>JAKEEE010000013.1:0-5681744 GCA_021498325.1 Bactrocera minax | reverse complement strand
GTGGAGTTTGTTCGATCGTTGGAGCGTTCTTCTTGGTAGCGATCGCAATCGTTGTAGCCAAACGAAATTGCTTTGATTTTACAACAACAAATGTAAGAATTCGATCAATTTTCGTGTCTCCACTGCGCTTTATTTTATGCTCCTCGCTTTTATTTTGGACGGATTTGTTTTGAACGCGGTGCAACTCTTGGCGATGGCGCTGATTTCTGGTTCAGCGACAGCCTTGAAAAACATTTGCTTCGACGATTATTACAAAAGCGCCCACTTTGTTTTTGTTGTACAGCATGTTTTTGCAGCATTGCATTGCATTGTTTGTTGTTGTTGTTGTTGTTGTTGTTGTTGTTGGTGTTGCCATTAGCGTAATGTTTATGCTGCATTTTTTATGTTGCGCACAGCTGTTACAATTATTGTTAACTTGTTTTTTTTTTTTTGTTGTTGTAATTGACTATTTGAAATATTTTGCGCAAAAACATGTGTACGTTTGTGTTTCGGCTGATTTTTAATTGTGGCTGCCGAGTTGAGAATTCACAAAATTAACAATGCAAATAGATATAAGTGAAAAATAAAGAAAATACAAATATTTATAAAATAGATGGCGCATTATTTATTAAAAAACTGAAATAAATAAAAGTGTGTTTGTATGTGGTGTTATGAAAAGAAACATAATTATTCGTCTGGCACAACAACCACTTTGCAAAACAGAAATAATAACTAATAATATAATATAATACTGAAAAATAAAAAAAAAAATCAAAGAAAATCTTAAATAGGAAAGATTAAATAAAAAGTAAAATTTTTAAATATTAAAAAATAATATTTAAAAGAAATTCTTTTAAAGATAAAAAAAAAACTTAAAAATGATAAAAAAAAATAGTTATATTAATGGTTTCGTTAAATACAAAAACCCGCAAGAAATAAATTTATTTATTTGAGAAAATTTCATAAATTAACTACCAAGTGTAATTTAGCAATAGAAATCTCTAACATACTTTTCAAATTTTATGTGATTATTTATGTACATTTCATATATTTCAAACAAAAATAACCTAAAGTTCAGATGAATATAAATTTCGAATACTTTTTATTTTGCCGCATGGTACATTCCATCCAAATTTTTAATAATTTTTTTTTATTTTCAATACTTTATTAATTTTTTATAATTTATTTGTAGTCCCTTTTTATTTTTATTTTTATTTTTACGTTTTTGTTATAAGAAATTATATTTTTCGATTTCCTTTGTTATATGATTTACTTTATTTTGTTTTACTTGCTTTTTTTTTTCGAACTTTGCACATTCCATCATTAGCTCCGCCATTAATCATTACTGATTTGCATGTACGAAAGCAATATTTTATTTTAAATTCGTATTTTGAGGGTAGTTTTATCAAAAAACTGCAATTATTAAAAGGTTGTGATATCATCATTGTGTGGAAAAATGCATTAGTTGCTTGCTTACGTGCTCCGCAGCCGAAAGTTGACGCTATTCGATGATTTTTTATATATTATGCAAATTTCCTGCATCAATTTGATATTTGGTTTTGCTCACTTAGCCGTTAGTCATATATGTTAGTTTTTTTTTCTTCGTTAGTCAGTCTTAGTTAGTTAGTTTTTTCTTTTAATATCGTGATTATCGACTTTCGAAATCTTTCCATGAGCACATGAGCCGGTGCTGCCAAGTGCATACCAAAGCAATCTGCAATTTTATATGAATAATAATACTTTGAAAATTAGCCACAACACGGTTGCTTTTCTCACAATTCGATGCCTCTCATATTACACATACATCATCACGTAAACGTGCAAATAAATAATCACCTAAGTAATCATATGATTAGGATCATAGGCTTATATTTCTTTAATATGCACATTTTTCATAAATTTGAAACATCAATATATTAGTTTTTATGTATAAAAGTCATATAAAACTAAGCAATACTCTTATTTTCTTCAATTCAAACTACAGTTCTATTGAGCATTAAACGTTCACGCCCCAACAACAACAAGAGCGGCGGCGACAGCAGTCAGCAGCAGCCAGCAGGAGCATTAAGAATAATAACTGGGGAATATAGGGAAAACGAGTGAGTTTATCAGAGCTCAGCCAGAGTGGTAATAGCGGCAGCATCAGCGGCTATCGGTGAGAAGTAGAATAAGCGAAAGTAGAGTCAAATCAGCAAGGCGACACTGTGTGCCAGTCACCGGTCAATAGTCACCAACACCACCGCCAAATACAACAACCAATAGCTAGCAACAAAACAGTTGCTTTTACTTACTTACTGCTTACTGCTCTTATTAAATATTAGTTCTTCACAATTGCAAGTGCAATTGTATGCGCACAACAACAACAACAACAACAACAATAATAATAGCAACAATAGCAACAGTAAGAATAACAGGCATAGCTAGCTACAACTGGACAATCAGTTCATAAAGTATAGCACTTGGAACTGAATCTTCAAAAAGAAAAACACAAATTAAATAAATAATACTTCAATTGTTGTGCAACTGTCTGGTGAGTGTGTAGGAAAATAAATCATTTTCAACAATTTACTGCTAATGATGAACGCTTGTATTAATATTTTGTGCGTTACTTTACTTTATTTTGCAGCGCCTGAAACGAGCTAGCAGTCAGCGTGTGTTGCTGTTATTGGTGTTATTGAAACAGCGGAACTCTCGCTCACACGTAAATTTTTTTTTTTTTCTGTATTGAATTTGCTATTCGCTTAAATTTAAATTGAAAGCCAACAGTTATTTGCAAATTTTCTTCGGTGTTCTTCTATCAACGAGTTGTGTTAAAAAGAATAAACTGTTATTAAACTTCACTGTTCTCTAAATTTCTTAAACGTCAACAACGCATAAACCAAATACAACAACAACTACAATAATCCGCAAAAAAAAAGCCCCGTGATTAAAGCCAACAGCCTAATTATTGAGCGAGCGGTGCTAAGAAGTGGTGTGATAAACTCATAAAAGGTAGAAGGCAAAGTCGTAGCAGAAGCGCGTACAACAAAAACAGGGCAGGGCAGTTTAAACAAAACAAATACACTACTAACTAAGCAAATTAAGTAAAGTAGAGGAACAAGCAACAAAAAACAAAAAAACAAAAAAACAAACAATGGAACGTGAATCCAATCCAATGCAACCTATGTGCCGCTCCGGTTGCGGTTTCTACGGCAATCCAGCCACCGATGGTCTCTGCTCCGTGTGCTATAAGGTAGGTGTCGTTCCCCTGTGCCGAGTTTAATAATTCCAGAATTGTAATTCATATTCCATAAATTATTGTTACAAATTCTTCTCTCATGTCATTTTCATAGGATTCTTTGAGAAAAAAGCAACAACCACCTGTCAGCAGCACACCTGTATCAGTTCCAAGCCCTCAGCCAAGTCCCACATTCAGCCCAGCCATCACAATAACCAATACAGCACAGCCGACAGTGCAAAGTTTACAGCTGCAACATAATGAAATAAAAGAGGTGAGTGCGGAATGGTACAAATAAGATTTTAACATACAAACTTGACTCTTTTATGCCACTGTGGTGGTTTATTATGGTTTTAAGAGTAGGAATAGTTTGTAAATGAGAGCAGATTATATTACAAAAATGCATAAAATACTAAAATAATTGCATAAGTGGCAACTCTGCTGTTAAATGCAGCAACATACTCCTCGCGAAGTAGAGAAAGGTGTACATTTGATTATGTATTCTCGTATAAATACTTGGAAGCAAGCCATCCGTTGCGATATCGCACTTGTGCTTGCGTTAAAATCAAAATTTGAATAAAACGAAAATTTTCTATGAAATTTAAATCGTTTGTTAAGTAAATTTTCAGTTTTCCAACTTCAAAAAATTTAAAAAAGAAAAACTCAATTTAAATATACATAAGTAAATACTATAAAACAACCATAAAAATCGGACGCATGTCTATAAAATTTGTTAAAGTGGCCGAAGTGGTAGTGCGGGTTGTATAAAATGCCTTTTTAATAATGAAAATTTACATTCGACCAAATTCGTTTAATTTGAAAAATATCATCGCAAATTTTACGGCATCGCCTTTTCGACGCCCAACACATTCCCCAATTTCCAATTGCACCACAAGTTAAGTAAATCGGTTCAAAATCAAGCCCACAAAAGCGAAAACTATGTCCGCCGCTAAAATGAAGACTGCACCCAGTGCCGCCACAACTGCCACCACCGACGCCAATGAGCGTATACGCAAGCAACAGCAACAACAACAGCAACAAGATGATAAAATTGCTAATAACTTTGCATCGACGTCGGCAGCAGCCGCGTCTGAAGCCACCGTTGCATTGCCAACCAACACAACCAGTGCGGCAGCGGCGCAGACCGCCACCACCTTGCACGGTGCACGCCGAAATCGTGAGCACAAATTAATAAAGTTAACAAATTGCATATTGTTTCATATACCTTTCCTTTGTTACTTGTATTTCACAAGACACTAGAAAATTACAGTCTGCTAGCGGCGACGATGTCAAACGTCCAACTACAACGAAACGCAAACATCATGTCAATTTCAGTTCACCAAATACCAAGTCGAAAATACGTCTAACAACTGCGAAAACCAAATCGCAAACCTTTGCGAACGCAAAAGACACAGTTGCAGTTGCTAGTAGCCCTAGCCAACTGCCACTGCCAACAGTGGAGAAGTCCAAGTCGATATTGAAAGTAAAGCATGTTGCGGTGGTAAAACGTAAAGCGGGCACGAACAAAGTCACTAAGAAACTTAAGAAAGTACCACAAGGTGCGCAAGCTGAATTCGAAGCGGCCGAGTTGTCCAAATTGCAGCAGCAATATGCCACCAAACTACCAGATACACCTAACGCGCCGGAAGCCACACCCAAAGTACGATCACCAGAAAGCTCGAATGCCGGTAATGCACCTTTAAGCTCAAGAGAAAATGTGCAAGGCGCCAGCAAACGACGCAACAGCGGCAAACGTTTGCTTAAACGCCGACACAGTGGTACGAAGCATTTGGCATCCGGTGCTGGCATCGTCGAATCGGGTTCGGTAAATGTGCCACCAGTGCGTCGCTTTAGTCCTGTATACGACAAACCGGCGCTTAATACACAAGCCACCAAAGTTTATGATGGTGCTGAAATGTTCGCTGGCAATAATTTAAAATCCTTTGATAATATACCAACTACTAGCAATAATATAACAGTGGCTATGGTCAAAGAAGAGCATAATGCCAAGCCGAAGGGCACAAGCAATGAAGTGGAGCCAACAGCAACAACAAATGAAGCAACAACTAGTAATACGGTGGTCACTAACTTAGTTGCAGCTGATGTCGAAAATATCGTCAACAATAGTGGCGTTGTTGGTGGCGGTGGTAGTGTGCCTACAGCTGAGGAGTTGCAAAATTCATTAACACCATTGGTTGTGCCAATCGTCGAACCCATTTCGACGGCTCCCTCAACTAGTAATAATAATTCGTCTAAAAAAGGGGTAAATGCTTTACCAATTAGCTTCTTGATTAAATTGTTTATAACAAATATCGAACACTTTTGATTTGAACGGTGTTTCGTCTGTACTTCCTACCCAATACTCTTCAAATGGTTTTGCGTTGTCCTTTTTTTCTTTTAACTATTACGAAACTTATTGCAACGTTGAGTTACAAAATGTCGTGCATTTGCTCAACATTTATATAAATACATACATGTGGCAAGAACTATTGGTTTCTCATTTGCCCTTACATATCTAATTATTTGTTTTCTGTTTAAGAATTTTCTAGAATTTGGTATGAAAAAAGTATTTTTGCTTAATTTTTAACGATTTGTTATTAGAAAGAAGAAATTGAAAATCTTACATATTTGAATCTATTTAGTTGCAGGCGCATTAAAAAGGGTTCTGAATAGTAAGCATGCCAAGATTTATGAACTTCTTATGTTTCATTTGTATAGGAAAAAACTCGAAATCATTAAAAGTTTTAAAAGTTTAAAAAAACTTCGAAATCGAACTTACTTAACTGTAGACCATGTACGCCAAAGCCGCGTTATAAAGCCAACTTTCAAAGTATGAAATTTATTTCTTAGGCTTTTCCTTATTTCACTGTATGTGGTATAATTAAAAGTTTAATGCTAAAATTGGTATAAATGAGCGAAAACTTAGCATTTCACGGCTTTAAACATATCTAATATATAATATAACATATAACATGTACTTGTTCAAAAATAGCATGTCCGCTCCTTAATATAGGCTAACTTTTTATTTTTAGCATTTTTTTTTTTTTTTTGTATTTTTATAATTTTTGTTTTATTTTTAATTTTTGTTTTATTTTTAGAATTTTTTGGTATTTTTATATTTTTTTTTTTATTATTTTTATTTTTATATTTTTGTATTTTTTTATTTTTATATTTTTATATTTTTTTAATTTTTATATTTTTTTTAATTTTTATATTTTTTTTATTTTAATATATTTTTTTTTATTTTCATAACTTATTTAATTATAAATTGCATGTTAATCGCATATGCCGTTAACACTTGTTCAGTTCATGCAGTTTCGCCCTATATTTCATCATATTTTCATTGAAAAAATCGAACTCGAAATACTGTTTTTAAGTATTTTAATTAAATATTTTATATTTTTTATATTTCAAATAATTTGGCCTTCGAAAAAAAATTTCGAAATCGAATATAAATGTATTTCTTCGAAATTTTTTATGTCTACATTATTTATTTAGCGTTTTGTTGCCTGCTCCCTTGAACTTCCGCAATTTCTGATTAAAAAATAAAAAAAAAACAACGAGATTACATAAAAGTCACCTGAATAAGTATGAAACTCGCTGTTAAGTGCATGCGCGAGTGTTTAATTAAATTTCACGGGCATTGCACTCGCCTAGGCTGCAGCACCCAATAACAGGGCACAATTTCTGCTTCGCCTTAATATTGCAATAACAAATAAAATTGGCATTCGAGCAAATGAATTTTGGCTGTTAGCCACTTAAAATACGCGACCCTTCTTCTGTGTATACATATATACATAAATATGTATGCACTTGTAGAGGAGGAACATTGAGCAAGCATACACTATCTAACAATATAGCTTAGTATATTAAATAGTTCTATGTATACCAAGTATTAGCGGCAGTTCTAAACTTATTGATTTCACCTTATCGTGTCAGTGAATGCAGGTTACATTTTAATATATATATATATATATAATTATGTGATATTTGTTGCTTTGACATTGCATTCAATTTTATATTTATGCTTTATTCTTTTGCTTACAGAAAATAAACGAAGAAAGCGCAGCTAAGACTAGCACCGAAGCTGCTGCCGTTGCCGGTCCATCAACATCCTCCCAAACAGCTGAAGATGATAAAGACAAGGAGGAAGACAAAGACGCAAAAAAGAAAAAGAACCGTTGCGCTGAATGCCGCAAGAAAGTTGGTCTTACAGGTGAGTAGCGAATTGTGAAAGAAGGAACAAAAGGATGCAGAAAGGGCGAATATATGCAAGCGCGAGGCACGCAAATAAAGTTGTAAAATGCTTAGACGAGCTTCTGCTCCGATTTGTGGCATATGCCCTGTTGTTTGAGCGCAGAGGCACAAACAAGCTCGAAGTTGGAGTCGAACGTTTAACGGATTTTATGGGAAGCTATTACAAGGCATCAAATATTAACTACTAATAATGCAAAAATACATGCCTGTCACTTGCATACCTTGCCCCGTTCTCATTGACATTTTATTGACATGCCTCTCATTCTTTTTGTGTACAATTTATTAGCCGCTTATCTACAATTTCATCAAATTTCGTTTCGTTTGCAGGTTTTCAGTGCCGATGTGGTGGACTCTACTGCGCTGTACACAGATACAGTGACAAACACGACTGCACATTTAACTATCGGGAACATGGGGCCCAAGAAATTCGACGCAATAATCCTGTGGTAGTTGGCGAAAAAATACAAAAAATTTGAACTTTTGTGCCATCAACTTTATAATATAAATATATATATATATAAATATAAATATTAAATATATACATAAAAATTAAATATAAATAATAATGATAATATAATTAATAAATATATATATATAATAATAATTAATATAAACACTACAAATGAATGAAAACAAAATGCCGAAAAGAAAACATAAAAGAACTCAACTAAGAACGTATAGTTTATAGCGCCAAGAGCAGAGCGAAAATTAAAAAACAAAAACTAGAAGAGCTACACTCCATACATATATACACAGGCATACGCAGAAACACACACACATATATGCATATATGTCGAAAAAAAGACAAATACCACCAACACACGAGGCAAAGGCTAAACTTGCATGCTTCAACAGCACAGAGCTGCAACGCCTGCCACAACTGCAATGTCACCCGCGCGCACGCCAAACACCAAGTACGACGAATGTATGCTGGAACATACTGACAAACTTGCATTAAGCACGGCCACATGTAGTGAATATTTGAAAGCAGGCGTCTAATGTTTGGCCAGCATCGCGGGTGTGCGCCGCCACGGCAGTGTATGTGTATACAAGCTCCAGTCGCTCGGCGCATGGTGAATTATTGCAAGCAAGCTGAGGCAGTGCAGTGCAGCGCAGAAGAAGCGCTTGCTTGGAGCGAACACCTTTATTAATATGACTATATCTTGCAGCGCTTCGCAATCAATGCGAACAGTGTAGCGGCAGCACAGCGCTCGATCAACTCGGCGCACTTCCAGCAGCCATAATACACCTGTGCGATAGTGATGACGGCGTCTACGAAGATGTAACTCAAGACTTTTATTTCCAATCAATTTCCAGGCCAGAGCCAACTCTGCAAAACACAGCACAGCACAGCAACAACAACAAATTGCATATGTACAGACCAACACAACATGCGACACACGAGCGGGAGCACACATGTTGACCGGAAACTTTAGGAAGCTAAGCAAGCCGGTTGCTTTTTGGCTGCGTTTAGCGTTTAAGCTGCTATATTTCAAAATTCATACAGTTATCAAAGAAAATTACAATTAAATTTACTTAGAGAAAACATACAAAACACACTTGGCAATCCAAACAATAAGAAAATTATAGAACTTTATTAATACTAATTTCAATTACAGCAAAATAAGTAAATACAAACGAAGCAAATAACAAAATAAATATTAATTATTATTAATACTATTACTATTACATTATATTATTATTATTACCAACACAAGCGAGACGGAAAATGAGCTAAAAACAAATAACAAGTAAAAAATAAGGAAAGAGAAAATTGCAAAAAAGAAAAAAAAATGAAAAAAATTAGAAAATAACAAAAAAAAAAATACTTTTACCTAGTTTACTATTAAAAATTGCGTGCAGGAGTAAACAACATATTTTAATTAAAACTAAAAACAAAAAACTTAGTGTATAGTACAGTAAATGAAACGGTAAACGAAAGGAAAAATAAGTAAATATTAAACAAACAAAAACTATAAATAAATGGAAGATCGAAGCTGAAGATGTAAGAGTAATCATAAATGAGAGTAAATGCAAATGGATTAATTTAATTTAATAAAATATACATATTACCTACACACACACATGTATATATGTATATATATATACATATATATATATATATATATGCTGATAATACATTGATGAGTGGGCGAAAGCGATAAAAGTTATATTTTAATTGATTTAGCAATATAAGATTATCTACTATCTCACCACGGTTCGTTCTATATAAAAAACAAAAACAAAAAAACTAAAAAAAAAAAATTAAAACGCATACTTCCTTTTGTTGCTTATTTACTTTTCCAGTATGATTTTATTTGAGTTTATTATCACTATTATTTTTTTTTATTTTAAGCGTTATTTAGTTTCTTCCCTTAAACTATGATAATAATAATAATAATATTAATTAATAACCTTCTTCCTTGTTTTTTTGCTGTAAATCAATTGGAAAACGTAACGAAACAAACAAAAACTTAGCAGTAATACCGTAAAACTGCAAATTTTATTGTTGAAGTATAAGTCGATTTTACGTTGTTAGTTAATTTTTTATTAATTAATTAATTAATTATTAATAAAAAATATACATTTTGAAAATAAATTTTGTTTGTCGAATGCTATGTGTGCCACAGCACAACGCTCTCAGAGTTAGGCCTGCAAAGCTGAAAAAAACGAAAACAACAAAACAACAAAACAAAAAACAACAAATATATGAGATAATCAAATGATAAAAAAAAAAAATGGTGCGCACTGACGGGGGAGTACGTGTTGCAGCACAATTTTCGCAAGTTTAGTTTGTGTACGACAATTTTGTTCCAATAGTTGCTTATTGCATTAGTGAAGCAATTAAAGCTTGAAAGGTAGCCAACAGCAGTGAAATACAACAAACAACCATTTACATTGTCTACTTTTCGGCGCTACACACTATGTAATTTCTAGCAATATATAAGTATATATTTTGAATCGACTCCCTCCCCCTTCACCCTAGTTGCTTAGTTTGTCTTCACATATTTTTCTTCGCTTAATTTTAGTTAATGTAAAATATTTAGTGAATTGCAGTTGACGACATATTGTATATGTAATTTTATAAGTTGATTAGTTGTGGTGAAGTAATAAATACATAAATATATTAAAACAAAAAAATTAAACTATTTGTTTTTGTCGCCTTTATTTTCTTCAATGTATGTATGGCATGCCTGTTGGTTTCGCGAAAACGCCAATTAAACCACAAGCAGTAATGGCAGTGTTGCGTAGATTTAAACTAAAGACAGCAACAACTTTGCATTGGTGTATTGGTTAAGTGCAGAGCAGAAATAAGTAAAATGAAAGCTGAAGCTAAAAAAGTGAAACATTGAGCTCTATTAATTTAATGTGTATGAAGGAAATAAATGCGCAAATTAAAATGAATAAAATTTAATTGATAAACAATCTAACACCAATCACTGTAATTATTTGATGATGAATAAATGAATGAAAGAAATATAATAAAATATACACAATGTATTTTAATGCTTATGCTTGTAGTTGTAAGGTTGCAACCAAAAGTTATGCCAAAGGAAAGTACAACAAGGCTGCGAGGGGCAACTTTTTTACGTTTTCACAGATTGTTGAGGAGTTTATATTTGAATAAACTTAATTGCGGAATGAAGAATGCCAACTATTAAGCAGAGATTGATTTGCAAGACAAGTTATTCATAACAGAAATGCACTTACGATATTTGGTAGTGCGATTGTAAGGATCTCCATACATGTCCATGGCTTGATCCGATCCTGCCACCTCTTGGGTTAAGGTAGCATCAATTTTACTCTCACGAAGAGCTGTCCGATTAGGATTCCAAGGTGAATGCCCTCAAATCTTGGTTTGAAGAAGAAGAGACTGTCACTTAACCTCTTTCATTTCGAACAAAAGCTTGCCAAATGGTGTGTCAATTGGCGAATAGCAACTTCATCTCGCTTAGTGGTTGCTTATGTCACCGAATAATGAATATAGGAGGGTAGGTATTGTACTATTTGATAATGATAATACTGATGGCGGCGTACTATTAGTAGCGGCGTTACAGAAGACGTGGTTTTGTTATCCTCCTGTCCAATAATGACTGATTCGACTGAGGCTCCATATTATGATGTCAAAAAATTACTACTTCATGATATTTTGTTAGACTTTAAAATTAATCTGTTTTTGTAGATATTAGTGCCTACTAAATAGTTTCATTGAAAAGTAGAAACTTAGCCGACTTCTCCACCCATTTATAATGTTCGTTTTGATGTTATCAGACAAAGGAACTTACTTACAAGTTTTAAGCCAGGTTCGAATAATTATCGGTATCTCTAATGGCATTGCTCGCCGAAAAACTATAAGCATCTAATTTTATCAGCTTTGACATAGTTGAACAGAAAAAATTACCTTCTTAAAATAATGTAGGCTACATTTTTTATTAAAGTAATTAAAAATCCAAGCTTGTACGAGTTGTGTGATGTTGACCAGTTAAGAACTTGTGGCCGTATGCTAATGCTCTAATATTAAAAGGGAATTAAAAATATGATTTCAAAATTTTCTCAGTATCTAAAATACTTACTCCATTTTCGATGTTGCTAAGGTTGAAAATTCTAAAAATTCTTTAAAGGCTTTCGAAAATTACGTTCTAAAAATATAAACGAATACAATGCAAATTATATTTTGTATTATTTCATAATAATAATTTATATTTAACTTATTATTAAAATAATAATAAACTAAATTTAATAAAATTAAACTAAATAAATGCTACAAATTTTTAACAATTTTTTTATTCGTTCGGCGAATTTTCCTTATTTTCTAATTCCAGTACTGCAATATACGTAAACATATTTAGGAATTGTTCAAATTTAATACATTATTACAGCATCATTTGCATTTATTTTTTTTGGCTTTCAAAAGTATTTCGATATTTATACATATACAAAAGGCACCTAGTTTTGCTATAAAAATATTTAATATGCAAAACATATTTAAGCGTCTAGTTAGTAAATAAGTAAAACACGAATTTAAGTAAATTTCTATAAAATTAGAATTATTAAGTATTTGCTAAGCTCTTGGAACAGGATAAAGTATTTAATAATTTTTCTTTTCACAAAACGTCAATGTTTGTATGTATCCTGTCAAGGTAATAGAGTAAATAGCGCAATGAAACTTAAATAGATTGCAGCAAATAAACTACTAAAATAAATAAATATAAATCTACGCAGCGTGTGTGTATATTTGGAAACACAATACTAAAACTACTAAATTATTAAGAAAAAAAAAAATTTGAATGACGTAAACAAATAAAAATCATGATCATCTGATTGTCGTCGAATTCATTCGGCGTATACAAATTTTTGTTGAACTTTTTAAAATGAAATATATAAAAATATAAAAGCACATACATACTCGTACAGTGGCTCCCAGCCAAAGTGATGCAATGGTATAAGAAATATTAAAGCGAGTATTACCTGTATATTACATACAATACAACTTCCAAAAAATTTAAATACCACTTAACAGCGGCAGATATACACATTTAATTTATACTTTAAAATATTCAGTTAATTATTTAATTAACAACAAAAGCAAACTTCAGTATTAAATTGCACTTCACAGCGACAATGATGTAGTAACAAAAAAAAAAAAAACAAAAAAGCATTGCAATTTTTTTAAGGATACAACTAAAATTTTAGGTCGATTAATACTTTGAGGGATACCTCGAAATTTCAGCATTTGCTTTTCTCCATACACCATCTTCCCATCCGATCTAAACAGGTTGAATTTACTCTCATCTGCAAAAATTACTTGCACTTCGATTTTTAGCATTGACGTATGGTTTATTTCGGGCTGTGCGGTCATTGGAATCAGCTTCTCTGAGCACTCTTCGTATGGTTTCCGGATGACTTTTCTTCCCAATAAAATTTTCCATTTCGTTGACTGAAGCTGGAGCACGTAAATGGGGATGTTCGCGTATTCTCCGTACAATCCAACGGGAATAACTTTCGTTAAATATTTTGTTCTGAGCCGATTTATTTCTATTTGCGACGCGATTTCCACGAACATAACATTCAATGACAATGAACTGAATAGTTCCATAACTCAGTTTAACCATTTACGCGATTTAGCGTTGACCTTTGCCGTGTTTATAATGCTTTAGGATTAATTTGCGTACTTCAATACTTGTTTGGCGACCCATTTTGAACTACACTTTACGAATGACAATACTAAAATGTCAAAACGGTCAAATATTATTCCAGGATTGCTCACATTTATAACAGTATTCATTTTGCATTCGAAAATCAGCGCCAAGCTGTCGCCGCTAACGGTAAACATTTGTGCCCCATTTTGGCTGTGAGCCACTGTATATAATATATGCATGGTTTAAAATTATTAATTTATTTAAATTAAAAAAAAAAATATATATATTATTTGAATCTGAAGTGAAGCAAATTTAGGTTTTTTTTTTTTGTGAAAGCAAAAACAATATATGGAATTTATGCGCGGTAAGTGTGCAGGAAGAAATTTCTGTTTGCTCATTATGGTGATATCCGATATTAAATAGTGGGGGAACACCCCTTGCACTAATAACTACAATAATTCCTATTGTAGTTAAGCTTAAAGGGATAGCTCTACGCCACAGCTAGCTCAATTAAATCATGCCAGAAATATTGTACCTTCCTAATAAAATTAATAAAATTCGAATCGAAAACGCTTTCGACGTAAGCCCACATACGATTGTAAAGTATACCAAATTTGATAATAAAATCATATCCACCGTTTGTCAGCCTGCCACGCCTTCTTTCTGTATTACGTAAACAATACAATCAAATTGTATATGGGTTAGTGTTTATCATCACTTTAGCTCGCCGCTAAAGTATTTCAATATAACAATTAATTGGCTATCAACATTCAATTGCTCGAGTTATTTATACCAAAATCACTAAAAGAACAACAATAACACATTTTTCGAGTGACGCAATTATTACGCACTTTGTTCTGATCGTGAAGTATTTCAAAAAAGAAAACAATATTATCAATTAGTTAAACAAAATTTGTGTAAGTACATTTGTAATCGTTTTAGCGCGCGTTTGAGCAAATAAACAAGAACTCTACTATTGTTGCATAGAATTTGATGAATGATCTACGATATTGATAATTGTAATTAAATCAGCGTGTACTGTTATCATTAACCACTATTGGTTGTAGCTGCAGAAATAGTAATAGACCCGAATTTTTTTCTGGCTAAGAACTGACAACTTGGCAGCAATTTCTAAAATTATTTGGGGAACATCATCTGTATTTGTCTTCCGGTTGTTCCGACTTTTTATATGTTTGTCTTAGCATACACTCGATCTGTAATCTCTTCTGTAATTCTTGTTGACCGAAAGATTATGTATTGTAGGTTGTACTGATCTGTATTTTCAGTTCAAAGCTGTATTTGACAAGTCGTTTTGGAGGTAATCTACTTTGGGTTTCAAGCTTAGAGGACGACCATAGTATTTAAGCACGTCCATTATCAGTTAGGTTGTAGGAAGAAATTTCACTTGCGCAAGAATCCAAATTTATGTCAGAAGTTTATTTAACACACGCACAATAAAAATAATGGATGAAAGTCGGCCTAAACAGCTAGCATAGGTGAAATAGTCCAGTTATTATATTTATTATTGTGACACCATCGTTGGTTAAAAAGTATGACATTATTTCCTCGTTAATAATATTAGGAATTATGCCGATAAAATTGATTTACATACATACAACTTTGCATGGCACACTGCTCTTTGTGAATTTTGCCGAACATATATATATATATATATATATAAGTACAGCATGAGTATATATAGTTAAGAGTATTTATAAAAAAATAGCATGTTATCAGCGCTAATTGATGGCTTTCGGCAACTCAATTAATCATTTTGTCAATCAAGTAAGTACATACATACATATATTCGTATAACCTAAGACAATTTTTAATAGAATATGGTTCCAAAAATGGTCAACATAGTTGCTTACGAATTTTTTTAATAAGCAATAGATTTTGTTTATATAGCATGAAAAGATAATTATAGGTCTTTTTTAACCATCACTCAATCCTACGAAATGATCTAGATCTGTATATATAGTAGACTAAGGTCATGACAGGGATATTTGTGTAAGTTTTGCCGCAGATGTTTATATATAATTTATAAATAGTAATCTCAGTGAAGAGTTCTATATATAATTAAGAAGCATCTTAAATATATTTAAAAGGGAACTTCAAAAATATCTAACAAAATTGTGGAAACCATCCATTTCATTTCCACAACAAGTCATAATTGAGCTGTAATCCCTGTCGTAATACCAGAAGGTGCGATATCTGATACCGTTTGAGAGAAACGAGATAATTTCAAATTATTGAAAGCAAATCATAACACAAATTTGAGGAGCCTATCGGATTGAAAACTTTCCACAGCTGGAAAACTGTATTTAGAGTCTTACTTTGTGGTAACTGCTTTTTCGTAGTAAAATCTCGACTTAACCATTGCCCTTATTGGTGGTATTGCTGTTTTATTGTCTTATCTCTATCAAAAAGGCAAATAAAATGTGTCGAACCTAAGTTGCTTTATCAGCATAATTCAATTATAATGACTGGAGCATGTTTCTACATATGTACAATCATGTACGTTTAACTTTATATACAGGGTAAAGTGTGAAAATTATCTATAAACATGTTTCATATTCACATTATTATCAAATTACTTCAAATTATTGTGGATTATATCGGGTCTAATTAGACCCGCTATCAATTTCACCAATTTATGCAGTTTCGATACACAAGTCAATGGCAGACCTTCAAACTCAATATTAAAAGCTTTACTTTGTTGTGTCACACCCTGTATCAGCTAAAGTATATACGAAAATATTAATCTGTCGTTTAATTTAATTCGCCATCGCTATTGTTTTTGTACTTGAAATTAGTAGTTTATATTTTGTTAATACTCGAACAAGAATTAATCAGTCGTGTTAAGTCGAAAGAGCCGTTAAGTGCTACTATTTCGAAAATAATACCGATCTCGATTTTGTATTTCGGTTGTACTAGAGTGACAGTTAAACACTTTAGAAAAATGCCTTCGGGAGAGAAAAATGGCGGAGGACCTGTTAAAAACACAACCACTGCACCAAAATCGGTTGACAACGACAGAACGAATGTGCAAGCCGAAAACAGTAAAAAAAATATTAAAGCCAAATATATAATTAAAAGCAGCGGTACAGTGCTGTTACCTAATCACGATATACCAGCCCCAACTAAATTCAATTCTACGGATAATGTACTTGATCCATTTTGTAATCCGGAAAAACCACGGAAAATATCTTTTCATGATGTAACTTCGGCGGCTTTTCTCATTAAGGATGGTATTGCGAAAACACCATGTCCAGTAAGTAATGATGAATATGAATCACATATAAATAGCATAAGAAATACCCTTCAAATTCATGGTAGTTTGTGTTCGAGGCACATATATTGAAATTTATAAATTAATATTTTACTGATAAATATTGAAAACAATTGCCTTTGATTAGTCATTTTGATTGTTGTAATATCTGCTATGACCTTTTAATGCGACATACACGTATTAAAAACTGAGGGTGACTGAAATAAGGCTGGCTGATTGCGGGTGTAATCGAATATTTCTCGAATACTCGCATTAGGAAAATATGATTTATTTTTAAATAATTTGTAATCTATTAAGAATTTTAGAAGTTTTTTATTCCGAAATTATTTAAAAGAAATTCGATTAAATTTTTTTCAATATTAAACATAATTATTGTCACACCCGCTCGCGAAATCGGTGAATTACGTAAGATTTTTGGGAAGAAATTGAGGAAATTACGAAGGTGTTCGTTAATTATAATTCGAAACAAAATAGAAGGAGGAGAAAGAACACTTTAAGTGTGTAAAACTTTATTTGGATAGGAATTGTATAGCAATGAGAAGCTAATGATAGGACCGGAGATAGGTAGAGAAAAATATTTGCAGATAGTCTCTATTAAGTGAACAAATAGAAAATGGATTAAACATTTAGATCTAAAAACAAAGAGGAAACTCGCGTTGAAACATGCGCTTGTAGTCTGGGAATAGATGGTGGTGAAGAAGAAGATAGGGCTATTCACCACTCCTAAAACTGCAAATTAAATTTCAATTTAACTAATGGCACTCATTTAATTATACATATATACATTACACATATTTCGCATATACATACTAAAAGTATATATATATTTTTAATTTTAGCGCTCCACTTCATCAGACTCTTATGGCATGGACTTGTATTTGAAAAAGGATTTTCTGCAAGTAACCGGCAGGTAAGAACTAATTAGGGTAAACAATAAAAAATCGTACTATCAAAATAAAGCTTTAAAATTATAAAAAAATAAATTTATTTTTCCTTAGTTTTTAATATGTATTCCGAATTAATTAACATTGTCAGTAATTATTTGCATTTACGATTGGCAAGTCCAAAGTACAACCCATTGTTTGTCTCGGTGTAGTAAACAATGTGTATATACATACACACATACTTCCTTACAAATATTTTTGAAAAGATAATGGAAAAGGTAAATTATAGAAGATTCATTGATCTCACGAAATGATTTTTGCGAGTTCACTCGTCATCTGTTTTCTACACATCTTGAGTCCATGTCCTTTGAAGAAGATAATAGAAATATTTTTTGCGTCAATTTCTATGAGATCAAAGCTGAAAATTTACCACTGCTGTTAAGCACAAAGATTTCCATAGCGAAAAGATTTATTGAAAGAAATTTATTACTGACAATATTTTATTTTTTTTATTTACTTTTTTTACTACTAAATACTACTATTTACAAAAACTTTACTATAAGAATGTATATATCATTTACCTCTTTCAGTTTCAAAGAACGTGGTGCTCGCTATGCTCTTCTCTGCCTCTCCGAGCAACAAAAGAAAACTGGTGTCATATCTGCCTCGCTGGGAAATCATGCACAGGTGCGTTCAACTCAATAAAAATTTATATAATTCGAAAAATTACCCTGACAAATCCAAAATCGTTGCCTGTAGGCCCTTAGTTATCACGGCTGGAAACTAAATATACACGTCACAGTCGTAATGCCCAAAGCTGCGCCCATAATGAAAATTCAGAAATGTCGGAACTACAAGGCGAACGTAATTGTGGACGGCAATGATATGGGCGAAGCGAAGGTGATCGCCATGAAAATGGCACAAGACAAGGGACTACTCTATATCAATGGCTATGATCATCCACACATTATGGCTGGACAGGGCACAATTGGTCTTGAGATATTGGAGCAAGTGCCTAACCCAGATGCTGTGATCATACCTGTTGGTGGTGGTGGGCTTATAGCCGGTATTGCAACAGCTATTAAAGCCTTATCGCCGAACACCACCGTTATTGTAAGTAGATATAATGAATTTGGAAAAATGTATAAATCCTTTCCTTCGTCAGGGCGTTGAGTCTGAGAAATGTCCAAGCTTTTCGAAAGCCATGGAAAATAACGAACCCATACACACACCCATTAATAATACGCTGGCCGATGGTTTGGCGGTACCCAAAGTCGGGTATAATGCTTATGTAACGGCACTGCCGCTCATCGATAAGATGGTAGTGGTGAAGGAGGAATGGATTGCATTGGCTATTTTACGTTTGGTGGAGGAGGAGAAGTGCGTGGTGGAAGGCGCAGGCGCCTCGGGCTTGGCCGCTGTACTAGCTGGGCAATTGAATGAATTAAAGGGCAAGAGGTGAGTTAATTACATGTGGCTTGATGAAAGAAGTGCTTTGAACTTAACGTTTTGAAATGTATATAGGGTTGTTATCCTCTTATGCGGCGGCAATATTGATACAACTGTATTTGGACGCTGTTTGGAACGTGGTCTAGCCGCTGAAGGTCGTCTAGTGAAGTTTCAAGTTGAAGTCAGTGATCGCCCTGGTGGTATTCATGAACTCTGTAGACTACTTTCACATTTGGGTGTCTCCATCAAGGATATAATGCACGAACGCGCTTGGCTCAGAGATATTTACACAGTGGCGGTGGGTTTTAGAGAAACTGTGTACTTTTATAGACATCTACAATACTTATTACACTTTACTAATCACTTTCTTCGAATTCAATAGGTTAAAGTTATCTGTGAGACTCGTGATTGGTCTCATAGTATGGAGTTGAAAAATGAATTGAAAAAGCATTACACAAGTGTCGAGTTCTGTGAGCAGCCTTTGGCCATACATTCTAACGTAGCTTCCTAAAGAGGTCGCTTTAATTATACACTTATTTAAATACTTTGTTTACTATTTATAAATATGTGAAAATAATATGGAAATACAAAACTTCTTCCATTTATTTTTAAACTCAACTAAGTAAATTTGAAAATATTGGAAATAAATTGGTATAAACATATTTTCTCAGAATTCCATGATGATCTTTATTTTATTTCAAATGTGAAATATGCAAATAGCATAAATGTCAGTCAATGACAGTTGTATATGCTACCCGAAACACCCAAATAATAAGTTTTTTTAAAAATCGTAGAACCAGCTGACAACTACTAAAATAACATTTTATCAAAATAGCTGATATAGTCGTGCTCGCTAAGAAAGTAGGCATTCACCTGACTCAACATCTCTGTGACTCTCTTGCATCGAAGTGTCGCTTCACTCTCTTCAGTTATGGAACATATTTTGGCGTTGTTGAACCTCAACTTTCAAAAGTTATAAACAAGTTTTGAATTATTTTTGTGCAGAATATTTGAGGTTATCCAACGATGAATTTTTATGACGATATTTGTATAACTTGATCTAAAGTAGGTATGTATAGTTATTTCTAGAAAAGTCCGGGCTTATCATTTATCTCCATTTGGTTGTAATTTAAAGATATCGACTATAAGCCATTATTTAAGATAAGCTACAATATCAAGTCCCGAAGGAATAGGTCAGAATTACTTGAATTGTTCCCATTAACGTAAATCAACTTACTCTACTTTAACATACGGTCATTAATTTGGACCTAGAAAAACTGAACGAGTTTACTAAAGAGTAAAGTTAAATTACTTTACGTCCAGAATTTGTAAAGACATAAAATTTAGTTTATTTTCATATAAAATCATAATTCAATTATGTAAGGTAGTGTTGCTAGAGAGCATGCCTCTTCTTACGAAAATATTTTTAATCGCTATTATCTTATATGTTACATTATGTTATAATTATCTTTTCCACGTTTTTCTCCAGTTTTTCTTGTTTACATTTGGATGATTTTGGATCTTTTACATTCTAGTCGTATTCAGTTATCACTCAAAAAGCACATTTTTGGCTAAAATCATTCATCGGCTAAAATATTTGAAATATATATTAGGTCTAGTAAAAAGAAATTTTTTATTTTTGCATCCAATTGAAGGTTTTATTTAGCATAGTTCGAATGATTCGATTGAGGTCAAATATGTACTGGTTTTTCCATAGCCTGTTGTCAGTTTGGAGCTAATTTTATACTTCTCTCTCAAAGAAAACCTCTTCCCTTTTGATAAAAAAACTGAGGCAGTCGATTTTCTCAAGCTCCTCTTGAGGCGAAGTTTTCACCATCTATAGTTTAAAGAGAATTAAGAGTTTGGTCGCAGGGCAGCAGCTTATAGTAGATGATTCTCTGCCAATCCTACCAAACAAATTTCAAAACCGTCCTGACAGCCAATCCTGACTTGGCTATCGTTTGCGCCGGCTCACCGCTATTCGGACATAACCGTTTTCGCTTGAAGTTGGTTACCCAGTTAGTGACTCAGTTTTCATCACCAGTAACCAACTGCTTCAGAAATTGATCGATTTAGTCGCGATTCAGCAGCGATTCGCAGAAGAAAATTCGGTCCATGAGGCTTTCTGCGTTAACTCGTGTGCCTTCCCACACCAAGCTTCTTTTTGTATCCAGCCTTATTTAAATGTTTTCAAACCATCTTTTGTGTAACGTTTACCTTCTCGGCAATAGAAACAGTGCTTTTGTAGTGACCGGGCTCAACGATTTTCATTATTTTAGCGACATTTTCGACAATTGTCCTTCCAGAACGTTCTGTGTCTTTGATATCAAAATTACCGGAACAGAATTTATAAAACCAAAATTGTGTGTGTTTGACTGTTATAGTATCAGGACCAGAAACATCATTCACATTTTCAGTCGGCTGTAAAATATGGCATATTTTCGCATTGCTGGTGTCCATCTTTGACGTGTGCTCAAAGAATGTTGAGTAAAGCAATCACAAAACTGTATGAGAAGTTTGCACTTTAACAACGCGAGATACAGAAAAACATATCGAAAAATAATGGATTGCTTTTTACTAATCTTAATAATATATTTTTGAACCATAAAAAGAAAGCAAAACAGCAGATTTTGAGTTATGAGTGAACACCCTTATCATGATTCAATTACTAAAGGTTTGGCAAATACTGACAGCAACGTTTTGACACTGGGCAACAAAAGTTGTATTTGGGAAGGAGAGGAAAGAGGGAAAACTGTATTCTCTTTTTGTGTCCCTCAATCATGACCCTTATGACAAATTATTGTTTTTGTGCTAACGACATAACGTTTTATAATTGAATCAGATATAAAATCAAAATTTTAACTCTCTTTCAAACTGTTTAACATTTTGATTTTCGTATAATTTTCCAATCTAATTACTAAGATTATTATTATTCGTGGATTATAATTCGTGGACTAATTTGCTTAGAATGGATGAGTATATAGTCGATAGGTATTGTGATCCGGAGGAACCATATGATGTACCCTTTGAGGAAATCAACAACGCTTATTCGTTTTTGATGGACGATACGATTCCAACGCCATGTACGGTAATATTCAGGGTATATTCTTACACTCGTAGAAATAACATTTCCAAGTAAATTCTTTTGTAGCTCGCTGAGAATTTTCCTGAACATAATATGGAGATATTTTTAAAGAAAGAATTCGTGCTTTCAACGGGAAGGTGAGTTAAATACCGCTCCTGTATATGTATTCGATAAATTTTCATCTCAATAAATTGAAAAATCGTTCTAAAACGATAAGTATATACATATTCCCTGTTTACGCCATTCGTAGATCAGTGCTATAAAATGACTATCCTAAATTCATTTTCCACTTTAACTCAACTTACTCGTAACTGCAAACTAATCTCATATTTTTCATAGTTTCAAAGACCGAGGAGCTTTTTGTGCCTTACATCTACTCTCTGAAGAAAAGAAGCAAAATGGTGTTATATCAGCGTCCACGGGAAATCACGCGTTGGTAATATAAAGGATTATTTAAAATTAGCCTTGCAAATCTCTGATCACATTATAACCTCCCCACTTTACAGGCCTTAAGTTACCATGGAAGTCTTCTCAATATTTCCGTCACAGTAGTGGTACCCATTAGTACCGCCTTGACGATAGCTAAAAAATGCCGTTCCTATAATGCGTATGTGATCACCCAGGGTCGCAACCTTGCTGAGTCCAGAGTATATGCTTTGACTTATTCAAATGATAAACGACTCGAATATATCGATGGTTATGATCATCCAAATACAATCGCCGGTAACGGCACGATTGGGTTTGAAATACTAAAGCAGCTATCAAATATCGACGCGATCGTGGTGCCAGTGGGTGGTGGCGGACTTATAGCGGGTATTGCCAAAGTAGTTAAGAGATTATCACCAGATACACAAATTATTGTAAGTTTTCAAGCACTCGAAGTTTTTGGGGGTAACTACATATTTGCTTTGCAGGGTGTGGAGTTGGAAAAATGTCCCAGTTTCCAACGTGCCATGGAGAATAAATCGCCTATTTTTACAGCACCAAAGAAATCGCTGGGTGAGGGCTTACTCGTGCCCAAGGTGGGTTATAATGCCTTCGCTACGGCGGGCCGTTTGATTGATAAGATGGTGTCGGTGACAGATGATTGGGTGGCGCTCGCAATGCTTCGGCTGGTTATGGAAGAGGAGTGTGTAGTCGAGGGTGCTGGTGCTGTGGGTTTGGCGGCAGTATTGGCGGGTTACTTGAGCGAATTTGATAACAAAAGGTACAAAGAGTTGTGGAGTGAAAGAGTTAAAAATGCTTCCCTAAGCACTCTAATTTATTTTCTACCAGAGTTGTGGTTATACTTAGTGGTTGTAATGCGTATCCGTTTGCTTTTGGGCGTGCTCTAAAGTGTGGAATGTTTGCCCAGCGAAGGTTTTTCCCTGAAAAAACTACTGCCTATAACTTACTTTATCTTGTCCAAAAACTTAAGGAACTTGGCTTCAATGTGAATGATTTAATAGCACAAAATGCATGGTTTAAATCAGCCTATAGTTTGGCACTTGGTAAGGGTTAAGAGAAAACGTAAGATTATGAGTGTGCAGACTTAAATAGATATTTATTGCTTTTCTAAAACCCCGCAATGACTTATAATGAGTTTTAAACATACAAAAACTAGCGAACTCTATCTGAGGCATCTTAGATCATAAGAGAGCCACAGAGTATATGAAATATTCTCTTACCGATGTAATAATAGCTTCACAATACAGGCTTTCAACTAATATTAAAGTTCTCTCTTTCAGAACGACGTTCCAAGGTTGCGACTCAAGAACTCATGTTCCCCGAGTTGAAAAAATCATCAAAAGACAACGAAGGTGATGAAATGCAACCAACCACGTCAGCAAGAAGTCAAGCCGAAGCAACAAGAAGATCAAAGGAAGCCCCAGGAAGTTCAAAGGGAACGAAACACGAAGAGACATCAATCGATGAACCAAAGGAGAAAAAAACCAAACTTTCGGAAGATTCCACGAAGTGAAATCCAGGAAACCTACTATAACAAACCGAAAACTGAGTTCCAGAAAGAAAGGCAATTAAAGTATATATCGAGTTTCCGATTTCCTGAAAGTTAAATGTTCGAGAAACTAAAACCTAGTCTTTAAGAGATAACAATAAATATGTATTCATAAAATTTAATTTCATCTCATTTATGAAACGTTTGCAAAAATTGTTGAACTGAAAGGAAAAAATATTTCAGTAAATCATGCTCTTCATCTTCTACCGCAGTATTTGTTTCAGCCGAAAGTTCTTCGTCATATTCATCCAAATTTTCGTCGTCGATCTCCTTTACTTTCTTGATTAAACTCAAACGATAGGCTTCCTCCTCCTCTGGTGTTGGATCAATTGTCTCGATAAAGTCTTCCTCCCCATGGGCATATTCCTCCAAAACAGGTGGTAAATGTTTCAATACCATATTACGTGCCACATACTTATGACCCCAGCCCACATAAATCGACTCTCACGTCATTTCAAAGTTGAATGTGTAAGCACCCGGCCAGACATTCGATTGCATAATGATTATACGTTCATTGCGGTTGGTATACCTATTGGAGAAACGTGTTACCCACGGCATAGTGAATTGTTCACTCAGGTCATTTGAGCAGGGGTGCAGTATGGGTAGCCCTTCTTCTGGTACAGAAAATTCTTCACCTTCTATGTCTTCCTCTTCCTCCTCTTCTTCTTGCTCCAAATCTTCTTCTTCATCACCCATTTCCTCCATATGCAGCAGTTATTGTTAAAATTGTATAAAATTGTTTTTTGACGTAAAGCCTTACCAATAATGTCATCTTCCCCTTCACCTAAGAAGGTTCCTCTTCTTCACCATCTTCAATGCCATCGAAAATACGTCTCTCTTTCTTGGTCATTGTCCTATAGTAACCATAGGGTGCAATGTATGTACCAGCTGTTATTCGAGCTATGAGCGCACGTAGATAATGTTTTTCTTTGCCTGGAAAGCATGGATACGATTGTATGTCAGCTTCAAGATCGCCCGTGAGGAATTTCTTTATCTCGCGTGATACTTTAATTTGAGAAGGCGTTACCATTGGCAATTCCATCCAATCATCTGAGACCGAGTTTACAACAAAATACGAATATCGATTTGCGCCGGTACCGACAGATTCTGGCGGTATATCGAAAACTTCTTTACTTTCAGCCAGTGGTATGGGCGCAGGCTCTGGTACCATTTTCTCAATTTCTTCAATGGGATGATTGTCCCAACCTAATTTTCCTGGCGTTAATTCAGGTCCAACAAATGTAGGCATCGGTTTTGTGTCCGAGACCATTCGTGAGAGCATTTCTTTATGTCTTTCTTGTAATTCTTCTGTCATTTGATCCACGCGTGAGAGCACTTCTTCATGCGACAATGAAGCCTCTACAACGTAATATGAAGCTTTAATACCATTTATCATACCCCAAAAGCGACATTGCATTATAGAAGGATGTGTCTGGAGACGATCCATAGCACAGGCAAGTTGAAAGATGTCATCGGAATTGATACCGAAGCCACATTGATTCCAGAAAAATTGTAAATGCTGCACACGCTCGTTGAATGTTATGAAGCGGCTCAAATCCAATATGTCAAGCTTTAAACCTTCTATAATGGCAGATTTAGACTCCTCGACGGTGGCCATTTCATCAGCAACCGGCAGCTCATTCGGTTCGGGTACAGGTAACTAAAATGGAGAATCTATGAGACAAAATTTTGAATTTTTGGAAATTGGTATACTGTACTGTAGATGATACTGATATATACTAGATATATATATATATATATATATATATATAAATAGATGTTCCGCATGTAGTTTAACTAAAATATAGTGAGGAAAATAATGATAACATATATACATGTATATATATATATGTTATCATTATTTTACTATCTCTACTCTATTTACCTTCATAGATAAAAGAAATTTTTTCGCCACACGATAAATACGCGATTCTTCGAAGACTCCGTCAGGTGGAAATCGTTCCGGTAAATGCAACTTCTGTTCACGAACATTACGACTGAATTCTTCAAAGAAATCTATTACGTTCGGCGGACGCTCGTCAATAACACGTTTAATAATATCCGATAAATGATCGAATCTATAAAATTAGAGTTGAGTAGTACATTTCCCTGTTTTTAGGCTGAAAAGTGATCACTTACAAATTATCACCACTAATAGTGCTATATTGTTGCATAATGGCTTTAGCTACATTCAACTCATACCCAATATTGGGCGGCTCTTTACGAGTGTGATCGCGTTTCTGACACTCGGAAGCGAAATATTGACTCAGCATTGTGTTAGTCGACGAAGAAGATGATGTCGACACCATGTGCGCGCATGGATCGTCTGATTCCTCTGATTTCTCCGGTTTCTCAATGTGTTCAACTTTTCGTTTCGATTCATTACCACCGCAAGGGAAATTGATTTTGGAACTTGAGGTTGTATCGAGCGTAAAGTCGTCACAGGATTGTTTTTCTCCCAACTCCATTGGTATGAATTTATTTTTTTTTAATTCAGCAGACTTAATAGAAGTTTATTCAAATGAGATATGAGGTGCGGTTATTTTTTGAAAATTGAAAGAATGAACGACTGTAGATGATTGAAAACATGTTTTAGTAAATATTTGAAGTTTCGTACAATATTTTTTCAAAAAGTCTTCCTTCGGATAACAGTTTTGTTTTTAAGTTTGGGTGAAATAATTTTTTTTTAGTGTTATTTACTGTTATAAAACTTTGTTTAGTTAAATTTCTTAAGAGAAGCTTAGAATAATCAAATTTTAGCTCGATGATGATCGGTAGATATTCACAATGTATACTTCGATCATTAAAACCTTGGAATACCGAATATAATCCAATGTATTTTCGTTTGAGTCATTCGCTATTCATATACATGATTCCTTGAACTATATTGGTATCTGTAGAAATTATGTATAACTCGTCGTTCCAAAACCATGGACCAGATCCTTAGAATTTTCAAACAGCATTCATTTGTTCGGAAACAGATAATTCTTACTCAAAACCTTTCATCTTTTTCTCAAATTAGGACCCAGCTCATACAAGTTATCCAAATCAGAAATTAAAATTAAGATAAAATATCTATTCTTTGGCCGTTTGGGTAATTGTTGCATATTATAAAACCACTAATAAAAATAAAAATAAAAAATACGTTAATAGTGCTGGCTAGATATCAGCACAATCATATGATCGTAAAAGTTAGAGGGCTTTCACCTGTCACCGCGCTGACAGCATCCTTTCCCTTCGGATGAAATTCTTCGCCTCCCATATACTTGGCAAAAATTCTTATTTACATACGACGCATAATAACATCACAAACATTTACATATATATTCTGGGCTTGATCTATTATTTACAATTTGCAGTGTGTTGTGAGAATCTTTCGGATCATAAGATTTTTCAAATAAGATAAGATGCTTTCAAATGTGAATAGCGCTGAGTGCATACGAAAAAAAAGTTTATAAAAGCGATAACATTAAAAGGAGCGTCTTCCAAAGAAGCTAAATAGTACACTGCTAAACACTTGCTATAAAAAGAAGCTCCAAAATATAAAAGAGCTTAAATTTATTTTCAAAATACAAATTTTTTAATAGGTTTATACCCATATTTCCATTAAAAGTGTCTCACATGTGGACATTACTGTATATCGGTTATCAATAAAATTTCTCCTACTAATTGTGACCCCACACTCTGATCAACAAGATAGATTTTGTCTGTCAATTTGCGTAAATAGAAATTAATTTACATATACTCTCTAATTTCAATTTCTAAAAATTATTTACTATTTTTTCTCCAAAAACAATGTTTAATCTTCTATAATAATTTCTGAGCCCTCTAATAGTAGATTAGATACAAGATCCACTTGTACAGTCAAATGGTAAAATTGTTTCAATTTAGTTTCAAAATGTTCTTTTAGAAAGGATTTATTTTAATTTTATTGAGCTTATTATTCATTATTCTCAATTTATTTTCAATTTTGAAATCAAATGACGGTTAAATGAATTAACGGTTTTGGGCGTGGCAATAGTTCAATTCCGCCCATCTGCAATACCAACCTCCTCAGAGTGCCAAGGAACATGTGTACAAAGCTTTATCAAGATATCTTAATTTTTACTAAAATTATCGTTTGCATTGATAGATGGATGAACAGACAATCATCAGGAATTCAATTCGTCTGGTCATCCTGATTATTTATATATACATAACTCTATATCTGTCTCGATTAGTCTTAGGTGTTACAAACAACTATTAGGGAACAAAACTGTTATACTCTGTTGCGAAAGTATAAAAATATTAAAGCTAAATAAGGAATTAAAAGCATCCTAGTTAGTTACTTAATCACGATATACTGATATATATATATCAGTGAGTATGGATATTCATACTATGAATATGAATCACATATAAATAGCATAAGAAATACCCTTCAAATTCATGGTAGTTTGTGTTAGAGTTACATATATTGAAATTTATAAATTAATATTTTACTGATAAATATTGAAAACAATTGTCTTTAATTAGTCATTTTGATTGTTGTAATATCTGCTATGACCTTTTAATGCGACATACACGTATTAAAAACTGAGGGTGACTGAAATAAGGCTGGCTGATTGCGGGTGTAATCGAATATTTCTCGAATACTCGCATTAGGAAAATATGATTTATTTTTAAATAATTTGTAATCTATTAAGAATTTTAGAAGTTTTTTATTCCGAAATTATTTAAAAGAAGTTCGATTACATTTTTTTTCAATATTAAATATAATTATTGTCACACCCGCTCGCGAAATTGGTGAATTACGTAAGATTTTTGGGAAGAAATTGAGGAAATTACGAAGGTGTTCGTTAATTATAATTCGAAACAAAATAGAAGGAGGAGAAAGAACACTTTAAGTGTGTAAAACTTTATTTGGATAGGAATTGTATAGCAATGAGAAGCTAATGATAGGACCGGAGATAGGTAGAGAAAAATATTTGCAGATAGTCTCTATTAAGTGAACAAATAGAAAATGGATTAAACATTTAGATCTAAAAACAAAGAGGAAACTTGCGTTGAAACATGCGCTTGTAGTCTGGGAATAGATGGTGGTGAAGAAGAAGATAGGGCTATTCACCACTCCTAAAACTGCAAATTAAATTTCAATTTAACTAATGGCACTCATTTAATTATACATATATACATTACACATATTTCGCATATACATACTAAAAGTATATACATATTTTTAATTTTAGCGCTCCACTTCATCAGACTCTTATGGCATGAACTTGTATTTGAAAAAGGACTTTCTGCAAGTAACCGGTAGGTAAGAACTAATTAGGCTAAACAATAAAAAATCGTACTATCAAAATAAAGCTTTAAAATTATAAAAAAATAAATTTATTTTTCCTTAGTTTTTAATATGTATTCCGAATTAATTAACATTGTCAGTAATTATTTGCATTTACGATTGGCAAGTCCAAAGTACAACCCATTGTTTGTCTCGGTGTAGTAAACAATGTGTATATACATACACACATACTTCCTTACAAATATTTTTGAAAAGATAATGGAAAAGGTAAATTATAGAAGATTCATTGATCTCACGAAATGATTTTTGCGAGTTCACTCGTCATCTGTTTTCTACACATGTTGAGTCCATGTCCTTTGAAGAAGATAATAGAAATATTTTTTTCGTCAATTTCTATGAGATCAAAGCTGAAAATTTACCAGTGCTGTTAAGTACAAAGATTTCCATAGCGAAAAGATTTATTGAAAGAAATTTATTATTGACAATTTTTTATTTTTTTTTATTTACTTTTTTTACTACTAAATACTACTATTTACAAAAACTTTACTATAGGAATGTATATATCATTTACCTCTTTCAGTTTCAAAGAACGTGGTGCTCGCTATGCTCTTCTCTGCCTCTCCGAGCAACAAAAGAAAACTGGTGTCATATCTGCCTCGCTGGGAAATCATGCACAGGTGGGTTCAACTCAATAAAAATTTATATAATTCGAAAAATTATCCTGACAAATCCAAAATCGTTGCTTGTAGGCCCTTAGTTATCACGGCTGGAAACTAAATATACTCGTCACAGTCGTAATTCCCAAAGCTGCGCCCATAATGAAAATTCAGAAATGTCGCAACTACAAGGCGAACGTAATTGTGGACGGCAATGATATGGGCGAAGCGAAGGTGATCGCCATGAAAATGGCACAAGACAAGGGACTGCTCTATATCAATGGCTATGATCATCCACACATTATGGCTGGACAGGGCACAATTGGTCTTGAGATATTGGAGCAGGTGCCTAACCCAGATGCTGTGATCATACCTGTTGGTGGTGGTGGGCTTATAGCCGGTATTGCAACAGCTATTGAGGCCTTATCGCCGAACACCACCGTTATTGTAAGTAGATATAATGAATTTGGAAAAATGTATAAATCCTTTCCTTCGTCAGGGCGTTGAGTCTGAGAAATGTCCAAGCTTTTCGAAAGCCATGGAAAATAACGAACCCATACACACACCCATTAATAATACGCTGGCCGATGGTTTGGCGGTACCCAAAGTCGGGTATAATGCTTATGTAACGGCACTGCCGCTCATCGATAAGATGGTAGTGGTGAAGGAGGAATGGATTGCATTGGCTATTTTACGTTTGGTGGAGGAGGAGAAGTGCGTGGTGGAAGGCGCAGGCGCCTCGGGCTTGGCCGCTGTACTAGCTGGGCAATTGAATGAATTAAAGGGCAAGAGGTGAGTTAATTACATGTGGCTTGATGAAAGAAGTGCTTTGAACTTAACGTTTTGAAATGTATATAGGGTTGTTATCCTCTTATGCAGCGGCAATATTGATACAACTGTATTTGGACGCTGTTTGGAACGTGGTCTAGCCGCTGAAGGTCGTCTAGTGAAGTTTCAAGTTGAAGTCAGTGATCGCCCTGGTGGTATTCATGAACTCTGTAGACTACTTTCACATTTGGGTGTCTCCATCAAGGATATAATGCACGAACGCGCTTGGCTCAGAGATATTTACACAGTGGCGGTGGGTTTTAGAGAAACTGTGTACTTTTATAGACATCTACAATACTTATTACACTTTACTAATCACTTTCTTCGAATTCAATAGGTTAAAGTTATATGTCGAGTTCTGTGAGCAGCCTTTGGCCATACATTCTAACGTAGCTTCCTAAAGAGGTCGCTTTAATTATACACTTATTTAAATACTTTGTTTACTATTTATAAATATGTGAAAATAATATGGAAATACAAAACTTCTTCCATTTATTTTTAAACTCAACTAAGTAAACTTGAAAATATTGGAAATAATTTGGTATAAACATATTTTCTCAGAATTCCATGATGATCTTTATTTTATTCCAAATGTGAAATATGCAAATAGCATAAATGTCAGTCAATGACAGTTGTATATGCTACCCGAAACACCCAAATAATAAGTTTTTTTAAAAATCGTAGAACCAGCTGATAACTACTAAAATAAAATTTTATCAAAATAGCTGATATAGTCGTGCTCGCTAAGAAAGTAGGCATTCACCTGACTCAACATCTCTGTGACTCTCTTGCATCGAAGTGTCGCTTCACTCTCTTCAGTTATGGAACATATTTTGGCGTTGTTGAACCTCAACTTTCAAAAGTTAGAAACAAGTTCTGAATTATTTTTGTGCAGAATATTTGAGGTTATCCAACGACGAATTTTTATGACGATATTTGTATAACTTGATCTAAAGTAGGTATGTATAGTTATTTCTAGAAAAGTCCGGGCTTATCATTTATCTCTATCTGGTTGTAATTTAAAGATATCGACTATAAGCCATTATTTAAGATAAGCTACAATATCAAGTCCCGAAGGAATAGGTCAGAATTACTTGAATTGTTCCCATTAACGTAAATCAACTTACTCTACTTTAACATACGGTCATTAATTTGGACCTAGAAAAACTGAACGAGTTTACTAAAGAGTAAAGTTAAATTACTTTACGTCCAGAATTTGTAAAGACATAAAATTTAGTTTATTTTCATGCCTCTTCTTACGAAAATATTTTTAATCGTTATTATCTTATATATTACATTATGTTATAATTATCTTTTCCACGTTTTTCTCAAGTTTTTCTTGTTTACATTTTGATGATTTTGGATCTTTCACATTCTAGTCGTATTCAGTTATCACTCAAAAAGCACATTTTTGGCTAAAATAATTCATCGGCTAAAATATTTGAAATATATATTAGGTCTAGTAAAAAGAAATTTTTTATTTTTGCATCCAATTGAAGGTTTTATTTAGCATAGTTCGAATGATTCGATTGAGGTCAAATATGTACTGGTTTTTCCATAGCCCGTTGTCAGTTTGAAGCTAATTTTATACTTCTCTCTCAAAGAAAACCTCTTCCCTTTTGATAAAAAAACTAAACATCTAGAGTTTAAAGAGAATTAAGAGTTTGGTCGCAGGGCAGCAGCTTATAGTAGATGATTCTCTGCCAATCCTACCAAACAAATTTCAAATCGTCCTGACAGCCAATCCTGACTTGGCTATCGTTTGCGCCGGCTCACCGCTATTCGGACAAAACCGTTTTCGCTTGATGTTGGTTACCCAGTTAGTGACCCAGTTTTCATCGCCAGTAGCCAACCGCTTCAGAAATTGATCGATTTAGTCGCGATTCAGCACCGATTCGCAGAAGAAAATTCGGTCAATGAGGTTTTCTGCGTTAACTCGTGTGCCTTCCCACACCAAGCTTCTTTTTATATCCAGCCTTATTTAAATGTTTCCAAACCATCCTTTGTGTAACGTTTACCTTCTCGGCAATAGAAACAGTGCTTTTGTAGTGACCGGGCTCAACGATTTTCATTATTTTATCGATATTATCGATATTTTCGACAATTGTCCTTCCAGAACGTTCTGTGTCTTTGATATCAAAATTACCGGAACAGAATTTAAAAAAACAAAATTGTGCGTGTTTGGCTGTTATAGTATCAGGACCAGAAACATCATTCACATTTTCAGTCGGCTGTAAAATATGGCATATTTTCGCATTGCTAGTGTCCATCTTTGAAGTGTGCTCAAAGAATGTTGAGTAAAGCAATCACAAAACTGTATGAGAAGTTTGCACTTTAACAACGCGAGATACAGAAAAACATATCGAAAAATAATGGATTGCTTTTTACTAATCTTAATAATATATTTTTGAACCATAAAAAGAAAGCAAAACAGCTGATTTTGAGTTATGAGTGAACACCCTTATCATGATTCAATTACTAAAGGTTTGGCAAATACTGACAGCAACGTTTTGACACTGGGCAACAAAATTTGTATTTGGGAAGGAGAGGAAAGAGGGAAAACTGTATTCTCTTTTTGTGTCCCTCAATCATGACCCTTATGAAAAATTATTGTTTTTGTGCTAACGACATAACGTTTTATAATTGAATCAGATATAAAATCAAAATTTTAACTCTCTTTCAAACTGTTTAACATATTGATTTTCGTATAATTTTCAAATCTAATTACTAAGATTATTATTATTCGTGGATTATAATTCGTGGACTAATTTGCTTAGAATGGATGACAATATAATCGACAGAAATTGTGATCCTGCGAATCCATATGATGTATCCTTTGAGGAAATCAACGACGCTTATTCGTTTTTGATGGACGATACGATTCCAACGCCATGTACGGTAATATTCAGGGTATATTCTTACACTCGTAGAAATAACATTTCCAAGTAAATTCTTTTGTAGCTCGCTGAGAATTTTCCTGAACATAATATGGAGATATTTTTAAAGAAAGAATTCACGCAAGCAACGGGAAGGTGAGTTAAATACTTCTGCTCCTGTATATGTATTCGATAAATTTTCATTTCAATAAATTGAAAAATCGCTCTAAAACGATAAGTATATACATATTCCCTGTTTACGCCATTCGTAGCTCAGTGCTATGAAATGACTATCCTAAATTCATTTTCCACTTTAACTCAACTTACTCGTAACTGCAAACTAATCTCATATTTTTCATAGTTTCAAAGACCGAGGAGCCCGTTATGCCTTACATCTACTCTCTGAAGAACAGAAACAAAATGGTGTTATAGCAGCGTCAACGGGAAATCACGCGTTGGTAATATAAAGGATTATTTAAAATCAGCCTTGCAAATCTCAGATCACATTATAACCTCCCCACTTTACAGGCCTTAAGTTACCAAGGATATGTTCTCCATATTCCCGTTACAGTAGTGGTACCCATTAGTACCGCCTTGCCGATAGCTGAAAGATGCCGTTTCTTTAATGCGTATGTGATCACCCAGGGTCGCGACATTGTTGAGTCCAGAGTATATGCTTTGGTTTATTCAATAGACAGACAACTGGAATATATCGATGGTTATGATCATCCAAATATAATTGCCGGTAACGGCACGATTGGGTTTGAAATACTAAAGCAAGTATCAAATATCGACGCGATCGTGGTGCCAGTGGGTGGTGGCGGACTTATAGCTGGTATTGCCAAAGTAGTTAAGACATTATTACCACATATACAAATTATTGTAAGTTTTCAAGCACTCGAAGTTTTTGGGGGTAACTACATATTTACCTTGCAGGGTGTGGAGTTGGAAAAATGTCCCAGTTTCAAACGTGCCATGGAGAATAAATCGCCTATTTATACAGCACCAAATAACTCGCTGGCTGAGGGCTTACTCGTGCCCAAGGTGGGCTATAATGCCTTCTTTACGGCGTCCGCTTTGATTGATCAGTTGGTGTCGGTGACAGAACATTGGGTGGCGTTCGCCATGCTGCGGCTGGTTATGGAAGAGGAGTGTGTAGTCGAGGGTGCTGGTGCTGTGGGTTTGGCGGCAGTATTGGGGGGTTACTTGAGCGAATTTGATAACAAAAGGTACAAAGAGTTGTGGAGTGAAAAAGTTAAAAATGCTTCTCTAAGCACTCTAATTTATTTTCTACCAGAGTTGTGGTTATACTTAGTGGTTGTAATACGTATCCGTTTGCTTTTGGGCGTGCTCTAGAGTGTGGAATGTTTGCCGAGCGAAACTTTTTCCCTGACAAAACTACTGCCTATAACTTACTTTATCTTTTCGAAAAGCTTAAGGAACTTGGCTTCAATGTGAATGATTTAATAGCACAAAATGCATGGTTTAAATCAGCTTATAGTTCGGCACTTGGTAAGGGTTAAGAGAAAACATAAGATTGTGAGTGTGCAGGCTTAAATAGATATTTAATGCTTTTCTAAAACCCCGTAATGTCTTATAATGAGTTTTAAATATACAAAAACTAGCGAACTCTATCTGAGGCATCTTAGATCATAAGAGAGCCACAAAGTATATGAAATATTCTCATACCGATGTAATAATATCTTCACGACACAGGTTTTCAACTAATATTAAAGTTCTCTCTTTCAGAACAGCATTCCAAGGTTGCGACTCAAGAACCCATGTTCTCCAAGTTGATAAAGTTATCAAACGACAACGAAGATGATGAAATGCAACCAACCACGTCAGCAAGAAGTCAAGCCGAAGCAACAAGAAGATCAAAGGAATCCCCAGGAAGTTCAAAGGGAACGAAACACGAAGAGACGTCAATCGATGAACCACCGGAGAAAAAAACCAAACTTTCGGAAGATTCCACGAAGTGAAATCCAGGAAACCTACTATAACAAACCGAAAACTGAGTTCCAGAAAGAAAGGCAATTAAAGTATATATCGCGTTTCCGATTTCCTGAAAGTTAAATGTTCGAGAAACTAAAACCTAGTCTTTAAGAGATAACAATAAATATGTATTCATAAAATTTAATTTCATCTCATTTATGAAACGTTTGCAAAAATTGTTGAACTGAAAAGAAAAAATATTTCAGTAAATCATGCTTCATCTTCATCCGCAGTATTTGTTTCAGCCGAAAGTTCTTCATCATATTCATCCAAATTTTCATCGTCGATCTTCTTTACTTTTTTGATTAAACTCAAACGATAGGCTTCCTCCTCCTCTGGTGTTGGATCAGTTGTCTCGATAAAGTCTTCCTCCCCATGGGCATATTCCTCCAAAACAGGTGGTAAATGTTTCAATACCATATTACGTGCCACATACTTATGACCCCAGCCCACATAAATCGACTCGCACGTCTTTTCAAAGTTGAATGTGTAAGCACCCGGCCAGACATTCGATTGCATGATGAGTATACGTTCATTGCGGTTGGTATACCTATTGGAGAAACGTGTTACCCACGGCATGGTGAATTGTTCACTCAGGTCATTTGAGCAGGGGTGCAGTATGGGTGGCCCTTCTTCTGGTACAGAAAATTCTTCACCTTCTATGTCTTCCTCTTCCTCCTCTTCTTCTTGCTCCAAATCTTCTTCTTCATCACCCATTTCCTCCATATGCAGCAGTTTCCGAAGACGTTCTAATTCTTTTTCACGCGCTTTATGTGCCTTCAGTTCATCATACCAAAGCACGCGTCCCTGAAGTAATAGATTCGGTCTTACATGTAACCATTTGTGTATATTTGTAAGAGCCTCTAGAGATTCCGGTTCATACTTTTCATTCTTCAATAGTATTATGTCATTGTCTATTGGGTCCATTAATTAAAAGTTTTTTGCATAAAAAAGTTTTTTGACGTAAAGCCTTACCAATAATGTCGTCTTCCCCTTCACCTAAGACAGATGGTTCTTCTTCTTCCTCTTCTTCATCATCTTCAATGCCATCGAAAATACGTCTCTCTTTCTTGGTCATTGTCCTATAGTAACCATAGGGTGCAATGTATGTACCAGCTGTTATTCGAGCTATGAGCGCACGTAGATAATGTTTTTCTTTGCCTGGAAAGCATGGATACGATTGTATGTCAGCTTCAAGATCGCCCGTGAGGAATTTCTTTATCTCGCGTGATACTTTAATTTGAGAAGGCGTTACCATTGGCAATTCCATCCAATCATCTGAGACCGAGTTTACAACAAAATACGAATATCGATTTGCGCCGGTACCGACAGATTCTGGCGGTATATCGAAAACTTCTTTACTTTCAGCCAGTGGTATGGGCGCAGGCTCTGGTACCATTTTCTCAATTTCTTCAATGGGATGATTGTCCCAACCTAATTTTCCTGGCGTTAATTCAGGTCCAACAAATGTAGGCATCGGTTTTGTGTCCGAGACCATTCGTGAGAGCATTTCTTTATGTCTTTCTTGTAATTCTTCTGTCATTTGATCCACGCGTGAGAGCACTTCTTCATGCGACAATGAAGCCTCTACAACGTAATATGAAGCTTTAATACCATTTATCATACCCCAAAAGCGACATTGCATTATAGAAGGATGTGTCTGGAGACGATCCATAGCACAGGCAAGTTGAAAGATGTCATCGGAATTGATACCGAAGCCACATTGATTCCAGAAAAATTGTAAATGCTGCACACGCTCGTTGAATGTTATGAAGCGGCTCAAATCCAATATGTCAAGCTTTAAACCTTCTATAATGGCAGATTTAGACTCCTCGACGGTGGCCATTTCATCAGCAACCGGCAGCTCATTCGGTTCGGGTACAGGTAACTAAAATGGAGAATCTATGAGACAAAATTTTGAATTTTTGGAAATTGGTATACTGTACTGTAGATGATACTGATATATACTAGATATATATATATATATATATATATATATATATAAATAGATGTTCCGCATGTAGTTTAACTAAAATATAGTGAGGAAAATAATGATAACATATATACATGTATATATATATATATATATATGTTATCATTATTTTACTATCTCTACTCTATTTACCTTCATAGATAAAAGAAATTTTTTCGCCACACGATAAATACGCGATTCTTCGAAGACTCCGTCAGGTGGAAATCGTTCCGGTAAATGCAACTTCTGTTCACGAACATTACGACTGAATTCTTCAAAGAAATCTATTACGTTCGGCGGACGCTCGTCAATAACACGTTTAATAATATCCGATAAATGATCGAATCTATAAAATTAGAGTTGAGTAGTACATTTCCCTGTTTTTAGGCTGAAAAGTGATCACTTACAAATTATCACCACTAATAGTGCTATATTGTTGCATAATGGCTTTAGCTACATTCAACTCATACCCAATATTGGGCGGCTCTTTACGAGTGTGATCGCGTTTCTGACACTCGGAAGCGAAATATTGACTCAGCATTGTGTTAGTCGACGAAGAAGATGATGTCGACACCATGTGCGCGCATGGATCGTCTGATTCCTCTGATTTCTCCGGTTTCTCAATGTGTTCAACTTTTCGTTTCGATTCATTACCACCGCAAGGGAAATTGATTTTGGAACTTGAGGTTGTATCGAGCGTAAAGTCGTCACAGGATTGTTTTTCTCCCAACTCCATTGGTATGAATTTATTTTTTTTTAATTCAGCAGACTTAATAGAAGTTTATTCAAATGAGATATGAGGTGCGGTTATTTTTTGAAAATTGAAAGAATGAACGACTGTAGATGATTGAAAACATGTTTTAGTAAATATTTGAAGTTTCGTACAATATTTTTTCAAAAAGTCTTCCTTCGGATAACAGTTTTGTTTTTAAGTTTGGGTGAAATAATTTTTTTTTAGTGTTATTTACTGTTATAAAACTTTGTTTAGTTAAATTTCTTAAGAGAAGCTTAGAATAATCAAATTTTAGCTCGATGATGATCGGTAGATATTCACAATGTATACTTCGATCATTAAAACCTCGGAATACCGAATATAATCCAATGTATTTTCGTTTGAGTCATTCGCTATTCATATACATGATTCCTTGAACTATATTGGTATCTGTAGAAATTATGTATAACTCGTCGTTCCAAAACCATGGACCAGATCCTTAGAATTTTCAAACAGCATTCATTTGTTCGGAAACAGATAATTCTTACTCAAAACCTTTCATCTTTTTCTCAAATTAGGACCCAGCTCATACAAGTTATCCAAATCAGAAATTAAAATTAAGATAAAATATCTATTCTTTGGCCGTTTGGGTAATTGTTGCATATTATAAAACCACTAATAAAAATAAAAATAAAAAATACGTTAATAGTGCTGGCTAGATATCAGCACAATCATATGATCGTAAAAGTTGGAGGGCTTTCACCTGTCACCGCGCTGACAGCATCCTTTCCCTTCGGATGAAATTATTCGCCTCCCATATACTTGGCAAAAATTCTTATTTACATACGACGCATAATAACATCACAAACATTTACATATATATTCTGGGCTTGATCTATTATTTACAATTTGCAGTGTGTTGTGAGAATCTTTCGGATCATAAGATTTTTCAAATAAGATAAGATGCTTTCAAATGTGAATAGCGCTGAGTGCATACGAAAAAAAAGTTTATAAAAGCGATAACATTAAAAGGAGCGTCTTCCAAAGAAGCTAAATAGTACACTGCTAAACACTTGCTATAAAAAGAAGCTCCAAAATATAAAAGAGCTTAAATTTATTTTCAAAATACAAATTTTTTAATAGGTTTATACCCATATTTCCATTAAAAGTGTCTCACATGTGGACATTACTGTATATCGGTTATCAATAAAATTTCTCCTACTAATTGTGACCCCACACTCTGATCAACAAGATAGATTTTGTCTGTCAATTTGCGTAAATAGAAATTAATTTACATATACTCTCTAATTTCAATTTCTAAAAATTATTTACTATTTTTTCTCCAAAAACAATGTTTAATCTTCTATAATAATTTCTGAGCCCTCTAATAGTAGATTAGATACAAGATCCACTTGTACAGTCAAATGGTAAAATTGTTTCAATTTAGTTTCAAAATGTTCTTTTAGAAAGGATTTATTTTAATTTTATTGAGCTTATTATTCATTATTCTCAATTTATTTTCAATTTTGAAATCAAATGACGGTTAAATGAATTAACGGTTTTGGGCGTGGCAATAGTTCAATTCCGCCCATCTGCAATACCAACCTCCTCAGAGTGCCAAGGAACATGTGTACAAAGCTTTATCAAGATATCTTAATTTTTACTAAAATTATCGTTTGCATTGATAGATGGATGAACAGACAATCATCAGGAATTCAATTCGTCTGGTCATCCTGATTATTTATATATACATAACTCTATATCTGTCTCGATTAGTCTTAGGTGTTACAAAAAACTATTAGGGAACAAAACTGTTATACTCTGTTGCGAAAGTATAAAAATATTAAAGCTAAATAAGGAATTAAAAGCATCCTAGTTAGTTACTTAATCACGATATACTGATATATATCTATCAGTGAGTATGGATATTCATACTATGAATATGAATCACATATAAATAGCATAAGAAATACCCTTCAAATTCATGGTAGTTTGTGTTAGAGTTACATATATTGAAATTTATAAATTAATATTTTACTGATAAATATTGAAAACAATTGTCTTTAATTAGTCATTTTGATTGTTGTAATATCTGCTATGACCTTTTAATGCGACATACACGTATTAAAAACTGAGGGTGACTGAAATAAGGCTGGCTGATTGCGGGTGTAATCGAATATTTCTCGAATACTCGCATTAGGAAAATATGATTTATTTTTAAATAATTTGTAATCTATTAAGAATTTTAGAAGTTTTTTATTCCGAAATTATTTAGAAGAAGTTCGATTACATTTTTTTCAATATTAAATATAATTATTGTCACACCCGCTCGCGAAATTGGTGAATTACGTAAGATTTTTGGGAAGAAATTGAGGAAATTACGAAGGTCTTCGTTAATTATAATTCGAAACAAAATAGAAGGAGGAGAAAGAACACTTTAAGTGTGTAAAACTTTATTTGGATAGGAATTGTATAGCAATGAGAAGCTAATGATAGGACCGGAGATAGGTAGAGAAAAATATTTGCAGATAGTCTCTATTAAGTGAACAAATAGAAAATGGATTAAACATTTAGATCTAAAAACAAAGAGGAAACTTGCGTTGAAACATGCGCTTGTAGTCTGGGAATAGATGGTGGTGAAGAAGAAGATAGGGCTATTCACCACTCCTAAAACTGCAAATTAAATTTCAATTTAACTAATGGCACTCATTTAATTATACATATATACATTACACATATTTCGCATATACATACTAAAAGTATATACATATTTTTAATTTTAGCGCTCCACTTCATCAGACTCTTATGGCATGAACTTGTATTTGAAAAAGGACTTTCTGCAAGTAACCGGTAGGTAAGAACTAATTAGGCTAAACAATAAAAAATCGTACTATCAAAATAAAGCTTTAAAATTATAAAAAAATAAATTTATTTTTCCTTAGTTTTTAATATGTATTCCGAATTAATTAACATTGTCAGTAATTATTTGCATTTACGATTGGCAAGTCCAAAGTACAACCCATTGTTTGTCTCGGTGTAGTAAACAATGTGTATATACATACACACATACTTCCTTACAAATATTTTTGAAAAGATAATGGAAAAGGTAAATTATAGAAGATTCATTGATCTCACGAAATGATTTTTGCGAGTTCACTCGTCATCTGTTTTCTACACATCTTGAGTCCATGTCCTTTGAAGAAGATAATAGAAATATTTTTTGCGTCAATTTCTATGAGATCAAAGCTGAAAATTTACCACTGCTGTTAAGCACAAAGATTTCCATAGCGAAAAGATTTATTGAAAGAAATTTATTATTGACAATATTTTATTTTTATTTATTTACTTTTTTTACTACTAAATACTACTATTTACAAAAACTTTACTATAAGAATGTATATATCATTTACCTCTTTCAGTTTCAAAGAACGTGGTGCTCGCTATGCTCTTCTCTGCCTCTCCGAGCAACAAAAGAAAACTGGTGTCATATCTGCCTCGCTGGGAAATCATGCACAGGTGGGTTCAACTCAATAAAAATTTATATAATTCGAAAAATTATCCTAACAAATCCAAAATCGTTGCTTGTAGGCCCTTAGTTATCACGGCTGGAAACTAAATATACTCGTCACAGTCGTAATTCCCAAAGCTGCGCCCATAATGAAAATTCAGAAATGTCGCAACTACAAGGCGAACGTAATTGTGGACGGCAATGATATGGGCGAAGCGAAGGTGATCGCCATGAAAATGGCACAAGACAAGGGACTGCTCTATATCAATGGCTATGATCATCCACACATTATGGCTGGACAGGGCACAATTGGTCTTGAGATATTGGAGCAGGTGCCTAACCCAGATGCTGTGATCATACCTGTTGGTGGTGGTGGGCTTATAGCCGGTATTGCAACAGCTATTGAGGCCTTATCGCCGAACACCACCGTTATTGTAAGTAGATATAATGAATTTGGAAAAATGTATAAATCCTTTCCTTCGTCAGGGCGTTGAGTCTGAGAAATGTCCAAGCTTTTCGAAAGCCATGGAAAATAACGAACCCATACACACACCCATTAATAATACGCTGGCCGATGGTTTGGCGGTACCCAAAGTCGGGTATAATGCTTATGTAACGGCACTGCCGCTCATCGATAAGATGGTAGTGGTGAAGGAGGAATGGATTGCATTGGCTATTTTACGTTTGGTGGAGGAGGAGAAGTGCGTGGTGGAAGGCGCAGGCGCCTCGGGCTTGGCCGCTGTACTAGCTGGGCAATTGAATGAATTAAAGGGCAAGAGGTGAGTTAATTACATGTGGCTTGATGAAAGAAGTGCTTTGAACTTAACGTTTTGAAATGTATATAGGGTTGTTATCCTCTTATGCGGCGGCAATATTGATACAACTGTATTTGGACGCTGTTTGGAACGTGGTCTAGCCGCTGAAGGTCGTCTAGTGAAGTTTAAAGCTGAAGTTAGTGATCGCCCTGGTGGTATTCATGAACTCTGCAGACTACTTTCACATTTGGGTGTCTCCATCAAGGATATAATGTACGAACGCGCTTGGCTCAGAGATATTTACACAGTGGCGGTGGGTTTTAGAGAAACTGTGTACTTTTATAGACATCTACAATACTTATTACATTTTACTAATCACTTTCTTCGAATTCAATAGGTTAAAGTTATCTGTGAGATTCGTGATTGGTCTCATAGTATGGAATTGAAAAATGAATTGAAAAAGCATTACACAAGTGTCGAGTTCTGTGAGCAGCCTTTGGCCATACATTCTAACGTAGCTTCCTAAAGAGGTCGCTTTAATTATACACTTATTTAAATACTTTGTTTACTATTTATAAATATGTGAAAATAATATGGAAATACAAAACTTCTTCCATTTATTTTTAAACTCAACTAAGTAAATTTGAAAATATTGGAAATAAATTGGTATAAACATATTTTCTCAGAATTCCATGATGATCTTTATTTTATTTCAAATGTGAAATATGCAAATAGCATAAATGTCAGTCAATGACAGTTGTATATGCTACCCGAAACACCCAAATAATAAGTTTTTTTAAAAATCGTAGAACCAGCTGACAACTACTAAAATAAAATTTTATCAAAATAGCTGATATAGTCGTGCTCGCTAAGAAAGTAGGCATTCACCTGACTCAACATCTCTGTGACTCTCTTGCATCGAAGTGTCGCTTCACTCTCTTCAGTTATGGAACATATTTTGGCGTTGTTGAACCTCAACTTTCAAAAGTTAGAAACAAGTTCTGAATTATTTTTGTGCAGAATATTTGAGGTTATCCAACGACGAATTTTTATGACGATATTTGTATAACTTGATCTAAAGTAGGTATGTATAGTTATTTCTAGAAAAGTCCGGGCTTATCATTTATCTCTATCTGGTTGTAATTTAAAGATATCGACAATAAGCCATTATTTAAGATAAGCTACAATATCAAGTCCCGAAGGAATAGGTCAGAATTACTTGAATTGTTCCCATTAACGTAAATCAGCTTACTCTACTTTAACATACGGTCATTAATTTGGACCTAGAAAAACTGAACGAGTTTACTAAAGAGTAAAGTAAAGCAAAAAGTACATTCTTTGGCTAAAATCATTCATCGGCTAAAATATTTGAAATGTATATTAGGTCTAGTAAAAAGAAATTTTTTATTTTTGCATCCAATTGAAGGTTTTATTTAGCATAGTTCGAATGATTCGATTAAGATCATATATGTACTGTTTTTTCCATAGCCCATTGCCATTTTGAACTCTCAAAGAAAACCTCTTCCCTTTTGATAAAAAAACTGAGGCAGTCGATTTTCTCAAGCTCCTCTTGAGGCGAAGTTTTCACCATCTAGAGTTTAAAGAGAATTAAGAGTTTGGTCGCAGGGCAGCAGCTTATAGTAGATGATTCTCTGCCAATCCTACCAAACAAATTTCTAAACCGTTCTGACAGCCAATCCTGACTTGGCTATCGTTTGCGCCGGCTCACCGCTATTCGGACAAAACCGTTTTCGCTTGAAGTTGGTTACCCAGTTAGTGACCCAGTTTTTATCACCAGTAACCAACCGCTTCAGAAATTGATCGATTTAGTCGCGATTCTGCAGCGATTCGCAGATGAAAATTCGGTCCATGAGGCTTTCTGCGTTAACTCGTGTGCCTTCCCACACCAAGCTTCTTTTTGTATCCAGCCTTATTTAAATGTTTCCAAACCATCTTTTGTGTAACGTTTACCTTCTCGGCAATAGAAACAGTGCTTTTGTAGTGACCGGGCTCAACGATTTTCATTATTTTAGCGACATTTTCGACAATTGTCCTTCCAGAACGTTCTGTGTCTTTGATATCAAAATTACCGGAACAGAATTTATAAAACCAAAATTGTGTGTGTTTGACTGTTATAGTATCAGGACCAGAAACATCATTCACATTTTCAGTCGGCTGTAAAATATGGCATATTTTCGCATTGCTGGTGTCCATCTTTGACGTGTGCTCAAAGAATGTTGAGTAAAGCAATCACAAAACTGTATGAGAAGTTTGCACTTTAACAACGCGAGATACAGAAAAACATATCGAAAAATAATGGATTGCTTTTTACTAATCTTAATAATATATTTTTGAACCATAAAAAGAAAGCAAAACAGCAGATTTTGAGTTATGAGTGAACACCCTTATCATGATTCAATTACTAAAGGTTTGGCAAATACTGACAGCAACGTTTTGACACTGGGCAACAAAATTTGTATTTGGGAAGGAGGAAAAGAGGGAAAACTGTATTCTCTTTTTGTGTCCCTCAATCATGACTCTTATGACAAATTATTGTTTTTGTGCTAACGACATAACGTTATATAATTGAATCAGATATAAAATCAAAATTTTAACTCTCTTTCAAACTGTTTAACATTTTCATTTTCGTATAATTTTCCAATCTAATTACTAAGATTATTATTATTCGTGGATTATAATTCGTGGACTAATTTGCTTAGAATGGATGACAATATAGTCGATAAGTATTGTGATCCGGAGGATCCGTCTGGTGTATCCTTTGCGGAAATCACCAACGCTGATTGGAGTTTGGCGGACCAAGTGACTACAACGCCATGTACGGTAATATTCAGGGTATATTCTTACACTCGTAGAAATAACATTTCCAAGTAAACTCTTTTGTAGCCCGTTGTGGATTGTACTGAATATAATATGGAGATATTTTTAAAGAAAGAATTCATGCAAGCAACGGGAAGGTGAGTTAAATACTTCTGCTCCTGTATATGTATTCGATAAATTTTCATTTCAATAAATTGAAAAATCGCTCTAAAACGATAAGTATATACATATTCCCTGTTTACGCCATTCGTAGCTCAGTGCTATAAAATGACTATCCTAAATTCATTTTCCACTTTAACTCAACTTACTCGTAATTGCAAACTAATCTCATATTTTTCATAGTTTCAAAGACCGAGGAGCCCGTTATGCCTTACTTCGGCTCTCTGAAAAACAAAAGCAAAGTGGTGTTATATCAGCGTCAACGGGAAATCACGCATTGGTAATGTAAAGGATTACTTAAAATCAACCTTGCAAATCTCAGATCACATTATAACCTCCCCACTTTACAGGCCTTAAGTTACCAAGGAAGTCTTCTCAATATTCCCGTTACAGTAGTTGTACCCATTAGTACCGCTTCGACGACAATCGAAAGATGCCGTTCCTATAATGCGCATGTGATCACTCACGGTCGCGACCTTGCTGAGTCCAGAGTATATGCTTTGACTTATTCAAATGATAAACAACTCGAATATATCGATGGTTATGATCATCCAAATATAATCGCCGGTAACGGCACGATTGGCTTTGAAATACTAAAGCAAGTATCAAATATCGACGCGATCGTGGTGCCAGTGGGTGGTGGTGGACTTATAGTGGGTATTGCCAAAGTAGTTAAGAGATTATCACCAGATACACAAATTATTGTAAGTTTTCAAGCACTCGAAGTTTTTGGGGGGTAACTACATATTTACCTTGCAGGGTGTGGAGTTGGAAAAATGCCCCAGTTTCCAACGTGCCATGGAGCATAAATCGCCTATTTATACAGCACCAAATAACTCGGTGGCTGAGAGCTTACTCGTGCCCAAGGTGGGTTATAATGCCTTCGCTAATGCGACCGATTTGATTGATAAATTGGTGTCGGTGCCGGATCCTTGGGTGGCGATGGCCATGCTGCGGCTGGTTATGGAGGAGGAGTGTGTAGTCGAGGGCGCTGGTGCTGTGGGTTTTGCTGCAATAATGGCGGGTTACTTGAGCGAATTTGATAACAAAAGGTACAAAGAGTTGTGGAGTGAAAAAGTTAAAAATGCTTCTCTAAGCACTCTAATTTATTTTCGCCCAGAGTTGTGGTTTTACTTAGTGGTTGTAATACGTATCCGGCTGCTTTTGGGCGTGCTCTAGAGCGTGGCATATCTGCTGAGCGACGCTTATTGCCTGAAGAAGCTGATGTCTATAGCGTACTTCCTCTTATCGAAAAGCTTAAGAAAATTGGCTTCAATGTGAATGATATAATATCAGAATGTGTGTGGTTGAAATCAGCTTATAGTTTGGCACTTGGTAAGGGTTAAGAGAAAACATAAGATTGTGAGTATGCAGACTTAAATAGATATTTATTGCTTTTCTAAAACCCCGTAATGGCTTGTAATGAGTTTTAAATATACAAAAACTAGCGAACTCGATCTGAGGCATCTTAAATCATGAGAGACCCTCCGATGTAGATCTTAACGACAGAGGCTTTCAATCTCAATGCAATCAATTCAATATTACAGTTCTCACTTTTCAGACCGTCGTTCCAAGGATGCGTCTCAAGAATTTCTATTTGCCAAGTTGAAAAAAATATCAAAGGAGAACGAAGAAGATGAAATGCAACCAAGCACGTCAGCAAGAAGTCAAGCCGAAGCAACAAGAAGATCAAAGGAAGCCGCAGGAAGTTCAAAGGGAACGAAACACGAAGAGACAATCAAAGGGAGGCAAAAAGCGGTTAAGGAAAAAACGGCAACCAAAGAACCTCAAGAGAAGAAACCGAAACCTGCGGCAGGGAAATCCGGGAAGCCTTTTGTAACAATCCGAAAACTAACTTCTAAAAAGAAAGACAAATAAAGTATAAATCGAGGTTTCGATTTTCTGAAATTAAGTGTTCCCGAAACTAAATTCGAGTCTTAAGGGATAGCAAGAAATATGTATTCATAGAATTCGTCTCATTTATGAGACGTTTGCAAAAATTGTTGAACTAAAAAGAAAAAATATTTCAGTAAATCATGCTTCATCTTCATCCACAGTATTTGTTTCAGCCGAAAGTTCTTCGTCATATTCATCCAAATTTTCGTCGTCGATCTTCTTTACTTTCTTGATTAAACTCAAACGATAGGCTTCCTCCTCCTCTGGTGTTGGATCAGTTGTCTCGATAAAGTCTTCCTCCCCATGGGCATATTTCTCCAAAACAGGTGGCAAATGTTTCAATACCATATTACGTGCCACATACTTATGACCCCAGCCCACATAAATCGACTCGCACGTCTTTTCAAAGTTGAATGTGTAAGCACCCGGCCAGACATTCGATTGCATGATGAGTATACGTTCATTGCGGTTGGTATACCTATTGGAGAAACGTGTTACCCACGGCATGGTGAATTGTTCACTCAGGTCATTTGAGCAGGGGTGCAGTACGGGTGGCCCTTCTTCTGGTACAGAAAATTCTTCACCTTCTATGTCTTCCTCTTCCTCCTCTTCTTCTTGCTCCAAATCTTCTTCTTCATCACCCATTTCCTCCATATGCAGCAGTTATTGTTAAAATTGTATAAAATTGTTTTTTGACGTAAAGCCTTACCAATAATGTCATCTTCCCCTTCACCTAAGAAGGTTCCTCTTCTTCCTCTTCTTCACCATCTTCAATGCCATCGAAAATACGTCTCTCTTTCTTGGTCATTGTCCTATAGTAACCATAGGGTGCAATGTATGTACCAGCTGTTATTCGAGCTATGAGCGCACGTAGATAATGTTTTTCTTTGCCTGGAAAGCATGGATACGATTGTATGTCAGCTTCAAGATCGCCCGTGAGGAATTTCTTTATCTCGCGTGATACTTTAATTTGAGAAGGCGTTACCATTGGCAATTCCATCCAATCATCTGAGATCGAATTTACCACAAAATACGAATATCGATTTGCGCCGGTACCGACAGATCTGGCGGTATATCGAAAACTTCTTTACTTTCAGCCAGTGGTATGGGCGCAGACTCTGGTACCATTTTCTCAATTTCTTCAATGGGATGATTGTCCCAACCTAATTTTCCTGGCGTTAATTCAGGTCCAACAAATGTAGGCATCGGTTTTGTGTCCGAGACCATTCATGACAGCATTTCTTTGTGTCTTTCTTGTAATTCTTCTGTCATTTGATCCACGCGTGAGAGCACTTCTTCATGCGACAATGAAGCCTCTACAGCGTAATATGAAGCTTTGATACCATTTATAAAATCTGTAATTGGTATCTATTAAAGTTTTTAAAATTTCTTTTAAAATAACTCGTCGTTCTTAAGCCATGGATTTGTCCGAAAAACTTTCTTCCATCACTAACAGGTCAGATCCTTAGAATTTTCAAACAGCATTCATTTGTTCGGAAACAGATAATTCTTACTCAAAACCTTTCATCTTTTTCTCAAATTAGGACCCAGCTCATACAAGTTATCCAAATCAGAAATTAAAATTAAGATAAAATATCTATTCTTTGGCCGTTTGGGTAATTGTTGCATATTATAAAACCACTAATAAAAATAAAAATAAAAAATACGTTAATAGTGCTGGCTAGATATCAGCACAATCATATGATCGTAAAAGTTGGAGGGCTTTCACCTGTCACCGCGCTGACAGCATCCTTTCCCTTCGGATGAAATTATTCGCCTCCCATATACTTGGCAAAAATTCTTATTTACATACGACGCATAATAACATCACAAACATTTACATATATATTCTGGGCTTGATCTATTATTTACAATTTGCAGTGTGTTGTGAGAATCTTTCGGATCATAAGATTTTGATATGCTTTCAAATGTGAATAGCGCTGAGTGCATACGAAAAAAAAAAAATTATAAAAGCGATAACATTAAAAGGAGCGTCTTCCAAAGAAGCTAAATAGTACGCTGCTAAACACTTGCTATAAAAAGAAGCTCCAAAATATAAAAGAGCTTAAATTTATTTTCAAAATACAAATTTTTTAATAGGTTTATACCCATATTTCCATAAACTGTTTCTCATAAGTGGACATTACTGTATATCGTTTACCAATAAAATTTCTCATACTAATTGTGACCCCACACTCTGATCAACAAGATAGATTTTGTCTGTCAATTTGCGTAAATAGAAATTAATTTACATGTAGTTTCTAATTAAATTTTCGGCACTTTCATATACACCATATTCGTAACAATATTCTACGGAAAGGTGTAAAGAAGAGTGTACGTGACTTATTTCATGAGATTGAGGTTGACTAGGTGAATAGAAAAAGGAAAATTATTCTAAACATTCTTAACTATTTTATGTCCAAAAACTATGTTTTTTTCTTCTATAATCATTTTTGAGCCCTCTAATAATAGATTGTGGATTATGTGGAGTCATTTGGTAGAATTGTTTCAATTTAGTTTAAAAATGTTCTTTTCGAAAGGATTTATATTAATTTTTTTAAGCTTATTATTCATTCTTCTCAATTTATTTTCAATTTTGAAATCAAATGAGTTTTAGAACTCTTAGAATACCTTATTCGTCGTCAAGAGAACTAAAAAAATATTAAATATTAGGGGAGCGGCACGACCAAGAGATTAAGCGCTCAAATATATGTATATGGATATAAGTACTACACTTCAGAAAATCAATCAATCACTTAGAAAATCGAAGAAATTTTTTGCGTACAAATACCTTTTAGTCTAAAAGTCAACAGCCGGCGAAATTCTATTGTCTTGCACTAAATTTTTCTCAATTTATTTATTTTTTCAAGTTTTCAGTTTCCTATTGGGATTCAGAAACAATGGTGTAGATACAAATTTCTTATCACCGAAATCTTAATAAAGACACACATATAAATACCATATCAGCAGTGCAACGAGTTCAAATGCTTATATACGTATTTGCGTCAAGCAATATTTTATTCTGATTATGCTCTCGCAACATGTTGCTACAGAGTATATTAGTTTTGTTCACCTAACCGTTGTTTGTAACACCTAGAACTAATCGAGTTAGATATGGACATATATATATATATATATATAAATGATCAGGATGAAAAGGCGAATTGAAATCCGAGTGATTGTCTGTCCGTCCGTCCGTCCGTCCGTGCAAGCGATAACTTGAGGAACAATTAAGATATTTTGATGAAACTTGGTACATGTGTTCTTTGCCACCGTAAGACGGTTGGTATATTATTTGGCGTAATTGGACATCTGCCACGCCCACAAAATTCCATTAATCGAAAACAGATAAAGTGTTACAACTAAGCAGAAAACTAAGATATAAACGTGTTATTTGGTATATTGGATCCTAGTAGGGCAAGACATCTGTGATTTTTGTAAGAAAAAATTTTAATTTGTTGTAAAAATGGGCATGGCCCCGCCCCCAATAGATTTAATATATACATATCGGGAACCGTTAAAGCTATATTAATCAAACTTGCTTCGAGTAAGTCTTTCTAGCATCTCTTCATATACTGAGAAAATGGACGAAATCGGATAAAAACCACGTCTACTTCTCATATAACACAATTTTAACTTTCATCAGATCCTTTCACTTTGAAATAGCTAAATCGAGCAGCAATTAAGATATGAAAATCAAACTTTGTACAAATACTGCTTTGTGCAATAGTGCAGGATATGCTGTCTCATGCGTAAGACTAGACGAAATCGGATTATAACTTTTCAAGCCACCATATACCCAATATTAGGACCTCAGTGCCTCTATTTGGCTTTTTATCGAAAATATCGGGAAATCTGTAAGATGTCGTAAATAAATTGGAGGATTATCTTTCCATGATAATAGTGTACTCTGGTATGAAAAATGATGAAAATTTGGTAAATACTACCCCTAGCCACCATATCCCTAATATACGAATTTTCAACCTTCCTGTGGACTTTATACCGTATACAACGGTCAATATATGAGTTATCTCTTTGAAATTTAGAGAGCGTCTTTTTCTGATAACAGTGTGTCCATGTGCTTAAAATGGATAAAATCGGGTGAGCACTTCCTCTAGCCCCTATGTACCTAATATGAGGATTTTCAACCTCTGGGTAGACTTTATACCATATATTTCGGTCAATATGTAAGATATTTTAGCAAAATGAAGTGAACGTGTAATATTGGATATACCATAGTTTACTGCCGAAAATCTGTGAAATCGGTCTACGAATTATCCCAGCTCCCACATACTACGTATAATGATTTTCGCTATTCGAGCAGACTTTATGCCGAATATATCGGTCACTGTGTGAGTTACCTTCACAAAATTGCGTGAAAACATGTTCCCTAATATACTTGAATGATAAAAGAAGTTAATGTGATCAGTGCAGACCTTCCTCTAACCCAAAAATTCCCAATATAAAAATTCCCGACTTTCCATCTGACTTTAAATCGTTTATGTTGGTCAATATGTGCGATATTTTAATGAAATCAAGTGGATATGTGCTCTTAAACACAATGTGATTTCGCGCTAAATATGAATGAAACCGGTCTAGACCGTGGTCTGGTTTACTTTTTCCTCATGTATCTAATATTTTCAATTAAGCCACTTTGGTTGAGTTTATCTTTGTTGAGAATATATCTTATTCGAGTTAATTTTGTAGATTTTAATATAAATATCTCTAACACGAAGTAAAATATAACAATAAAAGCACATGGGTCTATGGCCTGTAATATAAGTTAATAAGATACAAAAGATTATTGGAATCCATTGACAATTTCGTCGAATAATGAATGTCGAATTCTTCCGTAACATTTTTTAATATAAAGTTATGCCAGCAGCTGAAAACATTTCCTCGCCTCTAATCCTTGCACATTGCGAGAGTATAAAATGTTCGGTTATACCCGAATTTAGCCCTTTCCTTACTTGTTTTAATTTATGTTTGCATCTTGCTGCTTTAATCTATGGCCGTTTTTCTGTTTTTGTCTATTTGTTCTGGATTTTCGTTTGCTATTTAACTTGTGAGCCAATATCTCACTGAGCTTTAGCTGAAAGCTTACAGTATTACAGAAGCGGGCAAAGCGATCGCTATTTAATAAATTTTTATGTGAATAGAAGAAATAAGTGTTTAATTGTAGTTTGTTTGTTGTTTTTATTTTTACTAAAACCTAGTGAAAATGCCAATTGTTCAAACTGGTGAGGACAAATGCATAATTCATTCGTTTTACGTAGTTTACTGCATTATATTTACAATAAAATTGCTTCACACATCTCAATTACTTGACATACATACGTATAAACACTAATAAGGGAAAAATAACTTGTCACATGACCGGCTGTAGTATCATATGTGGATTTTAAATATGAATAGAGTTTTGCAAAAATTATTTGTTTTTAATTGAAAATAAAATAATTGAAAATTTGTGTAAATATTCTGTTAAAATACTCGAACGAGTATTTAATTTAATTAAATTATTATCAAAAAGAAATTTGTTAAAATATGCCAAATTTTTCTAGTGATTTCTTTCTATAATACATAACGGCTATTTATCTATAACTTACCAACTGGTATTTTTGAACTTACTTATCACGTCACTTGTGGTATTTGTTTTTTTTTTTTTGTAAAATTTCAGATAACTGTATCATTGCCCAATGCACTCTATATACTGTCCAAATCCACACCTTTGTTGCGGTTTATGTTTCAACAATACCACTGATGGTCCTCAAAAATCTTATATAGATATTAGAAATCTTTAGTTTTGGAATATACACTTCCGTGGGGATAATGAAAAAAATGCGATAAAAAAAGCATGATTCAAGCGAAATATATTCAATATATATTCAATATCAAGCAATTATTCAAGCATTATTCAATTTATTTACTGTGGGGTTTAGTCTCGGAAACAACAATATTGAAAGAACAACTGTTAGAATGGAGAGAGAAATTGTTTTTACTGAAGCACTATTCCATAGATTAAACAAAGTCCTCATACAGAAGTTTAAAATTTTGACGCACTTCATTTGTCAAAACTGTATGGAAAATCCTATGGTAGAAACAACTCGATACTTTCTCCTCGACTGTCAATTTCGCCGGACTTCACTCCTTCAGTAAACCGGGCAACTGGCTGAAATCGAAATAAGGCCGATGCATGACGGCTACTTTATCCACATTTAGAAACTTTTGGTATCACAAATGACCTATGTTTCAACTGTTCAGGTGTGATCAAAGCTGAAACCTAGATATACCTTTGCTGAAAAAAAAGAGGATTGTACACGTTTAAAGTCGATTCCAAAACCTGTTATTTATAAAAAGCTTTAAAAGTCAGATGTAGTTTCGGAACAATATAAGAAACATTTTTGATTTTCATGGGAATTTGTATGAATCACTGCGTGTTACATCGAGTTGTGCAATTTTGTCCAACTTTTAATTGTGTGTAAATGCACCGATATGCTAATAAAATATACCGAGAATTTCCGTCCTCGAGTTCCACAACATCTTTGCATTATTACTTTGAACGAGTTAGAAAATATTAACGGTCTTAAATTAAGTGCTTCTTTCAGGGTTTTCCTACCTCAAACTGATCACTAGCATAGCAAATAAGTTTACAAGACGACATTGCGGTTCTTAGCCGTACGGTGTTGAGATTGAGTGATCTTTACGGTTTGAAGTAAAAGGTAGTTTCCATTATTACCTCCTGAAAGTTTTACCTAGATAGCTTCCGATTTTCAAATATCAGATCGCTTTAGCATTATGAATCTTTTCGTGGTTGTGGCGGTTGATCCGTTTATATGTCTTACCTTAATTCGAAGAATAAATTAAGAAATTATATACACAGACAGATAGGTAGTGAATATTATGGTTTTCCAGAAAATCCCAATGTGCACAATCATTCGATAAAACTTTAGCACTATTTCATCAGCTCGACACCCACCACACGCCATTAAAAAAAAAACCTGTACATTTAATTATTACCTTTAAACACTTCTTTGTTTATAGTTCTTGGAGTCATCGAACCCAATCTGTTGGGCCGTACGCTCACCCATGAGCATCTCGCATTGGATTTTGAAGGTTTTTACTGTGAACCACCAGAGGAGTTCAAGCCATATCTGAAGCAAAAAATCAGTCTTGAAACCGTAGGCTACGTGCGTCAGTATCCCTATTCATCGCATGAAAATATCCACTTTCATGACGAGGAGGCACACGAGGCGGTCAGGAAAGACATACAACTATACAAGAAATACGGCGGTGGCTCAATTGTGGAGAATAGTTCGCATGGACTGAAACGTAATCTCGAACATATGGTGGATGTTGCGAAGATTACTGGAGTGCATATAATCGCCGGCACTGGACACTATGTGCACAATCTACAAGAATATAATCACTTGAGTATGACTGTGGAGCAATTGACCGATTTGTATTCAAGAGAAATCATTACTGGTGTTGAAGTGGAAAGTGTGGGCATGGTCAAGTGCGGTTATATTGGTGAAGTGGGCAGCGTTTATCCACTGCATGGTTAGTGAGACAGCTGAGAGGGAGTTAGAAAGAGAGAAGTAATATTATTATGCTTGCTTTGAGTGCAGATTTCGAGAAGCGCGCCATACGTGCCACCGGAGAAATACAGGAAGTGCTCGGTTGTGGTGTTTCATTCCATCCCGGCCGTGATGCAGAGGCACCTTTCGAAATAATGCGTCTCTATTTAGAGGCCGGTGGTCGTGCTGACAAAGCCATCATGTCGCATGTGGATCGTGAGTTGGAATATAGATTCTGGTTGCAGATTAAGCTCAATATAACTTGTTTATTGTAAGGCACCCTCTTGGACATCGATCAAGTGCTGGAGTTCGCCAAACTGGGCAGCTATATTCAATACGACCTCTTCGGTACTGAGTGCTCATTTTATCAGCTCAATCCCACTGTTGACATGCCATCGGATGGTCAGCGCATTTCGAATGTGCTCAAATTGCTGGAGGAGGGTTTGGTGAATCGAATTTTGCTGTCACACGATATACATACGAAGCATCGTTTGGTAAATCTTGTTAAATTTCAAAGTAAATCATATTACTAATAAAATGAATATTCAATATCACAGACATCTTACGGTGGCCATGGCTTTCACCATGTTTATATGAATATTCTGCCTCGCATGTTCGCCAGAGGCGTTTCAGTTGAGGATGTCGAGCAGATAACCGTTACGAACCCAGCAAATTGGTTGCAATTTAATATTTAGTTTGTAGATAGCTTGAGAGAAAGATTGTCAAGCATTTTCTGCGCATTACACTACATATTTTTTGTATTTTAACTGTTATTACGTTGACTCCATGAATTTTATTGTATAAAATTGTTACAAAATATCACATGTCGAAGTATTGAATTTTAGATATAACCTTATGATTGAACTCATATTATGGTTTTTTGGTAGCAGTTATAAATTACTGGGAATATATGTAGTCTTTCGCCGAATATGAATGCGAGTCATTTCGGCTTCGAAAGCGAGATTGTGTTTATGAATTCGATTCCATTTTTTCAGTTTCAGTTGATTTGGGTCTCTCCAAGCTTTTTTTAGATGCAATTGAAGATGAACTCAAGCTCCAATTCCTTAAAAAATGTATACGATAATATTTTGTTGTTGTTGTGGAGAAAATCACAAATTTTAATACAATAACTCTACGAACTCTATATACTTTCGCAATTTGCAAGATTCAAGGCGTGAAAATATTTAGGTGTATGAGAGCTTGGGTAGTTCATAAACGTATTTCATCCACTTTCGGCATTAAACTACAGTATGTTCAACATAATATTTGTTTAAAACATCCTGCATACTAACCGATATATTCGTATTCGTATAAGTTAACCGGAGTACAGAAAATCATTATCTTAGGTATATGGAGACTAAGAGAATTACTAAACCGATTTTATGCATTCTCAGTATCAGACTACTTTATTAGCAGATAAAGACGCAGACGATAAAATCAAACATGGGCACGGAGATCCTCATATTCGGTATATGGGGGCTTGAAAGATGAAAGTTGACAGTTATTAAAAGCACTATTTGAGCTTAAGTTGAATTTTTCATCGATGCTGTATTTATAAGTTGCTGTGTTGTAAGTTGAAGGAATCTGACGGAATTTAAAATGGTGTTATATTGAAAGTAGGCGTGATTATAGTCCGATTTCACGTTCTCAAACTGTAACATAATGATATCAAGGAAATGTTATATACTAAATTTGTTTTTTTTTTCAATTATTATTATTTCGTTTATTTATTTATAATTTGCAGTTCATACACACTTTTGTAGTTTAAGAAGTATGCTTAAAATTAATTTAAATATGTATATATGGGTGCAATAAAAATTTGCTTACTGATACGAGTAAGATTTTGTGGGAAAAATTGCGTTGCAATTGAATATAAATATATATACGTATAGATTTGATAAAAAAAAACGAAGGAAAAAATATACATACATATGCAAATAAAGTTTTCAGTAAAAAAAAAAAATTTACATTAGAGTTAATACAAAGATCGTCGTAAATTTAAACGATTTTATGCTTTTATGTAAATTATTAAACTTAAGTGCTAAATGGTTTGAGTAAATTCGTGTGATTTGATTAAAATGTAGTATTTCACAAATATGAGTGTATAATAATAAAAAAATATTAATTAGAAAAAATGAAACAAATATAAAAAATGCAAATAAAAAATATGAAAAAAAAAAATTAAAAGTGATAAAAATTTATTTTGAATATATTACGAATAATTTTTTTTATAAATTTTTACATTGTAATGGGGTGCGGCAAATAGTTTTCGTTATGCTCAGCCAAAATTGACGAATGTAAGGAGCATAGCCAATGTTTTGTCTTACAATTACTAAACATAAATTCAAAGTCTTTGCAAAAACAAATAATTTCGAAAGCTATTATTACTAGCATATATGTAGTAAGAGCACCCGCTCAGTACATCTGTGTGTGTATGTGTGTTATTAAACTTAAGGCACTAATAATAAAAAATAACATCTATAAAACATTTTGCAATTCGACGTTCATGAATTGTTTGTTGTTATCTTTCTTGTTTTTGTTTTTGGCACATCAAGGGTACAATTAAGCAGAGAAAATTTATGAACTAACCGCTAAAAAAATTTTTTTTCAAAACTTTAACTGAATTATAAACACGAACATTTGTTTGAATACACTTACATATATATAAGTGTTAATATATATACATGTTTATATCTTGTTAAAATATTTACACAGCTGCACATCATTGCAATTATAAAGTAATAGAGTATTCTAAGGCGGCTACGCCATATTACATACATAATTATGCAGTTAATTATCTATATGGTAAATAGTGTGTGTATATGTATATGCAAGATGTGAGTTGGAGGCAATCTCATTATACGAAAAATATGCTTCAAAAATATAAAATTTCATCGCTCTGCTTTATATCTTTCATTTTGTTTTTGTATAATGCAGCTTTATGTGTTTGTATGTATAAGTAAATGTATGTATATCACCTTAACTCTATGCAAACATGTGTGTGTCTGTATGATTTTTAGCACAATTAAATATTTATTTTTCTTAACGTTTTTAAATATATAATATATGTATGTATATATGTATATATGCGGTACGAAAATATCTAAATGATTTAGTTTTCTTTTTTATTGCATTATATTTATTTTGCTTCCTAATGACTATTATCTAATCGTATTATCAGTGCATCGACAACATTGTAGATCTCGTCGAAATGTGGTCGCGCTTCAGCTTCGGCGCACCAGCACTTTAACATAAGTCGGTACATTTCGGGTGGTGTGTTTTCAGGTGTTGGCATACGGTAACCTGTAAGAGAGAGAGAGAGAGAATATAATATAATATAAGTTAAACTTTTAAATAATACTTCTAGGTATTATAACTCTGTTCGAGAGAAAATTAAATTCTCAATTTTCCAAAAATTACCCAAAAATTAGTTTAATTTGCTCCCTTCCAAAACAAGGATGGTAATGTTCATTTAATCTTATAGTATTGATTAAAATTCTCGAAAATAAGACTTTATTGATTATTCACACTTACCTGCATCGATTCTCTCCCGTGCACGTGAATTACTCATACCCGAATATGGTGTATCACCTTTGGAGAAAATTTCCCACATTAAAATACCGTAGGACCAAACATCACACAATGAGGTATATTTGCCAAAATTTAATGCTTCCGGCGCTGTCCATTTAACAGGAATTTGTTTCATGCCATCGGAAACTGTAAAAGTGCAAAATATTTTATTAAAAAAAAAAAATATTTTAATTAAATAAAAATTTAGTGCAGTTAATTTATGTTTCGTATCTAATATTTTTTGACTGATTATGTGACTTAAATAAGCGAAACAAGTCAATGTGTTTTAAAACTAACATTTGTTTTAAATTTCTTTTAAATTAATATTATTATTTTTCGTTTGCTTTTAAGTTACTTAGTCGCTCTACTTACCAATATATTCTTCTTCTTCACGTGACATTCCGAAATCGGAGATTTTCACAGAATTTTCGAAATCAACCAAACAATTGCGAGCGGCAAGATCACGATGTATGCAGTTTTTAGATTCCAAATAGCGCATACCTAATATGGGTGAGAAGTATTTTTGGCATTATATGAAATTACTTCATAAGTACGAGTAGTTACTATTTTCTATAGTTCTAATCAGGTATCGAGCTTTATCTTTAAGTTCAACTTACCAGCAGCTGCGTCGCGACACATGCCCATCTGCTGACGTGCCGTCAACGAATTTGAGTTCTTTCGCAAGTAATTTAGTAAAGAGCCACCTGAAATTTAATAATAAAGTATTTTATTAAAAAAAAATATATTTTTGAAAATTCGGGAACATTCTTTTTTTAAAGATAGCATTGGTTATGGCAATGCTAAGCACTTTTTAGTAAATTTGAAACAATCAGCTGTTTTGTTGACATCACTTTAGCTGACGCCTGTCAAACTGTTGGTTTTTAAAATATTTCTTGTTTTTCTTCTTTGCTTTTTTTAAAGAAAGCGCTCCATTTTTAGTAAAAAGCGCGCCACAATTAAGTATTTTTGAAATAGAAGTTTAACATAACATCTGCTAACAGCTGAAACTTAACAGCCCTTCGATTGAGAGAGGTTTTTCAAGTGAAAGCCAATAAATTTGTTTGACCCAGACTCAAAATACCTTTTTAAAAAATTTTTAAATTCTGGTCAAGGAAAACATGTTTTAAATTTATTCTTATTCTTATTTTAAAAAAAATTAGATGGGCAGCTATATCTGAAAATACATTTATCTCTCAAATATACTCATTAACACAGCTCAGTTATGTAAATGTATGTAAGTGCATCCTACGCTTGTTGAGGACACAGTTAAAAAAATACGCTTAATGGCTTGACTAATTACTTAATACCAACATATTTGTCAGTTGCTTAGCTAAAATGCTGGTAGTTTTTATAACAAAATCGATTCCAAAATCTGTTATAGCCATCTCACTTTCACTCACCTGGCACGAGTTCCATGACAATCATAATCGGCTGCTTTTGCACACAAATACCAATTAATTTGACAATATTCGGGTGATCGTACTGCTTGAGAATGCGCCCTTCTTGCAGAAATTTGCGCTTCTGTTCATCGGGCAGCGTCATGCGGCAAGTTTTCACAGCAACATCTTGTTTTGTGGACTTCAATTTCGCTTTATAGACATCACCGAAGTTACCCTGCGAAGTAATATAATCAAAATAACCAAAATTATTGCATTTAAGCTAAAAATTGCATTCACACTCACACGCCCGATCTTCTCTAGCAATACGACGTCATCATTGCTCAGCTCCCAGCGTTCGCGGCAAATGGCACGTCGCAAGATGGCACCCGATTTCACTGTGACCGGTAGCTCCGATTGGTATTGATGCATAATGAGTTCCTGAATGCTGGGGAATGGTGGACCTTCGAAACGGAAATGCCCATCAACGGTTGTTTGCACGATGAAATGCTTGTGACCATTCCAACAAACACTCAGCACAATTTGGCTCTCTTCGTTGCGTATGGTCTCACGTACCAGGAAATCACCGTCGATGTTGAGCAAACGTACGACTTCTTCGCGTGGCAATACACCGTGGAACCATTCTTCTTCGTAGAGTGGCCGATTGGTGGACAGCGACATCTGTAGAGTAAATTATTGTAGTTTTGTGATTTAATGCAATTATATTAGAAGTGATATTTCTTCATATTATTTACTTAATTTTAGTAATAAAATATTATTCAAACATAAAAGTCAGTGAAAGCAGCTGTTTACATACATATAATCTTTGTACATTTACATGCCCACGGAAATATAAAGAGAGAAATATTTAAGAGAGAATCAAAAAAGGTTTTGTAAAAATATTATTTTGCTGCAAACAGTATCTTAAAGTATTGATAAGCGCTTTATTTTACTCTAGCTTGCATATTTACACAATTTTATTCACTTAGATATATTAAATAATATATAAAAAATTATAATTATGAAAGTTTTTAGTGTTTTCATTTATCAAGTAATAATTTTATACGGATGAAACAACACTTTGAAATATATATTATTAATTATTCAAAATAAATGTTACAAGATCTTTATAAGTGTGTTTATATTATATCAACTTGATTCGATAGTTATTTTATATATCTAACTACTATTCAATATCAGAATTTCAAATAGTGGAAACGTAAAATTATGTGGCAGAAAATATTATGAAGCAAAATTATTCCGCAAACTGCCTATCTTCAAGGTAAAATCATAAAATCTACGTAAAATCTCTGAATAAATATCGTCGATGAATAGCTGGTAAAGCCAGCTGGTAGCAATGGCATGCATATAGCAGCAATAGCTGGTTTTACCGGATAGAAGTTAGAAGAAAGCACCAAAAGGTAGCGTTAGATCTCATAGAGATTACTATAATCGTTCTTCACATATCGAAGGCTAGAAGTATAATTTTTACGAGAACACCTTCAAGTACGACACATCAGGGGACCAATACCTTCTAATTATTCTACTTCATATCAAATACTTCTCCGAATCGCGAAGTCCACTACAAACTTTTCGAAAATGAAGGCTTATGAAGGTTTTATTTAAAACAGAGTAAACTGAAAAAGTATATCAAAATTTAACTTGAGCTAATTCGGGAAAGAGTAATATCAAATTAATGTAGTAGGATATGAAGAAAATGTGTTGAAAATTTTTGTAGAGGATGTGGCTAATCACAAACTATTTATTACATACGAAATTTATATATCGATTTTAAAGCTCTGTATTGATAATTGAAATAGTGATGTATGACTGATAATGTAAACAATATAAATATTAGAATATATTACTTGACAATCATAGGTGACGCTATAGTATCTATATGCATGTATATATTTAGCTAAATTTAGAGATATTTGGTCGTTTTTATTTTTATTACAAAAAAGAAATGCAGTAAAAACAGAAAAATACGGCAAAACAACACATGCGCAAATGTCAATATTTTGTATGGAATATTTCGTGTTGTCAAATATTGGTTCCAAGTATATTTCAAGTATTCTATATATAATATTATTTTTAGGTGGTTACGTAGTACGAACTACGTAAGTAAGTATATAGGTTTTTCAACAACTAGATTAAAAAAAAAAATACTGTTCTAGCAATAAATGTGGCATTTTTCACATCCGGTTGAGAGCAGTCTTATGGTTTGATTTGGAGGTTTTACCCGCACTCTATATATGGAAGTTTATAGCACCAAAATATGTTTGTTTAGACTTCAATTGGGATGCTTATAAAGACATGTTTTGAAAATTCAAAAGTTTTTTTATTAATCAGAAATATATGTATTCCCACAATCAAACAAAATAAAGCAGTATATCTTTTGTAAAATACTTGAGAAGTCATGAGCCTTACAAGTATAAACGATTTGGGCCTTTTCTTTCTGGCTGGCGCCACTAGCGGCCCTACGATTTCTGTCGGCGGCGTCAGTAGTTGTGAGGAGCTGGAACTACTTAGACCCGAAGAGCTCATTCTGAAGAAGCTGAAATGCTGCAGGATGCCCTCCGTTTTTTAATATTTAAAATTTATTAGTTCTTGAAATTTAAAATGCACGGAAGTTCAATATTTATTGTATAATTTTTATGAAAAGTCTGCTGATCTTCACATACTATAAAATAATTAGTATTTTCTTTGGCAAATGTCGGCACAAAACGCGGCACTTTTATGCGACTGAAGATTGACTGAATGAAGGAGCTGAATACGGCTGATATTTAGCAATATTAAGATGCTAAACATCGTTTCGATAATGCATAAACGAAGAAGAAATGTAAAAAAGTGAAATGAAAACCGCCTATACTTTGCGTGTCTTCACTGCTCATGCCTTTTACACAAGCAACGTTATATTTGCGGTGCTCTTGAATTTTCGCTCGATCGGAGAGCGCTGGCCTATTTAGAGAAAAAGAAATGGGTACATGGCATAATTCGGTGCTCTATTGTATTGCCAAGAATTTAATTTAAGCGTTTATCATTTTTTGTTAAAAATTTTTTTTTTGTCCCTAGCTAGCTGTCCACCAGAGAGAACTATTAGATTCGCTTATTTGTTAGTCCAATGGATAACTGCTAATTTTAGTCTAGCCGCAAAATTTGTGTAGCTCTTTGGGGAGATTTTCCTTGCTCTTCGTTTCCTATTTGAAATGCCTGCTTGCCAGTCAGTGGCTGTATGACTCAATATTGGAACGTATCCAAAAATTTATTTGCTTGATTTGGTGCAAATAACCAGAAGTGAAATTAACCGACCGCTTTAGTATAGAAATTCATTTATTTGTAATCAATTCCAATACCGTATTATTGCATGTACCAGGTGGAGATGCGCTCAGCGTATAGTAACCACGGGATTTTAGTAGATTTGCAATAGAAATTTGTGCGAGGAAAACATATATTTCACACGTCTGTATTTGATTTCCGCTCTCGGTTGCCTAGGGGCCTAAGTAGATTGCGGTAGATGGTGATTTTAAACCGATGTTTTCTATTCATTTTTAATACGGTTCAGATAGGCTCTAAACTATACATTGTATTATATTGTTTGTAAAAACAAAACATACTCGTATTATGTTTTGCATCCCTTGGTGTTAATATACAAATAAAGGGTTCTAAAATTGTATACAAACTACAATAGTCTTTATAGGATACGACGGATATTGAACCAACTACCTTTGTTCTATGAGTTACAATACTCTTGTAATGTCGCTTATTTATACATACATACTAAAATTTAAAAATTTTACTACAAGTTAAGATTATATTAATGGAATAAGTTTCTGGCTTAAATTGAGTGATAGATAGTTCACCGACCAGTGGACTAAAAAAATATGCTATCAGCGTAAAAGGAATTAAATGACTAGTAAATGAACTTTAACATGTTGAAAAGAATATAATTCTAGTAATTGTGGGTAATATTAAATTATGCTGCATTTTAATTAAAGAGTGACGCCATAAACCCGTATTCCTAGAATACACTTCCTAAGTAATAATGAACATTTCTTTGTCTATACTTTTTTGTATAGATAGTGTGGGAATGTCGTTAAAAAGGCGAATAGAGTGAAATCCAAGAAGATCACTTAATTAGTTTAATATAGTTCTGAGCATGAACTTTCGATATTAAATGAAATGGAAGTGCGGGTTTCCCACAGATCAAAATATAATACAATGAGATCAAGATAGCATAATAATTGGAAAAAGGACGATATTTAACCTAAAAAAATATTAACTGCTACTAAATTAATTAAATCGATTCATATCTGTACTACAATACTTTTATGTGGTATGTCAGTACTACTAATGGTTTAAAAATCTAAGTGGCAACTCAGCTTAGTTTATTTATTACAAAAGTGGAAAATAAAATTATCTTTATTACGAGTACAATAAAAGTAAGTGATCCATTATTCTATCATCTTTTTAACGCATTACATGTGCGAATTTATTGTCCTACAGCATAGGTGCGAGCCTTAGATAGAACTGTAGTTCTATAAATAAATCAATTGCCTAATTGTAGGCAACGTTTCATTTGCATGAGATAAATGCTAAAATAAGTGGAATATTTTTAGAGTAATTGTTACACAGTAATTCTTCTTGAATTCTTTATTCTTCTTCTGTTCCTTATTTAATTAAGGGAATCGTAAAATTATGGATTTGCCAACTAAATTATCACTGATCTTCAAATCTGCACTAAATTGTTTGGATTTAGTTCGATTAAAAAATATTCGTTATGTTTCAGTAGATTGTAGTTAAAGGTTAAGCATAAAAATTCATTAAAAATATGTAAATACAACAATGTTATAGTAAATCAGAGCATAAATATGATTATTTACATTGATTAGGGTAATTGTAAAGCTTAATGATAAGTAGATATTTTTAAATCGAGTCTTAATATAAAAAATCAATTATTTACATTATAATTTCCATGCGAAGGAAATTTTCCAAGTGTACCAAGTAGTAATTACAAAGCAACTTTAGCAAATAAGAAAATTCTCAGCATTTTTTAACAATTAATAACCAATATTATTTACAGCAGTTTAACATGCAGAAAACTTTATCACACAAGTATATATACATAGTCACTAAGGAATTCCCGTTAATTAGGTGAGAACTCGTAAGTAGTCATGTGCGTAGAAACGATAAGTAATGCAGAGATATTCCAGTAAATGTTTATATAAGCATAAAAACCCCGTTTTATGGCAACAAAACTTAATGATTATGAAGTTCAAACAAGCTCAGCTAGCAGCGCCTGGATGCGCTAATTGCTATACATTTCGAAAAAATTTGTGGTAATATGTAGTTGTTTTTGATTTTGTTGGTGCGCTTTGGGTGCGTAGACGATGTACATAAATACATACATACATACATACAGAGAGTGTGCATAGTGTAGGGGTAGTCAAAATTAAGAAACGCAAAAGATATAGTAAACAAAATGCTAAATTCTGTTCAAAATACAGCTACGTCTATTATGGATACATATTCAGCTACAGTTGCGAGTAATTATAAATGCGGCTACGGATGCAAATTTCATAGCAAATATATGATATGGTATAAGCTTGGTGCGCTTCCTTTTGTGCGCCGGCGTTTTGGCAACTCCGTTGGCCGTTGCTTCGTCTACCCTACAACTACTCACACTCATCGCCAAGCTGGGCACACTGTAGCAGTGCTCCTTCAGACTGAGGTGATCCTCGCCACCGCTGCCCTCTTCTTCGGCCTCGGCAGAGCTCGTAGAATCGAAATGTGTTGTTTGTTCGATGAAGGCGATCTTGTTCGCACACTTCTCAGGCGGACACGTGCAGAATTCTTCAACGTTTGCTATGCAGGTCTCCGCATTGACATCTTCGCGTTTGAAGCCAAAGTCTTTGCTGAAATCGAACATGTTCTTGGACGGATGTACGCGCCGTCGCTTCGTGCATTGTTTACATATTTTATCGCGTTTAATTTGGAAATTCAGTAACTTGGCGCGGAACGTTTGACGCAAGGCTTTGGACTTCTTTTGTATCTTTGGAACTTTCAGGCGTAACTTAGCGGTCATGGCTAATGGCTCGGTTTTGGACGGAGTCGTTGTGCCATCAGTTGGCGCAGCTGTCATTGGTGTTTGCGTTGCGGTATTCGTTGTATTGTCTGTTTTGTTCTCATTGTGGTTTTTATTGTTGTTAGTCGGCGTTTTTTCTTTGGTCGCGTTGCCATTACTTTTCGGCTTGTTGTCCGTATCGCTTATATTCTTTGTAGCCGTGCTCTCGATTTCTACATTGGATTTATCAGCACCGCCATTGGCACGTCCATTGCTCTGCGTTGACTTGCCAAGCTCCGGATCGAGTAATTCAAACTGATCGTTATTCTCTTTGTATTCCACTAATGTAATGGTTGTCTTCGGCACTTTCGGCATTGCATTCTTTTTCGTGAACTCCTTGAGATTGGTCATAATCGCGTTTATGGACTTTTGTGAGAATGAGACGGAGCGTTTCTTTGTCTGGCCACCACCACCAACATCACTATCTTTCTCCTTGCGCGTTGCACACGTTCGACAGTCTGAGCTCGAGCTTGACGAACGTTTCGAAGAGTAGTGCGCTTCCTGTTCTTGGTCGGTTTTCGTGCGTGTCGTGACTCCGGCGGTATCAGCTGACTCGATGACGTCGAAGTTCAGTTGCGGTCGTGTTGTAGTAGCTTGTGGCAACTGACGCTTCAAGCGATCATCCAGTGTACGATTCAGTTCATCGATTTTATCCAAATGTGCATCAATTGAATTCTTTACTGTCACTTGTGTCTCTAAAATTGCTGTGGATGGTGCCACTATTGTCGTACTGCTATTGCTCTCCGAAACCACATCCAAATCCTTCTTCTCCACCACCTCCGTGCGCAATTCACGTGCAACCGCCACCGTTAGCCTTGTACTATCTTCACGATTTATTTCGATTTTCACATTTTCTTGCCGTCGCAAAGCTAACTCACCACTTCTAACACTGTCGCAGTCACCCCCCAAAGATTCACAACCCCCTAACAAATCTGCATATATATTAATATTATTATTGTTGTTGTTCGTGCGATCGTTTAACTCTGGCATGGGCTCATTCGGGTTAGTATCAATGGATATAACAAAAGCGGTTGGCGTCTCCTCTTCATTCAAACACAACATTGACAGTTGCGTACGTCGCAACTTGGGAAACATTTTTGCATTAGCGGCGCGACGATCAAACATGATCACTGAATCAGCATCGATGTCATGCAGACCGTAGCTAATGTTAGCTTCGAGGCTGGTAGCCATGCGCAAGGGGTTAGTAATGGGCTCATATTTCGCAGGACTGGTATTTACCGACAATGATCCGAGACTTTGGGAGCGCGGTTGTAGTTTGTTGAAACGCTGTGTGCGTATACGATTCACGGTGGGCGTGGTCGGCTGCGGTGTCGATTTGCGTTTGAACGGCCTACCGCGTAAGAGAGTGAGTACGCCACCACGTCGTCGTAACTCGTTGATAATACTTACGCCTGTAGAATTTGTCGAGGCTGCAGAGTTCTGCTAAGCGGGTTTTTATTTGTCGAATTTTATTTTCGATGTTTTTATATTATTTTAGGTTTATATAATTTAGTTTGCAATTTTTTTTTTTTTTTTGGTATTGCAAGCGTGTGGGTGGATGTTTATAGAAATAAAGTAGGGCGAATAAGTATAAGTATATTTATAAGGGAGAAAAAGAGAGTTTAATATGTAAAAGTACTTAAACTAAAAACTTTAAGTGAAATAGTGTATTAAGTGTACCCAAACCTTGCGTTAATTAACTGAGATTTAATTTTACATGAATTTTCTTCAAAGTGCTAAACAGATGTATCAAAAAGTAGAGCTATCGTTGTGTGGTTAAAGTTTTACTTAGCTTTAGTCAACAAGTGTGTTTTGCTTTTAACAAAAACCTATAATTTAGCAAAAATGTTTAACTAATTCAGAGTTAAAATTATTAAAAAAATAAGTGATAAGATATCCGATATATTAAGAACATATTCAACCAATTATGCTTGAAATCGGGTTTAGTGTCAAGACAGTTGAAGTTCCATTACCATTACTTTGGCTGATATTTAAAGACCATATCACTGCATAGTCTTTTGACCATCTTTCCAAAATATCACTGTTAATACAGTATGAGAAAGTCATTTTATTAGAGCTATGCTTTTTGGACAGATTTTTACTCAAATAAAACTTTCTGAAGCTTGAACCATCGACGGTTTAGGAAAGATAGCGAGAGTATAGATAGAGAGTGGTGAATCGAACAAGCAATTTGTTAACTAATCCACTGATATATAAACAGAGCTAAAATATTAAGCGGTTATACAACTTTAATGTGGTATCGACATACTCTCTTCTATTGAACTCAAATTGATAACCTTGTTGATGCTTTTATAAGCAAACATTTTTTACATGAGGGCAAATCTTAGGCATAGTGAATGAAGAAGTAGCGGCACGAATACGACTTTTAACTCTGTAGAAGGAAATTTGAATTAAGTATTGGTCTCATAAATCATTTCTCTGAGTGGAAAATTTGTTAACAGACGCTTACGAAAAGCTTTTTAATGTCAACACTTTACTTGGAAAATGCTCATTTTAGGCATTTAATTCTTTATATAAGTAATTCTATTGATATTCGCATTTATTTTTCTAATCTGCGCCGAACTTGTACAAAAAAGGCGTGAACATGTATTTTTTAAACCCGTTAAGTGCAATATGGTATTTATGTGGAATATTATTTTCGAGAAATCATTATACTTTTCGATACAGCTTTTACCGAAACCTACTAATTTCTGCCTGTTATTATTCCAAATGCGCTAAACATTTTTCAAAACCATTGCCATCAAGCGAAATGTTCTTAGAAATATATTTAGGCTGCTTAAACTAATCATTAAATGAAGCTAATTCTTAGACCCTTCACCTGATTTCTGTGTGTGTATGTTTGTAGTATAAATTGAAGTAAATATATTACCAAGGCACTTACCTGTTGGTCGTTGTTGAAACTATTCTCTATGAAATTCTGTTCTAAATGCTCATCACAGCCAGATGGCAACTCTTCGCAGCCAATCTCATTCAAAGCGCACTTTATCATGTCCACCAACTTTTGTTTTTGTTTCTCTTGACAACGCAATGCATTGAGATCCTTGGATTGCCTGCTATTTTTCCAAAATCAAATACAAAAATTTACCATAATGAAATCTTTATCTTCCAAAATCAAACATTTCCACCTACTTCTGACTATCTTTGGGCGACTGTATGCCGTTACTAGCGGTGCTGCCATTGCGCGTTATGCTGCCGTTCGCTATCGGTGAACCGCCATTTGCCTGCTCGATCATTTTCAGCTGCTTCTCTTGGCATTCCTTCACGGACATTTCCAAGTCAATGAGACGCGAACGTAGCCAGTCAACTGTGAGATTATCAACGGTGAGCGTATTCGATTGCAATTTGCCGGGTATATCCTCGATGAGTGCGTCGTCGAATTGGAATACTAAAGGAGTGGTGGGGGAGGTTCTATAAAGTGAATAACTATTATTATTGAAGAAGTGAGCACTTTGTGGCATAATGGTTACTTGTGTTTCTCGGTAAATTCTCGATATTCCTCACTGGGATTTATGCTGTTTATCACATTGTCGATGCGTTTTTGTATTTCCTTGAATTTGTCGGATGTGAGATCTCCATGCTGGCTTGTCTCTTGCAGTATATTCTTCCACAGCAGTATGAAACTCTCTTGCACGGATTGTTGATGTTCCAACAGACCGGGCAGCAATACTGTACGGAAATCTTTCTCCACCTCGACGGCTTCGGTGATGGAGAGTACATATTCGTTGTGGGTGAGATGTAGTTTGCGGCAGGCTTTCTGGTATTTATCGCGTACATCATCCAACTTTCGACCACCACGACCGGCTGTAAATTAATAAAAGATTAGAGATGTTAAGAGGTTAACAAAAAATATATGATAAAGTATATTTATATGTTTAATATATTATGTTTGGAGTATCTAGAACAATATTTTATTACATAAATATTTTATGAAGGAAATTCACTTCTGGTTCAAGCAAAATCTTGGAACAATTGTTTTTTTTTGTTACGAAAATATTCAGTTAAGAGAAACCTAATTTATTCCAAACTTAACACATCTGTAAGTGTTTCTTAATTCAAAGTTAGGAAATTAAATTTAAATTTTCGTAATTACATTTTATGTAGTGTTCCTCAAAGCGCGTCCGCAGTGCCTTATAACCCTCGAGATGTTTCTGATATTCAGATTTCTTACGTACCACTTCGTCTGTGAGCTGAAATGAAAAGAAAAGAAAAGAAAATATATAAGAATTCGAATTTTAGAGATGATCGAACACGATGAAGATTTTGCGGTCATTACAAAATATGGCATATTAATGAAGTCTCAACCAAAGAAAAGTCAAAGAGTCAAGTACAATAACGAAAAATCCAAATTCGTCCAACTTGAAACGTAAAAGTATCTCAAAGACGTAGAATGTATAATAATATCCAGTGTATCTAAAGTATATAGAACATCGTTCTTAACAAATTTACAAGATCTGAATGAAATTCTTAAAAAAAGTTCTCGAATGCTCCTGTTTTTTTTTAATGAAATTACAACCCTTTCGGTGAATTTTTGGATCGGAAGTGATAAAAGTAAAAGAGATGATCTTAACTGAACACCCCGTAGATTGTATTTATATCTCCAATGGACTTTTTTGAGGACACCTTAAAGATAAAGTTTTCAACAGCAGATTTCAACAGATTTCTGAATCGAAGGAAAGCATTCAGTTGGAAGTGTTGAAGATTTCATGGAAAACCAGCCAATGAATTCTGATTGGTGTAGGGTGAAAGGCTTATATATCCACATACCTTTCACCATATTTCCATGGAGAGTAATTAAGTTCCACTCTGTAATAATATTTGTATGCATTGGACATAATGAAATAACTAGTTATGAATATGGAAAAGGAATGTTTTATTTTTTTTTTAGTTGATGTTCAAATATGTCATGCAAGGAACTGGGAGAGAAAACAATAATTTTTTGATACATAATTTTTTTTAAAAAGAAAGCTCCTCACATGGTATTTTATTCTTTCAGAGGTAATCCAAAATTTGTAGGAATCTCCTCTTGTTTTATGCCACAAGAAGAAGAAAAGGCTTCTTCAAATAGAAATAAAAAGAAACTCGAACAAAATTGCTGGCGGCAATTATTTACTTTTTAAGGGAGATCATACAGAAGTATAATTCTTTTTCTGTTGTTTCGGTAGTAATAAGTTTATGAATTTTAATCATAAATCTACTATTTATTATTTTATATCTGTATCTACGTATGTATGTATGTATTTGTGCCCCAAATCGTTATTTTTGAGAACGTACTGAAAAAAGTATATATCGACTGTTCAGAAGGAGAAAAGGTCACGAGTGAATAATTATTCAGAAAAACTCAATCAGAGCGAATTTATCATAATTCCTCGTCTATTCGCCTCTGCTTCTTCAGCTCATCAAAATTAATCAGTTTTCCAAAAATATTGACTAAGCGAATATTTTTATAATAACATCAGTAATATTCTTAATATATTATAATTTAAGAAAATCTCGTTGTGATTTTAAAATAAATACATTTTTACATTTACATAAATACATATATATATATATATATATATATACTTCCTAGCAGCAGTCTTCGAAATATTAGGATATGTTAAATGTAGCGCTGGTTTTAACATTAAGAAACAGTTATACGTTATTCCCTGTGTATTGCCCCCTGTTGTATTTCCCTGTTAAGCTCATTTATGTAAATTGCTCACCTCTGTAATCGCCAGAATTAGTTAAGGTGAAAATTGTAATCAAACTCCTCCAATTTCACTTCGCCAAAATAATGAACTTTATTGGTTGCCAAGTAGATAAAGCAATATCGGTATGTACATATGTACGTACACATATGCAACTATGTGCAATATTTAGAAATACCATTATTTTGGCTAACATAAACCTGGTCCTAAATGCGACAAAATTCATCCGTTCAATTAATTTCCTGCATATAAAAATGAATTATGGCAACTTTTTGCCACAATAGCTATGATTACAACATTTGCTATGAGATAAATGCTACCAGCCGACATGCAGGCTACATTAATTTATGTAAGCAACGAAGTACTTTTATGATACCCATATTACATATGTACATATGTACATATGTACACACAATACATATATTTACACATATTTATATGTAAATTTAAGTATTTCTATTATATTTATTTGCACACTTACCCTGTTGATCATATGCGCTAAGATCAAATACCCAGATAATGAAAGTGAGTACCTATGAGAAAGTGCAAGTTATAAATAGCACATATGATATGTGTTTATGCCTTAATTTTATTGGCGGCACTGTTGTTGATACGCTGATTGTTGCTGTTTTTGTTGTTGTTGTTGTTGTTGTTATTGTTGTTATTCCTGTTACCGTCTACCGGCATTTCACAACGGAAACGCTACAACGCGCTCGTACAAGCTAAGCAAACGTGCAAATATCAAATTAAATGTTGATAAGCCAATAGCCGGTACAATAGTAACAAAAACAAATCACTATAACACTAACCCACAAATTGGACAAATTTTTATAACCACTTATACACTGACCCATATGTGTATGTGTATGTTTGTATGCAGCAGTGTTTGTAGTACGCACAACATATTGCCTCAATTTTGGCAAAGTCGAAAGAAAGACTTTTAATTGAAACTCACTTTTACTTGTGCATACCAATTGTTTATAAACGTACATACATACATATATATACATATATATATATATATATATATTTGCAAATTTATGTATGTGTAATGCACGGGTGTGCACACTTGAGAAAAGCCACGCGTCATCTCGTATTTCCCTTTTTATTTCGTTCAAATCTCTTTATACAAATTATAGTAAAGTAGTAAGTATGTATGTGTGCACATATATACTTAGTCTTTATGTATGTATGCTTGTGTGTAAACACAGACACGCTAAACATATTTATAAGTGCATATGTCGAGCGTGTAGGCATTAAATTTATTTGTCTCTTCTCAACATATCCCTGGTATTGTCGCATTTTCGCATTTTCGCCGCACCGTATGTGATAGAGACGACCACGTAAAATTGCAAAAAGCGCATTCGCCGATTTTATTATGCTTTTAATTGACTACACGCGAATACGAAGCGTTGCGCAGCGTCTTACATTGCGGCTTATTTAGGCCAATTGTCGCGGAGCTTTTTTGGCTTATGCAAAATATTGCATATTTGTATATAAAATATAATATATTTGTATGTACGTAGTATAGCGCTGAATATTTACTTGCGGAGACATATAATATTTTCTAACGCGTGCCGATGAGCTGAGGTTCCCTGAAGCGAACAGGGAAATATTTTTGGAAAATAATCGCAAGTATTTTAATAGCTAAAAGCTCAGTTATTATTTAATAATGAAACTTTTGAGTATTTTAATGCATGTTGATAGCTACATATATATATATATCTATTTCAATAAATTAAATAAGACCATATTTATGCTACAAGTCGGAGCGATTAACTAAATATCTATGTTTGTATCTACTTAAATTAAAGGAAAATGAGATAATGCGAAATATATATTAACATAAATATAGATATTATGAAAACAAATGTTTTTTTAAATTTAAAACTTTTAGGGCGAGAAGAATATAAATTTATTAGTGAAGTTGCTTGAGAAGAAGAAGAAGAAGAAGTTGCCATATATATAAATTCATAATACTTTCATATCTATGAAGAAATGATGCGCTTTTATTCAATAGAGGACGTACTCAAAGTTGCAATTTGAAATTGAAATAGGCATTGAAAAAGTTAAAATGCTCTGAGACTCGCGGAGCAGAAAATGTATTGTTAATTCGAATCTGCTTACTTCATCCTAAAAAATAAATGTGCAACACTTTCAATAAGATTTTTGAAATAGTAAATTACCATAAAGGGGTTAGGCTAGTCTAGAGCCATAAGAAAAATCATAACTTCGTCATTATATTCTGGGAGTAAATAAAAGGCAATTGAATTTCTCTCTCACATTATATGTTCAATAGATATATTTTATCGTTCGTAGTTTATCAGTTAATGTACTTAAAATTTCAAGTGGATACGTGCAATAGTTTCCGAGTATCAACGTAGCCCGATTTGAAAAGTGTGTTAAAGTTTTACGAGTTGAAGCTGACTATGTGCTCCGGCACTACAGCGAATTATTATTTTTCACTATTCTACCAATTGAATAATGTTTTCAGCTTAAAGTGTACTTTAAGCAAAAAAAAAAAATGTTTCGTATTTTTGAAAATCCTAGACTGGCTCTTAATTAAGGAATTGTGAGTAAACTGAAAACCAGTTTGGACGAAATTTTCTCTTTTGTTTTTGCACAATTCTATTTCATTATAATTTGAAGAATGCGTACGGGTTCCACTCCACAAACATTTAGAATGAGAACTTTGATGTAGCAGGTTTAATTGGTCACAGACTTTTCAATAATTTCTAAGCTGAGTTGAAATCAGCGATTATCAGCCTTAAAATAGACAGATCCAGTGTTTCGAAATATCAAATAACTCAAGTACAATTATAAAAAGTAAAAATAAAAAAGTGCGTTTATCGATGTGGTAAACACTCGAAACAAATTTATAAATGATTATTCTTTACGTTCAAAGCAAAAAAGCTACTTTGAATTGCTTAATAGACGAAATTGTGCTTCAAGTGCGGTTCAAGTAGCAAATGGCACTTGCCCTTTTCCAATTTTAAATTTCAATATGTTTGAAAGAATATATATGTGCATATATATTTCCAAGTATTTATGTATTTTTATGAAAATGCTTTCTACTTCAGGGAAAACGATTAGAAATAATTGTTTTTAATATTGTATATGTATTGTGTATTGTATGTACTACGTATACATAATACTAGATTTTTCAAAATCATAGCCATCAATAAGCCATCTATATAAAGTGCTCATTTGCACTGTACAGTGTGTTTGTTTGTGTGCGCTCACCTCACACTGATCTCACCGCAATTATTTTTTGCTATTAGTTAATATACTTCCGCAATTTTTGCAGTTATCGCACTTAATTAGGCATTCACCGCCAACATAACCAACATAACCAACATAACTGCGCTGCACTGAGCAGCCGCAAAGAAATTACTAAAGCGAAACACTACAATGGCCGCTCCAATCATAATACTATGAGCCGCACACAAAATGCTATGGCACCCTCATCATCAAGCTCATCAACATACCAGTCATCCGCATAATCATCATTATTATTGTTGTCATGTCTGCCTCGAACTGGTCATTACTGACTAACGCTGATTTGCACTTCTGCCTAGAAGCTTCGCAACTCAACTCTTTCTCCCAACTCAAAAGAAGAGGCAGCATGCAACTTAGTGCTGCACTTACCACATGATCATCAGACATACTTTTTCCTATTTCATCATTAGCATTACATTCGCCGTTTCCTAGTTTCCTAGTTTCGCTCACTTCTCACACCACACACCACACACAACACACAAAACCAAAAAAAAAAGAACAACGCTCGTCTTCATTTCGTCTTAGGTCTTTTTTCTCATTAGAAGACGCTTAAGTGGCCGCAATCAAGCATTCAATGAAGAAATCTAAGTGGTATACATTTTCCTGGCTGCCAGCTGTAGGAGTAGCATACTGCTTCTGGTGCTTGGTGCGTCTGGCCGGTGGCCAAACGAAACTGACCCGTTCGTTGATTCTTTCGCTCGAAGAACAACAAAAAGATCACAGGAAAATTCAAAAGTGGCAAGAGGCAAGAGGCAAGACGCAGAGGCAACGAAGCTTAGTTGTGCTTAGCATGGCCGAGTGTGCTGCTGGCAGGCAGTGCGTGCTCGCAACTGTAGTTTATTTTATTTAATGCATTGCATTGCATTAAGGTTTATTTGCTTTATTTAACATGCAAAGTCGAGTTGCAATCAAGCAAACGGGAGTAGCTGCTAACAGCGCTTGCCGCCATGTTTGTTGCAATTGCAATTAAGTGTGTGGCATGCAGCTGCAACTGCTGTGACCGTTGGCTGACTGCCGTACGGTATATGTTTATGTATATCTATAATGGCTGGTTATAAAAAATTATTGTGGATTTGATTTTTTTTATTATTTTTATATTGCGCGTTCACTTATTTTGCTGTTGTTGTTAGAGTGTTTACTGTTTTTGCACATGATGTTTAGATGCATGCAAAAATTGCATTGTTATTGTTTTCTAAAATCTTGCCTATCTTAGTAAATTTAAGAAAATTTGATGTTGCCTACAATTAGGCGCATGGTTAAATTTTATCCCAAGTCACGTACCTAACGCGTTAAAAGCGGAATACATTTCTTATTAAAATTTTAGAAACTATTGTTCTAAATTGGAAATGGTTAAAAATCTTTGAATTGTGTAAATATTTAAGAAATTTAATTTTGTTTCAAATTACAAAACAAAATTATACTTGTAATATTTTTATTTAAACACTTTCTTTACAAAGTTTTCTGGAAACTTTAAAGCCCAATGCAGACTAAACCGCTGAGAAAGTAAGTAATATAGCAAATCAAGAATTGGCCACTCCTCGCTTTTGCTTTAACTTTTTGAAGTTGATGTTGTAATTACTAGTAAAAAATTTCTGACCTATTCGTCAATAAAAAATATTTTATTTTTTTCGATTTTGGTTTTCAAAATTTCAAATATTAGTGTTATTTTTATTTGTTTTTTTATTAGGCGGATATAAGACCTTTTACAGCTGTTGATAAAGATTCCTTGGAGGAGGATTAATGGAATATATGAACCTAAAAGCAAAATCGGAGAGCGCACTTCATTTGGCACTACGATATTTTTCCAGAATGCAGAGAGAAAAATTAGCTAGAAAGCATATTACATACTACATCGACCAAGAATAGTTTGCACTGAGTATTGAGACATTTTCTCAATAGCCGCTGATCCAGATATGATGGTCAGGCGTCTCAAAGATATAGTACTTAATATGCTGACGTAAAATCATTTCAAAATGATGGTTTTTATTTGGAGAACGAACACGTATCGGATATTTCGAAAATGCGTTTTACTAGGAATCACAAATCTATAAGGAATAATACTGTAATATTAAAAAATAATCAAAATTATCATTTCTCCTTAAGTATTAGGATCACTGAAACATTATTAAGAAATTTAAATTTATAAATCAACTTTTCGTACTATTAAATACGCAGAAGATATTAAAGGCATTTTGTTTATTATTATTTTTTTTTGGCATATGGCGGACTTTGCTTTGTTTTTCTCCTACATCTGAATTTTATTTTTATTTTTATTTTTACACACATACAGACGGGTACTTTCCGTTATTCTCGCATTGTTTTGCAGTGATTTTGTGTTTACTTGGTTTATTCTTAAAGGTTTTTGCTCAATATTTACTTTTATCAACGTGATTTTGATAAATTTATGATATTATCTGAAGCTCATGCCATCCTCAGCTTGCGTCAACGCTCCTCTGTTGTTGTTTATTATTGACCTCTGTAGTTGTTTGCTTTTGTGTTGTCTTAAGCTTATCTCTCGAACACATGGTCAAGCAATAAAACTTACATTGTATATATTTATTTGCATAGAATCAGGTGTATCTTAGGACGTAAGAAATAACTGTATACAATGTATATAACTCTGTAATCTGCTCGAAAGCAGATTTGATATTTTCAATGGTAACGAAATGTAATTTTATAAAATATGTTCCATGCCGAAAATTCACACTTGAAATTTTTAGACAAACGATGGCTTATTTTTCATGTTGGTAAAAATTTTGTTCTCACTACCATAAAACTTCAAAGAGTTATATTCTTCTTACTATATTTCTATCAAAATTATGGTTATGCTTTTATGCTTATAATAAGGCTTATATGCTTTTTATTTAAGCTATGCGCCAAAATATAGGCAACTTTTTTATACTATTTTGTTTTTTATTATTGTTTAGGGTATTCAGCTGATATATTAGAATATACAACTAATACTAATTAAATCAGAAAGTGAATCATAAACATGCCCATATGAGTTGAATATAACAAATTAAACTTCACATGGGGAAAACAAGTTCTAGCCTCATAAATTCAAATTATGACCTATGAAGTGAAATATAAATACTCACTGTCTGTTTATTATTATTAAATGAGCTGAAACTAAACAAGTAAAACTTATGTTTCAAACTCAACCCAAAATGCTCGAATATGCGCATAAAGTATATATTTTAGACTAAATCAGTACTAATGAAGACCGCATAAAAGGTGATGAGGCGACAGTTGCGACAGTGCAAACCAGTTATTTAAATATCAGAAATATTTTGCACCGTCGTAGTGGATCTTGATTTCTCTTTCCGTGTTTATCATCATGAACGGTTTCAGATGGCGGAGGCCGCACAGTTATAAAAATTTGAAAATGTATAACGCCGTCACAGTAAGTGGCGCACAAGGAAGCCAAGTAATTAGGAGAAATAAAATTTTAATAAATTAAATTAAAGTGAAAAAGTTAGGCAATTATAAATTAAATCAAAAAAGGTTCAACACAAAAGGGGTTGTAACATTCAATATTTGCGTGCACTAAAATTCACATTCAACATGTGTACATATATAATAATATATACATAATCAAATACGAATTAAAATGGAAACGTAAAAATTACAACAACAAAACTGGAACCTTCAACCAAGCCGGAGGTACAGTGACACGGCGACCCATTGCTTGAAGACACATACTTCTTCATAATTTTCGACATGTATCGTCTGACAACAGTCAATGTGCTCCTCGTCACGCCATATGTAAACAAACGGGCGAACAAGTTACAATCACACACACACACACACACACACACAGATGATCAATATTTACAAGACGACATCGGTTGAGCGTCTTTATAAACATAAGTATGTACATTCATGCGCAGGTTTTCGAAAAGCCACACTCGCAAAGTCTCATCACCAGCCGCGCCACAAGTGTGACTGTGACTGTGACTGTGACTGTGAGTGTGTCTGTGTTTGAGCTGCGCTTACGCTGTTCTTTGGAATTGGGTCATTCGTGAGTTAACTATGAATAAATAGACTGTAAATTTATTTTCTCACTTGTTACGACTGTTTTTCGGCGTCTTAATGCATCTTCATATTAATGAGTTTTCATTGTTTTAATATTAATTTTCTTTTTTCCTTTTTTGGTTTAAACATTTCCATATTTTTTATACTTTTTTATTTGCTTATTTATAGCGTTGTTGGGCCCCAAACCCAAATGACGTTATTCGCCAAGCTTAAGTTCATTCTCAAGCTTTGGATTATATTGCGTTTGAGATGGCGCTTCATTTGTATGAAATTTTGATTATGCTGGTCTGTAAGGGAAAAAATTGTGATGTCATGTTGTTTTTATGCTCTACGGCAGTGCATAAGTTTTTGCTCAGATTATTTTATAGCCCGATAAACATTGCTTCTTCCAAAGATATTACTCAAAACGGTTATTTTAGAACAAATTATTTGAGAGAATAAACTAACCCATGAAATTTGTGCATTTGCTGAGAAAGTGGTTACTTCTGGAATATTAAAAATATTTAGAGTTGTCGAAAAGTAACAAATACGATAATATTTATGGCATACAGAGTGTCTTTGTGCGTTCGTTATTCAATTCCCCAACAACAGCTAACCGTGCTATATATTTTTGTTTACATTCAGAAAATACTTAATTCAAAAAATAATTTGAAATGTGTAAAAGAAAATTCGCAATATTATTGCTTTATATTCCGTAATGCGCCTGATTGTAGGCAACACTGGATTTTGACAACTTTTTTATTGCTTCAAATATATTATTTTTTTTATTATATTATTTTATTATTATTTTATTATTATTATTATTTATTATTTTTTATTATATATATTTGTTATTATTTATTTTATGTATTACTTTCCCTTTTATTTTTTTTTTTTAGAAACAATTCATACATTTGGCTTCTTTCGCATCCGTACTGAAATGTGGGCAACATATTTTGATTTCTTATCTGAGAGAATTTAGATGTTCATAGAAATATCCATCTGTTCTTACGAAGCTTAAACTTTTAAAGTAATTATGAATTTAAGCTGTTCAAATTCACCTACTTTCTTGTAAACCCACCAACCAAAAGTTTGACAATTTATTATAGTCATTTAAAGGGAGCTATATATTTATATATGTAACGTACATAAAGATATAAGTATATTTCTATTAGTATAAAACAGTCCATCCAATTGGAACCAAACCAAGTAGGAATGTCAGCTCAAACAAATTTTCAACATTATTTCTCTGTGGTTTTCCCTACCAAAAAAGTAGGCGCGCAAAGGTAGGCAACATTACAAGTTTTTTGTATATGACAACTGTAGTAAAACTAATAAAAATATTTATTGGAATTTCATAACGAAGTAAAATAAATTAATCTTTACAAAAAACAACGCCAGCAAGCGTACATTTATCTCTGGCAACTGAGTTACATGCTTATTTTAAAAACCTAAAAGACATCCATCAAATTGACCTACATTACCTATAAAGGTTTGGATGACTAAAATTTTCACGAAAAAATTGAAATAAATTTTTTACGCTTCATACGTACATATAAGCGCAAGTATTAATCACTTTTTATCCTTCGCGAAAAATACATAAACCATGCATGCTTTGGATATTTCCCCAAGGTCGTCGCTTTTGTTTTCGTACAAAAGATTTGGGAATTCTATGGAACAAGTTTTAAGGTCGAAAGTGAATAATCAAACCCTTTGTATTGGCAAAGTAGCTGTTGTTGTAGTCATTGGCGCATAAATAAATAGTAAAAGTGCAGAAAAATTTGCATGTAAACTATATATGAACATATGTACGAGTATAGTACATGGAAGATTATATGTATATAGATCAGTACATCTGTGTAAACGGTTATAGCGAGTTCAAACAGAGGAGTAAGTCACAGCTAACAACATAGTGCTGCCATAGCAAAGCAAACCTAACTCAACAGTAATAAAAATTACAGTAATAAATTTACATAATTCATTGTTATACAAAAAGTGTATAACAATGTTTTTTTTTATTGTATTTCTCCGCTTACAAATATATTGAGCGAACAGGTCGTATGAGTAACTTTCAATTTCATTTCAAGTTTATAACGCATTGTGGGCTGCACATTTTTTCAGTGACATAGCAATTCTATTATTTGGTATTGTAGCAAGTTATTTCATTATTGTTACGAATTTTATGAGCGCTAATTTAATTATTACTACACAGTTCGAAGAATCAAATAATGAAAAGAATAGTTTTTTGTTGCTTTGAGCGGCATTTTTTCGAGACGACAAAAGCGAACTGGTCTCAATGCGGACTACAACAACACGCAACAAAAGAAATAAATTTCAAAAGCATAGTGAGAGATAGTAAATACAGATTAAAGTTTTGTATAAATTTGAGAACACTATTCTTTGCTTGAGAATTATGATCGAAATTGCAGGCAACAATGCAACAAAGTCGCACGCTGTGCTTGGCCGTGAATTTGCCGCATGAATTTACACACACTTACAAATGGCTCCATTGATTTCGAAGCATGTGTGCATTGTGGCAGCCACTCACAGCAGTGATACTTTCAATTTTCGGTTGCAATTTACATAATCGAAATTGGAGTATTACGTCAGTTGACTTTGAAAATGCTATTTTTTCCAGCGCTCATTTCGTTTAGCGGTAAATGTGAACAGCGGCACTTGCGGTTTGCGTCGCTGCGGTAATTCGATATAATTTTAAACGCTTCGCACTAGATAAATGCGCTAATGGAATATGAGGAAAAGAAAATTGCAGTTCAAGCAAACAGATCATAATGATGGGTGATTAGTTAATTATTAGAATCAATTTGGGTTTGGAGTGTTAAATTAGTGTCTCTGAATCATAGTTTTGATTTGTTATGAAATTCACAATTTTCAACAATTTTGTTTTTAATGTAAAAGCTTGAAAATTTCTGGGCATAATTATTTAAAACCCACTTTTTTTATATTATTTTATTTCCATAAATTCCCAAGAGAATATTTAACTTTAGTAAAAATTATAAAAAGTTTTCATTGGAAAATTTAAAAATATTTTCTCCTAAGTCGTATGTAGATGTAGTTAAAATAAAATGACTTTCCGGGCACTATTATATAATAAAAAAATTTTCGGTTAATTTTTTCAAATTGCCAACCGGTTGTGTGACATTGAAATGTTTTATAATGAATTTGAAATTGAATTGAAAAGAATTTGAAACTTCTGACTCAAATTTCATATTTTCCGATTATTAGAAATAAAATAAACAGTATGAGAAACCAAAATCTTAATATTATATGTGTGCATAAGAAAGAGCAGCATAAGTCGAGTTAAGAGTGAAATTGGTTACTGTACTGTTATCTGCCTACACTGAGCTATATAAACCTACGTCTTTTGAAATGTTATATACTTGGAATTTAACTTTCAAGAACCTTGATTAAATTGCTTTAAAATTTTAACAAATTAATATATAACTCGAAGAAATCTCAAAAAAATCATATGTTACATATGCTACTTTTCCATGCGAACATAAATGAAGCTAGTCTTCCATTTTATTATTTTTTATTTCAATATAATTATCTCTTATGAAGCTCTAAATCTCTTTTTTTTTAACTCTCTTTCTATGCTATGAATTATGCCATTATAAATAATAATTATAATTATGCCATTATAATTTAGCAAAAGTACAATGAACTAATCGATTTTTGCAAATTTGCTTATAATATTTTTTTGTACATTTTCTACTCTCGAGCAGCGAAAAATTAACATATTTGATTTGCCTAATTTATTTTAGTTGAAAGATGAGTCAGTAATTGTTTAAGAAGAGGCAAGGCACAAATCTTTTGCTAATCATTTTAAGTGACGGAAGCCATTAGCGTGAAGAAAATTTTAAGCGCTAGATATGTCTTTTCACTAAATTAATTACATACAAGCAGATTTTTACTTCGATATGGACTTTATCGCGGGTTTTCAACTTCATTAAACTGAGAGATTAAATATTTAAGTCTCAAAGTACTTATACAATTAATATTTTACTTGGTTTTTTTTTTTGGAAAATATTATTATTTTTTAATAAGCGAAAATTTTCAAGTGCATTAAAGGTATTGCAAAAAGAAAATTCAATGCCGTCTTTCCAACAAAAATTTAATAATGAATCGGCCTATATACTCGCCAATGAAACTACCAGCAACGCATTATAATGCAATCGAAATGGAAATTCACTGTTATCAGCCAAACATTTTGCAAAATCACGTGTCAAATGCAGCCATGCGCCTTTTCAAGTTCGGTTGGCAAAAGCGAAAGAAGTAAACAAAAATGTGTAGAAAGCAAAAATAGGTGCGTGCTTACACGAATTTGGCAGCTGACATTGGACTAAATAACACCTGCATATAAAACTGTATATATGAATATATATGTGTGTTTGTGTGTGTAAGTGTTTCGGCAACTCGCACCTTTTTCCACTTTACAAATCATTTCTAAACTCTATTCGACTCAAGCAACTTTCTAACTCGGTTAACTGATAGAAATGCTGCGAAAGCTTAAGAAAGTGATTGGCAATTGAAGAGAGTGAGGGGGTAGAAAGTACAAGTGAGTGTGCAGTTGAGAATAATATAAGAAAAAGTAAAAGTTTCGCTGAGGATGCCGCCAATGCTGGGTGCTTTAGGCACAACTTGTTTACTTTCGAACAGTAAGGCGCTGCTAACAAGTTTGTGGCTTAAATCTTAGTAAATCTTTTGTATCCGCAACAGTACCTAAAGCAAGCGTTTCGCATGTGAAACAAATGAGGTCGCGCTGTTATATAGAAATGTATTATCAGTTTAGCTTTATTGAATGTGAAGTGATATTGAAAATTTAGTTTTTTAAAATAAAATAATAAATTTTTTTTTATAAAAATGTGACTTAAAGGATCGTATTTAGTATTTAAGGAAATCTGGAAATATTTGGCATTCGCTTTTTTTTATTTCTAATGTTAATTTGTTTAAAAATATTTGAAAATTTTTATGTCTACAGTGAACATATATAAATTTATATTAAATTGAAAGAAGAAGTCATATAAATCAAGAGAGAGAGTGGAGAGAGTGGCAACGGATTTTAAATAGGGCCAACCACAGTGTTGTCAAGCTAAGCTACATATATATATATATATATACATATATTTGTTTATAATGGTTATAAACATTACATGAAGACGCTTATTTTTTGCGTATTACCTAAGAATTTTATATCCCAGCCGTTATTTCGTAACTTTTTTGAGGAAATTTTTTTAAATATTCCTCAAACGTGTTCCTGAAAATTTTTTAATAGACGACTTCTCTAACGAAAATATGATACTACCGTTTAGGTAGACGACTTGGCTAAAAAACGCCTAATTGTAGGCAACCATTTCTTATTATGTTATATTCTTTTTAATTTAGTGCTTTATCATAATTTTAAATCAACTTTTAACCTTCTTAATTTGAAGTGTAAAAAATAACACTATGAACTACTTGTTATTTTCTAGCCCAACTATTGTAAAACTTTATTAATTATTAATAATTTTTATAATAAGAAGTACAGGTCATTTTGGAAGATTCAAGAGAATAAAATAATTTAATTTTTAAAGTGGACTGAAACGATCTGCTTAAAATTTCATCAAGCGATTTTTAAAGCGATTTTCTCAACTGAAAATTTTGTATACAATACAACTCTGAGTAGATGACTTATCTAGAATAAGCCAAAATGTAGGCAACATTTTCGTTTTATTATTTTATTATTATCAATTTTTACTTTAGCCATTTAGCCATTTTGACATCTTAATACGCTTATTTACCATATTATTAAATAATTATTTTTGGCTAATTTATTTTCAAACAAACATTTAATACTTGAGGTGTACATATTATCGGTGATTAAAAGAGTAAGCACGAAAAAAAATGACCAACTCACCATAATCTGTTGATTATTTTCTAATCGTAACATTTATTTCAATTTTGCTAGTTGTTATGTAGTTTCGCGTAATTAAAACTAATTAATCAATATTAAATCCTTCAATGAAAAAATGTGGCATATTTAACATGCTAATTAATTTAATTATATAAGTATTGTAGTAAAGCGTTGCATGTAGCTAGAAAGCAGCGACTAATCTTAATTGGCCTTCGCCAAACCCAGATTTGAAGTAGGAAATCATAGCCGTTTTTTTTCACTATTTAGCGGCAATTGAATTAGCCAATTAGTGCATAAAATAATTATAGTACTGTGCATAAATACTTAATAATTCATAAATACTAGCAGCTTGAAAAATTTAGTTAATGGGCTAATGGCATGGAAAAAACTCAGCCAAACGAAGCAAAGAGAGCGTGGTAAAAAAGCTTTCGGTAATGTAACAAACAGATTTTATTTACGTTGCAATAATTGTTATTAATAAAATATTATTTTAAAATAACGTTGTATCGTAACCAGATCGTATCCAGATCGTATCCAGATCGTATCCAGACTTCACTCAGATATAACAAAAATTGACTGTTTGGCCTGGATGGCCTGGATGGCTCACAAAGTCCAATTTCGACGACGATGAATTAACTGCTTTTGATTATATTCATATATGCTCTCGAACACAATTCAGTTCAGTTTACTTTATTTGTTGTAGCCAACACTTCAACAGTTAGCTGCAGACGCACTTAAAGTAAATTTTCTATTAAAAATAGTCTGAAGGCAGACAGTACAAGACAAAACATAGCAATAAAAGCATCTCTTTAAAGGTTTTAATAATAAAGGAAAGCACACATACACACTTTACTCTCATACATGAAAAAGTAACACATAATAAAAATCAAAACAAAAAAAGGGAAACTAAAAATAACCGAAACGAATTACACTATTTGGATAGAGCGAGCTAGCCGATCCACAGCTTCTGCAACAATACCCGGTGCGCTCACAAAGAACGGAGCACGAGTGAGATGCATATTTCTGTTTGCTTGCATGAGGGACTGAGGAGTTTAATATGCGCGCTAAGCGCATGCGCAGCCAACAAGTTGCCGCCAGCTTACGAGCACTTTATTCCTGTTACGATTGTTTGTTGTTATTCACGAATCTATTTTTTTATATTATTTTCTTTTTTTTTTTTTTGATTTTTCATTTATATTTTAACCATATACCGTATATTGGCCTCTTATTGTTATATTTTACTTACTTCTTATTTAATTTCATAACTGGTCCATGTTTCTTGGAATTACGAACAAAGAAGCTACGACGGCTGCCGAGCAACGCCAAGCAGCCAAGCAGCCAAGCAGCCAGGTAACAGTGAGAGCAGTAAGCACTGGCGCTCGTGTTCGCAAAGTAAAAAGTTGAAATGGAAGTTGAAGTGGAAGTTGAAGCTTAAGCCAAAGCTGTAGCTCAAGCTGAGGCTTATTGCCAAGTTGGAGTTTGGACTGCAGTCAAATATGCATGTATGTATGCATGTAAGTGCTTGAATGTGTGTGTTTGCAGTTGATTTTGATTTTGATTTTGACCGACAAACGCGAAAAGATATTTCCTTTTTGTTTACTTTTACCCATTTATCCGTTTGCAGTTACATACATATACGCACACATATACACATATATACATATATATAGTAAAGTGTTTGTTTGTTGCCTGCATGCGCTTGCATAAGTGTCTGGCGTTGGCAAGGAGCAAGCGAATGAAGGCACAAGTCTGTGCTTGTTTTTGTTTTTGGAAGAAGAAGAAAAGGGTATCAGCAAGTTAATGAATATAGCACGTCGTCTGCGCCTGCTGCTGGAGCTTACAGCAATGGTTATAATATATTATTTTATTTATTGCATTTTATGCCGTTGATTAGTTGTTTGTGGAGCGTGTGTAATAAAGCAAGTTAATGTGTGGCAAATGGCACGCAAATGTAGCCACATCAACAATAACAATCATATGTAGTAGTATATATTTTAAAGGTTTTAATTCCTTATATCCTTCATTTAAAGATCACATATATTTTCCAGAGACTATTTATGGAAATATATATTTTTTGTTTAATTTAGAATTTTTTCAAAAAAATTATACTAGAAATGAACTATTTTAAAAGTTTTTTTTTTTGTGATTTTAGTGGCATTTACTTTGTTATCCGACATTTTTTCGTCGATTTTCGCAGAAAGCAAGGGCAACCCTGGAACTGAAACAATTTAATCATAAAATGTTTTAGCATAACTTACGATTCTTATTTTTTAATTTATTATTAATTTCTTTTTTTATTTTATGATATTATTATTTTTTATAAGAACGTATTTTTGAATGATTTCTGAATCCGTAGTAGTTTTTCTACTATATATCTGAAGGAAATTTTATATATATAAATTTTCCTAATTTCATTATCTTAACAATCAAATAATGTTTTTATAGTCTTTTTCTTTTTCTTATAAATTAACCTTATCATTAGCTTTTATTCCTTTTCCGAAATCTCGAAGAAATCCATACAACAAGATATGAAATTGATAAAAAAAATTTATACAAAATAGTTTCCATTCAGCTGACAAATAGAGTAGCCTACATAAGCCATAACTGAATAACTAACAAGTATTATGAGAAGCTTCAATTTAAGCTTACAATATATTGTTAGAAAAATGTTTCGATTTCCACGTTGTTGTTGCTGTTGTAGCGGCAGAAAAGAGTATCCAGTAAATTTTGAGAAACTCCGTCAAGTTGACAGTCTATGGTCGGATAAAAATGTGCATTCGCTCCAGTTATATAAACCAGACTGTTGTGGGACGTAAAGATTTCGTGATGTGAGTGTCGCTAACGTCCTCAGAAAAGTCCAAAACCTTAACCAAATCTTAACAAAAATGTCTTAACAAAATTTATAAGATTTCAACACAGCCCTTTAATTGAGTCAATTATCCTTATATTCCTCCAATATGTATTAATGTAGATAAATCGCTAATTGCCTAAGTTAGTGCTTTGTGCTAGTGCTAGTGAAAATATCGTGAAATAATAATTATAATACTGATCAGTATGATCGAAAGAAAACTATGAAACTTGCTACTTTAATTCCAATGTCTAAGATCACAATATACCGATTTTCGACTGATTTTCGCTTAACTGGGTGTATGTTACAAATACGAGTACATTATTGTTTGTGACACATATATACACACAAATATCAGGCAATCAGCTATTAAACGTGACGCGTAGTCTTTCGTATCGGCAAGTAAGTGCATTAGCAAGGAACGCCCTCGGCGGCCACTGCTGCAATCATTATGCCGCGTTAAACGAGTGCTGTACACTGCAGGACCCTGCATTCGTGCTGGCTGGCAATTATCATTGTTCTTTCGCAGTGTCGTAAGTTTTATTGTTGCTCTTTCGGTTAGCTTTATATTCTGCAGCGTAATGTTGAACCTGTTTTGTGTGCTATTATTTAATTTTGGTTGCAGCGTGGGAACGCAATCAGGTTTACGATTTCGCAAGCGCAAAGCACTGCGATACATAATATCTCTGTATAAATGGTGTATATAGAAATATATGAAGTAGATTTATACTCCCCATAGACAACTTTCATTTGAGAATTAATTTTTGTTGGCGGGCGTTTGACACTACATTTTAAGCATTTTAAGCATTTTCAGCAGGACAATGGCATACTCCAAGTCCGTTTTAATGCCTTTTACGGCAGTAACTAAAAAATGGATTAAACTACAAAGGGGCAAATACAGGCGCTTGCGATATGAAATACATAGTACTTCTAATGGCCCAGCGCATTCCAATCATTCTTAAATTAACGAGATCGTTAAAATGTCTCTGAGGCCACTAATGTCTACGGTTAGAAATGCATTTACATATGTATGTATGTATGTTAGCTTTTATTTATAGGTGTAACATGTACATACATACAAGCAGACTTAACCATAAAAGTCGCAATGTCGACAATGTCGACGCGCAAGTCAACTTATGGCGTTTCATTTCGTTTTTCCATTTTCATTCTAGTTTTTATTTCACGCACGCCTTACGCAGCCAGCAACTATCGTTTATATATATCAATATACTTATATATGTATGTGACTAGAGTGTGGTCTAGTGAACTGCGTCGAAATACTTTTATCATAGTCGCATTTTGGCTCAACTTCATAGACGCACATACGCATTTGCATACATAAAAATTTACATACACACATACATACATATATACATACACTTATATCATCTATATCATCACATTACTTTCCTTATTGCGTTTTACTACTCTCCGTATTACCATTAATTTTTATGGGCTTTGTACCAGTTCGCATCATCGCCGCCATTAACCGAGGCATCGTCAAGAGCGACGTTAAGAAGCCATTCAACTTTGACGCCAGCTTCACTATAATTACGAGCATCACCATTAGCATCTAGTTAGGCTTGGCCTGAATGCCTTAATGCCTTAAATACTTTATAACTAATTTGAGTGGATTTATCTAAGCGGAGTCAGACACTTGTCCACTTCGCACTTTGTTCTAAAATTCCTATTTTTTTTATAAACATATTTATTTTTCGCTTCATTAAACCAGCAGCGGTTCCATAAAATACTCGTAAGTGTAACGAAAGTTCATTAGCAAACGAAGCTTGTCACATTTCGCAGCCGAACTCGAGAGCTAGATCGACTTGGATATCAAATGCTCATCTGCTAGATCGAACTTGCTTCTATATGGAATCCGAAAATAACTTCATTAAGACCAAAATTGCAATTAGAAACCGGCAAAAGAATTTGCATTACGGTTTGGAAACTATGAAGACAGGATTTTATATGAACAAATCTGAGTCATTTTCGGTAGCCATGAAACTTAGTCCGTACTGCTATCTTAACAATTCCGATTTCCTGCAGCATCTTTCCAGAAGTTTCACTCATGTACATTTGTTTTCGGCAGAGTAGTAATATCTTGTAGAGTTGTCCACATTTATTCGTTCTGACAACAGCCACTATACAGAGACAGAGACTATAAGTTGTTAGTTGGGGTTCGGACGGTTCAGTCCAAAGTAGTTATGGAATTTTAGGTTTCGCTCCCTATAGGTGGAGAATATTTTTTATTAAGTTCTAGTTCAAAAGAACTTTCTTTGTTTTAGGCGAACACCGCGACGTACAAATTTTAGGCAGATCATGAAAGTTCAGAGGTGTTTCTCTCCGAGTCTTAGCTCTCAGTTCGTTAAAGGTTCCAACAATTCATATTCCAATTAATTTTCTGTAAAGAAGAATACGAGATGGATTTTACCACTCTCTTCGCCTTCCGCATATATAATATATATTTATAACTGACACTTAGACCTCTGCTAGATGATTGGCCAGGCTTCCCATCCCATTCCCGTTATATTGTGTTGTGTGTTCATGACTGAAACGAGCTCAGAGTACACGGACTGTCGAGAGGTGACCGCTTATAAAAAAAACTTGGAACAGAGTCGAATTAGACCAGGCCACTGTGGTGGCCCAGTAACATTCGAGGATTTTTATAGGTTCCTTCGGAATCATGATGTGGCGAAAGATCTGTTGGCAACTTGAACAGCTCCATTATAGGAATTGAACAGACTAAAAACCTTATTCGAACAAGCTGAACCCTTAGTGGAACAAAAGCAGCACCGACATGAAAATGCATAGCAACAGTTGTTACATAAAATTATTTGTATGCAGTGTGTATACAGCCTAAGGCACAAATTAACGATTTAAGACACAGATTACGGGCAAGATTAATACATTAATGATCACTAAAAGAAAAAAAAAATTGTTAAAAGATATTGAAATAATTACGACATGATTCATTAATGATACTACTTTATGGATATGCATTATTTCCATTTCTATTTTCACAAAAAATTTCTGTCTAACCACAAATGAAAGCTTTGCTATCACTCTTTCCAGATAACAACTCCAACTTTTACACCCATTAAGATGCTAACAAAGCAGAAATGAACACTTCTAATAACACAAATCACCAGTGCAAACAGTTGAGCGAGTTATTAGCTTTCGCGCAAACAAATTGAATATTTCCGCCTGCGCAGAAAACGCGCAACTATTGAATCGCCGCGGCAGACAGATAGTGAGAGCGGTTGGTGTGCATGGTGTATATACAGAGATTTATACGACAACTGATGATTTCAATGAGTTGTTAGAAAAGTACGAATATTTAACATTCTTGCAGCGTTGATGACGAGAGGTAAACAGAATTTCTCTTTCATATTAAACGCAGTTGACTCGCTTTACAGCGGATACTGCTGGTGGTTGGTTGTTGCACTGTAAGCTGTTGTGGAAAAAAACTACCGGATTTACCAGCAAAACCATCATAAAAGTGTGCTAAAGAAGCTAATAAATATTTTCAATGCTCATAAATATCAGAAAAATAAAATAAACCATAAATTACAACAAGAAAGCAGCAAGTTGAAAGAAAGATAAACAGAAACCGGCAGCGGTAGAAAACCGAATGACAGTGAAAAGTTAAAAATGTGGTTTCAAAGTTAACGCTTTTTATGGCTGAGTAGGATATGCTCTACTTTCGCAAATAAGCAACGGCTCTTTGATGGGTTACAACCGCATTGTTTTTTGGTGATGGATGCATGCAACTTCTGTGCCAGATTGAAGAAGCGAAATATTTTCTATAAAATCTCATAATCCACGAAACGATTTTTGTGGCCAGAAACCATTGCAAATAGTGGTTTCAGCCAAAATGTTTATTGAGTTATAAAACTAAATATTGTATATGAAAAAACATATGCAGAATGTAAGTCCACGACTTCTCGTCTATGAACTGAACGATTTCTTCAGCGGCAGAACAGAAACAAGTAACCATTTTTGAGAATTTTATTAAATTTAAATATTACCTGTTGCAACATGCAGGAAAAAAATATACTTGGAGCCACTATGAGTTTCTTCGTCTATTTATGGCCTAAACTATATATGATAGAAGACTTTAATCCCTATCAAAAATATTAGAAACATTTTTAAAAAGAAATTCGAAAGTTAAATTTGTTTGGTAACCCTAAAAAATGCGCCTTATATTATTTACTTAGCACCTAAATCCTAAAATGGGCAACACCTAACTTCTGTTGGTAAACTTTTTAAATGAAAAAAATCCAAACGTGTTGCCTACATTTTGGCGCATTAATAATTGTTGGAACCTAACGCTACTGCTATGAAGTCATTCATAACTAAGGAACTAATTTGACATTTTCCGCTACCAAATTTCGATACTACACTTTTCGACAGAGATTTGGAGTAAATTCTAAAAAGACGGGTATTTATTTATTATGGGTTTATTTATGCCCACTTTTTGTCCAGTTTCTGTAGTTACATATTTACTTAAGCTCTATGTGACAAACTAATATGTAGGCAACGCCACACTTCTTCGAAAATCTGTTGACAAGATGACTTCACAAGAAGTATTAATTTATAAAGGAAATTCTATTGAAAACCTTGTGAGTTCTCATACCAGAACTCTTTGTGAAATATTTAGACCCAACCAAAATTCTAAAGGGTATTTTTGTACATACACAAACTCAAAGCCAACAACCTTCGTCCGTCGTTGTTGAACCTGCAAATAAAACTGTAGTGACATTACGTCGAGGTAACGAGGTCACTGCGAGCGTAAACAGACGACAACATCTATGTAATTACCAAATAACTGAGTAGGTAGTTGCAAATTTGGTGAGCAACAATTTTCGGTTCAACAACTCGACCGAACAACCGTTTTGTAATCATCACAAATGTGGCGGCAGAAATTGAAAGAGTATAGCACAACACAGATCGTAACAAGAAGCCAAAGCACAGTCAAGTGCAATGTCGTCGCACAAACAAAACAACCTGCGCCACTAGTATCTGTGGTAGTTAACAACTGTGGTGATTGGCGTGCTTCTGCGCATGCGCCACTGACTTTGACTTTATGCTTTGTTCGCTTTCGACGCAGTGCGGCGACGCTTTTGGTCATCGCTTTTGTGACACAAAATTGGCGCAAAAAAAAAGCGACAAAAATCTGTTCGCTAACGTGTAAATTAAATGCGGAATACGAATGGCGACATACATAATTACCGGTGTGGGTTGTTTGACCCGTACGCTTGTTTGTTGCCAATAAAAGTTGCAGCAATAATAGCGCAATTCACTTGATTGTAATTGATTTAGAGTTGGATTGTTGAAATTTTGTAGTTTGAAGCATATTTCTGCATTGAGTTCAGCAATAAGAGCTTCTCTAAATTTGAGTTCAATGCCGAAAAATAATTAATACTTTGCAGATTTCTTTTATATGATCAATGCGTATGTGCATTTATGACCATGATTGTAGGAGGTCACGACATGTACACTCGCCACTTATGCATTTGTGATTACAACTAAGAAAATGTTGCATGAAATGTAATTTTATTGTGAGAAAAATTAGCCGCCTGAATCATTTGATAGAAATTCTAACCTCAAAACAATGTTGAAAAATTGAATTCCAGACTCAAATCCATTTGAACTCACTATTAATACGATTCGGTTGGGGGTATAGTGGAAAAAAGAGCAGGAAATCAATATTTAACTACCATATCCCTACGTTGAGAAGATATGTCTTGAGAAGATATATTTGTACACTTTTCATTTTAAGTGAGGTAGACTGACAGACCCGTTTACCATATGGTGCTCAAATACTCTTTCATTGAAATAGTAGTTGCGTAACTGGACAGCCACTCTCAACAACGGGTTCAGTCTAGTCCTCGAAGAGAATATTCATTGAATTACATGTCTTCTGAGTGTTAATTATAACTTACAATTCTTGCTCAAATGAGTTTGGAAAAATTTAGCCCAATGTCATGTCAATGACCGGATTCTATAATAGGAAAGACTTATGGGTCTGCTTCTTCTTTTTTTGCATTTATATTTACTCTTTCTGGATTTGATTAGGCTCAAATTAAATTTCCGTTTCGGATATAAATATTTCTTCTTCTGCTTGTGCACTTTTTATGCTTCGCTTGGCATTCGCTTGTGATATTTTCCATACTTTTTACGTATTTTTCAACGTTTTTGTTCCTTTCCTCAGTCCGTTCGATTTTTGTTGCAAACCAAAAGCATAATGCAACAATGTCACGTTTTTGCAGCACGTTGCCGCGCACAAATGCAAATACATAAGCCGCACTTGGGCAAAGAACATACGCTGCGTACATGTGTGTATGTGTGTATGTGAGTGCATGGCTTGTTTTGTACTTGTGGCACGCACGAGCACCCACTTTCGTTTAATACCGCTGTTAAGGTTATGAGCAAATTCAAGTACATTCACAGTTCAATTGCTTTGCACAGCGTCAAAGGTAATAACAACAACAACAACAACAACGCTGCGAAGCGCCCTAATGCTAAGCAAACAAAAGTGCATACGTTCTTCTAGTTCGGTGGCGTTAATGGAAATCAATGTGAAAGTTGTTGTTGTTATTGCGCAGTGAAGGTGATTTATGTGCCTTTTTTCATTATATTTGTGTGTGTGTTTTTTGTTTTTTCTTTTTTGGTTATGTTGACTTGTGGCACATTTTTATGGTTTCAATATAAACATGAACTCATTTCGCAGCCAATAATTTCACATGCTGTCTTCAATGGTACGTGCATAAATACAGTTATATGCTTATATAATTATTTAACAACAATATTTTATGGAATATAGGTGCCACTTAATTGCATTTATCGCCCTAAAATGCGTAAGTAGGTGCAAGAAAATATGTATTGAGTGCAGTCCATCTTAGTTTTTAGCTTCATTTTAAAAATAAGTTAAAGATTAAAGATTAAAGAAAGTTAAATTATCATAGTCGGAATTAAACAGATATTTCTGCTTTAATAGAGGAAATTTCCAAAACTCTATAACAATGTTCTTTTCAATGAAATGTTTGAAACAATTAATGGTGAATAATTAATTTAAAAGCAATAAAAAGAGCGTTTAAACGTTGGTTCGAAGTAAAAATGTCTACAAGAATAACTTAATGAACTCTTCAGCTATAAGAAAGAGTTTTTGGCTTCTAGAATCGAATACTAAATAGTCAAGTTAAATAAAAATTGCGTTCTGTAATATAATCCTTATCGTAAAAATCTCATCATTAGCTTCTTTGTGAAGTTCACGAAGGAATACTGATAGTACCGATTAAAATAACTCTCGGTATGACAAAGAAAATGCTCCCTATAAAAATTGGTAACTTTTGAATCTACCGAACAACGGGTGTATACGTTAAATCAAGTAACTTTTCAGATTTAGATCAAAATCATACTAACGCACTTAAAGCGATTAGCAGCCACAGATTTCCAGATTTCCTGCCACATATTATTGGCTTTGATTCAAATATGGCGTATGTAAAAAAAATTTCACCTGACTTAATCTATAAAAAATAAAGAAAAAGCAAGTTAAAGCAAGCCTCAACTAACCTAACCCACCAAAAATAAATAATAATCTATCCTAAGCGTAAATAAAATCTCATATCACCTCATCCTAGGTGGTATTGGTAGGAAGATTATCTAATATATTTAGGTAATTTAGATATTTAAATATATTTATCTAATAAAATTAGAAGAAGTGTAATAATATTTTTTTTATCTCCACCCAAACTCACCAAATTTTATTTAACTACTTAAACTAAGATAAACTCAATTACTGAATTATGAACCTGAACTAAGTATTTTTAACGTAACCCAACCGGTTAAAAGACTGTTATCACAACCCAACATAACCCAACTTTTCAATATCTGTCTAACCCAATCATAAGTCTTCAACCTTTTCATATTCTGCTTTTATTTTCGATTAATTAAATATAATGAGCAAATAAACTATATATTATATACCGCTATTTCGATTGCTATCTGAATATACCGTTGTATTAAAAGTAAGTGCAGAAAGTTCAATTTCAATCGGCTGATGACTCACATAACTGAATGCAATTGCTTTGAAAATAAAAAAAAAGACAAATGGGCTGCGATTACTAACCACAAAATGTGGATACTTTGTGAGCCTTTGGTGAAAGAACTTGTCTTTGTGAAGATGATGGTTTGTTGTTCTAACGCATACCTCAGATAAATTCTCGCATATGACAAAGAAATCGAAAGTACTGAAGTATATAATAACGAATGTTTGCAAGAATAAATGCGTAATTTTAAAATAACAGTAAACATATGTTTTTCCGATTGATTAGCAGTGAATAAATCTCTCCCGACGCTGAACGTCAGATGACTCATAAGCATTTTGATTGAGATGACAAGCGGGTTTGCTAGAAAAATAACTACTTGTTAAAAATACGAGGATAAATATAATATTTATGTATGTATCTATGTACGTAGACAATCATAATGGGGCCAACAAAGTGCTTCGCAAAGAATGAAGTCATTTGATATGGCTTAAGAAAGTATATTGACTTGTTTCAAAATTTTGCTGGTCGAAAGTTTGTAACGATTCCAACATATAACTTATATACATACATATATATATATATATATATATGTTCATAAGACATGCACTTCATTGCAAACATATTGCAAATATCGGGCTTGCAAGCACAGCTAACATTAATTTCAATCTGTTACCTTAAAAGCTTTCAGCCAAACACACATGTTTCAAACAGAAATTATATTTGAAATCGTTGGCGAATCGAACAGTCGGAGAATCGGGGTTGGTCGGCTGTGCGCTCGCTTGCACACATATACAATATGCTATATGTGAGTTCGTATGTGTGTTTGCGCTTAATGTATACCATAAATTTCCTCCGTTGGCAGTCAGCGATGGCCAACATAAATTTCACTTTTGCAAACAACAACGTTGACGATGACAACGACAACAATAACAGCAACAATAACAAGCTGCGTGTTTATATGTATAAAATTTTATTGAACATTTGCACCCTAATGCATTAAACTAAATGCTTCTTGTTTGTATTGTATGTAAGCATGCATATAGATATGTACATGTACAATATCTCGTTAATGCGTTAAATTGTGGGAATAAAATTGCGCGCTGAAAAATACGGTACGAAGCATTTAATGCGCCATATTGCTTACATTTTCATTGCGGCATGTTGCCAAATTAGCAAACAATAACAAAAATACAATAATAAAAAAAATCATATTCGTATCTTAAGAGAAGATAATTCTGATAATCCTAAAAGGGTATTTGAGTAAATTTCTTAGATTTTTTCAGTGAAATTTTTCGAAAAATAAAATATAGAAAGAAAATTTCTATTAAAGCATATAAATCTTCAAGATTCTTTAACCTTATTAAATGGTTATTTGAAAATGTTACTGTATATTAAATTCGATAGCATTAAACGACTACATCAAATAAATATAGTATCAGAGCTGAGATTGTCAAAAAACAAGAAATAACGAGTAGGAAAGAGCTAAGATCAAGTAAAATTGAATATCCGGAATATTTGAATGCTATAAAAATTGAAATAGTAAATCCTTCAAGATATATACCCAATATTTTTTAAAGAAGTTTCACATTTTAAGTTTTCCAAACAATGCAAAAGTAACAATTTTCTGATCTAGGTCTAGACAACACGACAGATTTGTAATGATTTGCTTTGAATGTTTCTGAAAAATACTATAAAAACAACAATGTCGTATATTTATTTATATAAATAAACAAATTTTCTTATTAAAATAAACATATCTGCCTTATTTTAGATAATATTCCAAAACAAACTTGATGTTTCCAGCACTTTTTGTTGGAGAGTTATTTCAAGTCAATTCAAGTTTGGATCTCGAGTTATTCATATGAAATAAAATATTCTGATCACAAAAAAATACGTTAGATGGCGCTGAAATATATCTAAGAGCATATTGTTCGTGTGATTTCGTGATTTCGGTGTATCTATGTAATAAAAAATAATGTAAATATTAATTAACAAACTAGTGTTCTAATTATTACCCAAATTTTTAGAGTATGATCGTGGAAAAATGTAAGTTGTTCCTTGAGATACAGCCTAATACAAAGGTTTTACTATGTCATATTCAATGACACTAAACTGACAACAATATATTTATTTCCTCGGCATCAAGAAAAATGATTCAAATGCCATCAGTCACTTCACTTGTGGTGGCCTCTCCTAAGTTTGACATATCTGACTAATTTGGAGTAAAAAATTCGCTTACAAATGAAATAAGAATCGTTCTCAACGGTTTGACAGCGACTGTCATTGAATTTGACATAATATAAATACCTAATGTTTAACGGAACGCATCAACAGGCAATAAATTTAAATGAGCGTCGGTTTTTATATTTGGTAAACGATGAGTAATTTGACTACATTATAGATTGAATTATGATACGACTTAGTCAAATAGCCTCAATCTTTCCGATGTCCATTGAAAGGATAATCAGATAATCGTCAAAAAATTCATTGAATGAAAAGTAATTTCTATGCTTGTTATTGATTACAATAATAAAATTTCTCTTTGGTGTAGCAAAGCGCAGTGAGCAATTAGTTATATAGAATTATATTTTTGTATTCTATATATTAGTATATTATATTATATTAGTTATATAAAAACAATTTGCTAAATTTTTATTTAAATAGTATTCGTAATTAAATAAAATTCCTTTATATCTTATAACTGGAATAGTGGAAATTAACAAAATTTTTTTTATATATATACATTTCTTCAGCTTCTGGAGAACTCATACAACTTTTATTAACCCTACTAGTAAATTGAAAACAAAAGAGTAATGACACATATGTAGAATTTATTGACTAAAGCACTAAACAACACTCAAGGAAATTCCGTAAACAATGTATCGAAACTCAAAATAGCTGAAAAAATTTAATATGCAAAGCGTGTAATTAAAAATAGCAGCGATGATAAATTGCAGAGAAAACCATTTGCTGCCTACGAACTGGCTGACAACCACTGCTGCTGCGATGCAAACCCAAATATACAATATGCCTATGTATGTATGTTGCACGAAAATAAAACAGTAAACAAGTCAAAATAACATCATTCTTCACGCTCACACACAAGTGGTTGTGTGCCAAGCAAAAAGGGAAACCAATGCCCAAGCGCCTTCGGTTGGGGTTGCGTATACGCCCCGGCCACAGCTTTGTAGCACAATTCAACGCATTAAATGCGTCTGGCTGATTGCTGTCTGTCTGAATGTCGGGAGAGATATCATGCCATGGCGTTTCACACTGCCCAGCGTAATATTTCTTTACTTGCTTTTGCGACGATAGTGTGTGCATGTGATAGTGTGATTTGCAGACCCTTCTTCGTCCCGCCCGCTCTCGCAAATTGTGCGCTATTCGCTCCATTGTCGACAATAAAAATTTCTGTTAATGTTGTTTACATTTCGTTTCGGCGTTATCGTCATCGGTGTTACGGTATTTTTGTGCACATTTTTTGCTGTCGCTGTTGGCGGAAATGTTAGAGCGGTTTTATGTGCCCGCAAAAGGAAAGAATTAATTTGTGTAAAGCGCAAAAGAGAAAAGTTGACAATGGAGACGTGTGCGATAAGTTTGCAAGCAATCAAAGAAGGTCGTGTGTGGGTGGGTGTGTTCGATTATAAATTGTTTGTTTACTTTCAGCGTGAATTTCTTTGTTTTTTTTTCTTTGTTCGCGTGTTAGTAAATATTATACAAATATTCCACAACTGAAATGAGGTTAAATATTTAAATAAATACGCAAATTTAGGTGCTAATTTGTTTAGCGGTGGTCGTAGAGCTATATTTATACGCTGTTACTGCTGGCCATACAAACACGTATATATAATTTATAGATAGTAGAAAGCTTATATATAACTATATCTTGTTTATAAATTTATAGCAATGAAATTGCAAATGTAAAATTAGCAATGTAAACAAATATCACTAAACTTAGAAGGAGATTTATATTTATATATATATGTATGTATTTGCGTATTTTTAAAGGATATGAATACATAAAACTAAGAAGACCATGCCAAAAAAGTATCATATTTGCCACTTAAATAATTATTGTTCAACAATGAAAAATAAAACAAAAAAAACGGTGCCTATATTTAGGTGTGCGGTGTGGATTTGTGTGTAATATTATTTAAGTTCATCGCTACTTTCCTATATAATTTATTTAGTTTTACTATCGTTTCTTTTACAATTAACTGGTATTTCTTTTGTGTTTTGTATGAAGTTACGGACCTTTTTCTTATCGTGCATGAAGTGAATACGGCAGTGGAGAGAATCTGGCGAAATTGAAGTTCTATCCAATGCATAAACTCATACCAATACTGATTTTGGCACTTCTTCTTCTTGAAGTTATTCCGCATCAGTTATAAATATCGTATAGTTCTTGGTATGCTTTTCGCGCATAGTATCTTATTCTGTATATTTTTTACGGAACATAAGTTAAAAATATAATATACTCACCATAATGTTGTAATTTCTTACACCTACGATAAAAAATTTAGTTGCTTTGGTTCTGCAGCCTCTACTTAAACTTGGGCAATCCTGTATTACATTATCCTGTTGATCATTAAATTTAGCATCATAGAAGCAGCTCGAAATTAGTTAGTTAATTCTCCATAATTTCTCAAATATTTAAAGAAATTTAAAGGAATTGTCATGTCATGAAATTAAGTTTTTATAAGCTATGCGCCAAGATGTAGGCTTTTGTTTGTGATATACATTATTTTGACAATCAAAACAAATTTGATTTCAAAATACTGAACTAAATTGGAAGATGGAATTGGAAGCACTAATTAAATTATCTTCTCTAATATGGCATAATACCAGGGAAGCGAAACAGTGGTGATATCCGAATCAACAGTGAACATTGTGCCGCACAGTCAGCTGCTGAAGGCTTTACACCACTCTTAATGCGTTAACAATGTCTAAGGCTATTCACTTTCAGTACATAATATCAAAATAAACGCCAGTGAAAAGGCAACAAAGCATCCTTCTAATCTCCAGTTGTCGTTATGGATCTGACAAACGAGAATGTGTAAGAAAAAACTGAAACGACATATCAAAGTCAAGCCGTATAATTGGGGATGCTGCTGGACATGTGATGAGTGTTAGCCACAACGTAACCACAACCGCAGCCGCCACACAACCCGAGCTCCAACTCCGACTTGCGCCGGACTCCGACCATCATGCCGGTTGCCGGTGGTCGGTAAACAATGGACACGGAGTTTAACACAACCATGGCAACAGGAGCGACCAAACAAGTAGCACGAACCACGAAACACTAATTTATTTGCAGACACACATATGCATGCGTGTGTGTATGTGGTAGCAAACAGAGCGCCACCCTCTTAGCAGAATGCAAGCGCCGTGGAAGAATTGCGGCGGCGACAATCGCAACATGTTGCCGGCAATTTTCAACGACACACCACGAGGAGGGTGACCAATGTTTGATTTTGCTGTAGTTTCTTTCTTTTTATTTTCTAATGTTGTTGTTTTTGGGGCAAATTTTTGCAAAGTGCCGCATAAAATTGCAAATTTCAGTAAGTGTTAATACATGAGTATTTTCCATGTGGTGTATGTAATGCTGTGTGCGCGACTGTTGTGTCCGTGTCATGTACTGTCTAGCCAGGAAAGTCATTTTCCGGCGTCCGCCTTCACTGCACGTCCAACAAATTGGCATTGTTGCTGGGAATTTAGTTGGAAAATTTTAGAGGCAGTGGTGAAAACAGAGTTGGTGGTCGTATCTGATGTGGTGGTTAAATTGTAATTTCGTTTATGGAAACTGTAGTGCATGCGGGTTTGTGGCTTACCAACTAAATTTTGGTTTTGGGAGGTACCTTGTTTTCAAGAGGTGGACAAAATTGCTAGACTAATATTGCATAAGTGATCTTATATGAATTTTTTTAATCACTGGATAGCACTTTTTAATAAGTATATGTTAATAATTGTATATATGTTATTCAATACATATTGAAATTCATTCTCAAACTCATATATACTCATATTCGTACTCATATTCGTGCTTGTACTCATATGCAAAGGCATTCGAGTACGATTTCAAATACAGACCTTACTTGTATACACCTCTCCAGCTCGAAACTCTACTCATATATATATACTCATACTCAGACGCATACTCGTACTCATACTCATATTCCCATATACAAATCTATACTCATATTGATATACGTACTAATTTCCATACCCACACACATACTCATACTTACATCGGTATTCATACTCATACTCACACTCGTACTCATATTCACTTCTACTCACACATACTCCCACACACACTCATATTCATATTTGCATCTCTATAAGTATCTCCATCGATTGTTTCAACAGAGTTCACTTCATCTTTAACAAGTTTCATAACTCCTAACCCTTGACCACTGATGGCATCACGCTTAAAAGGAAGCCTTTCATATTTTATGTAATCAAAAGCAGAAAATTTCCAGTTAACAGAAAGAAAAAGTTTAGCTGTGAGCACAACAACTGATGCAACGAAATGTTTCACTTTGATTACGCTTTTGCAGCTTGCAGCTGACAGCCAGTTAATTGCGTCACAATATTGGCGGAAAATCCATTGACGCCATTCCGAACCCGAAGTCACTGGGCCTTCACTCATTGTTGTTTGTATTGTAGGCGCATTGTCAAAACGACAAAATTCGCTGTCACAATTTTGCAATGCGATTTTCACTCAAGGCTCGTCTTTTTTCGCTTTTGTATTTTTAAATCTCAGTCAGTTGTTGGCAACACAGCGGTGGATTGATTGCCTAGCAGATAAGCAGACACACACACACACACACACACACACACACACAAAGAAACAAGTGGGCCAAAAATAAACAATCCACAAAGCAGTCAACAAACGATAGAAAAGATTATGTATACATTGGCGGCTTTGTCGTGGAGCGATGCGCTGCGGTGTGCGGTGTGAGGTGTGCGTCGGTGTGTTGCAAGCAAAATGTAAACAAATAATCGCAAATCAGCAATCACACATACACACACACACACACATATTCATTGAAGTACAGTGACGGGGTGACGATGTGGAATGGTCGCCTCACCGGTTGGCTGAGCAGCTGAACATGCTCAAAGTTGTGGGCAAAGTTGTAGTGAATTTATGGCAAAATCCATTATATCGCAATTATATGTGTGGCACGTTCATATGAACACACATACACATATAGATTTGTATGCATTGCCTATGTAAACTCGCGCATTTTTTCCAAAGGGTCGCTGGACATGTTCATCAAATAGGTCTGTAAGCTTAAGCGCCAACAACATTCATGGATGCGTTGACAGCGGCAGTCGGGCGTGCACGAAGGGCGGACCTCTGGATATGAGTGAGTAAATAACTGTTGTCGTGTCATTTATGTATGGCGCTTTTTGTACAATTTTGCAAAGCAGTAAAATTGTTGCAACATGTCGCATATATGCTTACATACAAATATATACTCAAATTATATTCAATGAATATTGCTGCAAAGGCAGTTAGATAATGCGACACAGTGGCGCAAAAGCTGGATCTCATAGACTAGAGTTTCACTCACATTCCTTTTTATAACACTTTATTCTTCATAAAAAAGAGAGAAAAGAAAATTTTAAAAAGTTAAAAGTTAAAACTAAATCAAGCAATATAGAGCACCAAGCCTTTGAAACTGGTTAATGTCTTGATTTCTTAATTTATCATTGTTATTGATTCAAAAGTCTGCATGCCATGTTGCCTACATTTGGGCGGTTTTATTAAAAAGGTATGTTAATGAAGGTAGTCGCTGTGGCAACCACGCTCGCTTTACGCCATCCATTTCACTATTTGCGTGAAATTTTTCCAATATAGCGTTAAGCATAATAATTTAAATTATGCGATTAATATTTGCGTGAAATAAAGGTCGAGATGAAAAGGTAAAATGTAGTTAAATGTTCATACGTAATGCGCCAAGATGTAGGCAACGTTTACGCTTTTGTTTGTTTTATACATTATATCGTAAACCAAAAATTTCCGATGAATAACTTGCGCCTCTGTTAGCGACGACAATATTCTTACAGTTACAGACTAGTTGTAGTATGCAAATTGAGGTTGCCATGTCGAGGAGACATTGACTTATTTCCGAGTAAACAACTAGTTGACAAGAGAGACTTTTGCTATAATTCTGCATGCTAAAGAAGAGAGTGTTTAATAAAATATTTCTCATACATGTGAAGGGTATACAAAGTAAGTAAAAAACCTTCTAACTAAAATGTTTTCTCAACACAAAAGCAAACAACAGCTTTTGGCAATATATTCACTATGTTTATTGGTCCCCCACACATAATTGGAGTGAACTATTAAATCGGCTGCATTTGGGCGTAATTGTACATATGTATGATAGTACTGATAGTGGGCGTGCTAATGTGGATACTCCTTACATTTAAGGCAAATAAAATGGTGATTGTTGTGTTGTTATTGCAGCACTTACAACCACTTGCCTAGATAAGTACCGCTAACTGGGCGAGAAACTCAACCCAATCTTAGTGCTAGTTTAATATGTATGCGCAAGACAATTACTAAGACAACAATAACTACAACCACAACAGTAGTTTCGGAGCAAAGTTTCCTTTTATTACAGTTATTCGGAAGTTCAAAGTTCACTGCCAAGGCAAGGCTAGATACGAGTACATACACTTTAAAGAAGCTACAAAGGAAATGGGCAGTGACGAGCAGTGCGCGCAACTATTGCAGCGCATTCAACTTGTAGTATGGTGGTAATTTAGGACTTTTGTCGCAATGTCAACAAACTTCTCCTTTGGATGATGCAACATGCAACTTTCGCTGCCAAATGCAAAACGATAATCAACAATGAAGTTCTCTGTTCAGTGGGTGAACCCTCAACTCGACGACGGCAACTTTCAATAAAAATTCCCAACTACACACGTACACACACAGACGCACACGGATGCACACAAGTTCACCTCCCCCGCTTGCTTACCCAACACACTGGCACGTTCTTACTTTGCTGACGGTCGCTGTGTTGGCGGCAAAAGTGAGTGAAGTTGATAAAGACAGCATTTCCAGAAATCATTTGCTTGAGCTGGCAATCGGGTTTACTTTTCTTGGGTTTGGGCTTGTTGCTCGGCTGGATAATTGCGAAGTTGTGCGCATGAAACCATTGAGACAACCAACTGATGATTCCTTGAAGATGAAGTTTACTAACTGAACGTTGAAGCTGCAAGTTAAGTGCTGTAATTTTGCAACATTTTTTGGGTTGTGCGAAAGCTTGCTTTAGACTGTATAATAAACAATAAAATTTCTATGTCTTCATATTTTACATATTGTCGAAGTAATTATTTGAGATTTGTTGTACTAAATAAATTACATAAATGATCTATAGCTGATATTACGCAGGTACAGAAAACACTTTAGATGTCTTTCCAGAAATGCACAGAGAACATATTTGGCACTTGATGGGAATAATCTATATCTTCTTTATAACTTTTTTTAAAAAGTTTTAAAAAGTCAAAGCAATATTATAGATGACGAAGAATATTCTCTCACTTTACAGTTGGAAACCTATTTTTTTGTGAAACCAAAAACTTTCTGGTGTGGGTCCAGACCTTCATATGCCGACGAAGCGCTTTGAGGCTATCAAAAATTTGTTGAGGCGGCTCTATGAGTAAGAAAGTAGTTGCATTACCAATTAGCTGTCAAAAAAGCACTCAAAGATGTGATATTCCTTGAAAGCGTAAATATTTTGCCTGAAATTGTGCGTTTTCAAATAAATTGTTATATCGAAACCAGTGAAATTAAAAAACAAAAATAAAAACATTAAAAAATTTTAATTTAAGCGACTAATCTATCTTTCATTAACAAAATCCCGACATAAATCGTCAAGTATCGGCAGCTAAAAGATGACAAAGGCTCCGAATATCTTCTATGGATCGAATCGAATTTGGCAGATGTTTGAGGTAAAATCTCGTTGCCAGACTTGTTTCCATAGGTATCTCCATAGTGTAGTGTAGTGTAGGGTTGCATTTTTTGCAACAAGAATGCTGAGTAGACTTTGCAAACGAGATGCTCAGCCATCTTATTTCATGGGTTCTCGAAGATTACTGTGTTCTGAGCCCGGAGGTCATATATTTGCTTAGTGAAACCACAAGCCGATCTTTCAAAATAAATTCGCTGAAGGAACTAAAGCCCTTTCAGGCAAGTGTTTCGACTCAAAAGCTACAGACAGATAGTAGGATGCGTAAAGATTTGTATTTTTCTTGCTTGAGCAATTGTCGTAGAAGTGAAATACTGAATTTATCTTTTAATACCAAGGATTGAAATAATTTCGGACGATTTAGACAAGAATTCTTCTCAACCTATGTGACTGTGACAATTACTAGATACATACTATTAGAAACATTATAATGGATGGCTACTAATTTTCACGGTATAGATGATGCTTCAAAATTAAAATACTGGATTCATTAAAAGATACTTCTAACGGTACTCAACACACACAACAATGTATGAAGGAAACTATTGGAATTCAAACAAGCCGTTAAAGTTTTTAAAGCACGTTCGCATTTATAATATATGCATGAAAAAATAATGATAATGTATGAGATATGGAATGAAAAAATATTAGAAAAAGATATGAATGAACTACTTCAGAAGTATGAAAAAATGCTTTGTGCAATATTTTCACTTTCAGACGAGATTAATTAAAATCACGCCCATGCCACTACTTTCGCTTTTATTAACACTTTAGAAAGCACTTGAAACTTTTCTCCGATTTTAATTGTAAATTTCAACATTATGCAAGTTTGCATTTGAAATAAAATTTTGTATGCAGTCGCAAGCACTCACACACTTCAACGGCGCTGAAAAATGAACAACAACAAAGGACAAATAAAAAGCATAATAGCAAAAGCACCAGCTCCAACAATAACAGCTAGACGCCCGCTAAAATATCGGAGCGCCCTAAAGCACGCTTCTCTGCTGGCATGTACACACATACACAAGTACATTTTACAGTTATCCGAAGCAGAGCATTGAAAGCATTTGCATTTGCCGCACGCTTCTTCGTCATGTGGCATGTTGCATGCCACAACTTCGGTTTAAGTGCGGCAATAGCAATGTATCGAGGGCTGTAAGGTGGCAAAAGCGCAACTGAAAAACGCAGACGCACTTAATCTCCATTACCAATGATGCGTCTGGCGCTGCCAATGCCGTTACTTCTCACGCAAAACACTAAGCTGAGCAAAGGCGAAAACGCAAAACAACAAACGGGCTAAAAAAAACAGCACTAACTCGGTTGTAGCAAGTCGGCACCAACACACACACCAATTATATTTATACAAATACCGGGTCTGTGCTGCTCCAGCGCCCTCATTTGGAGCATTTTGATTAAAACTTTGGCGCCAGCACTTGAAATGCATAAAGTGGATTTCTTTATATTCGCCACAACTACAACAACAACAACAACAACAAAAGCAAAAAGGCAGGGAATTTTACACAATAGCACAAAATATGTATGTGTGTATGCATGCCTCTGTAGTGGCATGACTGTCCCCATTTTTCCAGACATTTTTAATCAAGCATAACTCCAAAGCCGCAAGCGCGCTGGTCCGCCATGGAAAAGAGGAAGTACATTGAAGTTGATGTTGTTGTTGTTGCTGCTGTTGAAGGGTACGCTTCGGACGTGTATCGGCACTGAAGTGGCATATTAGTTTTGCCTGAAATTATGTGCGCTCTTCTATTTACAGATACAACAATTTATGTTGAAGCAATTTTCGCCAGCAACTAAGAGTTCTTACTCTACTACAAGTAGGTTTTCTTCGTTGAAGCTTGCTGCTCCAACACGATACTAGATTGAGTAATAAAGTAAAGCAGTAAAAGTAAATTGCTTTCAATTTATGCTGCCACATTTCATTGGCTTTGAAACGACAATAGCGGGCACCCCAACATCCCAACATTCCAACAGAAAGTTTCGATTATTCATAGTTATTCTTAAATATAAATATGCACATAAATACAAAGTAATGTATAGAAATGTATCTAAGTACGTATAAATTTGTAGAAATGCAAATATTTGTTTACCCCTCCCTTTAGTCAAATACTCTGAGCAGACATGTCTCATCTCATCATCGCTATTATTTCCTATGCGATAAGTCTGCATACAATTAAACTATTCAGATATTAATTTCATTGCATTTATAGGGAGAAACGAATTTTGTACCCAACGTGTAGTGATTTCACAAATGTATTTGGAACCATTTAATTATTATACGACTGCTTGATCCCTTGTTATCACTTTTTGCGTATACTTTTGCGGTGTACTGTAAAATATAGCCCATCTTTTATGCTGAACACACACCATAAAACGTGATCTTTATGGCCTACGGCCACAACCAAGTGACTACTTTCTGGAGGCTACTAGGAAAAAATCCTAATAAGCAATACTTAAAATCATAAAGTAAACAGTTTCCAATGATGGTCCTTCTTCTGATGAATATGTAAAAACTCTGACTCTGAACTTGGAATACTTGGAATAACTTGTCAGCTAACCAAATCCGCAAGCACAAAGAATAGAAGCTTGAAGCTAGCTTGAATATCTGTGCTTTATAAACTTTTTAATGAAAATGTAGTAATCGGGGGGTGTAATTTAACTATTCCCCTGCCGATTTAGTAGGTAAAAAGTAAAGTGTTGCCTATATTTAGGCGCATTATTATTATTAGAATGCGTAGCTCATATTTTGGCGACTAACAGCTATTAAGGCCATTAAATGTTTATTTGCTATGATCGTTAGGAAATTTATAAAAATTATTACAACCTTTTTCATCTACAAGCAATTTTTAAATATTTATAAAAATATGCGTATTCGAAATATTGATTAAAAAAAGAAATTAAACAAGTAAGAGAGGGCTAAGTTCGGGTGTAACCGAACATTTTATACTCTGGCAATGTGCAAGGATCAGAGGCGGGGATATGCTTTCGGGTGCTGGCATAATTCAACTCATATAACTAATATAAATATATAAACTGACCTAATTCAGAATTCAACATTCAATATGCGACGAAATTGTCAATGGACTGCAATCATATTTGGTATCTTATTAACTTATATTACAAGAAGCATTAGAAGCTTAGAAGCATTTTAGCGCAGAGTATGAACTTGGAAAATGAGAAAATTTATATATTAAATAAAGTTATTAATTTGAATAAGATTTCAATACGGTACAACAATTATTGTAAAGTAAATAATTTATTGATAAATTGAAATGACATTAAATTAATTGTATAAATTATGCTAAGAAACATTTGTCTTATTTCTTTACTTATTATACAATTTTAGAAAATAAACAAATACCTTAAGGAAATTTTTAAACCAATTTAGAGAAATATATATTCATTTTAAATTAAAATATATGAATTAAAATCTGAAAATTTTAGACATTATATATTATTTATAAAGCTGTTTTACTTTATTTAATAAATTAGAAATTTTAAGAAAATCTTAAAATGTCTCAAAGGTATATATGAATGCTTATGCGTTGGGTTAGAGTTCTTATATTTGATTTCATTTGAACTTATGACTACATTGCTGTACGCTTTATTGCTTCCACTCGTGCAAGATTTTATTAGAATTGTTGCGGTTTTCAAACCGTCTTAGTGTCGGCATTTCCTACATTGCCACTCAAAAGTATGAATTATTTACTCAGCTCGATTTTCTTTGCTTCGAGAAATTTCCGTTCTCATTGCCACCTTCCCGCCACTAAACATACAGTTTTCCAAGTCAATTTCAATGGTCATACGCACATTGCCCATGAGTGTCGTGGCATTTGTATTGATTCTGAATAACCAACTCTCTTCATATCAATGAACATATGTATGTATATATGTATGTGTGCATAGGCTTTTCTTGCACACTTAATTTTGATTTAAATCAATGCAGCTTGGTCACAGCAAAATGCCTTAGCGAATAATGACAAATGAAGCCATAGAAATAAGCATACTCGTGGCTATGTATGTTAGTGTTTTCAGAATCAATACGCGTCGCCGTCGTTGAGTCTCAGAGTTGTCAATGAAAGTGGCGGGTATGCGAAAGAAAACCTTACCCGGAAGATATTATGGCATGGCAAACGTGTCAATAATATAAGCGGATATTAGTGCAAACAGTTACCAATACTATATGCTAATATGTATGTGTCGTCATTACTTGGGGTGCAAAAGATGCGTAAGTTCACGACACATCTTTCACAACGGATTCAGAAAAATATCATATATCAAGCTATCTATTGACTTAAATGGTATATACCTATTAAATAAGACTAAAATCTTCCAGCCACTTAGATAAATATATTTTGAACGAAACGGGAGAGAATAAAAAAATTCACCGCTAGTGTTGGTAATCATCTCATTCTTATTTCTCTGAGGATCGTTTTTGAAAAATTCTTGTTATAATGTACTGACGTTCATGATCATACCTATTGTAATTCAATATTTTTTTAAGCAAGATACTTTTAAAAGGACTCCATTGCAAGTAGCTCAAACTGGTTCAAGCATCTCAGCCGCAAAGACTTAGTTCACTAATATGAAGAAACTGTCACTGATGAAGAAACCTGAAATTTCAAAGCCAAGAAAAGATCAGCAATTATAGAAAGCGTTACTACCTAAAACGCAATCTCTCTGGAGATCGTTTTTGAGATTCTTATAAAAGTAATTTTTTATTAATGAACATACCGAGAAGTGAGAATACGGAAGACGAAGAATTTTCTCTCTCATTCTTTACCCTAGTCTATAATGAAACTTAGACCTAACCGTAACGGAATTCCTGATGCAGAAGCATTTATCGCGCCAACAGCTTACAGTTCCAGAACTCAATTTTGTCGTTTTAGCAATAATTCCACGCTAAAATCCCTGAACACACACGCCAAATACAAACTATTGGGTTGTTCGGAAAGTCATTTCGTTTTTTTTGGGAACTCACTATCTTAATGAATAATATTTCATTGTTTTCTGGTCCAACACCTTTTGCCATCTTGTGGCAAAAATTTTCATAAAAGTTTTGGTCCTTGCTGGCAAAACCACTCGTCAGGTGGTTTTTGACATCTTCATTTGAGGTAAAGGTTTTGCCATCCAAAAAATTTTGCAGGGACCGGAACAAATAGTAGTTCGGAAGGCGCCAGATCTGGAGAATATGGTGGATTTTGCAGTACGTCCCACAAGCTGTAAAAGTTTTTGCGAGTGACCAAACGAAGTGTGAGGTCTCGCATTATCCTGATGGAACACTACATTCACCTGTTGATTAATTGGGCCTTTCTCTTTAACGATCCAGCAGCTGACAATAGACTTCTGCATTAATTGATGGTTTCCGGCAAAAGGTACGATTGACATCCCACCAAACGGAGAATCCTAATGATTTTAGCAGCTATAAAATCTTTTCTGCTCCATGACCTCTTGCGTTAACATTGTTGTATACACCCATTTTTCGGCGATTCCGCTATAGGATCATTTTCTAGCATGTAGGAGGAGTCATCCTGAATGTCACAAATTTCGCTGGTAAGGAAGAAACCCACACATCGAGCTTCGATAAGCCATGCCTTTCAAATGGCATAAACAGTTATAGAAAGCGTTACTACCTAAAACGCAATCTCTCTGGAGATCGTTTGCATCAACTAATGCCTTATAAAAGTAATTTTTGTCAGCTTAACCGGCCTTCCAGACCGAGCATCTTCGACATCAAAATTGCCGGATCGAAATTTTGCAAATACATGTCTTCTAATGGCAAACTATAATAACACGCCTTCTCCATACACATCCGTCAATTTTTTTTCTCGCTTGGACACATTTTTAACCTCTGAAGTTAAAAAGTAAAATATGACGAAAATGCTGCTTATTGCTCTCCATATTTACACCAACCAAAAACTACTGGGTAGAATTAGACCTAGAACTTTTCACACGGAATTCCTTGCAGAAGCATTTATCGCGCCAACATATAATGGTTCCATGGGGCTTAATTTGTGAAGTTAGTTTCGAAAAATCCACGTAATTAAGTTCCTCTGGCGGGAAAAAACACACGCCAAATACAAACTACGAGTATATTATTATCTCATTTGATTGGCTTCCCTATGCAATTTATGAACTTCTAATTGTCTACAACTGCAGGAGAGAATGTAAAAAGTAAAATGGCGCCAACGTCAAAGCCAACAAATTGGAATGAAACTATAATTTAATAAAGTTGCACGATGGTCGGTGAAAAATGGATTATACTACGAGAGAAGAGGGTTGTAAAGAGAAAGGTAAAGTAAAGATACTTGGGGAAATATGGAAAAAATAATATTATATGAACAACAAACATGTGTACAAGCTCAACAGTTATTAGCGGCTGGCGGAGCTGGAGTTGGAACGAGGCTGGGAGGGAACGACAAAAAGCCAGGGATGTGCCGCAAATTGCAAAAGAAGCCACACACAAGCAGCAGCAATAAATTTTAAGTGCTTACATACATACGAACCAACATACAGATACATATACATATCCACATACACACAAACGTATACATATAAAAGCATATTTACCATTTGTTGAACTGACAACGGCAGCTTTGGTCGGTGCGGTATCATGGAAAAGGCGTAATGCACTGAGTATCTCATGTGCAACAGCGGTTGCTATACTTATTAACACACGTGCGCATATACAAACGTACGCATTTTCATGCTCAAATATGTATTTACTGATATGTAGGCATACCTTATACTCGGAGCTCCATAAACATGTGTTTCTAAGAATGAATCGATTTGGAGTTTGGTTGAAGCTGCACAACACAATGACTCGTGTGGATACACACAAACACACATTCACACAAATATGCATGTATATGTGCACGCGTGCATATGTGTGTATGTTTGTATGGAAAGATGCGCACTTAAGTGCTGGCTGTACTGGCATTTGTGGCGGCGTGCATGTAAGTTACTTAAGCTGCATAAACATCTATCAAGAACAACAACAACAACAACAACAACGAGAACAATATAACATAGCTTCAGCCGTTCAAGACATGCATTGACCATGAAATGCAACAAGCTGTGCAAGTTGCCAACATTCATTCTTTATGATAAATGAGTTGAGCTGCAAACTACTCTACCTACATACATATATGTTTAACAGTACATATATTTGTGTGAATGTTGTAGTGTAGTGTGCGTTTTTGCTTTGTATGGGTGCAACATTGTTGGTGGCGTCAACATGCTGTTAGTTTGCTGCGCTTATAATGCCACTCAGTTCTCTTGCATATATACAATATAAACTTGCATATAGATGCTGCTTGAGCTGGTGTTGAAATGAGTTCCTTGACTCCTACAAAATTTCTTACAGCAACAATGTTGTAAAAATTATAAAAAAAAAGTTCTTGAAATTGTTGGAAGAAGTTTCTGTAACTGGGCAAACATTTTTGTTTTTTTTGTTTTTTGTTTTGTCTTTTTTTTTGCACTTTTCATTTCCTCACTTTTCTTCCAGGAAATATCAAAGGTTAAATACCCACATATTTGGGCATGTTTCGTGGTGCTGATCCGCAAATACACATAAAACTGTCACTTGGCCAACAACTTTATTACTTAAAGTTTTATTTATCGCTCGGCAATAAATTTACGCGTAACAAAACTATAGACATATTTACATGTATGAACCCCAACTATAAATATATTAAGTAATTGAGTTACTGCGCTCCCTGTAGTTGATACATCAGCTGGGGATGCCAGAGAATATGTATGTGATGAAGTGGTAATTCTTCCAACTAAATCCCGAAAACTTCCGTTTTTTATTGTAATGCACGATAAGTTTTATTACTTTATGCCTGCGCATAATAACATTAGTTAATATATGTAATATACTATGTAAATCTGTTTGTTTTTGTAAGGCCCTATTAATTAGCCCTATCAAAATAATATTTGATGTTATTGCCAAGACTTATGATGTTTCTCACTGCTGCTTAATCCACATTTTACGGTTAGTTATTTACATGGCATACAGTGGCAGCAAAAAACACAGAACAACTAAAATCGATAATTTTTTTTTATAAAAAAAATCTTGCTTAAAAACATTTTTTTACTTTATAACTAACTATGGCGAATAATTATGAAACAGGTTTGATCTTTAACTTCTTTTGGAATTTTTAATTTTTTTTTAACACATTTTCGAATTCGAATTAAATAGCTGGTGTGTCTGATAGTATTTCATTACCATTACAAAAATTATCAAATATGTCGTAGATAACCTTGCTTTATTCTTTAATATAAAAAATTGCCTATTTTTAGGATAACAGCGTAAAGTTTATGAAGGAAATATCAAATTGCAAAACCAAACAGATATAATTCACTGATGTGAAAAGGAAAGAATGTCGTGATCATACATTTTAAGAGTCTACACACTACGTGTAATCCGTTTCATTAGCTAGTCTGTAAGAATTATGTTTGCGCCTAATTGTAGGCAATATTTCTTCACAACATAAAAAATTTGCTTGCACTTAAAACATATAATAAAACATAAATAGCTTGAGCTTAATGGTAAACATGAATAATAAACTCAGTTTCAGGAAGAGACATGGAAAAACTAGTAATACAAAGAAGATATTATCAGACTTAACCAATAAAATTAATTTTAGGTGCCTTAAACATGCTGTGCTATTCATTTTATCATCTTCTCGGTAAGTATTAATTGTCTGCCTAAATGTAGACAACGTTTCAGGTTCACATGAAAATGTTGCCTACATTTAAGATGATATAAAGAAATAGAGCTCATGTGTATAAATTGGTAATCCTCAATCAAGTGGTACCTCAACAAGTGGAAGAAATAAGATCGAACCGATTTTAAAAATAACTCAACCAAATGAAATGCCCTTTAAGAACATTTATACATTCCTAGTCTCCCCGATTTTTTTGGATGACTACACATTTATTACTACCATCTGATTTTTATTATGTTATCTCAATATGCAAGCATTATAATTATTTACCTCCATATCACTCGTTATTTGTGGTCCGTGCTATATGATTCAGCATTAATCAGGCTTAAAAGAGATTGCATGTTATCGTGGGTTTGGCAATGAGCGCCAGCCAATTCCTCACAAAGTCAATATTGTATATTGGCAACATAAATTAAACGCTGCGGTGCGTCAAAAATAAAACCATAAAACATAAACAAAAACAAAGCTGGTATTCAATATTAATTGAAGGTAATTAATCGCCATGCAAATGGCATTATGCGAGCGTTGTATTGAATACTTAACTGGATTTTCACATCGACACCGTGACGCTGCTTTTGAGCGCGATTGAGAGGATTTCCCCCTGCTGTATGTATTCTTAATATGTTGCGATGTGCTTGCGGATTATGGCAATGTCGAAATTCATGTAATTTGTATCGAAGGGAAATTATTAAAAGCAATTGTGGTATAGAAATACCTGTTAATTTTTTAATTCGATGAACTAATTTGGAACATTGGAAACACTTATTTATAATTATCAGCTATAGGCTCAGTGCAAGTTTAGAAATCTATGTGTTTTCTCAACTATATAGTAACTTGCTTAGGGTAAATATAACCAAATATTTTTAATCAAAGCAGTACAATACCCATTCTATCATATTTTTTACATAAAATATAACAGAATTTTTATTATTTTCTGAAAACCAAATAATCATTTTTATTGATTTTTGTGTTTTTTATGACTGTCAAAATTTTTGTATTATATTATATTATATAATATTAAAAACTCGATTATTGTTGGTCAGCAACTCAAATTTAAACTTTTGTGAAATAAAAAAATTAAAAGAGAGAATATTTATACATAGATATATGTTTAATTAAACAGTCAAACATTTTATAAAAATTTTTTGGAATTTTTAATTTTTAATTTATTTTTGTAACAAACATACTCAATATTTAATTCAGTTTAAATTGTTTAGCGAAAACAATAAGTTTTTAAGGAAATATATCCTCAAAAGAATAATTTAACAAAAATTTTAATTTTACATTCAGAAAAAATTTGTACTTAAACTAATTTTCATTAATTTCTTTAAAAAAAGTTTGAAAATTTACAATCTAGTTGGAAAAAACAAACGTTCAGATTACATGGGGAATTTACAAATTATTTTTTCATGCAAAATAAAAACTAAAGATAATGAAAGATAATGAAGGAATGAATAATGGAATATGCATAATAAAAATCACAAAAACTTAAACTTAGTTTACAACTAGAAATTTTTAACTAAAATCAAACTAGTTAGAAAAATATCAGACTAATACCGTTTTTCCCAAAAATTTATCTTTGACTAGAGAATTTAGATACATTTTAAATTTAATTAAATTAAAAGTATGGATAACCTGAATATCGAAATAAAATGGAAGTAAAATTGTTCCGCGAATTTAAACTGAAACAGAACTACTATCTACCTACTACTTGAAGTAGCATGAGACTGGCATATTTCTAATGGAAATCTCGACATTAATTTCTCGCAAAGCATCACATCACCACAACAACACTTTATGAGTATGGCGCCTAATCAATTTGTGAAAACTACTAAAATTTCAATAAAGCGCAATTATTACAACAAACTAAAATATATATATATATATTTATTCAGGAATAAAATACGCATTAAAAATGAATAAAGGCTGAACATAGCAACATCTCATAAAACTATTTCAATTGGCAATTTCTTGGCAATTTGTGCTGCTGAGCGGCAATGAAGCGCCCAATAGCAGGCCACACGCCGCTCGCTGATTCACGCGAAGAACCGAAACAGCCGCCCGAACACTCAACAATTCTCATAAATATTCTATAACGTCTGTGTGTATGTGTGTGTTGAGTGCAGTCGAATGATGCAATTCTTAAAAATAAACAAATGAACTTTTATCTCAAAAAGTCAGCCATAAAATTTGCTTGTTTGTGTATTTTGTTGTAGTTCAAGCGCGACAACCGAAGCAAAAGCATAACATAAAATTTGTCGAGCGCATTTTTCTTGTGCTGACGTGCCCATCAAACAGACCACAAACCTACATATGTAGATACAATCATATTAAGTTGTTGAAGTGTGTCAAAGTGGCGCACAAATGTGTTCTGCAGATGTCGAAAGCTTCGAGGCAATAAGCTAATTTTTATGTAAACATTTGGCAGAAATTAGTAATTTTATATGTTTCTGCATTTTGATTTTTATTTAGTCATTAAAACAAATATACATACTTAGCAGAAATTAACCGCTAGCTTTACAGATGCCCGAAATTTAACCGGTTTGTAGCGGTAAGTTAGCGGTAAGCTCATATTTACTTTTATATGCACATTTGTATGTATATGTATGTATAAGTGCATGGATAAGCTTATTTTCTCGCGAAGCAACTTCTTGTTGCTACTTTGTTTAGAATATTTCATATTCGAATATTTTTATAAATATTTTGATTAGCTCATATTTCCGCAACTCAAACTCAACGCATTCTCAAAGATAAGCAAAAATATCAAAATTCATGAGTAACGTTTTACTCTACAAGTATTTGATGGAAGAACACCATTATTTTATGGCATAATTAAAAAAAAAAGCACTTCAGTTAATTAAAAATCATTCCGCAAGATAAGCATAAATAAAATAATTTATATGAGTTTAAAATTTTGAAGTCTATGAATCATTCAAGCCCGCTGCTACGATATAAGAAAAGTGAAAGCTCCGGAAAAATTTCTCATTAATTTTTCCATAAAATTATAAAAGTATTTCCGTTGAACATGTATAAGAATTTATATTTTAACGGAATAATATTTACCAGTAATTCCTACAAAAAGAATGTGTTTTCATTATGCATAAATTTTAAAGTTTTTATACATTGCGGGTTAGAGCTTTCACTTTGGCCATCATTACAAAAACTATATTAAAAAGGCGCGAACTGTGTTCATTTTCATAGCCTTCTTACTCAAAATTAACATACCAAAGCTATGTGCTTTCGTTTTTACAAATAATTATTAAACTTTATTTTGCAAATCATATTGCCATCTAAAATAATTTTTATTATATATTTTTAGAAAAAAATATTGATTAATAGTGCACATATTAATAAAATAAAGTTTTTTAAAACTTTCACTGTGATAGTTATTTTAAGATAAAATTTTAGGTTTAATCATTGTTCATTAGAGCTTTCCTTGTGATATTTATTTTTAAAATTTTAAGTATATTGGAAAGGAGTCAACTAAGCGTTGATTACAACAAGGTATTTTATTTAACAAAGTATATATTGAGCTTTCGTTTTAACAAATTTTAGTATTGGTATCTGTAATATTAAATAAAATTTTATTTTAAGACCTCAGAATGTCCTTCAAACTATAGATTTTAATTTAAAAAGGGCTTCCACACCCATAAATCTGAGCTTTCATTTTAAATAGCTATCTTAGATTTTCCTTAAATGTTATTTTTATGGAATTTTAGAAGTTAAAAAATGATATACGGAATTTCAAAATTAAAAATTTTGGTTTCAAATTTTTTTTTTGATGATTCACACTTTGGTAGGCATCGTGGAAGAATTGAGCTTTTATTACGGTGTGTTTCAAATTTCACGAAAGCTTAAAAAATACAGCTGAATGTTTGCTTTTCATATATTTATTATATGTTGTATAATACTATTAAATTTTCTTAGTCGCTTTTAGGTTTTTTATTGATGTATAATTGAATATTTTACAGCATAAAGTGAATTGAGAACTTTTAATGGAATATCCTTTTGATTTTAATAACAAAAACCTTGATAAAATTTTTTTGGAAAGTGTGAGCTCTCACGTGAGTTTTCCGCTATATGTGGTTTTTGGTTTATTGTACAAATTATTGAATATACTTGCATAATTTATCTTATTTAACAAAAAGCACAGTTTCATGTATTAAGTTTAGTTTTAAATTTTCGCCACTCTAAAACGTGCTTGACATCTATATACCTATCTATATCTCTATGTGAATTATGAATTTGCAAAAGCTATACGAGTTCAACGTCATCACAATTACAGATGGCTTTATATTGACACTCAGTGGTACTCATTTATTGTAGTAGTCTCATTATATATTTTGAAAATCAGTTTGAAAAGCAGCACTTCATCGGTTAAATACCTCGCCGTTTTTGATCATATCAACAACCATCAAAAAGCGCATAAAATATCTCTGCTTACACACATAGTTGCCACTTATGATATCGAGAATTATAGCCATGTTGTGTTTGTCGTTACAACGCACATACACACACACACACAGACACACACACAAGCGATACAACACACATGCATATGTAGCTAGTCCCGCTGTCTGGCTGTCGACGCAATAAATTTTTCGTTTATGTTGACGCACACCTTTAAGCCGCTTAAGTGATTATGACTCTTCATGCTACTTGTTATGTTTATAGCCCTTTTATTGTTGTTGTACCCTACTCGTCGTGTATATTAAGTAAGAAATCAGAATTTATTGAGATATCTTTACAATTTTCAATTTTGAATTATTCTTTATAATTGATTTTTTTTTTTTTATTATTATTTTATTAATTTGCCACTTTATGTGAGTAGCATGAAAAATGATCAATAAGAAAAGTCGAAAATTGCCTCGAACACGTGTCGGTACAATGGCGCTGTATACTCGATTGTGTGTTCATATGTGTGCTCATATGGGTCTAAAATCCTTGTCAATCAATGACAACAGTTGACCGGCTAATTGTTGGGTGTTTGTTGCAATATTCTGAGTGTTTGAGTAAATGATCGAATGACTGCGTGATTGTATGATGGAATGACTGACGGCATGACGGATTGAGACGCCAACTGATTGACAATGAGCCAGCTGCGTGCTGCATAAAAATTATCTATGCGCATCCATGTTTTTATGTAGAAAAGCACTGAATGTTTATTCTCTTCTCTTTGCTTTTTGGCGCTGGTTCGCCTGATTGTCAACATATCGCATTACAATCGGCGGCCAGGTGTGAGCCATCGGAGCCTCAGATATACACTGTATATATCTACATTTCAATGCTTATGGGTGTGTTGCGTTATGTGGTTTTCTAGAAACTGCCGGTGCTTGAGTGCTCATAGTTTATGACTCAATAAAAATCTTCTAGGCAAATGTGCGTGTAAAAGGTTTGCCTCGTAAAGTGTTTGTGGTTAAAATAAAAATAACAATAAATATACAATTTTATTCGCACAATTTTTATGCATTCAAATTGCTAGCTGCTTCAAACTTTCCGACATTTACCACAAATATATTTATTGCTGTAAAATTATTGAGTTTGAATGGGGTTTTTAAACATTCAACAATGTGGGTTTGCTTGTAGTAGTGCATAATGTAGTGGTTTACATACAAATTATGGCCTATAAAATGCAAAATTTTGAATATCAAGGTTGAGGTGAAGCCTATCTTCGCGTTTGATATCGCTAATTTTATATTGATCAAAACATTTCTATAGTAATAGACGTCTTGGATTCGCCATTTCTCTGCTCGCTATCTTAGCCCGCTGCTCAGTTGTCAAAAAAAATTAAATGCAAAAGCAATAACAACGTTAGCGAGTTCAAATCGATACAATGTGGATACAAAGAAAGTATGTGGATTCCACTTTAAAGTAGTACACCTGCTATATTACTATTCTAATTGACCGCTTTCTTCGCTACTATCTAACACTTGGCGATCTAAGAGGTAGCTCATAAGTATTGCAGAGCACATAGGATGAAAAATGTCGACTTCAACCCTACTTAATTAGACTCGCGACCCTACGAAAACTATGTTGGGTCATATTGAGCCGATGGCATACATTTTAATATTGAAGTAATAAAAGTCCAATAAATATAGTCTATTCGTCTATTTATTACATAAAAAATACTGAAATCAAATAGGGATTTTTAATATAAATCTAATAGGTTTACATTCCATTGTTCTCTTTATTTGCACTAATTTTCACTTACTTTGTATTCTGTACTCTTTCAATATTATAATTTATATTTATTGATAAAAAATATTAGATTCTACGTATTCCAACTTACATGATTAAGTCGCGCTGCAATCTTGGCATGCTCCTCTTGATAGGCTTTGCGTGCTTTACGTTTATCTTGTGATAAATGTGTCAGCTTTTCGCAGACAACTTCAAGTAGTTCTGCATTGCTTTTGAATTGTTTAGCTTGATGATCCAATTCATCCATGTAGGAGCGCCAGGCTTTCGTTATAAGACTACCTAAAAAGAGCACAAAAAATTTATTTGAAATATTTTTTATTCAATTAATTTCCCTTACATATTATCGTGTAAAATGGACCTAATCTTAAGAACACATTAGAAAAACCTTCGACTGATTCTTAGACAAAACTATTAAAGTGTCATAAAAATAGAAGATCTTAATGATGGTGATAAGACTAAACTGCGAGCATTATTTTTACATTATTAATAAAAGCATGAAAACTCTAAAGAAAATTGAAAGTAAATAATTAAAAAAAGTACTTGACTGCATAGTAAAAATATACAAATTGTTCTAGGTTAGATCAGTACTCTGAATTTTTAAAACCGATATACAGAGCCGTCTTTTCAAATTTCAACCATATTAAATTTTCAATAGCAATGTAGATAAAATGATCCAGTAAACTGATCCAATCGAACTCTTCACACTCGCGCCTCGAGCCTCGAGATTTATAGTTGACCTCTAGTCTGTATAAATATCAGATAAATAGTGGTGTTCTTAAGTTTTCTACTAAAGCTCTACTAAATAAAATTTTACTACTCAAGGAAGGTTAGAGCAACAGCGGTTGGCCATCGGCAAACAATACCAAAAAATTTTTTAATTTTCGCGAGATTTTTTCTGAAAAACCACTCAATGGATTTTCATACAGTATTTATATTTTTAACGTTCTTTTTGAAAAAAAAAACTAAAAAAAATATTTCCTTTACTCAAAAAATGTTTTAGCTAATACATTCACCTGTTTGCGTTTAAATTATTATACTTTAGTTCTTAGTTTTAGTTCTAGACAACTGTCGTGAAGCGACTTAAGTCACCGTTTTCAATCATGGCGATATCGAAGATGTCTGTGGCAAGATTACTGAATATTGAGTGTAATTAGTAGACTCTTCTGCAAGGTTCTCATCTTTTAATCTTTAAATCAAATTTTACGCATTACATGATATATGGACCCTTCAGTTTTAATTTTCAGTTTTCAATGCATTGTTTTTACTTATGAAATGCGGAAAATATAATAAAATGATTTACAAATCTTTGACAAAGCGTTGTGTATGTATATATGTGCAAACAACAAAAGAAATTATTGCAATAAACAGGTTAATAAATAGGTTATTTGTTGTTATTTTTGTGATATTGCGACTATTAAATGTTTCATTAAAAGTATTTGATGTGAGAAAATTCTATATTTGCATTTGTAGAGCAATTAAATGCACTTTGTTGCCATGTAGACAACTGTAAATGTGTGTGTGTGTGTGTGTGTTTGTGTGTTTGTGGTTGAAAATTTGTGCGCATTTTCTCTGCAAATTATTTCACTAAACAAGATTAACTTTTTGCTGGTTTTTATTATTTTACAAATATATAAGCATACATATAAATATGAGTGTGTGTGCAAGCACAATTGTATCAAAATTAAATTTTTTTAATATTAATTATTTGCATTTTATTATTTATTTATTGGGATAGTTCTGTTGTGGTTAGCGTTTAGCGCACTTAGTCACGCTCACTGAGCGCAATGCCACAACATAAGGAAGCAGAAAAATCGCAATGAATTGCTGGTTGGCTGAGAGTTGTGAATGGAAATTGTAATTAATTGCAGTTGCAATTTGGTTTAATTGCCAGCAACAACTGTGCAAATTATGAATGCAGAAAAATACACAAAATACAAAACCACACAATTGCACACACATATGCACATGCATACGAAAATGTGTCTGTTTGTGTGTTCCAAATGCGAGCGAGGGCGCTGAGGCTGCCAATGAAAAACCTAACCTGAAAACTCAATAATAAACATAAAGCAGAGGAAAAAGGTGCGTTTGATCGTGCGAAATTGGTGCAAAGCAGCTGCTTGAATGCCACAATTAATGCAAAAAATTATATAAATATTCAGTTTAACACACATACATATAAAATAAAATTGAATTTACATAATTTCCATGCCCAGTGGCAACAACAACTAAACACTTTATTTAATATTTACTCATTTTTATTATGCGTTTGCATTTTTGCAGCCAAGTTCGTTGTCAAGGTTACCATATTTTTTACGCAATAAAAAGAGTAATGAAAGAAATACTAAAACATTTTTGTATTAATTAAAGTGTAGAAAGTATATAAGAACATAAATTAAAAATTATGAAAATATGAAAAACAAATATTTAGAAATATTTTTTAGTTTACATTTTTATAGAAATTCAGTGCTAGTTTAGGAGCAAGCTTTAGAAGATGTAGCGTCGAAGCTTTGCTTACCGAAAAACCTAACGATTTTGTATGGAATTTATATATCTAACTGAAAAATGAGAGAGTACTTAGTAATTGACGGAAATAACTATTTTATTTAAAACTAAATTTAACGTCCTGAAAGAGAATATAATGGAAGTGAAATTAGTTTCTTTTACGGTAAAGATTCTCAAAAATCAGAAAAGATTTATTCCTTCTTTTGTTTAACTTTTTCACGTTAAAAATTATATTAAAATATTTTTTTGATAAGTCGGTGGCTTTTTCGGTAAAATAAATTTTTATTTTTGTGAAATAAATGACGAAATGCATTACTAGACATAATATTCTTTCCAAAATAATCTAAATTAAAATTTATCCGAGGAGAAGTATGAAGCTGTAGTCAAATTGCTATAAGTCAAATATTTTAACAATCTGAATTTGGCATTTTTGTATAATATAATAAGGGATAATAGTAATACATAGTACACCAAAAATGGAGACTAGTTATTCAGTTGCCTATGATCAGTAGCCGGTTGTCATGCATAATTCTAAAATTGGTGTACGATTGCTGGTGACTAATATACCCGTGCCAATTGTCATACATAATAGGCTGTTGTTGTTGTTGTCTATCTGACAAACAAAGCTTTCTGGTGAATAAACGAGGTCGTCATGTTCTAAAACATATACAAAGCAAATTGCATTGATCCCTATAACTCAGTATCGGTAATGAATTTTCTTTCCTTAAATTTTTCTTCAGCTCAGTTTGATTGAATAGATTTCGACTTGATTTTGATGGCAAGATGACCTCTAATTTTAGAGAAACTTTACATTGTTTTAATGATCAATCAATATATGAAACATAAATCAATGCTTCTATAAAGTTTTAGTTCACTTAAAGCAACAATGTGTACTACAAACTGATTTTTTCTCGAATACTTAATACACCTAACAGCTTGAATAAATATCCAACAGTTTCAATTACAAGCATACAAGCAACAACTGATCACACGCCAACAAATCGATGGCTGTACTTGCTACCGCTGCTGGCAAACATTATAGAAATTGATTGCGGATATTTTCGAATTCTTTTTAAATTACTTAGTGCTGGAAATATTGCTGATTCTAAGGCAGTCAGTGAATTCATGTAATTTGGAATGCTGCTGAGCTGAGGGAGTTAGAGAGCAAATACAAACGACGCATGCGCAGCGGCAACGGGCAAGTACTTATGTGTGTATGTATGTACACATAACTTAGTCAATAAATATGCAGTTATTTATATAAGTATTTATTTATAATGCTTTTGTACATATCTACACATTTCTGAGGTGCAGTAAAATTACTGTTAATCACTTGCAATTAACACGATAAATTCAATAGTCACGCGACGGGGACAACAAATCTAGGAGACGGAGGTGAGTTTTAGACAAAAAGTCTTAAAGTGCTGATAAATGAAAAGCGATTTATTGACGAAACTTAGAAATAAATAACGGTAGTTGACATTTCCTCTTGCGTTTTTCCTATGCAATTCGCAAGCACCCAAATTTGGCTCAACATGTTCAAGATTTCAAGCGCTTTGTAGCATGAGTTGTCAAAATAATTGACACCATGTTTGTGATTTTCACTTTGATAATGAAATTTTTGAAATATTAGAGGCATAACTCAATAACAACAGGCAATTAACTCAATAATTAATATTTATATTTATATATATATTAATAAATTAATTTTAAAGTTAATATTACGGTTTTCAAAAAAATATCTTATAAATATTTAAAGGATTTCGACTATAAAAACATATTTTTTAGAAAAATGAATTTTTTTTCTAATATTTATAATTATTAAAAAAAAATTTTTTATACTTTTAGAAAAAAAAATTTTTTTTGTGAACGCAGGTTTTGTATGTCGTAGGTCGTAGGTTAGTATATTTCCTATTTGTTTTGTATTATTCTAGTCTAGAAAAATATTTATTATTCACAATTAAATCTCAAGATGTAAAAGATTTGAGTTTAATTCTACGGAAGAGTAAAGAACAAATTCACAAGAATTATATTTATTATTTACCCTATTTTTTTTTCTATTTGCAAAACACCCGAACAAACATTATTTTTAATTTTTTATGCATAAATTTTTTGTTTTTTTTTTTTTTTTTTGAATTAGTATGAAAGTATTTTTTAACCCTTTTTGTCTGGTTAACACAAAATTTCATTTTTTACTTGAAGAGTATAAGCTTAATTTGATTTACAATGGGGATGGTTACCACCCATTTTAACTCATAAATAATGTTTCGGTTCTAAACTTTAATATTATGAAATACTTTTAGCTTACATCCGAATTATTTTATTTAACATAAGGTGGCAACTTCAGAAAATAATATTCTTATTAACCATACGTTTTTTGTTCATTTTTTATATAATTTAAATATTTATAAATGTTATTTTTTCTTTCCTTAATTTTGTGATTTTAGTATTAATAAAAAAACAAAAATATTTTCGAAATTATTAAAATTAAAATTAAAATTTTTTTTGTATTCAAATTGTTAGAAATGTCTACTTTTCCCCTAAGTACCAATGAGAAGCCTTGAATCACCAAAAGATACTTCGGAAAGTATGACTCTTACAAAATTTCGAAATAGTGAAAGTGCATTGAACATAAATTGCATAAATTACCGTTATTGGCTAATGATTACAGTCGCAAAACAACCGAAAATGCAGCAACATCGATAACCCACAACAAAGGTAAATATATATCCAAGTAAATGCATAAATTTGTAGGCGCTCACAACTTATGTATACACTCATGTGCAAACATAAGTATATAGATATGTAAAAGAATATATATGTACACAAAAGTGAACAACGACGTAAAACGTGCATAAATCCATGTCGCACCGATGGAAAAGGCACACAACCGGCCGCGCGCACAATAACTCTGCCTTTGCATGCATTTATGTGTGTGTGTGTGTGTGTGTATGTGTGTATGTATGTTTGCATTGGCAGCCGTGTGAGAAATTAAAACGTTTGGCAAACCATAAGGCTGCGCTGCACACCACCGCTCGTGCCGCGACCCCATTCGGACGGACAGCATGCAAATATTACATCACACAGAAACGAATGTGCGTGCGTGCGTGCGTGCGTGTGCGTAGATTGCAGTTATAAATGAGGGTGTAGATAATCGGCGACATGGTGCGATATCGGTAATATTTTACAGAAAAGACAGTTATGTATGCTAATATTTATCGCTACAGAAATTTATTGCTATCTTTCCAGTTTTTTTTTTTTTGACATTTTGCACATTCAATTACGAGCATTATAATAATTTCTGCAGTTCCGACATTTTCTGCCCGACGAGTAGAAGCTCGTTGGTAAATTATTGCTTTTGGACTCATTATTATATTGTTTCAAAAGTTTAATGAAATTGTTTCAGATGTTAGCATGAGTACTTTTTCTCTAATTAGTTACTTATGTCAACAACAACACTATCCCAATAATAATTTCGCCCTGAGTCAAATTGGATCTTAAATTGAGAACTCTTCAAATTTCAATTTCTCAACATAACCTCAACTGGGGATTCGTAGTGTTCTCAAATGACTCTCAAATGTAAGTTGGTCATATTTTAATACTGAAAACAAAGGTTTATTTTTAATTTTTAGCTTATAATGCTAAGAAAATATTTCAAGAAAATCTAAATTAATTTCAGCCCATATTCCATGAATCCTTTGAATTCGTAATACACAAAAAATGAATCACGAAGGCAAAATTCTGGGACTTCGTGGCAAATTGAAGAATATGAAACCGTTCCCAGGTAGACGATTTTGTGATAACTGAAAAAATCGGGCTGATTACACCAGATGAAAGGATATACGAAGACATTCCTTTTCAACAAAATCGCGCAGAAAGGCGTCTCGAAAATGTTTTAGAGAATCGAAATATATGGCACACTATAGTTATATTAACGAAAACGCGTTGTTCAAAGAAACGAAATAAATAGGAGCGGATTCGATAAATTAATGTTTAAATTGGTCACAGTTTGAACTAGAAATGAGTCGTGAAACCGCATACCTAACAGTATAACTAATATAGAAATATCAACTTTTATTGTTTTGGTGCAAATTTTTGAAATGTATGTATAGAAATATCATGAAGCGCATTGACGTCTTTACTCACGTTTCACCTACGCAAGTTACTCTTTATACTTCTTTTTGGCTTTGTTTTCATTATTTGTTCTTTTTTGCTTGGAAAAAGTAGCTGATGAGATTTGCATGAAATCCCACATTAAATATGACTTCAAGGTAACAGTTTGTATTTAAGCAGAAATTAAATTGCAGTATTTTTTTGCAAAGTTAGTATGTATATTCGAGCAAGTGTACTAATATGCTTGTATGAGCAATATAAAACTCATACCGGTTAAAAAAAAAATTATTCATTGTAGTTCCCCTTGCTCGGAGAACGAGAACTTGCAATAGGTCTCTTGCTGAGTGACACTTTTATCTTACTTTGTTGTTTCTTTTACAATTCAAAAGCATAACAAAGAGTTTGAATGATTAGGTTGAACTTTTTGTGTGACGCAAATGCAAAGTTTCGCCGATAAACACTTAGACTGGGAGCTAAGCTAGCAAAGCGGTTATACTTTTTATCAGTATATTAATATTTTTTTCGTTTGTTTGGTTTATATTTTTTGTTCATCTTCAGTTTTTTACTTATAATGTACATACATATTTACTGATATAAAAGCTTATTACATTTTAATACAATCTACTTTTTTATCTAAAAGCTTCTGATGTTATTTTTAATATTACAAATATTTATTTGACTAATACAAATATAATTGTTTACATGGTTTAATTCAATCAGGTGTATGTAAAAATGTTTTCTCATAGAGTACAACGCGGCACGTTCAAGACTTTTGGAACATTTTATTCAAATTGAATACTTTCGACAGTCTTCGGCCTATCATTATTGCGGTAATTAATTAGTCCATTAATCTTAAAGCTAAGTAAAATTCATTAATGTATGAAAAATCGGTACTTGTTTCAAATAAACATCGGTACTTCAATTACAATTGTGAACTTTCGAAATCACAAGTGAAACTTCAAATTTCGGGGATCCCGAAAAAAAACTGTATTTCAGGATCCCGAAACCATAATTTTTGATTTTTGAAGAATATTACCTGCATATTATCAACTGATATCATAATATTCAAAAATCAAATAAAATTGTTTCGGGATCCCGAAAAAATTATTCCAAATTTTCGAAACATATTGAAAGAACAACTCTTCCAACAACAAGATTATACCTAGCAAATTGTACTTGAAAACGTTTTGAAACTTTGTAGAAAATAAAACTTCACTGATTTTTTTTTCGATATGGCCTGGTTATATTCAATTTATATTACTATATGGCCCCAGTGAACGAGTGGTACAAAAAGAATGAAATAATAGAATTTAACTTAATAAATAATCCTTTATAAGTTGAAATGTGATGAAATGAAACAGACCTCTTGGAACTAATGAAAAAAATAAGTAAAAAACCTTAAACAAACAATAATATATAATGGATTTTTTTTGCTCAGTCTAAAAACTATGGAATATTTATTTAGAAGGAAATGGTGCAAAATGCGTATTTCCATAAGCGTCACTCGCTAAATTTGAACTCACTTTTCTTGTCAATAAATTTTCTTGTGATATTGTTGTCAAGGCTATATACGATTGGCTTCAATAAAGAGAGAATTTAGATACTTTAATAAAATTATATAAACTATTGCTATTCTTCAAGACATCTATTGCATTTTTTCCAAAGAAAGCCGAGGTTTGCATAATTCGAACGTAGACAAAAGAATAAAAAAGAGAAATCTACTCAGAAAGAATTTCTCTGAGTTACTTATGTATCTTGTAAATATGTGTAATATGTAAACATGTATGTATATGTGTGTATATGTGTAAATGCACATACAAGCTATATATTGTTATTAAACAGCTTTCGTATCGCTTCATACGGAAAGTGTTTGTTTAAACCACAACCAAGCAAATGAACTTGCGTATTGATTATCAGAGACAATACTTACATACAAATATGCGAATAATTTGTTTTCATTTTACACGTTCGCACATATTTCTTTTTACTAGTTACTACATGTTTTTTACTATTTCCCCCCTTTGGCACTCACCTTGCATTTCATCGGCGCGATCAGTTTTCATGCCCTGTTGTGCAACCGCAGCCAAACCGATCGCATATTCCCGATCGCATTTGGCTTTCAATTGTATGGATCGTTTCATGGTCTCCATAAGTCGTAGTTCGGCATCTTGGCGCACGATTAATGCCTCGTGCGCGGCACGGCCCTGCAGGGCCGATGAGAAACCCATAATTGTATGTTTGTATTGATAACAGTTGAATTTGATTTTACTTTTTCACTAATTTTGAAATATTAAGAAAAATATATTTTTTTGTTTTGTGGTCTTGTAATGCGGTTGGTATTATGTGGTTAGGTAGCACCAGTTTTAATTTAATTTTATTTTTTTTTTAATAAAAACACACTTATTTCAAGAATTTTAGTATTTGCTTGTCACATTGTTTCTTGTTTAATATTTCACACAAATTTTTAAGTATTGTTAGGCAAGTATTTAAATTCTGATTTCCTAGATATTTAGAAGATATTAATTATTTTATAGGTAGAAGGCAAATATATTTTTTTAAACGATTGCTTATAAAAATTTACCGATGCTGAACTTGTTGCTTTTAGAATTTTCTTAAAACAAATATAAGCATAAATTAAAAATTTTTGAACTTTATAAAGTAAATTGTTTCAAGATTTCATAAAATTATATAACAAAATGCAAATAAAAGAAAAATAAATAAACAAGAGTTATTTTAAGTATTTTGAAAAATGTGCTATTTTGAAATTGTAAAGGTTTTGAAAATTTTTTTCTTCTTTCCAAATATTAAATTAATAATATATTTTCTTTCTACACGCAAACATCAACAGCCTATCTAACATCAGTCACCAATTAATTGGTTAGATTTTCGATTTTTCCAACTAGTGCTAATGGAATGCCGACTCGAAAAAAATCGGTAAAATAAACGATAAAAATATTTATTTATGTGGCGCTCAATATAAACATCAAAGCACAATATTTCGAAAACATTAAATCATTTCGAAAACCACTGACTACAAATTTCCTAAGAAAAATATAAAAGTTTGAGAAAACACATAAATGATGGAACAGCAATGGATTTATGAAACAAAAACAAAATGTTGCCAATTTTTAAATGCGATCATACAACTAGCAGTACACAAATACTTATGTTATATATATACTATAAAAATCTTTATATACATTCATGTATCTACATATTTATATATCTCTATATATGTATATTTTGAAGACTTTCACATTTTTTGCTTTTGCTGATTTGCATTATTTTCAACTCTCACAGAATATTATATTTCGTCACTTCATTTCATTTCGTTCAATTTGATTTCATTCAATTCTCTTTACACTCGACTTTCTTGCGAATATTTGCTGCCATGTCAGTTATATGAACTCTGCATGTTGTTGTGATTTTCGAAATTTTATGGCACATTTATTGGCCAAGTCAGTGGCTGAAGCTTCATAATGGCCGAGCACATGCCAATTTGCAAATTTTGCGAAATATTTTACACCACAACGGACAACACATTGTGGAGAGATGTACATGCCCGCACTTGCTTACATACTTATGTAAATACCTAGTAATGTGGAAAACAACAATAACGATATTTGGCTTTGGTAAAAAATGTAGTGATGCAAACTAAATATTTATGAAAACCAATTTTTCTGAGTAACTGTTTGTAGTAAAACGTACATAATCGTGGCAATTATATGCATAAGTATGCAAATCAAATTGAATTCTGCTTTTATTTATTTAATCATTTGGTATTTTGTAAATATTTTTATTCACATTTTAATGGAACTGGAATGGAACTTCCTCAAATATCAAAATAATTACCTTACATACAATAAAAGGTGGTCGAGGGATCTATAAATATTAGTAACCTACCCAAAGGACCAGAATAACTACCGCCTTTAAGCATACAGATAAGGTCAAACTCAGTGAACGCATTTCTAACAACGTCTTAACTTCTCAGGATCTAATCTACTATCTCATTTAACCCGAACATGGTGTCACTTAACCAGCGAGAGTAGAGAGAAGTAGTCAGTAGAGAATGCTATAACGAATACCAATGATGTGATATATATCTAATGAAATACTGAAAGAATATGACCCAAAGGTGCAGCATATAGGTAGCCAAGTTCTCCATTCTTGTCATTGTCTCTAGTATAGAAAGTTAGATTAGGTTAGTCTGGAATATGGTAAGCTGGCATCATTTCAGCACTTCCTTCCTGATTCTCTTGCTTTTTGGCATTATCCAGGGGAATTAGTTGGTATTGGTATCAAATGACATTTTACCAGATGTGTGAAGGCAAGACAAGGCGTTTCGGTGCATAAGTTTCTTTCGCTTGTGAAATTATGGCATCATAAAGAACACGGTTGAAACCATATAAGTGTGACTCTCAATTTGGAGATCAGACATAACTAACCTCATCTAATAAAGATGAAGTTATCTGGTTATTGACATATATACAATTTTATTGGGTTCCTTTGGAAATCTTTCTGTAAAAAATGTTGTATACTTAAAATAATCCTGAATAATTAGCAAGACGCAGACCCTTTATAAAGAGCGTAAACTCGCCTGATCTCGTGGTGTTTGTACAATCTATTTACAGCAATATGTTTGCCGTTGCAATAACAATAACAACATCAACTCACTATAACATGATCCCAACCGAATCTTGTAAATAGTTTAACACTCCAGTAGTTCCGAAATAATTTTGAGGTTATAACAACAATAGCAATATCAACTGATTCTAATTCCACACGATCAACCCGATAATGTTTAAAAGTAGTATATGTGAAATTCGACTCGAGACGCGTGGGTGGACAACGGAAGCAAGGGCGCCCACGCATACAATGGAAGGACCAAGTGCATCTGCTCTTGGGATGTACAACTGTCAAGACTTCGCAAAGGATAGGAAAGGAGGATTCTCGGCCCAGACCGCCCCCCGATTGTAGTGCCAAAGAAGAAGAAGAAGTATTTGTGAGAAATTTTGCCTCGTGAAGAAATTATTCAAAAACTTTGAATTTTCTCTTATAAATCTTTGAGTTGCGTAATTAAGAAACATTTGATATTTAATTCAATGCTTCTACAAGCAGAGTCAATATTTTTAAACGTTTAATCTTTTTTTTTCGATTTCGTTACAAATAAATTAAAATCCATTAACAAATTCCTAATTATTTGTAGTCCTTCAATAATTTACAGCATTTTACTAGAACCATTTTCTTCACAATCCAAATAAGCGACAATGGCTGTTGTTGTTGTTTGTTGTTTGTTGTTATTGTTTTGCATTTGCTAACCCATGTTTAGCTGCAATATTGTTCTTAACACCGATATAGTTCGCACCGCTGTTGTTGTTGTTATTGACGTGTTGGTATCTTTGTTATGCGTGCTGCTGACGTTTTCCCAAAACTAGTTTTTCCAGCATAAAAACAACGACAATAGCAACACCGAACAAACAATGCTGAACGGTGAGCTGGTGCAAGCAAGGTAAGGTAGTTGCCTGGATAGGTATCGAGCTACATATGTATGTATGTATGTATGTATGTATGTCTATAGGTAAATAAGCAAACAAAAATAAACACAATAAGCGATCCGCGCCGCCAGACGACACACATACACATACATACACACACACACACAAGCGCGCGCGCGCCTAGGAGTGGAGTGGCAGGAGCACAGCTCCAGCATTGCTTGACTGCTGACTTTTCTCCGGCACTTTGACTGTTTGCTCGCTGGAGCTCCACAGCGCCGGACTGCCAGTGTATGGTTTTGAGCAACGAGTAGCGGGTCGCTTTGCCGCCACAGGTCGCTTATGCCTGTGCTTCTTTGCTTGAGAACGCGCGCGCGTGTATGTATGTATGTGTGTGTGTGTGTGTATGTATGTGAAAACGGGTTAGGCTTAACAACAAAGCGTTGGAAACTCGTTGGAGGCTACAACTACAACTTATTGCCAGACCAACAGCGGGGCAATAAATACACAAAGCACCGTAGTCGACAAACGACAGCTACAACAACAACAGTGGTAAAACTAATAAGAACAATAAAGTGCGGCGGTGCAAAGGCTGTAAGGTGACGGCGCATGTGGCGCACACACAAGCACACATACAATGGCACTTATGTAGCAGAGTGGGAGCGGACGGACGCCACAACCGACCGAAAAATATCAAGCAGCAAATAAATCTTGTGCTCAATCAGCGATAAAACAAACTTGAACACTAAAAGACCGCAAAACATCAAAAACGAAGGGTAAAATCGGTATCACGTTGTGAGATAAAAAATTTTTAAATTATGTACATATACTCCAAAAAACAGCAAAAAAAAAAAAACCAGAAGGAAACGAATTCACGTTCAAAAAAAAAAATATTTTTGTTTGTTTACTCGATTTTTTTTTTGTTTCTGGATAAAAAATATTTTTTACGATTTCATCTGCTTTCAATCAACTGTGTGTATGTATGTATGTATGTATGTATATATTCACGTATAAATTTATGCATGCTCAAAACTGTGCTGCCAAAATTTGTTAGCGCAAATAAGCAACAACAACAAGTTTACACAATTTTTAACTGCCACTGTCTGTTTTGCGCGGCACAACGCACGGCTGCTATCTTGCTTACAAACATACAGTAACAAATATTTGCAAAAAATCACGCGCGTATCTAGTCGACGCACAGAAGAATGCTGTATATTTTCACCAAGGCGGCAACGATGCACACTTAACCACTTTTTTCCTGATTTTTCTTCATTCAATTATTTCAACTTGGCACTAACTCTTTATTAATTCTTTTCCTACTACATAACTGTAACTTTTTTTGGTCATGGCAAAATGTCACATTCGATTTGTTTATTCACGCGTGCGGCGAACTGTACGGCAGTGGGAGGGAAAGATGAACGGAGGATGCTTAAGATATTAGCGCGCACGGGGCCACTCACACGCCTTATCGTCGCTAAGAACTCACTTTGCATAGCACTTTATTTGTTCAGCTTTCAATTTGTTTTACACTTCATTAAACTTTCGTATTGACATTTTTTTCCAAGCCAATTTCATTGCACTTGACATTTCGCAATTTCTTTGTAAATTGATATTTTATCGGAGCAAATTTATTAATTTATTTCCAATTAGTATTTTCATATACTTTATTTTTTATTTTTTTTTTTTTTGTTTGCTTTGCTCTTACTCACAAGGTGTTTTCGAAAAATTCTTTGTGTTTTCACATAAAATTTGACAGAGTAGCTTAGATATTATATTAATAAATAAATAAATCCAAGAATTGAGCGACCGGCCGCACTTCCAGACTGCACACGTACACGCTTCGAACAAGACTCGCCGCAACCGTTGGAGACCTAAACGAAAATAGCAGCCGAACACAACGCATTGGCAAGGCTACCCACAACTCAACACCAGCCGAAACGGCCGAGCAAAACCAAAGTCACTCAAACATGTTGGAGCGTGGCCCCCCACTGCTAACGCTCAAACGTAGACTGAGCACGCGGTCGAGTGTTTCTCGGGCATTTCTCTACTTTATTTAGTTATTTGATATTTTTTATCTTGTCAACCTAGTAAGACGCTTCTGTCATGCTCTGCTCTTTAGCTACCTGCGTGCCATAATTTTGTATGTGGTGTTTTTGTATTTTTTCGTTTTGTTTTTGTCGCTTCCACCACACAAAGGCAGAGTCTGAATCAATTGCGTTGATTGTCAACGCTGGAAAATTGTAGATATTGAAATGAGGTCAATCACCTATGAAATTTTGTGGGAGTCTTCATATAGAGTGTTAATTAATTTTTGGCATTGTTCAATCATCCCTGGGATTTTATTGTGTCATAGTGTTATAAGATGGTGAAATAATTATCAATAATTCTAAGATCAGATGGTGATGGTGGTGTCTACCGTGATTCTAATTAAATTAATAAAGAACATTGTCAATTAAATAGAATTTAGTGTCTGAAATGTGCTAATTGATATAGCAACAGTTAAAATTTCACCCACGCTGGTTCATTTCAAGTGTGTGTTTGATCGGTAGTGATGCTTTGGAAAATTTGAACAGATATTTTCAAAGAAATTTTGAGTTCCCTAAAGAAGTTCAGAATAGAAATTCTGTAAAAGAGCTGTTGGAAACTAATCAGAGACTCCCAACATTTCTTATGGACCGACATAACCTTATAAATAATATATTCGTTCTGGGATCTGGGGTCTTGAGTACATTGAAGTCGATAGAGAATATTTATTCGAAGAGCTAAACGCCATCCTATCATAGATTTATAAAAAGAGTAAGGAAAATAGGTTTAGCCAAGGAATTAGGTTCTTTGCATCCATAGTTTTTTTTTCTTATTTTATTTATTTATTGTTTTTTTTTTTTTTGGAAATGTGCTATTGAGTTAGACTGAAAAGATCCCAATAACTGCAAAAAAATATAACCACTTTCGATAACCTGAAGTTCATTTAGGTAAGTTTTTTCGAATGAAATTCAAGAAGATATCACTATAGTAAAATCTATACTGGGAGTGGTCTTGATTTTTAGACGCTCATAGACAGCTTTCCCAATTCTTTCTTTACTATCAAACTTATTCGAAATGTAGAATAGAAATAAACAGTACTTTCGTTATGTCTTACAGCATTATTAATAAAGGTTTGTAGGAGGTTCAGAGAAGCTGCACTGAAAAGAAGCGCATACTATTATATAATGGTCTTTTTGATAACAATCTTCGAGGTAAGAGCAGCTCGATGCTAGTTCTCTCAATTCAATAAAATTTAAAAAATGCATATTCTCTATACATCGGACTTTCATAACCTCACTTTTTCTCCATTGCCTTCAGAATATGAATTTAAAGTGTCTTCAAATTTGTATGGACTTTTTTTATTCAAATTTGAAACCGCCTTTAGTTGAGTTTTAAATGATAGCTTAGTTGTGTATAGTGGATTTTATGTTTTTAATATTCAGAATATTGCTCAGTCATATTAAGAAAAAGACTACAACCACTTCCAAGGGCATATAAGTGATATTCTTATGTTAGATAATACTCGTATACTTAAAAATTTAGTAAAACTCGCTTTTTATAATTCGAATTTATAACGCAGATATCCGAAGCCACTCTTAAAATTAAAACAAAAATCCTTCGCTTAATCCCTGATACTTCTATCATCCACAATTTTACCCAAAATAAAAAAAATTCAATTTCAGATTTATTTTTCTATTTTTCATCGCATAAAAAATTATCGCATTTTTGTTAAAAATTTTTTATATTCAAAAATATACTCAGTATGATGTTGCAACATCTAATCGACAGTGGCAAGTGGCAAGTCGATTCCAACAGGCAATCGAACCAAGCGCGCCCAACCAGCCTAATGAGCCAATCGAGCGCAAATCAGTCGCTCAACCTGTTTCGCAGTGTTTCAGCTCAGCTGCACCGATGTGAGTACTCGTCTGTGCGCTGGTGCAGCTGTGCTGACAATCTGGCCTGCTAACTGACTTGCTGCTGGCTGCTTTTGTTTACGAAAATGTGTTTGCACTGGTGGTGGTGTGTGTACTTGTTGGCATTTATTATTGTTTACCTCCCACCCTGATGACAAATGCACCAACCAACCAGCAAACATGCAACACGCTCCGGTCGACAAATGGACGAAAAACAGAATAAAATTACTGCAAGCTGCAAGCAACTTGTAAATGGGAGTGTGCGCACCTTATGTGTTTGTGTGTGTGTGGGTGTGTGCCTGTATGTATGTGAGGTGTTGGTGCACGAAGAATGCGTCGGAAAGTGCAACAACACAAATTATGCCAAAGTCAGCCTAAACTCAGTTGAAGCTTGAGCTGCATCGAATCGAGCCGATATCTATTGTTGTTGTTGTTGCTGTTGCCACTGAAATTGAAAAATTTCAGCAACTAATCGAGGCGGAAATACGCCAGCGCGCACATCGATTGCAGCGCCGTTATGCGCTACCCTGCTGCGTCGACCGACGTCTGCGGCGACTGACGACTGCATTTATGACTTATTGTCAGTCAGTCAATTGACCGTAAAACGGCGACCAGTGCCCATTAGCGCCGACCGACCGACCGACCGACCGACCGTCCAACTGGCTGGCGCACTCACAATGAACACGCACACAGCGCGTTGCAAGTTGTTGTTGCACAAAGGATTTGACTGTTGCTCCTTGTTGTGCGATTGCTTGCATAGTTGCGCGACGGCATGAAAAAGTCGACTCGTCGCCGGCTTACGGACGCTCGCTTGGGCGTGTTGTTGTTGCTGGTGGTTGGTGATGGTTGGCCATTATGCTTGCTTGCTTGCTGCGTTGTCTGGCGGCCATTTGAGTGCACAAATCCTGACACGCACCATTAACAAGCCATTAAGCGATGGTCGGTGCACGTGCACTCAGCGCATATGAGTGTGTGGCGTGTGTGTTTTTAGGCATTTAAATTATCGCATATGACATTATGTTGAAATTGAAAGCATTGAAATCACAGAGGTAACAATTTTCAAGGTCCAGACGCACTCAAATTTCTGGTGTATGTTATTAGAATATCTGTAGAATAGCGATAATTATGGCGGTAATTTAAATACGCAATATATCATGCACATATACATACATATGTACATACATTTTAAGTTGCTTGTACAAAGGCATATTAGAAATCAATTATCACCAGCAAAAGAGTGATAAATCCTAAATTTAAAATCGTCTCGACCAATTATTCTTTCATAGTTGCTACGACAAAGTTGCAACGAAAAAGGAAATCATCCAGAAAATTCAAAAAATAAAAATAAAATAAGCAATTAACACATGATTGAAATAAATACATAAGGAGACACCATGAATTTCTAAATATCAGAAATTTAATTCACAAAAGAAAAGAACATTTGAATTTATAAAGAGCATTCGCGTCTCTCAAATGTTCCTTCTCAAAACGAAAAATGCTTGTAAAAATTTATGAGTGCCATGCTAACAGTACCAAGAAATATCACAAAAGCCGATTTTAATTATTTTTAGACAAAAAGTAAACAAGAAGTGAGGGGAGCAACATGAATTATTTGAATAAGAAACTTCAAGCAATAATAATAAGTAGAGATTATGAGAGTTTGGTCTCGTTACTTTTTTTTTGGAGTACGTTCGACAGAAAAATGCTTTAGTTCGTGACTTCATGGATGAAAGGATGAGCAAACTTTCTTTACAATTACTATGAAAGTGTGACAGTTAAAATTTTTTTTGTTTTTTTTTCCAGTCCAGTGGATGTTGTGGATGTTGTCCAGTGGATGAGTTTGTCCAGTGTTTAGGGTCCAGGGTTGTTAATTTGACATTCGATATACCTTATATAGGAATTGTTCCATTTTTGTGAGAATAAAATTGTTCTACAGATTTAACTTACGATTAGACCAAACAAAAATTCCACCCAACAGTTTCGATTCAACAATGTTGAATTTGATTTTGTGCGAAAATGTAAAACTCTTGTGAAAATTTTCATTTCGAGTGTGGTTCAGACAAAAATCAAAGCTTGAAAACGGGTTTGATAATATATCATCCACAAAACCACTGCTTATTGACTGGTTCTTAGAATTGAATTAAGGAAAGAAATTAGACGCCAGAATTGATTAGAATGGGATCGAAGAAAGCTCCATAGTGAAGGGTATACAGCAGCTAACTGGTTTGAAGTCATCAAGGAAAATGGAGTTTTAAGAGGCTCCATTTTGAAAATACCAATAACATATTAATATTTCGTAATTAATGTGAAGAATGTGCAAAATTTTTATCCGTTAAAACTTTTACAAAGTAGATATTTCCTTGAGATATACATTCTTGTACAATTTTGAACTATTTACTATATATTTTTGAATGTCTAATAAATATGTAAGTTAATTAAAATTAAATCACAATACATATAAATTATTTAAATTATTTCCTATGTTTCTTACTACACACGAACATAGCTATTTATGCACTTAAGCAAAATCACAATCTACACTTTTTTATTTGAACCATTCTGTCATAACCTGATGTCTTAATTGGCCCACCAGATTAGCTTTTTCACATTGAAAATGACATCATTTCGTATGCTCGTATTTTTATTTTAAAACGCCAAAGGAATTTTCAGACTACGGAAAACGGACCGGCGAAATAAAATATGTGGCTATTAGTAAATCATTAAAAGCTTTCTACTAAAAATGAACGAAATGAAATAAAACGGCTGGGAAGCTTATTTTTTTATGTATGTATGTCAATGCATATATTATTTGTATATATTTATTTATCAACATCATGGTCATGCTCAAACCCAAAAGAAATAATTTTTCAGTATCAACTTCTAATCGGAATAGGACCACTCATAAACATTTTTTAGTACGGATGGAGATGGTTAAAATGTGTCCACAGTACAGAAGATTCGAAAAGTATTACAAAAACAAAATTTTTTTTTTAACAAAATCGGCACTTGGTATCGGAGATATTACATAAATAATATAATAATAAAAATTTTGGTGCTGTTCGGAGACTGTCGAGAAAAATGGATAGGCTACACTTGATCTGGAATTTCGGAGGAGTTCGATGAAAAAAATATATTTAATTTCCTTCTTTTACAGATAAATCTCAACTACGACGTCTGAACCTTCTCCAACCCAAACCAAAATTAATAAGTGTTACATTTAACTATAGCAGCATGGAGGTAAGCCTTAAAATTTGAGAAATCTGACTTTCCATTTCGCAAGTGTCGCGTGGTGCATATGCATATATATATATATATATATATATATATGTATATAACAACAACAATGAGCAACAACAATACATAACGCATAATAATTAGGCTAAAATGTGGCCGATTTGGCGAAAAGACAAAGCAGAAGAACACAAATCGTGGGATGGCGTTGCTTAAATGTTTACACTGAGCCAAAAAACCGAACAGCAAAAACAAAAACAAAAACAACAATTAGAAATACATAGGCGCAAAGAATGCTTACGAAAATAGCAACGACGAAATGCAAGAGATATTTGCAATAAACACGCACACAAATGCACATAATAGGTGCAAACTCGATATATTTTTATTTTTAGGCTTTAGGAGGTGCCTATGCAGCCAAATGGCCGCCCGGCAAATTGCGACTTTCAATTTCGCGCGTATGTGTGTAAAAAATAAAACAAAATTTTATTTAAATAAATAAAAATTAACTGAGTAAAAATTTACAGTTATGCCTTATTAGTTCAAAATTTTGGAGATTAATAAAAAGCGAGACACACTTGGATAGTGGTGAATCGAACAACCAACTGGCATAATCAAATAGTGATAAAATTGAAGGATAGCATGAATTCACTGGATAAGATAGCGGAGCTATATATAGCGAGAAAAGAAGTGGCGAATCGAAGATGAATAGCATATAGTTTTGATATAGAAACAAATATCAATCATATGTATGGAAGCGATCAGAAGAGAAGGATTGGCCTTCATATATTCAGACCCTACCTCTACAGTTGCTTCTATCCGCCTGACTGCTGCTTAAAAAACAATTTTTCCAATATTGATTAGTAAGGCTTAATCGAAATTGAACTTCCAGCGACTGCCTAATGAAGACGAGCATTCCACATTTCCGCTACTGAGTTTGAAGTTCATTCACAGCAATGCCGTTAAATTATAACGCCTCAAGGTCAATATTTTCTACTTCAATGCTTTCACTTTCTTTGTAATCCTTCGGTTAATGATATGAACATTTATTGGCGGACAATAGAAATTTGCAATGCATATCAAGCGCAACAACAATAAACAGCAATAGTTGGCATTTAAATTGTGCAAGACAAATTCTTTCGCTTGTCATACAATTAACTTCAATTAAACTTAATTGAAAACTTCGCATAATCAGTTTCTTACAAGACGAAAGAAAGTCAGTTGCGCGAACGCGTATTACTTCAATCGAATGTTAAAAGCGTTGATTTTTGCAAAGTTCTGTACATCAATATATCAGGGATAATTTATTTAATTTTGGAGTAATTTGTTCTTGAAATACTGACCACTTAGAAGAAGTTTTCAATAGGAATTAGGTTAGCTCGCCCGGCGCTTCCCTACATCGTCAGAGGCCAGCAATTAAATCATTATGATCACCGGTTAGAACATAAACCTTCTCGTTATATCCGGCCATCAAAATCGTCTCCTATACAAACTGAACAAAAGAAGAGAATATTTGCCACAGCAGCAACAATAAGAAATCCAAATAACTCAGCAGCAGAACTTTAGCAGAGGAAAAAAAATAGTGAAATACGGTGAAGAAGCCAAATTTGTCTAATCGGCACTACTATAAAGGCTTCTGACATTTTCAAGACAATACTTACTTGCAAAGGACATAATAGGAAAATCATATTACTTTTAGGATCCTAAGAACATTTTATCGGTCGTTTAAAGCATATCTGCTATATCTTTAAGATGAACCCTCTTATTCAAATAATATCAGACGTGACATATATGTTAGCACTTCCAATACATTTTTTCTCGCTATTGTGTATTCACTTAGCCACCAAGCATTTCGTCCAATTGAAAATAATGAATAAATTATAGAAATTGATGAAAAGTTCAAAAGCGCGTTGAACTTATTTATTGTTGTGCAGCTTTATATGCCATTGAGCAACCATACAATATTCATACATATGTACGTCTTCACCGTTTTTTGTTGTACAGTAGTTAACTTTACTTAACATCAATATCTTGCGGCCCACAGCAATAACAATAAAGAAAACTGGCAGAAGCGTACGCACCGCGATCGGCACTACGTCAGTACGTCAGCCCAATGAATGGCATACAATTTAGAATTTCATAACGCAAACAAAGTAATCAACTAATTTATATGTAGAAAAGAACAGCAATGAACTATGGTCGGTGGTTTTCAAGAATACATGTGGAACTATATGGCAGACATACGCGTATATATAAACGCTTATAAACACGCATAATTTGAATAATGCTTGTATTTGTTATTCTAAGGAATTTGATATATATATGCATAAATCTGGAATCATCCCTTCGAAGACAAAATAAGGAAACAATGGGTGTACGATGATATAATGAATTTCAAGATGTATAAAATATTTAGGGAAAAGTATTATATATATATTGTGTTCATCAAAGTCCGTAACTCCAATTCCCCCAAATTAGATTTTCTTATTTCTGAACTATGTAATTTACAGTTATTATTTGGTAATCTTTTAAAAATAAAATTTTATATTTTTTCGTCGCTGCTAGTAAACGCCAATAGAAATTAAAAAATGTATAAACGAGCTATTTTGAGTGTTACCGTCCGCATACATCTGTGTTGCATTTACATCGCTTTTCTACCATCACAGAAATTTTAAGTATATATGTATAAACATAAATATATATAATATAACTGCCACTTACGCACTTTATGCTACAAAGCCATGTTATTAATTGAATATTTGCAAGCGCACATAGCAATTCGTGGCTTTCCGCCTCTCACAACCACCTAACCGCAATGTACACACATGGCTACAAAGGCATTTGTTGAAATGAAGTATTTACAAAAGTGGGGAATAAAAACCAAACACAAATACCCAACACACCCACTTCACTTAGTTGCAGCACATTTATTTTTCATATGCAAGTCAATCGTTAACCTACGAATCATTTACCCAGCAACGGCAATTGCACTCCCATTGCGGACACTGAGCTGACGGCAACAAGTGTGCAAGAATTTCTTTTGTCAATAGCAAACAATGTAAGTACGAATCTAAAACAACGATATACATATTTACATACAAAGTAAACTTTTGGTCTTTGAACGTATTTGTATAACAGGGGAATGATACCTTATGATTTCATTGACTTCGGCATACAGTTAATATCTACTTAAAATCCCTGATTTATATATTGTATATACTAAAATTAACGCAATTTTAATGGGAATATTCAATGACAAACTCATAAGAAATGTTTTTTCTATATCTGATCATGTAATTACAAAAAATTTAGCTACCAATTACAAAAGAACAAGTTGAATTTTTAAAACTAATAAAGTACTAGTACTTGCATAAGTTACTACTACTAAACTAAAAACGAGAATTGAAAATAAGCTTATCCCAAATCTTTCACAGTGGTAAACTAGTCTACTGCTTTGCTTTGGTATTATTGAATCCATCAAAAAACATATGCAATGTTATTTTCATTCATTGATATATCAAGTTGATTCTATCTTGTTATTATTGAATCCATCAAAAAATCATATTAATTCCAATATTACGTTAACATATCTATACTATATTATGTTAACATTAGCAATGAATCAAATTGAACTAACATTCAGCGCATTTATTATCAATCTTTCTATTTGGGATCGGTAGGCAATTTGAAACCTACCAAATTCGCAGTTTCTTTTACGCTGCGTTCTCCTCGACCATGGTACTCTTTGTACAATGCATTATATTTTCGCAAACTGGATAAATATGTTAAATAAGTTTCACCCAAGAATAACGCTTCATCTTGCGCTTTACACAATTGCAGATCTGTGGTGGAATATTTCTTGTACTGGGCTAGGATATAACGTGCGGCCAGGGAATTTTTGATGCACCCATTAGGTGAAGCCGAACGCAGCTCTTGCAATAATGAGCGCAAATTCTTTGTTGCTGCCATACTGAAATGAAGTAATAAAATCCAATTATTTAACTAAACAGGAAGTTAATTTTATATTTATCACCTAGATTACAAAACAACTTTGAAACAAATTTTCCCACAGCTGTTAATGACAGTTCAAACTAGTTCCCGGCAACTCGTTGTCAATTTATTTTTACTCGCTATTTCTATCATCGTAAATTCATATAACAAATTTATCGTAAATTCCTAATTTATTTAAGGGTATTAAAAATCTATGTGAATTATTTTTAAATCTGTTGTTTATGGACTCTTAATCGGAATCAATAACGAGGTAATCTAACTGCTAGGGAACAGTTACGGTTTCTTCCATTTTCACATCATTCTCGTCTTTATCAATACTCAATTCCAGTATAGCATCCTCGTCCACTGACATATTTCCTTTTGAACCATTCTCATCTGTAGGTGAGTCTTTTTTTAACGACTTGCCGTTGATTAATTCCATATTATTTTTCTCAGCGCGCACGGGTATTCCCTCTTCATCACTAAGATCCATTGTGTCTAAAACATTCAATTCCTCATCGTCACTACTTTCACTGCTACTATCTTCTTCTAACTGTGCTTGCAGTTCTCGTATCGAATACATTAGCAATGTAAAATCATTACGTCGTTTTTGAAATTTACGTTCCAACTTTATTTTCTTCTCCATTAATTCGGAAAGATCTTTTTTGAGTGCATCTATCTGTTTGGTAGTATCTTTACGGTCAGGTTGCTCCTTAATCACCTTTGCCAACATGTCGTACTCCATTTTGTTTTTTCGTATCTGCTTTGCTAGAACCAGTTCACGTTTACTTTCTTCGATTTCATTTCTAGCCAACTCTATACTCTTTTCAATGGAATCGGAGAGCTTAGCATAGTTTTTCAGTTCTTGTTGTATCATTTTAGACGTGTAGTTTGTTTTGGCCGCCGCAAATTCGCATTGTGCCATTTGTGCCAGCAGTCGATCGTAGATTATTTGACTAGGTTGGACAATATGATCAACATAACAAAAACATGTAAACGAGTAAGTTAGAAACACTTACTTGTTTTCCGGAGAGTCATTTTTGGAAAAGGTCCATTTGAGGAATTGTTTAAGTAACATGTTAAGACGCCGATCATCGCCTGTGCCATCTCCATCAATTAATAAACGCCGTTTTATAATATCCTCTATGAATTGTGAAAAGTTATTATTTAATCTCGTAATAAATGTTTTATTTTGTTACTCACCGTCAGACATTGTCGAATTATTACGATGATTAACTGCAATTACCCAAAAACTCACAATCAACAAACTTTAAGGACTAAACATTATTGTGCCCAAACAACAAGAACGAATGTCAAGTAAAAAGAGAGACCGATAAAACAGAATACAGATAACGTGGAATTTAAAGAAGACAGAGCAGGAAACTCTTCGATACGAACTATTTAGAGATGTGAGGCGAGAAAGCGGCGATTATATAAAGGTGAAGTTACTTACTTCCACAAATCCGCTGATCAGAATGAGAACTTTTTGGGTGTAATCCTACTTTTGATACTGCTTTATACATTTTTGGCATATGTGTCATATATGTTGAGCTAGTTAATTTAGTACAAAGAACTTATACCATGAATTTGATAATTTTTATTTAGCAATTCGTCGATGGAACTTTAAGGATTCCAAAAATCTTGGTTGAATTTATTATGAAGTGCAACACACAACATTCAGATAGTTGGAGACTTTGGCAACTCTTTTCGGAGGTCTCGTTCGTTTTGTAACGCTGTCAGCTGACAAGTTTGTAGCTGTTTGTAAACACACCGCGCTGTAAAAGCAAAACGGTGCATTCTGTCAAACAATTAAGTATTCAATTTCATTATATGGTTTAATATTTTTTTATATTACCATGAACAATAAGCGTCCGCCCAGCACTTTTTTTCAAAATCAACCGCCTTACTCTCTCTTCAATAAGTCTTTTGAAGACACTACTGACGCGCTATTCTGTCATTTAAACGAAGTACATCCTGTTTTCCTGAAGCCTGACCACCAAGAAAATGGTTGTAAATATCAAATTTTATTGGATCCACGTACTAAAAAAGAGGTGAATAACATTATATACGACTTCTCAGAAGGCACAAAAAGAAGGTTTGGAGTTTTTCAAATTTTATTGCCTTCCAATATGACTAAAAAGGATCATATGATAGGATTACGTGTATTGGAAGCAATGCAAGAATACAAAGAAATAAACGAAGAAGATGTAGTATATTGGCGAAAACTAGAAAAGGCAAGAACGAGAGACAAAATTAGATTTGATCAACATATAATGGAGTTTTCCCGCACACAAAAGGAATCGATTTACGCACCATGTGACCGTTTGGTCAGCCTTTACAAACAATTCTATAGCGCAAAAGTAAAACTTTTATTAGAGGAATACCCAGAGGACTTGGCATTAAACACATGTGCCGGTATCCCACATCCGCAAAGTTTTAAAGCTAGTCAGAGTAAATATTTGCAAATAGAAAATGTGCGTTTAGTAAGACGTCGAGGTTGGGTACCGGTGGTAGGCAACTATATTAAGGAATTCCAACGATTAAATTCGCGGTTAGAAAACTATATGGATTATTATATTAATTGCATGAAATCTCTATCCCAAGACGGTAATACGTGGCAAGCAAATATAGGATCTAAACAACCGGCGCACCAGATTTATATACCATTGGAATCGCTATTATTTCTGTTGACAACTGGTAGTAGCGCTGACCTGCCCACCGAATTGCCGCTGGAAATTTCGGATGGCAATGCAGAAAATTTTAAAATTATAAAATTTAAAGAACCGTTACCGCCGCGTATTTGTGGGTGGTTTGCGCACAAACAAGTAGTTGAAAATGCATTTGAAGCTTTGTTGAGTAGAAATAACGATACGCAGTGGTTGTTTGTGGAACATTATGAAGCCGAATTGCGGAAAAATGAAGAAGCACCAGAAATACAAGCAGTCAATTATTCGGAAAAAGATTTTCGTGTTTACAAAATTGATGAGTATTTAGAAAATTTCAGTACGGAATCTGAAGATTGTGTCAAAACTAATTATGCTGTTATTGAATGGATGCTCAATGGTAACATAGACGAGCAAAACACAACACAATTGCAATTTTTTACAAAATTAAAATGTTCACCATCAAATGATGAATATGGCGTGCAATTATTGAGTAGTCACTCACTCAAATTAGAATATAAACCACAATTCGGTGCAGAAGAAATGACTAAATATGAACTAATAAGAGAATGGTTTCGAATAAAGCTGTTTGGTCAGTGTAGAGGTTTTTCCAATTACGCCATATGTCTTCGTATTGCAGCGAATGACTTTAACATGGAGTTGGAGCATAAATTAATATTAGGAGGAATCGAGAAACAACTTGCTCAGGTGCATCAAATAGAAATGCCGCATTTGCTAACAGGACTAGCAGATACTCTAAATTTATTGGCGAAAATGCCCACAGGGAAATATTTCTTGCGATTCAATTCAAAATTTTGTAACCAACTCTTGTTGTCAGCTCCATCTAAAGAGATCACTTCAAACACAGTTTTCTTACATTCCCTAATTAAGCAGGAACCCTCCGATTTAATTTTTATGACAGAAGTTCAGCACTTGCCAATAAATGACTCATTTTGCAGTGCTTTACATAAGCATTTCAAAATTATACCTTGTGCATTAAGACCACGACTTCCGCATCAAACACAAACTAAATGCATCAGCAAAGTAGTCAGTGACGAGGAGTATATACAACGGCGTATTAAGGCTAAATTGGAATTACAAAAGAAAAGGAATGAACAACGTTTGCAATTAATTAAAAATCGTCGAAAAAAAGTTAGATCAGAGAAGGCTTTACGGCTAAAAAGGCGTAGAGATGACGAGCGAGCTAATGAAAAAGCTCTGGAAAATTTTATAAATGAATTTTAATTACGTTAAACATTTAATTTACCAACTAAATTATGTATATATTAAATATAATTAGTGTACTATTAATTAATAACTTAAATAATTTATTTGTACCATGAATTTAGCAGTGTTATGTTAGGCTGAGTTTTCCGAACTCCTCGGCAGATATCATTTCAACATCAGTATATATTGGTGCTTCCCTTTCGGTCCAAAAAGAGTTTTCAGGAGCGGGAAGTGATGCCATAGGAAATACATGTACTGACAAGTCATTAAAAATATTGTGGGTTTCATAATCATCTTCCAGTTGATATTCTTTGGCATAAGACAGCACATCTAATATATAACTAGAATCTAACCTTAATAAACGTTCCGGTTTGCTAAGCGACAAACTTTCAAAGCTATTATTTATAAGTACCAAATGTTTTAAACATTGTGGTCGCCAGTTGCTCCATAGCAAATTGTTTGTTAAACAATTCGGACAATGTGGAAGATAGAAAAGTGTGCACTCATGTACCGAATATTTTGCTTCACAATTTTCCGACATTAGCGCACAATTGAGGCGTTGCAAAATTTGTTTTTCACTCTCACGAAATACTGGATCAAAGTATATAGCTTCATCAATGTTATAATACCGTTGTGTACAAATGATGAAAGCCAGCTGGTGCAATGCTTGGTAGTTGCGAGAGAAAGGACCAATACCAAAACAAACTAGACGAGAGAATTTTTTATTATTCTCCGTCAGGGCCTTAAGGCTGTCGTCCACAGTGTCCATTGCTTGTATAAAATAATCACTGCTAACCATTTGTGCGCATAACAGTTCCAGGCGTCTAGGGATTAAAATTAATTAAATTTGGTAAAAAAACTAAATTCCAGCGATTTGGTGTACTTTAGAAATGTCTCAACATCCACTTCTTTTTCATCTTTTTCATTACTCCGTTCCGATAACTTTCGTAATCTTGGGTTTATGGACCTGCGTGCAATCCATTTCTTCCTTGTGACTGCGCGACATTCTTCGGACATTTTGGAGGAAGTTGTTTTATTTATTCCACTTTACAAATAATAATTCTTTATTTTAATTTAAACCACTTTATTTGCAACTTTTACCCTTGACATTTTATTTTGTCGTTTAATTCGTAAATATTTTGGCCTTATATTTTTACCGAAGTTTTCACAACATTCAGCTTTTGGTATGGTCAAATAATTCAAACTTCTGTTTGACGTTTGGGTGGCAATTTAAATAATTTTACTTTTGGTGCTTTAATAAAATAATATGTAAACGAAATATTACATTTATCACAGCTCAGTGTTATTATTATGTGTGTTATTATAATGTGTTAATTATTTATATATATATCATTTGTTCCTATGATGAGCAATGTTTGTTCGCGAATTGTTAATTTCTGAATGCAGTGTAGTTATAGATATCAGATATAGCACTATGCTGTGGGAATAAAATTCAATATCTGTCATTTGCATATTCAATAAGAGCATTTCCGTTATTACTTAGAATCACACTGATGATTTTCTGATAAATACGACTTATCAGTACTTGAACTCACGCATAGGTATATGCAATTACTACAGGCTTGCATTTCTGATTCCCTGTAGCGCAGTGTATGTGGATTTAATATATATATGATTCTGCTAACTCACAGGCCGACTACGAACGCTGGAGCGAGCAGATCGGAACGAAGAAGAAACTTGTTTTCTTCGACACTCTGCTGTGGTGAAACTGGCTGCAACGACTTTCTGGCACACATGAACTTACCATGCAGGCGATCGTACGTTAGTCGCGAACGAGCAGGGCTGCAATTCAAACGTATTCAACGGACAATAAACGGGAAATAGCTTTGATCGTGTACAAATAGTGATGCACTAACACGCTAAAACGAATTTTCTTCAGTTATTTACAATTTAATGTGCGAGTTGAACATCGCCAAGTGGTACCGAAGTATTTAAGGCAACCTTATTTATGTGTATATAAAATTAATTGGCGATTAAAAAGATTAATTGTGAAATAGTGTGTAAAACTGATTTAAAAATGTAATGATGTGACGTTATTAACGGTAAATTTCATATTTTAAAAGTTAACTTTTAATTTAGTGGCAATTTAGAAATAAAAATATTTGATTAACAAACAAAAAATAAATAACATAAGATATTAAAAATGGTTTTTTAGGTGTTAATTGAATGTACTTGTGTAAGTAAATTAAAGTTGCAGATCAACAACTTGTTTAAGATTAACATATTTTAGTGAAATTAAAAAAATTATTCAATTTACAAGAGTAAATTAAACAACAAGTAAAAAAATGAATAAAATTTCAAAAAACTAATTAAAACAACAAGCAATAAAATAAAGCATGAAGAAGAACAAACACTAACTGCATAAAAACAAAAACAAAAAGCGAAAATTTTACAATTACCTTTAACTAAAGTCAATTGTAGTCGAATTGCCAATGCAAAAGCAAAAGCAAAGTTAATAAAGTCATCCTTAGAGTAAGCAAAGGCAATGAAAACCGCTGTGCCGAAGCAGCACAGGCAGCAAACAGTACATACGTTAAATGCTCCGGTGTTTTTGTTTGTGTAGTGGAGACATAAAAACGCGAATTGTGCAGTGCAGTGTTAGTGCAAAAGAAAATTAGTACGAGTGCACATGTTGACTCATTGCAAATTGCCAACTTAATTCTAATTACGTATTTACTCCGACAAAGTACAACTCGTTATTTAAATATTCGCGCGAAATAAATATAACATTTAGTAAACACTTGACAAGAGCGCAGTTTCACGTGAGATAAAAATAAAACCTGTAACTGATACCCTATTGTACACCGGCAGAGTTTACTTTGCGCGAATCTAATAGCGCACGAACAAGAAAGCGTTTAAAAAAAATACAACGAATTAGGCAAAAAAACAAAACAAACAACAGTTTACTCGTATAGATTTCAACGTCTCCTTTTACAACGTGCACTTATTCACTCGTTTATCTTGCTGAATTTTCGGCTATGGTGCTTAAATTCGAGCTGCTCCCATTTTGGTGCGCACCTAACTTAAAGCTGCCGTCAAGGCGTTGATGGTGTCGATCTACAGCGGTTGCGCCTGCCTCCAAAGCCAACAAAGCAGCAAACTAACTTGTGTGCACTTTATATATACATACATACATACATACATACAAATGTATAGCAAAATATAGCGAAAAAGTGCAAAAAATATAAAACATAAAGTGCAAATTTGGCACAACAACACACAACAATAAACAAGAACTTACCTTAAACGGCAACGCTTGCAACAGTTTCACGTTCGGCCGGTCAGTTAGTTAATATACGGTACGGTTACAAAGAATTAGCTTTAAAAATTTTGCACACGTTCGAGTATAAAGGCGGTGAGTGAGCGTGCGTGCGTGTATTTGCGCTCCTTTAATGTCAAGATTTCGCAAGTGGAGCAAGCAACCAAATAAGAGAAAATAGTGAAAGAGTTAAGGTACGCTCGAAAGTCAAACAAGCATAAACCGAAAAAAATAAAAAATTAAAAGTAAATAATAAAAAAAAAAGCGACAAACGTTTAAACCGACGACATCAAAATACGTTGTGAAGACAAAAGCAGCCAATTGGCAGCTCGTTTCCTTTTCCTTTTCCTTTTTTGTAATTTTCCGTTGTGCGCGCAAACCGTTGTTTTTGGTTTGTTTGTTCTCTCGCTGTTACGTTAACTTTGTTTCGTTTCTTTCCAATTTATTTTAATTTTTATATCTTTCGTTTGTTTTTTTTTTTTTTTTTTTTTTTTTAGATTGTAAACACTTTAATTTGCATAAATTTTTTCGACATTTTGCACCACTTATGTACATATACCTTATATTACTTCGAGGCAACGTTGAAAGCCAATGAGAGTATAACCACAGCATAAATAGAAAGACGCAGTGCAAATAACAACAACGGCAGCAATAAATAAGAACAAAATCGACGGTTAGAATAACAGCCGGCTCGTGTAGCCACAAAATATCGGCAATATTACTTTTCTGCTGACTCCACCATTTCATATTTTTAACGATAAAGTGAATATCGACAGTGAAGGAAAAAAATAAAACCACAACGAAAAAGTAAGGTAAGTGCTAAGCATGCATATCAAATGGGCAATGTAAAGTGAGAACTCAGCTGTACATGTGTGTGTGTGTGTGTGTGTGAAAGTGCAATAATTTGATAGATTTTTGCATGCACATTTGAGGCGTGGGAAAGCATTGGAGGTGCTAAAAGGTGTCACAATTGCCATAATGTAAAGGCCAAATAAAACTTTAGGCTATCTGTGCGCCTTTTTTTATGACAATGTGAGTAAATTTGAATGACAATGTTATAGTAATCGGAGAGATCTTGAATACTGCTCCTGAATTTTAAATAAAATGAAATGCCGCGGCCTTTCTCCTTGAAGTCCTGATTAGATCTGCAAAAGTTCAATGGCCAGGTTTCGGTGTCGAAGACCGACAGCTGGTTAGCGATAAAATCAAAGTATGGTTGGATTAAAATGAGAAATAAATTTTTTCTTTATTTATTTTCGTTATAAATGTTACATTGTCTGTTAGATTTGCTTTATCGGTAACATAATGTTTGCAGTTGCAATTTTTTGACGAGTTTTTTTTAATTTTTTTTTTATTTATATTAAAAATCAAATAATTTTACCATAAATATTAATATTTAAATGTCAAATTATTTATGGCGATATATGTTTGTGTACATATATATTGTGTAAAAATGCTTAGCTTTCGAATTAGCTTGCTCCATTATAAGCTGTTGCACAGCAAATTATCGAGAAATTAAAATGTCATGAAATTAATTTCTATATTAATGATTAAAAAAGTTGAAATTCAACCGTTTTGTATTTTCACTTTCCTTAAAAAATAAATTTATTTACAAATTGCATAAGAAAGTTTTGGTAATCGTCAGCTTTGTAACATCATTAGTTCTGTGCTTTCGCATGCTTTTAAGGTCTCAGCATGATAATTTCTTGTGCTGCAATTTCAACTAAAAACATTTTGCTGTCGCCTGCCTGAATGCCTTGCCTATATATATATATATATATGTGCAAGTATGTATGAACCATAAGCAACATAAATGCAAAGTGCCGACAACCAATACTTTTCTCTACGAAAACCACACACAACAGCCAACTCACCAACAGTAACAACAATTTCGAAGCAATAAAACAAAAACAAAAAAAAAATTTAGGCGAAAAAAGTTGCTTGAATGTTGCTGTTGTTGCTTTTGTTGCTTTTGTTGTTGTTATTGCTCTTTGTATGTACTTATTGTTGATGGCGACAAAATCATGGTAAAACTTCAGTGCAATGACAACAACAGCAACACAGTGGAAACAAACAAGCTTAGCAGTTGTTGCGTTGCGGCGTCTATTTCATTGGTTTACTGTTGGTACGGCGGGGGTGTAGTGACGGTGTTGGGTGTCTGCGTCCATGTTCAGACAACAGAAAACAGAAAACACTCTCACAAACATGAAAACAATTTTCTTTTTATTTTAGTTGTTGTTGTTGTTTTTATTTTGTACTAAAGTTGTTGTTATGGCTGCTGATTTTATGTATGGCATTGTGTGTTTTTTATATTTCAAATGCGAGTATGTAAATGTGTATGTATTTATTCATATGCATATGTTGTGTATATATACAAAAATATGCTTGTGTTGAAAACTATTATGTTGAAAACGATGTAAACACTTGGCTAGTGTGTTCCTCCTGCGATTTCTTAGCACTGGCGTGTTTTTGTTTTGAGATTAGTTATTGCTTGCTTTCATTAAAACGGTTTGAGGGCAACTAAAATTTGTGGGTTAGTCTGCATATTTTTTGCAACTTTTCAGTGTTTAATTTCATGTTCAAAGCAAGATCAATTTTCGTTAATATTAATGTCAACAAAATATTCATTTCATAACTTTAGAAAAGCTGCCACATACATAGGTACACTTATATTTTGAACTTCAAATATTTTAAAAAAAGCGTTGATGATATGAAAAAATTTTGAAAATTTAAAGTATGTGAAATCAATTATTTTGAAATAAATGGCCTTGGAAATATTAATTTATGTGCTTATACACATACATATAAAAGTATGTAAACTTAATATACATCTGTATGTAGAAATGCGTATTTTTCTCTTCGACTTACGTACATATATTTGAAAGCATGCATTTGCGAATACACCCTGTATTTTATTTTATGGTTCTCAAAACTTAAGTGATCTTATTATGATTTTTAAGCCTTTACAATTATCACCATTTCATTTATCTCTCATGACCTTTACGACTGACTAATAGTTAACAGCTATTTTAGGGAATTTTGTTTAGTTTTTTTTTTTTAATTATAAAATATCAAAAAGAGGAACAAGAATTAAAGCTTTCAGTTTATTTAATATCATAAATCTTTGAAACGTTCAATAAAACAAATTTCTAAAAGATTATAAAATTTTTTGAAATTTGACTTGAATTTGAATTCATTTTTTCCATCCACTTACATATAAATTTTTTATATTTTGTTAAATCATGCATGTATTCAATTGGGATTTGAAATATTACGCGCATCATTTAATGAACTAATTTATTTTTCAAAGTAAAAATTTGTATTCAATGGTTTAAAAAATCTTTAAAATTTTCAAAAACTTTCTAGACAAAACGGCTCTCAGAAAATTTTTTAAATTATTTTTCAAACATAGAATTAAATTTAATTTTGAAGAAAAATCGTTTTTAGTATCCTTTTCACTATTATAATAAAAAAAAACCTGAGAATTATAGTACACATATATTTAAAAAAATTTTTTTGCTCGTGAACTATAAAGAATCTAAAAAAAAAGTTTTTCCCATATGGTTTTTGCAATAAATCTTTTTTGTACAACAAATAATAACTCATATTGTGCTTTGCTTCATAAAATTCATTAAAGTTGTGCAAAAAGTAAAAATTATTCTTTCTTTTTCATGAAAATGAATAATTAAACAAATAAGTTTGTTGCTTAAGTCTTTTGTTTCCACTCAAAAAACATTTCACAAACCACACCAGTAAACCAACTCTAGGCCATAAATTATTGAATTTATTCAAATTAAGCAGAAAATTTTTTTACAAGTCCACGATTTTAACATTCGAAAAGGTGTAAAAAAAAGAATTATGCAACTAAATGAAACTAGTTTCATGACTTTTTTTTAAACTAAAAGCGCAAATATTGGGAAAATAATTTCATTTTCAGCTGCCACATACAAGTGTACGTATGTATTTATGCTGGTTTAAAAGCTGGCAAAGCTGTTTTTCGAAATATTCAATGAGTATGCGTTTTCACTTTCCCTTTTATACAAACTTAGTTGACACCTTGCCCATTGCCACTTGCAGCCTAGACCAGTTTCTATATGTCATAAAGCTGCATAAATTTGCCTTTATTAAAATTACAAGAAAAAATAAATAAAAAACGAAAACATTTTGAAAAATCAAAACAGTTAGAAATCACTTTAATTTCACTTTCGGTGGCAACCTCTTCACTTAGCAGCCACCTTGTTTCCACAAAAGAGTTCCACACACACATACATATGCACACACACATATATATAATCCCATTTGTCTATTTATAACTTGCTTTAACGGCATTTGAGTGTTGCAGCCCTTTTTTTTGTGTGTGTTAATTTTGTGAATCTCAACACCATCGCTAAGAGGTTCACGTGCATATCACGTACAAGTTATGCAATAAAAGTGAATATAAATTACACACTCATGCACATATGTATATATGCATGTGTGTGGTAACCACTTGTGCCCTCATCCAGAAGCGCCTGCGCCAACTCTACCACTAGCAGCGGTGGCAGTGGTGGCAGTGGTGGTAGCGGCTTGTTAAGGTTGATGAGTGGAGCAGTGCGCTCACCTGTTGTACGCTCGATTAGCTCATCGCGCCGCAACACCGTTATGCATTTTATGGACAATGTCGTGACACGTTCGCTGCCAATTTATATGCACAAATAGTCAAGTTGTGGAGATATTACCTAAATATTTACGTTCACATTGTCTTGGAGAAAGTTAAATGAAATGTCGATAGCTAAGCGACCGCTGGCACATCTCCACACAGACAAATATACAAACAGACATACATAACTAAATATGCATAAACAAGTGTAGCTTTGCTAATGTGAGCAATCCCATGCCAAGTAAATGGATAATAATATTTTCGAATTATTACCGTTCATTAGCATTTTTTATTAACCTACTTGAGTAGGTTCGTGATTTTACGATTCATTGCGTCTGTTTTTGGTGTTGCCGAAATCTGTGCGCTATTTGCAATTTAAGTAGCTTTTGATTGATGATGATTGGAAACAAAGTAATAGAAATTTATGGTAGCACCCATATATACTACATACATAATTGTTACCTATTTTGGCATGTTGAGAACTTATGTGCCTATGTGTTTAAATAAAGTTTATTTTATTAAAAATAAATTTTTTTGCAAATTTTACATTTTTATTATGATTCAAAAATGTTAACATAATTTATAATTTTTAAAAATAAAATTGTATATGAATTCACATTGCCATTTTGAAAAAAATTTTTCCTTAAAAAAGCTATTTTTATTAAAAGCAAAAAATATACGTGTTTTTGCAATTTTTACCTAGTATAGTACTTTAATAATTAATAAATTTAAATTTAATAATTAATTTTGAAATTGAAATATTTTCTTGCTGTAGTGCTTTTTGTAAAAAAACATCTGTATAAATCCTGTTTTTCGAAAAAAAAATTTAAGTTTTCAAATTTTATAATTCAAAATCATTCGTCTACTTTTTTATAAAAAATAAACTACGTAAAAAGTTTACATCACAAGAAATTATATAGTGATAACTAAAATTTGCTGCTTATTGAAACATATTTTTCCCATTCTACTTATTAGATATAGACAATGCTTTATTGTTGTAGATTAATTAATTTTTGTAAAATTTGCTGAAAATATAGAATATAACATAAAAACACACAAATAATAAATAATAAATAAATAAAGTTATTAGAGAATAGTTTAAACTTCTATACAAAATATATTTGGAACAAAACTAAATATATACACTTTTTATCTGTTTTTGAGTGAAACAAAATTTTTTAAAAATATTTTGTCATAATATTTAACAATATAACATAATATATATATATATATATAATATTTTCAAAATATACACTTTTTTAGTATTTGGAGACAAATTTTGAAAAATTTATTATTTAAAATTTTTTTTTTTTTAATTTAAATATTCAGAAATAATATTTTAATATTATATCTCCAGTTATGAAATAAATTTTTGTTTTTAAATGCAAATGGAATAATTTTGAATTGTAAATTTTGTAAAATAGTAAAATTTGCATTTGTATTTATTTTTGTGTTTTATAATGTTTCACTAAAGCAAATTTGTTGTAATAAATTTGGTCTCAAAAAATTATTTCTTTATCAATTTTTTTTTATTTCTTTTTTTATTCATTTTTTTTTTATTAATTTTTTTTATTAATTTTTTTTTATTACTTTTTCTTATTAATTTTTCTTATTAATTTTTTTTTAAATAGTTTTTATTAATTAAATTTATTTTTTTCATTACTGAACTTTATTAACAAACATTAACAAGTGCTCATTGCCAATATAAGCCATGTAGTGTTACGAAAAGAACAGTAAATGTCATTGTTAACGGAAATGTTAACCGTAGATGGCGATGCTCGCGCACGAGTACGAGTACAATCGGTGCAATTGAATGATCAGCGAACAGAGACATAAGAAATTAGCTGCTCGGAAACAAGAACACAATGAAAATTGCAAAGAATTAAATAAAAAATGTAAGAAATAAAAAAACAAGATTGTTAATGAAGCATAAGCGATATAATAAAAGCTCATTACCAAATAAGAGCATGGTTATGTAACGAGTTTATTTTGCGAGTGTGTCTGAGCGAAAAATTTTTATAATTACGAAATAAATTTTTTTTTTATATATTATACTATATATAGTTGTGTATAAAAGTTTATTCTCTTACCTGTTTTCCTTTACTTATATGTATCACAAAGTGGGCGTTCCTTAACCATTACTGTATTGTTCTCGGCGCGTTTCTTCGCAAAAAATCAGAGAACCATTCACCTGAATCTTTGCGAGTTTTGTAAAAGGCCAATTGTGTTCTTATTTAATCATTATTTTTCTATTTTTGTTGCCGAGAACAATAACCTGCATTTGTTTGCTTTGGGGTTGAGGTTTGCTGGCTATGAAAAGTAGATATGTATAGGCATGACTGCAAATAACTAGTTATTGTTAATCCTGCCCTCAAGGCCATTAGCTATTGCAAAATTGGCGATATTTATATAAATCCGGGTATAAATTATACTCAAATTGAAACTTATAAAAGCAACCGCAGATAATTATCTATAATAATTGCCGAAAGTGCGTGTTAAGTATTTAACATGTGTAAATACGAATTTCCGCGCTTCTGCATGACTTTAATGTCATGCAATATATTTTTAGATTTTTTTCTCTCACGCTCCTCGAATATCATATATGTATAGCTTCCTGGGTAATGTGACATTAAATATGTCTAAACTTAACATGTGTGATACATAATAAAAATTAATAAAATAAATTTAAAAAATTTGAATAAAATAAAATTAAATGAAAAAAATTTTTTTTTGTAATATTAAATGAATTCAAGATTAAACAATAAAAATCAATTTAAATAAAAATATTTATGAAGAGAAAATTTTGAATAACATACATTTAAGACATAAGAAAAATGCAATAAAATAAAATTAAATTAAATATTCGACAGTAAAACGAATAACTGAAGAAAATACATAATGAAATAAGACAAAAATAAAAATTAAAAACTGAAACACAAATTATTCTTCTATATATTATATATTAAATAAATAAATTATATATTAAATAAATAAATTGTTTATTAAATAAATAAAAAATAATGTAAAACTTTTACGTTTGGAATAATTATGTTATTAAATGTAAAATAAAACGAAATACCAAAAAGTTAAATTTAAAGTGAAAGGAAATTAATGCCAGATTGAAACAAAATATTAATATATAAACCTGGTTATCCGATTTTGATAAGATTTGCTATTTATTGTTCGCGCTGTAGAAAGATGGCGCTAGAGTCGAGAAGACTTTTATCGCCCAATTCGGATCATAGTTGGGACAAATGTTGGAGGAAAAGAGAACTTGATTGCCCAGAAATCAGAAATCGTAATTCACTAGGGTGGGTAGAAAAATTCGACAGCTGTTCGGGTGTGACTATTTTGAATGCTGAGTCAGTTGACGAAAAAATATAGTAGTATATAATAATAATAGTACTATAGTAACACATATAAGCGCTCGGCACAGTTTAGTGAAACCGAAAGTATTCGGTATAATTTAGCGTGCAAATCGGCTTAATTTGTTTCTTTTTATTAGTAATTCTTCAACAATTTTAATACGCTCACATTTATTAGCTAATGAAAATTGCTCTGCGTATTATTATACTCTATGATTTTAATTTCACATGTGTATGTATATATTGTATAACTTCGCAAATGTCAGCATTAGTAGACTGGAAGTTGCTACCATTTATTTGGAGCAATTGAAACCATTTTATCGAATTGGAGTCACATATATAGCCAAATATAGAAACTTATGTCATATTCGTATACATTGCTTGTGTATACGTATATATGAACGTTTTTTGTCTATTGGGTTGGAGATAAATGCTTACTCGGCAAAATCTCGTTATTAGTATTATATAAACGTTTTTTCTGTAATGATTTCAAAATTGATAAAAGAGAAAAGATAATTTCAGTTTCCTAATTTTTACATTAATCGATTAATGTTATTTCAGAATTATTTCTGAATTATTTATTTGATATAATTTAATTATATTTCTGTAGTAATAAGTAATTACTACTATTTAGTACTATTACTGCTAAGTAATTAGTACTATTCTTGCCCGATAATGTACAACTTCTCGAATTATAAAATTGAATTCCTTATAGAAAAAATATCGATGGAAAAATTGCGAATAAATATCGATTTTACCAAAAAAAACACTCAATCTTCCTTTTCAATTCCACTAAACTCTTTTTATTGCTACTTAATTGGCTCTTAAACCAAATTTTACGGAATAAAACAGTATATTATATTATCAGCAACTCTGGCAACTAACTGTATCAATACAATCAATTAATGTTCAATTTTATGCTACTAATTCAAAATATTTACTACCGTTGTTATGCCGCATAATTAAGAAACGGTGCTTTTTATAATGATACTTTTTCATTGCAAATGTTAAGGAAAATTTCTTGACTAGCCGGTGCAATAATAATCAGCGCATGGCATAATGACAACAGCAAGACGCATTAATTGCAAAAAGAAAATATAATATAATATAACAACGGTACATTTTACATATCCGTACATCGATTATTCTAATTCTTCCACGCACACGCGCCGCACTCGAGGCGTTGCGTTGAGGCCAAAGAGTAGATGACTGCCATTTGTGGCAAACTGACAGGCATTCCGATTGCACGCTTTGACGACTAAATCGATCCGATATAACACGAAGTATGCCGTTCGAAACCGATAATCGATCGGCAGCGATTTCCAAACGCCGGCAAATAATAAAAGCGATAGCAGCTAACTGTTCTAATGAGAAGAGTGGTGAAGGTGCTTTATGCATGGAAGTACATATATATATCTATGTATGTATGTATGTATGTATGTATGTGTAAGAATTTACATTTGTTGGATCGTTGGAATATTTCAAATGCCGCCACAAGATTTCACTTGGCAGATGAGAAAATCAATTTTAGCTCAACAGTTATTACTTTGCGCCTTTTGCACTTTGCGCTCTCTGCGGTCGCTGTCTCCAGTGCCTCCAGTGCCTCCGGTGCCATGCGGTGAAACAAAGCATTTGAATGGTGCACAAGTATGCCAAACGTTTTTTATTCGTATTTATATTTGTATGTAATGTGTGTTTTATATTTAGGTAGACTTGTGCGCATAACGGTTTCAGTGAAGAGAAATAATTAAAATAATAATGGCTTCTTGACAGCGGCAAAGTATGAAAACTGGCAACAGAATATCAAAGTGTATATTTGCTATATACATATTTACAAACATACATACATGTATGTAGAAATATATTAAAAAACATGCTTCACTAAGTAAGTAAAGAGGTAGAATTCATAAAGAGAAAAAAATTGGCTGCTGCTACTTAATGAAATGGAAAAGTTTTCGTGCTGAAAACTTTGATGTGCTTACACACACAATCATACATACATACATACATAAAATTGGAGAGCTTTCATTATTTATTTGATCTTTTAATGGACATAAGATTGAGCCCAGTAGGGTATCGGGGAAATCTCTGAAAATTGAAGGAAATTAATTGCCCACACTTAGAGAAAATATGAAGTATTGAAAAATTGCCCAAAAACAAAAATCAACTTTCGTAGACGGAGGCTTAACAGCAGTTCAGAAGTATTTTGCATTTTTTTTTTTTTTTTTTTTTGGACTGGAACCAAATTACTGTTTAATTTAGTGTTCATTTTGTTTGCGTATTAATTATAATAATAATAAGCATACTCGAGATATTCTGTTCGTAAAACTAATATTCTAAGGAATGAATCTAGTTGGTCTTTACTTTTTGTAATTTTCTCAAAATGTTAATACAACTGGTAAAATTTGAGCCATGTTGGTTAATTTAAACTGCGCGTGAAATACTAAATTTATTTCTAAAGTTGTCGCCAATATTCATAGAATACAAGATTATGCCACTTGCTATATTGTGAAGTAGATAGAACGAACACTTCATATTGTTCCTTGATTTTAAAAAATTAAAAAAAAAAAAAAAATTTTTTTTTTTTGCTTTTTTGAAAAACAACTTTTATGTTAAAAACCATGGAATATTTGAGTTTGAGTCAAATTCGCTGAGATTGTATGACATTTTTTCCAACGAAACTACCGGAAGTGTGCTCATTAAATTGACTATTAACATGTGCAAAAGCAAATAAACTGCATTTTCATAATCAAATAACAATTTGAAGCGCTAAGAACATAACTGAGTGTGCATAACTTCAAAGCCAGAGTCAGTGCGTTAAGCAGCGGCAGAATCGTATATATGTATTTATTTACATATATACACAAGTATTTGTTTACGTTTTAAATATTATATGTACAAGCATTTGAACTACATACATACATACATGCATACATATGAGTACACATAAATACATATAGATTTATATATTAAGCATATGTACATTGACAAGTGCAAATAAGGCAATCAAATCCATCAGCAACCGACAACTGGCAGCTAGTTAGACAATCAGCGTGATAGATATCAGCATGAGTAACAAAAGCGATCAGACTTTAACAGCATCAGCGCGATTTTGAATCATGTCAAGCTTGAGTCAAGTTCACATACATATGCACATACAACATATGTACATAGGTGTGCGTCAATAAACAAATACACGATAGTTTTCTGCTTTCATAGCTATCTCTATGTATTTATGTATGTATTTATGTATGTATGTATGTATGTATATGGTGGTGATTGGTTACTGCAATGGGAAATTAGCATGCCGATTAGCACTATGTACCATCACTTGGTGCTGCTTGCCGGGGGGGAGATCATATGAGAGCCCAAATACATAATTGACATGAAGAAATATTTAAATAGGAAATTAAGTGAAAACCACGTGGATAGCATAATTTGAAAATGCTTGGCGCAAGCTCCAAATTTTGTATCATTTTCAGTTTTCATATTTTTTATTTAGTTTATTAATTTTTGTTGTACTAAATTTTGATTTGCTGGTTATTTTGCTAATTTATAATTTTTTCATTATTGTTACTTATTTTCGCTTTATTTCATATTTATTAATTTTATGGTTTTATTTCATTTGCTTTTCTTTAACTCAATTTTACTTAATTAATTAACTTAACTTTTTTTAATTTAACTTAATCAGTTTTCACTTATATGTAACGTAACCTAACCTAACATATAATTTAACTTAATTAAACGTAACTTAACATTTTAACTTTAACTTAACTCAGTATTACTTAATTATTTTATTTATTATTTTTGTTATTATTATTTTTTTATTAGTTTATTATTTTTTTATTATTACATTTTCTTTTTATTTCATATTTATTAATTTTATGATTTTATTTAATTTGATTTGTTCTAACTTAATTTAAGTTAACTTGATTGACTTAATTTAGGACAATTTTTCTTAAATTAACTTAATTAGTTTTCTCTTATACGTAACACAACTATATGTTACTTAATAACTTATGTGTGTGTTAACTTTTCATTTAATTTAAGTTAAAAAATGTAACTATGTTAACTTAACTTAACTTAACGAAATTTTATTTTATTATAACAATTTTTATTTAAAGATTTTTCTTATTCCATACATTCATATGTTTTTTTTGTATACTTTACTTAGTCATTTACAAATATTTTACACCCTCTCACATTCGCAGGCAGCAACATTCGCGCATGCCCAAAACATTCAGAGTAATGCAAACGAATACATACATACATATGTGTTAACATTTCACAAAAATACCTTTTCGAATATGCATGTTTTACTCCATGTTTTACTCATGCGTTGGTCACCTACGAAAAGCAAGAAATATAAAAGCAAAAACAAATATTGAAAAAACTTTATGGCTTTTGCTAATTTTTTCCAGCATTCAATTTATTGTTGCTTTTGGTATTTTAAATGCGTTCATCGACGCATCGACGCATCGACCCATCGCGGAGAAAGCTGACTGGCCACTCGCTGAAAGTAATGCGAACAACGCCACAAAGAGATTGAAACGAAAGCAAAAAAACACACGACTAAGTGTTAATAAAAAGCGACGCATACTTAAGAAACTCGTATAAAAAAAGGAAAAAAAAAAAATTTTTAATAAAATAAAAAAATGTGTTATAGAAAAACCATATGTGGATTTCATAAAATTTGCGGGCGTTCCGACTGAAGTGCACATGCTTGCAAACACACACCTATTAATAATAAACAAAATGCAAACAAAGATAAAAATATTCAGTTAATTGCGCGAAGCCAGCGAGCTGCTTAAATGAGTTTTTTGTTTATAAGCTTTATCTTTAAGTGCGATTATTCACATCCGTTTTTAGTTACTGCTCTATGGAGGTGTTGTTGTGGCGCCACGCCGATCGACAGACGGTCGAGATGTTCGGTAAATAAAGTGGGCTACTGCAAAGATTTATTCAATCTTGTATACAAAAATGGTACATACATATGTATGTACATATGTTTTAGGTATATACGAGCTTAATAGTAAAGATAACTCCAAAAGATTTTTATATGGAAAAAAAAATTATTTCTAAACTCACAAATATTATTTCACAACTATCTATTTTCAAGCATACTTTTAAAATTGTCATTTATGTGGGATTTACGACTACAAAATTTTGTACACTACTGTGGCCTCGACATGAATTTTGTTTTATTGCAAATTCGTGTAATTATATGCATTTATATGTATGTAAAAATATGTATGCATGTAAATATGTCCAACTTGTATGTATGTATTATGAGAAATTCGTAGATGAGAAGGGTATAATTGAAGGTTAATATATTCACACATACACACACACACACATATCTGTTCACAAGTAACCACTTTTAAAGTCCCACATAAATTTAAATATGCCCATCTCCTTACATTTATACATTATACATATATGTTTATATTTTACATTCAAAGTGATCACAAAGAAGTATTAATTTACATACAAGTATATAAGTAAATAGACAATTGTGGTAACGACATAAGTGATACTTGATAATCATCACAATAAAATGTGTTTTAAATTGCACGCAAAATTTCATGAGCAAATATAACCACAGACACAACAACACATACATACATACATGCATTATAGATCAACCCCACTACTGCAATTATGATTAGAGAGCTTTGTGGCGAAAACGAAGTTAACTGAATTTGTGTAACCTTCACTTATTGTTTAAGGTCACTTTGATATTCATTAAAAGAATTTGATATATGCATATGTATTTACTTTTAAGCACACAGATATAGGACGACGCATGCCGTTATTAACATTTATCATGAGCTTATTTATTCATAGTGAAAGCTCCACAGGTAAGCATATGTATGCATGTATTATACAAACAACGATGCTAACAATATATTTATCTATTACCTCTGCTTGGACACTTCCTTCTATTTCATTGGATTCATATTTCATATTCAAATTCATATTTGGATTTCATGCCAAAATATTATGATATTCAATTTCTTCGGACCTAACTCTATTTCGATCTTTTGATATTTTGAACGCCTAATGACACTCCTCCTCACTTATATATCCTAGTACGAAACGATCATTCCTCTGAAGTTGAATAAGATTTTCAAATTCTTTGTCTAATTTTGTGAGGGTTTAAAAGATCCACAATAATTAATTGTTTCGGTAGTTAGTTTGCTCTCTTCTTCTTTGAATGAAAACCTTTTTTGGAAGTGAAAACCAAACTGAAGATCCGCAAGGTACAACTTAAACTAATCAACAACTTTCCTCGAAAAGCCTCTTTGTAGTGGACATAGCATGGGTATGATTTATATTTTCAAACTTATTCCGTCATGTCATAATTCTTTGTCTCCAAAGAACGAAGAAGATACCTATCTTTTCTATGGTATACATAGTTTAGAAACCTTAAGATCAGACATTTATTGAAAATATGTGCAATAACTGCCTTAAGTTGGATGTGCGTTTCGGTCAAGAATATTTGTTGTTTACAAAGTATGTAAAAATAATACTAACGATGGTCATATTCTCCAGTGTAAAATAAGTTCTTTCTAATTAGAACCAAAACTGAAAGTTTTTTTTTGTTATTTTCCAATACTTCCTTAGTTAGATATAATTTCCTACTGTTATTCTAACAACTATGGTTCTGTTCTGTTTTTAATGAATGAAAATTAAAGTAAACCCCAGCCTATTTTAATATTTAAAACCAATCAAAATAAACCCTAATCATGTTTTTCGATTTGCGTAGAATTTCAAGAATTTTTGGCTTATAAAGGGTTTTATTTCGTTATCTTTAAGGTTTAGGAGCGGTGTAACGCAGAACTAATTTGTTTTTGTTATTTGGGTTTATTTTAAAATATCACCCTGAATATAGGCAATAATTATTTAAGGCATTGCCTACAGTTTGGCTAATTCATAATTCATATTTATCGAAGTTCTACACCTTAAGCGGTATTTTTAAGTAATAAAAAATGCATAAAGATTGTCAATGTTGATAGAGTATTTTATTGCAATTCTTTAATATTATTTATAAAATCTTTAAAAATTATTATTTTTATTAAGCAAGCATAATCTGAAAATTCTGTATGAAGATCTTTAGAAGTAGAAGGCCAAAAATTAAAAATGTTATTTAGATTTAACTTAAAAAAAAAATTATTATTATATAATATATCTAGATGATTTATGTATGTGTTTGTGAAAATTATCTTCTATTAGAATTATTTTGAGATTTACGAATTTTCAAAAATTTTATATTTTCATTATTATTTCTGATTTTTTTTAATTTTTTAAGTTACTCTTTACATTGGTTATTTCATTTTCATTTTATTCTCCATATTAGAGTTACATTTCAGAGTTACATTACAATTCGTATATAATATCTATTAAAATATTTTAAAATTAGCACGAAACCACCTCAGCTCATAAAGCATTTAGCACTTTTGAATTAATAAAACTAAAATTGAGTATTCTCACAGCGCTATACCATGTATGTATGTATGCAGTCTAAATGCCTCAAATATTTACTTAAGTAAACAAACCAGTCCGCATCCCACACAATTTCCTGGCCTGGCACTTCAGAAGCCGAGCAACTATTTTTGGCACACTCAAAAGTTTAATGAAACAATTTCCGTGCATAAAAATAAGTATGTGAGTGCATATATATATACATAGAAGTGCCTTACATGCTTCCATGTATGTTTGTATGGCTGGTTGTTTGCGCGCCTGCCTACTTATCGTAAAAATGTGATATATGCTCATATCCAAGTACAGAGAAAAAGTAAATAAATTTCACCTTAGAAATGTGTGACGCCACATGTCGAATGGCTGTGAGTCGTGCGAAGAGCAGAAACAATTGCCAAGACTTAGAACAAAGGTGCCAAGTCTTAGAAACACATGCTTGAACACAGCCATGAGTATGTGTGTATGTGTGTATGTGTGTTTCCGTTGGGAAAAAGTCCACAATTTGTTCGAACACTCTGATTTGATGGGTATTTGTCAAGTTGCGCGGACTCTTAGTGACATGCGGCTATAGTGACAACATACTGCTCGTACTTGACGCTCTAGCTCTAGCAGAGGGTATTCATACACACACATACATGCACATACATTTGTATAGTGTATGCTTGTATGTGTTTGTGTGGAAAAAAATAAGTCATATCTGCTTACCTGTGACCAAATGTAAATTTGAACCTTCTTACAGTATATACTTGTGCACATATGCATATATGTGTTAAGTGTGTGTATGTTTATGTTTGTGTGACTATAAAATCATACTTATGCCCTTCTACATGTCTTCGCATAGCCATGGCAATCTTGTTACTTATTCAGCAAATGTAGGCTGCGGCCTGTTGTGTGCATCACGTTTCCCTAGGATTTCCCCAGCCAACCATTGTTGCTGCTCATGTCGCCATGTTAATTACAGATGTTGCGCTTAATTACCGGATAATTGCTACTAAACATTTGCAGCACATTTTCAACTTAAAGAGGTCTGCATATAATAATTCTTTTATTTTGCTCTTATTTTAATTGGCGGTAATGACAAAGCAAAAGAATTTTTGAATTGCAGACAAACATAACGTACAACGTACGTACATATTTATATATGTATGTAGGTGTAAATTAGGTCTCGAAGTTGCCACAATGAGGCATGTCTGAGTGGTTTAATGGCGTCATTAGCAAGTTGTTGCAAGAATATAACAATTTCGTACACGCCCTCAAATTAGACAATATACAAATTGCATACATATGTACATGCATACTTACAGGTGTATGCATATGTAATCAATGCTTTTTGGTCTAATAAATAATTTAAAAAATTTTTTTAAAAATTCAACAAAAGCGAAGTTGTGTTAAGAATAAGCTGTTTTTTTATTTGAAAATATCAAACTATATATATATGTATACATACATACACACATTTACCACATAACTAAATGTATTTTGTGTATAAATATATAATTATAAATTGATTGAGTCAGTTCGAAAAACCAGTTGATGACAATTTTCGAGCTGCTTTGTTTATTTTTGCTGGGTTAATAATGTATTTGATAATATCCACAAATACATATGTAAAATATATAACTATTTAACTGGAAATATGTGGTCACTGTTAGCAAAGTATTTATGAAGAATATCTATAATCTCATGTTAGCTTTTAACACCCCAATTTGCCAACATTTTCTTCTTATTATTCACTTATATTCGTTGCTTTGAGGCAGTTGAATGTTCAAAAGTAAGTTTACAAAACAAAACAAGAAAAGTGAAAAAAGACATAAGCAATAATTCAACACTACTTTATATATATTTATATATTTAAAAAGAATATAAGAAAGAAAGATACTTGCTCGAATCTGTTCAAATAGCTTCGAGGAAACATTTACCAACTAGACAACTACATATAAAGCGCTGGCTATATTTTGGCTAATTTACACTTATTACTTTATTGAAGCAATATACCCTAAACGATATTAATAAGGCATAAAATACAAACATTTTGTAAGTGTTGTCAGAATTTTTTTTAATGTACTTGATAATATTTAAAAAAATATTATTTAAATTACCGAAAGTGAACGCTTCCTTAGTAAGAATACGAATGAAATTAAGATTTATTTTTTTTAATTAACTAATATGTAATAATAAAGATAATGCTTATGATAATTTTTGCAGTAAATTCTTTTTTATTGTGAGTGTTCAAATAGCATTTCATACCAGTTTAAAGAATTTATACTTTTTTAGGTTTCTAGTTAATAAAATTCTGGTTTCTAAAAATTACTTCTTTTCAAGGTTATCGTTTCTTTTATTTGCGAACACCTATTCAAAAGGAAATATTTTTTACGCTGAGTGATGTTGACACAAAATTGTATATTATTGATTCAGTTAAAATATCTGCCAAAATTACTGCTTAAAAGTATATCAGAAAGTATATTCGCCACTGAAAATAATTGAGGTTATTGGTAACTTTAGTCACAATAACTAAAAGCAGATTTTGTTACATTCAAATAAAAATAAATTAAACAAATCAAGGCTTTAAAATATAACAGTCTATTGTTAATTTAACGCCATAATGAATACCTATATCATTTCAGTATTTTTTGTTTGGATGAAATAATGAAAAATGCAGATAGACCGCATAATTAAATACTTGGTTAATTTTAGTTTCTCCTTTACAGCGGAAGTAAGGCTCAATACCACCTGGTTACATTTTTCAATTCAGAGTATTAAAAGTGTAATTCATTCAGAGTAATGAAAAACTTATATAGAATCTCTTGGTGCTCAAACAAGAAGGAAAGAAGCTCAACCAAACATAGTTATGGTTCGAGCACTGAGCTTCTTGCAGCCACTGTACTTAGGGCTGAAAATAAAATAGAGTCTACAGGCATCCAGTCGTCATATACATAAGTCCCTTTTAATTTATAATATTTTTTTTTTTTTAAGATTTTAATATTTTCAAAGTAAAAAACTTCCACTTCACCCGCATGATCCTAGATTGCGCCAAAAAACAAAATTAAGACCCAATAGCAGATTTCCTCTTATGTTTATAAACTATAAACTCAAGACCTCTACTTCCTATCCGTGATAAGGGAAGGCAACCTAAGAAGCGATTATTTCTACGATCTACCCCCGCAAAATTGTTTACCGTTTATGCAATTTGCCATACTAATTTGTATATTTTTCTAGCAATTTAAATGCAATAAAGTTGTAAGAGTAAATGTGTGTGTATATCCGACTGTACATGAGTTTACGTATTTCATCACTTCCCACACCTTTTGCCTCAAACCAAACATTTTCATTCTGAACGTTTTTAATGAGGAAAAATTTTCAGAATTATACAAAAAAAAAAAAAAAAACAACAAAATAACAAAATAACACCTCCATAATTCTCAGATTTCCACTTGTGCTGGAGCAGAAGTACAACAACAATAATGTGCTCCACAGCCAACTACGGTTGACGGCAAAAAGCTTTGCGAAAATGTTTACCACATTTCATGCCAACACTTTTCAATGGATTTTAAAAAGGGATTTCTCGGCATTATGCACATTTCCGTACTCGTGTAAAAATAAAAATGAAATGGCAGAAATAGTTTAGCGCAATGTTTAACACTATCGCAACGATTACGACACCATCTCCACACCGGTGTACACATATACAGATCTAACGGCGGTGCCTGACTCCACAGCTGTGGCAAGCTGCTGCCAAAAGTTCCGTGTGCCACATACCGAATTATGTACGTATGTACGCTTACTTACATACATATAAACGCTTGTGTTTGTTGCATGTCAGCTGGAAAGAGCTTAAGCATATGGTCGAGCGACCGACTGGCGGACCAGGCGTCCAAGCGAGCAAGCGTAGTATTCGTTGCTCATGAATTTTTGTAAAGATGCTATTGTGTAAGCGTCTAGTACATATATATATATATAGATGTATGTAAAACGTGCGATTTGGTACCGCACGATGTATTACCTTGTATGCATCCATACATATGTATGTAAATGAAAATAGTTCCCATGTGGCATGTGGCATGCAAAAGTCCTTATATCATACCGTTCAGACGATTCCGCACGACTGAATTCACCAGCAGGGCTTATTGTTCATAGGTAAACATTTGTTAAACATAAAAACAATAAAGCTTTTTCCATGAGCAATTGTTACATTTGTATTATACTTACTTATTTAAATGACATATGTGTATAAAGTACAAAAAAATATATATAATATATCCATATAAATATAAAATTAAACTTACATACTCTGTATTATTAAGGAAGGTATTAAGCAAATAATTTCATTAAAGTCTTACAAATTCTCCATTTTAAATATATTCTATAGTCAACATATTTTTTATATAAAAAAGGTTTTTATGAAACATTCATAAATGAAATTATTGTTCTGGTAGTAACTTTATCCATACTTCGTTCTTAGAAATCGACTTTACCTTTTAAGCCCCTTTCACCTTGTATTGTTTACACTAGTATCAACTTTGCATGAAGCAAAGTTTTTTTTTTAGATATTTACCTTTTCTTCAGCAGCTTCGAATCTTCTACTTTGAAATGATCGCGATAGATTTCTCGAAACACCAACCGAAGTTATTATTCTTATTTTCAAGCCTTTCCTTTACTAATACTGTTTTACCGCTCTGAATTATTTCAGAACGAAATACTCACATTTCCAGCATGCGTAGCACCGAAGTTTATTATAATCTTTCACAGAATCAATCTTTCGAACATTGACCAATACGTAATGGCCATACTGACAAGGATTATTTGTTAGTCAAACTCTTGATCGTCGACTCGTTCAAGTAGCAATGGAGGCGAAGAATGATTTCACTCTAGATTATCTACAACTTTGAGGTTATAATACTAATATAATACGTTGAAATGTGATTATATCCAATATTTCTCAAGTGTGAACCTCATAGGAAAAGTTCAGATACATATCACAGATAAGTCAGCATATTCTTCATTTGGCTCTTCCTATAGTTTTGCGCCATTAATTTTGAGAAAATCTGCTGTTTATAGCTCTTCATTGAATCGAAGTTCCTTGTCTTCTCTGGTTAAATAGATTGGTTTGTCCTGAAACTGTTAAATTTTTTATATATATATTAGTTATATATTCTATGGGATTATCGGACAGATCTTCACAGATATCTTTCATAATTTTTATACAGAGAGAAGAGAAGAGCATGCAGCTGTTAATATAAAAACTATGGTATGTTATTCTCACACAGTCCATAACAGTTTTTACTCCTTCAAGCAAATCAGCTTTTAAAATTGCATGCTATAGACTCAGCATAGTAAAAATTAATTTGAATAAAATATATATGAACTCTCTAGACAATAGCCGATTCGATACAAATACTGTCGACAAAACACTTGTAGATTTCTTATGGGTGTCTTCTTTATATCCGAAGTACACCTGAAGAGTTTGTATTATCTGTCGCGCTCCGTTTAACTATCTCGGAGTTATTTTCGGCACATTTATAAGGCGAGTCGCTTACTAAAAACGTAGATACATATGTCCTCATAAGCCTCAGTCGACAAACGCTTTCAGTTGCAGATTTCAATAGAGCCTTGATCCGAAGCCTTGTTAGGTCCCGATACGGACCCGGATTTATATGCCCCCAAGGAGTATCAACTCGGCAGCGTTCCTTCAAATTATTTGGGCAATGTTTTTTGTCACTACAACAATAATAAAGAGAGGAGTCCAGTTAAAGTTCTCACTCTTTGAGAAAATACTCTAACCAAAGATACACAACATCAGATTCTAAATTTATAAAAAACATATTTGATTTTGCTTAGACAGGCATACTGCTATAGAGACTTATTACAGTTGTTATATACAATAGTGCATGAATAAATATGTAAATATGTCACAACAGCATTAGATTAGGTTCCATTCAAAAACTGCGACTATGCGAATATAGTACGATTAATTGTGTGTAATTGCCGACGTAGAGAAATACTCGTAATGCACATGTCTACTATAATTTACTTTAGTTGTTATTGTTGTTGGTTCGCATGCAATTTTATTTCAATTTAATTGCGCTCGGCAATTAATGCATTAGCATTTCTCACCAGCTGTCGTGCCACTGCCACTCACAAGTATTTAGGTGCATAAATTTATGATATGTACATATATACATACATACATACAAATGTATAAGACACAAGAAGTCGGTAGTTGGTTGTTAGAAATCACTTCTTTCTGCAAATGCCGCGGTAAGTAATGCAATTCGAAAGTAATTCTCCAATATCCGTCTATCCATGAGCTTAATTTTTAATAAAGTGCCTGAGCTACTGTCTCCGAATGAATGAATAAATATTGTAAATTCCAGCAAGAGTGGAACATATCCGTTGCACACATTCTTGTACCCGATTGCCTTGAAAGTCGCATGTACGAGTAATTATCGGTTGGTAATTGTCGTAATGCATTCTTGTTTTATACCACAATACAAAACTGAGACGCAGTAAAATGTTATACTTTGAAAATGAAACAAATATTTATATACAAGTGTGTATACATATGCTTACATATTAATTTCTTAACATTGTAGAACTATAATTATTTAATTGCAAGGAGTTGAGTCTTATATATACATATATAATATGCTATATATGATATGGATATATGATATAGATATACAGAGTCCATATATTATGATTATTGCATATACCATACACGGGTATATGTACATATTTATATACCAAAGCGAATTTAAATTGAAAATAAACTCTTTAAATACGTGTACTTACATACATACATACATACATACATAGATCTATATATACTTAGCTTGATTGAACCAACTCCCAAGTAAATCTGCTTAATTACTCCGCTTTATGTAGAGCCATATACACGTAGATATGTATGTATGTTTGTATGTTTAACCATGTGCTCGTGCGTCCCAGCCAAAGTTATGTTTGCTAACTTACAAACAATTTCCTGTTGGCAAGCGCCGTCAGCTGTTTAATGCCATAATTTACTATAATTATTAAATGTTGTAACTTATTATATTTTATAAACTTGATTGTCTAACCTGCTGCAACACTACATGTTATAATATTAGCGTTTCTGTATACACATTTATGCAGAGATAATGTCTTCCTTGTGCCATGTAATACTAACTTCCTCTTTCCTCTTTCCTCTCTCTCTCTCTCTATGATTTTTATTTGCAGTTTGCAACACTGAGCCACTTTACTATCAGCGCCGTTTGGTGTCTTTAAAAAGGTAAATTGTAATTATAATTCACGTGGTACAAGCAAAGGGAAGGGAAACATTTAAATTGCGAAAAGTTTTGCCAACAGTCAATAACATGAGGTTAGATCTGTTCAGTTGTTCAACTGTCTACGTAACCGTTAGACGTCATATCTGGTTGTCAGAACGACCACAACTACAATTACAACTACAACTACAACTATGACTACAACTACTATCTACTACTGTCTACTACTGTCTACTACGCTTGTAACTTACTTAAATGTCTACCGAAGCAGAGCTCATGACTGCGGGATGGAGGCTCGAATTCTCTTCTTGTAGTGGTTGTCATCGGCAGACAATATAAAAGCTTCCATAAATATTTAAAGCGATTTATAAAAATCCGCTAGGAATCGCAATATAATTTTAGGACCTTCCTTTTGTCGCATAGCCTCAAAATTTACAGCGCAGACAAGTTGGGAAACTTGTTCCAACTCGCGCAAAGACTGGAGTACAAAAAATGTCTCACTATTTGTTTAAACTAAAGACAACTGTGGTTTTGACTTTGCTGCGATACCGTTATTATTCTACCTCCTAATTAATAGAAATATTTCACGCCATAGAGCACGAAAGTTATGTGGGAAAAATTAGGTTGATTTAAAAATAGCATTTAGGACCGTTATAGTGTTCCGATAGTCAAGTTAAAATCTATACGGTTTTAAATTCATGCACAGCACATACCATCTATTAAGCCCCGTTTCGGAAAGGTTGTGCAACAGTTTCTTCTTCTGAGCACAAGCAAAGCCTGTATCATAAGATCAGGTCAGTTTAACTAGATTTTTGAAAAAATCAAACACCAACGTGAATGGAGTAAATGTGCTATAGCATTGATTTTCTCACCGAAAAATTACAATTATAATGTCGGGTGCATTCCGCGTACGTAGACCCTGAGAGAATGCGAACCTGTCTAGATATACGAGTTATTTGGTGTAAAAATGTTTGTCTTCCATTGTCTATTTGGTGAAAAAGATAAATCGTTTAAATATACGTTTTTCTCTAGACATAACTGTATATATATACATATAGATCCAGTGAATTAGGGTTTCTTCTCTAAATGTTTTGACTTAGTCTCCGATTCGGATCATCTGAATCCGGGTTCACCAGCGATGCATAATCTCGCAAACATATTTTTTAAGCTCGGATAACGGTAAACGCCATATTTATGCTAACTGAAATAGTTTCATTCATAACTCCGAGCCAAATGTCATTGCCGTCACAACACAAGCGAGGTAAGCAGTGCGACGATGTCGATATCGGTATCCATAGATTGGCTCTGGTTGCATAAGCGCTTTACGCACGCGCACCCATAACGGCAGCCATAAATAAATAAGTGTGGTACTGTATCGTATATAAAGCATGTTCATAATCTACACTTTACAGCTAGCTAGATGAGCTATAAATTTTCCTCAAGTGCAAAGCCGCAGAACAAATCGCCATAAATAAGCGTGAGTGTATAGAATTCTCAAGAAGCATTGTGTGGCGTGTCGAAGTTTATGGAAAATATGCAATGTTGGTTGCAGAATGCATTTTACGCCAACACTTGTAGCTATATATTGCATATTGCGAATACACACACACACACACACACACACACACACACACACACACACACACACACACACACACGCACACACACACACACACATTTACATACGTACATATTCTCAAATCACTTGGTACGGTAAATAATATCGAAAGCGGGACGCAGCGAGCGGTGCAGCGGTAATAAACCGAAATCAATCAAAATGCAGATGCGTTGGCAGCAGCTCTGACAACAACAATATGGGGGCAGGCCCCTTGCCTCCGTCAAATCTGAAATTATATAACGTAAAAGGCAAAGTGCGGTTGTTTCTCTAAGCGGTATGCCAGACGCCTCGGGAATGTATGCACTTATGTGCACCGTTATGTGGGATTCTGGTATTTGCGCGCCGGATGGAGCATAAAATTCCACAAATTCCACGCAATACGGTTGTGCGCTTAGTGGGAATCATCACTTAAGTGGGTGTAGATGTATGTACAATATGAGGGTTCATTCATACTTGAGAAAATAGGTAAATATAGCATAACATAACCCTTTGAATAGGAGCACTGTGCTCAAAGTTTAACTTCGAGCTCAAATTTTGCTTCAGTCAACATATATAAAACATAAATTATTTCTAGAAAAATATAGAATATCCCCAATTTCGAAATCGAGCTATTCTAGCTCTAATTTATAAGTTATTTTTTTCGCTAGACCTGTACTTATTACACAGATATAAATCTAAAAGTATATATACGAAATTGACTCAAGAAGCACATGTAGATATCTTTATGCCTCACGAGCTCCCCTCATCCGCACATTCATACTTCGTTTTTAATTAAAATAATAATATCTTATATCGTATTATCGCCAACTATCATTACGGTTAATGATCCCTTTTGCTTTTCGTTAGACTACAGTAATCTTATATTGTAGGATTAAAGAAATTCGCTTTCGGCACTATCAATTCTATTTCTTCAAAATTTATATTCCTAAAAGATTAAAACTTGTCATTGACTCCTTTAAACTCCGCTCTTTGGCCTGAGAAGACAACTTCGCTTAACCCCTTTTGTTAATACCGATAACGATTGTGATTTTACTGGAATAATTAAGGACGAATATTTAACGTAATCTACATTCCGGACTGCCTTAGTGTTTGCTTCCTTCTAGGGATCAATTCTTTTAGGGATGCACACCGAAACTCCCAACAAAATTTGATAGCTTAGAGGTAACGAAAGACTGATCTCTCAGAGGCAGTGGTATCTCTCGGTAATGTTGTCGGTACACTGGCGACACACCCACATGGAATAATTATTTACGTAATTTTATAATAAAAATTTAAGCTCGTTAAATCAGCTTTTCCCGTTCGAAAAACATAATATTCAATAAGTTTAAATGCTGCTGCCTTCGGACAGCTCATGAATTTCGTGAGCAGTTTTCATCCTTAGAAATATACTTAGAGGTTTCGCATTTCTAATTTAATCGGAGTTAAAATCGGCTGAGACACGATACGATACGAACTGACTCGACTAACGTGGTCTCTCTGTAACTGGATAAAAGAATGTATTATTTTTTTTTTTTTATAGACTATTAAGTATTAGAAACTTATCCGGCCACAGCTAATGGACGCACTGTCATTAGAATGTTATAAACTATAAATTTAATAGCATAAACTTCATCTCAAATTGTATCACAGATTATTGGCTCGGTTACTGGAATTGCAGCCAGTAATTGTTTGAGCTACAACAACCGCCATAAGCGCGCAGAGGTTAATGCAATCACTCGAGGAGCAGCGCTCACTTGGAAACGCAACAATTGAAGTCGCTTAAGTGCAGTGACAGAACGAGGGTAAATAATGGGTGTAGTTAATACATATAAACATTAAGTGTGTGTGTGTGTGTGTGCATGACTGGAGCGGGTGTGGGGATATTGTGTAGCGACGGTGCTGGCTTCAATGTATCTATAATTGCATATATGCATGTATATATGTTTGTATATGTATGTATATGCGAACCCTTGCCTCAAATTCTGAATGGTGCGACAATGCAGCGATTATCTGTCACATAAAGCAGATCGCGTAGATCAGAAGCGCGTGGACGAGCGTCTTTAGCGTCTACTGCAGCAGCAAATGTGTGTCGTCCAGAGCAAATCTTCAAAAATTCAGCGCCCTATACTTAAATATATAATATATGTACATATTTATATACTTTCATATGAATGTAGAGGAAAAGTGGCGCATCAATGAATATTTTTACTCCACTACTGCATATATACGAGTACATTCAATACTTTCTGCGTATGCGGTCGTTCATCCCCAGGCAATGATGCGTTGCCGCAAGATCGCGGATCATGAATCGTAGATCGCATTGCGGGTCGTCACATCTACATATGTATGTGTGTCTGGTACACTGCTGAAGTGATAGTGTGCAGTATGATAGACGAGGTTCGATTTCTACTGAAGCAACCTCTAGAAAGCCAAGGGTGTTAAGTCTAACATTTCTGCGGGCCTTTCACTTCATATGGGCAACGAAATTTTCACTTAATTTTGATAAACTTTTTGTTACATATTGAGCGCAAATTAGGTATGTTTGGATTATGAGATGTCCACAGTTTTCGTTTGCGTGACAGTTAAGCCTACATAAACGAGCATATATAACCATATATCCGATCTTATATCTAGCCATGTACTGCTACTTGGGCAGTATACAACAAAATTATGCTGGAAAGAATTTATACCACTACAACAAAAACGTTCACACTTTTGTCAATGGTTCCGCCGTTACTAACCCTCTATACCCCATTTTATACAAATAAGAGTTAATTCCAACTTTGCACCTCGTAGGACTTCTTCGTATACTTTGAAGAAGTTATTCAGTAAGCGTAAGTCAAGCAAAAACCAAGCTCTCAGTATATTCTTTTCCTTTCCGGTTTGTGACAGTGATTACAACGATCCACGAGAATGATGGCAGTTAACTAAATTTATAGAAAATTATAAACAATTAACGATTATACGTCTGTTTCTGAATTTATCTCAACGGAAGCTCGAATCTGTTGAAGAGAATTGTGTCCCAACTGTATTTTTTAATAGTTTGTCGGTTCAAATTTTGGCCGATATGAAGTTAAAAAAATTATAATGGCTTTGTTTGCAAGCAGTTGCCACTCTTAAAACTTTGTGTAAATTTTCGATTTGAAAGCACAGATCCGCCCTTCTAGGACCCCCTCCATTTCTTGGATGAAATAATCTTTGATCGCTAGTGTACTTAGTGACTTAAAATATCAATCCATTCATATGTATTCATTAATATATGTATATGTGAAATTCACTTGAAATTTGAGCCAGAAATTCGCACACACGAACCCAATTGCAAATGGTTGCGAATGGTCGGCATTTGATGGCTGTTCAACGAATCGCTTTGAGGATGAGTGCAAACTGAATTTGATGTGATTGGGTTGCCAGATACCAAATAGGCGCGATATGTATGTATGTGGTATAATGGAAAAATAAGATTGCTACAATTGCGAGTCTTCTCAAGTGCTGTTTGGCATGCACCATGCACCAACAAAACAGCAACAAATGATACAAAAATACCACAGAAATTGTAGAAACAAATAGTGGTCGTATTATTTTGAGATCTGTGGTTTACGCAAACTAAGTAATTGTGGTGAATTTCTACATTGCGGTGAAATGTGTGATATCAACGGTGAATTGTGTGGGGTGGGAAGGGAGTAACGCGCCTTTGTAAAATACAAAAACAAAAGAAATCTTTTAAAAGTATTTGTGCAAGTGTGCGTATGCACACACACACACAATATATATATATACACACACATACATATATATATATATAGTTTTAAGTGCTGGAATTGTGAGGTTAGGCAGGATTTACGTCAATGCAACCACTTGAGGCCCTATTGCAGCAGCGATGGCTTTGTTGCGAAATAAAATTTGAATTAATTTCTTAAAAGTAATAAAAAATCGCTATATCTTGCGAATCGGCTCTGATATATTAGCAATCTTTTAATGAATTTTCGCTTTTAATTTTTCTTCTTCTCTTTGTGTGTATGTAATTTTTCTTATCCAAGAAGTGTTATTTGCAAATTGCAATCAAAGAGTCAACTCGCTTTCTCGCACAACGCACAGCTCCAGCTCCATTGTGGCGCAATCAGGAAATACCAGTGGCACGTACAACAAATGCTTAACTCATTTAAGTGTGTTTTCATCAGCAACAACAAAAGAAATACATTACAAGAAATAATTGAATTTCGTAACGATATTATGGAGTGAATGAAATTTCGAGAAAATGTGAAAAAAGAAAATGATTAAGAGAAAGAGCTAAAGAATGCGGCGCTTCGGCGTAAAAGCATGAATGCAATACGTATTAGCTGTTTGGTTATACTTACAATATTTGCGGTAAATACAGGGTGAGAGCGAGCTTCCACTTTAGAACTATTCTTTTAGGAGTATTATTGCAACTTTTCTAAAGATTGGTCTTCGAACATAGTGGATGTAACTAAAGTTGATTTAGTAGCTTACCACTTGGTACTTACATCACGGCTAGATACTTGGCCAAGCTTCTGTTCCCATTCATCGCATATACCGCGTTGTTTATCGTCAAATAAAGGGATCTAATAGCTCTAAACTGACTTCGAATGCGTGATACATTTTTATGAGAAGCTTCACCATGACAGAAGCACGATTAAAGATTTAACATTGCCTATAAAAGCGTCGACCTTAGAAAAACAAATTGTTTAATTACTTCCAACTATTTAGATCAAATTGGATATTAGCAATTGTAAATTAATATTACAAAATACTCCTTAACTTATTTTCCAACTCGATTATGATAATTTTCATAAGCAAAACATTAAATATTTTCAAGATACTCTCAATTTGCTCTCACTCGCTCACTCTTTTGCTATTCCGACCGTCACTTACATTTCATTTACCAAGTAAAACACACCCTGTATTTTAGTTACATACTTATTCAGCCAACTAAGCGACCAGCGGCTGACAAGCAAAACAAACCGAAACTAGACATCTGCTATAGATATAAATATATCTACAAGGTCTGTGTATAAGCACAGTTATCGGGAAAAAACTAGAAAGCCGTTGTGTGAAAAAATTAATGAAATTAACACCATTAAATTGCTTATCCAAATAATTTCCATTTTCAGTTCTTCGTGTTTTGTTGCTGCACAATTTTCATTCTGTTGTGCAGTGTTTATTGCAACATCGGCATGCTTTCCACAAACCTACATACACATATATATATATATAGATAAATACATACATATTTCCAACTATTATTTGCTTGTGTGTTGCTTTAGTTAGCATAAGAAAATCCATTTGCCTTAAATAAACAGCTGGAAAAATGTGCTAATGATGATAATGTGATGTGTTGTTGTAAATTAAACACATTTTGCTGGCCAAGACGGAATGCATGCTACTTATTAAGAAATATGTATATACTTTTAAATAGGTGCCAAATCATTTTCGTTTAAGCGCTTATTTGTTTAGTAGATAATATATGCGCTTTAAGTTAATTGACCGTTTTTGAAATATATATACTTATTATATATATACAGTTATGTGAAGTTGTTTTTGGAAATGCGCATTCCGCATGTTTTCGAAATTGATTATTTTATTTTTGAAGTTGCCAGTGATTGTTCAATGATAATACTTCTAGATGCTTTTGCCTTATGTAGAACACACTATTAAATTCTTGAAGAATTGTCTGTCGATGAAAAGTTTAATATATGTGGCATCACTGGAATTTAAAAATCAGCTGATACCTAATTGTATATGTACTAATATAAATATGTACCTAATCTATGTACTTTTTGCTTAGTACTTCCTTTCTATTTCAGTCTATAAATTCCCCTCCCTATTTGATTTTAATTTAATGCCAAATTTTTAAAATTTAAATGCCAAAATTGTCAAGAGGTTGGCACTGATAACATTCGTACGATATTAAAAGTGCTTAATTAATAAATTGTTTGACGAAAGCCACTTTGTTGTTGTTGTAGTGAAAGAAAACACTACCCAAATAATTTTGAGGAATGCTGCCGATTTGATAGTACTTTGCTGGATAAAAGTCCGCGTCCGTTCCGATTATGTATACCCGTCTGTCATGGGAACAACGATCTCAAGCCTCTTTTTGACCATTTGTATACGTTTGTATACATTACATGGTACTTTTGTCGAAAAATTGCATACTGAGGAGCCATTGCACTTCTTTTAGTTTTTCCTTTAGTTTTTGGAACATTTTATAAAATATATGGGCTGAAAAATCTGTCACAGCTTTACAGGCCCTAGAGCCACACAGTGTATAACAAGTGACATCTTTCCATACGGTCGTATTAGACAAAGCGAACACAAGGTTCAATCAGTGAACTGCCGTTCTGTGAAGTCATTTCCAAAACATTCAAATTATTTCTTACGATTGTGAACCTTTGGCTTTGAACTTGGACCGGCAACAAAAATCAATAAACTTAACAATATGAAATTCTAAGATCTTAAAATAATATATTTACACACATATAATAGATTCAAAGACATATTTAATTATGCTCATATAATGGGCATTCTAACCAAAGGTATATACAGTTTGTTTCTAAATTTATTCCAAGTAATTCGAAATTAGCTTTATTCGAACAACTAGTAATTTCTACTTCTGCGATGATTTCTGGCCCGATTTCGGGAATAGTTTATTCTATATTAGCCTGAAAGGCCTAAATTCTTAACTGATTTTCGGCATAAGAATGACCTTTCATGGCAGCAGCAATAGTTCTAGTAGCGCCTAAAACTAAACTGTGTTAACTGTGCGTTTACCAAAGCCATATTTTCAATTTTCGACTACGAAAAACTATTTATCACGCCTCCGTATTGTTCAACATATAATATTATAAAGGAATAAAGAAAAAGACCCAATTAGACGAATCAGTTTTAGAGCTGAGTCTCTAATGCTGTACAATATTTGAAAATTAGAGATTGAAATTGTCGTTGTTAACTAAGTAGTATAAAAAATTTGCGATGAACACCATCACAATTAACCAACATTTTTTAACAACACATGATATTTCCAATTAATTACATAACATATACGAGTTTCATCAGCTGTCAACCGCAGATCATAGTCATGATCATGCCGAATGTGCTAAATAAAAAAAACACCAAACGTTTCGAACGTCATTAGCGACTGTAAGTCACGGCCAGCAGCTGCCTCAAAGGCGAAACAGCAGCACGGCTGACGAATTGGTAGCTGAATAATATTTCAGAAACATGGTCCCATGCCACTAACCGGTTTCCCGGTTACCCGAAGGCTTATCCGCTAAAATGGCAACTAACCGCAAAAACATAACAACAACAGCAACAAAGTAGCAAAAAGTAGCAACCAAAAATGGCAATCTCTGCCGAAAAGCAGCAGCTGCCGAAAAGGGAATTGAGGCAAATAAGCAAATTTATATTCCCGCTACTGAGCACGTGGCCCAGGGTACGCCGCTGCGGCTGAGCGCTGAAGAAGCGCAGCGGTGGAATGATGCCGCATGTAATACGATTCAAATGAAATCAAATCAAATGCAACAGAGGCGCACTTGCCCCGTCAGCCACTTGAATGCAACACTGCGCTGCAGTAGCACAACTGTGCTTGCGGACTTAAACAACCGAATTGATTCATATGCCCCCGGGAATAGTGTGCGCGGAAGAGCTGACCGTGCGGGAAACCCACGCAGATAAGCGAAATTGCGGTCGCCCTTGGTTGTTGCTTTGTTTTTGCACCATGCAGCCGTTTGTTGAGCGCTTTCCATGTTGCATGAGTTTTCGAATTTCTACATTTTGTATCACAATGCCACTCGAAACTTGCCGCATAGTACAGTTGAGCTCAGAGCAAATATGCAGGACAATGTTGGTATGTGTGTGTGTGTGTTTCATTAACCTCAACTGTTCGCATTGCGGGCTTGCGCAAACTGAACCGTAACGAATCAACTTGAATGAAGTTCATTGCGGTGCATACAAGCAACGGCGTTAAAAACAACAACTCTTGTTGAAATCTACGCATTTTGACTTTGGTTTTACCTTTTCTAGTGTTTTGTCTAATTGCAACGCTCATTCACTCCGGTGCGCATTGGAAATTGTGGAATTCCATAGCTGGCAAACGGCTTACAAATGCGTGTTGCATGGCAAATAGTTAGTGGCAATTTAGCGTGCATTGCTGGCTTTTTATGCGTGCACTCACATGCATACACATAAACAGATTTTAATTGCAATTTTATTTCGCAAATTTTGCAATGCTTTTAACCATATGGGACGACTAGTTTTTGACGTGAATTGATTTATTTTTTCCACAAGGTTAACTAACGCATCGCGCAGCCGCTCGGCGAACACCGCCCGCGCCACTTCGACCACAAAGTGCTTTCGGTGGGTGTCTTGCCAATTGCATTTTGATTTCGATTGGTAAATCCATGTGTAGGTACTTAAAAATTTATTAGACACTAATAGACTTTTTATTAATATTGTTTGCAATATTTCATATTAAGTCATAAAAAACAAAAATGGAAGTAATACTAAGTGGCGTAATCGTTTTGTTGAAATTATAATATTCACTGATTGCATTAATAATTTACTGGTTGATGGTTATTTGTTATAGCACTTGGAAGGTTGAAGAAAATTATAAGCGCAAAGAAAAATAAATTAGCATTCTTTTTCACAAGTTATTTAGGGAAAGCAACATCAGTCGGATTTTTTCTTTTTTTTTTGTATTTTTTAGTGTGCTTTAATAATAATAACATAATAATAATAATAATAATAATAACATATAAATAAAATAAATTCCTCAAAGTGCAGCTTGAATTTAAACTGTATAAGTTCGACCTTTATTGACAGTGTTGAACTATATTTTACTGCCGTGCCGATATTGTCCCACTCTTGGGTGTTCAAAAATATTTCACCTCATAAAGAACGAAAAGGAACAAGTGAAAATTCCATAAGCATTTTCAAAAGAAAATGAGCAAGTGATGTGAGAGTGTAAAAAGAAACTGATATACTTTCAAAGGCCAATGCATCCAGTATTCCTTGTAACGATCACATACGCGTTTTTCTTTTTCGCAAAATAGTCTAATTTTCTAGACAATATAGCTGTCGATATGAAAATGCGCTTCGGAAGAAGAAAAAAAATTTAAATTCGTTCGGAAATAAGTTTCGATATTATTCGATTTATATAATTCCACCATTACACCAAAAAAATTATTATAGGGACCGCTTTTCAGAAATATTCTTTTGAATACTGACTCTCAAGCTGTCACGTAATTTTCAAGACTACTTATAATCTCATGAAAGATAGTGCAATAAAGCCTCACATGCATGAAAAATCATCTGAAGCTCAGACTGAGATCTGTTCCGTGCTGAAGTGAGGTGTAAACCAAGTATTTGTACTGAAAATAGTATCAGAACTTGAACTCCAATTATGCATAATGCTCACAACTCCACTGTCTGAATGCAGTTTCGAGTGTTTCGACGGAATAGGTTTGTAATTGCAACCTGTTTGAGCTCGCTACTACGATGGAGGTTATTTTTTAATGTGTCTTCAATTAAAATATTTTACGCTAAGCAACTGCAACAAGTGTAATAAAAAGTGCTTAGAAAACAGCGCATAATTAAGCGAAGTGATGAAATAATAAATTTTTGGAAATGAAATTATCTTAGGTTTCATTGAAGCACAAGGGAAGTGTAGGCTATAAATATACTGTTAATGCGGGCCAGTCTGACAATTGTTGTCAGATGGAGTTAATTAATTTCCGCTTTAGTAACATACTCTGCGTACTTTCATGATTATCGTTGGTGACAATGTCGCTGATTTATGGCGAAGTGTAATGTTGCATACAAGAGTACGAAGAAGAAGAAAGGTGTTTACCATTTGATGAAATAGTGAGAGGCATCTTCTCTCAACTTTAAAAAAACTTATGAAACTCAAAAGCTTCAATAAATGCATTTAAAAATGGCACAAACCCTAAAAATCAATGATATTTTAATCTTTAATCTTTGTCTTATTGAAAATTCCCCTAAATGTAGGCAACGTTTTGTGCTTGGCTTAATAAGCACTGTCCATAATTTGGCATACTTTAGCGAAGTCGCAAACCTTACTTTTGAACAAGTCACAAACCTTAAAAGGCAAAGAAATATGATATTAAACAACCTTTCAAGTAGTCATATATTCGCAACTTGTTCTATTCATATTCCTTGGATTCTTAAATATAGCATCTAATTATAAATTTTTTTACTACACTTTTATTTTAGCCTTTCATCCCTAAAAATAGGAATTTTATATTCTTTTTCACTTACAGACACGCTCATTTGAACTCTTTTTTATTTATATTTATTTTAAACATTTATTTATTTTAAAATACTTCTAAAATAACTTTCACTACAGAATGTGCGTCTTGGCTTTATTTATTGTAGATTTCTTAAAAGTCAAGCACTCCCATAAATTTTGTAAGCATTTCTCTTTTAGCGTTGAGTACTTTTATGCCTCTTAATTCATATTCACAACTTTGTGAGCGTATTCTTCAGCTTCACGCACCAGTTGCGCTGAAACCGAGACGATGTCACTGAAACCGAAATATTTCGGTACTTTTATAGTTTCTACGACGTCTCACACGCGCTCTATGCCTACCCAGCTGCTCCCTTGCGAACGCACATTTTACGTACTCACACACATCCATACATACATACATATATACATACATACATACATACATACATACATACATACATACATACATACATACATACATGCATACATACATATATACATACATACATACATACATACATACACACATACATGCATACATACATACATACCGTACATACCGTACATACCGTACATACCTTATAATTAATTGACCTTCTCAGTTGGTGGTGTTGGCGGCAGTGTTTGTTTCATTACTATTATTGTTCTTGTTTTCTAATTGTTGCTGCTTTCTCATAGTACATTAAGAGCAACAAACTTTTTGCTGGCTGCTGTTGCCGCTGGCCATTGCACGCACGCTGCGCATGCCTGCACGCCGACGGACAGAAAACTGACTGCCTCACTTTGTTGTGCGTTTGTTGAGTTTTGAATGTGATTTTTCTCCCATTTCTAAATGGGAGTATGTGTAATTATACTTTTTTTTCTTCTGCTCGCTCAGTGCTCGTGGATACTCATTAGATGGTGAATTAATATTATAAAGAAAGGGCGTTCAATAAAAAAAGGAATTACAAGCGTAATAGCTTAAGAGTTTTTTATTATTGGAGAATAAACTCAGCGGTTTAGCAACGTGGCTAAGAATTTTTTCAAGTCTGAAATATAAGAATGCTTTTCTGCACATATGTATCTACTTCTACATGCTCTGTGGGAGCTATCATATATCTTGCCCCTTGCGATATCCTCTGCATAGCAACCTCTTTATCATCGGCCATTCATTACTTGGAATTCACTTTCGCGAAGTTGCAGTTCGTTAACCCTATCAACATATCTCAATGTGTGGGTGTATGCGTGGATGCCTTCTCCAATTGCTTTGATATTTTTATCTTCCTTTCTTTGTTTCTAATTTTCCATTGTCATGGTCAATAAATTGTGCTAAATGTAGAGTGCGTAGTGAAAAGCAAACAGCTCTTTTATTTTTATGAGGTGGATTGAGATTTGAATGTTTCCATTATGCACATATCTGTATCTGTGATTATATTCTTTCATAATACCGAATGTTTTGACCATAGAAAAAATTTAGTTATTCTCTTTTTCTGTTTTCTTTCTGCTACCTTGAACTACTCACACGCCGAAAACAGACATCTATGGTCCAACTTGGCACCACTGTGACAAAGGTGATCGGATACTAAGCTTAAGTAGCTTTTAGGTTAATGTATGGACATTTTCCCTCAAAATAGGTATTCATGAAAGAAATTCATTGACTGTAAACCCTGACTGTATCCCGAGTAAAAGACTCTGATCTACCCGACATCTCGACACCTACGAGAACAATCATCTGCCTTTAAGTAATATCCGGTAATAAATTCGATTATTTCTCGAATATATCTCCTAGTCTGTTTCAGTTATAAATACCCGGCGATTCGAAAAACAGAGAGTTAAGGCTCACATTATGTCGACAGCTTTTAAAAAGCGCACAATCGGACGTTTTTTAACTGATTTTAGAGGTTAAATATTCGTAAGCTCACAGATGCGAATATATCATAGACACAATTTGGTTATAACAGGCAAAAAGTTAGATACTTGCGCTAGGTCTCCTAGATTACGCAAAGAATTTTGGCAACTAGAAGCTTAAAAATATTAATCAGAGTTGCATAGTCCCGTTGACTAAAACTTTCAGAAAAGAATATCTAGACAAATTCACCCAAAGATTTGCTGGAATTAAAAGATTATAATTTTTTCGAAATTGCACAACCTAGATGATTTAATCTTTTAGGAGAAAAATCTAAAGGACGTCTAGACTAGTTAAAAATTATTATGCCTGTCTCACCCAAAAAGGGTCTCAATAACATTACACTTTAATAATTTTACACAACATTTTGACTTTACTGATTCCTAAGAAAAGGATTCCGCTTTCTTTGATAATTTATGATCTGGAGATGTGAAAACTTATTATGCAATCTATTTTATGTAATTTCTCTGCTCTTAAATGTTTAAATTTGATTGGAAAATATTTAATGAAATGAAAGAAGACTTGTAAATATATACTTTTCTAATTAAATGCAATGCATCAGATTTCTTTGACACTTGCGCTGCTGCGTTTCTTCTGCTCACCACTGTGTTTTATATGCTTATTTTGTGCAGACGTTCATCTTTTTCGCTTCTGTTATTGTTAGCGGATATATTCGTCAATTAACGAATTGAAATTTTCTTCAATTAAATCGTGCGCTGAGTTAGCTGAGCTTCAGATTCACAGTGCTAGAGTATCACTGCATAGCGTGGCATTAAGTAGCCAGTTAAGCCAGTGGCGAATTCTCGGTCAAACCACTAATTTATTTATATTTGTTATTTCAGTTTTTTTACTTTATACTTTTTCTTATTAATTTTTTCTTATATTATACCATTTCTTTACTTAATATCATTCAGCGTTACGGAGAGGCACTTGACTAAGCACTACTGAGATTCCACAAGTCGTCACGAAGAAATATCCAAATATATATATTTCTTGAATGCCTTTTATAGTTATAGCTTGAAAGCACAATTTATGTGTGAAATCCATTTGAAACTGTAATTTGTTTTGATTGCACACAATTTCTTTGTTAATTTAGAGATGTGCGAATTTTTGAGGATTTGGAGAGGAATTCTTTGTTTTGGGTGTTATAGCATAAAATTGTTTGAAGAATTTATAACATAATTCATATTTGAAGTAAAATAAGATGTTAACTCGACTATTGAATCGTTTTTGTTTGTTTTTTGTTTGTTTGTTTCTTTATATGTAAATAAAAATAAAAATAATGTTAGTTCTAAAGAATCTGCACAATATATTGGCAAGAGTTCTCCCGCCCTACTCATTCCTATTTCAATATTGACTTTTGTTGCGATCTCATCAGAACTTATCTGCAATAAAGAACATCTTTCATCTAAACTTCATTGAAATTACTTACATACCTAATCGCCATACCTAATACACTATTTGGTTCTACATTAATTCTTTGATGTCACTTTTAGAGTGAAAAATTATCCAATGTGATCAAATTTGAGGTTATTGAGATTTTCAAGCGAAATTTTCTAAATCGTCTTTAGAAATCTTCTGCTTTATCATTGTGAAACTACCTAAGTTTTTTCTACCTTCTTCGACAGTATTTTATCTGCGGCTTTAAAATTTTTTGATACTCTTCCATGCAAACTTTCTGTTTCGCTAGCTTCAAAAAGTCAATGGGGCCACTCCTTTTCAAATCCAATAATAATTCCCTTAATTTATCTCTACTATTTAAGTTTTTTCGACGTGATTTAGCTAATCTATTTTAAGATTACATCTTCCCACAGGAAACCTAATATCTCAATATCGCTTACAAAAAGTGTGGATTAACTCAACACTATAAACACGAAGACTCCAAAATAGTATTTTTTTTTTGAAATTAAATTTTTTTTTACAGATTTTGAGTTAATTTACTTACCATAAATTAGTTTAAAATTTTAATTCTCTTTAAAATTTTAGAGTAATAAACTTTTATGATTCCACGATTCTTGAAATTTCATTTTTGTTATGAACAAGTTTAAAAAGCGATATGTAATATATTTAAATTTATTAAAATGAATTTTTGTTCTAAAAGTGCTATGCAGCATCAATATTAAATATTTTCTTTTCTTTTTTTCTCTTTAAACCATAATATGTCTCATTAGCGGCGCTTAAATGCAAATGAAAAAAATATTGTTGCCTACATTTGGGCGCATTTTGTATTAGCATTTCACGGGAGTCAAAAGTATTGACTGCATACGGATTTGTAAAATTAAGTAGAATTTAATACATAACAAATTTCAAAAAAAAAAAAATGTGTATTAAAATATAGAAATATTCTATTTTCTATTTTTTTTTTCTTTTAAGTTTCGAAAGTAGTCTTAAATATATATTTGTAAATGCATAGCACACAAAATAAAACACAGATTAATGATATTTTGAATGGTAGCTAAAATGGCAATTAGCGGTAAGTAAATATGTACATAAAAATATATTTTTTTGCAGTGAAAAGCCAATTGAGTGTGATGTTTATGGTGATCGGCAGAAACAGGTAAAACTTAAAAAACCAGTTTTTAATCATTTTCAATGGCTGTGATAGAGACACATGTATGCAGATGGGATGGCCATCTATGCATGTTTGGCTAAGTGAATAGCAAATGAAATTCATTTCTTTTTAATTCAATTCATTTTTTATTTTTATTTTTACTTGTTGTTGTATTTTTTTGTTTCGCTTTTTATTAATAATCTCGGCTTTTCGCCGGCCACTCATTGTTTACTATTCGCCAAATGTGTGAGTTGGCGGTTTTATCCCCGCTATGTTGCGCTGGTGGCATGTTGGTGGGCCGTTGAAATGACCATTTAGCGCGCCGACTGGCTGGCAGTCAAGGTGAAAGTTGTGACATGCGTCGCCTATACGCTTCGGCGGCTTAGCGTGAGCGTGCAACTTGTTTGCTATGAGAAATTATGCGATTTTTTTTTTTGCTGTCCACACACCATAAAGTGGCATTTTATTGCTACTGTTGCTGGTATTGTTGTTGTTGGCATTGTATTCGCTAACTTTTATAATATTTAAACAAAGGCACTAATTAACGCACAAAACATTTCGACAATTTTCACAAATATATTATTAAAGACAATAAACGCGCTTTGGCGTACACACACTTATTGCACACACTGTATGCATATATGTTTGTATGCATCAATGGTGCATTGTTTAGGTTGCTTTCCGCTTTCCGCTTTCCGCATTCGTATGGTAGCGCCACCACTCGCTCAGCGATGTGTAGAAAGTTTGCGTTTTTCGTGTGGCAGCTAGCATATCCGGCTTAAGAGTTCGGCGATGGGAGTTAAAAATTTTATTTGCTTGCTTTCATTATTTGTTTTTGTACATTTCAAAATTTCTTGCAGTTTTTGCTGTTTATCTACATGATTGGTGGCGCGCCACGCTTCAATTGGCTGGTCAACACGGCCGCGCAGGCGAATAGTTTCCAAAGTTATTCACTTGCTGTACTACTGTATTTGTATGCGTGTATGGGTGTATATGCGGCATGTCGTTTTCATTTGGCTGGCACTGAAAGCTCGCTTTAACGCCATAGGAAGGTCTTCATTTCAACTTGGCAAACATTTTCAGCCAAACTTTTTATCTTTTGCACGTTGGAAATGTTTGCAGGAATGAAATGGCGGTTGAATGTCTGACGGATGATTGCTGACGTTTGATTGCTGCGCACAATTGTCGTTGTGTCTATGCAATTTTGGGCTTCCACCAATGCATAACTCATTCATAGAGACCCAGTAGGGTTCTGGAAAAAAAAACTGGTTTCAGTTCTGCCAATTTTAAGCTATGTACCATTATCAAGTTCTGGAGATATACATTGAAAATGCAAACATTTTTAACCTCTAAAATGATTTTGAACAAATTTGTGCGGAATTGAGCATAGAACATAAAACTTTTATAACAGCATGTTTTGAGCTGATAAAGTTTAGTTCAACCGACTACACAAAATATTCATTCAAAGGGACAGAAGCTCCTAATATATCTGTATAACTTCCAGTTCTTTCTTTTCACATCCTTCATTTCTTACTAATAGACTAAAGTGAATGTGACACTTATCAAGATCAATGTGATCGGTTCTCACACACATTTTGCTCTCGATACATGGTCTTCACAGGGTCCCTTTATTGGTTTCGTTGGTTGGTTGGACGACGGAACCGGAGTAAAAAAGAAGGGGTTTGGCTTTTCAGTGTCCATTTTTTCTGATTTCATCAAAATACTCTACGTACGGAAATCACTTGATTAATACAGCGAATAAAGTATAATTAAGAGTATATATATATATATTAAGAGTATAATAAGTATATAAGTATATATACTTTTGGGATTTATACATTCGATGGATGTTTTCTGAGCTTCTTCCCTTATGTCTATCGACTAGTGGTGAACTTCCGGATAAAATAAATTTCATTTGCCTTTCGCAGCATTCTTCCTTCTAGGTTCAGCACCCAGAAAATACGCTTGAGTTCCAAAGATCAGCCTCCGAATTTTAGATGATGCACTTGGATGAAAGAGACGATCGAGAAGTGTTTATATATAAAATATGTTAAAAAATCGGCACACATTTATTAAATCAATGTTTGAAAAGTGGCAAGAGGAAATCTGAAATTCTATTTAAATGAATGGAAATATTAAAATTTGAAATTTTTAATGAGTGATCCTGTCCTACTGGGTCCACATTTCTGCATTATTTCCGTTTAGTGTGTTTCGTAGTTATAGCAGCTTGATGTAGTTGACAAAATCATTCTTCCAACAGCTACAAAGTTTTCTGCTCCAATGAAGCATTGAATTGACATTGTATTACGGTTGATGTTGCAGCAACAAGCAATTGAAGCAATGACTGCTGGCTGATAGAGCTGCAATTGCACATACATGCATACATACATACATGTGTGCGCTTGTTGTTGGTATTGTTGTTGTCACTGTCAACGTTGTCAATGTCAATGCTTTATGTTGTTGCTGTTGCTGTTGCTGTTGCTGTTGCTGTTGCTGTTGCTGTTGCTGTTGCTGTTGCTGTTATTGCTGTCACCGAACTATATCTGCCACTACGTCACAGCACGTTCTTACTTCATTTCATTTTACGTTTCTTCATATTGCTTTGCGACAAATTCTCTGTGTTCTTTTGTTTTTGCTTTCCCACTGCTTCTCCTTCTCCTACTGGCTTTCCGCTGCACTGCTTTTGGCATATTTTCCCCCACATTGCTTAGTGAAACCCGTTTAAATTAAATTGACAGCAGAGTGCCGTTTGTTGCAACTATATCTATATATATGTATATATATGCGTTTTCATATATTATTTGTATATTATTATGTGGCTGTGTTATTGCCGTTTCGGTTGCTGTTGCAAGCAGTCGGGCTCAAAATTTCCAAAATCTACGCGTTTGTTCAACCAGTTGTTGTTTTTGTTAACTCTACTACTTTGGTCGCTGCTAGTGGTTCTACTGCTTCTTCTTCTTCTTCTTCAATTGCTACTGTAAATGCCATTGACAAACAAACTGTCACTCATAAATATAATATTTTTTCACACACACACACACACACGCATGGACAAGTGGGTAGCAAGGCAGCTAACTGTGTGCATTGCCGTTGGGGTAGAGCGCACATTTGCAACATGTCAAGCGAAAATCGAAAAAAAAATGAAGAAAAAGAAACAAAAAAGTTTGCCCACAAATAAAAAATGCGAGAAGCAAGAATGTCTGTGCGCTGGGGCATCGCTGATGTTCGGTTTTAGCATGCAGAATCACAAAAAAAAAAAACAAAAAGTTATGAAATGGATAAACACAAATGTTTCTATTAAGAGGCACATATGCTCGCTCACACAACTTTCCGCCTAATGCCGCAGCACAAATTCAAGTTGGCTAAATGTGTCACCGCAGCACCGTTGGATCTTGCAACAACAGTTAGTGCCAACTGCTGACCACCGCCAGCCAAACTCACACACAGCTAACGAGTTGTTGCGCCTGCTTTTAACTCCCCGCCCACCAATCTGTAGGCAACTGTTGTTGTTGCTGTGCTCGCTGTTATGTAAGCATTTAAGAATTTAATATAATATTTGTTGTGAAACTAGCGATGAGTGTATGTATGTATGTACTCTGAATTTCGTGGAAAACCGTTAATAGAACAGCAAGCCAATACTAGTTTTGCGCTGGAATTCATGGGTGGCTAGACAGGCTTGGGATTAGTCAACTAACATTAAAAGACTTGTTAAATTTTATATAAAGTAAAAATAAGTCAAGCACTTCTTACGTAAACTAGAAGTAGACACAGAACAGACTTCATCATCATATTTAGAAATGGCAAAACTTGTGATACCCGTCATTTTTCGGAAGAAGGATTCGCTCAAGCAGATGATTAATCTGAATGCAAATGGGACATGTCCTCAAATGAATAATATCAAATGTTCAGAACTGTGGATCTGAAATGATCTACACTCAGTACACTTAGTGACATTGTTTTATGAGCCCCTATCAATAACCATACAATAGATATATGGAAAGATGACTCGTGTCTTTGAATAACTACTAGGACACCGACGTTACTATTTTATGAGTATTAATTCTGAATAGAATTCCCGACCACTATACCATAAAACATGCATCACTTTCCTTATATGAGGTCTTGTAACTCTAAACACTTAGTCCTCTCCGAAATAAGTTGAGATTACCCGAGATTATCTGACTTGCAAGAGACGTGTCCATGCAGATATTCAACCGTATAATAAGGCATTATTTCCCGCCATGACAATCCATGGCTTTTGCTCAATTTTCCTCAATTCTGCTCACACTTCGTTGCTTATTCGTGAATTCTTTGCCCCAGATTCCTTCTTCGCCTGACATGGTTTCGTGTGACTTTTTCCTATTTCCAAAATAAATAAAGAGAACCTAAAGGGCCGTCGTATTACAAGTATAGATGACATTGAAAGAGCATCCCTGAAAGAGCTAGAGGCCAACCCAAAAGTCGAGTTTGAGAAGTGTTTCGACGATTGGAAGGAGCACTGGCATAAGTGCATAATATCGAATGGAGACTATTTTGAAGGCAACAACGTTAATGTAGACGAATGAACACACCACGTATGTGAGATTATATGTTCCATCCGAAAGCTTTAGAAAATAGTATTTAGAATAACAGATTGAATTATTCAAGATTTATTTCATTCATAAGTTTTTTCGATTATAAATATTTCGTTTCTCCGAACATCTAAGACATTCCGACTTTCTGAGTTTAATGGAGAACGTAGATTTCGACGGATTTGACATTGCGTAAAATGTATATCTCTTGTAAGAATCGTATGAACATTTTGTACTATACTTTGACTCGTCTGAATAGCCAAAACTAATCAAGCACAAGAGCTTTGGATGATGATGTTACTAATCTGATAATATTAAAGATATCACAAGCAGAGAAAAGAGAAGACTTCGGCTTTGTGAGCGTCTGCTCTTGAAGTTGTACGAGGAAGCCAATATGCGAGGAGAAGACACGGGTGGAACTCTGTGTGGTTCTCTATAAGATCACATTACTTGTTAATGCGACATTTAAGACCACGTAGAATGAAAATTCAAAAATACTGTAATTTACCTTCACTTCGCCTAACCGCTACTCGTACTTGTACGAACCTAGTCTTCCACATTCCAAGCGCTAATGCCATAACATTTTTTAGGTCAAAAGTTCAAGTTTGAAGTAAATTGCAAAAGCCACCTGCTAGACCACTTTTAAATTAATTAATAGTAGTCAAATGTGTACCATAGAACGTTAACAACAACAACAACAACAACAACAACAACAGCGCTGGATATCTCAGTATCACATAAGAGTCAATGGTCAAAATGGGTTGCTCGTTTTCCCGCTAACACACACAGCGGGTGTCCCAATTTCCTGCAGCCGCACACATTGCAAGGCTGTTGGCCGCGTAAAGTTGGTCAAATCGTCATTTTCGCCATTCGTAAAAAAGAACTCGCCCAGTGGCATACTTTTGCTTTGCTGTTGGTCATAACTCTACATGGCCCCGGCAGCGCAGCGGCGTTGCTATCTGGTTCATACGGCAGCGATTCTGGTAGCGTCTGGCAGCGACTAATCAATGAAATGACCGAGAAGCTGCGCAGGCGCATTTCGAGGTGAAAAACTAAACAGGTAAGCGGGAATAAGACAAGGCATGCGGGATATACTAACTAAAGTAAGCGTGGCACACTTTTCGTGACTGCCTCTGGGTCGTTCGGTCATTTAGCAGCGCATTGCCCACACTTGCAGCAGCACAGATAATGGCCGTGTATGTGTGTATTTGGGTGTTCTGCGTATGGAGTGACTTCAAATGTACTCGTAGCATATGAGACGGGAATTTCACCAGCGATGCACCGATGCGACCGATGTGTCTTTCGTATTTACTATTGTTGTAGTTGTTGGTAATCTCGTCGATCGTTGTATCGACTGTTACATTGCATTGCCGTTGCAGTCAATCAGTGGTTGTAAGCCGTTAGATTGTGCCGTTTTAATGTTTGTATTTCTTGTAAAGCGCTCGCCTTTATTTCTTCTCTCCGGCAAGCTTCTTGCATTCCGTGCACTAATACATACAAATGCTATGTTTTCAAATATAAGCTATCAACTATATATTAAGCTACCATTTATGGACATATTAATAAAACCCCTGCTGGGAGTTCGCTTCATAATTTGATAATAACGGTGTTTCGCTAGTTGAGTAAGATATTTGCTTTTAAGAAGCGCAGACTTACAAAACTTTGTGGTGTGGTGAATCGAACAGGCAACTGGTATAAATACAATAAACTCAAACTCAAACAATAAACTTAATAAATCAAATAGTGAAAGAAGAGCAAGTTATTATATAAGTTTAACAAGGCATTCTCATACTCTCTTGTACTACTCAATACTCTCTTGTATCCAATTCAATTTGAGAATGTTTGTTACCTATTTCTTTTCTTAAATTCTACTGCTGACACTGTTTAACAAAGCAAATAAAATTTTATGCCATTAGTAGTGTTTTTTTTTTGTATTTTTAAACAGTAATTTTCAATAGCAATACAAAATTTTTATTTTTTTTTTTTTTAAATTTATCACTCAAAATCCTGTCAGCTTTTTGAGTTTTTAGCACATATTGAATTTATACCATTTATCTTGCAATGTAACTTCTTGCCTTATTTTATACCATTCTGAACTCTCCCATTTTGCTTTCTTTTGAATTTCTACACTGCAACATGTCTTAATTATTCGAATTCGACAAATCAATTAGTTTTCTCAAACACCACCACACTTCCACTTTCCTGTTGGGTATTTATTTATGCGTTCATGCTTCTTTCTATATAAACCGTATATTTCAAGTGAATACTTATTCTGGTATTTATATATATATAGTACATATTGGATGGGTTGTCTCTTTGCTGCAGGCGAACTGGTTTGGCATCCACTTCATAAATATTTAAAATTGCCAATAAACTGTGAACTAATGCTTTTGACATTCTTTTGGCCTCTGTCGTATGGTAGCGGTGTCGACTGTGCAGTGGCCAGGGGAATTCGTTGACACAGTTTTGCATTTTAATCCCAGCTAAGCTCATACACATTTAACAGAAAACGCCCACAGAAAAGTATCTTCATACACATGACACTCTGACTTCAATAAATTTTCATTATTTTCAGTTTTAAGTGGTACATGGGTATAATTGTTAGAAAAGCACAGCGAAAGAAAAATGTTTTAACGGAAAAGTTAAATTACAACGTATCCACATATGAATTTTTAGGAATTAAAACTGTTGTTTAATGTTTTTAAAACGAAAACTTTCTGTAAATTATTTTAAACAAAAATGTATTATTCCTTGAAGCTCTTGGATTTGGGTGGGAAGGTAAACAGTGTAATATTATCTGGAACCAATCTTTTAATTTTGACACACTTTTGTTCATGCTCTAAATAGGCAAGCTAAAAAAGATTATCGATGTTTAAGTTTTCGAATCTTTGGAAAAGACTGAAAACCGTTTGATGGCATATTTTCGTTTTAGAGTAGAAAACTTAATCTCAAGAGATAATAAGTCTGTTCGTTGATGCCTGCTTTGGTATAAGAAGCTTTGAAACACTCCAATACATTTACCTAATTAAAAAAGAGATCAGAGAAGAGGAGACCATCATGCTCTTAATAATCTAAAAAACATAAAAAAAACTGAAAAAGTCGCTTATAATATAAGTTAGTCACTAGATTGCAGATACACGATAATGATGAAGTCTAAAATAATAGAAAAGTCTTTTTGGAGTATACACTTCACGAAAATTTACGTTGTGAAAAACTCATTCCTCTCTCTCTCTCTTTATCTCTCTATATCTCTCTATATCTCTATCTCTCCCTCTCTTCACCCATAAATTATAATATATTTAGGTATCTCTATCTGTGCCTCTGTATCTTTCTGTTTCTGCATTTCCCTCTATATCGTTCTCTCTCTCTGTTTGTATGTCTTCCTCTCTCGATTATCACACATGTTATGGAGCTTTTACAGGAATAGCTTGTAAACGAAGTATTATCACTCATTGTAGATATATGGTATATTATATATAGAAGGAGGGAAATAAGCGATTCTTTGGAAATTCATAATTTTCTAATATCTTTTTTGTATTGCTTTTAGAAAAGTAAAAAAACACCGTTATGTGCATTTTTAATAACTCTATAAGTATTTTAAAAACTTCTTTAGAAACATCTTGTATCTCTCTCCTATAGTAATAAACACTTTTTGAAACCACTGCACAAACACATTTTTATAGCTGTAAATCTTTTATGAAAAACAAAAACAATTACACTCACAATTCAACGTACAATGTAGCTTATCGCCTGCATATCTATGGCCAACATTTATGCAGTTAACATTTATCAAATGCGCCTTTAGCATTTGCAAATAATTCCACTAATTAAAAGAAGTGGTTTTGCGCATGCGCAGTCAGAGCCGCCAAATCAACAACTCGGCGGTCACAGCACGCCGCTGCACGCAAAAATTGTCGAGAAAAATTTCAATTAAAAAGTATCAATGCGGTTTGTTTAAACTTCTAACCGCACACACACACTCACACAAATATATGTATGCATTTATGTACGTAGTATTTAGTTGGTTGCTGTTTGTTTTATTTGCCACGAAGCCATTCACCATTCTATATTGCCGCATTTAATTTATGCACCAATGCGGTTCTTCTTCGTCAGGCCCGATTTTCGACCGACACCGACGCAGACGAAGCCACCAGTCAATCTTTGTTAGATCGAAATGCAGCTGTGTGCAGTCAGCATTGTTAAGTATGTGTACAAAGTGAATTATTACCAATGGCAGTGGGTTAAGACAGCGAGTTACAGAGTTAAGTCTCTAAGTACCACTTTTTATATGTATTGTATGTATGTATGTATGTGTGTTTACAAACGCTGTCTGCAATGACATATTAAGCACATACTTGTTTTTATGCTTCTTCTGGTCGCTTGCTTGGCTTGGCTTGGCCAGCAGTAATGACCTTCAGTTCAGCGCAGTTAGTAGTTGGTGCTTGAGGTGCTGATGTTGATTCTAATTTTTTTTCATGTTTATTACTTTTTAAAGACACGTCAGTATGTATGTATGTATATTATGTGGCTTACTGGCATTATAATTTGCCCATGACTGTCCACTTTTACGAGTATCACCCATTTATTTGCACAATCCATTCTTTGCGGACATAAGAGCAGTCTTAAATGGTTGCGCATAACTTTTTTTCCTGCTATTTTAATAGACTTGCCGAGGCGTTGACGCTAAGTTGTCTCTACATATTTGTTGTTTGTTACTTCTTTTGCATTTTTTATTCAATGTTGCGCTGTTGTGTTGTTGCGCTTGCTGTTTTTAAAAGTTCATAGTCAAATAGTACATTTTTATGTGCGCTGGTCTTCGAAATAGACTTCCTGGAAACAAAAGACCTTAACGACGAACTACTCTAGCGTTTCGTTGTCTAATACTTATGTGAACTTATTGTTTGTCTGTTGAGATATATTATACTTTTGAGATATCTGTGTTTTCCTTTCCTCACGTCAGCTAATGACTTTGACCTTTAGTGAAAACTGGCTTTGATATCCGCTTCGTGTCTTGTAAAGAGTTCAAAATGTCGAGAGAGCGGTTTTTTATCCGTTACATAATTTCGAAAAATAATTACGTAATCGAATTAGTTCTCTGGAATGCGTTATTTATATAATTTTGAAAGCAAAACCTGCAAAACCAAACAAATTTTTGAGCATTTCTTACAAATAAATAATGAAATGTAAACAGTTGTGATTTTTGGTGCTTTAGAAATTCATAAAAATTATGTTCTAAAATTCAATAAGATTTCTGAAAACTGTGTTTATTATGAAATTTAAAAAAGTTAATATAAATCATTTCCGTTTCATCCGAAATTTTTTGAAAGAGCAGCTTTTAACTTTATTACGACTATTTATTGACACAATAACCCAATATTTTTTATTACATGTAAAAGTTAGTAGCTTGAATGCATTTCAAATCTTCTTCTAAACCCTTTAAAAAGTAGTTCTCCGAAAAAAACTTTTTTACTGAATATTTTCTTAAAGCACTTGAAAAACGATTTGAAAGCATATTTTATATTTTTTTTGGAAATTATTTCTATAAATTTAGCGAAACTAACCCTATTTCGTTTTCGTCTCTCAGAACCATTTTTTAAAGGAAAATATAATTTAAAAAAATTTTTAATAATTCCAGAATCGTTCTCTATACCTATTCCAGTGCTTTTATTTACTTTTACTTTCACCTTTTAGGTGATTGTAAAGATCAAAAGTTTCAAAGATAATGCAGAAAGAAGACCTTCTTTTTTAACTCAAAATAGAGTGCATTATTTCGTCAAAGTATTTCAAATTAATAATAATTTTATATAAGTTGTACATCATCGACAAGCAATGAAACCTTTCAATTTCCTCCTAAATGTAGGCAACTATTTATAATTATTTAGTGGATGTGTTCTAAGCATTGCCTACTTTTGAGGAGCTCCACTGGTTCTAGTCTGTCGGAACCAACTCCAAATGCCTTGGTTCAAAACTTAATTTTTTTTTAAAGTTAGCAACCAGAAAACTCGTTCTGTAAACGACTGTATTTAATTAATGCCCAGCTTTTATGAATACTGGCATACAGACGGCAGTTTTATGGTGAAAAAAATTATTGCATTTTTTTGCAATACAATACGGCTCCGCTACCATTTGCCAACTACAAAAACATACACATCCATTTACATACCTCTAAATTTGCCTCATTCTACTATTTATTATTTTCTCACTGAAACTCAAAAAAAATATTGATTTATGCATAAAAAATTCGCTGTCAAACAATATTTTGCATAAAAGGAATATCTCGGCATATTATCGAAGTTTTCTCAATCAATACACTTTTATTGCGGTTTATAGCTTTAATTCGCCGCGCTGATTATTCCGTTTTGCTGTCGCAAGCGTTCATTACCCTTGGCATCCCTTCATAAATTACCCGCATACATATATACACCCTGTTGTAACCGTGGCCAAAACAGTCTGATTCATCAATTTAGCATTTGAATACGTTGCGACGGAGGTGGAGAAGCAGGGGGTATAGACTGTAAAATAAAATTTATTGTTTATTTCGACAAAGCTCAATTTGTGCACTCAATTTGCAGTTATGCAAAATGTCAATTAACCTCAATTCAGCTCACGTAGCGCTGCCTTCGCCGCTGCCTTTGCCGCTGCCACCGCAAAGAGGGCGACCATGACGCAGGCGTAGACGAAGATACCATGTTTTGACTACAAAGAATGCTAATCAAAAGCTGTTTTCGAACCTTTTGCTGCACTGTAAATATATAACAAAGTATGTGTGCGCGAATTTTTGGTTGACATTTAATTGTAATTAATCGCTAGACTAGTGGCTTAGTTCTCTAGCGCCCTCTAGACTGCTTGGCTGACAAATTAAACTGTTGCAATGCAAAAGGTTACGTAAGAAATGCCGCTGGAATTATGAGAAATGGAAATAAGCATCGATTTGTAGGTATTAGTTGAGGTTGATATATAGAAAGGTGTGTTGTAACCTAAAAAACGGAAAAGAATAATAATAGTTTGAGTTTACAGAACTTGTCCTCCTTGCTTGCTTTACTTGCATCGACACATAATAACTGTATTTTTCAACTCCTTTTGTTGTATAATTTCTTTACATCCCATTCGGATTGTGCATTTAAGTTGATTTAAGTAAATCATTTCAGTCATATTTTAGGTTCTCTGGCAGTCTACCATCTGGTAGTCACTTACACAAAGTTGTCGGTTAGGTTAAATTTTTAAATATCGCAAGTTTTTTCACTGCTTCTTTCCTCCTGTTACTTTTAGCAGACATGAAGAAACCCTAGAACCGTGTTCATATATGAAGAACCCATAATCCTGTTCTGCAGATTTATCCAACGATTTAACGCAAGAGAATCGTCTGTGGCATAGAAAAATTAACATTTCCAGTATAAATTTTATGACAACATCGAAAATACACTCCTTATATAGCAGTTCCTGAGGCTCAGTGATAAGGGCTTTAGATCAAATGAAGAATTCATTGCTCTTTTAAAAGCCTCAACTATGGTTATAGACACGAATTTTGAACAGTTCGTGGAGGCAGAAGGTATGTGGTAAAAAAGTCAATAGTCAAGTTTTTGTTTTGTATTTGTCGGGATTATTTTGAGATGGCTCTCACAAAGGCAGAAAATTTCTCTTGATATCTGCTGTTATTAACATCATATAGCTCACAATTGGTGGTCATAAATTTTAAGATCTGTAGAGAATTTTCAATATTAATAATTTGATTCCAAATTAGTTCTATGAGGTTTTTGCTCAAGAACCACCTGTATTCTAAATATATATGATAAAAAGGCGAAACTTTAAGAGAGCGCCACAGTAAAGACTTGATTCATTAGTACTAATTTCGAATGTGAGAATAATTGATTGCTATTAAGTTAACAAATGAACAGCAGCCTTTCAACTAAACGATAATTAATTATTCTAAACACTTGAACACTTTTTAAAGCGATTAAAGCCAATTAACTCATAATAAACCAGACAGAAAATTATGATTATGCACAAAAGATTATTTAAAACAGAATACATGTTGGCAGGCATGCGCAAATATTACACTAGAATATTGGAAAAAAAGCAAAAAGAAAAAAAAACAGTAAACAGTAAATAAAAGTAGTTGGAAACATAAAGACCACGTCTGCTCGTAAATTAAACTGCTGTTGTGGCCGCCGCTGCACAAAATCAAGGTTAACACGTACGGCCTCTTTCTAGGACACCAACACACGGCGGCGGCGCAACGAACGAACGTTTTGGTTTTTTTTTTTTAATAGCAAAACTAGAATAAATCACAATTTCGTGCCAAATGCAATTAGAGCGCAGTAATGCTAAACAACAACAACAAATATATGTAAATAAACAAGAACAACTGCGAGGATATTCGAAAAAATATGAAAATGCACAGATGAACTGGAGGAAAAGTGCAAAATAAATAAATATAGATTGTCAGCGAAGCAGAGAGGGCGGCAAAAGGAGAAAGGAAGCGTGTACAATGCAACAAAAGCAACAGTGAATGTAGCTTTCCATTTTGTGACACGTTGAACCAATTTGCCAAAGCAATGTGCTCTCAACCGGCCAATTGGTCATGTCCGGACTGCTGCCACCTGCAGCAACACAATCGCCTGCCAATCAGCTTATTCATAGAAATTAAATAAACCACAATGCTTTTAAGCATGTTTAAAGCTGACGAAATTATATATGCATGTGTGTATGTGTTAAGAGCAAGTTGAAGTCAAAATTATAATCATCGAAACAACAGCAATTTGTGCACTTACAACACACCTTTATATTACTACGTTTAATTTTTTGCCACCAAAAGCACAATCGTGCGCCGTCGCGAAGTGCTTGGAGCATCTACCCCACCCCCAATGGCCTGGTTATAAAAAAAAAAATAAATAAATAAAACACAACAAAAGCGCCAACAGAACATGATTTACAACTTTTCATTTTCTGCAGCAGCTAAAAAGATTATATTTTCTGTGCAATTAGGGTGTACCATTAGTGGTCCTCAAGCAAAACAATAAGAATCCAAAGAATGCATTTTTTTGATCGTTGTTATATAAATAATTCCGTATAAGAATTTTTGTCAACATATATTTTCCATAAATATTTAGAGTTAAGTCAGCTATACTAAATTCAAAACCCTCAAAAAGTCAGTTTTTTTTAAATTGCGGGAAATTAATTTTTTTTTATGTGGATCTTTAGAGGTTTAAGCTTTCAAAGCTGACTTTCAAAAAAGCATTTACTTCTATAGGAATATCCATATATAAAGCTGTTTATTTTATTTATTTCTTTTATATTTTATTAATTATTATTTCTTAGAATATTATTTCTTAGCCGATGCAAATCCATAGCTATTTTAGATCTCTGACCCTAATTTTCATAAAAAATTTAGTATTACATTCTATTTCTTAGCATTTTTTTTTTACCTATTGTCTACTTTACTTGCGCTAATTGTTTCTTTTTCTTTAATAACTATGAAATTTTTGCATATGTAAAAGTGCTTGTAATTTTGTCTTTCTTCATTCCATTCCATTGTTCGACTAGCTTATTGGCTTTTAATTGCTTTTGATTGCTTTTCGACGCACAAAAGCGCAAACTAGATTCATTGTTTTTTCTGCATTTAACGCTCTCCTAAACCATTATGGCTTTTCGATTATTTAACTATGAATTAATTAATAGTCACATCAGGCTTTGTTTGCCAAACGATTTCACATTTGTGTCAACGACTTAAAAAATTTAGTCTCCATTCATTTGCACTCATAAACCGAAAGCTGAGAGTGACAAGTGACTATCATAAAATCCTTTCCATTTGGAAAAATTTGTTTTCAATTGGGTTTATGGGACAGTGATCCAAAACTCAACACACTCTTTATAACAACCTTCCTTCCGGGATGCGAATGCTTTCACTTCCTAATTTTTAGATTTATATTAGGGTGGTGCACAGAGGTGACGAACTTGTGCTAATAAAACATCTAGTTGATCTAGTTGATTTAGTTGATGAAAAAGAGTAGTTTTCAATACTATATATACGAAAATAATTATGTTCAAAAATAAATGCAATAATTTCGAGAAATGTGAAGAACTCGGTAATATTCGTTGATACATTATTTATTTAATTCAAACATCTGTTATATATCTATTTAGCTGATCTCATTTAAAACAAGTGAATGGCTACAAATAAAAATTGAAATTATACAAAAGTTGCTTTATGTTTTTAGTAATAATATAAAGACAAATTTTGCAACTAAGAATACTTTCTTGTGTTAGCTTTTTATATACCTGAGAGGCTAGGTAAATATTTATGCTTGCAGTCGAAATCGGTTTTAACTGATGACTCGGTCGGTTTAACACACAAATGAGTAAAACCATGGCTGCGAAACTTTTAAGTATTATAAGGAGGTATCAAGCCGTATTAATATCTCGGAAGACTCAGCTTTGCACAATATTGCAAACACTTCCGTGCTGAGCTTGAAATAAAGCTTTAAATGATAAAGATATTTAAGAGAAAAGAGGCTTACTGTCTTTTCTAATACACTTCTAGTTGTATGCTATTCCGAGAGATATTGAAAGTCCACCTCACTGTGGCGAAAAACAAATCCTTCTCAATTACTTAAACATTGGCAGTTCATGGCATGAAATCAATGTAAAAGCGAATTCACAAAGTAAAACTATAAAAGGAAATATCAAGAACATATTTTATAGAACAATATATCCGCTGACTTTCATTCGCCCATTTGAATCTGTTTCCAATCGACAGTACTTTCAGTGGAAATATTTAATGGACCTCATCAGACCATTACATTTGTAGTCTATAGAATATATTTCGATTACGTATTTTTAATACGGCGGGTGAATGCATATTTTTCAATTATTCTTTGAATTATTTATATCGTAGTTCAGAATAATCAAATATCAAAATTTTTCTTATCATTTCTAGTATAGGTAAAAATTTTTTAAAAGGAAAGGAAATCTGTCAGTTAAGCATACTTCAACTTCAATTAAATTTTCATCCTCGCGCTATTTTTATTCTAGACTAAGAGCACAGTGGAAGGAAAAAGAAAGCAGTGTACTCATTCCAAGTCGTCACACACACAATTTTCCATCAAACATATACCATTCCTTCTAATTGCACTATGCACCTAGTCTAATTTTGCTTACGAAGTGCTTAACATATTGATCTTTAAAATCTCTTTTAACTATTAAATAAAATATTTTAGAATTTATTTTTGTACGTTTAATTAAAAGTAATACAAATTATTTGCAACTTAAAACAATTTCACACTTTCATTTGTTCTTCTTTCTCATTTCAGCACCATAAGCAAAGAGTGAATCCAACTTTAGAAGGTAAGTGAAATAAATACGAGTATATACTACATTTGCAAGTTAAATACCAAAACACCTTACATTTTCACTTTTCATTCGTAAGAAAACTTAATAAATGCATAAGTGTAAATGCAACATATAAGCGTCGCGTCCCGCACCTAATGGCTAGAACTCTAACGCGATTTACAATGCCGAACATTGTCAGTATATATATAATCACATATGCACACATACACGTGTATATAAGCCTATACACATTTAATTAACTCACCTTCGCAAAAATAGCAAATTTATGCACACATAACACTTACGTATATATTTGCATTGCCATATTCACAGGTATGTATGTGCCTAGGTGCGCTCTTTATGTGCAAAAGTGGAAGCAACTCGCACTTTAATTGCAAAACTTACTGTTTCAAGGTGCAAATTCACTTTTCGCTTTCATATTATACCGAGTGTATGGGGCATATGTTTTCTGTTTGCAAATATAGGCAAATTTGTTTACTTGCAACATGTATATTTACTTGTGCACATATACACACATGCACATGTTCATGTTTATGTTTATGTGGTATTTTGCTGTTTATGCATTTAACTGCAAGGTAATTTGCAAGAAGCACCGAAGTAGAAATGTGAGCAAATAATGCACTAGCGATGTTGCATCTGCAAGCTAGCGGAGGTAGAGTGCATAGATGCTTTCATATACATCCCATCCATACATATTTACATGATTTACTGACTAATGTGCAGTTGGAAATTCAATTTTCACTTTATGACTTCATTATTTACTCAAGTTGGAAATTATTTTCAAAGAAAACAAATCGAAAATGGGGTTAGGTCAGGCTAAGATCTTTCATATGATGAAAATAGTTTGGAATACCTTTCTGTTTAGATGGTTCTGGGTATATGTGGAGTAAAAAAGATCGTTCGATACAGCTATATATTCTATAAGGTTATTGCTGTGTGCTGTGTTGATCATAGAATAAGGGACGGGGCATATGCCTTCTGATAGTTGAGAACTAGATGGTATGATTAAAAGAGTGTGGTTTTTAACAAAATCCGTATTGACTTATAATTTCGACTTTCTGATTATTGCAGAGATCACGCCGAATTTGTTAACTGTAAACCTTATCTGGGAGTATATCGTTGAGATAATTAGTGCTTATAACTTTGTTAGATGCTTGGCTCAGCTTCTCCTACTACAGCTTCTTCCTACTTTATTCGACAAGCCGAAGGCCCTACAAATTTTAAGTACTTCCACACGGCTGATGGTTTTTAAGGAAATATTTTTCATTTAAGAGAAGTTTCTTCATCAAAAACTTTAAGATTGGTACTTGCTGGACAAGATTCGATCACTTTAGATATAATTTTCCAGATATTGGTCAGGATTCTAATCGAACATTGTTAATGTGAGGCGGTATTGCAGACCTCTAATCAATAAATGGAAAGCGCCTAGCATTAAAAGTACCACAAATACCAATACATGTGTGTTAATTTTTATATGTAGCATGAAAATATTGCTACAGGTTCGGTATGGGTCCGCTTTTTGTCGCAAAGGAAAATGTGACTAATGGTACTTTTGACCTTTTTATATAGAACGAATTGCTCCATTTTGTTCGAGCATGTCCTATGAAGCGACTAACCGAAAATTTACGAAAAGGAAAACAGTCTTTACGTAGTAGTCGCTAGTCACTAGTGTTCTAGTTCGAGTAGTTCTAATATTTTACAACCAATCATATATTAATATAAATAATATTAATATTCGCTTGGGACTAATTAATACATAATTGTAGCTTAAAGTATACGTTAGAGACTAATTTATTCCCAAATGTACCATAGAGAGAGTAGTCCGGGTGTACTCTCCTCAAAGATTACTCGTACAATTTTTTGCAGGGTATGTACGATATAATTATGTGCAAACATATGAACATATGAACATTTAGGTTTTTGTGTTTCTAGTGTTGTTGTACATTGTTTGCTGGGTGGCCAACATTTTGCCGAACACATGTTCGCGCTATCAACCACATTATCCACCGCCATCAGATCATAAAAGGAAGTTGAGTTAGAATTGTATTTGTTGCATGTTGTTGTTATTATTGTATGCTAGTATAAGCGTTTAAATCGGCAGATGAGCTTGCGAAATGACACATGCACATATGTATGTACATATGTATGTGAGTGTGTACTAGCACAAGTCACAGAATGATATGCAATTTATCAAGATGCACGTACACAGACACATAAATACACTCATGCAAATAATTATTTATGTATATGTGTGTCTCGGCAAAAATGAGCTTAAGCGCTCTGTTGTAATCGCGTAAAACGCTGCTGTATCTGGATTGATGGCTGAATGGCTGCGAAATATGTGCTATAAATCTGATTAAGCCAAAAAAACAAAAAAAGCAAAGGAAAATGAAAATGAAAATGAAAATTATGACAGGAGATGCATAAACCACTACAGATACTACACATACATACGTACATACATATATATGTACAATTGTATAGGTATGAGAGTGTATTGCAACAGCTTAAACCACATAGTATATATGTATGTAATATGTGCGTCTTTAGACATCCAACATGTATGCATGTATGTATATGTATGTCTGGCTGTTCAACATGAACGCCGGTAGCAAGCAAAGCAGTAGCGACGATTTAATGCTTTTCATGCAAATGGGCTAACCGACAACCAGGAAGCATAATTCTCGCAAAGATGCGAAAAGGCAATAAAAAATGAAACGAAGCGAAGCAAAAACTTACAAACGAATTGTGCATGTGTGTAAAACAACGGGCACGCGGCTTAGTGCAATGTTCGCATTAAGACAAACACATACATACATACAAACATAGATTGACAAGCGAACATTCAATTGCCAACATGTTTGTTGTCTCTATGTAAATGCTAAGAAATATTGCGCATTCATAATGCACTTGTCTAGCTGTAACTATTTACATACATATTTACATAAATCTAAATATTGCCCTGTCGCTTCCTTGAAGCTTATTGCAAAGCGCATTGCTAAATTGATGAATGACTTACAGCAGGCAGATGCAGTAGCAACATAAGGCAGCAACTATTCCACGAGCTTGCACTTAAATAATGTATAACTATGTCTATATTGGTATATATGTATATTTCTGTTATGAATTATGTACTTATGCATGCGTGTATGTATGTAGGTACATAAACAGTGATTTAAATGGGAAATATGTCTGCACGAAAGTAAGGTTTTTTAAAGTAGTAGATGGAAGGTGTCATGCATGAGGCAACTGTTCCAAAAAATAATTCACTTGGATCCCAGATCAATACTATATACGTTTAGGGTTGCAGAGCTAATGAAATGTACTTGAATATTTTAGAAAGAACCTTTGTCATAACATTGGTCTTCTTCATCGTGTCACTGTATTTCTAAGAGTTAGCTGCATTTGAAAATCATGAATTTAGCTCTGCAAGAACATATCTGTCGATGTTCAGGAGATAACCATCGCTCTAGAATGGCAAAATCTCAAATAATTTCAAGATTTTTTAAGCGAAAGCAACGAAAAAAAGAAAATTATGTTTGGTAGACTTTATTATTTATTTAAAAAAATGCTTATAAAAATTTTTTCTCAAGATTAGAAAATTTAAATCCGCGAAGCAATACATTTATTGTCATTGTGGGGCTCCGTTGGCTCTTAAAAAAATTTTTTTTATTTTTTAATTTTACGCACTAAGAAGTCGTAGATATCATATTTAATTCCTTTCCTATTAGCAACGAAAAGAAAATAAACTAAATTGATCAAAAATCGCAAAAGGCCACAACTGCCTTAAGGTCATTGGCGTAGTCTATTACTTTCCTATGTAACTTTTGCTATTTTATAAGGGTGTATGACTTTTCTAAAACCGATCACTTTTCCATTATCCAACGCTCTCTTACTACATTGAGATTAATAAAATGAGGAAGAGGGGGAGAGAGAGCACGAAATTAATTTAACTAAGGACTTTATGTAAAGCCTCGATGACTTTTGTAATAAAAAATTGCTCTTCTCTGAAACAAACACGAGAATAGTTAATAATTTATTACCAGATTTTATGAGAAGAAATTTTTTTAGTAAATCTTGAAAAATTCATTCACTCCCAATTGCACAACTGAATTCTCCATTTACTCTCTTATAATTTATAGTTTTTTTTTGGCTGATAATTAAGTGAGCATTTCAAAGTATTGAACAAGAGATCTTCAGACTTACATAAGTGTTCATGAATATACTTCAAAAAAATAAAAAAACCAAAAAAAGGCTTTATAATGATCAATTATGGGATTTAGTATTACATAAACAACCTCGTTCATCTTAATTATTATTCTTTTTTGGAGTTTAGTTTATATAGTTTAATATAGTCCAGGCGGTCTAAACATTATTGTACAATTCCTTCTTTTGTTATATTTGTAAAGATTAATTTTTCATCAATTTCATTAACAAATTTGTCTCGAATTACAGCAATAACAGCTACTTAGTTGAGTAAGAAACAGATTTATTGCAAACAAATTTAATTGAATGAGTCACAAACATTCTCATGTAAGTATATATATATGCATATAAGCATGGAGGTATATGGCTTTTATCATTCATGGCGCCAAGTCATGCCTACATATACATATACATATACAATTAGATGATGCTGCTGCTGATTCATAAATCTATAATAAAACCGACCTATGGAGCAATGCAACTCAATTGCTCCATAGTCACGGCACCTGTAAATTAATTAAAAATCGATTGTCTTAATGAAAGCAAAATATTCCAGCTAATAACATTTACATTAACATAAATACATATATATGTGGGCACTGCAAGTCGGTGAAGATCTAATATTGATTCATGCACTACAAATCCCCATGCACTTCGAACCGAATAAATGTAAGATAAACGGAAATAGCTGAGATTTTAATTAAATGCCCATTCAAATAGATTTATAGGGAAATTCATGCCATCACTCTTGTAACCATTTATTTAAGGAAATATGCACAAACAAATATAATTATAAAGTAATTTAGAGAATGCCAAAACATATGTATTTTTAATTTTGGTTGCAGGCACACACAAATCCAAAGGTATGCTGTTTGGATATAAATTATTTTATATTTTTAGATTGTGTGCGGCAGGCGACAGACAACTAAGCTACGCAGTTGGTCAACCAAAGCAATGAAAGAAGCATTGTGTAATACAAAGCCAAAAAATAAAAAAAATTTTTTTTTTTAATAATTTAAGAAGATTTATGCTTATAAAGTGAAAGTGAGTGTCTCCCAAGAGACATATGCTTAAGTGTGCACGCAAGCCCAATAGGAAATTGAGTTGGCAGCTATCAAGTATGCTAAAATTAAAATTGGTTTAAAAGAAATTGAAGAAATTAACTTAAGTTATTAAAAATACCCTATTAGTCAAATTGATTTCACTTGCTGAGTTTCAATTATCCGTTTTTAATGTTATTCTATTGTGTGCTCCTTGGAACAAATTCATACCACTGTAGTGATTGTTTCATCTGCTAAGATTTTCCGTTTCTTTAAATGCCTAAGGTATTCAAAAATAAGAGATTTAAATATTCCTCAGATTTTCTTAAAATAATTGAGTATATATTCGAAGTTCGAAGTACAGCCTTTGTTTGTGGACAAAGTACTATTCATGAAAAGCTAGCACAAATTGAGGTGGCCTTCCTCTTTATGTCGGTTTGGTCCGTGTGCAAAACAACCAAGTCTATTTGACCTTATATATGACTTGGATCTCTATCAGCAGCATCCTCAAAAGCTGTATGTTTTTTGTTTGTATCCGAAAATGTAAGTATTTTATTTTGCAATACATGTTTTCTCAAATAGACGTTCGTACAGAGCAGACCCAGTAGGTTTGCAGCCATTTACTTGAAGGACAAAGGCTTTTCGAATTAACATTCGAGCATTACCAACTTCCCGTCCAGGTATATTTGATGAAATATTTACTAAACTTCATATATCTTGGCAAAAATCCTAAAGTTGGCAATCACAAGAACATTCAAAATATCATTTATTAAAGTTTTTCCTACGGGGTAACCAACATTTCAATATAATGCGGACAACGACAAACAGTTACACTTCTAGAAATCGTGTGGTACCTAAATACTGCATTTCTTACTTAAAGTATACAATTTGAAATGCATTTTATCCGTCGCAGCGGCTGCCACTCGGTCAGTCAAGCATCTGTGGCCAACGGATTTGTCCGGGTTATCGGCTTTTGCGTTCGTTGGCTTTTAATGCCTACAACCCGTTTTATGCTTATGAGACTTTGAAACTTTTTAAGTTATTCCATAATCGCACACCTACATACAAACATATATAACTGCATACACATGTACATATATATATATGAGCGTATATATTTCGATGCCCGAGTGCTGCAAATATGAATGTTGGCAATTGCATGACTATCCGTCATTTTTATTGTTCTGCTGAAACTTTTTTCATGCAAATGTCAACAGTATGTCATTGTTATGCTGCTGTTGCTGCTGTTATTTACTGTACTCTGCGCTATCTCTTTTTAATGAACACTTTGTATAACCAAAGTGCTACAATCCCAAAATGTGACTCTTTCTCATTTGCCGTTTTCATTCTATTATTCCTTATTTGGCTTTGCTTTTGACTTTCATTATGTCTGGCTGTGAAATGGAAAGTTAGCTACCAAAGTAAACATAAGGCTTCTGAAGAATTAAATTATTATTATAATATTATTATTATTATTTTCATTGAATGGAAACAAAATTTCTGGCAGAAAATTCCAACAAAATTGTCTGCAAATTTGCAAAGCCAAGGAACCCAAATTAGCAAACCAGTGTCTTTGTTCGCTGATCGGCTTTAAGAGAAATCTATATCGATGTTTACGAGTAATCTCGTGCAGGTATCTGAACAATTCCGACCCAAAAAGCGTGCTATTAAATTTTCTAACTTAGTGTTTCAATGAAATGCAAATGCTTTTGCTGTAATTTGCAGTCATTCTTTACACTTTCAAATCTTCATTGGAATTTGAATTTTATATAGAGAGGCGTGCACCATTTCCACTCTTATACTTCGAATCCCAGGCACCTGTCATCTGTAAATTTATTTAGGGAACATGTGGATTAGGCACTTTAATATTTCGAAATATACTTCTTTGCTAATAGTGGAAGTGATAATAATAAGGCATTTCGGATAATGCTGTGTAGAACATAGAAAAAATGTGTAGTGGTTATCTTTGCTTATTATTACCTATCTTATCGAATTTTCTCTTTCACGGTCTCTCCTAAAGTCATCTTGTCTGAGCTTTAAGTCCAAAAATACTACTATTAAATTGATTTCAATCGATTTCAAACTCACGAACGGTACTTGCTTTCTGAAAACTGCGTTAGTTCTCCGCTTACAAATATTCTCTCCTAAATCGTATACGAAAATTATTCATCCTCACAGAGTTTTCTGCTGTGTTCAAAATAACTGTATATTGTATTTTTATTTTAAATTCTTTTTATATTTGCCTCACGTCACCGACGCACGTGACGCACAAAAATATCAGAATATTCAATATTTACTGCCCAACTGAACTTTTCAAGTTTTGCCGAAACTTTCGCACAAACTTTTCGGAGACAAGAATTCTGAGAACGAATTTAATTTACCCAAAATCACTTTTGCAAAATTACAATTCAATACACTTGAACACTAACTACAAAAACAAGTGCGGCAGTGCGGCAACAGCAATTTCCAATGCATAAGCGAGAATAATAAACTTTGCGCTTTTAAGAAACAGAAACCCATACAATGTTCTTTCACTCGTTGACCGTTGCTTGAACTTTGCTTAACAACAACACCAACAACACCAACAACAAATGCAGCACTAAGGTAGCACAAAGTGTGAGCTAAACAATAAACTTTTCAGAAGCTGAAGCAAGCGTGCAGACATTTTCATTTTCGTTTTTCTACAATGCAGCCATAAAAGCTGTGCTGCAGCCCCGACCGCCACCCCCACCATGGTGTATTAATTTGCGAAAGTTTTGTTTGCAGCTTCGAAAATGCAATTCTTAAAGTTTCAGGTAGTTGTCGAGCGTTATACCAGATGTGCCGTTAGTGCCCTTAGTGCCGTTCGTGCTGTTTGTTTCCTTTGTTATTGCATTGTGTCTGCAATTTATTGCTTCGAAATTTCGTAAATTGAAAGCATCCTTAAGTGCAGCGCATACACAATGAGTTTGGCAGCCAGTGGTGGAGAGCGCAGCGCAGCGCCTGATTGACGCGGGTAGTTGTCAGATTTGATTGAAATGACAGCGTCCACAATGACACGAAGCCTTCAAAAGCGCTGTATGCTGATGTCTGTTGTGATCTATAATACACAAGTTATAAAATTGCTACACTTCTGTGCATATAAATACACAAAAATATTACGAAATTGAAGCAAAGCAGAACTGACAAGAAAAACTTTTTTCCCTCCAAAAATTGCGTCAACATCAGCATAGAATGACAACAATTATAAGTTATATGGGTGCATAGTTAGCCCTCGTAACTCAACTCAACTCGGTTGCCCTCAAACTTAATTTGATTGCTCCTTATCAATTGATTGACGTTGACAGCTTCGTTGGCTGCCAATAAGTAAGTGTCAATTAAAAAAATGTAACAAGCTGCCAAAGAGGCAATTCTTAGTGTAGGTGGATTTCAAAATATTCAAAGCAATAGGGGATAGAGGAAAGAATGTGCCGTAAACGCAATAATTATTTCGTTTTGTTAATTCGAAATACACATATACATTAATTTAATGGGAAGTTATTAAGTAATCGCCGTGTATCGAAATTTTCCTAAAATTAAATAATTAAAAAGTCTGGATGTATTTGTAGGTGTGTTAGTACACAGATTTGGCTAATAAGAATTTTGTATTTACGCTTTTATATGGACGTCGGGCATGTAACAGACATGCTGTAGAATTCTGTTTATTAGTTACTAGCAATACATCGGTTATAGCGATGTTTCTGCTACAAAAAAGCGATCAGTCCCAGCGATTTCATAGTCATAGTTGCTAGATTGCTAACCATCGAAGATTATATTGAGATTAGGAGACCTGCAGACTATGATGTATGCCTTAACAACTCCCAAGTTCAATTCTTACAATTTTGCCATAATTTTCACTGATTTCTGGCACGTTGCATCGTCGCGATTGGGAGTTCCCCAAATTTTTCTGAACGTTGTGTCCAACAAATTTCTTTGATACGTTTGAAGTGTCGACTATCTTGATCAACCTCATTTGACAGCCATCCAAAATATTTTCTGGATTTTTTCGATGCTTTCGTTCGTAACAGACTCCGTTGACCGATAGTCCGGATAACACTCATCACGACACTTTCTGGTACCAGCAGTACTGTTTCATGAAAAAATAATGGTTGCTTTATATAATTTTTTTTTTTTTGCAATATCAAAACGTGAGTCACTGAAAATGCTAAGCAATAACAGTGAAAAAGTTATATATAATATGAGAAGGTGGGTTTTGAAAGTGGGTTTAACTGCAAAACATTTGTGTATAGCGTGCTCTCTCTATAATAGCGCCCTTATTGAAACGTAGTGTATAGAACATAAAGTACCATATAGTAATTTTATGTCATGAGAACTAGCCAGGTCATTTGATTTTTAGGGTACATATTCCCTCAAATAGACGTTCCTACAGAGCAGACCCAGTAGGCTTGGAGCCATTTACTTGAAGGACAAAGGCTTTTCGAATAAACATTCGAGCATTACCAACTTCCCGTCCAGATATATTTGATGAAATATTTACTAAACTTCATATATCTTTGCAGAAATCCTTATATTGACAATCACAAGAGTGTTCAAAATATCAGTTATTAAAGTTTTTCCTAATGGGTAGCCAACATTTCAATATAATGCGGAAAACAACCAATAGTTATGCTTCTAGCAATCGTGTGGTACCTAAATACTGCATTTCTTACTTAAAGTATACAATATGAAATGCATTATTGCCTTACTACTTTTGAGACCTAAGTGCTTGCAAGTAAAACTTGTAGTCTGTTATCTTTAAAATATACTCTAATGTACTGTAAATGTTTGACTCATAGAATTCTGTGCTTAAAAACCTATTATTGGCGTATACGCATTTATACACATTTATAATAACAAAAAGTACTTTAAAATAGTCTAGAAATCCTCTATGGTTGTAACACCTCCTCGGCGATTGAGATTACCACAGACTAGCACACCTATGGCACTCATTAAGTGAATGGTTTAACTAGTATGATGGTTACCATGTTGATAGAAATGGGACAATTATGAGCTATCTTATCATATAATTTACTTTTATATTGCTGAATTCGAATTAACTAAACCCCCTATCAGCTTAAAATTGTATTAATGATGACCTAAAAAATTGGCTGTCGAAAAATTGTTAAATTTTTAGTTTTATTCATGAAGCCAGAGCCTTCTATATTTACTATAAGTACTCTATATTTGATAACCTACACACATACAGCAAATGTGACACAAAATCATTGGCAACTGTGCATTAAGAGCAAGCTTTCGCATGGATTTTTAAGGCCACCCGAGGCAGTGCAAGCAAAAAGGCTGTCAATGCACATGATTTCATTGTCATGATACAAATTTATTAAGTGCCCAACAGAGTACGCCCTTTTAACAACACACACACACCCACCTAGCAACTGCACCAACAACAACTGAGTAAAACATACAACAAATAAAATAATTGAGGCATGAACTTTGCACGTCAATCATACGCCATGTACACCTCCAGGGTTGCACGACGCTCACTAAGTTCGACGCTTGTTGGTACTCTACTCTATCTGCTTTGTTGCGCTTTGTTGTCATTTTTCATCCATATTTATTTAGCATTTTCACTGTGACAATTTTTCAATTACATTTTGTTTGGGTTTTTTCGCCTTTCTTTGCACTTACAATATTGCATTGTTGGTAAAAAAAAACCGGCAAGTACACGAAATGAACGAGAAATTCCTGTCCATACCACAATTGTGCCGTTATACACACACACTCACATATATTTATTGTATGTGAAATGCAGGCTACTTTTGGCTGCCGCTTGTTGCATGCCACAAAAGGTTTCTGCTGTCTGCGACAGGTTGTACTGCACAATGTGGCACATAATATAGCAGTTGAAGGAAAAGTTGCGAAAACAAAGCGAAAAAAATTGGAAAAATGTGTGTACAGCTTCAGCGAAAAGCGCAAGCAGATTTTAATTGCAGCTTCGGCGCCAAAGGCCAAAGCCAGTTAATTGGTTGCGACGCATGGACCTGATTCAAAATACAAACACAAATTTGTGTGTGTGTGTGTTTATGTGTGTGCGTTAAGGCTGCGAGTGGTAACTATGGCAATCAGCGCGCTTGCAACAAATTACATTTACACAAACCTACACACAGTTATTTATGCAGTTTCATGGTCACCAAGGTGACTCCTTTATGCCTATGACTGTGCGCAGATATCTCCCGCCGCCTTCAACTCGCACCGCAGCCAACGCTGTGCGACAATCCGATTCTGGCAACTGTCAATTATATTGACTTTCAAAGCAACAACGACACTGCACATACATACATCTATACACTAGAGCCACTAGTTGCAACAACGAAATTATAGTGCAAACCAGGCAGTGGGGGAAAATAAAAATGAAAATAGAAATGAAAATAAAAATGAAAGAGTGGAAGCAAAAAACATGAAAATAAGAAAATACGAAAACGAAAACCAAAAAGCCATAAAAATTAAAAGACACTTAAGAAATTGCAAAAAACATGTTGCGGCAGCAATTCTCAGCCGCCACTTAGCTGATGAGCGGCAGGCGACATTTTAATTCAAGTGAAAGTTTGCCTGCCTCAATTCAACTTTCGTGACGAAAAAGTGAAGCAGCGTGACGTCGAAGCGTCAAATAGCGAGCGTCACGATAAGTGACATGAAAATGGTAAACAACAACAACACCAACTCGAAATGACTAGAAAACCACAAAATAAGTAAATCGCTCCAAAAACAAAACAACTTGAATTGAACTATTATATACGTGGTTTAAGCGCATATTGGTGGGCCTACATATCTATGTAATTGTTGTAAATATGCAAAAACTGACCAAATTCATTGCCCAAAATTCAAAATCAAACATTTGCAGATTTAGCCGCAACTTAAGCTTTCATTCTAATCGCTTGTTTTTGCGGCTATAACGGTAATTTATTGGCTTTTCGGCGAACTTGACAACCAATTGCCGCATACTTATCTTATTATTTAGATGGCCATTCATACAAAACTTTGGCACTTAACTTTTTAACGGTGGTTCTCTTGTTTCAACTATTAATCATTCACTTTTACTTTCGTGCGACTTTTTCGGTGTGCTGGTTGCTGCACAATAACACACAATTATTAATTGCGCATTTAAAATTTGGACTGAAGACAGTGATGCTTCTTCTTCTTTACTAACATTAAAACGGTCTAGACGATTGCGAGCGAGTAGGTAGCAGTGCAGTTTGAACCCCTGAGTTAAGTCCTTTTTCAAATGACCACTACAACAACACGTGGAAGTCAGCTCTTCCAAATGTTAGCGCATTGCATACTTTTAAATCGGTAGAATATATATAAATAAAATATATGTGCGTGTTCCAGTGTTTAAATTTGTCAAACAATTATATGCTGCCCAGAGTATAATAATTTTGTTCACCTTTCGATTTTTTGGAACACCTAAACCTAAGCGAAATTGATATCGAGTTACAAATATCAAAATGATCAGGATCACGAAAGGTATTGAATTCCGTCGGTATGTTTGTCCGTTCGTCCGAGCAAGCAAACTTTTTGGTTAGCTTGATGAAACTTGGTACACGTATTTTTTGGTGCTCTGTGAAGGTTGGTATAATAAAATTTAGTGCAAAGGCTCCCTGGACATCTCTCAACAACTGGAGTCATATCATCCGTACTTAGTAGAAACATTTATCTGTAGGATTGATATGGCATGAAAACTTCAAAAATTGCCAAAACGTCCGAAGAACTACATTTTACAGCATTAAAATCGGTATAAAAATTGGGCGATAGTTGTGGTACCATCCTTTTTACTTTTTGGTGAAATTCAATAACCCAGAAATTACTGGACTAATTTCAATAATATTTGATATTTTTTTTTGAACATTTGAATATAGATGAAATCGGACTACAGCCACGCCTACTTCCCATGTAACACAATTTTTAATTGCATCAGATTATTTCACTTTGCACTACATAAATCAAGCACAAATGATGATATCGGAATAAATTTCTCCATAAATGGGGTCTTCAAAACGCGGCACCGCTCTTATAAAAATGGTCGAAAGCGAACCATCATTTTCCAAAACCCCAGATGCCATATGTGAGGACCGCAGTGCATATGGTCAATTGTATACCGAAAAGATACCTTAACAAAGCAAAGTTGGCACCTTTTCCTGATAATAAAGTGACCTGATGCCACAAATTGATAAAATCAGTTCACTGCTTCCCTGGCCCCTATATACCTAAACTTTATTTTTTCAATTCAATTAAAAACTTTGTTTAGTTTAGAACTTTTGCTTGACTTTATACTGCATATGATATGTTGTGCCTTTGGGTCGTCAAGTTTGACTTTTATCTGAAAATGGTATCACTGCTGTGTAGATGATAATTCATGGAGAAGAAGAAGAATGAATCCGTGTGATTAACACAAAAATGTGAAGCCATAAATAATTCGCCAAGCAGCACTTTTGTGGCAGTCTAAAAGGCAATACATTAAGCATAATTAGAGATTATCTGCTCAAGATTACTGTAAATTTAACGCTCAAATTCGCTTAAAGCTATGGAAAATGAAAATAAACCCACAGCCACAGCCACTTGGTCGCCACATTTAACCCAGACAAGCGAAAAGTCAATTGTAAATAATTAGCAAATGTCCGAGCGTTTCGCATGCTTCGAGGCGTAAAAGTAATACCCGAAAAACCAGAAAATTTCTACGAAACTGCAACAACAACAATAGCAGCAATGCAATGCACAAAAGAGCCGAAATGTGAGAGTTCAAGCGACTAAACGGCTAATTAACCCACGACAAGCGAAATGTGCGCGCGCGCCTATGTGTGTGTGTGTGTGTGTGTGTGTGTGTGTGTGTGTGTGCATAGCGTTGCATTGGCTGAAATTGGCAAAGAGGAAGCAGAAAATCCAACCGAAATTTGCTAACGAAAACAATAGACCAAAGTGGCCTGGCAGTTAGTTGGTGGCAGAAGTGAAAAAGTACTAGCAGAAACAACGATGTGTTGTTGTTGCTGCTGCTACTGATGTTGAACGTCAACTTTCAGTTAAATTGATTACAGCCGGGTCGCAAGGCAGCGGTGCAAAAACAATAGCAACTGCAATGGAAATGAAAATGAAAATAAAAAGGCTTGTGATTGGCGGCATCGCAGCAAAGCGCCGGCGCTGAGGCAACACAATATGCACATTTTTTCCATCTATATGTATGTGAATGTGTGTGTGCGCGTGTGTGCGCGTGCTTGTGTATTAGCATGAATAATTGTTATTGCAACTATGTAATCGCAGCTATTGTTTGTAATGGCGCCCGGGTGGCATTGCAGCGCCATGGCGCATCACTTGTCGCTGCTTGCACAACATTTTCACACACACACACACACACACACACACACACACACACACACGCCCACTTGTATTGTATGTTTGCATGTGCTTGGCCCTACATTGGAAGGTATGAAATGAACGCGCGTGTGCGTGTGTGTGTGGCCAATGAACCTTGGCTTGGCTTGGCTCGCTGGCAACACAATACGCGCCAACTTGCACTTTCCAGCATGACAGTGAAAAAGAAGCAAAAACAAAAACAAAAACAAAAACAAAAACAACAAAAACAATAACATAGCAGAGAAATGAGAAAAAAATTCACAAAAAACTATGAATGAATGAAGCATTTGGTGTGTGGTGACGGGCAGTGGGGTTGTGCATATTTGGACCCACTCTACACATTACTGCAAACTCTACGATGATGTTGCGGGTGATATTATGCAGCCGTCGCACACTCCAGTGTTGAGCATGCAAATTTCACAATGAATGACGTCTAGGCAAACATGTAATGTAATTGATGTGTGTTGAGTGCGTGACTTGCGCTTAGTGGGTCTTGGGTTCTAATACTGGACAAATAAGATTAAAGAGAAGGATTTTAATTTCAAATGAATTTATCCGGTTGTTATATAATAGACGCATATATTGCATGCGTTTATACTTTCTTATAAATACGAGGGTGCGTGTCTAGATTTGCAGAGTGGGACAATTAGTTGGATAATAGATGCAATAGGCAGCTTCTTAATTGAGTTATTTGACAATTTTTTTCTATTATTATTAATATGGACAATTTTACTAAATTAAGAGATATTCCACAATTCCTTATATAGTTTAAACAGATTATTAAACCATAATTTATTGCAATTAGATTAATGTAGCCTAAAAGCGGGGCTGTCTATTTGAATTGAGTAAAGACTCACTTGAAATCAATCCAAAATCAGAAAGCAAGAAATATGCGAAAATGTGGGAAAAAGTTCGAAAGAATTATTAAAGTGTCTGTTAAACCCATTTAAAAATTCTTACAAATCTTCTTAGCATAATTCTGAAGCACTAGCGTCTATTTAATTTTACTAATAAGTAAAAAGTGGACGTCGATATTTTGAATTTCGCATCCAAAGCGCAAGGATTCGTTGTCAGAAATAAAAAATTATTTGGAATATTTCAAAATAATATTTAAGCGACGAAGTAGTAAACAAAAAAAAACAAAAAGAAGTGAACGTTTCTTCGGAGAAAAGAAACAAACATATTTCAAAATCAACTGAGCTGAATTTTAGGTTGTTAATAATTCCCCACTTCACGAACTAAGAAACCCTCCCACGTAACGGAAAAAGATATGTGTGTGAAAAGTTTATATTTTATTGAATTTTCTTACATTGCACAATATTTCATGACCAAAGACAACTATTCAGAGGCAACTTTCAGAGGCATTGCTGTGATTAAATTTTTATAGCAAAATTTTTTTCACTTTTCTCATTTCTTTCAATTTCTCACTACTTTTTCAGCACTTTTTAAAGTTTTTATTGTTTAAAACTTTTTGCAACAATTAATTTTTTTTCCTGCTTCGCTTGGTGAACTGAGAAACGTGCGAGAAGTCGACATATTACCGTTACATTTTCCTTTTTACGCTTACCACATTGTAAGCTGCACACAAGCTTGAAAGGCATATCAATAGCACAAGCCAAAAAAAATGAAAAGAAGCGAATGAAATTTCCTCATTTTATGCATTTCGCAATAATTACCAGTAAAGTCCGACGGCTTTGCAGCGCGAAGCAACGCTTTTTGAAGCATTAAAACGACACGAGGCAAACTATCAAGGGGGGGAAATTTGCAACAAAAAACAACAATTTGGTGGAAAATTGTCGAAAACAAAAAGTATCGCTGACAAAGCTGCTTTCAGCGTAAATTTTTATTGTTGTAGTTTGTGTGTTATTTTTTGGTTTTTTTTTTCTTTTGGTTTTTGCAAGCGGTAATTTGCGTCTGCAAAAAGGTAAGCTCGAAAAGCGTAGAAAAGAAAATGATATCACGTAGTATATTTCAAGCAGACATGAAAAAAACCCAACAATTTTTTGTTCTTGTTTTTGCACTGAGGAAAATGCCACGAGAAATTACAGAGGGACATGAAAATTGTGTCTTGATTTATTGGCGTTGGCATGAGGAAAATACGCGCGCACACAGTCACACGCACACACACATAAAAAAGCAGACACACGTGCGCACTCCACAAAATAAGTATCAAAATTAGAGCACAACCGATCCTCTCCACCCAAACCGCCCGCTGCGTGCCACGCAACTTGTCGGGCCGGCAGCCGCCCATCAATCGCAGTTACAGCAGCGCCGAGAAAAGTTTTCGGAATTTAATGAAATTTGCAACATTTTATTGGCCCGCCAACACCGGCGCCGTCCGTGTTTAGCCGCCGCGCGTTGGATTTGCGCAAACTTTGGCAGCTAACTGATGGGTCATTCATGTTGGTTGAGGTTAATGGAAGTGTCTTTGCGCTTGTTGGGGTGTGTGTGTGTGTGTGTGTGTGCCTGTTGAGCACACCCAAAAATAGTTCACGTTAATAAAGCCGATATATTTGTTGTTGGTATTGTTGTAGCACCTATTTATTATCAACTATATCTGCTAGCTATTGTTCATTAAAAATCCAATTTGTCACACAATCTAATTAGATTTTATCAGCATTGTGATTTTCCATAGATGAATACGAGGAGAGTGTGATAAGTTAGTGAATATATTTGGAAATAAGTTCTTTTCAACAAGAAATGCCTAGACTTACTCGTAGGCTCCTGCTGACTCTATAACTTACTATTTAAATTTTTTTTTCTACCGAAAATGGAATTTAACAAGGTCCATGAAATATGTCGGCTATTGTTTCAACAATGCCTCTAACTCTAACGAAATGTTAGTTCCCCAAGTCTGCTAAATCTACTATCTTCTGTAATCTTTCACATCCACTTTATCATGATATTTATATCAATTTCCACTGTCTTGGATTTCGATTAAACAACTGAGTTTTCTCCTTGAAACCCCTACCTTTTCTTAAAGACTGTCTTCAATGGAGGCTCTGTTTTCATTGCCACGTTGGATTTTTTGATTTTTTCTCAGCATAATTTTTAATCTGCTATCAATTTGTCCTGTATATTTGATAGACGAATTCTGGTGAGATGTCTTCCTTCTCGCAACCGCGGCAAATTCGGCTTTATATACTGAAGGTTGGCGATAAAACGAACAAATGAAATAACAAACCCTCTTCAATGGCAACAAGACATTCTCAAGAGTTGAAGATATTTTGATCACTACATTAGATGAATCCAGGCACAGGAACATTGCTGCCTTTGAAGCTAATGTACAAATATTTTCAAAAATTACTGACTTATCGAACCGCTCTTGTTTTAATGTTTAGATTAGGTGTGTTCATTATAAAATATGCAGAAATTATTCGTAAATTTTTAATTGGGATTGAAAGTGTGAGAGTTTGAAATACTTTGTTGGTGTACGAGTATCTCGAACTTTTCATGTATTTTCAATTGGTTAGATTGCAAGGTATAAGTGGATTTATTCTTAATTATTAATATGCTTATCGTATAAAAATAATATTATCTAATTATAATAAGTTGTGCACATTTAATTAGTAAACTACATTAATTATATTAAAGTAGTTGTATTTTTTAACATTAATAGAATTAAGTACTTCTTATTTGTTTTGTGCTTCTTGACTGTAAATAACAAATGCAGGACCATACAAGTTTTAAGCCAACTACGAATTGCTTGGTTTTTTTTATAATATTTATCTTTGTTGTGATTCGAACTTATGACATGTCGTGTGGTAGTTACACTCCAAACATGCTAGATAATATCCATCATTCAGTTTATTTTACTGCGTTTATTCCTGCGTAAATTTAATGGCCTTTTGGTGCTGGGATATACGTACGTGGCGTATGAGTAATCTACGACGAACATAATCCTACATACCTTTTCGAAATGAAGGGGCCCATCTTATGAAATAATAGAGATTAGTCATCAAATATTGCTTATGGGCAGTAACAAAGTATAAGCAAATTTCTTTAATGTAATTAATATGATAATACAGTTAACATTTGCTTAGCAAATCATATCAAAAAAGAAAGTTATCAAAGTTAACAAAACATATCACAAAATTTAAACGGAATTGGTTTTGTATTTCGGCTGGGTTTTTTTGTTTATTTATTTATGTATGGGTTCTACCTTTCCTACACTTGCTAAATGTCTTCGACGGGACGGGTTTTACTACCTTCAATTCAATTTCTTTTTATGCCCTTCATCGACTCATCTGACGTTCCGGCGGCGGCTATTCAGGTATTGTGATCGTAAAAAGCACATAAATATCTCAAAATATAGTGGTTGAGTGTTGAATTGGTTTATGTTTCAATAGCAAGAATCTCTTTTGCTTATTTTGAGAATTCTTATCGCTTTGCCAAAAGTCTGGCAACAAAACATCAAGCAAAATGTGCTGAGTTGTTTTTCGACTACATTTTTCTTTTAATTGTCTGATTTTATCGCCCAAAGCAGTTGTGAACAGATGACTCACATGCAGCTAGTTTTCTTTACGAACGAAGCTCATTGAATGTTTTATGCTACTCTTTTACTGGTGATTGCGATAAAGCCGACTTTTTAGAAACTTTTTATGATATTTTCAATTAATACTTAAAAATAATAATAACGAATAATTTCGGCTTGCGATCATTGAAAGCAGAACATTTCAACTAAGTAAATTTAATTCCTTACTAAAATTTGCTTAACCAACTTCTTGGGTCGAAAATAAATAGTAGTCCCTTGACAAAGTAGTTATTATATCTCGTTAACCGTCCTCTTTGGACCAAATTTAAGCCCATTGTACAATAAGTATGTGCGAAAATCATGGTTCCTTTGTGTTTCGTGAATTGAAGAACCAATCTTAGTGATAGAATCATAGAAAGGTAAAAAATCGACTCAAAATTCTTGAAAAATGGCCGTAGTATGGTAGTAAAAATTAACTGAAAAGCAGATATGTATTGGTGTGTTTTCAGGTTATCAAAAAATAATAGAAATGTTGTTTAATTATGATTCTGCATATTTCTCATTCAATCCTTAAAATTATGTTTGTATTTTTTCCTATTCAAGAAATGGCATTATTTAATTGTCTTCTTCTTCTTCTCGGAATTATTGCAGGCTCTTTTTATTTAAACTTTGAATTGAAAAAAACTTTGAAAACTCAAAATAAACATTTTTTTTTAATAATTTCAAAGAAATGTAGTCTAAGAGGGTTTCAAAAAATTTTCGACATAGTTTTCGCAACACTAACAATAGATTATATAATATCTATATATGCATATTAATATATCCTTAACTAATTTTTTATTAAAAAAAACAACTTTTCTCTTTAGGTTATCTGATTTGCTACTCAAAAGTTACTGCTTCTGCTACTAATGTATTTAAATCACACACTTTTATGGTAATTTCTTAAAAAAAAAAAATGTTATGCAAATTTTGTGACCTGAAAGCAAATAAGTGAGCGAATTTTGACTATTGATAAATATATATAAACTGAATTGCAGACTACAAACGCTGCCATATGGAGTCCAGAAATCTAGCTGGTTTCGGCAACACGCGCCTGCAACATGCAGGCCGGTTTTCGGGTGACTCACCAACCGCCACTCGGAATAGATTAAAAACAAAATCGACAAATCATATAAAAATTACGCATATACGACAAAACCAATGAATGAATGAATGAACGGCACTTGTGTCGAGAGCGAGGCATTTGAGCACCGCTGATTTGTCGCCTGAGACTCATATTGTTTTTCAGACAATTTCCCAATGACAAAACGAAAATCGAAAAACAACGACAAGGGGGATTTGCGGAACTGCTCGAAAAACTCCCACGGTTGCTGGTGAATGCTGCATAGCTGAAATATGAGTAATTGCTATGCGAAACTGCCTGCAGCACAGCTGGCGGGCGAGCAAGCAGAGAAGGAGCAGCAGTTGCGGCGGCGGCAGCGGCGATTTCCAATATTGGTCAGATTGAAATGCTGTGTAAGCACACACACACACACACCCACACACACATGCAAATGCAAACTTTTATGACATTTTCGCTGCACCAATACATGTGTATGTGTAGATATGTATGCGCTTGTGTGTGAGCTCAGATTTTTATGAACCTGAAAATCAACATTTTAGTCGCAAATTTTCATGGCGCCCACACACATCCCGGCGCCACAACAACTCACTAACTAACTCGCTGCAGATTATCAGGCAGTTGGACACATTCTTGCCACAATCAGCAGCGCTGTGCGATCGCTGCGCTGATGGGAAAGCAGGCATCGATTGTGGTGCTGGTGCGATTTCATTTGCGAAGCCAGTCAAGCAGTTCGCTTGACGAGTGACGGGAGGAGTGGGTGTTGGCAGCATCTCATCTGGAGCAACCGCAACCCGCTTACCGCACACAATGCCGTCAGTGCATCGACGCGTCAGTGGCACATATGCAATAATTCTCCGCATTCAGCAGAAATGTGCGCGTAGTTTCTTCTTTCATTATCAGGCATGGCTCTTCGACTCGCTCTTAATTAGAGTATACGAGTATATGATAGTCCGGGTGCAGATGCGGCGTAAACAGATGTTGCAGTTGCCGCAAATGAGAAAAGAACGAGAAGAGTAATCGTAGGAAAAAACAGATATTTCGAATGAAATTACACAAACAAAAAGTACGAACTATTTCTAGAAGTTAGCTGGAGCTTATTGCTGTGAAATGTCGACAACATGAGTTCTCTGGAAGCTAAGCGCATCAGTAATTTGCTATATAAACACATCTAGAGCTGCATATGCTTAAATATTTTCCGCTGTTGTTGGCGCTGCTGACAGGGAGCTGAGGCGAAGGCAATGTATTCAAATAACCACTTGGTTTCCAGCTTTTGTGGTGTGGAAGTGCTGCATTGTGGCATACATGCTCGACTTTATTTACTCGAAGCCATACAAAATTTTACTTTTTCATTATATCTGCTTCATTTCTAATTTGTGGCATTGTTTGCTTGTATTATTGTATTCCCTACTAGGTGGGAAACTAGCCTTGCATATTTTCTACTTGTATTTAGCTATTTTTAGGTCCATCACTTTTCAAGGCTGGCGAGTGATTTTGGCGATTTTTAAATTGCATTTAGTCGTTTCGTCTTTACACCATATTTTTTATAGTCAATACAATCTTTCATTCTCTCTAAAGGGGTTAGGCCAGTCTAGGATTTTCAAAAAACGAATTCTTTTGTGCTCAAAGCCTCAAAGCACGTTAGGGTCCTAAAAATTATTCTTTTGGTAGAAAGCACCCCTGTAGAGTCGATGCGTTCAGCTTTAGCATTTTAGCTTAAGACTTTAAAATCGTTTTTTTCGAAATTGCATTTATCAAATTGCATTAAATTGGCACATAACCTCATGAAAGTTTAACACTGGCGTTACGGTAGCATTATCTAGTAAACTACGTACAATTTTTTTTGCTCTTATAGCGGTTTTTTTATATTATAAACAATATACTGTTAATGTAGCTTAAAAAATACTTCTGGAAGTGTTAAATAAACATTACCAAATTTTTTAGCTGAAAACTAATGCTTATGAACCGTGAGGCGCTGGAAAGCATACGTATACAAGTTTATGTGCTTTTTCCACACTCTGCAGTTATTTGGGCTTTACTCGAAGAGTGAATGGGTGACATATGTTATATGTGAATGCTACTTACAGCTGACAAACACGTTTCTTCCTAAAGTAGTACTAAAGAGAAGAGAAGAAGCAGAGGAAAAGCAACAAAATCATTTCCACTTGCATAAAGAAGTAGCAAAAGCAAATAAGAATATGTATATAGTAGTGTAGTTGCAGCAACTATACTACATAGATTGCAAGGGATTGCAATGTTAGAGTTGTCAAACTGACAACTAAAGAGCATGTCTAATGTGGTAAGTGACAATTACATGCTGACATTGGCAAAAGGTATACTAAACCTTATATATATAATATCAAATTAGTACCGGTGGCAAGCAGTGTAACTGTAGTCAGTTTGAAACTAGTTCGTTCTAAGTCAGTGTCAGCCTACATGAGACTTAGTTTGAGCAAGCTGTAATTTATTATATTATTTTTGTAGCTTTTATGTATATATATGAAGTGTTATTAAAACTTTGATCTGAAGCAGAAGGCTAGACTGACCGAATTTTATACTAAAATGATCAGGAAAGTGAATTGATGCGATATAGTCTCACCCAACTCTTGGTTTATATATAACGCTATCTTTTGGTATGCAATCTAATAATCTCGTTTTAGAGATATCTTATATTGAAATTGACCAGATCTGATGACTATAACTCATGGCTAACATATAACCAATTTCTATGGGATTACGTCATCATTCCTGTAATTAAGGAGTTGCTTTGAGAAATTTGTGTTGATAAATTAAATAATAGATATAGAGAGTTGACTCTGATCAAAAAAATCTAGTAACTGTATATGCTATATATAACTGAATCGTCAGACACGCAAATAAAAAAAGAGCAAACAACATAAAAATCGGTTTTTAAAATCGTCAAAATCAGTCTATATTGGAGCTCACCTACTAATAGATCAAAGAGATCAAATAGATCAAAGAGAGAAAGATTTTACTTCAAAAATGTAATTGTTTTAGTGTTTGAAATATTTTGTAGTTTATTTCATTTTTTTGTATATTCAAATAAAACTTTTAGGCCCCTTTGCTTGCATTAAAATTTTCATTAATTTTTTTCCAGTATAAAGTTAGTCATAAAATATTCTCAATACTACTCTACTACATAATTTTGTGTTCCTACCTTCATGTAAATATGTATATGTCTGCTCTGGAATTGACTTGAAGAGCTAAGTACATATGTACCCGTGCAAAAATAGACTTGTGCTATAAGAGTAAGCACTCTGCGCTTCTATAATACTTAGCGTGTCTTACTCTGCCGCATCCGGTGTGACACTCGTGTGCTGCAAAGTCAACAAGGCGTACAATATATCTGTATATATGTGTATATGTACTTATATGCTCAAATATAAGTATGTATACATTTTGCTACGAAAATGAAAATGTCCTTGTCAAAATATCGTTTTGTCTCTAACTTACCCTTCAAAATATATATATATATATAAATGTATGTGCATAAGTATGTGAATGCTACCTTCTAATGTTTGTTGTCATTAAATTCATTAAAAGCATGTCTTGAATCAACAAAAGCGCCACATGAATACAAGCATCGTTTAGCTTTCAAATTGCAAACAAAAATTTAACTTAATAGGTACATTTACTGTTTTTAATATTTTGTATGCTTTTTGCTAAATTTTGCACTAATTAAGTAATTAACTTAATTCTTATTATTTTTTCTACTGTATTTTACAGATTTCCTCAATAAAGCAGCGGTGGTTAAATACAAATCTAGCAAACATTTGAGGTGAGTTATTGTAACAGCATAAATTATTTTTCTAATCGCGCTACTAATTAAAGCACACAAATTAATTACTGTAAGGCAGCTTGTTTAACTAAGCATATTGCTGCTAAATTAATATTGTACATTTTAGCATTTTCACTTAAAATTTGAAATGTATCAAATGCACACGTCATCACACACGTCATCACACACGTCTTAATATCCTTTCTAAAGTGCTACCGAAATAGTCTTTGACCTTTGTGTGTTTGTGGTGTGATGTGAAGATGAAAGTATTTATAGCCATCAGCAATTCGTTTAGAATTGGATTTTGTGTGAAATAGCCTTTCAAGGCGATGTTTTCCAAATTGGCTGGTTAAAATTAAATTCCATTTCTACACATACATCGAGATCTACAGAGATAACTAAATATACATTGCATTGTTTGTATATCTGTATGTAAGTAAAATTTCAAACTTTATAAATATTTACCAACCGAAATTTAGTTCTATATATACAAGTTTACACCTGCACCTATGTACATTCAGCTCAATTCCTGTGTTACTTATACGCCCCAGTCACCTTTGAGTGTTCCAACGCCTAAAGTGTTAAAATAACAACAGCAACGACGTAATGTGAGTAGACTTGGGTTTGAATTGTGCAAGACTCTGCCGTAGCAAGCAATTTGAGACTTTAAGCCAATTATATTCAATTAAAGTGCGTGCGTAGGCTTTATGTTTACATATATACATACAAGGAAACTAAATAGCAAGTAGTAATTCCATACTTATGTGGGCCGTTAGTGTTTTAGTTTATGAAAGCTCACAATGAGTGCTGGAGGATTTGTGAGAAAAAAATGTGTGAATTTTCCTGAGTTATTTTTAGAATGTTTTATGCATAATCAGCCTAATGCTGATAGTGTGCGAATTAGTTCTACTTGAGTGGATGGAATATCATTTCATAATTTATAAAATTTTTTTGCTGTAACTTTTGAGGAATTAAAAAAATTAAAAGGAATTAATTTAAAGAGTTTTTTTTTATAAAATAAAAATAAGTTAATTTAAAATAGTTATTTCTTTATTTATTCTATTATTTATAAATATAATTGAAATAAAGAATAATACTGACTCTAGTAAGAACCTGTCAAAATACTGTTTATCTTTGATTTAACAGTACATTTGAAATGTAAAAATTTATAACCTATATAAGTGAATAACTAACGACCACACCATTTTGCTAGCGCATATATTTTATCCCATATAGAAAAATTATGGAAAAAAGGAAATAGTTAATAGTGTATAGAATTATCTTTTCCATATCAAGATTCTTATGTTCTTAAATATTTTCAACCGAATTTGGTACATGGCTCTTTTCAAAAATTCCATATATCGTGTATTCCAGCCTTATTTTCAACTAAGTTCACTTGCTAAAGAGGAGGTCAAAATTATTAAGCAGATATTCCTTAAATAATTTTTATTATGACTCCACTCTTGAGTCCATTATGTAGTAACAGACTGATATAATAAGTAACCACTTTAGTTTGGATTTCAAAAATTCAGAAGCCGAGGAAAGTCTATGCTAATTTTAATCTGACCTGTAACATCAAATAATGATGCGTTTGCTCTCTCTAAAGGTGAATTGCTGGAATATAAAATCCCTTTCCAGCTCATGGAAGACACATTTATTAGGTATTTATTGAATTATATATCTTTGAAGCTAGTTCTCATATCCCCTCTACATTCTCTCAGTCGAATCGACCTCACTCAAAACATATTTATTCTTTTGCTTTGTATTTTCAAACACCACATTTATAAATAAATAAGCATCTTTATACCTATATACATGGCTACATTCATATATCACTCAATAAAAAGATATTCCATTAACGTTGAATTCGAAATATTTTGCATTTTCTGCAGTCGGAAGGTGTAAATCAAAGCTTTTTAAATTGACGCATGCATTTATCTTGATCAAAAATGCGAGGAGAAAAAACTCTAGCTCAAATTAGGGCAAACACATTTCAATTGTGAGTGAATTGATTGCAGCAGCAATAACAATGGGAGGCTGCCGGTATTCGCTTGACTACCCTCTAGGAAATTTTAGGTGAATGGATTTCTTAATAAATTAGATAGTATGTATTATTTTTCATTTATACATTAAAATAAAGAAATATACGTATATTTAAATATATATATATATTTATATATATTATATATTTATATATAAATATATATATTATATAAATATATATATACAATAATATATATATAATAATATATATATAATAATATATATAATATATAATATATATATTTATATTTAGAAACTATTTTCCATTGAAGTTGAGCTAAATATTGAATTAGTTACGTTTTTCCAAAAATGTGTTCTCAAAAATCACAAAAAATTTATCTTTTTCAAAATTTACTAAACTCGAGTTAGCAGTACTAATGATTATTAATAATAACAATTCAGCCACAAAAACGATAAACAAGCAATTTCTTGTTAGGCTTACACATAAGTGAATATTAAATGCAATAGGGGAATTTTATTAATGCACATATAGTACAATGACGCTTAGATATCAGAAACCCCAATAAGCGATATGGAACCCAAATCAAAAGCATGCTATTTATAAATAGAATGGTAATAAATGCGTGTGCTTATATATTATTGAAAAATATTCACGTTTAGGTTAGGGAGCAGTAATTGTTTTTCTAAACAAAACCGGCCGGTAAGCATTGAGGTTACCCAATAAACCAAAAGTTTGCAGCAAAGTGGTGAGCTGAAAAGAAAATTAATGTTATGACAAGTGAATGTTATATGCGGATATCTATAGTTTATCATTGCTTGAATCTTTCCCACAATCTTCTTTTTTATTTTCGAAGGCTGCAATGTCATCCCTGAAATTCCATCAATACCCTTTTATGTTCTTTTATATCATACATTGTTCACTGGGTTGGCCAGAAGCTAATCAAATATTCCGGTGCATAAATACAGTATACTTTGAAAAACTGTTCGGTTCGTTCATTTGTACCTTATTCGATTTGATTTTTGTTGTTGCTATTCAAATTTGAGCGTGTTAAATTCGGTTCGTTTATATTTAGTAACAAAAATTGTGCTGGAAAAATTAAAGTAAAAGAAGCATCGATGAAAACCAGACTGCAAGGCGGTTGAGGTCACTTGAAATGCACACAAATATACAGCGTTGCATTTGAAAATAAATTTCTTTCTATTTTCAGACATATTTAAGTACGTGTGCTTTGTGTTTCAATAAATTATTGTGTGTGTATATAGGAAAGTGCTCTCCTTTTAAATTCAGTTAATCGCTTTATACCTTTGTGTACATTAATTGTATTCTTTTTTTTTCGGGTGTAAATTATTTCCTTTACTTTACCGCAGTCTGTTTTGAAGTTTCACTTGAGTTTAACAATAAATCTATGGATCCTTTGTCGCATTTAATGGGTTGCAATTATAAGTTAATGTATATAGTTCATTATTGTGCAATAAGCATATTTTGGGAATTGAGTGAAATATAATATGTAGTTATCGATATGTCATTTGTTAACTTATCGATTTATATTTTTGTTAAGAGGGAGCTACTCATAAAATGCTTTCGTTTTATGATGTATTAAAAGAACAACTTTCGTCTGACTTTTAGCCAGTGACCATATCCGAGGGAATGGAACATCAGTTACGTCAATTTATAATAAAAAATAACCGTAAAGAATGCTTCCATTGCCGCTCAGTTACAGCCACTTTTTCTGTGGAAGTGGAGTGAATTGGTCCAAACCTGGACGTGACGAATTTTTTTATTGCAGAAAGCAAAGCAAATTCTCTCAAAAGAGGCAATTTCTCGGGAAATAGTATGAACAAACACTTTGGATCCTTCATTTTTTAATATAAAACATTATTCCTATATGTTGTTCATTGCTACTTTTTACTCAACTTTTTCGATATCATCCAGTTAAATGTTGATATGTATGTTCCTAAATCTTTTTACCTTTAAAACTCGCTCTGTGGCTTTAGGAATTTCCGCCAAGTTCGCGGTCTTTGGCTTGATATAAATCCTTACCATTCCCGTTACATAGACTGGACTGCCTTGGGAACGAAACAATATGCTATTAATATGCTTATTATATGTAAGTTTTAGGTAGTCCTATATAAAGACACATACATTAGATAAAAGAAATACAAATAAATTCATAAACAAATTAGAATATAAGCTGATCGGAAGAAGTAATATATAATAAGTTTTTTTTTTTTGTCGAAAAAGATTGTCTTCTGTTTAAAAAGTCCTTACTTATCAATTATTTCGCTTATTAACTTACTAAGTCTTCCAGAGTTTAAATTAAACTTTTCTTATGGTTGTTATTAACATTAACTTATAACTAATTCTCAGTCGCGTTTTATTGACTCACGGCCAACTAAACCAGAAATAAAATCTTGCTTACAACTATTCAATTTATATAAATCACCGAGCGCTCATAAAACGTAATCTAACTATCAGATTTGATTTATGAATTTATTGTCACAATAAACACGTATTCCCAATGCCAACAGCAACAATGGGAAACAAAGTGTGAACATTATCCGAGGCGGCGAGTTGGTGGGGAAACATAAAGTTGTGACAGCGTTTCCCAGCGAACATATTTGACACATTTCCACAACAACAACAACAACAACAACAACAACAACAAAAACGAAAACTAAAATACAAATAAACCAAAGTATGAATAAATAGTACAAAGCCGCGGTGGCAGCGCGCCATTCACCAGCGACCACACATCGCAAACACAAGCGGAAGTTGCCAACTGTCCTTGCGATTTCCCAACTAATTTTTTCTTGTCGCTTCCGCCAGCAGCGTACAGCGATGCAACAGTTTCGCCACACAGCTGCTGCCACTGCTGCCACTGCTGCCGCGGCTGCTGCGGTCTTTTGCCAATTTAATGTCTACATTTACCCGCCAATTTGAAGATATGAATTATAGATATTAATATATTTCGTGGAAGTACGCCAGTTTACCGGGCGTTTGGTTGCTCTCTTACTTTTTCGTTGGGAGCAGCAACAGTCTGTTGCTTTGGCTTAGATGCTGCCAAACTACCGCTGTTGATGGTGAGAGTTTTGGTTAGGTTTTGTAGTTTAAGTGCCACCATTCGATTTCGGCTTTTATTTTTTATATTATTTCTTCTTGTATGTTTCCTTAGTTTCTTGGCGAAGCGAATTTATTGTTATATACAAAGGTATTTATTTTTTGTTTTGGGTATTGTATTAGTAGTTGATGAGTTGAAATCATATTTTCCGACTGTATAGTGCAATTATTTTATAGTTTCTGGTCTGTGAGTTGTGCTGATATCTTTTCAATCTTTTGATCACGGCTTACAATTTCGAATAATTTATAAAATCGCCCACGCATTTGATGTAGCTATGACGAGTCTATGGTGCTCTCACTTTTAATGCCTTGAATGTGGAAACATAAGTAAAAATATTTATATTTCATTCTTTAGGTTTCGAAAGTTCCAAAAAACAAAATAAAATGTTTAAATCGCAGAGATAAGAGGTTGAGCAAAAGAGAGTACTATGGAAGGTTTAACCCTTTCGTAAAAAAGTAGAAAATATGTGAAATTCTTTCAACCTTTTAAGTGAGAAATATTATTTTGGTGAAATTGACCACCAAATTAGTTTTGAGAGGTGAGAGACGAAGATCCTTGTTCTGCAACATATTTCTATATAAACTGATTTTAAATTTTCGTATATACGAGAAAAATTTATTCTTGAGCACTTCTTTCACTCTTTTTATGTTAAGGAGCAACTAAATGAAAACAAGGTAAAAACTGTACCCTGAAAATATATCGATGGAAAATGTACCAAGTTCCTGCTCATTAAAGCTAATATGCTTGTTCTTTGTGGAAAGCTTACCTATAACAAGAGAATTTTAAGCTCCACCTTGTCCAGATTAAGAGAAAATCAACCAAAGAATGGATGACAGCCGCCTTGGGTATTAACTGTCCACTTGCTAGGTTCGACCGCAAAACCAAAATTTTTTTTTTAAAGCGGTCACCCAACTGGATTGACAAATGAAGTCTTTTTCTACTATAGGAATTTGCTCAAATGATAAGTCAAGTGGCTTAATAATAATCAATTGCTCCAAATTCAATCGAAAATTAACTTACAAAAAGATGTCATAAACAGTTATAGATCTTAATTTTTTTATATGTATATTTCGATAGCGTGTAACGGTATATATCATCTATGAAAAGCTTAGCACTGTGAAAAATACTTTGCTTTCTGCACATAATATTTGTTTACAACAACTTGACACTAATCGATATACAGATAGAAATGATCAGAAAGGCGAGACGGATTAATTTCGCGTGTTTGTCTGACCGTCTGTGCAACGAATAACTTTGCTATTCAAAAAATAATTTTCTGAGTCTGAGTCGAAATTTGTTGCATAAATCGGATTGAATATGCAATAATAATTCTTATTGTAGTTAGCAACAAAACAAAAACGAGAAGGTAGAATATTATAGTAGACAAAATATTGTTCAGATCCCAAAAACAATATTTTTTAGTTTGGGTGAAATTCATAAATAAGCACAAAGTGAGGAGAATTTACAACCACCAAACCTAAAATACCATTTAATTGCAAGCAATACGTACTTGTATAGTGTATATGTATATACATATGTTTGTATTTACAAATATAACTGACCCAAATCCCAACTCAAGAACCCAACAAAGCCAGTTTGACGGCATTGCTGCAGTTATACCGCAAGCAAATACAAAACTACCTTATTCATATATATATATATTAATGTATGCATGTATGCATGTGACTGTGTATACGTAGTTGCCACAATTTTGGGCAAGAGTAGCAAGCTAGCAACTCGCGTTGCTTTTGAAGACTGCTAGTGCTGGCCATGGTTGTGGTAGCTATGAGTGTCAAGTGGCAAGTGGAAAACCGAGATTTTCGACAACAAATAAAAAACCAGAAATTACTATGAGCAAAGAAATAAATAAATACAATACTAGTGTATAAAGAAATAATTACAACTGTAAGGCATAACAAATAAGTCATCAAATATGTAACCAAGCGCATACTTGAGGCAATTTGATGAGCTTGAGCTAAAATTTCAATTTGACTTCTCAGCTGCCACAAAAGGGAAATAAAAATATTTGTTTGTTTCGTTTTTCTTAATAATTTTGTAGTTTTGTTTTCTTGTTGTTTTTCTTTGTTATTCTTACAACCACTTTATAACTGATAATACAGCAAATAGCAATGTTGCATGCATTACAAGTGCAAGTTAAAATACTTTGAGCCGCCATCTTTTTGCTCCACCTCCTCCTCTCCTCCACCTCCATGCACGCTTCTTCTTTTCTTCAGCGTTGAACTTAAACCGAAACTTTCCAAATCATTGAGGTGTGAATGCGCTGAGTTCCCACCCGCTCACCGCCTCTTCCGGCTGTTGGCATCATTCGGTTTCATTAACATTTCTTCACACCTACATTTCTTGCTTTCTTGCTTTCTTTCTTCCACTCCCTCTAACATTCATGCGCACTTCTTTCACATTTCTACCCCGCCAGGCGCATGCAAATATCAAACAGTTGTTTATCTGTTTAATTGGGAAAGAAATGTTGTTGTTGCTAATTTTTTTCTTTGTACCTACTCCAGTTTCAGCAATCAGCATTCATGATTAATGAATTTATTTGGCATTGTTAACTGTTCTGGTTTCTTTGTGTGTCTATTTTTCCAAAAACAAAAAACAAAACAAAAAAAAAAGCAGTACTTTTTTACGAGGATAATTTTGTAAAACAGTAAGGTAAAGTTTTGAAGGAATAAATACTTTTCGGGCTTTCATATCAACGATTTTTTCATCAAATAAGTGAAGTGAGCACCAATCTATGAAAAATTTTTATGAGAAAAAATCGAGAAGATCAATTATATGAGAGTCAATTGTTTGTTTAGTTTAAAAAATTTTATTAATACGACTTCATATCTAAGAATACTGCCGAAATCTCTTACCGAAACTCAAAAAGTTTTGGTTCATATCAATTAAAAGAAAATTTCCTTGTTGTCCGAAGAAGCCTTTTGATTGATATGTGGTTTTTATGAAACGATGTTTCCATTCCGAAGCTTATCGAGAAAATATTATTACAGATGTAATTGGAATTCCTTCTACTAAATTAATTTAACAGACTTTCATTGTTGTGATCTCCAAAATGTGTATCGCACTTGAAGTGCTAAAGACAAGTACTTCGTAAAGCTCGAAAATTCCTCTTTTGTATCAATAAAGCACCTTGAACTTATCTTAGATCACCTGAGGCATTTTATTTATATTCCTTATAGTTGCTGGATAGCTGAAGGTGTAAAATCCAGTCAAGTAGGAAGTGCTGAGATGATTTTACCTGGTATTTTCTAAACAACTGAGATACGTTAAGACTTTTAACCTTGCCGCTTGAACGCCGATTGAATGACCAGTTTAAATACCTACAACAAGGGAAAGGTGAACCTTACCGCGAGTGAAGTCCTCTTCCGAGTTACATCACCTGAATTTTTTTCTACAAGAGGGAAGATTTTAAACATTTCGCGGGGAAAGTATATAAATTATAGGGATTTTAATAATCTCACTACTTTATCAAGCTGTCACCGTAGCATTGTGTGCTCACGCAAATCTGTCTATTAATGGCCACTTATACAGAGTGATTTCGCAGACGTGGGTGACCATGTTCAATCCATTAGTCGGCATTTGCTCGTTTAGACTTATTTGGTAGCGAAAAATCTTAGTTAGCTAATTTCGTTTGCTATAATCATATTTCCGGATTAGTAGTGTGTTAAAAGTTCGTGTGGATTTCAAGCACAGCCATTGTTGGTTAATAACTTTTAGTTTAGAAATCACAAGTTTTACCCACAGGGGTTAATGAACTCTACTAAAGGTTAATTTTTGTGAGAAGTTTGTGGCCCTTATGATGATGCAAACAAGACTAAATTAGTAAATAAAGAACTGAATGTATAACTATGTAAATATAAAAATATACAATAAGTTTAATAAGATTTTCTCAAGCTAAGCAATTATTTTAATACAAATTAATCAGTTTTCCTACTATATATGAAAGCTCAGGCTTCGATGAAAAATACCGACATTTGAAGTGTTCGTACCCATTTAAATAAATGTTTTTTAGAACATTCCAATTTTTGGATAATAATAGTAATAATAATAAAAATTGAATAATAATGTCCCATTACCATCAATTCCATCTTTCTTATTCAAGCATTTAATATGACAACTTTTTACTTCATTACTTCCTTCTACGTTCAACAAGTATTTCATTTTTTGGAAGTAATTTAAACAGTCAGAACTTGTTATCTGAAATCATGTAAAATTACATGAAATATGATGAAAAATCATAAAGAACTCTGAGAACCCTAAAAAATATGTTGAAACTTAAATTATTGAAGAAGATTTCCTCCTTTTGTTGGAAAAATATATTTGAGTAAACCATAAAGTAATTTTTCTAGCCATGTTCTGGTATCAACTATAACATACAATCTTAGAAACATTACTATAAAAGTTTTTACTGTTTTTGAAAATGTTTCCTTGAACCATTTTCCACTGGCTTGATTTTTTCGCCGTGTATTTTTCCCTTCAAAAAAGTTCGTCTTTGTAGTATAATCAACCCCAAATATTATAATATTCTAACTCGTCTACCGTTTTAAGCTTATATTTTTCAAAATCGTTTTTTCCCAAATTAATTTCTATACTTTCCAATCGAACTTTCACTTTATCGAAAGTGTATTTAATGAAAGCAAAAAATCACATTCAAAACGCTTTAAAAACAGAATGTAGATAATTCTAATTAAATTTGTTTATTGTTTCTCATTCTCCTTTCTTTCCTACCCGTCTCAAGTCAACCGTAAATGCATTTAATTACCGCTTTGCCTGTTTTTTTTTTTTTGATTATCAACACAATCGCCTGTTCTTGACTGAGAAATTAGTGTTTTTTGCTCATAAATTATTATCTTAACAGTTTCTTGTCTTCGACTTTCGTTCAATTCTTGAGATGAATTGTCAAACATTTGATTATTCATATTTTTCTTTATTATTGTTTTTTTTTTTTGATAGTTTTTAAAAGCTGTAGCTTTTACAATAACCGTTATCTGCGTTTCATTTGTTGAAATTTATTGTATTCTCCTTGGCCAGCAACATATTTTGTTTGCCGAAAACGAGTTTTTTTATTGACAGCGCCAGCTGCAAACAAATGTTGCTGACTGCGTGAAAAAGTTAATTCTTCAAAGATGAAACCATGATAAGTGTTATGTTGCATAACTGTAATTTTTTTTTTTTTGCAAACTGTTTATCGAAATAAAATTATATATTTTTTGGGTTTACTTTATTGATTTTGAAGATTATTGACGAAAACCTGAACTTTTTTGCAACAGTTTCGATTTTAATTTAAGTTTTAATTTGTTAGCAATTAATTAAAGTGAGACTTAAATAAATATCTTAATAATTTGTATTGCGTTGCGAAACTTTACTCGAATTCAATATTTGGCCAATTGACTTTTTGATATTTAATTGAGAAAGAAATTGTTTTATTAGCCATATTACAAATATTTAATATTTGAGCCTCGTATATTTCCAAAAATATACATTAAAATGTTGCCGTCGGTTTTTCGAAGAGCTTCCATTTGACCGAAAGCATTGAAGATAAAATGTTTTCTTAAAATTTAACTGAAAGCGCTGTAAAGAGTCATGTTAAAAGTTAAGCTTTTTCTTATGACAGCTATTAATAGTTCAATTTTTGAAAGCTCTACCGTGCTGCATAACAAAGCCTCTTATACAATTTCTTTGCAAAGCTCTCAAAAGAATTTTTTGATCCAAAATTTATATATATTGCAAATGTTCGCTGTTCAAAAACATTTTTCGTTTGAGACCTGTTGAGAAATGTCCCTCGAAGTAATAGAACTTCTGAAATCTTTCGAAAGGTGAGCAATTTTTTTCTTTAGATTATAATAACAGTCTAAAACGTCTTATTGTGTCTTTATTGTTGTTGTTAGTACTGTAGTGGCATAAACCTTTTAAAAATTGTGGCAGAGAGCACTGTTGAGATGGTAGCGTTGGCCGGATATAAATCTGGATCTATGCCAGTTACATGAACCTGATATTCTTCGAAAGAGACCCCTTCCGGGTTTTATCCGACTGTTAGTGAGTTGATATTTAGAATATTTTTATCAATCTAGATTTCGTTTACACCGATGCAAACCAAAGCAAACAAAACTCTATTTATTAATACGCAATTTTAGATACAAATAAATAAAATAATAAACATACATGGAAAATATTATAAGGTTCACTCCTGGATCTACTTATAAATTTAAAAATTTAAGCAATACCAATTAATCAATTATTATTACTACTTATTACAGACTATGGCCAGAGAGCTTCTACAATCTTAAACACCGCCTCCTCTTGCATCAAGTGCATACAATCACAAACGTGTAAACTTACTGGCCCTTCACCACATCATGTCCTCTTCGATATGTCCACACTTCACGCAGAACGCGTGGAAGAAGGATCTCTGTTCCAATTGCTTCAAATCTAAAGACGAACACAAGGCCGGCAACACAACTTACAAATACACCAGCGCCATGGATAGATCGAAATTCACCACGAATTTAATGTCCAAACCTGATTTGGAGACTAAAAAGACTGATTACCCTAACAAGTATAAATCACCCACAAAAAGCATTATGAAGAAAACCTTTGCTTCGCTGAAAACCAAAACCAGCAAGGGCAAAACACATAAGGTTACCTTTCCGAAGAATATATCCGAGGTTATTGGCGTTGGCGGTGAATGGTCCGACAACGATTCGGATGACGATGATGATCACGACTTCATGAATATTGGCAATGAGCGCGACGATAACGCCGCCACCAGCACCGACGACGAAGAAACACTCGAGCTGAAGCGCATCACGCGTGCCAATACCGACTTCAACATGAACAATGGCAATCTATTGGGCGATCCACAAGAGAATATTAAGCGTTCATTTGCCGCGCTCAAGCTCGGCGCACCACAGGTCGATAAGGAGGGTAAAAAGCAAACGCTCAAAATAAACGTTACACCGTTTGGAGCCACAGGGTCCACTGACAGCACCAAAACGGCAACATCATCGATAACCGCCACAACAGCAAAGGCTAAATTTGAGACGAAAGTGAGTGAACCGAGTGAGCCAACAACTGTGGTCAAACAATGTGCAACCATTGTTAAGTCAATAAAGAAGACAACAACATCTGCCGCAACCGTGACAGCTATAGCGAATCCAACAAAGATAATAACAACAACGTCAACGAAAGCAGCAACATCTTACATGACAGCCAGTGCAAGCAGTTTGTTGAGTCCGGCGCAAGCTAAGCAAGAAGCTTTGGCGGCGAGCGATAGCGATGGCAAAAATAGTCCACCCATCGAACGCGCCATGGAGAAATCGCTGTTGGACGAGATTTCCGAGACGTTGGAAAAGAAACAAAGCGAATGCAAAAAACTGGCCAGCGAAAAAGAGGCGTCTACTGCTTCAACTACAAGCAGCGGTAGTGCAAGCGCGGCCAACGCCACGAATGGCGCTGTCACAGCCACAGCCGCTGCAACAGCCGCGCCGTCAAAGATTAAATTCGAGATTAGCAGCTTGAGCGATGCTGTGGAGAATAAGCCATTTCCTGAGCTTAAGAAGCCGATCGCACGCAATCCACCTATTACAAAGGATCATGCCAAACCCAAAATAAATGTCTTCCATAAATACTCAGACAGCGACAGCAACTGTTCGGACAACGAGAATGGCATCTCGGCATACTACGATGTTGTCGAAACACAAATAAGCTACGAGAATCTGCCAGACGGCAAATGTGATGCGCAAGATAAGCCAAGTGCGGCCAACAACGGAGCCACAACCGCAGCTGCAGCGGAGAATAAGAACAGCAATAATACAAGTAATAAGGACGACACCTCCATCTTCTCCAGTTCGCAATACATCACAGACATGTTGTTGTCGTCGAAGACACGCGCTGCCTCTTACAATCTGCACGAAGGCAACTTTATGACCAGCAAAATAACATCCGATGGACTGATTGTAACTAAGTGCAGCTCCGACGATGCGCTCGACTCGACAGGGAGCAGTTTCGATGGCAGTAGTGATGAGGAAACCTCTTACAATATGATACGCAGCGAATCGGACTCTGGCATTGGCATCAGCATTGGTAATGAGTACAAGAATAACGGCGTTGAAAAGGAACGCGTGCGTGTCGAGAAAAAGCTGAGTGTGAGTACAAACAACTCAGACTACGAGGATATTCAAGTGGCTAATCAAGCCAATACAACAACAACAGCCAAAACCATAACAAAGGTGACAACAACAGCAACACCGGCAGCCACAGCAAGAACAGACTTCATATTAGAGAAGAGCAGAGAATTACATGGGGAGCCAGATGGCAGTGCAGATCCGGATGGCAGTCTTGAAAACAAAGGGTCCAATGCGGCACAACAGCAGCAACAACTGCCAGCATTGCCAAAATCACCGCCACCCACGAAACTAATCGATGCGCGTCCCTCCTTCTTACATGGACTGCAGAAGCAGCATCCACCTGTTTTGCTGAAGAAACCGGATCTGCCCGCAAAGCCGGTGGTGTCGCCAACTTGCACACCACTCAAGACATTTGTCAGCAAACGCACACCGACGAATGCCGAACAACAAGTCATCAATCAATTACATTTGGTAATGTCAAAATCCAATGAAAACCTAAACTTGGGCGCTGTGACGCCGGAGGCACTGAAAGATGATGCCAAGCTAAAGAAGGGCAGAGCGCCAAATCCGCCGCCCGAGCAGAAAACTAGCGCGCCACCAACGCCCGAACGCGACTATAATGTTGGGTTAGAATTCGAGAAAGCACGCGTAACAACAGCCGATGTCGCTGTGGAGGAGAAGATTACCAAAAAAGTCGCCAATACGGAACAACAATCGGCGCCGCCAACAACTCCAACACAAACTGAAACCGAGAAGAAAGCAAATAACGAGCACAGTATTGACACTAAAACGTCAGTTGATCGTTTAGAAGCTGACAAGTCGAATGTCACGTCTTCTCAGGCGGCAAGCGAACAAACAGCAACAGCCATAGCCGCCACAAAAGCCGCCGCCAGTGTGGCCGTCACTGGCGTTGCTAATGCAAACAGCATTTATGCGCGCAAAATAGCGCCAATAACAACGAACGTTGCACACACCAATCTAACGAATGGTACGAAGAACACCGCATCACCGGTTATACGAGAAAAGGACAAGCGTGAGCGAGCCACTGTCAATCCAAAATTCCGCAGCCTCAATACATTTGTGACGCAACGCAGCAACGCGTTGAAGAACATGCAACTCCAAGCTGCCACATCGTCGCTCAGCTTCAAGCAGTCGCTCACACCAGAGCCACTGCCGAAGAACCACAAGAACCTGTCACTGTCCGAGGAATGTCTGCCCGATGTGACACAGACCAATACCACGGTGAATCTGCCAACATTACCGCCGACAAGTGACAAAAAATTGGCGTCTCAGCAGCAACAACAACAGCCGACGCCGCCGCAAAAGGCCAAGACGAAATTTTCGATTAAGAAATTCTTGCGCATGGGTGCCAGCAAAACGACCGACAATCTACACAAAAAAGATGGTATCTACTCGGAGATTTGTACGGGCGAGGAGGCGGGTGTGGTTGGTAAGCCACGCTTAGTGATCATTCATCCGATCGACATTAATCCGGCCGCTGTGGAAGTGGTCAAAGACATAACAAAGACCAGTGACGCGGTCGCCGCACAAACAATCGCCGTAGTGACAGCCAAACCACCAGCGCCGCCATTGCGCAACATGGACGCACAACGCACGCACGAGCTAAACAAACCGGCACGTCCGCCGCCACCAAAGAGCGCCGAACTGCGTCGGAAGCAAGCAATTATCGGACTAAATGCCGTGTCTATGTCAGTGGCGGACTCGCCGGTTGGCCGCAAGGCAGGCGGATTAAGTATGTGCGAAGCAGGTGGTTCTATAAAATCAAAGTCGGACAATGTTTATGCCAATTTAGGTAAGTGTATTGCACATTTTTACATTAATTAATAGATTTTGTTTTAACAAGCTCTTGATCGTGAGGTTCATCAGATTAGATTTATTTTCATATAGTTACATTTATTAATGAATTATTTGATCCTTATTCGCATAATATCCTAATGACATGACGGGTATCTCGAAATCAATTGTCTTTTTGTCGAAGAGGATCATGCTCTTGATAGAACACTTATCCCAGGACCGTTATTATAACATGAATCCATAATTTTTAACCCGTTTATAAAATCTATTACCCACCGCTTTAAACGTGAAAAGTAGTAAAAGTCTTCTCTCTATTAGCGACCATCCTCCTGCAGATGATGAAAAACTTTCAAAAGTATATCTAATCTCCAAAAAGCTTCACTTCGGAAGGCTATTTCTAATAGAATTTCTACATTGATAATTAGCATACTTTGGTTAATATTACTTTTGCGTTAGGTGAGAACTCTATTCCTATAACATACTCAAACTTAAGACTTCCAAAAGGAAATAACAACCCTGAAGGGCTTTCTTAAACGCCTTTTGTTTGGGACACAATTATAAATATGTTTCACAGTTTTACTTTTCTAGATATTGTAGGGGCAACTTTATCTCTAAATTTTCTTAATTAAGGGCTCGCCGGCTTTCGAATTGTACTGAATTGAGTATTCTTCAGGTTGAGGTCAAATTTATTCAATATTTATATACCGACATAAGAGATAATGCACCCTGTATTAGTCCAAATAAATTTGTATTCTGTCTTCCTTAAGAGAAATATTTTTTTCGGTAGATTGAATTTGACAAATTTCTTAGTTTCAGTTATTTATTTGTATCTTTTTTCACCATTTTCACTTTTCACTGTTAAAAAAATATTGAAATTCTTTCAAAATATCCCACCGTATTTATCTTCAGCATTCTCCTAAAAACTAGTAGTTGGCGATTTTAGAATTTGTTCTGATAAAATTTCACTACATTTCTGTTATGGCGTTCAGAATATTTAAATTAAGGTTAACTATTCTTGGTGTAATTTTTTCATTGGTCCTCACCTTACAACTTTCTTCTCAGCAACTTTTTTTTGGTGGACGTCAACGGCCGATGAGTTTAAACAACAGAACTTTCTACATGTGTTTCAAATTCTATAGATCTTTCCTTAAGAAACTTAAGAAACTTATGCCAAGAAGAAGTCAGGAGAGTCAAATATAGAAATTTGAGTGACGAGTTAATGTCACCTCAGACATTTAAAACAATGTGAACTAGGTTGGACGATATGCACTCCCAAGTTAACACAAATGAAGGACTTTAGTTCCGTGTGGAGAATCGTTCGAATTGCACTGAATTGAGGATTCTTCAGGTTGAGGTCAAATTTATTCAATATTTATATACCGACATAAGAGATAACGCACCCTGTATTAGTCTAAATAAATTTGTATTCTGTCTCCCTTAAGAGAAATATTTTTTTCGGTAGATTGAATTTGACAAATTTCTTAGTTTTAGTTATTTATTTGTGTCTTTTTTCACCATTTTCACTTTTCACTGTTAAAAAAATATTGAAATTCTTTCAAAATATCACACCGTATTTATCTTCAGCGTTCTCTTAAAAACTAGTAGTTGGCGATTTTGGAATTTGTTCTGTTAAAATTTCACTACATTTCTGTTATGGCGTTCAGAATATTTAAATTCTTTAAATTTTACTGGCAATGCCAAACAACAAAATATAGGCGGCACAAAATAATTTCGTGTAGTTCAATATCGAAGCAGCGAATATTTGCATAAATCAAGCGACACACATAACACATACACACATACACACATACATAAATAAGAACAGTAGATATTTGGTGCAAAATAAAATAACGTTGAAGAATTTCGGCTGCAAATAACATTCGAATACTAAATCTCAATTGCACGTAGGCAAGCAAATATTGGGAAATGTATGTATGTATTGAGGCGTGTTTGCCTTACTAAATATGCATGTACGAATATGTGTGTATGCACGTGTGTATGTGGGTGAATGTATGCACGTTCCATAACTATGCTTAGCATTCATGGATCAGAATTGCCCAAAAAAAAAACAAAAAACGAGAGGGCATGCCAGTGACAGGTGTGCGGTATGCGGCGGGTTTGGCGGTGTAATAAGGCGGAACGCGACACCACGCAAGCAAGTCCTCTCAGAAAAACACGTCACGTTTCAGCACACACAAAAGCTCAGCCCGACACTTGAGTAGCTAGACACACACGACCTTCAAAGTGCTAAAAACAAAGTATGTAATAAGAAAAAAAACAAAAAACACTAACGATAATAGTGATCCCAATTCAAATTCATGCGAAGTAATGTGCCAACTCGAGAGGAAAATAGAAAAACGAAGTGCCCAATAACCTCGTCAGCAACCTATTTACCTACAAAACTACTGAAAATAACCAAAAGTAAAAACGAAACGAAAATACCAAAGAAGCGTGCGAGCTGAAGTGTGACAAGAAGAAGGGAGTTGCATGCATACATACATGCATAGAAGCATACTTGATTAGCTGGTACCTATGGAACCTGGTTCGATCATCAAACTCATCATAATCTGCCATAAAAAAACAAAAATATTAAAATGCAATTTCATGAGCTGAATTTCGACTGCTTATAAGCTACAAGCACACATGTGAATATACATACATATAAACAGCAATAGATTACTGAAAGCATATGAATATTATATACATATATATGTATGGCTGGCTACAGGTTTATGAAGACTTACTTAAGTATGCTATGCTACATACATGCACATATTCCCAAATACAACGGTAAATTGCGTATATATGTATATAACACCGGCTGTTGACTGGACTTGACTGGATTAACTGTGTTAAGAGCACATACGAACTGGCGTTACTCGCATGCTAACTCACACATACACGCACACAAAAATTTCGGCTGCTATATGTTTAATATATAAGAACATACCAAAGCTGACTGGTTGGCTGGTTGGCTGGCGAGCATTTCTTTAAACAACATTGTAGCAGAGCATATATGTAATAGGAATGAGTAATAATAAATAACATGTTATACATACTTACATTGGTACCTTGATGAGGTGTGTGTAAATTCAGAATATACGAGCATACTTAATGCCAAGAATCGAAGCTTCGGGCATACTTGGCCAGATTACCGACAGCGGATAACAAGCCGGCCGGTCGATACGGTTCATCAGCAGGCATAATTACAACGGAAGCGACAGTGCTTCGAAGCGCCAGCTAAACCGAAGTTTTAGTTCATTATAAAAATTAATAAAATATTTACAGGAGATTCAATATTTCAATATTCTTTTATTTTTCAAATTTATTTTCGATATTTCCAGTTGATCAAATTTAACTAACTAAATCGCTAAATTTTAATTTTTTTAATTGACTTTTGAAACAATGTTTTTAAATATTTCTGCAAAGAATATTGGACTTTTTGTTTTATTTTAAAATAAATATTTAAATGCAATATTCATACATATCGGCTATTTATGAATTTCTAAAAAATTTTAATCAACAAAATTGTTCGTACTGTTTTGTAGTTTATTCGATATAACAACAAAGATTAAGTATCACATTAAGCATAAGCGATCGGTTCATTTGAGGCCAAATCGAGTCAAACTTGTGGGTAAGCTCACCGCTCATCCCTCTTTTGTATTATATTTATTCAAAAATCATTTTTTTTTAGCTCGTAAACAGTTATCAAGTTGATTTTCAATTCTTTGTTATTAAAAATTTTGAAAAATGTAAATTTATTAACCAAACATTGCAATCTTCGAATATTTGTTTAATTTATTTTAATTAAAAATTTTTTTTATTTTTTAGATTAATACATTGGTGATATTTGGTTAAGGTGGCAACTATATTACTTTATATACCCTTTAACGTTGAAAACAATTGGAGTTTTCACCTCACTCTCAATTACTAAAATTCAGCTTTAATTCGTTTATTATTATTATTTTTATTTTCAAAGTGTATATATTAAATATATCTATAAAAAAGAAAATACTTGTATAATGAAGTTTCTTTTGTAAATTGTATTTTTAAATAAATATTTAAACTTTAACTCAAACAATAGTAAAAATCAGTTACAAGTCGCACATTTCTGAAACTAAGCACACCGTGCAGCCGAAAACCAGCCAAAAACTTCTAGTGATTTCGTAACGCAGTAGAAGCGAAGAGCTTCAAACAACGCCTCTTTATGTATAAATGTTCAATTACATATAAGTATGTATGTTGTATGTGTATTCTTACACCTGCTGCACTCGACCTCTGGGTGGCACTTCCATTTTGGCGCAATCGTATGTGGCAAACCGACGAAGCGTCCACTCGCTTGGCCAGCGGTTAAGCAAACAAGAAACCTTTCTTGGATCTTGGATTAAAGCACGCATTCTTCGCCGTCGCTGCTTGTTGCTGCCGCATATATTTTGAGAGCTCATTTTCATAAGCCATAATCCACTGTGGTTATGCGTATGTATGTATGTGTGTGTTTGTGTCATGTTTGTGTTGGTATTTGTGGGCAGCTGACTGCGAGCGCATCTTTGTGTGAATTGTTTCGAATTTGGGTCACAATTACAATTAGTTTGACTTGTTTGTTGTTTGTTGTTGTATGTTGTTGTTGCAGTCGTGGCATTGTTTTTCTTTTTTTTTCCCCGAAAACAGCATTTTATTTTGTTATTTTCGATGTTTTTATTACTGTTGTGCCACTGCCGGCGCTGCTGCAGCAGCTGCTTCTGTTGTTGATGTTGTTTTTATTGTTGTTGTTGTTGTGCCGGTGCTGTGTTTCGTACTCCGACTGTGAATTGGCTAATTCAAGATTAATGATCTTGGTCAACGCTGGACACCTCTGGGCAGTACATGTAGTTGTTGTTGCTTGGTTTTTGCATGCTGCGGCATTTGACGTTTTAACCGTTCACACAAGGTTAATGAAAATAACTGTACAGTCAAATAAAGGTACACACGCATACAACATGTAACAACATTCGTTTATGTATTGGTATATATGCGTATACGTAAGCAAAAATAAAATATGTAAATATGCACTTATGTACTTATTTGCATGCACACCCGACTGAATTCGCATTTAGATTGGAGTTAAATGGATTTTCAATTGCATTGAATGCACGATATATGTACACGTAAGACTATGCAGACCTATTGACGGTAAATGTACATGTAGATATGTATATGGTACATCACTCGTCCGAAGTCGAGGTTGATGAATAGCTTCTTTTCATAAAGCGGTATGGCCGCTGAAGGCCACTTAAGCAAATCGGTTCAAATCCTATTTCAGACAAATATTTAAAAAAAAGAAGCCCGAAATTGTTTATATTTTTGCGAGGTTGAGAAAATATGAAATTCTAGAGAGAACTATTTCTCGAGACCAATTACGTAATTCATGACTTTTTGCAAATGAAGAGACTTGTTAAAATTTGGATTATTTCTCTCATTTTGAGTTTGTACCTGTTTGAGATAAAACGCAAAATTCCGTTTAAGTTTTCATAGCATTTGGAATACTTCTTTTTTAAAAATAACCCTTTTTAGCTCATTTTCTTCTCCTATGAAGATCAGTTCTACGTAATCGGATACGAAGTTTTAACTTGAACGGGTTTCTGACTCGAAAGCTTTCTACAAAAATAGGCTGGGAATTATTATTGGTTTTATGTCGCTACAACAACAACAACAACTTCGAATGAGTATTAAAGAGCTATTTATGTAGATTTCACATTAATTTGAACGAAAGGCGCCATATATGTACATGAAAACCCCACAGTATGTTTTAATGAAATAGTTACGAAATTGGACGTAAAATGAATCAAGCATCGCATTAAATTCTGCTCAAAACATCCAACCGAGTCATCGAAATTTGTCTACCAGATTTATTATTTTAAAGCAAGACATCATCCTTACTAAAACTGCCTTCTAGAGCTAGAAAGGATATATTTCCTAGCCAATATCAATTTATATTCTAATTAAATACAAGAAAACTTTCAGAATCAAGCCAAGTTTTGATTCTAAGTTGTATCGAAAATGAACAGTCGCGCGAGGAAGAACACTACTGTACGCCAAAAAAGAACACACTAAAGCAGACAAATCTATTTTAGGAGACAACAATAACTGGTATAGAATTTCATAAACATTGGTCATGCTCATTGAATACCAACAGACAAAGAAAATAGCTCTAAATTATATAATGCAAGTATGACAAAAGCTTAAGAAACTTAACGCACGCAGATTATATCTAATAAAATTGTTGAAGCATTCTTCAGCTACTTGCAAATTAGATTTATTTATTCTAGGCTTTTTTATATATACTAAACTGAGTTTTGATATTGTGCTAATATATGCATTGTTAACACTAAACTGATTGTTGTAGATTTATACACATTTTATTCTTCAAAAGTATTTATATGTAGATATATAAAATAATTTATTCGCACCATTCACCAACTTTTGTATTCTGATTTTGGTTATCAGCTAATGATTATGAATGCGAAATAAATGTAAAAAATAGTGGAGAAAGCCTTTCCTCAAGGTATAACTGTGAATTATGGTTAAATTGGCACATAGCCAACATATTTCTGCTAAATGATTATACAATGATATTCGGGGCGTTGAAGCTACGACTTATACAAAAACTTTTTAACAATCGATATTCTTTTCATTCAGTGAATCTAAATTTTCTCATTAAACTTGTACATCCCCTACGGATCCTCTACGGATGCTCTGATATTTCCGAATTTTTAAACCTAGATAACGTGACTGGTTATCCGGTAATAGTTTGGGAGAATAATAGCTTTTTTGAGGCAGAATACACTTTGACTATATACAATATATAACATCTGCTTTTGTCTCTAATAAGTGGCTTGTCGAGTAGTCAAAGGATGTGTATTGACAAAGAAGCCGCTATCATTCCACTGTCTTGGTTTGGTAGCGTTAGGTTTGCTACTAAAGTCAGTAAAATTCTCTTTCAAAGTATGCGAAGAATATCAATATAGGCATTGGTTCCAATTTGCAACTCAAATTGACTTGTGTAATACGAACTATAAAGCTTCAAACAATCCATAAACCTTTCTTATATATTCCATGTATGTCCCAATATTTCATTCTTAGATAACACAGAATTCATTTGCTGTGCTTGAAGTGCTTAAGTTTTACTTCGATTCCTCGGCAAGCCTAAAAAAAAAGTGTTTGGTATTATCTTCGATTCCAATGATTTGCACTAGCTTAATGTTAGCAAGTTATACTGCTTACCTGGAGGAGCTCAAGTTCTTCGGGAATTGGAAAGACACAGAGGTTTATGTTGAGATATTTTGTAAGTGGTCGAAAAAGATGTTTTTTATGGAGTTACCTTTAAGGAAAAAAATTTAAAGGTGACTAAAACTCGGCACGAATTTTCATGATGGGCTGTTAGGTTCTAAAATATAAATTAGGATTGGTTTTTTTTCGAATACCATCAAAGAGGTTTCCAATTTAACAAAAATTTAACAAAAGCAGTAATTTATTGTATTTGCCGTTTTACCAAAAACCGTTATATATGATTTCAATTATGAACAACCAAAAAAATATGGCTATTTTTTTTAACTCCAATGTATTCTCATCCATTTACTTGCAGGCGAAATTCGCTCATCGATTGCACCGCGCAAACCAGAACGTACGGCCAGCATGCGGGAGCGTGAAGCACAATTGGAATTGGCACGTAAACGACATGCCGGGACGCGCAATGAAAACGCCGATACTATCTCGATTTGCTCGTCAAACGGTGATAATGTATCGTTCGAACATAACAACAATAGCAATAACCATGCACAGACTTCAACCAATCCCAATGGTGCAACCGCCGCCAATAGTAACAACAACAAGCGAAACACAAACGCAACCAATTCAACTCAAGCAATGAGTCCACAACTTTCCCCAACCGATAGAACTATCGCGCCCACAACAACAACAATAATATCGGGTGATGGCAAACCACCGATCGGCAGCCGTACGAGCACCTTTGAACGACGCAAAAGTGATCCAAAAATAGCAATCGCCAATAAATTGGAAATTTTCGAAAATCGTACAGCTGGCAACGCCAGCAGCAATGCAGCGTCCACCGTTAGCCACAACGAAATGCGTCCGACCAGTTTGAAGGATTCGGTGCGTAAGATTAACAGCACGATCGACAGTTACTTGAAGGACAAGCGCGATTACGAGAATATGTATGAAATGGTGAAGAGTCCCTCGTCGCCGCCATTGCCACCGACTCGTTCCGTTGATTTGACCGCCGGCCAGCGTGTGCTGCCGCCACGCCGTAACAACAACAACAACACCAATAATTTGTATTCGGACACAATGTCGGTGGCGAGTTACACGCGCAGCGAATATGGACCGGGACGCAATTACGGATTGAACAATAGTTTAGGTAAACTGTAGGATCTTGGCATCAAATGATTTTTGCATTTGTTAAGCTAACTGTTATGTTCACACTGCTCTTTTCCCTACAGCCAACATTCCACGCATTATTTCCGCTTCTTATTGTGGCAGTGAAGCAGGTGAATTCGAGATTTACGCACCGTACAGTTATTACGGCAGCGAAGCGGGCGGTGATGTAGCTACAGATATCAATGACAGCGTATGGGGCATACCATCGGTAAGTGGATTCTCACTATAGGGGCTTGAAATTATTGCAAAATGGTCTTCAAGTGATTTGAATTTGATCCAATTTGATTTGGAATAATTCTTTCCACAAGTCCTAATAAAAAGTTCATTCCAAGCAGATTTGAAAGAATAATATGACTTCCTCTCCTTATCTGTGAGACCTGTCTTGATGCTAACCACTGTGGAGGGTCTCTGTGGAGGGAGTTATAGATTTATGAAAAGCTTAGATGTAATAGTGGAACTACGAATATATGTTCCCTGACACAGGGGCGATCGAATCAATGGCACGCCCGCAAAATAGTTTGAATTCTTCAGTGATACCTACCTTACTTTGCGGACTAATTTATCGACCATTTATTCTTTTAAATTTATGCGGCGGGAATAGATTCAATAAATTCAAACTTTTTCCGAACAATTTAAAGAAATTACACTCAGTTGACAAATCTTGGTGGGTTATAAATCCAGACCGTACCAGTTATGTAGAGTTAACTGCGATGAAAACGGGAGAGACCAGAAATGAGCTTGGTAAATAATCACTCTATTCTCGTTGGCCAAAAAAAAAGTTCAGAGTTCGAGAAAATTTGCGATTTTCATGAGGGGATTAAGAGGACTCTAGTACTGTTCTTGAGCAAGATCTTTTCCAAACTTTAGTAAGCGAATATAGCAGCAGGACGCAGGTTATACTTCCAAGGTACTGCAGCGCAATGCGGGATCTCCAAATTAATAGTATTTTAGTTTAGGTGAAGACTATATTTAGTGAGGAAGCTCATCTTAAAATCATTAACTATGTCGATATTTATTTAAGGGAATTTCTAGGGAGCCTTTCTACAAAGCTTTATTTATTAATTTTAATACTTACTGTGTAATTCCTCTTCAAGGCCATCAAGCATCGTGCAAAAGCTACAAATCGCTTGCGCATGCGCAAAGGACGCAGCGTCGTACACAAAACCATAGAAGACAACTACACCGCCGTGGTTGTGGCTAACCATGAAGCCTTGGCGCAGGTGCTCGATCAGGTGAATAACTATTCTGACAAGCTTATAGTTTTACCTTTACCACTTACACAAAAAAAATACACAAATCCTTATTATCGTCTCTCCGAACGCGTAGCTCCAACAAACTCCTGTCATACCAGCTGCACTCCGGCCCCTAGCCAACGCCATTAATTTACGATTCGAAGATTTTACCATATTGGATGGCGCACAGGCGTTCGTTGTCGGCAAGAAGGCTTTCCATGCGGCACTATGGACCACGGCACCCGTCACATTGGCGCTCTCGGCCGATTGCAATCAACTCTCCGGTGTCGGTGGTGAATTGAATCAGCTATCAGGGGGCGTCAGCGGTGTACTCAATCCCATAACGGAATTTTGCGATATAGTGCCCAGCTATCACTTACCGCTGATGCCCTCGACGGCAGTGACCTTGCTGCAGGCCACAATATCGGTACTGCCACGCCTGCAATTGGACACGTTGCAGTCGATTGGCGCAATACTGAAGGGAAAATCGCACGTGCTTGACAAGAGCAACTTCAACTTCCGTGGCTCCATACCAAATTTGGCCGCTGCTGGCTTGAAGGACAACGCCGGCGTGAATGCGCTGCGCAATGTGATGTCCGTGCAGAATTTGAGCACACTCAACGAGGAGTCTTCACTGGAGAAGTGCGGCGGCGCATCGTTGGAGTCGGCGGCCGACAACACCGCTACGGCGGCGGGCATGCCAGCTTTTGACGATGTCATGACACGCGAAGTGTCTTTTATAATGCTGCAACTGGTGAATGGCATGAAGAATTTACAAGCAAAGGCGATCGAAGAGATGCCGCTGAGCTTATCCAATGTTGTGCTATCCAAGGACGTGGAGAACAAGGATGCACAGGCACGTCTCTGCGTGTTGCAAGGGTGAGTACAGTTGAAGAGTTTGCCAGCTCGAGAAATGTATATTATTCTACTTTCGCCTCTCACATTTTTACAGCAACAACAATGAAGAGGACGAACCCATGGGCACGCTCTGCAAGTGCGCACACATCGCCCTCACCGAACTGTTGCCGCCCACCAAAATCACGCCCATCCTAGCCGACATACTCTTGCAAGAGCGCGCCGAATCGTTATCCAAATCGAAATCCGTATTGGAATTCGTGCTCTGGGGTCCATCTGATGTTGTGCTGTCCGGCTCCACGAAGGAGCGTGAACTGGCGCTGCAGCGTTGGTTAGATTTGGAGCGTGCCACCGTGTTGCACGGCCTAGTGCGCACGCGTGTCGAGCTCACCGTCTACGATGAATGCCACTTGATGTTCTTGGTTCGTTCGACGGCGAAAATGATGAACGATGCGGCGAAAATTGTCTGCAGCTATCAAAAACCGACGACGGGGCAGGCGCAGTCGCAACAGCGGCAGCTAATGGATTAGTATTTCGATATATGGGTATGTAAATATATACATTTTTAGCTGAAGTGGTTTGTAGTAGCGAGAGTTAGGTTAAAAAAAAAAAATAGATTTAAGAAAAATATTTCACGAAAAATATGTACGAAAATGGAACAACAACAAAATTTCGAAACTGATAACTCGAATCGCAGTTCGAAAATATCTATTTGTGTATATATGTATTTCTCCTTCGGCTGTTCGGCCGCTGTTGCGACAGTGTTGATTTAAGCAACATATATAAAAACATATAGCAAAATATTCTTGCAACATTTTGTTGCAATTTTTTTTTGGTCCAAATTTAAACCCAAATTAAAATTGTGCTTGCAGCAAAATTTTCGAAAATTATTTATTCTGAACTGAAAACCACAATAATATCGTAATAATATTTTTCCATTAACAAAATTCTAAAATTTTTTAGTAAATTTGGAATATGAATATAATTTCTAACTTCTATTTTGTCAGAGTAAATTCTTTATATTTAATATTTATATGGTCATCTGTAATTAAATTTCAGAAAATTCTAAAATATTTTTCAATAGGACCAACGCTCCTCCCGAACTCCTCTCGAATGTAAATTTATATAAAATATTAAAAAACAAATAACAAATGATTTTGTAAGCTCCGCTTTGAAGATTTTAAGTGGAGTTCTGCATCCTACTGTTTAACTGTTTTATTTAAAGTAGAATAATATATACATATGTAAACATAAGTTTATTAGTAACCAAATTTTTTTTATATAATAATCTTTGTTGTTGTATACATACACATACATTCGTTTCGCTGCAAACACAAAATAAAAAAAAAATTAGAAGCCTGTCGCTTATGTAAAGTGCCAAATTTACAAAAGATTATATAAAACAAAGCTCGAACGCAAAAGAAAAAAACATAAGTAAAATTTGTATGTAATGAAAAAAATTCAATCAAAAATGTTTTATATATGCTCTCTACTTTCCAAGCCTCAGTGCATTAATAATAACTAAATATGTAGGTCTGTGCAAGGCAACTTTACATAAAAATAACATAAAACGATATTCGATAATTTTTGTCACACATACTTATCTGCTATTTCTTAAAAATAATTCACCAAAATTACTAAAGAAAAAACACTGAAATAAACAATATTATCACACATTCTTTGTAAAAAGAAAAAAAGCAATAATTTTATGTAAATTTGTGTAAATTTCTTTTCTAATATATTTCTGCTTGCTATTTTTTCATTTATTATTATTCTATATAAAACTATTTGTTTCGTATATCATTAAAACTTTTTATTTTTGTTGAATTTGCAAAATGTTTACATATTTATGAATGTTTTAATCGAACAAATATAATGAAAATAAACATACTTAAATAAATATAAAAAAATTGTAATTGATAAAAACCTTTTGTATCGTTAAATTTTGTATGCAATAAGTTGGTGTTTGAAATATCATACATTTAAATTTATATATATCTATATATATGTTATTATAAATATATTGTACAACGGTTTACTGAATAAATGAATATTTATGAATTGATATAAAAAATAAAAAAGATTCTTGTTTCATTTATGACTGAGCAGCGCCAAAGATCATTGATAATAGCTAGGTAAGTAATCACAAACCCGCAGAGGGTATTTGTGAATGTACAACATCCGCTGCCTAAAAGTATGCAGCACTGACAGTCACTTGATATGATGTGCATTTATAAACACCTCACTCACCCTGTGCGAACGCAGCAACTGCCTACTTTTCTGGCTGTTCTGCGCGCCTGGTTGAAATGCGAACATTGAGCAAAATGACTGAAGCCACGAACTTCGCTCGCACACACACAACACACAACACACATACACTCAAGTTGTGGGTATTTAGAATAAATGTTATTTAAATAAAATTAGTTATTTTATAGTATTTGAAATTTGTTGGTATATTTTTGTTGCCGCAAAATAAAAAACAAAAATAATGAATGATTTTTAATTTAATCTATTATTTATCAAAATAAATTTTTTTGTATAAAAATAAAAAATATACTCTAATTTTACTAACTTTTCGTCATTTTTAATATTTTTTTATATTTTTAGTTATTTTATTAACAAATTTCATAAATACATATCTATAATTGTAAAAAAAACAGATCGTTGAAAATTATAAAATAATAAAAATTGGTTTTCATTAAAAAATTATATTTCTAAAGTAACTGTATTTTAACAAAATATAAATTGTTTATAATTATAATTACTAATATTTTCATTTCATTTACTTTTTATGAAATAACTTGTTAAAAATTGGGAAATATTTGAATTAATAAATTTGTATAAAAATATAAAAAAATAAATAAAAATGTACATTTAAGTACAATTAATATTTTTTAATTCATTTTTTTTTTTTTACATTTTTAATAATTACCAAAATTCCAAAATTACCTAAATTTTCCAAGTCATCTTAATGTAAACTTTTATTCATGTACGAGGTGTGTTCAGAAAATAAGGGGACTGTTCTGTGTTCTTCGACTTTAATGGCATAGTGCATCATGAATTCCTGCCTCAAAGTCAAACGGTCAATAAGACAAGTTCTACAAGTTCAACGCCGGCAATTCATGGCTTTTGCACCACGATAATGCATTTGCTCACACTTCGTTCTTTGTTCCGTTGTTTTTTGAACACACCTCTTATGATATGTAAATACTTACTTTAATTCCAAATGAATTCAAACAACTGAAATTTCGTACATATTTTATTTATTTATTTTTTTCATTTGGTGGAAAATCGATTTTCAATATATTATGACTAGAGGGTGTATTTCTAAAATCTCAGTACAATGACATTTAAATCGACACGAGCGTCATAAAATAAAACTTTGAACGAAGAGCACTTTAGAGTTCTAAAATATTTGAAGTAACTGAAACCTTACTAACCTTACCTAACTGAAACTTAGCCTTAGAACTATTGAGGCTATTGTGAAACTAGATCACGTTCAGAGAAAATAATTGATACTCCGATGATATATTTCAAGTCGCTCGGTAAGAGTAGTTTCCATTATATTTTGAAATTTTCCTGCCACGAAGGATCCATTATAATATTTAAAAAAAATAAAAATAAAAAATCGTAATCCTAATAGTACTCATTTGCTGAGGGGAGCTGTTAGGTTTTTATTATAGTGTTTAAATCTGAAAAATCTCTAGGGAAACGCTTACAGAACAGGTAAACATATTGTAATTTTAATAAAAACGAGATGAGTATTTGTGAATATAATGTGTCTTGACGAATCAAAAATCTGGTTAATGCGAAATAAAAGTTATGATCCGAAACCCACAACCAAAGTAAAAGTCTAACGAAAATAAAATACACAGTCTGGTGAAGTTGGCATAATCTCATCATCTCAGACGGTAAAAACAATTTAAAATGCTATACTGCAGAATGTACAGGCGACTCGACACCTCCTTAGAATAAATGTACCGAAAATTGGAGTAATCATTGGCATGTTTTTACTTTACTCAAAATTTGCTTATTTTAAAGCCGATGGGTAACACTCCAGATCAATTTGTATTATTTTACAATATTCTTCCCTTTAACGATGCTGGTAGCCTTTGTCCGCCTTTGTATGTATGTTTTCTCTACCATTAAACATTTTTAACTTTTTTACGCCTCTAAATACACGTTCTCATTTTACTTTCCAAAGAGCATTAAGCACTGATTACTGTCCATCGTCACATTAAAAAGCTAAAACGTTTAAATTTATTTTTAATATGAAACCAAACATTGGGTAACAGCTCCAACAGTAATTGCAATCAGTTTGCATTCGCTTGCAGTAGCGGCTGGATACTTCAGACAAACGCAAGATCAAAAAAGATGTTCGCAGGCCGAATCCGCGAGTTTTTATCGGTATTCAAGTGTAATGGAGTGCCAACACACATTACGACAGCAAAACGTCTGCTGAGTAAACAACAACCGGTAAATATACAAATAATAAAAAATAGAATTCAAATTTAAGCTCTTTTATTCATGCTATTTATGGCGGGCTATAAAAAAACATCGAAAACGAGAGCACAAATACATGGTAATCTTCCCTTTTAGTTAGTAGTTGGTAATAGTTCTATTAAGACCGAGTACATATAAATAAAATAAAGGAATAGTCATTTCGGGAAGCCGGAGGGATAACGGATCGGTCCTCAGGCTTCACGAAAACTTCAGAGGGTCTTCCATTCAAGCTTCCAAATCGTTGTTAGATCATTCGTATGACATCGGTTTCGCAATACCGATGTTGCTGAATATCAAATTTATTTAAAATTAAATTTTGTTCAGTCAAAAGATGTAACCAAATTCGTATGAACAAGTGAACAAACACATGTAGCTCTGCTAGCTGCATAAGTACATCTGCACTTGAGTTTGAGTTAATTTTTGGGGATTCTGATAATGCGGCGCTTGGGTGAATAACCGACAAAATATGAAAGAGAAAAATAAGGAGCAAATAATAAGTTAAAAATTTAATGTTTTTACTGTAGAAATGTTTTGGGCAACAAACATCCACCACAACAAATGAGAACAATCAGACAGCACACAATAATGAGAGTAAAGAGTCACTATCAGAATGGCAGCAGGCGCGACCATTCCGAGGAATGCATCGTGAGAACTCTTTGAAATTTTTATTTAAATTTCTGCCAGGCGGACGTTATTACAAATTGGATGCCACACAAATGTTGAAGGTGATGTTTGCCGAACATGGCGATATTCTCATTATGCCTGGGATGATGGGGCGACCCGATATAGTTTTGACGCAGAACCCCAGTGACTTTGAGCAAATATTTCGCAACGAAGGCGTCTGGCCGCACAGGCCGACCTCATTAACTTTGGACTACCATCGCAGCGAGTTGCGCGCGGATTTCTATCAGGGCGTTGAGGGGATTATAGCAACGTGAGTTGTAATATTAACAACTTCACCCTTTTCTCTGAAAAAATAATATAATATAAAAAAAACTTTAAAACATTTTAGTCACGGCGAGAAATGGGCCTCGTTTCGCTCAGCTGTCAATCCGATACTTATGCAGCCTAAAAATAGTGAAATTTATCTCGATAAGATGGCGGAAGTCAATCAGGAATTCGTTGAGAGGTTAGTTCTTATTGAAAACAAAAGTTATTTGCTGCTTTAATTCATGAAACTCATTTTAGAATCCGCACAATACGTGATCCTCAGACACTAGAAATGCCCGACGACTTCGAGAAATGGCTGCATCGTTGGACGTTGGAGTCAGTCTCCATCGTCGCATTGGACGACCAACTGGGTCTGTTGCGTGAAAATAGTGCGGTGCCGGCCGAAGTGTGGACTTTTTTTCAGAGCACGTCTGCATTCTTCACGCTTTCCTTCGATTTGGATTTCAAGCCGTCACCCTGGCGTTACATTGCCACACCAAAATTCAAACAAATGATGCGTTCACTGGATAATATACAAAATACGACACTAAAATATATCAATGCTACCATGGAGCGTCTGGCGCTGGAGCAGCGTCAAGGCATCGTACGACCGGAGCACGAGCAGAGTGTTCTGGAGAAATTACTGCGGATCGACAAAAAAATTGCGACAGTTATGGCAATGGATATGATCATGGCGGGCGTTGATACGGTACGTTCGAAAACTAGACCATAGATATCCAAACAAACATTTCTTGTTTCATAGACCACCACAGTCATCACTGGTGTTCTACTCTGCTTGGCTAAAAATCCCGAGAAGCAACAGTTATTACGTGAGGAAGTTATCCGCGTACTGCCAAAGCGGGATGGCAAGTTTACGGCTAACACTTTAAGCCGTATACCTTATCTGCGTGCTTGTCTCAAGGAAGCTCTGCGCATTTATCCATTAGGTAACGGCAATGTACGTGTTATACCAAAAGACCTCGTATTAAGTGGTTATCAAGTGCCTAAGAATACTTGGGTCAGTGTGGTAGCGTCAAATTTACTTATGGATGAACGGTTTTATCCACGTCCACAGGTGTATTTGCCGGAGCGTTGGTTACGTTCGGCAGAAATTGGCAAAGGTGCTGAGTATCTTAAACCGCTTAACCCTTTCATCTATATACCTTTCGGTTTCGGCCCTAGACTATGTGCCGGTCGAAGAATTAGTAATTTGGAACTGGAATTGGGTATTGCGCGGTTTGTTAGAAACTTCTATATCGAATTTAATTATCCGACAGAGAATGCTTTCCGAACTGCGACGATTAATTTACCAAATGTGCCTCTTAAATTCAAATTCACTGACGTAGAATAATTTTTAAGTGACATGTTATCAAACATTAAATAAATCAATATAAATTGTTTACTTATAAATTAAAAATTTTGATTAAGTAGGTTAGGGTGTGTGTGCTTCTTTTCTCATAGATGTTCTTTTAGAAAGTTAAATTGCTGTTGGTTCCAAAGATGCCAGTGGAACTAACGATACTTAGAATTTGGAAGAAACATTGGAAATATTTTTCATCTTGGATAAGATTGCAACGCTGCTTTAATTGCAAATTGCAGTAGATAGTTTGGAAAAGGTGCTTCAAAGAATTAAATGATAGTCATAACCTTAAAAACTTTCTAGGAATATAAGCCGTAAGCTGATGATGTGGGAGATTATGCCAAATCCCGGTAAAAATAAAATATATACTTCAGGATGGCCGAAGAATCAAAATAGGTGCTGGTAGAGAATGGGGTCTCCTTCTCCGGCCGGACATTCCGAAATATTATTGCCTACATTGGATGTCTTGCGGATACCGGTAGACACGGAGATGTAGGGGGTGACGTTTACAGTACATTAACGGCAAACTGCAGAAAAAAAGCTATCAATGGGTTCAGAGCTTTGTAAACAAAGAAAGTCTCTGATACCAATTACAAATCATAATCTACAGGTCCTATAGGCTACCATAGGTATCAGCAAGATCTCAACCAGTCTCTCTTGTATGGAGCAGCATGCTATGTACAGCATTACTACTAATAGATGTAGTAATGGCCCAGAAGGGATGTTTTTTTTACTAAAACATAATTTTATGATCTATAATATAATATAATATAAACTAAGACCTAAATATAAACATATATAATTTTATAAATATGTAACATATTTTGAACTCATCCCTCTCACAGATAACGGTATTTTTTCACTCTGCCAAATGTACTGTATATGACATAAAAATAGGGTATAGTTTGACATAAAAAGCGTCTGTTTCTCAGAGACGAAAGCTACCTCACTTTAAATAACCAAAATACAAATAAATACGTGCTTAATGATAGCAAAACTCCCATCGCTTGACAAGTTTCGAATTATTAAGAATTCAACTGTTCTTGATTCAGAAATAAGGAACCTTTACAAAGCTAATGGTGGGCAAATATACCGAATACACACGTCTATGCTATGAAAAAGATTTGTACTCGGACAAATATTTTTACACTTTTCCAGTGGCTTTGCCAACTTCTGGAGTGCGGATTGACTTTATAAAAATAAATTTATTTTTAGCAATACTGAGAAGACACTTCAACACACTGAGTCCGCAGTCTGTATGCCTTTGCTATTATTAGCCACATCTTATGTTAAAAAAATGTTGGTATGGGTGGCCATTAAGAAAGTGAGTACCAAATTACCTGCATCGAATATTATCACAAATTGTACATAAGCACATACAATGCTGTGAATATTTATATTCAGAAGACTTGGGTTTATTACTTTTCTATATCTATATATATGCTATATAAGCAAGAGCTAAAAGGTAAAGATTGACGAATTTCAGTTCAACTGAAGCAGTGATTGTGCCAAGTTTATTAAAAATTACTTCCAAATATGTTATTAGCAAAAATACGAAGAATACGAAGCAAAGGTGGTTGTATTATGAAGAAATCTTCGAGTATTCGTTTGCTGGTGACAGAACAGGTGAATTTAATATAAACATTTGCTTTGTCTGCTCTCAGCTATATGGATTTATATATTAGAAATTTTTATATATAGCTTATTTAAAGGAACAGATACTAGCAATCAGTAGATTTCTGATATGAAAAAAATCCATTCATTAAGAAAACTTAAAACTTGATAGTAAAACAAAATATACCTAGGAAAGTAAACTAATTGAATTTAAATTCTATAGAAATCGTTGCATCAACAAGACGTCGACACATTCGCTTCTGCAAATGCCCAGACAGCTGCGCGTCAACAAACTGATCCCACCTTAGAATGGGAAAGAGCACGTCCACTTAGCGAGCTGCCTCGAGTTGGTGCACTTAAGTTGATTCGTAAATTTTTACCAGGCGGAGCTTATGCCAAACTAGATTTCAAAGACTTGGTGACGTCTATGCTCAAGGATTACGGACCTATTTTCATGATGCCCGCCATGATGGGTCGACCCAGTATCATCGTGACGCACAATCCTGACGATTTTTCAAATATCTTTCGCAATGAAGGTGCTTGGCCCAATAGGCCGTTTTCGGAAACTATACGCTATCATCGGAATAAACTGCGTGCCGATTTCTTTGAAGGCGTCGAGGGCGCAATAGCAACGTAATAGTAACGACTATATGAAGTATAAAGTGTATTTAAGAAATGTCGATCTTTCAGGCAAGGTGAACAGTGGAGCGCCTTTCGTAAAGTCGTAAATCCTTTGCTTATGCAGTCGAAGAATATTGAGATGTATTGCAATAAGTTGGCGCAAGTGAATCAGGAATTTGTCGAGCGGTAAAGCGAAATATATATCTCTTCAATTAGTTGTTGTTATTGTTTGTGTCTTTACAGAATACGTTTAATACGCGATCCGAAAACCTTGGAAATGCCCGCCGACTTTGAGGAATGTATGCAGCGTTGGACCCTGGAATCGGTGGCAGTTGTGGCACTAGACAAGCAGCTTGGTCTACTGCGTGAGGACAGTGAATATTATGCAGACGCTTTGAAACTTATTGTTGCCTTAAATGATTTCATGGCCCTTTCCGTAGACTTGGACTATAAGCCAACATTGTGGCGATTTGTAGCCACACCGAAATTCAAACGACTTATGCAATCAATGGATGACATACAAAGTGTAACATGGAAGCACATAACCGAAACAGTTAGAAAGCTTGAAGCCGAAAGCCTACAGGGCATCGAACGTCCCAAACATGAGCAGAGCATATTGGAAAAATTACTAAAGAAAGATAAGAAAGTAGCAACTGTCATGGCTATGGATATACTTATGGCAGGCGTTGACACGGTAAGAACCAAATTTGTTCTTCTCTAACTAACTAACAAGCCTCCATTGGTTCAATTACAGACCACCAGTTTAGCTGTTGGCGCCCTACTTTGTTTGGCAAAAAACCCGGCAAAGCAAGAGATACTACGTGATGAGATAAGGCGTGTGCTGCCACAAAAAGACGGAGCATTTATAGCAGACCCACTTACGCATGCACCTTATCTGCGCGCTTGCCTCAAGGAATCGTTGCGTGTTTATCCCGTGGCGATTGGAAATATGCGTGTACCACAAAATGACCTCGTACTAAGTGGTTATCAAGTGCCTAAAGGCTCATACGTCAGCATGATCTTCGCGCCACTACAATCGGATGAGCGTTATTACTCACGTCCTTTGGAATTTCTACCGGAACGTTGGCTACGTTCGAACACGGAAGTCGACGAGTCGCAGAAGTCTGCGGAGGAGTGTACACAATCGATTAAGGCGAGCAGCCCTTTCGTTTATTTACCGTTCGGTTTCGGCCCAAGAGTTTGCCTTGGCCGCAGAATAAGTGAATTGGAAGTGGGCTTGGGTATAGCAAGATTGGTTAGGAATTTCAAAATAGAATTCAACTACCCCACCGAAAATGCTTTTAAAGGTATGTTAATTAATATGCCAAATATGCCGCTGAAATTCAAGTTCGCCGATATTGAGTAATCACAGCATTATAAATTAAATTAGTTGAAATATATTTTATTACATATATTCTACGAAGATATATATTAATCATAAAAAAAAAAAATTAAAATTACATTCATACTCTTCAATGTAATCTCAAGAAAGCTATCTTTGAAATACGAAAATAGTTGATAATTTATAATACTTATGTTTGAGAGTATCAAAGTCCGTCCACGAAAAGTCAATTGATACCGGAATGCCACTCAGGTATCATTACTCATTATGAACACCCATCAAATTTAAGGCTTCGTAATCTCTCATTTCGGAAGCATGGAATAACATTAAAAAAACGATAGACAATTTTTGGTATTTTTATTTAAAACAACATCAAACCAATGAACTCCTTTACTGACCATAGCAAAATTAGTTTTTTTTCCATTATAGCATCTCGGAGGGTATTCATCGTTTTCGGCGCAAATTATTGCCTTGTGTTCGTCAATGGTTCGTGGATTGCTGACTTCACAAAAAGTCAAAGGAAGTGAAATTCGGACATTAGTGTTATCGGTCATTGCTTGCCACGCCTTCTTGAATCTTGCCACGTTCAGGGAATTTTTGTTGCAGGAACTGAATAGTTTGATTCGCTGTGTAACATGTTGATACCCTTAATCAATCCAATTTTCATGTCTTTGCGTGCAGCCACAATGAGAAATCGATTTTCAGCGTGTCGCTTTCGTTTTGTTTGAAAAAAATATGGCTTAATGATGGTTTTGGCGCAAAACAAAAGCCCAAACAGTAACGTTTTTTATTCATGCAGTTACCCTTAAGAATCTCGAATGTAATTTATGTTGTCAAAAATGCTTATTGATTTTGCTGATTGACACCGCCGGTCAATGTGAAGTGGGATCGTCGATATGCAAGCTGAATTAACACAACTAACGATTATTTTCTACTATTTCAGCGCGTTGTTTCGGGGTTAAGCGATTCCTGATTAGAATTATACAGAATTAAGATTACCAAAACATGTGTAACAAACTCAATTGGCTAAATGTCACACTTATATACTGTTTACATATCGACTTAAAAGGTATAGATATAGATTTAAAAGATGAAGCACCCTGTATTATATTACATTGGTGCAGGGAGCGAGAGGAAGCTTTGGAACTGATTGCAATGATGGGCTACAATTCACATGAAAGTTTTCAAGAGGCTTTGACTTGGTTATTGCCGAGGTTCTTGATATTATTAACTGAGGTACTCCAGCTCATTCGTCTCAAACAGTTGATAATTAACACCCACTTCGATATCACCGAAGTAATTTGCTAAGAAAAAGCAAAGTTGGTGTTAGTTCAAAAGAAAGAAAAATGTTGACTAAATATGTGCGGAGAACAAACACCCCATATTATATACATATATATATGTATATATAATGTAGATAATTAATTGCTAAATAAAATGCTTAATGCAATATCACTTTGGTTGACAATGCCTTGTATAAGTGCATATATGTACAAATTCGGTTTTATGGGAATGAATGCGAATTCAAAAAATCAGTTTAGCTGCAGCGGCGCTCGTGTTAAGTTAAAAAAAAATTTAAGTTCCAAAATGTTTTGCAGGAAAATCAGTTGTGTTGCGCTCAACGAATGCGGTGGCCCCACGAAAAGTTTTACAGCGATCAGCAAGCGTTTCCTGGCTGGAAAACAGGTGGATACCATTAATAAATATATTACTTACACATATGTTTCAATTAAACACTGTGCATATGTATATATAAACACGAGTTTATCAGAAGCATTAAAAATAAATTCATTGAGTTTCGAAATTCCATACTCACATAAAACGAGCCGTGCCGGGAAGGGCAATCACCTCAAACTAATATTTTAAGTAATAACAGTAGAGTCGAATTTTGAGAACTATCGGACGGGCTGGAAAATAACTAATATTTCCATGAGAGGAATATGTAGAATTTAATCTATATGGTTTAGAGTTAGAGCTAACCTTTAAAAAATACGTGTATAGCTTTCAAACAATGAGTTCGTGAACCGTGTGTTCGGTTTTAAAAAAAAAAAAAAACAAAATAAAAAATAAAATAAAAAAATAAAAATATATAAAAAAAACAGAATTTTTTGTGTAATTGCAATATTGGTAAAAAAAAAATACTGCAGATTCGAAAAATTGACTTGGTGAGTGTTGTCAAGGGGCTGTACGAGGCGAAGCAAACATTATAGAGAATACCGATCGCTAAGAGAGAGAGACAATAGGTCCACCAGCGATTTTTCATGCATTAAAAATAACACTGGTTACAAAGCTGGATCTACCAGTAAGAATCCGATATCGCCATAAACTTGGTATTTTGTTGAGGCTTACTCCTACTCTCTTACATGACTTACTATTACATGAAGAGACAACGGATTAAAAGAGATAGGTCCGTTAGAATTGAACGCATCAAAACGGTAAAAATATTGCTTTATTCACACGCAAAAAGTTTAAAGCCTTTACTGAAGCAAGAAATAGAGACCTTCTGAACATTTGATGTCAATTAAAATTTTTTTGCATACACCAACAATGCAAAAAGAAATTATAAAATATACTATATCGACAGCTCGAGGACCATGCTTACCCAGCACAACCACCCATTGGCTTAGAACAATCCGCAGATGCAATGCTAGAATGGCAACGAGCACGTCCATACCGCGAATTACCTAAGGATAGCGTTTTCCGGCTGCTAACTAAATTTTCCCCCTACGGTCGATATTATAATTTAGACTCCAATGCACTGGAATTGGCAATGAAAAAGGATCATGGTGATATCTTCATAGTGCCCGCTTTTATGGGTCGACCCAACACGGTGGTGACGCACAATCCAGAAGATTTCGCACGCGTGTTCCGCAATGAGGGCATTTCGCCCATACGACCGTTCGCAACATTAAGTTATCATCGAAGTAAAGTGCAAACAGATTTCTTTAAAGAGGTCGAAGGGGTACTAACGGCGTGAGTTCGTAATTTATTTTCTCGCAATTTAATTGAAATAGTCAATGTTTCCTGATATTCTTGCAGACAAGGCGAGCGTTGGAGCTCATTCCGTTCCGCCGTCAATCCACTGCTTGTGCAACCAAAGAATGTACAAATGTACCACGGCAAAATGGCAAAAGTGAACCAGGAATTTGTAGAAAGGTAGGCAACTCGTTCGTAAGGTAATTCGTTATACTTCGTAAATCTTAATATTTAAAATTTTCCTCCCACAGAATCCGTTCAATACGCGATCCCGAAACTCAAGAGATGCCAAACAACTTCGAAGATTACCTACAGTGTTGGCTGCTGGAGTCAATTTCCATTATCACACTGGGGAAGCCACTAGGTTTGCTGCGTGATCGCAGTGAACATTACGAGGATGCGCTGAAATTATTTGCCTCCTTAAACACCATATTTACAGTCGCCTTCGACTTGGAGTGGAAACCCTCGCTGTGGCGTCGCATGCGCACACCGAAGTTCAAACGTTTTTTGCAGGCATTGGACACCCTGCAAGCGATAACACTGAAATATGTAGACGAAGCAATCACCAGTCTGGATGCCGAAAAGCAGATGGGTATCGTGAGGCCTGAGCATGAGATGAGCGCATTTGAGAGACTACTGAAGATCGATAAGAAAATAGCGACGGTAATGTGCATCGATCTTTTCCTCGCAGGCATTAATACGGTAAATATTTACAGTCAGCGTTCGAACTAAATTTTTAAGAAAATTTTCCAACTTTCCACTAATTTATGTTGCAGACCACCTCACTGACGGCCGCGATTTTACTTTGCCTGGCGAAAAACCAAGGCAAGCAACAAATTTTGCGCAAAGAAGTGATGCGTATCTTGCCACAAAGAGATGGCGATTTTACACCTGATTCGCTCAATAACCTACCCTATTTGCGTGCGTGCGTCAAAGAAGCCATGCGTATTTATCCTCTGTCTGTGGGCATCGTACGCGTGACGCAAAGTGATCTGGTACTCAGTGGTTATAGAGTGCCAAAAGGCGCTGTGGTGAATATGGTATCGACATCGTTATTCGCGAATGAAAACTACTTTGCGCGTCCATTAGAATATTTACCGGAACGTTGGCTACGATCGGGTGCAATGGAAGATGGCGAAGGGCACGAGTTAGCCGAAAAAAGTATGCAAGCGTTGCGTCCGAGTAATCCCTTTATATATTTACCGTTCGGATTTGGTCCGAGGATGTGTCTGGGTCGTAGAATAAGTGAGTTGGAAATAGAATTGGGTATTGCCAGATTGGTAAGAAATTTCCAAATTGATTTCAATCATACAATCGATAAGCCATTTAGAAGTGTGTTTGTTAATATGCCAAATATGCCGTTAAAATTTAAACTTTCCGATATTGAATAGTTTAACTAACACATTGCTGTTTTATTATATATCAAAAAAGTGGCTAGTGGAAAAAGTAATATTGTAAAGTAAATGCAAAGGTGTTCTCAAGAAATTTATATTAGAGGCTAAAGTTTATTTTTAGACTTAATCCAAAATGTAACTTTTGATTAAATATATTTTTTATTTGGTATAAAGAGATTTCAAGTGATTTCAAGGGACTTCAACATACTTCTTTAAAAAGTGTGCTCGTTTGCTGGTTTGCTTTTCTCCCAACTAATATTGTAAATTTATAAACAAACCTGGTTTATTGATAAAATAATGTTATTGATATTGAAAAAAATACAAAAAAAAAAAATATCAAAATCCGAGGTGTTTTCTAAAGGCAGGATAACTTTTCTAACATCCCGAGGTAAGTTTACCCAGATCTTACATTTTTTTAGAAAAGTGTAAACTTTATAAGAAATAAAGAGAAATAAAAAGAACTTTATAAGAAATATTCAACGGATTTCTCGAGCTTTTTATTTATTAAATTTATTTATTTTTTTGAAATTTTGGGCCAGGGACCAAGTTTGAGAAGAATCTTTTCCGGCCGGATAATTATATAAACAGTTAAGCATATGGATCCCCCCAAAATCCCCAAACCTTAATTTTAATTGTTTCCATTACCTTGTCGAAAAAAATATTGATGTTAAGTGGTATTCTGGTACTTATTGAAGAAAGATTACAATGAGAGGCACTTAATACTTTTGCGCATAATTTTTCACTGTTAAAAAATGTGAACCGCTTGAATTTTTTAAACTAAGGTGAATTCGCAATTCTGTCGAAGAATTGAAACCGAACCACTTCGGAGTTACTTCGCATATTCTCAAGCATGGATATGGGATTAACTCAAATCAACTATCAATATTTATGATACAAAATTGTTAAGCAGTCGATGAGGTACTTGAAGAAACACTGGGTTTGGTTTCGCACGAATTCAGAACATTCCTCACTTTTCACATTTACATATTGTATGTAGATATGAAAGCATACTCTCTTTAACTATATGAATATATAGTTATATATAGAATATATGAATATGAATGATATTTTCTTGTAAACAGTATCAGTCCACAATGGTTTACGTTTTTTTTTTACTAAAATATTTAAGAAGATTTGAGCTTTTGTAGAAATCAGCACGCAGTGGCGAAATTTATGTTTAGTCTGTCGGAAACTGTGATAACGTGTAGTTCATAGGAGAAGTCAATCGCAAAATGTATGCCTACAATTTGAATTGTGTGACGCTCGGCGTCAAAAGCGTCACCGGAGCACACGCAAGAGGTTGCCTGAATATAAAAAACGTGAGTATCAAGTATGTCGGCTGCAAATAAAAGAAGAAGAAATAAGCTGATATAATATGCTCATGTGCATGCTTGTATTAAAATCTTTGACAAGAAAAAAGCAAACATTTGCGTGGTTGAATAAACCCGACAGTCCAAATAAATAAATACATTGCAAAATGTTTAACAAGTGCCGTCTCATTATCAAAACAGCACGCATACAAATGCACTGCCGCCTCTGCCGCCGGTGCAGCCACACACACACTTATGGACAAAGTGACCGATATGGCCTCGGAGTGGCAGCAAGCACGTCCATTCGATGAGTTGCCCAGAGATGGCGTTTTTAAATTTGTAAGGCAATTGCTGCCCGGTGGTCGATATTATAAATTAGAATCCGCGCAATTCCTGAGGGCAATGCAAAAGGATTATGGTGACATTTATATAATCCCAGGCATGTTTGGCCGACCAGACGCCTTATATACGCATAATCCAGCCGACTTTGAGCGTGTCTTCCGCAATGAGGGGGTCTGGCCGATAAGACCCAATTTGCTGACTTTGCGTTATCATCGCAATAAACTGCGCGCTGATTTCTATGAGGGCGTCGAGGGAATACTCGCAACGTAATTATATCGCATTTAGCTAGAAGGGTCAGAAAGTTCCCGAGTTGAGGTGAAAAGGGTGTGGTATTGAGTTTAGAAACAAGTTGATAAATAATGCAATAAAGTAATAATAATAAAATAATAGAGAAGTACAAAGAGTAGAAGCATTATAGCAGTAAAATCGAATATTTCGGCGGACAAAAAATAAAATTGCAGGTTTAGCATTTCTTGCGCCATATTTCTAGTCGATTTCAGATGTACATATATGGTCTTAACAGTAATGTGACCACTTTTATAGCGCTTTTTAGATCCGTCTCCAAATTCAGTAAGGCCGCATAAACGACTATTTTTAATAATTTTTTACCACAATAAATACTATGGCAATTCCATGCAAAACGCATTAAAATATTTATATTCTTCTTTTTTCCGAAATTTGAACTTTTTAATGGCAAATTCGCAATATAAGATTCATTACTACAAAGTTTATCGAAGAAATTTTCGGTAAAGTGTCATCAATTTATGGTCGCTATAGACTAGTAAACTGTACAAAATTTAAAAAAAAAAAAACTCTTTTTTGACAATTAAACTGCGTAAATGAGCCCCATCAACGAAATAATCCCTGTAGAAACTTACATGAAGTAGAACTACCTTCTAGTAACATTTGTAGGACCTTTCTAACCCACATTGACGACGTCCTATATACGTCCTACGAGCGTATACCTTACAGATTTCATAACGGACGGGGTGTCTTTCGAAAAGCACTTAACGTCCGTCTTCCATAGAGGAGTGAACACCTTAACAAACCCTCTTCCCGTGAATGAAATTAAATTCAGAATTAGGTGCTATAGTAGAACAACCTAAACACACGAATTCTACCATACCCAACCTCAGTGGAGAGAACTTTTTCTAACTTATGGTTAAAAAACTCACTTAATACTTCCAACAAACAGGCATGGTGAGCAGTGGAGCTCCTTTCGCTCCGCCGTTAATCCATTGCTGCTGCAGTCGAATAATATTAATATATATCTTAACAAAATGGCGCAGGTAAATCACGAATTTGTGGAAAGGTAAATATTTTGAAATGGACTTTTGAACGTCGTATAATATTAAAATTATTTTAACCAACACAGAGTGCGCTTAATACGCGATTCCAAAACATTAGAAATGCCGGACGACTTCCAGGAGTACATACAGCGTTGGGCCCTGGAATCGATAGCTCTTGTGGCACTCGACAAGCAGCTCGGTTTGCTGCGTGAAAATAGCGAACATTTCGCTGATGCTTCAAAACTTTTTACAGCCTTAACGGAGTGGTTCTCACTCACACTGGACTTAGAATACACACCATCGTTGTGGCGCATTGTGGCCACTCCGAAGTTTAAACGCCTCATGCAAGGATTAGATGACATACAAAGTATAACTTGGAAGCATACCACAGAGGCAATTACTAAACTAGAAGCGGAGCAACAACTGGGCATCGAGCGTGATGAGAGTGAAAAGAGTATTTTGGAGAAATTGCTGAGAATTGATAAGAAAATCGCCACAGTGATGGCCATGGATCTATTGCTAGGCGGTGTCGATACGGTAATTTTGAAAATTTCAACACCTTTGAAGACTTAATTTTACTTTTTATTTCCATATGGTAGACTACTTCACTAACCGTTGGCGTACTACTTTGTTTGGCTAAGAACCCTGACAAACAGGAAAAACTACGTGAGGAAGTAAAGCATATACTACCACAAAAAGGTGGGGATTTCGCGGCTGATACGCCTACAAAGATACCATATCTACGCGCCTGCTTGAAGGAAGCTCTGCGGGTCTACCCTGTGGCGATTGGAAATATTCGTGTGCCGCAGAAAGACGTTGTTTTAAGCGGTTATAGAGTACCTAAGGGCACCGTGGTTAGCATGATTCACTCAACACTACTAAAAAGTGAAAAACATTATGCACGTCCATTGGAATTCCTGCCGGAACGTTGGCTGCGGCAGAGTGGCGAAACTACTGAGGAAACGGGGTCCGCAACAGTTGAACACATTACGCAATTGAAAACCAGTAACCCCTTTACGTTTTTGCCCTTTGGTGTCGGGCCGAGAGCTTGTTTGGGTCGTAGAATAAGTAATTTAGAAATAGAATTGGGTATTGCCAGATTGGTTAGAAACTTTCGAATCGAATTTCATTATCCAATAGACAATGTCTTCAAGAGTATGTTGATTAATATGCCAAATGTGCCGTTAAAATTTAAATTCATTGATATTGAGTAGATATGGTTGAAAGTTCGTGAGCCACCATACACCTACAGAGTTTACCATATATTAAAAATTCTTATTCACTGTTGCAAAAATAATTTTATAAATATTTTATGCTCAGAGAAGTATTAAAAAATTAGATTAAAACAGAAAATGGTGTTTTTTGTTTTATGAAATATTGAAAATAATTTTTTTCTAAACCTCACATAATGCATTTTGACCATTATATGCATATGTTTTCACTCTTCATTTAAGTTGGTGTTCTTAGACATTTCACTTTTTAGGTCCGGTTTCCTAGGTATTCCAACCTTTCTTCAGCGTCAATGTGTCATTCCTTGGAGTTAATTCATATTTAAAAAATATATACTTTGTTTTAATAATGTGTACATTAAACCGTAATATAATGTGTGACCAAAAATATGAGATTTTAATTTGAGACTAATTATAATACCCTTTTGTACCAGAAAGACAACAAAAACAGACTAAAAAAAAAAATATAAAAGAGTGATTTCTTGCATATGGTAGCATTAAGTAGAAATGTAAGCAAAGATTTAACTAATCTGTCTCAAACTATATCCGAAATATATTGGTTAGGGACTAATTCATACCTAATTGTACTCTATAGAGAGTAATCCGGGTGAAATCTCTTTAAAGATTACTCGTACACTTTTTTGCAGGCATAATATTCATTTCACAAACATTCCGTAACAATTTTTCACTTGAGTATACACTGGGTGGAAAAAGTCTGCATACAAGGTACCAACAAATATAACTCTGTGAAAAAAGGGCTTTTACATACTTTTTGAAAAATCCAAATTTATTTTATTTTCATTAAAGGATATTATATTTGTAGTTTTATGGAAATAAAAGTGATTAATTTTCTAACAATAACATATAAACAAAACAAAACATACAGGCGACTAGAAAATCCACTAGAAAAAGTTTGCATACAATTGCCTTTTTTGAGCATTGCCTTTGAGGTAATTGTGCGTTAGCGTTTTTTTCGTTCAAGTGAATCCCATAGGTGCTTCATGGGATTCAAATTTGGCGATTGCGGTGATGTTCGAAGCTACTTGGGAACGTTATAGAGTAATCAAAGCTTAACTATGTCTGCAGTATGCTTCGGGTCGTTATCTTGTTGAAAATAGTAGTCACTTCCTAGACCCAATTCTTCCGCGCTTTGCTTCAAATTTGTTTTCAAGATATTAAGGTATGCATATTTGTCCATAGTCGACTCCATAAATTCAATTCGGCCCACACCATTACTAGCCTTGTACCTCCATATCATTGCTCCACCACCATCATGCACCGCCATGCTACCACAGTAGCACCAAATTTTCCTTATCGAGTCCCGTTCCTGTTTTTCGCCACACAATCTTACGACGCTTTATTTCAAAGAGGAAAAACTTGCTCTCATCGGAAAAAATAACCTTCTGTCAAAACTCTCGGAGCTTATTTAAGTGCTCTTTCGCGAAAGCGATACGCTTTTGCCTATTGACTAACGATATGAATGGCTTTTTGCGTGCGTCATGACCATGATATCCAGCTTTTTTCACAATTTTGCGGACGATGTCAGTGCAAAGGGTCTCCTTAAAACTTTCCTTAACATTTTGAGCGATTTTGGATGCAGTAAGGCGTGGGTTTTGCTTTACACTTTGCAAAACGTTACGAGTTTCACGCTGTGTTAATATCGTTCTTTCTATGGAAGAATGTGTTCTACTAACAATCCGACCGATTTCACGGTATGTTTTCCTTCTTCGAAGAGTTTAACCATAATTTCCCTTTCAGAAGGGCTTATTTCCTTTCCTTTGGCCTACATGGCATATTATAATATTAATAACGAATTGAATGAAACAGAAATCTTTTAAAATTGCTGTTTTTACGAAAAAAAAGTAAAATTATAGCTTCCCGATACTTTTACAGTTGGTTTTTACGTGGGGAGTTCCCATTTTAGTGCTTGTACGCAACTTCTTCTGCGCTGCCAAATGAGTATTTTTTGTAAATTTACCGATAAAACAGTGTTACTTGATTTTAATTGCTTTAAATGCTATCAGATTATGCAATAGACTAGCAATAAAACACATAATGGGATTTCGCACTGAAATTTCATACACAAAATTAATTTTTTAACCAAAGAAAATAAGACGTGTACGCGTGTACGCAGACTTTTTCTGCCAAGTATATGTTGAAACCAGTAAAAATTTTGCATTTATTTAAAGCTCGTTTAAATCTTTATTTACTTCATATATTATTTGTCATTTTACATACTACACTTTACAACAAAGTTACTTATACGCATCTAATTACATTTGCTAATATTTATTTTACCACTTTCCGCCCCATTTACATACAGCTACACACATAGTATTACATACATACAACGTTTTGTGTACATTTTGGCAAACAATGCCGTTACAATTTAATTACATTTTTTTGTTGGTGTAATTTTTGTATAATTTCAGTTTTTTCATACAATGATTATGTATATATACATATACATATGTACATATGTAAGTACATATATAGTAAGTCAATTTTTACAATAAAGCTAAAATGTTAATTCCATTTAATTACGGTTTTTTTTTTTTGCATAATTTAAGACCAATTCCAAGTGTTGCCCTTTAAAGAGCTTTGATATAACTTTCTTTAGCAATAGTTACTTTCAATAAGAAACATACAAATTATGATAAACGACAGCGCTTTCGAAGCGAGTATGCAGCAGCAAATTTTCTCACATTTGCATTGCTTAAAATTTGCTTTGCAATTTTGATATGAAATACTCGTATAAATACATATAAATACATTTATGGATGCGTTAGTACAAAAGCAGCGAGGAATCGTTCGTAACACGAAGGTTTATAACGGCAGTAAGAAAATTAGCAAAAGAAATAACTTCTAAATACTAATAGATAAATGCTTCTGCATAAATACAGTTAGAATACATTTTTCTACTTTGCTAATAATTGCAATTATTTTAATGAAAAAAATATAATTTTATTTAATTAACATGATAGCTGAAAATTGTTTTGAGAACTTTATGTGACTTTAAAACAATGAGAAACTTAAAATTGTAGCTTATCAGCAGAGATATTTGACTTTCATTTCATTTATTTAAAGCAAAGTCTGGTAGCGCTGTTAAAGTAGGATTCGTTCATTTATGCTCAGCATGTTCGATGTTTGATCAACTCTGTACTGCGGGAATTATTTTTTCATTAACAAACACCCGCGAATATTGACTTTTTAATTCGAACTATAGCTGATAGCCAGGAAACTCAGAATGAGAATGCTTTACTAAATTAAAATGAAAAGATGACAAGCATTGCAGATAAGGAATTCTTTTTTTTACAAAATGCTTTTGAAAAGAAGAGGAGGTCGATGTGAAAAGTGGACAATTGCTTGAATATATTAAAAAGGGAGCCCGATGGTGTATTCCAGAGATGAATTTTCCAATTTCCAATTACTTTAACGAAAATAATAAATACTCTAAGCTATAGATATCAGCATTCTTCGGAATTTAAATTTTATACAACTTTTACTCAATTCCGCGCTACTGAAAAAGACATGCGTGGTAGATACAGCAAAGGCCAAAAATATTAGGTACACCATTAATACATACAAGTATAATATGTTGACATATAGGGAATGAAAAACTCATTCACACTCATGCCCATAATATGTTAAGTTAAGTCACAGCTCGAGATTGTCAAATAGATAGTACGTTCGAAGTGTTCCCCGGCAGCTTTCCCATAGGCTTTCAATCGCCCTAAAAATACACAGTTAAAATAAATCTATAGTTGCAATAAAACGGCTAATCGGAGAACGTCAGGATGGAATTCTTAACAGTAATAAATTCAGAAATCGGGTAATATCTTTGAGGACTACACTTTGATCTCCATTAATGCCCATTTTTACATATATTATATATAGATCAGAGTTTAACGACTAAACTAATATAAATCTAAGTCACTTCTAGCATTAGTCTCTTTCATTTATAATATTTGACAGATTTTATTAACAAAATAAGTAATGAAACAATACACTTTATATCCAAGACGTCATCAAATGGTGTATGCCTAATATTGTGACCATTGCTGTATTTTGCGAGTTTTGGGGAATTGAGCAATACCAGACTGTAATTTACAAAAATGCAATGCAGTTTGAAATATTAACTATAACATCTGCAATACGTAATGGTGAAATACTCTTTTACATACATAAAAACATGAATCAGTAGTCCTCCTAAATATAAATCCGTTTGCCATTACCATAGATTGATTGAAGAAAATTTTTTCGTTTTGCTCTTATCAAATAAAATTACACTGATCTGTTGCAGTTTTGATCTTCTTTTTCTACGTTTACAAGTATAAATATACATGAATATTTTCCATTTTTGATTTGATGCATTATAAATTTAGCTGGGATTTCAAAACGTAGAGAAATAAATGTATAGGAATTGGATAGTTACAGATGAAAGCTTCTTTTTAACACGAGTAGTCTATGCTTTTTATAATTGTGAGCAACAAGAAGGCAGTAACCATTTGGAAAAGACTGCTGAACGAGGATTCCAACTTAATATGAGAGTAAGCAGATCATCAGAGTCTGCAGGAGGGTACGTTCAAAGATTTAGAGGGGAGAGCGAGTACCCAGACAGAGGAGGTGGCGATTCGGAAGGAATTCAAAAATACAAAGAAGAGGAAAATTGAGTGGAACTAAGAGTCGGCAAAAAAAAGTGAAATGTGGATATGGAGATTAAGATGAAGATGCCAGAGTACTCGAAGTATATTTTTCTGTAATCATTTCTTTTAGCGATATAGACACTAGAATTTTTACTCTATTGCAATTCGACATTGGAAACTGTGATTCCGATTTTCTTGAAGAAGAAGGAAAAAGAGGCGAACAGGATCTTCGTTCAAAATCACCTAGTAAGCCGGAGGCAGCAGATAAGAGTTAAAGAAGAAGTATTCATTGAAGTATTTAGACGCGCCAATGTGAGGCTTATGTGCGAGGCCCTTTCGAAATTTTCATACAAATATTTCAATCTGGAGACTCTGAAAACTGTGCTTTTAATAGATAGCAAAGTGTTTGCAAAAGGATAAGAGGTGGAAATCGTAAATAAGTTATCAGAAATAAAACTGAAGAAAACTGAACATTTTGAGCCAAATAAAAATACTAATCCTTCATTACACGTACAATACGTACAGTATACTATTTATGGTTTTGGGAGGTATTTTAGGGCGTCAGATATGGGTTGTATATTATATATGTATACTATAGAGGTATGTAAAAAATATGAAAGTTACTGTTAATCTTCTATTGTTTCTCTGTTGCATTCTTATTGTATAAAAACTATATATGTATGTACTTCAATATTTCTTATGTTATTTTTATAAACTAATTGTGATATAACCCTCAATCGATGCCATTGCCTCTGTTACTTTCCAAATAACATTGCCCCATTTTTTAACATATACATACATATAAAATGTATATATATAGATTATCACTTAAAACGATGTAGCACACACACAATTACCTCAAATTAATATTTACGTCCGACGCCTGGCCCTGGATTCAATAGACGACAAAAATGTGGTGTTGTCACGCGACAGTCGACCTGCACGTGACGTCTTTGCCGCACCGACTGTGGTCATTGTCGATTCACTGATGCTCCGTTTATGTAATCACTGTGCCTTTTCACCTGTGAATGAAAGAAATATGCGCATAGTTAATCGTTATATTAGATATAGAGCGATTACTCTAATGACATAGTAAAGTGAAGCTATTTTATTTTTATTATAATATACATATAGAGAGAAGAAACAGGCGACAAATTCCAAAACTGGTCTGTTGTACCACTTACATATTCACTTGAATTATCTGAAACATTTCTAGGCGCTTGCAAAATTAATTATAATAAATATATAAAAATTATTTGGATGAGAAAGTTAACTTTAGGGAGACCGAATCCAACGCGAGAATATGTGGAGCGTGGCCGGGAGCTGAAAAAGAAGACATTTTTTCGTACCAGGAAAACAGAGGCTAAAATGTGTAAGTACGAAGAGGTTGAGAGGGTGGTGGACATGAACAAAGCTTTAAGCTATATCGAGAGTAGGATGAAGCCGAATCACCAATAGATTGAAGAATCAAACAATCAAACGTGTGAACAAGTTCACAAGACAAGGCAATTAACTCCCGTGTGATTTCTTTAGCATCATGTTTCTCTCTTCAATCTCTTTTCCCCTCTTCAAAGATAATGAAAAATATAATCTTGCAAGAAATGCTCCTTCGGACTAGGTATGCTAATAAGTCAGCCATCGTTCTCGCTCTAATCTAAGAAATTCGTATCGAAACATAGACATTGACAATAGCTAATGAGGTGGTGCTAGTTTTGTTCAAGAAAACATTTGCGAACTAGTAGAAAGTTTGTTTACGATTGCGAGGGGTCGAGGTCGAGGTCGTAGTAAAAAACTAGAAAAATTCCTGCATAAGACTAGTAATTCATCGTTATTCTAGTGGACTCTATGTTGAAATTAAGTGTTTTCTTAACATTAATATGGTTTAGCGCTGAATATGAATGAAATCGCTCTAGATATTGGTCTAAACCTATGCCTCTAATATGATAATTTACCCTTTGGTTGTTTTTTTCCTCATATTCACAATATATTAAATATCGCCCTTCGATTGAGTTTATATCACAAATATCTCCATAGAAGATGTCTCAAGGAAATTTCATGAGAATATTTCGAATGATATTATGTCATTCGGTAATAAAAATTGTGGCTGTTGTACCTTCCCACAGTAGTGATATCATGAGTGTAGATGATTTTACTTATTTATATTGGCTTTATGAGTATATATGACTGCAGTCCATTCCCATTTACGTCGAATAACATTTGCTGAATCCATTCGCAACATTTTTTAACAAAAAAACTTTTGGCAAAACCTAAAAGTATTTGCCTTGAAGTAAAAGCCTTGATCCTTGCAAATTGCTATAGTACAAAATGTTCGGTTGCGCCCGAACTTAGCTCTTTCTTATTTGTTATTGTACTCTTCGTTGAAAAGGGAGGTTAATAACTCAAATTCTTTTATGTTTAATGCGGTTTAAAAACATGTCGGCGTGCCATTTGGTAAGATCAACTCTATAAAAATCTTAATAGACTTTCGTTTTAAATTTCAATCGAGTAACAGAAGTTCTTCTGAATAAATTCTGGCTATTGTTCGTTATCCGTGACCATTTTAAAACAATATTACCGAGGCATTGTTGCAACTTCTGAAAAATTGTCAAATAAATCCTTTTTTCACCCACCAACAATTCTGCAATATTACACAGTAGTTAGCCTTTGTTATGAATTGCATATTTTTTTAAGGGGTTTAAAATACTGGCCATAAAGAGTAACATAAAAGATGTTTTCGCTTTATGTGTTCCCGCCTACCTATTCACAATTTAAAACTGCTCGATATTTTGAATCAACTCAAATGTAAATTAGTAATGCTTAAGACTACCTGTTACCGTAACTGTTCGGCAGATGAAGATATAAGGCGAGGAAATTTGAAATTCAGCACATTCGCTCAATTTCAGCTGAGAAGTAGTACGTCGGTTCTATATTCGTCTTGAAATATATACTTAGAATGCCTGGAATCCTTAAGCAGACAGAAATTGAAAGGGTGTCTAACGCACTTGTAGGTATAGTTGATACTAATTTGTCAAGTGGAACAGTAGACGTGCCAGATATGCCTCAATGTATTCAATTAACGGCTCTTCAACGTCTGTCTATATTAGCCGCTATAATTGCTTTTCAGGATAGCATCGATGACGACGAAGAAAGTGATAGTGATAGTGATACGAATGATAGTAATGGTGATACGGATGATAGTGACAGCGATTGGGAGGATTTTTACTATTTCCATTCATCTGCACCTTTTCGCAGATATTCAATGGCCACAGCAACTGCTAGCTTTGGAAATCAAGTGATTGATGAATTGAAGAAAAAGTTATTGGCTCAATATCGCTTACGACGTTCAAATAAAAATTCTATAAATTATGATACAAAGTGAAATTATATAAATTTAATTTCTTACTTAATAAATTTAATAAATATCGGCGCATTACAAGTGATTTGTGTATCTTTTCCACACCAATTTAGAATTTGCTGATTTCAGGATTATACAAAAGTGAAAGCGGGAGGGTACTGAAAAGACGATTCATCTTCTTTGTCGTTTTATTCAAATAAAAATATGTTGTAAATACGATAATCATTATATGCAGTATATTGGGGTTATGATAAACCGTAGAACGATTTCACAAATTTTTGCCAACAAGCTTTTTTATTTAAGATTATACGTTCATTTACTCGTCTCGTCATCCTGACCATTTATATATGTACATATCTCTACAATATACAACTCTATATCTATCTCGATTAGTTTTAGTTGAACAAAACTATTATACTTTGTTGGAACATTTTGCGAGAGTATAAAAGTAAAATACATTGAAGTATGAAAATATAATATATTCGTGAAAAGGAAACAGTCAATTAGTGTATATTAATTGAATATGGCTTTGTAATTAAATAAATTAACTGGTGAATAGTACTTACGAGATCGGCAACAATCGGCTCCTCAATTTCGAGTCCTTGCAGTGCTTGCTCTCTGCTCAGGTGCACTTCGTACGACATGGTTGGTGTAACAAAAACGACGCGATGTTTTCGTGTTTGTAGAATATTCGCAATAACCATCTGTGGGTGCGAGGAAAATATATGGCGAATATAGAAAAAGGTACAAATGAAAAAAAGATGAAAATAAAGGGCCAAAGAAGAAATTATGAACGACGCCTAAGTGGCTAAGTGTACTTATTTAGTTTGATATACATGTAAATATACATATTGTGTAAGGGCTCAGACTGTTTTTGTTGTTTTAAGACATTATTGCACAAAGAACCGAACATTAGGGTGTGTTGTTTGCAAACAAAAAATAATAATCTGAGCAAAAATATTATTTAATTACATGAGCTCATATATATATTCTAAGACCGTTTGGCACTTCTTCACAATTTCTTCCAAGAGAATACTACTTTTTATGACAAAGTCGAAAAATATTTTTAACCATCCTAATATCTATATTTACGTAGTATACGTGTATATATAAATTTGTAACACGAAAGCAAAATAAAACGCTAAAAACTAAACACATTCATATGCACATTACTGTATTTGAAAGCATGCCACAGGGTTTTTGCTTTGCACACGTGATTGTGACAATTTCAACAAAAAATATAACGTAGATATGTATGACGTTAAAAAATATTAATTTCCATACAAGCACACACATGCAGACAAAATGAAGGTCAGCAATGCAAAACAGGTTAAATGTAAAAAATAGCAATACATGCTTGTATGTGTGTGTATGTCAAGTAAATAAAGGTGCATACAGAAGTTTGGCATTGAAAACGCACTAGAACTGTGTGACAATTTCGAAATCAACAATAAGAACATTTTTTACGCTTTTCGCAGGCAAACAAATTGTTGGTGTGCACGAAACTTAACCTTAGAAATTGTCATAAACTAAAACTGTACTAGTTATACAATTAAGAAATTGTCTATAACAAGAAGAGTTCATGGTGGATATTATTTTATTCCAATATGTTTAGTATTTATGTTTCCCAAGTGGAAGGGTGGATCGTTCGGCGTTTCGGCCGAAACATCCTTAATGAATTGTTAATTATAGAAAACATGAACTTCTTCTCACAAATAGGTAAACAATTCAAAAGTTATTGTGTAACTGTCACGCCTTGGAGGCCGGTACTTTTAGCCTCTTGACGTGTTGTCATGGAAATGAAGAGAGAGGAGTGGCATGTGACTGTCAACAAATTAGCTATTTGCAAGCGGTGACACTGAAACCAACTAATTGGCGCAGTAGCGTTTTATAGCAACTAGTTAGTTTCTGGGAACACTGCTGAGATTGCAGCCCTTGTGCGGATATAATTTTGATAGATAGACCAGATAGGCTGCGAAAATTCGTATCGTTTCTAAGAAGGTAAGCCACTATAATTGAATTGATATGTTTTGCAGTTAGGCAATTGTTGGAGTATTGTTTCATGGTACCAAAAAATGCTGATACCAAAAAATCGTTTGTTATCCAGGCTCCAGACGAGTGTAGCAACCACTCGTAAATGGTTTGCTAAATTCCATATAGGCCATATGCGCTCCGAAGACGCCAAAACTGGTGCTTATCTCAGAGCAAAAGTATAATAAAAATTTCCGCTTGGTGTAAAGATACATGGTGTCAAACTTTTGAAGCCATCGAAGGATTTAGGACGGTACACTACCGTCTTTCGTTTACCTTTTCGCCACGCTCCGATTGTTGGGGTCTCAAATGATATTCATCATTTCCCCTACTAGCCTGAAAGACATTAAAGTACCAATAATCCAACCAATCCAAAACACCAACTACAGACTGTTCCATTCTGTTCGAAAAGTATAAGTTCGCTTCTACAAGTATTCTGCTGATCTCTATTCAGTCTATACAATACTATACAAGTATAATACTATAAAGATTTGATGTTCGGATCCAGCTACCTAACTAACATTGCTGTTAACGCAGTATCATTTTCCACTTGAATGGTATTTGAACGGAAGTCGTTTACCCTGATTATCCAGTGAATCAATGAGTGTTAACAGTTCTAGCAGTTGGATGTGGCACAGTTTCCAAGACATACATACTAGAATTCGTATTACTTTTTAATACTTCGTCGAAGCAATCTTGGCTGTTCAAAGAGTATATTCGATTCCAGTGGCATCATTAACTTTCGTTCTAGGATCTCTTTATAATTATGCGAAATCACAATGCAATGCAAACGATTGTATGTCCACAGACTATGAAAAACCCATCGCTATCAACATTAAAGACATAAAACACATTCACTTAGGAATAACAAATAATAACGAGTATTAATAAAAACGAATATACAGCAAGCGAAGCCATGCCTATGCCTTGAAATGTTGGCGTGCCTGTCTATTTGGTTGTCGTGCTGCCGACCACTGTCATTACCAACACCCCACCGGGCCAACAGAGTTCAGGCCACAAATGCAAATATTGATATTTTAAATTGCACAACACGTTTTGTCTTGTTTTTGTCTTGTTTTTGTTTTTTTTTTGTTTTTTTTTGTTGTTGGGTTATGTTGAGTGTGTCATGGGTTGGTTTGAACAGGGTAAATTCATAAGGGCAACTATAGAAATGCAAATGCCTGAAGTTGAAGGGTGATATTAGCAAGAAGGCAAACTGAAACATCTTAGCTAAAATAAATGGCAATATGACATATTTATATTGTACATACATACACATATACACATAAATGTGCATACTTAACTTATACACTCATAATTGAAGTGCTCGTGTACTCACCTTATGATTGTACTTGTACAGACTATCGCGCGCCTTGGTAATCAATAAATTCTCGTCTGTTTCCAGTTTGAATGAGACAACAAATGCATGTGGCACCCAGAGGCTTGCCAATGGCGCAAGCATTTTTGGCACCAACTGCAGCGAGATTGTCGGTGCACCTTGACCGGACTGTATTTTGTGACTAGGCTGGAAAGTAAATCAAAATCAATCACACACATACATTGATTAATATATTAATTAGACAAGTGATGAAAGGGATTTGCTGAATACAGTTTATTTAGCAATAATTACGATAATAATTGTGAGAATTAAGAGATGAGGAATTGCAAAATACATTTACAAATGTATCAACTCAAGAAAAAATATGGTTACACAATTAAATAATACAGTTTCAATAATATAAAGTGTGCTTTTTTAGTGGTATAGAACTTTAGTCTCAAATAAAGCACATAGAAAGTTATGAAAATACCAACAGTTTTTTAGTGTTTGAACAGATGATATTCGGCCGGAACCATGGCCATTCCTTGTTTAAAAATATGGACACTTAAAATTAATTAAATTTTTTAGAGTAGAGTTAACTACGAAAAGTACGAATTTTTTAACTCTAATAGCAAGTAAATTTTCCAAAATTTTTAGCAAATACTGCGGTAAAGTATGTTTCCTTTATTCCTTTAATAGTTTCTTCTGATTTTACTAGGAGTAAAGTACTTAAAAATACTGTTTCGATACGCATTAGGTTTTTACTCATCATTTCTGATATTTGTTATTGTATTATTAGCGTTGATTTAAAATTAATATTAAATAGTAACATTTTCCTCGATAATTGCTGTTAAAAAGTTTATGAAATGATTAACTGGAGTAAACGCCATGTTTTTAAAACTTTCATTCATCAACCCACAAATATTGCTTCAAAGGGTTACTCATACGCCCCGGCGATTACACTATTCCATTAACTACTCATTTACATACAAAAGTACATGCATATGTATGTGTAACAACAATAATATTCCGAGCATAAGTACGTAAGACATTATAATCAATTCAATGCCTTTGTCAGTTTGATCAAGAGTCAATGACATTTCGACAGCGTAAATGATGCTTCTTCCTTGATGCTTCAGCACATAAAAATTATGGAAATTGACTGAGAAATGAGGAAAATTATTAATTTTCTTTATACTCAAGTCAATATATATGCAAATTAGTATATGAAGTTATGTTAATCTATTAATGCAAATGCAATTTGGCGGACATTGACATTGGCGATAGACAAAGAAATCTGGCGAAATTTAAAAGATTTATATTCAAATAAAATTTCGATATTATTTCACTCACATTTTAACTATGCTGTTGAATTTTTTTTTGTAATGTATTAAAGACTATACTAATTAACATCATTACAACATTAACTATTCCATCAACTAAAAGAGGATTATAAAAATCTTTACAAACTATTTTGGGCTCAATATTTTCGAATATAATAAAAATTTAAAGCTCCAAAAGTAGACTATATTTTTAACAAATTGTGTATTGCTCATGCAATAATCTCAAAATTCATAATTTATAAATAAATAAAGTAATTCTGGTGAGTTAGTTCACACTTCCACAACAGAGAGGATTATGCCCAGTTGTTCAGAGTTTGTCTAGAAGTGATGAAAGAAATGAAGAAAGGAGGAATTTCATAAATTCCCCCAAAAAATAAAACAGTTGGAAAACCATTCCAGTTAATAAAATTTAACTTGCCAGTTACAAAAAATGTATTACTACCATTTTATTCATTTAGTTGCTCTTGTGTATTTTTGCAAAAAATTCAATTGCTTTCGACCCAGTCCGCCAGCGCTAATCAATAAAGTTGCTATCAAATTACTTTATTTGAGCTTTAATTAGGCGACGAAACGCACAAACATAAACTGAAAAGAAAAATTAAGAATTTGCAACAAAAGAGAAATAAGCTGAAAAGCCAACGTTTGCAAGCGTAGAACTCATTCATAAACGCCAGAGCTTCAATGACGAGTGAGCAGCGCGTTAGCCTTGCTGTCGCATACAATCCTTTCGCTGCCTCCATACTATTGCAAATATTTGGTATATATATAGGCGCCAAACTGACATACGTACTACATAGTTATAGATAGTCGTGTGTATAGTATAAATTATAAGTAAAAAGTAGTGATAAACAGTTGGTTGGCCAGGCGAAGGAGGGGAAACTGTTTATACGCCTGACTGGACTTGTCGGTTAGAAGAATTGTGGTTGAGCGAGTTTAACAAGCTACATACATATATGAAAAGCAAAATTGGTGAAAATGCATGTAATAAAGTGCGAATAAACACAACAATGGTGAAAAATTTCCAAATAATCACATACAGAGAACAATCAATCACGCTCAAACACACACAAATACACACAGATCAGTTAGCAAAAAATGTAAATTATGCACAAATGTGGATGAACTGTATTAACGGTAATTTCAACAAAGGCATTGTTATGACTGTCATTTATTTTGACATTTCAATTATTTGCACTTATTATTAACTGAGAATCCTTGAGGATGTGTACAAACACATTTAAATGCGATTTACTCAACGTACATATGCACAAAAATGCAAAAAAAAATATATATGTATAGGTGTGTCAGAAACTCCGCTGCATAAGTGGGTTTTGCGCTCTAAAAGGCATTCGGTGCACAAGCACCCTCAGCGCTTACAACGCGCATACAAGCAGAGACATACTTATGTAAACACGTATGGATGTGTGTTTATATGTATGTATGTATGTATGTATGTATGTATGTATGTATGTATGTATGTATGTATGTATGCTCATACAAAATAATTCAATTTCACTTATGTAAGAGCGAATGTATGTTTCAAATAAATATTAAATATAAGATGCACGCCTAAATACGGGCATATCAAATCAAACCGTGAGGCTTCTGCGCCAATACGCCGAGCTTAAGATCGTAAAATAAATAATGAAAGGAGGGAACGGAAAATAAATATTGACTGCTTTGAATCGCGTGCAATTTAGTGCTTTGAAATTATTTTCATTAATTTGTGATGCTGATGGAGAGACTATATTTAATGATGTAACGGTTCCATGGTTATGTTGTTGTTGTTAAAGAATCTGCAAAATTATTTATTAACTATCTGTCTAAACTTTTAATTTATAAAAAAACAGTTGTAGATTTACAATTATAAATATTAATTTAATCATATTAATGTATCAATAGACACCGTAAATACTTAAAAAATATTTCACAACAAAAAAGTTGTGAAAGTAAAAGTTACTCGAAAAATTCACGAGAGCAACGATTTTGCGAAGAACAATTTTGGTAAATTATTCAGTTAAAAACGGTAGTAAATAAATAAAAAAAATAAAGTATAAATATTCTCTTTAAGCATATTCAATGGATTTAAATTGCGAAATTCGCAAAGTAGTGTAGGCAACTGCTCAGGAGCAGTTTACTGATTTTGACATTTCTATCTGCTATAATAGGGGCGGATAGTATCGATATCCACTCGTAATGTAACTTTTGGTATACTGTTATGAACGGCTACTACACTCGCGCTATTATAGATACGTAATGGGGGTGTAACACTTAACAAAATATTAGAGTAAATTATATTAGACTTTAGCATACTATTTTTCCCCTTTACAACACGTGCAAAATTAAAGTTACTTTTCGCTTACATAAACAATTTCGAAACACTCTCTTATACGACATTTATTACGAACAATAACAACAACGCCACCATCTTTATCTACATCATCGCCAACAATCTATTTTTAGCATCGTACAATTTTTTTCAATTTTTGTTGTAGTAAAAGTTGCTACATTATCGGTATTGATGTTGTTGTCGCCCTCCAGCCAGCAGTCAGTGTCGTTGTTAAGTAATTTGATTTGCATAATTTTAACTTGTAAATGGTAGTCGCTCCTTACTTTTCACTCCTTAGTTGTCGCTCTAATACAATCCACACGTTCTTCACTTTTTGCCTGTGAATTAATGTGATGATAACTTTTTTATCGCCTTGTAGGCAACAGTTGGCTTCCTTTGCTTATGACGTCTATAACCGCCGCCATCATGTGGCAGTACCATCGAGCGGTTTAAAGCCAAGTAAATCTTCAGAGCAAAAGGATGTGAATGTCTGCGCTGGCCTACATATTATATAATACATATGTATAGGTTCGTTTATATATTTAATATAAGGCAGCTGCCACAATTACCTTTGTATATCGGAAGCACAGCTCCTACGCTTTTTCTCTGTTGTGTTTTGAAAATGGATATTACTCTCTCGTTAAAGCTTAAGTATTTATATGTGTAGAACAATCGTGTTGTGTTGCATGGACTTATAAAGGATGAAAATGTCAGACAGGGCTTTATTTGTTATTCTGAGTTTGTAGGAGCTTGTAGAAGCAAACCTTTTCCATTTTCGCTATTTTTCATTATCGAATATTTAATATAGATTTTGTCCGTTTTGTTTTCTGGCTTACATGATTTATATGTACATTATATTTATTCATAACTTAAATTTAATACGTTTAATTTAAGGCTAAAGATAGTACATTAAGACCGTATTTGCATTATATTTGAATTATGGTCGTGGTATTGCTCACTTTTAGGTGATATTTCTCGCCTTAGCAATCTATATTGTTTTGACATCCTTAAATTAAAGCTTTAAAAAGAGTAAAGTCGGATTACAATCCTGCCTACTTCCAATATAACGCAATATTAAATTATAATTAGATTAATCAAGCATGAATGAAGATATCGAAGTAAAGCTAGGCACAAATATTCGGCTCATTTCGGCAACAGATGCCAAATATGAAGACCTCCTTGTCTACGGCTGACTATAGAGAAAATATCGGTTAATTTGCGATCTTAAGGAATTTAACTCGATATATTTATCTAACAGATAAAATCTGTTCTGTACGTCCCCTAGCCACAATATACCCAATATAGTGATTTTCGTTATTCGGGTTGAAATTATACCATATATATCGGTCAATATGTGAATTAGCAATAAAATGGCGTGGAAAATCTTTTGAGCAGTTAATTGCCAACGTAGATCTTCCCCTAGCTCCAATATAGAGATTATCAATCTACCGGTTGACTTTATCTTGTTCCTAAAATTTTTATGAGAGGAGTAGTGCCGAGTTGACAGTCCTTGATAGCGTAATAAAAAAAACTGGGTCCGTTCCGGTTCCCATATATCAGTCAATATGTTTTGGAGTTTAAAACTACATCACTTAAATTGCGATCATCCGTTATTATTTTGATTGTAAAGTTTATGAGTTGCATTCCGATTTTTTGGATATTTTGGAAATTTTGGATTCACCGTGTTCACTGTTTATTTCATTTAGTGACATACAAAAACTACTTTATTAAGTATTTAAAAAAGATCATACTTGTAAAGAAAATAAAATTCAGCTAACAATGGCATGCAACAACTGCCGCTAGGAACTACAAATAAAAGTCGGTTGGGCATAGCAACAAGCTGCAACACATATACACACATATTGTATAATACAGAAGTATATATGCTGCGCAATGACACTTCCGTGTTTCATTCACAAGCCCGGTACAACGACACCAAGGCAAAGAGAATTAGAGTAAAACACCGACAGCCATGCCATGCAGTAATTTGAGAGCAGAGTACAGAGCCAGTGAAGCAACTAAGTTACGCTCGTTTGCACTGCTGGTGGCGACAGCAAGACAGTGGTGACCAAGGACAATGTCAAGGCGACCACCACCCAACATCTAAAGCAAACTTTTCGCAAATAAATGACAGGCGAAAGCAGCAGACTCACATACATACTAGTCCATACATACATATCTAGTCGGCGGAGCGCCCTTTGAGGTGGCAAAGATGTTACACCAACACCATTCCATAGTTGGGGACGTTGGCTGAAGGCATGCATATGCAAGAGACCCTTGTGAGTGCTGGTGGAGTGGCACATTGACGCAAAGCGGATGATAAAATTAAACTCAATGGAATATTGAATATAATAATAGTCATTTAAATATGTATGTATATGTATACTTTATACGAAGGACGATCAACAAAACAGTGTCAACAATGCAAGTATAATAATATTATACATATGTTGGTACTATTGGATCGACTTCTTCAGAATAAATTTTATAAATTCACAAATAAAAACACTCAGTATAATGAACCTTTTACTAAATAATTCTAAAAAGTCTCTCTTAAATCATAGTAGTTAAGAAGTGGGCTAACCAAATTTATATGCAGTTAAGAGTTGTCCATTTGGAAGAATTCTTCGAAACTAATTAGGCCACGTATTCTGTATCAAAGTTTCTTCAAAGCCTTAAACGCCACCATTCTATTCATGTTATATTATTTCTATATATCAAAACTCACTCTTTTCGAGCAACCCTTGTGCAATAAAGTGCGTATATAGCTAAACTATTGTCAAATCAGCTGCTATCTGTGCTAGTGCTAGAGTCCACTGCTGTCGACTATGTTGTTGAAGGAGGCATTAGCATTACCATGTTTTCACCTTGTTGCTGCAACTCACCCAATCAATGTGTCTGCCTGCAAGTAAATGGATGTTCAGCCTTTGTTCTAAAAATTTCATTCATTTTCACTCGAGCCGAGCGCCAGCAGCAACAACAGAAATCGATCGGAGAATGCCAGCTGCTTGGTTGGAAGAGTACAAAAGACCTTGCCAATGGTCATAGGGATAATAAAGATAATAACAAAGATGAAAATAGCAGCGCAGATGACTCCCGAGAATATGAAAATGTTGATGCTAAAGACAATCATTGTGGCGACAGGTTGGAAGTGGGGCAAGCAGATATGAATGGCCTGACACCTCAATGTGATGGCGTGAAAAGTTTATGTACAAACTAAGGATGGTTTCCATCAACAATACTCTGTTATGCATACGCTTGTTTCAACGATGTGTAATATAAATATTGCGTATATCGTCGCATTAAACTGGATAAAAGAGTAGATACGTGCGCGATTAAGATAATTGTTATTGAATTGTTATGAATTATCACTGTTTTTGTCAAGTCAGCCCGTGTTCAAAAAACTTTCAAAGAATAGAAAACAGAATATAAAATAACAAAAGATAAAATATTTTGAGTTTAAGTTGCAAATTCTCTTGACAACATTTTTGACAACATTTTTGACAACACAATACATTTTTGACAAGAAGAATTTGTAAGCACAGCTGATTGTGACATATGGTTGCATTTTGGTCAACAAAAAGCCGGAAAATTTGCTTATTTACATTAGTAATACATATGAGTTTGTCAATTTCCTTTGTTTAACATGCAGCGACAGTAAAAATTTAAAAACTTTTCCTTTCGTAAAAAATAATAAATAAAATAAATAAAAATCTTTCTTTGAGATTGAATACTTCAGACTGAAATCGTACTTTGGAGACTATTCACAATTTAGAATTTTTATTCACACTATAGTTAATCAGAGCACACACTTTATTTTGACAAGTATCTGGCAAAAAAATTCGCTTGCTCAAATATTGATGTAATTTTTTCATTTTATTGTACAAAAAAAAAAAACAAAACATAATTAGAATTTTTTACTGACTGAATGTGATGTGGTGTTGTTGGTGTCTAAACTAATTCTTTTCAGATCATAGCTGACTGAATATTTAAATTAGAGCTGCACGTCTGCTGATTTGGACGTCGCATGTTTTTACTAGATTCTTCTTGGAGAATGATTTCATTTAACCCACCAGAATTCGACGGCTTTTCCGTGCTTATTAAGTCGAATAACCCGTGAAATTGATCTTTATGTCAAAATAAATAATAATTAATGAATAATTATTATTTCCAGTTCTTCTTTTTGTTCGGGTGGTGGCGTTTCATTATTATTCAATAATAAATTTGTGTTTGAATTAAATATGTGTATGTATCCATTAAATTTTGTAAGTAAACCAGAAAAAATTCAAATATGTCGTGCAGCTGACAAAAGGTAAAAATATTATTATTTTAAGAAATAGAAAGCTGTTTAAATGAAATCGTATCAAATATTCCAGACTTTTATGCAATTGTAACAAGTTGAAACGAATAGAAAAAATCAACAAATTAACATTTTAATAACTTATATAACTATATTCTCACTTACAAATATGAATAAATATTTTTTTCTTTAATCGGTTTCAATCAATCTTTCAGATTGATTTACTACTATGCTCTTGCCTTGAAAATCGATAAAAATGCGTTATCCACATTCACCTCAATTTGTGAGGTAATTTACTTTTATGCCAAACATTTTCTCGCATCTTTACATGTGCGTGCGTTATGTGATGCTTTAGGGCATAGAGTCTATTTCAAATGCAGTCACATCGTTTGCATTCTAATGCTTTCACATATTCCGATAGTTTACAGAATTGGATTCTGCAGAAGTATATACACATAGTATGCGATTACATATTTAAAAAATTATGAATGACTTTGGGAGATAAACTCGCATAAACACTTACCATCATATCCTGAGGAACGTAGAAATCTGATACTGCCGCTGCTAAATATAGCAACGCTCTCTCCTCGAATGCCGCTAAGCATTCACATGCGGCACGTAATAGCCACAAATAGTCCGCCACAGTATTAAAGTTAACATACAAAATCATCTGGGATTCGCGGGCCTGTTTATATTTGGCTAATATCGGTGCGAATACATCAACGGAATCCGGTTTCACCGTAATCGATGTACTCTGCCCATTATCGGTAATGTCGAGCATGTCAAAAAATTGTTGGCCCGTAAGGTGGCGTGTAAACGGTTCTAGCGACTTCACGCGATACATAAATATAACGGCGTAGTCCTGATCGAGGAAATATTCAGCAGATGCTGAGCCACGTGTGCCCGCACTAAAATTATCTACAAAACGTACGGTATTGTGCTCCAGAGGTACTGTGGTCCCACCTGACTGAAATGAGTGGAAATTTAAATAAAAATGAATAAATGTATAAAGTGGTTTCAGGTGCAATAATAAATTAAATGAGAGCATTTGTATGTACATATGTATGTATGTGGAAATTGTTCCAAAAGTTATTAATTCTAAACTTGTTTAATAAGCCAATTCTGTTTGGATTTTCATTTTGTTACAAAATTTACTTCTAGTATATTAAACACTAATAGATGCGAAACAACACATTGAGTCTGGGTCAATCAACCATTAACTTTCTCAGGACAATCGGATCTAAATATTCGGAACAATCCCTGATTTATATCCAACAAAGGTTTGATATAGAACTCTTCATAGGCTAACAACATGCATACTAACAAACATATGTACATTCCCAAATTACATCTGTACACTTACCGTTATAAGGACGATACGGTTCTGTAATTTATTGTGTCGTTCACAAAATTCCTTCAATAATGAACGGTTATCCTCAAAATCGGTTGGCGGTAGATGTGTATTATAAAAATCTTCCCAGTGCGTCATGATGAATAGAATTTTAATAGGAATATATATATATATTTATATAAACTGCGCGATGTCTTATAAATGTTTTTTTCGCAGTGAATTTCGCGGTCACAAGCGATTGAAAATATAGTTTTCTGATTTTATTCTTGCTTTTAGATTTAGTTAGCTTGGTTTTTCAATTTAAATTTTCATTGAATTGCGAATCATGTGCCGTGTTTGTGTTCGCTTTCAAACTGGTTGCCGGAAATTAAACTTTAACGATGTTATCTGCATGCGAGTTGTTGTGAACAGTATTAAGTTTTAACTTAGTAGGTAAGAGGAAATAAATCAACTCTTGGCTTTTCTGTGAGATAAGAGATGAAGAATTGATTAAAAGGAAGAAATTATAAAAATATAAAAATTTTAATTTATAATAAAATTGGATTTGGCACCCTTGCTTTGAATTGAAGAATTTAGCACCATCAATAAATTAATGTGTATGTATGTGTGTATGTGCATGTGTAAATGTAGTATGTATTTGAAATAAATCCCCAATTCAAAGATTTGTAATTCATTAATTTGTAATTTAAATTCAAAGATTTGTACGGGACTTCTGTGCTGAAGTTAAAAACAGAACTATAACACCAAGTCAGGGCAATGAATTCACTAATCATTTAGAATAAAGTAAATATAGCAATACAAAATATGCACTTAATATTTTAAAAATATTTGCGATCCGTTAGAAGTAAAAATATTTCAGAAAACACAATAAATGTTTAATATTGCACAATCGTTGTTGGATTTCCCAATCTTAAACTTTTCATGTTCTAGTCAATCGATGCTAAACAGCATTTGTAATTGTCTGGTTCCCAAAGCAATCGGATAAACGTAAACGGAATAACCAGGGACTGAAATTCATAAACTCTTTAGCAAATTTTTTCGCGGTGATTCCTCAATTGGAGTTGATGACAAAAATAAAATAATTCCATATTTGAAAAAACGTATTTTTTTTATTAAAAATTAGCATAACTTTTGATTAGAATTTAGCCACTTTTGAACTCATTCTTTCTTTCCTTCTTTCCAAACAAACATAAGTTCCACTATATCTTTATGCTTTAATATCCAATTAATTTTTAAGCCCATTCCCATTCTCCCACTATCAGCCACTTCCTTTTATATTTCAAGTACCATTTAATTGACAAATGGTGATCATATGCACTGCACTCACTTTTAACTTAAAATTTTAATAGAAATTAATAATATTGCAGACACTGAACAACGTGTCACCAACGTACCGAACAGACACAAACATTAAAGCGGAGCAATTAATTCACTTTATTTTCGTTATTAGATTGTCAGGAATTTCGTTGCACTTTACTTTAAACTATAATACATTCGAACCGCGCAGTGTTCCAAAAAACTCTAAATACACTCAAAATTCATTTATATTTCTCATGTCCACTAGAAATTTGACGACAATTACACAAGCGCAGAGAGTAACGTCCAAAGTCTACATATGGGAATACGTCAAAAAGCAGTGTTGCCGGCGGTTTTAACAAGAATATCAGATGTTAATACAAGGTGACTCAGAGTTTTACTTTCTTCACATTGTGTAAGTTTTAATATTTTGCTCAATAAAGAGATCATATTTTCTATAGTTTATATTTAAGGCTTTATATATATTTATTATAATATCGGTTACAATTAAAGCTAGTGAACTAGAATCAAATATGAAAAAAAACTCAAGAGTTTAACTTGTCAAGAAGTAGTGCATATACGAAGGATAATATTACTTGAACACGTTGGTTATAGAGATAATCCTACTTTTCAGCAAGCCTTTTCATGCCTAATGCATTCAGCAAGATCCATTTTTAATGACTACATTTTTAGTCAAATCTAAGGTTAGTGTGGTAATACTATAATGTTGAGGTGCCCAGATTATTTGAGCAATAACAAAATTTAAACGTCAAGATATCAAGAAAATTATAATTGCGAATTGTTGTTGTTGTTCACGAGTCAACTGTATAGTTCGATTTGTTTTGGTGATTACTTGTCGGTGTGCGAAGTTGTCATTTACATAACTTATTGGAGGAAGGTATACATCTTGCTAATCGTTATACTCAAACATTAATGTGTGCCTCTGTTGGCATATGGACATTTATTAAATAACATCTCTTTTCGCCATTCGTTAAGTATCCTTAAGCGTCCCAGAAGTGTCAGCAGTTAGTATTCACCAAATACATTAGTAAATCAAAACAGCAGGATGGCTCAACGTGCACCTAACAAAAATCTTATCGCTCAATTGGCGAACCAATTGAAGAGTAAGGAGTTCCGCCAATACTTAATGAGGTTTGTACCAACTTTTCTTAAATTGTATTATAAAATTTTTTTTGTCGTTTACAGCACACACTTCTGGGGTCCTGTAGCCAATTGGGGTATTCCATTGGCAGCAATTGCAGATTTCAAAAAAGAGCCAAAATTTATTTCAGGAAAAATGACCCTTGGTAATTGTATATTTATTCTTGATTTCATTTCACAGATGATATAGCTAATTTTCTAATGTGTTCTGTTTGTGAATCTGTGCTAGTCATCTCGAACGCTTACCAACATATGCATTCATATACATAGTGTCAAATTTGTTAATGACGGTGTCCCCTAGACACTATTATCAATGTTAAAAGCTTTATGCGCTTATACGTTTTTTGTTTTAGTTTCGTATTGGTAAATTAGTTGTCTGCCCGTCTAGATTCAATATATTTGCGATTTAAATAAACGTTTAGTTTTTTATCAGTACGCTTGCAAGTCATACACACAATATCTCTATAGTGAAAAACCTTAAGTAATCAGCGTAAGCTTTTATTTCAGCTCTCACGCTTTATTCTTGTGTGTTTATGCGATTTGCTTGGAAAGTACAACCAAGGAATTTACTCCTATTCGCTTGCCATTTTACAAACGCCAATGCTCAAACAATACAGGGAATACGTTTCATCAATTATGAATTTTTAGAGAAAAAGGATACGGCGTAAAAACATATTGTAATATTGGTGTTTCTTCATGAGCTGCTGTTATAATGAAGTCATGGTTCTACTTATATACAAATGTACAAAAATTATCGCGAATTGGATAATGAGGCTAAGGAAAGTGGCTCATGCACTTAATAAAAATTTATGAAATTAAATATTAGAACAAGCAACTGTAGCGATAACAAAACCACTAAACGTTACTTTATTTCGTGTAAATATTTAATAACTACTAGCTTATTATTATTATTAGCCGTTTGTAAATAAGTAGTTATGCAAATATTGCATATTTATCTAAAAGACCTACTTAACAAATTCAATACGATTAAAAATATATTCATAAAACAAACAAATAATGTCATGTCTTTTATTAACATTTTATTTACAATTTATTAAAAAGCTCACCTATATGACGACCTTTAAATATTTTTTTTATCTAAAACAACGAGTGAAGGTGCAATTATTTAAAAAGAAGTGCTTCAAATATTACTTATATTATATGATATGACAGTAACCAGACTTGAATTCCTATACTTAAGCGAAGGAGCATTTTACTAAGCTAATGTTATCATTAATTGAGATTTTTTGTTGATAACAAAATATATATGTGCCCTCTGATAAGATTACTCAATTTTGTAGTTATTTAAGTTTTCCCTATCAAACATGAGTAGATAGCTAGACGACGGCATGCACATGCGCGTGCGTTAATATGTATGTAGGTGATGTAAGAGTGTGCATATAATTATCAACATGCAAATCTAGTTGGATTATTCCAAGCACTTATCCACAAATTGTCATTTGGTTGTTTGTAGCCTGGTCGGAAATAATTACATATAAGTATGTATGTATATGAATATGCTGTTAAAAAGTGAAAAAGAATATATATGTGTATATTTTTTATATATAAATTTGGGAATTAGGGAACTTTGTGATCAGAAAACTTTTAGATATACATACATATGTACATACGCCAATCAAATGTTAAACATTTATTAGAAGTTATTGCATGTCTAAAATGCACCGGGTTCTTTCATTGCCTGCAATTAATAAAATCCACAATTTCATATATTTTTTTTTTTATTTAAGCATTGTAGCTAGATATTTTCAGTGCTTTGAGACGTAATTTATAATATTTTCATGTATTTAAGTACAATTCATCGTCTCTTCAATGTCTGCTGGCTTCAAGTCATATGCGCTCAATTTCTTGAGTGGGAGTTCTTGGGAGTTCTTGACTCCCAAAGATTCCGAGAGCTCTTCTTGTGTTTTGGAACAATCTTCATCGATTAAGGTTTCCAGTCACTCATCTTCTACCCTTTTTGTCGCCCAGGACGTTCTACGTTGTTCTGCTTCCAAGCCAAAATCAACACTTTTAAATTGTGCAAATCATTTTTGGCACGTTCGCTCAGTTAGAGCATGTTCACCATAAACTTCCACCAAAATACGATGACTTTCGGCTGAGGTTTTCTTTATATTAAAAAAAAAAATGAAGAAGGCTTCCAGCAAAAACACTTTATCAGGCACAAAGGTCGACATATTTGAGTGAAAAATTCTCGTAACGCTTCAAATGAATGACATACATATACTCGTACGGAAAAAGACGCAAAAGGATAGTAGTTCTCCAACTCATGTTCGAAATATCGGAATAATAATGAAAGTTATGAAATCTCGCACGGATATAGTTATTGACCCCACTTTAGTGAGTGTTTTTAAATTTTTTCAAATTAATAAGTGGCATTTTTAGTGTCAACCGACAATTTCGCGAATAACATAAACAAAGTAATTGTTGATAAAATGACAAACCTGTCGAATGTTTTTGTCAAAATTGCAATATGGTAGATAGACGCTTTGATAAATTAAGCCAAACTGGAAGTTTGGTAAATTTTATTAATCGAAACGAAAGGATTTGGTGTTGCTTTGTTTTGCAGATTTCATATTTCAAATATATTATTACTTTTGTTATTTATTATATTTGAAAAAATACGTTTCTGTTCTGTTACGGTTTAGGTGGCATAACTTATATGACTTACCAGCATGTAGCGCATCATACAACATAATAACAAGAATATTTTGTTTTAACTATATTAAATTTGTTTTTTATTACTATATTTTTGTTTATTTTCTGATTTTCTGATTTTCTGATTTATTGTTTTATTTTACTATTATTACGCGTTACATAATTATTTGTTTACAATTAACATATTTATATTTTCAATTTATTAGTAATTGATTTTATTAAAGTTCTTTTTGTAATCATATAAATTTCTAACAAATTAAATTACTTATGAGGACATTAAGAGTAAATGTAATTTTGAATATATGCTATCGAATTTGGAAAACTTGCATTTGATGGTGAAGTACGAAAGGGATGGTCGAAATTTTAAGCAAAATAACAGTTATTAGGCACAGTTTCTTTATAATTTAAGACTGCTGAGTTTGCTGCTTTAAGTCGGATTGTGTCTTACAATAATTAAAAAAAATTTCTTTGTAAAACAGTAATTTATCGAAAAAATATTACGAATCATAAGTACATATATGAATTAGTCACAATCGACAATTTGTTGTTTCAATATTGATGTCAAATATACTTCTCGGGTTTTTTATTTATAATTGTGTACATTAAAATCTTTCTACGATGAGATATATTTGTTTATATTGGTAATTAGATAGATTAACGGTATTGTTTTATGTCATCAGTTCTGTACTTTTTAATTTTGAAAAGCTGTGTTTTTGTTTTGCATTTACCTAATTTTTTTGTATAATAGCATTGTGTTAAATTGTGCTGTGCGTTAATTTTAGCTAATTATTTAATAAAATAATTAATAATAAAATAAAACAATAAAACAATAAATAATAAACAATAATAATAAAATTTTAATTTTGTTTCAAAATTTGGTATGAATTACATCAAAACTTAATAAAAATTATTATAAACATTAAATTATAACTAAAAAATGTCTTCTCCGAAATTTGAAAAACCTTGTTGTTTGAGATTTTAATACTTCACTGAAAATAACGGGGCAAGTTGCTTAATATAAATGCATATTATGAAAAAGCTAAATTACATGTGATTACATGATGTGATTTTCTCTTGCCTTCTGTAAATTTTCTTTTAAATATTTTATGTCATTCGTAACACTTTTTTTTTTAAAACATTATTATCAGCACGAAGAATGGTATATTAAACAAAATTTATAAAGTTTGGAGAAATATTTATCAAAATTTATTTGTTAGGAATAATATAACAGTATGCCATTATTGTATTGGCTAAAAATAATAAAAAGTAATTTGTTGTATTTTCGAAATTAGCTCAATATAGCTCGTATACCAAGAGAAAATAAAAATATATTTAAAGGAAATAACACTACATTTTTTAAATTTAAGTTATTTTATTTATTGTATATAGTTCTTTCTTTTATACTTCTTTTAGTAATTCCATTATATTCCTTAAATCTTAATAATTAACAGCTAAAAATTGTAGCAATTTTAGAAAAAGGCATACGTTTTCAATGTAAAAAAAACGGATGATACATTATACTGTTTATTTAATATTAGTTTTATTTTTTATAAAGTTTTTATATTTTGTAACTTCGGTTACGGCGAGTGAAGTGTAAGCGACGTTACGTTTTGCGGTTTAGTGTTGATGTATGATAAAAACTGCTTGTTGGCCAACACTACTTTGGCCGCGGCGACATTTGCATTCATGCTGGACGCCATTTTGTGTTCGGTGCTGACATTAACGAAAATTGCATGTATTTGCCGAATGGTTTTCTCTTCTTCCATTACATCCCGTACAATTTGCATATTTCTAATGAGTTTGTATGTATTTATTTAAAGTAATTGCGCTGTATTCTATTTCATTTTTTCAGTGCGTTCAAATCCAAGATTAAATACAATTGAATCTAAATGTTCACGTTTGAAAAAGAAGATCTCTGGTAGAGAGGGATCAATTCTTGGTTCTGATAAAACTATTATAACTTGTAACGTAATTATAGAGGGTTAGAGTGAGTTACAACAATTTCAATTAGAAATAGTACTTATAAACGCGCCAATATTGAGTTATGCAAATATTAGTTAAAATAGTGTTCGGTTTCAAAAAAGAAGAATTGACCATTAATTAATCAATCTTTTAGTTGAAGGAGGAGCTTCTGCTATATTTGATTTTTATAAAAAAAAATTTGAAAATATAATAATATGAAATTAGGATATATTTGAAAAATTACTTTAGCCTAACATCAGCGTCAAGGCAAGCATTAGTACATATAATGTACATACATATATGTATGTTAGGTAGCTATGTGAAACACTTCAAATAAGTACATAAATATGTACATACATGTGTCAATTCGAAATCTAAATTCTTGGCGAATATTCGTTGGTCCTGATAATTAACATACAAGTGGTTTAAGTAAATATGAGAAAGGATTTGCATACTTAAGCATGTTTGCCCAAAGCGACATGAAAACATAGAAATAAGTAAAGTATATGTATGCAGCGTAACTAATTTAGAAAAACTAATTTTGCCAATTAAAAAGTAGATTGTTTTTGTATTTTTTTATTCTTTATTTATTTTATTACTTTATTTGCCAATTAAAACTTAATGATTTACACAACAAAAAATCTACCTTAAAGTTCGCAGTCTGTTTTTTCTTGTTCAGAAATTACGTGTATGCCATTGAAGCTCATTTTGCATTACGTTGCGCCACTTTTATTTTTTTTATTAAATATGTAGTTACTTAAAATATGTCTGTATGTATATGCCATTTCTTCTAACTCAACGATTCCGTTACTACTTTTGCGATCACATTTTTCTTATGTCATATTATTTATGTTTTTGTTTTTGTTTTTATTAAAACATTCTTTTAATGTTCGCACAATATTTTTTAATGTTCATACATCTTTTTTCTTCTGTTTTTTTGTTTTTTTAATCCATTTAAAATACAATTAGTTAATTATATAATGCGCAATTTTAACATATTGCTTAAATTTAACATACACACGGCATGTGTATAAGCAAAATATATGTATGTATGTATGTATGTTAAGATTGAGATTTAAGCACTAAAACAAATTTTCTTTTTAGCACTAAATACAAAAAATGTTACAATAATCAAATGAGTGGTATCCATATGCTTAGTAATTTTATGAAATAAGATACAAAGTAAATATATTTTGCTACAACAACACGAAAATCACGTGAAAAAAAAAAGTTACAAAATTTTGAAATTTTTAGACACATAATCTGTTATTTTTCAAAACAAAAAAAAAATATATATATATATATATATATATATATGTATATATAAGCCAAAGCACTATTTAAACCACTGAACAATTAAATCTGAAAAAATTATTTGCCAAACGATTTGCTTTGCCGATCTCAAAAGTACAAAGTAAAAATAATATGTTACAATTAAAACAGTTATAAATTTATGAAACAAAATTAGTAAATATCAAAACAAAAAATTAACATTTCCAAATGAATTTCATTATACACTAATTTCTTTTAATGGTACGAAAGTATATTAAATACATATTTCAAATTTAGTGACAAAATAACATTTTTTTTTTTAATTTGCACTGCTAAAAAATATTACCAATTAATAAAGAATAAATTTTATTGCTAAATATACACTCAGATATGATAATGTACAGTGGTTTATTGTTTGATTAAATATAGTTTTAAAATGTACTCAAATATATTTTAATATATTTTTTATGTTTAACAATATAACTTAAAATACATACATATTACATAAATCAGTACAATTTCATTTCTTGCAAGTTTAAATTTAAGTGCTAATTATAAAACAATAAGGTCCTAGACTAAATAAAATAAAACATAAGATTATAGTAAAAATACAAAATATTTGCAATTTGTTTTTAAAATGTAGAAATGGTTTTACATATATATATGCTTTAAAGTCACCAATAATAATTTTTTTTTAATATGGTATACGCCAAAATTTTCCTTAGCCTTTATGTGTATAACTTGATATTACGAAGAGTTTTTTTTATATTTTTTACGCGGCTTTTCTGGGGCAGGTATACGTAAAATTATGGAGTTAATTGAAATTTTTAAGTAATTCGCAAATATATTCGTATGTGTTTACAAGTTATTATTTTTTATGTGCGTACATGTATTTTTTTATAAAATATAATTGAAGTCTTATTGAAAAAAAAAATTGAAGAAATATATTTTAAGTGTGTAATATATTTTTACAGATAAATTGAATAGTATATTGGTAAAGGATAAAAAAAAACAAAAAAGTGTGCAAAAGTTTATGCTTGAATTAATTATTTTTTTAATAATTTCCCTTATAATCTTTGATCAACTAATCGTTTTTTCATTACGAAAATGCAGCAGGGTTGCATAGGCTACAAGGCTCTATCTTTCTCTTATAGATACAGAAAAGCATAAACAAATCCTTAGTTTAAAGGCAAACTGGATTTTTTTTTAAAGAAATTAAAAATTTTTGAAGCTTTGCTTTCAAATATTTTATTAAGCTTGTTCTAAATTGTACAATTTGAATTTAAAGATTACTTTTTCATTAACTGAAATAATTTTTGTTAGAATCAAGCGGAAGATGAAACACAAAAAAATTTATTTATTCTAGGACATTTAAAAAATTTTAAACAATTGATTTATTCTACGAAATTTTTATAAAATTTTAGAAAGTGATGTTTCACGTATTTTTTACCAATTCTGGTAAGCTATTTTTATACTCTTGCAACATGTTACTACAGAGTATATTAGATTTTATTTATGAATTGGTTGAAAAATTTAAGAAGCTTTGTTGTTGTTGAATGCTAACATCTCATTCCGAAGCAATAAATTTTTACTTTATGCGTATCTAAATAATGTGGAAAAGACCCGAAGAAACAGCAACAAATTCTTTAACAGTTTCGCTCCTCTCTCTCTCTCTGTCAAACTTCTCTTTCTTCCAAACAATGGAACACCAGATACCCTGTATTATTGGTGGACAGCTACCGAAAAGTGTTTGTGGCGTACATTTCTTAATTGATTTTCTCCACTATTTCACTTTTGTTATTTATTTTAAGAGCATTTATGTATGAATATTTTTACTTGTGTGTTATTTAACTTGGGCATAAATAATTCTAGGTTATGTTAGGTTAGTTTTTTTTTATTGCATGTGGATATTTGAATCGTTTATTTGCTTTTATTTATATGTATTATTTTAATTCCGATTTTGCATTACGCATTTTATTAATTATTGATTAGTCAATTGTATTTGGGGAAATTTATATACATACATGTATACATATATACATACATACATACATATACATATATATATACATACATATATATATATATATAACTATAAGAAGTATGTGTTGCTTTTAAGGTTTATTATTTTCATACGTGTTCGCTTACTTTTGTAATATTTTAAAATATTCATATTTTGTTTTATACTATATAAATATGTGACACTGATGTTTTCTTATGAATGCATAGTTTTTATCATTAAGCTTAATTTTTCATTAATTTTTGCTCAACATGTCTTCACTGTTTATACTGGTTTTCTTATGGGAAATTGTTTTATTTATTTTTTGTTTTTAATATATAAATATAAAACCATAATGTGATGTCTAATTAGTTCGTTGCCGTGTTTTATGATAATTTTCTGGTTCACTTAACCCAGTTTATTTGCTTGTATGCATTTTGCTGCACATTACACACTAAACACAATTTTTATATTAATTATACATTTTTCCTTTGAATTAATGTAATCAATTTTATTTTTTAATATTATCTACACCTTCCAACTTTATTTATTATGAAATAAAATAGGTCTAACTGTTTGCTTTTGCTTTAAGGTAATATTTTATTTTGTATTGCCAACAATATACATACATATGTATAATGAATGTTTTTGTTTTTAAGAAAATACAAGCCTTTTTTTTAAATTTTAGAAGCGGGTAAATTTAGATAAAAATATTATTTGCGAAATTGTGTTTTAAAATATCTTCGAATTCTATTTGTTTAATTACGCACAAGGCAAAAAGTTTTAACTATTTTCGTTAAGTTATGAAAAATTATTTAAATAAATTTTAATACAATATGCTAACAAATTACCGCAATTTTGTCAAACAACTATAAAACTTAATAAAGGAAATAGTTTTTGTTAAACAATTTGTGTTTTTGTAATTTCTGTTATTATTAAAAATTTATATTTATATTTATATTTATATTTATATTTTTTACACTCAACATGTTAACATTACACAATAATGCAACATGCTGCCGTCCACTTTTACACAAAACAACCATCTATCGGCTATTTTCCTTATTGTATTTTTTTGTCTGTAATCTGTAATTTGTTTACTACATATGCATTACCATATTCATTTGTGTCCATTATAATCGTATAAGTCTGCATATACATACATACTTGCTAATCTTGTATAATTTTGAAGAATTTTCAATTGTCAGTCAATTTTTTAAGACGCATTATTTAGAGTTTTACTAGTCTTATACATATTTTTTCAATGTTTAATCTATTTTTTTTTTAATTACTCGGCAACATATTTACAAATTTGTGTATCCATTACATATTTTGGGATGTTTTTGCTGTAAAATTTTGTTTGTTTGTTTACTTTTATATTAATTTGTAATTTCTTTATTTTTTTCTGCATTTGGTATATAATAGTGTATAAAAAGTGCGTATCGAAATAGTTTTTTAAACGATTAAATGATACGTTTGCCATGTTTGCTGACATCTAGACATTCTAAACCAATTGCTTTACTTTTCACAATGAATTGTTGGGCTGAGATTGCCATGTTTTGTTATTTCAACTTTTATTGTTTTACTTTAATTTGTAAGAATTTCGCATGTCAGCAGTTGTAATGTATGATAAAATTTATTATTTTTTTCGATTTTTTATGGCGTTTAAAAATTTGTTGTTGTTGTGTGTGTATGCAATTAAAATGCGCAAAGCAGCGAAAAAACTTAAGGGAACCTGTTAAAAATTGTTTTCCGTTTGCTTTTTTTTTAACAAATTTTACTCAATTTCTATTTCATTTTCTTCTGCGCCGATTTCAGACTACTAATTTTATTTTAAAAATTATGCAATTACATGCATTTTTCTACATAATTTCATTTTTAATTGTGAAATTTACGGACGTGAGTGAATCTTTAAATGTTTACAGCACATTGCTATTTCTATTGTTTTTTATTAAGTTTTATTTTTACTAATTTTCGCAATGGAGAATCATTGTTTTCATTTATGTTGTATGTTATGTTTATATATATTCATATATTTATTATGTATGCATATATAATTCTTATTCTTTTTAATTTAAAATAACACCTATACATAAATGTATATGTATGTAAGTGTGTTTGGATGTGTGAAGTTGGTTTCTCGGGCTACAAAGACAACTCTTGTATGTATGTACATATAATTTAAGTGGTTGCATATGAATACATATGCATATATATGGAAATTTACATACATAATTTGTTTGCTTTATGCTTATTTTATTGATTCTCGCATTGACTTCCGTTATATTTCCTCGTCGAAAAGTGAAATTTACAAGATTTAATAATCTTTTCCGCTTCATTTGTCACTTTACGTTCCCTAATTATTTATAGTAAATATTTTAATGTATTTATGTGCACATATGTAGTAAATATACACATATGCATATACACACATATGCATGGTGTTGTTGTTTTTGTGGTACTTTAGGTGTAATAACTGCTTAGCTACATTTTTTACTTCTTATTTACATGTATTTAAAGTTTTTCAATTATGTTGTTGTTATTGTTGTCACATGTGTTTACATACTTGTTTTTACTGCTTAAAAATTTCTATTATGTAATCAAGAGTTGTTGTAGTAATTGTTACTGTATTGTATTTTGTTTATTATATAGTTGTTGTTGTTATTGCTATGTAATCGCTGTTGTAATTGCTGCTGCTGCTCTCATTGCAGTGGTAGTTGTAATAATAGTAGATGTTGTTGTTTGTATTTTATTGTTGTAGTTGTTGTTATTATTATTGTAATATGCGCTTGTTGTTGTTGATTTTGTTTTTATATTATCATTATTATAATTATTTAAGCCCAATTTGGAAATGTATCTGTGTACCATTGCTCGCCATTGGTGCCCAGTGGTTGTTGTGGTAACGGTATACTGCCCCAACTGCCATTTCCGATTAAACCGCTCGGGTAACGTCGCTTAATATCTGCAGGATTTTGGTGACCTCCATCGAATTTACGTTTACCGACTACTGCACTCGGTTAATGTGGATATCGGGTCGGTCAAGTGTGTGTGTGTGTTTTTGCATAGAAAAAATGCCGGTTGCCACATTGTGCAGAATTTGTGGATTTTTTATCATCGACATTTTTTATTTTTATTTTTGTTGTGAGTGTTTATGTTTTTTTTTTTTTTTATTCAAAGAGAAGAGAGAAAAGTAAACGGTATTATTTTATGTTAATATAAATTGTTTAAGAGTGTTATATTAACAATTCGAAACTCTATTTTTGACCTGTTTAATGGATCTCGACAAAATTTTTCGGTTTTTAGGCATTAACGGTATTTTAAAATCTGCTTGCAAACAAACTGCAATTATTTCTTTTCATGTTTTGCCTATTTTATGAATGGAAATTCGCAAGGAGGCTATGATAACTTGAGTTTATCTTTATCTCTTTTAATTAAACATTTTAATATTTTGTTATTTAATTCCATTTCCATTCATAAAACGATATCCTTACTTATGTAATTTCTTTCGATATTCATATTCCCAAATGAAAAAAAAAGTTATAATTAGGTACATAAAATATATACACATTACATTTGGGTATTTAAAAATAATTACAACAAATAACAAAAAATAAATACAAAAGGACGCTAAATCATCAGAGGCAATCTCTATGGGAATGAAAATATATTGTATATATGGCTTCGATGTAATCTGGTAAGCGGATTTTGGGCAAGCGGAGTAAAAAAAATGTAATAACAGTAATTAAATAAAAACACTTTCAATGTATTTTATTATTGTATCATTACACAAGAAGAAATTTATTTCCAGAATTTGACAAAATTTTGCATTATACAAAATGGTTTTTTGTTTTTCTCTCGTCAAAAGGAAATAATATGATAGAAAATTTACAATATGTGATGTACGAGTATTAAAAAAAAAACAATCAACGAACATAGTAAATGACAAAAAACAAAATACAAAAAATGATATGAGTATATTATTACACATACATATTAAAATTATATATGCATACTATATCTAGATGAATCAATCAAGTGCAGATATTCATGGATGATAGCTAATTGAATGATAGATAATAGATAGCGGTAGTAGAGCGAGAGAAATGTAAAGAATGTTGACAACGTCGGTAGTTGTTGAGGTTAGGAATTCGACTGGAGTGAGGACGCTTCTTGAATTCGTTCTTAAAGCGTAAGTATATGTAGAAAAAGTCTTGCTCATTTGGCTTGTGGTTGGTCTCCCTTGTTGTGTTCTTTTGTGATGACTAATTGAAATTATTATCCAACAAAAGTAATTGCAAATAATTAGCTTTTGATTGAAGTACCCTTCCAGAGGCTTAGTAATTAACGGACGTTAGGGTTGACTTTTTGTTTGAATTTGGTTTGCTTTTGAAATATTAACCCTCGATTGAAGTTTGTCCCTAATAAGTGTCATATAGTAATTTTGCGTATTTATTAATCGTTTAATTGCTTGCATTGATATTTTAGTTCATTCTTTCGTTTGATTTCTTTCTGATTACTTGTAGAAATTCAATGATTTTCTCTCAGTTGTTTTCTTTATTATTCGTCAATTTTGTAAATAAATTCATTTCACTTGTAGACGGTAATTATTATTGATGTTTAAATTTTTACGCATGTACTCCGATGGAAGCTAAGAAGAGAACGTGTTTGTTTAGTGCAGAAAGGAGAAAGAGAGTTTGAAAATTTAAATGCAATGGAAAATTGAAGATAATACTAAAAACACACACACAATGGTGCAAAATAACAGTAAACTATGCTACTGTGTTTGGCAAACAAAACATCTACAGAAATGTTTTTAATTGTTTTAGGTTGTGGCTTTAAGTATACAGTTTTCAGTTTTACAGTTTTACAGAATAATTTCATAATCTGATTAAAGGAGAAATATGCTATTTGTTGAAAAATAATTTAAAATAAAATGTAAAAGGCCCTAAATTTGAATTTCCTATTTGAATTTAGTAATTATTCCTTTTGTCTTTTTTTTTTAATACACACTCTTGGCGACTTGTTTTCTTCAGAAACTATATGCTCAATAACAAGGACTACCAAGCATTATTCACATTCGACGTTTTTCGAATATGTTATAAATTCAAAATGGACTGCATAAATAATTGTTGTATACTGGATATTTAATAGTAATGGCAATCAAGTCCATGCATTCAATATGACGGAGCTTACAAAACTTAATTATACAAAACAATGCCTAACAAAATACAAAAAGTATTTAGTAGTTCCAAAACAGCTGATTTGAACACTTTCAACGCGAGTTCGTAAAGTAACCCCTTGAACCTAATCTAATTTGAGGTTATATTTGTCTTAGAAATTCATAATATTAAACTAGAACTTTAAGCTTGCCCAATTCAAAAACAGTATTAGAAGGATTTTGTGGACCTTGGCAACAACGCTCAGGCGGTTATTAAGTCCTTCAAAAAACAAAATTGTCACGCTTCCTGACATGATATTCTGTCATTTTGAATAATTATGCTGAAAGGTTTCCTTGCTATAAGCCTGTTTTTATTTCGATCAAATAAATCTACAACAAAATACAGCAAGACACTGTTCAAACTCTAAGATAAAACACATATGAGAAGCACAGAGCACGAATATCATATCATATTACTACCTTAAAAAACTTAATGCAATTACAATAACAAAAATACTAATTTCTGATGATAATGATGCAATATATAATAAATAAGAATATAAATATTTATATTTACAATTCTATAAGAATATGAATGTATGAGTGCGATTTTGTGAGTTAACGATTCATACATCAACTACTTATACATATGAATGCATGTATGTGTGTGTGTATATATGTGTATGTATGTATATAATTTGAATAAAATCTAAAGCTTAATGAAACTAAACGAATCGATTAGTATTTTTTTTATATTTCATTTAAATTATTTCCATATTGTTATGTTTATAAGTTTGTTTGCGCGCACAATTAGATGAATACACACTTTATATAACGTAAGTATGTATGTATGTATGTGAATATGCAACAAACAAGTATAATATATTTGCTTAAGATTATGCTTTCACTAAAACATATACGAGCATTATTTAATAAATTATGTTTTTTAGAATTGTGTACCAAAAGGGATAGTAGTAGGGGTGGCAGTGTTGCATTTTGGTTTCGTTAATGAATATTTAAAATAACGATTTTATAAAAACGAATAAATTGTTAGCAGTGTAAAATTTAGTGTGGGATGAATATTTTGTATTAGAATCGCAAACTTATCTAATAGCTAATAGATAATTCCCTCTTAATAAAGAGAATATCATCAAACGAACACACATATTTATATTTATTTACGAAAATATTTGACTTAATTAATTTGAACACACAAATCAAAAGCTGTTTTCGAACTTTACAGGATTACTTTTTCCAAAATGTTTTTCTTTCAACTGAATGTGTAATCGCAATACGAAATTGAAATTTTTGACAAAATTGTGTACTTGAATTTACAAGAAATTGGTTTTTGTTGCTTATTCGTTAATTTTATTTTTATGTTAAAATATTTTTCCTTTGATTAATTTCGATATAAGTTTTCTAAGATCTATTTCTGTAACTATTTGACGCGGTAATGTTGTCGAGGAAGGTGTGAGTCGAAAATTCTGCGTAAATGTGGTCATAATATGACCCTCCACGCTTTATGTTTATTCTAAATATTGGAAAAGTTGTTTGTTGTTGTTGTGGTGGAGAAAAAAAATCCGCTAACAATTTTAAGAAATGCTGCCCATTTGATAGTCCTTTGCCGGATAAGAATCCGGATCCGTTCGGCTTACGTAGACCCGACAGCCAGGGAAGATTTATCTATATTGACCTCCACCTTCTTTCCATTCATTTTTACTCATCTTTACTAAAACGCCTTCTAAATTACATATTTTACTATTTCTAAGAGTAATATTCTACTAATTCTATTTAATTAGATCTTGTTTTCGTTAGTCTACTCAAAATTGGCAGCGTTGATTCGCTTTTCGCTTTGATATGCGCTCAGCCTTATTTTTTAAATGCGTGTTGTTTTAAGTTTTATATTACCAACAAAATTTGTCTATGATTTGAAAAATTTAAAAAAATTTTAAAAATCTGGGAGCATCGATTTTGTGGCGAGTCTAGCGAGTTGAGCGTACATCTTGGCGGATAGAATATTCACATTTTTTTTTCGAATAGTAGTCGCCTCTCGGCAGACAATAACAATATCTTTCATTAAACTTTCTCAGACATTCGGAGTTGGCTTAGGGCTTGTAGAACTTTCCAGTTGTTATTTATTAGAAAACATCCGGAACAGAATATTCTCGGCCAATATCAAATTGTATAAGTTAGCTTTATTTTAATTATTTTTATTTCATATTAAATTTCGACGTAAAATTTACTAATTTAGTGTTAATTAATTGTGAATCGATGAATATGTTAATTATATGGAAAGGAATTTGTAGAAAATATTTTAAAATATTTTAAAATTATTTCAAATATTTATATTATTTAGTTCAATAAACAGTTACACACAGTAATGTTTACTATTAATCAGATAATCATTTATATAACATTGTGTGTTCATCGACTTGCCTCCTTTGCTTTTGTAGTGCCGAATTTTTCGAAACCAGAAACTACAAGCAGTTTTCCGTTAACAACAAAGTCAATCGAAAGCTACATGTATTTATCTTGCATTACTGTAATGCAATTGTTTTATGTAATGTTAGTATGTATGTTTGTATGTCAAAAATATTTCGAATCAATACAAAACAAATATCGAATCTTAAAAAAATTATATATACACGTCAATTGGAGAAAGTGGAATTTTGTACGGTGTTTGGTTTGAATTTTTTGTATTTTGCGCTTTTCCATATATTATTCATATATGAAAGGCCGTTTGTCTTGGGATTTTTTTTTTAACAAATAACCGTTAAAACTGTATGCCGGGTGGTTGTGTTTTTGCTTCTCTTTTGATTGTTTCGAATATGTTTCATTTTATTTATTTATTAGTTTTTTTTTTTGTTTTTTTGAAAACCGATTTCATTTTCGCATGTATCCGTGCATAGAAACATATATATATGTATTTAACTTTGAACTTATGTATATGCTTAGAGTACACTAGATAACTAAAAAATATTTACACATAACATATGCGAGTGCATAATATGTAATTTAAATTAAATAATCGCATGTTGCCCCGCACAAAAAAATGTTGCACGGCGCCACCTTATTCAAGATACATGGATATCAAAGTGGACGCGAAGTACTTAATGGTTTCACATACCTGCAAATGTGCATGTGTCATATTTTTTAGGTATATAGCTTCAGTTTCAATTATTAAATACTAATCGATTCATTATTGTCTTTTACACCAAATTAAAAATGAGGAGTGTATGAAGAAGAAAAATAAAAAATAAAAATAACGAGCATAATTAAATTAGGAACATACAGGCTGTATATGTATGTTTATCTAAAATGAATGTGCTTGGTTGGGTCGCTGAGTATTTTGAACTTTTTCTTTTGCGCCATTCAATTAAGCTGCCAAAAATGCAGACACACTAATATTTAATTACATACAAACAACAATCGAGCTATACACATATGTATGCGATTTTTTTTATTTGCACACTAACAACGGGCATTACGAACGTGTCGGAAATATTTAATTAGTTTATCTGCAAAATATATGTACATACATATCCAAATTCGCAAACTGCATGCATGGCATAAAAGTATATGAAATATTTATATGACAGAGAGAGAGAGATTGAGAGAGAGGGAGGGGGGTAGATAGCACATTAAAAAAGTTGTAGACACAAAAAGCTTAAACGCAGCTAAAGCGGCACACACATACATATGCATTTTGGTGGAGAAAATCACGTTCGTGTAGCTGTACTTTTAGACGGCAGTGTAATAAAGTGCAGACACCGACTTAAAGTCCACTCAAAAGTGCAAACGAACGCACACATTTTGCGCCGAACCCAACCAGCAACCCAAATGAAACCTTCGTACTACAATTTCGCATCTTTCAGAGCGAAAGAATATACTTTTCAAATAGAAAAACAAACAATAAAAGTAAAATGGCGCAATTTTCTACATTCACCGCTCTCAATGGCGGGTGCGCCATTAGTCTTGACAGACTAGACTAAAACAAAAAGAAAAAAAAAAAAAAAAAAAAAAACAAGCAAAATATATTTCGTAGTAGGACTACTAGAAAGTGAGCACACAAGTAGTAGTTCGAGTGCGAGAGCGCAAGTCTCATATTTATTTAAATGTTTTTTCTTTCTTACAAAATGCGAACAAAATACAATATTTTATTTACTTATTTCAAAATTAATTGTGTGTTATTATTAGAACAACAAATTATTCATATCAGTAAACGACTATCAAGTAATTAATTAATTAATGTAAAGTACTAAAATTATGCATAAAATAATTACAATTTGCTGATTATAATGAATAAAATTTCAACTATATTAATATAATAATTCACATTACTAAAAATTACTTTGACAACAAAAGAGAGAGAGAGAGAGAGTGAGAAAATATATAGATTTACACAAATCATACAGCATACATATGTATGTATATGTATATTGGTACTTTTGAAATATTAAAACTTAAGAGCGTGTCACATCAAAGAGCCAGTGGGGGAGTGTGTGTGCGAGAGCACACGAGAAAATTCAACTTAAGTTCAAGTGTTCGAATTTCAAAAACGATTGGTAGCGAAACGGTGAAAGTGTGTTTGTGAAAATATTGAAAAAAAAAAACAAAACAAAAATAATATCAAACTTGTATTTCGTAACTATTGTTTAACTTAATTGCAAAAATCAGTTACAATATATGTATGTATATATGTTTAGCAATAATTATGATAACAGTAAACTTGTTTTTAAACTAATTAATTAACAATAGAGTAATTGTTACTAGTACGTATGCAAGTATGCAGTAAAAAAAGTCGTAGAAAAGTATATTCCGCTAGCACAATAACAACATTACATCTGTATGATTACTCGTATAATAAAAAGTACTTAAATGTAGTAATCGTAGCACACTTCTAAGGGAACTTTCGCTAACACAGTAAATAACAGTACAGTTCAGCTGTATTGCAATACAACATGACTTCTTCTACATTGTTGTTGCATCAAATACATCGATGTACATATTTATTTAAGTGTGTGTATGCATGTGTGTGTGTGCTAACTGTGTGTTGTGGGCAATTCGTTTACGCACACATATGCAATTTTATTGGAATCTTTTACAAAATACAACTCATGCCTTTTGCATCCAAATGTGTGGCATATGTGTATGTACGAGTATATGTATATGTATGTGTGTTTGTATGTTTGTAATATAAAAATGTTTTGTAATTACTAATTCTAATTATATGTAGGTATGTATATAGGTATTAGCCAGTTTAAGCAAATTCTGTTCCTTTAATTATTTCATATTGTTTTTGTTTTTGCTTTAGTTTGCTTGATTACTGATACTGTTATGTTGTAAATTAAGCTTACACACACTGACTGCTGTGATTGTTGCTGCTGTAGTAGTTGTTGTTTTGTTGTAATTGTTGTTTTAATAATCATAATTGTTATGGATTTGTTTTTGCTTTTGCTTTTGCTTTTGTTTTTGTTTTTTGTTTTTTTTTTTGCTCTCTTTATTTGTATTCTTTTTTATTTATATTTTCAATGTTGTTTTGATGCACTATTATTTATTGTTTTACTTTTTTCTTGTAATAAATTTGGTTGAAATGAATTTCTCACCTGGTAAATTTTGTAGCGGCTTGGCGTGCTGGGTGCCACGAGCGTTGGGACGCATTTGTCCCACCCCACGGACCCCCCCGGTTGCTGCCTGAGCCCCCTGAGCGGTGGCCCCCCGCTGAACTGCCACCGCCGCCGCCGCCACCACCGCCGCCGCCGCTTGAGGGGCCCCCTGACGGTTGATGTTGCCACGGAGCCCAACGGCTCGGCCACGCGTGGCCGTGATTCCACGTCCACGACCAACCCCCTGTTGTTGTTGTTGTTGTTGTTGTTGTTGTTTTTATAGTTATAGTTGTGATTGTTGTTGTTGTTATTGTTGTGGTTGTTGGTGATGTTGTAGTTGTCATTGTTGTTATGGTGGTTTTCAATTGTTTCAGTTGGTATGTGTATATAATAATTTTATGTAAGTGTGTGTGTGTGTGTTTTTGAAAAAGTTGGTTATTTGGTTTTCGGGTGTTCACAAATTCGTAAGATTCAATAGAGAAATCGAATTCGTTTGCGTATTGACATAAGTTGGTTGATTGGTCGGTTGGTTGGTTGGTTGGTTGGTTGGTTGGTAGTTCAGATTGTTGGTGGTTTTTGGACGATTAGTTTGCGTTATTCCCGCATTGTTTTTGGAACGTGCACAGAGCACCGTTGTCAATTCGTTCGCACAAACATTATGTATATAAAATACATTATGTACACAATATATATGTAGTTTATATAAAGTCATATACATGAATCGCCAAAGGTGGTAGCCAAATTTAACAATACAATTTATGGTTTTTTTTAGACAATAATGCAATGGTAGTATAGTAACGGTATACCATTTTAGTAAAATAGGTTTTCGATAAGCATACGATTTTTGATTTCCGGTGTATGGTTCAAATTTTCAAATTTTCAAATTTTAAAATTTTTTGGTGTTTTGTTTTTGGAGGGGTTTTCATAATTTTTTCCGGCACATATTTGAATTCGGTTCAATGTTAAAAAAAATAAATAAAATTCATTCATTTAGTAAGTTTGGAAAAAGATAGTATAAAAGGGGTTTGTTTTTTGTTTTCGAAAGATAACAGATGATTTCGAAATGGTTTCATTTTAAAACAAATGGTTGTGGTTGCAGTTTTGAAATTTCGCAGTTGTTGTGAGCATTTTTGCAATGTTTTTTTTTTTGTTTTTCATTCAGATATGTAGTTGTGATTGATAAGTTTTGTTTTGTATTTGGTATTTGTGATTTGACGAACATATATATAATTTTTTTAAGATGATATATTTGGTATTTACCGAAACATAAAAAAGAAAAAGAAAGAAAAGAAAAAATCGAAATTAACGCGTTAGATTTTCATGTTTAAAAATCAATTAATATGAGTAATTATAATAAAAAATTAATGTCTTCATAAAAAACTTGTGAAAAGTATAAAAGCTTAAACTTAATAATTCCAAATTCAAAGCGACACAATTTGTATTTGGCAAAAATTTTTATATGTATGTAAAGCCTCTATAAGGATTGCCAGATATTTATATTCATAATTGTTTTTTTTTTTTTTTTTTGATTTTTGTTTTTGCACACTATATAACTGTATAATTCAATTTAATTTCGTAGACTTACAGTTATAGCGACTTTTAAGTCACGAACTCCAACAAAATATGAAATACTTAAGTATAAATACATAGGCATAAAAATATTTAACATATATTTGAAATAAATGTATGTATGTATGTAATATATGCGTGAATAGAACTTACGTAAAATATAATTTCCCCATTTTTGCATTTTTTCAAAGCCTGCATTTAGCTTGACTTTGTAATTGATGCGGCACAGTTAATTGCAGGCTTTTTAAAAATGAATGCTTTTCTAAATTTAAATATGCATGGCTATTTTTAAGTTATAACCAAAACAAATTTTTTTCGAGTTTGCGATTGACACATTTGGTTTTTGGAATTTAATTTTTACTTTTCAATATTTATAGAAATGCTAAATTGTAAAATTTCGATGTAGTCATTTATCTGGTATAAAATATTTAAGCGATTTTACGAGGCCATATTACATACAAAATATCATTATTAACTTATGCCAATATTATTGTCGGTAGTTAAATGAAACAAATAAGCTTAAGGTTAGTTTGCTTAGGTTAGTAGGCAGCAGTGAGCACTTATCTAATATAATAAATAATAAAATTAATTAACAAAAAGCAAATAAAGCAATTTTAAAACATGTTTCTTTTTTCCTCTTTTCAAGCTGTAAAGACTTGAATATTGAGTGGCGAGCACATGGGAGCGAGTTGGTGTCGTGCTAGAGGTTAAGGAAGCATAATTTGCTCAAGTTGAAAAATCCAGAAGTGATATAAAAATGAGTGGTAGAGTCACCTAATAACTGAGTTTGTAGTCTAGCTGTGAAGAGGAAATGTTGAAATATTGAATATATTGAACGCTTGCTGAAATAAAATAAGCCGATTGAAGCTATTTAAATGTTTTCACTTTTCTTTAGTAAAAATCCGTGCAAAAGATTTTACTATATTTTTAGTATATATATATATATATATCAAAATCAGTATATTTTATAGCATTCAATAATATATATTAAAATTTTATAGATAATAAAGTTCGCCAAACATACATTTCATTGTTTTCCAAAAAAAAAAAAAATCTTGAAATTGGGTGATTTTTCCGTCTAAATCGATGGCATTAAGGCAACTTAAGATATTTGCAACATGTTGCCAAAGATATATATATATATTTGTAGCTTAGGTTAGGTTAAGGTGCTAATTCTCACGACAAGGCCACGAAGCTTCGCAATTGGACAGCAAAGAAGCTGGTCTTTGGTGATACTAAGATACAAGATCTCCTGCGTATAAGATATTAAGGGAATATTACTTTCACAAAATTTTTATTTGTGAAACTACCGAGACTACCGAGATGTTTCAACCTTAGTCCAGGGAAAGTTCTTGCGAAACGAAATTTTTAACTTTTTATAAATTTGCTCACCAACTCAATATTGAAGCTCTGCAAATACAAATTTTTAATAGCACACTTCATTCAGCTCAATTATTTTAAATAAAGCTTAATAAACCTAAAACAAAATTAAGTTTACTATGCTTCGTTGTTTTATAATTGTTGGCAATGTTTTTAAATTGCAAAAAAAATAGTTGCATATTTAATTTTCTATTTCATATATTTTATGTACACTTTTATTTTCCTTTGCACCATAGCCAACAATTTAGCAACTAAACATAGAAATATCTTGTGAGTAAATTAATGAAGCAAACCAGCGTTAAAAATAAAAAGCTTTCTAAATTAATGAACACAAGAAGCGATTTAAAGAAAAAAAATAAGAAATATCGCAACAAGATGTTTAGTAAAAGCATGTTCAAATGAAAAGTGTTGAATCGGTTTGTTGTTAAGAATATGCATTGAGGATTTGAACGAAAAATGTAAAAAATAAAAGTATATTTTAGTTTTCATTAGTATCGGATGAATTTGTATCTATGGTGGATTCTTTACGTTTCTTACTTTACTAAATGCGGGTGGGTGCACATAACGGTTAACACTCACAGGACGGTATGGCAAATGTTTGTACTTATGTAAATATTATAAGGATTTAGATAAAACTAATACTAGAGTTAGGGTTTCAGAAAAGTATTCCTGAAAGCATGAGTGAGGCCAAAATTTTGATGCCCGGTAGTGGCAGTTCTGAAATTTGTGATGTTGTCTTCGCATTGTCGTTGCAGTTGTTGTACACAGTGTTGATAATGGTAAAAATGTGTTCATGTAAGATTATGTCTTTATTTCTATCCTTTTGTGTGTACTTTGATTTTTAGTTTTAAATTTTGTATATTCCAAAAATCAAGAAAGCGTAAATAAATAAAAAGCATGAAAAGAAAAAATTAAAAATTAAATTTTGTTCGATTTAAAGCAAAATTTGGTTAAATTTCAATGTTCTACGAGCACTTCTACAAGAATTTCGAAAAAAGGAAAGTAAATAAATTGTTCACCACTAATTTTAAATATGAAAGATAAGACATTTCACTCTTATTTTGTCTTCAAAACATTTTTCAACGTATGCAAAATGCAAATTTCGAAATGCCAAATGTTTCCAAGTACATATTTTAAAGTGTACGCCAAATTGCGGTTATGGCGGGTTTTGGAGCTGCGGGAATTTTATAGTGTAGGGTATTGTATGATATAATAGTAGTGGGAACGGTATTGTATTAATAGTAGTAGTAGTAGTATTTGTAGTAAGTAGTAAGTAGTAAGTAGTAGTAGAAGAATGTAAGACCCACCACATTATTTCTGGCCGTTCTCTGCAGTCCACCAGCGGGTCCACCAGTTGGTAATGGTGTCACACCGCTCGGTGGATATTCAAAGAAGTACTCTCCATCATAGGTGCGATAAAAATCGTCATAATAGGATTCATTGTAGCCGCCACGATAATCCGAATAACCATAAAAGTCGTAATCATAATCTATAAATTGGGAAAAATTTTGCTGTGGTATTCTTTTCGTGCTTCTTTCAACTTTTTCTTCTAAAAATTATTAAGAAATGTTGACCAAATGTTCGAAAATTACAAAACAACAAATTAGATTAAACAAAAATATTAATTTTTAAAGTTTTCAACAATTTAGAAGATGTAAAATTCTTTATAACTATGCATATATACATTTGTATGTATGTATGTATGTGGGTGATGCAGCTTAATTCTATAGCGTTAGCCTCTCTGAGTGTAAATCAAATTTCATAATACCAGATGATATCGATTATTATATAATTAATTGCTCTATTTAGTCGACATTTTAATATTTATATTTGTTTGTTTGACATTAAATATTTGTATTACAGATGCTGACTTTTGATGCTATAATATTAGTGGGTACTGTATTTTTATGGAAGTTTGAGAAATAACTATCTGGATCCCGAATTTCACTCTGATTTGATTTGAAAAAAATAATTATGCATTCTCCCAACTTTCAATGCGAATCTTATTCTTCCATATTAAATTGAAATCTATTTTGTATAATCCGCCTTCTCTGAAACACCAGTTTACTTTGACTCCGAAAAATTTACTTAGTTTTTCCAGCATATGCTTTTTATTAGAACTGATAAAACTGTGTGAAGTAATCGGCTGCCTGTTTTACCAATTTTCGAGATCTTGTTGTCAACGTCAATTTTTTTTAAACCTAAAAATCATAATATAAAATACCATCCACAATTTTCTATGAAATAATAATCAATATATTTAAGACAGTACTCATAACCTCACATTGGATGCTGTCAAAAGGTCTAATTAGGGCTAACATACCAACTAACTAAAATTTCACTTAACGGAAAAAAACGATTTCCTAATTTCAAATATAGTATGATACCTAAATATATATTTCAGAGGGGCAACGCTATAAAGTTTTGCTTTGTTACCGCTTTATTGAAAACTTAATTTTTATTTAGAAATTAAAATGTAAGACTAACTACTGAAATTTTGAAAGAACAATATAAATACTCCAAACTAAAATCAAGGCTATAGTTCTCTATAGCTATAAATTAAGTGTGTATACTGAGCGGTGTGAGAGAGTAGCCTTCATATTTTATGGCGGAGCAAGCGTACGGTATGTTATGCATAGGATACAGGGTGTTGGTCAAGACGTTTACAACCGATTGAAGACAGACCTCGCCGTGTTTGCTCAGGAACGCTTTTCGTATTTAAAGATTTTATTTGGTAACAAAGTTATTTTGAGTTGTGGAATGCAAAAGGCTTCATGTATATTGGGTATAATTAAAGGTCATGTTAAATTTGCGTGTTAAGGATTTAATAATTGTTGCAATTTTCCATAAATTTTTGATAATTTAGTTGTAAAATATGATAATATTGGTGTGGGTTTTTTGTTTTTATTCCATTTTCTTTGAATTTTTTTCTCATTTCGTTAAATTTCTGCGTATTTTTTTACTTTTTCGCAATTGTGTTTTTCGTTTCTTGCGGGGTTTTTCGGCTTTCTTAGGCAAGCGTACACGCTAGTAGTAGTAAATTGTACTGCAAGTGCTATTACTTACCGCTGTTATAACGTCATATAGTATACAGGGTGCTTTAAATTCGCTATACGTTGAGGCATTTGCAACATTTGATATAGTAAAAAAGAAATTTATCACTAAAATTACTAAACATTAAAGTCAAAATATTTAGTTACTATTATTTTTAGTTTTAATTTTTAAAATTTGAGTTTTAATTGAATAAAACATTTAGAAAAAACTGGTTATAATTTATTTTAGTATATTGCTTTATAAAAAAAAATGGAATAAAAACAGATTTATGCAAAAGGTTACAAACAGTAGTAGTAGTAAATAACAATAAGAACATGCAGTAACTTTAACGAAACACAAAGTAGTACACACATAGATGATGAGAAAAAACAACAATAAACCAACATTTATTATATAATTGCTGATTAATTTAGAAAAGTTCAGAGAAACTATGGAAGTGTAATAGAAAAAGTGCAACATTAATTTTGATAACACAAATTATTCAGTAATAGTAAAGATTTCTTAGACACGCATTAACACACACCGATTACAGAAAAATCTTCATTTCATATAAATTTAATTATTTTGAAGTTGAATTATAAAAAAAAAAAGTTATTTGATGAAAATTTACTGTGAAAATAATGAAAAATGCATGAATTTTGTGGGTTAAAAGCTATTTGCAAAAGCTGGGATTAAAATTAACGATGAGCGAAGAATGGTTAGGAAGTAGACAAACGAAACAAACTACGCAAAAAGGACAATGGGAAGGATATTTCTTTGTTAGTAGTAACTTAAACATAAAGGAAATATTTTTTGGAGTCAACTAAAGTTTAAAATAGAAATAAATTTGAAAACTATAAGAAAATTATTAGTTGTAAATTAGTTTAGACTAATTCTCAATGCAAAATTTAGTTTTGCCTTACACCCATTGCTCTAGGGGGTATTGCAGTTACAGTCACAGTAGTGATAAATACTTTATACGGTTTATAAGTAGCTAATTTGCCTAGCGAAGTACATGTATATTTATACTATAATGGCTGATTACTACGTTTTTGTATTTACCAAAAAATTTACAATTGCTTTTCAAGCTTGCTTTATTTAGAAAAAAAAAATTGTCACCAATCGTTAAATGGGTAGTTATGTAGTATATACAATACAATATTGCGTATGTCAACTGCAAATCTAATTTGACGCAATTAGCGTGTTCACAATTGCTTTTAGTTCAAGTGTCTTTAGGCAGTTGTTTTTTTTTTTCTTTAATTTTGTTTATAATTTAATTTTTTTTTAAGTTTTTTTAATAGTTTTTTAAGAAGAAATTTAAGTAGTAAAAATACATTGTATTTGTATATGTAATATAAACCATCCAAAAAAGTACATAGCTATCTATTATATAATATGTATTTATGTATTTAATTGATACGCATTAAGGCTAATTTAAGTGAATTTTTATTCGTAAAAATCGCTATGTGACTTACCGTAATCTCGTGGTATTGGTGCGCGCAGCGGTATTCGTGGGCCACCAGGCAGACGCATTGGTGCTGCTAAGGACATCATATTGGGATGTGTGGGCGATAAGTTTCTGTATGGAGATAATTGTTCATAGCTAGTATGAGTTACAAATTGACATGGGCATAGACACACACACACAAACACAGGGAAGAGCAACGGTCGACGGTTGCGCCGATGCGCCAATGTAACAGTTGTGAGTTTCATTATATGCGTTTATGTTCATTTTTTTTATTTTTATTTTTTATTGTTTGTGATTTTTGTTTCGTTTGCATTGTTGTTTTTTTTGTTTTTATTTTATTTTCATTTTTGTTGTTTGTCACATGTAGTAAATTGTGAATAAGTACACAAATTGAGCGTTTGATTGTATGATTAATTGAGTGCGTGCAGAAAGAGAGAGAGAGAGAGAGAGAGGGAGAGAAAGAGAGAGAGAATATAAAATTAATTAAAAAATTGTAAATTGCATTTAAAGGGAATTACGAGTTCAAACGGTTAAGGATAATCCACAAACACGCACGCACACATTAAGTGGTGGTGGTGAACTTCGTTTTTGTAATCCGAAACTGCCGCGATCAAAAACGCAGCGCAAAAGCCGATGCATATAAGGAACATTGCTATTGTAAATATTCACAATATATCGGTTAGTATTATTTTTGAATTTTGACATGCCAATTGGGTGGGATTAGCAAATTAGTGTATTTGTATTGTATACTTTTTTTTTTGTTTTTTGTTTTTTTTTTTGTTTTTGTTAATATGGTAGCATGGCGGTCGGCAGCACTTACCCAACAAGACCGGGGCGTCCTTGCATCATTTGCATCATGCGACGTTCACGTGCACGTAGGATTTCCTCCTTCTTTTTCTTGTCCGATGGTGGTTTGGCAAGTGAGACCTGCAATTTTCAAAATTTTGCATTTAATAATTTTCTCAGCAACACCATTAGAGCGTTAAGTGTGATTACCTCAATATTAGAAGAGCCAATCTCTTTGCCATTAAGGCCGCGCATTGCAATTACAGCGCTATCGCGATCCTCGAAATGAACGAAGGCGTAGTCTTTGATTTTCTTAACGCGCTCAACTTTACCATATTGCTCAAATTGCTCCTGTAATTAGATTGAGGTTGGAATATCAAAAATTATTGTATAAAGCGTGAATGGTAGAAGTCACATTACCTTTAATTTCTCCTCGCTAACATCCTGCGTTAGATTCCTCACGTACAAGACTTTAACCTTTGACATTGTTTGCTCATCTGGTTCTTCCTGCGGATCGGCCCAATCGACAATGATATCACATCCCCAGACCTGAGTGAATAAATTTAGTAGTGTTACGAAATAATTGATAAAAATTCCATATTTTTAATGATTTTTTTTTTAAAAATTTTCCAATTCGTTTGAAAGTTTTTTTTTTAATTTTAACGGAGTTTTGTATTGTGTTTTCTCTTTGCCACTCTTCTAGTACTACTACTACATTTCAATTTGACTTTTAATTATTTAACTATTTGTAATGACATTAATGATAATGTAATTACAGTCATTATTTGTGATTACATTCGTAATCCTTCACTTACTTTGATTCGGCCGGTGCCAAGTCTTCGTTTTGCCAGCGAGGCAGCTTTGTGTGATTCATATTCGAGGAAGCAGAATCCGCGATTTTTCTTCTTATCATCGGGAGAACTGTAGATGATTACTTCAATAAGGCCAGCTAAATGTGTGTGCGCATAACAATAACAAATATTTGAACAAAAATAAAAAATGTCGGGCAATCATTAGTAAAATTGGTATAATTACTAAGTAAATTCAAGAAAATTTAAGGGTAATTCGTGGAAGTTTATTAAAAAATACAACAAATAATTATGATTATAACATATGGAGAGGATAATAGCAATAACGGGAGTAGCTCTTAATGTTACTCCTAATACTCTCTTAAATTGCTTTTGCTACTCAATTTCATGAGTTTACCAAGGGTAAGGTAGAATAGTGAATAGGTAGAATAGCAAAATAGTGAATTTTCACGCATTTCATTTCGATTAATTTATATGCATATAGACAACAATCAAAAAATTGCACTTACAGAGAAAATACATTTAAGAATGTGCAAGCAAAATGCTTAAAATAACTAGATTTTTTTTTGAATTTTTTCGTTTGCTATCAATTAGCACGTTTGATTCGTTTTTTAACGTGTGAAAAACCAATGCCAAAATTTGCTTGTTTATTTTTTAAGACATAATTTTCCATATTACACAAATGCAATAATAATTTTTATGTTTGAGAAACCTAACTGCAAAATAAATAAAAGTTCACAAATGCACATCTAATCAAAAATTAATGTCGAATTATATTGCCTAAAAAAACTGTACATATATACTACATACATTAAATTGTTGCTCTCTTACATATTGTATATAATATAACCATATACATATTATTATTTATTTAGTTGTGTGTTTGTGTATATAACCAAGTTGAATTTTCCTTTAAAACTAGAGACACCAAGTGAAACCACAGTATCCAACGAAAACATTTATTGATATCATATAATAAATATGTAGGTATTAATGTAAGTATGTACCTAATATAGATAAAACACAGATGAGCCACATGTGGTTTATAAATACGAATATGGTTCATATGTGTTTAATAAGTCGAAGTATATAATATACACATATTTCATATATAAATGGAGTCACATTTAGGAAAAAATGCAAAAAAAAAAGATACGAATATTGACGAAGTATTTTAAATCCTTAAATGTTTGTGATTTTGAAGCTAATTACTTTATTAAACATTGAGCAGCAAATAAATAAAATTTTAAATATTTTTAATTTTCCTGATTTCGAACTTAAAAATTTTGTTAAAAATTTTGGGTAAAATAAATTAAAAATATTTTAAATATATAAAAATGCTTTCCAGAAAATTGTATTCCTTGCATTTAAGAACTAATTTACTTGAAATTAATTTTTTGTTTTTATGAAAAGAACTTACTAAAAATTTTATATCAGAATTTTATGCGCACTTTGAAATTAAAGCGAATTTCGATTGCCAATTTTTGTATATTTTTTTTAAGTGGTTAATGGTTTTCATAATTTTATTTTTATTCGAAATATTCTTAACATATTTAAAAAACAGAAAATACTCTTTATTTTTATTTTTAATTGCAAATATTAACTTATTTTAGTTCGGCTTACAATTTAATATTAAATGTTCGATACGAATAATGTACAGAGGTTGTTTAGAGCTACTAATCGTCTGGCTGATTGTGGACAAGGATTTTATTTGGGATTTAATGCGTTAAACAAATCGTTTTTATAGTACTAAATAGTATTTCTCCAGTCATTACCATGGTTTTGAGATAATTCACTCGAAATTAACAAATTTGTTCAATGGACCGAATATCAAACACTCTTTACTCAGATTATAGTTATATAAATTAATGTTTAGTTTTATATATTTTTATCATTCTTATTGTTGTTGATGTTGTATTTACTACTAGAATGTGGCAATTGAAATGCGAAGCCGGCAATCCTTGATGTACTAATTAAGAAACTAATTAGAATTAACGCTTTTGAGCTCCTCTTTTTTATTCTGCTTTTCATGAATACACGAATGATGTAAAGTAACGCATAATAAAATTAAAGTAGGGAAGAAAGACACAAAGACACAGCGGTATAGAGATAGAGAGAGATAGAGTTATAACTAAACAATAGGAAATGTGAAACAAAAATATAGTTTCATATGTAGTTGGGTAATTTTTTAGCTGTAGCTAGACAATTATTTTTTAAACTTTTTTTCATAAAGATATAAATTTATTTCTAATTAAAAACACAATTTTCTAAAAAAAATATTTTTCGAGTGTGTTAATAATAAATAAACGTTACTCGATAGCGCTAACTTTCAACACTTTTTTGCTTCCAAAGTAAATGTTTTTATTTGAATATTTTTATCTGAATATACCCATTTCAGAGGTTAACAGTTTTTAAGGTTATGTACAAGCACTCAATTAGAAAAATAATTCGAAGTCGTCCGCATATCGAGTCACATTTATTTTTCAAATTTTAGTTGTTTTTGTTGCAGGAACTTGGTGTGATGCAAAGTCTAATTCAAGCTCAAATTTCTTAACGACAATTTGTATTAATTTTTATTTTTATGCATAAATATTTTCGATACAATACTATGGAGTAACGTCTTGTTGCTTTAATTTAGGCGCAACAATTATAAAAATTATTCACATTTTATATAGAAAAATTTGCCAAAGCTTTTTTAAACTGCGTATTGCGCCCAGTACAATTTATTATATAATTTAAACATAAATTTTTGTGAACTTCAAAATATTTTTAGAAGCGACTGATTTATTCTTAATATTAAAGTAGCGTTTTTATGTATTTCATAAATTTGTTTCTGGTTACATATTATTGGTCTTCTATTTAAAAATAGAAAATAGCACAGAATTTATAACAGAAACAGAAACAGAAACAGAAACAGAACCATGGTTGTTGGACTATGTTGTTTAAATCTCTATTAATGTTCGCTGCAAACGAACCCATTTACGAAAAGTATTTATAAATATGTTTGAACTCAAAATTTTAATAATAGAGAAGGAACAAATGTTAGTAACAATTTATAACAATTCAATATTTTAATGTAATTTTCTGGCGGCATGTCAGTCCATAGTGTTACTGCAATCTGTTAACTAACATTAACACTTTTACTCCATTCATAAAATTCTCCGACATAGAACTGCAAAAAACACTTAGCATAATCTATAACAGAAGCAGAGACAATACAGGTGCTTTCTGTTTTTAATTCTGTTATTACGCTGTAAGCGAAACTGTTGCTGTTAGTGTTTCTGTGGCAAATATTTTGCAATGTTTTTGTGCTGTTATCTAATTTTCGACCAGTAGAAAGAAGTTTTTATTAATCTGAAGTAGATTTTTATACAAATAACTTCAATAAAAATTGATTTGAATATACATATACAATATTTTTTCATTAAATTTACATTATTTAAAGGCACTTCAAAAATTCACTTTTTTTCACTAAGCCTGTAAGTGATAAATAATTCAAATTCAGAAGTTAGTTTGGGTATAAATTGGACTATCCAAAATGCTTAAATTTTATAAAAATATGCGTAATATTTTTTATGTTTATGCATAATTTGAGCTGTTATCGTTGCATCATCACATCTGCTTCTTGAAATTGGGGACTAAACCAAAAAACACAGATGATAAAAGAGTTTCGTAGTTTTTGATTTTAAAAATTTTCACAATTTAAATTTCTGAAAAAAAAATTATATATTCAAAAATTTTGGCAATGATTTTTCGATGTTTCGACTTTTGTAGAGATTTTTTTTTTTATTCGATTTTGCTTTATCTTAGCCCACTGATTGTTCCATATATTAATTGTTAGCTACAGTTTTCAATTTCATTATTATACAATTGAAAGGAAAATATTCATATAATTTTTGTTGTATTTTCTAATAATTTCGCACTTAATTCGTTCATGTGAAATGGGAAGGACAGTGCTGCAGGCACACACACACACTACTAATTTAGCGCCAACACAAAAGCACAAATGCAAGCAAACTAAATACCAGCAATTTCCACATTTTTTGTGCTTGAAAACAAATTTCTTTATAAATTTTTGGTATTTGCGCTTTTGTTTTGGCTCTTTGTTTTCTAAATAAAATGATTCGATTTGTACGCAGCATTTTTAAGCCAAATTTGCAAAACAAAAATCCAATTCGTTTCAATTTTTACAGCTCTACGTTTCCCAAGAGCTTTTCAACTCAGATCGACGACGCTTTACAGCTTGGAGCTTTGCAGAGCTTTTTACGGCGCTGACCCAGGCTCAGTAAAGTTCAAACTTTTTACACACCAATTGTAGATTTCACATCTTTTATATATATTTCGTTTGAATATTCTGCAACTGACGCTAACAAAATGAGCTTTTACACTTTTCGATATTCGCCAATTGTAACGGTTAACCAAATTTTTACAGTTTCAAAACGGTGTATTGCGAATTGAAGGTGAAGTAAGAGTAGAAAGTCATGCATGGCAGAGAATACCAATAATTGCTTCACTATATACCATTCGCTATGTATAGTTAGAAGTGTCTGTACGTATGTATGTATACATAGCGGGCTTTCAATTCATATTAACCATTTTCGAATGTAAAAAAAAATTAAATTTTTTTATTTCTGTTACTTATGTAAATTTAGTGCTGAATAATACATACATTTTTAGGGAGAGTTTGTTTTTTGGTGGTTTAAGGAGTTTTAGTACTAATGTATATCTGATTATATATTGATAATGGTTTGGGTAGGATTAGGTGGTGGGTAATTAGGAGTTGAATTCAATTGGCCTTTGGCTTTAATTTTGTGTTTTTTTTTTTTGTTTTTGGTTATGATTTTGAAATGTACCACTTACGTGCGTGTTTGGTAAACTCCTCAATTAATTCGTCACGATCTCTATTCTTAGGAATATTGCCGACAAAAAGTCGGTGATTGTTAAATGATATCGTAACACCAATCTTTTTGCCTTTCCGAATTTCAAAATCATTTAGCTGGAATTGTCAAAAGTTCACACAAAAAATATTGTACTTCATTTTTTACTAAATAATTTTGTAACTTTTTGTATGGGGGTTGTTCTTTGGGATAGGTGGTTTGTTTTTTTACTAATTACGTTTTCGAAAAAAAAAATTATAAAAATTAAGTTCCAAATTATAAAAGATACGTAGAAGTATATGAGTACATATAATATATTTGATTTCGCTTTAGCTTTTGAAGAATCGTGCCAAATATAACTTAATTTAAGTACAAAAACAATTTCAAGTTCCAGAAAAAATCTAATTAATTGTGTTTTAAAGTGATTAAGGAAGGATAATATTTCTAGTGAGTAAATAATGTATGATTATTTTATGTATGTATTTCAAAATTTCCAAAACAGTCTCAGATATATATTTCGTATCGAAGAATTTTCAATAATGAAAATAAAACGGAATAAGTAATTTTCAAATTTTCTCGCTACTTAAATACGAAGTTCGAATAATACACTTTTTCATACATACGCTATTTATGCATAAACTGGGAAACGCATACATATTAAATATTGAAATCTGTTGCTTTTCCTACATACATAGAACTAATGATTTTCAAAGAATTTTAAATGCTTTTTTATGAATTAATGAACAACTTATTTCAGTATTTGCTCTTTTAACTGACTTTAATACTTACCCCTATTGAGTAATCTCAATAGGGCAGAAATGAGCGCACTATAACTCAAAATATTGATAAAAAGTTTCATTACTGTCTTAATATTTTTAAAAATCATAGAAATATTAGAAATATTTTTGCATTACATTCAAAATTATAATAAATTTTAATAATTTCTTAGTGCATTTGCATTCATACACTCGTAAAAAAAGAGTTATTATTCCCATTTAAACTAACCAGAATATGGAAATTTCATAAACAAATATTACTAAATTCGATAAATATCTAGTATTTAATGTAAAGTAATTACTATCCTCAGGCGATCAGCATGGCGTATGAGTAACTTCACTGTATTTAAATACTTGTTCTACTTTCTCATTAAATTGCGCTACGAAAACGATCACGCTTAAAACATTCTATGTATGTATGCAAAATTATTAGCAATGCCATTTAAAAAAAATCCAAAAAATTTTTTTATAAAAAATAAAATTTTGTAATGTGTTTAATATGTATGCATTATACAAGAGAAAAATGAGTTAAAGGTGAGTATAATTTTTAATTAGTAATGCGAGTTTTCAGTAGTCATATTATATTAAATATTTTAGTAATAACGAAAAAGTAATTTAACTTTAATTTCCATTTGTGTTAGTCACAATTTCTTGGAAAATTATTTCAACTCATGCTCGCGGATTATTAGAATCAAAATTAGTTGACAATTTTAAGTATATTTTAATTCCGATAAAATTATTTTTTGCAGTAATTCAATAATTGCAATAACAATTGCCTTTTTTGGAAATTTTCTGAGTTTTCGAAATATATATTCGCCGTATAAGGAAACAATTGGACGAAAATTTTCAAAGCCTTCAACACACTGGGCTAATCTAAACAAACTTTGGTGTATCAGTAGTTTTAAAATTCCCTAAACATAGTTCAAATTAGTAAAAATCGGACCATATCCCTTTCTACTTCCCATGCAATGCCATTTCGATTGTTCTGGCTTTAAAAGAAATAGTTTACCCGTTGTTATAAATATCGAGATGAAATTTAGCACAAATAGTTTTTATTAGATGTGGCAACTCTATCCCAAAAATAGCCGATATAGGATTATACTTTCCTATTATCTTATACTTATACTTTTATACTTTCCTAATATCTTTATACTTAATCCCATATATCGAATATGTGTAGCTCCGTCCTTCCGGTTGACTTCATGACGTATGTACCGCCCAATATGCGAAATTTAGTATGCATCTTTTTTTTAAGAAAATATAGTTTGGTGCTAAAAAATGGAAGAAATCGGTGTAGTCTTTCCTTTAGCTCCCATATATTCAATTTAGTGATTTTTGACCCCCAGTTGACTTTACACCTTATATATAGGTAAAGTTTGGAGCTATCTTACTGAAATTAAGTAGAATTGCTTCCTGGCAATGATTTGGTTCCGAAAATGGGTGAAATCGGTCCATGCATTATTCTAGCCTATTAATAATAATAAAAGTAATCTACTCTCTAAATAATACTTTTTCCCTCAGCCTTATGCAATTTGGTACTAAGATGGAATGACACCGATCCATGACTTTTTTCAGCACTAATAAGATAGATATTATAATTTCTGTTTACCAGGCTGACCTCAAATTAGATATTTCGGAATTGAATTTTTCGGTACGGGTAATTATTTTTTCAAAACGAATATGACCGCATACGAATTAAATATTAACGAATAATGATTATTTACATTGAATCAAAATCGATTACATTCATGTAACCCGCAACTCTAACTGACTGCTGAAAACTCGAATGCTTAAACATTTACATATATAATATATATAAATATAATGTTTGTATGTTTGTTTTATGCTAGTTAATATGAACTAAGTTAGGAAGAAAAATTGATGCAAAAATTTTGTAATGATTTTCTTTGTTTTCTTTTTTTTTTATTTATTATAAATTTTAGCATTTCTTTTATATTTTCCATAATTTTTTGAGAGTTAATGACTGGAGATATCTTTGTCGTTGTTTATTTTCGTTTGCTTTTTTGCACATTTCCGTGGTGGACTTTTAAAGCTTTCACAAGAAAAAAAAAACATTTGCAGAACTTTAAGCGTTACATAGCCGTTTGTTTACACAGTGAATGCGCCAAAATTGCATATGTGTGCGTGTTGTTGTGTTATGCAATATTGAATTGGAGTGGTGCGACACAAAGCCAGTGTGTGCGCGTGTATTTAGAAAATGTGAGGGTGTGAGAATTGCATACGCAGCATAATTGCAAGGGTGTATGTGTGTATGTACATGTGGCAAATTAAGCATATATGCATGCCAATGTGTGAGTGCGCTTCTTTTGAAGTTTTTTTTTTTTTGTTTTTAATTTAAAGCATTTGTGGTGAATTACACACATAAGGTGATTTCGGTTAGGTACGCATTTGAAAAGAGTCTCAGTGGTTTCAGAAAAAAAAATATATTATTTATATTTCATAAGGTGATATTGGATTGTGAGTATAACGGTTAATTAGATTTACGTCAATGAGAGCAAGTTCTGATACTCGTGAGTGAAATGATGGCATTTGGTATTTATTGTAGTGATTGATTAGTTGTGGTGTGGTGGGATTAATGATTAAACAATTTTGATGGGATATTGTTTTCTAATATTAATAATGACTTAAATATTCGAAATAAAATTTGTAGTTTAAACGAAAACTTAATTGTAACTTGCTTTATATTTGTCCTAATTTTTTCATTTCAAACATTTTCCACTGCTCATACAGCATTCGAGTACTCTTTTATTTGCCTTTTAATCATTAATTAACCCCCATTCATCATTTGCACATGTTTCATTTATTCATAAGAAACATATCTACACATTCTTATGTAATTATTTGTTTGCTTTGTTTATCTACACCGTTTACGCCGATTTACACATTCGCCAATTGGGTGTGAGCCAATCTTAAAGCCAATTGGATTTTTGTATTTTACAAGCCAATTAAAATTGATCGCATTTGCGATCTTGCTACGAGTATTTATGCGAATTGTAATGGAATTTGTTGTATAATATGCAAAATAGTGTGTTCGAAATGAAATATTCATACTTTTAGTAAAGTTTTTCTTTTAAAAGGCACATTTTTTTGATATATATTTTTATTATATATAATTAACGATAATTTTCGATGATCTGTTAAACATCACAGCACGAATATTTGTACAAAACATATATGTATGTTTAAATTTACATATATATTTACATATATGATTAATATTAAAACAAATCCCATTGAAGCCATTTATTAATTTATAAATAGTTTCTAAATTAAGCTCTCGATGCGCTTTAGAGTTTTCACTTGATATTCATTTCTAGTATGTTTAACCGATTTTTATTTTTTTCACACCTGTTCGACTCAAATGGTGCTTGGTTGTTAGTAAAATTTTCCGAAAGATCTTATAGAATGTTTTTCTAAACTTCTCAACCAAGTTATGTAAGATAACTTTTTATTTTATTTTTGCTTTAAAATATTCTACAAAAACTCCAACTATTAATTTTTCTATGAAATTCAATGAGGCCATTGTTGGCTTATGCGCCTTTAGAAGAAGTTTCTACCTTCTCATTTAACAATTGAAGCGGTTTTATAGTACGGAACTTTCATGAACTCATTGAGTGTGACTTAATTTTGTTTAAAAAATTTATACGTTTGATTAACTAGAGGTAATTTTCTATTTGTGTTGAGAAAAAAAATTGAAATTTATATTGATGAGTACTTGAAATGCACATTACTGAGTAATTAATACCAATTCCATACCAAACTTTTATTTTGGTTTTAACTTGTTTTAAATTTCACTTTGGTTTTTGATGCTAATACTACTCAAATATCTTCGAATTTTTAAAATCTTTTACATATTAAAAGCATTTTTTTGTAATATTTTTATAACACATATATTTAATTTTTGTGTTTTTACTTTCCTTTTTGCATATTATTTTATCAAATTCCACCACATACGCATATGTACTTACGTTATTTTACTTCATTTTTTATACAAATTAAATTTTAGAAAAAAATTTCATTTTGAATTTACCTGTTAATTTACCAAATTCGTCTAAAATCTCCTCTTTGCCTTTCGACTTGGGTATGTTGCCTACAAATAGGCGCAGGTTCGGTACGCTAATGTTAATTTTTAGACACTTGCCAGGTTTTATTTCGTGATTATCGAGCTGTAGATGGGGAATATGTATACAAATATTTATATGTGTTTTTTAAGCGTTTGTTGTTGTCATTGTAGTGGTATTTAAAAAAAATTTTTTTTAATTGTAGTAGTTGTAGTAAATGTAAATGTAATGCAGTTGTATTTGGTAGGATTTCAATAATAATAACAAACAAGATACAATAAAATAAATAAATAAATAAATAATTATTTAATAAAAAATGGTAAAAGAAAACATTAAAAAATGATAACAAAAATACTGAGCAGAAATGGTAGTACAATAAATTCATAATGTATCTAATAATGAAACGAAAAAATAATAATTTTCAAATAATGCAAATTGAATGAAGAAATATAAAGAAGGGAAGGAGATAAATAGTTTAGTTTTATACGCGTGGATATCGATGGAGTTGCCAATTGAAATGAAAATGTAATTTGTAAGGAGAAAAAAAATTGGATGACAGGGTTGCCAATTGAAATAAAAAAGTAATTTGCACGGAGAAAAAACGTGGATAACGATAGAGCTGCCAATAACAAAGAAAATGCAATTTGTAAAAAAAAAAATTGATAGAATTTGAGGAGAGTATGGTAGGGTTTGGAAGCAAGTAAAATGATTTTTCTACTTAGGTTGTAAATAATTTTATTTATCATAACGGAAATTTTAGGATATACGGGAAGAATGTATGTATGTGTTTTGTAAAGTGCTGAACGTACACAATTACCAGTTCTGTTCGATTTGTATAGCTGAAGAACTTTTAAGTCAAGAGCGATTTGATGAGGACTGTGCCGAAAAAAGTTGTAGATGGATTTTGTTAGTCGAAATTATTAAATTTAACTTTTTGTCTTTTAATTAACATTTTTCAACTCTTCCGAAAGCCAATTTTTTGATACGATTCCAAAGTGAGCGTAATTTTGCATTAGTCGATAGTTTAGGAAAATTTGAGGATAAGATAAACAAAGGGAGATTAATAATACATATTTGTTATAAATTGTTACTTTAGTAGAGGACATGCTCGCAATTGAAAAAAATAAAACCAGACAGTATTTTTATCTACGATTTGAACGGTATTTTTACGTTTAATTAAACTCTTAATTAATTATCATTTTCGTAGCAATTCAAAGGCAGAAATTGTAAATTAAGCACAGCAATAATACTATCCTAATAGTATATATCTATGTATGTATGTACGCAAGGAACTACTCAAATTTTATTAACAAGCTTAAGAAAATGTATTTAAGCAAATTGGTAGAGATGCAAGAGGCAGCAACGTTGATAGGGTACGCAGTTGTTGCAAAGAGGAGAAATTGCTATTACAAAATTTTCGATGTATATTTTTTCGTATTTTTGAATTTTGTTTTCGGAATTTTGAATTTATTTCATTTTCAATTTTGAATTTCGTCGCATATTTCTTGTTCGGTTTTTTTGTTTTCGCCAGTTGTTTCAGTCGAGACTTATGTTATGCCCCAAAATACAGCTAATCCATGATTTATTATTATTTTATTTTTTTTCTAATGCAATTGTAAAAATAACATTTATGAAATTAGAAAAGTGTATTTATTTGACTAAATTAGGATTAAAGAATGTTCGGTAAGGGACAGGCAACTAAACTACTTAAACGGAAGTGGCGAAAAGGGTTTTTGGTTTTGCAGCATTCGAGACTTCTTTTCAAATCGTTGTGTTTCTTTTTTTGTTGTGGCTTGAAATGTTTTGTTTACTAAACTAATGTTGAAATTTTTTTAATATTCACTAAAAATACAGAGTTTGGTTGCTTATCGCCGGTTTTTTATTGCATCGCTTAGTATTTGATTGCATCCAATTCGCAAAATTGGCGTGCAGTAATTTTCATAACAAAATCAATTTATGTAACGTGGCAGTTGATTTCATGTCTTATTTGTTGTTTTTGTTTTTCACTTCTTTATAAATAAGAAACAGCATGCAAATGCAAGTAAAAAAACTACTACTCGGTATTGTAGAATTGAGAGAACAAAGATTCCAGTAATAAAGTACAACTTAAAGGTACAGTAAAGTACAGAGAGAGAGAACGCGAAAGCAGCTACAAAAATAGTATATACTTAAAATTTACATACGAGTAAAATAGCTTAATATATATGTACATATAATGTATATGACGGTATAGTAAAAAATAGATCTTTTACGTATAAATAATTAATGCAGCGTGAGTCGTGAACGTGGACTCAATTGCTTGAAAAATAATTAATCGTTCAAATTCAGTGTGGCCAGAAGGTAGATAATCCGATTAAAATCATCCAAAACATACATTTTTGTATAACAACTTTTTGTAAAAGTGTATTTTTCTGCTTTTGCTTTTGTTGTTTTTTTTTTAACTTTTTTTCACAATTTTGTTGGCGCATTTTTTGTCACATGAATTTCGAAGCATAATTTTGTTTGGTCTCAGTCTAAAGAAATGTATTTTGTGCCTAAAATTATTCTATAGAAAAGAAATTATAGTTGAATCGATTAAAGCGTTTTCTTTCTGGTTTTGTTTTTTATATAAAATACAATAAATAGATCAATAAGTATATATGTACGTATGGATAAATAGTAAATATACTGCTTTGCTAATATATAAGCTTTTGTTTTCGCAACAACTCTTATGAAAGCGTTTGCAAACAACATAATCTGTATTTTTTCTGAAGTAAGTGTTTAATTGTAATTATTGTAATTAACAAATGAATTTCAAACTACCTGTCTTACGGCATTTGAGGCCGCCTCACGCGTCGTGAAGGTAACAAATGCATATCCACGATTTGTACCCGTCATCGGATCCATCATAAGTCTAAGGTCCCATATTGTACCGCATTCCTCAAATAACGGTATTATTTCATCCTCAAACATATCTTTTGGAATTTTCCCACAGAAAACTTCGCAGCCATTGCCGGGTGTTGGACCATCCCAATTGGGTGGTGGTCCGCCATATTTGCGTTGACCTGTAAGAGAAAACATTTATAGCAATAAGAATAAAAAGGAAAATACTTTAAACGAGGAAAATCTTTTAAACGCATATTACCAGTGGTCACGTCTAAGGAGTAGCCAGTTCTTTCGAGTATTTTCTTAATCTTTTCCTCATCCGGTCCCTTCACTTGAACTGTGGTCGCTGGCGTTGGTACTCCTTGTTGGCTGGCGCGGCTTTTTTGCCTATAGGTTTTCATAACACCACACAAATACGCAGACTTATTCGATACATGTTCCAAATTTGATTCGAGGAACTGACTCAATACATTCAAGGCACCATCAACCGGAAACTCTTTAAGCGCGTCTAGCGCGCGTTCATCTAATTCGACATGCGCTAATTTACCTGTTTTGTAAATATCATCAAGTTTGCCGGCAACCTAAAAGGTGAAAAAGAGGCGGAATATATTGTTAGTTGGAGATTACAAAAATTTTTCTTTTAATTATATTATATTATTTAAAAAAAAAAAAGATTTATATAAAATTAAAATAAGTATTTTTACTATATTTCGTATTTCATGGCTTATATTCTCTTAAGATTTGCAAACTTTTATTTTCTTTCCAAAATTTTAATAAAATGTATTTCTCAAATAATCGTTTTTATTTCGCAAAGTATCGAAGTATAATATAATATATATATATTACGTGTTTCCAGCCTCTTAATTTTTTTTAATTTTTCGAATTTTTTTTTTAAATTGTTTTTGCCACTAGTCAGCTTGCATTACATTATGCCTCTATATTGCCTATGCCACATTTGGTTTTTAAAAATTCTTTTATAGAAAAAAATTTTGCCTACATTTAGGATAAGATGGAATTGAAGCACTTAGATTTTACATCAATAAGAACAATATGCTGTCTCTTAGACTTTATCTTTATGATGTTTATACTTTTGTAGTCTACTGTACTCACTTTTTTATCTAAGCCATATTCCAAGAGTTTTGGGTAATCTTCCGTTCTTTCACCATCGCCGCGATCTTCTGATTTTTGATTGATGTCATCTACCAGTTCGCCATTGCCTTCCGCCATTTCTATAAAAGTAAAAAGAAGAAAGGAAAATTATAAATAAAGTAATAATATTTATAAAAAAATTTTTGCGATCATTAAAAAGAAAAAAATTTCGAAAAAAAAATTTTCAAACCAAAATTTTACAAAAAAATTAATTTTTTCGAGTTCTCTTCGGCCTCCCTTTTGAAGTAAGTCATCGATTTAGACCATCGTTTTTTATTGTTATAAATATATAAGGATTTCATATTTTCTTGCTCGAAAAGTATTTTCTGCAACAAAATTGAATTTTGGCTGTCGTAATGTTCTCTATTCCAAAATAAAATGAAATTATCGTCATCAAAAGTGTTTGAGTTTATTGAACTGACACCAAAACAAAACACACTCACACTAGCACACGATGTTAAAAATAATAGTACACATATAATAGATAAATAATAAATAAACTCAACACGTGAACACGCAAAATGTGCAAAACCGAAAGCGCAAACAAAAGAAATCATGAATTATGCGTAGCGTCTCACATATGTAAATATGTATGCATGCGTGTGTGTACGACAAAAAGTAGAGCACCATATCACAATCGCTAGATCAACCACTTGCAAATCCATGCACGCCGGCGAAACGCTCTCCGCCACCTACTAAGCAAATGCTGTAGTAAGCCGGCTTCCAACCATTCACACACTCTCTGCGCAGCAAACTGAAGATCAACGCACGCTATGCTTACGCTTAGCTATGCGTAAACGCTGAAAGATTGCGGAAACGCTAGTCGAATTTACCTTGTGTAGAGTTCAATGAACGTCAAATAGGTCGACGCACATTTCGACGCACATTCTGAGTGAATCTCACAAATTCGCAATTTGCAAAAATTTGCTAGCAACAAGGCAATAATGAAAATTTCGCGAACACACACACACACACACTAACGCAATTAAAACTATAACTTTGACTAGCCCTCCGCATCGATTTCGCTAGTTCACAGGCGGCTTTGCTGGTAAAGAGTGAGAGAGCAGAGCGCGCGTGCGTGAGCGCATGTCAGCGTCGCGCATAGAAAATAGTTAACAAAACAAAAGAAAAATGCGAAGAGCATAACAAAAGTGATAAATTTGGCAAATTCGTAAAAATTGCGCGAACGCCAAGTGCATTGACACCAGCCGGTAGGCGTTTGTTCGCCGCTTCTTTCCTTTATTTTTTTGTGCGTTTGATTTTGCTTTTGCTATTGCTATTGCTTCTTCTAAATTTCATTGTGCGTGCGTTTGCCAGCAATAATAATGAATGCCGCTCCAATCGCCATTGTTTGTTGAGCATGTATGGGTGTATGTAAAGTGCGTGCCGACAGCTGATTGCTGATTGCTGCCTATGGCTGTGTGTATGTAATAATACATACATACATATATACCTTTCAGCAATTACAATTTTTTTACTATCGCACACAATGGGCTGCCCGGCAGTGAGAATCACCAGCTGCAGCCGTGTTGCGTATACGCCACCCTGCGGTTCACCTACGCACACACACACACACGCATACAGTAGCGCAGCTGTTGGTTCGATTCGCCAATAGCCCACTGCTATTCATTCCAATGCTGTTTCGAAGCCTTTATTCCGCTTCCTTTGTCGTGCCACCTAATGGCCGGCTGCCGGCTGCCGGCTGAACTTTATACAAACTTATGTAAATATGTATGAATATATGACGCAGCGACTATGACGTTGACAAAAACGTCGAAAAAGTGTTTGCGCGTGGCGATAAGTAGGAGTATCGGTGTTTCTTATTATAATCTTGTAGAATATTTTGCGTGGCTTTTCTGTTATACTCCATCAATATGCATGTATGCATGCATAAATATTTTTATTTTTATAACCAGCCAATATTTCTGTAGATTTTGTGCACCTTGCCACTTCTCAAAAGGTATAATTTTTTTCAAATTGCACTTGGCACATAAATATATATAAATATGTACACATGTACATAGTTTTTGGCAATTTACACAATAAACCAGTATATGTTTGTATGTAAATGATTGAGCATGAAAACAAAGCCGAATACTTTCGTTGCCATTCTCTAATTTCCTATTTATTCCCTACTTCGCTAGCACAATTGGAGTGGACCATATATAGCCTGTACACATGTGAATTTCTATTAATATTTGCACATTTTCAATTTTATTCTTTTTGCTGGTCCCTCTAGTGCGAAAAAAGGCTACACAGATTAGAACATTGAGAAACTAGCCGGTATTTAGGTTAGTAACGTCAGTCCGTTGTTGTTTTAGCACAGTTCTAAAATGCAACTGATAAGAAATTGACGAGCTGATAACTTTTGTAAACAAATGTAGTGCTAATCTCATTAATTTGGTATAAAATTGTCTACATTGAGCACATAGTGCATTTCATATGCAAATAATTCTTGATATAAACTTTATATATTATATTAAACAATACTGGGTTAGAATTATTTGTGTTTCAGTTATCTTCAATTTATTTAAATGAAAACAAAGCAAGAAAAACTTTATGAATTTTGCATCGTTTAAAAGGACTTTGGTTGACTAAAATAAAAACAGTTATAATGACAAACGAGCGTTTCCATAAGGTATATTTGTTAGTTAAGAATATATGTGGCGAAGAGGCGTTAACAATCAGAGCTCAAGCAGTTGAAGCATGTTATTCTACCGTCCGTGAGTTATCAAAATAAGATTAATTAAATTTCTCTAAAACCACTATATAATGATTGAATATTTCCCGTTTGAAAAAATCGGGGCATAGATATTTTTAGCAACAAACTGTGCCGAAATTTCGATCATGTTTACTTTCAACTCTTTTTAGCCATTTCGACTTTTGGTAACTAGAATTAGTTTTCGGAATATAATCTATGCTTTTGGCCTTCGAGTCAAATAGAAAATGGAATTAAGTAAAATTTAAGTAAATAAATGGGTAAAAATTATTCATATTTTTATATAAATAATTAGACAATATATACAAATTATAATTATGCTCTCAATAAGTGATGATGTAACAAATAAAAAAAATGTTGTCTACATTTAGGCTTATGTCTTATTGGGAAATATCAGAAAAAAAGCTAAAGAACTCTTCGAAAAATTCTCTTCGATTTATCCATGTAAATGATAAGATCATTTCAAGTTAATAATATGCTGATACGTATGTATATATGCACATTTATATCCCTTTAATCTCTGCTGGGTACTTCTGGAATATTATTCACAGTCAACAATAGTTTTACAACATTTTATAATAACAAAGACCCGACAACTGTTCGTCTACTTTTTTATTTTAATTGTTTTTTTTTTTTGTAATGTAATGAGAAAGGTGAAAATATATATATTTTGCTTGTTATATGAATATATTAAACAATATTTGGCCTAAATCACTTAGGGCTAAGAAAAGTGGAACTAAAGTTTTCACACCGAAGGCGATGAGTATTTATTTGAGTGAATTTCTCATATTCATAGCTAGTCTATGTATACATATGTATATTTGTAGATAAATGTACAAAAAGCAAACGTAATTGATAAATTTGCTACGTCCCAATTATAAGATAACAAAACTCATCGTTCTCGGGTGGCAGGTAGAAACAGCAAACTATTAAATACTCTGCAGCATGAAAGAGAATTTTGCGAAAAAAAAATATTTTTTTCAACAAACTTGTTCAAACTGGGTTAGCAGCACAAATAAACTTAGACCACATGAATTATTTTTTTGAAAAAATTTTAATCAGCTGCTTTATATGACAAGTGGGCATTCGTATGTGTGTGAGTATGTATGAAGGCATTAGTTATATTTGCTGGCAATCAGTTCTTGATGTGTAGCCAAAGCGGCGCGTGAACACTCTGCTGCCACTTAAGTAATGTATAAATGCATAGTATATCAAATGTACTGTAGCTTCAAGGAATAATGGTACAATTTTAATTAAATTATTTAGTTTTAATACTTAAAATTGTTTTTTGGAAGTTTATAAGTAGTAGTAAAACGCTTAGGAAAGAACATATTATATTTAATTTGAATTTATATATATTTATTAAATTTTCATATTTTTTTATTCTGTATGCAAATTTTTATTTTATTATTTTATTAATTTAAAAATTTTTATTTTATGTACTTATTTACTCCAATGAATAGCTTTTTCAAATAATCGTGTACCTTTACTCGCCATACGGGCTGCAAACTAAGCATACATACATCCATATGTATATATCTATATGCATATAGTATATGTCTATATATCTATTTTTGTTAAATATCGAAATAAATGGAGGTAGAACAATGTTTGTTAGCTTGCTAGCCATAGAATTTAGCAGCTTTGTGCAAACACAAATAGTAGAAAAGTGCCAACTGTCGTCGAAGCGTGTTCCGAAACGTATACACAAACACACATACGTATATATTTTTACACACATTGTATATTGTATATATTTTTATTTTGTGTGTTTTTGTACATTTTTGCACTTTCCTTTTTATTTCAATTCTCTGCGAATTTTTGTGGTGAGTGGGTTCAAACAATATTCAACAAATGTTGCTAAAATACATAGCATGTGTATCCAAGCGCACGTCTCGCTCTCCTTCCCCCTTCCAAATGCTTTTATAATTGTGCTGCTACTGCTTTTGAGAATTCACGTTTCCTATTATATGTACATATGTATGTATCCATATGTTTATTTTATTTTTATTCTCATCGAATGTGCAAATTTTAATTTAAAGAACTTTCAAGAGAAAAATTCACATTGTCCCGTTACGTTTATTTTTACTGTTTGCTCTTTCGTGTATATGTGCATATGTACCATGTATGTATGTACAAATGCTGTATTGATGAAGCGATAAGATATTCAAATCAGAGAGCAACACTCATAAGCATACATACTATGCATATACATACATATATGCAGTGCAAGCACATGCATGTATGTATGTTCACTGGAAACTAGGCGAACTGTTTGTACGACACACTTTCGAGTGTTTCGTGCGCTATGAACGATTGCAAAAGTTTTTTCATGACTAATTTATTTGTTAAAATACTCAATTGGCTTTCTTTGTCGATGGCAGCGGGTATAAAAAAATGCAAAAGCTTGTTTTCGATCAATTTGTTAGAAGTTTTCCCAAATAGACAGTGCTCATATGTATGTGCTTATACATACTTCAAAGCGGACAAAGTAGTGAAAAATAAACAAATGAATACAACAAAATACAGCAACAAAAGGGAATGCGAAAAAAAAAACTTCGCACGTGTTTGCACACAAATAAGTCAAAGCATATTCAAATTTGCAAACTCTAATAAAATTACAAACTATTTTTTTGCATTTTTTGCATTTTTTTGCATTTTTTTACATTTTTTTTTCATAAAATTCTCTCTTGCCATCTAAAGTTCTCATCAAACTAAATACATTCATTCATATACTCATATATATATGTCTGTGTGTGTAAATAGCATATAGTTTGTGCAAAGCATAGTAATTTGCTATAAATGTTCGTCGAATAAAATATAAAAACAAAAATAATGAAAATAAAATACCGAAATAATAGCTTACTATATTGTTAATAAAAAGACAGTTGCGTGCTCAGAAGAATAATTGCCCATAGAGATTGCGTAATGTCACTCATAAATTAAATTAAATAAGAAATGAAAAAAATTTACAATTAATTTAATATTGTTAGAGAGGGAATAAGAAATCGAATCACTTTTTTAAGCATTAGAAATATATATATTCATATTTTGGAATGTATGTATATATCTCCCTCTTGGCTATTCTGGTTGGCATTGAACTTCTTACGGATTATCGTTTTTATTAGGTTTTTTATTTTTATCAGCTACCTATATTTCGACGGGTGAGAAATATTAAAAATAGCCCAAACAAAGGTAATAAAATGGCATTTTTGATGCAAAACAAATGGCCTTTCGTATGGCAGGCAAAGTGAAAGATGCATATAGACTTATTGTATAACGTACACATATTAAATATTATAATAAATTTATTGGACCATTCTTTAAAATTATAGTATTTAAAAGATGATAATTAATATATTAATAATGATAAGTTGATAATTTTGAAGTTAATCTTTTCAATTACTTTCGAAATGTGAATTTTTCTTTTTTTTTTCAAATTCTAAAATACTAAATATGATATATATATATAAATTATGTGACCGCTTAATTGATTTTATTCTGTGCAGAATTTAGATATCTCAATATAAATAAGGAGTACAACTGTTTATAAAGAATAGGTATTTTTAAGGAATAATAAGAGACTTAAGACATTTAATCTTTATTTATCTCTTTATCATCATCATCATCATCATCATCATCATCTTTAATTATTTATATTTAGCTAATTATTGAAGGTCTTTAAAGCATGAACTTACTGAAATTCACTAAATCTTTCATGTGGATAACCGCAGTGTGCTACTTTGCGCTTTTCCAAAAACTTTGCGCATAAAATATTTGCAATTGCAATTTATATCCATTTTATGCCGCAAAAGTGCATTCTACTTGCCTATCCCATCTATGTACATACGTAACCATACACATACATATGTATATGAAATGTAAGTGCAATGAAGCTTGACAGTTTACATGGACACACGTTGCAAGCTTTGTCAGTGGCATTTTCATTCATTAATTATTCAGAACATGACTCAAAATGCACTCACACGCACATACAAATTTAAATGCATTAAATAAATAGTATGTATAAGCGTACATATGCGCACGTATGCAGAAAATGCGGGGTGTGCGAGGAATGTTGTTGCAATGCATCGTTTTGCAATGTCGGTAAATATATGTATATGTATTTATATCTCTACTTTTACACATATATATACATACTTGCACAAAATCACAATATAATAGCAAATAACAAATGCGCCAAGCCCAGTAGGCCTGCCCAGGGCATTGCACGACTGTGCTATGTGTCCGTTGGGGATTTTGCGAAATTTTATTAAAACACCGTATTGTCCGAGCACACACAGATATACATATACATATATATCTACAAATATATATTCGTGTGTGTGAATATTTAAGTGCATTAATATCTATATAAGCAAGTGCGAATTGCGCAGCAGCACATGCTCTCGTGTGTCTCTACAATACATGGGCACATCTATTATACTATGGTGTGTGCAGTTGTAACCGCAAATGAAACCACAACACAACTATTTTGTCAGCTGTGACAGTCAAGGATGATTACATATGTACACTCAAAAATAAAGTGTAAAATTTTATTTAGGAAAAAAAAATTTTATTTAGGAAAAAAAAAATTTTATTTTGTTAAACTATTTTAAATTAAATAATTTAGTTTCAGTTAATAATTTTATTAAAATATCTAAGGAAATAGTAAAAATTAGAAATATATACTTTTTAATATTTACCAACAAAAATTTATTAATAAAAATAAAATCAAAGCAAAAAAAATGTTAATTAATTACATTTATTAAATTATATAATTTATGTCGGCGGATAATCTTTTTGTAAAAGTTTTATTCATTTTTGAAATATGATTGCTTATAGTTCTAACAAATTCAATTTGTAAGCAATTATCATTTTATACTTAATTATTGTGAAGCTTAAATTCAAAACAAATGATATTTTGTTGAGGAAATAAATTAGATATATTATTGATTTAAAATCAGAGGGAAGGAATTAAGGGCTTATATTATTATTACTACTGTTATTATTATTATTGGCATACCACTTTTTTTTTTATCAAAAAGTACAAAAGTACACTTTTAAAAATTTTGAAAAACTTAGATAGTTCAATATTTTATATCCTTTTCAAAACATAATGAAGTTGTTTCTTTCAAACATTTCTTTCATTATATTGGTAAACTGCGAAATCGAAGTATTGGCAACCCTATGCAACATGTTTGACATTTTACATAGACATTTCTTTCGACTCATTCAAAAGAAATGGAACTTATTTTTCAACATTTTCACTTGGAATCAAGAATTCCTGAATACTAACTCCTAGAAAAAACATATTTAGAGTACTGAAAGAATTTTGGAAATTTCATATCGTATTCAAAGTGGCGCATGTATAAAAATTTTTCAGTTCTTCAAAAATTAAGTCTTACAAATCGTTTAAACAATTTCAAAACTACTTGAAAATACATTTTTTTTCGAAATTGTTGATTAAACGCTGTGGCTGCAGCTTAGTACATCGACCGCTGTGACCCATAAATTGCTGAAATTTGGCAAGCCACCGGGCTGATTGTTGCCGCCAGTTAGTTTTCCATGTGAGTGTGGCAAGTGTTTATATATGTGTGTGTGCGCGTGCGACGGAATGCCACTAAATTTATAGCCACCGCATAGGCACTTCCGCTCGATAGGAAGTCACGTTACCATTACCGCTGCAAGGGCGGAGCAGTATTGCAGATTGTAGAGTTCAACGAAGCGTTGCCAATAACCGAAAGAGCAACACTACTACATATGTATGTATGTATGCGTATGTATGCGTGCGTGTGTGAAAGTGAAATAGCGAAATGGCATAAAGCTTGGATTCCCCAGCCTTTGCAGGTGTAGATATGTACGTATGTGTTTGCACATTTGCAAGTGTCGGCTGTCTGGGTATTTGTTTGCTTGTTTGTATACTCGGTTGGGAGCTCAGTGCTTTTGGAAATGTCAAAATTGCACACACAAACCCGCATACACGCGCACCGTCGCAGCATACTTGACATGCCCCACAAGCGCCACTAGCTGCGTCTATGCAAATGCGATATTGTCAAAGAGGAAATGTGCAAATGTGCAAATGGGGTTAAACAATGCAAACAAAATGGCTTGGCTTGCATTGCAACCGCTCACCGATCACCGCTCAGCTTGCAACAATAACAAGTCAAGCTCCAAATGGCTAACGTGTAAATTAACAATGTTCTAGTAATTGAATCGAGGCCTGGGAATACACAGTGTGGCATGTGGCGCCAACAAGAATGTGCACATTGTTGGTGTGGCATGAAATGCATTTGTGCACCACTTTTGCAACGCCAAACAAATGCCAACTGTGTTCGCCCAACCGCACAAACTATGCCAATATATCGGCTGACAAGCCAAATTTCACCACAAAAAAGGCGAAAAAGGTAACAAATTAAATATTAATAAAACAAATTAATGAAATTATAACTAAATAAATAAGTGCAAAAACTGAAAAATTCTTAGTGGTGTTTCAATGAATTCATATTCAATTTCATGCACTTTGCATTCCAATGTGCCGGCTCATGCAAATACATATATAAGCATGTATGTATGTGTTTATTGCCGAAACCTTCGTTCGGCTACCTCAATAATTTTTGTGTTGTTACCACCAAAATAACAACAACTCCCACCACCAAAAAACCTATCTGTGTTTATTTTTATTTCGATATTATTGCGCTTGTGTCTGTTGTAATCCTTGCAACAAAAGCAACAATAACACCGCCAGTATTCATGTACATGCTAATATAAGCGTCAAACAGACGAGTGGGCGCAAGTGTTGCAAGACACACCCTCGATGCGGGTTTGTAACGGCAAAAACGCATACTGACACATTTGCACCGACGCACACACACACACACACACATATGTACCTATACACCTATACATACATTTATACTGTTGCGTATTTTTATTAGCAAAACAAGTTCACCGCCCCTTGTTGGGGTGGCTCGTTTACTCATATCTTTGCACTGCCGGCGAATGCAGACAGTTGCGAAGCCGAAAATAGCTTTATAATTTTTAAGGGTGGCATTTTGTTGGTGTGACAACAAATTACACTTGTGTAGAAATATACATAGAAGTAAATGCCAATAAATTTGAATTGCCAAGTGAATCGAAGTTTTGCAAAGCGCAAATTTTATAAGTACTTGTGTAAAATTTTCGTTAAATATTGAATGTTTTGTTTGTCGTTATCGATATACATACATGCAATTATCGATTCAATTAATGACAACGGTAAAGTATTGTTTTATTACGATATAATACAGGAATACCTCAAATCGTTTTTCAATTAAAAAATAATACCATGCAAATCCCAGATATTTAACATAAAAACAAAAAACTAATAAAGATTCATTAAGTAGTTAAGACATGCAAGTCCGCAATATTTTAACCAAAGTACTTACAAAAAAGCCTATTTTAGCAATTAAAATCGAAGAAGTTTTTATCAATAACTATAAAAGTGCAAACGCATGCATTTGATAGAAATTTCAGTCAATACTTTGGAAAATGCAAAAATATCGGCATATCGATAAAATAATTTATCGAAAACGTCGATTAATTTACTTATCGATAATTTTAAAACAATGTAAATACTTTCTAGCATTTAAAAAAAATGCTCGCATACATCTTAACTATTCATACAATTTTCATCAGCATATGGCATAATATGAAAGCTAGTATGATCAACGAGCATGTTTTCCTAATAAAGTAAACTTCAACTAATGGCTCACAAAAAAAAATTAGTGAAAAGTTCACGGATTTCTGACAAATTCGCATTTGGAAAAATCAAGTCAAAAAATTAAAGAAAAGAAAATGAAAATTGACAAATAAACCAACAAAGTGGGTATCGTTATTGCGCAGACGCGTCACGAGTTCAATTAGTTGGCACGCATGTACATACATACATACATATGTATAATACATAAGCTGAGAATGTCTTTTTTCTGTTTGTTCAGCTCAACAAGGAAGTTCGACAGCGAGGCTTTGAGCGCAGTTGTCCTTACCAAGCACGACGAAGTAAACATCAAAGCGAAAATGGCGACTACAGTCTAAATGTCAGCAAAAAACAATAAATATATATATTGGATGTAAATAAACTTTGAAATATTCTACAGTAACAACAACACAACAACACAACAACACAAATATCGCGCCAGACGCCTAGCACTCTTTCAAAACAGACGCTATGCAACGTCAACAACAACAACAACAACAACAACACGAACGGCGGTAGGCAATATTCGCACTGACTTTTGCAATGTTTGTTTATGGACGATTTCAGTGTTGTTGGATCCCATAGACGTTAGGCATGCATACATACATACATATGTGTAAACGATTGCGCTACGACATCAACAAATAAATCCTTGACGACAGCAGTTTGGCGCGCCGCCAGTCGGCTTTGACAGTCGAGCCACGTGGAGAATGGGTGTTGGCTGAGCTCGGGCGCGCTATGTGAAGTATTCCGGCGGACAAATATTTCCGGAATGATGCAAGACAACAGGCATAGACAAGACAACAACACAACAAAAAAAGGAAAAAACAATAATATCAACAACAAATGCCATGGAAACACGGGTGGCAATTTGTTGCTGGGAAAAAGTTGGGCGCGCCAGAATTGGGCTGTTGTTGGTGTGACGTGAAAGGCTGAGCGACAGTGGGGTGGGGATAAGTGGGGATGTCATTGCTTATTTGGAAACATATATATATACACACACACACACACACACACAAATACATTTGAAAAAGGGATGGCATTGTTAGCACCGACTGCTGCTATGCAACTTGTAACTTGAGTATCGATTTTTGAGTGCCCACACACACACACGCGCGCTCACATGCAGCATAAACACGCACACTTGCACTCTTATGAGCTTTTGTTGTTTCTTTTGCCATTTTCCTGCATTTGGCTTGCAAGGATAACAACATTGAATAACACCGATATGCCCAGTCACCATAAATATTATGCACCTATATGTGTGTGTGTGTGTGTGTGTATGTGCGCGCACATATTTGACTATGGAAAAATCTCTGTTTAATCGTTGGGGTGAAAATATTTATGGATTCGATAACGCTTGCCGCAGTCGACTGCAGGAACCGCAGCAGAGGTGCCACTCGGTGACATAGTGCAATTACTATTTGCAGCATGGAATTGTTGGTTGGTTGCGGATGGTGGGCAGCACTTACATGTGTCTGTATGTATGTGTGTTGGGTGGTCGGATAGCGTGTTGTTGACTATTCACCGGTGCATTGCTCGAATATCCTAGTGATTTATGGTAATAGCCATGCTGGCAGACAGGCAGGTACTGTTGCTGCAGTGACTAAATGCAATATTATGCAGTTATTTATAACGAGCATGAACTTATTAGCTTAAGGATATGTTTGTGTGACAATGCTCATGTCCGCAGGGAGTGGGAACTATTTCAGCTTTAAGTGCAAAGGCGAAAAAGGTAATTTTCATTTACGTGACTATATTGAAATTTTATTTATTTTTTTAACATAAGTACAAAAAAATTGAAGTAGTTAATCGAACTTCTTTTATAAAGAAAAAAAGATTGTGACTTTAAAAACAATAACCAGATTTAACTAGAAAATAATAGTACGAAATAAATTATCGCTGAAAAAAATTTTAAAAATTCGAATATAAAAAAATAATAAAATTCGGAGGACTTGCATTTGAAAAAAAAAATTGGTTTATAAAACAAAAAACGCCATTCTTAGACAAAGTTGTCATATTTGCAATAATTTATTAAAAAATAGTAAACTTTTTAGGCAATGTTTGTAGAAAAGTTTTAGAAACATTGCAAAGTGAAAATAATTTTAAGTAAACAATTTTGAGCGTCTGAGAATGCAAAAAATTTTATATGAAAAAAAAAAATACTTTTCTTAAAAAGTTCTATTATTTAAGAAAATTTTCACTAATTTTCTCAAAAATGTTTTCGAATTAGTGATACGTATTCAGTTTTTAAAAGAGATTTTGACAAAAAAAACAAAATTAAAAAAAAAATAATAATAATTAAAAATACAACAAATAATTTTAAAAAGACACAATAAACAATCAACATTTTTTTGTGCAACATTTTTCTACGCAAAATCCGTGCTTCGTTAGAATACTGCAAATCTTGTCTAATAAGCCGATTTGTACTATAATTTGATAAAGAAAAAAAAAAAAAGAAAAAAGAAAAACGAAACCAAACCGCCAAAGTCAAAAATCCCACAAGTGAAACAATCGAAAACATATTTTGCACACATATTTCGTATATAAATATACATTTTATTATTTTAGTATTTTTTTTAAATTTGTTTTCTGTCGCATTCACCTGTCTGACCCCATTTAATTTCATCTGCTCACTAAAAGATTATATAAATTTTTAATTAAAATATAATTGCACAGCCGTTGAGACGTGTCGACTGCACTGCATCGCCGCACCTCAGCTGCCCGGGCCTATGAACCGATAAACCGATGGGCACAAGAGAATACCGGCTTACTGGCAGCGTGTCCAGTGTAAGCGGGTCAAACATGTGTCGTGCGCGCACTTCGCTCTTGTAAATAATGTATTTGCTTTTCGCATCCTTTGCATTCTTTTGACAATTTGCTGCATTGCGAAATTGGCGAAGCGCCATGGCAACCGAAAAGGAAATGGTGCAAAAACAAAATGAAATGCCGTCAGGACTCATGTTGATGGAACTGTATGTGCAGTGCGCAATGCAGAGGCCGTCTGTCTGACAGTAGCGCTAAGTACAAGCGCCATAAGGAATGTGTGTAAGCATGTGTACATTTTACACAATTTCAGGCACAAATATGTGCAAACATTGCAATTTAGAAGGACTGTATTTCTTGATATTGATTGTCTTGCAGAGCTGTCTAGGAAAATATTTTTTTTTTTTGTGCATTTTTCGAGGCAACCAAAGCAACAGTGAAGAAGAAATTTGACATTTTAATGCAGGCTGACAAGCAAATTGAGTGAAATGTATGTGACTTCGAGATTTCAATGAAAATCATGGACAAAATTGCTCGTCGATGTTTGCTTTTCTTAATTTTTTATTCAAAAAAAAAAAAAATAAAAAAATTATCGCGTGGAAAAAATCGGCATAACAACATATTAGAAGAAATAGAAAAATATTTGAAATACGTATGAAGATTTCCGATTATGCTCTTATTGGTATACATATGACTAGAGGGTTCCAGTAACAAGTAACAGCATAGAAAATGTTGGTTAAATCAAATTTATTTTCTATTTCATATTCAGTACCGATTTCATTCGTTACAACAATTGCAGATTATTTCGAAATTGCTCCATGAGACAATGAGAATTTAAAATTAGCTTAAATATAATATTTTATTTGTATACACGTATGTATGTATACATGTGTATTAGAAGGATTTGCGTTTTTAGTGGTGTAAAATATTATTATTTGTTTTTTTTGCTTGTTTAAATGTTTCTTACTTTAAAATTAACTTAATGTCATATTTTTAAACTATTAAAATATGTGACATCCACTGCTTTACTTTACTGTTCATTGCCGTGTGCAAAATTTCTTAGTAATATTTTGCGAACATATGGAAGTTAATGATTTTAACGGAGCTATGTTGTTAAGTGAATAATTTTGTCCCGTTCAGAAGGCATTTTTTTTTTAAGTTCGGTCGGAATCCTTTTTCCTGTTGTTTCGAGTCCCATTGTGCCCAAGTTAGTTCGAAGGCTGCTGCGGCCAAACACAAGACAGTTTTAGGGCGAGAATAACAGTTATCCAAAAAATTTTCCTCGGTCAGGTGGCTTCAATACTTTGAAGGCCAACTAAATCTTATCAGTGTGTATACATATGTACATATATACATACATTGTAACTAAGTACACGTAACGAACTTGCAAGCATAAAAATGCTTTGCAGGTGAATTTTTCACTTTACATGACCGAAACCATGTTTTATCGGAACAAGAACACTTTACTTCTGCTCATACTCTCCACATGCCGCCTTTCGGCTCAAATGCAAGTGCAGAAAAATGGCGAACCGCCAAAAAGTGCCGGCAGTTGAGTTGGCAACGCTGTTAAAACACAACTGCAGCTAACATGTAGACACACATATACACAATTATAAGCGTGTGTGTGTGTGTGTGTGTGTGTGCGTGTGAGTGGGCGCTGCAGTATGCATGCGCAAGCGTTGGTAATTGAAAAATTGCTGCTGGCGCTGGAGTTGAGAGCCGAAGCGCGCACTGCTCTCGCTGCTGTACAGTCAGGCTGGCGAAGATGACGAAAGCTCTTTGTGAATTTGAAAATTATTAAAGCAGAACACGAAAAAAGCAATAATCCGCGCTGCATTGCAAGCGGCACATGCACGCAATTACACACACACACACACACACATACACACGCACACTCACACAGAGATGCACATGCAAAATGACGAGCACAAGCATTACGAAGCGCGAAATGGGAGCCACAGAGCGGCAACGTGTTATGCGCTGCAGCAGCGCGCACTTGGGCGGCAGCAACAACAATTCGGCAAGCCGCAGCAGCAGAGTGGCGACAGAGCAGCAGTTTGGAGAGACCACAACAACAAGCAAAAGCCCACGGAAAACCGAAAAGGCAAACGCAAGCACGCGCAGCGCCAATAGCGCAACAACAACAACAGCGGCAAGAGCGAAATGAAACAAAATTATATTGTATGTAGTGAGAGAAAAAAATTGCAAAGCGTAGCAACGTGCAAATGCAGCAAAGCGTGACTTTGGGAGGCTGCTGCTGTCAGAAGGAGGCGGCGACATGCAACGCGAATGCCGCAATTGTTGGACGCCAGCACAAAGGGCGTTGATTATATCTGCTTTTGGCAGCGCGCGCGATCTGCAATCTATTTCTTTATTTCATTTTGTTTTTTTTGTTTTTTTTTGTTTTGTTTCATTGTCGTTTTCTTCCACTTTTGTGGTTAAATTCGCGCTGTTCTTCACATTCGTGATTGTCAATATTCCAACTCATGGGTCTATATATATATATGCATATTACAACTTACATATATGTGTCTTTAGTGCAGCTATTAATTGTGCAAATATGTGCGTATGTGTGAAAGAACTGTAGAAATGTCGTTCGTAATATATTAATGATTATCCGCGTGGGGTACATTTCGGGTTTCAAAGCCCCCATGGCTGCTTCGTTCGCAACACACATGCAAAATAAGTTATTTGCGGTGCTTGCAGGAAGCGTTTTCGAGTGTTTCGTTTACGGAGCTATGAAATTATACACATACGTACATAAGTAAGCACTAAAATAGCAGCAGGCCACCCTCCATTAAATTACTAAGACAAAAATTTATATGCAATTATTTGCGTTATCATTTAAGTTTTATGTATCACTGTGTCTATATGTATGCATTATACATACATATATAGAAAAAAAACCACCTCGTTGCGAAAAGTAAGAATATTTCAGACTTTGTGGAGTCATCACAATGGTCGATTACAAATCGTGCGAACATTTAATGGAAGTGCAAAGATTGCCCCCAAGCCGAATTGCAATCCGAACCGGCACACGTGCATGCCGCTAGATAAGCGCGATAGCTAAAAGAGTAATACAAATTACACTCTGCATATGCAAATAATATTTACATTATATATTGTACATAAAGTACATCAGTGAGCAGCTATAATAAGCGCGAATCTCCAGAAGAAGTGGCGAGGAGTTCTTTGGCTAGCGCTTAATCTGATTACACTTGAGCGAATGGAGTGGAAGAGCATACTGCATTATTTTACTGCAATGACTCAGTGTTATTAATAATAAAAAATTGATAATAAAAAAATAATAAGTTTTGATTGTATTTCAATAAACTGTCACTCTAAATCAAGTTGCAATGCAACTCCAAGTAAGTAAAATCACAAGTCCATGTAATTTTTGCTCAAAGCCTAAGAATAATAAACTTTGTCTGCATGCTGTTTTCATTCCAATAATTATTTATTTGCTCTAAGGACTTTGACAATTCTTCTTTTATGTTGTCATTTCTCTAACTGTCACAACTGTCACAACTGTCAATTGTCGTTAGGAACTTCAAATGCAAGCAAAGGCCATATTTCCGGCTTGTTTATATTTGGCATAATTTCTTTGTAAATTTTTGGCACAATTTCTATGTAAATTACATACATACATACCCATATACATAAACGATGAATTTTACTATGTAAAAACAAGTCTTTGTTTACATGTTTATCTTGGCAAGTAAAGCACAAATAATTTTCAAATTTTGCAATTTTTGCAAATTTTTTATAGTTCTGATTTAGCTTAATTTTGAGCAGTTCATGTTGCATATTCATAAAATTATTATTATTAACACATTCACTAAGTTATCCGTAGTATTTATTATCCGTTTTAAGATTATTCAAGAAAAGAAGTGACTGGTCCAACTAGTCCCAAAAAGTTGAAACATTGCCATAAATAAGGAGGTTTGGCTTTGCTTGACGAAGGACGAAGGAAAGACGAAGGACTACTTTTAGTATTTTTTTTTTTTAATTTTTGACTTTAATGGTCATAGACTCAGCACAGTCGGACCAGAAGGTACAAAGAAACCAAGGAATGGCTCATAGGCTAAATAGATAAATATGTACACCCTACAATCTACAAATTGTAGGCAAATTAGAAAGTCGGAACACAAATTAGAAAGAAATACTGCTTTGTGGGTGCCATACTTACGGCTCACCTCAGTTCATAACACTCTATCCTCAAACCATAAGTCAAAAAATCAAAAACCTGCATACGTTTAATGAGGAAGTAATTGATCCTGACTAGTATGGATATTTAATGCTTGTAATTATTTCTGCACTAATTTTGCAGTATTTAAAGACATCTCACTGGTATATGGTAAAGTGCAATATGTGTATTGATTTGGATCGAAGAGCCTATCACCACTCGGTTCTTAATAATTCTTTTGTGACGTCACAATAGCGATGAAATATTTTAGGTGAAATTTTCAGAACTTTTCAAAAGTAAAACCCTCTATTTGATTATGTTTTTAGCTTTCCAATAGAAAAGCACTCAGTTTAAGCCATCAAAAATCCCGGCAACTAAATAAAATATGACCTCAAAATCGTGCTATATATCCCTGATGGAGTACAAAGCCATATTATTTCATCCAGAAACTGGTGATAAGATTAAGCCCATTTTAAGTTTAAAAAATAAATTGGGGTATTTAAAAAAAAAGTGGCCGTTTCCATATTTCAGAAATGGTGCGAATCTCAGCTAAAAAGGCATGGAAATCAAAAGTAAATAAAATTCATCAAAGCGCATGTGCACATAGCAGTCCTCTTACGCTTGGCTTCCTGTCTAACTTTCGAACAAACCAAAGTTTTGTGTTCAAATTAGTTTTTTTTTTTCACTCTTGCAATGTGCAAGTCAAACTGGAGTTCTGAACTTAGCAATGTCTACAAATAATAAAGGCAAATGTTTTTGTGTACATACATGCATATATACATGTTCATAAGTACATATGCATGTATGTAAGTAATTTTAGTCGATTAGTCTGGCAGAGGGTCAGACGATCGCTTACTTCGCTGTTTAGTTGGTTGTTTGGCTGGTTGACTGCTTGGTTGGTTGGTTGGTGGATGTCTGGCAAACCGTGTTTGTTTGTGTACTTATGCAAGTATGCAAGTATGTATGCATGTGTGTGTTTTTGTTTCTTATGCCTCTTGGCTACCTTTTTGCCTTGGCGAATTTCATTAAATACTCGTGCACAACTTTGTGAAACATGCGAACAAAGTGTATGAAACGAAAGAAAGCAACAACAAAAACACACAACAACAATGACTAAATTTTATCGAAGACATTTAGCAAAACAACAGCAACAAAAACAACGCTGTGACTGCAGTGAGTGCGCGAGTTCTGCTGCTGCTGCTGCTGCTGCGGCGACGGCGACGGCAGAAGGCAACAGCAAAAGCAACAAGGTAGTACAAGAACAAAATGGTGGACAAAATGGTGCTCCCCATGGTGCGTTAATGCGATTGTGACGTGAATTGCAGTCGCAATGCAAACAGAAACGAAAAACAGAATAAATATTCAACAACAGCAACATGAAACATACATACATACATACTCTTTGCAAGTAAAGATACTCGAATGGCAAACAAGCGCATTTTGGGGCCATTCGCACGTTGCTGCTTGCAGCTACATATATGTGTGTTTGTATGTAAATATGTATGTATATGTATGTATGTATGTATGTAGCTTGCCCACCGGCCGGACAAAAAGGCACTGAGCCAACAAGATTGTCAGAAAATGTACATTTTTCGCGAATCTATTTATTTGCCGAAGATACGGAACGAACACACAAATAGATAGTGCGCCTGTAAATATGTAAGCAGAGTAAATATGTAAGTATATGTATATGTATGTAGTGGAGCAAACATTTCTTCTTCTTCTGCTGGAGATTTTATATCAGCGCTTAGGTTTGTTTGCATGCTACTTTGCTGTTCATATGCATAATATGAGAGTTTAAATGAAGATATATGTATCTATGTGGATATATATATATACGTTTTTGTATGTGTATATGCACATATGTATGTATTCAAGTTTTAGCCAGCCGTTGGACCCACTGCCAGCTTGCAGCTTGGATTGTTCCAATAATAATCAGCTTGTCTACATACATATATATTTCTGTATAGATGTATGTGCATATGTGCACATCCAATTGCAAGTCGCGGCTGTGGGCGTTGAGCACGTTGTTGAGCGAGTGCTGATGCTCGAATTCTCAAATATATATGCAGGCCGCCACTGCTTGTCACAAATATAGAATTTGCTTTCTATTTCAAGAAATACTTGATTGCGGTTCATATACATACATATGCATCTTATATGCATACATTTTTTGTCAAAAATTGGCTAATAAAATCCCGTTATTTTAACTAATTCCAAATTAAGACCTTGTTACTTAATAACGGCGCGTTAAGAAACTTGAAATTTTTGTTGCTGCTCATTAAGGTGGTCACACGGTTCAACACTCGTTGCCTTTAGCTACACGCTTTGCACCTTTATCGTCCGTTTGTCGGTTATTCTCCAATAGCAATTAAAATAGGTATGCTTAAAACGAACGAAAGAAAGCGCAACAAAAAGCGATATCTGCTAGCTGCTTAATGCAGCTGGGTAAATCTTATTCTTGTCACACACACACGCATGCACAGTGACAGTAAATATTGTCGACATGTATGACAACAATGGCGAAAATGTTGTAGCTGTAATGCAATTGTTTGCACAACTTTCTAGGCGACGGCGAGAACACAAAAAGGCAACAACAAATGAAATCGGACAAGCAAAAGCACCAGAAAAAGCTACTAACACAATTGCACTTTGCGCGCAACAGAAAATTATCCATTTTATTTTATGCACAAAGCAACGTAACGTTAGCAACGAGCGCATAAGCGTTCAACGAGAGAGTGAACAGACTTTATGACAAATCAAAAATGCAATAAAACAAAAAGAATTACAAATGATATGAAAATAAATATAAAAGTACTAATAAAGAATTCGGCAGAAGGGTTTGGTATGCCAAATGAGAAGCGTCCACACAACAGCGAGTAGCCGGCGAAATTCGACGAATTGCGTGTTAGCACATGCCGATTTTAGCGAGTAAAGTAGCTAGTTAGTGGTTTAGTGCAAGAAGTGAGTAAAATCTTTTTAGAAAATAATAAAAAAAAACATACTAATTTGCGATTTTATGGGCCTCCGTAAGTAACTTAAAATTTCAACAAAAACGAATGAATTACTTTCTTTTGAAATCAAACTTTTTTGATGCGATTTCTTCGAAATTATTGTATAATGAAATCTCCACCCAGTTCTATAACTATTTTCCTATTATGTATCTATGAAAATTATTTTTTCTCTTTAAGGTACTTTTTAGTTTTCCCTTTAAATACCTATTACTTTCCGATTTTACAGAATCGAGCATGGACTTAATGTTTACTAAACGAATTCGTTTAATTAATCTATTCCTCCCGATCTCCAAAAACGATGTGGGCTGATGTTGTTGTATCAAATGTTATATGCACTGTATATTCGGAAGAAGTTTAGAATGCTCTTATCAGAAGCCAGCACTAGTTTATGTTGGCCAGGGGGACTCCCTATTGTCTAAATAATTCTGAATAACAAAGCTTTACTATTTGTTCCACTCGAAATATTACACCTGGTTACACGCTAAATACTCAGCAGCTAGCTTACTTATGAATTTAAAAAAGGGATATCTCTGTGAATAAAAAATTCACATCTAGTAGAGCGCTATTCACCAGTTATCTGCCTATTTAGGTTCTATTCTCTGTTAGTTGCTCATGATATTTTTTTATATTTATACAAACCAACTGATCAGATCGCTACTAGTAATGCTGCTCAACAGCTCTTAATCAACTATAATGGTAATAAGTTTCCCACGGCACTACTGGAATTCTTATTAGGATATTAGCACTGCCATTACTACCGGCTTATCAATGATTTAACTAAAAACCATAATTATATTTGTATAATTCGATGCTTTTAAAGAACTTACGTCTCACAAATTTCAATATTTCTTTTTTTATAAGACATTTAATAGTGAAAACGAGCTCTTTTGATCAAAAGAAACCTACATCGAGCACTAAATTTATATATCTGCTAAAATATTTAGTAAACTGATTAAAAGAAAAACCGTTTAAAATTTTAATTAAAACCACTTCACATTTTTATTTGTGAAAACAATGGAAATTGAAATAATTGACAAATTAATCACTAATATTTATATAAACTCATTCGTCCTCATTTTCCCGTTTATGTCGTATTTTTATTTCGTTTCTTATTTCCGCTCTTCCTAATTTTTTCGCTCTCATCTTCACTTAAAACACTCATTAATCACTTTAATGTGCAATACATAAGTTTAGATGCACCTTTTTCGCATTTAGCACCACTGTAACCAACGCACACAACGAACTGCAGTCCCACATGCTTACACACACACACACACATACACACACACACACACATATGTACTTACTCACACGCAAGCAATCGACTGAATTGCTACTAAAATTTACGTTTGAATGGATTTTCGTTGGCGTTTTTGGGGTTGCACCGAAGTGAACGAGACGAAACGAAATGGAACGAGACGAATACGTTGGGGACGATGATGATGATGATGACGACGATGACGACGACGACGACGTCGACAATGTACGGCGCACTGACGGACAGCTAACAAAGCAAGCAAGCAAGCCAGCCAGCCAGACAGCTAGCTAGCTGGCAAGGTGAAGGTGAGTGAGGCAGTGCAGGTGAGGTGAGGAGGTGAGCAGGCAAAAAGCGGTTGTCGCGACGGACGGACGGCTGATCGGCCGGTTGGTCGGTTGGTCGGTTGGCCGGTTGTCAGGTTGCAGCAGTTGAATTACTGCTTTATACGTGTGGATTTTAATATCTCATGTTTGCACTTTCAATTGCACGCACACAGGCACATAGTATATACACACATACATCTATTTATCTATGTATAGATAGATATGTATATATGTATATATGTTTAGATGTGTGTATACATTTGCACATGCACACTGAGCAGCAGCAGTTGAAAATCAGCGGAGGAGGAGCTGGGACGCGAAGAATGCGTGATATAGGCGAAAACGCTTTGGCGCATTCTACAGCAGTAACGCGAAGTTGAAGAAGTCGAAGTGGAAATGAAAATGGACATTTTGAGTAGACGTTTGCTATTTGAAGTCGAAGTGCGGCAAGTGCATGCATGTATGTTTGAGCTTTAGAGCGGCACACAGTCACAAATGCACTTTTGAAAATGTATTATATACATATATGTATGTCTGTATGTACGTTTGCTTGCTTGATAATGGCGTCGTCGAGGTAATGTGGGGGCGGGTGTGCTGTGCAGGCGGAACGCAGACACACAAACACACTCGCACACTTTTAGCGTACTTGTCGACGTACGTTTGATATATATATGACTGTATGTGCACGCCTAAATTTCGTTATATACATTTGAACGGAATTTTTTGAATATTGCAAAAATATTTCATGCATATTTTTCCAATTTTTTTAACAATATATTTCGGTTGCCGCGACTCTACGAGGAGCGCTACGTAGCTTTTAAGTTATTCATTGATATTTTGTTTATATTTTTTCGGCTATTAGACATTTAAAAGAGCTTTTGGTATGCAGTTTTGCGTTTGGAATGTGTTTTGAGTTTTATTTTTATCAGCTTCAGTCCTTAGTACATACTTTTTCCGACACTTTAGCCTCTCGCTTTTTTTATTTTCATCTATCCATTTTATTCTTAATCTCTAACTCATTTCATTGTTCAATATTTTCTGCATTCCGTTTCACTAGTACTTTCGCTTGTGCTTTGGTGAATATTTCTTCAACACCGCACACATGCACAGCGCACACACACGCAAACAAACACGTAGAGACACAGGCGACGACACAAATACACGCACAGGCAGACACAAAGTTTAAAATAATTTTTTCGCTTTTCGCTGCACGCAGCCACAATGCAAATTTAGCAAAATTCAACTCACACACACATTTTTAATTACCTTTTGAATATATATTTGGAATTTTTGTCACTTTCGAACTGCAATTTCTTTCTTCCAACTTCTTCTATGCTATTGGCTTAGAATTACTGTTGATATATTTTTATTAGATGTATACCGGTATGCACATACATATATGTCGATATTTAATTATTCACTTGCTGCGCGCGCGCTTATAAATTTACTAAAAAACAGTATAACGTGTACATACAACTGTTGGAGCGCGTACACTTTTCCTTTTGATTGAGATCACGAAATTATTCTTAGGCGTAACAAAATTTTATGCATATAAAAAACATAACGAAAATTATATAAAATTGTTTAAATATGAAATAAACTCTTTTAACTTAATTATTTTAATATTGTTGCCTAGCATTTGCATTTATTTATTTGATGTGTGTATATTTTTGTTTTAAAAAAATTTTCTTATTGTTGATTATGGAAACTGTCGCGAAATACCGTCTGCTCGCACTCAGCACAGCACAGTCACAGCGGAGCACAGCACAGCGTAGTCACAGTCGGAGACGGTCTGGTCTTGGTCTTGTGGCGTTCGCATTGGTTGGCTGCGGCAGCGGTGGCAGATTGCCTGGTCGCGCCAAAGCGCGCTCAGCGTTCCAACACAGTGAAAATGGGTGAGCGCCGCACGCGCACACACACACGAAGCATATATCTACTACACATACATCATTCAAGCAAGAGCGGACAGTTGCCGCTGCAGTAGGAAAAGGGTAGTGCAAAAGCTAAGAATGAAATGCGCTCGCTGCAACACGAGCGACAAGAGAGCGTCGGCAACGCGGCAAGTCGGAAAAAGGAAGCAAAAGTGTTGCATTCGTGAACGCGCCTAAATGCATTCAACGCATACAATTGCAGCGCACGTACGCTACGCCATTGTTGCAATGAAGAAGTGTGCACTCTCCCGTTCTCTTACATATGCGGCGCGCGTGTGTGTGTGTAGCGCGCACAGATAAGCAGTAGATATTTTGCAAATGGCAAAGTTTTAAGGCGCAACCCCACACACATACACATATGCCGTTGCACTGAAGAGCTACGGTGGCTCTCTCTGGCTGGCTTTTGCAAATACTCATACAAAAGCGTACGTCGGCACATGTATGGCGCACACACGCGGGGAAATATCAGAGTGTGTATGCGTTTAGCGACAATTGAGTACAGTGCGTTGGTCAGGGTAGCGCAGAATTCGCAAAGCAAAGCGGAATGCGAAAATAAAAAATTTCGCAAATCAGACATGTGTGTGTAGATGTTTATGCGCGAGTGAGCAAACGATGTGAGCGTTGCGCGCTCACTAACACAACTTCCGCTTACGCTGGAGCTTACAGCGCAGCAGCCGCTGCCAGCGACAGCCCCATTGTTTAAACAATGGGTGGCGGCAGTGTGGCGAAAGGGGTGCTGTATCTGTGCGCGGTGTGCGGTGTGTGTGTGTTTGTGGCAACTAAGCCAGCGCTCGAGTATAAAGAGATAACAAGGAATATGCAAACCAAAAGCAACTACGAAGCGAAATAAAAGTTTGTCGCTCGCACGATCATCGGCTCTCAATCAAACGAATGTGCGAATCAGCAAATGAACGAAAAACTTCTCTGCGATTTCTGCTTTGCGAATGTTGGGCGGTTCAGGACCGAAATTGCAAATATCGTGAGACGAACGAAAGCAGCGAAGAACTGTATAAAGAAACATGCAGCGCGTAAAGATTTGCGAAGAATTATTTGACATTTTACAACGAATGTCAGGGAAGCGCGACAGCGTAAGAAAGCGTAAGAAAATACAAGGAGCGTCGAAGTTTCACCGAAATACCGATGTATGCATACATTGTTGAGTGTTTGTATGTATCTAAATAAAATACTTATATATTTATATCAAAACTTAAAAGCCAGCAGAAAGTGAAGGTAGTTGAGAGCTTAATGCAGCTATCACGAGTAGGCACTGCCAAGCAAACATATATACAGACATGTCTGTACATATGATTTTTTCATTTTCTTAGGGAATCTTGCACTCGGTTGGCATACTCGGTTACCGCATGTATTAAATTTTAGAGTATGTATGGGCAATATTTACATACATAATTATGTACATAAGACTTTAGTACGCTTATTGCCGGCTTTGGCTTGTTTTGCCTTGCTGTGGGCGGCATTATAAATTGTTCTTAAAAAAAAACGTTCAATGAGAAAGAGATACTTAAAACTTTAATAAGAAGATTTAATACTTTTTTGTAACACTCACTCTTTTGTTTCAGAACTCAAATATTGCCCCATTGGCAATTTTTAGGTTAAGTTTGCTTGAAAATCACCACTTTCAAGAGTTGCTAAATGCTTTTTTCTGTTCGATATGACCTTGTTGTACTATTAGCTGAGCTTAAGCCCGCTCAATATTACATTCTAAGAAACCATAACATTTTTAGAAATCCCACATACATTTTTGGAAGGGTATTGTGCATGGCGAATGATCAAAAGTACTTCTTCAATGCCTTTATTGTACATATCATTACCCTTTCGTAAATTTTAGTTGGTAATAAAGTCAATTGGAAATAATATTTAATCTGTGTGTAGACTGCCGCATGGTGCCAAGCACAACTAACCTCTGTTAGTTCATCTTCTCAGCGTCCTCAATTGTTTTGCCGTTTAGTGTATTTGGATTTCTTTGCTAAATATGTGGAGGCTAGATAAACCTTTTCTATATCTTACTTAAAAGGCAAAAGTGTTTGTTTTGCAATATTACATAAGTAATGATTTTGGTTTATCTAGATGGAGATCAAACAAATTTTCTCCTCTTTTTAGATCAATTTATGGTAATCACGATACTCTTTGATTTTGGAATCTTTTAAATAAATCCGTAATTCAAAAAGTATACTTAATCTTTGCTCTGTCTGATACAAATAATCGTTCTTTAAGCTAAGAACCCCAATTCGACTTCACTCACAACTCCATAAAATTTGTTTATGGAGCACTTTAACCTCCCTAAATATATAAAATTTGTTTTTGCTGAATTTCAAAACAAAGATCTAAGCAACAATTCCTTGAGCTAACTGGTTGAATATAATATTTCAAAAAGAGCTTCGTTTTGAATTTTCATAATAGACAGACGCAGCCTAATGTTAATCTTAACCTAGTTTGGTATATATTGTTAATATTTATTTTAAAAAAATTGCTACATATTTCAAGGAGGGAATTTTTAAGTTTATTTTCATGCTCAAAGTACAAAACTTATATTTGAATTGAAAACCATAATAGCTACAATTGCTCGAAAATAACCCACAATTTACCTGTGACAAAACAGCGAAAAACCGGACACTAGATATAACTAATGTTAAAACTAAAGTATTCACCCAAAAAAAAGTTCTCTGGTGTGAATCCCTAATATATCTGTAAATGACAATGAGCAGATTGCATAAGAATTTCACTCTAGATAGCGATAGTTATCAACCACCACTTGCCACGCACCCATGACCCGCGCAACTAACCACCAACACATCACTCCCCAAAAATAGCAGTAACGAATCTCGCACCCACCACCACCAACATTGCACTGAATACAACAACAAGCAACATGCCGCAACATCCTCACTGATTTAAATGACAAAGTATTGAGGGTTACCCTAAAGCTAATTGCTGCCAACCAAAATGACGCTTTCAATCAGCTCATCGGAGACATGGCGCAAGTGGTGGGTGGGCATATATTTCATACCTTCATTTGCACATATGTTTGTATGTGTGTAGATGAGCGCAAGCTGATGACTGATCAGTAAGTGTCTGTGGAAAGAAATTTCGCTATAAACGCTTTGTGATCAAAAGTAAAGGAAGTCACATTTAAATATTAATTATCTGCTACCGAGCTGCTGGCGGGGAAGGGCTACTGGAAGTCAGCAACAATAAGCTCCATTTGCAATGACAACGTCAGCACGTGATGCAAGCGACTCTATGAGCAGCTGCTTATTTGCGGTGAGCAAATACCCACGAATGTATGTATGTATGTATGTATGTATGTCGGTATATAGAGTTATGCACTATTTGCTAGCCAAATAAAAATTAGAAATAATATAAAATTACTATATCAAGCGACTTGTCATGTTTTGTTGGAAATTAATCATCGCCGTTGCATGAAGTTGAAATTTAGCTGTCTGCGGTGGCGATGAGCGCACGCTTGGCGCGAATTCCAGCGATCAGCGGGCACAAAGAAAATATATGCATGTACATTTCAGATATTTCACCCATTGATGGCCATACTTAGGCACGGCGCTCCGCTAATGTGATGGCAGTCAGTCAGCCCATCACTCCCAATAGGATGGGAAGGCAAAAGCCATTAGATAATTACAGCGTTTGCGGGGTGGCGGGGGATAAAATATAAAAAACTCATTTCTGTATAAATTGCATACATAAATGCACATAAATAATAGATGACTTATTTTTATTCTAAATAAAATAGTTTTACAAGCATCTTTTTCACTTCGTGTTTTTATTGTTAAGAGCTTTTTTCTAGTTATTACTCGATAGCATTATTTAGAATTTCGCTTTGTTAATGGGAAATAAAGTGTGGAATGCACAAATAAAATGTAATGGACTTCTCAAATAGCATATAAATTTACACAAATGAATTATTAGTTTGAAATATTGTCCCTGTGAAAGACACGTTTCATCAATAATTAAAAATATGTTCGTGCTTCACATCAGTTTCATAAAAACTAATGCAATTCTGTTGCCATGCTATGTACTTGAAATATTCTAAGACTTTTGCAAATATTAAAAATTTTTCCAATAAATTTCACTCATAAATTAATTAGTAAGACAGAAAATTTTAAATTATAATATTCATAATAATAAAGATTTTGATTTAATATTTAAGCAGAACTAGCGAATTATTGCACAACATATGAGTTTATATCGAAGTTTCCAATTTCATCCGGTTAAACCGAAAATACCAATATCGGGAGACCCGAACGAAGAACCGGAATATTCGCTTAACCGAATGCAAATATAATAGGGTATCAGAAATTAACGAAAAAGATATTTGTAAATCCGCATTATTAACTAGATATCAAGCATGGAGATTTTCAACAGATTATCCACGTGGATAACGGAATAATCGAATATTTGGACACTTAAATATTCGCCAGAAAAATGATGTATTGATCAATTTTTAATTGACGATTCAATTTTTAGTATTAAATTCGTCGACTTTAGCTGGTTTCACTTGAATGGTGTTGTATTTGATTTTTAGATATAAATTAAATATTTTAAATAGATTATTATGAAGTTGGTTCTCTAGATGACTTATTCGAATTGTTAAATTTTTGAAAATGGTGTAAGAATAATTTCATTTACAACATGAATTAGTAAAATAAACTAACTCAAGATAAGTTGTTTTGACAAAACTCGACAGATTTGTAAGAACATTGCTGTTATATAGGCAGCTGATATATTAATAATTAATAATTATATATACATTATTAATAATTTTTTCAATTAATAAATTATAGTGCCTTACTATATAATCATCACTTTATTTTTCAAATTATAGAAGTTTTTTAATTCTGATAAATTTTTGACAGGCAATTCCTAACCTCAAAACGTCGCTTCATTCAAATGTATGTATATGTGCCTTAAACTTTACAGAATTAGCCCGGGGCTTTTTTTTAAATAAATTTTAGTCGTATTTTGTATTTCCCAAAACCTTTTCTTTCCTACAATTGTTTTCCATTTAACTAGAATATAGTCTGAATTTGTTCTGTTCTGAGTAGGATTGCATTCGAGAACGAGATTTAAATTTCGAAGATGTGAAATTGAAAAAGTGAAGCGTATTCGATAGTTTTCCTACCTCTAGATAATTCGAATTAAGTTACATACACATACATATTAAATAGACATAGGATAAATAAGGCATAGGATCGCACTATAGAATAGATCTTCAGTCGTTGTGCATCATCTCAACCACACCGAATACTGTTGAAATATTTCGATTTATGCTTTAATGTTCAATGCAAACTACAAACAAAAACAATTAAATTTTGCATAAAAGACTTTAATTTTTAGTCATTTGCATATATTTAAATATTAAAATAAAAATAAATATAAATAAAAAAATTATAATTTTTTCTCATAAAAAAAATTTAAATCTATTTCAGTATTTGTAATATATTGTAGTTGTAATATATAAAATATTGAAAATTTTCGCTCAATTCCATTAATAACTAACCGGCGTGGCAATAATTTATCACAAGTTTTTCCCCAATCACAATTAATAAGAATATAGCGTTCACTATATTACATAAGTAATACGAATCTAGGCGATAGCTTGAACATATCTAACAACTAATACATTATTATAGCGGAGGAGGATTATGAAAAAAATGTCATAAAAATCCAGAAATAAATTTGGCTGTTTACACTAGTTTATGAGACGATTTCGGACAAACTGCATAAAATGCAATTAATAGGCTGAACGAATTGCAGTAGCCATTTAGTCGGAACGATTTTGAAATATTCTATTTGCATGTCCATTCTTTATTGTATTGTATAATCACCGTTTCTAATTGGAACGTTAGTTTCAAAATGATTGTATATATTTTTCGTAACAAAATATATTTTAAAAATTGTTATTGGTACTTTTTTTTGAGACGGCAAAAATTAGAATCTTTTACTGTATTTCTTTTTATTACAAAAATTAATTTAATTAATTAATTTAACAGTTTTTATAGTGCATTTCTATTGTCCATTTAGTCAGAACCCAGTGTAAGCCTTTTCTGCAGTGCGTGTATATTTTCTCTTAGTCTAAGCATAGTGTTAGCATTTATTTTCCACGCAGCTTAAGCGCGGTATAAACTGGAATATTCGTCGATCTGCGAGGCTTCTACTTTGTTTATAATTCGGTTTCTTTGGATTTTGCTCTTTGGTTTTTTGTTCAATAGAAGATCTCTGAACTCTCAGAAGTATTCTTAGAACTTAACAATTTGTAGTACTTTTCCAAACTAAGGTTAAAAATATAATTAAATTATCAGAAATCGGCTTTGTAAGCGTTTAAATTTTTCAAATATTTTTATTGAAGGAAATTTCATGCTGGGAAATACTGCAAAAAAATGTTCACAAGTGGAAACTAGGACCTATTATTTTAACTTATTCTTAGCCAACACTCTATTTTGCCAGTATTTTCTCAAGTAATTTGCTAAGTTTAACATCTAGAACAAGTATGTGCTGTAGGTTCGTTTATGTAATGTAAAAATAGGAACATTTTTCAAAGCAAATAATAATATATTTCTTTTTTGAAACGGTGCATAAAGCAAAAATTTGAGAGCTGCCTTAACTTTCTGTCGATTCTTTCTGTCGAAACAGTCGATTTCATCTCTAGCTTCATTTAAAAAACGAAATTACTTTTATGCAACTTATTATTCTTTAAGATAAGAATCTTCATTTAAATATATATTTATATAACTTTATTTGCAACCTTTTTTATGCCGTAAAATTATTTCTCAAAAATAGAAAATAAAAAAATATCAGATTAAATAGCATTATTTTACAGTGTAGCCTGCGAAATGTCTGGTTTGAAATTCTTCAATATTAAAAGCAAATGTATTAATGCACTTACTAATTGTTTAGTGTTGTTTTATCCTTAATGCACGTTTGAAAATATAGACAGCCTTGTGTTTGTATTCCTTATATACTGCTGATCCTAGTAAGCTAATGTAATGTAGAGGCACGTAGAAACACCACCAAAAGAAGTTTGGACTGCGTTGCTTTTATGTTTGTTATTGTTGTTCCTTTTATATTATTAATGTAAATATGTAATGTAGTCGCTTGTTCTTATAGGTAATTATATATTTATGTGATGTATTGTGGTATTTAACAACAAATGGTATAAAACTAAAACAAAACGGTCAATGCACACAAAAATATTCAAACAAATGTATAAAATTTCACTAAGAGAACACGTTGATGGGGTTTTTCTTCTTCTTCGACCAATACGCCTTGCTTACCGCTGTAGCGTTTACTTTGCTCGTTTAATTCACATCTAAATTTCAACACTACGAAAGTGTTTAGAATTTACTTTTAAGTTTAACGTTTTCTCCTTTGTTGTTTATATAATTTGTTCTATGCTTTAATATAATTTCTTTATACACAGTATTGATTTTATTTGCTTTTTGTTAAAAAGTTCAATACTTTTTCGAAGAGCACTTTGAACACGTTTTTCATATGTATATGTCGTACATTTGCAGATTTCCTGAACAATTTGCCGATTTGCCAATTTCGTTGACTCTAACCGTGTTGGTTGATGCAGACGCGAACTGCACGTTGCCACGCGGCGATCACACGAAACGAAACGCGAATCTGGAACGACGAGCCGCACATATAACTTGTACGAGGGGGTACACGTCACGGATCGCCAAGTAATGCCAATGCAGTGAGTGCTCTTTAGCTGCTGCCGCTCCTGCTGCTGCTGTTTCTCCACAAGTTGCTCGGGTTCGTATAGCGGCGGCTGTTGCTAGCGTTGAACTTTGTTGAGTGCAGTGAATGGACCTCGTTGCACTTGGCCGTTGTTGCAAAAATTTCTCGTTTTAATTGCTAGTTTTCCACTTTAATTTTACTGCTGCACTTAAAAATGCTTTTTTTTTCGCTTTACAACTTTTTCTTCATTCACCACATTCACGTTGATTATTGTGTTATTTGCCAATTTGGTTTTCTCTAATTATATTTTTCTAATAAAATTTTGTTTCACTGCAATTCGTTTACGCTGGCCGTTGTCAGTTTGCTGCCTTCCTGCTCCGGATACTACTTATTTGCACACTAACCGACTGAGTCGATCGTCGCCGTACCAACACCGGTTGTCGAATTCAAATCTGTTGGCGAGCAACAACAACCAATGAATCGGATGCACTTTCTCGGCTCGTTGCAATCGGGTGCAGTGTAAAAAAGCGCTTCGTTTCGCAGCGTCAGAGTACGCGCGCGCCAAGGTATGATGCGTTTCAACAATGAACTGATCAAAATTCAATATGTACTATTTGCCGGCGGCTTGTTGGGGCCGGTTTCCGTTGTAATGCGTCGTAGTTCGGCGCGTTGGCAGCACTAGTAGTGGTGATGGTGATGATGGTGGTGGTGAGAGCGTCTCTGCGCTCAGCACGAACGAAAAATGCAATCGAATGCAACGATGTAATTACTGCTGCAGCACCGATCTTAGAACGACGAACATCAACGAATGCGCTGAATCGTCGGCAAAGCTGACGCTGATATACGCAAGTGTTGTTGGCTAAAGCAGAAAAGCCTGCACTTACGATCGCAATGATTAATACGATTATGTTGTTGCTGTTGTTACTGTTGTTGTGTGCCTTAATCACTGACGTCTGGCTACAACGCGTTCTCTCGAATCTCTGCTCGTAAAGGCGTGTATTTAGTCTTCGTGCACGTTGCACCAACACTAATGTATGGACAATTCCAAGGCAGTTTAAATCACGAACTTGCCGACTGATTCTAAATCTCAGAAGCTATGTAGTCTCAATGCAGTTTTATTTCATTATATTCGCACTGTGTTGTTGCAAAATTGCAGTAAACGCTTAATGAAACGCTGGCGAGTTGGCGAGAGAATGAGCGCGCGCTAGAGTGGGCGTGTAGTAAGTGAGCTTGAGGAGCTTTGCTTTTTGCAAAAGCTGTCGTCAAACTAACTCTATCGCTTGTTGCTAAGTAATTAAAATTGTTGCTGCTTTGGTGATCCCAATACTTGCTCCTCGAGTTCCAAGTGCGTTGTAATTTCTTTATTTTTTGTTTTTGCACTTTTTGCCGCCTTTTCTGCTTCGTTTTAGTTCGCGGCTTAGAAAGTTGTTGTATTAGGCACGTGTTTGGGCTGCACTAAGCAACTTAGCAACCGCTGTCGTTCAAGCCGGGTTCACTGCTCCCCTTTTTTTCGGTAGTTTAACTTACGTTTTAACGGAAATTAATTGTATTTATTAGTTTTTAAAGTTTATAGCTGAAATTCTAAATGCGTCGTAAGCGTATCGAGTTCCGGAAGAAGTCAGTTCGAAGTGCACAGCTTCACTGAAGAAAGCGTTATCTCCTTTTCGGTACTTCTAAGCACACAATAATTAATTTTTTATAGCAAATTTTTATAGCTGATTTTCATAACATCGCTCTGCACTCTTTATATTTCACTCACTGTTTTCACAGTGTAAATTAATGTTCTGTACTATTTTAAATAATTTTTACTCTATTTTATTGCTTTTTTGCGAAATTTTGTTTTTGTAATATTTGTGGTTTGTATGGGATATAATTTATAGAATATGCTGTTCTGTATATTTGTAGTAGCTGTAAGCATATGTAGTAAAACAATCAGAATTCTTTGTTCCAAGTTTTCACAACCTTTGCGTTGCCGTTGCAAGCGCTTCTCCACAAATGTACAGCTAATCCGGAGTTTCAATGTCTATGTTAAGTAAGTGGGCTGCGTACTGGCGTAACGTCGTAATGCCAAGTTTATTGCTTGTTTGTTGTAGATTTGTGTACTTTGTTGTTTAATAAAAATATTTTTTGTTAATTGTGTCACTTCTTTTATTACAATTATTCTTTTTTTATTAAATATTTTTTTCATTTATTATTTTTTTTTTTCTTCTTGTCATTTAATCGCGTCTTGTTCATTTAATCTTATTATCCTGCGATTGTCGCTTCGTTGCTTTTTCTCACTCACTTTATTTCAGTTTTTTTTGTTATTATTACTTGCGTTTACTTTTTACTTTTTGCTCTTATTGTATATTTCACACTTGTATTTGTGTTTATGCCTTTTGGTTGAATCGCACACGATTTTCAAGTATTATTTTCCACACATTTCGCCAATGTTTTCATATAATCAGTTAGGTGATTTGCATTCGCCGCGTCATAATGCCGCATTTTTTAAATAATCATTAAACGCACTTGGGCGGCACAAGGGAGTAAATTTGCGGCGGCAAAAAAATCCGTTTTTTTTTTTTTTTTGTTTTTGGCAATATGTTTATTTTTAGTTGTATTTCTTTTTTCACTAAATGCGTCCTCCAGCGCTTAAAATTAGCGTTTAAGTACTTGTCTTTTAAATATTTTATATTTATTGTTTACGCAAAGTTTTTTTCACAGTGTATTTTTCACTTACAACTATTTTGTTATCAAGCACTCGAAAACATTTTCTGCATACACGAAACAGTCTTTAAACAGGTTTTCTCGCGCACTCGTAGCATGAAATGTTTAAGTCTATATATGTATTTAATTTTTATTAAATATTTAAAGTTTTATAATTAAAAAAAATTAACTTAAACGCGCGTACTAATATTTATAGTAAACAAAATTAACTTAAAAAACATGTATGTATGTAAGAAAAAATCGTAAAAAGGTTGAAAAAAGTTTACAAACTATGCAAGCTTGCGTTGAAAACTAACTTAAAACGAAGTCACTAAGGCGTAGGTAGTATGAAAACTTATTTGTTAATTAGAGTGCAAAATTATTTGTTGTAAAATTATGTTGATAATTTTTTCACATAAAATTAGTTTGCTAACTTTCCACGCTGCTGTTGTTTTTGCTGCTGTGTTCTGTAGACTGCGAACTGCCAACTGCGAACTGCCAACTGCGACCAATGTTGTATTTGTTGTGCAAATTTAATTAATTTACTCATTTACTTGATTACTGTGTGTTGTTGGTTACTGCATTGATGTTGTTGTTTTTGAAAAATAAATTTAAAAATTTTTTTGTTTTGGGGTGAGTATACGCGGACACTGTTCTTTTGCGCTGCTGCTAACGGTTGTTGCGAAATTCTTATAACGGTAACCGAAAGTTAAATACATTTATTTATTTAAACTTCAACTTTTTCAAATCTTTTTTGCTTTTTCAAACATAGAAATTTCGCACATTTCCCTCGTTGCGTGTTGAATTTACGTTTTTGCTGCGGCCGAATTGTTGTTTGCCTTTCGTTTAATTAATTATGCATTTTGTTTTAGCTGTGGATTTTATTTTCGCTGTTGAATTTTGAAAATTTCCTATTTTGTACTGCAAAATTTGAAACTTTTTTGTTTAGACCAAAATAGAATTGTGCCCGTATTTTGGTTGAGGTTTTATCCAATTGAAGTTGTGAAAATTTTTAGATATTTGTGCCTGCGATATCTTCTCATCGTCGTCCGTCCGCGATACTGTGGCTAAGTGTAGCGGTTGCGTTGATGTCTGACGTTTTGGCTAACGACTCTGTCTCATCGACGACTCTTCTTGTTTGGCTCAGCCTCGCTAACCTCGCTGCTCTATCGGCAAAAAGTCCAGAGTGTCGAAAACAATTGGTTTCGTTGCGATAAAAGAGTGCCGGAGTGCCGGAGTGCCGGAGTGCTAAACTGCCAAACTCATTGAGTGTATGAGCTTGTATGCAAGAGTGTGTGTGTGTGTGTGTGTGTGTGTGGCTTAATTGGCACCGGCGGCGATGGCGTTTGTCGCTGCAGAAATATTGTAGCGCAAAAATGTATCTGAATTCCTATCCCTATTCGTATCTGCCTCGACTGTGTGACTGCTGGCTGGCTGGCTGGATGGCTGGATGGCTGCTTGGTGTTGTCCACACTATTTACCCTTACTCTTAGCAGTTTACCCCACCTCGCATGTACATACGTCGTCGCTGCAGTTGCGGATACATTCACACATTTTGTATGTGTGCAAATCTTTGTATGTATGTGAGCATACATATTTTTTCCTCACTTCCTCGTTGCACACATTTTTTGCTATCGCTGCCATTGCTGCCGGAAAGCTTGTGCTCGCTGCTCTCTCTTCAGCTGCATTTCGCAGCAGTTGTGAGTTGCATTAGTGTGAGTGCATTTCCTCTCAATGGCTGGGCTTTACACACAAAGCTATTAAGGAGAGTGTATGTGTGCGTGTGCCATTGCCGGTCTCACCATGCAGCGCTCTAAAGTTTCGCCAACCCTTATGCATATAATTCCATATTCGAACTAATTGTGTTTGTTGTTGCTTTTCAACTTCCGTCTTGTCATTGTAGTTCGTCTACCAATTTGTATTTTCCGCTATGTTTGCCAAATTAAAAATTTTTGTTTTGCTGTTCTCTTCCGTAGCTCATTTAGCACAACCTTTCGCAGAGTTGCATTTTGCACTCACACATACACACGCACACACACCTAAGCATGCACCCATACAGTTGTGCGCGCTCACTTGGCCAACCAGCCAGTGCAGCGAATTCAAGCTCACACTGGAACACTTGCGTTGAGCTACTACTCAAATTGTCTATGTATGCGTGCATGCATGTGAATGAGTGTGCGTGTGTGTTCATATTTTGTCGCGCCGCCGCGATGCAATCGCTTTTGTGGCCCGTACAGCGTTGCATTGCTCCTTCCCAACTTCTCACGTCCACACATATGCCTAATCTTTTTGGCTTGGCTTTCTCTCATGCATCCAAGCGCTGGCATATGCAGTTAAGAGCCGCAATATAGCTACAACAACAGTAACACTGGCAAAATGTAGCTCTTCCAGGTTCATCATACGAATTCGCATGCAAAGCGCAATGGCTATTTCGGACTCTCGCAGTTTTTTTTCGTTTTTTCGTTTTTGTGTTTTTTTTTTGGTTTTGTTTTGTGTGCGTGTGTGTGTTTGCAAAGCAAATCTTATGCATTGTAACTCAGTTAAGTACTCTTTTCCGCAGTTGTCTCATTTTTCTGCATATCTTTAGTGGCTTCTACACCATGTCCGTCCATTTGTGCATTTTACCCTCAATTTTTGTGCAGTTACTAGCGCTTAAGTATCGCCATCAGATATGCCTGTGGAACATTTCAATTAACTGCATTTTTTAAAGCTATTCGCTTGCCTCGTCGCCCTGCCTGCTGCTCGCGTCTGCCTCGGCACACAATCGCTCTACAATGCTCTTCTTCTGCCATTAATTAACTTTCGGCTATTCGTGACAAAATACACACACACATACACACATATAGTATGCGAGCAGTTGTTGTTCGTGTGTGTGTGTGTGTGTGTGTGTTTTGTGCGCTTGGAGCGTCACGATAAGCGATAAGATCTCGCATGATTTGCCTAATCGTATCCCTCTAGGTCGCCTCAACAATGGCAACACTGCCTGACTGCTCCACGTCTTGTTGTCACTTTGACTGATGCCTTTTGTTGTGCGGCGAACAGGTGTGCACGGTATGAAGTCATATCGGCGACAATTCATCACATAGTCATAATATGGTATTGTCATCACCGTTATAATCTCTTCCAAATGAATGATTTAATAAACAGTTAGTTTTTAGACGAACTTCTTTATTTCTCGTAAAGCTTTATTCAAATCGGAGGTTGATATAGTCATTGAAATGATTGAGAGAAATTATGAATATGTCAGGAAACATCACTTAATCGAATATTTAGGCCTTTTATGGATGTGTTCAGGGAAATTAAAATTTTATGCATTCAGATTATGTCTCTAATGGAAAATCCGAGCACATATAACAGTTAAATCGAATATTATAGCTGATGAAATTTGAATAATATTGTCCAATAGTGTTTTCAATCACTTGGAAATTTTGACTTACGATCTAGTCGGTAATATTTCTCAAAATAACGAAACTAATCGCTATAAAATATTTCAAAGCCATTTTCTGCAATTTTCATAACAAAGGCAGACTCTAAGACGATAAGACGATAAGACGATAAGAGATAATAGAATTGTTATATCGGTTTTGCAGTTAAATCTAAACGTTTGAAATTAAAAAATATTTCACAGCTGTCGGAAGAATGGTTTTTAGTGGCGCAATTTTAATTAAATGATATTTTGAAAAAATTTGGATAAAAAGAATTTCATGTATTAATTAAACACTACTTTTTTTTTTGAAAAACGTACGGTTGATACCAAAAATGGCTAGATGAGTGCTAAACGGACGCTGAACCAGGCGAAATGGTTTTGGATAACCAAAAATTAAGTCCATCGAGATATCCAATAATCTAATGTGTTGGGCATACCGTTCTGGAAATTTTGGGTATACAAAAGCGCTTCAAAGTCTACCGATTCCATACCATGACACCACCAATTCCACCATGTTCTTCAAATCTGACCGACAGCGATTTTTTCTTGTTCTCTGACCTCAAAATAATGATCGCTGAAAAAAAATCGCCAACCCTGAGGCCTATTTTCAATTAAAGCACCTATCGAAATGCAAAAATGTTATCGAAAAGTTGAAAGAACAAATACAATCTTTGTTTCGACTTCGATGACATTTATGCTTAATTGCAAAATTTAATTCAGCTAAAAATGTACTTTCCTTTAAAATGATACGAACTTCCTGTAACGAGCCGAGCTGTAGTCAGCCGTTTCAGTAATATCAATTGACCATCTTGTGGTTTTGATTTGACGCTGTCAGTGTTTTTTTTTTTAAATAAATACACTTTTGTACTGGAAATTACAAATATGGGCTTAACGTTTTTCTTTTTAATTTCAACATGCTGGCTGGCGTGCTATGCCACACAGTCTATGTCACAACCTAACCGAAGCTATACGAACAACAAATATAGAACAAAGCATTCGAGGTATAGATTCCACACACAATTATCTCGAATTTCCACCAAAAGTATATTTTCGAAAGATATCGAGCTTAGTTAGTAGACTTAGTGACGTCAGATAATCTTAGAACGCCAAAAACTTGCTAATATACATTAAAAACAAGGCAATAAAAGACAACGAGAGGTTTGCTATAAAAAGGCACATGTTTCGGAAACTTGTCTTGGAACTTCAAAGCCTCTCAGCATAACGATCAGAATACACCTAATATTTGTTTATCGACATTTATGCAAGGTTAAAATGCTAGTAAAAAGAAGTACTTCATAGAAGTTCTTAAGTTCAAAAAAATGCTTTTGAGGTTATAAAAGTGTCTTCAATGGAAAAAATGTTTTTGATTACAGTTAATTTACTAATTTGGGGTTAAAGACTTAAAAGATAGATAGGCTATTTATGAAAGCAGATGGAAAGCTAACCCAGATCCTCTTGATTTTCGCTCAAAGAGGCACAATTGGCGCTAATATAACATTTTATTCATTTAGTAAAAAATCTGTCTAAAAATCTCTATTTATTTTCATTTTCAAATACTAATTTTTGCTCTTCGAATATAATATAAAAAAAAATCGTATAAAACTAAGTAAAGTCATGTATACTGATAAAATGTATATTTTATACATGACTATAGGTACCAACATATTACCAGCAGGGAGAAAATTTAGCGAGGACACACGTCTCTTGGTGCCTGTAAGTACCCCTGCACCGCTACTGTACCGGTGTACCGGTGTGTCGGTATCAATGCAGATGACGATGCTGGCACACAAGATGACCATCGTAATTTTGTCGAAGACGAATCCTGTTTTCATTCCCACAGTTTTCGTTTTGGTACCCAGCACTTACGCCGCCATACAAACATATCAATATATGCACAGCGCATCGCATCGCATCGCATCGCATCGCATCCGTCCATCTATTTGATATAATAAAATGACATTCAACACTTCGTTTGGCGAGTCGGCACCACAGCGCCGCGACTCAGATCGCGCATCGAGCAACTGTCGCTCCACGAATGAAATGTACCCAAAAAAAAAGGGAAAAATCGCAAAAATAATGCACACAATAGCAACAACAACTGAATAATGTAGTTTTTTTTCTTACAAGATAGGCTTTTTCTTTTTTATGTGTCGAATCCACACCGGCGGCGGAGGGAGGGATTGTCACAAGGACTTGTCTGCATTCGATTCTTACACGTACACAAGGCGAACGTGCGGCAAAATAAGCTTCTGGCGATGATGCGATGATGCGATGATGCGGCACACACGGCAGGGTGAAGTGAAGTGAGTGTGCGCACATACTCGGTATGCCGTGGAGAGTGGTGGCATGCACAGGCCAAAGGGATGTTACGGATGGACTATGTTGTCCAACAATTGCAAAAGAATTGTTTGTGGATGTGGATTGCGATGGTACGAGCGGTACGACGATGCGGATGTGTGTCAAATATTGTTGCATGCACCCAAGATGCCCACATGTAAATAATTGATTTGCAAATTTTTCGAATTTCCTGCAAAATGAAACTTTTTGGCTTTTATACATTAAATTTTGAGCCAAAAAATTATGCTATACTAGATTATACCTTAGATTTTACGATTACACGAAATACTTGCAATTTTGAGGTTCTTAAAGAGAACGTTTTTCTTGAGCACATGACATTACAGTACTTCGTTAGTTAGTTAGTTTCTTCATATCATATATCGCGTTTCTTTCAACTCTTAGAATAATACAGAATAAATTTAATAAAGTCGCAACCCGTCCATATATTTGTGATGTAAGTCTCTTTAATCCATATATCACACTCAGGATAATACCAACTAGAAAGTGTAAAGAGTTGGCAACGCGTTCGTAGTGCCCTCAGTGAAAAATCTGTCAATCCCAGACAATCGTAGTTACGTGACGGACCTCCATAATCACCTCAATGATAGGTAGAGGACTGATAATAGCCCAAGTTTCTAACCATACTATGTTCAGATACCGCTAAATTTTCTTACTCCCCACCTTCGAAGAAACTGAAAACTACATTTTGAGAAGTTTCTAAAACAAAACTATCTGAGTCTTCCTACACGATGCGAGGTTTGTTTAAAATTGCTTTTAACTAAAAATATTTGAAGTTTATTCTGAAAAAAATTTACTAGGGATACCAATTCAAGAAGAAGATTTTTTCCCTTAATATCAATTTTATTTTTTCTGTAGCAAAATAAATGCTCGAAATTATTATTGACTTCGAAAAATTAATATTCACAACTGGTATTCCAGATCTGCTGTCTCCCAACTATTGCCTCTCTTTTAATACTATATATCTACGAGAAAATTTCTGTCTTTAGAAGACAGCATGTGTACTATAGCCTATAGATATTCAACGAAATATTCCGAAACTATGAAACACCGAAACTAAGTCAGATTTCCAGAAAAAAGTCCACACAGAAAATTCCACACAGAGTCCACACATAGCGATGAGTGGAATCTGTACATTACAAGTAGTTCAATGTCGTGCAAGAAACGCCCTCATGGAGTGAAGTATTGTTTCTACCGTATTAACGAAGATGTTGGGCATTAAAGGTCGTAACTTATCGTAATACTTCCATCGATAGAGTAGTTTTGAGAGAAAGTAAAAAAATATACATTTAGGTTCTCTTTCGAAGAGCAAAGATTACAATACATATTTACAAGTATATCTATGTGAAAGATCATCATAGAGAGAGAGATCTCTATAGACAAATTAAAATCACAGGAATTAAATGTGTACAAGAATAAGAAGAATATACTAAATGTATAAAAGTAGGCAGGGTCACCTACAAAAAGTTGGCATTATTTTTCAAGCTGGAAAGTTATATCGGCAGGATCTTAGAATCATACAAATAATTCTTCTTTTTATTCTAAATACAATCGAAATCGAAATTAAAAAAAAGGACTCTTCACTTGACTCTTCACTTGGAAGAAAACTGCCTGTATATTCAACAGAATACTTAGGAATGGCGTTGAATTTACGTTGAGGAATATTTTTCATATTTAATTAATTAATTAATATATATTTAATTATCTCAAGAAGAACTTTAAAATAGAGGGTATGGGGATCGATCCGGTCTAATGTATACATATATAATTAATATAATGTATATATGCCATTATGTCCACGACATATTATGTAAGGACAATGATTAATCGATTCCTTGTGACGAAGAAAGAGCACAGTAAACCGTAAAAAGACACCAAATCATTTCCCGCGACCCCCCATTCCAGAGCTGCCCCCCAAAAGACCTTGTGAAATCACATAATTTTGTATATTTCTAAGTATGTAGAATGTACGTATGTGCAAGGCAACACCACTTCAATGCAAATAATGTTTACCTAAAATCTTAAATTCGGCAAGCAAACGAAATCGGCAAAAAACCCGCGCACAAGAATTCAACAACATTTGCATTTTTAATGCATAAGCAGAAGCGCACACATTGCAAAAAAACATATATATACAATAATAAAAAAATGTGCTTTGAGAAATTAAGTTTCTTTTGGCTAACTATTTTTATTATTCAAACGCTCGCGCGCAGGCGCAACCTTATTTCTCTCATCTTCATTCAATCATTTTGGCGTTTATTCGCAATCATTCTGCGCCAACCGAACGCGAGTAACTTTGCTGTTGTTGTTGTGTTTTTCTTTTGTGAGCTTGATGAGGCCGCGACTAAGAAATAATGCCAAGGCGGATGATGCGGCCGAGTGGATATGCGTTCAGCGGCTTTGGGTTCGGCGGTTGGTGTCACATTCAATTCAATCGCCGCTGATGGTCACACCACTGCTCACCACTGCTCACCATCACCACCATCATTACCTTCCCCGGCGGCAGCGGCCACAAATAGCAGGCATTGAAAAACTATGGGCGTATATTTTTGATAAGCGGCAGCAAATATCAAAGACGCTGGCATAATAAAAGCACACACGCGCACACATACATACATACAGTTATCCTTTAGTGTGATATATGAGTAAGTTGTACCTCAGCAGCCGTGGAGTGAGCTCGGGTCGCTTGCGTCTTGAGCTGAGCAGAGCTGAGCTGAGCAGAGCCGAGCGATAAGGAGGTGGTGGTCTGCTGTGTTGTGTTGTGCTGTGGGGTGGGGTGGGGTGGCGTGCTTACCCCTCTTTTGTTCGGCATCCACTGAGCTTTTAGGCACACACAACGACAATTGCAACTGATGCGCAGCGGCGGCCAAGCAAATGCAATGACCACTCTTCAGGCTGTGTATGTGTGCGACTCCTTGAGGCGCATATTGAAATAATAAAATGACCACACGTTACCTTAGCCCGCTGCAACAATAACAAAACGGCCGCGCAAGGGTCGTGCAAAGTTCGATTTTTTCTACGCTGGCGATTTCACGTAGATGGACACCCTCCTCAATGAGACAACACACTGGAGGGCACCGCTCCATTGTATTGGCTATGCGGCACTGTTGTATTGTTGTTGTTGCCAATATTGCCGCTGGTGGGAAAATTTTATTTAAATTGACGCTGGTGCAATGATGCTGCATACCTTTGTTGTTGTTCGTCGCGAAGCGTTCATTTTTTTTTTTAGAGATTTGAGCATTTTTTTGCTCATCTTTTCATTTGAAGACAGCGTGCTTTTTGTTTTTCGATAGAATGCAAAGTTTTTGTCATATTGTGGAATGTTTTGTCGTCACTTTTTCAAAGTGAGTCCATAAATTAAAGATGTGAAATAGGTACACCCATAAGAACGCACACACGCACACAAGCACACACGCACATTGTATGGTGGCAGAACAATAATGAAATTAGATGAAGGTGTTAAAAACATAAAAGGATTCCCAAAGTCTATGAGATATTCAAGCAAACAGATCGTTAATACTCATTCAAAATAACGGCTGAATATGGCTGGTAGTTGTTATTGTCATACCACCAACTGTCATTATACGAAAGTAGTAATTGAAATTGAAGTATGCATAATGCGCAGTCAATACCCTTGAATATTATAACAAATCTCTCATTATTCACCATCAGAATTATCGCAGTGAGAATTGATATATAATGCTTAACTTAGCGCTAGCCTTAGTACTAGAATCCACAGCGGTGATTAAACGAGAGTATCCCGAGCAATATTCAGAAGACTTTCGCCGCCTTGCAAGTTCTTCTTGCATTTTCCAGCAAATGCTCAGAACCCTGAAGACTTACCACTTATGACTGACGGAACCCTAGATGCCTTCCCCAGGGCAAGAAGTTTTTATAGTACCAAAAATAGCTATCTTATCTGCACTTTCCTGTAATTAATTCATTATTATACTCTACAGTTCACATTTTTCTATATTCGGAAACTGCAGTTAGTACTACTACTAAACTAATTGAAATGCACTGATGACTAATTAATACTGATGTTCCGAAAAAAGTTAGCGGAACCTCGATGCTTTTCAAGAATTTAAAGGACTTCCCTGTAGAGGCATAAACAAATTGCTTCAAATTTTCCAAACCATACACATTAATCAATCAATAAGTCAATCCTTACTTTCGAACATCTATGTGGATTAGAGTTGATTAATAAAATTACATTTTAATTTGTTTCATGAATTTTAAGCCCTCTCGGGCATTTCAGAAAATTTGCAGCAATGCCAGCAATGACTTATGGACGAAATAAATACCGGACCAAATTATTGCCGAACATCGGTAAAAATGACTTTCCCATAATATACTCCATAAAAGAATTTACTTTCGCTAACGTTTCATTAACTATTTGACAAATCGGGAAACCAGAAAAATATCAGGTTTGCCTGATAGAAATTGTCACATTCTCTTGGATTATATGTTTCAAGCATGGTATTCCACTTATAAAGAAACTACCTAATCAAATATTAGTGCCATATTTTAGTATTGGCCATAGTAGCTGAAGAAAATTACTCTCAGTAATGAACTGAAGTTTTCTCTTAGCGAACAAAATCCACCATCATTTAAGTTATCAAGACGGACTATGAAATGGTGAAAATATTTCAAATTAAACATCGAAGTAAAATGCGCTTTCAAATTAAAATATAATTAAACTTTTAGCAGCAATTTACAGATTTTTGTTGTTATGAAAAATCCAATATTTCTACTTATTCGAATACGTCTTTGATAATCATGTGTAATCATATGTTTGCGGTAATCCTTTCCACACAATTCCTATTAGAAAGCGGGGTATTGGAAATCTGTTATATTTGCAGTTATTACTGATTGATTTCAAGATTAATCTACGTAGTATTCACTGCATCCTATTGTAATCTTTTTCGTGACTGACTCCCAATATTATAGTTAATCTCGTGCTGCAAATATTGAGGTTTTAATAAGTAAACAATTTAAATGCAAAATATCATTCATGCTTCGAGCAATATAATAAATTATGCGTATTTACGGCACCTCCATCTTTGGAACTTAGTTTATCGCTTTTAACAAGCCGAATTGTTATGGTTTAAGAACTATTCTAACCTCTCGTATTTCCATAGAGCCTTTCAGGCTAAGTATGTCAGAGCAACAGAATCGATAACCGAACGTAGCATACAAAATTAAGGTGTAAACGTATATATATTATATATAGTCGATCTGTGGCTGTGAAATTAAATGACACTGTGACTATATATATGCAATTTAAAGAGATCGAATAACTTAAGGATGGACAATATAAAAGTCTTGATGATATTATGGATACTAGGGAAGCATTTCTAATGATACAGTCAAGCGCTTAGCAATGAATTAGCCAAAATTATACCTGTTCTCTCAGGAATCGCAAGATTCGGTGAAACAAAAAATATTTCAAACAAAATATATTTCGACTTCTCTCCGCACGCGAGTAGAAATGCGCTGCATATAAAGGCGTAAAATTATATATGATTAGAAAAAAAGTATCTATCTAAACAAGTATTTAAAAAATATCTAAACATTTTAGTTGAAGTGCAAATATATGTATCTTCCTTTGACTAAGCTTTCCAATTAAGTCCAATTCCAATAATACAAGGAATTACCAATTTAACTAAGTATCAATTAGTGGGCTCACAACTAACTAGTTGGTTAAATCCAGAGTTTTGAAGTGCACTTCAGGTGATAAGTCTAGGTATAGATAAACTCTGATCCATTTCGGTCTATATGAAGAAACCTAATTTATAATTACTCAAACGGTTTCTCTATGCATTACGAACGTTAAAAAAGTTGCATTTTTTACTGAAATGCTTTTATTTTAATAAGATTATCTTAACGCTGCAACTTTTGCACATATGCAATAATTACTTGCATACAAATGTAGGCACATATTTGCAAGCCCTACACCTTGGAGAAGGAGCACACCTTGGATAGTAGGCTAAACTTGCATTGTTCTGCTCGCCATTTTTTCGTTGGGAAAGAGCGCCATGTTTTTACAACTATCAAACGAAAGTAAAGCTGACTGACAACAACAACAACAACAATAATGAAATCAACACCACAACACGGTTGCATGGCAGCCATTGCAATGCTTGCTGCACTCGCCGCCGAATACCTTTCCGCCTTACTTGCTAAGCCCCTTTCTTTTCGCGTGTGTGTGTGTGTGTTTATGTGATTTGATTGTTCGCTACATCGCCATTGTTGTTGTTGCTGCTGTTGTTTTGTGTGTTTGTTGTGTGCAGCTTAAGACATCATCAGGCTTCCGTGTGCAACGGCACAACGCTCTCAGCGCAATGCGGCACCAACGGCTGTAATTATGTTGCACATAGCCAAAGACAACAACAACAACAACAACAGCAACAACAACAGCAACAACAATGGGAGTCGTATTGGATATGAAGGAACAAGCGCAATGTGTGAAAGGGTGCCATTGACGCTGACAACGGTGGTGCTTGCTACCGCTTGCGGCTGTTGGTTGTTAGGTCAATGCCCCAAAAAACCTTTACTTTTGCCTCGCACGACATTAGCACCGAACAAGGCGCATAAAGCGCATGCAAAGCACAGCGCATGTGACAGTGAGCAAGGCAGACAACCAGAGCCGCAGATACACAGGCGAGTAAACAAACAAATGCAAGCGTCGCATCGAAGTTCCATTGCATATTCGCAAAAGCTGCCTGCCGCCAGCCAAAGCCTTTGCACGTGTGCATATGCGAGTGTGTATGTGTGTGTGTGTGTGTGTGTGCAACGCTGACGCGGAGAATACGCAGCAAAGCAACATATAGTCAGCGGCACATTTGGGTTAATTGGAAGCTATGCGTTGCATTTGTTGGTGAAAAGAAAGTTTCTTTGTCATTTCGCTTTGCTGTCATGCGAAGAATCTAATTTTAAATTTAACTTTTTCGCTGCAATGCTTCGTTTTGCTGCTAAAAGCACCTAAAAGGGACGCGAAGTGCCAACATTTCATATCTCCATCAGCGTTTATTAAAAGTTAAGTTCGGATTTGCTTTTGATGTGCCCTACAGAGCGAAATTTATCCATGTAGAGTATATACCATACTACTTGGAGATATAATAATTTTACCATACTACATACTATAGGTCATAGAGTACCTATATATATGTGCCGTTATTTAAGGTAGCTTTCACTTAGGCTTCGGTGAGGAACTCAGCGCGAACATCATCTAGTTCCCAAGTCATATAAGTCCAGAACGTAACAAAGACTGAATTGCGAAAAAATGTCTTTCAAGGCGCCCAATGCTACAATCTAAAAAAATTTAGTGCTAGGGTGGTAAAATTCAAAAATTCCATGAAATGATCCGAACTGCTGAACGGAACAGAATAAGCCCATTGATAATTGAAATGCAGCCGCATGTTGTCATGTTTTCGTCGACCTCCCATCGAATAGGAGATAATTGCACAGTTAAGGTATCTCTATACTTATACCAATGGCTATATATACCAATGATATAATTCTTCATTTATCATTGACCAATGCAAGCAATAACTGAGAAGTTCTGCATGAAAAAATTTTAGCCGCTCGATGTTAGCACAAAACTTGCAACTTATTTTGCTCTAAAGTCATATCCCTATAACAATTTACTTGCTTGACTATTATTAATGTGGTTTTTCTGGAACAATATCCTAGTAATCCTAGTAGATTCATAATTTCAATTCCTTACGGGAAATCACCCTTTTTCCTCTTGTTCGCTGTAATGTCTGAAAATAGGAGCCGATTTAAGTGTTATCATCAATAAGCTCGAAGCAAAGGCATAAGAAACGACTTGTTGACCACTACGGTCTTTAACGCAACCATTTTGAAAGTTTTGTTAGATGAATGGAAGGGCATGCGAAGATATTTTTAGCATCATGCGAAAAATATGTTGACTATGCAATTGAAAACTTTGGTCAATTAGAATTTTACCCTGCTAGAGTATCAATAATATAATTGCAGAAATATTACTCGGATCTCGTTACACCACTCGGTCCTCAAAACTCGTCCAAATGGAGAGGATTTTACAACTTTAATAACAATATTGGCGTCATCTGTGACTATTTTTTTATTAAATTCAATTCATTCAATTCATCAGTTCTAGAAAAAAAAGTTGGTTTGTTTGTTAATCGTGGTATTAAGATGAGAGTTAGGACAGGTCGCCAGATATCTCGGGTACGAGTACATCTCCGAACGATATCTTTATCGAATAGACGATACTGCACGGTGTTGCATAGAATGCTCGCATCCGTTATCCTCTTCGCAAACTTTACATAAATCCTTGAAACTAACACGACTATGTCAAAGTACGTTGAAGATCTAACAGAAATTAGCAATTGTTAATAATATATCTTCAAACTAACTTAAATATTATTGAACTTTATTTGCGCTCTTATTATTTTCAAACTAATCAGGTAATGTTTTCGAGGGTCAAATTTTAGTCATTATTAATTTTAAACTTCATGAAAGCAACGTTTACTTGCTAAAATTTTGTTGACCGTTGCGAGGGGTTTATCTTGTAAAAGCAGTATTTCGACAACCTTCAAAAATAAAGTAGAAACGAACCAACGAAAATTTTAAATTTTATTCAATTTCATTTCAGAAATAATAACTAGTTCTTAGCTTCAATGAAAAAAAAACGTGCTTTTAGTGCTAAATTTCGTTTTCCAATAATGTGAAAAATTAGCGTGCAGGAACATTAAATCATTTTTAACTTGGCCTACTTTTCAAAGGCAAACGTCATGTAGTAGCAGCAAAGAAACACACACACACATGCACACGCATTCAAAAGCAAAAAATGCAACGAAAGCAATATGAAATGAGAATTGAAAATCAAAAAACATACTCCGCAGCAAAAAAAAAAAGGAAAACTTTCTCAAGCCTCCCATCGCAGGCACAACAAAGAATATCATCGCTGCAGTTGAAATGCAGCTTGCAACGGACACATGGTGCATTATGCACATGCCTTTGCGTTTGTTTGCGTTTGTTTGTATGGAAGCGCATGCATTCTCGGGCACATTTTAAGTAGGCTAAATGTACAGTGCGTGCAAAGCACTGCGCAAGGCGACGCAATGCAACGCGCAACGCATCCTGTCCCATATCTGAAGGCTACAATATCGGCCAGGAGAGGCAAGCGGTTGCCCAACTGTGGGCACAAGAGGGGCGTACATAAGGCATTACAAAATGGAAATCATTGCTGCATTTGCCACAGCTGTGCGGCACTAAATCGTAAAAGTGGTGGCGCGCGGGAGGCAGAGCGCAGCGTGGAGCGCAAGCGGCGTTTATTGCCCGATCAATCGTTGTACAGCAATGTTGAAAACGTGGTAAATGCATGTATAAAAAATGGAAAATGCGTCTCTCTCTCTCTTAACCCATTATGCGCTGGTAGCATGTGTTGTGCGTATGCTGCTGCCAACCATAACGCCGCCGCTGACGCTGCCGCCGTTCGGCACTCATTAAGCTGCACACGTGGTGCAAGTGTGTGCGTGAGTTGCAACCTGGAAAGACTGGACCTACATCAACACGCGGCGCTGAAGTGCATTTAATGTGCGAAGTTGCGTTTTTTTTTTCCAAGAGAAGAGAACAAAAAACTGGCAGTGAAGTGGAAGAGGCGAGCAAAACTCACACACACACACACACATACATGCTTCCGTGTATGGGTGTTAAGCGCATTGCAAGCCAATTGCAATCGACGCCCATGCAACGCTGCCTGCTAAGCTGGCATTCCCATTTACAGATGCATACAAGATATATATATATATATATCTATATATATATATATATATAAGAGTGCCTCTCACCCCGCCGCCCACCGCTTGGCTGCGTTCCCAGCGCTTGCCGGTTTTGGCGTGTCTCATCGTCACCAACGCTGTTTCTAACCGCCGAGCGCGCTGTTGCCATGCCGAGCCTGCATGTTTTAGCTTTGCGCACCAGCGCAACCACAAATGTTTTGCGCATCAAACACACACACACACTTTTTCAATCATATTCTCTTTCAGTTTTGCTCTTTCTTTGTTGCTTAGCTAAGCGCAAACACTGAGCACCCCATGCTACCGGCCGGCCGCAGCAGCGGTAGCGGTCGCTCAAGCTGTCTGCTAGTGGTTAAGCGTTTTGTCTCCGACCCCAGCTTACAACACATACTCGAACTACACATATTGCATATATAAATTTAGTATATTTCTTATTTTACCTTGCTGCTGACACATTGCCTCGGCCGGCGTGCGTAGCGGCAGCAGCAGAAGCCACTAGCATGTCGCATCTATGTAACTCTATACTCGATCAGCAACAGACGCCGTCATGTCACACCATATGCCACACGCAGCCACTACTGAACTACTAAAGACGGTCCACATATATGCTTCCCGAAACACACCTCTGCTCCGCTATTTGCTGTTCCGTTTCATTGCACAGCGGCTTTGCAACGCTTCAACGCCACAAAAATTTAGTAGCCCACCGTAGCCCTTCACCTTATAATACCACAGTGCCCCGATATCATGTGCTCATGCGCTCATGTGCTGCCGTCAACGACCGACCACATTCGGGCAGCCGAAAAGTCCTTGAAATGCAGTAAATGCAGCATAACGCATTTCAACTATCTGATGTATGTTGTGGCGTGTTTGCCAACAAGCCAATAAAAACAATCAAGAGTGACGGGAAAAAACCTGACATCAAACTGGAAATTTCTACATGTATTACATACATACCACATGCGATCGTCGTAACTCGTTTCGTTTGGCTACTTGATCGCCATTGAAGTGCACTGTGTCCAACTAAGCTTCTCAACTTATGTCATAGCGCTGTGTCGCGCTCAGCTGTAACTTGCAACAAACCAGAATTGATACTGTGCACACCCAGTAGTAGAACTCTGAAATACCTACGGTAGCGACATGATCATTGAGTTCTGTGAGATCATACTTAATACAGTGTTTGAGGTGTTCCGAAGGCAGTCGGCTAGTGTTCTGAAGTAGTACTTGAATACTGACTTATGCAGTAAGGCCTGGAACTATAAAACAAAATCTTTTACGACAATGTCTTTTCCTACACTTAACGACGTCGCAAATTCCTTCGCATATTTCGGAATCTTTTTTTGAAGCCTTATTTTATATACAGATAGTATATAAGTTATAAACGATATTATATTCTCCAGTTACAAACGAAAGAACTAAGCAATACAACCATTTGGACTTATTACATACGACCATTTGTGAAATCATCTCATCGCCATCGTAAGAAAACTATCATAGGAAAACGTATTTTTCGGAGAACGAAGAAAATGAAAATTACTTCCGCTATTCCGGACGCCTTTTAGTACACTTTCGGCTCAGACAAATTATTTAGATTTATTATACCCTTATACAAAGGTATATCGTAAATCGAATACATTTGTTGTCCCGGGAAGTGAACAGAAACTCACTATTCTCCCCAGGTTTACTTTATGGCTGATTCACGATCTAGAAGACACACTTGGACAATTACAATCATGTGAGTTGTTATGCCGATTACTGAACATAATGTAAGATTGTCTCTAGATCTACGTACAACTTTATTGCGGTGCTATAGGGCACAAGAAACTTCATTTTATAACGCTTGCGCTTTAAATGCTAAGAAGATCAAATCATAACAGGTTAGGTTGATTCGCGCGGCGGAAATCATCGAGATTTTATTTGAACAGTTGCAACACCGGTCTTTTATGACCAAATAATCTTCCTAGGTATGTATAAAAAGACCCTCATATATCGACGTAGTGCTTTAACTCACAAATCTGTTGAGGTGGCAACTTGTTCGGTTCACCAAATTTATGACATTCAAAATGTTTCAACCTTAGACGCAACCTTAGCGCAAACTGGAAAGTCGAGAAGAAAGCGTTTAGACGTTTCCACCTCGCCTCCCTCCACACAACTTTGACCCAAGAAGTCCATCAAAATTTTTAACCTTAATGCATGTATGCCTAAGGGAAAGGGTGCGGTTAAAACCCCTACACTTGCAGCAATATGAACCTTGCTGAGAGCAAGTCGTTCAATGGACTTCTTGCAGAAACGCTTTCTTCTCTTCTTCTAAGCACCCCCATGCCACCCATGCGCACCATGCCTGCATTGCGCATCATGCGCCAATTATTTAATTGCATTTAACGTCTTTTAGACGGATTTAAACGGGTTAGTTATAAAAAAAAATTAAACAATTAATGAAACGAAGGGCGCACGATGCTTTAATCTTGAATTAAGTTTGCGATTATATAATCAAGTGTGGTTAGCAACACTAATTACACAACGCATTCAATTCAATCAACGCTTCTCATATCATACGAGTATTTTATTGCTGCCCAACAACAACAGCATTTAAATTGCATCCTCTTCGCAGTTGCTTTCACGAACCGTCTGCTCTTGTCTGTGCGAATTTATTTCTATATTTACGCTTCGCCAAATCTGTTAGTTACTGAGTGGCTGTCAGCCCTTTCTACCACCCCACACTTCTCCAGAACCACCACATATGTATTATATATATGTATGTGCTATGTGCTAACTGCACTTGAAGCGGCAACAGAAGGTGATTGCAACACTTTATGTGCCACGCATTCGCGCAGATACGTTTGCATGTATGTTCTAACATACATACTCACTTATATATACATATAGATATTCATAAGCGATGTGTTCGTGCTTAGGATCCCCCAACATTTTCGAGTATTGTCACCAAGTACTTGGAGTAAGGCGCTATTTATATTGTTCGTGGCGTAAATTTGATGATGAATAGAAGCAGCAGCTCCAGCTACAAGAAGTCAGCATGCAAAAATGTAAGGCCGCACAGTTAACAGTTAGCAGCAAGATTTTTGTGGAATTTTATTTATCTATATGTAAAGTAGTTTTATTTATTTTCTTTTTTAAGCTTTTATTAAAACTGTTTTTGAGCAATTAATGGTCCTTATATTTCCAACTTCCTTAAAAACTCACTCCTGGGAGGGACTATTGTCCCCATACATCAGTTCTCAGATCTTCCCATTGCTGTCGATTAATTGTATATATTAAAATTGGTCTGAAGTTAGTTATTTTTTTAGTCTTTGATCATGTACCAGTTAACATCATGTCATGTTAACAACTGGAGACAGAGCTAGGCTATTGCATACCTCTAAATTTTGAGATTTAAGTTTACATTTTTTGTTTTCATTCATTTAACATTCATTGTTGCTTATCGAACTATAGTCGGTTTAGATATAAATCTATGCAAGAGTAGGATCTATACTAATATTCAGATATCCATACGGATATCCGTTGTTACGAATAAAGTCTGTAAAATATTCGATTAACATTTGTTTCCGTGCGAAAATCGGTTCAATGAGCATCCCTTAGGATCTTCATATACTAAAATCTAGTATCTAGTAATATCAAAGTAATCTGGTTACGATTTTGGAGTGGACGCACAACGAATACCATTGATTTTTTGCATGCCTTTGAAGTTATTGAGCTTTGAATTTTGACAGCTGCTTAGCCAGACTTTCCTCAAAACAGAAGCACCTGGTACATTTCTTTAAAAAGCGCTTTGTATTTACACCAGACTTGTTAGTTTGGCAGTAACAATTAGGAGATTATCAGTATAAATTTTAGGAAGAGTTTTCCATAGCTTTAGAAAAAGCTTTTGCAAAATGACATTTTCAATAAAATTTGTAATTTTCATGTTTCTCTTCTTCATACTAACTAATTAGCATGCTAGAAGAGACTTCACTCAAATGAGGAGGTCAAGATGGAAACGAACGCATATTTTGAGGACGTCGAAACTTTGAATAACATTTTGAAATTTCATCTCGATTTTTTAAGATCTGCAATTTAGTACGAGGTAATATTGCCAAAAAGAATTACAGTCCTACACAGAAGCATGCCTTTCATGCGTTCTACATGTATATTATTATATTAAATGGAAAAAATTATGCACTTGGGTGCATACATGTGGTATTTACATTGCAAAATATGCGTTGATGTTTGTTCACTTGTGCGCTTTTTGCCAGCATATGCTGTTTGTAACTTCCACTTCAGCGCCTCGCCAATGGCAAATGTGTATGGGGGTCGTTGGGATCACAAAAAATCGTACTTATTTAAATATGTGCACATATGCATGTATGTAAGTGCATAGTGAAAACTTGCGTATGCTCCGATTTGGCGCTCTTTTACAATTTTATTCTAGTGCCTTTCAACACTGTTGAAATTAAATTATAAGCAGAGTTTTTTTTTCATGTAATATTTTAAAAAAATATTTATAGAAAAAAGCAAAATTTTATTCAACTTTTTGCACCTGCTTTTACATGATTTCCTTACAGACTTACACGTATCAAATTTTGACATGCGTTTTGTTGTAAATGAATTTCACACCTTTTTATCTTATATGCCTTGCCTTGCCTATGCACTCTTTCTTGGTTATTACGAAGAAGAAAAAAAATGAATAAATAAAAAATGCGAAAATCGATATTCGCACAGAAGGACAAAAGGGCAGGAGGTTAGCGGCACTACCAATTCAACTTCCAACACCTCTCCGGCATTAAAGCATTAAAATGAATGTAAGTGTGAAGGAATTAAATTACAAATGCCAGGATCTGTTGATGAAAAAAGCCAAAACAAAAACTGGAAGCAAAAAAAAAATGCAGAAATAAGAGTGTTTGCATTTTTTTCAGCACTCAACTTGTCAGTCAGGACGTCAGTCAAGCAGCCATAGGCAAGCGGCAAGGCGTGACAAAAATCATAAGATATGCACACATATATACGAACAGTTATGCATATGCATGCACTTCAGTGGCCGCAAAACAGTGGCTTGGAAAGCACTTCACTTACATAAAAGCACACATACAAACAAGCATATGCATATGAGGCACAGGATCTGTGAAGCGCTTGCATTCGCACGCTACACCAAGCCCTACATGTCACTCGTCTCGCGCGTTGACAGTTATGATGAAGAACGAGCGAGTACTGCCAACATGTTGCGGGACCAATGAAGAAATAAGATAGAATTGGAAAAATAAAAGGCAAAACAAAGCAGACACCGACTTCTAGCGCTGGAAACTGCTTCACATTTCTTCTACTACAGAGCTAAGCTTGGGAGCTTAGCGCGGCTTAATGCAGCACCAATTCGACTTTGTGCTTTCTTTGCCAACAGTTCCCTTGTACCGCCCCACCGCCAAGGGTGTTTCCATGTAGCGCAGCGCCAAAGAACGCTCCACCAGCTCGCCACCATCGACTCGTTATTCATTTCAAACTTTTCGCGTTTCGAGCGTTGGCCACAAAGCTCGCTTACAACAGCTCATATGCGTTAAAAATGCACTTTTAATGACGGTTTCCGGTTACACACAGTCACAAAAAATACACCACACCAATATGCACACACACATACACACGCACATATAACTTGAAAACCTCAGGCGCATACAAATGTTCTGCTGCGCTGTCGGTGTACTCACCAACACCAACTAATATATATATATATATATATATATATACCTATACGTGTGCATATGTGTGTGTGTTTCGCAATCGATGAGTGGCAGGAGCGGCGAGAGCGCATTGCTTGGCACAAACTGTACACACGCCAGCAGCAAGCAATGCAGTTGAAAAGTTTTCCTTTCTTTTCGTCAAGCACGTAAATACATACATGCATACATACGAACATAGCTACATGCAAACACACATACATACAGGCAAACAGGCAAACAAACATGCAATGCAATATGTAATTCTACTTATGCTTTTACACTTCGTGCTGCCGTTTGCTTTTGTTTTTGTTTTTCAAAATAGTTTATCAACACACACTCACACATATACGCATTTATATGATATTGTTGTTGTTGTGATATCTTATAATTAAGTGTGATTTATTATGAAAGGCGGTTGTCGGAGGCGTCGCCCCGAAGTGCGCAAAAGAAATTTAGAAAAAAAAAAACAACATAAAAATTTCCACAAATCTTTTGGAACCCAGATTGTTGGGGGACTGTATTGAATTGATAGAGTACCCAAATCCATGCTCTCAAGTTCTGCTACTACTTTATTTGTGACTTAAGCTGGTGTAAAACATGGCTAGTAGCAAACGAAAAGTTGGACCCTCAACCCGTTTCAACTCTCGTATAATATTAGTGTGTGAGTTTGGTGGAGTGTATGCGTCAGATATAAGTTCGAAAAACCGCTGATTATTAGAAAGAAATTGGGACCCAACGAAAGCTTGCACAACCTTAGTATGCTTTGTACTTAACAATAAATAAATGCCGACTTTTAAATAATATATGTATTTTAGAATATATTTATATACAATACAGATTTATATATATGTTAAACTAGAATCCGCCTGGTATATGCATACCTGACCAAAATCTAACAGTTGACTCTACTACTTGAACATATATTAACAAAAAAAAAAAAAACCATAAACGACAGTTTAATGCTCTTAAACTTTAGAAATAGAGCGCTGAAAGTCTAAAAATTATGCAAATCGAGTCGCTCTTGCTCAACTCGATGGAGCGTACATTAAAAAAAGAATACTTTTCCAGCGTTCTGCTTACAGATGCCTTAACACTTACCGAAAAAGGATTATGTCGACTAGTGCTTAAAAGGAAAATTCAAGCAAATTTATTCAAAAAGACAGTTAAATTTTTAACATGTTCCTAAGACACTTTGTGTAACCCATTTTAAGATAATAGGGAGCAACCATATAGAGAAATTAAAGTGCTCTTCAAGTCGCTCATTGTAAGCGCTTCTTCATTATTATTAATTCGTATTCCTCTATTGCAATTATGATGTGCAGGGTATATAATTTACACATACATATGAATTGATCGGAGATAAGTAATTGTTTTGCGTTACTTCGTAACTTCTTCAAACTGCACACCAAGACTGTTAGTATAGGGAGTGTCTTCGTAAGCAAGTCTCAATGTCGTCTCAATGAATTGCAAGCGTATGTGAATTACCTTACTTCAACTTAACACTAATTGTATGCTCATTGGTAATATAAAAAACTGGGTCGAACGATTTATGTGTGGAAGTAACAAATTTAAATAGCTGTAATTCATGAGCAAATTAAGATGCATTCAGATCCATATGTACAATATAAACATAAGTACATATACATATATACGAACGAGTTTATATATACTCAACGTAAAAGTCAAACTGCAAATTAAGCTAAATAAGCAAACACAAGCTGTATTTAATAATAATAGGAACAGATATATACATATATGTATATGTACAAGTTGCCATGGTATGTAAGCTTCTCTAACTTTTGTGCTAATTTTTGTCTAATACTAATTTGAATGAAATAACAATCTGATTTTCACTTTTCATCGTTGCATAGCTAAGCTGCTTCAAACTATTGCAAATCTTTTAAACTAAACTGTAAAGTATTTGCATGCACGAGCGCAACTCGTGTACTCAAGGCAATCGCGATAGATGAATTGTACCGTTATATACCAAATACCTATATAACCAGAACAACAATGCCAAGGGTTTTAGTTAGTTGGTGGATACAATAACTCGTATAAAATTGACATCCACTTTTCATGGATTATTTACGTAGTTCGGCGAACGAATTCAAACTAACGCCTCGATGCTACTACCTAGTTATATGACGAGAAAAGAAAGTTTCATCAATCCTAATAACTTGAAAACAGATATTAAGGAAATAAAGATATATGAGGAAATATTTCAGTTAGCCACCAAAGTGGCCGTAAATGTCGGTTACAGCAGGGAGAAAAATATAATCCCATTAACCCAAAAACCTATTTCCATTTCCCGTAAATTTTTGTTTGCAATGGCTTCAAAAATGTTGAGCCTTGGAAGAATGGCAAGTGAGAATGAGTTACCAGCAGTCAGGGTTCTACGTCAAAAATCAAAAATTTTCATGTCTCTATGACAAAATTCCACGACAATGAGTAACAGCAAACATTTAAGGTCGATGGCTAACTGCGCTGAAAAAAAAATGCCATACAGCTCAGAACTATATATGCCTTTATACAGGTAGGTGAAGCCTATCTTACATCTCGGGTGAGTATTAATTCAATAAATTTATTTGACAAGCTGGCTTGGCTTCGTCTTGGCTTTTATTGGCTTGGTCTAATAGTTTTCCTGACTTCGTAAAGGAACCTAGCAGCATTATTTTTGAAAGAAAACGACAAATGTCCTAACTTATTTTTATGGCAGCGAAGGTCGAAGTCAAAATTTTAAAGCTGTTACTATAGTTAATGATCTAACTATGCGCACGTATAATATTTAAATTTTCTAGCGTTTTGTACTCAAAGTCTAACTTATTAAACCAAATAATTGCAAACTTTTATTTTTAAATATTCTCAATTCAACACATAGAGTTAATAATTCTGAAACATTTCTCCATTGACCGATTTTGGTTGCGCAATCTATGTGCTTGGACTTAACGGCTCAGAGAAGGCACTAGAATTTCAGGAAACTGGGGAGACCGGAGCTTATTCTTGGGATTATGCTAAATTGGGGCCCTTAACGTATCCTTACAAAGCACCATGAAACTAACCCTATAAATATCAGAACTTGTTGTTTCGAGGAAGTCAAGGTATATTGAAAAGAATTCTCTCGCGAGTTTCTGTATAAATTTGCAATACTAATGGTACTCGATCAAACGGCAAGACATTATAAGTTATAGTTGTTGTAGCGGCAGTAAATACTCCCCATATAATGCTGAGAAACGCAGCCGAGTTTCACAGTCCTTTGCTGGATAAAAATCCAGATGCGAACTGTCTTGGGAACCTTATTAATCTCTCAACAAGCCAATTCTAATAAAGTAGCATAAGCTAGAACTGCCTCCGATTAGGGGTCTTTTGGTATATTCCAGAGAAGACTGCTGTAATGGCTTTCGAACGATTCTTAAACCCCAATCGGCAGAGTTCAGTGACTCGGCCAACATCGCTTAGACGTCTACAGCGTCAATCAAGAAGAAGAAAAAAATTTTTTTCCAATTACAACAAAGCACTGTAATACAACAAAATGGCGTCCGTTGCATTAATTTCTGCTCTAAGTGCCACACTCACGCTTGAATGGCATTAAACCATCGAACCATGAAGAGTTGAGCTGAAACGAGGTCAATAGCATTTACTTATGTTTCAAGTACATTTATTTAGTTCAGTTTATAAAACTGACCTATAACAAATGAAATGTGGCTGCAAGCCTCAACCGCCACTTGCAAACGCAAGTGAGTATGTCCACATGTGTGTGTGTGTGTAGTGTGTGTGTGTGTAGTGTGTTGTTGGTGGAGAGCAAATTGTACATCGGAAACATGATAAAAATCATGTAGAACCATAATTGATTACAAAACGATTAAACGAACACGCCATTATGCTTATTATTATGTTTCTGTTTTCTTTATCAAATCAATAAATGAGTGAAGCACAACAGCTGCCATTTGCCACCGCAACGCTGTTGCAAGCAGCATCTGCAACTGCAATTACTTGCAACGAACGGCTGTGTGCGCGCTTAGTATTAAGTTTAGGATTCCGTTTTTAATTTTTTTCGAATTTTACACTTTATTTTTATTATATGCCAGGACGCTGCGCTGCAGTGCTTTACACTTGAAATGCAAATCTTTTCACACCATCTTTCAAATTATTTCCATAACTATAAACACAAGCGACGTCGCTGCCGGCGTTGCGGCTGCTGTCGAGCGCATATAATAAAAATGCCAATATTACGAGTATAATACTTGAAATTAGTGCTTAAGCACAGCGCATATTGGTTTTGCTGCTGCCGTTGCCAGCGCAGCAGCAGCGCCGATGAGCCCGCAATGCCGCAATAATTATTGCATTGAATAGGTCAGGTTTTGTTGTTTTACATTTTATTTCCAATTTATTTTTAATTTTTTTTTGTTGTTGTTATGCTTAAAAAGCATGCGTGCCTAACTACGCTCATATGAGCTCGTATGTGCGCACTGCAGGCGCAGCAGGACTAAAAGGACGAAATGGTGCGGGCATATGCCTATGTGCATGTTGCATGCAACAGTGTGTGCGGCGTCTACAACTGTGCATATTAAGTTTCGAGTGGTTTTTATGCAGTTTGTGGTGCCAGCAATGGCTTGCCTATTAGCATGTCAGCCAGTGTTTGTCAGGACGACGGCGATGGGTTCAATGACAGCGTGGAAGGCCACTCACAGACAAGCATAAGCGCACCACTAAGCTACCGTACACACATCTAAGCACATGCATATGTGTTTGTGTGAAGCTAACGAAAAGCTAGCGGCAAACGAAAACAACAACAACAACTACAACAAAAAATGCAAATAACAATAACAATATAGTCAATGTAATCTATGCACTCAGCTGTGCCTAGCTATAAATATATATATATATATATGTGTATGTGTGTGTGTGTGTGGGTGTGAAGCATTTGAAATGCAATTTTTCTGCACTTACACATATATATTTACATATATACAGACATGCGCGCCTACAGTTCATTCACCAGCAGCAACAATAACAAGTCCCCATCCAGGATATCGCTTGCAGGATATGCTTTCTCAGCATTCATTGCTGCATTGCTGCATTGCCATAATTGATGGCCGCTAGCGCTTGTTGCACTACTAGTCCGGCCACCTTTTGTTGCAACACGCTTGGCAACGCGCACTTTTTCTAGCTTCCCGCGAGCGCCTTGAAGTTACGCGCTAGCAAAACTGGTTTTTATTATATGTTTTGTATTTCTTATTCTTCAGCTTACTTTTTTTATACACATGAAGTTTGCCTCCTTCCACTCGAAAGTGCGGCGCTCGCCTGGTAGGGGTGAGTTGGTAGTGCAGCCAACGGCCAGCTGCAACGACCGCTGCATCATTTGCCGTTTTGCATTTTGCATTTCGCATTCGCGCTGGTGTTACGCATTTAACCCCTTCGCACCACACACACACACACCAACACGCACCAACACGCACACAAGCATACCTCACTTCCTTTGGCCGGCATTGTTTGGCTTTTGTTACGGGCAACACATCGTTGCGCTGCGCTGCGCTACGCCGCGCGGGCATTTTTCGCAACAAATAAATCCAACGTCAGCCCAGTTCCGCATTGTGCGCGTCAGCAATAACAAAAAGTGAAATCAAACAAACAATGCAAAAAAGCAGCACAATTAAACTAACAACAATGCGTATGCAAAATGCGCGTACACACACACACACACACAGCCGCGCACATACATGCGCCTATATCATTTATTATCCTTTCTTCATCATCTCTTGCAACTAGAGACGCATTGGAAATCTTCAACGTACTGGCTTTTGTGCGCCATTAAGTGTATTATCCTCTGTGGCCGGTTGCAACTACCCCTAAAATGCATGCAACTGCATTCGGTGGCAACAACAATGGCGGAAAATGCATTTCCGCGCGCGCTTTTGTGTTGCTTAGACCAGCGTCCAGGCAGCGCTTTGTTTGTTTTGCCCACTTTATTTAATTCATATCACTTTTTTTTAAACGCTTTATATGCTTTGTGCGTGTGTGTGTGTGTGTGTGTGTGTGTGTGTGTGTGTCTGGGCGTGTGCAAGGGGCAATCATTGTCTGCCATGTGCATCCACAGAATTGCATCTGCGCGTCACTCGCCATTTCAACAGAGTGTAGGAAAAAGTTCCCAGCGTGTGCAACTTTCCATCTTAAGTGAATTTATTTTGATGGAACCTCCTTGCATTCGTGTGCGCTTTTGCCCTAACTAGCAGGCTACATTGAATGGCCTACTTTCGCGCATGAATCGAAGCTTATATTTGCACTTATCCTGTGAGCTGCACTAAGTACATGCTTATGTAGTGCAAATAGCTCGTATGTATGTATGTTTATTTATAGAATTAGTACGAATATTAAAAGGCACAAGGTGTACGCAACAACAAAATGCATGACATCCGTTAAGCAGCCGTTCTGTGCATTGCATTGATAAGCAGTCCGTCATCGTTCCCTTGGCATTGTATCAATTCTATGGGGATTTAGTGTGGACATTGGGACTAAATTATTCATGCGTAGTCAGGTGCCCTGAGCCAACTATGAATACTCCTCTTCTTTCAGCATTTTAGTCTGGAGAATATTTAATGTGGTCTGCTACACAATCATTCTCGGAGAAAATACCAGGATACTCTCGATTTTCGCTGTTTTTTTAAGTCGATAAAAATATTTTCTGTATATCATTCTATATATGATTGAAGGATTTGAAAGTCATATGGCAACTTCATTTGTTAACAGGGGTGTTATCGGTCACAAAATGACCTTGCCTCTGTCTGATTGAAAAACACCGTTGATGCAAAGCAGTAAAAAAATAAAAAAAAGTCCGATAAAAAAGCTTTTAAGAAAGCAGAAAGTCGGCGGAAGTTTAATGCAAACTAATTGGGGAAAGGATTGCCACCTGTTAGTAAAAAAGGAAAATCAATATCTATACTACATTATATTATTTTCTTTACTATTACACTTTCACTATTATACTGAAATAATTGTTATGGTAATGGTCATGTGATCAGTTAGAATTCTGGATTCCAACATAGTGACTTCAACTTCCCTAGTTGACAAGGATTTGGGTAGTACAAAGCTTTTACAAATCACGTACAGACCATGAAAAACGAGTTAGTGTCAACATTAAGAAAGAGTCTAGAAATGATTTACCACTATATGTTGTTGTAGTAAAACATGCAGTCGAAATAAGGCTTTAAGAAAAGGGAAGCTGTTTTTGTTTTGCTTTCATTGCAAGATACGCATAATATTATTTCCACTTTTGATTGTCGACCGTTGATTTGGATTTTAAAAACAAAACAACGACGCATAGTGAGAGTGCACTACAATTACAACACCTTGACCAGCGCGTTGCATGCTCCCCTCCAGCGGATAGTGGTTGATCGAGCGATGACCTGATTGTAGAAATTATAACGCTTTTGAGCAACGGCCACTTTGATTTATCTACGAGTACTCGCAAAAACCCTCGACCGCTTTCATTTATGCACAACGCAAAGATGGAATCGGTGTGGGTGTGTGCGTGCAGGCATATAGCTTTGGAGCCCCTTAGTGTCAGCTTGCAAACTGCACTGAGGACATGCACACACACATGCACAAGCAACAACTAAAGCGACTGAAGTCACAGCCGGCAATTTTAAATCAAACTATTGTGTAATTAAAGGAGCAAAACAAGTATATGAGTAGTTGCATATGAAAAGCACACATACACACATACATGCATGCAAGCAAATATCAAGAAACACGTGTGTACCCCTGAGACTTGCAATTGCAGCATGATGGTGTGGCGGTGGCAAGGGGTAAGGAGGGAGTCTCAGTGAATGCAAATGAGGGGCACAACACATCCCTGTGTCTATGGTACGTCTTGCATTTCGGTGACTGCCTTGCAAGGATTTGTTGTTCTTGTCTGGAGCGGTGATTTTTTTCGCTTTCTACCTTTCCCAATCGGCATTATGGGTTTGCGTTGTTATTTCTTTTGCATTGTTTGGGAATTAACACAATGCAAATCTGTTTTTTTTTTCTTCTTTTTTTCTCTTTTACTGCCTTTCCTTATTCAGTCACGCCATTCGTTTTGGCGCAGTTTAGCGCAATTGTTTGTGGCGACCGTTTGAGCATAAATTTAAATGCATTCTTTCACTTCGAGCGATGCGAAACGGCAATAAAAACACACAAAAAACAAAACAATAAAATTCCAGCACAAAAACAAGAACAAGTACAACAACAACAACAACAAGGTAATGCAGTTTTTGCGACAGCGCACGCATGCACATGTGTGTTTAACTATAAACAACAACAATAACAGCAGCAACAACAACAACAGCAGCAACAACAATAGCAGCAAATAAAATGCAAATCAAGCATATATCACATGCGATGCACACACACTTATACACATGCAAGCGCATACATAAACACAAGTGTGTAACTGCAATGCCATAGATGTTAATAAGAAAACAGGAAACGGTTGAAATTTAGGCTGCATTCAAAAGAAATGATGCGAATGTAATTAATATGCAAAATTCTAAGAAAACTTCATTCGTAAATAATTGCAAGAAGACAGGAGGAGACAGGAGAAGACTTGCATAATTGTGCTCTTGTTGTTGTAGAATTCATCCTGTGGCTCATCCATACAACAAAAAAGCGCAAGTCCTTTGAAGCATTAATTGATCAATTGCTCCCAAAATGCAGTTTTTTTAGCTTTAGCCGTGTGTAAAAGCTAAAGGCGATAAATATAAACCCAATGCTTTCTAAGATATCTCTCAAGCCAACAAAAAACAAGTTCTACAGGGTAATTATAACCGATTTTGTACGATTTGTACGACATAGACATGAATGAATTGTTGTTCCAGCTAGATGACGCAACATTCCATAATAAAGACAATTTGTTTTACTTTGATTCGGTGACCAAGACCATTACATATCTTAATAATAATATAATTTGTGAAAAAACTAATTAACAGAAATCGACTAAAATTCTTAGTAGAGATCATGAGATTGTCCTGTAAATCTAAGTAAAATGATTCAAACACACTTACCGATAATAATCATATCGATAAATAGTTTCGACAAAATCCATAAATGCTATCAATAATACCGATAGTTAACGAAAAAAATTCAAAAAATCAAAAATTATCGATAACCAAACATACCGATAGAATGTAGAAAATTTGCCCTGGTATTACACTCAATTTCTTGAACTTTAATTTATTTGTATCCATAGATTTGATAATTTAACAATAATTTGTTATTATCATAATCATATTAACTATCAATGGAATAATCGATATTGTCATCGATAATTTTTACATATATGACTGACAACGAATCGGTCAGGTCGGGTCAGGTCGGGTCAGGTTAGGTTAGGTATGAGGTATCTACAATTGTAGAAATAGAATATTTCTAATAGAGATCGACTTTTGGAGACACAGAGCCAATTGTGGCTAACTGGCTTGAAAGCCAGGTTTTAAGTTTAAGCTACACTTCTTATAGAAGATATGTAGTCGTTATATGAAGAAGATGGCATAAACTTCCTTTTCCTCGGAAAAATGTGGCAATTATTGCAAACTCAGGTATCTGCAAATCCTCCAAACTAAGTCGATATAATAAATGTGTTTAATTTCAACCATGAAAAAGCTTAATTATTTTTACATACGAAGACGAAGCCCTAAGTTATACTTAGAAATCAAACATAAAACGGGTATTTTATTGCCCAAAACTAAATATTGGACTACTTCATTCGGTAATAACCTAAAATTGTATCCCTCTAACCCTCTAAATCCCACTAACCCTTACCCCCTGAGGGTAGGGGAATTTTCTAAGGGGAAGGTTTGTTTTTAGTTTAGGCAGATAAACTTCAAAAGATTGTACGATAAGAGGTAACACTTGAGTATATAATGCGATTTGAATAAAATATGCAGCATTAATATTATCGGCGATTCAAGTTTTTCTTTTTTTTAGGAAAATTTGCATTAAGTAAATAAAAATTGTATTAAGTAAATAAAATAAATAATGTATTGTAAATAAATAAATCGATGAATAAATGTTAGACTGATTCTTTAACTCTCTCACTAGCGGAAATCTCTCTATCTCTCTCTATCTCTCACACTAGTGGAATCAGAATATGTTCTATTTGATAGCCCGTTAGACAAACACCGACGCATAGAGTTTCCATGAAATTTTTTTAGACAACGGAGATAAATTAGGTTTATCGTTTTACAAAAAGCTATATTTGCTACAATACGAGTATAGTCAATTGAAAATCATGTATTCATGAATTTTCCGGAAAACTCTCACATTTTCACGAACCAGATAAACAGTGAAAATATTTTAATTAAAACATAAGAATTTAGTGACATATTTTTCAATATTATAAAAAAACAATCACCATTGAGTTGCAGCTAAGAAGTCAACGCAAATTTTGCGGTATTCCTCAAAAATGCATACATAAATCAACAAAATGGAATTTGTTGTCACAAATCATCTTTCTCATTGCATTCCCGTTCACCAGTCAACATTCAAACTGTCGGCGAGGCGAAATTTGGGGGTATTGCCACCGAAATCGCGCATGAATTGCGAAAGTTCAAAAACCAAAAATTGCATGCATACATGCATACATATACATATATGTAAACTATTGCATATATATACATATGCATACAAAGAAATGAACAAAAACCAGAAACATCAACAGTACAAAGCAACGATAAACACTGACATTTGGAAAAAATACGCCAAGCCAAATATGCTGCCTTTGGATGATGCGAGAAATTTAGGAAAAAAAGTAAATATCGAAAGTCGAAGACAAACTGAGCACATACAATAATACAAAATATACACGCACATACAGACAAATAGCGCTAATGCATGGCAGGCGAAGTGCAAACAGATATTCAAACAAATGCACAAATTTGTGCAAACATAAAAAATGCAAACAAAAAAATACAATACAAAGCAATAAAAAAAATAAATAAATATGCGAAAATAAAACAATTTAACAACAATATATGTGTCTGTTTGTCTGTCCGTCTGTATGTATGCGTGTATGTGTTTGTGTATGTGTTTGTGTATGTGTGTTCGCATGCAATGACTGGTACTTGGCTGCCGCACAGACGTGGTCTCTATAAAATATTTAGCAGACAAATGTGCATAACTTCGCTTATTTATATATGCATACATACACATATACATACATATACATACATATACATATGTATATGCATGTAACTATGTTTGTTGTCTCAAAGAAAACAAAAAAAAAAAAAACAAAACGAAAAAGAAGACTTCAAAGAAATCAAGCATAAGAAATCTTCAAAAGGCGAACAAAGCAACCGCAAGCAAAAGTGAACGAAAACGGGAAAAGGCAGTAGTACCGGTAGTAAGAGCGTGCGGTGAGGCGAGGGCGGCAAAAGCGGCAGACAAGGGAAGCTGGACAAGTTGAGAGTCAGACATTCGGTTGGCAGCTAAATTTTGGTCGCCTTCAAGGCAATATTGGTCAGTATTTGCAAAATTTCGGTCACGTCTGATTACCAAGTTAGAGATCACAACGCATCATCTCGCTTAGGGCTGCGGCCAGCGAACCGCAAGCAGAATGTGAAATAAACGATAAAGGCGATATTATTTTAAATGTCTACTGTCAAGTATGTAATAGCAGGCTCTAATTTAAGAGGGGCCGAAAATAAGTGCAGCAAAAGGCAAGTTGCCAGTATGGCTAAGATTTGAGGTAAATGAAAGTGCTTGTATATATTACATATTAAAATACATATATACAAATATTTCCTTCATCCTCTATGTAAAATTAAATGGCGATTTCGAGTAGTATGTGGGACTGAAGCCACGTTCCCAAAAGCCAGCCACCATTACCTTGGAGTAATCCAATGTTTTTGTTCTTTGTCCGATATACTTAAGCTTGATCCGTTAGTTACGAAAACAACGCTGCATTGGGCTGAACAATATTATTAACTTTGAAATGACCGTTAGCATTGAATCGTACGAGGCGTATGAGCAATCTAATTGATTTTTAATTTTATTAAATATATGTCCAAACATCACAATACTTTGTTGTAACCTATCATATACATACTGAAAATGTTTGGTCTCAACCACAGACTTTAATGAATGTAATGTATGAAATATCTGTAAGTGAGATGGTGAGGTAAGATTTATGATCAGCTTGGCTGATTGTGTGACTGTGACTGACACCAAAAACTTTAATACAGGCCGTCCATCGGCAAATCCACATGTAGTTTCTACTGTGTTCTCAACAATTTGGGAGACTTAGAACCAACCCACTATTTTCAAGTTCGTTTAAAAGCAAATCAACATCCACCATTATATTATACTATATATTATATATAACCATTATAAAATTATTAAAGCCCATTTTGGCAATAACTAGAAAAAATTTACTATGAGATGGTTGGTATATATAAATATACAGAAAGAACAGACCCAAACGACTGCCGAATCAAGCACTCTCAACTCAGCAATATTCCATAGAATTATTTCGTTCCTTCTTGTTACAACAACAATAATACCGTATCTAAATTGGATTAGATGGAATATCTACAGGTCATTGAAGACTTATTTCTGATGCTGGTGACTTTACCTACCAAGAATCTAAAATAGATAACAAATAACAAATACCGCCAGCCTGGAAATCTAGTGAAGACTAAGTCTTATCAAAAGATACAACTTTAGTACCGACTCTCTTTCGACGCATAAAACCTATAGTCCATAAGTATAGTAAGGTACATCAAGACAAGATATACTGTTTGAGCTGCTTCAAGACGAATGCGTCGACTATGCAAGGCTGAGGAAAGGTTCTGCCATGAAAGAAGTCCTGAGGTCCAATGGGAGATAAGAAAATGCGGCTTTAGAAGAAAATGGTAGAAAGAAACTGCCGAAGAACCTGACAAGACTGACTTAACTTCACAATGAGAGAGAGAGAGAAAGAGAGAGAGAGTTGGGCTTTAGCTTCAACAAAACGAAATTAAAGAAAAATTCCTTTTTTATTGCACAACACTGTAGAAGGTAACAACGGACTGCAACAAAGGCTTCAAATCAAAACAGAGAAACGAAAATTGAAAAGCCAAAAATAAAAGCAATAAAATACAAAACCAAAAAGCTCGCATTAAATCGTTGCATTAGTTGGTGGAGGCGAGCAAGTGGACCCCGCTGGAAATGATGGAGTAGAGAGGTTTATGTTATTATGGCGCAAATTGAGCGTTGTGTTGCTGCGGCTCAGCGAATACAATTTAAAAGTATAACAACAACAACACACCGTGGAATTTGCTAAAACACAAAATTCGCCAAAGCCTAAACAGCGCAATTTTCGCTAAGGGTGAATGACCGGCAGACGAGTCGTTGCCTGGGAGCTGGGGGCTGATGGCTGCCAACTGATGGCTGGTGGCTGCTGTCTGACGGGTGAGGGGTGACGGGTGATGGCATCGACAATGTGCATGAGCATAATAATGACGACGAAGACTAACTGCCTCAATGCTGTTATGGTATGTGTGAGTGTGTCGGTGGGCATACAAATTGTTTTTGCGTTTTTTTTTTTAATGGCATTGTTGGCGGTTTAGGTTGAGGTTGCGATTGCCGGTTGCCGCTTGCCGCTTGCCATTTTTACACTCGCCGTCGCTGTGGCTGCGCTTTGTCATGAACGACGTCATCAGTGCCAACAACAATAAGAATAGCAACACTCATCGCTTTGGGCTTACCATTATTCTGCCATTATGATTGCCAGCTTTGTGCACACAATACATATATTGTCTCGTGATTGAAGATACAATGCATTCTATAGGCGGACTAGGAAAATGCACACTTGAATTGAATTCAGATTGCCAACCGCCAGACAGTTGCAACACCAAACACGCGTTGCCACAACCAATTTCATATTCAAGCATAACGCTATTAGCCAGACACCTTCAACTTACGATTTAAACACACCGAATGAAATCACAACACACCCGTGGACTAAATACCTTGAAGGGCATTGAATTTGCAACAACAGCCGAGCGAATAGGCGAACAGCCCGACACCGACATTGGCGGCGCCCGCCAATGAGTTGACTGGCGGAGTCAATGGATTGTGTGTGTGTGATTGAGTGGCGTCAGCCCAGTCCCAGGCACCAGTCGACATACGAGTTGCGTTGCGAGGAAGACTAAAAGTCAAGTCGAAGTCTTTAGACACCCACTTCCGGTGAGCGGGTGTCGGGCGCTGTATGCGAATGAGTGGTAAGCGATGTTAGACACCGAAAGACAAATATATTTACATACATACAATAAGCATACTGTTACATAACGGTTCGCAAACACACACACACACACACACATTTATATTTTCTGCTGTCTGGCACATGTCTAGCTTGTTTGGCATGTGTGGCTCACCTCCATCCAAACTCACACATATTTAGAAATATTCAAATGCCTATTTCACATATATATATATATATATATATATATATTTATGTCACATCATATATCATTTATGTAATTGTGTGTATGCATGTGTGCGTTTTGTTTGTTGCACAGATAAACGCATAAATGTAATTCACATATATAAATGCATATGTATGTATGTATGCATAAGTGTCTTTCTTGTATAAGAATGAAACAAAGAACAGGAAATAGCCCAAAACGACACGATTCGCAAGTCGTACTATCCGAGACCCCGCCACCGCCACCGTCATCGCATTCTGTTATCGTGTCTTGTAGCCAATATAAGAAGTATATGTACATGTACAAAGCGTTAAATGCATTTCATTGTGTTGTCAGAACATTTGCAACTAATACATACATATATGCACACGTATCCAAGGTATCTACTATGTTCGTATAAATTTAGGTGGATTGTACATCGATTTGTGGAAGCAAGTATGAAAGATTTATCATCACTAATGGCTTTCAAATTGCTTAATATAGACAGAGAAATGAAGCGCCAACAGCCAATCGATTATAAAATCGATGCAAACTTCGAAGCAACAGGTTTACAAATATTTCAAACACATTCGATCATCAAGGGATCCCGTATACGTAGAACGAGAAAGAGCGTGGAATCACTCTTAAACGTGCCCTGCACTTCTTCAAATCGTCTACACAGGTCAAAAAACATAAATCGGAAATGCTTGCTCAGAGAATGCAGAAAAATCCATATCGCCAATTATCGAAAATCTTTATCCCGAAAATGTATGGACAAGGCAAGGATAGAATAAACGACGCAACAACAAAAATTATGCGTAATGAGTAATTTCACCCTATTCAATGCAACAACGAGGTTAGGAAATGCCATTTCAGTGCATTTTGGTACTGCATACATACATATGTATTTATTAAATTAGTAATAGAAACATTAAAATTCCTCGTGAATATGTGAGTACTGAGAGCTCTGTTTAGAGAGAATTTATCATATTAACTGAAATTTTATTTTAAATTAAGCAATACTTATTAGAAACCCAAGTAGAAATCTTTCAATCAAAAACTTTTTACTTTTAATTTAGTGATTATTTTGTTATTGTAATTTTTTATATAATGATATTGAAGAAAAGTACTTGTAAGTTTAAATTGAACCAAAAGTTTTCTAATTTTGATGAACATGAGTGACGTCCGCTAGTACTTTTCATTTGTTGCAACAAGCATTTGGCACACACAAATACAGTATATGCACATATTTATATGTATGTGTATGCAACTATAAAAATTGCAATGAAAAAATTACTTCTGAGCACGTCAAATAGTTTCACTCAAATTTATTTGAGTGTAGATGTCGGCGTTGTGGCTGTCGTTACATTTTCCAGCACGTGAGTTGGCATGTTAAAGTACCATTTTCTTTTGCTTCCAAACTGCTCGATGCTGTTCGTCCATTGTCGTCGTTGCAGCCACATATGAACTACATATTTGTAAATACATGTGTATATACAATGTGTACATACATATGCCGGCATTTATGGACGAAGAACAATGTGCGAAGAAATGTTAAAACAAATAACAAACAACAACAATAGTTGTCCCCTCGTGTTGGAGCACAACAATAGCCATACCATAATTACTAAAAGCCACAAAGGAATAACAATGGGAGAAACCTGTTTCCTGTCACCTAATTTCCGCTCAAGCAAAGTTTTTTTATCCTTTCGATAGGGCGACGACAAGTAACGATTCTGAAATGTCCCGCACACAGGCGATAACGTAAAAATGTGCATATGTATGGGTAGAAATGTGCTCCCATTCTAGGATATACAAATGTGCCTTTATACATATTATATTTATATACACTTTATACGAGTATATCTGAAAAGCGCATACATATGTACAAATAATAAATAACAAATTGTAAATATAACAACAAAAGTAAACATAAAAGTGACAATATAAAGAGAAAACAGATTTCGTTGGGAATAAAAACAACCGCGTTCTGAGTTGAATGTTAAGCAAGCATTTGTGTGCGTATATGTAATATATGTATAGACTTAAAAGTATGAAATGCGATGTGACAAATGCGACAATGTAATTTTCTAAAGGTAGTCAAAAATTTAAAAAATTTCTCACGTATCATGAAAACAAGATTCGATCGAGTCTCGAATGTTATTTTAACATCTTAAGCATAATTAAATTCTTTAATGATAATCAAACGTTATAGAAATAGTATATGTATATAATTGAACTATGAAAACGAGAGTCGATTGAGTCTCGAATGTCATTTCGCCATTTTGGAACCTAATTTAATTTTCTAACGATAGTTAAACCTTTTAAAAATATATAGCTGGGTCATGAAAATGTAAGCCGATCGAGTCTCGAATGTCTTTTTGCCGCCTTAGAACCTAATTTAATTCCCTACTGATGGTCAAAAATTGTAAAAATATTTGAGTGGACCATGAAAACGAGAGTACAGCGAGCCTCGAATGACATTTTATCATTTTAAAGTAGATTTTTATTCTTTGTTGATAGTCATTTATTTAAAAAATATATAATTGAGTAATGAAAAAGAAAGTCCATCTAATTTCGAATATTGTTTTACCGTATAAAATGTAATTTAATTATTTAATGTTAGTCAAACATTCTAAAAATATATAGTTCAGTCACGAAAGCGAAAGTCAATTGAGTCTCGAATGTCATTTTTTTACTTTCTTCGAGCTCCTGTACTAAATTTTTGGTGTCTATCTTGAATCACGAAAGAATCAGCAAGATCGCAACATTTACATAATATGTGCTTCTATAATTAAGATATGTCTCTCTTGCATTATGTTGTGGAAATATATATGTACATATGTTACTCATTTTGAGGTTAGGATTGTTTTCCACTTAGTCGAAGGCTGTGTCAGACTGTGCACCAGCGCTTGATTTAAGCCCCAGTAAATATGATCGATATATATATATATATTCTCCACAGTATCCATATTATATGTGACGTGCAACATATTATTGAGTCGCCTAAATGTTGCAAGTTGCCAACAAGTCAGTTAGTCGAAACATCTTGCCATTTTGTGTCCAACGAAGTACAAGTTGATGATGATTTTTTATCTTATTTTGCAAACCGTTTCACTTTTTACTGCTCCGTACAAAAAATATAGGGCACTCCAAAGTTACTACTCCACACAAACCAATTTGTTTGCATGTATAGTCGAGAGGGTAAAATTTGAAGCAGCGACAGTTGCAAGTTTGAATACGCTGCATTGCAACAAAAATACTTGCACACATACAAAACCAAAATTTGAACTACACTCCAATAATAAAGTATAGAATAATAGGACAAAGAGCAAGGTGCATGGGTGTGTGTGTATGCCACAAAAACAAAAAAGTGAGCACAAGTGAACTTTTACGGACCTACGACAATATAAAGGATAACACAATTCATGTGCTTCACTATTTGCGCAAGTGTGCATGTGTGTGTGTGTAGCCCGAAGGTTCAGACAAGCGTAGAAGTCTACAGTAGCCGAAATGTGAACACCTAACGGAGGCGCATCTGCGACTGTTTGTACATATGTATCTACAAATTAGTGTTTGGCACCCTTTCTTTTGTACTCAAACTGAACAAGCTCTTAGGCAAAACAATTATGACCCAACACAACACAACGCAATAGTTATTTAAATAAAAATTCATATGCGCTGAAGGAATAGCGCTGAGTGGCACTAACAGAAGCGGCTTAGTGCAGGACATATTTAAATATGTTTTATTTATTATTACCTGGTTATACGGTTTCTCTTTTGAATTTTCTCTCACTTAGCAGTAATTGGTTTAGATTTATCTGTAATAGTTCTCTAAAAGCCTAGAACATAACCCCAAATAGTACATCCTCAGAACAATCCGGTCTTCGTAACCGGAATAGACCTAGATTTTTATGCAGCCAAGGACTCTCAAAACTATCTAAGGAATCTTTTTTGCCGCTACAACAACAACAACTACAACCCCATCTAGTTTTGATGGTCTTTGACCGAATATAAATACAGGTCTATTCCGGTTACGAAGACCCGATTGTCGTGAATATGAATTACTGGAAGTCACTAGTAGGTTATGGCAGAGCCGTCTTCCATAAACTTTCCCCACTAATTAAAGGAGAAAAGTTCGCTGTGAATGATACCAGTAGTTCGAAATCTACAAAATTCCTTAATAAAATAAAACCACAGCCTAGAGGGCTGATTTCAGATTGAGGATTACCTTCTTCAATACTTCCCTTTTTAGCGCGCCAAGTATCAGTACATTAATTCATACGCCCGCCCAATTACTGTATACTTATTTAAATCTTAGCTTGTTCTCTTCCCGCAAATCGGTATCAGCAGGTGAGATTAAAGTAATACCGAAAAAAAGAACACACGATCTCCCCCTCGTATGGGAATTTTCGAAACAATTCAACATCTGCTGCAGCTGATTCATTTACTTAACCTCGTTTCGCAGCGGCTAAAACCGCTAATTCATAGGATTGACGTTGAACTTTGTTTTTGTTGCCGTCATAGCCGCGATATTGCCAGAGATTGACATTCGATGATAATGCCAGGAAGTGAAATTTTTAGTAGGGCAACAGTACCCACCAGTGGTCGCCTCCAGCACCAGGAGAGTGAGCGCTAACTACCGCTAAGAGCCACCAAACAACCACAATAATAACATTACAACATAAGCGCTGCCAAGTAATTGACCTGGTTTTTCGAAACTCTTGCATGTATGCATGTGTGCGAGTGTGAGTGGTAAGAGGTTATTTGTTCGCCATTTGTTTTGATGATATTACCAGTAATTTGTTTTTGCTTTACAACTCCTTTAGGTTTTCGTTCTGGTTCTGGTGCAGTGCATAAATTTGGCGTGATTTAAATAATAGCTCCGCAGGACCAATGATACCGGCGCAGTTGACACCTAGGGTACCGAAAACACCACAAATATACATACATATCAACATGCACAGATGTGTATGCATGTGTGTGTGCATGCAGTCGCTAGCAGCGCCTCATCAATTTCGGCGAGCTGGCATGTTGCCAAAGTCATGGTGATGCAAGGTTGACATACATACAAACATTTGTAAATATGTATGTAGGCACATTGAGCAAATGCTTTTGTTGTTGGCTAACCGATTTTGAGGACACTTTTCGAAGCGATAAATTGCCGCCACTTACGAATATTGGCGGAGGCGTTTTATTGCAAACTAAACTGACTTACTAGCAGCTACAGAAACCATGCACAGATGTCCACATCCTAACACAATTACAAATTTTTATACAAATATACGATGTGTATTGGTAAATTTATTTAAATAATATTGGAACAAATTGTAAATAAAATATTAAAAGTGTGCTCGCAGAATTTTATTATATTATTTTTAATATTATTTATTATAAATTTTATTATTATATTGTATGAAAAATTATCAGATAAGAATTCTTGACTAGTTCGAGGCAGATTTTTGTACGCTTACAACATATTACACAGAGTATGATATTTTTGTAGGTTGGGTTTTCGCCTCAATTCCAGAAAGTATTCATCAATTCCAACCCAACACCAAAAAACCTTTTTGTTCGCAATACAAATTTATATGCAGTTCTCAGTAGAACTCAAACAAAATGTATATTCTTTATCAAAGTTATCTATGAGGACTACTCTTAACAGGGTATACATAAGTATGTTTCGGTTATGGTGAGATTGCTGCTGCGTTAATTACTCAGCGGTTTGTATTTGAAAAATTATTATTTAGTAAAATCTGACGAATTCATTAAAAAAAAAATGGAGTGAATTTATTTCTATTCTGGAAATAACATCTTTGGCGAAAATTATACATAAAGGCATTAAACAAATAAATGATCGCTGGTACAAATGTGTATAGGAAAAGTGCGTAGGCGCACCAATTGCGTTTATGAATTTGTATTTGATATGAATTGTGTGTTCTATAAAAAATATTTCATCATCTTCCCAAAATAAAACTTTGTTATATTAGAATTCATTCATCTTTGTATTTAAATTGTGAAATAATAAATAAATCAAATCCCATATTGGCAACGCTTACCACTGCTAGCCCTTTAAATGAAGGAATCCAACAACAAACATTAAAAAAAATGCTGGTAGCCACATGATCACAACAACAAAGCGCCCTGTGTTGATGCCGTTACCTTTGCGTAGCAAGAAAATACTTGTTTGTATATATGTACTTGTATACATGTGTTTTAATATATTAAAAATCAAAGTATTAAGCGAAGTCAAATAATTTTAATGACCCAATCACTCTATTTCATTATTATTTATTATTCGATATTTAAATACTTGTTTTAATTGCGATTGTATAAAATCCATTTTGATTTCAAATATGTAACCGTCTGTAAAACAATTTTACTGCTGTCGGTAACACTGTACGCTGACACTTGCTTCGCCATTTCGTTTCCATTTTGTTTCACGTCATTCTTTAACAGGGCGTAGTTCGACAAGTGCTTGGATTAGTAATCTGTCTTGTTGTGGGTGCTGTAATTTTGTGTTTGTGCTTTTGTTTTGTTAAATTTTAAGTATAATTTGTGTTAATACACCTGCAGCACTTTGTAATAAATAATTTAAGTAAATACCGAAAGTCAGCGCCAACATGTTGAGCGCCAAATCGTCGATTTTAGTACGGAGTTATGCTTTATTTCTGCTGACGCTGGTGGTGGGTGTGTTCGCCCAATTTGAGTGGCAGCAACGCGATGCTTTCGACGAGATAAAATACAGATTCGATAAAGTAAACGGCGATAATTGTCCAATACAACATGTGAGTGATTTATATTTGCCGGAGGACACAGTTTCGCACAAGCCGGATATCAAGGAAATCAATATCAATCCGATATTCCCCAATCGGACGGCGTTGCTTCATTTGCACAATATGGCTATGAGTCGCAGTTTCTTTTGGAGTTATATTTTGCAATCACGTTTTATACGACCAGCTATAAATGACACCTATGATCCTGGCATGATGTATTATTTCCTGTCCACAGTGGCAGACGTGTCTGCTAATCCCTATATAAACGCCTCTGCTATTTACTTTGCACCAAACAGTTCGTACACATCTTCCTATCGAGGTTTCTTCAATAAGACATTTCCACGTTTTGGACCACGTACATTCCGTTTGGATGATTTCAACGATCCTATACATTTGCAAAAGATATCAACTTGGAATACGTTTGATGTACAAGATCTGGGTGCGCATTTGCCTGATACAAAATCAAAGGATTACACATCAGATTTGTATAAAACAAATGAATGGTACAAGACATGGTTGCCAGATGACGTCGAGGGGCGACACGATACGAAAACTACCTATCAAGTTGAAATACGCTATTCGAACAATACAAACGAAACATTTACATTCCACGGCCCACCTGGAGCAGATGAAAGTCCTGGTCCAGTGAAATGGACACGCCCTTATTTTGACTGCGGTCGATCTAATAAGTGGCTTGTTTCAGCTGTTGTACCCATTGCAGATATTTATCCAAGACATACACAATTCAGACACATTGAATACCCAAAGTAAGTATCAGCTATTACAACTTTATGGCATTTTTAAATGTAAAAATATCACCCTTTTTTCAGATACACCGCCATTGCAGTGCTGGAAATGGATTTCGAGCGTTTAGATATAAATCAATGTCCGAAGGGTGAGGGCAATAAGGGGCCAAATCATTTCGTCGATACGGCGCGTTGCAAAAAAGAAACTACAGAATGTGAGCCGCTGCACGGTTGGGGCTTCCGGCGTGGCGGCTACCAATGTCGATGTAAGCCCGGTTATCGATTGCCGAACGTTGTGCGGCGACCATACCTGGGCGAAATAGTAGAACGGGCTTCGGCAGAGCAATATTATAACGATTATGATTGCCTTAAAATTGGATGTAAGTGTTGAAAATGTCATTGCCATTGTCAGTGCCACTGTCAGTGCACAGAGTTTTAATGTACGTTCTAAAGTGGTTCGTTGTTTTTGTGGCAAATCTTGCATATACATAATTTCAACACTTCCGCTACTTACCATTCTGTTTTTTTAATGTGTATATAGGGGTGCAAAAAGTGCCAATACAATGGGAGCGCGAATCGTATGACGTGCGTGAGAAATACTTGGACCTACATCCGGAATATCGTAACTACTCGACAGGCTCGCGTGCTTTACATGAGGAACATATTAATATCGATCAAGTGCTCAAATTCATACACGGCGTGAATTATCGCACGTGTAAAAAGTGAGTGGACATTTCACAGTTTAAACCTTCGAAAAGTGCTATATTTTCATTGCATTTCCATTCTAGTTTCCATCCCCAAGATCTGATATTGCGTGGTGACGTTGGTTATGGCGCTAAGGAACAGTTTGAAAACGAAGCTAAAATGGCTGTACGTTTGGCGAATTTCGTTAGCGCTTTCTTACAGGTAACTGCATTATTAATATTTGCAAAATATTTATGGCTAATATTATAATACTTTTTAGAAAGAAATATAAAACATATTAAAAACAGTATGTGACAGTCAAATGCAGTGGTGATCCAGCCAAAAAATATTTGTATTTCTTAGCTTTTTCAGCAATTTATGAACATTTAAGATTCTAATTGACTTCCTTGTTTTAAACCGTAAAATATCAAGTTTTAAAAATCCGTTACGCAACAGCTGTTCATGTACGTCTCTGAAAAACTGCATTACCAAATTAAATTTTATGAATATTCCTTCAAGTGTGAACTATGATTTTCCACGCCTAATTCAAGTTGCTCAAATTTCCAACGTGTCCACAGGCATATTGTCACCTTGAAAAGTTCATAAAATTAAATATTCAGTGTCAAAGCAACATCATCAAAATGCTAAAATCATTAGTGCAAAAAATGATGATAATTCCAGAAAAACACGTTTGTCACAATTTTATTTGCACAAGTTGGCGCAACAAATAACGTTGTCTTAAGCGTAAATGAATGTAAAAACAAATGAAAATTGTGTAAAACTTGCATATTTTCAAATATAAAGTACAAAAACAATTGAAGATCCTAAAAACCAACATGTTATGCAAATAAAAGCATAATAAACAATAGAAATTAGAATGTTAGATAACGCATTTAAGCGCAGCAATCGTAGGGTCAGTCGAACTAGTTTCACTCGCAATTTACGGTTTATGCATCTACGCTAACACATTCCCCTCTATTTTTTTTTTTATTTTTTGCAACAACAGATCTCTGATCCCAATGAAGTGTATACCGGCAAACGTGTGGCCGACAAACCGCTGACCGAAGATCAAATGATCGGCGAAACGCTTGCCATTGTTTTGGGCGACACAAAGGTCTGGTCGGCTTCTATGCTCTGGGAACGCAACAAATTCACCAACCGCACATATTTCGCACCATACGCATACAAGACGGAATTGAATACACGCAAATTCAAAGTTGAAGATTTGGCACGCCTGAATAAAACGCACGAAATCTATACGGAAAAGAAGTATTTCAAGTTTCTGAAACAACGTTGGTCCACTAATTTCGATGACCTAGAAACGTTCTATTTAAAAATGAAATTGCGCCACAACGAAACAGGTGAATTTATGCAAAAATACGAACACTATCCAAATTCATATCGTGCAGCAAGCTTGAAACACGGCTATTGGGCACAACCACAATTCGACTGTAATGGCTATGTGAAGAAATGGCTCGTGACCTATGCGGCGCCCTTTTTCGGCTGGGATAGCCTTAAAGTGAAACTGGAATTCAAGTGAGTAGAAGTGGGTATTCATAATGAAATAAGGATGTTGACACACAAGCGGGACAACCGGATTTCTTTTGTTGTGAGACCTTAGGTTGAATTTTTTGTTGTATACACTGGGATGTTTTTTAGGCTATTTGTATGATTTAGCAGATGGCTAGACAGATATGAGTTATTCTATTTTTGTCTTTTTGTTTGCGTTTTTCGACAACTTTTGAAGTCATAGAGTCATTTGTGCAAGTGCACCGCATAAAGTCGGGGCAAAGTAGTAAGTTAATTTCAATAACAATTGTGGAATTTATGGGTCACGAATTACAAATGTGTTCTTCATATTTTTATTATTTGCATAACTGGTTATTGTCGGATTGGTTTTATTCTGATTTTAAGGTGTACATTTTTTATATTTTTATAAATATAATTTTTTATTTTTTTAAACATTTAAAAAAAATTTTTTTTTTAGATTTTTTTAAAATTGTTTTAAAAATTTTTTTTGTATTTTTTTTTATATGATGAGTTGACATCTTTTAGATTAGGCTAGATTTGTTAATTTTATTGTAATATTTTCTTTTTTTGATATTTTTAAATTTTGTCAAATATTGTTGTAATTGTAACTGAACTGTATTTTGCTTCAGTTTTCAAAACGAAAATGTGAAGACCCCAAGATCCCTGCGTAATTAATGTAAAGCAACAAGTGACAGTCATTGCACAGAGTAGTATGAAGTCAGTATTATTTATAAAAGTAAGGAAAGGCTAATTAATTTATTATATTCCTTTAAATTATATTTTCTTTAGTAGTAACCATGATTAAAGTGTAATAATTTTGTTACTTAAACAACTAATTATTGTATGAAATATTTTTAGGGGCGTCGTTTCAGTCTCTATGGATATGTTGCAACTGGACATCAATCAATGTCCCGATTCGTACTATGAGCCGAATGCTTACAAAAATACACACAAATGTGATGATCTCACATCCTATGTAAGTAAAATAAAATAGGTAAAGTGATTGCATTTTTTCCATTTCCATTCATAACCATTCATAACCTCAAAATTATTTTTACACATATTTGCCTTGCCACACATTTTAACCAACACCACTTTTGCAGTGTGTGCCCATTATGGGACGTGGCTATGAAACTGGTGGCTACAAATGCGAATGTCTACAAGGCTATGAATATCCGTTCGAAGATTTGATCACCTATTACGATGGTCAACTGGTAGAAGCTGAATATCAGAATATTGTAGCCGATAAGCAGTCGCGCTACGATACATTCCACTGCCGTTTGGCTGGTGCATCTGGCCTGCAAGTCGCCACCTCGCTACTCGTTTCGCTGCTTGGTTTAACATTAGTACTAATGTATAAGTTTAGATGAGCAAGCGAATGAGCTGGCTGCGATGTTGTTACGTAAACAAGTGCCTTGCATCGCCTTCGAAAATTCCAATTCGTCCATTTTCGTTTAAGTACTAGTATGTAAGTAAGAATGCTTGATAACAAATAGCTAAAAAAAAGCAGCAAACATACAATTATCTCTTTTTCCAAAGCAGCGTGAATGCCAAACGTACATTTACTATTTTATTATTATTATTATTATTATTATTATTATTATTATTATTATTATTATTATTATTATTATTTTTTTTTTTTTTTTAAGCAATCAGACATCTCAAATGACATAAATACGAAAGACAACACATACATTCCTTTATAAGACCACAAAAACAACAGCATATGCAAATCATTGGTGAAATAGCTAGGCAGCAAGGCTGCGGTATGAGCAGCATAAATGCCGGCATCAACAACAATAACAACAATGTAGCAATGGCAACAGCAAAGGCTGCACAACAATGATAGTAATGTGAGGAGCAGTGAACAGTGTCATCATTTATCCAAGGCGATTAAGTTGTAGACATAATCTATTACAATGCATCTAGTTATTTGTCATTCGTTGTATAATAGTTAGTTGGTTGGTGGGGAGACAACGGGAAACCAAGCAACAGCAAGCCGTATTAGCAACGCTCAAGAAAAGCGCAATTGTTCGTTGAGCAAGCAGCAACTACACGGTGTTGTCTTATTCCGCCTTCAGCGCTCATATTACACTCGGCAAATGTAAAGAACGGAAATGCCAACGGACGAAATATTTCAGAAACTACATAAATTGACAGAGGGAGCGTATGAAATTACAACAACACTACAGCATAGCAAAAGCTACAAAATCGCAATAAAAGAAAACCTGTTCAATCAAAATCGAAATTTACCTCTCTTTCTCTCACCAAACGCATGCGAAAATCTCTTGCTCACCATTTGACTGAGAACTACCCGAAAGGGTTGAATTCTCCCTTTAAGACGTCTCATTATATAGTACGATGACACTGCCGCTGCCGCTCATGGACATGCACATGGACTGCACATGCAGATTTACTGCTTTACTTCACACTAAACCATTTGGAAGCGCTCATTTTTTATTTGGCCACGCCATTCAACGTTGTGGTCGCAAAGTCTTAGACATTCAGAGGCGATCAAAGTTGAGTGTGCCCATTGTTGTTGTTGTTATTGGTTTGTGTTCATGTGCCTTGCACCCTTTTATGTACATATTTCTATAAACTGTCCACAAGGATGCGCATATTGGCATGCCAAATCGCCAGTCCGTCCGTCCATACTCAGTTGTTTTGTACCTTAGACGCTTTTTATTGTGCTTTCCTGTGGCCTCCTGTGTTGCCTGCATCATTTATGTTATTCTCTTTTTTTTTCTTTTTTGTGGCCTCTATCTTTGTTTTTCTATATATTTCACTATTTTTTGCATGCATTAATTTTTTTCTAGTTGATTATCAAATGTGCCTGCCTGAATTTTCATTATTTGCCTCTACACCCTGAGAACCTTTTTTCCACTGCTGCTGGAGGTTATGTTTCATGCATTTGCAAAAAAAAAAACCAGTTCAACATTTGGACCGGCAAAAACGCCGTTACTTTTTTGAAACGTCACAAAAATATGCGCATTTTGATATCAAAAAACAAGAAAAAAATACACTTATAAAAACAAAAAACTGCGAAGACGTTGCGCATGATTATGTCTCTGCATAAATGGCTTGCACGTACCCTTTAGTGACCAACGTTTTTGCAGCGAAATATTTTCACACATTTTTCATAGTCAAGCACTTAGTCGTAGCATGCTGGAATGCTGCCGTTGCCCGCAGTCAGATAGACAGACAGACAAGCAGGACGGTGGTGAGCGACGAGATGGTACCTCCTCCTGCTGCTTTTCTTTATTATTAAACTTCAGTGCTTATATTTTTTATTAGTTCACGTTGCGTTGCGTTATTTTGGTTTTTTTTTTTTATTATTTTTTTTTTAAGATGCGCTCCGCGATCTATTGTATTCGCGCCACCAGCGTGCGGCGGCCTTTGTCTGTGCCACACAGCTGTGCTCTATGCACAAGCAGACCAATATGAAGATGATTATATAATATGCATATGTTGTTGTCGTTGTTGGTTTGGCAGTAATATCATTGGATTTTTATGAACTGAATATCTATGCGATTTTTTTTTCTTTTTTTTTTTACTTGTCGAACTAGAATAATGTACCGTTATGAAATATTATTTTTCGTATAACTTTACTTGCTACATCGGTCAAACCGATTCCGTCCAAAATAGTGATTTAAAAAGAAAATACACGCGAATATATAAATTATATGCAATACAATTAACTTTTTGCATTCACTCATACACTTATACATATTTCAATGTAATGCCCTTGTGCCTTTTAAACGAAAATCATAATTAATTAATAAATTATAAATTCGAATTCATGTAAAATATGCATATCAATTTACATATATAAGTACAATATTTTACAAATGAAATAAGCTAGCCTTTATTTGTAAGACATTTTAAAGAAGCTGAAGAAATTTATTTTTTTTTTTTACAAACTGTAAGTTACGAAGCATGTTCACAACATTTTAAGTCTAAGCTTAAAATCTATTTATATCAACTTGAAATAGCATACGAAAAAATATGAAAGACATTTTTGGTACAATAAAATCACTAAAATAAATATATCGTCAATGTTTTTTAATTATTGCAAAATTGCGAGAATACTTTACAAATTAACAAATTCTCGACAGTTTTGAACTACCAATGCCAAATGTGGTAAATTTTGTTTTAGTCCGTTGGCTGTAAGATCGGACTGCATGTTCTGTTATTCTCTGGATTTTTCCGACAGTTGAGTTTTTGTATCTTACTTACGGTAATTATTTTAAAAATATTCTATTTCCGTATTCATGTTTCTGTTTTAAAATATTTTTTTTATGTATCTATTATCCATCTATGTATCTATCTATTTACCATACCTTTTTTTAATTAAGTGGATATTCATATTTAATAAATATGAATTAAATTACAAATCAACAATAAAAGAGGAAGAGCAGATTAATTGAGTGAATAGTGCACATAATACTTAATGAAAATCTTTTACTTTGTATTATACTGCGCTACTTTAATAGCGCTATATTTAAACAATAAATTTTTCGAATTTTTTGGTGTTATATATATAAATAAGTGCATATAAATTTGATTGTAGACTTTTCTGTTTACAGACTAATAAAGCAAGACCAAGGCGTTCCCGCGACAGTTTTGTAAAAAAAATAATATTCATTAAAATTAATAATATTTATAATAATAATATAAAAAGTGTTAAAATAAATCGAGATTTCAGTTTGTTACACCTTTTCAGCAACATTTCATACATATATAACGAGCAAAATAACCAAAAATTTAAAAACAACTTAACGGTTACCCATCGCCAGTTCCGCTTAGACAGATCTCAGACAGATAATCATGCAATTTTTTGCTTATTAGTTGCTTAATCACAAGTGTAAAGCTAGTTAAGATTTAACCTCCGTGAAAATCCAACTCTTAGAAGCAAATTTATAATATGAGCTCTTCTTTTCATTGAAGAAATCATTACTGTTAGGTTAGATAGGTACACCATAGCCCTATAATAAAGTTAAGCGCACCAGCAATCTTCCTTAGCAACATAACCTCAAAATTGCATTCAACATTTCTTGATATCCTATCTATATATTGTACATAAACAAAGTATAGTCTTTAGACAATCATATACAAACACTTACCGTACTTATTCATTTTGTTCTTCTTAAAGTAAATCTCCTCCAAAGCGGTTGTCACAAATGTTCGATTGTTAATTATAGTTTTCTTCTTTAAAATTAAATGGTTAAATAAAGATGTTTTTGAAATCGGTGTTTGTTTATAGTTTAGATAAAGTGCTCGTGCGCTATTTCGATTTTTATACCAATTGCTTGGCAGCTTTGAGGCGTAGAGGATTTGAAGAAATCAATAGAATTAGAGATAGTTATAGTATTTTTAAAAGGAAAATTTGCAATTTGTTGTTTTTTCTTCTTTTCGTTGAAGCTGCTCTGCTGTAAAAACTATTTTTTCATTGATTCTTTTGTAACAATTGTTTAAACACAATACAGGAAAAAACGCTCAAAACAACAACACCAAAGAAACTGCACAAAAATCGTTTTTCGTTTTCTCGTTCAATTCTCAAATTGGATATGGGCTTCTTATTCCGCTTATATATCCATATAATTTGTTTATAAATTTGGCGAAATTTTGATTTATATATATGTATTTTTTTAATATTTTTAAAGCGTTTTTGAATTTTAATTAAAAAATTTATTTGCTTTTGAATTTATGAATATTTTTTCTCAAATGAAACGTTTTTCTCATGGTTATCTATGCTTATGATGGCATTTACAAAGGCGGTGATTTTTTTCAAAATTTCGCACAAGTGTTAATTACCATACGTAGACCTTTATACTCGTATGTATATTAAAAGCTAATGATTTCTAAATTTACGTTTTGGGTATATGTGCGACATGACTTCAAATAGAGGAAAGATTTCTTCCATTTATTTTACTAAAAAAATATTTGAATGTTTTTTTTTTAAACAAGTTTTGAAATTTATCGTTAATTAGGATTATTTGCTATCGTTTCTAACCTTAAAATTAATAAACCATAGCACTAAATCAAAATGCAAAAAATGTTTTACTGTAATCAACCATAAAACATGATAAAACACATGTATTTTAAGCAAATAAAGTAATTTTCTTTTAAATTAAATTGTGAATTTCTTCACAGGTGTTTTCCCCTATTACCCCATAGTGTTACAACCCCCCCATAGTAATTTTCTCACGTCATACCGGAAGGTATAAAAATTTTTACCATTTTAAAACTTCTAGGTTAAACATTCATCTCAACTTTCTCAAAAAGAAGTAAAAATTCCACTTTCCAGTTAGTTATTATTTATTTTCGACATTATTCACTTTGTGGTTTTACATATTTCTTATAACTTTATGATTTGTTTTTTTTTTTTTGTAATTGAACAATTTTCTCATTTATAATATTTACTCCTTCGCTATTTTTAAAATGTACGATTTAATAACAAATACGTGTTGACAATACAAGTACAGCTAATTAACACAGAACTATATGGTTACATCTCAACACTTACATATATAATTATATATAAACTCATAAGTAAAGATAAACTGTGCTACTTTAACGCATTTTCAAGTATTATCAACAATATGCATATCGATTAAACAGTTTTAACAACAAACACTTTCGTATTGTCGCACACCTTTGTAATAAAAATTTGATGGAAAATCATTTTTGTTTTTGAACAAAAAACAAAAAAGTTTACATATCAAAGTGTCGGTTATACATTTTACTAATTAAATATTTGCTTTGTTGCCTATGTTGTTTGACCTGTAATTTACTCTATACCAGCGTGAGTGCCTACTAAATTGGTTGATCAGTTTTGAAGCTTTGGAGCTTTTAGTGTACGTTTTGTGATAGTCGGTATTTATTAAAAATTTTCACACCTTTTTCGAAAATAGTTCTTCGATAAACAACAGGTCAGCAGGGTCGTGAAGTATATACATATAAATATGTAATGTAAGTGGAACTAAATAGCTTCTACAGCCAAGTAGTAGACCTCATTCTCTTTCATAGAGGTGTTGACGTTGATGGTTTAGGTCGGATCAGGTCTAGCGGAAATCAAAAGATATACAAAGTTACATTTTAAAGGAAACAATGAACTTTATATAGAAGCAGCAATGTGATAAATATAAATGAAAGAAATAAAAGCGTTATTTTTGCTAGAAAATACATTTAGATATAGCTGAAGATTGTCAAATTTTTAATTTGCTGTCGATTTGTTGAAATATTATTTAAAATTATAGGGTCTTATCAGTTCTGAGGCGGATCGGAACTGCTGCTGGAATTGTATGGGGAAGCTTTGTCAAATCAAAAATATATTTTGAATTTTGAATGGGCTGTCAACTTGCAACCTCTATTGAGAAGAGTCGTTTTTTAACAGTTTTCGTGCTCACCATTTACGCGCTCGCTTTGACGTTTCAATTATTGGCTTTTCAATTAATAGTGGATTTTATTGAGTTTTCAGTAAAAAGTTCAGGATTTTATAATTTTTATAACAATGCATTACATTTATTTTTTATTAAATATCTTATACACATATTTTTCAGTAAAATTTTTGAAATAAATACGTTTGTCACAAATTGAAACGTTATTAAGAACTGCTATCATTTGGTAAACTGGTGTATGCAAATGTTTTAAAATTGCTTATTAATTATAATTAATTATTCTCTACGAGATTTTCAATTGAGCAGAATCAATTTTAGACTTGTTTCATTTTTATTTCTTATTCTTAGTTTCTTTTTGCATATCTGCGTTCACAAGCCCCTACATCTAGATTCCCTTTTGTGGAAAATTATTTAGAAATTATCTTTAGTGAAGGAAATAAAAAATGTTGCGAATTTTTCATGAAAAAATATTGTTTTCCAGCATAAGAGTTTTAGCACGTGACTTGTGACCACGGATATATATCTAAGTCTGTATGTTTATATGCATGTATGTACGAGCAACTCGTTTTTAATGGTGTGTGTATGTATGTGTGTATGTGTGTGTGTCAACCTTAAAGGTGACGCCTTGTGATTAATTACATTATTGTTATTCATATTAATATTATGTAGACCGCAGCACTAATTCTACCCAACATTTCTATGCACTCCCCAAGAGATTGCTGGTTAAATGTATTACTTTAAAAGAATACATTTTTTTAATAATTCAACATACACATTTATTAACTAATTTGCATTTGTAATTTGTAATTTGTAATTTGTTTTTTTTTTTCTTTTTTTTTTGTTATTACTGTTAATTGCATAAATTCTTATACTCGTATTTCGTTTTTGAAATTCAAACCTCATTTTCGTAATTTAAATTCATTATTTGTTCAGCAACTGCACACACACACAGCTGCACCAGCGCCACCCAACCTTACTTTCTATGATTGTTTTGTCAACAAGTCGAGGCATTGTAGTGCCTCAAGAGAGCCGCTAATGCTGCGCACTATCCCTTAATCAGTGGAAGCGTAATAGACCACAGTCGATTTGCGGCGAAAGCCCAGATTGAAGAATGACGTTTCGGATTTTTTGCGCTCACGCTCGTGTTCACCACCGAAGTAGGGGAATAGACGACCGCCAACACCGCCAACACCACCGCCACCACTGCCAATCGGTGGCGCACGTGTCGTTGAGCTGCTACTGTGGCTGTGACTGCTCGAGTGTGCGCCCGATGATGTGGAATAGCCGGCATATTGTTGGTGGTGTGCTTGGTGGTATGCTTGGTGTTGTTGTTGTTGTTGTTGTTGTGATTGCTGTTGATTGAATAAAAATCCAGTAGGCGACATATCAGTCATCTCACACGGCCAGATGGTGACCGAAGATGGGACCTTATGTATCCCGTCCGATAATCGATAATGGTGGGATGTTGACCGGCTAACGATCCGTGGCGAGGACCTCGACCCCATCTAATTGTCGTTCATCGTTTTCATTGTATATAATGTTTCGTTTTTTCATTCGTGTACGTTTTGGAGGGAAATAAAAGAAATGCTATTAGACTCGCCGCAAGGTAAGGCTGCAAGGTATGGTTTCTCTACCCGAATTTAGATACATTGCTATAAAGTGTATGCAGACCTTGCTGAAATTGACCATTGTTATGTAAAATGTCGTATGCTAGAGAGCGTAAAAAAAAATTGGAATTTAATTTGAGAATGTGAAAAGAATTTTAGTGGGTCCACACTTTATTCTAAGAAACTAAAAATAGTCTTGAAAGAATGCTGCTGCAATTAGTATTTAGGAAACCCAAAGTGATCTGTAACTGATTATGGCCCTCGTATATGTTAAGAAAAGGTTCTTTAATTGTTCAGCTCCTCCACCTCAAGCCCCTAACCTTATTTTTCTGCATGATTCAGAAAAAGATTTAGCCTACTTTTGCCAAATTTGTTCAGCTACATAATCAAAGGACTTTTTTTGGGCCTCATAAAACTGTCAAACCGTTGTGACCTTATTCTTAACATTATTTTTAGTTACTTAGGATCAATTTCAACAAGGTGTACATTTTCTATAATGTTTTCAATACTAATTAGGGTGAGTTTTCATAACTTTAGTATACAAGTTTTCTCATTGTTCAATACAATACAGTTCAATACAAGCTTCCAACTACTTCGGTGGTAAGTTTTTCACGCTAGAAAAACGAATAGTTTTTCACCACACTAAATATCTATGTAAACTCACCCTAACCAAATCTACGTGAATTATTTTTATTTAGCTGGAACTGTGATTTTATTTCAAATATTTTACGTACACATACATATGTATTTTCATGTATGATTTTTTTCGCACAATATACATATGTATTTTATATGTATGCTATATGCATCTAGTTATTAGAATTTTTACTGATTTACTGATGAGAATTCGAAGTTCTAACGAAAATGTATAAAATCGTAATGGAATTACAAGTAAAAAGTATAAATAAAGAAAGAAGAAAACAGTTTCGCACAGCGTGGAAAGAGAGGCGGAGTGAGAAAGACATTTTATTTATATAATAAGGTATGCAAAAGGACTGCGTAAGCCAAAGAAAAACGCAAAGGAGTTAAGAAATATGAATTACGATGTACGGTGTAACGACAAAGCGCCAAAAAGCCTGCCGAGAAAGTGAGGTTTTAAAATTTTACAACGGCTACGAGTGGAAAGTTTACAAAAATTTTAACTAGAAATACATATGTTTGATTTGAGCAAGTGTTTTTCCAATATTTATAATTATTACATGCACTTTTGTTGATTTAATTTTCAATAATTACTATAAAATGGTAATATTAAAATTGTTATGCAGCAAATATAGAGTTAGCACTAGAAAAGCGGTGTATTTGCAGGCGTGAGAAATACGAAAAGTTTTAACAATTTTCTTTACCTTCTATTTATTTACAAATAAACGATAAGTGAGTGAAAGTAATTATATAGAAGAAGAAGCGGCCAATTCGAGAGACGTGCAACCAGAGTAGTTGTGGTAGTTGTGGTAAGTACTTGCAATGAATTAAGCGCGCATTTAAAGCGAGACAAAGAGTGTGAGAGAGCGACTCGCAAAACGTTGTACTGTTAGTATCGTGTGGTGAGTATTGATCATTTGTGTTTTTACTTAATTTCACTTTAACGCTATTTTACTGGTTTATAATTTCATTTTATTTTTAATATTTTCCGAATTTTACTCGGCAAAGGCGTTAAAATTGACCGTATAATGCTTTTGACTCAAGTTGCAATCGTACGCGTGTATTTGGTGGTATCTGTGAATTACGAAGTAGAAAAAAAAAAAATCAAATGTTTCGCCAAAAACGTACAAGTATTTAGCAAAGATAGAAGTAAATTGTGTAATAAAGTAAAGTGAATTGTAAAAAATTATTTAGGTATACGCAATCCCAGCAATACCCAGCAGCAAATCAGCGTATGTTTTTCAATTTTTATTCTAAAAAATTTTTGAACTTTAGTTTATTAGTTAAAAAAAAAATTCATTATACGATGATTTCGAACGATTTCGACACTTTCACGTTGCTTAAGCAGCATTCGGCAGCTTATGTGGTGCTGTACAGCTTGACACTTGTGTACTTACCAAAGCGGCTGGAAGCGGCTACGTTTACGTTAACGTTTCAACAGTTACAATATAAATCATGTCATATAACGCTCTTTGATTCACTCTTTATATTTTTTTTACATTTATTATATAAGCACTTGTACAGTGTGGTGAGTTTTTTCGTTTGCGCATGGTGAACTCTGTGCAGTTATGCTGTGCGCTCATTTGACATTTGTGTTTTGACATTACTTGACGTTTAAGAATTGACATATGAAATTGTGCGCAGCGTGAACGCCTATCTTGTGTTGGGCGATGCGACCACAACATCTCTTCTACAAAATGCTGGGCGACTGCAGTTACGTTGCGTGATTCAGTTTGTTAATAAATTTATACATTCATATTTTTTTTTTTCGAAAGCATTTTAGGCGATTTCACCAATTAATATAAAATTTACATAGTTGAGAGAAAATTTTGAAAAGGAAAATGAAAGAGTAAATTTTGAGTAGAAGCGACAGTAGTGTGTTATAAACGTTTTGTTAAACATTTTTTAGTGTACTTTTAGATATATCGTATATTTTTACTTTTAAAATATTTTCAACATACAAACAAAAATTTTAGTGCGTGTGATAAAAAATATACTTTGAAGTCACGAAGAGAACTCAGGTTACATACTCATAAATATATCTCAAATAGTATTTCTTAATTATTAAAAGAAATATAAGAAATAATGATTGTTGAAACAAAACAATAAAGTAGTATGGGACTTAGAGTGTCATTGAAGAGTTAAATCAGAAATCGTAAATGCTCTTCGAAGGAAAACTCGCGAGTACTTTCTTATTTTGATAACATGTGTACTTATACTCATACTATAACTGTTATAAAAAATGCACGAAACAATTAGGTATAACTTATTCAATACCATTAAAAATATTCTAATAAGCTGCATGTGGTGAGGTGGTGGTGAGAAGCTAATTCCCAACTATGCTGAGAGAGACACTGTGTAAACAGTCTATTAGTATTGTAATGTTTTACAAAAAATTGGAAAGAATCTTCAGTTCATGTAGATACAATCTGTTCTCAAACCCTAATAGAATAACACTGCTCTCAAATCCTGGCTGCATAAAATCTTAGAACGAAAACATTTTTGGAGCTATTTGCTCTAGTTTACAATTTTACTTAATGAACCACATCCTGCCATTCTCTCAATACTTATGTATGTTCTATTGATTGGTCAGTGCCTATCAGATAAGTTAGATGGAGAATATATTGCGTCTATTGACATTTTGAAATGAGCCTGGCACCCCTGTCCAATGAAACTCAAGCTCGTCAAACTTTATTGAAAATATAATGAGCAATTTACGAGGTCTGATTAAAGTTTTCACCAAATGAAATTTGAATTATTGAGTATATGTTTTATTGCAAAATTTTTATCTGCACTTATTTCATGCAAAATTTAAACGCAAATCTATTTTATAGTAAAATAATTGTACCAAAATGCATAAATCTGATGAGCTTTTGGCCTTGAAGAAGGTTGCTATTCTGATCTACTGCTTTACTATTATATATACATTACATTACACATTGCTACACATTACTATTATATATACATATATATATATATATTACAATTCTAAACAAACATAGGTACTTTTGCGGTAAATATCATTTGTTAAGGCCTCAGCTCGGTTACAAGTCAGTCCATACTATTCCGTATTACTTTTTAGTCGTTAAAGTGGCCTTTGGACTCACGAGACATTAAAAAAATAATAATAGAAATAAATATCTTAGCCGCGTCATGAGGAATGTGGTCCAGATGAACCGTTATTATTATAGAGCCATTATCCTAAATCCTAGTCTAATATTCCCTTTTAATATTACGGAGATACATAATTGTACCGATATATGCCGGATAAAACTAAACGGGAAACTCATTATATTTGTTATAAAGGGCATTTATCATCTATCTTTGACTCCAGATCACATTACGATAAGTTTTTTCAATATATGCCTTAAAAATTCCTCCGAGAGAGCGGAAATCCTTTTATTTGGCTAAAGGAATTTGGCTAAAAAAATTTGGCTAAATTGACACATTTTAGAGATACATTATATGTTATATTCTCTTTCGATATATTTGTCGTTTGTTATTGATATATATATATATATATATCGAGATATTTGTTGTTGATTTTACTGAGTTTTAACTGAGTTTATGAGATCTATGCATTAATAACTCTCCAATTTGTGACCTATTATGAAGATTTTTTTGCGTAATTTTTTATTGAGTTAGTATTTAGATTCTTCAATTTCCCTGACTTATCAAGTAAAGCTTATAAAGGTTCATAAACCATATCCTTGTATTTATTGCGGAGTTTTTTATTAACATTTTGTATTACTAATCAAACTGTTAAAATTTAGTTTTCGCTAATTGCCTCTCCTACTGTTTTCAGAAAAGTTTTTGTATCAAAGATGAGACCTTCTGTCACTTCAGGTGAAAGATTTTTAAAATGTTTGAGCTGGTGTTTCTTGAAAATTTTACAATTTTACAATCTAAGAGAGATACTGAAACATATAAGCTGTGAAATGAGTTTGAATTTTGCTGCAGAAGAGTCTTGTCTGATGCTCTAAAGTTTCAAATCTACGAAAAGAACGTTAACAATGTGATCTAGTAAATTATCGGGTGATTTTCATTTTTGCAAAATATAAATATAATATAAGCCAAGTGTAGATTTTTGAACAGTGACTGAGCTCAGCTAGATAGATAAGCAAAATTTACAACAACATATGTACACAAGTAGATCAAACTAAAGCTATTGCATATTTTTTTTGCTAAAATGCATAATTTTTGTATAGAGAAACGTTTTTAAATATTGAGAAAAAATGGTGAAAGTTAATTGCAATAAAACATATGAAGGTTTGTACCAGGATAATAGTTTGTATATCTGCTGATCCGCATTAAATATTACGATTTTGTTTTTGATTTCATTACGAGTATACATATATATATGCATATGATTGATTTATGTAGGTATACGAGTACGAGTATATGCAAAAAAGTAGAGAAAAAACACACAGTCAAAAAACATTAACTCGTTCATCATTACAATATCAATAAGTGGTATGTATGTATAAAGGAAGTAGAGCTAAAAACACATTTCAAAAACATTTTGCAATATTCATGGTATTTATGTATAAGTATGAGTAGTTAGGTATTGCAGTATGTATTGTTGGCGAATTTTCTGGTGTATATAGTAATTAAATGTATATAATTAGTAATGGAATTTGGTTTACACATTTATGTATGGATTATATTGGATATTCCAAGGCAGTTATATATTCAAATTTTTACGAAAAAATTACAATAACAACAATGACACTCTCACAATTGAACTTTGGGTTACAAATTAATATTGAAATTGAATTTAATGCAAATAGAGTACACAGTTAGGAAGAAATGCAAATTAGATGAGAAGTAAGGTGTAACCAATGGAGAGCGAGAAGAAAAACAAAAAATTAATAAATAACAAAAAATGAAAATATATTTATAAAAAAAATGCTTACTTAATCAGCTTTGACGTGAATGAAAAATTTTTGGCCAAAAATTCATATGTGAATCGGTTAAAATTTTAAATTTAAAAAAATTTAGAAAACAGTTAAGCTTCTGAAAATAAATCTAATTAAATTTGACATGTTAAAAAAATAAAAAAAAATTTATATTAATTTAATTAAAAAGTTTAAAAAAAAAATTAACAAAAAATTTAATCTAATTATTAAATTATGTGTTAAATCTTTCGCCTTTTCCTAATTTCAAAATAAAAATATTATGTTCAAAATAAAAATGTATGTGTTTTTGTTAGCTTGTTTATGTCGTTAAAAATATATTGTATTTGAATCAAATTGTTTGTTGCATCATTTTTTTATTAATTAATTTTTTTGATTTTGTTTTGCAAAAATAGAAAAGTGAAAATGAAAGCATTACAAACAAAACTCACCTCGCGTTGTGACCCAACAAGATGATATTTCTGCAAATACAATGGAAATATCGATACCGTTTTATACGAGTAATGAGAGGATAACACGAATATAGATAGTTTAAAACTTAGACAAAAAAAAAAAGTTTAAAAAATGTAATTAAATCAAAATCATAAGATAGCTTTACATAGGACTTAATTTATTTCAATTAAATTGTGTGTTTAATATGTAAAATTTGTGATTTTTGACAATTTAATTTTTAACAACATTTTTGAAAAAAAAATACATGCATAATTTTAATTATGTAATAAAATTTTTACTTATTTAAAAAATTATTTCTCAGCACATTTATCATTTAGTATAAATATTTTCACTCAAATTAAAAAAAAAAGACTAGTTGCCGAATAAAAATAAAGCATACATTTAGGAACAGCGCTTATTTTTTACTAGTAAAGCTCTGATCTGTGGCCGGCGTAGGTATTATTTTGCTATATCTACACTGAACGGACCTCCTCCTCCTCCTAGATATTAAACAGCAAAGGCCAAATTTTGGAAAAATATCCTGGAGAAAAATAGAAACTGAGTAACTTGCATGCCGCTAGGGCTGTGTGTGTCTCGAGTCAAGAAGTGCTTTTCGACAACGAACTAGTTATGGCTACCACTATCGTATCGTCTATTTTTGTAGAAAAAATTATCTTCTTCGTTGATTTCGTTTACAACTTAGCACGATTAGAGAGGTTTCTTATTCTTCATATAGCTTTTTTTTATGCAAATTTCTTAATTAATATGAGTTTTTTGTTAACGAGCTATTTAGAATTCTAGAAGTTTGCTCAAGTGTGAATTTTTTCTACATTTTCTAACATTACTTCTTTCTTTTAATTTTAAAAATATTTTAAACAATTCTATCTACTTATACTTAAAAATCTATATTTCCTTAATATATAAAACTATTTATTTGAGTTATTTGAATACATATGGCTAATTGGTATAAAAAAAATTTAAAATATATATTAATTATTTTAAATAAGTGACTAATTTGAATGTTTTTTTTTATATTCAGTTAGGATTACTATTAAGAATTATCTTTCGGCGAAAATTTTGTTTTTTTGTTGTGCTTTTTTTCAAGTTTTTTAATTGTTAAATAATCTTCTTGACTAAAATAGTAATTATACTTTTCTTTAATTTACTATATTTTATTAAATTATAATTGTAAATAAATAAAAATATTATTTTCTTAGTAAATAGAAGCAATTTCAAAATCACTTTCAGCTGCATGCGTTTCTTCAACACTTTGGATGGTGCTTCTGAAAAATGCCGCAAAGCAATTGGTGCAATTAACAAATCAATTCTATACCGAACATTTTGAATAATTTTGTGTGGGCGTGTTTTCGTTACAAAGCTTAATTTTTATAATAATAGTACTTGAAGAAATTAAGAACGTAATTAAGAAGAATAGAATTTACTTTAAAAGTTTAGAAGTAGCCGAGTATTTTAAGGTAATTTTAGTATATACACAATTACCTATTATTTCATTAATTTAAAAACTTAATTTTTTATAAATAAACAAGTTACCAAAAAAATTAGTGCACTTAATTTTAGTATGTAATATAAAATAAAATAAATAAATATGTGAAGATATGTGTAACAAAAAAGGGGAATTTTTCCTATTAACAATTTTCATTAAACTCAAAAATTAATTATACGTTTAAGCAAATTAATTTAAAAATATTCTAAATTAGTAACGATCTCTTCACTGAAAAGAAAAAAATATATATATTAATAAAAATAAATAAAAATCCCTAATTTGTATAAATTTATCTTTGATTTGACCTTGGACTAAACAACATGACAATATAACCTCTCCGAATAGTAAGTTTAGCTGGCAGTTTTCATCAATTAGCATTCCTAAAAATGATTTTATTCTTAGCTTCAGCGTATTTTCGAACAGCCAAAGCTTTGTCTTAGTTAAGAACCAGAAAAACTTGGCGGCGGCAGCCGAATTTTGAGCCCAGTACTCAACTCTGCCGCGGTGATATGTTTTAGAAAGTACATAGCGGTAGTGCTTTTACTGTAGATAGAGTATATTCAGATAATGTTGAAAATATCTTCGTAACTGCCATTGAAAGTTTTTCGAAAAATATAAACTGTCTTCAATATTCACTTTCAGATTCTATGAATTTTTGTCTTGACATAAAACAATTATCAAAATCAGCATGAAATATCGCAATGGGTACCTCAAAAATGTAGTATGTGGGTAGCTCCACAGGAGGCGTCATCAAATTATGACGTTCCACACAGACGAAAAGTTATTAGGTATAGTACAGTTGATTATGAACACTAAGTCATTGTTGGGACGTTGTTATTTTTAAAATAATTAAAATTTTGAATAGTATTCTCAAAAGCGGAAACTGTACTTCTAAATAAAAAATTTTCTGCTCTAAAAACGAATTCAGTTTTAGAGATTTCTCGGGTGCATGATGAATCTAAGTGTGTACCAGTTTTAGAAAATTTTTGGCTCTTCGGGCTTTCGATATGTCTCCTCGGAGTCTTTGAAATTTTTTTTCACTAAATCAGACTTTCTAGTAGATAAATCTTCAATTTTTTTTGAGACATTTAGAAAATTTACAAAAAATTATTCACGTTTTCGTTAAGTTTCTTAGGTTAGGTCAGTCTTAGAAACCTCTACATACAACAGAAATTCAGAAATCAATGTTTAAACTAAAGTAACATTAAAAATAAAATGCTTTTTCTTAGAAAAAAATATTACAAAATCTTAAATATACGATGCATAAAGAACTTTTTTAATTTATCTGAAAAATTAGTCAAAATATTAATTATGTACATGTGGGTTTACATGTGGTTCATGACTTTACTGTAAAAATTATTGGAACGGCTCATCAACAAGTAAATAAGTCTATATTTATATATTATATTTACAATGCCAAATGCAGGTTAGATACAATAAAGTCTCAATATATGTATATATAGCGCCTGGGTAAAGAATGTGGGTAAGAAAACTCCAGATTTATTTGTGGTTTTCCAAAAAATATATCACAAGCCAGTCATTTATTAGCCACAACATCGATTAAGCTTGTATATATGTATATATGTATGTATGTATATTACGGGTATTAACTGTAAATTACTGTGTACGAGAGTATTCAAATATCGATATACAAATGAACAGGTGATTGATTGTTGGTCTTGGGCAGTCCATACACACTGGCAAATCTTTACGAAAAATGCACAAAAAGCCAGAAAGCCGAATAGTAAGACAGAGGCGCAGGGGAAACACAGCAAACGCGTCCCCCCAAAACCAAAATATGTATGTAAGGCAGTTTGTGTTTTTGTGTCTTATTGTTTTTGTACACGCCTTCGAAATCCGCATGTGGGCGGGTGCCAACACCGATATATCATTATTGAAGTACTATATGCCTTTATTATAGAGTAAATATGTAACTGTGTATATGTATGTATATTATGTACATATTAGTTTTAGTGGTTAGGAAAAGTATAATATTTGATAATTTATATATAGTATATAGTAGTAAGAGCACGTTGAGAGTAGTAGTAGTAGTAGTAGGAGTAGTAGTGGTAGTAGTAGTGGCAGAGTAGTAGTAGAAATACAGAGTAGTTGTAGTTAGTGGCAGGCAACCAAAGTTGGTAAAAAGAAACACAAAACGCACTTCAGCTCAGGAACTCAGTAAAAAGTCTCTGTTAGCGCTAATTGCAACAAAAAAGTTTGTGGTGTAACATTTCGCCGTTACAAAGTTTTGAAACAAAAGCATTTAGCTCTAGTTAGCTGATTTTCAGAAAGTTTTTTGTTTTTTGTTTTTTGTTTTTTTGTTTTTTCTTTACAAATCAGCGCTAGCGAAAATTAGCATTTGTAAGTCTATGGCATACTATAACGGTATATATGAATGCAAAGTAGCGGTTAAATGTTGTCTACAGTGCAACATCCTTCTATAAGGGATTTCGAAAGTGTTCTCAAACTTCAAAAAACATTTATACAATTATGCATTTGCGTTCTAACATTCTAAAATGTTGCCAGCAGACGCATTCGCTAGTTTTTTTCAATAAATATAATATTTCGTTACAGAAGCGAAAGGTTAACTTCGCAGCTATAAAAGAAAAAAACCAGTACACTAGAAAAAAATTCACAATTTTCCAAATTCTTTAGATTGTAAATTATTTCATTCAATAATTTTTTGGGCAGTTTTATAATATTTGTTTTCGCCTACCGCATGGGGATAATGAATTTCAGCTAATTCACAACAACATTGATAACGCAGTATAGCACGACCACTCTTTCTGAAAATTTACGGGCACAAGAATATGAGAAAATTAAAATTTATTAATTTCAATAATTTTTTCTTATTTCTTTTTGCTTTTTTTTATTTAAAAATGTAATAAATCGAAAATTTATGTATTGTTATTTTTAATAAAAAAAAACAAGTTTTTCAATGCTAACAAAGTAAATATGCATATAGATTGTATTCAAAACGGGTATAAACTTTTGATTAGAATTTAATATTAGAAAAAAAAAATGCATTATTTGAAAACTTAGCAATTTCTTACTAGAAAATGTTAGTATTCATATTTTAAAGGTCTATTTTTTAATGAAATTTAAGTGTTTATATTTTATTTAATTTTCAAATGCTATTTAGCTTAATTATGAAAGTGTGTAATCAAAGTAATTAATCAACTAATTTTAATAATAAATAATTTTTGTGTTGGACGTAGACAAAAAATTAGCATACTAACACAAGCACAAATGAACTGATTCGATTTTTTCTTTAATAATTTAGTAACGATCAAAATTTTGTCTTACCTTAGCAAGCGCGTTATGTAATCTGGCCAGTTTTCGGGGAACATAACTAGGAAAAAGCCAACAGCGATTAATATGACACCAGCCAATTTCATGCCGGCGAATGTGGCGCCGTACAGTACAACGTCCAGAGCTGTGAAGATACAAAATATATGTAATAGAAACTTTAAATTTTAAATCCAAAAAGAAATAAAATTTTACAAACACTTTTTTTTTCTAAAGGCGTTCTTCGTTGGGCAGGCAATGTCAAATCTACGAATGCTTTTCTGACATGAACAAGTTTCTCATATAATCTGTCAGCCGTTTAGAAGCGGCTGGAAGCATGTAAATTCCTCCATTTGTCGGATAATAGCAAGTTGAACGCTACAAAGCAGTTAGGCTAAGCTATTCGGAGGAGGTGTAACCGCCAATCACATGTATATAAAAAGAAATTTAGAAGAAGTAAGGAAGGTCTAAGTTCGAGTGTAACGGAATATTTTACAGTCTCGAAATTTAGAAGGATCAAAGGCAGTGAAATATTTTCAAGTTGTTATATTAAACAAAAGGGCACATTATCATCAGGAAATGGTTTTCTTTAAATTTCAATACTATATCTCACAGATTGAGCGATATTTTGGTAAAAAGTCAGTCTCCCTCAAAAATATATTTCACAGTTATAGGCACTGAGGTCCACATATTCGGTATCTGGGTATTTGAAAAGGGGTGATCTGATTTCAAAGATTTTTAGACGCGAGACGGAATACCCTGAAGGCCCCATTTGTGCAAAGTTTTATTCAAGTTCGAAAGTGTACCTGAACTAAATATTAAACATATCTTCAATTTCTTCGAACACTGATTTTTTCTGTTTGGGTTCTATATTTCTAGGTTAACGGTAACAACGCCAACATTAAAGTTTCACTAACACTGCGTAATTTATAAGCTTAGTTGAAGCTTCTGACCTGACGTTTTTACTAATTTTTTTCCAAAACTGCATTTCTAAGCTACTTTGGCTTTTGTTTGCTTCCAATTTTGATCAACTTAATTATCAGTCATGAGGAAGCTCTTACTCAATAGTTCCAATACTTTCGTTCCTTACACTTACCTCCTGAAACTGGCACAGCTGTTATCAAACCAAGCGTAACAAACATATTATAAGTGACGGCCGCGCTGAATTGCATTAGTATGTGGAAAACTGAAATAAATAAACGTTTTAAATTTTTTTATTTTTATTATTTAACAAAAGTGCATTTACCCAATAGTAAAATGCTGGCGATTAATAAAATAATCCATGGCATACGATCCGGCGGCATGCTCTCATAGCCCGCCAAATAGAGCCCCACACAGACGGGCCACAACAGCAATGCATTCAGAAACCCGAGTGTGGTGAAAGCAAAAGCAATTTGACCAATCGGTGGATCGCCCATCACTTTACGGAACATAACCTAAAAGCAAGGCATAAAGAGAATGGTAAAAACAAAAAAAAAAAAAGGATGTAAACATTTCCGCAATGCCGATTGCAAATGTATGTGCGAGCCCACGAGCAATATGCAAATGCCACAGGGTCGTAATACCCACCCTGAATACCGCATAACCGGCAGCACCCAGTGTTGCCAGCACAACACCGCTCAGCGTGCGACTCTCGGTAATACCGTCCATGTAGGCGAGCAGCGCAATGCCCGTGTCACACAGAATAACCGCAACAATCTAGAGGAGATTAAAGAGCACTTAATTGAATTTATTTCTTTAACAATTTAATGCCATGTCGCACGGCGCTCAAGGCATACATACCCGCACGCCCACAAATTGTTCGTGTAGAATGACCCAAGACAGCAGGTAAACACAAGCGACATTGGTCGCGAACAGCGCCATGGCATCGGTGGCGAAGAGGACGCGAAGAGACATAGTGTACAGGTAGGTGGTCACCAGCCAAAGGATGCAGAAGGAGAGACAACGGTTGAGGAAGCGACCTGTGTGGAAGGCAGAGGTGAATGCCAAGCAAAAGACCTTAGTTAACGTTGGGCTATTACCGATGGTGAAACCACGATCGCGAAAACCGCGCAACACATCGCCCAAGATCTCGCCCGGCTTGTCACATTTGCGCAACGACACTCGCCCCAGAATGTAGATGGGAAAGAAGAAGAACGAAAAATTTGTAAAGAACCAAGCGGCGAAGAAGGGCGCGCGAAATACAGTCGTCTCTGGGGAATTTGGCTGTACGACGTGGAAAAATTTTGTAGCATCCTCCACATCATTGACGCTCAAGGCGTTGTCACTTATGCCCAAAATATTTCTCGGATCATCGTCATCATCCATATTTGTGACTAAGTCCAGTTCGATGGCGCGATTTGATGTGCTGTCGATGTCATCTGCGGTAATACTAGCATATGTGCTGCGATTCAGGTAGAGAAATTTGATGCAATGCGTTGCGCCGACCCACGACGCGGTGACGAGTATGGTGACACAAACACCAAAGTACATCTGAACAGAAGCAAGGTGGATCAATATACAAAGCAAGTTTTAAGGTTCCATATTTAAAAAGAAATTCACTCACCTTCCGCGCCAGTTCGGAGCAACACGACTCTTTGCATGCTTTTAATCGGCGAAACCGCACTTCGGTGCCATCTGGCCCTGCCTCCATGGTGGGTGTATCCGGTTCATTTGCACCGCCACTAGCACCACCAGGCCCCACACCGACAATACCACTTACACCACAAGTACTTACGAAACTGCCACCGCCAGCACCGAGTCCACGTCGCAAGCCTGGATGCGTGCCAATCGGCGTCGACGCATCACGTGCATCCGGATGTATGGTTATAACCTCACTCGGATCCTGTTGACTCGATGAAATTGAGTCTTGGTGGGCAATTTGTGGATTGCTGGCGTTGAGCGCATTACTAAACCCACCATAGGGACCATTCGGAGAGTCACCGGTTACGACAACGGATGGTGTACGCACCCGTTTCGGGTTGAAAATGGCGGGTATCTCTCCGTCACGGGTCATGCTATCGACGATTCGTTGTGCACTCACAATGATGACGATACATTATTTTTTGACTATCGATTAGGAGTTGAGCGACTATTAGTTAGTTGATGAATTGACCTTAAGTTGGTTTGAAAGCTGGAAATAAAATAGAGCTAAAATGAAATAAGAAGTAACTGATACTCTTTTTTAACTATTTTTGCTGCTTTGTTTGGGTGTATTTACACCATATGAATGTCTTTAGCAAGTTGGGGTTCTAAATCTTTATAAAATCTGCAACATGGGTCATTGAGTTATTTACGTTCTTTCGAGTAACGTCTTCTACTGGCACTTATCATGTCCAACCATAAACCCTCCACAAAATTCTATGCTTATTACTCTGTTTTCCATACCAACGTCACTAATCGCTGATAACAAGGATATCATCTGTGGGTATGTGTAGTAATTTTACTTAACCAAAATCTGTGCGCACCGGAAGTTTAAGTCTCAGAGTTCTGAATTGAAGAACCTCCTCCGTTGAAGTTTCAAGATACATTTTTCATATATCTTTTGACTTGAAGGACCCATTTGGAGCAGATTTAAACTTTACGGACATATATATGGTATTTATAGAGATATATGGTATATGCAAAGCTTTTCATGATTTTGGGAGCCGATGTATCGGATAACATCAACCAAATTGTAAGAGTAGTTGTCAACGTGTTTCTATAATTTTTTTAAAATATGTGCACCGTTAATCGATGCTCTGAGCGGTTTTATAAAAAGGTCGCTATGGCCCCAAGCTTTAAGAAACAGTTGGCTTAATTTAACCGGACCATGGTTTGCCATCCCACAGAGTATGTGAGGTGGAGTGGTAATTTTGAGGAATACTGTCCCGGCCATTGTAGGAACGAGTTGTCTTAGATTCTGTCGGAAAAGAAGTAGGTTATTATTTTAGAGGGAAATACTATCCCTGTTGTTATTATGACAATCATTTGACGAATACAGTTATTTGTAACGAACCATCTTTCCGAGTTGTCAGATTTCCTACACTTCTTGGTCCATATAAAGGGCAGAGGGTTGCCAAAACCCTGGTAGAAACAATAAATATTGCTTGCTGATTTAAGGTCGATTTTCAGTAGTTCTCGACATAAATACACTTCCAAAACAAGCGTAGATCCTTAAAATTCAACTAGACAAATTGTTCAAAAGATCTTTCCAGTACTGGAAATATTGGGGTGTATACCAAGCCTCCAAATTAAAACATAGTTCAAATCTATTGTGAATAATTTCGTTGCATTCATAACCTCATCACACTTATGAATGGCATGCATCTGGGGGCCTTACGTGTTGAAATTAATTAGAAGAAACTTAACCTCACAATCGTCGAACGTGAAGTGTTTCGTGCGTGCACGAGCGAGTAATTTTGCGAAGCGCCAGATTGCGAAAATGCAAATGATGCTATAATTTATTTGCATTACGATTAGGCGGAGCTTCAAGTTCCAGCTGCACAGTTAAGAATACACGCACACGCACACATACACATATATATATATATTATGCACGCAAGCTTAACGAAATAGTTCAAAGCCACACAAACCGTAATCGCCGTCATGTTGGACTAACGGTCACAGGCCAGGCACACTTTGGCTTCCCTGCGATCAACTTATTGTTTAGATTGACGAATTGTTTCAAGCGAAAAATGAAAAGAAAAAGGATTAAAAAATGATTTAGCGAACAAAATAAGAATCCGTTAGGTGTTGCACGTCGAACCAAAGAAACGGCCAACTGCCAACTGTCAACTATGAGGCAATTTTTTGATAAATGAAAACCGTTATTATGCGACTCGCACGTGTTTCTATGTGTGTGTGTGTGTGGGTGAAGAGATCCATTGCGTTGAGTGTTGCGAATGTTTAAAGAGAGGCCGAGGTTGAGTTGAGTTCCATATGACATAACCTTCAACAGAGTCAAGTGCAACCAAAACACACACACACTCAGAAACGTCAACGTCATTACAAATTTACACTCCCCCCCTCACACACACACACTCACTCACTCTCGCAAGCATCGTGCCTCATTATTATGCGATTTGGTTGGTGGCCTAATGAGCGCTTTGCCACGCTGTAGTTGGTCCACGATCTGTGTGTGTTGTAAATTTTCGTTTACAACTCATTCGGCGAAGGTCATCGGAGGCAATGCCAACCTAATAATGTCATAATTTGCACATTTATGATGAAGAATGTTGTGTTTGCATGTTTCTTCTGAAAATTTGCATAAGTCACATGACCTACCCGACTCACATACTCAACAACTCACAACTCATATAAGTATATGTAATATATAACGGTATATGATTATAGTGGTATTCGCGGCAGTTGAATATTTTCGGCAGAAAACTCGTTTCAAAACCTCTGCCAAGGCTGTGCTTGCTTAACTGTTATTCTTAGAATGTTCTTCCACTCTTAGTTTCGCACTGGCATTTGCATTTTTAATGCGCTCACAAGTGTGTGGTTCACGCAATTTGAAAAGCTTTAATTAAAAAAAAATCAAAGTTGGCTGTTGTAAAAACGATTGGCTAGATGGCTAGACTAGACATCAACTTTGAATACTTTCTGTTGGGACTTCTTGTAGGTCTACATTCATTACAAATGTAGCCGAAAGTAAATTTTAAAGAAAACTTTAAATTTTATAATTCCTAGAGAGACGACGAAACAGAAGCTGAGTTAAGTGAGAGAAGCACCACTGAGTTGGAGAACATGGAGTTTATACATTTTCTCCAATAAAATCATCTTCTGGAACTTCCTCAAAATATGAGAAAATTATACGATATTTGTTGTATTTTATACATAACGAAGCTCCCTAACCCAAAAGTTTCCCGAATGAATGTTAGAAGTACTTTAGGGAACCGACTGACTCAAAATGATGCAAACTTTGTCTAAATGGTTACCCAAAATAGGCTCTGAGATGGCATTATGATCAAAACGTAACCGACATTCCGTCACAAAAAAACTAAAAACAAAAAAAAATGCAATGGTATTTGGAAGATTGAAGAGATTTTCTCAAATCAGGATTATCTTAGAATCGCTATTTAGGAGTTAATGTGATTTTTAATTTAGACTCATCCGTTACAAAAAGATTAAAACAGTCCGCACAAAACCTTTGATAATTTAAAGGTGACAGAAATCTCCATACTTTCTAAGTTAGTTAATTTTAGTTATAAATCTTCAAGATTTATAAAGGACTTAATTACGAAAAGATGAATATGGATTACTTCTAAAATAATCTCAGCATTTTTCATATACATATGTAAATATTAATCGTCATCAATTACCGAAAAATAATTACTTTGGTTATCGATTAATAAAAACAATCATTTACGGTAGTGGTTATTGGGAAAAAATGATTTCGGATATTAATATCGATTATAGTATTTTTAATACCAAAGCATTTCTTGACAAGCTTCAAGCTAAAAATCTTTTGTAGGAGGATATAAAGACTGCCTGGCTATCCACAAAGGTGGACATGCATTACCTTTTCAACATTTTCGATTTTCTCACTCAATTCATAAGTAGCGTTTTTTTTCATGCAATAGTTAAAAAATAATCGCTCACGATTTCTGAAAATAATTTTTGTTGTTAGCGATTACTAACATAACCATTCATGGTATCGGTTATTGGATAAGAATCGTTTCTGATATCGATATCGATAACACATTTTCCTTATGATGTAAATACTTTTAATATCAGAAATTATCTTCATACGCTTCAACCCAGTGGTATGTTGGAGAAGGATCTAATAACTGCTTTAATTTCCGAAGGGATGAATTAGGTTTGCCTTTAAGAATATTTTTGTTTTGACAATTAAAAATTTAAAAATTATGCTTCTTCAAATAAAAATCGATAAAAAGTTTTTTATCGATTACCGAAATTCATCGTTTTTGTCAACGATTACTGATAATAAAAATCATTTCTATTGGGTTGTTCGGAAAGTCATTTCGTTTTTTCCCGCCAGAGGACTTAATTACGTTTTTTCGAAACTAACTTCACACTTAAGCCCCATAACCATTATATGTCATGAGAGCTGATATTGCAAGGCTTGTGTGTGAAAAAGTTCTATTAATTCTACCCAGTAGTTTTTGGTTGGTGCCTTTTTAAATATGGAGAGCAATAAGCAGCATTTCCGTCATATTTTACTTTTTAACTTCAGAAAAGGTAAAAATGCTGTCCAAGCGAGAAAAAAATTGACGGATGTGTATGGAGAAGGCGTGTTAACAGTACGCCAGTGCCAGAACTGGTTTGCAAAATTTCGATCCGGCAATTTTGATGTCGAAGATGCACCACGGTCTGGAAGGCCGGTCGATGCGATAAAGGCATTAGTTGATGCAAATCGGCGAATCACCACACGAGAGATCGGTGAGAGGTTAAATTTGTCGAATTCAACTGTTTATGGCCATTTGAAAGGCATTATACGAAAACTGTCTTTCATGTTCCCCAAAAAAAACGAAATGACTTTCCGAACAACCCAATATTACCAATATTATTAGTTATTAGTAGTTATTTTTTCCTAACGGGCGTTTTGCAAGTTGCCGAAGTACTTGTTTGACAGACTGTATATATCCGTATCTAGGCATTATTTGCTGTCGATTGCATTGTGTGGAATGAAGTGTGCAATTAGGTCAAGTGGAAATTATAAAATTCATTCCAACTAAATTATTTTTTAATGAAAGATGAAGAGAAAAGCTGACAGTAAACGATTAGAATTATTTATATATATTTACATGCTTAGGAATATAAATATATAAACAGATGTTTGTTCAAAGTAAGCATGTAATCTGAGGCATTGATAGAGACGTTCTCCAGCGGCGCAAAGCAATCAACTCAAGTGCTGTATGGCAGCAGGAGCAGCAATCCATGCCAATGCAGTGGCACAGCACAAGCAGCAACGAAAAACGAAATGGAAAATGCAAAAAGCAAATAATAAAAGGTGGCAATAACATTGGGAAGCGAAAAAAATAATAAAAAAAAAATTAAAATAAAATAAATAAAAATATATAGTATATCTAATTGAAGGAAATACAACCACAACCCAACAAGTTTAATGTAGCATACCCTGAGGCGTATTGCACTATTGCCAGATTTGGTTATGTATGCAGCAACCGACTATTTGTGCTTGTGTAAGTATTTAAAAATATAAATTTGTAAAAATGTGTGTATATATGATTAATAGTCAACTTGGAAGCTCAGCCCATCAACAATAACCCGAGTGGCGAGCAGCACATTGGCAAATCAAAAGAGAAGGCAGAAATCAAGCTCACCCAGGCGCCACCAACGCCCACAACTTGTGGTCGGCGGGGCGCTCGGTGTTGAAGCGCTTGATGCCTTGTACGCCAACCACACATTTTCGTGGTCAGGGCTGTGCCAATTAATATTCTAAACAGCTGCGCAAGTACACGCGCCTATATGTATGCTAATGTTTTTAACTTGTCAGCTAGCAGATGACTTCGTTAGTTGCAAAAACGATGGGTACAACAGGTGGACCGACAGCGCAGTGCCGTTATGAGTGTCTACAGATGACTGTGTGTGCGTACGTACTGCACGTGTGTGTGTTCATATGTAAAATTATGTGTATGTGTGTGCGAATCTTTTATTTATTTGCTCAAACTTGCTGCGATTACCGTCGCAATTGTACAATCACTTGGAAAAAGGTGGACTTATTTGCATGCCGCCTATTTATTTATTTATTTCTCACATTCCTTTTGGAATACGGCAATTTCGTAAATCCACTTCAGCGACTCTCCACACCTCTATTCGTATGCTTGCAATGCTCTTTTTTAAATTTATTTTCGTCGCTTTGTTTGTCTTTCCGATGGCATTTCACTGCATTCGCGCTGCTGTTGTCTGACGATTTCAGTCTGCATTTCATATGCACTTTACTTAAAGTGCTCTGACAGTCGCTTGCTTACAGTAACAGAATCGCATACATATACACGTTCATGCATTGCCTATAAGACGAATATATAACGAATAAACGCCAATGCAAAGGCGAGAAGTGTGGAAGACTGAGGTGTGTATTTGAATTTTGTTTTTGTGCGAAAATGCGTCTCATGCCAGCAAATTCTTCTTATGTGTCGACTCATCCAAACATACATATATATTTATGTATGTATTTGGAGGTAATTAGAGACAATTAAAATTACTTCGGCGATGATATTTCGAAAGGAAATTTAATTGAAATGATTTAAAAACTATAAGAGTGAATTGTATTGTAAGAGTAGTAATAACTACAACAATGAAACTTGGAAAACAGGTTTTCACATTAACTCGAGTTTAAGGTTGTATTTAGGAACACATTTCGGGGTGTTTCGATATTTTTATAAACACCAAAAAAGTCGTGTATAAGACGTGTTAAAGGGCTGTTTATTGCATGATACGATTATAGTATTGTTCAATGCTGTACACTAAACTGACTAATAAACTCGAGTTTATTACTATTACTCCTGGAAATCGAAGAGTTCGGAATGTTTCCAGATACTATAAATTTTTTGGCGCAATCAAGGTATGCTCTAGAATTAAACTTAAATAAAATGTAAACATACTACCTCAATTACTATATATTGACAGATGTACCACATTATTATATAATATTATTGTTGATTGGTTGCAATTGTCTTAGGTAATAACAATATCTTAATATATTTCATTTAACTTCAACAAAAAAATCCCAAAGATGATGACTGCTTAAAATCCAGATTAAAAACAATTAACTTTCTGTATAAAATCGAATTCTTTGAACATTCTGAGTTCTTTTGGAAATTTTTCAGAGCAGGGAGGAGCAGGGATAATTTTTGGCAGTAGATTTTCCGCTAACTTCTGCGTTAACTTTAAGAGGGCCACAAAAATAATAAGCACTTGTTTAGACTAAGAAGTTTTGCTAAAACGATGGTAGTACGTCAGAGTTGGAACAGACGGTCCCCGATGTGTTTCTACATCGTTTCTAAATGAGATCTCCGCTTCATAGCCCGATAAATTTCCTGGAAATTACTTAAACCTACAACATGAACTGGAACTGGCGCTAAACTCCAAGTTGAGATTACTGCTTGGCTACTGCTTCAATAGCTATCAAGTTTTTGTTAATTAGTATTTCAAGAGAGAACCCGAATTATCCAGCGTATAATAACTCCTAGCGTATCCTAGCGCATAATAAGGTACGATTTCCACGTGAGGCTTGGGGTAATAAGGTAACTAACGCCAGATTGCTTAGAGGTATCGAACTTCCTGAACATCTCTTAAATCGCATGCAAACCGGTATACTTTTGCAACTTTTCATACTTTTAAAACTCGTGGAAATATATTTTCAAAAACCGAGTTCTGTATAAGAAATCTACAACTATGATTTACGAAACTATCATCGTTCAAGAAATTGTATGCTTGTAACAATTTCTGCTAAATATTAGCAACCAGTCGAGATAAATGCTTCTCCCTTATAATAATAATTTTCTGCTGTTAGCCAACCATTTATTTCAAATTTAAGCATTCAACACACAAAATATGAAATCCCCAAAATCGCACGAAGAGTAATGTGTTAACGTAATTGCGAGTGAATTTTGCACAAGCTGAGTACTTGTAATTTAAAATGATAAATGCGATCTGGACATGCGATGATTACAGCGAAGCCGACAACAAAACTAAATACTTCGAGATTGGAGAAGAACAGGTGATGTTGGAAAGCAACATATACAGGGTGAGCCATATTAAACATTTAAAGGGAACCCAGGTGAATGGAGATGTCTCTCCTCTTTATTTTTTTTTTGTCTTGAGTACAGGTGAATACCATTAAGGGGAACTGTGACCCAAGAAATCTGTGCAACTTCTGTGGCCACAAGTCCTGTTACTATCTATACCTATAAAAGTAGATCATGAGACATGCATAGGGCGATAGGAATTTTCTTAGCGATTTTTATTGTGTGGCACCTCAAATTGACTAAACAATTCGGCAGTTTACATTGTTGACTCAGCTGTGCTAAGTATTTCCGAATTTTGGCTCTAATTGTTTGAATTTTAGTAGAAAAATATTTATTATGCCTCCGTAAAGCTTGAGTTTTCCATAGCTTTTACAAATAAAACTATAGAGCTGGAGATTTTTTATTTCTAATCATGATTTTATTTAGTAGGTGGTTAGATATAATACACGTTTTTACTGTTTGTGTGAAAGTGAGCTCGAATTCAGGTTCTATAGAGTGGTAGAGTTGTGAGCATATAAATTTTTCGGTACAAAGTTTGGAAACTCTCATTGATCATGTCGAACTTCCTCTTAACACACATATCTAATGCTCTCACATTTCGTGTGGATTATTTTAAGCATGTATGTATATATTTAAGCATATGTTGCCATAATAATATAAAAGTATTTTATATATGTAAGCATTTATAGTTAAATAGATTGACTGCTAATGTAAATATACTTCTTGCTTAAGTGGTAGCGGTACGTAAAATAAGCGGTAATCAAACGTGAGTATTTAGTTAAACACACCCACACACACACACACACGCACACAGATATCAACGAATGTATGTGTGCGTAAGTGCGCCTAAAAGCTGTCATGCACTCGTAAACGAAGCCAAGCACACACTCAACATGGCGTATACGCGACATGACAGTTTTATGGAGCTGGTCAAACGCAACGTTAAACGGCTTGTCTACCGAAAAACAGAGCAAAGCAAACAAAAACAAAAACAAAAACCAAGTAACGAGACAGCCAACAAATAATAAGAGACAAAGCAAAAAGTAAGCCACAAAAATATTCACTGGAAGAAAGTAGAAAAAATACAACAACAACAACAACAACAAAGAGACAACACAAGATAAACCACTGCAAGGCCTTCAGGCATAACACAAAAAGCGCTCTGCGGCTGTGAGTGGCATAAACAATGAAAACCGACAGATATCAAAAGAAGCAAACACAAATGTAAAAGCAGAGTGCCAAGCGAAAGGTGAATGGGGCGACGACGCTTGGATCTCGGTGGGGGGGGGGCTGGCAGCGTGACACTTTCATTCATACGATTTAACGTTGAACGGCGGCAAAACGGAAGTAGGAAATGCATTAAAAGGCAATGAGGCGCTTTCTACATGCCATTGAGCGAGGCAAAATGAAAAAGCAAAAAGCAAAAACAAAAAAAAAAACAAAAAATAAAAAAAATAAAAAAGAGGAAATGAAATAAATGTAAAAAGTACGAATGTGTCTAACATGCAGCGTTTTTTTGATTTTGTTTTTGCTTTTCTTCATTTCTTACTTTCGCGCTCACAAGCACGGTCGCGGCGGGGTAGGGTTGCACATTGCTGCCTGCGGTTTTCCTTTGCGTTTTCCGTTTGCGTTTTCCTATTTTGTGTGAACGCTGAACAGCTGGGTTGGAACACTTTTCGTAATTACCTAAGTTCTACTGTGAGTTGGACAGCCCTCTATAAGATTTTCTTTGCTTTGCACTTTCCTCCACCCTTCTCTTGGTTAGCTTATTTATTTTATATATATTTTCATGGTTTATTTTTGCTTTCAATATTTTATCTTAAAGTTCGTTTGCTTGTGTGTATCCCCACATGCTTCGAGTAGCAGGCGCGCACACACACAAAACACATACATTTGTATATATGTGCATGGTTAAATAGGACACGAAGCTCATTGGCCGAACAAATTTATTCCCTGGCTTGGCCAACATCGTAACATCGTAGGTTAAATACCATGTAGGGAAGTAAAAGTGGTTGCGCAGCTTACATTGGCAATATTAAAATATGGACATGTATATATAACATATAATAATTCGAAGAATAAAATTATGCTTTTTGAGTTTGAATTTGAAGCTTTTAATATTTTTTATCATAAAAACATATATATATAATTTTCCTTTTTTTAAGAAAAAGTAGGTACATAAAGGAGTCAAAATACTATTTTTAGACATTTCAAGTCCTTGACAAATTTCCTTTCCAGAGAGATTCAGAGAAAAATTCTTTTCAGAGAGATTCAGAGATCCTGAAATTTGCTCTGAAGAGAAGAGAGAGTCTCGCTCAATTTCCTTCCTGTGAATATTTCTTTAAAGAAAGCATAGAGCTGTCAAGGAACTAACTTCCCTGTATTTTCAGTTTTTCATAGCTGAAAATACCTTTCTATCTACTACTTAAATACAAGGATGTAAAATTATGTTATCGCAAGAAAGGAAACACTATTTCGGATATCCAGCTTTACCCTAAGATATTGACTGAGGAAATTCACAGGAGTTCACAATCCTGAATTTTTTTTTAGGTATGTATTGATGATGGAATACATATAGGTACGGTACTTAACCCCTATAAGAAAATTCTTCACAAGTTTGTCGGTCTTTCTAACTAATTTGCATCACTGAGACCTAGAAAATTTACGATCTATTCGATGTGGATAAAAAATATGTGACAAAGTGTCTACTCCGATCTTATTTTCTATTTTTGAAAACATTTTTGGTCTCTTTTACCTTTGAAAATCCATTTTATGTGATTATCAGAAAACTTCACCAAGCACAATTTTGAAGCCTCTAATCGTATTTACGCCGCCCTAAACTGGGAGGTTACAAACATTCTCGATACTTGTCCAAGCTCCTCGCTTATACCGAGCTAAGCTGGAGACAAAAATAGTAGAGAACAAACGCTTGTATTGACAGCTGTCAAATTGCAACCATGAGTTTTCCACATTACTCCACTTTTTGGATCTCAGTCAGGTTTGAAGCTATATCTATTAAAATCATTTCCTATAATCGCATACATTTTTGGCCAAAATATCACCGCAGGGCTTATATGGTACAAGCATACATACAAAAATTATGTGTTCGCGCTTCATGCGTGCTTCGTGTGTCAGTACAAATATGTGTTCGCGCCTCAGTACACCCGAACTTGGCATAGCATTTTAAATGTACTTAACTTTTCTCTCCTTATACCTACACAAATTTTCCCTACTTGCAACATACATACACATTTTCCTTCGCATCAAACGCTTTAAATGTACGGCATTCCCACAATCTCTGAGGTCTTGAATGCATTTCAAATTTAATTACATATTATACTTATGAAAATTGAATGGTACGCATTTTTAATTGAAGGCATACCTTTTTCCTTATCGTTAAAGGCTTAAAGTGGCTGCAACATTTTCACCAACAAAATTATGCAATTTTCTTTTAATTGAATTACTTATGGATTAAATGCACTTTACAGCGAGTAATTTGACATGCATATATATTTTGCTTTATTTTATTTTATTCTTCTTTTACCACATCCACTCCCCCGCGCCCCGCGCGCACACACTCCCGCACTTTGGCGAGACACTTTTCTTCACTTGATTACACTGGGAATTTGTGTGCATAATTTGCATTTCTCCACTGCCGCATTCCGCTACATTCGCAGGGACGCATACGAAATTAACGGTACCGCATTCAGCCCTTCTCCAGCAACATCAATATTTGTGTATCAATAAGCTGCTGCACAAATAATATGTAGTAATCTTTACATGTGTACACAAAAATTAATTTTTTTTCTCACTTTTTTCTTCTTGCTTTATCTTTATATTTCCATAATTTCCACCAAAGTACCGTTGCCGCGTCGCGTTTCTGTCTGGGGAGCTCCGTTTTGACTGAATTGCCCGTTCGTTTCGTGTCGTTGGCAGACTTTCTCAAGTCAATTGCGCCTGCTGTCGGCATTGTGGGTGGCGGGTGGAAAGCTCAAAAGCTCCTCTTCACCCGCTTTCGGTGTGCGATTTCTCTCTCGCTCTTTTTTTTACATTACATCCTCGGCTTTCGGCATTTGTTTATGTCGGCCCGCTGCAGTTTGGCGCCAAAAGTGCTTCCCTATTTTGGTGTGGCACCCCGTCTCTAGTTTGTTTATGTTTGGCTACTACACCGACACTTGTTGTTGTTGCACGTTGGTGATAACAAACAGTTTTTGGGACATGCGCACGGTTGCTTTCGCCGATGTTATAGGCGATTGGTTCGGTGTCAATGCACTCGTTTGCGTGTCATTTCGTCACCCTCTCGCCAAGCACTGGCAACTTTTGTTTATTTGTTGCTTGTTGTTATTGCTGTAGTGTTACTAAAAATAACAACTATGCGATACTAATTTTAAATCGCATGTATAACGGAGAATTATGATGGTAATAAAGTATATAATGCAGTATAAGCCTGCTAATGAAGCGTTTTCCAGCGCTACATTTCGAAGGGCCAGGAGGAAAAATGGGATTATATTTAGGTGTGCTGAAGTCCATGGAGTTTTAACTGAGTGCGCGCGTATCGCAAAGTTGTATAGAAAATTACAAATCGATGAAAGCGATAAGCTTAACAGCTTGATCACGGGCCCGTTTAAGAAATACTTCGGCTAGTATTCAGCTTGAAAGATAAATGTATATATATAGATATATGTATATACATATATATCACAAATCTAATCACTCAAATGAAAGGAGAGCGGTTCTTAAATCTAAAGCATTGCCCCTGCAGTCATATAGGAATTAAAACGAAGAAGAATCAAGTTTCGAAAAGAGCTTGAAGAGTTTCTAATTACTAATGCAAGCGTTTCTAATATCGTTCCCATGACAGTCGCGTTTACGTAACCGGAAAGGACCCTGAATTTTACCCGTCCAAGAACTGTCAACTCGGCTCATTCTTCAAGATTATTTTGGAGTTAGTTCAGCGAGGCATTCTGAAGATCTATTCGCCAGAAGGTTGGCTTCCGATTTCTACGGCATCCTTGACAGAAAAAAAAATTTTTTTGATAATTGATAACTGATGCTCTGAGAGTGATGTCGATTGCCTGGCTGTAAGCCACTGAGAATTTAATACTAGATGGTTGAATGGCGTCATTCCTAGTAGGTTCCTCACCTGCAACCAGGTCTTTGCAGCGGTGTTTTCGTCGTCTCAACAGATGCTGTTCACAGAGCACTTCGCTAGTACCCTTGAACGAGATCATTCAGACGTCATTGTACCGATATTGTGTTGACCTCCTGACTGTAAGGTTTATTGTTTTGGAAATTGGAAAAATTCTTTAATTTGAACTTGGGTTTTCGCGGAAATTTGAGCATCATCGCCTTTAGTATGCGCATGGTAATCTGGTGTCTACTGGTACAAATGGCTGCTTTTAATCTAGTTTCCGGGACGAAAAAGTTTACTTCGCCGAGCAGAAACGAGTAAGTCGAAGCGAAAGTCGTTTATCATGAGTATATATTATTATGGGATTTCGAACCTTCAGGTCACCCAAGTTCAACGCTAATTTTTGTTTCATTATTTTCATTAATCTTATACAAACTTTTAAATATTTCATAGTTAAACTAATTCAATTACGACGATTAATATTTTGTACTTTTATTGACAACAAAGTTGTGGTTTCTTTCATAGAACTCTTCGGCTTCGAAAGTATTATAATATCTACTAAACAATGTGGAAATTAAAAGCGCAAAATTAACTTTTCTTTTTCTTTGATACTATTCTCTAAAACCGATTGATCATATAAGAATATGAAATTAATGAAATTAAAATAAGAATGATGCTTGATTCACACGCACACACACAGAGCACACAGCACCAAATGTTGAAAGCTATGAGAGAGAATTAGGTTGCTGCTACAACTTCAATCGCCCATTTACGCATTTATATATGCATGTAAATGTAAATAATCGTAAGCAATAGAAGCAAATATGTATATAATCAATGAGAAAAGTTTGCATGCCAAAAATAAACGAAAACAAAAGCAACATCGAAGGGTCTTTTTCTGCCTTTGTAGTCCAACGGCCAAGCGCTGAGCTGAGCTAAGCAGTAAATCGGTCATTAACTCAGCGGACGACCAGCTGTTTGTTTATGCCGCTAAAAATTATACAAATGACAGTTTGTAGTAGATAAAATCGTTTACTTTTAAATTAATATACGCATGAAACAAATACATATGTACATACTGACATACTAACATACTGACATACAAACAAACAAATGTGCGGATGCGCGAAACTTTCCTTGTTACGCTGGTATTCATATTCAAATTTCTTTGGTGAAAACAAAGTGAAGCGGCGAAAGGCGAAAGGTGGGACAGGCAAACAGATTTGTCTACGCTTCTGCTGCTCTGCAACGGTATATGGTAATAAAATTATAAAATTACATTAATTTTTTTCTTCCATGCTCTTTTTACAGGTTTTATTTTAGCAAGTAGTTCGAGTTTTCGATATTTTTTCGGTTATTGGGCGAATTTCTGCAAATAAAGAAATCAGTTTTTTGGTACTCTTCAAAGTATTTGCAATAAAAAAACGTTCAAGCGGACAGCCGCAATTAGTGAAAATGTTTCTAAGACAATTGGTGTGTAAACAATATTGAATATGCTTTATTTGGAATGTAATTCTATCTGTAATATCTATGTAATTAGAAGCACATACACAGGAACATTTGGAAAAATAGAGTTCAAAGAGTGATCTAAGTGTCAAATAGTGTTTTAACCAGCTGTTGTTGTGAGACTAAGCTCCGTTAATTTTGAAAATTTTCTAAAGTCGAAAAAATTATTTTCGATTAAAAATAATCAATACAAAAAATTAAAAGCAGCTAATTGTAATTAAAGCATAAACAATATATATAAAGTAAATGCATAATATATATATATATATATACATATATATATATTTAAGTTTTTACGAATTTCGATGTCAGAAATTCAAATTGAAGATGTCTTGCCAGTTTATTAACACGCTACTTCCACAGCGACCCACATAACAAATTGGAAGCAGTAGTACAGACTGCATCAGTATATTGAAGATGATGTTCCAGTTATCATCAGAGCAAGATAACCTCAAAATACTTCATGTCTTTTAGACGGTATTATTGATTATTAGACCGGATTATTACTAAAATTACAGAATCTCAAAAAAGTTCGAAAATCTTCAAGAAGTGTTGCTGGCCACATACAAGTCTATTAGCTAGTCCGTCATTAAATACTCAGAATCACTTCATCTCGGGAAGCATAACAAACTGCTAGGAAAATGTATATGTGGGAGTGTCAACGCATTTGTCAGCGCTCTTTCCTAGTTCTCTTGTGAGACGTTAATTAAGGCATAACTGTGCTCCAGTTACTGTAGCAGGTTGAACCCTTGTCTATCCAAACTTAACCCTGATATAGTGAACAAGTGAACATATGTCTCGTATGCAATCAAAGTTCAAATTTAAAATTCCTTGCTTTATTTCGAAACATCTCATTTCCTGAACCGATAAACTGGTTCAGAATCCAAACTTTACCACCTGGTCTTACAGTACCACACTTTATACAACATTCTTTAGAACATGCCCTCAGTATAAAAGCAAGTTTCAAAAAACGTTTTTGTAATTGTTACTCTTGTTGAAACCCTACCCTAAATCATTTTGAGGAGAGCTGTCGAGTTGACAGTCATTGGTCGAATAAAAATCCGGGTCTGTCCCGTCTACGTCGACTCGATTGTCATGGTTACGCGCCTTTTTTGGTCACAATCGGTTATTTGTGTGCTAACTGGTCCGTTTTCAATCGAATATGAATGATACATAACCAATTTACACGAATTTCTTTAAGTATTTCCAGTCATGCTTCCTGGCAATTGTGGTTTTCATCAATTTTAGTACAGCAAACGTGCTAGAGAAGCCAATGAAGCAACGAGATATTAGGTAAACTTGAACTTAAGCACATACACACTACAGCTATACTGTTCCAATTATCACTTTTAGCAGCTCAGCAATGAATCCTCTTATAGGCACTACCTTTGACTACGACTACTTCGCACCCGAGGCCCGAAGTGCGCCGAGCCGTTATCAAACATCCCATCCAACCACAACTGAGCGACCATTCGTACGCTATTGGAACAACTTCATACGAAATATACGCGTACCTGTGCCTACGATCACTTGGAATATGACCAATCCGTTGGTGAATCTCTTTAACGCTGGCTATACGAATGTCATCGACACGCCTGTGGGAAACTACAATCACAAAAATACGAAGCGTAAGCGCAGCAAAAACACACGCAAACATGCCAACACGAAGGCGAAACATTCTAAGAAACACAAACATACGCACGCATATGATGACGATGAGGAGACTTATCAAGCAGACGATTATAATGGATATGCAGCACCTTACACACTCGATTTAAACCCAAATAAGATTGCTTACTACTATGATGCGAGCACTGGTCAATATTATAAATTGCAGACGCAATATGTGAATAGTTACACATCGCCCGAGCAGCAAGAACAGCAACTGGATGGGGTGGAAGAGGAGCAGGAAGAGCAAATAGATGAGGAAGCAGCAGCTGCACAAATCGAGCCACCAACGACGGAAGCTGCGCTGGATGGCAATGAAAACGAGAATGCTCATGCATCCCAAGAGGGTGAAGACGAAGATCTAACTGGTCCTGAAGCAGTTAAAGATTCCGGTGAAGTAGAGATTATACCAGCGGATGTAGAAAACTTCGACGACTCCGATGAAGTGCAAACACCAGTAGACCAGTTGGTTGAACCAACTAAAATGAGTAAAGCAAAGAATATTAAAAATGTCGAAGAATTGCGTAACGCGATTAGCGCTTACATGTTGGATGATCGTTTTAATAGAATGCGACAGCAGGCGAATACAGCGGAGCGGTACAAAATGTTGAGTAATAAAGTGAAACCGCAGCCGAAGCAAACATTTACTCATTACATATTGCAACAAGTTTAGTTATGTATATATTGAATTAAAATAAAAAACATTTGTAATTAAATTTTTAATTATGTCTTAAAGAATATAATTACCAAAACAACTAAAAACTGAAGTTATTTTAATTATACTTAATTCACATAACAGAGTAAATTAGCTAGAATTGAAATAATTTAAAAAATCTACATTAACTAGAATCTAAGGTGTATCCACGGGCAGTTCTACATGTTTTACGCGTTCAACATCGTCGAAGTAGGGATGGAACATTGCGTTTCTCGCCGATATTCGTTCATTTGGCACATAAAGCAGCATATTCTGTGTAGAACAAATATAATTTTCAACTTAAAAAAATAAAAATAAAATAAAGCACCTACAACATTATTACCTTCAAGAGATCGAAAGCTTCGTGCGTCACAAGTACTTCAGGTATATTCGTTTTTTCCCAACGCGGAAAATTTGCTTTGTAATCGGGTAATTGTGTAACACCTGGCCATATATTTTCATGCGGCGTACCTAATGTTCGGAATATGCGATATAGCTGATCAATTTCACTATCGCCAGGAAAGAGCGAACGTTTCATAATCTGAAAGTGAGAGGAATTATATTTTTTAATGAATCATTTCCTACAGCCAAGATGAAGTCATGAGCATTTTCCTAACCATTTCCGCAAATATGCAACCCAAGCTCCAGATATCCATGCCTGTGGCATAGTATTTCGTGCCTAGGAGTATTTCCGGCGCGCGATACCACAGCGTTACCACTTCGTGAGTATAGGCGCGCATTGGCATATTGAAGGCGCGAGCTAAACCAAAATCTGCCAGCTGGTATGCATACATAAATGCAGATATGAAAATGTTATTTAATACAATAATAATAAATATTTTTAATCATAATGCTTACCTTTATGTTGCCCACGGTATCGACCAATAAATTTTGTGGTTTGAGATCACGATGTAAAATACGATTTGTATGGCAGAAGCATATAGCATCCAGTAGCTGATGCATGTAACTCTGCAACAAATAAATATGTAAATAAGACAAATTAAAGTAAATACAAAATAAATATTTTAGTAAACTATTTTAAAGAAAAATTGAAACAATTTACAAAGAAGACTTAGTAGAATCCAGTAGTAGATACAAAAAAAAGATAAAAAAAAAAATGAGTAGCTAAGTTTCTAAAACTAAAAAATTACTTCATTCAATATTTTCTTAATAAAAGACCCATACGCTGCTTTAAATATTTAGAGCCTAAAAAACTTTAGTAACTGTACACTTTATCCACCACTATACCCACCTTAATAAGCTTTGGCGTGAATACATCCTTCTTCTTGTCCATTAATTTTTTCATATCCATATTAAGATATTCAAATACCATGTACAAGCAAAAATCTGCAACTACTATATCGAATAGTTGTACGATATTATTGTGGGTCAAGTCCTTAAGCAGTGAGATCTCACGTATTGCCGTCGATGGAACGCCTTCAGTTTCACTAAAAATTAATAAACAATTTTACTTCTTTACCATGGCTTCATTAAGCTATTAATTTCTGTATTACTCAACAAATCTCCATTCATCATGTTACAGTGAGAGCGTGAAAAAGAAAGGCGCACGGTTTTAGTTTAATCAATAAAGTGTAATTAAATTAAATACACATATAGACGTTGCACTCTGCACAACCCGACAAAGCCGAATCATGTGGTGCTACGTGCAGTATTTGATAGAAGCGCAGCATCCACATGATACGGGCCTTGTATGGCTGCTTCATTTCAAACAAACTACAAACTTGTTTGGCTTCAACTAAAATAAACACGCCAGCCACCGTACACATATCGGTTTTTAATGTTTATGCTTATTTATCAACACTTCCATGTCATCGCAATGGGCATTCGACTGCCCAAGGCAAATGACATTCATCAAGGACAACGCACCTGCTACCAACATACGCCACTACTGCATTACTCTCAACGTGTATATGTGTTTGTGTCTTGTCTCTACACCTACGCCAAGGATAAGCGAGCGAACGCAAAAACAGCGGCGTTGTTGGCGGCAGCGCGCATATTACTTCATGCTAAATATAAATAATTGCCAATAATAAACTTGGTAGCCTAATTGGCATATTAGTTGACTCACCTATCTAAGGAGATTTTTTTCAGCGCCACATCCCGGCCGGTTTTCTTATCCTTTGCTTTGTAAACGATACCATAAGTACCTTCGCCAATTTTTTGCATTTTTTTAAAGTCGCCCACTTCAAGCATTCTGCCGGCCGTCACTACTTCAACACAAGTCTCAAAACCAATAACATTTATTAAATAAGTTAAAGACTCTTATTTATCTTTACACAGCGTTAATTGATTATAAGAAATACTGTAAGCTCCAGTTAATAATGTTCTTAGCGTCAAGCGAAAATGTACAAAACGAAAATAATAAATTGACAGTGGAAAAGGCGCCGCAAAAGCGCGCCGCTCTCTTCTTTGATCACACACTAGATGGCGCGCAGGTGAAGCCGTGTTGCCAAGTTAGCAAGTATAAAATTTTCAATACCGAAGAATTTATGATAATTCTCCAAGGAATAGCTATAATTAATGAGTCCTTAATTATGTGCTTAATTTATTTTAATATAATAAAGCTATAATATGCTTCAATTGCTCTTTGGAGATGGCTTGCTGCAAAATTTTATTCTGAAACGCAAACAAAATCAATTCTGGCAATTCATTTATGTAATCCAATCTGGCAAAGTGGCGGTTGTGTTACTTGTGCGCGGAAACTGCAAATTTTGTAAAAGTTAAACAAAGTGAATTTATTTATTAAATGCTGTGCATTTATTGTATTTTTTTTTAAGTAAGTTTTTAGTGCGAATTCGGTTTACTTTGTGTTCTTTCGATATCGCTACTGAGTTAAAGGGCTTTAAAGCAAATCAGCGCAATTTCAAAGTTCGCTCATACGGGGATTCCGCCAGATAAAGGTATCAGAAAAAGTGAGGTTAGTGTTCCTGTACGAAATGCACATATAATTATTTGAATAAGTTTATAGAGATCTGGAATACACTGGCAATTTGATTGCTTGCTGCATTTTGCGAGTGTTGATTAGTTCAGTTCTGATTAAACAAAGTGAGTAGTAATTGATAGTTGCAAATAATTAAGCTATTTAATTTGCAGTAGGAAGCGGAAATTGGCGAATGGCCGGAAAAGGAGGTAGCGGAGTTTAAATTCAATTACGCTTGCCCATTTGTAGACGTGTAAATGCTTAGACTTGCATCTTGCATGCATGTGTATATAAATTTATTTGTCAATATATATGAAGTAGAAATTGTAGAACATTCGGAAAACTAATAATTGGTTTCCGTATGATCATTTTATAGTCTCAGTTCTTAATTCAATGGTTGGCCAGATATGTCAGCGAGAGTAAGGTCGTTCATATTTATTAAAGTTGTGCAATTGGTTCAAAAAGGAAACGAATATCTGTGTCTATGAAGGAAATCTTTTAATTTTTGTAAAATCTTTTTTACCAAATATCAACAAAATAATTTGATATTTATAATACTCAATATCAAATATTTAACTACTATTAAGATTGATTATTAGAATATATTTGAGATTATAATTGATATATTGAGATTATATAATGTTATTTATTTTAGGTGATGCTGAAACCGAAAGAGAAAATATATATTGTTGGCTTGGCGAACGAGCAGTGGAATCCATTCCTTTTACAAGGTACGTACATATGCTTAATTTTATATTTTGTTGCAATTATTTATAATTACAATTTTATATTAAATTGCATAATTAATAATAATTAATAATATAATTGAAATATCATTAAAATAATGATAATTAAAATTAACACTATAACCTTCTTTTACCAAAAAGAACTTAGAATTTAGAACCACGGCGAATTTTCGCTTTGACTTAAGCTCATTTCAGCAAAGACACAAACCATTAAGCAAAGACAACGCAAATTTGCTGAAGTTTGAAGTTTGTTGGGTTTTGTTTTGCTGTATGTGATTCTCTTCTCAAATTTACTCCCTTTCGCTCTTGTTGTTAGCTCCTCTGGATATTTTTAAATAATTTTAACCGTTCTGCTTTTATTTATTTTAATGATGCTAGAAGTCCTTGACAGGTAACTTGACACATCACTAGTTATCAAAATTTTATATACTTAAATGAAAATACATACATACCATTGACATTCAAAACACCTTATATATTCATAAGAAACTTTTTATTTTCATCGGCGTTGTATTTTGATATATTATTTAATGGTAATTTTCATGTTTTGATTTTTTTTTAAGGGAAATAACACTACCGACTTGTTTTCTGTCTAGTTGGTACCCTTTTTAGTTGTGTTTGTGTAATTGTTGTCAGATTTTCACGGTGTTATACAAAACTGTTGATCTGAAAGGCGAAGAATCTACGAGTGATTAAGTGATTTTCCAAGAATTGAACACCTCAAAAGAAGCCGGACGCTGTTCTTTTGAAAACTAATTCGTCCTTAACGCCTAACTTAATTCAAGAGTATGTTGTGACATTAAAAAAAAATTTTTTTTTGGCTTAAATACTAATGATTTTTATTAATTTATTTTATTTTAATATCAATTTGTGTTTGTTTTGATATAAGAGATAATTTGGGGTATACTGATGAGGTAACAGCCCTCAACCGGAAATAAATTCGGGTCTCCACCGATTTTCTGTACCGATCGAACACAATTGTACTGGTGTGGACCGAACACAAATAGCATTAGAGGTCAATGTACATATTTCTGGCAGCATTCGAAACTAAAAATTAGCATATTCCCTTGGCCCATCCATAAATTATTTCGTCATTTCGATTTTGACTAATTTATGTGGTTATTCGCAAGCATCAGTCTACTTTTCTAGTATCGCATATTTAAAAGTGGTAACTTTTGTGGGCTGCATATAATTCAATATTCAATGGGCTTATTCAATGATTTTACAGTTATGCGTCAGTCTTATTACCAATAACTTGTTACGGGTGATGAAAGCGCTGCTATTATATAATCAACTGAAAAATGTTATCTTATGTGAAATGTGCTCCCCACTCTTTTCAAAAATAACTCCATAACTGTCTAAGGCTTTGACGGAGCCATGAGTTTATTGGTTAGGCGATATAACTATTCTAAATTCAAGTAAGAGCTTCATTCAGCAACTCCATTGCATTCTTTTTATTTTTCAATGGACAACTACGAAGTTAAAAAATAACTACAACGAATTTTATTTCGCCTCCATATTAACGTTAAGAGCCACTGATACAAGTTTAGTGTCACTGCTGCGCAAACAAACCATCCAAGACGATATAAACAACAGTTGGAAACACTGCTACTCTTGCAATGCTCGACAACTTCTGACTTTTCGACTTGAACAAGTGGCAAAACTGAATGAAGCGAAACGTTATCAAAGTAGCAGCAGTCCGACCAGAAGCAGAGGGAGAGTACTAGTAGCAGTAGTCTAACTAGCGAAAACAGCAATCTGACCGAAAGTATCTACATTCGGCCAAATGTGGCAGATCAAAGTTGCATTGTGCCACACTCCACTTGCAGAAAGTGCAAAAGTCACCTCGAATGAGCAACATAGTCGCACAACAGCAAAGCAACTTGTGCAACACAGCACTTGTAGAAGCTTTTTCTTGCGCGCAGTTAAAGCCAATGCTGCCTCACAATGTGAAAAAGAAGTAACTGCAAAAAAAAAAAAATAATAAAAATAACGGTAAACTAACTTTGTGCAACAAAATGCGGCAGCGCACGCTGAGACGCAAGATAATACCAAACACATAAATCTCTGTTGCGCCAGAGCAAACAAACAAAAAATCGCAACAAAAAGTATTGATAGAATATACTAAAGAAAAAGAAGTGAATAAACAAAAAATAAAATAAAAAAAGTTGCAAAACAAAAATAGTAGTGGGGTTCACCATTCGGTATGTCCATATTACAGCCAGGAAAGCCTTATTGCTGTTATTGTTTGTTGCATGCACCAAAAACGCTTCCAATGACGAATCAAATGTGAGCGACCACATTGGCAACATTATGGGGCAGCCGGCAGTCGCTTGGCCACTGGACCATTGCTATGGCCAATATTATCGTCTTTTTATGTAAACTGACAAAAGTGGCAGGCTCTCCACTGCTACGCCTTGACTTTTCTTTGCCACTTGGCCATTGGGCCACTGTTGCAAATGGCGAGCTGAATGGTCAAAGTGAGTGGCAAAGGGACTTGTTAAATATGAGTGTGGATGCAGTGTGTAGATACGAGTATGCCACTCATAATCTTCCACTCACATACATACATGGTGTAGCTGTAGTTGAGTGTGCCTTTGTATGTGTATATGTTTGAGAGTGTAGTCAAATTTGCGACTGGCACATTTGCATTGGACTTGTGTGTTGATTTGCCACTTCTTTTGCTACTTATGCTTAAGCAGTCAACCCGAGTTGAAGTTTTTCAGTTGTTTGAGTTAGGCGCCACTTTGTGAATAAGTGGAGCAAACAGTATAAACAACAGATTTTCTCTTTAAAATTTATATATTGTATACTAAGTATCACTTAGACTTAAAAATTTCACCATTTTTGAATAAAAACTTACAAATTTTTCGCTCCACTTCAACCAAGTACCCTATTTTTTATGTAATGGTAATTACAACTGTAATTAGTTGCCATTTATTTCAGATCTTTAAAAATGCTCCTATTTTTTCTACAAATTATTTCTCTACTCGAGACCACCCGTGGACTTTCGGAAGAAGTTATTTATGTTAGAAAGAAACTGAAGATTTGATTTTAAATGTTTCAATATTAATAGATCTTGAAAGTTCTAGATCCACCCCGTTAAAGCGGTTTTGATGAGTTTTTTTTTGCTTCTGAAACACATAACGATACAAGGGCCGTCGTTATTAAAAAATTTTCTATAATTTTTTTCCGACCGAGTTTTGAACCTTTGAACCTAAGAGTCTCCAGGTAGTAGTTACGCACTCAATCAACTTATCTGCAATAATAATAAATATTTATCACTAGATATAGTAAATATATCTGACAATTAATGGGTACTAGGTCTTCACCTAATGACTTAGTGGTATCCCGTTTCTTTCCTACCCAAGTCCATTATGTAATATCACAATTGTAAGTAATCAGTATTGGGAATACGTGCACGGTGGGAATGAAATATCCGGACAAGTTATATACGGTAAAATTACTGATACTGATTTGAAGTGCGTTCCAAAAGTTTATAAATTCGACCACAATAACTGGCGCATAGACATAAATAAATCAGAAGCTGTTGAATGTTCGAAAGGTTTATAACAGGCGAACAGGCGAACAGGCATGGATATATGATAATAGCATGGAATCAAGATCTCCTAAAAAAGGATCAGAGCCGAAGAAAGTAGGCGTGTTTACTTTGTAATTCGTTTATTGTGGAGTAATGTAAAGACAAATTTTCCCGAATCGACAATAAATGGGTTCGTCTTGAAGTTATGCGTCAAGCATTCGAAAAAGGCTTAGATTGAAAAGAATTGAAGGGGCTAACATCATAATTAAGACAGAACTATTTTTTAATAATTTTAGCTTTGATCTGCGCTTACTATCTTTCAGACTATTTCTTACTTCGCTTATTTATTATGTAACTTTGACGCTCCCTTTTATTAAAAAAGTTCGTCTTTTACATTTTCCACACCACTTTTGGGTTACATTCGTGGTGAATTAAGTTGCATCTGCTTTGCTTTGCTTTCGGGCACAAAGCAACCCATTTCCGAAGCTCAACAAAACTCATATATGTATATCGAGAAATGTATGCATGCACCAGTATGTATGTACTAGATGGAATCAATCCGAAATATGCCCCTCCTATCCCCAGTCTTGCGCTAATTGTATTCTTTTACAAGACCAGACGACATGTTATTGGAATTGCTCGTGGATTCAGTCCATTTTGTGCAGAGATTTAAGACTAAAGGCTCATACTGCTTTGACCAAGCCCCAAAGCACTCATATTGTGCAATAGCAAAAACAATAATGATTGCCATCAGCTCCACATATGCAGCTTGCGGCAACATTGCAATAAAATTGAATGCGCATAACTTAACCAGCAATGGAGTTGAATGAATGACAGTGGCAATGCAAGGGTGTAGAATATCTTCCACAGAGTTTTACTGCACAATTTTGGCGTATGTGCAAGCAAAGCTTAGTGACTCTACATGAGATGTCAAGTGTAGTAAAATCTTCTACAAGTGAGCCACACAGTTGGCCAATTGAAAAACAAAGGAGACGGAAAGAAATGCTGCCCAAGCAGATTGTGTGCTACAAGCAGCACAAAATTGTGTAAATGCAACTGTTGGCTTGTAATATGCAAGCCGGTGCCAACTTGTAGTGCCGACTGCTAAAAGCGGAAGGGCAAAGGAATCGGCATACCATTAGGCTGCTTAGACAAGTTGAAGAAAAGGTCTGAAAATTGTAGGAATGATAGGAAGGGACCTCGTTTTCTATTTAAGTCTCCCAAAGCGCCAGGCCAGTACTATGTGTTTGGTGAGTGATGTTTGAAGTCTTTAATATTTGGAAAGCGGTCAATTTTCTTGTCTACATCTTTTAGTAAAAATGTATAGATTTAGAGTCAATGAAATGTACTAAATATCAAAACTCAATGATTAGACTGACTAAAATATTTTGCCGATGTGAGTGTAAGACAAAGACTGTCGTCCGTTTTTTTTTTTAAACGAGAAGTTCCACCAATATAATACATGAAAAAATTAGACAAACTTGTTATTTATCTTATTAAACTGAAGTTCGACCATTCTTTTTTGAAGTTTGGACAACTTTTCTTCAAAAGAACCTTCTTCAAACACTTCCGGTCGCTCATTTGAGGCGTCATAAATGTTGTTGGAGCTAACCCTTAATTAATGAAATATTAACTGAGATAGTCTACATTTAGGCTGCCGAAAAATTTTTAATCCGAGACACATACCCAATACGATTACTGAATATTGTTGCACGTTTCCTTAATATTATTAAATAAATTATAATCTAATATTATTAAATTAATTATTTATATTAATATGCAAAATTATATAAATATAAATTTTTATTGATAAAGTTAAACTTTTAAAAAAATCTAATTTTGTTTATATGAATCTGAAAAGTAACGCTTAGTGGTTAACATTTGCTAATTAAAGTATCAGCTCTTGCTTATGAGCCTTTCTGAGTGTCCTGTTTGAGTACGTCTTCCTCACTTCGAGTACTCTTTGAGTTTATATCTATATTTTCTCTCTAGAACAACAAAATTGCTTCCCATGGGTCTCAAGTCCGAAACTATGTCAGCCCATAATTCTAGAGGAGGCGACTCAATGTATGCACCTACCAATAAATCTTCAGTTCTAAGAGTTCATGTACTTTCACTTTCAACTGCTTGCTACACTCAATTCCTAAATATACCTACAACCTTGTTTAGGTGCATGCAACTGGATTTATTCGTACACGTGAGCAAGCGGCCGTGTTAGATGTGGTGATTTTTGTGGTTTTGCCTTGTTTTGTTTTTGGCCAGCGTGTAACGGCAGCATGTTTATGTGGCAATGTGCGCATGTGCGCATGTGTGTCTGCGGCAGGTTAGGTGAATGTTGCGCTTGGGGACTTGTGTCAGCAAATGCAAAATGCCGGTGCACTAGTTTTATTTGTCACTGCTGCATGTGGCATGGAAATGCCATGTCGGCCGCTATGTTGCTCAAGCAACGCCGCACACTTGACTGCATATACTTAATGTATGTATGTAGGTGTATTTATGTATTTAGTAGATTGTGCAGCAAATGAAGAGCAACTGAGTGCTTTATGGCGGTGTGCAAGTGGTGCGAAGCTTTCAGCAGTTTGCAATGCGGAGCTCTCGTGTAAATGTATTTAACGCCGCCGTGGGCATGAAGGCACCAACACTCACATTCCCCTGCATGTGCATGTGTGTATAAGGGAATAAATATGTGCCATATGTATGTAACGGTAGCAACATTTGCTGTGACTAGTTGCACGAAGTCACTGAGCTCCCTGCGCTAAATGTTGAGCAACTCGCCTGGGCACTGAATCGGTGCAGTACATCAGTTCATGAGAGTGGGAAGCATGGAGAAAGGTTTAAATGTGCCTCGAAATCAGGCATTACTGTTAGTTCTTATTCGAGATCTTTTCATAAGCAACAAAAAAACCGAAGAAGCAAGAGAAAACGGTTCTACTTTTGGGAGAATGTTTATGCGGCTGCTGGGGCGTAGTTGGCAGACATGCATGTCTAAAAACCTCTGAAATGTAAAAACTCAGAACTCATTTTTATGCGCATTGTTTTTTTTATTTTATAACCTTAAAATATAATATATAATGTATTTAGTTGTGATAACTTGTAAGATTTTAACAATTTATTTAGAAGTCTTTTAATCTTTACTCATTTTGCGGCTTCAGTTCATACTCAAATGAAAACTCGACTAGAAAACTCTCTGGATTTTTAATTCCTCTATTGATCGCTTAAGAATTTATTTCTCAGTCTCGTCGCTTTCTTGAACTTCAGCAAAGCAATAAAACTCCTCTCTTATGTCATAATGTCACATATGTTGTGAGTAATCTCTCTCTCGCCAAATGCACTCCATCGGCAAATGCTCCGAATGCAATATGAAAATATTAATTTACAGTTAATTGCCAAGGCATATGGCGCAAACGTATTTTCGCTATGGCAATTCAATAAACATGAAAGCAATTAAGTGCCGACCGCGCTAAATGGACAATGATTTACGGCGTTTTTAGTAAGTGTCCAGCCGGCGACATTGGTCTTGGAGTCGCGACGTTGAACCTCAGCCGCACAGCAGCCCATTAAATCACAATTAAGTAAAGCTTCAATGTGGCTTTGCTTCAAAAATTATATAAGTAGCGAAGAAGAACGGGAGCGTACGTGGTGAGCATGTCAAAGTATGGAACCGCAGGCGATTTGCAAGCTCCAGCATAGTCGCTGATATTAACGCATGTCAAACTATGTAAATATATAATAAATGCCTTGCACATTTGCCTATATATACATAGGTATGTATGTAAAGTACGAAATTTGTGGAAAATTTACGAAATCTAATTTGCAACAACTACCACAACAATAACAAAAAAATTGTTTTCGAACAATTACAAGCATTACAATTGAACCGCTAATTCATGTAAATGCCACAGCAACAAAAACAAATTGAAAAAACCACAAAAAAAAATCGCAAAGAATCCGAAGCAGAGCAGATCGCTCAACATTTCTGCTAATTGGAAAGTTGCGTAACTCAAACTGCCTCGAAACGTGTTTGAATGTCATGTAAAAGCAATTAGGCAACACAATCGGAAATGTGTGCAGCACACAAACAACAACAACAACGCCACATCCAATCACACACAAATCGCTTACGAATTATAACGGCATAGGCAATTGTTGGGTTAAAAACCATGGCTGACCATGGCAATCAGTCTGCCGATTATCATCCTTAGCACCTCAACACCTCAGCACCCACCCCAGAGGCTATTGCTGCCGATTTAATGCGGCAAATGCAACAAAAACTCGACAATGTTTTCAAACAATTGAAAAACTGTTCGCTTGCAACAATTTGTATATTGATGAATATCACTGTTGTTGTTGTTGTTGTTATTTGAGTGAATTTTGCACAATTGCTGCAAATATATGTTGTGCTTGTTGTTGTGGTTGTTATTGTTGTTGTTGTGCATAACATTGCCGCATGTGTCGTTGCGTCTTTGGCCGTTAATTATGCAACGCTGACTGATTTGGGCATCAACGGTTTAATGCGTTTTTAATGCCCTACAATGACAATCACGCACACACACACACATACACGCAACAACGTTTACGCAACGCGGGAAAGGTTATTGTGACAAAGTGCACTTGCCCAGGAATATTCGCAACAAATTTACATTTGCTGATGCATATATGGTGCATATGTATGTATGCATGTATGTATGTATGCATCAGCCACCCAGTGTTGTATTTTCTTCGTGCCTCTATAATGATGTTGGATTTGCTTTGGTTATAAAAAGATATCAGTTCTTTTGTTTTCAAATGTCATACTAAATCTTAATTTCTTTTTTAAAGAAAGAATCAAGATCATACCAAATAAAAATATTATGAAAATATTAAGCTTTTTAAAGAAGTTACAATCAGGAAAAATATGAAAATTTTTGCATAATATTTTTTTTTTTTAACTTAAGAAAATTTGTTTATATTTTTTTCCAAATTTTTATAGAATTTGTTTCGGTTTATTCGTATTTTTCTACATGTATTTTTTTTTTACTTTCATTATAATTAAATATATATAAATAATATAATAATATAATATAAATAATATGTAAATATTTTTTGTATTGAGTGTGTGACTTGGATAAAATATATAGCAGGCGCCTGCATGTAGGCAATCGTTTATTAATACTATAGCTTCTTTTTCTAAAAAAATAACTTATATATATATTATATTATATATATATTAGGAAATTTAATTATGAGTATTTATGGCTCATTGAACAAAACCACAATAATAATGAAGCTTTTATTACAATTTCGAAGCAAAGCTATCGTTTTTAAAAAACTTTATTTATTCGAGCTACTTTAGATAAGTTTACTGGGTCATGCAGATCCCAAGTAAATCCAAACATAAGAGCACACATAACACACTATAATTAAGTAAGATAAAGATAGAGATAATTATACATATATATTTAAAAATAAATAAATAAAATAAATTCGTAATAACTTTATGGGAAAAGAGATCAATCAATGGATTTTGATATATTTAATTTAATTTTATTGCTAAAGTTCAGAGTTTTTCATTAAATTATTATGTAAAAATACTAAAAAAGGATTCATTACATTTACGATTAAATATATGCTATATATGCCTACTCTATCATATAATCTATAACACTGCCACGTGATAGCAATGACGGCAACATGTTGCATAGGGCAACCGCTGATGCATATAAACATCACTGTAAGGCTTTATATATATATAGACATGTATGTATGTGTGCAAGAGCACAGCTCCAGCAATTGCCGGCAATTTAATTGTCAATTGTTAGCGCAATAAAAAAGCGTTAATTGCTATCCCACTGCGCAGCAATGATCAATAAGGCGGCAACGGAAGCCACAACAACAACAACAAGTACAGCATTTAAGCTGTTGTACAATGGCATTAGTGAAATGTAGATGTGTGTGTGAGTGATGTGCGAATGCTACAGATAAATTCGACTGCTTGTAAAAGCGTGTTGAACAAATTGCGCTAACGAAACAAATATATTCTATGGTGATAACAATTTTTATGTTAACATTTTTTCTCTATTTATCTTGCTATGTATTTCCATGATTTGTCTACTTAAACAAAGTTTATTTAAATAAAAAAAAAATTAATATTGCATGCATATATATGCGTATGTGTGAAGTAGTATATAAAAAATTATTCATTTCATTTTATGCCATAATAGTGTTCATTTTAAATTGAAATTAAGTCTCCGTATGCATAAGTTAACTAAAAAATTACTCATACGACATGTTCAACACCAGAGATTTTCGTACTTTTTTAGATTATGCATAACAGAACAGATTTTCAGTTAAGAATTGCTGTCAACTCAGTTATAGCTCTCTTTATAGCTTTACGTGCCTTGAAATTATCTTTGTACTAGTGACAAACTAGTTGAAATGGAACTAGTCCATTTTTTGCATAGAGTTTATCAAACGCAATATTTGAGTAGCAAGCGAATAAATTATCTGCTTCGTTCTTGACAAAAATTTTTTGAATAAAATTTGTATTTTCACATGTAATTATAAGATTTGAAGGTTAGGATTGTAAGGCATTTTTATCACAACAGAGAAAAAGAGTTAACTGCGCAATTACCTGTTGCTGTGCCAAGCAAAGTTGAAGAAGAGTTGAAGATGGAAAATAATTGTTCGACTACCCCTGTGTTTTATACCTGCACATATCTACTTTGGTTGATTTCTACCTGATTTCCCATCCTACTCACTGAAGATGTTAGATATTCAGTTTAACTCAGCCGAAATGACAAGAAATGTAGAAACTGTGTTGATTGAACTTAATCGAGTTGACTAAAGTTGGTTGCTTTAGATTGACTTTGCAAAATTTCTCCATACAAAGCTGCTTCTCTGTCCAACCCTGTGCAAATTTGTTTCCATCCATTTGTGAGTTGTGAGCAAAAATAATTCATGATTGCAACTTTTGTCAATAAAATCTTTTCGAACTTCATTTTATTCAGAGATTAATATTGATTTGCACAGAGTAAGTTCTAGACTCGGCTGATTATTTTAGAAATAAATCCGTGCGATACAAGATACATGGTTGGAAAGAGTAATCCTTCGGTTTATTCCTAAATTATTGAATAACACTTTGGCATCTGAAAGATGTACTTCATATCTGGTTGCATAAACAGCAGCGAGGTCAGTTTGTTTCGATTTGGTTTTATTTCCTGTGCAACCACTTTAATAGTTAATTGAAATTCTATAAAATATTGGAGGTTAACATTGTGTATCCAGTAAGGACTATTCACAAAGCTTTCAGAAGAAGAAAAGAAGTGAAGGAGATCGTGCTCAAAAAATGTCGTGCTAGCATTGCAGAGCGTCTCAATATTCTTCTGATCTCTTGTCAATCGAGCTAACAAATTTCGGCTGACATTTTAGGTAACAAGTGTTTTGCCGCCAAAATTCCAGATGTTGTTGGAAAAAGAGCTTCAGCAGATGTCGCATAAGAGAAGCAGTACTCGAAATTGAAATGTTCGCTCCGGGTAAAGCTTCATGAGTCGATTGGAATAATGGCGAAAAGAATTTGGAACATGATTGGGGTAAGAAAATTCGTTTTTTCTTGTTTTCGGACGAATGCCAAACCTTTAAGCCGACAAACGGTAGTATAGGCAGTCTGTCGTGGTATTTCGAATATCTGTGTGCTTGTATGTTTCGTTCAGTATTTATTACAATTTCATAACTCTACAAACAACCGTTATTTGAATTTGAATTTGAAGCTGACAGCAGTAACGCTATAAATCAAAATAACCGCAACCGACTGGCTTTAGCTCTAAATTTAGTCACAAATTATTTAAAATCGCCCTCTTAAATACACAAATATATGCACATGTATGTTCTATTTACAAAAATTCAACATAGTTTATCTGCTAATGCTTGTTTAGCACACACACAGAAGCACATGCACACACACACACCAGCGGTTCGCCATTTATTTTAATTTCCTTTAATCAGAGCTTATGACAAATAGTTTACATAATCATAAAATAAACCAAATTTAAATATAACAATGTGTGTGCGTGTGTGTGTGTGTGCGCATTAGCAACCGGAGCACGCGAATATTTTACAACATATCACCGCTAACTGTACTCGCGCTAGCATGGGTCAAATGCGTAAATCAAAAACATGTCGCACCCATTGATCGCACTCAATTCGCATCAATCGCTTACAAAAGCGCACAGTGTTTATCTATTAACGCTACGCTCGCGCGCGCGTGTGTGTGTGTGTGTGCGTGGCAGCGGGCGTGCGCTGCCTTCCTAATGTGACGAGAGTGCGTTGCGGCGTGACATGTCCTGGCATTTAATTAAAAGCGCTAAATGAGATAAATTACACACAGAGACTAATGCGAAAAATCCGCTGGCAAAGTGGCGCGCGGCGCGCGGTGAGCGGAGAGCAGCGGCAGCGAGAGCGAAATGGCCAATTTGATGTGGTGTTGGTGGTGTTGGTGGTGTTGCGCTGCCACTGTCACGCATATGTGTGTTGTTGTGGAATAAAACCGCAAATTTATGTGAAAATTTTAATTAAAATTAAAAATAATTTATCAAAGGGGGCACGGAGGCGGTGTACGCGCACGCTGGTAGAATGAGCGCAGGCAAATGGTCAGACATTGTTGCACAAATTGACAGACGCAGATATGGACTAATGGCAGTGGCACCAACTACGCCAGCAATTACAACAGAAACAACAGTGACAAAAACAACAAAAACAACAGCAATAGCACCAATAACAAAAATAACAATAATAATGACAACAACAAAAACGACAACAAAAACGGCAATAATAGCTGTAACTGCGAATGCGGTTGCAATGGCTGCGACTTCGGCTGCAGCTTTGGTTTTTGGCTTTGGCTTTGGCAATGGCGGCTGCCGCAGCGTAAAGCGCTTCAACAATACCAGTCTACGCTGACACCCGCAGCAGCAGGTCACAGCCGGTTTACAAAGGATAAACGTTTTAATAAATTTACAACTTGTGTGCTCATATATACATATACATATACATATGTGTACTATTTATTGTTGTTGTGAGACCGCGTAGTTTGACTTGTACAGCAAATTTATACTGTAATACAGTTACAAGCGTGTGTGTGCAGGCTTTAAATGTATAGTCACTGATAACGCGTCACATTTGCTAAAGGGGCGCACACATACAAGTAAATATATATGTATGTATGTATGTTGTTATTCAAGTAAATTTAAATATATTGGCAGATTGCACAATCTCGTAACTCAGGAGATTTTTTTTTATTCTGAAATATTATGTGTGAAATATTTCTGTTTTTGTCGAAAACTGTTACAAAAAGCCAAGGCTCCTTGCAACATCGACATTTAATGTGGGTAATACTCCTATCAGTGTAACTGTGAAATAATTTTATGTTCAAAATAACAATTTGGTAATTTTTTTCTCTAGAGAATTTAACTATATATTTTTTCTGCGTCCTAAAATCGTTTCATAATATAAAGTTCATTGAAGAATGTTAAAAATAGCATAAGAACACTATTATTTCCACATATCAATGCTTGGGTGTATTAAGGAATAATATAATATTTACTTCACTTCATTTTCTTCTAAAATTTGAGGGTACTTCAATTTCAAAATCACTCCAGAAAAGTTTGTGGGCTCTTATAAGCAGCTAGTTAATTACAGATTTCATCTAATACAGCAAAAAGTGGCCTACTAATATTTTTCTATATTTTTCAATCACATCCACCCTCATGAAATTAATTTATATCTTGAAATAAAAGCTATTTTTTTTGCAATATTTGTTATGCGACTTCGCTAAAGCATGCCTAAATGTAGGCAAGAAATAGAAGAAACTCCCTTCGTTATAGCGCTACTTTAATTATGCAAATAAGTAATTTCGCTTTTTAAGAAACTTATAATTAATTCAGGGAGAGCGCCATTGACCCACCAAAAGTATATCAGGCAACAAGAAAAAAATTTTTAGATTCATGACAAATAAAATTATTAAATTATTATTATTATATTATTTTTAAATTTTGGGAATATTTTTCAGTTGGAAAAAGAGCAATCCCACAAATGAAGCCGAAGATGGCATTATCTCTTCCCTTTCCATGAACTTGGATGCGGTTTACTTGATTTTTTGGATTGCGCCGAAATGTATGCTCCATTAAATACAATAAAGTGAATCGAAAAATTAATAAAGTATTATTTTTTTACAACAGATGATGTATATTTTTGAAATGATAACTAATATGCTCGGAGTTATCACAAAATTGGCAAAATCACGCAATTGAAACTTTACAATTGCCACTACTAAATTGCAGCTACTACTTCTACTGCTACTACTTCTAACAGTGTTGTTCAAAATAAATGTTATTATAAAACGCTTCTTTACTCTCATTATTTCTATTCTTAAAATTTCAACGATTTCGGCGTCACTCTGTTGCACATCTTCTCTGCAGCGCACACTGTAGTGGCGTCAACACAACTTTTAGCAAAAGCAATGGCAATAACTGTAATTATTGCGTATGATAACAGCAGTCAGTGCAATAATAATGACAGCACTACAATGGCAATGCCAACAATAAGGTCAAGCGAAATCCCAAAAACAGAAACAAAAATGTGTGTATGTACAAAAAGAGAAGCTGCCACAATATGTCGAATGGAAATTTGCATTTGTCAATTTGGGTTTGTTATTGTTGCTATGCAAGTGGAACAATATGATATCAGCAGGGACAATGCTGACTGCCACTGATTGTATATCCATTATGAGGATGTTGCATGGTTACGGGAGCACATTTGTTGCATGCAAATATCAACTTGATTGTGTATTTGGAGAGAAAGTGTATTTGTTTGGTGAGTGTTTCGCATTTTATACCCACCACATAGTTGCGATTTCACCTTGATTAAATAACAAACACATAATATCATACTAAGCAGAGCTAAAAGTCAGGTTGATGAACAATAAATCCTTTTCTTTGTTTTGCACTAAATCCTCAGCCTAGCCCTCTTTCTTTGTAATGGTCAAAATGCCTGTATACCGAAAACATAACTCAAACTATAATTATCACAAAAGTCAACTGGACCATTAGGGACTCTCCCTGTAATAGAATTGCCACTTGATTCCTTGCGACTTATTGTCAAAATGACAAAAGCTACATTTCCATTGTAATATTCGTGCTGAAATGCTACTTCAAAAGAATACCACTTTCACAAGCCGTAATGGAAGTTCTCAAGTAGTAAGAGACCAATGGTCACCAAGCTGGGAAAAGCTCAGCATATTTGACCTCAATACCCAAGCCGACTAGAAAAATATTCATACTTTAAGTAAATGCGCTGCACTCACGGATGTGTGGCAAGACAAATATTACCAAGAAGTACACTCGTATATATAGGGTGTGATTTTAGAGATATAGTGTTTTTATTTCAAATGAAAGACAGAAAAAAAATCTATGAAATTAAGGCAGCCAAATGTCTGTTAAGTACTCCATAAGACATAGTTTTGTAAATAGTTGTGCACGAATTTGAAACGATCTGCTGCTGGTTTAAGCCTTTCCATGGTCATTTGTCGAATAAATGTCCAACACATATGTTTACTTTGACAGTTGGTGTGTTGGCTAACGCCCTACGAGCTCCGACGCCGCGAAGAAAACACCTTTTACACCCTTTTCCTTTGACTGACTTTTTCAAACCTTGATTTTGAGTTAGTGGCAGATACCCCATTGACTTGCTTTAATTTTTTTTTTTTCTTTTTCGTTCGATTGTGCACTTCCTTTTGTAGCGAGTGCATAACCTCAAAAGAGCGCATTGGCAACGGAAACGTTATGCAGCTGACAGATCCCGTTCATCATTCAGCTGTGCCGGAAACACCAAGCGCCACACCCCACTATTTCACGGTTCACTGCGTCCACGAACCGATGAATAGGCACACGATTTTTTTGTTGTTTGTGATCAAATTTATTTATGCGCTCGAATGTGCATGTGCATGTGTGTGTGTGTGATTGTGTGTTTTCACCTTTCACCTTTGAAGGCGTATGTATGTGGGTGTGTGTGCACACGAATGCAATATATATTTCATTTCCATATTTTTCACATGTCCACATCGAAATCATTGCCTTCGTGCATGCAGTCACGAAACGCTTTGCAACTAATTGATTTTCACATGATTACGACATTTATTGCGTTCACTTTTTGATATAATAATAAAATGGTATAAATGTATAAATGGCGGTGTTAAAATCTGTTATAAAGGGCGCTTAAAAATTTTATTGCAATTACTCCGATATTTTGTTTGCATTTCGATATCAAATTAAGTGTGGTTTTCATGGCTCAAGTGTAAGGTGATATGCATGAAGCCATCAAATGGATGTACATACAAACTTACATACACATATGCAGACACACGCATCCATATAGCAGATAAATCTATGGCTTAACTACCGTTTAAGTAGCTCTATTAGTTTCATTGATTGCTTGAGCTGAGAGTTCATTAAATATTTATTTGTGGAATTATGTATATTTTATATTACAATATTATAATACCGTATATTTTATACAGTGACGGACATAAAAGTAGAAACAAACATTTTTGGCTACATCTCCAACATCGGGATATTTATGCTTTGGTTTATACATTTTTGATTTAAACATAAATATTTATTGTAGTATTAATTTCGTCTTTTCTAAAAAGTATTTCAAAGTTTTTTAATGAAATATTGAGACTAAAAAATATTTTTTTACATCATCATTTTATACTTCGCTAGAAAAAATGGCATTGCATCTAACCTAAATATAATATTACTTCGAAGATTCTTTCAACTTGAGCAACTTTACTGAATATTCTTGAAGCAGTAACTGTTCCAAATGTTAGCGAAAATTCGTAAAATTATGTTGAGTGGCCGTAGAATAAAATTTGAATGAAAAAGCCACACTTTGAACTGGTCCTCCATCCACCATATGTACCAGATTTGGACCCCCGTAACTATTTGCTCTTTCCCAGACTCAGAAAGTGGCTCACTGGAAGAGGATTTCACTCAAGAATGAATGAAAAATGAAGAAGAATGAACCCAAATTTTCGAACAAATAAAAGTCAAACATTTTCGGCTTATGCATCATATGCGTATATGTATGTATTTCTTTCAACATTTTGGAATTAAATATCTAAATCGTAATCTATAAAATTTCTTGGAATTATGTCTTTGAATAATTTGAATTTGAAAATAACGGAATTTCGCTGATTACTGCTAAAATCACACAAAATATCGCTTAACTTTCATATCATTCTAAAATACAAGTATTGTAAAACCTAAATTTTCCAACATATTTCAGAAGTGCAGCAAACATAGTTTCTTCCACACATGTTTCATTCTCATTCTCGCAAATTTTATTTATTAGCTTACTTCTGATATGAAGTGTTTCTGGTTATATGGCTAACACTGTATATAAATAAAAATTTATGAAAACAATTGAAATAGTAGATATTATAGTCATAATTATGTTTCATTAATAATATGCTTTGCAGACTAATTGGGTTTGAATGACAACATTATGTTGCCGCAAAGTAATAAGTATCATTTGTGGCAATCATAGTATTAAAATCGGTAATTCGTGCCGCAATCGCAATCGTGTGCATTCTCCGAACTCAACCAGTTGCTAACATAACGTTTATTGTAATATGAGTTGTCTATGACTCGACTTGTTTATGACCTTAAGTGTTGGTCAATCGAACAAGCAACTGGTACAACTTCTGCAATAATAAAATAAAAAAGGAATAGCAAGGTTTTAATGAGCCATCTACAAAAATTGTTGCCCGAAATTAAATTATATGTCTTTGCTGTTGTTTCACATGTAAATTTTTTGACCAGAGAGCAGAGCTTAAGCTCAGCGAGTAGAGAAGTGACGAATCGAAGATTCCTGTTGTGATAAGATAAATTATTTTAAGCATACTTATACACTTCTTACTGGCTTTCCTTTCATATAGAATTCCTGAAAAATTATTTCAAAATCAAGTGAGTGCGTTATTTTTTTTATCGAGATGCAGAAAGTGTTGTTCTTGGGCGCTTTTCGGTGGAAGGAAGTGTATTTTACTTCGGGTAAATTTATATATATCTTAAAATAGGTATTTATGTGTACATATCAATTGTAAAAGCAAATAGGGATATTATTTGTTTACCGTAAGTAAGCCTTTGCCCCAAAGTACCGTAATTAGCTTTGTAAGTGTATAAGTCAACAATATTTTCACACCTCGCTCTTAATATTTATTACCCTGTATATTAGCATTAATTACATAATTTTTAGCGCATGCGTTAGGGTTGTGCTAAAATAAGGAATAACATTTCAACTTATTTTCTTAATCTTAACGCTTGTCCTACTTTTACAAAAATGATACATTTTGAATCCTTTTAGGGTCGGTGGGCGGAATATACTCGGTTATGTTAATCCTTACCTTTGCTGTCTCCGATTGAGAAACAAAGACTATTTTAATTATTAATATTAAACAAAAAATTACTTTCAGAGTTTCTGAAAAAGTTTTTCTTTTATATCTCAGCAGCTGTAGACGGCAGATAATGAGTCTGGCTGATTGGTTTCAGACACATCATACATTGAGATACGCATTATTCATTCTTAATTTCGAAAATATTGCAGTCGTTCATCTGACTGGTAATTCTATTTGAATATTTGCCGTATCATACCATTAGTCCTAAATTCTTTATATAAAAAGTAACATGGTGACCCTATTTGGTAAGTTAATGGTAAGATTTTTTAAAAATTTTGGCGAAATTTGGCAACATTGTGTAAAAAAATTTGATTTTGAAACATTTCAATTTTATATGGAAATCTTAACATATTACGAACTGACAACCCTATTTCAAAAAATTACGAAAATATCATTTATTATGTATAATTAAATTTTTCTTTTGGATTTTTTTCCATCTAAATTTTGTGCGTTTAATTTCGATGTATGAAAATGGCAACCCTGATGTGCTTACATAACATTTTTTAATCATCTCTAAATCAAAAATTTCAAAATTTAATTTCATAATTTTAATAGCGGCAACTCTATTACAAAGAAATTCATATTTTAATTTTTAATATTTTGAATATTAATAAAATGTTTTATGTATTTGCATTTCGACTTTGTTCAAATTCACCGCTAATAATGTGGGGTCAATAGAAGTTTGCTCGCCATAAATGAACGCTGATTCAGCACTAACGCACACCACTACTCGTGCATTGTCGTCGGAACTGTGCAAAACTTTCGTTAAGTGCAGAATGCTGTCCAATCAATAACGCACCATTCTAGTTATTGCTCTCATTTTAATGCAAACTTCGGCGCATATGTCAGTGTCACTCAACGCAAATGCACAAACACACACACACACACATACACACATGAACAGTTATTCTTAAAAATGCCGGGAATGTCGTTGACAGAGTGTTTGGCAGTGAAGAATACAAGTATTGACCAGAAGATTATTGGTGTAAAAGAGAAATGCGCAACAATTCGTTGAGGTAGTCACCACCAAGTGCGTCACATGTTGATCATTGAATGATCACCTTTCCTAAGTACGCGTAAAACACGCACTCATCCACATACATTCACGACAGCGAAGACATTCTGGTATCTTTAGTGCCACCATTGTGGCCACACTTGTGGCAATGGCGACAGCGAACATCATTCCGCACAATCAGTAAGGAAAATCCGTACGACCATGACGCGACCAAGTGCTAACATTACATAAAACAAGTAGGAACGCGAGGGATATGGGTGGAACCGAATATTCGCTGGATCTTGGGATAGAAAGGGTATAAAATATTTGAGCCGCTTGGTTTTTGCATTGCCTAATAATATTCTCCTTGGGAATCTTTACGACTGAGAGCACTGACATAATAATTTAAGTAACAACACAAAGACAATACTGAACCGGATGAATTGGTTAACTTCGTAATCCACTGAAGGTCTTCAAAAGGAAAGATGAGGCAACACAGAAATGAAATTCTCAAAGTTTTGCTTGTTCATCTCGTAGGAAGCTCCGTTGCCGTTATATTAGTCTCAAATATTAATTCCGGTTACGAAAATTTAGCAGTTTCAGAATGCACCCTGGTTTTTTTTGGTCTTCTGGGACGTAGGGCAACATTTAAGATGACGTCAAGTTGCGTTTGCTTTTTGATTCACCGGCATCATCTGCCACCCTCTCTTCTGAGTCCGGTCCTACTTGATAGTATCTGGGAATCGGGTCTAAATTGAAACTGCATCTGAATTCATATTGAGCATGCTTCATCACTGTGGACTTGCCTTTGTCGAAAATCCTTCCAACTTTCAGATGTTTTGGATCAAAATTTATGAGAGAAAACCGTAGATAAAAATCGATTTCGGGATTTTTTGCTGAGTGGTGCCTCACTAGTCATTAGTACCGAACATAACAAAAGAAATATAGTACTTCATTTGTCTCAATTAACTTTTCCTTGAAAAATACCCTCGATCGGCTGAATATATGTAATTTTTATTAAGTTATTAATTGATATACAAATTATGATATAAAAAGGCTAGTTTAAACAAACTAATATTATTTAGACTACAAACTATACGAGAGTATGAAATAAGGAACTCCCTGCCCTTCCACACACGCAATGCCACAAGCTCAAAATAACCAAACGATACTGTTAAAAGCTCTGTCGACGCCAATGGCATACTCTCGATTTTCGCTTCTAGCTCGTCGCCTTTGGCCGTGCGGCAGTGATCTATTGATGTAACGTGTCACATAAATTACAATCGGAAGTATGTGATGACTTGTAAAATTCTGTCTCAGCGGAATCTTCAATGCTCCTTACGCTGCACATAGCCATCACGCCAAGCACACAGGCGCTTCGAGTGGCCCTCACAGAGATGTTGGTGATGAAATGACGTGGGATTGGAAGCGAGGCTTCCATGTTTATGGTGGGAGATTAATCGCATGGGTTCGTTGGCTATTCGCATTCTTGTCAGCGACCCAGTCAAGTTTCTGGATGAGTAGATACTGTGTTTGTTATCGTTGTTGCTTTCATTTTCTTAGAGTTTCTGGAATAGCATTGCACTTCCGCTTTATAGTGACGACATTTGTTACACTTTGATGGCATTATTTGTTTGTGTTGTTATGCTGTTGGCATTGTTTTTGTATTACGTTAGATTTTTATTGCTTTTATTACGCTTTGTTGCCAAATTTTGTTTTGTGTTGTTAATAGGTCGCGATGAAAAATAAATAATTCCTTTTGAATATGTTTTCTTTTCTTTCTCTGTTTCTTCTGCAGAATACATTCGCTGTTTTAGACAGCATATAAGTTTTCAGTTTGAATCTTTATGTGCTAATATTCTACCAGAAATACTAGTTAAACCCTGTAAGCTCAGTTCCAACTAATAAAACTCTATATTGGAGCCAAATTTGTTATAGCCTAACACTTCAAACTTTTTATGGCTTGGCACAAAGCCTGAAGGGCTATTGGTTCATCAAAATGTGACATATTCAGGGTGTGATGTTGAAATGTCTTAGTGCCGAAAGACGTGACTCTCATCTAAGCTCTTTCTACAGATTCTCTCAGTGTCACGGTCTCAAGCCCGATAATGAAAAGTTCTGCAAGGAATTAGATTACATCTTTCGTTATCATATCATCTCTATGAGAAGTAACCGTACGTTGCCTTTATCTGCTATTATATGCCAAGATATTATCCATAAATAGTGTTTTCTCTCAAATATAAACATAAGCTCTTTACGAATTTTGTACTCGAATGGGTTAGATCTTGGCCTTGTTATTGACTTTACCTACAAAAAATGCATGTTATTGTTGCCTCTGTATACTTATAACTCTGTATTATTTAGAGCACACAGGTAATTTCACTAATAAAGTAAATATAATATCAGTGCTAGACACAGTACATTCGAAGGTCAGGACTAAAGATATCACCTATAATAGATACCGTAGGTGACTATCCCTCGCACTCCGCACTACCTCACTTTTTACTAGCTTAATAAATTAGACAATGGATGTTTTCCCTTTTTAAATATGTCACAATGAAGATTTTTAGTTATAAAAATATCGTAAAACCTATAATTTCCAACAAAAATGGTAATGTGGGAAAGGCATATGAATATTCTGATGTAATTAGTCCTTCAGTGTACAACTGACACCCTGTAGTAAATATGTAAAGAATAAGCCGGAAACTCAATGGGTTAAAGTTCGCATCACGTTTCGTTGTGTTGTCTGCCAATTTCTCAATATGCCACTTAGCCTCCAGAGTACACTTCCTGACAGCTGTTTGACATATCCATTTAAATTTGATGAAAGTTGAGAGATTAAGTTTACAAAGTGTTGATTGGGTAAAAAAATTCAAACCTTTCTCAATAAACTCAAAGTCGCTGTATGTCCAATAATAAATAAATTTATTACACACATTTATAAGGGACTGTATTTGACGGCTAAAGCTATCTTTTGAAGTAATAAATAAATGTGTGAGGTAATCACAAATATGAGCAAGTTTAATTTTAAAAATCTGGTACATTGCGTTGGATGTGGTTATTTGTTAAATATATTGATCTCAGCGGCATCTAGTGGAGGAAACCAACCAACCCACAATTTCTTTCATTTGTCAGTATATAACATATTTCGAATAAGTTGCAAATCGCAACTTAAGTGAAAAATACTACAACAGCGCCACCTATCGACAAATAATTACTTGACGAGAGGGTATCATGTTAATTGAATAAGAAAAGTGATATTTTATTTAAAGCCATAATTATATTTATTCATTTTGTAATTTCGTCAACTAAACTATATAAATTTACAATTTTCCTTAAATACTAAAATTATTCTATGGACTATTTATTAAAACTAATACTCTAAATCGGTGATCTTGTGACCCATTAACATAAATAAGGCTGCATCCTCCTCTTCGAATGAGTCAGCTGATATCTCTGATGATCTTTGAGATCCAAACAGTGGCGTGGAAGATCGCTGAACTTTCTCAAATTCCATCTTCCATTCGCAGTAGTCTGTTGTTTCGGTCATAGTAAAATTAAATTTATCATCCAACAAATATTCGAAGTCTTGTTCTGGCTTGATAATCTTGTTACCCGTCAACATATACAAAGCTGCATCCTCGTTTTCCAACAGGACAATTAATGTCTCCATTTCTTGTGAACTTAGCAGGGGTGTCGATGATCGCTGAGCTTCGTGAATTCCCATTTCCCATTCGGGGTAATCTGCTGCTTCAATCGATTGGTCCATATGTATTGAAATGTATTCTCCCAATAAATCCTCGAAGTCTTGAACAGCACTGAAGCGTTTGTAGAATCCTCCTCGGTTAATCTCTCTTATTTCCTGGTTACTTTCAGTGGAAATCATTCCGATGTATTTGGCTATTTGTGTCAATGTAATTCCGTGAGCAACCATATTTTTGAAATATTTTGATGTATTTACTTGTAAATTTGCTGAAGCGATGTGAATGTTTCCTCTGCGAGTGTTTGTGAACGTATGACCATTCATCAGCTGTGAAGACCTTTTATAGCTAAAATGTTTTCGGTAATTTAGTGGAAGCAGGTAGAAAAGCTCAGATATTTAATTGACCCAACCTTTCCTTTGTTTAACATAAATCTGATATCTGTTGTTATTTCAAGTTTACTTGACCTTGATGTTAAGGTTTGGATATTACAAAAATCCCTTTTAAATTGACCCAACCTTTCTTTTGTTTTGCTTAAACCTGGTACCTGCCGTTTGTAGTTATTCAAAATATACCTGACCTTGATGTTAAGGTTAGAATATCAGAAATGTCACTTTAATACTTTGACCTTGATAGCTACCGGTCGTTCACAACATTTTATTACAACGACAAACTTCGCGAACGCAAGGAGTTCAAATTCCTCGTTATTAGTACCGTTAGTTAGATTGAAGTTGCATTAGTTCAATGGATGGTGTAATGAATGGATTATATAATAACGGTTACGATTTAAGTCTGAATATGCACTTCTTATATAAAAAAAATACAGTTAATTTAAGTAGAAATTCAGTGGCAGTGAAGACGTAACCGCCGAGACTGCGGCCTAGCAAATATGCTATGATATGCTTTTCGCTAAAGAAATGTTGTTGAATAGTTTGGAAGATTGCTAAAACTGGTAAAATGTGTGTGCTTTAAAGAAATACGAGCTTATTGAAATTTTCATTAACTAACCAGAAACCCGATTATATAATATAATTAATCAAAATAGAATATGCGTCAAGTGCGTCAAATCTCTTCGTAGTGGTAACAGTTATTGCTCCGCTTTTTGGAATGAATTATTCACTCTCTTGAACATACACCCTGACCAGCTAGCACTAGAAGCTATACAATTAAGTCTCACACATACGCACACACGCACACACACTCGCATTCGGGTGGCTGTATACACCAATATCTAGTATGTTAGTAGTTTTTGACGATAAGAGAGAGTAAGTTCGAACGTGATGTGAATGCTAAAAATCGGCCAGCAGATAGCCATTGGATTGGTGTATCTGACTACTTCCGTCGGCTCGTCCGGTGAAGGGCAAAAGCGCACACTTTTTTACATGCAACACTGGACGTGTGTGTACGTGTACACCGCCACTTGCTTATGCATGTTTATGTGCGTGTGTGCATATTTATTTGTTACAGCGACACAGTTAGCTTAGGGCTTTTAATATTTTAGCTAAAAATCACGTGCTCAAGCTACTTGCACACATTTTTAATACCTCTCACTTAAAATTCAACATTTTCCATGGAAAATATTTCGCCCAACAACACAGAGGGTCACATGAAGTGTAAGAGCAAAAAACAAATTACAACAAAAACACACCCGCATAATATATTTATGTACAAGCACAAACAGTTTGGTGTAAAATGCAAGCTCTTTTCGGAATCTGCATACGTGTGCGTGTGATAGTGCCCATGTGTGTGTGTGTGTGTGTGTGTGTGGGTGAATGTCGCAAATAAATTTGTGGACACTCTGCACGTGTGATAAGAATAATTCCGGCTTTATTAAAACATGGCATCTCAAAGTTGCACCGCTCTACCCGCATGCGTGTTTGTATTAGCAAAACTGTAGCTGTCCTTCACCGGAACTGGCAGTGGTAAATTATGTGGGTGTGTGTTGGTGTGTGCGTGTCGCTATCTGTCTATTTTGTTAAAAAGGGTAATCGACATGTTTTTGAATATAATTCAGTTTACATATACACACTTAAGATCGGTGGCCGGTGGATTGGTCGATGGGTTGGTGTGCTTGAGTGTGTGTACGTGTGTTGAAAAGATGGATTGCTGCTCGTCTATTTTATGTCTAATAAAAATTGTGCGTTATTTAAAGTACACTCAATAGTTTAAGGACAGTTAAGTTTATATTAATAGTTTTCAAAGTAAAGTTAGTGCATTCTGGCAATCTTGTTGATAAAAATAATTTCAAAGGTTTTGAGTGATGTATGCTTAAGTAAATTTTCTTAAAATAATTTCAGGAGCCAAAAGTAATTAAAAATTAAAGTAAAAATAATATTACAAATTTTGAATTCCTTCCAAATATATAAAAATTGTGTGGCAACATTTTATTGGAAATTTCTTCAAAAATATTTTGCAAAAGCGTGGCATTTCTGCCAAAATAATATTAAAAAATACCTTACGGTACGTGATTTATTAAATATTCATATTATATATTAATACAACCTTATACTTAAATTTCCTATGTCAATTTTATAACAGTAATTTAATTTTTTTCTGCAAATACCAAAAGGATGGCAACTCTGTCGAAACTCTTTCAAATTCGGATTATATTGGTTCACTGATTGCATTTTATTTACATTATTATAAACTATTAGACGCATCTAAGTTAAGTACTATAACTAACCAAGGATTAATACGTAGAGGGTGGCAGCCTTATAAAACAAATTGCATAAAATGTATTTTTATTAATTTATTTTGATACCAATATTGTTTAATTTTTAATTAGCTTTTCTTCAAAAAAAATGTTTTATTTGCAAAAGTGTGGCAACTCTATAAAAAATTTTATACTGTTTTAAATTTTCAAGCGTTTTACAATTCACAATATTACAATTATTATACTACTACTGGTAGAGTTATATTTATGCAATTATTCCAATGTATTATTTGGTACCGTCTGGTAACGCTGAAAAATATTTTAGTTTCTAAAATGAATAAATTGGATATGCTTTGAAATTAACGTTTTCCAAAAGACCGAGAAATAGCAATTACTTGTTCACATCTTTGTATTCTCTTTCTTTCTGTCTCTCTCTCTCTCTCTCTTTCCTTCTCTAAGAAGATATGCTCCATAATAATGAGAACCAGGTTACATTGCCATGGATCAATAATTTTCTAATTATTATTTGGAATAAGAAATCGAATTTTTGATAAATGGAATATCCAATAGTCATCTAAGCTAAAACTCACTTTCGCTTCTATTAATATGTCAACAACTGTAGATTCCATTGCATACAATTTGTTGAAGTCACATAAGCGCAAGTACAAATGCATCTGTATGAATATCATAGTGTATATCTGTGTATGTATATAGGAGAGAAATGACTGACTGTTAACGTATGGATCCTGCGAAACATTATAAATGCTTAAGTAGTAGTGGCTATGTGTTTACATTCACACAAGTAAAGATGCTTACGTGCATAACCGTGCGTAGTGTCTGAATTGCTGGCTCTGCTATTTTTTCAATGTACCACGCCCCCTTCGAACTTGATTTGCATAAAGCAGCAAATAAAAAGCGACTTTCTCTACATTTTCTCTCAAACCTCACCAGCTACATATATCCTTATGTATGTATGTGTGTAGTATGTATTATAGTGTGAACATCTAACTCCATAGCCACCTGACTAATACTTGTAGCAACAGACATTACCCGGCTAGCCTTCTCTGTTGGCCTTCCAACTTCAAATGGGTGTCCTTTCGCTTGGCAGCTGAGTGGCCGCTGGGCTGGCTTGCTGGGCGGGCTGTTGATCTGAAATGCCGAAAGTGCATGAGAAAACGCTACCCAGTGCTGACAACCATAATTTATTACTGCAACAAAAGTGTGTGCCAACAGCAGCAGCAATAATCACACAAGGACAGCCGGAGCATGTCGACAATTTGCGTACACAAATATTGTTTGGGATAATAAAAAAGGAAAACAAAATACAAAATACAAAAAACGAAAAACGAAAAAAAAAAACACAAATTAAAAATCAACTCTGTCGTGTTAAAATAAACTTTTAGACCATTTGCTTTTATCTCTCTCTATTTTTTTTTTGCATTTTTTGTTGCATAATTCTCTGTCGAAACATGTATAATTCCCGGAAAACCTGGCTTAGAAAGCAGATTCTTTTTTGAGCAACTGTATGGAATGTTAAAGGACAGTTGTGTTTGAAAGATGACAGGTTTTTGTCAGTGGATTAAATTCCATCTATTTCCACCTCTTTTATTACATCAGATTAAAAAAAAAAAGGCTTCCTAAAACTTTTTTCGGTGCTTTTAAATTTGTAATTTAAGCAAATTTGTTTCTTTTAATGAAAAGTGAGGTAAGCTTGCCTTCAAATTTATTTAAATGTTTTAAAATACTCCTACTTTGACTTATTGATCTATCCTAACAGATCTTTTGTATTCCTGCTTAAATGGTTATTACCGCTGAAGGCGCAATTGAGAGATCTGGAACTCTAGTTAAGGTGCGAGGAACCATTCGAGGAATCTTCGAATTGTTAACAAACTAGCTTTCTGGTATCTTTGCGAGTAAAATATTACATTCCACCTAAGCAGTTAATCCGGGTGATCCCTTCTGAGATGTTAGGCAGACTATGTTGGTCGTATAATCAGTGAGCAACCTAATGTCCATCTTAAGAGAAAGATTTATTTTATTTAAGGTTAAGAGGTAGTCGATAAGTACTGCCTATTTTGTAGGTTATACAACTCCCCTTAAGTAGACAAAAAAAATTTTACTTCTTGGTCTGAATACTGAAATACGAATCTCATGAAGTAGAAAATTGAAACTCATTCCTGCCAGCAAATACTGCCGAACAAACCCGAGTGTCCGAAAATGATGTTTTGAATGCAGGCAAACATATATTCAGGTCCATTAGGTCGACAGAACCGGTGTAAAATCACATTCACTCAAGGTCATCTTATCTTTGAAAATTAAATCACTATTTGTCTAGGAGTTTGCGTGAGCCTTCTTCAGCTTGTAGTTAATTCGGCATAATTATAATACTGGGCTACAGACAGACAGACAGACAGACAATACAGACAGGCTTTCTAATTAGTTCAGCAGCCCCAGCTAAACTTAGAGGAAGCCTTTTTTTGCAGTCGGACCTCTTTACCATCAAGGAGAGGGCGAAAGAGAGGGCGGAGAGAGTTAGACACTGCCTGCAAACTACTGGCTTCAAGAAAAAACAGTATTGGGAGAGTATAACCTAAAAAGGTTTAGACAAATTATGAAACTCTCTAGAGACCTGCAGACTCAGGTGATATTTCCACAATGTCGGTGAACTGGTTGCTGAAACACTGGAGTGAGTACCTACTTCTTGGTTGGGTAACGCTCATCAGAATAATTAGTAAAATCCTTGGATCCGTAAGCACCTCCCTAGAATTCATTAAAGTGCTGGGTATAGACGAGATACTGCGAAGCTGGTAGGGCAGAACAGAGCAGCTCTCAGTGCTAACCTTATTTTCTACATAATTGTATAATTGGAAGGTTTTAGGAGATATTGAAGACGAATATTATTATTCTTACCTATTAAAATTGTTTTTTTTTTAGCAATATTGCCTAGCAATATTTGCCCCACATTTATTTAGTATTAGTGCCTTAAATTGCCAACCCAACTCGCTGCAATTCGCCAACCAACAACAAACCGTAAACTATTACATTATGCTATCCGCATAGTTGGGGAGAGTGATTCTTTTACAGTCTTAACTGAAACTTAGAAATTAAGACAAAAAAACCGGGAGAAGTGAAAAAAGTATTTATTAAGTGAAAATTGAAATGGCTAAACTGCTAAGTATAAAAGTGCTGGCAATTAAAAGCAATAACTGCCGCTGCCATTGCACCTCGCCGCTTTAGCTGGCATAATGCGGCCGCCTCTTTCGTGCGCTCTCTCGGGGCAATGCAATGTACAAAGTTTGCCAAAACGTCTTAAGTGCGTTACACCCCTTTGTTGCGTCGCCCACTGACCGGCCAGCTAGCAGCGGCAGCCTTCGAAAACTTTCATCTTGGCGAATTGTGGAAGCGTGTAAAAACATTCACTTTAATTGCGGTTTAAATTCGTTTTTATTTCCTCTTATGGCATCATCGTTCGTCTTATCGCTCTTGTTCTTGTTTTTGCTTTTCATGCCGTTTTCATATTACCTTTCGCCTGCCTTGATTGCTGGCTGCTTGCCTGCTTACTCTTTGAACCCTTAAGAATTTGCCGTTTACAATGACCAAGAAACTCAATAAACTTCATCTTGTTATTGTTTTTGTTTTTCATTTTTTTTTGTGTCACTAAAGGTGTGCATTTTTCAGTTTAATACAAAATTAGTCGTCGTAATTAATCCGATTTATAATTAAAGGATTTAATATATTCTTTTAAAGTTTGACTAAGTGATGTTGCCATATCATAATAATAACTAGAACAATGCAGACGGATATGACTTGTTTAGAGTTTGGTAGAATAATTCGTAGAATTAATTCGTGAATAATAAACATTTTCTAAAATTCAGTGAAAGCAGAAAGACACAGAAAGGACTTACAGAAGATAGAGACTATTATTCTTTGGAATTGTCATTTTAAGCAAATGCAGAATCAAAAAGTTTCCACCATAAATATTGTGAAACCTTCTATTTTCGACATTGTTCAAAGCTATGTTATAGAGTAGACATCATCACTCAAATTAAATATATTCCCATTTCTTTCCCTTACTCCTAATATTATACTACTCCTACTCCCACTATTACTGCATCCAATTATCAATGACAAATTTGTAATAAATCACTAATCACAGACTTCTATGGAATCCATAAACAAGTTGTAAATGTTCTCAATAACCCTTCGATATCTCCTTACTATTTTAAATACTCGACAATTAACACAAGTTAAGGCTTTTCGAATAGCATAGTCTTAGTTGAAAAATTGGCTTATAGTTAGCAAAATCATCATTTATGTGTGTGGATTCGTAATTTTTTTTTTTTAATTCCTCACCATATTTTCTTACATTTTATTAAAAAATGACAGAGATACGATTTGTGACAACTCCTACGACCTGCTTCGTCCTTAAAACCAATATATTCTTTATTTATCAGACAATTTCTATGTGATCTTTGCTTTAATCATTCAACTTTCATATCTCAGTTGCAAGTGACAGACGACATGACCGAAAGATTATGATAAATTATAAAAAGGCTGCGATTATACATCCAACTCTCACTAGACAATATTCTCAGCTCGTTTATTTGGTGACTAATATATTAGAGTTTATTCTTCCTGAACAATATTATTGCGATTCATAAACATCTCAGACTTTTTGGGAATGACAGTTACTTCACAAGTATTATTTTGACTTTACGATTTGTTATTTGCTATATATTGCTTCATATTTGTATATAATTGGTTAATAATGCATTTATGTATCGCTTGTCCTTCACTTTGAGTTCATTAGAAGTAATGAGTGACAAATGAAATGAAGTGCATTTTTTATTTAATGAATTACTTGCTTTAAGTGTTATGAATAGGTACACATTGTAGCCAATATAGCGTGACAAGATATTAAGTACAAAACAGTTTTTGATAATTTTGTTTTCATATATTACTGCTAATTTTTAAGCTCCAAGTATCACAATTCTTCATTTGTCATAAGTAATCAGCGACACATGACAAGGTACCATTTACGCGTACGTATTCTGTGTCTTCTTTATCAAGCTTATATGTACATAATCTCTTCTTCTCTGCATATTTGCACCACAGAAAGCATTAGTCTCTTCCTCTTTTCTATTAAATTTTAATTTGTCTTAAGTGATTTGTGACAAATGACAAGTCGTTCAGGAACTTTCGAATTACCTTAAATGTTGTTGTTGGTCGGTGTTTAGCTAAATACTTCTCTTTTATCTATGAGATCGAATTCTTGATTGCTATTTGTGTTTACTTTCTATCGGTCACAGCTGACACGTGACACGTGACAGGTGACAAGTACTCCTATTTCAACAAACACTCATAATTATTTAGCCAAAGAAGTGCTGCAATCTGTGTGATTATGTTGCTTGCAAATGATCAACAGATGTTATATATCAACAGATGTGCAATACCATTTTGTATATATATTTCAACACAATTTCAAACTCCCACTATTAATCCTTCATTGTTTTTCATTTCACGCATCTTCACACCGCACAATGAGTGACCTGACAATTATGCTCTACTTAGTACAATTTTATTTTGACACTAAATAGTGCGAGAGTACAAGCTTTTAAATGTGTCATGATTGATATCACGAATAATGTTATTTAAAATGTTTTCCTTTTCAAGCTGTGATTTTATATAGAACAATGGCCGTATGAATTAGAAACTCAGCTTTATCTACTCCCTCTTAGCGCGATGGCCTTGGCATGCTTTTCGCACAAATACTCCAGCAAGGAATACGAATAAACCTCACTCTCTCGCAGCGCGCCTCTCAATTTGCAAGCCTTTTAGTCTCCTTTCGCGTTAATGTATACAATTTATCAGCAATAGAAGCCGCTGGAACGTTCGTGGATTTCCATGCAAACCGCAGAATAACCACACAAACACACACACACACATTCACTAACAAATGGACACACACACATATTTATAGTTGCAAGCAAGCGTTAATGCTCATAGTTGCACAAGTTCGAGCATAAATCAGTGCACTTTGTAGTGGCGCTCTTGACGCTCTATTCCTCTAAACGCCTTCCTTTAATCAAACACCCCCACACGCACATAGATATAGATAATAGTTGAGGCAGGATTTATCAAAGTGCTTGGCGGACGACAACGCAGCTCGCCTGGAGGTGGTCGAATGAGTGCAGAGGCAGCATTTTATACTTTAACTTTTTAGATTTAATATAACTTAAATTTATAAAATTATTGTTTTCGCAGAATTTTAGTTCCTTATAACAATGTAATTTATGTAGAATTGAGTAAATATCATTCAGGTGGTTAAAAAATAAAATTACCGTCCAAAATATTTGAGGTTTCCTAACAGGTTCTCTTAAATACCTTTAAAGGAACTGTCTTCCATGGTTTCTCTATAGTTTCATCTGTATATTTCTAAGAATCGGTGGTGGTGTAGTGGTTAGAGGAGCCTTCAAAAACTACGAATAGTCATTTGCTAGTCAATGGTAACTCCTAAAAGAGCTCCCTCTCCACCAACCATTCGGAGACGGCGTGGAACTCGTAGAATCCTCATGTTGCCACGTAAAGTCAAATCGAGTGGCTTTGAACTTTTGATATCTCACGGATATCTCTATCTCTCTATTATGAGGAAGTACAGTGTATAAAAAGAGTGGCGTTACAACTACCAAACCGATGGCGCCCAAAGTCCAAAAGGAGGATGGCTATTAGAAAAATTTGAGTGTGATAAATTGGACCAGTAATTTTCCGTTTTGTTTACATATGTATATTGGAAGTTCCCTGAAATTGTTTTTGTATTTTCACCATAAAGGTCACTGCCAAACTCCTATCTTTAAATATATCTGAATTTTATCCCTCTTATAAAGAAAGCGAAATGAAGCACATTCGAAGTGATGGCAACATTATCACACAATATTATTCATTGAATATCAAAATCACATGCAGTCGGGCACTTAACCGCGACACTTTATGGGTGAGATCAAGTACATAAATGGCTCGAAGTCACAACCAGCCATGCAACAACAACGATTTCTGAGTTCATATCGTATAAGTCCAACAATGTCAAAGCCACCACCCAAGTCGTGACGGTTGTTGTTTTTGTTATCTTCACAGCGAAGTCGCAAACAGCACAATTCATCATGACAATTGGTCTGGTGAGTGTCGTTTGAGCGTACCACAGCAACCATATCGGTGCTTTCATTTGAGAGAGAACTTAAGCACCATGTGCCATGCACAGTTATGCACGGCAACAACAACACTAGCACACATCCGCGACCGCATGGATAAATGATTGCACGAGCGCTGCAGCGTGGAGTATGATGGAGCACCAGACGTTGTCCGTGCCGAAGTGGCTCATCATGAGTTGACCCGCATGAAGGCGAAGACAAGCGATTTCATTGCAAGCATGCCTTACTTGTTTGCCACTCCCTATTTCTATTTCATTTACTTTGTTATTATTGTTCTTGCTGTAATGCCATTAGTAGCTGGAAAGCAAGCATCTTTCTCAATCAATTAAATTCATTTATTACAAATTCAAAAACACGTAAACAAAATCATTGGTACACTTTACATTAAGAAGATCTCAAATTTAGTAAAAATTTTTGTAACTGACGTGTCTAGACTTATTATACCTTCTATAGAAATCGGTGGATTACTGCAATACCATAGGACTGGTCCACAGAAACGAGAAGGAGTCTTATTGTGTTTAAGTAAACCAGGAAATATGATCTCGTAATTTTTAAAACGTTTCTTTGTCTTAAAACCAGGACACTACAGGGACATTTCCTACAAAAACCCTACTGACGAGCTGGTATAGCATAATTAAGCCCACTAAAGCTCAGTAAGCTGTGAGAGCAAGAGTGTGGACGGCTATTTGTATCTTCTGAGTCGGAAGCGATCATAACGTTGCAGCTAGTTACGGCTCATTGATAGTACAGGAGCGTTTCGAGCCATATCTGTTCTATAAGATTTTGCATCGGCCATATTTAGTCCAAGTACCCATTTATATGTATTTTTATACTCTCGCAACATATTGCTACAGAGTATATTAGTTTGGTTCACCTAACGGTTGTTTGTAATGCTTAGAACTAAACGAGTTAGATATAGACATATATATATATATATATGTAAATGATCAGGATGAAAAGACGAGTTGAAATCCGAGTGACTGTCTGTCCGTCCGTCCGTAAGTGCAAGCGATAACTTGAGTAAAAATTAGGATATTTTGACGAAACTTGGTACACGTGTTATTTGTCACCGTGAGACGGTTGGTATTGCAGATGGGCATAATTGGACATCTGCCACGCCCACAAAATGCCATTAATCGCCAACAGAGAAAGTACAGCAGTAAATTAAGATATAAACGTGTTATTTGGTATAGAGGATTCCAGTAGGGTGGGGTATCTGTGGTCAAAAATTTGTGTAAAAGTCGGCATGGCCCCGCCCCCAATATGTTTAATATACATATCTCGGAAAACGTTAAAGCTATATCAATCAAACCTGTTCCGATTAAGTTTTTCTAGTGTCTCTTCATATGCTGAGAAAATGGGTGAAATTGGAATATAACCACCCCCACCTCCCATACAAAGGTTATGTTGAAAAGTACTAAAAGCGCATTAACTCGCTGAAGGAACACGTCAGAATCACAAATCTTGCAGAAAATATGGCATGGAAGGGTTGCATAGGAATCCATCTAAATTTTTGATGATGGGAGTGGGCCCGCCCACTTTTAGGAGAAATCACATATCTTAAGAACGCCTTAACCGATTTCAACAAAATTTAGTACAAGACATTATATTTGCATTTTTATGCCATGCCGTGAGAATGGACGAAATCTGATAAAAACCACGCCTACTTCTCATATAACACAATTTTAAGTTTCATCTGATCCTTTCACTTTAAAATAGATAAATCGAGTAGCAATTAAGATATGAAAATCAAACTTTGTACAAACAGTGCTTTCAAGATATGCCATCTCATGCGTAAAAATAGACGAAATCAGATTATAACTTTTCAAGCCACCAGATACCCAATATTAGGATCTCAGTGCTTCTATCTGACTTTTTATCGAAAATATCGGGAGATCTATAAGATATTGTAATGAAATTGGAGGATTATCTGTCCATGAAAATAGCGTGTTCTGGTATCAAAATGGGGAAAAGCGGATAAATGCTTCCCCTAGCCCCCCTACACCTAATATGCGGATTTTGAACCCTCCGGTAGGCTTTATACCATATATTTCGGTAAATTTGTAAGATATCGTAACGAAATTTGAGAATTATCTTTCTATGATAATAATGTGATCTAGTGTCAAAAATTGGGCAAAATCCGGTAGGCTTTATACCATATATTTCGGTAAATTTGTAAGATATTTTAGCAAAATTAAGTGAACGTGTAATATTGGATATACCATAGTTTACTACCGAAAATCTGTGAAATCGGTCAACGAATTATCCCACCTCGCATATACTACGTATAATGACTTTCGCTATTCGAGCAGACCTTATGCCGAATATGTCGGTCACTATGTGAGTTACCTTCACAAAATTGCGTGAAAACATGTTTCCTAATATACTTGAATAATGAAAGAAGCTAATGTGATCAGTGCAGACCTTCCTCTAACCCAAAAATTCCCAATATAAGAATTCCTGACTATCCACCTGACTTTAAACCGTTTATGTTGGTCAATATGTGTGATATTTTAATGAAGTTAAGTGGATATGTGCTCTTAAACACAATGTGATTTCCCGCTAAATATGAATGAAACCGGTCTAGACCGTGTTCTTATCCCCATATTCTTAATATAATGATGTCCTTTTCTCTGGTTTACTTTTTCCTCATGTACCTAATATTTTCAATTAAGCCACTTTGGTTGAGTTTATATCACTTTTATCACTTTTGAGTTAATTTCGTAGATTTTAATATAAATATATCTGACACGAAGCAAAATATAACAATAAAAGCACATGAGTCTATGGCCTGTAATATAAGTTAATAAGATACCAATTATGATTGCAATCCATTGACAATTTCGTCCGATAATGAATGTTGAATTCTTCCACAACATTTTTTAATATAAAGTTGTGCCAGCACCTGAAAACATTTCCCCGCCTCTGATCCTTGCACATTGCGAGAGTATTAAATGTTCGGTTACACCCGAATTTAGCCCTTTCTTACTTGTTTGTCTTCTCCTCTCACAAAGTCGATTTTGTGTGTCCGGAATTATAATGCTACTCAGAGAATCATGGAAACAGGGGTCATGTGCCGCTAAAAATTTCGTTGATAAAAATACGCTATATCAGATAGAAAGCACAAACAGCTTCCTATTGAGTGTAGTGACAAAAGCGTCTATCTTTGGTCTTTTTCGTTCCCATTAATTTTGTTCCTATTCAAGGACGATTATTTACTTATAAATATTTGCTCTACTTAACGCTTATTAGCCCCATATCAGCAAGTGGAACACCTCCATCTCTCACTCTCTCTCTCTCTACCTTTAATCTCATTCTTAGTTGTCAGTTTTTAAAACAATTGAACTTTAGTTCCACGTTCTTACTCACTTTCAAACTCTGCTAATGCTTTTTGTATGCCAAGTTTCTCCGCTCAGTGAGACGTATACCCGTATACATACGTACATATTTTGTCAATTATTAAAATTTAACAGTGAGCACTTTAAATAAAGTAGAAATTAACTGCAAACTTTAGATTGGCCAACAGGATTTTTGTACTACTTTGCCGTTGCAACGGGAAATGAGACTCAAATACATACGCACTCATTCTTACGCTCGTTCATACCAATAATATTAAGTAGCATATAAAAACGACGAGCCAATTCGTCGAGATACTTGCAAGTGAGTTCCTCTTAGTTGGCGTCAGGCAAACACTTTTCGGAGCGCTCATTAAAACTTCGAGACTTGGAAACTCTTCCCTCCACTGACATATTTTACGCTTGGCACATGGCAGCGACCTTAAAATATAGGTATATGGGTAGGTAGGTCTGTGTAAGGTGATAGTTTGTCACTTGTATTTGACTGTTGGCACTGAATTTTCTTGTACACTTTTAATTGATCTTTGAAAATTCGCAAGAGTTTTTGTAAGGCTTATTTTTAATATCTTTGTTGTCAGAAATATTTCACTTTTTACGCAAAAATACACTCATTTAAATATGTTTATAGTAGCGAGTAATTTCTGAAATCAATTTATCAAATACTACTCATACTACTACATCAACTAGGGATCTATCATCCTCAGAGTGTAACATTTTTGGAAGTCATGTTATTTCGGTAATCGAAGAATTAAATTGGGACGTCAGTCAATCTTTTCCGTCTCAAGTTCCGCAATCCAGTTATTAGACGTGTGGCTGTTGTCAACTGTGTACCTCGGAACTGTGATTAATGCCGTTCAGGAATTTTCAAGGCTTGCCATAAGTTGTATAATTTAGGATCTTAGAAGGAATATGGAAATTTGGATATCTAGAAGAGAGAAGGAGAGAAGCTTAAAAACGATATCGGTTCGAAAAAAGGGAAAGTTGATAAATGTTGAATGAAAATAGCGCTATATTCCTTCTTTAAACTCGCTGTAATGCTAAAGAGGAGGAGAACGACCATCAGCTGTACAAAGCATCGATATCTCCAAATAATATGCGAAATGCTGTCACATTGGCAGTTCTTGGCCGGAAGTAAATCTAGATACCTTCTGGTCAACTTTTATATGGCATTATCCACTTATGAAATTTTATCAGTTTAATTCTTATTGTTCTTATTGGAAATGAAGGTCGTGGATACAGAGAAACATATCTTCTTACTGGAAGTATTATGTTGGAACATTATCCAGATGTTTGACTGGCCTTTTACTTTTGTTTGTGATATGTGTCTTAATTTTAAATGACAATTTCAGGGTTCCTCAAGTTATAAGTCGTCTTTAAATGACTAGTAGAAATGACTGGTAAATGACGAGTAGATTTTATGAGAATTTTTCTTAAAGCACGAATATACTTGAAGATTTACGATTACCTTTCGGGGATGACCGCAGTTCGTATACAAGTTTTCAACTGTTTTATTTCGTCTCGTTCAGGATTTGATTCCAGAACCACCATTCGATAGTCACTTACCCAATCTCCCCAGTTGCGATCTTCTCGCAAATATTTGCAATCTTATAACTCCATTATTTGCTATTAGCCCCTTAACTGAATTAAACTGCACTCGTGGTATAAAGTTTAGAATTGTTATCGCCAAATCCTATTTCTTCATGATCATTGCCAATATTTATGCGCTTTTTGTGCAATCCGCTCGAATCATCAATTCATAGCACAAAAATATACCAAGCTTATGAAAAGCAATGGTCGTTTGAAATTATAAATTACGTACATTCTCTTGCTTCGCCTACGCTTTTATAGTCCGTAGTAGCAGCCAGAAGGATTCTTCTTCCTTCTTTGAACAAATTCTCATGAGAATCACCAAATAAAGGAATAAAATAAAGCACACATGTATATTAAAAGCCGAGTACATTCAAAGCAATCGAGCAAAGAGCGTAAAAGTTGACTACTTGCACCCCTGCCACCCTTCCCCCACGCGGTCAATGCGCGCCACCGATCAACTTGTTGTATGCAAATATATTTAACGCTTAGCAACGCGTCCGGCAACACCCAGCCGAATATGCAGCGTTGATTGCATTTCGATGCGCCTGCTGTGTGTAGTTGTGTGTGTGCGGCATGTGCAGTCGTAGATGCATGTGTATGTGTGTGTATGTGTGTATGTGTGTCTGTCGAAATAAAGTTTGCGAGTGTTTCTTAAAAGCTTCATAAAATTGAATCAACCGCAGGCGGCCACAATGACGGTAAATATGAGCAGCAATGCAACGCACACAGACATACATACACACGCACACATATATAGGGATATACACGAACATTTTCAAATGCATATTTATAGAAATATCTGTAAGTATGCGCAGCTTGCAACACTCTTGCAACGCATGTATACATTGAGGCGCATAAGCAGCGCTCCCCCGACTGCCGCACCACCTCTCCCGCGCACCAACGCCACTCTACGTTACGAGTATTGCTCGCAGTGCAATGGTGCAACATAAAATGAAATTTATATGCGACTTTTGTTTTCATTTTATTCCATCGGAATTCGCCCGGCGGTGATCACATTCTGCTACTCCTATTGTTTCTACTGCTGCTGCCTGCCTTTTTCAATTTCGGCTTTTATAAAAATTTATAAAAACCGTTCCGAAATGCACATATTTATCCAAAAGCGAACGGCGAAACATTTCTGAAATATTGCATTTTTAAATAATAACGCACCGCCCTCACCTCGCCACGCTCCGAACCGCTGCTTCTCTCAAGCTTCTCTCTAGCGCAGCGCAACAAGAAGAGTGCTGCTTAAAACACTAGCAACAACTACAACTACAACAACAAAGCGTTAAGCAAAACTTTCTGCTTGCAAATTCGCTTAGCGGGGGGCATATCGTCGGCGCGGGGTGGGAGGTGGGGGGTGGTTGGTGTCGGCACTCAGATGTGCACAGCAGGCAGCACTGCCAGTTGCACATGTGGCCGCAGGATAATGCGCACTGGAAACAATCAGAGGCACCAGCTCAAGCTCAAGTCGTCGATGCAGAACGCTTTTTGGTGCAGTGGCTGTGAAATTTTTGAGCTTTAATAAACTGCAGTTGAGTTTCATCTCAGCCTGCGGCCACGACAGCGACGGCGATGGCGATGGCGATGGAGGCAGTGATGTTGACGGCGTCAGTGGGTAATGGCAAGACACTGCCGCAATCCTTACCGCCACACATGCCACGCTTGAGTTGAAAGCAAAGTACAAAGTCTTTCCTTTTATGAAATTTATTGCCGCGATTTCTTATTTCGTTTTCAGTTCCGTTTTGGACGTGTTTCTCCATTTTTTTTTTTTAGAGAAAACTTTCTTCCTGTCTGCTGGTTGCATTCAAATATTGTTGAAAAATTATTCTTTCATAGTTCGATTTCTAGTGGTTTTTGTTGAGTACTCGTATTATTGTTAAATAAAATTATATACTCCCTGTTGGTAGAAATTTCGGCAAATAACTTTCCATTAGATATTGCACCTATTATATATTGTATATATATATATATATGAAAATTTGTTTACTTTTTAACTTTGTAATACGATGGTTAAATTTCAATTTATGTTATTTTTTTTTTACAGGTGAGTTCAACATTAATGCTTTATGAAAAAAAACTATAGGCCGAAGTAATATAAATTACATTAACTTTTCGATATTGAAAACTAAATTACTGTAACAAAGGAAGAGAAGGAATGCGGTAAGAGAGCATCAGCGAAATATTACCAGCAATAACCAAATCGGAATCCTGCCTGACCTGTGTACACGGCGGTTATCAGAGCGATTTTCACTTAAGAAGCCTTAGTATGGTGGAAAAAATGAGTACAATTTAAGAAAATCTAGCAGACTGCATTCGCAGGAGCTACAGAAGCGTCAACATATGTTAGACAGAGACCCGAAGTATGGCTCTTAGTCAGTTGACCAATTATATCCATATTCATCGGCGACAGACTTTATTCTCCCAGTATTAAGCTTCAGCAAATGCTTGAAGTTAATCTTTGAGAAACTACATCACTCTTTCTCTCTCTTTCTCTTTTTGTCCTTCGAAATCCGAACTTTGCTGGTTTCTGATAAACGTTGTAATAGTTATAGCCATCTATAAGAAAACCAATCAGATATAATATAGATGTGATGTATGTAGAAGATATGGAGCATCGAAATCTGTCATCGGCAGTTGGTCTCAAATAATTTTCCAAAAGAGGTGGTAAAGATCCGCTTTCTAGGGTAGTTCATTTCTGTTGAGAGAGAGAGAGGGGTAACTAGTTCTCTCTGAAATCGCTAATCTGTAGCTTAATCCATCTCGTCTTATTCCATTTTCGTCTTACTACTGTAGTATTATGGGTTACCCACTTAGGCATGGTAGTCTCCAGGAAATAAGCACTAAGAAATTGTGGAAAGTGAACCATAAAAATAGTAAATGCAGATATTTTGACCGGGATGTTCTCAATTCAAAAATTAAAGAGACTAAAAAGGCAAATAAATCGGCGTGGAAGGGTAGCTTCTGTTTTCATAAAACTCAGGAGAGAGTCAGTTCAAAAACTATTTATTTTGAAAATTTGACGACTATTATTAATCACTCGCTCTTTATTACTTCTTCCATATTATTATAAGAATGGTCAAGCCCTCTAGTATTTCCACCCAAATCTAACCTCTAAAATTTAATAGTTTGGTTCAGCTGTTCCAGTATATTTGTATAAGGGAGTTGAGAGAAAAAGACTTCCAGCAATATTTCGAGCAAAGAAATAACTCAAATATCGATATGTTAGAGCTTATTAAACATGTTTCGGTTCCCCTCATTTAACGAAAATTTTAACAACATAATCCCACTTTTTAAGACAATAATAGTTTTATGACCAAATTGAAATACTGTTAATTTGAATTTTCTTTCACTCTTGATTTCCTTACACCATTAATCCACACTTAATAGTTAATTGATTAAGAGCGCTTACTAATTCGGTCCTATTTATTGGGGTGAAAGTGGTTCAACGAAATTCTGCGGCACTGCGAGACACTGCGTTGTTCTTAAAATTTTATTGCTCATAAAGTTTCTAAAATATAACAGTAAAATGCTGAACTGGGCAGGCACTCTGCTGTTTATAAAATTTTATGGTTCCACAGTTTTTATGTGTTCTTCGGTGTCCAGCTGCGCTCCCAACTACGAGTATTTAATGTGCGTGAATGGTGGTGGGTGTGCCCATATTTAAATATAAGAAACTGTTAGACCAATTTTAATTGAGTTGTTTTCGGCTTGTAGACTGCCACCAGCAGGGCTTGCTTCGGCTTGCTCCGGCTTGTTCAATATTTTAATTCGGTTGTGAACTGCCACCTAAGCAGATGTCAGATGGCGTGTGATAAGTACAGATATATATATCTATTTCTAAATGCATATTATATATGTTTATATTTATTTGTTGAAACGGCATTAGGGTGGTTACTAAAATTAGTTAAAATTTAATGTCGAATATATTTGATGGTATGGTTTGATGGTATGGTATGAATATTTAAATTCTTTTTGCATGATTTTCCTTTTCTTTTATGAGGCGGTAGGAAAATATGTGCAATTGGGTAATAATCCTAGACATCACTTATATAACGGTTACGTTCGAACCACTAAAAGTCCAATAACTGTCTTACTGATAATACTATAAAAGTTGGATTTAATAATTAACCGTTAGGTTTGTATCAGCCCAAAAATAGTTGGAGAACGGTTCTGGCACTTCCCCCTTTTAGAAGAAATTTCATATTTATCCAAAATTTGGTATTTCCATGACTTGCCATTACAATGTTTTAAAAATTGAAAAAAAAAAATTAGACCGTAAACACGCCAACTCCCTAAACAACGCCATATTGAATCGTACCAGATTCCGTTGCTTAACAATAGATGATTAAAGCATCAATGAATATATGGATATAGGTGCTTGACACTCTCTAATACCCAGATACCGAAAATGAGAACATCCGTGCCTTTATACCGAAAATAACGGTCAGTATTTGGAACAACTTTGATGAGATTCTGTGGACGTGCCCTCGTAATCACAGTATGGTTTGTTGCCAATGAAATGAAACCGGTTAACACTATTCCTTAATTCTCTATAACGAATATGAGGCCCTCCGTTATTCCAGTTAATTTTATACCGTATGTATAGGTCAAAATGTTAGATATCTTAATAAAATTTAATGGAAATGAACTCAAAAAAAATTTTATTTTAATGCCAAATATTTAAGAATTTGGTGGGACATTCGTCCAGCCCCCATATATTCAATGGAATTGTTTCTGACTCCCTAATTGATATATGCTATGCATATTGCTTAGTGAGGGAGATAAAAAAATTGAGTCAGAATATTTCGTTTAGCATATCTTAGTAGGTACCAAAATAAAGTGATGACTGGTTGACCCAAAAATAGATATCTCTGACATTAAGCAAGTTATATTCATAAAACAAGGAGGGCTATTTATTACTTGTTCTAGTTTAAAATCGGAAACGAATTCTAACACAGTCGAAGCAATCACATACAATTTTGATTTCGGTAAATATAACTTGAATTTAGACTCTTTTTGACCGCATATTTAGTGCCATCAAACGCAAACAACATTTACATCTGTCATGCTACTACCCCCTGAGGTGGCTGGTCTACAAAATAATAGTTTGAGCAATTAATAGCACTCTTTCGCTTGAGACTTCCTTAATAGATTTATGATTAACGATAGCTTTGTGTATTTCGGTTGTTATTATTAACTTGGCCCAAATTTCAGACAAATAATCCACAACCACTAACATAGAAATGAGATCATACTTACATTATTAATACGAGCATTTGTATGCTTTTATAAAGTAGTCAAGTTGAGTCCGACAACGAGGAAGTTCGATGGTCTGTTGATCAACCAATGGATTCGAAGAGAGCTCGTTGTGGATGAGGCGGTCAGCAGCCCAGGAAAAGCAAACTTTTTGTTGTTCTTCTTGTTGTTGGCTTTGTGAAAGTTCAATCAGTTGGAGTCCATGTACACCTCATTAATTGCAGCAGCAACAACGTAAAAAGCACTACGTAGTGGCTGTAATAAAAATACTTAACAATAATGGAAAGGAAATCAAATGAAAAGTGAGAAAGAAAAATAGAAAGAAAAGGGAAACAAAATAAATTCTCGAACAAAGTGTATAACTGCAATAAAATAGAAACAATTCGCATAAAATTGTTACAAATGGCGACAACGTCTTTGCCAGTGCCAGTGCACAACAATAACAAATGGATCGCAAAGCCGCTAACAAATACAACAAATACTGAACACATTTGGCAGCCGAAATATAAAATGGCATTGGGTTGTATCCAAAAAGGATTATCAGGAATTGATAAAAGTTTTAAAAACTTCCACACTTTTGTCGTTTCCTTTTCGCCATTAGCTGCTGCCTCTCTCCTGTCCATTTCGCTCGCTATTCTTTTACTCTGCCCCTCGTCACGTTTTCACTCTGCGGCCGGTCATTTGCGTCGATTTGTGCCGAGTTTTGTCGCTGCGGCTGATTCCTTCATTACCGTTAACTTATGTTTTGGCGCCGAAGTGACATTCGTTATGCCGCAAAAAGGAGGGCGGAACGACGGCAAATAGCTAAACACACACACACACATACATTTAATATACACATATATATTGGTGACATCTCGTCGCGGTCGCACGACAATTGAATGGGGTTACGGGGCGAAGGTGCCTTGTAAACATATTAGTTCGCACAGACACACACACACACACAGCCATACTCGCTTCGGTGTGTCGGTGTGGGTAATGCGCCAGGCGGCGCGAGAAAAAACAGCTGTTCGTATGGGAATTTGCCAAAACAAATAAAATTAAATTAAATTGCATTAGAATCGCGGTCTCATACTCTGGCTTGTATGTGTGTGTGTGTGTGTGTGTGGCTTTCGGTAAGTTATCGCATTGGGCTTGATCTGTGTCAAGTGCTGGGATTTGTTTAAACGATATCTTTATTGTTTTTGGCTGTCGAAATTTAAGCGAATCTCTTCTTACCGAGGATTGATTTGTTAGAGTGTTTTCTAATTGTAGGCTGCAGAGAATCTTCAATAAATTTTTCTTCAATAAATTCTCTCTACTAAATAGTTTATTAAATCTTTGCATTACGTGATATTACGGTAAAAAATTACACTTCCCTCTTTCTTCTCTTCTTCTATACGACGTTAAATTGTAGGGTTTAAGTCACTATGAAAACAAAAGAACAAAAGAATCGATTTTATTTTCACTTTTTCACCTAATATGGGGAACTAGTGTGCTACTGTGAAACTGCAACAAGTAAGGGTGAACTAATTTTGGACGAAACTAAACATTAAATGCTTTCACAAACTAGAAGCATGGCTTTGAAATATACTTGTTTAATGGGGTCTTGAGAAAGGTTTGGTCAATGTCGTCAACTTCACCTGAAAAACGGAAATTATAATATTCTGTATATGGGGGCTAGAGGAAGGATAGAGCGATTTCTCAACTAAAATTTTCTGAAGTGAAAAATTCCTTCAAAGTGGTATAAACTGATACACATATATGAAGTCAACCAGGAAGTATCGAAATCGTTTTATGCGGTACAAGGGGTCTATAAATAAATATCTATCGACTTTAGGTAAAAAATCACTAATGATCATCGAAAAACAACCACATAATTTCATTACATTAAATAGTACTAATAGATGCCTCAACTTCTCTTAACAAAATAGCGGTGGAGCCATTAACTAGTACCAGAGCACCTCATCATTTTATGATGTTACAAAAACCGTTACGTTAATATTATACGAGTTCCGAGAAACCCAATCATAGAGTATGTTTTTGAGATATAAAAGATTTATCAAAAGGTTTCAGACTAAAACGAACAACAAAATGAAAAGAAGCGAAAACATATGCCTAAATTCAATAAACTTTCAATTTGCTATTAATCAAAAGGAATGATATTGTTACAGCTAATCTTATTCATTAATTAAAAGGTTCGGTACAAGCAGGTGTAAGCAGGTACTAAGTACAAGTAAGTGATAAATAAACTCTTTTCTAATAAAACCTTTTTCTTTTTCTCGCACATTGTGGTCTTCACTTTTAGCGCTCTCGATCCCGATCAATTTTTAGCTCCGTTGGCGGTGCGAAAGCCGTGCTTAGATGATTGGAAGCAATTACTCGTTTTATCATTTGCCTTAAAATAAATCGTTTCTGAGGCTAGAGTCGCCCATGTTTGAGACCTGGTCATTCTCAAGTCATTAGCGGAATCCCTGCTATATTTGACTCATTCATATGAAGAATATTGCTCTAATTCTAATTCTAATTGTAATCTTTTCCCCATAAAGCCTATTCAAAACTAGCGCTCCTTTCCAATCTAACGTAAGGTCCAATATCTTTCATAACTTGCACTTTCAAGTGTATATTTTTGATGTTACCTTTGCTTTTACAAGAACTCCGAGGACTAGATGGATCTATTTTTCACATTAACCGGTTCGGTAATTTTAAGAATACTTAAATGTTCTTCTGCAGGGGTTGGTATAAAAAATGTAGGTTATCATAAAAGCTTTTGCGACATTTTTCAATGGGACTTGTGCATGTTGGAGCAGCAAACCCTGGGAGAGCTCGGATGAAAGAATGAGTACTTTAGTGGAATCATTTATACGTATTGTGTGTTCCCTAAAGTTGCAATTGTACATCTTCAACAACTGGATAATACTTCCTTTATAATCATGTTCTTGGAATACCTGAATGCTTAGGTATAGGTTATTTAAAACTTCTCGCAAACAAGTGTTAAAAACAGCTTTTGAGAAGTTCAAGGAATGCAAAATATCTCAGGTTTACTTGGCCAAGTGCCATAGTGGCCACAGTAAGGAATGAAATGCCATTGGTTATTGAAGGAAAATGGAAGATATATATTTCGCTAAAGTTAGAAGGGCATCGACGTAATTCGGTTGCTTAAATCCGGAGGCTCCACCAGAGAAACCTAGGAACACCATTGGGGATTGTTGAGGAACAAGCGGCTTTATTTTGGTTCGGACCAGTATGTCGCACTTTTTTTCTCTGATTCGAAAGTTGCACCAAGTGTTTCAACAAGATCTCTACCACAAATCGTCTTTTGTACGAATGCTGTTTTTTTATCGGGTAATTTCGTGTTGTGCTGATGTCCAATGCCTACTGAGATAAGTTAGAACTCTCTCTCATTAATAATGTATCTAATACCTGAAAAGGTGTGAATAAATTCACTTTTAATGGTTGAATGGTTCAGGCTTGCAAGACTTTTAAGTCTAACTTAGCATTAACTGTTATTTCGACATAACCTAAAAATATTATTATTTCGATGTTTTCATTCAAACGTATTGCAATAACCCTTTACTTAAGTACGAAATATCCAAAATCGCATTATAAATTACAAGTGAAGAACAAAGCTTTCAGCTAGCACCCTGCTGAGTCTTAAGCCTGCGCTACTTGTAAGTTGCTATCAAAATACAACTAACGGTAATGAAATTCCCTAATGAAAATTGCAAAACCACGCTCTCGATCGACGAAGCTCGTTTGTCAGCATCTTAAAACTTACTAATTAAATTAGACACTGCTTTTCGGTGGAAGAAAGAGCACTGCGCCAAGGTATTTACTTGCTGTAGTGCCATACAGTATAGATGCACACACACACACACACACATATATATATATATAAACACACACAATAAATGAGCGAAATTGTTAATCAAACAGTCACGAAATAAAAGTGGGTTGCAAGTATTGGAAATGGAGGAATAAAAATAGAAATTAGAAGCGATCAAATGACGACCTGAAGTACCGATGCAAGTGAGCGTACAAGGCCAGCACGGATGGGCGAATGGCATACACGAATTATATGAACTTGCATGTGCGATAAATTGTTGAAATTGGTTTCGATGCTCGCTTGCAACTGTACACAAACAACAATATTCGATTGCAAGTGCCACTTACACACATACAAGCACACACATGCGCACACACACACACATATATATATATATGTAAGTTCTGCGAAACTTCACATTCAATTCACAAACTGTAAGCAGTCTAAATGAGTAGGGCGGTGGGATACTAGGTATTAAAGTAGATTTTCGACAGGGAAAAAAGGGCAAAAAGGGCGAAAAGGCACATAGAAAAAATGGAAAAATGGAAAACTGGAAACAACTGAAGAGGAATTGAATGAAATTGGAAAATAGTAAAAGCTTGTTGAGAAACACAAGTATCGGGTAGTAAGTGGTGCAAGCTAGGAATTTTGGCACATTTACTAAAGTGATACACCCGTTCACACACACACACACATGTTCGCACTCTTGCATTAGAAACTGTTTAGAGTTGTAGCCGAGGAAAAGTGGGCGAATTGAAAGCGAAAAATCGAAATTGTTAAAAACACACACACACACACACACACACGAAATTCGTTTCGCATTACAACACCAACAAAAAAAAGCGGAATTAAATAAAAACGACAGGAAGTGAAGTAAAATCAACAACACTTTATGTCATCCAGTACGGTGGGATAATAGCGATTGCCGCCATTTGTGCTAAGTAAGTGAGTGAGTGAAAATTGAGTCTCTACATGCCTGCAAGCCTCGAGCTGAGTGTGTTGAACTCGAGCCAATAAATTCGCCTTGCTTCCAAATGGCTAATGAAGTGTGTGTTAGTGGTGATAAATTTAACAAATGCATTTATAATCGAAAATTCCATTGCTTCTTGCTGCAGCTAATTCGAACAGCTTCGATAGTGGGTCACTCCAGCCAAGAACTTTAGCGTTTACAACAACCAACTAGGCAATTTGTTGTTTTTGTAAAAGTGTCGACATGAGGTGGTAGCGTTGAATATTAAACAAATCTTTATTTTTCCTTAGCAAGGTTGTAAACTTAGTGCCTCGATAGATTTTTTCAGGAAAAGTCCAGAGGAACTTTTGGTTCCGCTTATTCGAAGTGTTTATGATATGTTATATAAAGATTTGTTTGCGTTCCTTTATATTCTTTCCACATCACTGTTTTGCGGATTTCAAATGTGCTTTGGATTTTTAGACAGCATTATATCTAAGCGCTTACCATACTTCTACAAATACTTCCATACTTAAATTTTTCCCAAGGCCACCAAGTTAGTAGTTTTTTTCATTTCTTAAGTTGCCGTTAGTTCCACAGATTTTATTAAGTAGAAATCTGAGTTTTCTCGACTCAGGGAAAGTGTCCTCTTTCCCCACCTCTATAAGCGACATAGTTTTTAATAACTTTGGAACCAGGTTCATTTGGTCTAGTCGCGCCAGCACCTTTAATAGATGAGATTTGAATATAAAACTGTTGAATAAAGGTTTCAACAGTTCATTATTCAATTGCTTTCGGTAGTCATAGGCGCCTTTCTCCGCACCTTCCCTAAACAGCGCAGTAATCTCGGCGGTTTCGCGTCTTTAGAAGCGTAACAGAATGATCTCGTTACCTCATAAAATCCAACTAGTGATCCCTAAATTTCTTCTATACACTCATCTCTCCCACTTTTGTTCCAATTGCCCCTTCCTTTGGTGTATCGACAGGTCGAGTGGACATAGAAAATATTTATTTAGACTTTTCTCAGCTTATATTTGCCCCCAAGTTAATCCTTCACCGTAACTGAGTCGTTCAAATAATTGCTTACATATCTAAAAAAGGGTTTTAATATAGCTTGAGGTCCTTTTACATAACAAACATATACCCGTTACGGGATGAAATAATTAATGTTACTCCGTGAAACCTCCAGATGACCACCCAGCGTCAGTTTCGGAGAGATTGGTACATATTTTTCGAAGTCAGTTTATTGCTTTGTGGTTAAGTCAGCATTTGGTTTCAGCTCACTCAATAGTTTAGCTTGCTTGTTTAGATTGCGCTAAACGAGCAAGTTTTTTAGTCCTCTAAGGAACTAATGAATTCCTCTATTATGGGACAATTGTCAATTGCCTTCCAAACCTGCATTGCGTTAATTATTTTCCTTTCTTCAGTATCTGTCAACACTTCAGCGTGAAATTTAATGTATCCTCTCCTTTAAGTAAATATGGTAAGAGTCCCCCTTACCTTAAGAGTCTACCCTTTCGAAGCTTTATAAAATATTTTGTTGCTAAAGTGAGTAGCAAGCAATTTCTTATGTAGTCGGACTTAATGATCGAATAAAAATTTTAGACAAATCTATAGACGAGTCTAAAGCTCTACAAACATGACCCATTTATTCTATGAATCGCTAATCACGTAGCAATCGCTTCATGCGAATCTACTCAGTGAAGGAATGCAAAAATGCACATCGATGACTCAAAACTGCTTCAAATGGTTTTAAGTGGTTAGTACGAGCAATGTCTTCTTTTAATTATTATCTACTTATATAGAAATTTTGTAAGCAGAACTTAAAGCTTAGACGGCAGCTTCTTTCGAAAAAGGTAAGGATTTCGAGGCCGTTAGTTTTCTCTTTGAGATACCGAGTGAAGTTGGATAAAAACAAGTCTGTAAAGATATCTTAATAACTATGAGAACGGGTAGTTAAATATACTGAGCTACTAAGTCTAACTAAATGAGTCATTGCAGCCTCCACTTGCTTCACTTAAGCTTGGAATTGTGCCAAAATAGTGCTCTTCAAACGTATCTCGACAAAAATTTAACCAACAGACGCCACATTATAACGGCAAATCGCTCTTCGGTTCTCAGAAGCTGTGTGCGTAATTCTGTCTCCATTTGTTGTTGCACACTGTGAATCCGAACTATAGATTTGCTGTTCCCAGCCGCGCTTCCGTGCCGAATGCGGCCAAATAAGCAAATCTACACAAACGCGCTTTCCAACCAAGTGATCTGGTGTGATTGGGTTATTGAGCTGAAATTGTCGTCAACGCCCCGCCACTTAGCGTCGGCCACCGCCACATACAATCCACTTTGCTGCTTGCTGCTTTGTGGTTGCTACTTAGGTAACGGATGATGATGCTGTCAAACCCAACGGTGCCTGCCGCTATGATGTACATTTCCAATGCCCTTACACACACACACACAGGCAAACACTCATTCCCGGCGACGCTGCTGTTTTTGCTGATAGCGACAGCTGTGCGCAAACACTGCTTTGTGCCACAAACACAATACTTTTTCGCTTGCTTTCGCATTTCGCGACGCTTTTGTTGTTGTTGCCGCACTCTTTCGTTAAATTTTCGCTTCGCTTTGTTGTTCGGTTTTGTGTTTGTTGCTTTTTTATTCGGCATTTCAAATTTTGCTAAAAGCTCGTTGCAAATGCGGTTGGTGTTGGTGTTGGTGTTGGTCTTGGCTTCTTTACTCGTTATCCTGCTTGTTGTTGCTGTGTTCGTTGTTATTGGTGTGATGCTGGCGCCCGTGAAGTGCGCTGTGTTGATTCTGTTTGCGTTCGTATTCCATCAAATCGCATACTGTTTGCACCGTTACTTGCCGCCCATCTGCCCGATTGGCTGACAGTTGAAATCTTCTGCCACCAAAGCGCTCGCACCGTTGTGTATCTATGTTAGCGGAAACCCGCAGATAAACATGCGTGCGCCCGTGTGTATGTGTATGTATGTGTGTGTGTGTGCGCGTGAGTGAATGTCTGTTTTCGCTGTTGAGTTGTCGTTTGGGTAAGATTTTTCAATTCATTTCTTCTCTCTTCACATTTTTATTTTCATTTTCGTTTGCGATTCGGCTCGTTGTGTGTGCGTTCGATCGCTTTGGTTGTGCGCTCGGTTGGCTCGATAATTTAGCGGAAGCACTGGCGGCAGATTTCCTTACGCTTTCTCCAGCTGCTTTATTAAGATTCACTTTGCTGTGCTGCGGCTTGGTTAATAAGCTTTGTACCGTTATACTTGTGTTGCTTTCGCAGAGCAATTGAAGTTAATTTGTGCATATTTGCCAAGTGAGAGCAAGTAATATTGAGTGAGCAAGGAGACGGGTTGCAGCAAGGTAAGAGGTGCTAGTGAGTTGTTGCTGCATTTGGCATTTTGGAGCTCACAAGCGATTGCAGATAATTGTGAAACGATCAAAAAGCGATTGGGAGCGGAAGGATGTAGGAAGGAAATAATTTCGCTTTAAAGTTAAGCCCGTGTTTATCAAATGCTTTACATCTACACATACATACACAATACATACGTACATTTACACGCACGCTCAAGTGATTGATTTCATTATTATACTTATGATTTCTGTAATGATTATGTATTCTTTGTATACTCATTAAGCCGTTATTATTAGCATAAATGAGAGTTAGACTGGTAGTTAGGGGAGTAGGAGAGTGGGAGAGTGGCATGAAAATTCGCTCGAAAGTCTTGTGTTTCAGCTTCGGTATACCAACGTTTGAATGCCATTGCATTTATTAATATTAAATTACAGTTTGAGCGCCTCAATTTTGTACTAAAGTTGAGTACATCTTTTTCTCTCTTCCTTTTTTAAGATAGGTATCCATTGTAATTCGACGGGTGCAATTTTCTCGCTCGAGTTTTCGCTGTACTGCACCACATTTCAGTTCGCTTAGGTACTTTTACGGCTAGATACGAGGTGTGTTCAAAAAATAATGGAAATTTTCGCTTTTTGAAAAAAATAAAAAATTATCCACACGTCTACATTATTGTTGTTGCCTTCACAATAGTCGTCATTCGATATTAGGCACTTATGCCAGCGCTTCTTCCAATCGTCGAAAGACTTCTCAAACTCGATTTTGGGGATGGCCTCTAGCTCCTTCAGCGATGCACTTTTAATGGCATCTACACTTGTAAAACGACGGCCCTTTAAGGTTCTCTTTATTTTTGGAAATATGTCTGTCGAATATGGATTGAGTAAAAGCCATGAATTGTTTTTCCACAATTCTGGGCTTTGTTTTTCGGATTGCTTCACGCGTACGGCGTTGAACTTGTAGGTAGTACTCCTTATTGACCGTTTGACCTTGAGGCAACGTTTCATAATGCACTATGCCATTAAAGTAAAAGATCACAATCGAAGAACATTCCGTTATTTTCTGAAGACACCTCATATAATAGCTTCTTGCGAAGAGCTGATTGATATGATAAAATATTAAAAAAACGGTAATTGCCAAAGTTAATATACTTGAGGAACCTTTACAATATTCCAACCTCAATATCAATGTCACGTATATTTTAAAAAACAACAAACAACAGGTGCCAGATTTATGTAAAACAAAAGAAAGATTGGGTCAATTAACTAACTGAGCTTTTCTACCTGCTTCCACTAAATTACCGAAAACATTTTAGCTATAAAAGGTCTTCACGGGTGATGAATGGGTCATACGTTCACAAACACTCGCAGAGGAAACATTCACATCGCTTCAACAAATTTACAAGTAAATACATCAAAATATTTCAAAAATATGGTTGCTCACGGAATTACATTGACACAAATAGCCAAATACATCGGAATGATTTCCACTGAAAGCAACCAGGAAATAAGAGAGATTAACCGAGGAGGATTCTACAAACGCTTCTGTGCTGCTCAAGACTTCGAGGAATTATTGGGAGAATACATTTCAATACATATGGACCAATCGATTGAAGCAGCAGATTACCCCGAATGGGAAATGAAAATTCACGAAGCTCAGCGATCGTCGACACCCCTGCTAAGTTCACAAGGAATGAAGACGTTAATTGTCCTGTTGGAAAACGAGGATGCAGCTTTATTTATGCTAATCGGTCACAGGATTATACAACCAGCTTTTTATTTTTAATTTAGAACTTAGTTTAAGAATCTTATAATAGGAAATAATTGTAGATATTTTAGATTAAGGATAAAAAAAATTGCGTTTGAAAATCAGTTATGAATGAATTTTGAGTTTAGGACAAGAGTTTATAAGAAATATATTATATATATATATACATATATATATGTTTGTGCTGCATGCGTTGGCAATTAACTATAAATTGGTATTTTCACATTGCATTCTGAGCGTTTGCCGGTGGAAAACCCCATGTTGGGTTGTATGGAACATTTTGGGTCTTCTCACTATCAGTAATAAACTTTTTGCGACAGAGGCTCTTTCTGGAGTATGATTTCATATTTTTACTTCACTGCAAACAGGTGTTATTATCCATCATTTGACAGGCTTTAAATTCAAAGGCGCATTTAAAGCGCTATTTAATTTAAATTCATATAATCCAACATTAAATTACATTGCCACACATTTGGGATTTCGCAGTGGGAAAAACTTAAATATCCACCAGTCGTTGTGATAGAGATTGTGTCAATTGTAAATATATTCCAATTCGTTTTTATTTACCGTTATTTTTACAGTTTTTGATTGAATGTATTTGCCGAGTCGGCAAAAATGAACCAATTAAAATTTCGCTTGCATTTTTTCCTTCGCCTGCATTGTTTCAACACTCTCTTTTTTCTCAATTGTTACCACTGTTGTTTTTCCCATTTTAGCTGCTTTTTTGCATTTTCATTTTCTCCCAGCAAGTGAAACACAAATATTTTGTGGCGTTTCCGTTTCAGCGAATTCCATCCACCTTTTTATGTCGGTCAGTGGGCTTTGCTGCTGTTTGTTCTCCCGGTTAAGTGGCCATCTTCCGGCAGCATGATTTTCGTGTGCCAGATAGCGGGTAAAATTTTTAGTGAAAATGTGAAATTACAGTGACAAGTGATGATGGGAGCAGTATTAATGATGCAGGCCGGCTCAAATGGCAACTGATTGAATTTGCACCAAATAAATGTTAATTAAGGCACCGTGTACGGCGGTTTTACATGCTAAGCGAACAATCTAGGGGGTTCGGTGTATGGATACGAGATGATGAGATGAGATTCTTAAAATCTACATAACGATGAAAAGGTAAGAGACCTGGTCAAAAGTGAACTATTAAAATGCAAGGTTTCTTAAAGGCCTAAAAGTGTATGCTCGGTTGATTATCCGAAAGCTAATAGCTCAAGTGTTACGATGGGGGTTAGACAAAACAAAATAGATGAGGGCACATTTAAAACCGGATTTCTTGGAGAAAAAGGGAGAATTCGCATAGACATACGATGTTCGGCTGAAAGCTTAAGAAAATAAGATACCGCGATAGGAAGAGGAACGATTTTTCCGATGAGTTCCATCAAGCACCGCGTGATTCACAAACAGAAACAACAGAAAAATGTCTCCGCACAATCAATATCACTCTCTTATAATGAGGTCTGTAGTCAGAAGTATAACACTGTGTGGGTTTGGAGATCTTATAGTATCGGACATAAATCCAATTTTAACAGAAGAAGGAAGCTTAGTTGCCGAAATAGAACTAAACGAAACCTTCAAAACACCTAAGAGGCCTTCAAAAGGTATGATGACTTCTTTTATAACCTGAACTAATTCATGGAAAATTTAAAAAGGTAAATGAGTGAATAAGGTCCAGGAATATGACACGTATATGGAAGTGGGTCGAATGGGTCTGCTGAAGGCTGAAGGAATTCAAAAATATAACTAAGACCTTCTTATCTACTGGGAACAGTGGTATTTCCGAAATAAATCAGCTTAGCTGGGCTTTATATATTTCCCATTATATCAGTTCAGATAATCGAAAACGGAAGAAAAATTAAAAAACAATATATCTGTTGTGTGGCTTCAAGGAATAGCACTCTGAAGAAAGCTTCTCGCAAGAAATAAAAATATATGCAAACCACAGTATGGAAGTAGAATGCATAGAGCTCTTGAGTTGGTAGAGTTCTTGAAGGCATTGTTTAAGGAACTGTAATTGCATTATCATTTTTATCCTTAAATTTGGTTCGACCTACATCAAATACCACCGATATCACACTATCTCAATATTCAAATATCTTCATTCCATATACTCGTCAACACAGCCGCGTCCTAATTATATTTAAATTGCCTCCTTAAACATCGAAAATTAATTGTTAATGACTAATTAAAAAGACGAAGAAGAAAATGGCGATAATATTGAAAATAATGAAAATATATTGCGACTTGTGGCCCACAAAATGACTCGACGAGTTAAAGTTTATTAACAACTGCCAAACAATCTTATTTGCATAGCAACGGGATGCAGGATGGACGATTTTTAAAGTGCAATACGATGACTGCGATTTATATTACGGCACGAACCGCCGGCGATTCCGTTACAACAACACGACACTACATCTGCTCGGGCATTTAATCAGTCACCGAGAAAAGTCGCCACTGAAGTGTGCTAATGGATGAGGATTTGCGAAATAATTGCTGGAAAGTTGTGTTGCAGTTGCAGCGTTGCATTGCTGATGATGACACGCTGCTCTGTAAATTCGCCCTTTCGTTGCGCTTGAACAGCATAAGGAAGAAATAGGGCGTGGAAGTCGGGCGAGAGTCGGTCCACGTGTCTGGTTGATGAATTTCAGCGCTGCTTCGTTGTGCTTAAGTATGTGTGAGGTCGTGCGCAAATGTGTGAACATGCCACATGCTGTTAATCAAACTTTTCTTACGTGCGCCGTGGTATCTTCGCCGATCCTTGCGGCGTACGTGGATGTGTGTCCGTTCACTTGACGTTGTTTGCCATCCTTAATGAGTAGCACGAAGGAGACGTTGAAATGCAGTGAAGTCAACATGACCGTATTTTCTTGCGCATGGAGCTACATACTTGAAATTCATTCCTGCAATACTCTTGGACGTTTTGCCGATAAAATTTAACTGCTCATTTGTCCTCCCAGCCGAGCTTGAGGAATGTTGCTTACAACATAACGACTTTTTATGTACAGAAATTTTAAAACAAAATATTGAATACTCACAGAACTAGCAATGAAGTATTTGTGTTACGCGAGAGCTTTTCAGGAAATCCCTCTGAAATACCTGTGTAGCCCTTTGATTGGAGACTTTGCAGAAGTCCAGACACTCGAACTACAGGCTTATCTACTCCGGTTAGAGTGACATATTGGAGGGAATACGGAAATTATTTCAGTGAAGTTTGCATATATTTGAAAGAGTTGCCACCGAAAAATAAGTTGTTACAAGACGTGTAAAATAAAGGTATGTAAAAGATATACCTCTCTACCGAAAGGTGTCGGAGAAATCTATTTAATAACGCAAGAAATTTACTAACCGTAGTTGCCATCATTGGTGTATATATTTTACATCAAGTACTACGACATTGGTACCATTGAAGATATTTTGAAAAGATGAATGTTGAAGATGTTTTGGAAAAGAGTTTCCAACTATTTCAAAACTCATGCTGGGGTAACTTATCTGCTATCTAATCTACCTAATTCTTCAAATCTCTTTGAAATAATTATCAAGGGGGCTTGTGTACTAAATATTGAGAGCTTTTGTATTGCAGAAAGGCCCCATTATAGGTCGAATTGTCTATTCTTTGTGGACTGACACGATATCGGTTGTTTCGATCAACGATCCAAAAGCCTGAATAATGGTTTTAAAATGCTACCTTATTAAAAAAGGTGTCTTGATTTTGCAAAGGAAAAAGTTATCTGCTTGCAGCAAAACTAAGAAAAGGTCCCTATCGAACAAGTAACTGAATTTTTCTCTTGCTTTTTGGAATATGTTTATTTAGTTAATTTTGGTTTATCTGATACACTTAATGTGTAAAAGGTTAGGTTTTAGTTATATGAAATCATTCCATTATACACCTTCGACAATGAGACTATTCAAGTGGGTGAAAAAATGTGCCAGAACCTAGAAATATTTACAAATTGGACGACTTTTAGACATACACTTACTCAAATAGCTAAATTAGTCGCGGCTATCATTGTAAGCATATGTATGTCCAAGACAAAGGTGACTCCAGCGCAAATCTACCGACGATTCTGTGCAACACAAGACTGCGAATTTTCATCAGAAGTCGCTACTAACTTGCATGTGAACACTTTGATTGAATCAACCTCAGCTGGACTCGCTCGGAGAGATGAAGTTCATATTTTTCATGTTTGGAACAAAAATATTATTTCTGAGTTATAATACATTACTTTTATACAGAAATTATATGTTTTAAGAGGGTTATGTAGCATTAAAAATATTAGCAATTAATAATTACTAATTATTACGATAAATAAGAAAAATGTTCAGATTTTCAGCTGACAGATGTTATATTATGCTTGATAAAAAATATTCGGGCTTTTCAAAATTTGTCTCTCTGATTTTTTCAGTTGTTTCTCAAAGGTTTGAGATAGTCATCTTAAATCTCAATATTTTCGAAATTGGATACTCTTTTACGTGTCATAGTGAGAAGACTGGCATGAATTTCATATTTTTTATAATGGACGAAAAGGCTGCCTTTTGAAGAGATCTTTCTTATAAGTGAAAATAAAAAAGAAGCTTAATATTACAAGAGTGGAAGAAAGAATAAACAATCGCCTATTATATAATAGATATGTCTGGAACTATCCTATTCTACCGGGTGACAACGGCTCGTTGGACCTTGGTTTCGCATCTAGACTTTGTCACACCTGAAGTAATTTAATAATCTTAAATGCAACACTGGGGTCCTGCAATGAATTTCACTTATTTAAAAATACTAGACACACATTTACATTCTTGTAATACTACATATACATATGCACCAGCATGTCCATCGACTTCGGCGCCAAGTGTCACCGCAATGAGTTCCTAATTACTTTTCACTTTCTCCTTCCGTATTTTGCTTTTTACACTCACAAAGCATTACTCACATACTCAACAATGCATATATATGGTACATATATATATATATATATATGTATTGCGCTCATTTGGCATTTTATAGGGTTTTTTTTTATATATGTGACCAACAAATGGCAACAAATAAATTAATTTTCTTGGCATTTGTCCAAGAAGTTGGCAGCAATTAAATGAAAAAGCTGCCAGGAAATGTGAAATTAGTGAGTTTTGCAGCGTGAAATGCGCCAGAGAGAGGATGAGAGAGAGTGCAGAGTCCACAATGAATGCGAACCGCTGTGAACAGCCGTAATGTATGCACATTGCAAGGCGTTGTAGTCGGGTCCGTTGGTGCCACCGAGTTCCTGGCTTCAATGACTGTCTGACTTTTTAGTGTGTGTGCACTTTTCGGCCAACTTTGGTGCGCCTCTTATAGACAAAAGAACAGCGTGTTGAGTTATATGCATAATTTGTTGTATGAAATTTGCGTGACAGTTTTTTTTTATTGTTGTAGATTTATGGCATATATTTCTCGTAACTACGAAGTAACTGCAATTTTTATGGTGTTTAATTTTGGTGTGTAATTATGGAGCGTCTGTAAGTCAATTATATATGTTAGAGTATTAGGGTATGGACTTGCTTAGCTCTTTTTGGTTCTAATAAAGGCTGTAGAGTGTGTTGGTCATATGTTCACACCAATTCCACGGTTGATCCAGTGGTCCTTCCGAAAGTTCTTCTACTAAATCCAGAAAGTTTCCGTAAAAGTCGCAAAAAGCGTTGATGGTGGTAGTATCTCTTCTTTTTTTTCAAGTAGTTGTGTGGCAGGCATTAGAGAAACTAAATTAGACGAGATTTGATATGACAATGGTTTGTTCTGAGCTTCATAGCTCAGATTCTTTAACTGGCAGACAGTCGATGAATATACTGCATTGATGGATGAGATTCATACCGAGACATCTTAAGCTCTTAAGATCTTATCAACACATTAAGCATAAGCTCGATAATTTGGGAGTTCGTGGAAAATAATTCAAACGGTAACGCGTTGATCCTTAATTTCTATTGGTACTTCGGTACCCCAAATTTAGTTAAAGGCAATATTAGGCAAAGTTCCGGACTAATGGCATTATGCGCTGAAGAGAATTTTAGGCGATCGAATTTCAAATCCATCACTCGCCGGTTAGTAGTTACGGATATCAGCTACAAACTTCCAAATATACCGTTATTTGTAAAACTTCCATCTTTTCAACAACTCAAAGCATCGTTATAGTCTTAGATTCCGTCAATATTTGATATCTCACTGCACAAAGACACACTTTTTCGTAGCGTACTAACAATGTTTATTGTTTAACACACACAATTGCATCGGTCTAGAAACACATACATACATTTTTAAACAATTAAACAGAAAAAAAACTTTAAATGAATACTTCAATTCACAAGGTTAGTTAATAATACAAACTTTTCAAGGGTTACAGGAAGCAAGGTCTGCTCAGCAATTATCTTACTGACTTTCTATACTTCGACGCTGCTCAACGTGTAGCCGTGCGTTTGTATGCATGTGTATGCAGGTGTATGCAGGTATCCATTGTGTTGTAAATGATGTTGTTGCTAATGACAACGGCATCAATAGTGTTGATGGAAGGTGTCGTTGGTATTCAAGCGAAACGAAAGTCTTATTGGTAGCTTTGAATAAATTTGATCTATGTAACTCAAGGTACCAAAAACAACAACAAATTATGCTGGTATATTAGTATGTATAGTGCTTACGCACGATGGCATATTTGCATGCGAACAAAAGAAAGTTCAACAATCCCGAAACAAATTGCTAGTCCCGAAATATCGGGATTTAATATCATTTTAGTTAATTCTGAAATATATGTAGGGTTATTTAATTTTAATAAAACTTCCGTTTTCTCGGGATCCCGAAGTACGAGATAAGTTTCGGTGAAAATATTCAGCTGATTTAATTGATTATTTGTAAGCAAGTTTAATTTCGTGGAGCAATTTGAAGTCAGGGTATTTCGAAAACTAATTATGCTTTTTAGTAAGCCTTGAAAATTTAGAGCATATGGGGGATTTATAGCTTTATTAATGAAAAATTTGAAATTTTTGACTTCATCGGTATTGTCAAAACCATTTGAAGCATACTTGAGTGATTGTCTACTTGTCGAAACTGATGTGCTTGTGTGACTTATCTTCGAGATTTTGCAACTGACAGCTCGAGTTACGTGTGATAAGGGACTATAAAGTCCGGCAACGCTGTTGTCACTCGAATTTTGCAGGTGCATGTTATTGTTTGTATATCTTTTGTGGTGTCAAATGGATAAGTGAAGACCAATAAACACAAGATTCGATTAAAGTAAAAAAGGCAAAAATTCATAAATATACAAATAATTAATTAGAAAAATTAAATAAAAAATTAAAACAATAAATTGTTATGTTTATTTCTTTTAGGCGGCTGTAACCGTCTAAGCTACTTGCGTTGAGTCTGCAGTTGTCACTAGCTAGCGACCAAGTGATCTTAAGTTCTTTTCAATGCAGTAGAGAGCTTTCTCTTCGTCTTCTAATAATATTAGGACCGTATTGAATACTTTCAGAGCTTTAGTGTCAGTATCCGTTTGATGACGTCGTCATACAACTTTTGAGTTCATCCCAACATCTTATTATTTTAGAGCAAGCCGAACTAAAGGAGGGGTAGTTTCGTCCGATGATCTTGATATTTTCAGCATGCGCGAAGATTTCTACACTATTATAAAATATAGTGTATATAGAGACTTATCTTCTCCAACATTAGATTAAGGAAGTAGCAAGATACAGTAGCCAATTTTCCGAAATCTTCTTAGGTAACAAAATACTTCAAGGTCTTTCGAAATTCTGACTGAGCTCTTGGAGTTACTCACTGCCATTTTGCAAACGACTTTTATCGCCTTCTTTGGGCTATGAAGGGGGACTTTAAAGTACACCAATGGTGATGGATTTCAAACTGATTCTCTAGGCTACTTGAGCCTTGATAATAGTCAATGACTGATCAGCTATACACTGATAAGATCCGCTCAGTTCGCTGATGGTGGGCTCGAATTCTTCAAACGCTCGTCAAAACCATGTGTACGCCTGACTTCCTTTTCTAACACTCGCTATCATTTTATTGAAGTTCCATTTCAAAACTATGCCACAACATTTTCAACAAGTTTCGATCTTTTGATCTGCTTGGTTACTAACTCTTGGTATAAGGATTGCATAAGAGCTGCTGATATTAATCGTTGTCCCCGTTGGAAGTAGCTTACCTGAGTTATTGAATTATGCGTATATGTATCATCCCACTATTGTGATTACTTCTTTAATATTTGTATTCGAATAGTGGAATATAAAGACATATAAAAGAATCGTATAAGAAGGTTACTCATATAAATCTAAGAATATTCTTCCTGCCTTTCCTTTCAGTTCCTTAAGTCTTGTGTCATAAAATTCAGGTCTAGAGGTACACCTTTCAGAAAGGTTTATCTACACAATATTGCTTTATTTGAAAGAAGTACTTCGGTGATGTTGGTCTACACAATTATCAAGAAGCCCGACAGAAACATCTTTAAGAGACAATGGTCACTTTTGGTCTCACATATATCCGTGTAGTAATATTCGTAAAAGCTTCAGTATTAGTCGGGACATTAATACCATATTTATAACTTCTTCCAGATATTTTTTGAAAAACGTAGTTTCAGACTTTAAAATAAAACAGCGATCGTGCAGGAACTTTTGCCTAAAATACATTTTTTGAGACTTTGTGTGGGAGCCCGAACTCACAATAAAGACACTGCCATATTTGCTAGTTTGGTTAGAAATAACAGACATCGCCGATAAAGCAATACGCTGGAAGGTACTAGGAGTAACGAAAAGTACTCACTTCTACTCATACTTTCTTAACTCAGTATTTCGTAGAATACTCGTGGTACTGAGTGCTTTTACTTACTTAACTCAGTAGCGAATACAAAATGGCGTAAAGATTTAAATCATTTTGGTAAAAAATGAACTTTTTCTCCCTTCTTATTCCCAATTCTTATCTTCATCCTCCAATAGCAGACAAAAAATCGGATTACTCTAGCTTTCGAATGTGAACTCATACTTTACTCATTCAAATCCATTTAAATATAATCCTAATAAATTTTCAGAACTAAATTCAACTTCTCGAATGCGTCAGCGGCACTGATAAGCTCCTGCATGCTTACTTGGTGCGTGTGAAAGCTCGCAATGGCAGAAAGATTTTATGCAAATGTCAGTTTAGATTTGCAATGTCATATCTCTTCATTGTTTTGTGCTGATTTGCTACAAAAGATAAACAATTGTGCGCCAATATCTTAATAAATACAAATGTCAGACGCAATCAATATGATACTGATAACTATTGAATGTGGCAAAGCTTTCACACACAACCAACTATAAACGGCCATTGAGGCAAGTTTGAAGTATTTTGCAGTAGAATGTAAGAAAGAGAAGCACATTATAGACGTTTGCTTAAATTTTCTATTGGATTCTTATACAAGGCACTGCAAGGAGATAGAGTTGCCGATTTTCAAATCATTACAAACAGCACGAATTACAAAAGCTTATTATTGTTGTGAAAGCTTCACCTTAAATCATATGAGCAATGAATTTCCTTATACTGAGTTTTTGCGCGCCGTAAGCAAAGACAAGGCTATAAATACCCAATAATTTATCGTACACACATACATGCACAGCCGTATTCATGCTTGTTGAATAAACATACCCCCGAGCGTAAGTGTGCCACAAGTGGTCAGAAGCGCAGCTCGAGTTGTTGCGCCGCTGTTGTTGGGCGCCAATCTATTTGACATCTATATCCACTCACCTTAAGTGGTATTTACACTTAATCGCCTATTCAGAGCGCATTGCTGATAGCAATGCCATATCCCCATTGACTCCAACAGACCCTCAGAAGCTCTGATTCCACACCGCTTTAGTCTCATCAGCTCATACATACATTCATACCGACGTATGTCGATAGCAGCAACTGTCCACTTGTCATAAGCATACGAACGGTACTCGTGGTCAGTGCCAGTCGTGATGATGACAGCTGGGAGCTTTGTTGCTCTCGTCAAAGCATTAAGATGTCTCAGATATGTTTATTTCTTTTGGTAATGGACCGTTTTATCTAATGAAAACATTCGATTGCCATATGTGTGTATGTGTGTATCTCTGTGTTTGTCGTGAGACTCACTTTTATTTATTTGCTGAAATGTTACGATGAACTTCGCCTTTTACACTATTCTATGAATTATTCTTATGCTGTGAGTGTACGTGTATGTGTGAGCTGTGGGAATAAGAATGTATGATTAGTTAAACAAAAAATCTTAGGAACGTCTCTTGGGCGTTATCAGCGTGTATAAGCTATCTGGTTTTAATGAAAGGAGCATTATTCATTACATTCTGATTATTTGTGAAGTCCAAAAGGTGGCAACCGCTCTAACTCGAATGGTTTACTGCGCGATTGCTTGATGGCTGTTTATGGACCCTGGCAGAAGAAAAAATCTACATTAAGTTTTTCTAGCATAGTAATGAGTGTATTTCTGACAAAAAGAATCTATCAGTCGATTTGAAGATGCCTAAAGTAATTGCATTCTAAAATAGTTGTTCAGTTGTAGGTGTTTGGCATGCTCTTTCCCTAGTACACAGGGAAGCTTACTAATTTATAAAAATAGTAAGACTTTGCTAAATAAAATTGTGGGCCAGCCTAATTGTAGGCAACGTTTAAATGGTATGACTTTGTTGTTGCTTGAGAGTAGCATATATTTCGAGTTCGTATGTTTCATCTTCCTAACAAGAACCTTAAAGGAGAATACGTGACATTACTGTAACCGGAAATTTTGGATCTGAGAATCTTCACTTGCAATCAAATATACCGGTTTGACTTTAATGACACCTATTTTGAAATCATTTAATTCTTGTTAAATCTTTTTTTTTCTATAAAACAGCTCTCTCTATACTCTCTTTAATGAAGTATAGCTCACTCTCATCTCTAAATTATGCGGAGTTTTTCCACGGATTGAGAAAAGCTAAATACTTTGCTAGAAGTATAAATGTACTTGTCACAGAATTTTCGTTTTTTTGATAAGCTCGGCGAATTCATTTCACCTTTATTAGTTTTTGCTTTTATTACTTAGTAAATCTTAAGGCATCCTGAGTTTGATCGAACAAAGTTTCGGGCATAAGTCGATCTAATTTTGCGCCACTTTCTCATCTTGCAAATTTTATTTTATTTTTTTTTTCAAATGGTCAGACGTAGTCGGCTTATCACTATAGAGTTGGTCTTGGTCTATGCCCCAGACTTAGATGTAGCATCCCTACTGGAACCACATAACAATTAGAGAATTGCTACTGATTCGGGGAATTAAAAAGCCGCAAATCATTTGCTTGTATTACTCATTTTATCGGTAAACATCCGTTTTAAAAAAGTATGGATCAATATTCCTTTCAGGATACGATACAAACTCGTCAATAACTTATTCTTGAAGCGATGGAGACTCGAGAGTTACTTCAGCACTCTGCTTATTAGACAATTTTGCTTATTTATGTACTCATAAGTTTTTGAATATAAATTTATGCGATTTAAAGCGTTGTTTTAACGGTAATTTGATAAATAAGACAATACTTTTCAAACACATGTTCCTATTTTGACAGCTTGTTTGACAGCTATAGATGAAGGAAATTCCATATCTCTGGAGGTATTGTACTTCAGAAACCCTGATAGCCGCAAGGAGTTGCGAAAGAAATGACCACTGATATGGCTGTACGCTAATGTTGATCCTAGAAACACAAATACCATAAGAAACCAAATGTTTGTCATATAATCTAGAAGGGATGAGTAATTAAGAGGTTAATTCAAGAGAGTCGCTACGAAAACAACCAGGCTGCATTGGATAATACTTCATCTTTTAAATGAAATTTGAGAGGTTGAGAGTTCGAGGAGTATTAATACCATCGAGCATGCTCTGGTTATAGCCTAGGGCTTCTCCAATGATTTAAAAAAAATATGTGAGAGGAGTTAGTCTTCGTACAAACTCAGATACGAGCAGCAACGCTTAATTTAGTTCCAGAAATAAAGCAAAGTATTGATTAGACCACCTCTAAGTGGTTCATCCGTTCTCTTATCTGTCGTTTTCCAGTATATCTTAAACGCGTCAGCGATCAAAATTGTATGCAAATAATATTAAAAGCTTAGCGCAAATTTGCTCTAAGTGTTTTCAATTTCACAACTGAGGTGCCCCCCTTAATTTATTATCTTTATTTATCATATTTCTTCTCTTTTCTTCTTTATTTTAGAAGCCACGCTGTTATGAAAATATAATGAATACGTAAGTGCATTTAAATGAGTCATGAGCTTAACACATATGCGAGCATATATGTGATACATATATTCTCTTGTATGTATATGTGTGTGTAGGGTAGCAAAACCAAAGAATTACTTTCAAAGCTCAAAACCAGCAAAATTGCAAATTTTAAAGATCTTTTACCTTTTTCAAGAGGACACATTAGATGCTATTGCATTGTTGGCACAGATACTTATACAGGCACACACTCACACATACCAGCGCACTAACGGACTTTTAAGAATAACAACATATGTGCATGTGTGTGTGTGTGTGTGTGTGTGTGTGTGTGTGTTTGGTAGGTGTTACGATGTGCCAAAGTTCCTAGATAATGCGTGAGACTAAATGTGTAAGCGTGTGTGCGCTCATGCGGTTGTGTTAGTGTCGATTCTTAAATGTTTTTGCCAAATGCACTTAATAGCTCAAATGCAGTTAGTCGCCGACTACTGTTCTAGTTGAGATTTTAACTTCATTTAGCTTAAAAGCCAACATCTACCACTAACGGTTACAGCAACACGCACAATAAGCACAGGAAACAACGCCAAGAGAAAAGTAACAAAATGCGAACAACAACAACAATAACAATTACAAAATGGATGGTAAGTGCAAGAAGAGTGTGTGGCAGAAGGAGTAACAACAAAACGTGTCAGCTAGTCACTACCACAGCTGGTACATTACGAATACCAACGCACTAACGCACACACACACACACTCACACACGCGCGCGCACACACACGCTACATAACTGTACTCACACACAAACACAACACGCAGGCTCGGTAGTTGGCAAAAATTAATATATGTATGTGTGTGGGCAGCTATGCACGAGCTTTATAAAATATATATGAAACGCAGGTGTGGTTGTTGTTTTTGTTGTTTGTGGTTGCTGATTGTTTGTTGGTTACGACTCTGCCTTTGAATTACATATTTTGCCTTTCAACAGTGGAAAGTGGCACAGTAAACCGGGTAAAAACCGGGCGAATGTAATCTAAAACGCAAAATACAATATAAACAAAAACAACAACAACACCAACGAAACAAAACGCCAAATACACTAACAAAAAATGAAACAGAAACAAAACCGTATGCAAGGAGATTGAAACAAAAACGACAGTCGAGAGAATTTGCACTTAAACCGCGACTAACGTTGTAACAACAACAACAACAGCAACAACAACAATAATAATAACAACCGCAACAACAACTTAGCGCGGCCAATGTGCCAACTAGCAGCATTCACAGCGCGCGGGCATGGTGGCAAGCCGGAATAACGGAATAACGGACTAGCGGAAATGCGCCGAGGCGGTGTAGTGGCCGGTGGATGGTGGGTGGGTGTGCTGCGCTGCGCACAGTTGAACGACTCGGCGAAGAAGATGAATGAAAAATAAAAATGTTAGCGAAGTAGCCTTAGGGATTTTTTGTTATTGCTTTGCTGCTTTTGGCACATGCCAGCTGCTTTAAGTAATCCATTGACTTTGTTAGTGTTTGCTTTCGGGCGGGCGGGTTGAAGGGGTAATGATGGCTTACTAAGAGTGTTGATATTAATTTGTTAAATTTCTCAAATAACCGGTGAGATTATTTAGATTTTCGGTGTGCTACTTAAGATTCAGAAAAGAAAGGGGGCGAAATGTAACAACAACAACAAAACAGCAGAATAAATCCAACAGCACTTTTAAATCTGCCGTGCTTGGTTGGAGCGCGCAGCTAAAGTACCTGGAGTTAAATGTGCGAATTTAGAGATTTCTGGGAAATGTATATACATATCTCGTATATGCGTATGTATATGTATATATGTATTATGTATTATATGAAGTTTGCGAAAAATTTTAATAACAAAGTCATATGCTTGCTAAAATCCTTGGTGAATTTTCAAAATGCATGAACTTACTTTTATAGATATACGGTAAAATTTAGGTCGAACTTTGCTAACGTGAGACGGATTTGTCGTCAGAAACTCCAAGTATATATAAAAATAAATATGTCGTGTTCATTTTAAACACGAGACCAAGACCCAGAGATATCTAAACAACAAGCAGAAAGACTCAAGACCTCGCTAAACTCACTATGTTACACGAAATCTTCAGGAGTTGCTCGACTTTCTTCGACTACAAAAGTCTCTATTACCGCGAAGGCTCTCCAGTATTACAGCATTACAGAGTGATTCGAAATTTGTTCATCCTCATAATCGTAGTAAAATTTGACTTATTTTACTTTCTCGTTTTTGTTAAAGAAAGCTTCGATAGAGAAAAAGCCGCTACATCTTCAATAAGCCCCGGACGCAATGTTATAATAAATAACCCCCAGCGGAATGAACTCTGCCAGTCCCTACGAAATCTAGTATTTGAAAAGATCAATTCTTTACGAAATCTTCTTCAGAACTACATCACAATACTAAAACATTCACTAAATTACTTGGGTACCTGCAAAAAATAAATCCTTCATAAGATAGAGGGTTTTCAACAAAAAAAAAAAAAAAAAAAAAAAAAAATGAATCGACTAGAATTGGGTAGTCGAGATTAAAACTAAGACCTCTATGGAAACAGTGAAAAGGCTAAGTGTGATTTGGAAAAGTTCTCGAAACTGAATCTTTCGAATCTAGAATGCCATTGTTTCCATGTGGTTTTAGAGCGTTACGACCCCTTTCAATAGGTCGTGAATAAGATTTTATAGAAAAAGTTGTTTTCGTACTTTAAAGTAAGACAAAAGTTTAACCCAAAAAAGCTAATCAAGATCATCTCAAGCTACTATACTAATATAGCTGAATAGCTGTGAAGGAAGTATCTCGGAGCACAAATCCAAAATTTTTATGTTTCGATGAAAGTATTCCAAAGCAATATAGAGATCGCAACTAGTGACTACATTAAGAAGGGACTGAGATTGGGACCTGATTTAGAAGAGTACGTTTTCCAATACAACAATTTTGTTTTCAGTGGAAATTGGGTCTGCTAAGCTTTCTGCTTAAAAGCTTCTGCTAAAGGTCTGCTAAGCTAAGTATTCTGCTAAGCTTTTTTGGATCCACTCTGCAAAGAAAAAAATATTAAATTAATTGGGTTTGCATATTAGAGAGAATTTGGCATAAAATATCTCTCTTAAATCCCAAAAAGTTGTTAAAAACTTTAAATAATTCTTCGAAATCTTATAAAATGTCCTTTAACATCCAAAAGTGTAACGGAGGAATTAATTTTTAATTATTCTTCTTTTTTAAACCTAATTCGTCCCACTGTTCAGCTTCGCATGAATGCATACACCTGCATAGGATGTGTTAATCTGTTGTTTGTTTGTTGTTGCTATTACACTTTTTGTTCTCATTCTGCGCACGGTTGTCCTCGGCTTATTTGCGATGTTATGGCAATTGTTATTGGTGTTACTGTAACGGCTGTAAATGCCACCGCTAACCTAGACCCAAGTGCGGCGCTTAAGCGCAAGCATTCAGAATGCATCTTAGTATATGTGCATATGTGTGTGTGTGTTCGTGTGTGTGTGTATGGTTGGAGATGCTTGGACGATGAACTAATTTGAATGGAGTGGCAGACTTGTAATGTGGTTGACAAGGTACACTTTGAAGATTGTACAAAAGATGCGAATGCTCAGGCTAAATTGCCGTTATTTCATATAATATTTGAAAACCGCACAGCATAAACCTATGATTGACACACAATCGCTGTGCGATCTCAGACATATATTATACATATATTTGGAATTAGCGATATAGGTTTCTACCTTTTAAGCCGCGTGCTAAGTTGAGTTGGGTTCAGGGACCCAAGGCACCTGTGCCTTTTTATTTGGAAGGGAATGTCATTAAGACTTCTTTCGCCAAATTATAGCATTGATTTAGATTATATTGACTTAAAAGGGCGTCGATTGGCAAAAATTATTGGCAGAGACGAGGCAGAGATAGCTTGATGATTGAAATCTATGCAGAAAATTAACATTGATTTTGGGGGTCTTTGCTCCTTTCAGACATGATCAAGTCATAAATTCTTCTTGAATAATATTCATCCGTAGCGTTCAGTCTGTTGGACATTCTGTCTGCGTAGAAAATAAGTCGCCAAGTTCACATAGGTGTGAGCCCCCTCCTCTTGTGTTTCGAGAAATTAATCACCTGTGACTTTTCTCTGCAATTTCAGGAACGGGTGTGGGGTTTTGAAGCTACTTAAGTGGTCTATAACTTATTTATAGGGTAATTGTTGAATTGTAGTCAACCGCCATTAAAGTATATGTTTTCAAACTTTATCAAGTCTCTCTGTTAATCTTCCAGAACGCGATATTCGGCTCTAATAAAATTTATTAACACAAGATTTTAGCAGAGAATGTTAATATAATTATGATAACAGACGTAAGCAATGTTCAGTCATGTTAATTAACATTCCATAGTGAAAGTGGCTGTAAATAGAATAAGGTGAAGTTAAGTTATGCATACATAATTCAACTTGTTGCTTTCATTGCAACAATATGTGGCTATGAGAAAACTTTTCTTAAAAAATTCTTATTTTTTATAAACAAGGTTATCTGATATATTATAAATTCCTAGCAGTAATAATTATTTGATTATAGAACAAAAATTAAAGCGTTTCCAGAAGTTTTAGTAAGAAAGCGTGCTATTAGATGATAAAAAATAAACTTCAGCCCTTCATTACTCAACCTGCTTTATAAAAATATTCAAAAATTGTATTTTCTGACGCATTTCTTAAGAATTTTTCAAATTCTGCTCGAGAAAATAACTCTACACTCACACTACTGCATATATTACACACAAGTATTTATGCATTGCATACCTTTAGGCGCACCAGCCGTTTTTCTAAAACATTTAATAGTAAACGGTGCGCTTAATTAAGACAAAATATTGAAAGTTTACCTTATCCCATGACCCAAGTAATTAAATAATAATTAAGCACTTAAAAGTCAGAGATTAAAAGCTGTCTATACTCGTATATTTGTACATTCATACATACATTTGCCTTCCTTGAAGAATTTCCACCTAATATTCAACTAACAGTACTAGGCCGCTCCACACGTGATCACACCTGCGCAAACTCACTAACAAGTTCCACACTTCTGTATGTATTCTGTGCAATATTGTTGCAGCAACATGTTGCTAAACGTTTGCTCGATTTGTATGTGTTTCGGCGCAACTGGTATGGCGAAGCCACGAAACTGCGAACATCATACGAATGAAAAGACCTTCAACGGAATTCGTGTCGTCGAGCGTTTCTGGGTGTAAACGCTGCTCTCAGTCATAATATTCCCTTCGGAGGAGATGTAACCATTAAAGTTGCTGGGTGATTGTTGGTTCCAATTGCTTTTTTCGTATTCACTTTTTATGCACACTTTTGTTTTGCGTGTGACGTGTTCGAACTTATTGAGGTTATCCAACGCATTAATTATCTGCTTCCATTGGCCGTCTTAATGAGTGGCAAACATACAGACATACTACCGAATATGTAGCATCTTAAATTGTACGAGTTAAGGGTTACTTAATTATTCCTACAACATCACAAATATGATGTAGGCAGATTGAAAATATATATACAAACAAGCAGGAGAGATGGTTGAGAGATGATGAAAAGGAGATGACTGATGACTAACTTTTTTTAAATTCTTCAGAAGACATTTTCATTTTCAAACACCATTTCTGAATTCTTGAACCCTTTAAAGAAAGTAGTAGTATTGTGTGTTTGTTTCCGTGAGTAATTGGGCTTAAGTATTCGCCTGATGTCTTGCCGAGCTTTTGCTATTTTGAGTGTGTGTCTTTATTTTATATAATATTTAAAGTACTAATTTCATGTCCTCTCCAAATGCCTGATTACTTTTTATGATAAGCTCTTTTAGATCAGGGGATTCCGGGGTTTGATATTGTCCATAGAGAAAGCAGAGCAATTATAATCGATGAAATTTTGCAATTCGAGGACTGAGAACCCTTTAAGAAGAGAAGGGCTGGCTGCAACAGCCTTTCCCCAAACCTGATGAACTTAACGTGAATACAAGTAAAATTCACAACCACTATCATCTCGGACTTGTTATTGCAGAGATTGACCGATTGCCGAGTTCGGCGCGTCAAAAAGTAATTTGACGTTCTGAAACAGTTCTGCTTATTGGCAATGGAAGAAATTAAAATTCAATCATACGAATAGTTTTTTATTTTGAACCATCCATATAATATTATGAGAACTCATTTCTTGGGGCGTTTATAGGTTTAATAAACTCAAGAACTCGTATGTTCTGAACTTTGATTGAATAGAAGAAAATTAGAAGTGAAGGAACTTTTTTGGGGAACTGAAAGTTCTCCGGCTAGTACGACTAAGCTGTTCTTTCTGATACACTCATGACAAAATTCTGCAAACTACTTCATAATTCCTAATTCTTAAACTCCGAACCAACAGTGACATCTCGCTGTCTTATTATTCGTACAGGATGTGAGCTGTTAAGATGTGGTCACGTTTGCTGCGTCAAATTAGGCAAGAAGGTTCTGCCAAAAACGATCGCCGAAAGTCACCTTAAAGCTTCAAATTTCAACGACTTCTTACAATATTTCAACTGAAGAGGGAAGGGTCTGTGTAGAAAATGCACTAAGACTAGAGGGGACTACTTTGTATTGCATATAGTCTCGAAGTCTAATTACTTGAAGACCTTCAAACCTAATTCTTCGCTTTTGAGCTACATTAGGTATACGACCCTCACGAATGCTTCGTCTGTTTCTGAAAGGCAACTTCGGACAGAAAGCAACTATTACTTATACGGTTCGTAGGTCAACTTGGAACAAGACTAGATAGTTTATCAGCTGTTTTGCTTTGCGTAGCGACGCCAGTCTTTCAAAAGCAAGTACACCAATTATAATCAATGCATATCTGAGATATTTACGACTATATGCTGGCATGCGCTAATACAAATAAGCGCACACACACACATATATATGTATGCACTTTCGCTATAATCGGCGGATGGCTTCACGAGTGCAGCATAACATACTTTCATTACACGCGTGGCAAACTACCACACACTTGACGAGCTCCGTTGAACTTCTGAAGTTGCAACATAGTATAGCGAATATCTCAAATCCCCTCCGGTTTTTTGGCGGGCTGAATGCTCTGCACTCTGTGTGTGTGAGTTATGCGCGTTGCAACAGGAAGTAGATATGGCAGATATGCCGTTGCACGGGCATTTGATTGTGCGCTGAGGCGAGATATTCAAAGAAATTTCACGTGATTCCATCCTCCAAACCCACTTAGCTGTCTTTATGCGCTCTTTCCCACCCCTTCTCACCTCTCCTCCACGCATGTGCTCTCGCAAATGAATATTCCAGCCAACCGCTTTACGGCGCCGCCAAACTTTAGTGCCAACGTCAGACAAGCGATGGACGAGCAATTGACTACATAGTAGAAGCAATCGCTGCCACTTAAGTGCATAGCATAGCAAGTGAATAAACACACATGTACAGTTATTTGCCTACAGTACTGATACGAAGAAATGCGGTGAGTTTGAAAAGTATTTTAGTCTCTTTGGGAAGGCTACCAAAGGCTAAGTTATTAGTTAAGAACTTAATCTCATCTGAAAGCTATAACGAAAAGGAAATGTCTTTAGTTACCATGACCTCAACAACTCGGAAATTTATCAGAAATCAATACTGAAAATGAGTGTAAAGTGAATTTGTTGGTTACCGAAGTAATCTTCGGCTCTTTTCCGAGAATTGGCATAAAGCAGCTTGTAAAATGGGGCTGCTTTTCGTTTAGATATCTTGTCAAAAATAGATCTCACTCTAGCCTTCGGCCCATATTAGATAATAAATGAAAAAGGATGGCTCGATTCGACAGATCTCGATCGATAGATATTCTCATATATTTGTTGTCTTATCATTAGAATACATCAGGTTTGTCCGATTGACATCCAGGATTGACACAGCAGAATCCCACATGGATCAAATAGGTTATCAATGATCAATAATATTGCACACCGCCATAATATAGTACAGAGTATAGAGAGATGTGATCACCGTGATTTCTATTCGGATTTTAATTTCAAACTGTGTACATAAATTTCAGCTGTTGAGCCACTGGTTCCTCTAACTTTTATGCTTTGAGACAGCAGCCGAAGATATCGCCAACCGTAATTCTTATATTGTTTTATAATTAGACGATACGAAAGAAGATCTGAAACGCATCGAGTCCTACAGAGAAATACCGATAGAGAGAACTGAGAACATTCTTTAGGCAACAAAATGTCTTTTTTATCATGCAACGAAAGTGCTCTGAATTTAGGATGAGATCAGATAATATATAGTTACATAGCGGGATTAAAAATTTCTAAGTAGAAATATTAGTTTAGATTGAAAAAATTGGTGCAATGTAATATCGATTAATAGTCTATTGAACATAATGGATATCGTTGTTATGGCTGAGGCACTCAATTTGAAATCATAAGATCCCTAGTAAAAAATTTTGAATGTCGAGGCTGAGAGAAATTTGTATCTGTTTGAATGGTTCCATGTTCCGAAGATTGTTGGGCTTATAAAACCGAAGAATACTCTAAATTATGTTCTTTTTTACAAAAACAACAACAAGAACACCATGAAGTTTCCAGTACTACGAAGGCAGATGATGGAAATATCTCGGAAAGTTACATAAAATAGCAAGGTCCGAACTCCTCAACTTGGAAATAATGCAGACTGGCAATTCTTTAATTTATTAAAGAAGCTTTCTTCGTAGGATCTACATCCTTCTGAAATTTCTGAAAACAAATAAAATTGTGAAGATGCTATACTTTTCCCCAACACTGTCCATTCATGTATAAATATATTTAAAGGCATATTTATGGACATAGCACGCGATTGCTTGGTTCACGTTTACACGGCGCTAAGTTGCGAAAATATGCAATGTATCTTGTGGTGGGCATGGCGGAGAAGGCAAGCCGAGCTGATGTTGCGGCCAGCGCATTGCATAAATACCCAAGTTCACACACATATACATTTGAACAATAATATATACACATACATACACACTACACATACATATATATTGATGCCTGCTACAATGTGTGCACTCGGAAGAAGCACTGGGCATCACGTGCACAGATAGCGCACTCTGCCGGCGCTATCTTGCGGGGGCGAAGTCGGGAGGTTAGCGCCCAATTTATTAAATCGCAATTTGCATTCATAATTGCCAATTTTCGCAAACTTTTCAAGCAGATAAACTCACACTGTACAACAGACATGCGACCTCCGGCTGCTCTCTCTCTCTCTCCCTGCTCACCGCCCTACAAACCCTAAACACCGCTCTGGCGCCTGCAGCATGCAGCGTGCAATAGACAACTGTTGGCGACAGAGTTGCCGCTGCAGAAATCGATCCTTGCCGGCTGCAATATTCGCACTGTGCGCACGTTTAATTACTTTATAAGCCATTAACGGGAACCTGCAAGGATTTACTTGCGGTTTATTGGTGAAATTTTCACTTTGCTACAGACACACACACACACACACACACGCATACATATGCAACGAGTATACAGTATATGCTTTTTTTAAAGTATAGAAATGGAAATTCACATACTTCTGACATGTTCACATACTTTTATCGGTGAGTGTGCGTAGCAGTAGCGAGTATACCGAGAATCATTCATGTGTAGCGTGTACGTGGAATAATTACCGCATAAAAATCCGCATAATTTTTTGCCAGCAATTAAAAGGCTTTTGGCCTAAAGTCTAGACAGTTCTTCGATTGAAGCGAATTTGTATGTCAAGAGTAAAAATATTACTTTTTATAGATTTACATTTAACTTTAGAATATGTAATAATATACTTAGTAGTAATAAAAGTACTTAATACTTAATAAAAGTAAGAAAAAATCAATTCTACCTTTTCGAGAAGCTTCAAGAAGTGAAATTCTGTATTTTAAACGCCGGAAGGAAGCTCAACTTTAATTTACCTAAAAAAGAAAGTATAATAATGAAGAAATGCTGGGGGTTGCCAGTATGCTAAAATTTAAGGAAGAATGTTCGGCGAGAGAAACAACTTTAGTACAGGGTGCGTCATATTTTATATTGGTAAAATGTGCTTTCATAGTTTTGATGGAGTTGGTTAGACTTGTTGGGGAAACCGCAATTAAGTAACATCTAACGGTGTATCATATCTTGCCTCATATCGTAGCAACGCACCGAAATAGATATGATTTACATTGAAAATAGTTCTGTTAACCGCTATTCTGGAAATCCGCTAGTTTGAAGAACAGAAAATGGATTTGAGTTCCACGAAATGCCATTGCTTGATCAAAAAGTGTTTGTTTGGGTCGGCGAAACAACCGTTAGATATCGAAATCGATGAATATTGGCACTCATTTGGGTATATTGGGGTCTGTCCTTAGATAGAGTGGTCTGCACTCTATGGGGTCTGCCCACAAATGCGCGAAAAATATCTTGAGGGTGAGAGGTTGAAACAAGAAGGCCTGCCATGGCATGCTACGAATCTAACTGTTAAAATTCTTTAACAAAATTTCCTTGAACATCTATTTGGCTGGACATTCAGATCTCCATATTTGACTACCGCTGATTTTTTCCTGGAGTTATTGAAAAAGCAAAGCGTACACCAGAAATCCTACGACCATTGTCGAGCTCAAGACAATGTTGACGAGTTTAGATCTCTACCAAAATTGTTGACTAAATGTCACCTTTTGGGGAATCGTTAAACACTAAGCTTTTATGGAGACTGTAAGAAATTATTTACTTTATATTATCATCTTAGTACAATCTTCGATCTTGTGTTTGTTTGCAGTGATGTGGGAGCTCGTGCTTCAAATGAGTTATTTGAACTGTTAAGGCTGGAGATCATATAGCAGATAAGAAATCGGGCTTTGGGCTTTGATCGATATTCATCAGTTTATATTGATTTTAAATTTCCTAACGCTGTGGGTAAAATTTGGCTGAAGTTTAGTAAGGTTTAAGTTGTTGTTGCTGTGGCAGAAAGTTGCTCAAGCTGCTGAAACAAAACTTCTTGTCGAACATCTCGTATAATTCACTCGTAATGTGCGAGCTGATGAAACAATTTTTGATCAAGATTTTTAAGTATCTCTCTCTATCTATCTATCTATCTATCTATAGTATATTAATTCAGATATATAATAAAACTGCATGAGGACTTATGTTTTGTATAAACAAAATTTGACACAAAAATACACCAGGTCGAGATATCAAGAACGAAATAAAGAGATGGACTATGCGATCTTATAGTTTTTTCATGACACTTCTTACCAATATTTGGTCCATGACCCTGCGTAACGAAGTCTGTGAAATCTCTAAAATCGTAATGCAGCTAAGAAGAATTTTCAAAGTCATTTCATTTCACTTTATTTCAAAGGCCAGAAGTTTACCACTGACAAATCGAGATGTAACTGTAAAGCGTTCAATAACTTGCACTTAAAATTTCATTACATTTCCTCAACAATTTCAGTGAACACTGGCATACCTATGTATGTATGTGTGCAGTTACACATATTTATCCGATCAATAGTTAGCGTGTTGTCTTCAACTGCAAAAGGTCATCTCGTGTGTTTGTGTACTCGTATATATATATATATGTGTGTGTGTGTGCATGGAATGACACCGAGGACAAAAGTGTTATGCATGACGGTATTCGAAGCAACATTGGCAACGTGTCCATTAATATCTGTAGTGCATTTACCAAGTCGTTCAAAAGCCAGTGACTTGTGCGGTCAATGCACACACACACACACACACACACACACACACACACAAGCAGTCGCGCAACAATTCCGGACATTTCCAAATATCAACGATAATCAACTGCTCTAAATGTGACCATTCGAACGGTCATAACCACTCCATACACATACTTACACACATCCAACACACACACACAAACACAAAGAGGCAAAGGGAACATTGAGCTGCTGTTGTTTATACCCCTTCAGCATGGTACACGCATGAGTGCAACAGCCACTCGCCCACTCTCCCACACGCCCACACACACACCCACATCTACATATATATACATATTAATTTACTCGACCGCACACAGCACGGTGTAACGATGGAGATAATCGTATTAGGAAAAGGGCTTGATTTCACTGCACATCCGCATCGAATGCGTGCACGACAAGGTGTGACACACAACGGTAGCGGTGCAGCGCAGACAGCGCTAAGCTTGGTGGACGACATTGTGGTACTTGCTGTTGCTGTTCTTGTTGTTGTTGTTGTTGTTGTTGTTCGAGTATTGCTTTTGGCATTTGAATGCGATGGAGCATGCCGGTGCAGTCGATTGGAGTGCACAAAAATGCTCATTAAAAGAAAGTCACACACACACACACACACACACACACACAATCTCAAGCATACACATTTGCAGTGATGGGTGAATGTGTGTGTGCGTGTGTGCGTCGAGCGTTAACATGCATTCGCCTAAGACAATAATACAATGAAACGGTTGTTCCTTCCACACACACACACACACGCACACACACGAACACACATACTCATTATTTGCCAGTGTACAGCGAAGGGGCATTGTCATGACGACAAATGCTTTGTCTTTGGCATTCAACGACCATTCATTGTTTTTCTGCTTCGTGCGCTTATCCATGTTTCGCATTTCGCATTTTGCATTTTGCATTTCGTGCTGCAGTTTACAAATCGCTATTTTGCATTCTCTGTCTCAATTTTCGTCATTTAATTGCTGACCATTTGCAACTGGCACTACTTGAATTGCTTCGGCAATTGGCGATTTAATCGTGAATACTGCGAGCGCTCGAATGTATAACGGTGCATCAAATTAAACGTATACGAATGTGAAAGCCATTCGAATGCGAGTTGTTAGCAGTTAAGCTGGATTGATGTTTCGGTGGTAGTGGTGGAAGTGGTGGAAGTGGCAACTTTGAAAGCTGGAAATTGTTGCTTTTGCTTATAACACACTTCAAACGTACTTCGTTTTCCACTGCTGAATTAAAATGAATGAAAATAACTTATTAAAGTATATGGAAGAATGCTGGATTAAATGTAATTAAGGGGAAGATGAGTGATTGCTGGGAAAGTTGCTGAAACTTGCTCTTGCTTGGAACTGGATTAGGTCTAAATTTCATGCAATTGCAGTGTAAGTCTTAACTTTTCAGCCAGAGGCGGGTATTACGGGCTATTATGCGTGCTAAAAAGGGTTCCAATACAAGGAGTCCAATTGGATAACTAAATCTTTTCGGCCATTTGTTTCACAAAGCTATTTTATTATACAACAAATAGAGGGAATCAGAAATTTTGAGCCGCCAGAAGAAAGTGATGAATTTCTAGGAGAAGAATTTTCAAGAAATTCGCCGAGGTAATATTGTTCGTCGAAGAGTTTTTTTTTCGTATTACAAAGATTTGCTTCGCCGGATGTTGGAAACAGTGCACTATTGAATGTATTGGTAGTTGAAACTATTTTCTGAGAATACTGCTGAGTGGACAGACCTAGGTCGGATAAAAATTTGGATCCGTCGAAGTAGAGCTGATAGTCGTGGAAGTGGTTGGATGAATTTCTTAAGTCTTTCGCGGAGCCTGTAGCGTTTTTGGCTAATTTTAAAACAATTTGAGTATTATGTAATACTAAATACATGGAAGAACACTGACTTGTCATACGAAAAGACTTGAAAAAGCTCGGATCGACAATTTCTGTCGAAATAAAGCTTTCAAGCTTTTCGAGAGTTGATTTCTGCACAAAGCTTGCAAGGGAACGTAAAATAGCATACCATTGGCGTACAATGGCATGTACCGATACCATTAACTGCTTGGCATTGATAGAGACGTCTCCAAAACTTGTTTAGCAACTTCAGTGAGTTCAAATTAATTTCCGTATTGAAGCAGGTAAATTTAGAGCTAGAATGAGCAGTGTTGATGTGTCTTTTTCGGGTTCTCTGTGAAACATAGAAGTCAGAAATCCAAGTTTTGAGACTGCTTGGAAGGTAAGTGTGGAGTAAGAAGTTTTAATGAGCCAGATGTTTTAATTGAGCCACGTTAAACCTTTGTTCGGTTTGGTTTTATGACGTCACTCTACAGTTAGATTCTTACTGATGCTAAAGTATATGCACGTTGAGGCAGAATCACGCAAAATTCGAACATTGTGAAATAATGGAACTACAGCGGATAATTAAGATGATTTACAAACTTTTCATTTATACAGTTATTAATTTATTTCATTTCCATACGCTTGAGAAGTCCTTTCAAAAGGAAAACATTAAAAAAAAATATATATTTCAATTTAATTTTCCTTACAAAAGTCTATTTCAAAATCTTTGTACGTTTCTTTCCTTCAATAAGTAATATTTTCTATTTAAACATATACAAATTTTACTTGTCTACTATGTGAACTATGTGAAAATATGAACGGCTGAGAATATAAGAAAACTTCGACTCAACTTGAAGTTTGGGTGGCTTCAGAGTAAACAATGCAAATTAAATGATGGAAGCCATTAATAGACAGCAGAAATATTTTTCTATGGATGTAAATACATACATACATATGTACAAAAGTGCGAGCTATACCTACATGTATGTGTGTGTGTGTGTGTGTGTGTGTGTGTGCTTAAGACTCCGAGTCGACATGTCAACATGTCAGCTTGTCTCCAATACATTTCCGACAATTATATGATATAAGTCTGCATGTATATATATGTGTATGTAAATATGTATGTTTGGCTATCTGGCAACCTGTCTTTCGCAACAAGGAACATATCTACGCGTATGTATTCATATAACTGTACTACACATGTTTCTTGGCCCCACTCCATTGTGAAGCGATTGACTTGACGGCAGCTGCGTCTATTCATACATGACACCGTATTTCATATTTCATTAATAATTTGTGGAAAAATCATTAATCATGCAAATAATCAAATCTTCACTTGTTTGTTGTTGAAACCCTCCTATCGTCGGCCCCCGCCTGCCATTGTTACTAGGGGCCTTAATCATTATTGTTTGCCATTCAAAGTATCGATTCCATTTGTTTCACACACACACATGCGCGCGCACACGTACAGGCGACAATAAAACCAATAATGGCGATAAAAACAATAATAATTACAACAACAGCGACTGTTGTGGCACGGGAGCGTGCCTTCACATTCTGCGTCGCTTGCTCCTTGCCACATTTGTTGCGTGATGAATTGCCTAAAAGTTGCCGCACAAGCACCGCTGCACAGCATACATGCGAACCCACCAATTTCATCGCTGATGATGACAATAAAGATAAGCGAGTTCACGTCGCTGCCGCCGACCGTGCCAATGTTAGTTGGTTTTCGGCTCTCCTTCGTGGTAATGTTGTTGTTGGTTGTGGTGCTGACACCTAACGTCGTCGTTGTTTTAGTTGTTGTTGTTGTTGTTGTTATGTGGTGCAGTCGTTCGGTTGCTGCTGTTTTGATGGCATCGCAATTTATAGCTTAATATTTGATTACTTGACGAAATGCCACATTTCTTGTTGTTGGCAAGCGCCTGCGTATGTCGCTCACGTACATACATACAAACGTGCATATATTTGTGTAACGGAATTCTCGTGCATTGCTTGCTTGAGGGGTGTGCGTGTACATTACAATAACATTGCGTTAGAATCACGATAATCGAGAGAGATTTCTACCCAGCATACTCATATATAATGGCGAACCCAGGGTTGCATTTGTTTCAGACGATTTCAGCATTAATGAAGTCAAAGTGCCAACTTCGCGTTTTTCAAATTTCCAACGAACTTATAAAGTCAGTTTCCTTAACTACAGGTCGACAGGAAGATGTCGATTTCTACGTTCGATCCATTTTTTAGAAAGTTGCAAAGATTTTTTTTTTAATAAATACTATCTTCTCAATTTTCCTCTCGTTATTATTAGTGTCGTAACCTCGGGAACAACTTTTCCTGTATTATTAGTAACATAACTGCTTGGTCCTTCCAGTTCTGCTCTTCTGCGGAGATACAAGAAAGCCTTGAAGTAGCGGTACCAAGTTTACAGCCTTGAAAACTTTATTTAAAATTTAAGCTTAAGTGAGAGACATTCTCAACACTGTCGGCTTTATGCAAATAATGTGAATCATACCTGCCTGATCTTAGATGATGAGATGATCATCCAATCACAAACTATATCGGGCCTTCTGATACAAAAAAAGCTCAAACTCAGAGACAATCTCAATTGGGTTTAAAATTATGACTTATATATTTGCATGACTAATGAAATAATTGCATCCTAGTTCTTGAAAAACTCTGTGCTAATAAAGCTACATTTCTATTCTGATTCTTCTTCTTTCTTTCTTTCTCTTCTTCTTTATGCTCTTCTTCTTTCATATAATCTATTTTGAGCAGCGATCACAAAAGTTTAAACTCCTCCTAAATGAATTATTGCGAAGAATAGGGAAGTGGCAAGATTTATGTACGCTAAAGCCAGTCCACATATTCTAGTTCGTGTAGTACCACGTCATTCCCTTCTTTTACGTCTACAGTTCTTTGGGTAAAATTTTTGGTGAAGGCCTTAATACGAGTGACTAGACTATTTGGATTTGGTTTTTATTATGATGAATTACAGTGATGCTTAAAATTTATCAATATCAAGTCTTCTGGGTGGCCTTTTTTTATTATTGTTAATTTTCCATTTTGCAAAGTGAAAAGAAATCATAATGCTCTCAGGCTCATCAGCTGAGCAGCAGTTAGTGAGTTTGATAATTCCCTCTAGGTTTTCACAGACGCCACCTAGTCCGCCTAGTTGCTTACATACACGTCGGTGTCAAGATGTGCGTATTCATTTGTTATTTTCGTTTTCGCTGATGGATGTATGCCGACGCTGATTCGCACTTCGGGTATATAATTAAATTGAAATTATGCAGCTAGGCGTCTGGTGTAAAATTTGCGTGTGACTTTTCACTTTCGTCACTCGCCGTCGATGAGTGTATATGAGTGTACATGTGTGTGTGTGCTTTTTGAGCAACAAAAAGTACACTTCCATTCCAATAGGCGTACATATTTACAAGCTAGACGCACATTAACTTTGCATAATATTTTGACATGTGTAAATGCCAAAGTGCTATGTAAGGGCGTAACGTTGATTGAACTGCAGACGCGGCATATAATATTTCATCTCATTTTTAAGGTGTTGTTTATCTTCGAAACAATATAGATAAATGGGAGGCGCATTTGTTTCAATTATTTATGGGAATCATTAGAGTGCGGCAAGCAGCATGTTTAGATTTACATCATCTAAATATATGTACACATTACATTTTCATTTTGGTAATAAATGTGTAATCAGTTGTTTATAAAAAGTATTTAAAATGAAATACAGTAAGGATTTATAAAGAAAATCCAGATGTTTCTTATTATTCTTTTTAACTTATCTTATTTTTTGTATACATTTTTGCAAAACTAATTTTTTTGGTTTTAGATCAATTAAGTTACGCAAGTTCAGTTTTTCTTATAGCTTTACATTCCGATTTTAATTTTATATTATTGTAGTAGAATAACTTGTTACGTGTGACTTATTTTTTTATATCATGTTTTATAGTTCTTATTTTTAAGTTTTTAAATTATATGTTTTGTAATTGAATCTATTTTTTTATTTCATCAATAATACTTTTTGAAAAGTAAACGCTGTTTTATATTTACATGTCTGTGAAAATTTTATTAAAATGCTTATCTCGACACAGCATATTTATCTCCTCAGGCTGTAAATTGTACTAATTTTATATAATTATTAAGCAACTTATAAACCTAACTATACTAATCTGACTTTTAAGGAACCTTCTTTCTTTAAATCGATAACAAAAATTTTTATTTGTCTTTTAACTATTAAAGAACGTAAGTTGTTTTGTCAAAAATCCACAGATAATAAAAATATTTCTTTCGTATATAAGCTCTAGTAGAAAGAAATCTATTACTTTTTCATTAAGTTTAATATTTATTTATTATATCTGAAATTATTCGATTTCGGTAAACTTTTGGGTAAACTAAATTTTGGTTGTTCCATAATTCATTGCCGTTTACAATTTGGCTAGCGTTATTGCCTTTATCTCAGAAAAGCTGTAAAATATGGCGAGATATCGATTACTAAAGTCTTCCATAGGAAAAATAATTGACTTATTTTTGCTAGACCTTACATTACGTCTCACCAGATTGAAGATTTGATTGTATTTCATTACAAATAACTCGACATTCAACATTCAATATACATCCATGGCAACTGATTAAGTACCATTTGTCTTTCTTCATTCATAATTCTCATTTAAGAATATATCCTGCACAACATTTCACTTATTATTCGTCATTCATCATTCGTAAAATACAAAATTCTAAAGTCCGAGTCGTTTTATAAATAAAAGCTCTAGATTTCATCAATCATAATCTAAGTCTAATTAACTACAAATCACAATTCATTATTTGTACATTAATTCAAAATTCATAAATCAATAATCAATAGATCACAATTCATAATATATAATTAACAATTCGTACTTGATAATACACGAATACGATATTAGAAATCCCAAATCATACTTTATTGTTCATAATTCTTAATTCATAACTCATAACTAATAACTAATAACTAGAAATTCATAATTCATAATATTTTATTCATTATTGCTAAAAATTCCTCAAAAATATGTATTTCATAGCTCATAAATATTTTTCATTCACTTAAGTATAATTTAAAATCACATTGCTCAAATATTCAAAATAATACATACAAACACATTACATTGCAAATAAAATATTTATCGAATTTCCTCACACAATTCATACAAAAATATTTACAAATAAATTGGTCATTAAAAATGCTCTCATAGCAACAAAACTTCGAAAAGAATTGCCACTATATTTATGTGCAAACATATATACATACGGTATATCTAATACATAGGTATCCAAATATATGTCATATATATCAGATTTAAAATGCGTGAACATTTCTATCACATTCGCTGCAATAATAAAAGTATTATTACAGTTATTATTGCTGACAACAGTTAGTTACACCACCACACATATAATTTTGTACTCACAAATGTATTGCGAACATAATTCATACAAATACGCACACACACACAAGTACAAGTGCGCACAGGAAGGCGGGTGTTTGACTGATTTAACTCTCAAGGACATCATGCTATTTAAATAAAGCGCTACACTTTGAACCTTTTGAGCATCCTTTTTGACCTTACCACTTCGTGATTTTTAAATGATATTTTACAACAACAACAAAGCGACGCCAACTAGCGCGCCCAACAACGACAAAGTGTTACAAGTATTTATATATATATGTGGGTGTATTTTCAACTGATTTCTTTTTCATTTTGTATAATTTTTCCTTTTTACAATTCGGTTAAAACATTTGCATTGTCTGTCTGGCCTGTGACGCGCTTATCTGGGTTTCTGTGCGCGGGTAAATACCAAAACACGAAATCGCTCACCGCTCATGGCCTCCCGGCCTCTCGGCATCCCGATTGTCGGCGGCATTGGCGCGCTATCGTGGCGAATGACATGTGCCCGAAAGTGGAAGTTGTGTCTAAAGCTCGGGGAGACAACAAGCTAATTACGTGAAACCATGAAAGTGTTTAAGGTCCTTGGCTTACAAATACGCTGGCGCATTTAGCCGGATGGCTTACATTGTACGAGTTGGTTGGGTCTTGCTGTGACGCGACTTGGACTCGGACCGCAATTAAATGAATTGCAAGCAAATGTAAATGCAAAGCGCTCGAGTATAACCATAAATGGAATGTGAGCGAAAAGTGAAATCATAATATTGAATTGTTTGTTTACCCTTTTTGTTGTTACGGCTTCGCTGAGACCTTCATGGTTATGAATAAAGCAAGGAATATTAAATTCAGATTTTAATTTACGAAAATGTAATGTTTGTTTGGGTTCCATTTCGACTCTTATTTGTTTTTTTTTTATATAAAAGAGATATTAAAAATATTTTAAAGTCGAATTTTTCTACTTCTTAGATTCTAGTGCAAAGCCAAGACTTTTTATTGAAAGAACATTACAATTTGAGCTTAACGAAATACCACACAATCCTGCCTATGCAATTTTGTACGACTCTTTCCGGCAAAGCTGGCTTTATCGCTCCAATAACGCGTGAAGCGTTGTTTGCCAATAGCTCAGTCTTAGGAGATTTGTCAGTATTGAAATGACATCACCTCGTATAAACAGCCTCGGGGCATTTTAATGGTCAAATTTGTCAATTAGCAGCCAATCAAAAAGCAGTCAAATTTGGCACAAAGGAGAAAATCCAAAATTTATATATTATTTCCATACAAATGTTCCTTCAAATTAAAAATTTAATACTTTAAATTTATAAAATAAATTTAATAACAATATTATTTTTAATTATTTTATAATGTTCTTAAATACACAATATTCTTAAATACAATTTTTCTTAACAACTAACAGTATTTTATATACTACGAGTGACTCCGAGAGAGCTCCGAGTGACTACTTCTTGTTCCCAAACCTGAAGAAATGGCTTGGTGGAAAAAGATTCGTCTCCAATGATGAAGTCATCTCGCAAACAAAGGCCTATTTTGAGGACCTCGACAAAACATATTTTTTGGAAGGGATAAAAAAATTGGAGAAGCGTTGCACAAAGTGTATAGAGCTCAAGGGAGACTATGTTGAAAAATAAAATAATTTATTTATCAAAAAATCTGCGTTTTATTCCAAAAGTCACGTACTTATTGACCCGCCCTCGTATAAACCAAAACTATAACAACTATATATATATACTAATTCTAATTATATTACTCTAATTATTAATAATACTCTAGCTCCATGAACCTGTGTCCCATTAACATGAATAAAGCTGCATCCTCTTCTTCGAATGGGTCAGCTGACATCTTTGATGATCCCTGAGATCCAAACAGTGGCGTCGAAGATCGTTGAACTTTCTCAAACTCCAGTTTCCATTCGCAGTAATCTGTTGCTTCGGTCATAGTAAAATTAAATTTATCATCCAACAAATATTCAAAGTCTTGTTCTGGGTCGATAATCTTGTGACCCGTCAACATATACAAAGCTGCATCCTCGTTTTCCAACAGGACAATTAATGTCTCCATTCCTTGTGAACTTAGCAGGGGTGTCGATGATCGCTGAGCTTCGTGAATTCCCATTTCCCATTCGGGGTAATCTGCTGCTTCAATCGATTGGTCCATGTATTGACATGTATTGAAATGTATTCTCCCAATAATTTCTCGAAGTCTTGAGCAGCACTGGAGCGTTTGTAGAATCCTCCTCGGTTAAACTCTCTTATTTCCTGCTTCCTTTCAGTGGAAATCATTGCGATGCATTTGGCTATTTGTGTCAATGTAATTCCGTGAGAAACCATATTTTTGAAATATTTTGATCTATTTACTTCTAAGTTTGTTGAAATGATTTGGATGTTTGCGAGTGTTTGTGAACGTGCGACCATTCATCAGCTGTGAAGACCTTTTATAGCTAAAATGTTTTCGGTAATTTAGTGGAAGCAGGTAGAAAAGCTCATGCAGTTAATTGACCTAACCTTTCTTTTATTTTACATGAATCTGGCACCTGTTGTTTGTTGTTATTCAAAATATACCTGACTTTGATATTGAGCTTGGAATATTATAATTTAATACACTTTAATACTTAAACCTTGGTAGGTAACGGTTTTATTTTTACATTTTACTACAATCGGCTCCTTCAACCGAATTTAGAAGAATTACTCGTGAAATTTCTACATTATGTCTTCTTTTATATAACAGATTATTTGATCGTAAATGCACTGGAGACTGGAAAAGCTGAAAGGAGAGGATACGTTCGTAATGATAATTACAAAATGATTTTGAATGATCGTGAAACGAAGTTGAACAAGGGTCTCAATCGATCCATAGCACATTTGTCGGGGTAGAAAGGCGATTAGTTCTCCCTTGGCTTGGAAAGGCCAAGTGGAGAAAGGTTGCTGCCAATAACTTCTTCCCGTAGTACCTCGACACATCACAAATCGATTTGGTTTTGTAAGAATTGAAGTTATAGACCATAAGTATCACAAGTATCAATTTTATCTGCATCTTTGTCTGACTTGGTATAATACTTTGTTGCAACGATATTTATCTATAATTACAAATATGTAGTTATATACTATGTATGTGTGTAGATATGTATGTGTGTGTTCCCTGGTGAACTTTAAAACAAATTCAATTTTCGTGATGCGATTTGCTTGTGAAGTGCCGCAGAGTGTCATTGTTTGTAATTAGACGTGCAACATCAACTTGTAGTTGCCATGCCGGCGGCTGCGGCTGTGGCTGTGGCTGCGGCTGCGGCTGGGGCCGCTACTGGGGCTAGGCTCTTCTCTGGCTGTGCATTTGGTTTTCCTGCGCCACCGAACAACCACAAAACGAATTTTCTTGTCACACAAAATGTTCAATTTAATGAGCGCTAATTAATTAAAAATTCAAAAGACACAGTATTTGCGCGCGCACACACACACGCACACACACACATATATACTATATATTATATGGGAAATGTATGTACATAAGTAAGTGAATTTGTTAGCGCGCTATGAATATTTGGTTTGCTGACGCGCGGCTGCCTGTTACAGCCGAGACCACCGTTGGAGTGGGGCATGGTGCATGCAACACACACTCCTGCTCGCGCTGTCAAACGCGCTGCTCGTCTAAATGACATTCGTGCCGCCGCGACCGCCGTACGTGCTGCAGCTTCACACACACACACACACTCACAGACAAACACACAGCAGACCAAAGTGCAGCATCAGCCGTAGTGACGGCCTCAAGATATTGGCAACAGCTGCAACTGCCACTACTGCTACTGCTACTGCTGTGCATGCCACAAGCGCACTGCTTATGCGCCAACACTTTGCACTTATTTTCAAAGAAATTCCATTAAGGGCAAGCCCAGACGAAAATTTTCGGAAATGAAATCTCAAAGGATGGCGTGGAATTTTAAACGCTCAGCCGCGTAGAAGCATAGATTTCGAAGGCAAATCATTTTCATGCATATTATGTGTTATTTTTGGAAATTAGGGTGTTTCTCAATTTTTTTTCGGTTTTTGTATTCAGCTTTTTTTCGCGTAAAATCGGATTTAGAACAGCAATTGCTGATTATTAGAGTGAAATAACGGCATATAATGCAATGTTTAAAAAAGTACAGCATATTTTGGGGCTACAGCTGGCACATATTATCTCTAAGTTGTACATGTCACTTTAAATTAAGCGATAATTAAGGTTTCAATTAAGAATAAGTATTTTGGAACTAACTTCAATTCTAAAAGCGCTTCTTATAAAAATCCTAAAACACTTTTTACTTAAAATTTTGGACGTTTGAGACGAACTGACTAAATTTGGCAGCTGTCTGAAACAACCATTAGGTTTCAATTGAATTCAATTCAAAAAATTTTCTTTACTCAATTAAGTGCTGATTGAAAGTAAATCGAGTCTTAATAGTCATGAAGCCGAAGCTTGTTTGCTTTGAGCGAATCTTAAAGAAAGCTTCTGGGAATATGAGATTTAAATAATAATTACATTCCAAAATATTTATAAATTGTGTCCAAACGTACGTGTGTCTGGTACGTATGAGTGGTACGTGTCATGCTAAAGTGGGTTGTAAAGACTGACTCTCTAATAAGGGTTACAACAGTAATAATGCATTTATATTTCTCTCACTATACTTCTTAAAGATATTTTCGTTCTTTTATAATGCTGCGAGTAGCAATAGTTGCTTTCTCCTTAAGTATCGAATAATTGCTATACTTTCAATTTATTTCTTAATTGACTCAGCTAATAGACCTGTTCAAACATGTCATATGAAGAGGTTTTATTGCGGTGATTTGTCTAGTTGTAGAGAAGTCGTGATTTCGCTTCTTGGTAAAGTCGAATCGGGAACTTTTTCTTGGCCCAGTTTCAAACCAAGAACCCACCATTTGCTGATCACCTAATTAACCCATTCGACGACCCTGTTTATATCACATCAAATTACTTAATTACTTAATGGTTATTAGAACTCTATGAAACTGTGCTGTCGGTTGGCTTGTTTGAGATGTTTATTTCGAGAACTAAAGTCCCATTTTCAAGGCTTCTAATACCGACTCCTGTAAAGGTCTAAGAAAAAACATAAATACTTTATAGTTATAACAAATAGATAGATAGATAGAGAGACTCAAAACCGAGAGAGAAGCAAAACTCAAACTAAACCCAACTATAGAGAAACTCAAGACAATCGGGATTTCGGTGGAGCGGAAGCAGAGTTTTAACCCATCACGGACTAGCATAATTTTCCCAAGTTATTTGGGTGCGAAAACAACAAGAACTACCGTCTAGGCAAGTCTAGAAAGGTTATCTTTAATATATATTATAGTTTGGTCGTCAGTGCTGCCCTCGAAGGATTTGTGTGTGTAGGCTCAAGGATTCTGGCACTTTTACCTGGATTCCGGTTTTCAGATAGACTTTGTCTTGCCTTGTCCCCCCTGGCCTTGTCAGTTTTCTAAATTGCATATCAGTTAAAGAGTACGTGACCAGTAAGTCCACTACATACACACAAATATATACATAACTTTAGTGTTTACAATTAATATTAACTTCAATTACGTATATAATCTTCACCGAAAAACTCACACACACACATGCACAAGAGTAGCTTATCCGGCATGTATGCAACGTACGTAATTTAAAGCCGCTGGTCATAACGGTCAGTAAATTATTAATTAAATATGTATATTAAGAGCATTTATGTATTGATATAAATGCACAATCATACGCACACACACACACACACACACACATAAATACGCAGGCACATACGCATAGATGGCGCTGCAGTATCCAACGGCAAAGCAGAGCAAACAAAGGATAGGCCGCTAACGGCCAAGGTGCTGGGTAAACAAATAACAAATATGAATACTTATATAAAACAATGCCGTCGCACACACACACACACACACACGCACGCAAACATAGTCCAGCACACACACGGCGCACGCAACGGTATTCTTATTGTTTTGATTATATAATATAATATTTCACTTGCATAATATTGGCTTCGTGTTAATAACATTTTCAACTCATCGAGCCGTCAGCACATTGAATACGTAACGCATAACGAATAGCGGTGCTTGCTCGCTTGCAGGAAGCTTCAAAAGCAGGCTACTCTTAATGGCCGCAAGTGATGGTGGTGCTTACGTGTATGTGTGTGCGTTGGATATGCAAATAAAACGGCGTATATTTGCTCATTAATAATAATTATTAAATATAAATACGCCATTTCATTTAATTACGAAAACATTTTTTAATCAACGTAACGCCACAAATGCCCCAGAAACTTATGCTCGTCCCTCCGTTCGTCCTTTCGTCCATCTGCCTATGTCTCCGTCAGCTATTCGCATAACGCTCGTGTGCACGTGTGTGTCTGTGTGTGACTTCAATTCGTTGTGTTCTCTTAATAGTACTATCGCAAGAATAAAAAATTAAAATTATTGGAAAAGAAAATTAACATTATGAATTTAAATTTGCTTCGAAGGTCCTTTTAAAAAAAGCAATAAAAACAAGTTATATACGAATACATATGCACACATATACCATGCAAATTAAAACAAAAAAAAATATCATTTTATACAAATATGTATATATATATATGTGATAAAAATCGTGTTTGCGGTGATGGAAAGGTCAGTGGGGCCGCTTCCACTTTGGTTTTTAATTTTATTAATTAAGTAATTGAAGAACATTTATATCTTAATAGCATCTAATTTAATAAATTAGAGTAAAATTATGAATTTGTTTGCCTTTCTAATATCAATTAACTAATTTAAAAAGTAATTAACCGACATACAACAAAAATGCTTGTGAAGGTCTTTGATTCACGAAAAATAATAATAAAATAAAATAAAATAATGAAAAGGAATAAAATAATCTTGAACTTATTAATTTATGGATAATTTTGTATACCTACAATATTTAAGTTGCTCGACTTGACTAAATGCAGATGACTTTTTGAGGCGAAGAGAACAAGTTTAGTGGGGAAATTTGTTTTTTTCTGGGAGAGATATATTCGAACAATTGATTAAACAGCGGATATCAATCGATTCTTTGAAAATTTGGCTGGTTAAAATTCGCATAAATATTATTTCACTCAAAATCCCAAATCGCCAAAAAATCTCATCGAGAAAGTTTTGTAAATAGATTTTGTAGATAGAATTTGTAATGATAGAATTTTGTAAATTCGAAAATAGAAATCCTTACCAAATGATATCATTTAGTTCTATATCCGACCCAGAGAGTTTACTCCACTTTTGAGGTGAAGTAATGCACTCGAAGAGTTCAGCAACTTATCGACTTTTCCAAATTTGCCAGCACAAAGAAATAAAAAGACTTGATTGAAGATGAGGTAAAGAATGATTTTATTTAAGAATGTTTGCTCTTCAAAAATTTGTATATATATGGTACTCAAGCCACTATACTCTCTCTTAGAAAATTTTATTTTAGAGTCCTAATATAGCTCCTAATAAATCTTGAATATACTGCATAGATCTTGCTCTAATAGTAAATATTTATTTTTTGGAATAGTCTGAATATAAATTTGAAGGTAAAGGTAATCAGGCATTTTAACAACTGTATTATATAACAATTAATGCTATTCGCATATCTCTCATGTAAATTTAATTCCTTTTAACCTTCGGAGGTAACGACATATCAAAACAATAAAGGGATTAGTTAGAGAAATAGTTGTTTTGGTGCAAAAGAAAGGGAATTGTTCGTCTCACCTTCTTGTACTTTATCCCATTTTTAAGTAATTAAAATGGGCCTACCAATTTTTAATTTTCAATAAACAATCGTTTTAAGCATAAAAGAACTCAGAAAAGTGGCAACACGATCATTTGCTTTACTTTTACCACTTGGTGGCGTCAGTTTCGAGTTATTGCCACAAATAGTTCATATCGTATGGTCGGTACTTTCGATATATTAATATATTGAGGGAGTTTAAAACGCTGAATAAATTCATTTCTTGAGCAAAAGGCTTTCATCATTTACTATTTAAGAAAATAAATCGTTAAAATGTGGGTTGATATGAAAAATTATAGAGTACCGGAGAGATATTTTCCAACAATTAATTATGGAACAAATACCTCGAACTTGCTTCTGGACAATACGCTCACTCTAAATAGTTTTACAAATCATTTGAACATCCAAAATCTTTATAAAGGTGGTAGAAGAACGAGAAAACCCCCACTTTTGAGATGAGATGTTTTGCGAAATCGGTAATACAATAATAGAATGAATTAAATACGAATACTTGACTTTGAATGCTCTAGAATTATATCTGGTAGAAGTGTTTTGCTGATCTTGCTTGATTTCTGTGCACCTAAAAAGGACTTTAACTCATAGACCAACGAGTGGTAGTTCCTTGGTAGCCTTACTTTAGCAGCCATCCACTAAAAGGCTGCCGGGTTAAATTACTCCGACGTTAACTTTTATATCTATACACTATAATTTTCTTAAGTAATTATAAATTGAGAATGGAGATCTTCTTAAAATATGCGTTTGGTTCCCAGTTCCCATAAAAATTTATAGAGAAAATCGGAAAAGTCCTAAAACATCCTTTGATAACCCAAAGTGAGTTTATACTTTTTTGTAGAGAGAAAGCACCTAATAAGTTTAAGATCGTGAAACAAGAAATTAAGCATCCATCAAGCTTACAACTCAGCTTTGCAATTTACTGGAATGCAAAGACCCTTCCATTGTATAACGAGACGGAATCATCCACAAATATCGCAAGCACGCTTTAAGGCGGTCCAAGTATTATTTCCTCGATGCTCGCACACACTCGCGGTTTTCAGCACCACACATGCAAGTTATTAGCGGCAATATTATTTATGAATGCGCCAGCGGCTTGACGGCTGTGTGATGCCGCTTAGTATTAATGAAATGCGTAAATTTCACCAAATTACTGCCAACCAGAGCTGAGCGCAAACTTTTTGCCAGCGCGAAACTTCCGTTGACTGACTGGCCACTCACAAAGGATTATTAATTAGCTTTTATATGTTGGCTCATTATTCACACTCGTTGTGACCTTCAAGGCGGCATCAAGCGACACACACACACACACACGTATGCATCGCACACCGACATTAATAACGGCAAAGCGAAAGTAGGAACAAAGCATTAATATTAGCCGCCTTCGATTTCTCAGTATGGGTGTGTGCGCGTGCCACAAGTGCCGTTAGAAACAAAAGCTTGTTTACACGTGTTGTGGGCGCATGGAACAGATAGAATTCGGGTGTGTGGGTATGCAAAGTAAATAAAAGCAGAAGACTAAGTAGCAGTTGAAAGGTAATACGAGAAGTTGGCAAAAAGAAAGCCACTCGTCTCGGGATTTAATTATAAAAATAACAAGGATATATGAGTAAGCCAACGACTGAAGAGGCCGGCTTCGCCGCCAGCCAAAGCGGTAGTGTATCGTTTGAAAGTCGATGGGTGGTGTAGGGGGGTGGGTGATGGAACGCCAAATGGGCTCAGCCTTGTGTGTTGCACATTTTTCTTCTTTCTGTTCGTGAGCGTGTCTGTGGCATTTGTTTGTTATTCTAATTTCTTTCTTTGTCTGTTGAAATAAATAATAGCTTAAACATGTTATTCACTGGCTTTGCGGGAGGGGTGTGAAGGCGTGCGAGATGTGAAAACAATAAAATCGGAAGGAAAACATGAAACCAAGGAGTATAATTAACAAAGACAACATATGTATACCACGATGACATACCTTACACACACACACACACACACATGTACATGCCCGGCATGTCATCGAGTTATTTACGCTCGGCTAGTTGACCGTCTGGCAGCGTGGCGCAAAGCCTTTCGGTTGAATTTAGTCAACCTTTGTCGCATTTATTCTTTCTGCGATGTTAGTTGACTGTCAAAGGGGGAACGCTTTCGTAGCTTACATTGCTACATGTGTCTTTTGGGTATACCGGTTCTAAGTAGTCTCTGGTTTTTTTTACTTGCAAATTTTTCTTCCCACAAATTGATGTTTTCGAAAAAAAAACAAAAATAAATAGGCCGAATAGTAGTCCGCCAGCACATATTCTGTCGATATGCGCCTCCAGAGTTTCCATTCTTGCTTTTTAATACGAAAATTGCGTCTCAACACATTTTCCTTGCTCTAAGAAATGTTTTAGAACCCACTTGTTGTTCCCCAGTTTATTGTTAATTTTGAAAGAAAATGGTATCTTAAAGTTTCAGATGGTAATCTTTGCATTCTATCCTCTCATCTGAGCTCATTTCAGGTTCAGAGCTTTAAAACCAACGTTTCCACGTCAGTCGAGAATCGGACGAACCGAGTTTATATTCGGCCAATGCTTTATGCTGCAACAACTGCCAAACCTTTCGGCACTGTTCTTGTGACAACATCAACCTCGGTCACTTGCGCAGAAACACAAATTTTTGCCTTTTGAACTGTCGTTTATGGACCTCCCCTTTACATCGTTTAGTCTTTCATTGAGATTTCGATCTATTTGAATGACAATGAGCACGATCAATAGTCTTAAAGTAAGATCTCCTGTATTTCCTCTCTTCCAGTTGTATAAGATTTTTTTTACTGCTATAAGTAATTTTGTGGTACACTCTATATATTGATGGAGTTCGAAGTTCTGACGTGTTCCTCTACCATCCATTGTTTTAAGTTGCGTATGGAGTCCGATTTTCTGCCGTATTAGGTTAATTTATAAGTGGACCGTTCAACATCGGGATAGCTGTAATCGGAACCGGTAAAAATTCATTTAGCGTTTGTGTTGCTACTACAACACAATTAATATCCTCGATTTGTAAGCTATAGTGGACGTTGCTATCTTGAAGTATATACCATCTAACTTGGTAAAGGTGAGTCTACATAAGGAACACAAATAGTATTTTAGCAGATAAATTAAGATCTATAAAGGCTAAATCTGTTTTTAAAAAATTTCATTGGATACCACATTCCACATATCATATACAGTTCTATGAGCTTTCAAAATTTCTTTGATTCGAAGTTTGTTGTCTTACAGCTCGCTGGTAGTACCATCAGTTCTACGACTCGAGTCTTCACTGTTGATACAGCCAAAATCGCTAAGAAGGTAATCATTTTCATGCTTAGAAATTTTTTCAAAGTTTCCAGCGTCAAAAATACCTAACACTAATTAAAATTATTGAAATTATTGAAATTAAAGCATTAACATGAATTTAAAGTAAACCTATTTACATTTTGCAAATTAATACGCATTATTTTATCAGTTATTGCATAAGTATAGGTATGTAAAAGAGGCTTATACAAAGCTAATATAATAATACATGCAAATTTATATAATGTTCATATGTATACATTTGTGTATGTAAATATATGTTTGCCTTAAGCGTGATTGATTGACGTAATATTTATAAGCATTTTAGATAAAATTCATTAATTTCATTTATCTCACTCACATACACATATACAAACACACAAATACATATTTATTAGTGACTTACAAGGTTTCCCACACACACAAGCGAGTATAGCTATTCGTGTGGGCGATTCGATGGATTGGATGGTCGAAACACCTTCCGCATACAACCCCTTCCATTGGACGGACACTAAACGCGTTAAGCCGGATGCAAATACATAAATAAATAAGCAAACAGACAAACAAACAAATAAATAAATACGCGTTTGCAACTAATTAATGCGCAAATGTGTCATTTCAGCAATCAGTCGCCCAGTGATTGACTCCGACCGATGAGGTGTGATGCCAAAGGAGTGAATTTAATTAGCAACACCGTTAGTGCGATTGAACCTAAATGAATGACATCAAGGGCCAACAGGCCGGCGTTGCAAGGGTCAAAGCTTGATTTTGTCAACAAATAACAGTTACACACATGTGTACGTATGTTTGTGCATAGGTGAATATGTGTATTATTGTATTAATCACATGCATCTATGTGTGTGTGTGTGTGTGTGTGTGTGTGTAATTACATAAATCCACTTTCGCGCCAAATTTAAGGAGGCAAACGGAAGTGTCACTGTTTTTGTCAATGGAAAAGTTCATTAAATCGAAATAGTAAACCGGTGAGCTCAATGCTGACAGCTAGCCAGTTGTTTATATGCTTAGCAATAATAAATTAACGTAAATGTGTATTAACGCTAATGAATTGAGTTGAAACAATGGGCAAAAGTATTGCGTTTTTTCTTCTCTTGCAAACTATGCGCCATTTTCTGAATGGAAAATTTCCAAACCGATAGCAAATCAAATGTCAGTGTATTCGGAATACACGATTGCAGGGCGAGCTGTAAGCAGGATGTTTTCTAGGGTTCCGACAAATGTTGAGAACAACTCAATAATATGAAGTTCCAAGCAAAATTAAGTGGTTCAAAAGGAGGTTGTTTAATTTCTAAGTGAGATTTTTGAATTTCGAAAAAATTCAGCATTTCACATCGTTAATTTTGTTATTTAAATTTTTAATGTTTGTGACTTTGCTAAGTTGCGCCTAGATGTAGGCAACGTTTTACTATAATTTTATATTATTACACTAGAACACAATTAAATCATGGCCTGCATTTAGGCTGACATATTAAATGACTGTGCTGGGTATTTCGAAATTAAAAATTTTCTATCGCAATTGTGGAAAGCTGACTCGGATACCTCTCTGTTTAACCATAGTGATTTAACTGTCTCTATTGATTTTTTAAGCAAGCTTCAATTCCAAAGGAGGAGCTATTATCTGAGGCAGGATCGCATGAAACATTTTTTTGCTTTTCATTTTTTTTTTCCTGCCTGAAATAATAGTCTACTTTCGTATTATCAAAGGTGTTTAAAACCAGTTATTCAATTCAAATTTGATATAAGTGGATCCTGAGATTTATATTGGTAGCCTAACGTTAATTGGGTTATTAAGGCAAGTTAACTGAATAGAAAACATTCTTCAAACCAATATGCATGGAGTAAATGCAGCAAATTGACAACGGCCTGCTAAAAGCCTGAGGTCTTGTGAACTCCTGGGGCCAAATCACTGATTAATTATATAATTCAGTAGAGTGGACATAGCATTTTTGGGGTAGAGATATAATCATGCTCGACATGACTTTGGAACTCACTGGCACCACTCTTACGAGTTCGGTCTATAGAAGTGCAGTGAACTAGCATTTGCATCTACCAAAAACAAAACGAGCTCGGAGCACAAAAACTCTCATTAGTTTTATAATTCGATCGTAAGATACTACAATCTACGAAACCAATTCTGTCAGCGCATACAATTTCAAACTCAATTCACCGTTACTTGTGTTCTATTCATGCCAGAATAAAGGAGAGACACCGGTTGTAGTATACAATTTGGTTTACTCTCACTCATCGAAGACTGGAAAATCAAATATGGGTTAAGCAAATGGATTAACCGAGTGAAAGTGGCAATCGTGCCCATTTACCATTTATAGAGAATCAACTGTATGCTATATGTGCTGTATGTATGTGAGTATCGTTACAGATATGCCATCAGAATCGTAACTTCCGCTTATTGAGCTTGACACAGTACAGACAATGATTGAAATTAAAATCCATAGTAACTCAATTGGGGCAACCCGCTTTCGGCGCTGAGTTGACTCTGTGGCTCGTCGGTTGGCAGCGCGTGCGGCAGCATTGTCACAAATCCACGTCGGAGGAGTGCCGTAGCAGCACATTCGCCGCCTGTCACAGACAACAATGAGTTTTATGACAAATTTATGCGCTACTTGACAGTCGGAGCGCGCTAACAGCTGTGGGCGGGGTGAAGGCTGTTTGGAAAACGTAAGTGAGAATGAGTGTGTGTATGTGGGAGCGAGTGGTTGCCGCTTTAAATGTGATTTGCACTATTGCGAGACATATTTGCGGCATGATGATCTGGCAAGCTGTTGCAAGTAGTGCAAAGATGACTGACATACATATGAGTGTGTGTGTGCTTGCGTGTGCGTGCGTGTGCTTGCGGCAAGTGCAAGTGCTTCGCTTCCGCAACGTAACTGGGACAACTTACTTGCTTACTTACTTATACTATACTAGAGCTATATACTTTACCTTTCTTAGCGGCTCAAGCCACAGTGTGTTGCATAAACTATTGCCGAGTTTGCTTGCATTCAACAGATATCACATATACATGTGTGTAAGGCTTGCTTGCAACTAGTACGTGTGCATTGTGGAGTCCACCGACTAATGGACCCGCTATCCGCGTGACCGCATTTGAGCTGAGGCTATGCATTAACTTGCATTTCGCACATGAATTGTCGAATATGCCATAAAATGCAACATCAGTGTTGCAGTACGCTGTGGCGCCACTTGCCGTGTCAACAAGCGCCAAAGTACAGAGTATTACTTGAATTTGTGGAATTCTCGGGTTTACTTGCCACAGCCCACACTTACATACGCGCTAATGCGAACGCCACGGACGTGCCCTGCTTATCGCCAGTGAGTAACGGCATTCTTGCAATACCGTACCGGTGGCAGCAACAATAAAAGCAACGCGCTGGCTTCGAATTCTTGCTTCGCTGGACGGTTCAAAGCGTGTGGACGTCTTGAGTCTCATATGCAAACATACACAAATGAACAGTCGGCCATCCAGCTAGCGTCAACTTGGTAGCTTACTTTCCTTGCGCTTTTCACTTTCGCCGCGAATTTAATTTTAATTTATGACTTTATTCTATTTTCATTCTTCTCGATCTCTTCGCTTGCTGTTGGCTGCTTTCCGGCCGTCTGACTCGCTCTGCGCTCGGTTTGCCCAATTGGCTGCAAGTGGCAACGCGTTTTGCACGCTACAAATAACCTAATTAGCGTTGATTTGATGCGCCGCTATCGCCGCAACGTCGCCTTAATTAGCCAACATAAATAATTAGGGCGGCAGTAATCATGATGATTTATTGCATTTTCAAACCGCATTGATTTATGCACTTTGACACACACTCATACACAAACACCAATTTGTGCATGGAAATGCTGGAGATAACATCGGCGGCGCTCGCCTTATGATAGTTTGGATTTCGTTGCTCTTAAAAGTATGCTTCGCGCTCTATTGTGACGGGCTAATTGATGGAAAATTGTCAGTTAGAACTCTGCATTTGATCATTTAGAACTTGAATGCTGAGGCAAAGGAAATGATGGCAGCCAATTTCTTGGTATAGATGTGCATTCGGTTGTCTTTCTTCTTTTCAGCAGTATTTGATGATACTTTGTATCAAATTCTATTCTTCTACAGAAACATATTACTGTTATTTTGAATATATTCGATTCTCTTACATTACCACACCAATGTGATCTATACCACAAAATAGAACACAAATTTCATACTTCTCACTGAGAAATTCGGAAATCTCATCTTTGCAAAAGTTTTACTAAAGTTGCAAGAGTCTTTTGAGCTTGTTGATGACTTTTCGGTGATACATGGTGTTTGAACTCTTAAGTCAATCGAACGGGGATAGCTTTCATGGGAATATTTCTCAGCTTAGTATCCTTTCTTTATTGGGCATAGCTCAATATTACCTACAACTTCCAGAAACAGGTATTGTAAAAGAATCCGAAGTCGTTATCAGCAAATAAATGAACAGTACTTCCATAGTTATCTAATCAATTTGTTTAGTGACCATTAAAGTCTACTTCAAGTGTTAAAAGCAGAACTATTGCCAAAGAAAACTTTTAGTTCTTGTCACTTTACAACTGTTTACATGAACCCTTCCCTTTTGAAAGATGTGGTGTTGCAGATGAATTAGCAAGGAAGAATTCAACACTGGGGAGTGCAGTGGATATAAAGTATCTTCCGTTTCATTCGCTCCAAACAATCAACAACTGCAAAGGGTCTCATATCCATTGACTTCGCATGCCTACTGCGTTGGAACGTCGACTTTACGAAGAGGTTGTCAACTATATTTTATTAGAAAAGCTGGCTGAATCTTGTGTTCTTAAGGATTGTGGATTTTTAATGCAAGTAAAATATTTCTTCTTTGTAATAGTTGGATACCCACAGAGTACTAGCTTCAAGTATATTGCCAAAGATTTTATCAGAGAGAAGCATACTCTACGTTGTTTTCAGTTGACCCGAAGCTGAATAGATGCGTCGATTTAGAAGGAGAAGGAAGGGCTTCATTTCTAGATTTATGTAACAAAAGTTAAAGTTTTTATATTTATAATTTACTTAAACCCTTTTTGCTATTTTAGTCATAACTGCCACCTTACATCTCCCCCTAAATTTTTCGCTGGTTTTTATTGAAGTCTTCCTCGGCGAAACAATTTTTGACATTAACAATATTTATCGTTTTGCTTATATACATATGAATAGTTACGTGCCTATATATATCAAAGTGTTATGTCATTGAACTATTCACATACCAAGGATTTCCCATGTGAAATAAATGAAGGTTTTTTCAATGCAATATTGAAATGTTTTTCAATTTTTGATATCCAGCAACTAGGGGCCGCCAACTAAAACAAAAATGAACAAAATAAAAATTTTCTCAGCTTCTCTGATTTAACTACTGAATGCAGAAATGCGCATATATCTGTATTACGTTCGGTTGTTTACTAGTGGAGATAAGATTAGCGCATAACCAGAAAATGACTAGTTTTTTAGTTTACGGTGCATGTCTTTGATAAGAAGCGCCGGGATGTAGGCAACAATTTATATATTTTGATATTTTCACTTACTGAATGAGCGGTAATTTGAATAAGGATTGTAAAAGGGAAGATTCATTATTTTTTTAAATTTCATTAGCTTTTTGACTTCTTGGCTAATCGCATATGATTTTTTATTAAGTAAATTTCACTTCGGTGATTTCAAATTACAACCTTTATTGATGTTTCTCACAAATTTTTTTTTCAAACGTAAGCTCATACATAGTTGTTTAAGTTGTTTAAGCTCAAAATAAACTAGTACCTTATCTATTACCGGATATAGTGCAATTTATCGCTGGTTATAAAATTTCGCATATTTTTTTTTGCTATCAACTACAGCAACAATAGACTTCTAGACGCGCCATTAGGTCTCTGCCAGCTACATAGATCCAGTAAAAATTCGAACTTTTTTGTTGTTGCAGCAAAACTTTTTCAATTAATGCTCGCAATGGCTCAGCAACAAGGCAAGAGTTGTGAGTCAAATACAGAGGGAAAAGAATGAAATACAACAACAAGTTAATTAATCAGCAATAAACTTCAGCACGCACACACATGCACCCACACATACATAGAAGTGTGGCAAATAAACCAGCGTGCATGTCACACATACGCACACTCATACATCTGCAGCAGTGCAGTAGTCGATCAAACGCCCTTCAGTCGTGCTGCAACGCAAACGCAATTTCTAATAAGTAAACTTCCAGTAGTCAGCGCATAAATACGCCACTTGCGAGCGGCGAATGAATGAAGCAGCGCAGCAATGTTTTATTTCACGTAAACGTGCAACAAAATAAAGCGAAGCAGCGGCAAATGAAATGCTCAAGAAATATAATATTTGCTCGTGTGTATGAACAAGCTGAAGACACCGCTTAGCCAGCAGGTGAAGAGGACCAGATACAGAGAACTAACGGTATTTATATTTGTACACACTACCTCATAAATAGATATGTACCGGAAATACCTACCTCATATATACCGGAAAGCAAAAGCACCGCAGCAAAGGCAAAAGTTTTCACACAAAACATCTTCCACAACTCAACGGCGCTCTTCAAGTGCCGCTAAAAGAGTGTGTGTTAATTTATCATCTAATCATTTTGGCTTGTTTTTGTGCTGCGAGTTCATATGAAGTTCATAAGAATTTATTAACTGTACAAAAAAAAAACACACACACACGAAATTGTTGCTGCACACATGAATATGAAGAACAAGAATGTGTCTTGGGAAGTTTGTAGAAAAGAAATAATTTTTCCCAAATATTTAAATAGAGAGAGGTTAGTTATTCTCTCTAGTAATAAATGGCGGTGAAGCTAGCAGGATGAAAAGAAAGATAGCTTCGGGGAAGTGGTTCAAACTGATGGTAAATCACTTCAACTATGTATTAAGTAAACTGCGAAGAGTAGCTATGCCAATTAGTCCAAAGGTTTTTAACACTATAAGCTGCTGAAGTGAGCTCTATAGCTTGCGAGGCCAATCTCAAGCATTAATTTAAGACTTTCCGGTTCATACAAGGTTGGTTGGCCTTTGTTGGATTCCTTTGTAGAGCATGGGCATTTTTTGGAAAGTTTCGGTATAGCAGGTTAATTGTCTACCTTACAGTCTCCGAAATACCAAACATAAGTCCTGTTGACAAAGATTTTCAGTATGTTGCTAACCTACTTTTCGCTTGTCCCAACATTCCTTTCCTTATTATCCGTTTTCGTTGAAATAACCTACAATATCTAACTTACTTGCTCCTAAGCAGGGTCCAAGACTACTGCAACTAAAACAATCTCAGTATTCCCAGTGTTATAAACGGCTCCGACAACAAAGAATGCTGTTGTTGGACCTCTCTTTTAGCGATGGTCTTAGGGTCTTTGCTTTTTAGTGACATGGGATATTATGAAAATTATTACTCCAAATAGATGGCAAACTTTGTAGAAGTTGTATCATAACAATGGGGTTCGAAGATGAATTTGTTCGGAATCTTAAGAAATGTTCAAATCAAGTCTGAAATCTTATAAAGACGTCTGTTACACTTTCTTAGAGCCTGCATGCAATTTTTTAAAAGCTAAAATTTGAGAACCCAGCTTCTTTATTCTACATAAAGTACCGGCATGTTTGCCATGGCTTATCAATGAAAAACCGCTCCAGTTCGGCACAATGGTGCTATGGAGTTGTGCTGTTGTTGTAGCGGCACTAACATTTGCCAAATAAATTTGTGACGTGCTGTCCAGTTGATAGCCCCTGGACGCAAACTCGACTGTCTGGGAACAGCGGCACTACCGGTAACGGTACTTTTAAACCATAGTACGGCTGCCAATTGGAAGGACCGAAGCACGAGCAATTCTTGAGTTAGGAAACCAATGCTTCGATTTTTTTTTATTTACCCATATTGTTTCTCCTTTAAGGACTTAAAAATAAAACTTTATACTTTTTACTTAACCGCAAAAGCAACAATAAATGTTAATATACATGTGTGTCTACATAAACACATAGAAATAAATACTTCTCTACAATTTCCTAGTGGAAGAGTCGATAAGTAGATAAATTGCAAATTGTTGAACTCAAGCGCCCTATATTATATTGCCAACACACAAACACTCGCACAAAACGAAATTACCAACACACTCTCATACTTGCTTCTTAAGTAGCTTAGAAGTTGTGCAAACTGATTTGCGGCGAGTTAAATGTCGGGTATTTTAAAAATGATTTAAGCTCGAACATTTTAAATGATGAACTCTCAGCTTAGTAGTGCCAACATACATACGAGTACATACATACATACACACACATACCCGTTTACAGGCGAGTGTATTTATGTAACACCGCATAATAGTATTGCCGGTAAATGAAACCACAAAATTTAGCATTGCACTTGGCAGCGGCGAGGCGAATGTTTGTGCGTGTGTGTTTTGTGTTTACCAAGGATTATCCGGCATTTAAGGTAGCACCATCCGTTTATATACATGGCCGTAGACTTATGTATGTATATGTGTATGTATGTGAGGCTGGCGATATCACTGCATGTGTTTGCTGTTTGGTGCTGGTGTGTGTGCACTGTGGTCCCCCTGAGCTTTATAAAAATGCTACCACACACGGTCAGCTATATATTAGTTCAAAGGTGTAGTCATGTTTGTATGTATGCAAATGTGCTTAACCTTTTAGTAATTGCGTTGGCTGTAGGTTGTAAACTCCTAACTAGTTTTCAGATTTGCTCTATACTCAACAGTTGCAACTTACAAGTGATTCTGGTTCCTTTATGAGTGCCAACATCTTACTTCAGGACCTAAACTTGAGCTTGGGCGGGAAAGATTAAGTGAAATGCATTTTATATGGTTCAAGGTTCAAGGCCGAAGCTACAATGATATTTATGCTTTTTTGTCCCAGTATTTAAAGTGATCTCCTGGTGTAGCTAGAAGCGAAAATGTGCGGACTGATACCTGATACTGATATGATCGGATTGCCGGACTAGTTGTAAAAGTGGACCTAAGCTTCTAGGAAGAATGTGTAAAATCGTCGCTATTGCTGGCCAGGCCAGTGGTTACTGGCAGGCTCTCAAATACACTCAACTTGCTCATGAAAAAAAAATACGAAAGGAAAACTCAAGTGCCAAAGAACTATTAGGTTGGATATAGTCGCTCTGTAAGCCCCTATTCTGACAAACCACTTGAAAATTTAAGTTAGATGGCTCGAGTGACTGCAAAGATTAGTTCAAATTTCTTCCTTCTCCCTTCTAATGTGGATAAAAGCGTTGTCGTCTTAGATCACCTAAATACTAGATCTATTGCGGATCTTTTAGGATTGGAGTGGTATCTCTTGCGCCCGTTATTATTTCTAATTTATTTAAGGAAAATGAACTTTGTAACCGATGTTTTCAAATGCTTAGATTTTTAGGTCCATCTATTTTTCCACCCTTTGGTATTTAAATTTTAAGACCTAATCAGCAAAGGGTAATGTGTAATTCCGTTATGAGTACCCGTATTTATTCGGGTCAGGTGGTAATCTCAACTTCTGTATGATCCTTAGAAGCAACTAATCAGTTCACTTAACCCTAGTAGGAAATTATTGAGTATTTTTTCAAATAGCAAGTAGTTCCAAACTAGTGACAATCAAACCAGTTCAATGAATCACTGCAAGGTGAACAAAAATGCTGCCACCAATACCGTTTTTGGACATTTCTATGCCGTGTTTGTGTGTGTATGCGGGTATGCGCGTTTACATTGTGCTCTCATAACCCAAGGCATGTGTGAGATGTTCGACCAACAAGCGGATTTGGTGTGCCACATGCAGCAACAGCATTTCTTTACATACAAAAAATGTTGTTGTTGATGTTGTTGTTGTTGTAGTTGTTATTGCTTTTGACTTGGTTTTTACGACTGCTGCTGGAGCTGCTGGTATTTACACACATACACACACACGCACACACATACACACCGCTATGTGGCATGTATTAGTTTGCGGATGAACGCAAAATAATTCCAAATTTTGCGGCTTTGCTATTACCCAGGTAGGACAGAAGCATAACACCGGAAGTTGTGGCAACAACGTAACAATGCTGTCAAATTCAAATTGCACCGGTGTTTGCTCAACAATGCGGCGCTAAAGAGAGGCGGGCGGCTAATTTGTTATAAATATCTGGACTAAATAAAATCAGGGAAGTAAAACGCAATGCACCAGTGGTGTGCAACTGAGCGGTGTATATAGGCGTGTGTGTGTGTGTGTGTGTGTGTATTTATGTAGCACAGTGTGTATAGGTATGTATCTACTTTGCCTGGATATTAAAATATGCTCATTTGTATTTACTGATAATCATATTTGCATATTTCCATGCATCGCTGTGCATGCATGTGTATGTAGGTTTGTGTGTGTATGTGTGTGTGTATGTGCGAGCTTGTAAGTTTATTATTGTTATTACCTTTGTGTATTTACCTATTTACTTCTCAGCGGAGCTAAATTAATCAGCGATTTAGTTTGGTCGAGATTGGAGTGTTTTATTGGTCCCAATTGACCGTTACTACAAGTTAAGCCTTAATACAAACAGACATGTATATACACCGGAGAGTAATTTGTGGTCTCTGGAAGTGTATATATGTATACGTGTGTATGTGAATGGTAAGCTAAGCATGCGATCAAAGTAACAGTCCATGTAAGTGGTGTATGCTTACAATAAACCTCCAAGCATAAGATATATTTTGTTTGAAAATATTATTGAGCAGCATATGGATAATTTAAGCAAATATAACGGTAAAAAAAATTCATGTGTATATATATAAAATAATAAATCGTTTTATATAGCTATATAACCAAGTGTTAGTAGGTCTGCGAATACAATATGTTATCATGCTTTACATACACACATAAAGTGTACGAAATTTTGAAAATGTTTCGTCTTAAGAAAGCACTATAGAACTTGTCACACATTCAGTCATTTTCACCACTTTTCATTTTTTAATTTTCAAATAAACCAAAGACAGAAAATGGAAATTGTTAGAAGAAATCTTAGCGAAGTCGCAAACCTTACGTGATTGGTCATAAACTTATCAAAACTACCGTTATTTTATTATTTGGGAATTTGCTCAATTAAAATACACACAGATATTGCTGAACCCGGTATTTGGACCCATTTATGGCTGGAGCGAAAAGAATTACACCAAATCTTTCGGCATCCGACAGAATCGGTTTTTTTCGTAAAGAAATAGACCCTTCGCAACCAGTATGAAATTTCTGAAAGCAATCCTGAATTACGACAATGAAATGCTGCTAAATTTTTAAATACAAATTTGCAATGAGAGTTTCTTGAAATTATGCAGGCATTACTGTAGACACGAAAAGAGCTCTGCCAAACAGCGGGTCTTCACACCAATTGTCTCCATATTTCCGAAAGTATTGTTGTGATATTCCCGCTTTGAGTTGAACATTTTTTGAAGTGAATCTACCTCTCTAAAAAATATTGCTCCAAATCCTATGATAATAAAGACCTCTGCTTTCCCGTGAGCAGAAAATAAGTAATTGCTGCTTAATTCTATGGAAACAAGTGTGTAAATTATAGGTGGTAAGGAAATTTGGTTTGTTATCTAGTGAAGATGTGCTCATCTTTACATAGTTACGTAATTACGGTTACGTAATTTTAATGAGAGCGTCGACTAATTGTGATTTTTAGCGATTTATACAAATATATTACATCCTTAGCTTCCCATATTGGCTCCTTATTATAATATGTAATATTTAGTGAAGACTAACTCATGTTGGCTGTCACTAAATTTATGTTCCAAAAGTTCTTACAGCATATCCTGTTCTTACCAATACTCTGATAGCAGTCATCTGACAATCATTTCATAGCCCTTTGACAGAAGCCACTTGACAGCAGCCATATAACATCTAACTGGCAGTAATTTGGCGAAGATCAAAGTTTATTGCATACTTTTGAGCGCCCAAAACAAGCCTCAAATTGTTGAGAATGACAAATAGATTAAAAAAAAGAAATTGTACATATTTAAGCTTAAACATTTATGCAATCTCTTGCTTAAAAACAATTACAACAATAACAATAAACATAATACATAAATGCATTTGGTATTTTTCAACAAAAGCGCTTTTTTATACACACACAAGCTGCCATTCGGCTTTACGCAAAGCTTTTAATCGAATAACGAATAACGGAAATTTCGATGGCATCAATGAGAATGGATTAAGTAATAATTAACTAATTGCAAGCCGTTGAAATGAATGCGACGCCTTTCCACTCGGAGCGAACATAAAATACTAAAACATTAAATTGTTGCAATAACCAGCTGTCGGTGCATGATTTACACACATACACACACACACACACACACGCGCGAATGTACGGTAGCGCCGAATTTTCAATCACACACACAGTATTTTCGCACACACTCACTCATACACACACACGCGTGATAATAAGTAATGCGCTTCAGTCAGTATTGCCCGGAGCGCTGAAAATATTTGGCAGAATTTAATTTCATCCAACTAATTTGTGCCATTGCATATTCAGCAAATATTTAAATATTTATAAACTCACGAAATTATTTTGTCAACGCGCGATTCACGTGACTCATGATGAGGCAATTTGTTTTGTATGGCAAGTGTTTGTGTGTGTGTGTGTGTATGTGTGCAATGGATTACTTACCGTGTGTGTAGCGGCATTATTGGAAATTCATTAAATATGCTGCAATAATTTTGTCAATGCAAGCAGGCACAGAACCGCACACAACCGCTCACGCACACACAAGCATAACTATGCGAGCATTCCCACACACATGCTTACACGGGTGCGTATGTATGTGTGTGTGTGTGTGTGTTGAAAATGAATAAATGTTTTGTTTGCCCATAGAAATTAGTTTGTGTATACACATACACGCACACTAAAGTATATAAGTTTACATGTATATGCTATATACGTATACTCACACACACTTCCATTTATAAATATGTATATATGCCTGCTTGTTAATGACATTTTTGCATTTACATTCAATTTCAAACAGTTGCGGAATAAAGCGCATTTTCACATTTCGCAGCATTAATTCGTTCAATAGAAAATCCCTTACACTATTAATTCAACGCAGTGTTTGTATAGTTGAATTCCTTGTGTGGAATTTTGTGCGAATCTTTGCGCATTGGAAATGCTTCAATGTGCTTTCACAAGCAAATTGCCAGCTAACTGACTTCCTTTTAATGTGCCACGCAATATTAAAAAAAAAAAAAAAAAAATATTTATTAAACCACCGGCAAAGTAACTGTGAGTTAACAGATTAAACACCCTACACCCTTTGTATGTAAAAGCCGCCTTTTCTCTCTGTCTCTCTGTATCTCTCTATTCCGCTCTTTCTCCCTTTCTCTCTCTCCTCTCTGCTTGCTCTGCCGGAGCAATGTTCTCTTTTCAAAAGGTCTACATGTGAAAGTAAGAACAAAGCCATCCAGTTGAATTATGTAGTCTATGTAATATACTTTGTTGAATTCTCTTTATGTCTTTATGATTTATGTGAGTTGTTTGTTCGTTTCGCCAGTCCCAAATTTTCGTCGAAAAGATTATGCATAATACATCTATATACTATATAAATGTCTAATCACACAAATAACCATTCTGCGACTACTGTAAGATCAATTTATTTTAAATAGAAACTTAAATCAGCCTCAAAGCTCTTTTAATTAACATTGTGCTAACAAAATTATAAAAGAAATCTTATATCTTATCTTATCTTATTCATTAAGCTAGGCTTACGTGTGTGTTACATGTGGTGGCTTTTAAAGTGATCATATCCTGAAAGTGGAGTGAAAACCTCTTTCTTCAGCAGTATCTGCTACAAGTTACGTCATTGGGGCATTTAAATGCTCGCCTTCAACAACGCATCCCATCTAAATTATATTAGTGACTGAGGTGGCTGACCATCGATATTCATTTCGTATATTTGGTCCAGCTGATGGAATCGAACTTAGTTATTCATGATATAGCTCGACGAAAAATTAAAAAAAGCTAAACTATATCTTAATTAATCTATTTTGGAAAATTCATGGCAAGACCTAACCTAACCTTCTCTCCCATATTGCTATATTAGCTATTTAACAAATCTGGGAATTACGTTTTCATTTGAAAACTGACGATGTGGCAAAATTGTATGAAAGTCCCCCGTGGTGAACGACTTCGTTTTACAAACGGTCTTACTTAAGAATCTTTCTGCTACAGTCTAGTACTCATTATGGAACTATGGATCAGTAAATCTGTTTGTTATGACTTCAGGAGGTCTTTTGAAAGCGCTCTCTTCTGTAAAGTACTCTACTAAAGTCTTTCATGGTTGATGATATATTCGATACGCTCTTCGAGGCTTCATACGTTGACATTATTGCTGCAAATTATTAATATAGTGTTAAAAAATTGCATGCATTAAATATAGTTCTGTTAGAAAGAGCTGTTAGAAAGAGCAGTTAGAGAGAGAGAGAGAAAGAATATAGAGGCTTCCTCACAAAATACAAACTTATATCTACCACAGTTTTCCATATGATGAAACTCAGGAAAACTTACTAAGCTGAACTGCGACCCTTCGATTTCGATGTTATCATGAAGGATGGTATATAAGAAAGACGAATTATTCAGGTGCTGTCCAATACTCAATTCTGGTTATGACGCAAATATTCTTTAGTTTGTGAACTTGAAGATTTTAACCAGCCCAGTCTATTTTTGCATATATTAGAACCAAAGTAAAAACTCCAAGTCGGGAACTTCTCCACACTCTATATAAAATTCTATGATTTCTATGATATGCTCTCGGCTGTGGTCTTTGATTCATCAATTTTGCCCCTTACACTTATCTTTAATTTAACTAATTTACTTTGAAATACGTACAAATATATAATCCGGTTTGTGTGCGCGAAAATACAAAGCAATTGTGTTGATGACTGCGAAATGGGAAATTCTTGAAAATAAATTAAATCGCTTATTTTGCACTTTGCAACAATGTTGTTGAAATTAATTTAAAGTTGAGCGAGAACTTCACCTGGTACAGCCCAAAATGAGTTAATAAATGATGATGTAATATTTGCTGACAGATATTTGGCCGTTGGCTCGATTGTCCACCGAAGAAATTGAGGAGTTTAGAGGATAGGGTTCTGCGCGGTTGATAACAATTTTTTGTTTATATTATGCTGGTAGGTTTAACTTTCTTGTACCAAAGGTCTATCCGTGGTTACTTAAGATATTTTACGTGCTCGGGAATTGAACTCAGGACTATATAAGTGTTAGTCATGTACAAAAGCATTCACTTGAATTTGTACTTATGTAACTGAATGTGTTTATTCGAATATTTATTGCAAAATACGTGTGGATGATTTATAAACTGTACAAAATACAGCAGAGTCTAATTACATAAAACTAACAACGACCAACGAACAAAGGCGCTGGCGGTACGACTGCCATAATATGACATGGCATGGCATGGCATGGCATGGCATGCGTTGCAACTCAACGAAAAGCAGAGCGGAAGAGTCTACATATTTAGCAAGAAATTCGTAATAACGAAACTGATATTCGCAAATTAACATGTGCCGGGCAATAATTAGTTATGTTGATGGTGGTTGTTGCATAGCATGGCATGGCATAGCATGGCATAGCATACGCACACCTACGCACACACATGAAGAGAAATATACTTACATTAAACGAGATAAATATGTAACATTTTGAAGCAATATAAATATGCATATTGTCTATGGCTGCATAGAGCATCAATGATAGCAACAAAAACAACAATGAGGTCTATGCAATTTATTTCAACTAATTACATTGCACTCGCTGTAGTGCCGCCACGCAAGCGACAAATGAGCAGCAGGCGGCTAAGTGGAGAACTGCAAGTACATATCTACATAAATATCTATATATAAATATATATATATATATATATTTGTATATTGTCTATATGTATAAATGCATGTAATTATATATATTGTTGTAATAGTTAAATGATTTGAATACAATATTTCCAAATATGCATAATAAGCATATTTATGCCGAAACTTTGTGTAATTATATGCAAGAGTACATATGTACATGTGTATATGCCATCTCATATATATAAATATATATGTATATGTGTAATATATAGAAAATACATTAATAATAAATAATGTTAGACAATTTCACCCAGCTCCATGTTCAAAAACATACACACATACTTCCACTTATGGATGGACATCCTCTCTGAGCAGAAAACGAGCTTGTAAATTAAACATTAAAATCGCACGTGCGTGCGAGTATTGGTGCAAATAATTTGGATTTGTTAATTTCTAATAGCATCAATCACTGTGAACCAGATTCGTGGTAGACAATTTAGATTGCCTAAAATTGAATTGGTTTTGTTGTTGTTTTTCGATTTTTTGTAATCATTATAGGAATGGTTGCTGGATTTTAAGCGAATTTGCGAATGAGAAGAAATGCAATTTAGGCAGTGATTTGGTTGCCGAAAATATTGCTGCTTGATTAAGGCATTATTTAGCTCGAAGCTCATTATTTTTATACCGCGCTTTCACTCTTGCAGCGAAATTTTATATATTTCCGAAACGATTCTTTTATTTGATTGGTTTTTGATTATGTTCTGGGCATACCAGAGGTTCTGCAACAGGTTTTAGATCGTTTAGAATTGATTTAACCACCACTGACTTTATTTGCGTCTGGCGTGTTGAGAATGATGCTAGTAATAGTGGAGAGATATCTCGACTTAGCTTGAATCAGATATTTCCTGGAAGTCTTTTTAAGCACCTTTGTTGAACGTTCTGTAGTGCTTCTCGCATTTCTGGTTGGTTTGGTTGCATAAATAAAGGGTTCTACGAGACTTAAGCCACCTCAAATGTGGCATCGAATCGAAAATCGAATTTGGCAATATTTCACACTGTTGCAATAACAACAATAACAGCGGCAGCAAATCATATTTCTATTTCACTTTCACAAGATATTTTCTACAACCACCAAAAACCTAGAATTCCTTTAGATTTTGCCATAACAGGACTTAGTGCAAGCTTACGGCAAATGCACTTAATTCTATATTAAAACAACAACAACAAACAGAAACAACTCCAGTGCTTACAATCAAAAGCAAAGTAAATAATTTTCCAACTCATAATTGGCTTTTACGCTGTAATTTATAAGATTTTTGCACCGCAGCACTCAGCTATTGCCAAAATCCGGCACATAGCACTTCAACAGCAAGCCAATAAGAAAGAGCAACAACAACGTGAAATTAATAAGTAAAAGTAATAAGCGCAAGTTACGAGCCATCGAACATAACGAGAACAAAGAGCTACAACTTTTTAGGTGCTGGCTATAAACACATAAACCTGGAATGGATGTGTGTGAGTACCGTTAAGTGCTCGTACTTAAAAGGTAATGTACCTACGTGTGAACACATTTATGCCACACGTATGCAGGTGTGTGTGTGTGTGTGTGTGTTTGTGTTTACGGGAGGCGGTTGCATGTTGCTGGCGTGCTTACTGCTAAGAAAGCGGAAAATCCATCGGCGATGCCGAATTCGCATGGAGCAGCACAAGCATTGCCAACTTACCCACTTACTTTGGGCCAGTCAACAGTTGTTTCTGCTTCGTTTTCAAACGGGAAACCATGCGGAGTGGTAGGGGGTGGGTGGTGCTGGTATCGACTGCGGGCGCCGTTCACCATAAACGATTGGTTACGCTCGGCTTTGGCCTAAAACACTTATATATCGGCCCTGTTTACGAGTTAAAGTCTTACAACAACAACAACAACAACAACAACAACAATAACAACAAAAGTGGGAATAAAAAACGAGCTAAGCGCAATGTTGTGCATATTTTCCACTCAACTTGACTTTGTTCTCTTCTACTTCGTTTTATACTTGCCTTGACGCCCGCTTTGCCACCCGCATTGCCAGCCTTTGTTTCGTTGCGCATTGCCCTTTGTTTCGTTGATAGTTCTTGTTGTTGTTTGTTTTATGCCATAAGTTGTGCCGCGTCCTTCCGCCATATGACACATGCGCCACCTTTGCGGGTATTGTATTCTTATTTATGTAGTCTCACAAACACACACAAATGTGACTGTGCGTGTGTGCGGCTTGGCTGTTTGTAACAGAAAATTTATTTTCTCCAACACTTTTTGGCACTTTACGCCAATTTTTATGGCTTCAGGATGGCAGCGCACTGATAAAGTGACTTCTAAATTATGTTGTTTCGCCCCCTCTCACTTCTTCTATTCCTTATTACGGCTTATTGCTGTTTAACGAGTAACTCGTATTTACAGCCGAAACAGCAAATATCACATTTTATTGCGTTTCTTTTAGTAGTAAGTAATTTGAATTGAACTACAAGTTTAGTGACAAAGTGCAACCGAAAGTGCAAAGCAATAAATTATATAATTAATAATAAATTATTACCGTTATAATAAAAGTTTGTTGTGCGTTTCATTTTGTGTTAGTTTGACAAAACTTGAAAATCTTTATGAAACTTCCATCCATCTTGTGCAGATAAGAGAGTTGGAGACTTCTCTTAACGAACTCAAAAACGAATAAGATTTTGTATGGAGACTCTTCAAGGTACAAATTCACTTCTAGTTCATTTACTGAGCTCTCGTCGTAATAGAAATAGATACACGAGTAGAGAATTTCAACGGCGGATAACCGTTTTATATGAATAAAAGATTGCATTTGATGCAAAACAAAGGACTCAGAAACAAAATTTCCCGTTATTTCAGACGTGAGATGTGGGTCAGCGAAGTTTATCCCCAAAGTGCATAATTTCGAGCCGAAGAATCAACGTGTGAGCTAAATTAAAATTCTTACTTCGTGCCTTGCGCTTCGAAGAGGGTTAGAGAAAAATTCCGATAGGTGGCGCCACAGTCGATCTATTACTGAAAACGCTATTTACGGTTCGATTTGCGTCATCTTCGATTTATGGTCATATCGATATATTTCGATATGTTAATTATCCAAAGGAAAATTAACTGTACTTCGAAAAGAATCGAATCAGAATCGAATTTTTTTTAAAAAAAAACTTTTTTACTTTTTCTTTTCCAAACTAAATCTTACTTTCGACACTGCTCATATATAATATGATATATATAGCTTTGTGGTATTTAACTCAATGCAATTCATTTGCTGGGCGCGCCACTTTTTTCTCCATCCTTAAATTAAAACAATTGTAAAAATATAGTTAGACGTAAGCGCAGACAAAGTGAATAGAGAATTACTGATTTTAGTGAGAGTACCGAAATCCATAATTGACCACAGTGCTAATAATTTTACTAACATAAGTAATGATTTTACTAACATAATATTTTATAATCAAGTTGATCAACGAACCATCGAAATCGACGCACTCGGCTCTAACGAATGTACAAATTCTTCACGATTGTTTGACGACCAGCTACGATCCATCAATCGGTTATAGCGCGGACAATTTGATTACTACTTGAAAGTTTGGACTCGAAACGCCAGTGTCATGTGTTCAAGGTCAAAAATATATAAAAGCATAAAATTAGAAATTAATGAGAATTTTAAGATAAAGTAAAAAATTTCTGGAAAAATATTTAAAATTAAAAAAAATTTTTTAAAAAAATAAAATAAAAAAAATTTTAAAATACATGGTACATGGATGGAGATTTGCTAGATTGAAATCAATATACTGGAACATTTCCATTCGCTTATCTTTTCTAGTGAATTGCTTTCATAATTTTTCCTACCCTTCCCTTTGTCCTTAGACTTATGAAATCTTATGGGTGGTGAAACTTTTCGAGGTCAGGCCTCTTCTACTACCTTCTAACGGTTCTTCGCTACTTTCTGCTGATAACTTCAGTGATGACACAGGTAGGTTAAAATTTCGGTTACGGGTATTATCAAAATAGTAAATGTGAGGGGAACACCCCCTGCTCCTGCTAACATTTAGTAGATTTAAAATACATTTCAATGCGCTATAAAAAGCGCATATATACGAGTAACTCGTGAAGCACGTGCTGCACGTACGTATTATTTTAATATTTTGTATAAACAAGCACTTATTATTTTTTATATGCGATTATAAATGCACTTCAACATAACGTTTGTGTACATATATGTACTTGTGCTCAAGTGCATAAATTCGCAATATTTTTGCAACTCAACTGCGCATTTGTCTGCATTTGTGCGCATGTGGCAACGTCACCGTCGTGCAAATGACGTGTTTCAACTGAACAAATCATCAAATACTAATATCTACTGCTTTCGTCAATTGGCTTCGTTGTGTAGCTGCGCAGCTGTGTGGCTGTGTGGCTGTGTGTGTGTGTGTGTGTGTGTGTGTGTGTGTCTGAGCTCTTGAAAAATTCACAACTAATTGCATTGCTATTAGTGCAACACTGCCATTTACCGCCACCATTTGCTGCACAACACGCAAATAAACGACGAACGCACAGCGCCGAGCAGGAAGAAAAAAATCACAAACACACACATACACACACAGACACACATACACATATATGTATATAGATAACAGGCAACCACACAACAGGGCAATTCACACGTAAATATGGGAAAGTGAAGTGCTCGGCAAATGGCGGCAAATCGCATTTAGGTGAAGTTGTTAATGTCGATGACGGCGATTGGTGGTTGGTTGTGTTGGTGGATTGGTGGATTGGTGGATTGGCGGTGATGATTTCAAACATTAGCCTGCATGTGCATGTGCATGCATACAAATATGTGCGTGTATGTGTGTGTGTGTCAAACTCGTTCGTGTAGTATTGCATGTTGCACGTTGCAGCTAAGCAAGTGGCAATTAACTCACAATTGCTGGCAAAACTACTAAACACAACAACTAAACAGCACGAAAACATTTGCGAAAACAACAACAAGATGAACATATGTATATTGAACATGAAATAAACTGTAATTTTGCAAACTGCAGCAACAAATTGGGGCCATTTGCGCCAATTCAGCGGAAATGCGAAAAAATGGAGCATATATTTAAGTGGCTAAGTCGACATAGATGTGTGGAAATAAATATGTATTCGCATTAGGGTAATCCGGAAATGTTGTCCGGATTACTTTATAATGCGAAAGCTTTTAGTTTCAGATTCATTATATTGGTTACAGCAGTACGAGGTGTTAAAAAAATGATCGCCGAAATTATGTGTGCAAACCACATCGGTTTCTCGCATCGCCACTTTACATTGTTAAAACACTGGTTTATGTATAAATAGATTTGAAATTAAAAAAAAGCTCTCCACATAGCATTTTAAATAATCTTTAATATTAGTTGCTGCGAAATTCGATTAGGTGAGGTTGGTTTACATTAAGTTATGTTAGGTAAGGTAAGGTTATTTTAGCGAAGGGCAGGTCAGATATTTACTATCAGCGCACACAAATACGGATGTTTCTTGGGAACATTTTCACCGCTTCCAGCTGATGGGCCTCCTGCACTATGCTAGCTACCCTAAAGCATTCAAGAAACACGCAAGCTCTTGAGAAAACTTGCGGGCTTGAAGCCTAATATTTCAGTTTTGAGGAAAAAATATAGTCTTTTAAATATAAGTGGAAGGTAGTGACAGGGTTTTGTAGCGAAATCAAGACAAGGCTGTTAATTAACTCATGTAACTATCCAATATCCTTAACTCCTTACTTCAAAAGCTGAAAATTCATTTTTATAATTCTTATTAATTACTGGCTCACCCTAAAGTATTAAAACATTCAATTAAAGCACTTTTAAACGCTTTTGACCGCTAGTTATTAAAGTTAAGGTTCTAATATCACAAGCACAAATTATCCAAGCTTTTTGATTTTTAATTAGCGTAGTTAAATTGAGCAAGAATAAATACGCTAACAAAAAAAACAACACTTTACGATAGAAAGGACCTTGAAAAACATCAAAAATTTCGGCGAAATTTATTCTGGCACACTGTAGATAATATAATGAGAACTTAATGACTTAAGGGCGTTAAATGTTATCAAAAGAATGTAGATAGATAGTATCTAAGTTCGTTATGAAATTATATACAAAGCCAAAGTTTTGAAAGTTTTGAATGAAAGAAAATAGCTGAAATTAAGAAGAAGAAGAAATGGAAGTGAAGTTTTTCTTTTAATTTAGTTTTGGAAAAGTAAAATTCCGAAATAATGTTAATCGACTTCTAAAACGCTTAAATATTGGTAAATGTCTGATTGCTAGAAAAGTTCATTCGGCAAGCAAAACTGAACATAAAGAGCGGTCATGAAATATCGAAAGATTTTTTCAAGAATTAATTCATTTTTTTAAACCATTGTCTTTTCAACCCAAATGTCTTTTAAAATGTTATTCGTGAAAACTGCCTAACTGATTCGCCCGTGTGAAAATTAAAGGGTTGAAATGCTTCGTGGTAATTGGTCTCGGAAAATGAAAGTGTGGCCTGATATGAAGTTCTAGAAAGAGAATTTTTAATTCTTTATACATAAATATAGAACTTTACACTTTTTGAAAATAATATTTTTGTTAAGATTAATAATATATGTATATATATATACATAAGTATTTTTTTTTTGTGGACCCTGCAACCCATAGTTAGTTTATATCAACTTAATAGTAAGTACTCTATAGGAAAGGTAACAGATACTCATGGTATAGGGGTCCAGTACGATAGCAAGACCGAAAAGAGCCTCTAAATCTATACTTTCGAGTCACCAACGTGAGTTGAAAAAAATTTTAAACTATTTTAGTACTAGTACTATATGCTTTTGTTCCTCTACAGATCGCGTTCATTTGAATAAAATAAATAACGATATCTTCGATGGACACATGTGTCTTTTACAGAACTATAGAAATAAATTTTGAAGGTCTCTACCAATCTTATAATATACTTGCTATTGCGCTTTTAGAATTACCCTTGCCAATTTTCTTTGAAAACTGTACTCTTTCTTTCCATTGCACAAGTTCAAAAGCGTATTTGTATTAAAAATTCGAAATTTTTCGTGAAACGAAGTGGGAAGTAACTTTAAAAACCGCGATTTAAGAACTTTATCCACTAGCAACATACGTCACGCCCATCTATTCCCATCGCTCCCATGCATATATGCCACATATTCTTGTGGGTGACCTATATAAGCAGGGAATGCTTTCACTCGTACTTACATTTGGGCACTTACTCATACATACTTTTATATATGTAGATATGTGTGTACTTCTTGCTTCGCACCATCTGTCAGTCGCACATTTGCACGGTATTAAGCGACGTTATTGAAATTCATATTGAATTTGTAATATATAAAAAGCTGCTCTCATATCTGCTACCCTCATATGCTACATACTCGGCAACCTTTGAGGTCGTAAGCAGAAAATCTGTCTTACGTATAAGTGCGTACGTATGTATTTTATATATATATTTATGTAGTGAGCTTCAGGTCGAATCCCGGCCGAAAAGATTTTCAGAAGAAAATCAAGGGAAAAACTGACTTACTGCTGCGCTCCAAAAGCAGCTGGCATGAAGTATTCACCCATGTAGTTCTATTAGGTTAGGTTAAGATGCCGAGACGAGACGATACTTGGATTAATTTATTTTGTTGGAAATTGTTTGAAAAACCCTGCCTCGTCTAAAACTTGTTTAAACAAGTTAAACATTTAAAAATTTCATTCGAGCTTACTCATTCTCTAATATAATCCAACTTAAACTATTGCAGTTGCCTTCATTTTCATGTTGAAAGGAGGAAAGGAGGCTAAGATTAACAACTGGTGTAAGATTCTGAGTGCGAAATAGTCGATAATTAAATGCCTTTATGTGCGACAGCTTTTGTTTTTGAGTCAAAAAGACGACAGCAGCAGTATAATTCTTTACTCTTTCATTGTTCTGGAAATCCATTAGAAGGGTTCAGTTTATATTTCCGATCGAAGAAGTTTCTGTGGTTTCGCAACATAATCCCAACCAAACTCGAGTCAACGAATATTGTAAAGGAATTCCATTTTGCTTTTCTGTACTTCTCTTATGCATGGGAAATTTACCTTTCCTTGTGCTTTTTAAATTTCTCGTTTTTAAGGTTTAAAGCCTCAGTTTTTCATTTGTTATTACAATATACAGTTTCAATTTTTTTGAGGTAGTGTTGTGTATTCTAAACAAAATTATTTTACATGGTAGGTAATCTATGTTATTAAGATCGCTTTATTTTTGTTTATCCATTAGAGTATGTTAGAGGTGGGTTTAACATCGCTGAAATATCTGTTGCGCTTGAAAGTATGCAACACATTTTGTTCGATATTCTTTTAAAAGGAAATGCACAACGTTGTCTACATTTAGGATTTTACAATAAAATGAGCGTTGCCGTCAAAACATGCAAATGGGTTTTATTTAATTTAATAAGTGTACTTAGGGTACTCTCCTATTTTGTAATCCCAATTGCAAATGTAATATGTTGATGTATTGTTGTAAGGCCGTAACGATCCTTTAAAAATACTTTTTTGAGTTTGATAATATTCAAATACTATAATGTGGTTTATGTGTCTCAAATATCATAATACTTAAAGTTGTATCTCGTTTTCAACATGTTTTCCGCAATTCTCGTCGCAAAATTTACTACCATGACGTCACAATAAAATTGCTCTCGCACTTTTGCGTTCAAATTCCGCAATCTCCAGTTATTTTGACAGCTTCACAAGTTGTTCTACTTCAATTTCAGTTCTCAGAGAGCACTAGAGAGCGAAAGTTTGACACAACATGGAAATTGCTTTAAATACTTGCATCTGATTGCTCTTATCTCTTAAGCTATATTCATCGGATTGCACAAATATTTCCTTACTGGGTTTGCATAGGTATGCATAGGTAGGCATATATATAAATTTATCTGTTTCTTTGCCCTCCATGCGAGTTGCCGTGCAAACAGGACTCCGACTGTGTGACGTACTCATAGCTGCCACTTTTCACAGAGAAGCGCTGATGCCTCTGATACGCTGACTTTACGTTCGAATGTTGTTGTCTTTTCTGTTTTCTGTTTACTGTTTTTTGTATTTTGATTTTAATGTCATACCATTTTTTTCTTTTTTAAATGCGCATATACATACATATTTATGCATAGTGTGTTTTATTGTTCCTTCCTTTGACTGCCTGATGTTTCTTTCTTTGCTGCTGACGAAGTTGAAGTTGACTTTTGCTTATCATTGTCGTGAATACGTGTATTTAATATATATCTATGTAAATATATTTGTATATGCTAAGAACATTGTATATGTGTGTGTGTCATATTTTTTCGTTCGAACGGAAGTTTTGTTTCCGAGTACATTTCCAACATCTTTTCGTATGATAATGTTAGTTCAGCAAACAAATGTGTAAATGTGTGTGTGTGGGTGTATGCGTATCTTCGTAAAAAATAAGAGACATTGTGTCCCTTGACTCTCTCCCACCTGGAGTTCCAGGGATAACCGTGGAAATGTGAAAGTCATAACAAAATAATTTAAAGAAATGTCAAAAATGAAACGGAGAAAATTGAGTGAAAACTATCACTTCTTTTTATTGAGCTAACGGAAGTGACAAGAAAATTGAAGTCACGTTTACGGTTCGCGGCACAGTGGCGGTGGCACATATATAAATATGTTCGAAAAGCTTTCGTGAGAGTAAAAATTCTAAATGTGGCATTGCTGTTCCTCAATCATTCAATAACCTTTAGAAGTCTCAAAAAGTTTTTCAAGTATTTTACTTAAACCCAGGAAGAAATTTACATGAAGTGTGAATGCAAATACAAGTTTTAGAGCGAGTTGGATGCAGGAGGCAGAGAGAAAATGAATTGCTGAGTATAAAAAGCGAAGTGTTTACACAATTACGACAGGTTTATATATGCTCCACTACACACACACACACACACATACACACACACACACACACACACACACACACACATATATATATATATATATATATATATATATATACACATACACATGCAAAGCAGACGTCAGTGAAAGCGCTTAGCACGCGCAATGAAGGAAAAAGGATTATGCCACAAAGCAAAAAACGAAAGAAACACAGTGATGGTGGAAGAATGTCGACAACAACAATAACGGCTGCAACAACAAAGTGACGCCAAAGTGAAAACATTTCAATGTGAGAACAATTGTAATTGAGTCGACCATGATTTATGCACCCTACATACTTGGTGGGGTTTTGTCATGCTCGCTGCTCGCTGCTCGCTGCTCGCTGCTGGCTACAACGGAACCGGATGCAAGCGTAGAACAGTACAAGTATATTTCTGCAGGCAGAATCACAACATTATGCAAATAATAAAGTAGACGCATATCAAACACTTTTGACATCGAAAATATTTGTTTGCATGCGCCCACGCAGACTCACAACACCACACAGTGCAAAGCTGAGCATTTACAGTGGTAGAAAGAAAGTTAGATTTATTGGAGGAGTAGTAGTAAGCTGAAACATAAGGCTGAAAAATATCGATAAATATTTTGGTTATGACTTTGATGGAAATACTTTTCTTTAATGATCTTAATAAGAGGTATGCTTTGTTTCCCAGCCTGGCTGGGAAAAAATTGCTCTGCTTCAAAAAATTTAGTAGCTAAGACTAAAAGACTTCCGAAATATTTGGTAGTGCGATAAAGACCCTTTGATATGAATATTTCATCGACACTTTTGAGCATACTCCGACTTTTCGAGGGTCACTCTAAATAAAAACTGGGTGACAAATGGACGATCTTGTAAGATTTAACCAGCCTTCCAAGAACTTTTATGTTGTCATGTGAAGTTCCACACCGCAGAAATGAGTACACACTATTAAACAAAATTGATTTCTAATTTGATTTCGACAGGGATGTCAGAGAAGACACTTACTTTTGAACTGTTTTTCGGAACTCGGCATAAAGAACAAATTGAGCGGTATTAAAAATTATGATCTTCGACAATTATTTCATGATTTCACACGCATATCTTGAAGAGTAGCACATTATGTTCCTAAACTCTCTCTGAACAACTAATTGATCAGCTTTAGTCCGTCATTGGCGAAAAAGGAATTCTTGTTGTCTCGAAATTATATCATAAGTAGTTGTGAGCAACATTACAGTGGTCATAAATCTGGCCTGGATCTAGTTGAGGGTATGCTCCGGTTACTTATGCTACACTTTTGTAGGCTCTTATTTCATAATTTATGCTTCTTAAAGCGGGTGCATTGCTTTCTGGCAGCCATTACGGATCACTTTGCCGTTGATTTAGCGCTGATAACCGAATATTTTGGCTATATGTTCTATAATCTTTTCTATATATCTATATATAGGCAGATAGATAAATATCTTGGATCGCGATATCCCGGTTAATTAACATTCAATTGGTTTTTTATGGGGAACTCTTACTCGTAAAATTAAAATTTGAAATCCGCGCGTTTATATTTTAAGGCAAAGTTAGGTTCTGAATGAGCCCTCACTAAGTCGACGGGATCTGCGGAAGAGCCTTAATTAATTTATCCGACCCGACAAGATCTTACCAAGATTTAGTTTCTGCTAATCGCATATGTTTTTCTTAAAGGATTCCATAAGAGCGACCTCTGATATCAATTCGAAGAAGAAAGTTCCTCCTTTGACTGCCTTAAAGTTCCATATAACCATATTTTATTCCATGTAACCATGTAGCATCCATGTAACCATATATTCCCAATTTATTGAAGCATTTCTTCGCAGTGCCATTTTTAGCATTAACACTGTGCTGCTCTGACTAAATATAGGCGAAACATATCTACATTGATTCGTAGCGCTGCAGTCGCGTTCGACACGTGCTGAGTGTAGAAAATCAGGATTCAAATTCAAATTCGTATAAATCGCATCGCTTTTACGTGTGCTAGTGTCATGACTAAGGATTATGCAACAACAAAGTAGAAAATCAGAGCAAAAACACCCATAACCATACACAACAATAAAAAAAAAAAAAAACAAAAACAACCACTCAAAGCTTGCCGCACAGCGTGTGGGGGTGTGCTGTGGCGAAATCGAACTTGCTCCAGTGTTGTTAAATTGGTTTTGTCATATTTTCGTGTTTTTGAAAAGTTGTAGTGGCACTCGGCGTGCAAGCTGTTATTCCACGCGTTTTTCCCCCCTCCCACGCGTGCATGTGTGTGTGTGTGTGGGTGTGTGTGTGTGTGTTGGAGGAGGAGATACTTAACAGGTGTAGGTCAATGTGAATGGTGTCATAACTATTGTGTTTACAGACGTCACGGGGTGTGGGTTAAGCCACCTGTCTTCAGCAAATAAAAAGTGGTGGTGTATTTTTGTTGTTGTTTTTATTTTTGTCGTTGTTATTTCTGCTCTGTAAGCATTTTAAATCAATACTTTGCAATAAAATGCGCATGAAGTGAGAATCATATTGAAACAGCAGGAAGATGTTTGCTATATTTAACACGTGAATAAGGTGATTTCAGCTATTTGCGCTGAAACGAAAGCTTTTGTTGGCAACATCTTTTATCGAGAGGAAATTTTTGCTTGATATTTATAGATTTTTTTATAAAGCTATGATACTAGCAGCAGTTTGGTAGAATATCTACCCACACAATTTCTTATTGGAGGAGTTCACAAGAGTGGTAGGTAAACTTAGTTAGTGTTTTCTCAATAAGAAATCTCATAATTGAAGTAGGGATAATATAGTTAGGCTATTCAAAAGGACTGTCGATTTCTCTCTGAATACGTAAATAGCACATCTCACACTTCTTAAAACCTTTCAACCTCACAACAGTTCGCGACTTTGAAGTGTTGAGAGTTTTTTAGTAATATGATTTCAACAAGAGAGAGGAACTGCACGCCATTTAATGAACCGCTAGGAAGTCCGAGTAAATTTCTGTTGTGCCTGAACTTCAGATTTTTGTAGACATTGGTATTTATGCTATAAAAAATCGATACTTTCCTTTTTCCATATACCAAAGATTCGTTGTGTTTACTCCTTGAAGTATACTACAATATATTGGACATTCAAGCTGAATCCTTGCTTAAAAAGAAATTATTTTTTTTGGTCCATTCGGAAATTTTGAAAAACCAGAACTGTCTATTAATAGCGTGAGGGGCTCGAGAGAAAGATCTGGGAAACTCAGTGAAACTTTTTCTCATGGAACCAAATCTCTCTTTCATTGGCGTAAGCCAGATTTGTGAAAATTTTATGGATTTATTTGATATCTACCAGAAGATCCAGATTCAATTTAATTCAACCTTAACTCTTTTTTAAATCAACTTATCCTCGGTGTAGCAGTTACTATGGTCTTCAGTAATCCATTTCAACCTAGACTCAGCTGCCATTTAATTTAATTTAAGCTCGCTGTTTGAGCTACAGCGTTCCTTAATGTTCAATTTCAACCCAGCTGCCATTTGATTCAACTTAACATCAGATCTCTTAATAAGCTTAACCTCATTGTACGACTTTTAGTGTTAACTTTTCTTTATCTTTATTATCATTGATCACTACCAGACACATTCTTTACCTAGAAGTTCAAATACCGGACAAAATGGTTTCTTTATCTTCATTTCTCCAGAGATTTACCGACGTAAGTTATGTTGAGATCGGTATCTATTTGTAGATCACATAGGAACCTCGAGCTGCTCTACCTATGTAAGAGATAGAGGTTTTACTCTCTTCCTTTCCCGAATTGACCTTCAAATACAGTGCTACATATTGAATATCCGTAAAGAACTGCAAGCCTTCCGAACTCGAGATTTTTGTCGGCTCGAAAGAATTAGAACTTTGCTAGGCTTCTTAGTGAGTCTTATAGATGTGATGAACCAATTGACGAGTTGGCTGAACGATACCTGACGATTGATATTTACACATATTGTCGATAGAGTACATCTTCTAAGGTATATAAACAAATTCCAGCACCAATTTCTGTCGCACTCGTCGAATATTTGAGGAGACAAGAACTTTTTACCAACTAGGTGGTTCGTACGCTGTTAGATACACTAGAAAAAAACTAACTCAATAAATAGGTCATTATACCTATTGCTTGAATATTGCCAGAGAGAAGCTCACAATTGGAACTACAAATATATAACCGAATATAATATATACAATATATAGTATCAAAAATGTTATCTTCTCCTAATATATGGCTTCGAGTCAGTTACTGTTTCGCTACTAAGTGTATACAGATGTGAACCTTGGACATTTACTTTCCGAAGTAAATGCGCTAGAATCCTTTAAAGCCGTCTCTTGATTTTAGCGCATTTGTTGTCAGGCAAGCGGAAGTCCGAAATTTCTGTCATTCCGATACAATCGGAAAATCAGCATCAAAAGCACATTCAAATGAAGGCAACCGTGCTCACTTGGTCATACATCTACCACGTATATACCACGTATACATATGTATATGTATATATATATATATATATATAAGTATGAAGGTCCGATTGCTAGTGGAAGTAAAACAACAATATCATCATAACAACAACCAAACAATGTTGATGTCGGCAAGAAAGCAAGCATGCAGCCAAGTAACTCGTCGACGTGGACAACTACTACAGTAGACATTAATTTCCGGTTGCCGAACGGAAGAGTTGCCATATTTAAAATGCAAACTACACGTTTGCTTGATGTTAGACAATGAAACGGCGCTGCAGTGTCCGCCTTGTAAATTTCTCTACGGCATTTATGTGCCATGCCACTACAGTGCGCCACTCACCAAAAACTGAGAACAACAACAACAATAGCAGCAAGGAACTTGCTGTTTGCCAGACACCGACTAGCGACCGACTAGAGTAACTCGAGAGCTTCACGCTCGCCTAATGTATGCGCAACTACAGCGAATAAAGTATAGCACACAAACAACAACAACAACAACAACAATACAAGTGAGTTGTTACACGTACACTCAGGCAGCGGCGGAGCAGAGTTCACTCACCACTTTCGCTTTGTAACGCCTGACGCCTGACGCCTGATGCCTGATGATGACCCTCCGCCCTCACGCTCCATGCACCCCACTCATATACTTAAGGCGCGCCGCGTCGACTATTGTCTGGCCGTGTGCGCGTTGCCATGAGCGGTGGCAGTAATGTATAGTGGTGGCGGTACTGGAGGCACATTAGAATGAAAATGAGTTTGCCGGAAATAGAAAATTGCCAGCGAAAGGGCCCAAAAATGGCAGCCACTATGGCGTAAACAACATTAAAGGCGTGCAAAAGAACAAACAAGCGACAACAACAACACAAAAACAACAACAATGGCAAACAACAATCGGAAAATCAAAATAAGTTTATGTTGCAGCAAATAAAGTGACATTAGAGGAATGTTTTTAGTTTATGCTTTGGTTAAGTGTAAATTGTAGTTTTTGTCACTTGTTATTGTTGTGAAACTCTAAACCAAGCATTATTCAAGCCAAACTAATGACTACAACTGCGCTGCAGTGGCTGTTTGGGGTGTAAGTGGTGGCGTGTTGTTGGTGTGTTGTTGGTGTGTTGTTGGTGTTAACATCAATGTGGCCAGGTGGAGATGATGTTGCATAACCGACTTTTATCAGCGCAGAAGAAAATCTGCAAAATCCTCCCAGACCACACCAGGTGTCTGCGTCGCCATGCCGCCCAGTGGCACACACACTCTCGCTCGGCCGGACATAAGCTGCGCCTGGGCGTTACTTTTCTTGTTTGTCAACATTTTATGCCAGAAATATTCATTGTTAGATTTATTTCTTTGTTTATTGCATCTATTAGGTAGGTGTGTACGTGACCTTTTTCCTCGTGCGCTCCCTCATTTGTTGGCCATTGTATGAGTAATTTTATTTATGAATTTTCGCCATTTCCTATTTTCCAACTGTGTGGGTAGAACTCACATTTTTTTTTTTTTGAATGTTTTCATTGAAATGTGTGCTAAAATGGTCGAAGTCACGTGGCGTGAAAAATTTCAGAACACATTTTAAGAAAAATATCAATACATTACAAATATAAATTCACCTGTTTTTCCAGTTGTTTTTTAAATTGTTTGAACAAAAAAGAACCTACTGAGGCAGCCTTCTTCAAGCCGCATGCTTTAATAGTCCGTATTTGAGAAGAGAATCTCACGTAATTACATTATTAGTGAAAGCTTCATTTTAAAATTGCAAAAATCGCAATCTTAGTCTGAAAAAAAATAATAAAAACATTTCACTAACTTTACGTACCATTTTTACTTAAATTTGAGGTTAACCAAAATATTATTGATTGGATATGATGTTATGCTAAACTTCAGTTTTGAATTAATGGAAAAATATTCTTTAATACACAACAGGTTTAAAATTTGACCTTAAATATTTTATTTAAATAAGAATGATGGCAACTCTGTTTTTTGTGTAGACAAAAAAAAGCCTTAACAGCAGCTAATTGTTTAGCTCTGACATCATGTAAACAATATTACGACCTTTTAAAACTTTTGTAGAACAAAGTGGCAATCCTATTAAAAATAAATATTAAAAATATAATCAATTTTTTACATCTTTTTTGTTTGTTTTGAAATATTTGTTAATGTCAATGTCGCTTTTATTTCAAATAATTTTTGCGAGAAATTTTTGTGTTTGTAAATTGCGAGTAGCGCTAACCATTTTTCACAGCATTCATTAATTTATGGTTTTTGTTTTAAGGTGGCAATCCTACGAAGATTTATTGCAACCAAAATTTGAATTTTTATGAAAATACTTCGTATCGCTTTTATCCACTATTCTCTGAAAGGTCTAAGTACTAAGAATACAAAAGGTCTGAGTATCCTAACTTCTAATGTCCTTATTTCAAGTAATACTTTCCTTTTACCCTCGGTTTATTTCAGTCGGTCGGTTCAGACTCTATTGCCGACCAATATAATTCTGGCATAGACCGATTGATGGGTATGTAGGTTTAACTATCATTTGTTCTACTTTTGAGCCATCGAAATCGCTCTGAGTCTTGGGTTGAGTATCCTGAAGAAAGATCTACAATGATATTAGCCATTTATAGAGCTGCTACTGTCGTCGAATACGTTGTACGAATGTACCAAAAGAAGATTTAATGCCATGAGAGGTAATAGCGGGTATGTGACCAGCCGACCTTGAAAAGGATTTTCGTGTGCTCCACTTTAATATGAAAGGTCTAGCTGATCTGTTATCCAACATATTTTCAACAACTAACGCATACACATGTAGTTATTCCTCTTTTACTTATGTAGCTTTTTCCTAGTATATAATTATACTTTTTATGTAATTTGCGCCTAAATGTAGGCAATTTTTTTTATGTATATAAGCCTTTGTACAGCGATTAGTGTGTGATTTTAAGTATTTCTGGAAACTTAAATGATCGCTTCTTCTGTTCATAAAATCTCAAAATATTTTATTTGAATCCTGTTATATTTATATAAATATATATATAGTTTATGTAAACTTAAGTGTATTAAACCTTTAAAGCATAAAGTTTTCTACAAATATTCTCTTACTTGAAAAATTATACAAAAAAGTTGAAAGAAACAACAAACTCTTAAACATAAAAACACATAAACTACTCAAACTGAGAAAAAGATAAACCATTCATAAATTCGAGCATATTTCTGCCCAAATTGCTTCTGCTTATTATGTTTTGTCCTTGTTTACACAGCGGATCACAGTCAACTCTTGTATAATTAATTATATGCTCTGCACCCGCTGCTATTCAGCATCTTTCCTCACAAGTTGACTTCATTGCCCTATGTCATCTCTCGTTTAGCGTTGCTGTGAGTGCGGTCGCGGCGGGGTCGGATGGGCAAGAATGAGTTCGCGTTCAAGTATGCAGTGAGGGAAATGGCATCAATAAATTTGAGCAGTGATTATGCGCACAATATGACAAACCGTTTGTCATTTTGGCAGGGTGTTGGTATGTATTCACTTCCGTTAGGATGTTTATATGTCCATATATTCGTAGATATATGTATATGGTAGATATATAGCGCTGTGTAAACAACGTATTTGAAATGTTGCGTGAAATAGGGGAAAAGCCCTCTAACTGACAACACGTAATTTCACAACTAATTAGAAATCTATTCAATTATATGCGTTGACATTTCCGTTATTTATGTTGATACCCGCGTACCTTGTTCGAATTTAAGTAATATTCACTAACTGAATTGCTTTAGGTTTTACATTCTTTTATTTTTTTAGATTTATTCAATGAAGTTATAAAATTCGGATTAGGTTTTCTTAATCTTAAATATTTCTTATTTATAAAGGATTTCCGCTAATGTAAGTAGCGCCCAAATGTAGGCTACAGATTTCATATACCAGCCTACGAGCCTTTCCCGAGTTGTTTTCTTGTACTGGGTCACAATAAACCTTTAGCATCTAACTGATATCTAAATACATTACAGAATTCGAGAAATAACAAAATTTAGTTTATTTCAAATTTAACTTACTTCTGAAAGCATTCAAAAATTTTGGAGAATACTTAGTTATACGAGACTATCAATAGAGACGGATTATGGGATAATCAGGACTTGATCTTGAAACTACTAAGAACGAGGGAACTGACTACATATATGACACATCATAAATTATTTCTCAACACTCCATTCTTTATTAGGGATACTTTATTGTTGATGAATGAAATTCTCAGACTTTGTTTTACAAACACTGGAAAATGGTACCTTAAATATAAGGGGAAAGGCTTGGGTCCAAAATGGATTGCTTCTGCTTATTATAAAGCTCCTTTGCATTTGCTCTATTTCTCTTTGCTCTTTCTCTCTCTGCACTCTAACTTCGATCTTTATAATATTTTAATTTCTAGAGTACAAAATTGGTCCCCTACAATCACTTGTACTTCTGCCAACTTGTACTTAGCCAAGTCGCAATCGAATCGTAGGTGTGTGTCCTCACTGATCATTAGTAAGTGGCGGCGAATTCATAATGACAGGCTAATGATTATTATTATTGAGCCTAGAATATGATGAGAATAAATTTTGTCGGCAGTTTCTACTAATTGTCCTCGTTGTTATACTTTTCATTTGGAATATTTACGTTGCTTCATTTTCGAAGATAACGTCACTTAAATTATGTCGTTTGGGATGTGGTTGTCGGAAACCAATTGTGGAATATTCTACTGAGGCCATAACACATCCGTTTGTGGCGCGTAGCGTTCAACCGTTGGAGTGGCTCAATTTGAGAATTTTTTATTTTATTCGAATATTGCGTGCCGTCAAATAAAAATTCATTCAAAAACTGCTATTACTACCAATACTACCACTATTTACACACACATATATATATACACACATATGTGTATATGTAAATACCAATACCTGCTCGCATATTTGCACGCATCTTTGCTCTATTTATTCGCAGTGCCACGTTGTGCCACTTTTTCACAATCCAATTATTATTATCACATTGTAATTGCATTGTTGTTAGCTGGCAACATTGGGAAATTAATTTAAAAATGTGAAAATTGTGCCCGCTTGATGGGCTTTCAGTGCGACTTACTCATAGCACACGCTTGATTCGAATGAAATTTGCGCATATTTGCAATTCAAATTCGCAATTTGCATTTCGCAACTAAATATCAAACATCCATTTACGGATGCAACATTGCTGCACAGTATCGCGCACAGTACCAACAACAGCAACCGAGTTGTTATCCATCAGTGTGTCAATACATGGAGTGGCTTTTGTCATTTGCTGGCAAGCTGGCAAGCTGGCGCGCTGACTCGATGCCACACAAGCATGTATGTGTGTGTGTGTGTGTGTGTGTGTGTGTGTGTGTGGGTGTGGGTGTGTGACAACAGCGATTGGCATGTGTCAGTTGAAGTTGGCGCAACTATTACACGCGCGTACACACACAGACACACACACACTTGCACCTAAACACGTACTTGAACATTGGAAAATGATGTCAACGCGCCACTATGATGTTGCAACAGTCGTTGATTGTCATTTAATCAGTGTAGAATGACGTAGGCTCATACGTTAATTAGCAATTTTAGTATATCTATCCATGTATGCATGTATGTATGTATATATGTATTGTTGTTGCAGCCGTTGCATGTGCATTTTAAATGCAGCTAAAGCAGCGACTTAACGAATTATGCGACTTTCAAGTGGTGCACTTGTGCGCATTTACACACACACACAAACACACATACATACTCTTACACTCACATACACTGCATCACACCCACCCATACAGCGACAGCCACTTGATTGCCGCACCACGCAGACACCATCCCAAAACAAAAAAACAAAAAATTGTTGAATGCTTCGTTTGCAGGCAGCGCGCTGAGGGCGGCCAGGGGGCGTCGAAAGCTCATCAAATCATTTACTAGTCCGCTATTGACGCGCAATTATGCATTTTATGCAGTCACCAACATCCGTTAGCATATATGTATGTATGTATGTGTGTGTATGCATGTGCCATTTGCTGTGTGAAGTGCCAGCGTTTGCAATGGCAATGAAAACGTGCGAACGAGTGTGCAGCTACTAGACAAAAATGAAATTCATCCCGTTACTTACGGCTCGCTGACTGACAGCGCCGAAGGTGATGCAATATGTGTATATATGTGTGCCATACACACTTACACACACATACACCGATTTGCAGCTGAATTCACACTGTCACTTAGTCACTCGTTGCGCTCTCACATTCACTCACACTCTCACACACCCTTCACTTGATTTGTGGTTATGTAGTGGTGCGCTGACTCAGCTTTGGCCACTTGTCTGATTTCATTGCTTTTAAGCGCTGCCATCGAGTGCCATACTGCATCTCAATTGAATCGCTCACTTCAACGAGTAGGTTGTTGGGAGAAGGAAGAGAGTTTAATTAAAAATTACTCATACGCCATGTTGCATTCGAATTTATTATTTATACGTACACATACATTTTTTAAGTATGTGTGTATTTGGTGTCGGCTGCCGTGCGTTGATCTTGTAATGAAATATATTGGTGTTCATGAAATAGCAGACATATGCACTCACACATACGCATATTATATAAATATACCCAGCTGAGATGAATAGATATTAAACCTTCGGATTTGTACATGAGAGTGTGCATTTTGTTGTCTACATTCGTAATAATTTTCTAGGGATTTTCCTGGTTAATATGGTCAAAATAGTACTTTTGTGGAAAATTGTTCTACTAAATGCTAATTTAGGTAGTTTAACATAACTGGTTCTTAATATATACCCTCACTGGTTTCAAATACTTAAATAACCTTATGAGCTAGAGTTAGAGCTAGACTCTTAGTGCAAGAGTTAAGAATGAGAGTATATGTAAGTCAAATAGGGTCACTATGTATGTCAAGTAAGGTTGCTCAGATTATATTTGTCATTTAAACATAAATTTATTACTTCCGCACATGATACAATTTCCAATCTTTTCAGCCTTAGAATAGAATTTTACTACTTCAATGTTGTAGTATACTGATCTTCTGCGCTATATAGTTAAAAAAAGAAAATTAAATTATTATCTAACCGGAAGTTTTAAAATCCCTATATTAGGTACATCAGGGCTAGGGGAAGTACTAATGTGATTTTAACAATTTTTGGCTCTTTGAATTTCATTAATACATCTCACAGTTTGACCGATGTTCCCTGAAAAAGTCAGCCCTTGGCACTGAGGTGCTCACATTCGGTATTTGGAGGCTTGAAAAGTTATGCTTCGATTTCGACCATTTTCAGTCAATGGGGCCATAGCTTGAAGACACTTATTGCGCAAAATACTCTTCAATGCAAACTTACGATATTATATTTATAGTAAAATTTAATGTTTCTGGCGTTTGTTTTTTTTTTTTAGAGAGTTGCCACACCTTATTAATTTTCAAACATTTTCACACTCTGTACTGAAGTGCTGTAAAGGAATATTCACATCAAAACTGATTAATATCTGATTGTTGCTTAGGGCAATCTGTATATTAGTCCTTTCAGTGGGCCACGCCCAGTTTTAAAATTTGTTTCCCCAACCGCAATACGAACCTCACCAGCGTGCCGAGGCACGCAAGTACCAAGTTTAATCAGAGTTATTGTTTACCCATACAGACCGAAGTTTTACAAACAGACACCGGTAGTTCCATTTGTCAGCCTGATCATTTTTATATATCTAACTCTATAACTATCTCGCTTAGTTTCAACATTAACTCCGCAACATGTTGCCACAGTATAGAAATTGGACCAAGGGTGCAGTATGTCCCAGTTCTGCAGACCATTCGAATAAAACTTGCTGCAAGCTATTCAAGTGATGTCTTCTCATTTAAGTTAGAAACGACTCTCACATTCGATACCACCCGAAAATTTTGTTAAAAATGTTGTTACAAATTGAAACTACTCATCTTCCTTAGTGAGCGAATTCCACATGTCTCTCCCTCGTGTGCAAGGAGTTAGCGCCATTGTGCGTGTTCCAGTGTGAGATATTTATGTTTCATTTAGATGAAAACATGTCCTACATAACTTATTCCGCCACTCTCCCTAACTCCACACCACAAATAAGCGGTTGTGTGTGCTGACCATGTGTGCGTGCGTGAGTATGACAACACGTGTTACTGCGGGCACATTACTCGCTATTTGGCTACTATTTCATTCAAAGGACATCACTTTAACAAACTGCGAAGCGAGAAAAAGTGAAAGCGCAAATTGCGAAAATATAACTTAATTTCCTCGACAACCAGTACGAAAGAGAACAGTAACACACACACACACACACGCACACACGCATGCATTTATTTATTTGTTGCGGGTAAAAAGTGCGCGAAAAACGCGCTAGGAAAGTGCTAGTGACAGAAGTAAATAGGCGACAAAAGGCAATGTCGCCACCAAGTCAACTAGCTGTGAAAGAGTGCAGGCAGGCGGCAGCAGCGGCAGTTACAGTGAGAGGATATGACAGGGATGTGTGTGAGACGCGAAGTTGTTGAAAGGCATATGAGTGTGTGTATGTGCGTGCGTGTGTTGTTCGGAGTGACCAACTACTGGCGGTAAAATGCGCTCGAAATGTGACAACTATGTGATAGCAAGCGCCTTAATTTACCAATACACATGCAATTCTGCGTAAAATGAATTCACAGTTAGAAATTTACTTGCACACAAGCACGTTCCAGTGCTGCCACACCGCACACATGCATAAAAATAAATAATTTCACAAACACACACACACACACACACACACATACATATGTGCTTAAAGAAAGCGTATTCTATATCGAAGATTGTGCCACACAGCAGCCACTCCTCCGCATGCAACATCTCAGCTGCTTTTTCTATTTCTTCTACTTCTTCTTCTGCTCTCCATTTCATATCGCTGGCATTTTTGCCTGTTTCTTGCACCGCAATGTGCCACAAAGCGCTTTTTCGTCTGCGCTGCACAACTCGCACGTACCACTTGCCACTCGCATACACACACACACACACACATACATGCATATATGCTTAGAAATAAGCACGCACACACACACACACGCTCACTGCATGTCAATGTCGTGCGAAAGAGTTACTAGTCTTGCTGGCGAAGTGCAAAATTGCAACAAAATAAATTTGCTGCCTAACTTTGGATGCCGACTTTGGACATACATCATTCTGTGGTTGTGCGGGCAGCACCAGCATTCTTACATAATCATACATCCTTGTTGCCGAAGTTGGATAATGGCAAATTTACTATGCATACTTGCTTCGAGTATATTCTCAAATAGACTTCTTGCGCAAACAACCAGTAACAAGCATTTGCAACAACATATGCCAGAAAATATATGTGACTTTGAATATGACTTGAGCGCACTTGACCATGTTGTGTGCATAGTTGTACCACATATGAAATAGTCTTAAAAATATGTAATTCATATGCAATGAATCGCGGACCTCTAGAGTGTTGTCATTGGAATTTTTGATTGGGAGGGACCTTCGTCAGGGGAATTGAGTTTGAAAACTGAGCTGAATGCTCTTCAAAACTGTGTTCCAAATTTGCTGAGACTTTTCTGGCCTTCAACTAATACAAAAATGAAGTTGTGGGAAAAAAAAAATGGAAAAAGACAAAAAAATACTTGTTTTTAGGAATGAAAAATTAGGCCATATACTCAAATAGCGGTTCGAGAGTAGATTTTATGAAATTTTTAAGATCATCTACTTCTCAGGTAATATTAAGAAACCATACATGAAAATCATGAAGAGTACGACTAATATCTGGAAAGATTAATACTAGTAAAGTACTAGTTACTATTTACTAGTAGTAAATTAAAGATTACTAGTTCTCGACGCAGAGATGTGACCCTCCAAGTAGATTTTATGTTCAAAAGCTACAATGTGAAGTATGCTTATATTATAACAATTTTTCAATGACATTGTTGCTCTAAATTTTACAGCAGATATGGCTTATGGTAAAATCCAGAACGCGTATCTCTGGTGACCACTTTTTTAAACATAGTAGCAACCTAAAATATAACCTTTGGGGTTTATGAATTGCCAAATTGTCAACGAAGTATTTTAGGCGAACTAATCAAAGCAGGTATAACTTCAACTAATTTACTCTCTCGCTCTCTCTCTCTCTCTTTGCAATAAGCTGTGTACTGGGTGCTTAGAGAAGTCAATGACAGTTGACTGTTCCAATGCTTGGCATGACAGCGCGAAAGAGGTCGAATAATGTCATCTAAAAGAATTTAAATATGAGAAGATAATACCAGAAAATTGGAGCTTATCAAGGACCATCGGACCATGATCAGCTGTTCGATTGTTTTCGTTGTATGGAAAGGACGTGCAAATAATTGCTAGTAAAAATAAGAAACTGCAATTTACAAATATAATGAAAGCATGCTTCTTTTACTTGCTCATTTAACACTTTTTCTTTTGCCTTTGACTCTGAGTTAGCGTTCAAAACATCTTCTGCGAATCTTTTCACTCTAGGTTGGGAATCTCTTCCAATAACTAGTAGCCCAATTTCATTCTCAGTTGAGGATGAGGATGGATCCACCAATTCATTCGCAATACCCTTTATTGAGGTTGACAAAATTGACCGATTTATTAAATTTCGTAGAAAAACTTGATTTAAAGAAATAACTATCAAAAACGTTGAAGAAACATCAGTAAGGCAACTCTCACTTTTAAGTTTTGAGAAGGTTAGAACATTTTGCACTTTTTTTCTGGTTGGAATGAAACATTTTGAGAAAAGTACATGCTAATTTGACAGCTCGAGCATTTGCCGGACATAAATGCAACATTTTTGTGAGAAAAGAAAACACTATAAGATAAGAATAGTCTTATAGTTTACTCTAGTAGGAACTTATGAAAACCAAATTTGGTAGTTTCAACAACATAACATTGACTCGCAAGGTTATTATTACGCAAGGTTCATACGCAGTAAATTTTGTATATACTATATATAGTACATAGATGCTTCAGATCTAACGGTTCTGCCACCTGCTACTAGCTGATAGAACATTTAGCTCATGGCCTGTACATAAGAGAATTTAGAAGGGTTCTAATAGCAGTTTCAAGAAGAAGAGGAATAAGCAAAAGATGAGCGGACATATTTTCCACCTTTTTTAAGGACATTCTAACAAAACTTATAAATAAAGCAAATAAACTGCAAATAAGAGCTTGTATTAAATCAATCCAAGGTAAGCATAAAACTAAGTGCATAGGTAAATTATTATATTTTTACTCAACGTATGCTATGTGATGTTGGCAACGCACATTCAAAGTCAACATTAAGCGCTGAGAGCACTTAAGTCATTACAATTCATTGCAATTAAAGTTAATTTTCCTAACAATAAGCAATGCGATTCATTTTTACTGCTACTATTTGTGTATGTTTATGTGTATATTTCGTTGATACTGACTTAGCTCTTAAGTGCTGAGCACAATTTAGAGCTTTGTCTAATTACTCGTTTCACAGACAAGTCTCATTTGCAGCCCCTTCCCTTCCTTGTAGCCTCACAGATCCACAATTAATTAATTGAACAATCATCATTTGTTGGCCTGATTTAATTTTTATGCTACAGACAGCCGAAAGATGTTTAATTTTGCAGTGGCCCCCTCGGCCGTTTGGTCCCAACTGTACGAGTATCAATGCCAAATGCCCAGTTGCGAGCTCGTATGCCGCAAATGAAATGAAAAAGTAAGGAAAACTATGAAATTAGTCGGTTATTGCGCGCTATTAGCTCTAAACTTTGTGCTTAGTAAGCTCATTTCGTGCATGCGGCCACATGTGCTCACGTGGGTGGACGCGAGTGGATTTCACTTATCAGCATTGACCGGTCGCCACTGCCCCGGTTGGCCAGCGGACCCGCGCGCCGTGGCCATCGTGTATGCGTAATTATCTCATTGCACCGAAAATGTCCATAAATATTAATAAATTGCAAACAATACAATTTGAAGTGAACGGCGGCTATAAAAGCGGTGCCTTGGTGCTGGTGAAAAACAGCGGAAAAATGGCAACATTTACACCGCCCATGCCATTAAGGCACACAGGTGGAAATTGGAGTGGCCCTGGGCCGTTCGTTGGCCGCTCGAGTGGCTGCCGTTCTGCCTTGTTGCGTGTTGGCCGCATTTTTTCCGCTCGCTCAGATATCTGAATATTACAATGAACTCTAACGAACCACTAACAACAATGCATGCAGGCTGTATTCTGCACGCCGCACGCCGCATGCCGCATGCCACATGCCATATTCAATGTTCTAGGCTTGCATTCAAATTACAATTTAATTGCAATTTCGAGTGGTGTGCACAATTGGCGCTGTGAAAGGTGAAAATTCCGCACATAATATGATCCCGATAGTTGTACGGCCCGCGCTGAAACAGTATTTTAAAATTTAAAAATTTCAAAGGCGGTTAAAGTTAACTTAAATTAAGTTAATTAAAGTTGGGTTTGTTTATGTTATGCTACAAGTTAAGTTCAGCTAAGTTGTTATAATTCTAATTAAGTTCACTTTAGTAAATTAAATTAAAATTTATTTAAGTAAGGTTTTCTATTCTATTGAAACTTTTTTAAGTTAAGGTACGTTAAGTTAATTTCAATTTATTTATTTAAGTTTAGCTGAAATGTATACGTTTATTTAGAGCTGATTTAATTTTATTCTATTTATGTTAAGTATTCTTATTAACTTCTGTGCTGTTAAGTTAAGTTATTTAAATGTTAAGTTCATTTGACTTAAGTTAACTTATTTGAATTAGATTAATGTAGCTTTTTATAACTTTGAAAACTCTTATTTCGTTAAAACTAGTTAAGGATACATAAAGTTTATTTAAATAAATCATAAAACTTATTTATCTTAAGTAAGTTAACTAAAGCGCGCTCAGTTAGTGTTAATTGAAATTTAGTGAACTAAAATTTACTTAGACAAGTTACACTAATTTTATTTTAATTTGTTTCTGATAAGTTAATTTAGCTTAAGCTTAGTTAAGTTAAGTCAAATCAAGTTTAAGTTCATTTGACTTAAGTTTATTAAGTAGGCAAGAATTACTTAAATAGTAGTATAATATAATCAAGCACTGGTTGGTTGGTTTAGTATTATTGGGATCATCGATGGGCTCCCAAACATGGGATCCATATCCATATATTGGCAAAATTTTGTTAAGTGTAGTTAACTTTCCGAAAGTCTCCTAAGGTACTAACCATCAAGTCACGAGTAAGTTTTAAAAATCTGCAGGTGTTTTCCAATCCATAAGGTGGTTGTGGTAAGATATTTTTGGAGACGCCCTAGGGCAAAAGAAATTCAAAAATGTCCCTAAAAGTTTTGATTGGTACTAGTCTGTTTACGAAACACCTTTGACATTCACATAATGCCGTGACAAAGTTTGCATTTATGCCTATTCCATATTTGTTGCAACGCTGTTGCGTGCAGCATAATTATTTCTGTTTCGAACCTCGGTTACCTTGAGCATGTGGACATTGCCTCGATTCGTATTATAAACGTTTTATATCTTTTTTGACGATCTCATTGCGACTCATATGCAACGGTAAATAAATGCTGCCAGCAATTATCTGCTTCAAATTTGGAAATTCGTTCGGTTTTCGGAGAATCAGACACCTGAGCTGATGGAATAGCCCGACGCACGACTGAATATCACTAATGTCCCGACATTAAGCACCTACAGCGGTTATATGTATGTATGTATGTTCGTTAGAAGACAGCAGTCCGCTTAGAAATGCTGACTATTAATGTACTGAACTAACCGAGTGAGCCGGCAACTGAGTGACCTGCATACAAACAGTCATTTAATTTCACTAACACACTCCGTTCCGCACTTAGCGCACAATTTGTTGTTGTAGCAAAGGGTGGGGGAAATGCCGGAAAAGTCTAATAAATTACAATGGTTTTGTGTTTTCGCAAAAATTTATGATATTGCGACTAAGTGCTGCAAAAGCGACTTTGACACACACAAACACAAACAAACACGAATGCAAACACACATGCATATGCAGAGTCTACAGCATACAAGTGACAAACGAACAGCTAAATTACAGCTTATGTAGGTAGGTTTGTAAAAATTTTCGTATAATTTTATTTTTGTTGTCGTCCATGGCAAAATAAACTGTTTATGATAGTAAAATATGCAACATTTAATTACAGTAAAATAAATTGTTTATTCAATTTGCACTTTCTGAAAAATTTAGTGTTATTATTAAGTGCTCATACATATGTATGTAAATTTGTTATCAGGAAAATATGAAAGCAAATGATTTTGTTGAATATTCATGAAATTTATAACATAGAAGTGTTGCCAAAGAAACTTTTTGGACGAAGTGTAGTTACATAGTAATTTACCCCAGCACAATTTTCCTGTTATTGTAGCTAAAAAATATATCACAAAAATTGTGTTGTTGTACGACAACAACAATAATATTGTCGACTTTAAAACCACATTAAAATCCGGGGTACGTTTCAGTTATGTAGGCGGACTATTGCGTAGGCGGACCACTACCTGAATGGCTTTAAATTTCTCCAACGAAACTATTCTAAAACAAGGAAAATAGGAACCGATTTTGCAGCGAAAGAATCACTCTGGACCAAAAGGAGGGAAGTAAAATGGTTCTCCTTCACTTCAAGGTTTTACTTGCTCTCATATATTTTCCCTCTTAAGTTTGTATCGTTTTCTGGCCACATAGGACATTAGTTGGGCCTAATTATATTTACAGTGCGATTTTTCTATAACAGGAATATTTTGTAAAACACACGTAAGACCCCTTAGCTTTTTCTGACCCTATTTCATAATTATAGTTTTACCAGCTCCGTGACCAATACCAAATTTTTGCTATCAATTGATTCTTGTCCAAGCTGAGTTTGGTGTATGTCTTCAATGCGAGGTGGTTATACATAAGACTACACAAATATTATATACATTGGCGCATAAATGTAGGCTACATTTAACTCTCAAAATGTATTTATACGTATTATTGAAAGCACAATCGAAACCTCGTTTTTAAAAAGAAATATCAAACACCAATTTCTAATTTTTTTTTTTGTAATTTAAGAAATAAATACAGTTGAGTACATAAGCCGAGTTGCTGAATTTTCCACTCTCAACTATGGAAATAGTAAAAATCAAAAAGCACCAACTTTCATAACTTTCATTGCGCGCCGAACGTGCGCACTTTTGTAGCTTCAAGGAGTGTTGAAAATTTTTAGAGCTTCCGGGGCATGAACTCAATACAAACAGAAAACTGCGACTCACCAGCCTTTGTAATGCATTTAAGTGGGTTTTAAGCTTTTTTGTGGCGCATATGTGTGTGTTTGGGTCGATTTTATGGACGCATGGATGAAAACTCCTCCAGCGATTAATTCGATAGCAATTGGTTTAGTGGGTTTTATTTATCACAGCTTATTGATTTTTGGAAGTTTGGCGATTTGCAAAAAGCTGCTTTTGAATTTCATGGCAACTCACATAAGGCAGATATTATTTATGTTTTCGATTTGCTTTAACATATAAAATATTTTCAATTGCGCCCACTTTTTGTTGTATTGTTGCAAGGGAGGTGGTTTTTAGTAAATTTTGGAACTTAATTTTGATTCGTGAGCTTTGAATATTGAATTTTCAGTTTCTCATCTTGAGTACTTATCTCCAGTTCAGCCAGTCCAGTCCAGCTGGTATTGGGTTACAATTTTGATTTTTACTACTGATTCCTTAACCTCAACAATTGAGAACAATTCAAATGAAATTTAAAATAAATCTTCTTCTTGTTCTCAATCAATTTCTTGTGATAATTGCATTTATGGATATGACTAAATTCCGAGTGAAGATTCTAATCATTCCTGTTTCGAATTTGTGTATAAGAAAGCAGGAATTTGAGATATAGATCTGTGTTATGAGGACTAGATTTAAAATTTTTTAAGATTTTTGAGTACTGGGGTTTTAGATTATAGATTGTAGTAGCAATATATAAGGCAACAGATTATGGATTATGTATCATATTTATAGATTACATACTATATATACTACTACTACTATATACTATAGGTTATAGGTTACAAAACATATCTTATAAATTATGGATACGTAATTATTGATTACAGGTTATAGATCATATATTATATATTATTGATTGTGGTCTATAAATTATATATTAAAGATTACAGACTATAGACCACGGATTATAAATTTTAGGTTATCGGTTATAGATTTTCGATTACCAAAGATTATATACTGTGTATTCCCTTTAAGGTCGCTTCCGGAAATTGAAAAAATTAGGAATTAAAAACAAAAATGGAAAACCACAAATGGAACAATCAAGCACAAATATATCATACAATCATACTACGAGTGCACAAACTGATAATTCAAATAAAAGTATTCACACTTAGTTCCATGTTCAATAGGCACCAAAATATTCGGGTTTTTATCTCCTTGCTGTGGCCTTTTGTCATATTGTTGATGGCTTTGCAGGCGTTGTCGCCTTCGCATTGTGCCTTTTTTCGGGCGATGGGCGGTGGCAACGCATACGTGACTTGCATATAAACTTTGATGGTGGTCAGCGTTTGACCAACGATTTTTCCACATATCGTCCCACCACCAAATCCAAATTAATTTGCTTGTTGTCCATGTGACACCTTTACCACGGGACGCGTCACACTCGTGTGGTGGAACTCGGTGGAATGGAGAGTGTCGACGCTGGCCAGATTGTGGAGAGGAATCACGTAGAGTTTTTAGGCAGTAAATACAAAAGTGAGCTTGGATTTATTTTCCAATGAGCAACCGATGCCATTGTCACGTGTGTTGTTGCTGTTCTAGTGCGGACCACAAGTTGACCCACTTTTGGGGTCAACATAAAACTTAAGTGGTTGGGACGCAACAAACACATGACGCGCATATTCACACATGTTTGATATTTGCATGTGCATTTGTATGTGTGTGGGCAACAATTTTGGGATGGGCCATATGCCTCTCAAAATTGAAATATCATATCTAAAATGCGAACGTTTAAGGTTTTAGGCAAGTTTCCCTTAGTGAAGGAAAACAAATGTCGGTCATTCAATTTCTTATTGGGGAGTGACCTTTTTGCTTGAACTATTTTTTCTTTTTTGATTTTTTCTAATTTAAACTTTCTTTCCAAACCAAAATTAGCAGAATATTAGCACAGAAAAATTAGTTCTGATCTAGTTTTAGTAATTTTTTTTGATGTTTTTTTATTACATTGTATAAGGGCTCTCCTGGTGTATCTCTCACTATCTCCCTCTTTAATACTATCCCCATATATTTCTCTAACTGCTATCTCTGTCTATACATCTATCTTTAGTTCTATATTTGCATCTATTTCTAATTCTATATCCTTCGATCTCTATAGCTATCTCTTACTTTATATTACTATCTTACTTTATATTTCTGTATCTGCCTCTTTCTCTATCTCAATTTAAGTCTCTATACCTGTTTATATCTCCTTCTCTACTTCCATCTTAATCTATATCTCTTCATCTCTGTATCTATCTCTATATTTCCATCTCTATCTATCTTTATTATCTCTGTCTGCTCTATCTTTTTCTTCATCTGCGTTCTTTTCGTCGTCGCTGTTACTATCTCTATACATTTCTCATAATCATCGTCAAGAAGATCGTCCTTAATGACCTCAAAGTTATAACGTAAGCCTAATTCTACGTAAATTTGAGTTCTTTACGATTGACTTCTTAACGTTCTACCGACAACATTCGATATTGTATATATTTAAAATGTAGCAATATTTCTATACCATTACCATTACCATATCAGGTGAATACTCTTCAAATCCATTCCCTCCATTATATAGAAGAAAATCAAGAGCGTTTCAGTCTTACAAAGACTCACAATCTCTTGTAGATTTCCATTCTCCAACAGTTAAAAATCGGAATATTTTTTATTTTTTTTTTTGAAACCCAACATCAGTATATTTTATTTATTTCTAATCTAATTTTAATCCCTGCCTCTAGTTGACTTAGATGACTAATATTAGGATTAAGTAAAGTGAAGCCCAATTTAGACAAAGTTGAAATCTGAATTGTTAAGAGCTTAAGACCTTGTAATGGTGCCTTTAACTTTTTACTGTTTTCCCGGACTTTCCTAAGTGTAAAGCTTATATAATTAAACATTTGCAGGTCAATCGGGTTGTCGGAATGATTTAAGCTTACTTATTGCCACACACAGATCATATTTCTTTAGCACAGACTGCTACCACTTAATGATGAAGAGGTTTGCGACTTTGTTGAAGCGTTCCACATTTACGATCTCATTAGGGGTGAATTGACAATTAATTAATATGTTTATAAAAATTTAAGGGTATCAGCGCTGGTCCATTATATCCTTATCTTAACTCATATGTTACCATTATTTCCTTTTTACCTCCGGAAGTAGGACCTTGGTTTTCCTTATTCATTTGCTGAAACAAATAAGCTGAGGTTGATTTTCCATATTTCTTTAAATAAATGGAAGTTAAAATATACAAAATTCCAGATTTAAACAAATCTTTGTTGTAATAGTATACGTATAGTCGTGCATATACACACACACACACACGCATACATTCACATGAATGTAGTCAGGCAGCAAATTACCGACATTAAAGTTCACAAACGCACGCGTACGCGGCAAAAGTGTGCAAAGCGAAGGGTAAAAACGAACATAAATTAAACTGATTACATCGATTACGCCAACTGACATAAGACCACGTATCTGCATACATGCACACACACATATATATATATACATATGTATACACATGCTTGCATTTGTCGGCTGATGCACGAGGCTGCCTGCGCAGGACATATGCAATACAAAAGAAGAATTATCCTCGAAAATGGGACATTCACATATACACACACGCACACACACACACACATACACACACACACAAATACACGCACGCAAATTGTTGCCCTCCTCCGAATGGGGGCCATTGACCTACATACAACAACTACACATGCTGTAAATGCGGGGCTGGCAGGGGAGTCGCTGTGGCAGGGCGTGTAGAGCGCGGGTAGCCGAAAACCATTATCTTTATTATTTCTGCAAATAGTACATTAATGGCTGCCTCAAATCGTGAGCGACCGGCAAAGTGCAAATACGGCGAGTTGTGCAACAGCAGCATCTGCCAGTTGCACAGCGACCCAGCTGCCTCTCGACCACTGCGCATTGTCCATAGCTGGCTGACTGTGTGCCACGAAACCAGCTGGCTGTAACAACAATAACAACGCTGCATCGTTGCGTCGGTGCGCGTTCATGCAACGAGGTGTCCGCCTTTTAGCGCGCGTCAGTGTGCGTGCGTGCGTCCACTGCAGTGGCGAAACGTGCGTGAATCGGTGTCATAAAGCACCGCTGGCAGTTAATAATGCACCCCTGTGTAGTGCTAAACTGAATTATCACCGGCGAAATTATGTCTGCTGGGGAGGGAGTGTGAGCGTGCGTAGCGAACACAAAGAAATGTTTAAGCAATAATGACTTTTATGGCACTCGACAGTTGGTCAAAAATTAAATACTGACCGGTGTAGGAAAAACTTTGTAAGGAGTCTGGCGTGACCAACATGCACGATCTTGCTGCTCAGTCTTATCGTCTTTACAATAAATAATTGGTTAAGGTCAAATCGGTTAAGGCTGGCATGTGATCACAGCTATTATCTTGTTTATACCTTGAACTTAGAACCTGAAAAAGAGCTGTGATGATGGTCTGGAAATGAGGAAGACAACTTCTAAAGTGGATCTATAGCTTATGTTAATCATTCAGTGTTGTCTAAAGATGTAGTCCGATTTCCATTTTTAGTTGAGAGTTAAGACATATTAGAGGCAATATTTGCCCAAAGTTTAATTTCGGCATCTTCATTCATGCTTTATATATCTGTTGTAAAGTGATGACTAGCTTGCTCAGCCCCACCGTTCAAGTCTGTAGAAGAAAAGTTGAAGTCTGGAAAGGACGGGATCAATAAGTAATATTTATAGCAAAAGTTTTAGCTTATCTTTTCATGGACAGCAGCGATGTACAAAGTTTTGATGCGCAAAACAGTCCCTGAAGTCAAAAGAGCTTCTTTGTGATTCTAAGTGAAAAAAAAATCATAAAATCTCATTAAGAACACTTTCATTCATTACCTCAAATTTAAGTGGATTCCATTGTCAAGCACCTGTTAGCAGAATTTATCGTTATATTCGGAAGGATTCACAAATAATTTATTTTTCTTGTATATTCCTGCAATTTTAAACAGCTACGTAGGTTCCTACGAGTGCAGCATATCATTTGCTGAAATTCCATTGATCCAAAACATAATTTGTAATTCTCACTAGGTTTATGAAGCATTGCAAAGTATTGAAATTTTTTAAAATATTACAGAATGCTCAAAAAATAATACTTATTCACAATTAACTTTATTTCGTCTCTTTGTTTGCTTTGCTTGATGGAAAAACAGCTGATGATTATTTAACTGCTAATTAATAATTGGTGGCCTTACGCATTCTTTATAAATGTGATCTGAAAACACTTTAAATTGGAATTTTTCGAAACCATGCATGTTTGAAAATAAACTTTCTCTTTTTCGGCTTATTTTCTATCATATTCAGGCAGTCTGAAGATTCCTTCGAAAGCTAATGGGAAGTACGCTAACTCGGATGAAATTGCTTACATTCTAAATTCTGCTTTTCTTTTTGATTTATATAGTTTTTCAATTGAACCTCAAGGCACCTGCTTGAACATTACACAAATCAGAGCTGTATTTTCATTATTTTTGTTGAAATCGGTCTTTTTCTTTTAGTTTCAAATAATAGAGCCCGATGATCTGTTCGATCGAATGTTATGACCCGAACAGAAATCTTCTCACTTATATGTTAACTAACTCAGATCACATAATTGCATTCTCAAGACGAAGTAGGATTATGTCGGTCATATAACTTGATTTGGAAAATGGACAGGCCCTTTGTAAATATGTACAATTAGCTAATTTTTCATCTAAGGAAAAAACTAGTAATTGATTAAAATGAGCACCTGTTTGAAATAGCAAAAAAAGTCAGTGGAAATGAATAATGAAATTTACTCAGAAGGAATTAAAAAAAAAACTCGTTTTGTAGCAGTAGCTATAACATTTAAATTAATTTTTAAAGTACGTACTTAACTCCAAAAACATAGTTCGATTTGTCTTCTTGAGCCTTTGACCATTAATTGGTTTAGACATAGTGTCAAAAGGCTTCGATATTTGGCTTCCTCCTGAGCAGTGCTCTAATAGACACCTTTCCAAATCAGACCTTTCATCACTAAATATTTATAGCATTTCTTGTAAGACTAGTCTTTTACTGACGTAAGTCCAAATTATATTTGTAATAAAAATATATCTTATACGAAAAATGTTTGAAGTGAATTTTCATTTCTACAAAATTTTTCGTGACTAGCGTTTTCAATTTGTATTCAATTTGTATTCTTGTAATATAAGTTTCGGTCCCTTTTATCTGCTATTAAACTAGGTGCGTGACTTGACTAGAATATTATTTACTTGTCCAATTGTAGGCAACATTTTTCCGCAAAAAACTTCTACCTTTAATTGCATAGTGGGTACAATGGTAGCATACATTTAGGTTGCTTTTAATTAATGGTAGATACAACTAAAGCAAACTAATAAGTGGTAAAAGCGTTACTAATTTATTCCGTGTTTGAAAACGTTCAAGAAATACCTTGAACTACATATTGGGGCCAATAAAAAATTAGAATGCGCGCATATACGGATTAGATAATGAAATATTTAGGTATATACCAGTTATATTCACATATGAACAGAGATGTGTGCAAATTGACACTTAATTGTTGCCATTAGAGATGCACTAATGACACATCGCTCACGCCGAGTACGAATGTCGTGTGCAATCAGCAGCACCTACAACAAAAACACATGTGCATATGTGAGGAAGTGCAAAGTTTGCAAGCAACCAATTTTGTGAAATTACATTTTTCACATCCGCACCATGAGCGCACGCACACAAGTGCAGTGAATTTGTGTCCGAATGGCCGTGTAGTTACATAAGGTAAATGTGTTAATGCATCGGCACAAATTTACAGGCACGCAAGCATTCGTAAGCGCTTAAGTGCATAAACATGAGCATCTCCACACACAAACACACACACACACACACGCCTAGAGACGTAGACACGCTGTAACAAGCATTGTTGGTTGCAAGGACACGAATCCGTGTTCGAATCCGTGCAAATGCGATTGGAAAAGGAAAAGAATGGAAATGAAAGGTGATGCAAGGAAAGGCAGGGAGAGGTAAGGAAAGTAAAAATGCAGAGACCAAAGCAAAGCAAGTGCCAAACAATGGCGTGAAATAAATAAATAAACCCGACTACCAATGACGCCCACCGAAACATGTGGCGCTGATGATGAAAGGAGTGCACACTTGCAACAACAACAAAAACAACAGCAACGATGGTGACTACAGAAATTACATCAGCAAATCGCTCTGCTGCATTGTTGATTGTCCGTTGGCTACTGCTGTTTTTGCCGCTTTTTGTGCCTACAGCGAATCTGCATTTGCACACACACACACACACACACACGCGCGCATACACAGTTATACAAACTCGCTTGTGCGGTTTTTTATTTGCAATGCTGTGTGGGTTTTACAATTGGGTCACGCGTCAATAACAACAATTCGTGTGCATGCTATATTTGAACGTCAGGTGCGCACACACACACGCACACATGCACAGACACAGCCATCAATAGCACAAATGTTGATACTCACGCAAAGTTTGGGCCACAGTCACGCATTATTGCATTGATGAACGCGCTGCTATGCCAAAAGAACTGATGTGTCGAGCTGCTTGTGTGACTTACGAGCTCAGTTGCCGACTTACATGAACACATATGTGCCACACACACACATGTTTGCACATTTGGACGCTCCCATGCATGCTGCGCGTGGCCCACTTTCCGTTTTGCGCTCGTTGTTGATAACAGCAGGACGCACACGGTGGTCCGCACCGGCGTCCGCGCGACTCCACAGGCATTTGAGCTTCCCATGCAAGGGTCCGCATCGCTTGTGACCCATTTCCCCATACGCTATTTACACATAAATTATTAATTTTTATCTTATTGCCATGTGGGCTAAGTTTAATTTTCCTCACAATAACCTCCTCCCGTCCGTTCCCCTCTATACAGGCGGTTGTATGTTGCTCGAGGATTTGTTTTGTGATTTTTACATTAGGAAACTGTCTGCTAGGTGTCAGAGTCGATGCGATTTGCATACAATTTATCGGTACTGGGTTTAAGACCGAAATTCTTGCTCCTGCCAATACTTTCTGGTACATCCAGAAGACGCTTGTGGATCTCTCCATTTATTTAATGCAATGTTGACCCATCCCACAAAGTGGATTAGAAAAGAATCCCGGTCAAAACTGTAAGGTCCTTGTGAATAACATATCAATGCAGAAAGTCAAAGTTGTCTCTGGTAAATAACTGGTATCTCCTCCAGAATATACGATCTAATATCCAAATGGAGTATTATGTTCTCTAGAAAAACATTTAGCAGCATCAACCTGTTGGAATTCAGAGATGTTAATCGAAATCATTGGTTTGAAATATTTTTGTAATTTTATATAAGAAACTGGTATGTAAACTACGCGACAAAAGTAAATCGAGGAGTGTTACAGAACTTCAAAAAGCTGCGATCTGAAACTAGGACGATTTATTTGGATTAGGAAGTTCTCTGTTAGTATTCTTGTTAGTATTATGGTTTCAAAACATTACGGGCTTCTTATTGTCTTCTACTCTTCTAGAGAAATTTTGTAAAGACTTTAAAAATACTTGGAAATATAAGATAAGTTGCTGGAGCTTACATTCAGAAGAGAAGCGAATGTTATCTAGAGTTTTCAGAACATTTTCCTATCCAGTAGAGCTCCAGTATAATATGTTGACAAGAGAAAGGGATTAGAGCTCGTTAAGATACCGACAGACTGTGATATTCATATTGAGTCGCCAGCGAATTTGCCATAGGCAAATGTGAATACTTGGATTGCGGGGATTTATAGTCAGAAAAAAAAATTCTGAATAGAGTTCACAAGAATTGCATATCAGACACATTTTGGCCAACCAAATTCTTTCTGAAAACATACATTTTTGAGAACGAGCCACTCTGGTTAGGAATTTCAAACCTACAGCTCAAGAACAGGGGAAGGGCCTTTATGTAAATAAGAAAATATTATAATATAAATATTCAGTGTAAATGTAGAATATGAGCCGGTAAGAGAATATCTTCTACCATTATTTATTTTAAAGAAAATCTTTAACAGAGTTGAAAAGTGATTTCACTTAAGAAATAGTTCAAAACTACTTACTGTTTGCTTTAAAGTTTCGTATAAAGTTTGAATATTTTTGTAGTTGAAATTAACCTAGAATTGTCACAGTGCTGCTACTCTTAGAAAATATCTAAACTGTTAAAATGAAACTAAAAAAACGCAATTTGGGTAAAATATTAGTGCTACTAACAAGTTTTCCAAAAAAAAAATAATAGTATTGTAAATTGTTGAAATGTTCTTTCTAGATGATAAAGTATGTCTGTAATTTCTGTTTTATTTTATTTTATTTTTTAATATTATTAATTATATTTGATTAATTCAGTTTGATTAAATTATATTACTTAGATTAATATATTTTATTTAATTCGAGTAAGTTTGATATAATTTAATTTTAGCACTTTTGTTTTATTTCATTTTATATTATAGTCAATTAAATTTTATTCTTGTACAGAAGTATAAAAATCATGCATTTCTTATTTTCATTTCACATACACTCACCCAACAATGGTCCAAATCACAGCAACACTATGCCAGCTGGTCCATTACACCAATGACGTGTCGTTGCGGCTGTTGCACTTGCCTTGCTCTGCTGGAGTTGGATGAATTTAACACACCATCTGTGTTGATTTATACACCACATGTTGACAAACACATTCACATGTGGCAACTACAATCTCACTCACTTCCCCTCATGACGCTCTGCAAATAGCTGAAGAACATTTCTACATATCCACACGCGTAAATAGGGGCACGCACATACAAACTATTTGCAGGCAAGTCCGTTATTTCCATTTTTTCTTTTTATTTTTGCATAGATATGGCAGCAATTAACATTTACTTTTGTTGTTGTTGAGCGGGTAGAAGCCTACCAAGTTGACTGATGAAGTTCTCCTGCCTTTTCACTATAGGCATATGAATTCAAAATTTCAAACTTCAGCCTTCATAACAGAAGCCCATGTCTGGCAATATTGAGTATGTGTGTACCTGCATTAAAATTAAATAGAAATTCAGAAACTCATACAAATACACATGATAAATAAAGTTTGTTATATTACACCACAACAAAAACAACTTCAAAAACTATCATACTCTGTTGCAACATGTTGCGAGAATATAAAAACGTATATTTGGTATTTATTTGTATAATAGCAATTTTAAACTTTTTCTGTCTTATGGCCTATTAGTCTTCTCCTACTTAATACCAATTAAGTATAATATTTACGCTGCACAAGTAAGTTGCACCTTATGTTTATCAAATTATAGTTTATTTTTGGGAAGAGCTAAAAATGTGAATTCAATATTTTTAGCGCTCTCTCCTTGCAGTCCAGTTTCGAGGATTGAGTTCAAGTTCTTTAGCGAGTTTTGCTACAAACATGTCAGATTATCGAAAAACTGAATAATTTTCCCATTACAGATTTATTTCAAGTAAAAGATATATAAATTTTTAGATATACATTACAGGAACTGTTCTTCTATAGTAGGTCTAAGTGCAAATTATTGATATACTCATATTACTCATGCCCAGATGGCTAAGTATATATCATTGAACCATAAAAGAGAAGTGCCTTTTTTTTTGAATCTATAAAATCTCAACTGTGAATAGATAAATGAATTGGAAAAGATTTGGCTTCATATCAAATTTTAAACGGGCTCCAATATAGGAGGAAGCGGTGTTGGGGTTTGAGAAGAAAATCTCCGCTGATTAAAAGTATTTCGTAGAAGTCTTAAGACTAGGACAGGCCCTAAGCCTAATACCAAGCCGAGTATGGTTCCAAAAATATCAAATTTCTTTGCAGTTTTATTACAATTAGAAGAAGAGTTATTAATTAAAGCAGAACATTTTAGACTCTGTGTATACGAGTAATGTTCGATTCGATTAATTTTGTGAGAGCGAGGGTCACTTTGAGCACTTTTGGAGACAAATGAAATAAAAACATAACACCTTTGCCTAGTAGTGGTTTAAATTGGTGGTGTGTGTCTTGACTTCAATACGGACGCTAAAGGTATTACGGATATATACTCACTTTCGAAAGGATCTAGCATATTTTTAAGGAGTTTGATTATGGCAATGATAAGCACAGACACCCTCAACATGCATAATAATTTCCACTAATGATCGTCTGCGATTAGAAATTCTCTCTACATAAGCAGCCAAGTTTCGAACCCCTTGCCAATAGGGGAACCCAATTTTTACAGTTAATTACACAAAAATAGGCATTTTGAATATATTTGAATATATGTTGGCAAATATTTCACCTGATTTGCTTGATAAATTTGGAAAAACTCATAATTTTCGTATTCTCTTTTCCGAAAATCATTTGACTTAGCACATTTAATTGCCACAAATAAATTCAAATTTTTCTCGACAACTTTTCTCCGCAAATTGCTGCTCTCACAGTTGTCATACTTCGTTGCTATGCATTTCCGTTTCACGTGGGTGAATTTTATTTTGTATTGCTGTCCTACTTCCAAATTGCATAATGGAACCTTTTTCCAGTATTTGTTTGTGCAATTATATATGTATATTCATCGTTCGTGCATGCAACAACATTCATTGCTTGTGCAACTACACACAAGTGGAGTGGGTGTGTTGAAATCGGTGTTGCTGTCAGCATTTAGCACAGGACAATAATATCAGCAAGGTCATCCATCCAGCAGTCCATCTAGCCTTTCAACGCATTCGAGAGGAGTATTTATTATGCATGTGTATGTGTTTATGTCGTTGTATGTGTGTGTGTGTGCATGTAGTTTGCACTCTGCACGCATTTCCATTCCCATTTAGTTACTGACCAAAAACAAAAACAAAAAAAAAAAAAAGATGGGGAGAGAAAACGTATAATAACAACAACAACAATAACAGAAAAGTCATGCACTAAAATGCAAATGAAAATAACTGTAATTCAGGATGTAAAATTCTTTGTGACGCAAAATATGCAATGTCCTTTGCAAGTAATTTTGATCCACATTTTATGGAATGCCCAGACAGGCGCAAACACACACACCCATATTCACACACGCACGCTTAAACACGAGCGTATATTAAAGACTTTTGGGCAAAGCAAGCGACATAGTGGCAGCAGTTATTGTGCTGGATTTACGATATGCATGTGTGTGTGTGTGTGTGTGTGTATGTAAACGCTTTTTGGAGTGTTGACTTGGTTTACATTTCATTTCTAGTTAATTCCGTTAGTCGTAGTAAATCAAAATTCAGTCTCAGCGTTTCAAAGGTTCAAAAGCGAGATTGATGTTTTGAACGTGAGTGAATGTGAGCAGAAGTGTGTGTGTGTGTGTTGAGATTTATGTGCTTTTGATTGCCGTGTGAGAAAAATTTGCTGTTGCAATACTAAACACGGTAGAATATGTTGTTGTTGTTTTATAGATTTGTTGAATACTGTATGTTTATGCACCCCGAATAGTTCTGAAATTTGTGAAATCGGTTGTATTTGGGCTGACTGAAGTACAAGGGCGGTACTATATATCTGCTCTTTTCAGTTTTCAGACACACAACTAAACACTACTATCAGCAAAACCATACACATGGAACCAAAAATTCAGTGACACTTCAAACTCCTATTATTGGGTTGTTCGGAAAGTCATTTCGTTTTTTTTGGGGAACATGAAAGACAGTTTTCGTATAATGAATAAATATTTTATTAAATTATATATTGGCCATTCTGGTCCAACACCTTTTGCCATCTTTCTGGCAGTAACATAATTCCCCTCTCATAAAAGTTTTGGTCCTTGCTGGCAAAAAACTCGTCCAGGTGGTTTTTGACATCTTCATTTGAGGTAAAGGTTTTGCCATCCAAAAAATTTTGCAGGGACCGGAACAAATAGTAGTCGGAAGGCGCCAGATCTGGAGAATATGGTGGATGTTGCAGTACGTCCCATTCAAGCTGTAAAAGTTTTTGGCGAGTGACCAAACTTGTGTGAGGTCTCGCATTATCCTGGTGGAACACTACACCCTTCCTGTTGATTAATTCGGGCCTCTTCTCTTTAAGTGAATCATTCAATTTGTCCAGCTGATGACAATAGACTTCTGAATTAATCGTTGTATTGTCCGGCAAAAGCTCAAAAAAAACGATTCCTTTGACATCCCACCAAACGGAGAGCATCACCTTTTTTTGGTGAATGTTGGCTTTTGACACGCTTTGAGCCGGTTCATCTTTTCTGCTCCATGACCTCTTGCGTTTAACATTGTTGTATACAACCCATTTTTCGTCCCCAGTAATAATCCGCTTCAAAAATGGATCATTTTCTAGACGTTTGAGGAGCGAATCACACGCGTCAACACGACGACACAAATTTCGCTCGGTAAGGACATAGGGCACCCACACATCGAGCTTCGAGGTTAAGTCCATGCCTTTCAAATGGCCATAAACAGTTGAATTCGACAAATTTAACCTCTCACCGATCTCTCGTGTGGTGATTCGCCGATTTGCATCAACTAATGCCTTTATCGCATCTTTGTCAGCTTCGACCGGCCTTCCAGACCGTGGTGCATCTTCGACATCAAAATTGCCGGATCGAAATTTTGCAAACCAGTTCTGGCACTGGCGTACTGTTAACACGCCTTCTCCATACACATCCGTCAATTTTTTTCTCGCTTGGACAGCATTTTTACCTTTTCTGAAGTTAAAAAGTAAAATATGACGAAAATGCTGCTTATTGCTCTACATATTTAAAAAGGCACCAACCAAAAACTACTGGGTAGAATTAATAGAACTTTTTCACACACAAGCCTTGCAATATCAGCTCTCATGACATATAATGGTTATGGGGCTTAAGTGTGAAGTTAGTTTCGAAAAAACGTAATTAAGTCCTCTGTCGGGAAAAAACGAAATGACTTTCCGAACAACCCAATAGTATACATTCTGTAAATTAAATGTTTTTCATTCTAGAACTAGGCGTATAATCCATGATATTCGGGAAAACCAAAAAAGGCCCGAAGATTAAATTCTACACGTTTTAATTGTGCAATGAAAATGCCTTTTAATCTCAGCCAGGTCTTAGAGTGCGCGAGTGGTTATTCCAAAATGGTTTCAAGAGACCGAAATCCCATTACATAGCCATGCTCTGAAAAGAATTCAATGTGACAGCAATGAGTGAGCTCCTTTGCATTAGAAGACTATGAGATTGCCACCTCACTTTGCCTTTGAAATTATATCCTTCGCTTTACCTTTGGCTTTTACTCTCACCCTTTTCACAATACTTCATGTCTTGGATCCCAGTCAGATTTATTAACAAGGCCAGGGTTGCGTGCATGAAAGCCTATTATGTGCCGGCATAAGTTTTCCAAGTTATTTATTCCACAGTTGTTGTTGTGGTTAATAATACTTATGCAGCAGTGAGTCTGTTATCAATTCTCAAATACTCTCCCAATCTCCCTTTGTTGTTTTTAAAATTATTGTAGTACAATGAGATGATGCAGATTTCGCATGTTCACCTCTAGAGGAGACAGTTAGACACTGAGAAATCGTTGAGAGACTCTCTAACACTTTATCTATCGCTCACTTTCACTTTCTCTATCGCTCACTCTCACTTTCTCTCTCTCTCTCTCTCTCTCTCTCTATCTTGTTTATGCTATAATCGGATGTAGAGCGAACACTGTACAAAAATTTTGTCGTTGTTTTGATGTAAACCCCTTAATCACTAGTGTTTAGCAACGCCTGGAAGGGGTGCTCTTTGTAAGAAGCTCCTTGCTTGAGTTTATTAACATCGTTAGAGCCGATAAAGCTCGAAAAGCTGTTGATATGCCTCAAAATAATACTAAAAAAACTAAATATGCAAAAAGTTGTCTGCCCTTCTTCATCTATCGTCATCAGCCATCTATCGTTCTGTTTTTAAAGTTCTAAAAATCTCCCTAGTTGGATTAATATTTTCCCTATACCTGAAAAAAAGCCGCCTATCACAAATTATAACAACTTGATGAAGAAAAGTTTGGCTTTACATTACCTGCATTGCTATGAATCTGAAAAGCAGCTCCGAGATTGGAAACTCACTCCAACAATTCAACAATTCCTCACTGCAGGGCGTAGTCAAATTTATAGGAAACACACGCACGTATTGGCATTAGTGTCACCTTTCATGTTTACTGTCAGTTATTTAGCATATCACTTGTTGTTGTTGTGTTTGTTGTAGAATTTTTCTCTCCTGTAGCTTGCCTTTGGAGAATTTCGCTCTTCAACTTGCAATCTTCCCGTCTGCTTGTAGTTATTTGCATTGCAAAAATATTCTTTTGCTACACATTGTTCCGCAAATTCTATATGATGTGGTAAATATTTTCTATATGGATATGAATGCGAGTTATTTTTGTTACTGTACTTTCACATAACGGAAGAAAGGAAAATAAAACTCTACGCTTGCTTGCATCCCTGTACTTAATATTAAAGCGAAGAGTGAAAATTGCAAGGAATGTCTATTTTTCACTCTCCACCGAGAACGCTACCTCGTCCCAACCGCTGCCGCACGCTCCACCGCTTTAACTGCATCCAATTGCATATAGTAATGCTTAGTTTAAATGGTGTATTGTCTGTAAATATGCTGAGAATTTTTAATTAACATAAGTAAAATTTGTATGCAAGTCAGCAATGGCTGGGAAATCGCGGAAAAGCGAACTTTTTTCCGCCGAAGAGAGGAGCCCCAACTGATACGAATCGTATGTTGGAACGAGTTTGTAATTTTCATTTAAAATTTACGGTGTTTGTAGCGAAAATGAGCAAAGCGAAAGTCAAAAGCGATAAGAGAACACGTACAAATGAGCAGTGGAAATCAGTGTTCGATTATTTGCGTGTGAGTTTTTATGAAATTAATTAAATTAGCGAGTAAAGCTTAACTCTGGTTAGTGCAAAAGCGCGTCTGGTGGAATAACAGTTTTATTAACTGTTACTTTAATATTTTTCGCAAAGGATAATTTATTTTCTAACACTTTAGGTGGATTTTTGATGGGATGATTTGAAACTTTGGACACATTAACGCAACTATTTCGATTTCCACAATTTCAAAGAATATGAATTTTATTAGCCTTAGGCTAAGGAACTTTTCGACAAATCTCTCTAGGAATTTGAGAATTAATTAGCTAGTAAGACCAAATCCCAGCATATTATTAAGCACATCAAAAATATACCTAAAATTTGCATTTGTGTTTTTTAATTATTGCAAAATGTTCCAGCAACGATTTTCATTTCTTCCACGCTTTCTTCTACTTTTTCTACTTCTACTTCTCTTTTATGTCGTGTTATCACTTTACTTGTTGCGGACGTTATTTTTACCAATTTCGCCTCACTTGCTTCCGTTTCCTTAGCGAGCGGCAAACAGGATGTTGGACATTTTCACTGACGACGGACAAGTACATTACGAAGCAATAATAAACACCATTCCCACCCTTCCGGGCGGAGTAACGAAAAGTAGCGTGAATTTAACTGGAATTTATTTGCAAGCAAAGAAATAACAAGAATGTAATAAACACTCACACACATACTCATCATTTATATTGAAATATATATTTATATATGCACGAACGGTCTCCAGTTCGAGTATCCTTCAAGAAAACTTTACAGCAGCTTTAGATTTCCGAACTCATGGCTGTTGGGGAATAAAAGGTTCATTTCTTCAACTTCATTTTTTTTTTACTTAATTTATGTAAGTTTATTTAATGAGTTTAAATTAGTAAATTTCCTTGAGTAATACACTTAAGAATATTAATTTCTCCCACTCTTCGTCTTATTACCAAATAATATAGTTCCTCAAAGTTCTGGAAAATGGCGTTTTAAAACAATAATGTTAACTATTGCGAAGATGCCCTTACTCCAGATGATGCATTATATTGAGCGTCCGATGGAAGTTGATCTTCAAAGAATCCTTATTTTGTACATGATTAAGACCTCCGGAAATTTCTAATCCAAACTACTGAAACACTCTGTTTGCATGGTAGATTACATGGTAGTTGAGAGCAAACTCTTTGCAAGGATAAATTTATCTCGCTCAACATAAAAATGGTGAGATGCCTACAATCTCAAGCGCCTCACACGTATTTGTTGGGCGATCATTAATTATTACTTCAAAAACCCTACGTCTTCTAAATGGATTGCGTATTGAAAGTTCATGAGTTTATAAATAAAGGTAACTTTAAAAATGTATGATTTTAGTTCTGGACCCACCAATAAACCAAGTGTTCGTTATCAACTTCATTCAACCCTACAATCAAAGATTTAGACATCAAGGGAACTGATTAAGATTTAAAGTCCGAATCCATGAAGAGCTTTTACCTCTGTAATATAATTTGGTAAGATAATATATACCCCACTTCGACATTTTATACCAAACAACATAACATATCATAATGAATCATAACATAATGAAGATAACAATCTTCACTGTGCGTCTCTTGGGGTTTCACTAATAAAAGTCTCAGGATATACTCTCGTTTGCGTCTTCTGATCTGACGCTCTGAAGTTGGCTTTCGTTTATCGTTCAAAAAGCGTTAACGACATAGACATAGACTTCGTATACAACGATCTGGGTCTATTGTTGTGCTGAAATGTGCAGATTCTAGATATCTGGCATTTGATATATAACAGATTTGAAGTTATTTATTTTAACCCATACTTCCCATTTTTTGCTTCAATTTGAGGCTCGTATTTTATTAGAGCATTCTCATAAAACTGGGTATTTATAGTGTTATTGACGAGTTACTGATGGGTTTCTATGACGTGTTTACACGCTCTCCTCTTAATCTAATCTTTCTTTTTCTTTCTCCTTTTTTATATATTGTGGAAATTCTAAGTCTAGTCTCACCACCTGAGTTCTAATTTCCCAGCAGGTCTTTTAATAATATGCTTATTCCTGTATTTATTGGCATGCAATTGTGTGTTATGAAGCAAGATGAGAGAAAAATTCTAAACAACGTCACACAACACGCAGCGCAGACAGCAAATGTATTCTCTATGGCTTTGTTTGCAATATCGAACAGTTTGTTCTAATAATGTTTCCGTTTACATTATAGCGTACGCGAATATTGCAATATTGTCCAACAACTTATGAAGCTTTACTATACAACAAGCGTAAGCAAGCCATTGTGCAGTGAGAAGGTAGCCCTTACTTATAAATACATATTTACATATAAATAAGTTTACAATATTGCCTTCCTCTCTGCTGAAGAACGCTGTGCCATTGATTTGGCTTCTGGCATTCTGTTGTGTTTGTGTTCTTGGAAATATGCTTGTTTAGATAAAATGGAAACAAGCAATCTTTATTCCATATGATATTAAAGTAACCGGAGAACTGTGTGCGAGAGAGTATTAGCTGAAAGTAGAGAGAGGAGTTCACTACATTAGCTTGCTTAGAGTTTAATTGAGGAAACAGTTTAATCCGGGGCTTACTCATAAAAAACTTTATTTGGATTTATGCATTTTTGCAGATAACTTTTAGTAAAAACTTAGTTTTTTCACGGTCCTGAAGATACAATCTCTCAAAAAGTGGATTTATGGCTAGGTATTGAAACGCCAATGTATGGTATAATCCTTGCTTAGAGCTTAATGCTGCACAACAAAATGTTCATTAAACTCGACTTTTTGATGTAATCTGAACGAAGAACAGGACTGTCGATAAATAGGTTAATCAAGGGCGAGCATTGCTCCAAGAGTTTGAACAAATAAAACAGAACTTGTGGTAAAATACTTAGACTGAAAGCAGAATCGGTGATTTTGAAGCTCAGAGGAAGATAGAGGGAGAGAATGTTTTATCTTTTCCGCTAAACTGAGGTCACAGAGTTATTAGGTAGTCCTTATATTTCATGTCATATACAAGTTAAAGCACGATTTCGACTAAGAATCTTTAGCAGAAGAAATATTTTGCTTAATTGCAATTTCAACCGCATTTATTGTGCCTTTTGAGCTTCGGAAGCTTCAGGGTACTTTAAAAAACAAATGTGTCTACATCCAATGAAACCATATACAAACTCAACTATTAGGATGCTCCTGAATATGAAAAAAGTTTATGCATGAATTTTCTCTTTTTATCTATACTTGTCACATGTCTCTTGAAGAGAAAGGTTTGGATTTTCCTAACCGTTTCCGAATTAAGTATTATATATAAATTTAGATTATTATTTCAATTTTGAACGTAGTATTGTCTTAACTTTAATCCATCTACAATTAACTCTCTAAACCGGATTTGAATTTCAACCTTTTATAACCGATTAAGAGAGTGAGATAACGTGAATCTGTTATGTGACTTTAAGTACCGCCCTACTACTTACATATATGAACTTACCACACGAAATTCAACAATGCTAGATTGTTGTTATTAATTAAAAGTAATAATTGCAAATAAATTAAAGTGAAATGAATAAATTGTTGAAAAAAAAACGCGATTTGATTGAACTTTGAAAGTGGAGGTGAGTTCAAAGAGAGGCTGCTGAAGAAAAACCCTCAACGCTAAATTAATAAATTGGGTTTCAGCTGGAATAACTTTCTTGGGGAAAAATAGACAATACTGAAACTGGATCAAACAACCATCAAACCTTAACTATTTAGTAGTTCTTCTTCTTCTTCTATTTCTACATTAACCCTTTATTATAAATTTTTTAGCGTATGTTTACTAAATATCTCTATATTTTTATATTTGTTTTGAATACAATACATCTTAAAAATTCAATCAGCAGTATTGCTAATCCCGAAGTTTTTCGGGATCCCGACAAAGTTAAATTTATTTTCTTATGAGATTAAGGTTTTTTGTATTTAAGCGTTAACTTATTTATGTCAGTACAAAATTAAACTTACTTATTATGTGAGTTTCTTATTAAAGGAAAGAGTAAAATTTAATAATAAATGATATGCTGAAATATCTGTCACCTAGCGTTTTAAAGTGCTCAGGTGCGCAATTCTAAAATAACTAGTTGAAATTATAAACAAGAAAATCTATTTAACATGTACCCAATATTTTCGGGATGCCGAAATATATCAACGTGCGAATAACTTTTTGTAGTTACAGAATATTAACATTCCAGAAATTGTTGAGACGAAATTTAAACTTGACCTACCTATTTCTCAGTCTTAACTTAAAATCTGGTCACTCAAATCTTCACTTAATTTAAATCCTTACCAAATGAAACCACATTTTAAAAGTTTTGAAAATACAACCAAAAATTAAGCTTCAAATATATTAAATTTTTTCAAGATCACGAAATCTCAAATCCAAAAATAATAAATTAATTAATAAATCCAAAATTGGATCCAAATAATCCAAAAATATTGAAGAATATTCGTACTTGAAAGATTTTAGCTAACTGCCATTTATATTTCAGAAACGTTTACGATATAAAACTTCAATTTGACCTACTTATCATATCTGGTCACTAACATTTCCTCAAAATATCAATGCATAGGAATTCACAAATATTTCGAAAAACAGCATTTCCACTTTATCAATCAAATTGATAATCTCCATATTTTCCACATTGCTGAAACACACACACATATTTTTCTCATCCCAACAGCTATAAAAAAGCAAACAAAAAACGGCTAGTGCATTTCCGTTAACAATGGCAACACTGCCAACAATACAAAGCGACAACAATGGGAATAAATCAGCCACAGGAACAGCAACATTGAGTCGCCGTCAATGCCAACTACAGTCAGCGAATGAAAGAAATAAAGAATAAATGCAGAAAAAAGTAAAAAAAAATTAAAAAAAAAAAATAAAAAATAAAAAAAAAATACAACAACGAGTGTATGGAATGAAAAAGACAATCGAATAAATATGAAAAAAAAACACACATAACACAAAGCGCGAAGTGCTGGGCGAAAAAGTGCAAACATTTGTCGCCCGCACAATGCGAACTCAACCACCGAAACCGATGTGTCAAAGCCGGCCAACAAACGAAAGTGAAATTTAAGATTTCTTCTTCACTTTTATCTGAATTTTTACTCTTGCTCTTTTTTCTAAAAAAAACGAAGTTCTCCTTTATTGCTTCACTTTTTATGCTTACTCTCATTGTGCTGCTCTTTCCGCCGTTTTCCGTTCGCTGACAAACTCGATTGATGAATATTTCTCCGAACAAAATTTAAATTTCTGTATTAAATTCAGAAATCTTAAGCACGGTCTGACGTCAGTGTTGAGTTAAATATGACTTATTCAACTACTTATATATTGATATATAACTATTTATATATATTTTACCTTACCTCACCGTAAACAATTCAACGGTGTCTGCTAATCTATTTGCGTTTCGCTAATAAATCATTGACAATAATTATTGCGGTATTTGTAGATTAGACACTCGCTGGCATCTGAGCGCTTCGGCTAATACTGCGCCACCATAACCTCAAATTGCGCACTATTCGCTTGTTCATTTAAAGACATAATTAAAGCCTAATATTGTCTTTCTGGATTTTTGCTTCATTTTTAAAGAGGTCGAGGTCGGTTAGTGTTGGAAAAAATCTATAATTATAAGAGACAATATATATACTGCTCAATAAATTGATACTTGATCTGAAATATCATAAACTACCAAACGTCATTGAGAGCTTACTACAGCTTTGATGGATCTAGTGAGCCACATTTGTTCAATTAAAATTGTAAATTAATTAAGATTAATTTGATTAGACTGGTAGAAGAGAAGAATCGGAGAAACACGATTATTTTAAATATTTTGGCCGACAGAACATATTTGTTCATGCTGCTTTGTTATCTTTCACTCGTCCCATAGCATTAGATTCATTGCAGTCGGAAAATTTAAGAAACTTATACTGTCAAGAATTTCGGAACGGACTTCAAAGTCGAAGATTTTGGAAAAGAGCTTCCTGCATTAATTAGCTATTTGCTAGTTTTTAGACTTCCTACAAATTCATAGAAATTTTAGTAAAATTTATGCACCTTTATGAGAAGTATGACCCCAAATGACACCAATAATTTCTTCTAGGCTCAGAAGCTGATGAGTACTTGTTGTCCAAATAACTACCATAAATTTGTAAATATTTTTCCGAGGCTTTCCTCGGAATAAAGGAATATCCGAGGCTTTTCAAAACTGCCTGTTTTGTATATAGTCTTAATCCAAAATCTGATATTTTAAAGAAGAATATGTATTTAGCGACTTTCTTGAACTGAATGTTCGACACATTCAATTAGAGTAGTTCAATAGAAGGTTCCTTTATTCTCTCTCACTTTATATATGCCTCTTCATTTATATATATATATATATATATATATATTTGTCTCTCTCTTTATCTCTCACGAAAGACTTCTTATAATGCTGAAAGTGTTGGTACAATCGTGCAATTGCAACTGTAAACCCAATTGAACGCTAAATCCACACACATTAATGTTTTCAGTGACTTTTTCACTCGCAATAAATACCAAGCTTTATTTATTTATTTATTGTTGTATAATATTGATTTAAAAATTGCAAACCATGCATTTCCGAGAATACATATTTATCTTCTTTTCAATTGCCGCACTCTCCGCAGCCATTCAATCAATGAATGCGACACCTTTTATCCTTTGTTTCCTCATTAAAAATTCAGTGGTTTCATTTTTCACACTTTGACTGCAAGTGGACAGCGGTGTTGGCGCCTAGGTGTGAACACAACTGATGCGCTCTGTTGACGTCAACCAGCCAGCCAGACAGGCGGACAAAGAGCCAGGGATGCGCGGGGCACAATGTGACGCGCTGTGGTGCTGCGGTGCTGTCGACTAGCAGTGGCGTTTAAAACTGTGCGCTCGTCAGCTTGACATACGAGAGCACACGTTGTATGTGTGCGTGTATGCGTGTATGTGTTTGGTTGTGCGCATGCTGTCCTTTAGCACCTCGTCATACATTTCAAAAGTCAACACAAAAAGTGGTGAGTGAAAACAATACCTAGTTGTAAACTAGACTGTACGCAGGAACACACACACACACACACACGCGCACGCACTGTAATATATATGTGTATGTAGAAGAATTATGCATCGCAAAGCGCATGAAACACAAACTTATTGAATAACACAAATAACAGATGTTGGCAAGGAAGATGCGACGGTAAGGTATGTCCTTGGCTGCTAGTTGCTGCTCATGATACTCACACTCTCACACTCCACACACGCTGCCGTTTGGTGTCCGGCTCATTGACTTCATCCTTTGTCACTTTAGCCTGAATTTGCTGCTAAGGGAATTGTTAGGTGAACGTACAAGCGATCGAGCGTTACACATAAGGACATCGGTGTTCGACATGAACGGACGCAGGGGGCAGGCGCACACACGCAACAAATTTTCATAAACACTTCTAACGTGTGTGCTACTAATGCTGCTCACTCCTGCTGTTGTCAGTCAACACGCTCAGGGGGACACATGTACTTGTGAGTGATGGTAGGAATGTATGCCTTTAGAGGTCTATCGATGAACGATGATGAGCGGTGAGATAACACACAACACCCATAGGGGAACACTTGCCCTGCAGAAAAGTTCAAGAGTTCAGAAAAGTTTCGAGTCGAACATATTTAACATCGTTCTTAAATTGTGTTTTTGGTATTATTCTAATGATTTAAGTATCTTAAAAATATCACTACCCTTTCTGATGGTTTCGAAATGAGAAAGAATTGAAAAAATCAATTCCAGAAGAGATTCGATTCGAAATTGAAGCAAGCAGCTGATGGATAAGAGTTTTAGCTCCATATTTGAGTGGTTAAGGCTTAAGGTTTCTGATCTCAAAGCCGAAAGAAAAATAATTTAAAGGGTTAGGTAAGTCTGGAGCAAAAAAACTACAAATCTAGCTAGGCTAATGGGCCAATCTTCGGAATCACCTTTTTCAAGAGAGCTTCAAAGGGCTGCGGTAATTCTAGAAGCTCATGCTATCTGAATCAAAAGAAGAAACAATGTCTCATTCTACCAATTATATAACGTTTTTAGGACCCTGGGGTGTACTTTATGCCAAAAAGTATCGATTTTTAAGGTAGTTTTTTCTGAAAATTCAAAGTATTTGGGCCCCCAGGAGCTGCTTTTGCCATTTTCGTGAGCATTTGACAACCGCTTGGACAGTCGTGGTATTACTTTTCTGCCAAGCTGTAAGTTTAGATCACTATATAAAGGGGTTTTCTAACATGAATCGTTTCACAGCAGGTCTATGAAAGTATTTCTGGCAAAAATGATGAAGTTCCTCTAGAATTCAAAAGAACCTTTAAATCTGAGAAATCCTCCAAATTCAGTAAAACTAGTTCGAGTTTGGACAAAATGGATACAGTTCCAAACTATTAGACTTGGTTGTCTTTCCTTATTCGCTGCAGGGTATCTATACCCATATATATGTATACAAACACATTTTCATCTACATCTGCACTCATCACACATGAGTTAATATTATACACCTCAGAGCCCTTCTTCCTATCACGGTTACCTTTCCTGCGCTCTCTTACCAACATTGCTGATTTGTGTGCTATGTTTACTGTTGTTACTGCCGCCGCTGCTGTGCTGCAATGTTAAAGGCGATCAATTATCCATAATTAGCCAAAAATGCCCCTGAAGGCTGTTAATTAGCGCAACAAAGATAATCAGAAGCCAATCAGCTCTTTGGCCAGCTGTGCATTGTTTAGCTGTCACTCTATAAATTTCGTCCGAAAGCAGTTATTAAACATTGACTCCATATGCTGGTCGGAGTGCATTAACCTTGGCTTAGGACAGCGAAAATGGATAAAAATGGAATGAAATGTTTTCTGTTATTATCTTATTAGCCTAATGATTAGCTGTTCGTGCTTGTTGTTAGCGATTGATATACTTCATTTATGTCGGAGTAATAAATTTCGGAGTAGAAAATGAAAATTTAATTTATGCTTTTTATGGTTCTAATTAAATTTGGTATGCGCTTGTAATAAGTAAGTCTGTGTAAATATGTGTTTGATGGTCATAAAATTGCTTGCAGACATTTTTTTATTCTCTGATGTTGATGCCTATTTTTCAGAGAAGATTTGAATTAACTTTTGAATGTGCGGAGAAAAGAGTTTATGTATGAGTCCATGAAATCATGTTAGGATCTTATTTTCCCTGTCTTTCGCTTTTTCGAAACGAAACCATGATTGCCAGAATAGGAAGTATTATACCAACCAATCCTTCTTCCTACTGATATTTTTGTAAGACATATGGGCTACACGTTACTTTAGTCCTGAAATCAACTTCAATCTGCACAACTTTTGTTGGAATTATCGGCCTTTATATTTTTGCCTCATTAGAAAAGTCTTAAATCATACCGTCCCAATTAAAGTGTTGGCCTTATTCACATTCTTCTACCCTCTAGGAAAATTAGTGAGTAGTATCTAAAAACTTGAGGCTAAACTAGAGTAATAAATGGGCATCCATGAAAAGCTTTACACCTTAGATACTGCTTAATCATAAAATCACGCAATACTACCTTAAGACCCTAGATTACATCCGTATATCTTCCAGCTCCCTCTGGAAGTGCAAGCTCAAGTTGAACTTTGTCGAAAGAAGTATCCCGATCGAGCTAAATTTGGTATCGACAGTGCAACAAATTTGCAAATGATCCAGGATTATTACGGGATTGTGGAACCAAGTCTTACAGGAAGATTTAATTTTACAAAGTTTGACAATCAGTCACACAAGAATTTATGGTGTAGCTTTAGATACTTAAAGGAAAACCAAATGCTTAATGGGAAAGAGAAACAAAGACCTAAATATTTTCTCTTTCTCTATCTCATTGTCTTCATCTCACTCGCCTTATCTCACTCCTTCAACCACACTCTCTCCAAATAGGCAGGCGTAAATTTGCGAACTCTATGATCACTGTAAGCTCAGTATGGGCCTCATTGAGGGAAGTTAGAAAATATTAAATTTTTCCAATTTTGTTCAACTTTTACCAAGAAGTCGGCGCTTTTTCACCAGAAAGGATAACTCATATTCTCTATGCCTCGACAAGCTGCTCCCCGTCATTACTCCCAGTTATCTCCATATTTTTATGGTGAATCTAAGACCTTATTTAGAAGCAAATTGCTCGGAGGTAGCTTTTGTTGATGAATTTTCCAATTTAACTAATATAATATTTAATTTATTTCACACACACACACACACACATGCATACGCCATGTTGCACCGCCTACAATCGCCAACTTCAGATGCGTACTCATGAAATATGGAGCAGTCGCTTTTAGAAATATCCACCTTGCGGCAGCAAATAACACGAAATATGCTGCTGCCGCCTCGGACAGTTCAATGAGGAGTAACATTTGTGTGGCGTCCGAGAGTACGCCCATTAGAATGTGAGAATTGAGTGAACCAGCTGATGTACATAATTTGAATGAAAAAACAACAACCAAACACCTTAAAGAGCCAAATGCCACACAACAACCCAAAGGATGCACACGTGTGGACCGCAATATTACAAACAAACACACACACATATATATATATATATATATATATATATATACATATATGTGCCCATTTAAATGTTTATTTATGTGGGCTGTGTGCGCGTGCGTGTGTGTGCTTTAGTTTTCCGGTCGGTTTTCTCCCCACAGACAACAACCACAATTTTGACACCTCATTTTGCGCACACTTGACAAGGGATCGGCAGCGACAAAGTAAGTGGATTTGGTTTAAAAAATTTAACCAGCTGCCGGGAAATTTTTTAGTGGGCAACTTAAATCTGCATAAAATTTTCAGTTATTTGAAAATAAAAGAACATTGGTGTTGGTTTAATTTAAAGCGAAGAGCTTGACATTAGATCGTTCTAAAATATCTAAAGGTACTTCAGAAAATGTTATGCAGAATATACTTTAGTACGCTGTAACTTCGAATGTTGAGTTTCAATCTCAGCTTTGTTTACTGCTTAAATGGTGCTTTCACTACGTGTTATTGGGACTTTGGGTCAGCGAAGAATAAGTTTTCCCGAATTGATCCAATATTAATTAATAAATCCACTTGCCCCAAGATCCAAGCCCGATCAATGGCCCAGGGTTCGTTTGAAAGAAAAAAGACAACAAATACGTCGTTTACTTCATTCTTCGGCGCTAAATTTATTTCCAGGGAGCACTCTTTTGGTTGTGTTACCATTATGTTTGGGATCCTTGCATTCAAGGGGCTGACCGGACCTCAACGTCCCCCGGGAGGTATATTTTGAGTGCCAAGTTTATTACCTGCTTTTATACTAAACGAACAAAGGTTGCATCATTTAACTAGCTGAGCTCTTCTACCTGCTTCTACCAACAACAATTCGACTATAAAAGGGACAACCGAGGTGATCAAAAGTCACGCGATTCTTCGGATTGCTACGGATTCTGTTCATCGCTTGTAGTGGGCTGCAGTGGGCTGCAAGCGACTGACAATTAGGCTCCGCTGTGAAATGATGGAACCATGTTACATCCATTTTTACGCATATATGTATGAGTGAGTAAAGTAAAAACAACTGAAGATTTGTTCCGCCTCTTAGCTAAAACCCCATATATTACATTTACAGTTATATTGGACTTCGACATTGATTTAGCGCCAGCAAATTCACACGCTACGCTCGATGCTGTGAACTAAACGCCGATGTCATCGACTCAATTGACTAACTGCCAAGCGGCGCATTGTGTGCTCATTAACGCCCAAAATATAGACACATCTAATCTAGCGTTTAAATCCCTGTTTGTTAATCAGGCGCACCAGCAAGCCTGCATTGAATGTCTGGCTCGTGTGAACCCACACACACACACACACACACACGCACACAAGTAGGCCAGTATTTGATTGTATTCCCGAGGGTGCGTTTGTCCGTGCGTCTGTGTGCTGTGTCGCGTATGGAACATCTGCAATGTCAGAGCCGCCCCAAAGTTAAGCCCCTAGTTATGCGACTGTACGAGTTTGCTCTCCACATATGTATTTGTAGAAATGTGGGTATGTATGTATGTCTGTACATGGAGTTCTCGTGAATTTTGTTAGGATCTCGTGAGATTTGACTTTACTTTATCTTGCAACCGCAGTTGTTGTATTAAATTATTAGAAATCAGATAAGAATCATTTCGTTTAGAGTGCAGTGCTGTTAAATTCGCATTGTATTTAGCGTTAAATTGATTTTTGAAGTTTTATTGCCCTTCTCATTAGCTGAAGGTCTTGAACAATAAACCGTTTTCAGAATTGAGAAATTTATTTAAATGTTGAAGCAGGACGTAAACAATTATTCTTAATTAAAAACAAAGCTAAATTCATTAGGGTAGGAACCCGATGATTTGCTATTGCCTCTTAACTCTATCTCTCTCTCTCTCTCTCAACGTACACTGAGAGATTTGCCATTTAATCAGGTTTAATTAAGTATAATTAACATTAATTGAGAGGGAGGGGTTCTCCATGTGATGAGTTTTTTTAGGAAGTCAGCCAGCCAAAACCGTTATAAGGATAAAACAGTTAGAGAAACCGAATGTTCGAAGTGCTGACTAGAAGCATGAAAGTTAAAATGGGGTTTTCTAAAAATGGTGGTTTAAAAACCATCTTTTATGTATCTAGAAAAGAATTTAATTAATTCACTTAAAATTTTTATAGTAGACTATGCTTATATACTTACAGTACTTAGTACTCTTACTACAAAATGTTGACATAGATTGAGTAAGACGGTTTTCTATTATACGGAATTATATAGGTATTTTGTTGTTGTTAAAAGAACTCAGCTCACGAGGCAGTGCAGGCGAGCTCACAATAATCCAATACTCCTAAGTAAGTGCGCACCGAAGAGCATTTTTTTATATCTCGAAGAGTCATACACGAATCCCCATTGACCAGTATTTCGTAAAGGAGACTTGATATGTTAGCGATGACCTTCACATAACTTAATAAGGAAGTAAATTTATTTAGCATTACGTTTTTGGAATTTTTTGTTACCAGTTAGTAATTAAAAATAATTACTCACCCTGATCGATTGTTAGACGAAAAACATCTCTCAGAATGGGGCACATTTTGAGTCCTTGAATAATCGCTTTGGAGTTGCTGAACCTCAACGAAACTAATCGGTCTCGATCAACAGAATTCTCATTCAACCGTCATTATTCAAAACTTGGCCTCATATTTGGCTCTCGCTCGCTGCACCGAACATAACAATGTCAGGGTATCTACATGAGCTTGAGTGTATTTTATCCTCAGCTTGAACATAAGCGTCTTGACTAGTTTTAAGAGGTTACTCAATGTTTTGAGAGTAATTTTAGTGTTTATCTGACAGACAAATTACCATGCAAAGACTTGAATTCGAAGAACGGCCAAAAGACTGAAAGACCAAAAATCTTGGTAAATTATTTCCAAAACTTGTGTTCTGTGGTGCAAAATGTCTAATTACAAATTTTCCGCCTAGTCATCAGTGAGACAAATTTCAGGCTTAACCGGAACGTAAATAAAGAAGAATGACATATTTTGTGAGTAACATTCCTGAAAGTACTCTGCAGGCTCCCATACACCAAGGAAGTGTTATTGTCTTTTACCTGGTTTGCCAACCTCTAAGTCAGTATTGGTCCATTTATTTTCTTCAAACTATAGCAGGAATCAACATTACCGTCAGTGATGAACACACCAGGAAGATATTTCCCTGTTTTTGGGTTCTCCACGTCATTATCAATCGTCTAAGTGTTAAGCGGTTCCAGCGGAACGCTTCAACAAGCCATTTAGCGCGTGAAACCATCACTTTATTGGCTTGCATTTTTACTGCCGAATCAAATCAACCAGTGGACCTGTCCGTCAGACCAATTTTTGAACTGGTAGTTTGAGTCTATGTCCTATACTAACAAACCAACTACGACTGGCCACTCAAACGATACAAATTTTATAATTCTAAAGAAGTACCCTTTATAATGCGAATTGCTAGCATTTGGTTTTTAAATAAAATATAACTTCATGTTATCCTGACAAAGTCGATTTTTTGTCATCAGACATTCTCTGCGTTAAGGTTCGCTTATAACAGCGACCATGCGCTACATTTATTTTCTTCTTCGCTGTTAACACTTTACATTATTTGAGAGAATAGTCACAAAACATTCCATCTTCCACAAAACACTAATGCCCCAAATGTTGCAGCAGCATTGTTGCCAAAACAAGTATATTGCTGCTACAACACACAATGTGCTTACCAGCGCGGCCGACGCGCCCAAAACAGTCGAACAGAAATGTTGTACACCAACGTACACACACACATACACACACACACATACAACTAAAATCAACCGTGTGGCTTGCGCATAGCCTGCCGCAGTACGACGAAGTTAATGTTGGTCATGTGTCATTGTGAGCGGAAAATTAAGTGAAGTGTGGAACAGTTGTGAAAATCGAGAAGAACGAGTCAACAGAACACGAAGTAAACATTAACACACACATCGCCCTCGTCGTAGTCGTGACGACTCACGCACACACACATATGCACACGCAGCCACGCACGCACAAAGCCAACGGCAGCACAGGCGCTCGTCGTCAACATGGACGACATCGTCAGCGCCGCCGAGCTCTCGTGTCTGTTGGCATTAACATCATATGCTCTGTCATGTGGCTGTTAAGCGCATTCGGGCGTCGCTGTTAATGTATGCAGCGCTGTTGTTGCGAACAGCCGGTGTGTGTCTAGCAGCTGTTATCCATTACCGTGCTGTTGACTACTATTGCTTTCGTTTTCGTGCGCTTTCGCTTGACAAGCGGTGTGCGCTGCGCTGCGCTGTCAACGTCGCCGACGCTGTTGTCAGCGCGCAGCTGTTCGTCGTGTCGTGTGGGCGCTCCGTCGCCGAATGTAAATATGTTGTGTTGATATCACAAAAAGTATCTGCTGGGAGATTCGTGCATCTCAGTTCAAATTCGTGGCTCGCCTCCGTTACAACGTGCGTATGCGACGTGGTGATACGATGAAATTTTAGCGAATTGCTAACGGAACATTTAACGTGCGTCGTTAATATCGTTGGTGCGGTCTGAGTGCGCGGTGCGGCAAGGCAATTGTAGCACTTTTAAAGCATCTCAAAAGCAGTGAAGTTATTTGGTGGACTGGTGGACCTTCACGGTGCACGAACTAACAAAGCATAGTCGTGACTAGGAGTAAACAGTTATGTTGCGTGAAGCTGGCACGTCGCTGCCTCTTCCACCGGAAGCTGTTCGTGCTCTATAACAATATTTTTCGTGACTGTGGCACAGCTTTCAAAATTTGACTGCACAAATACAGGCATACAAGCGGGCGTGCGTTCGCGCGTGTGTGTGCGTGCAAGTGAAAATGTTTGTTGTGTGATTTTCGGGGCAAAAGGAAAAGTAATAAAACCAACAGAAGTCAAATTGAAAGTTTCACGTTAAATTCGTGTAGCGAGACCCGTTTTATTACAGCCAGGTCGCCCAGCAGCTGCTTCCACCTAGAGTGCTGTGCGTGTGTTTGCAGATGTCTTTGCTAACGGTGTAGGCGCTGTGTCGCCACGTTATGGACGCGTCTAAATGCGCTCGCCAGCGCCTCTAAAGCAAAGCGCGTGTAATTCTCGTTCGCTTAAAATAAACACGCGCCAAAGTAGTGGAGAGCGCGTTAGTTGACAGCTTTGCTAGCTGGTATATTGAAATTGGGCCAACAGTGGGGCAAATAGTGCGTAATGCAAAAAACAACAACAACAAATACATAAATACAAATAAAAAATTTTGAAATATAAATAGAACCAAGCAAGGGTAGCAGTGGCAAAGAAAAGTGGCAACAACAAAAACAATTTGTCACAAAGCTAAAAAATCAAACAACAACTATCAAAAATATATTAAGGTTTAGTGCTTAGCATAGTTCAACAAAAGGCAACAAAAGGCAACAAAATCAAAGTCAAAAAGTCTGTACCGTTAAACAGTTTGTTAATAGTTCTTTTAATGTTTGAAGTTAACAAATAAAACACACACACACATATACATTTACATATGTAAGCAAGCCTTTGTAAACAACTGAGTATATAGTGTACCCTTCTCTATATCTCTAAAAAACAAAATTGTATCACAAAAAACAAAAAACAGCAACTACAACTATACATGTGTGCTGACCAAGTTAGTGCGCCTTTCGGTCTCCTAAGTGTTTTGAGTGACTGCAAATAAATAAATAAATGTAGATAAAGTGAAAAGAAGCCCAAAACGGCGAGCGGAACAGAAAAGCTGATAAGAAATTTGCGAACCAGCTGTCGGGCCTGTGTAAATACAATTTGATCGAATTTTGGCTATAAGCACATGCATACATACATACACAAAAAATAGTTAAATATTTACCGTACCATTTACCACAATTGCTCAACGCTAACGGTTATTTGGGCTGACATAAAAAGTGTTTAGCTGTAGCTCAACTGTGCTTGTTTCTTACTGTTGTGCCGCCAGCAACAAATCATTAATATTCGTTATAAAAAAAAATAAAAATAACCAAAAAAAAATTTTTTTTTAAAGTCGGCGCCACTTCCTGGCATTTGTCAGCGTCAATAAAATTCGCATTACATTTTGTGTGCAACATTGCTGTAATAAAGCCAAACAACTGCTTTGCTGTTGGTGGTGTTGTAGTTTTTGGTGCTTAATAGTTGGCGCGGCAACCGCTGACCGCATCCAACAATTTCAATTTATCACAATTTGCGTGCGTGAGTGCCCGGGCGTGTACGGCAAGTGATTAGTGAAGTGACCAACTGGCCGATTGTGATTGGCGGCCAGGAGGCTGGTGCTGCGGCAGGCAGGCCGGCAGTCAATCAAAGTGGCCAAGCAAAGCGCTCTTGCGGCGCTGATCAACCAAAGTGAAACTAATAACAAATAAATTATACAACAACAACAATAACAACAATAACAACAGCTGAGTGCATAGTGCATTTGGTGAGTGTTATTTTACAGTTATATATGTACATATAGTTGACATCATGTATGCAAATTGTTTTTGTAATTATGGTGCAGTGCTTTGCGCTGGCTGCCAAAAAGCCCGTTAGAAATGTTTTAATATTTTATGCGCTGTGGTTGCCATATTTCCTAAAGCAAACTATCCACACACAGGGCTAATAATAATTAGTCAACAGCAGCACTTTGAAGTGGTTAATTGCTGAGAGTATAGGCCTGTGTTTGGCATTATTTTTGAATTGCGAATTTGTTTTCCATTTAGATGATTATTTACTTTATAAAAGAAGTAAATTAGAGAGCCAGTCGGAAAGAGTGGCCGGCTTTTGTATAGTTGTATGTTAGTTCCGCAGAACAGAAATGAACGGCCGGATTGGCAAATATTTTATTCATCTTACACTTGAAATGGGCCTTGAAGTCCAAAGTAAAGGAACTGCTTCTTATCTTTTGGATTAAATCTGCAAAAACTCTTTCAACTGAGACCATCTAATATATATTATATTTCCAATTACAACTGAATTGGTGGTAAACAGCTCCTAGAATTGTATTTTATCTGGTAACCAAAGGTTGTCCTGAGAAATCTGCAGATTTCTTTCATTTAAATCTAAAGTAAGATATTTTCTCAAAAATATACAAATATTTTTGTAACTTGTGATGTTGTCAATAATTTTAATCACAAATAATCTTTGAAATAAATTTAAACTTAAAATTAAATTAAATTCTATTATAATAATAAGATCAAGAAAAATAATTGAGCGAAAGCGACCCAGTATTTTTTTATCATCTCTTATTAATTTATTTATAATTTATTACTAACTTATATCTAAGTTTGAATGACACCATGAAACGATTTGAGTTGTATTACTTGGGAAGAATTTTGCAAGGGTGTAATGAAAGAGCCTTGTCCCGTCAGGAGAAGATCCATTTTTGTGCCAGCGATCGAAAAACAGAGTAAGGAGGAGGTGCTGAATTTTTGTAGAGCATTACAAACATTTTTCTTCAATTAAGTTCAAGATTTCATCTTCCAATTACAGACATATTCTCAATATCTGTTTTGGAGAGGTCACTAGCGGATTAAAATTGTGTAATTAGATTATAAGCAATACATTTGTGATTGAGATGTATTTGAGTGTCTCTTTCCTTAGAATTGTGCATTGAAATAGATACAAACTCTGTATATTTAACATATCATATAACCGACAACCGATTTTCATATATTTTAGTGTGTTGTAGTTCCTATTGTATCACCATTTTATTATTATGGACCGATATCGTTAAGAAAATACTCAGCTTTTGATTAACCTTTTCGCGTTTTTGAAAGTTTATATTGTGTGAAAGTCATATCAGCTGCAGAATAATTTTGTGTCATTGGATGAAGAGGCATTGCTTCCTTTATTCGAAATATTATTTTATTATTATACAATATTTTTATTGAACACACCCCGTATATTACCACTAATGGCAAGAAAAATCCGGAATTTACTTATAAGATGATTTCCGATTTGAAATATTTTGTAGTTTTTATTTTCTGGTTGGAATTTATTCAAATCTATTTTAATAAATTTTAATCTCTTAATCACAATTCGAAGTTTAAATTCTATTTAATTAAAGAAAAATGTGAAAAATAATTATTTTAGTTTCAATGCATTTAAATGTGTTGTAAATCTTCCATAGAGAATTCAAATATAATCAATACTCAGCTTTGTTTTCTAACTGTATAGAAAATTACAAAGAGAAATGTATACTGCAGAAAACACGTTTTGCATTAAATTTAGGTTCGATATAGCTAAGAATTCCGAGATATATAATATAACAAAGTTTAGGCTGAGTTTATTGCTTATTTACAATAATAATGCCATAACTCAGAAAACCGTAATTTTATTTGACTGTGTAGCAAGAATCCTCTTGGCATCTTAATGACGTAACGATAGCTTTTCAATCTTTTGTTTATCTTTGAGTCTTATACCAAGTTCAGACTGTTCAATTAACTAAACAACTGAGGTTTAAATTGGGTCGATATATTTAGTTTTTCAATTTATTTTAAACAATTTTTATTTCATAGTGGTCCGCAGTTCAACTGTCCGCAAAATGTCAAAGTGTTTTGATTCTGTTTATGAAAATTAAATTATTAAATTATGTGTTATATATAATATATTATATAATAAAAAATGTTAAAAAACAAATACTAATTATTCAATTAAATTATGAATTAAATTGATAATAACGACCAAGACTTTCCATAAATATATATACATATATATGTGGAAATATAGAGGATTTACTATCAATATTTGAGATTGAGATTTGATTGCAATCCGGTCTTTTTGAAAAATATAATTATAACTTGCTATTTTTCCAAAATTTTTAATAGTGGCTCCTACTGCTACGACGTACGTCCAATCGATGCTTTTTCGAGGGAGAAATTTCATTTACCCGATTACTTCATTTCTTTACAACTTCTTACTTTTTAAGATTTGGTTAAATTTCCATAATTTTGTTTTTAATTTGTATTTAATTTGTTTTTATAATATTTTTAAAAATTTGCTTTCAATCAAATGCTAATTGGGCAATAAATTAATTGTTCTATTGTATGTTAAATGGAGAGTAATTCAATTGTTAACTAAATTATATTAATTGCATAATTAAGACTTCATTTGAGAGGTTATTCAAATAGTTACTTAAATTTAAAAATTTAATTGTGTTTTACAAGACTTTTTATTTTTTAGTTATGATGTTTTCCAAGTAAACTTCGATCTCTTTAACTTAGAAAATATATATAAATACCAATATATTTATACACAATTTAGTTTGAAATAAATGTAACTATATTATAAAATAATTTCATTTCAATTAAGGCGAGTTATTCCCCAATTATTAAAAGCGAAATGCGCTGAACCAATATCAACGCCAATTTTTCAAAAAATATACGAAACTTATTCTTTTGAGAGGGATGCTGCAATCAATTTCACGTTAAGCATTCCGAGATGCCATCTATCAAATTCTGGATATTTTTTGTATACGTTTTCAAATGTATGTATTGTATATATGTGTGTGTATGTTTGAGATGCTGTGATGTAGATGCCATTTGCTCAAAAATATGAATGCCGCAAATAGGTTTTCTAAAAGTGCTTGATTGAATTTACTTGAAAACAGCACTAACAATTGAATTTGCTGGTAGCCCGAGTGAGGGAGTAGCAATAACAAGACCCGCGTTGCCAACCGCGCAAAGCTTTTGTTCGAGGAACCTCACCGTCGATTCGGTTTCGCTTGAATGAGTTGCTGCGCTTTAGTGCCACCATACTATCAATCCACATGCTACGCAAGCGTATATTTTGGTGCATATAGTACGTTTACACAAATGTATTTGTGTCGCCAATCGTTTTTGCTTACTCCATCGCTTGTGCAGTAAATCAAAACCAGAATGCCAATAAACTAAAACTATTTACCTATTTGCACATAATGAATGAGTAGTAAATTGAACGCATGCCGGCATAGAAATAAAAACTGTAGTATATTTGAGGGCGCTTAAGCAGAGCAAGCAAGCGGCGCTGTAGACAACAATAAGTTTGCGCCAGGCACCATATGCCAATGGGAGTTACACGCATAAAATTTACATTTCCGAGGCCGCATTAGTATTATACACATACAAATGCATATATAATATATGCGAAGAGCACCACTACCAATGCACGCACACATACACTTATATGTGAAGCTACCATGTCAAATGCACATAAATATGAACAAAAGAGCAGTAAAAGTGCGTGCGCTTTGTGTATATATTAGTGTATGTGTGTGTATGTTTAAGTATATGTATGCATATATGTGTGTGGGTGTGTGGGTGTGCGAGTGTGTGCGTGTTTTTTATCGTCATAAACGCCAACGAAAGCATAATATACGACTCTTTTGCAACGCATCGTAAACATAAAGTCATGCCGAGAACAGCAAATGGTAAACAAAAAAGCGAAAACCACCGAAACACCCAACAACAACAACAAGAAAAAAGTGTATTTGGAAAGCGGCGCACTTCGGCGCGTCTAGGACGCTGACATTGCCCTAACGAATGGCCACATCAAGGATGAATGGTCGCTAAATTCGCTTCAGCACTATGCCACAGCTGCATGTGTGGTTGTATCACCAGACACACACCACACACCACACGCACACGCATACATGCGTACGCAATTAGTACACATTTGATGATGAGTTTGCGAAAATGTTGTGTAAAAGCCGCAATTGGATTGCGCCGCAGAACTTCTATGCGCGATTCAAAGCGTTTTTGAGTGAAATTTTTTTGCAAGACGAGCCCTACGCACACACTACTAACGGCATAATCGCATAATCGCAAAAACATATGTGTGCTTGTGTGTGTGTGTGAGCGCGTGTGTTTGTGGCCGCGAATTTGCAAATGGGCTGCTGTATGCATGCATGTATGTGTGTGTTGCCGTTGAGTAAATGAGTAAACGTTACGACCACCAAAGTGCATGGTTAAAAATTCAACGTTTTCAACTACGTAAGAACCGTTATAAAACAAACTAAACTTGTTATCCATAAATTAGAGCGTAATAAAACATGCCGCTTGCCGCTTGCAGTCGCCAAGCTTTGAAAAAACATGCAACACTCAAACACACACACACACACACACACACAAACACACATACATGGACAAAGTACACAGTCGAAATAAAATCCATGTAAATAATAAGTAAATTGCAAAATGCTTGTTTTTACGGCTTTTGAGAGTTAATTTACTTTCGCGACACTAATTGCGCGCGCGTGCGTGTGTATGTGTGTGTGTGAGTGTAAATGTAGGTACTGTTTGCCATTTGCCATTTGTATGACATTTATTTTCAAATATAATATTTCCTGGAAAACTGTATGCTTTTTGTATGCTTTTGCCGCACAGTGGGTGCTAAAACACTGCGACCTTTGAAAGAAAATAAATTAGCAGGAGTGCTTTTGAAGGTTTTTAATAGGAATTCGAGCTGTGAAAATGTACGTAAATAATGATGAAAGCAGCGAAACATTATAATTAGTAATTGGTATTAAAAAATTTCAAGGCCATAACTTTAGAGAGCGCCAAAGAAAGCTGTTGGAGAAAGCAAATATTTGGAAAAAGGTTGCAATTTATTTTTGCTTGGCGCGTATAAACGTTTTTGGCTTGGTATATATAAGCTACCACCCACTGAGTTTCAATCAAATTAGAGTGTTCAATAATAAATTCCAAATAACTTGAAATTTTAAAAACGCATTTTTTTGCTTTAGCATTCAGTCCATATTTTTTATTATTAACAAAGGGAGAACATATATAGCTGTGCGCTGTGCCTTTTTTGAAATGAAAAATAGGAAATTTGGTTTTCATTATTAATTTTTTGTAATTCATTCTAAGATGAATTATATAATTTAACTGCAGGTTTGAGACTTTATTAAGAATTCTTAAATGCGCCTAAATGTAGGCAACGCTTCTACTTCTTTACTGACATTTAATGAAAAAACTAAGCTTTTGCCTCAAATAAATCCTATTAGGAACACAAAGAACTTGAAAACAAAGCGCTTATGACGGATAAGACCAGAAGAGCTTCTTGTAATTATATATGTTGTAATGTTAATGTAAATATTTTCAAAATATTTTTTATTTTTTCTTATATTTGAGTATTTTAAACAAAATTTCTATGAAACATAAACTACAAAGCGTGTGCTGAATCTGCATACGATTATATTGCCAAAACTGAGATTACTTTTTGGGGATTATTTTCGGTTTTAAATGCAAGAACTTTTGTTTTGGTTTCTTCACTGCTCCCTAAAAAGAGCAGTAACTGCCTTTTAAAGCGAATTAGAAAACGTAAGTGGACTGAAATGGCAATGAGTTTATCGAATACAAATGTATTTTGCTTACTTTTTGCTTTAACATATAATTTTTATTTTTTTAATAAAAAAATTTATTTGTTAGCTTTTAAAATTCAAATTCAAAACTGTTGGTTTGAAATGAACACTATTTTGAAATATTTTTGGTGTACAATTTAACATAAGATATAATGGTCTTAAAAAATACGAATACATTTCCTTTTTCTTTCTTTCCCTTTTATTTAAAAAATTTAAAAATCTGGCAATCTTTTAAAACATTCACCAAAGTTTTTAATTTGTTTGCAATGTTTGCATTTTTAATTACAACTTATAATTTCTGAATATTTTTATAACAATTCAAAAAGGTGGCAGCACTATCAATTAATTTTTTTTTGTCCTAGTATAGATTTAGTTATAGCACATATATATTTGCATTTTATTTTAATTATTTACCTTATTTCAAAGAAAAAATCAACACAAATATCTCAAACAGATGTTACCCAGTTAGAGGACTCATAGCTGAACTCTACAACTGCGCATCTATATTAGATACATTTCGAGGGGTATAATAAGTTGTACCTCTGCCAGCATGTATAAGCGATCTCTAATCTATATCTATATCTATATAGATATTCTAGCACATCACCAAAGCATAAAACAACTTGAAAATTTACTCTAAAAAATTAGTTTAAAAAATTTCTGAAATTTCTGGAAAACAATTTATTTATATAAACAAGCATTGCACTAAATTAATCAAAACTCAATCAAAATGACAGTAAAAAAACCAAAAAGAAATTGTATACTTTGCAAATATCTTGCCAAAAATTATACAAAAAATATTTAAAATTTAATTACTCAACCCGGCAAAAAATATTTTCATCTCCGTCAGCTTCATAATATTTATTGCTAATTTCACTGAATTTGCATTGACGTTGATATTTACATTTCATTTGATAGCGGCAGATTGCCAGCTTGCATATTAGTATTAGCAAATAAGTGAATTGCCTGCATACAAATCTAATCACCCAGCTGTGAAATAACAAAGCGGTTAGGAAAAATAACATCTAGTTATTAACATAACTAGAATTGACTAAAGGCGAAATAATCACGAAGGAAATCAGATATATGGCAATTTTTTTTAAAAACTGGTCAGAGGCAGAGCTCTTTAAATCGACGAATTAATATTTTTTTTATAATAACACAGGAGAACTGAACAAAACTCAAACTGAACATGTGAATAAATATTTAAATTGAACTGATCAGTGCTGTATTTGTTTTTAACTACTATGAAACTGGTCTACAACTCACCAAATTCGGACAATTAATAACGCATAACACAACTAACAAGAAGAATCAGCTGCTTGTAAGAAAAAAGTCATTCGATTGACTAGTTTCGTACACCATTCACACTAGTTGTGAAGTAAGTGGTTTGTGACTAGTTTATTGCCCTGTATGGTTATATTAAACATGAACACCAATGCAAATGCCATATGCATCTAACGGTGAATTATACACAGAGCTATTAACTGTTTAAATATTTGCTCTGTAATAGTATTTATAACGGCTTTTCACACGCAAAAAGCATAAAATAATACTTCTGCTTGCGCACCGTTATCTTTTTGTCATTTTTCTTTTGCTTTCTAGCAACTTTTTGGATGACACAAAACGGTCTTATCACTTCTAAATTAACTTTTGCTAAATTGGTTATTCGAATTACATTATTTATTTGATAATTTTTTGTAACAGAATTCTTTTACATACATACATACATAGCTAAAGCTGACTGTATGCATATGTATCTCTATATGACCGTTATGCAATAAAGACAATTAGCATAACGAAAATTTACATTTTAAATTAGAAATAACATGTTGACATACATACATACGTACATATATACATTTCGGTATATTTAACTACTGTCGCACTTAGCTGCCTCTCATACCAATCCACCCACCGACATTTAGCATCGAAATGAGCTGATAAGCTCAATGGCCTTGTATTAAATTTTAACAAAATGCTTACTTACTACATACACATATGTCTAGTTATGTGTGTGTGTGGGTGTTATTGTGTTGGGGGCATAAAGCCGGCTTTTGCGGCACATCATATCGTCTTCGCCGTTGAGCATCAAGTGTCAAACGCGGTCGGCAGAGGAAGGCGAACGAAATGTGAGGATAATATTACCATTTGGCTGGCAGTTGCATATTAATCAATTAATCAAAAGCGGCGGCTTGTTTGCTCCACACAATATACATGTATATGCACATACATGCTTTGTTAAATTGTAAAAAGCGTAGCTCTAGTAGCAGCTCGGATTTATATGAATAATTAAAAAAAAATTTGTTGAAAAATAAAAAAAATACATGACGGTCGAAGGTTTGCAAAGGTTGCAAAGTAAAAGTTATTAAAACATGTTTTGTGCACATCTTCGATGATAACTGTAACATTTTTATGATCGAAAATTATTTAAAATTTAACACCAATCTTAATCTTAATCTCCATACTTCTTCTTGATTATTGTTCTTTTAAAAACATTTGTGGCCATAATTTTCAAACAGCAAATTTCAACCCTGTGTTTTTTGTTTCAAAACTGACTCACTAACGGTATCTTTCCATTTTTCCTCATAGAAAAAGCTTCTCTCATTACAAAATCCATAATTTTCTGAGGCCTGTAGTCACACACTCTATTTAAAGTTTCTTTAAACAACTTAAAATTATTACTTTTCAGATATGTTATAAACTCTCTCTTCTACCCACCCGATAACTGTGTTAACAAATACTTAATTCTCAACACTGCAAAAAAAATGCTTTCTTCCTTCTTCGCTGAGTATTAAAATGCATACCATTAATTGTAGATTGTAAATTCAACTCTGAACTACAATTAAACTTCGGAATTTTGTTGAAACAGTTATAATTGAGCCGAATCGTTATTACGAATATACCAACCAACTCGTTTTCCGAACGTTCGTGAGAGTCGCTGTTCACAACTCGTTAAATTCTCAAATATAATTTTGAGAGCATAAGAGAATTGATCAATGCAATAAGCTCTGGCTGGCCTACTGGCGCTAATTATAGAGAAACGATGTCCACCTCTTTTTTTGAATGAATGCCGAGTGCTGTCAGTCAAAACGAGTTTTAAATGACAAGTGCCTAGCAGAGTAATACCGCCTCCGGAATCGCAGTCCATGCTATGTCTTAGTCTTTCTTAAATGTTTCCACCCCACACCACTTTCAAATTTGCTTTGAAGCAAAGTGGACTCTTTCCGAGGCATTATGGAGAAGTTACTTTGCAGATCCGATAAAACGAGTCCAAATTGTATGGAGCTTCGCTGACTTTTTAGCTTGATTTCGGAATATGTTAGTTCGTCCAACAAGAATTGGACTTAGTTCGAGAGGTATATGTAAAGATATACAGTTACTGCTCAATAAATGCGTACATTATAGGTTGCTTACGATTCTAGCTAATATTGAAAGCTCTCATGCATGTTAGACCTTTATATATGTATTACTTAATTGTACATCGTGATACGTCGTGGGCACAAGGCGAGGCAGAATGCTGGTTAGCGAGTGTTATGTACCTAAAACCCGAAAAAGTCTCAACGATTTTTGCATAGACACACAACCACACAACCACACACACACTCGGCACTCCACAGCGCGAGCACACACATATTTCTCGCACATTTTTATGCATGCACCGTTATACGCCTTTACCGAAATCCAGTTTGCCGTTGGATTTGTTCTAAGCCAAACTGCAAATGAAGTCAGCAATTTTCTCCGCGTAACGCAGTTCGTGTGTCCGCAAAAAGGCTTACGCTGACTGTAGCGGGGTTTTGGTACTGCGGTCTGCCAGCAAGGAATTCATCTCGCGCGCGTATAATCGCCGCCGTTGTTTCGCTGACTAGTTGACCAATGCGGCGGTTGATGCGCGGTTGACGTTTGGCTCTTTGCCCAGCTTCCGCTGCAAAGTTTTGAGCAAGTGTCAGTCGAAATCGTTGATCTATGCAAAATGGCGCGAACACTTGAAGCTCCGCATGGCAGATAGCGGCCATCTAACTGTGCATGCGCATAAGCCGACAAACGCGCGTATGTGTCAAAAGCCATGAACGCACTCACGCACTCACACACATACACATACGCATACAAATAAACATGGGCACATTCAACACTTTCGGCTCGTAACTCGTTGCGTTGCGTTGCGTTGATGCCTAGTCGCAGGCTAAATATACAATAAACGTAAATGCATGTAAATGTGTGTATATGTGTGTGTGTGCGTGTGCGTGTGTGTGACAGTGTGGATATGTGTGGATATATGCATGTTAGATGTACTATTACAAGCGGTTAAGAGCGTGTGTGTGTGTTTGTGTGTGTGTGTGTGTGTTGGTGTGCTGAGAAGTTGAAGCCTTTCGCTGCGCTATTATGTAGTGTGTTTGTTGTTGTGGTTGTTGTTTGTGCGTGTGCTTTTGAATAAATTAATGTCAAAAGTGCTTTCGCTTTTGATTTTGATTGATGTTGGCAACAACAAAGACAATGCGACTTTTGCGCAAAGCTGGATACACCCACAAACACACATATGCACACATATACATATGCGTTGGACACACATACATACTCAAACATATGAATTAGCTTGCACACAGCAATGTCACAGTAGCATAGCACAACACAGCATCGAACACAGTTTTTTGTCCCAGTTTGGCTTGATAGTTCCACCACTGTTTTAGTTGTTGTGGCAACTTTTTTTCATATCTGTCTGTGTGTGTGTGTGTGTGTGTGAGTTATTGTATGGCACAAACTTGCGACGACAACCCGCTCGCACGCGACGTCGCTGCCGTTTCAGAACCGGACGAGGATAAGCTATTCTCCGAGTGCGGCTATGTATGTGTGTGTGTGTGTGCCTATGCGTGTGTGTGTGTGTGTGCGCGTCTAGAGCAGTTCAATTCATTGCCTCTTCAGTAGTTTTCGTCGCCGCTTTGCTTGGACGCATTGCACTTTGTTTTCCGATTTCGTTGTTGTTATTGCTTCTGTTTTGTATTTCGTCATTTTGGGACTTCCGTCAGCCATGGGCAATGTCCGTCTCCTCTCCAGTGTGCTCGATACGCTTTTATTGAGCTTAAACTTTGACTACTCTTTATTCATTGTCTGCAATAGCTGAAAATGGTTCTTAGCCAAAGCGGAGCGGCCGAAGTCTGATAAAAGCGAACATAAAACAATGTCAGTGCGCAGTATATGTATGTATGGGTGTGTGTATGTGTATATATGTATGTGTGTCTCTATCTATGTCTTTTCCGTTGTCAATGTGTCAGTGTATTGAAAAATGAGGGAAATATCTTTGTGCCGAAGCCAGCCGATATGAGCAGAGCAACGGAAGTCTGTTGACATCACAAGAATACAGAAATGAAAACATTTGCAAACTAAATTAAATTTTAAAACTAATATTAACTTTGTAGTTGTAGTAAGTTAGTTGCTTGTACAGCTTTGAGTCGCTTAAATGGAGAGCTTGAATTTCGGTGTAGAAGCTAGCGTGCGATATGGGTGAGTGAAGTTCAGAAATAAGCTGTAAAAAGTTCCTAAAATATATAAGCAATGTCTTCGCAAGAATTTGAAACACCTAGCGTACCACACAAAAAAGAACTTATATATATCGCACATAAAAGAAAACACTTATAAAATTCGATTATCAGAGAATTGTGCTTTTCGAAATCAATGGAATCATTTCTTTTGGAATTTCATGCTGGAATCATGATTTCAAATGGAGTCATACAAATAATCATTCGAATGAATATAAATTGACGTGATTCTTTCTATTTTTTTTTTTTTTTTTCTACTAGAACCCTGCAAGCTCCAGGGTTAGAAAGCTAGCTTAAAAAAAAAGATACTGCCCTTATTACCTAGGTTGCAAGTTGGTTTGTAAATTTTTATACTAAAAAGTGATCTCACAGCGATGGCTTCAGTAATGGCAAAGCTAAGCAATTTTCTATACGTAATAACTTCAGAACTGTTTAAAAGCACTGTAAAGCCTGTGAATCTACTCGTTACGCGCACTCGAATAGATCGACGAGGCAACGAATCAGCAATTGTGCTTTAAATTGCCTGTCAGAAGCTGGGTTGATAAACATAGATCAAGGAGACCTTGACTAGTAGTCGAATATTGCCGACAAACCTGTTGAACCGTTCCTAACAACACAAAATCATAAAACATATCTAATAACGGCCAAATGCAGTTTACACTGAGCAGGTTACCCAAGCATCGCTGGTTATTACACAGCCGCATGGATGGAAACTCAGCGAATGCTCGGCAAATAGTGAAACGAGTACCGAAACGAAGTCTGAAGTCTGAAGTATTAATAAGATCCATACTAGTGGTGTTGTGGTACAGTATTACTTGCAAAATGACAATGCTAAAATGTGGTTAAGAAGTCTCAGCTTTTAAGAATTAAGTTAATGGTTATCTTTACCATTACTACAGAATCTCTCCACGTACACACAAAAAAAAAAAAGATTTCTTTAAATTTTAAAATGCGTACCACTTTTACTATAACAATACCGAGTTGATATACATCTCTTGCCGTTTTGCACACAGTCCTGAACAGTTTGCTGAAAGCCGGCTGAGTTAGCGTGCTGAAAACGAAACTCTCACCAGCTCAACTTTGAAATTTGCTTACTGGAATATCGAATGAACGCGATGAATGCAGCAAATTGCCTCATTTACTTTTGTCCGGCAACAATGAAAAATTCAATAAAAAATATAATTATATTAGATGGAAAATGTCTCTGCTATTGCTTAATATTTCCAGGATTATTATCCTTCAGTGACATTTGTAGCACATTACCTACACATGCGTGCGCAAATTGAAGCCTACACACATACATACATACATACATAATGTGAATGTGTGTGTCTCTGCGATACAGCCAAGTCCTTTCGAACTGCAGCGAAACCAACGAATGGAGCATACTCTCATGAATGTATAGCTTAATTAAGGCCCCAAAGCGTTTCATTGCCGAGATTTTGTTACATTTCGAATCCATCCATTCAAAATCAGTTCGCTTCCACACTTTATTTTTCTATTTCTCTCCTTTTTGTTATTGTCTTTTGTTTTTTTTTTTTTTTTTTTTTTTGATATTTTGTGCGCCACAAGCTCTGTGCCAACTTGTCTCGAATGAGTAATTTGAGTGCTTTTTGTACGCAGACGACACATATACACATGCATAACAATGTGGGTGTGTGTGTGCAAATATGATGTGGAACAAAGGACCACCAGGAGCAATAGAAATAGAGAGAAAGTGGATCTGAAGCTGCTGAGGCGAATAATTTATGAAATAAAATTCATCATATTTCAACAAATTTATCTAATAACGCCATAGCTCTACATATATACATATGGACACATATTTTCATAGACAATAGTGCGTATGATACAGGGTGTGCGCGAGTTGTTTAAAGTGATTGCGGCACTTATTTATATATTTCTTGAAACTTCTTCCATGCGTTTTCTGAAAATAATCTTTATGTGGTTGAAAGAAATTAATTGAATTGGAAAGGGCGAGCTTTTTTCCGTTTTCAAAGTTTTTTTTTTTTCTTATACTCTTATAGAAATTCTTTCATGACAGCAAAAGAGTGCCACTTTAACCATGTAAAAAGAACCTTACCGATATATGAAGAAGTCATGTTGAGAAAGATTAGCGGAAATGACATTAATTCTAATGCCTCTAAGTCTTCTGTGGCCTGTCTGAGCTTTCATCAACTCAGCGCCAAATACCTGGTGGGTGTGACCCAATATTTTAGGCGTATTTAAGTACAAATTTCTCGTCTTCTCAAATATAATTGCAATTATTTAAGTTTGCAGAAGAATTCTTCTCTGTACAAATGACGATTTGCAGGCCAAAATGTGGATATGATCGTTGTTCTAATTCAATAACTAAGATAGCTGAATATCTTTACATATTCAGGTCTTCCAATTATTAAGCAATTGTTTATATTTCAAGCCTACCAATTAAATTAAAATATTAAATCTCGAGCAAAACGTTGCCTACACTTAGGCATGCAATCTCTATATTTATTTGAGTCGCACACCTTTGCGAAAATACCTCTACAAATACATCTAATAATGCTGTTTTAAATTAAAATTTAGTGTTAGTACGAGAATTTGATGAAAGGGACAATAGTTCGATATTCAATAACAACAAGTGTTTTTGTTTCTTCTCGTCTTCTTCATCTTTCTAGCTCTTTGGGTATACTTTCTCAAAGAAAGAATCGTGCTCCATGCTTATAGTACCTTAATTTTTGAAAGATTTGTTAGACATAACAGCAAAATAAATTGAAAATATAACGTTGCCTACATCTAGGCTCATCATATAATCGTATTTGTCGAAGTCACACATGTAAGTGAATTTTTTTTCACACCACCAAATTTTAAATTCCTCGAAAATTTTTAAAATCTTAAAAATTTTTAAACATTTTGAAAAATTATGCGGTAACTTTCAGGAAGTAACCCTGTACACACTCAGTAGTCATTGTCTTGGCAACTTAGGCGAAGCTGCATACATTTTTACTTCAACATTCATTTGCCAGCAAACGTTAAGCATAACACGTGCGATACAAATTCTTGTTGTTGTAATTGTTGTTGTAATATTTGTTGCAAGCAAATAGACGTGCATGCGTAGCGGCGAGTTAGTTAGGCCAAGTAATCGAAGCCACGAAGAAGCAGCAGCAGCAGAACAGGCAAGTCTCTATACACTAGAGCAGACACACATGTACACAAACAGAAACACATACACATATATATATATAGTCGAATATAGTAGTATTTGTACACATGCAAAACGATTTAAAGAGTAGAAAACATTTGAAAAATCCTGCAATTTTATTAGTTGCCGCTCATGGGAGTTATGCGCACTGCATATGCACATGAACACATATACACCCGCACACGCACACATACGTGTATGGACACTGTTATTTGATTGAGCTTGCATTTTGATGAGTTCGAATGCCAGCAGTTATTGAGTGTGGCACGAATACTCGCACAAATATAATACAACGATATACAGATAGCACAACCTTAATCTATCCCTGTGTGTGTGTGTGTGTATGTGTGTGTGTGGGTGTGGGTAGGTGGGATTTGCATTGCACGAGGTCAAATGTTGTTTCAGCACTAATACTTGCAAAGTGATGGCGCATGCATACAGGCATACACACATGTATATGTGTGTGCATATGTATGGGTGAGTGTGTGTGTCAGATTTTCCAAGAGTTTCAGACAAATTTTTCTCGGACCAATAAACACAAATAAATCATTTTAAATCTACGTGATTCTATTCAGATAGACGCATGCCATTGTGCTGCGAGCGGCAAATATATTCTATTAGATGAAATGTACGTGCCAACACACACACACACACACACACACATATACATGCATGCTTGCATATCTGTCATATACTCATTGATTTACATATTCCCTGACTCACCTACAACAAAAAAAACAACAACAGCAACTACTGCTACTATCAAAGCGAACGCTGACGTTGACGCCGACGCCAATGCTGACGCTGACGATGACGACGCTGGCAATGGCAATGGCACACATGAGCGCACCGCAAGCACTAAAGAAATTTCCATATGGCATAATGGATTTTCCATTTACCGGACCGGCCCAGCTTCAGCAAGCATATGTCCATATGTCCTTGCCTGCGTGTGCGTGTGTGTATGTGTGTGTGTGCCTGGGGGTGGGTATCAGTATGGATTCGTGGTCAGTGCGAGCAACTGAAGCACATACGCTGATAAATATACACACATATGTATGTGTGTGCATGTAGGCCGTTCGGTTGAGCATCTAAATCAGCATCTTCAAAATACTAAACGCACACATACACACACACACACACACGCGCACATGGGCTACAGGCAAAGCACAGTTGTGGTTAAATGGTTATGCCTGTTGTGCTATATATGTTAATGTAAGTGAGCGTGTGTGTGTGTATGTATGTGTCAGTGCTGGCATGCCTTTTGCATGCCATACTTTTGAATTATTTAAATATAAATATAAATGTATCCAGTTGCAGTCCGTCCACTAAGTAATTCGACAATATTGTGAAGCTCTTGACACATTTTGGGCGAGTGGCGATACAAAACTTCATTTTGCTACATATTTATGGTTATGTGGTAGCAAGGGAATATGCATAAGTTTTCATGTAAACGCAATCATATTGTAATAACAAACACTGTGTCGCAAAAGTATTGCGCTTAGAAAATAATCCATGAACTGAGCTCTTTTGAGCGTTAGTATCAGCTTATTTTGAAGAATGAGACTCCAATACTGCTGTTTTTAGTGCATGTTTGGATGCCCTGTTTTGGGGGTACTGTACTTCTGGTACGCTATATTTTCAGGTATACTGTCTTTACGTTTTTTCAAATAGTATAAAATGAGGACTCATCACGTTTTGAGGTATATTCCAACAGCTGACGGAATTTATGAGAAGCTCGTACAAAAAATTTGCTCTATAATTGTACCTTGGCTAAGCCGAGCTTTGAATTCATGACTAAAAGAGTTCCATTCCCGTATGCCCCACTCGCTAAAGGCTTACATGGATCTTAATTAGTCGATATTTTATGTTCACAGGAACCTCTGAACTGATTCCATAAGCTCCGCTTGCTGATCCAAAAAGCTCCTATCCAACAAAATCCGTTGTGACAGAGTCAAAAACAAGTAGAAAAATCGAAATGAATAAATTGCTTTTTTTTTTAGCTTTCAAAATAAATAGATGATCTCCTTCTAAGATAATTTTAGTTGAGTGATTCTTTCTACTCAACCTTTTGATGGCAAAAAATTATGAAAATATATGAAATTAGTATGGATGAAGGAAGGAAGTAAGGTGAGTTTCTCTAAGACACAAAAAATCTTTGAACGGAACATAGATTTTTGTTTATAAACTTAAGGTTACATAAGTTCCAGTTATGGGTTTTTAGAAAGTTAATCAGAGCTATTAAACAGTGGAAATAAGTTCTTAGAACGAAGTAATCATCAGCTTGATCGTAAAAAGCTAAGAATCAGCTCAAAGCTACATCACTACCGATATCTACACACTGTTTAAACTCGGAGAGAAACTCAACTAAACTATTCTCTTTGTATTAGGGTGGAAATTACTTAATAATGAAAGTAGTTCTAGCTTTTATCCAAAGATCGCTTACAGCTACTCCCCCTAAACGTCTTAAAGATCACTGATCTTCGATCCATATGTCCCTAGTATAGTCATCATATTTTGAGAGAGTGATATCTTGTGTGTTGTGAGAGTATATTCCAGAAGGACTCGCCATAAATCAATTCAAAGTTCATACAGTATATAACTTCATAGAAAACATTAAATATCTTATTTTCAGGAGCCACGAAATTTATAGCCGCCTTTTTGTTAGCTGGGTATCTCATAACCTTTCACTGGTGCGATCGTTGTAATGGTCATTTTAAGGCTGCTTCGCCTTAAAGTCTAACTAGAATGCAATAAAAGTCTTGCAAAACATTTACCACGTGAAGGATCATCAACGCGCGTTCTTCACTTCATTAGTATTATACAATATATCAGTCTTATCAGTCTATTGAAAATTAGATTAAAATTCGCTGTGAACATTAAGTTTTCTGAAGAAAATATATCGAGAGAGTCAGCTGGTAATTGGATTTCTCAGATACTTTAATTTGACACATTTGCTAATTACTGTCATATTCGATTTGGAAAAGGGCGGGAGCACGCCCACATGACCTAAATGACCAATTATAGCAAAAATGCCGAAAACATAATGTTATCGAGTGGGTTCGTTGCTGGTACGCATAACAACTGAACACTAATTTTCTTCCATTAATAAGAATAGTCGACTTTTCATGAATAATTTCGTCAGTTACTGTAACGAATACCAGAAAGAAGAAAAACTTTTTTGTAGCTTTTCTACCCATTGTAGATATGTTTGCAGTTGATAACGTTCGTAAATGCATTTACCTAAGCTTTCAATTGTATGTGTGCATATATACACACACACACACATTCATATGCATACACAGATATGTAGGTATGCTTGAGCATTCATTGATATTGAGTTATGATGCAATTTTTGGCAATCGCTCGAATTCATTCACACACACGCATACACACACACGGTCGCGTTCAATTCTACATTTGTAATGTTAGCATTTAGCAAAGCACACGCATGAGCACTCATACGTAGAACGTGTGTGTGTGTGTGTGTGTGTGGGTATTTCTGCTAGTTGTCTGTATGCTTTTTGGCACTTTAAATTCAATTTGTGCTTACTTTTATGTTTTACTTTCTTTTAATTTACAGTTATTTAAACGCATTTCACTCTACTGTCTCTGCTGCTTTATTGTTATGTCGGCATAAGCTATCACACACACACACGCCCACACACACACATACACATGCATTTACTGCCAACTTTTATGATTTATGGTCTTCCCTGCGTTGCACTAAAAGCATATGCTCGCACACACACACATACATACATACTGACATAGTATTTACATTGTAGTAGTGCTTGCTGCGTATATGTGTGCGTATGTCGCTGCGTTGGGGTTTTTATGCCTTGCCAAATTTTAATTGGCAACGTGAAACCTCAAAAACTCAACCAGCTGAGTATGCACAAAAACCGAAAATATCTTAGCACAATTTTCATGTGAATTTCCAATAGAAATACTGTAATCTTAACCCAGTTCAAACAGCTACACTTTGTTACATGCGCATGTATATGTGTGTGTATGTGTGTATTTGTGAAGCAAAAAGGCAAAATGAAAATAAGTCCCATGTATGGTTGGGCATATTGTAATTGAAGCTCTGTATATTTCAACAAGAGGCACTCCGTTTAGTTCAAATAATTCTCTATGCATGTGTGTGTAGGTAGCTATGCATGTGTATAAATAATTTATAAGGAATGTAGTGTGCGGCCCGCATCAATTTGCATTTAAAGTGAGAGTCCATTAGGGAAGATCCATTTGAACCAATATCAAGAGCACATATCGTTTTTCTCTTTTGATGTCATTTTGAAATTTTTTCCTTAGTTAATGTAATTCCCTAATTATTTTCTCTAATTTTTGCATTTCTCATTTATCAATATTTATTTTTTAATCGCATTAGGAGATTTTGGTGAAGGCTAGTAGACAAATTAACATTGAAACTGCTCCCTCTTTATTTAAGCCCCTATACGGGGGGTAAAATGTAGATATAATAGTAAAGTGTTCATAAAATTTTGACTGCTCGTAAAACAGACTTTTATTCTTTCTATGAATCACATTAGACGCCTTTCAATATATAACGATGAAAGAATTGAACTAATATCTTCGAAAATCTCCATCCAAACATATGTGGTAAATAATCTCGTATGAATAGTAGAGACTTGATAACCCTTAGTGACCTACCTGCTTGCATAAATATCCCTAGAGATGACTTATTAGTGTCGACTAAGCTAAAAGCGTAACTGAAACATCCTATTTGGACGATGAAATACATATTTTTTTGAAGTTCTTCGAAGCAGATAGGCAATAGCGGGTTTAGTGTTAAGCTGAGCTCTTCTTGTTTATGAATTACGTGTTGGTTCACAAGCAGAGATTCTCTATAACTTTTAAGCCGCTTCCAAACGACACATCATTTTCATAATAGAACCCGGTCTGCTGAAAGTTGGCCACTCTTAAAATGCACCCTGTATTTGATGTGGAGGGCACTTTAAACCTTTCGGCACACAAAGATGAAAAGAAACCTTACGAGAAATGAAAATCAAACAGTAGTAAGCAGATCTGAACTTTTGCCAGCGTAATTATTCAGCTTAACTTCCTGGAACATACCAAATTGAATTTTTTTCGTCTGCTTCCGCTTGTTTATTCACATGACATAAGTTAGCTAAGGGTTTGGTTTCAAGGCTTAACCCTCGACGGAGATCACAGTTGGACAGTTGTAGTCCAGTTCTTTGTACAAAAACTTCTACAGACGGATTTAAACGATCATGTAACGACAAAGTGCCTTATGCTCACTATAAATCTGTTGTTGCGATTAATTAAAACAAAAGAAAAAGGTATGGTTTCCAAGGTGTTTCCAGCTTATTCGCACAGCCCACAACCTAGTCTTCTTCTCAGCAACTTCGACAATTGCTAACTGGAGAGATTTTTAGCCATACTGTTGAGAGCAAGCGGGTACATGTACATCTTTAAATCTATTAAGAGACATGCCCGTTCCCTAGGTGCCGTTTTGACTAATTGGCTGCAAGAGTTCGAAGCCATACCCTGCTCTTGCGCCTTGTAATCTTGTCTTTTGCCTTTTGCCTAGAATTCTCTTTTTTTTATATTCTTTGGTGCTTTAGAAGCCACTTTTTGATGCCTTATAACTCAAATTATTTTCCATCAAACACATACATCTGTTTCCAAAATAACCTAAGCTCTTCTTTAGGCACACACACACGTGCGCTGTCAAGCGTATTTCAAATAAATTTCTTTTTCTGCGAATGACTTGAAAGTTCTCAGCCAAATGGCAGTCATAAATTCAGCATTGAATTACTTTGAAAACTTTGGAATTTGTTTGCCAACAATATGGCAATAAAGAAGTTTACAAAGCACATACACACACACACACCCACACACATATGTAGGCATTTTTATTGCTTGAATAATGACGATAAAGCGTCGGAGCATCATTTATACCGCGCACCCCTGTCTTTTGTCACCGACCCCAAAAAATGAATGCGACTCCAAAAACAAAAAACAAAAAACAAAAAAAAGCAGAGAATGCCAACGCCTGTTTACAAGTGTGACAATAGCGCAATTAACACATTAGTATGGCAACATTTGTTGTTAATTGCCGTTGGCGACAGTAAAGGCGCCGACGCCCGCAACAGCCAACAACCAGCCGCTGAAGCTTTGCTAAACTTGTTCGCGCATTCGATCCCTGATTTCCAAATGGATTGCCATAAATTATGTCTTTTCAATTTCATAAATGAACGGCAGATTGAACAACGAAACAGAAAAAAAAGCACAAAGCAGTGCAACATTTGGTCTTAAGTGGGGTCGCGCTCTTGGCAACGCGGCGCAATGCAGGAGCGCCGGCCTCGTTCGGCAGCGCCCGTTGTCGAATTCGACACAAATGTGCATTTGACAGCTTAGAGGCGGCCGCGCAGCGAGCGGAATTCAATGAATGCTGCACGAAAAAGTCTTGTGGGAATGTACTTAAGCGTTCTCAAAAATTTTTCTGACAACTGCCCCTCCCACCCACACTCCCTTGCTGCTGTTTTCACTAATGTTTCTTTGTTCTCTTTCCTTTCATTTCTCACATTATCAACGGTTTACTTGTTAAGTTCCTCGTCTGTCGTTCCTCACAGCCAAACCCTTCCACACCAGCTTCCGGGCACCCGCTGTCAACTTCGGCCGCTGCGTGAGATGTCAAACAGCAAATGTCATCTGTCAATTTTAATTTTCGTTTCGCTACTCATAAAAAACATGTGTTTATCGCACATTATACGCGGCGCGTTGGTGAGAGCGCTCATTTAAATTTGGCTACCAGCTGTATGGCTCAAAGCTGCCTTCGGCGAACCGCAACGGTAGTCGAGACAAATGCAGACGAAAAAAGCACGAATGGAGCCTACTTGCCTGTCTGCTGATTTTCGGTGCGCATCTCGGCAGTCTGTTGTATGTATGTCTTCTCGTTCGCCAAGTGCTCGACCCGACAAGTTGAGGGTTGATTTATTAGTGACATTGTTGTTGTCATTATCGCCATAACTGCTGTCACGTCGCTGTCATATTTATGTGCGCAAAGGCTCAATGCATGATGATGCGGCCTTAGCGGCGGTCGTCATAATTTTATGCTACCGTTAACCAGCCGAAATCGGTGTGAGAGCGGGTGAGTGCGCTTGATGCTGGTGAAATTTTTGCTGCTGCCACTAATTTGACAGTTATTGATGACTATTTTCACCACGCTTCAATGACTAACACAAGCAAATTATTAAAATTCGTATATTTTTTCAGCGCGCCCTTCGAACTCTTTTAAAATATCTATGGGTCTGCGCGTGTGTGCGTGTGTGTGTGTGCAGTTGATCATACGTATAACTTCCTGGTATCCACGCTCATTATAAATGGAATAAAGAGCAATATAATTATAACTTTCACAAAATACCGTTTTTCCAGACAGCTACTGCTACTACACACACACACACACATACATATGTACAAACATACGTACATACTTACACACACATATGGATGGGCTTGCGTGTTTCTAGCATTGCCCTGCTTCCTGCCCAGGCATTTGAACCATGCGGGAAATATGTCGCCCGAATAGTTGCCAGCGCACATATACACACACACACACATACACACAAAACAAGCGCGTGGCTGGAAAACTCTATGGCCCGTCGGTTTCGCCATAAAGCGCGTGTATATGAAAATGAAATGAAACTAAAGCGAAAATATAATAATAAAATTAAAAGAAAGCACTTCCCATTCACTTATGGCTGCGAACATGTAATGTGCTCTCGAAGTCTTATTTCAATCAGCTATTTTTAAATGAAATTCGTTGCCAAGACTGCAGCTGGTTGTGGCATGGCCTGGGCGCAGCGCGATTGGTTGGGTGGCGGCAGGGCTAGCGAATCGCATTTTGCACATACTAGGCGCAAGTGCATGTGCCTTGCGTGTGTGCGTGTGTGTGTGTGTGTGCTTTGGAAATTTACTCGCAAATTGTGCCGGCGATACGTGCATTACACTTGTTGAGGTATAAATTTTACCAAATATATATATATATGGGTATGTGCATATGTGCATATATATATGCATAGAAATGTATGCCGTTCAGTGGCATAGCTATGTAGGGAATTTTTATTGGTGTGGTAAGAGGAAAAAATTTCATATTTTTAATTATTAAAAAACATATTTCTGAATAATTTAAAGAAAGCATTTTTTTGAATAATAAAAAAAATGTCAAAATAATATAAAATCTAAAAAATAATAATATTTTTTTTTTATAAAAAAATACATGTTTGAAAAATTAGAAAATTTATTTGGAAAAAAATTTCAAAAATAATAATAAAAATGCAACAATTTGTTGTATACTTCTTATTAAAACTTATAATTTTTTTTAAAATCACAATTATTATACATAAGTGCAGTTTTCATGCATATTACATAATTATTAATAATTACAGTTATTATAATTAAAAAAAAGAATTTTAGGAAAGAACATTTGTCATAGGCAAATTTTATCTTATTTGAAAAATCTACCTTTCATATTTTTTCGCAAAAAAGAAAAAAAAATATTTTGAAGATTCCCAGATGAATTTATTGCATTCGGCTTAGATCCACTATAACGGTACTTACTTCTTCACCATTCCAATACTTCAAAACAATTTCAAAACTTTCAATTTCAAAACAATTTACAAATAATAAACAATTTACAAAACTTCAGGCCACCAGGCGAACTAGCTAGAATCGAAATCAATTGTCAGACTAGATGCATGATATGCTTAAGACGCTTTGTTCATAAATAAGGGCTTTAATATATATTAAGAAGAATTTTGTATAACAAAATATTTGTTTGGTACCGTGCAAATATAATACTCCGTCTTTGGGATCAGGCTTAGTACCTAACCTAATCGAACCTTGACACCCTCTCATTCAAGATTTATCAGAAAATGAAATAATACGCTATTAGAGAGGCTTCATACCACTCACGATTTACTGTAGGGAAATCCAATGGGGTGACAAGATTTGCAAAACTCTCAAATCTTTTAAGTGGATAAAAATTTTTGTTATTGCTGTTGTAACAATAACATAAAGAAGACCTTGCTTGAACATTTCATTCAAAATATCCGAAGAAAGCGACTTTAGCTAATGCTTCCTTAGAAGTTTGTTCGGTTCTTTCAAAATTCGTCTACCTGATCTCTGCCTAAAGTGATAATTTCTGATAATGATACAAATTATTTAATGAACCCCCCAGAACCACACCCTTGCCGCACAGACACGGTCGGTTAAGGTCATTGGCATGTAGCAGCAGCTGTTGACAATTTAAGATGCCAAGACGTTGCGTGCCACTGCGTCTAAAAATCTTGTCACGAGTGTTGCACGTCGAATGCGCAATATTTATATTTATTATTTTTTTCTCCCCGCAACAACAAGCATTCTTGCAGCAGGAGGGCGAAGAATTCAAGAAAGCAACGAATTATGAAGGACAAGAACGCGTAGCTGCAGCGTTCAAGTAAATATAATGTATGATAAAGAAGGTTGAACAATATTACAAAAATACAAAATTTAATGGATTTTATTTCATTTATATTTGAGAAGAATTACAATTATATGTATATGTAAAGAGTGTGGCAGTTGCCTCAGCGAATTCAATAGGCTTACCTAACTTTTGTAAATTATTGATTGCGCTTGCCTCAGGCCTAAGCTTCTTGCACACATATTGCCTGTATGTATGTATGAATGTCTGTATGTATATATGAGGCATCTACTTTTTCCCACGCATTGCCAGTTTAAATACTCTTTCGCCTCGGCTCGGCTCAGTGGCAACAACACACAGCTGCGACAAATTTTTTGCAGAACAATAAACTGCCAGTAAATATATACAAACTTATATACAAACAGACCAACATACACGAACACTTACTTGCAGCACGGAATTATTGCCATACCCCGTTCATAGCAGGTGCAGGTGCGCCATATGCATTTTTAGTGCACCACACCAGCACTATGCACGTAAGTGTGCATGCGTATGTGTGTGTGTATATGTTCACTGCAGTTATAACTATCCAAACGTAAGAGCAGCATATTTTCCAAGCGAGCACCGCATATTAATTGCATACAGAATGCCACTGATGAGGCTTTAACGTAGCGCCTGGCAACACTACACACCTACAACCAATCCCACACACACTCACACACTCATTGTAGCATACATGCATGTATGCAACAGCAGGAGACAAGTCTGCCACGCCATGCTAGTTTATTTACCTGATGTCAACAGCCAAACTCCATGGGTAGTATGTAATGATAATGGCTTGACTGGCTACACATGCATGTGTGTATATACGTGTGTGTATGTGTATGCAATATTCCTATGCTATAGCAGCTAACTATTGACAAAAAGACTACATGCTTGCTATAACGCTTTCATTGATTATTTTCGCTTCTGTTGAATTTTCGACTTCGGCTGCCGCACGTTGCTGGTCTTGCATGAAAAGCTCAACTGTTTTTGGTGTTTTTGCTGTCTTTGTATACTTTATTTGTGCTTTCAATTCACAATAACAAAAGCGTAAAACCTTTCCATCAAATGTAATAAATTCAAAAGGCTGCTGATGTCCAACATTGGGAAAAAAGCATGAATACACGCACACACACAAACCAACACACAACAAATGTTGCGTATACGCCATGCACTGCTGGCCTATGATGCTGAGAAGATGAGTTCTAACAACTGGCACTATCAACTGGCTTTTCATATTCGTAGATTTGTGCATGTGTGTATGTTTATGCGACAGCAAGTGCATAAGTGTTTGTGACAGTTAAGAGCAGCTTTCATTAATTTCATATTGAATTTTCTGATTTTCGCACTTTGATTTTCCTCCTCCACAAAAATGTTCGCCCACCCCAAAATTATAATAGGATAATTCTCAGTAAAATTTAATTATTTTATGCGCACACATACATGTTCACACATTTTAAGCTGCTAGATGCATATGTCTCGTACTCGAAGCTTTCCAACGCCAGTAATATTTTATTAATCTTTCCGCTTTTTTTTTTGTACTTCTATGATATTTACAAGTATTAAAGCGCTCTTTAAATTACTAAATTTATAAATAATATATTTATTTGAAATTTGCTCATGACATCAACAACAATAATCACAAAGACAAGGAAGTCATTAGAGTTCTCGTCTGTATATTAATTACTCTGCGAAAGTATATGAATGTAATGGAGTTCGAGCATCCTTGAAGCTTTGACTTATTTAAACAATTATTTAAATAATTCATTAAAATATTTCTAAAGGCTTTGCTAATATCCAGTTATGAGTAATAATTTTTAACTGTGGGTGGCTCGAAATTTTCTTTCAATTTTTCTAATTAATCGATTTGATTAAATGACTAAATTAATTCGTAATTGACTAAATTAAGTACTCAATTTTTAATTGAACCATCTGAATCACCTATGAGTCGTCGTTTATTGTGTAGGCCGCTAAACATAGGCTCAGGCTCTCTCATTACTTCTCAAGCACATTTCAAAAGCATCTTTTCAGGCATGTTTATGCTGATATTTCGTAGTAACAAATGAGGACATTATTAATTTTATCATTCTAAGAAATTAACTTCCCCAGTTAAATTAAACACCAAAGCCGCTTTCAATTGAAATTTTGTTCCATATGAGATTCCAAGTATGGCGTAGTGAAAGAAGAAAACTTCATTCGTCCCTACAGTAATGTATTCAAAATGCCTAACGGTGTAGCTGTCATGTTTTTGTTTTGTAAATATATATATATGTGTTAAATACTGATTATCGAAGCCGTTTTTAAAGTTCTCAGAAGTAAAAGAGTGATACTTGAATGGTGATTTTTCTATTTCAAAATAGTACTCATCGCTTGGTAAACAATTAGTGCTTCTAAAAGCTGAACTAACTGAAATAAACGCTAATATTGACTCAAAAACCAAAAACTTTCTTCATCTCCCTCTACATACTGAAAGTAGACAGATCAATAAGTTTCTACTATGTCTGGGCTTCGAAGCCCACACTTTTGTTTAGGTGCTAAATATTGCATGAGAAGTTTTGCATGAGAAACCTTAATCAAATGAAATTTTTATTGATTACCACTGCCAAGACTGTGTTATTTTTTTTTTACCTTAATTGCAAATTAAAAGCTTAATTGTCAAGAAGTTAACTATGAAAAAGTCCAATTGACTAATTGTCAACAAATTCGTTCAGAAGTACCTACACAAAGCTTGAGTTTTACATACAAAATTTATTTATTTCCTTAAGTGTCAGTCCTTTGTCTATCAGATTTCATTAAAAAATTTTTTCTGTCTGCTTCCAAGTCACCAATTGTGTCATTTAAATTGAATGACTGAATTTACAACTTAATTGCGTCCGCTAATAGACTTTTTGACCACAGCACAATGTTTTAGCTGTATCAAAAGAACTATACATTCATTGCTGAAACAAAATATAAAATGAGTTTCACTTAATTTTATTAATTTTTTACATAAAAAAAAATGCAAACACACCACTGATTTTGCCTCTCAAGTGGCTTACAGCAAATTATCGGATCTCCGAACATTTAAACCTTTGCATAATTTATGGGCGCAGGTTGAAGTGAAGAAGGCTGCCATTTGCACATTTTTTGTTGTGACTTTGTTTTTCAACTTTTTCATTATTAACAAATGTGTATGCATGTGTGCGTGTGTGCGTGCGGCTTGATTTTTTCCCCGCGAATAATAAATAAATTTACGCCAAACAACGGCAGCACCTGCGACTGCGGCACCTGTGGACACGGCCAGTAGGGCCAGTAGGGCCAGTAGGGCCAGTAGGGCCAGTAGGACCAGTAGGACCGCGTTTCACTACATTTTGGCAACAACAATGAATGCCTTCCTCTTCACAAGCACTTTCCTCCGCTTTTACTTGTTGGTGCAAATACTTGTATAGAGATGTGTGTGTGTGTGTGTGTGTGTATGTAAGTTGCTTTTAATTTTTTCGCGCTCCATTAAATAATAAGCGTGCACAGCGTTGGACCGTGCCGTTACAAGCTAATTATGTTGTGTATGTGTTTCGCTATGTTTCTATGTATGCGTGTGTGTGTGTGTGTGTGTGTGTGCGTCCCTTGAGTTAACTGCCTGCTTGTCGGTGGACCAAAAATCTGATTGCGGCGCACACCAACACACCGTCAATTCGCGCATTCGCACGTGAAAGCGAGAGCACACACACACACACACACACACATTCACCCATGCATATGCACACTCATGTAGATGGATACATGCAAACGTGGCGCAGTTTACGTTTCCACCGCAGTCAAATTGACCTTTTGGCCTCATTTTCGTTTACCTCATTTCGAAAATTTTCATTTTAATTTCTTTCGGCTGTGTTTGTTTTTGCTTTATTTGGTGTGCGTGTTTGTTTCAGTTTGTACGCTTTATTATTCCGTTATTTTCGTAAAGTTGCGTTGATTGTACGCCGGGCCAATTTATTTATTTATTTATAAAGTTTGCGTGCGCCGGCGTGCCATAGCGCGGCACATGTCCATCCGCCCGTCTAACTGTACGTGCGTCCGTTTGTCCTACCGGCGGTCCGCTCCACGCTTTGCGCATAACTGTTTGTTGAGTAGCAGTGCGCCCAATTCAGGCAACTTCATTAAGCTAAAATATCCAAAGCAACAACAACAAAAAAGCAAAGAACGGCGAACAGGAAAAAACTCATAATAAAATTAAAAATTAAAATTAAAAAAAAATTAAAACTTTTTAGGCTCTGCAGGGAAGCAGCGCAGGGCTGTATTATCGGCTGCCGGCTCAAAGCAACACCTCTCTCTCTCTCTCCGCAGAGTTCGCTTGCTTGTGCGAGCGCATATATATACACATATAGGTGTGTGTAGGTATGGGCGTGGCGCTGCATACCCAGCTACTCGGCTTTTAAGTGCGCAAAGTTTCAGCTATGATTTAAGCGTCTGTACGTGAGCGTACGTATGTATTTTGGTAATTAATGCGCTCTTATCGACGCAAATTTCAACTTTTGAACTTGCACTTTTCATTGGAATTTCGTTAAATTTGAAGTTTCTCGCATTTCAAGCACTTTCTCTTGTTATCGTGCTTTTCTGTTACTTTTTATTGTTGTTGTTTTTGGTAGTAGTAGTTGCGAAGCGCTGACTGGAGCTGCTGGACTTTCGAGTGAAATTTCTGTTTACACTTGCTGCAAGTTTTATCAAAGCACTTAGTTACGCAAAACATTTATTATTCTCATTTTACCCACAGCCACCGCGTGCCCTCCCCCTCCCCCATCGATCCATGCAACACCTGCATAGCTGCTGGCGTTCGCTTAGTCACAGTGCCAATTAAATCGGACAGGCGCTCAGGCAATTCAGCTTAAAGAGAGAACACAAACGCCCACACACACACGGCGAGTGTAGTGTTGTTGTTTTTGTTGTCGAGATAATTTTACAGCACTTTCACCTAACTACTTGCTTCTAAAGTTTCGTATTTACCTCAACTCAGAACTTTTGCTTCGAGTTTTACCAAATGTTATCTCATCCTCGGATGAATTAGTCGGCAGTGTGCTTTCGGACGCATTTTTGTTGCTACAGCCTTAAGCTTTGCAAATTCAAAGGTACCGGCATTTGATTTGTGACTATTTAAGTCTTTAGTTATTGCAAATTTTCCTTGTTTCAATATCAAAAAGTTTGTGGAAATTTCCCTTTTTTGAAATATTAGTTTGATGCCAACAAATTAGTTAGAGCGAAGGCCATTGCTTTTTAATTCATTGAAAAAGCCATTTTACTCAATTTGCATATTAATTGAAACAAATTTGTAAACGAGTATTGCGCAATTTATACTTAATGTAACTTAAATCGGGTGATATTTTTCTCATACAAACCTTTTCTAGTTGTTCTCCTATTCTTCATAAACATATTGCTATCTCCATCTCTTATTAAGATAAAGAAATTGCAAATTGACTAATAATGTAGAACTTAATTGCCTCAATTAAATAGATATGAAAAGATGCCCTTTGATGAACTTCAAGATCTGAGTATTGAGATCGGAAATGAATTAATCTAGATACCTTGAGCTCATTAGTAGTACCCATATAATGGTCCCATACACAGTGATTTTCAAGTAACTCAAGCTAATGCTAGCAAAAACATACTAAAAAATAAATTCTAAGCTAGTCAAGGATTGTAGGGCATTATCATCTTCATAAGCCCCTCAATTTCGGAAGAACAGAGCGATGTAAATATTTTGCATAAAAAAAAGGAAAGAAAGATGAAAAAACATAGTTTAACCTCTCGAAAAAGTTTAGCATGATTTCAATGTAAATCTAACAAACCTTGTAGCATACATTTAGGTGCTTGATTATAATCAAATCAGCAAAGACATTTACCACGGGTACTAAAGCCTACAAATGGAGTACTTTTAAGCGTGTTTTGATAGTACGATAAGCAGGCTTAAGTTTAAAAGAAATTAATAGTCTGTCTGTATTTGTATCTGTATTTTTATTTCATTATATTTCTGGTAATATTTCCGGCGATTTCTTGCTCTTATTACATTTTATAAAATTTCAATAAAAGAAGGATTTGGAAAGAATTTCGTGCGATTTCGCATTTCATGAAGTATCAGTGTTTACTTCAAAGAAATTCACAAGCGCAAAACTTAAGCGGATATGCAAGGTCCATGACAACCAACAACAAAGTTAGGTTAGGCTTCGCACAACGCTTAATTAAAGTCATAAACTTTTCGAATTTCTCGCGCATTCTTTTCTAAGAACTTTTGTTTTATTTTCAATCTTTCATTTTGTTAACATTTCCGTATAATTTTAACTTTCAATGCAGCGTGGTGTCAACTATTCCGTGCTTTCGACATTTCCTTCCAGCATTCCAAACATATTGCAGCGCTCAAGCCCTTAGAATCGTTTTAGTTAAATGGTCGTATCGTATTATTTGTTTATGCTAAATGAAAATGAATGCTCTGCACCGTCATTCAAATTCCTTCCTATTTGCAAAAGTACGAACAAAGAATTAAAGAAGTGCCCAAATATGGCAGCCAATCCCCTCCTACAGCGCCCATGTCATTTATCAAATTGCTTGGGTAAATTTAAAAAATTGCCTTCATCTTATTAAAAAGGCACTTCAATTTACAATTACTAAGCTTACCAGCTGCCAAACTTTCGCACACTTTCATATTTGCAACTCTTTCATATTTGCAACCAACGGCTGCGTCTACGCACCAGACCGCCCTTAGCAACCACACCGTGGCTGCGTCCGTCATTCAAATTCGACTTAATTTCACTTTCGGGGGAGCGTTCTAAATCGCTTCCAAACCCTTTTAATTAATAATCTTGTCGTACACGCTCGCTTTTCAGTGAGACTCCACTTTTTATTTGCATTCATTTTTTATTTTTTTTTTTTTAATTTTTATTTGTTTGGCTCAACACAAATGTGTCCGAAATTTACAAGTGCCGAACCTTTCCTGGCCTCACTTTTTGTCCCGCGCCTTTGTATTTATGTGTGGCTTTGCGTTTCTTTCGCAATTTGTTTGGCCGTGAAAGGCTTACACTAATACACAGCAACACAAAAGAACGAGGACCTCGTACTCAATACCCTCTCCACGCCTCCAGCGCCAGGTGCCTCTCTGGTCCTTTGCGTCAGTCTAATAAATATATATATATTTTTTTGTTTTATTTTTGTTTTTTCGTGTTTCAGTTTAATCCTGCTTTCTGCGTTGCAAAGTAAGTCCCTGCCCAGCGTCCGAGTTGCGCTTTGTTGTTGCAAGCCGCGTGGCTGCTGCTGTTGCTGGTGTCGTTCCGTTTGTTGGGTGATAACATAACACGCCAAAACAAACAATGCATGTTAAACGGATTTGGCATTTTTTCTTAGACAACTTTTTTATTTACGATATTTATTTTTTTGCTGTTCTTTGCTTCCTTTTTTGTACGAAATTTTTTTTCCAAATTTTTCGTTCGCAATTGTTTTGTTTGTTTTGCAAAGATAATAGCTGCAGTGTGGCCCAAAGTAGGCAACAGCTGGCAATGTCGTATGAAGCGACACTTTTCGGCAAGTTGAGTTTAATATTGTCGGGCGATTTTCAAAAAGAAAGTAAAAAGAAATCTAAGCAAATGTTAAATGACTTTCGAAAAAACTTCAAAGCTTCTCCTTTGTTTGCACAAAGTTGTTAATCCGGGTTTTCTTCGTCATCACACCTTTCCGCTGCTGTCGTAATCCACTATATTATTTGTTTATTCAACAGCTTTGTACTGCAGTTTAAATATCTCGCATATGCTTCTATGTTTGCGTGTTTCCTTTCGTCCCTTCGGCTTTGTTGTTTGTGTTTTGGGTTTAGGATCCGCTTTAACTTTCTTTTGTGAGTCTATAAAAGATTTGCTTGCCTTTCTAATTAACAGCAGTCTAAATTGAAATGTTCGGTGATACGCGAGCGATTGCTAATATTCTGCTCTTGGCAAATATTGAAAGTACTTAAACAGGATTAGCATTTAAATGGCTTTTATTAAGGGAGAGCGAATCTTATTTTTAAATTTTGTTTTTTACGTTTGCGACAAATGATGTTAAGAAGGCCTTTTTATATATTGTAATGACCAATATGCTGCATGAAAATTTTGCTATGCTTAATGGAGTTCAGTTATTAATAACACGATTTTCATTTCTTATGAATTTCTGTGGCACTCGAGTAAATTTACCCTCAACCAAAAGCTTGAATAGCTTTGTTGAATTTCAGGGCTTTAGTTTGAATTTGAACATTGAAGTGTGAGTCTATCACCAGCTTATACTTCGAAAATAGAAACCTTCGTGTATCTATATAAAGTATTATTTAAAGTAGTGGCAACCCTTCTAAAAAATATATTCCACTTAAATATTTCCTAAAGCATTTAATCTTAACTTTTACTACCCTATAGTAATACTTCATTGATTTCATCTTTCAGCTTAAGTAAGTGAAATGTTCAAATAGTTGGCAACACTTTTAAAATGTAAGCTGTTTTAAATCATTTCAGTTTGTTAATAGACTGTGGTAATTTGTTGCACTAAAAACCTTCTTCAACTTATTCTGTTCGCACTATTTCTCTTTCATAGTATTTTATAAAATTTTAGATCAGGTGGCAACCAAACTTTTGTGCTTTAAGTTATCCGCACTTTTTTTTAGTTTTTCGAATAATTTCACAGCGTTCCATCGATTTACCTACGGTGTCTTAGAATTAAATTTAGGAAGAAGGGAACACCTCAATCAATACCCTCGATATTTTGTATTGGTAGTGTTCTTCTGTACTTCTTTAGGAATTTTGAACAACATACAGAGCTGAGGATGGATGAAGTAATTAATATTTGTTTAGTTTTCTTCAGATCTCACAGCTGATTATATACTACATATGTATATAATCCGTGGAAATTTAGTTGATCTGTGGAGATAAGTACTACAATGTACTTCAAGAAGCAGAGTTTGGTTCGCAATTCTGTGCCCCTGTAAAGATTTTCGGTAAATACAAAATCTTGTATGTTCTTCCGTTACTTTTTCAAAGTTTCCTTTTAAAATGCTGTCGAAATTATTGCATAAAGTACAAAGATAGGCCTTTTCCGAAATACTATAGCTCAACTAAGAGAAACGCTAGGTCAAAATTGTTAACACAGTTACGGTGAATTGAAATCCGTTAATCTTTCATTCAATTTTCAGCCTTCCGAAATTACCTTTGGCAATAAGAATTTTGTAATCGATCTATGTATATGTGGATTGTACGGTAACTCGACGGTAGTGCTCTTGAAGAATTGCCCGATTTGAGCTTATTCTATGCACTGCATTCCTAGAACGCACTATTCGCATGCTTGTAAATCGGGAAGATCGAATACATTGCTTAATTTCACTTTAAAACCGTATTACTAATACATATGTCTATAGAATTCTTCGGAAATAGTTGAAATTGGTTAATATCTTCCTTTAGTCTCCATATACCTAACAAAATTATTTCCGTGCTACAAATTAGCTTGTTTCTGTAATATAACGGTTAAAATGTAAGATTCTTCCAGAAATTTCGAATTATTTCACGCGCTTTAAATACAAATGCGTGCTTCTTTTCTCATTTTGACATTTTTAAGTTTACCTTTTCACGTATTGTACGTACACAGACACATATTAATACATACATACATATACATATGTACATATTTGACAAAATTATTTCATATTTTGTTGCAAGCTTCCTGAAAAGTTGCCACAACCATTGGGGTTACAAATTGATTTGTTTGTTGGGTGGGTCCACCCACCATTTCTTCACTTTCCATAGGCGTATTTTCAATGAAGCAATTAGCCGCCGTCGTTCGCCGCGCGCTGTGGACGGAGTGTGTATCGTCTGCTCACCGGCAGGCCACTTAATACATATATATGCGCATATGCGTAAGTGTATGTGTGTGTGTGTGTGTGTGTGTTTGATGTGGAATGCAAAAAAAGAACTCACACACACACACACACATACATACACACACACACATAAACGCATAGCTGCCGCGCACAATAATATAACTGTTTATATTATTATATGATTTTAATGTGGCGTGAAGAGGAGGGCGACGCCGCCTAACTGTTTACGCACAGAAGTGTCTTCATTAAATCAACAGAAACCTTAGAGTGTGCAAAATGCCACCCTTTAATGAACCACTCAAGTGCTCATTGCACAATTTACATGTCTCTATAAATGGGTGTATGTGTGTATATGTGTGTTGTTTGTTTATTTGTTTGGCGTGTGTGTGTCGGCTCTTTAAGGCATTTTGATGGCGGGTTTGTCATCATACGGGCACTTGTGTTTGTTGTAATAATTTTTTCACGATTTTTTGCTTTCATTCTTTTTACGGTAAATATTTTTCACTGTGAGTTAATTGCCGTTATCCTGCTGTTATCCTAGCGTGAGCGCATCTGCGTAGAAGTTTGACACGCAATAAAAGTGTTGATTGTTTCGACGTTTTTCATTTTGCTGTTGTTGGTTGATGTAGAATTGCTTATTTTGCCAACCGTTATCCAGCTGGTGGGGACGCGCATAAAAATGCAAATGCGCGCTTAGCCCTCGGGACGAGTACAGCCCGGCAGCGGAAGCGGCAGCGCACACTGAGGGTGGCTTCGCCGGGCCACCCGTGCGGTGTCGAATTGTGCCACAAAAGCAAAATAACAAAAACGAACGATGTGTGTATGTGTAATATTCATAGCATGAATATTTTATTTTCTGCTTTGCATCATATTTCAACCGTCAATTCACCACAGAGTCTGCCGTGTGATTTGTGGAGTTCAGTCGTTTTTTACGCAATAAAATTGACGCTGAAAATTTCAATGACAATAAATGAATATTTTTCTATGCGTGTGGTGTATGGGCACCAACAACGGATTATTTTAACTTTAACAAATACCGGATCACATTGTGGCAGTAATAACGTTTAAATAACCGAATTCTTTTAAAAATGTTTGGAGTCTCAAGTTTCCACTTACTCATCGACACATGAAAAAGGCGCTTTGAAAAACAAATGAATTAAAATTCTTTCCAAAGGTCGAATTTCTATCCTTAGGTTGAAAGTGACCTTGACTGAGATATGCTTCGAAATACCTTGAACGTTTTTATAGATTAAGGAATCCACTAAAAAATTTACTGAAAGACCATACCTGACTTCTCTTGAAGTTCTTTAGGTGAAATATTTGCTCTTTTCTCATTTTTATTAAGAGGAAATCCCTTTCAGATCTACCTATCAGACTTATGTTGTAGTTCAGAATCGTAAAAACGGAAGCTCATTCTAAAACTGAGTTGGAATTATTAAGTGATATCTTAGTTTAGGGACGAAATTCTGCAGAACGGTTTTCGCACAAAACAGCCGCTCAGTTCGTTTTTCGTTTGAGTACTTAATTTAGCAGAGCTTCGGAGTATATGCTGAGTTTTAAGACGGGGTGACGGTATTTTTGAAACAAATTTTTAAATTATGTCTTTGTCTGCATTTTGAGCCCGAGTCCCAACGAGTCATGCATTGGGGTGTGAGGGCAGTCCTCGAAGATATTATCCATAACGTCTTTGAGTTTATTTTTCTCTTAGAATTAGATATACTTTTTAATTTTTCCGGTAAATATAGATCGGATTTCGAAAAGTTAACTCGAATTTCATCTTTCTTAATAAAACATCGTCATTCGCCCAATTTATATATTCCATATTCGATAGTTCACCTAAAAGGCTCGAAAGCAGCTTCCGCAGAGTATAAAAATACCGTGAAACCAAGCGTTGGCCCAAACTCTGGGCGTATCTCTTTAGTAGAAACTACAGAGTCAATCAACTTAAGTACAGATTTACCTCACTGCCCTGAAATATTCCGCAAATAATTTTGAGGCATACTGTCGAGTTGACAGTGCTTGGTCGGATAAAAATCCGGGTTCGTTCCGATTACCTAGACCCGACAGTCGTGGGAACGGACTTCTTTGCACTCTTCGGGGCCTATATTTAATTACTGTAAACTAATTGCAACCGAGTGTGGGATAATTTCCCACGATTGGTTCGAGTAAACAACGGCACATTAATTGCATGCATTTCTTACAGCAGACTAAGTAAGGAGCAATAATTAAAAAAAAAAAAAATGTTTGCACTTAGTATTGTATGATGCCACCGCTCTTCAACGTATAAAAAATGATTGCTTGACGCCCTCAAGATTTAACGCTGACTTTATTGCTGCTCATGCTCGCACAGCACATACATGTGTCCGTATACAGTTACTGTGACAGTTTTATACACACACACATACACACTTATTTGCATATGTAAATGTGTTTGGCAAATAAAAATGTATTTCATTGAGTCGAAATCGTGGCCATTTGCACCAGTCAACTAGCACTTAAAAGAGCGTCAAACAGTCGTGTACTAACAACAACAACAACAACAACAACAACGATGACAACAGCAATGACAGTTGGAAAATATGCCAAAACAACTCATTTCAACTCTTTAACCTCATGTTTTTACATTTTACGATCACAATTTACGACTTTACGATTTTGCTTCTGTCAATAAAAATTACTTGTCGCACACACACATGTAAATATATATGCACACATATATACATATGTACATATAGATGGATAGATAGATAGAAACACGTAAATTTTTTTGCTGCATTTTTACAATTTTACTGTCAGTCAGTGTGCTGTTTCATTCTCGGTTTTGCCCCGGAAAGTATTTATGTGTGTGTGCGTTTGTGTTTGTGTGATTCATGTGATTCATGTGATTTTTTGCATGAATGAAATTGTCTTGGCGAAAGAATGCAATGAATTTCCAGCACCGACTTACCAGAAATACCAAAAAGTGTTGCAGGAACGATGAAGTTCTTCGCCTTTGAAGATTTGACGAACATTTTTGCTTTAACAGATTTTTAAATTTTCTCTTTGACACTTCTTTGTTGGCTAAAAATATTTAGTTTTTATGTGTGCATATTTGTTCGAGGGTATTTTTATGTCGCTAAGCAAAAATTCAAATTTTACCTCTTTTGTGCACAGTATGCGTTAAAAGTACGTTTCCCAATCTTTTCTTGATAGAAAAAAGTGTATTAGGAAACTGTTTTTAAATAAATTCTTCCTTTAAGTCCTCAAGCCTCCTCCTCCTCCTCAAAAAAGCTTTTATAGAGCTTTTCTTCAGGTCCTTCTAAATTTGTGCGGTGTAAAATGTATTCGTCCAAGAACAACCACCACCAACCACCAACCAAGACAAAACATAGTGAGATTTTTGCTTAGGTAATCTTATAATTACTCTCTGAATTCCACGAAATATTTCTGCAATAAATAAAGTTTGCGTTACTGAAATTAAGACGGATCGATCCGAGATCTATTCTATCGAAGATGCCGTCAATTTCTCACTTCTTCGAATACTTAAGAGAAAAACACCTGAACAAGAAAACATATTATATTTACAACCCAGAAAGCCGAGGTCTAGTATCTTAGCAAATAAAATACCGCGAAATCCGGTTTTATTTCGGACTTCAAAACTCCATTCAATATATAGTGCCGAATATTTGAAGGAGTCCAGCAATTCCTGCTTAGTTCCTGGAATTGATCTTTGTTTTTTGTTTTTGGTTCCTCGATGATTTTAGAGAAGTATAATAGGTATAATAGGTTAGGCTAAAGAGGAGCGTGTCTTGATTTCATGGCTCATTGAATTATCTGCAGAAAGGTCTGGAATCTAAATGGATAGATTGCCGCATCTCAGTCTTCGACTGGATTACACAAAATAGTTCTACGACGTCTACTCACAGCTTTCAAAATGGTTAATTGACATTGCCGTGATCGATCAAGTGCATGATTCCTGTTTCTAGTCATAATAGGTTAGCCGATTTATCGATCGTAACATCACTTTCAATATAATAAGAGTCAATGTTACGAACGTTGCAAAGTTCTCTCCATACATTGATTTTCTTTGCGTTTAGTGATTTCTTGGTGATAACTTGTGCGCTTTCCGACTCACATCTGGTGGTCGTAGCAGTTTCGCTAGCATAACCACCGAGAAGAAAAATAAGTTTTGTCAGAAAAAGTGATATCGTAAGAACCAATTTCAGAATGGAGGAAATAAAAAGGATCTGCAGTATTTCCTTTTACTGTTTCAAGAGATTTTCTCCTTATGCCTGGCGGATGGATGGAATCGCTCTTACCGAGAACTGCTTATAAACTGCTTGCTCTTAACACCAAAATATCTCGTGAAATAGTCTTAAGGGGTTTCAGACAGCTACATAATTTAGTCAATTAACAAATTGTGTACATTTAAACATGTGTGAATAATTTACAAATTGACTCAATTAAGAAGCCATCTGAACATGATAATAAAAGCTTGATTATTCTGAACGTTTCGTCCGATACATACGCCCGGACAGGAAGTCGCTGTCATTATTTTACATTGTCCACGTTTTAGAGTGGGGCTCTTCACTTTTTAAAGACACGACCTCAAGTATCTAATATATTATTTTGAATTATTTAAACAATAAATGGTTAGATAGGGACCACACAATAATAGAAACTCAACTGAAGTGTGTGCTGGGTATACCAAGCACCACTAGGCCCACACTTGGGCACTTCCTCAGAAAAGCTGAAATATTTTCATATCTTTAGCTCTTTTTATTTAACCTGCTCTGCCCAAATTAATAATACATAAAATTATAAATGTTTTCCGTTTTCTGCAAATTTTTCAGATTTTTGTGAACCTTGTTGCGGCACATTTAACGGCTGAACAATTGTAAGGATCGCCAGAAGGCGGCACTTCGGACGAAAGTGTGAGTGTGTGCCTGACAACTGAAAATTCGAGCGCAAATGGCAACTTGAGAGGAGAAAAAATTCAAAAAAAAAAAAAGTTCTACTAAAAGGGCAAACAACGAGTAAGGACTCGCATAATAAAGCAAGCAAGTAAATAATAATGAAAACAACAACAACAACAATAAAAACAATAAACATTAAGAGCGTGTCGTTTAAGTGCTTATAAGCGCACACACACTTACAAACGCGCAACACTTGAGCGTTCGCGTGCATATTTACCGCTGATTACAACAAGCAAAAAAAAAAACAACCAAACAAAAGTAGAAGGAAGGTGAAAAGCAGAAGCAAAAAAAACAAAAAACAAAATTAATGCGAAACAACAACAACAACAAGCGCTTACAAATATTTGGCACGAGAATAAAATGTTATGGCATTGCAGAGGTGCACGCATACAGCGAAAGCTCGTTTAAAGCAAATGTTGCTGCCAACAACATCAACTACAAGTACAACAATAACAAATACAATCGTAAATGACATTAGATCTTGGTGTAAGTGGTAGTGTCAGTAGTTTTCGTAATAGCGCAACTATTTCGCAAGCAAAACAAAAACACAGAAAAGCGAATTCACGACACATAAAACTAAAGTCTTGCCATTCGCAGCCAAAAGCAACAATAATAAGTACTTACTTGATGCCATTGTCACTGCCACAGCGCCGTTGAAGTCAGCAATTACACACAAGCAAGCAAGCATACAAACAAGTGTGTGTTGTGCAGCGACGCTGCAGCAAAAACAAAAACGACAACACATAAAAGGTGGCAACACTGTAATTATGTGTAATGCTTTTGCTGCCACAAACAGCATGAAAACTATCCAATTAGAAAAGGCAACAATTCTAAACGCACTGCTGACATTCGGTCGCATTAAAAACTATTAAACATTCTTGCCAGCCAGCCATTGTTGTCCAATTACAACAATAGCAACAACAATACCAGCAACATATCAACGAAACTTGTGCGCATTGCAAGTGCAACCCAAAAAAAAAAAAGAAGAAATAGCGAGTGTATGCAAGATTATATTAAAGAGAATTACAAAGTATTAAGTGTAAAGTAGCAACTGGCGAGTAAAACAACAACAAAAAGAACAAAAATAAAATTGAAAAGCTACGCAACGCAACACAACAGTTTCCTTTAAAACTTATCCGGTGTTGTATATACATAAATGACGGATTGCAGACTTGTACAACAAAATGGCAACCCCGCAATTTTCCCAAATCATTATCAATCAAAAATTCCCATTTGCAAATGCTACGGCGCCAATCCAATTAACAAGAACAAAAACAACAAGTACAACAACAACAAACACAAAGCTATGTCGCTTTCGAGAGAGTCATTCGATGCGAAGCAAAGGCTCTTGCACTGCGTCGATGAGCAAGAACAACAACAGCAACAACAACAGCAACAACGACAGCAACAACAACGCCAACAGTACTCATCACTCACGGCATTGGCTCAACCTTGGTTGGAGCGAACAACTGCTGCTGTTATGCATTCTACTCGCCGGCACGTGGGGTCCCACGGGCTGCGACGAATCACAGGACTTTCAGAAAGCAAGTAAGTCGAATTTGTAAATATTCGAATAGTGATTACCGTTTATTGAATTTAAATTTGCTTATCGAGTATTGTGAATAGGTGAATTCTCTAACTGACGATGTGTTAATTTGATTTTAACTCTTTTAAACTGTTACCACTTAATTAAATTATTAAAAATCTTTCTAATTAAAATTTGTCTTGAAGAAAAATAATGAAAAGCTACTTAAATAATTCTAAAAAATTAAATCGAAATATGAAACAATGAATGAATTCATTAAGGAGGGGAGTGAATATTAGTTATATATCAGAACTGAAATGTTTTTTCATTAAAAATATATTTTCGATTATATGGCAACCCTTCTAAAAAATATATTTTATGGAAATCTTTCTTAAACCTATTTAGTGTGATTTCAACTGTATGTTGTCCGGAACCCTTCCAGTTTGATACCCATATTGTGGTGTTTCCTTTTCTAATACACCTTTTGGTCCTAAATTTATAAGAAATTGACAGCTTTTCTCGAAAATATTTCATACACAAATTTTTCTTTTTACACCTTCGTTTAATGCGCCAATATCAGAGTTTCTTTTATAATACATACCAAAAAATTATTTCCAGTGTATCTTTCCGGAACTCTGCCAATTTGGTACACATATTGGAGTGTTTCGTTAGCTATATATGACTGTAAATTTTCAAGGAGATGGAAGCTTTTCTTTAGAATATATCCAAGAGAAATTTTTGTTGTACCTTCAATTCAAATTTTCATGGCATTAATTCAACAATTTCAATGTTTTTTTTTTGTTTTATCAATTTAATTAAATTAAAAAATCTACACAGGTGGCAACACCTCCCAAAAATATTTTCAGCTGCCTTCTTGAACCCCTTTAGCTTAATTAAGTTTTTCAAAGTAACAGTTTTATTATAAAATTTTTAAGAAGGTGGCAACCTATTTGCGGTGTTTTATTGCAATCAGTCGAGTTTCACTTAGAATATTCAAAAAAATCAATAAAATTTCTTCGGTCTAAAGAAGCTGCACCGAAAACACTATAATCGCTGTCTGTTCGAGCTTTTTAAATCAAAACTTACTTTAGTACAGTTATGTAAGCGTAAAGTCCTCAACATATATCTATATATTTTAACTGAATTCCAAATAATATCATTGTACATGACATATGACAAGTATGTTGAGTCTTAATTTACACTAAGTGACTATTTCAGCAACAATTTGCCACAGAATGTGTCAAACTTTAAAAGCAGTCCGTCCGCTAGCATTCGTAATGCCATAAAATGAACTAGCTCTTAACATTACGAACCACGCTGGATAGTAATGTGGAAAATTTTTGTAATTCCAAAGCGATTTATGACATTAAATGATGATTGCTTTTAGCTCTCTAGCGACTACTTGCTGCCAGCATGCGCGTGAACATTGCACTATGAGCTTGCCAATGGCTTGTGAAGGCACTTAAAAAAATATGTGAATATATGAAAGCATATATGTGTGCATACATATATATATATATATATGTGTGTGTGTGTGTGTTTGTGTGGATTTCCGCTTGAATATAATACACACATTGACAAGCGCTGGCGCGGCGTTGCATTGACAACGCGCTAAGTGGAAGTCAAACACGAAGGCAAACGAACACACGCCCACTGTACATATGTGTATGTATGTGCGTGTGTACTTAACTATGTGCTAAAGTGTGTGCTTGTGCATTTAGTAAATGTTGCAACACGCGCCACATGTGCGCCGCTGCTGCCCCGGCTTCCTTTTCAGAAATTTTTTTTACTCCCGCAAATTCCCAATCTGTCATTGACAGCGCTTGCTTGCAGAGAGCACAGTTAGATGCCTGCGAGTGTGTGTGTGTGTATGTGTGGGCATAGCGTGCAGTGCTCCATTGAGTTTTGTATTCCTTTTCGTTTGCTTCTTTGCAATACTTCACTGCATTGCTGCGGGGCAAAAGCTGAGCGTTTGGAAGAAGAAATGTGCATAGGACAGCATTTAGCCGAATATGGCAGCGCTATTTAATATGTGGCAAAAAACATGCGCGTTTCATACACATGAGATTGCACGAACATGCATACATATTTACACAACTCGTTGCCAGTGACCAATTCGCACTTGAGAATTGGTTTTCTTTTTTATCTGAAAGTTGCCATTTTTTGAAGAAAAAGTGTGCTAAAAAGAAATAGAGAAACGAGTCGATGAAAAACTCTTCTAGCTACTCAGGAAACGAATTCAAAACTCTGCGTGACTATGATAAATCAATATGATAGCAAAAATTATACTGGTTATTTTCCGGAACGCAGTAAATATTTCGACAAATGTCTTCTGCCGAAAAAGCTTGTCATAAAAATTCATAAAAAATTCATGTGTCTTAAAGTACGTTAAGAAAAGCAGAGCAGAAATGTTAAGAGCAGCTTCGTTTGAAATATTACTGTCCATGAACAGCTAAACTAAATGTATGCAAAAATAAATTTTTCACAAAAATTAAATACAATTGGCAATCTTGTGAATTATGGGTTCTGTTAAAATTTTTAACTGGGGTGGCAACTCAATTTTTAATATCAAGATCAAGATCGCTAAAACAAAATGTTTCTCTTCTCTTCCTTTCGCTTTTGATTAAGCTTACCTGCGATAATTTTAAATATTTTTTCATTTCCAGTAGTTTATATATTACTTTTAATGGTTGGCAACTCTTAACGGAAGAGTCTAGCCTGATATCAATGCAACCGTAAGACGCGAAGTGATTATATCAATTTTCCTTAATTAAATTAAATTTAATCGGGCAGCACTATTTAAAATGCTCTAAGTTCTACGTCTATAACAATTTTTAAGATAGGTGAGCGATCCAGATATTGAATTTAATAAGTGAGCACGTTGTAAACGTACTTCCTCATAGGCACTGCGAAACGCGAATAAAAGCTTGGAATTCTAGTAATTTTACGTAGTTTCCCTCAGGAAAAACACACACTTCGAATTCGCGCAGAAAAAGATTTATGAAGATCGTTCGTTTTCAAATTTACTTCGTCATAAATGCACACTCGCAGAAACATATATACACATGCTACGTATGTATGTATGACTGGTTGTAATTGAAAATCGAGAAGAGTGCTAAGTAATCGCATTACGAACCCCCAGCTAATAGCAGCACCTGTGTAATTCAAACCTGAAAAATGCATTAAAAGTATGTTTATTAAAATAGCATATTTACAAAGATATTTACCAAGAATCATTTGTTGCATGCAACATCAAAGTACTTAAAATGCTTTCACTCATACACACATACTGTTGACCGCATAACTGCATGTGTGAGCGGCTTAGAGCAACTTAGATGAGATGTGCAGCACTTTTTATTATTTTCTTCTCCTATTTTACAACCGAGAATACGTTCTGTGGAAGATATGTTAGATAAAGTAATGGAAGAGTGAATTTGTTGTTGCTGTGTTTGTTTTCTATTTGCTTTTGCTGTAAGCGAGATAATGTTGTTAGTGATGTGGTAATGTGGCAGACTTGGCGGCAACTATACCTTGAATAGAATTTTAACGATTATGCATTACCTCAAGAATTACCTTACGCATTACTGCACATACATACGAAAACTTTTCGCGGGAAGTAACCATCGGTTCTGATTAAATGTAGGCAATAACTTTTCACTAACATATCGTTTCAGTAAAGTTGCATTATATCAATAGTCAATGCGATTTTAAGGCCAAATTCACAAAGAAATGCATTATACTTTAACTGGTTCATTATGTACTAGTTACGAACTAGTTGTTATTGGTTGTGCTATCAGTTGTTTCCCACAGTTTCTCAGTTTCCTCTAAAAATATACAATGTGCTGCTGCAAATGCGTGCAAATGGACACTTGAACCAGTTATGGACCCAAATCCACTACATGCTAACTAGTACCACATTAACGCCTTCAATTAGAGCATAAATAAGCTGCACACTAGTATTTGGATGCAAGTGCAAGTGCATGATTTTGATTTAACATCGCTTGTTGCATCTGTTTACGATGAGAAGTAGCTGCCAGCGACGCCACCAATAAATGTTGGGGCGGACAGACAGACAGACAGACAGGCAGGCAGACATGCCATAAGATGCATGTGCCAAACCACGAACTCGTGCATGCATATTCCAAAATAGAGGGCGTGTTAGGACAGGAAATGGGGGGAGAGTGGCACGTCAACGTAGCAGTGGCAGCAGCAGGAAGTCATTCAGAAAGCGCATACAAAATGCGAAAAAAAAAATTGAAAAATCAAAAAAAAAATGCCATAAAAAATGAAATATTTCGGAGCGTTGCCATAAAAAGTAGCTGTAAAAAGACGCTTTAGAAGTGAATTGCGCAGCGACCACACCCTGCCAGTGGCCTTGAAGACATTGCATTCTTGCAGGATGGCGCGGAAGCAATGCTCCACAAAGAGAAGTCATAAAAGGCGCGTTTATGTGTGTTACCCAGATGTCAAGTGGTTAACTTGGAGTCGGATAAAGGCGACACATGACTTACGATTTAGCACTTGCCCGGGCTTTCGTACACGTTAACGCTTGTGGCAAGTACTCGGAACACGCTGGGTGGCGGCGCGGTGTTGCCACTGCAATTTTATTGTTCGTGGTGTTATTGTTATTGTTGTTTGCGCTCGATTGTTGCCACAAATGCAGGCGTTGAGTGTAGGAACGCGGCGCAGACGTTGCACGAGGGTCGTAAAAATGCAGTCAACATGGTGGATTTCCGGTGTGCTTTCAATGCTTTACGACTTTTTGATTTCCATTTGAATGCTGTGTGTGTATGTGTGTGTGCATGTGTGTGTGCAAGTATGTATTGCACATGCAAAGCGCTGTTGTAGCATTACTTTTGGCACTGATTCGCACTTAGTATTTGGACTCGATTTCTCATACACATTTTGTTGCTTTTTTTTGTTTTTTTGTTTTTTGTTTTTTTTTTCTTTTTGGTTTTTGTTTTTGTTGCTGACTTAATGCCACAGGTGCTGCAATTTGAGGCGCTGTAAGTTGTTAGCTGACGCTTGCCTTGTCACCTTTTATATACATGCAGTACATTCTTTTATCGATGCTTAAGGCTAAGCGTTGCCGCGTTTTCTTGCAACACCAGCATATTCCCAAGTTAATTGCCATATGAAACTGTTTTGTAGGCGCAACAGGAGCACATCTATTTTGGGCGCTCGGCATGTACATTAGCAGCTTTAGCAGATAGGGAGTGGGTGCATTAAACTCCGATGTTTGGATTAGGGTGCCTCCAAGAGGCACATATGAAATGCCAGCGATTACATTGCTGAGAATAGGAGATTTGCAGTGTTTTTATAGCTTCACTCATCATGCCATATACATACCATACATACAGACAAATATGTATTGCATCTGTGCTTTCTCTCCACTCTTTCCAGCCTTTAAGAAGCTTAACAGCCCCACAGGAAATTCACCATTATTGTACTAAGTTTGAAAAGATACCAAAAAAATTATTCTGCAATATGTATATAAGTATATATTTTTGATATTATGTGCATATTATTTTATAATTTTACAAAAATTTTTAGGTGTTGGTTTTTACAAGGTGGCAACACTTAATTAAGTTTTTATTTAACTAAAAACCATTTCAGTTAATATATTTTTATTAGCAAGCAAAGTTTTTTTATTTTATAAAGAAGTTGGCAACTCTTTTGGCGCATTTTCTACATTGTATCTAATTCTATGTTGAAGATCACTATTTTCGATCTGAGATACTGAGTACTTCATGCAGTTAATGTAGATTATATCTGATATATGATGACAAAAGTACTCGTAGTAAAATCATGTATTTTTATTAATTTTTAATATTGACGGTTGCAAATATTCTTCTACAAGCCACATGTGGCGGCAATTTATGAAAGTTAGAAAAATTTTATATTTATTGTTGCACTAAAACTTGGCAACTCTGCTTAATAAGAATTCCATAATTTTAATTAATTTTTTATCAATATCTATAGCTATCAAATATACCTTTCAAATCACATTAATATAATATTAATTTATTTCTACTTAAAGGACTAAGAGACAATCACGCTTTGGAAATCAAATATGTGAACTAGTTATTAACCAGTACTAAGTAAAAACAGGGTCTGATATGAATATTTCCGAAAACAAAAAGAAAGAGCCACTTAAGCCACTCAAAATAAAATAAATGAACTGAATTTTTGTTAATAAAATAACTTTATTGAAGTTTTTTCTTTAATTTGGTTTTGTTTTAAAATATTGCATATGTCTAGCTAAGTTGGTAACTCTAATATACTTTTTAAGTCAAGTATTAGTATTAGTATTAGTGTGCCGAAAATAGTTTCAAGAAATATTCCATTTCCATAAAATGTCGAAACAATTTCTTTAATTTTAAATTTCATAATTAGAGTGAGATGGCAACTTCAGGTTTAATTATCAGCTTTAAATAACTAGCTTGTCTTGATGCCAATTTCACTATAATATAAAAAACCATTCTATTAAATATTCAGATCAAAAACATTTAGTATTCATTTATAACTGGTAGCAACTCCGTTTAAAAAAAAGTTATTTCGAAATTTTCTTTATCTGGCAACAATGCCAAATGTGTATTTGTTTATTTGTACTCTCATATTCTCTAGTTAATACATTTAACATCAATTTATGTAATTTTTTCCTAAAATAGGTGGCAACCATATTAGTGTTTAAGGCTATTTTAACAAATGTTGCTTGAGTATTTTTAAGCAACTGTTTTACTATATTTATTAAGTAGAGACAAGATTATTTTTATGCTATATATATACATACATATGCATATGCACATATATATATTTGCAGCGACAGATGCAGCATGCAATGCACTAGTAAGTATGTCTAAATGTGTGTGGGCGGACAAGCTCTTTAGCACTTGTAATTGTCACTACAATGAAAACACAAACATACGGACACCTACAAATTCATTCATTTCATTGCACTTAGTGCATCTATATATATAGCGATATAGTTTATATCACATGTTTATTTGTATACATAATACACACCGTCAGTTAATACAGCCTTGTAGCAGCGCTTCCACTGCATTTTACTTTATTTCATTTATTTACTTTTGTTTGCTAGTTGTTGCAGTTGTTGCAGTTGTTGCAGTTGTTGCAGTTGTTTTCTGTTTTTTGTTTTGTTTTTGTTGTCATTGCTATTTGCGGAAAATACAAGCGCCAACATTTCCTTTTCACATTTCAAGCAGCACATGGTGGCATGCAACAAGGGGTGTATCGCATGCATATGTGTGTGTTTGTGTGTGTGGCCGACAACAACAGCACCGATTATTGCTCTTTATGTGCATACAGCAATTGTTGTTGTTGTTGTTGTTGTTATTGTTGTTATTATTATTATTGTTATTGTTATTGTTATTACTGTTGCAATGTTGCTGTCATTATCGGTAGGCGCTACAACTTTTTCGCACTGACACGCGTTTCCTTTCTGCCATTTCCCAGCTGCGTGGCATGTGCACAAAGGTCGCATACACACAAACACACACACACACACACATATACATATACAGATGTTGCATGGGTGTTGGCGCTCCGCTCGCGCAATTTCACGTAGATAAGTGTGTGTGCCACATTTGCTTGATTTCATTATGCAGCGTTGTTTTTTTTTTTTTCGAGCAAATTATTGTTGCAAAATGCAAACGAAATCGGATTTTCTGGCAACTCGCAAAAGTTTTGGACATCTCTGCTGCACCACATGCATATGCGCGTCGGTGTTGCGGTGTGGCGATGTGGGGGTGTGGGGGTGTGAGGATGTGTGACAGCAAAACCACAAATGCTGCAACAAATGATGATGTAGCGTACGTGCTAGCTTTGCCCTGCTGTGCTGTGCTATGCCATGCCATGTGCATCATAATAATTGTGTTTATGCATTTTTGGTTAGTTTTTGATTCGAAAGTTCTATGTGAAACTATGTGTTTATTTGAGGTGACATTACTCTTTTACTTTCATTTACGTATATAATGGCAAAAGGTCACGTAGCTTTTTAATGAATTGAAATTCGCAGTAATGAATGAATGAATGGCGATGTAGTGGAAAATTCATGTAATTTCTCATTAGTTAGAATCAGAAAGGGTTTCTGCTCAGTGAAAATAATACAAAGGGTAAAATTTTCAGAAACTTTCAAAACAAATTCGGGTTTTCGACTCTAAAGTTATAATTCCAAATCTGTGTAACACTAAGCATTTCGTCATATTTTGCTCAAACCATACTGAGTCAAACAATCACAAAACTGTCTGAAAGTGTTTTTTAGTACGAAATCCTCTCTTTCTAACGCCACATATCGTAACCCGATCGCACTTATACAACGTGAGATACAGATTATTAAAATCATCTATTGGAAAATAATGGATTTCTTTTTACTAGAACTCATATAATATGGTGTAATATATGACTCAATGTCAATTCCGACTATTTCGGCGAAAAATTAGAATATGATTCTTCTGTAGCACTCATTGTTAATAATAATTGTTTTACCAGCGATGTTTTTATAAAAGTAATTTTAAAATGTAAAAAATTTTAACTTGTAGATAATGTAATATATATATATATATATATATATATGTATATGTAATGTAATAATATAAATAATGTAATGGTAAATAAGAATATGACTTCAGCGCTAGGTTAAAATCGGATCTGCTATCAATTACTCCGAAGTATCGTTGTCGAAACAAAACCCTTTTGAAAATTATTGCCATACAATTTGAAAATTATATCATGATAATTTTGAAAAAAAAAATTCTACTTTCTCATAAACCCGAACATTTTCCTTTAACTCGCCTTAAATATCAATTTTCTGCCCGTGTTTTTGGAGATACATCCCCGCTAAGATACGCTAGAAAAATATGTTCATTTATCAACTGTTTTCACATTTCCTTGTCGTGTACATAAAAATCTCTCAAACAAAACTCTGAGTGCTTAAACACCATAATTATAAGATAGAGCAATTGGATATCAGTTATGTGGAAGTAAATATGTTCTACAGGTTCCTAGGGTAATTGAGAGCAAAGCAGTTCTCGGAAGTTTGGCATATTCAAAGAAACAATCAATGCTATTGCAAACTAAATCCACTATCCACAATATCATCCACTTGTCTGGAAAACTGACGAATTACTAAAGTGTTTCGAAGTACTCGTACAATCACATTAAGCATACAAAATAACTTTCGAAAGTGAATTTTTACTTTCAAGAATTTTAATTAATTTAAAATAAACAGAAAATTTGTGGTTTCCAAAGGAACTCGTACTAGCATTTCCTGTAACTTCGCCAACATTTAGACCGTCTATATACGTGAATCGTGAAGATAACACCGTCATGCGATTTACATTTTGACAATTGCGGCCTCCCTTCGCAAGTTTACTTTTCGCAATTAATTGCTGAAAGTACATTCCCAAAAGTTTGCATACACATTCGTAAATTTTTTTTTATCTTAAAATGAGTAAAAAAAACATCTTTCCGGACCATATAAACATAACATTAGTAGATATATTCCAAGACTGCATATTTTTGAGGTTATGATAACATATGATTTTTAATAAAATTAAAACGAAAAGTATTTTACTTAATTATTTTTGCCAATTAGTTGAGTGCGATTATAATAGCATTATTTATAATAATTTTACAAACTGAGTTGCCACATTTTTATAACTATAAGGAATTTTTTATGTTTAATACGAGTATGTTAAAAGGAAGGAGTGAATAAAATTCTGTTTATAAGGCCCTTCATTTACTAGAGTGCTTAATAAATAAATAAATATAATCTAAAGCCTTATTCCTGCCATTATTTCTCCATTCAAATTATAATTTTTGATGGCAAATGAAAGGCGCATCCAAACAGTAATTGGAAATACCTTCATGCAACATACCAGACGGCAGTCAGACTAAAATTCATTAACATAACGTACAGCATTTTATTACTAAGTCTGCCTGCTCTGCCAATACAATTATCTTTATGCGAATGTGTATGTGTGTATGTGTATGCATGGGCGAGTATTTGCGCTGACCAAACCCTTTCGTGCCGGCAAAGTGAATGTGTAATCGATGAGATTTTATGCGTCACCGGCGCAAGTATTGCTGCCGCTCACGTAATTTCTTAGCAATAATATTCTATTTCGTTCTCCCGGTGACATTTTGCACCGTTATCACATTTTGACACGCTTCCGCTGACCATAGAAGGCGGGTTGGGTGGGCGGTTGAGTGCGCTGACGTTTCGCCGGCAACACCTGGTGGCCAAGCGAGCGTTTTAATGGCCCCCAGCTACTTTCACTTAACTATTGACATTTGCTGCGCCTGCAAGTCAAATGCTTACATACATACACACACACATACAAACATATGAATGAATATGGGTTTGTGTACATGTTCGCTCAAGCATTTAAGCGTTTCATTTCTGACAGATTAGTCATATTGCAGAGCATTTAGCGAATGTGTGTGTTTGTGTGTGTGTGTCATACCACTCACTGAATTGTGAATTATGACACAGCGGAAGGCAATTTCGAGTTCTCACTAATTCGCGTCGCGCTAGTGTGCACACAAACGCACCCACACTCAAGCTAAGCTCAGCTCGCTTGTAAAACCCTTAAATATGTATATAGATTATGGCGGGGTCAAGTGGATTGCCATGACAAAAAGTCGTTAAATTTTATTTTATTACCTTCCTGTTCTTTGTGTGACGTTCACGCTGAAGGGAAGCCAACAGTAAGCTGAGAGAGAGAGAGAGAGAGAGAGAGAGCACACCTCTACATATATTTGTCAAAGTTTTGGATTTAGCGTTAATTAAAAATTAGTCAAAGGGGCGTATTTGAATGCTACTGAAAACGGGGTACCAAATGTCTTACTCTTGAGTTTCAATGAAACTGCCGGGTTGGTGGGGGGGCAGAGGGTAAGCAAATCAAATAAATTGCGAAACTTAAGTATTTGAGGTGAGAGCATGAAGTGTGTTGCAAGCTGGGCGGGTACTATCAAAAATAAGTGTCATAATTGATTGCAAACACGCGTAGTACTTAAGCTAAAAAGTTAGGGAAACATGTGAAGGTAAGAAGGGTCGTTAAAGAGAGGAAGTTAACGTAACGTAAAAATAAGCACATAAATAATAAGCAAGGGATATTAAGCATTTATTAATATTAAGAGAAAAGCGGTTTGCCGTAAATATTCAGACTTGAAGTACTTGAATATGGTAATGAAGTCTTATGCAAAAATTTAAAGTTTGAATCCTAAAAATATGAACTTAAAATTTTAATCGAAGTAGAAACTTAGTTTGAACACATCTTTCGTCAATTTTCACTTTACGAATTCCTCTCCAATAATAAGAATAAGAATCCAACATATGAGGTGATAGCCTTATTGTTTCTTCTTAGTTCGTGGACCTTCGGCAACTATTGGCATTTTTACAAATTAAGGCGATTATCTCTCGAAAGTAATGAGCGCAGGTATTTTGGCATGGTGCATGGTTCCCATGGTCCTCAGCATTGATTGACTTAAGGTAATATTTTACCTTTTCGAAGATAGTACTAGAAATTAATAGGTGACTAAATTGCAACCCCCATTTTGGCAAAATTCTGAACAGATATACGATTGCCTTTGTGGTTTCAACTCCAAGTTAATCTTGGGAGATTGGGAGGTGCTTTTATAACTATGTTTTTCTCAATGCTCTCTCTAACGCTCCTTCTAACACCGAGCTTGTTAAAAACTTTCATCTTCTATGCAAAGGTTTCACGTCGGGTAAGGTACTGGAGAGCAGAAGAACATAAATCCTTGTAATGGTAGTTACTTCGGGAAACTAATTAATTAGCTAGCAGCGAAAATATAATATTTTCTTTGTCTTAGAGATGTCGAGTTGTCAGAGCACATTCTATTAAGCTCTTTATGAAGAGATTCGATTTTTCGAATCAGCTACAACATTAGTTGTAATATATAGTCTGCCCGCCGAAATAATTGTGATTACCATTTGTTCGATCAAAGGATCTCTTCTCCACTAGCGCTTTCTCTTTCAACCAAAAATGTAACTTTTGTAGGAACTATGTTAATCCCGCTGATGCTGTTTTAAAGGGAAAACAGTGATTCGAGTACCCTGTGCTCAGGAGCTTGGAGCTTTTCTAAACATTCTAGAACATTCTTTAATCTCAGTTCTCCATCTGAATTAAATAATTTTAAGATTCCTTGTAATCATCCAGTGTTTCTGGAGACAAATGTTTTGCCTTGAATGATATGTTACTCCTAAAACTAACAGAAGAGCTAGAGGCAACAAAAGAGGGTTCGGAACAACAATATACTTCTTATTTTTAACTTATTCTTTTTAAAAGACTTAGTCTTTTAAGATAATCAAAGGTAACCAACCAGGCATTGAATCGATTACTAAACTATATCGTCGGTGATAGCCACCTTATTATATATGAACTTCTATTTTCGTAGGCAAGCAACTTTTAAAACGGTTCTTAAAGATTCTATGTAGACTCGAAGAGTCTGATTATCACTTGTTCAGATTAATATAGACGAATGTGTGATCTCCACTGGCATTCGAAATGCTGTGAATTCGTTAGGCGCGAACGTTTTGGTATTCTCATCAGTGTTCACCAAAATTTTTTAATTCAAGACATTTTTAAAAAGCAACTGTTCTTTTAGCGCTGACCAACCACTCTTCCACTATATGTGTGTAAATGTGCCTAGAAAGAGTTATTGATGCTAACTGTCACTTTAGGATATATGGGAAGAATTAAAGAAAACAATGATTACCAGGTGTGTAATATATCCGCGTCATTATTTCATCCGTTCTATTATATTATTGCAATAATTATCGAGCCAGGCAATTACCAATATGTCATAAGCGTATGAAATAATTTTAAAAAAAATTTTGAATTATGCTAATGAAAATGGAAAAAAATTTAAATTTTTTAGCAACTCATAAATGCGTTCAAATTGTTGAATGCATAAATTAAATTAATTATTTTTATAAACGACCGCTTACACATACTTATGCACTTACTTAGTTATTTATGCGTGAGTTTGCGCATAGCTCCATAATACAACAATGCGTAAAGGGATAAGCTATGTGGCAAAAATAATTTACTCTAATGAACAATTATTCACCACCGACGCACTAACGGCAACTGGCAACTGCACCGCATCCGCAGACTCCATATATATGTATATATATATATATGTGTGTGTGTGTGTGAGTGTTTGGGGAAAAAGCTTTGGGTATTGCAAAAACAAAGCAAAAAACGCGTAAATCCTGTTATACTGTTGCCACAAAATGATTAATGATGTTGCCGGTCATGTGTGCGCACATATGCACTTAATTAAATGTAATAATTCATTTGAGCAGCAAAATACACAGCAATATTTAAATAGTAGGTGAAAAAATAATATGCCAGCTGAAAAAGTGTAATAAATGCGTGCAGAACACACACACACACACACACACACACACATACGCACATGTGCATATAATAATAGTGATAAATACAAAATTGCAGGAAAGTGAGTAGCGTAAGCAAAATGCAAATATATGTGTGTGAGTGTGTGTGTGTGCATTTGCTAAAGTTAAACTGGCCACAAACACATGTAGATTGAAATCATTTACGTGTTCATATTTACGCCTAACTATTGCACAAGTTGTTTTTGTTGCGGTTGAATGCCACATAATGGACTTGCTGCATAGCATCTACTTTCCGAGATAAAGCCAATCTGCTCATGCAACAAATAATATTAAAATTATTTTAAACAGAAATTTCAGTTACGACAACATTTGGTGTTTTTACGCTCGATTGGAAATAACACTAACTACTTTAAAGAAATGACCAATAAACTTATCCAATACTTATACTTATCCAATACTCGTTACTTATTTATGAAGTGAAGTGCAAATAAAGGTTGCTTAATTACTTTTGTTTACTTTTTAGTTGAGCCATCAAAAAAGAGACTATTCTCATTGCATCCCAACCCAATAGTTAACAGTAGTGTGTTGATTAGCATAAAGTGAAGCAACGAAGTTTGCTTTATTGAAAGCTTTTTCACATAAATACCACACACCAAAGTATTTTACAACCATTCGTACCACTACGTGTGGAACGGTATCTACTAAGTTAGCTTTAGTTAACTCAGGCTTAAAAGGCAGTCGAATTGGTAGGTCTCATACCATTTGCTCGGGGTGCTTGCCAGAGAGAGATATATCAAACTGAATCTCACGACTTTCTGGTCTACATAACCGCTATACATACCAAATACTGTCAATTCGGCAGCATCCCTCAAAATATCTTGAAAAACTCTTTCTGCGGCTACAACGATAACAGGCATTAACATCAATTTACTGTGGAAGTGGGAATATTCCCACAGTTCCGACTTCTTAGAAGGGTTATTACATAGCAAAGGAATAGAACATTCTTCTCCTAATTAGGTAAAATTCTTTTTGAGTCTCGTTTACTGAAGCTATAGTTATGGGTCTCCTATTAGCTTATTATCAACATTGAAATATATATATAATAACTCGACAAGTATTTCTGAAAAACAGTTTTATTTAAAATAGTTCCAGGTTATACGAGTATTAAAGTAGTGTACTTTCAAGCCCATTTCCTCCATCAAATAATTAATCATCAAGAACTGTTAAATATAACTTAAAAAATGTTAAAAAAAAAAAAAAATTGGTTCCACATTCAATAGTTACAACCTAAGATCCTTTGCAATAATCTCAGACTAGTTATAGTTGTTCTATTTAACAACCACTTCATATGATAAAGTTAGAACTTAGACCCAAACTAGTGCCAAATTAGTGGCAAAGTAATACGCTAGTATGTAAATTCAAACTAGTCGAAAATATCTTCGAATTAGCTACTTCCAAAGTAATGCCAAACTTGTTCAATGCTAATTCCAAACTAGTCGAAAACTAGTTCCAAACAAATTCCGAAATGATTTCTTATTTGACCACAATTATTTTGAAACAAGCCGCAACTCTTTCTAAATGATTCTAATCGGGTCGCAAATTAGTTTCAAACTAGTCTAAAACTAGCCCCACACCATTCGGAAACTATTTCCCAGCTAGTGTCAAAGTAGACGAAAACTAGTTGCGTAGTTCTATAAATCATACGCACTCCGCCATATTAAATTTTATACACACAAAGTTAAACTTATTATGTGCAGTAAATAAACAATATAAAAATATGTATTTTCTTTAAATATTATTAAATAACAGCTCAATATCGCTGAGCTCTTTACCATTATTTGACGCAAATAATTCTATTAAATCGGAAAAAAAAAACGTTCATCATTTAAACACAAATTACAGTAAATGAATTCTGTTTCATTTCGTCGAAAAACTGTAAATTTTCATTTCGTACACTATGAGCGCAGCGACAAAAACAAATAATATTAAAAATGTATTGCCGCTGGAGGCGAATTGGCTACTTTCTAATAAATAAATTGTGCGCGTTGGCATATTTAAATAGACAGCAACGAATTCGAAAGCCGTTTCATATTTTATGTAATTTTCAACAGCCTCTTTTTCCTTCATTTTCCAACCAGTATTTTGGCGGTCGAAAATGCGCCACAAATTGTTGTTGCCAACTATTCGTACAACTGTGAATTCATGAAAAGAAAATGAATTTTTCGAATACCAATTGAATGGGAAATGAAAATTCGCCACTGCATTCGTAATTCAAATGCGAAATTCTGCGAAATGAAAGGTCAATGCAATTACGGTGCAGAATGCAAAAATAAAAGCCAATGTGGAGGCAATGTGGAAGCAGTGGCGGCCAGCGGAGGCCAGCGGAGGCCTCGCTCACATAAACATTTTGAAAACACGCATTTCACAGCGAGTGAAAGCGAGTGAAAGCGAATTGCTGCAAATAGCAAATTAGGGTTAACCAAACTTAATTTGACTGTTCGGCAAATGATGAGGAGGCTCACTCATAAATATTATTGCACTTTCAATATGCCTACCATTTTATACGAGAATTCGTATGTTTGTATATGTATGTAAAGGGTATACATTGCAGCATTTTGTTTGTATTTCGAAAACAATTAGTGGAAGAGTATACACAAATTTTGTTAACCAAAGCATTTGGGTAAAGCTAATTTTTGGAAGGAAAGTAAAATGTTGAAAATGTAAATCGAGTAAGAAAACTTCACCGAAACTCTGTGCCAAAACCAAATTTGCTTAAATTTTTTTTTTAATATGAATACTGTGGTCTCCAAATAGGACTTTGAAATAATTTTTCGGCGGACAAAATTCTAGTGGGACAAGATTTCGGTTAAAAAGTGACAAGGTAATGGGTACGCGCATACAAGGTATGTGATATATCTACACCGCTACCAGATACTCTTCTTCTGCTTCTTTTTCTATATATAACTTAATATTATACCAAAGATATAAATGTTCGAACCTACAAACGTACAGTAATCACTTAAAATTACTAAAATTGCAGAAGTTATATATATTTGTTTCATTTGGGATTTGAATCCAGATTCCTCTGCGTGATATTAAATAACCCAACATAATGCAAATTTTATATTTATAAATTTAAATAGATTCCGACTGCTTCTAATCACCAAAAATTTCAGAACTAACCCTGCGTAGGTTCCCACGATATGCTCCAGCTAACGCAGGTTCAAACGAACTTTTCACGCCCCCAATACCTTTATCGCTTTCCCATTACCTCGCTAAGCCAATTAGTTGCTAATTTTTTTTTAGAAAAAATAGTGAGCAAGGAGAACTTTCCTGAATACTCTGGGCACGTTGAGTAAATTCATGAGCCTGAGTACAACAAAATTTGACCAAGCTCTACTTACTAGTGGGCAGATTATGCTCTTTTTCGAAAATACTTCTTCCAACCATGCTTAGACCGCTCTTTGGACCTTAGGTACTAATTTTAACAAGTTGTCCAATATTAGAGTATATATATATTTCTATATATATTTCTTTGTGCAGTTATTTCCTTGGATATATACTAAAAACCTTTATAATCCATGAAGAATACCTTTCATTCTTCGAAATCCATCCATTAAACACACAAAATATTATTAGGTAAAACCCTACAATAAATCAAAAAACTATAAACGTGCTGGGAATTACACGCACAGTTTATGAAAATCACATCAATATCAAGTGGCGCTGAAATTATGAAGCAAAAACAAAAAAATCGAATGCAAATTTACCGATTTTACACTAAACTTTCACAGAGTGTTTTCCACACACACACACACACAAACAAACAAACAAAAGTTGAAGAATGCAATTACAATGCAAATGGAATAATTTAAAAATTCGAAAACGGAAAGCGGCAAAGAGAACGGGAAAGTAAACAAAATTACGCAAATGAGCAAGAAAAAGTCCCAAAGACACGTAGCACAACGAACACAACGCCGTAGCCACAGCCGCAGCCGTAGCCGCAGCGCAACGCTACGCAACGCAGAGCTGCCAAAGAAAAGGATGCTGCGGCACATCATATTCAGAACGCATCCTTGGTGCCAGGATGCTTGTGAAATTTTTGCATTCAGCAATAAAGTGAAGTGCGTTGCAAGCGCATTTTTGGCACATTATTGTATACACACGCACACACACACACACACACACACACCCACACACAAACATTAACATTCATTTGCATTCTCACATGCAAGGAGGTGTAACTGTAATGCGTATCTGTGTGTGTGTGTGTGTGTGCCGATGTGTGCGCTTGTACAATTTAAATGAACTTATTTCGCACAGCGAAGAGGAAAAGAAATAAATAGCATTATGTTGCGCACATCATTAGGGTGGTGCTTAAATTGGAAGGCATCTGAAACTGAACTTCCTTTTCTACGGTACTACGGTCGAAATTTTTGCACGTCGAGATGTCCATTTTGTCATAAGTTACTTCATAAAGGCTCTGAGATTTTTTATTCCAATTAAAATTCTTACATCGATACCGCCAGATTTTTGTTGGGGCGGAAGTTTTCATAAATTAAATTGAACCTTGAACCTTGACCCCAGTTCGGTCCCTGTTCCCTATTGATCCCTATGATCCCTATTCTACGAATTTAACCCTAATTCCATTAAGTTCGACCCTAGTTCGACGAATTTTGACTTTGACCCCAGTGCGATACAAATTAACTAGAACACGACGGACCTTGAATTTACATAGACGAATTTTGCCCTAAGTTCGATTAACTTTGACCTAAGTTCTATGCAAATTGACCGAAGTTCGACTCACCCGACTTGAACCTGCTTTGATTTTGACCACAGTGCGCAGAACTCTAACACTCTTTCCACGAACTTTGACCTTATTTTCACGAAGTTTTTCCATAATTCGATGAATTTGACCTTAGTTCAATGAATTTGGACCCTAGCTCGAATTTCGACTGCTCTTTGACTATCTATAAACGATATTTAGTACTTGGTATTACAAGTCGGAAGACTTAAACCTAAAAAGTTCCCTCAATCTGTCTTCAAGGGACACCCTAGCATGTGCACGCTGAGAAGAAAGCCGAAGACGAAAGAGATGTGAGAAATTTTCAATGAATATAAGGAAATGTAGGGTGGGGGAAGACGATGAATTGGGTTATGAGTTATTATGAATTTCAGCACAAGAGACTGGAGATAACTCTACGTGTGTGTGCGTGTGTGTGTATGTGTGTGTGTGTGTGTGTGTACATGCTTGTAAAGAGATGTGTTTAATTACATATGTACGTATGCGTGTGTGGGTGTGCACTTTGGAATGCCGGTGTAAAAAAGCACAGCTGTTGTCGCCACGGCTGCTGATGACGTTTCCATAGCGAACGCTCGCGTGCGTCTATACAAAGTTGTGGTTGTTCGGCTGCCTTTGGTGTGGCCAAAGCTGAAAGTGATTTAGTGACAATTGAAATAATTGCAGCGTGAAATGCATTCAGGAAGCCACAATGTGGTGTGAAACGAAGTGAATTTTACACATTCAACATTTTGCAATTATAGTTTTGAGCAATTCACATCATACACACGCACACACACACACACACACAATTATATAAATATATATATATATATATATATGCAAATCTTTCTTGTTTATGAGTTGTGGCCGCCGTTTGTTGTCACTAACGCACGCACACATACACCAGCACATGCAACAACACACACACAGGCATATATATGTATTCTTCTCTGTATTTAATGTACCGTTGTTGCACGCATTTGAGCGCCGCAGCGGAAGATTGCAATTAGTTTCAAATAGATGTGCATGTTTATGAATTGTTTTAGGCGGCCATAGTGACCGCACACCACCAACTAAACGCATACAAGGACAGCTGCACAAATGTACACACACACACACACACACACGTCGTCAATGTGTATGTATTTGCTTTACTGGCAACAAAGCTGAATTTTTGTCGGTTTCCATGCGGATTTGGTGAATACTTGATGCGGTTCGCACATTTTCGGTTTATTAAAACTTATTTAAGCGCAATGAATGTCCGAAAAAAAAAAATAACTCTTTCTATTTTCTGCTAAATTTATCTGTATTTTACCGGCTACTAATTCTGCTCTAATTAGCATAAGTGATTAGCGCCACTAAATAATGCATTTCAGTTGCAATTGAATTTATTTGCAAAACTACTCATATACCCATACATATATACACACATACATATGAATTTTATATGCATGTATGCAAAGCATTTTAACTCAAAGTTAATCGTTGATATAAATTCCAAATAAAGTGTTGTAAAAATTGTAAAATTTTTAATTTTTTCAAACAATTCATTGCATTTTCAATTTTCAATTAAGCTTAAACATGAATATATTTTTAAATAATTTTTTATTTTAAATAAAAGAAGTAGTTGAAATTGAAACTAATTCAAAAACATTTAATTTCATATAATTATTTCCAATATCTTTCATTTGGAGACACCTAGCGGAGCGAATACTAAAACAAAAGTGAAATCTAACTAAGCCCGAAATGCAAAATAAAACAGTTTCCGTTATTTTCATATGAACCCACCGCCTCCGACAGCAGTTTACCTATATTTCAGTGCGATAAGCAATACATTGCTTAGCTGCACTATGTGCTCAGCCTTATGCTCTTACTCAATACTGCCGATGGAACTGTTGGTTTCAGTTGCTTATTTTAGCGAGTATTCTTTTGCAACTAGCACACAATGCGAAGATATTTTTCCCTTTGATTTGAGGAGGTTTTATTGTTCGGCTCTATACGATATCAGCTTATATATAATGATATCATTTGAAGTCTTTTGCTATTGTACACTTACAACATAGATCAAGTGCTCTCTGAGAAGGTTTTACTCCGCTTTTTATTTATGTACTTCTTAAACATGTTTAATAGAACTTCTTATTCCTGATCTACATGTCCTCAAACATCATAAAACTATAGTACTTTGGTTCAGCTAATAACTGAAATTAATAAGTCTAGCCTGAATTGGTAAGATTTTGGTTAGAAACACATGCTAGAACATTATTTTCGGATAGGCTCTCGAGGCAGGTGGAGGCTTCAATTATTGAATTCAATGGAACCAACTGGAAAGTGTTTTGGATACTTCAAAAATATCTCGAAATATCTCTTTTAAAAAAAAATGCTTATAGTTGGATGACTCGAGGCAAAAACTCAAACTAAATTTGATCTCTACCGAAGTCATTTCGTTATTCGAAGGAGTTAGCTGATGCAGTGAATATAATATTTAGATGAACAAAGTAAGGAAATAATTAGTTTCATTGCAATATTTACCGATTTCGTTTCTCTTTTGAAACATTTATACCGAATACTAGCTAAACTTCTACTGCACCTGGGAAGTGAGAAATGCTAAACATAAGAGAAAAGTCAATAAGTGTCGGATAATGTATGCTTTTGATTTAAAATTAATCTTTAAAGTATTTAAAGTGAAATTAAGCGCATGTACTGTTACTTTCAGTCAGCTTAAAGCGTATTTTGCCAATTTCGACGCGCCTGCGCTGACACAAGTGCTGTCTGCTTGCCTTCGTACTTCCCGCTCTGCCACTTACTGTTATAATTTTATGTAGGCCAAATAAAAAGGAAAACACTTGCTCGTATTTTAGAGCGAAAATCTGCAAAAATTTAAATTTTATTAAAAATTATGCACATGTTTATGCATTTAGCTGCCATATTTGTCCACTAGCTGCAAAATCTAAACAGAAACAACATGCAGCAGCTCAACCAACTGTGCTTGAGGTGAATGACATTGCTACAAATGCCGTTATGGCAGATTTGTATGTGCATGTGCTTGTGTGTGTGTATATGTGTGAGAGATTTTATGATTTATTTTTAAGAATTTGCATATATTCGCCTGCAAATAAACAAGTGTTTGCTTGTTTACACAGTACATAGCAGAGCATAGTAGCGTAACATAATAAAAATAAAATCGCATAGAAGTAAAAATAAAATATATTACATGTGTGTGTGTATGTGTGTGTGTGTGTGTGTGTGTGTGTGTGCCAACAATCTAAATTCAACGAAAATAGTTTGCTATGCATAAAATTTGTTTACCCGGGCAAAAATAGGAAATTGCGTAAAAATTGCGTTTTTGTTTTGTTTTGTTGTTGTTGTCACTTTGCCAAAATGTATTTTTAAAAGCATTTTAGAACACAACTGTTAGCGCGTATAAATAATAAGCACACACACACATACATACACACACAAAGCTACGCGCTGAACATATGTTAGGTGACACACACGCTCGCTCGCATCTGCAGCGAGGAATTTCTGGCAAGGAGAATTAAAAATCTAATTTGCTTTATGATTAAAGCGCCAAAAATAATCGAATGCTTATACTTGTGTGCTTTTTTCGGCGCACAAAGTGCTGGCGGCCATCATAATTCCCACTTGGCGTTGATTTCCCTTGCTCTGCCGTCACTTTTCTTCGCAATTTACATGACAGCAGCTTCAAATGTAACTGCGTGTGCATGTACATATGTGTGTGTGTGTGGAAGAGTGTGTGTTGCAAGTAAGAGTGTGCGCAACAAAAAAAGTGCAAATCAAAGCAAATATTTGGGCAAAACCTAAGGCGTGGCACACACACACACACACACACATAACGGGCGTTCGCTACAAAAAAAAAAAGCTGTCAGCGACGCAACAACAAAACCTGTGTGCAGCAGACGGGTGTTGCGCCAATGAAAAATGACTAATGTGAAAACCCCTAGAGTTTTGAGTTTTCCCATCAAAATGCCTCACGACCCCCACCGCTGTGGCAGCACGTTTCATCGTCGCGCGCAAAATGTCGCTTTTCGGTTTGATCTAAATTTAGTCGCACACGCACACATATATGCAGCAGTTTTTACGCTTGTGGAGACACATACATACATACACTGCGCTTGCAATTATGTCTTTTTATTAAGTCATGTAAAATTAAAAATCGCTTTTACTTTGCTATGCTCATGGAATGAAATGGAATGAAAACATATGCTTATGCCATTAAATGAATGTTTGACTTGTTAAGGGGTGTGGCAGTGTTCTGTGTGTAAGGATGGAAAAATTTCAATACTCAGTTTTATTTTAGACTTAATGTTCTTGGAGGAAGAGCTGTTGGTGGGTGGTAATGCCGTTATTTAAATTATGTCTTTTATGAAGAAGTAAGCTTTGGCTTTAAATAAAAATTCGAGAAATTAAAATTTTTGAAAAATCAACATTTACATTGTACTGTAGTGAGAAAAAAACAGCACTAAATATAAACTGTTGCCTACATTTAGGTGTAGTTTTTATCGTGCGACTCATGCTTAAGCGAAGACTCACACCAGCTATAATTAATGATCAAAACATCAAAATTGGGTAGTTTACAAACACTTCACAATTTTAAGAATAGTGGAATTTTTATTCTTGAACTTTTTTATAGCTGGAATTCGTTACTTTTTCAAAAAATTTCTAAGAACTACAATAATAATATTTACTACATATATGGAGTGATAAATTAACTTATGAGGAGAAATAAAATAACAAAAAAGTTTATAGGAGACAGCTCATTCAATAGCAATTGTAATCAGAGTCCTTTTAAATACAATAAACACTTAACTTATTGGACCTAAACGTAAACAGGCGACAACTTAAAACAATATAGCCAAGTATCAAACCATTTCGTCCCATAAAAACGGACGCTTTTACTCTCTTTCTTTTTAACCAGTAATACAGTGGTTTTTCGTTCAAATAACTTCAATTTGTGATCTCTTGCGATGACCAATATCTTTGGCTCTCTGAACAAATCGCAGAAGAGCTCCATTTCTCTCTTTCATTAACACTCTCCTACTCATCATCTCTTCTACCAATAATTGCCAATTATTGAGTAATAATTAGAATACTTGTTGCCTCGTGGCAGGGCAGGTCTGGTATTATACTTCTGCTTCACCATAGCCATTACAGCCGTCTAATAAATAATTTTAAAAGTAGTTCTATGACTGATCTACCCCCTTTGAGAACACAATCAAGAAATCACAAGGCAGCCAGCTTATTTCTAAAAAAATGTTGCTAGTATCAAAATATTATTGAGAGATATATTTTCAGATTCTACACGAATGTAGACATAACTACTAAAGATTGAAGAATTTTCAAGGGATTATTATTGAAATGTACACAAACGAACTCTCCTTCCTTTAAGCTCTCGGTGATACTTGTTCATAATGGGAGCGTAGATTTTCATAGATGAGATCTTCCCTTTGCTCAATGTGACATTGCACATCTCAGCTCTCGCAAGCGGAATTTTTGTATGCTCTCTCAGAGAGCGGAAGCTTTAGCTAAGTAGCGAACCTGTCACCAATTGCGATTCCAGATTCCAGGTTTTAAACCTTACAGTGTTCAAAGAAATACGTAAAATAAAAATAATTTTCTATTTTTAAGACAATTAAGTGATTAGCAGCTCAAGAGGCCTCGCAACAACGCCATTAAAACTTTCTTTGAGTTTTGTCTTTTTAGCTTGCTGCTGAAAAGCTCTTCCGCCTGCTATTAAATTTGTCTGAAAGTAATTGCATTCCAAATTGATTCATTTGTGCGTTTTCAAAATCTAATTGTTAATTTATATATGTCCAAAACAGTTATAACATTTTCCAGCATCCTTGAGGATATCCTCAATCTCATACATATACTCACACAAATTAATATATTTTATTTGCTCAGCTTAACTTTATTAAAATGAGCTTTTTGAATTTCAATGTAAGTATTTGCTTTTCCGCCGCTGCGTCTTCCACAGATGCTCTCCTCATCAACTTAAGAATGTGTGCGCGTGTATGTGTGAGTGAGCCGACACTTTTATGTCGGCCAGCAATTTTTGCGAGCATTTAATATCTCCGAGCAGTAGATACTTGTAAGAATTGCTTTCGAGTGGACACTTCACATGCAACATAATTGAATTTTACCTACAACACACACACACAATTACAATTTGTCAAGTGTGTCTTCACTTATTATTATTTCATTTAAGTTCTTTACTTGATTATATTTTCACTTTTTGTGTGCTCGCCTGACAGCAGCCATGTCCGAGAAGTGGCGAAGAATGCTGCTGAAATTTTCCGAATTTTATTGAAAATGAAAATGTATCATGTGGCTACTTGAAAACTGTTGCTAACATGGTCGCCGCCCGGAGGCCTGAGGTAAGACATCAACTTAACAATAAGAGCCACATACACACACACACACACACACACATATGCACACAGAGCGAGTGCGTGTGCAACTGTAGTGGACAATTAAATCTGGACAATTACCGCACGCCACTCAATGTGTTGTCATTAAGTCCGTCTTGCATGGCGTAGAGTCTACAATGATGCACTTGTATTGGTGTAGTTGCAGAGCCAACGTCCTGCCGTGTTTCCACCGAAATTCTTGTGTAGATATGTGTGTGTGTATGGAAGTTTTTGCTACACATGGATTTTGGCAGATATGACGCACGCGAAACCACTTTGTTCATTGAAAAGCGTGGCCACACTTTTGTCGGATGTCTAGTGGCTGTTTTTGTCGGCAAGTTCCCGCATGACGGCGGTTCAACGCTCTAGTGTACGTTGCGGGCAATATGATATGGCGAAGTGCGCTGTGCATCTATGTGGTAGACACACGCTTGCGAGTTTCCAAACTTCAGTATTGTAATGTGAAAAACAGGTTCACCATTTTTCAGCGCATTTTTCACTATGCCTTCCGAAGAATCGGTAAGAATATAGAAAACCGTAGCGAGTAGATTAAACATTCTCTATTCTTAGTGATTCTCTGAAACTTTCTCAATTTTCAATCCTTACTTTGCTCATAGTAGACTGCATTTCATGAACCCGATAAACAGGTGGTTAAATTAAAAACTGGCTAAGTTAATATTATCAACTTTCCATTGTGATAAAGTTTTGGTATTCATTTGCTACTTAAAATTGTCCTTACCGGGCTTAAGGCACAATTGCAAGTATCTTTCTGCACATAAATATTTGTATTATATTAAATATACTACTATATCTAATAAAAATAATGGCGAAAATTTAGTCACCACCATAGCACAGCTCATGACTTTGAAAAACCCTATTGCGATTAAATGCAAATACTCATTGACGCTTTTCACTCAAATACAGAATCAATGTTACATTTGAGGCACGGGGAAGCTTCACAGAAAAGCTTTCACAGTCCATCGGATGTGTGAAAGCTCTTAAGAATTTAGCTGATTTCTGAGATGTTATTTTTCTCTGAAAGTGTCCATTGTTCTATGAGAAAAATGCGGGGTTAACCATGAGAGCCAATAAGCAAAACTTGCTTAATTACTTTTCCGCCTTTTGGACTGTAAAACCGATTTCATTGACTATTTGACAGTTTGCTTTCAGCAGGCTTCTGAAGAAATCCATTTAAAAATTCGAAGGAAAACTCCATTCTGTTTTAGAGCGAATTAATTCAAATTTCAAACCTGCTGGCCAAGTAAAAAACATAGCCGACAATAAGGAGGTAAAAGCAATTCTTCGGCCCAACTGTTTCATCTTTGATTTTTAAGACTTTTAGTGCACCATTAACATGTAAATGGGTTTTGGAAAACTTCATCTAATTTCCAAAATTATAAGAAAATTAGTCGTAATAACCAGAGTAGTAGTGGGTAAATTTTGCAGCGACTGTCAAAGTCTGAGACAGTCCAGCTCAAGTTTTACAAAAAGAGGTTGAAGTTTCCACTTAGGCCTTGACTGCCACTGCTAAGGATAAGGACAACAAGATGAAATGAGAAATTTTAAAGTTTTTTCTAACAACAATTTTTACTTAAAAACGCCCTCACAGCTGACTTTTATCTATCTTTTTTCGTTTTCTTATGCTCGTCTTCTTACATATCCTCCTTCCCTATCTATTTGTATGACTTTGTGGTACTCTCTCGCTGTTACTCTCGTATCTGTATTTTTAAAACATCTTTGAGGCAATACCTGACTTTCTTAAAAGGCATCACAGCACAAGGAAATCAAGCCTAATTAAAATAAAAACAAAAAAAACACCTCTATAAAGTGGCTATTATTGCAGCTTTTGGTCTTCAATCTTACAATACAACCCTCGATGAGCCACATAAGAATTGAATTGCTGTTATTTTTAATACAAAACAAACACAGCTTTTGAGAAGTGAGTTCACAGAGATATTTGAATAATAAATAAAAAAATAAATAATTTGAAACCATTATGCCTGTTTCTGGCAACGCTCAATTTCGACCAAACTTGACAGCACCCCTTACTTGATGACGATAAACATGTGATTATCTGCGCTGCTTTATGCAGTGTGATGGGAAAAAGTATCTGAGATGACAGCGGGTGGAAGAACCGTTGCTTTCATGTTGTCTGCTGTTTTTTTATTGCAACAAATTTTTTGCTGTCACTGTGCGCCACATGACAAACTTAAGCGGAATAAGAAAGCCAGTTCCTTAACGCTGTGTAGCCTACTATAGTGTGGGAGCGAAGCAGTACAACAACAATGACAATATGCAATATACAAGCAGCAACACGTTATGCATGAGTGATTGTCAACATTTGCGTTGCACTTGCTGTGCGCATGAGTGCGAAGGCGAGGAGGCAGCGGCGACGGAACGCGCGCTGGCATGTCAATGCATCAAACAATTTTCGTGCGCACACACTTATAAATGAGTGTGTATGTATGCGCGCATTATATGCATTAAAAATTTGCTGTTTGCTTCTCATTGCCGAACTGCTGCTGATGCGTAAACACCGCGGATGATTAATTTTGCCGCTGCCCCTTAATGCTGCGCGCGCCTTAATGATGCGCGCGTTTATTTGCATTCCACATCAGCGGCGATTAAACGGCAAAGCTTATGCGGCTGTGGCATGCGGGTTACGCGAGTTCACATTTCAGTTCACAAAAAAAAAGAATATAAAACCAACAACATATGTGGTGCAAGTGACTACAGCGCCCCCTTCACAGCCAGCACAGGCAACAGTCAGTCCGCCAAACACCTTCCCACATTAAGCAGCAACATTTTAATTATTTGTTTGCGCACCCAAAACGCTGTTGCTTTTGATGATTTGACATTAATTCCGAGAAATACTCGAAGCGCAAAAGTAAATAAATGGAGAAAATTACGCACATTTGTATATAACTGCATGCGCGCATACATTCCAGTGACTGTGTATATCATCACGCGCACTCACACACACACACACACGTTTGTTGCCATCACTCCAACAAACATCGCATGCATTTACAAGTGCGCGCGTAGCGCCATCAATAAATGAAGCGCGCGTAATTAACTGTATGCGAAGCGCAGTCAACGGGAATTTTAAGTTGCAACAAATGCGCAACAGAAACGCGGAGTGGTGTATGTGTGTTCAATAACGGGCGCGCGCGCGGAAGGCATACAATTATTTCCAGCAAATAAATGGAGCCACAGGCGCAAGAACGCGGGCATGTCTTATGTGAACGATGCTTGCGCGGGCGTTGCAGGGAAAATACTTAAAAATTCCGTAACATAAACAAAAGCAGTAAAAGCAATCATACGCGCGTCGGTATGTATGCAAATGGACAACATGCAATGGAGCAACATGAAGTCCACCATCCGCTGCGCCATTGGCATTTTCAGCGCGCGGCATTCAATTTTAATGAGAACGTACAACATGCGCGGTGCACAACAGTGCGAAGTATCTACATATGTATGCGTGTAAAAGTGTGTGCACACCTACTTGGCAGCAGCCCTAGCTGCCACAAGTGTGTATATGTCCAATATATGCATATATATATATATATATATATATATATGTCCACAGCAGGACAAGTGATTAACCGAGCGCCAGCCGCTGCCGAAGTGGACGCACATTTACTCAGCAAATTTCGGGGGAATTGAAATAAAAAATATATGGAAAAAAAAACAAATTAAAATAAGAAGTCCAAGCAGAAAGCCCTCAATGTGCCGCAGGACATGCGAACAACATCGAACGGCAAACGGCTCACCGCTTTTCCTGACACCGATGCGTCCGCATTCATTCAGGTGTGGAAAATTAAAATTGTTTGACTTTTTTCTCTTTCTTCTAGCTATTCGCATGCCTTGCATAGCAGATATTTATTTTGATTTACGCCTCTGTCATTTCTGATGCCGGATTTGTAGCGGAAATGAAATGCCTACTCAACGACAGCCCACAAGACATTTCCATCCAGATTTAATGGGATTCGTGTTGATCTGAGTTGTCGAGTTAGTGAGATGTGGCTAAGCCATTGAAATGATGGGAGATAGAAAAATCGTCAACAACAACAATGAATAATTATTATTGAGTGCGACACAGCAGTGCTGCGGCGGAGTGACGGCCCTTGTGGCCTTTCAGCGTGTTTTTTACTTGACACCTGAAGCTTATAGGAGTAATTCATTCAGGAGAAGTTGGTACGCTGGCTTTGAGCCGACGGGGAATTTGATGGTATTAACAATGTCTGTCCAGAGAAGATTTTACCTACATTGACTGCTAATATATTTCCATACTAATTATTCTTGTTTTCCTCTTCTGTTTGTAAGCTCAAACCACGTATTTAACGAGAAAAAGTTCGGTGAATCTGAACAGATGAGTGACCTCAATATGGAAATTATAATACAATGGAGGAGAATAAAATTCTGAAGCAGATAATTGGAAAACTCAAAATCGCACAGTCTTCCTCTGTGTATTTATCTAAAAGATCCGTGAAGGAGTTTGAGTTAAGAGCTGTAATTTCGCAGGCCATTGTGTGCAGTACAAGCCCGGATGTCATCAACTTTTGCTTTTCTCTAGTGACCAAAAAGACTGTTAGGAGCAATAAACTGCGGTTTTGGGTCAGCAATTCTTGTATTACAACTTGTATCATTCGCTCGTTGGTCTGCTAGCCAACCTATGATCCCAGCAGACTAAGCAATAATCCATTATTTTCCTCAATTCACTTGTTGTCTTTAGTTACTCGATTTTGTTGTAGTAGCATTTTGAAACGGTCCCGAAATATTTTTGAGTAACGCAGCTCAGGTAACACTCTTTGGTCGAGTATAAACAGGATTTTGTTCCCGTTACGTAGACTGAAATGCTATAGGAACCCTGCTCCACTAAGTCGTTGCAGCTATTCCAGTTGAGCTTTAGTTTGCTGAGCAACGGCATATTAACCCAGTAAATAAGTAGGGTCACCTGGGTGATTTTAAAGGAGGAATTATATTTGATGCGCTGAAGTTCAATGCCTGAATGAATTCAAATAGCCTAATTGTTAGCTATCAAGGAAGTGGTCTAATGCGACCATCCACTTCGAGCAGACCGACTGAGTTGATGGAATGCAACCTTTGAAATTCAGTAAGCAGATCTCAACCTCTGCTACTATTGGTTACCTAATAGAATTCAAAAACTTTGCAAAATCTTCAAAATTTCGGTCGCCTGCTTCATGTGCTTAGCTTGTTAAGCTATCAAGAGAAATATCAAGAGAAATATGCCCCATATTTTTCTTACTGAGTACACAAATATTTTCCTTAGCCCTTTCAATTCCCCAACATATTGGTTACTTCGAAATATTGCACAGTGCATTTACGACTCAAATGGAAATCAAACATAAATTCTACTACTCGAACTGTGCTAAACACAACACACACACATGCACCTACAAAGAGAGATGGAGAGAGTGAAGCACACAAACATTTGGGTCCATTGAAAGGCACCAAACAACAACAGAAACCGATAAAGTAGCAAAAATTTATTCCCAACTCATAGTGAGTGTTGGATGCATCAAACAGGAGTCCCTCTGGCGGCCCCCTTTAGCCCTTTGCAACTCTTTTTTAACACCCATTTCTCCGTTATCGTCTAGCGGTCATTTTCTATGGCAACATCCATGTGGCTTTGTATGCTCCTCATGCTTGAATAACGCCACATGACTATATTGGCATTGTTGTTCTTGTTATTGTTTGGTTGCATCAGCATTGCGCGCATTCACTTGCTGCTGCCATTCAAACTGATGCTGGGCAGTGCTGGCGCCACCGATGCTTCAGCTGCTAGGCCATACAACAAAGTCAGCATTTCCGAAATGGCCAAGAGCCACACATGCCACACAGCGCACACACATACAAGGCAACACACACAAATGTATGCTGCGGCGCATACGTGCGCGGTTGGCTGCTTGCATCTTTGAGGTCTGTCCGCCAACCGTACAATGCCCGTAAGCATCCTAATATAACGGTGTGTGTGAGTGTGTTCGAAAGGCGATTGGGCGTGTCGTGGCAGTTGCACGTGAGTGGTTTTCCTTGCTGCTTTTTATCTTACTTTGTTGTTGTTTACTGTCGCTTTTGTTGCTGTATGGAACATACACTCACACATCTGCACTTATTTTATGGTCAATGTCCTTGTCACTGCTTCGCTACTGCTGATCTGGGTCTGTGTGAGGGTTGGCGCTACCCGGGTCGCGGTCAAAGCGGTTTGGTGCCGTTGCAGCTGCGAAGAGTTGCCGCTGTCACATGCTCGCTCTATATCTTCATATATTTATTCGAGTGCATGTGCATGTGTGTGCTTCGTGCTCGGCAACTTTAAATGGCAAGCAATAAATTGTTGTTATTAGTTTTGATATTGGGTTTGATTACTTCGTTCCTCTGAATATTATTTGTTATTTTGCCTGTTTACCTCTTTGCCGCCATAAAAAATGATTCACGGAACTCCTCGAAGAAGAGGTTATGGCTCACGACAACTGATAGCTTTCCCTTGTGTAGTTTATTTTCCATTTCCATTTTGTTCTGCTTTCTAGATTTCACCCTAGATTCAACTGAAAGAAGCAAGAGAAAGAGGGAAGTGTTATTGCCGATTGCAGACACGACATTTCAAACGGAAAGTGTTTATTTTTTATTTATGGGTGATTACTCGCTGCTTCCAAGAGGCATTTTGCACAAGTAGGCTCAAACATCACAATACATTCCACTTATACCAAAATGACCACATGAGATCGCGTATTTGGAATAACTGGAGGGGGAATATGCAAAGGGGTTTAAGGAAGCACTATTTATCCAGTTAAATAATTGTTGGAACTTGCTGTTATAGAGGAGTGTGGATTAGAAAAACTGAAGTACGTTATATAGACTACAGATATATAGACCAAATATATAGATACTGATACAGTGGAACTCTGAAATATAAATCGCTGAGGCATTGAGTGTCAGAATTTCAATATTTCAGAACTAAAGCTCTCGGATATTTTTCTGATATTTTCCTTCGTTTTTATTCTGTAACGGAACGTACAAATATTCAAGTATAGAAACTGAACGGAACTGAAAACTAGGGGAGTAGAGTTTGATGAGCGATGAGGCTGTTAAGGTCAAGAAGGGAGATCTGATAATCTTATTTCGAAGAGTTTCAGTTATCACTGCCGCTGATAACGAAAGTGAAATCTAGTAAACAAAGTGCTGAGTTATTTAAATAAGATAATTAGAAGCTAATTATAAATTCATTATATATTCTAATAACAATTAGAAGAAGGATCGTGTTAGGACCATTTTAAAAAGGTAATTATTAACAAAAAAGTTATTAGGAACAATTTTTCACAAATGCTACAATCTCAGACAATTACGGTGAAATAAGCTCTTTGAAAATTAGATCTGTTGAGAAATGGGAGCTTACCGCCTAAACAATAATTCGACTTTATTATTGTGAGCTTATTACAGTGAAATTTCTGAAATTCACCACGACTTGGAAAAAATCCGGGAAAAACTTTCGATACTCACCGAATACCTAACGACTCTAAGTCGATTTTGACAGTATAAAAAAGTTGACATTCTCAAATTATGTCTTAACTTGATATCCACATATGATATCCATATGAAAAGCCACAATGAGGAAAACTACGTTCTGAAGTCAGTTCCGAACGAACAAAACCGACAATCTCTATAATCATTTTTATCCTTGTCCTCGTAAAGATGTTCAACATAGAGCCTGCTGGTGCCACGAAAACAAAATTTGGATGTATTTCGCTCTAAAAATGACTAGTATAAGAATCGTGTTAACTTTGTGTCTGTCTATTGATATTGCTCGATTAAAGTGATCGGTTCTTTTGAGAACTGAAAGAGAAATGTGTAACTTGACATGGGAAGAAATTAGATAAGTAACATTTGATTAGAGGGACAAATTATTACCAATTTACCATTCCAAAATTTCGAGGTAGAAAAGTTTGCCGGAAAAGATCATAAATACAATATATATATAAATAATTTGAGTAGCCGAATAAACTGCTTTGATTCACGTCGAAATATTTCTATTCAAAAATATATCTTCAAAATATACTAAATTTGGATTAAAACACATTAAACTGAATTAGTAACTTTTATAATAGACATTAATACACCGACTGCTATAAGCTATAAAATGTTGACCTACTAACACTGCAACTCAGCCTCAGCGTTGAACCGATAACAGCCAGCTCCGCTCTAAATCTTCAATTTATTATAGAAATTCCTAACTAAATTCGCTACCGAAATATTAAGCAAAAAGAAGCTTTCCGCAAAGCAAAAATTAAGACCTGAATTCGTTACATGGCAGCGGCAGCGACAGCGAACAGCAGGCGCGGTCGTGCATGCCGAAATTTCTTCTCAGCTCAACTATTTTCCATATTCCATTATCTATTTTCCCTCAACATGATGCTCGGTGTATGCGAGCGACGACGAAGCGTTCGAAAAGTGCGCAAATTACGTGGCAGCTAATAAATCCAACTTAGCTGCAAAATTATATGCAACCCTGCTTCTTTATACATATATATGCATATGTATACGAAATATTGTAACAACAGAGTCAAGAGTAGAAATTCAGAAATAACCCTGCACTCGACAGATAGCTCTATGAGTCGTGCACGTTTAGTGACTGCAAGCAGCTACCAGCTACCAGCTCCAAGCTACAAGCTTCAGCTCCAATTTTCCAGCCACCAAGAGCCATCGCGCACCAAATCACCAATGCGCCGAGCTGCTGAGAATTTTTAAATTATGCGAAAATTTGTTTTCCCAAGGCAAAGGGGTAGCACCTAGCCGCGCACCGAGCTTCCTGCTGCCGCTAGCTGCCTGTACGGGTTCGAGCACTTCGCCCGCAACCTTCGAGTCACCGTGTCGCCATGCCGCCGCGCCGCCGCGCCGCCGTCGCTTTTGCATAATGTAAATCTCGACTAATTCTTATAAATTATTTAATAAGAAGTTAAATGATTCATTTTAAGTCCACGTCCTAAGTTGCCGTCGCTGACAAGCATTACTTGCACAACAACCGCCCTCAGCTCTGCGATACCGGCTCTATTTGGATTGAGTTTGGAGGTGGACATGTCCTACCATCGGCACAGTGTGCGCTGTCAACTGTAAGCCGAACCGAGTGCAAATAAGTGGGTGGCTTTTAATGTAGAAATCACAACGCACCGCCCTCACCTCACCGCACTAGTGGCGAACTGAAGGAAACGTAGGGCCATTGGTTGGTGCTACGTGCAACAGTTGACGGCATTTTTCTGTGTGTCACGAATACTAAATTAGAAATACAACGGTAATGAATCTAAGCACATTCGAAGATATATTTACTACCCACTGCAGCGAAATGACTATATAACAACAATAACAGCAATAATGCGAGAACGGCAACATCATTGAAAGCTCTCTTTTGGCAGTACTAATGAGTTGCCTCGCCACAAATTAAGCGCAGCGCTCGCAACTTGTTCACTGTGGTCACTTGGACAGTTGAAATACGCCACGCGCACTCACACTCTGGCACTTTGTTGATATGTGCGTGTGTGTGTGTGTGTGTGTGTAATTTTGCACTGCGTACGTGTTGTGATTTGTCAGTTGCAACAAAACGTCGCCTCGGGACAAATGAAGTTACAAATCTCTACTTAATTTGCTGGTCATTTTACTTAGTTCACTTCCACAATTTCGTTTGCGTTTCGTCGCAAAAGCGTTGTGTTGCTTACTGGCTTCGCCGCACCTGCCAAAATCAAAACTTTTTGATTAACGAGTAAATTAAGTCGCAGACTTTTTGTATTCTTCCCAGCGTTGTTGTTATAATTTGTCTTATTCTTTCTCTTTAAAGATTGCTTAGTTTGCTGTTTATTACCATTTTGTGTTATTTTCTTTGAAAAGTTTCTGTTATCTCGTTGTTTGCTTAAATCAGAGTGTGGTGGGTGGGTTTCAATTAAATTCCTTACGCAACAACTTTAATAAGTTCCTCAAGTTTGTAGGAGTAAGCGAACTTCTGGTGATTACACATGCACTTTTTTTCTCACTAGATGCCTCCGGTATGATTTTAGGTGTGTCTGCTGGTGGTTCTTACATGTTTGATCAGGAAGTAATAACACATAACATCTGGTTAGGTTAATTTGTGTTAGGGCAGGCTAGATGAAAGTTAGGTTAGCTTCATGTTTATTAAGGAAGTTTGAATAACACTACAAAAAAAATTTTTGTCAAAAATAAATATGTGACCAGTGCGACTTTTGATATTTTTATATGGAATGAACTGTTCTCTTGTGTTTGACTATGTGCTATTAAGAGCTTTTACAACTAATCAATTTGCAATTATACTCCAAAGATATTCATTTAGAACTAATTACTCTTTTGGCGAATAATTCATTCTCAATTGTGCCTTATAGATACTAATCAAGGTTACACCCTTTAAAGATTATTTGCACATTTTTTATATGGTAAAGTTAGATTAGGTGAACTAAAGTTTGCTAGAAGCGGTAATCATATAAGTCAGGCTATGGCTTGGCTAAGGCTTGGAAGATGTCCAGTCTAAGTTGAATTATGAAGAGAATGTTCGACTGTAACGACTGTTATTTTTGAGGTTAAGGTAAAATCATACAATAATAAGCAATGGTGGAACTAGTCGTTTTTTTTTATATATATTCAAGGGCTTTCGCATATTTTGCAACTTTGTTGGAGCAAAAGTGGCCTGCAAAACAGACATATATACATATATAACCGTATATAGTGTTCAGGATACAATCATGTTAACTTTGTACGCTTTTCTGAGCATATGAACAGCAAAGAATATGATACACACACTTGAATGAAAATGGGAGGGAGAGAGAGTGCAGATATGAAAGAAGTCAAGCTAACCTCAAAGGACCGAGCATGAGGGTAAAAATCTTGCCCGATCAAAATAATCCAATTTGTTTGAGCTTTCTTGTGAAAGGTCTAGTTTTAGTAAGAAGAAGCTTGAAGCAAATTCATTCTCTTACCTTTTGTGATCCAGGCAAAGGGGAACTAGCTGTGGTTTCGAAATCAGTTGCTTTCGCAGATTTTTGATTCCTTTTGATGATTTTTGATGAACTCAAGACGCTTTGTCGTTGGTTAAAATTTTTTTGTAGGAGCGTTTGATACCACCGGTACTGTTCAGATGTGAACGCCGTCGCAGCTTCAGCCTTATTAGCTAATCTAAACTAACAGTTCCGATGATCAGCTGGACAAACATAAATTAGGCGATGACATTTCCTTTTGGAGAAAGTAAGATAATGAGAGACTAAGTATTTGACAAATCAATTTGTGGACCAGCGCTCAAACTCAGGCCTACAAAACTCAACTTGAGCTGGAAAAATAAATGTTAGCGTAAAATAACAAATTCCGAGAACGAAGAAAATTTAAAAAACAGAAGTTCATTAAACAAGTGAAATATCTGTTTTGTGTGACCCTCATTCTCAACACATACAATTAAGCTGAATGGCATGTTGCATAATAAACAAAAGGCTGTCTTTTAAAAGCATACTTGTGTAATCAAAGACTATGCAAGTTATTAAACCACCTCTGCTTACATACATACACACATACTTATATATATATGTGTGGGGCAAGTTCTGTTATAGTTAAAAAGTTACTGGCCATGACTGTTTCACTGCAAAAGCATACACTTTGAAATGCATGTCTTTCTCTTTTTTACAAAACAAAAAAACGTTTCTTTCAAAGACCAATTATTCATATGTGAAAGCCTAATGGTTTAAATTAAAGGACAACCAAAATCTCGCACAGACTACATAAATTTGCAAGTTAATGATAAATAAACTTGCCATTAGCCACAAGGCCTTTGTGCGACTACGTACAATATATATTTTTAAATGTATGTATATGTGTATGTTTGTGTATATGTGTGTGTGCACGCATAAATATTCAGTGAAGCGGTGTGTTATATGAGAGAAAAACTCACAGAAGCGTTTTAAAGGATATTTACATACACATACTCACATATATATACACACATCCACACTTATGAGCAGCAACTTGCGCAAAGCCGCAAAATATAAAGGCAAAGTGTTGAGCTCCATGGCCGCAATGCAGTCAGAAATTGAAAAGTGAGAAAACCGCCATTAGGGTCAGCTGGAGTGACCCCACCAACTACTTTTTGTGTGTCCTTCCAGCAGCCACCCAGTGCTCGGTCACTTAAATTCTCACAACTATACACGCCACACACTTGCCAGCGTCCAGCATGTGGTGGAGCCGGTTTTCATTAATATCTGTGTCCGCTTACATATATAAGTATTGGTTTGTGCATGTGTGTGTGTGTGTGTGTGTGTGTATTCCACGTGGCAAGGGGAATCGGCGTTTACAGCGTTTGTATGTGCAAAAGGATGTGGCTGAGCTTTGGCGCATTTACTTGCAGATGGATTTTCATAAGCGCACATATACACACACACACATACAGAGAGATGGACTAACCTATATATTAAATGATTATACTTATAGTTAAAGCATATACTTATATAAAAAAAATAAAAAAAATCAATTATTTAATACTTTTCCCGCTATACAATTTTATAATACTTCGAGGGATATGAATATTAAAATATTTAATACCACTCCCCTCCAGCTATTAAGTTTTTAAGAGTTTCTTCTTGAAAATCTAACAGGACATCATTATCCTTTGTTAAAAAATCACCATCTCTCTAACAGCTGGCTCGGTTAACCCATTCTATGTAATTTACCGGAACTAACGGTACCTTCGGTTTCACTCCGTAAAGGTAGTTCTGCACTATTTCAAGTATACTCTAACTCACTGCGGGGTATAATAATCCAGTACACACAGATATAGTGCGTATTTATGCGCCTCCTTTACCCGTCTGCGTGTGTATGTATGTGTTACCCTCTATGGCCCTCTACGTACGCTGCGTAATTTCACCTACGCCATGTGTAATCACAATTAAGCCCTATTTGCGTAGCACACATCGTTCTACGTACTTTTTTCTACGCTTTTTGCATTCGGCTTCCTTTTGCTCGTTTTATCCTCATCGCTTACCACATTAATGCCAATCTTGGAAGCTTTGCGGCTCAAGCACAAAACAAATACGGCCGATTTTAAATTTATGCTTCTATATGAGTTAATATTTATCTTCATCATTGCTGCATAATTATGGCAGTGGGATCAAAGAGTTTGAGGAAAAGCGTACGAATTGCGTAAAATTATCTATGTGTGCGTGTGTGTGTTGAAATATGCGCCTTGTGGTAATTAACCAAAAAGGAGCGGTTATGCAGGCTTACTGAAAATTAGAAAGCGTGTTTTTTTCTTATATACATACGTATGTACAATGATGACGAATTGCTTTAAATACTTTTATATTTCATTTGAATATATTTAATTGGTTAAGAAATTTGTAGTATTTGGTTCCTTAACAGAAAGAAGAAAGATAAGAAAACTCTCTTTGAAAGTTTCGTTAAATATCTGTGAAAATAAAAGAAAATGAATTAGTTAGTGGTGAAACTCAGTTCCAAACTAAAGCTGAATTTCTCGCAGTTAAGTATATGCATATCACTCTTCCAAAAGTCACATGTTATATTTTAGCAAGTTTCCGTTTTAAAAGCTTAAATTTATCTATTGAGGCATACATTTAGGCGTATGCACTTTTTGCTCATGACACCTTATACCTCTCAAATGGTCAAACAAGTAAATGGTTCAACTTTAACCCTGTCATAACCAGCTCTCAACACTTCGAGTTTATATTTCACTAGTCAGAAGTTAGTTAATCTTTAGATGATTAGTCGACTATAGTCATAAGTCACTAATCGTAAGGCAATACTATTTCGAATATGCGATATTTTATTTATCTATTTCATTAGTCAGTATTCGATATCTTAAATCCACAATAACTTAAATAACGGCAAAATAATGTTATATTCTAAAATCATCGGTCAGTAATCGAGTCTCGTAATTCAATCATCAGAAGTTCCAAGTCAATAACCTGCAGTCAAATTAAAAGTCATCCTCAATCGATGCTAAGGCAGCAGAAAATAACAAACAAGCAACAATTCAGTTCTGCTGTATAATAATCTCCAACATAATTAATAGTAAAATTCGGTTAGTAATTGCCTTCTCAAAGTCCTTATTCGGAAAGAGTAGTCGAAACGCAAGATAGTAAAAGTCCACAGACAAAGTTTCAGTCAAAATTTCACATTCCGCATTATTCGTCAGAAGTTTGTTATTCATAACTAGCTAGATTTAGTAACTAAGTCATTAGTATGTAATCGTTAATCATTACGTAATTGTAGTTATTCAAATCAACAGTCAGTATTTATTAAAATACGAATTCTTAGTTGACTTGATTAGTAGCAAATGGGTAAAGATAATTCATTGAATTGACAAATTCTTTTTTGTCTTTGTTAATAGTCTGCAATCAGTGGATAGATTCAAAAACAATGTGCTCAGTAGTTAATAATGAAAATCTATCATAAAAGGCATTCTACATTAAATATTCCAGTAGGTACAATTCCTTAGTAAAAAACAATTAATGTAATTGTAAAGTAATTTTTAAAGAGCAGTAATTACTAATTGTAAGTGGAAGTCGTCAGTAAGCATTTTTAGTCTTAGTTAATAACAATTACAAGATCATTACGCGATAGTCTCTACCCAACACTCAATAATCATTCAGTTAAGTGTCAACTGTCAGCAACGATCATTAGTCAAATTAATGGCCAAGAAGTAAGCTATTCACACTACTCAATACTAAAATGTTGGTAGTGAAAAGTCGATAGAGTAAATGGCCAGCAGTCAGTAGGTCGGTCATGGCCGCCAGTTCACTATAGTTGCAAGTGAAGTTAATAGTCAACACTACAATGGATGACCTATAGTAAACCATTAATGAAGAAGAGTTAAGTGCTAATGTTTAACAGATCACGGATAACTCGGGCGATGTCGGCAGTTAGTAATCAGTATGGCCCCATTAAAGAGAAAGAGCAAAAAGTTTCAAAAAGTTCTTTAGTTCACTTAATAACCAACAATTCTATTCTCGTGCCGCAGGAATACTGTTTTCACTTCCTCAAATATTTCAAGCTCTCAGACCCCTCGAATTACAATGCAAACATTTGTTTTTGATTTGCATTAACCGGATTCAAAAGTCAGAGACATTTTTTGCAAAAACATCAAAATAAAATCAAAATTGCATTTCATTGAAAGCAGTGCAAATACGCAAAGCTTTAAATCTAATACCGCAATGCTGCAGCAGACGCGCACCAAATGCCCATACTCACCACACCCACCACGCACACATTGCCACACTGCCACACATTAGCGGCAAATCGAAATTTAACGTTGTATGCAGCATACATCCCGCTTGACGCTGGAACGGCGCTAACACTGCACGTCGAGTTTTCAATTTATCTATCCACATCCACTTACATTCTCAAAATTACTTGCTTCCCAAATCTTTCTTCAACATTCTCATTTTCGCAATCTTCCGGACACTGCTGCAGTTCTCCGATTTTCTTCTTTTTTTTTTTCTCTTGTGTAAAACTCTTTGCCTCCTCCTCTCGCTTCATCATTTCGCGCAGCATGCGTCAGTGTTGTAACACCATAAATTCGGCGAGCAACTTACGCAATGTACTTGCAGCGCCGCTTTCCGGCCGCTGCAGCACGCCCCAAGCTGCCCCAAATTGCATGAGACGCAGCGGGCGTCGGCGAATCCGCTGCTATTGGACTGGCGGAAGCAACTGTGCACGAACTGAGGCTGAACTCGAAATTTATTTGTGCTCCTTAGAAATGTGCACGCCACTTGGCAGACTAAGCTCTGCGTCAAATCGGCACAAGGACTTCTGCGAATAAATAGTGACAAGTGAAAAGCGCTCGCGGACTGGCTAAGGTCGCTGGGGAGAAGCACTGCGCCGAAATGGTGTTGAGCTGAGGAAAATGAAGTAAACTTAAACTAAGCGCTGACAAGCTGCGATATGCCTAAAGTGGGGCTGGTCGCTGCACTGCAGGTTACGCATACGCCACGGCGCACTGTTGTATTCCTTTCTCTTGGTAGCTTCTGCATGCGTTATTCTCTAACTGATTAAAGTTTTTCTAATTTTGTATTTTTTATTGTATTGCTGTACTTCTTGCTGTTGCTTTCGCTCATCTGCATCTCCAATCAAGTGCGCGTACGCACTTAAATATTTAAATTAAAATGACACTGAAATTATTTTAGAAAATATGGTGCGCTCTCGATTACAACTTATTATACGCTGACTCTGCCTTTTTTATGTGCGCACTATTTTTAACTACTGCGGCTGTGCATATATCCATGTACAGTGACTGATTACGATCTAAGTTCCATACCTAGCTCGGCTTTGATGATATCTTAGAGCAGGAACCAGGCGAAGATTAGCGCCTGAAAGCTTTGCTACCAAAATTCACTACTAAGCCAACTTCGATGCACAACTGGAAATAAAATTAGACTAAATTCCCCGAGTAATATGAAAGCAGTAGAGTAGAAACGCGGCCCAAAATTGCAAAAAATGTGCCAGGTCACTAAATTTTAATATTATTATCAGTAAATTATACATGCATACTCACACATAGACTTGACATATGTTTGTGTATTGCATTACAAGCTATTTGCAGGGCCCAGACGCACACATACACATATACATGACTCGAATTCAGTTGCAGTAAATTTCATTTTGCAACTCTCATGTGCCACTTGACAGACTTGCAACCATATTTTCTGTCACTCACGCAAATACTCACATTTCTAACACAAGCGCGCTCACTTACACACTTGCACACACACACACACGAAACTTATTTGCTGTCACAGCGCCGCTTGAAGTGGCTATGCGGCCCTGAAGATGAGCATCAGCGCGCAGAACGCAAGCAGACACACTTGGCTACCATGTTCGTGTGTGCGTTTGTGTTCGTATAAGTTATCGCGTGTTCACTTGTGTTGGTGCAGTCTTAAAGCGTATTTGTCGACGCATATGCTTGCCACTGTTGTCTCATTAATTATGCAACATTACGCACGCACCAGCACGACAAAACGCAACAAGCAATAAGAGGCGCCAATGAAGATGATACAAATGACGGTGTGGCAGCGTGGCAGCGTGGCAAAACAGCAAAGCAGTACATGAAAACTCTAAAATGAGGACGGTGAAAGCGTAGCAGGTGGAGAAGGGAGCAATGCTTTAGTTTCTATGGAGGCATGAAAAATGCATGTGAAATATGAACACTGCTGACACACATACGCGAGCATAAAAATTCCAGCGGTCGACAAACGGTTGGCTACTGGAGCTACTGGTGGGGCCGAATTTGATTTCGGTAAATGGGTAATGTGAAAATAATTTAAAGAATCAGCATTCATATGCCAAACATCCCAACTGTGATGAAAGAAGCTGAGAAATCCAAAAAAGTTTGGAACATATCTCTCTACCTCTTTCAACCTATGGAAAATCCCTTCAAAACGGATCTTCTAGGAATTTGTATATAAGCTTATTGTATTTAGAATGGCTTAGTAGAAAGAAATTCGCCGTAATTGAAATTAAATGCCGTAATTCAAAATTCGATCCAATATAACTCCTTGAAAAAGCACTACAATTTCTATCTGCATAAATTTCCAAGTCCAGGCCGACCATTTCTCAGTGGGTTCCACCAAAATCGACCACAAACATGACATCACAACAGTAAATTTTTAAAAACTTTTTGAGTAAGGCTTTTCAAAGAAATTATACTCAAAACACTATCAGAGTATCGCTCAACTGACGTTATAGCTAACTAACTTCATAAATGATAATGCATATTAGTACAATCGATTGGAGATACCCTTGGGATATTATTCTCGTAATGAAGTTGAAAAAAGCGGTGAAATTAACATATTTCAACAATTCGGTATAGAGCTAGAAGAAAACACGTGCGACATTCAAATATTATTTTTGCGCAAATTAAATTAAAAATTTTTAAATTTCTATAAATTTAATAGAATGCAATCAAAAAATTCTTTTTTTAATATTACAACGCTATCAAAAGAAATTCATATTTTTATTTTATATCCCGCCTTTTAAAAAATAGTCTCTAAGAAAGTAAATTATATGAGGGTGTTCATCATTGCTAACAATTTCTGCGAATTGTGCATAAATGTAGGCAACACTTAATATAAACAAGTAGGATAAACAAAATATTGCCTACATTCAGGCTATACTGAAATAATTTTTAACTAATAAATACAAACTTGAAGTAAATCTAATAAAAAAAGTTAAATTGTTCTGGTTAAGGATTATAGGGCAGATCTGCCAAAAATTTAGTAATCTGCTAGGAAAGTCAAAATATTTCCCAGTCAATACATCTTTTGAGCTTTTTTTTTATCAACAATCTGCCCATAACCTTCACCTGAGAGTTACACTTTTTCCCAGCGTCGCCTTCAATATCTAAGCTTTCATGTATTTGTACATAAATTCTTTGAAAAAATTCCTTTGTGGCATTCTTTAATCTCTTTTTGTCTGCCACTACTATTTATTTGCCGACCGCTGTATGAGTGGGGCACACACACACCCACACCCACCTACAATTTATGCTGTATGAACTTAATGGTGACATTTGGAAAACAAAACGTAATTGCATGCATCCTACTTACATCGAAATGTAAGCGTGTTTACATAAATTTGTTTGTTTGTGTGTATGTGTGTATGTGTGCGTGTGTGTGTGTGTGTGTTTACATTCAAGTGCGTACGTATATGAGTGTGTGCGTTGGCTGTTTAGTTGTGTGAAAATATAGCGTTGCGCACGTTTTGCGAAGGCAGTTGGCAACTTCATTAGTGTAATGAAAAATGTCAAGGACACTCTGTCGCCAACAGAGCCTGCGACTGCGACAGCGCCGCTGCTTGCTTGTGGCCGCCTTCTGTGCGCTAACAAGGAGTGTGGCGCGTCGTGTTTGGGGGCGAACGCACCGCGCGCTTTCATTATGCACACACAACTAGGGCTTGACTATAACTGAAGACTCGGTGGTATCGAAATAAGAAGAGAAGATCGCAACAACTGAAGAAAGGCCGCCGCTGTTGTCGCCTTTGCAAAGTTGGCACAATGAGACCATGGCGCACCGGGTAGGCCAACAAGCGGGTTGTGCGCTCAAATGGCATAAATGGCAAACAGGAACACAAAACTTAATCGAGTGCGGCTGACACATGTGTGAGGGGGAGGCAAGAAACCCTAAAAAACATTAAGCCCATTAAAATAATAATTTAAAAAATAGTTGAAACCTTGTACGCTTTTACCCAATAAAAAAAGTTTTACTATAGCTAAATTTCTTTTATTAATTTTAAATCGCCCGAAAAACAGCTTGCACAGCCGTGTCATTATTCGCCGTTTTAATGCGCATGAATTGCAATTTATTTTTGCCCGAAAACACAGATTTCCACTTTTTCCGCACAAACTACTTTGCAATGCAACTCTGCAAATTGTGTGCTCATCGAAGCCATTTAAACGGATTTCACTTCAATAACTGGAAATTATTCGCGCAATCGATAAGAAATCAAAAATATTGCACTTTTTTTTGCGAGCACCCTTATGCGCCACCCCCTTCAAAACATGTCATTTAGCGTGCGCCCTGCGGCGGGAAAAAGCGCAAGAGCGCCGAGCAACTGACTGTGCAAGGATTTAATTACAAAATGGCGCTGTGCATACAAATTTGTTAACGAATACACACACACACACACACACAGATGCATATTCACATGGACCACATCTAACAAAAAGTTTTACGCGTGAATTGCTAGGCTAGGCATTTGCTGCTGTGTGATATGGCATGTTTTTTTGTGTGTTTTTGTTTGGCGACAATTGCAACATAATTTCCTTTTCACGTTGTACTAATGTATATGCTATGTGTGCCTTGCATACTTGTGCGTTTCTGTACTTTAGCCATTAGAGAGTTGTTTCGCCGGGCCTTGCTATGGAAAAGTGAGAACAAAATCTGAAAAGTTCTTCCAAGACTTGATTATATATTGCAATAATCAGCGTAAAGTAACTGCTTAAAACAATAACTGCTTAAAAAATAGTGTTCTGAAAGGTGCTGTATATATTGGCGGCAGGCGTACTGGAGTTAGCAATGAGAATTTAATGTGGTTTGACTGACTAAATAATATTGTGCATATTTATTTTCATTTAGTGAGAGCACAATAATATTGCTTAACTTCTTTCCTGAAATTTTGCACAATTTTAGTTGCCTTTTCAATTAAATATTAAAAACGTTGCCTACATTTTGGAGCGTACTGGCCAAAGGTGAACCATTCGAGCCAAAAATACTTTAATTGACTTTTTCTCTCAATTTTTCGTATCGACCATTTTTAACACTACCCTCGAGTACAGTCCGTTAAAATTGGATACGTTTTGGTTCTTTTGCATAAGTTATAGTGTGCAGCTTTGATTGGATTAACTGAATCATAAGTCTGCAAAAAAAAATTTGTCCGATCAGTGTAAACTAACTTACAGTTCTGACGTCATGTTTTCGACTTTAGAAATCTATTTTAGTTAGGAACAGTTTTTCAGGAATAGTGTCAGAGTTTTTAAGATATTTGATACGTTTTTTTATGAACGGGGAAGATTTATTTTATAAAACTTTAATTGATTTCCCGAATAAGCTAGCTTCAAAAAATTTCCAGTATATAGAAAAACAGTATAGTTTGAAAATTTAATAAATAACTTCAGGAAATACGAATTACTAAAATGTGTTGATTAAAGGAAACATTTTTGAGTTTTGGTTGATTTGTGGACCCATCCAAAGAATCCGAAGATATTTTCGCTTCTAGCGAGGCACTGAATTTCTCGAACTGTATTAACTGCTTCAAGCTGACAGTATGCTCTTCGTAAGAGGGGGCCACTGATTCTATATAAAACAAGTAAGGAAGGCCCAAGTTCGGATGTAACCGAATATTTTACAACCTCGCAATGTGCAAAGATCGAAGGCGGACAAATGCTTTCAAGTCCTGACAAAAGGTTATTTTAATAAATGTTGCATAAGAATTCAACATTTTTCATTCAACGCAGCTGTGAATGGACTGCAATCATGTTTGGCATCATGTTAACTTTTACTTTAGGTCACATACGCATAAAGTCAATCTAACTAAAATAAATCATCTATATTCATCATATTAGTGCTGTGGGAAGGTATATCGATTTCACTAATTTTTACCACAAAGCCATAGTATATTCAGTACTATTCAGTAGTATTCAGTTTAGGGAAGTACTATCTCGATCTTATAAAATTTTGTAGCAGGATACATTATTACCAGAAAAAGACGTTATCTGAATTTTATTAAGACATCTCGCTGATTGACCAAAAAATATATGTATAAAGTCAACAGGACGTCTGAGATTTTTTATTTTAGGTATATGGATGCTAATTTTTCGATTTTTCGAAAAAGTCGGTTTTAACAATATTCGACACAAGGGCATATTGTTATGGATTTCGCGAATATATCTAACAGAGTGACCTATATTTTCGGTCGGCTTAGCCATAGGTATCGAGGTCCACATTTTCGGTATATGGGGGATTGAAAAGAGAATACTCTACTTTAAACTGAAAGACAGTGAAAAAATCAGATTTCCATTTTCGAAGGCAATGGCCCCTTTGTTTTAGGTCCACCACCTTTGTTTACATATAGCGAGGTTCACCACCTTTCTCGAGGTTGTATTGTTTCTGCAATATTTTTGAAGAATTTTTTTTCTAAAAATTTTTTTCTAAATTTTAAGTAATTTTTTAAAAAATAATTTGAATCTTTCTTTTTTTGTAATGTGCAAATTTTTTCCAATTATATGAAGATAAGAGTATTAAACACTGTTTCTTTTTTATTGTAAAACTCAACACATCCATTCAGGTCGAAAATTGTAAACAAAAAGCAATGCAAAATACTTTGTATAAAAGTATTCTATGTATAAAAGGTTATCTCAACGCCAATCACTTATGAATTATCGCCACATTTCATGTCAAAATCGCTGTCTTCTTAATCGGAAAGACACTAAATTTGATCGCATTGCATATAAACAAGTAATTGGAAAATATAAATCCGCATTTATCACCCAATAGGCACTGCCTTCATAAACATAAACATAAACAAAGAGTTAAATAAAGGCCGAGTGCAGAGTTCAATGCTTTTGAGTAAACAATGTGCACCCCTTCATGGCAGCGCATTAGAAAACAATAACAATATTAATAATAACAATAACAATTTAAAGCACATTTGGCGTGCGCTGCGCGCCTCTTGCCCCTCTTGTCCCACTTGCACCTCATTAGCGCCCGAAATGACAGGCAATAATCAAATTCAACAACGATCGCCAACAAATCGGAATCTGTGTGTCTGCAACACACGAATTGACACGAAAAATATGAAAATGCCGCTGATTGAGTGCAACAACTCTCCGTTTTAATTGAGATGAGGCGCTGGTGTGTGTGTGTGTGTCTTGCCCTGAGGGGCAGCCTTTGTGGAGCAACTTGTGCTGCCACTTAGCATACTTTTATTATTGACATATGCAACTTGCCTGTTGAAAGGTAGAATTGAGTATAAAATTGTGGCAGTAAATTAAAATGCTAATGCAACTGCAACGTTAACGCTTAAGTGTGTTGCACGGAACAGCTGGAAATGCTTAAGCGACGGTGAAGGCATTTCCAACGTCGCCACTCTACCCCAATCCACCTCGCCCACAACAGTTCTACAGTTCTCCATTCACTACGATCCTGTGATTTGTGCAGCGAAAGACAGTGTGCACTTTGCGTCTGAAAATGAAGGCGCATTCACTTTATGAAATTATTACCGTTATGCACTGTGGGCCAAGCACGTGTGATTTGTGGCATTTATGTTGTTGTTGTTGTTGTTGTTGTGTTTTTTTGTTTTGTTGCTGTAGGCAAATGCGTGGCAAAGAGTGCAACTGTCAACACGGCCACGCTCCATTCCGCCTCACAACATGCCAGCTGTGTATGCAACAACAACAACAACAACAACAACAACAACAACAACAAATGTGCGTACAACAACAAGAGTGCTTTGAATGCTGTTGGCAGTCGCAATTGGGTGCTTGGGGTGTTGAGGTATTTTTAGAAAATTATGTTGTATTTCAAAAGCAATCATAAAAACTAAACTAAATCATTTCGTAAGATTTCCGATTTCGCTGTGCAAGCGGCTGAAAATAGCAAATACCGACAAAGGTCTGCATCAATTTTGTTTGTGTCGATGGTGTGCTTCTATACGCGTGTGTGTGTGTGTGTGTATTTGGGGAACGAAATGGAAAATATTACTGTCAAAAGCAAACAAACGTTTTTAATATACGCAAACGCATGTAAATATGTATGTATGTGCGTCCATATAGCTGATATAGATAAGTGGGGCTGCGTTGCTTCACAAGCTTTCTATAAGCATTTCACATTTTCATAAATTACAACATGAAAATATTGCCGCAGTGTCATTTGATGTCTCCCTTTTATTGTTGTTGCTCGCGTTCATTTCGATTGTCGCGCTGTATCGCTTGTATCTGCGTCTGTATGTGAAGGGCGTCGTCTGCCTTGTCACATTTCTTTCCACATTTTTATTATTTTTTTAGCCAACAAACAAAGCTGAAAGCTGAAATTTTGGAAAGCAACGTTTCGCGTTAATTGAAAATGATTTTCCCCCCGAATTTGCCACTGGAGAAAATGGAAATTGTGTCAGCGGCAGCAGCGTTTTAAAGCGTAGGTGGTTGCCTTGCTCTCCGGCCATATGCAAGTGTGAGTGTGTGTACGTGTGCGTGAATTAGTATTCCCTCTAATTAAATTTAGTTTCTAGATATTTCAACATTGCTCATTAAAACGATATTTCTTTGCTGGAATTAAGAAATTTTTTCATTTGAGATTTTAGGTCGAGGGTGAATAGTAAGCATATTATTTTGGATATATCTCTTAAATAAACAACTTAAAATTTTTCAATATATTTCGATAATATTTCCATTTCAAAACAAAGCTAAAAGCTAACTTAGGAGAACTAAAGTAGGAACTAAAATAATTTTGTGATTTTATTATTATTTTTTTAATAAATATTAACGGAAAAAATTCTCCATCGAACGCAAACCCTATTCTAAAGTACATTCTTACTCAAAAAATGAAATATTTTTAAATTTTTGAATGTATTGACAATGCTTGAAATGGAACATATGTCCTCAAAATATATATAAAAGAGAATTCACACCTTTCTTTCGTTTGTTCGTTGCTTCACAAATTGCTTGCTTTAATTCCTGTCACTTTCTAAACACCTTCCCCCAAAAAGACTCAATGTTACAAACAATAAACATTAGAGTTAGTAATATCATTTGAAATGTGTGCTTTTAAGAAAAAATGCACCTTTTGCAGGATGGTGAAAACACGGAAGTTAACAGTCGAACGACGCGAATTTCTTTCTCAGTTCTTAATTGAAAATATAGCAAACATGATTTAATTTTAACAAACAACTTTTTTAGATAACTGTTAACGAGTACAAGTATACACATATCATACAAAGATCGGCTTGTACGCCGTTTAAAAGGTGGGTGTATTCGCTACTCTTCGAGGCTATTCCTAAAGGTAGGCAACAGTTGAGTAACGAATACAAGGTGTGGTGTTCCTTTAAGATAATGTTCGAAAACGAGTCGTACAGCATCGGAAGGCAAGCTTAATTTCGATTAATAATTGGAGTTTAATATTTTTTTTTTTTTAATTTTAGGTCTAAATAAAATCGTATTTACTTTTGAACAGACTTTTACCGTTCTGGTTTCTTGTACTAGATTTAAAGCTGAAAAGGAGGAGTAAATATTATAAGGAAATATTACCACAATTTGGATTTGGAATATGGGTAGCAAAGAGAAATATTTAAGAAGTCTTTGTTCTAGAAAAATTAATAGTATTAAGTTGCCACCAAATTTACTTTGCACAAAATGTAGATACACAAATTGAAACGGTTTTTACGGTTCAGGCTCAGACTGGAAAAAGATTGTCACACCCCTAAATAACGGAAATTTTATGAAGCCGATTTTTATTCATTAGAAGAGATTCAAAAATATTATTTGATATATATTGCAAAAATATGTAACATTATTTTGATATCCGTGAATAGAGAATTCGACGAAGTGAAGAAAGGTTTCAAAATAGGTTTCTCAAATACCAAATATTTTTTACCTTAACTTTCGATGCTACTTTTGAATGAGTCCAAAAATTATATAAAAGCCGAATTCAAACTAATTGGCAGATTTAGTAAAAGATTTTTATTTAGCTAATTCAATGTGTATAAAAATAAGAGCAAATTTAAAGTCCTGAGCTATTACCAAAGCATTCGACATCTGGAAATGCTAGGCACTTACGCCTAATTGAAAATGGTTGTATTGCCTCTCCCTCAATAGCGAGTTCAATATACGCACATATAAAATAGTTTACAAGGAATATCCAAAAAATGCCAGATACGCTGTATTTTGGCACCTCAGCCAACGCCAGTCGACGCCAAGATGTGGTGCTGATAAAACCGCATGCGCCTATATGTAGGCAACAGAAACAAATCAACGCCGAAACTCGTAAATACAACAATGTAGGGTCATAAAAAACCATTCAGCAAAGGATATTCCAGTTAAGTAGCAAGCAACTTTCGCCAAGAAAGATCAGAAAAAAAGAAAAGGAAGAAAGAAAAAGAAAAAAAGAAAAAAGGAAAAGGAAAAAAGAAAAAACATGGGAAAAGTAATGAAAGAAATAAAGACTCGTATGGTCTGCTGGTCGTGCACTGACGCATGGCGACAACAACAGGCGCGCTAAGCAGGGCACGGTTGGCGAGGGAAGCCGATACAAGCAAAGGAACGAACGAACGGCAGCAGCAGCACATAATTGCATTCACTCAAGCGTGTTGCAAATAGCTGGATCCGTTGACGCAAAAGAGGGTAGAATGAAATCAATGAATCAGAACGGAAGTTGTAGCAAAATATGTATATACAAACAATCAATAGAGCAAAATTATTGGCCTTCAACAGTAGCAGCGGCAGCCGCAACATAAGGAAAGCGGAAGCTGGGTGAGTGGGGAGCGTGGGCAGGGGTCAAATAGAAGAAGCTGTACAGGCTACACAACAGCAAAACGATAAAGATTTAGATTAAGTAGTGTGGCAGCGGAGGAGTGCGGGTGGGCGTGCCATAGACAAGGAAATGGCGAAAAGAAAAAAGAATGTACAAATAGGCAATAGTTTGTGCAGTTCGTTAAGGCAACGGAATAAACATTGTAATCAGTAGCAATGAGCATATTTGCTGCGCGGCATTGTAGTTGTAAACATTTATATACATACCAGCATACATATACATATATATTTATTTACTAGCAAGTTATTTAGAGCACAATAATAACAACAACAAGCTGCTTATCCTGCTTACTTCCTTCACATATTCATTGCACACTTTTCATTTGCCATTCTCCTTCTATTCTCTCTCGTTGCAGTACCTGCCAGAGTTGTTTGGGCTGCAGTCGGCAAAAGCGTCGATTTGCTGTGCGATCTAACGGCTCCAACGCCGCAGGACTCCGTGAAGCTGCTGTTGTGGTTCAAGGACTCTACCGGAATACCACTTTACAGGTAGTTAAAATCACTTAATCATTAGCTCGTAGTACAAGCGCTCACTATGTTATTTATAAGTGCAATTATTTGTTAGACGAACACACACATACATATATACATACAAATGTATTGTTGCAACATTGGTGAAGGCAGGCAGTGTAGCGTTAACTGGCAAAAGGATTCGCAAATGGTTCAAAGGCTACAATGAAGGTTATAAATTTTAAAAGGAAATTGAAAACTCATCACTGCGGCGAACACAACACACATACACATATATAGAGATAAGCTCACCGTTAGTGGCTCGCCGTCATGCCGATTACACGCAAACAAACAAAATCAACAAAGGCGAATTTGAGGCTTTTGTGGTTAGAGTTACCATGGACATACATAAATATATGCGTATGTATGTGTGTTTGTTTGTGTTTTTCCGTTCACTGTACCGCACCGATTTGCAATTTTTCTCCATTCTTCTTTGTCATTTTCCTGAACTCACGTGTTAGTATCGCAGATTGGTTCGATTCGGGGCACAAACGCAGTTGTCATAAGCAACTGCAGTCCCGCCTTGGCTTTTCGCATCCTTTTTGGTTGCTGACTCGTTGCGCTCACGTTCGGTGACAGACGGCCTAAATGTACACACACACACACACACACACAATAGAATCCAAAAAGTACCGTTACGCATGCACACCTACTTCCATCTACTTCCACTTCTACATATGTGTACTATATATGTATTCAGCAGACCGCAAACGCTAAGGTGCCAGTGTTAACACAACTTTCGAGACCCCTTTTCAATTTGCCTTTTTCGCCGCTTTAAGTTGACAATTTTGTGATTTCATATGTAAAATTTTTTCCACAAACATAAGTGTGGCTGAATTTTTTCGTTATCCATTTGTTGTTGTTGCATATATTTCGATTTTTATTGTTTATATTTTTCTGCTAGTCGCGGGTAAGGGATGTTCCTTTTTAATGACGTTATTATTTCGCTATTTATATCTTCAATAAAGAAGCTATCTGCAGATCATATATATATACATATTACGTAATACACGCAATAATATATATTATAAATAGTTTTAAACTGCAAATATTTTTTTAAAAGAAGTCAAAAATTTGTTTTTCGAAAAAAGATGGTAGAAGTATGTTAATCACGATAAACTGACGGTTGTCAAATAAATTTTCAAAACTTATGATTCCAGTGACACCTCTAAAAACGTTTATCGAAAAATTAACCATTAGCAACCTAGTAAATATCCTCAGAAACACAAGGCCATCGAAAAAATTTCCTTTGAAAGCTTTCATGCGCCTGAATATTGCCCCATTTTACTTCTATCACACAACAAACAACACTGCATCGTATTCCTATGTTGATTAAATAAATTACAAATATTTTCAAAAAAGTCTAAATGCATTTCTTTAGCCATTTTAGCTCGCTTTACTGGCATACAGAAATTCCTCATAAACTTTGAGATGAAATTCCGTAAGGCCCTTTCAGATTACCAGTATTTTTGAAAAGAGTAGACCTTTTCAATTTGTGTGTTGTACTACTTAAATTTTGGAGAGAGAAAGATATTCTAAGGTGCTACTTATTTCACCTTCTAAGATTTTACTGGAGAGACAAATGGCCCAAACTGCAAATATTAGTTAATACATTCAGCGAATTTCTCTTTCTTTAATTTCCTTTCCCTTTCTTTTCCTTTCTTTCTATTCTTTTCTTTTATATATTTTATTCTATTTTCTATTTTCCCAACATATACAATTTCGAAAATGAGACACATTTTAAAAAATGAAAGTTTTTCAGCAGTTAAAAAAAAAATGATAATTAAATACTCATTGAAAATCTTTGCAATCTTCTAAAGAGCCTCACAAACTGGTCTACCTATAGGTTGTCGTATTTGGATGCGGGCAAATTTTAATACCACTGATTCAACCTTTAAAATAGTTGTACTGCTCGACATTAAATTTTTAATATTCCACTAAATTTTAAATTTAATTTTAAATAAAAAAAGTTGAATATTTTTCGTCCACTTCCTCTTCGCCATCCCTACCTATTTCCAACTAATTAAAATTTCTCTTAGTAAAGTTAACTTTTTAAATACTTTAACACTCTTTAATTCATTAATTTTTCGAAAAAGATACACCACATTTACAGACGCTTAGAATAAGAAATTCTTTTCACAGACAACTCAAGTTACAATTTGGTGACAAAAAATACTTTGAAGCGATTTTCAGCAAGTGTTATACAGCAATTAAGTTCTTAAAATTTTAAGCTGAATATTGTTTTCTAACCGCAAACAAGAGGGAAAAATTGTCTGTGTATGTGTAAATACGTGTATTACGAAGACCTTGAAAGCTATTGCAGCTGCAAATGTTTGCGTAATGCTTATTAGGAAGATATTATTTAATAAAAGCTAACGTAAAGTTATGATATATTGAAAATGTTGAACGGAACTTCACATATTTTCTGTGAATATTCAAGTAAATTCAAATATTCAATTAAGTTAGAATATATATTATTCAAGTAAAGTATATATTCATGTAAAGTTAGAAAAGGTATACGCTCGATTTCGCAGCACGTATTTATAAATTTCAAATCTTGCATACGACGTTGCCTACATTCAGGCACACTAATCATCAAATTTAGCGAACTCACACACCACATTTGGTGACAGCTAATGGTTTGTTTTACCTTATCATTATTATAAATCATTATTTAAAATGATGCATTTGTTAGTGTATTCATAAAAGAGTATATATTTATAATGAAACTTAATCTAAATTTATGAATATTATATATCTAAGCAGAAAACTTATGATTTTGAGCATTGTAATTAAAAAATGATGATCTCATTTTTATTTCAGCTTGGATTCTCGAGGTGGAAATATCAAATTAGCACCGCATTCGGCCATAGCTAGCGATTTGGGTCAGCGTTTGTTCTTCTCCATAGGCGATAATCTGAAGGACTCGCGCCTACAAATACGCGATGTGAAGCCAACAGATGGCGGCATTTATCGTTGTAGAATAGACTTTTTCAATTCGCCAACACGCAACTTTAGAATTAATTTAACATTAGTCGGTGAGTGAAAGATAAAATAAAAAGTTCGAACAAACACACACACACATATTTATACAGTGTATATATGTGCTTGTGCCTTGAGTTGTGGTTGGGGCCAATTCAAAACCGATTGCTCATTTCAAAGCAAATTAATTTTATTTGACTTCCAATTAACTTGTTTTTCTCTTTTTTTTACATATCCTTCGCCACCTCGCCGTCTCATATTGACCACGCGTGTGTTGACAGTTCCCCCCGAGGAGCCACGCATTTTCGATGCACAAGGCAAGGAGATTGCCCAAATGGCCGGACCATTTCGTGAGGGCTATGAACTTTTTTTATGCTGTCAAGTTAAAGGAGGTAAGTGATTTGTAAACGTCAGTCCCTTTTTTAATCAACGCATACAAACATAACGGATACGCGTTATATTGCTGCGTACCTCGGCATGTGCGAGTATGTATATGTGTTTACTCGCCTTGGTTCAGAACTGCCAATGTTTTCTTGTTCGGGCCTCAATTGTATGCAATTGTGTGTATATTGGCGGAAACGTGTTTCCATGTGTGTGTGTGAGGAAGTAATTTAGCCTGACATACATTGGACCAAAAAAGCGGAAAAGGCACGTTTTAAGTTCATGTCACTTTTTAGGTAAACAAAATGTGCTTTTTAATTAACAGCATCCCTTTTAATAGCTTTCTACGAACGATTTAAAAAGTTTTAAGTCCAGCTTATCCGATATTAATTCTCAATTGAATAAAGTGTATATAATTTATTTCTGGTGTAAAAGTTTATATTAACAATGTTTATAACTTTCTCGTGATATCTAAAGCGTCTTATACCAAAAATCTAATGTAACTCATAAACTAATTTAAGTGCTTTTCCATTCATAGAGGTACCCTTTGGTATCGGGTGTCACCGAAGTTTAAAAGCTGAAGCCCTTCCCACCAACTGGCATTACAATAGGGAGAAATATTTAGAATTCATTTTTGTAATTATTCTCTCAGGGAAACTTATCGTAAAACCATTCTTGGATTTGAGCTATATTTAGTAAAAGATAGTCTTTCCTATGGAATGCTTCGTTACCATCTTTCGTTACCACTGGTCATTTTAATTTATTTTGTATATCATATTTGAGCTAGTTCTAGTCATAACAGAATATTACAGGTCTTGATGGCGGAAAGGTATTCTTGTCACTTCTTATTATCTGTTGAAGGGCGTTATGTTTAAATTGATTCTGGTTCTCGTCTTTATTTAAAAAAATCAAATAACCGCCAAAACGTAGGCAATGAGTACTAACTTCTTTGATATAGTACAAATAGCCAGTTTATTAACCATACTAAAAATGTGGTAGTGAAATTGGGTAAAATATCATACGAGGTGAAATACTAATCACATTGCATAATTTTGTGTGCGCCTTAGAATGGAATAGTGAAGATAATTTACGCAAATTACATAGTTAATACTCATGGGAGCTACCTGAAATATATTTACATTTTAAAAAAATGATGAAGTACACTAATGTTTAACTAAATGTATGTAAATGCTCAAGTCGTGTTTATGAAAAATTGGTCTCATCAGATGTTTAAGTTTACCACACTTAAGTACTAGAAATTTATTTAAGTATTTAAATTGAAGAAAATTTCTTTCTATGTACACCTCTTCCATAAAACAGTCGGTTGAAAACTAACTTGCTTAAGAAATAGTAGTTAAGTTTATAGAAATGCTTTTCGAAGCCCTCCTTTAATTGTCACATTCGCCCGTTTATATTTGTATTTATTTTCATTAAATAGGGGGAAGAGTATCGGGACATACAAGAAATGTTTCTGCGGAGATCTAAGATTCGCTATCGCTTTAAGTGCTTTCAAGCCACCACTCCCTCTCTTTCTATGTTTTTTTTCTACCCAAGAGCTAAAGTTGAACAACCTTTGCTCACCTTTTTTACGCATTTTCGCAAAAATTTCTGCTGCCCATGCAGAAGAACTTGATTTCCGGCTAAAACTAACCTATGAGTCAATTGTATAGCCCTTGAATCCGTGTATCCCACACACTGCGCATATAAAAAGAAAAATAAATTTAATTATCGGAAACTTTCTTTCGGTACGTGTCCCTGAAAAAAACGTAGCGCTCTTTCTTAATACAAACAATTCTGCTATTCGAGTACCCACTTAATTCGTGCTACACACACACACACACACAGCCGCGCACAAACTTCGCACTGAAAGGGTTCCATGCGTGGAATACCTAAAAGAGAAACGCAAAGTAATGTTTTTGCTAACAATATTTTTACTCGTCGGGGAAAGAAAAACAATACCAGAGTTAGAAGAATGTTAGTGCGTTTGCTGCTAAACAAGATTTGGCATACACGTGCGCTGGCGTCTTGGCTAGTGTTGGCTTGTGGCCAAACATGACCATGACAACAATTTTTTATACGGTGATCATTCCATTCTGGTTATTTAATTTATGCTGACATTTTCTCAATCGAGCATACATGTTTCACAACCACCACACAAACCCCCAAGCCATAAATTGTATTTGTATACATTAGGGTGGTTCTTAGGGAATCAACTGTGGTAGCTCATTGTTCTCTCTAAAAGCCGTGTGAAGTATTGATGTTAATAACGACTGTGGGAAGTTAATTTGAGTTATAGGAAAGTGAAAAGTCAGATTATTCCATGGAGGCACAAATTTCTTTGCCAAAAATCTAAAATCAATACAATTCAGTCGAAGAAATCACGAAATCTTAAGGGTAAGGTTTAGAAAATTTATTTGTAATAGTTCCCTCCAGCATTACGGATCACCCTAATATGGGTACGTGTATACGTTTTTGTGAAAATAAAAAACTTTTTTTATTCATTTTATTTTCTGCTACTTGAAACCGTAAGAAAAGTGAATTATTCAGAGACATCAGCTGTTTCTTGCTTTCGCAAACTCATTTTCGTCTCCTTCATATATAATACAAGCCAACCAAAGTAAAAGGATATATATATATATATATGTATAAACTTATTTGTCGCAGCGCAACAGCAGAAAATAAACTATGCTGCAAATAAGGAACAATGTTACGTATACGCAGTGGTGTCTTTCCTTAACTTGCTTTAACTTTGCTCCATATATCTAATTTGATATGCAAGCGAGTGCAACGGTATTTAGTTGTGCACACACATATGTATTTATGTATATTCTCCTCTTATCAACACTACTTGCTGCATGTGGCATGTTGCTTTCTCCACAATTTCTTTATGTCATCGAATTTCTCTGAATTGATACGATTTTTCGCTTTTGTTGTGCGTGAAGTGTTGGTTTTTTTTTTTTAACTATTGTAGATTGCGGATGTTTGTTTGTCACAGAGATTGGCATTTCTTTGTAAACATTATCACATTATTGTGACAGCAGCTAGTCGTATTTTGTCTCTTCACGAGAATACTTTGCACCATTGTGAATATTGTGTTCAAGTGGCATTTAGTAAATACGCTCAAGCAAATAGAGCTAAGCATTTGTAAATGAAACGTATTATGGTAGACAAAAAATTAATTAATTTTCCTAGTGCTGCACTAGGAGAAAATATTAGCTGCTCTTCAAATTCGCTACTATGTGTGTCACAAATGAAATCCTCTCGAAGAACACGACACACCTTCATAAACTAACATCTCACTCCCAATACACCGGTTTTGTAGTTGTTGCATGCGTTACCAATTTTTTCTTTGGGAAGAAAAATATAAACTAAAGTCTAGTTCGCTAAATAGGGAAGAAGTCTTTGTCTTTAAACAAAACTCAAAATATTCAACGGCATACAAAAGTTTTTTAAAGCAAGCCAATGAAGATGTGAACATGAAAAAGTCTTTAAAGAAAACTTGCTTTGCACAGTGAAAGAGTTGATTAGAAGTGTATTCTTCGTGTATTCTGCCTTTCTCTTCGGTTTTGCTAGTCTTTTGTCGACTTGAGGCGAATTTTCTTTCTGAGTACTCATACTCTCATAAGATCATACTCTCGTAAGAAAGCTTTTGAGAGCCAACCTAATCTTCTTTTTCCTTATTTAATAACAACAATTTAGAAAAACCGAAACTGGAGCTCATTGATTGTGTCTATTCTAGTTTTGATTGTGTGTGATTGCGCGTTCTAATACCAGAGACAAAGCATTATGTTTCAGGGGGTGGTTATGGATATGGTGGACGATTTCTCCATGGAGTTTCTTAGCGGTTGTAAAGGCTATAGGAAACAAGCCATACTTTAGAAATACTTGAAGAAAAAGGAAATCCCCACTTATTGCCTTATTTCCGAAATGCAATCAGTGAGGATTGCTTCCGACATGAGAGTTGTAAACACGAACATACAGGGGCTTAAACTTACACTTTCCTTTGGAGATCAACCAAATAATATAAATATCTAAGAAAGAGTTTGAAAGTTGACAAAAGTCTAATTTTTCAGAGAAAATGTCCGAAATTTACTATTATGTTCAATTATTTACATCTTGATGATATCAAAATTTACAATCATCCACTCAAAGCAAAATTACACTCATAAAATCATTTCTAGTTCATAGGTTTAGGTCTAGACAGATCATACAGTACTATTCGTGGATAGTAACCTTCCTAAATCTTCAACACTCAATCCAGAATTTATAGTTGTAATATGACGAAATTCATATCGAGCTTTACGATATTATTAACCTCGCAACTTGGATATACTGCCTACAGCTCGACTTGAGAATGTCCAAAAATTTGCTCGGAAATCTCTTCTCTCTTCCCTTCTTCTATGCGTTGGTCCATATAGAAGTTGAGTGAATCGAATGCATGCAGAGTAAATCTATTTAGAAGTTTTCAAATGTGTTGTAAAACACCTACAGTTCCTTAGGGGAGAAGATTTTTCCGGAAGAAATATTCTACAAATCATTAAAAAAAATGTTTATCCTGTATGTAATATAAATCTAATATATTTTCATTATCCACCTTTCAGGTCGTCCAGCGCCCAAGGTCACTTGGTGGCGCGATGACGTCGAGCTCAAAGGTACCAGCCACACTTCCGTGGAGGAAGGCGCCACCGTTATGGTGAACCAGCTGCTGATTGGCACCACGACTCGTGACTACTTCGGCGCGAAAATCGAGTGCCGCGCGCAAGGCACCAAGCTGATAGCGCCGGTGATGAAGGAAGTGACGGTGCAAGTCCATTGTAAGTGAACTTGTTGCTCATCTCTACATACATACACACATATATGGCATAACAGCTCGATAACATATAATATAATTAATTAATATATATATTTGTATCTATCTACTTTTCCGCAGTGAAACCGGTGCGCGTGAAAATCCTCACAGCCAATGACCTGCTGACCGCCGGCCAGCCTGTGCCTCTGCGCTGCGATTCGTGGGGTTCATATCCGGCGGCGAAGATTACATGGCTATTGGACGGCGAGCCCATACGGAATGCGGAAGTGACTGTGCATAGCGACAAAGAGGTTGGTATTCCGCAACGCATATGTGTGCGCACATTCTCACATATATTCCACAACGCATATGTGTGCGCATGTGTGCATATACACTCATTCCATAAATATTTATTTCCTGTAAGTGTGTATGCATAATCGCATGCTGAGTTGGCAAAGTGAATGCCTCAGAAGCGGATAATGTGGGTTTTTCTTCGAATGTAATTTTTCTTTACGTGCGAAGATGATGATATGGCAGAATGAATATGGAAAATGAAAAGTGATAAGATGAGTTGGGAACAAAATTCTTGATGGAGTTCTTAAAGTAATTAAATTTTTCCTCTCAATTGAATAGAAGGAAAAGGTAATGAAGAAATAAAAAACTAATAATTCTAATAATTCAGTAGTATCACGAAGAGAAATCTATATTTCTTAAGTATTACCAACTGATTGCTGAAAATTATTCAAAGGTCGGCTAATTTAGCTGAATAAAAGTTAAGCATGTCTTTGGATCACTTGAAAATCCATTTAGGATTTCATTTTGAATCTAAAAAATGCTCTTTTCATTCTGAATCAAATGAATTTTCTTCCCATAACCGGGTATTAGATAAGAATTTTGGTTCCGATTCCATTCTGAGCCAAAGAGTTTTATTTTCATATTATTCTAGAATCAGTTATTATATAATGGAAGAAATTTCAAGAACTTAGTGGTATTTCATCCAACCATAGGATGAGTCACAGGAATTTAGTCAATAAGACTGTATTTATACTTGATATATAAGTAAATTATACAATAGTACAAAAATGTATAACAAGAGTTGAATTACAATACTAACAAAGGTTTTCTACACGCCATATTTTTGCTGAAGAGCTCCAAAAAAGTATTTAAATAATTTTCAATAATTCTAGTTTCAATAAAAAATGTGATTGATTTTGTAAATTCACAATTATTGGTGTGTGACTTAGATTATAACTAACACAGCCCCTAAATGTAGGCAATATTTTTTCTTAAGTCTTACCATTAGAAACCTTGCGTACACTTAGGGTCAATTGACCTGAGACTAGCAAAGAGAAACCAGCATACTTTCACAAATATGTAATATTTTGAAATAACAAACTATATTCCAACAATGCTCTTCAAAGCCGAAATTAAATCAATAAGCAATTAAAAAAGCCTTCCGTTTTGCCTAACGCGGAGTAAACTGAAGCCAAAATAGTTCACATTACTTGCAAGTAGTAATGCAAGCAGATATTTTCTAGAAACATTCCAAAATTCTTATGGGACTTAGCTCCTCTGGTAGCAGCCATTTGAAGCAAACGAATACACAAAAGGAAATTGAATCACAATAAAAGTAGTAGCCAGTAGAAACTAAGTGCATTGTGGCCTTGCGACTAACTACAGCAGCTCGCTATACCATTCACTAATTTTCGAAAACAATTTCACCACAGACCACCAGCGCTTGTTAAGTTGGTAATGTGAAGCTCACAAGCTGTAAATAAAAAGCATTCGCCTTTGTTCGGCGCACAAAACAAGTGCTGCAGTAGAAAACTACTAGAAATGATGCATAGTATGTGTGTATATAAGTGTGTATGTATGTTGTGCATTAGCAATGAGCCAAAGATACATGTCAAGTCAGTCCAGTGGCGGCCCAAGAGCAAAAGCAACCGCAACCGCAGAGCTCATTGCCATTACATCAGGTCCTTTTGTCAATTGTCAACTGCTGAAATCAACTGAAATGAATTCGCCGGAGGAATTGAGCTGAGTGCTACACACTACTGTTATTACTTTTACGACTAACTGAGCAAGACGCATCACTACTACTACAGACAACACAATCGCTTCTATGTATGTATGTACATAAGAAGCGCGTGATAAAAGGGAAGTGGAAGAATAAGATGTGGATGTTTGCTTGGCTTTGGACGCTCGGTCGGAGCTTGTATTGACTCGAACATAACTAAGCGCTTCCGCTGCTAGGGCGCATAGCGTGCATAACACAGCATAGCCAGCACAGTGATTGCACTTGAATTGTATGCACTTGAATGTATGTGTATAACCGGAGTGGGGGAGTGTGATTACACAAAAGAATCTCGTACAAATTTCTTCAAGGCCATTTGAATTACGAACTTGATTTTTGGACAAATTTCACTTAGTGTACACAGAATTGCTGAAAGCTAAGCACAAATGGCAGGCGAACATAACCGACACACATACACACACACACACGCACATGTAAGCAGTGCTTGCCGCCAATTTGGTGACATTAAATCATTACAAAAACATAAAAGCAAACGCGGATGACAAAAGAGGCACAGTAATCATGCTTAAGAGGTACTTAAACACGCTTTATATATGCATACATACGAACACTCATGCAAAAATACATACGTACATACGTACTTCATGTATATAAGAGTATGTATGTGCCTGTGTGCTCACAGTGAAATCAGACTTAAGGAAAAGTGGCTTATAAGCAAACTCGCAAGCACATTGATTCACAACAACAACAACAGCAACAGCAACAGCGACTGCACAGTCAACTATGTAATCAAGGTGGGAGTATTAGTTGGCGAAATTTGGCGTCCCACCAATGGTTAACGGTATTCAAAGTAGCAGCAGCCACAATGTGAACGGCAGCAGCGACGACACCAATTGTAATAAGATCGCCCTGTAGCTGTGCAAAACAAACAAAAAAGGGAATCTAAGCAACTTGATGAGGCAGGGGTAAATTCCATGGTGGAGGGGGAGCGAGTATTAGCGAAGAATGCTCATATTGCTTAACCTAATTATGTCATCTCGTCTTTGTCAGTATACAGTACACAGCAGCACACCCAAACATACACATACACATTCTTGCAGCATGCTGGTAATGTTTTGGCTGTTTGTTTGCTGTTGCTGCTATTGTTGTGCAGCCAATTTGTTATTTGACTTTGTCCGTGATACACTGACGGCGCAGCATACTTTTGCAGGTAGCAAAATACTTATACAAATATACTTACATATACATGTATACATACATACTACCGTAAGCCTTACAAGTCTGTGTTCACACACACACGCACACATACACATGCATTTTGGTATGCCACTTTGCGCAGGTTCTCCACTGCTCAGCTGCTACCTCATGGGTACCACATTAGTATGTGAGCGCCAGTGCTTAAAAGAATGTCACCATTATCTGCCAAATCGTCGCACAGTGGGCGTGTTTGCAGTCATTGATAACTGTAATTGGCGTAACGTAATGAGCCAGGTGATAAATAGTTTTGAGTTTAAATCGTATTGAGTTTGTGATAAAAACTTTAAAAGTGACTGTGTTGATTTTTGATTTTTAATTTTTTCAGTTTTAATTTTTTAATTAATAATATAATTAGTTATATAAAAAAATTTGAATTTCTTTAATTTTAATTTTTTAATTAATTTAATTGACTACTTTTCTTCGGGTGTTAAATACCTTTTTATTAACTTTAAATAGTGTTTTAAATTTTTAATTTAATAATTGCTAAAATTAATTAGTTATTTTAAGAAATTAATTAATTCATTTAAGCAATTAATTAATTTCATAAGATAATTTTTTTTTTAATTAATAAAGTCTCATATTTTAACTAAAATAAAAAAAAACTTGAGTGAAAATAAAACTTCTAAATCAATTTTTTTCCAAAATTCAACACCCACCGAAGTTTTATCGAAATTATGTATTAACGGCATCATATAATTTTCTAATAGCGCCCGAAATTATGCCAGAGTTCTCAACTTATAATTTAATTAAAGTTGAAAATTAACAAATTTTTCGGCACCTAAAGCGTTGCCTACATTTAGGGTCAGTTCTTGCAAAAATATAAAATTTAAAATACAATACAGGAGGGTGTGATATGCAAAAAAATTAAATAAAAAAAGCTTGTTTTGAACATTGCTTTGGCTATAAATTCCCACTAGCAAGTCCAGTTTTAAGGCTTCTACGACTTTCTGGCTTTCGGTGCTTATCCAGCTTACGAGAATGACAGCTGAGTAGAGGTCTAAAAGCCAAAGCGCCCGAAAAGAATAATATAGAGTTGCACTCTTCGTGCCCAAATATTCTGAAGCAAATCACAACTCAAATAACAATTCTGAAGATTCAAGTATCTGCCAAAAAGTTTCGAAAAAATATTTCGGATCGAAAGATTTTCAAATCTTAGTTAGTTCCGCATCGATATAAATAAGTACTTTCGGAAGCAAACAGTTTCCGTTGCCTGAAGCCCCACCCACTGTCCTTCCTGTGCGCATATGTTAAGCCATTACCATATCGCCACATCACAGCATTGCCGCCGTTATCCACTGCAAGGCACAGTTCCACACAACCAAGTATCTACACACATATATTAGAGCATACCTTAACTACGAAAATGTGAGCCTGTGTGTGTGTGAGTGCGTGTGCCACAACTCTTGCTGGCATTGTTAAATATAATTTCTTGTTTGCGGCACTTACGTTGGCAACGGCATAACAGCGTGCAAGTACATACTTTACCGCTGTTCAACGCTGGCTGCCGCTTGTTATTCCCTGCCAATCTCACTCCACCGAGCCCCACAAGACCCCGATCACAGCGAATGTAATCGAATGTCAGATACCAAGAGATGAGTGTGTGTGCATATGTGGGTATTGTGTTCATTTTAACCGTTATTACTGGCAGACGAGCCCTTGTCCCATTTCACTGAGTTGGCCACTATATGAACTGCTATCTTTCTCGGCGCACACTCGTGACCCTAACCATTCACATATTATCCGCGCCAATGTCTTCGCCATTCGGACAGATGCTAAAAATTCATTTCAGTATTTTCCTTTAACATTTTGCTATTCAATGCATTTACATGCATAGATACATACCTACATACATATATTGTTATATATTTATCCATAGCTATTGATATGCTTACTCATCGTTATAGCCTTCCTTCGCTTATTCCTCTACGCAGGACTCAAATACCACAACTAGCATACTCAATTTAAAGGTAACATCGGAGAATGACAATGCCGAGCTGATGTGTCGTGCGTCGAATCCCTGGTTCTCCGGCAGCGCCATCGAGGACAAGCGCATCATTCGTGTGGCATGTAAGTAAACGAGTACATTGAGTATATATCTATACATAAGTGTTCATTTTAAATTGGAGAAATTATAGATAGCTGCACAATTAGAGCCATTAAAGTGAATTTGTATTTGTGTAGTTGATAGGACCGTGTAAAAGAGAAAGTAGAAGCGGTAAATCAAACTTAAATTCAATTGTATCTTTGCTGTCAAATATATGGTGTGTACTAGACGTCTCTAGTCGCTATTCTGAACAATTGAGGTTGACCCTTAAAAATTAATTCGGCGTTTTATAATATAGGTCATTTATATATATCCAAGTCCAGAACTCTGGATTCACAGATAGTTAAAATATGCTTTCCTGAAAACCTGCAAATATATAAAATTTTGTGGAACAATTCTAAACATATGTGACATCAACCAAAACTTTGTGAAAGAGTCCAGAAATCAATACGGGAAGAGAATTTGAAGCACCGAAATACAAAGCAATTTGTTCAATTTTATCAAAGCTTTGGTGTCTTTAGATATCTAGATTACTCGATATAATTCGGGAGTATGTTCACCGTTTTCAGAAATTGTGGGCAAGACTTAGCAGTAGAATTCCCGGAACAACGAGCGATCTGAAGGTAAAATCCAGCATTCTCCAATGACGATCTGTGTGTAAAGCTTAAAAAGTTTTATTAGTTACTAAACAATCGCTGGAATGTTCAAGTTATCGTTACTAATAATAAATTGAGCGTATTACCATAAAATCAAAAAGCTATTCGTTTAAAATTGATGACTCTTACCAGTTGGCTTTAGATCTGACAGGCTTAATAGCATTCTGACCTCGTAAAGAAGTGCATAACAAAGGTCCTGAGTCACATACCGTCGATTTTAAGAAGCTGAGAACTGTTGGATTGTGCTGTTTTATATCGGTCTCCGAAATACTGGTCAACGTTTCTATTAGTACTATCTTTAGTACTATCTACTAGTTAGTCTATCGTAGTTCAAGCGATTTCTAGGCTCAGTTCACTTACGAGAGGTACCGTCGTAAAATCACATTAAATGGTTATCTGCAAGCGAAGTATGATATCTCGTGGAATAGTTGGAAACCTATGTATATATATATCAAGGTTATATTTATCTTTGCTCGCAGAATCTTTGGCCATGGAGACTGAGTTTATAGAACAGATAAGCATAATGGCCGTGTTCGTTATTTCGCCAAGTCGATCATATTTTAAGAAAAAAATGTGTTTTTGCCAGCCGAAGAATGAAAATGTCTGTAGTCGTCTGATTTCGAATAGTACTTATTAGTTTATGACCTACAGCAATTCTTCATTTAAACAAATATATGTTGGTTTTAAGAAACTCGTGTAAATTTTTCCAGGAAGCTTAATGTTTGGAAGACATAAAAAAAGTGAAGAATGTCGAACTAAATGCGTAAATCTAAGTAAAAGATAAGATATTGGCACGTTATAGATTTTTCAAAGAATAATATATTTTTTCTATTTTCATTGAAGTAGCGCTTCGAAGTACCTTAGATCCTGAAATTTCCATTACTATCTTACTTTATTTAATTTAAAGCAATTTCTTTTTGCCTCTAGGTAATTTTTATATGCGACCAACTCCCCTTTGATTTCAAATGATGAGCGTATAACACGCTTGTTAACCTCAAAGTACGCATACCGCTTAAGTTAAACCATAAAATGCATATTGTCCTCTAATAAAAATATATAGTTGTATATATGTATATATAGGTATTTATAATCGCATTTGGTCAAACCAATTTCATGCTTGAAAGTGAATTAGTGATCAGTGTGGAGCGCACCATATATCCAATTACGCTACGCTCGATTCTACGAGCATATTAGCCTAATTTCATGTCCACTCAACTCGAGTTCACTATGATGCTCGTCAAGTCAGTAAATTTCATATAACCTTAGTTCAAATGAATCTTCCTCAGCCTGGCCAGATGCACTACGCTGTTGTGTGTGTGTGCGTGTGTCTGTGTGTGTGTCTGTGTGTGTGTGCTGTGGCAAAGTCGACTTGTATTGGAATATAAGTGAAACGCGCGGAAGCGTATCTAATGGGCCGCACTTAATGCGCTGCCAAGGGGCAGACAATGTTGGCTGGCAACATTTTGGCATTTTTGTTTAGAAAAGTTTGCAATATAAATACATTTATATATATATATATATATATATATGTATCGGCTTTATGTATCGTATATAAGCTGTGTTATTGCTCACATAAAAGAAACATTGCGCAGAGTAGGCGCCACACGACGCGCTGAGATGGGTGTGTATAGTTGAAAAATTTAATAAATATGTAGCCATAATCATAATAAGTAACATAATAAGACATAGCATGGCGTTTATCGCCTTGGCAGGTGTGGGTGGAGCTACTTTTGAGATAATTTTTTAAGTGCCCACCTAAGTTGGTTTTGCTTTTTGAGCGGGGGAAAAATGGGCAAATATACTTTGCAACACAATGTTGTGTATAAAAATTCAATTTTTAATCCAGCTATTATAATAAGAGTCAGTCATAAATAATTAAAAATTAATAAACTTAGTTAAAAGCTTTAAAATTTTTCTTAGGAAACAAATATCGGCAAAAAGGAATGAAAGAGACGCACATATTTTGGTCAAGAAATTAAAATTTCACAGACACATTTACATAGCTAAGTACAGATATATATACACACACACACACACACACGAATATATATATATATAGATATATGTTCCCCCATCCAAGACACCACACCCACTATTGCATTCTGCAAGTGCTGCGCTGCCAAGTGTGCGTCTGTGGCTTTGCCACAAATGATTTTTCAACGCCAACTGCCATTGTTGCTTTTGTTGTTGTACATGGTCGTTATTGTTTGCCGGCTACGCATTGCTGCATCGTGGCCCATGGTGGCGGCAACTTTTGACCCATTCAAATTTATTTCATTTTGTTTACTTTTATGCTGCAATTTGTATCGCTCATTAAACTTGCCTCCAACTTCAACTACATTTAATTCCTTCTCATTTTGCCCGTTGTTCTTATTATCTTTTGTTGTATTTGGTTTTTGTTTACATTTTTATTAATGTTGCTCTTTATTAGACAGCCGAGCAAATATTTATTTGGTAAACTCTTGCTCAAATGCACCAGCAGCGTTAATGTTCATAACCGAGTCAAGCATATTTGTACACACACACACATATATATATATATATATATATATGGTAATGTATGTTTTTATTTTTGTATTAAATTTTTTCAATAAAGAATAAAACACATTTTCTGCCTTACTATATTTACAGATCCACCAACAGTGTCAGTACACTTAGCGAACGAGGACCCTAGTCGCTTTGTTACCAAGGCCGAGGGTGAAAATGTGACGTTCAAATGTCGTGCGGATGCGCGACCTCCGGTGAGCTCGTATGCCTGGTTCAAAAATGTAAGTTGAACTATTATTAAATACTTAAGATATCAATTTAGTATAAAACACACTATATTTTACCAAAAGCCTGGCTTAGCGTTCGGTTTAACCAGATTTGAAATTTCCACGACTAGAATTTGATTACAAAAACTTAACTATTTTAATTTAGAATTTAGTTCTCACACATTTAAATAACTCTTGACGTAATGAAAATGACCGTTTAACCCATCTTCTTCTCCACCTGCGTTGGAAATACAGACGAAGTAGGTAAGCTTGGTTTGACCACAATACTCAAAAGCGAATTTCTGTATCTAAAACCTCAAAATTTTATTTTATTGTTATTTTATTATACCCTCGCAACATGTTGCTGCAGAGTATATTAATTTTGTTCACCAAACGGTTGATTGTAACACCTAGAGCTAATCGAATTAGATATAGACATATATATATCTACACATTTATATAGACATATATGTTTACAGACGGACGGACGGACAGACGGACAGACAGTCACTAGGATTTCAACTCTTCCTTTCATCCTGATCATTTATATAAATATATAGCGATAATTTGAGTAAAAATGAAAATATTTTGACGAAACTAGGTGCACGTGTTATTTGTCACCGTGAGACGGTTGGTATTGCAGATGGGCGTAATTGGACACTGCCACGCCCACAAAATGCCATTAATCGCAAACAGATAAAGTGCTATAACTAAGCAGCAAATTAAGATATAAACGTGTTATTTGGTATAGAGGATTCTAGTAGGGTGGGGCATCTGTGGGCAAATATTTTTGTAAAAGAGGGCATGGCCCCGCCCCGCAATAAGTTTAATATATATATCTCGGAAATCGTTAAATCTATATCAATCAATCTAGTGTCTCTTCATATGCTGAGAAAATGAGTGAAATCGGTATATAACCACTCCCAACTCCCATACAAAAGTTATATTGAAAACTACTAAACGTGCGTTAACTCGCTGAAGGAACACCTCAGAATCTTAAAACTCGTAGAAAATATGGCATGGAAGGGTTGCATAGGAATCCGTTTAAAGTTTTGATGATGGGAGTGGCACCGCCCACTTTTAGGAGAAATCACATATCTCAAGAGCCCCTTAACCGACTCCAACAACATTTGGTACATGGCATTATATTTGTAGTCTTATATCACGTGAAATACCATTGTGAAAATGGACGAAATCGTAAAAAAACCATGCCTACTTCTCATATAACACAATTTTAAGTTTCATCTGATCCCTTCACTTTAAAGTAGATAATCGAGCATTAACTAAGATATTTGAATAAAGCTTTTCGCGGATAGTACGTTCAAGATATGTCATATCATGGTTAGAAAAAGTTGAAATCGGATTATATCTTTTCAAGCCACCAGATACCCAATATATGGAGCTCAGTGCCTCTATCTGACTTTTGCCTTTGTGATCTGTTAAGAAAAATGGGAAAAATCGGGTAAATACTTCCCCCAGCCCCCACATACCTAATATACGTATTTTCAACCTCCAGGTGGACTTCATTCCATATTTTTCGGTCAACATGCAAGATATCTTAGCACAATTAAGTGAACTGTAATATCGTATGTACCATTGTTTACTGCCGAAAATGTGTGAAATCGGTTTACGAATTATCCTAGTTCCCATATACTACATATAATGATTTTCGCTATTCGAGCAGACTTTATGCCGAATATGTCGGTCACTGTGTGAGTTACCTTCACAAAATTGCATGAAAAGATCTTCCGCAATATACTTGAATAATGAAAAGAGTTAATGTGATCAATTCAGATCTTCCCCTATCCCAAAAATACCGATATAAGAATTTCCGACTTTCCATCTGACTTTAAACCGTTTATGTTGGTCAATATGTGTGATATTTTAATGAAATTAAGTGGATATGTTTTCTTAAACACAATGTGATTTCGCGCTAAATATGAAAGAAATCGGTCTAGACCATGGTCTAAGCCGCTTATTCTTAATATAATGATTTCCTTTTCTGTGGTTGACTTTTTCCTCATGTATCTAATATTTTCAATTAAGCCACTTTGGTTGAGTTTATATCACTTTTATCACTTTTGAGTTAATTTAGTAGATTTTAATATAAATATCTCTGACACGAAGCAACGAAATCACATGAATCTATTACCTGTAACATTAGTTAATAAGATACCATATATGAATACAATCTATTTAGAATTTTGTCGGATAATGAATGTTGAATTTTTGCGCAACATTTTGAAAACATTTCGCCGCCTCTGATCCTTGCACATTGCGAGAGTATAAAATGTTCGGTTACCCCCGAACTTACCCCTTCCTTACTTGTTTTTTTTTTTAAAGATTTAAATTATTTATGGAATTTTAGTATTTAGGAGCCATCGTAAAAAGTAAACGTCAATGGAGCCTTTAACTTGAACAAAAGACTATGAAAGTTTTGTAAATTTAATTTACAACGAGCAACCTTTCACTAAGAGGAAGCCTTGCTTCTTTAGTCTTATGAGTAGACCCATTAGTATCTAGTCACCAGTGAATAAATTGAGCAAATCCTTAACAACAGTTATATAATCTACCAATACATATGATTGATATGCTGTTTGCCTTTTTAGACATGTGAAGACACCAAAAGCCACCAAAGTTCAACTGTACGTAAAGAAAAGGGCTTATGGTGGGAGAGAAAAGCCCGGATTAAAAAAAATCAAAATCATTCCGGCTAAATTATAACAAAAATTTTACAAGAAAAATAACAAAATTTAGAGTGCTTATATACTTGTGACCTTTATGTACTCTAAATCCTAGACACTCAGTATGTGTAAATGGATAATAAATATATTTTAGCTTCTCTCCTCTCTTATTACTATTCTTTCTATTTATCTACATATTTGTCAGAGTGTGTGTGATAGAATCTCTCAGGGTTTGGGCGATATTTTAGTGGAATATATCTAAGTTAATGAGGCCTTCAAACTCAAAAGATTAAGCTTTTCATTTATAGAGTTTGTAGTCTCGATAAAAGACTAGCACTTCCCAAAGAGAATGTGAACGAATATACTTTTTGCGGGCCGCAGGCCGAATTGGGTGAATTTCAAGTGCTTAATTCAAATCGAATGGATCCAACTAGCGAAATAGTTCTAGAAAGTATAGACTCATTGCCTCAGAAATCACATATTTGAAACAAATTTAATGGTGCTCCTTGAACTTAGTCAAACCGCCGCAATATGCCAATGTCTGCCGGCATTTTGTCGCGGTTGGTAATATTTAGGCGGTTAAAAGACACAGAAAGGAAGAAAGTAAATGTTCAACAAATTTGCAAATCGCAGCAGAGCTCATTTTGAGCGGTGAGTGGGTCCACTTGCGCGCTAACCGCACAAACTGTGGCACTCTCCACCATTCAGGAAGCTATTTAATTATTACGACGCTTTATGTTATACTAGCTACGCTTACTGATTCACCCGCTCTCACCTCTCATCGCCCCTATTAAAGTGCCGCTCTCCACTGAGCACCATTGTTTGCAAGCGCGTAGAGATTTTATCCATTTACACAGATTTACTTTTTTTTGTCGGCTTGTCGGCTCTGGAGCGGCTTTGAAGCATTTATCTATTTATCCATACTTTATATTGGGGTCAAAGCTGTGGCGTGTTCGGCGCAGCTCAGCTTGATGGACTAGCACCAGCACAATTTGATTACTTATTCTTCCTTACATTATTGCTCACTGTACGTTGCGCCACCAACAAATCTGCAGTACCGTTGTATTTATGGTATGTATATTCGTAACAGCCTAGCATCTTGCCTAGCTGTTACCAATTATTTGAGGCATTGGTTATGTGCCACACCCCTCTGCCAATCGACCCCTCGGTTTATCGGCCGCCCGTGTTTAAACTCACTGGAATTTATACGTTGTCGGTGCTCACTAATGTGTTGCTGCCACTGTGCAGCGCTTTTGCCACAGCACCGATTGTTGTTGCAGCTCAGTGCTTTTGTTGTTGTTATTGTTTTGTAGTTGACGGCACTTTTGTGGTCTAATTTAATTTGGCAAATTGCTTGGTGAACCGCAAAGTGCTGAAGCACCACTACCAACGCAACACCGATCTGTGCTACTCGGATGTTGCCACTGTGGCAAATGTAACACACACGTACAGCAAGAAGTGACAATATTCAATTTATGCGCTCGCATAAAGAGATTTACCAATTTTCCGCAGTAAATGAAAGTGCCGAAAGTGCTGGTGCGTGTGGATCGTTCGATTCGTCAAGTTTAAAGTGCACACACACACACACATATACACACATGGGCATATGCATACTAATATATTTTGAGTATATTTGTGTGTGGGTGTGAGTAAATAATTGACTGACTTCGAACGCAAATGACGAATTGTGTGTAAATTTGCGCATTTAAATTCCGACATTATTAACTTTTGACGGAAATCGCTGGAAAAGCGGAGAGGGCGTGTATGAGGGAGAATATGCGTGGTTGTCAATAAGACTTAAGCTGCTATGCTAGCGGTTGTTGATCTCGTTTATGGCAGTTATTGCTTGTTGTGTTCAACGCATTTTAATTTTATTCGCATTTACTAGCACATACATATCATCCAGACACATATGCATACATTAGGGTGGTTCCTAAATGTGGGAAGAACATTTCTTAAGTGATTTTCCAAATCCCAAGCGCTCGTCGGTTCTATGTTGGTTTAGGTTATGTGTTATGGCGGATCCCCAAAGAAAGGGAATTCACTCTTGGGCTCCTGAGAACCTTTAAGAGGTCATAAAAACGCCTAAAGTTGGATTTCAAGTCATGATAAATCGTCTTTAATCCATCAAAAATCTACTTAGGAGTTTTGCTTTTATTCTCGTTGATACACCTGAATACCTGTAGTTGTGTGATGCAGTATATCTTAACCTTGATCCTGTAAAGGCTGGATGGTGGAAGGAAATCTGAAGATGATTCTACCTCGTCTATTTCCAAGAAACTTCTACAACCGGCATTCGGTAAGTTATTTACTCACGTCGGCTCTACTTGAGCAGAAGATATACGTATCATTAGAGACTATTAAGATGCGTCGTAAAAATTCGGATTGCTCTCTGGGACCCAATCGTCACCAAAAGTAATAAACTAATTGTTCTTTCTTCAGATTGTTTTCAACAAATTTACAAAATCACATATTTAACTTTTGAAGGACCACCCTAACATATACACTCAGCTATGCAGAAATGAAGTAATTTAAATATGCATGCGACTATAAGGATTTATTTCACCGCAGCAAACTCTGAAAAGCGCATACCCCGCCTGCCCGCAACCAACAACCCGCAAGCTCGCAGTCCGTAAGCCCGCATCCTGCATGCAACTTGCCGCTTGCTGCTTACGCAGGTTGCATCAGCGCTCGCTCACAGACGTATCACTTCACTCACTGCACCTTTGCCTTTCTCTTTGACATATATATGAGTCCCTTCTTATTTCAATATGAATTTAATGTAAAAAAAAAAAAATGTTTTCTGTGGTTGCCAATTTTCATTACTCCACTTTTTCACTTTTTTTCCGTTTGTTTTCTGTTTTTAAATACCAGACTTTATTTCGCTTTTTCTGCAAATATTTTAATATATATATTTGTTATTTTTCAGCGCACATAGTTGCTGCCCTTAAGTAAACTTTTTCCTAACAAACTTTGTTGCTTGTTTATTTATGTTCATGTAGTTAAATTACTGTGCAAAGTGAAGCGAAAGTTTCTGTGTAGTTAGAATTGGATATGGAATACTTTTCACAAGCACACTGTTGGAAAGATGGTAATCAAAGCATATACTATTACATGCACAAACATATAACACACATAATTACATATGGTATATAAATATGGCTGTGTAGTTTCACTACAGTTAGACATCATACAAAAATAATTAGTTTACAGTAAAAATTCGGTACTGGTGATAAACTAGTCCGAAAAAGATGTAACTTGGTTCAATTTGAAAACTTGTTAATTAACCGATTTGTTAATGAGCTGTTTGATTAAATTTTATCATAGTTTAATACACATAATAAAAGAGACCTTTCAAGGACTTATCTTCTAAAGTAATAAATAAAGAAAACTTTTTGCTCCACACACGTATTAACTGTTTAAACACGCTCAAATCATTGATATATGTAATATTCCCGTCCATATACCACCATTTTTGGTATTAACTCAAATCTAGCGCCACCAAGCGGTTAGATCTATATATGTAATATGAGTCAAATATCAATACGAGATACTATGCTTCAATCATTGCAATTTTATTACTGCTATAAAAATCCTCCACCAGGTGAAAAAATAAGTAAAACTTTTATTTAAATGATATGATATTTATAATCCTTTTGTAATCTCGTTAAATACTTTAGGTGAATTTACAATTTTTCTTAAATACGAACAAATATCATAGATCGAAGATGAGAACATGTATCATCCTTATCTATTTGCTTTTAAATTTGCTGAAGCGACTTGAGTGTTTCCTCTTTTAGTGTTTGTGAACATATGACTTGTGATCACCTGGATTGACCCTTTTATAGCTGCAATGAGTACGTAAATTTAGTGGGAACAGGTACAAAAGCTCAGGTTGTTAAATGAGGCAACCTTTCTTTTGTTTTACGTAAACCAGGTAACTGTAATAAAAATGTTATTCAAAATATACCTGTCAGTTGATGTAGAGGTTAGAATTTTATAAGAGTCATTAATCTATCTGCTCTAGTATAACAAAACATAACGATACCTTATCCATTCGACAATATAATTGTTGATTAAATATAATATGAATGTTCACCTTGGACTAAAGAGACGGTGGAAGTGCTGATAAAAGATTTCCGCAATAAAAATCGGAAATAAAACTCATAAAATCGAGGTATTTAACTTGTTGCCCATAGTATTTTACTTAATTCATTTATTAGATTTATAGCGTAAAAATTTAAACCATATGGCAAGTCTTTTTGAAAATATTGTTAGCCAAAAATCCATTTACACCTCTGCAGTTTGATATGACTACCGTTATAACTTATTTATTTTAGAAATCTTATTGAAATAATTGCTTAAAATAGGTGGCAACGCGATCAAAAAAGTATTGTTTACTATAAAACTTTCCAAGTTTATTCAATTTGATATCTGTATTAGATTAGTTATTTTATTTTAACAAATACATTAAACAAAAATTTTTAAACAGGTGGCAACCCTCTTGAAATTTTTTGTTCAACGGTATGCTTTCTCAAACACCTTCAGTAGTAAATACATATTGTTGTAATTCTTATACACTTTTTACTGAATTTCCAAATAGGTGGCAACCTTATAAGTTTTTCTACATACTACGTGAACTGAGTTGGGTTTACCATCATTCCTAAAGAATTTACTCTTCAAAGAACTGAACTGCACAACTCACCTTTTTCTTTAAATCAGAATCCTAACAACCCCATTCATATTTGTAATCAAATATTGCCTTAGCATAACTGTAGCTCTATAATACATTTTTTACTTCAAATACTTGTTCTTAGTTCTATCAAGGTCGGCGCTTTTGCTTTCGCATTATTTTTCTCCATTATTAAATTTCATTCGCGATAACTTTACGTTATTTTACGTTTTTAAATTACATGTAACTTACTACTTTGATATTTGTGTTGTTGTTATTGTTTTTGTGCGCAGCGAAAATGATATAATAATACTCATGCTTTGTGTTGACGAACACACATGCAATTACAGCTCGGGAAAAATTATGATTTTTCCTTTGCAATATGTGCAACACACACCCACTACGATATAACTGTGTGTGTGTGTGTGTATGTATGTGTAATTGGTTTTTTCCCCGTTTGCATAAATAAAACCTAAAAATAAAGGAAAGCCGGATAAACCGGAAAAAACAATAACACAAAACGTCAACAATAAAGAAACAAACAAATTCGTTTAATCCTTTTGTTTTCTTAGCTGCCACAATTTTTCAGTTTCTTTCCCCACGCAAAAACAGCAAAATAAAACAAATAACGGTATATGGAGGGAAAATGCAGAAAAAAAAGACGAACATAAATAAATAGAATCGAATTAAGAAAGAGGAAAAGGAGTGATGTCAGCAGCACGCCTATAAAGTATAACGCACACATGCATATATGCACATGTGTATATGTGTCTTTGAATGTGTGTGCGATGGGAGGCGGGGAAGCGGATGTGACGTTTGACGGATGATGGGAGCGTTTGTATTTTGTTTGTTTAATGAAAAACATTAAAAGCGGATGTGAGCGGGGACTTCCGCCGTTTTCCTTGCCGCACTGGCACACACACACACACACCCATGCAAACATACAAACACACGCATACACAGGCAATCACATGTGAACTTGTCCGTCACGACACACCAAACGAGCAACTTAACTGTGCGACATACCCTTACGCACATGTTTGTTTGCATTCCCGAGCATTGTATGTGTGTGCGTGTGTGCAGCGCAGTCTTCTGTTACTGTTACTTCTACTATTGCCTCTTTTCCCTCACATTCGCATGCGCTTTCATATTGTATAAATTTCATTTCATCATTTGTTGCATTGTTTATGATGTTGTTAGTTTCTCTACGCCTCTTATTCACTGCTATTCAAACACATGCACACACACATGGATTTGTTTTTGTTTGTGTATTTGTGTTCACTGCCACTTTGTTTTGCTCTTTCAACCAAATGCAATTTAATTCTTTTGTAGTTTTGGATTAAAATGCTGCACTCCGTAATACATCATAAATCACTTAGAAACCCATACAGCCACACTCACACACACACACATACACATATACACGCGCAGCTACATGCAACTAATGCGTGGGTGTTAGTGTGTGAATTATTTTATTTAAAGTAGAGCTTCATAAAGGGCAATGTTTCAAACGAGCTTTACCCCATCGCTCTATCCATCTCTTTTCCCTCTCACTTTCTCTGCACCCCACGCTTTGGCGAAAACTGCCAGCTAATACAATTATGAAACCATTTTTTTTTTTTTTCGGTTTACAGTTGTTTTCACAAACACCTGGACATGCGAATTTATTTTAGCAAAACGCATACCTTGGATTTAGACAAGATATTTCAGTAATTTATTAACTGTTTCTTAAGAGCTGTTGCTATTCCCGCCTCTCTTCCAAAGCAGAGAACAGTTGTAGTTGTTGTTGTAGCGGCAGGAAATATTGCTCACATAATTTTGAGAAATACTGTCGATTTAACAATGCTTGGCCGACTATCATGGGACACAACTGTCACGGTAAGGAATAGTCAAACTAGTCGATCCCCAACGTTGCGCTTTTAAATTTTTACAATGAAACTTAAATTTCAGTGATAGAAACTTCTTCAACGCTTCTCTGTGTTTACTCGAAAATTTTAATATAGCAGCGAGTTCTTACCCCTGAAAATCACACTTTCCAGGAATTCTGCTTTCTTTAACAAAGAACTTATACCATACTTTCATCGCTGACTAATTTTTTGAAAGCAAGGCTCATTTTTGGATCTGTAAGCATAGTTTGGTTAGTATTTCGATGTTCAAGAGAGAGGTTAGAGCTAGTTAAACAGTTCAGGTCCCAGCTAAAATTTTTGGATAAAACTAATGAACTTTCGTCATTCAGCTCTCGAAAATCTATGAGTACTAAGGGCAAAGAGTTTGCAGTTGTACGAAAAGGGTCACTCATTTAATCTTGAATGGTATTATTGAGTACTGAGATTTATTCTGGGATCAGAGTGTTTCTAACCTGAAAGGATGGTGTACCATTTTCACTTTCTGACAAAATGGCATATATTCTTATATACCTGAAAACATTAAACCTTCCTTCAAGAGTTCACAACCTTTTTCACCTCAAAGTGAAAGCTTTTGGATTGTCATCAGATTTTGAACACTAAATCTTGTTTTGCCACAGCAATTTCTACTCCAGAGCTTCATATTTCCAAGTTTCCACTGATTGTTCTCAACATATCAACATAATTATATAATGTGTTCTCTTTTTGGCAAAGATTTGAGAACCAGATTAGTTATCCAACCATTGATTCTACAAAGACTCACTATATAAACGATATAACTAGCTTGTTTGTTTTGAAAAATGAGATGGGAATTTCGCTCCTAGTTTTACATTTTGATTAAAGTTAGCTGCTGTTGCTTCAATATGCATAAACTACCCTTAATTTTTTCGCGAGCGAAGCTTTCTTTTAGCTTTCCAAGACTTCATTTTAGTTCATTAATATTTTAGTAAACTTTCTTGAAATCGATAAATTAGTTAATATTCGTTAATGTTTTAATAAATTTTCTTGAAATCGATAAATTAGTCCAATTTGCTGTGTGTTCGTTTGCTACTCGACCAAATGAGAACAGGACTGGAGATGAAGATTCAAAGACCTAACCTTTCGTAGTATTGTAAGTTACCCTTGCACTTGCGTTGCCGGTTCGAAAGTAGGTAGCGTTTAGATAGCGAATATGACAAGAACGAGAATTTCCTCTCGATCCTCTACTGGGCCACTCTACTGAACCAATATTTCTACTGCGAAACAAATTCTCATAAAATTTGATTACCATTTTCGAAAAACTTGTATCTAAAGTTTTCGAAAAAAATGTTTTTAAAATCTAAATTTTTTAAATTCAAATACTAAGTATACGAGGTATATAAGTATGTGTGTATCAGTCTTGACGAAATCGACAGCAAACCCCGAAGGCTCAGAAGTTTATGGCCACCAAAATGTCATAAATCTTATAACAACACAAAAGTATTGCTTTTGACAAATTTTTTTTTACTACCTATCTATTAAGTTATAATGCGACCAAATTATGGCACACTTACCGAAGATTGCCGTTAGGCAAACAATGGATTTGGCCGTATTTGAAGTGCGAAATCATGCCTCATAATCGAATAACGGTCAATAAAAAGGATTCAAAGAAGCAGGCATATTGAAATTATGGCCAATTGGCCAAAGCCAATTTGTGAATCTGTCAACTGCGCCAGCCACGTGCCAAAGGCTCTTGTACTTTTTAATATTTTCAAATGTTTCGAGACATTTTCACAATTTTTTCGACTTTAGAATTTTTATTTTTTTTTTTGTTGGTTTTTGGTGCTCGAAAACTTTTTCAACAATTCATTTCTTGCGCAATTTGGGTTGTTGCTGCTGCTTGAAGAGGTTTTGTCGCCCAAAAAGTGAAAATTGCTGCGATCGATTTCGGCATTTTTTGCCAATTTCTTGCTTGTGCGCAACTTTGACGATAACAATTCACACACACACACACACACGTACACCAACTGCTGCTACTTTTGGGTTGCAGTCAAATTAAATTGTGCTGTCGGCGTCAGCTGTCACCCATTTATTAGCTTTTATTGGTGAAGAGTTTCTTAAAATTTGTTGGTTTTGGCGTGGAAGGGTTAAGCGTGGACAGTTTAAATTATGCGTGAAAATATTTACTCAATTCTATCTTATTTAATCGCAAAATCATATATGATTTATGTACGTACATATATATGTTTACTAACTACCAATACTTTTTTATCTTGATATGAAATTAATTTAAGTGGCAGGAAATTTTTTAACGTGATAATCGTTCTTAATTACAGCCATATTATCATTATCATTGTGTTTGTTGACACTAAAACTTCGTAAGCTCCGAAACGTGTCATTTACAAACTTTTTAAATGTTAATATTTGTCAATAATCGTACGTCACTGCGTCACTCGTTCGTTTATAATGAGAAATGAAAAAAGTCACTCCATTTTTAATGGCATAAAGTTAGCGCGGATGCGCCAAATGCCAACAATTTAATCACACCCACACACTCATATATCTACTCAAGAAAAAAATGCAAAAGTTTTCAGCAGAACATAAGTTTATACTTAAATTTGTTGTTCGTTATTTTTCCGCAATATTTGCGCCTTCCTATTTGCCCACTTTGCACAGCTCGGTGCATTAGCGAGAGTCTCATTGATTTCAATCGGAGCGAAAAAAATTTTAAGTTAGAAATAAAATCACTAAAATTAAGTTTTAAATTATAAGAAATTTTCAAAAATTCACAATTTTTACAATTTTTCTCCACCACCGGCTAGAAATGAAGTAGTTGAAAGCTCAAGGTAAGCTTTTTGGAGATCTCTTCCACAGAAGCTTATAAAAGCGCATGCAAATTTAGAATCAACTTAGAAAATTTTAATTTTGAACTTTCGGTGCCAATTCTTCCTTCAGGTGCTTCCTGAAAGCTTGTTCACGACGAAGTTGCAAAGGGAAAGAATTAATTCGTTATTTTAAATGAATTTAAGTCTGGTAAGAGATGATCAACTCATAGGTAAATGTTAAGTTGTTTTTAATCGGGTCAAGTGTAGGTCATAAGTTATTCGGTTTGGTCGCACATAAAAGCACGTTCTCAGGTACTCCAGGAATATCACAATATCGATAATGCAAGGAGGACCAATATGGAAGTATACGAGATTCACAACGAGCTTACAAGAGAGTTATATTAGACCAACGATATAGAAAACAAAGTAGAGAGCTGACAAAAATGTCATTTCACAATTTTTCGGCGGTGTTGCCACCAGGTGGGGACATATAGTGTCTGTCAAATACGCAAGGACTGCGAAATAATTTAAAGTATCCAGCTAATGTTTCTATATTAAAACCAAAGTTTTGAGGAGAGGCACAATCTTGAACTTATTTATACATAAATGAAGAATATGCGTTTCAGAACAATATTCTGCTCTTTATTTTCAACTTTTCCTAGAAGTAACATATTTTGGGGTATCCATATTGTCTAATAACTATGCTGGAAATTTCTGTTATTAGGGTGGTTGTTGTTGTTATTGTAGCAGTATAAAACTAAGCGCACTAGCTTGAATAACCCTGTATCCCGATACACATAGTAAGAACGAATGGAAAGTCATTGTACTTCCCCAGTCCTTCCTCACATACAGGACCTTGAGAAGACCTGATAGTTCTAACGGTACCGAGGGGTACCTTCCCTATTCGAAATTAATCATGTTTAAGAAAGCCTTTCCTAAGCGCCTCTCTCCCTTCCTGTTTCTTGGCCCCGTTCCCCAACTTGTTTCCACAAGGCCTCATCATTGCACCACACCCGCCCCTACTCGGTCTGTCGATTACTTTGCCACAATCTCTTAACTTTTTTAAGGGACTTTTACATTTCCTTCACTTTATCTGTCGAACAATGCAAACAGTCTGCGCCATAGTTAGCCAACATGCTAGCCCAATTGAGTTTGGCGATAACTTCGGCAACTTGATTCCGTTGCGAATGCGCTTCAATGCGCACGAAATTAAATTCTTGACGCGTCTGGATTTCTTTCATTTGCTTTCAAGTCATTTACATTTAAATTGAAAGTAAAATAGGACGAGCAGAAGTAGCCGAAGCAAAAGTGGAAAGCAAGCAACAGCACAAACACAACGCCTTGCCAGCAATAACAGAGAAAAGCAACAACAACAAAAAGATCTGGGTATTATAAAAACAGCGATGTACAACAACAAAAACATATTGATATAGGTTTCTACGAAAACAAACACAATCAAACGCGCAGCACGCACATTTATTAAAACCTACTAACACACACACACACCCACACTCACGCACACACATCCATACAAGGGTATGGTCTCGCGCTGGCGTAATTGAAGCGAAAGTCTGCGCTTCGAATGTCACTGTGAAATTCGATGGAAAATCAAGGAGGATAGGCAAACAATTGGTGTGGAAGAATAAGGCATATAAATATATGTGTGTATACGTAGTGGAAAATGTGGCATATCTGCCGATGCACTCCGTGGAATGTATGCATGGCTGCAGCTAAAGCAGCACTAAAGTAGCAAGAAATACAACTCTGTGCACTAATTTTGCCACACGCGCATACACATGTATATATGTAGCTATTTGCGTTGACATGAAACTAATTAAATGCCATTCTTTCGCTTTAGAGACATTTCTTGATTTATGATTGTCTCAACAAAACTTAAATATTTAGGAAATTAGAATTTTGCTCAACTCCAAATGGCTGCCAAAGCCAAAGCGACATGCTACAAAAATGCAAGCGATTAAGCGTAAATATAATTTATTTCCGAAATAATTCATAACTTTAGGTAATAAAACAAAAAAAACAAAAAATCGTTGCATACATTAAGGCGCCAAAGTCGTAAACATTATTTATGCCTTGCACGTATACAATTAACACACAAATTCATGGATATGCATATGCATCAAACTGAAATATGCTTTAAATTTCACTTATATGCAGCTTCCAATTAAATATTTGCCACTGCCACTCATTTATATGCGCTCCCAAATACATTCAACGCTTGCCGCTCATCCAACACGGGCGCATAAAATCTCATCCCACATTCGCGCCGAAGTCATTCCACTTGCCATAACAATGAATCATTTCATTTTATTGGCCACTCATGTACGTAATTGTTTCTCTAACGTTGATTATGAATTGTTGCTCCTCTTTAATATGTGTCTGTGTGTGTTCATGTGTACTCTATGTATGTGCTTGCCGCTGCACGCATAAATTTGTGAGTGTCCAACCAATTTCCTGCCATTTTCGTCAAGTCATATTTCTTTGTTAGAGCTCTCATGCCAAGCGCTTTCGTGCTCCCGGCCTCTTCAGTTCGGCGCGTGAGAATTATCACTTGGCCGAATAGCAGTGATCACCATCATAATTGAAAAATTGGGCGAAATATTAGTTTGAGCTGAACAAAGCAAATAACTACAAATGCCAATATATATGGGTTTAATATCTATATAATAGCACACGCTGTAGGAAATGATTTACTATAGGTAACAGCTGACAAAATGATTACAAATTTTATAATATTTATATACAAAGTTTTTTTGTTAGTGAAAAATCAAATATACTCTTATAAATTTTGAGACATTTTTTTTAAATAAAAATGTTGATTAAATTTGTTCGATGGCATCGGAATCGAATAAGTGATAATAAAGTATCGATTTTTTTAAAGTTATTTGAAATTGAACACTTTGGTCTTTTACTATCTCTTTTATCGGAAAATTTATCGATAACGAAATATCGATTTTTCATTTTTCTTTCAAGATAATGAAAATTATTTATCATTAAGACAAGTAAGGAAGTGCTAAATTCGGTTACAACTGAATATAATATAACTGAATTTATACTCTCGCAATTTGTGAGGCTCAAAGACGTTGAAATATTTGCAAACGTAGACAAAACTTTATTTTAAAAAATATTGCTGACGTTGATGGCTACAAACAACTTCAAGACAACAAGAGGAAGCCCAAGCCAAAAATTACAAAGTCTTTCACCGATTCTCACATTTGCCCATCTTCTCTATCATGCTCCTATATATACGAATATATTCCAACATTCCACTACTAAAAGTAGTCGCTCATTTCCGTGTCGCAAACCAATCTAACACACACACACACAAACACACACGCTCGCACATAAATTCACTGGCATAAGTTCTTAGCTCAACACTCGAAGCGAGGACTTTCGCCCTCATTTTTTCCATTCATTTCACTTTTTTCGAGCTCCATATAAAATGTGTTGTGAAGTGCAAAGCCGATGGGATATTGAGTAATATCCCATCTTAAGGGTACGCACATGTAATGGTGGGAAATCCTATGTGATTATGGGTGAAACGTGATGATGAACGTGATATTGAAAAGTGATAAATTTCGGACGCTTGCAGTCATTGATTACTTTTATTGTTGCTGTTGTTTTTTGTTATTGCTGCTGGTGCGTAAATTTTCCATGCGACTACTGTTATTATTACTATTATTATTGTTATTATTGTTGTTATTATTGTTGTTGTTGTTGTTGCTGTTGCTGTTGCTGTTGATTTTGCCTGCCACATACAAACATACTTGCCTGGTTGTTGCTGTTGTAATGTTTGACTTATTGACTGTGCGTGACTTTTACAATCGGAGACTTTATTGCACAAACGTGTTTGCTACTTCATAATACATATACATCTGCTCACATGTTTGTGTGTGTGTGTGTGTGTGTGTGTGTGTGTGTGTTTATATTATATAATTTAGAGTGTATGCGTAAATATGCGTGACTGTGTGTAACAAGTGCTTATGCGACGGAACCAAGGTTTGTGCATTTATTTGCCACGGGAGAAAGATCATTTCTGTTTGTTCACTCACACTCACACTTATGCATGTATACATGTATGTTCCTGTATCAATTTTGCAACACAAGAGTGCGGTTACTTATTTGCCATGAATAATCAACCGGCAATCCAGCAAGTTTAAATGTAAAGCAATTGAGTTCTTCGTGAAGTTAAAGGGATTGTTGCTTTATTTCAAGTCAATATTAAAACTAATGGAATTTCAAATGTCTACACTGGTGTGTGGGTTGTTGAAAATAAAGCGCTTTTTGGCAATATATTCAGAAAGAATTTACATAAATTTACATATGGATATATTAAGAATACTTATTTGTATAAATTTATACTACCTGCCATATATTGGTGCACAAAAAAGTTGCACAAAACTAAAAGAAGTATATAGTTGCTAACTAATACTACAACTAGTGCTGAAAGGTACAAATTTAACCCAAGCATGTGTTCACAAAAAATATCATTTCTCTTTGATTATTTAATTCGTATAGCCCTCTCTATCCATACACCTATTGCTCAAAATCCTCTTACAAGAGTGGTACAGACACAAAGTGGAGAAGCAGCAGTGACTTAGCCCTCCACATGGGCCCAATATACCAATATATAATATGTCATGGTAAATATTGCAATGAGTAGAAGAGTCCACGTTTTACGACGGATTACACTATTTAATTTAATTTTTGATTTTGCTGACTGCTACAGAGATTTCGTTGTTGGTATTTGCCGTCGTGAAATCTTGAGGTAGAATATTTGTCTCAAGAACTTGTTAAAATTTATACCAGTTAAATATTCAAATTGCCAATTCTAAGCTCGCTATGTTTGAGCTCTGCTCTCTTATCAAAAAGTTGATGTAAGAGAGCGTCAAGAAAGCTACTCAGCTGAATTTGATGCAATGCAGTACGTCGAAAACTCGCTAAGTAAACGTTTGCTTACCCATTCTATTCCATTTATACCAGTTGTTTGTTTGATTCGTGCCTCTCAAAATGTAGTGAATTGAATGAAATTATTCAGACATATCCTGTACACACCCGTTGATCTTACAGATATAGGTACTCCATTGTATATAATTATATAAGAGTTATAATAGTTTTGCACAGTTTCGGATCACATATATTATATATATATGATCAGGATGAAAAGACGAGGTAAAATCCGAGTGACTGTCTGTCCATCCGTCCGTCCGTCTGTCCGTCCGTCCGTGGAAGCGATAACTTGAGTAAAAATTTAAATATTTTGATGAAAATTAGTACACATGCTCTTTGTCACCGTAAGACGGTTGATATTGCAGATGGGCGTAATTGGACATCCGCCACGCCCACAAAATGCCATTAATCGAAAACAGATCAAATGCTATAACTAAGCAGCAAATTAACTTCTCACTTAGCAGAACTTTAAGTTTCATCTGATCCTTTCACTTCGAAGTAGATATATCTAGCAGCAATTAAGATATGAAAATCAAACTTTGTACAAATAGTGCATTCAGGATATGTCATCTCATGCGTAAAAATAGACGAAATCAGATTATAGCTTTTCAAGTCACCAGATACCCAATATATGGGCCTCAGTGCCTCTATCTGACTTTTTATCGAAAATATCGGAAATCTATAAGATATTGTAATGAAATTGGAGGATTTTCTTTCTATGATAATAAGGTGCTCTTATGTCAAAAATGGTGAAAATCTAGTAAACAGGCTAGACTTTATACCATATATAACGGTCAATATATGAGTTATCTTTTTGAAATTCAGAGAGCGTCTCTTTCTGATAACAGTGTGTCCACGTGCTTAAAATGGATAGAATCGGGTGAGCACTTCCTCTAGCACTTTCTTCCTTCCCTATGTACCTAATATACGGATTTTCAACCTCTGGGTAGACTTTATACGATATATTTCGGTCAATATGCAAGATATCTTAGCAAAATTAAGTGAACGTATAATATTGGATATACAATAGTTTACTGCCGAAAATATGTGAAATCGGTAAACGAATTATCCCAGCTCCCATATACTACACATAATGACTTTCGCTATTTTGGCAGACTGCCGAATATGTCGATCACTGTGTGAGTTACCTTCACAAAATTGCGTGAAAACATCTTCTCTAATATACTTTAATAACTAGAAGAGTTAATGTGATCAGTGCTCTATCATAAAAATGCCCGATATAAGAATTCCTGACTATCCACCTGACTTTAAACCGTTTATGTTGGTCAATATGTGTGACATTTTAATGAAATTAAGTGGATATGTTTTCTTAAACACAATGTGATTTCGCGCTAAATATGAAAGAAATCGTTCTAGACCGTGTTCTTATCCCCATATTCTTAATATAATGATTTCCTTTTCTCTGGTTGACTTTTTCCTCATGCATCTAATATTTTCAATTAAGCCACTTTGGTTGAGTTTATATCGTATATATCATTTTTGAGTTAATTTAGTAGATTTTAATATAAATATCTCTGACACGAAGCAAAATATAACAATGAAAGTACATGAGCCTATTGCCTGTAACATTAGTTAATAAAATACCAAATATGATTGCAATCCATTGACAATTTCGTCCGATAATGAATGTTGAATTCTTCCACAACATTTTCGAAGATAAAGTTATGTCAGCACCTGAAAGCATAAAATGTCCGGTTACACCCGAACTTTGCCATTTCTTACTTGTTTTTAATTATCTACCACTTGAGTAGAAGATTTAAGCTTTTTTTTATTTATTTTGTTAAACTTTAGGTAACTTATTGCCACAAAAGAAGCGACACAAACTGAAAAAATTTGTTAAAATTTACTTTCTAAGCCTCCTTCCTTGCAGATAAAATTTTAAAGTTGCTTGATTTGGAAGACTTGGAAACATATTATCCTTATTACGTATGAGTATATGTACATAAAAAACATAATAAAAGTCATTAAAATTAGTATTGTCATTGCCTACTACTAATGTAACGGGGGAGACAGAAGATTTATATGCGAGCTAAGTACATCTCCTACAACACAGTCCAACTAGCATATGCTTTTAACAAGAGTGTACGGAAATCATTTCATGTTTAGGGCGGGTGTGGCGCACCGAGCCGCCACCACATACAGCAACACTAAGTTGTATGTTTTTAACGCAGGTGCTGTACATTCTCCGAGGTAACATTAAAACCGCTATTTACCCAAATTAACCATTTAACATTAAAATCGCATGCAATCAGCGTTTTTGTTATTCAAACAAGAGATTGAAGATGTGAAACAATTTTTCTCTTCCTTTCGTTTACGCGAAAGAAGGGTAGCGCACAGTGACAGGCGCTACAAAGGGACACCTGAATGTATGAGTGATTTTATATGAGGATTTTTCCAAGTTTCTTCCTTCCATGCGGCAAAAAAAAAATAAATAAAACTGGTACTTAGACATGTGGTGGCATGTATTTGTGTGCGTGTGTGAGTGTGTGTGTGTACGCTTGTGTACTGCGGCGTCTTGGTTTATTTTCTAGCTTGCCAAATGAGAAAATTAAATCCATTTCGCGTTGACGGCAAATGGAAAGTAATGGCAAAACGCAAAACTGTTGAGTTGAGTGGCGCATGAAGTGAAGTGAAAGTAACGGTTAGCAGTGGAGGCCGCAAAGATGAAGGCCGGCGCACAGGCGAACAATCAGCGCGGCTTAATCGAAGCGTACATGTGTAGCGACATTGGGTCACAGTGTGATTGGGTGTGTGGGTGTATATATATATATATATATATATATATATATGTGTGTGTGTGTGTGCACTTTAAATTGCGCGGCTGCTGTGCGCCGCCCAAAGGATTTTCAGCGCTGAATAGGCGTGCTCTCGACAAATACAAAATTTCAGTTAAGCACAGCGACAGCAACAACAACTACAACAATGGTAAACATAACTAGCGACAGCGAGCGACACGAGAAATGTTGACAAGACATTCTCATTTTCATTCGCATTTCAAGTATGATTTTCTTATTCGCATTTTTACTTTTATTTTCTGTTTCTTTTTCATTTTCATTTTAATTTGTAATTTTATATTTCATTTTCCATTTTCTTCTCACATTCATTTATTCATTTTGCCATTTGGTTAACGAAAATGTTTCCCTAATGAAAAACGACATTAATAAATATAATTGAAATTGTTGGGGCGTGTTGGTATGTTCTCGGCCCGGTCTGTAGACAAAGCGCGCACGCATGGCGAAGTGACAAAGGTGCTTGCGGGGGCCCACTAAGAATAAATGCTGCTTCTCCCTTCAAGTTAGTATATATATATACGTGTGTGTGTGTGTGTGTGTGTGACAGTTGCCATATTTTTTCATTCCAAAATTACAAATTGCTTTGCTCGCAGCTAAATGGCCGCCTAACGGGCGTCTACGAAGCGCAGTCAGCGTCGTTTGAACTCTTCGCCACACACACATACACACTCGCGCATACATATAAATAATTTATCGCATGCTTATATACCTACAGACATGCCCACAAAGATTACAACCTCACAATTTGCATCACTGATTGCCCAAAAGTATTCATAATGCTTATCGGCCAAGCAACAACAACGCTGCCACAACAAAAAAGCTCAACAACGGCGCCTTGCCTGCCATAACTGTTAATTTCATATTCATTAGTGTTTAGTTTTTGACTTTTCGACTCGCACTGCTGCATTTGACTTTAATTAAGCAAACTTACAACTGCCGCACAATCCAGCTAACATTCGTCTACATGTGCGTGTGTGTGTGTGTGTGTGTATGTGTATTTATATTCTTTTGTCACCTTGGCGTGCGCATTAACGGTACAATAATTTTTGCGGTCACAGCATCAGCACTCATTAGCTGCAAATCCAAGGTGCTTTGTCGTTCTTATGATAATTTCCGTGAAAGTCAAAGCCAACCTTCTATTAACTTGCTACATGAAGTTGCGCCCACATACACAAACACACATTAACACACACCAGTGCATATATTTATCTGTCGCACGTGCTCTGTGTCAGCGAGGCAGCTAATCTTCAGCAGCACACTGGCTTAAATTTTACACAAAATAAAGACATCGCCTCTTTATTTAGTAATTTCGCTGGCTCTCATTTTTGTTGTAAATGCGTTTGTGTGTGTGTATGTGTGCGTGTGTTTATAATTGCAGGTGTTAAAAGTTCCCACCATTGTATCCAGTTCTGTTGCTAACTTCTTGGCGGCAAATTCTTTGTGCGTGGCAAACGTAATATTACAATAAAAATCAAAATGCGAGTTAAGCACTTTTTATTGTTAAGAAGCGCGCTGAGAGCTTAAAAAATCCGTAGAATACATAAGAGTGATTACGAGGAACGTAAGTGTGCTTATGTAATGCTGCGAAACTTGGCTTAAAATCTGTAATTTTTCATAAAAAACTTATTCTGTTTTTAATAAATAATAACATTTGTCTATCGAGCATGACAGGCAGAGCAAAATGATGAGGCTATAAAGTGAAGTATGTAGGTAATAGAAAATTTAAATTTGCACAGCAAATATCATCTCACACTTTTACTTAGCCGCCAACTAAGCTACGCTTTGTATATATATATATTCTTTTATCGAATTCTAAAATTTCTAAACCTATTTCAATTCCGAAGAAGCTCAGCTTTCACTCTGTGAGGTTACTAATCTTAAGCATAGTTTCGAAAATTGCAATGAAGTGATTACCCGTTATAACATTTAGTCCACATATTTATAATTTTAAGAATATCCATAACATTTCAAATCGGTTGCTTCAAATTTGTACTTTCCAGCCAACTTCCAGTTTGAGATCTGTTTTTATATACGAGTATGTTTGTATATTGTATAAATCTCATATTCCCCGAGTATGCATCCAACCGATTTGAATCAAATTCTGTAGGTGTACTCATGAAAAATATCTATTGATATTATAGGTGGCGCTGTTATCTAGAAATATTTTGTGCTTTATCTATAATCTGATTATTTGAAAAGTGACTGAAGGGAAAAGGCCTCTTCAGCAAAACCAAGGTATGTTATATTAATCTGTGAAATTCTCTGAATTTCTTATATAACAAATATTGAATAACCTTTGACCGGAACGAAAGTAGCTAGTTTTTCAAGTGGAGTCCTAGTAGGTATAATTCTTAAATGAATGGCCGCACCTAAAGGCCGGTATTTTGAAAAAATGGCAAAAAGCTCAAAGCTCTGAAATCAGTAAATAAACGGAATGAAAATGTATGCAAAGTTTAGAGTGGTCGAATTCGGAATAACTCCACTGAACTAAGAAAGCTAATAATTTTTGGAAAATAGCGGTATTTAGAACAACTATTCATATTAAATACTTATTAATTAGCATATGCCGGTTCTTTATCATTGGATTGCACTCGGTCTTAAATATGGAATGTAGTTTGCCTTCGTGCTTAACGACGAACTAGCAACACTACCGTTTTACCATTATTTTTAGTATCTCTCCACTATCAAAAGTTTTAGCGTTGCCATATTCGTTGCCATTATTATTGTGTGAAAATAAAACATTGATTAGTAACAAGCATGAAAAGAAAGCATTAAAATACCTCACAACAAAAATGCATGCTCAAACTTAGGAAGTCCGCCTCACACCGCAAGCGTTAACTCATAAAAAAGTGGCATCTCCGACTGCGCTTCGCTGTCAATTCGTACTTGATGGGCCATTTAATAAATGCTATTCCGTAGAGTATATTAAAATTTTCATTAAAAATTTATACGAAATACGTGTTGTTGCTGTGTTATTGTCATGCAGTAGTCGACAGAAGGCCGGCACGAGTGTTTGTACAAACTTGTGGAGATAAATGCGTGCAACAATAAGTATGGCAACATGCTGAGTGACGTGACAGCGTCGAGCTTTTGATGACGAGGAGAAAAAAGGAAAGAAAATATGATAAAAGAATTATTCAATAAAGTTGGTCACTTCTTTTTTTTTTTGTTTTGTTTGGCAAGTGCAAGGAGAAGAACTGAAGTCGGATGAAACTTAATTGAGTAGGAAATTATATAAAACACGGCAGCTGGGGGAAAGACAGCGGCGTCTTTGGACGCTTTTATTGCCGTACGGACTGGCGGAAGTATTGGCAATAAGGCTATGCGCACTGTAAGCAGTTGACACAGCTGTCCATTTGGTGGCTTTGATGTTTAATGAGGCCCAAATTTGTGACCCCAACTCCCAGCCCCCCTCGTCATTTCATTGCCTCTTTATGCGCTTTCCTTATCGCTTTGTGGGTTAAATAATAAACGATTGTCGGCAATTTTCACGCTGATTGTACGAGTTTTCTCGTGCGTACACACATACATACATACAAAGAAAAATTTACAGTAATTGAAGCAAATTGTGCGCGAATCCGCGTTTTATTTGCGGTAATATGATTATTGTAGGTAGCCATATTTCAAGATTCCTCCTTTGTCACTATGAACTTTTTGTTGATTTCCGCTTTTTTATACTCTTGATTATCGATTTCGGTTCATTACAACGGTACTGCAATATTTCATTATTTCACTTTCTTTCTCATTACAGGGCATGCGTATGTCCGGCGAGAACACGGAGATACTGCATCTGACTCAATTGGCGCGCGAGAGTGCCGGAGCGTACGCTTGCGGCGCGGCGAATACGGAGGGAGAGACGCGTAGCTCCAGCTTGACGCTGAAAGTGCAGTGTGAGTTATACTTAAAGAATGTACTTCTTGTACATTAAGGTTGTTCTTAAGATATCATAGAATCGATATTTCTACATTCTTCCATATTTTATCAATCATTCGGCATTAGTTTGATGTTTTTAGAGACGGCTAGAGTCCGTAACACAAAGGCTAAAGTTCGGATAAGTCTATCAGAACATTTAGGGTGGTTCTTAAAAACGTAAAAATCGAATTTGCTTGATATTATTAACGGTATTTGGATTACACATTCACAAGTGTTAAAGTTCAGATAAGTCTGTCAGATCTAACAAAAACATAATTTTTCTCATCCTAATTGCTACTTCTACATACTAAGCCAGAAATTATAAATGTTGGTGCTGATAAAAGTCTGCGACGGATAGTCTGAACTTTCCGCCACCCCTATAGGACACGCTTTGACGGCCTTCAAGCGTCAATGAAATGTATATATGCACTTTTCTGCTATAGAATCACAAACCTAAAGTGTTGTAAAGATTTCCTTTCATATTTTACCAACATTGAAATATATATACACATGCATATGCACCCATACTGAAGATACTTAAAATTTACTTAAGCATTCAATTGATTTTGTACACAATTCCCGATAAAAGTAAACGACAAAATAAACAAAAAACTCAAATCTCTTACAAATTTCGCCGTAGAGTCGTCTTCGAAGCGTATTAATTTCAGATTAGGCCGCAAATCCATTCAAGCTTTTGCTTGCCTTTCAGCAATGCTCAACCTCCGTGTGACTCCACTTACCACTTACCCAGCCGAGCTTCGCTTTAGCCATCGCACTTTATGTTAAGCCGCAATGAAATGCGAAGTTCTTCGATACACTTTGAAATTTATGCAAAAGTTACAAAAACAAACTTCACACACACACACACACACACACACACACACACACACACACACACACACACACCCCGACTGGTATATGTTGGCTGAGCTGAAGATGCTAACGCAAGCAAAAGCAGTGTATCGTTTGGAACAAAAGCTGTGGCAGCGAGACAAAGTGGTGTGGCAGTAGTGGCGCTGGTGAATCTCAGTTTATCAATTCAAATGGAAATTTCACGTTTTGACTGAAACATTGATATGCAGATTTGTTGTGTCACAATTCGCAGAGCATCAACGATACCCAGCTGCCACAATTTTGTTTTGTAAATTTACTGTACGATTCACATAAGTCGAAAACATAGTCTTGGAAGTTGATTTATTAGGTAGGTGAGTTTCCATGTTTTAATTTAAAGCTACTTCTTGAGGGCGGTCAATAAAGAGCAATCCCCTTTTTTTTATCAATTCTAAGTAAAGATCTAAAAAATTGATTGGCTTGGAAATTTGAAACCGACTCTCAACGGTTCCCCCTGTTGAGAAGTTTTTTAATGGCAAAAACATATTGCGAAGTTTACCAATGCCTTTTTATAGGCGATATATATTGAAAACCCCCTTTTGATGCAGTCGGAATTTGTGATCGAACTCAAGTCGGCACTTCTGGAAAATCTGCTTCTTCCTAAAACCTTACATTATCTCTTCATGACTGCAAAAAACTCTATAGGTTCTTCTGAGAATGATCGAATAATTAATTTCCATCGTGAAGCGCCTCTTTTGTTTATAAACGTTACAAAAAGGGTTGGAACTAGTAGCTTGCTTCATAGAAACTCATGTTTTCTTCGTGTTCGATTAGCAGTTATACGTTTTGTGATCCCCTTTCTTTCCTTAAAGTTATTTCTGGAAGTCCAAGACTCCAGCTCCTTGTGTTTTCATTAGGATTCTCACAGACTTTTTTCACTGCGTTGATATAGGCTTTCCCTGAAAACTTCGAATCGGAAGTGGCCATATCTGGAACCGTTTTCAATAAAAAGTATTTAATATCGGAAAAATTCATGCCGTCAGCAATTACTTTATACAAAAAAAAATAAAAATAATGCTTATGTTAGTGCGTTTCCAAATTTTGTTCCATTACTGTATTCACGCAAGCACATAGACATAACATGGCATAGCATATGCACTTGCGTGTATGTGAATAACTTGGATTTGGCCCGCTGACAACATTTGATCTCCCTACGCGAGCGCACTGTCGACTCGATTTGACTGCCGACAGCATTATTCCCGCATCATTATACTACAACAACAAAATAATAAATTTAAAATATATTTACGTAGCAGCATATTTGCATTGAATAGCGTCTATATGGCATACGGCGTATTGGGCTTTTATGCGTTTCGTCGTCTCCCCATTGTTTTTGCAGCAAATCCTCTTGTGATCACGCCTGTGGAGTGCGTTAAATTATTCGCAGTGTTTCAATAAATATTGACTGGGGCTACCCATGAACAGCGCATAAGCACATAGTATTATTACGTGTACGCGTGCATTGTATGGATGTATGTGAGTGAGGGTTTAAAGTCGTCACCGGGCGTGAGTAACTGTGAGACTTTTACAAATCCCTGTATTTGACAATTGTCAGGAGAACTTACAAGCGATTTAAGCGGTACTTTTCAGTGCAAAATGAAACAAAACAACGAAAAAAAAAACATTAAATGAAAATCATAAAAATTAATGGAAAATATAAGTATGTTTATGTTTAGAAAAAATATTAGGTATCCTAATTTATTTTGGCATTCTTAAATGATTTTTGTAAATTCAGATGTATAAATCTCTGCATCCTATGATGTAAAGTACTTATTCGATACATTTTAAAGCACTTAGTAGATTTTTGATATCTCGAAAGTACAGCGCTCACAGAAGAAGACTTCATTTCAGCGAGCCCTTCATAGTCGTAATTCAACTTTGTTATATTATAGGGTTATGTCGAACCCTAGACTGTCGAATCTCACACACACATAATCGCCTACCAGACTCTAGACTTTATAACTCTAGGCTCGTTAAACTCTTTTGTCGGTTTCTTCTCTAGTATGGTATCGGATTTTAGACTTCTATCAGGTATTAAGCCATTTGAGTTGGAGAACAATAACACTCGATATCCATTACTCATTTCTTCACTATGTCAAGGCTAACCTTCAAAAACTCAACATTCGCGCATTGCGAGTTTTTTTCTCGTTGTCTTTGTTACAAAGCTTTTAAGTTCTTTTGACTTTAAATTAGAATAAGTGGTTCTTGTCCTTAGTAACTAAGTCGAAATGTTTTAAAGCATACTTTTAGGCATCACTTAAACCCTTCAAAGCTCTCCGTCGGATCATTTAGACAGTTGCTTGGAAAAATCTGATTTCACCGTAGTTCTTGTATCCACTAAGCTATTCTGAAATTTTGTGGATAATACTTTATAGGAATACTTCAACCCTCAGATGCTCACCATTCGGATCATTTCGAACGTTGCTTACAAAAACCCGAAAAGGATAATTTTGGGCAAAATAGAAAAGTTTTAGATTAACTCTGAGAATAATCCTAAAAAATTTTAAAAATACATGGCATTCAAGAAGTTTAAATACACAAACTCTTATTTGTATTCTGTTTGTATTAGCACAGATAAGTTGAATCTGACGATAATCTGAGCAGAAATTCGCCCTTAAGAGCATAAAGAGACATTTACTATTAAATCTCAATTTCAACCAAGGCTACAAATATTCACTTCATTTATTTTAACAAGAATTGAAAATAATATACGATAATAATATAAGATAAGAGATATAGATAATAATATACGAAATTTGTAACTCATTTGTAACGTCGATTAAAGTACAAGTAACAGTACCCTTCCATATTTTTCCTGTTTTGTGATCAATTTATTTTAATTTGAATTCGCACAAATTTATGCAAAATCTATTCAGCACATGTGTGAATCATAAACAAAGCAGCGATTTACATTTACCCCACATTGACTCTAATCCATCTCAGAGTTCAAGAGTTGAAAGCTTCGACAAATATTTGTCAATTCCCCAGTCTCTCATAAAAATACGAATGAGCGAAAGAAAAGCAGACAAATCCATAGCCGAATGAAATTGAAAAATAGATATTATTTGCAAAACAAATGATACATATGAATAAACTGCACAAACTAAAGTTCTGTAATGCTGAGGCCATAGAAGATACCCCCGCCCCGCGCAGACCACCGATGCCATCGGAAGTTCTAGTCCCCAGCAGACCGCTCAATGCCGCCACCACCGACGACGCATAGGCGATTTACATATGTAAAAGCCACTGTCTTCAGCTCAATGACAGTACATTTGAATCCGAATTTGAATTTGAATAGTGACGAGTGGATAGTGGATAGTGGATTCCAGCAGCAGGCGAATCATCATCATAAAATTTATGCCGCTGTCTGTCCGTATGCGTACGAATAATGTCAGCACGCCGTTACAATGTCCCGTGTTGCTGTGCGCTCAGCCCAAGCCTTAGCTTCGGCCGCGGCCTCGTCCTCACCTTGGCGACGCGCCGCGTAAGCCAAGAATGTCATGAATAATTAATGAAAATTCAAACAAGGCGAAGCATTAGAAATAATAAAAATGATGCGTTAGTCAAACGGAAAACAAGCAAAAAATAATAATAAAAAAAAATCACAACAACACAGAAACCACAAAACAAAAGTGTAGCCTTGACAATGGGCGGTGGAAAGACAATGCGAACACATATATCGGAATTTGTGACACGCGCTGAAAAATACTATGGATCTGTGGCAAACAAGTAACAAGGAGACAACGAAACAGCTAAAGAGGGGAATAAAGAAATAAACAGCGGGAACAACATCTCATTCGACGTGTATTGTTAAGCCCCGCCCACTCGCGTTGTGTTTATGCGCAATATCATTGATAATTTGATGCTTTATTTCTACCCGCAATTTTTTTCGGTATCTCCTTTTTTTAGGTAATATTGTTTACATTATTTCGGCTTTTTGGCATTTGCTATCTTTGTTTCTCGTCTTAATTTTATGCTTTTATTCGCTACTTCTGTGGGCTTTGTTCTCAGCTTGTACTTACATATGTTACCCAGCAAGCGAGGATAATATGACCCGCGACTGAAGAAACATACTTCTAAAAAGTTTATCTTAAATCTATTTTGCTTCGATACTATGAGCATGTAATTAGTTATTAAGAGCTTTTACTGAAAGATTTCTATGCTCTGAATAAGTGCCATAATAATGCAAAAGCGTTGCCTACATTTGGGCAATTTTTAGCAAGGTCATATACCTTTTTCTTTAGGAAAAGTGCAACAATTTAGAATAATACCGTAAATGAGTGGTGCTCATATAAAGACATTAACCCATATTTTCATTAATGAAATATCTTTTTAGATAAAGTTAGAGATCTACATACATAAATATGCCTTTATTCGAAATAGTCAAGCGTGTTAAAAATTTTTGGCCCAGTAATCAAATTAATAGTAAATTGTTATGATATAATCAAATTCGTTCTTCCAATATATTTGTCAAATTTGGCCTAAAAATTATAATTCTGATTTCAATTTAAGTACTTTCTAAATCGGAGTAAAGTTGGGAGCAATTAACTTTCAATTTCGGATAAATTTATATATAGCTTTTTAATCCATTTGAAATGAAATATCTTTCCGTAAACCAGTAAAAGTAATTGTATAAAAGAGAACGTGTTGCATATCGGGTTTTCTTCTTTAAATTTCGTTTTGAAAAACAAAATGAAAAGACATTATATATCTTTGGACACACTCTAGCTAGGACACACATCCTATATGCTAAAAAAAATTAAAATCCAAAATAATACTTTTGTTGGCTTAAAGATATACAGCAACAGATCAAATAACAAATAGATGTTGACTTTTGTACAATACCGGCATGAAAATCTAGTGTACTCAAGCATATTCAATGCCCAAAGGTATTTTGACTGAACCCAGGCAATACTCTTAACTGGGTCGCAACATTGTCAAAGCGCTCGTTTAGTTATGACTGCTGGCAACTAAACATGCTAATTTATGCAGCCAACTCAGCGCCGAAAAAATTATAATTTCGGTATTCTTGGCTTAAATTCTTACAAATTCAATGCTATGAATTCAAATGTACTTTGCCCGAATATATCGTGAAGATTTATTCTCACGAAACACTCACAGCATTATTATCTTAATCGTCAAATAAATAATAAATACATTTCAATAAACGATTACGTTTGAATCTAAATATGTAAGCTTGCGTGTATATGTGTACATAATATGTTGCTTCGGTTCTTTATAAAGGTTTACTTCGTACTCTTTAACTGTAAAACTTGAAAAGGGTTCACAGATACTCAGAAATGCATTTACCCTGCGGCTAAGTGCTAGTAAATGACTTCCGCAATGAGATGCAGGCGGCTGTTTGTTGCGTGTATGGTCGGTATTGTATATATATACATACATATGTTTATGCTCCTATATGTGCTCACTTGCAATTGGGCTTAACAGTGGAGGCTTTTGAAATTGCACCAATTCGTGCGGTCATAAGTACGTGATAGTTGCAGTAGCGATATCCCCATTGCATGAATACATGTATATATATACTATATCCACATATAAATTCATGCTTAATAACGGTATCGTTATAATATTATATACATTTGTCTCCATGCGCTTAAAACAGATTTAAACAGTTAAATGCATACATTTGTTTAAGTTTATATATGTAACTGCATACTCCAAGGGCGTAGGTAGAAATTTTTCATAAACGAAATCCAGATATATACATAATATTAGTGTATATAATAAACATGATCTAAGTGATCAAATTAATTATGAAATAGAAATAAAAAATTATGGGCCATAAATGTCCAAAATAATAAAGCAAGAAATAAAATAATATTTAATATACTATTTAGAGTATATTTCTACAAATTAAGCTTCTGCTTGAGAATCTTTTTTTTTCGAAAAAGCAGCTGGCTTCAACGTTGGATAATGTTTTCCAAAAGAGTACAAAATAAAAATAATTTTTGTGTTTAAACTTGAGACCCTAACGATAATGGTATGCACTAGTCCCCAATTGATTGTCAGTTACAACAACCGTAGCATGCATTTAGGCGTTATGGTGTTATTAATAAATATCTATGTTTCATACCGACTAATGCTAAAGAACTAATAATATATTGTAGTCCGTTTGTAAATGTTTCGAGGTTTTCTTCCAATTTGCCTTTATTATTACTAGAGCGATGTAATTTAATGTATTATCTCGGTTTTTTTTTGGTATAAGAAATATAAAATAACAGCGGATCTCGAAAAAGTTTATCAGTAATACTAAACTTGCCTCCGTAAACAATAATGGACTTAGTTATTCAAGCTTGTCTTAGATATGTTCCAATATTGTATAAAGGTATTATTAATGACGTAGCCGAGCTTTCTAAACATGTTTACAGAGAATTTTTTGAAGGAAAAAACCCAATGAGGCCATAATGAAACGCACGTTCGATAATTCATCTTTGGATAATCTTCAAAGAACGAACGCATAAAATTTTTATCATAAACCATAATTCGTTAAAGAGTTTCGGAAACCCCCAAGATAAACACTTACAAGCATATAGATGTTGTAAATAACTGTATACCTCTGGTATGTATATATGTAAGGCATGTTTGCATCAAAAAGTATCGCTTAAATGCACAAAATATATATAATACATATACACAAACTTACCTAAATACCTGCATATGAAAGTAAATGTGCTCCAGCTCAGTTCGTTCGCTTGGAAATACACACACATATCTACATATATACGCGCTTGTGTAAGGAAAACAACCACAACACCAAACTGAACCATGTTAATTACTCGCCCTGAGGCACTCGAAGAAAACCAAACACAACTTGATTGTATATACACCTAAATATATACCAATGAGTAGATGCATGTGTATGTGTGTGCACGCATAAGTTGCCAACAACCGCAAGTCGACAACCGCAATGTCAGTGTAACGAATGCAACAGCGATGCGACGATGCGCTACTTCTTCTTCTTCCTCTTCTTCTGCTTCGAATGTTGGGAGCCACAAGCAACGGTTTAGTTTTCATTTTGGTTGTATTTTGTTGTTGTTGTTGTTTTAACGTTCATTTTGTGTGTTTTTTATTTTTGTTTTGGTTTAGCGCACGAAAAACCAAAGCCATTTACATAAATCGTTTTCCTCTTCAATTCCAGATTCGCCCAGATGTCGACCGGGCACCGAGCAAACGTCAATTGGGGCCCTGAATATGCACTCGGTGCAGGTAAAATGCGAAGTGGATGCAGACCCGCCGGACTCGGTGAAATTCAGCTGGACCTACAACAACACAAGAAATGTGTCGCCGGTTAGTATGACGTTGATTTCATTTTACTGATTTGTGTGTGTGTGTGTGTGTGTGTGTGTGTGTGTGTGTGTGTAATAAAGTAGATATATATTGTTAAGTGGGTAAATTTTGTTTCCATTCAATCATTAAAATGTATCACTGATTATGGCTTATATGTGAGGGGAAGGGAGTAGTTTCTTCTTGTTACTGGATTGCAATGTATAACTATAAATGAGTATGTAATTTAAATGGCATTTCGAGATTTATGCAAGGACTGATGTGAATTCCAAATAGCTGTAGGTACTGGGTTTAGTTTTTGAATTCAATGAATTTGGCTATGGATATGCTTGAACTGGGTGACATATGCATAAATATGCATATAATAATATTACATGTGCGCAAGACTGTTGTGTTTACTATTATTTAGAGAGTTGCTTCATTATATTAACACCCCATCAAACAATCAAAATCTGTTGTTTTAATTGACAATTATTTAAAGAACCTGTATTCTTCAAGTCCCCTTCCAAAATATAAGAAATGAAATTTTTCTTTTTTCAGTTATAAATTCCCAACTTACTATTTTTGAGAATTTTGATTCAAAAATTAAAAAAAAAAATTTTTTTTTCCTGGACAATATTTCTTATAATTTCCCTGCTTTCATTTCCAAATCAGCCTTTCAACATAATTTAAAAAATTTAGTTCAGCGGTATTTTTTTTTGGATTGTTGTAGTAGAAATAATCACTTTTAAGGCAGTTGCCAACTAGTTACATTGAAGCCAATGCTCTTATTTACAGATTTTTTATCGCTTTTAAAATAAATTTGAAAAAAAAATTGGTTTCTGACTAGCTACATAGAAATTAATTTACAACAAGCTGGTCCTAAATAAGATTAGAAAATTATGGTATTTCTGCTAACTGGTTATGAACTAGTTTTTGTGAGTGTAGTAATTTATTTTTTAGTGTTTACTTGATGACATGTATTAACTATTTACCTGTTCCTAATTCTAAATGAAATTTCGTGATGTTTTCAAAATTTTCTTTACCGAAATTGGCTTCCCTTTATTTAGTTAAACCTATATATATGTATTAAATATAAACAGATTATCAACTAGTTACTTATGGTGCAGTGCTATTTTATTAATAACGTCTTATTTTTAATAGTCACCCCAATTTGTTTTTTAATTCAGAAAATTTTTATCGGAAAATTATGTCTGCATTAATCATAAATTGGTTTCTTCTCAAAATAATTTTATTTTATTGTTTTGGGCAAATATTAGACTCAATGCTCAAAATAATTGTTGGTTATTTAAGTCATCATTTGGAAATATTAAAACTTTTCGATTTTCGAATAAAATTTCTCTGTATTTTGGTTGATTTTTACTATAACTAACTCATTGTTAGCTCAAAATCAAGTGGTAAGAAGCTATGGTGTTCTGATCATTAGTAGTTCCCAACTAGTTCTCTTTTATAATGTTAGCTTTCATAATAATTTTAAATGCTATATGTATGCATCTGTCAGTATCTTAAATCAAGTGGCTGTTCTCGAACTAGTTACAAACTAGTTGTTTTTGGCTGAATTTTTCGAAAATAACTTTACAACTCTCATAATACTAAATTAAACACGCTCCTCTTAAGCAAACCTTATTATTATTTTCAAACATGTTTCTTCAATCTTCTAAACTAATTCTCTTCGCAACATTAGTCCTTTCTCTTCATTTTATTCGAAATACAAAAGCGCGAACGTAGGTCGCACGTGCCAAACACGACTTCAGAAAGTTATTTCATTCGCTTTTCTTAAAAGAAAAAATAAAAATAAAGAAAAAAAAAAAAAATTAAATAAAAATATAGAATAACCTAATTCCGTGTGGATTTAGCCAGAAGTCTTCAAATAAATACATTTTTTATTTATAGCTTTCACGCACGTTTTAACCTTCCATTTTCGTTATTATCTGTTGTCTGCTTGCCACTGTTAGTTAACCATTCGCTGTTCATATAAATAAATAAACTTTCGCTGAAGAACTCCATTTATGCTTGCAACTTACACTTCAGTGCCTCGATAAATCCTTGAGCGCAACACCTTCGGGACTCAATTATATTGTTGTGTTCGCAACATTGGCGCCAGCACTGCTTTAGCCACGCCGCCTGCATGCACGCACGCACACATTTACATGCCCACGGGAATGCTAAGTAAAAAGTGTTACACTTTCTCATTGCATTTTATTCGAGTTTGGTTTACTTTAAAGCCACACACCAGCAAGCGACAAGTAGAGCCAGCTCCGCAATTTCTACTTTGCCAACTGTCCGCCGCTTTGATGGTCACTCGCCGTCGAGCAGCGAGTGCAGCATGCAACACTGCGCTTACAAGTGTGTATGTTGGTATATAAATGCATTCAGTGCGACAGCGACGTCAACAGTGGCGTCAGCGTCCGCAGCGTTGAGTGTGAAAAAGCTGAGACAACTCATCGACGCTCGAGGCACGCCGGCAGCGTGCGTGACTACAGGAAAATCTAATAAACTTGTGCGACTATAAATTATTTATTCCTTCCTGTGCGAAATCCACACACACACACACACACAGACACATATACGTATACAGGCACACACTTCAGCTCTTCAGCTCCTCATGGCTGTGTGTCTGCTATCAGCAGTTGTGCAGCCCCCGGTCTCCGTTGGTTGCTTGTTGGCTTTGCTGCCTTCTCTTCTCTTCACTCATTCTGCTTCGTATGTGCAACACTGGTGCGCGCAGAATTTGCAAGATATTTCATGCTAAATCCACAAGTGCTTATATTTAGTACGACATTCTCGCATTCATATTTATGGAAAAGAAATATTTATTTTAATAACTCCATTCGCACAAGCATGAAAACTTAAATCTGTGCGCTTTGAGGCGCATATGAAAATTCCACCAACACATACACACACACACACACACACTCATGCACATGCACATACACATACCGACGCATTTCTAAACTCATTTCTATGCTCTTCTTTGCAGGTGCTCAATTCGAGAATCACTTCGAATGGATTGGTCAGCACCGTTACGTATCTGCCGCAGACCGACTCCGAGCTGATAACGCTCGCCTGCTGGGCCAGCAACTCGGTGGGACGCCAAACCATCCCCTGCCTGGTGCATATACTGCCAGCAAGTAAGTGTGAAATTGAATTGAATTGAAGTGAAAATGTAATCGGGTGAAAATTCTACAAAAATGTCTACGACAATCAAAAGCAAACTGCTTATTAAGCTCTCAGGGCAATTTGACTCGTAAATATTTAAATGTCGGTCAACTGGGTGCGACCCACTGCGTTGGATGGGTGGCTGTTTGAGACGCCAAGCCGCCGCCTTATCATTTGAGTTCTGATTTTTTTCTCTTTTTTTTTTGGCCACTTGCTAAGCTTACATTACTGATTTGCAATTTCGGCCACACAACGATATAATAACAATAACAATAACAACAAGTTGCTGCAATAGAGTATTTGTTGAATGGCACATTGATGTTGCAAGTACTCTTAGTACTCTTGCAACAAGCAGTTCAAATACTCGGCAAGTTGCAATTGAAGCGATAATACACACATATTGCAAATGAGTTTGCACACTTGTATAAATAGATATGTGCATAGCAGTGTACATACGAGTATGTTAGTATGAATATGGGTGCTTGGTAGGAAACCTTAAGGAATTAGTTATTAGAGCAGCTGGTTTTTTTTCTATTAATGTCATAAAAATATTCCAAAAAAACTTTCGAGATAGTTAATAATAAAAATTTCTTCTTCTCGGCTGTCGAACTTTCGCTAGACTGGATTTGAAACATCTTGGTTGTCGTACCTTCAGTGAACCGAGCGAATTGGTACGAATCGACACTAATAGCCTCAACAAATTTGTGCGCGGCTCAAAACGCTTCACCGATATAGGGACTCTTGGTCTCTTGAACTATATCTAGGAGTTTTGACATAACAAAGTATCGGTTTTTCTATCATCCAAGTGAGATCCTCGTGATCTCAGTCGTGGATATAAGCCCGATATACATAACCTAAGCCCCCTCTGATCCTGCTTTGACTCTTAAAAATTACGTAGGTAGATTTGGATTGCTTAATTCATACACATACTCTTAAACTGTGGTATATATTGCACATAAAATACAACCCTGTAGTTTTGAAGCCATGAAAATTAAACACGCTTCCTACTTCATTTACCCCGCTTTTAATATGAATATCCACGTATATTTGGTTAACCAAATTTTAAATTGATCTCAATGCTTTACTACAACAAATTTCCTACAAGGCACTCTCTATTACTCTCTTACTCTTACTGACGCACCGTTAACATGGTGGCTTGTGCTCTGTGAACACATGCGGAACCACAAATTTAATCAGTTTGGTATTGTTGTTGTTTGCGTAGACAAATTTTGAGAATGTTTATCAAAACATAACATACACAAACTCTATATACATATATACATATATGCATTGATTGCTTAGATATGTTATCGAAGTGTTTGTAATTAATTATTTCTCCCGCACTCTCGGCTTTCTTGCAGATCCACCGGAGGCCCCGAAGGCTTGTGAACTGCGCAACGACACTGTTTTGGAAGTCGTCTGTGTGGCTGGCAACGATGGTGGCCTCACGCAATATTTCCTGCTCGAAGTAATTGGTGGCGATCCACTTTATGCCAACGATGCGGGGCGCAGCTTCGCCGATGCAAATGTGGGCGACAATGAGCTCTCCACCATGAATGATCAGGTACCCTAAATGTGCTTCTATATATTTGGCTATTCGTATTTACTTCTTTGTTGATATGTGTGTATGTAGTGCTTGTGCATATACGTGTATGCTTTAGTGCAAATGAAGGCAAATATTGGAAATTATTCTCATTCTCAATGGCTTTGTAGATAAACTTCACAGTGATTAGGAGAGGTGTATTCACATTGCACAAGAGCTTTATTGCTTGCAATGCTGTTGGTGCGTGGGCGCTATTATTGGCAATGTATTCATCGAAACTTTGATTTGTTTAGTGGATACATAAAGAGAAAATAGCAAAATGGCTGATAACAATAGTATCATGTCCCAAAAGTCATGTTTTCTTCATAGCTTATACACAAGGCAAGCTCATATATGAAATAAGAATTCTATGCGTACACTCCACAATAAAGAGAGCTACGTCACAACTCTTTTAACCCAAATTCAAACTATTTTCTATGCAATTTTACAACTCTGCATCAAATGGAATTCCATTGAACACATCAGAAACCAATGAACATTGAAAACGAGACAGCGTTCTGACCTTGAACAGAGAGAGTATTTTCAGTAGATTTCCATAAGCCTTACTTGCATTTTCTATTTTAATAAGCTAGAGTTGAATTATGAACAAAGTATGGCGAAACCTGCACCCGGAAAGGCCAAAGCTAATGGGGATTAAAGTAAATTAGAAAATATTTCCTAACACAGCGTAACTGCTCATGTTCTCAACATACCTCTCAGTGTGCTCTCAGCTAACCGCGAAAAAAGATAATCAGGTGTGTATCACTATGGTATTTTGCCAGATAATACAATAACAAAAGAAAGGAATTCTTCAATTACGCTAAAAAATATTGATGATAAGTCTTCGTAGTTATCGAAAAATAAAGAATAACATACATATTTATCAAAAGTAGCCAACAGCGGCGACATATCAAGAGCTTCTGTGTCCCAAGGTTTTTTCTTAACCAGATAATGAAAGCTTTATTTTTCTTATGTAGCTTCTTCATAAAAAAAATAGGGACTTTCTGTAAAATTTTATGATTTTGTCCTGGCTTATAAGCTCCTGGCTCTAAGCAGCTACTTCTTACTCATTTTTCTTTCTTCAGAAGTTTAGAAAATTCATTTTCTACTACAATCTAAGCAGATACTTAAGGGAAACCTTGCTTCAAACACGCCAAAAATCTCTTCACAAAACATTTGAGTGTTAGCAAAACGATGTTGCCACAGCAAAATCATTCTAAATTCGTTCGTAGCTCACAAGTCAACTCAGATTTTTATTTTTCTTAGAATAAAACAAACAGTTAATTACACAAATACAACCATTAACGTTTAATATAACGTCTTTATATATTTAAAACATTTTTCCGAATGTCTCTTATCTTTATATATTCGAAAAATCGTATTTTGCCAACTAAATCATTTAAAAATTATTACTTTCCAAAATTCAAAGCTAAAAAGAGACCTTTTTTAGTACCGATAGTACTTCTAAAATTGGAAAACAGAAATGAATAAAATATTTTTCATTCCTCTCTGTTGAGCAATACATTCGTATTGCATACAGCGTGAACTGAATGGATTTACAAAGAAAAAGGCAAACCCTGGAGAATCAACATAAGATAATGTTTCATAGGGAGGTGGAAATTGTTTGAGGCTAAGATAGATATTTAAAAAGTATTGCCTTAAAGTATATGGGATCTCTAATTTTATGTTACCAGTTAAATTATAAAATTGATACTGGCAAAATGGGAAGACAAAACTTTTCGAAGTTCCCAGCTGTTGTTTAAAAGCTTTGCCTTGAAAGCTTATGTGACTACCGAGCACCCAGATATTTCAAAGATGGCTCTCTACTTCTCATGTACAATCATTCATTCAACAAATAAAACCTTTCAATGCACATAAAAGTTATAGGTTGCTCATACGCCACACCCACCCAATATATAAATTTAAACTTTGTATAAAAACTCTAGACTTTCATTAAGAAAAAGTGAAAATAATAATCTCATAAGCACTTCATCATTCAATTTAAATCAGTTATTCGCTTTCATCGCTCATATGTTTATCTTCCCGATGTATGTATGTATGTTTTAATTGCGCATATGAGCGAGTTTGCCAATAATTATGACTATACGCCTGCCAATTCAAATTAAAAACAACTTTGTAACTCATACGGTCAATTATTGCTCAAACGGACCCGGTTGGCTTTATATAGCAACAGCAATACGTGTGCCACATGCAACGAACGCACACACATACATGCATACGCACATGCATACATATATAGATGAGTATGCGTCGGCGACTGGGGTATGTGTTGTTGAATGGTTTGGGCTTTAGCAAGGGTCAGGTTCAGGAAAATGCGATTTACGAAATGATCATTGGCCGCCATTCAACTAATAAATATATATATATATATGACGGTTTGTTTGCGTATGTAAGTGTTTAGATTTGTGTGTAAGCATGAGGATGGAATAGTGAGCAACCCGTAATTCCTGAAGTGCCACATTCCAGCGCCTGACCCACACGAAAGACAGCAACAATAACAGTAATGACAATGCAACAACAATAACTAAAACATCAGACAATAGCAAAAGCAATAGCAATAGCAATAACATTATCATGCTGCTCAACATTACGTAACTATTATTAGTTTCATAGTTTTGCTTCCACTCGAACAGCGAGTAAACAATAAAGCTTTTTAATAAGCCAAACAAAAGCTTTGAATGGAGGACGGATGGGCAATTGGTCCGTTCGACACAATAAACTACCGAGTATTTAAGGCGGGGAAAGTAAAGGATGCGCGCACACCAGCTTAAACCGCACATACAACCCCTATGTATTCTACCATACAGATCTATATTTGCTTGTATGTAAGTGTGTGTGTCGGCAAAGAGAGCGCTTCAGTGATTGCCAGTTATAAAAGGGACACACAGTAAATTACTTCCACTTACTTGAGTGGGAATTTGTGCGTAACCATTTAAAGAGACCGAGCTGCTACTGCAGCCGCCATCCACACCAGCCACGCACTCGGCGTTCGACGTCAACAAAATGTCTATGTGTAAAAGCGGCAAACACAAATTGCAACACAACAAGTGCTCATAAGAAGAGGCCGACAAAGAAGAACAAGGAATAGAAAAAGAAGCCGAAAAAATGTGTGCGATGATAAGTGCGGGAAGAAGAAGCATAAGCCACATCAACTGACGATGTAAACAGCGCAGCGTAGATAAAACAAAGGAAAGTAACTGTGATACTCGTAAATGGAAGCAGCACAGTCAATGGCTGGCCAGACAAGAATCAACAATGAAGAACTTCCAAGGGGTTTCGAACTTTTATTAAACAAACATACTGATTACATAAATGTGCAAAAACATACCTAAAACTGTATATATTTTGTTATAATTGTTGTGTGGATATGTGGCAACCCCATAGGGAACTATTAGAATTCTTTTTGCGCTAATAGTTACGCGCTGGACTTCGCGTTGGTGGATTTAGAAATAGTCGGATGACTTTGGAACCGCTGATTTATGAATACCTGATGTAATGCGAGAAAACGTACCGCCGAAAATGTTAGATACTTGATGCGATGCCTTCAGAACAGAAAAGAACTCGAACCTTTAATCGGAAAAGAAAGAGACAATATTGTATGGTATTATCTGAACTTGAACGCATCCCAAAAACATATACGGAGTTAAAGGATATTAGACTACTGGGGCCTATATATAGCTAGAGCAGAGATAAACTGATCAATTACTAAGTAATATGTACTGACAAACACATATCTGCCCTGCGAAGTTTGACACTGAATCAACAAACGAGCTGGTGGAGGTATATAATAATCACCGATTAGATTAGTGTGGTTTTGAACCCAGCAAATGAACTATTGATCAACTGATGCGGTTCATGGAAGCAGACATGGAAATAATTGGAGCCACAAATTTCAATTCACATGTTAATAAAAGAAAAAGATAGGGAGAGAAACAATAGAGCTATCCTACCACATCTATCGTACAAATCTTTTAAAACAAAACAAATCTCTCATAAGACTCTGAAATAATTAAGCACAATTTTGTTGTAGTAAAACGGTTTTCAGACACTTTTCCGGAAACTGTTTTGTTGTGGTAGTAATTTTTGGAACAAAAATTCGGATTCGCTTTACTAGAAATGGTGGTTCTGGCAACTCTCCTACTACAGACAGCCATAATGGTCCTAAATATTATTTATGGCATCATCACATCGTCTCTTTCTCATTATATCGAGAACTGCGCTCGATAATAGATATTACTTTAGTACTCAAAAGGCATATACATTCAAATGCAATTGATTTGAGGAAAATTCCATACGACATTACACTTCTTCAAATATGAATCCATGTTTGTAAGCAAAACTGATTCTATAATGAGCTCAATTATAACTGTAATAAATGTTATTGAAAATCAAGAAATGCAGGTATATCGATAAAAGTGTATGCTGAGCAGCGAATCGAACAAACAACTTGTATACGTCAAGTAAACTGGTATAATAAAGAAGATATAGTATCGTTAGCATTAATAATAGCAATTTAGTGGGGTATTTACATACACTCTTGTAATATCATTTTTTTACAAGAGAGCAGAGTTTAGTTATAGAAATCAGAGAAGAGAGTTATGAAACGAACATGGTCATTATATTGACATTAGTATAAAAAACGCGAGAGGTTAATATCACATGTGTTCGAAGTTGAACCAGTTTCTGAGACTAAACCGCTTAAATGGTGTGAACTATTAAATAAGCGTGAGATAGCCATCTTCGAAGACGTTCTCACTTTCTCTTTATCATTAAGAGAGTTAAAAATTACAGTTAATATGCTCTCACCAAGCACTCTCCGGGATATCTTTACTCTCTTTTAAAGAAATTTTATGGTAATTCGGCTATTTTTTTGGCTGATGAAATTTACGCAAATTGTTGTATTCGTTCCTTCCTTTCGTTCTCTGCTGGGAGAATATATACATATATATATATTCCTGATATATATATATATATATATATATATATATATGTATATTATATACAAATAGTGCAAAGTACACACATACACATGCACGTATGTTTAGCAACACAGGTGGTCAGTTAGGCGTTTGTGGGCAAACCCGCAACAACAATAGTAAAAACAAAAGTAGCAAAAACAAAAATAGCAGCAACACAAATCTAGAGCCGTACACAGAAGGTGAAAGCACAGAATCTTCGATAACGACAAATCTAGCAAAAGAGAAGCCGGAACAACAAAATGGTTGCAGAAAAATTCAAAGAGGGGAAAAAATCGGATAGAACTGCGCTGCACATAAAGTTTATAATAGAGTTGGCAAGCATGATTAATTGTTTGAGAAACTTTTGCAACTTGTTCGATTATTGCTGCTTGCCTTGGCAACGATGTGCGTTCCTCTACATTTCCTTGCGTACTCCATTTTCTTCTTGCTGAACGTGTCATTTGCTTCGCGCTCCTTTGCAGCGAAACTCGATTGACGTAGAAGAAGAAAGCAGGAAAAATAGAATAATTCTTCATTCAAATTTTCTATCTCTTAGATTATAATGTTTTGCATTGAGGTGATTCAGCTAGGCGTGTGACAGTTCTGGTGAATATATTAAAAGTGCACAGATACTAGTATGCATATCCAACGTAAGTCCGCATAACGTAGAAGCCTAATTAATAGGCGTTTATCTCACGGCTCCGTAGACACACAATCAGTCAACTGGCATCGGCTAGTCGAGCGCTTATAGGCGTAATCCTAATGAAATATGACTTGGAGACGCGCTTTCAGCTGAGAAAGACTCGTTGGTTGCGTGGTGTTTGAATGTGTGCGTAGATGAATTTGGGAAGTATGGAAAAACCGAAAGTAGTCAATAAATTGCATAATGCTTGGTTCCAAAAGGGATATTTGAAATCTGTATATGCTCATAAATAGACAAACAGAGAAGATGAATGCGTTCAAATTAGAGCGTTGCGTAAACTAAATTTTAACAAAAAAAATTTCTAACTTTTATTGTGTTAAATGATTTTCGAATGAATACTTTCTCCTAAATTGTTTTTGCTATCAACCAGTCTAAACGGCCCATAGCGTAAGGGTGTTCTCAAATTTGTCAAAGTTAAGATTTGTTGCCTACATTTAGGCGCAGCATTCAAGATAAAATCTTTGCGAAGTCACACATCTTTTTTTTAGCGGTATAGCGGAACTTCGCTGACAGACCCTTTTAAAAACAATATTTGATGTTAAAAAGAATTCACAGACTTTAAATTTCGAACGGCTGTAGAAGTTAAGGGCTTTGTGTTATTAAATAGAAGAAATGACGAAAGTCGCTATCCCGCGAACTTCTTTTCGCCATCAACTATCATATTTGATTGCGAACTTCGCTTGAATCAAAACCGATTAAGGAGATTTATAGCGATTTTTTGCACATTTCAATCGAATTTGCCGAAATCCTTTTCTAAAGCGATAGCAACTGGAAAGTTTTAAATAGTTTCGCATAGCGCACAATGTTGGGTGGCTTTGCAAGAATACGCGGCAAGAGTTTTTGAAGACTGTCAAACACAAAGCGCTCCATATTTGCTTAACGGCTATTCAATTGGAAGCGGCTCAACTTCCAAACCATAAATTTCCTACAAACATTTTTTACTTTCAACCAAAATGTAAGAAAGAAAAAACCAAAAAAAAATCGAAGCACATTTCGAAGGTTTCACCCCAAGAGCGTTCTTATTTGGCCGCTGTAAAGGGAAAGTTTTCGAATAATTTCGCCTTGAGCCCACAAAATGCTCGCTGCCAACAATGATGGGTCGGTCAGTGGCAGGCTTTGCAACACTTCATCTTTCATTTTCTTATCTGCGCTTACTTTCTATGCCATTATTTGTTTGAGTGCGCTTTGTATGTGTGTGTGTGTATGTGTTTGTGCTATTTGCAGAATTTTGGTTTTGAATTCGCATATTTTGCATACTTTCAGGCGACGTCAGCACCGGTACTTCGCATGCAAGAGCCGCAACCGCAATTTCGTCTCAACAGCTTGGAACCGGGCAGAGAATACCAATTTCTCGTGTATGCCGTTAATGCGAAGGGACGCAGTGAGCCGCCAGTCGTAATCGAGCGAGTACGAGTGGCGGCACAATTGGGACCTTACGGTAAGTCACATTAAATTCTATATTTTTTATCTGTTTTTTTTTAAGGACTTTATAAACACTGTCAGTTATTTGTTGGCGGCTGCAATGTGAAAGTCGCAAAACTGCTTGAATTCGTGCGGCGCTTTTCTCTTACGCCTTTCACAGTTTGCCTTTTGCCTTGACAAGCCGACAACTTCTTGAATTTGCACGCCTTCCGCTCAAATGATTTCACACACTTTGCGACACAAGCAAATTCTTGAGCATACATTTCTGTGAGAGTGCTAGCATATATGGATTTGTGTCCATCAGTGTGTGTGTATGTGTGTGCGCGCATGTGCCAAATAAGCTGCCTGCGTCTCGAAAGCTTCTTTTCATTTGCTCATTCGTCGCTTCGTTGCGCATAGCGCCGGCAGTTCAACACATTTCAACACAAACACAATGGCTCATACCATCAATTCGACTTCTTCTAGTATATTGACAACAACTACAACAACTCATATTGCGATTGCTGCAACAAATGTGAAAACTTCTGCCTTAGTTAGCTGCAAGTAGAATGCTTTGCCACACTGCGTAATATTAGAGAAGCTGATATTTTGGTTCGAAATTGCTGAGCTCTCCCCTTTCAGTTCCAACTTTGCTGCTTTTTCAGAGTACCCAAAAATTAAGCGCGCTCCTTCCGACTACTAACACTCTTTTCATGGATGAACAATTCAAATTTCTTCCCGGAGACACTGAACCAACCACTCACTATCTGTGCTTATATTTCAACAGCGCACGTAATTTAGACTAATATGAATGCTTCTTCGTATCTATAATACTTTTGATGCGTTGAAACCGTCTTGACTGAAGAGACGGTATAATTAAAAAAAACTCTTTTTAAGATTTTCAATAGGAACGAAACGGAATGAGAATTATGAAATCATATGTACTTCCTCTTTATTATTGAATTCTTGTCGAAGAACCACAATTAGTGTACACCAAGAAGCTTGAAGTTCATTGAGTAAAGCACTCCGAGTACCATACAGTACTACAGTTCTTTAAGGTAAACTAGATAGAGTCCGAAATAATCAAATAGCAATTTTTCGAACCAGTGAATGTAAAACTGTTCGGGTTTCCTGCCACAGGTATATTTGCGTAAGGTACTTATGAGGGACTTAGAAGGCGTTTAGAAAAATCCTTGGAGAAGTTAGTACGCGAAACTTGGTAATATCGATACTAAATTCTGACAAAAATCTATTAGGTGCTTCAGAAATAATATTATGGGGATCCTCCTAAACGTTTATTTCTGAAGAAATAATTAATAATATTTTTAATTCCTTATAAGTATAATGAACTTATTAAAACTAAAGTTGAAATGAAGGCTCACAGAAATTTAACTCAGAAAATTGCACGAATTTTCAAATCTCACCCATTCTAAGTCATGAAATGAGCTGAAGCTGCTTGAAGGCGAATAAATAGTGTAGATCTGATTACCAAAAATGCCTGACTATCTATAGGATCACAGCAAAATTCTAATTTCAATTTGCTTCTCATAAATTATATTATATAAATATAAAGTATATTTTATATGAGCTCCTCATAAGTGAAAACTAACTTGCAGAACCCTTCATTTGTCGAACAACAAGAGGCACAGCATGTAAATTTCTCTCAGTTATCCTTTTGTATTGGTAAGGATAATGCAGAGAGTAATGCATGGCGCGCGATTCGTGTTTACTTATATACCTAAGTTTGATTTGTATGCATTACCATACATTATTATTATTTTGACGTTGAGTTAATGCTAAACAAAGGCTAAATAGAGGCGTTATCACAAATGAATATCTCTGATGGTGCCAGCAATCAAAATATGAAATGCTTACATTTACTGAGGAATTGCAGATTATGAGTTCTCGCTTGTCCTCGAACTATATGCATTCTATTAACTAGGTCCGCAATTGTAAAGCTCTTTTTGTTTACTTATCTCTCTTCCATCTATTGTTTTTGGAGCATTAAAAATGCGACTCATTGATTACATAACGCTTAAGGCTAGATCTTAGCAAACACATCAGTACTACGTACATACTGGCATATATAGCTATTCACTTTCGACCGCATCCTGTGTGCGTGTTTGTAGGTGAACTTCGTCTTACCTTGCACACAAACAAATTGGCAAGCACGCATGAACACTGAAGCGTTAAGAATTTGTTTTCCACTTCAATTGCGAAAGTAAAATTACAATAACACAAAATGCGGTATTAGTCATAAAAAATACGCGGAGAAATGGAAAGCAAAGCAAAAAAACAAAGCAGAATCAAAAGGAGAAGCCAGTCATCAAAAGAAACTCAGGATACGACAAACCGGTATTAATGTTGACAGAAAGGAAACATTCGAGGAAGCAACCAATTGTTATGCACACACACATATCTACATTTGCACACACATATTACATAAGTATATACGTTTCATATCTGTCTACATGAATTTGTTTAAGAAGGGATATGCCAAGAATATATATATATATAACGTATAGGACAATTATTATATATATACATATATATATTTACACATATTCTTCTGTGGGTATAATGAAAATTAGTGCGTCGATCGACAGCGGTGATTCAAAATGTGAAAAACAAATCAATAAAAAATATTTAAAGTTATTATAGCTGGAAGGTAATGGCTGGCTGTAATATAAGTAAATATTTATATATATGTATATTCTTCCAGTTCCAAACAATGGCAACATGATTGCCTGACACCGTTATTCCCACTTCTTTTTTGAAAGCAGAAAGCAGCTGCCACATAAAAATGCTTAACCTCTCACCTCAAGATGTACCGATCAAATGGCTCTTCTTCTGCGATTTCCTTACATAAGTAATACACTATACATATACGTATATAATTATAGCAATATACGTGTATATGGCAAAAACAAAAATGATTTCATTTTCTTGGAAATTTTTTGCCATAACTTTTATTTGTATTTTGATTGCTGCTTTATGGCGTTTTTATGAGTTGTGTCGCCAGCGACGCCACAGTTCTTTTGCCACTTACAAGTATTGCGCTGTAAGTAAATACGAAACACTTGTATACATGCCTACATACAAGCACAGGGAATTTGTTTTTCACGCGCACAACACAATGAATAAGCTGCTTATATATCTCTGATTGTGTGTATGGATATGTGTATGCATGTATATACGTCCGCCAAGTCCAAGTCCAAGACAGCAACTAATAATTTATATGACTTTCATTGGTAATTGCCAACACTTATTTGCACGTTTATGCATGTGTCCATTTGTATTTGTATACATGTGTGTGTGTGCAAAGAACTTATTCATCGGTCGTCCGTCAGCATTTACTACACTTTTGTATACATTTCAACTCTGTTGATGGGGATATTAATCAATTTGTTCGTCTTTCGCTAATTTTCGTTACAAATTATGCGCATATAAATAGCAGCAAAGTGAAATAATAACACAAATGACGCTACTTGTTGGCAGCATTTGAGCCGAAGTGCAAATACAAAGGTGTATGTGCAACTAGATGTCAATTTTTTTTTGCTCAACTTACGGTCATATTGCTACATCTGCTTCATTCATGCAAGTTTGATTAGACAAACATATGTTTGTATAAAAATTGTATAACTATGTATACAGTGGCTAATAAGAATATGTCTCAAAGTCACACAAAATATTCCTCATAAATAATATATAGTTCTATGAAAATGTAAAATGAACCCCACTAAATACTAGAATATAGAATACTATAGAATATATATAGAATACTAGAAACTATATCGTATGATAGCGCTCTTATCAGGTGTGCGACTCGGGTAGATATACGCCTAATTGTAGGCAGTATTGTCTTATGGACATTCTTTGATGTTTAATAAAAAGAAAAGCAGATTGCCTACATTTAGGGTGATGCCCAAAAACTGTTTTGTGGAGAAAATCAATAACCACAGGGTCCTCATGTATCAAATATTCAACTACGTAACGCAAAGAGGTAATTATGTATAAAGACATTCCCAACCAGGGAAAAACTTGAGCAAACATTAGTGCCACATTATGAAAAAGAATGTTAACTGTGTTTTGAAGCAATTTTGAACAACGCATATTCAGCATTTTATATACATTCATTGTTCTTATTTTCTTTCTACAACTTGCAGTTGTTTGCATACTTTTGCTAGCGACTGTTTAAGCTCATATACAACGCGCAGAAGAATCATAAATATTATGCGCTAATGTTCAATAAATTATTAGCAAACAAAGTGGCAATTTGTAACACATTTCTTGACCTGTACTTCTCCGAAAATTACGAATCTATGAAATATTGCCACAATTTACTTAAAGAGAGTTAAGGGAGGCATTTAGTAAAACTTCTGGAAAAGTTTCATTCAACTGACTAGTCCTGCGCGAGCACGTAGTTTGACGTTTACATATGTATGTTATTAGAAGTATAGATTAAATCTATATATTTGAAGTTTATTTTGACATGAGAGTGAAAGTGCGTTGAATATTTTTAGATTTGATTGAGGAGCGACACATCTGCTACGTCAAATCCCACAAAAGATTTGTATAAAAATGTTTGTATCTTATGGCAAAATTAAATATACTAAACATGCTGAACTAAATACATATTGAACATATTGAATAGTAAAGTCAAGACGGCAGCGATCACTCATGCTTTCGTTACCAATACTTCCCCATAGTTTAGTTGTGTTCACTTCAAGTACATATATTCACCCCAACTATATTTAGAACTTGGTTGGTTTGCTGGTTTTACACTATATGCGCATCCTCTTTGAACTGTAGCACTCATTACTCGCTATGATTCAAATATATGGCTTACAAATGCACCAAGTATTAAGTAAGTGCACACACTGTAATCCGATTGTGGAAATGGCACTTCGCTTGAAGATGAAAAAGACGTAATTAAATGACTTCGTTAGTTGCAAATATATCTGAAAATGTTCTTTTCTTACATAATTACTGCACTTCAAAGCAATATATTACAATGCTGAGCCTTCTTAGACTGCCGAGGCGTATGAGTAACATTTTCTCAATGCGCCGTTGAAAGCTCTCAAGATGACTTTCTAGGGCAATACACAAAAGTAAGTGCAGATTTTAGTGAATGCGGGCATACACATGCACATCTTGATGCGTATTAAAGCATCAATACATACGCACTTACATGTGTGTGTGTGTGCCTGTGTATACATGTAAGAGTACGAATATTTGCTTTAATTTTATGCCAGCAACACGTTCGTTCTGCATAAATTCCCATTGCCTCTCAGCCAATTCTGACCGCCGACGACTTGACACCGAGCACTAGACAATAGCGCAGATTACTGGCAAACAATTGCCGCATTATCGCCGTTGAAGCGTAAAATTTTGAGGGAAATGTGTGGCAAGCGAGTAAATGTGGTGAATTAGAGCCTGGCTGAGGCTTGTGCAGGAGCTGAAGGAGTACTCACACATACATACATGTATATGGTTATGGAAATAGCTGCCAGAATAGAAAGCATTTGCAACCGAACTCATAATAAACAGTTACTTAAGCAAATGCGGTCATGCTCGGCACACGAGCCTCATGTACAGGTGTGTAACAATGTGCAGCAGTGTGCAGCAGCAGTAGGCAACAATTATGAGCCAAATAATGGCAAAAGCGGCAATATAAGCACATACGTCGTAGAATAGCAATATACGCCCCCGAAAAGTCTACAGCATCCTCACGGCTGCTGCTCGGTGTGCTTCGTCTCCAAAATAGCAGTGGCAAACGCATGGGATTTGCTAAGCTCACAGGAGTTGTTTTTGTTTCTAGTTGTAGTTGTGTTTTTTATTTTGTTTGTTGAGCCTTTTGTTTATTTCGGCCTCCGTGTAAGCACATTCGGCAAGCGCAATTTTTCCGCATTTATACAGGCATTTAGGGGGTCCAGCGCTCGCACCAAAGAGGTACCCATGATTTCTTGATCTAATCGCATGCACATTAAGAGTCTCGCAATATGCCAAGAATCGGATTGAGAACACACACACATAGACACAAATTCAACAATATTATTATGGGAGTATGCGCGCCGTATTGTATACATGTATGAGTGGATGTGTGTGTGTGTGCTTATTAATGTACGTTGCTGGAATCGAAAATCGCTCTGGGCGCTTAATGCCATGCGTAGAGTTGACTCAGTTGGTAATATTTTATGGTCATTTTCTCGCGCCTCCATGCCTCGGCTGCTACCGCTGCCGCTGCCGCTGAGAACGCAAGCACGCACAAACAAAGCAAACGCCGCTCGCAGGAAGCTGTCCGTGTACGTGCGTTGCCGTTAACTCTTGTGCTGTTGTTGTTTGCGGCGCAGGATATCGCATCTTAAATTTATTTTCCTATAATTTATGTGGCTTCGCTGCTTAACGTGGCCATAAAACAATATGCCGTTACCGCTTAAATATCAAATAAATGTACACGCTGCGACGTAAATATAAATTCGATCAGATTCAAATGAGCCAGCAGGCAGCAGCTAGTGGAGGGGCGACAGCGAGCGGCACAGGGGCACTTAAGTGATTTCGAAAGACTTTGGCTGGTTAAAGGTGCACATTAAGCAAATCATAAGCGGCTCAATAAAAACAATTGCCGGTATATCGGCATATTTAACAGTCTTACTGCCACACTGCCACACACACAATGAAATAAAATGTTGAACATGCACGAAATAATAAAATTAAATGGCAATTGGTTGAACCATTATTTACATGTGTGCCCCATTTAACCTTAAATCTTTCACATTCACTTTAACTTCGAAAGTGGTCCCAGTTTGGAGTGGAGTGGAAATTAGAAGCGATTATGGGTCAGGTAGTTATATCGGGTAGGGCTGGTGTGTTAATTTACCCTCATGCTAATCCCCCCCATTATGGAAAGTTATGCAATATGGAAAAAATAATAAATTATTTCATCATAAACACTTCGTATTTTAGAAACTCTTCAAATTTCTGATAATGCAAGGACAGATCTATTTATTTCCTTATGAAATTTAAAGAAGAATTAATGCTTAAATATGTTCTATACAAGATCCTTATTTGGTTCTGGGATGTAAACTTAAGAACACAGTTATTATATAGCCCCTTATTATATAAGTCAATGCTTTGAAATCATATATATCCAATATAAATTAGGCCTTACACTTTCAGCGTCATATTTTTCGCACATATATAAACAACAATAAACAATAATTAGTATGAAGTACTGATCCAGCAATAGCCTCTACGTTAACTGTGAAATGAGTAGTATAGAAACGTGAGCCTTGCATTACTTCGATTGGTTATAGATTTGAATACATGCTAGAGATATTAAAGAAATAATATCAATATTATTCTAAACAGCTTTTCTTATTATTAATAAATATTATAATATTATATAAATATGTATTGATAAACGTTCATTTTGCTTAGTTTTTTTTTTTCAAAATCAAAGGAAAGGAAAACTTGAAATGAACTTAATATTTCCAATTAAATATCGAATATTTTTATAGCAGAAAGTAAGCAATAGCACTGTTTTTTTTTTTTTCTTGATTATAAGTTTCCTTACCTCAACTTGGATTTTCATATTTATTGTTTAGCTGAGAGTTCTTGAAATGTGACAACCCTAGTATAAACTAAAAATATTGAATATCTAAACTTGCTTGTATACTTGCAACTGTATTTGTCCTTTTCTTCTTATTTTGCTTCAAAGAATAGAAAAAAAGTTGCCACCTTTACGCTGAAAGATATCAAACTTTATGTATTTTAGGGAATATTTTATTTAATATATGAATAGCTATCATTTAGAATGTTATTTGAACAGTTTTTAATAGCTTGTTATAAAAGTTTTACTTCTTATAATACTTTACCTGATAGCCTTCTTAAAATATGTATCTCGATTATTTCACACAATATTGCAATTTATAATGTTTATTTTCTCCAAATGTTGGCTTCATTATTCTAGTATTATTCCTAATTAAATTATTGTATAATAAATAAATACATTTTTTCAATAATTTTTGATCAAGTATTATTTTTTTTTTTCTTAAACATATGCCCAGATTTTCTATAGATATAAAATTTTTTTTTATTTCTAGAAAATAGAGATCTTAGATTTCTGGGAATAATAGATGCACTCATAAGATAAACTTAATAATAAAAGTTTCATGTTGAATGGAAGCTCATGTAAAGAGTTATAGCTAAATTATAAGGAATTTTTTTTTTACTCCTTCCAGTCAAATAATAAATAAACATGCCAAAATCACTTCCAATCCTTCAAAATGGTGTACATAATTTATTCTAATGTATTTATAAATGACAGTTATCGCCTTATAAATTTCCGAATACCAATTGACTCTGATACACTCATACACTAGCAACTGTGCACGTTGTTGCTAGATTTCAAAAAAAAAAATACTAATTTCATATCATAAGCGCTGCAGCAATATGTTGGAATTAAAGAATTGTGAAATGGCTTGGCAAATTATTATACCCAGCATATCTAGGCAGTTATGTCCGTTCGATGCTCGCTTTTCAACCATTTGCGAAGTCATAAAGTTTCTTGTCCTCGCTCGCAGGCATCGTCGCATGCACATACACACACACACGTACTTATTGAAAATATCTGTGGCACAGTTAAGTGAGTAAATGTTGGCAACCAGGGCTTTCACACCCACATTCAGGCAAGTAATTTCAATTTTCATCACCATATACCCACATATACATTGTAAGTTGTGTGTGTAGCACAGAGTGGTATAAGTGAAATACATGCACACATGCAAGCAGTGCTGGAACATAAAAGCTATTAGCCGAACAAACTTCAGCATTTAGTGTGTGGAAAAATTGCAAGAATGGTGAAATGAGAGAGCTTGTTGAATGAAGGGGAACAAAGCTGCTGCCAATGAATAGCGTAAAACGCGAGATCCAGGAAAATTGAAATGTAACGTTTCATGGAAATACCTTTTCCTGGCGAAAATGTAAACGGAATTTGGAAGAGCAATATTTTTTTAGTTAACTGAGCTTTACTTATTTATTAAATGTATGCTTTTTACCAATGGATTTTCAAATATTTATTTAGATTTATATTTTTATACCTCCTCTCAGACTAAATATTTAGTTCTTTAATTAAACAGTAAATTAGGTATATGACTCCGCTAAGTGTTTTTCTTTCTCTTCTTCTTAACTTCGTTTGGAAAGTTTAGGTTCAGGACATGACTACGTTTATTAGCTCTGTTCGGCAATGCACCTGGTGTTAGGCTACATATAATTAATATAACCTATAAAATACATATACAATTATATTTATATATAACTATTAATAATAATGAATAATTTAATAATCTTATGACAATATATCATGTAATAAAACATGAGAAGAAAAGAACGTGTTTTGACTAATTATTTTTTCGTATGTCACTTACTTTCGTTTTCATACTCTTTATAAAAGCAAGAGAGCGATTCCTTAAATTTCCACAATATTAGGTGAATATCAATAGAATTTGTGTTATGTGGTTGATATTCTTATGCTCATTATACGATATATGGCATATGAGTTAGCTAGAAATTTTGTTGATTTTTAAATAAGCGTCTAGAGGTATAAAATGCTTAATTAACAAAATTTGTCTGTCATATTCCACGCAAGAAAATCAAAGAAGTCCGTGTAGCAAATGATTACCGTTTTCCATTATTCACTGTTTTCCTTTTCAAATACTTAAGATTAAGATAAATTAGAATAAGGAATTAGATTAATTCCTTAAGATTAAGATTAAGATAAATGTCTAATTTTTTAAGTTCCCTCGTATAGTGTGTGTGTCTTTGCTAAGTTTAAGTTTGCACGATTGATTTTCGAACACATTATATATTGGGTATATGACTAAGCTAAGATTTGGTTATGCATGCAACAATCGCCCAATTGTAGGCAATAATACTTAGTAACTTATTGCACTATTTTGTATAAAACTATACAAAAACACAAGTGAAAGTTTCTTTCTAAGTAAAATATTTAAAACGTAACTCAACGTATTAATTACCTCCTACTTTTGAAGGTAATTTTCATACCGCATGAATTGCTAGAAGCTTATCGGAATGAATGTGAAAGGAAGTATGCTTGGAATGAGATTAAAGTAAACTAATTTTAAGCAAATATAGAGCAAATATGCTTTGGTAGCGTATTTGAGAGTGTATGTGAGTTGATGAGCGCACACTTACACATGCGGCGCTTCTGTGCTCAATGAAAATATGCTCACGCGTATCACGCTGGCAAAAAGAGAATTATATGGCAACTACCTTCAACTTTTGCTCAGTATGTGTGTGCACTTCTACAACGTACACTATACACAAATACAAACATAGAAGTAACTTGGTGATGTGAATATATAATCTATTTAACTGTGAACCAAGTATGCATTAAAGTGACCTTACATTTTGCACAGCGCGCACGTTTGCCAGCAAACTTGCAAGTGGTTGCCACAACTATCGAGCTTCCTACAAACATACATCTCATTGCCACATTATTGTAGCTAGTAGTTTTTTGCTTTTGCAAATTATTCACTTTCTCTTTTTCGAGGTTATGTATGAGCAATTTGTTTTCAACTTTTTCCACCATTCACAATTATTTTATTGCAGACGAGTCCATACTCTCCGAGGATCCCACTCCAGCGGAAACTACACACCACTCAAGTGGTGGCCTGAGCGCCAGTGGCAGCGGCGTGGCAGCGGGTGCGGGTGCCAGCATCAATACCCATGGACATGAGAAACAGCAGTCGCAGCTACTCATACTGGCCGCCGTAGTGGCGATAGGAGCCGTCATTGTAACGTCAATTATCGTCGCGGGTATTGTGGTCGTCTGCAGGCATCGACCGCGACCACCTGAACCCCAGGATGTGCGCAAAAGTATGCGGTAAGTGAATGTGTAGTTTGTAGATAACTGTTAGCGTTAATTAAAGGCGATTAGAATATGTGTAATTTAAGCGTCGGTGGGCAGTGTTGAGCGTGAGAGTTTCTTATAATCGTTAATTTATAATTAATATTTTTATTGTTTATAATTATAATTATAATATTATGCTGTTAATATATATTAAAATGTTTCCTTCGAAAGTACAAAGGGAAAACAAATAATTTTCCAAGAAATGTCCCCCAGGTGTCGCCCGGGTAGAGCTGGGTCAGTTCCTTCCTGTTATTAGCTGAATCTTTTAATTTCATGCACAAGGCAAAGCAGCTTTTTTTTGAATAACTTCCATCTTCTAACTATGCATTAATATATTTTCATCCCCTTTCCATGGAAAGGTTTAAAAAATTTACGTCAAAAGCAATAAAGGTTTACTGAGTACAAAAACCATTAGTTAGACGAGTTAAAAATATACCGAAATTAAGAACGAAATAGAGAAATGATAAATCATTTGAAATATCGAGAGAACAATTACGAATCTTTAGATTTGGTGTAAAGTTTCTAGAGAAAGATATGCACCCACTCCGGGGTTAAGTCAGCCTACAGCTCTCATAAAATGCCTAACTTTGAAAACTTTGAAAAGTTATTCTGGGACTACGAAAAAAGTAATCCGCACTCGTTTGAGCTTTATTAAACATGTTTGAGTACAAAAAAAAATTTAACTTAACATTTTGATAGAAAATGGCGTCTGTTGGGCTAATTTTTGGAATGACCTTTTTCGAGATGGTCACTTGCCTCTTGCCATTTCACACAAAATGAAAAGCGGAATCTTAATCAAAAAAGGACTTACTACTAAAGTACGTATGTCTTTAGCTTTACATAAAAGTTTCTCAAAATAGCGGACTTGTAGAAAATGGACTTGTAGAAATTTGATCGCAAACATTAACAGTAAATTGTTCAAAAAATGTTTTTGCAATAATAACAAGAAACTAATAGACGGTTTAGTAGATAATTTTTCCATCAAGCCTTAGTTGAAATTTCATGTGGATACCTGAGATTGCCTCCGCCCGATGATAGTCGCCTGATTTGAAAAATGCAATTTCGAGAAAAATGTATTTCCAATTCAACCTGCTGAAGCTGATTTATTCAAAAGTTTCGACTTTGGACAGGAGATTGGAAAGGAAATTTTTTTTTCTGCCGTTTCAATAATGTTTTCAGGAATCTAAAATGTAGCTTAATTTTAAAAAAATACATTTTTCGAAAACCCTAGACTGGCCTAACTACAGAAAGTTGTTCGACTTTTAATTTTGAAGAAATTGCTAGCCCGAACCCTATATTGAACTCGATTATTTCGCATATTAAAAAACACTTTTATGTTCAAGCAAGGTTTATGCACTGAAAATATATTTTTCTAAAAACGTTTCTAAAAGCTTTTCTAGAAAACTCTCTATCTTTAATCAAGTACAATTAATCTTTGTTTCGAGAAAAAATTATTTATGCCACAAACCCAGCAAATGTGCAAAACCGAAACACATTTACCACAGTGCATACAAATTTTAAACAGATACTAATTACTACAGTAGTTAATACAGAAGTTGTATAAACTTAACTGTCATTACCGCAGCTTACCAATGGCAAACTGCAACTTCTGACGCCGCTTTATCCTTCTTAGCCGCGAAGACAAACTCACACAGACGCTAGGACTGATTGTCTGTCTGCGCGCCGCCAGCAAACTTCTCAACTCTAAGTAATTAGTAGCATTCACTTAAGCCCGAAATTTTACATTAAAAGAATCCAGGCATTTCCGCTATTTACCTAGCCACCGACCCCAGCGGTTGAGCTATGAACTCCATGCGGAAACGCAGATTTACGCAAATTCACGCAAAACTGACGCAACCGCTTTGCACTGCGCTCCAAATGGCAACACTCGCCCTCCGCCGCTCATGCAATGGGAGTTTGAAAATAAATAACGCGCTGTGTGAATGGCCTGCTTGTTGTTGCATTTGTTATTGTGACTGCGAACTCCTTTTGCTGCAGTTCTTTTACACTGTTTGTTTAGGGGCTTTGCCTTCGTCTGCCTGCAAACAAATACTGTGAATGTATTGTGAAGCTCATGAAAAATTAAATTAGGCGCGCCCCACCTGCACCGCACATTGTCGACAAACAGGCATAGTTTACTCAGTGGTCAAACAGGCTAAGCTCGCGCTGCAAAGGAGTAGTTGCAACACTTGCGGGGCAATCTCGTTGCACTGGTTGCGCAGGTATTTGCATTTGTGTAGGTGTGTGTTTGTGTTGCCAAACGCTAATTACAAGTTATGCGGCAGATAGAGTCTTAAAAGCAGTTGCCATTTGGCGAAAATTATGTGAAAATTATTTAGTGAGAGAATTTATGGTTCGCCAACGTTGCGCGCAAAGTGCGGGCCAAGGCCGAGCAAATAAGTGGCAATCACTGATTCCTTGCCTCTTTATTAATTATTGCACGTTTTCTAAGCTCTTACTGCACTCAATTGCGCGTGTGAGAGCGTAGAACCGGAATACAAAGATGCGCACTACAAGGCACTTATACGCCGTGGAGCACCTGTTTAGTGAGCGTGCTAAGCAAATAATGGCAAATGCTTGAGTATTGTAAGTAATTGAAAGTTTATCATTGTGGTTTATTTGTGTATAAGTAAATAATTTGTGCAAGTAAGTATTTGAATGCTAATTCAAGAAAAAGTTTATTAATTGAATTTAAAGCCAGTATAAATATTAGTGTAAAGTTGAAGGCATGTTGTTTTTAGATTCTCTTAGAAAAAATCCAACTCAATGACAATAATATCGCATATTGAACTATATCTTGCTATTATATTTGTATTTACTTTTTCTATTTGATAAGTGTTATTCGTTCGTTTGTCGATTTGTGAGATCTTCCTTGCCAACTATAAATTGCTTACAGATTTTTTCCGTTCCAAATGTTTTCCTCTTAAAAATTGAGATTGGATTTTCTGCCTTAATGATGCACAACTCAGCCACCGAAAGCAATAAACCATTTGTTTGTCTCATTTTCATTGTTTCATTACATAATATGGGTGATGTTTATAATCTATGACCATGTACCATACATGCAGTATAGTAAAGTAATGAAGTATTCTGTTAAGTGAAGCAGTCATCGTGTCCTCTTTGGTTGTGATTTGTAACCACGTTTGCTTGTTGACAGATAAATATAAGTGTCTGGGTGAACGATTGTAATGCCGCAATATTGGGAATGCTTCTCATTAATAGGGCCATCACGGATTTTAGTAAAAGCCGCTGTAAATAAATTTTCAAAGTTCGAAGATGATTGCGTTGAGAAATTTTGGAAATTTTTTACAAAAAAAAAAAGATTATAAACTGTGAGTTATCAACTTCATATTAATATATCTGAAACGAAAAGATACACAAGATACATGGAAGAAATTTTTTTGAGTTTTTATCAACACTGAGTGTATTTAAAAGTTAAATGAAAAATAATCTGGTTGCATCAGGGCACAGTTTATATAACGATTATAGATAAAAAAAAATATTTAGTACACCATCAATGGAATTTTAAACCATATTTCAAATAAAATGGCACTTATATCGAATTTCCGTGTCAAAGCACAACTCTATATCTCTAACTAAATCTACAAAATGCAGAATCTCCATAAATGCAGAATTTTTAGTTGAACTAAATAATATAATTTCAATTGAGAAGATACGCATTTTGAATAAAATATTTTCAGCCATCTAATTTGAATCCCAAAACAATCAGAAGCTCTTCTTCTTCTTCTCTCCTCTTCTTGAGGCTTCGAATTTTTTGGATTGTTCTATAGCTACGCATTTACCTATAGCTACTTCATCCCATTTATTTTTTACAAAGTATCCATATCCATACCTCATATCTGGCTTTTGGTTGACTCTACAGTCTTTGTTACTATCTAGACTTCATAACTTGCTAAGACTGATTAAGAAGAGTTATGATTATTAACTTTTTATATTTTCAACCACACTCGTTTCCACTTCAATTACAACCTCGAAAAAATTATGTGTATGCAACATAATTATATACGGACTGGAAAGGGTGCTTCTTTCCATTCAGGTCGTATTCTTTAAAACTTTTTGGTTTACCCTCTCACGTAACTGTCCCTGTTTCGAAGAGTAGAACTCATTTTTGCATTGTCTCAGATTATATATATGTAGTTATATATATATATATATATTTATATGCAGACAGTAGTTCGAGTTGTTACTCTTAATCTTCAAATGCTTCTTTTAAATGTTGTAGGCATACATATTGGTTTGTAAATAAATTAATTGAGACGATATTATCCGAAACATGTGCCTTTCAATAACTTAATTATACTAAGGAATTTGCTTGAAATATTCAAAAATTTTAAATACTGCAACAAAAATCAAAAACACTCTTTAAATAGTTCAGAAACTACAACCTTAAAATTGCACCAATCAGCACATTTCCCTGAGCTACACATACACACACACATATATATATGAAATAAAACTCACGCGAACTCAAAGCACATAATCTCAACAAAACTTCACGCCCAAATAGGGCTTGAGCGTGAGCAAGGCATTAAATTGGTAATTACTTTTTGATGCAAACATTCAAGAGTTCTGTTATCCTTCTCTCTGCTTTCTTTCTGCTTTTTTGCTGCTGCATCAATTAACCAGCTTACTCTAGCATACCAGCTACTGAATGACTTTGTGTGAATTTCAATTAACTTAATCAATCTACATCAATACAAAATTGCTTATCGATGCGCCGCAACTTTGTTACTCGAGCGCGCACACACACACCACGCACAGCGCTGCATACTTCTAGGCGCACAAACAAACATTCTTACAAGCGCTATTTGTACGCGTATAGCGGTAAAGTAAGGAAAAGAGACGTATGCGCTCACACCCCCTTCACGCCCCGCGCGTTCCATAAACGCACCGAAACCAAAAGGGTATTGAAACAAATCAGAACTGGGGGCAACTTTGTAATGCGAGCTGTCTGAGCTAGCTTTTGATTAAAACTAACGCCGCACAGCCCCATGCACACAAACACATCGTAGGTGCGGTGCTGTGCTGTGTCTGCCACCCTGCTGGCTCATATTCACTGGATTATCTAATCTCCGGTAATTAATTTAATTGGACTCATCAAAAGCATGGAAAAACGCATCAATTTAGATAGACATCTCACTTGGGCGGTCAGCAGGCAGATACACCGGGAGTCACAGCATCGGCTGAGTGTTGCAAGCGCTACATAAAGACTCTGCCCTCCCCATGCTACACAGCAGAACATCAGGTGTGTTGGTCCCTGTGCCAATGACACAGCACACGCGTTCTCTTCAAGGCGCGGATAGTGACTCCATTCGCTCATACTTGTATATATACTTATGTATTAGTGCTACTCGTCCAGTGCTAGCACCATACCAGGTCAAATAACAGCTTGTTTTAGCTAGAATTAACTTTAAATTAAGCTAATCACAGCTCATGCAGCACATGCAGCAGAATATCCATAAGAAAGCCGGCTGGAGATGTTGACGAAGGGTGAATGTATGAAAGATAAAGTGTACAATGGCGGCTGGCATGCGAGAAGAGCGAAATAATTTGAAAGCAAAGCGGACAATCTAATCAGGCAGGGACAAAGGCGAGGCTTAAGAAGTTGTAAAGAACCGAAGTTAATTTGTATATATATGACGGTGAGAGTGAGTCAACTAGCGCTGGCTGAAGCAGGCACTCTACAATTGACAGTTTTCCAAATGAAATAGCTCTTTTCTGCATAAAAAAAATTTCAACTCCTTATGAATACAGTTAGCATTAGTTTGCTTAAATAAAATATATTAAATTTGCAAAAGGCTTCTTTGCTGCAGGGCTGTTTAATTAGGTTTGTTGTACAAGGAAATCAATACTCTAAAAAAATTATATTATATAAAAATTATATATATATATAGATGTAAATGATCAGGATGGAAACACGTGTTGAAATCTGAGTGATTGTCTGTCCGTCCGTCCGTCCGTCTGTCCGTGTAAGCGACAACTTGAGTAAAAATTAAGATATTTTCATGAAACTTGGTACACGTGTTCTTTGTCACCGTAAGACGGTTGATATTGCAGATGGGCGTATTTGGACACTTCCACGCCCACAAAATGCCATTAATTGCAAACAGATAAAGTGCTATAACTAAAAAGTAAATTAAGATATAAACGTGTTATTTGGAATAGAGGATTCTAGTAGCGTGGGGCATCTGTGGGCAAACATTTTTGTAAAAGAGGGCATGGCCCCGCCCCCTAATAGGTTTAATATATATATCTCGGAAACCGTTAAAGCTATATCAATCAATCTGGTGACTCTTCATATGCTGAGAAAATGGGTAAAATCGGAATATAACCACTCCCACCTCCCATACAAAGAGCACGTCAGAAACATTAATTCTTACAGCAAATATGTTACGGAAGGGTTGCATAGGAATCTGTGTAAAGCTTTTGTGATGGGTATGGCACCGCCCACTTTTAGGTGAAATCGCATATCTTAAGATATGCCGCCTTAACCGATTTTAACCAAATTTGGTAAATGACATTACATTTGCAGTCTTATGTCACGCTGTGAAAATGCAAGAAATCGAATGAAAATTACGCCTACTTCTCATATAACACAATTTTAAGTTTCATCCGATCACTTCACTTTAAAGTAGATAAATCGAGTATCAACTAAGATATTGGAATAAAGTTTTTCGCGAATAGTACGTTCAAGATATGTCATATCATGGTTAGAAAAAGTCGAAATCGGATTATATCTTTTCAAGCCACCAGATACCCAATATATGGAGCTCAGTGCCTCTATCTGACTTTTGTCTTTGTGATCTGTTAAGAAAAATGGGAAAAATCGGGTAAATACTTCCCCCAGCCCCCACATACCTAATATACGTATTTTCAACCTCCAGGTAGACTTCATTCCATATTTTTCGGTCAACATGTAAGATATCTATCCAACTGCTAGTGTCAAAGGGACAATACGCACTAATAACCGCCATAACTGTGATAACCCTAACCACGCTATTTTTCTACCTTCGAATATGCTTCAGAGCCTTCATGCTTAATTACCATTACTACGAAGCCATAGTTTACTGCCGAAAACGTGTGAAATCGGTGAACGAATTATCCCAGCTCCCATATATTACATGTAATGACTTTCGCTATTCTGGCAGACTGCCGAATATGTCGATCACTGTGTGAGTTACCTTCACAAAATTGAAGATGAAGATGAAGAATTGAAAGAAGTTAATGTGATCGGTGCAGATCTTCCTCTAACCCAAAAATTCCCAATATAAGAATTCCTAACTTTCCACCTGACTTTAAACCGTTTATGTTGGTCAATATGTGTGATATTTTAATGAAATTAAGTCGATGTGGAGTGGAGTGGAGTGGAACACAATGTGACTTCGCGCTAAATGTGAAAGAAATTGGTCTAGATCATGGTCTAAGCCGCTTATTCCTAATGCAATGATTTCCTTTTCTCTGGTTGACTTTTTCCTCATGTATCTAATATATTTGTTAAACCACTTTGGTTGAGTTTATATCGCATATGTCACTTTTGAGTTAAATACAAATATATTTTGGTACACACGTCCCATTAAAATAGTTGTAGAGTTCCACCACCTACCACATGATAGAGATCCTTCATCTGTATCACAACTGGTATATGTCTGCGATAAACCAACTAAGCAGTATGCTCCTAAATGTAGACCAAGTTATTTCATTGAATGTACGTGAAAGTGAGTATGATTTACTGATGATTTTCTTGATAATTCTTCATGTAGACATTGTTTGCTTTTTATTCGCTCCTAGAAGTTATGAACTATTCAGTTCTGTAAGCATAATATTTGGTTTTCCAAACCAATCTGTGATTAAACACACTTAGCTGTGGTTTGTTGCTAGACACCCGCCCATTAGTCTCTAAGAAATATTTTCACTTACAATTTGTAAAGTATGTATGTATATAAACTATGTGGACAGAAGAGTGTTTCTCAAGTGCTACCTACCTAATACAATTTATAGTGTATATGAGTAGTCCAAAGCCCTGTGTTCCAGGCTACATGTGAAGACTCGTGAGAAGAACAAAGCGACATATGAAAATACGCCCCCCTTTCAGGAACCAAATTTCTTGTAAAATATTTACATCAATTTGAAAATTGCTCGAATGTGGAAGAGAAACTTTGATTTCAATTGTTTTGTATATTTTATACTTTTAATACTTATACGTAAGTTTAACTGACAAAATAAATCGAACATTTGAGCACATCCTATAAATAAATCATCTGAGCAAAATGGTATTTCCGCTTACAAAAGCATCAAACTTGCTTTGTTCTAAATGCATATTAAGTAGTTCTCGGATAAAAGCACGAGCACGTGCGCTGAATTGGCCTCATTCCATGTGAGTTGTGAGCTTTCAGGCCTCAATACATGTGCCAACTTTTTAATTGGCGCTGATTATATCCAACCGCAATGGTAGACCACACACAACAACAACAACTACAACAACAACACGAGCGTCAGCTGAGCATCTAGGCGAGCGAAATAGCTGCCTTTCTTCGCCGCCGCGTGAAACCTTATCAATACTGTTTAATGATGAAACTTTTCACATTGTAGACCGCCGCCTGCACGAGCGAACCTTTTTCTTTAACGTAATTCCAAAAGCGAGAGCGCTCGAAACAATGGGGTGCTCGAGTTGCCTGAAATGCGCCAATAAATGGCGTAAGAAATTTAAATGCGAAAATATATATATATATATTTAGTCAATGTTGTTTTAGTATCTGGTTTTGCAGCTTAAATTTGCGAGATTTTCGGCATACACTGCGAGTTGAATGAAAAGTAATGATTTTCTATATATTTTGGATTATTTATTGCCATACAGTTATATGCACACACGCGCACATACACAAATTTATTTAGTTATTTTTTTATTGCGTATCCATTTTATTTGTTGCTTTTGTCCCTTTTGTTGTTTTTGTTGTTTTTACTAAAGGTCTGTTTTTCCTTTGGTCAAATCCAGCGGCTTAAGCGAAGCATGAATATTTCGGCCCTCGCTTGGCGTTCAATCGACAAGAGCAATGACTCGTAATTTCGGCATTGCCCCATTTGGGATCCACGCTCACCAGCACTACTCGCCTGCTGTATGTAATTTTGTTGTTGTTATTGCAATTTAGTGGCTGCCGCTTCAAAAACTTTCAATCTGGAAAATCCGTAAATCATTTCTATTTTGATTGCTCTTGTTTTTATTTTCTGACTTAAGTTCTCAATGTACCGAAACTTATCGCTGTTGACGCACACACACACACACACACACACATACGGTGACAACGCTTTGCTTTCTTAACGATAGTCGAGTGTGGCGAGCGCCCGTTTTTCCTAATTGGATACACTTATCGTTGATGCTCAATCTCAATTTCGAATTAATTGAGCTGAACAGATGAAATTTGTTGGCGTGGCACGGACCAATACACTGACAAATAAGACAAATCAATGCGCACACACAACATTTTACCCTGCTTTATTATTAAGCAAACACACACACTCATCTCAAAGATTCCACACACACACACAGACACACTTACATTTTGTAACATCTCCGCTTATCTTAAAATTCTCAACCCGCACACTGACACCTCTCTCTCTCTCTCACTCTCTGTCTCTGCGTACCTCTCTGGCAGCCATTACACACACACCAGCACTCCAGCAATCGTCGTCATTTCTACACCTCGAAAATAAAGCGCTGATTAAAGCAGAAATCACTTCACCTTTCCTCGGCGCACATACACCGTTCGTACACCGACATAGTCTGTATGTGTGAGTGTATGCGCGTGTAGGCGCCTTTAGTTGCCAAATGCGTTGCGAAAAGCAAAACCAAATCCAAATCAAAGACCATAGAAGACGTATACGAAATCAGTGATGAGGTCACATCGATAGAAAATTTATTGCCGTCGATTGATATGCCAATGAAAATGTTCAGGTTGAAGTTGTGGCCATTAGAGCCATGCCCGCCCGCAATGTCTGCATGTCTGACTAAGCCACAGCCTTTGCTGACCATGCGGATTCGATTTCGGCCAGTGAAAGTTTGGCAAGCAAGCATTCACACGCACACGCACACGCACACATACACGCACACATACACATACACATACACACACACAAACTGCTAATGCATTGAGTAGTGTTGGTGGCCCAGAGGCTGGAAGTTCGCGGTGGCTGGTCGCCTAGAGCAGGCACAAGGCAATTGGCTGCTGGAATTTGCGCAAATCTAATGAACTTCAATGAACTTTAATTTCTATGACCTGAATGGGTGTGTGGCATAAAAGCAACGCAGTCCATTTTGTCGCAACGCAATGAAATTATACGAGAAATTATATCGCAATAATTTCATTTCGATGGCAATTTTTATTGGCCCGGCCGTGTTGAGCTCGGCATGTGGCAAATGTAACGGTATTTGCTGGTCGTGTGGGTGAAAGGCGCATATTTAATGCACAATAATAATGTTAAAATGCTTTAGTAAGCCACACACACACACACACACACACACACAGGCACACACCGGACCATTATATAGTGGAATGGAATGACTCGGTATGCTTTCACAGGCATGAAATTGGTAGCAATTTGCAGACTGAATTTCATTTTAATTACACCAATGAGTTGCACTTACACACACACACACATATGTACACATGCAGACCTAAATGCAATTACATACATACACACATACATGCGTAATTATTTCAAATAAGTTCGTTTTATAAGTCAAAGCATAGCACTCATTACACTTGCCAGTGTGTGTGCATGTGCAACGGTACACCCTCTGTCGCATATAAATACATACATACAAGCGTATTTATATGCACATACACTTGTATGTGCACTTTAAAGTTCAATATTCGCTTTGTTGATACAAACGAAATTTTAATCGGTTTTGCTCGTAAATTGCAGTCGAGTGTGCAACTCTGCTTGCGAAATTTAATATCGTTGTGCACTAATATTAATAATACGAATGCAAATAGCACAAATGCATATGTTGTGGTTGTTGTTGTTGTTGTTGTTGTTGTTGTTGTTATCATATTGACATCCACTTGAACAACTGCTGCACACAAACTAAACTGGGGTCGGGCCAATGAGTGCGCTTTTTGTAGTTGTAGTTGGCAAACGAATTTGTTATTTCGATTTTAGCAATTTCACATTAATAATAATTATAACCTTGCTCAAACAAAAATTAATAAACATAAAATGTTCGTAATTATATTTCATTTGAAAGCTTTTTGGCAAGCATTTACGAGCTGATATTACTTAACGTCTCATTACAACACAAACTAAACCTATTTGATTTAGTGCATACGTTGATTAGGGGTTAATTTTCCTGAATGTATGCGCAATACATACATAGCTTTAGTGGTTTACGATTAAACTTGGTCTAGAACATTGATTCATGTTGTGCAACACTTAGATAAATACTGAAAAAAAACAAAATGTTTAATTAAAATTTACCTAATCTTTTTTTGAATTTGTTTAGGAAATGGCAACTCTATATCTAAAACATATGTATATTACTCACTATTGTTCACAGTTATAGTCGTAGAAAAGTAAAAGCGCTTCACAAATAGTCTTAGATTAATGTTTGGCTTTTAATTTGACCTTTTTTCCACAGGAACCTAAAAAAAGTACAAAAAAAAAATATTAAACAAAAACTCATGATAGTTTAACAATTATTTAATATTCATTCTCAGATTTAAAAAAAAAGGAAAAGATTTTATAGATTTTATCTAAATAACTATATAGATAACTATAGAGATTTAAATACCTTTATTTGCCTAAACTATTAAAATAGGTGGATATATTATTTAATATATGGAAATGTACTTAAAAATAACAGAAATGTTTACTAAAATAGCCAAGTTAACATTTAATGTTTCATTTAATAGTACATTTAAGTAGAAACCCTAAGTATTAAATGTCCACATTTTCCTTACAGTTGGTAATCCTGCTAAAAAATAGTTGAATTAAATTAATTTTTAATTCAAAATACTTTCTATATTATATATAAACATTTTTTTAATAATCTTAGTGTTTGGCAAACAGGTGACAAGCTATGCAAAATGTGTCTGCTTCTTTAAATTCTTTATTCAGTAGACATTAATTCCTATATAAGTGGTAACTCTGCATACCAAAAATATGCTTAAGCATCTGCCACATAGCACTTTATTGTGCAGACTGTTGAGTTAAAACAATTCAATTATCTCTTACTCTGTGATTGACCTCTAGAAAACGTAATTTTGGACACGCGTACCGTATATGATTAACTACTGCAAACTTTTACAAGCATTTTTAGAGGCTTTATATTTTTAACCATCCTGTTTTGTGCCCTTTTAAAATAATATCTCACCTAGTCTGGTTGGTTTTGTCTAAAGAGCCTGAACCAATGGTACATAACCTTAATCTTTGTTGTCTATGAAACTTTTGCTGAAAATCGGAAGCACAACACTGAATATTTTTAATATATATGATATATGAGAACTACAATGTACGTTTTTGTTTATTTGTATACCTCTTTTTCATGGTCTTTACTCTTGAATTCTCATCAATGTTAAGAAAGGTCACTGAAAGTTTTTCTGAAAGACTGAAAGAAAAAATTCTAATCTAAATTCTAATTAAAATCTAATTCTTGAAACTTCCGCTTTAATATTATTATTTTTCGAATAAAATAACTCAAAGTAATTATGCTTGCTGAAGGCAGCAATATGTTAAAGTAGTAAGTAAAACTTTTCTATCTAATTGAGAGCTTGCAGAGAAACACGTTGAAAAGAGAAAGTGTTTTATAGAAGTTTCTAGGCAAATCATTTGAATTATTCTCATTTATGCATTTATTTTTTCTCACGCTTTTTGTGACTAATGCTGACATATAAGTTAACAAAGTAATTATCCAAAGCATGCAGAGAGCTTTATCGAATTAATGTAACCTTTTTAGCAAACTTTTCTTGTTTCACTCTTTTTTTTTTGTATTAAAAAAACAGAATATACAATAAAATAATATAAATAAATAATCAACAAATATAAATGTACAGTTAATATTCGGGTCATTCCAAATTAAACTACAATGTATACTTACTCTCACATTACCTCAAAAAACTACAAACAACCAACGATTATCCCACCGATCGGCATATTTTTAACAAAAACTTTCAAAATAACCTCAAAAGCGCTTAATCCCCTAGCAGTGATCACAAGTTATGCCAAAAAGGTTACACTAATGGCAAGAATATGATTCCACCAAAAAAAAAAAAATAATAAAATGGCGCATTCGATTCAATAATCCATTGAGTCGCACAGCCGAAGTCGTTCTGAGGAAATAGAAAAGTGCCATAAAGTGCTAATGGCTACAAAAAAGAAAGAACAAGATACGTGTGTATGTGTATGTGTGTGTATGTTGGATATCAGACTCACCTGTGTGCTTTTGACTTACTTTCTTACTTCCGCTTATACTTGTATAACTGTTAAATCGGATATCTTTGTTGTGCTAGAGTTCAGAGCGCGCTAAGCCACTGCCGGTCGGATTCCGAAATGGCTCTAAACTGCCATCAACAACAATGGGCACTTAAAGTTGTCAGCCAACACAGCGAAGACAGGTGGACACCGCACGCCCAACACCACCGAAAACAACAAAAAAAAAAAAAACAAAAAAACATTAAATAAAATAAAAGCGCAATCGCAACATCGGTGGCTTGACTTTTATTGTCGCAATGTCGTTAGTGTGGTATGGCTGTGTGTATATTTGTGTATGTGTGTGTGCACTGCACTACAAACTGCGCTGAAATTATGACTGTTGATAAACAAATAAAAAGTTTCTAATAGCATAATGCCATTCAACAACTTTGGCCCTTAACTTGGCGGCCGTGCAGCAAATACACACACACATACACACCTATATAAGTTTTATTTAGAGTGTGTACTTCTACTTTACAATAATAGTGCCGTTATGAATGCGCGCTCTGCCACGCCGCACCTCTCTATGCTTCGACGAAACCAAGTCCGTGTGACTCGCTTAAGTTTGCTCACACACACACACATGTGACACAGCGACGCGGCGAGGCAGTGAAGCGTTCAGAAAGGCCACCGAATTCACATTCAAATAAGCGGCAAAACATAGAAGTCCTTTCAATGGAGTCGAACAAATGTATATTTGCACTTTATATTACCAATGGCTTGCGTGTGCGCAAACTTGTGACCAGCTTAGGTTCCAGAAAAATACACATACGCATAAATTTCGCTTCTAAGCTACTTATGTGCATACATTAACAGTTAGTCTATGCAATTTCCAAACATGTGCGCCAATTTATTAGCCTCATTGCCAAAACTTAATCGTCGAAATATGATTTTATGCAAATTGCTTGGCAATTTTTGGCTTCTACAATTGAATTTGTCTAAAATTTTACACTTCACACACTTTACACGCACACACCCACACGCACAGACACACACAAATACACTTACACACATATACATACGTGTAATATTGTTGTACAGAAATTCCGCTTGCCAAATATCCCGTTAGGGCCAACAATTCGCGCTCCATCAAACTCCTCTCATTCGGCAGCGCCTGCTCGCTCAGCCCGTTCGGTCCATCGCCGCAGTCGGCACTCCGTTCAATTACATTAATTGAGTCAATTTCTTGATTAAATTGATGTTCACTTCCATTTTTATTGGACTTCATGGTGTGCGCGGTGCTCGCATTGATTGTGTGACGCCATGATAATACAGTTGAGCGAGTGAACGTGTGAGCGGGTGAGCGGGTGAGCAGGTGTGTGGATTGTGTAATGTTGTTTGTATCTGTTAGGCACTCAGCAATTGCTTATCTACAAATAATGCGTTCGAACAATGGTGGCAACCCTGATAACCGCATTTTAGATTTGTGTTCATACACGAAATGCAACGACCGCCAGAGAGGATTTTGCTGAGTGGTGCAAGATCCCTAGCTAGTAGGTCGGAGGTGTAGAACGCAACCCATAAAAAAAGAAGAAAAAAATCAACATCGCTTGAAGTCGAAACTTTGCAAATAGTGCATACTTCCTGTTGTATTTGATTTTGAAGAAACTTTTCATGATATCAATTTGATAATTCGTGAATTTGATGGGGTTATTGGTATCCCAATAGAGTGGGTACATCATTTTTTTTTATTTAGAGTGTTCCGCCGACAGACTAGTGTACGTAATCGGAACAGAATCGGAACGGGATCGGAAAATATGCCTCAATTTATGAAATCATTGAAGAAGCAGTCTATTTTCCCCCTTTAAAATGTGGATGGTCTGAATGTTCCGTTTATTGGCAAAATTAGTTCATTAAAAGTTCGTAAGTAATCAAATGAAGCTGGATTGTATGACAAAAGCTCGTCAACACAGAATACTAATCGAAGCTTCTCCGGTTAGTTCTATCTAATATTTACTAAATCTAAAGAGCACGCTTTTTTACAAAAGGGAAAAAACTTAAAAATTGATCGCTCCAAAAATTTTGTCACAAGTAAAAATTTAAGTTTATTTTAAAGTATACTTTCAGGCGTAAATTTCATTATAAAAGATCTCTGTCGCTATCAGATTCAGTTCATTCTACAAACTTCTTTTGCAGACCCTTGAAAAGACTTTCGTTAGAGCACTTTTATATGCATAATTCGAAGTAACTTTAGATGGAGCACATATTAACAATGCTCTATAAAGGTTTTTGGTAAAACCCTGAATGTTATCTACTAAAAAATTTTATCAAATTTATTGGACATTTAAGCTTCGCTGGTACTGTACACCACTTCAAGCTCACTCGCGCATATAAATGTGCTTTTCTGTTTGTTTGTTTGTTTGTTTGTGTGGTTTCATAATTTTTTCAGCTCAAATAACCGTCGGAAGTGAGTATTGTTGTATTGATGTTTGCATTGTGCTTGTGTACGCAACTATATACACACACGCACACACACACAACCTTAATATAGTGCCACAAAATGTGTATATATGTGTGTGTGTGTGTGTGTATGGCAAAGCGATTGCCAGTGTTTTAGTGCCACTATTGTTGCGGCTGCAAAAAAGCACGCGTGTGTACGCAGTTGCGGCACACCGAAATAGTCGAAATGTAAACAGGACACGGTACGGTTCCCGTTTCGCTATTGATGATTGCTACCGCCGCAGCATAACGGAAATCGTCAGCTTGATTTTTTCTACTTTTGTTTTTGTTTTTGTTATTGTTTCTGTTTCTGTTTAAGTTTTTTCATTCGTTCTATTGTTTATAGCATGCAGCAATGTTTTTACGGCATTAACCGGCCACTGCAGACATTTTCTTGTTGTTGTTTTTGTTTCGATTTCCGTAACGAATTTCAATGATCGTAATAAAGTGTGCGGTTTTCAGAAATGTTCAAATTCTAGTTAGGAAATTTTTAGTGTGCTATAAATGTTTATGTTTTTCTTATGAGTTTTATTGAATAATAATACTTAAATGTAATTTTCTAGTAAAATAAATGTATGTTTTTTTTTTTTCAATTCATCGTTGATTTGAAATAGAAAAAACTTCTCTGATTAATATTCATTAATAGTTTTAATCATACTTGGTTGAATCAAGTTGGAAAATAGGAAATTCTGTAATCAGATTTGAACTCAAGATGTCTGCGATTTCCTCTTATTTGCATACCCTTCTCATTTAAACCCTTCAAAATCACACCTCGCCCAAGAGTTTGCTCTGCTCCATTGCATCTATTTCGTTTCACTGTATTTTTTAATAACTTTTTTTTTATGTATTAAAAAGTTAGCGACCAGGAAAGAATTCGTCCATAAACTGACGAATAACTATATCGACATTTTCCAGTTACGTTTCCAATGGGGTACCGCGCGCATAAAAGTATGCAATATTTTTTAAGTGGCTGCGCCTTAAATAATAATAACAAAGAATTTAAATAATTCCGAATGGGGAAATAAATAAAATTTAACGCGTACAAAAAAATAAAAATAATTTAAAAACCGACGCAATTGCTGGTGGAACAATCACTGAATTTAAATCACAATGCCTCGCTATCAATGAACAGGGAATCGCACACCCATGCATTTGTTCCAATATATTTTTGCGTGCGATCGCGTACGTGGCTAAAAATATGAATATTTCGTTCTTTTCAGTGCCTTTTCATTTTTCTTTCTGTTTATTTATTAAATTTTTATTTCTTTTTAAGGCTGCGGTCATAAATGCGCAAGTAATTTATAAAAATATTTCATCTTTATTTAAGATATTACTGCGCATTGTTTTCGGTTACATAATACAAAGGTAATAAAAATAACACTGAAAACAAAAATAAGCTGCAAAATTGACTAAATAATATGTATTCTTATTGATTGATATTCGATTGAGTAACAAAGTTTTCGCAAATAGTTGCATTCTTGTATACCCATTATTTTAAGGGGTGTTGACTGATAGTTTAAAACATTTTTTTTTTTTATAAGTGTAATTTACGCTTCCTCCTTGTGCAGAGCTTTTAAATAACTGTCTTATGCAACTTTCAAAAGTCAACATTTACTTGAAAAAATATTAATGCAGCAGGTTTCTAGGCTCTACAGATTACATCAGCATATTTCTAAAAAAAAAAAATCTATGAAATTTTTTTGGCCCAATGGAACTGAAATGCAAGATATTCAACTCCTTTCCAGAAAAAGTAAGAATAATTATATTTTTACCAAAAATATATTATTTTAACCAAAAATATATTGAAAAAGAAATAAATATTGTTGCATTGCACATCAGTAATGTAAAGGTGATCCGCTAAGGAAGCAAGTTCATTGAAGATAATTTCAGCCACCTTTTTTTTTTAATTACCAACTGCTTTAAGATTTGTACAGAGAAATCATTAACTGTGACTTTTTGTTTCTTTTCCCACTCGATACTTATCCAGCACTTTTCCAACTTCAATTCAACTCGGATGATCTCATAAATCTAGGTGCCATCATATTCCCCTATCAGAAAAATATATTGCATATAATTTCAAAACGTCGCCTAATATTATGCTGAATAAAAAATGGAACATATTTTACCTAAGTCACACTCCACACTTCTAAGAGTTGAATAGAATAAATTTGAATTGAGTAAGTAATTTGAGCGCGTAATCACTTGAAATGCAATGCTGCTGCCATTTAAAATGATAATAGGCCATCAAAAGTGCGTATACTATTTATTTTCTACTAGTTATATGCGAATGAAAAGAGCAGATCGACAAAAAAAGATTCGGAAGTCGAATAAAGCAAATAACTATAAAAGGAAACAATTTATTTGATTCAAGGCAAACTTTTATTAAACCTGGCATTGGTTGTGGCCATGTGGTCGAAAGGAATAAATGTTTTATTGAAATACGCTATTTATGCACCCACAAATTTTACTTTCCCTGCTACTTAAAGGGTGTGCTTATCACATTAATTCACAAAAGATTCATACTAAACTAATATATATTCAATATATATTTTTTTCTTTCCAGACCCGCCCGCAGCGATGTGCCGTCCATGTACATCGAGGAGGACGCGCTGAACGACGAAGAGGCGCTAGCCAGTACACGCTCCGCCGACATACGTGCCGCACGTGTACTGCCCTCGACGCTGGGACCGCGCTGCAGCGCCAGCACAACGAGCAGTCAACACCATTACATCTCTGAGGGTTTCATACAGTACGCACAGCCCAGCCTCAATGGTACGAGCAAAATACCTAAATCTATACTTAATAAACTATAGTCTGCAAAATTTGTTTTAGCCTCAAGTCTACTCTCTCTCTCTCTCTCTTTCATATCTATTTATTTGTATGTATATGCGTGTGTTGTATTCACTATTATGTTTAGTTTGCAAATCCTTGTTTTAGTTGTAGTAGTAGTAGACTTAGTTGAAACTTTTCTATCGCTTTACACATTTTCATTCCTTCTCTTCATTTAATTTGCATTTAGTGCTCCTACAACTTTTCTCTTACCATTCTCAATCTCTCTTCTCTCATATTTTGTATGTATTTATGTATAAAATAAAAATGCTTTTACTATTTTCTATTTGTATGTATATGTAATCGTGTTTATTATGTCAATGCCTAAGTATTTGTTTATGGTATGTGTGTATCTTTGTAAAAAACTTGTTCAATTTATATATTTTGCGCTAACTTCTTTCCGCCTTCTCTTTGCCCTACTTATTTGTATGTAGTTGTATTTGTATTTGTATTCGTATTTGCAATTCAATGTTGGCAAGCGATTGCATTAAAATTTTATTACGAATAAGTAGTTGTAGAGTGACATGTAAAGACACTGATTTGCTCGATTCGAAATCATTCAATTATTGTATAACTTTATTTGCTACAACAAATTTGCCGAGAATTCAACACAGAAAGCCATAGAATTGAAAGCAGGCACTTTATGCAGTTATTTATGCAAACGAACTTAACAAAGTGAAATAAAAAACGAAAAGAAAAGTTTCACCGGAATTTTGAAACTTTCGACTAAGTTCGACCGACCCAAACGCACAATTTTTAAAAAGTTTTAAAAATAAATTGCTGACCACCCAAATTACTGTTTTTCGAAACCATGACCTTTTTGAATTTCGAAAATTTACTTGCTGAACAGTTATTTAAAAAACATGTCTCCGAAGTTTCAAATAAAAATGATTTATAATTTTTTGTAAAAAATTTTATTTCAAAAATTTTAATATTATATTTAAATTCTTTCTAAAATTCAAATTTGCTCTAAAATCTAGTTCATTAAGAATTTAAAAATTTTTTTGTCCTGATAATTTTTGAATTAAAAATTTTTTCAATTCCAGTTTTTAAAATTTTTTCATGAAAACTGTGGAAATGTTTTTTAATTTTCCGCCGGCTGATGTGTTCTTTAGTGAAGATTTGCATACATGTAAAACAATTTTCTTAACAAGCATAAGTCGACTTAAATTAGTGGAAACAAATTAAATTATTATTTCAACGATTTCCTGAATTATTCAATCTTAAAGAATACTCTGGAATTTCGAACTTCAAAAAACTACAAAATATGGCAAAAACATAACCATAGATTTTAAATAGATATCAAAACATTGAACTTTACATAAATCGACTTAGCCTTGTTTAACATATTGCCATCGAATAGTGAATTATTTATCTAAAAACTTTAAGTACAAAAAAATATTAAAATGTAAAAATTTATTTACTGAATAAACAGTTGAATATTGTATTTTTAATAACAATTTTTGTATTCTGTTTTAATAATTATTTAATTTAAATTCGAAAAGTTTATAATGCCTTTGTTGTAATTATTTTTTACTTTGTTGGCATGTGAAGATTATTATTAAGCATTTGTTTGTATTCTTCTATATTAAGCTCTTATTTTATTTTGCTCAAATTACTTATACATTTTTAATTGCTTGTGTAAATACTTCAAAATAACTTTATAAGTGTAAAAATAGAATTGTATAAAGAATTCTAGCAAATTAGTAACATTCTGTGTAATTTAATGATTAAATTACTCGCCTAGTCATAGTAAGAAATCAACAAATATCCTATATAGCTTAATAAATATGTATGAACAACTCTATTCCTTTGAATATATTTATATCTGAGGTTTTTATTTATAGCATTTATTTTGGTTTGTAATATTTTAAGTTATTTTTTCCTTAGTATTTACTACCTACACTTGAAAATATGGAAATCTAAAATTTTTGTTAGACACTTATTTTAGTTAAAGTAAATTCTAAGAGGTCGAATTCGGTATGAAAAGGGTCTATAACATTTAAAAAAAGAAACTGCACTATGCATTAAAAGTTCTAGAGAGGCATAATTTGTTTGTTTTCTACAGTTCTGAAATATCAATTAATCGATTAATCGATTTTAATCGATTATTTCAAAGCAGTATATTTTCTAAGTAACAGAAAGCAATAAATAGTTCTTTGATTTGGGAAACAATTTCAAAACTATTGAGCACTTGTTACTTAGTCGTAGAAATATTTGCTGTAGCTCTCTCTTTTCATAGAGCTTTCTCTGCATCCAAGAGGTTCCGTGAAGGCATCGTGATATCTGCAATGACAGTTCACTCGTTATCAAACTCAGTCGTTCTCATGCGAAAATGAACGCAGATATCCACTTAGATTTTGTTCGGAAAAGAATGTAACTGTCTCTTCATATATTATAATGTTTACCATTTGTATACAATATGTTTTGTATTCATCGTTATTTTCGTGAAGCGTCTTCAAAACAATTTCTTTAGTATCAGTTTTTTCTGTTCTTTTCAAGTTTTCAACACCAATTTTAAACCAATTCAGCGCCAGTATCAGCAAACATGCTGTTTTCAGATAGGTTTATTAAATTAATATATCTCAGACAAAGCCGTTGTGGACTGTGAATATGTCAAATGTGGAATGTAAAGAATTCAGAATTCTCTGCCAGTCAGTTAAGGCTTTGCCAAATTACATAATATTCCTCGTATTCTCATAACGGTTACTGAGAACAAATCATTTAGTTAGACTGCTGACCTTCTATCTCTCTCTCTCTCTCTCTTTGTCTCTTTCTCTTGCTTAAATGCCGTGAGCTCTTTCATCGAAAGTCTCACAAGTCTCAAATCATTAATTTGGGAAGAAAAAGTTTCTTGGCCTCTCGGTCTAACGGAAAAATAAAAAAGGCCTTTTAACGCTTCGTTTGACATTCAATCTAAGGCTTTCAAATTCAGAAAGTCACCCACTTGGATATGAACTATAACATTCTGTGCTGGCTAGGTACCTTAAAAACACGGCTGCAATTTTCAATTGCTTCAGATAAACTCCAGTAGCAAGCGAAGGTAACCAACGAAGCCCTACGACTGGCACTGGTATGGCAAATCGCCTCCCATTCTTCGAAATTCCTACCATGTAATGGAGTGTAATAAATATTTCTAATAGATATGGCCTTATGGTAAATGGAATTATAGAAATATTTAATATCCAGCGCCATCTATCGGATTTTTGGACTGAATGTTTTATCTGATGTAAAAAATCTGTGGTACAATTTTGACCTCTGACGTGCATATTTCTTGTTGCGTACTGCTTATATAGAAAATTATATTTGCTTCTACTTTCTTTCATCAAAATCGTTGAAGCTATTTCTATATATATTATATTGAAGATCAAGTGGTTCTGTTACATAAACCATTAGAACAAGTTTTAATATATTGTATATACTCAGCTGAGGTTCAGCCACCGAATAATTTCATTACAGAAGTGCATAAGCTTGTTCGCCCGAGGCACTGCAGAATTGTATAATCCCTGCTGTCTCTATTTTCAACAGTTTAATTTTTCCTTACTTGTTAATTAAATTAAATTTTATTTTTGTTGCTCTACAAACAAATTACATCCGGTGAAGAGTCCGCGGCACTTGAGCCCAAATGTCAGCTCAAAGCGGACAATCGCTCGAAACTTGTATGCCGCTCCATCGGCTATTGGAAATTGAAGTTAAAACTTCAATTATGCAACACTCGAGGACATGCACGATTGGCGCTGTCGATTGCTCCGCGGAAACACTTCTGTTTATTGTGCGCGGCATTGTTTGAATTGCATTTATTGTTAATCGGCGGTTCAGTCTTTGGTAATAATAATTGTCTATGTGCGTGTATATGTGTGTTCGTGCAATAAATAACGAACATTGCAACGCACTTGCGGCCACTGCTGTTGGTTGTTGCAGTTGTTGTTGTTGCTGTCGTTGCACTCAGCAGTTTGTGGTCGGCATCATGGCGCAAACACGAAAAATACATTTGCAATACAACAAAGGGAACACCGAAAAAGACAGTTATACACAACATTTTAAAACTAAAAAAAAGACTTGCAACCTACAACAACACAAACAAATGAATAGCAATAATGCTGCAATGAAGCGCGCACAAAAATACGCAATAAAGCGCGCAAATAGCCACGAAAAGTAACAATTGCACAACAATCGAAAATGCATTTCACCGCAATAACGGCAACAGCAACAGCAAAAACAACAACAATAACAATTACAATAACATAAACTATGACAACAACAACAGCCACAACGCGCACTTCAATAATGCCCCGAGCTACGTGCATAACACTGAATGACCGGCAATAGCAGCGACATACAACAACAACAACACAGATAACAATAGCAGCATACAACACTAACAACAAAGCGTACGAATTTGTTATTTGATGTCAACATGATGAAGTTGAAAGCATCAACAATGGTGTCCACCAAACCGACAACTAAATAAACTTTACGTGCAACATTTCCGTTAGCGCCACATGTGTACACCAATAAATACATAACACACAAACATACATGCACATATAGATGAAGTTGTATGTGTTCACAGTGCAGTTATCAATAAATATGCTCTTGTATGTATTTAAGGGCGAACCAATTGCACAAATTGAGAGACAATAAACCGCTACGTCACTTCCTTTTCCCTCCGATATTTGCATTCAGCATTTTTTGTATTTTGTGCAATTCAATATTTTTGTTCACTAAATGTGTGCAGAGTTTTGAAGATTTGTCAATCAACTAGAGCTCGAGCAAGCGGTCTAAGGGAGCAAAAAAGACTACTCTTTCTCTTTCAATAACTTAAAAATGTCAGTTTGGATCCAATTTCGTTATTTATCATGCGTTGACTGCAAAAGGCCCTTGGAAGCATCACCGTCTCAGAGATTCGTCAATTCAAGACTGGACCCATATGATAACCCAAAATTTCTTCTCTTATAATAAGAAGACCATGTCCAAGGTTGATGAAAGTTTCCTCTCGAGACTGTCTGCTACTACCTCTGGTCTTTCAATCATCAATCATCATCAAGTCATCTCTTTACTCTTCTTAGTCAAAGGACTTGTGAATGGTACTTATACATACCATATGTACTACGGAATTATTTTCTCTGCATTAAGGTAGTGTAGGCAATCTAGTTCAAGGGTCTTAAAAACATCATTCAATTATTGATGGGAGGGTGCAAAAATGTCTCTGCTCAATCGGTCGAAGTGTCGAAGCGTTCAGGGTAATTCAGCTTCAGCAAGTAAAATATTAAACGGGTTTTTCTCGAAACAGCATTTTTCAAACCGGCCGGAGACTATTCTATGTATCCACTAGAAATTGTAAATATGGCTTCACACTAATATTATACTGTAAACTGTCTACGAGTTATTTGTTATTATTGCAACATTTTTTTACACAATATATTGATAATTTTTTCGGTCACAAATCAAGCCGTTTTCACAAGTCCGCTATTTGTCGAAAAATTACCATCACTCCTAGAGGCCCTACTAAAAATGTGATGCCGAAGTAGTCGTATTATATTTGTAACAAAATGTCAAATTAGACCTTTGAGGGCGCTAGGCTGACATAACTACTTAAATAAGTAGCACAGTCTCTTCACAGATGGATCCTAAACAGCATTCACTTATTTGCACTTATGCAAATGTCTCATAGAAATGCCACAAAAACTTATTCACACAATTTAGGAGCAGAATACACTGATGCATGTCGTCTTAAAATTTTTTTTATTAGTCTGTGGGGCCCTACCTTCAAGCAAATGGTGTATTTTCCGACTATTTCCATTTTGTAGACGCCGGCACTTGATCAAGATAAAACAAGTTAATTCTAACTGGAGCCTCTATAGAGATTCTGATCTTGTTATTTGAAAGCTAGTTAGCTCCGAATTGAGATATATATATTATTTTAATAGTAAAAGCAAAGGCAAGTTTCGACAATTCTTCTATCAAAAAAAGAAGTTACTTATAAATATTTTTGTGTAAATATAAAACGATCACTTGTCTCCGACTTCAAATTTTCGTATATATTCATTGAGAGCTGATATGAGCAACAGAGTAATTCGAACATTACAATTAACCAAAAATTACTTTTTGAACTTTTCGAACTAGAGGAACCAAGTATTTAGTAATTCCTTATACATATTTTACATATCTCCAAAAATTTGAGCTAGTTGAGTAGGATGAGTAATTATTGTTCACTATTGTTACCTATTCCTCTTAGTTAGTCCAGTAATTAGTTAGCGTTTTAGTTGCCATAGTGTTTGTTAAAATTTATCTTTCTTCTCTCACTTCACTCAATCTCTCCCCTTTTTCTATTTCCCACTAGCTCTCTATCACATAGAATATCACTCTATCTATCACTACTATCTCTATCTATCTCCCTTGTAATCAAAAATGTTATTCGAGCGATTCGATTTTGTACTCATCTTTTTTTCTTCTACTTGTTACCTCACTGCCGCTAGTACTTACGGCAGCAAATCTCCAAATTTCCCCATAGAAAATTATTCCAACTTTTTTCTCACTGAAAACAAAAACCAAACGAAAAGAAACAAAAAACAATTTTCTCGTAGGCGACTTCTTAATACCTTTGCTTGATTGCACCAACAACGCCGGCGGTAGCAACAATTACATAGTCACAGCTATTGGGGGCACGAGCAGCACAAGTGGCAAAAGCAAACAGTGCTCGGGTGTTGCAGCTGTCAGCCGCTCGAAGCGTTATCCCCCGCACCTATTCATGGCATGCGGTGGCGGGGGCAACAAAATCATGGCGCCATTGAATGGAAGGCAACAGAAATTGCTGATTTATCAGAGCTGCAGTGATGTTTGAGTTTGTACAATTCGGCTACCACTTAACACACACACACATACATACATACAGGCAGACAGAGACACAGAGACACAGGCATACAAGCACCCACACTTGTAACCGAAAAAAAACAACAACTTGACTAATTAATAAATTCAAACTTGGCAGATCTCTGCAATTTTTGTACGAGTGTCTTACGTAAAGACATTCAATCGCACACATACATAAATGCATAAATGCGCACATGCATAGACTCGAACAAATTTACTACTTTCCAATCATTTAATTCATCTCCTTATGCACTTTTATTTTCTCATTTGTTTTGACTTTTTGGTCTCTGGTAATTTCTTCAACTTTTCGGATTGCACGAGTACTAGACTAGTTACCGTTAGCTTAATGTAAAAACGATGTAATTTTGTAAAGTGAAATTAAAGGTCTTTTTAGAAAGCTTTTATTGAAATATGTGTGGCTCTTACGGCTCTGTCAAACCAGCTTAGCTGAGCTTCTGGTTTATTTGCATTGTCCTCGAAGGCCTTTATATATGTTAGGTTCTCTCTCAGTGGTTTTAAGGTATCTGCTTAAGAGCATAGAATAATTCGAAAGTAATATTCAGGAGTTTTGATTTCGATTTCATTTCGATTTCGAAACATAAAACGTCGTGGAACTGTTGCTGAATTTTTATAACCCCTTTTATATAGATTTTTAGAGTCTAAAATTTTGGCTCTATGTTTCAATCGTTTTATCCAGATAGTCATTGTCATACAGCTACAGTACTGGACACTTGAGACCGACTCTAGGGTTGAGACTAAGTCCGAATGGGTTTCTTGTGGAATTCGAACTAAAGCACCTCTTATAAGTATAACTTCTGTGTCCTGGATAGTTCCATCGGTTTACTCCCAACTTCACGAACTGATTTTTAAAGAAGCTCCATTTTCTACGGGTTTATTCGATTTGTGAAGGGCGATCTTAAGGGTTCTCTTAACCGATCTCTCCTTATAATAACTTTTATGCTAAGAAGAAAATTAAAATTCATATGCAGTTTTAAAACTAGAAACCTATCTAGGGTAACCTTTCTCCGAACTTTATAAATTTTTCTTGTTGTTCTTCGGACTTTTTGTGATATTGTGGTGAGAACTGCTTTGTCTAAGCGGATCCAACAAATGATGAACAGATTACGCTACTTTGCCACCAGGGACTGCTCTCTGACACAGTTTATAGGCCAGTTTTTCACTTCAATTATGATATTCTGAGTGCGGAATGCATTTGCTTTATGCCCATCTATAAGTTCTCTCTACAGAGCTCTCTTCTCATTGAAACTACTCGTTGAGTGAATTAACATTGGAATGACCAGAATTTAGTTAGTGGATATGTGTGACATTAAATTGTTTTTAAGGCAATTTTGAGATCGAATGAAAGCCTAATAAATTAAGGTTTTTGTAAAACTAAAGTAACTACTAAAGGATTTTCTAAAACTTAATCAACCATACAGTGGCTTCCTACACCAGCTTGAGATGTATAGAATACATACATATACATATATGCAATTACATACGAAAACAGTTTACTTGACTACCATGGCGTATACGTAATGAAATTTGAATTAATCCTTATTTCGATAAAGACATACTCTTAATATTCTCACTAGTTTCCCTTAGAGAAAAGAAACAATGACTTGAAATTCCTGCCATTTATATAACCCAACCCATACAATTTCAAAGGCATTCAAATATAAACAACAATATAACGGGCCTGAATTTTAATATGCTAGAAAAATTAAACTCGCAATACAGTTTCAATTTATTTCTATAGACCACAGGTATAGTATATATTACATTGCAAATAAATCATGTACTTTTCACTGGCTCAACACACTTCTGCAAATTGTAGGTTGTTCTTTAATGGTTATTTATCAAAAAGCTACTACAAAATTGCATATTGGTTTCATCAGTTTTCCGAGAAGTGTAAGAAAGTGAACCATATTCGATAAGAATTTGCTCCAAATATTTTTCAATCCTACCATGTGAAACCAGCATGCATTTATAACGATATGTTTTGATATACGTACATTAAAGATTTCCGCAACACATGCGAAAAATTCACCAGAAGATTAGCACACACACACACACACAAACATAAGGAAGTGTATTTTTTGTAAGCACATTGCAGTTTCAATTTTCATTTTCTACTCTTATTTCTCAATTTTCCGCAATTATTAGTTTTGCTTCGTACTTGCTGAGAGTGCATTCATTTATTTTCCTTGGAACATATTTTTCTTAAAAATCACGAAGAGTGCACTCAACTGGTAGAATTCGATTGTTTGCTGCTGTGGTAACTAAAATGTGCCCAGAAAAAATGCGCATGAAATCTAATAGGAGAGTAATTGAAATCAAATAAAATCAACATTCAATTTTCAGTCCATTATTTTTACTATTTCGTACGCATAAAAAGTAAGAATACTCACAAGTATTATTTGCATGAAGACTGAAGAGCGCTCGTACATGTGGGCCGGTAGGCAGGTGTGTAAGTAATAGATTGGCGGCCAATTAAGCAACCCTCAAGTGTAAATGTTTACATTAAATACGCAAATAACTGTGAGCAGCTGGTGGGTAAAAGTCAATTTGAGGAGTGATAGGTCATTGAATATGCTCAAACACACAAATTTGTATAACACAGGGCTGCCAGGGCGTATACACAACATCTGTGTTTATGAAAATAACACGAATAGAATGTGCATGTATGTGTGCATTTATGCGCGCCATTAGCAGGTAATTGATTGCTTTCTTAACTCTTGTATTTTTTCTAATTTGTTTCTTCTCTATTTGTTCGAATATTGCCTTTACATTGTCAATCAAGTCAAATTAATTGGGAAAAATTATGGTCATACACAAACCCACCAGTACCTGTCAATTGAAGGGTCAGCTAAAATCAAAGCTTGACCAAAGCACTCAAGTTGTGTAACGTGACTTTAAAATATTCGACTTTGTACATTTGTCATGACTTTGCTTTTGTTTTTGTAAAATTTTTCCATCGCTTTGTAATAAAATATGCTTGTATTTGATGCGTGTCAAATGCCATAATTCTCTGCCTCTGACCTCTGAGCTCACCGCTCACTATAATCCACAACTGATTAGAAAAATGCCCTCGACCCCTTATGAAGTTATAAAACATAACGGCGAATGTATTATGTTACTTAACTGTTGCTTCGCTTTGAAGTTTCATTCCCTTTGAAAATAGGCATTTTTTCTGCTAAAAATTTATTAAAATGGGAAATTTATGGTTCAGTATATAATAAAGTCAAAAATATACACATATTTATAAAGCTAATAAATCTGATTGAAATATCAAGCCCGTATATTAATTAAGGCTTAACTTTTTAACAGATTTAAAACTAATATAACTTTTTTGCCAGGTTTTTTGTAATTTTTAAAATGGCGAATATCTGCGTAGTTTATGCTTTATGCCTTTTGAATTTTTGCAGAAGGTTATCTAGTCGAATGGGTAAAATATGGTCTCAGTTGCTTAAAAAATGTATTTTTTTTCTTCTATAATATTTCAATTACTTTTCATACAGAAATTTAAAAGAATAAGCTGTAGTCATGCATTAATGCAATAAATGTATTTTTTGCAATTTATGCAATTAAATGCAATTTTGAGCAATATTCAAATTTCAGTAATGTGTAATATGTTCAGGAATATTTTCTCAACCAGAAAATTGAACTAGTGTTGTTCCTGCTTTATAGAGGCTAGTTTTTTCTTATTTTTTTCCATTTTTTAACATCTACCAATTTCAAGACGAATAAATGAATTTATTTGCAAATACCAAGGAGGGAACTGACTTGATATATCCATATCCATGCCTTAGCATATCCGTTTTGTAAGCCCTCTACCTATTTGAGAAAATGTAAGCCGCTAAGCTCCACATATATCAGAAAAGTATTTGAAAGCTACAGATCGAACAAATAAAGCTTATAACTATGAAGAATATTTTTAAGTTTTAAATACGGCATTTTTAAAGCCGGAAAATTCTTCTTCTCCTTCTGTTTCTCCAAAGTCGGTTCTACTTTGAAAATTTCGTTTTCATGCTATCGAAAAAGTGTTTAGAATTTATTTTCGCTTTTCATTAAACAAGAATCTTTTCCATTTTCTATTTTCTCTAACCGTTTTCCTGAAAATTTAGCTATACATAAATGTTTGAGCAACAAACGCAAACCCGAAAGTGATTTTCTCCGCATCACCTAATATGCCGATGTCCAGATTCGACTTCCATTACACATAAAACGACCGCACTTGCCCTCACATTTTCAGTTAAGAAGTGAAGTGATTTTTTGCTGCATCTTCAATGCTTGTGCAGCCCAAAGCAGTGGCACTTAAAGCACTAAAATGCATTTAAAGCTTCGCCTTGAGTTCGAGATGGCCGAATCGTAAACAGCTTCTGCACCAGATCCTCTTCATACCACCGCTGTTGCGGACAATAATACTTACACGTACTTATGTACTTATGTTGTGCGTGTATTTACAAGTATTTATGTGTGTATGTAAGAGTGTCAGTGTGTGTGTGTGGGTGCATTGCGTAATTTCCGCCTTTACAACCAGGTTTCGTGCAACTAAACGAACTGAATATAATCGAAATGATGAAGTCGGTGATTCGGTTATGGCTGATGGTTCGTGCGTTACGATTTCACATAAATACTATATACACGGGCACTTCATGCGTACACATACACATATATACATACAAACATGCATATGCATGTGTGGGTGTATGAGCGCTGTTTTATGGCAAGTGTGGTGTATTTTCTCTTCATTTCGCTTTTGTGTGATTTTTTTGCATCTCTGCAACACTTCTATCGACACCATTTGACGCACACACACACTCAACTGCAGCAACAACAACAACAACTGTAACAAAATGAACATTCGACGTGCCATCAGCGTGATGGCAAACCGCATGAGCTTCACTGAGGGAGTTCTGTGCATATGTATGTGTGGGTGCGTGTGTGCATGTGTGCGTCTTTATGACCATAAGACGCCTTATAGCAACAACACAACTGCGACGCACTCATATAAAATGCAATAATAATAAAATGTACAGAAATAACGGAGCAATATAAAACCTGAAAGTTAAAGGCATAAAGCCGAATGCGAACGCATACCAGCGTGAGCTTCCAGTGGAAGGCGCTAGGGGAGTGAAACACACCCATACACACATACACACATATACTCATATACTCATATATGTTGCCACACGTTGCACGCTGGTTGCGTCGTATAATAAAGTTGCTAGTATGAGTAAGTGGCGCGACGGGGAGTACGCGCTGACAGCGTAGAAGTGAAAGAGAAGTGTAAGCAAATCTGAAGCAATACCGCCGCACATAATAAAACGATATAAAAATGAAATAAACTCAAAACATAATGGCGACGTCGAGTGAAAATAAAATAATAAAAATTATATATATCTTTTACGCCGTCTCACACACATACATACATACACATGCACTTGCTCTTAAGGGCCAAGGGTCAAGGCGACACTTTGTAGATCGCATGCCACCGGCGAGCAGTGATTTTCGGCAAGCGGCACTTTTGCGTGTTTTGCTGTGATTTCTCTAAGCTTTAGCACATTCTGCTTTAATTGCTACGGCATGCCTTTGAAATGACTTGAACTGGCGCTGCATAATTTTGAACATTTTCATTTTGCCCTTTTTATTTGTGTGCTTCGTTTATATAAATATGCTCGAAAACAGTCTGCTAAATAATTTATTGCATATATTTCAAGAAATCTATTTATTTTGATGATTAATTTTACAAAAATATAAAAATGTATATTAATTACAATAAAATAATGTTCCGAGAATAACTTCATCCGTCGAATTCAAATTCTTCTATATTTTAATTGATATTCAACTGGATACTTTTAATATTGCCTTCCAATTGTGTGAATAGTTTCTAAAATTAGCGAGAAAAAAAAGTTGGTTTAAAAAGCAATTTTATCTCGACAATATTACCAACTAACTGCTGCAAAACTGTAAAATAAGTGCATTAATTTCTAATGAGCAGATCGAGGTCAACAATCGATTAAAATGTCGACAGCAGCGCCACCTATCGGTATATAAGTTCTTTCTCGAATTGCAGCCATTTTTATTTTCGTATGATAATATCAGATGGCATATAGAGGTAGTATTTCAAAGTGGGCAAATTAACTATGAAGCTCATATTCAGGCATACTGAATGTAAATAATAAATTATTCATGACTGATTTGGTGTATGCCGCCTAAAAGACATGCTAAACAGAGTAAGCCTCATACGCATGGCTGATGCCAACTGGTGCCCCGACTTCGAAAAAGAAATATAGAAAACTTGAGATTACATTATAAATATATGAAAATTTCCAATAGCCTCGATAAACATATGGCGTATATAGGATAAATATTTCGCTATAATTATTGGCTATAAAACATTATGAAACAAATTTTTTGTATTAATTGTTTCCAAAAATACATTGTTGCAAAAATTTTTCGCTTTAACTATTTGCTATAAAACATTGTGGAATAAATATTTTGCTATAAAAACAGTATGGAATAAATGTTTTGCTATAATTATTTGCAATAAAAACATTACGGAATAAATGTTTTGCTATAAAAACAGTATGGAATAAATGTTTTGCTATAATCAGTTGCTATAAAAACATTACCAATAAATTTTTTCCTATAAAAACAGTATGGAATAAATGTTTTGCTATAATTATTTGCAATAAAAACATTACGGAATAAATGTTTTGCTATAAAAACAGTATGGAATAAATGTTTTGCTATAATTAGTCGCTATAAAATGTATTGGAATTTCAGTTTTATGTGCTTAATTTTTTGTTGGTTTCTACAGTCCACCATAGATATTACATACACTAAACTAATTGCACTACCGATTTTATATGTACTAGTAAATGTATGTGTTTAAAATACAAATAATTAAAATTTTTAACTAACTCGCATTATTTCGTGCTTTCGCTTTGTTCTATTCTACCTTTCAATCACATGACCATTCGTATTTTTTTTTTTTTTTCTTAACCCCACACATACACTACATCCTCCTTTCCCTCAACTCCACACTTGCAATCGATGACCACACTCAACAAAAAAACCAAAACACCAAAAAAATCAAAAAACCAAAAAACCAAAAAACCAAAAAAAAAAAACTCAAATATTTGCAACTGTGGTGTTTTTTCTTTAATTGCAACGCCAGTCTACATTACAGACCCCGACTTGATTTTGCCACGCGGCGAAATGGAATTCACGACGATGGATCCGATGCTCAAATAAGCAACTCTCCGCCGATTGTGTACATGTATAAAACGGCAGAGAGATAAAAAACTCAACAGCAACCAAAAAACAACAACATAAAACAATGCATTTTAAGGAATTTCAGTTTGGTATGTTCTAAGATTGCAGCTCGAATTTTTTTATAAAACAAATTTAGTATAAAATTATTGTAGCTAAAATAAATTTAAGTTTTAGTCCAATTAAGAGATTATAGCTAGCGTAAGTTGAAAGTATTATAAATAAAATTAATTAAAGCAAAAATAATAGATTAAAGAAACAACAATGTAAATATTTAGCGTGCGATTACACAAAACAAGAAATGTTATTCTAGAAGTCATTATCGCTCAAATATTATACAGAATTGATTGGAAAATAAAAATTTAGCACGTAAGTGAAGAGAGCAAAGTATGCCACAAAGCTCTTAGTAAAAATTTTGGTTTCTAAGGCTGGACGCCCCACTGTGTATCCAGCCTAAGGTATCATTCTAGATAAAGTTGTTTTAAAGATAAAGATTTTCCATTTTATATTGCTAGTGAATTTAGGAAAACATAACTATATTTATGAGAATCACGTAGCCATACAGACATTCTGCATATATTTAGGTTTTTTTCGACATAATATTGGCATCAGAGTGCGGCACGGTGCTTATCGAAATGTTAATGATCCGCATTGTAACTCAAATTTTCTCTCAGTTCTTTTCATTTTCACGATACAATTTTTGAAAAATAAAGGAAAGAAAGTTTTTCTACCGATTTGAGAAAGACCACAATTTATGCCTTAAGGTGAACACACAAGTTTTAGTTTATATTTCCACATACAGAGCTGCTACTCAACATGATCCAACTGTTTCATATACCCTATATAGAAAGTCCCAAAATTTTCAGTCCAGATTATTTTGGGCACTTCTTGCAAAGCATTACAATTTTAGAATATTTAAGTTAGAAGCCAGCTCCCATGATGGAACAAATTTCATAGTATACTCTACATTATTCATTCAGCTGTCTAGGCACATTCGTTCACGAATTCAAGCGGCTGTAAGGTCGAATTATGAAATAATTTCTTTCTCCGAGCAATCTCGAAACTATTCTCTTACTAACTCTTATCTTCGACTTATTGTCAACTACTTTCATTTTTGACTTATTGTCAACTAGTTTATATAATATGTTAGAGATTAATTTTAGAAGACTTTGAAACTCAATAATTTTACTTTCGAAAGTAATCATAATCGCTAATAATTAGTCAGTTAAGTTAATCAGCAATTAAGCTATCCAAAATTAATAATGCTTAAAACTAAGTTTACAGTAAATAGTTCGACAGTAGTTTTTGATTTAGTCAACCTAAAAATATCGAAGTACAAATAATTCTAATTTCATTGAATTTTCGAATCTCAAGCAGAATAATATTTGCTAAATAGCAAATCAAATTCATTGTAACCTGTAAGTAGTAGTACCCTTTTATCTTTCTACTCTTTCATTACTTCGCCTTGGGGGTAGATGGATGTAGAATTCAAAGTTAAGCAGCCAGAATTTTCGTATTTTTTCAACAAAGAGAGTGAACTAACCAACAATAAATGATCGTGGCATAATTTACTCCAATACTCTGAGTTATTCGAAGACTTTTGTGTGAATTAGACCACACTTAATAAATAATTATGCATTTATATAGGCTATTTCTCCTAAAATTACCTAGACATATATATTGACTGCATACTCTAGATAGTCTCCAAAACACATAAAAATAGAGATCGCTGCATATTTCATAGACCAAAGAGTAAGAGAACATAAAATTTTTATAAGTATCTTATATTTCTCCCTTAGCATATGCGATTATTATTAAGTATTTGTTAAGCTTAGTTTCTAAGTACTAATTAATTAGTTATTACTGCATAATTTCCCCATAAGATCAGTGCCATAAATTTAAATTTTACTTATTTTAATTAAGCATAATTAAGTCGAAACCCAAAATAACACCTCATACACTATGTTATGAAAAACTCGAGCGAAATGAAAGCCGGTCGCACTCTGTTTGAGATAAAAATGCCCAACTGTAAATGATTTTAGGCGAATAACTGCAATTCCCACTACAAAACCAAGTACTTACATGTGTTTGCCAAAAATCCATTAATTAAGCAGCTCGTAAATTTACAACTATTAGACTTGATTTGTTATATGAATAAGCCTCTTAAGCGGTAGTGCGCCTGAAAATACGACTACCGTTGCAACTAACGGTAGTCACCATGTCATCATAACTATCCGAAAAGAACAAAAATTTACAGAAAGCGTGTTCACAAACCAAAAATCACACACACACACACATACACACACACACAATCAAATGTATATATTCTATTTCATTGTAACAGAAGAGAAAAACACAAAAAACAAAAAAAGAAGAAGAAGAAGAACAAAATCAAGTCAAAAAACAGCTCTGTAAAAACAACAACAAAATGAAAACGTAAATCAAACAAGTAAATGCAATGATCAAATAGTGAAAGCGAGTAATCAAAATCATTTGTACATTATTTCATTTTATAGGAATTAGACAAATATATCTAGAGTATTTACTACATATTAACATACATACATACATATATACATACGTATACATATGTATAAGTTAAGTTTGACTAGTGTAGCTGATGCAAATCAAAAGGAATTTAATTTAAGTTTAACAAGGTAAATGAAAATGCCTACTGGAGAGCAAACTAAACAAACAATAAGAGGAGTAAACATTAAAAAAGGAATGAAAAATAAAAAATAAAAAATTTAAATTAAACCTGCAATAAAAAAATACTTAAAATGGCATGTAAAATAGTAAATTTGGACATAAACGAAATTGCAACAACAACAACAACAACAACAACAGTGTTGGTGGCATTTAGTGTTAATAATAGTGTATGAAAACATATATATGTATGTATATATAAAAATAATATATATATAGAAACATACCATCATATACCCACACACACAAACTCACACATACAGCAAAGCATGTAGTTAAACAATAAACTCCGTTGGAAATTCACAAATTTTTGCTAAATGTAATTTCTTCTCTTCAAAATAAACAGCATTCAATTAAAGATAATAATAAACATTAAACAATATACACAATAACAACAACAAAACTAACCTGTACAAAGTTTAAAGAAATTTAGAAAATACTAAATAACGTAAACAGTGCTGCGCGAAAGTCCAGCTGTTGAAACACTTAAACATTAAGTTAAAAGTAGAATTTAAAAAATATAAAAAATAAATACATAAATAAATAAATATAATATTAACAATTAAAAATAAACAAAAAAAAATGTGTGTTTATACTGCAGCTGTTGAAGAACAAAAAAATATATATGTAAAAATATGTTTAATTAAGACACAAGTATTGAGAATACACTGAAAGAATTTGATGTAAATGTATAAATGTTATTAATAAATGATAATACAATAGATACATATAAAAGCATATAAAAATTCACACATACATACACAAGCCCAACAGCAACAACAAAAACACAAAAAAGTATTGAGAAAAATTCGAAAAAAAATAAATATATGATAACCGCAAAAAGCATACACAATGGTAAACCAAAACTCAACAACATAAAAGTGACCAACTGGTGGTATAAAAAAAAAACGACAACCAGAAGCAACAACTGCAGAAAATTGGTACTCGTATGCCAGCAGCATTCCTTATAATTTCTTCATTTCCATTTTACACAATGCAAAATCGCATATTCGCAAATTACCGTTATCGGTGAATTTTGCATTTTGCGCATTGTTCACATTTTTCCAGGCTCGCTAACACGCATTTTAAATATGAACGAAATAATACATTTAAATTTTTTAGTGCTGCCAGATTGTTGCGATTATTATTTTATTCCAATTTACTCTCACACAGAGCTAACTGTTATATATAACTCACATATAATATTTTCGCTGACTACATGAAGTTTGATTTGTTTTTTCTGTTTTTTGTCTGTTTGCAATTTTGTATATTAATGTATGTATTTTTAATACATACAGACGAGCAATTTTTTACCACACACAGTTGGTCGTTAGTTGTGTAATTAAAAGAGCATCATTACTAATGAGTGTGTTATAAATAATTACCGAAATCGCTATTAAAAACTCACACGCACACATTTACACAATTACTCACACACACACACACACACACGCACAGACACAGCCATGCATACATACATGTATACGCATATCTGGGCGATTGCAGTGAAAATAAATAGTAATGGAAACAAGTAAATATTAGTGGTACGTAATGGCGAAACTTGTAATTAATAAAACATCATGGAACATTATGCACATTTCATGAGCAGCGTGTGTTCCATGCGCTTGTTGTACGAGCAGGCGCTCACATACAAACAAACACCCACCCACCCGCACACACACCCACAGCCACAGAAGTTGCATACCCAATATATGAAAATATGAACTTTCGATACTGCATAGTACATTTGCCAATATTCACACACACACACATTAACAAGCACACACACATACACATGACAGCAGCAACACATATGTATGTATTTGTAAGCGCATATACTAATTGAGCATTCATTCATACAACCAAATAACCAAATAATAATAGTAATAAAAGTATAATGAAATTAAATTATCGAAGACTAAAAGTATTTGCGAGAACAGGAAAAAACCAACAAAACCAAATAAATACAAAAATAATTATAATTATAAAACGAATGAATTTGCATTCTTTATTTACACACAAAGCTGAATATAAACTCCAAAGGCATTCCATTAGCAGGTAATATGGTAAAGCCGGAAAAAGCGGTAAGTAAAATTCAATGTGAATAAAACCTTACAAAAAAACTAAAAAGAAAAAAAGTTATAAACGAAAATAAATTTTAATTATTAGAAATTGTTGTGCAAAAAATTTACTCTTTTACTGTTTCGGGCAAACAAAATGGATTAACGCCCTCGTGGTCTGATACAATTTAAATAGTATAAAGGATCCCTATAAATATACTATATTATTAAATTAAAAAATTTAAATTATATTTTTAGTATTGAAAATCCAAATTTGTATTTAATTAAACTTCTATATTTGATAGACAGTGACAACCGTCTTTTTAATTCATACGAGGTATATTCAAAAAATAATGGCAGTTCTCGTTTTTTGAAAAAATATTTATTCATTCATCTACGTTAATGTTGTTGCCCTCAAAATTGTCGCCATTCGATATGATGCACTTATGCCAGCTCTTCTTCTTCCAATCGTCGAAACACTTCTCAAACTCGATTTTGGGGATAGCCTGTAGCTCTTCCAGCGAAGCGCTTTTAATGACATCTATACTTGTAAAACGACGACCTTTAAGACCCTTTAATATAAGAAAGTAATTTACTATTTAATTTAATTTAATTAAAATTTGAAATATTTGAAAATGAACCACAAAGTGGTTTCAAGGACATCAAAACGGCGGGCGACGATACGACGCTCCATTCCCATGACAATCGGATTTACCAACCGAAACGAACGAAGACTGGCAATTCGGCAGCATTTCTCAACAGTTTTTGAGAATTGTTTTCTGGTGTTGCAATAACAACAACGATATGACTTTTAGATTAAGGAGGATATTTTCCTAACCGAACCAATAAAAAATTCAAATCACTATACCCAAAACACATATACATAGGTATATACATTTATTGTTTGCCGACACGCATGAGCTCTGTGAGAAATTTATAGAAATGTAACGTATACGCCGTGGCTTTAAATATACTTAGAGATCAACAACTTTCAAAGTATACATAAGCTTAGCTAATTGGACTTTAAAAAAATACCCATTAAATAATATACCCATTAGTTCCTAATACAAACATTTAGCTTTATTATTTTAATATTCATTTAATTTTAAATTAATATTCATTTAATGCGTTCGTAGATTTTCCAAACTAACTTTAAATGCTCCCGAAAAATCGTAAGCCAATATGCACTACGAATAACAAAATTGCACTTTAGCAGTAACACTACAATTTTTTCATGAAAATATCGCAATTCTTTACAAAAAGGTACTCCTTATGCAATCGGCAGCACGGCGTATACGCAACATTTTTCATCTTTCTCTCCAGTGCCCTTCAGTGACGGCATGCAATCTTGACAACAAATTGACAAGCGAGGTGATAATTTGCTTGCAGCAGAGATAATTAATTTTCCTTTCAGCTTCGATGCATTAAGAAAGAAAATTCTTTTTTTTTTAACGCGGTATGATTTGCAGAGCCAGATGCATTAAAATTGCAATGGAATGCAGAAAAGTAAATATATTCCACTAACGAAAGTATTTAAGATATTAAAGGCGACAGATAAAGCAAGTATTTGAATACTGGAGTGCAAATATGTAAGAGTATGAATAAGTTAAGCAGCATAAGCTGAAAAGGCAAATAAAAGCCGCAGTTGTAAAAATGAGAAGTATATAAATAGCAAATAAACACAAGATTATAGGTAACAATGTGATGAAGAATGAAAAGATAAATGCAGAATTTTTCGTCCACAATTTTGAAAATATCTACAAGACGTAAAAAAATTTACAATCCATCAATGCGCTTAAAAATAAAAGCAAAAACGATTTCTTCACAGAATAAATTACAACTTAAAATGCTTAGTTAAAAGTAGTTGAAGGACATCTACAGCACTGCTTAATATTATACCAAATTACAAACAAGATGAGTCAATATCGTCCTTAAACTAGCGCGAGAGAAAATAAACCAAGCAGTGCTTCTTATTCGGTGTAATGGATTCAATGATTCATCTTTTGGTAAACGAAGGGAAGGCGAAATATATGCAGTAATCACATGTACAGTTAGGGCTTCTTGAAATTCTTGAAAAAGTTTGACCGCCCTAATTTGCTAGACCTTAAATTTTGAATTAAGCTTCCGTGTAGCAAAAAAACAAAAAAATTGAGTAAGTATTCGGAGATCTCCAGGGAAAACCATTGCGCATTTTAAGAACCCTGCAAAACCATTTTACATGAATGGGCTCTAAAATACAGCAAAACGTTATGAATTATTAAAATGTTACGTATACGCACTGCTGAACATAAAGCAAAGAAAACTGGTTTCCTTTCTCTTGACACTGATGCAACAATAACCGATATTAAAATTTATAAATTCCTTGTACTTATTAATCTCCGTTGATAATCACCTCTAGTAATTGAGATTTTAACAATAAAGTAACAAATTTTTATTAGAAAAATTGGTATTGCCATTAGAACTTCATGAAAAAGAGCTGTTCCTATTTCAGCCGCAACTCGTTTAAATAAGCAGTTTTTATAAGAAAGTTGTGTCTTGTATAATTTAACATAGAAATACTTTCAATGACTTACTTGCAAAATAAGGTATGCAGCACAGTGTAACTAACTTCTATGCCGGTAAGTAAATATTGAATAATTTGGACATTTACAGTTAAATTGGTTGACCATCTGTTGGAAACTGTAATTCGGATGAGTCGCTTTAAATCAGAACAAGGACATGAGAAAGTCTTTCAGTAGTGTTGAATCAACGAACATTTGACAGAAAATATCGCGACCAACGACGCCATTCGTTGTTCAGTGTCAAATTGTGTTAAGTACGATAAAATGGGAGGAATCCAGACGCGCATGAAAACCAATTGAAGTGCTCAAAGGTAGCGTTGATCAGATCATAACAGCCATATCGTTCGCTATGATCAGCATTTTGACGTCAGTGGAACCACTTTGTGACGTATTTTAAGAACAATTTGATTTTGTTTCCATTAAATTGAGAGGAAATTAACTCGCAACCGAGATCATAGATTCCACCGTCCCTTATATTTTTTTTCTTACTTTTTACTTGTTTAGTTACTTAGTGAACTAAGAGTTGGCGCACCCTGCACAATATATCGAATCAGCAAGCTCACATACGAAGACTGGCTGAAAGCGGCGCTGAAAAATATATTTGATATGCCACGAACGTCGCCTCGTTAAATAAAATGCACAGAGTTGTAAGGTTGCTTTTATGTCAGAAGTATTGCCAACTGCGTGACCAACAAGATGGCCAACTACCAGTGTGTGTGTAGCAGAATTGAAATTATAACAACCTATACAATTTTATTTATTTATTGAATTTTTACAGTCTTCGCACAGTATATTTCACTATGACATTCATAGCCATCACAATGGCGCTCAATTATCTAACCATCAAATTGCATTGAAGTGCTTCCATTCAGTCACGTACCAATCCAAACAAACTTACACGCACACACACACGCACCCATACAAACATAAAAATAGAAACAAATACATTAGTGGCACAACAGTTGAAGCGTGCTCATGAGTGCGCCTTCGGCATGAGATGAATGAACGATGAAAGCAGAAGTAAAAATTTATCATTTTAGTGCTCAATATGCTGGCGAGGAAGACGCCCCCAATGCTGGCGTGCCTGCAATTGTGGTTTTCACATTGGCTGCATGATGCATCCTTCGATACTCGAGTCTTGTTTGGTGCATTCCTTCGTTTGTTCGGCTCGATTATGGTTTTCAATCGATGGCTCGTGGCGGGAAAGCAATGTTTTGTTGGCGCCCAGGCAAAGCAATAAACAATGGCGTCAGCGAAGAAAGTGCTAAATTGGTATTCACGTTTGTTGCATACACACAGGCGTTCGGGCGTACAACACACACGCACAAGGGGACACACGTACGCACAGCAGCTTCTCATCGAAACGCCTGTCGAAGCAGCGAACGTTCGGACAGACAGGTGATAACAACAACAACGCTATGGCAAAGCGTTGAGAAAAAGCGGAAAATGGTGGCGAGAAGAGGAGGAAGAAGCAGACACAAGATTGATTACAATGAATATGTTGAATTTACAATGCACACGCACACACATGCACACACAAATACATATGCATTAATGTACAAGCTGCCGGCATGCACGCAACATCTTAGCTGTCTATTTAAGCATTGGCTGCAATACATTCTCATTCAGCTTGTATTTGCTTTATGGGTGCGCTTAAATCTGTAAGAGTGCGCGTGTATGTGCGTGTGTGTAGTTGCGAGTTATCTGATTCTTAGGACGCTTCTCTGCCGCGCTATCCGCTCACGTGACAGCATCCATAAGCATATAGGTATACTAATCCGCACACTAGGCTATCTCCTTACACACATACTTGCACACATACCCATACATATTCATTCGTACATGTATATGTGTGCATGTGTGCTCCTTATAGCTTATTCTATATGATAAGGAACAGCTACTTTGCTGCTGGGAAGTGAAGTAAAAGCGAGCTGTGAAAGTGGAGCGATCGATTACCTCGCTCGTTAACAGGCTCCACACCGCAACAGCAACGTTGAGGTCTGGCACTTGGTTAGCTGCGTTGCTGTGCGAGAACCTCACGCTTTAACTCATGCATATATGCACGAGTATGCGTGTGTGTAAGTATGTAAAAGTACAGACTTGTAGTTTTTGTTTCAGTACAAAGTCGTCAATAAGTTGTTTCACTGGCTCTCGCTTTAACTTGAAAGCCTTAAAGTGAGTTGCTTGAAGAATTCTTAATTTTAATACATTTTTATAATATTACTCGATACTAAATGGTATATAATTGGCTATTAAAAGACTATGAACTAAAAAATTATGCCATAAATATATGCAAGTAGTGCAGTGATTATTTAATTCATCGGTATTCGAAGCTGGGTAACCGGCTGGTTGTTGTAATCTATCTACACCTCTCAAACCTTTCAACCTTTCATTTGGCCGTAAGTTACTTATGCTGTCAGACTCTATCAACAGCTGCAGACAGTCACCCCATTATTTTTTGAATGTGATTTGAACAAGTGATTTTGCTGCAGTTTTATCCAAGTCCGAGGGCATATTTCACTGCTTTTTGTTCTGCATTTTGCCAAAGTACAATTTCATTTCAAAATTTACAAAAAGCAATTTTTCGCTTAAAGCTTCGCTAAGGGTCTTTAAAGTACAAGACTGATTGCGCGCTAGGCGGAGGTATGAAAGATGCGTTTTCCTAAAAACTGTTTTATTTTTTAATACTTTTTTTTTTCATTAATTTCTTTACAATTCTTCATGATTTACATGACACTTAGAGCGCATTTTTCACAAAAAGAACATTTATAGAACGACATAAGGGAGAACTACGCTTTGACTCTTGCATATTTCTTAATTTTTTTTACTTTTTTTTTTCAAAATTCCCCAACCTCGGCATTCTTTTTTAAATTGAAAAGTTTTGATCAGTTAGAGTTGAGGAAGAATATGTACCAGCCGCGGAGCTCAGCAATGAGGCAGAAATATGTGGCTATATTTCTTAAAACTGAAGAAAACATTTAATTAATATTTAATTATTATAGATAATTTTTTTAATTGCTTTTCCAGAGTAAATTTCGAAATTAAGTGATTTTTGGAATTTCTCGAATGGTGCGACCGAGCTAATGCGCATTCAAAAATCTTATTTATGTACCGTTAAGAGTGTTCAGTGAAATAAATTATGTGAATATCAAACTGTGTATTCTATCTGGTAAAAATTTACACTTGTATTACTTACTTTTTATGCAATAAAATCAGCAATTATCAACCTCAAGAAGTCCCCTCATTTAATTGCTTTTCTCTAAAGGCTAAATCTGGAGCTTCTTCGTAAAGTTGAGGCTTCACACGGCAATGAAACTATTGTCTTATAAATATTGAAATTATGCTGCTGGGGAATTTCATTTAAGAGCTATTACAAAAAAACATTGCTTTTAACTCTTTCGGCTAAAGCAAAGTACTGAAGAAAGGTGCTGTAGTTTCTCAGAGAGAGCGTTAAATGAGTACGAGCGACACTACTTAAGTAGTTGGAGAAACCGATTTCAAATTGAATTTGCAGAATGGCATGGATTGTAATATCTGCGCTCAATAATTAGCACTCTCTTCCATTTTACAAGCCGACATGAGTAACAGCTCGCTCTCTTTAAATAACTGGTTACCCCTTGAGCACGAAGGAAACTGAATATGCATAAAAAAAGAAAACAACGTTTAAAAGAAACAACTCATAGACACATTCTCCCTAGGTGTGAGACAACAGTGTTGGGAGCTTCGACAGTTAGTGAGCTGAGAAGAAAACAAGGCACCGGACATTAATTGCAACTCAAAGTGGCGTCGACAACAAGTGTCATTAAAAGGAGGACGAGTAAATATAAGTATATATGTTGGTATATGTCTGCGTGTGTTGAAGAGTTAATGCACCAAGTAGGCACATAGGTAGAGGTGCAACAATACAACGGAATTTTAAACACAGACCTGTACATAGGCACATGCCAGTATACTTATATTATGACATATTTCCGTAGATGCATCCCCATGCGTATGCGTGTGCGTGTGTGTGTGTGTGTGTGTATTAATGTGTATGCTTTCGCGTGTGCTGCGTTACGTTTTGTTTTGTGAGTAGCAGCTTGTGTCAGGTGATGAAAGTGTTACTGTCCACAATTGTAATGCAAGGAGCCCCTCCTCTCGCTCTACTCCCCTATTCGGTCGGGAATCAACAAGCACTGGAGTTGTGGTTTCAGTTTCAAGCTCACATCATCGTTCTGGTCATCGTCGACGTCATCTGCAAATGGTCAATAGCCGAAATCAACAATAACGGCAGCAGGCGCACGATGTGCCAAAGAATTCACCTGCACAGGCACACACACATAAACACAGATGCACACTTATGTACCTGGTTTTATGTTTACCCTTATAAGTACTGCTGGTGTGTTTGTGTCCATGTGTGTGACGCACTTAGTGATATTTGCATTGCCGTTGACGCAACAGTTAGAATGTTGAGATATACAGTTACACTTCATACACATACATACACATACACACATACCCACATATGCATCGAAACACTTGCATTGTTCAATATAACTTCGCTCATTTCGCCGTAGCGCCAGCATGTCATTGTAATATGCCGACCAGTTCACCGCACTGGTCCCCACAAAGTTCAGCTAACGGTACACGCTGTACCGTGATTAACCCCAATACTCAATTCATGTGCATTTAAAGGGTGGTTCAGATAAAATAAAATAAAAAATTAGTTAAATTAAATTAATTAAGTTGAAATAATACGAAATGAGGATAAATAAAATAAAATCGTGTTTTCTTTTTTGAAATTGAGGAGAGTTTTTTTCGAAAAATAGCTTTACAACAAATTTCAATGGAGTTTTGTGGATTCAAATATCCCGGAAAATATTCTTAGAAAAGGTTGTATATACTTCTGAAGGTCAGATCTACCATTAATTGATTTTTTCACACTACTGGTGCTGGTTTTTTGATCAATATGTGACCGCGAAAATAAAGACAGGATTTCGACGTTAGCTGTCTACTGATGACCGTGGTTAATGATTTCAGTTCTGCAAACAAAGAGAAGATACAACACGGTTGTTCAGTCTATGACTCTACTAACAAAGCTCAAAAGCCAGCGATGATGAATTATTTGGTGGCACATATTTGGCAGCAGAGAGTTTCTCACAATAGAAATACTAAAAAGTGGCTTAAAATTTTTGGAGTCGCCCAGCTGTTTGCTAACACACATCCACGAAACCAAAGGCGAAAAAGAAGGTGAATCTTAGCAGAAATATATAATATTTTATCAGTGATATTTTGTTATTACCAGTAACCTCCATACTTTTTGAAAATCCTCAGCTAAAATGACGTCATCAAACGTCATCATCGTAATGGAAAATTATTAATAATATGCATTCGAAGAGACATATTCATACCCACACTAGCACTATTTTGGGACACCCTGTACTGCGCAAGCTACACACGGGTATACAGGCTGCGTTTGTGGTTGTGACAATACACATACACTAGTGCATGTAAGCGCAGAGCAACGTTATGACATTACGATTACGATGTGTTTATTGGTTTTGTTGTTGTTGTTGCATATTGTTGCACGTAACTTAATTAATGAATTTATTGCTGTTGCTGTCGCTCAAAGTATTACGGACTACCACGCTCCCCTCTACCCCGCCAATTCACTGTTAGGACAGACACTTGTTGCTATATTTGTAATTTCGACTGTTGGCCCAGTCACAGCACCTCTGTCAAATATGATTCATGCCAGCACAGACACACGCTTCAACTTTCACCAGAACATAACCGAAGACAACTTAACTTGACTGCTGAACTACTCACATCTATATTTGCACTCACGGACGTACGAGTATGTGCACGTGTGTGATCATGTTGCAGCCGACACGGCAATAACGTTGACAAGTGTCAAGTGAAAAATATATGTCGGCCACATTGCGCCAAATGTCAGCGTCCGACTGCATTCAACACCCTTGACATATGAACTCCTCCATTGCCTGTGTTTGTTTCTGCGATTGGCTTGGTGTGTGCAGTTGGTGGGTCTCACACGCATGCAACAGGTCTTCGTGAAGACTCTAATAGTGATGCAATGAGCACATTCCTCCAAAAATTTATAATCATGTATTAAGACCAAGTCCCATTGCTTTTAAATTTGGATTTTGGAAATGGAGTAAGACGAGATGAAGACTTATGTGAACGCTGAACTTTTTTGATCTTCACTATGAACCTTGCCTTTCTTACTTTCAAATAGTTTAAATAATGCCGAGTAAAGTTTCCATGCCGAGTTTCCATGTAAAGTAAATATAGTATTTGTACTCCCAGTCGAGCGTCAAAATAATTGGGCTTATAGCTATACTTCAATAAAGCCATCAGCAGTGATTTCACACTGGCCAAAAGGTTCATGAGATTTATAAGGTGTTGCCATATAAAGTGCTTGCAAGTAATAGGCGGACTTAACATTTATTCAATATTCAACAGGATTTGCTGAATTTAATATTTGTTCTTGAGTCGAAGTGGGAAGCCCCTGTTAGCTCAAAATGGTCTAAATTTCATTCCAAAAACTATTCAACACCTTGAGCAGGTTCAAGTGAAATGTAGTGATTTCCTCTTCATGGTCACTAAATTTCTTTTCAGCGAGCATTTTCTTGAGCATGTGTGAGAGCAGTAAAATGTTGGTAAGAGCACGATCCGATCCCGATTGTGAGCTCTCGCGAAACCCACTTTGAACGGTTTGAAAATCCATCACCGCAAGTCAACTCAACCTCTTTAAGTGAATGCGCTAATTTTGTATTTCGAGAGAATACAATAAACAAAGAGAGCTTAACTCAATTATAAGCGAATATGGAAAAAAACAAATGCATTATCTGCATAATGTTTGAATACTGACTGCTAAAATCAAATCCAATTTGGTCTATTATTAGTGACCTCATCAAACTTAACTGGTCACAACTCAAAACTTTAAGATCAGTTTATACATTATACAAATATAAATTTGTGTATATATATATATGTGTAGGTTATTTCTTTCTTGCTACTTATCTTCCATAAATCTTTCAAAACTGCCAGTTCCGCCGCTGCAAAGTATATAAGTCCACTGTTTTCATACAACTTTCCCACTCTTTTGTTTTCATTTCATATTATTCGCATTATTATTATTTTTTTTCGCCAGCCTCTATTGCTTACTACATTTGTTCTTTACTGCGCGCCATCATCGTTGCATTACAAAATAAACTGGAAATATCGTCTGAACTTGAAAACATAAATTTTCTACCCGATTGCCAGCTATGATGGCTCCATTGCACCCGCCAGCGCTGTAGCAATAAATTCTGATTTCAATTTAGATATAAAAAAATCTGCATAAAACTCAAAACAAAGTGACTGTGCGCACAACAACTACAACAGCAAGAAAAACAAAAACAAACTGAAAACAAATAAAAGAAAAATAACCAAATAAAAAATATATATAAATCTTATTGAGAGCATATTATGGCCAACTTGCACCGGCAATATTTTATTTATTTACTTATTTATTTGCATCGGTGTTTGTATGTGAGTGTGCGTGTGTGGCAAACCAAGTGAAATATTTCGCATAAAGCCACTGCAATTTAATCACTGAAGTATCTAAAATTGGCATTTTTATGTGTGTGTGTGTGTGTGTGCTTGCGTGCTCAAAAGGTTTGTAATAAAAATTCTCAATCGGATTTGTAATACAAAATACAATTAAATAAATTTTAAATCTGCATTAGCCCAATTTGCTTCCGATTGGGTGGAACAGCCCCACATATTTCATGTGTATGTGTGCATGTGCATGTGCATGTGCGTGTGCACTGCCCGCCCCACTTTAATTGCACATTTATGCATGTGTGTAAGAAATTAGTTTTAAATTTTCTGCGTTTTATTTGTAAAATATTACAGTTAACTACAAGTATGATTCACATTAAGGTTACATTTACTTATACATACAGAACATAACTGTGCCTTTGCTTCATTCGATTAGCAGCACTTTTCAATTGAATATTTCTTTGCTGATTAAGTTTATGTTGTTTTAGTGTTGTCTTCAAGAATATTATTTATGAAAATGCAGTTATTACACTTAATTACAATATTTGCGCTTCACATTTACATTTCGTGCGGATGCAAGTACAATATACACATACATATTCACATACATATTCATAGAAGTATACATATATATATAATGTGTACATGTCGGTAATGCTTTTTGTTTGTCAATTTTAATATTTATTTATTTTATTGCTTCTTAATTTCCCGAAATCTAGTACTTCACAACTTGCAGTTCTTTATTCATGCCACTTAACAACCCCAAGAACAGTACTAAATAAACCGTTACTGAAAATAAAAGGCTTAAAATATAATTTGTGGCGGTCATTAATAAAATAAAACGTGAAATTAAAATTTTCATGGCATATCAATTCAAAAGTGTACAGTGTTCTTCAAACTGTCGCATCAGTGTTAACTATTTTCAAATTACTAGTAACATTCTACACTAAGTTCTGGGCTTATGTAACAATTTCGAACTTATCATTTTTATAATGAAAGTATAAATATTTATCTAGTAGTAAAACATAAACGCTGGATTTGCGAAAGTTCGCTTGAATTTTTATTTAAAGACACACCAAAGTAACCATGTCCCGGCTTTAGTAACTCGGAAAAGCTTTATATTCAAATATGTGTGTGAAATGAAAAGCTAATATATGTTCATAAAAATATTTTCATAGAATATTTCAATCCGTTAGCCCCCCCTCATTATCGCTTTTATTCTTCATTTAAGAAACCGTTCAAAAGTTGATGTTTCAAACATCGTTAAAGATGGGAACTTTCTAAAATACGTGCCATCAAAAATTAGCAATATAAAAGTTCTAAAGAAATTATAATCGACGTTTACTTGCAAGAAGGAAAAGTTGAGCCTACCAAAAAATTGTGTAAAAATTACAAAGCCCACTGTAACAAACACCGCATTCGATTCGCCACTGTTCTGCTAGCTAATATTGCGCTAAGCTCTCGTACCAAAATATTAAATGTGACAACAACAAGGTTTTGCTGTGAATTCACAATAAAAGAATTTGCGAATATCTTATTATGGTGGTATAAATGTTTGTCATTCTATTTACCTAGAGTTGTGTGTAGGATTCGCCAACTGCCAAACATTTGTTAAGCGAAGACGCACTCACATCCCGAGTTATACGCAGTCCATAAATTCATTAGATTTGTGGCCCATTGTACTTAAGTATTGAGTTTCAAACAGTTAGAGCTTATACTCTAATTGGAATCGCCAGGAATTGCAGTGAAAATGGATTATTACCTCAACCAATCTTATAAACTCAACCCAATCACCTGAATTAAAATTGGAATTAATTAATTGAACTCACAATTACACTCGTATAAAATTAAAGTCCTTCAAAAATCAAAAATTAAGCTCTCTTGGCACTCTCGGAAGCAAAATACTTATCTGACTCAAACAACACACGCTTTTCTTTTGGTGCGTAAATAAAACTTTTCGAACATTGTCCTTCGAGCAATGCAACAACTTCTTAATGAAGTGACTGAGTTACCAAAAAGAATTTAGCAACTTTTAAGCACAATTGAGCAAGAGAGAGTTAAATGAAATCATACCGGACCCTAAAGTACTACGGAATATACTAACACACGAACTCATTTTGTATGAGTGAAATTATAAGCTGGCATTTTTCAGTAGTTTTTGGTGCTTGGTCGTGTAAAATATATAGAAATTGGAAAAAAGTTGCGCGTTTGGTATAAATGTACGAGTTTGAAAGAAAAACAAAAACAAAAAAAAATTAAAAAAAATAAACAAAATTTTTTCTCAACCAAAATGATATACTTTCCGCTATATAAGGCATATGCACAACAAAATATGTTACAAAAATATATAAGAACAAGAATATAGATAAATTGAAGTCGTGCTTCCTCTTTAAATTACAGTGATTAACAAATTCTTCAGCTAAGCCACTTCTCTAGCATTTTGACCGGAAAAAGTGGCCAACTTAATAATATTTCACTTAGTGACTGTAATAGTTAGAAATTATATAGATATATTTGATAATCACCCATATAATATTTGTGGAGAGAGCTAAACTAAAAATTGTGTTTATGCAACCAACCCGCAACACAATGTAGGGTATCAATGTTTTGCTGCGCAACAACAAAAACAATAACCATAAAAGAAAAACTAAATAAATAAAGAGAACTGAAGAGAAAATGGCGAAGTTGAACTGCAGCCAATGAAGCAATAAATCCACGCTTTTCGCTCCAATCCCCCTACTACCCTACAAACACCCACGTGTGTGTGAGTGTTGGTGTGCGCTGGCGGCTATCAAAAAGCAAAGTTTTTACGCAGCGCTGCTTAGCGCTTTTACCGTCCGGACATGCTCGCTCCGCGCACCACACACAATCCGCCAACTCTCTCTCCCACTCTTCGACTCAACTCGCTCCTCTTGCTGGCCACCAAAATGCAACGCGCGCGCGAGTTAAGGAATGCATTCCTTATCAGGTAGATAAGGAAACAAAACAATAGAAGATGACCAAAACATGTTGATCATAACATACAACATAAGCGGCAAACATCTTTATCAGCATAAAAACAACATTATCAGACAAAAACTGAAAAACAACATAATCAGGAAACAAATTTAAAAAACAATCATTACTGTACATTTTAGTATAAATAGTCGTAAGTCATTTAAATATTTTGTCATTTAAAATTAGAAATAAAGCAAGTAAAGAGGTGCACGTCGCTGCATGAAAATACTTCGTTTTAAAATATAATTTTTTGATCAACAACAAGTCCAACTTGTTAACTGGGGGCTCAACCGATAGCCATTTTTATTCTACAAAGAATAAAAATAAACAAATCCACGGGAAGTAAGACTTCCAACACTAGTGTTTGAAAAAAGTGTATAATAATTAACAAAAAGTATAGGTCCTGAAACAGCGGATAATACTTCAGATCCTGAAACAGCGGACAACCATAGAATAAACCATAGAAGTTATTTAAACAAAAACTGGACGACTTACAAAATCGGCGAACTTCGAAGAGAATTAAAAAATTCGACATCAACAGAAGAATAAATATAAGTACAACAAACAACATGGAACAACAAGTAGCCCAATTACATGCACAAATCACTGCATTAATGGGGACTATCCAAATCCAACAGGAAGAGTTTTCACGAAGGTTAGCCTCTATAGAACAACGAAATATTACTCAAACAACGGCTATAGTGGACCACGAAGACATCAAACTCAACGTACAAGATCCAAGAGAAATTGACTTGGAACTTTTCAAATCACTACCAAAATTTGATGGTAACCAATCGGCATACAGGTCATGGAGGTCACAAGTGTGGACTTTTATGGAAGCAATAAAAAACCACAGTCATCATCCAAAATATTATAGTGCCTTAGGAATTGTAAGGACAAAAATTACGGGACCAGCAGCTGACATTCTTACAAATCATAATACAAAAATGAATTTTTATTCAATAATTAATCGCTTAGACTTCACATTTGCTGATCAACGTCCTCTATACGTTTTATTGGACGAAATGAAAAAAATTACACAAGGAAGAAGAACGTTAGCAGAATTCCACAGCGAGGTGTCCAAAGCACTTAATTTGGTCCTTTCCAAAATGGAGATGTCTAGCGAACAAAATAATATGGCTATGAAAGATTATGCCAATCAAGAAGCGGTCAGAACATTTATCCTTGGACTGAATTCAAAATACACAAGCGGAACTCTCTACAGTAACAATCCAAACAATCTGGAATCAGCATATGCGATTGCATGTACTATATATCATGACAATCCAAATCAACAATTTGAGATGCAAACTACACCTTCGCGATTCAACCAAAATCATCGTTACAATCCTCGTTTCAACCAAAACCAACCAACACAACCTCACCTACATCGAGAAGACAGACACCATCATCAATATAGGCCAAACGTCAGGATGCAACGAAATGATCAACAATCCAGAAACCTCAACAATCAACAACCTGCACCAGTTCCAATGGACATAGACAGCTCCAGGCAATTTGTGAGTACAACGAGGAACAACAAAACAGTAAGCGATAATTACAATAATAATATATTTAAAAGAAATAGGGAATATAGTAATCAAAATGTTAGTATGCCACAGAACCAAAGAATTAATCAGACTATAAAGGAAGATTTAGAATCAGTAGATTTTTCTAAATATGAGGAACACTTTGAATCAGGGAGCACTTTTTTAAGGCGAATAAACGGGTTGCCTTGCATTCAAACAAAATGCGGCCTAACAGGCACACCCGTTAACGTACTAATAGATACAGGGTCAACCAACAATTACATAAACAAGATTTGTAATATAGGAAAATCAATTAAAATTAAACCTTTTAAAACTAAAACATTGCACGGGTTTTCAATCATAAATTCTAAAAAAGTAATTACTATGTATGGACATCATCTAACCTTTTTTGAAATAAATGAGCTTGACGAATTCGACATGATTCTTGGAGAACAAGGATTGCGTCATATAAAAGCAGAAATAAATTTATTTGATTACAGTCTAAAGTATCAAAAAAAGATAGTTCCGAAAATTGAACCAAAAATTAATTACACTATTAATAACGAAGAATTCAAAGTCCAAGTAGGCGAACTTATGCAAAAGAATAATTGTATTAGTGAAACATTGCCTTTCACAACCACCATTCAGGCATCAATTAGGACAGAATCGGAAGATCCCATATGGACAAAACAATATCCATATCCTATGGCTGATCACGACTTTGTCAGGAAAGAGATTGAGAAACTGTTAAAAGACGGTATAATTCAACCAAGCAAAAGTCCTTATAATTCACCTATATGGACTGTTCCAAAAAAGGGTACCGATGACCACGGCAAACCCAAAAGGCGAATGGTTGTTGACTTTCAGAAAATTAACGCTCATACGATTACTGACAGGTATCCTATCCCAGATGTCAACATGACAATCCAAAATTTAGGAAAAGCAAAAATTTTTTCCACAATTGATTTAGAATCAGGGTTTCACCAAATCTTAATTAAAGAATCCGATCGAGAAAAGACGGCATTCTCTGTCAACGGTGCAAAGTATGAATTTATTAGGATGCCATTCGGTTTAAAGAATGCTCCATCCATATTTCAACGATGCGTCGACGACATTCTCAGAGAATACATTGGTAAATTTGCATATGTTTATATCGATGACGTGTTAATATATTCTTCCACACCCGAAGAACATATGGAACACCTAAGAATTATAATCAACGCATTACACAATGCAAATATGAAAATTTCTGACGAAAAGTCAAATTTTTTCCAAGACTCAATTGAATATCTTGGACATATCATAAAACATAACAGGATAACAGTTGATCCTAATAAAATCGAAACGATAAAAAACTACCCAGAACCAAAAAATTTAAAAGAATTAAGATCTTTCCTAGGACTTGCCAGTTACTATAGGAAATTTATAAAAGATTTCGCTAAAATCACAAAACCATTAACGATCCATTTAAGAGGAGAATTAGGAATGGTAAAAAAAAATCAAAGCACTAAAATGCTCATAAATCTTGATAAGGCTGCAATAGAAGCTTTAAATAAAATTAAAAATGCATTACAAGAACAGGTTGAACTTTTCCAACCAGATTTCTCCAAACCATTTAGTTTAACAACCGATGCAAGTAATTTCGCTATTGGAGCAGTTTTATCGCAAAACCGCCAACCAATCGCATTTATTTCACGTACATTAAATGAAACGGAGCAAAATTATAGTACCAATGAGAAAGAACTATTAGCAATCGTATGGTCTTTGCAAAAGCTTAGAAATTATTTATATGGCGTAGCAAACTTAACCATTTACACAGACCATCAATCGTTAATTTTTTCTATTTCTGAAAAAAATCCCAACGCTAAATTAAAAAGATGGAAAAATTTGATTGAAGAATATGGTGCGAAATTAGTTTATAAACCTGGACACCAGAATGTTGTAGCAGACGCACTTTCACGTCAGCAAATTAATAATACAACGGATTGTTCAGACCATTCACAACCAAGTTCACCCAATGAAATCATAAAAAAAGTAAAACAACCACTTAACTCCTTTAAAAATCAAATAATTATGCTACAAGATAATGAAAGAAATGAGATAATTACTAAAACAACATTCCCTGGTCGATTTAGACATACAATATTTTATAAAGACACATCAGATTTATTAAACAAACTAAAAAGCATTATTAGGCCCAAAGTTACCAATGCGCTTAAAATTGATGAAGAAATAATTTTCCATTTAAAAAATAAGATCACCACTACTTTCCCAACCTGTACCTTTGTGCTAGCCCAAAATCAGTTAATTGACGTTAACTCCGTAAATGAACAAAAAGAAATAGTTACACAAACACATAAACGTGCTCATAGAAATTTTAAGAATAATACGCAGGAAATACTGTTAACTCATTTCTGGCCTAACATTAGAGAAATGTGCAGAAAAGAAACAGTAAACTGTGAAATCTGTAAATTTTGCGATACCACAACAAAAAGAGACAAACAATTACTTATAAAACTAATGAAATAATTTATGTGAAAACAGATAGAAGAAACAAGTTAGCAAAAAAATATAATAAACATAAAGTAAAAGAAGATCGTGGGGACACAATCTTAACAGATAAGGGGAAAATTATACATAAAGATAGTATTAGGAAACAAACAACATGTGTAGAACCTCAATAATAATTTTCTTACTTATAAAAATTGTGAGCTGTGACAAAATAACAAATTTAAATAACAAGAAATATGTATTAACAGAGACGGATCTAGCTTTCTTATTTGAAAATTCAGAATATCTCTATCATGTAACTAACCTAACCACAATACTAACACCATACGAAAAAATTAAAAGAAACATGTATAATATAAATGAAAGTCAAGAAGAAATGTTACTAATAAATAGGATAGAAACTTTAAAATCTCAACTAATACCGCATTCAAATAGAGTCAAAAGATCATTAAATTTCTTAGGTTCAATTTTAAAGTTTATAACAGGAACACCAGATCATGATGATCTAATAGAAATAAAATCAGGATTAAACCAATTGATAAAAAATAATAACCAACAAAGAAAAATTAATTCACAATTTGAAAAGATACTCAAGACTTTAGATCCTAAATCAATAAATGAAAATATAATTTTAAATGTAGTATATCAAGAACTTGTAACCATAACAAATACAATTAATTTTGCAAAACATGGAAATTTTTATTCAGGCACTTTAAATCTAAATGATGTTAAAGAAATAATAATTAATGAGGAAATTGATATACCTATAATAAATATATTAGAATACGCAGATATACATATTTGTATGTACCAAAACTCCATAATAACTATTTATAAATATCCACTTATTACAAAGAAATGTAAACTATATAATATTACACCACTAATGTATAAGCATGGGAAAATAGTTATCGATAAAAACATTGCCGAATGTAAACACAAATATACTAGAGTAAATAACTGTAGAAATTATGTAGGAATAAATATATGCACACAATTACCAGAAGATAATTGTACTATACCTTTATTAGAAGATAAGAAAGCCAAATGTAACATTATTCAAGAAAACAATAAGCCTTTGTTAATATTAGATTACGGTCAAATTATTACAGATGGAGAACATGTGTGGAATGAGTATCCTATTAAAGGACCGAACCTTATACAATTCAATATATCTACAAAAATCGATAACAAAACATATTTTAATCATGAACAAGAAATAAAAAATGTAATCCATGCACACACATATGAACAATTAGAAATATTAAGAATACTAACGTCTGACTCAGATTACAAATTCACTAACATACAGAAAATGTATAAGTTTTTAATACCAATTGAACAGCATCCTTTAGAATTTGCTCTTTATTCTATTTTTGTAATCATAACCTTAACTTTAATTATATATTCATGTACAAAATTATATTTATACCAACAACAACGTGCGAATATCAAACGCCGTAAAAACTACGAAGAGGCATACAACATAGAACTTCGTCAACTTACCCAGGCTTCTTGAAATGAGGACATTTCTTTTCAACACAGGGGAGAGTTAAGGAATGCATTCCTTATCAGGTAGATAAGGAAACAAAACAATAGAAGATGACCAAAACATGTTGATCATAACATACAACATAAGCGGCAAACATCTTTATCAGCATAAAAACAACATTATCAGACAAAAACTGAAAAACAACATAATCAGGAAACAAATTTAAAAAACAATCATTACTGTACATTTTAGTATAAATAGTCGTAAGTCATTTAAATATTTTGTCATTTAAAATTAGAAATAAAGCAAGTAAAGAGGTGCACGTCGCTGCATGAAAATACTTCGTTTTAAAATATAATTTTTTGATCAACAACAAGTCCAACTTGTTAACTCGCGCCGGAAGTGCACGCGACATTATTGCATTTGATTTCCGTTTGTTATTAACTTGTCCGGCTGTTGTGGAAGTGCGTGGCTAGTGGAGTAGACAGCACACAGCAAGCGGGGGTTGGTTGTTTGTTGTTTTACTTTCCGGTTGCATCGCTGCCACCGCAACATCCGCCAGTTGCCTGTTTATCGGCTGCAACACCGGCGGCATCCGCTGCATTGCCACCACCACAACCACCTGCCGCAGATGTGGCGCTCATCGCTGCAGCACTGCCACCGCCACCGCCACCGCCCGACTCCTTCACTGTGAACGTGACGTAGTACCGTTTATTACTGTCCAACTTGTCCGATGGCAGTGAAATAAGTTGTTTGCTCTTGCCATGCGATAGCTCCAGCGCCACTTTGCCACCACCACAACCACCACTGCCACCTGTTCCGCCGCAACCACCACTGGTGAGTATTTTCGGCAAATAGAAACTCCCCACACCGGTCTTCTTGTAGGAGCCAAAGCCGAACTTAGGCATCGTGTGATGGTTCATCATGGGTACTGCAAAGCAAGAAATGCGTCAAATTTAGAAATAACTACAACTACAACAACAATGTATACAAACAACAAGCAGTTAGTTAATATACGGGTATTTACTTGTGCAAACATAAACAGAAAGTTGAGAAATTTCTCAACTAATTAAAGTGCAAAAAAGTGATTACAACGAATTTTACAGAAGATTAAGTCATTTGGCGAATTCGCTGAGTAATTAATGAGTGACCGTAAACGTGAGTTGATAAAACGCCACCGTATCCACAAACGCATGCTATCTGAGCAGCACAATGTAGCGGAGCAGTTATTTGATTTTGACGGAAATTTGTGTAGAAGCGCACAGGAGTGAAAAAAGAATGGTACAAAGCGAATAAAAACTTGATATTAAGCCATGGTTTCCTCTGTAGAGAAAACAAGGAAGGGTTAAGCCAAGCTTTAAATGTCAGTTTAGAAATATGCTTGGGCACCACTTGCTATATCCAAAGAGTAAAACCTGTAAGATAATAATGATGACGACATCCGTTGAAACCTCAAAATAACGGACGAAAAATATGTTAGCCTAGTTCACAATCAAAAATTCGAGAGACGTGGCTTTGAACTAAGTTGGACCACATAATTCAGTGGCGAATAAATGAACTGATGGAAGAATACATCAGTGTGAATGGTCTCCTGTAACCTATTAGCTAAGCTACTGAATGATTTCTCTTATTTGTGCAGAAAGATCGAGATCGAGACTTCATAAACCTCCTTTTGTCAGAAGGGCCTTGCCATTCGGTATCTAAGATTCGATGGAATGAGGGTCTTTCGCCTCTTTAAAAACTTATCAGCCTCGCAGTTACCGCTGCGGCAAAACACCTATATGAGTCTTTTTCAAAGTGGCTTAATGCAATAAAAAACGATAGCAAGCCAATCCTAAAAACCTTTGAAGGTCAATCGCAACCTGAAGTTGTCGATGAATAATCAGCAATGGAGACGAAACCTTCAAGAATACCTTCATATTTTCTATATCTTAAGTCATCCAAGAAACCAGGTTCTCTGCGTCTAATTGCAGCCTTCGGATCCTCTGCGGCTAAAGTTGATGACGAGGTATGCTCAATTCACTAATTGAAGGCGACAATAGCTAAAAGTGAATATTAACAAAATATCTTCCAGTCAATAAGGAACTGTAATATAAAACTATGAAAGTATTTTGCCCAACGAGTAATATTTTTTGGATCAACATATGATAGATAGGGTTAAGGAAGCGATTTCACAAAATAAGGAAAATGCCCCCAAGATCCCAGGTCCAAAGACGAGTCTCTTGGAAAAACTCCCGGGAAATTAAATATCGAAACAAGATTGAGAAAGCTGCCCATAAATATTAAAAAAAAATTTTTTCTAAAATGTGAAAACTCCCTCTAGAAACTTTGCTTAGTCAGACAGATGGAGAAGATTTCGGACATTATTTATCTTCGACTGAAATTTGTGCAAGCAGCAGAAAAGTTCATTGAAAACTTCAGCATACTTCTTCTGATGGCTCTCCCAATGTCCGACTCTGGACGAACTGTTTTGTGGAAGTTCGGAAGCATGTATGCATGTATGTGAGTATACAACCAAATATATGTCACACAAGAGAAATCAGTTTATGCGAATTGTTTTATGTTTATATTCACATTATTCGCGCAAAGTATTTCGGATGCAGTGTTGTTGTTATTTCTTTTCGCTATTTTCTGTTACTTAACCAAAATAAATTGCATTTGCTGATTGTCGTTGCTCAAACTTGCTCATACTACTGTATATGTGTGTGTGCATATGTAGGCGACATACGCCACATCACCGCCAGCGTTTGTTCATTCACCACTTCCCTGATATATGGACACTGTCAGTGATGCAACAGTGCAACGTCAGACCGTTGCATCTACGGAACATTGGAGCAGCAACACCGGCACCACCACACTACCACAAATGGATTTACACAAAATTTTAAGGAATGTTCAGCGCACACAAGCAAGCACACACACACCCACATACATTTGCACTTACGGCCATACACGCCACAAGCCGAAAATCGCTAAGATATTTCCGTCACCGAAATGAAGCAACACAGCAATGGCTGCGAAGATGTCCACGGAGGAGGGAGAAGAGTCGGAGCGACTCTTGGAGCGTGTTGGAAATTAAAGAAAAAAGTTTTCAAAAGAAAATTACTATAAAAGTTCCGCCAGAGTTGCATTTCGGGCTCCCCGGGGGGACATGCTGAAATATTGTATCATTCGCGCACTAAAACAACAAAAGCAGCGACAACAACAACGGCAACAACAATATCAACAGCCAACGCAACAACAACTGGAAACAATGGATTTGTAAAAGTGAAAGAAAACGACCGGAAAGGAGAGCACAGCTAAAGCAGTGACAGTGACAACGACGAAATGAAAGTAAAACAACAAAAAATAAAATAAATAAAATGTAATGCAAAAGTGAGATTTAAATGCGAATAACGGTGAAATTTTAAATGTAAATGGGAAAGAAAGCAGAATACTCGGATTCTCGCAAAGAAGATTGAGGTAATGAGCCCAAATATATATACATACTACACTCGTGTATGTATGTAGCAGCGATGGATGCGAACAGCTCAACGGTAAATGACAAAAATAATCAAATGAACACGCAAAATGACGTTAATTATTATACACCCAGCCATGAGCAAAAAAAAAAAAAGAATTATAAATCAACCGATCAATTATACACAACCGATATACAACCAATATACAACCGATATACAACCGATCTGGATAAGATGACAAATTAAATCAGGCGATTTTCGATGTAAAATTTACTGCAAATAAGTATTTTGTTGCATACATACTGAAAAATATATGTATGTAGTTAGTTAGCATATATAGTCTAATTTCATTTTCCCTAAACCTTACTAAACTTAAACTATACTCTTGATTTGCTCATTTACCTAAACATAAACATACCGATTTTAAGACCTCAGCCGAAATTGTGGAAGGTGAAAGTCTTTAGTAGGTTTGACAGAAATCCAGAAGATCTACAAAGTTCTCCGGCCAAAACTAAGCAGTTATTTTTCTTATGCTAACTACTGAGCGACTGTGTGCGTATATGAAAGTAACGTTTAGACATTAAAACTATTAAACCGATTTTGAAAATTTCAAGACTGCCACAAAGAAGTATGTAGAGTGTTCTTGTACAGTCTGAATATTTTCGATGGAGACAAAGTTAATACTTTTTTAATGGAAAACATGTCTTGAAAATATAGATTGACAACAAAATAGTCGATTTGGTGAGACTGCTGAAAATTTAGTTGTGACCATTTGGAAGCCAATGTAAAATATCACGAAGCGAGATTTAGTCTATACTATTTCAGAATATTTCCACTGTTATGCGATTTTTCTATGAATTTTCGGAGAAGTGAAATTTACATTTAGAGTATGGTTTAACCAAAAATAGCCTATAGGAAGTACCAAAGCTTTTAAATTGAACAATTTGAGCAGTTGATGAACAACTTGATTTAAGTAATTATGACAGTTAAATGAATGGCAGAAATGGCAGAAGCCGAAAATATTTCAAGAATTAGCAAATCGATCGTCTTCACGTTTGAACTAAAATATATAATATTTTCCTATATAGAGTGCATATGGACTTAAAACAAATGTTATCTCGACAAAACCCCAAATTCATTACTATAGTGGGAAGCTACTTCTTTCTTTTAATATAGCTTATAACTAGTGACTATTTCCTACAGGTCTAATTCCTTATAGTTCCATTCATCACAACTACTCCGACAATTCACATCTTAGTCTGTTAATTTTTTCCAACAAGTACTCCATTTTGTCTGCGCCAAAAAAGGTGAAAAAATTTTGGTTAATAATAAGCATCTTCCCATAATTAGAAATTATTTCTTTGTGCGCGCGTGTTGGCAAAATCAACTGTTTTGCGGTTGTAGGCGGCGCGCTCGGAATCAAACAAACAGACCAATAGACAATTGGTGTCGCAGCTGGATGAGCCTACAAACGCACAAAAGCCTTCACCGTTTCGCAAAGGCCCAAATGCCAAGTGCGACTATCACACCTAGAGCACGTTAATGACTAAGCGCCTCAGCCGTTGGCAGTCTTTCATAAGGGCGCCAAACAATGCCTGCAGTGCGGCGTAGAGCATACGGAAGACGAAGCAAAGGACAAAAAAGCCTCAAAGTCACTGCAGGTGCTGCAGCCGGCTGCTTAACCCGCACAGTAAACTGACTTTAGCAGCTGAAAAGTGCCTACACCCCGCCGCCACTGTTCCCTGCTGCCATCTATCTTTACAAACTAATTTCCTCCTTCTCTCTCTCTCTCTCTCCCTCACACTTCTTACTCAACGTAATCTAAAGCAAACGCCTGTCATTCAAGATTTTCCGCCTTCCATCAAATCCAACTCGCTTTCATTGTTGTTGTTTAGGTCTCTTCCGCAGCGCATCGCTTGTGTCTACTGTCACCTGCATTCTATTTAAATTTTAATTCTTGCTTAATGAGTCACTTTTCTCTGCTGCTGGCCCTTTAACCTTTCTTCTGTCGCTCCTTCCTTCCTTTGCATGGCCTCTCACACCAGCATTGTCCGGCTTTTGTCGTCGTGTTTTATGCTCGTCCTCGGCCACTTGCTTCAGCTGCGCTCAAAGGAGTTATGTTCTCTACTTTATTTTGTGTAAGCGGCCCGATTAGAAGCTTGTCAAGCCCAACCGCTTTGTCTAACTAAGTTTGCTTGGGAAATTAAACAAAAGAGATATGCAAGTACATACATACTTGTAGCGCATAACTGCGTGAAAATAAAATGAATATTTAAAATGGTCGACGGACATTCTGAAGCTGTTTTTGGTTTAAAATATGATAAGCATAATAACAAGCCGCAAAATAAAATGGTGATAAATTTGTTTTGGACAAACTTTAAAGTGGCAGCCACTGAGAAGTTAAAGTACGGTTATTTCCTTTTTCTTTGCGGGGCTTTTCTTTCAGCTACAAACACATAATTAAAACGCTTTTCATTCAGTAGAAAAGAAATTCTTTTATATTTTCGACATAGCCCAATGGTTTCATCAATCTAAAAAGCACTTATATTATAACTAAGACTTATAATTATAATTCCTTGTGGCTTTTAATATATTTTCATAGACATTCAAGCGATAAATTGCGTCGAACGGTCTAGAACGTGAACGGTTTGCCTAGAACGGCTTCGATTCATAAAGAGGGTGATCCCACGAACTACACCAACTATGATTCTGTTTCGACTGACTGAACTTTATCAGTATGACTTTGAATCTGTAAAGTCTCAAATCGACCGGATATTCGCAATTCGTCAGATTTTGGATAGAACCTGAAAGAACATAATAGACCCTACCCAGATGCTTCGAATTCAAGTCTGCTTTAACTTAACTAACTTTCAAGTTGTAGATATTGAACACTGAATTCAATGACAGCACCGAAATCTAATGAAGAATAATTCTGGACACAACTGATATTAGGTGATAAAGCCTTCTTCATCCTCCTCCTATATATTCTTCGATTTTATTCCACGGACGACGCTAAATCAAGTTTGTCGTTTATAATCCTGCGATTGTAATGAAATAGGTATCCTTGATCTGTATCTGAGAGTTTTTAGCACCACAATTGGGAAACCGAACCGAACCTAACCTTATAAAATAAATTCCATAAAGGACCTTTAAAAGATTATGTAGCATAATCCCATGAGAAACACAAAGTATATTTTAGTTTAATTTTACTTACATGTCAGTAATAAGTCTGGAGAGGTCATATTCACGCAGAAAAGATGTTTGGAACGGTTAGCTCAAACAAAAATAGCACAAAATATATTCCCATATACAAGAACTTATATCAGAGATAATTTTGCGTGGTCTGCGTATATGTCATTACTAGCAATAGCTTCACTACTACAATAATATAGCAGAATATTTAACAGAAATATTATTGAAGAAATATGAGTCGCTTCCGAAATCCAAAACAAGAAATTGGTATCACAATGACTAACAGTATGTCTCTGACTAAAGCTGCGAAAAACTGGTATAAAAATGCCGAAATTCTACATATGTTCCTCCCCTAATCATTTGGAGAAAACCAAATGAATTATTTCTGTGCTTTAAGAAGTATTAACACCCTCTATTCAACAGCAAACATTCTATCAAATGGATAAATCTATCGAGGACAAGTTTCAATTTATCAGCAATCTGGTAACCCTCTATTTTCATAATAATAAATAGTTTAATACCAACATCTGCATACAAATTCGCCATTCGATTTTACAGCCAATAAAACCATCAGCAAAGCACTTAAGCATAAGTGCAAGGATGCACACATGCAACACACACAAACACATAAACACACATATATATGCATATATGTATATATATATTCTATGAGGCAAAATACTAACTGTAAGCGGCGCACGGTATGCCGGTGTATGCGTGGGCAGCATGCAGACAGCGGTGGGTCTTGGTGGTGCACTGAAGGGCCTTCTCGTAAGCGTTGTAATCGGGACTCAAACGGCGCTCCGCCTAAAAGTATGCAAATAAAAATATAATTTATTACAATTTGCACTCCACTTTCGCGCTGTTACGAGTGTTATGCATATAAAGTATGCATAATTTTCAATAACTTTCAGCCGGAAGCTCACTCTCAACACATGTCAATCATAATGCGCACACAAACACAGATCTTCATACACTTATATATATTATATGCGTGTATATGTAAATGCTTACCTCCTCGTAAACTTCGTTGATATTCTGAAAATTATAGGTGCCCGGCTTCTGGAGTGCCTTCAGTGTCTCGTAGAGGAACAACTCGAAATTCTTGAATGTGTACTCGCTGAATGGATAGCGCCGCAAGCGTGTGCCCGTCTCACCACCCAGAGCCGCACATGATTTGTGGTAATCGTCAACGGCCCGCTTCACCAGCACAGCCTCGTTCAGTTTGGTGGAGCGTATTTGCAGTGACTTCAATTCCAGCAGGTGTTGGAAGATCTTACGCTCCATGTAATACCTGCAATAGACAACAAAACATGAGGTGGTAAAATTCTGCAGGCCCCGAGCGCGGAAATACACACACACGCTCGCACACATACATACCAACAAAGACATAAAGGAAGACGTAAATAAGTAAATCAAGAGCCACCAAAATACGGGCTAGCATACAGCAACTACAGAGGAGATTTGTTGGCAGCGTCACTTGTTTGTGTATGTGTGTACGTGTACGTGAGTGAGTGGGAGAGGTGGACGATGTTGAAAACGGTTCATAAAAATGCCAAAGCAAATAGAGGCAATAGCGGGCTGCTGGCTGACTAGCTGACTGGCTCACTGGCGTTTTTGTTGTACGCTTGGTTTCACAAAGGCGTTTGCTTTAGTTGTTGTTGCCCCTTTCCTATTTATTTGGCTAAGGCGAGTTGTGTTGCATTTGACGTGTGAAAAGAGGGAGAGCACTTTGTTGGCTGATATTTTGTTTTGTTTGTCAGCCAGCTCTTCAAAGGCATGAGGCATGGCGGTTTTAGTGGGAAACGTACTACAGCAGAGATTTTAAGGGAGTGACTTGGACAGCATGCGAAACTCAAACGAATGACAAAGTGAATTGTCAATTTTCGACCGCGAGACATCTCATGCCCTCCCCGCTTCTCACGTACGCACCCTCCAACCAACTCCCTTCAACACTCTGCTTTGTTAAGCCGACTATATGAGCTTTAAAAGTTTGCGTCATTTCGCCAAATAAAAGAAAATGAAGAAATCCTTGCAGAAAAGTAACACAAAACAACAGATATGGCCAGCAGGTATGCGTTTTAATTATAGTATGGAATGGTAGGCACTTTGGGGGTTATTATGGTAACCGCGGAAAAATGTCGTGGTCAAGAAGACAGGCTCCAAAATGCTTAGCACAAGAAGCTTTGAAAAAATTCTGACAATGGAAGAAAAGCTAATTATATTTTCCCCATTTAGAGTTCATTCCTTGTTGTTGTTGTGGCGAAATACAACAATATCCAACTATTTTCTTAAAATTCTGCTTAGTTGACAGTCTTTTGCTATATGAAAAGCCGAGTCCGTTCCGGTTGTGTTTAATCCACTGTAGTCGGAATCCTGTCTTACTTGACATATTCGATATAAAATTAATAGGAAGAGCAAACCCTTTTCACTCTTAAAGTTAATCTAACGAACTCCAACGCATCTAAATAAGACAGAATCTCTACCGACATTCCTCGCATTGCACACATTTTGCTTTGGGGAAGTTTGATTTTTTGTTTTTTTCTTGTACTTTTAACTTTTCACATTTTCCTCTTTATTTACTTCCACCTTTATAAGATGACATCCATTCATAAATACTCTGCAAAATTTCGTACATCGGCCATATGACCACTGAAGACGATGAACTCAATGGCCCTCTATGTGAGATTCTTTCGGAATAGCTGTCAATCTAAAGATGTCTAATCATAGCATGGGTAAGGGAAAGCTCTGTGGAAAGTGGACGCCGCGCGAGCTCACAATCTACCGATTTCCGCCGACACAAATCAGTGAAAATGATAACAAAATTATATGATTTGTACTTATGATTGCTTTCGTGTGCACTCGTATCCATTTTCCGGCCTCTAGTCTTTTGCCTTTAAGCAAAAGTCAAATTGTACAAAAAAAATGGAAGATCGCCATAATCGGTGCGTCGTTCTCAATGGCATCCATGTGGAATAACAGAACCGTATTTTATCAAAAAAATAAAAAAAATATGTTTCGTTTAAATCGATACGAACTTTTGAGCCAACCTGTTCCCTACTTCCTACTTCCCCGTTCCGACAGTTCATAAAAGTCTTAGCTCATCTGACCTGGTTCCACGCCAACTTAGTCTATATACGCATGATCCTAATATATCTTGGTTAGCCATTACGTAGACCTTTAATAAATGCGTGGCTGAGCTCTTCTTCATATCCATAATCTGTACTATCACTAATCGGCTTCAAAGAGGTGATGCAGTTATAAGAAAAGATATTGTTAGTAAGTTATGCATTGTGACTCGCAATCTATAGTGCCCTAAAGAAGTGGTAGGCTTCTTCCTGTCGGAAATATTATCGAAATTTCAACACATTTAAAACTTTTAGATTATGTCATGGACAGAATCTGAACACACAATGACCGCTTATAGCCTCAACTATCAATCTTTGTGCGCTCAAATGATTACACCCCGACAATGTAAGCCAAGCAAAATTAGAAATAGTTCTCTCTCTCAGTAAGCTCTAATTTTTTGAGTCTTCCGCGATATCCACGTACACAAAGCCAGTCAACACTCAGTCCATTTGCGCCACAAAATAGCATATTTCGTTGCACGATGTAGATTTGCCTGCAATCCCCTTGCCACTGTGCATGTATTTGTGCAAACTCACTTAGAAAAGTGATGACTGTTAAGAGCTCGTCACTCCAACCGCACTTCCTAAGCAGAAAGAGACGTTGCGAATTGGTCAAAGTGAGCAAAAGTTGAAAAACCGTTGCTTTGCTTAGTTGGCGTCGCGCTGCTGCTGCTGCTGCTGCTGCTGCTATTGCTAGGATAGTTGTTCTTTCTTGGGCTCTTGAGTTGGTTGGTTTCACATTTTCGCATATTTTTGCACGAATTTCTTTCGGCATTGTTTGCGCGGCATTTGTTGCAAGGTGCACAGCAACACGTTGTGCTTGTCAAATTTGTGTCACTAAGTGGGAGTGTCGTAGCGTTGCACGGCTGCAATAAAGCCGCAGAGCTACACAGCGCACTCGCGCACAGCCACGGCCATGTCAATGGAGACAAAAAGCTCAAATCTGCTTTTCACCATTAGTGGCCAAAGAACCACGGGGGAAGGGTAAGGAAATAAATGAAATTCACACGAAATATTTATGCCAAGGCCAAAATTTAGAGCTCTCTAAAAAAGGCAACAACAGCAACAAGCATAAAAAGAACCGAGCAGTTGACGAATGAAATTCAAAGCAACTCAAGCAAATGTGAAGAGTGAAAACCGTTGATCCTTGCGAATGCCCAAATAGCGAGTGCTGTTCGGCAAGGGGATGGCACCACGCACGCCGCCTGAGCTGATGAATGGGCAACACGGCAAAACCGAAAATTGCAACAAAAAACAGCAGCACGACGGCTGCGCCGCCTTCTTTTATGAGTTAACCGCCGGTGAGCACGCCATGGCAACAAACGGTATTCGGACGTCCACTCAATTCGGCTCGATATTCGGTTTTGCGTGGCAGGTAAAGTTACCGTTGGGAAATCGTTAAAAGCACTTAAAAGGCCATTCGTACGAAGATAAAGGTGAAGTGGGTATTTAAGATTACAGTTGGTGAATACCACGCCGTTTGCACCCCGCGAAAAAAGGTTGAACTGTGCAAACACGACTGGTTAGCTGGAAAAATTAAAAATCTGCGCCGATTTGTTGCTGTTGTTGCAGCACGCTGCAGGGTCATAGGGTCAGCGATAATTGCTGAGTAAGCCACGCGCTATCAGTTTGGGGAGCCGGTTTTTACCTCTTCAATATTGGCGTACTTAAAAATTCGCTTTTCCGCTGCTTGTTGCCACTCGTTGCGCAATTCTGAATTCTGAATGCCACGATTGGCGGCTTAGTGCCGATGAAGTGTTTATATTTTCTTTCGATTATTTTCTTCTATTGCATAATATGTATTCCTTAGTACTTTGTTGGGGCTTATGTGGGATGAAATGACATTGAATCGGTTCGTGAGCGTGCTCCACTCTGGACTTTTGCTGACATAGATAAATTCATATTTTATATTGAAAATGCAAGAATGGTTCAATGAATGTATTTTTGGTATTTGCAATCTACAACGAGAAATGGGTTACATTCACCAAGCAGTTGATAAGTTTTTCAGCAGAAATGCTCAAATTTAATTATGGACTTATTTTGAAATTATATTTATGCTATTCAGCAAGCGTCTTATTTTTGTTGGTAGTATTTGAAACGGTTAGTTTTTTGATGACTCATGACCAATAATGTCAGGCTAAAGTTGTAAAATCCCACTTTCGAGAAATTTTACAAAAGCAGAACTAAATTTACACTGAGAGAGAGAACAAGACAAACAGAGAAATAGAAGGAGAGAGAGCGTCCGCGATTTTTAATTTTAGGGGACTATATGCCGATCATCATGCATCAGCAATGTGTAGTACAGTGCGGTTATTATGATTTTTCCAAATTGCTTTTAATATTTTATAACCTTACGACTGCTTAATATCTATTTCATAATGTGAAAGGCTGAAGACTTTTCAGAATGAAACAAAAGAAGAAAGTTTTATTTGTTGTTAGAACAACAAGCCACACAAATTTGAATAGCTTGGTTATTAGTTAAGAATTGGCGATAAACCATATGCTCCACAGAGCAGGGCTGGAGATCATTATCTCCTTCCTACTTTGATATGTATACATATATTCCGCTAGATCTCCGGAATATCTTCTAGAACTTCAGAATAATACCTCGGACCATAAGTGGGATATCTTTATCAAACTTTCGTAGACGCAAAAACACTGACATAGACTTGGTACCCAAAATGTGTACTTAAAGTTTATGTCTTCCCGAAACTAAATTTCCTTGGTATAGCGAACTAACTACTTTTAAACCTAACACGCCTCATATTATTTAGGAATATGTTCTATAACTCTGTAACAAAAACCGCTTTAATTGCAAGCTTACGCTTTCACGGAAAACTTCACCAGATGATCCCAAGAAATATTAAGACGACTATCAAATTCCTGGAGGAGAGGAAATGTCTCAGAAACCGGATTGAGTCGAATCCAGTCAAGTAAGTTTGTCCAGTAAGTTCGTTATCCAGTCTGTAAAGAAACTTACTAAGTAAAAATACCCGAAAATTGCCTTATCACCACCTCTCCAACGAAGAAGTTTATATCAAACCCAATTTTGGATGGTTCAATATTAGTCAACTAAAAGAATTCGTAAAACGAATTCCAAATAAAAAAAAATTTTCTGTATGTTATAAGGAGTCGTTTCTATTTTTTATTTTCTTCTCCGGGCCTTCGCACTTTCTCGAATAAGGATGTAGTCAGAGAAGGGCCACTATTACATTTTTTGACATAGTTCTCCAGAAAAAAAAGTTGTTGCTATCAAACTTTTAGAAAAAATGTTAAAATATTTAAAATTTTTGCTACACGCGTACAAAGGTTGACCTCAAATCTGGTCGCCTTTGAGCTTCACTCAAATCGAAATTGATTTGTCAACGCCACAGTCGAAATGAAAGGCCACCCATATTCTACATCATGTCTGCTCTGAGAGTTTAATATAAAAGTATTAAAAGGTTCATTTTGATCTAAGCGACAATTCACTTTATGGACTTTCAAAGTAAGTAACGGTAGTTTGGAAATAATAATGCAGCTCCACAACTAAGCTTTAATTACACGCTCATTACTTTGAAACTGGATATTGGGTATGGACCAGCGGGTGGTAGACACAACCACTACAAACGTACATCCTTCAACACACACACATACGCACACACACACTTATGCAGCGATAACAATGAGCGCAAATGGAAACATTTTGTTGCAAGTGTACTGTTATAATTTGTTGAATGTAATTAAATTAATACGCTTACTTAGACATCAAAAACAACGGAAAATAGTGTGAATAAACGCTTCATATTCAGAGTTGTTGATTCGCTTTTTAGACGCTTAATGCGAGCTCGCGAGAGCGGGAGAACGGGAGAGCGGGAATACATTGCTGTTAAAAGAAGATATTCGCATGGGACAAACGAAGTGCGGTGACAAGATGCGGGTGTGCGGTTGAACGCAACCAATTCGGTTAACGCTGCGATATATATAAGGGATGAGGGACCGGAGGTGGGGATGTTGAAGACGTTATGCGGCAAGTTTAAAGTATTTTGCGCGAATTAAAAGTTTACTGTGAGAATGGAGACCTGCGGCTGATGCTGCTGCGTATGCGTTTAATTTAGATCCCAGCGATGGCAACCGACAACAACAACCGACAACAACAACCGACAACAGCAACTTAATAGGCAAAGTGGCGCTAAACACAAAACGCGTAATAGCGTTGGTAAGGCAGCGAGCAAATGGCTCAGCGGCGCTAATAACAACAAGCACAGGCTCTCACACACACACACACACACACTCATGCAACAGCCAGACAGAGAGTGCGAGGTAGTGCGAGGTAGTGCGGCGGGGAGAGAACATCTTAGCAAAACTAAATCCTTGCTAATTCTGCTTACAATTGGCATTAGCGAATTAGAATGCAAATAGTGAGCAACAATGACAATAGCAACAGCAACAACAACAACAACAGCTGAGGCTGAAGGTGGCATCAGCAATGTGTTGGTATATTTTACAATTACTATTACTAAGCGGTAAATACACACTTGTTCATAGATTTACAAGTGACTTGTGGCAGCGGCATGCCATCGAACATTCACCTTCACACATACACACACACGCGCACACTGGCTTACTGCTTTAGGCGCTGTGGGGCACCCACTTTGCCACTGTCTACTAATAACTGACTATTAGGCAAGTTTAAATTGTTGTTCCTGTTGTTTCTCCTCACAATCGCTGCCAGATTTGCTATTGTTCATTTGTTTGCTTATTGTTGTTGCACATTAGTTGTATTGTTTTTATTATAGCAGCGGCAATTATGCAAACAACATACATTAAGAGGCGCATTGAAGATTTTATAATACTAACGTATAACGGCTCTTTATCTCTTTGTTTACACGAAACTTGCTGCAAACGCTGCTGAAACGCAGATATGCATGTGTGTATGTGTGTGTATGTGTGTAGAGGCACAGCTGTGTGCAGCTGCTGGCAAACTGGAGTCTCAAGGAGAAAGCAGCAACGATTTAGACTTAGCCGTTTTAAGTGCATAAACAAATGAAAATGAAGTGGTTGATTAACATAAATAAATAAAAACAGACGAAACGGAAACAATAATATTAACAAATTTCGATAACAGCGGCAAAATCGACTATTATTTGGCAATGCTAAATATTGGAATTTCGGTGGTATGGAAAGAGTATTGATTTTGGTAATCCTTAGAAGAATATAACCGCATCACAAATCCGGGAACTTTATGTGAAAAGTTCTGTTTCGATATATTTATTAATGCTTGAGTTATAATACCGTAATATAATAATATACTAATACCGTTAGAATTAAGACTCCTTGCAAACTGAACGAAGTACTGGAACTCAAACTTAATGAGGTGAAGCAGAGTCCTCCCTACCAATCGAGACAGTGGTAGTAGAAGGCCTGCTGGATAACTGCTGGATAAACTTGAGGACCGTGTTCCAAGACCGCTTTAATGTGAAGAGAAAATTATTCAAGCTAATGCGGTATATCTCAACTTAGTGACAAACTGGTCTTCATTTCACCTCTAATCTCATAATCTTGCTGATTTTCACCGAAACCCGAATTTTGAGTATAGAGTGAGGAGGTTCATCGGTTGCCTTTTACTGATGAAGACAAGATAGAGAAGATATCCGACATGAATTTAATTGCATGGCCGAGAATTGTGATATCACGGCAACTTACTTCGAAATTAGGCCAATATAAACAGCAAGTTCCATTGATATTTTTACGTAACCCCTTATATTGATTAGAAAGAATAATATTCAAAGGATCTGAAGAAGCCAAATAACTGCTGTTAACCAATTGAAAGTCAAAACTCACAAATTTCGACATCTTTATCCAACGAGGTTACGGCGACCTTAACATTGCTTAACGATTTATAATCCGAGCTGAGAATCAAGTCTGAGCTGAGTCCAAGACTGAGCTGGCCAAAATATAACCATTCTGGCATAGAATTTTAACTCCAAGAGTTTTCAAAGCGGTACCAAGTGGTAACGGTAAACGTAGAAAGAATGCTTGCTTCACGTTAGCAGGACCCAAAAGTGATAGAACGTGCTCTTACTTGATATTATCGAATTGGATCAACTTCAGAAACGATTTTCTTAACCTTCAATTATAATAGTTTAAATAAGTTTTAAGCATTAAGTCTGCTCAATGCTTAACAAATTTCGGAGTCACTTATTGAGTACTCTCGAATATCATATGATCTCGCACTCAGTTCTGAAATAACGACGATTCAGTTGAACGATGGTCGAAATAATTTGAATGTATTGACTAAAACGCGAAAATTACATTCAAGTTGCACAAGAAATTTTATAAAATTGAACTTGGTTACGTCTCAAGACGTTTAGATTTCATTCATCGGTATAATAATAAACTTTTATGAGAGAAAATTCCATTAAAATACTGTAGAGACTGGAAAAGTAATAATGCGTAAAAAATCTAAATGAAATTATTAAAATTATTTAAGAAAAAACTTTGCATTCATGCAAAAACCCTTAGAACGGGTAAGTAACCCATAATGGGTAAGTACAAGCCTACAAATATTAAATTTTTCTCACACTGACGGCATGTTCATAAATTATTTTACTTTCCAAAAAATTTTGTTGCAATTTAACATTTAAAATGTAAGCTCTCGTTATTCTTACCAAAAAATGCTGGTCGCACTGAAATCCAGGCCGTAAAAACCCACTAGAAAATCCCAGCAAATATGCCATGAATGCCACTTTGATGGCAAGGGAACCACATTAAAACATACTTAAATTCTCACCTTTCAGCCAACAAAAGTAACAGCCAAAGACACTTAACTGTTGGAGTCAATTGGATAAGTGTATATTAGGTTGGTCCATAAAACTCCGAAACAAATAAATAAACTTGGGTCTCATTTGAAAATAGCTAAAGTATTTCATCAATCATTTGCGATATGCTAAAGTCAAACCTTCTGTCCTAAAAAGCTTCATATTAACTTCATAAAACTTTCGAAGGCGGTTCCAAGCTTGAAAGTTTTTCTATTTTTCCGATGAAATAAAGAAGAAGAATCTGAGTAAATTAAACGGCAAGAGTTTAAAGACCTTTCAATACTTTAAGACCACCCTAATATATGTATATATCCATGTATGAATATACTCCCAGGTCAATTCGTTCGTTCGCCGGCAGACGATGAACTCCGGTAAATTAAAATTGACAATCAAAAATGAAAAATGATGGCGAGTCATTTAATTTTAACTAAATTTATTTTAATCCTGCCGGACGGGGGGTATACCAGCTCTCTCAAGTAGCCCGGCCAAGTTCATGGGACAAGTAGCCATGTACTCCAATATAAGTATGTACATATATGCAAACATTTATAGGCGCCGTCTCGGCCGGTCATTGCAGCCGGAAGCACAATACGACCACAAACGCCCAGTCAGGAAGTTTATTTAACAATGTAAGGGTACATAATTATGTGTTTGTTTGTTAGTGTGCGAGCGCACGGTGCCTCTGCGGACAGCAGCCATTCTGAAGTTCAGCATAAATCTACTATACAGCCATAAAAACGAGCAGAAGATGTATGGGGTCCTTCGAATGATGTTAGAAAGGAATGAAGATGCAAATTTGATTATAAATAACACTACATACACACATACACAGGCGCGCAGAGAGGCGCATATAAATATGCATCAGCAATTACGGAAGCATCTGGTGGCGTGGAGCACCTGGTCTGTGTTGATTGAAAAATTCACTAACGGTTTTACATATGTATACCCTAGCGGCATATGGTGGGAGCGGAGGAAAGGGGTGGAATTTTATATGTTTGCAAACACAGTCGTGTCGTGAGGGGGCGAGAATTTACGTCAGCTCATAAATTAAGCAAATGTAACGAAAGTTACTACCACTGCCGCGGGCACCACGCACCAGAAGGCACTGTTGTGAACACTCAATTACTTGCAGGGTGCTATTGCGCTTCTGGCGTGCGCGCCTTTGATGGACCCACGGAGCTGGTCGTGATGAGTCGCTCAAAATGAAGACATTCTTAGAATCACTTAATTCGATGTGAATGAAATTTTTATAACCACAACAACAACAGTCACAAGGGCAACAACAACAGTAACAACAGCAGTCAAGTCAGACAAAAATTCGTTTACCTTCTGATGTTGCGTTGTATGGAACGCGTCACTGCTGACATATCGCACGCACCGCGATCGCCCGGCTTGCGCCCCTCCAAACGGCTGCTGCACGAGCGGCCATCGAGCGTGGCATAGATATGGCGTCGCGGCACATGCGCCGTGTATATATTTCGCGGTGTCGGTATTTTACTCTTCGAAGCACGTGGACTGGGTTCGAAACCGGAATCCTGATCCTTGCTGGATTGTGCGGTATGCGCATAGCGGGCAGTTTGCTCGTCATCTCCATCGGCAATATCTGTCTTGGTTTTCCAATTGCTACGTGTTTTCGGTCCGCTTCTCACACGCTTCTTTAAACGGCGTTTACGTCCGTTCGAGTAATCATAGACACCGAGCACAGCGCTGTTGGGCAATGTACCATCCACGTTTCCCACACCATGGCGGTTTAATACACCTGCTGCATTTTTCTTAAGTTCCTCATTATTATACTCCTCATCTACGTGATCATCTTCATGCTCATAATCGGCGGCAGCAACTTGTCTATGTTCATCGTCCATTGAGCTTGCTTCCGTTTCCGGGTATGGCTTAACCAAACGCATTTGCGGTTCGGAAACTATTTTGAAGACTTGCGAGTCGCTGAGTTCCAGCTCATCTTGGTGTCTACCACTTTCGCCGCCGGAATCATCACTTTTCAAAATTTGGAAGCTTGATTTGCGCACTACTTCGTCGGTGACCTCATCTTCGGCCGAATCAGATGGCAATAAGGTAAATGATCGTCGGGGTTCTTGTTCAAGCAGCGGTTTTTTTGCTTCGAATTGTGCTGGTTGTTGCACGGAAGTAGTGTTAGACGGAAGTGTAGTTGGTTCTGCTGCGGCTTTTTCTTCTGAAGTAGCTGCAGCTGTTGGTTCGGATTTGGAAGTTTCTACTACTACAGCTGCGTCATTGGTTTCAACTGGGGCAGTCTCTTCTGATGCACTGGCGTCTGTTGCATCTGCAGCTTTCAATAATTTGGTTTCTGCAACTTTGGACGGTGGATCATCAGCTAGAGTTGGCGTAGTGATCGCAGCAGCTGAAGTAGGGCGCTCCTCAGCTGTTACTGCAGGTATTGGACTTGGCAATGGTGTTGGTATTGGCGTTGCTGGAGTTTCTGTTACATAAGGTACAACTTTTGGGGTTCCCTCAGGTACGGCGGTAGGGGGTGCATCAATTTTCACAACATTTATATCTACGGTGTCCGCAGTTCGTCCTGTTAACTCTTTATCCTCCAAATCCACAGGCTTTCCATTCTGATCATCCATTTCGTTGTTTTTTTCACCATTTTGAGCATCGCTTTCAAGAGCTAGCGCAGCTATTTTCATTACCTGATCGACCTCTTTCCTCATTTCGTCTACCAGCGTGTTCATATCTTCTGACTCGTCCTTAACTTCCTCAGCTTTAACCTGCCCAACTTGGGACGTTTCTGTGGGCTCCGCCTGGTGTTGCATAGAAACAACGTCCCTTTCGTGATGCACATCTACCTGTGTAGTTACTAACTCAGCTGCTGGTTTACCATCATCATCTGTTAACTCCATAGATTGTATATCAGTTTGCTGCGTGGACTTAATAAAAGTTGCCTCCTTTGCTGTGATAGCAGGCGTATTTGCTGCTATGCTCGTAGTTGGCGATTGTGGTCGAGCATATTTCTTTGCAGCCTCTTCTTCACCATTACCCGGCGATGTGACTGAGTCCACGTTCCTCTCTGGTGCATTTTCTTGGTGTTCGCGTACCACTTCAACCTCTCTTACTTTACTTTTTTCCGGTGAAGATTCTTTTCCACTACCACGTTCTCGTGCATCTCGCTCCTTTGAACGACGTGTTGATATTGACTTCCTACGTATAACACGCTGTTTTTGGCGTTTGTGATAACAGCAATTCTCACAAGAATCTTCGCCGTCTTCATTTTCCTCGTCGCCTCTGTCCTCGCATTCGCTTGAGCTTGTGTAATGCTCACGTGATTTTCGACGCCTTATCTCAATATTACTTTTAGATCGGCAAATATCAATTTCCGCCCTGTCATCTTGGTGACAATCTTTCGGCTCACCACAACTGCTGGTGCGTCGTCGACTTTGCCGCCGCCGACTGTGTTGATGACGACGACAGGTGTGCTCAAACTTCTGTTCTCTGCGATAGGTTCTCTCGTGGCAGCTGCAGTTGCTATCGCCCTCCCCACCCGCACCCTCCGAGTCCGAGTGTTTCAGGTAGACAACATATTTCTTAGAGTTTTGTAAATCATGCAACTCTTCCTTCTCCACATACCGCAGCGGACGCACCATATCCGTGCTGACCTCATGAAATGGATTAGACCGCCGTGCTTCCAAACGCAGCTTGCTGGCTGGCAAACCGCCATGCGACTGCAAAAACTTGGCAGTTGCACGATGCCCCTTTTGCAATGCGCAGTCGAGCGGTGTGAAGACAACACCTTTGCTATTGCGATATATGGCATTGATATCGCCGCCATAGTCCAACAGTATTTTACACACATCAGTGTAATCATTGATCGCGGCAATGTGCAAAAGACTGCGCCCGTCATTGCTGGTGGTATTAACTTGCTTAGGTCGCTGTTCCAACAACCACTCGACGAGCTCACGTCTGCCCGATGAGCTTGCCTCGTGCACCGGTAAGTCACCCTTGGCATTGCGCAACCACAGATTAGCGCCACGCTCCTTCAGCAATTTAACAGTTTCAAATTGGCCCTTCGCACAACCACAGTGCGCCGGTGTGCGTCCCTTGCGGTCTTGACGATTCGGGTCGGCATCCAAATCGAGCAGACGTGCGGTGGCATCTGCGTGTCCCAGTGTCACGGCGTAATGTAGCGCCGTGCACCCATTCGAATCAATCAGGTCCGTTGGGGCGCCACAAAGACTTATCAGTGTGTCTAGGCACTCGGTGTGTCCACGTGAGGCCGCACAATGCAGCGCCGTCAAGCCATCTCTTGAAAATAGCAAGCACAAAATAAGTTAAAAAAAACTTTCCTAAAATTAAAAAGGAAGTATGGCAACTTACTTATCCGCACTTTCCACACGTGCACCAGCCTTCACCAGAGCAATAACAGCCTTAGCGGAACCCGCCGAGGCGGCCCACAACAGCGGCTGCCGTCCGTCTTTGTCCTGTACGTCAACACTGGAATGCGGGTGTGATAGCAGAATGCCGAGTATCTCCAAAGCCAGCTTAGTAGCATTAGCCTGACTCTCTTTGTTGTCAACGCTGGCGCCACACATCTGCGCCGCGTAATGCAGCGGCGTGCCACCGTTCAAATCGGGAATCGCAATGTTCACACCAGCCGCCAGCACCAAACGCAGAGCCTCCACCTCACCGCAAACTGTAACGAAACAATGGTTTATTGCCTTGGTCAGTGCATGCGCTTTCGATTGTGGCTTCACACATGCAGTCTACACACGGTCTATGGGTGTGAAATGCCGTTGAAATGTGAGAGCCGTCAGTCCATTGACGTTTGCCATTAGCGCTACTCACTACTCACCCGTCGCCCAATGCACCACAGAGTGGCCTTCGTTATCGACCGCATTCACGTCGGCTTTATTCGCCAGCAGCAAATTGACCATCGCCAAGTTGCCCTGAATAACAGCCAAGTGAAGCGGCGTAAAGCCATCCTCGTCGGCAGACTCCAGCAGCTCTGGAGCTGCGACGGCGATGCTGGCAGCCGCCACGAGTTCACGTGTCTCCGCGTTCTGCGCAGCACAATAGTGTAGTGCGTTTTTGTTGCGACTGTCACGTTGACGTATGCGTTCCGGCTACAATAGCGAAGCCATGTATCAGCGATACATGTGTGACAGTTGGTGTATAGGGGCAATCAAGTGTGAGCGCAGCCATTTAATAGTTGAAAGTCCGGGTCATGAAAGAAAGCAGAGAAATTTGTTAGTAATTACATAAATGAATTTTAGGTTTAAAAAAAATGCTTAAGTGAGATAATATATTAGATTAGATAATATAATAAATAGGTTAATTGCTGTGGAACCCTTTCGTGTAAGAGGAGATCGTTTGGATTAAAAATATTGCCTTAAAGCTTTAAATACTATGTGTAATATGAAAGGGTAAGGAGAAGAGATAATTATATTTTATGCTAATATTGATATATAAAGACACGATGATACCTAAAGGCAATTTACACAATCGTCAATTCTTTTTTAAATATATCCTCTCAATTTTTCAACTTTTCTTCAATTCCAACTTCAACTTCAATTTTGAAACTGGAGACTCCTCTCACCACTTTATATATTATATCGCTTGCATCTCGATAGTTGTTGGTGAAGTTTTTTCTAGAACTCATAGTTATTGTCTTAAATTTATACCAACGATATCTTTCATAGATTTTGAAATTGAACTTTTTTTAAGTCGGAAATAGAAAATACAAATTTTTTTCAATCGGGCCTTGACGAGTTTTAGCAATATTTTCAAAGAGTTCCTCCAATAATAAATGCAGGGAATGGAACTTTACATTGTAGAGCTCACAATGTTCAGACGAAGAATGCGCTGACATCACAGAGATTAAGTTTTTTTCGTCTCTGTCTCTGAATATGAAACCAACACCCTGTTCGGATAGACTTTCGGTGATCCAATCATATCCATAGATGAGCTTATCTTTCGTCACATCGGTCGCCTCATTTTATATCGTTAGATTACTTCTTCAAGCTCAACGCCTTCAGTTTGTGAAATATTGTTTTCCAACCACCAAACCATTCCTTACTCTTCATTTAAACCCACGAAACTGTTGTTTAATGTTTAAATTTTGATAGCAAAGATCATGAAAAAAGTAAAGCTCATATATGCAAGGTTGTATTTGTATAGATAAATATGTTAAATGTTCTGTTGAATATAAAAGAGTAAATTTAGATAAAACCGAATAATTTACGACGCGCAAGTAAATTACGAACTCCCAGTGCATTAACTATAGCAAACGAAAAAACAATAAAACCAATATTAGCGCATTGTACTAACGGCAAATCTCTGATTACAAATTTACTTGCTAAATGATAAGCTTCATAAACGTACTTTTTTTTTTTTTATATTGTTAAATATTTAATTTTTTGGTTTTACTTTTTTTATAGCATAACTTTTTGTCATATTTTTTCGGTTCGAATAACTTAGTGTATAAATTTTTTCAAAGCAAATATAATCAGCGTAATAAATTTCATAAAAATATTTATGCATGTATTTACTTACATATTACATATATACTCGTTTGCAGATATATACATACATATATATTTAAAGCCAATTATGTGCATAACAATTAAAAAACTACTAAGGTTATGTTGATTAAAAAAACTAACTGTTTTATTATATAAATTTATACACACTCTATATGTATATACGAATGTTTAAATTTTAGCCACAATTTAGTTAACAAAATCTGCTTTTCTCATTTCACTCATGCATTTGTTAATGAAAGATAAATTGATGTATTGCAGTTTTTAATTTTCTTTTTTGTTGTTGTTTTACTTTTAATTGTGTGTTTACCGCAAATTGAAATCTGACAAATACACCGCCGCGTTCATTATTAATAATTATTTAAATCACTGCATATTCAAAGCATTTAAATACTAGTAGATATGTTAAATATTGTGATATCCTGGGGAATATTGGAATGCTCTAATTGGAGTCTAGTGTTTCAGAATGATGACATTAATTGCCTATTAAATTTTCATAAACATATTATGCACTACATTAATTACAAAATTTTAACGTTTTCGGAAAACTAATTTATCGATATTTTCATATGATGAATATATTGCGCTCTTAGATTTATACAAAGGCGTAGATGGATTTGAATAATCTAGGGCCGATATATTAAACTGAAGGGTACATACTATTTATTCAAAATTTTGATTGGAGTTATGTAATAAACTGTAAAATATTGAAATATTTGTTTTTGGCATGTGGCCACGATCAGTAGATTGAACGAAAAATATAAAAAGTTCTGTAAATAAATTGGGAGTTTAGCATTAAACACGTCTAGCAAACACATACTTTTTCATAAACAAAATTTCATTTAATCAGTTCTAAACATCACTTTTTAGCGTTTATTGAGATACAGCACTATTTTGCGACAAAAGTGCTATGCGGTAATTTACCTTTCACTACATATATCAAATAGAAAGATATAAAATTATACTCCAAGTTCCTGAAACACCCCTAGTGAGCAATTATAAACACAAAATCTTAAACTCGAGTTTATATCGAGAAAACAAATCATGCGAACAGGAAGAAGCGAGTTAACCGCACCATTTCTTTGGCCTGACTTGCTGAGCTAAGGTATTTTGAATATGGCAATGTCATATGTCAATAGTGATATTTATGTCGTAAAGTTTTCCATGGCAACATATGTACGGATTCTTAATGTAAGTTTTTTGCCAACAATATAAAAATTTAAATTCGAACAAATTGATTTGTTGAAAGAGTAGAAGGTTGTCACGCGTGTAAAAATTGTAAGTCAGAAAAATGTATAATATAAGGGCACACTGCAATAGGCGAACCAAGTTAAGGAATTACAACCAAGAAAACAATACCAATTAAATTGGTTGGATAAATAAAACATCGATATCAACCCGAAATGATTTTGAAGGGCGTTTAATCATGACTATATTCGAGAAGTGTTGGCACCTATATAGATTTTGTCAATTGTCAATAAATCAGAAATTATGATTCAGGCAAACGATTCGAGAGACTTCTGCAAGATTACTACTATAGATGCTTTGGAAAAAAAATTACACAAAAGAAATTCATAACACAAATTCAATATTATAACGCCGGTATCAAATGGAAGGCATTTGAGAAATTTTCAAAAGTATTAACAGTTCATGTATCGCGCTATACAGCTATTTCGGAACCATTCTATTAATTTATTTCTAAATTTCTAACGCACTTCCATCACACCATAAAACGCGCGTACAAAATTTTGTGTGAAATTATCAGATTTGGAAGTAAAACCAAGCATTAGTGGTACTTACTGACAGCTAACTTGATTTCTGTCGCATCCTTTACTAATATTCCCCAGTTGGCAAGTGGAAAAAATATGCTAATATGACCTCATGGTTGAATATTAGAAAATTGTTGTGATTTTAGTACATAGGAAAATTTCTCTCTATCAGCGTTTAATTTGTTCGATAATTTACTAGATGAATAGCTGTCGCACTAACTGCCGAAATAAACCTTAGATTGGTGACAATCCCTTCAAGGATTTCTTTAAATGTCGAGAAAGCTTGTCGGCAGTTTTAATTAAAAGCAATTCGATATCACATTAGAACTGTATATTTTAACAAATTGTTTAACTTTTTATTTATTCTTAATTCTTCAAAGAAATGATTCCCTTTGATTCGCAGCGGTAAAGCGTTTCACATTCGAGAGTATTGGCGCGTAGTTTTACAGTAATTTGAGGATGCTCCTTTGAGAGTTTACTTGCCAGCTGATGATTAAATTAAATTTATTGATTGCAAATATTTAAGTATGTATGTATGTATAGGTGTGTTTATGTGTGCATGCGTGCGTGAAAATAATTCCCGCAAAAATGAAATACCATTACAGATATTGGACATAATTGAAAGAAAGTTTGTGTAGGTGTTCGTGTGTCGTATATAAATAAACGCTTTTTAATTAAATAATTATGAAATATTTTTGCATGCGAAGTAATTGTCTTTGCGCGCGAGTGTGCGTGTATGGGAATGCGCGCGAGTAATTAATATGTTCATCGGTAAAGCCACACGGTGGCCATGTTACACAGGTCGCATATTGCGCTCTTTTATCAGCTATGGAACGGTAATTAATTCATTTTAACAAATCCAGAAGGCGAAAAAAAACAAAAACAGTAGTAAGTTCAACAATAACTGCATATATGTAAGGATGATTATACAATTATTTAAGCGCTTGAAAAAACGGGCCTTCAAGCGCACTCCCTCATTTAAAGGGTGTTTAGAATAATCAATTCGTACATAAACTCCCGCTGGATATTTGCACAAAACTTTACACCTACGAACCCTAACAATTTATTCAGCAATATTTTGTGGTTACGATCGAAACATTCAAATAGAGGACTGTAATCCTATAATGCTTAGTTTACCTAGAACAATATGTTTTTCGTTGCCCGTGCAAGATATTGTTAGGAGGCTTGATCTAACGAAATAATTAGTTCGGGAATCTGGAACTTCAGGTGCTAAGCTGTTTCTAATAGTATTGTATTTTGTTAGTATTATATAGAACACCGAATATATTTAATATCTAAAGCTGCTATTTAGACTTCATATTTAACGTCTTAGGTTCTCCAGTGTTAAATTAAAACATTCACCATGGCTATATTTCCTTATGCGAAACTGCATTGCCGGCAAGCTTGCTAGAGATAGAACTTCCAGAGGTGATGTCTACATTCGTGGAGAGAAATAAAAATGTTTGCCTTCCATACTAGTAGGGATTTTAACTTGTCATTATTCAATTTGTTAGAATGATTACCGTATACCAGTTGTCGGAATTTTTTGGTAGAAGGCGAAGTAGAATTATTTTAATAGTTTCTTCTGGACTGCACCACCTTTGCGAGATCAAGGTTAAAACACCTTCGATCCCACACTTTCACCCCAAACCGTTAAACCAGCTGAAATCAAAAAAAAACAGGTAAACAGTTTGCTATGGGTTTAAGGCGTTTTGTCGATTCATGAGATCCAGCTTCGGAAGTTTCCCGGCGTTTTTACCTGTCATTGCGTAATTACCGTTTCGGGGGTTAACCACAGAATCTAACCTAGCCTAACGCACTTTCCGCAGACGAAGCGGGAGTTGTGGTTATTCGATGATCTAGCGCAAGAACTCCTGTTGAACTCTAGGTCACTCTGGTCAATTTAACATAAAACAAAATCGATGGCTCGTCCAAACCTCACCAACGTACATCCACCGAACGTGAATTCCAACTGGGAATATTTGTTGCACATCTTAAAGGATAAACCAAAAGCTGCATGTGTGCATTTATAAATAGAATATCAATAAATTTTATTCGGTTTGCGGAACCTCTTTAGTATTTAGTAACTATTTATAAGTTCATTGGAAGCAACATGAATAAACACCCTGTATATAAGGTAAATATTCATAGCGCAACTGAACATATGCACATACAAATGTTGCTTACTAGCAAATACCCTGCAGGGAAAGGCAAGCGGTCAGACTTGGTGTAGTAGAGCCGAACCACCTTTTAGCTGGTATATTTTCCCGCTGGATCTAAATATTTGTAGAGCTCTTGGAAACTATTGCAATTATTTACTTACGTAGCTTGTTAATAAAAAGTGTTGACTTAAAAAATTACATTTTCAATTATACTCTATATCACCTAATTGCGACGCTGCAATTTAAATTTGTTTTGTTATGAATAATATTGTATTTCTTTAATTTTTTATCTGTTATTTTTTTCCTCTTCTTTTCATTATTTAAAAGACACATACACATACACACACACACACGTTGATTACGTTAGCAATTGTGGTTATCACAAACGCGCCACTGTTGTTGCAAATAAATTTGTTGTTTTTACTTTTTTCTCACCTCTTTCGCCGCAATGTTGCGCAAGCAACAATTAAAGAAAAACAAAAGCTTTTGTTGGCCAACAATAATAAAAGCCAACGAAATTAGTTTAGTTTATTATTCGTAAAAGTAATTCACAATCGGACTGCAACAAAAGCTTTATGCGCGAAAACGTGAAAATGTGAACACGTCAAAAGTTACTATGCGAAACGATGCGGCTAATAACACATCCATGGCAGGTAAACAATTGGCCGTTGGCGGTGCAAGAGGACGCCGGTGTTGGCGGGGTGCGAGCGGCACTGCAACAAAACCAACTTTTGTGCGACCGCATGGCCGTGACCATAGCAACAACAATCGTTGTGTGGTGGCCAGACGCCGTTCGAGTTGATAAACGCGAGCAAGTGGTGAATTCCACGAAAGTGGTGTGTACGGGTGTGTGCACATACATCAGCCAGGGATGTTTGTCGCTTTCCATTTGTAGCGTTTTAGAATTATTTAAAGCGAAATAAATTTTCGAAAAATGTTTCATTAAATGAAATTCCACCGACTAAGTGAATGTAGATGAAAGAACAAAGGCTTTCTTGGAAGAGAAATATATCTTGATTTAATAAGCTCTTGACTGGTCACGCCGTTGAGTTTATGGTTCGTCGGACTTGCCATAAAGTAAAGATGGTATTCTTAAGTAGTTGAATTCCGGAATTTATATTTTTTTAACTTAGTTAAAATAAAATATGTAAGTACATTAATTCCATGTATATTAATGTTTTGAACTTTTTAAGCATTTCGTGAAGTTATGCCTCACATTCATATTAAAATTTTTAAGGGATCTCTATGTGAATTTTTTTTTTTTTTTTACTAAAGAAGTTTAAGCAACACATTTGTTCATTGGATCTGTTCCGTAAGAGCCTTACGACGATATACGAACTTCTCGATAGTTCCGAGAGTGTTCAAAGTCAAATATATAATACAAGCATCGATTGTCTCTCGCCGTTACTGGTTGGTAACTTACCATGCCCCATTATTATGTCCCTTTTCTACTGTTATAAGTAGTCGTCTACGTTAATTTGCAAAAAAAAAATCCTAAATTCAAATTGTAAAAACAAAAAAAAAATTTTTTTTTTTTGATATATAACTAAAAGATATTAGGGTCACAGATGCCCATTAGATACCGAGGGTTTGTAGAAACTACTAACAATCAATAATTCAAAACAGTTTCTGTTATGTAACGCTGCAACTTATTTCCTTGCGCCAGTTGCCCATAGCACTTAAGGATATTTTTTTATACCCAAAAAACATTCGAAGCGAGCCTTTTTTCGAACCAAGACACTATACGAAAAACAGAGAATTTTATTTTATATTTATTCGACTTCAACCCACCTAATTGAAGTTTGACTCCCCTTGAACTCATGAATTCACAAAGATTACGCAGCAGGGTTACCAAGTAAGTCGATATACAAATTTTTGATATCCAAGTAAAACTATAAATAAGTGCTAATAACAGATTATATACATTTTTACTATATATATGGTTTATGGAGATTTTATTATCGATAGAAATATGCATGCATTATCTTATAAAAGCTATTTCGAGTTGTCTATAATCAAAGTAAGGTTTAGAAAATATTTATTACAGTTGTTTTCCAAGTATTTATTTAAAAAAATTAGTCTGGCAACTCATTTTCAGGTTATTGATCTGCTAACTCACTTTTCGTCCACTTTAATCAGAAACACCTCCCTAAGGTACTTTAAGCACTCCAAAAACCTCGACAAAGCTAACCAATGCACACACGTAGACACGGACATTTCTCGCCGTGAAGTATGCACTCGTCATTTTCTACAACAAAAAAAAAAACGATATTAAATATAAAACGAATAAACACACGCTGAACTCAGACCAAGCTTCAAGCTTTAAACCTCAAACGCCAAAGTATGGCAGTTCGTCATATTTCAGCGACTTAGTAGCGTTTCAATAACATACAGCTGTGAACAGGCGCCGTCGGCAACGCTTTGGCGCCTAAAATTAGGTAAGAAACACCAGTGAGCAGCCTGCGAGCAAACACAGGCGTAAACATTGCAAGCACAAGCGTCTATTTACCGTAAAGCCTGCACACACACACACACACACACACACACACACACAAACTCATGTTCGGGCAGGCGCTTGGAGAAGCCTAGGAAGCATGATGTAGAAACATCGCGTTAGCACAAAAGAAATTCACCGAACACGCCACGCTGTTCCACGTAGGCGGCTGACAGCCTCGCCAACAACAATACAGTGCGAACGCTTAAACGACAATAGGTGCGTCTGGCATGTGTATATGTGTGTAAGTACGTACCAGACGTAGTCGGCAACAACAAGATTATCACGAGAGTCAAAGCAACAGCAAAAACAACAACAATAATTTAAGCTTCATACCTACAACGTGCAACACAATCGCCGTGTGGCACCAAAGCCAACAAACGCAAAAAGTGCAGAAAAGAAAGAAAAAGAACAAAAGTAAAAAAGTAAAAAAGTAAAAAAGCGAAAAGAAATTGACAAGCAATTTTTCACGGCTTTATGATTTCCAATACTTGTACGCTTACTTCCGCTTCCGCTTGCCGCCAAACTTCCAACTCACGTTTTTGTGCCTCGCAATTGTCCGTCCAAACGCTTGATGCTCGCGTGGCAAAATCATTAAAAGAGGGAAACCAAGCAAGTTGCACGGCTTCATTGCCGCGAACACTGAAAGCACAAACACACACTCACACACATGCAGCTACTTGAGCGATTTGTATACAATATTTCGCTTTCGAGTAGCACATTTGTGGACTATATGATTTTAGGCGGGTTGGAGCGACACCTCTGTATACAAATAAACGATTTTGAGGAGGCCTTTAGAGACAATTATATAATTAAATCAAATAGTACAATAAATTCCGTTAAAAGTCTTTGTTAGTTTGATTTTCAAATCTTAGTACAAAAGTTCCAGAATATGATTTCAATATACCAATGTAAAACTGCTGTAAAACACCCAATATTCGAAAATCTTGGGTACTAGAATACCCATTTTGAAAATGTTTAAGATTTTTTAAAGTGCACCAACAATTATGCTGGCAAATTAGAAATGAAAAGATTGACCAACAATTACCAATGAACTAAGATTTGGAACACAAAGCTTCTACGATCATACTCCCGAGATTTGGTCAACATTTCTAGTTTTGACGTAAACTTATATTGGTTTTGGCAGAGGCTACTTCAATTTCATATTTGGTTTGAGACTTCGCTAATTTAATTGCCTAATTGTAAGCAAGACTCGATAGATAAGAAAAATAAAACAAATATGAAACGTTTGTATTTATCAAAACAAGAAGCATATATGTAAATAGAAATGTATTTTCGTAAAATTGTAAAATATGTACTTCGAATTAAATCCCCTTTACATTTAAACATGAACTCAGTAAGCGTTGCCTACATTTTGGAGCAAGCTGTCGACTAGAACTACTTCATTCTACCTCGTTTTAATTTACAGCTGTATAATTTTCGTAACTGACACATAATTTGAGAGAAATATCAGCTTCAAAACTATAAAATTTGTATGGCCAGAAGGTTGGATATCATATGACATAGAAAGTTTTAGATCTGACCCGTTACTGTATTCAGATGCAAATTTATAACTAGTTTCTGATGTATTGAGGATTTACTCATATCGAAAGCCATATACAAGCATTTAAGAAATATGGGCATCTAAAATGTTAAAACTATATAAAAATCATAGAGAAATGGAGGCATCGAAAATATATCCTGATCCCTTAAATTTTTTCAAACAATTGCTAATTTTCCTAGTGGGTCCGTTGATTATTGACGTCGCGTGCTAATATTATTTTATTACTTGTACTTATGACGGGTATTTGACACATTTGCATAATACCTTCGGCACATCATCACCAATGAAGTATATGAAAGAGAGAAAATCACCTTTTTACTTTCCAAAGAATAATAAAAACTGTAGTAAACTTGGGTGATTAAATTTGGTGTAAGTGTCACTCTAATACCAATAATTGTTTACATATTGCACACACGTGTTCATTTAGCTTATCTGATATTATTTAAGACTTTAAGAACCGATCCATCAATCGTCGACTTTTCGAACTACTTCATCCATTTTAACATTAAATAAATCGAGGAAGTTTGATAATTAGTTTTGTTTGGTTTGAGCTGAAGGGCCGCCGCCATGATAAATTTGAAAGTTGCCACCTGCATGAAAATTGTGATTCAAAAAATTGTATGCGATATACACTATAGCAGCGGTGTCAAACTAAATTATTTTAAACGGGCGAGAGAGATGCCTCCAGTTCAAAATATTAAATTCAATAAAATTATAATAAAATGTAAAAGTTTACCACCCGTTTAAAATGTTTAATTGAATAAATATGTAAAGAACTGACGAGGTGTAAAAAATGTTTCTATCGGACATATTTTTGGATATTGTTGCCAACTATTTCAAAAATTTAATTCAATAAAAGTAACAGGGCAAAAAAAATTAATAAAATATTAGTAGAAAAAGAAAATTTTTGAGAGGGATTACAGTTGGAGGATTGTTACGATTAGGGTTGCCACCTTTTCAACAGACTTCATGCAATAAAACTGTTAGGACAAAAGAATTATTACAATATGGATATCCAATGAAATAAAGCGTGAAAAAGACGGAAACCTACAATTGAAAATATGATTGAAAAAGGTGTAGTAGGTCCGCTTAAAAGATGTTTGCTAAATTGGATTAATAAAGTACAAAATTTGTGAAATATCAAACTAAGCGGGTTTAAGAGCAAAAATTTTGGAGATATTTAAAGAGGGAGGGGAGGGAGACCTCTTTTAAAAAGTATAATAATTCAATTTAAGAAAAATTTAAGAAAAAATTATTATACAAATCTTCCACGTACATATGACACTTTTCAGGAGTGCCAGAAGCTTATGTATCACAACAAAACTATCACAAAACATAATTCCTGGAATATGACAATCGAAATAAAGAATCCTCAATGAATTTGATCTTTATGACTCACCCTGTGAAGTATGTATTGAGTGTATGTATAAATATTTGCGTGTGAACTGCCAAGAGAATTAAAAATCCAAACTTTTTGGATAAGCTATTTGCACGAAAATATAAAAGAATTCAGATTACAAGTCAAATTTTATATAAATACACGGCGGCATGGAGCCAAAGTGAAGAAAATGAAAGCAAAAGCCGCAATATAGAGTGAAGTCATGCAAATATGCTTCCAATCTAATTTCCGAGATATCCTTTATATGTGCTTGCTCTTAGTTGCTGCCCTCTGTTTCTACTGCCGCCTAACGGTTTTCGCTGCCCACTTAATTTTTTTTAGCTGGACAACCACAACGAAACAGAAAGTTTAAGCAAATAGAAGAAATGAGTAAGGCACTAAAATATTTGTATTTCAAGCTTTTTGGTTACTTATGAATAATTCAGAATAATTCAAATAAATTGAAATCATTACCTCTGACGCAAGGCGAGTAGGGACTGCTTTATTCGCCGACTAAAACGTGTGAGCGGAATGCGATACACAAACACTCCCATAGTGGATCAAAGTGAAAAATGCAGAAATTTAAATAAAAAATTCAAAAGTAAAAGCGACCGAAGAAATTTGATTAAGAAAAATTTTAAAAATTTCCAAATTTTTCTCTTGTTTACGCGCAACTTGCTTTCATAATTAATTAAATAAAGGCCCTGTTGCAATGCGTTTGCAGTGTTGGCCATATAATTAGAAACACAATTGCTTGCTTGGAAGGTGCGAGAACAGTTTGGGGGAAAAGAATAGTGCAAAGCTCGAGTAGCCTGTAGAATGCCGTTTTGATATGTTGATAAGGTTGGAAACCCAGACAATACAAATGCGAATTGATCAGACCCGTAGAACTAACAGAAAATTGCTTGAGAACCCGAGAAGATTATTAGTGTGTAGAAATCTACACTTTTTTCTTTCTCCTCATAGAAATGGGAGTAGTTCGGGCGACAATTCGAAACCAATCTCTTTCAATTTGCTCTACCTCAAACCATAACTTTCCTCTTTTAAAAAGAATCTCGGCCTTCAGGGAAAATTTTAAATTTAACATGAAGTTATTCGAAATTTAATTTGGAAACTGAAATTGCAAAAAAATTAATAGTTTTATTGCATATATGGACCCACGTATCCAGAAAATGTTCTAAATATATTTTTTCTTCCAAAATTTATTAACTTTTTATGCCACATATTTTTGCTTACTTAATATAGTCACATATTTCTTTTTAAGAACCAAAAACTTAATATTTTGAGTGATCCGTTCACAAAGCCACTCAGTCAAATGCAAGCGCTGATTGCCATATTCTGAGAAAATTCCCCATTCCACACTATTTCCCATTTATCCCTAAATAAACACACTTAAACTTTCACAGTACAAAGCGGAGTTATTTGTTATTATTCATCCATTTCTAGGTAAATCCATTATTTACAATTTTTCGTTCTCTTATTTTGGTTTCACTCAATTTTTTATTTAGATTTTTTGTTGTAAAATGGTTATAAAAATGGTAAAATGGCATTTCATGCGTTCATCATGCAGCGCCCACTGCGCCGGCACTTCCCAAATGCGCGTTCAGCAACTTTGTCAACAATAATAATAATAATAATGGTGTGGAAAACGAATGAAAATATTAAAATTTTTTGGTGTACGCAAGCGATTACCAAAGTCGTATTTAAGCTGAGTCACTCAGCAAAAGCACTGAGCTACAGTGTCGTTGAGTTCTTTTCAAAACAACTTGTTGATGAAACCGTTATTTATGGTATAACTAACGTTGCAGTAGCGATCTCATACTTATATGTAAAGCTGCCGAATGAGTTCTTAAATTTCACAGAAGAAATTTTTTCTTACGCTCTGTGCGAGTCAGTTGAGAGTATGGAAGAGAAATGAATAGAATTCTCTTTGAGATAATGGTGTAAGGGAAAGAATATTGGTTTCTAAAATCCTTGTGTGATATAGATTGTAACAAAGCGAAAGGCAGCAAAGATCAGCCCCATTAATAAGTCGAGATAGGGGAAACATAATTCAAATGCTTAGAAATAAAGAACAGCGACAGTAAAAGATCAAACCCAACATTTGTGATATAAATTATAAGACATAAGTGTATAAGATAAGTAATAGATATCCAAATAATGTAAAAATATAGTGTGAACCACACACTAGTCTTCAGTCTCTAATATTAGCCTCCTTTAACGAGTTAGATTAGGAGAAAAACAGTTCTTACATTTGGTGGAGAGCTTATGATTTCAAATAGTTTCTCTGAAGAAGTTCAAGTTTCAGAGGGTTAAGTATGCTTCGGGTTTTGACATAATCTTTCAAAGACGAAAGCAGTTAAAGAATACTGTTCCGAAATTTGAGACAAAGCAGGACCGGGTGTGTACTAAATGATAAACTCCGCAGAGGTCATTCATTCCCAGATCAAGGTGAACTACCAGAAAACTTTCTTCGGCTTAAAAGTCATTGATACAGCATGAGTGCCAAAAATATAGCTGTCTAAGAATGGGCCACAAGTAATTTATGGAATCCTCGCCTCATTCTTCACAGAGATTGCTTCGAGACTATCATCGTGTTACCGAACTATTACGTACTATTACAGAGCAAAGCGCGGAACTTGAGACACTCAAATGAAAGCCAAAGTCAGACCGAAGCCACTTGGACTGATTTAGTAACTTTATCAGCTCCTGACTAGAAAGGTAATTACTATTTAGAGAAGTTTTGATTTTTTTGATATTATTTCAGTCTTTTTGAGAACGCAATAACTTTGCGATTTCGCCGAGTTTAACTTGGGTGGCGTACAAAGCGTTGAATCGTGTTTTGCGCCACTATGCGCTGCCGCTAGCCTTCTACGCGTCTACTCCGCAGTTACAAGCTTTTGTTGGAATTTTTTTGAGTGTAACAAGCAGGAAAAAACATCGACAACAACAACAACAACAACAACAACAACACGCAATAGAATTTGCACAAGCATTGAAGGACAACATTATAAAGCGCCGAAGCGCTGTTGCCATTCGTTAGCGTCGCTGATGCTGCCACTTGGCGTTTGCCGCGCCACGGACGTGCCACACCGCCCGCTGTTACAAGCGCAGCGCTATATTTTATAGTTGTCGACGCAATTTATTGTTGTTTTTTTTTTTCAGGCGTACACTTTTCACTCATTTCACGCTATTGTTGCTGTTGTTGTGTTGTGTTGTTGCTATTGTTTGTTTTTGTTTTTGCACGCTTTTTCGCATGCTCTTAACACATTATGTCATTTTTAGCTGTTATTTGTTGTTATTATTGTTGGGTAGGTAGGTGTTTATTTCTGCTACAGCTAGTGTTTCACGTGCCTTTTTCTTTTTGCTATTTCATTGTTGCATATTATTTGTTGTTGTGCATATTCCAGCGAAACTCTTGCGCTCTTTTGCATTATCACATTTCGGCCGCGCCCCGTCGCTGTCTCGCTAGCATAACTGTTAGGTTTGGGGCGCACGCACACACACACACATGCACACACGAATTCAAGCACACAAATACACTCACACAAACATATACATTCATGCATACACTGAACGTTTGTTAGCCGCACATTGTCCGTCAGCACCAACAGCGAAGTACCACGTTAAGTCTACTTTCAGGCGCTTTGCAGTCACAGCGTGTTATTTATTTATTTCTGTTCCGTTCTTCCCCCCACTAAGCCGTACACAGACATACATTTATTTGTGCTTTATGTTCCAGCATTACATTTATTTCTGTGCTTCTTTTTGTTTGTTTTTTTTTTATTGTGTTTTCTTTTTTTCATGTATTGTTCCTTTTGTTTTTGCGCATTTGTTGGTGTGACTTTTTGCATCTCAACTGGCGTCAATGCTGTCATTATTGTCTTTGTTGTTACGGGGCTCTTTTTATTGCGCCTTCATAGTCACTCTATGTGTATGTGTGTGTGTGTGTGTGTGTTTATGTGTGTTTGTGTGTGTTTGTGTGAGTTCATCGCTGTGGAATGACAGGTTGACGTTTCACTCTAATAGCCATTAAAGCCACCTCAGCAATAACAAAGCAAAAAGCATCGCACTCGTCACCGGCGAACACCCTCGAAGGTTGGCCAGCATGTAAAATAGCTGTCCCTCACACGTTGGTGCTGTCGTTGTCAGATTGTCGGAGTTGATGTACATTTCACTTCACACATTATCCTGCCACTCCTGCAGCTGTCATAGTGCCACTACTATGCGTTGACTCCACAGACGTCAAGTTACTAAAAGTAACGGTATATTATGAAGAAAAAAAAGCTCAGCAAACTGTAGTAAAGTAGCTCTTTAATGCTGAAAGCATTACCGACACACATACACGCATACACTATCCACACACCTGACCACCCAACACATACAAATCATTTAGCAATGTCGCCATTTAACGGCAACTCTCTAATGGCGGAAGAGGCTTCATTTACTGGTACAACAGACATTGTTGGGGAGTTGGAGTTGGCGCAGCTTAGCCAAACAAATGGTCGACACCTGCGCCGACCTATTAGTCGTATCATCTCTTGGGCGAATCAGGACTAATGGCAGCTGCCTTTTGTGGTAATTTATATTTATTATTTTTTTAAGTGATTAAAATTAGTAAATATTTCATATGAAGATTACTTATGAAAAATATTAATAGTACAAAACCGTTATTGTCGACCAGAGCGGTTATATTTATCAAGTAGATATGTAGATGCTACACCATGGGTGGTTAACGTCCAAATCAAAAAGCTAAGTAGGAGTATTATTTCTCAAATAGCAACAATGTACAAGACATTTCAAAAGGACAATTGCAATATTATGGAAAAGCACATTTGAGGCCGTTTATGCATCCAGTTCTGATGTTGTTGTTACGATTCAAATGAAAATTTAGCAGATGAAACTTTTTCTTTCTTTTCTATCAAAGTCACATTCCCAGTTTGAAGAAAACATTCGAACATTCGAACATTCATCTTTATCAGCATCTTTAGAAACGGGCCAATTTTTTTGTATAAATGGCTTTAACTTAACATACTTAGACACGGTTGTGAAATTGATCGACTGCAACGAAATTATGTAACAAACAAAACCTCGTCACGCTCGCCGAACACAGGACGCCACCATAGGGCAGGCCGAATCGATTTCAAAAAATGTTTTCCCTTGTTCAGTGTACGGACGGATTAAAGCGAAAAACTCAGAAGGTTGCCACCCATTTGGAAATACTTTTTCAAATTCTGTTAAGATATAAGCACAGAGAAAACTGAGGGGAGTTTAAGAAAACGTGAAGTTAAAAATATTTTCATGAAGGCTTGCCACCTGTTTATAATTTTATTGTCGTTAATCGATTAACAAAAATAAAAAATAATAATGTGAGCAGCGATTTAAGCAGATTTAAGAAAGTTTCCTGTCAAAGATGATTTTGAAAAGAGTTGCCTACTGTAAAAAAAATATTTCAAGCCAAACTATGAAATTAGTTCAATACTAAAATATTAGTAAGAAATTAAAGTTAATTGTGAAAGCTCCCAACGTCGATAGGAAGCGCTCAGCGCCGCAGTCGTGCGTTATAAACTTGATACTCTTTACAAAAACCAATCGTAGATGACTAATATTAAGCAAATGTTCAGAACTCCCGCAAAATTGCAAAAACTTCCACAAAAATGCAAAATAACATAACTTAACTTGATGTATACAGACTCATGCATAAGATTATAAGTCTTCCAAAGCACTATCTCTATTTGAGAGACTACCCTACAGTCTATGCCGCCGACTTGTGTAAGAGTTCCATTATTTGCACATCATTAGCATAATAATGAGACACAGACAACACCGCGGCGACGACGCCAAAGGGCCAGTCATAACGGTACGGCAATAACAGAGACAAACATAACAAGTAGCGGATATGATATGACCAGATACAGACGGGTCAAATGTAGTCAACAAGGCGGTTAAATGGAACACGAAATAGGCAAACTGCAAACGACTTCATAAAATTAGGAGCTGAATTCGACAATGTTTGACTTTTTTGAGACTCCAGCGAAACAATACTAAGTGCAACCCTGTTCCTTTCACTTAGAGAATTCTTACTTAGAAATTCGTCTAGTTAAAATAATCGATAAGCACATCAGCCTCGAAATGGAAAACAATCTGATTAAGGTGTAGCACTTTGGGGTAAATAGACAATTTGGCAAATAATTTTCTCTGTTCATGAATTTAAAAGCTTTCGGAGTAAGAATAGCTAATGAGAGTGCTTGAGAGTGAAATAATGGGCGCTCTAATCTATTTCTTTTAGCAAATGTTCTTTGGTGCAATACAACAGCCCAACCAGAAAATCGGTATTCGAGTAAATGTCTCCATTATTGCTTGCCTCATAGTTTGCTCTAACCTGTATGTATGTATATATGAGCTTTTAATTGCGGCTTGATTAGCGAGAACTCAACTCTTTATTCCAAAACATATACTCTGCGTAAATTTACAACAAAAGACATATTTCCAACAATAAATTTAATTTAAACAAGTTTAAAACTTTTGCCTTAGAAAATTTAGCACAATTAGGCAGCGAATTTCGGTGAATGAATAAAGTCATTCAACAAAGTTAAAGTGAAACTCTTCTGTCTTAACTCTGAACAAAGCCAGCTAAATAGTTTCCAAGCGTCTTCTGCGAATACAACGCTCCGGCGTCATTGTCTTTGGCAAAATTCCACAAGTGCAACCGCATATATTACTGTTACTAAATTCCGCTTGTTAAGTGGCTTAATGAGAAGCACACACACATAGACACAAGTGGATGTACACATTTTCAAATATATGTGTGTGTGTGTGCGGGCTTGTGTTTAAGAAATTCTTTGTTTGCCAAAAATGAAAGATATTAAAATGAACCTCCCTGCTTTTAATTAAGGTGCAGCCTTGGTGCAGATTTGAAATGAAAAAGGTTGTACCATGGGGTATAAAAGGAGCCTTACATGGTTATGTGCTCGTTAAACAAATATGAAACATTCAATTAAAATATTTTGCATATTTTGTTTTCAATAACTTAATTGTTTAAATTAAATTTATTATAAATTCTTACATAAATGTAAAAAGCGAGTAAGAGAGGGAGGGAGTAACTCTAGCAAAAAATAATTAAAAGGGTAAGCAAAAATTAAAAATTAAAAATTAAAAATTCCAACTCAATTCTATACATTTATTTATTTCACCACCTGTAAGTTTATATTTTACCAGAAACTGGATTTTAAGAGAGCTTGAACAGAACTGTAATCCCATACAGAAAAAGGTGGTGTTTAAGACGGGTTAAAACATATTTGTACACAAGGTAAACTGGGCATGTGGTCTTGAGTGCTAAAACCCGAATTGAACTATAAACTCGGGTTGAAAGATATTTCGAAAAAGATAAACTATGCAAGTAGTGTTTAATGTCAAATTCGAAAATGATCAGATACTTGAGTTAAAAGATATTTTAGATATGTGTGTGTATTTTGGAATGCTAAACTCAGAATCGACAAATTAACTCAAGTTAAGCCACTTTTTTATAGAATTTACACTTTCCAAATAGTATTTAATACTAAACTCGGAAATGCTCAATAAACTCTAGTTTATAGCGCACCGGAAACTTACTACACTTGCAACTCAATGGAAATCCAAATGTCTGTTATGTCTTTAGTAGTTTAGTAGGTTTACGGATATAGTTCAGTGAATATCTAATATTTTATTTCACACGGATGGGCTTACGTAAAGAATCTGCATGAGGAATAGGAAGCTCACGTAACATTCTCCGGAATGTCCGTAATCTTTGTTCGCCTTCTGGGTGGAAGTAATTGCAAAAGAACCACACCCCTACGGTTTCGTACTTCGATTTCTCATTCGCCCTCATCGACCATTTTTCCCTGCATATTTTACAGAGTCTTTGAGGCAGGCAGAGTCTTATTTAATCTACTCAAAGGCACAGCAAAGTTATTAAATAAAATTAAAGGATTACGATAACCAAGCAGTAAGAGCATGTCGGGAAACCTGCACAGCATTTACTCAACTCTATATGTGTGTGTATGCATTGGTGAGCGCATGAAAATTGTGGCTGCTTAAGAAGAGCAAAGGCACATTTTAAATGTTGTAAGCGCTTGTGGACGAACGGTGGCGTTGTCTGAGAAGCTTCGCTTCACACAACAGCAGAAGCAGAAGCCGAAGCTGAGGACTTGAGTTCTTGACAGTACAAAGCAAATAAAAGCAATTTTATGCAAAGAACGCACACATATACCTACACAAGCATATATGTGGACCAACAAGTGCGGGCGTACGGAAGTGTGAGACGAACGAGAGAGTCTATGTAAATCATTTAAAAATTATGCAGCTACTTAATCCTTATGGCGCACACAGTGACACATTATATAAGTAAGCTTATATGTATGTGTAAGTCGATAAGATTTGAAGTCGATGTGCAGAAAATATAAGGAAGAATCCACTTACCAGTTCATCGCAAACTCTCTTTACGTTTTTTTTTATGCACGCATAAGATAAATGGACGTTCACACCCGCACACACACACACACACACATGCATACACATAAATGTAAATAAAATGATTACAACAATAATTCTAAAGCTTACTGCATTCTAAACTCCTAATTAGTGCAACACATCAGCGCAGCAGGAGCACGGCAACCGTCTGGGCAGACGGAAGATGATGAGCGCAAAGACATTCGAGGACCTTCAAGAGGCGACAGACGGTTAAGTGTGTGTGTGTGTGTGTGTGTGTGTATGAAGTAGGTGTTATGAGCGAATTAGGCGACATGCAGCAGACACTTTGCTTATTCATGCGGAGAGGCAAAAGACACACCCACACACACACACACATCTAATCACACACACATGTAATCACACTTGCACGTGTGTGTGCGCATGCATATTAAATGCGGTGCACATTCTTAAGTAGTTGCGACAATTATCTCCAGCCGCTTTGTTTGTCATTCAGTCATTCACTTATCGTTCACGGGCACTCGAGCAGCAGAAGCGGCGCGCACCGCCACTCGAGCGAAGCCAGAAGAACAGGAAGACGCACAGCAAAGCACCAAAGCACCCAAGATCCGATTGCGTTGCCGAGGGGCGGTGAAGACGAAACGAAATGCAAATCGCCGGGCAACACAAGCTGAAGGAAATGAAGAGAATTAACTTAACCTTCATGTTGAAGCTGGCGCAAAGAAATAAGGAATTTAGCTACAGCGTACAGTAATAACGGTAAAGCAGGTAATCAGCATAAGCATTGCATAAGAAGGGCGCTCCCTGCTTGATATGCACATATTTGCTTCAATTAAGGTGTAACAAATGCAGTGGCCTCTAATTTTTACCATTCACCGTTAATTGCAAACATTGCGTTGCCAGATAAATTTTTATATATTTTTTTTTTGCTTTTGCTTACTTCTTAAAGCTTTATTACAATTGATTAGTAGCGTATATATGTTTGTGTAGGTGGAATTTCCGCAAATAATTAGTAGTTAATGGAAACACAGGAAATCATGTCGTCTAATTACGCATTTATTTATGGGCGGAGTGAATAAACATATATATTTGGAACTTGGGAAAAAAGTTAATTTCAGCGCCAAAGCTGAAAACAAAAAAATTTAAGTCAACCAAGCCACTTGGAGTAAATTCACCTTAATGGAATTAAGCATTAATTAAATTTAGCATTGAATATAAACGATGCAACATAATTTCCTTTTATTTAAACCTCAACGCCTGCATTTGGTATATGTGGATTGATTTTAAAAAAACTTGAAAGAACTTGATACTAATTTAACTAAAATATTGTGAGTATACCCTTTTTATATCCTCTTTTGTGTTTTATAAGCATAAATATTTTAAATTCCTAGTAACTTAACCTAAATAACTTAAAAAATTTTTTAAATATTTATAATTTGGTGCGTAACATTATACTGACATCCCTTTTTTATAATTTCATAATAGACAAAATAGAATAAATCTCACCTAAAAATTATCAAAATCGGACAATAACTTTTCAATCCCCATGATACCGGATATGAGTACCTCAGTGCTTATATGGCTATAAACTGTATATCGAATACCTTAATGAAATTCAGAGGGCATTTTTTCCAGGTAACACGGTGAGCTTATGCTAAAAATTATTAAAACTGGCTTAGCACATTCTCTAGTCCTCATACAAGTAATACAAGAGTTTCGTTATTCTAGTTGACTTTATGTCGCATATTTCGATCAATATTGTAGTTATCTTAATTAAATAAAGTGAAAATATATAATTTGGTATGATATCGCTCAAATTATTGTAGATGAAATCGGTTCAGACCTTCTCTTGGCCACAATATGCTGAACATCAGAATTTTCAGAAACTCATTTTTGATAGACGATACAATGAATAAAACTTTATACCTGAATTTATTGATAAACATTTTGGTAATAGAAACTATATTATAAAATTAGTGGCGTAAAATCGAAACTCAAGACAGATTCAGCTACTACCAAGATGGTAGTCCAATGGTCCAAAACACAAGTCACGATTAATAAAATAGTAGCTCCTATGGAACTAACCAAAGTGATAACAAAACTTATGGAGGGTTTTGGAGCAAGAATATAAAATAGAACAGAAGGAATAGGCAAAACCAAAAAGAGAATTACAGGTGGAGTAAGGGAGAACCTTGTAGGCTAAGTTCAAGCTAAACAAGACATCAAATACTCTTCAAAACCGTAAGCATTTAAGAAATGTGAATGGAAAGTTTGACAAAAGGGTACTTTAGGAAACAATACAACAATCTCAATTTACCTTACCAAGATACCATCAGGACGGAAATCACTATAACGGGTGTAGACAGTCCAGAAGAAAATTTGAACTTATTTCATATATTTTGTTTTCATCAATTTGGCAAATTGTCGGAAATATGCGGTCTATCAACCGAAGAGACCTAAATTATTTTTTAAGGAAACAAATTTGGTTAAAATCGGGTTGTAGCTTTTTGGATATGAAATTTCGAATAAAAGTGGGCGGTGTCAAGCTAATAGCTCAACCATCGGATTAATATATATGTCCGTGATAACAGTACTATTGTAATCAGTACAAAGATATTCATATTTCACCGCAAGTTATCGCTTTGACAGACGGATATTTTATTACATCTGTACTAGAAAATTTAAAACTGCATATTTAATATTAATAATGTGCCTGAGGTATTAGCTAAGAGATTGTGAGCATGCAGCTCATGCAGCTTCTCATCTATATGTATACATATATAAATGTCCATATATAAGGAATTAACAGTTGGCGTCATTAGCAACTTGTGCAAACAATGGATGGCAAATCGAATATTAATTAATTACGAACTGACGTTTACCACTGACACTTCCATAAATACAAATATGAATTGCATTTGAATACCAAACGGCAACTTAAGACACAATGGTAGAATATGCCGATTGGGTTACAACACCAACACCAACAACAAGAGTAGTTGCACTCACACCACCATACCGCCATACCATACACCACTCACCAATGATAATTAATTGCATATCGCTAAATGCTGCACTGTTTGCCAAGGCAGCCGTCGGTCCATTCCGTCGGTCTATTCCGTTCTTCACAAGCACAGCATCAAGGGAGAGGGAGAGAGAAAGAGAGTGAGAGTGAGAGAGATCGAGGGAACACTGATTGGGTTGCCGAAATGTGAAATTAATTACCAAAGTTGTGTGCTGAATGTGGTATCACAAATACATCTCTCGCACGGAGTGGTTGTTAGGAATTCCTAATAATTGTTAGAATCCTCCACTTGCATACATCCGTGTATATGCTTGCTGCCGCTGTACTGGCTGCTTGGCTGATCTACACTACACACCACCAAATTTGCAGCCTGCCTTGGTGCCCCTGTCTTCTATACGCCATTTCTCTTTAAAATTTTCTCCCCTCTCACATACATACTCCACACACAGCCACACACACGCCGCCCAATCGCTGCAGTCCATACTGCTGTTCCTTGCACAACCATTTGCCGTTGTCGCTGTCATCCTGGCTGACATTTGAATGACTTCCGGCCACGAAAGCTGGACGTTGGTTAAGATCACATGCATAGCCGCACACGGAGGGTACATACGTGCATGTATATATAAGCATAGTTTTATGTCTGCGGACAAATTCAATTCGGTTTAGTAGAATTGCGTAAATTCCTCCATGACCAGAAGTAACTTTAATTTTCGGTCGACAAATTGGGGCAGAGTTATCCGTTTATGTGCATACTTCTATTTATGACCACAGAATACTTTTATGTACTCAAGAGTACATTATGTGTCTCAAGCGATATGCAGAAGCTTTGCTTGTCAGAGAAAAAATCTGATTTAAGCTAACATACTTTTCCCAATACCAGGGTAAATCAGGCTTATTCCCCGGAAATAATCCCTACGAATGGCTGACATCTTTTCGGGAAGAGTTTTAACGGTTATCCTTTATTTTATCAAGGAATTTTGAAACAGTCTTTCTATCACTTTGCTCTCGGGTGAATTGCTTTCTCGCCCATAGTTGCAAGCCGAATGATCCGATCATAACATATCTGAAGACCCATGTCATTTATCTTAGCAGTAAACCTCTTGTAGTTAATCAGATAAGAGAAACAACCTTAAAAATTCAATTTCCAATAAGTAAATCTCTGCACTAAAATTGCAACCAGGCATAGAACAATTATTGATAATTTTCATGGAAGCATCCATAAATAAAGTGACTTTCTGTTTCATTCCTTAAAGCCCATATTATAAATGCAGTGGAACTCCCTATGGGAAGAGGTTCATTTTCACACTTCTGTTAGCTTTGCTTTTTTGCTAACAGAACCATAGTTTTGTATTTTTAAATTTGTGGTGTGATCCTTAGTGAACTTCTCTCGCTAAACTAGACATAACAATCTACTCTGGCAGAATTTTTAATGATCATATTATGGCCAATGGCTATAACTGTGATATATCGAATAATTTCATATGTAATATTATCTTGTAGAATCATACTGCATTTAACTTAAGAAAACTTTAAAGGATTCCCGCTTAGATGCAATGGCAAGTTGTAGCATCGAACAACTCACCCCAGAGCCTCAGTTCTGCTCGAACAAGGATTCTGAGGGAAGTCCCCACCATTCCTGCTCAAGCTCCGAAGATAAAGCATAGGGTTCCAATATCTTTGTGGTTTGTTGAAAATAGCCATTGTCGCGATTAAATGGCTGAAAGATAGCAGACTCACTAAATGAAGCATTAGCACTTTGTGGTCTGAACATGTTAGATTTCGACCAGACCATATATTTATGATTTCATGGCGTCGAACTTGTAAGGCTTCGATTGTGAAATTATGGATTTGCAGAGATTAGCAACATCAGCACCAGACCCAGGTTCATAAATTTGCTGCTACCCCGAAGCTCATGGAATCGTCTTATCTTCTAAAAGGGAGAAATCAGAGCCTTTCTACGTAGCTATCGTGCGCAATATTTGAGAACCGCTTACCAAGGAACAACATCAGGAAAGCATCTAGCAGCCAGAAATCTTACGAGCTAAGAAACTTTTGGTTATAGAGATCCTTCTGTTATCTAAATATGTAATAAAGCGGTCAAAGACGCCTTGAAAATGTTCATCAAATACTATATTTTACTAAGATCTCTCTCAATTTCTTCTTTACTACAGGGTAGCCTTACACATCCGCAAGTAAGTATAACGCTTGGCATGAAAGACACTGCTCCGGCGGGTGTGTATGTGCGCGTTTGTGTGTCTAAGGATTTCCGTGTATGAATTTGAATTTGGAAATGTTCGGCCAAAAGGAAGCCCTTGACTCGAATAGCAGCATGTCATGTGGCAAGTGGCCACAAGTTGCAGCAGCAGCAGCAGCAGCAGACACTACCGCTACAGCTACCAGCGTGGGTCGCTCTGCCGCTGGCCGCTGCAGGCGCTCTTTTAAGGAACTGCGGTCCACTCGAGCATGTCAGAGCATAGTGCGGTTTAGGTCGGGCGGCTATGGCAAAAGTTTTATGCATATATTGACTTGCTGAAGTCGCACATACACACACTCTTGCAACATTCATGCTGTATGCAGCCATGCATGGATCTAAGTGCATATGTGTGTGTGTGTGTGTGTGTGTGTGCGCGTGTGTGCGCCGCATTGCTTGGCATCGCATGTCAAAGTTGCCGTTGTTCGGCTAATGCGCTGCAGGATAATGTAATATTTGTTAAAGTGCATAATGACAGGAAAGTTGACACAAATTAGCAGGACTTGAATTAATTGTGGGCGCAACCGACCGAGCGATCCAGCGACCAACCAACTGACTGTCTAACTGTACGACTGACTGTCGGTGTTCGAATGGTCGCACTCGAATGAGCGGACAGACGGACTGCCAGCCGATGTAGCAAGCGTGCTTTTGTTGTTGCACCCCTTTTTTGTTTTTGCTTTATTTGCATTGCCACAATCGGTGGCCAAGAAGACAGCGGATCGGCGCTGGGGGACGCAATATGGCAAAGTTACTGATGTTATTTTGATACGGATGACGAAACTTTAGGTGAACCTTCGCCACTTCTGTCTGCTAGAGTCTGCCATGAGTACTTATAATAGGTAAAAGCAGTAGTGGGCATTGGCTTACAAGCTTTGTGCTGCTAAACCGCTCGAGTTTCTAGCTCCTCATTCCGTTTGTGTGCCGTTAGGCAACTGTTAATTCGGCCAAGTTTTGATTGTATTAGAATTAAGTTGCATGCTGCATGTTGCATGAGTGGCAGTGTCCTTTTGGATTGTTGCAATTTGATGAAGTCGCTAGATTTGATGAGTTGCACAAGTTTTTCTTACGTTTGCTCTCTCGCCTCGTAGCAGAAACAAGTATAAGATTACCGCTTGCATAAGATTTCGGTATTAAACTATTGCATACTTGTAACTAAGTATAATAACTAGTCATATTATTTAAATGGCTTATTTGGTTTGGCCGCAGCTTCTTGTTTTGCTAGTGGTTGTAGGGCTTCTATGTTAAATGATTATTTATGCAGAGCCCATGGAAAGCGACATTTAATCAGGTCACTTAGTACGAAATGCGAGCCTTGCGGTTGTTTGCTTAAAAATTGCTTAGAGGCATCGTAAGTCAGAAATAAAATCAAAGATACATGGTTGTATTTCGAGAGGCACCCAAAAAAACCAGGAAATGACAATATTGACGTTCATATTAATTTTCAAGGTAAACTCAAGATAACAATCAATCCAAAATATAAGGTATTTGAAAAAAAAAATTACACCGAAAAGTAAAAAAGCTTGAATTGTGAATAGTGAATAGTGAAACATGTCGAATGAATCCTCATAAAAGTTAAGACGATCTATTTTTATTTCGATGCGAGAGTACTGCCAGACCTATGATTAGCCGGAGGAGTACTCCTTTAAAGAGCCTTGGGCAGAAAAAGTAATTGAAACACATTTTGAATGTGATTTGCTTGCTCAAAACAAAGCAACTATAACGAGCTAGCCTATCATTGTGGAGAAATTGTCAACTCTCTCTAAGTAAAACATAAATTTTTGTAGCTTATTATAACCCATCCCATAATTGCTGTTAATGGATTAATAGAAGACTATAGATAGATGAGTGCGCTTTCAGTACTGGGGCATCAACAAAACCTATAGCAAGCATCATTTATTACAGATATAACGTAGAGTAGAAATTTTTAGGGCTTATATACAACTATAGTTAGTAGTTAAAAGATATAAAACTTTAATTTCAACTGAAACTTATTTAGTGGGGAAGATTGATGATTATGTGAGATTTAAAAAGTTGTTTACAAATATATATAACACACTTATATATATGACAGTATTCATAGTGTTAGTGGCGAATAGGGAATTTAAAATTTGAAAAATACAACAAAATCTTCCTTTAACACCGCAATTTCAGTCAATTTCTTTTTCATATTATAAATTTTTATACCAAAAGATTGGAGACCGACAGCAAGGAGGATCTCTAAGTTTTTAAGCATGTAAACTAAAAGGATTTCAATGAAACTCAGATTTCGTCGGTAAATAAAGGTATTGTTAACTTGAAAAAAGTTCGAATCAGTGGACCAGGTAAAATAATATCATGGATATTATTATTACCAGTGGACCAGGTAAATAATATAGTGGATATCGTTTAATGTTTCGAAAGTTAAATCGGGTTGAATTAGTTGAGGGCATCCCAAGAAACAAAATACTAACTCACTTCAGTGATCCTTTTTGTTGCATGTTCTCTCAAAGAAGTCCAATTTTTGTCTATAACTTGATATTTACATTGCTTGAAATCTGGACAATCAAACAAAGCTTTATGAGGGCAGCCTAGCCTTCACGCTTGTCATCTTATACTAATATATTTCTATAAGCTTACCAATGATTTTCCGTAAATATTTCTTACAATTTTTCCTGATTTTTCTTGAACTTTCAGATTTGATTAGGGTAACGGCAAACAGTGTGAGGGACATGAAATGAGATGAGATGAGGTGAGATGATCAGAAAGATCTAAAGTTCTTGCACGACTCGAAAAGGTCTTACTTGACACTTCCTTAAGCAGTATACAAAAAAAAGCAAAAAGAATATATAATTTCCATTTCGGCTGAAAATAAATTCCTACGGTTTTCTCTTTAGGAAGTATTTTAAGGGCAATAAATGTGATAACACTCCAATAATAAATTCATTTGGCGAAAAAGTGTTGCATTTACTCACTGCAGAACCTGAAAAGTTCCCTGCCTATTTGAACCGCCCTTGTGATATTGCCCTTTTGAAATTGAACACTAACAGTTATGTAGTTGGCGTCATTATTCAGGAGGAAATTAGAACGCAGAAAGTTATTTATAATTTGAGGAAGACTTGTGGTGAATCGGAAACCTACAACGAAGTTAGTAGACTCATGCCTATACATATATATATATATATATATGTAAACATATACAATTGTATATTTAAATGCAGTAATTAACTACAGTTATACTGTTTGGAGCAGAGATAGTATGCTGACCTGTGTGTGTGTGTGTCTGCGTTGGTGTATGAGCGTGTTTCCTTAATTAAATACAACTGCTGTCTCCAAATATTAGCATGGTCGGCCGAACTTATTCCGGGTATCTACGAAGCAGACAGCAACAACGGTAGTTACAACAACAACAATAAAACCTGTTGTAACCATTTCATTGAACAGGACATTTTCTTAATTGCAAAATTTCTCACATTTCAACAAATAATTGCAGATCACACCCTTTCAATTCTCGCACTACCACGACCATCCAACTGCCCCACCCCACCTCCTCAGCGACATTACGCTTTTGAGGCAAGTTTTACTTAACTGTTTGCACACTTTCTCTCGGGTCACTTCGGAGTGTGCGCGGACCTCATGCGCCCAACGACATTGTATAATGACATTGCGGATTAATTAAAGATCGAAATGGAAAATTTAAATACTTCAAATTTCTACACGAAATGATTGTAGGCCAACAACAACAACTACAAACAGCAATGTCGCAAAAAGTAACAAAACAAAAAAAAACTGATGACAAAGACGACGAAGAAAATTGCTGTGCTGGCAAAGACCAGACAAAATGAGAGCGCAGGACAGGCGGCAAGTCTCGAAGATGCGAAGTCAGCAATTTTTGTTGTTGGAAACATGAAGGTTTTAATGAAATTAAAAGGAAGGCACGTCAAGACATTGATTGGCACTGAATAGTTGGTGTTCGCGTTGGCTCCTAAAATGAGCGTACAGTCAAATATTAGTGCCGGCAAAGAAAGAAGATGTTGAGGAGTGGAAAGAAAATCCATATCGAGTAAATATAGTAATGAGGAAAACTGAAATTTCGCTGTCACATGAATACTATTAGCAATAATTGGAGGCAATAAAACTTTGCGATAAAAATGAGAAGTCAACAGGAGAAAAGTAGAGAAACTTTGGAAAGGTTTTTGTGCGGATATTATGCCTCTAGAGAATATCCAATATCTTAAACTGAATTGTAAGCTTTTTAAATTGATACCCAAATTAAAAGTTGCTTTAAAGCTTCAGAGTCCAAAAACTATTTAGCAGGAAATAGTAAGAATTACCACCTCGAACTAATGGAGCTGGAAGGAAGCTCAAACACTTAACATCTCATCATCTCATACATGATAACCGCCGTGTTGCGGTTGCGGGTTGAAAGTATACTTTACCTTAGCTTCAAATTAAGATTTTTCCATTAAATAGCTGATTAACTCGAGTTTATTAGTCGACCTTAACATTAATATCTTGATTTTAATAGTCATATCGAGGTTAATTATATACGATATTTCCCTCAAACTCAACCTCTCGCCACTGCTTTTTGGTGTTGGCGAAGATGCAACCCTGTTTAGCAAAAAAAATATAATAAATCAAATCATAAATCAGGAAACTCAATAACCTTAAACTCGAGTTTATTAGTATAGGTACTAAACATCCCCTTTTGAGTAATTTGAAATCACTTACCTGAAAGTGAAACAGAAAGCGAAATTTTAGTAAAGATGTCAAAAAAATCAGCAAAAGTTAACATTTTAAAGCCTTCGTTTCATATATTTATTATAATATCTGTCAAAAGCACGCTACAAATTGAGCTTAATTCTTCAGCATCATTGTCTCGGCTGCGAATATTCGATGTACCCACATCACCGCATCTGCACACACACACACACGCATACATACATTAAAGGGAAGCTCAATAATTTCCATGAGTAGTTGTGCCTTGCCTTTTGCCCCTCAAAACACACCCACAAAGTACGCAGAAAAGTCGTGCACACATAAACACTTAGACGAGCGTAACTGTGAATTCATTAGACATATATATTACATAAGCAATACCAGAAATTTGTCATTAGCATAATGACACAATAAAAAATAAATACATAAGTACAGCTATAATACGAAGAAATATATATATATAGCAAAATATATGCATGTATATGCATAAATAAAGAACCTTTTTAGCGAAAAAATTTACGTTTTGGAATTTTGATCAGAGACAAGTATTTGATATTCTTTCAATTTCAAATCAAAAACTTTTCATATTATTATGAGAGAAGCAAAATATGACCTGCACTTTGGCCCACTAAGCAATAATAAATCGCACCTTATTAGCCAAGACACATACCTATTTGAAGTACTCAGCACCAATGTTATATCTGCAAACTTCTACATCTATAACGATTGCTTCGTTACAAAAGAATATGTATCGAGTCGATCGAAAAAATACTTGAATATCATGAAGAATAATTTTTATTATTTTATTTACTAGAAAAAAATGTAAAAATATAAGCTTCCAATAGCCTCATATCATATTATATACTACTTACATTATTAACTCTCAAATTCTTTGAAAGGTAATGAAAACTTCTCCTATATTATTGGTGCCTGGTAACCTCCCTTATTTGTATGGACGACTAAGACTCACTGATATGGAAATACTAATGTCAAAAAAATGCAAATCATTCTATATAGCACTGAGAATGTGTGATTATAAAGCGAATTGCCCACAGTCATCCTACATCCGCACGTTTACGCAACAAAAATTATTACGAACATTACATTTTACTTATAATATAGCATTTAGTGAAATGTGTGTGAGGAAGAGACCAAAATATTTTCGCTAAATAAAATGTGGCAAATAGTTGTTGCATGTTTGCATACATTTATACTAAAGTTATTCATAACAGGCAACGAACGGTAACTAGTCGACAGGTTGAGTTTGACCGTTGGTTATTTGAATTGAAAGAAAACATTTTTTGAAGGTCTCACAAATTTATAGAGTTAACGCTGGACTGCGCAATGTTAAGAAATAAGAAGGCAAGTTTTATTTTCGTTCCAAGAAAACTTGCTCAAAATAAAATATTCGTCATGTAGTTTATTTCTGAGAATCTTAGTTCTTTTCTTATTGGAAGAAGCTAATTATATTCTCGTTTCAATAAATTTTGGATAGTTGAGATATTGCTTTTCTTTGCCACTATTAAGTAAAGTGCCTAAATGTAGATAATATGCTGCATATAAATGGTTTACCCAAATTTGACGCTGCTGATAGCTTTTCTATATTTTATAATTTTTGTTGTTAAAATTTGAAAAATGTATTGCATCGAGTTTTTATGTACGCTTCCTTAAACACCACTTTCTATATAATGAAAAACTATATCTAATGCATGTATGTTTCATATACATATGTTCGCTCAGTGAACAACTTTTCTTCTTTATAGTATTTAGCACAAATATCTGCTGGAAAAGCAATAAAGCGCTCTAGAAGAATAATGCCTCAGCACAAGTCTTTAGGCTAGCTGTTTTTCCTGCTCTACTTCGATGCTCAAATATTCCAGTTCACCACATTTTCAGCAATATATCTGCACACAGGCATGAGTTTGTAAACAAAGGGTGCATAAATAGGACTAATTTCAACTATACAAAAGTTGATATGATTGGAGATATAAAGGCATAAATGTCATCAAGTGGTTCAAGTCATCAAGTGCAAATTCGAATTTATTTTAAATGAATTTTTGCTATGTCTAAGAATTTAGAGAAACTTTATTTGAGTTTCAAAAGGACGCCAGCTCATATTCAGTTAAATTCAAAGTTCAAATAATAATAAAGAGACAAAAGCAGCTTTAGAAGATATGAAACAAAAAATATTTTGTTAGCAAGACCTGCTAAAAATTACTTTTTATTTAATATAGGCTTGCCAGCTCCTCGAAAAAGAAAAAATAAGATTTTTTTTTATTAATGAGCTGTAAGTTACATCGCCATAAAATTTTTAAATATTATAAGACAATGCAACACTGTGTAATAAAGATTTATAAAATTTATATATATTTTGGGTTTTCTAACGATCTAACTGTGATTAACAGTGTGAGAAAAGTATACATTTTGTAAATAAAACCCTTGATTTTTAGAAAATTACGAATCTTAGAAAATATGTATATTTGAAAAATAAAACTTAAAAATTAAAGAAAGAATGCAATTTAAAAAATTTTTGCATATTTAAGGGAATCAGTTACACAAGCATTTTTGAGAAGATATAAAAAGAATAAATGAGAAATATTTCTTGGTTCTAAGAAAGAATTATTGCTAAAACTTTTTTATTATATCTGCTTGCGATTTGTAAGTAAAATTATTTAAAAAATTTTTGCTAAAAGGATGCGGAACAAGAACAATTACTTTTCGTTAAATGACGAAATTTTTCACGAAATCTTTTTTAACGATTCTGCAGTTTGATATATATGTAATGTAAGAACATAGTCAAGTATTTTCTTAATTTTTTAGAGTTTTGGCTTCTATTAAAAAATATTATTAGCTTATATTTACTACTTTGCTTTCCGAATTCTTTGCAAATCAATTAAAAATTCCGAATCAGCAGATGATTGAATAATGGTGACCAGTGGTTTTATATGGTCTAATTTTTGATGGAGTTAACCACAAACACTTCTGGTTTATAAATTAATGAAATAAATTTTTTTTTATTATTAATTTATATTTATATTTTTTAATAACTTCCGGATATTAAATTTCACTTCTATATAAGTATATTCTAAGCATAGTTACGTAAATTAAAATTTAAAAAAAAATTTATTTTAAAAATTAAAAATGGTGCACCAATTGCGACACCCTCTAACATATAGTTCTGCAAATATTAATGACAGTGGAGGCATGCACACATGACTCCTTAATAATTTTTCACAAGCAATCAATCTGCCAGTAGGCCAGCAGTTTAAGAGAGCAAACAGCAGGATTTTCGGTTTAGCAAACAAATATTCTCCAAAACACCAACAACAACAGAAAGCTTCATTTAAGTGCAGTTCAAATGCAAAACCCCAAACACGCTTGTGTACATAATAAATTACAACTTTGTTTGTACACACATTTATTGTATATATATACAGACATGCACAAGTGTGTGCATAAAGTGTGCAAATGTGCAAATGTGCAAATGTGCAAATATGTGTGGGGAAGTGTATTGCTTGTACGCTTTCTAAATTCTGAAGTGTGCCATTGCGAAATGTAGTGCAATGCCAGCCGAGCTGACGGAACTAGCTGAACGGGCTGCACACTGCGAACGAAATGGAATTGAGGCTGACAGCGTGACACAAGCGCACGAATGTGCAACTGGGTAGCATACATGCAGGCGTGGAGCACGCAAGGCGGGAGTGCAGCAGCCAGACAGACATAGAAGCACGCAGGCGAGTTGTGCTGCGCGTCAGGTCATGTCAGTGCGCCCCGCTTGAGTATTTTTTAATATTTTCCTTTCATTGTCACTTGACATTTGATGCAGGCGTTGCTGCCGCAGCTGCTGCTACCACACTTTTCATTTTTGTAAGTGTGTAAGTGTGTGTGTGTGTTGTTGTTGTTGTTGCTTTCTGCACTTCACTGTCTTAGCGGCGCGCTATCGGTTTGTTGTATTTATTAAAGTTTCGTTTTTCTTTTCTATTTCTGCTTAGCTGCTTTTCAATTGTTGCCGTTGTTGTTATTGTTGCAGCATAGTTAATGCCACAGCTTGCATGCCAACGCACCCATAGGGGCTTACAGAGCAAGCTCTGCCCGCAGTGTCCTTCATCCAAATGCGCGTATATGTAATTTGCCTGCCTGTGCACATGTGTGTGTGTGTGTGTAAAAGTTGCTCCACCAGTGAGCGTTGGTTGTAATTGCAAAATATAGTAATATATGCGCGGCATCCTTTTTCACTTACAAGAATACCAAATACGCTGCTGCACAAAAAGTGGAGATCGACAAAAAAATTATGCACAACTCCAAGAATTTCGCGCTTAGCTTTGCATACTAAGCGCGCACAGTGGGGAGGTGGAGCACATTTTTGGGCAAAATATTTGAAAATTATATTTATTTCCCTTTTTGTAATTTTATAACAACATTAAGCATTAACCGCGAATGGATTATGCCTAAATGTAGGCAACATTTTATTTTACTGTTCCATTACTATTTTAAGTGGCAGAAATGAAAGGTTTGCTATATTTGGATGGGTGCACAGACCTTGAGAATATAGATAAGAGCCGAAAGAAGCACAATATGTTTACAGAGTTACCCGACGTTTGAAGAAGAATAACGAAAATTTGAACATAAAAATAGAGCGTATTACTTATGTATATAAGTATTACAGACTTTTGAAAAATAAACTTGCTAGATTTTAAAAGCGTTTACAAAATGAAGTTGACAAAATTTATTGAGTTCTTTGGAGTACTTCTATTTTGCTATTTTTACGGCTGCCAAATGTTACTAATAAAGCCAAGGTGGAACAGAGTTATTACGTTTGAAAGTGCTTAATAAAAAACTTATGAATTTAAAAGATTCGGGCTTCTTTTTATATACCTAATTATGCATACTATGGAATAGAGTTGCCGGTTGTATGCACAAATTAACTAATATAAATAAATAAAACTATTAGAAATTCAAATGTCTAGAATATTGAATTACATAACTTATTGAAGTAAAAAATATTACGACTGTGTTTCCAGAGTCGGAGTTGCATAATATCGCTAAAATACACGAGAATATTTCGTTTTTTAAGTTCAATTTTAAAAAATATGCGATTCAATTAGCTAGTTTGACTAAATGCGTTAAATGCGTTTATAATAATAATTTTTGTCACGCGTCATAAATTCAATATAACTACAAACAAATATATATTTTTACATTTCAATTTTTTTTTTTGCGTACAACCAATAAATTCTGGAAAGTTTCATGCAAAATATTTATTAATATTAAGAATTTTATTTGTATTTTCATGTAAAATTCGCATAATTTACCCACTGTGCTCCCGCAAACTCGAATTGCACTCACTCAGATGCATAAATATGCAAATGCACTAGCGTGGCGGGGACTTCCACATACGTAAGTATGTATGAACGTGCGCACAAGCCCTGAAGTTACATATTTTTATTCTATCTAGATTAAGGCAAATTTTGTTGGCAGACAACAGTAGAGTCGGTGGCAAGCAATGGAGCAGCGAAGAAGTGGTCAGGGTATTTGGAAGAAGTATGCGCATACTTTTGAGGGAGCGGGAGTAGGAGCTGACGCATAATTCGGCATATCGCGGGTGAATGTGTGCATAAGTTTTGCAAGGCAAGTACGTGGGTTTAAATAGGAAAAGTTTACATGCGAAACTCCCCTCCCCCTCCAACGCACTGCGACAACACAAAGCTAGAAATTAGAATGAATTTGTTTGCAACACATATATTCACACATTATACCCATTTTGTTTAAACCCATGTATGTGTGTATGATTTTGTGTGTGTTTTCATTTTCTGTTTATCTTAATTTCATATTAATTTACACTTTACCCTTCAGGTGCAAGTTTTGTGGTATCAATGTGCGTGTGTGTGTGTGTGTGTGTGTATGTGCTTGTGTGTTACTCATTGCTTTTGCATACGCCCTCATACAATTTGAATTAATGTAATTTGTAATTCACCCGCTACAGCTTCCAAACGTGCCCCAAGCCTATTTAATATTTACTCTTTCAGCCAGACCACACGCACACACACACACACATATATACTTATGCGCAAGTATTTACACTCTCAGCTGTTGCCACTGACACTGTTGCCCCTGCTGTTGCTTTTGTTGTAACTGCTGCCGCTCCCACCTGAGCGCCAACAGCAGCTTCCAGCAATTGTTTAACTGTAAACTCCCAAATGCACAGAGGAGTTATGCGTTAGTGACAAGATGCGAGCATCTGCCATCCTACACCTGCCTCCGTCGCTGCCGCCGCCGCTGGCGCTGGCGTTAACTTCACAGAGTCTGTTCTTCTTATGAACTTTGTTTATCTAACCAAGCCACCGAGTGGCCAAGTCGAGCCAAGCTGAGTCAAGCAAACACACAATACAACAGCAACAACATTTATTTTGATTGCTGAACTGCTTGCCACAAAGCCGCACACATACACCCACGCGGCCGCACGCATACACACATATAAGCACCTTGATCGCAGCTGCTCGGACTCACCTATGCACACACACGCACACACATACATACATACATATATATGTGCTCGCTTATTTCTCAACCTCTGCACTGTTAAACTTGCATACACACACACATACACGCCCAACTGAAGTTGTAGCTTGACTTTCGGAAACTTTTAGCAGCGTTTTTCACTTTTAAGTGAAAATAAATAATTCACACCTGCTGTGCCCCAGCGGGCTGAGCTGAGCTGAGCTGAGCAAGTGTGTGTGTGGTGAGTGTTGCCAGGAGGCGGGGAAGCGGCATTTACATCAGCACAAAATGACTTGCTTCTGACACATTCGAGCGTTGGCTCAAAAATTGGATAGCCAAACAGAGCAGACAAAAGTTGCACAGCAAATGCAAAATCAAAAGCAAAAACAAAACGTATATAATGCGAAACAAAACCAACACCAACAACAGCAACAGCAACAAAATTGCAAAAGTTTAGCCCAGAGATGCTAAAGCCAACATTGTTTCGACTTTGCCGTCGACATTGTTCGCACTTCAGCTTACCTATTGTGCTTCTCGCACTTTGCCTTGATTGCTTGTTGAGCCAAGATGGCTTTGAATGATTTCCGCAATCTTTGCACTACATTTGTATTTGTTGTTCGCGAACGATGGTCTAGCCCGCCAGTTGAGCATAGAGCTCATAAAACGAAACTGGTTTTTAAGTTTGATATTTCCCGATGAATTGCAGGAAGTCATTGATGAAAGAGAGCAATTGCTGCATTGAAGAGTTCAACAAGCGTTCACTAAAATCTACAGCAACAACTAAGTGGTATTGAGTTCATTGCGAGGGTGTAATTTTTGGAGTTTTTTTATACTCTATGGAGTAATTTTTTTTAATTCTGATTATCTCTACTCTGCGCTCATAATTGGAGAGGCTGCGCGAGCGGGGTACAGTCAACGAAGAAGTGAGGAGTAGATGAGCAGAATCGGGAAAGTCTATTATTAAGAAGCCTCCATCAACTCTGGTTTCAGACCTCCAGGCCACTGTAGCGTTTGTCAAGAAAATGTGGCTATCATTAAGTTAGTGAAGATCCTGTTCCTATTGAATATAGCCAACTTTAGAGAGAATTCACTCGCTGAAAACTCTAAAGCTGATAAGTTTGTAAAGAAAGACGCTCTTTTCTCATCACTATAAACTTAGGAATCTCGCGTGAGCTTAGAGAGCTTAAGTGATTAAGTGAGCATTAAGTGAGCCTAAAAATCTTGTCTGACCAGTTTTCTGAAAGAAAACAAGGTAAAAAAGTGTCGGTGCTTTAGCTTTAGCTGATTTTTCATTGGCTCCAGACGAATTTCTTTTTATATTAAAGACTATTAATTCGAAATGTACATATATTTTGAAGATAGTGTTATCCATCAAGATAATTTAATTAGCTTTAAATAGAATACTTAAATAAGCGCTGGCCAAATATGAAGATTTCGGAAAAAGTGTTCGAGTAATATACTATTAGATCTGCGGCTCCGTTTTATATATAAATAGTTGAGTATTGCAAAATTATACGACAATATTAAGAGCTTCTTAAATCCCTTTTAATTTTTGCAAACACTAAGAATATGTATAAGTTGTCTAAGCCTTAACATATGCTTTGATAAAAAAACTCGAGATTATGTTCTGTTCTTCCCTCTCTGTAGCTTAAAATTTATAAATATTGCGCATCATTGTAGGCAATATTTTCTATTTCATTTCGAAGTTTGAAGCCCAATGATTACAATTCAGTTATAATTCCAACTAGAGTAACTAAAGCAACATAGAACCAATTAGACATCCCTTTTGCCCTTATAAGAAGAGTAATCAAACAATCTGGAACGTTGAACTTGAAATTTCTCCCCAATTCTTCCAAAAATTTTGCTGAAACATTTTCCTTAAATATTCTCTTGTTTAAGCAACGTATATTAAGGCTTCTATGCCATAAAATTAAATACGAGCATGTAACTTTAATCGTAAATTTGTTATACAAATAGTAAAGCATAGTAGCAGTCAAAATGGCAGGTTCTCCTACAGCTACAAACCCACACATACATACTGACTGTCATTCATAAATACACCACCAGAGGCAAATTTGTGTTGAAATGTGTGTCACAACTTTTTGTTTGCTCACTTTATTCATGCGAAATTGGGTTAAAGGGGCTGTACTAAATCCAGCCGAAAGTAAAAATCAACCCTCGCACCATTTGCGCAGATGTCGACAGTTGATATGCGGTTAATATGACATAATTGTTACAAATGAAATATTTGCTATGACAGATGAATGCTTTTGCGGTGAGTTGAATGGCTTGAAACACTTGTAATAACCTAAACCGCTATTTAGTGGCATGTCTCAAGGTGTGCGTGTGTAATTATAGAAAAATGTGTATGCGTAAGTATGTGTATGGGAAATGGAGAAAGTATGATGCGTACAATTTGGCTCAAGGTTAGCGAGCATTTAATGGCTAAAGCCACAATGAATGACGAATTCGTTGGGCGCCTAGAAATATGCAAGAACACTTAATCTGGAGGAAACGAATTACGCTGACTTGGACACAGAAGTATTTGCCGAAAAGTTATTCAAATTGATGGGATATTAAATAAGCAAGCGATTGAGATTGTGCATAGCAACCGAAAAGGGGACCGCTTTTATAAATATTTTGGACTTCGCAACAAAAAACTTTATAAGTTTTACGTTCTATAATTTTACTGTTGCGGAGAGGGACAAAAGAGCTAGTTTTTGCATTCAGTATTAAGATAGATATAGTCTTATTTGCCTCCAAATTTTTGCAATGAAGAAATTGATTTAGTAGACAAGTAAGAATTATTATCTAAGACCTGTCAGAATGGCAGAAGAGGTTTCACTTACTATAAACATATTCATAATGCAGTGCTTAAACTTAACAAGGAATATATATATATATATATATATATATATATACTTCAACAAATTTATTTTTAAGAACTTTCTTATAATACAACGTTTCTGGTAAAACTTGTCTCAGAATTATTGCTTTCTGAATGCTCTCTTCAACATCTCATACCAACAAAACCAGTTAAGCGAAGGAATTGGTTACAGGATAATGACTCTTTGTGCTCTATGGTATCAATTATCTATTCCAGCAATATAACTCACTTGAAATATTCGTTCACAGTGCCCTGATACCAGGATTTGTTTTAAAAACGAAAGTTAAAGACGATGGTGAGGAGTTGGACAACTATTACACCAATAATAGGCCAAGCATTAGCTAACTCTGTAGCGTTTCAGTAGATTAACCCTCTTAGTTTTTGTTCACAGCATTCTAATATGACTATTTCTCCCTTGTAACGTTTTTATTGTTTATATGAAATTGGGTATGAAACTTTACTAAACCAATGAAATACTCCTCGGCGTAGGCAACGATATTTCTAGTCATATTTTATTGTAGACTTATCTAATAGAAATCTGATTGTTGAATAAGTAAACCTCCTTCTCTGCAGTTCAAGAAATGTCTTATAAATATTTGAGTAGTAGATGAAGGAAAGTTTTGGTTTACTTTTACTCTCGCCTTGATTTTGTATTCATCCACTCATTCAAAACACTTTTACATAGAAGAGAACAATTTATAATTATATGGCTCCACAACTACATTCACGCCATACTTAATCCCATTCAAGGCTGTTTCATATATATATATATCTTTCACCTTCATCTCTAACCAACTCGCTGTTTAGCTAGAACGTAATAAATATTCTAAATGTTCAGTGTTTGCCTCTATATGCATATATACGTGTGGACCGGAATTGGTGTGAGTGTGTATGTCTACATGACATTAACCTGCTGCAGTTTCAGAAATCCCCTCTGCGCCCTATAAATTTTATTTACTTGATCTTCCCCTTTCATTTGTATTTTGGTTACTTGACTGAAAACTTACAATGTCCTTCTGTGGTTGCCACTTTGAAAATTATTTCCGCAAAATTAATGTCGTTCAATAGCCTTCACCCGCACTTCAATGCCAAACAATCAAATTCGTTTTGTCGCCTGCTAAACGAGGTATACAAACACTCAGCGCAAGAGAGAGTGCTCAGCATTGAAAGCATTCGAAATTCTATTAATTTTGCCTCAATTGACATCGTCCTCAATGAGAAAACAGTGCGGCTCACATTGACGCTGCGGCAAGTTGTTGTGGCTCTGGTCGCCATTTATCTTGCACCAATTAAAAACTTTTCAAATTTCAATTAAATATCACATAAAGAAACGCAAATATAGAGGGCAAGTGCCGACTATTCGACACTCACACACAAACCTACACATGCACACTCTCTCATTTGGAGTACAATAACTTCGCAGCTTCAAATAACATCTTGGATTTTGTCAATAAGTTTATGAGTGCGTGTGCGTCTGTGCGTCTACTACGTCTCCATTAACTGTTAGTTTGACAATTCGCCTTACTCTGGTATAGTATTTAACATCCCTCTCACCACGCTTTCCAGTTAACTCATCGATTTTTAACGAAAGCAAAATTCAACACGCGACCAGCTGGCGATTGTCAAAACATTGACGAAAAGAGATAGAGAGAGTAATACGGAAGCCACATGAATGAGGGAGGGAGAGATGTAGAAGTACTGAAAAGAAAAAAGTGGGAACTAAGGGATAAATTACACAAAAACTATTTAGAAATTGAAACAAAACTCTCCAATAAAGGAAATCGCATGCAAAACTGTCAAACTCGAGAAGGCCGACGTCAGCGCCGTTGCTGATAGTATAATAAGTATTTTCACGAAAATTAAAAAATAAAGGAAATAAAAAATGCTGTCTTAAAGCTTCTCGTTCGTTGATGGAAGGCAGTTAAATATAAACAAACGTTTTGAACCCCCGTGAGCTCCTTCTATGCCCTTGTTCTTATTTAACCCTTCGGCTATTGACGTTGATGACGTCAGCGCTGTTAATCAAAACTTGAAGCTGTCAGTTGAAAACAACAACCAATGCCAGCTTTGACCTTTAGCTGACACATTGCAATACTTTCGACTTGACGATCAGCGCCGTACGATGGCCAATCAAAGTGTTCGGCTTATGTAAGTTTAGCTACTTGGGTTAAAATAATTAATGACTTTCTATTAACCTTAATTGAAATCATGTAAGTGTGCGGACAAGAGAGTAAGTGACTTAAATTTGAGTAAAGACTAGCTTTATTTAGTTTCAAATTTGTAAAATGTTGTTTTTATTTATTAAACATAAAGATATCAGGGTGTAGGGGGAGATATTTTAGCTTAATAAACGACACATAATTTATGAGAAACTCGAAATTTAAAAAAAAAAGTATTGTTTAAAGGGGACACTAAAACAACTGGCAAAATAACTCTAAGAAATGGTTATTTCATGGGGAGTAAAGTTGACTCATCCAATATGGTGTAAAATCTGTAAGCCTTTCCTAACCCCCTTCTTGAATGATGTCGTGGTAGTTAAAAATCCAACCCTCTTCGAAGTGGAGCTCAAGTTGCATCAAGCAAGTAGAGTAACACAATCATTATGTGCACTGTAAAAGGTGAAACTCCTTCTTATCGCTATACTAACAACTTCTATACTTGCCCCTTCATACTTACTCTCCTAAAACCTGCCTTTCTAGGGACAAACAATGAAGAAGGAGCAGATTTCCTAAACCCTTTGTTAGAAAATCATCATTTATTGGATATAATGCAATCCGATTACGTGGGCATTCGAGTCGTGTAAATAGGGTCCATCGGAAAGTCTGGTTAGGGAATGCTCGACGAATCGTTTTAAAGTACCCATCATGAATTGTTGGTATGAAATAAGAGAACAGCCAGTAATGGTGAAAAAGATATGGTCTCCATTGCACTGAAAGGCCGAGTGAGAAAGGGGTTTTGGATGATACTGACCTTCTTTCATAGTTGAAAAAAGAGAAAATGGTTATTTTAAAGAGGAAAAGAAGTTTAAGCCAACATTTTGTTTTTCACAGAACCCAACATTCTGCTTGATGCAAATTAAAAAGTTCTAATATCAAATAGTATAAACAGTCACTTTTAAATTGCCGACCACAGAGTTTTGAATCCTAAATATAATCCACTACTTGGCTAATACCTCAAAACTCGAAATTTGTTTTGGGGCAACACGAAATAGTTGCCCAATACACGATGCTGTTTTCAGTACCCACAAACACACTCTTCACCTCAGCTAATGCTTTTAATTTTTCAAGGACACCATAAAATTGTGTGCGCCATAAAATCTGTTGTTCAAATTACGCGCAAAAATTTCCCAAACCCTGAGGCATAGGCAGTGCCAAGCTTAACTAGCGGTGGTGGCTGAGTTGGTAGCATTGCTGGGAGTAGAGGACGTTAGTTGCCACCCTTGGTTGTGCGCACATTTCATTGCTACCTGAGACACGTTCAAAAGCATTCCTTCGTTGCCGCCCACCCGATGCTCTTGCCTCATGAATCCCCACTCACTCGGGCATGCTAAATAGTTAGTTGCTTCCATCTACGGAGCTGGAACATTTGGCAACGTCGAAGACTTTTTGACTTTTTGACTTTCTCGCTTGTTTGCTTATTTATTTGTTTGCTTTTCGGGGAAAATATTGCCTCAGCCAAGGTAAAGAGTTACTAAACTTCACAAATACACACTTGTATGACGCAGTCAAGAGTTTTTAAGCACATATTTGCACAAGTATACATGCGTTTGTATGTGTGCGTGAGCTTTCCACGGCAGCCGGATGTATCCTACAGGCGACGTGTGAAGGTGTTTGGTGGTGTGGATTTACATAAAAGTTTCGGTGGAAGCTAAGAGAGCTTGAAATGCGCAAACACTTACCTAAGCAGCAGCAGCTGAGGAAGCATCGGATCTGATTATAGTGTCGTATGCATGAAGCCGCGTAACGACCACGCCCGCGCAAACAATATTGTAACACTTCATCACCGAAATTTTACACACACCTTGCAACACTAATTGTGTACGTGCTCGACGGAACGCTAACCTTTATAGACACTCGTCGAGTTATTTTTGCGGATTTACAAGGAAGGCTTATTTTTCGGTGAGCTTACGGGAATTCGACTCACAGTTTGGGAATTCAAATATACAGGAATTCTAATCAAAACTGTTGTCTTAAGGGAAAAAAGATCGGATCGGATAATAAACCCGACCTTGATCTATAATAATTCACATGTAGTACACATAGTATTCCTGGAAATCAAATTGAGCTCCTCTTCCAACCATTTTAGTACTATAAGCAAGATAAGTTATAAGTCACCGGAATGGACACAGAGTTTCATTTGTTCAGGTGCTTTCGCCACTGTTGCACTCTCAAAACATTTTAGAAACCATTTTACGCTACTGTGACAACAACTAAGGCTTTACGTACAACCTCTTCGGCAAATTCAGCATAAGGAATCGCTGGATAGGTCCTCTAATGATTTCTATGAAAAATTAGCTGCTTATAGTAGCAGAGAGAGAAGGAAGAGTCTTATAAACTCCAAAATACAGCAAAGAATATAGGACCACTCGTTTTCAATTATAACCCCATGATATTACATGAAAATAATTATAGGGCGAGTAACTGGAATGTTTGATCTTATTTCGAAAAAATTTATCGAAATTTTGAAATGCGGATTTTAACACCACCTAGTAAAGGATTTTATGAAAAGTAGGGAAAACAAATAAGCCGTTTTTATTTGGTAGAGCAAGTATACAAATTCGATTTGGTTAGAGCTGTCTCCGTCACTGGGATACACAATTCCTCCCCTTTCATTCCAGGTAAAACTACACTCGAACGAGGTACAATGCGGGATTCTGGGCAAAGGTCTCAAAGATTCCCATAAAAGGCTTCTCGGTTCAGCAGATAATTTCATGCAAATAAATAGAAAGCTCTAATAAAGGTTAAGCACAGACTCTCGTAAGTTCCAACATAACCTCATAGGTAAACAAAATGCTTCCCTACCCTCACTTACCCTCACTTGCAAAAGACGCCAATAACTGTAAATATGCTGGCACATAAATCGCAAGAGATGGCGCATATGTGCACATCTACGTTAGAAGTTCTTGTGCACTTATCCCGCGAATGCAAGTGTGCGCCTGCACCCATCGGGCGACCGCATTACCACCATCTTTAACTACTTACCCGCGAGCGCAGCTGTGCCAAAACTTCGGCAATGTCGCCATGTTGACATGCATACATAAGACTTGTGCAGCCGCGCGCCAGGCGGATTTGCACGCCGCCTTCATCAACGCCCTCGCCAACCTTGATCTCGCATACATCTGTTGCAGTTGTTGTTCCTGGCGCTGGCGCTGGTGCTGTTGTTGTTGTTTTCGGTGCGGCAGCTGTCGCTTTGCGAGCTGTCAGCGCGCAGGCGTTTTTTATAGCCGACGGTGTCGATGTCGAAGTCGGTCTCGCAGGAAATACCGGCGTTGCAGTGGAAACAATCACACTATCACCGCCAGTTGGTATTGTTGATGTCTCTTTCTTTATGCTTCTATTTCGATTTTTGGCATGCATTTCTACAAGCCTGCAGCCGTCTTTAACGGTTTCGCTGACAGCATCATGTGTTGTCCGCGTCGCCTCTGCTGATTCTGAGTAGTACTGCGCTCTTGTGGACGTCGTCAGTAATGGGCTGTGGAATTGTAGACGCTTCTTGGATTTACCTTTACCTAGTGTGTCCACACTCACAGCCTCAACGTTGTGTCCCGCAGTGCTTGCTTCGCTTGCCGCGCGCCTGTCGACGTGGCTGGCTTTCAAACGCGGCGGTTTTTTGGGCGCTTCACCTGAAACCGATACCATGTGTTGTTCTGCTAGCGCGTGCTTTGTCACGCGCGCGCGTTTTCCGACGTTTCTTGAATTTATGTTTTCGCTTATTATTCACTTGGTGTATTTTGTGCGCTTCGCTTCGTTTGCAAGTTTCAGTCATTTTCGCTCAATTGGCCACATTTTAGCAGACAAATAAATGAAAATAATTACTTTCGATATTATTTCTTTTTATTTCACTAGGACGCGCTACTTTTATAATTAAAAACGAAAACTTAAAAAAAGGTTTGAAGTTAAGGCTTTTTGTGTTCCATACTAAATCACAATGCCGCGGTAGCTTTCCTTCTCCACAACTATCTTTACATGAATTACTCTATCAATGTGTGCACTGTTACGTAAACTCATATTAACAGATTCTTCTCACACATATATGCCAGCGCGCCTGTGCTTATGCTACGCGAAATCCCTTAAAAGCGCTTACTCCACTTCACTGAACTCGATTGAATCGCATTACAATCAGCTTAGAGTCTTGTCTTCTTTTTCATCTCGCCAACGCCGTGCAGCAACGTTCGCTCGACTTACTTCCTGCAGATGCCAGAGCACGTAAGTACATGCCAAGCATGCTTTTAAATAATTAAGAATGCACATACACAAATTCGTACACACGCACACACGCACACTCTCACACAGATACTCAGGCAGCTTTTTCGAAAGACACTCATGTGAATAGTGTGAAAGCCGTTAACGCCCACTCTTGGCTTCACTTTTCTTGAGCTGTGCTGCCGAAATCTCCATGTAGGTAAATCTGGACAAAAAACAACAACAAAAATTACAGAAATTGCAGAGAAAAAAGCACAACTCTCGCCAGCGTTGTCACCTTGTGTCGCGCACAGTTTGCCGCGCCCGTGTACTCCGCGCCGCTGATCAATTCACGCCCGCGATTTCACACGTCTCATCGCATGTGTCACATGTGCTTGCAGTATATATATATATATATATATATGTGTGTATGTGTGTGTGTGTGCACGCATGTGTGGCATAGTTAATCGCGTGGAAAATAGTTTTCACTACAATTCAAGCGCAGCAAAGCAGAAACCGAAATCCATTTAAATAGATTCCGTTGTAACGAGCTTCGCACATACACACATGCAAGAACTAGTACGTGCGTCGGTATTTTTGCCAACATTTTGGTTCTCTGGAAATCTATATTTTCTTACATAAAGTGAATCGGATGTTTGTTAGAAGTTTGTGTGTGTGCGTGCCTGCCACACTCTTCTCATAGTTTAAAATATGCCAGCGATTTTTATACTCTTCACCAAAGCAGTCTTCGCTGAGTTGAGTTCGATTTTGGAATTTCACCAAAATGTGCAATAAAGTGTGTGCTGAATTGAAATTTAAAAGCGGAATCTTCGAATGAAATCAAATGTCAAACGGCGTTAAGATTCAGCCACTGTTATTATTATTACTTCCCCTGATAATTAGAGCTGCATCTGTTCTACAGTCAACTGATTATTAGGCAACGGAAGTTAGTACTCAGAACTCCGGACTCAGAAATTCTTAATTATATACAAGTTCATATCATTTTACTTAAAAGAACTCCGAATTGATATCCCTGAAACTGACATAGTCTGGGAATACCATAATATTCTCTCTGCAATGGGCCGCTTCATATTTCATATGCGATTTTGACCTGTCTAATCTTTCGGGATAGAAGAAAGCTTACATACCAGTACATTAAATTACCAGCAGGGGACATTTGGGTATAGTAATTTATTGACTATTTTCCATAATATCTAATATCGCTCTTACTCTCTCGCTCTTACTTATATATTTTTATCGGTCCTTTCTGATGCCTAAATCTAATAGGTAAGAATCAAGAAACATCCACTTGTCGACTAATCGCTTTGAACCTATCACAAGTCTGTTGAGTCAGCTGATTTCGAGAATTTTTGTTATAATTTTCGAAGTGTGACATCCAATACGCTGCAACATCAGTCAAGCTAAAGTTATACACATATGCAGAAGAAGCTTCAGGTATCGTTTCTAGAAACAATGAAATAATATTTTCAGATTTAAACAGTTTCTATAAAATTATAACTTTTACGATGAAATAGGTCTTTAACAGTGATTTTTACCAGAAGTTCCATAAAAATTCATTACCAAATATTAAATCGGTTGGCTTGTTTGGAAAAGCATAGTTACTATAGAGCTTTAACTAATCTTTCTGAGTAGATTTCAAAAGCACTACGTTTATTTTTTTGTTTTTTGTTGTTAGGAAAGTTTTCCTCTTCGAAAAGTATTGAATTTATCTGGCGATGTGCGACCGGGACAAGTCTTTCAGCATATATATATTATACAGCTTATACATATCATGGTAGTCACGCATTCAATCGTAACATAGAGGAGATTTCCGCATAGTTTTACGAAGACTTCAATCACCGTGACTATTTTCTACACTGGCGAAAGGCCTATGAAAGGCCTACATAATATGAAAAAAACTATATTCTCTCTTTAACAAACTCTTACTCTCAAACTCTGAGAGCTCTGTAACACCTTAATAGTTATGTGTAATTTTGCATAAGCTTCTTTAATCTTCGTAAATTTAAGACCAAAATCTGGAAAATTATATATCCAAAAAAGCATATCTGAATGAATGTTTTAGTAAGTACAAGCACGGCATTTCCTCACTTTTCAACTCAAAAACCAAAATATTTATGTAAAATTTCTCTTTTCGCTGACATTTAAGCTTCTACTCTTCCTTTTCAACCTTAAAATCACTATTCAGAAAACTTTCAACGCAAAGCTAAACGCTCGAAAGCAAGCAAAAACTTGTGCTTGTAGTCAAAAAAAAAATAAGATGAATAAAAGCACTGAATAAATTACGCGCAAAGTTGAGGTAAAATTAATAATGATATTTATGCTAAGCGCGCAGCGACGCTTTTCATTCCCGTTACAAGAAATGTCAATGTACAAATCATATTTAACAGCTATGCTTCGGTGATGATACGAACTGGGAAGTGTTGTAAGGACGAAGGGAATAATGAAGGAAACAGATGCAATGAAGTCCCTATTGTGTAGACGCGATCAATTTCTCACGCGTACTGAATGCACTCTGCACGTTCGAAGGGGCGAAAAGAAACAGGGCGAACAAACATACATTGAAATATATTTATTTCTAATGTAAATAAAAATTTTTTGCGTTCTTGCAAAGAATCTCTAAGCAAAAAATAAACAATAACTGAAAAAATGTTGCTTCAAGATGCTCTGAAAATTTGTAAAGTATATGTGTGTTCAAAGATTTCCTTAGCTCCTAAAAGTGCGCTACACAACAGCACATTACATTCGCTCGTGTGCCGCTATTCGAAAGGAGTGAAAGTACTTTTGCACCCTCGAGTATATATCAATCAAAAAATTGTACATTATTAGCAATTCGCACACTTTTCGTAATCTACCATAATGAATGTGTAAGCGCGTGAGGAATGTGTGATGTGAAATATGAATTGCGAAGCACATTATATTCAAGGTAAATATTGAGTGAAGTTGCGCTGTACCAAAATCCCACAATGCGCGGCCTGTCATGCGTCGAATTCACTAGAAATTTTCATTACTTTCCATTACAATCTAAACATTTATGCAATCAGCCAAATTTCGGGATTGAAACGCGAGCTTAGTGATCTGTCTTTTGACATAGTCCATAATTTTTGCATGAAATTCGCAAAAATTTTCAAATTTCAACAACTTTGCATGAGAGTTCTCTAATGCGGAAGAAAATTTAGTTATGATTGCCATTGCTTCCAAGAAAACACTTTCAGAAATATTTGATGATTTAGAAAACCGTTGTTCCTTTATTTTTTTTTTTTAACTGTGTGTCGAAATGTAAGCACCATTTTTAAAAGTTCGTTTATTTTATATACAACAGCTCATTAATGGGCTACCAAAAGAATAGCTTCAATTTCATACTTGCTGGAATATTTTGCATTCCCGCAGTTTTATTTACAAAAGTTCATCTATACGAATTCCTCTCCTCAAAATTTTCATTAAATCAGCATTCTCTTTTCCGATTCATCCGATTTCCGTTATCCGCCTAATTGTAGGCAACTCTTTCCATGTTATCGCATCTTAATCTGAGCACGCAATTCTACATGAGAGAGTGAAATCTGTGAGATAAGCATAGAAAACCAAACATATTGCCTACATTTTAACGCGAAGACAAAAAAAAATATTCTTGTTTTCTTTTCAATCGATCATTTTTCAGTTGGTTAATTTTACTCAACGGTATCTATAGTAATCATTGCAAAGAAGTTTAGACTGAGAAGTCACTCAAAAAACATCTCAGAAATATAAGCTTCTCCATGCATGTCGCCTGCATATTCCCAACAACATTTTCTGGTATTCTTTCTTGGAAATACATTAGGAATCAAATTTGGCAGACATTACCTCGAACTCGGCGTCTGGAGCACCAAGTCCACACTTATGGCTTTACTTTACGTTCATTTTGTAAATAAAATGAAATTGCTCTTAGTAATTAACCCAAACAGAAAAAGTTTTTCTACACCTGTAAGAGCCGCCCTAATGGAGCTGGGAATTTCAACGCTTTCAACTGCTGACGACGCATTAATATTCTTCACCTGATATTCGGCTCATTGCAGAATACAACTAACAGTAATACATAGGCTGCAGTAGTGTAACAACCGTAATACAATAACAACAACGAGAATTGTAAAGGCTGATGAATTTGCAAATAGGTTACGTATACGCACCGCCCAACATGGCGCAGTACATATACATAAGTATAATACATAAATAAGTATGTTCATACATTTATACAACTCGTTTCTAACTGAACTTTGGCATTTGCATTAGCTTGTTGCCTGAACCTCCTCACACATTGTACACGGACACACACACGCACATACGCAGCCATTTTAGTGTTTCCTTATATACAAAAGCTGAGCAAAATATGCTGATGAAAATGTGTGAGTTTGTTTGGTTGTGTGTTAGCCTTTCAACAGCACCGCCAGAGTATGAATCAGATTAGCTCAAATGTGAGTATGTGCGTATGTGAGTGTGCTCATGTACGTGTGTCTTAAGTGGTATATGTTGCGGAGCGGCAAATTTATATAACAACTGACAGCTGTCATTTTAACTAACCCCTCACCATAATCGCAATAACAACAAAACAACGGCAACAACTGCAACAACAACTACATGCCACATCTACCAATTTGAGTTGAAAAAGCGCAAACATGTGGTAATGTTTGCACAAATAAACCAAGCAAACAATCGAGCATACACACAAACACATATACATTCACTTGTTCATATATAGACGGGCACATATGTCCCCTGCATATAAGTTGGCAACACTAACTGCCATATGTCGAACAGCCTGCACAACAAACTCATATAGGCGTATGTGTGCATGCCTTTCCAAGTGTGTGTGTGTGTGTGTGTGTGTAAGCGGTGCAGCTGTCGGTGGTTTCCCCACTTAACACTTAATTGAAATACTACTTAAAATGCCACTTTCGTTGCGAGACATCACAGCGTCACAAAAATGTGGCATCACAACACAAATGCGTTCCCGTTTAGGCGAGCCACCACCAATCAACTGCCACACACCGTCACCCTCACGAGCGTGAAGCGTGTGCGCACCTGAGCGTGCCGATTGCCTTGTTTGCGATGCTGTGGACCATCAATGGAAGTGAAGTGTTTGCTTAGTCAGTGTTTCCCTTACATTTTGTTATAATATTTCTCACAGCACGATAGAGCCCTCTGCAAGCATACACACACATACGCAAACACTGTTCTCAATGGTTGACATGCAATGGCGTGCGTCTCTCATGTGAACCTGCCACTTTATGCCGCTCGGCGCTGACTACAAACACACACACACACACACCTAGGACCATATTATGTATATGAGGTCCATATTGTGTATGTGTGCGTGTAGGTGGCACACGACTCTTTGAACATCACTTACGGATATGCCACATTTGTTTGCTGTTGTCGGTTGTGGGTTGTTGACGTTTGTGGCGTTGACGTTTTATGTGTGTGTGTGTGTGTGTGTGTGTGTGTGTGGCTCACCACTCAATGTTCATTTTGCGGCATTTGGTCCCCAAACTGGTTCTGTAAATGCACACACACACACACTTCCATACATACGTTTTTTCTTTTTACCGGTGTTTGATTACATACGGATGCACTTGGGTTCTCACCGGTTTATTTATTAGGTTAAAGGCCCCAAGTGGGAGTGTGTTTACTTTTCTTAAACTCATTGATGCGTTGATTCTTTACACATTTCTTTCTTTTAAAGTTTCGTTTCTTATTTCACAAAGGAAGTTAGCTAAAGCAAGCAAACAGGAAGGAAATGAAACGCATTGCAAATAAATGCATACAAAAGCAATCGAAATTGAATGAGTATTGGTGAAAAAAATTATTTCCACAATCCGTTTTTTTTAATCGCAGTCTTCTTCTTCTTCTTAGCAAGGTGCTGAAGTTTGGGAAGTTAAAGTGCGAGAATTTGAAGAAAATTTTGTATAACAGCTTTTAAGTATATTCGCTAAAACTTATCGATACCATGAAATGTTGGCTCAGTATACAAATATGCCGATGCGCTAAATTCATTCAATTGCCGTTCATATATCTCAAAAACCGGGTGTGTATAATACTATAACTTAATGTCACCAAAGCTTGATCTGAAAGATCCTAATATCACTAAATGCATAAAGCACAATTTTCATGCTGATATCTCAATGTTCCCTTTACAGTCGCTTTGCCAATAGTACAATGCAAGTTAGTACTAGTGAGGAAGCTTCAGAATGCTGTCTCTTTCAGAGAAGTAGGCACTCACGTTCGTCGAAGAGTAGTTATGGTGGCGGTGAGCTCAGAAACTGTTCATCCACCCTTCCGAATTCAGCCAGCTGTTTCTCGCTAAGACTCTCATACATACAAATATGCCTCAACATGATATAACGCAATCGCTGGAAACTCTAAGACTGATGAGCTTACAAGGAAATACCCTCGTCAGCCATACCGAGAACTGGTATGAGTTTCCGTAGACCTCTTACGATCTGCACTTTGACAGCTCAGGCTCGGGCTCAGCTCAGGCTCAAAGCACGGTCTCAAGGTTTCTCAGCCCTGAGAAGAGTTAGAGTCGGTTCAGGCAGCTTCTAGTGCCCAACTAAATAAATCCTCTTCCTCTTATAGGTTCTGAGTGGTCACTGACACACTAAAAGGTTAACCCGATCTATATGTCAACGTACCGGACAGGCCCACCTTTTCCAGACTGGATTACCTTGGCTGTCCTTTCTCCAAGAGTCCATTGGAATTAACTGGCATTGGAATTAGTAGATTACTATGTCTATAGTACGTGTGATGGTCTCAGGACGTCTCCATAGTGGCTACGGATATGTTCTATACTCCCTAAGTCACCGATTGGTTTTCAACTTTAGCTAACGTAAAATCGAACGCCTTGCAAGCAGAATGATCACTTTTTTAATAATCCAGGCACGATCTAAATATATAATAGATTAGCCTTTTTCGAAAGAGTCAAATGCTCTTCAAGGAATAATATATGGCTTCCTGACAAGGCTCAAACCTCGGAACATATATCCACCATTTTCAGAACCCAGTCATTTTCCTTTGTTCCCAAACTGAAACATAACAATATAGTCTGCAAGATAAATGCTGGCTTTGAAGATCCGAGAGGAAAATAGTACAGGGGTCATTATTATTTTTGTTTTGAATTGAAGATTTTTTCACTAAAAGCAACCTTTGCGGAGTTCATCTTGGTGTTATCAAACAAAAGATGAAATGTTGATTTTAGTGGTGCCTTCAATAGGTGATAACAAGTTTGGATATTCTGAAAGTAATTACTGAGCTATGACCATGTGCAAATCAAAGAAATTGTGGGCTCAATATGATTTAGACCGGAAAAGTTTCGGAAGAAATTTCTTCAGAAAAATATTCGACGGTCCGACAAAGTCTGCCTATGATTCTTGGCTATTAAACAACATTTTATCTTTATAAATAACATTACTCTTTAAATCTGGGCGGATTCAGACACCCTGTATATTGTAGTTAAGTACTCGATAAGGAAAGAATAATCCTAATATTTTAACTTGACAATCAACATAACAGTTGGTTTCAAATAAAACTCATATATGTCACGCTCTCAACACAGGTAAATATTTTATGATAAAGATTACCAATGACTTTGACATATGGTTGGAATTATGGTCGTTAAAATATGCGGGGAAAAGTTAATAAAGAAAAGTATTTCAGAGAATTAGCTCGCTTAGCTGAGTACCGTTGAGAGACTTAACTCGAACACGCAAATATTTGCTGGGAGAGAAAGCTAAAGTTATAAAAGTCTCTTTGCAAATAATAACTGTCACATAAGACAAGCTAAAATAGCTGTGGTTGTTGTCGACTAGTTATAGTTAAGTACTCGCTATTTTATTTGATTTTATTTAACAGCGTTCTTTTTAATAATTTTGTAACGCGAGGAGATTTTTAAAGGCAAAATATTGAAGGAATCAAATTAAAGTCATACATTTTGGTTGTGTATATTCACATATTCTATGAATATCTGTACTTATGTATGTCTTTATATGAGTAAAGTTTATTTTTTACAACGCACACAAACATACATCGGCGAATCCCCAGAGCTAAAGTGTGGCAGCACTAAAAATTGCAAAATATCACATAAAGTTAAGCCTTTTCTTTCAAGCACAATAAAGTTTCGAACTGAAGAAGTTTCGTCTGACAGCGGCAAATACAATCAAAAAGAAATTTTACTGTTTGAAAGTACACTAAAGTTGACAAAATTGACGGCGCACTACGCGCCCCTTTGCGTACCCCTTTCTTATAGTGCAACACTTGCCACTTGCCACCGAATGTTGCAACGATTTCGACCACAACAATTCGAATGCCGTTTTACGCGTTTCTTGTGTCACTCTGGCGTATCAACGGACCGCGAAGCGCAACAATTCTGTTTTTGTTTTTGTTAATTCTTTTCGAAGCGACGAAGAGCGCTACTCTTTGCTTGTTATTTAAAGGGTACACAGTGATTTTTTCTTCTCAAAATTTTTTATTTTTATTTTTGTAAATATGCACCAAGGCAGCTGCGCAAGCAACGCAGCGAAAATAAGAGCAATAACAACAAACACAACTGCATCAAACACCTCTGAACACACACACTACCTTTCCGCTCGCCACTTCGGTACAATCACGTCCGCCCCGCCGCAACAGACCAACACATTTTCAAATAAAATTTGAAATCTTTTATTGTCGTCGCCACCTTCGCCCGCCGCCAGCTCAAGGGAAATGTAGAAACGTAGTGAAAATTCCGCTTTTCTGCTCGAGATATTTCTTTCAACTATTCGATTTAGTTGCAAGAGCATACAAACTACCTCCAACACCAACAAATATAAAACAACAACAACAATCGCTGCATGCATTTACTCACTTATAACTATATTGACGGTAGTAAAGGCAAAAAAGCTTCGTATTTAGCAGCACCAAGTGCAAGCACCCTCTCGGTGTGTATGTGTGTGTTTGTGAGTGTCGAATGGGTGTTAGAGCGCGCCTGTGTGCTGGTCTTTATAGTATAATATAGGTGTTATTGTAGTGGCCCATTGTAGTCATGGCAATCCGTGTGTGGTGTCCACGCACTAACGCCACACTCCGGCAGGCAAGCACCCCGTCCAACAACGTAACCGATTCGAAGCAACTGCCAGCATTTGTTGCCGCTACCAACATACCGTCGGCGTGTTACCGTTAGGTCGCCACCATTTGGCTCACGGTCAGCGAGCGTGAGTGTAAGCATGAGTTGGACGACCAGGACTGAGTAGCTCTCGCGCTGGTCGTAAGCTTATTGCTGTTGTTGGTGGTGTCGTTGGTGATGTCGTTGGTGCTGGCGACATCGGTTAGTTGGAAATTATGGCTAAGTTTAGCGCTTCTACTTAACTCTACTACGTTGGAGATATTAATTGGAAAATGCTTGTGTTTATTAGATTATTGCCGAGGTCTGAGGGAAGCGTTGTATAAGTGAGACATTGCTCTATATATACATATACAAACTCGCATGCGTATACCAACTTGAAAATCGATTTCCAAGTAATCACGCACATTTCATGAGGCACTACTTCGCTATTTGGAGAAGTTTCATAAGTCACAAAGCTAAGTGTGAAAAGTGTGCTGTTTCGTAGAAATGCTTGTCCAATTGGACTCAAGTCGTAGGGGTGCTCAAAGGTTTCCAACAATGCAGAATATTGACGTTCTGAAAAACTTAAGTTAGATTGTGAAACTCATAGGAACCGTTAGACCGTCATCGTCTGCACTGTTAAAATAAAAAACGCTTCTCAATGAAAGTAAAAACGGTTTAAAGATAACTAAAAAACGAATGATTTTTCATGCCGAAAATTTACTTGAGATCGACAGCAAGGTAGAAAGCTCCAAAAAAGGTAGAAATCAGCTTCCCAACAAACTGATGTCAAGGAGGCAAATTTGAGAATTTTACCCTCACACATCTGAGATCGTTGAGCACTATTGGCTGCTCAGCAAAATGAAACATCATATCGGCATAGTGTTAATCGATTCTTTAACCGGAAAAGGGAGGTCTAACTTCTTTCAAGCGTCAGTAACTTATAGCTCGGAGAACTCCAGATTTAGTAACTCAGACACAACACAAAACGTTTTGTACATTCATTATACTGAATATATAACTTCATTACTTTCATAATATATATAACTTCATTACGAAATATTCAAATATTCAGAGTTACCAGATCTCCCTCTTTTTTATGTACAGTTATGCTGCCCCGACTACCTTGCAAACATGTTTACACATCCATCGGAGGACTATCAGCAGTTTTTGTAAATAACTTCCCGGTAAACAAAATGTGAACATCCAGCTTCCCAAATTTCAAATTAAGAATCTGAATATTTTTAGCTCATAAATTAGTTAAGCAAGTACATCGACGAACATATATAATCGTTTCTAAGTAAAAGAAGAAACCAAAAATTATTTCAAATTACTCCTGAGAACTAGAATGTTCTCGTTGGTATTACGAGAGGGTACTCATAAATTATCCCAACACAGAAGTTAGCTGAGACTAAATTCCATTAGAAGGAGGAGAAAGCTCCAACCAAAGTAAACACTATCGGTTTTTACTAAGAAACTGGTAGATTTGCAGCCCGTCCGATGGATCCATTGAGAAGCACCGTATCAGCTCCTTGAAGTAGGTGTGAATTCCTTCAAATTCGTTCATGAAAGTGATTGTTAAAAGTCAGATATAATTGATACATGCCGCTTTAAAAAGTTTGTTCAGATAACAATGGCTTTCCTCAACAACTCATAAATGAAAAAATTGTATTCTTCATGTTCCAAGTGGCCAAATGTATGTTTTCTATAGCTTCTGGTAACAGCAAATCGTCTAAGGTTAACTTCGGAGGGAGTATACCATTCGTTCTTATTGTTTAGGAAGATCAACTCGTAACTCGTAAAACAGACTTGACCTACTGTGGATACTGAACTGAAGAGAAATAGACCGAATAGATACATCTGAAGTCAAGTACCAACTGGTGAGACTGTCAGGGAGGGGCGGAGTAGGAAGAAGTCTTGGAAATCTGGAATTTCCAATATTAACGAATTATCCAGCATCCAGGTGCCAGCTGCGCCCCGACTTATCGATAAATGAAGGACCTTGTAAGTTCTAAGAAGACTGCGAGGGACTAATGGATTTCATGAGCGGCTTTTCAAGGCGGAAAAACGCTCAAAGGCTTGCCACTTACAGCCGAGAGGCAATCATTTTTATAAAGAATACTTTATTATTAAGTGGAACTAACATCAAGTCCAGATTCGCGGTGTGAACAAGGTGCAGCAATGACTGGAAACCGAAGCCAGCCGAATGGTTATAACTCGCCTAAAAATCGTTCACCATAACCACACTGAACAGACCGTTGTTCTGCTCTCTGCTCTGCTTTTTAAAATTTCACAATTTTTAATAAAGAAAAACCTCACCCAAAACCTTTACACTCGTCGTTTCACCTTTAGAAAGCATCAGCTCATACTGGTAGTCCACCTTCACAAAAACTATTGTATGTAATATTTAAGCGCTGAGTTAGAAAGTGAACTCGGTGCAACAGGGTATTATGTGCCGCATCCCTCTAACGCCGCTGCTAACCTTTTCAACAGAGAATGTCACTTTTGTGCCGTTAAGTGATTTTTAAAATTTCTCAAAGTGACTATCGCCCAGAAACAGCATATTGTGAGCAATTTGTTGTTGTCGTTTTGATTTTTCTCCGGGCCTTTGGCTTTGGCTGAGCACCAGAAGCAGCAGCAGCACTTGGTCATTTGGCGAACTGACATGACACACTAACAATAATAGTAATAGCAATAACAACAAAAGCGGGGAGTTGCATGCCTGCCGGTCATTCGCCATCGGCTGAGTCCTGCTGCTGCACATGAACGATTTGCATTGTGCAACTTACCAAGGCGCATTGCGAAACAAAGGCAACGGTGGCAGCAACAACCCACATTAACAAAACCATCAAAATGTACAAGTAGGAACACACTTTTCGGTTTTATATGTTATTTAGCCTTGTTTGTTGCTGTCAAAATGTCAGCTCGGCTGGTAGACAGCAGCAGACAGTGTGCGGTTGTGCGGCATTGTGTGGCGTGCGTAGCATTGTGCCGTTGCGCACAAAGGCATACTGCAGACGCGCGGCGGGAGCGGGAGCAGCGGGGCCAAAGCTCGGTACAACCAGGCAAAAGCGGCTTCTGGTTTTTAAACGCTCTGACAAGTGCACTTAGTGCAAGCTCTGCACACACACACACACACACACACAAACGCACAACCACAACCGAACAACCATGCCTCATGCTTGTTGGCACTTATTTGTATAGGTATGTGTGAGTGTGTGGGTGTGTGTGGGTGCAAACAAAGAGCAGCATATCGCACGTCAACTGATGGAAATTTCGTTGAGTTCAACTTGACAGGCAAAATTGTTTATCCGTGCAGTTTATTATTTTACGAGGCATATGACTGATACTTTGTAACTTAACGCAGCCCCGCACATACATATATACGTACACCTCTGCACTATACGTCGCTTTAGGCATGTAGTAGACATACACATGCATATACATGATATGTGAGCAGATGTTTAGGTTGTTTTTATAAAATCAAGGAATAGTTAGTTACCTTCTGCAACGGCAAGCCCTGGGAAAATGGAAAGCATTAGGAAACTGTTTGAAGAAGAAAACGCTCGTACGTACTTCATTGTAAATTTTACTAAACTACACATTTTACTTCGGTCTATTTTACTATTGATAATGATCCCATTACTCAAATTCTCGAACAGGACATAGCCTAACCAACTCGTCTATTACTATGATCAGCCGGACAGCTATTAGATGACTAAACTGCGACAAGGTCTATTAGTATGTCTTATGAACTTAAAAAGCTTCATCTACAGCCCCCAGAACTTCTTGAGTATTACCACTATTTTTTTTTCGAAGCCAAATAGAAGGCGGAATACGCATATGTTCTTTATATATGGTTACGAACTAAATCTATTTAGTTTATTGAATACTTCGGTTACAGAGTACATTAAATATTAAACTCTAAACTCTACATTAAACTCTTCTCAAAACCAGAAGTCATTCAAAAGGTTTTCCTTAAATCCCATTAATCGAGTACATACTATCTGTGTAGGGAAATAATGCTCAAAACATAAACCCTCTAATTATTTGAAAGGTGAAAATTCACATATAGTACTTCCGTATTGCTAAGAAGAAGCTACTGGGATATAATATGTTTACATTGCGCCACAAACTCGAGTTTATTGAACACTTTGTAGTTTAGCATTAAACATTTTTCATATACACCAAGATAATCTTAAAAAGATCTGTCTCAAATAACCTTAACTAAACACCACTTCTATGGTTATATATTGAGTATGTTATGTTAAGTATTACCTGCGGGCACTGAGCGGCTTGTCGCAAAATAAAGCTGATAACTTTGGTCCCCCTACTTATTTGAAAGCTGAAAATATAAATTTATTATTTTTACATTGCCAAGAAGTTACTAGGTTATATTGCATTCACATTGCCTGCCAAACTCGAGTTTATAGAAAATTTTTAACATTTAAGTCTTCCTTTATATCGCTTTAAACACCTCCTCTTCGGTGCTTATGGAGGTATGACTTCGTTTTGTAACAAAATCGACTTAATTATTTTTAAAAATCCGATCCACTGCTGAAACGTGGTCGTACTGTTAACAATTTTTGTAGTTCATTGTCGTATACGTATATCTTACGTATAAAATATATCAAAAGAAACTCGGAGTTTCTCAAACTCCCTAATAAGAGCACTTGAGACTTGTCCATAAGCACAAAATCGAGTTTATAAAATAAAGAAAGAAGAAGAAATAATTCCTTCCTTGCCTATAATGATCATACCTAAGGGTTTGCCCAGAAAATTATTTTATGTCATCTTACAAGATACATGATTTATTCAGCGGTTTCTATGTCCGAAGAAAAAGAGGCACTGCTACACTGGTGAAATAACCGGGTTTGAGATTATCCAGTTCTTCGAATTTTCACTATTTTTTACTATAACATCAAACTAGTTGCGAAATATATGGAAGTTAGACGGATCTTTATGATTTCCTATACTGCAGGCATGCTTATTCCAACTTCTTTATGGTTGGTGCAAACTTTAACTCAAGTGAAGACATAGCTTAATGTGAATCACCGATAGTAAATTCCACAAAATTTACATACCCATTTTCTATTTCAGAATATTTTTATGAATATTTCTTTATTTTTGAGCATACGCTCTGCTTTTATAGCTAAGCCAGCGCTGAGTATCAATAAATTAAATATTGGTTCCTTTATAGCACAATCATGAGGATTTGAAAATACACGCTCTGCCGCCGTTAAATATTTTATACCTTGGAGTGACCATTTTGTGTAGAATGCACCTCCTTTTCTTCAATCAGCTAACTTTACCTAAAGCATCAGGCGATGGACTTCAATAACGTACTTATTATAATCATGTTTGCATATAATTTTTATAAGATATACATACATATACATATATACTAAAATATGTGCAATTTTTTTATAAATATTTATATATGGACAGCAATGCTTGCATTTGGGTCACTTATACAGTTAGGCGCGCGCACCGCTAATTAAGAAGAACATGTCAAGCACATATAACTGTTCTTAACTAGTACACCGGAGTCCTTTTTTTTCTATTGCGATTGCCCTTAAGCCTAATTCCGCACTTACTGCCCGCACTCCGGTAACGCTTTCCCGCCACCTTCAATTAGCTCGGCAGGGGGCGCACTTTTCACTTCTTGCCAATAAAATAATTTATTTAAAAGTTTTTGCGAATCTCTTGCAGTTTGTTTATTTCACACCTCTGCATCTTCGCCCACTGCTGCCGCACACTTCTTTCGACGCTATTTCATGCTCAATTTCATTTCCTTTCACGAAGAAATTCTCATTTGCCATTAGCAGCAGCTCAACGCCGCTCGACGCGCAAGCTTCCTGCAACGATGCAACGACGGCGGGTGGCAGGAGGCGAATGAAAAACTTTTCTTCCAGCTTTTCTTGCCAAGTTGTTTTCATTATTTCGAACTTCAACTTAACGCATTCGGTGCGTGCAACAACTGCCACGCGCCGCGCTGCGCCATGCTGCAATGCGTTGCGTTGTGTTGCATATCGCCTGCAGTGGTGGCGGCGCTGACGTTCAGCTCTGTGAGTGTGGCAGCAACGCACGCAGTTTAATTTAGTTCAATTTCAACAGAGCGGGCTTGAAATTTACACTTTGTATCGCTTTGTATCCCCATTCACCCAGGAGTTGCAAGCAACCAAGTTGTTGCGATGCGCGTGCATTCATTTTAGCGCGCAGTATGTGTGTGTGTGCCACATATTGAGCTGAAGAATTTTTGTGTTTGAGAATTTGGAAGAAGAGATTGAAACTTCTAAAAGTCGCACTGAGCCGTGTTATAAGACTGGAAAGTCTAAAACGTTTAGCCGCCTTTGATGGAAGTTAAAATTAGTTTGGCGTAAAAGACTCAGCCGCATCCACACACTCATCCATTGTGGCATGCCATTTCACATGTTACCAAAAATCGGATTTTCATTCGCCTGAACAAACTTTTGGATTTTTAGTATTTCGCTGAGCCGAAGAAAGTCAAATTGCTTCCGTGAAATAAAGAAAATTTCGGCTTTATTTTTTTTTTTCAGCAACTCTGTGGGCTTAGTTGAACTCATACTTACCTTCTTTCTCTATTACGAAAAGTTTTCCACTCTTTACCGTTACCCAAGACAGTATGGTTTATATTAGCAACAGGTCGCTTTTTTATTCCTTACTAGTCAATACAATCATATTTTACTTATACAATTCAAACCACAGAAGGAAAAATTCCGTCATTCGCCAAGGTCACTGTGATAGCGTAAAAACGAGTCAAAGTGTAAAAAAACTTAAAGTTTAAAGCTTTACTGGAAGATAGTTGGATATTTGGTTTCCAGAGTCTTAAAAACATGAACATGTAGCTGAAAGCTGTGTGGTAGAGCGTGCTAAATAAAATCACCTTCTATTATAAAATATGGAAACTCCACACTTGGGACTAAATGTTATGAATATTTGTCATGGCTGAGAAGCCAGGATCTAGGAATCAGGTGTTCTCCTGATGAAAGTGATATTTCCTGGTTCCGGTTCTCAATAAGGCATGCCGATTACACTCGTACACACGAGATGGATGCATCGAACAATACGAGATACCTCAGTCGTATGCTGGTGCTGCTGCTGTATAGATCAAGAAATATTTTGTGCCAGGTATTTGTTTACTGTGAGAGAGAAGACCATTGTCGGCAATTGAGAGATAGTAGAGGAAATTTAATTTGTGCTCTCATTTCGACGAAAGGGTGTGACGACTATTGGTTTGTTCAATCGGTATTCGATATATGCTTCTACTGATGTTTACGTGGTACGCGCATACGCGCATACGTGGTCGAATCGTTCGAAGTATCCACTACTATATGAAGAGATCCAGGCGAATCACTTGGACGTGCCTCGAAACTCGATGAAAATTCCATATATAAATTTTTGCGAAAATATTGTTTCTTGTTATGATATTCCATACAGCACTGTTTATCGTGCTAGAGCAAAAAATCATAAAACTATAGCCTTGGCATTAACTTGTCACAAAAATTACTAATACGAAGAGTAAAGGATGCAAATGAGATTCTGAGGTTGATGAAAAAATACCATTCATTTCTTTAGAGAAAGTCGAGGAACCAAATCAATAGGACCTTGCAATCGAAAAAGACATTGTATCCATCACACACTCGCTACTAGCTCAAAGTAATTTCAGATTCCAGTAAATGCCTATCAATATTTTATTTAGACCCGTGTTATATATCAATTATGCAGCTTCGAGTACTTGACAGCACTGGAAAGTTCCAAATATTTCGACAGCGATTTAAATCTTATGTAAATATTATATTATATAAGTATAATCCCGAACTTTTTTACAGTTGTGTAGTTTTTTTATCCACGCCATTTTATAATATATATTTTGCATCCATATGCGCATATTTACACACAAAAAGTTGTTGCAGCATTTGAATTTAACATTATTACCGCTAAAAGCCTCACACAGCTGTGAAAAAATGTGGATTGCATCACGACGCATCAATTCGCACCGTTATATAAGTGCATGTCGGAATGTAGGGATTCATACTCGCAAAAAAACGTATGCACATATACCCATTTGTATGCCCTGCAGAGATATCGATCAGCTAGCAAGTTGAGAGATTGTAACTGGGTTTTTCTTGTGTGTATTTTTTTCCTTTTCAATATTATTGAGATCCTCATGGAGAACGCTGTGAGCTTAGAGGGTAATGAGTATAGTTTTAACGGTATTAAGAAAATTCGTTCAAACCAAAATTTTTTAAATTACAACATTATCTGATTATTCTATGCATGCAAAGTGATCGTGTTAGTTGCTCGTAATCTGAGCCAGCCTGTGGGCAATTTCATTCATCTATCGGATGAAGGCCCCTTTTGAGAGATCGGAATGAGTGACTTTACTACTTCCCAAACTGCTACAGCAAAACGAAGTGCAATAAACCTTTCTTCCTATATTGGAATCGTAAAAAAGCGTGCTCGCAGACCATTCTATGACTTTTTCTTACTTTTTAATTGAAAGTTATACTTTTTGATTTTCGTAAAACTTCCCAAGTCATCGAAGTTCCAACATATACTACCTGACTCAGACAACTCAACATTTGGAGAGTTTGCAGCTGATCATCGAATAAATTTGACCACACATTATTTGAGAGCAAAAACGTAAAAAATTTAATATCTGAAATATGAAAGCAGCGATATCGAAAACATAATACAATTAGTTTATAATATAATTAGATGTGATCATATTTTAGTCACATAAAAACTAGTCAACCGTGAACCAGTTTACAGTTTGTATAAAAACTTTAGAATCAATCTAAAGTCCAATCAAAATGTCTCTACTCTAAAATTTTCCAACATGGTGCAATTTTTTCCGCTTCAAATGCGAATACGTGTGCCAGAGAATGCTGCAACACAATATTTTATTAAAATTAAAGCCATTTTAAGCAGCGTGATCCGCATTTTTAAGCTGATTGTTATGTAATGTTAAGCAACCAAATATTGCATGCATTTTTTAATTCCACTTACCATATCCTAATAATGGAAATTTTTAATATATGAGACATTTATTTTTATTATTTTTTTTTTTTGTTTTTGTTTTTAAACACGGCCAAGACAAGTATTTAGCTGTTCATTTTGTTTGTGTACGGATTCAATTAACGTGCCACAAACACAAATGTGACAAAGACCTTAAGTGCTATACATTTCCGTAAACCTTCTTCATAATGCATCTCTTTATATACATATATATAACAACAACAATGTGAAATCAACCGAATTCTTTGATTAAATTGCTACCTATTGAATTGACAAAGGCACTGTGGGACCTTCAAGTCCAATTAACATTTTAATTTTCCGAATTTTTTCGCAGCTGTCTTCTGCGCTTCATTGCATCGTTGTGGTAAGCGAAATCAAAAAACAGCGAAAACAGCGAAAACAACAACAATAATTACACGACATTGAAGACAGTCAGTGCAATCAACTCGCTGCAATACCATTACAATTATCGCCTTAATGCATTGAGGATAATTGCTGGAAAGTGACTTTAAATGGCGGATGGAAAATGGCTCGGATGGATGGAAGAGCGGAACAATTTACCTTTTCTTTTCTTTTGTTTTTTGTTTACTTCATTTTTTTTTTTTTGGCTTGAGTGCTGCACGAAATGAGAAAAGTGTGCAATTAAGTTTCATTTAATAAGGATGTATGTGCCCTAACATGCATATATACACACCAACACTCATATGTTGCCTTCGGTGGGAATTGACAAAAGATGTCATTGAAAATGTGGCTAAAAGTGCGGCGACATACCCTATTATATGGTCTGCAAAATCTTATCCTGGAAAGAACCCATTTTTTTTTCTAGATGAATTCTTTTCTGGAACTAGAATTAGAAAAAATTTCTAAAATTATTTTTTCTAGAATACTTTGACTTTCTATTGAAGACGAAGTTATTTTATTCAAAGTAATTACCCCATGGATGGAAAATATAGTTAAGATGTAGATGTGGTTGTAGATTAAATGGCGCATAATTTTGCTGAATGGCACTCTTTGAAATTAAGTTACAGTAATATTACAATTATTATTATTATTATTATTACTATTAATGAGAGTGAACCAGACTAATTTCATGCGTTAGTATATGATTTTAGTAACAAAAATACAAAAACACGGGTTAAAGACTAAGGCCATACATAAAATCTTTTTTTTTTACAGTGCGATTTTTTCCGAATTTATGCTCTTAAAGAATCTAAAATTGACCCTTGACGTTTCGCTGAAAGCAACTCTTGCGAGTTTCTCAAAAACTCGATCGGTAAGACCAGTTCTGGTAAACGTTAGAGGGTTAAGATGTTAAAAATTTTAGATTAGAAAAAAAAGATTTTCTATAAAAATTTAGTTAGAATTCCAGAAAAAATTCAACAAGTATCTGGTGTTTCTTCAAATGAAGAGAGGAGTCAAAATTTAGTGAATATATTTAAAATACTGATTTAACTATGTAAGCCCCAATACAGCGGTATTTATTGAAGTGAAACCTCACTAGACGCAGCGTTAAGGACGATTGGATGCAACGAAATTGTATTGCGTCATCCATGCGGTACACAGAATGCCACCACAGCGAGGGCTATACCGATTTTAACACTTTTTCAGATAATTCAGTTCAAAACCCGAAAACTTTGCAAAAAAAGAGTTGGAGTTTCAAGTGAAACTTTGGAAACAAACTGAAAAAGTTTAAGAATACAGTCGAATATATTTTTAAGACACACTGCCACCTTATGCGAATTTTCTCAAAATAAATTCACCATCATATTAACAGGTTAAAGAATGCCTTAAGCGGAGTCGTTTTCGAGAACTAAATAAATTTAAGGGATTTTCAAAGAAATGTTTAACAGAGTTGCCGCCTTAACTAAGAATTTTTTAATATTAAATTGATAAAATATATGAAATATTACACTACAGCGGCATCAATATGAACACTTGTGAGAAAGTTTTCTGTAAGAGCGTTAATAAAATAAGTTAAATATTAGTATATAGATATCAAAATCGACCAAGAAATATTTTCAAAAGCATCAGTGGCTTATGTCTCTTTTAAGACAAATCAATCACATCATTCCCATAGTATGTGTATTTTAATAAGTGTAGTAAGTGTATTTCTTTAATGTCTAAACTATAAATTTTTTCTATATCACCCATTCCTTATCAAAATCAGAGCTTTCAAAACACTTAGGAAAGTTTAACTAACGGCACAGATGTGTTTAATCAATTTGCATTAAATTTATTAACCAAATTCATCACTAGTATATATAATTCTCTCAAATTAATTTATTTAAACTTCTTGAATCTACATTAAGCTACTCCCCTAAAATTTACTAAAGGCAATGCTTAAACAAAGTAGGTAATTATTTATGCGATATATGCATTATGAACTTACCTTTTGTTTGACTCAAAACAAATTTTACACAAATCTTCAGCCGATGAGGAGCACACAAAAACGCTGTTGATAGGAATAAAGTAAAAATGTTAATTAAATTATAATTGGAAAATTACTTTCATTTCAAATAACGAAAATATTAAAAGAGTGCGGAACTATGTTCTAAGTCCTTTACAAAACTCAGCTAAGGCCTAAAGGTTTAGAGAACCACTTAAAGGCCGCCAGCAGATCGAAACTATAACCGAACCGCACAAACTGTCTAAACTTAATGTCGCTCGAAAAGCGACTCCGTCGTCTAGATAACGCTCGAAAATGCGGCAAATTTGTGCTGATGTAACACAAAAAAATAAAAAATAAAAGAAAAAAGAAAAAAGAAAAATATTGAAAGAAATCAAACCAACACGTGCAGCCGCGAGCAGTTGAATAGGCACACAACAAACAATCAGCGGTCAACGCGGCGTATACGTAACACGTCAAACAAGCTCCGCTGACAGACTGACCGCAAATCGTTCACACTTGCTAGCCGCAAAGCAAGACTATCCTAGCTCAGGCTGATTGCGGTGGTCGGACAAGTCGGCAAAGCCAAAAATTAAACTAGCGCAAATGTAGCAACAACAACAATAATGTGAGCTTGACAAGGACAACAATAAAAACAAAAAACAATAACAATAAGAACCACAATAAAATGAGGCTAAATGGCTAACTTAAAGATTTATTGAAAAGGCGATAAGCGCAGCACACACAAACAGAGGCGAAAGTGTGTGTGTGTGTTTATGTGTTAGAATGCAGAAGTATATATTTACAAACATACACATCTACATATTTGTTGACATTACATACACAATATTTTTTTACACTTATGCAGTCATGAAGTACATATAACTTTGTGTAATTTTATTGTTGTTATCGTTATGTACACAGTTTTCCGCATTGGCGCTACGCTGTGGCGCTTTGCTTTACCTTAAGCGCACTTCACCGCGCCACTCATTTCTTGAAGTTGCTACTTCGCTTATTGTCGTGTGCTTTGATTGTGCACCCAGCGACCACAAAAACAGCAACAAATCAAATGCACACACACAAATTTACCACCAAATCACACACAAACAGTGAATAAGCACGATATCAGCTGGTCCCCATTGACCAGATCCGACTGCAGTGACCCGCAGCACTTTTCAGGTCAGTCAACGACGGAGCGGATGGGGTATTTCAACAGTAAATGTTAAACACGAGAAACAGCAACAAAAGCGCCGAATACTAAATATAACAAAAAATTGTTGTGTACAAAGACGAATTGGTTACACCACTTTCGATTGTTGGCCCAATCACAGCGCACTGCGACTCGAACTCCAACTCCAACACGGACGCGAAGGTGGCGGCGAACGAGAACGGGAACGCGTCGCATACGTGTAACCCACAATACGGCCGCCGCTTCAGCGCGCTTGTCAAGAGCGTCAGCGATGCGAAAAACCAAGAATTAAATGCATGTAAATTTGACCTGGTTTTGCGTACTCAGTCCGTTGCCAGCATATGCTATGCGCGCAACGTAAGCGCCGGCACATCCGCGCCACCAGTAGCGCTCGGTTGGCCTTAAGCCGCGCCGCCGCCACCACCGCGCCGAGCGTTTCCGTTTGCCGTCTTCGCTTGGCCCACATTTTCTGGCTTTGCACTCTTACTTTCTTTCACTTGCCACAGTCTTTTCTTTTATTTACGTTTTTCTTTCACCTGCCGCGCACACAACTACAAACAAACACACGCAACACTGGCAGTAAAGTGCTTAGCTTGCGTGCCAGCGCCGAGTGTCATGACAGGTGAGCGGGTGCGCTGAGATGGCAGTTCGGTTGTGGCAAGTGATATTGAAATTTTCAACAGCAGTGGACAAAAACATAGACGCAGAAGGTACGGGGTGCTGCCGGTAAAGTTGTGAAAGCGTGGCGAGCAAAACTTTTACTTTCGTCTAAATTTTTTTTTTTCTTTTTCTTGTTGCTTCCTATTTTCTTTAATATACACATGAAACGAAAACTTAGCAGCCGTCGGCGTTTGCATGCCCGCACCGCTCGTCGCGCTATGCTGGCGCTATGCTCGGTCAAGCGAGTTTTCGACTACATCGAAAGTTTTTGCTCATATTCATAAATTTTTCCCTGCCCTCTCTCTGGTTTTGTTGCTGAATGCCTTCTTCAAAGTGTTTTCAATTTTCCAAGTGAATTACTTACAACACTGTAGGTGTATGTGTGTGTTTATGTGCGCTGATGTGCAACAGTGCCTAAGTGTTTGTACGCAAAAGAGAATTCAAATCCAAACAGACTTAAAAGGAACATCTAGCCGCACACACACTTCATACGATTTGGCTTGTCTATGCAACTTGAAGCTTACTCTGTTTGTATCTGTTCTTGTTGGCAATACTAAGGCATAACACACATAGTCTGTATTTTTTATGCGCCAGAGAAATGTGCAACACACATACACACTCATATGCAGATTTAAACCAATTTCGAGGCTCGTAAAATTCCTCGAACATCTAACTTTAAGGTGCCATAGGAGTGTGTGTGTGGGTGTGCTTGTAAATGAAGTAATCAGTTTGTGTAAGTCGGTTAAGTATGATGCGCTCAATATTGCTGACGACATTGGAGTCTTTACTCAATTTCCATTTAACTTCATTTGTTGCTTGCTCCGCCAAAGGGGATGGACATTACCATTTTCGCTTAGGTTAAGCTATGTCAGGTAAGGTTAAGAGGTCAACCGAAAGAGAACTACAATAATGCTATGACTGTTGTGATACTGGCAAATCACTTTGCATACATATATACAGGTGTGTAAGCGGCTTCGTACTTGTATAACCTATAAATGGTAACCTATATATAAATAAACCTTTATATACTCGTATATAACCCAGTCAACAAAAACAATAACCAGTCTTGGAGATCGAGAATTTTTTCCTCGAATAAAATTTTTTGTCTCAGCAAAATCTTACCCAACTGTTATGCACAAATAAAAAACGCAATATTCCATACCTTAAAATATCTTCACAGCGTTTCATATTGCATTTTTTTTTTTTTTTGTTGTTGTTACACTCGTCCGTCGTTCCGTCATTTATCGTTCAAAGGTTGGCTTTCAGCTTCAGCGCTCTCCAAAACACTCGCTCACCCGCTCACTAACACACTCAAGCACTCAGCAACACACCATCAATGCCAGCGCAAGCAGCGAAGACAACGTCGCCTAGTACCGTTATCGCTAGGCAGCGCAGAAAGTAATGAGTTTCGTTTGTGGGTCAAGCGGCAACAAATCAATGTGGGCCACCAAGCGAACAGGTTTCACTCAACATACGCACACACACACACTCATATCTACATACATATGTAGATGTGGTCAAGTAGTCAAGGAGATAGTTATGTATGGCATGTGGCTCGCAAACAACTGCACTGACATGAAAGTCGAGTAGCTCCTAACTTCATGTCGAATTTCTTCTAAATAAATGACGTATCGAAAGGAGTATTTGTTAGCCGTCCAAATCCGTTTTAACCCACTTTCGTGATTTTTATTTTGATGTTGTTGTAGTTGTTATTATGCAAAGATAGTTGGCTGCCTCATAAGATTTTGTTGCGCTTTGTTGGGTTTATGGTTAATCTTTTTTTTTAAATACTTTTTGGTTTGCTGCTTCTTAGGTGCGCCAATGCCCGAGCGAGTGGATTCGTCTGGGCGTTGGTAGTAATAATAAATGGTCGAGTCAAAAGCGAAATTTGATTATTGTAATTAAATTGGTATGCATCAGTTCTGCCATGTCAAGGTTGCAACTTTAACTCTGTGGAAGCTAAAAGCAGATGTATGCAAAAAATAATAGATGAAGTATGTTATGTAGTAAGGAAACAAGAGCATTTAATAAAATATACAAAATTATGCATTGGGAATGAGTGAGATTTTAGAGTTTGAAAAAATTGCGATAACCGAAACTTATTTAAAGTAAAGCCAAAGGGCGGAAGTCTACAAATACCAAATAAAATTCTTCTTATTAGTCGTTGTTGTACAACTAAATTCGTTTTAGAATTTAAAAGAGAAAGTAGTGGCCACACGGTTTGGAGAATTCTAAATGACATTATTTAATTGAAGGATTTCAAATTACAAAAAAAAAAATTTTAATTATTTTCTCCTGTATTAATGTTTAAAGAAATTTTATTACAAAGAAAGTTTTTACAGAGTGGCCACTTTATTCTAAAAATAAATTATTCGAAACTACCTTTTAAGCTGCAAATTTGCAGTCGTGTGTTCATAAAACATTTTACATACTTGCGTATTTTTGAGTTCAAAAAAAAGTTGGAGTAATGTTGCCAGTCTTATTAAATTTCTATTAAGCTTTGAAGAAATTAATGAAATAAAAAATTTATTAGTTCTGTATTGCCTGATTTGTAATTTAAAGAGCAAACCCTTTATTTTACTTTTAAGTATGCACAAAGAAAAGTCACATACAATCGCTTAAATTTGGGCATAAGGTGAACTTCAGTTCAAACGAATTCATAGATCAAAAAAAAAATTATTATTTATAAAGCAATATTTTTTCATAATTTTTAATCCATATACTGCGCGATGGAGGTCACATGCTACTATATATGCGTGACATTAAGAGAAATACTAAATAAAATGTTGCCTACATTTAGGAGGAAATTCAAATCGTGTATTTTTGTTTCTAAAAATATCTGCCCTATATCTAATTATTGGCTGTAAAATATTTCCAAAAAAATGTTTTTTTTATATTCCCTCGCTACACATACCTAGCAACTGAATCCAGATGGCATGGGGCCATCTATATATACAATACTTTCTTTAGAATACATTTAGCGTACAATTTAATTTTCTTTCGTAAAATAAATGTTCGCCTTTATTCAGCCCCACCCAATCAGTTTTTGTTTTGCTCATCGTTGCATTATTACCCCTAATGCAACCCTGTAACGAAACTCACTGCACTCAGTCGATTACGACACTTCACACCTTCAAATTACCGTTAGCACCTCGATATTACTCAATTATAAATAATTCACCAATGGGATTTATTTACGAATGTCCGTATGTCACTGTCCAAATAACTGGATTATGACATACGCGTTTACTCAAATAAACATCGCGTGCGTGTCTGCGCGTGCGTGTGTGTATTTGGGTGTAATTTTCGCTCCATCATTTTGTTTATATTTATGAATACATACTATACGTAAATTGGCTAAGTCTCGGCGCACCCTTTCCACACATTTGCTAATATATACATTCGGAGCGGTACAGTGAATCATATGTATGGGTACATACATATGTATCGGCGTTAATGCAGTTCGACTCACTTCTTAAACATATGACGCTGAATCATAGCGGCGCGACTATAAAATATTTACTCACGAGCCAATTGCTGACTACTCCAAAGGCACTTTCATTTTATATCTTCAATATTTAATAATAAGTATCATGCAATATTGTCACGCTATCCAAGGCGTGTGAGTTTGCACTTTTTCTGGACTTGAACTTGAACTTTAAAGAAATGAGAATGCAGCTTATGAATAGGGAGATTTTAAAAATACTCACACACATTTGAAAATTCACATATTTTAAGAACACACGGAAATTGCTAAAGCAATTTGCATTAATAGAATTCTCCAGAATTATCTTGCTTTTGTCTTGCTCGGCCATAGCCGAGTAAATTAAATCAGTAACTTTCACCCTTGGGCTTGGGTTTGGGTTTGATAACACTTTTCAGAAAAATAAGATTTCGAATTCAGCTTTGGAAGGGTGTGGTTTTTCGTAATTTTCTATCTAGGAGTACAGAAGTAATTGCGCGTTTGTTTACAACAACAAAGCTCGTAGCGCTAACCTGAAAGATTAGGCTCCCGACATATTGAAAACAATGACGATTATGAAAGCCCAACAGCATAAAGTCGCACAGTCTGTAAACACGATAGTTATGAATGAACGACCCTCAATTCGCAAGTAGCAGTAATTTTCTTTTTCTATTTGAATATACTCTTTAACCACCTACGCTGTATTGATGGAGTCCACAATTGTCCAGTTTTATCATCGACGCGAAGTTGACATTAAGGGTAAACATCAAGTGAAGCCAAATTCCTTCTCTACTTCAGTAGTAACAAGATGGAAGCCCATATGTCTCTTAAATAAATCCCCATCGTTCATTCTTATGCCTAGTTCTCAATGTTATTTTCTCTTTCCTAGATCACATAGACACCAGGACTTGAAGATAATACTTCGAAACACTATCATTCAGGCCGATAAGAAATGATTTGGTATTAGTACACAGGAGCATCTCTCTGATTTCTTCAAGCTTAAGATTAAATGACACAAGACAACTCAGGCTAAGTCGATGTATGTTGAGTTGTTTGGAAGATTGCCGACGAGTCCTTATATACAAAAGGACTAAGGGAATAGAGAAAAGACATATCACGCTATATGATCGTGAGGAAAGAATATGAAACTGTGAAATACTGTCGAAGTTTTGACAATAATAGGTATAGCTTTAGCAATTTAAAATACAGTAAACTTATCAAGTGAGCATAGGCGAAATCTGAATTTAATTCGAGAATAGATTAAAGCCGTCCATGCACATTGGTGAGCTGAACATCATAAATCAATATAATATCATAGAATAATCTAAGATATCAGACTATGAAATTGTAAAACGAGAATAGAAACCAACAGGTCTCCAATCTTAAACTCGCAAACAACTCGTCAACCTTCTGCAAAAAAGATTTGTCATAATTCTCCAATACCTAGCGGACGTCTTCTTTCTTTGGGTTTTTTTTCGAAGTAGTTTGAAACTAACTCAATTTTTCTTGTATATATAAGTTTGCCTTCTGCCACCTGCATAGACCTTTTCATTGTTTCATCTAACATAACCTAAATTATTTGCTGCAAATGTAGAATAGTTCCAAGAAATCTTTAGTCCATCCACTAAAGTAGCAGAATAAGTGGAAATGTCGAAAACAAAATGTCAGCAACTCTTTTGGTTCAACTCAAATGAACTTAATGAAGAGCTTTAATATGAACTCACAAAGCATTTGACAAACATATGTATATATGTATATATTGTTGCTCTCGCTTACGACCTTCTTCTGCAGGCGATTATTTCAATCAAAACCAATTGCAGAACTGACCTGAATTCGTAACCAACACGTCTTCGGTCAAGACATTCAAGACAGCAACAACCATATTTAGACTTAGATTTGTAAAAGTAACGGTAAATATTTAAATATCAAGGTCTGCGAATTAAACCGAAAAATCCACACCAAACTATAATAAACTAACTTATTATGAGAATAAAATTACTCTGATATTAATCAGTGATTCATCAGTGAAATTACGAGCTAAATAAGGTCAACCAGCATTTTGCTTGCACAGAATTGCATGAAATTTCAGAATAATTCATTTACGATTATCGATAGTTTGTTTTTGTAAGTGATTACTGGACGCTCATACTACTATATTAAACACAACCAATAAAGAAATGTGAATAATGTAAATGAGCTGGTGCTGCTGAGAATGAACTTAAGCTCCAAGTGTAGGAAAATGGAGGCTCCAAAAAAAAATTAATAAAATAATGAGCATTTAGTAAAACAATTTTTAGGTTAGGTCAGGTCTTGGTTAGAATTTTAAATAGAAATATACAAACTGGGCAAGAAAATTTTTAGAGGAACTTACCTCAAGATCTAGAGCACTATGTAAAATTCAACTACAATCATACAACAAAAATTTAGAACTCGGATCAGTCGTATTAAACATCACCAGTCGTTTGCTTCTATATTTCGCAATATTGGAGGTATGCATAATTATTTGAAGAAACCATAGTACAGGGAAACCTCTGATGAACTACAACCTATGGATGAACTAAGTAAACACAGTATTTATCGACAGGGTTCCATATATGAGGATTTCATTTGTTGATTTTTGCTAAAATCTACGCGCTCCGAAATGTAGTCAGTCTTTTACACAGGGGTCGCATACTAAATTTATGCCGTTCAAAAGTTTGGAAGGCGCTTTTTACAGTTTGGAGCGTCTAAAAAAGCCTCGTTTTACATATATCATTTTCACCAGTGTTGGCGAAACAGCTAGCTTCAGTCTTTTTACTTCAAGGCCCCAACTAATACCACATATAGCTAAGTGACTTTCAACTCGTGACAAGGGGGAGATACCCGATTTATTTTTCAATTTGAAGCATATGCTGGTTACACCTCCCTTATGTAAACTAAGAATACACAGGCACCGTTCTAACTAACGTCATATTTTCATTAGAGAGCCTGCTTCAAAGATTTTGGCAGAAAGATTCTACAATTTTAAAAAGACTACTGCGGTGATTATGTCGAAGCAACTCTTTGCGTATGATCTAATTTAAACGTGCCTTCCTGTATTAGTCACCCCACAAATTGTCTGTGGTACTTAGAACATAGAGTTTGTGCTATGGCCTATGGTACCCTTTGGAATTATTGCCTTATTATCATAAAATTTTAATAAGAAAGATGTGACGTCCTGTTCGAGTTAATCACAGTCATCTCTCCTTTCGCTGCAGCAATCTATTGCTTAACTAGGTTATTGAATCTCTCCGCAAACTACTTTATTTCGACCAATTTATTTATATAGCAAAATTGTTGATTCAGCTTCAAAACTCAAAATTGTCAGTTAAATATTTCAAAAATATATGTGTTAGTTTTGACAAGGATTGAAAATGTTAGAAAAAAATGCAAAAATTTCAGTGTTGCGAACAATGATCGGCTTAGGCGAAGAGATCGAACCACATTTTATCGTACCGCAGAACTCAATTTCGAATATACGCCAAAAAATGGGACTTACCGAACCTACAGGAATAACGAGTACACAAATGCCAACACTCATACCGTTGGAGAACTCACTGCGCAGCACACAACCGGCCACCGTCAAGTGCCCGCACTGCGAGAATATGGCGAAGAATTTCCTCTACCTCGAGAGCCTCATACGCAACAACTACAATTCAAAATCGCAGTGTAGCCTCTGCTACTCATCGCTCAAGTATCTGCAGTATGTGAATAAGAGTATTATGCAAGTATTTGGCAATTTCGAAAGTATCGTAAATGCCGCCAGCACATTGACTGGTAGCCATCGGCCTCGCTCGCCCATTACAACTGCGCCTGTACGTGATACGCGCGCGATCACAACCAAGTCGCCCACAAAACTCGCTGGCGCCAAAAAGAGCTCCACTAAAAAGCAATTAAAGGAGGGTGGAAAAGTCTCGCGTCCAGGTTTGCAGACAAACGTCAAGAGTGTGAATAATGCACGCTTAACCGGTGGCGGGAAGCACGTCGGCAAAGCACATAGTCATCACGTGACCGTCAAGAACAAGGCCAAGAATAAGAAAGCAAACAATGCGCGTCTGCCCGGTGGCTTTGATGGCAAGCGTAAGAAGTCGGCACACACAAAGCCGAACAGCGGCAAACAGAAAAGTGCGAAGACGAAGCGCAACAAAGTTACCGCGCCGCGAGCTGGGAAGTAATGTGACGATCAGTTCGGGTAGTGATGTCGCTAGCTAGTTGTTGCAGAGCATGGATATTGGTAGCGATAGTGGTTAAGGAGTTTTTATTTTTTAGTATGATTTTTTTTTATTTTGAGAAGCGGAATTAAAAATTCAATGTGATTTAATAATTTTGTGAAAATATTTAATAAAATTCATTTAATCAAATGATTTGAGGCTCTGAGCCCTGGACGATTCACCGATTACGATACCGACAGTAATACTAGGTGATTTATTAAGATCATGAGACCAGAGTCAGTCTGCTAATTAAAGGTTGAGTTCACCAAGCAAGGTAAGTCATCGGAGCAACCATAAGAAGGCTTAAACCTTAGCCTCGCAAGGGCGAGAATGTTTCCCAATTATAATTCTCTACGATCAAATCCCATATGAAAGGTTCTCTTCCGTTACCTGCCAGGACCTCACGTTTTGACACGTTTTCTATTTGCGAATTTTCGGAACCAGCTTGTCGCTTAACTTTCCTAAAGTAGTCAGCATCTAGAAAATGAAGCTCCAATGTGTTCCTTAATTTCTGCGAAAAGTACCACCTCTGGCTAATGATTTTAAATTCTTGGACCAATATTTTTCATAGTAACATAACCAGTGAATATTCTAACACAAAGCAATTGGTAGATAAGATAATCATATGAATTCATAATGAGTCTGACTAGAAATTTGCAAAACGTCTCCTAAACCTTTGGAATAAATCGACTTTAATGATAAATGACACAGTATGATAAGATTTGGCTAGAAGCAAACAGTCCTAACTAAAATGAAGTAAAATTTTAAGACCTTGAGAACCCAATTTCCAATGAATTGACACATACATATGTATATCCAAATGAGTCTAAGCGTTTAATTGGATTATGTTCGCTTTAAGAGGAAAAGCCTCAGATAAGAATAATATAATAATATAATAATTTTGAAAATCCCAAGAAACCCCATAATCATAGACATCATAGACATAAAGAAATCTTTCTGAAAAAAAGAAATGTGTTTATTCAAAAATACTTCCCTCAAGACACAACTGTAACTGTTCGAACATTATTGTGTTCCGGAAATATTTAAGAGGCATGGAACTCAAGCCATTAATTCTCCCTGACTTTTAGGATATTTTATATAATATATAACATGTAATTGAATGTGCGTGTAAAGCCATAGAGCATTGTGCACGCGCAACGTATGAATTAGTGAATTTCGTTGATCCGCATATTTTAGTCTCAAATAATAATGAAATAATAATAAAATAGTAATAGTCTCAGTAATAAAAAATATTTGAAATCAAACTTTTCAAGCCATAAAACAAAAGACCGATGACTTTAAGAAACCTAAAGTAAAAGTAAGCATAGAAAAACAACACCAAAATATTTTTTCTCAAACTCTAAATGTTATTGTTTACAAAAAATGTAAATAAACAAATATTCGGAGAAAAACTGCAAGGTCTATGAACCCTGAAATAAGTAAATATTATTGTTTACACAAAAAGAGCATATTCAGAATAGAGTAAACCGATTTGACAAACCAAACGCGAAACTGATGTTGACTCAAAATTTTCAAACCGAACGGAGCGAAATTTGCTCCGTCAAAATGCACATTCAGAATGGAGTCGGCGGATTTGACAAAATTTGAACAAACGCCAAAGCAATTTTGACACAAAATTTTCAAACTGAAAATTTTTTCAAACTGAACGGATGCAAATTTGCTCCGTTAAAATATCAAATACTTACAAGGACTACCACAAAAATAAAAGCAAGGACTAAATAATATAAAAAAAATTAAATAACTCAATAATAACTTACCCTTTAACTCCACAACGAGGAGAGAAATAAAACAAAACCCATTAAAAAAGCAGTGCCCGCACGTTCGAACGTTTTACCCGAAAATTGTGAAGGAAGAGCCAACAAACCGAGCGCACGTTTCATTAAAGTGAAAGCCAGCTAGTGCAGGACCTTCCTCCTCCACCGCAATGGCGACATCCGATGAAAAAGAAAAGAAGGAAAAAGTCGATGAGCGCTTCGAATATTTTTATAATTATGTCATGAAAACTTTACGTTTGAAAAATGAGCGCTGGGTAAAACTAATGGGAATACCCGAGTCGAAAGTAAGTTGTTTAAATTGATTTGTGTACTAAAGTAACGCTGAATTCTAAAATAATTCGTGGAATTTATTATATTTAAAAAGTTTCTTAATGTTAAACAACAAAGAATTGTAAAAGATTATTGAATTATGAACGTATTTCTAAGCTTGCTATGACTATTAGGGAGAAGGAATGTAAGAAGAATAGTTCCGCGTCCTTCTGCTAACTCAAAACATTTATTTTGGTAAAACCAAAGGTTTATGGATCCTTTACGATAATTGTCGATCTCACATCTACTTTACTAGATGATTTTAGATTAGGATCTAACTCTTCCGACTTTGAATGAATACATAAGTCGGTATGTGTCTTTAACAAGGATCTGCTTATCTTTCTGGAATGTATGAATAAGTTAAATAACTATGTGTTCTATTATGTTCTTTCGAAATAAATTTCAAAAAATGGTGGTTCCCAAGTTGAATCGAACACTTGAGTAAACTTCTTCTGTTGGTACGATTATAAGGAGAGATAAGTGGATTATGTTTCTTATAGAAGGCAAACTGATTGAAAGCAAGTTTTGAGATTAGAGGGATTAGACCAATAAACTGTAGTAATACAAATAAGTATACGTAAACAATGAACTATAGGACATTCTATAAAAAAAAAAAATCGTTATAGTGACGCCTACAGAAGAGACAAACGGTCTTATGAAATATTTTTAAAAGTGATAACAGGATTAAAAAGTGCTACCAGTCTAATCGTAAAACACAGCCACTTACTTATCCATCCAATCGATGAAGGCCTCATTTAAATTTGTTCTAGTATATTTTTGTGATACTAACTCAAAGATAAAGGTCTTCTAGACCTTTAAGTTTATACTTAAGTTATACAACCTTATAAGTTGTAATGTTTATTCGACAATATGTTTCTAATTTAAGTTTCACTCTCTTTTTCCTTCATATCTGCCCTCAACTAGGAAATAATTCAAGTATTTCTCAACGATGCCAGCCAACCGCGTTTGGTATTCTACCTGAATGTCGCGTCCATTTTGGTACCCGCATTTGACTTCCCCCCAAAGTCACGCAGTAAAATTGTCTACTTCATGCGGCGTGAATTACCATCCGATCTTTCATTGCAGGATATGGACAGCGTAAGTGGTTGTCATATCATCTTGCATTTTATTTAACATTTCAATTAATTTCATCAACAACAATGACGATACACAGAAACTAATGATTGGCGATATATTGCCAAATGTACTGGAAAATCTCTCGGTGCTCTGCGATGATGTCATTTTCCCTGTGGTCAATAATCCAGTCAATCAAGAAGGTTGGACATCGGTGATAGTTAATGATATGAAAACCGAATCACAGGATTTACGCAACGGCATCGCACAAATGAAGGGTATCGTTATAAATCGTACAATATTACCGTTACCCATATGTATTGATGAAGTGATGGATTGTGCACCACAAATCGCAAGCGGGTGAGTGCGAGTGTCGAGGGGTGTTTTAATTAATGTGTGTGTTGAAAAAGATTTTGCATTGGATTAGAGGGTTCGAGAGAAGAAAATTTGTAAGTTTCAAATTAGTGTTCAATTAGTTTTCAAATTAATGTTCCATTTCAAACAAAATTTACATTGAGGTATTTTTCCACAACGAAGGGAGAATTATGATTTAATTTTTTGATTTTATGATTTTTAAAACTGTGACGCGTTGAAGTGTCAGAAATAACATTCACACAAGACATTGTCACTGCTGCTTTACCAGAAAAATATAATTATGTGCGAAACTTCTCTAACTACCAATCTAACTACTTTTAACTAAACACATCTCTCTTCGCTAATCTAGAGACCTGAGCAACTTCAACAACCTACTCAAACATTCTTTGGAATTCATGGTAGTGAAATGGCTCGACTCGGTGGAAGACTTGGTTTCAGTAAAAGCACGTGAACGCATATATGCCAAGGAAGCACATCCGAAACCGGATCTTCTCTTCAGCTTCTGGGAAACACGCTTAGAAAACTTGGAAAATTTAGCTGATCAATTAGGTGATAAACGTATAAAAACTATCGGTTTTGTGCTGGAAAAAATCAACTCGGTTTTCGAGTCCACTTATCGGAAGATCGTGGAGCTGGTATTGCAATCGTTAGCAGAAGCACGTGATATAACCAAATACTTAGCACCACTGGTAAGAAATCCATATTCGCATATTTAGAAATTTATAAATGAAAGTTAAATATTTTTAATTATATTATATATAATTTTGGACAGCGGAAAATTATCGATGCTTTCGAAGTGAATCGAATGGATGAAAACCGCACACAACTGCGCCCGGTACTCTTAACCATCGGGTTAGTGTGGGGTCACTCAAAATACTTTCACACTCTGGAAAATATGGTTTTGCTCTTCGAACTGTGGCACAATTCATTGATCGAGAATGTCATCTTAACCATAGAACCCGAGAGCTGTTTCGGTGATGTCGACGAAGCCTATAAACGCATAATAATGAATATTGATCATGTGGCATACTACAAGTAAGTGTGTTGGAGTGAATGATCTAGCATTATAATAATTTTAACCATTTGCAAATCCAGGAAAACTTATGATCATTGCCGCTCGAGCCTGAAGAAATTTAAAATTGGCACACAGTTCAACTCACAAGACTGGACATGGCATCCGAAAACGATTTTCGATCGCTTAGATCGTTTTGTCGAACGCCTGCATGTGATGAGAAAAATTTTCGATACCGGACGTGATTTTCTTAAGCTGGAAAAGGTTACAGTTGGCGGTTTGAAGGGTCGCCATATATCAGCGGCACTAATCAAAATTCTCGAGGAATTTAATAATAAGTATCGGGATTGGACGAATGGAATGACATACAATGTGCTCGATCCCGATGAGTCAGTTGCACAATTTCAACAGGATGTCGCGAAATTTCATGAATTCGCTGACCAGTTGGAGCGACGCATTGCATTCCAATTCGAATTAGCTCTGTTGGACTCACATGATCTGATGCTTTGCGGCAGTTTGTTGTTACGTCCGATCATCAAGGCACAGTTAGATCCACATATGCATATACTTGTCGATGATTTGGCCGAAGAGATACATGCAGTTAAAAAAGATTTCAACGTTTTCGAGGATATTTATAGAAAATCGGGTGTGAAAGTGAGTCCTTAGAAAATTTTACCAAAATTTTAATTGAGCATTTTAAAGAAAAATGTTATTCATTTCCTTTTAATGAATATAATATAAAATATCTAATAACTGTAATACCATTTTTCCAACGCAACCGATAACGATTCATAATACCGAGTTGGAGTGCGACTTATGCGATTTAACCTACATATAGGCAATGTTTATTACTGCTTCTAACAAAAATAAAGTATTTTGAAAATTTTTATAACGCCTAATTACCATTTGGTCTAGGCTCTACCCACAGATGATTGTTTTCCTAAAGTTTCTGGTGCTATCTCGTGGCTACACAAATTGAGGCATCGTATCACTTGGATCAAGTCCGACTATGAACTTTACGAATATCCGTAATGAGCACAATTTTTTTTGCATTTTCTGTTACTAAGCTATATATTTCTTAACTCTAGAATCTTCGAAAACGAATATGGTGAAGAAACACTAGATATCTACAATCAAATGCTAAATGAAATCGATGCTCTGAAACAGGCGATACTCGAGGAATGGCATTCAACGGTGCGTGATCAGATCGCCTTTGGCATGCAACAGACCCTACTGAAAAAGGACGATAAAGGTGAGCTTTCGGTGAATTTCACACAGGAATTAATGGATGCTTTGAAGGATATTAAAGTCTTGCGTATCATGGAATGTGAAGTCGCCGATGAGCTGGTAGAATTCTACGAAAGAAATGAAGAGTTCTGGGTAAATAATATTATACTTTAAGTATGAGCAGTTTTCTTCGAGATACTTCATTTCGTTGTGCTGCCAAGATTAAAGCTCAAAATCGATTAGTTTTCATGTAGTTCACTGAGTTTCCGGGCTTTTTTCGATTTTCGTGGAGAACTGTTATTCATAATGCTTTCGGATAACGCTATATTCAAGATTTCTGCAGAATTTTCTTTCCTTTTGTCTGCAGTTATGATCATATTTTAGTTATAAATAAAGAATTTCTTCCTATTTACTCACAGCAAGCTCGTCTTAAACTTATGCGTATAGCCGAGTGGTACAATGACATTAACTCGCGTTCGCAGCCGAGCGAAATGAATTTAATACGAGCCGAGTTGAGTGCAATTGAGCGCTATATGGAACCATTGATTAGAGATATTATCTGGATGTCATTCAGTAAGTAGAGCTCCGATTTCGAGTGGTCGTCTCACTGATTCTCCTTTGTTTACGTTCACTCTCTCTCATTACCCCACTCTACTATTCTCTCACACATACTTGCACACCTGTAGATCAGCGATTTATAAACAAAGTCTTTGATAAGATCAGCCATTTGCAAAAGCGCATTGAGAAATGTCAAGCCAATTTGGACGCCATTAAGCAGAGCATCAACGCTTGGGGAAAAGTACCATTATTCCAACGCAAGGACCTCAATCCAAAAGCACTACTGGGAGTGGAACCGCGTCAGGATATTATTGCCAAACGTGTCAAACAAGCGAATGATACAAAAGAACTCATCGATAAATTAATGTATGAGAATGCAAAACTATTCTTTGACATACCACAACGGTATGTAATTGAGGAAAGCAGCGAGGCATTCGAAGAGGAAGACGGTGAAGAACGTCCCACACCAAATATAACGGCTGTTAGCCCTACAGCTACTGCTGCCGGGAAAGCTTTACCAGAGGCAAAAAGATTTACACAACAGGCAAACGACGGTATAGAAGAGGCATCTTCGGAGGGAGAGGTTTGTAAATATATATTATTATACAATGTTTCTCAAGGATTAAGACTGTTGTACCTTACATATTTTCATAGATCATTACGCCGCAGCATCGTTATGATCTGTTGCAGACACTAACCGAGACAGAGCGTGAACAATTTCGTGAATACGAGATATATGTGGACACACAAATTGCCTCAGAACTTTTGGATGCTGTCATTACGAGTATTACATACCTACGCATGGAGATCGATAATCGCTACGAGAATGATGCACCGATTTTCGAAATTCTCATGGAATTGCAAGAGCCAATGGTTGTTTTCTTTTTAAATTTGGATCCGAATTCACCGTATGGCTTTACAATGCATATTGAAACGCTGATGGATGATATGTACAATATGATGAGCATGTTGCCACGTGTTGCACAGGATCTACCAGAGGAAGACGAAGAGCCCGAAGACTTTGTAGGTATGTTGCGACAAGTATCTATTGCTGAGCTGGGCCACTTACCAAACACTAGGTTTAATAGTAACCTCAATTAGCTGCTGAGCTAATTTAAGAAGTCTCTTCGTATTTACTTCTTTCTAACATTTATTTATTAGTAAGAGGAACTAAAACACATTAAAAAGTAATTAAATTACGAGTTTTAAATATTTCGGGAATAACGGATTATGAGTTATTTTCTCTCATCGATAATCACTCTCTCTCTATTCTCTTTTTCCTCGATCCTATTCTTCTTTTAATTCTTATTCATTCACTTGTTTTTCCGTCTGATCCGTCTTGATCTCTTGAATAAAGTTTTAATCTCAACCTATAGATGAACTAAAGGATAAATCAGAACTACATAAGCAACGCAATGAAATCATGAGTAGAGTTAAATACGCACTACAGCAGATACGATCGCACTCCAAACTGTTCATGGATTATTCCTATTTGTGGATCTCTGACAAACAACAATATCTTGCTGATGTTAAAAAATATGGCCGGCCCTTAACGTTGGCCGAACGTGAAGCGGAACTCGAAGGTGAAGGCGAGTCAGGTTTAAAGCCGATAAAAGATGAATATCCACCGTTAAGTATTTACAAAGAGCAGGTAAGAGGGCCATATATCCATTCACATTAAGCCACTGAGAAGTAATCCTTAAATCTCCCAGTTGGACAAATTTATTGCTTTGCAAAATGAGATCTCTCAGTGGGAGTCCTTTATTGATTTCAATGTCTGGTTGCGCTTAAATAAGAAGGGCTTCAAAAATGCCGTGCTTAATCAGGTCTCTAAGTGGATCAGTCTGTTTAAACAAGATCTCATCGATCGGGTTGTGAACTCGCTACAGGCAATAAGCCACTTTACATTAAAGTTTATATTGAAACTTCACATAAAATATTTTTGATTTAAAAAATAGGAACTGGAAGATTTCGTGGAAGAAGCAAATGTAGCACTGAAAATCGAACTAAACAAAGATGACTTTGAGGGTTTGCTAAAGATTCTTTCTGTACTCAATACAATCAATGAGAAGCAATTTACATACGATTATATGTTCGATCCATTGCGCGAGGTTGTGGACCTGCTCAAACAGTACAATTATGACTTTAAGGATAACGTCTTGGCACAGGTAAGTTAATACGAAAGACTAGGCCTCTCTCAATCCCTCCCCCTGACCCCTCACAGCTAAACGAACTGCCCGATAAATGGATGAAAGTGAAGAAGAATGCCGCGGCGGTTAAGCAAACTATTGCCCCCATACAGTCCTACCAAGTCGATCTTATTGAAAAACGAATTATATTATGCGACACATTGGCCAATCAATACCGCAAGCGGTTTCTACGCAAAAAGGTACGTACTCTATTTAGTTGGAAGCTTAAAGTTTTGACACCTTCTACCAATAGTTCTTCCATGTTCCCTGCAATAATCCATATGAGCTTATCGACGAAGCGGACTTGGAGATAAGCGCACTGGAGGAGCGTCAAAAGTCACTCTCTGAATCTGCTGTGCTATTCGAACTACAAGGACCTGATCCCAGTAAGATTGAACGCTGTCGAAAGGACTTGGAGCTGCTGAAAGTGATGTGGGACTTTGCAATAACAATACAAACCACGATCGACGAATGGAAAAAAACACCTTGGAAGAAAATCGACATTGAGTCAATGGATCAGGAATGCAAGAAATTCGGCAAAGAGTTACGTGGTTTAGGCAAAGAAATGCGCTCTTGGGATCCTTACATATACACTGAGAATCAGCTAAAAAATCTAATGACTTCATTACGAGCGGTGACCGAACTACAAAATCCAGCGATACGCGATCGTCACTGGGTTGAATTGATGACAACAACTGGTGTTAAATTCAGCATGGACGATTCGACAACCCTCAAAGACTTGATCGATCTTAATCTACACGAATATGAGGAAGAAGTGAAGGGCATTGTTGACAAGTCAGTTAAAGAGCAAGCCATGGAGAAAACACTTAAGGATTTGGCGAATACTTGGGCCAACATGGAATTCCAGAATGAAATACATGAGCGTACAGGTCTAAAGTTACTCAAAGCTTCAGAGGAAATGATTGAAACACTTGAAGAGAACCAAGTTCAGCTGCAAAATATGGCATCATCAAAGTACGTCGGCTACTTTCAGCAGGAAGTCACATTATGGCAGCAAAAATTATCGAATGCGGATCAAATCATCGGTTCATGGTTTGAGGTGCAACGTAAATGGCAATATCTCGAAAGTATTTTCATCGGTTCGGAAGATATTCGATCGCAACTACCAGAAGATTCCAAGCGTTTTGATAATATTGATCGCGAATTCAAACAACAATTGAATCAAATGAATGCCGATCGCAATGTGGTGCGCTCAACTAACAGACCCAACAGCAAGCTCTACGACACACTCGAAGGACTACTCAAACAACTGACTATGTGCGAGAAAGCGCTCAATGACTATCTGGAGACGAAACGCTTGGCATATCCACGCTTTTACTTTGTCTCCTCCGCCGATTTACTGGATATACTCTCCAATGGTAATAATCCCAAAATGGTTAGTCGCCATTTGACGAAGCTCTACGACTCTATGGGTCGTTTGAATCTCATTGCGGGCACAAAGCTAGCTGTTGGCATGATTGCCAAGGAACATGAAGAGTTCGTGCCGTTCTTAGAAAATTGCGATTGCAGCGGCAAAGTCGAAGTGTGGCTTAATCGCGTTACGGACAGAATGCGTGACACGTTACGTGATCACTTTCGACGCGCAGTCATCGCGTACGAAGACAAACCTCGACATATTTGGATATTTGAATGGCCCGCTCAACCCGCATTGGTGACAACGCAGATCTGGTGGACAACAGAAACGAATGACGCCTTCGCGAAGGTACAGCAGCGCTATGAAAATGCCATAAAAGACTATAACAAAAAGCAAGTGGCGCAGTTGAATAACTTGATTAATATTCTACTTACTGACCTCACACCATCCGATCGCCAAAAAATCATGACCGTCTGCACAATTGATGTGCACAGTCGTGATGTTGTAGCGAAAATTATTTCCGCCAAAGTAGAGTTGGCCTCAGCTTTTCAATGGCAAAGCCAGTTGCGTCATCGCTGGGACTTGAAGTTCGATGACTGTTTTGCGAATATCTGCGATGCTCAATTTAAATATGATTACGAATATCTCGGCAATACACCGCGACTGGTCATCACACCGCTAACTGATCGTTGTTACATAACCTTAACGCAATCACTGCATTTGGTGATGGGTGGTGCGCCGGCAGGTCCAGCTGGTACAGGCAAAACTGAAACCACTAAGGATTTGGGACGCGCCCTTGGCATGATGGTCTATGTGTTCAATTGCTCTGAGCAGATGGATTATAAATCATGCGGTAATATACATAAAGGACTGGCGCAGACTGGCGCTTGGGGTTGCTTTGACGAATTCAATCGCATTTCGGTCGAAGTGCTCTCTGTGGTCGCGGTACAGGTCAAATGCATACAAGATGCCATTAAGGTGAGACGAAGAGTTCAAAGCAATCAGTCAAGAGTTTAACCGTACTTTATGTTGCAGGCCAAGAAAGTGATGTTCAATTTTTTGGGCGAAATCATATCTCTGCGCCCCACTGTGGGCATGTTTATCACTATGAATCCCGGCTACGCTGGACGCGCCGAGTTACCCGAGAATCTGAAAGCTCTCTACCGACCCTGCGCTATGGTTGTGCCGGACTTCGCGCTAATCAGCGAAATCATGATGGTCGCAGAAGGTTTCCAGGAAGCGCGTCCACTAGCGCAGAAATTCATCACACTTTACACTCTATGTAAAGAGCTCTTATCTAAGCAGGATCATTACGATTGGGGTTTGCGCGCCATAAAATCGGTGCTGGTCGTAGCCGGTTCACTACGTGTAAGTTTCATAAAGATATTTATTTAATTAATAACGCAAACACACAACTGCAATGGCGTAGTCTTAGCTCTACAAAATTGGCAAAAACTTGGCGACACGCTAATGGCCTTTCGCACGCGGGAGCAAAGATTCGCATCCGTTATTGCTTGGCTTCCGCAGGTTTATAGTCCTGCCAAAAGATTTACACACATTTTCAACTCTCAGTTAAAGTTTTCTTGCCTCCCAGTTGTGTCACAGAGTTTGGAGTTTCCCGTAAACCGATTAACAGCACGAGTTCATTTATGACTCACCAGATTTCGCCATTGCCGTCGTCGTCATCATATCCTGTTTTAGTTTATTGAGTGTACAATTGTTTTTGCCACTTTCCAGTGTCCTTGATTATATCAACACCTTCATTTTTGCTTGGCACTTTACTGCTAATATCACGTCCACAACGAACGCATGCCACAACTCGCAGTGTCAACTAATGCTATTAACAGTTACCAAAGTTTCCGTTGCACAATCTCGGATGCAGCGCCAATATATGTGCATACGTCCAAATGTATCTCTCCAATGTTGAAGTGTAGCACATTTTAATTAAAACTTTCGTGCGCACAGTAATGCGAAATCCACATTCGCTAAATTAGTCCATAGCGACATTAACGGTGTTCGACTCGAAGCCAATGTTGTTAAGAGAAACAGCCAATTTGGTTTCGCATTTTTTGTGCCGAAGGAAGAATGTGTGACATTGAACATTTAACGGCGGAGCGTTTGATAAGTTGTAGCTGATTCAACAGATTTAACTTGAGTAATAACTCAATTGCAGTCAGAAGCAGTTTTTGCAGATCTGATTTGCTCTGTGCTTCATTAAAAGCTCGCGGATAAATTCTATTGTTATTATTTAAACTCTTATCTCTTTTTGCTCTAGACCCCACTATTTAAAGTAACTATAAGAGAAATATGTTTAATTAAAAAACGGTTATTCAAAAAAGAAACTTATTTTCTTCTTCTTATTCTTTTGGGAAATTTGCTATTCCTGGTGACAGTATTAAAAGTTCGAAATACTCGATCTTTCGTTACAAGTCAATACAATTATATAACTTAGCTTATAGCTTATAACTAATTCTTATAAGTAGCTAAGCTATAATATATTTCCTGAATTCGGCAACCCAAACTCAAATTGAACCAAACGCATAGAACCTTGATACCGCATTCCAACACCATGCAAACAATGATAACGGATGTGATGCTGGTTCCCAAATAGAAGACATTATCTTCCCCATCTTCAAAATCTTTACTTTCAAATGGGTTCTTCCAAGTGAAGTATTTCGACATCCTTTTATGGTTATGATTGTTAACGGCTTCAAAAATATATGTCAGTTCATTGAGTAACTTTCGACTTTTATTTGAGCCACAACTCACAGTTTCTTACCTACGCATTCGTCTATTTTGACTTTAGATTTCCAGCACATATTTTAAGTCGAAATGTGACAGATTTTTTGAATCTTGGAATGGTCAAATATTTTCGTCGAAATCTTAACTAACCAAGCTCTCGCTCTGGGAGTAGCCCCATAATTATAAAAAGTATGAGAATTTATGTGTAAAAAAACGTCTATATTTACTTTGAAACATATAAACTCTTAAAACTTCACTAATTTACAAATATCTACTATCTTTTTCAGCGCGATGATCGCTATCGTCCAGAGGATCAGGTGCTTATGCGTGCATTGCGTGACTTCAATATACCCAAAATCGTCACTGACGATGTGCCGGTCTTCATGGGACTCATTGGTGATCTATTCCCTAACCTGGATGTTCCACGAAAGCGTTCTTTGGAGTTCGAAGCTGTAATCAAAAGATCAGCTATAGATCTTAAACTGCAACCAGAAGACGGTTTCATTTTGAAAATCGTACAATTGGAAGAACTCTTTGCTGTCAGGCATTCAGTGTTCATAATTGGTTTCGCTGGCACAGGCAAATCGGAGGTTTGGAAGACTCTAAATAAAACATATCAAAATCAGAAACGCAAACCACATTACAATGACCTCAATCCCAAAGCTGTTACCAATGACGAACTTTTCGGTATTGTCAATCCGGCGACGCGTGAATGGAAGGACGGACTCTTCTCAATTATAATGCGCGATCAAGCCAATTTAGGAGGCACGGGACCAAAATGGATTGTTTTGGATGGTGATATTGATCCCATGTGGATTGAGAGTCTCAATACGGTTATGGATGACAACAAAGTGCTGACATTGGCAAGTAATGAACGAATTGCTCTAACGAAGGAGATGCGTTTGCTCTTCGAAATTGCTAATCTGAAAACAGCCACACCTGCCACAGTCTCGCGTGCAGGGATACTCTACATCAACCCGCAAGATTTGGGCTGGAGTCCATTCATACAATCATGGCTAAATACACGTGGAAATCAAACCGAAGTGTCCACGCTCAACGTGCTCTTCGACAAGTATGTGCCACCCATGTTGGATGTGTTTAATAAACGCTTGAAGCGCATCACGCCCATCTCCAATATCGCCATGTTGCAAATGACATGCTTCCTGCTCGACTGTATGCTAACGTCACAGAATGTACCCAACGACTGCCCGAAAGATTGGTACGAAGTCTACTTTGTATTCAGCATAATTTGGGGTTTCGGTTCGACGCTCTTCCAAGATCAAATCATCGACTGGCGCAATGAGTTCCACAAATGGTTCATCAATGAGTTTAAGGCAGTTAAATTTCCACCAGGCAACAATGTATTCGCCTATTATGTGGATCATGAAACAAAGAATTTCATGCCGTGGACCAAGTTAGTGCCATCATTCGAGCTGGATCCGGATGTGCCACTGCAGTCCAATCTGGTGCACACCTCTGAGACGACGCGTTTACGTTATTTCATGGACGTTCTGGTTGCAGATAATCATCCGGTAATGCTAATCGGTGCTGCGGGCTCTGGTAAAACTATAATAATGGGTTCGAAACTAAATGCCCTATCCACCGAAAAGTATGCCATACAAAATGTTCCCTTCAATTTCTATACGACCTCGGAAATGCTGCAGCGCGTGCTCGAGAAGCCTTTGGAGAAGAAGGCCGGTCGTAATTATGGACCACAGGGTAATAAAAATATGTTGTACTTTGTGGACGATATGAATATGCCGGAGGTAGATAAATACGGTACTGTGCAACCGCATACTCTGATACGTCAATTTATGGACTACCATCACTGGTATGATCGCACGAAGATGACCTTGCGTGACATACATAATTGTCAATTCGTCTCCTGCATGAACCCTTCGGCCGGTTCATTTACCATAAATCCACGTTTGCAGCGACACTTCTGTTCTTTTGCCGTCAAGTAGGTATCACATTTATATTTGTATTACTCCTTTTAAAATTTTCTTTTTTCAGTGCCCCCGCTGCCGATGCGCTCTTTCACATTCTACACTCAATATTGTCTCAGCATTTGGCCACACCGCACCTTAAATTCGACAAAGCCGTAATAAACTTAGGTCAATCGCTCGTACAAACTGCCATCGCATTGCACCAAAAAGTCGCTACCACGTTTTTGCCCACGGCCATTAAGTTCCACTACAATTTCAATTTACGTGACATCGCCAATATTTTCACTGTAAGTGTCTTAGGATTTTGGAATGTCTTCTACTACTAGCAACAACAGCAACAAACTTCACAGCATCTAATCTATCACTGAAGCAATAGCTCAGTCCCACTTAATTACTCTTTCGGCATAGAGTTTGACATCTGAGAGCCTTTTAATAATATATCCAGCAACTCAATGAGGTTCATGAGGTTTGGGCTTATCTCATCACGTACACATCTCATCACGGAAACATTTTCAATAGATATCAGATTGAATTGCAAGTATTATATGTTCCTCCCTCCCTTCTTAATGTGAAATTGTACAGAGATATTTGAGTAAAAGTCAAACCTAAATGTTATATATGGTAGCTTTTTTGTCATCATTACTACATCTCTCCACTGAAAACTATGTTTTCACCCAAAAGATACGCAAATTAGTCAAAGGATCACTTATAGTAAAAATTATAAAGACTACCTTCTGTCTTCCAAAGCATCCGCTCTGATCAATTTTCCCTGAGAACCTTCCTCTTATATATTGCTATAAACAATAGGGACGACTTGTTACCGTAATTCCCCAAATTCATGCTAAATTAAATTAAGAATTTATGTATTCTTCCCATACAGGGTGTACTATATGCTAATTTCGAAACATGTCCTAATCCCAATATGCTTTTAAGACTTTGGGTGCACGAATGCCATCGCGTCTATGGAGATAAGCTTGTCGATCTCACGGACATAGCCAACTTCCGCAAACTGATTAACGACATGGTTCGTAAAGGCATCGAGACTTTCACCGAGGATGTAGTTTTTCAGCGGCCACTCATCTATTGTCACTTTGCTAAAGGACTTTCTGATATCAAATATATGCCCATAACAGATTGGGAACGACTCCATCGGCTACTATCGGAGGCGCAGGAGCGCTATAATGACTTTGTGGGCGCATTGAATTTAGTGCTGTTTGAGGATGCTATGGCGCACGTTTGCCGCATAAGTCGTATACTGGAATCGTCACGTGGCTATGCGCTACTCATTGGCGTTGGCGGTTCGGGCAAACAGTCGTTGACACGTCTCGCATGCTTCATCTCATCGTTGGACGTTTTCCAAATACAGCTCACCAAAGATTACAGTAATAATGATCTAAAGGCGAACTTGTCGACGTTATACATGAAGGCAGGCGTCAAGTCAACACCTTGTTGTTTCTTAATGACCGACTCGGAGGTGGCTAAAGAACAATTTTTGGTGCTTGTCAATGATATGCTCGCTTCCGGTGATATACACGAACTCTTCCCAGACGATGAAGTGGAAAACATAATAGGTGCCATGCGAAATGAGGTCAAACAATTGGGTATTATGGACACACGCGAAAACTGTTGGAAATATTTTATCGACAAGGTGCGCAGCCTACTGAAGGTGGTATTGTGCTTCTCCCCCGTCGGTGCTACATTACGTGTACGCGCACGTAAATTTCCAGCCCTCGTGAATTGTACCACTATCGATTGGTTTCACGAATGGCCACAAGAGGCACTCGAATCGGTGTCAGCGCGTTTCCTCAACGAAATCGATGTGCTGCCAAAAGATTTGTCTAATCCGGTATCGAAATTCATGGCTTACGTGCACAAGACTGTCAATGATATTTCGGCCGTTTATTTAGCCAACGATAAACGCTACAACTATACCACGCCGAAGTCCTTCCTCGAACTAATCAATTTATATGCCAAACTACTGCAGGAAAAAGTGAAGGCCAACCAAGATCGGCGTGTTCGTTTGGAGAATGGTCTGATCAAGTTAGCGAGCTGCTCGAAAGAAGTCGATGCACTACAAGATGTGCTCAAAGTTCAAGAGGTAGAATTAAAGGCAAAAAATGAAGAAGCCGATCATCTGATTAAAGTTGTGGGCGCCGAAAATGAGAAAGTGTCCAAGGAGCGCGCTTTTGCCACCAAAGAGGAGAAGAATGTGCGTCAAATCGAAGAGGATGTAACAGCTAAAGCCAAACTGTGTGAGGAGGATTTCCGCAAAGCACAGCCAGCGCTCATAGCTGCCCAAGAGGCGCTCAATACACTCAACAAAAATAATCTAACCGAATTAAAGTCTTTTGGTTCGCCGCCAGAAGCAGTAGTCAGCGTATGTGCCGCCGTATTGGTGTTATTTGCTTCCAAGGGTAAAATACCAAAAGATCGCAGTTGGAAGGCTTGTCGTCAAATAATGGGCAATGTGGATAAATTCCTTGGCGATTTGGTGAATTATGACAAGAAGCATATACATCCTGATATTATCAAAGCCCTACAGCCTTATATTAACGATTCAGAGTTCAATCCGGAAAAAATCCAAGCAAAATCAGCAGCAGCTGCTGGCCTCTGTTCGTGGGTGATAAACATAAATCGCTTCTATGATGTCTACCTGATAGTAGAGCCGAAGGAGCGCGCGCTCGTCGAAGCAGAGCAAGAGCTGAAGGATGCCCGTGACAAGTTACAAGCCCTAAACGATCGCCTACTCGAGCTGGAGGAGCAGTTGAATGTGCTGCAGATGGAATATGACGAGGCGTTGGCTAAGAAGCAAAAGTGCCAAGATGAGGCTGACAAGACAGCATTCACCATTGACTTGGCTAATCGTTTGATTGGCGGTTTGGCATCGGAAAAAATACGCTGGACTGAATCGGTGAAGAGGTAAATTTTTTCTGTTCAAAAATTATTACGTATACTTACGTGTACTTTTAATCAATTCTAAGCTTGAAGGAAGGTCAAATTACCCTACCAGGCGATATATTGCTTATATCTTGCTTCATTTCCTATGTTGGCTGTTTTACACGACCCTACCGGATTGAGCTGCAGCAGAAAATGTGGCGACCCGCTTTTAAGAATAGCATTGTGCGCACCATATGGCGTGCTTATAACGGTTATTTTTTTAAATTAGATTTTTCGTTTTAGCCCAAAATTCCCGCTACTGAGGATAGTGATCCTTTCGAAATGATTTGCGATGATGCACAAATTGCTGAGTGGAACAACCAAGGCTTGCCGAGTGATCGTATGTCAGCGGAAAATGCTTCGATTCTAGTGCACTCCGATCGCTATCCACTGATGATAGATCCACAACTGTAAGTTCAAGTTCATTTTGAGGATGAAGTAATCAGTAGATTTATAATATGATTACACTGAGTCGCGATCATTTTTTTCATATGTGAAGAGATATTAAATGGAATCTCTGGATTCATTTCAGTTCCGACTTCTTTGCTAGCCATCATTATCTTTGTAATAGCATAAGGAAAACTAACCGTTGTATTTCCTTGCAGACAAGGCATCAAATGGGTGAAGCAAAAGTATCAAAACAATTTAATGATCGTGCGCCTTACAATGAAAGGCTACTTAGACATGGTGGAGAAAGCTGTCTCTAATGGAAATGTTTTGCTGCTCGAGAATATTAGCGAAAATGTGGACGCAGTACTCAATCCGTTGCTGGGACGTATGCTCATAAAGAAAGGCACTTGCCTCAAAATGGGTGATCGAGAAATCGATTTTAATCCGAAATTTCGTCTCATTTTACACACCAAATTAGCCAATCCGCATTACAAACCCGAAATGCAAGCACAGACCACACTTATCAACTTCACGGTAACACGTGACGGCCTCGAAGATCAGTTACTAGCAGAAGTAGTGAAAGTTGAACGTCCCGATTTGGAGGTTATGCGCACACGACTAACGCAACAGCAAAATCATTTCAAAATTACATTAAAGTTCTTGGAAGATGACTTATTGCAACGTTTGTCTTCGGCGGGTGAAAATGTTTTGGAGGATGTTACACTCGTGATGAATTTGGAGAAGACCAAAAAGACCGCAGACGAAATCGAAGTAAAGGTGGCAGAGGCAAAAATTACGGCAGTGCAAATAGATACAGCTCGTGAAGCTTATCGACCGGCTTCGGAACGTGCTTCGATCATTTACTTCATTCTTAACGATCTCTTCAAAATCAATCCGATTTATCAATTTTCGCTTAAAGCTTTCACTGTCGTCTTCTCCAACGCCATGCAACGCGCCGTGCCTGCCGAAAAATTGAAAGATCGCGTAGAGAACCTCATCGACTCCATAACATACTGCAGTTTCTTGTACACCTCACGTGGTCTCTTCGAATCCGACAAACTCATCTTTCTAACACAAATGTGTTTGCAGATACTTATCAGCGCTGGCGAGGTGGAGCATGCAGAATTAGATTTTCTTTTGCGCTTTCCCTACATGCCAAATCAAACATCGCAACTATCCTTCCTCACCAACGTCGGTTGGGGTGGCATACGCGCACTTAGTAATCTGCCGGCATTTAGAAATCTAGACAAAGATATTGAGGGCTCGCACAAACGTTGGAAGAAGTTCGTCGACTCAGAGTGTCCGGAGCGGGAAAAATTTCCGGGTGAGTGGAAGACGAAATCAGCTATACAGCGCTTGTGTATTATGCGTTGCATACGACCGGATCGCATGTCTTACGCAATGCAAGTATTCATTGAAGAGAAATTGGGCAGCAAGTATACAGATGCTAGATCTATGGAGTTCGCGAAGACCTTCGAAGAGACCAGTCCCGAAACACATGTATTCTTTGTGCTCTCACCCGGTGTTGACCCGCTCAAGGATGTCGAGAAATTGGGCAAAGTTATGGGCTATCATGGTGATAATGAGAACTTCCACAGCGTTTCTTTGGGTCAAGGTCAAGAAGTAGTTGCTGAAAACTCAATAGACACAGCATCGCGTGAAGGCCACTGGGTTATACTACAGAACATACACTTAGTCGCACGTTGGCTGCCGACATTGGAGAAGAAAATGGAGGCGTCACTTATAGATGTGAACCCGAATTATCGTCTTTTCTTGAGCGCTGAACCAGCTGCCGATCCCGCATATCATATCCTACCACAAGGTATTTTAGAATCAGCTATTAAGATAACAAACGAACCGCCAACCGGCATGCAGGCGAATGTGCACAAGGCGCTGGACAATTTCAATGAGGAAACACTTGAAATGTGCTCAAAGGAAACCGAGTTTAAAGCCGTACTATTTGCGCTCTGCTATTTCCATGCGGTTGTAGCAGAGCGACGCAAATTCGGACCACAAGGCTGGAATCGTGTTTACCCCTTCAACGTGGGCGATTTAACTATTTCGGTTTATGTGCTCTACAACTATCTTGAGGCAAATACGCGCGTACCTTATGAGGATTTGCGTTATCTGTTCGGCGAAATCATGTACGGCGGTCACATAACCGACGACTGGGATCGACGTCTCTGTCGCACCTACTTACAGGAGTTCATGCAACCTGAATTGATTGACGGCGACCTCGAGTTTTGTCCTGGCTTCCCAGCACCCGGTATACTAAAATATCAGGGCTATCATGACTACATAGACGATGTGTTGCCAACTGAAAGCCCCACTTTGTACGGTTTACATTTGAATTCGGAAATCGGTTTCCTAACTACTGTTTCAGAGCGACTATTTCGCATTGTTTTTGAGCTCCAACCACGAATTGCTGGCGCCGAATCGGGTGGTGGTGAGGCTCAGTCACAAGAGGATGTAGTTAAAAGCATGATTGAAGATCTGCTCGATAAGATACCCTCACCCTTCAACATACCCGAACTTATGGCACGTGTTGAAGATCGTAATCCATACATTATAGTTGCCTTTCAGGAATGTGAGCGCATGAATATTTTGATGAACGAATTGAAGCGCTCGCTACATGAGCTCGAGTTGGGCTTAAAGGGTGAACTAACTATTTCGTCCATTATGGAGGGGCTCATGCAATCACTATTTATGGATCAGGTGCCCGAATCATGGACAAAACTCGCATATCCTAGCCTCTTAGGTCTGCAATCGTGGTTCGCTGATTTGCAGATGCGTTTGCACGAGTTAGAAGGTTGGGTAGCGGATTTCCGTATGCCTTCGTCTATTTGGCTTGGTGGTTTCTTCAATCCGCAAAGTTTGCTTACCGCGATTATGCAACAGACGGCGCGTAAAAACTCATGGGCTTTGGATCGTATGTGTCTCAATTGTGATGTGACTAAGAAGACAAAAGAGGAAATTAAGTAGGTTAAAAGTCAATGCAGTAGATCCATTGAATGGCGAAACCAAAAAATTTGCAAATCCCCTGATTTCAGTGCACCACCAAAGGAGGGTTCCTATGTTAACGGGTTGTTTATGGAGGGCGCTCGCTGGGACATGAAATTGGGTACCATTGCCGATGCTTTCTTGAAAGATCTATTTCCCCCCATGCCTGTGATTTTCATTAAAGCGGTTTTACTTGATAAACAAGATACGAAAAACATATATGAATGCCCGGTCTACAAGATACGGTGAGTTTGAATTTTCTCTCATGATAAAATATACACAATCCTTGAGAAAGCAAAATCTCTAAAAACTTTTATACAACGCTTTTGCTGAACTACAATGAAGTAAATAGTTTAAGTTTGCTCAACTTCAAAAAGCACCTAACTGTAGGCAACGATTATCATATTGAGAAAACGTAGCCTACATTTAGATGCAATGATAATGAAAATAGCGTTCATATATTTCTTTTATATTATTTAAGATAATTTTCTACTCTAATATATATTTTGCGCACTTCTACAAATTCCGCTTAGTAGATAAGCTATCTATAAAGCGAACTGGTGATTAATTAGTGCAAAAATGGATCTACTTGATTGCACAATTATACATAGCTAATTGTTATTTTTGGTAGAGATTTCCAAATATTTCCGGGTCATCCGGATGGATGAGCTTCCTAATTGTGTGTAACATATGCATTTTGCAGTTGAATATCTTTTGCACAAACACTCACCTAGAATGCATGCAAACGCCGCACTGTGGGTTACTACCAAAACTGACTAGAAAGGGTGCGGTAATGTAGAACTTTTAGTAGGCGAGTTTTGACCATAAATTAACAGAAAGTTGATCAAATACAATTGAGCCTGCCCTCATCACCATAGCTTCCATTTTGTTCAAACTGTTGTTGTTGTTTTTTTTTTGTTTCTTCGTCAACTTCGGGAAATATACTTTTTAGATAAATGAATTGGCTTTCCAATCAATATTCATCCCAACTACTTAAATTATTTCCATCCCTATAAATAAAAAATGTTATATTTACTTACCTTTTTCTCCGCCTATTGTACGAATCGATGGAACTGTATGACTGCAGTTGAGTATTATATTTTCGGATTTAAGCTGAAAATAAATTTATAAATAGAAAATTTACAAATCGGAATTTAAATTTTTAATCAAGCTTTTATTAGACTCATATCACAGTGCTTAGGTATAAAACATTCAAATGCACTGATAGACACACCGATCGACTAACAGGAAACTAATATGCATGCATGCCTTTCCAACCGCCATATGTCATCTCAAATGGTCAAGAACGAACAGGCGCGCACACCCATTTCAATATATTTGTATATACTATGTGTAAATGTGTATGTGTGTGTTTTTTTTTCTGAAAATTTTTACTTTTTTACCCATTGGAGTGAACCACTCTCCCTCACAGTATATCCTCTTCAATTTCACTTACCGCATTTGCCACTAATTCCTTGTGACTTTTCATTGCCTACGCTCATTGCTTTGGCACGTTTTTGCATTTCAATTCAGCATAGTGCCAGCAGGCTTCTTTCCACATTTCGGTCGATCCCTTATCTCTCACTTAATTCTTATCTATGCACTGGCTGTGCTGCGCTGATGCCGAATATGAAATGGAAGTACACTTGCCACCAACCGAAAGTATGCTGTTATTTAACGGTATTCAGCAGAGGTGTCCGAAGCAACGAGATTCCTGCTGTACGCATGCTTTCTGTATAGCCGCTATATAGTTACACACATATATATTTAGGAAACATACACACACCGCAGAACATTTCAGTTTCGAGAATAAAAAGTTTGTGGAGCTCGCTAGATCTCACGGAGGTTTTAGCTCAGCTGCAGTGTCATTGGAGTCGTAGTATATTTCTCTGCCCTTCCGTTAATAATATCCAGCTTAAAATGGAAGCCCATTTTCAGGAAGCTGTTTCGGACTTATACATTTAGGTTTACTGGATTAGCGATAAAACAAGTTAAAGAGACATAGATGCCTTTAAAGGAACACTTTGTACAAAGAAATCCTGCCGCCATGTATAAAGTTGTCCCTTTAATATTTATCAGGCGCTACAGCATTATATTGTCTGCTCTCTCAGTACATGATGGAACTCTTCAAGCCGTTGAAGGCCCTGCGAAGTTTTAGACTGGTTGAAGTTGAATTTTAAGTAGAATTTCAAGTTTCAAGCGGTCTTTTTTGAAGAAAACAAACAATTAGTCATGCTTTAACAAATTACAAAGAATACAAAGAAGAATTAAGAACACGTCACTTTGGTTACCTATAACTTTAGAAAAATAAAGACACTTGGATACTAGGTACACTTCTAGTCTACTTTCTTTCTAGTCTACTAGAGACTGTACACTTAGATACCAGCATTAACTCTCCCAACCTTAGCTAACTCAAGATCAGGCAGCAGATAATACCATATAGAGAAGGCAAAAAAATCTCAGAAGAAATTGCATTGTTTCTCTGCAACTAAATATTATCTCCAAGATCTAACATGAAACTCTCTCTACTTATATATAGAATATAGTATATAATAGTAGTAGTAGTAGTATTCATAGCTTGGTCGTGACGAGCTAACGAACAGCGGGGCTGATAAAATTAGACTCGCGTAGTCAAGAAAATCAAAGAGTCTCATGAGTCTTATGTATGGATATCTTATATCTGGACACAATGTATGAAACAGCATCTTTTCAGGAAAAATGGATACTAGTAGAGGTAGATGGTGTTAGTCATGACCTAAGCCGATTCGCAAAGTGGCAACTTTCGGGATCTAAACGAGAGGTTGTAAATTCTCGCTGCCCTTGTCAAAAGCATTTCAATGATTTATACTGCTCTCGCTTGTTTCACAAAGTATCTCTTTCCATATACTCGTGCGCACAAATATACATATACATAAGTATATGTATGCATGAATGTGTTTCGTTGTCTAAACACTTTTACGTCTGTACGTGCCTTAAAGCGCCGCAGAGTCTATGCCATTGTTTACTTTTCGCTTTTCCCACACAGCTGCCGTTTCCTCACTGCTTTCAGCTCTTATTGTTGTTATTCTCCCTATTATTTGATTTCTTTGCTCTTGCTGTCGCCGACATTTGACGTTGGTGAATTGTGCGTCATGATGAAACTCATCATCGAACGTCGTCAACACGAATGCGCCCATTTCGTACGCAACATTAGCAGGAACAACAACAGAAACCACGACAACAACAATACCGACACCAACATGAAGAAGAGCAATCACGGAGAATCACCAGCACAATGAAAATTCCACTTTTCCGCTGAAGCGTATATAATTGCATGCACCTCGCCCCTCCTCAAATTACTATTACGGCGACACGAACATCGTCAACTATCCAGCACTTTGCGCTTGGCCGCCGGAAATGCTTGGCCAGATTTCATACACCAAATATATTTCGTAATCGATTTGACAGCTTTTTTAACCACTTTACTTTTTTGGATTTTAATGCGATTTCATACTTTATATATCATTTCTTCGCTCACATACATACAAACTGGCATACATAAGATTGTATATATGTACATAATACTTTGCTGTGTCCTTGCGCGTATTAACTTACAATTATCGGAACAATTTTGAGTATTCTTTCGGTTAAGAAGAAAAAAGGAACATCCCAAGCTACGCTCGAATGGAAATTTCGTGAAAAATATATCGAAAACTGTTTTTCAAGTTAGGGGTCAAGCTAGGGGTTATGCGAGGTCAAGTTAATGCTTATTTTAAACGGTTCGAAATTCTCAAATATAAATAGGAATAACTAAGGGTGTAAATATAATTTTATCTAGTGTTTTGGTAAGCAAGAACCCAAGCTAAGAAAAAAAAAATAAATAAATACTTTTCCCTTAACTACATCAGATGAGGTAACCTACGTGCTCCGTAGAGCTTGATAGACCTTAAGGAATTTATGAGAGATACTGAATAAAAAAGAGAGAGAGAAAAATAGAAAAGAGAGAGATAGAAAACAAGAAATAGAAGTATAGAAAACAGAGCAACAAGGAGGGAGAGAGAAAAGTAAAACAAGATATAGAAAAAGGGGAAAACAAAGAAATGAAAGGAGAAATAAAGAGACGTGTATATCGTGGGCTTAGTAAAATACTTGAAAAGAATCTGACATTTTGAGAAGAAAATTTGTTGTTGTTAATTATGACTTTTTTCCAAGACATCAATTTAAATAGAGAAGTAGTTTTATGGAACTTTTAATTTATGTTTGTTTCTTTGTAACTATTCTCTAAAGGGTCTTCATGGCATAAATTTACTATAAGTTATTCAATTTTACAAGCTTTTAGACTTTAATCCCAGCACAAAGGTTTCCCGTGTGGGAAATTAAATTTAACCAGAGAGCTTCAGTTCTTCCATTCTTACCAAAAGTACTTTATTACATCAATAAGCATTCGGAATATATAAAAATAGAAAGTCTATTGTATATCAAATAAAAATCAGCAAAATCGAGAAAAAATTAAAGAAATGTACAAAATCCTTAACCTTAAGCAGAGAGACGAAATTCATTCATTTCACAAATAGCTTTTTTCACTCACACTGTCTTCGCTGTTTTTATTTTATTTGATTTAATTTTTTTTTAGCATGCGCGGCCCTACCTTCGTTTGGACTTTCAACTTGAAGACGAGAGAAAAGGCTGCCAAATGGACATTGGCCGGTGTTTGCCTGCTACTGCAGATCTAAAATGTATTTACACAAAAGGACAAAAGGCAGCACAAAGGCATAACAACTTTAATGGCATTGGAAGTGTGTGCACTATCAACTGGATCAGCGAGTGTGCTGCTACTCACGATGTCCTTTCGATAAAAAATAAGACAGTTATTTGTATTTCATATTCCTTTTATTATTATACTGACATTATGGAGGACCATATTTGAGGCTCCAAATTTGACTTTTTGAATATACTCACCTATATATTTGTGTAATATTTTGCAAAATTTTCGGTTTATTAAATTTTAGTATTGGATTCTAATTTTCTACTGACACCTTAACGTATGAAGTTAAAGAACTTGAGATCCATAACAGAATTTTAGGCAATGCCAAGTTCTAATGAAATTACCATATTCGTTTCGTTCGTGGCCTTTGAAAATTGCATAGGGGAGAATATGATCATGTTTTCTATGTTGATCATATGATCATGTTTTACTTCGCTAGAAGTCTTTAGAAATTATTTCGAATGGATTGAAGAAACAGGCCTCTCTCCTACGATAAGATGAAATGAGTTTCTTAAAAGAGACTTTAAAAATTCACCATTTTCTGATAATATGCACTGAGGTGATACTTGAGTACGGTGAAAACCCCTATCTGAAGCTGTAGGACCCAAATTTTCAACTGAGAGGTAATGGAACATGTCACGGAACTCGGTGAATAATAAAATTATCAATAAAATGAAGGCCTTTAATAAGTACTGAAAACAAGCAGATAATATATTACTATATTCCCGAAGTACCTAATTCCATTATTTGAAAATACTTGTATCCTCATTCGGAATATTAGACACGAACTTGTATTGTTCAGCGTTTTCATAGCTACCCGAAGTGGGTTTGTTTCAGACACTTCGGTTCAAAAGAGAAGAATACCTTTTTTCGATAAGAGACGTCAAAGGCTATAAGTGAAGATTCAAAAACGGGAAGGCTCAAGGTAAATAGAGAGAACTCTTTCGCTGAGAATTACAAACTGACATTGTTTAGCATGGACTTGTAAAATATCCAGAACCTGGAAGCAGAAGAACACGTGACACTCAATACATCGATATAGATGCAAGCTCTCCATTTTCGAGTCTTCAACTAGGTAATATATGTTTTTCCCATTCAATGTTCAACGGTTTCAGAAAGCTTGCAATTACAGATTACAGATAGCATTATCTGGCTTAAGGAATTCCGGATATCGATTTAATTGGATTTCTGAGAAGTCACAGGTCCACCATTATCCTACAAGTTTCAAATCTCTAACAAGTCTTTAAAGTGTGTCAAACCCGGAATTATGTTTATGGAATTATATCAGTGAAATTAAAAGCTAATAGGAAATAGCTTGATTAACAGGTCAGTAGACTTTTTGTTCATCGTTCTTAAACCACCAATGAAAGTGACGCAGCCGAAACGGCATCAATAATCGTTTAAATTTTTTTGTCTAACATTTTTAGTTTCATTTATTTATTTCTTTAATTTTCACAGACACATATACTATACGCATATATATGCATATATAGTATACTTATATAATTGCTCGCTTTTATTTACCTTGTCATACACATGCGTTCTGATCAAGAGTCGCCAATGCGGCACAAGGATTTTGACAAGCGCTCCAACGTCAAGGCGTCAACTGCCACTGACAGTTGTGACCGGCATACGTTGATTCACTCGGCGACCGCTTGACATACTTGCACGTGTAGTGGTAGTAGTAGTACGTGGCGGCGGTAGTGAGCGTCCAGTTAACATTGCCCAACCGCAAATTACACCATTTGTGGTGAGCGCCCGCTGCCGCGCGACCTACAGCGAATTACGGTTAGTTATTGGTGTAGGCAGAGAAATTTTAAAAAGGAAAAGAGCAAAGAAAAAATTTAAAACAAAAAGTATATAAGCCATGAGTCCATATCTCAGTGAATATAAAATTGCAGCAAGCGGACAAGTACAAGTGTTGAGGCAATTGCCGTTGACGGAAGGGATACTATATGCTCTCCATGCCTTTCCCACAGCCAAGTGCTCACTACCCAATAGCTCACACCAACGCGCCGCCAACAAGTGACGCTTGCGTCTACTCGAGAGTATAATTTATATGCATGCAACACATTTATAGCCAACGCTGCATTGCATTTGTGGCGGCGAAGTGCTGCGCTGCCCTGCGCACCGCATGGCCAGTCGAGTTCATTTGGTACAGAGTTGGCGCTGGCATTTATTGTTGCTGTTTGCCATTGAAGTTTATGGCGCGCTTATGGGCAATGTGTACGCGCAAATATTTACATATATATGTGTGTGTGTGTGTGAGTGTGTTTGCATTTATGTTTGTGTCACAACTAGGCTGTCTGCATATTTTTGCACTTTGAACTTAACTTTAATTTGCGCGCATTTCTCATGATTCTGCTGATTTAAGTGCCGCGCCGCATTTGTGGCACATAAAACTGTGCGCTGGTGAGGCATTGTGTTTTACCGCCGCCATACACAGAATTTCTCTTGGAACAAAAATAAAAAGGCTTGCTTTACGCTTGGATTCTTGGCATTTTCCACGCCATCAGCCAAACTCCCGTCCAACTTCCGACTTCCGTTGAGCGATGGCAATAGCCGGAAATTACTTTAAACTATATGCACACATTCTCAAACACACTCACACACACATTTGAGGTGCTACATGCATATGCAACATACTGGAAGCATTTAGTAGAGCAGTAGCGCAATATTGCTCCAATTACCGAGCAGTCCTCAATTCGTCAGTGCTTCATTGAAATTCTAAAATTCGAATTTCACCTTTAACTGGCGCACTCGCATCTGATTAGCAGCCCGTTTGCAGCGCACACACACACTGGCGCTTGATGTGCGAGCGCAATTCACATAGTTTTCAAATTAAAATTTGAAGTTTGATCGATACCATTGAGCAACGCCAATCGCCGCTCCGCCAGCGCTGCTACCATTGGCTCGTATACAACCGCCGACAGCGTGTATTGGCGCCGTCCACCAAAGGTTAACCTCCAACCCCTCGCTTGCTGTCGCACATTTAGCTCCGACTACACCATTTACACACCCAGCAGCCAGTTCTCATGGGCGCTTTTATGAGCCCTGAGCTGAGAGCTACCACTAATGGCATTAGCGGTCACTTTGCAGTTAACAGCTAGCTTGGCAAGTGCCGCTTTTGTGTTACGCGTAATATTTCATTGTGTAAAAGGAAGTTATTAAGATCAAACCTCTGTGTGTGTGCGTGTATATGTAAAAAAGAAAAGCAACAATGTCTACCATCGACGAATTGGAAACGGACGAGTTGGAACGTTCAGAAAGCGCCTCGTCTTCGATGCCATTAAATGATCCGCGCCTTGAGTTCATCAGCTCATTTACGTTGAGTTCATTGCGTCTGAAGCAGGACAAGTGGCATCGTATGATGGCTACAGACTCGTTTCGTGTAAGTTTTTTCATAATTGAAAAAGTAAGACCATGGATTACTTATTAGGAGAGCGCCTCAGCTCAGGACCAAGCCATTGTGGTTATTGTATTGTCAGAAATGCTGTCTAGGATTACTGTGATCATGTCACAGTGACAATATTTTGTAAAACACTTATAATGCCCCGTAAGTACGCATACTCGTATAACATCTTTAACTGTACTCAGCGTAAGCATCTTAACTTCATGGTTTTCAGTCGTTCGATGTTATTACCTTCCGAACGCTTTCACGGCCTCATCTCTCAGCACTTTTCCCTTTTTGTTTGTCCTAAGCATAATAGAGGTCGGGCCATTTCTTGCATTCCTGTCGAGAATTCATAATTTTCTTATTAATCTCAGATTACCTCTCTCAGTACCACTCTCATTCGAAGCAATAAATAAATAATCAGAATGAAATTGATGATTTATTCTACCTCTCGGCATGTTGAACATTGTTAATAAGAAATGTCATATAGGTAGAAAGGGCAATGAAATGTTTACGCATAATGACATTTATGTATACTTGCAAGTGAGAAGCTCTCTTATTACTATCCTAAGTCCTTGGACGTCTGAAAGTACAGTTTTAAGCAGATGCTGGAGAGAAACTCATATGATTAGCCTAATTGAAAGCGAAGGCAACTTCGTATTTGAATCGTTAGGTACGGAGTGGCTACTTAAAAGAATAGTAGACATGGCAAGTGCAATCTAGTTGAGTTCAAATCCGAAGAAAAGAAATATTCATATATGCTGTCACTCGGTGGTTCAAAATTAAACTCGTGACAATACATACACCCTAATTAACCTCAAAAGCCTTCATCTATCTTCAAAAATTAGACATTTTTTATACATCCGATTTAAATATCAGCAGCTTCTCATCGTAAACTACGCACAAATCAGCAATTTATCATACAAAGACATTCATAGCTTTCAAAATCCAATATTCCACAAAAAATATTCCCATTTGACTCCTCTAAGCCGAAGCCTCTGCAATTTTCCAGGCCATTATGCTTGATTGGCTGCATAACGCGCAGCAGCGCCTCCTAGTTATGACGCTCAATCATAGCGGATATTTGATACCGAAAATTGCGCTCAGTGAATTGCACCATAATTATACGGCGCAATCAACCTTGAGCTCAACACCACCACCACCAACAACGGCAACAGCAACTTTCATATCAGCAACACCAACTGCCATCATGGATCCATGCGCCGCGTTAGCCAATCCAGTTGATCACACAATGGCTGCAACAGCAGCAACAGCAGCAACTTCAGAGCCAACAGCTAAATCTAATGATGTCGGCCCACCAAGCAAAACCGCCAATACAACAAGCTCAACAGCTATCGTTGCGTCGGCTGCTGCTGTGGCCGCCGCCGCCGTGCTGACGCTACCAATGCCACCAGCTTCTAGCAGCTTCTCCACACTGGACGGTGTGCCGCGTGGCAAATGTGTTTATTTTGTGCGTCGAAGCGCGAACATACCGTTAACCGCAGCTAATTTCCGTACGCAAATACTCTGTGGCGATTTGCCGGTGCACAGCAAAATAGAAACTTTGTCGCTGCTGTTCGATGAAGTCTTTCAGCCCTTGCTCGAGTGTCCGCCAAATCGGAAATCGTGGCCGAAGCCGGTGCAAAAGGATTTGCAAATACATATTAAGGAGGTGCGCAACACGCTGGTTGAGGTGAGTAAATCCCAGAGGATAGTTGCAAATAGATATAAGTACGCCGAAGATGGGGGAAGGGCATGTGCTAAGTTTTTACGATCATTTAAAATGTATACAAATTGAATTGGGAAATATATTGTTAATATATCATACCTCAAAATAGTATTGAACTCTCCATTTAGGCGTCTAATTATTTGCCGTTTCATTCATTCAACGAATGTCATTTATACTTCTCAAAGGATTAATGAACTTGCTTAAAACACTAAATAATGTTATATAATATTATTATTGCCCGTAAAACATGTACCTGTTCCGTACCAATAATAGATTTTATGGTTACTAACAGAAACTAACTGAAACTATAAGTATCTCCTGATGCTGAAATGAAAACTCAAGATTACTACAAGTTTGACTCTAGAAAATTTTACCCTTAATTTTAACCTGTTTCTTTTCTTCGAAATAACAACGAAGAACGATAACAACGTTAAATTTGAATCCACGACTAATCGAGATTTAGTCATTCGCTCGACTCAGTTCACTTATTGTTGTTGCAGCAGCATAAGACATCCTTCAAATACCTCAATATACCCAACAGTAGTCAGACCACTCTGAGTGCCTAAGGCTACAGCAGTCGTCTGCATATCATGTATAATGTAACAAGCTTAATTGAAAGACATATAAAAAATTCTCCAATATCTCATGGTCTTCATCTCCCAAACAACCGCTTTGCGGCCCCCATTTAGCATCATCACCCCGTGTAGTTTCCGTGTAGTTAATATGAATGTTTTATAATCCAAGCAAATAAACCTTATACACAACCCTAATTTAACTAAAGCTTTAACTGGCAAAAACCAGCGTGTTCCCACATTGCCTGCCCTTTTGTACTCACATGTGTGTGTGTGTGTGTGTATTTGCATTTTCATTAATCTAATTGAGAATATTACAAACAATGGAGCAGATTATTTGAAAGGCGAATACGAAGGGGAAGGGGAACAAGCGATCGTACACATGAAGGAGATGTGTGCGTGCTTATTTTTGCTAATTGGCAAAAGTTTTCCTCACTGACTTTTATGTTGTACACGTTGTCGTTGTGGACGAAAGTTCCAGCTGGAACATATTTACACGGATATAAAACGAGACATATGAGCAGATGCGTGTGTGTGCGTAATTGTTTTTGTTTGGGCGGGTGTAGGACAAGAGAGGCGCTCCATATTAATACCGTTATTGGGTTAAGCATTTTAGTTAGCCTTTGCACGCACGTGCTTTGACCATAACTCACACGAACAGAGCATAATAAGCTAAATTCGTACTTATTCTATTTTCATTATGTAATTTTTGGTGTATTTTTTTTTTTTTCGTACTCCTCCACAGATCAAGGGGAAGACCAACAATCGTACAATTTTATCATTATTAGTTGCACCGGCAGTAATCGAAGAAGTGGCAACACACGTTAAGCGGAGGTAAGTGAAATTCAATGAGAGCTAAACATACAGTGCACAACAAAAATTAAGCTACAACAATTTATTAATTTATTTTTTTTTGGAAAATTTATTTTTATGTTAATCGTAAACTCCAAATTTTTTTGAAAACATCTGCAACACCATGCAGTCGATAATTAGGCATGAAAACTAAAATTCCAAATTGGCAAGAGCATCTCTCATATATCTATAAATACTCAATGTTCTCAGATCGATGCCAAGAGAGAATATATGCCTGCCTTTACGTTTAAAGCATATTTAAATCATGACATTAGCTGATTTCTGGATCTTGCAGACCAAGAGCTGGAAACCGCAACTTATCGTTTCCAACGAAATTTAAACAGATTGAGTATACATATAAGTGTATATGAGCTTAGTGGTGGATAAGTAATTAGGTATTATTTCAAGGTTTCAAATCGCAGTAGACTAAAGGGTTGTAGGACTGCAAGTACTTTTGCCATTATTCTACAAAGTTAGTAATAAAACCCTAGTATATTTCGTATTCGCTTTGATACAATTGAATATTGAATCTGATCTAATTGAATGCTCTGAACTAGTTTTAACTAAGATCTTCTTTGCTTTGAATTCTAATTTTCTATGCCCAGAAACAGTGCCCAGAGCCCATTGAAACAGTGCTATACCAAACAAGAAAATGGTCTCTGGAGGAAGAAATCTCGATTTGCAAAAAGATCGAAAACTCACTTATAAACATGACGATTTTGTGTAGAGTTTTAGATTCAACCAAGAGTTGGAAATTATATTTCTGAAAGATCGAAGTGAATGGGAAGATTACAGATAAGATAACAGATTAGATAACATGCTCAATTCCTCGAATTATGGCAGCCGCCAAACTACCAAGTTCTCTTCCTTAAGTAAACATCTAAAGCAGCCGCGCCTTTTCTTTTGTAGGACTACCCAATTTTAATACTAGCTTAGCGAAAACACATGCCATTAAAGATAAAACTTTCAATTATATTATGGCAAACAGAATGTAATATATTTTAGAGTTAAAAGCATATTTATTGCTGTGAGATTCCGCGCAGCCTGTCTCAAAATACCTACATATTACAGAATTAGTTAATAATGCGCCTGAACGTATGCTGCAATTACAAACAGATGAAAGTGTAACCCTCTTCTACACTTCATTTTTACCGCCCACAATTTACTCAATCAGCTGTTTTTAGTTCTAAGTTAAATTGTAGGTTTTATAAAACTGCAGCCGTATCATTACGAAAATTTTGATATAATTTTAATTATAAATATCCACCGGAAAGCTTTATACTAAAGACGAAATTCGAGATAAAGTTTGTATTTATTTTTTCATTTGTAATAACAAATTTATTTTTTATGTTATTATTTTGCTAGCCTTTTTTGCTAGCCTGAAGCGCTTCATAACCAGATGATGCAAAAGACGCTAAAATTCTTGCTGCCCTAAACCTTCACTACTTGGGCTTAGCGAAATTTCAACACCACAAATGTAAATTAATTGTAAATGGATTACTTAAGCAGACTGACGGAGAGGAAAGCAAAGTAAAAAGAACAACAGAATTTGTAGTAAAAAATGTATATTCACTTCGGAATTGCACAGTTGGGTACTTCTGTATGATAAGAAGATAAAATATATAGGAATTAAAATCGGAGAAGGAAGGAAAATCAATTCAGGAAAACATAAATTATATTTTTTTAGCAAATATAATACCAAAGATTGTTCTTAGGCCATAGCTTAGGCTATTTCTACTTCTGTCATTATTTCTAACACATTAACCAGATCATCTGATACACCACTGAAAATCAATTCTGTTTTAACGCTATCTACCAATTTGAAACCTTTATACATAATTAAAAATTTTATTATGTCTAGACAAACCACTGATCCCACTCATTCATTCCACCTAACTAAAAGTTTAGTATACCATTATTATGTAGGATATTTGACCCTTATACATTTACCTTTTATGAAGCATATGGATTTGTGAATCGCTTTCTCATGTCAGAAACATTTTTCAAATTTCAATATTACTCGCTTTCTTGCCAACGCCATAGAAATAAACTTTTCCATAAAATCTAAAATTCTTCGTCGACCAGGATAAGAATCTACGAGTCATCAGAGCCAAAACAATAGAGTACGTTTTCGATCAAGAAGACCCAGATAACTTTCCAATTCCGTTATCTCGGAAATTAGAGAGACTTTTACCAATATATATTTTCAGATTCCATTTCGTTACCGTACTCTTCTAAAATTTCGATTGAGCCAGCCGGAGATCTTATTTACCGTACCATATTGACACCCTTAGTAATAAAATAGGTCTATCGCAAACGTAACCGGCACAGAATAGCAAGACATTTCCTATTTTACTAACACTTTCTTTTCCATCAACACACTGTGCACTAACTAATGCAAACTATAGTATACAAAACAACATCTCCGCCGTTCGCCACTACAACCAGCTGGGCACAAACAGTTTCTCCGGCTCTGACCAACTTTTAACAATAACAGAAAAGCACTCAGTACTGCAGCTTTTGATTCCATTCCAAGCTAATCCCTGTTCAAATATTTCTTTTCATTTTATTGATTTGCTTGAAATTTAAATTTCGGTTACTCCCGCTGCACCAACAGGAAACGAAGCCTCGAACCAGCGCTGTTTGATGAGAGTTGTCTAACCATTTGGGCGATTAGACGAATCGTCGATTGACGAAACGTGCCTGAATATGGGATGAAATGCAAATCAATCGAATGAAATGGCAACAGCTTAACGATTAAAGCCCCATCCATCCATGTTCCGCTAGTGTTGCGTCCTGCCATTGGTCATTTTGTACGAATAAAACATAAGCAACTTAAATAGGTCAGTGAACACTTTGAGTGTGTACGGGTTACGAAGTGTGGATTGACAAACGGTTAAATACGAGGGGCTAAGTGCTATAAGTTAAGACAGCGTTTTTGTCTGTACAAATGAAGACAAACGACAAATGAAACGGATGTAGTAAAGTGAGGCGGATGACAAAAAACAAAGTGGAAAATCGAAGCACAACGTTTTGTCGTTTAACTCCTTGCGAAGTTAAAGAAGTTTGGCCAGACAAAAAGTAATTAACGGAAGCTGATACGAGTTGAATGACAATGGCCTAGAGACAGTGTTTCGGTTTGATTACTTCTACTCCCCATATTTGTACCGCAGTGGGGAATGTAGCAAAAGTTCAACGACTCGAAGTTTGTGGCTGGGAAAAAACTCGCGGTAGACGAATAGAGTTAACACAAGTGGATCCAAAAACCCACTCGAGTTTGCACATATCTTATTGTTAGAAAGTTATCTCTGAAGCTGGGGTGAGAGCGGAGTATCGATTTTGTTGGTCGTCAGGGCAGTTTGTCTAACCGATCGGCATTCGGCTGCCGGTTTAAAGTTTTACAATTCTTTGGCAAGTATTATGGTCAGGTAATGAAATATTCTTTGGGTAGGCTGCAGCGATATTAAACCAAAAGTCACAACGTTGTTTTCACCTTCATGAGAAACTGTCTCTGAGTCAGGTTGACGGTCTCGGAAAGTCGCAACATATTTTTCAGAAAGAGACCTTATTCAGAAGAAAACTCAAGATGAGAAAATAGATGGAATATATGTTCCATATATATTGATTTTTCTTAAAATATAGGAACTTTCAGTGTAATAATTTAGTAAGTTTCACATATTTCACTCCGTTCACAGTAATCTCGTACCAGCCATCGAGCCGAAGTTCCGCGCATCACTCGAGGAAATGTACATTAACTGGACAACACAAATACACGATATAATTATCGAAAGATCTGAGAGTCACAGCGGTGTTCAAGCAAGAAGCAGCAGCCAGCAAATCAAAAGTGTGGTGCTTGTGATGCTCCCCGCGCACGAAATTGCTTACTGGTCTAACCGCAAGCAAAATTTGCAAAATATTTACGAACAATTACGCACACCCACACACAAGACACTCACACACATACTCAAGAGCATCGATTCACCTTACTACGAGCCATTCGTGGGAGTTTTCAAGCGTTTGGTGTGCGCTTGGCACGAGGCCGAGGACAATACGTTGTGGCTACAGCCGCTACTGCGTCAAACGGCCGCATTTAACGCAGTCAACTTTCATGGCGCTGCCGATTTAGTGAATCCGCTCGTACATGTGCTGCATCTCATTTGGACCCACGCTCGCTACTATCGAAGTACACAACGCATGACGGTGCTCTTGCGCTGCGTTTGTCAGTTGTTGGTGCGGCGCGCCAGCGAGGATTTAGACTTTCCACTACTCTTTCAAGGCGAAGCCGATGAGGGGTTGTCCAAAATAACCAAATCAATGGAGATTATGGAGCAGCTTAAGTAGGCTATGGAAAGATAGTGTTCAAGATGCGCCTAGAGTGCACTCGTTTCTCCTTTCAGGTCTCGATTAATGCAATACAAGGAGAAATATTCCAGCAATCAACAGCTGCTACCCGCCATACCAAGTACATCTCGAATGGCAGCCTCTGCTTCTTCTGACAACAGCAATGAAGCTTATCAGCTCTGGCGCTTCTCGCCAGACGATGTTTTTGGTTACACACTTGACGGGTTTGTGGCTCAGTTGAGCGATATGCGTACACTATTTGAGGCTGCAGTATCGTTTCAAAATCTAGAGAAAATAGAATTTGGTGGGCTGCGCGGCAGGCAACTAAACAAGCGTGTAAGACAGGTGAGTCATACTCCTTCGATTCTTAATGTACTTAAATGATTGTGGCTGGATATATGCCCGGTAAGCGAGACTGTCAACCATTGATCATTCCGTTCCACAATGTGAATGGTTCTATTCTTAACATACCACTACATATATGGAATCCTAAAGAGAGCATTAAGACGTTTAACGAAAAGTTAAGGTTTAACGATTTTTAGTCTTATCTAGGAACGGACATAGTGCAAAATTCTTGTTTGCAATGACTGAATTTAGCCAGTCAGATTCAATACAGCCCAATGATGAAAGACTGTAATCATTCACTCAGCTTCGCTATTATAACCGATATTACGAACACTTATCGCAGAAATTAGTCTAGCTTGACTCAAGCAAAAGCATGCCGGAGAAAATTAACTGAAGGTCCATAAACCAAAGATCTCAAGAATTATTGTAGATAATCATTAACAATTTCCCAGCCCGTCTCTTTATGCTCTGAGTATCCTGGGCTCGAACTTCAGCCAACTTCCGTCAGATATCGCCAATTTCCCTTAGCATTTTTGCCTTCACAAACCTTGTCGTAAAATGAACCAGCAACACGCTGACAACATCATACATAAACCTAACTAGTCCAAAACTCTAACTAGTCCAAAACTTTAACTAGCCCAAAACTTTATATACCCCTCGTCACAGGTACACAGACAATTCAAGGAGCTCTTTGAACAATGGACTCTAACCGAATTCGATTCAACACAGTTGGATATACAGTTGGAATTGCCAAACCATAGCAAATGGACGCACTTTAAACGGCAGCTTCGTAACTTCTTCGTGCATATATACGCGCTGGAGCAAAAATTGGCTACGATATTCGTGCAAGCGTATAAGGATTGCCAAAATTGGGAGCAATTAGCTAAGGTGTGTCTGACTTTAATGTTCAAATTATTTGCCATTTCCCTACTCCTCTACCGCTCTTTTGTTCTCTCCGCATGCCAACTCATTTATATGTTACCGTGCTTCCCAGCTAACGGTAATGCTTGGCAGTGGCATTCTACAACGAAGCACAATTCTACCGGAACTTCGTGTCATTGAGTCACATCTTCTTCATATCTATGGCGCAGAGTTGCAGCAGCTGGAAACTTCAGCACATAAAGTGCTGTTAGAATTTGAATATCGTGGTGTGTCTGCCATACCGATCCAATGGGGATTTCCACCCACCGCCGGCGCTCTAATGTGGTTGGAGCAGCACATGCAACGCATAGACTCCCTGACATCGCGTGAACTGCATAATTTTATGAAGACAATGTGAGTACTGGCACTTCTACATCTACCATGTATGGTATGTATAGTGTATTTGCACATATAACTTACTCAAGCTCAATGAGCTTATGCAATCGATTGGAATTTGCACTCATTCGCACCAACTGAGTAGGCAACTACTTACCTACTCACGCGAATTTTCAGCTGCTGTGAGTTTCAATGGCTTTCTCTATCAACATGTTAAAGGAATGGTAAATTGCAAAAGGCTGCTACAAGATTTATATGTATGTATATATATATATGCAAAGAAAATATATGCATGTATATCAAGGCCATAAATGTGGAAAGTAGTCTTATTATTTGGTTCGTCTGGTGATCCTTCAAAAAATGTTTTAACCATCTCTAACAACATTGTGGATGTAAAAAACTTAAGACAATTGGAACTCTAAATTTGTAGATCGCCCTAGTGACTTCACTACCATAGCCATGAGTTTTAGTCAACATCACCTTCAGTGATTTCAGGGATATATTTTTGAGCAATGTAAGGTTAAAGTGAAAATTCTGAATACTACATGGTTTCCATAGGAAACCGTCTTGCAAACCGGATAGAATGTAATCAATACAAGTTTGATTTTAAATTTACTTCGGTTTCTTTATAATTGAAATGCTACTCGCTAGGGGAGTTTATGTACCGAAATTAGAACGGTATCATTTTTTTTGGAATAATCCATTAATATCCAACTATAGGAGTTTTTCTAACTTCACAAAGGGCTGTCCGAAATAGTCCAAGTGTGATCCCCTCTGTGGGGATCAGCCATTGAAACTAACCTAACCTTGGCCACCTGATTGTTTTATATAATCTACCACTTTTACTTTAGCTATTGATTTTGAAGGCATAGGAATTTCAGGTAACTTATCGAGACTAATATTCCGTTATAATTCGATAGTTTCCTTGGAACTTATTTCTGCAAAAAATACATTTCCATGGCTCTCATCTTCATTTCTAAATGTCAATATGGATAGGAAAATTGCTATAACGATACAGCTTGAACTCAAATTACTTTAATAGAAGAGAAGTCGGTCATATTCCTTATCAGCCAGTCTTAAATAAGTATAAATAAAACCATGCCTACAATTAGGCTTATTTGTCAATACTAGCGGAGTCATATGCCTTATAATTTGATAATATAATATTGTCGAGGAGGAAATAGAAAGTGTGATTTAATTTTAACAAAATGTATGTTAAAGCACCAAACATTTTTAAAGGAATTTTGAAACTTAAAAGACCTAAAAAATTGCAAGAGCGAGGCAGCAAAACGCTTAAATGTTAGAGTTTGCTCCAGGTTCACCTTTCATTACTTCAACAATCTCTTTTGATTTTATCCACAGTTGATTAACACCACATTTTTTGTAGACTCTTTAACACCGATATTTTAACCGGAGGCAATGAAAATATTTGCAACAACAGCAATATGGTATTCAACAACACTTGGCATGAAGAAGGTGTTGCCAGCGAGGGGATTGTTAACACAGTAATCGCCTACCGACGACTAAATACGCGACGAGATATTTTGACCACAAAGCTTAGCAATTTGCAGTTGAAAATCTGGCACAATTGGCAGCAGACAATATGTAAAAGGATAGCCGACGGACTTGATGCACGTGTGATGTCCCTCGGCGACAACAGCAGCAACAGCAGCAACAGCAAAAACAACAACACCAACGGCGGCGATCATTTGAGCGGCGCTAGTGGAAATTACACCTTCGGCGCGAATTTTCGAAGTGCAATCACCGCAGCGTTGGCACAGTCGGCCAATCACAATAGCCGCAACAACAACAGCAACAAACTCCACATGAGCAATGGCAGCAACAACGTTCACAAACAAAACCGCAGCTACATCAAAGACGCACCTAAATCGAGTGCAAAGGCAAAATCACTGCAAATAAATTTCTCATCGGATTTATTTGGACTTTTGCAAGAGGTCAAGTATTTGCTGGCAATGCAGCAGGCTAACGGCGTGCGACGTGACAGCAACGACATTAACCCCAACAATCTATCAACGTTTGAGGCTGCTGGCGTTATGGCAACCACTCAGGCTCAACATAAGCTTGAAAATCAATCAGCAACTGTGGAAGGGGCAGGGGAAGTGACAGAGGGATTTGAAGATAGCAACAGCATGGAGTTGACAGCAGAGGTAACTACGCCATTGGCAGCCGCTACAAATACATCGTTAACACAGCAACAAGGACCGAATGCGTTGGAGAGCAATTTGCTGGATTTGTACGCTAAAAGAGACGAATTTTGGCAACGCAAAGTGAAACTCATCAAAATCTGCGAATTCTACAATGGTATTCGTGGTCTGTCCACTGATGACGCTTGTGATGGCGGCATTATTGGTAGCGCTGCCGAATTGCAACTGATTCGCCATGAAGTGAATACAATTGACGAACTTGTGGAAGAGGCGTGCGCTACGCTCACATGGCGGACGTATGGTAAACGATGAACGCGAAAATTTGCATAAAAAAAATGCTGTTGCTGTTAATTGTTTCAAAGGGTGAATCAGTGAGGATTCTGAACATCAGTAAATGTTGTATTGAAGGGTGTATAAAGTGAAGTAAACACTTTGATGAAAGTATCTTAATTATCGCATAGGAAACTGGACTATTTTGCACTTTGTTGTGCGCCTTCGACTTAGACTGTGACTCTGCAATAAGTGACAGTTTTTTAAGATCAAAGGTCTGAAATCTCGAGAAGAATTGTTTTCAATATCTGTATGTCCATACGTCTTTCCATGGGAGATGTAGTAAAAAATTATATGAAACTTGGTACAACGCCCACAAAGCAATATTTAGCAAAAAATTCTAAAGTTCTGTAAATATGTCTACCAAACAAGCCTTAACACATATAATACCTTACCATCACTCTCATCTTACTTCATTTAGTACCCAGACAAGAAAACTTAACAATTTCCAATGTATCGAAAGTAGTTCCCCCGATTAACTTTATAGGGTACACAGAAAACCTTCATTAAATAAAACTTCAAGCAAAAGGGTGAAAATATATTCGTATTTATTCAATTTAACCACAACTTTAAATTATTAAATCAGTTGTTTCATCAAATATTAAAAATTAAATCAGAGTTGTTTCCGAATTAAAAATATCCAGAACTTATTTCACAAAACCATTTTCCACACTTTCTTTCTATTGGTCACTAATTATCTATTACAACACGCTGCGTTTTCAACAAATTATTATACTTATTAGTTAGTCGCACTTTTTTGATAGTATCGATTGTTTAAGTGTTTTATCCCCAACAAACTAACAATCAATGAAGAACTTCTAAGTTCGACTTGAGTAACGGCATAATCTACCTTAAAACTCGAAATATTGCTCAATTACTAGTTGTATTAAGCAGACAGCGAAGTCTCTTGCGCAGACAGCTCTCAATTAGTGAAAAATTCAACTCCTCAACGATAGTAATTTGCCATATCGCATTTCGCGATTCACACCCTTCTAATTTGCTCTGCACACAGATACGGTATTAATGCATGAAATCTATGAGCGTTCCGAGCGACTGTACAATCGCCTCAAGCAAACACAACACAATCTACTGGCCATCATACAAAGTATACGCCGCTGGAGTCGTGAGCCACTCTACCAACGCTGCACCTACGGGCGTAACCTATTAGACGCACAACAGCAGCAGGAGCGGTTACGGCAACGACGCGTACAGTGCGATGAGACACGGCGTCTATTGAATCGACTGTTGATTGCCAATTTCTGTTTATTTTTCGGTTATGATCAACAACGTAGCGAGTTTGAAGGGCATGACGACCAATGCATACAGGAGGTGAGTCCGTTGTTGTTATGTGCATCTGAAAAATGTGTCCTTACACTCAGCGATTCTTTTTGTAGTTCTTAGGCAAGTTTCCCAGCGCACAGCGACGCAGCTACAACAAGTATCTAGCCGGTGTGGAGGCATTGATTAGTAAGGAATTGCAAACGGCTATTAAAGTCAGGTGATCAAATATGTCAATTTTTGGCACATCGCAAGGTGGAGCCATCGTTATCAAGTTACACTTTAACCTCTTGTACTGTTGTGTCATATCAACATTATTTTTTCCTTTTCCTTTTTCCTCATAACCCAAACGTCTTGATTATATATGTATATATACATATCACATCATATGCATATAATTACATATTACATCACTTCATGTCGAACCGCATCATATCAACATCATCATGTTGTCAAAGTCACAATATGTAATATGTAATTCTTCATAATCAAATTATCAAGTCACATCATATCAGTATATCACCACTAAATCACATCACATCGTGTCATCAGTTGTATGAGGAAAGATGTCATCATCGTCAACAAGTCATAAATTATCAAGTTAATTCATATCGCATCACCAAGATCATGTCATATTTTATCAGATCACATCACTTCAATATCATCACCATCTCAACAACATCATCAACATTGTATGATATTAAATCTCATCACTTTTTCTAGCATCACATCATTTCACATCAATTTCATAAATATTACTTATTTTATCATATCATCATTTACCACATCACATCATATAGGTGAAACAAGTTTCCAAGTAAGCATTGCTACTATCATCAAATGGGTAACCAGTGTATAAAATCATATCGTATCACCTAATTTTATGTGTTACAACTTACACAGAATACAGAACACAGATACGGAATTACAGCTTTTAATTATATCAAGTTAGCAACAACCATCACATCAGCAACCAATCTCTAGTCAAACCACGTCCTATAAATACTTATGATCTTATTGCACATCATTATACGATTTTTGTTTTAATCTTTTTTTTGTCAACTTACACTTAAATTTAATGGACAAAAAATTTGTCACATACCCCAAAATTAAACAGTATTCAACATTTTTCTAGCATTTCAAACTTTTTATGCTATGATTATTTTTGAATAGGGTTCCGAATACTTTTTTTTAAGCCATGACGAAAACATTTGAGAAACATTTAAAACTTTAATAGCTTTTTCTGAATAATAATTTATATTGAAATAAATATTTAAACAATATATTTGAATTTTTATTAATAATATTTTTCAATGGGTTGCCACCCCATTATATTGGTGTAAAAGAACTCAACTTAATGCACTGAATTTGAATTATTAGAAAACATAAAAGAATATTAATGAAAATACGAATTATAATAGAAATATCGCAGCAAATAGAAGAAACCAAGCCTTTCGATCCCTAAACATAATCAAACGGTTTTTACATAAAAACCTAAATTATATTTTCCCTGAAAACAAAAACTAAAATTGCGGAAATTAAATGCATTTTTATTAAAAATTAAAAATTAAAAATAAAAAATAAAAAATTTCACATTTATAAATTTTATTTTGCATAGGAATACTCCGAAGTTGGAAAATGTCTTCTATTATTTTAAAGTTTAAAATCCTCATTTCCTTTAAAATACTCATTTCAATTAAAGCAGCGAAAAGCGCTCTTCAATCACCGGCCACATTCTTTTCCTTTATTACATTACTGCCTCTCGTTGTTATAAATTTAACAAGTTCAACAAAAAGTTGCAAATGTCCTTGCATAAACACCCGCATACAAAATGGTTGGCCGCAAAAACCCAAATATGTGAATGCCAAAGCAGCGCAATGACATGCAAGCTTGCAGCCACACCAGCGCAGTCACTATTCTATTGCTTGCTGTTGGCATATTTCATTTGCCACACCACCCTCAACACCCTCACCTCCAACTGCCCCCTTTCGACAGCACACGACTGTCTATGCTTTTATTTTATTTTAACACACTTTAATGTTTTCACATTTAATGCCGCGAGTTTTTGCCAACATGCCACACTACCGCTATGTTTGCTGGCAACGCTTGCGTGCAACTCACTCAATATGCACTCAATTTAATTTGCACATCACTCATACGCTCCGTCGCACGCGGCGGTCGACCGCCTGCTCGCCCCTTTCTCTTCCGCACAGTTTGGTGTATTTTCACAACCGAATGGCGAATGCCAACGAAAATGAAGAGTTGACAACTGGGGCAACAACAACACCGCCAACAACACACTTAGCGGTAGCAAACACTTCAACCACCAGCACACCTGCCCAGGTTGGCGATGGCGATGACGATGACGATGCTGCTGGTGCTGGCGCTGGCGCTAGCATTGCGGGTACAGCGGCGCGAACAATGTACGCGACTAATAAACAACCAGTTGCGGTAGCCGGTGGCAAACAGTTAGTGTTGTTGTTGCCACGCCCGCAAATACCGATGCCGACAAAACATGTACCGCCGGTGGCAGCAACGCCTACAACAGTAACAACAACAACAACTACGAGACTAATGTCTGCAATCAGCAATAGTGGCAGCAGTAGTAGCACAGTTATAACGACACAACAACACCTCAACCGACCGTCTGCAGTGTCGGCATCAACCGCAATGCCACTTTTTGAGGTGAAATTAGAGTTGCTGCCGACTGAGACCGAGACGCAGACGACGGTGTCGTCGGATATGTATATATGGCATACAAATACGGAAATACGCTTCGTGCCATCATTCAAAGTGAGTGTAGAAAATAATTTTCAGCAAATTGTCGAGCAGCTGCTGGAGGACATTCACCAGACTAGCCACGGTTGTATGCCACGGCGAATTGCTGACGACAAGACGCTGTATGATGACACTGAAGACAACGACGACAGCGCGAAGGATGAAGGTGAAAATAATGGCAACAGCAACAACGATCGTTTAAATGTTGACAGCGTCGAGGAAGACACCGTTGAATGCAATAATAATGATTACGTGATGCAAGCAGAAAACTTGCCAAGCTTCGCAAGATTTCAACACAGACGACTCACGGAAGCGGACCGAAAACAGCGACAGACACGAAATGCGAGTTTGTCAACATTTCATGAGGTGGCTGTGGCGAGGCGTCTACAGCTGCAAGAACTAACGACCAAGGCGGGTCGTTCGCCGAGGGGCAGCGAAGATAATAGAGGTGAAAGAACTAAGAATTTTATATTCCACACTGAAACTTATATACGCCTTAATTGTGCATCACAATTGTTGTGGTTAAAATTGTTGTGGGTTATCCAGGTACTTATATTTCATTTTGATATTTCAATATATTCAGGAAAGCGAAAATTTCAAAAATGACGTTGCAATTATACTTGCGTCTACGCAACCGGAACGGACCGAATCAAGAACTTCTGCACTCCCCAAATTATAATTTTGCTTTTATATTTTCTACCACTATAACAATAACAATAAGGAGTTTGTCCTGAATTTTATAACCTCAAAGTTGTACAATATTTAAAAGGCCTCATAAGGGGCCATCTTGATTTCCAGATGGAGCTTGAAAATTAAGCAGAACATGCCTCTTTCGGAACACACATCATAAACAGAATACTTCTAGGTTTGAGTATAGACCTTATAGAGCGGCAATAGATGAGGAAGTGTTCTGTGTGAAAACCACTGAATTCCCTCAAAATTAATAGTCAGTTCCTCCCAAGGCCGTTACCACAGCATTCGGATCTACATTAACTGAACGGTCCTGGATTAGAACTGGGACAATCAAAGCGGCAGCATTCCTCAAAATTATTTCGGAAATTTTTCGGAATTTTTGTACTTCTAAGATCAAAAAGCCCCATCTGTGGGCGAAGCAAACATAAAATCAGATTAAAACCCTTTGATTCCAAAAGAAAACCGCCGTCATTACTAGACAAGTTTAGTTCAAGACTTCATTACATACATACATAAATATATTGACGTGCAAGTATAACCTAGACTAAGCTCAATTATGCTCACATCGCACTTCTTGGCTCCTTGGTAATTTTAGACGTCTCCTCCGACGAACTGCGTCAGCTGAACGCCGACATACACGCATCACTCACAGCGACCGTCCGCGATGCGCAACTCTTTGCAGCACAGTTCAACAAATACGCTTTTCTGTGGGAACAGCAACTGAATCATGTGCTACAAGCCACCTTGCGAGTCGCGCGCGAAAAGGAAGCTGTCGCTGGAAAAGGTTACGCTATCATGGAGGCATTCAAAATGCAGGTGAGTCATCGAATATATTTACATATATTTAAGTTTGTATGTGTGTATATGGAAATACTTTCGAGTTTATTGGACATTAACAAAGAAGAAGAAGAACCAAGATTGTCTACTCACAAGATTGGTGCACAAAAGGCTTTCAACCTCTATTATTCTTCGCAAATCAGAATACTTTGTGTCTGTGTTTTTGTTCGCAAGTAACAGTACTTGTGTGCAATGGGCTGTCATCAATGGCAAATTGGCTCCTTTCGATGTCACATAACTTCTGCTACTTGAAAACCTCACAATATTTAAGTCCCATACCACTTCGTATATTTTACCATTCTCAATCAGAATATTGTGTAGTAAATTTATTTATGTTAAGATGCATGGTTTACATTGGATGGTCATTGAAAGCTAAAATGAAAATTATGACTATTTTAGAATTTGGGTAATAGGCGGAATAGGGGGAGTTGAGATCCTTATATGTGCTTATCCCGCATATGTTCTATCAGAAGTTCCAAAATGTTTATCCTTACCTTTTATACCTTTGGAAATTGTGTTTATTTAGCACCCTTCGAAGTCTTCCAAGAATCGCCAACTGAAATATTCATCAAATTTTTATGGAACTTCAAATCTGGAAAACCGGGGATGAAATACCAGAAGAGGCGAGTTAACGAAACCAAAATGGACACTGATTTATATAAGTATCCCCTTAAAAATATTTGAAGAATGTTTAACTTGCAAGAGTTTTCTGTGGCCAAAAGCGTTTTGCTAGTTTTGGATTTGTTGGGCCTTGAACACTAGTAATTTGAACAAGTACTGCTTTTACATAATATCCGATAAAGCCATTATTAAAGTTATTCACTATTTTCGGACGGTCAACATTTTAAAGAATGCTTTGACAATACAACCCTTACAATTTATAAGCACTTAACTATAAGCACCAAAGTCCCACTGTATTAGGTATCACGACACTATAGAATCTATAGAAAAGAGGAGAGAAGAGCATCTTTGACGGCCTAAGCTCCTTTTGAACTCACTTAGTTCTCTACGGTCGAACATGTTCTCAACTGGGAAATGCAATAGATATCAAGGAGCACTGTAAAATATAAAATAAGTTATGTTTTTTATTATGTTTTCGATCGAGGTTGATTTTGTTTAGCACTTGCCGAGGCATCAGAGCGCATTATGTCCAACACTGATAATACAAAGGAAATCAGAAAGCATCTTTACTTTTCAGGGTATGAGGCCTCTTTGTTGCTAGGGATCAAAAGAAATTTCAAGTCGCACTTCTTCTAGTTTATCTGACAAAAGTATAACACGTTAGGTTAGGGTTCATGGAGGCCCCTCCACTTATTTTAGAAACTGAAAATAATATATTGATTCTGATTCTAACTAAAAACAAAATATGAAATCTTTATAATTTTCAGTCTAAGCAGAGCTCTTTGCAGTTGCAAACATATATGCATAACCAAGCAAGGAGCTAAACGTGCCACAAGCGGCCAGCGAAATTATAAAGAAAAAATAAAAACTCGTAACGAATTTACCCAGAAATGTTTGCTGATAGTTTCCTATGAAAAATTTGCCTCCTGGAGGCAACGATTTATATTCCAGTCTAGTCATAGTCGATAGATTATTAAACGATCGAACATCTTCAGCTGAAGTATGGCATTTAAAAAATTTCAAAAATTATATTTGCAATATAATAGCATTACTTCCGCAGCCAGCGTTGCTGCCATTTGTAGGTAGAAACAATAAGGCTTCCAAAATGTACATAGATTCACTCATACTCACTCATACATACACACGAACACATAATTATACATATTAGCTTTAATAAAATTTTTAAACCGCCGGCTATCTTTTAAAATAACTGAAGCGATTATGGTTAGCACATCAGCATAATCAACCAGAAGTGATGTTAACCAACTTTCCAATTATCTTCAAAATGCGTTTATGTGCATATTAGCCTACAAACATTCACGCGAACACCAACACATTGACTTTAGGATCGAAAGCAGCAATGTACTCTCATAACCGCAACACATCATACGAGTACATCGTCCCTTCTTATGCCTTTCTTTGGTTTAGTTCTAAGACCAACACTTATACAAGCAAACATACACTCGAATTTACTACCATTTTCTATAAATGGCATCCCTGTCACTTGTCATCTTGCGGCCCATTACTGTAAATTGGCCGAACATTTATCAAATGTAATGGGTCATCAGGGTGTGACTTAACGAACGCTGATAATCAATATGAGTTTCTGTGAATATCAAAAATAACATAACTACTCTTTCATCTGAAGTAAAACTTATTTTAACTCGTAAATTTGCATACGTTTGTGGCCAAATTAATTATAACTCTCTGACAAGTTTATTTCGAACGGCATTTTGATTAGTTGATAGGAAACCTCTATGTCGTTTGGTAATATAAAGTAGCGGAATTGTCTGCGATTTCTCGTGCAATCTTGTGTTGCAGTTATATAGCATAGCTTGCTAGTTGTTATTCGTAACGACTTAATGGTTGTTTGTTTGTTTGTCCATCCCTTCGCACCCATCCACAAACCGGATGACTGATCTAACAAAACCCTTCAGAAATTCGCATATTTCTTTTTATATCTTTCCATCTTACAAAGTCCATCCAACGAATAAATTAGAATTTATTGACTATAATCGAATTTATAGTATATGTTTTATGGGTTTATTGGAACAAATCAATATATATGAGTGGTATTTACGTCCCAACAGTGCGAAGCTTCCTAAAGAAAATTTACGTAAATTTTGTGAAGAATTTGGATGTATGAATCTAAATAAAAACAAGATAAAATTTCTCCTGTACTCAAACAAGTAGTAATACTATTTCAGTGACGGTTCCGAGGTGCCGACCCATAAAATTTAATGCTACTACGAAGTAAAATAAGTTCCCACGATAAATGCAGTAATAGTCTAGAAAAATTTCCTACAGAATGTAATAACATATTGTATATTAATAATAAGGAATTTAAGTCTCAAGTTGGCATTATTAAAGATTGTTATTTAAAAGGCTGATTTCTAAAAAAACATGTAACTTCCATTGTAATTTATCTTTATGTTATAACCAAATGACTATATTAAGCGAATTATGCGCGAGAAGAATGGCAATTTTAACCTCCAGCGCAGCAAAGCCTCCATTTGTGCCACGAAGCCATCACATATGGCAATTCTGTATGGTTGAGCAAGTGTAAAGAATAAATTACAGTAAAAAATATGCGTAAAGTTTATTTATTATATCAACTATAACGCAAAGAATTGCATTTACCATAAGAAACGAACTACAGCAAACATAAGAAATATCGAAAAGTTGATAGGCACCAGAAGAGGCGCTCGAAGTGACCGTAAGGACTACGCTCCATGCGTCCCCAAAAAAGGCAACTTCCTGCCACCTAATTTATGACTGGCAATCGGTGCGAGTATTGACTCAGCTGTTCATAATGCATGCAATTTTAGTTGGCTAATTTCTCAAGAGGTGATAAGTTGGCCAATTCCGAGTCGCTACGAAGCCCGGCTGCTGCTCATTGCTTGCCCATACCGCAACCGAGCTGGAACCGCATTAATATGCGCACTAAAACCACGCAACGATTACCAAAAGGCATTTGAATTTACGCAACACACATATCTGCCTGCTTACACATACACCATTACATAATAGGCATGCATATTTTCCCCGCTATCAAGCAGCAGCTTTTCTCATTTATTTGCTAGGCTAAGTTATTGTATTCGTCTACTACATGTGTGTTATAGATATATGTGTGTGTATATGTGCCACATTTGTAACCAACGGTCATTGCTGTCGAGTGTGTGATTGCAAAATGTATTGGCTGTGTGCGCATTAAATTAAAATACCCAAATGAAGCGTACATCTCTCATATGATCCAGCGTATGAGGTTGATAGAAGTTTCCATTAGGGGGGTGTAGATTGGGTGCAAAGTTTTGTTTTGATCTAGCGAAAAACAGTAAACCTTATAATATTGTACTTAAGAGGGAATACGACGACATCCGATGTGCAGGCTCTTAGGATGTTCGGGGGAAGGCTTCTGCTAAATAATTATCGATATTTATTTGTTGGCAACGGTGAATGAGATATAAGGAAGAAGATTATATGCTACAAGCGATTTGAAATGGAACCAAATTATCTCGCTCTGACAGTAATACAATGAAAAGAAGGACCCGTTTGCTCCTGATTGAATATTCAACTTAAAAGTTGGATATTTCATAGAGGTAATGTGTGAGTGTGTAATTCCACACTTCTGTAGTTCTGCACAAAAACTAAAAGGACCTGTACTTAAATGCACAGTCCTTTGATACAATAGCCAATAAGCAACACCACTCGAGAAACGAGGTCAACGGTTTTCTCAAGTTCCGAAATTCTGTCTACCTCAGATTGTTGGCCTTAGCCAACCAATATGACCCGCAGTGATATAATAACCCATAAATACTCAACTATAGAGCCGAAGTCAAAGTTCTCTCGACTTCAGCCGGTCGACCCATATCCAAAAACCATGGAGCTACCAAACGTGTTGTTGGTTAAATATGCCGCCATTTCTGAGTACCCTATAAACCCGAACCAAGATGAGAAGACAGAGAATACTTGAGATTGACATCGATACCGAAAATAATCAGCTCAAGTAGTTTTTTATGCTAGTCACATCGGTACGGATGAAGAAATTTTTTTAAGAAATTTCGAATAATTAACAGGGAACCAATATTACTTAAGCCGCGGAACTCAGGTTCCATGTAGAATATGTTTAACCACATTTTAGGATTGTCGACCCATCTTACTGATGAAACCGAATAATAAAAATGAATGATGAAAAGATACATAAATGAACCGTTAAATGAAGAAGAATAAAAAAATTCGAATATGAAAATTTTAACGACATACCTATGGAAAAACACCTCTATTAAATAACCTCGGTATGACATGCAAAAATCAAATTATTATGATCCTATCAAATTCATGGAGCAACGTTGGTTGGTGTTTGTGGCAGAAAACATTCTCCGAATAATTTTGGAAATGCTGCCGACTTGACAGTTTTTGATAGGATATAAATTCGGGTCCGTTTCGGTTACGCCGACCCGTCCAATACTAATAGTCGACAACACTCTATATTGGAAGCACTAAAAACACCCAATCGATATAGGCCGAAGATATGTTTGCCTAGCTATCAATATTTTCATTGAGAAGATGTCATTAAAGATCCACTATGGTTGCATTTTCCCCACTAAAAAGTAAAGCTCTGTGTCCAAGTTTTGTAAACGTAAGATTATTTTTGCAAAAGTTCCAAAAGATCATATCGATGCGGCCACCCTAGTGTTATACAAATGGACACACATACATGAGTGTAAGCAAACAATAACGAAATTGACCAGATCAACTTACATTTTATTGCCGCAGTGAATCGACCAGCAACCAATGCACCTGTGTCACCCAGACCATGTTAATAGATACATATCTACATGTACTTACATACATATGTACATATATAAGAAAATTTCAAAATAATACTTCCTTCGAGTTCACAGTTTCACAATTTCATATTCTACTCGGAATATTTTTATTGGTTTTTCTCTGCTTGAATTGCGGTTGACGCATACGTAGCCGTGTTTGGTTGGCTTTGCTTGCAAAGGACAACCGAAATGAATTCGCTAACTAATTTATGTGCTGCCTATATGTATATTATATGAACATCGAAATATTACAAATTTTCTTAATTTCTTCTTCTATTCAAATCTCCTTTCTCCAGATTGATCGCTACAATGAGCACCACGAGGCCGTTGAGCAACTAACGGGACAACAACGCATAAATGGCTGGCTAAACATTGACCTAAATCCACTGAAATATGCGCTACTAAACCACGTCTGCAAATGGTCGCACCAACACAAACGCTGGTTGCTGAAGTACGTGGAACACACCTTGAATGTAAGTGAAACCACAAGGGCAAGTCCCTCTTTATGTAAACTCATAATTTTTTCTCCACCAGGAGCTAACCAACTTCATCAGTCATGGTCTAGCGATTCTCCAGCTGCCCGTTGGCTTAAAGAATTTTCGCCGCTTGTTACGCGTACTCGCTGTTATTGGACAAATACAGAAGCACGCCTCCTATGCAGATAATATGTTTAAGCCTCTTAAAGACATTATGGCTTTGCTGAAGTCCTATAATGTGGAATTTGATCAACAGTTGCTAAGGAATATTGATCATTTGCCCTTGCAATGGAAGCATCTGAAGGATGTAGCGGCAGCGCGATCCGAAGCGCTGGAAAATGCTCAAAGCTATCAGAAGGAACGTGTTAATGCCATGATTGTCGTATTCATGTGTCGCTTACAGAATTACGCCAAACAGTTTCCCCGCTTACCGGTGAGTGAGTTATAGAATAATCACTATCTCTTTACGCAACCGAAAGAAAGATATGGTTTGTCCTCATTTGTCTTCAGATACTTTAAATTGAACTTAATTTGTTTCTGGCATCAAGGAAAACCGAAGTTGCTCGAAAATTGCCTTTTCTTTCTTTTAAAAATAACGTTGCAGGGTCAACTGCTTCTGCCTAGCTTCATAACATTACATCGAACTCTTTGACTTAGCTAAACTGATTTAATGCCATCTCCCTGAAATCTGCTCAAATGGCACATATCTGAGGTCTAAATATGGTGTTCCAATTTTTCAAGACGCCGTAATTAACTACCGAAGAAAGATCGTCAGACAAGTCGTCAATAAAGTATATTAACGTCAAATTACGGTCTAACATTTTGTTATTCTAAGTCCCGGAAAGCCTAATTCGTCATGACTTGAATCACTTTCACATTGTAAGCAAAAGTATTATAAATTACGAAAAATTTGTTCAGCCTTCCAGTATAACGAAAGAGGTTTCACTGTGAAGCTTAAAAATCTAGTTGTTGGGGAAGACTTTATCTGAGTTCCAAAAACATTTCACTACTCAGTTCCATAATATTTGCAGTTCTTCTCCGTGCCTTGTGACAATGTTTATGAACACTGCGACGCTGTCTACACTCGTTTAGATAACTTTACTTCACTCCATCGGCGATACATGCGCTACTCGGTGTTACTCGGCATCGATGCTGCCGATCCAACAACATTGCAGTTATGCGCCGCCGAACTACGGCGCATAAAGGTAGGTAGACCTGCATTAGTCAAAAGAATATTTAAACTCCTGTTTACATTCTTCCTTTCTTTTTATAGCAATTGTGGGACTATGTACACGTCATTGAAGCCTGTATTGCGGAGTGGCATGCCACACCGTGGCACAGCATTGACACTGATGAACTGGAAACAGAGTGCAAAAAGTTTACTCGTGATCTACGCACTCTGGATAAATGTATACGTGATTGGGCTCCGTACGCTTATATTGTGGACATTCTCAAGGAGTTGATGGCTTCATTACGCACCATTACCGAATTACAGAATTCGGCTATAAGCGAACGGCATTGGCTCGAGCTAATGCAAACAACCAAGGTAATTTAAAGAATTGTTTTTTTTTTTACTTACCTATTTGACAATCTTCTTTACTTGCATTCGTTGGAAAGTTAACTCAGATGCATACCGTGGAATATCTGGTACGTCTTAGTTGTTACACACATCTTCTTTAATTTTTTTTTTTAATTTAGACATACTGAAGAACCGCTTATTAGCATTCGTAAATAAGAAACACTTTCGACGAACAACTAAGAATCGATTCCCATATATGTGTATATATATATATATATATATCCAGACATAAATATTTATTGCATATGGTGCTCGGAGGGTTAAAGTCATTGCAATCACAGAACCTCTCAAGTGAAGCATAAAAGTTCTTGACACTGATGACTTATTTTTCAAATATGCCCAAAATATAACCGATTCGGTAGAAATACGCTTCAAAAAATCCGGAAATTAATGGAAGTTCTTTGAGCAAGCGTTTTCGAAAAAGTATACCTCTATTTTATATACTCATTGAACTTACCAATATGGTTCTCATAAAATTCTTGAGCAATTCGAAGTCTGGTTAAAATTTATGGATCATCAAAGTCGTACATCGAAACTGGGTACTAAATTTACATAAACTTGACACAGCAGGAAACGGCATTTTTTCATTAAATCCCAGTAGAGTTTTTGAGGTTTGTTTTTAGAGAGAAAAAGCAACAAATCAAAAGGAAAATTATTAAAAATGCAAGAAATAAAGTGACAAAATTATTATCTAATCAAGTCGACAATCAAATCTCTCTATATCGACCGCTCGCTCTCTTTAAACATCTCTCTCTCTCTATCTCCTCTCTTTGAATGTCTCCCCGTTCTGTGTACAATGCAAGCAATTGAGAGCGTTTATTGGACATTAAAAATTAAGCAAGTATACAAAAAGTTGTAATATTCTCAAAATACCAGAGCTCACGAATTTCAACGACAACCATTGAGCTCACGAATCGGAGTGAAATGGGATCTCTAGGCGAAAGAGGAATCTTGAGAGTGTTGCAAATAAAAATTTCTGAAAATTCTGAATTTATGATTTACAAGCTTTGGATATAGCCATGCGGTCTGTGACAGCCACCCTGTGTCGGTATTTTACATTGTCAATTTATGAATTTATTTTCACAATTTGTATCTGTCCAAACTTGATTAGGATCAAGTGCTTGCTGCACTCAGTAACGAATTGCGTAACTTACGCCCGTCAGTTGCAATGAAGGAACATTGTACATTTAATTTTACGAACGAAACAACAGAGCCCACAAATTCAAGGAACTCATATGTATGTACTCGCATGGCTATCTGTGTGTGGGTGTGGGTGGAAGCAAGTGTAGACGAGCTTGAGTTGCATACTTTGCTCAGGTCTATATAAATCTAATCTATAATGCATACTCAATTCAAATATCGTTCCAAAAAGCCTCACACACACACAGACACGCGTTTGCCTCTGATTTTAACAATTACATGAAAATAGTTTGTAAATTTGGTATATATGTGCGTAGGTATTTATGCATCGCATCTGGGACTGAGCTCCGATATTAGCAAATAATTGACAAGTTAAAATTACATTTTCAATTAAAGACAAATTCTGAAATCACAGTCACGAAAATTAGTGGCTCATTCCATTTGTTGACAATCGACTAAATTTATGGTAGGAACTTGTTAATGCAAATGTGTGTATGTTGTACAACAGCTGCCCGAAATTACTTAGACAATTTATTTACATGTCAAATTAACCAACCATATCGTTTACTTGATTGCAAGTACAGTTATACAGAGAAATACAAGTGAAATTTTCAGAAGGGTTTATGAGGAAACACATGCGCACAAACACACGCAGAGCTGCTGAATTGAACTGATAGAGCAAATTAGATGCATATGCACGAGCATATATGTGTGTATGTTGGGAAATACATGCTGTAAATTTCACAGAAAATTTTGTGAGAATTTTTGTCGGTGTTTTAGGTGAAAGTTTAATAAGTTTCACACACAAAAATACTCTCTTTTTTATTGGAATCAAAGGAAAATATTCTAAAAGTTTCGGCATTTGAATTAAAATTAAAATAAACATATATTGAGTAGGCGAAATTACATATGGAAAAATAGTTTAATTCTCCAAAAAATTGCCATATTAATAAAAATTTTTTACAAATTGTACGTAATTATTTTTCGCTCAGAATTATTCGAATTTAAATTAGTTCGTAAAAATTTAATTAGTTTCCTTCTGTAACTTATTTTTAATCGAAAACACAGGAGTACCTATTTTAAGCTAGATCACTGTGTGATAGATCACGTGGCTTTAATTATATATACCTAAAAGTAGGCTACGCTTATAATTATTATTTCATTGAAATATCACTTCTCGAAAATGTAGCCTCCATTTAGTACGCAAAGAGAATACTATGGAGATTCTTAATAATACCAGGTACCCTCAATCTTAGAATTTTAATTGCTTCCGTGACCGAAATTTTGAATTTTCTTTGTTCGAAAATCAAACACTTGCTTATTTGTCATATGACAAATAGATAAATGGTATGGAATTGTACTCCATATATAAAAATTTCATTTCGTTTGGAAATATTTCTTCAAGTACCACGACTGTATAGTGAGAAAAGGAATCGAAAAACTATAGATCGAAGCTGATTGCATACTTTGACCGTCAAGAGACAGAAGCTGACTGTATTACATTTATTTGTCAAAAAATTTCAATTCAATGCTTTCTCCTCTGGGACTTTTTGAGCAATATCAAAACTACCAAGTATATTGAATTCCAAATTTCGATTATGTAGAGTATTTCCAATCTATAATGTATTGAAGACATATGCTTCAAGCTTTTTTCGATTTAAGGACATCTTGATGAATTGAGCCCGAATTGCTGAATACTCTTTTGAATGGCGCACAGGATGTCTCGTCTGAATATTCGGTTGACGAACGACCCTCATAATTTAGTGATTATCTAATATTTTCACTACTCCTAAATATTTTATAATAAGTCTGTTAGTTCACTATTGCTTATAAGTGGTATTCTTATTAATGAAAGCTTTTAACAAGCAATACATATTTACATGAACTAAATAGTATGTATCGAACAAATGCCTTAATAGACCTTTATGCCTTGCACCTGGCATTTCACAACAAATAATAATTAAATTTAAATTAATTTGGTAAATCAAGCTGCAAATCATTGTTAACTGCCTGAGGCTCAGTATATGCATTTGCTAATTTACTTACATGCATGCATACATTGAATACTTATAATGTAAGTACTATGTATAATTGCAAAATATATTGCACTGCAATCTCAAATCACACTACATTCATACCTCTCAAGTTCAAGTATTTTCTTCAAATAATTGTTCACGTTGTTACAAGAAATTTTTGAGAAACTGGAAGAATTGTATTCTGTGTTAAATATCTCCTACTGAAATATCTTAAACATAAAGTTTAAGGGTCCACATAAAGTTCTATCAAACTATTCTATAGGTATATATAAACTGTTAAAAGTTGTGGAGTCAAGCATTTTTTATTTTGAAGCAGATAAAAAATCGAGCAGCACCAAACCCGTCGAAAAGCGGATATCACAAATCTGTGGTGATATTTTTGGGTTTTGGAGCTATGATAATTTTTTTTTTATCTCTAACACGTTTGCAGAGTTTTTGTGACCACATGAACGTTTACTTATTGAACAATTAAAATAGTGGTGGATGACCCGATCGTGAAGAATTTTCGAAGTTTTTACAGCAGCCTTGTATTTGCGAGTCGCAACAAATAGCCCTTACTGCGTCCAGAACTGTCAGAATACTTAGTTTCTTTTAAAATATGATTTAAATTAAAAAGTTTCTCTAAAACTCACAAAGTATGGAGTACGATTTAAGTATTACATTTTGGTATCAAATAGCACGACAGCTTTTTTCTACCAGCAAGTTTATTTTATTCACCGAGTTTCATATGGATAAGCTCCTTTGGATTTTTATAGAAGGGGACTACGGCTCGAGATAATTCGTTAATAAAATACCTAAATGAAAGCGATGACAATGACAATACCTAAAGAAAGCGTGGAACTCGAGACTGCGATTGAGAGTGTTTGATTTTTAGATGGGAGAAAACTCAGTACACATGTAAGAATTCCACAATATATAAATTAACCGACTAGGGAACAATAAAAGGAGTGTTTATACTCATTTTGAGAGCATCCGCATGAATGAGATTCCAAGCAAAGCTCCCATTGCTGATAGCTAGGTAATATGTCTAAAACACGTATAAAGAAACTCTCATCAGGAAAACTTTGTATTTGCTTTTACAAAAAAGTTAACTGACGTTATAGTCAGAGAAAAGGTCACGAAGTTAGCAGCGAACTCTGGAAATTGCATCAATAAAATTTTAGGAATTTCAGTCGAAGCTTTTTATAAATATTCTAATAGTTTTTTCATCTGAGGAGTAAGAATTCAAGGAAAGTACTCGTAAGGTAACTTAACTTTCAATAACGTACTGATTAAATCTAAGGTTAACAATGAGTTCTATTTAAGGCCCCCACGATGTATCGAAAACTGTTCGAGCGACTTATCTATGAACCTAACCTAATAATTTCAACTAGCTCTCTGCCTAAAGTTATTTTATTAATTTATTTGTAATTTCGTGATAGTAATGAAAGATTATATAATATATCTCGTTCAGCTCTCTTTCAAAAGCAATAAAAACACATCCCTGGAACAGTTACTCCGATTGAAGCTGCATCAGCACGAGGAGGAAATTAAGAATACCGTCGATCGCGCAGTCAAGGAAATGACGGTGACCAAAGTGTTAGATGAAATCAAAATCACTTGGACGCGCATGAGCTTCGAAACGGAGCAACATCAGCGGCGTACAGAAGTGCAATTGCTTAAAGTTTCTGAGGAGCTAATGGAGACGCTCGATGATAATCAAATGCAGCTACAGAATATCGCCACTTCCAAGAACATTGAGTACTTGCTTGATAAGCTAAGCTACTGGCAGGGTGTTCTGAATGATATCGATGCGCTAATTGGCAGTTGGTTCGAGGTGCAACGTAAATGGGTTTACTTGGAAGCGATTTTCATCGGAACTGCTGATATACGCGCGCAACTACCCACAGACGCAGCAAACTTTGAGGTTATAGACGGCGAATTCACTCAACTGCTAGGCGAAGTTATACACATTGGCATCGCCATGCAGATCGTGCTACAGTGCGAGCACATTTTCAAGATATTAGCGCCATTACAACAACGCTTAGTGGAATGCGAAAAGGCTTTGAATGATTACTTGGAGGCAAAGCGTTTGGTTTTTCCACGTTTCTACTTCATATCCGCCGTGGATCTACTCGATATACTCTCGAATGGCAATTGTCCGCGTGTCATTGACCGACATCTCATCAAACTGTTCGATTCCATATTGCGACTCGAATACGAACAGTGCGCTGAAAATGGACCATATAGCGCAATCGGTATGTATTCGAAGGAAAACGATGAATACGTACGGTTTGCAGCAGCCAACGAGGAGACGCCGCATGTAAAGTGCGCCGAGCGTGTGGAGTTATGGTTAAATGGTGTCATCTTTCAGATGCGCAGTACGTTGCATGAACTCTTTCGGCGCGCATTGCATGCACAGGTGAATCGACCACGTGAATCGTGGCTGCACGAGTGGCCCGCACAGGTCGCTTTATGTTGCAGTCAAATAGCTTGGGCAGCCGATGTGAATCGGGCATTTGCATGGATGGACGAGGGTTACGAAGCAGCCATGAAGGAGCTCCATAAACGACAGATGGCGCAACTGAATTCACTCATCAACTTACTGTTGGGCGAACTCACATCCGGCGATCGTCAGAAAATAATGACCGTCTGCACGATTGATGTGCATTCGCGTGATGTAGTCGGTAAAATTATACAGGCTAAGGTCGATAATGCACTGGCTTTTCAATGGCAAAGTCAGTTACGACATCGCTGGGATGACACCATGCTCGAGGCAGAGCACCGACCAGCAGCAGCTGACGAGGACTGTTTTGCGAACATCTGCGATGCGGAATTCCGCTACGCCTATGAATATCTCGGCAATACTTCGCGTCTAGTTATTACACCGCTGACGGATCGATGTTACATTACTCTGACGCAGGTAAGTGAAATATGGCTTGGATCCACAAAATTACTTACTGCGAAATGTAAGGTTCCCAAAACAACTTTTGGACTCGCGTCTTTCTATAGACTTGAGGGGAAGTTTCCCTGGCAGCTAATTAATTTAATGGGCATTCACCTTTGAAGAAACCCTAACTTGAATTTATGAAAAGGTCATACTTCTAATAGACTGCACTTCTTTGAAAGAAAAATTTCAACACGAACTTTTTGTATCCGCGGTCAAAAAGCACCTAAAAATGCCTACATATATAACATATTTAATGTCGTTCATCTATTCCAAAGTTTATCTCAAACCTTTACAATCGCAGTCATTGCATCTTGTAATGGGTGGCGCTCCCGCTGGACCAGCTGGCACTGGCAAAACTGAAACCACGAAAGATTTGGGGCGCGCTCTCGGTATGATGGTGTACGTGTTCAACTGTTCAGAACAAATGGATTATAAATCTTGTGGCAACATATACAAAGGTCTAGCGCAGACTGGTGCGTGGGGCTGTTTCGATGAATTCAATCGAATAGCAGTCGAGGTACTGTCAGTTGTGGCCGTACAGGTGAAGACTATACAAGACGCAATCAAGGTATGACATTTCTCTGTTAAGGTAAATAATAACTATCAGCTGGCTTTACGCAGATGCATCAAAATCGTTTCACATTTATGGGCGAGTCCATCGCTTTAGTGCCTTCTGTGGGTATCTTCATTACTCTCAACCCCGGTTATGCAGGACGTACTGAATTGCCTGAAAATTTGAAGACACTCTTTCGTCCATGCGCTATGGTTGTACCGGACTTCGCGCTCATTTGTGAAATTATGCTAATGGCGGAGGGGTTCCAAGATGCCCGCATACTCGCACGTAAGTTCATAACACTGTACACACTGTGCCGTGAGCTTTTGTCTAAGCAGGACCATTATGATTGGGGGCTCCGCGCTATCAAATCAGTGTTGGTGGTGGCAGGCACCTTGAAGCGAGATGACCACAGTCGACCAGAGGATCAGGTTTGCCTCCACTAACAGTGTTATCATAAGTTTTTTCACTAAGTTTCACATTATCTTTCAAGGTACTCATGCGTGCCTTGAGAGACTTTAACATACCAAAGATTGTGACCGAAGACGTTTCCATTTTTATGGGACTTATTGGCGATCTCTTTCCCACGCTAGATGTGCCACGCAAGCGAATCTTTGACTTTGAAAAGACTATACGACGAGCGGTTAATGAAAATAAGCTACAACCTGAAGAGGGCTTTCTGATGAAGGTGGTACAACTTCAAGACTTGCTGGACGTACGACATTCGGTCTTTATAGTTGGCAATACTGGCACTGGAAAGACAAAAATCTGGCAAACACTACTTGAAACCTATCGCATACAGAAGTTGAAACCCGTCTGCAGTGTGCTCAACCCGAAAGCCTTATCCAATGATGAGCTCTTCGGTGTGGTAAACTCGACAACACGTGAATGGAAGGATGGACTTTTCTCATCGATAATGCGTGAACAGACGAATTTACCAGAGGGTACTCCCAAGTGGATTGTGCTTGATGGTGACATCGACCCAATGTGGATAGAAAGCTTGAATACCCTCATGGATGACAACAAAATATTGACACTCGCCAGCAATGAACGGATTACACTGAAGCGTGAAATGCGTCTACTCTTCGAGGTGGGGCATCTTAAGGCAGCCACACCGGCTACAGTTTCCCGTGCTGGTATTTTGTATATTAATCCGCAAGATATGGGTTGGTCACCGTAAGTAACATAAGTTTGGAAAATTATTATGAGCCCAACTGTATAATTCTTGCTATAGGTATGTGCTCTCATGGATAGAAACGCGTAATGACCCTATTGAGAGAGCTACTCTAATCACTTTGTTTGAAAAATATTTTCCCAGCTTAATTACTATACATCGCACATTCCAACGCACAACGCCGATTAGCGAAATGGCTATGATACAAATGACTTGCCATTTGCTCGAGAGCTTACTGCACTTGCTCAAACAGGTAAATCGTATGGCATCTGAAATTAATAAGATACGTTACGTATAAGATCGACGGTCAGAGGTTCGGACTGTGCCTAACAGACAAACAGAAGAAGTGGAAGTAGACGTAGAAGTAGATAGAAGTAGAAATAGAACCTCTTGCAATATTTTCATATTTCATTATAGGCTGATAAACTCGCAGAAACAACAATCGATGTCACTACGCACAACCTCGTGAATCCCAGTGAAGCCACAAGCGGCTCACTTGACCTCTCCATCGAATTGATCTTCATTTATGCAACAATGTGGGGCTTCGGCTCAGCCTTGCACCAGGACCACATCATCGACTGGCGACGCGAATTCCATAAATGGTGGATAAGCGAATTCAAGGATGTCAAATTGCCGATACAAGATTCCATTTTCGATTACCAGCTGGATGTGCGCACAAACAAATTTCGCCGTTGGAGTGAATTAGCAGCAGAGCGAAAAATTGAATCAATAGATACGGAAATGCCAATACAGGTACGCACCTCGCACATAACAAATATCGACTGTTATCAAAATTTGGTTTCGTTTCGCAGTCTTTGCTCGTGCACACGGCAGAAACAGTGCGATTGACATACTTTCTGAAATTGCTCATCGAACGTAGATACGCGTGCATGTTGGTAGGGAATTCTGGCTGTGGGAAGAGTGCAATTTGTCGTGAACTTTTCAGCCTATATGAAAGTGAACTCGGTACAAGCGATGTTGAAAGTTTAATGCAAAAACCAGCTGTGGACTTAAAACGCGCCAACCTAATGTCGAACAGACCACGAAACATAGCAGTCCAGACGACATATTTCAACTACTACACCACGTCGGAGATATTTCAGAAAATACTTGAACGCCCATTGGAAAAGAAGTCTGGACGCTGTTATGCGCCTAGTGGGGCAAATCGACATCTTATTTACTTCATTAATGATCTCAATATGCCCGAAGTGGATGCATATGGCACAGTGCAGCCGCACACGATAATACGACAGTTCATGGACTACCGACAGTGGTGAGAAATGCATCAAAAAGTAAACTAATAAAAATAATTTCTACAAACTTTTACTGTCCACAACAGGTACGATCGTCAGCGTTTGCAGTTAAAAGATATACGTCACTGTCAGTTTGTCGCCTGCATGAATCCCACGGCTGGCTCTTTCACTATCGATCCACGCTTGCAACGCCATTTCTCGGTGTTTTCTATACCAACACCCTTCGAGGAAACACTGCAACGCATTTTCAGTACAATTTTACACAGTCACTTGGAGAACCCGTACAACTCCTTCAGTAAGGAGCTCAAAAGCATCGCTGAACTATTGGTACAAGTAGGTATCGCATTACATCGTCGTGTGGAATATGCTTTTCTACCGACTGCGGTGAAATTCCACTACGCTTTCAATCTACGTGATCTCACCAATATCTATCAGGGGCTGATGTACAGTTGCGGCGTACCGACCGGGCAAGCTGGCGGTATTATGTTGGCCAACAACGGCACGATCTGCAGTAAACCTGCCGACTTGATACGCCTTTACGTGCACGAGGCGTACCGTGTCTACCACGATCGTCTTGTCGATCAGTATGACATAAAGGCCTTCAAAGCAACCATACGCGATATTTTTAAGAAGGACTTTGAGGATTTCGATGAAGACTTTGTTTTTGCCGAACCCCTTATTTACAGCCACTTTGCACAATCGCTTGTGGATCAGAAGTACATGCCGCTACGTAGCTGGGATAAGTTACATCAATTGCTGATGGAAGCGCAGGCTAACTACAACGAGATTGTAGGCTATATGAATTTGGTGATGTTCGAAGACGCTATGATACATGTTTGTCGGTATGTACTTCAAAAACTTTAATTCTCTTATGAACTGTTTGTATTTACATAAAACTGCAGCATCAATCGCATACTGGAGAGTCCACGTGGCAATGCGCTGCTGATCGGCGTCGGCGGCTCGGGTAAACAGACACTCGCACGCCTCGCCTCGTTTATCTCATCGCTAAGTGTATTTCAAATACAACTTAAGCGTGGTTTTGGCCTGCAGAATCTGAAAGAAGAATTCACCGCTTTATACATGAAAGTTGGTCTGAAGAATGTGGCCTCAGTGTTTCTAATGTCCGACGCACAAATACCAGAGGAATCTTTACTAATGCTCATCAATGATCTCTTAGCCTCCGGCGAGATACCAGAGCTCTTCAACGAAGACCAACTGGATACTATTATAAATGGCATACGTAATGAAGTGAAGCAAAGTGGTATGCTCGACACCAAAGAGAATTGCTGGCGCTTTTTCATCGACAAAATTAAACGGCTCCTAAAAGTGGTGCTCTGCTTCTCACCCGTCGGTCAGACCTTACGTGTGCGTGCGCGTAAATTTCCAGCCATTCTTAGTCGCACCAGCATCGATTGGTTCCATGAATGGCCAAAAATAGCCTTGGAGTCAGTCTCGCAGAAATTTCTCAGTGAAATCGAGCAGCGCATTTTACCCGTGAGCTCAAATACATCTCGTATATCGTGTTTCCCATTTAACTCTTCACTTTGTCTCTTAACTTTTATTGATTTTCCTACGGCATCCCTTTTATGTCCACATATCGCACATTGTAGCGCAACATGGTGAAGCCTATCGCTTGCTTTATGGCCTACGTTCATCACACAGTCAATCAGATTTCGAAAATTTATTTACAAAACGAAAAACGTTTTAACTACACAACACCGAAAACCTTTCTCGAATACATCTTCCTCTACCGTAAATTGTTGGTGGAGAAGAACAGCGAACATACAGGACGCATTCAGCGCTTGCAGAGCGGCATGTCTAAATTGGCTGAGTGTGCTTGCCAAGTGGACGCACTGAAGGTAGGAAAGTTCGCACAGTTCACACACACACACACACCCTCATATACGATCTCACACTCTTTCACAAAGGTGAAGCACAAAGAACAACACGAATACGTGTGAAATTGTGTGCTTTGGACAGCCAGTTGAGTGGACAATCGACCGTCCGCTTTTCAATTAGTCCTCGTAATTGAGTTGTCTACGCGACTAAGTGTCATGTGTAGCGCTACTCGCAAACATTTTTCAATGTGTGAAATTCGTTGCAAAGTGTAAATGGAAGTGAATATTCAAAGCGAAATGATACGGTAAATAAATTTGCGTTTCAACACGACCACAGTAATCGAAACGGAACTTGATGGTTTTGAAAGGCATGAATGATCTCTATTTAGAGATTATATGGCAGGCATTTTTGAAATTTTAACGAATGAGTACCACTTTACCGAAGAAGAAAACCACAGTAGAAAGCACGAAGATAAGAATCGATTACTTGTCTAAGGCGGCCTTAAAAGCATTTTTAGAAGAAGTGTTGATCAAAGGAATTGGAAATTATATTATCAGGGGAGCTTGAAAAAACTCTTAAAAAAAAAATGCAACACTCCCACATATTGTAACGGAATGTTAGATGGCGAAACGAACGAAACGCTTACTTTTACAAATTTTACAAAGTATTAGCAGAACCGTAGAAACCTAGAAAGAAGACTTGATAGTTTCCCTCAAAGTCAATGCTCTAAACTTGTTTCCACTATTACCTTCGGGGTATCTAACGGTAGTTTCAAGAAAATTTGAACGGACTTAGACCAAATTAAAAATTTAATTACGATTTAACGATTTACTATCACATCCACTATCACTTACTTTCAATCGAGAATGAAGTGGAGGCCCTATATATTTCTCTGAAAATATATGTTTTTATCAGCATAAATTTAAAATATACTACTTAGAGATACACTTCAAATTTTTATATACCATACTACTTATTCAACATTTTCTTCCCATAACAGAACCAGTTAGCCATTCAGGAGGTTCAACTGGCAGCAAAGAATGACGCTGCCGATAAACTAATCGTCATTGTTAGCGCTGAGAGTGAGAAGGTGAAACGCGAGAAGTCTACTGCATCTGAAGAGGAGCAACGCGTGCGAATCATTGAAGAAGATGTTTGCATGAAAACCAAATTGTGTGAGGAAGATCTGCGCAAGGCGGAGCCAGCACTTTTTGCCGCACAAGCAGCGCTAAACACTCTAAATAAGAATAATCTCACCGAGCTAAAGTCGTTCGGCTCACCACCCAAGGCTGTGGTAAATGTGTGCGCTGCTGTAATGGTATTACTCGGAAAAAATGGTAAGATACCACGTGATCGCAGCTGGAAAGCAGCCAAGCTAATGATGGTACGCGTCGATCAATTTTTATACGACTTGGTGAACTATAATAAAGACAGCATACATCCAAATATTATTGAAGTGCTGCAAGAGTATTTAAAGGTAGTGTGTCCATTCATCATGAATTTCAAAATAAATGCTCTCTACACTTTCGTAATTCTACTTAGGATCCCGAATTCAGCCCCGAGAAAGTAGTGCAAAAGTCCGTAGCTGCAGCTGGTCTCTGTGCTTGGGTTATCAACCTGCATCGGTACCATCAAGTGTTTCTCATAGTCGGTCCCAAGCAGCAGGCTTTGCAAGATTCGCAAAAGGAATTGCAGGAAGCACGTGAACGCCTTCAGTACTTAAAGTTCAAAATCCAAGAATTTGAGATGAAACTTGCTGAGATACAGGCAGAGTTCGAGGAGGCTATAGCAGCGAAGCAGATGTGTCAGCGTGAAGCGGACAAAACGGCATTCACCATAGACCTGGCGCATCGTCTCGTCAACGGTCTGGCCAATGAGAATGTACGTTGGAGGGAATCAGTGCAGAGGTAGGGAGAACCATATTCCTGTGATTCATATGAGAAGATATTTCAGTGAGTGGTCTCAAATGTAGTTTGTACGGACATATACCGCCTGATGGTATCTCTAAAGTAGTTTAATTAGCATTACGATAATGGAGCTAACTCACGGTTAGTTGAGGTTATAGTGGTGTCAACCATCATAGGCTTGGAGGCGCTTATATTATTTCTAAAAAACGATACCAATCCTCTGAGAGTGACTATAATTCTCAAACTCCGGAAAAGATGGGACGAAATCTTGAAAAATTAAATTGGGGGAAACAGCTATTTGCTCATATTTTAAAAATGTTTTCATTGTAGAGAAGTAAAAATGGGAGGTATGTTCAACTTTATTCCCCACTTTAAAGCAATAACACTCCCAGATTGATTTCTGTTAAAACTCTAGTCTGAAAAAAGCTTGTATGAAGCAAAGGTCTATTTTCTGGGGCATACTGCTTACAATAAATGTAGCATATTTTAGGCTTGTATAAATTTATTGAAATTATTATATGTCTGAGCCAGAAAATTGTTTGTCTAGTTACGAGTGGAGCAAGGCGCCTTCGTGTACATAGTATATATAAAATGTATGTACATATTATATGTGACTCTCACAAAGAGCCATATACTAGAAACAAAATATTTATTGCTCATAGAGTTCATTGAAGTGACGAGCGCTTCAAGTTTCTGTTTGATGAAATAACTTGCAAAATTTTAATTAAACCAAATCGAGCATCTTAAGAACATTAAAATGCATGCATATTTGTAATTTTGATATTCCTTATTTGCCGTGCTTAGTCAAGTGCTAAACAGTTTTTTGCTTGTCATGCTGCACATGTTGAAGACTTGAGTATAACTTCGGCGTCAAAAGGGCTTAGGCTGAAGAGTAATTTATATTTGAGTGTATGTGTGTGCTCAGATTACTCAGTTTCATACGATTACGTTTGAATTAGTCAATATTTTTGCTTTGCACTACAATAACTTAAAACTTTAAATATTTTATAATCAAAGCTTCTCTTTATTAAAATCCATAAGTCAAAAGCATACGTGAAATATCGCCTCAATTGCAAAATAAGCGCTGCTTTAAATTGTATATGTGCATGTATGTATAGATAATACGGAGAATAGTACATAGAGAGAATGCATTCATGCAAACTTGCTGCATTGCATCCTTACCGCCGCTGTACGCCAGTGCCCGCGAGCAGTTATCAACCATCATCCATCACCCATCACCCATCAGCCATGAACCATTTGCTTAAGGTCCAGGTCATTATTTTTTCAATTTCCCGTTGCTTAAGCGCATTAACTTTGACTTCCGTCTTCGTGGACGACACTTTTCTTCACTTAAATACAAACACGCATATATAATAACATATTATGGTTTCATCTTTTGCATTGCTTACTCCGCGTACGCCCGACTATCGCTGACTTTGACGCTTTGTGTTGTCGTCAATAAGCAGCTTACAAGCAAAAATTGGTACACTACCTGGAGATATCTTGCTAATTTCCTCCTTCTTGTCATATGTTGGCTGCTTTACGAGACGCTATCGCGAAGAGCTGCAGCAGAAGATGTGGAAGATGAGCTTTGCTAAAATTGAGGTAAAATGTGAATATGAAAACTTCTTTCTTCAACTTCTTTCTTCTTATTTACATTTATTGCTTTCTAATAGTCTCTGGTTCCATATACAATTGGTGTGGATCCCCTAACACTGCTCACCGACGATGCACAGGTTGCGACTTGGAATAATGAAGGGCTGCCCGTGGATCGTATGTCGACGGAAAATGCAACAATTTTAACACATTCCACGCGCTGGCCGCTAATGATTGATCCACAGCTGTGAGTTTAATTTCCTAGTGATTTAGGCATACCTATTTTTGAACAATTTGCATTTTCGCACTCACTTCTTCCGTCTAAATAACACCCCTGTACATATAGAATTTTATAACCTAATCACTCAGTTCATAAATCTTCACAAAGCTTTCTAAAGCTCACGACAATTTGGTAAACCTTATAACCGGAGCTTTTGTTCCAAACGTTGTTCATAGACCAGAATATTCCAAATGAAATTTGGGTCAGGTGTGCCTATTAGTTTACAGAGGTAGTTATATTCGGACTTCAAACAGTTTAAAAACAGAGTTTAGAGCCGACAAAGAAGGCAAAATCGCATGTATTAAAAGAAATTTCGAAAGATTACTTTATCCATCTGAATTATTAACGCTCTCTATCGGAATATGCCTCTGTTCAACTACAAGATGACTTTGTAGATCTCCGTGTAGGCTCCAAGATATATGTACTTTCATATTGAGCTTCACTGTGGGAATTCCTGCTATTTTTGAAAGCTTAAACAGAGCTTTTTTAGACGGACTTAAAAAAAAATTATTTTTATATTTGTCTACGATGGGAATTTTTATAAATATAATGAAGTTATCTTTAAAAAGTAAGATTTCATTCAGACATCCCTGGAGACAAATGTTTCTCTCTAATTGTTTATATCAATTATATCAATTATTTTAATCAATTTACGATTTCTATATAAGAAAACTCGAAATCTCTAATGAGCTTTCTAAAGAACTTTTCTTTCAGTTATTGTTTCAAGCCCTATATGAAATGCACGTAAAACAGAGGTTAGAAACTCGGCAAAATTTAAAAGTCTGAATTTCGCTTGTCTCAGAACCATGTACAAAAGTAATGTACATAAATTCTTCAGTCTTACGTAAACTTTTATTTCTCTAATACAAAGTCAAGGCATTAAATGGATAAAAAATCGTTACGGAGATGCTCTGGTTATAATACGTTTGAATCAAAAGGGCTTCCTAGATGTGTTGGAGAAATCTATGAATAACGGTGATACTGTGCTGATAGAGCAAATTGGCGAAACAATCGATACCGTGTTGGAGCCATTACTAAGTCGAGCTTTAATAAAAAAGGGACGGTACATACGTATTGGTGGCAAAGAGATGGACTTCAATTCTAACTTTTGTTTGCTGTTGCATACAAAACTACCGAACCCACATTACAAACCCGAAATTCAGGCGCAAACCACGCTAATCAACTTTACAGTCACGCCAGATGGACTGGAAGAGCAGTTGCTAGCTGAAGTTGTTAAAATCGAACGACCCGATTTGGAGCAAATGAAGATCGACGTAACGCTACAACAGAACAAGTTCAAAATTTCACTAAAGACCTTAGAAGATGAGCTGCTTGTTCGTTTAGCCACAGCTAGCACGAATGTACTGGATGACCATGCGCTCGTGATCAACTTGGAGGCGACCAAGCACACTGTGGATGAGATTGAGCTGAAGGTGCGTGAGGCGCTCATAGCGAGCGCGCAAATTGATGAAGCGCGTAATATCTATCGTGCAGCTGCCAAACGGGCCGCGATACTTTACTTCGTGCTGACCGATCTGAGTCGTATAAATCCGATTTACAAATTTTCATTGAAATCATTTATGAGTGTTTTTAAGAAGGCAATATCAACTGCGCCAAGAAGTAAGAATCACGAAAGACGTGTTCAACACCTGGTAGCCTCCATCACATTGCAGACGTTCATTTATACGATGCGAGGTCTCTTTGAAACCGATAAACTGACATTCACGTCACATATGATATTGCGTATCCAAAGCGCGGCTGGGCAAATTTCCAAAGATGAGTTTGATTTCCTTTTGCGCTTTCCACATGATCCCAATTCCCTATCGCCTTTGGACTTTGTTAGCCGCAAAGCTTGGGGCGGCATAAAATCTCTGGGTAGCATTGAACATTTTTACGGTATTGACAAAGACTTGGAGAGCTATCCGAAGCGATGGAGTAAATTTCTTGCAAGTTCAGCGCCGGAACGAGAGCTATTTCCCGGCGAGTGGAAGTATCGTTCGCCTCTGCAGAAACTTTGTATTATACGAGCTCTGCGACCGGACAGGATGCTGTACGCAATGAGGTGGGTAAATTAACCTATTCAGATAGATCATCTCTTTCATCGGAGCCAATAATCGGAAGAGAACATTTTTATGATTATTATCAATCGTTAGTTTATTCCTCTTTAGTTTTGACCTACCTTCTCGAGAGTGCATCTCATGTCAAACTTTTTTCATTTTAGGTTGTTTGTGGAGCTTACGATGGGCAAAGGATACACTAAAACACAAACAGCTACCTTTACAGAGATCTACAAAGAAATCAACGCCCACACACCGGTCTTATTTATACTTTCACCTGGTGTTAATCCCATACGCGATGTGGAGCTTCTGGGTCAACAGTTAGGCTTTCGTGCTGACCAAGACACGCTAATTAACATATCCTTGGGACAAGGACAAGAACAATTAGCAGAAGCCGCAATCATCAACGCTTTGACCAGCAAAAAGCATTGGATCGTGCTGCAGAATATTCATTTAGTCGTCAACTGGCTACCTTCACTGGAAAAATTATTTGAACGTATAGCTATAGAGAAGGAAACAAATGGTGACAGTGATGAATCCAGTTTTCGCTTGTTCGTCAGCGCGGAGCCCGCACCGGATCCAGAGTATCATGTCATACCTCAAGGCATACTTGAGTCTTCGCTGAAAATAGTGAATGAGCCACCATCGGGAATGGCCGCCAATCTACACAAGGCTTGGGATAACTTTTCGCAGGAGACTTTAGAAACCTGCACTCAAGAAGCCGAGTTCAAAGCTATACTCTTTGCACTTTGCTACTTTCATGCCGTTTCAGGTGAGCGTTGTAAATTCGGACCACAGGGCTGGAATAAGTCATATCCCTTCAATGTCAGCGATCTTATGATATCGGCCAATGTGTTACATAACTATTTGGAGGGGAGTTGCCGCATACCGTGGGAGGATCTACGTTATCTCTTCGGCGAAATTATGTACGGCGGCCATATTACCGACGACTGGGATCGTCGTCTCTGTCGGACATATCTCGAAGAGTTACTACAGCAAGAGCTGGTAGATGGCGATTTTGAGTTGTGCCCAGGCTTTCATGCACCACCCAATCTCGACTATCAAGGCTATCACAACTACGTAGATGAGGTATTGCCAGCTGAGTCGCCCGTCCTCTACGGACTACATGCAAATGCCGAAATAGGTTTTCTAACGAGCGCATCGGAGCAGCTGCTTAAGACAATATTTGAATTGCAACCACGTGAATCAGAGCTTAGCACAAATTGTAGCGCGCCACGAGAGGAGCTTGTCAAGATCATGAGTGAGGACTTTCTAGATAAAATGCAAGATGAATTCAATTTACAAACCTTGCTAAATCGCGTAGATCGTAAGACGCCATTTGTTGTAGTCGCGTTGCAAGAGTGCGAACGTATGAATGCACTAATATTCGAAATAAAGCGGTCATTACGAGAGCTGCTGCTGGGCTTGAAGGGTGAACTTACCATAACGCCCGACATGGAACGTCTGGATAATGCAATTTTCTACGATACCGTCCCATCAGCTTGGGCTCAATTAGCGTATCCCAGTATGTTGAGCCTGCAAAGTTGGTATGCCGATCTTCTGCATCGCATAAAAGAATTGTCGAGTTGGCTCAATGATTTTAAACTACCCTGCACCATTTGGCTCGGTGGTTTGTTCAATCCACAAAGCTTTCTAACAGCCATAATGCAAGAAAGTGCACGTAAACATGACTTGCCTTTGGACCGAATGTGTCTAAGTTGTGAAGTTACGAAAAAGGAGAAGGACGACATATCGTAAGTATTGTTTGTTGTATAGTATTGTTGTATTGTTGTTGTGTTGTGAGAATGAATTCGAAGATCATACGATGGAGTATTTCCGAAATCGAATCACAGAAACGACTCCACTATCACCTTTCTTCGGTCTAGCAATTGCTGAGTACCAATTCAGTTTTCTGTATAATTTTCGAAATATTTTGGCACTCTACAAAAAAGTATGCTAACAGAAATTCCCAAAGTATTTACTGCTTAATAAAAGTTCAATGGCTAATAACATCATTTTAGAATCATCGTGGAACATTATAAGAAGAAGATGGTTAAGCTCAAGTTTAGAATTAGGCACATAAGGGAGACCATTTAATTTTTATGAAGAGAAGACTCTTTAAAGAGGGAGAAAACCATTAAGCTTTATTTATTGCCTTAAAAGAAAATTTTTGCAGAGCATTTTCTTTACTTTCAAGGCGAAGAATTTCAAGAACCACTTCACTTCCATGCTTCGTGCTAAATATAAGTAGTTAAAGTACATTAGTGAGGAAAATACAACGATTTCCAAAGATATTAAATTACATGTAATTTGCAAATAATGGAGATTGTCTTCTCCATTTATAATATTATATTATATATCACGTCAAAAACTTTGCCAGTGTACTATGCATTACATAATAATTCTGTAAAAAGATTTGCATTTAGTTCTCTTCTTTCATTCACGAGCCAAATTTATACGCATTTTCATCATCTTCCGCACAGATTACCCCCAGTTGAAGGTGCACTCGTGCATGCTCTTTACCTGGATGGCGCCAGTTGGGATTGCCAACTTAATTCTATTGTGCCATTGCCGCCGAAGGAGCTGCTCTGTGCCATGCCGGTCATTTATATAAAATCTATTGTGCAGGAGAAACAAGAATCGCAGCGTTGTTATGAGTGCCCATTATACAAGACAAGGTAAGACACAATTCATATGCATACATCTTAATATATTTGGGCTACGACTTTACTATATTTTAGGTGTGGAAATTGGATTCATATTTTTATTGTGCTTACAGTGCAGCGGCCTAACTTTTCTAAAATTATTTTAAAGGAATTTTGGGAATAATTTTAGAATTTTTGTTAATTGCAGATTACGTGGCAGCACCTATGTGTGGACGTTTAATTTAAAGACACGCGAACGACCAGCTAAATGGATACTTGGCGGAGTGGCCTTATTACTTCAACCATAAAGTACGAAGACAGGGATAGTTTCGCTTGTTAGTATAAATACTTTTCAGATATCCACAGAATACTCTTAACTATGTTAAATAATAATCAGCACTTTGCTTAACTCAGATTACACCAAAATAAATAAAACATAAATAAATATGTGCCTTTTTAGAAGGTTAGAGAAACGGCTATGTATTGAAGCATTTATTTCACAGGCTCCAAGACACACAGAGCTTAAATCAAATATGATTTGTTTCCTTTTAGACAGAAGATTTCCTAGAGGGATTTCTTTCAAACCAGCTGTCAAAGCAAACATTGTGTTTGACACTTATGGCCAGTATTCACACACATCAGCGATGACGTTAATTTCTGGACTAACGAGTACGTAAATAAGCAAACTGCGCTGCTTGTAGTGCTTACGATCTTGAAGAGACTCTCCGTGCTCTCTTGCAAACCAAGAAAAGTTACTAGCTCTTGTAGTTTAAGACATTATTGATATATACTTTTTTAAAACGATAGCTGGAGCCAACATTACCATCAACGCTAATCATATAAGAGCTAAATGGTTCCTACAGGGCACTGCTCGTGAAACCTGCCCTTAGTGGGATGACCCTGTTATATAAAGAAATTCGTCATAAGACGCAATCGCATGGAAACTAAATCAGTTCATATGCCGAAAAATCTATTCAAAAACTAACTACGATAAAATTTGCGAATTAATAAAGCCAAATATGGAACATGATTATGAAACAAACATGCAAATACCGAAAAATAAAAATCCCTTTATATGTTTAACGTCGCATTTATCTCTCGCGGAATATGATTCAGAAGCGTGATTTGAGAGAAACATTTCCTGAATATTTATGAAGTGATAAGATTATCAGCTATACGAGCTTTATCACGACAATGACAGCTTAAGGCATATGAATAAACTTAAAAGGCAAAGCTTAGCAAAAGTTAGATAACGTAACTATTATAACTGAAGTGGAGGATTTCTCGGCGGCGATTGTAGAGACTTGAAATTTTAAGGGTGACTGATATTTTCCCGCCCGATCTATGATTAAAAATTGCATTGTATAAAAATATTATTATTCCAATAGTAGTCCCCCTGCGGGTCGGGGGATAAGAATAACCCGCGGTAAGGCATGCCTGTCGTAAGAGCCGACTAAAATCCATAAAATGCACTGCATTTGAAATAGACTTTGCTCTAAAAATAGGCTTAGCCATGTCAGCTTGAACTAAGTTTATAACACTTTAAATGTATTATGCACACACTTAAAGAGGCATTTTAGTTCAAGCTACAACTGCCACCAGTCGGAGTTGAATGGGTAACTCAAGTGGAAGTAGCCTAGGCTACAAGGTCTGACCGGACACTTCAATCTGGTGCCACGGGGAGCAGGAGCCCGTTGGAGTCTGGAAGGCGCTCCAGCCTGCTCATTGCGGCAGGCCCTTCGGGGAGTATCGTGGTGGTTGTGGTTTAATACCTGAATGCGGGTAGAACTTTTAGGCGGTACACTTCAGTGTGGAGTTGCATTGCAACCGGGTGTCGAACCCAAAGTACGGCAAAGGTTTTAGGTAGGCCTCAAGCCTCACCAAGGTGGTTATTGTGACCATTCCACAATGCCGATCGGTACCGTTGGTTTTAGCAAAAAGCTATTACTGACGAGGCGCTGATCAACGCATCATATTGATTCGTTGTGTTGTAGAACACCGTGGAGTAAGGCTGTACAACGGCAGGTACCCACGTAAAACACATCGTTCACTATTCCAATAGCAGTCATTCCTCAGCAGATAAAATATTTCGAACATGAGTTAGTCATAATAATCACTCGGCACTTCGTAACGATCACTCTCCGAACGTTTAGGAATTGTCAATATAGTCCATTTATAGGAAAAAAGAGCATAAATTTCGAATAACTTCAGAAAAGAGAAATAGTTTTTATAATACATATCCAATGTTTTATATTTATGTTTCATATATATATAAATCATAAAAGCGTCCTACCGTCTCGATAACACGAAATGCATGTGATGATTGTGTATGAATGCGATGGTCAGTGTTTTAGCGAAAAATTCTACTTTATTTTAGAACGATGGCAGAAAACAAATGGTTAAATAAAATAAGACCTAACAAGAACCTAAGAACCTAACAGAAGAATAAAAACGGGGAATTTTTCGAAAATTTATATCTGCCGAAGTGAACGCAAAAGAAACGAGTATTTGGTGCCTTGAGAGGAATTTGTAGATGTATCATATTATTTATACAACAGTAACGATATATGGTACATATGTACGTATGTACATTTTCGATATGATCAACAAGTAGTACCCAAGTTGTAGCGCATTTAAGCTTCACATTATCAGTGCACGAAACGAAATTATGGCAACTGATACTTATTAATTTATATATAATAATCTTTTATAATAATATATTTTTATATAAAAATTGTCGTTTGAAGGAACTCATGGAATTTAGCTCGAGTAGTTTAAAAAACAGTTTTATTCTTTTGGTAGAATTTGGTATCGTCTTTTCGATTTGCTTTTTGTAACCCTCGGACGAGAAGGCCTTTAGTTTATCGAGTGAATTTCTTTTTATGGCCTCTATATAGTCCACTATTCTCTTATTCTCTTTAAATATAGTATCTGTAATCGAATCGAATGATTTCTCTAACTAACAAAAAGTCACGTGGACACTAATCAGTCTAAGTAATGACTACTCGATGTTCCTTTTATGAAAAATTCAAGTCTGCTGGTAATCTCTGAAAAAATGTTGAAAGCACTTGTTGTCTCGTAAATCTGACAGTTCCCTAGCCCCATTGTATGCTTTATGTTACTCAAATACTTGGGTTTTCGGTAGAGTTTATTCTCCAACACCGTTTAACAACATTCTGAATGATGCATTAAAAATTTCTAACAAAAAACTTGTTCCATTCTGAAGTGATTAATTGTCGGGGGAATACTTTTCATAAAAAAATAAAAATTTAAAAAAACATACTACTTTGTGAAATCGTAACTTAGTTACGGGCGTTAGTTATTAATAAGAAAGATATTTACTGATGTTTTGCAGCTGCGTGTTTCGAACTCACAGCTAACTGCCTGATAGTCACACATTAACCCACTCAGCTTCGTATCCACTAGTATTGCAGCACAGACATAATTATAAACATTCATCAATAAGTAGATGAAAGAAGAAGAAAGTAGGTGAAAAAATAAGTAGAAAGAAAATAGAAATGTATGCACAGTACATAGGCGTTGGTCATATGAATTCAACATGCTATGTTGAAAACGCGCTTGTCACATCTTTTGACGGGAAATATACAAATTCAAGCGCGCTAAGTCATCGTACTTCTCTGGCCAGCAGCCAAATTAATATTTTTTTGACGAACTTGTGAAATCACATTTGCAAAATAGCAACAACATTATGACATGCCTCACAAATGTACATAAATACATACCTCGAGTATATTTATTAAACATGTTTATGGACAGTGCGCGCAAAACGTGTGTAGTATACTTCATGAACTTACCCAAATTTTCCAAATGAAGCTGGCCGATGTGCATAATGACTTGACGAGTTTTAGTCGGTCTACGGAATATAAAATTCATCTGAAATAAGTCACTTGCAGAAGAGCGCTCATAATTTGGTCGAAATTTCATCTATAAATAAAAATATTAGACGCGCAAACTGGCACGTGATTCAAGAAGTAACACAGTCAACAGCAATTTAAGCCAAAGTAAGTGATATGTGTAACATTCTACTTGAATAAATAAAAGCAATTTGAAACTCCAACAATTTACTTTCCTTTCCTATATAATGTATAAAATTCAAGTTGTCAGTCGAATTCAGTTTTTACCCAGCCGAATTATCAAAAATTAAACCATCCGGTTATATGCCAACGTAAGTAGTCTCAGTGAATATTTATGTTGTTGTTATTGTTATTATTGCTATTGTAGAGACAGAAAACATTCCCCAAATAATCTTGATTAATGTTGCCGAGTTGACAGTCCTTAGCCGAAAAAAATACGAGTCCATTCTGGTTATATGGACCCGACTATCGTGGGTTTGAAAAATCAAAATTTTTTTGTTTTCCATTATTTTATACTATGGTACTATTAGGTTACTTATCAGCTCAGGTGCAGCGGTTTTTCATCCATTTCTAATTCCAAACGTGCTTATTCATACTTTTCGGTATGCATACTTTTTCAAGACAGTGTATAGCTCAGTATGAGCGCCTTTTTAGCTATATGTGTAAGTGCTACACCGGCGAGCACTTCGGCTAAATGCTGTGTGTTCGAAGCGTGCATAAAATTTGAATAAATTGATTTTATTCTCTCTTTTGATGACGGTAATTAGTTAGCAGAACCATACTGAGCTTATGGCAATCGGAAAGTTTTCAATATCAAGAAAAAATTACGTACAAATTCAAACTAAAGCTGGGCCTTAACCTCTTGAGGTCATATGCGTCACTGTCTAATATTTATCAACCTTTAAGTTTTAGTGTATGATCATTCTGCCATAGCTCGTGACGTCACGAAGCAGTAACTAACGACTGGGTCCTATACGCCGACCGAACGTATACGGCTACGTACATAAGTGTAAGCATACACACTCTTTCATTATCAAGGCAAATGAAATTTATATGAACACACGCATTGGATGCGTGCCCCTTTTTAGCCCCGAAGGAAATTTCGTAATTTTTTAGAGGTGAATATGCAATTTGTACAGTTATTTATATAAACAACAGATAACCTGTTTGTTTATCTAAAGCCAATCAAATGCACATACATATATAAGTGAGTGAGTGTGGGTAGGTAACAACAATACACTAAGAGACATATGTAAGCTATAAAGACCGGTATATGTACATACATATACATATAATTTTACATATAAATTTACTGTTGCTATATAGTCGTGCAATAAAGTCGAGAAAGATAAAAGAAAAAAAGAATGAACTTTTCTACGGAACCGTAGCTTATGACTCTATCAAAATTTCCATAGGCACACTGACGGTATGGCCGATATGAGTACGCTTTCAACACTTTCGAGTAAACATACACATGATTCACATAAAAATCTTTCTCCGGCAATAGTTAGGCCAACAAACAAAAGGCGAATCCAAAGCACGATTTCCCTTGTCATTTTTTCGGAACAAATTGCAAATGAACTTTGAAGCAATTTTTCAGATTAATTCGCACATTGTGCGCCAAAAGATATACATATGTACATACATGCATACAAACATGAGAGCAAGAACAAAAACGCGGTAGCAAGCTCAGGGTTAAATATAAAACATCGCGACAAATCAGCACATTAGCTATATACAGCGCAACCACCTTCAGCGCAGTGAACGCTCGCACGGTGCAGTTGTCTTCGTCGTGTTTCGGAAATCATATAAAATTTAATATAGTATGAAACAATAAATGAACATATAATATTATATAGAGCTGTTTTGGTACAAGAACAAAAAACAATAAAATTACTAAATAGCGAGACTAGACGGAGCGATTTTTGCAATAACTGCAGTTAAACAAAAGATGCATAGATAATAAAAAAGAAATTATATAAAGAAGTAAAATTAAAATTTAGCAAACAATTTCGTATTTTCTTCGGTGGCAGCGACCACGCTACGAACAGCACATTTTAGTGGCTAAAAACATTTCAACAAAATACCGCGTAGCACAGAGGAGCAAGTCATTCGACCAAGTGGGGAGCGTTAACGTCTCTAGGTAAGAATTATAGGATGTATTATGGAGAAAATTGTTCAACATGTGCATATTACATGGAATATGCATAAAAAATTTGGATCCAAAACAATTTAAAAAAATAAAAATAAATAGATAAATAAAATTTAAATAATAAATAATAAATAATAAATATAAATTAATAAAACAAAAGTGAGAGAGATACAAAAATAAATGCGAAAAATAAAATAAATAAATATAATCATTAAATACATTGAATAAAACAAATAATTTAAATATAAAATAAAATAGTAATAATAGTAATAATAAAAATAATAAAAAAGTAACAAGATATTGAAAAGAAATCTTAAATAGCATAAAATATGTGTATCAAAATATATTTAAGTAATAAAAAATTGCATAAATACACATACTAATAATAAACAAGTCTAATAAATCAAAACTTAATTTCGATATTCAGAAAATAGAAAGAACAAGGAATTAGAAAAGAAAACAAATTATTGACTTAAGACGTTGAAGAAAATGTACTAAAATATTACTAATAAATAAAAGAATACAGAACAATATAAAAATATAACAAACAAAATATATATAAAATACAAAAAATAACCAGAAAATGGTTAAACTGCTGATTCAAATTGCTTTCATTTTCAAACAAATGAACAAAAGATAAAGTACATATTTGTATGTAATAAAGTAAAACTAGAGTCATAAAAAACAACTACAGAAAAACCAAGTAAAAAAATAAATAAACTTCATCACACATATAAAAAATATTTTATATTTTTGGTATAAAAAAAAAAGTTAAAAAAAATAAAAAAAACAACTCTTAAAACAGTGCAACAGTCTTTATTTGTTTAAATAAAATAGCGTTATAAAATATACAACTAGGGAGTTAAGTAGGAACACAGATATGCGTAAAATAAAAAAAGGGAGATATTAAATAAAAACTAAACATTTTAAAATGGATGAAAATTAAAGTGTAAGATAAAACGAAAAATATTAAAGTATTTCAAATACAATACAACAAGTAAAGAGTTAAAAACTATACAAATGTATACGAGAAATGTAGTTGTCACTTTCAGGGAATACAACTGAAGTGACAATCCTTCTTAAAAAAAATCCGTGTCCATTCTTTGTTTCATATCAACGTTAGAATGTATCAAATATAATTTTGTTGTTGTTGTTAAACCATAAAACCCCATAACCCCCATACACCATATATTCAATTCCTGTCGATACAACAATATTCTTGAACTTAACGTGAGATAATGTCGATGGTAACTGCCAATTTCATAACACTAATTGGTTTTGCGTAATTGCTACAACAACAATAGCTATGTTTATACAAAATATACATAAGAGTACTCATAAATTAGCAATTGAATAAACACATGTCTTTTATTAACAACTTATTTCCACTAACACAAAATTAATTTCACTTACAACTAATAGCAATAACAACAAAAACTATAATATATTTGCAATATACATAACACTAGAATAAAATTATTTTTAACATTTCCATTACAGCAACGCCGAAAGTGATTGAAGAGTCAAATACTTCAGCACACTCAACTGCAATTGGATAACCTGAAACCAAGGCACCAAGAAAAGACACACACACACACACACACACAAGTGTATAATTAATTGGCAAATATTAGTTGTAGGCAAGTAGGTGTATTTATTACTCACCTGATCGCACAGCTCTAACTGCATTAGTACACAATGGCAACAGTGAAGAAATCAACACATGAAAACGCTGCCGATTATGATGGCGAACCCGGCTGCGACACATTGCACGAGGTTAACGCGATGTTCCGCCACTTCTGGGACCCTACAAAATATTGGACATGTGAGGCACAAGGGCGTCCCGCTAAACTACAACGCTGTCCACAATCACATCTATATATGGACTCGCAAAATAAATGTGTCATATATACTGATTGGCATTGGACCGACCCCGCTGAACCGCCAAGCCGTCCGGCAAACGCGAAAAGCACGTGAAATTTCAATGGAATGAGTATGATTTGCAAAGCAAAAAACCAAAACGATAACAAAAACAGAAACAGAAACAAAAACAAAAACGTGATTTTAACGCGCGCAAAACGTTTAAAGCAAACATGCTTGATCGCAAACCCACATAGATCTGTACATATGTATGTATGTATATATCTTTAATGTATAGTACTCGTGTTTAATGGAGTGCTCTAGTGTAATTATGTGTACTTACAATATGTAGATAAGTATGCCACAAATTTGTTGATAAGATTTTAATTTAGCAACAATTCAATTATTGTAAAAACAGGCTATGTATATTTCTAAAATGTACACATATGTACATATGTACGCAATTACTTATAGCCTACGACTGAAAATTTGCTTTAAGAAACTTGTGGCTCTTTAAATTCGTATTGTTTAAAGGAGAAGAAGAAGAAAAAGTGAAAACTGCCAATTTGAATAGTTTGTCGAGAAACACTTTAAGCTTTATTTAATTTTGAATAATTATTTATGATTGTAAAACTGAAATGGAAAAAGTAAGTCAAACACTTATTAAATAAATTACAAAATACTTCAAAATCAGTACAGGACATTTATTTTATTATGAATGTATAAAGGTCAAAAGTAAGGAAATGAATACATAAAATTACTACCATGATTTATTAATTACTTTAAATAGATTATTTACCATGACCAAAAAGTTTTCATAAACAATTATATAAAATTCGCTTTTTATGAACTTTGCGCAAATACCAAACTAGTATACTCAATGTAGAGTACAAAATAGTCAATCTTAGCGAACATTTACAAATCTTTGTTCGAGCAATAATTCGAAAAAAATATATTTTAGAGGCCTACCTACACTACTTTCATACTTATAGCTATATATTTAAGTTAACCAAGGATTTTTTTCCAATATTGGCATTTTTACAACGTCCAAACGAATTTAATAAGAGATAAAGTTAAAAATGTGCTTATAACCTCTACGCATGATTTCCCTACAACCATAACTTCACGGAATACAAGCAACAACTAAATAAAATGTTGTAAATAAATGCGAAAAAGGTTTAGCAGCACATGAACGATACTAAATATCAGTTGGAATGTAAATTGGAATGTATTCGTTTACGCACTAATTTCGTTCATTTGCTATAACAGTATAAAATATGCCGCAGCAAAGTTCCAAGAACTATACTGGAGTAACAGTACTCACACTGCTTTCATCGAATCGAAATCTCTTATATAATATATGTGTATAGTAGGTATTTACTAGATTATTGCTATGTTGCATTCTCGCATGAAAATCGTAACGTTGCATGCGCTCTTATTTTGTTATTAGATTATGTTCGAACGACACCTCGGATGACAAAGGAAAGTAATGATGGTATATATGTATGTTTACAGTTAATTTGTTAGTTAGTTGCTTTAAAATTCGAGGTGTTCGCCTGTTTTGGTGATCACTTTAAGCTTGTCGAATTTGGGTGGTTTCGTGTCGTTTGGTATTTCCTCCTTAATCGGGGCTGGCTCCTTTGGAGGTACACGTTTCTGCTCTGCAGTGGGACGTGGTGTTGGGGTGCTTGATTTTGCTTTCGGTGTAGCGGTTGGAACTTTTGATGTCGTTGTGGTTGGTTTTGGTGTTGTAGTTGTTGTTGTGGTGGTGCTAGTTTTAGGTTTGGGGGTTACCGTCGTTGTTGGCGGGCGGGCTGTTGTAGTTGTGGTTGTGGATGGTTTTCTAGTTGTCGTTGTTGTTGTAGTAGAAGGTGGTCTTGTTATTGTTGTGGTGGTCGGTTTAGACGTGGTTGTTGGCGGTCGTGGCGTAGTTGTAGTTGTAGTTGTAGTTGTCGTCGTCGTCGTCGTCGTCGTTCTTGTTGTTGTTGTGGTCGGTGGCACAGTCGTAGTTAGTAGTGGTTTAGTAGTGGCAGGCTTTGGTTTACTAGTAGTAGTAATGGATGCAGTTGATGGCTTAACAGAAGCTTCTAAACCAGCGCCCTCATACCTGACATTCCGAACTTTCACCTCTGGCTGGCGGCCGGCTCTCGGTGATTTCACACGTGCCAAAAATCGATTGAATGGTGAACCCAAATACAAGTGATCGTTGAATTCCAAAACATGCGAAACAGCACCCGCCGATTTATCAGTGCCATGCAACGAGCCCACAATATTACCATTCCAATCTACTCTCACAATGGTTGAACGTTTGGGTACCAAGAACAGAATACTCTCACCATGCCCAATGAAATGTATAAACCTTTGGGCCAGCTTATTTGGGAAGGCGTTATTAATTAGACGGAAGGGCAACTCAAGGAGACTGAGGAGACGTGCCAAAAATAAGCGTATATTGGGGAAGTTGGCAAAGATATTAAAGCCACTTGGATGTTCGCTATCTGCTGCTATTATGAGCGGCACCCATATGCCCTCAGCATCGGGTGTCAAATTGTCGGGCAAACCAGGCAAACCGTCTACAAAAATTTCGCTCTGACCAGCTTTGGCGCCCTTCAAATAGTACTTAATCAAACGCATCGCTCCGGTTTCGACGACAACAACGAAGTCCTCATCGGGGCTTAAGGCCAAACCATTAGCAAAGAATAATTCGTCCAGTAATACTTTGCTAACATTGTTAGCACGATCATATTTGAAGAGTCTGAGAAAATAAAAATATATTTTTAAGTACCATGCTTTTATTTTATGTTATTGCATTGTATTGTAACTAAACAATTTTATATACATATGTATTACTTTTTATTCAGTTCACATACAACATGAAAGCAGTCACATTTATCACGAAAAATATCTAAATCCCAATATAAAAGCTTTTGTACCCCTTTTTGGACACCTTTTTAACTGACTAATATTATAAAAGTGAAATAGGTTAGGTTCCTTCCAAAAATATCACAAAAAAATTAACATTAAACGCAAATAAAAATAAGTATACATATTTACATATATGTACATAACATAAAAAATAAGATAGTTTCACCCAATTTCTTTGTCAACCAATTGCAGTTTTTTGCCAAAATAATTTTTTTAAGAAACCACATTTCTTAGGGTAAAGAAAATCGCATCAAATAAACAAGTATGTTACTGACTCAATAATAAAAAATCGTTGAAGGTTGAAGGCTGATTGAGCACAAACGTTCTTTAGCATACATCTATACATTATATAGCCGCCACCAAATATTTTAGAAGAAAAAAATATAAAAAATCTACATATTCTAAATATATGCTATTTACAAGTATACTCATAGAAATATATACTTAAAATATTTTTTCATGTCTATGACGTAGTCATAAAGCGTGATGAGATTGTTATTTAAGGAACAGTTGAAACGTGCGTGCTTGCTGACAAAAAGCCAATATGAGACAGCACTACTGCCTAAACACGCACACATACGCATGTAAAAAACCAGTTTACCATAGCTCATACATTGTTTTTAATTTATGCTTAAATTATAATAGAAACTTTCTATTGCATTAGGTCATATAGAGTTTAAAATTGACTTACCGACCGGAGGGGTTTGCAAAAGAGCCGAATACCAAATCGAGCAAAACAAAGTCTGAACTCGAATCAGTCCAATAAATATCACCTTTCTGATCTACAGCAACCGAGTTGAAAACTTTAGCTTTACGTCGAACATCTTTACCAGGTAGTTCTTGTTGTGGAGATACCAGTAATTTCTTTTGATTTGTATTAAGATCTATCTGCCAAATACCGTAGTATGCGTCCGAAACAATCAAATTATTACCTTGCGTATCAAAGGCAAGGCCCAAAGGTCGACCACAGCGAGCTTCTTCAAATATTTCTTCTAAAAAATAAAAAAAAGAATCATACGTAAAATTTTGTCGTAATTTTTCCAAACTCAAAGTAACATACCACAAGGTTGTCCAATTTTTGCTACGTGTGTAACATGATCGGCCGTTAGTTTAATTATCTCACCACCATGTATGCCGGTATATATCTCATTTTTACGGGCAATGAGACATTCTGGGCCATAGACACGCCCTTCAAGAAGGCGTTCGGCACCATCTAGATGCTGGTTAGGCTCCAATGCACCTTTCAAATCTTTAGGAGGTGTTACACTGTGAAAAATTTCAATTAATTTGATTTAATTCTCCAGCAAAATGTAATCTTTAGACTTACTGGAATTCTTTGAATGGAAAAGTGGTACGCGGTGGCAGACCCGGCAATAAAATTACGATTAGGAAAAACACCATAAAATTCATTACCCTAATACCAATGGCGTGTACCAGACCCATTTCGATTTCCTTATTTTATATGCAAGTACTAGGGTGTCTTTTAAAATAAAATTTATTAAATCACTCTTTTGGTTGAACGACTAGTAACTAAGTTAAGAAAATACAAAATCCCTTCGAAATAACCTACTCAGCAAAATCATTCGGCCAGCGACACGAAGGCAATTTCAAGTCACAATGTTACCTTACCGCCCAAATAAGTAGCACACCTTTATAAATTGTACACTGTGTAACAGTGAGGCATTATTAAGAATATTTAATGGAAAAAAAACTATTACAATCAATCAATTATATTTTTGAAAAAGGTTATTTAGGAGTATTTGAAATTCGTAAAAATATTTTCATCTTGAGTGATATTAGAAATTATAACAATCACCATCAATATCCTTTAATTTTTTTTTCTGCAATTCAAAACTAAATACCACAGAGAAATTGTGCGGATTATTAATTATAATATTTTGAAAAAGAAACAAGCATATATGCAATAATTAAATGTTTATACTGAATTATTAGTAGTTTATGGTAATACTACGGTAATAATTATGACAGCTATGTAATTGGAAATCCGTCAACACTCTGCGCATTTCAGTCGAACAGGTCTTTTGTTTTTTTCCCATTCACACTTTTTTGATGGCTTGTTTTCGTTTCATATATTCTCTTACGTGAAATTACATATGTTTTGATAAATTGGTAGGTGATGATTTTATAGCAGCGTTAGTTCAATATACCACGAATTTAAAAGTAAATTTAAAGATGGCGGAAAATCGTAACTCCGCACAAACTGATTTTGGTAAATTTATATTAATTGTATATATTAAGCTCAATACACGAAATACTAACAGGTAATAATACCCGCTCTAAAGACGATTACTCCATGACAATGGACCACGACGCAGACCCAAACACGCAAGAGAGTCGAGATGATAGCACCCATACACCAAATTCATCTGCTCATAATACAGGTATGTGTTATTCAAATATAAATATAATTTGCTTTGTTACTAAACTTTGGTTCATTAGATGAGGACGATGATAGTGGTGATGGCCGTAGTAGCTCGGCGCTGGCTTCATCGTCAACGTTAAGCTACAAAGAAAGACGTCGCGAAGCACACACACAAGCTGAACAAAAACGGCGTGATGCTATCAAGAAAGGTTATGATAGCCTGCAAGAACTAGTCCCTACATGCCAACAAAATGATTCCGCATCGGGTTATAAATTAAGTAAAGCGCTTATACTGCAAAAATCAATTGACTATATTGGTTACTTAAATTTACAAAAGAAAAAGCAAGAGGAAGAAAGTGCTGCCTTGCAAAAAGAAGTAGCAGCTTTACGTATAATACAGCACAGTTATGAGCATATGTTGCAGCATCAGCAAGCAAATCCTGGCCCTGAAGAGGCGCGACTAACCGACGAGGCAAAATTTCAAGTGGTCAGTATGTGTTAAAATATGCTATGGTATTTAATATTATTTTCATGTTCTGAAAGTGTAAAGTTTCGAAACGTATTTTGTAAGCTTTTGAGCTATTATATAACAACATAGATGCTTTGTTTCGTTAATATATTGTAAGTTCTTTATTTTAAGAATATATTTATGCTCATTGTGTGGAATCAGGCTAAAACTGCTCAATTATGTATGAGCTGTGACTACTCTTGAATTTCTCTAAAAATTTCAAAATCGGTAGTCTAATAATTAAAGTAATTATTTAGAATAAGTACATCTATATTCAATAAGCATTGTTATTATTTTATTTTTAGATAGCAATGTCTCTGCAATAATTTTGGTAGATAAAACATCATTGTGCGTTTTCCCAAGCATTCAGAAATTCTACTTAATAAACTATTATGAAATAAATGATATTCTATTTATAAATAAAAATAATAATTTGGTCTCAGTTTAATCACTAGTAATTAAACCTTTCCTTTTCGGCATACATATAATAAAAATTAATGTTAGAAAAATGTAATAATAAAATAATTTGTTTATATGTAGTTCCAGGCAATCATGGATGAGATGTTTGAAACATTCCAGCATATACCAATGGATAACTTTAAGCAGCTGACAACTGGCGTAATACCATGGTTAGAAGAATACTGCAAGCCACATATTTTGCGCAGCATTCTGAGCCGCACTCTACAACAGATGTCCCAGGCGCAAGTACAAGAAAAGCAGAAGCAGCAGGACAACGAAGGTTTTAGTTGATTCAGTTGTAGCTTACGCATATGCTTCCAGCTTCACGGATACATATGTATATATGTACATTATTATACATACGTATATATGTACATATGTATATGTACGTTGCTTATAATTATCGAAACTTATTTTGTTTAAATTAGTGATATTTTACTCCGGGAATCAAATTAGTAGTGGAATTATTTTTACAGAGATTGCCATTTCTTAAGCCAAATAGTAAAGCACGTATTTTCTTTTTATTTTTTAATACAGAAATTTGTGCGTTACAAATAATTTTAATGTGACTTCATAGCATTATGTTGATAAGAACAAAGTAATGGAATTTATTGCTCTTGCAAATCTTAAGAAAACTTTATCGTTATTTCTTCGTTTGGACTTATCTTATGAAGGGTTCACATGGTTGCGGGTACAAAAATAAATCATTTTAAAATTGGGGAGTTTCTTTTAAAATTTTAGCGTTAACAATTAATTTTTTTCCTTCTAGGCAATCGAAGACTTTTTAACGAATGTTTATGTAGCATAAAAGATTCTCAATTAAAGTGATGCCTTAAACTGACATATTTTGTCTGATAAATTTTTTCGACTTAGTCTTAATTACTGTGAAATTTGTACAATAAATTAAAAACAAACTAAATTTAAAGTCTTTTAACTATTTAGCGTATTACTACTTAACTCTTTGATTATAATAATGTTGTATTTTGATTTACGATGTGCGCATAAACTTTTCAGCACTCTGCTGCCACACATCAAAACCAATAGCAGCTTCGCACGCAGCTGGTGCACGCAGCAAATCTTGTACAATGCTCACCTGAGCATCAATGCCGACTAAAAATAAAACATCTAGCAGTTTGCTGATTGAGTATGGCTCATATTTATGTTGCAGTTTCAAGTTAGTCAAAGATGAACGTAGTTGCATAAAATACTTGTAAGCTTCATCGCTAATATGCATGCTTTCATGTTGCATACGCCGTATGCCTTCCTCAAGCGTAGCAATGAAACCCAGAAATAAATTCTCATTATTTATATTACCGAGAATATTGGAAATACTTATTAACGCTTGAGGCAGCTCGAGTCTAAAGTCATGTGCGCGCACAAAACATAACGCAGCCAATTTGCGCACACTCTCACAGCGGTGCGCCAACAGATGCCACATTAACTCGCGTATACGGTGCAAGAAACTACATTCATTTGCTCTAATTTCTTTGGGTAAATGTTTAACTTTTGACAGGAAGCCCAGAAATAAAACGGTGGTACGTGTATCGGTATTCAAGTCCTGCTTACTAGCAAAATAGTTGAGTATATATTCGCAAGCTGTTGGCAGTTTTCGTATGATTTCATCATAAGTAATATCGTTGTTCTCATTACCAGCTGCTGCGTCAAAATCTTTGGCTAGCTTTTGCCCAACAATTTTCGGTATTAGTGCGCCAAAAAGCTGCAACGCTGCATTGAATTCCGTCCATTCAGGATGCTCGATACGCTTCAATGTTACTAAGAGTATTTCATTATAATAATGTGATGTGGCTTCACGCAACTCACTATCGCGCACTAAAACGCCAATGTAATGCAGTAGTAAGGCCTCCAAACGATCAAACTTTTCGACATTTGATGCATCGGTCGCACGATAATTTTTAAGTAAAGCGATAGTTCTATCCATCACACTCTTTAGTAATGGCCTTGTGCGTTGTTGTTCATTCTTCACAATATGCAACATCATGATGGAGTAACCAGCACCTCGACGAGTGACGCTAACCAGCTTTGTATTGTCAAACAAAAGTTCCAAGCAGCGGTATAATAAGCGATACACTCCCGAAGTTGCAGTGCAATGCGAAGTAATGCTTTTGGTCAGTTTACCTGGCGAATTGAAAGAAATTTGTAAGTATTGTTTCTCTTAATTAAAAAGTAGATACCAACCTATACTGACGCCAGCTGCTTCGATTGCGCCTTTGTGTCTACAACGCGTTAGCACTGTTACATTTATACCCAAGCAACGTTTTAATATCTGACAATCAGTCGAGTCAGGACCAGTTGTTGCTACATATCGCATACCGATTTCCGTTGCCAGGTCACATGCAGCCTACAATATAAATGATTTATAGGAAGTAAGTATCGCAAGTAATTAGTGTACTACCTTCAATGTTAACCAGAATGACATAAGCAAAAATTTACGAAATTCTGCATGATCTTCAACTTTGTATGCGCTGTTTCGCACCAATATTTCCAAACTCTCGTCCATGTCTTGAAAGCTCGCAGCATTACTAGCAGCTTGCATGTGATCACCTTTACATACATTCAGTAAATCCAAAACTAAATTCAGCACATTTTCCAAAAGGTCAAGTACTTCGTTCTGTTCTTCCGTTTTTAGGCAAATGTTACCTTGCACAACCTCTCCAACTATATTGATAAAGCCAAACAAGTGATTTCGTGTCTTACATATAAGCAATGGATCTTTTTGAAAATCGTCTAGTTCTTCCTTCAAATAAGTTATAGCGAATTGCAGTAAAGTCGAGATCGCTTCTTCATCATCTGTGCTTCTGCAGCAATTCGATGACACTCTTGCATAAAGTGTGCTTAAAACACATTCATCCACATCACAACTTCGGCTGAATTCCTTGCATAAACGTATACTTTCCTCTACTTCGGTAAATTTGATTTGTTGCAATAAGTGCATTATCAATTCCAATGCATCATCATACCCCAATGGATCATCGAGCAGTTTGAAGAGTGCTGTTGTTACTCTAGCAGATTCAAATACCTTATGTTCAACCAAAAAGTTACCAAGTTTCTTGTTTTGCATTAAACAGCAATTTTTGGCATTTTTCTCCAAGTTGTCAGCATATAATGATTTTAGCAAAATATCTAAGAGGCGCAATGAAAATATTTTTGGTTGATAAATATTGCTACCGATGTTTGCATCAATTAAAACGTGAATATGTGTGAAAAATGTCTGTATGCTGGTCTCAAGAGTGGTTATGCACCCAGCATCATGCAATTTGCTAAAAGCTTTTGCCACATAATTAACTATTGCTGGTATTTTTCCCAAAATTTCATTCCGATACTGAGCATTTTCTATGGATTTGTGCTCTTTTATAAATGCAGCTGTGAATTCCAGACAGTCTTCAATGGCAAAACTGGCTAAATTATCAACAATGAATTTAAAAACCAGCATTTGTGTTTCCAGTTCGAACTGGAAGCAGTTTGTTATAAGTTCAGTGCTGATTTTAAAGAAGTGTAACTTTGAAGCTTCGAATATTTGTCGTGAAAACATGCTAAAGATTAATGTTGAACGAAAGGAATCTTGTTCGATAGAACCATCGATTGTGTTTTCAAGAAAATTTACTACTTCCGGTTGATTCTGCAAAAATTCAAACAATCTATCTTTTTGTTCTATACGTCCATACCATTGAGCGTAAAAATTTTTGATTTCTTTTGCTGTACCCCGCGTGAGTATGTCAGTACTTAGAAGTAGTACCTCATCGGAGTTTTGTGCACTTAATGCTTTTACTAAATATTGACTAGCGGCTAACAGGCTTTTATGACTCAGGCTTAGACGCAGGCCAGCAAAAAATTCACTCACTGAATGTTGTGCACTCTTCAGGTATTCAACTAAATTGTGCGTTTTCAATATGCAACTAATTAAATAGAATTTAAAACGGTTTGACCATGGCCAAAACTCTAAAATAACTTGAAAGTTCTCAAAAGCATATTCAATTTGCCGACAGCAACTGGAAAAAAGGTTCAGCGACTCTTCGCGCATGCCATATTGGTTGCATTGTAAACAATAATAGATTTGTTGGAGCGGTATATTTGCAAAGCACTTTGAAAATTTACTCAACAATAAATTCAACACTTTAAGTATGTATAGCAGACTACCACAGTCTTCGTTGATGGCGTCACTTAATGCCTTAGTGCATTCAATAATTAGTTTCTCAGGATAGAAAGTCCGAGCATTCTGATCAGTTAATAATACGGCATATAACATCTGGAAGCCACATTCCTCCGCATACAACAAGTTAAGCTTAGGTAAAGCGTCCAAATGTGTCTCAGGAAGTTTATGGTGCTGCATTAATTGAAAATACGCTCGATAAGCTGTATTCAAAACAACTTGATTAGCTATACCCGATGCGCCTGTTTGTGATTTTGTCAAAATTTCGAACTCTATTACAGCCACAATGTGCTGAAGTAAGCATTCTGCTTCATCCTTAGTTTTCGCTTTTGTTGCAATTGACTATAATTTGGAACTCATTACAATTAATTCTAGTATTGTTTACATATTCATATACAACTTACAGGCAAATATTTTATGTACTCTTCGGGTTTGGAAATATCTTTTACACACTTTGGAAGCTTACTAATATCTGGAACTACAACTGCCATGTTTCTATGCACACTTAAAGACGACTTTATTATTTATAATAACTTTTTAATTAATAAATTATTACTAAACCCATATCCTTAAAAGCATGAAGCAATTATAGATGGCCTCCGGCCACAATTCTTGACAGCTGTTCTTATCAGTCGTCTAATACTGTGTTCAACAAATAACAAAAACTGTTAAAAAAATAATATCGACCGCAGTCCGATGTGTGGTTTAATATAATAAATATAAAAATATTCATTTGAAGAAACATATATACGTAATTCCACCTATATAGTCAATGGCTATTATAAAAGTATGCTTAAAGTTTTATGAAAATTAAAGTAAATACCTGTCAACAATTAAAACCCTATTGGAAATTCTCAATTAGTAAAAACCGTGGCAACACTGACCCAATTCCCAAATTTGCGGTGATTTCTGTCCGCTTCATGTTTGTTCTCTACGCTTTACTCATTTCAAAAGTGACAAAATGGCGAATGAAGCAAGCAAATTGCTTCTTTCTACACAACAAGAAAAACCAAATCATTACACGTAAATAATATGAATTAAAGTGAAAAATTGTGATTATAAGTGATTAACAATAGGAGGAAATAATTTGTTAAGTGTTTATTTAACGTTTTGTTCTCTGTGGTGTTTTCCAGGTACTTAAAGGAATTTCGCGTCGAACAGTGTCAGTCTTTTCTGCAACACAAATGTAACCAACATAGACCATTTGTATGCTTCAATTGGCATTTCCAAAACCAACGCCGCCGTCGACCAGTCCGCAAACGAGATGGTACATTCAATTATAGTGCAGATAATTATTGTACCAAATACGATGAAACCACAGGCATATGCCCCGATGGTGACGAGTAAGTATCTTCCAATTAGTTTTATGGCATGGCTCTGTAATCGGAACCCAATGTTTAGTCAGTGCAACATAAGCTAATATCCTTCACCCCCACCCATTTGCAGCCAGTTAGAGAAATTGCGTTTCCATTATTTCCTACACCTTTCGGCTTTATACATATCCCTAACATTTGCCTTTTGCTTTCGTCATTATCAGCCATTTCTTTTCTGTTTGCTTTCTTTGTTTTGTTTTATTTTTGTTGTGTGTTTAGCTCTATTTTGTTTTTTGAATGCAAATTCGTTTATGTTTTACTCCGATTCCACTTTTGTATCATCACACATTCTTTGTCTTTGTCTCACACTTCCACTATTATGTTTATTGTGGACATTCCCTTATTTTCCGCAGAAACAAACTCGATACCTTTTCAAAATGTAAATAAATATACACATAGGCGTACGCTTGGGAGGTGTATATTATGGTGTATATATGTAAACGCTATTTATACTTAAGTAGTTGAAAATATGTTTTTTTTATGGCTATATTAAATATTTAAATTGTCATTTCAGCTGTCCATTTCTTCATCGTACCGCGGGTGATACTGAAAGGCGCTACCATTTGCGTTACTATAAGACCTGTATGTGTGTACATGATACGGATAGTCGTGGATATTGTGTTAAAAATGGACATCATTGTGCTTTTGCGCATGGCATCCAGGATCAACGTCCACCGGTATATGATATTAAAGAACTGGAATCCTTACAGAATGCAGAACTGGCACTCGACGGTACAAATGCACAAAATGCACTAGATAAAGAACGCAATCTAATGAATGAGGATCCGAAATGGCAAGACACTAATTATGTTTTGACGAATTACAAGACGGAACCATGTAAGCGGCCACCGCGGCTTTGCCGACAAGGTTATGCTTGTCCACAGTATCACAATAGTAAGGACAAACGACGAAGTCCACGCAAATTTAAGTATAGGTAAGTGCAATTGGAAAGTTAGTGAATATAGATGCATTTGTTAGTATTATCTTATTCATTTGCAGATCCACACCATGCCCAAATGTTAAACATGGCGAAGAGTGGGGTGAGCCTGGTAATTGTGAGGCTGGCGACAATTGTCAATATTGTCACACACGTACAGAGCAACAATTTCATCCGGAAATTTACAAATCAACTAAATGTAATGATGTACAACAAGCTGGCTACTGCCCACGCAGCGTATTCTGTGCCTTCGCACATGTGGAGCGTAAGTGAAGACACCTGTTTGATTATTTCTTTCGTTTTGTATTTATATTCTAATTTGTATTTATATTCTAATTTGTATTTATATTACTTTAGCTTGCCCTATGGATGAATTGCGTGAGAATGCACTCTCTGTCAGTTTGGCCAATTCAAGTTTATTATCACGTTCCTCGGCGCCAATTAACATTCCTAATTCTACGCTTAATAACTCGATGAACGGTGAGTGTAAGTTTGTCGCAAATCATCGAAAAGAATATGATGCAAAACTATAAAAATTTATTTTACGTTATAAAAATAGATTACAATTCTGCCGGATTCTCCGTCAACATTCCAAGCAACTCGCTAACATACAGCCCAACCAGTCATAACAACCTATTTAGCGTATCAGATGCATTTAACTATAGCGGTTCCAATACAAATAAACTAAGTAATTCCCTCTCAGCGGCCACGCAAAATGACAGTAGCAGCTTGTTTTTCCCATCGCGAATCATATCTCCAGGTTTCGCTGATGGTTTATCAATAAGTCCCTCCGTTAGGTAATTATCAATTTAAAAATATAAATATAATAATCTCACATTTCATAATAATTTTTATATTGCAGAATTTCCGAATTAAACTCAATACGTGATGACATCAACAGCAGTTCTGTTGGAAATATGTTGTTTGATAACACTTTGCCAACCACTAAAAATGCATTCTCACTGCAATCACTACAAAATCAAAATAACTCAGATGTTAATCGTTTATCAACGGAATTAATGACGAAAAATTCGCAAATTTTGAAGTTAACAAATCGAATTGATGAGACCGCTAGAAAGGTAAAGTTTGTCTAATTAATAAATGAATTAGGGTGTATAAAAGAGGACAATATATATTGCCTTAATTATTATATTTCTTACGTTCCTATAAATTGCTTACAGAATTAGTAACGCGCTATTTGATTGTAGTGTAAATAATTTAAATTTTAGTATATTTGCACATATACTAAATTATAGCAATTCTTATGCCATTTTACAGTTAAATTTAACTGAATTACAACGTGACAAAGCCAAGCAGGAGGCCATTGAGTGGAAGGAGCGTTATGATTTAGCGCAAACACAACTTCATTTGTCTACCGAACTACGCAATTTATCTATACAAAAGCTGAAACAACTACAGGTATTATTTTCTGCAATAATAATTGACGTTTACAACTAATTCACATCATATATACATTGTATTTATCGTGACATCTCATTTACAGTCGAAATTGCGCACAGATTTAGAGGATGTAGAAAAGGTTTTATACTTGGAGAATGCAAAGAAGTGCATGAAATGTGAGGAAAACAATCGAACAGTCACTTTAGAACCATGTAATCATTTTATACTTTGTGATTCATGCGCCTGTTCTGTGACGGAATGCCCGTACTGTCAGGTGTCCGTAGTTACTACACACACTTAAGTAAACAAACAGATTAAATACAGATGAATAACAAAAGGATGTAGAGTATTTAGTAAAAAAAAAAAATGTTTAGGTATACTTGCTCCAATCAAATTATTTATTAAAATAACAAAATATTCAACAAATGGAGCTGGTAATAGAATAAAATCATTATAAAACATTTGAATTGAAATTAAAAGTTATGTAATGCATACATACTAACATAAATTGTGTTATTCGCACAATTAGCGAATAAGTTTAGGTGTCAAAAATCAGTGAAATATATATACATAACTCATATATGTATATATACAGATATATAGTATATTATATAGTTCTATGCGGATTTTCAGTAACTTTTCAGTGTAAGTAAACTTTCAGTGAAAAAGCAATTAATCAAGAAGCAATGAAATATGTTACTCTTCCATTATTTTGCCCTTAAAATAATTAATATATCCAAAGCTTTTATTTAAATGCATACAAATTGAGAGCACTATCATCTATTTTATAACATTTTTATTTTTTTTTTTTTTAGTATTTTTTCAATTTCGTTTTCAAAGTATTTATATATTTTTTTGTGTAACATAATGTTTAAGTTAATCAAAATGTGTTTGCGTTTGTTTATAAACTAATGAAGTAATATGATTTTTTATTTTAAGCCGCCAGTATAATTACATTTTGTATTCGAAATATGTTTTTTAAGGTCTTAACATTTCAAACAATGACACAAAATGTGACAAAACAAATGTGAAACTGTATTTACACAAATCTGCTATTATTTATATTAATCTTAATAATACTAAAACCTTATATTTTGATTTAGGCAAAAAACTGTAAAATTAGTATTCCATTCTCACTTGCATAGTATTAAATTTAACCTTTTAACAATGCATCCTTACAGCCGTTTGTATTAATGTACTAATTTAGGTTAAATAACAAAGATTTCTTTCTATTTTATTAATGCAGTTTTAACTCTTGCAGTGTAGTGGTTTTTCATGATCATTAAAACGTAAAGATAATTTGTATTATTGAAAAACGTTTTGTTATTTGGAAAATGCTAACGGCATGATGAAATGTGGGAAATGCGTGCTTAAATGCGAAATTTTACAACTTCTGGAGCAGTGAAAAGTACAATATGTGGCAATTTGTCGAGGTAGCTTAATCGATCCATATGTTAATGGGTTATATTAAGTTACGTTGGGATACGTTAACTTATGTTATGTTACTTAACATTAACTTAAGTTACGTTAACTTAATTCTACTTAAGCTTCTTTAACATATTGCTACAGATATAACATGTGGATATGAAAGTAGTGCTGACGGTTGACAGTAGGCCAGTTCTAATTTAGGAAATATTGCAGACTCTTAGCATATTCTTTTTTAATTCTAATTATTTCCTGTGTCACTAAATATGACTTAAATACTAAAGTGCTGAAAATAATTTACGCTACATACATATTTTTGATAGCAACATTTTACTGCCTACTTTTAGGCATTTTTCTATCTTTATTTTTTATGTATGTATGTTACTTAACAAATTTTTTTTTAGAATCCACTACAACATACTTTAATACAATTATACTCTTTTGTTTTATTGCTATAAAATTAAATGTCTTATAACAAATAAATTAAATGCGGCACCTGACCAAATGAGATATGACATACATATACTAAACATTTTGCAAACAAATACACTTCATATTTTGTTGAATATGTTTTGGCGCAAAGATTCAAAGTTTTAAAGATTAATATTTTTGCATTATCGAAAAAAGGGAAAAAGTATTGTAAGTTTTCATGAAAAATTATGTAAGTAAATTTATACATTTTTGATGCATTCAAACTTACAATTAACAAGTTATCGAAAATGAGATTTTGGAAAAAAAAAATTTGCAAAGAAGTTTTTAGAAAATTCAAATTTATCGAAATGAATTTTAGGATCATACACGTGATTAGAAGAAATTCGTTTTCTATAAACTTATTAATAAATACATATATATATATATATTTTCCAATAAAATTCTTTTAAATAGTACACAATTTCTAAAAAAAAATTTTGAAAAGTGAAATATTCAATGAATTTGTGTGATTACAGTAACAATAATTGTCAACTCAAACAGCGAAAAGAGGTTTTAAAAAGTAAAAACTATAAACCAAAAAATATTATGTGTCGTAATTGGAAGGTGAAAAGTGGGTCGAGGCAAGTTTAATTTGGTATTGAATTTTTTGCGTATAAAAATTTAGCTTGAAGAAATTCTTGAAAGCTAATAAATTGTTAAAAATTTGGCTCGAATATTGAAACTAAAATATGTAAACTGCTTAAGTTGTTTGCTTTACATGTTTACATCTTTTTGCCAGCTATGATTTACAAATAAATGCTAAAATTTTTTGCTATAAAATTAGTTAAGACACATGAAAACTGAAAAATATGAACAGAATATATTGTAAAAGGTTAAATAATAATAGAATGAACGACAATGTGATTTGCTTATGTGGAAATTAATTATAAATAAGTGTAATAGTAATTACAAAAAATGCGGCAAATACAACAAATGCAGGAAATGAATGAAGAAGCGTAATTAAGAATGCTATCTCAAGTGCAGCATGGCGAAACTGGCGAATTTGTATTGATGATTTATATCAATTACTTTGACATATTTTATGCAAACACACTAGTTATCACTAGACAATGACGGATTAATAATAAATATAAATTTGTATGCTGAAAATTTTCCTTGAAAAAACAAAGTCAAAATTTAAAAGAATTTAAAAAGATAATACTTTTTAACTGATGCTTCTTTGAGCCAAATCGTTCGAAGTTTATTTGCATTGCCAAAAAGATGTATGTAAATTGAGAAATTTAATACTTAGTAAAAATTCGAATAAATGCTCACTCATATTTTTTAATCACAAATAATGATTTTTTTTTTTATTTAGTATCAGTTTACTTTGATTTTATTTTTTATTTCTGTTCAAAAATTTAAGAAAGTTAATTTTTAATTTTTTTTTTATTATTTGAAGAACGCAAAAATTTTAAGAATAATTAGAAATAGAGAAACTTATTTATTCAAATATTATATGGTTCAAAATTTCTTTCATAGGAAACAAGACGTGCGATTATATGGTGTTAAATTATAGTTTATTTTGTCTTTAAAATAAATTCAAGACAAACTAGTTTTTGAATCAACTTATTTTTATATTTTGTGGCAATAAAATCGCTTTTTTAAAGAAGTAATAAGTAAAAAGTTTGAAGAATTTTTTTAACTTTTCAAGATAATAAAAAGAACTAGTTTTAGTTCGATAACAAATTTAAAATAGCTTAAAATAATTAAAATATATTATTTAGAGCAATCATGAACTTGTGGAAAATTAATAAAAATTTAGTAAAAATCATTTCAAATGATGCTTAAAAACTAATTTGGAAGCTATGAATAGGTTGGAGTCAGATCGAAAAGTTTACTTTATAAAATTTCCCTATTTAAGTAATTTAAATTATTATTAATTTTGTCTATTTTGGTTTCATTCTTTTATTTAATTTATTTGTTTATTTTCTTTTTAATAATGCTTTATTTAGTTTTTCTATTATATTTTTTAGTATTATTATATTAATTATCTATTTTTTAACTTTATTTTTCTTTTATTTATTAAAATTTTTAAATTAATTTACATATAATTACATTTTGTATCATTATTTTAGGTTAAATTAAAATATTTTCAGAAACTTTACTCAAAAAATCAATTCTAAATTTAATTATGTATGGGTATCAAATGTGCTTAATTTTTTATTTAACTGCTTTTTAACTTTTTAAAATTTTTTATTTTAGATTTTATATGATATATTCTTATCAGTCAGGTTCAGTCTTCGAACCTTATCACTATTTTATTTAATTATTTGATTAATTAATTTTTTATGTACTGTAATGTACAAGTATTTATTATTTATCATACTTTTGAGAAGCTCATCTCGAATTCGTGCTGTTTACTTTATTTTGATCTCCATTTGAAATTCAAATATATATATCACTTGTGTTTAAAGTTACGGCACTTGTCGAACATCGTGAATGAAATACAAAAAAAAGCATTGGAAAGTGAATTAGAAATAAAATGTTATAGTTTTTTGTACCAAGTAACAACAAAAAAGTTTCAGAAATTTTCCTTGACATACTTTTGAAAATTTGTTTAGCACTTTAATAATCACTTTCGTTTAAAAGTAAATGTTCAGTGCCGAAAAATTACAACAAAAAAGGATAATTATGGAAATAGTATAGATACATACATATGCCTGTTTGTAAAAGTGGTTATCAATTAGAAAAAGAAAACTGTCGGAGAAACTCACCGATATTTGCTGCTTTAAATATAGAATTTTCAAATTTCAACACAAATAGAATTTCAATTAAGAAAGAATAACTAAATAATATAACCATTAGTTAGTGATTTGATAGTTAACAAATAGTTACAAAAGCAAAAGAACAACAAAATAAATAAATAATTAAAGAAGCACAATGAAATAATGAAAAACACCTAAAAATACATAAAACAATCTTAGAACAATAAAACAATAACGCAGAAAGAATTGAAGATTATTTAAATGAAAAGTTATAGCTGATAGCTGATAAAGCAAGGTCAGCAAAAGAGTAGAAGATGTAATACAATATGAAAATAAAAATAAATAATTACGAAAAAAAAGAGTATCTAAGAGTATCTAAGAGATCTTAGTAAGTAGTGCAAGCGTTTTATAAAACCCACTGAATCTTGTAACAACATAGAACCCACAAAAACCGCAATTAACAGTGATATAGCCCCGTTCACTTGTATGCGAAGGACAAAAGAATACCCGCTTAAATAAGAAAAAACTGATAGCAATTTATTACAAATGCTGCAAGATTGGTTAAGTGGCAAGAAAAGGATGTGCTGCAGTTGTGAATGCAGTAAAAGTCTCTCCAAACAACAACAAACAAGATGAAGCATATGTTTGATAGCTGAACTCGAAAGTTTATCTGAGTTGTGCACTCTTTTGCCACTCGCCTACAATAAAAACTGGCATAAAATAAAATATTGCAAAAAAAAACAACAAAAAACAGAAAACAATGGTTGAAAACAATCTCCGCAACAGAATGTTTCAGGTTACTATTAAACTAACTGAGAACACCGAACAGGAATTTTTATATTGGTACAAGTGTATTTTTAAGAAGCGGTATAATCAAACTAAAGAACCCATTAAAAACAAGCGCTAATAATGAAAATTATTATTATCTTAAATAAAGACAAATTATTACTGATATAATTATTGTTATTTTTATTATTATTATTATTATTTAAAAGAGCTTAGCGACCCTTTGGCTGAGCGACAACTAACCGATACAAATCCACAGAGAGCATTTACCAAATTTTAGGTGAACTAATTGCTTAGAATAACAGTAAAAAATAATGCATTAAAGAGCAACTTTAATTAATTTTTAACAAATTGCAACTTTAATAACAACAACAACCATAAAAACACAAAAACTAAAAAAAAAATTATTTGGCACTTCACATACATATGTACATATATATAAAGTATATATAAAAAAAATTAGCAGCCTCGAGAAAAGTAAAGAAATAATTAGTTGTCTTAACTACCACTAACTAACTAATTAATTGAATAATGCTAAAATATATGTCAATACTATTTACGAGTATTTGCCGCTGGCACGGGAAGCATACAAATTTACACCTTTTTATACTAATTTTTGAGTGGTTTTCGTTTTAATACAGCAAACATACTTAAGTACATACATATATATATATATATATACATATATATGCATATATTTGATATATAAAAGAAGCTAGAATCGTGTTCGGTGTGTTAGGCAATTTCAAAGCAATTACAAATGTGTTAGCTAAACTATAAAAAAATTGAATTAAAGTGACAAAAAAAACTACAAATATGGATAACGAAATAGGAATGGATTTTTAATTTATACAATTTTAGATACACCAATGAAACAACAACAAAAATGACAACAACCATAAAGTAGATATTTGTGAAAGTAACTGATAGTGAATTGAACGTACGTTAAAGTTGACAATTTGCAAACAAAAATAACAGTTGAAAATAAATAATAAAGAAATGGGAAATAAAAACACTCTAAATGGAAGTAATAATTATAATAATAATAATACAATTATTACATACGTAGTCGTAATTAATTTTTTGTGTATGTATGTAGTTACAAGTATTATAAAAATATGAGCATGCAATTTTTACAAACCACAAACAAAAAACAAAAGCTTAGAGAATATTTCCTTAAATGAAACTAAAAGCAGAAATAATAAGAAGAAGGAGAAGAAAAAATAAGAAAAGACATTGTTTTATGGGCTAATAAATCTAAATAACACAAGTAAGGTTAACCTACATTAGATAATAATAATAATAAAATTTTGAGAAATAATAGAAAAAACCCTATAAATATAGGGAGGAACACAAAATATGAAAACATTAACAAAAATTACTTAAAACAATAATAAATGCATAAATAATATATAAATAGCCAACTTAGGAACAACTAAACAACTAAATAATCTACTACTAAAATATGTTTGTATGTATGTACAGAAATAAATTGCGCGATTTTAGCAAATGGACAACACAAGTAAAGCGCCAACAAAAGTAAAGAATACAACAAAATGTAATAGTTATATTAATCAGTGCATTAATATAGAAACATATATATATATACATAAATATACTAATAACTAATACTATGCGTTATCGAAATGGAGTATATATGAAGAGTGAATAAAATATATATTAACATTATATATATACAGAAAAAAAAAATGATTAATGATGATTAATGACGAATGATTAAATACAAATATAAATTTAAAAGAATAAAACCTATTTAAAAAATGTGTTAATTTTCATATATGTTATTGTTGCTCAATATGCTCAATCTGGTCTAAAAGGGTGGTCACTTAACATACCCTATTTGTGGGAATCGGAAGAGTAATTCCACTACTGAATCTTGGGAAACTGTTTCCGGAAAGTGCACAGCAAAGAAGAATTAAATAAGGGGTCCGGCAGTCTGGTGATCTTTCCACACTTCGGTTTAACTTTTATAATTCGAAACTCCTTCAACCACCACAGGGAATTTCTGTCACCTTATACGCCGATGATTGGCATGTGTTTCAAGTAAACGTCTACTTATCCAGAATAGACTCTGACTTACTTAACTTATGTTCTGCATGTAAAGAGTCCCCGCATGACACTAACCGCCCCTCTCCAGCCGTTTCCTTGAACTTTCGTTAGATGATCTTGTTGGCAACTAATTTGCGCTTCCTTCCAAATAGGGTCTAGATAATCGCTACAGCAACAACATCATGAATACCTGGGTAATGGAGTCCCACACTCCTAATTCATGTATCACATTAAACTCCTTCATATTACCACTATAAAAGGCTTCGGAGGGCCAACAAGAAAACAATTTGACATTATTCTTTATACCGAGTCTATTTGCCTATACTTCATTAACCACAGGATACCTTTATATTAGGCGCCTTTTAGTGCACTCACTTTCCCACAAATACGATGAAACAACATTTGAAAACCCGATGCACACCTTAGTTACTGCTACTTAGCATATACTTGTATATATGTATTGAATTACAATAAATACAAATTCATATACACGCATCCAAGTACTCCGGAGTCGCGCGAGTGACAGGCACTCCACTACCATAAGTGTGGCTGGGCAACATTTGTGCAGCTTCCTTCCGTGATTGCGGTAACATAGTAACTACATGGACACGTACATACACATGTACATACACACATACATACACACGTACATACATGCATACATACACACGTACATACATACTTGTACATCAATTGGCGTCGCCTTCTTATTTTTCCCTTTCTATCTATTTCCCACTCACTGACAATTTGCTAGAATCATACATACAAACATACACACATACATAAGCAACCACAAACGCCGTCACACTCGTAGTCGCGATCCCTGAGCCATGGGAGCTTCCAATGACCGGTCTCACGTTGAAAACCATTAAAATGAGGCAAACGATGTATGGGAGCTGCCGCCGTTGAGGTCGCGGCGCACACGTTAAGTTGTGGCAATAAAAAATAAAAATTCAATAAAAACCGTGTTTAAATGTGGCGTCGAAACAGGGCAGCAGTAAAAATAAAATCAAACGTAAACCACAACTAAAGCAAAGCGCGCTACGCGACACGGCACGTCAATGCATGGCAAGGCGAGCACGGTTGAGAAGTGCGTCACCCGGTATTGGCAGAGCGTAGTCGGGTTAGCACGCGCAGACACATCACATGGTTTGGGAATGGAGAGCTTTCTGCATTTTCGCACATAACAACAAAAAGAACAACAACAGCAATATTATTCCACAAATTCCGGCTTGCGGTGAAAAATGGTAAAGGGTTTAAATTTAAATGAGGGTTCAAGATCCCCCCGAAATTCACTCGGTAGTACAATGTTAGAATAATTTGACATTTAAATCTCGATACATATTTTGATGACGCATTTCTATATGTTGTGACATGCGTAATAAAAAGAATCTCGAAACTTCTTCCGACCGGCTATAAATAAACTACAACTCGCCAGAAGAACCTATATTGCCTCTCTCCACTATTTCCATTCGGTACGAGAAAACATGACATATTTAAAAAGACATGCCGTTAATTCTGCACCATACAAATTAAACATTAGGAGAGTCAGATGAATTTGTGGAAAGGTGGGATTAAGATGGAATATCGGCTGTCATCAAAGAAATTAAAGCATCAAGTCCTCTCTCGGCTAACAACGTCTTGTGACTGGAATGATTTGAATATGTTCTTCACTGGGAGTATCTTTAGGCCTAATTATTTATTTGTTTCTTAATTTTCTTAATTTCCGCTTCTTTAGGAGCGGAATTGGCAGAGCGATCTTGAAAAACCGAGGAAGCCTCGAAAATAGCTGCGCTTTTGAATACAGAGTTAGAACCATGACTTCATAGCCCTGCCACCTTAGAGTCACCTAAACAGATACGATATAATGCGAATATTGTCATGTGAAACCACCCGAACTGGACTGCACTCATGTCAGTCAACTCGTGGTAACTTAGAGGTATTTATCTAAAATTAGATGTTAAAACTACGAGTATTGGCGCCTAATTATAAGCTAGTAGTTTTTTTTTTTCTTTTTTTTCGTTTAATAGTTGAGAAGCCTTGTATTCTTAAAAGATATTGATACAACAACACATTTGTAGTTTAGTTTGTTCAATTGTACTTAGTAATTAATTATAAGCTAATAATAACAACAACAACAATTACATAAAGATGAACAAATGAACAGATGAACCCTCCACAAGCCATTGCTGGCGACGAACCTGCTCATTAGTGTTCGTCAAAGCATTAAAATGCGCTCAGATGAAAATGAACAACGAAAGCAAAAGCCATAATAACAATAGCAATAACATGGACCTTAACAGCATCGTTCAGCCACTTCTGATGGCATCGCTGGAAATGGGCAAGCTTACATACCAACATGCCTACAAACAGAAACATATACATGAATGAGTGAGTGTATGTGAATATGTATGCATTCATGTGTGTTTATAGGCATGAAGTGCTGCTGTTGTCGCGGTGCAAAATGAAAAGGGTGCACCGCACCGTCAACTTCAGACCGAAGCAGGTCGCCCTGACATGAAGGTTATATACCGAGTGTGTTGGCCGTTTAGTTTGGCGAGCTCGTGCATTGATCGCCAGGACCACACACACATAGGCACGCGTTCGCTGACAGAATAAAAATTGTTGCTTTGGCATTTAACGCGTCCGCGTGTGCGCAATACAGCGGTGGCGGTGGCACCCGGCTTTACAAGCTGACGATATGAGGACCAACCGTACAGCAGGACAGGCCGGTGCATGGGTGGACGGACGGACGGATGGACGAAGTGGATAGACACACGAGCGAGTGCAGGCCAGTTGCTGCTTCGAGTGTGATTGCGCGCGATTGTGGCTTACACGCATGCATATATAATACATAAGTACTCATGGCTGGGCGCTTGCGACTGCTACACTACATTCCGTAAGTAGGTGTGTATGTGGTGCCGGAATCGATTGTGGTAGTGGCGTCGACCACTATGCTATCACCGAATGATTATCATGGATTTTAAAATTCTTACGAGCTTTGCGCGCACACCTTGCCTTGGATCCCCGCCTTGCTTCTTTTCACGTCCGTGTCTACCTTCTACTTGTATGAGCATGGAAGCTGTGAAGACCATAAATGTTGCATGTAGCGGAGGAAGAGTGTGTGCCGGGTGAGGTATGAAGTAAGTAGAAGTTTACTGATCGAAATCACGCATGGGAACTTATTCGAACGGCTTGAGAGTGGCATTCATGTCAATTTTTGTTGTTGTTACTATTTAGTTTTTTTGTTTTTATTTTTGTTTTTGTCTCCTTGTTATTGCGGCTTTCTTAAGTATGAATGCAAAGAAAAAAATTGTAGCCGACACAGAACATGGATATGGATTTTTGCGAGCAAATTTTAATTAAGCTTACACTCTCTGCTTAAGTAAATTAAAAATACACATGTGTGGTGGTATGTCTGTAAGTATATGCATATTTATTTATGTTGTCCGATTTTTTGATAGGTTTGATGTATTAAAAGTAGTTCAAATTTGAGAAAATTTCGTTTAAAGCATGCTAATCAAACATTCCATGGAGTTTTAAGCGGTTACTCAAAGCTTTTAAGAATTTTCGAAGGACAATTTAGCCCCTACTAAGTTCAAAAAGCAAAGGGCTGTCGGAAAACACATATTTGAACTGTTTGTGCCAATCAACATTTCACAAACCATGCAATTTTGGCAATCGTTTTGAGGCTCATCGGCTTCTATTGTTCCAATAAGTATCACAAAACAAGACAAGTTTAAGTTTTTCCTTACTTCAGATGAAGTACGACATTTAAGAAGATAATACATACACACATACTAACTACATACTGACTAATTTAGGTTCAATAGGTCGTCAAATAATAATAAATATGTCCATTAATTTATTAATGTTTTGTTTATTTCAAATTCATTTATAATTATTATTTCGTAGAATTAAGCGATTCCTAGAATGTTTCAATAATTAATAAAATAAATTTTATTTCAGAACATAAACAACGTTTATTATCACTTAAATTCCTTGAATTTGTGTATCGTTCGATAAGAAACAGTGAAATCTCCCCTCGGCGAACGCTCTAATAAGCGAAGAAATCTGATAAGTGGTCTAACAGTATGTAACCATCGGTGTCCGCTTGTTGGAGCTTTCACTGTATATTTATCGGTGTCACCGTCAGGGTCAGCATTTTATTAATATATAAAAAATGATGTCAACATTCGATATATGCACACACGTCAGAAATATATGATTTAAGCTGTTTTGCAATATAGTTCATATGAAATTGAAAACATTTCTAATTCATGAAAATACGAAATTCTTTCTGTGAACCCCCATTTCTCGTTAAATGAACCGAACGGTTTTCGTTTTTATCATAAAAACAGATGTGTTGTATCTGTGAAAATATTGATAAGATTCGATCTAGGTTTTATTCTTGATTTTGTTACTTTGATTTCTGTTTTTTTTTTTGTTTTGTGCTGAAATAAATTAAAGCGGTTGAATTATCCATCTCATCTGGGAACGATTACACAATACAATTTTATTACACACTTATATTTTTATTTGAAAACAATTTTAAAATTCGTGAGCGTTAGGTTTACAAACTTGTTTTGAGAGTTTCAGTCCAAGTTTCTCTAACATTCTCTAACAGAAAGTTCTAACACTTCTTGTCTGGAAGCTTGTGCTCTTTAAAAGAAAATATTATATATTTTGTGATTTTCTTTGATCCCTTCCCTGACTTATAACAATGTTATTGTTGTTATTGTAGTGCCAAAAGCATTCACCAATTAATTTTGAGAAATACGGTCTAGTTGGCCGTCCTTGACCGGATAAAAATCTGGGGCCACTCCGTTACGTAAACTGAGCTATTATGGGGCCGGGTTTAGAGAGATATTTTCTCAATGTAAAGTATAAAATTTGTGCTGTTCTTCTATAAATGTTACAAGATTAAGGTAAATACCGAATTTTTCAACTGTCGCTCGTCGTCTATATAGAGTAGTTAAACACCGGCAAAAAAAAAATCTGGTGAATATTTTATTTTTTAAACTTAAATAATACTTTAGGAGATGTTCTAACTTTGCGTAGTTCATTTTCTTTCTCCATTAGGCTGTTCTTGATAAGTTCTATTACTTTAGAAAGTTGTTTCTCTACGTTTCCATTTACCGTTGGCTCGATTTGAGAAGAGTGTAAAGATTTGAGAGAGTATAAAGGTTATATAAATCGTTGTAAGGTTTAAAATATTCTTTGTAACTTTCCGATAAATTTTTTATTTTTTTCAAAAGACGACATTTCTAAAAATGTGTTATTGTTTTTATCTTATTATGCTCCGAATGATACTTTGAATTCTTTGATTTAACACTTATCTTCGCATGCCATATTTTAAACTAATTTTCAAAAAGTTTTTTAAAGTTTAAAAGTTGTTATGGAACATTAACAGTGTTTGCTTACTTGGTTAAAGTTTTATCAACTAATTCACCTTTCGATTCAAACTTTATCGATTACGACTAATCACTTCTTACGCTTGAACACATTAACCCATGCTCAGCGTAATGTTAAATGCATTTGGTACATCACGCCACTGATCTTTTATTGAAATTTTCACACTTTTCCATGTGTTGTGCAGTCACTTGACACTACACTTCAATTGGCACATTTGGTATTTAAATGACTCTGATTTACAAGCGTTATTCGTTCAAAAAAGAAAAGAACGCGCACAAAGCCACGTAAAAGTAATTCAACTTGAATCCTCTTACATCCAAGCTCGTACATATTTGATTCTTTAAGCGCCACTTGCCTGTCAAATCCAAAATTCTAAGCAAACAAATATTAACCCTCTCTAAGTCGGCAATGCAACCGGTTGTATATCTTTCCTTTCCTCTTTGTCGCTTTTGTTATCGTCATTGTTGACGCTGTTCATTGTGTGCGCTTGACGCGCTTATGCCTGTCTGTCATGTGCCTGATACGTGCACAGTGTACAGTGCCAATATATAATGACTGAAAATTTTTGCGAGCAAACAGACGAAATTAAGATATTAAACTTTGTAAAACGGAATGTATATGAATAAAAGAACAAATTATGAAATATATGTATCGAGTCTTTCAACAGACCGACAACGACGTGTTTGCTTTAAAGCTTTAAAGCATTGAAGTAGGTAGAGTGTAACAACTGCAGGGCGTTTGTCTTAAAAAATTGGGCTTGGAACCCACCATGTAAAGAGAAAGATTCGGGGAAAAGAACTTCCACAACCAATTATAGTGCCGGCCATCTGAAATGTTTGAATATGTAATAAGAAAAGTGCCTCTACCCGATTGGTTAACCTGCTCTCCGAATAATTGCTAAACTATTTAATCCTACTCGGTGACTTTAAAGTTTAAGGACATATGCTTGATCTGACGGTCAAATTTAAGCCTCCACGGTGAAAATTTCGAATTCGATAAGGACCAAACTTGTGATATTTTGCCCTATTTAGTCGGAAATAGATATGGAGAAATACCTGCTGATTGGAATTTGATGCACTCATTTCAATCCACAATAATGTTGAAAGTTTATGATAACTATGGCATACAGAATTCTACAAGTATCAAGTTTTTTGTGTTAACGATTAAAGCGCACGGCCAATAATCTGGTTGTTTTTATTTGTGTGGCTTTAGGCCTAAAGTCGCTTCCGACATTGTGGAAAGGGGTTTCGTTTATGTTCGATATCAATTATATATCTTCGCAAAAAAATTAGGATGAAGCTCTCTAAATTGGTTCATACTAAACGAAATTTCATAGCAGGGGAATATTTTTCTTACAACGTAATGCTGAAGAGAATTGTCCGAAAAGAGAAACTTCAGTCTCCCTTGCGAAACTTCCGATGTAAGCATTTAAAGATATAATATATTTATTTTGCAATTTACACTTTGTACCACTTATGACACACTGTCCCTTCGTTGCACTATATCTTACAGGAACGCTATGTGCCAAGGTGTTGTAAACAAATGAGTGGATGAGTGTGTAAACCTTCAACCGAACGGCAGTGAATGAAGTGGCTACCACGGTAACCGCAACTACCCAGGAATTCGTGTGGTAAATACTCGTATTCTTGCACCGTGTTTATAATGACTTTTAATTTTGTCTCTCGATTGTGCTGTTGCATTCATAGAATGTTGATACTTACACATGTTTGTACTGTTCACTTTGAATAAGACCTCTTTGATCCACTTTTCCATATGTAATGCGTTAAATGTTACACATCTGCTTACTTATATACATATTATACATATATATACATGTATATTTTTTTATAAATCCCGAAACACCGATTCAAGTCCTTCTCTATCCAACATAGAATAGGTTTCGATCTTTCTCTTCTTACAACTATGGGAATGTTATTTAAAAAGGGTTTTCAAATCTTCAGGCGTGAAACGGGTCTGATGTCTGCATAAATCTCCAGATTATGTGGTAGATACCGTTGTCGACTTGGTTAGGTCCATAAAGCTCTCATTAGGTATCTTTCTTCAAAACATCATATTAGACTCATCAGTTGTTGATTCTACATCATTTATAGTTTTGTGTTGTTATAACACGACTAAATGGAGGCTTAAGTCGTAGAGCCAACTTGCTGTATTTGCTTGGCTTCAAAGACTGTCAAAATGCATTGAAATATTAAAATTGTTCATAACCTGAATACACCTTTGAAAATCTACTATTCTTCATTTGCTTGGGAGAGGCAAAAAGGGTGAGAAATATTTAGTGTAGTCGGCGTTTTCTTGTGTTGAAAAAAATGGAGCAAAAAACATGTATGACCATCTTAAACGACACGTGGTATGTAATTTTTGGGATGTTTCAGGCATGGTTCATATGGATCATAGAATCTGATGAATCTTCGAATCAACCTCGCGGAGAGCTCGTTGAATAACCCTAAATGTGACAAAGGCTGTATATACATTGTTACTACAATCAAACCATATCCCAGTAGAAGAGCTCAGAATATTCAGGTCAAAAAAAGCGCACCAGTTTTCTAAAATATTATGTTTTCGGTTTCGGTCTTCTATACCTCGAAGTATTGCGCTATTTACATGAAGTAGATTTATTTGAAGTAGAAAAATCTATTCTTGGGTATTCGGCCATCATAATGCATATCTACCACCATCCACCATATTTATCGAATCCGGCTCTTTACTATTTTGCAATATTTCCACTTCTAAAGACCCCTATTAGAAGAGTGAAGAAATACTGACATTAAGGAGATAAAGGCTGCTTCCCGGTGCTAAAACTATTGCAGCGACGGACTCTAAGGCTGATATGAATGTATGTATAAATAGGTATTATAACTGTAATCATTTGAAATAAATTTGATCTTATATTGCTAATAACCAAACATATAAACACAGACACATGCCCTTATAAATCAAGCTCTGAATCAGGCATTATTACTGGCATTGAATCTTCAAGGATTCTCCATAGAATATAATTCAAGTGAAAGGTAAATGGAAAAAGTCAAAAAAATATAACAATATAACAATGAAACACCTAAAACATAACATCTGTTGTATTGCCATCCAAAGTTATCATATAGACACCCTTGTATGTGTGTGTTTGTACGTTTGTAGTGGTGTCCGTGATATTGTGCACATAAAATAGCTGGTAATTTGCTTTGATCTTTGACCAGTGCCCACAGACTGTGCCATTCCGTTCATCACCCCTCCCCGCACCGCCGTTGTTATCAATAACGCAGAAAATGCAGTGTCACCAAAGCGAGACGCGGCAAAGACAATCGCTTGCCTGATCTTAGTTCCACAGGGGTTTGCGGCTGCTGTTCCTGCAGTTGTCGTCATTGTTTGGGCCTCATGTGGCGCATATTTGGCAAACAGTAGTTGTGTTCCCACCATTATTGGCCATTTAATGTCCACCTTTTTGCTGGCTAAAATCTACTCCTATCTGTGAATGTTTTGAATGTTTCTACTACAAAATATTCTAACGCCTTTGTGTCAACTTTCTTCCGTGCTTTTATAATTTCTTCCCTCTTCCTCCTTTTTTGCTAATATTTTCCTTGATAATTCTGCACGACAAACAAACAAAATGATTTGCAATTTTTATTTGCTTTTATATTTGTTGAATGCTTAACGCCTCTACCGTACGATTTCAATCTACCGCAATAGACCCGAGAGAATTTTGTTTCCTATAAACAAGTCATTTGCCAAATCAAACGAGAAGTCTGTAAAGTAAATCGATAAATGCCAAGCAGACGTGAAGGGGAAAGCCATTCAAAAATAAACTATATTTTGTATTAAATAACTGTGCAATGCAATTACAAATCATCCAACGTTATATTTATATATTATACTACTATACTACTATACTTTATACTACTATATTACTACTATATAGTAGTATACTATACTACTATACTATATATATATATATATATTTATTTTTTATATATATATAGGATATATAGGTATACATATAGTATATACTTTAGTATGTACTTTAGTATGTACACATGGTATATATAGTATAATGTAGTATATATATAGTATATACTTTTTAAAAATCCAATTTATTTTATATTCATTAAAGGATATTATATTTGTAGTTTTATGAAAATAAAACTGATTAATTTTCTAACAATAACATATAAACAAAACAAAACATACAGACGACAAGAAAATCCATTAGAAAAACTTTCTTAAGACTTTAACTTTTTTAAGTTTTAAAACTTCCGCTATGCGTTTTGGCATGGAATCAACAAGCTTAGTGGTTTCCGTTGAAGGGATTTGAGCCCATCCCTCCTGCAATAAATCCTTGAGCATAGCCTTTGAGGTAATTATGCGTTGGCGTATTTTTCGTTCAAGTGAATGCTCTATAGGATTCAAATCTGGCGATTGTGGTGGTGTTCGAAGCTGCTTGGGAACGTAACCGATAGAGTAAGCAAAGCTTAACTATGTCTGCTATATGCTTCGGGTCGTTATCTTGTTGAAAATAGTAGTCACTTCCTAGACCCAATTCTTCCCCACTCTGCTTCAAATTTCTTTTCAAGATATTAAGGTCTGCATATTTGTCCATGGTGTACTCTATAAATTCCATTCGGCCCACACCATTACTAGCCATGCACCCCCATATCATTGCTCCACCACCACCATGCTTCACAGTAGGTACCAAGTTTTCCTTATCGAGCGCCGTTCCTGTTTTTCACCACACAATCTTACGCCCCTTGATTCCAAAGACGCAAAACTTGCTCTCATCGGAAAAAATAACCTTCTGCCAAAACTCTCGGGACTCGGGTCCTCTCGGATTTAAGTGCTCTTTCGCGAAAACAATACTATGACTAGCGATATGAATGGCTTCTTGCGTGTGACATGACCATGATATCCAGCTTTTTTCAAAATTTTGCGGACGGTGTTAGTGCAAAGTTCAGTGCAAACTTTATTTAACATTTTGAGCGATTTGGATGCAGTAAGGCATGTGTTTTGCTCCACACTTTGCAAAACGTTACGAGTTTCACGCTGTGTTAATATTTTTGGCCGCACTAGACGGGGCCGAGATACAAAATCGCCGGTATATTTGTGGTTAATAATCACTCTTTGTATGGAAGAATGTGTTCTACTAACAATCCGACCGATTTCGCGGTATGGTTTTCCTTCTTCGAAGAGTTTAACCATAATTTCCCTTTCGGAAGGGCTTATTTCCTTTCCTTTGGCCTACATTGCATGTTATAATATTAATAACGAATTGAATGATACAAAAATCTTTAAAAATTGCGAAATTTCGAAATTCACGAAGAAAAGAAGAAAGAAATTATAGCTTCCCGACATTTTCACAGTTAGTTTTTACGCGGGGAGTTCCCATTTTAGTACTTGTACGCAGACATTTTCGGCGCTGGCAAATGAGTATTTTTTGTAAATTTATCGATAAAACAATATTGCTTGATTTAATTCCTTTAAATGTTATCAGATTATGCAATTGGCTTACAACAAAGCGCAGAAATTGATTTTGCTCTGAAATTTCATACATAAAAGTTGTTTTTTAGCAAAAGAAAATAAGACATAAGCGTGTACGCAGACTTTTTTTGCGAAGTGTATATATATCTTTTTCTAGCTAAAAAGCTTAATGGTTATACAATCCTTTATTTGTAGCTCAGCATATTATAATATAACTATTTCTTTTAATTATTCAGTTCATGAAATTATTAATGTCGAAACAAATATTCATAGACATTCTCCGCTCAGTATCCTATCGCTCCAGCCTCCTATAGGGGTAGAGAACAGAATGTCTGCTGTCTTCATCGCTGATTTTTGGTCTTTCATATTTTCAAAGACATATTCAAAGATATTATTACTTTCTGGAAGTCGTTTGGTTCTAGTAAAGACGAGGAACTCTAGATGAATCCCAAGCATGAAGTATCGAGAAACCACGAGTTAGTTGCCCTGATCTCAAACACAAATAATAATAATAATTCAACGAACTAAGCTCGTACGATTCTTATGCCCGGATATTATCCAATGAAGAATAAATTCTCCGAAGAAACACACTGTGGAGCTGCCAGAAGTAGAAAACCACCTTCTCTGTATCGAAAACATAAAGTTAAAACATATTCTGATCCGATTACAAAAGAAAAGATAAAAATATATGTCGCTTATATTAATTTTCATATCAAATAAAAAGCTTGAAAACAAGCTCAAGTAACCAAATAGTTCATTAAGACAAAAAATCTGCATAAAATAATCTTCAAGGAAACTGACAAATTGAGTTCTTCGTGCTAGATGAGTTCTGTAATACATATAGTTAAGGTAATACTACAATCCCCCATTAACTAAATATAATTCTTCGACCAGCTCTAAATTTCAGTTTAACCTAATTAACCCTAATCTTAAAGAACATATAGGTGGAATCGCTAATCGAACATCTTTTACCTTTAACCTCAAACCAACAGCTATCAAGTCTCCACTTGATCAACAAAAATAACAGCTAAATTATATTTGAAAGTGTCATAAACATAGTCTACTATATTTGTTGAGATATTGTTGAGAAAAAACTTTTTAGAGTTGAGTATTGTGTTGTCTGGTTGAAAAAGGTCCCTTGCTTGTTGTAAATAGTTGTAGGTGATTTAAAAATTAATAATTAATAAATACATAATTTTTTTCCATTACTTGCACACTTACTTCCATTCTAAAATCGCCATTTAAAATCTCGTTTCGTTTGTTAACTAAAAAAATGGCAGCTGGTATATTTTTCTTAACGATAATGGTCATTACAATTTTTCATTAACCATAATGATACCCGCTGTAATTATTGTTGTTGTTCTGGTATTTTTTGATTCTTTTAAGCTGCAACATAAACTACCATTAAGCCTGCACTCTCCAGTTCACTTGCGTGCTCTCACACAGCACACACATACAGAGGCATAGACAAAACAATGTACACTGGTGGAAGCGATGCTCCTGCTGTGGACCGCATCATTGTTGATGCTATTGCTGTTGTTCGATTAGGTTTAACTGACCGATCTTCTGACCTTCCGTTCGGCTGTCTGCCAGAATTTGGCAAGCTTGTATCTTGTATTGCTCGCGTTGCCTTTGTTCTGCGCCGATGATCGTTCAAGTACGATCCTGTTGTCGGTTCTGCACATGCTGCTGCTGCTGCTGCTGCTGCTCGTTATGTTGGTGTTGTTGCTATGGTTGTAGCATCATCCAGTTTTTAGTCCGGCTGCGACTTCTTCGACTTTGGTAGACATGAGAAAATGTTTAGTACGAGGTTATGCCAAATGGTGTAACATAATATATGGTATATTCTATACATATAATATAATAATATAGTATAACATATAATATATACATATATATATATATATAATAGAAGTTAGGTTGTAAGAAAATTTATTGTCGCTAGCAAGGATGCTATCATTAGGTAGCTGAAGGAGTTTCCACACCGATTTCTCGCCTTTATTTTATTTTCACTACTAGTTGATGTATGTGTGTGTGTGAATATGTACATAGGTATGTAGTGTAAGTCCATAACTGTGACTACATAAACAAAGCAATAAAGCGACAACAGCGATTTTCAGCTGAAAACCGGAGATGTTGAAAGAGCAATACACACACTCATATCTGTATACATATTTGCATGCATATTACGTATTACATAGCTTAGATGTATAGTATATAATATAGAATTTTCAACGCATACATCAAATGCTTCCATGAGTCTTTATATTATCTTCAAATACTTATACAATATTTTCTTATACTTTTATTTATTCATATACTTATGTATACATATGTAACAGTATATATGTTTACATTCACACAAATTCATTTGCTCTTCGTTTAGAAATTGGCGATCTGCTCAAGGTTAATAAATAATTTGACGAACGTTATGGGCATGACTGCACGCAAGCTTTAATCGAATCAAGTTCACTGCGCGTTATTACTATGGCATATGTACACGAGTGTATGTGTATAAGTGTGCCGCGACTATGTCCATTTTTCAGCGGATGCGCCATTTTAACTTCACTTAGTGCCTTCTTGCTTTAGTTCAGTGGGAGCTGTTAACATTGCATCAATGGCCTTTGGTAAATAACTGGAATCTAGCACAGTCGGCCAAACACATTAAATATATACCAATTATATATATATATAATGGTAGAAATATAAAAATTTTGTAGCTGAGAGGTGTATTTCATGTTTCATATAAAGTTAAAAAACTTAAGGGAGTTTTTCACTGACCAGTTTAAATTGCGGTCCAGCAAGCATAAAAGCTACGAGAGAAGTTTTAATAGTCGAACAGGTCATCCTGAAATTCCTTTCAGAGCAAGAATTGTATGCAGTATTAGGGTCTCTAACGAATCTCTTGACAAAAGAAATACTAGAAGTATATGGCTCGAAAGTGTGTATGTTAAAAAGACCCGTTTAGGATAATCTTAATATGTTCCAGGGAAAGAATCTGCAAAAGATTCGTGCAATATTCGTCGATGTCAATTTTGAGTGTCGCATGAAACTGCGCGATGGGCTATACGAATTCAATATCCAAATACATTGGAAAAATCAGGTGGAGAAGACCTTGGATTCATTTAGTGCTTCAACTTGGCATTCGGATTGGTAATACTTGAAATTTGTTTCCGGTACGAACATACTTATTAACCTTATCCTCGGTGAATATTGTAGTAGGAGTGCTTGATTTTATAAATGAATCAATACGTTCTTCCCTAAAGGATTTGATTAATATACTCCTAGTCTAAGTTTCAGCGATAAATTTCTTTTTCATTCGAGCTGTCAGATCTATACACAGTTTGGTTCTCCGAGTTTTGTCGAGGCAAATAGAAAATATATTCCGTGATTGTTTTAAACTCATATAAATACAACTTTTCATCGCTGTGCCATTAAATAAAACGTACCAAAAAATATATGCACATATTATCGCTCCACCCTAATGTGTATGTTATTTATGTCAATAAACAAATTTATATTCGTTACGATAAATTTATGTTGTTTTAATTAATCATAACATGAACAAAAATGTTGCTTTCGGATATAAATAAAAAAATAACATACAGGAAGTTTTTTTTGAGAAGAATAAAAATCATAATACATATTGAATTTTGCATACTACTCATTTAAAAATTATTTCTTTGCGTGTTTGAGATCTTTTGAAGGCCCATGCATTTTTTTTACTATTACTCGCTAGCATTTTACCCTTGCTTAATATCGAGCAATTTCTTTCTCTTGTGAATTTTCTAAATAATTTCATATTCATATGCATTATGTAGTTAAATATTTAAATGATTGATCGAGCAAATGAAATAAGTGACTAAATTTTTTGGAACATTTGCTGGCGTTTCACTGACTTTGCAGTATTTGCGTCACAATTATCAAGCGAAAACAGGAATATAATGGCAACAGGTTAAAATAACAATGGCATTAACTACTAGACGCTCTCACATATAATCGCAATTACGTATGCAATATGCTCACAATAGCTGCAACAATATAAGCCAACGTGATTGCGGCAATGTTAAATTAAAATGGTTCACTCCTCATGCCACAGTGAGTATTCGTACATGAAACATTTCGTACATTTTCGTAGATACTTTGCGGTTCTGAGCATTAACCACAAAGTGTAGCGGTAGGAGTCCAAAATACCAACTATACACATACATGTACATATACATATGTATGCGTGTGTGTATGGGATCTTACAGCATGCCGCCAGTATCAACAGCAGCAGGCCAACAAAAAGTGCAACAACAGCAATAACAAGCATCTAAAGCATATGCGCTTCCATTTATCTTCGGCTCGTATAAAGTTTCGTGGCATCGAATGCGATTTTAACTGCGGCATCCATGCTGCTCTCACGGTACCTTGTTGTCGTTCTTTGTTAATTTATTTTCATTTTTATTGCTGTTGCAAGCGTTGTGCGTGCGTTTTTTCTTTTTTTCGGTTTTTCTTTGTTTGCTGCTTATTATGTTGGCTTTCATGTGAATTCATTCTTATTTCCATTCACAAATATGCTCCTACAGCAGCTCCGCCCCTTCACTCCAACACTTTGCCACGAATTGATACGCACACAAACATATAAACAGACACAATTACAGATACAACGTTAGTGTCAACACAAGCAAATGGGCAGGAACACTCAAAGCCCGGCGCATCGTCATCATCAATAACACACACACTCATATATTACATAAATTTTCGATTTTATTTATTTACTTGTATACTGCATTGATCATTCGATCGATGGCAATTTTAGTGTTTTGTGTGTGTGTGTGTGTGTGTGTGGTAGTTATGGTGGTTGTGTCGTGCAGCGCATTTAGTAGTAATCACGGCGAAGGTGGACGTGCAACTGCAGCACATTCAACTGAATCTTCATAAAAATGCAGCTTGCAATGATGGCAAAGTGGCTAATTATGATTTCCATTTTAAATTTTCATTCCATTTTGTTCGTTTTGTAATACAAACATACCTTTAACACACATAAATTCCAACACAATATATCAATGATAATATATTGTCTCCGAATATAACAGTTAAAAGGTATGTATCGGGTATTATATATTTTATATATATAACAAGGGTACATATTTTTTTTTTTTTAACTATATTTTTTTATTGATAACTAATATTTATTATTGAGTACTAATGGGTTACAGACTAAATGTACGAGAGCAGTTTGATATGTTGGTGTCTTTAGGAATAGAGTCAATTATGGTTTAAAATTTGTATTGCTTTCAAATAATAGTAAAATCGTAGAACCTGAAAATATAAGTTTTTTTCTCCATAATATCTTGTTAAAATAACTAAGCACCGATTGATTAATTCATATTTAAAAACAGGAATTGCCGTAAGTAGACACCCATCGCCTTATTCATGTAATTTCAACATTGGGATCTCTCTCCTATGTTCACGTTAATTTTTTCTTTTCCAGACAGTTATTTTTGAATCAACTCAGTGTCGGATCTGATTATTTTACCCATTTTGCTAGAAACTCGAGATAAAGTTTTATTTTGGTGTTTAGCATTAAACACTACTCACAAACAAGAAAATTCTAATATAAAATATTTTGCCTTTAACTAACCTCAAAAAGTGGTATTTATACGGAAACCCTGTTTCGAAGCTATATTTGAGCATGCGATTGAAAAATTTAGCAAGCATTTTGTCAATTCACCATCGTATGTAACGTGTCATACGTTAGAAAGGGTTAAATTTAAATCAGAATTTCTTAACCTCCGTACTATAACACTCAGATTATTTGATTGCACAGTAGAGCTTAGCACAAGGTTTCATTTCAAATAATAATGAGAAAAAAACAAGAGAACAATATTAACATATTTAGCTGCCTTCTTATAATCGGCTGAAACTAACGTATTAAGGTTTTACGGTTCAGAAGACTGTGAACTTCACTGCTCTTTGTGAAATTAGCCCATGTTTAATCCCTGAAACATTGAACAAAAGAAAAATAAGAAGTAATCGCCTTTTTAGGGGAGTAATAACTTTTCCAAATTAATATGTTCAACTTCAATATGAAGAAACTCATTCCTCTTAAATGTGATTAACTTAAAAATCGTTTCCATTTAAGGTCACAGCATAGCTCTGGAAATTATTCTGGAAACTCTGGCTCCAGAAACATTTTTATAGGATAAAAAAGTATTATATTAACGCTTGTTGCCTATTTGCGTTCATATAGTACTAGTGAGAATCATCTTGGCTATTTTTTTCTTAATGAAAATTATAACACCAGTTTTTCAGTCATTTGTGCTATTATAGGGAGTCTTTAAATGTTAAACGAGTTTGTGAGAAGTTTAATAATAGTAAGAAGACAGTAACTCCAACATTTGCCCTTAAGAAAAGTTGATTCCTTCAGCTATTTCAGTTTCAGTCATGAGAACCTCCCTACTTTCTGTAATGAAGAAGAACTTTATTGTCACGAAACCCATTTTTATTTTTGTTTAAGTCACAAAAAAGTGATTGAATTCTGCAGAGTAGGTTAATTAAACCCTCCTCCCCAAATTAAATTTTCTTTACCTCTACTTCAAATGTTTGAATAAAATTATATTGTCATGTTCGTCACTGCCTGTCGAAGGGCAATCGCTAAAACCCGTTGGTCTTAGTCAAAAAGCAAAAACACATCTACCTCCTTCGTAATCTTAGTGCGGACTTCGAACTACTATATTTTATTCTTCGAAGACGATAGAACATCAAGTGTCTGACAAAACCTATAAAAGTTCCTTGACGGCTGTTTCAAATCCATATTTTCCAAATATTAAAATTATTAACTGGTTTACACACACATACTTGTAAGTGTAAGATTTATATTCATAAAATATTTTATGTATATATATACATAATACACGGTATCGCCTTCAATGGCAACCCTAAAATATTAAATGTTTTTGCTTTTCACCAAAAACCATTAATAAATACTTTACTTGGAACCTCGTCTGTCTGGATTTCGAGTAACATTGAAATAGTTTTCATTAAAATTCATTAACATTTGTAAGAAGCCGGCGCACGGTCCAGGCAGGTGAAAAAGAAATCATCAAAGCGCTACAACACCAATTGGGCTTAAAGGCAGCCTGCCTGCTTGACTTTTCTTAATTTCACAGATGATGATGCTGGACCAATTTCACTGGTCTCTTATATACAAGCTAAACACCCATACACAAGCACCTACACAGCCACAAACACTAATACATATTTGCATTGGTAGTTGTGCAATCAAACGTGAGCGCGTGCGTGTGTGCCAATTGGTTGCCTGTGTTGTTTCAATGTGTGGCTGTGTATATGTGTTTCTTCTGCAGATACACTGCTCGTCTCTTTTACGCACATAAGCTAGTTCGGCCTTACAGCGAACCACTTTGCTGATGGCCGAAAACTTGTACAACAATAAAAATGCGCGCTGATGAACACGCAGCTAAATGACAATACAAAGAGTCCAATGAGATGGCGCGGCTAAACCGAGTTGAAAGCGTATGTGTGTGCTTGAACTCAGACGTCAGTGTGTGCACGATTTCCGACGTGTGTCCATGTGTGGATGGGATGCACGTCCATGACGGCAGTTCATGCATAGCTTGCACACTGCGCTACGCACTTAACCACCAACACATGCAGCGCTCGTTGCACCAATGCATCAATATACTATATTGTATATACGCGTGGGGATGTGTGTGTGTGTGTGTTACTTAGGCGCAGTGTTCACTCCATAGGAGTGTGTTTCTGTTACCTGTTTGCGCGCGCCGCTTGAGTTTATCAGCAAATGCGCAGCAATCGAATATGAAAATGAATTTCTTTTGAGTCAACGTGCAGTGTGTGTGTGTGTGTGTGTGTGTGTATGAGTGAGGGTGCTGCTTGTTTGCAAGTGGTGGTGATTGGGAGCGTAGTGAAGGCTGCCGGAATGAACACGATAAGTACGAAGGAAAGTAGGCATGCGAACATCAGCAGCAACAGTAACGGCGTTAGCGACAGCGACAGCAGCGACGACGTCCATCGGTTGAGTTCTACACAGCCACTTCGTCGATACAGTGCCGAAATGTCATTTGTTAATCAGTCTGCGAGTACCGGCCACAGTTGAAGTTAATAGCACAATTGCGAAGGTTTGTTAGTCGCAATCGTGCACACCGTCTATGCGAAAGTGTAAAAGTCACAAATTGCAACTAATTGGTGGCCAAATAAATAAATGTGCATGCGGGATAATAAATAAATAAACGCGGGACGAGGAGAAAAGTGTTTAATTATGCACATTCAAAAAAATTGAATTAAAATTATTTTGCAATTTTTATTTTACATTATTTTTTGCAAACTAAAGTGACGATATATGCGCTTGCGAATATACTGTGTGAAAATGTATTAGTATTAGTGGTATGAAAATTACGATAAATCTCAATAAATAATTTTGTAAAAATATAAATTTTTCCTAAAAAAAAATCGAACGAAGTGCGTTAAAGCAAAGGCAACATAAAATAATAAAAACAATATTAAACAAAAAAAAAAATGTTTGAATCCGCTCTAATGCCATATTCCGATTATAATATTGGGCAACGTCTCCAACTGCCCAATACTAACAACAAGTGTTGCAAAAATTGCAAAAAACTAACAGAGCGTAAGAAGCGTAGTCGAACGGCTAAACATATCATGACCAAAAAAAACAACAACACCACCCAACATCCGCTTGTCGCACCCCTACCACTGACTGAGTGCCATATAAGGCTGTCAAGCACCGCTACTGAGCTGCCAGATTCCGTCGCTCAAGTCAACTGCGCCAACAATGCAGATCAGACCGCACCAATTGTTGATGTTGCCGCCATTGCGCAAAGCCGCCGCCTAACAATGCGCCGCCTATGCGCGGTGCTTCTAATCTGCACGTTTTTCACTGTTGCAGAGGGTTGTGGTCCGGGTCGGGGTATTGGTGGTCCGCGTAAATATCGTAAACTTACGCCGCTGGTTTTCAAACAGCACGTGCCGAATATGTCCGAGCGCACGTTGGGCGCTTCCGGTCTCAACGAGGGCGCGATTAAGAAGAATTCACCGAAATTTAAGGACTTGGTACCGAATTACAATAGCGATATTATATTTAAGGATGATGAAGGCACCGGCGCAGATCGCTTAATGTCAAGGGTAAGTTAATTGTTGTATTTTATTATTATTATTTGTTTTTGTATGAACTGTGGGGGCTTTCTGCATCCACAGCGCGGTTATGAAGCCTAGAATAATAGAAAAATAAATATATTAGCGCCATTTAATATCACTCAAACAGTTTGAGAATTAAAAGGTAATTACTGAAAAGAAAAATAAAATAGAATTGCTTTCAAAACTGTAGCACAGCTAATTGCGTTTTTCAACAATAACCTTAGACAAATCTATTAGACTCACATTTGATTTTATAATTAGTATATGGGTGCTAATTCAGCTGCAAAAACACAATTATGATTTTATGCATATAGTATTCGCATGATGAATTGATCACACCATGCGTTATCTGGGATTGAAGCATTTTCGCCAACGCACTCTCGGCGGGTTTACTAAAAATTAAATAGCTCCCAGATGCAATAAATCTAAAAATACAATAACTTAAATAAAAAATTTTAATTATTACTAGTAAGTACGTACATACTAATAATGTATGCATTAGTACGTAAACACATCAAACTGTAATTTACGGCAAATTGAAAATGCGAAATGCATTAAAAATGGGCTCTAGCGTTTTTCAAATAAATCCAGTCATTCACTTTACAACTGTAAAATATTTATTTCTAATTTTCTTATGTGTTCTTTGTATTGTCATCTCATGGCATGTCATTAATGCCCATAAATATATGTACATACACACACACGTTTGCCAATTTTCTAATGAGCAAAGCTAACTGCACTTCAAGGTGTCATAAATTTTGTTGGTAGAATGCTAAATAATACGTACAAAATTCGAATTTCCGTGAAATACTAAAATCAATTACAAATAATGCGAACGAGAGATTATAAAACAATTGATATACACTTAAATACAAAAAGCTAGTGAAATGAGCTTCTTTGAAGTCCAATTCCATTGAAGAAAACAGTTGACGTTACACTATCGTTAATCTAATGATTAATTGCTAAATATTATTGAAGTACCGAAATATTATGTACACCATATTACATATACCAGAAAATATTCGAGCAAATATCCAATACAACATTGCAAGGCGATATATTTTTGAACAAACGTTATATATGTACCGTTATATGTATGTAGTTGCGTATGTAGAAATTGTCAATTAATTTTCATTTTTATTTACCGAATTTCGGTTGATTTTTTTTGAAAATTTAAATATGAGGGAAAATACTTATTTAACTTTCTAAATTTAGAAAAAAAAACAATAACATTTATTCTTGGAATATAAAATCAAAATTTGGTTTTATGAATGATAATTAATTTGCTTCAGATTTTGAGAAATCTTTTATTGCAAATACAGTTAAACTATTCTTTTATAAGAAAAATTAATTCTCATTTCAATTTTAAATTAATTTTCTTAAATTTACTTGCAACTCAATATTTATTTGAGTTATTTTTCAGATTTCCTTATTTTTACATTTTATTAAAAAAATAAATAAAAAATTCATTCAAAATAAGGAGTCTTTCTAAATTATAAAAATTCACTAATATACCCGTATGTAAAGAATTTGTTTTATATCTTCAATAACACATGTACCTATTTAAATATATACTTGTATGTATATATACCATATATATAACTACATGTACTAGCATGTTATCATCAATAAAACGGTGATTATGACCGTTAAGTACTTATATTTAGCACTTATTTTATAAAATAAAGTAACAATAAATATATTTAGTAAATAAATAAACAAATACAATTGTTTAGCAATAAAATTTTCTGTTATCGAACAAACAAATATGCAACAACTAACAAATGAGGAAGGGCTAAGTTCGGATGCAACCGAACATTTTATCCGTTCGCGATAAAAAATTCAACCAGAGTGAGGTAGATCATTTTATTATGGGTATGGGGCTATATCTATACCGATTGCATTCAAATTTAGCGCTAAAGCACATTATGGTTAAAAAAAACATACCCACTTAATTTTATTAAAATATCACACATACCACCAACCAATATAAGCGGTATAAAGGGAAAGGAAAGGGAAAGGAATGTCGAAAATCACTATATTGGGTATACTGAGGCAAGAGAAAGGTTTGAGTTGATTGCATTTACTTTTGACGTTATTTGGTATTTGGCAAACACACACTAATATCAGGAAAAGATACTCCCCGAATTTCATTAAGATATCTCACAGATTTACCGATATTTTCGGTAAAAAGCCATCGATAGGATATTCGGTATCTGGGGCATGAAAAGTTATTATTCGTTTTGGACCACTTTCATATGAGAAATGATATACCTTAAAAGCACTATTTGTGCAAAGTTTTATTCCATATCTTCAATGGTGCTTGATTTATATACAGTAAAGCGAAAGAATCAGATTGATTCTTTCTCAATTGTGATGTATGGAAGTAAGCGAGGCTGTAGTCTGATTAAACCCATTGCTTTGCTGGTTTGTGAGATATGTAGATAAACCCTATTAGGGAGCTGAGCCACTTCGACTTTTCAACAAACTTTTAACCACGGATGACCCTTCCTACTGTGAATCTCTGCACCGAATTTCAGTTTTGTAGTTTAATTTTGGCCAAGTTACTACACTTCATAGTTTGGTCCGATTTCACTCATCTGCAGTACGAACCTCCCAAAGGAACCTCCCATCGGCCAAGAAACACATGTATTAAATTTCATCGAAATATCTAGAATTTTACTGAAGTTATCGCTTGCGCGGACAGACGGACACACCGACATACAGTCACCAAGAATATAAATCTATATCTATCTCGATTAGTTATAGGTGTAACAAACAGCCGTTAGGTGCATAAAACTAGCATACTCTTTGTGCTTGTTGCGAGGGTATAAAAATGGAGTGTAGAAAAATGCAGGCGAATAAAGTTAGAGAGGGTTAACTTCAAGTGATACTCAAACTCTGCGCTGATAAGAATTTTTGTAGGCTTTCTATTCCTAGCAATTTAAAGAAAATTCCCCAACTTGAAAGTAAAAGTAAAAGTCATCATTACTTCATTGCATCGACACATTTTATCAGCTCAGTTAGTTTGAAGTGTAATGGTGACCTAATTCCGACCCCACCACCCCCTAAAGTGGTGCAAGCGATTTCTTGCGTACGCCCTTGAGTAGGCGTATCAGATTCAGTGCAATAAACTCTCAAGTATACAAAAGCCAACTTCGCATACGTTTTGTGTGTGTGTGTATGTGTGTGTGTGTGTGTGTGTAACGCTAGATTTAGCGTGCTATTTAGCTACACAAAGCGGTAATAAATATGTAAACGTAAATATGTACGTTTGTACCATAAATAATGGAAGTACTGCAATAAACTCATTTAATTTTACTGTAGTGAGGCACTCACTTATAATTTATTGGGGCAAAATGTGATGTGCAGACCTATTTAATTTTTTATTTATATATAAGTACATTTACCAAAAAAATTAATTAAATATTGATAACTGTTAACATTCTGGTTTATTAGCTTGTTGAAATTTTCTTGAGCTTGTTAGCTGTCTGTGTATGTATGTATGTGTGTAAAAATTCGTGGCCTGCTTATAATGACTTATTATTTCTATATGTATTCTTCATATCCGGCATTTATTGCCAGAACGCACTTACATACCTAACGCAATTCTAATTCGCTTAGTTTACTTGTCTCTATGTATATATGTTCTCTCGCTTAACTGAATTTACTTAATGAATATGACCAACAATGCGCACGAGCTGATAAGGAAGCGCGCAAAGCCAATAGCTGATTAAAATGTTTGAAAAATAACAAAAACTGACAACTGCTCTCATTACAAAGCAGTTAAAATAGTAATAAAATATTTTCAATAAATTATTGTCAACATCGCTCACAATTTTCACACCTTTAGATATACTTTAGATACAGACTCGCATATTTATGTGTGATTGTGTATCAGTGGATGACAGCTGTGTTCGATTATCTTATCTGGTCAATGCATTCAGAAAGTGTGCCGTGCCTGTGATGACTGTTACGTGCATTATGCTGAACATGGCTACTTAATCGTATCAATCACTTTTCTGCCGCTTGGTCTAGAAACGCTGCACAAGGTGGTGCTGCACGCGGTAAGGGTGCGCTAAGGTGTTAGCTGGCAATTGAAAATCTATACAAACATACAAACAAATATACAAATGTGCCAAGAATGCGGTAAGCTGTTATTTAGTGCCATTCTTTATCAAAATAACGGTTAATGTAAACGCTTTACTTTTTAAATGGAATCCCTTCCTTCTTTCAATTCGCCGAACAATTTAAATTATCAGCGGAAGTTTGTAATATCCTTCAGAAAAATAATTGCACTTTTTTTATGAAATTTACTGAGCTTGAATAGTTTTATAAAATATATACAAATATGTATAATTATATATATATTCTTTTATATTGGAGTATATTTCCGCGAATGAGGAATGTCATTTGCAAAAACATATGCTCGTAAAAAATTATAATCAGCTTATTAGCGTTTATGTATTTAAATGAAGTATTACGAAATATGCGCAATCTTTAGGTTGTAAAACATTCTTCGTCAAAGTAATTGTGGAAATATGGAATTTTCCATACTTTTTGTGTCAAAGCGTACTCTAGTGGACGCTTTTGGCAACAACTTATGCCAGATTAATCCACCGAGCGCTCGTAAATCCCTATAAATGCCTCTTTGTTGCTAAACGTTATGGAGTTTAACTAAATTTCAGTGTTTCAGATGTACTAATAATGTCTATTTAAAGCAAAATATAAGCAAATATTTGCAATATTTTTTGCAAAATACAAGCAATTCATCTCCTTGTGGGAGCTTCTCATTAATAAAATGCAACACTACAAGTTTTCTTTTATTTATATTTATTTCACTTTAATTTTTTTTATATTTCTGTTATCTTTATTATATTTTTAAAGGCACACTTACTTCTAAATTTGAATTTAACAATTTAGTTAATAGCACCTATAATACAGGCCACTCAAAATGCCTCAAAGTTCAGCAAAGACTTCATTAATTAGTTGCTGCGAATTTCCGGCAAAATACCAATACAACACTTTAGATTCTTTGTTGCGTAGTTTTTATATTGCTTTTTATCGAAATATGCATCTACGTTCATAAAATTCGATTTTATGCAGCAATATTTAATCAATATTAACTTTAAAGTGCTAACTAAAGAGCTTTTAAAGCGCTTTTTCACTTAAGAAAATTATTTTAGTTATTTTTAAATGCTTTAAACTGTATTTAATTAGCTTAACCTAAAAGCTTAGCTTAGAATTTAGCTTAGAATTTAGCTTAGCCGTACATTTGTAACACCTCAACGATAGTCAACTTTCTGTTAAAAGGTGGCTTACCCCAGTTCGTCATTAGATTCTATGGAAACTTTATTTACAATTTAATCGTTTAAAGCATAGCCATTATGAAAAGCATAACCATAAAAATTTGTGACAAGCAAAAAGCCATGTGCGTGCTAAAATCCGTTTTGTTAACTCTGAGAATGAACTAAAGTATGCTGCAAGCATTTGCTAATGTGACGTCAACAAATCAGCTGTTGCTGTCAAATTCATTGAAGGCCCTTAAACGGTGGCTAACTTTTTACATTCTCAAGTATGCATAGTTAATAGCGAATTATTAAAATTTCGTCTTTCTAATAGAGGTGCTGAAGAAGGACTTTTTCGCAACGGATTCCAATAATCTTTTCAAGATGTACTGCTGATTGAAAATGTCACTAACAATGGGGGACTTTTGTTGACATTTATTAAGCATTATGCTGCTTGTCGCATGAATACGCGTTAAGGCGACGGGTGTGCCAGTTTCGGGAAAAATTTCGGTAGAAAATAAAAAACTCACACACCGAAGTGCAAAGATATTTACATTAACAACATTTGACAAATGCTACCGACTTGATGGCAACAATAAAGTACAACTAAAGCGTGGAATCGCAATAAAAGAAAGTAATAAATAAATAATAAAACTGTGTTAATTGATTCGCATCTGACAGTCAAAAGGTTAATGTTAGTAGCAATCAGTGGCAATAGGCAATTGTCTAAATAGCAATAACGGCAAGAGGTTACGCGTGCTGTGTGTTTGTCCATGCGACTTTTCATTGCTATTATATGGTGATAGTCAAGGCCGCTATCCATGTCAAGACGATGAGCACCCCCATAATGGATCGGCCGAGGAATACAGCGCACAAATTAGACTACATACTAGGTTTTCGAAGGATACCACCGTATTATGTTGCATTAATCTGAGTTGTGTGTGTGTGTGTGTGTATGTGTGACATTTTTACAAGGTCAGCAATAAGGCATGTGCGCGTGCACGCATGTATGTGTATGTGTGTGAATATTGAGCGGTACAAGGATAGCAAAGGTATCGCGTCATAAAAGAACAGCAGGAGCTTCAAAAACATAACGGAGTGTATGGTCAAGGACGTAGACAGGGAGTTGAAGTAGAAAATCGGAAATGTCATAAATATTGATAGCAAACGAACTACTGCACACCTATCAATTGTAATGTCACTTGTTAAGCATTGTGTACATATGTATATGTTTGCGTAAGTGGTTATGGTTATAAGAGCTGCCACAGCGCATCTAAGCCCCATTATCTACGATTTACAGCATTTAAAAGTGTGCGCCTGCCGAAACGATTGCTTGGAAGCTTTCCAATTTCATTCGATAAAGAATTTGTTTCCTAATATACATTTTGGATAAATATTCGTTAGTTCAACAAATACTTGTTCATAAAAAATTTTGCTATCGTTTCAAAACATTTTTTTTTTTAATATTTTAAATTTGAAAATATAAAACAACTTCTTAATTTTAATTATTAAAACATTAATAAAAATATGTTTTTAGTTAAATTATTCAGTTATTTACTATAAGTTATTAGAAAATGTATGAACTTTGAATAGATAATTTTATTTATTAATTAAAAAATATAACAAATTAAGTTTTCTATTCATTTTATTATTATTTTAAAAATTAATTTTTATTTTGAACATTTTGAATTTTTATTATAACTATTAATATTTTATTTGAATTTTATTTGTTAAAAAATTTAATCAAAAAGTTTTTTTTGTGTCATTATAGAAAATATGAAAAAATGAAATAAGAACAAAATAACATAATAATGATAATTTAATAAAAAAAAAGAAATAAAAAAAATTTTAAATTGCCAAATATTTTGATTTGAAATTTTTTCTTTTAATTTAATATCAGATTATAAAGTCCAAATTAAAAAAATTAATACAAATTCAGAAAGAACAACAATTTGTTTTATTTTTTTTTTTTTTTATGCAAAATACCTGATATTTCCTAATGTTTAAGTTCTATAAAAATATTACTTATTTCAAATAATTTGCTTTTAAAATTAAATAAATTTTTTTGTAACAATTTTATTTTGTTTTTATTTTATCTTACCAAAACCTTTCCCAAAAATTTCTGATAAATAATTAAAATCTAATCATAATCCATATGATTTGTAAACTGTCAGTTTAAATCAATAAGAAATTCAATTCATTGCGCTCACTTCAATAAACGCGAAAGTATTCTTTTCACAAAAAAAAATTGTTGTATTTTCGAGAAAGTTAACGAAAAAACCACCGAAAACAAGCAAAACAAATGAAAAAGGCACAAAGCCACATAAACGTCTAAAATTACACGATTTGTATGCTTAGTCTGACTTGAATGAGGGGAAGTAATATGATCTGATTATTGACATGCTTCATAAGCACATCAAATTTATATAAATAATCCTAGCGAGAGAATTTGTTGATGTACAAGCATTTTTTGTTATAGTTTTGGAATGTCTGATATGCATTTGTTGTTATGAAAAATGTTAATAAAATGTGTACATAAATATTTTTCAATTTTTTTCTGAGGTTTACATTACGGTAATTTTAACAATGTAAGGAGTGAATGAATGATGAACAATAAAGGCAATATATCTAAGTGAGTTTTTTGAGTGGAAAATGAATATATGTATGTGTATTTACAGTCAAGTACACGTTGTTCTATAATATGTAAATATTCTATATAATACAATTACATACAATTATTATTTATTTACTTATAATACATTACATTTTCACCAAAGTAATAAATGTAAAAGTTTTCTTTTTTTTCAAAAAAGGAAAACAATTCAATTTTGTAATTTTGCATATGGTATAAAAGCTCCCATTTCTTTAGCGCAAATTTACTTATGTATATATTTTCATACATATACTAAGCCAATATATCACCTAAGACATAAATCACACTGACGGATTGGCAATTTACGATCGAGTGATACCGGCTGAAAACCAAAAATATCAAAAATACACAGCATCTGATTATGACCGAAAATACAAAGCGGTATATTGGCGTGGGAATATCAACATGTTTCCATTTTTCATATACTTAACACACCTTCGACAAAGCAAAGGCACCGTCGGCGTCAATTCGCCGCAAACAAAAATCAAAAAAAACCAAAAAAACGAGTTTCTACAGTTAAAAAAAAGCAAACAATTCATCAGCGCTAGCTAATCCAAGCTTAAAGCTGATATATGCAAAGCGATTTACATATATACAAACAGATTTGCAACAAATCACTCACACGTACACATGTATGATAATATTAATATATATGTATGTACAAATATATGTATGTATATGTATGTATATATGTTTTTATACGCATGTACCATTTGAACACATATCCATACATATATGCACATGCATTTGAATGTATGCGGGTATGTGTCGGCTTTTGCTTGAAAGGCTAGCAAGTCTTTAAGCCAAAGATATCAACAAAAACCGAACGCTTTGGCCGTCCGCTTAATGGTTATTGATACTTTATACTGAGATACTTTAGTGTTTATTGTTTTATTGCTTTACTATGGGCTTTTAAGACTTTTATTAATCAATTTGATACTTCGTTTTATGATATTTCGCATACAAATTTGCCTACAACCGAAGACGTCTTGGCGCATCATTTGTCAAATTGCTTTTTCTTGCCAACAACAACAACAACAGCTTTCAACTTTTTTTTCCGTGAGCCATCATTCGTGAGGCGCCTATCGCATTACGCATGCGAGTAGGTTAAATATCATTCTCACATATGTATAAATGTATGTATGTATGTGTGTGTGCAAGTTGAGCGTCCGAGCAGCGGCATTCCTGCAAATCATTCCCGTGAGTTTGTCGGCGTTTAACGCCAACACTGCGACGAGCAAATAAGCGGCCAATAACTCAACTCGGTGAACCTTAATCACACCTCATAAAGCTGAAAAATTTTGACGACCGCTGACAAGGTTGGACGCTGGTCACAGATGCCTCAACTTGGTAGGTGGTTTATGATGTTCGGCGTTTAACGCCTGACCAATGAATCGAAGCGAGTTTCTTGCAATGTAAAGTTTAAATTTCTTTTTACATTTATTTGTTTACCCATTTTTTCATCTTAATGACTTGGCATTCAATTAATGACATTTAAGCGTGTTATCTGCGGCAACATTGCCACTTCCACACAGCAAATTCACATTAAAGCTACATAAAATTTTCGTTTGAATTCACTTCTCAGCTACGGTATTATCTGATAATTCGATTAGTGATTATCAGCTGTTTTAATACACCCAACATCACATATTTCCCAGTAAGCACATAAAGTTACCGTGATACCTGTTTGAGCTTCTCATTCCTACCGCATAGCTGGGTATTTCGCTTATAATCTCTTCTTATTACAATAAATTTACATATCTGCACACACACACATATATATATATATATATATATAAATGTGTTTATGTATGCGCTTGTGTGCGGTAAAATTTATACCCGTCTGAGTCAATCGAAAGGGTATAAGTACAAATTTTTGTCCACACATACTTAAGATAAGCTAATCCTTCCATTAGTCTTTGTCACATTAAACCCAACAACAAGCCAAACACGTCCAAAAACACACGCTACCAACCAGCAGCAACAACAGCAACAACAACAACTACAGCAAGAGCAGCAGTCATAAAACGCAGAGTATATTTCAAAATAAACGAGCTCGCTCTAAGACGCGCAGACGGTTTCACGGACATTCTTCTTTGTTTGTTTTTTTTTTTTTGGGGGGCGAGAGGGGTTACAACCTCGCGCGTTCACCTCGCAGAGATCTAGAAAATCTTCATACAATTAATAATCGTAATAAACTTTAAAACCCATCTTCAACCGCAATCAAAATATTTGTATATGTTAACACAAACAAAGCGGGTTCAACGGAAAAAACAACAACAACAAGAACAAATAAAAACCAGGATCGATCTCAATAAGAGAACAAGAGGCATAACTAAAGCAAGCATAACAACAACAAACAAAATACATGTTTAGTAATGAAAAAAATAAGAATAAAAAAAAAATACATACAGAAAGACCTGACAGTCAGACAAACAGACATTTATTTGTAACAAGATGACACACAGTAGACCATTTTTGGCGTTATTATCCCCATTTATAAACGCGCGTGTATGTATGTAATGCAAGAAGGTTTACACGAAGCGCTTAATGAAACATTCATTTGCACAAAAGGTGCTTTTGTATGCGCTTGTTTGTGTGCATGTGTTTCCGTGGTGGCAAATGGTCAGTGGCAGTTCAAATCGTGTCACTTTGACTTACAATTGGAGCGGGTAATACGTCAACGAGTGACATGTTGGCTCGGTCATTATGTGGGCATTTGCTTTATAAAAAAAAAAAAAAAAAGTGTAATTGTTTGAGCCACTCAATGAACACCTAGGCATTTACTTATAATAATACAATTTTAAATAGCTTTTAATTCCATTCAAAGCGGCAGCTAATTCATCAAAAAAAAAAAAAGAATGCGCAGCAGGCGATAGAGCTTAAAAAATAATGCGAAAACCACAAGAAACTGGATTGTTAGCCTATGATATGAGACTTCTTTTAATATGAGGTGTGGGAAAAATTAATTTTAAAGTTTTTGATTCGTCGTGAAATCTTCGTGAAAACGACTAAACCTGAATATTTTCACACAAATTGTTAAATTTTCAAATAAAATTCATTGTTAAGCAAGTCTGCAGTTCATATGTTTGCTTTTGAGTCCTTAAAAATGTAAACCATAACTTCAAAAATCAAATTCATATAACATTGATGCTTTTACTATATATACATACATACATATATTTCATTGCTCCAGCAAAATCCGCCTAATGCCTTTTCCTTTATTTGCAAGAACTTTAAACTTTAAAACTTTGCAAGAATTACTCACAAAAAATAAATAAACTCAAATTCACCGATTGCAAGATTCCGCTCTTCATAATTTATTGCCAGCTTTATTAAAAGCGTTATGCAAATAAATAAATTTCAGGGGCAAAATGAATCCAATAAAATTTCAATATCAATGTCATTCAACAGCTTGCTGTTAAGCTAATTTGCCGGCAGGCATTCGAATTCAATTAATTATTTCGCAAGAAGAAGGAAAACTGTCAAAACAATAAACATTCAATTCTCATGCGGCGAATATTCAATCTAATTGTCCATCAACGGAGGATATTGCACACACACATACACACACACACATATATATATATATATCAATGGCGTAGTTAACATTTGCATGCCGTGGCTTATGATAGACAGTAATGCCGCTGCCGACTGCCGACTGACTAACTCGCTGTCTGGCTGCTGCTGGTCGTAAGTGGTGGGGGCATATTATGTGGCATAATTGACAAGCGTAGATAAACGATCAAAAGCGGTTGAAAAAAGAATGATCCACAACGCTCTTGATGGGCGATCGATGTTGCGATCGCAAGCGATTTAATTGCATACCTCTATCCCTATACATACATAAGCACCTATATAGATACTCGCAGTTATTGTATTTTATTTGATCTTCCCTATGAGTCATGCAAATAAAACCTTATCTGTGTTTGCGTCATGACTACAAATATACCGCCGTCTCTGTATGTGTATAGCGGTTGATCGCAGACTGTATAAATAAACACTTTTAGCGCAAAGTTGATTTCCACCACGAAATGTAAATAAATAAAATTACGATTATTTAAGTGGAAAATTGTCAGCGAAAATTCGGCTAAGAAGCATGCAGGGGGTGTGAGACGGGTTAATTGTATCAAGCCTTGAGCATACACGAACTTATTTTTTTATTCAAGCAAAACATATTTTCACACTAAATTCCTGATGAAACCGGTGGTATTACAATTAAATAATAAAAATTTGGAGATTTAAAAAAATAGTTCACTTTTTAAAAAAGTACAAACTTTGAAAAAAATTATTTAAGGAAGTATTTAGGCCAAACACCTAAAATAAAAAGTTAATTTTAATAATAAACTGAAAGAAGATTTTATTCGAATAATATTACTATAATATGTTAAACAAATTTTTAACTAAATGAATATTGCATTTAAAAAATTTATATTTTGAGCAAAAATATAACGATTGAATTAAATATGTAGGTATATAAAAAGCTAATTTTTATATAGTATTTTTATATTGTGTATATTTCAATTTTATTTATAAAACAAAGATATATTTCAATTGTTTCAATATATCGAAAGTAATTACGTAAATTAAATAAATAGATGAAAATATCATTCAATCACAAAATGGCAACCTTCACAAATGTTATTACATTTAAAGAACATGAAAATGAATTTACTGGCAGTTCAGAAAAGAAAAATATATTTTATGCAAGAAATTGTTTCTGTATTTACTCAACAAATTAGCACACCTGTTCAATGACGCTTCGCATCCGCCCTGACAGTTTTGAAAACGCAGGACATGAAACCTCAATGGCATTACAGAATAGTACGAGTACTAACAGACAAACATTAAAACAAAATTAATTTATCCACCACCATACAAAAGCTACCGCAAAAACAAAAAAAAAAAAAACAACAATTAATTCCTGAACGCAAGCGGCTTCCTTCCAAGTCAAACAGGCACATCGTTTATGCCCTATAAAAATTTCGCTGCCATAAATACAAAAAAAAACAAAAACAATACGAAATAGTATAAATAAAAAATAAGGGCTAAAGCTATTAAATTACTTCAAGACAACTTAGCGCCCTGTGGTAATAATTTTTTCGGCTACAAATCATACATGTCAAGAATTTCACTCGCATTCATTTCCATACATAAGTACCATACGTGTGTGTGTATGTTCTCGGAATGTTTGCTATGCGCACGCGCAACGTTGACTGGTGTGCTTTGTTTTTGTTTTTCTTTTGTTATCCCTGATAATGGTTTAACGGTAACTCATTTTAAGTATGTAAACGGATACATCACCACATTTGTCAAATGCAGTAACAACAACAATTCCGGTTGTTTCGTTGATCCCCTGCACAATTTAAAATTTTAAAAGCACATACATATATACACGCACATTCAAGTATATACAAATATGTGCTCGATTATTCGCACTACTACTTATGCACTTGTCCCTCTCAACTTTTGGCAATAAGTGCGCACTTTTCTGCACTCAAGTGTGGCAAGTTAGTCCGTTGAGGTGAAGGCGCTGCGTAATCAAATACCACATATCCTATATAAGCACATATACATACATATACTCGTATGTTATCGACTTGTGAAGCGTTCCATTTCAATCGCTCATAACGTGTGATTTTCGCAGTGATTTTTATCGAAAACGGATGCGAAATCTTACAACTGAGGAAGTAGATAATTTCAAGCTCAGCTAAACGGGCAGAGAATATTGCATTTAAGGGTTGAGGGTAATGGGTAATGGACACTACTGAATTATGTATTTGTGTTTGTGCATGCAAAAAGGAAGCACATATGAAGGAGTTGGAATAAAAGGTTGAGTTAACAGTTAGTTTTCATGAAACACATTACACATATCCTTTCTCAAGCACATTTGTATACATCTATGTGCATACATATGCATGTGTATAAATCCAGTTTCTGTCGCTCCACTTTTCAAACAATCGCTTTCGATCAAAATTTTAAAAAATGCGCTTGCAACAAATATATTAAGAAATTCTTCTTTAGAAAACACAAAGTGCCTCATCAAAATCTTAAGAAGTAAAAGATTTCTGGCGTAATAATAGCTACTCATAGAACGGCAATTAACTACGCGCAAAGAAATTAAAAACTTTGTAGTGTGCCACACCTTATTTGTGCGTACATATACTTATACTTACAGATCACTACATCATACACACAGACATTTACATACATATGTATACAAAATCTAATGTGTATTTGAAAATGGCGTTCAAGTGGACATACAAGTGTTCCAATCAAAGCACCAACAACAATTAACAACAAACGCCAGTGTGTGTGGCCCCATTTAAGTATAGATGCCCATGGCTTCTCCTGTCTCTTCTCTTTCAACATACTCAAGTAGTGTTGGAGTTTAATGAAAGTATTACCTATATGCCTGCTGATTTTCTCCCATAGTTATTGTAGCTGCAATAGACTTATATACATGCATATGTAATACTTGAATTTGTATTTATTTAGTCATCTACTTTCAAGTATTCATAGAGGTTTCATGGAAAGCGTAATTCCTCTTAAAATATGGTAACATTACCGGTTTTTATGAGCAATATTGAATTTATTATTCCATTTAAACTTAAAAAACGAACACTAAAATAAAATTGTCTTTTACAAAATTTAGCGATTTATGAGCAAGAACTTTAATTCAAATTTTTTTTTTTTATTATTTATTATTTTTAATTTTAAGCACTACAATTTGATATAAAATATTTTTTGTATGCAAAAATTTCAAATGGTCGATTTGATATGTCATAAAAGCTTTTATATTTAAATAAAAGCAATATTAAAATTATAATATTTGCGGTTAAGACTTGTCCTAAGAATCCAACCTGTCCTAAGAATTTTAACACAGAAAATTTGTTGCTTCATTAATATGTTTTATTGTATACAATATAAACTTCTGATAAAAATATTTCTCAAAAAAATGATTTTATTCGAGAAAAATATAAATATTCGGCCCCCATATTTCAATATTCAAAATTTTTTTAAATATATATAATAATAGAATATATATATATTTACAATAACACGGTTTTTATTTAGAATGCAAAATTTCATTTTATTCCAATATTGCAAAATACTTAAGAAAAGAGTATAAAACTACAATAAAATGACTTTTGAATTAAAAAACATAATTTTTTATTAAATTTTTTTTAAACTTTATAATTTTTTTATCTTATTTTAGTTATAAATATATTTCTGAATGAGCTTTGAAACAAGGATAACAAAGATTGCACTAACTAGTTGACGAACTAGCTACATGTAGACCCCAATTAATAACTTTTCTACAGATGTGTTGCAATCATGGCAAAGCACACACATCAAAAATATAAAAATATGTCATATATACAAATACATATGCACACATACGAGTTCATACACAAACATATATATATGTGCATTCATGAGAGAAAAAGCCTCTTGAACGTCGATAATTTTTAGCGCTTTGCCAACAATCATTACTATTATTATTTTACTTACATATATACATACAAGCATACATTTTTACAATTTGGCAAGCGCGAAACAAATATTTAACTTTAAAAGTTTATTTGTAGACACATCAAAATCACATCACTTTAATCACATTTACATTATATTTACAATGAAGTTGCGCGCCTAATGATGATGACCAGCGCCAACAACCAGTAATAATAGTGTGTCAGCTAAGGCGCATGTGACGCTCGCCACATATATGTACAAACACACATATACATGTGTATGTATGTGAAAACACTGGAGCAGAATGTAGCTGTGATTAAACTTAATGAGCCTCGAAAGGCAGAAAAAATTTACAAATTCACAAAGTGTACGCACACACACACACACACATTTATATATGCGTGTAAAGAGATATATTTTTTATTTATTTCATCTTTGTAAGGCACCCTCCAGAACATTAATTCTCCGTGTATATTAATTATATAAATGAAAGAAAAACAAAAAAATAACAGAAACAAACCCGCAAACAATGCCTGTCTCCGTTGACGGGCGTGTGCTGCACACACACAGTTACACAAGTGTGTATGGATATGGGAGTGCAGTGGTGTCATTAGTTGCAACGCAAATCGACACGATTTAAATCAATTAAATGCTAAAAAATTTTACAAACTTACACGTCTGCGCGCTGTCAAGTCGCATTATGTTCGTAATTAAAATGTGATCAAGCTCCTGCGAACCGAGCTCACGAGCTGTTAGCACAGCCACCGCCTTCGCAGGTATAACTATGTATATATAAAATATTTACATATGTAAATGTCGACAAGCATTTACGTAAGAGTTATGTGCCAAAGTTTACCAAAGCTCCATCCATGTATTTGTATTTGTTTATTAGCCTCTTTGCTTTTGTTTGTTTGTAAACTTCTTGCCACACACGCAACCATGGAAGCTTGCCACAAACTTTATAGCACATTATTTCTCATTCACTTGAAAGGAAAAAAGTACGGGAACAAAAAAAAAACACCAACAATCGCAACATTAAAGTTAAGTAGGCTCCATAAGCTGTCAAAATAAATTGATTTCGAAGTGTTGAAAACTTATTGTTGTTTATACATAAGTTAACACATGAAAGAAGGCGCGCAAAAGTGGAAAACACCACAGGCATGCTTTTGAGATAATCAACTGCAAATGCAAGCATGTAAATTTAATTGAAAACATATATATGTACATAATTATATAGTTAAATGAACTTACATTTGTCTATAAATATGTACACATGTGAACTTATAGTAACATTACAACAATCCAAAAAATTAAACCGAAAGCTACGAGGCATTCAACTAGCTGGTAATGTGCCAAAATATCCAAAACTGAACTGCAAAGGAAATTTTCATAAACGAGAAGGACAAGAGACGTCAAAAATTCAATACATGTTGTTGCAGGATTTTTCAAAATAAATGTAATAAAACCTTTAATAATTTTTTTTAATAGATTTTTAAATTAAAATAAAAATTTTTATGCAAAAAAATATTTTAAATAAAAAAACGTGCTCGAAGTTCAGATTTGGTAAGAAAATTGGAAATTCTCGAATATTTGTGTATATACTATATTTGTAATTATATATAAATATGTATATACATATACATATACATACATATACATATATATACATACATATACATATATGTATATATACCTTGGCAATGCCAATCAATAAAATGACGTTTTAGAGGCTAAAAGCGCAAGAAACGAAGAAAAACTAAACTCTTTTGCCGCGCTGAATGCTGCACTTGCGCCGCAGCATACATACATACACACACACACATAAATATGCATAGGTATGCATGTACATAATTATGATAATTTCAAAGTACATAAATACAACTCTGCATGAATATTTTATACGCACATACCGTTGTTTAATTGAGGTGAAATGTTTATCTTACTCACCCGTCGGCATTTCTCATGCCACCAAAGCATTTGTATACAAATATGCAAAGTACGGGCATATATATGTATATACATATATGTTTGCATTTGTGTATGAGTAAGCAACTTGCTGAATATGCATTGAGGAGTTATCAAATGTTAGAACAAAAAAATTCGAACTCGAACTCGAACTCGAAAGAAACTCGAAGCAAAGTAGGCAAAAACAAACAAGTAGACAAAGACTGACCGAGAGGCGAAGGCCTGCCAAGTGCCAAGAGTATGGAAATAGCAATTGGCAAATATTTGATTAGGTAATCGTAATGATCCTCATCATCGAACAGAGCGACATAGCTTGTATGCTGTTTATTTTTGTTGCCTATATCTGTGTTGATACACTATGAATCGTTATAACAAATTCCACGGTGTGCAGCCGAAGAACTCCAACATTTGTGTGCATACCTTTGTATATACAATATGTACATATGCATGTAACTGTTGAGATTTTCGCCTTGCCCATTGTTGTTTGCATTCCAAACAGAAATTAAAAACTGATTGCACTTTGCGACTGCGCAACAACATTGCCTTGTGTTATGCATCAAACAGCAAACATTTGCATGCCGCTGCCACTGCCGTTCTAAAAGCCGACAACGAAAGACCAATAATCCAGTAGACCGAGCCGCAAACAATGCGAAAGAGTATTGGCGGGCAGTCGACGGCGTGACCTCTTCAACGGTGAGGCCAGTAAGCGGCCACCAACTTTGGCGGTACACAACTACACACACACACACGCACACACCCTTGTGTATGTGGATGCTCGCACATACTTAGTTGAGTAAATAGTGGAATTCATCAACAAGCAAACGTTAAGACAAAAGCAATTCGACGCATTTGCCACCATGAACGTCGTCGAGCATTCAGCAAAAGAGCTATCCCCCCCCAGAGCACCAACAGGTGCTAGATTGTGTGCGCATGCGTGTGTCTGGCTGCTTTTAAATGCGCTTAAACCTTTTGAACGGGATTTTGTCAGCAATGTGTTGCATTTATTAATAATATTTTCACTTCGCCTGCCTGATACGCTTTTGTGCTCATTAGCAGTTGACTGACCATCATAATCAACAACTCGAAATGCACACGCACATATCGCCGCATCGCTTTCGAGTGTCATCACGGCGCTTTTAAGCGCTGCTGGTACGCATGTTGTACGAAGACTTAAGTGTTTGTCTCTGCAGCCGAAGAAGCACTCGTGGCTGTATTTGTATACCCATGTTGTGCTTCAAGTATCAATGCGTCTGCGCGCTGATGAGCCAGCAGCCAGTGGGCACTTGAATGGTTAAGCCTTTTAATAATGTACATAAATGATCTCTTAAGGGACTGCGCGCTAGAGTTATGGCAGAAATAATAGTAGTAACGCAGGCTGCGATGAAGTTGCGCGTAAAGCGAGAATGTTTGGAAGATATGCACAAGCATATACGCACATACATTAATATTCGATATACAAATAGTTCCCGTATTTACACTTGCGTTTGAATGCGGCAAAGTAAATGAATTAACAATTAATATAAATTGGCAAACTTGCCAATATTGCTAACTAACTATAACTTAGGCCTTTGATATATATGTGCAAATATGTGTTTAACCTTACTGAGTGAATTATGCACGTTATGCACAAATCAAAAAAATTGTAAAGTCGAAAAATAGAAATAATAATTATTATTAAATACATTAATATTCGTGGAAATTTTTGAATGCAGCTTAGAAAATTGTTTCCTACATTTGGAAGTAATCCTTTTCTCTTTTGTTGTAAAAAAAATCTTAATATTCTTTTTATAAAACTCAATTAATAATTTTTTATTAAAGTTGAAAAACGTATTTTGTAAATATGTGTATTAAATTATATAAACTGCTTCCCTTGACATAAAAAATTGTTTTCATAATATTTTTGAAATCAAGTTAGATACATTTTATTTAAACGATCCAAATAAAAATACTTTTCAATTTTATTTACAATATTTTTTGCGAAAATACCACTTTTTTATAAATTGCATAGCTGAAAAAGTAAACGTTATTCACAGAAGAAAACTCTTTTTCATAAGAAATTATTAAAGACAAAAATATATTCGAAAAATATTTTTATAAATATTTGGTGGAAATATTATTCGGTATTTATTTTTGATAAATTAAAATATGTAAAATTAAATATTTCTATAAACTCTATATTTTTTGGAACATGATTGTTGAACACATTTGTATGTGTACCCTATTTGACGAATTATAACCCTTAAAAGACGTTGTCAAACAAGAAGCCTATTTAACAATTATGTAAAAACAGGATAAATTAAAAAAAAATAAAAAATGTAACTGAAAATGTTTACTATCTTTAAAAAATATGCTTTAAAAAATTTATTAATTAAAAGGGCATATAAGTAGTAATATAATTCTGAATAACTGTTTATTTCTTGAAAGATTAAAAAGAGAACAAATTTATAATATTTTTTTAATAAAATAATATACTTTTTATTTATAAAAATATAATTTGGCTTCTCAATTTAATTTTTTATTCAACAAAAATTTATTTTCAATAATCTTAGAAAATAAATTATTTTTAATTTAAATGAACTATTCTTAAATAAATGATTATTTAGTAAAATTTGTGTAAAATAATTATTAATTTTTTATATAAAAATTTACACGTTCCTAGCGTCAATTATTTTCAAATAAAACCGCGTAATAAGCTCAAAATGCCAGCCATGCGAAATCAATTACACTTAACCCATTTGGTTTTATGCCTCACAGAACAATAGACTTAAGCGACAAACCTGCACTGCAATTTGTGTTGTATGTAAAACCCATGATATAACCCATGTATAAACCATAAACTCACACAGAGCATAAAGACAACACCGATTCTCTACACTTTGTATGCCACATTAAAACCGCATAAGTAACGGCAATTCGGTACGCCTACAGTAAACAATTGGTTTTTACATTGAATTTTCGTATATTGCACAAGCGACAAAATTAACAAACAATACACACACAACCATATAGTTGAGTGTGTATGTGTCTATTTGCGTTCAGCAACTAGATAATTCGAGCAAAATATGTGTTTTATAGACACACACGCACACACACGCCGTTGGTTGCATGCAAAGCAAATGTATGGAATGTTGTGCTGTGAAATCCTTTGGAAAATCAAACCAACAAGGTGCACGAAATAAATTTTACGCTCACTTCCCGCCGCACACCCATCACCGCACAACCACAAAGCGCCCAACTGGAGGCGCACACAAACACACTCACACACCCACAGGGTGTCGCTGCAGCACAGCCGTTGACAATTGATTTTGTGGCCGATTCTAGATGGGCAATTGAAGAAATTGCTGCAGCGATTTCGAAAATTCCACAATAGATGTGGAAGTACCTCGGAACATGCTTGTTTCTACAGCAACAACTAGCTGTGCTGTTTTTCATTTATTTTTAATTTTGGCTTCTTTTTCTTTCTTTGTTGCTGGGCTGTAAAATCTGCAGCACTATAAAATATTGTGCGAGCTGCTGCTATTGCAATGCAAATAAGTGAGGAAAAAAACTCCATCTTTTCAAATAAAAAAATATTGACTGTGTGCGGCAAAAAGCCTTTGAATCCTTTTTGTACCCCACCCTGGCAGGAAAATAAGACGCAGGCTCACAGGTAAACGCAGGCGTGTTTACCTAATCATTCGTGCCGTAAGTGTTGTATTATGCACACAGAGGCATGCATGCATACCGACAATATTCATTGTACATATGTCAAATACATATACATATATATACATATACATATATGTATGTATACCAGAGACGCATGCCTATCACCTGGCTGCTGGACTCAAGTAAGCACCCACCATAATTACAAATTGAAAGGTCTGCAATGCACAAAATGAACACACACACATACACACACATTTGTAAACATGTACGTGAACTTTATTGATGTCGGCGAAAATCAATATTTGTGTTTCGACCTTTCACAATCGCGCAGAACGAGGTATTCGAGGTTGTGCGTTTAAATAAATACCTTTCATGTGTATTTGTTGTAAACAACTGACAGACACTGCACAACAACAAATGGGGAAAATTGATTTTTAATACAACTTCTTATATTTCCATTTATCTGTTTTGGTCCATTGTTAAAATAATAACGAGAGGCCGTAGCTAGTTGGAGGACATGTGCGCCTACATCCATACTATTTGCCTATTTAAATAGAAGTGTTTGTATGTAAATGATTTACTGTTTGCATAGCACAACAGGTTCAAAATAAGTTTGGTGAATTCCAATACGAAATATGTTGTGTGCGCGCGCGTATGTGTAAATGTACTCAAATGGTTAGATGCGCGAGTACAAAAGCAAATAAAGACAACTGCAACATTGTTGGGTACAATCGTGGGTAAGAGTTCGCTCTGACATATGATCGTGCCGAAATTGATTTAAATATTATCACATTGGAATATTATTCAATACATATATGCATATTTTGTTTTCTTTTATTTCGAAGTTTTCGGCGGTCGCTTTGAGTTTTCGGTGACTTCGTGTATACAATTTGGACGCCTCAAGCAATGTTAACTCATTATGTTGCTCATACGGCCGGTGCTAGGTTCCGTACTTTAAATTTTTTGAGATATATATGTTTGTACTTTTCTTGAATCCTATATACAGACATAAGCTATTTTTAAATTTAATTGGGCTTTTTATATGAGTAGGTGGCCGTCACTAGACAAATATTGATAACGGTAAATAAATAATAAATAAAGCTATTATACTCTGTGCAACATGTTGCAAGTGTATATTAAAACTATATAAAGAATTGGAATTAAAACATAATCACATAATTATATAACATAACCAAAGCACCTACTATTTTAAGAGTACGCAAAATCACAACAACAATTATCTAAATATGCACAAAGAAATATTTACACATTTTGGTTAAACAGCAAATTTTCTTTCTTCGGTTTAATTTCGACTAGTTTTTTATTTAATATAATATATTTTCAATCTAGTGTGAGTATTTTGACTAGTTTCACATTCTAGTTTATATATACAATGCTAGCTAAGCTGCTAAAACTAGCTTGAATGCAACCCTGTTAGCGAAAGACGACATTTTATTACAGTAGAAACTATTTATTGCAACCGATTAGTAAAATTCTACTCTCTAATTTACTCTAATAAAGTACTCTAATTTAAATAATTGCAATATTATTACAATATTTTTGTCTAAAATTTAATAAATTTTACTATTAAGTCAAATAAATCTCTGTTAGTTATCTGTTACTATTTGTAGCTATCTCTATCTCTATCTCTATCTCTATCTACAATATAAATTCTTTTTATTATTTTTCGTATTAACCATAAGTATTTGTATTATTACAATTTAATTTTTTAATTACAGCGCTGCAAAGAGAAACTCAACATACTCGCCGTTTCTGTGATGAATCAATGGCCGCGCGTGCGTTTGCGTGTTATCGAAAGTTGGGATGAGGATAATGCTCATCACGTCGACTCGTTACATTATGAGGGGCGTGCCGTCGATATAACGACATCCGATCGTGATACCAGCAAATATGGTATGTTGGCGCGTTTGGCTGTTGAAGCTGGTTTCGATTGGGTCTACTATGAGAGTCGGGCGCACATCCATTGCTCAGTGAAGTCGGGTAAGCATGCGAAAGTTAATCACATTTGCTATAAAAAATTAAAAAAAAACAGAAAGTATTATTAAATAATACTAATCGTTTAAAATCTAGAATACATGGCTGAAGAAGTTAGCTTCGATTTTTTTTTTTTGGAAAAGGCTTTTTGAGGTTAGAAGCGCTTACATTTTGAAAGTGTTTGAAGTTGCTTTCATCATTGTTAGGACATAGAAATATTTCTAACAATAATATATATTAATATATTCTATATATTTATTTCTATAAAATTTTAAAGTGACTTAGGTCAAATCATGCTAGTTTTGATACTTATAGTTATTTGGAACAACTTATTTGTGACACGCCGCAATGTTTTATTTTAAACAATACCTTAAATTCCGAAACTTCAATCTACGATAAAATACTGTTAAAAGTTATGCTCAGAGTTTTACTATAAAGCAAAATATTTATAACAGCTTATGTCTTGCCTTGAGCTACTTTAACAAATATTATAAATTTGTAAAGGAATTGGGTGGGAGTTAAAGAAGTTGTAAGAAATTCTACAGCGTTTATATGGATTTAAAATTTTTAATTTTTCATAAGCATATTTTCCATTACAAAATGGTAGAGATAAAACTTTTGATATATATTTTTAAGAACACATTTTTAATGGTTTTTAAATTACTTATATGTCTATGTGTACCTGTATACCGCTAGATTGTACCTTTCCCCCTCTGCTAACTATACCCGGCCCTTAGCCCCACGAAAAACTGAATTCTTTCAAACATCCACACATACATATATATGCATTAATGTATATGGATAAAGGTCTATATGCAAGCGAAAATTGCATTAGCCCACAAAGACAATGAATTAACAAAATACAGCAGTACAAAGAATACAAATGGCCAAAAAGAAATCCAAAGCGGAAAGCTAAAGAGTCAAAGATAGTGTGTTTTTAAGTAGTAGGTGCGTATGCATCCTACTGCTTTGACATGTTTAGGGTTGCGCCTGTCAAATTAAACGAATTGATGATGCGACCTCCGCTGAGTTTCACATGAACGTAACGATAGCGACAACAACAGCAATAAAAACAACAAGAACGACTGCAGGAGCCAACAAAGTATCCATAATATGGCAAAAGAGTAGCAGGAGTAATGGGAAATTTGGTAGGGACGGAAGCTGTGCAACAACACAACAACAATCCCACCGAACAAAACAACAACAGTAACAAGCCACAATAAGAGTAACCGCAGTAACAATGCTAGTTTGCGGTGACTATAATGCTTAAGGCAAAACAAAGGCGAAAACACTCGCACATACCCACAAACGTGCATTTATATACATATATGTATGCGGATGCGGCGACTTACCGATATATACGTAGATATATGTATATATGTATATATGTATGTATGTACATTACAAACGATAAAAATAACCAAACTGATTCGAAATGGAATAAATGCGGTTAATGCGTTAGTGGAACAGTGATCGCGATAACTAAAACACAAGCAACAACAAAAATTATAATACAACAACAAAGCATTGTAGTTAATATATTTTCTCCATTTTTATTGTTTTTATAAACTTCTCGTCCCATACACAAACGAGCACTGTAAGTGTCAACGACTCTAATATTTTATTTCTATTAATTCTATTTATTTCTTAAAACTGTCAAAAAGGTGCTTTGGCTGCTTCTCCATGCATTTATATACATACATGTGTGCATATTAGTAGCTATGTATGTCTTTAAAAATCTATAACTGCAGAGAAATCGAAAATTTTCTTTAAAAACATCTACACACACCCACACATACATCCATATGCACATATGACAGCCGGCGAGAGTCAAAGCGCCGGGGCGCCTTTTTATTGTCCGCGCACCCGTAGGTTGACCCGGAAAAAGGTATCCATACTGGTTTACCGACAGCCGACAAGTTAAATTTCAAATTGGCCAACACAAAAGCTGTTGTCAAAAGCTACTCACATGTACACATCAGTGCATAGCGGTGCATGTTCCTCCAAATGCATGTAACATATGCCTAGAAAGCAGGAAGACAGCCCTGTTATACGAACGTTCCTATAAACCACACACATACACACACACACACACACACACACACACGCAAGCTCAACGAGGCGCTCACTCTAACCAACCAAATCACGTTAACAATTAATTTTCGAAAAGTGCTTAAACTGTCGAATATGAAGCCAGAACAACAGTACCTACACAATATGCATGTGCATGTGTGTATGCGTGGCAAGCAAACAATCAAAAACCGCGCCTGTTTTAATATCAACGAGTGTGAAGAGCTAAACAAAGTCAACACCAATGGGCCGTATGTAGCCGAACCGGACTGTAGTGGACCAGACCAGACCGGACTGGCCGTGGCAGGGCGTGTGCGTGTGTGTTTGTGTTTAGAGACAAAAAGAGAAATGTGAATACCTAATAACTGAATAAAAGCGCCGCGCAGCCTGTCTGCGTAAGTTGTGTTGTTGATAAATGCGTACATATGTCTATTGGGTATTACCATGTATAAATGTAACATGTGTAATGTGCATATGTATGTACGTCTTTATATAGGTTGAATGCATGTTATATATTTATGGATATAATGTATGTGTGAAGGCACTTAAAAGAACTCAGTGATGTTTTGCTTTACTGATTAGCTTCACATGTATCCATATATATATATATATATTTACATATATTAATATTTGGAGTTTATAATATATATATAAGTATAAGTGCATATATAAGTTTATATAGCATAGACATTGGGTACCATACAAATCTCGCGACCTATTTCAAATGGATTTGGATCTTCATTTGGCAAAAATCATCAACATTTTCAGGCGAGGCGGATAATTATTTTTTAATATTTCAACATTTCTGAAACATTCGCATAAAAGTTAATTTTTTTTTTAAATAATTTAAGGCGAGTTTTTTTAGAATAGTTTTCAAGCGTATTTTCACAATTTTTTGTTAAGAGACATCGAAAAATTCAGGCTTTTAATAAAAATTAGAAAAATAGCAAAATTAATAAAGAAACCTATTTTTATATTAACATATAACAATATATACATATATAAATTTTTTAAAACTAATTTCAAATTAAAGTGTACCTTCGAAGTAATTTTCCATGTAAAATAAGAACAAAAATAATTTAGTGAAACAATATACAGAAAAAAACGTTTCAGCTGTCGCAAAAGACTCTCAAAAATTGTTTCTTAAAATTCGTTTCCAAAATTTTGAAAACATTTTAAAACACACACGTGCAGTACATACTCGTACTCGTTTATATGCATGTGTATGTATGTATATGCTTACAAGCAATATTTTACATTACCTATCGCCCAGCCACAGAAGAACCAAATATTTTGACTTTAAATGTCACCACACTCAAATACCAGCATCACACTAACAATAAATACGATTTAACGGGATCAAAGTATTGCCGCAGTGGCCCCTCCTGCTGCTCACTAACAGCGCCGCCATCAAGTGACTAAAATCATAAACGTAGAGTGTCCTTGTTGTCGACTGTCAAAGAAATTTATAAGATATGTCAGCAAGCACACGCACACACATCTAGCGCAATGCACACACACATATATGCGAGCAAATAATTGATCCTTTCTCAGCGCTGCTCCTTTTTTGCTTTCTATTGTTATGGTTTATTAATCTAATTGCGTGAGGCTGCTTACAAGCAACACAAAAAACGAGCCGACAAGCAGAGTCAACCGGAGAAAGATTGAAAAAAAAGAACAATAACAATAAAATGACCTAACAAGGATAAAGGAAGAAAATCAAAAATAATGTAAGGCAACAGGATCATCCCTAACAATATGCTTGTATTTCAACAAATTTCACAGCACACTCTCACTCCCGCTGCTCGGCCCTTTATGACCAAACACCGACAATAACACACACGCATACACATGCATCAATGTATTTGTGTATCAGCCGGCAGGGACTGACTGTGTGCAATGTGTGGTCTAATATTTGTTCGGTCGTCCATTCTGCTAAGTTTGAGCGCTTGCATTATCCTGATCGCGATTGTGAATGATTTCGAATTTGCTGCTCGTTTGGGTAACCAAATACCGATATATTCAGCATTTTCAACTACAATACACAAAAGCGACGGGCGGCATGAAAGCGTGTTACATCAGTTTGCAACGTGCAACATGAGCCACATGCAATTACAATGGTGGAAAAGGAGAAGAACTGTGCTATAAGGAGTATGTAGTGGAGCACTTGCGGTGAAATAATATGCCACACTAAGCATATTACCGAGATTGATGGTGCTGATATGTAATGAAACTGAGAATCGGTACAACATCTGCACCGTCTGCTTAAATATACACATAGATATGCTTGTATGGATGTGTGTGTATGTGTGTATTTCCTGACTTGGTGTTTGGTGTTGCGTTTGTCTATCTAACTGCCTTTTTACCTTTTACCGTTTTGGCTTAGTTGATTTTGAAGGCGTGCCGCAAGGAGGTTTGCTTGCGTTTGCTGATACAAATCTATAAATATGTGTGTACATGTAGGAGCATTATAAGCGAACGAATTAAATTAATTGGATAACGATCGATTGAACGCGAATTAGGTAGAATCAATTACCATCTGTCTGCACAGTGTTGTAATTAAGGAAATATATACAAATAATATTAAGACTGTGGGCTGTTAATGGCGGCAGTAAATGCCAACACCTATTCAGTGTGCACCCACACTACGAAATGGACGCTGATAGCCGCATTTTTTATAATTGGTGGATCCACCTTTGCTAAGTATTTAACGAATATTTAGTATCTGAAATACAATGGAAGCTGCTTCGATTAGGGAGCACTGGAAGTAAATAAATTTTTTTTGTTTTCGCACACTTTGTGAGGTATTAGCAAAACGTAACCTCGAAATAAATGTGTGAGAACACAACAGAGGATAATCTCATAAAATGTCTAGCATTCTTCAAGAGCAGAATAAGCGAACTACAATCGAATCCACTAACAATTCACGAAGTTTGTTAAGCTTTTGAGAGATTTCCATATAGAATATTATTAGATAAATATGGGAACAAGTTGGAAAAACTCATATTTTGATTGACCGCAAGTCCAATTATGTTGGAATATAAAACTCTATTGGCAGCTCCTTATTCCGTTTCAACAAAGAAATAAGTAAAAGCACTTCTATTAAAATAAGGTTATAAATTATGCAGAAACAAAGATTCTAACCTAGAAATTATGAATTATGAAAGATCAAAAGTAAATCAAGCCTAAAAATCTAACCGAATAAAACCTTGAAATGCATTCAAAAACATGTGATAAACGAGCACGGATATAGAAAGCATACAGTTGGATCCTTTTGGACACACGTATATAATAGTACTATATATGTAGGTTACCAACAAAACGCAGCTTATCAAAGCCCTCGGAGGTTATGTTACAAACGCAAATCTAGATTATCACAGATTATACTAACGAGTACGTTTGACTTACTTGCAGCACATTTGGCAAATCAAATAAGCCGGCGAAGGGTACTACTGCGCAAGTGCAACAAATAGCTGCATACATCCATACGAACTCGCCCATACATATGCACGTGTACCTGTGTGCGTGTGTGTGTTTATTGCCTTTCGACAGCAAATGTCACTTTGCAATCGGTTGTTGGAACAACAATAGCTCAGTCAGCTCAAACAAAGTAGCGACTTTGATGTTGCGATCTGCGGCAACTGCAATAGCAACAACAGCAACACCATTAATATTAACTAACACCAATTTCGACTACAATGCCGAACCATGAGCTGCAAGTAAGTAGCCACACGCTGCTATCACGGCTGCTACCACATGCTGCATTCTTGCGTACAAACGCGTCACTTTTACGCACACCCATATTCACATAATATATATACATATATACATATATGCGTGTATGTAAAACCTACAAACATCTTCTGGCCTATGGTATATACATATGTCCGTTGCTTGTTATGACCATTCTCTTATGCTGAATCTGTGTAGTATACATTTTTCTTCTTTGTTGTAAAACGTTATTGTTGTTGTTTTCTGTTTTCTGTTTTCTGTTTTGTAATAATTTATCAGTTTAGTCTTACCAGCAGTAAAGATAAAATGCCAGCGACCGAGCACACCACCGTGTCCACACACCCGGTATATAGCAGCAACAAAAACGCGCCAAGATAATTTCAGGCATTTTAATGGCTTATTAATTTATGACCTTTCAAACGGCTCTACGCTTCATACTCAGCTTGTAACTGTGACTTGAACCATGCGTTGAGACAGCCATACACACATTCATATCTACCTTTATATATTGTTATGTATGAGCAATGTATTTACACCTAGATGTATGCATATAGGGCGTGTGTGGAGGCTCTAAAGTTGTTTCACATACACACACACACACACACACAAAATAGATAAAGCAGTATGCTTTCGTCGCTATTTATGCACTTCCCACATTGGCTAACCGGGTCCTGGTCTCGGTCTACTTTTGTAGGCATTTTATTAATATTGTATGTGTGGAGTACAATAGGAATATGCCAATGATTCAGTTATATACTCATATTTATTATATATGTAAGTAGATATATAACTTACATATATTTAGTTTGCATTATGTCTTTAGCATCTTTTAGGCGCAAACCGTAATTTATTTGATCTAGAATGCATCCAAGTTAGACGAAAAATTCTCTAGAAAACAGGAAAATTTGCGACTAACTGAAGGAAAATTAAGGTTAAAACGTAATATGGAATATTCTGGCGCTTGTTTTTATTTAGTAAATTTGTAACTTCTTCAAAAACTTTTGTTAGAGGTTTGATGGGGTGTTTAAGAATTTTCAAGATATCTTAAGATTTTTAATTGTAGCTCTTTGAGATTTTTTTCACGCTTTGAGAAAATTTTTGGAAATTTTTGAAAACTAATACTTTCGACTAGATTTATACCACATATTATTCGGATTTATTTAACGTTATTTGGAAACGCGCATCTAGAAGTGCACGAAATCTAGCAGTAGCAACAACAATTCTACTAAAAATTAAGGCATTGCAATATTTCGGCACGAAACTTCGACTTCTTCTGGCAAATACTGAATCGAATTAGCATTAATCTTCCATTTTGGCTAAAGAAAATTTCTGTTTACTTTAAAGAAGGACGTAAATCATCTCTGCGAAAACTAATCTCGATTTGCCTCATACCCTTTCGGGTCTTTGTATTCTATACAGGCTTCTATTTATTGCAAGAAATTGGATTAAATACTGCCTGTGCTTAGTCAGTTTGGTAATTCCAAGCCAATACCAACCTAACAACCTCCGTATATACAAATACATACATACATATATACAGAAGGATTAGCTTATAGGGCCTAGAAAATAGAACGTGAGCTTAGCTGGGATTAAGAAATAATAATACTACGGGCTGACTCGTGTGACTCGTGGCCTGCTTAGCAGCTCACACGAACTGTGGCTAATCCACACACAGCGTGAAGTAATCAGATTTTGAGCAACACTATACGAGTACAATAATAATAATATTTGCATTTACAAGCATTCAACTGTGCATACAAATACTAATTTCGCCATTTTGTTCATCCCTTTTAGATTCACAGCAGCTACCGCACGTGAGCGGTTGCTTTGCGGCGGACAGCAGTGTGCTACTCGAGAACGGACAACGCAAAACGCTGCGCGCCTTGAGTATCGGTGATCGTGTGCTCACCATGGACGCCACGGGTCAACCCGTCTACAGCGAAGTAATACTCTTCATGGATCGCAATTTGGAGCAAGTGGAGAATTTCGTGCAGATACACACAGTTAGTGGCGCCACGTTGACTGTGACACCGGCGCATTTAGTATTAATTTGGCATCCGACCGAACGGCGACTGGAGTTTATGTTCGCCGATCGTGTGCAGGAGAATGATTATGTGCTGGTGCACGATCAGTATAACCGTTTGAGTCCACAACGTGTGCAGCGTTTGAAGGTGGCGCATCGGCCGGGTGTGGTGGCGCCGCTCACACGCACCGGTACAATTGTCGTCGACTCGGTGACGGCTTCCTGTTATGCTGTGGTGAATAGTCAAAAGCTGGCACATTGGGGTTTGGGGCCCATGCGTCTGTTGGCGACTATGCGTTCGTGGCTGCCCGACAGTAATGATGTGACGACTGGGCAAGCAAAGAGTGTCGCTACCAATTCAACGGTGTCTGCGACAACGCGAACGAGGGGTATACATTGGTATGCACGTTTCTTGTATGCCCTAAAGGATATAGTGCTGCCGCATGAGTGGCGTTACCAATGACCTGACAGACGCGTGGCTTAATCTGGTTGTAGCTGGCTATACTTAAAATGTGATGGAAAGGTTTCAATGGTATTTTAGCCTAAGGACTACTTCACCCACTCGCGAAGTGTCATTTTTAAGCGCAATCTGGCATCACCATTAAGTTAAAAATGAGTACTTAATAAGCGAATTAAGTATCTTATTGGAATATTTGTTGACCCTGCGAGCTTATTAAATAGTTTATTAATTAATTAGTTGATAAGTAGGAAATCTTATAACTATTTTATTTAAATTTCTAATTAACTATTGTATCAAAGTAAGCCAGTCTTATGGCACGCAAGAAATGTTTAGTTTTTAAACAAAAAATTTTAAATTGCAAATTATTTACTTTCTAATTAACTTATTCGTGTATGTATGTTAGTGTGTGCATGTATATAGTTATGTATAAATTTAGTTTTAAGCAGCCAGAAGAGCAAAGATTCCAATGTTATTGAATAAAAGAATAATATAATTTAACAATTCCTTAAAATAGTTTTTTTTTTATAAAAAATGTAAATCACCATATATTTACAAAGTTAAAGTATTTATTGTACGCACTACGTCAGCTTGTAAAATTTTTACATTCACGCTCACCATAAATAAATGTTCAAAAGGTGTAACTGACTGTGAATACACAAATTGTGAAAACTCCTTTAGTACAATTTTTTGTTTTAACTTCGATTTTAACTCTTAATTCTTTTCTTTTATTTTTCTAAAAGAATAAACATTTCTAATACAGCAGTTGTAGTATAAAATACTCAAAATTCTTTGCACCTGCAAGTTACTAAAAATTCTAAAAACATAAATATTAACGTTTATTACGAACCGTATTATGACAAGTGCTTAGGGACTGAATTTTGTTTGAAATAATTTATTTGTAAAATTATGTGAATATTCTTTATAAAATAAAATAATTATTATTATATTTTATATTTAGTGTAAATATGTAACAACAAAGTAGTTAATAATTTTTTAAGCTGATAAAAAATATGTATTTATATCATATATGTATGTATATTTCGACCATATTCTATTTATAATATAATATATATTTAAATGAAATATTTATAAATACCTAAAAATACAATGAAAATAAAATGTAACAAATTAAAAAATGTGAGATTGCTGTTTTACTTATCAGAAATGAGAGGTTGTCGTTGAGGTAATCTGATGTGTGCTATAGAATCATGAAGCAGCTAGGCAGAAAGTCGGACTTCATGTCACAGAAGCGATAGTAACCTAAATGGACTTTTGCCATATAGTAGAAATGTCTCTTGAGTTCGCAGTGGCCTGTGTATAATGCCACTGTCGAACTGTGAATGTCGTGTATGTAGCCAGCAAGTTGTTAACAATCGGATTTTGATCGTCATTCACTTTAATGTATAAATGGAATTTAGGATTGGATGCCATCCTGTGGAATTCCATTTCATTACTTTCAGAGGCTAAGTTTGGAAAAACTGTTGATGGCTGTCAACCGGTCAGATTTTCTATAGTTAAAATTTTCGGAGAGGGAGAGAAAATGATGATTGCTCTATATCTTTTAGTATCCTTGCGTTGTTGACCTTGTCGATATATATAAATATATCATTGTTATCCAAATTACTGTTGAGAATAGAATTTCTGAATTGAATCTATCAACGTGTGGCTAAGAATCTTAAAAAAGAGCAATAATCCAAAAGATGGTTTGTAAATATAAAGCCAGTAGCTTGAAGGTTTTTAGAATGTTATAAATATGCTGAATTTTGTTATTTTTAATAGAAGACGTGTGAGTTCAAAAACTTAAAGCACAATTATGCAGGGCTACTGGATTATTGTTGCCGGTATACGTGTTTTGGATACTATAAAAATGCAGATAACAACCCTGAGTTTTCGTTTTTGAGAAGCACTGTTTAAAGAGTTGGCAGCACTGCTTAAATTTGTGACAGAAATCGTAAAACGACACAGAAAAATTAAAAGCAATGACGTTCATTGAAATTTAAAATCGTTATATTTAGTAGCGTAATGTAGCGTAGTAGTAGTAATGCGTACGTTGACCATGAAATTACTCGATTCCTTTACGTTAAATGCCTAAGTTTATCAAGTTGATGAAATTTTAAGGATCTAAAAAAATGTTTAACTAATTATCAACATATAAGAATGCAGGGTTTAGGCACAATTACTACAATTATCAAGTTTAATTATATCAATACATCAATAGATAATGTAAATTCTCGAAAAAATATTTTCCAACAAAAAAAGTATTCAAAAATTCATAAAGTATTTAAAGAACAAAGATTTTTTTGGGGATCGATTTTGGTAAATTATTCAATTGAAAATGTTCATAAATAAATAATATAAAATATATTTAAACTCTCAAACTCGCAAAATACGACAGACAGTTGCTCAAGATCATTTCTGTATAGCTATTCCGATAGCCATTCATAATGCATATTTTATTAAGCGGTTGCCTATTGGCTACTGTACACGAGCTGTTATGCATACACAATAGGTCATACAGGCATCAAAGAAATCTCACAGAGCAAGCTGAAATCAATAAAAACCACAAAGTGAGAACAACAGCTCAAATCATGGTATTAAACCTAAAAAGCACCTCAATAATTACGTTGACACGATTTAGAATAGGAGAGCATAGTCAGTAGCTCAGTTTGCTTTCTTTTGCTCACAATGATATCCCTGTGGCTCGGCGCCAGAAATGTTGAAAATGAACAAATACCTTTGATTGTTTGCCCGAAACATTTTATTTCAACTGTTGCGAATTACAGTGTGTTTTCCTCTGTAGACACAAATTTCATTCATTAAGTTGCACTTAGTTTGATGACAAACGATTTTGAATCAAACACATTTATTATTAACTATTATGTACATAATAATTTTTATATATAACATTTATTTTAATAGTTTCAATAGTTGAGAACAATATGTTGAAAATAAAATCGAAAAAGAATTGAAAAACGTATATATTTACACAAATAAAGCGGAAGAACTGGTAAAAATCAATAATCTTTCCAAAACAAATATTTTACTAGTAAATCAAAAGTATTTCATTAATTATAAAATATTTATGTATGTATTTATTTATTTAAAATTCGTGATCGCTTAAATATAGTTTATGATATCTTTAAAACCTCTATGTGGACCCTTAATTAGTATCGCTGTAATGTTTATTTATTCATGTAATTTATATATTTATCCACACATTCGGACATCAAATTACATCCTAAAGTATTGACCCTATAATTAGGCATTTAAAATACATTACACATATGCATACAATTACATGAGCATAAAAAGTTTGCATTCCATACATGTATGTAAATATGTAGTTGACTCAAAAACAACAGTTTTTTTATTACATACAGTCACATTTGTAGGACAAATCCTAGTAGAGAACGTAATATAACGGGAATGTATGGTATTCAATTTCTACAAGCTTTTCATTAGTAGTTAAAGTAATGTTTTATCTAAAAAATTTATATATTAAATCACAATTTGATTGAGTAATGCCGTGATATATATACATATATAAATATAGTTTATACATGGATATAGTAGTTAGGCAAATTGCTTGTTGGCAGAAATGTGATCGATTCTAATCGTTTTTATTGTACTCATATATATATGTACAAGTGAAATAAAAAAGCAATTAACAATATATTATTAAATGCAAAGCATATCTGAATTGTATGGTTTTCATAGTTGTTTTGAAATTTTAAGTATTTTATGAATTACATTAGCAGTTGTAATCATGTAATTTACGTTTGATATTGGTTATTGTACAAAGATTGTGCGAGGATTGTTCTGCTGAAAAATCTTCCATGTGCCAGAGAAAATCTACTTATATGACTGTCTAGTATCCGTTATAGATGACAAGAGGATCAGGGAGTAAAGAAATCGAAGGCACAAGTCTGCACTAAGTATAGATAGATTCGCCCCAATTGGTTAACACTTATATATGTTTGCAATTTCAATAAGTGTGGCAGATTATATAAACACAAAGGCTTTCCCATCTAATATACGTAACTGGAGCAGAAACGGCCATATATTCGGCCACGGATTGTGAATTCGGCAGTATTTTCCGATATTATTTAGGGAATGTTTTCTTTCGCTACAACAACCACAATGTCATCGATATCTTTTAAAGAATCACTCACAAGATATCGAGGGATTTATGGTATATATTAACCGAAATTTATTTGTAAGGACGCCAAAAACGCGATGCACGAAACGGAGACCTTATGAGATTCCGATCTAACCAGTTCAACCAAGAGAATACCAGCTTTATTTGAGACACTACGAATGTATGCGAAATCGTATTAAAATGTCTAGGAAAGTACCTAAATTTACAGAAAAAGTAGAAAATGCCATAAAAGCTCGCAATAAATGAAATGATTGCCTAAATTCTAACGCAAATATGCTTTATAACATTAAGAAATATTGCTAATTGCCTTTTTCAAACAACGATATAATATAAGCGCCAATTTAACAAGCTGTTGGACAAAATTCGGTGGTTTTGTCATTTATAATTATATACAAACGCGAACAAATCTGTGCTAACAAAGTTTAAATTCTAGGTAGGAATTAGAACATAATTCATTTGTTGCTACAAAATACTTAAATAACCAAATATATAATCGAACATGTTTATGGCTACACTTCCCGTCACTTAAGACTATCACTCCATCAGCACTTTTGAAATTTTATTTTCCAATTTTGTAGAATACTCGTATGTATATATATATATATATATCGAAACTAGCAAGGTATAAAGATATTAAATCATAGTTATAATTTTCATCTCGAAAATCATCTGGAAGTGTTAATTCTCTTTTTTAATTAGCTGCAATGCCACACCGGCACAAAATTTATCACAAAAATCATTATCAATGATACAAAAAGTGAAATAGATAAACAATTCATTATAAGACTTCACAAAATTACTTAATCTAAGAAACACATATATCTGTCTCGCTCTAAAGCCAAATTAGTTAAAAGTTATTCAGTTGTACGTTACTAAACGCCAATTAGTGGCAATAATTATGTTTGAGTACCCAATATGGTGAGCTCAGTCTTTAACTTATTAAAATGCATCGTATTACTTTTTTGTTACATAATTTTGGAAAAAATTATCTAATTTGTTCGATTATGTCCTGTTGGCATACTTGGTTTATGAACCACTAATATTTCACACTACAAAAGTATACTTAATAACGAGAATCTAAAGTAAAAATTTGAGTTTATAAATACACTTCAGCAAGCTTAAAATCAATTTATAACACATTTACTTATTTTTAGCTGATTTATATAGTTACTATATACATTATAGTTAATACGATAAGGACATGTCGTTTCATATATTATATGGTATAACCCCGCAAAGGCAAAACAAAAAACAAAAAAATGCGAAAACTTGGCTTAACTTCAAAGAAAAATGATTAACATAAAAAAATAAGCGTTCGACGCCAACTAAATGCAGCAATTATGGCAATCAGCAGTAATGTTCGGCAGAAAGCCGCATTCTCACACGCCGCACACGTTAATGTATCACGCGGATATTTATTAGCCGGTGGCGCTTCCTCACGGATACGACACTTCTCCCCTCTTTCAGCGAAACTTTCACCGCAAAGCTCGTGACATGGCGGACAAATGATTGCGCCACGATGCAGCCAATCGTTCGCATTAATACGTATCGAAAGCGTCTGACCAGGATAGAAGCAAGTGTACGTGTAATTTGCCACTAAAATATTTAGACGCCCGTCGGAGCACTCGTATTTATAGCAACCTGAGCCCCAGTGTTGCCATTCGCGTGTCTGATGACATGACCGCTCTTCCCACATAAAGTCACTGTGATCGAAGCACTTCGAACCAATACCGTAGCTCTCCAGCGCAAAATTCTTTTCAGGTTCTAAAAATACAATGCAAAACTTTAGAATTGTAATTTCTTTGTGTATTATTGGCATATATATTATATTACTTACTTGGATTATTCTCGACAAAGCGACAATGCGAACCGCGCACAATTACGTTTTTGCTGCGCCATGTGAACTCCTGTATATAGGGACAATGATCAGCCAGTGATACTGAGCCGCCGTAGTAGCCTTCTTCACCACTCTTCACATGATTTATGCTGTCGAAATTCTTTAGAAATATATAGCGATATGTTGATATGAATTTGAGGAATTACAATCCATTCAATTCCAATTATATATACTAGTATATGCAAATTACCTGATATTTCTTTGGCAACTCGTAATCATGTCGTATTAGATTGCACAATGCCACTGAATTGCGATCGTCGGTACATTCTGTTTGTAGAGGATCCTGTTTTACTTTCGAACAAAATGGGTGAATTGAGCGACCTCTGTAATAGATAGTAATGCGCTTAATTATCAATAATGTAAGAACTTTCAATTAGATTTGATTTGATCTCGCATACCGCAACCAATTATCCCGTTCATTACTCGTACTATTGTGAGCATAATGGAAAGAAGTTGTTGAAGTGATTTATGCAATTAACACAGATTATAATAATTACTATAGATTTATGCAAATATCGTCAGATACTTAGGTATCAAATTTTATAAGTTGTTTTTCAATAAATATAAATATTTTCATACTGTTTGTAACCTTTATTCTCCCAAAAAACTTTTAATAAGCTTAAAAAGAGTAGTGAAAATTACAAAAAAGTTAGGTTTGTTTTCGAACGCCCTCAAAATGGCTCAACTACTCTCAACTGATCTTCAACTTAAGTAATTTAAAAAAATCTTTTGAACAAAAACGGATAATTATTTCATTTGGTGCTCGGAAAATAGGACTCATTGCTATAATAAATATTAAGGCAGCATTTGAGAAGAAAGTTTTCCGGTTAGAAGCTTGGATTTTAGTAATTAAATAAAAGAATTTACTTTAACGGTACCACCCTAAATGTTCGCTGAAATTCGCAAACCATGACAGTCTTGCAAAAAATTCCAAGAGAAATTTTTATGAATATAATCGTCATGGAATGTATTTTTATATGAGATCGATTTAAAACTACGATGGAAATCCAAATTGGAAATTAGCTTCAATTGCAATATGCTTGTGTCAAAAATGTTGGCAATAAAATATATTTGAGGGTTATAAACGTAAAACTTTCACGAGACATAAAATGATATGACATATTATTATAAATAATTAAACGAACTATTTTAACTTAATAGTTGAAACCCACCTGCCGTTATTTGCTTGAATCCACTCTTTACAACTACGCATAACGAAATTACAACCCAGTCCTTTACCCCAAGATAATGGTGCTGCCATACTGTAATTGGCACGATACCAGCCGGAGTCTTCCATCAACGCCAGCGTTATACGTGAAAAGACAGGCGATTGTGTATGCGTACCTGTCATCGCCTCGTTCTTAATAATAAGTAAAACCATAGTTTCTTTCATTTCAACAACTATTAATTACATTCCTTCACATACCTCCAAAATGCGCTTTTCCCAGTGCGTTAAGGATGTGCCTTCACCACCTTGATCTTCCAATTCTGCGCCTTCCAGTAGAGGACAATCAAAATGCTTACGCACCTCAGCCACAACGCGTGGCGTAACCATCATATCGACGGCTTTGCGCACATGACCGCCACGTACCGCCCAATTTTCGCGTACCACCTTTCGTATTGTCTCATTGCTCCACTGATGGATTTGCAATCTTTTGGGCGATAAAAGTACAAACATATATTTTCAGTTATATATAAAATTAAATATTTAATTACTTCTCGTTTAAATAGGGTTTCCCTGTATCTGGTTTACGCGGCGTTCTTGGCCGTCCCTCGTCATCGCGAAAGAAAGCATACAGACTGACCGAAAAGCCAAGCGCGTGCAAAATCTCATGTTTCACGGTGGATAGTAGTGTTTGTAGTTCTTGTGGCTTTGTACTTATACTCTCCGGACACAAATTGGCATGGCCTGCAATTGGTCGATCTAAATGTGCTTCCTGTTGGCAATGTGCTGCATAGGCAACCGTTAGACCTTTATGACAGCGCTCCGTTTGACGTGCCGACACATAGAATATAAAGTCCGCATTTTCAATACCCTCACCCGCCTGTGTGGACTCATCATTTCGGCAGTTTTGACCGGTGGCGTTACAGACGCGACACACCTAATAGTTAAAAAAATATATATAAAAATTGTGATACAGTTAGTGTTTTGATATAACATAACATTTCCGATAATTAAATTTGGGAATCATTATAAAGTCGAAATGAGAGAGGAGTTAATATTTTGCATCTGATATAAGTATCTGAGAATGTAAATAACAGTTTTTAGTTCATGTAAGCAACATCTCTAATTGGAAATATATTGTTGTTGTTGAGACACAAAATACTGATGAACTACCTATGGTTGGTCAAATATGAATATTTACTAGTGATATTCCCTGTTTATGTGCAGCCAGCCTTCGTAAGAACTTCCTAAGAAAACTCGTATTTTAGGTTACGTTAAAAGGATTTTTTTTTGTATAATTTAAGGTTATGAGACATAAAATACGTTCCACTAGCTTATCATACAAAATCGGCACCCATGTGGCTAGTAGAAAAAATTTGGCTAAATTAGGCTACGAATAATAATATTGCCCTTTCGACATTTTTCATAAAAAAAGTTTATTTACGTTAAAAAGACATTGGTCACGACCTATTAAGAAATACGTGATTGTACTAATTATTGCCCAGACTTAAATCTTTTCTACCTAATGACTTTTTTAAAATATACTCACATCTAAATGCTCTTTGGGAACTTCAACCTCGCCGCACATTGTCATCTTTTTGCAGTTGTCGATGCAGTGCGTCAGGCCATTCTTGACAAATACTTGTGTACTATTACATTTTCTATAAAAAAAAAAATAATAATATGAAAAATATAATTAATATTGGTTCTAACCGTTCTAACCTGTTAAGTCTAATCACACCTTTTGTTTCGGGCACCATCAGCGCTTGTTCCCAAAATTGTACTGCTTCTGGTAATACTGTGTTCTGTAATATTGATATAAGTTAGAGAAACGTTGAAAAGAATAAGCAGTTGCGAGCTGTATTTACATTAATTAACTCAAACTTGTCTTCATCCAATCTGTAAAGATAGAGAAGAAGTAGAATATTTAATACAATGTTTTTAATAAGCTATAAAATAATCAAAAAACCCTAACTTTTAGGTTACGAGATACAATACATACATACTTTTGAAGTATATCCTACTGGTTGTATGTTGGTGTGATAAATATATGAAATAAAGCTTTGAGGAAGAATTCTGATGTCCACTGATGGGCGTCTTTACCGCATCATAGTACCCCAAAATTCAAAATTTGTTTTAAAACTACTATCTAATCAAATGCGGCATAATAACAGCAGCAATTAATGCTTTTAATAAAAATCTTTATATCCTTCAAAATCAGGTAATTGTGAGTGCATGATTAATCAAATAGTTAGGCCTCGGTCATGATGGTCTTTAGTTCTTGCACCGATTTTCTTTTTATGGACTTAATCAATTCAAGACGCATTCCCTTCGGAAAAGGAAACAAGTCACCGTCGAAAAGAAGCTGTTACGGACGAAAACATTAAAAATCCATAAAATGATTTTAGATGCTCCTAAAACGAAGTTGATAAACATAGCTGATACTCTATGTTATCAAAGTAATGTGTTGGACATATCGCTCACACCGATTCACCGGGTCGTAAAGCAACGAAAATGATGCCAATTGCATGTATTGGGTTTTGAATTGCTAACAATACACTGTATTCTCCGGATCTGGCCCTTATCGACTTTTTCCTGTACTGTACTTTTGAAGCGAAAGACCAATCGCACTAAAAAACTGGAATAAAAAAATTTGAAGATCTATATAAATGGTGTATCACCCTCGATACTTATTTGTGAAAGAATGCTTAAACAACTGAATTATGGGCGTAATTTCCAAAACAAAAAAAAATTAAAAGTTGTAACAAATGTAAAATTTTCCCTTTAACATGCACAGTTTTACAGTTAAGCAATAATCTAATTTGATTTGCGATATTAAGTCGTTTCAAAACAAGAAATATTAGTTTTCTAAACATAATATTATTAAACAAAAATGTAACTTAGTATGAGAAAACTTGTTCGAAATGAGTATTAAGTTCCAAAACACAACTGATTTAAATATTTGTCTTTTATTACATTATTTACTGTAACTGTAGGTGCAAAGAATAAATTAAAACTGCATTCCAGCATGTATGTACGGATGTGTTTTGAATGTTTGTAAATGTGCATAGTATAGTATGAACTAATCTGCTGAGAACTAATTAATGGAACAAGTGCACTGTATCACTTTCAATATTACAGCACGAAAAACTGTTATAATATTTACACGTTCATACAATGGAGATATTCACTGTGGTAGATATATTGTTTATATGAAAAAAATGTGTTAAATTAAATTGAAAAAAAAAAATTAATCCCGACGAACTTTGATTAGATTTGATTTTTTTAATGCAACATATAAAAATAACATAATTTTAATAACATATAATAAACAAACAAATAGTATAAAAATAATTAGTTTCAACAGCGACTGTCTCCGAAGGAATTTTCAAATCTCCAAGATCATTTTTACCAAAAATATTTTCGGGCACGCGCTTTCTACATGTTTTCAGAGTAGAATATGTGCTTATTTACAAACCTGGAAGTCAAATTCTCGAAATTTCTTTTGAAATTTGACCTTGCACAAAACAATATAACACAGAAAAGTACAACATAACTAATAAAAAATTAATAAAATAAATTAAAAAAATAAAAAAAATTTCATATTTTTAAAAAGTAGTTAGAAACAATCTTCGACCATTAATTATTAGTTATTATCAATTTAAAAGTGCCTTCCATTATAATTTCTGAACACCACTGAATTTTATTAGACCAACAATCGACAAATTTAAGCGGTTAAATCAATGCCTTACATAATTCATAGAATATTTTATCTAAAACGCTTTGTTTATTAAATAAGCCACTCTCACATTTTAATACTAATCTACACTTAAAGAGACTTAAAGTCTACAAAAATCGTATATATAAGTAATATACATATATTCATACATTCCTATCAGCTTTTTACTCAACTTAGTGAATACCCATATTTTTCCAAATGCAAATTTTTTTGTATTGATGCAGAGCTTTTAGCAGTTAGAAAATTACATCAGATTATAGTCAATAGCATAAAAAATGTTTATACTAAACACAAAATGGTAAGTCTTAAATCTAGGTAAGTAAGACATTATAGGTGGGACGAAAGTAGCTTCAGTTTAAATTTATGTAATATATCTGTGATTTCAGTGGCGAATTGTAGGTACACTTGTCCACTTAATTGTTAATTAGTCTTGCAAGTGAGGTAAATTCCTTACTTTCTGACATTAATCTGTAATTTATATTTGCATTTTATTAAATATTATTGCGTATTTTTATTGCAGCTATGTTAATATTTGTAAATTTATGGAAACTACTAGCCCCCATTCCCAATAGGTTATTAAAATATTTTAACTTCAGCAAATGCTGTCATAATACCTATCTTGTACTAAGTTCACATTAGTTTAATTTATAGCTGAAACTTAATTTTTGCGTAAAATAAGCATAAATTAATTAATTTCGTCAATATTAATGATGAAATCAGTCATTATTTTAAGACAAGATTAAGCCAAGAATGAATCAAGAACAAATATGTTTCTGCTCTAAGTTTTATTGACAATATTTGGAAAAAATTGCTCCATATTTTACATTTTAGTATGAAAATCCTTCTCTTTAAAGAACACGTGATCATAACTTGAAACTCTACTTCACAAAACGTTTGGGACGTGCCTTTGTATATCATAGTAATAATAATAATCGTAATAGATATACGATTGATATATCGTACGTATACCGACATTTGTCCTATCTGAGGGTTAGTTTGAGAGCGTTTTATGTTAAAGCAAATTAAGAGTTTCAAATAAAAATATACTTAGTTTCTTGAGATAATTTATAACAAATTAAGTGATTTATGATGCAATGTGAACACATTATAATCTTAATTAGAGCTGCAAATGGTTAGACCATTAATCACATAAGTATTATTAAGTTTCTTATCACAAATTATAATTTATTTTCTAATAAATAATATCTCAATAATTATATTCGTCCCCTGGTGATGTTAAAATTTAAATTAAAAAATTAAATATATAATAACTTGTATAAAATATTTCATTCGGGTATAAAATCGCGCAAAATAATTTCTTTACTATTAATTTGGACGCAACTGTATGTAATTATTGAGCACGTTGTTTTAATAAACTAATGTAAGAATCGATCTTGAGAATATGTAGAGTCATTCACATATAAACTTCTACAGCTTTAGCAATATGAACATTAGGGTATGACACTTTAATTTTTCCAAATATATGTATGTATAATTTGTATATAATGATTGAATGTATTATAATGATATAATCATTATAATAATTCACTGAACACTTATATTTTCGATTTTCAAGACGTACTCATTAAAAGTCATGCCCTAGTCACGTCGATTTTTAATGGTTGCATTAATACAAAAAAAGGGCATTAAAGAAAACTTCCGTTAACTGATGTAGAAACGAAGTAGATGCAAACATATGTATAATATTATAACATATATTTTAATCTTAAAATTTTTTTTTAGTTACCATGAGTTTATTAATGCTATAAATGCTTAAGTATTTATTAATGCCTTCAGCTTACTGAGAATTTAAAACAGTTCAGGACCTCTCAAATTCAACATTAATTTTGTTATATTATTTTTAATTTTTAAAACAATTTATATTTTTATAGAACTATACCTTTATATTTTCACTAGTAAAATTCATTTAACATTAGCGCAACAATATAAAGTATAAGTACCCCCTAATGCAGCAGTCAAATGTAATCGTAATTATCAAGGGCAACCAGCGCTAATGCGTCAACTGCAAGAAACCTGTTCAACTACGCTAAGCAGTAAATTGAGTTTGCGGAAAATTAGCAATTAAATGAAACTTACTCAAATTTGAACAAAAGAAATTATATTTTAGGTATGTATGCGCACAATTAATTGAACGTATGTGCCGGTCGATGCTGTAAGTCAGTAGATTTCACGGGAAACGACGATTGTGATCGAAGTCAATAAACAACACCTGAACATTGCGCTTTATAATTTACAACTAGTAAATGTACGATACAATAAGGAAATAATTAAATATATTATACTTAAAATGCGTTAGTATATAGTACATAGAACCCAGTAGAGAAACGTGCACTGCATTCGTCAAATGTAATAAAGTGCTCTTCTGTGGCTTATAAACTGAAATTTAGCCATGGTTTAAATAAAAAAAAAAACAGAGTTGACAATAGTAAAGACTTTTAACGTTTATCGGGGTGATTTGAATTGTATAAATATTTAGCCGAGTTGTTTTGTGTATCAGTGTAATCTTAGCAAGTCTTAGCTTCTATCTCATAAGCAAAAGCTAGGCTATCTCATACAAAATGCCTTTCAAAAATGGATTGTTCGAATACTGAACCTACCACCTAAGTATTTATAAAGCACTTCTCAATCAACCTCAACAAATTTATAATTACTTTCGAAACGGTAGTGCGTGAAAGTTTTCTGTTTACATTCACATTCACTATTGGGACACACATTTATCGTACGTACATATCTATATATAAGCATCTAATTAAGAGTTTTTACATTCGAGATTGGTATGCAATTTACCAATAATCACTGCTTAGCCATTTAAGATAAAGCGCGCTATTTTATTCAACTTTAATTTCAATCCCATTAAGTTTACCAAAATAGATTTTCTTTTATTAAAGCTAAGCGCACTGTATAAACATACATATATATATATATATAAATATTCGCATGAAATGCATAAGACGAGACTCTAGAGAAATAATCGCATGTACAAGTTGATACAGCAGGGCCATTACGAGGCGTTCGGCGATATTTTTCGAAAGTCTACACTTTCAGGATGGACTAAGTAATAAAACACTGGAAGAAACATAAAATTAAAGATATAGAATAAAATGATTAATAATAGTAACCAGAAATATAAATTGTATTGACTTTACAGGGTGCTCCATCTTTGAGCTCGTCAGTGCACCGGAGGATTGCTGGAACACTTTCCTTTTCAAATAACTCCACAAAAAACAGTCGGGGAGAGTCAATGTCATCCGATTACGTAGACTCGATAGTTGTCGGAATAGATGTTATATTACTATTATTTCTTATTGTGTGTGATTAGTCCTACCATCAAATTTGAACAATTCATCATTATTAACATAACTAAGAAAAATCTAGTGGTTAGCACTATTGACTTATTTCTCGTTACAACTTAGTACTCAAGAAATACATAGATTTTTCATACTCGATACTTCTATCGCTACTCGCTACATCATATAGACCGATATAACTTGGGATAGTTTTGTTTTGGGATAGACTTGAGTTTTTCTCAGATTGCATTTATTTTCAATCGATTCATACTATTTCAATACAATACAATACATACAATAGATTCAAATATTCACTACATTAATTGCTGAGCAGGGAATCATTAAAAGACATGGTAATACACATTTTGAATATGGTATGGCTGTAAAATAAACGGGCCTCGCTAATGAAGTAAATGCATATACACTGACTCACACTATAAATGGGACACTCCAAACCTATTTGATTTTTTAACTTAAAATATGAATAGTAAGCAAAGTACGCTAATTTTTTCAAAAATTCCTTTTTTTATTGACATAAAGAAAAAGAACCAAAATTTATGCTATAACAGCAACAAAATGAACATATTTACATTTGTGCGTCCAATGCAACTCAATCATATTTAAAAAATCAAATAGTTTTGGAGTGTCCCATTTATAGTCATTATAGTCATTTTCAGTCACTGTACATATAGTATCATAAAAATATTTAGCATTCGTTTGCATCCCAGAAGATTTCTGTTTTCCATGTGCATATGAAGAAAAATGTTTGGCACATCCCACGCTTCAACCAAGCTAACAAAGTGATTATTCTATTAAATACAATTAGTATTATGATTTGATCTTGTATATAAACATATGTATGTATATATGTATGTAAAATATTTATGTGTGTACTCGTTTAAACAACATCTGAAGTTAATAAAACAACAAAAGATATACTTAAAGAAGGCTAACCTGAAAACAGATTCGTCGTAGAAGAGTAAAATTCGTAGTGGCTGGTCAGCGGTGACTGTGCTGCGTTTGTGTATGCTGCGAGTACTCTGATGTGGATGCAGCGAATCCGCCGTATCTATGCGAACGCCATGGACAACCTGAAACGGATAAGATTACAATGAAATGGGAAATGGGTTGTTGTAAGTATACTCATGTCGCTTTCATGTTTATATAAAAAAAAACTGCTCTGCTTATAGGATATAATACATACACATATATATTTAATATATATTCATATTTCTGAGCTGCTTTCAGGAATCATCTTTCGAACACTCGACATTCCTGAGCAATGTGATCGCATTTCGCGCTGGTTTCAGCAGCCGACAATGACATTTTTGAAATTAAGAAAATTCGAATACGTGATATAATGAGAAATGTAACATAGCTGCGGAAATAGGCAGAGAGGATACTTTGAAGTGCGATTAAATGTTTAATGCCGATCGATATCCACAAATGTTTTAGTTTTGAAGTTTGCATCTCACAGCCATTTGATCTTTAAGAAAAATCAGTCTATTAAGTGAATGAAGTCTATGAAATAATTAATTTTATATGAAGCTAAATCTTTACAATGTTATGCCTTCCAAGTTTCTCTTGCGTTAATTTCGTAGAAGTAAGCGATTTCACTTTACCATGTTCCAGAGAAAAAAGTAACATCTTATAAGAACCTAATAATGAAATGAAAATAAAATATCTATTCTTACCTTAAAGTACTAACCTCAACCAGAATATTATCAAAGTTTCACGATATTTCTTTCAATCGTTCTGAAGTTATTGGCCCTAAAGTGACGCTACCTCTCCTATTTTTGTTTACAATAGAAAAAATTAAAATTCGTGTTTTGTTAAAATAATATTTCCGGATAAAAAAAAAAAATTATGCAAAGCAATGGCCAAATGACAAGTGTTACGGCAAATCTGCCACAGCATATTCAACGGTCAAGTATTGACATCGAACCCGTATCAGCACAAATTATGTACATCTAGTTTTGAGCCACTTAAGATCGTTGGCATCTTAAAGGAATATGTAGGTCATATCATTAACGAATATTTATAAATGAAAAGGCTTTACTTGGGTGCAGCGTTTTTTGAACATTGCTCAAAAAGGCAAGCGTGATACGAACGATAAATTGAAGGGATTACGTTACGCACTAGTTAACCACCCACTGAATTCGCTAGACCGTTTTCTATTTCTCATTCCAATCCCACTAATAACTCCCTCTCCCACCCAAAAATAACTCGACAAAGATTTTACTCAAATGAGAAGGTCGAAAATAAACCTATTGAACCGGTATCGAATTGTTCATCGTTATAACAAATGCATTTTTCTAGAACGAGATTATGTCGAAGAATAAAGGCATATTTCCATTAAAAAAAAAAACACACTGTCATTATTGGGCCAAGGCTTTACTAGTGTACGGTAAGTACAGTGAGAATGTAAAAAAATAGGCTACAAGTGATTAGCGGAAAACCTATCTTCGCCTTATAATAATACAAAAGACATCACCAAAAAGCATTCTTGCCTACAGTAAGCATCACAGTATGAGATTTACAGTAATTATACTGACTGTGCTGTATAGCTAATACCGGTAAGGGCACCTAAATAACCGCTTGCAATAATATCGATAACCTTTAAATTTAATTTTTTTCGAAATTTACTCGTATTGCGCGCTCATGACTTGCAATTGACACATAAAGCAATTTGTTCACACACACGTGCATAGAGAACTCTACACATGCAAAGATTTATCTAGCATATGCACACATACATGTGTAAATATATATTGAAAACGTTTGGTTTTACAGCAGACAGACGAAAATTATTGCTAGCTTTGGGGTTGGAAGTAAATTAGTAATCAAGCGTTGAAGTATTCGTCAAAAAATGATAAATGGTCGCCGCTGCTATTTATGCGCAATGCGTTTACGTATTACGTATAATGTAAGCATGGAACGCTATTACACACATTCACTTTTATATAATTTTATATTTAACGTCGCGGTGTTTGAAATTTAATTTGAAATATTAATGTACGCAAATTAGCAGAAATGTGAATTTTGAAAGTAGTAACTGTAATTATATAACACGAGTGGGGAGAAGTTCTTCATTTTCTGTGGAGTTTCAAATATATAATTTTTAAACCTGAAAAATAGGGAGGTAAAATTCTATTACATGCTAATTATTGAGAGCATTACTTTCTACAATAAATTGGAGAAGCTATGCAAATTGATGTGGTAAAAATTCCGAAACTCTGCAATACATTCAACAGTTCAACAACTTGGTTCACTCAATTTAGTGCTGAACATATTATTAAAGAGGTTACGTAACGACATTCAAATCACCTATTGGAGGTAGCAGGTATCTACACTGAAGGAGTTTTTGAAGATTGTCAAATAATTGAAACAAGTTTTTCACTGTTCTATGAGCCTGAAGGAAGTATAAATCAAGCAATATATCAGAGGTCTAAAATCAAAGCAGGAAAAATCAAGGTAATGTACTTCTCCGGGTGAACTATGAACCTTTCCGCTTCAAATCACCGCGAACAGTGGCAATGATGACTTTAATATTGCTTTAGAAAGACTATAGGTTTAAGTTTTGAAGCTCATTTAATTTTGATAATAAATGTTTAATCAACGTTTTGAACTTTTAAATGAAATGTAGAAAAAACTAGTTCATAATGTACATCAATGACCGAATGATGCGGAGTTAGGATGACAATTTAAAAATTATCACCGCAAATCGCAATCTACAAGTTCTTAGAATATACGGAGAAATCAAATACATAACATATCTGCAATCTGTAATCTGTAATCTGGTTACAAATATCTGAACAATACATATTAAATGGTTTTGAATACATATATGTGTATATTCTTAATCTTATTGTACATATCCATACATATGTATGTATTGTTGAAATATATCCGATCCCTATTTTTATAGTTAATCGAATTGAGATTGAGCTGTAACGGTTTTCATTGAACAGTGAGTGTTTCTACGAAAGATGATTTTTTTAGGAAATTTACTATTAAGCAAATCACGATGTGTTTATGAATAAATATCCAAACTTTATGCTATACTATAATATAGGAGAGGTATAACAAGCCTACGCGGAGAATATTACTAGGAAAAAGTACATTGTGCTACATAAAGAGTGGTGAAACTATTTTAGATGGTTTGCTGTTGTTAGTCATTGACTGAATATACATAAATCTTGGCTGATTAAGACCTCGTAGACCCGAAGCAATTGGTCACAACCGCCTATACTTTCTATATATGTGCACTTTGGAAGATCATTTTGATAAGTGTTGTAGAAGGCTTGACAAACTGATCACGTGTTCCATTAATGTAAGATTTTGTAAGGTTTTGCAATTAATTGTGGAACTGAATAAAATTATATTTTATTTCTCTCTATTAAGTGAAATGTTATTTTTAAACTGGAATACAGACTTTATATTGAATTACTCATAGAGATATTTAAAAAATACGTATGCTCAGTATTTATTTTTACTTACATGGAAAACATTTAACATTATTGTTATTTATATTGAAACATGTATACAAACATGCATAAATTTATTGCCTTCGATTGCACCACTGTCAAATGCAATTTGCTGTATCTTGAATACATAACCAATTTGTAGGCAAGTTTAGATGTACATAATTCAATCCATATGTACGTATTTAGTCACAAACGTCTCGTTAGTTTCACATTTTTATATTTTTTTATTTTTTTTCGCAGTTTAAAAAGCTTACTAATTAACAACACACTCATGTAAAGTTCAAAATTTAAACTAATGCACGCAAAAGCATATGTATGCGCCATGCGATTATGATCAAATACAGTATGTACTCGAGAAGCGCAACCCAAGTTACAAGCAATTGCAAGCAAGCAAGCAAGGATCTAGCAAAGGCTAGAGTATGATACGGACCAAATTTTTAATTCGGTATATGGAGTCTAGGGGAAGTTATAGATCGTTTACATACATATATTTTTATTCCAACTGATAACATTGTAACTCGCTTTTAGAATGGGATAATTACGTATGAAAGATACTTCCAACTTTTGTCGTTATCTTTATTGACGTTTCAGCTATATATTGTAGTCTAATAAGCTGAAGGAATTCAAAACAGCGTTATATGTGAAGGAGCATAAATGTAATCCGATTCCATCAATTTAAAAACCATACCAAAAAGATATCCTAGGAACTTCAAATGGTCCAAATTTGGTTCAAATCGGTCAAGTCGGGTGAATATAGGATAATAGGTAAAATTAATATTTCACCTAAAAGTATGTTGACCTAATGTATCATATTCTCCACGTCATTTTACGCTTCTGAAGCTATTCATTGGAGCATGAAGTTCAGAGTCAATATACCTTCTAATTGCCTAAAAAATGAAAGGAATTATGTTTCGCCACGAAACAATGTTGCGTTTTCGTTATGTTTGTTATGTTTCGTGCAACACTTTATAAAATCAACACCTCAGTTTTTATGGGCGACAGTTACCGCATACGTACTGTGGATGTCCCATATATGTTAAGTAGACTCCAGTTATACCCCACTTGGTTATTGGTAATGGAAATGAAACTATATCTGCATATAACAGATGTCGTAAATCTGGTTTTCTCTACAGGGTATGCGTAATTTACTATTTACGCGCAGGAAATATATACAAATTCTTAATACAAAAAAATTGTTGTTTACCAAGTGCATCGTAATCTTTGAAAAATTATAAATGTTTGAATCAACGAAATTGATTAAGAAGTTTGCGGCCAAAATAGAAAATAAACAGCAGTATTTGCTTGCTTTTGTTTTACTACCTGCCATATTTGTTCAACCCCAAATTAGCGGGCTTTCACTTTCATTTTCATCGGATTTCATTGGCTTCATCGATGAGGTGCGTGTTCAACGATTAACGTTACATTATATATTTATATGCACTCACGTAAACATTAGAGTGGATCACAAAATGTTGGATATGCAAATAAAAAGATAAAAGTATAACGAAAATAATCTTAAAGACTCAAATAATCTGAAAATGGTATCAATCGCCTTAGAGCGAGACAAGTGTTAAGAAATCTATGCTAGGCAATGCAATAAAAATACATTTTCTTATTGTTAGCAACAAAAACCGTTTAACAATAGATAGTATCATTTACATAGCTATATTTGTCATCATTTTGTACAGTCTGTATTATTGTATCGTATTTAAAAACTTGTAGAAAGATAGATGCATCATATCTTTATCATCACAGACAAGTAATAAATATTGTAAAATACTCGTATATACACGTGTATCCTAAAATATTATCTAAGCTTAAAATTATATTTTTGTTTACATTACAAAATTCTTTGTAATAAATATCTGTATCATATACGATTTGTTATACCGATTCACCCTAATAATGTCTACGACATATTTGTAGTAATTAGTTCAAACGCGTATGTACTTTTTTCATAAAATTTTGGATTTTACAAACCTTAAGGCCGAATTATTACTGTTAATGCGTTGGTTTCGTTATCAGGTTAATTATTTACAAAAATGGTTTGTGATTGTCTATATAATTTTGTTACGGAAATGAGTAGGTATTCACAACGTACAATGCCCATTTGTACATACATACATATGTACATCCATAGGTACTATGTATTTGGAGTAATAGTTGAGTATTCATAAAATTGTATAACAATAAACAAATCTGAGACAGTGACTGAAAAAAATATGTACGCATGCATCTACAGAGGTACGTACGTGCATGCATATGTAAACTTGTGGATATATCATTATTAATTTGATCAAATATTTGTATGTCCATGCTTTACAAATTGTATTTAATGTTTGCAAAATTGTCAAACTGAAAGACATAAATATAACAAGGTTTCCTAATATCTTTTTAATACTAATGTAACTGAAAGTAACACATAACAATTAAAGTCAACAAAAATATATTGCGTTTGAGAAATGAACACATGACACACATAAATGGGCTAGGGGCTAAGTATCCCGCCCCCATATAGCCAGATTTCATCAATGTTTAGCATGAGAACACATTATTACCATGAAAAGACGTTATATGAATTTTGTTAAGATATCTCACAGATTGACTTTATACACGGTATAAAGCCAACCGGAAATTTTTGTATTAGGTATATGAAAGCTAAGAGAAGTGTTGACCCGATTTTACCCATTTTTGACACAAGGGCACATTATTACCAGAGAGATGCTCTCTGAATTCCATTAATATATCTCACCGATTCACCGATATTTTGAGCCGTGTTTCTTCAGCGAGTTAACGTACTTTTAACGTTTTTTAACGTGTTCAACATAACCTTTGTATGGAGGGTGGTCGTGGTTATCATCAGATTTGATGTGTTTTTCCAATGTATGAGATAGTGCTAGAAAAACTTGTCCTGAGCAAGTTTGGTTGATATAGCTTTAGTGGTTTGTATGATATGTACACTAAACCTATTAGAAGCGGGGCCATACGGACCTTTTAAAAAATTTCAAACCACAAATGCCTCTCCGTACTGCGAAATTACAGGTTTATATTTTTATTTATACCATTTTATAGGTTTTCGATTAATGTCATTTTGCGGACGTAGCAACATTTCGAAATGAAGGCCATCTGCAATACCAACATTCTTCTAGTGCCAAGCAACACATTTACCAAGTTTCATCAATATATCTTAATTTTTACTCAAGTTATCGGTTGCACAGATGGGCGGACAGACAGCCGCCCAGAATTCAACTCGTCTCGTCCACGTGATCATTCATATAAATATATATAACTCTATATTTACTGCGATTACTTTTAGATGTTACAAACAATCGTTAGGTGAACAAAAATTTTACTCTGTCGCAACATATTGCGATAGTATAAAAAGAATAAAATAATTATGCAAACGTTATTAAACAGAAATGTTTGTTAAAATCATTTGGATTTTGTCTTTTTTTAAGACAACACTTCACACCTCGAATTTTTCTGAGAAAAGCATTTTCATTACTAACAACCTTCGTAATTTCTAACTGTCCCAATAATAAGAAATAAATGAAACCAGAAACTCTTGACTTGGAATATCCGGCTTCGTTACGATTTTCTTCATTGTTCTTCGTTGAATGCGCATAAATTATAGAAAAATGTGCAACTTATCTTTATGTGATTAAGAACAGTCGCACATAAATGTAAATAGAGCAGAAATCAATAGTTAGATGTGTTAACTGTGTGTCATTGAATGTTTATTTCCTCTGTGATATTTCAGCTAAAATATTTTACAAAATGTAGAAAATCTAATCTATAACTATAAAATACACAAACTGGTTAAAATTCCACTATTTACTAATGTAAACAAACTTTATTGTGTCAGCAAAACGGCTGCACTGATTTGAATGAACTTTATTTAAATGTTTGGCTTTACCTTTTAAAATATATACACATAAAAGTTTTATCAAGCATTACAAGCAATCGAATACTTTTAACAAATTTTTCTCTGTGAAACTAGCAATTACAAGAACTTTTACACTTCATTGGATTCGTCGTTCACTTTAGACAACTTAATTGTTCAATTAAATTAGTCATGGCTAATTTAAACGAATGTAATTCAACAACTTAAAAATGTTAAAAAATAAAAAGAAACGGTTTAGAAATTAAATAATATCAAGAAAAAGCTTTATTTGAATTCCAATACTATTTACTATTGTTACTGACTTTAAATTGCTTTTATTGTTTATTTATTTTTAAGAAAAATCAGACAAACAGTTTTGAGTTTTAAGGCATTCAGAGCAGTAAATTTTTAGTGTTATATACTGCAATTTGAGTTGAGCAGCTGGTTTCGTTGATAATTGTAAGAAAAAACGAATAAAATGTCAGACTAGCATCATTCAGTAACTAAGAGATTTAACCCCCTATCCCTATTGTATTTTTATTATCCACTTATTTAGAGATTTTTCGCATTTACGTATTAATAACACTTATATGTACTACTTTAATGCTTGTTTTATACTAAATATATTTCCATAGAAATTAATATTCAATTATCGAGTTAAATATGTCATCATCATTGAATTTGTGCAGCAGCGAAATGTTATTGGCCATTTGAAATGTATGATGAAAAATAAAATGAAAAATACTAGCTTATTAATATTTATATTATTCAAGACAAATTTTGGGATACTGCAATAGGTTTGATTTTACTGTTTGTAAAGACCCTAAATTAGAGTCATGAATATTTATTAGTTACCAAATCACCATGTGACCTTCAAATGATTGCATTGGCGATGTTAAAAAGAAAATATTAAGTTATTTTTGAATTAGATATAGCGACTAACTATTTGGAAATTTTACAAATTAATCTATGTCTGTATATTACCTAGATCATGTGGAGACTATATTAATGCATATATTATTATTCAAAACGTTATTAAATGAACACACACACATCTTTCATAAGAGATTTTATTTAGTCATTCATTACAAAACACATGTTAGTCGTATAACTATATTTTAGTATTTTCATGTGTTAATGTATTTATGGTATATGCATGTTTACACTTAAAATAATAATAAATAATGTCATTCATCATATCAAAAAAATTAAAAGAAAAACCAAAGCAATATAATGGTTTTGTTAATATTAGATATTTACCTCGTCCGCTTTAGGATGAAAATGCTGACAAGTATGACCAGATGTTATCATCGGCAATAATAGTAAGCCAATAATATAGTGTAATTTATAATAAACTGTTGGAACCATTGAAAATTTGTTTTTCTTATGTAAAATCACATATTTGTAGCACCTTTCCTGATTAAATTTGTGCCACATTTCTTACAAATTTCGTATATTTCTCACAAAAGATTCATTTACCAGCTGCAGGATTTGTGTAGTTAAGGAGTATGTCCTTTTTTCTTTTTATTAGAACAAAAAAGGAATTGTAATATTTTGGCAACCACTCTTTCTACAGGAATTACAAATTGATTTTTTACCTTCACTTTAAGACACAGCCAAATCAACAATTTCACACTAAAACACCGTAATTTCGTAATATGCGTGTCACTTAAAAATATAAAATTAAAACAAAAGTACTTTAGATACTAAAATGGGTGCGACCCAAACAATTGTAACTGCTTAAGATATCAATATACATATTTTCAATTCAACTTCACTGCACCTGAAAAAATTATTGTTAGCTTTTCGATCTTGTTGGATACTGAAGTTCATTTCGCAAAAGGAATTCCAATTTACCTTTTAAGTTTATTTAAAAGTTATGCGCTACCTAAAGTATCAATCACTGCACTTTATACCAACTTTTTTATTGTAATGTACAATATTTGTATATATTACCGCCTTAAAATAATCTATTTTATTTGTGGTTTTATTTTGTATTTCAAAGCTCTCTCCCAAAATAAGATAAGCCAAATAAATCACTCAGACACGAAACAATATATCAACTAAATTAATAAATAACATTACAACGTTATATACAAATATGTAAACTAAACAACATTTTAACTTCAACCTTAGAAAACGAATGAATGACCAAGATGAAAAACTGCAAGCGCAGCTGCGCAAAATTGACATACTTTATTTACTGAGTTGCCAAGCTACGCGCAAACTGAAAATATGAACAATCTGTTATTTTAAAAACTGTTAAATTTCCAGAAAAATATGATTAGCACACGTATATGTACTCTTATTCTATAACGATATGCAAACAACATTAAGCTAAAGTTCAGTATTCTCTAAAAGTTCGCCGAAGTAAGCAATTCAAAATTGAAAAGATCAAATTGAAAATTACTCATACATAAAATATTACATATTTTTGCGTATATTTGCTAATTAAGTTGTGTTGGGATACAAATTAATTTACTGAATGGTACAATGACTTAATGTCTCATTGAAATATATCTTTTCTAAAGTTCAATATATCTCCACTGTAGCTTAAATGTCAAATGTAATAAATGTCAACAGCATAGAAAAATGTGAAAGAATGTGAAAATGCCTGAGGGTAACTGTGAAAATTGTGCTGGATAAATTGCTAATACAAAATAAAAATAAACAATGCAATATCAAAATGCACTTCAAAATGCAAGTTAAGCAATTTTTATCGTTCATTTTGCAAGTAAGTAAAAATTAATTTCGATTGCAATAGCAATTGCCGAAAGCGTTTGACGTCATAACAGAATACGATTGGAAAAAAAAATAATTCATCTTTTATTTAGTTCTGAAAACATTAATTTTTACTCTGTGCTGCATTGGTGATGGCAATTTAATCCACCAGTATGGATTGTTTGTTGATTTATTTATAATAAGTTAACATAAATTGTCGAACCAGATCGCTGACCGAACTCTCTGAAAATAAAAACAAAGCACATATAAAGCGTTGTACATAATGGAACAAGAAATTGGAACATGGGACTCAGTTCTTCTGGAAAATCTTTCTGAAGATAGCTTTATTAACAATATCCACCTTCGCTATAAACGTGACTACATATACGTAAGTAAAAAGTAATACACTTTACATGGTCGAGATATTTGTGTATATATTTTTTTTTTATTATTAGACATACATTGGAACATCTGTTGTCGCTGTGAATCCATATCATCACATATCAGAAAGAACATCAGATACTATTCGAAATTATGGTAGCAAAGGAATATTTCAACTGCCACCGCATATGTAAGACAATACAAGTTTCTTATTAGTAATTGTATACTAAGCGTTCCCTATTTAGTTATGGTTTGACGAATTTGGCATTTCAATCCCTGAAAGACCAAGGAGAAGATCAGTGTATTGTACTAACAGGTTGGTTATTTTTCAATACGGAATTATTTTGTTGTTAACTTTATATATTTTAGGCGAAAGTGGTGCAGGAAAAACGGAATCCTTCAAAATGATTGTTAATTTTCTCACGCATATTCAAGATAAAATCACAACATCGCAACTATTTAAAAAAGAAACACCGAGTAGCAGTACTGGTAGTGGTTATGTTAAAATGCATCGGCGTACATCCAGCAATTGTTCGGTTCCAAATGTTGCTTTTAATAAAAAATCTGACAGTGCCATGACAATAACAAATACAGCTCGCCGTCAGTCGCTTTCGCCTGGTCCAGGACCACGTCGTTGCAGCACTGCAAACGCTTCCGCACAACGTATTCGCGCTGAAAGCTCAGATCGCAGTCAATGTCGGCGTAATATGCGAGAGAAAATTGTTGATTTCGATTTCTCTCATCACAAAAGTACTGAAAATATTTCATTTATCGATGGAAAGGGTACATCGCGTTTTATTGATAAACATCCGTCAAAATCATGTTTTAAACACCAACCAACACAAACAACCCCTATTAACACTGCCAATCTAATGAATTCAAGCTTAGCCACATCATCGAAATACCTGCATAGTGCCCACCAAACTGGAAATTTATCTATCGGAGGTTGTCGACAGTGTGGCCATAGTAAATGTACACGCGGTTTGGCTCTTGAAATGGATTTTCGCAATATGCCATTCAAAACTACCACTACACATAGCATTTTAGGTGGTCCTTCGATAGCCATGCACCGCGGAAGCTTCTGTAATTTATTACGACAACCCTCCACAGAAAGCCAAACTGACCGTTCGTCACTGATTGGTTCAACACAACGTATATCTATTTACGAAGCACACAAACAAAATCAGATGGCAGGCGCCACTTGCACGGCTATCCCAAACAGTGTTGCAACTGGTGCACAAACTTCTTCATCACTATCACTCTCGGGGACAATGAATGTGCCAAGCACAAGGACGCGCCGAAAATCACCTAGTCAAAGATTACGAGAATGTGTCACTTGTGCCGATGTTTTTCTCGAAGCAATGGGGAATGCTGTTACCTTAAAAAACAGCAATTCCAGTCGTTATGTAGGTTGCATACAGATAAATGTGCACACTAATTTTTACTTAATTTTGATATCCAACAAAATTTCCTTCAGGGCAAACTGTTCGACATTGAAATCGACTTTAAGGGTGATCCGATGGGCGTGCACATAACCCATTGTAAGTATAACTAGTAAGTTTTGTAGTTATAACACAACTAAAACCAAAACTAGAATATTAAAATTGAGAAATATCCATAAAATTTAGTCTTAATAGTATTTCATAACATTATTTAAAATAGTACAATTCGTTTCATGTCTGTAAATTTTTTTAAGTCATGTTGGAAAAGGTAAATAATGGTACAATTTTTTAAATTAAATAAACTAGTTTAATTATTTAGACGCGCATTACCAATACCAGTGTTGGGGAACGAAATTTTTCCATCTTCTATCAGTTGCTGTTGGGAGCTGATCTACCATTGTTAAGTGAGTTGGTAGCCAATTTAAAAAAGTAACCATACATTTATAAGCTTGCATGAATTGGAAACAATTAATGGTCAATTAACATGTAATGTAACATGTAATATAAACTCCTAACGTTATTTTTCCACCGAATTGAAACTGAAAAATTTTCAACAAACACTTAATGTCTGTTTAATAAACTTCAATAGGAAACTGAAATAAACTTGTATCTTAATCGTTATTACTTATATTATCGCTTCTTTTAATTATATACATTAATACATCTGCTCAGATAAGCTTAATTTCTAATTATTTTCCATAGAATCCCTTAAACTATATCGGAATGTGGAGAAATACGATATCTTAAGGAATACAACTGCCATTGAAGAAGATCGCGATAATTTTCACTACACCAAAGTATGTGTATCTACAAATAATTCACTTTTTATAATAATTTTACAATAATTCTAAAATATTTTTTATTTTAGAAATCTCTTGAAATACTTGGCTTGTTGTGTGATGAAATCACCGCCATACTTCGTGTAATTGCAATCGTTTTAAAGTTAGGAAACTTCATTTTTGTTCCCATAACAAATATTGACGGAACTGAAGGCTGTCAAATATCAAATGTTTACGGTATTTATTCATAATTTTATATGGTTAAAACCCATATATATATATAAATTTCTTTCGTTTTCTGTAGAAGTGCAAGAGACAGCACACTTACTAAGTTTAGAAGCTCAAATCTTAATAAATTGCCTTACTCGAGCAAATTGCTCAAATAGCACTATGGAAGATGTCGGTAAGTTTTTATTTAAAATATTACAATTTACACTTAAATATAGTATATAACATGAACTCCTTAAATGCAGCTTCATCTATAAATAATAATGTATTTATGTGTTGTTTCTCATTTTTAATATTTGCTACAGGCTGCGAATTAGATGCTCGTCAAGCAGCTAATGCACGTAACACCCTTTGTCGCACACTTTATGGCCGGCTATTTACTTGGTTGGTGAATAAAATCAATGAAATACTAAAATCTACACAACGTGAAAAGAATTTAGCTTTACTCGATTTTTACGGTTTCGAGTTACTCGAAATCAACTCTTTCGAGCAATTCGCAATAAATTACAGTGCTGAAAAGATACATCAAGTAAAAATTGAGTTATCTATGAATTCAATAATCCTACATCTTCTTAATTTCAGAATTTCGTTCACAACATATTAAGACTGGAACAGGAACTATATATACGAGAAGGACTTGAATGGACACGCGTAGACTTTTTTGATAATGAGTCAATTTGTGAACTTATCGATAAGCCAAGTTATGGTATTTTAAGCATTATTAATGAGCCACATCTTAACAGCAATGAATCACTTTTGCTACGCATTCAGCAATGTTGTGCAGGACATCCGAATTTTATAAGCGGGAGTCAGAATTCAATGTGCTTCAAGTGAGTTAAGCCTTAATTTATTCAAATACATATACATCATACAAAATATTTGGATTATTATTTATTATAGAATACGCCACTTTGCCAATGTCGTGAGTTACTCAATACACCGCTTTTTGGAAAAGAATTCGGACATTTTGCCAAAGTATGTTAGTGGGGCAATGTACCAAAGTAAACTGCCTTTAGTTCAAAGTCTCTTTCCAGAAGGTAAATAGAACAAATTGATTAAAAAAATATTTATTTTGTTTTTTATTTTAATTATTTCTTACTTTTTTTTTGAAAAATAAAAATGTGAGCCAATCCACATTGCATAAAAATCAATCAATTCCTTATTCTTCTTGACTGATTACTTTAAAACTTAGCAGTTATTTTGTAATGCTCTCTTTTTTTTTTTAGGCAACCCTCGACGCCAAGTGACCCGCAAGCCAACAACACTGAGTTCCAACGTTCGTACCCAATTGCATACATTATTAGCCATAATAAAGAATCGGCGCTCCCACTATGTGTTCTGTATAAAACCGAATGAACGCAAACAACCACATACCTTTGATTTGGCATTGGTGCAGCATCAGGTGCGTTACATGTCCCTAATGCCGTTGGTACATCTTTGTCGCACGGGGCATTGCTTCCATTTGCCACATGCAAAATTTTACAATCGCTATAAATTGTTAAACAGCTCAACTTGGCCGCATTATCGTAGCAATGTGAGTGCGGACAATGGCCCCGGTTGCAGCATTGTGGAAGGTGTCGCGCTTATCATACGCAACTTACCACTACCGGCTGCGGAATTTACAATCGGCACGAAAAACGTGTTTGTACGCAGCCCGCGTACTGAGTATGAATTGGAACAATTTCGAAGAGAGCGCATCAATGAATTAGCCATATTAATACAGACTAAATTTCGTATGTATGTGGCACGAAAACATTTTCTGCGTATGCGTCAAAGCCAGATTATAATTGCGAGCGCCTGGCGCACATGGCGGGTAAGTAAATTCTGTGCTAACGATAATAATGCATTGCAGTAGTTTGTTGAATGTGAGTATATATACCATATAGAAAGAATTTAAAGAACTAAAAATATAAATAAAGTAGTAGAAGTAGCTAATCGATACTTGTATATTATTAGCAGTTAATACAATATTATGAATGTTTTATTTTGCAGTTTGAAGTAACTTTTTTTTAGTAATTATATAAAATATTTGGGTTTTTTAAGTTTTAAGCTTCTTTGTTGCTGTTATAGTCAAAGTATTATTTATTATTTACAATATGTTTAAATTTATATACAAATATATATCTATGTACTTAGTAGATACCTGTGTAAAAACTTGTAATCATAAATATGTGTTAATAGTTCGTTGTTCGCTTTTGATTGTTTCTGATGCATGTGCTGTTTAATTATAAAAGGAATGTCGCTTCAGCATTCCCTTTAAAGGCCGAAGACACCTGTGGAATCTCTATCGAAGTGTAAGCATAACACCAGCAAAACTTGGTCTCAAATTAAAGCAATATTCACTTAGTATGGCGATAGCAATTTGAAGTTTTTCTTTAATTTCAGGCACGCAAAGAATATACGGTTATGAAGTATAAACGCCAAGTGCATTGGGCTGTCGATATTATATCCAGATATTACCGACATTGGAAAATTCGGCATTTTCTATTAACCATACCGATGCGTTTACCACCAAACACGTTAAGTCCGCTCTCCACAGAATGGCCACCAGCGCCGACATTTCTCGATGAAACATCACGTCAACTTCGAGCCATCTACCATCGATGGAAATGCTATATTTACCGTAGCTCTTTTGATCAGACCTCACGGAACCGTATGCGCGAAAAAGTTACTGCCAGTATTATCTTTAAGGATCGCAAAGCGTCATATTCGCGAAGGTGAGTTCATTATTTAATATATATGTACATATTTGTTTTATACGAACTTAAATACAAATTATTAATGCAGTGTGGGCCACCCATTTGTGGGCGATTATGTGAGACTGCGGCATAACCAACAATGGAAAAAAATGTGTGTGGAAACGAATGATCAATATGTGGTATTCGCTGACATTATAAATAAAATAACGCGCTCCAGTGGGAAGGTAGGATAACGTATCTTTAAATGTATATTCATTTATTATAAGCAGCTAGATAGGGTTTTCTTGCAATGCGTTCAAATATTTATTAATTTTTTAAAGAAACATAGAAAACATAAAAGCTTTAGCATATTCATACGTATACAAACCGTGAACTATGCATAAATGCGCCTAATCTAATACGAGTATATTTTAATATATCGTGAAATCGTAGTTCGTACCAATTTTGCTGGTATTATCAACATCGTCATTACTCCTGCTAGACCAGCGCACGCTGCAAATCAAATATCGCGTGCCTGCATCGGAAATTTATCGCATGTCTTTGAGCCCGTATCTAGATGACATTGCAGTATTTCACGTCAAAGCGGTAAATGTTTACAAAATTTAAGGAATTCTAAATTCAAATTATCTCTCTCTGTAGTCGGAGTTTGGTCGTAAAAAGGGCGATTTTGTTTTTCAAACAGGGCATGTCATCGAGATTGTAACGAAAATGTTTCTTGTCATACAAAATGCCACAGGGAAACCACCAGAAATACACATTAGTACCGAGTAAGCTGTGATTAATATAATATATTTTACAGGAACAAGATAAAGAATCTATATTTTCCATTTCAGATTTGAAGCCAATTTCGGTCAGCAAACAATTATATTTTCATTTAAATATGGTGGGGTGTCCGATTTGGTCCAATCTCAACCGAAAGTTACACGCAAAGCGAATCGCATGGAGATTACTGTGTAATCATATATTGGATTAGCTTTGGTAAATGTAGTCAAAGTTTCACAATGTGATTTGAAACTGTGGCAGAATAGAAGACCGAAGTGTTTCAACCAGATGTTATAATATAGACTCCTCTTTAATCGCTGACAATCAGCTAAATAGAAAAAAACGCAAAAAGTAACTGTTATTAATGAAAGTAGATCTTTTGATTCGTGTCTTTTAGAAGTTGGTTATTTATTTACTTTACATAGATATTATTGAATGACATCAAACACACACTTTTCTTTAAAATTTGTTCATGTTGTTTTTTTTAAATAAATGATAGAAATTCGCTTAATATTTTTATATGTAACACACACATAAATTTGAGATTTATTTACACCCAGAAAGTATATAATTAATGCATACAAAATTTTATAATTCCATATTCTATGTGAAACAAAATTAGTTTTCAGTGCACGTGCAAGTCTTTAGACATTTTTTTTTGGTTTTTTTTCTTTTGAACGTTTCTTTCGTACATTTTAACATTTTAAACAATTGTTGCTGTGACATATTTTAAACATTTAAATTATCAGCGTTTATTTTACTTATAAAATAAATGTCCTTGCATACGAATTGAGAGCATTATATTGAAATATTCGAAACATTGCGCAACAAATCCTTCTTACTTGGTATTTTTCCCTATTATATCCTATAAGTTTGTTCAGACTGCTTTCGTATATATATATATATCGTATTTTCGTATATATATATATATATATATATATGCATTATGTACACTCGTAGCTGTTATGCCTGTTTTTCGAATGAAGAACTTAAAACGTTAAGCCATGTAATTGTTATGAGAAAAAGAATTTTAAAGAGTGTAATATCTTAAAATACCGATGAAATTGTTAAATAACGAATAAATAAATTACACAAATACCTTCATATATACAAAAGTATACATATAAAGTAAATTTTCTGAATATGTCTGTGGATTCAAATTAATTTTAAGCAAATTGACCTAGAAAACCTGTCTACTTGTGTCTTAATATACTAACACCTTGGGCAGTATGCAATCAGTGTTCTTCCAAAATGTCTAAGTATTATTTAAAAACTCAGAAGGAAAAAAGGAAGAAAACAACCCATCATTCGCAGAAGTGTTTAATATTCAATAAAAAAATTTACAGTGTTATACTCATATTGTAACTACATATATTCTTTTTCATGTGTAAACTCGATTTTAGGAAAGTCAAATAAAGTAGTTATAAATAATTTTGCTCGTTCAAACATTATATTATTTTTTTTTCCTAATTTTAAGCTTATTTCTTCTGAGTATTTTGAAATGGGAATGCGAAGCAAGTCATTTGTATAAGTTTGCATAAGAACTTTCAATATGACTCACCAATTTATTTTATAGGCTTCGATTCTCGTGGGAATAAATGATTTCTGTTATATATGTAAAGTAAAAAAAACACAACTAAAATTAAAACTTAGCTGCTGAGTTTGATAACAATGTACAACAAGCGTGCACGGAATACATTGTCTGCGGTCTGGACTCTTTTGTTTCCTCATAATTTACAATACGAAAAAAAGGCTCTTAGCACAAAACTCCTTGGCTCCAATTTATTTTATTAGAGTTGCATATAATTAATTTTAATTAATAATTAAAAATATTTTGAATTGCTTTCCAATATTTATCAATAAATAAACATTTGTTGTAGACATTTTTGGACCTTCTATATTTGTAATTAATATTAAAATATTCATATATTAGTTTTTGGTATACAATTTTATAATTAAGCTTTACCCCATATTCTATAAACGAAGTATCCATTTGGAAAATTATAAATATTTGATTTCTTTTTCTCACCCTGTCAAAAAAGGTTGCGTCCACATACCTCAAATATTAGTTAGTAATTAAATGCAAGTCATATTATTTCTGCGTACATATCTACAGATGAAGCAGAAAATTTATAATTTTGATTGCCTGGTTTTCAGCATTTCTCTTAAGATGCGACGTAAAATTTTACCACTCGGGTTTTTTGGTATATCCTCGACGAAAATTACGCCTCCACGCAAGCGCTTTGCTGGCGATGCGTGCTCCGCTACAAATTTAATGACATCATCTTCACTTAACACAGCATTCAGTTGTTTAACAACAAATGCCAACGGCAATTCTCCACACTCTTCGTCCGGCTTACCAATGACTGCCGCATCTTTAATTTTTGGATGTGTCAACAATAAAGCCTCAATTTCAGCTGGTGGCACTTGGAAGCCTTTGTATTTAATGAGTTCCTTAATTCGATCCACTATGAAAAATTCGAAGTCGTCGTCGAAATAACCAATATCACCCGTATGCAACCATCCGTCTCGTATAACACCCTGCGTAGATTTGGTATCCCCTATGTAACCTTTCATAATACAATCGCCTTTGAAACACAGTTCTCCACGTTTATTGGGACCAAGAGGTTTACCAGTTTCTATGTCAATAACTTTCGCGTAAATACCCAATTTAAGGCCGCCTACACTTCCCGGCTTGCATGATGCATCACTTTGAACCAAGAGACTAAGCGTCGACTCACTCAAACCATAACCTTGACGAATGATGGGTACACCAATTCTTTAGTGAATACAAAAATTTTAAATATTTTTAATGAAAATTTCTTATTTGGCACATACCTCTCTGTAATCAAATCCTGAGTCTCTTTACTTAGTGGTGCTGCGCCGCAGAGCAAAACCATCAGTGATGACAAATCATATTTATCTACAAGTGGGTGTTTGGCCAAAAATACCATTAATGGCGGCACCATAAACGCCATCAAAACGCGATATTTCTGGAAAGTATACGAAAATATACATATATACATATATACATATACATGTATGTATGTATATATATATATATATATATAAATTTATTTATTTATATTATTATATAATTTATTTATATATATATAAATTTTAGTGGAGTTAATAAAAGCTAAGTAAAAATGCAAATAGCTTAAGGAAAATCTATTTATCAAATTATATTAATCTTTTGTAGATAGTTCTGCTGGTGTAGTAGATTTTAACCCATACATGATAACGATGAGAAAATTATTTCGCTATTTAGAAGTCACCGTTTTTGAATCTATACTACATCTATTACCATCTCAAAGCTCAACATTTTCTATAGGAATTACTATATCATATATTAATTGACTAAATTCAGTTAGCCGTTATTCACCTCAATGGCTCCCAGGAAAAGATTTTCCTCAAATTTAGGCAAATACACTAAGGTGGTTCCTAAAACTGATGTTGTAATTAGTGTAAGGCAGCCAAATGCGTGAAACCAAGGTATAACTGTGAGTAATGTAATCTCGCCCATTGGAATAGATGTTGGTTCACTATTAAAATTTACAAAGATAATATTTAGTTCCAAAGTGAATTTTATTAGAAAAATTTTATTTTCAACAAACTTACAGCTGCGAATCCAATGTAGAAAGGATGTTGTCTTGTGTCAGTTGCACGCCTTTCGGCAAGCCGGTGGTGCCAGAAGAGCAAACAATCAGTGCGACATCATCCTTTTTATTCGCTGCAGGCGTATCAAAGTAGTCTCTTGATATAATTTTTGTACTGTTCATAAGCTCTTCAAAATTAAAAATTGTGTCATTTGAACTATTGATGCCAAATGCAACAATTGATTTCACGAAACTATTATTTTTTGCCACTTTTGCAATAAGATTTGCCGTAAGTTTTGAAGCAAATATCACTTTCGGTTTAGATAAATTAATTGCATGATGAACTTCGCCTGCAGCAGAGATGTGATATATTTTGATTTCAACCAATTTATGTAGATTTAAATACTTATGAATATTAGATTTACTTACGTTCAGTATAAGTCACGTTTAGAGGAGCAACCGCAGCGTTGATGGCGAATGAAGCGAACAAGGTAATGGCGAAACGGACATTATTCTCGCTAGACAATCCCACAACATCTCCAGGTTTGATACCTAAATGTTGTAATACATGAGCCATGCGCACTACGGAGTCATACATATATTTAGCCGTATACTCCTGTCCAGTGACTGCGTCAATCATTACTCTTTGAGTGCCATAACTCTTATATTTCTCGAGAATAAAATGTCCTAGGGACTTGTATGCATGAGTTTCGGTACATGCAATTGGTCCGGCATAGACGATATTTCCAGGAAGCAACGTAGTCATGACGGTTTACTAGAAATTGGCGTTAGAAAGCTGTTGAATATTTTATTACATACCCAGAGATAAGGTATAAGCATAAAAAATTATAGAATCATTCTATCATTCTTATATATACATATGCATGGGTTCATAGTTTTAGAAAACATTAACATAAAAACACTAATGCACTTTGGACCAAATCGAACTTGGTCTGCAGATTGTTAATAAGCAGAATTTGTGGTAATAATTATCTTATCTCAATTGAATAAACTCATATATACTTAACGAGTATTTTAGATTATCATATATTCGACAATATTCAGTTACCCTTTGTCTTGTAAAATTTATTTTCTATTAAACATATTGTACATGCGTATGTATATAATTAATACAAAAATTTCACTCAATGCATCAAAGGTCGGCTTTTTTAGCAGGTGAATGTTGATTCTAAATCAACGTCTAAAAAGTGTAAATAGGTTAAACATGTATATTTATATGTACTCACTTACTTTTGTTTTTTAAAGTTTGCTGTAATCAATTAAATATTTTTATTATCAGGTACTATATTTTCCAACCGGCCAGAAGTAAATATCAAAAATTCGTATATTATTGGGTCATATAACTTAATTATTACTAAACAAATTTCATCTGACACGACCACTACCTATAGTTGAACTGATTAAGAAATTTCGATCCTTCTTTATTTACTTTTATGCTAGTCATCTACAATGCTAAATATGTACAATAAAGAGCAGGCGCACAAAGTATTACTAAAATGTATTTTCTGAAGTTTGATAACAAGGGTAAATAACGATGTGCCGATAGTAGTATTTATAGTCGATAATTTTATTCAGTGGACCCCAACCAGTAGGTCGTTAGTTCAAATGCCGACGTAACAAAATCTGAAATTATGGTAAGATCTTAGTGATCATTTGTAGGTAGGCAATGTCAGACATCTGGCATGTCTGCCATGAAAACTTGTATGTTCGATACATTATGGGCGGATTTTTATAAACTTATGGAAACATTCAGTGATGCCATATTTAGTAAGTTTATGTTCTCCTCATCAAAAATTATATACAGGACAGAATACTGTGTTAGATCTTTTATGTGTTAGAGCAATATGTTGACTAATTCTTAATAGTATTTCTCTCACATTCCTGTTAAATAATTCTTATTAATAAAGTTATAACATATGATTTTAACGAAAAACTCATTAAACAGGTGATAGCATCAAATTCAGAGAACGTCTATCTTAAAGAAAGGTCATGGTGTACCGATTATCAAACTGGTCCACTTTTCGCACGGGTACTTAAAACGATGAGCATTTTTCACCACAGAAAATTATTAGCGTGTTTAATCAGAGAACTTACGACACTGAGATAGTACAGGTTCAACAGCGAAATAAAACAAAGCCTGAAACTTTTTAAACGGGTGAATTCACCTTACAACGAGGGAGGTCTCTTTATGATAAATTAACATTGTTTTGATTTTTGCAGAAGGGAATCTGCAAAATTACAGTTTTTTAACATGCTTAACCAGGAAATATTGATTGGAACTAGAGAATGCATATAGTGCATATGCTATGTGAATTTTTTCAATTCCATTTAAATTTTTATACTCTCGCAACATGTTGCTACATAGTATATTAATTTTGTTCACCTAACAGTTGTTTGTAACACCTAGAACTAAACGAGTTAGAAATAGACATATATATATATATAAATGATCAGGATGAAAAGACGATCTGAAATGACTGTCTGTCCGTCCGTGTAAGCGATAACTTGAGTAAAAATTAAGATATTATCATGAAACTTGGTACACGTGTTCTTTGTCACCGTAAGACAGTTGGTATTGCAGATGGGCGAAATTGGACATCTGCCACGCCCACAAAATGTCCTTAATCGAAAACAGATAATGTGCTATAACTAAGCATCAAATTAAGATATAAACGTGTAATTTGGTATAGAGGATCCTAGTAGGGTGGGGCATATATGGACAAATTTTTTTGTAAAAGTGGGCATGGCCCCGCCCCCCTATAGGTTTAATATATATATCTCGGAAACCCTTTAAACTATATCAATGAAACTTGCTCCGACTAAGTTTTTCTAGCATCTCTTCATATACTGAGAAAATTAGTAAAATCGGATAATAACCACGCCAATCTCCCATTCAAAAATTGTGTTGAAAACTACTAAAAGTGCGATAACTCGCTGAAGGAACACGTTAGAATCGTTAAATTTTACAGAAAATATGATACAGAAGGATTGCATAGGAATCCGTGTAAAGTTATGGTGATGGGGGTGGCACCGCCAACTTTAGGAGAAATCCCATATCCCAAGAATCCCTTAAACGATTTCAACAAAATTTGGTAAGCGATATTATATTGGCATTCTTATTCACGTCGATTCACGATATCACGATTCACGTCGTTGAAACGGACGAAATCGGATAGAAACCACGCTTACTTCTCATATAACATGATTTAAGTTTCATCTGGCCCTTTCACTTTAAAGTAGATAAATCGAGCAGCAATTAAGATATGAAAGTCAAACTTTGTACAAATAGTGCATTCAGGATATGTCATCTTATGCGTAAAAATAGACGAAATCGGATTATAACTTTTCAAGCCACCAGATACCCAATATTAGGACCTGAGTGCCTCTATCTGACTTTTTATCGAAAATATCGGGAAATCTGTAAGATATTATAATGACATTGGAGGATTATCTTTCCATGATAATAGCGTACTCTGGTATCAAAAGTGGGGAAAATCGGATACATACTTCTCTTAGCCCCCATATACCTAATATACAGATTTTCAACCTTCCGGTAGACCTTATACCAAATATAACGGTAAATAAGTAAGATATCGGAATGAAATTGGAGGATTATCTTTCTATGATAGTAATGTGATCTGGTATCAAAAATGGGGACAATAGGATAAACACTTCCCCTAGCCCCCATGTACTTAATATATGGATTTTCAACCTCTGGGTAGAATTTATACCATATATTTCGATCAATATGTTAGATATCTTAATAAAATTAAGTGAACGTGTAATATTGGATATACTAAAGATTACTGCCGAAAATATGTGAAATCGGTCTACGAATTATCCCAGCTCCCATATACTAGATATAATGTTTTTTACTAATCTAGCAGACTTTATGCCGAATATTTCGATCAATATGTGAGTTACCTTCACAAAATTGCGTGAAAACATGTTCCCTAATATACGTGAATAATGAAAAGAGTTAATGTGATTAGTGCAGATCTTCCTCTACCCCAAAAATGCCCGATATAGGAATTCCCGACTTTCCGTCTGACTTTAAACCCTTTATGTTGGTCAATATGTGTGATATTTTAATGAAATTAAGTGGATATGTTTTCTTAAACACCATGTGATTTCACGCGATATGTAAGAAATCGGCCCAGATCATGGTCTAAGCCGCTTGTTCCTAATATAATGATTTCCTTTTCTCTGGTTGACTTTTCCTCATGTATCTAGTATATTTATTAAGCCACTTTGGTTGAGTTTATATCGCTTATATCACTTTTGAGTTAATTTGGTAGATTTTAATATAAATACCTCTGACACGAAGCAAAATATAACAATGAAAGTACATGAGTCTATGGCCTGTAATACATATATGTTAATAAGATACCAAATATGATTGCAATCCATTGACAATTTCGTCGAATAGAGAATGTTGAATTCTTCCGAAACATTTTTCAATATAAAGGTGCCAGCACCTGAAAGCATATCCCCGCCTCTGATCCTTACACATTGCGAGAGTATAAAATGTTCGGTTACACCCGAACTTAGTCCTTTCTTATTTGGTTTATTTTATTTTAATTCAATTTATCCCCAAATGTGAATAAAAAAAATTATTAATAAAAAATATTTCGTAAAATTTATATAAATAATTTAAACATATGACACCATTAAGGAGGAGTCGAATAAGCATTGATTTGCCGACGGCAATTTTCTTGTCCATGTTATGTCAATATTTATTTTATCGAACATCATACAAATTTCAATTTACGCCTTCTCTATGGTTGTAAGTTCTCTGGTATAACATGAGAGGACTCGAAAATAGCTTATTTAATCGTTTTCAGTGTTAAATGGGAAAAGAATGTTATTTGCTATATTAGTAAATGTACGCTTATTTACAATGCGCAAATGAATCTGTATGGAATTTATATATAGATATTTTGTTAATATTTGATATCAAAATACATAAGTAGTTGTTTAGACGTTCTCTGCGTTCTGAGCCTTCTATATTTCTCACGTTCTCAGCACCAAGTTTATTTTATTTTTTTATGTATTTTATTAATTTTTCTATTTGTTTTTGTTTTTGCAATTCATTAACATCTTGCGAACAAAATATGAAACCAAACACAGGTTATTTTTGTCCGTTTCTGTCATTGCTAACAAATTGTTTACTTCAAAACTTGAGAAATGAGAAAAGAATTTGTTTTTTTGCAATAGCACTTACATACATATTTAGATATCGTGCATACATACATATGCACATGCATAACAACTTTTATTCGGATAGTATTATTTAATAAGTTTCCACTAAAAGCTATTTCTATGTACACAATTTCAAATCTATTTCACTTATTTAATTGTTAATAATATTTTCGTAATAGATATTTTTATATAAAAACCATCAAGAGCAAATTAGGTCATCTTAAAATATTAGCATAATAATTGTTATTGGGTAAATTAGTGAATGACAAAATAAGGGCAAATAGGAATGCATTTCGGTCTGTCTTACTAATAAAACTATTGAGCATTTAGATACATTTCTGTCGGTCATTTGATACCGGCTCGCTTAGATAAGGCCTGAATGTATAAAACTTTTAGCCATCCTTATTATTACACTCTTATCCTTATACTTATTCCACCAAATTAAAAATTATTTTTACCAAAAAAAAAAATTACACCAAATTAAAAACCAAAAATTTTCTTATTTGAAAGCAAAGCAATGTTATTTATTTCAATAAAAAATATCCATGTTAAAATAGTTTCAAACCTTACTTAATTAAAGGTAAATGCGAAGATTGTTCATGTAAATGCAAATGTTTAATATAAGCTTAAATATACATAAATATGGTAAGCTCTCACTCCGTTTGTTACAAATTTGAAGAAACTATTTTAAAATAAACTGTGTTTTTCAGTTTAGATTTTTTTTTCTTTTTTTAAATACATAGTCATACGTTATGTAATGTTCGAATATTTTACACATAAGATCGCATTTTTTATGCAAAAATTTGTATCGAACGAATTAATCAATTGTATTTACAGCATAAACGGCTGAAGCGACAGACCTTGACCGGATATAATACCGGTTCGTTCTGATTATGTAGAACAAACCATCTTTGATCAATTAAGTGCCTGGCAATTTCTCCAAACAATCGTACTTAAATTATTCCTTTTCTTGTTCATTTTTTGTCCAATCTTCCCATGATCCTTTATAATATTTTACATTTGAAAATCCCATGGCATTTGCTATTTCTGCAGCTTTTAAGGCACGTTTTCCTAGCTTACATGTAAAAATTATCTCATCGTCAAAAGTTGGCTTTCGGCGACCATACTTAGACAGGAACTTTTGAGGTCTAACATCTTCTGCCAATACGCGTACTACGGAGTCTAACGGAATATTTATACTTGTTGGGATTTTGCCTGTTTCTTCCAGCTCTTGTTGCTCTCGAACATCAACTAATAATTTTTCAGGATGATTTGGTAACTCCTTGATATCTTTATATTTTACGGACGGTATTGGTTTTCGGTGCGAGTTTTCTGTGCTAAACTTTATGATCTGCAAATTTTTGGTTAACGGATAACTTTTGATAGGACACCGAAGAACTTCCCGCTGTGATATGTTAAAGTGGTATAAGTTACTAGAAGTCCTTGTCAAACTACGTACTGTCAAATCTGTAATATAAAATTTTTATGTACGTACGTAAACAACAAATTAGAATTCCAAACACTAAGGTTCCTACTTCGCATTCCCAGAGTTCTAGACATTCCCAAAACTTTAGCTATCATTTTCCTTATATAGGCGTATTGACCAAGAATAAAAATTATATAAATAAAACGACTAATTATTGCAGCTGCTAAATTACTATTAAAATGGCGTTGGGCACTTGTGCCAAATTGTTCTTGTAGTATATTTACGCCACCACAAAAACAGAGTTGTTATATAAAGTATGTGGAAAAAATATCAAAATTCACCAAATTTATTGAAATTGAAGGAGTGGCATTACGAGTCGATTTTGCGAGCAAAAATACTCGAATTTAAAAATATACAGCGTGATACAAGAATATATTATTAAGCAGTAATCAGTTAAAAATCACCTTATATATATTTCGAATTAAATTTAATTATTTTTCATGGGTATGATGTAACGTCATACGTAAAACGAAATGTTTGTTTACATTTTTATATTCATATATCTGTGTGAAGTTATATTTTCTGAAATGCCTATGTATAACTTTTATTTTAACGGTATTTTTGTTTAAAAATAAACCTTACTGTGATTGTGTGCGGAATTAAATATAAATGCTGATAAAACCAAAAAATAAAAAGTTAACGGATGGGTTTCACCGAATAATAAATGTGCAAACAGTGGTATGAGTACAATATGAAAAATTCTTAGCACTAGTAGCAGGAAAATTGCTATCAATTCCGGACATACCAGATATCCGAATTGCGACTGAAGAGGTTTTGCCTATTGGAAGTTATTTTGAGCAACATATTCTTAAAATAATTCAAGAACTGAAAAAACATGGACATGAAAGTACACGAAAGTAATGAAGCAATGAAATAACGGTAATGTTGCAACGACATATTAAAGCAATGTGGAAAAATTACCTAAACGGTGTTTAGTAGAAAGTCAAATATAAATACGTAAACATATGGCCCAATACATCAAAACTTTAAAACAAAATATTAACCGCAATATCACAAAACAAATTTCTCATATAAGCACTCTTTTGAGCGGTACATTTGACTCAACAAAATTTATTATACATTACCGAGGCAAATAGGAAAAAACAGCTCTTTCAACTAGGATGTTCTACAAACTTTTCATGAATAATTCGATCAAACATGCTGTATGGTATTATGTAAAAAAGTTGATTTTAAAGAGTCGGGAAAGCAGCGAGTTTAAGTGCATTTTCTTTATAAACATGTAAACATAATTTATTGTCAAAGTTTCCTAATATTATTTTTACTACATTCTAGATGAGAACATTGTAATGAGTCTGCAAGGACATTTAATGTATTACTAACTCGCGTTTATTTCTGTTATCTAAATATGGCAATACCTGCATACATATTTCAATCAAAAATTTCAAATATATTAAAAAGTTATTAACTGACCAAAATATGATGTTTCGTTTGTATATATTTTAGTTTATTTTATTTTATTTTTTCAATCACATCAAACGTGGGAATGCATACATAAAAGTACGTACGTACATATATACGATTGGATTATTAAAACGTTAAAATATTTATATGAGCTTATTTATCTGCACATATGTACGTAGATTATATTTTAACTATAAATCTACGCAATTACGGGCTTGTTATCAGCCAACGTTCATATACATATTTATAAGAGGAATATATGTGAATGTCTTTAATGACATTATTATGTCTTTATTTAATACCGCTGTATTAATACTTTCATTTGATTCGTTGCCCTTAGATGACTCCGATTGCAGAACAACTTGTAGTGGAATGTACACATATACATACTCATACTTCTTTTTTCACTACTGGTAATACCACTTTAAGTGAGTAAATATGTATTTAAAACTAAGGCCACGCTTAAGGAATGTAGCTAGCTAAATATTTTTTGTTGAAATTATTATGCTATGAAAGTGTTCTTAGAAATAATATCTTAGTGGGACATTAGACGTTTAATGAAGATCATATGTTCGTAGTTCCGCTTTGGATTTCTTATTAGTACTAACATTTTTATAAGCAGATTTCACTTCTCTGTTGTAAATCGGATGTTCAAGCTTAATATATACGACAAAAAAAATTCTTTATGCTTTTCGAAATACGGAATTATTACGATTTTTTTACCTGTTCAGTTAATGGAAATCCAAATTTTCTTTTATTCCAGAAACTGTTAACAATTTCTAGCAATTTCCGCTAAATATCTAACAATATATGCATGTTGTTTATAATGTAATTTTATTAGCTTCTTTAAAAATATTAGAATATCTAATCATAAAATACATGTGCACCCCAAACGTTTAAGAGGTTCAAGATGACAGATAATACGCAAACATAAATGAAAAAGAATTATTTGTAATACATTTCATTTACATAGATTAAATAAACGGGTAACTAAATTAGTTTCGAATAGTTGTAAACAAAAATTTCAAACTTTCAACATATCTATTTCTATTCCATAGAGGAACATGGAACCGCTTGCAACCTTTGTAGTAGAAATATACAGAACTTTCTTATGAAATTCTTATTGTTTAAAAGAAATTTTAAGCTTCTAGCTTAACTTAGCAGGTTCCTTTGGTAGCGAACTGATATGATAAAGAAAAGTATACTAAAAAATATTAACTTTGATAACGCTTTAATGCGTGCATATGGATCACAATCAGTTACTGGCACGTATATCATCTCAAACATTTCCATTGCAGTCACGATTATATGTAGATCGTAACTTGTGCATATTATTACTTCATTTCAAGTTCATCAACCGAAGACCACTGTCAGTGGCTGCTTGATTGGCTTACTCTAAGATACCTAGAGATTCACCGACTTGTACCTTTTGACCAATATTAATATTAAATTTAAAGTTCTTAGGTGCTTCAAACAGTAGTACAATTGTGCTACCCATATTGAATTGTCCCAGCAATTCACCTCGACCGAAGATTTTATTTTCCGATAATTCAACCTCATCATAAATATGACGATTTCTATGTTCTCCAAATTTTAATCCCATCCAACAATTTGTTTTCAAATTTTCATCCATATATATTTGTACCGAACCAACATTTGTTGCTCCTACTGCCGCATAACTAAAGAAACCGTGTTTCCAATTGCCCAAATATACAGCTCGTTCATTCAGACAAAACAGATCGGGAAGCCATGTGACCACGCGTGGATTAACTGATAACAGTTCGCCGACAAAATGACGTCTTAACTTTGGTTGCCAATCAGCTGGGGAATGGAAACGATGATAATCTCCAGGTGCCAAGTAAATTACGCACTGGAAAAGTTCGGTTGAACCATCGTTATTATCTTTTAATTCTTCCGTGAATTCTCCAGTTAATCGTTTGTGCCATGTTACTGGTCCTAAGAATGACGATACACTATAATTGATACCCTTCACTTCCTCTATTAACTTGTTTTGTGCAGTTCCAAAGTGTAATACTCGCCCATCTGCAGGAGATATAATGGCAGCACTCGGATCAATTGGACGCACACCGTCTCGTAGTGGCCGAGTAAAGAATTCTGCAAGGCTATTATAGTATTTGTAATCAGGATATAATGCTTCTTCCAAATTAACACCGAACATATTTGAGTACCAACCGTAAATATATGGCCGCAAATAAATAGGTATATAGCATGCAGCTAACCAGCCCCAGCATCGACTAATTATTCGGAGCGGTAAGGAGCAGTATACTTTTGATTGGAAAGACGATGCAGTACGTGGCAAGTTTTCTCTTGCACATTTTTGCTTGTGCAACTGCCACTCTATTACCCCAAATAGACAAATGCCAACAGGTGTCCAACGCAAAAGAAAGCCGGTCCATTTTGTCCAAACACCACGATTCGCAGGATCATGTTTATTGAATTTCCTTTCATTTTTATGACCATCTTTTCCCAAGGTGCTGTTGTAACAATTAATTGGTCTTATATTCTCTTGTTTCGAATCAGTAGATATTGGATTCTTAGCTAACTTTGTTGAAAAGTTTTGACGAAAATTACGTAACATAGGCCATTTTCCTTGTTCTTGTTGATGTTGGACTTGCTTCAAATGAGCTGTTTGTCTCAAACTGCCCGCTTTGATAAGGAAGCGGCCACGCGGCACAAAATATGATACCATTCTGTTTTAGACCACTTTACGAGTATCCTAATAATTAAATAACATTTAGTTTAGGAGTATAAACCCGAATAATGATATTTTATTCTTTAAACGATTATTTCTGTCACAGATTCGAGAGAATTTCGTGAATATTCGACTTTTGCTGTATAATCTTTTCATACACAATCACCGATTAAATTAAAATTAAACCAGCTGATTTCTCGCAGTAAAATTGAATCTAACCCGTGAAATGCGGACTGTCAAATTCAAATGAAACGAGAGGCATCAGCCATTAGTTGAAACACTACTTCTGTTGATCAGTTTTATCATTTCAATTTTTTTGTATTAAGCTTCAACCACATAACACACGCGAGCGTATGCGTAACGTAACGCGTATGCGGAAGCCTTAATATTGCAATACATTTAGCTGCAGAAAATTCGAGCAACTCCATAGTGCGCATTTAAGAGCGTTAAATTTCTGAACGTTTGTTGCGTAAACACATGTAAACTATGAGGCTCAATGCATAAGAACGTATGTACTCTACTTATATGTCAAACGTGTACACGATTTCGCTATTTTTTTAAGCTTATCGTAGCAATGCATTTACTTGGGTAAAATTCGAACAACATTATACCACGCGCTTGAAACAATTTATTGTTCATTGTTATTCACAACCATCTGAAATTTTTTATATGTACGCAAATTTTTCATCACGTTGAGTTTGAATAATAAAAAATTTTAATGTTTAGAGAGTAAAAATATGTACTAAAAATAATGCTTAATTTAATAATGTGTACTTTTTAGGTTTTTAGGTTAGCTGTATTAGGTTTTTTTTAATAGTTTATTGTTTGCCGTGTTCATCTTTTATCATCTTACTGAATAATAATGTAGATTTATGGTTAGAATATATTTCAGTTTTATTAATATTATAAGCTCGAATAACGAGTAACAAAGTGTTAAGTTATTAAATAAGAAATAAAAAAGTGTATAGCCATCAAATTGTGACTTTAATTGAACAATCCAGTGATCGAACTCAGGGTAGAGTTTCAACGTGAACGATTAATTTAGAAAATCCCTTATAATATTAGTTTCTAAACATCAGTGTTCACAATTAAAGCAATTCACAGTTAACATCCATAATTTAGTTCCGATTACGAAGTATCGAGTAAAAGTTTTAATATTTTCCTGCATAATTCCATCTTTACGTATATAAAGAATGCATAATTATAACAAAGCCAACGCAAGTGAAGTTTATTAAGCGCATAATTATTTGCAGTTTCATTGGTAGAACATAAAAATGAGTGAGACGAATAAAATAGCCATTTCTTTTGCTTGCCAAAGTTGTATGCAACCGATCCTTTTGGAGGAGGATCTGGATAATATCGATGAGCACTCCATGGCAGAACTTGCATGTAGGCATAACCATTCCGTAATTCATCAAAATTATTACTAAATTTATAACATTTTATAGTACCTATTTATTCGGGTAATGAAAATTTACTAGACACTCATGATGTCAATGTTTTCGATCATTTTGTACCTCCATTCCGTTTGTCGGATTCGATTAATGGCACTGGTTTTATGCTTGTTTCGGATGGTCGTGAAAAGAAATTGAGTGCTTCTTTTAAACTTAAAGCAGAATTATTTGATTGTCTGTCTTCGAATTCGGAAATTGATCATCCATTATGTGAGGAATGTGCTGATTCCATGTTAGAAATAATGGATCAGGAATTAAAAATAGCAGAGCAAGAATGGCGTGATTATAAAAACTACTTGGACAATCTTGAACAGCAACAAGAGTGTCCAAACATCGCAGATTTAGAGCGAGAATTAAATGAACTGAAAGAAAACGAATCTCGAATGTTGGCAGAGTTAGAACAATTAAAACTAGAGGAGCAAACTTTGAATGAAGAAGTTAAAAAAGAGGAGGAAGAAAAGATCAAACTTCAGCAACAAGAGGCAATGTACTGGCGTGAATATACGAAGCATCGTCGAGAACTAATGCTCACAGAGGATGAAAAACGAAGCCTAGAATGTCAAATAAGTTATGCAGAACAGCAACTTGAAAAATTGAAGGATGCAAACATTTTTAATATCACCTTCCATATATGGCATGCTGGCCATTTTGGTACTATAAATAATTTTAGACTTGGCCGATTGCCTTCTGCCTCTGTAGATTGGTCAGAAATAAATGCGGCCTGGGGGCAGACAGTTTTGCTCTTATGTGCTCTTGCAAGAAAAATAGGACTAATTTTTGAACGTTATCGAATTGTACCTTTTGGAAATCATTCATACGTTGAAGTGATTGGAGAAAACCGTGAGCTGCCGTTGTATGGAACCGGAGGATTTAAATTCTTTTGGGATACTAAATTCGACGCTGCCATGGTCGCTTTTCTAGATTGTTTAACACAATTTAGGCAAGAAGTCGAAAAACGTGACACTGAATTTCTGTTGCCTTATAAAATGGAAAAAGGAAAAATCATAGATCCGTCCACGGGAAATTCATATTCAATTAAGTAGGTTTCCTCATTGTTTATTAGTCTTCTTCCGTATTTTTATACAAATTTTTATTATTTTCAGAATACAATTTAACTCGGAAGAGCAGTGGACCAAAGCTTTGAAATTTATGTTAACAAACCTGAAATGGGGACTAGCATGGGTTTCGTCGCAATTCGCAAATGACTAGTTTCTGTTTGTTTCTCTTATTGACTATAATTATAATGCAAATATAAATCTATCGTATTATATTCCCTGAATATTATTTTTTATTTTTATTAAGTTGTGCTAAATATGAAAAACAAGTTAAAAGTAATTATATTAGTATTAGGTACCTAAACTTCCAAATTTTTTTGATGTTAAACCTTTTATTATTTTTCTGGGTTTTGCTAGATTTCGTTCGATATTGCGTCTACTTTAATGGTTTTAACTTTATGTACCGTAGATTCATCAGAAGAATCTTCACTGCTACTTTCATCTGAGTTTAAAACATCGTCATCAATCCACAGAGCGTTTTTCTTCTTTTTGGGGTCTGCTATAATTGACTTTGTGCGCTTACGTTTTAGTGATTCTGTACTACTAACGGTTTTATGATCACTCGTTTTAAGACCCTCTTCCACTGCGCTATTTACTTTATCCTCCAACTTCGCTCTAGTATCTTCATACTCCTCGTCTTTAAAATCATGCTTAGGAACTGAAAGTAGTTTTTCAATTTTACGCTTTTTTCGTTCCTGTGATTCTCGTTCTAAATCTCCCATTTTTTCCAAAACCGCTTTAAGACGCTTTTCCTCATTGATATCGCGTAAACGTCGCCCGCTAAGATCTCGACACGCTTCCCTGTTTGTTGTCTTTTCTATTTGTGCACCAATGGCACGTAGCATAGAACCAAATCCACCTTTGCCGCCTAAAACACGCACACGACATTGTGCTACACCACAAATGTTGTCATCAATCGTTAGTCGACGCCCATTCTTTTCGAGATATATTTCATTTGGTAATAAGCCCTGTGAAACAGATAAACAAACTTGTTTTAAGTTGTTTTAATTTAACGAAAGCAAAACTTACAAATTTTTGTGAAATAAATTGTTTAATTTCTAAGCAATTTTCCACATTTGTTTTGAGTAGAAGTTCCTTGCCCAAATAAATAAACGCCATCCTTTCTTAACTCCCTGTATTTATTGTTTTCACATTTGCTGCTAATATAATGACAAATGAATATTCAGAGATGGGTTTTAACTCTTAGGCAATAAAAATAGTTATCGATTAGTTTAGAATAGTTTCATGACATGGTTGCCAAATTCCAGCAAATTTTGCGCAACATTCTCAACTTCAATTATGATTTATACTATTTTTCTCCAAATTTGTTTCCACTGCTTAGTCGTGCTTGTAATGTGGATTTATATACAATAATAATATTAATAATATTTTACAACTCACTCTCAAAGATCTTATGAATTAAATGTAAATTATATCAAACAGGTATTATATCGATGATTGATTTAAGAAATTAATCGTTATTTGAAATGTAAAGAAAGAGTAAATATCGCAATAGAATTCTTAATTTGACAGCTGAAATTTTATGTGTCGAAAACCGTATGCGCTGCAAAAACTAAATGTGATTTGTATATAACTTCTTGTAAATACCCTATTATTGGACAATTATTAGCACTAGATTATACAAATTCTTAAAAAATAAATCTTTTCTGAGTTTAATTTGTGATCTTAATATATACTATTTAAATATTTGTAAATGTCTTCATCATCTTCAGACAGTGAGGACTCGGTCCAAAATGAAGAGCAAAAGGTACGATTTTATTTTACTAAATATATGTGCCAATGCGATATGCAATGCAATATTCATTCCTATTTACTAATGTGTGTATTTTATTCAAATTTTGATAAAGGACTCAATTCGAGGTGATCTTAGTAAAATGAGCTTTGAAGAAATTATGAAATTAAAAGAGGAGTTGGGTGCAAAGCTTTACAATGAAGCAGTTTTGGGAGTGGATATTGATAAAGCTGAGAAGTCACGCAGCAACAAACTTAATAAATTTAAACGATTTAATAAAAACCGTCCACGCGAATTAACTGCTAAAAGACAGGTACCATTTGTATCTATCGAACAGATTAAACAAAATAAAACTGACGAGCAATTGCGTGATCCCCGGTTTGATGAAAATTGTGGAAACTTTAATGTGAAACATTTCAAAGAAAATTATAAATTTCTCGCAGGAATTCGGCTAAAAGATATTACAAGACTACGTAAACAATTACGCGAAACGACTAATAGCGATGATCGTAAGAGTCTGCAAACAGAGATCCAAAAGCTTGTTAATAAAAACGTTGAGGAAAGGAAATGGCGCATAAAGCAACAAGAGCTGAAAAGTGAAAAATTAGAGATTCAAGAGGCGATTCAGAAAGGACTTAAGCCGCATTATAAAACAAAAAGTGAGTAGTTAGGTTGCAATAGTTCTTTGAAAACCGAAAATTATCTTTTACTTTTTCAGAGGAACGTCGTGCTAAAGACTTGGTCACTCAGTTCGAAAAACTTAAAGAATCGGGTAAACTCAGCAAGCATTTGGAAAAGCGTCGAAAGAAAAATGCTGCCAAGGATCGAAGACAACTTGGACTTGCATAGCATTTTTGTTTTTTTTATATAGAAAATATTTTATTAAGCAAAATAAATGTGTAGATTTTTAAATGTCAAATTTTTTATTAAGCAATATAAAAACTTAGCCTGTCCTAAGCATCTTTGCTTCACGTTTTTCTTGCAATTCTCTTTTTTGTTCTGCAACAATGGCTTGCCGTTCTTCTAAAAATTTGGAATATTCTTCTGGATTTAGTTCTCGTACAATTTTTATTCCGCATGTACGTGCAATGCCTACCAGCATTTCACACATTTGCTGAAAACATTCAATTAACATTTAGACAAATTGTATATTGTACTATAATTTTATTTGGTTGGCCTCACCTGCATTGTTAGCAAGGCATTAGGTGGATCTTGTATTTTAATTGCTGCAATTTCGTATAAATGCTTTAATGTGATCATACCGGCGATTTCCCTGCCTGGTTGCATAGCCCCACGAGGAATGCCTGCAGCTTGTTTCAGCAAAAAGGTAGCGGGTGGAGAGTGTATAACCAAGTTATAGCTGCGATCGCTGTTAACTGAAATACGACAAGGGAGTGGAATGCCTTCTTTTATTTCTGCTGTCCGTGTATTGAAATCTTTGCAAAATGCAGCAATATTAATAGCACGCTGGGTAATAAATATATTTATAAATATGATAATAGAATTATAAGATTCCATATATCATTACTAACTTGACCAAGCATTGGACCTAGCGGAGGACCAGCGGCTGCCATACCAGCAGGTATGTTAGTTTTCAGTTTTGTCGTATGTGTAATTTTATCAACCGTTTTCTTTAAAACTTTAAGTTTCCCTGCTACTTTCGACATCTTTAATAAATATATCTGTGTAGTGAAGTTTTGTTATGCAAAAAGTGAACCACGAGAGAAAATCGAATAACAGCTGATTATATGAGTAGAGGTGAATTGTGTTATGGTAACAAACTCTCACCAAAAATGCATATTTTTACTAATTACAATTTTGGATAAGAAAATGGTTTTCATAAAGAATTTTTGCATATATATTAATTTAATTTTTGAAGATTAGGCTTTAAATTTGTATACTTTTTTCATACAAGCAAGATAGAAATGCAATTTCTATATGAGGTAAGACTGAAGTTTAAACGAAATGCAACACTTCTTAACAAGAACAAAATTCTCATTGGAATAAGGGATGATACAAATGAAACCACTTTCAATATGTTCAATATGCATTGAAAAAAGTAAAATACGGCACAGTCCTACATAAAATTGCTATAAATAAATATAAAATAAAAAAATAAAAATTTCTGCTTATGCAAAAACGTGAATTCATTGCGTTGAAATTAAGTAGATAAATATTAAAACAAACTGAAATTGAATTGATATAAACTGTGCGGTGGCCGCGCAAAGAGTATAAACATTTCGATGGTGCGTAACAAAACGCAATCGACTTCTTCGTCATCCTCAGGCAATGCAAGTGGCAGTGCAAGCAATAGTAGCAGTAGCACTAAGTCTCCTATCCGCCAGAACAGCACCAATAGCAACAATATAAATAGTGGCGCGCGTACACACCGTAAATCTTCGAGTACTTGCAGTGTTGCATTAGCCGACGACTCAAAGCCAGCATCGTCATCTACCCGGCGCTCACAACCACAATCTAATAAAAATACCTCTTCTCATACCGACGAGGAGACGGACGGAGAATATGACAGAACCCCTACTGACGGCGCCCCGTCGATCAGTTCAGTCCACAAGCAAAATCTTTATATCGTTTCATTTCCCATAATTTTCCTCTTCAATATATTGCGTTCGTTGATTTATCAATTGTTTTGCATATTTCGATATGTATACGGGGCTAGCACAAAAGTGATCTATCGGCCTCATAAACGGGAGTGTAACATTGAAATAGTTGTTGGTTCCAATAAATCGTTTAAAAATTCGCGAAACGAAAATACTTTACCTAGCGAAATTGACAAAAATCAACTCGTACAATATCATTCGCGTAATTCAACTTTGGCTACTTATCCGCTGGGTGGGGGAACTGGAATAGGTATTGGAAATATTGCTGCAGTCAGTGGTCAACAGCGTTATCGTTCTGCTCAACAGTTAGATATGTCGGGAAGAGGAAACCCATCTAGTTCTCCTGGACCTGGTGATCCTCTGCTAGCAAAACAAAAACACCACCATCGTAGGGCGTTTGAGTACATTTCAAAAGCACTAAAAATTGACGAAGAAAACGAAGGTAAATTATTCAATTATTAATAATTAATAAGTTAATTTAATAAAGTTTTAATAATTATTAATAATGGAATAACATTGAAGTATAGCGAATTGACAATTATTCAATTGGAGGGAATGACTTTATAAGAAAGTATTTAACTTTGTTAGGTCACAAAGAATTGGCCATCGAACTGTATAGAAAAGGCATCAAGGAATTGGAAGATGGAATTGCAGTTGATTGTTGGAGTGGTCGAGGTGATGTTTGGGAACGAGCACAACGTCTGCACGACAAAATGCAGACAAATCTTTCGATGGCCCGAGATCGATTACACTTTTTAGGTAATTTGTTATATCAACGTTGATATATCTGTGTATATATAAACATGTGTACATATTGGAGTTTTTTTCAACATATTTTTCACTTAAACAATAATCCCTTTTTCATACTCTCGCAACATGTTAGAGAGTATACTAGTTTTGTTTACCTAACGGTTGTTTGTAACACCTAGAACTAATCGAGTTAGATATAGACATATATATATATATGTATAAATTATCAGGGAGAAAAGACGAGTTGAAATCCGAGCGACAGTCCGTCCGTTCGTGCAAGCGATAACTTGAGTGCAAATTAAGATATTTCCATGAAACTTGCTACACGTGTTCTTTGTCACCGTAAGACGGTTGGTATTGCAGATGGGCATAATTGGACATCTGCCACGCCCACAAAATGTAATTAATCGAAAACAGATAAAGTGCTATAACTAAGGAGCAAATTAAGATATAAACCTGTTATTTTGGTATAGAGGATTTTAGTAGGGAGGTGCATCTGTAGGCAAAATCTTTTGTAAAAGTGGGCATGACCCCGCCCCCCAATAGATTCAATATATATGTCTCGAAAACCGTTAAAGCTATATCAATCAAACTTGCTCCGAGTAAGTTTTTATAACATCTCTTCATATACTGAGAAAATGACGGAAAGGGGATAATAACCACGCCCATCTCCCATACAAAGGTTATGTTGAAAACTACTAAAACTGCGTTAACTTGATGAAGGAACACGTCAGAAACATTAAATCTTAATTCTTATATGATACGAAAGGCTTGCATTGGATTCTGAATAAAGTTTTGGTGATGGGCGTGGCATCGCCCACTTTTAAGTGAAATCCCATATCTCAAAAACGCCTTTACCGATTTCAACAAAATGTTTTTTATGTGCCATTGTATTTCCATTCTTATATCATATAGTGAAAATGGACGAAATCGGATAAAAACCACCTTCTTCTCATATAACACAATTTTAAGTTCAACTGATCCTTTCACTTTAGAGTAGATAAATCGAGCATCAAGTAAGATATGGGAATGAAATTTTGTAGAAATAGTTCTTTTAGGATATGCCATTACTGCCCCTAGCACCCACATACCTAATATACGGATTTTCAACCTTCCGGTAGACTTTATACCATACACCATATATAACGGTAAATCTGCAAGATATCGTAACGAAATTCGAGGATTGTCTTTCCATGATAATAATGTGCTTTTGTGTCAAAAATGGGGAAAATCAGGTAAATACTTCCCCTAGCCTGTAGACTTTATATTATTACTAATTTATATTATTACTTGTAACGGTCAATATCTCTATAAAGTTATCTCTTTGAAATTCAGAGGACGTCTCCTTGTGATAACAGTGTGTCCATGTGGTTAAAATGGATAAAATCGAGTAAGCACTTCCCCTAGCCCCCATGTACCACACTTAAGGATTTTCAACCTCCGGGTATACTTTATACCTTATATTTCGGTAAATATGTGAGATATCTTAGCAAAATTAAGTGAACGTGTTATATTGGATATGCCATAGTTTAATGCCGAAAATGTGTGACATCGATCAACGAACGAACCAGCTCCCATATGCTACATATAATGATTTTCGTTATATTTTGTGAGTTACCTTCACAAAATTGCGTAAAAACATGTTCCCTAATATACGTGAATAATGAAAAGAGATAATGTGATCAGTGCAGATCTTCCTTTGTCCCAAAAATCTCCGATATAAGAATTCCCGACTTTCCGTCTGACTTTAAACCCTTTATGTTGGTCAATATGTGTGATATTTTAATGAAATTAAGTGGATATGTTTTCTTAAACACCATGTGATTTCACGCGATATGTAAGAAATCGGCCCAGATCATGGTCTAAGCCGCTTGTTCTTAATATAATAATTTCCTTTTCTCTGGTTAACTTTTTCCTCATGTATCTAATATATTTATTAAACCACTTTGGTTGAGTTTATATCGCATATATCACTTTTGAGTTAATTTGGTAGATTTTAATATAAATATCTCTGACACGAAGATGAAAGTACGTGAGTCCATGACCTGTAATATAAGTTAGTAAGCTGCCAAATATGATTGCAATACATTGACAATTTCGTGGAATAATGAATGAATCTTTCGCAACATTTTTTAATATAAAGTTATGCCAGCACCTGAAAGCATTTCCGCGCCTCTGATCCTTGCATATTGCGAGAGTATAAAATGTTCCGTTACACCCGAACTTAGCCCTTCCCTACTTATTTCTTTTTGTTGTTGTTTAAGTAAGAATTGTACTGTTTTATTTTTATTTTTATTTATATGTGGATCATTTTTGTTTCATTCATTTTATGTGTGAAAATTTTATATACGGCCTGTACAGAATTACGAGAAGAAGAATTAAAATTGCATGCGCTAAAACTTAGTGATTCTGATGAGCAAACAAATAAGGTATTAGTTGTGACACCAATGGTAGTAAATGGCATTGAATATAATAATTCTGCAACCACACGAACGTCTTTAGTGAAGACTGACTCTCGATTACCTTCATATAATATTCAAAATAAATTAAAAACGAATAGAAAGATAACTACGGATAGTCCCAAGTCTGTTAACTGTGCTTCTACCACAACAGGAAGTAAAATTTCTTCGACAGGTAAGTTGAAACAATAACACAATTTTTAATCTTGACCATCGTATCTAAGCCCATATGAAAAAGTTGGATTTTCTAATTGATGCCGGATTTCCAAAAATGTATAAGAACATGCATACGAATTTTTCATATATATAATATATCAAATACATGTGCACATATCTAGAATAAAGTAAAAAGAGAAGAGAAAGTTTCAAACAAGTGTAGATTTGTTAGATATAGTTGATATAGTTATCGATTCGATGAAATTAACAGTTAAAGTTATGGGATTTTTTTATCCATTAAGATTTGGAAATAAAACAGAATTGTTCATTAAAATTCTATAGAAGGCGGGCTAACCTTGTTTTTTTCAACATTATTTTTATATTAACTACTTTTATTTCATTTACCATACACCGTTATTATTTGTTTGATAACTTGTGTTTTAGGTATGTAAGTATTAAAATATAATACTAAAGTTCGTACTTCATATTTGCACCACTCTTTCTTGTAGCATCGGGCCGAAAATTGACTGTTAGTTCAAAACGTCCAGGAAATTTGGCGGTAATTAACAAATCCCAAACTTTACCACGCAACTTGGGTTCGAAGAATGCGAGTAGCACAGGAGTACAAAGACAACCAGTTAAAACTGCTGCAACACCACCCGCGGTGCGAAGGCAATTCGTAAGTAATATGTAAATATATAGCGGCTTGGCAGTATATGTGTGCAGAATCAAAATTTAAAAGAATTTTATTAGAATTTAAGAGAATCAAAAATGAATACCAAATAGGATCGCAGCTACTACATTTCGACTATTACCGCTTGTTGTTAACTATGTAATATCAATTTATATCTGTTCCTGTTTAGACATCGGGAAGAAATACGCCTCCGCAACGTGCTCGTACTCCTATTAATACCAATTCCAATTATGGTAATCAGAGCAGCAATAGTGGCGCTGCACCAGCTGTAACCGTTAAAGGGGTAGAACAAAAATTAGTGCAAATAATTTTGGATGAGATCGTGGAGGGTGGAGCAAAAGTAGAATGGTCTGACATAGCCGGTCAGGAAGTAGCTAAACAGGCTTTGCAAGAAATGGTGATTTTGCCTTCGGTGCGTCCTGAACTTTTCACAGGTAAACAGGGAAACCAAAACAAGCTTTTATATTTTTACCATTATATTCTTTTTTTTTATCTAATTTTCAGGTTTACGTGCACCTGCTAAGGGTTTGCTTTTGTTTGGACCACCAGGCAATGGTAAAACGCTATTGGCTCGTGCTGTCGCTACAGAATGTAGTGCGACATTTTTAAATATTTCTGCTGCATCTCTCACGAGTAAATATGTAGGAGATGGTGAAAAACTGGTGCGTGCGCTATTCGCTGTGGCGCGTGAAATGCAGCCATCTATTATATTTATCGATGAAGTTGATTCGCTGCTATCAGAACGTAGTAGCAACGAGCATGAAGCTTCACGTAGGCTCAAAACTGAATTTTTGGTCGAATTCGATGGGCTGCCGGGTAATTCGGAAAGTGATCGCATTGTTGTATTGGCCGCTACCAATCGACCACAAGAATTAGATGAAGCTGCTTTGCGACGCTTTACAAAGCGTGTATATGTATCTCTGCCGGACATTGATACACGTGAGCTATTGTTAAGCCGTTTACTCGAAAAACAAGGTAGTCCACTCGGTACGGAAGCCTTACGCCGCTTGGCAAAGCTTACCGATGGCTATTCAGGATCTGATCTAACGGCTTTAGCCAAAGATGCAGCACTTGAGCCGATCCGTGAACTTAACATGGAACAAGTAAAATGTTTAGATATTAGTGCAATGCGTCCGATCACCGAGAATGATTTTCATAATTCATTAAAACGAATTCGACGTTCGGTAGCTTCGCTGAGTTTAAACTCATATGAAAAATGGTCACAAGAGTATGGTGATATAACTATTTAAGTATTCAAAAAGTAATAATAAGTTATGTAGTTTGGGTCTTAACATATAACGTTCTCACTTTGCATGCCAAATTGCTTAAACCAGTTCACTTAAACACAAATCAAATTTAAGCTGCTTTGTTCGCAGGTGGGTTTACACCTTATAAAAATACTATTGCTAATGCCACTACATTAGTATTTGATGGCCTTCTATGTCTGTTGTTTTGATAAAAAAAAAATAATAATTTAATTAATGTGAAATAATGAAAAGCTTTCACGGTTTGCATTCTACTTTTGTGAAATTGAAAACTTGTAATCCTTCTTTTACAAATAACCATATGATATGTATAATATATTTTGATTTTTCTTTGTTAATACAACTGTGTACGCAGTATCTGCTCAGTTATAAAATATTATGAGCTGTTCAGAAATAACGAAAAAGAAGCTAAGGGAATATAACCGCTATTTTGCAAAAACACAAGGTTATGTACGCAGCAATGTAAATTTTTTTGGTAAACAACATTATTTAATTTATTAATATTATCATTACGAACATGAAGAGGTCATCAATAGGTGCAAAATGATCGATAAAGAATTATAAACATTATTGTTTTTTAACTTGCACAAATATAAAAATTTAATTAATAAAGTTTGCCAATGTTAACGGTACACATGCGTAAGCAAATACAATATTAAATATAATTTTGCACATTCCCTATACGCTAAAAACAACTAACAAGGAAACAAGCGCTTTATATATACACGTATATATGTTTTACTGCATTATGTTTAGTGTTATCTGTCGATATTATTCAGTATTTAATGTAACGGTCTTTAATATTGTTTATATTAATGTTCGAAACTAATAATTTTGTATGTTTATCTATACTTTGAAATATAATTGAATTTAAATAATAATTTAAAAATAGCTTCCATTCAAGTATTTGAAAAATAGTATCTCAAATGAAAAGCTACTGCGATAAGCTACATATTAGTTATAAGTAATTGTAAAATAACATAGGAATATACTCAACCTTAATCATAATAAATTTTGGCAAGCTACAAGTTCATTTTGTTTAACTTAACAAAACGTATTTTTCATGAGAGAAGAGAATTTGATTCTGGGTATAACGTATTTTTGAAACTTATAAAAATTCTCTGGTTTAACATGGTTGTTGTATGCGTCTATTTATTGTGTAATAAACAGACGTCCTTACGGTAACTATCATCTTTAAATTTTTGATTATAATAGAATCAATTCACTTTTAGATACTTGGCGCTCGAATTACTGAGTGATCTTCAATTCAGTCTTCTTCGTGACTCAGAGCTCTTTTAAAGGGAAATAAATTACAATTCAAAGAAAATAATTTCAGAATTTATACAGATCTCATTCTATTGTATATCCGTGAATTATCAAAGTGTTAGTCAAGCTCCAAATTGTAAATGTCGCTTAAATCTTCGACCCTAACAATAGAGTTTAAGGCGGCTCCAAACAGTTCGCATTTTTTATAGTTCCGACTTTAGAAATTCTTGAAATATCTACATATTTAGCGAAAATTATTTGATTATAACTTTCTAACCGATAATCCAACAAGATATCCCTTATTAACTAATTTGATACAACAAAAAATGTTCTATAGTTTCTGTATAGATATTCTATTCATATTCAATATATTGTATATATATAGCATATTCAATATACATGTATGATTGCTCAAATATAAGGGTGCCCAACTTCCAATATTGTTACACGATAAATTCCGAAACAATTATATGTGTATGCATGTATTATAGCCAAGATTAATGGTTTTCTATCAGGCATCACCGTTGAGACCACCTTTGTATACAGCTACAAATTGAGTTATTTACATGCATATTTTTCTTAATGAATGAAATAGTCTATGTTGCATGATTTTTTTATTTTATTTTCGTTTTCAATATTTTGCATGTACATATGTATATCGCATTCACTTTTTTACTGAAATAATAACTTTATTTCAATTTTTGTTGTTTTCTGTTGCATCCATTCAACGTGTTCATCTCTCACTTAATAACTACTGTTTGTTGTATTTCTTGCGGGTAACTACAAACTCGCAAAAATTGTGTGTGTAGCAATGGTACTTACTGTAAAGCTTGTTACACCGTTTGTTTTTTCGTTTTCTGTTTTTTACTTTCTTCCATTAAATTAAATACCCTAACTTGTTACTTTAAATGTAGAATGGATTAGATCATTTACTCTACCCGCCCGTCAAGTTCCACTTGCAGTAGTTTCTTACAATATTTTGTTGATGTCCTGATTGATGGATTTCTTGTCACATTTCGAAGCAATCTGCTTTGTCCTCTGAAGATGTGTTAATCTATTGAAAAGTAAAAAAAAAAATCCTCTCGCTATATTAAGTAAATTGCTTACAAATGTTAAGTTAATAGCAAAGGGTGTGTTTTTGTAGTTGAAATATCCTGTACTCTTCGTAGTTATCTTCGATCGCATTTATAATTAAGTTCTCTTTATTTTAAATATAATCTATTTAACAACGACCTAATTTCTAACTTCTCTTTATCATCTTTGTTTGTTTTTTTTTCTTTTATGTTTTCGAGATTGTAGCGAATATTACAAGCTTTGAAGTTTACGTTGTATGTTGATGGTTTTTTTTTTTTGTTATAAGAAACTTATTTATTTTGCACGTTAGCAAGAACAATGTCCTGCTTCCAATACTTAACATTTCTGCTGCAGAAGTTTTTCCCGTGTGTCATCTTTACATTCCTATTTAATCCTATTCATTTTAGATGTATTTAATTTTTTCGCAGTCAATCCAATATTAAAGACAAAAATGGCTATGATCCAGTATTGAGTTTAGCGTCACGTTAGTTGCTTTGCGAATTTTACAGTTGTTGCTGGTAGGTAGCATCATATGTAGATGTTTTATGACAATATTGCTGACCATGATTACAGCACCAAGTGGGAAGATAAGTAGGTAGGTACTCTAATTCACAACTTGAGCTCTTATTATAAAGTATTTGTTTTCGGTTTTTTTATTCGTTTGGTGTTTTGCTTTTGATGCCTTTTAATATATTAATCTTCCGTATCACCCACTTGCTGCAACAACTATGACGGGCATGTCAGGTTCATTGGCCCTGGTACTGAGGCATGGCAGCGCTATACATCATTTGCGGAGCCAGTGAGCCATTTGCTGCAGCTGCAGCTGTAGCAGCAGCTGCCGTTACGCTCGGCACGACTGTGCCTGGTACGCCCCAGGCTACATTCGGTTGCACCATGCGGTAACCCGCAGCTAAATTTTATAAAAAAAAAAATTTATTAAGGGAATATTTTACAAAATAATTCAATAAGATCACATACCTCCGGCTTGTTGAGCACTAGCATAGGCATATGGATAGTATCCTTGTTGCATATATTGCGTTTGCATTTGAGCGGCCGGATAGCCCTGTAACGGTGTAAACAACTAAGCAATTATTCAAACTTTCTCTTAATCGTTCTTTATATATATTTTATTAAATCTTACTGTGGGTGGATACCAATAACCCATTTGTTGGTAGGCTGCTGCATATGGATACTGAGCAGCTGCAGCTAGCTGCTGTTGTGTCATCATTTGTGCAGGTATTCCTGCTCCAGCCGCAGCAGCGTTAGCTACGACAGCGGCCGCTGCTGCTTGTTGTGGTGTGGTCGGTACTCCAGGCGATATGATAGTGCCGGCGGCAGCGGCCGCAGCTGCTGCAGCAGCTGCTACGCCCGCGGACGCTGCCGCCACATTGTTCATTGAGTGTTCACCACCGTTTTCTTTACCCCAAAAACATTTGACTTGATTACCGTGCACTTCCGAATTGTGAGTGTGCTCGATTGCGCGTGCGGCTGATTCTTTTGTAACAAACTTTATAAAAGCATAACCTTTATCTTTGAATACGCGCACATCTTGTATTGGTCCGAACTGAATGAAATGCTTGTGCATGACTTCGTCACTAATTACATTCGGAGGGAAACCTCCACAATAAACGGTGGTATTGGTTGGACTCGATTGATTGTATACCTCCTCAAAGGTATGTCGTACATTTCCCTTCATGCCCATTCCACTACCAGATTTGGTGGATTCACGAGGTGGTGCCAGTTTTCGTGTTGACCAATTTGTTCGAATCGATCTGGAACCGATCCATTGACCATTCATTGCTTGTATCGCATTTTCCGCCTCTGCTTTCTTTACAAATGAAACAAAGGCATACCCTTTCGACTTCATTGTTTGAGGATCTCTTACGATTCGGCAATTCGATATTTCGCCAAACGGCGCAAAAGCTTCACGTAATGTCTCTGTTTCGATTTCTGGACTGAGATCACCAACAAATATATGATGATGAGAACTAATATCTGTTTTTGGTTGGTTCCCAGGACTAGTAGCCCAATTCACCTAAAATTAGTAGCAGAATTAGATTTTTAAATTATTGATAATTGTACATTTTCTGTAATACGTACCTTTATTTCTTTATCAAGGAATAAACGCTTATTCATTGCAGTTAGAGCGGTAGTTGCCGCTTGATAAGTTGAGTATTCAATGAATGCATATGGATCATTGCCGGGTTCTCTTATGATTTTGCAGTTTTTGACGGGACCCATTTGACTGAATAATGCAATTAGTAAATCTTCTGAAACTGAACCGTCTAAGTTGCCAACGTACAACGTTTTTGGTTGAGACTCGTCCATCATATACATTTGTTTACTTATTTTAACTGCAAATTGGTTTACTTTCTTTTGCCACACTGATTCTGTCAGTTGTTGCGATCACAGAGACAAAAATTGCCAGCACTATTTATTAAATTATGTATGCAATTTTAATACACTTCAACCAACTTCGTTAAAAATCGATTGCCAAAATATTAGAAAAGTAATTTTATCATGGCCTTGTATGTGCGAAATAATACAGTTCTTACTGTTTTTAAGTATCATTCATGTCTGAGTATACAATTATATAATTAATTATGAATAAATAATTTGACGTTCCAGTGTTGACTGAAGTATTTCCTTTAACCGTTCTTTGAATACAAAGAATTATTTCAAGAGGAATCCAAACACTATGTATATTATTTATGTTTTTTTTATAAAAATCATAGCTATCTACTCTAATGGAGTGTTGAGAATTTTTCCATAACTCAAAATTCTAATTTGGACTGAAATCTGGAATTCGCTTAAAAACTTTTATACATCGGGCTTACGATGATTGCTTATATATTTCTTGTAGAAGTATTTTCCATTAGTTATTACATATGGCATAGACGTTGAAATGCTTAGTGCGAAGAGCTGGCTTTGAAAATAATCCTGGTAAATAGAAAACTACATAAAGACGAACTTTCGTTATCTATATATTTAGAAAAAATAAAAAAGTTAAATCTATACATAAAAATAATATATATATATTAACATATTAAATATTAAAATTATAAAAAAAACACATGCACTAATCGTATTTGCACCGACTCTGTACATATTTCAATCGTGGATTTATTTGCGAATGCTTCCAATAAATTAAATTTCAAACTCAATATATATTATTGTGCCGGTGAGTTGAATTATTTTGGAAGACCGTTTATTTTTCAACTATTCTCTATCTAAATTAATCCATTATCATTCTTTTGTATTTCTTTGAAGGTTTTTTTAAGAACACAGTGCAAAATACAATGTAAAATGTTACTAGGAAAAGTTGTAAAGTATTTTGAAGTTAGCACTAAATTTTCGAAGTCAGTGCAATCCCATTGGAGCATTTGATGCAAAACAGGACAAATTTACTGATGAAGACTCATTATGATACTAACAAGTGAATGTTATTTCAAAATATTTTACTATGGCAGAATGGCGTTAGTATTGATGTTAAGGCTAGATTGACGAGTGCTCGAATATGCTCATAGGCATACGTGCAATGAACAATAGCGAGAACGCCAAGCCGCGCAACTACCAGAGGCACAGCTGCACAAGGAAACTCAGAATTTCTTGTTACCTTTGTTATCTTGGGAAATTGAGCTGTTAACACAATAGCTTTGATAAGCTCGGCAATTTAATTTCAACAAATTTACTCACTTTTTAATCAAATCCCCCGCCGCCTTGCAAAACTTTATCCTAGAAAGACAGAACGGCTTCACAACCTACAGGAAAACTTTTTAATACGGAACGAAATCAACGAGAATGAATAACGATGACAGGAACAGGAATGAGAGGTCGGTCTCGTAGAAAAACGAAACGAAAAAAAATTTGCAAACCGGGTTAACAATCAATCTATCCCTTTTACTCTCACATATCATACCAAAAGAACAATTTTATTTAGACGAAAGAGCAATAGAAAAATACAAACTACACACTCAAAGCAAAAGGAAAGTGAGAATAAAGTGAAAACCGCGCTGTTAATATGCAGAGGTGCATTTCAGCAGACATCTAAAAAAAAATTTGCACATAAAAAAATAAAGATGAATTACTAAAAACTGCGACACATCAATTATCAATAATGAAACTTGTAAAATTATCAAATTTTGTGTGAAAAAATACACAATTAACACAGTTTTAAACTTATTACAGCTTACGAAGAATGTAAGTTTTCTAGTCTGGCAAGCCGATGATAGCCATTTTTATTTCTCAACTATTTACAGCGCACATCAAATCCCTTTCCTCTGGAAAACTAACTTGAATTCACTGATATGACGTGGCACGTATTTACCTTAACAGTCACATACACATTATCTATTCACATTACTTTTATGTATATTATTATTAATTAATTTACCAATTTTCAGCGTTAACTCAACTTAATTTTAGTAAAACCCCGCTTTGTGTAGCGTCGTATAATCTTTGCCTTACTACTTGTTAATGCAAGCTCAAGTGAAGTGACTATGTATGATATGAGTTCATGTGATCCTTGTCTTCCTCATTTACCAAAAGTTCATCACTGAAAACTTTCTAAACTATAAGGTTGCCACGTTTTCGAAGAAAATTCTTTTATTACTGGCATATATGAAATATTAAAAAAAAAATTGTTTCAATATTTGCCGATTACTTAATATTTTGGTTAAAAATATAATCTCGGGGCACAAAACGAACTCCTCCTTGTATTATTTTGATCAGGATGAAAATTTTGATCTCCAGTAAGTACTAAGGAAATTATGTAAGTTCTAGTTTTCAGCAATATTTTTTGTTTTGGAATGTTTTCACTAATATATTGTCTGAAATATTTGTTCTTTTTGACATAAAATTAATTGAGTTATATTATCAACTTTATTTCAAACTAATATGCGATATGCCTTGAAAGTTGCATCCTTAGTTTATGGTGAAATGTAGGCAACATTGTTAAAAAGTGGCATCGTAAATATTTTCGTGGAGACTTCTGACATGGGGAAAACTAAAAAACGAGATAAAAAATCTAAAACACATAAACATAGCAAAAGTAAGCGAAAAAATAAAAAAGTTAAAAAGGAATCTGAAGACACAGTGGTCAATCAGCTAGAAAACAATGTTGATAATGATGAAAAGGGCTTCGAAATACCAGTGGAACTTATGAATACAAAGTCTCATACTCCTGTCACACCAAATGAACATCGAAAGCGTCAAAGTGAAATGCGCCGTGTTGTTGACTCAAGTACAGGACGAGTTCGTCTTATCAGAGGTGAAGGAGAAATAATAGAAGAAATTGTGAGCAGGGAGCGACATGCTAAAATTAATAGTTTAGCAACACAAACCGATGGATTAATTTTTCAAAAACATACAATTGGCACAATACAAAAACGTAATAATTGAAAAAAATCACTTCTATCCCATTGCGTTAATATTTTACATGACCAGAATTTTGAAACATTAAAAAAACTTAACTTTAACTTAAATTTTATTTCACACTCTGTAAGAGCAATTATTAATAAAGCTGGTAAAAGAACGTTGTGGTGCCGTCATGCCAGGCTAGGTTATCTCCTACTTTTGCTCGACACATTGGGCATGTTTGCTCCCGTTTAAACCATGTGGTAACACAACTGTCACAGAAAATGTGTCCACATTCTAGCACCACAGGCGAGACGTACGCATCTTGGCATATGGCGCAGAGTTCATCGGAAGTATCAAAATTATCTTTTTCCGGTTTTCCTAACTTATTCTTAGCCAAAGAAATAAAAAATGCATATATTATTTTAACAGTGTTCAAAGTACAATACTTACTACATCCTTCAATAAATTGATAAATGATTTCTTAAGTGTTTTACCGCGATCGGCTAATTCGCATCCTTTGAGTACTATATAAGTAGATGAAAACATCACACCTGAAATCTGCATATGCACAAATTAAGAACATATTTTACATCATTATTGTAAAAGGGAAAGTATATCCGAAAATTACTTACAGCATGTAAACCGGAATATGATTCGAAGAGGAATAACAACCACTGACGAATGGGAACCAAAGACCGATAAAATTGAGAAAAAAATTCGATGAATACATAAAATCGGGTCTGAAACGAAGTGTCACAAAATCAAACTCGGATCTTAAAATTAATCAGTCATTAATTGTAGTACCCTTGACTTATGTCGTATGGCTCGCAGTGGTATTAGAGTAATGACCAATTTAATTGAAATAGTGATCAATTTAAGAAGAAGATCATTTACGGCGATATAGTATATAGCCGCTACTAGAGATATTATTTTCGGTATAACAATTGTTTCCTCAATTGTATTTGGTGAATCGGTAGAAGGAGTATTTGTATCCTGAGGAAAATTATGTACTAGTTGATGAATTATATTCCGTTCGCTTGTTGGAGGAGCTAATATCAAACCAAAAGGATCTGGTGGAGTCGATGTTGTCAATAATCGTGACGTAATAACTGCCGCAACCAATAGTAGATCTCGTATTAGTATCAAATTCTTTTTTTGATCAAGTCTTATAACTTGGGCTTGCAAAGATTTGTTAACGCAATACATAACGAATTGTAAAGTTATTATATCCAATATCGCAAGTGAATGGTCATAAATGAATTTTACGAACAGTATGCATGCAAAGGGGATATAGTGAAGACAGTGGCGAATGGTTGTTATAACTATGTCTGGGTAACCAGTGTTATAAAATTCATTTGTTGAAGTTGCTGTCTCTTCTGTTCCTCTTGTTGGAATTAAAGGAATGCTATATGTCTGTTGATCTGTTGAAATATTTCCACTTACATTTACCTCATCACTTCTTATATTTGCTTCATGCATTGCATTTGACAGTGTTGTAAAGATGTTTGCATCAGCCGCTCCAGCATTATTGCGGAAATTTGTATGATGGTCAAAAACTAAACTTAATGCTCTTGTAGCATGCGGGCGTGCTAAAATTGAGTGTGTATGAGCATCGGTATTATGATCAGTTAAAGTATACATAATTGGATTATTGACATCATTTCCATGGGAATGTCGAGCAGATTCATTGAAACTATCTGTTGCAGAAAACGAACGTGAAAGTTCAGGCGATACGCTATTTAAATTTCCTAGCGAATTGGGAGGGGAACGGATTCTATTATAGTTCGATCCGAAACTTATTCCGGCTGTATTCTGATGAGATGAAACGCTACCTCCTGATGCAGCAATAATGTTTCCGAGGCGGCTCCTAGTGACTTCTGCTACTTGTTCTCTTAAGAATCGGGCATAATGCTCCATGATATTATGTGAATTTCTTGTCTCATTAGTTAATTCTAAGTTGTCTGATGAATTTTCCTCTATAGCAATGCTTGTATTTTCCAAAGCCTGTTGAATGAAAGGCATATCTTGCACTGGTACATTGTCGATATCAGCCGAAGTTACGTTGGAAACATTGACCTCAATATTACTTGTTTGCAATCGTGATAAAGTACTATTTGCATCTGTTTCATTATTTATATTGGTGCTATTCATTACGCGGACAAAATAATATCTATTTCTGTTTTTAAAATCAATGTTAATTTATTTCGGGTTTGCATAGCAAGGAATAAATTTAATGCGCTTAAGATGAATAATCTGAAACTGTGGTTTAAGCAATTTTACCGAGATTCAGGGTTGCCTTTAATTTAAAAACAGTATAATTCCTTGTTCACGTACACCCTAATTGGACAGGTATGTTAAGATAAGGCTTTTATATACAAAATTTAATTAGCAAAATAAAATATAAAATTATATTTGACGAGAACACAAATTTAAAACTTTTGGTTTTTACTTAGCACTTTATTTAACTAGTATCTTTTAAAGATATCTGAAAACTTCTAGAATGCAAAAGTTTAATATGGTTAAATTTTCAGAAGACTGACAAAAACGTGACAATAATTATGGAATATGGGCTTTCAAGAAATCCAAAGAAATAAATGTTTTAAGCTTGAATATTGGCAAAGATTAATCAAACCAGGTGTTCGACCAAAATCGAAATGTGTATTTTAATGTCCTAGAGAGAATTTCATTGTTGGAATAAGTAGTACTTTATAGCAATTTTCGCTTGTAAAGAACAATGAAGCAGTTAAAATTTGAAAATTCTCTAATTGATAGTAAAAAAGTACTTAGTCCATTTTCATTATACATTGTTTTTCACAAATATTTTTATATATGCTAAATGATTCAATTGGACCAACTTTCAAGGGACAACTTTTTATTTTTAATATTCTCACAATTTCTTATTGATTTAAAAAAATTCAGATATTTAAATTTATATATTTTCCTTTAAGATTCTTCAATATTTCGGATCAATAAGATTTTCGACCTATAGAAAGAAATGTGACAAAGTCAACAAATGTTACATTGAATGAAGAATTAAATCACTTCATAATATAAAGCGACTTTGAAATTTAAACTATTGAAATCATGATTTGGAAAGGCAATTATCTAAATTAAATTAAGTTATTTTTGGTGTTTCAGCAATTCAGACTTCAGTTCTCATCTGTACAGGTCTGTAATATATTTGTATTGAATAATACATTTTATTGTTATTGTTTGCTTATATTTAGCTATTTGTAGTTATTTTATTTCCGAATAGCTAAACCGGTTTGACTAAATTTTTGAACTGAATCACTTTCATGATCAAAACATGATCATGATCAAAACAAATTACAAAGGTTTTATAAAGAGATTTGAAAAAATTATTTATGTACATATCAATTTACGTTCATATGGGCAGGAGGTTATGTCGAATACACAATTTGATTTCTAAAAATCCAAATTTTTGGAAATAGACAATTTCTAAAAAAAATTTTTGTAGTAGGTAAACTTGGAGCGCTTACATATCAAAACATAAAATTTGAGCACTTTATTGTATTTTTAAATATGGAGATATAATATATTTTCCATAAGATTTATGCAGATGTTCGTAAGTGCATTCGTCTTTAGAACATCTTTGACTGTGTAATACCATTCGTGAATTACGTCCTTGAAAGCTTTTGTTCCTCGTCAAGCAATGAAAAGTGTTCGAGTATATTTTTATATAATTTCGAAGGACGATCATGAAGACACTTAGCATAAATAAAATAAACTTATGGTTAGTTACAAGCAATTACGTTTCGCTTCAAACAAACCGTATGTAGTAGTAAATATAATATATTCACATTTGAATTCACGTGAAATACTGCATTCACCGTTGCTTACATCAGGTGTGCTTACAGAGCCAGTTAGCGGTGTACCCTTATTCGAACGAAGGGAAAAAGTGAAACACTTCTAGCTTGAAGAATAGTGGTGCCCCAGAAGCAACCTAAAGTAATAACAACAAAAATGCATATTGCCATGGGAACTTTGCCACTAGCCTTTGACACAACAATAAAACTAAGAGAAAACCTAATTCACTTTGTTTAGTTTCTAATGTTTTTCTTAAGTGTATACACATTCATATACATATGTATGCATGCGGTCAAATATTATTATTGCCCTATTCTAAGCAAATTTTATTTCAATTGGTGTCGTAAATATTTTGGTGGCTTGTGTGTTAAAAATATTAAATGTGAATTTTAATTAAGATATAAAATTAGAGCATCAAATGTGTGAGTGTTCCACATATGTATAGTAGATAAGTTTATATAAATAATTATATTTTAAAAGTTAACAATATTGAGATGTGGCTATCTTATGACTATGGGTACCAAACCTTACCACAAAACCTAATTATTTGTTTGGAACGAATAAAAATATAAAAAACAACGTGGGCTCTAAGGCACCACTGGCTTTTTATACAAGTTTCTTTGTAGCGTTCTGGCATAAGTGGACGTCTCAACAACATTCGCATACATATGTACATACATATGTACATACATGTGTTTCATGTGTTTAACTATTAAAAAGTGGGTCTCTGAAATCATTTTATTATATTTTATTCAATAAAAAACAAATAATAAATTTATCGGAAAGCATACAATTTTTCTCCAACATTTTTTATACTCAATTCTCAATATATATATCTATTTTTCCGTGTTTTGTAAAATTACTTACACAAAAATGTATAGGTTGTGATCAAGTACAATAGAGAATATTCCCTATTCAAATGTTTGAAAGATGTATTTCTATTTCTACAAATAGTAAAATATATATTTTTAAAAATAAATTCATAACCCTAGTAAAAATAAATATTATGAAAAGAAATATACAAACAGTATATGTACAATATATTATTTGAAATTATAATAATATTAAAATAATAATCACCATTACACTTAATTCCATCAACACCTTCAGTCTATTCAATCTCTCTCACTCTGCCCCCTGTTACTGTACACTTTATATGCATAAACCCAAAATGCTCATATTCATTATTTGGATTGCTATCAGAAATAGTTAAGATATAAATATACGAACATATCTAAAGGCATTTGTTTGTATGTGTGGCAAATACGTAATAAATTCTCTTAATCGGTTTTGTAACGAAAGTGATCCGTAATAACAGGGACAGCGTTTTTATTGCATACCTAGTAAAAATCAGAGCAACAATATTATTGCTTATCAATGTACCAGCGCATCTTCTAGGTGTGTATACGTGTATACGACACGAGAAGACGTTCAATGAACTGGCATTGTTATGCGTGGCGATAAAGTTTTCGTAGATCGATGACGCTGTTGTAAAAACATTTTGACGGATTTAAGGGGCAATTGGAAATGATAGTAGGCACAATATGGTAATGGATCCCAATATGCGAATAGAGCCTCCCTCTTATCGAGCACTGTGGTCGGAGTAGAGCGTTCTATAGAGCTCCAGCGGAAATTGGCTGTTAAGGCACCGAGTGCCGACTCCTCGTCCGGGCTTGTAAAACTTAATTGTCTTCTATGTATGCATTTCATAGTGCGGCAGAGTATTTGAGCATGAGATCGATTATAGCAGATATATGGCAATGAGACACCGACACGTACACCAAGTGGTATGAACTGCGATGTGCCTTGACATTTAATCAGTCGAAAGCTCATGTGTCCATTGATGCTACGCTGGAAGCGCACTTTCGCGAAGAACGTTTTCAGCCAAAAGTCAATTTGAGCTTCGTCGGACATGACGGTGGAACCATGTGTGTGTAATGGGTTTACAGGTATCAAATTTTTCGTTTCATGTTCTACTTTACAAGTAACATTCGATACCACTCGTGAATCTTTGACGGTTGTGCAAGTAATATAATGTTCACCCGGCAAATCACGTATCACAATCCACTTTTCATTTTCACTTATTTCGTGATTAAATTTGAAATCCGTTCTATTATTTGGCAGTAAATATTTGAAACGTTCAACTAAGCCTTGAAAACCGACCGCCATTAGGATATTTCGAAAATTGCTGATGAAATTGTTCTCGTACAATTGCTGAAGATCATTAGGAGAAGTCAGAGCAGAGTAGGGTGGCACAGCAATATTATTAGCTGTACATTTTTTGAAAAATTCAAGACAATCGTCTAAAACATTGGTCTCATTGATGCCCGGTATGAAACTGGCACAGCCGAGAAGCTCCAAATGTTGTTTAGCAAGTGTATCGTAATAGGCAGGACTCGTTGCGCAAACGGGAATATAAACCGAAGGCTTCTCCTTGCTAACGATCTGACACAAAGCAGTTATGTAGCTGTCTACATTATTTGGACTTGGTCTGGGGACAATGTAGAATTTGTCGACGGCGGTGGAGAAACGTGCCAGCCCAAAGAGGCCTTCAAATTCGAACACAACCACACGAGAGCCGGAGGAATAAAAATTTCGCGCCAGATGCAAAGTTTGAATTGTACTTCCACAACTAATTAGAACGGTTCGTCTATGACGTTGCGGGCCATCCACTGATACATCCATCAATGAGTCGACATTTAACATCCACTTAATAAGAGCCACAGGTATACGAACGAACTTCCAAAAGATCCACAATAAGGCTGACAACCAAAAACTGGGTGCCGCTATCGATAGCGGTATATAAAGGATATAACGTATGAGCGTAAATGTTAAATTGATCAGCAATTGCGGCCAAAAGAGTAAAACTTGTCGCATAGAAGCAGAAATCGTACGCGGTGATTGGCGCAACAATTGTGTGTTGTTACCCAAAGCCAGATTCCTCTTGGTATTCGTTGTGTCCGCGAAATGTTCCTGCCCAGGATCTTCGGGTATTTGATCCAAAGAGTTGATACGGCGAAATTTCGATCGTGAATAACGCATTTGACGTGCTTGTTCCTGTTTCTTTAAAATATCGGTCGCCATAATTATTTCCTTTAATTGTTTACGTTTAACCGTCCCTTTTTGGTGGAATTTTCCAAAGCTGTAATTATTTCAAAGTAGTTGAAAAATGTTGACATCCGACAATTAATTGAACGTTTATCCGAGGTACAGGAATTTAAGAAATTTATTTCCGACGCGTTTGCAATATTGACAAAACTCAATAAGCTACTAAATACCACTTAAATAGTGTCTCATCTTTTAAATCTCATCATTAATATAAAAAACTCAAAGAATTATTAACGATATGTTGATAGGAGCTCGTCTCCTAGTCTACAATTCAGTATCATTTTTTTAATTAAACAATTTAAATTTTAATTCCCTCTCGGAATCGAGTATATAAGAGAACACACATATTAATATAATTACAAGTACACATGCTAACCCCTGTGACAATATGTGAATGTATGACCAAAACTCAATGTGAGGGAATACAGTGGCGGATCATCTCAACATAATTTGGGTTCCAAACACTTTTCGAATATCTTTTGAAACATATGTATATATTAGCCACAAATTATTTTGCCATAAGCACTGAACTGAATATACTTTCATCAAAGTCCAAGACTTGTAAAACATATAATCAAGCGGATTCTAAAGCGGAGATAAGATTTATATATCGTATAGCCACGGTTTCAAGTACAGCTCGCGAGCAACAACATACGTTCACTGCGCTCTTCTGAATCCGCCACTGCATTGGCACACGTTAACCACGAGACTACAGACATTTGTTAGCATGAATATACAAGGATTTTGTGCTCTAGTGGTGATAATGATTTGTGTTTGTTTTTTATTTCAATATAAAATCGGATTATCAATCATCAATGCTTGAACAGAAAATTTTTTTACTTTATGGCGCTATACCTCGGGTTCTCGATTAGTTTACCTTTATCAAAATAAATTATTAAGCACTAACCGGCTATACTACATAGATTTAGATTTTATTTTAGACAGGGTGCACACCGATTTTTTTTTTTCGCAAATTACCAAATTCATTCAAATGATCGTTGTTATAATATTGTGTAGTTTTTTTTCGAAAAGTAGGAATTTCACTTCTATATTCTTCCACCAACAGGGCCAATTGGCAGTATTATTTTGAGAGGAAGAGAGTGGAAGCATTGGTAAATTTGTTAAGACCGGTGATATTAGCATATGATCATTATTGATTGTTTCTGAACGTTTTAAATCTGATGCAACAACCATTGTCTAAGATAAGATTCAACCGCTCACTTTATCACCGTTAAATTTGAGATGTGCTAATTTTTATGATACTCTTTTTTAAATCAAACATTCACTATATGGAATGCGATTTCTTACCATAAAGACATTCAGAAGAAGCCGTTACTATTGCACATATATGTATACCAATTGATAGTATTCTTGAAATATTTTTATTGGCAAATGCGAAATTCTACATATACATGTAAGATCAAAGTGCTATCAAGAGCATGATTCAAAAGGTGAAGTGACAGATAAAGTTTTTGCATGTTTGTAGGTAAAATTGCATACTACTATACAATTTAGTATATAATATACTGTACTAATAGTATATATTATATATAATTTATATTATGTATGTGTGCGTATATTATATTTTATGTATGTGTACGAAATTCGGACTGTCAGCGATTGATTCTCGGCAATAAATATGTGCGGTCGATGGAAATAACAGCCAAAGTCGGCTTAGGAGACAACCGAGCTTTGCGTCGACTTTGGCTGTTATTTCCATTCTAATGTGTTATATTCGCAATTTATTGACATTTTTTCTTTCAATAAATCAAAATTTAATAGACAAAATGTGAGATGTTATTGTAAAAAATATGATCTAAAGCTCAAAATTTGACGCATTCGATGCACATTTCGAAAGTTATTAAAATTTATTTAGTTTTTTTTTACACTTTGCAACCACATATATGCTTGTGTTTGTTTCTAAATACTATATTACAAATCGGATCGATTCACTTGAAATTTTTTATTACTTTAAAACTGCTTTGCAACCGGAAATTGAGCTTGTATGCAGTTTTCTAAATACGTAAACATCGGAGAATACAATTAAAGTACGTTTGTGTGCCTGCATATGTAAATACATGTATACTCCGGTGCTTTGCAATTATTAATTATTGGCCAATAGCCACCATTTCGGTTGCGACAAATTCCATGCGGATGTATGAAAGCGGAAATAACCGCATTTTTATTGTTACATTACGAATGCTACCTATATTTTGATTGGAACTGGACTTTGTACCGATTCGATATATAAACACATACATATGTATGTTTGTGTGTACGCATAATATTTCCACTGAATACTCATAAATATCACATTTTAATCACATGAGCTACTAATGTTGCTAAAACAATTTACTATTTGTTTTTATTTAATGAGATTAAAAACGCCCACATAACGATGACTTGTGTGCTAAAGTATGATTATTTATTTATAAATGTATGTCTATTTTTTAAACTATATTGTTGTTTGACAATAAATTCAATTCTAGACAGAAACTTTTGTTGCTCGTCGCTAAAAGCCATTTTAGTGTCACGACATTTGTGTATGTATTTGTGCAGCCACTGATAAGTATTTCTAATCCCATCCAATCCAAATGATTAACTCAATAAATTATTGGTGATTATGTTTAAACTGTTGTTTGTAAGAAAAATGTATTTGCAGTTCCATAAAGTTGCATCATATACACGCTCATACAAGGAAAGTTTGATAAGTCGGTGACTTTTCAAAAATCACACGCAGTAATTTTAAATACCACACTGCATATGTGCGAGAAATAGGCGTGCCCATATACATAGGTTAGTGGGGAAATGAAAGGCCTCTTAAAATTACATACATTTTACAAATATTCATATTTTTATTTAAACCAGCTGTAATTGAGCAGACTCTACCAAAAGTGCAACCGCGTTCGTTGCTTTTTTCGATGTTCGAACACAAAGCGAACTTGGAGCTATTGTAATATGCTTGAAATCAAAGAACTCATTATTGTTGACTTAAACGAGCGCCATTCGCTACCAAGGCCTTTCTATCCACCAACAGGATCACAGTGCTAATTTTGTAGCATTCACAAGTTTCTAATGATTTGCCTTCAGATGAAATTAACTCCAGACTATATTTATTATAAGCTCACTAACATATTTGGCATTGACTTTAGGCAAAATAAGTAATTTTTTCCAAAATGAATATGAAAAGAAAACAGATTCGGGTGATTTGAAGATTTTGGGAAAGTATTCTCGTTCAATATTAGTCGTGTTCGGAAAATGATTTAAAAAAAATATAAAATACCCCCCAAATTAGTGGAATTTGAAATGACAATTTGACAATTTATTTTGACAAGTAGCATATGGATTAGCAAATTGAAAACGGAGAGGGCCAGTATTTTACGAACTGTACTTTGATATAAAACTATTACAAGAAAATCAGCTGTGTTGTTTGCGAATTTTTGCTAGATTTTCATTGATATTTTTCTCTTTGCAAGTTTGCAAGTTTGAAAGTTGAAATTTCTCTGAAAATATGACAGCTATTGAGAACTGGCGAGTAACATTTGGACTGTAATGCATTTGAACAGTTTCCTATAGTGTTTTTCATCTGACTTCAACGAGGATCCGATTATTTTGCATACCCAAAATATATCCATTAGAATTTTTTCGAATATATTTAAATAAAATTAAGATATTATTTTGTACATATAGTATATATTACATGTACATGTAGAATTTTAAAACTAAATAACCAACTAACTTAATAGCTAACTCGCCAGTTCACGTAGAATCCAGGTATTTCTGCATTTGGCATTCGCATGTCGTTTCGTCGGTGGCACTTAGGAATATTTATCTATGTATTTAAATATATATGTATATATGTCTTATAAATATTCATTATACTAGTATAAGTATTAATGTACCTATTAATACATGAGTAGACAATGTTATATGCATTCCGCTCTGGTATCTGCATAAGGTCACCGGGGCGAGGAGATTTTTTTATTCAACTTCGCCTGAATTAAGAAAAAAAGCGAATTTTGTGATAATCAAAGGACCGTTTGCCTATTATCATTGGTTTTTTTAGTCAAACGCTTATGTGTACAGAAACAGGCAAAAGTGCAAGCGTAATTGGATTTTGCGAAAAAGACTCGCTTATTGCGAGATGTAAACTCTCCCCGCTGCAGCTTTGAGCTTCTATTAGCTATATGTACACATTTACTTATGCAGTTAAGTACAAAGATGCATGAATCTAAATGTAATATGTATATGCAGCAAACTTCATATTCGAATATATAAACAGGTCCGCATGCAAAATTATTTGTAGGCTGAAATGCATACACATAGGCATGCATTGGCGCATGTACAAAAGTTCTTTTATTCACCTAGTGCGATAACCTTTCTAACACATACTTGTAAACAAATATATGTATATATATCATGTGTTTCATCTACATATATATGTATGTATATGAAACACATTACAAACATACAAGAAATCAATAAGCAAATGAATTTTGTTTATTTTGCAAAAAAGAAAAGTATAAATAGAAATAAACTTTGTTTTTTAAGTGTTTCCCATTTCAGTAGTACTATGAGATTAGTAGTACTTTTGCACAGTTTTGCCTTATAATCTTTACATGTTTACACTTTTACACACCTTATCAATTACATAATTAAAATGTATGTATAGATGCACTTAAGAAGAATTAATATATTTTAGTAATCATAGACATGGCATATTTTATCATTTCTTGGATGACAATCGTCATCGTTGTGAAAAACCGGGAAAATGGAAGGTAAATCTCAATAGTGTTTGAATATTTATACTCAATCGCAAATGTTGTTCTATAATTCTGTTCCGTGCTGTATGGACCTTTTATGCATAAAGAATATGAAATAATTTTAATTTTAAATAATCGCTCTTGAATAATTTGAACAATTCGTAGTATCCCAGTTAGTTAGAAAATGCTCAGCAATACATAACAATCACACCCTAACATAAACTCAATTTAAAGTTACTTCATTTAAGACTCCTGGAACAAATTTAGCTGGTCTGGATTAAAACCTTTCGGAGAGAGTAAATGTACAGTTAATACAGTTTATATTTACATCTGATGAATTGTTCGCTATTGCTAAAGCTTAAAAGTGCATAAGCTTAAAAGAGCTCATCGGGAGACTTGTAAAGTGTAATTTGGCACGTAAAAACAGCAGTTTACCTCCCAAATGCCTGTTCAGTTCAAAATAATACTTGTTAGCAAGAGTGATTTTATTTTAAATTTAAGGGCTTTACTATTTCGGTTATGCGGCTGGGACCAAAATAACCGAAAACATTCATAACATCGAAGTTATGAGTGCTAACAATGACGTTTAAGCTAAGTGCAAAGACGCTGATATTAATTCAATTTCGAAAGCGGGAAACTAATGGCATGGTAGTTTGGACGAATAATATCGACGTAAACAGCATGCGCCAACGGTTGTACGCTCTTATGATATATTGTAGATTTAAATTTTATCCAAAATTAGATGAAAGAAATGCCCCAAAAATATACCGCCTTGTTAGAAACTTCTCTAAGTTTCTTACGTTTCGGAAAGGAAGAGGAATAAGGGGAATATATTTGAGAAATATGTCGTTATATATTTATGTAAGGAATATATGCTCGTGCATTATGGTTTCCTTTTATACCAAATTCTCCTGTTTAGAGCATAAATGCAAACAAACATACATATGAGTATAGATAGCTATAGGTTTACATTTATTATTTAATTTCGCCAATTTATACTATTTCTGTTGATATTATGTCATTCAAGTTTAAAAAATTATAAATTATTTTCCTTACCTAAATATGTATATACAAACGTCTCGAATAAGCTCGAATACATAACATTTTGGTCAATTCACTCGTACATATGTATGTAAATTATTTCTAGATCACAATAACCAATAACCGCAGTTACTACGACAAGTATTATTTACTTTCCATTCATAATTCCACAAACTTGTGTCAACATATAAAATCAATGCTTGTGTCCCTGGATACCAGGAATTTGTTAATTCAATTGTTTACTTGCGCCAACTTTTTGGGAATAACCACATTGCTGATAACTTTGTCAGCTTTGTTGGGGAGCATTGCTGATTTAGTTTTTTCAAGTTGTGCATTAGTGAAGGGTTGGAAATTTTGTTCGCGGATTTGATACTAAATAAAACCTAAGAGTTGAAACCAAATGAGTTTTGAGAGGTAAATATTCTGCTAGAGTAATTTACTATACTATACAACACGGATTTAGGGTGTGGATTTATGTGATACATTGGTGGTTATAGGAGCGGTTATAGGATTTGATATTAATATCTAAAGTTAGTTGATTAAAAAAAATAGTTCCTGTACGGGAATTAAAAATAAATTTTTACTTAAAACCCTTTTACCTTTGGAAAACACTATCTTTTTATTTAGAGATAAATATGACGTCTGAAAATGTGTCATATTTTTAAGGCTCGCGTACTCGGTATCCGTACATCGCTCGATATTTCGTAAATTTGAAGCTTCGATATTCGATTTTGTTGGCAAAGTTTTAACATGAGTCGGTGTGTTTTTCTGTTAATTTGGATTTGATCAAAAATATAAAAATTTTTGACGAAATATGGATTGTTTGGGCTTTGATTATAATGGCATGATGGAGAATATATTTATCCCAAACAGGGCGCCCAATCAATAAAGAATGTTATTTAGACTTATTAGAAAAGACAAAGAACTACACAGCTTTATTTATCGAACTTGGCTTTCGTTTTAATGCTCCAATATCCAAATTCTATATAACGTAGACAGATTACATTCAACTTCACAAACATTTTTTTATAGACTTATGTATGTATTCCATTTATTCTATTCATTCATGGAGCCATTAAATATAAAATACATTTTTTAGAGATATTGATAAATAAAAGCGTTGTATTGCTCAATTTACTTGGTCTGATTCGGCCAACATCGTGCTGGAAACATTTATTACTTGAAGATTTATATTGATAAGGGAAAACCAAAAGTAGTGAAGCATAACTGATACTCAATCATTGATGGTAATACAATCCAAACCATAGAAATATTTTTGCTGAAAGCAAAGAAGCTTATGGAGACTCCGCAGGAACGGACACAATTAAATTTCGATAATTTTGCTTATTTCGTACCCCTCAAGCCAGAAATGCGTATATTTCCATAATTTCCATAAAATAAATAATTTAAAGGCTGTTTCGCTTTAAATTTGTGTATGGTAATTTACCATAATTTTTAAACGTGAATATCAAAAAGCCAGTTTTTCCAGGAGGAAGTTCCATACCTCTAAAAACACCATGTATGTACATACATATGCATATAATTGGCGCGTTCGTCTCTACGCGGTGTTGTCTCGCAAATTTTGGGGTCTAGAATTTTTAAGTGTATTCCCAATGTCTAATGGATTATGGTTTAATCGATTTAATCGGTTAAATAAGCATTAATTATTTAGTATAATAATTTTGTCAAGATATGCCTATTTTAATCTCAAACCTTAAAACCCACCTTACTTATTAAATATTTTCTTTACACTACAGATGTCTAATGACCCTGAATGGCCTTTCCGAGCAAAATAAAAATATTACGATTAATGTATATTAATTTGGTATAGATTTGGAACATTAGATAACTTTCGAGAAAAGTAAATCGATTTATTGGAATAGAATAGAGCAACATTAGTAGATTTTCCAAATCTGAGGGTAATTCGCTTTACCTTGCAAGAAATTGTTATATGCAGTTATAGATACTACGAAACCAGATAAAAAGATATAATTCGTAAAGGACTTTTTCAGAATTCTCAAAAATTAAATTACTTGATTTTTCCTCTGTCCTATGAGGGCCACTGTGAGTAAAAATCCTTCTGAATTCATGCTGTCATTCGAAGTAAACATGCGAAGTAAATGGGTAATCATCGTTCTGTAACACTTATAATTTACTTTCAAAGAAGGGGGTTGTAATTACGGCACGATCTCAAGGAATATTTTTTCATATAAGCACAGATATCTGATAGACCGAAGGTAGGTTCGTTTCAGAGCTAGTGAATGGAGTTGACGCCTTAGTAACTGGGGATTAAACATGCTAGACACTACTAACATCAAACTGAAAAATCAGTTGACATGAAGTAATTGATATCTAAAAATTTTATTTTTTTGCGTATTATAAAACCAGTTTACGGAAAAATTACGGATTTTTAGTAGAAAATTTTCAGTAAATAAATCAATCATTAATATGACATGCAACTCTATTTTAATGTAAATAATATGTAAATCTCATGCACAAACATTTAGTGCATATTGGAGTCATAGCGAATCTACACGCACTCATAGCTGAATTCATGTTTAGTTATTAGATCAATTCGTTAAAGCAATAAAATTATGTTGAACATATCGACTTATGCCATGGTTACATGTTGTGCTCAAACGGGTTAATGGGAATACATGTTTAATCACCAAAAGAATAATAAATAATAAATATTCTGCTAAGCAACCATTACCACATATTTGCTCTAGGCATAAGTAGCTAACTTAAAGCTAAAATAAAATTATGGAGTTCTTCTGCGATATTTTTTAAGGATTTGATAAGATGAGTACCACGTAAATATAGTAATGTACGTAAATATAGTACGCGTAATGCGTACCATGTAAACATTGAGCCTCTTATAATATTTTGACCATATACATGCCAGATTAATGAGGGACTCTAGATTCAATCGGGCTCTGTTTTTTGTATATAGAACGTCTAGTACAGTGTTTTATCTTCATATTCTTACCCAATACTAAAGCATACGTATTATACGGACTGACTGACAAGACTTCTCTCCGTCCAGTATTTTGATCTCATATAATATGTAGTTCTTTTGATCTATAAATTTGTGTAATTTTAAAGATGCAAGCATACCGCGATAACTTCAAGCAAACACCTTGCCCAGCAACATTTGAGCCAAGTGGTACGTCTACAGGTCGTTTGCCTTTTTCCAAATCGAATCGCAACCGCAACGCAATAGATAAAACATCTGGTTGTGTTGCTGTTGCCAATCTGAGTGGTGTTGCTCCATCCTCTGGAGCAGGTGTGTTAACAACACCCAGAATGTTTAGCCCTACTCAAAATGTTGAGCCTACATCAACGGCAGCGTTACTGCGACAAAATCATGAGCTCCGTCAACGTCTCTCGGATGAGGCAAACAACTATCGACGACGTATTGACTCCTACAAGCAGGCGCAGCAAACTCAAGCTAATCTTGTAAGTCGCTTACAATCGAAAATACAGCAATATCGACAGCGTTGTAGCGATCTCGAGGATCGAATGCATGATTCCATTAAGCACACGCCCGTGCCGCCTTGTGCGCCGAAGATAACCACCGGACCAACATCTAGTCAGGTTATGGTAATTTTTTTCTGCATATAGCTCTGCAAATATTGTTTATAATCGTGTGATTTCAGTGTTCCACATCAATGGCGTTAGGTCAATCCAGTCTTCCCTGCTCATCATCCTTGGACTCGCCGCCTTTAACCTGCGCTCGAGACTTTATTGTGCACGAAGATAGTGGTGAGCTTTGCCGTAAGCTCGAAGATGAACATAGTAAATGTGAGCAACTCATTGCACAAAATAATACATTGCGGCAACAGTTGGAAGAATCGAATCGCACGAACGAAGCCATAACTAATGATCTACAGAAACTGACTAATGATTTTTCCAACTTACGAGATGAGTTGCTTATTAAGGAAGACGAATATAAAGAAGAAGAGCAGGTATGCAATGATTTCAATAATTTCATTAAAGAAGGTTTAAGGAAGCATAAAAAATAATAAATATTTTTTAAATATATATTATATATTTCTTCTACTTCCCAGGCCTTTAAGGATTACTACAATGGTGAACACAGCCGCCTCTTGAAGATGTGGCGCGAAGTAGTTGCTATTAAGCGTGCTTTCAAAGACATGCAGTCCGCTATGAAAAATGAAGTTGGCAAAATGAGCTTGGAGATAGGCAGCGTCGCCAAGGATGTCACGAACTCATGCGGTGGTCTTTCATTTGTCCTACAGCAAACTAAACGCATAACAGATGCAGAACTTTGCGAATCTAGATGTGAGAATAATGATTTGAAGTCTCAAATGGCGACCTTAAAGGTACAATTCGAAAGTGCACGACAAGAAGTTTTAGAAAGAGATCAAAGATTACTCGACCTAATGAATCAGTTGAAAAAACTTGAAGAACGTTGCGCTCAAGCGGAATCGCAAGCCATGCTGGCAAATCGTTATAATGATGAAATCGAGAGGCTGAACAATTCTATACGTGAAATAGCGCAAGCTGTGGTACAAGATGCCGAAAGTGCCGACCGCGAAGCGGACGCTACAGAAGCGAACGAATCGATGCAGCACATGCACTTGACGCGTGATAGCGGTACCGGTATGAGCGTACCAACAAAATCGCCCCGTCGCAGCTCAGCGCGTGCATCGCAAGCTTTTGCTGAAGGCACTATATCAGCAGTACAAGCCGCACTACATAAATATCAATTGGCCTTGCATGATATGCAAGTTAAATTTCAAAATGCAAACGAAAATTTGCGAAATACTAAAGCACAACTTGAAACGAACGAAGGCACAAAGGTACTCTTGACCACGAAGGTACAACAACTTACCGAAAAACTTGACGCCAGCAATTCGAAGTTATCTGAGCTATTAAAAGAAAGAGATAGTTTGCAGAAAACGCTAGAGGAAATACGCCAACAAAAACAGCAAAGCGAACAAGGACGTCTCGATTTGAATTCAGTGGTACGTTGTTTTTAATCTTTTTTGGCATTACCATAATTAATACATGTAGGAAATAGCACGACAACGCTGATGTTGTAATAATTCGGTTTCAGTTTCTTAATAATATGGTAAAGTATTTTTAACACTTATGGGGTGAAATTGCTAGTTAGGAAACAGCCATAAGCCAATATGGCTTACGTTTCACTCATTCGCAAAGTTCTTTATTGCGGGCAGTACAGCCGCTCTCTTCGACAAAGAGTTAGGAGTTTATTTGCAATATGCTTTTGCTCCGGTTAAAATAGAAACTTTCTGTTTAGACTGTTTTTTATTTTTTATGACAAATAAAAGGAATATTAAAAAAAATATATAAAACAATTCTAGTTTTTTTTGTACAGTTTGTCGTGCTAAAAATAGAGAAGGAATAAATTTTTAGAAAATGTTGCAACTGTTAATTGCGGTTCCCGATTCAGAGAAATATCTTTAATTGTTTTATATTTTTAACCCTATTTTTAATTCCAGATTGAAAACTTAAGTGTAGATTTTGAAAAATTGCAAATAAAAAATGGAAAATTGCAGAAGAAAATTGATTTACTTGAAGATGATAAAAAAGCGGTCGAGCTGGAAATTCAACGAATTCTTAAGGACAAGAATATACTTGAAATGAATCTGAGGTAAGTATAAGAATGTTTGCCAAGAATATTTAATCTAAGTCAGTGCTATGGATTTCGCAAAGGTCGGAGGAAGATCGCGGTAGCCGTCTACGCGAGGAGACAATATCATTACGTGAAGAATTAAATAGCGTAAGCCTTAGTCGAGATTTGCTTGAACAACAACGTATCGAATCCGAAAATATCATTAACCTAATCGAAAAGCAAAAGTCCGATTTGGAGTATGACTTGGATAAGTTGCTTTTAGAAAAATGCGATCTACAAGAAAAACTGGATAAATTATCGAACAGTAACACTTCCACATCCGACGAATTAAAGACACTACAAAGTAGTTTAGTTCAAACACAGGAGGAACGCAATAAACTAAAAGCAGAAGTAGATGAAATCCGCAAGGAAATAGGCGCAGTTAGCAAAGAGCTAAACAGCGTTGAAAAGGCTCGTTTGGAATTGGAAACAGATAATTTATCATATAGCGAAAAGCTAAAATGTACCCAATTAGAAAAAGAGAAGATACTCCAAGATCTGGCCTGTGTCACTCGCGATCGTGGAGATATTCATAATCAATTGACGGCGTTATGTCGCAAAAAGGAATCGCTTAACGAAGAACTAATGCGAACGCGACAAAAGTTGGAACAAACCGTCGAAACAAATAATCGTTTGAATAGAAATTTGGAAGAAATGGTAAAGGATGTGGAGGAAAAACAGGTCGTTATAGATTTACATGAGAAGGAAACACACCGACTACAGGTTGGTTATTTCCATAAGCATATTTTTGGTTTTACAATACTATCACATATGAGTTCGAAGGACCTGTTATAGCAAAATCTCAGCTTAAATCAATACACTCTTATCTATCTCTATCGTTATTTGTTGAATATGATGCCTTCTTTATTATGAAAACCGTAAAGTTCCTTAAAATTGTTGTTTTGATAATTGTACTCCTTCGATCTTGACAAATCTCTTACAATCAAACTGATTTTTCCAGTTTAACAAAGGAAAATAGTTTGACGAACCATATCTGAAACTACTCTAAAAATTATTAGTCAATGTAGTCATGATGGTCAATGATTTATAATTCCACTTAGAGACTTTTTTACCTGTTGCTTGCAACCTTAGTCTTACTTATTCCCGCTTAAGCTGCGGCCAAGCTCCTATACAAGCTGTCGGAATGTATCCACCCCCACTACCAGTATATATACCATATACCATATATACTTTCATGGTGTTTTACCTAATTTATATTTTTGACAGTTTATAAGTATTTTAATTGACTATCACTAGGTGAGTATTTTTTAAGCTATCAGATGGAGAACCCTATCACGTTCATTGCCTGGATATTTTATTGGTCAATTGTAAACCCTTTAATTAATCATATAATCATCATTTAATCATTTAATTAATCATTAATCAATTCATCATTTACCTGCAAAAAGGAACTTCTGTCAGCATTACGTACTGAAAAGGAGTCTCTTGAAGCTGTACTTTTCGATACGAATACACAATTAGAAGCGACGGAGGAGAAGCGCCAACAGCTGGAACGTGATTATCAGGAAGCTCTGGTGCGTGAAGAGTCAATGAAAAATACTGTTAGTCGTCTCAATAAAGAACTAGAACAATGCCAACGTCGAGCACAAGAAACTAAAACTCAATTAATGAATGCGGCACGTGCAGCTGAAAATGATTTCAATCAAAAGATTACTAACCTTAAAGCGACAGGCGAGGAAGCAGCGAAGAAGCATGCGGAGGAGTTATATAAATTGAAAACGGGATTGGAGAAGCGCATGACACAAGCGCTTCAGGCGCTCCAAACAGCAAAGGATGACGAAATAGAAAAGTTACAGGAGCGTTTAGAAGCATTACAAGCGCATTTGGAAAGCTTAGTGCAACAACATGAGGAGGCGATGATACGCGCGGAAAATGAAAAGCAGCAAGCGTTGCTAATAGGTAAGAATCGTTCGATGCTTGCAATATTCTCATTTCTTACCTTATTTACATTTTTTAAATCTCGAAACATAGCACATCGCGATAAACAAGCACTCATGGAAAAGTTAGAAGTTGTTGCGCGAGAATTGAAAGTGGAGCAGGAAGGACTTGAACGCCTGAAACGTGAACACAACGCACGCGACGAAAAACAACGCAATGCGATTGCGCAGTTAAAGGATGAAATCTCAGCAATGCGTGCAAGGGAGGAGGAAAACAGGTGAGTAATTTTAGATCGATAATATATGTTTATATTTATATAAACTTGGATCGGCTATATAATATATAAATATATAAAATATGAGCATATAACGATGAGGATTAAATTTTTGACAGAATGAAACTAGAAGAATGTATAAGGAAACAAGAAATACAAATAACGAGCATAAAAGAGGAAAGAGATAATCTTAATCGACTTGCGGAAGAGTTAAAAATGGATCTTCGTCTAAAAGAAGACAAGATGGAGGGAATCAACATTGAATTGCAGGATGCACTAAGAAAAACAAAAGAAGGTAGTCGTTCTTTTCGTTTTATCTAAAATGAAGAACATTTTTATAGACCATTCCTTACAGGAGAGGCCTATATAGACAGTTTACGCAACGAGCTGACCGATTGCCGTCGTCAATTGGCGGACAGTAATATTGAGAAGGATAAGTATTCCAACAGCAATAAGGAGTTGCGCGATCATGTGAAGCATGTTGAGAGCGCAAAACGTGAGCAGGCACGTGCCATCGAGGAAGCTTTGCAGAAAATTAATACGCTACAAGAATCTAAAAGTTCGCTGGAAAATGAACGTACTCGACTAACGACGATTTTAAAGGAGACTGAAAACAATATGAGTAGAACTGTGCAAGAACTCAATACGACCAAGAATACGTTACAAAAAACCCAAATGGATTTTGCACAAAAGGATGAAGGTGGAAAGGAATTGCAGAACAAGTTGGCGGCGGAAACCGAATTGAAGGAGCGTAGTCAGCAGGAGCTCAGTCAGCTCAAAAAACAGGTAAGTTATTTGTTTATTCGTCCAAATAGTCTTTGTAAAACTCGTACTATTAAAATTGGGTTGGTTGTCTTTTGAAGCTTGCCGATCTCGAAGAAAATCTATGCGAAACAAGAGCGGAACTAGGACGCGCTCGTTGTCAGTCCAACCAAGAAGAGCATCGTTTTCACAATCGTGAGCAGGAGCTGCTTGCGCGCATTGAAGAGGCCCGTGGTAGAGAAAAACGTTTGGAAGATCAGAAACATAATCTTGAAGTATGCCTTGCCGATGCTACACAACAAATACAAGAATTAAAAGCACGACTGGGCGGAGCTGAGGGACGTATACGTGCTCTGGACGAGCAGTTGGCTTGCGTAGAGCTGCACAAACGCGATTCAGAGCATAAACTGAGCTCAGTAGCGCATACATTGCGCCGCATAGCCGGCATACAACCCGACGGTAGTGTCAATCTCTCCTATCGTCTCATCAGTCCATCGCGACGTTACAGCCCTCTTCGCAATGGCATGGCTTCGTCCAGTTGTCATGATTATGACGTCAGGAGCACGTCACAATGCCCCGAGGCACCTTGTGATCTAGATCCCGATTTGGTGCGTAAAGGTGTGCGCAATCTAATGCATCAAGTAGCACAAATTGAGCGTGAAAATGATGATATGAAAGTGCAATTGGCGTCAGCTAAAAAGCAACTACAGGATACGGCTGAACAGCAGTTACGCTGCGATGGGAAAGTCGGTAAACTTCAACAAATGTTACGGCATTTACAGGAGGAGAAAAGTAACCTAATAACTGAATGCAGTATGAAAGCTTCAGCGTTAAATGCGCTTGAAGAAAAGTTGAAGCAGAAATGTGACGAATGTCAACAAACGCGTGAGAAGATTGCACAACTTGAAATGCAGTTAGGATCATCCAACGAGGAAAACTCTCAGATTGAGGTAAAAATTCCCAAATCACTTTTCATCACTGCTTTTGTGCCAGGTTTAGGACAGTTTAGTTACCATTTAATTTGCTTTTATAAAATGAAAACTGTTATAACTTAAGCTTAAGCTTATAGCCTTAAGCTCTTAAAGACCAAATGATTATTAGAATTATGTATATCAGTCCTTCTAAGAACGTACAAACTAACCTAAAATACAAATATCTGCATAATTAATAAATAATAAGTGTAAACTCTGTTGTTTCCAGGATCGTTTAGAGAAATGCCGTACCCACGGTTCGAAATTGGAAAATGAGAAACGCCATCTCCAAGAAGAGTTAGCCAAGGCAGAGGGTCGCGCTGCGAAGTTGGATCTGCAGCGAGTCGCTATGGAGGGTGATATAAATCGCTTGCAGATGGCTCTGCAGGAAAAGGACTGTCAGGTACGGCAAGCACAAGAACGACTAGATAACCAAAATAGAGCAATGGTACAATTGGAGGAACGTTGTACCTCACTTAAGACGACGGTGGATCAAATGAAAGATCGTCTGCAGAAGACAGCAGTCACAGAAATGGAATTGCGTGGAGAAATAAAAGTACTGAACAAGGAACTCTCTGAGCAGGGACATTGTTCTCAATCAAATGAAGAGAAACTGAAATTACTTCAAAAACAATCACAAGCAGCGGAAAATGAAAAGCGTATACTCGCTGAACGTATGGATAACGCACAAAGCAATTTGAATGAATTGCGACGCAGCCAGCAGGCGCAGTTGGATCGTATTCAGAGACTTCAAGAGCAGGTTACCGACTTGGAAGTGCAACGTTCAGCTTTGGAGTCACAATTGCGCATTGCTAAATGGAATCAAGAGGCAGGCGATAGTGGCGGTATAACGACGAATACTGACAAACATGAGGGGGAAGAGTTGAATCGACAACTGAAATCGTCACAAAGAGAAAAATCCGAATTACGTAACAAATTACAAACTCTACAAGATAAAGTTAAGCAATTAGAGTCAGAGCGCAAGAGCAAGTTTTCGGGTGGTGGGGGAATTACAGCTTATGATCGCGCAGAGAAAAATACTTCATTTTATGATTCAGGAGATTGCGACTCAAATCGAATGGAAAACGCGCAAAGTTCATACAGTTGTGGTCTAGATCATGCCCTAATAGAGCAAGAGTCCCGTGATTTACGTTTAAAAGTGCGGCGTTTGGAGACTCTCTTGGCGGAAAAAGAGTCCGAATTAGCAAGACTAAAAGCACGCGTACACGATAGTGCCAAGTGTGGGGAAAGTGGATTAGATGCAGAGCGCTACCGTTCTGCTCAACTGCATGCTGAAAAGTTATTGGATGCGCGCGAACAGTCTCATCGACAGCAGGTGTTGCGTTTAGAAAATCAGGTAGGCGAAAGTATATGGCGCAAAAATTTTTTTTGTTTAATTTCATTTACTTTTTGCATGATCACCAAGCTTTTTTAATTAATAATTAATTAATTAATTAATAATAATAAGCAATTAATAAAAAGCTATCAGCTAATCTTCGGATAATAATGCCATTTTTATATTACGTTCAGGAAAAATTAAATATTTAATAGAGTTTTAATTTTCAGATATCTATGTTGCGTGAGCAATTGGCACAAGAAGCCAAACGACGGCAACAATACATTTTGCGTAGCTCCAAAGCCAATCGCGAAATGCAACACTTACGAAATACATTGGGTGATTCATTACGACACGTTTCTCAACACCCTTTAGACCCCAATTTGTTAGAAAGCGAGTCTCGGCGGTAAGAATACAATTTTGCAAATGAAACAAAAGAAAGCTTTATTCAACCCACATATGTATTATCTTCAAACAGCTTGGACAACGCCGTTTCTATGAGTCTGCCACCGTCAACATGTAGAGATTACGATCAATAAAGCTAGGGAAGTGGATTGATTTGTGCGCAAAAGAAATTTACGAAAGGATCGTGAAAGTCAAAACTGCCATTAATAGCTTCCTTTTAGAAACTAAATGCATTTATTACCATATATATTTACATGCATATAAATTAGCCACATAGTATATAAATCATACGTATATTCACTAACCACACCTCTTTCCAACCACATATCCAAATCGTATATAAATTCAAGATAATTGAATTTGTTTGTTTGTATCTATTAACCATTATTCCATTGAGATATTATGGACAACGATTTATTAATATTACTCCAAGGCTTTTCATTGTCTGCAAGATAGACAATAGAATATAGTGTTTTATGCTTGCATTCCACCCATATTAATTCATTTGGTTTTTACAAAACTGAAAAAACCGTAATTTATTTATATATCAACTTATGACGCTGTTGCATTTCTCCTCTCTTTAGGAGAATATTGCGGTACAGCTTTTAAAACGGTCCATACAAACTCATTTTTACCAACCTTCACTATCAATTTTGCATATATGACATACATAACAACAACAATACACAACAGTGAAAATAACGAAACTTAATTACAAATATAATAATGTACACTTTGAGCAAATAAAAAGAACAATTGGTATATAAATTTTTTATCACTTTATTCTGACTTTAAATAATTTTCTAGGTAAGCGACGACCATTTTCATGTTAGCCTTTTGTTTAGATAATTTGGACACTTCGCCCACAATAGCGAAAAGGGCTTTCTTTTTACCTCTTTTATATTGCTTTACAGCTTGTTCGTGGTGCTCAATCGCCTGCCGGCAAAATTGCTCGATAATTTTCTCATCAGTAATTTGTTCCAGATTCCCATCTTTAATAAGCTAAATATTAAGTAAAATTTCATAGTAATTATCCTTTTTAAACGCGAACGTGTATGCTGTATAAATGTATGTACGTATTCTAAAATAACAGAGAAATCTCATAAAACATATTATAGCTAATTAAAAGTTTGGTTAAAGAAAAACATCAAGTATAAAAAATATGCAAATTCTTTCCAAACAATATCAAAATATTACAATTAATGCCTAAACTATTTGAGGACAAATGTACACATACATTCATACATATGTATATACTTATATAACTACATACACATCACAGTAAATATTAAAGTATATTTTACCATTTGAACTTTCTGTGCAGGATTCTCATGGATGATTTCAATAAGATCTCGCCCAGCTTGCAAATTTATAGTACCAGCATGAAGTGCTGAAAGAATATCTTCAAGGTGGGTGTAGCTAAGTTGGCTGGAAGAGCAATACATTACCACATTACGATATACGATAATTTTATTGATTTAAATTTTTGTAATTTTTATAATTCAATTTATCTCCTTAATTCAATGATATATGGAGATTTCCTAGATCCCAATCATATTTATTAAATTTCAAGAATTGCACAAATACATTAGTACGTAATTACGTGATTCCGTAATACTTAGTTTTAAATTAAGAATTTACACTCTACAAAAATCCTTTTTTTACATTTAAGATAAATATTTAATTTGGGGATTATTTGTCCCAAAAATAGTAAAAATTAAACATTATAATAAATTCGTCGACCCAAAAACCAGTAAAATATAAATACTTTTCAGAGACATTTCATTATCGAATTTCTTATATGAAGGATATTACAAAAGTCATCAACTTAAAAAGACTAAACCAATAGACTAAAAATCATTTTTGGACCTTGATATGCAAGAATTGAACTTTCGATTAATTTTTTATGTTCTATTCCAATTTTTTATTTTAATTAACAGCTTATTTATATATTTGAATAAATAATTGAATATGCAGTTGAATGAATTGCATACACATAAGTAGGTACTTACCAGTCTTCGACGTCAAAATTTCCTTTGTTGCAAAAAGTTAAGAGATCATTTATTAAAAAGTTTGTAACAAGTTTCGCCGGTATGTCAGGAACATGTTCCATTATACTTAAAAAGTATTGCAATAATCTAGTTTCATTCTGTTAAAAGAAATAAAAATGCTTTTATAAAGGAAAAAAATAAGTGATACACCTTTTTAATAGCTTACCACCAAGATTACGGCAACATCCTGACTTAACTGATATTTTTTGATTATGTTTGATCGAATATCCTCGGGTAGCTCAGGTATGCCTTTACTGATTGACGCTACAGAAATGGTGCCGCTACAGGAGGCGTCAGTTATAGACATATTTAAACGTAAGGGTGGCAAATTAGGTTCCGGCATGAAACGATAGTCTTGTAAAACTTCTTTATCACGCATGGGCACTGTACAACGAGTTGTTGCATCCCATGAACGGGTTTCGTTTGTAATAACGCCACCATTTGATACGACTTCAAACTGGCGTTGTATTTCGAAAGTAATTGCTTGAGAAATGCTGCGAACTGACCCAATATTTTTTATTTCAGTACGTACGCCAAATGGTTCGCCATTCCTGTGTATGGAGATATTAGCATCAACACGAAGTGCTCCTTCTGTAGTTTGGAAATGAATATATTAGAATCGCAGTTTTTATGTAAATTACGAACTAACCTTCCATTTTGCAAGAACATGAACGCAACGACTTTAAGATTAATATTAATTCTTTTACTAATGATGCAGCTTCCTCACCAGTTTCTAGATCTGGTGCAAACACCAGTTCTATGAGTGGTGCACCAGCACGATTAAGATCGACTAGGCTTCTAAAATATACATATGTATATGTGTATTGTTTTTATTATTGTATGAATATATTGAATTTTTACCTCTTCAACTCTTCGTCGTGTAAAGATTTACCACTGTCTTGCTCCAGTTGTAGTTGCAGTAGACGTGCCTTCTTATAGTACGTTTTCTTTCCTGGCACAATAACAGGAAAAGTCAACTCACCATCATTTGCTAAAGCTGCTCTTTGTTGAGTGATTTGATAGCCAACCTGCCAAAAAACTGTTAGTTGGAAAGCATTTTGGAAGCATTTTAGAAGCTAGTATTATATGGTACTAACCGGTAAGTCAGCATAGAAATAATGTTTACGGTCAAACATAGATACTTCGTTGACCCGACAACCAAGTGCAATAGCTGTCTGTATCCCAATTTCCACGCATCTCCTATTAAGCACCTTATATTTGTATGTCAAAGAAAAGTATTGATTTAATTGAAAGAGACAAATAAAATTACAAAATTTGTTAGTAAATTAATACTAAATTACCGGTAATGTGCCTGGTAAAGAAGCATCGAAGTATGAAACTGCTGAATTAAGCGGCGCTCCAAATTCATTGCTGCTACCAGAAAACAGTTTTGAATTGGTGAGCAACTGGGCATGCATTTCTAAGCCAACAACACTTTTCCAATTTCTATTAAAATATTCCAGTAAAGTAAAAGTTTTACGTTGGTTAGTTACTGGCATTACATTACTCACTTTAAAATAGCTTTAGCTGTTGGTATTTGACTAGAAAATCCTCTAGAAACGCTTCTATTTGACATTAATTTTTTGTACATATTTGTATACTAATAAATAGGAAAACGAAATGTGAATTTTCGAAATTTGTCATATAACAACCGGTTGACAGAAAAGCGGAAATATACAGCTGTTGTACCAGCTGATACGCAAACAGCTGTAGTTTCCAAATTGACCGTCGCATTTCACTTGATTTTGAACTGCTAATAACAGTTTATAAAGTTCCTAATGCAAGCATATTAAAATTGTATGTTCTTACAAAACATCTTATATTGATAAGAATAAAATAATATATACATATATGTTTGAGGAGAAATGTAAAACTAATACAAAGCTTAACTACACAAATTAAATACAAATAAACAGAGTGAAGTTGATTTGTATTGGGTGGCACTACTATTATCGTATTCTATTTTGTGTTACATTTCTAATCAAATTATTCTTTATATGACATTTACAAAATCTGTTTTATATGTTCTTTAGTAATTAGTTCTTCCTCTTTAATTCGTTATACTGTTCTCTGCTGTTGGTGAATGAAAAGTTAAAATGAGGTTTTTGGAGTGATTTTCTGATTGATGTGAATGTAAATCTAAATCCAAACTTCTGGAGGATATGACGAAACTACCGAATGTAATTAAAATAGTTCAACTGTATTGTTATTGCTAATATGCGCAGATATACATATATGTTTGTAAATGTTTACAATTATATAGGATACAATTATTCAGGAAGTAGATGAACAATCGTAGTCGGATTAAAGTACCAAAGTTGTAAAGGCACAGCTATTAGGAAACAACGTCAACAATTAGTATGAATGTGGAAAAAGTGTTTTCCGATTTGGAGTCCAATCAAACTCACGAGTGCGAGGAGTCCAAACGAAAACTAGTGGAATTGTTTACACAGAGTGAGCTTGTTTTACACATTTACAATATTTCGATTTCTAACTTATTTGACTCAATATCTTTGCAGGCAAAGAGACATGGCCCGTACACTACATGATGGAGTATTATTACAAAACAGGTTCCCAACGAATTATGGAGGTTTTGGTCAAAGTGCAGCCGCCACATGATATATTCATTTTTGACAGAGTGTCTGAATGGCTTAAATTACAAACACATCGTTTACAGGCTCTGAAGTTGTTATTTTTTGTTGTACGCAACAACCCAACTTGGTTATTCAAAATTGAAAAACATCGCCTTATAAAGGATATCTTTAAGCTGTTAATGGTAAAAATTCTAACATGATTGATTTAAATACAATTCTAGTTAGAAATGATAAATTTTACTCTTACAGACGGAGAAAGACATCGTACCACTAATGAGCGCATTACTTTGTATAATAACGTTGCTACCAATTATACCTAACTTGGTTCCAAACATTTTCGGTGAGTTGTTTGAAGTGTTTGGCCATTTAGCTTCATGGAATTTGCAAAACCCAAAATGTCTGCCTGATGACAAGCTTGTTCATCTGCAATTGGGACTTCAAATACTATTTAGTCGACTGTACGGAATGTATCCTTGTAACTTTATGGCCTTTTTAAGTGATTTTGTTAAAAAAGAAAAAGGTGCAATTTTTCATCACACAATCAAGCCATTGTTGGAGACCGTACGCATGCATCCAATGCTAGTTACAGCGACAATGGAAAGTGAAGTTAATCAAGTCAATCGTTTTAAAGAAAAAGAACCGCATGACGTTGTAGAAGAGTGTGCAAGATTGTCGCTACCAATGTTTCTTCAGGTAAATAATACATATTCGTTTATTAAATTTTTTTAATGTTTCAATGTTTAATTACTATGTGCAAAGGATTTCAATTCGAAACAAATGATCGCATTGTTAAGAGGACTTCTAGATGCACATTGTGAGGACCGATTTACTTTGGAGGTGAAAAGAAGCAGTGACAGCGGCTCTGCGTGCAATGTGGATCAAATACGCAGTAACAATGGTCCTATGTGGCAACATAATTATGATGCAAACATAAGCACGAATGTTGGCTCAATTTGGAGCCCTTATAATGATATAACAGCATCCGGACCAATGCCATTAACACCCACGCCTTCTTATATGTTACCGCTGCCGTCTACAAACGCTGCTGTATCGAAAATTACCAACCAAATTACAGGTCTCACAGGCTCATCACCACCTGAAGCCGCTGTGGAAGCCACACCGGAGACTACACCCATGAAAGACTTAAAAGAATTTAAACAGCATTTGGCAAATCCCCATGCAGTGCGTGCCATTTTTTCTAGTCAACCATCTTCTCCCTTGCGAAAAGAAAATCAAAATCAATTTAATTTCCCTGACTTCGCAGCAGATGGTGGTTCCGCTGCAACGACGACGACGGTAATACAGCAAGAAGTTAATACACGAGTTGTAACTCGCGTATCCACTACATACGACAGAAGAATACAACAAATCGTACATGACCGTAGCCGTTCTCATAGTCCATTTCAAACAATAGAGTCAATGTTGGCCAAACAACAAAGGCCTTTTCGTTCACCCAACGAAATAAATTGTAAGTATTTAAATAAAATATTGCATTGTTGAAAAAGTTGTAAATGATATATTTCTGTCTTAATTTAGCTAAATGTGGTACCCCCGACACTGATCTACATGATATGACATGCAGCAACCAGTTGCGTATGTCAGCTGTTCCGACACCCACCCCACCTCCTACATCGACACAAACGCCAACTCCATCAGTAACGCCTACACCAAACATTTTCACGCAGTCTGGATCGTTGCTGCCAACCCCAATATCCACGTATCCGACAATGGAAAATATTACAAAAATTTGTAGTGATTGCAACGAAACTGATCGATCAATGTGCACTGAAGGTGGACTTCAAATTCCGACAAGTCGATCTGTGCAACTCTTACTTGCTAATGGCATTGAACGTCGTATACGCATGCTGAGCGATTGTTATAATGATTCTAGTTGTATGGGATTAGGGTTAGATACTAAGTGTATTGGAGAAACGGAAGCTGATGTAGCAGAAGTGGGAAATTTTCGTCGGACAAGATCGTGCCCTGCAATAAATCTGCTATTACATCAAACTGCAAATGAAGTTGATAAGGAATTGTCCAGAGTCGCTTTAAAGGCCGACAAATCACAACATCGTTTGCAAAAAAGCGGGAAAATGTTAGATATACCGACTAAACAAGAGCGGCTACTTGACACTGTCGATGGGGTTAATACCCGCAATAATGTTTCGACGCAGACAATAGAGTTCGTGCCACAAAATTATGAATATTCTTTGTTTCAAATGCTATTAGAAAGCGTAAACCTACGTAATACATATGAACCAAATAAATTGGGACCACAGGAGATACTCGACTTGTATGTTTCGCGTACGATTCGATCAAAAGATACATCTGACATGATAACCGGCCTAGATCAGGTGAGTTTGTTAAACATTTTAAATTACTGACTATTTAAATAAACTTTCAACTATTTTATAGGAACAATTCCAACTTATTTGCCTACAGTTGCAATATGAACGTCATCGACGAGAAATGCATGCAGAAAGGAATCGACGTTTAATGGGGCGAAGTCGTGATAAACGTAGTGTGGAAATGGAACGTGATCGCTTGCGTGAACAGGTGAAGAGTATTACAGCTAAGAACATGGAACTAGTGAGGCAAATTGAAAAGAACACAAAACAACATAATAATCGTGAACAGTTGTATATTGATGAATTGACTCAATTCAAGTTGAAATACCAAAGGGAAATAGAGAGAAATGAGTCCCTTCGACAGGCCAATGAAAGTTTACAGGCACGTCTCAATGAGGAGCTGGCAAATAGAAGAGGTGACATGTACGAACTGGAAGCTTTGCGTGGTCACATATTCAATTTAACTTCAGAGTTACAACTAGCACAACAGCAAGCGGAAATAGGTCTTCAATGTAAACAGGAATTGGCGCGCCTAGAGTCAGAATTCATAGTTATGAGTGAGGTGCAAATAAAGTGCCGCGATAAACTCTCAGAAATAGATAATTTCAAGGCACGCGACGAGGAATTCCATATGGTTCAAACGAACTACAACAAAGAGTTGAAAGGTAAACACATTTTTAGTCTTTAAATTTCGTATCGTAAATTAATAAAGCACTGTCATTTGAATTTTTTTTATAGATTTGCGTCACATTTTAGAGGAAAAAACTTCGCAATTGGATAGTGCAAGACATAAAATTAATGAGCTGCAAACACAGCTTCAGAGTAGCGATAAAATTATCACAGATCAAAAGCGATTGTTAAAAACAGTAAAGGATGAATACGAGGAAATGTTTAAGGTGTCTATGAAAATTTTTTTTAATTAAAATTTTTTTTTTTTACATTTTTTTGGTTTTCTCGCATCGGGGCAAAACATATCGACTCAAATTAAAATATTAATTCAAGTGATTGTAAATATCTTTTAAGTATACTTGAAATACCTGTAATGTCAAAAAATACATGTGGAGATTCGCTTGTGTGATAACGCTCTCAGTTATAAAAAAAAAACTATTATATCTAATGTCAAAAATGTCATGTGGAGATTCGCTTGTGTGATAACGCTCTCAGTTATAAAAAAAAAACTATTATATCTATATACTGATTTGTAATACTTATATTCATTTGATAATTCGATTTTCTAGGCACTCAGCAAGAAGTACGAGGTCCAGAAAGGCATTATAATACAAATGGAAGAAAAGATTATGATGTCGGTGTACAAACCACAAGGTGGAGTATTCCTATCTACTTGCTCTCCAGACACTGATAAGACCGGTGAGTATATTTTTTAAATTTAATATCACTTATAAAAACACCAACAACTTATTGTTTTTTTTTTAACAGATGTAGCTTCATCGATGGATCGGAATTCACCTTTATCGACCTCATTAGCTTCGAGTGAAAGTCTATCGGCAAGCTTACTTTCAACGGAGCTTCGAAATTTGCATCAATTAGTTGAAACACCTACAATTGAGGTAAGTGGCAGTGGAAATGGAATTTCCGCTGGTGCTGTCAAGGGTAGTGCGAACATTATTGAAGGGAAACGTTTACCAGCACCAGATTTGGCTAGTTCTGCAATAACAGCTTCGTCGACAGCTGCAGCTAGTGCCATCAACATTATAGCTAGTACAAGTGCTGCAGCGGCAGCAACGGTGTCATCGACCGCCTCAGCTCAGGCACAAAACTACGAATCATTGAGTGGAAAAAGCAGTCATATTCATCCACATGTTCATTTGCAACAATAGCAAAGAGAAGAAACTTAGTAAAGAGAATATTAAATTATGATCGCAGTATTACGGCGATTGAAATTAAAGCAATACCTTCTTTTAATTAGATTTTTGGGTAAAATAAAGTATCCGGAATTTTTAAAGCATCTTGGTATATAGAATGTGTAAGGTGAGACTCATTTTTTTCTGACAATTTTTTTTTATGTAATTCGTTACATAACCAAATACATCATAGCAATGAACTTATTATGAATCCCGAAAAATATAGCAATTTCCGTCAAGGTTTTTATAATATGGTAACATCAATCAGCTGATTGCAAAAATTTAGGCTGACTTCACAACCTAAGGAGTAAAGGGCGTAAAGAAAAATCAAACACTGGTGTTTAGTTTTTAAATATTATTATTAGTGTTTTGAAAAGGACACAATAGCACCAAAATGTTAGCACAGTATATGGATGAGTTTGAGCAGGTGAAATAACTGATATAACTTTCAAATTTCAGCTACATAGTATTGTATATGTTTACTTAGGAACCATTTGAAGTGTCGGAATTTATTGAACGACTGACTTGGCGAATTAATAATGAGGTTGGGATCAGTGGGAAAAATGCTGACGATTTCAATCCTGTAGCACTTCATGAAACTTTTATACAGACTATAAAAGATATGAAGATTTTACAAGAAAAACAACAGGCAAAATGTGAACGGCTAGAAGAGTCACTTCGTCAAGAACAAGTAATACACACAAAACAAATATGTAAACTACAGGAACGCCATCAAGTCGCGATCGACTGGTTTGGGCAGTTAGACGAGAAAATCAATTCTGTAGCAGGTAAAATTATACATCTTGGTGAACAGCTTGAAAATGTGAATACACCTCGTAGTCGCACTGTGGAGGCCCAAAAACTTTTAAACCATATGTCTGAGTTTCTTATTCCTGGTCCCATACTTAACGATATATTTACCGATTCTGCACGGCTTTATGAAGCTGCAGATGTGATCCAAAAACTTTACACAATATCACAAGATTTGCCAATTGAAAAGTTTGCTGATTCGAAAAGAAAAATTGAAAAAATGTACGATGATGTAGAGCGCCGTCTTATTGAAGAATTCGCAACAGCACAAAAATGTGAAGATATTGAAAAAATGAAAAAGCTGGCGCAGATTTTATCTCAATTCAAGGGCTATACACAGTGCATCGATGCTTATATAGAACAAAGCCAAATGGTAAGACGATCGATTCTCATCTGTATTTATGAATACCTTTTAACAATCCACATTCGCTACAGACTCCTTATGGCGGAAAGGATATATTTATAGGAATAACGCCAATGTGCAAACATCATTATGAGATTATAAAAAAAGTATTTGCCAATCCAGCAAAAGTCATGTCAAAATTTATTCTCAATATTTATCAGTTAAAATTAAATCAGTATGCTCTAACGAAATTGGACGATAAGAAGGACGAGGAGAAATATTTACGTACACTCTATGAATTGTATTCAAGGTAAGGATTTTTATTAAAATAGGCGAGTCATATCTAAGATGATGACATATTAAATAAATCTGAGTGTTTTTTATAAAAGAAAATTTTTTAATAATACTTAATCTGAGTAAATTATTATTTTCATATGGCAGAACGTTGAAGTTGTCTTTAGATCTACAAATTTATATGTCAACTATGGACGATGATCTGCTGCAAAAGTTGACACAACAAATTTTTACAAAACATTTGGCAAATTATGTGGAAGTCGAGTCAAGGTGTCTAACAACAAAATGCTCAACTGAATTAGAACGGTTTTATGTCAATAAAAAGCATCAAAAAAAGCCAACAGAACGTTTTCAGGAGTTGAGGCGTGATATGCAGGCGTTAATAGGTACACGAGCCAACATCAACATAGCTCAGATTGAAGACTATGGTGGCGAGACATTCCTTTGCGAGGAATTAGCTATAAATATGTTGCAAGAGTCCAAGGCTGCACTCAAGCGTTGTCGTCTACTCTCCAGTGCGATCGAATTACCTACTAATGTGATTAAATTAAATGATATTTTATTACGTTTCCTTATGCACGAACATGTAGTGTATGCACTAGAATTAGGTCTGCAGGCGATACCGATAGTAGAAGGCAAAACCTTTCCACAACTTTATTTTTTTGATGTGGTACAAAAAACCAATATAATTGTACATTTGTTGGAAAAACTTTCAAATAGCTCAGTTATCCCTTGCATTATGTAAGCATCATTAAATTTGAATTTAATTACCAAGGATATAAAATATGTTTGTTTATGTTGTAGTAATACTCCAAAATATTCGGATTTTATGTTTAAAAGGCGTTTGTTAATGGAGCAAATTGAAAAAACGTTAGATCAGGGGCTCGAACGGTCTATTAGTGCTATAATCAGTTGGGTTAAACTATATTTACAGAGCGAGCAAAAGAAAACTGATTACAAGCCAGAAACAGATATGGACACTATCTCATCAGCGGTGAGTCAATGATCTAAAAATAGATAAACATTTTTATTTACTTATAACGAGAAGCCCTTAAACAAAACCTTTTTGAATATAATAACATTAATAAATGGTATATCTATTTTAGTATCAAAAGAAATTCATTAATTCATTGCTGAGATATATTTCAAATTTATGACTCTGTTAACTGTGACTTATTTTTTGTCTGTCTTTTTAGGCTTGTCTGCAGGTTGTTCAAAATTTGCAGCCCGCACTAAAACAGGCAAAACGCTGTGTTGATGGTGATAACTTGCAAAGTGTTTTACATGAAATCGGTGTACGCTTTCATCGTGTAATTTTTGATCATTTACAAACCATGCAATATAATACAGCGGGTGCTATGTGCGCCATCTGTGATGTAAACGAATATCGCAAATGCATTCGAGAATTGGAAAATCCGTTAGTTACACAGCTATTAGATATCCTACACGCATTATGCAACCTTTTACTTGTGAAACCGGAAAATTTGCAAGAAGTTTGCACGGGAGAGACTTTGGTAAGTAAAATATGACAATATTTTGCGTCAAGGGAGTTTAAGCATTTTCATACATAATTCTATTAAACATAAACAATAAAAAAAAACAGTTCTCTTTAATTCTTTTGGAATACTAAACAATATTTTTATTAAATTATCCGACAACATAATTATTAAAATGTATATATTTTGGAGCTTTGCTATATGCTTGATTCAAATAGGGTTTCTACGACCTCGCCTCTACTAATTTTTCCAGAAATTATCTAAATTTCAATCTAACAACAAATAAATATGTTGCACCGCTTACATTTTATGTCTTCTTCATTTCAGAACTACTTAGACAAATCAGTTGTGCGACAATTTATACAGCTACGTGCTGATTTCAGATTTATTAAAAACACCAATTATCTTAAGAGCATTATGGAATGAAACTTCAATATGTGTAATTATATAATATTAATAAGCACTGTAATCAAAATATTTATAGTAATAATGAAATATGAAAATAATAAAATATGAAAATAATAAAACTATATTTCATTCAAGCAACGATGAAGAAAAAATCGTAAAAGATGGAATTGGTAAGTTATTTACAATTACTTTTTATTACGCTCCATTATCAAAAATCGCCTCTAATTAACCAAATTAGAATGAATGAATTGCATTAGTGTTAGAAAGGAAGAAGAAAAAATACAAAACATTTAATCAAATGTCTTTAGAAATTGCTACCGTATCAGGTGTTACCCTCTGCCTAACCAAATACTTCGCCAGTTATATATTGATCGCAATACAAGCATTATACGTTTTGCTAAGTAAAAAGTGAAATATACAAACGCAACGTTTAGGAGAGTCTCCATAAAATGATCATCATCAATAGATATGTAGTATATAAAAGGGGCCAGAGCAGAGGTTCAGGATATCTAATAAAAAATTAAAAAAAGCGCTAAGATAAACGGAACCATACATCAAATATCAAAGCTTAGAAAAGCTATACTAAAATTCGTCGAAATTCCAAAGTTTGATAACTTTTTTTTTTAAGAATTTGGGCTGTTATTCAAATTCTGTACAAAATGTATTCTCAGAAAGCTAAACAATGTCCACATTCCAAACATTCAAATATAATTAATAATAAGGCCATAGCCTTAGTAGTCTTCTTACAACATACCGCTAGATGAACAGCCCCGAGTAACTAGCTCAAACTATTTTTTGAAAAATATAATCCAAGGTTACATATTGAAGTTTTTATTGAGCCCTTTTAATTGTGGCTTGTTATTGATCAATAATCTGAATGCATAATTAAATATACAAAAATGGTAGAGTAACTTTTAACTAACATATTATTTTAAATTAGAAAATAATTAACTTTTAACCCTCTTTTTGAATCCCTCAGTTTAAAAAATGTTGGTTTCCAAACGTTCAAATTTCAAATTAATATTCTGAGTTCTCACAATCAATTGTATTATCGGCATAAAAATGATGAATTATTATCGTTTAATTACCAGTAAAATCGATCTATCTGAAGGACTAACAGTTATTTCACAATCATTTAAAGTTTATAAGTACGCACATACTTATGGCATTCTTACGAAGTGAATATGCTCATTAAAAGAATTACGAAAACTTTTGAAGTGGACGATTCTGCTTTCTCGTCGTGTTCGGATTTGAAAATTTATGATCGTACACATTTTATGATACGAAGCTGTGGGAATTTCTCTTGTACGTGTACGTAATTTGTGGTCGTAACGGAAATATCGAGTGCTTATTAATAAAAAGTGATGGAAGCTCAACTTATTAACGAAAAAATAAATTAAATTTTAGCATTATATTACGATATTACCCCCAAATTTAGTAAGAATTTCGCAAATGTCAGTTAACACGTCTTTAGATAGCAATATTAATAAATAGTAGAATAAAAATAATAATGGAATAGAAAAAAAAATAAAAAAAAAATTAAATAAAATAAAAGAAAATTAATATGTCACAATATGTTTATATTCCATTAAATAAACAAGAAAATTCAAATAATACATAGAATATTACGATTTTTATGAGAGGGAAGAAATATAAATAATAGAATTATTGTCGTTCCCAAGGGGAACATCGTGTCATGAATCTCATGTCACATGAATCGAATTGAAAATCCTGAGATTGCAAACCTGAATTTGAATTTGTGGAAACGTGCTTTATTCACCTTTTGGTGTATATATGGTACATGCATATAAATGTATGAATAAGGAATTTTGAATAAGTAGATAGCTATGCTATTTAATTCACTAAAACATTCCAATTAAAATTTAATACTTATGCGAAATGTATAGGCTGCATTATTTGGCGTATACTGTATTTCATTCGGCTATTATTAATTAAATTATATCTTACTTTACTATAATAACGTACCAAAAAAATAATGCCTCACACTCAAAATAAAAATTTGGCCATTGATTTCATGTATTATTTTTATTACCCTAGAAATAATGAAATACCATTAATGTTTGGAAAATATAATCGCACTTTAACATGTCATCAGCTCTCTGTTTTACCGTGTAACAAATTTACTGGTATTTCTGGATTAGAACTATAATCTAAACTGGTTAGAATGTATTACACAATCTGGGAGGCAGCACTCAATTAAACTGTAATTGTTTATAAAATATATTTTCAAAATATATTTTAAAATATAGAGAAATGGATAGAAATGGATAGACAAATTTATTGAACTGTGTGTATATGAATGTATATATTTATTTAATAAATTAATAATTATTTAATATTAATTAATTGTATGCCTTATTTATTTGTTGATGCACATACACTTGTGTATAAAGCAGCCTTTGTCATAGGTTTTTGTCATGTATAAATATGTACATATTTATTTACACACTTTTGTATATATTAAACATTCAATCAAAGTAATTCATGAATTTACTGCTTCTTTTTAATCCAGATTTTATTTCTCTGATAAAATGGCATGTACAGCTATTTACTATTGACGTATTTCCTCACTTGAATGCTACCTATGCTTATCAAGAAAAAAGAAGTATAACAATGCTATTCATTGCTACCTACTTGAATTTAATTGCCTTTAATATTAATTGCTATTCTCTATCCCTGCTTACATATGAATACATATGTATGTATGTATACGGTATACGAGGGTATATGATAAAACCAACAGGCTGATCAAGCTAAACACCCAACTAGGAAAGCTTTCAAAACCTATTTTAGGAACCTTTCTAAAATATATAGTAGTACTTAGTCGTAAAAAGAGGAAATTTATATTTTGAAACTTTTGCATTCATTTAAATTATTTTATTCTATTACCTTAAATTTCGGGAAGGAAGCCATTTTGTTGATGAAGATATGTATGTTGTTCTTGCTGTAAGAACTGTAAAATATAGAAGTAGTATTTAAAAAGTTATTATTATTTAATTTGGGAAAAGAGAACATATAGTGAACCAAAGTTAATCTAATATTTTTTTCTCATCGTTACAAACAAAAACGTTTTAAGAAGATCCATCTTGTTTGAGTATATTATTTAGTACATATGTTCCAAAATGATATACAAAGTTGAAGGTTTGGGAGGTTACATTATTCGGCATAAATGTGTGGCATACATGTATGTTTGAATTTAAGAGGATATAATTATTATCCCTTCAAATTGGTTAATAATCGCGATTTTTATTAAAGCCATAACTAGAATAAAAATAGAGATATCTTGATGAAACTTGGTACACGTGTTCTTTGGCACTATGAGAAGATTGATAGATGACGCCTACAAAATGCCATTAAGCGAGAAATTATAAAGTACTGCATCTAAGTCACAAATTAAGACATTGTACTATAATTTGGTACAGGAAATCGCAGTGGGGAGGGGCATCTGCAATCTAATAGGATTAGTGTACATATCTCACAAACTTCTAAAGTTATATCAACCACCCACTTTTAAGTGAAATATCATATCTCAAGAACGACTCTACCAATTTTAAGCAAATTTGCTACATAACATTATATGGGCGTAATTGCACTACAACTACGCCAGAATATACCTACTTTGCAGAATACACACTTTTAAATTCTTCCTGCCTCTTTTACCTTAGAAAAGGTAAAATCGCGCAAATAATGCCTTCAAGACGTGGCACCTCTCTGCCAAAAATGATCGAAATCGGGCCTTAACCTTTCAAGGCCCCATATACCGAATATGGGGACCTCTGTGCTTATGCCTGACTACCGAAAATATCAAGCAATACGTGAGATAATTTAATGCAATTTATATGGCATCTTTTCCTGATAATGATGTACCTTGGTACCAAAACTGGATAAACTCGGGTCAATACTTCCCTTAGCCTTCATATATAGCTAATATACGGGTTTTCAAACTTCCTGTTCCTGTTCGCTTTACACCTTATATATGAGTGAAAATGTAAGATATCTTAACCTTGGATATGCTATAGTTTCATGTCGTAAATGAATGAAATCGGCCAATGAATTACTCCAGCCTCCATATACTGTATCTAATGATTTTCGTTATTCTAGTGGACTTTATGACTATATTTAATATATAATATGACTATATAATATATAATAGGACTCTATATAATATAAAAATTTACCAATAAATTAAAATATTTCCCCGCCTTTGAGCCTTACAAATTGCAAAAATATGATATGTTCGGTTACACCCGAATTTAGTCCTTCCTTATTTGTTATTTTAAAAGTTATCATAAGCATACGTGTATCAAATCTAAAATAATCTACCAATTTTAGTTGCCTATTAAACATATTAACATCTGAGATACCTATATTCCTTCAGGATCTCGATATGACGTACTGTATGTTAATGTTTCAAGCTGTTCCACAATACCTTGCCAAATGGCTCGCGGTTCAACGGTGATGGTAAAAGTTATTTTTGATGACAACGGTAAGTTTAATTACATACATATGTACACAAATGTATTTTGACAATTATTTAAAATATTGAAAAGAAACATACCACTTTATTTTAAATAGTACCGTTGCTATTAAATAATGGTAGCTTGATATGCTAGTATATCATATATTAGCTTACCACGATTTCCCGACATTTTTCTTGAAATGTTATTTAATAAATTGCAAGAGTTTTCTGTATTGTATTTTATTATTGTATATTCTGTATATAGTTTACAATCAACTTTCAATATTAAATACGCAAATCACAAATCGTATTTTTTCAAGAAATGTTTTGAATTTAATATCTATGTTTAACGTAAAGTAATATGCTTTAATCAATAAATCACTTATAATTTGTTATTAATTTTAGTTGAATTTAGCAGAAAAAAGAGAATAATAATTTAAAATGATATATAAAGTAGAAATGAGCATATTTTACTTAATAATAATATTATACAATTGTACACAAAATAATACATACTTTGGTTTACAGTTAACTATTCAGAATCACTAATCTTGTATTTATTTTGTAGTAGAGTGAATTTCAAAATGCCAATATGGTTTAAATTTTATGAATAAAGTAATGTTATGAATGCGTAAAATGTTAAATACGTATAAACTTGCATACATACATATATATAAATATAATAGTATATATTTAAAAAAAAATCATAGAAGTACAAAATAGAATGTACAGTAATTGACACTTAATTGGAAACGTGATTATTTAAGTCCTTCCTCCAAAGCGAATTCTTGTTTTCAATAAACCTTTTTTTTATAACTAACCAAAATGACTATTTACAAACTTAGCGAAAATATAAATATAATAATTACAATATGCTTTATTTAATAATAATAAAAAAAATATTTTGTTTTATTTTAGGGGATAATACCTCGTTTTTAAGGCATCGTGTCCGTTGGATCTTTAATGCTATTAAAACAAACGCCGTCATTACTCCAGATCCTTGTGATGATAAAAAACGCTGTTTACTTGATGAAAGCGATGGAAAATCCTACATTGCTGAAGTTTTGGTCGGCAACACCCTTCCTAATGTAAGATTTAGAATATACATCCATTTGAGCACACTATTGACAATTATTACAGATTTCTTTCATCTATTTATTTGTTTAATACTGGATTGCTATTTCCAGATACGTGGTACCATGATGTGGGTAGCAGAGCGCGCTAACAACGTTGAAGTTATTTGTTTTAAAATCCCAATTATTGTAACCATAAATAAAAAATAATGGAAATGTACACATGTACGCATGAAATAAAAATTTTCCTAATATATGTTTTGAGTAAATATGGCAAATTGACTGACATTAAGATTGTGTGAATGACCAAAGTTTATACGCTCTCATGTTTTATATAAGGGTTTCATTTCATATTCAAAGAGAGGGAAGAAAGTTCGACATATACCATCATCATAAATGCTTTTATCAATTTTTATTTGCAATCAGGATATAATAAACACATATAAAAGTTGTTATATTTTTATTTCATAAAAATCATATCAATAAGTTAGTTTTCTGTACAAATGGGAATATTATGCATACGTGAAAACATATAAACTTACATAAATGTATAAACAAATACTATAAAACCGTGTGCATAATTTTGCACATTAGAAAATACATAAACATTTAATATACAACAGTTTTTGTTTTTAGGCTTTTAATAAGGCACTACACAAAATAACTACAAAAATAAGTTTTTACATTAACAATTAACACTATAAATATTTAAGAAAACAATAGAATTATCGTGATTACTGTTGTTTTTTTTTTCTTTTCTTTTTTTCAACATTGTGTTTAGCATTTAATACCATTTGAGCAAACATACAAAAATGCACATCTTTGCTTTTATGTTTTCTTGATTTCCTCTAGGATTTTGGTGAACGATAGAGGTCGTTTAAAATTTTTGACCTCAGTGAAGACTAACTCTTTCCATTTCTCTACTGGCAAATCCATGTCTTCAAAGCTTTGATCATATAATGGCGAAGTTTGTTCGTCACTTGGTTCTGAATAATTACCCATATAGGGATGCGCTAATGCTTGTTCAGCTGTAATACGTTTTTCTGAATCCAGCTCTAACATTTTCTCTAGCAAATCAATAGCTAGAGGATTAGCGCCTTTAAATACTTCTTTAAAGCTGCGTCGTTTCATCGGTGGTAACGATTTTATGTAATTACGTGCACTTTCTGATGATATTTTCTTCATGAAGTCATCAGGTGGGGTTCCTAATATTTCCATGATAAGATTTAATTGGTTTATATGATCAGTACCTGGAAATAAAGTACGTCCAGTAAGTAATTCTGCCATTATACAACCAACGGACCAGATATCAACTGTTTGGTTGTAATGCATCCAATTTAGCATAATTTCTGGAGCACGATACCATCTAGTAGCTACATAACCAGTCATTTCACTTTCTGTTGGCCGAGCTAGTCCAAAATCTAAAATACGTAATTCGCAATCCTCATTTACGGCAATATTGGACGGCTTTAGATCGCGATGGATTATGCCTGCACTATGAATATACTTGAGACCTCGAAGTATTTGATATACCAAAAACTGCACATGATCATCTGAAAGTCGTTGAGTTCTTATAATATTATTTAAATCAGCATCTAAAAATTGCGTTACTAAGTACACTTGTTCAAATGATTTCAGTGTTACATCTTTATCATGAGGATGGAATACATCGAGCAATCCAATGACATTGTCGTGATCCATATGCTTTAATAAACGTATCTCACGATAAGTGCGCTTGGCATGTACAGCCGATTGAAAAGGACGTGTAAGTCTTTTAATAGCTACATACATATCCGTACCTTCAACAAGAGCTTTAATTACCTGTCCATAAGCTCCAGACCCAACTGGTTGCGCTTTTTGATAAATATCAGGTATCTCCCATTCGGTGCGGTTATAATCAAATTTATAAAAGTTCATTTTACTGATATTGCTGCGTGATTGATTAATAAAATATTCTGTATAATGTTGTATTACACATAAAAATTTTGTACAAACAAATGTAGATGGGTGCAACAAGTTCGTATGTCGGTTAGTCCTAATGGGATACAAATATTATAATATAATATAATGCAATGATAAAGAACAATATGAATGTACTTACTGTATTGAATTTAATATTTCCGCTCTTATTCCACATGGGTATAAAAATGCTATAAAAATTAATAAAATCCGAATTGAGTTAGCTACTGATACGGATGACTTTTAGCAAGTGTATTCATTTTTGTAATCATAATAACACGCAGAGTTGCCGCTAACCGAAACACTACTTTATCATCGAAAACCCTAATTATATTGTAAGAATTGTATATAAAACATACCTAAAACAATAATATTGAACTCAACCATAATACTGATTAAACATTTTGTTACCAATCAAGGGATTGTATACTTTTAACAACTCAACAAATTGGAAAGTTCTAAACTCGAATGTTCTATTGCAATTTAATTTTAACAAACAAGTAAAATATAAGTTATATCATTAATAACGTTAATTACCAGAGAGCTCTACCACAAATTTCTCTTAAAGTTTCTATGAGTTTCTTAAGCATGCGTTGACAAAACTACAGGAAACGCTTGTGTACGTGCCTTTCTTATTCTTTTCATGCCTTTCTTACTCATTGAGTCAAATTCATTCAATGCAATGAATTTTCAGTTAGTCACGGCTTGCAAGGTATCTCCACTGAAAGATAATTCCACAAGATAATTCAGAAATAAATACGTACAATAGTTAATTCAAAGGAACAGCTGTTTGCTTATTTCCGCTGTTTTAGCAGATGGTCATGCCGGACTAATATTTTATTTCGCTTAGAAAAATTTATTAAATTTAGAGAGGTGGCAGGGTTCGTATAAGTCTGTGTTTGTTATTTTTTAATCTAACCAAGTAAATACAATAATTAATTCAATTTTGCGGTGTAATTTTTTGGCGGTCATTAATCAGATAAGTATAGAGATAAGAAAATATTTAAAACATATATTTACTTACTTTACTTACGACAATCAGAGGTAGTTAAATTAGCAGGATACTCCACATAAAAGCATTTCTCAACTGCCACTAACTAAATTGTTTTGTTGTTAGCAAAGTATGGTGCGGAAACGCCTTCAATTACAGAATTACACATAAAAATAAGAACTTGATTGAAGATTAAAAATATTTGTGATATAATTAAAGATATGTAAGTTTTTTAGAATACGTACATGTACATTGCATATATTTATATATGTAAGTTATCCTATTTGGTGGTTTTTATACTGACATACGAAATTGTATCAATATTACAATGTACATACTGATAGTGAAAAAATACTGAAAAATAATTTTGTTAATTAAGAGCGTAGTATACATGACATGCAATACCTATTTTTCTCTTAATAATAAAGTCACTTACTTTTCCGAGTGTTCCAATGTTAATTGTAACAAAATTTCCGGCTACAAATGTAACAGCTTCCTGCCATAGTTGCATTGATATTCGATGCATGCATCTCATTAGCGGCAGATTCCGACGATCTTTTAAACAAGTTCTAAAATACGAACGTAATTCTCTGTCCTTAAGCGAGCATGAAAGTAAGTTTATGAATCCGAGAAGAATAAGCGAAATTGTAACAACACTCACTCTTCGTTCACAGATGGAGCAAAGGAAGCATGCAATCGTTAAAGTGGATATTTGCATAATCCAAATAACAATTAAATCTATGGGCAACAAATTACAAGGAAATCTCTTATTTTTGTCTCAGTTGGTTACTTACAATATCTAATTACTATCGACGTTCCTGTTTCTAAATTTAAAACTGCCCAATATGCCAAAAGAGTTAAATCAATAAGTTGCTTTGCAAATAATCCTGGTAAACTCCATTCAAAGTAGTCCGTTAAGAGCTGCACGTTCTCCCAAAGCAAAGCATGCAAGTCTTGCAGTGCCTTAAATCCTAATAAACATTCACGTCGCTGAAAGCTTCTTTCAAATCGTGTCGCCTCCAACCGCCTACAATGCTGCTTGGCTGCTATACATACATTACAGATCATTACCATGAATACAATAATGAAACACATAAACTCGAATAATTTAACTTTTAACACTAACTCTGCGTGCAAGCTTATTAACAATCTAACGGGTGATGTTGGTTGTAAAGCCATTATGAACACTAGCATTAAGAGCAAACCACAATAGATTGTAAAATGAATCTGTAACAAGTTGACACAAAACTTTAGCTTAGACAAATTAAATTGTATTCCGAATTTTTGCAATAACAACTTTCGCATTTGTTCAAATTTACTGAAAATTTCCATGTACATATGAGACTTGCAAGTGCTCTCCAAATGTGTTATTAGTTGAACCAGTATTAAAGTGCTAAAACCAAGACCATCTATAACCGATGAAAAGACGTCTTTAACATTGTAAATTGCATCTTGTACACGCTTTAAGTGTTCGTTTATTAAGAACCCGGTCAGAGAAAAGACTGCAAGAAAGTGCAAACACAACACAAATCCCTTTCGACAAGACATTCCTGGTTTGCTGCCACAGTGATTTGAATAAGGTATCATCGCCATTATAACCATTATACGCTTAAAGAGTTGCAGTGACACTTCGAATATCGTCAGTTCCAATTGCGCCATGCCAGATATCGATTTGTAGTACACTATAGCACCGTTAAGAAACAAATATGCAGCTAGCGAACTCTCCATGCATACGTGATAATTTTTTTAATTACATACTTATCTACACGCAATATCAATTCTTAATAATTTGTGATCCAATCAAAATTGTGTTAAATGCGTTTATATTTCTTTCACATGAACGTGCATACATACATAAACTAAGGCATCAAGTGCGTGACTACCATTCGGTACCTCATGGGTTCGAAATATTATACGGTCATGAACAAACTATAACTAGACGTTTAAAAACAATAATTAACGATTCAATAGGCTATTAATCAAATTTAGTTCCTACGATGGATTTCCTTTCTTTTGTCGTTTGTAGTTTAAACTGAATCAATATAACAACGATAAATAAATTGTAATCGCCAGGATTATCTAGATAATTATAAATCCGTATATAAACTTCAACAATTTTAAATATACTAAACTTATAAGCTTACCGTTCCAAAGTTCTTCAAGTTTATGTCAAATAAACCACCACAAGTGAAGAGCATTTGTTGTTGCATCAGTTGAAGCGAATATTTCTGTAAACGTATACTCAGATGTTCGACAATTCCCACGGATTTAAGTGTATGTAGTAAAGTGCCAAATCGGTTATACTATGTATAGGAAGTAAATCTTGCTATATTTATTAATATTTTTATTGTTGAAGAGATGTACTTGTCTGCAGTTTTACGAATCCAATAAAAACCTTTCGGCCCTTGGGAACAATCTTTAAATTTCTATGATACTACATTAACAGTATCAATATTCGAACATGATGGATAACAAAAATTATTTTAGGAAAGCTCAAACTTTTTTACACATCGTTATTAATCTATCATCCTCTATTACTATCCTCCTAAAAATTATACTTCTCAGGTATAACATTTTTAATCACCACAACTTCCTACACCATATCATCGTTATTTTGGAAACAGGAAAATTCTAGGTGACCTAAATCAGTTGATTACAATGGCTTGGGAAGGATATTTTAGCATTTTGATTGACGATGATACTTATACTTCTACTTCTGCTTCTACTTTTTTTTAACAAAATAAATTACCCACTTTGAAACTAAATTACTCTGACAGTCCGAAATCAAAAAAAAAAATAAATTTTTATGAGATGCCTACGTCAATAGTTGTTTTTCTAATAGTGATTCGACGACTCACCGACATTATTTTTTTCCGACCTTCAACGTGAACGCACAGGATACCTCACTCAAATTTAGAATACACCTCGTATTTGCAATTAAATAACATATTTTATCTCACCTCATCATGCAACATTGACTCAAATAGCAGGATATAAACAAAGTAGCAATAATCAAAATGGCGAAGGCAATGCGACCTAAATGCATACAAAATTTAAATATATATGTTTTAGGAGTGTTTAGAATTATAATTAACGTACATAGTCGCAAATTAAAATTCTCAAATTCCAAATTGGTCTAACCCCAAAGTATAGTTTGTGTTATAGTACATCCATGATAGAAGAACACCATAGACAGAGAAATGCAAAAATATCTCTCCACTTCACTCAATAACTGCCAGACACGTGTCAGTAGCTGCTGATTCCTTTGTAGTTCCGCATATAAACTCCAACGCAAGCCTTTCACAAAGCGCCAATTTTCGCTTCAAATGCGCCAGCTGTTGGTGAACCAAGTATAACAACTCCTATATCAAACAGCACACTAACACAATATTCTACTCCTTTAATTTGTGATAATAAACTGAACACCACAGTGACCCATCGCAAATCTGGTGTGAGTGTTGTGTTGGATAGCACATAACTCAGTTGTAGTAGAAAGTCTTAAACTATGAACAACCAAATTCCAATACGTAGGCAAAATCGCCAACGAATAAAACGCAACGAACACGCTGCTGTAAAGTGTTTTCGTATATCCGATTCCAGTTGCACTGCATTAATGAGTATGCTTCGTAGTAGTTGGTGTCCAGTTAATGTTTGATTATAGATCACTATTTGAACCATGATTTGCATGACGTTGATGCCAATGGTTCAAATACAAGTCAAGTTGTCTAAAGAGTTTTTCCACACAAAACTACTGATCACGGTATTCTTTATATGCTCCATATATATATGCTGCGAAAGTAATACGAAATAGGTGGAACAGCCAAAGCCGATTGGATGGTGCTTTACGCAATATCAAGAATGGTGGCATCATGACAGCGAATAATCATAAAGTCCATAAGTGAGGTTTAATAACGGCAATTAACGCGGATTCGGAAAATTTTACTTGGCGCATTTTGTACCTGACTTTTATGAGTTCATAGTTACTGACACTCAATAAAAGGCGTACTTGTACTGTGCGAAAATATTGTGTTAATATGAAATTGAAAAAGTTTGGCACTTTCCAAATTAATAAGCTTAAATTTAAGAGACTGTATGTTATCATGAAATCTTTGTGAAAACGATCTAAGATATATGTGCCATTGTAAATTACATTAAAAGTCACTTATACGCCACGTATTTCAATTTCCACACTTTATACAAATATAGACGTTGTATGTTTATCAGAGAAATGATAATTGAATTAAGAGGGTTTAATTAATATTTTCAAATTCACCATTTTGGTCGAGTTGAGCCATTTGATCCTTTAAAATAAATAAAACCTCTTTACTTGGAAAGGAACTTTGATAAAATATTTTTTAAATAAAAAGTATACTTTTTTCCTGACATTTGTATGTTGTGAAGAAAAATTTCATTACTAAAAATCATATTTGTATGAATTATAGTGGCACCTCCTCATAGAAAAGAAGCGAACTTTTCAACCTGCTTGGTGTTCTGATAAATGTGTTTATATAAATATATATAAATGTATAAATGTAAATGTGAATGAAAAAAAATAGTTTAGTTAAAAAAAGTGTATATATGAAATCGAGGTATTTATCAGAGTTTTGTCAGTGATAAATGTCGGCATACAGGAGACCCGTGGAATAAATTTTAAACATGACGATACGTTAAATAGTTAATCCCGCGCATATCTTTAATATGTAAACTAAGCATTTGGTTTTAAATAAGATTTATTTATTTATCTCTTTTCACCAAATTTCGGTACAGATGATATTAACGATTTCACATTTGCAGTAACACCTTGTCTGTTAATAGTTTTATTCAATACGCACTTCAATCCTCGATTTCCTTCCTGTTTCAGCTTGTAATTTGAATTGAATTAGTATAACAATGTAAGTGGCAATGGTCAATATTGTCTAAATTATTATGCATAGAAAAATTAGGTTTTACAAAAGTTCACTTATCCTTCATACTTATTTACTCACCATCCCAAAATTCTTCAAGTTTATGTCAAAAAAGCCACCACAAGTAAATAGCATCTTTTGATGCATCAGTTGCAGCGAATACTCCTGTAAACGAATATTGAGTTGCTCGTCGATCCCAACAGTTTTCAATTTATGTAGTATTGTACCAAATCGATTGTACTTCAAAGAGACACAACAATAATTTTCTAGACATGGTGGGTACTGAAAATGTTATTAAAATATTTATAGGGGTTTGTTATTACCTCATCAATGCAGCACTGACTTCGATAGCAGGGTATAAATAACGAAACGATCATCATGACAATGTAGAGAATGCGACCTAATTAAAAAAGTGTAAACTATTTATATATAACGAAATATAACGGTCGTTTGTAACACCTAAAACTAATCGAGATAGATACGGAGTTATATATGGAAATCAAAATGATTAGGATGACGAGAAGAGTTGAATTCCGGGTAGCTGTCTGTCCATCCGTGTAAGCGGTAACTTCAGTAAAAATTAAGATATCTTGGTGAAACATGGTACACGTTTTCAGTAGCACCATAAGAATTTTGGTAGTGAAGATGGGCAAAATCGGATCATTGCCACGTTCTTAGCAAAAAATTAAGAAATGAAACTGTTACTGACTTAGTACCAAATACCAAATACTAAATAGGACTTAGAACGGCTTACGAAATTCTATGAAAAGTAGAAATATTCTCATCATTGGATTATAAGTAATCCGAAATTATATAATGGGTTTCTCATACATCCCATAAATCTATAAACACATTAAAGAAACTTACATAAGCGCTGTGTAAAATCATCCAGCTCAAAATTAATATAGCCCCAATGTATGGTTTGCGTTATTAAAAATCCATTATAAAAGAATAGTATACATATTGGAATGCAAAAATATCGCTCCACTTGATTCAGTAGATCCCAGACACGGGCCAGAAGTTTTTGGTTTATTTGTAATTGCGCGAATAAATTCCAACGTAGATCCGCTCTTTCACATCGTGCCAATTCTCGTTTCAAATGTACCAGCTGTTCCTGCACCAAGTATAATAGCTCCTGTATCATTTGCACATTAACACAATATTCAACTCCTTTCATTTGAATTAATATGGCGCAAAACCCAATAATACATTTAGAAAGTGGTGTTAGTGAAGTCGTAGTGAGGACATAAGTCAGATGAGGCAGAAAAACACAAATTATTAATAACCAAAGGCCTATACGTAGATGAAATCGCCAACGCATAGGGCATAATGCAGACATGGCTGCACAATGTTGTCGTATATCCATTTCTAGCTGCATCACACTACTGAGTATGCTCCGAAGTAGTTTGTGTCCAGTTAATGCTTGAGTATAGATCACTGTTTGTACTATGAGTTGTACGATATTGATGCCAAGACTTAAAATATAAGTCATACTACCCATAGAGCTCGCGTGCACAAAATAACCGATCCTCGCATTGTTTAAATATTCGACCCAGACGCTTAAAGTCAATTGAAACAGTATATATACTGCGAAAATAATACAAAACCCAAGCCGATCTAATGGTGCCCTACGCAATATCATAAATGGTGGCATCACAACAGCGAATAATGAAAATGTCCACAAATAGGGAGTAATAACGGTAATTAACGCGGATTCGGCAAATTTCACTGGACGCATAATTTACTTGTGTGAACTTTGAGTTACGTGCACTCAATAACAACTATAACATTTACTTTTAATAGCCACAGGATTTCCTTTTACTAATGTTTGTCAATATTATATAAACGAAATGTGTATTTATTGTCATGTTTTGTTTGTGGTTATAATATCTCATATGCGTATATCTTCCTACAAATACAAACATATATGTTTGCATATCTATTTGAGAATTAATTAGCAAATGTACAAGTAATTAATCTAGTAGAATACGGACGAATAGAATAAGCAAACACGAAGTACTTTTAATATGAAGAAGGTTAATTTGTTCGAGCATATTATTGTTGCTTGACTATCCACTTAATTTTTGTATATTATTTGATGAGTAAAAAATTAGTTTATGTGTTTCCGTCGTTTTCAAGATATCCGTGATATTTTTCCTGAAATATTTCTTATTTTATGATCAACCGAAGATTAACCTCACTTTTTCACCACATCTTTTGCAGTGGTTTTTTTAAGAATACAAGTTATATATTTCAATTCAAGGAAAAGTTTCGCATTCAAAATTCATTAAATTTCACGAAATTCAAATTATGCATAACTATATACATATGTTAAACTTAGTCAATTTGAAGTGACTTTTATGATGAATATGTAATGTTAAAAATGCATTCTCTTAATATAAGATTATTATTATTTCTATGTTGTTGCCTATGCCCCATCAGTAGTCGGTTGCCATGCATAGTGCCAATTTTGCCGTACGGTTGTGTAACGGCCACTATACAGATATAGCATATATATGACTCTTATATATAACATACGTAAATGGTACTACCGAAAAACTTACATAAACGCAGCTTTAAATCATCAAGCTCAAAGTTAATGTAGCCCCAGTGTATGGTTTGCGTCATTAAAAATCCATTATAAAAGAATAGCATACATATTGGAATGCAAAAATATCGCTCCACTCGCTTCAGTAGATCCCAGACACGGGCCAGTAGGTTTTGATTTGTTTGTAATTCAGCGAATAAGTCGCAACGTAGCTCCATTCTTTCACAGTGCGCCAATTCCCGTTTCAAATGTACCAGGTGTTGCTGCACCAAGTATAATAGCTCCTGTATCATTTGCACACTAACACAATATTCAACTCCTTTCATTTGAATCAATGTACAGCCAAATATCGAGAGTACATGAAGTAGAGCTGTGTATTCTCCAGGAGACAGTTCATAACTTAGATACACTATGAAAGTACAGATGACTAGCAACCAAATTCCAATATGTAAGAATAAACGCCAACGAATGGCACACAACGAACCCACGGCTGTAGAGTGTTTTCGTATATCCGATTCCAGTTGCACTACATTAATGAAAATACTACGAAGTAGTTGGTGTCCAGTCAATGCTTGTGTACAGATCACTATTTGCACTGTGAGCTGCACGACAATGATACAAATTGTTAAAATAAAAGTTTTGCTGTCCAGGGTGTTTCTTCTCACATAATTAATAAGGAAGTTTTTGTTTATATACGCGATCCAAAAACTAATTGTACCTTGTAATAGTATATATATTGCGAAAATAATATGTGTTAGAAATAACAACCATTGACGATGGGTTGAAATCGTGCGTAGTATGTAATACGGCGGTAACATGTTTGCAAATAACGTAAATGCCCAGAGGTAGGGTCTAATGGCAATGATTAATATAGACCCGGAAAATATCACACAGCGCAAGTTGTCCATTTATGCACGTCGTTGTATCTACTAGCACTTAATATTGACTACTACTAGCATTATTGAAGGAAATAAAGCGAAGTTATCAAATTAATTGAAATAAAAGCGTAAATAAAACATATCAGATTAATTTTACATAAATATTCAGTAAATAGGTAAGGAAAAGCTAAGTTCGGGTGCAGCCGAATGTTTAATTTCTCGCAATTAAAAGTGTTGAAAATTTTCCGAGACTCTACCAAACTTTATAACAAAATATATGGGGTCTAAATCAAGATCTGGACCGAATTCACGCCAACTTTTTCACGCCAAACCACATTGTGGTCAACAATGCATGTCCACTTAATTTCATTAAAAAATTTCATTGAAAAATTGACTGAAAATATACGATACGAAGTCAACCGAAAGGTTGAATATCATTACAATATTATGGGTATATTGGGGCTACAAGTAGCTATCTATCGATCTCATTTATTTTTGCATTAAACTAAGGTATGCTCTAGAAAATTTTTTTCTCGTATTTTTTCTAGTCGTTATTTTTAGTAAAGTAATTTATGGACCGATTTCATTAATTTTTGGAAACCAAACCAAACTGCAGTCCGAGGTTCACTCCACCACCACTTCAAGTTCACTTAATTATTAATTGGAAGGTCTGGAGCTATTGGAAGGTCTGGGCCCATATCGTAAATTTTGACGCCAAACCACATTATGAACAAGACTGATGGGCAGACAAACAGACATATTCAAATCAATTCGACTCGTCACGCTTCCTATATCCACTTGGATTACTTTTGGGTTTCACAAAAAACTGTTAAGTGAACAAAACTACTGTATCTGGATTATGTTGTGGGTATATAAAAATGGAAATTGGAAAATTTAATTTAAATCTTTTTAAGTTAATAATTAAAATTAAAACACTCTCTTGGTTCATAAAGCTGAAGTGGTGTGAAAAGTAAATTTTTATGAAGAGATGTGGAGATTTAAGTTGATCCATCCTTAATGATGGTTGATTGTCGAAATAACTAGACATCAACATATTTCCATACTTAGAAATCCTTACTAAAATGATAGAACTAACGGGTATAATCCCATTGTAAAGACATAGAAGTATGTACGGCAGATGGAATGTAAGTAAATTGTAAAGAAATGAATTGAAATCCAAGTAGTTAAGGCAAAAATGCCCATGGATAGTGTATCGAAAGTAATCTCCCCCCAAACTTATCAAACGAAAATTTGAGTAATTTATTAAATTCAATATGTAAATTTAATTTTTCATTATTTGAATTTTTATCTGGGAATGAAAAAATATGAATGCTGAAATGTCAAACATAAATAAGCTACAATAAGGCAATTAATTAATTGGGTTAATCATATTATTCAAAACGATTTCCAAACTTTGATTTCTTCTCAGTTTCTGCTTGTAATTTGAATTGAATTAGTATTACAATATAAGTCGTAATTGTTAAGCTTATCTGAATATTTATAAAGAGAAAAATTTGCTTAATTAATTTTCACTTCTCATACATACTTATTTTCTCACCGCTCCGAAATTCTTCAAGTTTATGTCAAAGAAGCCGCCACAAGTAAAGAGTATCTTTTGATGCATCAGTTGAAGCGAATACTCCTGTAAACGCATATTGAGTTGCTCGTCAATACCCATGGTCTTCAACTTGTGCAATATTGTGCCGAATCGGTTATACTATAGAAATTATATAATGTAATGTAATTGATACATATGTTACACATGATACATTACATATGATACATGCATAGTATGTGCTAGTTGTTCATTTCAACAAAAGTATAATCTGAAATACACTAGAATTCTTTATTTCTATTGAGATATTTCAAAGAAGTTAATTTTGTTCAAACACGTCCATCCATCCAGAAATTACTTAATTTTTTTTTATCAAATACTCATTATTTCAAACATGACGGGACTGTGATGAATTGGAGGAAACAGCCCGCTCTTGCAATTTCCAATAAAGAATTCAAACACTTTAACAAAACACCTGTGTAGTTATGCATACATATAAATATATATTAATATACAAAATTCGAATTTACATACCTTATCAATGCAGCACTGACTCAGATAGCAGGGTATGAGCAAAGCCAGAATTATCATGACGGTGTAGACTATGCGATCTATTATAATGTGGATATAAACATTTTAATTAATGTTAACTAATTACCAAAATATTTTTCTAAAATGAAAGTATTTTAATCTAAAGAATTCTAAAGAATTTCTTACACAAAACATTACTAACTGACATTATTCGAATTCACTTACTATGAGAATGATATATGCAATCAGTCTTGTGCTGAATGTCTCTTCCATCCAATTTTTTTGGAATCTCAATAAAGTGATGTTCTTAATTTTAATACCGTAATTTATTTAGTTAATTTCAAAATTACTTATTTTGATGATTAAAGAACTTTATTTTTTACTTTCCGGCTTTCTTGCCTTTAGTCAAAACTCGTACTGAGTTAAAAAATAGTTTACTGCACATAGTTATATCAAGTGAGTGATATTTATCTTAAAGAAGATGAGTTTGGCCATCGATAATAACACTTACATAAACGCAAGTTCAAGCTATCTTGCTCAAAATTGATGTAGGCCCAATGTATAGTTTGTATTATAGCGAAGCCATTCATGAAGAAAAGCATAACCATAGGTATGAGAAAATATCGTTCCACTTGATTGACAAGATTCCAGACACGCGTCAGAAGTTTCTGGTTCGTTTGCAAGTCATCGTATAAACTCCACCGTTGTTCCACTCTTTCACAGCGCACCAGTTCTCGCCTCAAATGTACCAACTGCTGCTGCACCAGGTGTAACAGTTCTTGAATCAATTGCACACTAACACAATATTCAACTCCTTTGAAATGAATCAATATGCCGAAAAATACAATAATTCCACGCTTAATTGGATGAAATGATTTGGTATAAAGCTTATAGCTCAGATAAGGTACAAAAGTCGAGACCACCATGAGCCAAATGCCAACACGAAGCCCTAAACGCCAGCGGAAAGATCCCAATGAATAAGTAGTCGTTAAATGCTTTCGTACATCCAATTCTAACTGTACAATATCTTCGAGTATGTCGCGGAGTAGACGGTGTCTAGTTAATGTTTGCACATATACCGTTATTTGCACTATAAGCTGCACGACATTAATGCCAATACTTAATACACAAGTCATAATATCCAAAGAGTTTCGCATCAAAAAACTACTGAGCAACATATTATAAATATATGCGACCCAAACGCTAATAATAAATTGCACTAGCATATATAGTACGAAAACTGTGCGAATTATATACAACATCCAGTGGCGATATGTTGCAACCTTACGAAGTATATAATATGGCGGCATCACAACAGCAAACAATGACAATGTCCATAAGTATGGCCCAATAATGGTAATTAAAGTTGACTCGGAAAATTCCGCTAATTCCATATCGTAAAAATTATCAACAAAAGTGTACTGAAAAGGAACTAAGTACAACATTTGTTTAAAAATGTTCGTTTTACCTTGACGAAGATTATCTTACTCTGATGGATGTGAATTATGGTCTTTTTGATGTGAAAACTACACTCAGTTTTTTCAGATTACCTGCTGCAAAATGAAAATTCTTCAACGAGAACCTAAAGATGAATGCCACATAAGTATATCTAAATAAAACTACTAAAGTAATGGTAGCACTTTTTGTTCTTGTTGGCTTGTATCTTTCTATCGAAATGTGTTGTGGCCCCTGAAAGACGCCACCTTCTGTTCATCAGATATGCTAAAATTGCTTTAAATATTACTCATACGACTTGAACAACTATTTGTTATTTCCACACATACTTGCATATATATTAGCTTATGCATGTATATATGTATGCAAATTAATGATTAAATGCATTTAACAAATTAAGCTATCAATTAATCCGATGTCACGCTTTATATATTCCATTTTTATGGCTTTCAGATATACTAAAAAGAAATATTCGCGGAAAGGAATTAGTTGAGTTTATAAGTGCTCTTCATTAGTACGACACAAACTCCTTTTTAGAACCTATTGCACCTTCAAAGATCAGATAAACTCAGAAGCTTTGAATAAATTCCGTCAAATCAGAAATATTTGTGGAGTGTGCTCTTAGTATAAGAGGACTTCGGTTCATATTTTTGGACTGGGACCTTGTAAAAAGCCATCTGACATTTCCATTGACAATGGTTTTACAGTAGTCCATTTAAAAAAAAAAAGTGGAATTAATTGGTGGACAGTTTCGTTTATTACGTTAGATATTATTTTTCACAATTTTCGCGTGAGTCATGACATCAAGAAATTCACGTTGAATTAAAAACATTATTCGACCCCTAGCACCAACGTTTAACAACTTAGAAAATCAATGGTTTTCAAAGCTAGCATCCACTCTCTATCACATGGGAAATTGATTCGACTGAAATAATTGCGTAGTTTTCACCGTTAAACTAGAATTATAAATTATAACTCTCATATGACACGATCTCACACGATTAACAAATATAATAAAAAAAGGAAAAATATTTGCTATTTTTTATTTAAAATATATATACGACAAACATGAATATAATAGAACACAAATAAGACTTTGGCTTTTATATAAACGTTTTTATTTATATAATTTTTATTTTTATTAAATACAATTATTGTTGATTATAAAATAACGCCTTAATATTAATAAGTGTATGTATGAATGTATTAATTTAACTATACGTAAATAAGCTACATAATAATTGACAAAATTTATAACAATAATTTTTATGAAAAAAACATATTTCGTGCTGCTAGCGCTGAATGCAACAACAATCAGTTTTTGTCCATTATTTTGTTAACAGGCAGACGTAGAGAAATGAACGCATGTGAGAACTCATGATATATAAGTAACAACTGGAATATAAGTATACCCCTAGTGGATATCAGGGCTCATTAATACGTGTTAAAATACAAAAACATTAATATCGATTAAAGTGTCAGTGTTATTTTGAACAAACAATTAATTCACCTATTTAGATTTGCCACAATAAAAAAATAATATCGAATTGACCCTTAACAATGTACAAAATGTAGATTTTTGCATTTCGGAATGGTTTTAATCAAAATTAGATTGCGAAAAAATTTCGTCTTTATAGAGTTTAACTCATGTGGCGTTTAAATCATTCATAAAACATTAGGCCGCATATAACGAGCTCTGCCTACATTACATATGCTCATATATTTACACGCCTTGGAGCATATACCATGAGTGTTTATACCATGCATATTTTCTGCACACATACCTTTTCTTTAATCTATTCATATATTTTAACTAACTGTTAGGCAATAAGTTTAAGTATACTGCAGTATCTAATTGTCTAGATGTCACAACTTTTCACCAAAAATATATATTTATATTTACCAGTTTATTTATACACATTTTAATTTCTAATGAAATGTAACAAGTTTGCACTGATAGATGGAAGTTTTATTGAATTGTACTTCTAAGTTGGTTGTAATATAATAATAATTCTTCTTACTTCTTCGAATGCAAGACATGCCATTTTTTGTATTTATTTAAAAATAAATCCGCTTAGGAGTAAGTTTTGAAAGCAGATTTTATTTACAAATTATTAACTTTTTTCTGGGTTTAATCCGCTGTTTTAATAATACGAAAGCAATAGCAAAAGCTTAATGTTGTAATGATAATGAGCATGTTCTGAATATGGTAACCTTAAGAAAGGAAAAAATATAGTTTTCATAGTATACAAGCTAATTTCAAATTAAGTGCCAACATGACACAATGTCACAATATTTCACATAACCCATTCAATAATTTTATATCTAATTATATATATGTACACTGTATTTACTGATATATAAATTCATACATATGTAAATTTTATTAACTATTATTCTGATGCTATTATCTAATGGTATTATTTACTCTACTGCTAAATCCTTTCTGCCTACCTTTTAATATTAATAGATATTTGTTTTATTTCATAGTATGTGTTTAAATTATGAATATGTTAATGTAGAAATGTTTAAAGACAATAAACACTTTAAGTAAACTTTAGTATCAACATTAGTGGAATTAAATGCTTCATCATATTTCGCATAACCATAAATACACAAGTTTTTCTAATACATTTTTGAAAGTTTTTAACTAAATGTACATACTCTCTGTACATATGATTGCATTGACATTTGCAAATTTCTTTTTCGCCGTAATATCGAGAGATTAATCACAGTTTGTTTTGGGTTTTCGTCTTATAAAATATATATGCATAAATATGTACAAATTATTGTTTCGTTTCACTTTTTTATTGCGTAAATATATTTTACATTAAATGTACGACCGAATGTCTCTTTAAAATTTCAAAGTTACTGAGATCTTAATATACTACAACCATATCAGCTAAGTCTACATTTAAGGTATGCTTTGGAGATATCGTTGTAATATATATCACCCATAAGGCATATTCTGATGCAAAGCTGCAGTGACATGAAAAAATCTGAATTTTCAGCAAAATGTTTTGGAGATATTTCATGATATTCGCTTTTTATTGCTTCGCTTCCTTAATAAAGTTTTAAACAAATACAATAATGGTTTATACAAAATATTTTTCCAAAATTGATAAAAATAATAGGTATTACATAATACATTTCTTTATTTCCATTTTGAAACATGCAATTTACTACGAGTTGAAAAATTACTTACATCAAAATTTAATTAAGGAAAAAAGGAAATAATCGTAAATATGAAATAGAGGAACACTTTAGTTTATATATCATACATATTATTACATTTCAAAATAAACATAACTTATCAAATAGTAAAAATAAATTAGAAGGCATACTATCGGCAGGATATAATTTAGCAGTAGAGTAACTATTATCCCGTCCCGTGCTTGCCGTTCTCGAACAAACCTTTCTTGAAAAAAGGTGACAGCTGAGACAAACTCGCACGGGTGAGGCCCGGCCCGCCGGGTCCCTCATAAATGGGGCATTGCGGAATTTTTGTGCAGACTACAAACAAACGTCGCAAATAAAGTTCGAGTAGTCGTCTTCGATGCTTAGCCACCGATTCACTGTTGGAGGAGAAAATCTCCCGCCTTGGAAACGGTAGAGCGCTGATCTAGAAATGAAATTCAAACAATATATATCAACAATTATATTGTGTTGCAACATTAATATATATTACAGCTATACTTACTTTTGCTCCATAGCAATGCTTCATACTCAAGTGTAATTCTCTGAAGCGGCTGTAGCGTCGCAAGATGTTTAGCTTACCATCAGGGAGCGTGATGCGCACTTCATATTCATAATGTGTTTGCTTGCCTGCACCTCGTATCACAAAGCTAGGAACAGTAATGAAGTGCTCGACTTCGGCTGTAAATCGAGTAAAAATTCAGTGAGCATTATTTTATATGATTAACATGAAATAAAGCTAAACTATTTCAATTCTACTTACGAAAATCTCTCATTGAAGGGCAAGAGCGTGTCATGCTAGGCACATAGGAGGACTCTTCCATACAATCATTTGCACTTAACTCGCTTATGTCATTATCACGTTGAAAACACTGATCATTTTCAGTAAGGCAATCCCCCGGCGATTCAAGCAACTCCTTTTCCATCGCAATAAGTCTTCTTTGCAGTTCCTGCAGTTCCACGATCTGTTCATCTAGTTGCGACTTGCTTACATTTAATCCGAGATTCTTCATAATTAAGGACTTCTGGTTGGCAATTTTACGCCTAAGCGCATGCATAGAGCAATATGGTCGTGGTACATTCGAGTTACGACCCATTTCACATGATGAGCATGATGCACTATCCTCATCGGATGTACGCACAGCACCACCATTGAATGTAGAATTTGCAGTAGTTAAATCGGTCTCGTTTAAGCCAGACTCTTCGCCAAGTCTATTGTTATTATCTTTTGATCTGCTGGTAACGAAACCATTGCAATACTGCTGTTGAGTCGTTCTCAGCGAATCCAAATATACACCGCTATCGCTCATTGTAGCCTTCGGAGATGTTGGATTAGGCATTAAATTATTGTTGTCCATCTCCCTAGTGTCAGACGGATTGCTTATAACTGATACACTTGAAGATATACCTCTCTCTGTGGTACTTGTATCATCTAAGTCTACTGATGTTGCAGAGAGAGTGCTTAGTGGACTAATCTGATCGTCGACAATCGTCGGTGAATTAAGTGAAATATTCGATTGCGCCGTATGGTAGGTATCACTAGCTATATTCGAGTCGTCGGTGTTTGTGGAACTAGTTTTCGCTAAATTTAAATTCATTCTGTTAATAAGAATAAGATATATTAAATTAGTGTTACGTAAGCCATTTAGAACTTTTGTAAGGAAATATTTTTAAATTACTCGAGCTTTTTCTGCCACATAGCCTCCGAGTTACTTTCATTTTCTTTTCGTTCATTCTGCAATTTCTCTAATTGTTGTTGTATTTGTAAAATTTTTTCATCTACTTGAGCAATTTTCTTTGTACTAGCATTCAAAATACACTCTTTTTCCATAATTTTCTCGTCCAATTTTCGAATTTCGTCATTCTGTAAGCAAAAATATGTATTAGTAAAAACCAAGCATACAAGGATGTGTAGATAAAATGTGCAGTTGTGCTGGACTAACATTTCTCTTAACTGTGTCCTTAATAAATTGTGATGCAAATAGATCTAAAGAATCCGCAACTTGTAGTAACAATTGATCCGATAGTGGAGTGAATTCTTCTATTTTCATGCCAATCTATAAATACAAAAATAGTTATTTACTTATTTCATAACAATTTTTATTATTTTATATCCCTGTTTAAACATATGCTGTTCTTTACACTTTTCTGTTATACGAAACCATTTCAAACTATGAAAATTTAATAGAGCACAAACCTCGTCTAATTTGCCACAGTCTTGCAATTCCTGCAATTCTTTCGCAACATATTCGGAAAAATCTCGTTTTTTTGAATCAAGCTGCGTTTGAAATGCTGAAATTTGTCTACAGACAATATCAATCTAAAACGAAAGAATAAAATAAAGTATAAAATAAAATAAAATATAAAATAAACCAATAAATTATAAAGAAAGTCGAAACCAAAATAAATAACACTACAAATTTTTAGCTTTTTATTTACCACCAATAAAACCAGTTGGGAAATTAAATACAATAATACAATAATACAATAATATAGTTATACAGTTGATAATTGTAAGTTGAAAGGAAAACTTGTCTAGCCACTTCTAATAGTAGAAGTACTTACCGATCTAAACCGGGTTAGACCACATAAGTAACTGTTCTAGGACGAATGAAATCCGTCTCATTTCAAATTTTGATATTGAATGTGTACGTTAAACTTTTAACAAAAACAAAATAATAACAATAATTTTATAAAATGTACCTATATTAATTAAGCATATCATTAACTATCGCTTCTCTCTCACGTTGTTAACAAAAACAGCATAGACAGTAATGCACCAGTTTTTCCTAAGAATTACCCTTCAAATAAATTATTTATGTACCTGCACTTTTTCATTATTTTTCTCCCACAGCAGCATATCTTTTCTGGCAAGTAGTTCCTGTTCCTGACAACGCAAAATCTCCAATTTGTCAATTTCTTCGGTTTCTAAGCGTTTCAGCTCATCTGTCAGTTTTTGCACCTTTGTTTTATATTGGTCATGCATCTGCACGCGCTCCTATTGAAATTATTCACTTTTTTTAATAAACATTTATAATAATATTAAATATAAAAAAAACATTAAATAAAATATAACAATATATAAAAGAATCTAGCAATATTGTATATATTCAGCATTTTCGTTACTCATACTAACAATATTCAGCTGTTTTAAGGCATTCTCGATTGTTTCTAGTATTTTACGATTTTCATCTTGTAATTCTGGATCATCATGTGACATCGGTTTAGTTGGATAGTATTGACGTTCGGGGCGTTTGAATGGTGACGCATTCGTACTCCCGCTCATTGAGTCCTCTTCGGAATAAAAACTGGACGTAAGCAAATTCTCACGAGATGACGTAATTAAAGATAATCGCGACATGTCGAGTTGGGAGCGGCTCAAATCTTTACGCAGCTTTGCCGCTTCTGCCGGATTGTTGAAGCGGAAAATATTAGTACGACCTAGCAAGATAATGTCACCCTGCGAAATAAGTGTTGGCTCATCGATGAGACGAGCATTCAGCCAACATTGCGCATTAGGGTACGGATGTAATGTTACGATACCCTCTTGCAATACGATTCTACAATGTTGAGCACATATACCATCCCCAACAAGTTCGATATCTTGTGGTGTTTCGGAATATTCAGTACCGATTAGGGTTTCACCCTCCTACAAATAATATAAATATAATATTTAACAAAAATCCATACAGGCAGTAGTTTGTGAGAATGAATACTTTTGTAAATCAAAATAAATAAATACCTTCAAGCTGTATAAGGTGACACCAGTGGTGACATCATTATGTATGCCGATCAGATGTGGCATTTCCGAATCTAAAACGACGCCGAGACCTGACTTTCGCAGGCCCAAACTTTTCTGCTCTTGCAAAATTGATTGTGCCTCTTTCCATTTTTCAGTCCATTCTTCGGTCAAAACTTTCTCTTGAGCTTCCTTCTTTTGCAGATCTGCCAAGACTTTCAACGAAGGTTGTACAGTGTTCTAATGGAAACAGTTGTTTTTTTTATTATATAATTAGTTGAATTGTGTGCTGTACTGTTTTTGTACTCACAATATCGCCATTCAGCATGGATTTGAGTTTGTTGATCTCCTCACGCAGTTCACGTATCAATTTAACATTGCTATCTTCGTTAATGGTTGGCTTGTTAATTATGTTCTTTGCACGATTCGCATAGCGCAACGTGCTTAGCGTTTCACTGTAGTTACAATCGGCTGGCGAGAGTGCAGCTATCATGATGGTTTTACTATTACCACCTAAACTATCCTTCAAGAGCCATGTGAGAATGGAATCACGGTACGGAATGTAGAGAACACGTTTTGTTTGTGCTGGACTACTGGGTAGGGCGACTGTAGTAGTGCTCGTTTGCTCGGCTAAGGCAGATATTACGCTACCCAATGTTACTAAGGACTTATTAATGTGCGCACCCTCTTTGAGACGCTGACCAGTAGCGCCAGTAGCATTCGCTCGTTCACTATAAAAAATGAGAAATGTGTATTTACAGATATGTAAGTATACCAATTATCAAAATCTCTACACTCACCTGCCTGCTAAGTCTACCAAATGGATTTTGGAAACCGTTTCACTCGGCATATCATTCATAAAAACGGCTTGTACGAAAGTTATAGTGAAAATGGCATGACTGCGGCTACTCGTATCGTTCATATTTGTACTGGCAGTGGTACGCTGAATATTACCGCGCGCAATGCATTCCTGCAAGAACAGCCATAATAATTAAAAAAAGATTGGTATGAAAATATTATTTATTTCAATTCAAATATGAAAATAAAATTATTCGAGTTAAACGATTATTATAACTGTGTAACGCATTTAAGTTGGGTCGACCACTCTAATTGACGGGTAAATAAAATTTAATAGCTGAAAATATTACATTCCAAAGTTTTCGAAATAAAAATGGCCGCACAACCAAACATTTCCTTTAAAACAAGCAAATTAAGAATATTAAAAGATATACTGAAAAATTTTTGTTTAATAGGCCAAATCTGTATGCCCAAAAACTGATTTATCTTTATAGAGATTATTACTATATGATCGCATAAAGCTTTTAAAAATTTTATAAATTGGAACACAAGAATTTTTGATAAGAACCTCATGACGAAATTGATTATATACAAAAACATATACACACAAATATACCTGAATTTCTGCAAAATTTGAAACGGCATGCTGAGAAAGATTTTCCACATATGGTCCCAGCGTACGATGTTCACGAACTCGTAATCCGTGGCCAGCGCTATGTGGTCCCAGTAAATCCTTAACACGTTCATTATAAATTTCCAAATAACTGGCATGTGTCTTATAACCTGTGCCCGACTCTTGTCCAACACGCATGCGTGCAAACAACTCTTGACATATACGTGGTATCAATCCAGGATTATCAGGTGTACCCATCATGGTGAATGTTTTTCCGGAACCAGTTTGACCATAGGCGAATACACATGCATTATATCCTGTGAAATTAAATACATAAAAATGAAGAAAAATATTCATGATGGAAAAAATATGTAATTATATATTTACAATTAAGCAATTTTCAGGTTCAATATGTAATAAACAGATGAACGAAAATTTGCAATCACAACAGGGTAATATCTTCGCCTTTACTCTCAAGGCTTACAATTGTAAGTACTATGTATCATACATATGAATATATGTATATACTTAGATTATTCGAAATATCAACTTCAAGTGGGCCAGCGAAAGTACGGAAGCATAGCGGTGTTTAAAACAACGCATTGAATCTGACACGTACAGCGTTTTCACATAGCCAATATTATAATGTACGTTCTATGTATGTACATACATCTTTATATACATGTAATAGCAAATTGTATGCCACTTAGATTAATGTATATGTACATATGTATCTATATACAGAGAAATTACGTTACAAGGAGCGTAAAAACTTTACCTATATTACAAAAAAGTTAAGAAAAATCTCAAACACTCGAAACACACCTGTGTTATATGTACGCATATAAAGAGCTTATATTAAATATTTCCAGATGCTGCCTTTGAGTCCAATTACGAAATTTTGAAATGTTTCTATAATGAGTGCTTGGGTAATTCTATGGATCTGCTATTGAACAAAAGTAAAGTCCTAATATTTTTAATGTAATTCCGAACGACTGATGGAGGATACAAGAGGACGTCTTTTTTTATAAATTTACATTTTGACTCAATAGAATTTCAGTTTTTTTTTTTTTGGCCCTAAAAATGAGCGCATGGATGTAATTGTTTTTGTTTTAACAAAACAATAAAGTTAATCGAAAATAGTAGTGAGATTGCAATTTTGTAGCTGTATCAAATAAATTAAGATATAATTATAGTACTATTATTTCTATTCCTAAATGACAAGCTCATTACTTTGCTTTCAGTCCTTTTGACTAAAAACCTATTAAAACATTCCTCATTCTTCTTTTCATGTGTATATGAAAAGTATGCTTGAATGTAGTATGTACAATATGTATGTAAATATGGAGGGAAAAGTGGAACCAATTTTAAGTCACACGCTTTTTTATATTCATGTTATTCAGGTACAAGACGTATTACGTTTATTCGTAGGAGGAACAAGTTCATTACCCTATATATTTACCTTTTTATTCTAGAATACTCTGAAAAGATATAATGTAGAATGGCTGCGATGACTAAATTTATTCCAGAGTTTGGCTTCCAGTGATGGCTTAAATCACAAAAAAAATTTAAGGCGCACTTGTTAATGATAGCATGATCTCATCGGAGAGAATTTCTCTCCATTGTCATTGCAGCGCTATGAAGTTTAAACGATCACCAAACGTTGAATGATGAGAGGTTTTGGAAGTACAATAAAAAGTAAGGAAAAATGTGGTATTCGATGCAACTCCCAAAAGCGATTTGTCAGCTTATTTTATTAATTTATTTGTTTCACTTAAAAAAAAGCTGTTTATGAATGAATTAATGCTTTTACATTAATAGATATACATACAAACATATACATATATAACAAAGCTCAGTGTGATATTTTGAAATGGCGTCGAATTCATCTGGATTCATGGTGGTTTTTGATTTTATTAATAAAATTTTAAGCTTCCCAAATTAGGCAGTTGGGAGAAATATGAGATGGTGTTTTTCATTCTCGGAAATAAAATTATATTATGGTCATGCAACTCTAGTCACAATTTTGATAATATGCCTTATAGTTATCAACCGGTACGAAAATTATATTTTATTACATATTCCACTTCAAAATTAATTATAAATTTCCTTATATCTATATTAAGATATGAAACCCATTAATTTATTAAATCTAGTAAAAGAAATTCATTATCCATTTTCCATTGGATGGATTGTATCTCGGGTTACGCTATAGGGCACTAGAAAGATAAGATTTCGTACAAAAAAAAAATTCTCAGACAGTTTTGTGATTGCTTGACTCAGTATTGTTTGAGCACGCATCAAAAATGAACACAAACAATGAGAAAATACACCAAATACAAAAATTCAGTTTTTCTTCGATAAAGGCGTAAACACAAAACGTGAAGTGTTCATGGTCCTGATACTGTGGTTGTTACAGTCATCATGCGCAATTTTGGTTTCTTCGATTCCATTCTGCTAATTTTGATGACAAAGATGCACCACGCTCTGGAAGGCCAATGTTCAAAAATATCGATAAAGTAATTGACATCGTCGAGTCTGACCGTCATGTAAGTACTGTTTCGATTTCCTTGGAGCTATAAATTGCACAAAAAACCGTTTGGAAGCATTTAAATAAGGCTGGATACAAAAATAAGCTCGATGTATGGATGGCACACGAGTTAAGGCAAAGAATCCTCATGGACCGAATTTTCATCTATGAATCGCTGCTGAATAGCAACTAAATCGATCTGATCGCGGCGAGCCACAGTTGACGGTAAGGAAGGTTTTGCTATGTGTTTAGTGGGATCGGCAGGACATCATCTACTATGAACTGCTCCCCTCCGGCCAAACTCTCCCTGATTACTACCTATTCTTGCCTATGTCGAATGATTTGGCTGGTAAAAAATTCGCTGTCAGTTTTCTGGCAATAGGGACGAGCGTATCTATGAGATTGACACTATGAAATTACCTTCAAAATGGCAACAAGTTATCGAACAAAATGTATTTACTTCTCCTAAATTGGATAATTTTAACTAAGTTAAATTGAATGCAAAAATAATGGATTTCTTTTTACTCGACATAATATCTATAAACATTCTCTTAATCATTTTTGAAAAATGCTGCCGCGTAGACGGCCTATGACGGAAAATAAACCCAGATTCGCTTCGATTACGTAGACCCGACCGTCGTGGGGAAAGTCTTAAATGTTCAGACTGACTTGTAACAACTTTGACCTAATCTAATCTCTGCGAAGCCGATTTCCTAACCATTAAAATTTTAATTTAAATTCAAATCACACTTTCGATATACAGTTTGAAAGTACATACAAATACACATATACATAGGATGGCGACAAGTAACTCTTACACTTTGTTGCCAAATCTTTCTAAAATTCATAAGCACACATTTGTTTGAATTTCGACAACGCGTACGCGTAACATGTGGGCCGACAATGCATTGCATTGCAATTCTGTTCACATAGTTATGCAATTAAAATATAAATCTCAGCTCCTTTCTATGTTCAACATTTATCTTACTCACCTTCGTAAGCACAGTCGATGACATCTGTACCCAGATCGTTGTAAACCTCCTCTTGTGTTGCAAAGTGACTGTCATGCTCATCAAATGACCAGTAAGAGTAGTCGAATGTGAAGTCATGATGATTATCGCGTCCAACGTCTCGTATGGATTGCAATTTTGGTTTTAAGAGGCGTGTTTTTTTACCATCCATTTGCGCAATGAGTTGCGCATCCATATCGATTTCACTATAATTAAACATGATAACTTGTATTAAATTTTTGCAATTGTAGATTAGAATATTTCACAACTGTTTATATTAATTATATTTGCATATATTTCACTTTTAAATAATTTCACCTACACACATATAAACATACGTGTTTGCTAAAAATATATTTATAACTTTGAGTACTTTATCGTAATTCTGTTTTATAAAAATTTGTTTTATTATAATTGGCAATATTTATTCACACACTTTACGCAAATTAGTTAAAAAGATTATTTTGCAATTAAGATCTCAAAATTTTAGCATTTTAATTACAATTCGTTATTGTTGTTAATGAAGCAGCATAAAATAATTTCCACATAGGTTTGAAAAATATTGCCGAAGTGACATTCTTAGCCGGATATAAATCCTGTTCCACACCAGTTATGTAAACCCGCTGTCAGGAACTATATTTACCATTCTGTCTATACAATTGTATTTTAAATCAAATACATGGGTATATGACAACTACATATATTTGTACATCGATATGCGGATCCAACAAGGCATATACGTAAATATTGTTACTTTGCACGTTCACATCACAGCATACATACACAGCTTGACATACATACATTGTGCATAATATCAATCCAGAATTATCAGGTGTACCTATAATGGTAAATGTTTTTTCCGAACCTGTTGGACCATAAATGTCAGTCAGATCTACGTAATCCAAACCAAAGCGAATTTGCAAACATCCGGAGAAACGTCACTTCATCAGCATTAGCTATAACTATATGTTCTATTTACTTATGTATATTATATATTATACACATATGGTTTACATTTTGTTTTTATTTGAAAAATGGATTGCTCAATTTTCAAAACATGGAGATTACATTCGATGATAAAGTTGTGATCTTACATCAATAATACTTTAATAATACATTTTTACAAAAAATTGTTACAATAAGAGTTCACGAAGGCATGATAACCTAAATAAACTAAGCTAGTAGAAAATAAATTTCTTTTCAAATCAAATATGTATATACTTTGTTTTATTATATTTCTTTACCATGCCAGAAATGCAGTCAAAAGACGGAAATCTCGCTCTATAATTTTAAGATCAGAATCCATAGAATTCCACTATATGCGAGGTTTTCTTCTCACATAAGTGGACAAACATATTTTTATAAATTTTGTTTTGAGAAATTTGTACCTATTTCATATAAATTATTATGTCTCAATATCCACCGAATCCAAATTTTTTAATTAAATTTTATTTTTTAAAACATATTCCTTCGAATGCTGTTAGTCTTAAAAAAGGTTCTGCATACAAACCACAATGCATATGAACAAATAAATAAAGTATACTTAAAAAACAAAGTCTAAATTTGCAGATGTGCTTGGCATATGTGTGCAGCATTACGCATGTTTCTCTGTTAATAATGCGTTACCTAACTATAACCGATATTTTAAAATAATTTTTTTAATAATGTACCTCGCCCGATTTATAATTGTAGCAACGTATAAAAATTACCACATATATACGAGCTAACTATGCATGCAAATATGTAAATGAAGGTACGTACCGAGCATTGAAGGGGCGAACACGAACAGCAACCTTTAGTGACGACATCTTTAAGGTGTTTTGTTGTGGAAGATTCGGTTTCTTAAACAAGTTTCCACTTCTCTGAGTGATTGCGGAATACGTATAGTTAAGCGTAAAAAAATAACTATACAAATTCTTTCATAAAGACTTTGAACGTTGCTCAACAAAATGTGGATAATATTAGGTGAAGTTTTTGTTTTAAAGGCACAGTAATTTTTGATAGGAAGGACGGTAAGTGGGTTTTGCAAAACTAGGCTTTGCATTAACTTTAAATCAATTTACATAATTATGGATTATTTGATCAAGTCCGGTATAAATTATAGTAATTGTGTCAATCTTTATATTAATATTCGTAAGCATACAATTGTTTGATCACTTGTTTTTTGATTATATGCTTATTGTTTTCCACAAAACTGTTTTACACTTGTTTCTCATATGTTTTAAATATATTTTTGTTTCTTTTCTATTTTGATTATCTTTGCCTACCCCTCCTTCGTTCACTCTAACTATAGGCATTTTTCAGCAGATTTTCAGCATATTATCAGCAGATTGATGTATTTCATCAAACAAATCGATTTAAACTTTACTAAATAATTTAGCAAAATATCTCAATACTGGCAAATCACATTCTACATAATTAAGCAACACAAAAAAAGCTGGCAGAAAATTTATTTTTATTTAACGTACGCCACGTTACTATGCTATACACTGGCATTCACCGCCAGCCAAAAAATTAACTGACGATTCAATCGTGTAGACGTACACGATGACCATCCTCTAAACTGCACAACATTCGCATTGTACAACTGATTCATTCGGTCGGCTCTCCGCCTCTTTAAATTCATTTCGGAAGCAAACTTCGTTGGTATTATAAACGCCACTCCGCTTTGTACATTTTCTATTTCTACCTGTCTACTCAACTTTCGTTTTTGTTTTGGTTTTTGCTTCGTTCTATTGTGAGCTGTTTTTACATTGGTCATCTTTTTTGCTCTAGAGTTGCCGGTGGCATACACTATTAAAATATTTAATATTTCCTTTTAAGCTCAGAAGAATATTATGCTTTATAATCCTTAATGCGACTGAATTTTATTTGCACCTGATACCGATGAGCTGATGAGAAGCCGTTATTAGAAAATTATTTTTTCAAAACATTATGATTTGAATGTTCCGAGAACTTACAACCCACCGAGTGGTAATCATTAATATTATTACATGCAAAAGTCTTTCATAATCTTTAATATAAGTTTGTCCAAAGAATGTCCAAAGACTAATGGCTAGCAGTTTTTAAAAGTTGTCATAAGGATAAGGATAGAAACTTCAAAGACAAAAACGCATACATTTCAAAATTTGAAACTTATGATATTGTTTATATACCTCTTAAAATGCTTACCACTTACATTTTTAATTTTTGAATATTAATTTTTTCCAATTAAAGCAATTTATATGGTGTAAAAATTTAATTAGCTGTTTTTCTGCAAGCAAAAATTTCTGCAGCAGTGGATTTCATGAAAAATATATTCCAAATATTCCAAAAGAGCAAGTCGCTAATTATTAAATACAACTACAACTTACGTTACGCTCCTAACGCTCAGAATTCCAAAAATATAAACACAAATTAATGTTTTCATGTCAATTAATCATGTACATTTAAATACCAAGAAATTAATAAAAATATCAACAAAAAAATAAAAGCAAAGGTAACAAATTTCAATATTTTGAGTAATTCTATATATCTATAATTGAGTAATCCTGGCCTCTACATACGTATGTATGTATGCATTTGTAGTAAGAGTAGTGTAAGAGTAGAATTGAGTTTCAATCTCAAATATATGAGTCATTTAATTTGTGAAACCATTCTAAAGCATATTCATATCCTAAAAATGTTGCTGCATTTACGGGCATTGCACGAACCACTAACATCCAACTGCCTCGGAATAAGCGGCGCCATCCATACAGCTATATAAACAAGCATAGCAATATTAAGTTATTGATTAAAACTGCAAAAATACTTTTCAAAGAAGCCTTACTTTAAAATTTTTTACTAAACAATGCCTTATGTTACGGTATTGTTTATTACTCTCCGCTTGCATTATAGTCTTCACCACATCGAACGGAATCACACAAACCCAAGAAAGAATGCCAGCCCAAGCTCCCGCTAATGTTGTCACCAAAAAATCAACATTAGAACTTTCATTATTATTGCGACGTCTACGCACTATGGGTGTAGTTTCCAAAAAGTCAACAGTTTGACGGTACACCATCATATAAATACCATAGGGAAACACATCGCTGATAAAATCAAAATATTATTATGTTTATACATTTTAATTAAAATATTATCTAGTAATTACCGACACATCATTGGTAGCAAGCCTCGGTATAATCCAGAAATTCCGTCCATTTTTATGACATTTTTAAAAATACCCCAAGGTGTTCTTCGTTGTCCGAAAATATATTCATTATAATCTATGTGAAAAATATAGATAGATAAATATTTATTATTTGGGAAAAGCCGAATGATTCTATTATATCTATATCCATATTCTATATTTCTATATTCAATACTTACAACAATGTGTCTGAAGTCTCACTTTGACTAGCTCAATTGGGCATGCTATAAAAGATTGCACAAAGCCTGCAATGGACCCAGCAATGAACATATTTTGATACTCCAACTGTTCGCGCTGATAATCACTGTGACATACCCGCCGTAGTTGTCTTAAATGATTGCCATAGATGCCGAAGAGTATTGAATTAATCGCGCCGGTTGTGACAAATGGAAAGAGCATTCCTCTGTAAAATCCATTTAACTTTAAAACGTTTTTTTGAATAGTTAAGCTTTTCTACTCGTATATATATTTGATTACAAAAAATAATTGTTGTGCACTTAAGTGGGCACAAGAACTTACACCATTGTTACGATTATAGATTTGACGTATAGCCTTTGGTACTGATGAATTGGAAGCCTGTTGCCATGTTTTAATAGTGTCCAAAGGATGACCGATGAGAACTCCACATGCTCCTATAGGATTAAAATATTGATTTAATTAAACCTTTGATTCATTTTGACTGCTTTATTAAGCACAGATTAGTAGAATAGGAATTCTAAATATAGTTTTTATGTAAAGAAATCATATAGTTTTCTATTCCAGTTCAACCGGTTCCAGTTGTTTTATGTTTCGGGTTTGCTTGGTCAAGTATTCCGCCAAATTTTAGCATCACTTTGCCCTTCTTTAATTATTTGGATACGTTAGTAAATATAAATAAACATTTATGGGGAATTTGATATAATATAAGTGGTTGTATTATGTGGAACTCGGCTTCGATAGTTATTTCCTATAATTTCCTTTTTTATAAGTTTTGCCGGTGCTGCGGCCTTTTTCTCTCTTATTTTAAAACTGTTTTAACATTAGCTTGATGATAACATTATCATCTTGCCAAGGTCGCTTACTTAGAAGGCCAGATCTTAACATATTTTTAATAAATTTGTAAGATTAAGAGTTTTCCTATTATTTATTTATATAAGGGCCATTCTTGCCGAATATTACTCTCTTTGGTTGACCGAAGTTCGAAGCTCATCAAATATTTATTCCAAAACGTAAACGCGAGCGGATCTTACGCCAGATGCGTTAACGAACACGCTTAAAACTTCGGCTCAGAGTTGAAAATGAAGAAAGTTTAATAAAGACACTCTACCATATTTGATTCAGATAGCGACGACTCTGTCGTATTGTTGAAAAACGTATCCGTATTGACAAAAGTTTAAAACGCTTATTTGTAATTTTTGAGTATACCGTGGATGGGTTTCGAACGCATGGTTTACAATAAGGAATTCAACAGGTGACAGGTTAAGGTCCACAATTTCCGACATTCATAAATGCCAATTTACACTAGCAATAGAAGCTAGTGAGACGCCCTCCAGCGGTCATATTTACAAATAATAAGACAGATAGGAATCCCTATATAATTAACACGAACTGTTAGTACTGTATTAATCCCTAAGTCAACTGCGCATACATATATACACACATGCATATGTATATTTAAATTCATATTTTCTGTTATAAATGTGCACAATTAAGAAAATTGCAATTCAAATTCTAGCACTTGTTAAAAAAAAAGAAAAAACATTTGTTTATGCGACGCGGCCACAGTTAATCAACAGATGTAAGAAGTTGGGCGAAGATGTTCATATATGTAAATATCTAGGTAAGTGTGTGTGTAGATACAAATCGTTATTAGGAGTGTGCTTCACAGTAAGTAGGTTTCTATCTCAAATGCCAAAAATACTGCAAAAGATCAGGGGCGCCAGTCATGAACTTGAATAAATGTGAAGGCGGATGAAAAACGAATATTGAAAATAAGATGCCCGAACACGTGTAGCGGCAATGGATCGCTTTCGGAAGGCTAGACAATTTTTGAATTTCATTAACTTCGGTGTGTTTGTGTATGAGCGTGTAATTGCAGGTCTGCAATTTAATTGTTTATATTCAGACACACATATGTACATGTGTAAGTATGTATAACGGCACATGTATTACATTGCATCACAAGTTAATCAATAGCGAAAAAATGATAAAAATAAGTCCCTTCAACAAATTAAATAAGTAAGGGTGTAATTTATCGAATACAAATTTGAAATATTGATTATTTTATACTTTTACTCACCGCCAACGCAACCAGCGCCAAAATCGTCCAATTTCATTGCAAATGCGTCTTTGAGCAATTTTCAAATAAAATATATATATACCAAGTAAAATTCCGCTTTTAAAAAAATTGTCTATTCCATAAATGCTAACTCTTTTTCGTTTTCACATCTAGTTAATATATATGTACACAAACTAACGTTCTACGAATAATTAATTTTTTATTTCGCATCTACCCGATTTTTAGTGTTATTGTTACGCACAGGCAACGGAGCACGAGAATGAATGATGCACTGTCAGGTATTCAGGAGTGATTGCTGCAACATGTCAAATAGAAACACGAAATAAGCACTATGCATTTTTAAAACTTTTAAAAGCTTTGCAAGCTTAACTGTTACGCTTACAATCACATAGGACTGGCATACGTAAGGAAGCGTCAATACGCGCAATATCTGATCAATTCGCTCTCATTTCGGAATGTTTGCACGTGCTTCACCGGCAAATTTGTCTTCTAATATGTCTGCCTTAATGTTTATATGCATGCGTGTACCCTTAAGCACTCTATCAATCCTATCTACTCTCACCACTAGCGATGATTTTCATTTTGGATTACTAATAGTTGGGTAGAACTTTAGATACTTAGGACTACAGGATACAGAGATTCAGAAAATTTTCAAAACGTTGTAAAAAAAGTGTTATCTTTTTTTTAAATAATTTTATATTTATTGTTGATTGATTTTCTCTTATATGATAAGTTTCGCTTTTAGCAAAAACTTTTGCAATCATCCATTGCTGGGATTTCCTCTTGCTCCTGTGCATAGGGTATTTATCTTCGATACTTTTTACTCGTTTGTTGTTTGTTGTTAGTGGGCTTGATAGATCAGTTGTTTACAATGCTTTCATGTTTGATCTTCTTTACACGAAGATATATCTTTTTTCCTGATTTTTCCGATTTTTTATTTTTATTTTAGTACTAATCGGATATTTGTATTAATATACATATGTATATATATTCTCATATATATATAATATTTTTTGCATTCTTCCTAGAATAGTATATCAACTATTATTTGTTATACTTGTTTGCGTAATTTTTTTTAATTCTTAGTTTAACGTAACATTACGAATATAATTTAAATTAGACTCTTGCTCTGTAATTTCATATTGGTTTTGTTTTCATTTCGCAATTTTCGTCTTTGCTACATCAACGTTATTATATATTTTTGTTTTACTTACTTTTTTCGTTCGTTTATATGTATATATAATCTTTTTTACTTTTAATTCAATTTACTGCATCTATGTATATTATTATTTCAAAATCATAGCAAAAGAAAATTGATCTATGTTCTTATACGATTTTTTTCATTTTGTTTTAGTAAAAACACATTTACATATAAAACTACATACAACTACATACAAACACGTACAACAGAAAATTCTAAATACATAAGTATATTTTTCTTCTTCTTATTCTTCTTAATTTTAGTCCAAGGGAAAGGATAGCTCCAACTTTTCCGCATTGTACCACTTATTCATGAAATCTTACGTCAACATCTACATATTTAATTAACCATTGAGGATGATCGCTGATGCATTTAGACAACTTTCTACACTATGAGCATCTAAATGAGAAAAGATCAGTGTGTGCGTGTGCTAATGAGAGTAATGATAGCAAAAACAATGGAACGATTTTTAGAAAATAGGAATTTTTTTTGTAAGAGTAAGAACTTTTTAATACTCGCATTTAGATCATGTGAAATCAAAATTAAATCTTTTAAGTAAAAAATTTAATCTTAACACACACTTACGTGGACTAAGGCATTGAGTGCGTATTCATCACTCAATGGCTAAGGCTAATCTGCGGTAGAAATTTCCGACTAAAGTGCTACGAGAACTCGTGTGACTGATGTGATTTAACGCTCGTTTTGTTAGAACTTTGGGACCAAGTGATATTTGGTTGAAGGTCTATTTACCATGAACATGAAGTTGAAATATGTGATTGTTTTGAGTCTAATTTTATCGGCCTTCAAAGTCTTAACAATTTTTAAAAATATAAGCATAATAAAACATAAAATGCACCAATATAGCTAACACTAACCAATTAATAAATCTATGAATTATTTAATGGTAAACTCTCTTGCTATAGATACGCGGATAAGTTCGAAACCCCATTAACACCAAGTGTTTGCATGTTTAAACTATTGACAAAATTGCACGAAATAATATTTCTCATATACTTTCTACAAGTGTAATTTCCCAAATAGATATCACTATTTAAATAATTCCCCCCCTTATATTGCAACAAGAATTTAAACAAAGTCCGAAGCGGAATAATTAAAAAAAATTAGGGCTTGACCTTTTAGCAAGATAACTTTAAAGAAGACCACAAAGGTCTGTAGGATATCACCAAATTTATTTGTATTAAATTCTTTCACCAATTTAAATTACATACACACCTATAAGTATATAAAATTTTTCCTCTACATATGAATTTAATTAGGTATGTATGCACTAGCAAATGTAATCACGCAATTAACTGATTTTATTTAAACAAAGTTAGTTGAGTTTGAGGTAGTAGCGTTCGATGTGGTAAGACACGCTTATATACATATACGTACATTCGGCATCAAAACCTGTTACCATTGGTTTCAAGTGTTTTCCTGACAGTCGGGTCGACCCAACCAAGGTACACCCGGATTTACAACAGGCCAATAGCTTAAACTTTAGGCCAGACTTAAGCTAAAACTATTTAGGAAATTACTTATGCCTTTACAACTACTTATTTTAAACAAATTGAAATACACACTTTGAAATACATTTCTTTCTGTGTTAGACAACTAACACAATAAATATTTACCGAATTTCTTAATTCAATCCCTATCACATTTGGCTATCATTATAGATGAATTTTTAATGCCCAACATGTACCAACATTTGAAAAAAAAAACTTTAAAATGAGCAATATATAAACATATTTAAAGTCACACATTTTACCACAAAAACAAACGTAAAAACAAATTTTATTTTAAATAATATGAAGCGAAAATGCAAGGAAATTTAATTTGACTGAGCACATTTCAAATAAAATGTATATAATAAAATTCGTTTAATATTGATACTTATTAAAAAAGTCTAAGTCTAGAATTACAAATACGTTTTGCTGTCCTAAAAAAATCATACCTTTCTAGAATTACAGATGATTTCTGACTGACACAAAATTGTCGATGTAGTATTCATTGACTTTCAACAGTTGGAACGAACCAGCAACTTTTTGGGAGCGAAAAGATAGAAACTTTTATTATTTATGTATGGTATTGAATACCCTTGGTCCTGCTTAATGAGTTTTCGAACTATTCCGCATAAAAAAAACTCAAATGCGAATTAAGTGTTAAAAAATATAAATTTTATCTCTTAAACTAATTATATTAAACAACTTTTAAAAATAACTAATTATTTTTATGTTTTATTATACCAACATAATCAAAAGAAACTTGAAGCTTAAAATCATAAAAGTTATTTTTTTTACATTTAAGCCCAAAACGAGTATCTACATACAAATTTACATCCCCTATTTAAAGGTTAATATTATAGCGTACACTTTTGGTCAATTTAAATTTCGCGCAGTGTTATTTATACATATGTTTATCATACTTACATATGAAGGTATGTATGTATTTCTGGCTTTATATTATATTTTAGTAGTGTATAGTTTGTATAAGATGTACATAATAATAACAAAAAGACTTAATGCAGAACTCAATAATTTGTTTCTTACACTTCATATATGTATGTATGCGTGTATGTCTATACGTCTATACGTCTATACGTTACGTTTTACTTAGTTTGTTTTCGGTAGTTCTCAGTTTAACGCTTCACATACTAAATATTTTAATTTTTAATATTTTTATTTAATTTTAATATGTATATATATATAATTATCTTTATATATGTGTGTATGTATTGTAATTCATATATATTTAGTTAGAACTATTTTGCTCATATTCCCACCCTTCACAAATACATACATAGCTCTTACGATTTTACGATTTCACACTTGAAAATTTTTGACATACATACAATCTGTATTCGTTATTTGCTTAATGAAAGTAGTGCAGAGATGTTCACTTTCTATGTCTCATATGTATGCATGCATTTATTTTATTTCATACTATTTCACTTTATATAATTCTTTGCTTTGTTCTTCTTTCCATTGTTATTTTTTGTTTTATATCAAATGATTAAGCGTTTTCATCTCATTTATTCATAACTCCTTTTCTAATAACTACATGCATTTGTATTCAAGTGGATTTCAAGCATGCCATTTCCATCTTTTCCACAACAATTCATGCACATTCACTAGTTGGTTTGGTATTTATGTATATGTATATATTTATGTAACAGTTTAGCAAATGTCTACGCTTTTTTTTTTGGTTTTCTTGTTTTGTATAATTATTTTATTTTATCAGCAATTTTTTCACCAAATAACCATATACATTTCTTCTTTTTAAATGCCTTAAAGTTACATTATTTTTGCTTACAAAAATTTGCTTCAGCTGTTTGCTAGGGGTTCTCTTAATACTACTTTGTTTTAACACTAAGGAGAGTTTTGCTGTTTTTATGAGTGTGATTTTTTTAATATACTACATGAAAAATACTTAAGAATATTTTATACCGGCAAATAAAAAGACGTGTGAAGATTTGCTATTCACACAACAAAAGTGTGCACCAGGTTAGAGCTCTAAAAGCCTCACATAAATGACTTATTTTACACGGATTAAGGCGACCAACTTCTGAGCATAAAGTATATGTACAAGAGTGTGTGTTTTAAATGAAGAATATTATTAGATAGCATTTAATTCATTTGCAAATCATAATTTTCTTTTAGATGTATGTGAGTTTTGCTGTTGTGTGAGTAGTCAGAAATTGCCGCTCATTATGCTTTCAACTTAAAGAGTATGAAATTATTTAATTTAACAACTTAATACATACACAAATAATAATTTTCCGCAGTTTACAAATTGCAACTTTCATAAATTTTCATTTATAAAGTATTCGATTTTTTGTTTTAGGTTTTATGAATTTGGCTGTAAACAAATGAGTTTTTTCTCTTCTATATTATTTATTTTGCATTTCTTTATTAAAAACTCTTGTATAGTCACAAAATCGTATCGTTTTTATTTTATATGTGTAGTATTTTTCTCAGCGCATGCATTTATTTCTAGGTAATTTTACTTTGTTTTATACTTATTTAAATGTTTTCTTTGCACTAAAACTCTAATTTTTATTGTATGTAAATTTATACTACGCTTGTCAGCTATGCTATACTGTTTTTATATTTTAATTTTCTTTAGTATTAAGTTGTGTGTAATGTGTAAATCAGATAAATATGTATGTACATGTAATAGACTCATTCTTATATAATATTTGCAAAAAGATAAACCTGTTTGGGAGAAAAACATTCAAAATATATGAATATTCGATAAAAGAACTAGCGGTCAACGATTGTTTTGGGAAATAACAAAAAAAAAGAAGTATGAATGAGTAAAAATTATTAAATATTTTAAATGGCGATTAAGCTATATAAAACAGTTTATGAAAATTCCATATATTTTTTATATATTATAAAATTTTTGATGGTGTAACTTTCTGTTGCCAAAAATTTATTTTTACACAAACAAAAATACACACATATTCATTTAAGAAATAATAGCTATATTTCATTAGTTCAGTGTTCTTTAACAAATTAAAAATTTTTAAAAATTATGCTAAATCGATTTTTTAGAACAAAAATTTTTTTTTATCAACAGTGAATGCAAAATAATCAATTCTTATGTTGAATTTCTAGATATTAATTTCTTCACAAGTCATAATTTAATTAATTTATATTTTCAGAACCTATTATGATAATAACCTATTTAACTAAATGAAAAAATGTTTTAATGTTGATTATTAACGTTTAAAATTGTAAAGAAAAGAGTTTCTTGTTTTAATTTAATTTTGGCAAAATTTTAGTTTACGCTCAACAGAAAGAACATATACGAAATATTTCCACTATTTGTTGGCATGCCAAATCTGCATAGTATTTCTGTTGTTACATGGCATAAATAACCAAAGATTATAAACGAGTTGTCGCTACAAGTCACAAATATACCATATTAACTATTTTTGAGGTTTTGTTCGAACAGACTAAAATCAAAGATAAAATGTAAAAAATATTATTTTAGGCTCCATCAAGTGCGCTTTTTGAAACTTCTCCGTCTTTTCTTGTGGCCAGAGATTCATCGAAAAATGATAACAGCAAATTTAAACAATAGTCATCCAGCGAAATATGGAGTTGTGGAAAAGAGGCCTTTGTATATACCCAAACATTGATCCATTAATAGATGTGGTTATTATATATGAAGCTTAAACGTATTAATAAATGTGTTTATATATATATATATATATATAATCGTTATTTTATTTATTTGTTAATACGAGAAACTAGAAAAATTAGATTGAATTGTTTGAATAATAATTTTTTTTACATAATTTATAATGCATAAATAATTCAAAAGAAATTCTAATAATTTACTCTGGTTGCTAGTTTTGGAACTAGAAGAAAAGTGATATATTTTAAATGCATACATTTAGCAACTTTAAATATATAAATTAGTTTTGGGATTGCAGTTGAAATGAAACGTAAATCTTATATCGTATGAACTTATGAATAACAGGATTAAATTTTGTTAAAATTAAAAGTAAGAAAAAACGGTATTTTTAACTAAAAGATTTTAGTAGTAAATGAAATGGAAACAAGCGCGTACAAATTGAATATGATTGACTTGGCACGTACGCTTTCTGTTTTATACATATAAAATGTTATTTTACTAGTATTTAAAACTGTAGGTGCGAATGTATGAATATGCATGAATGTGAGAAATATAGCATTATATATTTTTGTAATTACTTTCATTTTGACATACAGAAAAGTTTTGTATTAGGCCTTACCAAATCTATTACTCATACACACAATTTCAGCTGTTAAGTAGACATTATTTCTTCGAATGTTTTCATATAGAATATAAACCTTTATTGGTAGCTTTCAACTGTGTAAGCTTTTTCGCAAATGGAATATTTTTTACGGTGATTTCTAGCAGTCGTTCGCAACCAGAATTCGGTCACATAAAATCATGACTGATCATAATTTGTATGTGTTTACTTTATGTGCTTGCTTTTATGAAATTTCGAGATAACATAGTTTTTTAATACTTTCAAGTTTTTACACAATTTCTTCGTTCAATTTGTTTTATACTATTATTTGCGCATTTCTATTTTGCTTTTATTTTTTTTAAATAATGCGCGTTATTATTATGAATGTTTCAATAAAAAAATAATCCCAATTTTTACTTAATAAATATCCCTACAATTTATTGTTAAAGAACTTAAGTTAACACATACATATATCCAAGCAATATACTATTTTGCACAGAAACCGTTGAGGAAATTAAGATTAACTCTTAAATAAATCATAAAAAAAAATAATTGCTGTTTTACTTTACTTTTGAAACCTACAGAAATTGATTAATGTGAACGAAAAACTTGTTATGAAAATGAAAATGAATTGCAGTTCGCTCAAGTTGTATTTTCGTCTAACTAACAAGATAGCATAATTATAATGAATAGCACGAAGTGTTTTCGTTAATTATATAGAATAAGTATTATTAAGGAGAAAGACTTGCTGTTCTGCAGTTAGATTACAGTTTCTAACATTGCTTCACTATTTTTATTAGCATTTACATCCTCCTCATATACTTGTATTAATTATTTTATTTAGTATTTCTTTTTTTTTAATCGTAAAATAATAGGTATTTTTATATTCATAATATAATATTAATTATGCTTTTCCTACGCTTTCCTTTTGTTAATGTAATACCACGATCCCAGTTGTAAGTGTTCTGCTTTTCATCCACATTGGGGTGTACATTATTAACTCCGGCATCTGCATGTATTATCAACATTTAGTTTCTATTTCTAGCTCTGATCTTATTGCAATGATGCCGGTTACATCATGATGGTGAAATGCTTTTATTTGATCATGTTGGTGTAATGCTTTTGTTATATTTTTGTATTTTTTGTTTATATTTTTCGATAGGGACTTCAAGTTTACTTAATAATATTCTCCTTTTTGTGGCTTACACTATGTCATAGATGCACAAAAAATGCCAAGCTCCTTTTTAACTTACAACATCAATATTTCCTTCATATATAAGAGAACTCCGCTAATTTATATTATTAAGTTTATCTGTTTTACTTTTGTTTTGTTTTATTTTGTATCCATTTCAATGATCGCCTCATGGTTTAGTTATCTGTCTTGTCACCCTTTACTTTGGCAAACGCGTTCGTACCGCTGGCGTTTACTGAGGTCCCGCCGCTTTGTGCTCCGCCGCTAAGTAAGGCAGGATTGTTGTCACCAGAGCCACCACCGCTTCCACTATTTACAATGTTAGCATTCGATTGTTGTTGATAAGAGTTGCTGTTTTGCTGTGAGCCGGCGGCACTGCCGCCACTAACACCAGCTCCTAGCACCGAATTAGCCGCCGACGTGCCGGCGGCACTGCCGCTTTTTGCACGATTTATTTCAAGTTCATGTAATTTTTTCCACAATTCCTCACGATCACGCTCACGCTTCTTCTCTCTGGAAGCACAAAATATCAGTATTTATTTAATAGATGGAAATATGAAGTCATATGCACTCACTTTTGTCGCTCTGCTTTATAGCTAGCGGTTAGTTCATCGAAAAGCTTCGAGTTCATTTCCATAAATGTCTTTAGCACGTTGTAAACCAAGGCAACGATCGTCTGATTCCAATGTTCTTTACTAATCCTATACAGTGCCGGAAACATAATCGGCATAATGACGGCGTTATTCTCCTCTATCAATGACATTGCATATTCATTATTCCAAAGGAAAAGTGCACGCTCGGCAACCTGCGCAAACAAAAGAGAAGTGAAGAAAAATTAGAATCTAAAAGAGCCTGTTAAAACTCACATTAGTACATTAGTACATTAGCAATGTACACTTACTTGAAAATGCGGACTTGACACACATTTGGCGATCTGACGAAACAATGGTTCCTGAATTTTTACAAATTGTGGAGGATCAATGACATCCAAAATTTCCTCGATTTCTCCCAAAAACATGACCTCTTTTTGAGAGCATGTTTTTGGCCAAAATTTCAATAATCCTCGAACCACCGGTTCAGTCAGGTATGGGTCCTTTTCCAGAAACTGAACAATGCAATAAGCAAGTTGAGCGTGATATAACCCAAGGCATTTCACTTTGTGCAGAGGCAATAACACCTTCACAAGAAACTGCTTATGTTCGGCCTTCAGAGGCAAGGCAAAACCATTAATGATACTGCAAAGCGGTCGTATTTAAAAATTAGGACGATTTTTTTTCACTGGGAAATATCAATATTTTACCTGCCCAATATTTCTAGTAGTTCGCCGACGCCATTGAAATGCTCTGTTTCGTAAATAAAACGCAAAAAAATATTATTAATTTGTTTTCGTATAAAAGCACGTAATCCTAAGAATTTTCCATAGATGCGATGTAAAACAGTTTTCAAAAAATCACGTTCACGTGGATCCTCAGAATCGAAGAGCTCCAACAGCTGTTTTGCCATTAAAAAGAAAGTTAAAAAATAATTATTAGTTAAAAAATTTTTGCAATGTAGTTTAAAAAATAAGATGTATGAAATAGCATATATCAATTCAAAAACATTTGTGTAAGAATTTTTAGGAGATGGCCTAGTGTTTTTGTTGTTGTGGAGATTACACAAAAAATTTGTTCATCATCAAACTGAAGATACAGAAAACGAACTAATTCAAAGAGATTCCCCGTTGTGTAAGAGCGTTAGATAAGGAGGATTTATCAAACATGCAATTGATGCCGTCGGGGAACTTGCCAAGCCTAAATAAGTAAGAATTTAACTTACTACAGTATTCAAAACAAATTAATACCAGACAATAGATCATTCCCCGGGAGTGAATTGACTCTCATTGTTATTGTGATATTGAAGATAACACCTATTAGATATAGGTTTGCTCCATAACGGAGACTCTGTGTAAAATTTCTTCTTTGGTCAAAAGTAATGTATGTGTCAAGAAATGTGGACTATCAAAATTCCGGGTTATTTACATCAACGACATCTTAAGTTGATTAGTAATGTTAAAGTGTAACCTGACTATGTATTTAACCTTGGTTCGACGTTTAAATTTGTGTTACATATTTTTAGTTGTTAAATTTTTATACATCCACTTCAGCTCACCTGTAAAACGAATTTCTGGTCAATTACACGTTTGCCAATGGTCGCTTGAAAGTCCTGCGATTCCAAAAAACGAAGGAATACTTCATAGACTAACTGCAAATGTGGCCACGAAGCTTCTAATGTCGGATCATCTTCTTCAGGATCAAAATCGGGGTTTTCACTTGGAGGCAGTGTGCGGAACAAGTTACATGAAATCTAAAGCAAAAGAAATTTCACTTAGCATTCAATGAGGAATATTGAACATTTTACATACCATCCGTATAATTTCTGGATACACAGGTTCCGTGAGCACTCCCCTGCCATGTGTTATATAATTGGAGAGGTCATTTAAAGCAGCTCTCTTTATTTCTTTCCCTTTTAAATCCGTTACTGGATCCATAAAATCAAAAGATACACAGCACTGACGTAATTTACGAATGAATAACTCTTCTTGTTCCAAACTCGAGCAATCAGCTAGTAAGTAGATTGAGAAAAATTTTAATAATAAAATCTCTTGTTATTTATAAATTCTAGTTGCAAAGCAAAGATCATTAAATTTATCAAATTTTCTAAATTATCTCGTTTAAGTGGATTTCAAGAAGAAGAAAAAATTTATTGTTAAATGCATTAGGTACTTTAATACTGTTACGAGTTCTCTTGTTTACTGTAAATGGGCTTTAGTTTGAAAGTGTTAAAATTATAACATTTAAGAAAATAATGCATATATGAGCTTCATGTAAGAACATTTACCTTTTAACGGCGGCAATTGTTGAAGCTCCACATCCTGGGAATTTCTATAACGTGAAGAACCCTGACTTTTTTTACTTTTCTTCTTCAATGAGCGTTTAGCGAATGGATCAATTCGATCAACAAATGTTCCCGATGACATTTTCTTGCTTTGTATATATTTCCAGTTATTCTTCCCTCTTATTTTATTCTACTTTACACGTTTTAATCTGATTGTGTATTATTACGTTTAGGATATTGAAGATTTCTATACTGATGTGATCCCCTAAACACATGTAAATATATTACAAATCAATATCTCACAGTTGTTAATGCCGTGGCTTTAAAAGCATGTAGCTATCCAATAATCACCACCAATTCTTTTAGTTGAACTATCATTCGTTGACTTTTGTATTTAACGTTCTCAAATTTTATAAAACTTATAAATTCGAATTCTGGAGAGTAATTTCTAACCAACTTTGTATTATTGTATGCAAAAACTGTAAGCTTTAGTTATGGATAAGTATGGTAAGCGAGACAGAGATTATCTGTGCAAAAAAGAAAACAAAATCAGACCAATATCATATATTTTTAATATATTTAATGTATATTACCATAAAGTGGTGCGAATGCAATTATTTAGATAACTGCGTTTGTTATAGTTTTGTTGTTTGACGCGAGTAAGTGGAGGGAATTCTTCTGTTGTGTATCCTTTTCTTTTTTGGTATATAATACTTTACTTAAGCATCTATGTTAAATATATTAATATATATTAAATGTGGAGAATAGTTCGAACCTTATCTCCGGTTGAAATGGCACATTGAATGCAGTTGTATTGAAGCTGTACACTAAATTATTATTGTATTGGTTAAGTAATGTGTTTTGTTATGTGAAGTTTATGTGCAATGATCTTCTGCCTAAACTATATAGAATTGCTTGCCAATTATGTTTCTGCTCGGACATACGATTATCTAAAATAATTAAACATATTTACTACATACATACTTTATAAATTCTTTTATTTCAACTTACTTAGTAGTATTTGATTTCAACTGTGTGTGTGTCCTTTTTGATATTTACTAATTCTTTACTGACAATGTCAACACAACTTCATTGACGACATTGTACGCATTATATCGGAACAGCGTAAGATATTGTTATTCTTTTCAGCTAAATAGAGCAAGAGAAACCATTACGACAGTATATCACTGAAAGAAATAAATATTACTTTGAGATACTCTAAGATTATCGGTTAAACAAAATCATGAAATCATTTTTAATTTTACGAAACTCTTAATGAAATAAAATATTATACTTTGATTAGAAATAATTAGTAAAATCTTAATGAAGTTCAGAACATTTTCCCAAGACTACATTCTTTAAAATACAATGGCCGCTATTTCAAATGGAATTATTTCATTTTCCAACCACACATGAGATTAGAAAGTATTTCCTTTACATATTTTAGTCAGTCTATGAGTAAGTTTGAAGAATTTGACTATTAAAAATGTTGTATTTAGTTTTCAATTGTTTACCATTCAACGGTCATATTTTGAGATCTTAAAAATCGCACCTAACTCTAGACAATAAATCTAATAACATGTAAAAGATTAAACCACAAGGCCCAAGGGGATAAAGAGTAATACGAATAAAGAAATCAAATCTAATATTCTAAATGGCTAAATCATGATGGCAGCAAAGATTTGTCTAATTTTCTTCAAAAACATTATAGAGAAATATAGCATTAATGTCATACCAAATGTTGAATACGTATATAGGATGGCTGACTATAAGAAAAACCAAAACAATAAAATGAATAAGAACTGCGATTGTACAAATATACTGTGCTTAAGAAAATATATTTGAATGTGTGGGAACACTTGTTATGCATACATAACATTTCTATGCTCTAGACTTAATCAAAGGTAAATAATGCATTCCGCAAATGTTATTATCGGCTTAATGCACGACTACATATTATGGAGTGTTAATTTTAATAATTTTTCAAAATGATAGCAAATCGTTGGCATTAGAGATAAGATATATTTAAAATTTTTATGATATGCGGTGAAACAGCCTAGAAGCGGCATGGCTAGTTTTGGCAATATATATACATGTATATTATGTATTACCCACTGCAAAAAATGTATTGATCTAATTTGAAGGGAGAAGTAAACTAAAAATTATATGTATATTATATAGAAACATTTTCTTCTAAAAAATCAGCAAAATATATAAATCAATAAAATTAAGATCTCATTGGTCAATGAAAAATTATTTATATTTAAGAAGAAAATAAAAATAATATAAAGCCCGTGGGGAACTTTTCACTCAAATGTTTTACATACTGTCCATACACATACACATGCATATTTTCATATAATTGAAAAAAAAACTATACTTTTCATTTATTACATTACCAATATTGATTTGAAATTAATCTAAATAAAATAAATACTTGTTCAATTATTCGATATTTGAGTTTCGAAATAATAATGTAAATATTGACATATTTTTACAAAATGTGTTTCATAAAACGACAATTTAAGGAATTCATTATAATAGCCCTTGATGTCATGCCTCTCGGTTTATTTTTAATAATTTGTGAGAAATTTTAATATTTCTCGTATCTAAATAAATCACGTACACATACTAGCAGATTAATACACATTCACGACACTAACACACGGGCCTGCACATGATACGTACTCACGAATGAAAGTAAAACGACGAACGAAAGACGTGGAAACACGAAAAATGCTACATAATCAATAATCTAAAAATAATTAAACTCAATTTAACTAGAAAACCCCTATTTTTATAAAAAATTATCGTTCAAAATTTTTAGCAATGCACTTCACTTGTTTTTCGACCGAAAAAGTATTACGTTTTTGTTAAAGCTGTTTTGAACTTCAGTTTTTGTGTGCGCGTTGCTACAAAACCTTTTCTCACTTTGGTCGGCCTCTGGAATGTTTTATTCAAATATTTAAAACTTATGCACTTAACTAATCATTCGAATTTTGTGAGTTTTGACTACAATAATAAGAAATAAAAAAAGATATTTTCCTACACATTTTCTCTATTACACGTGAAAAGAGATTACTTTTCACTGTTTTACCGACAATGACGACAACGATAGAGGAACCAATTTAATTTTTTCGTTCTGCACATGTGTTATGAGGTCTTTTCGGTCTTTCGTCCAATTCTTTTTCCTTCTTTTGCACAATATAAAAACTCAAATTGAAAAATTAGTTTCAATCCCTTTTCGACTCGCTTGTTATTGCTTATGATTAATGTTGCCAGATTTAAATATTTCTCTAAACAGCATAAAATAACATATTCATGGAACGTATTTAATTATATTGCCCATATATAACATATTATTTTTTAATAATAAGCTAATAAGTTAATAATAAGTTATTTTAAAGTTTGATCAATTTTTTAAGTAACATCCACATGTAAATAAATATTTTATACTAGCATCGACATTAATCGTTACTTTTGAGAGTTTTACTCGCTTTCCCTCCATTTTGCACGTTACATATTACCGTTCTGCTTTGCCCTTTTTCATCTGTCGGCGCAGCGCCGTACGAAAATGGTCAATTTCGAAAATTTAATTTTATTTCAATATCAATCTTCAATCTTAGACTTCTAAGATGTTTGGTTTAACATTTTTCACAATATACAATAGTCCGTACTAAAATAAAACCAGTAGTTGTACCAGTAGTAGTAGGACAAAATCTTAATAAAAAAAGATCTCAACTTTTATGCTTTTAAAATAAACATATTAACAATATTGACGACTTGAAACTCTCTTTCCGTAAGTGTTATAGATTCGACAGTATTTCCTTGTTTTTGGCCTATATATATACCTTGTTTATTAATTCTTGTGAAGTCGGAGCTTACATACATACGTGGATAATGCGAGCAGGTGGGAATTTAGGTACCTCTTTAAAAATATAAACATATGTGTATTATAGCAGTGTCAAGCTAATTTATAATCGTTTACAAATATGTAAAATAACTTCAAATATTTAATATATATAAGCTAGAATTTTTGTAACATAACATGTAAAAGAAAAACATTGGTTGATTTAAATAATCAAATAAAATATTGTACTATTTGAGAAATGTGCACTTAACATCACAAGAGAATATCATCTATCATCTTGAAATCATTGCATAACTCATTCTGTTTGGTAGGTATGTACTTAATTAATGTTTTTGCATCATTATAGTATCTTATTTCATCACACACTTCTCCAAAAGTTGTACTATTATTAAATTATATTATTTTATAGTGAAGTAAGTGTTTTACTACATAAAGCATTCGCAAGTTTATCTTCACATTCTTTGATAATTTGTATACACCAAACATAACTTTTTGTTCTTATCTTATGAAGGCCGAAGAATCCGCATTAAATGGTAAATGAGTTGAAACTTATATGCTTGTAAACATATAAAACGATTTTATATAAATTGATTAGAATCTTTGGTGGGGTTTGAGAAAATTAAGCAATGGATTCCGTACTTGGAGATGCCTGAACATTAACTTATATATATAAAACATACATATGTTAACAACTAATTCATTGTAGACTCATTGTATCACAATCAATTGAACTAGTATATCTTTGTTGCTGTCTCTCTTATCCATCTTCCAAAGTTCTATATTATCTTTTCATTAACTATTATCTGCTTTCAGTTGTAAAAAAAATAGGCCGACTAATGCTAGTACGAATTTCATTTTATGTAAAATCTAAATAAATTAGTTCAAACCAAAAATTAAAGTAAAATTTTGTTACAAGTATAACTAGTAATATTGTCTTCTTCACTCTTGACATTTTTCAATACAATATACCTGTTTACCAAAGAAAACGATTGATTTTCTCCTTTTCGCCGACTCCTCGTTGGGCGCTTCACTTCAACCACTACACACTTTGATCAAATACTCAAACGCTCGCTTTTGCTGCGCAAATGTCATCAAATGTCAAAACGCCCGAGCGAAACGTTAAAACGGCACTACTGGCGACGTTAATTCATTTTTGATACCAACTAAAAGTTTTCGATTCCACACCTTTATGACTTTGTTTGTATAGATTTTCTTCTATTTGTATGAGGCACAGCTATGCAATTACTTTATTTTAGCAACCGTTTAATTTTACAAATTTCAATATTTTAGATCTTCACAAAATCCTTTACACTCTCCACGAAATCGAAAGACACAACTTCTGCTACCGACGTCGCTAACGACAGCAACAACAATGCTGCGAAGTAGACCGAGCAAATATGGACAACTTTTTCTTCCCGTTAAAATATCTTCGCATTTTTCTCCGCGTTACCACAATTTTTTGCTTTTTCAATTCGCTTTCAGAGGCGATATTATGGGAAAATTTAACAAATTTCACCAAATATGTTTAGGAAAATGCATCAAGCAACTAGTTGTACGTTTTTATTAAACTTAGTTACTATAAATGTAAGAAATTACACGAATTTGCGGACAGCGCCTTTGAACGTTTCTACAAATTTTTTCCATTCGTTCACTCTGATTCAGAAATGGAACATATTGAGCTACCTTCGGTATTTGTGCGTTCCGAGACAGTTCTTTGGTGAGTTGCAACAACAAATTGAGCTACTCGGACGGCCATTTTGTGGTGAGTTAAATCTATTTTGAATAAGGTGGCTAGCACAATTCATAATAATATTGCAACATGATAATAATAACTAAACGAAGGTATATATTATTAACAATCATAAATAGTATTTTTTTAAATATGTAGATATTAATTTACTTAACTGTAAATTGCATAATTGCAACTTTCCAGACATAAAGTTTTCTAATTAAAACTAAAAAGGTTTCAAACCATAAATACAACACTGAATATTCACCACAAATCGTCAGCTTTATACACCATAAACCATGAATAATTTCTTTGTAAATTTTCTATTGTAGTGATACAAAAAGTAAATGAAAAAATCTAATTATATTCCATAAAATTAAATACAGTCCTATTGAATTGTAATAATTTGCATAAAAAAAATGATAAGCAAAAACTGTTTAGAATAGTTTTTATTAAAGAATACTTTAGCTGTGCAAACTAAATCCCAAGGTGAAGAAAGTTGCAAGGACGGGTCATGTCCTCTTTATCGGCCTCTGCAGAAAATGTATCTAGCACCGGAGGCGGTGTAGGTATGGATCAAGGTGCAGGCGCGTCAGATGGAAGCTCAAGTATGTGTTTGGAGTTAGCATTAGAGGGTGAACGGCTCTGCAAATCTGGAGACTGTCGTTCAGGTGTGGCATTCTTTCAAGCGGCTATTCAAGCTGGCACAAATGATTTGCGTACCTTGTCCGCAATTTATTCTCAATTAGGAAACGCGTACTTCTATTTGGGAGATTATGCCAAAGCCATGCAATATCATAAACTTGATCTTACACTAGCTCGTACAATGAATGACAAGTTGGGCGAAGCTAAGTCGTCGGGAAATTTAGGAAATACTTTAAAAGTTATGGGACGGTTTAATGAAGCAGCTATTTGTTGCGATCGTCATCTGACCTTAGCGCGACAACTTGGAGACAAATTGTCTGAAGGTCGGGCTCTCTATAATTTGGGAAACGTGTATCATGCAAAAGGAAAACATATGGGACAAGGTAATCCCGGCGACTACGGAGAAGATGTACGCGAGGCATTGGGTAAAGCTGTTGAGTTTTATCAAGAAAACTTAAAATTGATGAGAGAGTTGGGCGATCGCAGTGCACAAGGTAGAGCATGCGGAAACTTAGGAAATACTTATTACCTCCTTGGTAAGTTTACTTATAAAGAAGAATTAAAATTTTTTTATTCACAAATTTTTAAAACATTGTGTTAATTGCAGGCAATTTTCAAGCTGCTATCGAACACCATCAAGAGAGACTTTGCATTGCACGGGAATTTGGTGATCGTTCCGCTGAACGTCGTGCTAATAGTAATTTGGGAAATTCACATATTTTCCTGGGACAATTTGAAGAAGCAGCGGATCATTATAAAAGAACATTAGCATTGGCCATCGAACTTGGAGAGCGTGAAGTTGAGGCACAAGCATGTTACAGTCTTGGAAATACATATACTCTGCTTCGAGAATTTTCAACGGCCATTGACTACCATCATCGCCACTTAGCTATAGCCCAAGAACTGGGAGATCGTGTTGGAGAAGCCCGTGCTTGTTGGTCTCTTGGTAATGCACATTCTGCTATCGGAAACCATGAAAAAGCTCTGCTGTATGCCGAAGCTCACTTAATTCTAGCCGTTGAATTACAAGATCCTATTGGAGAAAGTACAGCCAGGGTTAATATCTCTGACTTGCGAAAATTGCTTGGATTACCTGATTCGCCAATTGACTGCGAAGAACGTTCAATTGCATCAGATGTTTCAGCCATTATTGATCAACGTTCCGACAGTTCAGGAAGCACACAAAGTCGTATGGTATGTTTACTGATTAATTACACTCATAAGAACCTTATATATATATATAATATAATAATATAATACATATTACTGTTGCAGGTACGTGTAAGACGTCAAAGTATGGAGCAATTAGATTTAATTAAAATCACTCCAGATGGGAAGCACACCAGTCAAAGTAATATATTAGATGAAAAACGTGTTCATAAAGGGATTGGTACAAAAACCAAAGCACAGGATGAAGACTTTTTCGATCTTTTATCACGCTCACAATCAAAAAGAATGGATGACCAGCGTTGTTCAATTAAAATTGCTAAAAATCCATCAAACACATCAGCGTCATTGGCAGGTGGGGCATCTACGCTCACGTCTAGTTCGGGTGCCATACGAAAGCCATTAGCACAGCAAAACTCCATATCTAGCGGCAATGGTGGGGATGGCAGTGTTGCAATTAGCGTAAAGCCGTTTAATAATGCGAATGCCGCTTCTGGCACGAACTCAGGCCATAACCATGTTCATGGACAGCTAGCACGTAGTGCTACAACTACTCAACAACCTGATGATGACTTTTTGGAAATGTTGGTACGCTGTCAAGGCTCACGGTTAGAAGAACAACGCTCTGAACTACCACGATCGAATGTCACCATGGACGCTGAGGCTCCGACACGTGCTAATGCCGTAGCTAGTGGTCGCTCTGCAGATGGAAGTTGTAGCGTTGGTGGCACTACCGTGCCTGATGAGGACTTCTTTTCCTTGATAATGAAGGTACAAAGTGGCCGAATGGAAGATCAACGGGCATCAATACCTGGTTTTGGTGGTTTTCCTCAACGTAATGCAGGTAATGGTGGGGCCGCAATTGGTACTGGCGAGAAGATTATAAATAACGCTAATAATCAGAACAAACAGTAAATGCTGTTATACATATGTATGTGTACAACGTAATAGGAGTTATACGTAAAGCATACTTTCAGATGGATGTCTTATACGTTAATTTCTTACGTTTCTCTTTTTTTTTTTTACGCATAACGTTATTTTTATAAAAATTTTGAAGTCCGATATCTCGAAGTAAGTTCTTTGTTTTTTTTTACCAAGTTATCATGACCAAGCCGTTAATTCACCTCAATAGCAATCATATTTAAGCAGTCAATATCTCTCAAGCATTTTTCTTGAATACTTATCCTTTATATCTTATCCATTATAGCAAACTCAAGTAAACTGTTGTCTTCAATTTCTACATTTTTAATTCCATAGAGATTGTATACCAGAAGATTTACTGATCCACATACTACTCATTCTTAATTTCATACATTCGTTTTTCTCTTTGTACGAAAATATATTCATTATATGTAAATTTATATACAAATTCATTCGAAATCAAACCACATTTTAAACAACAATTTATAATATTGCTAACTAAAATAGGTTTACTGGAACATACGTATATGCAAAGTAATTTGCAATTTTTGGTTGAATGTATGCGTATCGAAATTTTATTCTTTTATTTAATATTTAACTCACAAAATATCCATACTCATAAGAAATGTAATATTCCATAAATTATGTTGTATTTCGAAAGAAGTCCAAATGCAGCCAAAGCATTTACTCATTAAAATCATACATACATAAAACATTGCGCAATATTTTTGACTATGGCTAGTTGTTATAAGCATGCACCTAAACGTACCCAAAAAAGTTGGTTTTCAGTCCAAACGTATTAAGTATTATGGAATAAGAATGAATAATACATTTAAAATGGAATTATGAAACCGTATAAAAGTAATAATAACATTTTGCAGCAAATATAATACAAAGTTTTTACAAAACTGTATTGCAAGTTCACAAATTGACTACCGTTTTATGAAGTATTTTAAATGAAATGTCAATACTATTAAGAATTTTTACAAAACAAAAAACAAAAAACAAATAACATATGTGTTTAGCAAACGCTCACGAAAGTTTAAGAGTTTTGCATACTTGAAAGCCAAATTATTGTAATATAAATTTACTATATCTAAATAAATATTATTTTATCTAATAAATATTGTTTATATTTGAACATTTTTAGATCAGAAAAAAGGAAGGAATAGTATGCTTAATTTAAACCAAACGCCCAAACACTCCTAAATACGTAAGCCTGGTATTTTTGTAAATTGACCAGGCAATTTCTTTCCGTTAATTCGAAAGAAAAGAATATATTCTTTGTAGATTCTGTTATTTAATACATTACATATCTATTTTTATACCCTCGCAACATATTTCTACAGAGTATATTAGTTTTGTTCACTTAACGGTTGTTTGTAACACCTAAAACCAATCGACCTAGGTATAGACATATATATATATATATATAAATATATTATGATCAATACAATGATCAGGATGAAAAGACGAGTTGAAATGCAAGTGATTGTCTCTCCGCCCGTCCGTCCGTCCATGCAAGCGATAACTTATATACATACATACATATCTCAGAAACCGTTACATCTATATCAATCAAATTTCCTCTGAGTAAGTCGTTTCTAGCATCTCCTCATATACTGAAAAAATTAGTGAAATCGGATAATAACCACGCCCACCTCCCATACAAAAATTGTGTTGAAAACTACTAAAAGTGCGATAACTCGCTGAAGCAACACGTCAGTAACAATAAATCTTACAGGCATGGCACCGCCCACTTTTAGGTGAAATCCCATATCTAGAGAACACCTTAACTGGTTTTAACAAAATTTGTATATGACATTATATTTGCATTCTTGTCACATGAAAATGGGTGAAATCGGATAAAAACCACACCTACTTCGCATATAACAAATTTCAAGTTTCATCTGATCCTTTCACTTTAATGTAGATAAATCGAGCATCAATTAAGATATTGGAATAAAGCTTTTCACGAATAGTACGTAAAAATAGTCGAAATAGGCATATAACTTTTCAAGCCGCCAGATACCCAATATATGGACCTCGGTGCCTCTATCTATATCGTAATGAAATTCGAGGATTATCTTTCCATGATGATAACGTGACCTGGTGTCAAAAATGGGAAAAAGCGGGTAAATCGGGGAAATCGGGGAAATCGGGGAAATCGGGGAAATACTTCCCCTAGCCTCCATATACCTAATATCAAGATTTTCAACCTTCCTGTAGACTTTATACCATATATAACGGTAAATGTATGAGATATCGTAATGAAATTCGAGGATTGTCTCCATGATAATAATGGGCTTTTGTATCAAAAATTGTGAAAATCAGGTTAATACTTCCCCCGGCCACCATATTGCTAATACAAGGATTTTCAACCTTCCGGTAAACTTTACACCATATGGTACCTATATGAGTTATCTTTGTGAAATTCAGAGAGCGCCTCTTTCTGATAACAGTGTGTCCATGTGCTTAAAATGAATAAACTCAGGTAAGTACTTTCCCTAGCCCTCTCGTACCTAATATATGGATTTTCAACCTCCCGTAATCGCACTACTGCCACGCCCACAAAAAGCTGTTAATCGAAAACCTGTAAAGTGCTATAGCTAAGCAACAAATTAAGATATAAACGTGTGGTTTGGTACAGAGAAATGTAGTAGTGGGTAGGAGCATCTGTGGTTGAAAAAATTTTTGAAAGTGTTTAGTTTACACGGATTTTGATTCTATAAAGTTCACTAGACCGCATAAATTTCCAGATGCTCAATAATAAATTCATTTTATTTATTGTATTATATTGATAACTTTATACGTTAAAGCTTCTTTGGCAGCTTTTTTAAATTTGACTTCTTTAAAGTTTATGAACCTTGCAAAACGTAACAGATAGGTAATTGACCTCGAGAAGGTTGCTGAAGGGTGGCTAAAGTTAAAAGAACGAAAAGGTAAACAAAGATAGAGGAGTTCGCTGAAGGTAAACAATGAGGTCATTAACCTTGACCTCTGGGTGGTGCACCTTGCTAAATGTAAACAAAGAGGTTATTGACCTTTGTCTTGGGGTGGTGGACCTCGCTAAATATAAACAAACAAAAAGGTAATCAGAGGTTGTAAACCTTGCTAAATATAATTAATATAAAAAATAGGTCATTGACCACGGGAAAGATAGTGGACCTCGCTAAATGTAATCAAAAAAAAAGCAAACAAAGATTTTGAGCTCGCTAAAGGTAAACAAAGCTAAAGGCCACTGACTTTGGGAAGTGTGATCTACCTCCAGAAAGGTACACAAAAAGGTAAGCAGAAAAGGTGAACAAATGTTGTTGTTTGATTCGCTAAAGACAAACAAAGAGGTGATTGACCTCGAGAAGGGTAGTGGATCGTGCTAAACGTAAAAAAAGAGGTCATTGTCTTCGCAAATGGAAATCTGATTCTTTCACTGTCATTCATTTTTACAGTACATTATTGTCGTTTCAATCGGTCACTCTGTTAGATATATTAGTGAAATTCATAATAATGTGCCCTTTTGTCGAAAATGGGTAAAATCAGCTAAATACTTCCCTTAACTTCCATATACCAAATATAAAGTTTTTCGGACTTCCGGTTGACTTTATATAGTATATTTTGGTCTGCGAGATATCTTAATAGAATTCCGAGAATGTATTTTTCTGGTAATAATGTATCCCGGTGCAAAAATTTATAAGATCGGGATAGTACTTCCCCTAACCCCAATGTACGTAATATGAGAATTTTCAAAATTCCGTGTATAACGGTCAATATGTAAGATATCTTAACAAAATTAAATTAACATATAATCTTAAATATACTGTAATTTGGTGGTAAAATTTAGTGAATGATGATTTGTCTTATTTAGATAGACTATGATTATATCACCTAAACGAATGGTTAATATGATGCCAAATATGATTGCAATCCATTCACATGTACTTCGAATGACAAATGTTGAATTCTTATACAATATTATTAATAAAAAGTTTTGCCAGTACTTGAAAGCATTTCCCCGCCTTTGAGCCTTGCACATTGTGAGAGTATGAAAGTTCGGTTACACCCGAACTTAGCGCTTTCTTACTTGTTTTACAATACATTTTAAACTTTCTGTAATTTATATTCTTGCGATTTAAAGAACCATTCTTCACTTCAATTATAAGCAATAGTTACTAAACTGAAAACTTCTGAAACATTTCTTTTACAATAAAAGTTCTTGGAAAGAAACTCAAAAAAGTTTTCTCTTCACACCTTTACGTCATGGAATTTTTGAAATTAAATATTAATATATTATAATGACTAAAACTTTCCGTTTCGTAACAATTAAAAATTTTAAACATTAACAAATATTTCGTGCAATGCTTTTTACATTTTATTGTAAAAAATCTTAAAAAATATAATCAAATTAAACATTATCAGCACTTTATAAATAATTAGAAATTACAGTTAAATTCAATAAAATAACAAATATATACAATACATACGTATATGATATCGTGAAATACAGTAAATAATGTATACTTGAATATATTTACATCTGGATATAATAATTATTTTCGTACCAACTGCTCGCCAAAACATGCACAGTTACAAAAGTATTGAATAGCATTAGAAATAATTAAATCATTCTTTATATTTATCAACACTTTCATATCAAGTCACCACCGTAGCTTCAAAATAGAGCAAAAAAAAAGTTAGATTTATAAAAAAAAAAATTGAAAAAATTCCTTATTATCGTAAAGCCTTTATTCTATATATTTACTCTTAAAAAATAGTTTTATTTAAAAAAAAACAATGGTTATCTACCTTTTATAAAGCGCTCGCATGGGGGCTCTAATGTGAACCACAATTACTCAAAAACTAAATAACAAAAGATTTTTTCAGAAATTATAATGCTTCCTATATCGACACATTAGATGAGTCATGGTCGTGCGAACTCAGCACAAAGATCGGTGCTGTGTAATCCAAAGCCTTATCTCCACCGCCTACGCTTTTATTGGCATTTTCCTCAGAATAAACTGGATAACCATAATGATCTGTTAGAACCTTGGAGCGTTTCCCTCGTTTTAGCATCACATAGACGACAAAAATACTGACTAGAAACGCTGAACTGGTTGCCATAATGAATAAAACCAGTTGAATTGTGCTTTCATGTGAAACCGCAGTTGCAACCGGTGGGTTCACGCTGCGGTGTATGAAATGTGAGCGCGAAATATCCGGTGTAAAATGGCCACCTACCAAATTGAAGTGATTCGCATTTATAGCCGATTCAATAGCGAAGGCATAATCGATTTTCGCTTCATTGTGCAGTTCAAAACGTACAATTACAGATCCATCGAAATTCTCTTGCACGCGTAAGTTCTCTACAGCATCGCCAAGCAATTGGTACAGCTCTCTACGGATGGTGTCATAAGCGTTGCGTATGTTTCTATTTGTACGATTGACCATGTGCAATTCAATTGCTACCGAGGCTATTGGTGTTTCCGGGCAGTTGTGTGTGCCCTGTCGGAACATTTGGGATGTATCCAATTGATTTCCGGCCGCATCAACACACCAACATGTTTTGCTATTACACTGAGTCGGAAGGAATGCACCGTGTTCATCGCAAGCTACAGGAAACTGTGCCCTTTCAGCCAGTGCGCGACAGCGTGTCGTTTCCACTGGCATGGGCTTCAATGCCTCTATACTAAGCTGCGAGTCTAACAGTGAGTTGGCTAATGCAAGTATATGCTCAGTAACGTATGCTTCGGCGCCAGTGTTAGGCGCTGCCGAGGCTTTCGACTTCACACCAACCGGTGTTTCATGATATTCACTTTCGACCGCCATATTATCATCCAAACTCCGCCCAGTACCGTCTCTATTTATATTACTATACATCTGTGCACTAACGCCGTCTCGGGTATTTTCCTCCAACTCATATTCTTCGATATCAACCATTGTTGTCATTTGTCTGATCACTTCCTCCATCAGTTGATCGTCGACATTAAATGATTTACTCTGACGACCTTGTCGACTATTACAAATGGGTTCAATGTCACGTGTCAAAGTACCTTTGAGCGGTGCTCCTTTCTTGTCAGCACACCAACACACACCATTATTTGAAGAAAATGTTTTTCTGGTACGTTGTTGTTTAGTAATACCCCCCAAGTAGTTCGCCTGCGTCGTTAACACTCTCTGGAGTGACGGCTGCGCCCCTAAGCATTGTACTGGACTCCAATGGCCGGTTATGGGGTCACACCGAGGCTGATACCAAACGGATGTGTAACCTGTATGCTGTGCCGCCAAGCTGTTCTTCAGCTTGAGGCGTTCACATGAAGTTAAGACTAAAAGTATTGTCAATAGAAGATAAAAAAGGATTTAGAGGCCAATAATACCGATCTTTAAAATATCGTATTGATATATGTATATATTAAAATCCTACCTGGACATACTGAATTGCAGGCTAGTTCACTGTGAAATAGATTCTTCGTTTGGCAGTTGCTCGCGTCTAAATCTATAATGACGGTTAAACATTTATTTGATTTCGGGCTGAATCGATAGCGAGTTATATTTAGCTCAGATTGCACAGTTGCCATACAAGCAGTGTCCATAGATTCAAAGCACACATCTCCTGCAAAATTCCAAAATTATTTAGTAAACAGCCAATATTCTTCGTCCATAAAGAAATTACTTTCAATGACATAAATTATGACATACATACTTGTTTTCGAACAACAAACTCCACGGTGTGTCACTGGGTTCAACTGGCATGTGTGTGTAGTGGGACAAGCTTCGTTGTCATTGTGTGGTCCGCAACTCACCTCTAGATCACCTTGTTTCAACGGATTGCCTTCCGGACAAACAGATATCCTCCGCGGTACACATATCGGCATTTTCGGACACGGTGAATCAATGCACTCGACGTTAATCAGTTGACACTCCTCGCTACTGGCGCAACTAATCTCATCGCAAAAATCTCTACATTCACATGTTGGGCAACCGTTATGATCGATCTTATAGCCCGCCTCACACTTCCTATCGCACTGTGTTTCTGCGCATTCAAACGTTGAGTTTCTCTTACAAATTGGAGTTGATCCTTTGACTCGTGTACCAGCCAACACCCAGCCATTGTCGTCAACACACCAACAGTACCCATCGGGTGAACATTGTTTTTCGTTCCATTTGCCGGTACGTGGATCACATTGTGCAACATGCATTTTCATGGCCGGTATACCCAGTTCTGAGGCTTGGTGCATCTGAATCGTATTTAGGTGTTGACAAGCCGTTTTCATTTGTGGAAGTACGCACTGCGTACCACAGCCATTCGAGCAGCAACGTTTATGACCCTCACAATGGGAGTCGGTACGACATTCATAAGCACAAGTGTTGGCGTCCAGATTGTCGGGACCTGGCGGTACGAGGAATGGGCATTGACCGGGTTTGCGTGGTAAACATGCGGGCACAGGTGGACAATATTCTTCGTCACAAGAGACATCGACAATGCGACACTCCTTCCCATCGCCACATACAACACCATCACATGGATCACGACATTGACATGCTGGACACCGTGTGTTGGGATCCAGTGTAAAGCCATACTCACATCCCATACGACAAGTGAGATCTAAGCAGTCAATGGATTCCCGCACTTTTCCACATTCCGCGTCAGTTATATTATAGCCTCGCGTGTTTGGTATTTCAGTGCCAAAACTATCGACACACCAACATTCCTCTACTTCGATGTCCACCAATTCATTGTTCAGTAACGACTGTTTCGGTGCTGGCATAACTTTTTTGAACTCTACTTCAAAGAGTTGACCCAAACTCTGTGCGCGATCAGCACCAACATCAATAACTTTGGCATTACGACTCTGGATCGGCGCGGCGATGTGCACTTTTAGCGCGTCGTCATTAACCCGGTACAATTTTAAGCGTTCCACTTGTCGTTTCTTACGAATTTGTCTTTCGTTCGTGCTCTTCAGTAGCATTCGCATGCGTCTTATTGTATTCTCTTCGAGAATCTGTCGTTGCTCAGTACGTGTGACTCGAATTTTCTTCATCGTACACTGACGCTCCAAATAGTTACCATCGTTTGTGCAGCGCGGTGCTGGTGTAGCCAATTGCATACCTTCTTCGGTACCTTCCATACGCTCGGAAAAGTCTCTTAAATATTCACACACTACGAAAATTGTAATTGTTTTTTGTAAAAGGTTTTCAAAATAGTTTCGAATGAACCAGATGTACTTACTGGTTTGCTGGTGTGTCGTCTGCTCATTCTTGGTGACAACCTCCTCTGGGATTGGGCAGCAAACACTTTCTGTATCGTGTGGTAATTTCAAACATTTATAGTTATCTGGACACGTAATACGATTTGTCATCGAACGTGACTGCTTTATTTCTGGTCCCGGTTCGAAGAACGCCGTTGGTTGAAATACTCTGGATTGACGCTCTATCAATTACAAAATCAAAAATTGTTTGTTGTATATTTTATGAATTTAGAGTCTACGTAGTTGAGTAACTAGTAGTGTATCTAGTAGTATCTAGTTGAGTACCTTCAAAACAATACATAACCTCGCCGGTTGTATTATCTGCTAAAGGAGCACCCTCATCACAAGGGTTAGAATACACTAAATCTGGTTTACAAATGGGCCAAGAGGAACACAAAGCCGAACCAGACTCACATAATGGATCCGTGGCAACTTCACAGTGGGAACCGATTGCACATTTAAAGCCTTCACAAGGTTCCGAGCACTCACATGATGGACAGCCATTGTGATCATTCTGAAAAGTAATAAGAAAATATGGAACATTTTAAATTTTCAATTAATTATGTTTTGACGGAACTAATTGATTATGCTCTACATTAAGTATGTTTTGGAAGGGTTTTAACTTTAATAATCTTAGTTCGGAATGCGATCCCGTTTTTATTTTTCACAAGGAAATCAATCGTAGGGTGACTAGGCAAATCTGAAGAGAGATCATTGATAGAAGCAAAAATATACGGCCACTTTGAAAAAGATCGACGGCGATCGAGGCTAATCGGAAGGAAGGGAAGGTTAGAAAGTCCAAGCAAATAAAATAAGGTTAATGTAAGTTTAGTGTTAATAGACGAATAGACCAAACGTTAAAGTACTAGGTGTTATATCATACGCTTATCAAAGTACTATGACATCATAAACATCATTACCTACCTTAAAACCATATTCACACACGGCAGCACAAATATTCGTATCGCATTTTTCCATATTGAAACTTCTGGCCAATGAATGACCTATCGTATTCTCCCAACCATCGCAATTGATTTCGTTAGCAGGACCCATTGTTCCTTGAATTTTATGGCCAGTACGTGGATCAACACACCAACATACTAAACCATTTCGAGAGCACTGACGAGGTGAGAATAAGCCGCCGGGACCGGTACAATCGGGTTGGTAACCGCGACCCTCCCGTTCGTTAATCGCTATTATATCGGAGAGTGCGCGCGCCTGATGACATGTGGTCACATTAAATGGCCGCTGACAATTGAATTGGCAACCTTTCGTGAAACAGCATTTCTCCATATTAGCACATTCAAGATCGCTATTGCACGGAGATCCGCACATATAACCAGTACGTTCACTGTATTCAACTTTATCTTGCGCAGGACAAATTCCCGGTTTCGAGAATTTCGCAGTGCTGGGACAACAAACGCCATATTCATTACCAGTCTCAACCATACAGTGATAAAGCGGCGGACATTGTGGCTTTCCCAAATCATTACCACAGAGAAACGGCCGTATGCTCTCCTCAATGGCAAGTGGCATGCCAGCGGGACAATAAGTGGACATTGACCGCGCTTTTTTGCATGTCGGCACTGGTGGACACGGTTCAACTTTACATTTCACCTCTTGTGGTTGACACGATTGGCCATTGGGACAAACTACATTTTTGCATGGATCACGGCAACGACAGACGCTACATCCAGTATCGGGATTACGTGCGAAACCGGCAGGACAGAACATACGGCAGGCAGAAGCTGGACAATGTGACGGTTCGGCACAACCCACCTCCGACTTTGACTCCTTACGTGTTCCGGGTATTTCCACACCATACTCATCAATACACCAGCAATCTAGACCGGCTCGTTCGTTTCGACATTGAACTTGTTCGAAATCTCCGTTTTTGCTACAGCGCGGTAAGCGAATGGCGAGGGCCTTTTCATTGGGAAATAAAGCTTTTGCACGCCTGGCCTCAACACGACGTAGATGCTGGCAAGCTGTGAGGTTTGCTGAAACGAAATCATAGATACAGTTATTGTTTTAATATAAAAATATTGAGTTGGTTTATATACATTTATGTAAATGGTGTTATGTGCGTGTATGACTTATAGACTCCAAAAACTGTAGCGATTCTCCTAAAGTTTTTAGTACGTGGTGATAGAGAGAATGTTCCTATAAAGTCCCTGGATGACGCGCAATTTAATATGACAAATTGTATCGATGCTCCGATTTGGGTCAATTTCGAAATATATACATATATGTTGGAAAGGGTAAAGAATAATATAACAATTATAACTTGAGAACTATTGGATGATATGTCTTAAAACTTTGACAGCAATCTAGTTAAGGTTAGTACTGTAAGACAGGAATAGAGATTTTTTGTTTACAAGGTCTAGATTGCTGATTATAAACAAATCACGATATTCGCGGGAAGCACTCTCGAGAATATTGGAGATCGGTTTCTGAACGACGATATTTTTGTACGTTATATAATATTATATATTATAGAAATGTACACACATAACTGTACTTACATATGTTAATAATTTAGTGCAAGTGGTAGGCAACATACACGTTATCGCTTTAAGCAAAAACATTCGACACTTAGGCACAGCGCAATAACTTTTCGTCTATACACATGCATATGCAAATACATACGAGGGCGGGTCAATAAGTACGTGACTTTTAGTAGTAGTGTTTAGTAGTGTAGGAGTAGTGTTGTTTTTTCAGTAAAGAGGTCAGAAATTCAAAAAGTCACGGACTTATTGACCCGCCACCCGCCCTCGTATATCCCTATGTGAACATTTTCATGTAGATCTATTGAACAAAAAAATATATAAACATGCAAAACTACTCACGTACATGCCTGCATACATGCATACATATATTACACATATACATTCATATATACATCGTAGCAAACATAGCTCACCTGAAATGAAAGCGAAAATTGCTAGAATCGTTGTATGGAAAGTCAAGCAAAACATTGCGACGTTTTTAACACGAACGACACCCGAAGTGTCGGCTAATAGGCCATGCTAGGTGATATTACTACTTTTGCCCATTGACCGACTGACACAGTGTTATCTTATTGTTTCTTTTTGTTAGCGTTCTTTCATTGCTGGCTCGTAAATATGTATGTATATACTTATGCATGTATTTTTAGCCAAAATCTTAACAGTTTATTATAACGGAATTGGCTACAGACAGATTTTGTGCTCGCTTTATCGCTTTATCGCTTTGGTTCCAACATGTTCGTTCAACCAGCAGAAATTTTAATTCAACATGTTTGAGAAATGAAAAAAATAAGTGCATTCTGCTTTATTTATGTACCAATTAGTGTTCACACTCCCAGTTAATACCCTTGGTGAAAAGCAAAGTAAAGATGCTCTCTTAATGGAAATCTATATATGTACAGGTGTTGCATAGAGCAGGTTCATGCATATGCTCGAGACCTAGGTTGAATTGGTTTAAATTTTACTAACTTGTTTTTTTTGTTTAATTTGTGGAGTTTGCACCGACTTTTATGTGATCTTTTCAATTGGTGTTCTAATGCCTAAGCCAAAAGGAAAGTATTTGAAAATGTTTTGTGAATTGGAATTAAATTCGATATCTAAATTTTCCAATAATCTGTTATATATCCTCTGTTCTTACACACTCTATATAAGATCGCAAATAAACTATATGACAATTTTACTTGAAGAGACTGACTCAAACGTATTACTACTGACCAGTTCATTCTCAATCTTCTTACCATTAGCCCCGTTCACTTGTAAGTTTTTTCATCATACATAATTCTCTTGTTTGCCTGGATATACATCTAGGGTTATGTACTATATAAATCTGGGACTATTTCGGTTTCGTATAAACAACTTTTTTTTGAAAAGGACAAATATTTTAAGCTTTCTTGCCAGTACATGGGTACATGTATTTTATGCAGGTGAAATTAACACCACACAATACTCACCATTTAGTCGTTTTGTCTCGGCTGCATTGAACGCGCACGCCCAAATGCATGCAGTCAGGAGTACAAGTTGAAGCATCAGTTTTCGTTCATTCACCTGCGCCATTTTCGTTAAACTCAAAATTTGGCAACAGCATGAAACCACAATGGCAGACAAGTTTATCGCTTTTGTACACAGTTTTTATGTTGGCAGAGCGAATGGGAAACCACCAACTTTGCTCAAAAATCGCTTTACAGTTGTTTGATTTTGAGCTGCGAATATAATGAGAAGAAAGAAATCACTTGAAAATTGTGGAAGTTAAAGAGAGTAGTCTTAAAAAATATTTTATTATAAAAATTGCTCTTAATGCAATAAAGCACTCAAATACTTTATGAATTAAATTTTATGAAAATTATTCTTATACCTAGAATTATGAAAGTATTGTTAATAAATGAAAAACTAGAATTTATAATTATTGCTTCGCACATAATGTAAACAATAATTCGGAAACTACGAGAAATTTTCGTAATGCCAAAGAAGACAGACCACAAACAATTTGGTTACACATAAGTGTTATGCCAAGAAGTAAAACATAACTATGTACTTACATATGTACGTCTTAAAGGTATGCAGGCGTAAGTTTGTACCCATAAGTTGCTTGAGCGCTTCCATCATAACTTGCATACGTATATACATACATACATACATACATATATAAATACATAAAACATATATTGCAAGCGATGATTAATCAGTGAGAGCACGGATCGCTTTCACTTTAACAACGGAATTCAGTTGATTTGTCGCACACAATACACTGAGGAGAAGAACTTGTGAAAAGAAATCGTGATATAAAATCTGTTTGAGTAAAAACAAATGGCGAAATGGAACTATCTATAGTAAGAAATTGGATTAAATGATGATAATCATGATTTATAGTTGATTTTATAAAAGCTAGACAATTTCCAAAATTATAAGAAATTTATATATATGGTACAAATGAAGAGCAGTTTGAGAATTATCCAGACCTAAATGAAGTACTCTAATCTAATTATAAAATCTGCGAATGTATTTTTGAATGTTGCATTCGATGGTTAAAATAGGGAGCTAGGTCTAGACCAGAAGATCCTTAGACACCTAACGACAACAATTAATTTTAGTAAAGTCAAATAACTGAATTCAAAGCTAAATTGTTCGTATTACTTGGGATGATTTGGAATGTTCAATAGAAGTGTTCAACATTGGCAACATGGTAGTGTCAAATGATCGTTTCGACGATCGAACGACGAACGAGAGTAATTTTACTCGAAGTGATAAGAATATCCACTTCAATTACTCAGGCTAAACTTAGATCGTCTACTTACAAATTGAGGTCGAAGAAAACATATAACAAAAAAAAAAACACCACTTTCTGAACACCCTTTTCGCTGTAAACGACTCAGAAAGATTACTGCTAACTCTTTACAGTAATATTAATTTTATAAATAAATAAGAAGTGCTTGGCTCACCGAAATCATAAATTTAAAATTTTACGAGAGATTATCACTTTGAAATTGTTTGGATAAAAGTACGTATGTAGGTGTTTGTAAAGTTTCCAAATAGTGTTACACTACAGTTACATTAATAGCTTTAGGTTTTACGTGCTCTAAATTTTATAACTTTATACTGGAATATAATTAAGGTCTTATCCAGTTTTTTTACAAATACAATAACTTTGAAGAAATCTTTGTTTATATTTGAAGTGTATATACTACTACTCCTATGAGTGTATATACATATATACGAATATGTTTGACTGTTGGCTTGACCTTTCATCAATCATTTAACTTGACGCTCCAATAACTTTGACACTTAAGTATGCCTCAATGTTATGTATAAAGGCTTAATGCATTTCTTATGTACTTTTCCATAAACACAATTACATTTTATGAATATATATGCATACAATAGATGCTGTGGTATAAATATATACATTTTTAAATTAGATATTTGTGTAAAAGTTCATAAAAATAAATATATATAAATATTTTAGCCAGAAAAAAGCACAGACATGTTAATTAAAATCTATTATTTTTCTTTTATTTTTAAATTTTATTCCTTAGCTTTTAAATAAAAATTGTGGTGAAAAACTCCAAACATATTTTTTGGAATTCCAACAACAATAATTCATTTGAATGGTTTTTCATGGCGAGAAATGTGGAAATCATTCCTCATTTAAGGATGTTTCTTATTTTTAAGTTTTTGCTATCAAATGTATATAATTAAAAAAGGTTGTACTTGATAATATTTTCTTTGAAAATTTAAAAAAAATTCTTAAGCTGTCATAAAAATGTTTGCGTTTACTGCTTCGTAGTGAAATTGTTATCCAACACTTAAAATTACCACCTTAATACTTTAAATTTGCGGAGTATATGAGCTTATATCGCGTGTGGGTGGTTGTGACTTGATAATATCTTGCGGTTCGTTAAAAAAGTTAGTAAAAATCATCAATGCCCGAAATGTCTGCGGTTAGTTGCCCCACATACGAAAAACACATTAAGCAACTCGATCCCAAATTACGGTGCTTTTGGCCAGTAACCAACTTTGGCATTACAAATGAACAAGCAAACATACTTACAAACAGCTTTCAGTCAACTGTGAACAAAAATTTTCATACTTAGTAATTTTTTTACTTAGTGATAAATTAGTTGTTTTGGATGTATGACTTAGTAAGCCAGTGTGTACAGTTGCGATCCAAAAATACCATATGGATTTATTATTTTTATTACTTGGTTTATTTTACAACTTTAATAGTTCTACCTTTAATAGTTACCGTGAAAATATAAAAACTAGAAAAATAAATTTACAGCCGCAAAAATTTTTTTTTTTTTTTTGTGTAAAAACAAAATCAATTACATTCTTTTCAAAGATTAAATATTAAAATATCAATTGAAATTTAATAATAAACCAACTTGGTTTATATAAACAATATGATCAAGTACAGGTATAAATTAATAAAGCTCAAGGAATTGAAATAAGCTTCTATAATTTTCAAAATTACATTATTTGAAAGTTGTATTTTGAAATAAAAATAGTTACGAACAAAATATGCACTAAATCCTGTTGCAAAACACAATATAGCATTTGTATTCGTGACGTTATAATGTTAGTTTAATTATGCGAAAAAATGACATGCAATTATTATTCAAATGGTATGTTAAAAGTTTGCTCAACTTCCATGAAAACCATATTATTTGGAGCCCAGCGCTTAATTTTTATGCGAAACACTACAGCACACTCCTGTGCCTCCTCTTAATTTTATTTGTATTTGTATGAGTATATGTGCTCATTCATTAATTTCAATAAACTGGTTATTTATATATTTATGTTTGGAAATGAATGCGAGACAAATACTATTATGGTACACTAAATAAGTAAAATTTTATTCCCTGTCAAGTCAGTTTCTTAAGCGTTTATTCTTAGATGATATTTACTGTAATGCTCTATAAATTTTTAGCAGAATCCTTCTCTGCAGTTAAATCGGATATACTTTGGCTTCTGGCTACGCAGTTACAGTTCAATTGCAAGAACCAATCGCTTTCCTAAATGTTCACCGCTCAAGACAACGGCGACAGTCTTTATGCGAAATACGTTAAATAACCCAAGTGAAGTCTTGAAACACGACTGAGCCATTCAGTTGAAATATTTATCTAATATTTTGTCGAGTTCTAGCATAGTTGCAGTTTGCGACAGATAATTCTTGAAAAATTATGTCAAACGACTATACAAACTGTAAAGTCGACCTCGTTCGAGAGGCGTGTGGCAAAAAAACGCTCAACTCAAATAAAAATTTTCTAAAGGTTTTAATAAGAATAGTAACAATTCTGCTGTTAATCTTATGATCTGTTTTGTTTTTTTTTTTTGTGTGTTTTAAAAGGTTTTGATTGCAATTGTTGGAAAATACGTTTTCATATATTTTTTTCACGTTCATTTATTTTATTCTATTGCCGATCACTTAGAGGTGATCGAGGCTCTTTTATATTTATATACATACTGAAGAATTTAAGTATATATGTATATAGTTGAATTCCTAGGCTATAAAACCTGCAAGACTATGGTAAAATACTCATTGTAATAAATCAAATTAATAACTGTCATGATATATTTTCTAGAATATCGCATCCATGTATTTCAAATTACTTCTAATTACCATCATATTAATGATGGATTTACAAAATAGTGAAGCAATATTATAATCTGAAATCAATCGATTTTCTAAACTACGTGAAGCAGTTTGGTTTTTGGGTCATACTAAACATCAAAATAAAAATCAATTAAATAAAGTGAACAACTAAATAAATAAACGCACACAACCGACTATTATTTCGAATTATTTTCGCCAACATCTACAGTCAATTGCCATTTGACTGGGCAAACAGTGTTCGTATACCAACTGAGTGACCTCGATTTCGCCATGTCGCCTGCAAAAGTGAAGTAAACAATAGCTTCATTTTGCAATTACAAACTAGGAAGTAAAATTGAGGAAATGTATAGTGAAAGAAACGTACTATACACAGCCGTGGAGAAAATACCATCTTCAAGTGGTGTTGTCGAAGGCATTACACTTTTATAAATATTGCTTTAACAGCGTTCCAGTAGTGTCTGCGCGAATCATTGACAAACATGTTACTTAGTTTCAAAAAAAAAAATAATAATAATAATACGGAAAAAAGAAATAAAAGAAAAAAGAAAATACCAAAATAACAAAGAAGAGAAGACCAAGACTAAACGTAAATTTAACTTGACGCGTATGTATGTGTAGGTAGAGATGTACATATTTGTACATAGGTGTGTATTTTTGCACTAGCATCTTTGTTGTAAGCGTGCGTATGCAGAAATATAAATATATACGTGGATACGCAAGTCCATGGTAGGCGATGGTTATAGGATTTCTATTTAATTTAGTTACAACCATGCTGAAGTACATTTGCGATGTACATACATATGCACACATGCGCGTAAATATGTGTAGTTCAAACTTTGAAGAGTTAGCGGTCTGGTGTAAAATAAAAATTTTGCAACTTTTAGTGCTGAGCTTACGAATGGCTTGCGCTTTACAAAAAAGTAAAGCCGTTAGTATTTTGACCAATGCCACTAGCACAAATAGACAAACAAAAATGCTCTTTTCAGTTTGCATTCAGAGGTTTGTTTGTGTCATGTGAGTGGACCGTGTATTCCTGGTTTAGTAACAGTTAGCCAAAGTACCGTTATGTTATATTTTTTTTCTTGTTAAGACATCTTTTATGAGGTAGAAAAGATATTCATTAAGTTTTAGTGAAGAAAGCTAAGTATATATGTATGCATTAAATTTTTAGTAGAAGTCCGTTACAATCCGTATACGTATAAATTAATTAAAAAACGTTATATGTATATGCATTATGTCTATATAAGTTAAGTGAACTTATAATAAATAATATGACTACAAAGTACTCAAAAAAATACATAAAAATTTGCTATATAATATGTGAGTTCAGTCTCGTTCTCTTTAAGCGATTGTCAAAAAAACACTGGCTTAAATAGTAAAATGCATGAAAACCAAAAACACAAACTTTACTACTTTTTCCGAGTACTGCCAGCTAAGTTAAAAAGTAAGCGACTTTAAATGTATAATAGCGAAAAAGTACGTAGTTGAAAATTTTCAAATAATCGCAGCCAAAATACATTGCAAAAACCAACAATATATAAAATTTGACAAGTATTTAAGATCTCAATGTTAGCGGTCTCGTTGAATACTTTCAATGAAATTTTATTTAGGTAGGGAATTCTTCTAATGCTCGCTTTAAAAAACATGAACCTTTCATAAATGTATATATATTATATACACATCACTATACATACACTTACAATACACTTTCTTACTTGAACGACAATTGCTTGCTTAGTGAAATTCGCACTCACTTGTAAATAAAGAAATTTTTATTACCAAAAAAAAAAAATATAAATATATATGTATGTATAGCGAAACTCCATATTCGTTAATTTTAAGTGAGTCCTTTTAAAATTGATTTGATCAAATTGTGTGGTTATAACAAGCATATATTTGTATTGTATAAGATACGAGTATGTATATCAAAATATTAGTTGCTTAAAAATTTCAAATTAAAAATAATTATATATAACAAATATTTTTATTAGAAATCAAAATACCTACCCTGGCCTAAGTCGTCTTAGGCTAATTTAATTTATTACTCAAAAGAATGAAATTGTTACCGACTGAAGAAGGTATATTATTGTCTAACCATTTGAATGCTAATTTTAAATAAATAACAACACAACTGTCTATCAAAGCTTGCATAAATTATTTAAAAATATCTTTTTGACAACTAAATATAAAACTAGTATATTTCCACATATATTTCAGTTATAATACACCAGTGTGTAGATGTCTTTTATACATGAGTCTGCATACATTCATAAATGTAAAAACCACTTTCGCTAGAGAGCGCACAAACATACACACACTCACACTTTAACACAAAAAGACATTTCATGTACATATTTACATATATGTATGTAAGTTATACACATTTTGAAACACACATACATTTTAAAATATTGCTTTAAAATCAAAATTAAACATCCGATGCTTTAAGGAAGCCATTTGTTTGCATTTGTAATGAAATTTATGTATATATAACGAATTTAAATATGCATATATGCATATGTATAACTTTCACGCTTTGACACATTCGTTTTATGTTACGAAACTTTTACTATCTCCATTATTTCTTTTCACTATTTTTCAAAAAATATGCAAATCACTTTGAATATATAAAAGACATTTGCTCACATTAAGTGTTAAAGCTTAAAGCCATTAATTTGTAGTTTTTCAGAAATAGGAAAACAACAAACTCCTTCGTCTACAAAATTTTTCAAAACATGTTGGCACATATTTATTTAAATGTTGTTATAATAAATAAATTATTTAATAAATTAATAAATTATTTAATTTTTTTTCCCCACTTAAATTTAAAAATTTCCTATTGTCATTAAATGGTATCCGCTAATTTTTTATGAAAGCACCTACCCACAACTCTGTTGGGAAATCAAAAGACTTAAGACACAAACTCTCACTTTAATGCACAACTCACAAATGAATGCCGGACACACAGCGCTGTGAAACCGTTGGCCAATTTCGATGTGAGCGGAAAAAATTCGTGAATTTTTCGTCGGTTTGAGTTGTGAGTTCGTCTCAAACACTTGGCGGTTTTCAGCTCCCCGAACTTCACTTTCCTTACACGTTACTTCAGTTCTCTTTCACTGGAGTTAATTTCGGTTTTTAGCATTTTGTTTTTTGCTTTTTCATAAGCGCAAGTTGACGACCACGCTGTACGAAGTTTAAAAATCTACTGAAGCTATGCAACAGTTTGCTTGATATATTTCACTGAATTATAGTAAATTTAAACGGTTTTTGTAGTGAGTTATAGTTGTAAATGAATCTTTGATTGATGGCTCTCGTCTGCCTCATACGTAGCTGGATTGCTCATATTTGATTCTATTCCTTTAAGTGAGTCATTTAACAGCATATGGATTAACCCAAACATAAAACAACATATAAACAAAAACAAAAACAAAAAGATTTAACATTGCACATTTCATAAACTTGATATACCACCAATTATAACCTCGGTCCGATGTTTGTAAATAAAATAAGTAACAAATAACCACAGTACATTCACACCTAAATTTGGTATTTACCAAAAATTTTGTACGACTACAGCATATAGCTTCCAATCAAATAATTGCTCAGATATAAATATATTTCGAAGTATAACTCCTATTATTAAGCAGCCTCAGATATGAAAATTTATCACATATTTAATTTGACATCAATGTACGTTATTATATTTTCGGTCACTAGCTTCCTCTAGAGACGACGCAGTCTCCGAACTCATGTCCTTTGATAATATTAGCTATTTCCCGCCTACGGAATATTTCTGATAAAAAACTTCTTGACTTTAAGGCCACTTTCAGCATCACAAAAATCTATTGCCTTTATGCTGCTATGTGAGAATTTAGGGTCCCTGAAAGCTTATATGGTCTTTTAAATTTGGTTTTTCTGGAAACCAATAGTAATATACAAAAGTTGTGTGTCTAAGTTATTGGACAGTTCTACGGTTAAGCAAACCAAAATGCATTTTAAGAGGGTTAAGTTTGATTAGGGTTGTACGCGGCGAGTTTTAATATCAAGCGTAAGTCCCAACTACATTAAGTTTCACATCCGTGTGAAATCATCCGATCGGATCTTGTCAGTGAAATCCAAATCAGCGAGCGCAATTTTGACACACGAAAAAACATTTAGATTTACACTAAGCTCAGCGTTTGGTATGTTAACAGATATCAAAGGCATACATTTTATTACAAATGGAAAAATAATGAGCGTTTTTTCGTTTCAAACGGCCGAAAGTACTTATCTCGAGTAAGTTATAATTTGTTGCGAGTTATTTTATTAATGATAATAATAGGAGGTATTTTATTAAAAAATTGCAGAAATTTTATAATAAATATATGTATATTTGAAAAATAATTTATCCAAATAGAAAAAACGTTGATCTGTCAATTCGAATATTAAGAATATAAGACTACGTATGGATGTGAGGGAATTTATAATTTTGTACGCTTTAAACATTGTACTAGCCATTTACAGAAGGTTTGCAAAACTAATAGAAGTTTATTCCACCTCGTCACTCCTAATGGCTTAGTTATGTATAAACATGCGTACACGGGTTTACAGAAATGTATGTCTGCACGTATATGTGTGTGCAAATAACCCTCTGAAATACCGTCAAATCAATGCCAAAATATTTTCAATGAATTTTTTAATAATGAGTAAACTAAATATCCGTTGTTTACTTATGAGACGCAACAAATGAATAAGTACAATCCGGTTTTTGGTTTTGAGTTTTGTAAGTGAATCACGAGGGCGCTAAAGAGCAGCGCGGAGCTGGTAAGTTTACTTACCATAAAGTTACTTACATATATTTGAATTTTTAGGCAACACACATGCATACATGCATATATTCATAATACACATACATGTTTAAGTATACATACATATATACGTATATACCAATGTGTGCCTATTAAAACCGAAAAAAATAAATACTTGTGTTTTTTTTACCTTTCCGCCAGTGAAATGAAAGCGAATTTTATTTAAATAAGGCTCACACTCATAAAAAATTTGCTTCTGAGTGTGAAAGAGAATAAATTTAAAACCAAATAGAAAACACTTTCATTTTACCTTAATAACCAAGAAGCTATAAAACGGGCATGAATAAATTAATATGACATTATATAAGATTTTGAATATTTATATAAGACTCGTTCACTCTAATAGATGTCTTAACTACAGTTATTATGTTATCACGAATTGTAAAACCATCAAAAAATATTCTTTAAAAGTTTTTGAACTTTTTCAACAAAATTTTACGGAGAGAGTTGAGAGATTTAATTATATTTAATTCCTTACATTGCCAATTTCTGTTAAATACAAAAATTTTTTGGATTGCTTTTCAACTTGTTTTATCAGGAACTAACGGGTATTTCTGCATTAATTTCTATGCATTTAAATATTATTTTTTAACGATAAGGTAAACTTAATTAACTGAACATTTGAAATATTGAAATTGAGAGCGATCCAATGAGTACTTACCCTGCAAAATAAAGACGATAACTTTGAAAAAATAGCGATTATTTCTTAACATATTCTCCCCTTAGCTCGATACACTTGACTCAGTAACTCCAATACACTTGACTCAGTAACAGTAATGTGACTCAATGCTCCAACTTCTTTCACCCGCCGTTTTCTGGAGGTCGGCAAAATAGGCTTCTGTGGCGGCAAGAACCTCCTCATTCATATGACATAAATTTCTGTCCGGCGAATGACTTTTTCAAGTTTCGAAACAAAAAAAGTTGCAAGGAGACAAATCAGGAGAATACGGTGTATGGGGCAACAGTTCGTAGACTAATTCGATCAAAATGGCTGTGGAATAGCGGGTGTGTGTACCAGTGCATACTCATGGTGGAAAATCACTTTCTTCGCCTAATGAGGTGGTTTTTTTTCACAATTCGGCGTCGAATTGGCTCAATAATTCGGCACAGTAAAGTCCTATGACCGTTTGGCTGTTCTCCAGTTAGTCAATGTAGATCATATCTTGTCAATTCAATAAAACGATAGCCATCCCTTTCCGGCCGATAGGACAGTCTTCGCCTTCTTCGGAGTAGATTAGCCGATTGAAGTCCACTGTTTCGACCATTCTTTGTTCTCTAGTGTGTACAAGTGGATCCATGTTTCGTCAGTGGTCATGAAACGTGACTGTGATGTTATCCGGCAGCGCGGCTTAGTATCTACCGGACCGCATTTGTACTTACGCGGATTTTATTAAAAAATATATTAAACAAATAAGGAGGATTTTATACTCTCGCAATTTGTGAGGCGGTGAAATATTTTCAGAAGTTGACAAAACTTTATATTAAATATGTTGCAAATATTGATATTTTCGGTCGAAAAATTTATTGGCATAACTTGAAGATACTATTACGCTAAGTTTTACGCCAATATCTCATTTATATTCTGTAAAGTGAAAGAATCAGATGGAACTTAAAATTGCATTATATGGGAAAAAGGCGTGGTTATAGTCCTACATCGCCCATTTTCACAGTGTAAAATAGGGATGATAGGGTAATATTATGCACTGAATTTGGCCGAAATTGATATAGTAGTTCGTGAGTTATAGGATTTCGCTTAAAAGTGGGCGGTGTCGAGCCCATTTTCAATTTTTTACAACCATTCTTATAAAGCCCTTTCGTACCATCTTTACTGTAAAATTTAATGCTTCTGTGGTGTTTGCTTATTGGGTTATCGCACTTTTAGTAGTTTTCAACATAACCGTTATATGGGTGATGGGTATGGTTATCTTCTGATTTCATAAATTTTCACACTGTATGAGGAAGTACTAAAAAAACATGTTCTGAGCAAATTTGGTTCATATATCTTAAGTGGTTTGTGGAATATGTACATTAAACCTATTAGGAGGCGGGGCTACACCCACTTTTTAATAAATTTGCAACCACAGATGCCCCTTCCTACTACGACAAACAGACAGACAAACGGAATTCATCTCGCCTCATCATCCTGACCATTTTGATATGCATGACTCTATATTTATCTCGATTATTTTTGGGTGTTACAAACAACCGTTAGGTGATCAAAACTATTATACTCTTTGGCAGCATGTTGCGAGAGTATGAAAACTGAAACTCTTAGTCGAATTTTCCGAATAGACTTTTAAAAGAAATGGAAGGCCTATAAGTCTGTCTACTATATAGTAATAACGCTAAGTTTTCATTTTCAACCTTATGCCGTCAACGAAGAGCTGATGACTTTTTGTCGGAACCTTTCATATGACACCAACCAACCAACAATGAACCATGTCATATGGCGGGAGGGCACCCCGAAGTATACATTTTAATTTTACCGGGGTTTGGTATAATCTCCCATATCATCAGCCAAGAATCCGGTAAAAAGGAAACCTTTGGGTCCCTAGGAGGATTAAATCAAACCTCCCTACAAAAACTAATGGAAGAAAAGGCCACCTCAAAGTGTCGCTGTTAGAAAAGATCGAATAAGATCTGTTGTACCTTAGACGGATACATGTAACATTTATATACATCATAATATTTGCATACATTTGAAAACCATATAGTATTTCATTGATATGTTAGAAAGTAGCATAAACGCGACCTTGTAAACTTTTTAGAGACTATTTCATTTAAATCCGTCAGAATAGAAATATCGGTTGAGTAATAATATGGTTTTTGTAGCAGTTATATGAATCCTGGATAGGCCTAGGGAGATAGACATCACCAAACGGTTCTTCTTCTTAAATAAATTCAAATTCCTAAATAAATCTAAATTTTTCAATAAATCCAAATTTTTCAATAAATTTAAATTCATAAATAAATCTAATTTCTTAATCTTTCTGATCCTCAAGAGCATCACTCCAGAAATAAATGTAAAAAGCTTGCCACTCACATAAATAATCGAACCATAGAGTTTTTAGCAAACTAAATGGAATCAGTATTAACATAACCATATTAACATGACTAAAAACGAAACAAATACATTTGAGTTGGTGTAGTTTATATATGTATGTATTTCAGTATGTATATACTAATTTCTCTTGTATTTGGTTAATTTTTGAATCGTCTTTTAACACAGATAATAAAACACTCTACAGCAAAGTTTATATCATTCATATTTGATATTTTACTCAGTATTTTAAATTTTTTACAACTGATGATGTGATTATAGCGCAACCATGCTTTTAAACAAATAAAAGATATACAAAAATAGGTTGGTTTAAAATCAAGTTTCAAACATTTAATAATGTCATACACTCAAACACATATAACTTATATTGCATTATTGTATTAACTTTCTCATTTAAAATTGTTTAATAATATTAATGTCTTTTTAGTTTGCCATTGAGTCTAGCAATTAAAATTGTAACTATAATAAATAAATTTATGGCCTATTATTTTACAATTGCTATTACTAAATGTAAGTGTAATTATTATGTGAAGTAAATCTGTAAATATGCCTTAGTACAATGTTTTATTATTAATATAATTATGTATTTTGTATAAAGGCATTCATATTGTTACTCCTTGAATGGTCGCACCACCATATGTGGTTTTGTTCGATTGATTTACATTTTCGAATGCAGGCCCTCCTTGAATGTACGTATATATAAATAAAATACTTTTACAAATTTCGCTGTTAAACGTCACAATTAAATTTTGATAATTATTATGTACAACTGTCAGGATGCTGACTTTGTTTTCTTTTAGATTTTGGCTCTTTAGAGTGTTCAATTGAAGGTCGTCTTGGATTGCCCAGTGTCACGAGAGCACTGGCCACGGCCAAACCAGCTGACTGTCCAGCAGGTGCATGCTGCAATCCACCTAAAGGTATTAAAGAGTAATAAAAATATATTTTGTACATATGTGCCATGCAAAAGCAATACTAACCCGTTGGCAAACGAACTAAAAGTGAAAGCACTGCCGCCCGGTTACCACTGCAAGGTTCCAGCGCTATCGGACTGGGACAGTCCTAATAAAGTTTTACATTATTTTATTAACAAAGACTTCAACAAAACATTCTATATGAATATATCGATTTACCTTTTTGCGCTTTTTGGTCAGATGGGTTATACCCTCCATTGTATGAGTTAAATCAATATTGTCTCTGTTTTCGATTTCCACTACAACCTGTGTATAAAAATTTGCGCATAAATAATAGTTAGCAGTATATCAATAATGCCGCATATTTATTTACCTGGGAAAATGGACGGCTAGCCATTTGTTCCATTTCGACAAATAGTCGTTGTCTTCTTCGGAACATATCGTATTTTTGTTTTATTTTCCATAAAACAGCAGCCATAAGTAGAAGCAATAAAAAACACGTGGAGAAAGTGATGAAAAATTGTTGCAGATTCAGCTTCGGATATTGCGAAAAGGCTATCTGAATCCAAATTGGTGGTCGAAAATCATGAACGAACACATAAAATGTGGTTAATGAACTGTTATCTTCTGGTGAATGACCGAAAGTGTATTCCGTTTTGGGGAATCGCTGTCTAAACGTTGAACAATTTATACCAGCATATAAGAATTTCTCCGGAAAACCAGCGCGCTTAACTGAGATGTCCATTTTGGCAGGTACACTACAAGTTATTGTAAAGTCTGCATCGATTTCGGCTTTTTGAGGTGAATTTCGAAAATTAATTTTTGTAAAGTGCCTATCTTCCTTCTTGGAGAGATTAAAAGTAAACTGGTAATCGATTGTGAGTTCGTAGTAGCATGATGATTTTATGGGATCACCATTGTAATGATTCTGAGTATCGCATTTTTCACAATGATCACCTACTATGCCTTTGGTATTGCAAAAACATTTTCCCGTATCGGGTTGGCAATTTTCTCCTTGCCCATTGCATTCACATTTTTGACAATGACCACCATTAATTGGATTCCCCCAGTAACCTTTGCTACATTTCTCACAATGATTACCAGTGGTCAGATTCGAGCATGGCTGTTCACAAATATTATTATCAGGACAGTGTGAATGTCCATTGCAATTACATGGTGGACAGGAGGTGAAGAACCAATGATTTAACTGACACTCACTCGTGTCATATGGTGACAATGCACCACCAGCAACGCAATTGCCCAGACCGGTATTGGAACCGTCGTCACACCAACCACAGGCCGGATCGTCTAGACATTGAGCACAACTATTATAAAATCCGCACTGCGCGCTCGATTGTGCAGCAGTTGAACGACCATTAACCGTAATGGAAGGCGATGAGCGACACTTGGCAGAGTGCGTAGTCCATTCTCGACACTGACCATAAGGGAAACTAGGCGTATACGCATTGCGATCAACACAACGTTGCTCATTCTGACACCAAATGCACTCGTCATCTGTACAATTGTGGCAGCTTGTTAATGTGGCACAGGGCTGTGGACAAATTACATCTTCTCGTGTCCGATTTAAATGTGGTATATTCGACAAATTGGGTCTGCAACGATTGTGTTCGGCATCCCAACTGCAGGCAGCATTGGCAGAGCAGGCATGACAGCTGTGCAACTGCTCACAAACGGTAATAATCATAAAATCCTCGGTTTTTTGACAATTTTCTAAACGTTTAATATTTGCCATTGGCACAGCTGCTGGCACAAATTGTTGTTGTTGTTGTTGTTGCTGCTGCTGCCCATGTTTCTGTTGATTACTAGATTCATAAAATAATGTGGTTATTGACGTATTCTCCCGACAACGTTCCTTTGTGCAAACACTATTTCCACAATAGGTGCAGCCATATGAGTTTGCCACACAAGATTGACAATTGCCTTGCTCCTGGCAACGTAGCACATCGTTTAGCAATTCGGAGGTCATTGTAATGCGACTCTTCGATGGACATACTACGTAGTCATATTGCTCGCGTCCAAAGATTGCAGAGCGTTGTACTTGGTTTACTGGAATGCAACGCATTTTTTGCACGTCCCATATACATTTCACACCTGGGCGACCGTTTGTGCACTTTTCCTGTTTCGTATAAAAACTACAATAGCCAGGTGTAAAACGCAACATATCATTCAACAATTGGCCGTTAAAGCCACCATATATGTAAAGCGAATCCTCGAAAACAGCAGCACTGTGACCAAATCTGGATATAAGAGAGTAAAATATATAAACTTTAAATAAGAGATTTTGAATAATACAACTGGTTGTTGCAATTTAATAAAATCAAACAGTAAATATAAGCAAACAAACTGAAAAATTCCTTAAAAGCAATGTATTTCACTTACATACTAAATGTAATCAAGTATTTATAAGAAATGAAGAAATTATGTATTCATCTTTACCTGGCTAGATCTGTTTGCAAATGTTCTGGCATTTCTTGTATATGCCATGAATCGCAATAAACGTCATATACCATTAAGTCTTGACTATAACATTTCGCTCCATAGCTCTGGGAAGTATCATTATGTGTGTTGCCGCCAAATACCATCATTAGTCCATGATTAATGAAGTTAGCTGTGTGAAGTAATCTCGCACTTGGTGCTGCAGATAGCAGAGTCCACGTACGAGTTGACGGCTCATACGCATATAATTTTGAACTTAGCACCTGGCTTGATTCACTCTCCGATATAATGCCACCGTAAACGTATACTTTTTCCGTCAAATAATCAAAAGCTGCGCTATGTCCAAAACCCCCTTTAACCACATAACCATAGGTTTCAATAATTTTCCATTCACGTGTGCCAAAATTAAATTCTTGTACAGTATTAAGGTAACCATATTGTGGCGAATGCCCGAAAATTGCAATCATATATTGATAATTGTTTTTATCACCGAAACCTGGTACTAATGTTGACGTATGACCTGCTACACGCAAAGGGCCACACATAGCATATGCCGTTAGACCCGTTGAGTTGCATGAGTCACTTTTAACCGTTATATTTTCCCAGATTTTAGCAGAAACATCAAATGCCCATAACTCATTAGATACACCTCGACCCTCGATTACACCACCGTACATGAAAATTTTATCACCATACATTACGGTAGAAGCTCCATACCGTTTTTCGGGTACACTACTTCCACCCTCAATATGCAAGGTTTCCCAAACGTTGCCATTGAAATCGTATGTGGTCATTAATTCACCACGACCATATGACTCTCCACCAATTATATGAAGTGTATCTCGCCATACAGCAGCACCGTGTGAAGCGGTTCCGGGTGGAGGAGGTGATTGTGTCGGGTAAATTGTGGACCAAACGCCAACCGCCTTAAGTTGGCCACAATCATTACCACCGAAACCGTCACTACACAGGCATCTTAAATGCGAAAATATTTATATATTTATACATTTTACACAAAACAAATAATTTGTTTAAATTTTTACCTTTCATCATCTTCTTTGCATGTACCTTGTCCTTTATCCTCTGAACAGCCGTTAGGACATGCGGCTACGTCACAAGCTTCACCTTTGTATAAGTTATCGCAAATGCAGTCTCCCTCATTACATCTTCCATGACCAGAACATTCTAGCTCTAATTTTAAGAATTTATACTTAAATTAAGAATTAAAGTCAGAATTCAATTCATTTACCTTCTGTAGTTGTAGGGCATCCATCCATCTTGTAAGAAAGATTGAAACCAGACATATTGTAAGCATCATCACTAAAGAAATGAAGTAGCGCTGTACCAGAATGGGCAATTACTTGTGGTACTTTTCTTATCGCAAAATTATCTCTATACATAAGCCCACTAAAAATAAATATAAAAATTAAAAATATATAATCTAAGATTATTAAATTCCTTTAAAATTATATAATTAAATGATCTTACCTAAAAACAGCTAAGAGCGGTGAATCTACACTGTCGCCATCGTAAATATACAAATGATCCCAGCCGCATTCCGTAGCAAATTCACGCAAATTAATTCGAATGGAAGGTGTCCGCAATGAATTCGTATGGGGATGTCGAGTATCAATCAACCAACTACACTTAACACTTACTGAGTAATTTCCTTGCCCATCGTGAATAGTTCCAGATGGATGATATAATCTTTAAATAAGCAATTGACGAAAACTATAATTCTACTTTTAAGAAACATTTTTCTTTGCTCCAATGTACATATATACAAAAAAAATAAGATATATATATATATATGTCTATATATGTAATATATATATACAAATATAGTGGAATATGCATTAGCTATTGAAAAATAAAGTATAAAAACATTAGTTACTGTATTCTATTATGCAAAAAAGAAATTTGAAATGTGGTGTGCGTGATTGGCAGATTTATTAAAAAAATCGGTTATATATTAACGATGAAATTATGACGATTACAAATGTTTATTTATGTGCATATGTAAATGTATACCCATGTGCGCAATAATTTATATATAGGGTATGAATGTCTCTTATATTTAGTAAGCAGATAAGAAATTTTACCAATAATTTAAAGAGGTAAATTAATATGTAAAATGATGAATAGGTAAATATTTTGCTTAACATTTTGCTTTACGATAACACAAGTGTTATGAAGAAGCCACAAAATTCGTTAAAAAAATACTTCGAGACAACATAACAAACGAGCAATAATCAATAATACTACTCATAAACTTTAAATAAGATATTAGAAGAAATTTAATTATTTACATATGCAGCAATATTTTTGTTTTTGATTCGACTAATCACGAACCCCTAAAAATCGGTTAATTTCCAAGATACTTACCTCACTTTACCTCCACAGAACTGGCATTCCGGCCCTTGCCAACCGTCAGCACATAGGCATTGCCCATCTTTCTGACACTGACCTTCATTTTGGCAGTGGCTGCCCTGAACTGTACAATTAAAGGCAGAAACTTGGCTCAATTCACTTAAACAGCCATGGAAGATTAATAGTAGTAGAAGGAGCAAGCATTTCCGCCGGTATTTCGCATTGAATATGGGGAAGTTCTGCGCAGGTGAAAATGATGCTACCATGACTGAAATGTTACAGTTGGAAGACGATAGCATGGGCAATTTTAAAGGCCTCAGCGACTTAGTAGAAAAAAAAGAATTTAAATCTGCTAATGAATTCTGCTTTATATTATCTTTATATTGAGAACACCGTTCCAAGTGTGAATTCTTCGTCTGCAAATCTTTTCTGCCATTGTCATTCCCTTTTTTCCTGTAGCATATGAACTGTGTCAAAGCCACACACATTGTTTATTTTGAATACTCTATTAAATTATTTAAAATTACTTGTATATTTTAATTTACAAACTTCCACTCGCATTTTTTAATATCACCAACAAAACTGTTAACGCTTTAACAAAAATAAACTAAATAAAAATATTTCACTGATCCGCCACCCCCACTCTTTATCTATGTGCCAAGTGGTTGTTTTGCCCCTTATAACTTTTATTTCACACTTAGGGATCCAAATACTATTTCCAAATATCTCAAAGAAAATTTAAATAATTTAAACAATTTAAAATGTTATTTATTGGGTTTAGTTTTGCAAGATGAACAAATTATTTTCAGACATTTCGTTTGCGAACTTTCTTTGACTTTTCTCTTCGCAACAACAATTCGTTTAATAGCACGTTGCCAGATTTATATACGGCTTAATCTCAAGTAAGAGCAAACTAGTTTTGTTATTTAAGAAAGTATTAAACACAATTACATTATTCTTAATATAGAAATTTTGATTGAAGTTCTTTTATAAATGTAAACTCTAAACACTTTTATATTTATTTCAAGTAAATATATATTTTTTAATTTAATCATATTTTTTTTTTTTAATTTTCCAACTATACTCCATCATTGGTAGCATCATTCTAGGTAGGGAAAATGCATCACTGTTTATTTCTTTTGGCTCTTCGGGTTTATACACGACTGCGAACTTTCTATTTTCTGTGATTGCGTTGTGTGGAGGAACACCTTTTTTCAAGGAAATATTAGGTTCAGCAAATTAATAAAGGCGTGTTACTAGAGAGAATATTTTATTCAAAAAGGTAAATGGCTTAAATAAAGTAAAATTAATATATGAAAACCCAAGGTGCACAAATTTTTTTTAGTTTCAGTACTAATTGAGAGAAGAAATGGCTGAAGTTGAGAAAGTTTCAACTACGGCAACGAGCCTTCCTCAGGCGGCTGCTGTAGCAGATATACCTTTATCCGAAACAGGCGACGTAACCTGCAATAATGTACTAGAATTTGGAACTTCACCCACTCAAGAACCTTCAAGTAACTCCCATGCTCATGATTCAGAATACGATACGGCATCAGACCTCGAAGGTGGCGGTGAAGAATACGACGATGATGAGGATGATGACGATTTAGATGACGAAAGTATGACGGATGGAGAAAGCATGACTGACGATGATGATGACGACGACGATGAAGAAGATGGAAGACAAGGTAATATTAGTTTAGAGAAAGCAGAAATAGAAGCACAAAAGAAAGTAGATGAGGATCGTAGTAACCCGCAATATATACCAAAGCGGGGAACATTCTATGAACATGATGATCGTACTGCTGAAGTAGACGCCGATAGATCAATAAATTTAGATGAAGTTGGAGAATTGCAAGAAGGAGGGGTTGGTGGTTCGAGGCCACCACAATCTCCTACCATATCACAAGCATCAAAAACAATGAAAAAGTGGCAAGCTGCTTCTGCTGTAGAACGTTGGAGCCACGATCGGTTTGATGCTTCGGAGCAGGCGCCAAAGTCGCGATCTGAATTGGTTTCCGCATACGGATATGATATTCGTACAGAAGATGCGCCACCACGAGCACGCCGACGCCGCCGGTATGGTCGTGGCCCGAGTAAATATTCTCGTAATTGGGAAGATGAAAGTGCTTACTTAAAAGCAAGTAACAAAGAACGAAAACCTCCACGCGCTTCAGACTTTCCAAGTTTGAATGAGCGAAGTGTTCATAAAACTAGAAAAACGCCAGTTATCCGTGAAGAAAAAGAAAATAGAGCTGATAAAAGGTCCAGTGTGGAAAAGCAGACTAATACTTCACTACCTGCTCCATTACAAGATGGACGTCGCGACGCTAAAGTTAATAGTAGTAAAGGAAAAAATTTCAGTCATCAATCAACCCATGGTGGTCGGCAAGCACCAATGGAATTTAAACAAAAACAACGTAATGCTCGTCAAACTAATAGCTCATACAAAGACTCTCAAAGTAGCCGCAACGAAGGATATTATGAACGGGGGAATAACCGCCATCAAGCTAACTCACAACCAAATTCTGCGATGACAGATCATAATCTACAAAAAGCAGGTAATGGTAAGGCGCAAACACATTCCAGGTACTCTCAAGCAGAGGGTGCGTATGGTACCGTGGTAGACAACCAGGTAACCATCAGTGTAGGTGGCAACAATCATCAATCTTACCAGCAGCAAAAGCAGAAATCGCAATTGCAATCGAATCAGCAACAGCAATCCTCAACGGCTTCAATACGCCAGCAGTCGCAACAAAAGAGTTCGCCTACCACATCTAATTTATCTCAACGCCTACAGCATGTTCAGAATCGCAACGATCCGAGTCATGTAGGCAGTGTTCAAATGCATGCTCTAGCTTCACAAAATCAATTGGCTAATCAACAACAACATTTAACTGGTACTAACGTTATACTCAATAATCAACAAAGTAGTCAACAAACTCAGCCAATACAGCAGATCTCGCAGGAACAACGTGGACCACCAAAGCGATATTCCAGCCTTCGTCGTTCACAACATGAAGCACAACATGTAACAGATCAAATGCAGCAAATGCATATTCAACAGCAGCAACCACCCATTCTCATGCAAGATCAACACATGATCCAAGCCAATCTTATGCAACTTTATCATCAAGAAAATTTGCAAGCAATGCAAGCTTTGCAGGCTAATCAAAACCCCAGCCAACCACAGAAATCCACTGCGGGATATGCTTCAGTGCCAACACCAGCGCAAGGGCTACCTTATGCCAATTCCGGAAGCACTGCGGCTGCTTCGGGAGCATTCTATGTCGCTTCGCCTGATGTGTATACTACTACTGCGACAGCTAGTCCACAAGCGCAACCTCCTGGCCAATATGCGCAACAGGCACCCCAAAACTACCTGCCACCACCCTCAGCTACAACCCCGACCAATCTCCCCTATGCTGGAGGTCAGCCCACGGCGACCCCGCCACAGGTAGCTGGGGCCCCTACAGCCTCATTTGGGTCCACATCGTCTGTGCCACCCTCAACAGCGGCTACCGGTACAGGAGCTGCAACACCAAACGCCAATTCAAACTTTTCAAATTATCAAAATTACAACACGGTTGGTGGAACCACATATTTTGTGCCGCCCGCACAGGCAACCACTCGGCCCGTGGTATTACCCCAAAGACGCCCAACTAACGCCATACCTATATTACCACCTTCAGAGAAAAATAAGCAGCGCTCCGTAGATGTCAAGGATGAGGCAAAAGCGCTTGCTCTCAACTCAGCGTCACAAGGTAGTGCGCAATCATCGGCGCCAATTGGTAGCGCAGAAAATATTGATCATATTATTGACAACATGTTTGTGCAACGTCCGGCTTTCCAGCCACCACAGGGACCAACTAATCCAACTCGCAAAAGTTCCTCATCATCTTTGAATGCGGACAATAACGGAGGAGATAACAGTAGTTGTGGTGGTAGCAGTCTGATCAATTCATCGCTTTCCGATGATGTAAATATTGCCGCAAACGGCGAAAAATCCTCCAATATAGAGAATGGGCAGTTGGAAAAAACTATTAATAACCCAACGACATTAACTAAGGAATGAGTTTCATTAGCGTGGTCCGCATAAATATTAATTAGAAATTGCAAAATTTCGGAAAACTAAAAAAAAAATAACATTAATCATATCCTATGTAAATTTTGACAAGAATTTAAATCTCCGAGATGCAAAATCTCCGAAAATGCATGGACCTTTTCTTCGAATCTATCATTGGGGTCAAGTTAAAGAATTTATTATGATGCTTCTATTTTATTGTTTAACTCTTTATTCTGTCAAAAGTTAATACGTATTGACATACACATACATACGTATATATACATGAATTTTAATAAATTAACTGTAGTTTTAAAGAATGTAGTAAAGAATTACGTAATCTGAAAAAAAATTCGTTATTTTTGAAATATAAATTGTATCTGTAATTAACTTTTTCTTCAGAAAAATACAATCACTTTATTTATTCAACCAATTTTTGCCGTTATTATGTTAAAATATTAAATATGTGAGTAATAAGTTTGAACGAAGTATGGACTTTATTACAGTTTCAGTGTTTAGTGTATAATTTTATATGAAGAAAAATTAAATAAACGAATTACCGCTGTTTGTGATCATAATTTTCTGTTCGCAGGTGACTTTCTCTATATCTGCTGACGTCAAAATACATTCTACTTGAAGTTTTCCTCCTGTTAAAACTTCCCTTTATACAAATAACGTAAAAAGCTAAAATAATAAAATATAAGAAGCTTAATCTCATCTCAAAAGCAAAACACCCAAACTCAAAATACTAATCTAATCTCCATTTGTCTTGCGCAATTGGATATAAAACTATTATGACCTTAGATAGATATTAGAATTTTATTTTACAATATTTTATTTGACTCATAATGATAAGAAAAAAAATAAAACTAAGATGTTTTCAATAATCTAAATGAAAAAAACATATATATGGTAACATGATGTAACTTTCACACGTTCATGTACATAAGTACATTGTAATATGTTTAAATAATTTCTTCATGTTATATTAAGTGATGTAATAAATCCTTACTGCCGTACTGATGTGAAAAATTAAATGTGCTCAACTAATTTTATTACGAAGATAGAATTTCACTAACTGTATACAGACTTCAGCATCCTCTGCGCTATCGTGACCAGCCTCTGAAATTTCGTTGGATATATGAAATTAATTATGGAGACGAAAATAATATAGAAATATTCACCATTTTCTTGAATGATCCGTTTTAAATTTTCAATGCATAAAGTTTTGAGAGCTCGCTTCTTTGGCGGTCCCATTTTGTGTGGAAACAAAACCGACGTGTCTACTATTACACTGTGTATCAGCTTTAAAGCCTTAAGATCGCTGTCTAAACTGTGGCCGACTAGAATACTTTTTGAATGAAACATCGACATCAGAATAGCTTGCACATCACGTATGGTTCTTGTCTCCCGCTTCAACATTGCCTCAGTAATCCCAGAATATCTAAACAAAATAAATAAAATTCTTCTTCTATATAAAATTTTGAAGATGTCATTATTACTTACACAGTATTGTAATCTACAATTTTATTTTCTGGTTTAACAAGCGCATCATACACTGTGCGCCCATTGATGTCAACGACTGTAACGCGTGTCAGTTCGATGCCCCTCGTTGTGTAGCACATTTCACAATCTAGGGCATAAATATCCTTTTTTGTCGGTATATAATCGTCATCCTTTTTAATTGTTGTAATATAGCCGGTAAGGTTATCGTAATCTATGTAATCAGCAACATGATAATTAGCATACGAGCAGCCAGGTGTTCCAGCTGGTTGTTGACAACAACGGTGATGATTATCGGCGAATCCTTATTAGGTTAACGCATGTAAGTTAATTATTGGATTTTTTAAGTCAAATGAAATAAAAATACCTCTACGATAACCAGCACTTTTCGGATGATAGTTGCATTCATCCACACATATTTCATCATAAATTTTCAAATTGAACACTTTTCCACAACGACTGCAATAGCGCTCATCTACATTGGGACGTCGTGAAGGTCTCGTGCTGGTTATAATTGCAATGCCCGGGCCGTTTCCAGGTCGCGGAAATCCATTCGATGTCAACTGCTCCTCAGTAAGACGTAACTCGTACACCATATCGTATGCTTTGTCGCCGGGCAACTTATCAAATGGTTCATTTCCATCACTCGCATCACTTCTTCTGCATTGACATTATAATGTCTGTTAACGTCCTTCGTTAATATATATATTATATGGTATCAAGCTTACATTTTTTTTTGTACACTCCAAGTATTTGTTTTGGCTAGTTTCCCAGCTAATATGACTTCATGAGATACCATTCTGTTTGTGTCGGCTGGTTTATTACCAGAATCTTAAATTGAACGCATTATTCAAATTATTCAATAAATAAATATTAAAAAGAACCGTACCGATTGCCTCCTTTCTTAGTTTATTTATGGCTAACAAAGCGCTACTTTTATAAATTACTGGAGTATTACATTTTTTTAAAACGGCTAGCTCTTCTGTTTGTGCCTGCATTATCAGAGGTACGAGATAAAATAAAACAAAGATTTTATAAATTTAAACATATTTACCCGTTCCCAAGCATCGGTCATATTAGGATATATGGCTAAGCAATGTTTTACCATCATTTCGTAATACTGCATACGGATATTAAATGATATTTTCGATGAATTTGTCTCTAACACTGGTGGTTTTGTGGGCTTTATCTTAAAAAAAATAAAATAAATTTTAGAACATATACAAGTAGTATAACATATAACTTACAGCTTCCTTAGTCGCCAATGCTGCGGTAATTTTGTGGGCAACTCGCTCACCTTTTTTGGTTGTTTGTGCTGGGGTAAATGCTGGCTGTTTCTCCGCTCTAAGCTCTTCTACTTTCTTCTTTGCTCGCTCCAAAGCAATAATGTTGGCGACGGGCGCAATAGTACGAGCTAAACAAAAATTTAAATTCAATAGGACTTTCCAATGTGATTTCTATTTTTGTGATTAAAACATACAACCTATACGAGCTGGTGGTGTTAAATAACTTTTTGGTATGAGTGGGGTTAGCTGACTCTTTTCTTTTGCTTTACGTAAAGCTTCGGTTGCTTCGCGCACTTTGTCTTCAGCTTCACGCACCGCCGTTTCTACTACTGTAGCTTCCTCTTCTCTTTTGCGATGCATCGCTGATTGCCGATTGAAAATAGCCTATAATTGTACCGGAGAATAGCATATAACCTAAACGTAATAAATACGTTCGGATATTTGAGAGTTCTTACTTGCATGGCATTGCGTATGTGATCGGGTTTTCGTAATAAAAGCGGAGATTGTACTTTTAACTTGTCTGCGTTGTGGTAAGCTACCCGTTTCCTTTGTAATGAGTTGTTAACATATTCATCATCTTGTGATTGGTTGCGTTTCATTGCTTTAGATTCATTTGCGTTACTCTTGAGTTCACCATTATTGTCTTTATGCAAGTAAGCAAAATCTTTCTCCAATTGTTCATATATCATTTGACATTCCTTATTAATCTCTTCCGTGATCGGAAACTCCAGAACAGTCTCTGTACATTCTGTTAATTTATGTGTTGGATTATGATCCTCTGGTAGTGATAATTTGCTTTCTTTGTGAATTTTGTTCGATGAGCTGTGATTTGATTTTGAAGATTTTTTTGAACAACTGCGATTCTTAGAATCTTCTTTAATCTCCGATAAAGTCGACGGAAGCTTACTCTTTGATGAGGAAGATCTCGAAGACGAACTAGCCTTGTGGTCTTTTTCGTGGTTGTGCCTTCTTTTATCTTTTTCTTTTTTTGAACGATCTTCATGTCTGGATTCCTTGTGCTGTCTGTTTTCTGTTTTGCATAAGTTTTTATTTTCTTCTTTAGAAATATCTTTAAATCGGCTTTCTTTGCTAAGCGATCTATTTTTTGAAACTGACGTATCACTAATAATTGGACTTTCTTTTTTTTGTTTTATTTCCTTACTATTACGCCGGGAACTTTTTTTATCTCTATTGCTAATTGCGTAATTTTTAGATATTACTACGTTTATTTCTTCACCATTATTAACATTATTTTGATTATCCTCCTTTCGGTTATTATATGGTATTTCACCATTATGCGTGACGTCTTTTACAACCTCAGTATCTAATATTTCACCAAGTTCGTTTAATTCCTCTTCGCAATCGTCGAGATTTAAACTAAACAATTCCTTATCATCATTTTTGCATGTTCCTGGAATATAAATTGGGGCACGCAATTCAACACCTAAAGGAGGTTTTGAAGGGCTAGCATTTAAGGCTGGTTTCTCGGGTTGGTACTCCAACTTTGGTTTTGTTTTAGTAATTGTTGGTAATGGGAGCAGTTTTGGAGAAGGTTTATAGTCCAGCACAGGCACATTATTTGCAGTTAGATTTTCATCTGAGGTATATACAAATGTAATAAAAAACATAAATATTCAAATCCAGAAAATACACACCTTTTCGCACATGCTTAAAATGGCAGTACGGCCTTTGGCAAGATTGTGTTCCAGCAGTCTCACTATTGTTGTTTGTTCCCGTAAAATAAGGACAAGGAAACCCCTTAAATAAACCAAGTGAAGGTAACATATTATTGCTTTCTATCCTTAGAAAGTTATTGTGCAACACAAATATCCTTGTTTGTTTGAGTTCATTATACCATAAAATCACTTGCTCGCTTCAGATAACAATGTTACCGGTATATGAAAATTTTAGAATCCATCAAACTACGTACAGGGTGATGCAAGTAGAGCAATATTTAAAAATGTAAAAAAAACTATTTGTACAAAACTAGAGAAGAAAATTTTAAACACTGTTTTACCATTAGGAAAGGTAATTTCCTTATTTCTAATCCTTATAATTATTTTCTAATAAACGTAATATAAATGTTGAAATATTGTTTACGATCATAACCCTGTCCTGCAAAGCATCCTTACGCGGCATCTCAACAGGCAACTTTATTGGTTTGGCACTAGCTGTCTAAATAATTTTTATGATAACTATAGCTGGCAATAAAATGTCATTTTGGTGGTATGACAGCTCTGTTTTCATTTCTACAAAATATTTGGAGCGGCAGCATTAGCATAATGCCGTTGCATGATGTCTGCAAAAATAAACTGCCGCTGTTAGATGTTTTTATGTTTTGTTGTGTAAACGTGACATTCGAAACAGAAATTATAACATCATACGAAAATAGCTATTAAATACATATGTTAATTAAATAAAATAAGAAAATATTCGAAACCGTTCAAGAGCTCAAAAATGCTCTTCTATATCTCGAATATACCTGTCCAATTTCATTTCGGAAATGATTTTGTCAAGATAACAAATGCCCACACAAAAATATTGCCAACTTCAAAGGCAATAGATTTGACAGTTGGTTGTCAATAACTATTGCCTGTAGAGATGCAGCTTTAAGAACATATACATTGGCGGAAGTATGAAATGTACATAATTTCTATTCCAGTTCCGCAAATTTTTAATTTACACTTTACGTTGCATTAGCTTATTGTCCCCAAATTTGTATCTTTTCTTCATGCAAATTAATAATTAAGGTTTCACTAAACTTTATTTTGTACAAGTATTTAAACTAAAAAAACACTGCTTGTATACAATGTTATATACCAAGCTAGTATTCAAATACAGCCATAATTTACAGTTTATAACATTTCCACATTTAAAAATAATTGCACATTTATAAACAGATTGAAGGCATAAAATTACTGAATTTACCAGTATAAGATATGAAGTTGTATTTAGTTGTTTGCAAACGTTCCTACAGTGCGGTTGTTTAGTCACTACACATTCTACAAATCTACATACACATTCATAATGTACGGCTAGTACGCTTTGTTTATTCATAGCTCACTAGGTGGTGGGGGCTTGTTTTTTTAATAATATTTTGTAAATCAAAGGTCATTCTCAGCATATGCACATACATACCTATCTACATAGGAAATTAGTTTACGTTTGCTCCCTAATCGAATCTAATATTTATATTAATATTATATTTACGTTGGGATTGTGACGAATGTACGTATTTTACCTGTTGGCAGTAAAACAAAAGAAATAATTATGATGGTGCCAAATATTCGAGCTTAAATTTTGGACAACTCAGTGATAACGCTATCAATTATGAAAACAATACTCGACTGTAAATTTAAACTTAAAGTCTATGTGTTAATAATGGACATAGTAATTGTTTATTCATTAGATCAAATAAAAATACTATTAATTTAAAGTCTAGTAATACCAAAATTAAAATATCATATTTACACTTAGGTTTGTAGTTGCTCACCATTTTATACTTTTTAACACTTTCAGTTTTTCATAAGACATGGATCGTGCTAGCATTTTCTTTATAGATGAAGGAGAATCAAACACTTTCGATTTTGACGACACGTTACCACCATTGCCCCTACCAGACCTACAGTATACACTACAACGTTACTATGAATCCATAAAACCATTTGGTTCACCAAGTGAATTAGAGGAATCTAAGAAAATCATTTCCGAATTTGAAAGTGGTATCGGTACTCAATTAAATCGAAAACTAAAAGAACGTGCTGCTATTAAAAAGAATTGGTTAGATGAATGGTGGGATAAATATGCCTACCACATGTTACGAGTACCACTCAATCCATACACCGTAATGGCAATGCCGGTCAATTTAGAAGTCATAAATATTCAAGAAACACCTGCCTTCCTACTCAAGGTTTGTACGGTATTCGAATAAATTTTAATACTCAGTATTAAAATCTGTGCCATTTGTTACTATGTAGAACTTAGCGCGAATATTGCGCCATACTCTTGAGTTTTGGAATTCGGCACACAAAGCGACAATTAAACCTCATTCTTCTAATGGTGGTAAAATTAAATATTCATCAGCATTATATAAAAGATTTTTTTCAACAACACGAGCGCCAGGTATAGAATATGATTACATAAAAAAATACTTTAAGGCAGGTAATGTATTTTATAAAAAGCCAAAATATTTACTAAATCTAAAAATTAAAATTTTTTGTTTTAGTTAACGAAGGTACCACGCCTTCTCATGTTGTTGTTTGTGGCAAAGGACGTATGTTCGCCTTTGATGGTCTACATACCAATGGAACAATCATTTCGCCTCAGGAAATCCTTATCGTTTTGCAGCGTGTTCGAAGTATTTTGGACTATGAACCAATGGGAGATTGCGTCCCTGTTCTTACACATGACGATCGCACTACTTGGGCAAACGTTAGTAAATCAAGATTAACAGAAAATCTAAGACTAAACTAAAATCAAAAAGATTATTGTAGAATTATATTCGTCTTCAAGAGATTTCGGATAAGAATAAGGAAACTATAAAGATTATAGAAAGTTCTTCTATAGTTGTTGTATTTGATGAAAATGAGCCACATAGCTATGAAGAAATTTCGCTTTTTTGTGTCAATGGTGATTATCACTCAAAATGGGGAGACAGAAGCAGTACAATTATTGCTTTCAAAAACGGACGATTTGCCTATGTTGGAGAGGTATGTACATAAGAAGTATGCCTGATGAACATATATACAGAAGTATATAATACATAAGTATATATGTAGATTCATTTCATAAGACGATCAATTAAGCATTTAATTAATTTGCTATTTCATTGTGTTAATAGCATTCAGCATACGATGGTACAATTAGCGTGAGCTATGCACTTTTTGTGCAAATGAGTATGTATGAAATTGCTGAACCCGACTGGAGTTGCACTGACAACAGCACGTTTGTTACGTTCAAGGAATTAAAATTTGACTTGGACGATGAACTTCAAAAGGAAATCGAACGTACTAAACTGGACTGTGACCGAAGGGTAGCTAGCTATAAATTTTTTAATTCACATGAACTCATTTATATTAATACATTAACTTCTGAACTCATTTAGAGAAATGACATTATTGTAACATACGATTGTTTTAATGAATATGGAAAAGACGATATCAAAAGGTGGAATTTACACCCAGACTCCTTTGTGCAAGTTATAATGCAATTGGCCTATGCCGAATTACATCAAGAGTAAGACTGTAGAATTTTTACAAATTTTAGTATATATACATATATATGAATATTCACAACAAAGAATTGCCTCAACTTATGAGACTGCTTTAACGCGTCATTTTTACAATGGTCGAACCGAAACTTTACGTTCTTGTACAACTGAGGTTCATAAGTTTTTACAAATTGCGCGTGAAACGATGTCTTCTTCTAGAGAAATAGCCGCCGCCTTTCGGAATGCTGTTAATCATCATAACCACATGATGAATGAGGCAAGGAAAGGAAATGGTGTGGATCGACACCTTTTTGGGCTTTGGTGTATAGCATACGAAAATGGAATAGATGTACCAGAGATTTTTAATGATCCTTTATACATCAAAAGTGGTGGAGGTGGAAATTTTGTTTTATCTACAAGCACATTGGGTTACACCACCATTGTTGGATTTGTAGCTCCAATGACACTAGATGGCTATGGAGTCTTTTACGCAATAACCGCAGACACGTACGTTAAAGACATTTGGGTTTTTTTGTGCAATATTTCGTAAATGAAGGATTGTAATTTTTGTTTCATTCTATTCTAGTATTTATATTCAAATTACTGCATTTCGTGGTAGCAAAAAAACAAGCGCACACAAGTTCAATGAAGAATTTAAACACCAATTTTGCAGAATTAAAAAATATTTGGAGGAAACAAATAATTCTAAGTTATAAGATATTAATATAACACATTATCGTATATTTTAATACTCTTATTAGTATATTATGAATATTAACTTATGTATGTATTAAATATAATGGTAATTTTAAAAGATTTTTTCAAATGTTTAAATACAATTTAAGCACACACAACTTTAGTGTAATGAACTTTAGTTTATTGAAATTATAAATAATTGAAAAATATTCACAAATATAGAAGCATTTATTTATACAGGAAGGAAATAACAATGAGTGTTGTTGCTATTGATTGCTCTAGTATTACGGTGCTTATGCAATTCCTACACTATAGCTGAATCACGTAAAATATCAGAACCCTACGAGAGATTTCTGTTAAAGTTTCTATGAGTTGCCAAAACTACGCGAAACTTTAGTGTACGTGTGATCGTTCATATCTTTCTTAAACCGCGTCTATACACGGAAACCTTTGTTGCTCACTATCAGCAGCCTCTCTTTTAATGTTTCTCATTCAGTTCACACAGGTAACTCGAGTCGGATAGTTTTCTGCATACACTTTCATATCATTTCCTCAAATTCTTGTGCGCTTCATATAGACGATACATAAAAATATTTTTCATTACCAATATTTTATTCTTATTCACAATTTTCTAAAATATTTTCTTTATATTACGTATCAAGAATGATAGAGACAAGATTTCGACACCCGACTAACGATGACATCATATGTTATAGAATGAGAAGAGGCAACCTAGAAAAATTGTCAGAATGACTGTAAAATGAAAACAAAAACTTGAGCATTTTTGTAAGCTTATAAAATCAACATAATTTATTAGTTTATAAAGAAAAGGTTTTAGTGAAACGAATTGGAAAATGTTTCGGGAAATATATGAGTAATTTTTAAAGAAATATTTCTATCGGTTGTCAAGATAATTGCCAATTAAGTAGATGATTAAACGGTGTGATGTGATAGCGATGTTTCCAGCAAAAGTTTCTTTTGTTGTAAAAAAAAATTTCGTTCCACCTACAAAAAGTTACCAATTTTTTGCCAACTTGCACTTTGGAAGGAAACCCGAAGAGCATTATCATTATTACAAACCGACACTAAACACTTCATTTTTGAAAATTAAAATATTTTTCATTTATATTTTTAAATAAACACAACCGTACATTTCGACAGTTTTTTGTTTTGGAGATTGTTTTGGTCGCTTTTTCCGTCGAATGTGTCACAGCTAAAATCAAAACAAAAGTAACGTTAAAAACTTGGAGTAATTTCTACTTCTGTCAGTCTTGATTTTTTATATTTGTATATTACATATAAAAAATATTTGATGAAGATCAAATTGCAGAACACATTGTTAGTATTAATTCAAGCTGAGCGTAATTCCAACCGTAGAAAGAATCTCAAAATGAAAAGGAATGCCGAATTACTTTGCAACGAACTGTTATGAGAAAGAACACAAAGCTTGTGGTCTCGTCGCCCACTCATAGAGAAACTACGAATTGACACAGCAAAAACTTCTATTTATGAACAGGTACTTACTCATTGGATTAAGCTGTGTGTTCTTTTCTCTGTCAATAGTACGCATACGCTCACGCGTCTTATATAGTTTCAGCTTTAGTGGGTGAAATCTAATCCGTATGACTTTTAAGTCCAATCGATATCATTTTAATATATCGCCTGTTTTTATATTCATTTCCATAAACAATTACTAGCTTGCTTTTGAGTGTACAAACGTATTAATTTTTTTTCCAATTCACCATACTCCCATTGAATATCGTTATCCAATAAAGTACTTTAATGAGTGACAACGAGAAGAACATGTCTACGGAGGATGATACGGAGGAGAGGTACGCAACTCCAATTGATTTTCTTTTTTAAATAGTATTGATGTCAACGATTGTAGCTTTTCACGATTACCTTTAATTAAAACTCGTGTACGGAAAAACCTTGCGGAGTTGCGCCATCCCCGGCAAAAGTTTTGTGCTCGGTGGGAAAAGGATTTTCCTTGGCTGAAAGCAGATAAAGTAGACGAATCTGTGGGAATATGTACAGTTTGTAACAAACACCTAGTATGTAAGAAAAGTCATTTAGAGCGCCATCAGAATTCTTACAAACATCAAAGGCTTCAGGGGTTTGAATCATTCGACACAGAATGCGAACCGTCACAACCAAGTGCCCCAGAGTTTATGGAGTGTGGAAAGTGAGATATAATATAAAATAATCTATATGACTATAAGCTGTTAGTTTTTTAGACGTGATCTTGGTGGAGAAGAGCAAGAATTTAGCCAAGCTATTGAATTGGATCCAGATTACAATGTAGACTTTGACGTAAGTAAACAAGCAATATGATTGCTAAATTTGGCCAATAATTATTAAAATATCACAATTATCACGCATTGATTGTTCTGCTTAGTTTATCTTTTAAGTTTCTAAAAATATTAAAAATTTCTAGAGTTTATTAAGTTAGTTAACTGTTTATAATACAATTTATATTTTAAAGCGAGATTCTGAAAAGCGATTCAAAAAATACTCTGCTAAAAATGTGAAAGCATCACAAAAGCACCAAAATCTAAATGGTTCAGAATCTAACGAAAGTCAATCTAATAGGGGCTTCAAACTAGATCGTTTCAAACTGCTTAAAAGAGTCGACCGTGATCGAAATGCGCTCAATGAGTATTATTTAATAAGAAAAAGACAGCACTCTCCGCCGACTCAACAAGCTAAGGATACCTTTGACTTATTTTTTGATAGTGTTTGCGCAACTGTAAAAACGTTACCACCGAAACTAGGAGCAGAGGTGAAGGGTAGAATTTCTCAATTGATAGCAGAATTTGAATTACGTGCAATATGCGAGAGGGAAGCTCAAGAATGTAGTATTACAATGCCATCCACAACTACGGAAGGTGCCACAGTGGTAGTAGCTGCAACTACAACACATCCTCAAGAGGTAACTGCATCCGTAACTCAGGAGTCAGCAGAGATTGACCCTAATACTGGAGTTCCACATATTGTTTACTCATTTCAACCAAAAGCAAATGAATAAAATTATTTATAGATACCGAACACTTCAAGCAAATAATCGTGTAAATTAATTTGTTATACTTATAAAAAAATAAAAAAAAAGCCCTATAATATTTTTGTTCGTTATCTGGACCTCAACATTACATTCTAAGAACTGTATATTATAATAAGTTATTTTGCAATAGTAAATAGCAGTTTCATTACAAAAAAAAAAAATATGTGGAAGAAAAAAGCTTCATAACAAAACAAACAATTTCAATGACTTCCTGATTTTATAAAAATATTCAAATATAATTTTTGATGTTATTTGAGGCCTATTCAAATAGCTCAATAACCAGAGGCTATCGTATCGACACGAAATCCAAAAGCTTATACCCGCAATAACTGCGTTGGTTTTAAAGTAAGTGAACTCAATGATATAATTTTATTCTGTTTTAGTTCTGCACAATACAGTGGTGAAAGTTTCACCGTAAAACAAGTATTTCTTAATTATTTTAAATTTAAATATCATATAGCTTTAATATTTTTCTTTTGTTTATATTTTTGTGTATTTTCGTATTCCACATTCTTTCGATAAAAATTAGAGAAGATATGTAAATAATTGTGATTATAATCGAAATACTTTGAACAAGTAGTAGTAGCGAACAATTGAGTAAACTTTTTCTAATTTATTGAATTCCAAATTATTAAAAACTATTAAAAGTTATTACTCGATGATAAATATTAATATTAATTCGCGATACGAAGTATTGAAGTAATTAAAAATCGCAAACTTTTTATTAAACATTTATTATTTATTTATATGCATATACAAACTTTCTCATTTTCAGAGATTTGGTGAATTCCTCACTATCTTGGAACCATTTTTTGTTACAATACTTTAATCTAAATAATAGCGCGGTAAATATTGAACGTGTAGCATTCACCCGCGATCCATCAATCATTACTATGGACCGTGATATTTATATATTGCACGTGTAACAGGCCCCTAAGATGTAATTTTCTAATGTTGAGCATCCAACTTATTTTACCATCCTTCAATAAATAATTTATTTAATAATATATTATGGGCATGGTAAAAACATTACCATGACATTTTCGAAAAAATTTGATAACGTTTTGAAGTCTGTACCGTCAAATAGATGATTTGATGAGAGTATTACCCTCGAATAGATGATTTAATCAGTTCGCTGCTTCGTAATATAGGGTTCCTTTTCACATTCAAGTTCTATCAATAATTGCTGTTGTGTTCAATTTCAAATAAATACTTAAAAAAAATTTTAATTTAAATTTTGTTATCTAGTTTGTGTATGCAATAAGCAAATATGTATGTATAATATAAAATTAAAATATTAGAAAATGGAATATTAGGGTAAAAATTAGCTACCAAAATACATAGTTATGTATCGCATAAATGACGCGTAAGAGAATTTAAGAAAATTATGTAAAAAGGAATGACAGAAAATTGGCTATGAATCAAGTGGCCATATCTAAACAGGTGTTGTCTCCCCCAAGAGAGAAGTTACTGATTATTATCAACAAAGGTCTTCCTTTGAATACAGTCTTTAGGACATTGTGAATTGAACCATAGGCGCTAACCTTTTAGCATATGTATACTTCAGACAGAATATCGACAAATCCCATAGCGGGTAGTAATTTTCGATCATCTGGCAAGGCTTGTAAGCATTTTTGCATACTGGCTAGGCTTTTCAGTTTGTCTCCGCATTATCCTTGTTTTTGAAGTTTGTGTGTGTTATTTGCTCTTCATATTAGGAAAATTATATTTAATATATTCTCAGGTGTTAGAATATATTTTAAGAGTTTTGTTGAAATGTTATTTTATAGTTTGCTCAATTAGTTTTTATATTTTGGTATATAAATCTTAAGCCGACGTTTAAAGCAAAATTGGCGGCAATAAATTATTTTCAATTCATAAAATGGAGTTTATGTGTTCAAGAAATATAAGCATAAAAGACGAACCAGTTGATTATATTGACGATATTGAAAGCACAGAAATCATGATTGAGTCTGAAGAACGCACTATAGTTGATGTAGATCCAATGAATTTGTTAGAAGCTATAGCTGAACGCTGTAGTGAAGATGACCAAGAAGTTGTTAATGTGACACCAAATGGCGATGATACGGGTATAAGTGATAAGTGGAAGAATTGGATAAAAACATATCCTTGGTTGTTGCGTAGAACTGAAGGAAAACGCTTAGGTTTCTGTCTTTACTGCGGCAAGAATTTGAATGTGGAGAGTGTTTGTTCTTTACAAAGGCATGATGGAGCAATGATACACAAAGAAAGGCAGCAAAATTATGAAGAGTTCTTACATTCTTGCAAGGAGGCCTTTAATGAGTAAGCACTGCGCAAAAATATATTAATATCAGTATTAAATATCTATAATTTTTAGAGTTGGGTTATCTGCCATAAAAAATGAAATTGACGATTTTAATGCACAGCGTATTTCAACGGAATTAATAAGACAACGTTTGGAAAGATCAAAAGATTTGAGCGATTTCAACTGGACAAAATGGTCAAAGGCACACTGCTGGTTAGTGCGTCAGAATCATTGTGAAGAGGTTGGAACTAAGGGTTATTGCAAATACTGCAATTGTGTTTTCGACGTAGAGTTTTCCCTTAATAGGCAAAGGCATGAAAATTCTGTAAAACACAAACTTAGCGAGAAAGTGTTTTTTAACCAAACAGTTAATGGAGAAAGTTCCATTCATTTGCGTGAAATATGTGAAAATGGAATCGAGGGAGCCGGTAATGTGGAAATTGATGAAAATAATATAAGAATGGATAATCATCCCAAAAGGTATGGAAGGTTATACTCAACAAACTTGGCTATGTCAAAATATATAAAAATTTGGTATGTTTCAGTAAAGTGTTAAAGGGGCGCTTATTCGACAAGGTTGCCAATTCTAGTACACAAAGGTGTTGTCGGATTTGCAGAGTGGTAATGGACAAACACAGCTGTCGCAAACATTTGAAGACAAAATTGCATAAGAAGAACGTGCACGCTTTAGCATTTAGTTCAAGAAAAGATAAAATGTATTACTTAGATATTTAAATATTAGGAAGTAGATGATTGTTTTTTATATTTTGTCTTTAGGAACAAAGGAAATGGGAATGATAATATACCGGTAGACTGGAGTAAATATACCAAATTTCACAAATGGCTTTGTGCCGACCCGGACGATCCCAAGTATGCGTACTGTTCATATTGCGAGAAAAGATTTATGTATGGCTTGTCAACGGTAAAAAAGAACCTACATGAAAAGTCTCAATCACATTGTGAAGCTGTGAAGAGAAAATTAATAAATGGCAATATGAATAACGATCTGGAAAACCAAGCTGAAACAGGGCATTTAAACGAGGGGGATAGCGTGAATTTTGACGCCGATGAAAGTGACAGGTCAACAGTCGACAATGTCTTGAAACGGTATTTAAAATATACTTATTATTATTATTATAGCTAAAAATCGCTTATATATTATTTCAATGTAGCAAACGGGCTATGTATACAGATGAGTGGTTTGAACTAAATCCGTGCTATCAGCGATACAAAGACGATGAAGATTATATCTATTGTAAATGTTGTAAAGTACAGCTCCTAATTAAAAACTTAAATATAGGCAAACATGAAAGAGCTGAACGTCACAGATTTTCCAAAAATGCATATATTCAAAACACAAAGAGGGAAAAGCTAGACAACAATTTGTAAGTTCATTATTGAATCATTATTATATAAATAATATCTCAGTCGACAAATGTCATTATTTTAGGGAGGAGTTTAAAGAAAGCGTTGTCCACTTACCATGGATGCGGCGAACAAAGAACGGCCAAACTTATTGTAAATTTTGTCGTGTAGTTATCTCAAGTCAATATAAGCCTACTCTGCATGAGAAAACGGAACGACATAAATTTGCAACTCAAAAATATTTAGCCCGAAGAAATATGCTGTCGGCCGAAGGGGATGTGTGAGTATATACTCGTATTAATACGATTTACAAGGGGCTTGACACCTAAAATTTAAAACGTTAAAATATATTTGCATATGTGTTAATATAATACATTTTTATTCTGGTTAATATTTTAGAATGAAAACTGAAAGGCATCAATTTATTGCCACACAAGATGAAGGTGGAGTAAGCGAGGAAGAGGTCAAGCCGGTAATGGATGCCGGTGGTAGTCCACAAAATTGGCATAAGCAATATGTATGGTTATCATTCAGCGAAACTGAATTACGGGAGCACTACGGTTATTGCAATTACTGTAAACAAAGCGTATTTGTCCCCACTACTAAATTTGCATCTAAACATGAATGTACTGCAAGTCACATACGTGTGCATCTAACACGACAAAATGATAGAGCATCCCAAAATTCTAAAACGGACGATACTCCTACGCAAAACATCAACGGAAAATATAAATTATATAAATGGCTTTTAGCTGATCCTGAAGGTAATAGAAGTTTTGGATATTGTAAATACTGCAAAACTCGCGTTATGACCGAAGGTTTATTGGCATTGGCTCATCACAATTCTCGTAGCCATCGAAAAGCTACCAACAGTTATTTGCAAAATCAGGATAATGAAATAGCAGAGAACAATCAAATCCACATATTGGACGATAGGTAAATATTAATAAAAAAAAAATTCTAGCAAATATTTGCGACTTACTTTTACTTAACACTTGTGTTTAGGATCCATCCCACAATGGAAAGTATTAATCCAGATGAATCTGGATCCGAGACATCACTTGCTACGCGACTGACTAACGCTCACACGGAGATGCTTAGCTTGATTCGTGAAATGAAGGGTAATAAGACACGACAGAATATGACAATTCTATCCGGTCCATTGTCTGCTGCTGCATCCTTATCACCCTCAGATGCTGATATATGCTATTCACGAGTCTCCGAGCAACGCAATGGCAAGCTGGAGTTCAATGTATTGAGTCAAGCTAAGCGTGAACGAAACACATACGATTTATTCTTTGAAAGTATGAATGAAACAGTAAAAAGATTACCATCGGATTTAGCTGCAGAGAGCCGAATAAAAATTATGCAAATCGTATACGATTTAGAAATGCGTGCTTTACAGCGAAACCCCCTATCAACACATAGTCCGAATACGACACCTTTGTCGTCACGCTCAACATTGGCAATGAGGGAACGTAGCACCTCGGCTACAAAGCCGAATTCTGATTCGATCATTCCAGACAACAATGAGCAAAGTACAAATCAAACAAATCAATGCAAGACCAGCGATGCACCATAGCCAAATTGTATATGCTAGTTGCATTTTTCACTTTTTTAAATATTTTTTAGCATTACTCAAGCTTTTTATTTTGATAATGGATATCTCAACTGTTAAGGAATAAGGAAAAGGAACCTTTATTATATAATTATAATTAATAATTAATGGTAAGAAATCGCTTTTGTTCATAACTGTTTGTTCACAACTAAATTATTTGTTCCAAGCGAAAGACACTTCTTTGCATAAGTATTTTTACTACAGAGGTAGTATTTATTTACATTTAAAAATTTATATTTTAAATAATCCGTCGATCGCAAGAATATCTAGCTTTGTTTTTATTAACTACTATGATTTCAATTAGAAATTCTTAACAGTTGTGGTTATTTTTTTTTCAATGCGAATAGATGAAAGATTTTAGCATGAGAGTTTAAGCTTCATTTATACAAGTTTTCTTCTAGTAACGATTTTATGAAAAGTAAAATGAAAATATAAAGTGTTACGTATATAAGTCTATTACTAATATTAGATAAGAATATAAATACAATAAATGATGGTTGCACTGAACCATCTAAGCCATTTGGAATAGCTTGAAAATAAGCACAGTTGAGTATTTTTTTAAATTGCATCGGTTGTTAGGTTGTTAACAAATTATATATCGGTTAGTATTCTCTTTATGCTAGATACATATTGAATATGTAAATAATAAAAGTAGACATACTATGAACATGTTTCTCAATACTCCCACGACAGTCCGGTCTACGTAACCGACCCAGATTAATTTCTGGTTAACTTTCAACTCGTCAGCAGTCCTCAAAATTATTTGCGGAATATTTTCTGCCGCCACAACATTATGTTTTTACTATAGTAGTGATAATTAACAAAACAATTCATTTACCGCTAGACGCAAAACCGTCAAACTCGCTTTTTCACTTCACAGGAAGCAGTAAAGCGATATTCCCCCTCTTGGCTACAAATGTCGTCTGCATGCTAACAGGCATATCTACATGTGTTTCGTAAAACTCATATAGATAGTCTATGACTAATAATACTTTTTTTTGTTGGAGTAAAATAAATCATTAGCCAAATAAATTGGGGAGTGCCTCCTTTGCAACGGCATTTGTTATATATACATTCGTCCCGTTCCAGTTACGCGAACCTGCCGCGAGAACGACTCTATCTTAATGGATGTATTTAGAGGTAAGCCAAAGAAGCGCTGTTGCTAACTTAAAAAGGAAATCGGACGGTCGGTTATAAATTAAGCAATACCGGTCATCGGAAACTTACTAAACAAAAATGGAAAAAACTCCAGATCTGTCACAATACCACACTATTGCTGCGACAGAATGCCTTTGATGTTCTCTGAACACCACAACCATAGATTTCACTCTTGTGTAACATCTAAACATATGTTCACCCTTCATGCAACTGCACTTATGGCACTAACCGTCCCCTGTAGGTCTCGAGGTACATTGTTTTCTCGATCTACCGACAGGCAATGTTGAAAACAATATCTTACGAATAATTGCTACTATTGTATAATATCTCATAACTTCTTGACTCTTCAATGTGTGAGTCTGTTGTTGTTGTTGTTGTTGTAGCGGCCAAAACATTTTTGAGGAATGCTGCCGTGTTGGCAGTCCATGGCTGGATAAAAATCCGGGTCCGTTCCGGTTACGTAGACCCGACTGTCGTGGGAACGGTATGAGTCTCTCTCCATCTGGTACTTTCAATGTAAAGAACTCTTTTTAATTTCTGCCCTGTTAACGGTCGAATGGTCTGTCGGTTGACAGCGGAATATAAATCACGGTCCGTTTTGGTTACGTGGATAATATTGTAGTGGGAATAGACATAGATCTTTAAGGTTGCTGCTGAAATACGATGACATCATCACACTGTTGTCCAGCCTTTGACGTCGTTGATACCATTGACTGGGTCCATAGGTTTTTTGCAGACACCTAGTATACCTGAAGATTTACTTCAGCTCTGTGTATTTGTTGTCGATTTCTTGCCATGCAAATTCAATTAATGTGATTCTGATATTAAAAAGCGTTTTATAAACCCTTAAGCTGTACGGTGCTGAGCCCTGAACTTTTTGGAAAACATCGAGATATCCACTACAAGAAGCTCAGAAAAATGTATACTATATTTGCAAGCGCTTAATATATACATACATATCTACGTACATAAATATGTAAATGCACAGAACAGTTTTGAATATATCTACACATAAAGAACGTGGCCGTAGTCAAATTCTCAAATTCGACAGTACTCTGAGAAGGAACGAAGAAATATTGATGTGAACACAGAAAGCAGAACAAACAACTTAGAAATTCTGAAGCACTGAATAGAAGAAGGCGAAAAATCTGAGAAGGGAGGGCATTACCGCTTCAATCCCTCTGGTGTTAGACGAGGCTTCAGACCGCATGTCGTAATTAATACCTATATTTATATTATACTTCATACCAAACTATCAGACAGTACTAAGATCTAGGACAGAACTGTCGACGATGACAACACCTGATGAAGCGGTATTTAAAATGTTAAAGAAGAATTCTGTGCAAGATTCATGCATATTGACTCGCTGCCTACGGCTAATATTGTACTACATTGAACTAGAAGCGGTACAAATTTCACTACATGCTGGAACAAGCCATTCAAAAAGATGTTATTCTCCGGCACCAGCTGGACATAGCAAAGGAACAAAGAAAAAGGAAAGTCTTCTCTGCGTTGAATGGATAAAGAGAAGGACTTGATCCTGGGCTCGGTCTGGAATGGGCGCTAATTCTCATGGCAAGGAAACAACTCTAGGATTATTATGGACTCGGTCAAAATCGGTTACAGAACCAATCAAGACGAAGAAGAAACGGTCGTCTCAAATTTGTCTTCAGAGCAAAGAAATAGCAAGACGTAAATAAAGAAAATGTTAAGTTTTTGTTAGATTATCAATGAAAGATATTTGATCGTGGAACGATGCCAAAGTCGTGCCGACGTACCGGGTTAATGTCCAGACAAGTATTGTAACTCATAATCTTTTCTTAATATTATTATTGTACAACAACATATAATGTACAGAAGGCACAGGTTTCATCACCAGAATAATCGAATAGTAGATGACTCGTTGTCAAAACTGAATACTCGACCTTAGAAAAAAGTTGAATTAACCGCTAAAACAATAAGTATACTACGTATTTGTACTCATTATGTCAAGATCAAAATTTCAGCACTGAGCTTCTCATATCGCTCTCCACTTTGATATAACAAAAACAGCCCATACTAGCCTTGCTGGTTGCTTTATTGCAACTTTATTCGGGCAACCCAGCTAACTACAAAATCTACAACACAAAACTTGGTACTAAAGTAAGTTTTCTAATGTACTAAAGACTGTTAGAAGGTTATTAAAAAGTCCACTCCAATACATAGGCCTTTCAAAGCGTTCGTCAGATCGAATATATTCAATTCTCTCCAAGCAAAGTGTAAACAACCTTTGTATGACTTAATTATATTCCAAAAATATCAACAAAATCCCATTGATGCATTTAATAAACTTAAAACTACGACCTTAAAATATAAAAAAAGATTTTGTGAATTTATGCAAAACAGTTTTTACAAATGTATGATGTTTGTATTAAGTGCATATACAATCATTGACTTAATTCAGATCTTTGAGATGTCTTGCTACTACTTGACGAGTCACTTCCTTGATTACTTCTAATCCTCGGTTGGTCTTCTTCGATCGGTTCCACAACACATTCGGAAGGTTCAATAGTTATCAGTTCAATTTCACGGCTGCTGCCAAGCAAACGAGACGGATTTGATGAAATGCTTTCTTCTGGACGTTCATAAGCATTGATCGCAGTAGCAGAAAATTCCGAGAGGGATTCCTTATCTGCAACAGTTTTTCGTTGGTATTCAAGCTCTTTTCGAAGTTCACTGGTGCCGCCTTGATTGATGCTAGCGGCACCAGCCAATGCTCTACTCTCTCCGCTATTATACTTTTTCCATCGCCATTTCTTCGAATTCACTTGCTCATTAGCTTCCAGTGCTTCATCGATTGGCGGTCTGGTCGCATGAATTGGAAAGACAAATTTAACATCTAAAAAATCACATAATTCCTCAATACCATCTAATGCTTGCAATAGCTCCCTTGAACTATTTCTGTGGATATGATTTTTCATAGTCGCTACATATAATTGGAGTTTGTTTCGTGCTATGGATATTATTGTTTGAGCATTCCTTAATTCCAAATTAATCAGTTCTTGACTCTAAGATAAAAGAAAAATAACTATATAAGTAATTCTGAATTAAAGTTTAATCCTATAATGTGAGAGTACATTTTTTGATAGGCCTTCGGCGATGGCGCTTCGCTCTTCAGGGACGTCCTTCCGCAACTGTGCCGTGGAGTCTGCGGCATTTTGTGACTGCATCTTTGCTATGTGCTCTTCCATTTTAGAAAAATCACCTGTTGAAGTTGAACTGGCTTGTGGGGATTTATTGGAAGGCTCTGTATTACTAAACTTAAAACTCGCACTACGAGAGTTTTGTATTGCTCCCTTTTGCTTGTTGTTCGTAAAATAGACAAACGCATTAGTGGGACGTTCAAACCTTTTTGGCATAAGCATGTGCAGTGCATGACGCAGAATTAAATTCACATCGACGTTGGTCGGATAACGCATCAAATATGTAAGGCAACTTGTTTGGTCACTTAGCAGCAACTTATCACGAATCCGTATCAGCATAGCCACCAGAATATAGTTTGGTAAATCGAAATGGTCGCTGTCTGCGAATATCGCATCCCAAATTACCAACAAATCGAGAAGTGCGAATTCTCTGCCGAAGAGTAAACGAAGCCAACGACTACAATAAAAATATATTACAAATTTATAATAGTAAACATTTTTAAATCACTTACATTCCAAATATATGTAACGGTATATCGAGTTTCAAAAGGTAATTGTGCAAGTGCAAATCCTCTTTGGCAAGAATTTTCTCACGAATTGATATTAGTTGACTTATGACTTCTACACCAGTTCCCATGCCATGATTTGTCTAATAATTAAAAATATTCCGTTAAAGTTCTTTGATGAGATTTACAAACTCACATCACTGTCCACACCAAAACGATCGTGTGATTGTGCGAAATTCTTTATTCGATAGTAAGACTCAATAGATGACATCAAACGAGAAAATAATGAGCTGAAAAAGGTTAGAAAGCTGAAATTATTGAAATATATTAACGCATAGATGTCTTTAGGTGTAGTATTTTGGAATACTTACTAATACAGCCCGTAAAAATTAAAATATTAAAGGCTTTAATTAGTGTTGCTGAAAACAGTAACAAATTAGGGCTAATAGAGATTTCGAAAAAAAAAAATATAATATAGCATAATTTTCCTTAATTCATCATTTGTAACGATTAAATGTCTCAAAAATTATTGCATTTAACAAAAAGCCAAAAATACTAAAATAAGTAAAAAAAAATATATGTATATGCAAAAATAGGCGTTTTCGGCTAATGCAAATATGTTTTTGCACTTATATTATACACTTCAGGGATAACATTACTAGAACTTACTAAGTATCAGCTTCCAAGTAATCTGGGTCCAGCACGTTTAAAAGAAGTTCACTAAAAGTAATAAACATTTTTAGCTTGCACTTGTTAATTTTAACGGTGTATATTTTACCTTGTTTGATTTAGTGCTATTTCCGAAAAATGAAGCAGTGATTGTTGGTCGCTATAGAAAACAAATAATAAAGGTGCGAGAATTTCGTGCATACCTTGGCGGTAGCACATATAAGGATGTTCACGTGCGTAATAGAAAAGAATGTTGCACTGTGGAATTGAAAAATCATACATATTATTAAAAAAGGGATTTCCTAATTTTTATAAAATGTAACAAACCATGGCATTCTGTATTAACGTCTTACGAAAGAAATCCACACCCGGGAAAGTTCGAATAACATCTTGGCTTATAACAGCAAAGAGTTCCCTGTCGCTGAAATATTGGTTCCACACGCTCTGTAAATATTTCATTTACACTTATTAGATAAATTGTAAATCTGAGACCATAACGTATATACCTCTTCCGATTGTGATAGTGGATTATCATCAGGCACTGTATTATCATGTGGATCTTTTATAAATTCGTCTTTCAGTTTTTCATACCTTAAATCAAAAAAACGATTGCTTTTACTCGTTTAACGAAGAGTAAAACCGTTATTACCTACCGTTTCCGTTGCTTCTCTCGCTGTTCTTTCCAACTACGGTAATCAGGATTTAAAACGCGCAGCAATAATGACCAATAAATACTACGGAACTTTGAAACTTTTAAATCACCTTCAAATGCCTGTTCACGTATATATTCGGAGTCTTCATCCAAAGTTTTTAACAGATTTTCCCATTCTTCTCTGTTTACAAAAAAAAAAATAATTTAGGTATATATGTAAATTAGCGAACTAGTGCATGGTGAAGAATACGCCTGTTTACTTCAAAGTGAATAAATGATTTATTTAGCAGAGCAGTTCAAAATAATTTTAAGCGGGGATAGAATGAAACTTCTCCAGTAGTTCTCGATAAGGAAACAAGCCAATTTATTCATTATTTGTGCATTTGGAAATGTTCTGTTTAATGTACGTACTTTTTATGAATGAATAATTTATCTTTTCAGTGCTCAAGCAGTTCCATAGAGAAGGTGGTAGTGGAGTACCAGTGTAGTGGTGGTAGTGGAGTAGTGGAGTAGTGGAGTATTAATAATAACAACTTAATTTTAATTACCTATATCGTTCTGCTGATGACATTGTGTCAGTTGTACTTAATTCTTGGCCTCGCTCTTCCTTTATATTTGTAGAAATTTGAGAGTTGTCTTTAGGCATATATTGTTTTATAGCTTCAATGCCTTGCACATACATTTTCCAATGAAGTTATACAATATTTTTTAAACTATAGCATTTCCAAAAAGAAAATCCTATTTGGAATATATTAAATTTAATGGAATTTACAAAAGATGCATCCGACTATATTTTTGTTTTTATTAAACTGCAGTGTTTTGACAGTGTTGCCCAATCATAATATTTTATTTTCGTTTATACTTTAAATCACGTTTATTTAACACACACTACTTACATGTTTTGTATTAATATGAACATTTTTATATAAATAAATTTTATGTTTGAGACAATGAAATTAATTCCATTTATTCGAAAAGTAAATCACAGTTGCTGATAAAATTAATTCAAAGGAGACTGCATCATTATCTTATGATTAAATATTTGTCATTGTTCGAAGTTTTTTTTTTGTTTATATTGAATCTTATTGGACATTCATAACACATTTGACACATATTTGTTCTTGCTGGATTGTTAAAGAATTTTTATTTACGAATTTTATGGCAAATGTTTTCAAAACACTGAATTTCACTGCCTATTATTGTGGGACATTCTTAGAACTTCGACCGTAGAAATTCCCCGAAAGTTTACTTACCCAGTTATTAAATATTATATTGTAGTAACAGGAAATGTATTGAACAAATATGAACATAGTTCATATAATATGATAGTCTAAAATGTAAATAGAAGCATTTATAGATTGACATAAAATGTTTTCATAATTTTTCTAAAGCGCTGAATGTGTGTAATTGCTGCCCAAATAATTAGGATATATCCATTTTTGTTCGGATTAAAAGTGTGCTATTTATTCCTGACCATATTATAGAAAGTTTTCATAATAGATATTAAATCAAGTGACCGGTGATATTCTTTTATATCTAATGATGTTCGGCAGCTTCCTTTGCCTGGCTCTCGGCCCATTTCTTTTTGTTTTCAGGTGAGTTTGCTACAAATTAAAAAAAAAGTTAATAAAATAATAAATTAACTCATTCATATTGTTTTTATTGCTTTATTACATTTATTATTAAATGAATTCATTTATTTTACTCACCCAATTTGCTGATTTTATAGAAGACGGGAATGCACAAACCGAAGGCAATGAAATAGTATCTCCAGATCCATTGCTTCTGGATATAATGCTTCAGAGGGAATTGGGCGATTTTTGCACTGAATGTATATGGATACTTCATTGGGCGTCCAACTTTCTCAACAGTTTTATCAGACATTCTGAGTGCACTGTTAATATAAATTTATAATTCAATATTACCAATTAATTGTGTATTTTATTTGCGAAATAATTACGTAACTTACAATTAATTTTCAACAGTCCAAAAACACCAACACAGCACACTATGTGATACCTCTTTTATCTGAAAAGCAATATTCACAATGGCAGTTGTCAAGAATATCAATACTGCCAGATAGTGTTATGTCATTCACATAAATGGTTTATTTTGCCAAATACGCCCCGTTGAATTGAAAATTCACGGATTACAATTAAGTACTTTTAAAATTAAATTTTAAGTAGATAAATTTAATGACTATCACATTTAATGATATTCACAAAGTTTTAAAGTGAGACATTAAGCTAATATGTGAATGTATACACGTAACAACTCCATGCCTAGTTGAGATATAGGTGGCTTCCTGCCTATTAAATTTTTTTATTTTTCAGATCCGTTGTTATTTGTCATAAGATAGCTTTGCTGTGGGCGTTAATTTCCGATGTTAGCAATGTTACGTTAAATATAAGAAGAACACAACTTGAGGCTTGAGTATATAGATTATTTCAAATATGGCATTATAATAAATATTGCATGTAATATTGGATGTAAATATATTATTATTTTATAATCTTCCATACATTTATTTTGGGTTTTGAACACGGATTGTGATTTCAGTCAAATCAAATTTATGATTGCATTTACATTTTTCAAATTGATTTGAGAAAGTCAAACATTACATTACGAACAACAAGCATAAAATGAAAGAAGACTGCCATGCCAGTTAATGGCCGTCAGGAAAACTTTTTAATATATAAAAGTAATTTTTGTGTCAGCAGTAAAAATTATAAGCTGTTGAAAAAGCTTGGCTACAACCCAATATAATGAAAATACAGTGAATTATTGTGAAATTCATATTGGTAAAATACATTTATTGAATAAATCACGAATACTTTTCATGTACTCTAATTGTGCTGCACTCTTTGTATCTGTTTACGAATGTATATATGTATGCCATAATGTTTATTTCATAAGTTTTTTATTAGCAATGCAAGGTGAAAGTATTGTACATATTTCCTGACATATAAATGTTTTTAAGACTCTTGTGAGTGTCTGCGTTCTATTTTCATACTTTTGTATTGGTAATATTAACATATTGTACATAGTATATAAGTAAATAGTACCTGACTAGTTATTTGACATATTTTAGAAATCATTTGCAATATTACTTATTAACTAGCCCGATTTAGAATTAAATAGCAAATTTAGAAATTGCGACTAACTACATATCCGATTACGAAGCAAAAATCTGTTTTATTTAAAAGCGTGTTAAAATTTATACATACATAGTATTATAAAAAATATTTCACCCATTTTTCGAAAGGATGTGTATTTGTTTATTTCATTAAATTTCACTCCTTTGATGTCACTTAAATACTTTTCTATAAGAGTAGTTACACACCTGTACACATGAGATTTCATGACAACCAATTAAAGTAAAATCATTTTCAAATTATTACTTTAAGAGTTGAATATGTATGTATGTACATGTACCCGCGTATTTATAGTTATGAAACTACTGACCATGACAATATTTACCTGCATATAAATATGTACCTGAATGTAAAATATGTACGAGTATTGCAGACATTAAGTTGATTTACACTTTGTTTAAGAATTAGTATATTTTTCTTGTTAATTTCCTAGGTTTAATATTTTCACATGTTTGTATTATAACTATTATTATATTTTAAATAAAATGGATCGGAATAAGAGTTGTTAAAATTATCATTATAAAGTATGTGTGTAAATACAACATTATTCAGAATGTACATGTATCGAAGGACTCAGTACGTATAAATATTCAAAAGAAAATAATTTACAAAATTTAATAATTACCAGAGTACCCTTTAGCAAGACAGATAAATTATTAAAATTGCCTTTTGTAGATATAAACAGGTGTTCAATCTCAACACGCCAATGTTTGCTCACATGTTGATATCTCCTTAAAAAGAAAAACTCAATTACTAATTAATATTTCTATCATCAGTTAGAAATCTCTTCGTTTTGCTTAAATCAGAAAATGTATATTAAGAAACGTTTTCTTAAGAAACTCAATGCTGTTATTGGACAATTATGGGATGTACTTATGCGTGTATATTTTATATAACTAATTGGTTTTGAAACACACTTATATTCGAAAATGTTACTTTGTCAAAATAGTTTTCAGTTTACAATTTCATGATTAAATGAAAAAATAATGTATTTACCGTTAACTACCGTTTATTAAGCGTAAAACTTTACAACTACAATTGATAATTATTTAAACTTAAACCTACTTATGTGAGTCTATATTATTTGTGCGCAAATCTATAAATAAAAACGGTAAAATATATGTTTCTATTCTAGCTATATTGAATTTTCTGTACAAATAAGTAAATAACAGTATCTATGTACATTAACCACGCAAACTCAATTATTTAGATTTTGTTGGGCACTATAAATTGGTGCCGTGAATTAAAATGCCTATATTGTTTTAGCCAACTTAATATTTAATTTTTTTGTTTTAATTTGAACTAATTAAAAAAAAATTGGAGGGCCTTCGAATTTGAAACCAGTTGCCCAACAAATGCTCGGTAAAGTAGGTGGAGCTCGTCAAAGTTATGCAAAACATTGTATATTTTTTAAGTTTTTAGTTTTATTAAAACAAACGAACCCACATAAATATATGTATAATGCGAGCAAGTGGAGAAGAAAGTGTTTAAACGATTAATTTTGCTTTTATGGAGAAAATAATTCAGATTAATTTATTAACATACGTTTTAATTATTTTCTACTTGTTTAATGATGATTTTCTACAAAAGGAGAATTATATGAGTTTCAAGCTGCTTTCGAGTGACTGATCTTCTCTGTGGGATACCTTAACTTACATTAAACACAGTTGGAAATCGCCGTTACCTGCCGAGATATTCAAACATTTTGACATTTTTGTGGTCCATTCAAAGCACTCAACTAAAATAACTTTCTCGTTTGAATACCACGCTTCGGTAAAGTAATTATAAAAAGAATTGAAGCGATAAGCAGAAACGATCCGTTTAAATTGACTGTTACAATAGTTACAATATCTAATAAATGTATATATAAGCTACATTCGCATTAGTACTTATACACTATATAAGCCGCAAACAAATATTTGTATAGATGTATGTAGGTATATTAAAACTTTAGGCCTCTTTAGTATGAGTATTTTACGCTTAATACTTAGAATCACTGAATCACTCTCGTTAATCAACAAAGTCAGACGACCAGTGCATATTTCAAATTACATTATACATTACATTACACATTTATATGTGTGTGCATGTACTTATTTCAACCGTTGTGTAACATTGGCGAGCGCAACAGCGAACGCTTGCAGTGCTGAAAATGGATATTGAAAATCCAACGTGTAGGCGTTTCCGTCGATCCGTCCGAATTGCATTACCTATAATGATTTTTAATTAAAAAGAAAAATGGAATTATTTCACTTACAATGGAAATGTCATTATTTTGAAGAATTACCTGTTTACCACGGAATTCAATTTGGAAATTTTTGGCTGATTCTTGTGTAACGCGTCCTCCAAAATCCAGTTGATACACCTGACTCAGCTCATTCCACATTGGCGCCTTGTTGTGCATTACGAATTCTCGTCGAACAGGAGCCGGGCTTGAGTAACTCGAAGAACCATTCGGCTCTATTTTGCCACGTTTTAGCTAGTTGGAATACATATATTATACATGTGAATCATTATATTGTGTTTATGCTTCTGCTTAAATTAAGTTTATTTTAAAAATCTTGATTAAGTTTTTTTAAGTGAATCTTTGCGATATAGAATAGATATAGATAGATAGAATTACAGTTACATTTTGCTTCGGGGGATTTCGGGGTGCATAAAAATTTAACATATCAAAGATCATTAAAATTGGCCGAGTCGTTCTTGTAATCTGATCTTGTTTAAATTAAAAATTAAATTTATACTACATAGGCACCTTGTTTAAAAATTATAAACCTAATTTCCATCGGCCATCAGAAGGTCTAGGCGTGTCAATATTGTAGGCATCATACTTTTATATTGTATTATTATAACTGGTATTTTTAATAGCAAAATATGCAGTGTTGAAAGCGGTTATAATTAACCTACACCTAACTACAATGAACATTTTAAACCACTACTGCGTATATTTGCCAATCCATCATAATAAAAATTTAGTGGCCAATAAATTCCGATATACGAAATATTTTCCTTTTTTATTTTACCGCCTTGTGACACCTATACATATACACGACTTGAATTTATATGCATCTAGTGTATATATACATTCATACATACATACTCACCTTTTGTAATAGCTGTGCCTTTTGGAATGTTTCCAAATCACGATATTGCTTATTGTAACTGGCACCACCGTTTTCTTCGCCTGACCCATTTGTTCCGTTGCCTTCGTCATCTGAACTTTCTATGAGGCATTGTTTTTTGCGATAGCGCCTATTTAGCAGAGGTGAATTCAAAAAGTGCCGAATGGGCGAACTACTCTGACGTTTGTTCTTTTTACTAACGGCAGGCGATGCTGGTGAGCTTCGTGGTAGGCGTTTTGGTGTAGCGGGCGGTGTAAGACGTCCCTCGTCGAGGTCTCGTAAACGGCTGATAATGTTCTCTAATGTTGTAAGTGCCTGTAAGTTGTATACATAGTACATTTCCAAATCGCATGAATGGGTGTTAAAGTGTTATATGTTCTCGTATGTATGCCTAAATGAAATTGCATGTCAAGCAGAGTGATCGCTAAAGCATATTTTTAGAAATTCAACTTAATAACTTGATTTTTATTAAAAAAAAAAAACTTGATTTAAATACTTAATAACATTATTATTAGGTGAGTACCAACGCGCTGCTTGTTTTACAGGAATAGGGCTCTGGTACCCTTATGTATGTATGTACGTATAAATGTTTGTATACTCGTGTCAAATAAATATAACTGTAATACCTGCGCTTGTAACGAAACGGAGGCTTTAGCTTCCACCGGTGTGGCCTCAACAGCATTTCCATTCGTACTTGTGCCTTGAATGTGTCCCAAATAGTCATGTTGATTTTTTACGGTATTTACATTATTTTGTGCCTCTCTGCGTCGCCAGCGTACCTCGGTTAATTGTTTAACGAAGCTAAATCCATTATCATTTTTACGACCCAGAAGTGGTGTGGTGCTTTCGGTGTTCGTTTCACTGCTACTCCCAGTTTCTTTGCTTCGATTTCTGATGCCAAAACGATGCTTTCGCGTGAAAAGTGGACTGTCGGTGAAGCTAGTGATTACATCCAACTTTTTCTTTCTTGGTGTACCTCCCGTTTTCCGTTGCAGTATTTTTTGCTGTTCTTGACTCTTGTATAAACTCTCGTAAACATGCGTGTTGGCTGTGAAGTCCTTCTTCTGAGTGGTGGACACTATTCGTATTTTCTCTTCTTTCTTTTGTTGCTCGTCGACTGCAAATTGGGCTGACTGGCAATGTTTACATTGTTCGTTGGGATTGACACTTCTGTGGCATTTTAAACATTTTGTTGGTTCACTGGTGTCGACGCTGCTGGTTCTACCTTCAGCGATTTCATGAAGCTTTCGTGATATTTTCTCGGGTTCTTTGGTACTTAATTTTGTTTGACTGAAGACTAATTCGCAGGAATCTAGACTCTTTGATTTTCCCGATCTTTCCAATTTTGGTTTGCGGGAATCCTGCATTTATTAGATATTAAAAAAAATATTTTTCAAAGTAATTGAATCATATAGAAAACATAGAACAAGAACATTATTGTTTACGGTTCATTTATTTGGCTTATAAAAACTGGCTATCAGGTTCGCGAAGTTAAACTTTACCCAACGTGTTTGCCCAAGCTTGATCCATTATTGGAGTATTGCTTGAAGTTATTTGACAACTGGAGAGATTTACAAGTTTTTTGCTTGTCAATGTTACTTGTTTAACCACCCCCGACAATCTTTTTTCAAAGATTATGTAAGTCAGAGTTTAGAGTCGGATGTTAGATTTAGATTTTGCCATGAACGTTCTTTAATATAGTGAATACTAGTCATGGAATTGGCTACAGCGGCCGCTGCAACTAAAGAGTACATAAAAACTTACCTCATTATTTTGACGTTTTTTCCTAGTCTTACGTTTGTCTACTAAGATCAAGCGTTTAGTCGGTGCGTCTCTTCGTAAAGCCATTAGGGCTTCGTCGGACGGTGTAATAGCATCCGAATCCAAGTAACCAACACTACAACTCCTGGTAATCGAATCGGACAGAGCAGGGGCGATTGATACTACTGTTGTTGTGCGCTTCATACGAATTTCTACAGGTGTAGAGACTGGTGTGAAAGTAATCAAAGCTTGCTGGGTTGGCGATTGAACTTCTTCATCTATATATGAAATATCTCGACGTTTTAAGTTGTTGTTAACGGGATTATTATTCACTGTGAAATTACTGTTACATGCTGGTGTTTTAAGTCTTGCATCCATGCGTTCAAGGTTCAAATTAAGGTTTAATGGTACTGGGTTGACATGACTATTTGTAGATCGAATCATTTCGGGTAGCAAAACATTCTTCACCTGTACAACATTATTTGCGTAATCCGTATTACTGGAGTAAGACATAACCGTGGTTTGACCATTGCCCGAAACAGCAGGACGCTCGAATATTATATCCGTTGGCGCGACGGCATTTTTCGGTGATTGTAATGTTGGTACTGAACCATCACAGTACAAGGGCGATATCGCGTGGCGTGATTGTGAGCTCGAGTTCGAACTGGAACGACTATAGTTATTTTTAAAGCTACTATAGCCAGGCCCTAGACTGCTGCGCATACAAGTTGTAGTGGCAGTAATATTCCTCGGACGCACCATTTTGTTACTATTTGACCCGTTTGTGGCGGGAAATAAGTTGCTGGTCGGCTGGTTGGCTCTGGCGACATTATGATAGCCGTTTGCATCTTGTGACTCATTCGACGAATCATCATCGTATGATTCGGCTCTTGCTAATGGACTTAAGCCAGTACTCCCTATTGTACATTGTATTCCATTGTTATTTAATGCGTTTTTGTGTCGCGCCAACAAGTGGTTATGACGTGGTGACATTGGGGCAATAGGTGGGGCCAATTCGTTGAGGCGACGATGTGCCGCTGCCGCTGTCGATGTGGCTCTCATTTGGCTCTCTGCATTTGTCAGCGAATTGTACGAATTTCCATTACTTTTACTGCCATTGAGTAGAGCTGCTTCATCTTCGTCTTCGGAAAAAATATTAGGATTAAAATTTGGATCCGGACCTGAAGGAAAGTCGTCACGAAGTTCTGTTATAACTAGTGTCATTTGCCTTGGCTGCAGATGAAATAGGGACGTTTTATACGTTATTTGGCCTAAATTGGCTGGGACGGTTTTGGCAAGTCCATGAATTTTAAATTTGGTACCCCAAATGTTTGAAGTAACCTCAACCAGTTTTTCTTCCTGTAGAATGGAAATAAAATAGATTATTTTTAGTTCATCTTAGTAAATTAACTTGATGATGATGGCTTGATTTTTATTTACAGAAGCTACGAATAGCAGTTAACTCTGAGAGTGATTATTGAATGACGTCAGGTTTGCAACTCTCCTAGCTCTTTTAGAGATAGAATCCTTACGATTATAGTCTTTTAAAAATAATCTATGTAAGACAATTATCTGTCGTAAAATGTGTTAGAATGGCATTAAATATTGCTTACTTCAGGAAGTGTGTCAACGTAGGCGAGTTCATCCAAGCTATCGGGATCAGTATTGGTATTCACTGAATACTTTTCTCCATTACTCTGATTTCGCTTTTTTTGACGCAGTTTTCGATGACGTAGTGGGCGCGGAGAGCTACGATAACGATCTTCAAACTCACTATCAGAAGAATCAGTTCTTCCGCTTTGACCGGTAGTAGTAGATTGACTCGAGCCAGAAGAGCTTTTCCATTCTGGTGAGTATTGCATAAATACCGGTGAATCTATTAACAGAAGTTTCAACAGAAGAAGAATTCAAAAAATAAAAAATAAAAAATAAAAAATATTTTAACTAATGCGGATCGATATGAATATATGAATATTGCTTCACACACCATTCGCTTGTGGATCAAATATCACGAACTCTGGACGTATTTTCGAAGTGCGTTTGCCCTTGAGAAGCGGCACAAGGCCACCCAAATATTCCAAATAGAGTGTGTAACAAATTCCTGTATTTTGGGTTGGATCCTCGTCGTGCCGAATCATGGTGCAGTGCAAGCGTGTCGAACACATTGGTGGCCGGGAGACGAATTCACGTACGGATTTAAGATCAGGTACACAGCACTGCACATAAGATAAGAAATGTAACTTGAAGAAAGCGCTCTGTTCAAGAAATGGCACACTTACTCTTATTGTTTGAGCAAAAAGATTGCCAATCAGACTCCTAATTCGTGATGGCAAAGGTAGCAGGTGCAACGAGCGCTCTGAGCCAATGCTCGTCTGTATTTGTAGGCGACATAACAGTTGTAGTGACGCTATGCGTCTGGACACCCATGCAATGTGCACTTGCGTGCCTGTCGCGATGAACAGACGCTTGCCATTGTGACCCCACGTGAGAGCAGACACCGTTGCAGAGGTATTCGGTAGGCGTGTCTGGTACAGTATTTTGCCAGATTCGGTGTAAAATTTTAATAGATTTTCATAAAGCGGTGCCCCTTGTTGGTCAAACGTGTTTAACGAAGTCTGTGAAGTGCCAGCGACAGCGAGCAATTCTCGCGAATTACTCCATTCCATTACCATGCCTATGCTGCCGCTAAGCCCGGTGTTGATATGTGCAGGCGATACATCATCGAAAGACTTTAGCAAGTATATAAAACCATTTTGAAAGCTAACAGCCAAGACAAAAGAACGCTTAGCTGAAAGAAAAAGTGTGATATCGTTAATTGCAACTCTCAACAGTCGATCTATATTATATATAGTATTATGTAACATACAAGCATTGGTAACACCTGGCTCTGATTCTTCACCCTCTTCCATTTTGAACTTTTCACATGACCACGCCATTGCTGTTATGCCAACATCATTGCACAGCTGCACTTGCGACACCATCGCACCATGCACGTCCATAACGATGACCTGGCCTTGTGTGGTGCCGAAATAAACTTGCTGGTCGTCTGGGGTCCAAATACCACAGGTGATGGTCGACTCCAGATTCAGCATTGATGACCAATAACGCTGACCGGCTACCGATCCTACCAGCACAAAACCATCCTGATAGCAAATTAGCGCCATACGTCCATCGTGAGACCAGGAGAAATACGTAACTGGCGTATTGCGATCGTTAATCAGTTCGATGGACCAACGGCCTTCATATTTGATCCACACAAATATAATGCCGGAACTATCGCACGAAGCCAATTTCTGATATGGTTCATTCCATTTCACCAAAATCACCTGGAAGGAAAAATATTACAAAAGCTATTAGACAACATTTCCATACTTGAGAAGACTAACTTTTTCTTCTTGAGGGGAATGACAAACATATATACATACATCGGATCGATGTCCACGCAGATTGTAATTGGTGCGTGTCGGAAAGTCCATATTTCTGCGACAATGTGAAGTTGTGAACGTCACGCCGACAATGCCGCGGATATTTCCGGTAGCCAGCCATCCTTCTTGGTAATAATTTGTTCGATTCAATTTCCAGCCCTCATCCTATAAGAAATATTCGAAAAAAACCATGAATTTATTGTGTAATAATTAATATTGAGTGTCCACCAATTAAGAAATTGAGGTTATGCGGTCTACAAGTTAACCTAAATATGAAAAACCATCGTTCATGTTGTCAGTAGGATTATAGGATACATTAACGCAATAAGAGTCAGGCGTGTGGACTTAATCTACGACCCGTTAAACGAGACTTCAGTCAGTGTGAACATGGAAGGTGAGGTTTCTTTATTATAATAATAAAGCAAATATATTGACTCTGCTCAACTGTTGGGATATTTAGTTATTTGGTAGCACGAATATCTCATTTCTAATCAAATTTGTCATATTAATTAAAAGAACATTTGAATATTTGTTAAATCAAATTGTCGAGAATGTCTATTAGAATCTTCTGTCAAATTCATCGTATATTGTCACACGACTTATAACTACTTCCGACTTTTCAATCGTAAATAGGTAATAAATATGGTGACTTCTGACAGTTCTAGGAAAGTTTCCACCAAAGATTTGACAAACTGAGAATTTTATGCATCCTGGCGATTGAAAGTAGAATTTGCCGTGATAATTCAGGAAAAGAAGTGCGCCGAAAAACTGCATATGTTCTGTTATTTGCTTCACCACGAAAAAACAGTAATACCATTTGTAGTAGCATGTCGATAGAAAACTCTATAATCACAAAACCTTATTTTATAAGTGCTCAGCAAGCTCTCAGTTAGAGAAGAAACATTTTCATAATTTACTACGAAAAGCGTCTCTTTACTTTTGGGCATACCAAAATTAATTTGTTTAGTGTCGATATCTGAGGGATAAGGCTTTGCATCCCAGAAAATACTTATATAATTCCCAGTAGAGGTATGTATTATAAACAAGTCATGACAAACAACAAGATTTGCTAATTAAATTTGCATTTCCCGTTCCGTAAGGTCTTGTATGTGAGACGAATTTTGAACACAAACCGGCAATAACCCATCTATATGGACATTTGTATGTGTGTACCCGCATAAATATTAAGTGTTTAAGAGAATCCCTCTGTACACCACGTCGTATGAGCAATGCTATAATTTCCTCACATCTCACACCTTTCAGCACACCGCATCATTCGTTGGCATATTTCTGCTTTTGCATCTCTCTCATGAAAGGAAACGCTCTCACGTTATTTTTATACAAGTTAAACACTTGAAGACACAACAGCGAGGCCCTTTGCAGGCAGTGGATAACAGGTGTGCGCTCTTTAGTGCATTAAAATAGTGTTTATGTACTCAATAAAATGATGTTAATATTTTACAAAACAAAAATATTCTTGATTAAGATTTTTATTTTGATTTGGCATACAGTGTCTCACTAATACTATATTTCGAAGGCGCAAATATCATATGTACACTATAGTATATGTATGTATGTTTGTAGGTAAGAAGTGTCTTGCTCTCTCACAATACTTCCGAGTACACATTCGCATTGCATATAATTTTACCTCTCCAGCGAATTTTAAAATTTGTTTTCGAAATTTCGAAAGTATTTTAGTTCTAAAGAAAGACAAATTTTCAGTTGTAACGAACACGCCGAGGCAATTAGAAGTAAGTGATCGTGACGCCAAGCGTTCGCTACTGCGCGAATATTTTGTTTTCGGTCATAATAATTTAGATGGTTTCGTAATAACGAAAATAAACTATTTTGTACGGGTATCTAAAGTATTGGGAAATTTCAAAATTGTGTCATTGCGCCCAGTAATTCGAGATGCGTCCAACGACAATGCCAATTTGGCGATTTCTGCTAATTTTTGTCGCCGCTTCTCTACAGTCATTGGCCGAATGTAAATCCTTCTTCGGCATTGGTACACGCATCCACAATGATCAATTACTACTAAAAGATATACAACAAGCACGTTCGATCGGCGTCGATAAGGGTCAAGAAGTTGGCTTTAATTACGCCATTCCAGATCCCATAACTTACATCGAAATAGTTTCCGAGCAGGTAAGGTCACATTTTGGTCACCCATTATACGAATATATCACTTCTAAATATACACACACTATTTATGTAGTTTGTGTGTGTGGAAGAGTGAATGTTTGTGCGAATTTCTATAAAATTCTAAATTCGAAACTATAGAGAATGTTTATGAAAATATGTACCAAAATATTTCTGTATTTACAAATTGAATCTTGGCAATTAGGCACCGCAAAAGGTCGAAAATATCGGAGCCGTTATTGCCGACATGTGCAATTTCATGCATGTGAACACACAGACATACAAATATATAATATATATTTGTATATAATATATATATATTTATATTAGGTGCTTTGCCTATATTGTAGTAAACTATTCAATACAGTTAAATTATGATTTACGAATAGGGATCAAAACATTAAAGGTGGTATTGATAAACATTTTCACAGAGCTAATATTAGGCACAAATTAACAATATAAAATAACATTCAATTTTTTAACAAATGAATAATTTACCAAGTCGTTAGTTGATAACATGTAATATTTAATATTATAAATTATGTAGGTAGAGTTGATAATAATTATTATTTTGATTTAAGAAGAATTCAACATTCATTATTCGAAGAAATTGTCAATGGATTCCAATCATATTTGATATCTTATTAACTTATGGTACAGGCTATATAGACTCAAGTACTTTCGTTGCTATATTTTGCCTCGTGCCCGAGATATTTATTTTAAAATCTATCAAATTAACTCAAATAAGATATATGCGATATAAACTCAACCAAAGTGGCTTAATTGAAAATATTAGATACATGAGGAAAAAGTAAACCAGAGAAAAGGGCATAATTATATTAGGAATATGGGACTTAGACCACGATGTAGACCGGTTTCATTGATATTTAGCGCGAAATCACATTGTGTTTAAGAAAACATGTCCACTTAATTTCATTAAAATATCACACATATTGACCAACATAAACGGTTTAAAGTCAGGTGGAAATTCGGGAATTCTTATATCGGGCATTTTTGAGATAGAGGAAGATCTGCGCTGATCACATTAACTTTTTCCATTATTCAATTATATTAGGGAACATGTGTTCACGCAATTTTGTGAAGTTAACTCACACAATGATCGACGTATTCGGCATAAAGTCTGCTATAATAGCGAAAATCATTATATGTAGTATATGGGAGCTGGGATAATTCGTAGATCGATTTCACATATTTTTGGCAGTAAACTATGGTATATCTGATATTACACGCTCACTTAACTTTGCTAAGATATCTTACATATTGACCGAAATATATGGTATAAAGTCTATAGGAAGGTTGAAATTCCCTATATTAGGTATATGGGAAGTATTTACCCGATTTTCCCCATTTTTGACACAAGAGCACACTATTATCATGGAAAGATAATCCTCGAATTTCATTACGATATTTTGCAGATTTACCGAAATATATAATATAAAGTCTATCGGAACGTTGAAAATCCATATATTAAGTATATGGGGGCTAAGGAAATTATTTACCCGATATTTCCCGTTTTTGACACCAGATCACATTATTATCATGGAAAGATAATCATATCTTACATATTTACCGTTATATATGATGTAAAGTCTACCGGAAGGTTACAAGTCCGTTTAGTAGGTATATGAGGGCTAGGGGTAGTATTTACCCGATTTTCACCATTTTTGATACCAGAGTACACTATTATCATGGAAAGACAATACTCCAATTTCGTTACAATGTCTTACAGATTTCCCGATATTTTCGATCAAAAGTCAGAGGCACTGATGTCCTTATATTGGGTATCTGCTGGCTTGAAAAGTTATAATCCGATTTCGTCTATTTTTACGCATGAGATGGCATGTCTTGAACGTACTATTCGTGAAAAGCTTTATTCCTTATTCTTTATTCCTTCTTTTTTATTCCTTCCTATATCTTAATTGATGCTCGATTTATCTACTTTAAAGTGAAAGGATCAGATGAAATTTAAAATTGTGTTAAATGAAAAGTCGGCGTGGTTTTCATCCATTAATTTTCTCAGTATATGAAGAGATGCTTGAAAAACTTAGTCGGAATAAGTTTGATTGATATATGATATAGCTTTAACGGTTTCCGAGATATATGTATTAAGCCTATTGGGGGCTGGCCATGCCCACTTTTACGCACATTTTTCCCCACAGATGCCCCGTCCTACTAGGATCCTCTGTACCAAACAACACGTTTATATCTTAATTTTCTGCTTAGTTATAGCACATTATCTGTTTTCAATTAATGGCATTTAGTGGATTAATGGCATGGTGGGCGTGGCAGACGTCCAGTTACGCCCATCTGCAATACCAACCGTCTTACGATGACAAAGAACACGTGTACCAAGTTTCTGATCATTTATATATATATGTATGTCTATATCTAACTCGATTAGTTCTAGGTGTTATAAACAAGCGTTAGGTGAACAAAACTAAAATACTCTGTAGCAACTTGTTGCGAGAGTATAAAAATGGTACAAACACAAGGGCAGTTACAATTACGTTGTAGATTTGATCGTCTCAAAATAAAGCTCGGGGTGTCCTAGTTATGCCCGAACTAGAATTCTGAGAGATGTCCCCATTTTTTGTAAAACATGTAATATATAGTGGGCCATAGAAAAATCATTTTCAAACTGTATGATGAAGTGCTCGTAAGAAATGTTTCCACCAAGTTTGGTTAACATACTTAGAGTAGTTTGTGAGATATGTACATAAAACCTATTATGGAGCTGAGCCACTCTCAATTTCCTAAATATTTTTTATCACAGATCGCCCTCCCTACTGTAATTCTCTGTACTAAGTTACATATTTGTACCTTAATGTGTTGTTTAGTTCTAGTACTTTATATTTTTTTGCTTAACGGTAATTTTTGGGCGTGGCAATGATCCGATTTCGCCTATCTGCAATACCAACCTTCTCGGAGTTACAAGGAACACTCGTGCCAAATTTCATCATATTATTTCTCGGTTTTTACTTAATGTGCAAGAAGCACAGATAGGCGGACGGACGGACAAACAGACGGATGCATCAACTGGATATATATATTATAACTATGTATCTATTAGGTGGTGCAAATAACAGTTAGAAGAACAACACTGTAATACTTTGTGCAACATGTTGCAAGAGTATAAAAGTATTACGAGTGTAAATTGAGATATCCTATCTTTCAAGTTAAACCAAACTGCATACAGTGCGCAAATTTGATTAAAATCGGTTCAGTAATTTAGCAGTTCATCGTGGACAAACAACATGACACGTAATTTTTGATATGATATGCTATTTTTTAATATGAAATCAGCGAGAATGCCATATATCATTCATTCATATATTCATTTCTGAAATTATAAAACATTCACAAAATTTATTTTTTACGCAATGCCAATGAACTTCACATTTCCGTCATAGTATTTTACGCGCGAAAACGAATGCACAAGTATATATGAGCGTATATACGTAAGGAAATGAGCCTGTAACTGAAAAAAAGTCAAGTTCGTTAGTCTTGCAAATGAAATATGTCGATTTTTTTTTGTCTACAAATAACTGTTGTCTTTATAAAGACTTCTTAACCATAAACCGTCATAAATTTTTTCATTTGGTGTTTCCGATTTCATTTCATTTTCAGTTTTTTGAGCCAGGTAAAAATTGGCAGATTGATATGATAATAATATTTTTTGCAAAAAACTGTATCTCTCAACCACGAACTGTTAGTTAGCTTGGGAAAGCTTGGGAAGCCACTAAAAATACATTTTTGTGTATATATATGTCATCAAATTGTATGACAAAATATTATGAAAATGCATCTCAACTCCTATTGGGAGATTTTCCAATCAAAGGCGTTATTCATCATCCCTAAACCGTCCACGAAATTTGTAGCCAGAGAAGAGTATTTTATTATACACGTGATGTCGTTCATTTACATGAATCGACAATGCGACATGTATGATTTCGATATGTAATTTTAACACATAACAAACCGAAGGATACGAACGCACTGAACTTAGATTAGTTGTCTAATATCGGCAAATGTTTTTAATATTGATTCTTTGGAATCATTTTTGAGTTTCTTGTACAGGGGGGTCAATTTAAGATTTGATTTCGAAATTCCACAAAATTTTCAACAATGAAGAAAATCATGAGTAATGTGAAATTTGTAATGTGAAAACACTTGTTTATCTAGTCATGTAACCCAAATACCGTTTGGTCATTTAGAAAAAATCTCAAAAAATAATAAGTGTGCTTATTTCCTGTAAAGGTGTTGTAATAAAAAAAAATTAAATTAAGTAAATAAAAAAAAAAAAAAACAAAAATAAAATGAAATCAAGTATGTACCACTCTGAAAGTGAAAAACGATTATAGAGAGGATTTAAATCATTTTCAGTTATATGTTCCAAAAATGAACTTCTTTTAAATTTGTAGAAGATTAAACTAAAAAGTATTGAGAAAAAAAATGTATTTAAATTGTTTGTATCTGTCTTTGTTTAGAACGTTTTGGCTGATGTCAACTTCAGTTATCAGGATAATTTGGTTCAAGGCAGCATAATTGCCCTTAGCAATGCAAACGCCACAGAAACAAATAATAATATGGAACCATTTGAAGTGCAGATATCTATTTATGGGTTCAATGATACTATACTCAATGTAAATCCATCGTATATACTGAATAGAGATCAACAATTTCAAGGTATATTAGGACCATATTCTAATGAAGATTTTGACTATGAAATCGATGATAATGACTTCGACGAGGTGGACAGGAAGAACACAAGTGATGAAGCAATAGATGAGTTGGAAGAAGATATGAGCTACGCCGATGATTTTGGAGATCCTGATAAAATAATCGAATTGGGAATGCGTCAACCAGGTATGGATATTTATTGTATAACATTATCTAGTACCTAGTAGTAAATTTCTTTTGCTTAATCGTAAAATTCTTCGACAGATGATTATCTAGTGTATGAGACATATCAGACGTCGCAAATTAATTCACAGGAACCGACAAATCACAGCGTCACATTCTATTACATTGACAGCAATTTCATAACCTATGTGCGTTTCATAATATTCGATGTGAGTTGGCCTTTGTTGCAACAAGAAATAAAGTAAATTTGAAGGAATCTTTTTATGATTATAAATTCTATTCACAGCACACTGTCAACAAGGCGTCAGACGATTACACTCCACCAGTTGCCGTGTACACTCACTTCTCTCCCAATAGCCTCAAAGCTACCATCACTGACGACAATACCACTAACCTATTTGTACAGATGCTTGTCTATGGCTATCAGCCAGACGATCTTCCAGTCGGCTACAGGCCCTTTCTAACGAGCGTCCTCGATGTTACAACCGAGTCGCCATTAGAGCGTTTGAAAATGCTACTAAATTCAAAGTTAAAGCAAAACCTTGACGATTCGGAGGAGATTAATTTTGAAACAGGCGAAAGAAATTCATTGCCCTATAATAGTAGCACAACAGATGTGTCAACTAGAAACCATGTAAATGATTTTGCAGTATTTAACGTAATTCTCGTTTGTTTCTTAGTAAATTTAAATTTCTTTGTATAAATAAGTCGCTATTAAAACGAAATGTAATTATAAAAGTAAATTTGTTATGTGATTGTATGTATTATTAATACATGTATGTACATGTATGTACATATATACATATTTCTTTATTAGAAAAAACCCATTTATATGCGAATGTATTAAATAACAATGCTGGAAAATGTGAAGAGGGAAAAGAGTAATACTTCTGTTTGTAATGATGAAATTCAGTATCAACGTAAACTTTAATAAACATGAAAGATAACCTTTGCGATTTAAAAAATTTCTGAAAGTGTGGTGGGTCCGCACTCTCATAGGATTAATACATATACCTTATGAACTATTTGAGCAATCTTTATCAAATTACATTCCACCACCTTATTCTAACCTTATTTAACAAAGCTAAAATGTGTAAAAATAACAGAAAACAAATTTTATGTTATTTACATACAATATATCATTTCACACTCCTTAAATATTTTTAGTTTAAGAGAGTATTCAATGTTCGATTCCACGTGAACTTAGTTTTCCTGGTCTGTTTCTTGTAAAATTTAGCGAAACAGCTTTTTATTTCTTTGCATATTAGTTAAACGAAAAATTTGAGTTAGTTCCATTTAAGAATTTATAAAGGTGTGTATATATTTGTTCAATTGAACTTACCTCTGGAATATCATCAGGAACTTTACCCATCCATGAGAGCGAGAGTATTGTGCAATCACATTTTGTATTCACACTCGGTTCGAAATGCAGATGCATCCTGCCAATTCTATTGAAATAGTATTATGCCTAAAGATCTATACGAAGTAAATCTACTTTCATTAGCGTCAACAGAAAGTAAGTTCAAAACTGCAAAAAAGGCATAATTTCATGAGCTGCACAGGATTACTTTTGTATTTAATTATTAGTATTATAAAATTATACAGAAAATGGTTTAAAAAAAATAATGGATTTGGAATAATCGTGGCATTGAATGATTGAGGTATTCTTAAATCAAACTGTTTGTTCTTTTTTGCTTTAAATTATTTATTTTAATCATTATCGTTTATGAATCACTGTTTTGATTACTCATAATTTAAAACACTGAAACATACAAAAAGTTTATCAGAGACTAGTTTTTAGTACATGTTGCTCAAAATCGCACTCTTCATTTTTTTAATTATAATTTCCATTAATTAAATGAAGTTTGTTGAAGCATTTACTGTTGTTGAGGTCAGAGTTTCTAACAAACGGTTTTATTCTCTAATATGCCAAATTTATATTAATCAAGTGTTAAATTTTTATTAGTCAACGATGGCGGTGGTGGCGCGAAATCAAAGTTAAATTATATGTACATGCATATGTATGGGTATACCAATATGTATATCTATATGTATTAATTCCGGAACTTTGAGAAGTTGGCACATTTTCTTGCATATAAATATATGTATGTACATAACTCATTTACATAATTTAAAAATAATTTTTGAAACACTTTCTCGTCTTAGGTCAGAAAATTATTTGTAAAGTTAGGGAAAAATAATAAAGCAAAAGGAAAAAAGAGAAATAACATTATATAAGTAGTGTGAACAAACATATTTTTCTCAAATTGTCGGTAAGTTTAACAAACAAGAAATTGACATTGAACGTAGAAAGCAAAGCACACATGTACATATGTAGTTCGTATTTATATAATTTCCTTTTGGTATTTACTAAGGCCTTAGTTCAATGTACAATTTTAGTACTCGAGAAGGTGTAACACAGTGGTTGGGTAACCAAAAAAGGTGTTAAAACGATTGAAACACTTTTTCTATTACTAACCACACACATAAATATACATATTACATTCATTATATATACAGTATGTAAGCCTGTTGGGAAAAGTTTCCTAATACATGCATAAGAATGCATTAATGCATAGGCATATACACAATCAAACACATTAAAGGACACTTTTAATATAAATTAAACTTACCAAATTTTTATGAAATTTTCGTTTCAAAGTAGATGTTCATGTGTTCTCACTTTAAGTTTTTATGCATTACTGCATAATGCATTTATGCATTTCTAATGTGTACAAAATCTACTTCTATATTCAAGTAATGTCTGAATGCAAAGCTCCATTTTATACTAAGAAAATTCAATAACTACATGGTAGTGGATATATGTATGTATGCACGTATGAGTGTAGGGTTATTTATGCACAAGAACCGTTTTATGTTTGTACAAAACTCGCCACTCTCAATCCGTTTTGAAAAGGATGACGGATCCGCTTAGGCTTGTCTACACGAGGCCAAACTTCAAAAGACACTGACATCGTCGCTATTTTATTTTAACCATTTAATCCACCACACCTACTACAAATGTACTATGTACAATTGCCATTGATGCTATTGTTAACGGTAGGGATGAGAGCACGCTTGCGCACTGCAGATATAAACAGAAGTCAATGTTTGTAGGAAATGCTGTGTTATAATTTCCTATTTATGTCAGTATTTATGTAATATGTATGCATGTCGCTATTCCTTATCATTGTTAAATTGGTAAAGTGTCAACTGTTGGCATTTTCATATTTTACTCGCTGTGGATTGAGCTTCTGTTGGAGGCAATTTGAAAAATCGATTTTCACTCTGAAGTAATGAAAATGTTTTAATGTTTAAAAATGCATTTTCAATTATAATTACAATATCTTAATATTTTTACTTATGTAAATTTACAGTGGAGCAGACTATATCAACTAATTCACACAAGCAGGTATTGAGGCGCAGTGATTCTTTTAATAATGATTTATCATTTGATAGATTTTATTTTTTATTATTTGTCCCCTCATAATTACACTATTAAACTAATGTATAAATCACTTATAAATTTTTATTTAAATGCCAACATTCGAACCGTTACAATCAATATGCATGACTGTCATTCCGATACTATAACTCTTAAGCTTTCCTATTTGTAATTAGAAGAGACACAAATGTCAAGCTTGCATACTGAGCTTTTATGAGTTTTTTCAATTCATCTGGTTACATGACTGTGCATATGCATGTGTAACAGAATTTTTAAACAACATTAAAATTATAATTTTTTTCTATTTTATTGCATAAATTATAATATGGAATTAGTTATTCTTGTCGTGTTGGTTCCCTAATTTACATATATTTATTCTTTAAAGAAATACCTTTCAGTCACGGGATACTTAAAATATATTTTTTTATTTGAATAAAAGATTGCACTAAAACTTAAAGTTTTTCATTTACTTGGTTTTCTTCAATTAAAATAGACAAAATTTATTTATCATATACTTTTACCTGTTATCAATTGAACTTTAAAAATCTGAATATGTATGTATATACAAGATCAATTATATGCATATGAACTTCATTTAATATTTGAAAATAACGCATTTTGTATTACGCGTTTTTCATAACGAAATATGAGCGAAGTCCTTCTCACTAAATGCTATTCACAACATAATAGAGAAATACATTGCCATTTTTGTTTTTTTTTTAATAACGTTCGTATACAAACAAACAAAAATAAAACATTTTATAGGCATCTATTATTTTCAACTTAGAGCTTCGTAATGCTGCCCACTATTCTCTGTTGTATGATGTGCTGCAGTTCCATGTACCATTGTCGTTACTGGTTGATTTATAATGAATGCATTACCGACAGCCCCGGGATCGGATGACACAACAACCGCAGTAGCAGACCCCCCTGAAGATGCAGACGTAACCTCATTTTCGGTAAGTGCTCGTAATTCCAACTCACAGATCAATTGTGATACACGCATTTTTGTTTCGGCAATTAGTTTCGGAGATAATGCTTTAACACTGGAACTAACGCTTTCAAAAAACAAATCAACATGATTTTTTTCTATTTTAGGTGATTGCTGACCGGGCGCTCCCATTAGTTCTCGAAATGAATCCATGAGATCGTTCTTATCCTTTTGTATTTGCATGAGCAGTTTCATTCGTTCCTTTTTAACTGCGGCTTTCTTCGGACTACCACGTAATTTCTCTTGCTTTAATGCTGTATTCGCTGGTAGTGGATCGGTTTGGCCATCAGCAGATGTCATTTCCTGTTTTAAAACCGTTTCTTCTGTGTATTGATCACCTGGTGCAGACTCTGCTTGAACAAATTGAAACGCTGTTTCGGCTTCAGGTTCCGCTCTGTAAAAGATATAAATTTATGTTACGGAGAGAGATAATGTTGGATATTTTTTGGTAACATACTCCTCAAAAAATTCATCAGGCGTATCAGCACCAAGCTCCGAAGCATCATGGGAAGATGCAAGAGATGAATTAAATTTCTTGCGTTGTTGATAGTATTTGCTACGTTCTTGACGAATACTTAGATTTTGTCGTGCGGCACCTTCTCCTTTGCTTACAAGAATTTCCAAGTTTCGAATATGTTTTGTAGTTCGTTCGTGACGTTGTAGGTGGCAGCGGTTGCAATCTAAGCGACATTGACATGCTCGACAAAATGGTTTATTAGGATCATCTTCGCAACGTGTAAGCCATGGATTAAAGATATTTAGCCACTTCTGACAAAACTTTTGCGCGTATTTCGGTTTACTTTGAGATGTGTGATGTTCCTGTTTAATGGACTTGCTTGTTTTCATCTTTGGCTCTTTCCTGTTGGGAAATGTTAATGACAGTTGGTTGAAGTCAGATTTATTGCTACAAGAAATACAAAAATATGAACAAACTTACCAATCCAAATCTGAAGAATCGTCAGTAAAACTCATACTGAGGTCTAAATTATTATTTACGAGATATTATTTCAATCATTTAGAATGCTATATTTATTGTAAGATCTGTGCGCGTCTTCTAAAATATCCCATAACAGGTTGCCATCCATTTACAATTGAGAAAGTTGAAAGTTAATGATTCTTTGGAGCTTTTTCTGATGAGTGTTATGTTTAATTTGCAAAAATTTTTCTTGTAGTTTATTAATATATTCTAGTTTAAAGCTTATATTAATATATTCTTTTTTTAATCTTCTTTCATGAAATTATTTCAGTGCAACAGTATTATTTCTACAGCTGATCACTATTATGGGTACATTTTGAGAATGTCAAAAAATTAAAGTAATAGAATGAACAGTAAAATAGTTGTGTTCTAAAATATCTGATCACTGTTCAAAAATTATAGAATTAGAGATTACGATAAATTGTACCGTTACTTTTGTTGTTTCGGCTATGACAGTTCTGACGTCATATGCTATAACAAGAAAATCCGAGCAAAACAATGAAAGAGAATGGAGAGGAACAGTTTTAGTCTAGCAAAAACATTCCCCAAAAAATTTTTAAGGAATGATGCCATGTTTACAGACCTTAGCAGTATAAAAATCCGAGTCCGTCCCGGTTACGTGACTCAATGTCGAGGGATCTGAAGAAAAACAGTCGAGGTGTACGGTTTTCTTTATTAAAAGTTATAAGCGAAAAATATATTGAATTTCAAAAGTGAAGTGCGTAATGTCGGATTGTAATTACGATAATGCAAATAAATCGTAAAGAAAAGTTTTTTTTCACTTTACCACCCGATGTACAAGTTACCGAAACAATGGGAAATTTTTGTGGGCGGAATGAATACTTTTTTTTTTATTATTTTACATATTTAGTTATTTTAATTTCACATAAATATATCAACACTAACAATAGTAAATGTGTATATTTGTTTACAAGTTTAATTTAGTTTTACAGCACATTGTTTAATCATCCACTTAATTGACAATTATGTTGACAATAATTAGTAGCATTTATTTAAAAATTACCCCAATATTTTCCTGAAATGTTCTACTCGTTTTTTTTCATTATAAAAAAATTTTTCATTATAAATAGTAAATTAAGTTTATTTCACGAGTGTACAAAAGTGTTCACGTTTTTGTTTACAATTTACAGGCAATTTCACAGATTTTCTACGTTCTCTTCCCTTCTTATAATATATATACGACGTCATCATATCTCATATAGAGTCAATCTTGTCTCTATTATTCTTCATTCATTAAAAAATAAAAATTAAAAAAAAATTAAAAAATAATTCATTAAAATCCAGAATTGAACATAATTTGCATTAAAAAAAATGTTACTATACTTATGCCTACAATCTGGCTATGACAGAAGAAAATCAAAACAGTAGGAAACAAAGATGATAAACCGGATAGAAGTGATATAAGCAAATAAAATCTGAAACATACTGGAAGAAGAATTTAAGTCGTCATCCATTAGTCAATTTGCAAACACCGAAAAAATTTCAAAAATATTTTAATACATATTTGTTTGATCGTTTAAAAATTGTGAAATGTCTAGAATACTTGCTGTGCCACCGAAGAAGCCGTCTGAAGTCGACATTATTAAACCGCTAAATAACCTCATTCAAAGTACTTATAGTGGAGCAAGCATCGAGGAAAAGGCCAAATATTCGGACGCTGTAAATGAATTTTCAAAACAGCGTAACACGGCAATATGGAAGTTCTTTGAAAAATATGAATCCTCTCTAGAGGTAGTTTATGCGTAAGTATCTAAATAAATTTAATGTGTAATGGGAGTATTCCAGTATTTGTATAAATGTACATATATGTGTTGAATAATTATATTGAAATCTAGTACCTATTAGCAGTTTTGACCATAACAAAAATGAGTCATGATCTCTTCTGTAACTCTTGATAATTGATAATACATATATAACAAGATGGTATGTGCATAGTACAATGAACTAAATAGGTACACTGCTTATCCGCTTCGATTCGATTTTGTTGGAGTTTACACATTCCGTTTTCATAAATTCTAATTTCTAAAATTGTCTATACTTATATAGTTACTATGATCAAATATGTTCGTTGGAAACGAAAATTCCTGTAAATGAACTTCAAATCCCTTTTAAGTGGAAGGATGCATTTGACAAAGGCTCAATTTTTGTTGGCCGCATAAGCTTGAGTAAGTGTAATTTAACAAAATGGAAACAATATATTTATCTTTATATACTATATGTAAAAATTTTTAGCTCATACGTCACTGTTGTACGAAAAGGTATGTGTGCTGTTCAATATTGCTTCATTACAGAGCAATGTTGCAGCATCACAAGCTTTGGATAGCGACGAAGGTTTAAAACTTGCATTGAAGTTACTCCAGCAAAGTGCTGGTATATTTCAGTATCTTAAAAGTGCTACTCCTGCCGCTATACCTTCTGAACCTACTCCCGATTTGAGTCAGGACACATTGATTTGTTTGCAAGCTTTAATGGTTGCACAGGCTCAAGAGGTTTTCATTTTAAAAGCCATCAAAGGTAACACAATTTCGCCACTATTATATCTTATCTGTTTATATATATATATATTTTTTTTTTTAACTTTAGACAATATGAAAGATCAAATTATCGCTAAACTTTGTTGCCAGTGTGAAGAGTTCTATGCCGATGTATTACGCGCCATGCAAAAAGAGAACGTGCGAAATATTTGGGAAAAAGAATGGATTCCTGCCATTGCAGGCAAACAGGCAGGTTTTCATGCTCTAACACAATTATATCAGAGTTTAGCATGCCGCGCTGCGAAGAGAATTGGCGAGGAAATTGCACGCTTACGTTCGGCCGTTGAGTTATTTAAAGCGGCTCAAACACGTTCCGGGAATGCTACTCATCTTGATGAATTCTTTAGTCGTGCTAAGCGAAATTTAGAAGAATCAACAAAAGATAATGAGTTTATCTACAATGAAATGATACCGGATGTAAATTCTTTGCCATCACCTGGAAAAGTACAGCTTGCTAAGTCGTTGTCATTGACTTCACCATTGGCTAGTAACTTTAAGGATATCTTCTCAGAATTAATACCAGTAGAGTTACATCGTGCATTGACTGCGTCCGACATGCGTAGGAATGAAATTGTTAATGGAGAAATAATGAAGCTTCGTGAGGCCACCCAGACCTTAAATGGCGTACTAGCTAGTTTGAATTTACCCGCAGCAATTGAGACAACCGACGCCAGCAGTGGCCTACCCCCCTCACTACGCGAAAAGGCTATCGATGTTCGCAACAAAGGAGGTATTGAGAGTATAAATACATATCTCAAGGAACTGCCCGAGTTATTGCAACGTAATCGCGAAATATTGGACGAAACAGAGAGATTATTGGATGAAGAACGTGATTCTGATAATCAATTGCGAAATCAATTCAAGCAAAAATGGACGCGAATCTCCTCTGATAAGCTTACGGAAATGTTCCGAACCAATGCGAAGAAATATCGTGAAGTGATCACAAATGCAATTGAAGCAGACAAAATTGTGCGTCAAAAGTTCGAGACTAATCAGAAGGTAAGGTGTTATAAAATTTCATATTATATTGAGTTATAGTGAATATAATATAATATTTATAATATATATTATACCATGTATATTCTATTTAGGGCATAGAATTACTTTCAATGGCTCCGGAACAAATCCAGGAAGCAATACCAGCAGCTGGGGGTAAAGTTGATCAGAACTGCATCAGTGTTCAAAAATTAAAGAGCCTTATGGAAGCAGTTGAAACTATAAAAGCTGAACGTGATTCTATAGAATTGGAGCTAAAGTCTGCTTCGTTTAATATGAAGGATGAGTTTTTGTCAGCATTGCAAAAGGATGGCGCTATAGATGAGCCAGCAATTTCCCTTTCCCGTATCGGACAAGTATTGAATCCACTGCAATCGCAGGTAAAGGAGAGTGTAGAAGGTCAGACAACGCTGATTAGCGATATTCAGCTAGCCCACGAGCAATTCGTTTCTGAAACCGGTAGTTGTGGCAGTTCACGCGATAAGCTCTATCAAGAATTGGCTACTGCATATGACAGTTTTATTGAGTTATTGGGGAATTTGAAAGAAGGCACAAAATTTTATAATGACTTGACCGAACTCTTGGTGGTATTCCAAAATAAAATATCAGATTTTTGTTTTGCACGTAAAACCGAAAAGGAAGAACTTTTAAAGGACTTGACAACAGAGTCCAGCCGCCCAGCAATAGGTCCAACACCAACATTGCCATCACATTACTCGTCTACGTCAGGAAATGGTATTTTTTTCAGTATATTTTCTTTGGGTTAATTTCCTAAAACAAATTTTTATTTTGTAGATGTTAGTCCATCCAGTTCAACTTCCTCCGTTCCGGATGCTCCAGCACGTTCGACTGGAAATGTGCCCTATCCACATCAGATGCAAGGCATGCCGATGCCATATGGTGCAACACCGAACGTTCCATATCCAGCCTACGTTCCGCCACCAATGCCCCAGGGATTTAATCCTTATGCAACGCTGCCTTATCCAGGATGTATGCATTATCATATATAATTTTTGAACTTATAACAGCTAAATATTTTTCTATTTTGTCTTTATATAGCGCCTTATCAGTATAGCGGTTTCCCACAGGGACCACAACCCGGACACTATGGAACTTATCCTGGCAGTTATGCTTATCAACAGGGTGGCTACCCTAATCAAAAACCACCAGGCTGGTAAATTGTGTATTGCACATTCTGAATCTCTTCCACAATTTGTTTTGCTATATTATACGCCTTTATTATATGATTTCCCTAAATCGGTGGAAGGGAACATTTTTTAATAATGTAAAGTTTTGCACTTGAATTCACTTATCGAAATAATTTAATATTACAGTCCAAGCATAATACAATAATGCAAAAATACAAAAATACATATTTACTCGTACACGCATATTTAATAAATGTATATGAAAATTGTATATCCGAAGTATTAATTAATAATAAAAATCATGTTAGCTGAAATGAATTTTTATTAAAAAATTTACATAAAATATATTTAATTACTATGTATAGCGCTTAAAAAGTTCCTTCTTTATATGTTCTACAATAGATGGTGCACACACACTGTTTATCAGAGCATTTTTAATATTACATAAAGGATGAGTTTCCAGAGCATTGTTCGTTTGTGGTGAATTGAAACGTTTCGAGTTTTCTTTAAGTAAATTTTCATAGTCATTCCTTTGCATTGGTGGCACATATGCTATCGTTAATGAAGGCAAATCTTGAATTAGTTTTTGAGTTTCCTGTTCACTTAAATATTGATAAGGATGTCGAGATACATTGAGTCGGAGTGATTTCGGTTCCGAACAATCCGTTTTTAAGTTCCTGAACAAGTATTGCAAAATTTCAAATATTTTTGCATCACTTTCTATCTCATTTAACTGAAAAATATTTTATTTTAAAAGTTTTAAATGTTCTCATTAAATTATTGATAACTTCATATACCTGATTAGGGTTTAGAATATACTTTTGTTCTTCCTTACTTCCGCTTTGTACGAAGCGCTCAATTAATATTTTAACAATACACTCTTTTAATTGTTCTTCTATGTCATTCTCTAAAGGAATCCAATAATTAATGCTCAATGAGACCTCCAAGGCTTCTACATAATGCCACCAATGTCTCGGCACTACTAATACATCATTCGCATCTAATATGCACCTGTAAACTGAGTCATGCAATTCTGATAAACGCTGACGTTCCTTGGGACTAGGAGCATAAAGATTTTCCTCGCAATAAACGCTGGACTCTTCATAAGGAATTCTTGTGCAAGAGAGAGGTGTGTTAGGAGAAAACAGTATCCATGACTTTCTGTTCAATAGGATGTTTTTTTTTATTTTATTGGTTTGAATATTTTTTTGGTAATTTTACCTTCCATAAACTTGTACGACTACATTACATCCGTAGGTATCATAGTGACAAGGAGTATTCGTTTGTGCGGAGCATAACCAATAGTTACACTCATTTGTAGCTTCGCTAAAACCTAACCTAGAAAAGTCAATGCCATCCTTAAGTGAATTCGGTATATTTTTCATTCTTTGATAATTCAATCCAATCCAAAATTCATCCGTTGGAGTCTTCTGCTTCTCTAAAAATTGTGACAAACTCATTCGTATAGATTCTCTGCAGCGTTCCCAGTGCGGCGTATTGTTTCCTTGGTTACAAGGCATCACCTCGAATTCCGGCAATGAATTTACTTCATTGTCGTAATTTGTGCACCATTCTTTTAACGATTGCTCAAAACACTTCCAATTCATTATAAAATTGCGAAGCACAAACGGTTTCCGGGCATTTAAAATCAGTGTACGTAATTTATGTGCTTCCGTATCAAGGTTAAGTGGAGTTTGCGCCATAGTATCTAGTGGAAAAGAGCTTGCGTTTAGTAATAAAAAAAGTAACAACTGCTTTACACCAATAGTTATTATTATTTCTTTAACTTTATACGTATTATACAAATTAACCAATTGGCTTAGAAAATCTTTAATATTACAAAAGTAGGATAAAAGCGGATATAATTGTATTCTCTTACCTGTCACTTCCAAGCAGGTTTGCCACACAAATGAATTCTCACTGAATAATGACAAATGAATTATTTAAAACTTTTATTTTTTTTTAAATCGCAAATACACTTTTTTAATAGTTTTCTAATTAAATTATTTATAGGTGTTAAAATGATTGCAACAGTTTAATTAGATTTCGAATTATTACTAATATTAAATCAATATTGTATGATGGCGCCACACCACGGTATTTTAGTGTACATTTCATCTGTATTACCAGAGAATGTTAATTGTATTATATACTATGTACAATGTATTATATACTATAATTAGTATATTATAATGCTATATTATATTATTATAACATAATATATATATAATATTATATATATATATAATATATGATATAACATAATATACATATAATATAATAAATATATATATAATAAATATATATTAACATTATAATATATATAATAATTAATAATTAATTAATATGAATTAATGAATTATGTTTATAAAAATTATGAATAAATCAATCATTAACATTCTCTGTCTGGTATTACTTTATCCCTCTAAATTACAGAGAAATGCTCACAGACGCTCCGCTAACTGTATTATGCAAAGCATATATTTGACAAGTAGTGACTTGTAGCTTAGTAATTGTTTGATAAGTATCTGTTGATAGAAATGTGCCAATTTCGGTTATAGAAAAGGTCTTTACCTATTTTCATAGTCGCACCTATTATCGGAATTCACTTCTAAAACACATAGCACATTTATCAAAAGGTTCCCAAAGAATTTTTGCATGAAATTATTTGAAACGGTATACGCCACATTACAGTTAGATCCGGTTCACGACTTCCACCAATAATTATCAACAACTGAGGAAACTGCGAGGATATTAAAAGATTTATGTGAAAGTGTGTATTAAAACGAAATATATTTGATTGATATTTATTGGTTATATTTAAGTATAGATAAAATGTACATTGAAAAAATATACTTAAAAATATCAGTGCGAATATCAGAATTGACATTGTATTGACTTATCTAGATGCGTAATATCCGTTTTAACCATATGTATGTTTTATAACTAAAAGTACAAAAATATTTTCTTGAGCTTATGAGTTAAAGATTGAAATGTACTTTAGTTGTAATAATAATTTTATATTGGTCTATTAACCCAATGCCAGCTTAATTGGCATGTATTAATCAGACAATGTGAAAATGACTGTTAATATGGTATATAGGTAACCTGTATGATAGGTAACCTGTTCACTTTGTAGGACTGACTATTTTTATATATTTTGTTGTAGGTAAAATTGTATTTATTATGCTCCGTTTACTTTTATAAGCTTTTCTTTTCAAGGATATATGCAGAAAGCAATGTGTATTTACATACTTATGTATGTAATTAGCGTATAAATTCTAAACTGTATTTTAAAAATAGCAACAAATTATGGGAACAAAACTACAAAAATTCGATTATTTATTTTCTACAACTAAATCGTTGTTTTAGTCTCATTCTTTACAAATGTATGCAATTATTTTTTTTTTTCAAGTTCATTACATCTGCTTAAAAAACAAGGTTTCGAAATTAAATTATTTTAATCAGAAGTTTGTTACATCATTACCGAGTAAGAATTAAAGCTTAAAATTAGCAGTTATGTAAAAACATCTCCAGTGCAGTTATTTAGTCAGTCTTTTTTGCATATATTTTATGGGCGTAAGAACCTTGATATTTAAGCAAATATTCTAGAAAGTGATCTTCACATACTTTTAAAGAAGCAGATTAATTCTCTATTTTCTTTAGAAAAGAAATACCGCCACCGAATTCTTAATTTAATGCAGTACAAAAAATTCGTTATGCAGTTTTTTGTGCACTACTTAATTTATAACTTCTTTCTGTTGCTATCTTATTCGTATTTTATAGCGCTGCTTTATGCCAAGTATAGTACATATGTATGTAACCATGCACATTGACCAGGGTGTTGTAAATTGTTGAACCATTATTTTTCAAATACTGTGGCATGGATCAAACAGAAAATTATAATAACATAAGTATTTTTATGTATGTTCTTATAACACTATATTCTTATAATAAATATCTCTATTTGGATTTTCTTTTATAACATAGAAGCCTTTTGGCTTTCCGTTGCCCGAAAAATACCGATTAAAACTGTTTTTCTTAACTGCTGCAGTGGGCGCATAATATGAGGGTGATTTGTGCTTTAGAGACTTTTTATAATTCGATTTATACGACTTTTCGATACTGTCATTTTCCCAGGGTTTTTGAAAATGCGAAAATCTCTTGAAATTGATAACATATTTTTTGCCATTGACATCGGTAAGTGGTAGTGGCTGTTTGTTTCCGAGAATCCTTTGCAAAACTGGCAGGTTCCAGTGGTAGATACGTCCCGGTTTGCCATTAGAGTTAAATGGAAAGGTCGAAACCTGAACAAATATTTTTTTTTCATGTATGTATATGTAATATTAATGGTTTTGTTATTTAAAATTCATAAGCCGGGTTCTATTATTGTACTTACATTCGCTTTTTGTGAGTTGTCAGTTATGCTATTGGCTTCACCTTTTGGATTTGTATAATAAACAAAATTCGGTGGCAGTTTTATAATGAACATGTGCGAGTCATCAGGAGACGAGTGACGCCTTGATTCAACAGCTAGACGCTTTCTATGGTGGCTGTTGGGCGCTTTCACTTTGGTAAAACCAAGTTTTCTGGAAGATAATATTTGGTTACATACACATATAAACCAACACATAATTTTAATTTACTTCAGCAGTTTCATATTTAATGTATGTGAGTTTTTAGGCAAATTTTTAGAAGTATCTGAGTCATGTGATATTACGTCGTCGCTATAAAAACGACGATTCATCAATTGATGTCCATAAAGACGAGATAACCCATCATTTTGAGTTTCTTTATAATTGCTTCTTCGCACTTTACTTTTGTCTTTAGTAAACAAATTTTGGAGCATATATGCCGGTGGCTGTGTCGGTTTTGTTATTTCATCTTTCCTATTGCTGCCCACACCAGTTTCACATTGAGCGAAATTATTGAAAAATGCCAGACAGTATAAGCTGAAATAACTGAAACAGTAAATTTGTAACAATTTATTTTATTTTATATTTAAGTGTTAATGAATTCATAATAATAAATATTATTTTAAATGAGATCCAATATTAATGCTTGAATATTATATTTAAGTTTTTTGTAATTGCAATAAAGTAATTCGTTTAGTGGAACTTGTCCTTTACTGTCCGTAGAAAACGAACACAAACGATAATATTCAATAAGATATATGTATAATCTCTTTCGTTTATTAACATAATGCATTTACACAGTATGTAAATTGATGGTTAAATTTTACCGAAAGGAACCATCTCGTTCATATTAATAAATATCTTAGAACGGTATTCATAATTTCGAAACAACTAAGTACTAGGTATTTTTGTGTGCTTTCATACCCTATAATTAATATAATATATCATAATTCTTTTTAAATATTTAGAATCTTTACTAATAATTATTGGAAATGGAATTTGCTACATCAAAAAGCATTTTATCTATAAAGCCCTATCTACGAAATATAATATATATCTAGTAGATTTTTTGTCATATCAATATATATAGGTTACAAGGGGTTATTCTATAAACTCTAAGCCGTCCTGATCATTTATATATATGTAAAACTATATCAATCTCGATTAGTTTTGCGTGTTACAAGCAACCGTTAGGTGAACAAAACTATTATACTCTGTTGCAACATGTTGCGAGAGTATAAAAATCATTCAAAGGGTTCCAAGCTTTTCTTTTGACTTGGGACTTACTCGAAAACGTAAAAATTATAGCAATAAATTCTTCCTCAGAAAATTTTATGTATTTTCCAAATTTCGTTTTCGCAAACTTTTAGGTTTACCCTCTTAGTAACTAAGTTGAATTACTTTTTGCCCATCTCTCTCCCAACAAGTATGAATTGCAATTGTAACACTAAATCTAGTTAATCGATTTGGTGAACTTCAAATGGCATGGTTCCAGTTGGGTGCCTTTGTAAATGCCGCCACACTCACACACCCACACACGGATACAACCGCGCACGTATGCAATTGGCAATATATTCCTATTTAACAAATTATCAACGAACTGCTGGCACGGACCCAACATCAAGAATTCGTAGATGCAGTAATAATGAAATACCTTTCGACGTGCTCAACATACACAAATATATACACACATATTTACATGCATATCTATGTACAAGCATGAGTAGAAGTCGGTGTAGTTCCAGAAATGGAAGCGATAAAAAAGTGGGAATTTCAAATGAATTAAGCAATAAGAAAAAAAGGATAGTGGAACAAAAGGAAAACAAGTTCGCTAGTAATGACACGGGCCATCTACAAACATATATGCCCAAATATATAAACTTTACATAATTTCATACATATGTACGTATGCATCTTCTTACGTTAGACTAGTCACTAGTACATAGTGTTGGAGTTGAATATTAAGATGTACTCTGTGTGGTTTGTGGTTCACAGAGATTAAGAATTTGGGGTCACATCTAATCTAATGAGATCGTTAATATATTATGAATACTGGTAAGTTTTTGGATTCTTACTAACATTCAAGTGCCTTTCATTATACCCTCTTTCGATTAGTCAAAACTTGGACAGGGGCGAATCGAACAAGCCAACAGCATGAATCTAAAGGCTGGTACAATCCAATAGGCATAAAGCGCCAAAAGATCCACTTGTTCTCATATAATGTTGGTGTTGTTGAATATATATATAATTTTAAATTAAAATAGCGAGGAAAGCAATGGCAAATGAATACGGTTATAATACATTTGAACTGATTCATCCGTCTTCAAAAACACACAGAAATCGACTGTCCTAATATACATTTTTGCTTACATGAAATGTGGGTATGAATGTGGGAAGACTTTTTGCCTCGATGTAAAATTTATATGTGTACATATAACATATTTTTTGTGAACTCATACATATTTATTCAGGTACATATGCTAGTATGTACGTATGTATAGAAGCACGGCACCACTTCTCCAGCAGTGAGTAGTAATAAATTGTGTGTACTTTAAAGGAATAAACAAAATTTTTGCATTGTTAAGTCAGCAACACAGGTATGAGCTCACGTATTCACTGGGATATCTTTTCATACGTCTCTGTTATATACGAGTATTTATCTAGAATATAACAAAGAGAATATCAGCATAATTTTTATTTTTGACAAGCCACCATATTTTGTAATTTATGTTGCGATTTGGACCTGAACCGCAGCTGAGACACACGAAACGTTGATGAGCAAACAAAATGCGCAATACACACAAATAGCTGCATATGAATATATACAATGCATATGTACAGGGGCGATTTCCGTTGTTAAGGAGTGAAAAAGTTTAAAATATAAAAAGGGCCTTTTTTGTTGTATTTTTATTTATTTTACTTGAATCGAGATGACACGAAGTCAATTTCATCACCTAAAAGTCCTTTAGATTATCCTATAGGGTGATTAAGTAGTAAAAGAAAGAACATTTGGGAATCCATGCGTGAAATGGTTATAGAGTGACCGGGTGCTGGCTGCTTTTTGGAAACATTTTTTTTAGAATTTTTAAGATAGCATTATGAAAATCCAAAGAGTGTTATTAAGAAGTTCGAAAATCCGATTTTGATCATGCTCTAAATACGTATTCCTTGGATCCGATAGATGGAGGTGTAGTAAATTTATTACCAAAATTCGTACATATGACTTGAAAAATAAAATTGACGATTTTATAAGACTACCGAAGGGCACATTCAATGTCTGGAAGCAAATTTAGAATACATAATAGTCATTGTTTAAATGCCAATATGTTTATCAGCTAAAGACTTTTTGTGAATTTTCGGGCACAAAATTACACTTTCTTAAAAAAAAATGGCACCGATGGTTCGCTTTGAGCCAACCGAAGAGTAAAATGAAACAAAACGTCTAAATTTGCAACCAGCAGCCTAAAACTGAAATTGCTAAAATTCATGAATCGGTTCTAAATGAATTATAATTTGAAACTTGCCAATTAAACAATAATGTATTACGGTTTTTATTTTTTTGGCCTAAACGAAATAATATTAAGCTTTTATAGAAAAAGCTTCCAATAAAATAAGTCTTCGATATTTTCAAACCAAGTTTTAGCTCATAAGTTCTTTTATGTATCTCAGACAAGCCTTATATAAATTTATTTATATCAATTCTATGGCATTCTGTGGGCTTTGGAATGCACCATGTATGCACGTGTATAATGTAGGTATATGTGTGCTACAACGTTGCTTGAATGAAGTACTTCATCGAATATTAATAAGAGCTTAACAATGGACAAAATGTTATAAATAAAATATAAAAAGAACACAAAGGATAACATCGATGTATCGACATGAATAGATAATTGTTGCCATCCACTTCCACACCAGGAGCATCTAAAGGACTAGACATAAATTTATATATATTTATGCATTAATGTATTCATTTTATATACTAGCTGTGTGGTATTTGCCAAGAAATTTTGGTTCTACATAAGGAGACAAAGGTATTTATGATGAGCTTTCACATATGTGCGAACACTTCTGTGCATGCTATTGTATTTCAAAATTTTCGCAGTTCATAAAACCAAAAAAAAAAAGGAGTAGGAGTGGTTGTACGTAAGGAATTTAAGTAAAATAAAAAAGCATCACTTAAATTCAATATGCTAATAATATATTTAATAATAATATTTCAATTCTGAAAGGTTAGCACTCTCCTCCCCTACTTTATTTGTGTGTGCTTTTTTTATGTGCTTCGCGTAATATTTTGGTTTACTTGTTTGTGGCCAAAATGCAACAAGAAGTTTGCCTTTTGTAATTTAATAACTCAGACAGCTTGAAATATTTTTCATTATGACTAATAGTTCCAAAAGACCGCCTTCAGACACTAATGCCACTTGCTTTTCATATATAGATATTACATTTGGATATACAAATGGTACATCCCTTTAGTTAGAGGCTGTAAACCGGATTTAGAACCAGCGCCGCACAGTAGGGGCGTATTCTTTTATCGCATTAAGGGATTTTGAAATCAAACAATGATATAACTTGATTATATCTTATGATAAAATATGAAAGATTAAGGATCAAAGTCATAAAATCAAAAAAATAAATAAATAAAATTTTGAATTTCTGAATTTTTTTTGCGCTACCTCATTAGTTACTTCTTACATTATAATTCGTTAAAAAGATACCCAGCAAGATCTCAGACAGCCTTTGTTTAAAAAATCTTAGATCAAAACAGACCAAGTTCTTAAGATTTCTCTAAGTAATACTAAATTTCTGAACTTTTTATCAACGTGAAATCTGTTTTGTAATATCACAAGCTTATATGTAAACTTTCATTTTCATATATATAAGGAACGACTTGTTTTAGAGCCCTTATACTTTCCGCAGCAATTTTTTGTAGTTTTTTTAAGCTAACTTCGCATATTTTGGAACAGTTTTAAATTGACTATTATTGAATAGAGCGAAATATTTATATATGCTGTCGGTCAAAACCGCTTAGAATCCTGTTCACCTGTACTAAATGCTGTGACTTTTCGACGTTCTCACAAACAAAAAATCCGCGATAACGCTGAGATAGTATCGGATACAGCGTAACCGATCAGGATCTTGGTTGGTTTAGAGATTATAAATTAGAGATTATAGATGTTTTCGCCCGATGATTCTTTATTTTTTTTTTTAAATAAAGAGTTCTTCTCGTATTTACTTATAACAACATAACATTTTTTGCTCTCAATGGAGTGTTTAAGAAATGATGAGTTTAATTCGACAGTTTTCTTTGTAAGCGGTGATCAAGAATCAGACTAATTTTTTCAAATGTTTGCGCAAAACCGGCTTGCATTTTCATTAACTCCAAAGAAATTTTGTTTAGGGCGAGTTCAAGAAAAAATTGCATATCCAAATTTGGGAAGAGTGTTTAATGCTAAGCACCACATATTATGAAAAAGGTGTAGAGTTTTATAGATTCTAAGCCACTTGCAGAAGGCAGATATATTTGTTGAAAAGCTTTTTCTAGTTCAAAGCATATTCGAAAGCTTGAGTTGGGTTGTCGAAAGCTTCGAATTTTTTGATATAGCGCATGAAGAATAAAGGTAAAATTAAACTACTTAGTGGCGTAATCTTATCTCCTTGAAAGTAACATTTCAAACAGATGCTCTAGAGGGAATAGGGGAAGGTATTCTCAAAGTTATGGAAAAAGTTTCAGATGTAATAATAATTAAATTTTTTAAAAAGAACGTTCCTATTTGTGTACTTTTTCAAAAAATAAAAAGTTTTTACCATTCATTTATCACTAGCTGTCTAAAAAAAAAAAACTTTGTACCGTCAAACACAGGAACGATTGCGCCCAATCGATCTAAAGCAGTTTACATTTTGATTTGGGCATTTTTATTTATAAAACTTTCAGGATTATTTTTTTTCAAAGAATCTTTTCGATATTTACATATTTCTATATTTTATTCTGCTATCGGGGCGGAGTCCAATTGAACAAATTAGAGATTAATTAGAAAAATCGGTCCAATCGTTCTATGTCGTTATAAATGTTTTAACTAACCCGACTTTGTTTTATTTTTATAGTTGCTTAAATTGAATAATAAGAAAATCTATAAAAAATTAAATATACTTAAAAGGTAAAAGCCTGAAGAAACTTACTGAGACAGTTTTAAAATGTTAGAAACACTTAATTATGTTTTATTGGTTAAAGTTACTCGAATAAATTTGAATATTTTCAGCTTACAAATTTTATATTGCAATTTTATACCATCATTCTTTCTTTAATTAATTTAATTCTTTAAGCAAAAAATAAAGTTCTTTATGCCCCTATTTGTTTGTTACACTATGTAGTGAACTTAAATTACGGTAATTTAAAACCATCGTACAAGTATTTTATGTCTTTTATTATGCATACCTTGCAACAAATATGTTAACTTGCCACATTATCATCATCTTAGTTGAACGAACTCTTTTACAAATAACATATGTACGTATGTATGTAAGTCTATTCTACTCCACACATGTCTTGGCACACGCGATGAAGTTATCAGACAGCAAATTTGTCTATTGTGGTCAAATGAATTTATTTGTTATTGCTGACGTACAAGCACACGCACACAAACACAAGGACAAAAAATAAATGAAGAAGTACACAATTGGCGCTGCGCGAATAATTTTTAATAAAATTGTTAAATATAGTAAATTAAAAAAAAATCAATTTAAAAAATAATTTATTTTAAACACATTAGGTTATTTAAAAGCGATAAACTTTTATTATTCATCAATTATAATAAATCGCAGCCACAACCCGTTTTACTCAATGTTATAATTGATATTTTCGTAATTTTATATTTTTCTGACTGAAGAACACAGTTTTCGTTCGTAAGCCACCAGTACGGAGTTCATATTTGAATTGCGGCGCAGTCAATTGTTTTCCAAAGCATACTACAAAACGTACGCGATGAGTCGCTTTCGAACGGTCAAATTGCAACGAAATGAACGTGATCGACTACACCGGCAACTGCTTGGAGCTTGTTGTAATAAAAGAACGCCAATGAATTTATTTAAATGCAACTACTCGGCAAATATAGATGTGTGTGTGTGTGTGTGTGTGTGTGTGTAAGTATTGTTCTGCTATATATGACACTACATGAAACACTAGTGACTCTGCCAAAAAATTCACTATGGACCGGCTAGAAATATGCAAACTGCGCAAACGCTACAAAAAACCACTCGCACACGATAAAATCTCAGCAAAGACTGAATTGATGGCGGCGAGACGTCACTGGATTTCAGCAGTCAGACATTGCAACATTTATACGTTGCTCCGTCATTCTTGGCCATCTTGTTATCATGCGGCTTAAAGTTTGAGGAATACTATGTGCAAGGAATAGTGGATAAAAAAGAATAAGTTAGCAATTGATGTGTTGCACGAGTGTTTCAGTGCGGCGCATTGTTGTGCGGTGTGAGGTGTGAGGTGTCGTGTTGTGCTGTGTGGTGTGGTTTGGTGCAGCGCACTCAAGCTTAAACCTTTAGCAACGTCTTAAAATACATATCGACTGGCATATGCAGCAAGCATTTATATAACCTCTAGGAAAAACTGGGTAGTAGGGAGACAGAATAACTAACACTACCAATAAATTACATGGTGTCAAGTAGTCGATAGGAAATTCAATTGATACTGAACTAAACTATTGCTTTGTCTTGATTAAGGAGAAAAGGTCGTTCATAAAAATGTCTATAATCTGTACAAACCAGGAAAAAATTTTGGAGATATTTAAAAAGGCAAAAAAGCGCGGTTTTCGAGTTATATTAGAAAATAGCTAAGTTCGGTTGAAACCGAACACTGAACACTTGCATCGGGAGTCTGTGATCATTTCTAAGCTAAGAGTATACCTTGTATGGACATTTTTTGCTTGAAATAATATTATACTAACCGAAAAACTTTCATCTATACACTTTATTTTGTTCACGGAGGCCAAGGGAGCGGGCCAGACAAATTTTGGAAAAAAGTTATCATATCTGGGGTATGAAATGTGAAACGCTGTGTGCTTCATTATTTCAAATTTTACATATTGGTTAGAAGTTGGATCTAAGGATGCATTGATAAAGTGAACCCGCATGCTTCAATTCTTCAGATAATATGATCGGCAGAGTATTATAGTATTCAGTAGATTAATTTCACTGTAGTTGGTGGTGGAGTTTTCTGGAATTCCATAAGCAAACTATTTGATCTTTAGATTTTAATTTCTGAAACGTTAAATTTCCATCGGGCGAAGGGTAAATCTTTATAAAGAATTGAGTGTAGAGTCAAAGTTGATCATGAATAGATGCTCTCATACGCTTAACCGCACGTTGTGCTTCGCTGTATGATTGATGATATCTAGACGTTTTTTTTTTTTAAATCTAATCGAAAATAATTTCACTAACTTTATTTTTGGAGAATATGTCGGACCTTTGTGTTTTTCGTATTCAATGACATTTGTTTCAGATAGAAAACAACAACAGATGTATTCTTAAACGACATATGTATTTGAACAGAGAAAATTGAAGCCTTATTTGAGTATATCAGAGTATTGCAATTTTACCTTTGTTTCAGGAAATCAAATATTAGAGAGTGATATCTACTGTGCGAAGAAAAAGAGTAAACTACCATATATTGCGAACTAATTCCAATTAAAATATAACCCAAGTCACTTTTGTCTTTATAATTCCGAAGGTGAAATCTTGAATGAAAATTTTTGACAATAAACGATGGCACGTCGCAATTATTTTTATTAACATAAATAATGTCAGATCTAAGATAGAGTGGTTTTAGTTTCGTTTCAGTGTCAAGGTAGGGATAAATGAGAGTAGGGAACGCGTGAATAATCAATTTATATACATAAAATACAGATTTACAGATAAATACCACAAAAGGTATGTGTTAATGTTTTATTAAAATTTATAATTCATAACATGAATATTCCTCTTCACTAGTGCAGGGGATTAAATAATACCAACATTCAATTACAGTACAATTTAATAAAATTATTTTGTAGTCTACTATTGGAGGGTAGATTTGTATTTAATGTGTATTTGAATTTCACGGCAACAAGATGAAGTTGTGCGCTTGCCCTTGAGCGCTGCTTATTGTATTTTTCTATATATGTATTATGCATCTATATATAAGTCCGAGGTAGCTTTATAACGGAGATGATTCTTATTGAATGTAACTGTGGAAAGAAATTGGAAAAATGATACGTTAAATTTATAAGTTTAAAATAGTAATTACAACCAGACAGAGTTACCAACTAAGAAAAAAATTAAATTTGTGGTAATATGTTAAATTAGCATAAGTAGACTTTTTAAACATCTTGGTATATCCTTAATTTCTATTATTTCAAAAATTGTAATTTGTTATTTTCAGAAATTATTTAAGCTTAAACATAACGTCGAAATCCGTCTAAATGGGTCAAAGTAATTCAAATTATCCCAATTAATTTAAGTTGATTAAGCTGTTTTGACATATTGGCGCACATATTTTGCAAAATAAATAATTTAACAAAGGTGTGAAAAAACTTAAATTATTTCATGGACTACATTTCGCTGTTGGCAACTCTGTATTTTTAAGTTTAACATTTTCTAACATTCTTCAATAATTCCACGAAATTCAATATTACAACTCGCACTCGATAATTCACCACACATTCCTTCTGTTATCGCACGGTTTATTCAACGCATTCATTCTCTTGATTTTTATCTACTTATACGCACACAATACGCATGGTGTTTGTGAATCCAGAACCCTGTTTCCAGCCTGTAACAATAACGACTGCATCGCAACTTTTAAGGAAACCGTTCTTCTTGCCGACCTGAACGCCAAATTGCACACGAGCATCGACATCCTTCAGCCAGTCAGCTTGAGCTGGTTCTGTTGGAGAAAAACAATAATATTTACAAACTGAAATGTCGTAATAGCAGCTCTAGTACTTACCATTGTAAATGACAGGTATGATGCCGCGGTATAAATGCGCCTGTCTAGCGGTTTGTGGGAAGCGTGTGACCGCTAGGATGGGGCAGCGTGGGCGATATTTGCTAATCAGATGAGCCGACTTTCCTGAAGTCGTGATTACCACAATAGCTGCGGCCAGTGATTTTGATGCGGCCTCCACGGCAGCAATGGCCACAGCATGTGGCGAATCAAGGGTAGAGGTGTGTGCGGCGCGCACTAAGTCGGCAAATAAATTTCTATGCCACAAAGCTGCCTCCGCCTCTTTGCAGGTCTTTGCCATTGTCAGCACACATTCGAGTGGGTATTCACCCTTGGCGGTCTCGCCCGACAACATCACACAGTCAGCACCATCGAGAATGGCATTAGCGACATCGGATATTTCGGCACGTGTAGGGCGTGGTTTCTTTACCATGGACTCCAACATTTGTGTGGCACAAATGACTGGCTTGCCGGCTTTGTTGCAGCGTGCAATCATTGCCTTCTGTGCCAAGAATACCTTCTCTGGTGGAATTTCAATACCCAAATCACCACGTGCTACCATAATACCATCGGAGGCTTCAATAATCTCATCCAGATTATGCATGCCTTGTTGGTTTTCAATCTTCGAAATGATCTTGATGTTCTTGCCTTCCTCACCCAAAACACCACGAATTTCAGTAAGCGCTGCGGCATTACGGATGAACGAAGCGAAAACCATATCGACCTTCTGTTCAACGCCGAATTTCAAATCAGATTTGTCCTTCTCGGACACAGCTGGCAAATCGACGGGTACACCGGGCAAATTGACACCCTTGCGTGAGCCCAAAGCGCCACCATTCTCAATTTGGCACACCAAAGCATTGCTATTCACTTCCTTAACAATTAAAGAGATGAGACCATCATCGACGAAGACCCGATTGCCTGGTTTCACCACCTTCACGATGTTAGCATAATCGACGAAGATTGTGTCTTTGTTGCCCTTCTCGAGGTAAGCTGGATCGGTCGACAGTTTGATGGTTTCGTTTCTCTTCAACTCAACCTCACCGGTACCGCTGCCCTCAATGAGGCCAGTGCGAATCTCAGGTCCCTTAGTATCCAATGCGATGGCAATTGGATATTCATAACCAATCTTCGCCGAGTAGTTCTTAGCCGCGGCGCGTACGTTGGCCACAGTTTCGGCATGGTACTCATGTGAACCGTGAGAGAAGTTCATGCGCGCAATATTCATGCCGGTTTCCATCATTTGCTCTAACATTTCAACGCTGCGCGAGGCAGGTCCAATGGTGCAGACGACGCCCGAAAGGCGTACATGTGGTACCGCTGAGTCGAACTGCAAGCGGCACATATGATCCAAGTGAGTCTCAGCTTCGGCAGCCATATTTTGGGGAACTTCGTTCAGCTGTACGAGAAAAAGATAAGAGATATGGAGAATGAATTTATAAAAATAGTAAATATTACTATTAATTCAGTGGAACAATTTTTGATTAATCACACTGTTGCACTTCTGATCAGAAGTGTTATAATTGACCATAATCGAGTGATGCCAACTAAAAGTTATTTACTTGGGTCTATGTGTTTATCAAATAATGAATAGACATTGTCCGGGTAATAAATAATTTTATTTGGTTCTATAATAGTCATACTCCTGCTTTATTTATAAGAAGTCACATGCTTCCGCGGTCATTAACTCATCCGTTATTTCTGTTGAAACACCATGCATGTGTATTTAATTTAACTTTAATTGGGAGAATTTATCTTAATGAAGCTTTCTTATTTTACGTATACTTATACACTCTCATTGCGGTATAACTACATTCAGTTCAAAAAAAAAAGAATGCCAACTTGAAAATTAACTAGTAAAGTGAGGTTAGAGTAGTAGAGTGGTAGTAGAGCGACCCATATATTATGCCTAAACTTGAACTAGCTGTAAATAATGTTGCTATAATATATTTGCATAAATACAGTAGCAATGACTTTTTATTTTGGTAGGTACTTGTGAAAAACTTAATGCTTAAATCGTAAACGCCTAAAGGGTTTTATGGTGAGCTTTTTTGCCACAGTTATAGTTCTATATTTGACCCCGATTGCCCAGCAACTTCCATCCAAATATCTTCTTACTATTGTGCCACTTATATAAGGTATTACGGAAATTTAGATGCTATCTATATATTCGAAATAATCAAAAGTGAATCAAATTAATTCCTTACGACAGGTTCTAATTTAGAAATATGTTTAACTCTAAGAACGCGGCTATGTAAAACCTATGAATCTTCTATATCATATAAGAAATAGCGTTTCAACACTTTTTGACAAAACTTTTTTAGAAAAAAATTTGTTAAAATATTAAAATATGTTTTTTGTCATACTGCAAAACCCCTTAATGTTAACCTAATCCTAAGCAGATTGTGGAGCGATTCGAAATATCGCGATGAAAGCAATGAAATCACTAAAAATTGGCTTCAATGAAATAGGAAAGCGGATGTAGTTGAATTCTATTACTATATATTTGATTATTAAATCAACTCCTCTGTTTTTCGCTCCACTACAAAACTCAGCCTAATACTAAAGATAATTTTCTGCTTCGGCAGCTACATAATGATAAATTAGAGAAGAATTATTATATGTGTTTAAGGGTGTAATTGTGTGTGATATTTGCCTTTAGAGAGAGAGAGACAGAGAGAAAGTTTTCGTCTATGTAATGTTTCTTTATTAAATTGTGTGGAACTAGTTCGGGTTTAGTTTAAATGCTGGTATATACTGGTATAGAAGTAGCGAAAGTTTCATTTTTCTTGATTGTGCAATATACAAATATATGCAATTACATATTGATATATACAAATATATAATATATCTTTTACATGTCTCTTGTTATAGTGGAAAGCTGGCTTGAATCAAACATAAATGAGTGCACAAGCCCTTGAATATATAATATTCATGGAGTGAGGTTTTTTATGCATATAATGCATACATAATAATATATCATACCTTGATATATGTGCTTTAGATCGGATATAGATTATACGCAAGTTCTCAAGCGCTACGCTTTCGAAAAGCATATGAAAGAAGAATCTGTTTTATATACTTGCGAACAATTTATGAAATTGCCATGAAAATTGGCAGAAATTTCAATTTTTTCAATGTAGAAACGTCCAGAATGACAGGAAGCTTAACTGTCTGATGACAAAGCTTATTTGTATTAACTATTTATAATTTTTCGCCTAAAGCTTCTAACTAAGTTTAGCTAAAGAAAATATAGTAAACTTTTATGACTTTTATGACAGATTTTGCTCATGTGTCTCTATAGACATACATATATATATACATATGCATGAAAGTACAAATAAATATATATATGTTCCTGCCGGTATTAGCGCATTTAATGTATATACATATGCATGTGCATATATACATATATATATATGTATCACGTAATGCACAAAGTTGTTTAATTTATAAATATGTTCTGATTTCCGAGTGAAACATCTGGCGCATTAATAGTTTGCAATTTTTTGCTTATGCATTAGTTACACACTTTACGATTAGTAAAAACTTATTTGCCTCATAAACATTAGCGATCCGGTGATAATTCTTAAACCACATACAAAATTACATGACCTTAAGTCAAGGTCAATAGAAATGTAATTCTCGTCACTAGTGTATTGTACAACAAAACTTTTGCCTCGCCAACGCCACCTACCCACTAATACTCTTATTACGAACTGTGATTGTGTAATCGTGTACATTTTGTGATTTTTTTTCTTTTTAGATTTTAGTTTTGCATTTGATGCACTGAAATTTATTATTTTTTTGTAGAAAAATACCTTTAGCTTGGGTGCTACATCGTAAATTGTTGTATGAACCATTTTGGCTGTTATTCGTTTGGTTAATGAAATGCAGTTATGAAGTTCTGTACGATTACGCTTAGCCGGAAATGGAGCAGATGTCACCGTGTCTATGTAGTTGCGGTAAAATTTATTATTTCCGTCCTTTAGTAGATACGCAGCAAAAGTATAAAAAAGACATTTATTTAGTCTACGTGTAACCGTAATCTTGCTTTATTCTCGCTTTTGCAAATATTATTGAAAAATTCTGTTAAAACTTATGTATGAAAGAAAAAGAATAGAAAATTTTTTCGTTTTGAAAACTGAAAAAATAAATTATAATGAATGACAAATGTGTAATTAAACTTCAAATCACAGCTACCGTAGAACACCGAAAACGTTTTACAAGTGCACTGTTTAACTCGCTTCGCTCTACTACGATATGGCCATGATTACAAGAGCGTGATGTGCAATGAAAAGTCACTCGAGACAGTTTGGCACTGGGGTTGGGGGTAATGAATCGATGGGAAAGTGGCTTTCGGGCGTTGCGCACAACCACCACAATTTTCAAAAACTTTCAGACATACCCATTGCATTGGTAATATCCAATTTGTTGTCGGCGCTAAACAATTCGGTCAAGAGAGAAGGAGAGAGAGCGCTTCTGGCTGTGGATGCTTTTGCGCAGAGTAGAACTTTTTGTACCCTTATTGAGTTCAAGTGGAGAGGAAATAATAATTGCTGTCTACAAAGCAAAATGATATGCACATAATTACATACAAACAAACAAATGTATGTGTATGTATGTGTATCTGCAACTATTGCATGATATTTAGAATTTTCTGAAAAGTTTTGGGGTTGCTGAAACTTGTTTTGTACAATTCTCCTTTAAGAGAAAAATTTTGAGCTTTTTTGTTTGTATGTTTGCAGGTTTTGTTGCTAGGACAGCTTTTTATGTGCGCATGAATATATAGCACTGTACATTTATAGCAAACTGTGAGTTTCAGCAATTCTTCATTTATATCGAATGTGATCACAATGCCTAGCATAAATACCGGCTAATACATACATATGTACATATTATATTTATTTATCGCTGAGTGATATTAATGTAAATAACCTACGATGATATTACGGGCTAATAAGTTTTCTGGTGCCCAAGCTACAAATTTAGTGACTTTTTGTGCAGTTAATGCAAAAGCATAACCGCTTTTTACGTGTTATTTCCTACTGCTCTACGACTAAATTCAAAAATTGAGGTTAAGAATTTTGGGAATAAATAATTTCACACGTCGATTATAAAATAATAACACGAATACCTTTTTGACAATCAAAGATGTTGTCAATATTATTTTATTTACATATAAAAATAAGTTATTCTTTTTACTAGTCAGCTCTCTAAAGAAGAAGCCCCTTAAACATAGGACAAAACTGGTTCTACTACGAAGTCAGAGATTAAATACGATTATCCTAACAAAGATTAAAATATCATTGATATAATGAATGACAACTTGGTTTGGAGTAAATTTAATTCATTTTACTTAAGCATATTTATGAATGGATAATATTTAAGGCGACAGCGCTTAATCTCATTATCTTATTGATTGTCGAAAGCATGTTTTATTTAATATTCGGTGGAAATTTTAGGGTCATTGCTAAGGAACATTCACATTTATTCATTGTTATTTATGTTACCAACATTTGATATTTCTGTATCATTTATTCTACAAATGAAAGTGAAAGTGTTTTGCAAAAATTATAAAACATTATAAATTGTTTAAACAAATTAAATATATAAATGAACTAATTATAAAGAACTAAAAACTTTGATTTTTTTAATACAAAAAAGAATCAATAATTTTTCCTAAAGGCATTTTTTGCAAAAAAGTATAATTTAAAAAAATAGTTGTTCAGACATTCTTTAAATGTAGTCAAATGACATATATTGACATCATAAATAAGATCCTAATTGACAAAATTAAGTTAAAAATAACAGAATTGAAGTAACAAATAACAATAATAAGTTATCATAAATAGAATTACTATATTTACCTGTATAGAGACGGGTAATGAGAGCTTCTTTATTAAGGGGACCTATCGATGTCCAAGAACTGTAAAGTAAAGAAGTGAATATTTATGTTGTTTTAACTAATCGTTTTCAATATATATGTCATTACTTGAACTTACATAGTTATATATGTGAGCTCAAGGATTATCTATATAATGTATTGTATTGTATTGTATTGTATTGCATTGTATAAAAAGATGTCTACAAAACCACCGAATCGATTTTGATAAAAATTTCAGGACATTTTTAAAACAACTATCAGTGTGCCTATGAGTTTAAACACAATACATGGCGCAAGTTACATATTTATGGTGCAGAATAAGCAGAAGATATAAACAATAAAATTGGTGCAGGATATTTTTCCATAAAAGACATTGGAAAAAACTTTCATTGACGCTTCCACAAGGCTCCCCGAATTTGTTAGGAATATCTTCGCTGAATTTATAATTCAAAATTGGTTCCATGAAAATAATGCTGTGCAATTTTAAGCAATCAAAACTATATATTAAAATAAGGGTTGCTGTTAAGCTTGTTTGAAACGAAGCTAAAGGGCGAAGAGGTTCTGAATGAATAGACTGAATACTGCTAGCTCATCAGCGCGGTTCGGTTTCTTTCCCACAGGAGGGTCACAAATTTTTGTAAGAATAAAACTGAGTCTCAACATTAAATTTTAATACCACTTATCTCTCCTGCGCATTTTTTATAAATTGTCTATTCAACAATTAATGCAGATTATATAGAAATTGAAGCTTTTACTTAAAATAATATATTAAAGTAGATCCCAGTGAAGCGGGCTGAAGACACCCAGTAGGTTTTTAACAAGGAAACAATTGCAAATTAATATTTTAGTTATTTTATTTACTTGTATAAATTAATTTAATAAATTTCATTCAATTCAGATTTATTGGGTTCTATTTTAAACGTATATCATTTAAACTGTTTAGCTGTGATATTGTTTTGCTTTATTTTACCCAGTTTCAAGTTTTTATTTACTTTTTTTTAACATAAATAAAAATGTATACGAATTCGCAAGTAATTTCATTTGCTTCCATTCATATTGGTTGACCGATTTTTTTTTTATTAAAATTAATTGAAATTCTTCCATTTACTTTTCCCTATTTTAAAATTATTTGTTATGGATTTATATTGTTTCATTTAATCAAGTTTTAATTTATTATATATTTTATGTATACATACATATCTTTTTATTAAATTTGTTGATTGTATTTTAACAATTTTACACTTTTTTATTTAGCTAATATAAAATAAAAATTTTGTTTCATTTATAATTTATCATTTAAAAATTTAAATTATTTTATTTAATTTTTTTATTTTATTTTTCATTTAATGCTCTATTATCGCATTATTTTTAATAGCTAATTTTAGTTCTTTACATTTCTGAGAGAAAATGAAAGTTTGAAAGCAATAAGACTAACCTCAATGGTTTTAAATTGGATGCATGCTGAATTTTGAGCTTATTATCTTGTGTTATTGAACAGAAACTAGATGTTGATCTACGTCCCGATTAAAAGGCGAAAAAATATAGAATGACGTTCCGGAGGAGCTTTGATTGTTCCCTCTAATTTTCTCACGTTTATGTTTTCTCATCAGCTGTTCACCGTATGTCATTGTCCCATTAATCCATAAATTAGAGTAATCAACTGATAACAACATTCAACGCCTGATTTTCATAATCAGTTTGAAAACATATTAACGATGCACATTTTTATATAATACATACAATTTTGCACACATATACAAGTATATAAGCATTATTCGCAGTACACTCTTAAAACGACCTTGGATTTTTGCTTCTTGAGAGGGTTGACATCAATTGTGTACTGAATTAATACACATTTACATATGTATGTACATATATAATCACCTTGGAAGTAGGTAAATTTTCTATTTTGTTGGAAAGTTTAGACACGAGAACAGCGCATGTTCACATGGAAGCAAGAGAAATGCGAATGTAGCTATTATAAAAAAATTTTTGTTTGTCTTATCTCTCTGGCAGAGAAAGAGCGTAACAGTGTTACCAGTTTTTTAATAATGAATAAATAACTCCTTGTGTAAGCATATTTGTAACTTACGTGGGATTTTGTGTTTTTTTAGTTTATCGAAATTTTTTTATTCTTTTTTGTCTCCTTTAGAAAGTAAAAGATGTATTAATATACACATGTATATAGAATTACTTGTACCGCTTTGTTCATATTATATATTAAAAATTAGTTAGTTTATACTAAACGATTAAAAACATGTTGGCGAATTTTATTATAATTTTAAAAATCAATTCACCAGATTCGTCAGTATTAAAATTTTTTCTTTTTACGTGCAAAATTGCATTATTTACAGTAATAATTATTTTTATTCTAAAGAATAAGGAAAAACAATTGATATGTGTATCTTCAAACGCTAATTAGGGTAATATGTCCTGCTTGGCATAAATTTTTATTCTTTATGTCAGGCAACTCCGTTCTAGAATATCATAATTATATGTACAAACATATCTGTATATATTAAGATAAATTATGTATATACATCCATGTATGTTGGCTCAGATTCATCCAATAGTACATATCTACATGCATACATATATTCTAAAAAATGCTTCGGTATAAAAAGGAATCATATTCTTGAACTTGAACTCGAGCAGAGAAAACAATTTCCTAATTTGTTTCATAAAAATCATATTTTTTTAAACGCAATCAGTTCGAGTAATATAAATTTATTATATTCTCTTAGATTGAATTATTTTAATATTTTCGTTTATAAAAAACTTTTGCCAACACTTGCAAATTCTTTATGTTTTGTATTAACATTTCATAAAAGAGTTATAGATATTAGAAATGACCGTTCCATTTAATTTCAATTAAAGACACTTGAAATAACTTCTTGCTGTGTGTCAATATTTCCATACAAACAATTATGAATGCGCTTTAATATATAAATATATATGTGCGCATCCCTGCACTGAGACATCGCACACAGCGGCGTTGCGCTCGCTTCAAAGCGCACTGTCTTTGACTTTTATTTAACCTTTGCGCATAGGTAAGGCATACACATTGACAGTTGCTTACGTTCATTCGTACATACATGTATGTATGTGCGTTGTCATGTATGCGTCACGTTTCTCTCATTTTACACGGAGTAGTGGTGAGCAGCCTTCTATATACACAATTAAATATGCATATAGATATTTCTTCATACATGTACATATGTACTTCTCATATATTTCTGGATTTCTAAGTGTTTATATAAAATTCGGTCAAAAACAAAATCTCTCTGTAGGATAAATATGTCAAAATTAATATGTCAACTATGAATTGACAAATCAAAGTCACACATACTAAGGCACTTTACAGTCATTACTCTTAAATTTTTTTCATTTTACTAAAAAAACACTATATTAAAAAAATTATAGCCTTTCCTACTTTATCCAATTGGAATTATGTAAGCTCAAATATATTAAAGTTTTGATTATTGGTCTAAGTAGACGGCTAGCTTAAATTTACCTTAACTAAGTAATAAATGTAATTGTTAACTTAAAAGAGTAGACAAAATGTTATTCACTTGAGACCGGCAAATTTGTATTCAAAACCGGGAATGTGACTGCGAACTTTGTTGTTGCGATACTGAATCAACCACTTTGATCAAAGGCTGCTTGAGCACTGATTGGAAATAACACAGCGTAGCATACTTCCAAAGTCAGTGGCGCATGGAAATTTTATCAGTCTTCTACATAAAAGAGCTAAAAAATTACTTAAAAATAATGTCTCACACGTACACACATAACATACACACGTACTTTCAAATGCGAATGCATAGCGGCATAAAGAAGCGTATATTTTTTGAGAGATTTAAGAGCATTTCCACAAAAAAGTATGTGCAGACTATATATAATAAATACTATATATATATGTGCTTGTGCTTGTGTGTGTGAGACTTTTTGAAAACACCCAATGAATGGAAAAAGTGAAATTCAGAGCGTGCAAAATAAGAAATTCTCCAATATTTTTTAATTCTTCATTTCTTTACCAAATCTTTCTTAAAACACTTTTCTAGCGAGATTGCTATTTTAACAGATCTTGATTTGTGCTGAACTATGTAATAATATCCATTTCAACGACAATCTACGTAGAGTATACGCAGCCGAAACCGGATTTATATCCGACCAAGGATTATCAACTGGCTAGCATTCTTTTAGGATAATTTTGTATGTCACTACAAAAGCAGCTACAAAACAGAGTTACTATAGTTTATAAAAATCTTCTGATGAAATTGGTCATAATTTTCACTATCGAGGATCGACTGCTGTAAAAACAAATGCTTGTTTGTTTTCTTAAGTTAACAGTAGGTATTGTATAAGTAGTACAAGGCCCATTTTAATGAAAATATGGATTATATTATATATTAGAGTTCCTATGTATTGATGATAAGTTATCGTAAATTAATTCTAACGTTATGAAGATAGTTTTATTTAACTAATATTTTTCTTATCATAATTGTATTAATATAATCATATGTACTATATGTATACCTATGTAGGTATATAAGTCCGAGTCAAGTATATCAGTATTAAGTAAAATCGCACGGAAGTTTTGCGATTAGCGGCGTTCATTGCTCGTTTTGCTTTATGACTTCAATTAGCATCTCATATTGTACTATATGATTTGCTTTTATGACGCTTAGAAATACACCGTGCTACAAAGAAAAAATATCTTTTGTTCTTAGTAAAAATTTAATTTTACAGTAAAGCAGTAATTATTAAAATTACTTTAACATTTGAAAAAATTACACACAGAATGCAGAGCAAGTTTATTTAAATCGAGTATTTAAGTTTGAAAGTATGATCAGTGAGACTATACTTAATGCCTTGAAACATTCGATAAGCCAAGGCCATTACTGACTCCATATAGATAAAATATCTATGACCGAACTTTCTGAAACTGTCCGTTAGATTGTGTGAATGAAAACATCTAAACTCACCAAGGGTGGGTCCCCCATCCCTCTTAGAATATTTCTGGCTATGAATAATAGTTGTCCCAAAGGACTTCAAAAATGTTATTTCCGAGTAAATTGTTAATTGTAGCAGCATAAAATATTCCTTAAATAATTTAGTGGAATGCTGATGTGGGACAGTCCTTGAACTGACCGTTTTGGATTTTCTTGTCTTATCAGTAGTAACTATCAGAAAGTTGTCTGTTTATTATACTATGTTTGGTGTTCCAAACTCCGATTTTTATCCCATAAAAACGAAACTTGACTTTCTTAATTTATTTTTTGAAGAGTCTTATATGGAGGTTGTTGGATATGGATCCTTGTTCTCTTTTCATCGAATCGGAAAGCTCTCTTACAAATCTTGAGTATAAATGTGTAGTCAGTCAGTTTTATTTTTATGAGAGGATTTTTCATTTTAGAAACATGCTTGAATGAATGCGTATTGAAAAATAAAAAATATTAAATAATTTTATTGATTTTACATTTATCTCTGCCTTTTCCAATATAAAAAACATAATTTTTTACTTCGAATATATACAAAATTGTTACCTATTAAATTCATTTTGTTCTTCAATTCAGTCTTTTCTTAATTTTTAATCTTATTATTTTGAGCGAATTCTTTTAGCAGTTTAGCCAACTGCTCGGTTTCGGCAACTGTGATGGCGTTGTACAGCGAAGCCCTAATACCGCCAACTGAGCGATGTCCCTTCAATTGAATCATGCCTTGACTCTCTGCCTTTGCCAAGAACTCTTTTTCCAACGCATCAACACCCTCGCTGCTGCCAATGCGGAATGGTACATTCATCCGTGAGCGCACACGCTTCTCCACCGGACAGTTGTAGAAGCCATTCGACTGTTCAATTACATCGTAGATGAGCTTTGATTTGGTTGCAGCCGCTTGGGCCATGCCCGCAACGCCGCCGTTACGCTTAACCCACTTAAATACCAGACCCATTAAGTAAATGCTAAAAAAAATTACAACTTTACGTTAATATTTACGAAATGATCACATACAAAGAATTAGATATACCAAAAAGTTGGCGGCGTGTTGAGCAGTGATGCATTTTTATCCATTTGTGCGAAATTCAAAATTGAGGGAGTTTGCTTTATGTGATGTCCCATGAGGTCCTCACGTACGATAACAACTGTAACGCCGGCCGGTCCAATATTCTTCTGGGCACCGGCGAAGATGAGGCCGAACTTCCTGACATCAAAGGGACGTGACAGGAAATTCGAAGACATATCACAGACCAGTGGCACACCATTTGTAATTTCGGGCACAAAGTCGAATTCTATGCCATCAACCGTCTCATTGTCGCAGTAGTAAATGTACGAGGCATTTGGGTTAAGTTTCCAAGTGTCTTGTGTAGGTACAGTGGTGTATTTTGCCGCTTTGGGTATTACCAAATTGACCTTGCCGTATTGTTCAGCTTCTTTTGCTGCCTTGGCTGACCAAGAGCCGCTTACGACGTAATCAGCGACACCAGTACGTCCCATGAGATTGAAACAGACGGCTGCAAATTGTCCAGTGCCGCCACCTTGCATGAGCAGTATCTTATAGTTCGATGGAATATTCAATAGATCGCGTAGATCATTTAAAGCTGTTTCTTGTATCGCAGCGTAATTTGATGAGCGATGGGACATCTCCATCACTGATATGCCGGTGCCATTGCAGTTGAGCAAATTAGCTTGGACCTCTTTCAGCACCTTGAAGGGGAAGGAAAGTCTTACACATGTAGTTTTACTTTGAGCATGCATTCCGAAAGTTTTACTACATCGATTACTATAAAAATTTTTAACTTCGAATTTGTAACTAGGTATTTTGAATTATTGGAGTACAAACCCTAGTCTAGATACCCACTTAAAAGACAAGGGTATACTTTGAAGCATCATTATGATTTCGTATACCTTTTATTCGGACCAGTGGGTAGTATAACAGGAACCTTATAGACTAGAGCATTATCCTCAGAAGGAAAGGGTATAATGGGTCTATGTTAAAATTTTGGAATCTCCCTTCTTCCAATATTTTATTTACTACCCACCTAGTGTCAGTTATTTTAAAAATATTGTTTCATAGGTAGGGTCCCATCGAAGAATTTGAACTCAAAAATTTTACGAAAACCTTTTTTTTTCAAATTCTACTTCGACTTCAACGGTCCTTCAAATTGAAGAAGAAATTACTCACAGTATCTCTTATTGAATCCGAGCTTTTCAATATATGACATATTTCCGTTCACGAAAATCCTTTTAAGATTGCCAAGACCTTAAACCTAAGTTAGATGCTCGGTTGAGCTTTTTCTCTTGTGTAAGATTTTCGCCTAGTTGTTAGGACCTACTAGTTTTAAGTTGATGCCGAGCAACTGAAAACTTTCGATGGTAGACGAAATCTGGGATCAAATATAGGCCCAGTGAATTGTAAAAGTGTAACCACAACATCACGATGGTCGCCATAAGAAATAAAGACTGATTATATATGTTGCACCCCTAATAATGCACGGTATCCACGCATATCTACCATTCTAACAAAGTTGTTTTCTCCGTGTCAATGGGTACTACTAATCAGCAGCCAGAATATGGCACAAGTAATATTTGCATAAACAAAAATTAAATGTAATATAAGGTCTTCGTCAAATTTCACAATACTCAAGTGATAAGGGGAACTCTTTGAACGCCTGTTTCACAAATGTTTTGCCCTTATTAGAAAAGATAGTATTTACTTTAACAAAGCGGTTTAAACTAACCTCTTCCGGTAATTTGGCTGGACCAGCGGCAAAATTAATGACCATTTTGAACCTTTCTATTTTCGAAATGGATCAGCACTTATTCACGCCAACTAAACCGAACAATAATAAATTGAAGCAATGCACGCGAAAGCGACTTCGATTTGAGACTGAAATATTTGGTGTGCAAACATACGACGATGACTACGCATGCTGAGCGAAACCGGATTGTAATATATGTATGTAAGCTCACTTTGAACGATGGGGAATGATATAAGTGGAACCCTTACATGACAAAAAGACAACACAAGGCTTGATAAGTATGTTCAACTGTTTGTATATTTATTGTTGTTGGAAATTGATAATACAATCAATTGGAGCATTTATATATTGTATGTTCATCGGCCTTTTATTCATTAAATTGAACTATTTTTTAAATTAAAGCCAACTTGCGATCGAAAATTCATTTACAAAATGAACCAAAGCTCGTGTAGGCTTTTAAAGTTAATGCGTACGACCTGTATACTAAACTTATTTGCATAGAATTTCATAGTAAAGAGCTATAAGAAACTAATAAGATTAATCATATATGACATAAAAAATGCTTTACAAGAGCATTTTTGGAGACTAATGAAAGAATTTGAACCAAAAAATGGGTACTATAACAGTTAAATTAAGTTGTTCTAAAACAGTTCTTAATTTAAGTTCTTAATTTAAGTTGTTATCAACATTTGTAAGTAGTTTTTTTTAAACATATGGGTCACCAACAAACACAAGCCAATTTTCCGCTTTGTCGAAAGCTTTTGAGCTTTTTTGATAAAGTGTTCCGAAAAGTTGAGGCGAATAAACTTTTACTTTATGGAAGGCAACGTGATTTGGAATGAAACTTTGCTACTAGCAACACGTTAAAAATACAAGAAATTAAAAATGTTTCAATAGAATATTTAATAGAACATTTATTTCAAATTTATCTGTGACTCAAATTTTATTTTCTTCTTTTAATCATTATATTTACACTCTCGCAACATCTTGCTACAGAGTATATTAGTTTTGCTCACCTAACGGTTCTTTGTAACACCTAGAACTAATCGAGTTAGATATAGACATACATATATATGTAAATGATCAGGATGAAAAGACGAGTTGAAATAAGCCAAAACTTGAGTAAAAATTAAGATATTTTGATGAAACTTGGTACACGTGTTCTTTGTCACTGTAAGACAGTTGGTATTGCAGATACGCGTAATTGGACATCTGCCACGTCCACTAAATGCCATTAATCGAAAACAGACAATGTGCTATAACTATGCAAAAAATTAAGATATAAAAATGTATTTGGTATAGAGGATCGTAGTAGGGCGGGGCATCTTTGGCAAAAAACTTTTGTAAAAGTGGGCATGGCCCCGGATTTTTTATCTCGGAAACCGTTAAAGCTATATCAATAAAACTTGCTCCGAGTAAGTTTTCCCAGCATCTCTTCATACACTGAGAAAATGAGTGAAATCGGATAAAAACCACGCCTACTTCTCGTTATAGCACAATAAAGTAGATAAATCGAACAGCAATTAAGATATGAAAATCAAACTTTGTACAAATAGTGCTTTCAAGCTATGCAATCTCATGCGTAAAAATAGTTGAAATCGGATTATATCTTTTCAAGCCACCAGATACCCAATATTAGGACCTCAGTGTCTCTATCTGACTTTTAATTGAAAATATTGGGAAATATGTAAGATATCGTAATGAAATTGGAGGATTATCTTTCCATGATAATAGTGTGCTCTGATATTAAAAATAGATAAAATCGGTTAAGCACTTCTAGATAATATATGGTAGACTTTATACCATATATTTCGGTCAATATGTAAGATATTTTAGCAAAATTAAGTGAATGTGTAATATCGGATATACCATAGTTTGCTGCCGAAAATATGCGAAAAATTGCTTGAAAACATGTTCCCTAATATACTTGAATAATGAAAAGAATTAATGTGATCAGATCTTCCTCTATCCCAAAAATTCCCGATATAAGAATTCCCGACTTTCCACCTGACTTTAAACCGTTTATGTTGGTCAATATGTGTGACATTTTAATGAAATTAAGTGGATATGTTTTCTTAGACACAATGTGATTTCGCACTAAATATGAATGAAACCGGTCTACACCGTGGTCTAAGCCCCATATTCCAAATACAATGATGTTGTTTTCTCTGGTTTACTTTTTCCTCATGTATCTAATATATTCATTAAACCACTTTGGTTGAGTTTATATCGCATATATCTTATTTGAGTTAATTTGATAGATTTTAAAATAAATATCTCGGGCACGAGGCAAAATATAACAATGAAAGTACATGAGTCTGTGGCCTGTAACATAAGTTAATAAGATGCCAAATATGATTGGAATCCATTGACAATTTCTTCGAATAATGAATGTTGAATCCGCAACCTTTTCCTTTCCTTTCCTTTTCCGCAACATTTTTTAATATAAAGTTATGCCAGCACCTTAAAACATTTTCCCGCCTCTGTTCCTTGCACATTTCGAGAGTATAAAATGTTCGGTTACACCCGAACTTAGCCCTTTCTTATTTGTTTCAATTGATTTTATTTATCAAGTTGTATAAAATAATTAGTTACAAAGTTAGTTAGTTCTCTAACATTGTATTTCCTGACTCTTCGCGATACCCAAAGAGTATAAGGAAACCTTAAAGCTTTCGCTGTGTGGATATTCTCATTGTGTCGCTTGTACTTTTGCCACGATATCGCTCCAAAATGTCGCATACTCCTTCAATACCGTGCCACTAAAAAGAAAAATATGTTAATGTACTTAAAAAAATTTCTAACTTATTTGGAAAAGTAATAGTAAGAGATAAAAGTATAAAAATTTGATAAAATACTTAGTCAGTAGTAGAACTTTCACTTAAAGTAATAATAATAATACTATTAACTTTACTTATCCCTAACTCGTTCGAACCATCCGTATCTCCTTCTATTATATGCGATGAAAAAGTGAAAATTGCTATTAAATATAAGAAAGCTCATTGAAGTTATTTGAAATTTTTTTTGAGCCGCCTTCGATTTATCACTTCACATTTCCAAAGCAACAACAAAGTAACCCAACTGAAAACAATACAAGTTGGTAAGTGATAGAACTATAGATAGATTGCTCGCCTGAATTATACCATTAGGTTGTTTGATTCGCAAGTTTCTGAGCCTTGGCAAATCGAATTTTTAGTTAATTTTCTTCGTTTGTTTAGTTTATATCAGTTGTTTGATCGATTCACCACACTTTACAACTAAATACTTAACTTCATTGCTCTAAAAAGAATGAAATAGATATTGGTGGTTGACATTGTTTTTATTATGTTTCAAATGTTTTCCTTGATAACCAATTTGGAATCGTTGGAACTAAATACCAAAACCTTTTGTCCAGTTCAGTTGAGCTTCAAGCAAAAGCTTCTTGGATAACAAATGTTGTGAATTATAATTATCGTGGATATAAATGGAAAACAAGCAAAAGCTCTTACGCTATCTAGTTATTGTACAAATCATTAAAAAAAATCATATTTATCTCTAATTTTAATTTTACCAGTAAATATATGTACCCAAACATATTTAGTATAAGTAGTAAAACGACGACCGGCATAATCAAAAACCAAGAACAAAATGTCTAATTGCGTGCGCATGTGCGTTTGTACGAGTACGAGTGTGAGTACAAAGTAAGCACGTATGAGTACTTATGGATGATTTGGGCAATCAAAAAAGCCACATAAAAAGAAATCGTAAAGTATGGTTAATGAATCAAGCAATAAATATTTCATGTTGTGTAATATTGGTAAACACTAGCCGTATTTAATATTTACCATTTGCTGTAAGATTTGCCGGCTTGCGACTAACTCTTTGGTTGCTGCTAATGCAAAAGGTAAGTAGGTCAGCATAGGCCGGTTATTATGTCTCGTATGCTTTCGCTTTACGGCCGAGTTTATATATGTGTGTTCATTTGCTGGCATTACTTAGTCTACTAAAAAGGAAGTTTCTTTCAATCTACCAAAGCAAAAAACACAATATGATAAATTTATGCTTGTTTATACCCTACATGAAATTAATCTTACTCGATTATTCCTTTTAAAAGTTCTACAGAATTTGTAGAAAAATGTTCACCGGCTGATTAATATGAGTTCTATTTGAAAATTTTTGATTAAGCTGATATGTTTTTTGTTTGAAATGCAATCCGATTTGATTGAGTGGAAGAATCCTTTGGATATCTGAGTCGAGAAGTTAACTAAGATATTTTTTAAAGAATAATTTCGGAGAATTCGCTTTTAAACTAACAAAAGACCGATTTTGAAATATGGTTTTTTGTTAGTTTAAGGACCAAAAGCAGTAAGTAAAAAATGCAAGATTATTTATAAAAGTTCAAATTGTAACATTTCTTAAACAGCAACTGGTCTTGAGCTCTCTGGCAGAACAACTTATAATTTTCATTATCAGGGCTCTCGGTTATAAAGCATAATAACGAAAGAGCTGACGAGTTTTGCATGATCTGAGTATCTCTTGATAGAACCGAAGCGGACACCGTTAGCAAAGATAAGAAGAGAATCTTATCTGCAATTCGAGTTGCTAACTCAACAGCTGGAACCCTAGAAACAATTGCTTCATAATTAAACAAATTTGGTCCAGGTATCAGAAGCTATGAAACAAGCGTCCCGTTAGACAGGACAAGGATACAAACTATAGTATAGTGTTTAAGTTGTTTAGTATAACATACTTACTTACTATACATTTACAAACACAATGGTTACTGATCCTTTGGAGAAAGCACAAAAAATGGATTGTCCCTATATAAGTTGTTGTTATACTTATGAACTCGAAAGAAATACGGAAACAGTCCATAATTTCCTCAGAGAGTAATTGGTTCTTTTATATTTTAGACCTAAAACTATGACACAGTGAGGTACTTAACATAAGATAGCTATCAGACATCTGCATGACATAAAGTTCTAAAATAATAACTCTAGTTAGGCTCAGGCGAATATTCTCTCATGAACCAACCTCGTTCAAATGGTTGAATGCAGTCTAATAGCAAAATAATGTAAATTCAATATTTTTTTATGAACTTTTTGTCAGCCAATATGATTTTTAGAGCATTGCTCTTTCACTGAAATGCGAGTATTTTAATCTAACGAATCCATTAAGTCTACACGCACTTCCTTCGCTGTACATATATACATCTGTATGCAACAATTGTACACATCTCTATACTATACGTACAATATATATACCAGACATTTACATACGAGTGTTAGCTTTTGGGTTTATTTGTTCAAGTCAATATACCTAAGTATGTGGTACCTATAAGTGGTATGTATGTACCATAAATTTGCGCGCATAATATTGTCCCAACAGCTGTCGAAATTCCTAAGCGCACCGCAATTAAAATGTGGAATAAGGCTAAGCAACTTACGTAAAGTAAACACGGCCCCGTTTGTTTTGTGGCGCCTTCCAAAACAGTTTCGCACCCAACTTGTCGCGGTTGTCCGAATGCGTTATGGCTGAGCATTCTGGTATAGTTTTGGTATTTTCACTCTGTATCCATTCACCAATCCATTCGTTGGAGTTGGCATCCCGCGCCTGTAGAAAGAATCCGCGGAAGGTGGACTTTTGATCGGCTGGGTAAATCGAAACTGCAAAAAAAAAGAACGAACAAAAAAATTAAGGAATGAAAACATTCATGCATATTCAGATTATTTAGAAGTGTGAGAGACAAGTGCGTACATAATTCATTTGGTCCTATAAATAGGTAAATAAATAAAATGCATACGTATATTACTCGTGCATATTTCAGAATTAGTATTGCGAGTTGTTTTTCATATAACTTAATATGAATATGTATTGCGATAACAAATACATTTTTTAGCAACAAATTAAAATTAAATAATATCAGCGGCAGTAAAGACAAATACGCCAACTGATTAATACAGAAGTCGGAGATAAGCTACATATATTATATTATAAATTTTCGGTTAAGTTCGTTTGTGTAAAATAAAACAAAATAACTTAAAGTGCTTGAAGAGCTACTAATATCTTAACTACCTAGCTACCGTAGGCAGTTTTTTTAAAGCTGTACTCTCAATTTTCGAACTCGAACAAAATAATTAATTAATATTTATATAATGTTAAAAGGAAGTTAAATCTTTATATAGTGAGCATTTAGGAAAAAAAACCGCACCGCACAAAAGTCGTTTATATTTTCGGGTAAAGCAATATTCTTTAAAAAGAAAAGATAAAGAAGTAGCATGACAAAATAAATTCTAGATTTTCAAAAAAATTGCCGGCAAAATCTGCCAGAATATCAACAACAAACAGAATTGATGATATGGTTGAAAGCTGAAAGTTTAACAGTGTTGTTAAATACCAAAAACCAGAGACATTTTATGTGAGTAAAAAATTTTTGTGCCACTCGCTTACAAAACAAATTAGTTCTACATATTTTATATATATAAAACCCCAATTTGCCACTGCACATATTTGAAATAACAACATATTTTCCATTCTTATCGAAACGGTTTCGTTTTGAACTCGGTTTGGTGAACTCTTCAGTTTTTTTTTTCAATAAAATGTTGAACTGCATTAAAAGCAATTGAACTAAAAAAATTTGTAATTTGTTTTTTTTTTTTTGTTTGTGAAATATTTATTATTCGCACAGAAATATATTGTTCGCTCATTGCAGTAGCGATCCGTCAATGAATTGTATTTGCTCTCCGGCAAAATGTACGCTTTATACACTAATAACCGAGTTGTCGGAGAACAAGTTTACTAACAGAAAAAAACTTTTATTGCATTTTATACAGAGTCGTTTGGTAATTGGGAAGTAATGTACAGTATATAAAAAAAAAACAAAATAAATACAAAACGGATCCATAAATTTGGAGTACGAAAATCGCTTTTTAAAAAAAATTCTAAAGCTAATTCATTCAATATCTCTTTCATGTTATTTTTCTTTTTTTGTTTTATGGGTTTCTTGAGTAATCAATTAAGTGTTTGCAAAGACATACTCGTACATACAGGCCATTATTCTTGACGATATGGTTTTTAAATATTTGCAATGCATTTGATTTTTTTATTTAATCTATATTATTTTATCTTTATCTTTATCTTTATTTTATTTATCTTTCTAATTAAACTAATTTTTCTTTAATTTCATAAGTTATATATGCTGCACTATACGCAAAAAAATTCTTTAAAATTTTGATTAAAAAAATTAAAACTTATGTGAAAATTTAAGGAATTTTGCACATTTTTCTTTAAAATCCTATCTTAAAACTTAATCGAAATTTTCAAGAGAGAAAGCATTGTAGATATCAAAAAAGGCCATTCTTTTATGACCGTCAGTATATATGTGAAACACGATTGTTGGAACTGATGTACATAATAGAAATGTTTACTACTTTCACTCCTTTAGAAAAATTTTTCTACTTTTCTTAGAAAAGATTTATATACATATGTTTGCATATATTATATATAAAAATATTTTCGTCTGTATTTTTGAGCTGCACTTTTAGTCACCTGAAATCGGTTGTCCAGGATGAAAAGTTTCAGAATCGGCAACGACTTCGTAGGGATTTGTATGTCCTAGTTGCGTGCGCGCTTTGCCGTGATTCGGTTGATTGGCACGTTGTTTGACGCAAGTGTCGGCAGGAGCACCATCCGGAAAGGCATTCGTCAAGCACAGAAGTGCCATCGAAAAGAACACAACACTGCAAATAATACGCATATTGAACACTAACACTAAATTCGTAAATATTCCAAAATTGTTAATATGTGAAATGAAAAAAAATTTTAACTTGTTTCTGTATAAAAATTATAGTTTTTATAGATAAATAATAAATTATCTTCGCGCTTGTTCGGTGGTCGCTCTGCGTTAAACAGAATCTGATGTGTATCTGAGTAGTGGCCGAAAGCTGGGCGCTTTTTAAGTCCAAAAGTAAAGCGTATAGTTCAATGCATTTGCCAAAGTTCCAGTACTTCGCTGTGCTTATATATATATACATAGGTATGTATATGTTTAAGTGCGTGTTGTTTAAACTTGCGTGAGAACGGCTGAAATAGTGATCGATGCTTTAAAGCTGCATAAATACATACATACATATGAGTATGTATGAATATATTTTAGTTGGTTTGCTGAATGAAATGACCAGATCGGGAAAATCGCTGCTTAGGATTTTTTTGGAAAAACAATTTTTTCTGCTCGAAATAGTTAATTGAAGTAATATGTTATACTGTATATGCAATACCATATCTAAGTATGTAATTAGACAGTGGTGGAGTTGAAGGGGCTTAAAGAGTACTAGTACATGTTTCAAAAATATGATTATTAAGAAATTGTCTAGCGCTTTTATTACACACTGTACAAAGAAATATTTCTAGTATTTCGCTAATTAGAAAAATAATAATATATCAAAAATTATACATTTGAGATCTTTTCTGCCAGACTAAGTGAACTTGGAAAAGTTCTTAGAAAGTTGCAGCTAACGGTACATTACTACTAATTCCCTCCTCTTCGAAAGTAAAATAAAAGCAGTTAAAATGGATGATTATTCTAGCAGTAGAGCGAATAGAGGAACTTCAAAATTTGAGTTGGAAAATATTGCTTTCAGCGCATCATTGAAATGTCGGCCATATTCGCTCCGATTGTCGATTAAAGTTATTAAAGATACAAAGTTGTAATATTTATAGAGATATTTTACATATTTATTTCTTTATTGTATTTATTGTAATTTTATAATCACATAAATATTCTCAATCACCAATTTTTCCTGAAACATTATTTTGGTTTTCTCATTCTCTTCATTTCCGGTTTGGTAGATATAAACAACGTTAGACAAATAAAATTAAATTTTAACCGAGTGGCAGTGTTCTTTTGCTGCTAGGCTACAGAAAATGGGGCTAATAATGCATTATGAAGTATTTCGAAAATAATGTTGTTTGCAAATTTAAAAATACCTCAAGTTCCCCTTCAAATTTACTCCGACTATGCGTTTGTTTATACACAGTATAACTTAATTCAGTACTTAGTGAAATACGTAAAGTACACTCATATGTAAATTTGAGTTTTTTGAGAATTTGAGAAAAAAAAACAAAGTAAATTTAATTTATTTCAATTTAATTTTTGATATCAGTTATTTTATAGTTGAAAAATTGGATGTGTCAAAACATAAAAAAAAAAATTTTTTTTTGAAATAATATTTTTAATTTACTCTAAATATTTTAAACATATTTTTAAAGAACAATAGCTTTTGATAATCAGAATCTAACATTAATTCGTGAGTGTGTTGAATTCAGTTAGTACAAACACGATCAAGACTTTAATTACGAATATAAGACAAATTTTAAGATGCAGAACAACTCGGGAGCACTTAGATTGGCAATAATAAAGGCAATAATAACAGTTCGCCCAAAAGTTTGCAGATATTTTACCGAGTCTTGTTGATATTGATATTGTTGCAATTTTCCTAAAAGCTTTTTAGTTCGAATTTCTTAGAATAAAATGTCCGTTAATTTGAATTGATTTTCATTTGTAGATCAAAACTCAACATTCCTAATTTGTTTCTCCAAATCCTTTGAATAATTAAATTCCGCTGACACTATGCGCTACCCTAATGCATTTAAGTTTAACGAAGTGTACTTTATTTAATTTAATTCATGCTGTGTAAAGCAAAATTATGTCAAGTAAATTGAGAACAAGAAACTCATTGGACCTCTTAACACAAGCCACAGCGCATGTCCTGTGAGCCGTCGCTGCATACTCTCTTCGTTAAGTTACGCCTTATGAGATTTACTACCGTCAATCGGAATTTCGTATTTTTGTTTTGATCCAAAGCAACAACTATCAAAAGGTTTTGCTAATACCGAATGGAAAACGGGATTTACGAGGTTTGGTGTCTGCGAATCGAAGAGAAATGTGAGTGAACTTTAAATTTGCATAGCGCAATAAAAAAATCTTTGAAGAAAAATTTCGCTAAAACTCTCAACAGCTGTAGTTCCAAGGAGAAACTTATTTTAGTAGTAAAACTAGTAGTTAAGTTAGTAGTAAAAAAACTAGGTTTAACATAGAATGTTTGTTTGTTGTTTGTTGTTTGTTGAATTGTTGGCAAAATATCAGCGTGTAGAAAGCTTAAGTTCCTGGAGTGTTATGAGAAAGTTAACAAATAACATGAAACTTTTCTTTAAAGAAAAAAGTTCGCTAAGTTTTGAAGAAGGAAAACTTCGAAAAGAAACATAAAAGAATGGGATCCAAAATTAAGAGCCCCTGAATTATAATTACAATTCGCTTTCGGGGAAGAGAAATAAACATGTCTGAAAACCTGATCGATTCGTCACTCTCTATGTCGGTATTAAAAGCAGTATCTGAAGAAAATAATGAAGACAAGAACGACAATGGGTTGCTTGGACATACAAATTTTCAGTGTAAATTCGATAAAAATTTATCTTTACAACTTTAATGGCGATACTGTTTGTAACTTGGTGGTTGCTCAGCACTTGGTTTGTTGGTTAGTTAAAGAGGGAGGTCGAATGGCAGCATTCAAGCCATCTTTCGGCTCATTGTATTACCAAATCTTCAGTACTTAGTAGAACGTTTCTCTGCAGCCTGTCTTTTGGTCTTCCTTTTTGACTTCTATTCTCTATAAACAATTATACGGGACTCACAGCACTACACACATGTGCACTCTCATCCAAACATTCTTTGCGTGGCTAAATTCCACAGTATATCCTATATATTATCCTAAAGCATCACAATGAAGAGACGAAAGTAGAACATGGATTCGCAGGAGCTTGCGAATATTTCAAACGGCGAAGAACAAATCAGATCGCATTGTATTGTCAAGGAGCATTAACTTGTCGCGAAACTGTAGCGGATGTCCGCTGCCTGCTGTTATTAAAAAAAAAAAAAGATAATAAAATAAAAATAAATTGGTCTAAGTAGAGTAACAAAGTAAGATATAGCGCAATAACAAAGAAAACATTAAGGATTTGCGAATCGTTAAAAAGAAGAACACAAACAAATAAATAAAATAAACGTGCAACGCTTGCGGCGTGAATTCTGTGCGAATTGTTGTAAAAATATTGAAGAAGGTAAACGCCCGTTTTGTGCAATGCATTGTTGTTGTATTTGAATACCGAAAAAAAAAAATTGACGAGAGATGAAATGCATTGAAGCATGTAACTATTCAAAATTTAATGAGCAGAATTAAGAAATTATCAAATGAAAAATTATTGGACTAACAATAAAATTAAAAAATTTATAAAAATATTAAATTTGTAATATGCCAAATATATGCAAAATTAACGAAACTCTCGTGCAAGGCATAAATTCTGACTAACAAATATTTAGTAGGTCACATATTGTCAATGCATTGGCGTGTTTGTATGTGTGTGCGTGTGTTTGAGCCTAGTATAAAGGCTCCTTATTTTCAGCGGCCAAGCGCGGTGCTAAAAATACAACAATAAACACATATTTAACTCGCCCAATTTGGTCTGGCTTATACCGATTAATTGCAGTACATAAAATGTGCCATCGGTACTTAGCTATTTCGCCTATATATTTATTATATATTACTGTGTGTATAGTTGTATGCATGTGTATGTAGTTGTTGTTGCGTAGTTGCAGCCACATGACTTGCCGCTATTGATACTATAATGTGTAGTGGTGACTAATATAACGGAAAATTAATCGATAATTTCACAAACAAAAAAAAAAACAAAAAACAGCAACAACAATAAAGTAATAAAAACCGCATTATTGTCGTGAATTGGTGAAAATTTAAACAAATGTTTTTATTATAAATAATTTATATTATATTGAAGAAGAGTGGAAGTGTAAATTGATAAATTTTCGCATTCTTAACTTTTTTTTTATTGAAACCGTAGCAAATGTGACTGACTACAGATTATTACTGTGCAGTGCCACTTTAACACAATTTAACGCGCCTAGTAAAGCAATAAACTTGGGCGTAGTTGGAGGCTGAAGGCCAGGCCGACGAAACTACGCCGTCACAGCGGTGTAAAAAATTTAACGGTGTAGTAAAATTGTGTCGAAAATATGAAATATGAATATACATATATATATTTGCATGTATGTGTATGTACAATACCTATATTTGTGTATGTGTGTGTGCATACTTAATTATTTACTTCAGTTCGGCGCCTACTTCCGACTTGCAATGCGATATTGTTCATATTCGCCATATTGACATTTTTCGATATGAAATGCATGAGCGTGACAAGCAACCGTGTGGCAGGACATTCCATGCGTGGCAACGACATGCGTGGAAATTTCGTATCGATTCGTTTTATACGCTTGCTAAAGAGAGCGCTCACTCGCTCAGCTGCCATATAAATTATGGCATAATTACATGGCATGTATGTGTGTGTGTGCGCATTTGAGGCTATGAAATTTTACTTAAATGAAGAGTGGCTACCACTTCATCAAATACATGCTTTCTTGTTTTGCTCAAGTACTTTGCGAGTTTATGAATAATAATATCGTAAACACACACACACATGTGCACACTCACAAACGCAAAGTCATATACAAGCCCTTGTGAAACGCACTCGAATAACTTTCCTTTGTTATTATAATATTCCCACATCTGTAATATATAAACATTCATATATTATATATTTGCCTCTAATTATAATGGTTTTGGTCACTTGACTCGATAACGTAGTAGTAAAGCTTAACAAATCTTAAGAGCCTAACAAAACATTCAGAGGAGCGTGATTCAGCTGCTAATGCATTATTTGACGGCGCCAGAACGCTTTCATACACTTCATTTCACTTCAAGTCAGTTGTTGGGCAAATTTTCTGACTTTCGTGGCAATTAGTTTTCTTTGAACAGGATGGGAAATATATAATAGTCTAAATTAGTCCCCTTCTTAACGCGTAGCACATTTGGTCACATTACGTTGGGTCTCGATGCTTATATAGTTGAATAAAAATATTTTAATTTTTGATACATCCATATTATACATTTACCTATACCGAAAGAATTGAAGTTAATGGAGTGATTTCAAGCTGATTTGGTACCATATCGATTATTTTAAACCAAATAAAGAGAAAGATATATATATATATATATATATTCAAATATATATATATCTATATATATAAAAATACAGTACTGGCATTAATGACCTTAATGAAAATTTGTGTAATAACATCTCATATATTCATCTAAGTCCATTGCAGACCTCTCTAGCATCGATATAATCGTAAGGCCTTCAAATTTACATATGGACTGGCATATTCAATTACTGACAATATAGTGTAAAGAGAGGGTTTTAATAATAATTATCATGAAGGTCATATAAGAATATAGAAAATGTAGACATTGCGGAATGTGTAAATAAATCAAATAGAACTTTCAGGGTGTATGAAGCAAGTCCCATGACGAAGATGAAGATGATGAAGATATCCCAGATAAAATATCTCCTACCAGAAACCTAGCCAGCAAATGACTTTCTAGGCGCTAACAGGTTTCTGCATGCAGCATTATAAACATAATAATAATAAAAGGCGTAAAAAGTGCAAATTTTTACTAAACGTTGATTATCTTTTCAAGTTTAAATACTTGTGAATACCAAACTATTTGATGAAATTTACATTTCCCTCCTCTTCCCCCCCAAAAAACACAAACATACAACAAATATTAATTTTCTCTTGACCTCGTCCAACGCACACATTTGGCAGCAAATTTGAAACTTGGTCTATGAACAACAAACTCGAAGTGATAATATACATTTTTTTTCTCATCCGGCTCACATTAATCTTCCATTGGCGACATTTAGACTGGTGGTAATGACTTCAGAATTGTTGCACGCTCTCATTTCGACTGCATGGGACAATATTCTAATTTTATTTATTATGATTATATTTGTGTTAACAGTTTGCTTGTGGTATGCTCTTGGTAATTTTGAGCGTCCGCATTACAAATAAATAACAAAGGTGGGTCTAGTTTAGGAAATTAAATCCGTCTAAATTTACTTAGGTAAATCTGATACCTGGGGCTACTAACGGAAATTGCTTGCCGACAAACATTACTAAATAGCTCGTTTTGCTTGCTTAAAAACAAAAATAAAACCAACAACAACAGTTGGATTAATATGTATCATTATCCACTAACTAACCAAGGGATGTGTATATACAGTGGCCATTGGCCGCAAAGAAAAACGGACGTGCCGCTGCAGAATTTTTTGTTTTAGTACAGTTGCACGTAAAAATTATTACTGTTTTGTTGAATTTCTGTAATTTTAGATTTAACAAAAAAAATATTAGTAAATGATATAATAAAAGATAATACATATATGATAAAAGATGTACAAAATAGCAATCTGAATTTGACTGAAAACTCGTAAGTTTTTTTTAATTTAATTCTTTGCTTCATTTTGCTGAATTATCTATATCCTGACAAAGGACGGTATTTGCAGAGTAAATCAAACTTAGATATAGAGATTAACCAGTGTGCTGACGTCACAATAGCTACTTTTGACAGTTAAGGCAAGGAATCAGCTGTTTTTTTTCTCATAAAATGTTTTTGAAAAATGTATAAGTTTTAACATTTACGAATTTATTTTAATAATGTTTGTTGCATTATTAAGATTTTACATTTTTAGTTTTTAGATCATTTTAACTAAATAAATGCAACTATATAGAACTGTATAAAACATATGCACTCGGGTATTTTTTATGTGCTATATTTTAAACAGATTTTGTTTAACAAAATTCTATATTTGTATGCCTTATCTTTTAATAAAGCTGCTGATCGGAATAAGTGAAGAGATCAATTAATTGAATGGAAGTAAATTAGGCGAGCAGTAGTATGATTCTTAAAAGTGTGAATAGGGTGCTTTGAAAAAAAGTTTTTGATATACAGGGTGCACCAGCTAGTTAATGGTGAAAAAAATGAAGTTCTCTTTTCAATTATTGTTAAAAAATTAATCAGAGTCCGCAAATTCTGAAAATCTGAGTGACCAATCTGTCACCTCTGTCTGTCTTTGACCGTTAATGTTTAAAGTCGCTAGATAATTTGAAATGGGTCCGATAATATGCACTTAACCCAACTGAACGACCATTATTTACACCATTATTTGTTACGTGTTATACGACACTTTTTATTGCCACGTGTTATTGTAGAATTTTCTGTATTGAAATACATAAATTTCAAATTATTCAATGCGGACATATATACAAATAATATCCTAATTGGATTGATATCATGAATTCAATTTAATTTAAACTATTAAAATAACAATAGCTTCTGTGGTGTTTTTGTTTAAACTTTGCGATATCTATACATATTCAAAAACATTATACGTACATACGATTTGAATCATGTATCATATATATATTTCGTATTTGGTCTAATCTTTTCACCGAAATTATTGCAGGTTTTTCATGTGGCGCAACTATCGGCAGGAAATCTGAAAGCGGGCAATTAGAGATTATCTTGTTTGAAAAACCGAACAGAATGGATGAGGATCACGACGACGACAACATAATATGAGATCAGATGGGGCTGTAAAGCCCCACCACAAAGCTTTCGTCTCCACTGCTAACGGCAGTCGTAGTAAAGACGCTAAAATATACATCCAAAGCAAATGTTAGCGAATGAATGTGACCAAAATACAACGTTCGTATCAACCATTGTTATCGCTTCAAATAAACACTGTTGCTGCCGCCGTTTACACAACTGCCGCTTCTGCTGTTGCTGATGCTTTCGTGATAGTCGTCCTCGTCGTCCTCGTCGTCTTCGTGGTCGTTGTTGCCGATATTGCTGATAATCGAACAGTCTATGTTGCACTGCGGCTCGGAGCGGATAGTATTAGCAAAAGGAATCGCAAAGGGCATACGCAAAACTACAACAGCAACTACTTAATTATAATAATAACAAAAACGTACACAATTAAATACGATGCACACTATTGTTATGAGCCGTTAGGCGATCAAAACAATCGTAATGCTGTTATAAAACGCGACAAGAAAAACATTATAGAAAATTATAAATGTGTAGTTTGTAAAATTAACGAAAATCCAATTAACTCTACGAAAGCTTTAACACTAAATAACGAAAACACCGATTTTAAGGATACTCGTATAACTGAAATGGCCAGCAACGTAAATAAAATGGAAACGATATTGAATAGTTTGCCATCAGTGGAACCCCACGGTATCGATGTTAATCGCGGTATGACCCTGATAGGCAATTACAATAACAACACCACAACTAAGTCCAATATTAAATGTGGTGAATTCCTAACCTTGTCATTTATAACGGTTTTCTGGATATCAATTTGTGGTTTCGTCACTACGTTATTCAATATTCAAGCGTTCGCCGTGAAAATGCTGTGCATACAAGAATCGCTAGTACTGTGTGGAATTACAAGCAACAACCAACGTAATGAGAAACCACGTGGTGGCTCACCTTTAGTGCCATGGCTCATGGGGCAGCAGATGCCTGCGCGAAAGTCGTTGTCACCACGACTACCGCGAATACCCTCGACTGCAGCAGCTACATCGCTAGTGGGGTGTGGCTTGAGCGCCAGATCGACCTCGTCAATGATTTTTCCACTGCAGCTGCGTCTCTCTTTCATCAATTCGTATGTGTTCTATACCGCGTTCATCCTTTTCTTGCTGCCCACAGTGCACAGCGATGATGGTGACAATTTCTTCTTAGTCAACACTTTTAGCATGAGCCCGGAAACCACAACGCCACAATTCGGTGAGTAAGGCTGGTTTTTCTCTCATGTAATACATATAATGATCTAGTTAGAAAGCACTACAATTTAGTAAACAGTATCTTGAAATGAATGGAACAACACAAAAAATGAATGTTTTATCATAAAAGATCATCTGCTTTGAGCCTTGAAGATAGCATTCTTTGTTCACAAGGTTTTAAATATTGAAAGATGTTTCTAAATATTTTATAAAGCTTTTAAGAGCTTTTGCAACACCAAAGATACAGTCTCCTGCGAAGGTAATGAGTGTGGTATAAATATATATTATATTTCACTATAAGAAAAGAAAAATATCTGATTTATGATCATCGTATCGGTTTTGTAAGGTAAAAACAAAAGTTCAGAGAAAGAAAGAGAAGAGCTTTACAATTAGTTTAATTAATACCGATGTCCATAGTTACATACATCTAAAGACGAATGGTGCACGTTTGATTGAGCCCTCTTCTTCTTCTCGAAAGTCAGTTCTGACCGTCAGCGAGATCAAGGATTCAGTTTTTTTCCAGATTCTTTATATAGATCTCAATTGTTATATAATGATTCAGTGTGTGAACGTGTTTCTCAAAGGAAAAGAAGCTACTTTACCGACTTTTTCCTTATTTGTATTAAAAGAATTTTGTTACTGATTCATCATCGATTTTTTATGCCAGAACTATCGATATCGTGGAAATGATTGATTATATTAACCCGCCAAATGGCGCCATTTTGCATCGCATTTAGCGATAAGAACAATGTAACGGAAATTTCAAACAGTGATGCAAAGTTAGCTAGCTTAATTCGAAAAAACAAATTGGAATTAATTACAAAAACAATGCAGGCATGCTGTGAATAATTGTAAATATGTACAGTAAGTATAAGTAAGTATAGTCAGTATAAGTATAAGTATAAGTATAAGTCAATGTATAATATATTATTAACGGGGAAACACTTTTAGTTTTCCAGAATCATGAGATTAGGTTATAATAATAAAATACAGTGTAAATACATAATTTCAATGCCCTCACATCGGTGTGAGGGCATTTGAAATCGTGTGTGCGTAGCGTAGCGGGTGGCCTAATGGCTCGTAGGCCGATGGTGTAGGTTCGAAATCAACGTGTTGCTCTCAGCAGGACACTGGATAGAAAATTGCTGAGTAGTTAATGCACGCAAACTGTCTAAATGTTGGAGAGGACTTGTTAATTTTAGTTGGAGTGCGGGGTAGCCCTGTGTAAATGTTTGATTTTCATAGGTGAAACACATATTTAAATTTTTATATGATGCATGTATGTGTGGAATGCATATTCCTATCTCCCATTTCACCTCACCAATTTAAAATTTAGAAACTGTATAATATAATTAGAAATTTTTAATAGCAAAAAGTGATTGTTGATTCAGATATTTTAGAATTATGTAATATTTAAATCGAATTTATTTTCAAGTATGATATTGACAAGTTAGTCCTATAAAATTAAGAATTTACACTATATGCTTTAGAACTCATATGTTGACGAAATATGAATTTGAGTCTCTATTTTTAACCCAAGCATTTCAATTCATTGTTATTTTTACTATTATCTGATATGGCGTCGTCAAAAAGAGATTAGGGAGAGTTCACCTTTAAATGTTCATGTTTAAACAATCTATTAATTTTACGGTGTTCGAAAAGTTTTCAAAATTATTTGGCATGTGCGCTGGATATGAAAGGTAAACTTTTTATTTTGTAAAAAGTGGAAAAAATATTTAAGTATTTGACTCCGTAATAATTTCCTAAAGCTTACTTTAAGCCAAAAAAAATCAGATTTTTTTTAATACTAAACTTGCCTGGTACTGGAGGGGTAAATATATATTCAGAAGCTTACGTTAATTTACTTAAAGCATTTTAAGAGTTAGTAAAAATTCATAAGTTTTAATGCACTAAAAGTTTAGAGTCTTATAACAACACTTTTTGATGAAGTCGTCTTCATTTGAATATTTCAACAACTCTTTGCTGCTTTTATAGGAGTTTTTTGAGCTTCTTGCAATTTTTTGTTAAGGGTTTACTTCCAAAGAAAAGAAACTCAAAGCAGAGTAAAAAACTAGCAGCACGGTTTAGGATATCAAATACGAAAGCATAAACAATGGCACTTATTTATTGTGAAAATTAAGTCGACTCTAAAAAGCTGAAACTATCTCTTAAGCCGATTTCATTTTCGAACAAAAGGAGATAAAAATGAAAAATCAAACTGAAACAAAGGCAAGTAGTTGATGAAAGTAGAATAACTTTTCCAGGTCACCACAGATTTGTATCTTTGATGCCACTTAAGCTTAACCAAGCTTTAAGCTTACATGTATACACGCATCTACCACATAACTGCACTTTAATGCACATTTGTATTTCATCCGCACACACACGACTGCATCTGCATGTCGGTGTGACTGCATAATCAAATATGCAGAACCGATGTAACGTAAGACAATAAAATTAAGCTAAACCTCTTGAATATATACACATACTAGCGCTGCCATAAGTATGCATGCATGTGGGTGTGTGTGTGTTGTAAAAAACACCTTAAGTGATTGTTTGCATACTAAATGTACGGGTTATTCAACCACACACACATGTTAATGCTGATATGTGCAGAGTGCATACTTATTGTATTTGGCTTTGAATGTGACACTATTGTTGCTGGTGTTGGCATTTTCGGAATCGCTGATGCTGTGCCTTTTTATAAAATTGACGCCATTGTTTTCCCGAGCGGCCAGCATGTAGTCCACAAAATGCCATCATCATTCCTTTTTCATACATTTAAACGCAGGGAAAGGACAATAAAACTTAAACACACTACACTACACACACTACACTACACACTACATAGATATATATATTTATATCATATATGTAGATACAAATGCAAATTTGCGCATGCAGACCCTTGGGGCGAATTATGGAAGAAATAGAAAGTTTACAATTATACCATATGCACATATAAATATAGCACATATGATGCATTATGCAGGCACTTTAGGGTAGGGCAGCAAATTTTTATATTTCAACATTAAGCGTTTGCATTGGTAACTCATACAACACGGTGTGCCACATTTCCTTTCCTTATATTTACATGCATGTGTATTTGTATTATAAAATGTTTTTTCATATATGTGCTAAATATAGTATGAAGCTACTACATACGCGCACACATACACTTATATGCACGTAAATAGTGTATGTGTACATATACAAATACATTTGAATTTGCATTGTGCTGTGAAGTGCTTTCTGAAAATAGCAATATTTCGAGCTTTATTTATCTACCGTTGCACTTTTATTTTAATAAGTTGCACTTTTTTCATAGACTATGCTAGCCGAGGACAAAAGAAGTTTGGCGATAAGTGTGAGAATACATTGGAGTGCGGCTTTCCCGGTTCCATTTGTGATGCTAAGAAGAAGTCATGTCAGTGCACCGAGGATTTGCCAGTGACAAATCATATCGATAAATGTGGAAAAGGTTTGTTGTAGTTGTATTTTGAGTTTCCAATTTATTTAAAGTGAATGATATTTTGTAAGAAATCTTCTAATTAAATATTATTTATAGTACTAAGAGATGGCAAGAGAGTAGTTGATGAGCTTTTTTCTTTGGTGCAAATAACGATCTCGGTCGTTGGCGCTGCACAATACTTCCAGATAAACTCAATTTAAATGGGAAGGGTGATGGTTTTTGATTGAAGATTTAATGAGAGAATTTATGAGTGCGGTCTAAAATACAGATAATTACTTTGAACAACTTTACCCACTATGTTTTTTAGTGTTTATAGAGATACAGTCCTGTGTCATACATAATTTGGCATTATGAAAGCTTTTCATACAAATACTTCTCTTTTATTCGCCTTAAAAATCTTTTGTTGGGGAAACCCTGATACAAGTCTGTTTTACAATATTGCAAAATATTCCGATATATAAAAAATCTTAAACTAAAGTCAGAGATTCTTAAACTACTCAGTGAAGATCTTAAACTCGAGTTTACGAAACCTTATAAATCCACAATTGCCAGATTTCCACCGAAAATCAATAAAATATTTCCCTTGTATAAAATTAACCAGAAATATTTGGAAATTTATATATGGAGGCAAAAAGCGTCGTCAAGGTCTTGCAAAAAAGTGTTCAGATAATGCCCCACTGCACAAAGCCAGCCAATGCTAAATGAAAAAAGGGGGAAAAATTATAAGAAATATGAAAAGCTTATTAATTGGTTCCTTCCTCTCAGAGTTAAGAAAAGAAGAGAGAAACACCGAGAAAAATGTCAATTTGAAGTCCAATGCCCGATCACTATTTTAGTTGAGTAATACTTTAGCCTGAGTGGAAAATTCAGAGAAGAAATGTTCTCTCAAGGAAAGAACGAATATCAAAGTTTTTTTGGAAATAAGTTATCAAACTCATCCACATATGTTTTTTTTTATATACAGTAAACTATTTGTCCCTTCCAGAGGCTGCTGTGAATGAGTCTTGTTTCTTCAACGAACAATGCGAGGTAAAACATTATCAGACCGAATGCCGTGATGGACGATGCGCTTGTCGTTATGAAATGATGCCCTTTTGGGGCAAAGATGGGACAGTCGAATGCAAGGGTAACTACTCCAAATGAATAAATTATCAGTACTTCACACTAACACCATAGTAATATGTATACATTTTACATAAAGCTTAATGTTTTAAAAAACAAAAAGTAGAGGAAATTGATATTTTTTTCTTTTTATATGTGCTTAAATAAATGTAATTATAAAACTTCAAAAAGTTCAAGAAATAGTAAAAAATATAAGTATAAAGTATATAAGTATAAATATAGTATAAAGTAAAAAATATCAATTATTATTTATTTTAATTTAAAAAACAAGCCTTTTTATTTAAATTTTCCCTTTTTAATTTCCATTCCTTTACTCTTTCTCTAACGAATCGTATTTAAACAACAAATAACAACCTTTTTCATATCAAAATAGGACGTGGCGATAAGCGTGGACCAGAGACCTATATCGATCCAGCAATGATTGGCGTATTGGTAGGAATGGCATTGATGTTTATTATAATTTGTGTCGTCCTTCGATTATTTAGCCAGTGAGTAATATTTTGATACTCTCAATACAAAAATACACATTTATACAATTTTGTATAATCGTCCTCTTTCTAAATGACCTTTTTGGCATTTGTTAATAATATAATTTTATTTGTTTTGCTTATTGCAATAATAATCACCAGCACCGAGAGCGATTATGTCATTTTCCGGTTGGAAACATTCTACATACGTGTTACAAGTTTTGTTAAGTGTACACAATACAAGAAAATAAATAAAAAATCACTAAAATATCAAATAAAAGAAATGAAATATGTACTATGAAATCAGTAAAATACTCGAGGGAGTTAAGAAAAATTTTCAAAATGTACAATTGAGTGACTCAATTCAAGTAGCGTATGCTCTTATGCCGTTTGGTATTAAAAGTGTTTTAAAAATTCTCTAATTCTAATTATTCACTAATTACGAAGTAATCCCTCTCTTTTGCTTACAAAAATATTTTGCCCGAGGGCATCTGAGGGCGTGCATGGCATTTAGCATGGCAAATTTTCAAAAGTACTTTTGTCAAAGAGATTCTTTAAAATCTATCTTTAATTTTATTCCTTTCCTTCATAGGGTGTTTAATGTTCTCTTATATGCTTTGACCACCTAGGCTAACTCTCTCCCTCTCTCTCAATACCTTGTGTTGTCTCTGGCATTTTTAATCCTAACGATTAATGTTGTTCTTCCATAAAAGGTTCCATAAAATATTACTCGACGACTTGTGAGAGAACTAAGTCGACCTTGCCATAGATTTTTCCCGAATCTTCTGCGATCCCAACAAACAATTTCTATGCTTACCAGATTTTCTATATATTTAAAAAATTTAAAAAACTATTAATTAGTGTTTCAAAGAATCTCAAATCGAAATTAGTAATTCTTGAGCAACATTTTGAATAAAATATAACTATTTTAATTAATCCCTCTCGGAGGACGTGAAAAAGTTAAGGATGTTAGTATTAAATACTAATTAATATTGTTTTATGCTTTTATTGGATTAAATGTTATTATTGTTCATTCACGGTAATTTCTAACCTAAGTATACGTGTAATATATTTAAAATAACAATTTCGAAAAAAACTTATAGTGGGCGTAGCTAAAAAATATAACGATGCTAATATATATATGTTTTTCTTTAATAGTATCTAAATATTATTTGTGTTGCAAATTTCGAATATTTTTTAAATTTCGAAACTCATTTGTTTTCCAGCTCAAAAATGTTACAGTCAAGAAATAATTACTAAACTTAATTTTAAAGGTTTTTAAGCTTATCAATTTTCTAAAATTCATATATCGCTTTCATATTTTTCATATTATTCATATAAACAATCTATTTTATCACAGACCCTATTAAAACTAATTGATTTTTATATTTAACAATTTAGACTTCTCTGTTATGATTTAATATTGATCTTAATCTTATTCATCCTTTTTTCTTTTGGGTTGTTATTTTTTCATTTAAAAAAAATTTAAAAAATTTCTAATTCAATATATTTCCGATATACTAATTTGCAACAGCTTCAGAGTAGCTGTTTAGCTACGCCCTTACGATTACACATTTATGTTTTTGAATTGACTACGCCGTGTCGCCTAGAAGTTGTTACAATAATTACCACAAATCATACACACATGCATACATAAATACAAAATGTATAATGCTAAACTTTTGAGTTCATCACACATGATTACATTCATACATACATACATAAATGCAAATGCAAATGCTTTTAAATTCAATATCAATTAATAGTACAAATTGTTGTGTAAATATTTTTTAAAAACAAAAACAAAAAAATAAAAAATTCACCATTAAAATATAATTTGCTTGAATTGCGTTGATCGAGCTCGTTTTGTTTCTATTTCTTTTTGCTCTATTTTTATCATGTACCACCGTTCCGACGTCATCGTTACCATCACCAAAACAAAAACAAAAAATAATGAAAACAATTACTGTTTATTGTTGTTATGGTTGTTGTTAATAACACAATATATACGCCAATAATAAAAATTTACTCAGGGCACGTTGGCGTGAGAACCGGACAATATTCAACACACCGAATCCACGTCTCATGAACGTATCGCTTTTGCGTGATAGCAAACTCTTGCACGGCCAGGAGCGACGCGGCTCGCGTATGTCGGTGCGAGCGCCGTCGCGCCAGCCGAGCATGGCTTCGCTACGTCCGCATTCGCCGAATCCGTCGTTAGGTAAGACAGGTTTGTATCCAAAATACATAAATTTCAGCTGAAAGTTAAATGCCAAAAACAAAAGAGAAACTCAAAAAGCAATAGTAACTGCCCTAAATTAATTAAATCATCTAATTAAACGTCTTTTCTTAATGAATTTACATAAAGTCTTTAAGAAATTATAACTGCGTGCCTACTGCCTATATATCTATTATATACTTTGTATGTACATATGCGCCTCCTTGCCGTAAGGTTACCAGAAAAAAGTCCTGGTCTGCTTACAAGACCTTGCAATATCCGATTAGCCACAAATCTAATTTACTGAAATGGAAAAGAAAATATTTTGTGAATAATTTCAGATGATTAAGTATTTAGAATGGCTTTTTAAATAAAATATTACACAAAATTTTTTAATTGCATCTTACAAGGTTTTGTAATTCAGCTACTTCAAGTATTTCATATCTTCGTTGCGTTGTAACTATTTTCAATTTTAAATTTGTTTAATTCATTGCCGATTTTACAAAAGTTAAGTAATTTTTGTTTTGTGCTGATTTAGCTTTAAATTCCATGATAAAATTTTTATTGTATTTATATGTATGGAAATGGATTATTTACGCATATCAAAGTTGGACAAAGCTTATCAATTTCGCACGATAAATGATTGGGTCGCGGACTCATGCTGGGTTTTTTTTTTTTCGGAAATCAGTATTCGCTATTTCACAAAGTAGTTGTTCGATCTCATTTCATATTTTCACTTGAGAGTCAACCGAAGTGACAGTAATATTCGATATATAGGGGCTTTGGAAAAGGCTTGCCCCATATCTGTCTTACTATAAGACCTAATTTTGACAGATATTTTTTATTAATGTTTGTTTTATCTTATTAAAATCAAATATACTGGGGGAGTTGATATTATAAATATAGCAAGTGCGAGTTCAATTTAAATAACATCTCAAGAGATACAAATAAGAGCATTCGCGAATAATTTCTGTAAAGCGTTTAACCTTATGTTTGGTACACACTTTTAAATATTTTTTTCCGCTTTTTTATAAGTAGTTCAAATTCATTTAGATTAATGCTCACTGAACATTTTTCGGTTTTCCTTTTTAATTACTTGTTTGTCACAGAGTTTCAAATATTTTAGTAAGCTTTATTTTCTTTTGCTAGCTGGTAGCTCTATGAGAAAATAAATTCGAATTACAGCCCCACCGAAGACTTCTTAACACCTTATCTTTGCGACTAATTTTGTTATATTTTCGGTAAAACTTTTTCGACAGGTGTTAACTACATTGATAAATATATATGTCAGTTCCTCAAAAGCCACAATAAAATACATATCTCGGGAACTAAGAAGATTCCAAAATAAAGTATATTCTTATGAATTTCTCGGAACACCACATATACCTATGTCTGGGTCCAACTTTGATTTATTGTGTACATCTATGTATAACTAACTCTACATTAATTCATATTTGTATATTTAAAACGACAATCTGGGTTGCTAGTGTATCGATTCACCCGCAGAATATGTTTTAATACACTATGAAGTTTGAAACAAAGTCGAGTGAAATCTAAAGTGCTAACAAAATTCGTTTTTGTTTTTGCCGTTTTCGCTTTCGCTCCACTATGTTTATAGCATAAATCTACATATAATAAACATCTCTCCGATAATGATTTTGTTAAGTTGAGGTTTTTATCTACATACTATTGTTTTTTGAAAAGCGATATGCAAGATATTTATAACCAAAAGCAGCATAAGTACAAATTTTGGTTTTTCAATGAGATTAGCATTTTTTTAATTTTGAAAACTTATAATGAGAATATTTGCCATCAAAATCACGTTTATTGCACTAGAAAATTAAGTATATAATAAACATCTTACTAGCATAAACTGACTAAATAGCGTCAATTGTAAATCAATTGATGTATCCTATTGGCTAATTCCATTGAAACAGATCACAAAGCAGGGCGTATGACGCGCTCCAAGAGCAACACCCGATCGAGTGACTCCCGCGTTAGCGACGTTTCGAATTGTTCGCGTTTACTCGAGCATCCCCACACCACCATGCACGCACCGCACACATACGCGCCGTACACACCGACCACACACACAACGTACCACCACAACCAGCCACCATCACCACAATCACAATCGCTACAACCGCTACAACCGCCACAACCGCCACAGTCCAACGCAATTGCCACAGACACTGCGAATTCGGATACCGACATCGAGACGGCTATGTGCTTGACCACGCCGCCAGCCGTTGCCTTCAAGGCGAATAAATTCTGAATGAACCGTTCCAAATTGCCCACTCTAAGCATTACGATAGCTACATAAGCGCAAGTATGTGATTCGGGTGCGCAGGCATTAGCTGTTCTCGGTATCTCTATTGTCAACAACACCAATAAGTGCATGGTGTGTTCACTAAAAGCTAAGAATTAGATTTGAATGTTTAGTGGACCAACTTTTGTTTTGTTATTCCTAGCTGAAACAAATATTCGTAGTTATATTAAAAATCTTCCAACTACACCATACTAACTGCCCACTTACATATGTACTTATACATGCCGTCATAAAGGTGTGTTTGTAAGTGCATATCGACACCAAGTAGTTGCAACCGTAGAATTCTTTTAGTTAATACTTCAACACGCACATGCATATATGCATACATACAAATTGTATATATTACATATGTATGCAACTTAGTAGTAGTAGACATTGATTATATACCAAATACAACTAGACTATTCGAAAGTACTTCGAGATACACCTCTATATACTTATATACCTACATACCAACATCCACAATCTTTTTACGAGAGCAAACCTCACAATTTATATACATTAATACGCTCAAGCAAAACTGTAATAAACTTCTCATATTACGAGTCCGGTACAAGTATCATACATTATCCTAATAAAATGGATAAATATTTTACAAAGCTTACAGGAGGTATAGTGAACAAAGTATGAAACAGTCTTGAAAACAAAGAAAAATTATGAAATGTCAAGTTGGAAGTATATCACTAGCATTGATATCTTACGATGATCAACGGCAGATGAGTGTTGATGCCGAATTTTTGTGGTAGGGTACAACTGAAAGCTCTTATTATAAATCAACGAAGCAAAGGTCCTGATGTACTGAGTATCTAGTGAATGCATTTTCATCTACATACATAAAATCGATCAATAAATATAGGGGGCGGTATAAAATATTACGAGTGTGAAGTGAAAGAAAAAATTTGTTGTTTCGGTTTAACGGTGTCAACGGTTTTTGCACGGCTTTTTCAAGCGGTTTTTTTTTATTTCGTTGTTGTTGTTTCGTTCAGCAAAACGGTCTTTATCTTCGAACATCGGTCTCGAAACATCGCTTTTTGATAAAATTGTATTTGTAAGGTCAGTTGGGGTTGATTATTGTTGCGATGAATTATTACGAGCTTTTAAAAAGTATCGATTTACGTCTTCAATAAAAATGTTGTCGGCAAACATAACCTCATTGATCTGCTCCCGGAGGAATGTTTTTAAATAAGTTGTCACTTTCGTAAGCGTCTATCCTCGTTGTTAGCATTAATATTATCAATCAATTAAGTAAAAATAAATAAAACATTTGTAATGGAAGGAAAATAAAAATTACGAATACTTATATAAAATAAATACTATTAAAATTTAATATAAATTAAATAATAAAAAAAATTATTAAAATATATAAAATAAGGAAAAGGTGGTAACAAATATAGGACTAAAAATTAAAATAAGTAATAAATCATATAAGCTACATTAAAAATAATTAAAAAAAAATCTTTTTAAATGCTAAACCGTTTTCCTCTAGAACTTTTAACTGCCTAAAACCCAATGCAATTGTTGTGAAAAATTAGTTGGTTACAATTTTCTCGATAACCTACCACATAACACTAAAAGTGAGTTTAACTGCAGTAAAATGAACTGAGATAAAAAATTTATATATTTTGAACCATTGAAAACTTTTTCACCATCGAAAATAGACGAAATTGAATAAAACGCTTAAACAAGAATCCAAAATTTTATAGTTGGAATAACAAATAAATTCTGTGACCGTACTTGAAAATTTTCAAAAATTAACGGAACAACTAACTGCAGTTAAAAGTTTTGCGGAATTGTAATATTTCTTTGTATACAATTCATTTAGATAATTTATTGTGACTGCAGTTAGTTTCTAAAGTTTTTAAAACTAGTTAAATACAGTTATTTGACTAAATTACTGCATGAAAATCAAAATAACGAATGAGATGAATATAGTCCGTTATGAATGTGATACGGGTATGTTTGTAAATAGAAATTATATAAATCCTATACATATGTTATTTACATACTTTTATTTTCCTGTCAAGACGGCGGCTAATTGATTTTAATGCCTTCATTTAGAGCTTACCGATTTTGATTTTCTTTAGAATTTTAGTTGCATTCACAACCATAATTTTTTATTCAACTTATTTAACGCTTTCGATGTGCTGCGATTGCCGTAACTAATTATCACACACAAAATTTGCGCAATTTACAGAATTTATACCAAGTGAAAGCATAAATGGAAGATGTAAATTTGCTGATTTTGTGTATACATTCTTTTTTCAATATTTGAATAGAAAAAGTGTGCATAGAAATGTCAGCTGTAAATAGTTAATGTATGTATGTATAATTGTCGTAACATTGTAATATATGTACTAAATAACTGTTCCTTGAAATATTTCATTCTTACAAACTAAATATGCAAACTTGTATATAGTGGAAGTGTTATGTAAATGTTTGTAGCTGAAAGTGTTAACTTCCCGAATTTACCCAAATTTATGCTTAATTCCCACACTTAATGCTAAATTAATAATTACACCGTTATATTTTCTTTATCCACTCATGGTTAAATGTGCTTTGTCTACACACGAGCAGGGTCACATTCGGGCAGCGCCAGCGCGAGCAACGCATCAGCCACGTCTATACGTTCGACGCGTAGTAATTCCGTGGCACCAGGCAATGTAGTTAATATCGGTCAGCTGGAGAGGAAGGGCTCGCAGTATCACAATCAGCATGAGCAGCCAAATCAGCATCAGCATCATCAACAGCAACAACAAATGCCGCTCATGACTAACATCACTGCTAATCCAGCAGCTGAGAGTGTGGCGGTCGAGATTATAGTCCCGGAAAAGTGAATGATTTGATATACAAAATAAAAAACATGCTAATACAAAAGAAAAACAAAAAATCTAAGCGTTTGTATACACTTGTGTGTATGAAAAAAGTAAAAGAAGACAAATCAAAATATGTACTTGTAAGTCGAAACTGCAAGAATATTCAAAAACAACAAAAGTAAATAAAAAAATATGTGCATATATAAAATTAAGACGAGAGTGATGATTGAGCACAAGTAGTTGAAATATGCGAATGAGTGAATAGCACAATGCATTTGCTAACAACTTTAAGAAAGAAAAAAAAATTTACGATAATATTTTACTTTAACAGCAAACAATGTCATACGAAAAATTAAATAACGCAAACATATACACAGATAAATGCTTTGTTAAAAACGATAAAAAACTTGCATAACAAATTCATATTTTCATTTCTTTTTCCTCTGCAAAAAAAGAAAAAAAAAAACAACAAACGCGAATACTAGAAGCTTTTAACACTAAAACTAAGAAATTTATTTCAAATAATTTATGTAGCAGATAATCGTTACGTAAAAATACGTATGCACATATGTATATGCACATATAAAACTAAAGAAATACACCGTAATTTCAGAAAAAAATTCAAAATGATTTAAATAGAAAAGGAAAATATTAAAAAGCCGCCAGAAATTTTAAAACGCAGAAAATTAATTATATATAACGAAGTGTTAGCTTTAAAGTCGAACAAGAAAATATTAAAAAAATAGAAAACTTAAATAAAAAAAAAATATATATATATATAATTAAATTACTCATATATAATTTCGTAAAAATTGTATGAAGAATATAATGAATCTTTCGCTGACATTCATCTTCCTATCCTAGTGATATTACAAATGTAAGCAAACACACACAGACACACATAACAAACTTTTTACACAATCTTGCAAAGCTATCATACACGCCAAATTTTTCTATATAAATAAAAAAATTAATTCAAAATAAAAAAAAAACAAATTTTTAAATATATATATAATTGCATGTATGTACCTTAAAAACCGGCGGTAAGCAAAATACAAACAAACAAACAATAACAACGGTAATTACAGAATAAACTAGTTACAGAATAAACGTTTAGAAACACAAATAAATAGAATAAACAATAGTAAAAAAAAAATATAAATATAGAAACCTACACAATTAGCTACAAATAGTAAGAAACTTGGAATACATACCCAGAAAATTTTTCGGAATAATATTTTACAAAACTAAAAAACAACTACGCAATAATACATATATACGCTATTTATTTTTAAACATACGTCTTTTGCGCGGAAAGATTTATTTTTAAAATCAATTTAAATAAACTTATAAAAAATGTATAAAAATAAAGAAAAGAAAAAACAAAACTACGCAAGCGCCATTTGTGCACCTTAAACATTTTTACTCTTAAAAATAAAAAACCGCGTACAACACTTTTAAACATTTAGGGACTTTTCATACATACATACATATAAGATGGTATTGAAAATTCTAATATTCCGGTAGAGTATAAGGCGCATATTAAACATTTCACAAGAGTAAAAAAAAAATTCAAATATTTCCAAATACATTGAGCTAGTGCGTAGCATTAAAATTAGCATTAAAAAATATATTTAAAAAACCCAAATTGCAACTTGTGATTTGCAGAGCGTTTAGACCGAAAAAAATTTAATTAACCTAGAAACCTTCGTAACAAGGCGAAATTTTAGAAAAATAATTTTAAAAGTGTTTGATTAAAGTCAATGTTTTAATGTTATGCTAACACGAACTACGCTCTGCTTTTTATTATTTTAATTTGATACATTTACAAATCACTATTACATATGAAATGATGCACAAATATTTTTCAATTTAATGTAATATATGATTTTAACTTAATTACGCAAAACAATAGCTTAATGATTCGGAAAACAATAAACTAGCAACTTCTTTAACTAGCGAGTAAAAAATTGGGGAAGATTTTTTACACGCATGTTAAAACACGCTTTTGCTAATTAAAAAAAAAAGAATTATAATAATGATAAATAACACTTCTTGCTCAATTTACTGTAACTTCATTGAACAAAAAAAAATTATTGTTGAAAATTATAAATTTAAACTTAAATTTATTTTATGGAGCGTCTGTTTGCCTGCAGTTTATTTCGATATTTATTTAACTTTTACAAAAATACATTATACTCTAATCTGGGTACATTTAAGAACATGCAAACATATGTCAATCCATCTCTGTATGTATATTTGCGATGCCTTTACATGTAACTATTAATCGAACTCGAAAACGTCTATATACATAATATTAAGTCCAAGAAGTTCACATTTATTTTCTATAAAATTACGAATAATATTGAAAAAAAATTGTAAATACGCAACGAAATCTCAATGAAAATTACATTCTTGCGCTACATAAGCGTAATGAGTGGGCAAAAACAATTCCGATTTTAGAATTTGGGGAAGAATTTTAAAATTGCTTTGTTTTTAGTAGAAACGCCAACACATAATTATATATGAACTCGTAAGTGTACTATAAGAATGATGTACAAAAAGTCTACTAAAGGGAAAGTAAAAGAAAATAATTAAAAACAACTCTCACAAATGCGATTGCCTAGACGTTTTTAAAATTAGTTCAAAAATCGATAGCTTTTAATGCAAATATCAATTGAAAAGAAAAAAAAAAAACCAAAAAATTCACACACACAACAGAAATATTATGTTATTAAATAACACACGATCTCCTCTAAGCGAATCAAGCTTATTTATAATATATGCATATATATATATATATATATATATATGTTATGTTAAATGGAATTTACATGAAAACGTGATGCAATGAAAAATTGAAATTAAATGAATACATACACACACACACAATACTAATTTCGTACATCTGCTCACATATATTACTTGTGAAAAATGCTTTATTTACTTTGAAGCATGTACCTAACGGTTATTAAAATTAGTAAATGTACTCGTACATAGTGATTAACTATATATAATATTTGACATAATTGTAAACACATCTACACTTTGTATAACAAAATAGAAAAAAGAAAACTTAAAATCTATCCATTTTTAATCTTTATACGAAAGTGTCTAGAAATAAACGATTGATACGAAGGTTTTCCAATATTAACAATATAACCAAAAATTAATAACTAGATAACATATTATCGTTTAAAAAGAATTTATTTATGATCCTTACACATCCAAACATATTTATGTACGCTACATAAGTTCTATCCACTCTTGTGGCGCCTTGTAGAAAGTGAACGAAAATACTTACACTTACATACCATATACATATATGAAAAGCTTATTAATAACACAAATATATATACATGTATAGAAAATATACTTATACGCTTAATATATTGCATTCATGTGGGCTTACACGCATATTACACATATATATACATAAAAGTGCACGCAAATCATGCAGGTACATTTTACAGAATTGTATTTTTTCATACAAATCTGCATAAACCGAACTATGTATTTACATATGACAACCAAATGCCGTATCACAATCTTTAATAATGCATTACAATCAATTTATTTCAAAAATATTTTATGTAATAAAACACTTTGTTATTGTTCTGTTGAACTTGAACGTTACACAACACAAAAAATATATATACATCATAAAAACGCATATACATATATGCCACACCTAACTTCATACATATACACTAATAAATTTATATTATTAATAAATAAAACACAAAAAACATAATATATTTAAACAATTTCTTCAACGACACAAAACCTGCTATTTTAAATAATTAAAAATTTACAAGACCATTAAACCCGATGTGGCAAACCAATAGAAACCTTTGTTAATTTATTTAGTTTTCCAATTAGTTACTTAATTTAATTATAATCATAAACAAAGTACTATTTACACACAGTACCCAAATAAACTCACAACATAATGCCATACAAAGCTATATATATGACTTGTGACACAATCATGTATAAATAATAAACAAAGTTTAGGAAATCGATCACTTTCTCAAAAGCATACTATTCTAGCAGCAGCAAAACCAAGAAGGAGAAAAATAAATAGTTGGAATCTTAAACACTTTATATTTAAGCAATTTTATTAAAATATATTGCCATTACAGAAGAAAAATGTTAAACTGGTTCTTATTGACGTGGATAAATCGTAAGTATTCTGAAAGTATAAAGATTACCTATTCTAAATAGTATCTTGAATCCAGATTCTCGAAAATTCATCGAAGCAAATGTGTATGCTGAAGGGAGGAGCGCAAAACGAGCAAGGACACTACAATGGCGTCGTCCAAGCCGGTATCATTTATTATGAAAATTCCCTGAGAAGTAGTATCTGAAATGAGTCACTTTGAATATTATTAAAAGTTGCTACATTTATAAATCAATTTGATGAAAGCGGAAATTTTATTTCTACGGAAATAGTCTGCCACAGCAGTTGGAAACAGCAGTTTTCCCATTTTCAACTGTCAAATTTGTAGCTTTAGTACTACCGTATTTACATAAGTTTCATCCATACCATAGCAAAGTTAACAATAAATTATTAATTAAAATTTGCAAAAGAAATGCAGAAGTTATATATAAACTACGAATATTAACTAATATTCAGTTGGCATGCTTCACTGAGATTTTATAAGTCACAACCAAAAGTTAAAAAAACTAACGCGTGGCAGCACTTATTTACCAGGAAACTCTCCAAATCTTAAATATGAACTGTATTACCATTCATTTGACTTGAAGCGCTCCCGTTGTAGATTAAAATACGAATAAAAACAAATACTTTTTCATATTTTCAACAAACTTTGAAATGTCCCATTATTTTGAAGTTGACATTGACTTTGGATATTTACTTTACTGCCAAGTTTAGCAGTGACCAATGAACTTTCAAATGAAATGTGTGAACTGCATTATCATTTAACAGCTGTGCTGTGTGTTCCAGAGAAGTGTCAAAACAGCTGTTTGTAGTGAACTCTTTATTTTTTTTTTCTGAAATCAGAAATTTGCTTAAAGTAATGCTAATTAGGTTTAATACATGGATGACCCAAGGATAATGGTTGAGGAGGAAGTAACAAGAAGGGTAAACTTATTTAATAACATATTAATTATCTTGTCTTATGCTCATCATTTTGGAATTACATAGGAGGTGAAAGTATTTGGACGTGAGGTTTCACAAATTCCTTGCTTTCGTAATAGTTTTTTGTACGGGATTGGTGGTGGTATAGCGATAGGTATTGCTACCTTCCTCGGCACTTCGCGTACTCGCCTATCTACGCATGTTGGTTTTAGCTCATTTTTCACAGGGACACTTGGTTATTGGCTGGTTTGTAGGTATGTTATTCAACATTTTACAATTATGAAGTATTTATGGCCTTAACTCTGAATTATGTGTTGTGTACCATAAAACGTCGTAAAGATATCAATGGTCTAAGAAACGCTTTGAATATCAACAGTTAAAGGAAGCTATGCGTAAACAGGGTCTCTACGAGGGTACTGACGTAGAGCGGCAGATACTGGAAGAGGCCTAAGTTTTGTATTTATATATCTACAAAATAGATAATTGTAGTTAACTAAGAATGAATATGTACATAGATAATATTTAAGAAAATTGTTACTTATGCAGCCCGGCGTTTTCGTTTCGTTTGTTCCTTATATAATATTATGTTCACATATTTGTGTTTTTCTGACAAGGTGCTTACAAAAAAGTTCTTTTATTAAAATTTGTTTTCATGTAATGCGTATTCTACAAGTACATCTACAAGAAAGACTTTCTTTAAAGGAATTACATTTTAAGGTACAACACACAAAACATAATTTAAAAAATTACTTATGCTGCGTCCTTGATTTGTTTTAAATTATTTTATGGTTAATAAAAGAAGTGCGGTTGTCACCACCACTATAAAATAAATGCAATATTAAGAAATAATTTATATTTGGAAGCCCAAAAATTAAGATCCGGTAAAATGTTTCCATATGCTAGCATGTCAGACAAATAACCTAAAAATACACCTCAGCACATTTTAACTAGAAGTTTGTACAAGAACTTATAAATTAAAAGTTCGTAGCGAGGAGTTTGTAATATTAAATGTCTGAGCATGTGCCTATGTATGTCGGCATGTATAATCTATTGTATAATAAACTCTAAGAAATTACTAGCCACAGTCAAAAGCTTTACTGCTTTTCCATGTGCTTATTTCAAATTGTTCGAATAAAATAAAGCGCGTAAAGTTTTCCACTTTAATTAGAAAATTACAAAGTTTTTCAATATTTTATGGTTGCTGTGTACCCATTCTTCCTTTCCTTTCTTTAGTACTGCCGGTAACTGAAGCAGTTTGTTAAGCAGAAAGCAATCGCTTGCAAGATGTTGCTTATCTCAGACTAATAGCGTGTTGTCGTTGTGCTGATATTTATGTAAATTAAATTTAAAAAATTCTTGTCTAATCTACTATGGAATAAGGCAACAGTTAAGCTTCAACATATTTATAGTATATACAAATATAGCGATTTAAAAAGTTTAGTATAAATATGCATTTGTGTATATGTATGTGTATCCTAAATTTTTCTACATGCAGAGTAAATGTGGTTTGGCAAGCTACTCAAATGCCCACATTTTGTATATTTTATCACAAATATATATGTATGCGAGTACAGCTTGAGGGGATACCAGGGGATACTATATATACGTATGTAAGTATGTTTGCATTTTACTACCAAGACTGCTTTATTGAATTACTTTTGCTCCTTGTGACTTTTGTTATTTCACTTGTAGGTAACATTAAAAGCATTTTAGTTAAGAAACTAAGCATTAACATTTTACAACCTAAAATAAACAAGCTGCTAAAATACTACGTGAGGAATAAAAAGCGGTATAACGAAGATGGTTGTAAGGCGTGCTGCATAATGAAGATGAAGAGAAAAATTATGTGTGCTGGCAGTAGAGTTGCAAGAGTGGACTTTGAATAACTCTACTAGTGCAAAGAAGCATATAAGGGCGAGTCGATATGGCAAGGAGCTCAGCAAACGAAGCTTCTTTAGAAAATTTTTATGTTATCTGTAGGATATGAAATGTCAAAGTTGTAGACTTCTAATTCGATTTTTTCTTTCAATAAGATGACTACCAATGCGTGGTAGACGTTCTCACGACAGTCGGGCCTGCGTAACCGGAAAGAACTCGAGTTAGTTTTTATCCATTCAAGGACCATTAATTTAACCATATTCCTTCAAATTATTTGCGAATATTCTCTGTCGCTACAACAATAACAACAGCATGAATAGTAGCTCACCCACATTCCTAAGGCTTTGAAGTAGTTTCAAACTCTTCAATTTTCATAGATGTAACATTTAAGATATGTAAATGGTCCCTGAGTTGATCCTTTCACTTCTTAATACTATCCTATTTTAAAAATATATACACATGCGTGGTTATACGTTGGCACGTATGAGATTAGAGGTTTGGGTAAGAAGCACTAACAGATGGCAAAAGTTTAACAGCTTAAGTGCCTTCCTAAAGGATTTACTGTTATGTACACAAAGTAAAAGTAAAGTAACAATTACTCTTAAAAAATGTTTCTATTTAGTTGCATATGTGCGAAGCTAGTAAACATCGGCTTGGGTGCACTTGGGGTCAGTTATTTATGGCCAAAAAACATTCAGGTTTGACAATGACTTAAAGAGTTGATTTGAAGTGGTGCATACAGACATGCACGCATCTATTGAAATTATGAATGTCTTATTATCAAGCACTCAAGTATTCGCGGAGGTAAGTAAATGTATATCTATGCAGTACCATAGGTCTGTATCTATACAAGTGTCTGTTAAACTTGCACCGAAAAACAAAAGGTTTTAACACTTTTTTATGCATTTGGGACAAAATAAATATTCAAATTCTACTTTACTATTGCTGTGGTTGAAATTGTTGTTTGTGTTTGATGAGTGGAAAGGACTCTTGAATTTCCGACTTAAGTTGCAGATAATTCGAAGCTTTTAAAATCATTCCGGTTTTAAGCCAATTTTTAGCGGATTTCAACATCCTTACATCCCTAATACTTAAGTTAAACATAATTTTTTAACTGTGCGTGAAAAGTCCTCTGTGTCCTCTGGACATTTTTTAAAGGTTTTCAAACCATAATGCACTTATGTGTATTCCTTTCCATTTCTTTGGAAGTGTGTCGGTGGTTATTAAATGTTTGAAATAAATTGATCAAACTGCCTTAACCTAAAACTCAACGTCGATACCACCACATTGAAAGAAATCACATATAACTTTTATAGAAGATTAAGGCGAGTTCTAGCGAGTTCTGAGTTTTCATAGGGTAATCTGAGCTTTGAACCCCGTGATTTACGCTTCAACCTTCACTAATTGGAATCTAGGCTTAATCTATGAGTATTATCCTCCGGATACGGCTCGACGTATAGAAAAAAAAAACTTACTGCTGTTATTATTGTCGTTGTAGAGGCAGAAAACATTTCTGAATCTACTCTCAGAAATGCCGAGTTTACGTATACGTCTGATAAAAATCCAGTTCTTGTTACATAAACGCGACTCTTGTGAGAACTTTATCACGGCTCTATTCATATGATAATAGCAGCGATCTTGCTGATGCCATAATAACATGCGATTGCAAAGAATTATTTGTTTTCTATTTAAAAGTGACAGTTCGTTAGTAAAAGCAACGCTATTGGACGTCACACAAAAGCAAAATTTGGTCCACATACATAGCTTCATATAAGAAACTGAGCCAAAATACTTTGACACCTTTCGTTACGAGGAGTTTTTCCACTAAAGGAAAATTATTATTGAATATATATATAGAACATAGTTATCATCTCAATGACATTACTACGGATTTATACACGTTGTGTTCTGCTGCTTTGACTCGAATTTTAATAATCCAACTCTTTTTTCACATTATATTGTCTCATTACTTTTGCTATTACGCTTGGTGGTGTTTCTTAAGAGCAATTTTTCCTTTTGTCCGCTGAAGGCACGCAAAGGCGTAATATGGCACGGCATAGTTCATCATCAATTTAGTTTGTGAGCTTTTCTTTCTTTTCCATTTTTGCCTCGCTCGAGTGAGCAGGGTGCTTGTGTTAGTCCTTGAAGTTGCGTTAATAACTTTTTGCGCTGAAATCATCATATGTACTCCATCGTCGCGGCTGCCCGTATTGCAGGCATAGTCTACTTAAGTATTCATGTTCTCTTTTCAATACAAGTATTGTTGGCTTTGTCGTTTGCCTTGGCGCAGTTAATTTTCTTGTGATTAATGGCGTCATTAACGACAATTAACTTTCTTGTTTTAGATTTGTGTTTACTATTACTGTTTTGTTGCTTCGGTCAAAATGGAGTTAAGGAATGTATGTAAAATATTTGTGTCCTAGCCGAAATATAGGCTATTATTAGAATGTTGAATGTGAACTTAAGGCTAATATTTGGGATTTTTGCACCAATATTTGGGAAACTTTTTTTACGCACCTCTTCCTAGGTGTTTATATTAAGATTGCTCCGGTGAACACCTATGCTTTTGATATGTCTCTTAAGTTAATAAGATAAGTTGAAATTTCTAATCAATAAAAAAATTTAGCTAATACAGTGTAGATTCTGGAAGTTTTACTTCATATTTTAGTTCTGATATCTTTTGCAATTCAGAATATCCGTTTATTTTAAGAAGAAATAAAAAGTTTTAGAATAAATGAGCAGCAGTTAGGCCAACGAAGATGACGAAGAGGATAAGACTGAGGAACATAGCCACTACGTAAGACGCGTCTATCTTGACTGACCTCGCCTCCGTAAAAACAAAAGAAAATGAATACACTTTATATGGAAACCCCGGAATAAGTATTGAAAAGCGAAATATTCAATAAACCAATAAACAGTGTTAACTTAATGTCCCTAATTGTAATAAGTCTATGAAGAAAAGAAAGTAAGTGCTATTCCATGACCATTCGGAATCAACCAAGTTAAAGGAAAAAAATAATAAATCAATAAATTTTCATATCCTCAATAACCTCTCTTATATTTCTTATCCTATCCATGTATGATTTGGTATAAAGTATCGATAGTTTAAGCTAGTGCAATTCTTCAACTCTTTTAACATCAGTTCGATGTAAGACGGATAGCCCACTCTGGACATCCATTTTTCGATTTTGTCGAGATGCCGTCCAGATCATTCCGTCTCAGACAACAATTTTTAACGCCATTTTGTTGTCGCAGGGGCTATTCTTACACCCGTTGCTTTGTGTTTGATATTCATGACGCCTGCGCTCTTCTCATAAACTCTCATGGGTGGGTTCAAGCCCCAATGTTTTCTTAAGCTTGAGCAACCTTTTCTATCTACCCTATATTATACGATCCTATCCAATCGAATGAAATTAAGAGGTCGAACTGCTTTGATAAATTTACAATAAGTTTTCTGAAAACGGTGTGGAAGTGTGCTCCTAAGGATGGGAGAAAATGGAGTTCGACTGAAAAAATTTATAATTTCGATAACAAGTATTTTATGTTACCCCATGGAGTGTTACGAGTACATAAGAAAATGAAACAGTATACTTGCAAAATTTGGTTGTAAGACCCCTCCTCAAACTCATAACTTTGGTTGGTGAAATTGTATTAATGGGCGCTGTTAGCTTTCCTTCTATGACGCGAATTTAAGGTCAAAATGTAGTAGAATTCCGAGATTCCACCCGCCATATATATTCTTTAATTTATCACAAAAACGAAAGGCAATACAATCAATTAGGAATAAAGGCCATGACATAGCTGTGTTCCGCAACAGCTCCAGAAAAATTAAAAAGAATAACCATAAACATGCTCTTCTCTTTATCTATCGCCAAGAGAGTAATGTGCTAATGTCTGGTACGTAGAAAGTTTTTCATAACCCAGGAAGGAAGAAGAAAATCAACAACTGCAGAAAGGGAGCGGGAGTTAAAATCAACATTCTTCTGAGGTCATTGTTGTAGGGACACAGCCACTTACACACCCACAAGTCAGAACACCCATGGTGTGGGACTATTTAGTAAAATGAAAAGCTCATGAAAGAAGCAGCAAACATATATATATGTACATATATATGAGAATGTGTATGAAACACTCTAAGAATGCTGATGACTCTCCGAGGATTGCATTAAATATGTGCACAAGTGCGGGTATTTGAGGTCTTGGTGTTGTTGTTAGCATTTTTACTATATCACCCGACAATATAGTCCATACTAGCTTATACAAGTAGTCGCTTCATATGGCGAGTGTGGAGAACTGATGCATAAAAAAGAATATAAATCAAAAATGTAAGATATTTCGCCTCGACAGCCCATTGCGGACGTGAATGCGTGTGTTGTGCGTGTGTGTGTATGAGAGCTTAACAGACCATTAGTCGCTTCGTTTTGCTTCGCCTTTCAACGTCAGTGGCGACTTTTAGCATCACGCATATTCTTGCGCATTTCATAATTGCGGCCAAATGCATTCAAGTCAAGTGAAGTAAATGAATTTAAGGTGCCACAAATTGTCGCCGCCCAGACGCGCCCTCTTAATCAAAGTCCATTCGAGAAAATTTGCGAAAGAAATTGCTGGGAAAAAATTGTGAACGCTCGAAGGAGAGGGGTGATAGGTGATATGACAAATACAAATTGGGTGAAACTGAGTGGTGTTGGACACAATTGAAAAGGGCCTCTCATTGTTTGTGTTTTAGCAGCACAAAATATTCTGAAAATGCGAAGTAACCGTTTTCATTTATTTTGTTATATATAAGAGTAATCTGGTATGCTCAACAATTTGACAAAATAAAAACTTTAGGGTCTTAAAATATAGAGCTCAAAGCTGTAATTTCCACGAGCAAAATTTACGATGATCTTAAAGTGAGGGGATCCGGCGGCTGTGCGATATCCCGGGCGATAGAACATATACTGTACTTAGGATGTACTCTTAGTAACAAAAAAAAAAAAAATATTGTTTTAAGAATAATAGATGATTAACATGCTATCTAATTATTCCCGCAGTTGAAGTTGCTCATTCGAAGTCTAAAATATGCTCTTTAATTAACAGGCGCAATGAAAACTGTTCGTGAATATTCGTGAAATATTTACAAATACAAAATGTGCGAGCGTAGGCAAATAAACTCTACAAACTTTATGGCTGACTGTCTCATAGACGTGCAACACATAGGGGCAGATTCGAATGCACAGGCACGTCGGCAGGTAACTGCTCGTATGTACTCGTAATTGTGTGTTTCAGTATTTATGTATATGTCTTAGCACATACGCACTTACATCTACCGTTTTAATTACACATTTACATGTGTTAATTTCGTGGGATTTCTCTGGATTATGTAGACAAGTTCTTAGCCTCTGAATCATTTGAGCTCAAGAGAAATTAGTCCTTTAAAATTTTCTTGCTAACAAATACTTCGACAGTGCTGTGCACGTATGGAGCACTTACAATGGTCACAGTCACGCAGTTGCTGTCGTAATCGCGGTAGCGTCTTAGCCTAAATGCTTTCATAATGTGCATAAGACATACCTTTTATATTAAATAAATGCGAAGCATATTTTTAGGCGCTATAGCGTACGTATGTACGTGACAACAGTTGCGCACTTTTGCTATTAGCCATTCCCGTTTACAAAACAGTGGTGGTCATATAAAAAGAACATACTTTTCACTGAGCTTACTTTATATGAGTCTTTGTTGCAATATTATATATACCTCTTCCGTCGGGACGTGGTGAAGAATATTTCAAATCAACGAAATGATAAAAATGTATTCAGATGTTCATTTGCCGTAGTGAACAGTCATAATCACCGATGATGTGTCTTTCAATTACTATTTTCAATTGTCTTATTGCTTTGCCGTCCATAACGTCGTCTGCTTGTCAAAGGTCTCCATTTTCATAGAGCATCAACGAACTTGACAAAAGCACATTCGTCAATATAGAACCGAATATTCCAAGGGTATATGTAATACTTTATTCTAATTTTCTTTTTTAAGATTTCTTAATGCATATCAGTTCTCAAGGCTCGTGGTTATTCCTATACCGTGAATGACAGATTGAACACATAAGTCATTTACAGATATAGCGACGCTTTTGCTCCAAGACCGACATCCACACAGGATTGAAAGTCTTGATGAATATGCTCTTATTAGACTTAAGTCGACGCTTAAAACAGAAATGTATAAACTAAACTCAATGTTCGAATGAGTCGGTTACTGCAACCAGGCGTGTTGATGCGGGTGTTGAGATTGATCTAGACGACGGGAAATACGTGAGATAAGCGGGTCTTCCACAATGAAGGGGATTTTTTTGGGTTGAGAAAAAACTTCTCGAAAAAGGATAAACACTTATACATATGTATGTATATCACATCGTTCTGTACTCCTCTCCCCACTCCCTTTTAGGTGATTTCCTTTATTTTTAGATCTTATTGGACTATATTTTCATCTAACTTACTCTAGTTTCCGCAACCTATTGACCCTACATAGGACCTATTTGTATGATTATCACTGTATTTTGTACTCTTACAAATGTTTGTCTAATTTTGCATGCCTTTTGGTATTTATTTATGATTCGGCAGTTTGCAAAAGTGTGCTTTGTGGTTGTTGTTGTTGTTGTTGTTGTTGTTTCTTCATTCAAGTGGTGAAAACTTTCGCAACGATTTTGTGTAGGACAGATGGGTTCAAGCACTACGTTCTCGTAGCTTACTTTCAGGTCTTACTCATACACACCCACACACATGCATATATATGAGTATAGACGAACACATATGCACATTTGCTCGCATGTCAACTTTGGCTTGGAGCAACGCAGCAACGGTGTCAACTTAGTTTTCCGCAGAATTAGCGCAAATATGGAGAATATTTATCCCCAAATACATGAGTATATGCGCGTGTGTGCATGTGTGTGTGTGTGTGTGTGCATGTGCCCTGCAGTGTATTTAAGTTAGGAAACTACGTGATTTGATTAATGCACATAAGCGGCATTTCATTGCTGGTGTTACCAAAATCCTAACTAATGCTGCTACACTTCTGACATATATAGTTATTTAAATTAAACAAATTTCTTTGCTTGTTCACTTCAAATAAAAGATATTTTATGGATGTCTTCTATGTTTTATTACCAGCGGCCACTTTGATTTGGTCAGATTTGAAAGTGAGAAATAGTGACAGGAAGCTGGAGCTAATGAATGGGATGGTTGTGGGATAATTTTTTTCGTTATCTGAAACTTTAGGTTATGTTATGTTTTAGCCTTAATATCGTAAGCAGGCTTATGCTACTACTGCTACTGGAATCAGCTGAAATTTCTGATCCCATAACAACATAAGTAACGTTCCCATACACCTGAGTTGTCCTTGTAAGCCTAACTTCTAAGTAATTGCCAGGGGAACTGTTGAAATATGAAAGGTTAGTTTGAAAATTCGGACTTCCTGAAACGAGTCTAAAAATGTTTTCAATTCCAAAAATTGAAAGCAGCCCATAAGCTAGCATCAGAGAATGTTTTACTAACAATCAAAGTAGTTTTTGATTTGAAGACACTACCTAAGATATTCGAGAATTAACTTACTTATTTAACTAAATTCAAATTATGAAACTTTAATGTAGAAAATTCTAAGAAGAAACTTTGTCGCTTTCGATAGTAAAGAACCTCTTTCGATATTCTTAAGCCGCAATGCGAGTAAATTTCAAAACAACTCTTAGAAAACTGTTTGGTGGAGAAACTTTTAATGATGCAACCACTAACTGCGTAAGCGAACTCACTACCTGCTCAAAGCGGCTTAAAATGTGAGAACTAACAAATTATTGAAGCAGCAATAACGGCATTTTGGTTGGCTGTAAATTTTTCCAAAACTGCGAAAGTAAGAAAAGTGGGGAAAAATCAAAAGAATTGACAACTTTTCAGCCACACACACATACATACACCCGAAGCGCCTGCAATTGGTCTGGTTTTTGTTGCGCTGGGTGTGTTACGGTAGTTGGCGGCAGGCCTCGATATCAACAAACACACACAACTGGCATCTCGAAGGAAGAAAATGTTGGAAAAACGCTCTCAAATTGCCGAATTCAATTTACTTAATAGGACCAAAACGAATTCTACAGCGCAGCAGAATACAATTGAAGCCTTTGCCGGCGACACTGAAATTGCGCAAAAGAACTCCCAACCTTTTTTTCCATGCCACGAAGAATTGTGCTTTGCGAAGCGTCAAAAAATGCAAGTTCTTTCACTAATTCGATTATCATTTTCATGATGAATGTTTTGCGGGTTGATATAGGGTTTTGCAAATGGGATGTTTTGGTGTTGACGCATAGGCCGAGTGAACGATTGTAGCTTGTAGCAAATTTCACAGGGATGACATCAATTGGACGTTAAAATTGTTCGTTTTTATTCGGTGGACTTCACCTTTTTATGGGTTTTTAAAATAATAAGTCTATGCCAAAGGGTCTCAAGAGATAATTGCGGTTCAAATTAAACCTGATCTATGCACAGTTTTTTATAATTCGATTACGATGTGATTTTTTGTGAGAAACCGACTGTTTTTGAATGTGAGTTTATTTGATTAATTTAAACACCGCCTCGACCTTATTGAATATGAATATGTATTTACTCATCATGTACGTATCATTCCTGACTTCTCATTGTCGCTAAGGATTGATGACATTTAAATATCAGCACTAAAAACTGCTGAAGGAAAAAATGTATTTGCATGCCACTCCTAGTCCAGTGATTGTGATCGCCCATTCACGCCAGTTTTCGATTATTTTATTTTAATTTTGGATTGCTGCATTTATGATAATATCTGCACACCCACGGAGAAAATAATGGAAACTCCGACCTGAAAGTGCTTTTCAATTTTGTTTGATTTTAAAATAAAGATATATTTTAGAAATTATTTGAAAAATGTAAAGTGTTTGAAATGTTACGGCTTTTGGAAGCGTAGTTCTCTTATCTATAAGCATACATTTCGGATATGATATATGATACATTTTATCATGAATTCGATTTTATTATTATAATTAAAATAAATCAATTAAAATTATTTTCGATATATTGTATATTGTCATCTCAGTACGACCCAAATCGCACCGCAAGTACGATTATTCATAATAATTTGATGCCAGCACCATCTGGCGGATTTAAAATCCCAGCAACACTCTACGGGTTTTAAAAAATGAGGTTACAACCAGGTTACGACCACTCATGTGCACACTTGAGCCTTTTTTAACCAGTCTAATAACTTTTTCTGTGAGAAAGCTTTTGAGATTTCGATTTAACGCCCTTTACCCTCCTTCCGCTGCATTTGTCGTGGTTATTCTTCCAAACGGTAAGAACCGTTTTAAATAGATATGAACATTTTTGGAAATTTCAAAGCAGTTTCAATTGCTACTGGTCATCTATACAGTCTTAGTTTACAGTTTATGATCAAAATCTTGAGTTCTCCATGTTGATAGCTTTTTAAACCTTAAATGAGCTTTTTTTATAAGTTCGAAAATTTAATGCTTTGAACGAAAGCTGCTCTCAAAACCGTGCTTCAATTATTTTACAACAATTTTAAAATAAAATAGTCACAGAAAATATTAAGACAAAGTGTATTCATTATGCTGCCAGCATGTGTACCAGAACTCCATACCGCCAGTTTTGCAGCATTGCTCACTGAAGCTTATAATATGACATTCCAGTCATTCACGAAAGCATTTAGAGATATACATATTTAGCCTCGCGGTCGGCTGCAAATTCATTGGCTTTAACTATTGTTGGTTCTTCATAACCCGTTCTGTTGAATTTTTCCATTTGCTTCATCCTGATAGACATACATACATGAATACTTATTTCCCTATCACATTGCTGGCAGCAGAGAATTTTACTTTTCGCTTGCGTTCCTACAAAATCCCTCTGATTTCATTCTAATAAGATGATAAATGCGATTTTGGAAATTGAGTCCTCAATCTAATTGAATAAGTATGGCAGCAATGGCAGCAATTATCTACAGCGCACACAGAAAAACACATACACTACGGTTGTAAGTATATATATATTTGTTTATGTGTATGTGGGGATGCACTTGTGCTTGCAATATGTAAGCTGGTTTCCGTTAAAAAGGAGTGAAAATTATTTTGTAGCAATGAGATAATTGGAAATGACTTTGTCAGCATGACATGACAATTAGTAGCGGAAATGGTTAAGGATTATGAAATGTTAGAATAAAAAATGGCATTTCGAGAAGGCAAATGAAGAAAATACGAATTGAATGATGCAACGATTCTAATGAAAATCAATCCTATTATGCTCCAGTCAAACTCAGCTGAGTGCCAATTCAGTGAACGAATATTTTTTGGAATTTATTGTGGGCACTGCTGATATGCAATGCAATGAAAATTTCACTTCCATTATGTCTTTCTAAACATTGATTGTTCAAGTTGAATGGTTTAGACGCTTAGAATTCGAAATATTTTAGAATTTAATCACATAAAAATATAAAAATGGTCATGTATTATTAATATTATACATAAATTATATATAAAAATTGAAAAATATAAAAAAAAGATATTATATATAAATATTGAAATTTTGGCAGCCGTTTGCGAGAATGTACTATACGATAATAAATTTTTGTATCAGACGGTGTGGCTAAATACTTTTCGGACCACTCTTAAGTAAAGTATTTATACTTTTTAAATCAGCCAAGAAAATTTTAATAATTTTTTGCTATAAAAAATAAAAATTCTAACTTTTCTATACAAAATGCACATTTATTCATTATTACAGCTGTCAATATTTTTCCTACTATTACTACCCCCGCTAATTAATTAAAAAATTAATTACCTTCACTGCCAACAGATACTAATTTAGCCTTCAATTTACCCTTTAATTACCAGAATTACGAAAAAATCGTAATCAATCACAATTACTACCAGTACGCACGCCGCCCACCACTGCGGTACACCTGTGCCTGTGTATTCGCCGCAGCGTACGCATCTGCATTCAAGCGAGTATCTCACGGCTGCTTTAATTGTAAGCCATGAATTTAAAACAAGCGCCATTAAAATGTAATTAATAGTAGTTTACTTACAAACTTACACATGCCACACGTCAGCCTGATTCACGCCACTCCGATCACAACCCTCGGCACCAACGCCTCGCCTTTGGTCGGCGGCTGGCTCTTTCACGCTGTCGTCGCGCGCTGCCGCCTGGCGTGTCACGGCCGGGTCAGAAACCTGCTTATGCCATTAGTATGCCCCTTATTTGTATGCGCTCACATTCCAACACTTATTTACTGCGATTACGTTTACGTTTGTATTTGTAATTGTAATGGTAGATGTAATTGCAATACTTAACCCTCGAATGGCATTACTGCATACTCGTACATTGCCGCAGTTGGTGTTTACGCTTGCTGATTCGCTTAATAATTTATGACCGATATGAGGACTTAACTGTAAGTTGACCTTTGTAGTTCCCTCGAAATCTCTTAAACATTTTACACTTATCCATAAACTGCAATGTAGTAGGCGCAGTACAGATGCTTAAGCGTTGATTAAAGGGGGGAGAAATACGAATTGCCAATATTTAATGTTCCCTTAATTTAACGGTAATGTTTTAAATATTGATTTCCGTTATTATTTTTTAATCGAATTTACTGCGGTGAATTCAATTTCATTTACACTTTTTACATTCGTCGTATCCGTCGTAGCTGCTTTTTACTGCATACACAAAGTTGCGTATACGACATGGAGGGTCAACTGATTACTGGCACGAACATAAGAAACTTTTGAGTTTACTAGATATAATTTTATTCCTAGAGTATTTTGAAATTCTAAACTCGCAGTCAATATTGATTTTGAGTATTAGTTTTTGAAAAGCTAAGTGTTATCTTGACGGTGGTTGTGTCTTGTAACCATAGAATGGAATCAAGAAGATGTTGCGAACGTGGAATAAAAAGAAAGGTATGTGAAATCTAAGGGAGGGGAAGTTGTAGACCAATTTAACGTATTTTTTGTACTAGATTATCCCGTGTTATGAGTAAAATTATTATCTGGTGTCTGCCGTAGGAGATACCTGGATCATTCTCGGAGATATTTATCGCTTATCAGCAATCTAACGGGTGTTAGATTTTATAATATAGAAAGTAGACATGTTTTTGTTTTAATTCTATCAATTTACAGCTCCAGTTCATCACGTAATATATCATAATTAATGCTTGAGTAGACGTTTTTGAGTTTAAATTTTCTTTACTTAATTACTTAAGAGGTCTCATATGAATCGCATGGGTAAAAATTTATGTATTTTAATATGTCGAATGGCCTGCGAGTTATGAAATTTTATTAAAAAGTGAATGTGGCCACATGTATAGAAATTTTTTGAAATGAAGCAAGTGTATTTCTATTACATCTTTATATCTTTTATTTTAAAAAAAATTTTAATGGAATGTTCTGCAGTTATTACCCCTTAATAGTTAGTACACGCTGAGTGGTTTTAAAGAATACCATTATAAAAGGCGGACTTAGTAGTTGATCGAATTTCTTTCACTTTTACTTGACAGTCTAGAAATATTGCGATGCGATGCTAAGTTTGGCTTAGATGGCTCAGTACATTCATTAGATATATGCACATATATATCTTCAAAGTCGGAGAGTCACGATATTGTTCCCTAAATTTGAAAACATAGAATACATTTTTATTATAATATAATTCTGATTTTGCAACGAATGATTAAAAAATTCGGAGGATATATAAAGATTTACTGTAAGTGATTGAGTCATTATCTCTTCATCGGTAATTAAAAATAATTCCTACAAACATTATATATCATGTTTTCTAATGCTTTTGTGTTTTCAGATTTATTAGAAACTAAGTCATCACACTTCTTTGGTTGTTGTTTTTTATAATTAACAAAAAAGAACATGTCTTTCGTAAGATGAGCCGTTTTCGAAGACTTGGATCTTATTGGAAAATGTGTTCCTCTCAGTTGATTGTTGAAGAAAACGGTAATAATTTATCCTTGTTACTTTATACGGACACAGATGTCATATCTATCACCTGCTTCTAGATTGAGAAAAGACCATACACTTAAATGATTTTATCTTCAGCCAGCAATGAATCGCCTCCCACAATTTTACTTTCAACGTTTTCCACCAGAATCTTAAACAATAATGTTTTGCTTTTCTTTTTCTTTTCTCCATACTTTGATAAACATATTTAGTATTATTCTTCTTCATGAAATTTCTATAATTATTTGTGTATCTTTACCTTAGAAAATGAGAAGGCAAAATTAAATAGATTATTTTTAAGAACTCGCAATAGTTGGTTTCACTTTTCTCAAGGACGTCAGGCGTTGCAAAAATATCTTTTTACGAATACCAAATTATCTCACTTTTTCCATTTTCAACCAACAATGCATGTGTGTGAACTAAAAAATGCTGGGTCCATATAAATATAGTTTCGAATTAATCGTTACATTTGCATAGGATAATTTACCGAATAGAATGTGGAGCATTGTCACTCTATTATTGTGGCCGCTGCTATGCGCCAAGTAAGCAAGAAAAAATATTCCAAACCTTAAAACAAAGTCTGTTACAAGCAAGGACGCTGGAGCTTAGCTGCAGAGTAAAAAATTGCCAAGGAAAAATGCGCTGCTTACATGCAAATTATATGTCAAAGGAATACGAAAATGAAGGTGTGGAAGAAATACCGACTAGAAGATATATTAAAATGAGCTTTGGAAGCGAGGATATTGCTTTGTAGATGCGAAACTTTTTGCTGTCATGCTAGTGTATGGGTTTGTGTGCGAGCTAGTGGTGAATCAATTGACTTTCGCTGAGGAAGTTTAGTAGCGGCAACATACAACTCTACTGCTTACTTACACCGCAAGATACTAGGAGATGACGCGCTCCTTAGTTGCACAATCTATTAAACTTTGTTGCGTCCACACTGACACCAAAGTAAATAGCAAATATTTGCATATTTTAATTATTAGCAGTAAGCTAAAATAAAAACAAGAAACAACTTAGGTGAGACTCACTGGTGAAGATGGCAGCTGTTACATGCGTACAAACACACTTTTGCTTATCTTCCCAGATGGTTATCTAACACGAGAGGTATGGCTGATGTACTCGTGTCGCAGTGGTGGTTGCAAGGTGCAATGCTGCAAGCAGCGCTCTTAAGAAGTGTGTTTGCAACTTTGTTAAAGTTCTGACAACACCTTATGACGCTACTATCAATAATTGTACACACACATATAGACACCTACACACGAGCACGATGACTGCTCTGACTTCGTAATAGCTCAATAGCTGGTGGGGTTGTGGCGAAAGGAACGTTTATGTGCGCAAGCATACTTATATATATGTACATGTATATATATATATATATTTTTATATACGCATATACTCGAGGTCCTTGGCATTGATTCCATTTACGTTAGCTTCGGTACTGTAGGACGATGCCGTACATCGGTGCAATGTCCCTTTGTCTTTACAAGGACCTTCTGCACATTTCGCCAACGTCTTCGCATTTGTTCGCATACGAAGTGCAAAGTCTGTTCTTCATCCTGTGTGTTTGCTTTACTTTTACATACAATATAAGATTCTCTCCTTTTTCATATTTCCCTTTTATTTATTCGAATGTTCTAACCATACACTCTGGCGAATATGTGCTTAAGCCGCACGCTCCATTAGAGCTATATGCGATTGTAGGAAACTTTGATTATGCTGTCGGTTAGTGAGGGAAACTACAGTGCACACATGTTTGAGTCAGCTGCTGCGCCACTGAATGGTTACTTACTATTGTGCATCTCTTTAACTCCTTGCCTTTCTACACCTTTCGGTTGTGTCAGCATACCCTTCGATTACCAACTGCTATTACTATGTGAATACATATGTCTTACATATACATATTCCATCTTATTGAATTTTAAACTCTTGTGTTTAATTTAGCTTAACGGTTTCGTTTTCCGGAGCTTTAAGCTCAAAAAGTTTTCAACTAAGTTTTAATTTACGGTAATGTTTTGTTTAATGGTGGTCTCCGCATTGGCAGGCATTGTCAAAGCCCTGAATTTATTTACGGAATGAAGAAACTCATAAAATCCATGATTTTTCATGAAATTTTTAGTGGCATAATAACATAAAATAGCGTCTGATAAAAATATATTTGCCATTTAGTGACTAGTGGTGTAAAAGTTTCAGTCTCCTGTAAATTTTGTATTCCACTCAAGGGTTTAAATTTTTTCACATTCTCCATAATAAGTATTATGTATGAAGATGTGGCCGGAAATATGTCGAAATCTTTTTCGTCAGCCTTGAAACTATTTTTTGAATTGTACAGTTTTTCTGTTAGAGTTTTTGATATTTTTATGCTATACAGGAGTTTTAAGCACTTCAAACTCAAATATTTTGGATTTTCTATTTTCTTTGAAGTAAAAAGTCACCAACTAATATGGTCTGAATTGTACTCTCAAGGACCTTTTATTAGCCTTTAAAAACTTTAGCCCGAAATACGCTTCAGGATCTGGTTTTAACCTTAATAAGTCATATAAAGAAATCTTGTTGTCACCTGAAATCCTAGAGTTTGCCAATAATCATATCTTTTTAATTTTATGAAAGTATTTGCTGTTTATCATAATAGTAATAATAAGGAGGAGGAGGATAACTATCCTAGGTTTAGAAGAGAATGGAAAACTCTCTGAGAGACATGGGGACTACCGATATTTTTTCTCTTCAGTTGATCACATCAGTTTAAAGGTAGCTATTTTTTTTAAAGAAACTTTGATATTTTATTAGTGGGAACACTGTTGAGAACACTTTGCGTCTCGTTGATGGTTTAAGTGAGCTTTTGAACTAAATACTGTTTTCAGCCCCGATTACCTTTTTAGAGTGTAATATTGTGGCACGTTTTCTATTTTGTTGAACTTGTGATACAGTTAGTAAATACAAAACTTGGTGCTTCTTTGCATTAAGATCCCTTTTTCGCTTTACTAACGGAATAAAATAAATAAATTGATAATTATTTCAAAGATAAATAATGTCTTCATGTCTTATGATAATATCTATCAATATTCTCTATTAATATAATATCTATTAATATCTATATTTTTAATTGATAAACAAAGTATAGCAAACTCTCAATTCGCGCTCGAAAAAGAAAAGTTAAATCTCATGGTTCAGCTCAGTGCTTTACCTTTTTTTTAAATATTAGTATATTTGTTATTAAACATTATTTCCATTAATGATTTCATTTTCATAATTTTCACCACATTTCACCACTTATTTTACCGCAAATAGATTTATAACGCATTTGTTTGACATATGTCAATTGCATTTTATTTCAATTATCGTAATGTTACAATTCTTTGCAATAAATAAATAAATAAATAATTATTTTTAAGCATTATAATTATTATTATTATTATTTTTTTTTTTACTTTTAATAAATAAATAAATTAAGGTGTAAATAATTGATTGATCGGCAATAAATAAATAAATAAGTATATATAAATAGAGTAAGTAAGCAACAATTCGTTGTTCCCTTCTTTTGTTTTTTGTTTGAGTTTGTTTGCGTACAGAACTAATTTCCCAGCGAATTAATTTAAAACATATTCAGAAGTATTTGGCAACATTGTTCACAAAAATTCTTGTGAAACAGTTTGTATTGCTTCATGTTTACTGAAACGCTTAAAGCTACTTAAATATTGGCCAAGTCGACTTATGTATGTCGAATTATGTACTAAATAAATTAGCACATTAGATTATTGCTTAAATTAAATAGGCACAAATTGACGGTTATTGTCTTAGGTAAATTATAACAAAGCACTGTTTTTTCACTTAGTACTAAAATAAATAAATAAATAAAATCTTTTTTGTAATTATAACGGTAATTACCTTTCAAATGGCATTTGTTTAAGGGGAAATGTTTTAGTTTTTTTACACTTTTGCTAGCAAGTGTTTTGCTCGGTTGTTGTTTTTTTTTTTAATTTCTCGCGTGAAATTAAACGCGTTATTAAGTTAATAAATAAATAATGCTTAATCACGTATGAGTGACATCAACTTCTCCATTGTCTTTCTACGATATGTATTTGCTTTTCGTAAAGAAATCAATAAATAAATAAATAGTTTATTAAATGGATAATTTATACATCATTGTGAACTGTATTTCACTACAATATAAGCAATAAATAAATAAATAATTCTGTATAAAAAATATTTTTTGTTTTTTTGACACGAAATGTCAATAAATATGTATATAAATAAATAAATAAATAAATAGTTAATTGTTTTGTCTTCGACACTTCGAAATTGCATTGACCCTAAAGCTACAATAAATAACCCACACCCGAGAAAAAACATGTCCATTTACAATTCAAATCACTTAAATACTACATTCGCATATCATCATCATTAATAAATATCTTGCTTTGTATATAAATATATATTTTAATAAATATTTAACACCTCCTTTGCGTAAATGAGCTAAGCAGAAAATTATGATGTTCATCGAAAATTTTTTCTTTTGTTTATATATTCATAATATTTTATCTCTACATAAAAGTTGTTTAATAAAAAATTTTCAAGGCAGCATTTCTATTTTGTTTTTGGTTTATACTAATATGGAAGTTGCTTTATCTATCTACTCTTTTCTGCAAAGCACATTTTCATTGCAAGGGCACCTAAGTGTCAATTATGTTGTCCTACTTTTCATAATTTCCAATATCGTTTCAATACTTAAAGCTAATTTCTTTTGTTTGTTTGTTCATAGAACTTAAAATGATATATCATAGATATATGGCTTTCCAGTGTTACCAAAGCACGTTTTTTTCCAACGGTTAATGACAATAATGACAACGAGTTTTGGTAAAGCTTAAAGTAATTTATGAACTTGTGAAACACATTACACTGTGCATAAATACTAAAAAAAGTGAAATATTACTGCATGTATAACCTTTGTGTTGTGAAAATATATTTTCAAGATTGTATTTAACACTTGTAGATAATATGCGAGCAACAAATTCTTGCATTATCATATGTATTGCCAAGTTATTTCGACACTAAGTTTATTTATAAACCTTTCAGCAATGCTGTTATGTCAAATATACGAAAAACCCGTTGTAAGTTTGCTAAATTTTACACGACAAAATACCAACTGTATTGTCGAAGCTCATTTTTGGCCACTGGACATTTCAGAGATTCAAGAATTATCAACAGCATAAGTAAGCAATGCTGATGCCTCTAAAACAACACCTTTGCCAAAGTGCTGTACATTGATTGTTATAATTTTTACAGGCACTTTCTTTCGTTTAAAAATAAATAAATATTTTAATAAATAAATAAATTATTGAACTCCCTAGCATCCATGAATAAATATGTTTCGTAATAATTTAAATAAATAAGTAAATAAATATTTTGTATATGCAATAAATAAATAAATAAATAGATAGAGAATAAATTATTGATTTGTCATTTAGGCCATTATTTTGTTACACCAAACTGTCATTATTTTAACCAAATGTCTTTCTCTTCTATGTGCTACCTCACTCCAACTTTTTCTTAACTCTTCTCCCACTTACAACTGATAGGGATGACAGAACTGATAGACCAGACGTTGCGAACGTTCGGTTTTCTTCATGATCCCCTTCTTGTAGTATTGACGTATGGAACGCGACAATTTGTCGTAATTCATAGCTGGTCGATTTTTGCGTCCACCCCATAATTTCGCTACACGCACCGAATCTTCTATTTTGAAAATGCCCCGGTTGCGGTCGATCCAACGTATGGCGGTGCCATGGGCATGCGGCTCGGCTAAGAGTTCCTTGAGGAACTGCCATAAGTGTATGTGTGAGCCACCGCTACGACCGCTGCGCTTGGTGTCAGTTACTTTTGATGTTGTTGTTGTACTAACAACAGCTAATGTGCTTGTGGTGGGCAGCATATCTTCGTCATCTATTAAATCAAAGTGGAAGAATGTTGTTGATTAATATGAATATGAATGTATGAATGAATGAAGCTCACCATCACTTTCTGCCGCATTGTTGTTGAAGTGATAGCGCCACACCTCTAGTTGCGCATACAAATCGGAGCCGCTCTGAAATTAAGGAAAATAACAAATGCAGATCAGTTTGTAAATATGTATATTGTTGCACTTTTATGAAATTTTAAAAAATTTTTGAATTGTTCTTTGCGAAACTATTTATAGACCCTTTACTTACATACATTAATTCACCGATCAAAGGAATAGTCTTCATTAGAAAGGAGTTCCTAACATAAATAAAGATCTTTAAAAGCAGGGCCTTTCAATTGAATTCAAAATAAGAAGTTCTATATTAATTCTGTAATTTGAAGAGTTTACTTAATTTCAGTGTTTCCGTGATTTGATAAAACAATATAACCTAAGATAGACGACTTAAATCTCTCTTAATTGCGTTTGAAAGAGATTCTAAAAATGCAATTTTCGGGTCAGCATGGCCCAGATTGATTATCAATGGGTTAAGACAAGTAAAATTCAAAATGTCGGGTCTATAAGCATAGATTACTTATTTTTTTTTTAGATAAAGCCGGACAGGTTCTAAATTATTTAAACAGATTGAAGAGTACGAAAAGCAGTAAGCGCAACATCTGGAAAGCAGCAAGGTAATTATATTTTTTATTCCAATAAGGGCTTAGTGATAACCTATCTACTTCTGGAAACAATTGCATTTATAATTATCATCGCAACAACCTTTTATATCCTTCCAAATACGTCTACTCGTATAATTAAAGATATGTTGCAAGCATGCATGAAAGACAGCACTTTTCCTTTTACAATTTATACTATACACATAACAATTATATTTACTGAGCAATGCCCAAAATATCAAAATCCATTAAGTGTGTCTGGCAATAAAACAACAATTAAGCTGCGCAGCCGCAGTTGGCGACAGCGCCATACACACACACATATGTATTTCATTTTGTATTGAAATTCGGCCTTGTCGTGACGAAAGTCAAGAGCTCTCATTTACATATGCTTGGTTAATTCCAAAGTCAGTCAAAACTTAGTCATTTAATGTTTATGCGGTGCCATCATTACTGTTTCTGTTTTTATCTTGTCTTTTCTAAGAATTATGTAAGCGCCCCACTAATGTGTATAAAAGTGTGAGCGTGTGTGTGGAAAGAGAGATAGCGCGGTTACACAATTCGATAACGACAAATAACTGGTATTTGCGGCGATTTTTGGAAGTTTAACTAAATTAAGCATTTTGTGCAACTACTTAAATATATAAAGCGATACATGTATACATATGTACATTAGCTCGACCTTTGAACGCATTTTTTGATCTCTTAGTGCTGGGCTCCCTTTCGGAGGCTTAGTTTTTGGAAATATTTTATTGTTATCTCTTTTCTCAACTTCTTGTTGTTGTTAATTTGATTAATAGTTTAGAGAAAATTATTATATGATTATAGTAGTGTAATGTATGAAATAAATAAATGGCTAAGTTCAACACCAAAACCAAAACTCGAATTTCTTTTGTAAATTATTAACTTAAATTGCTTATTGTTGTGGATATTTTGAAAATTATGATTTTTATAAATTTTTAAAGGAAAATAATTGCCAAGTAAATGTTATTTCTTTTTACGGTTTCTCTCAAAAGAGTATCGTGCTCTGCTCTATCTCTGCTTTGTTTAATCTTTCAATACGGAAAATAACCTGAAATATTTTGATCGCTAAAAATTGTTCAAAAAACTAAAATTTATGAGCTGAAAGGGTCTAAAAGTCATTTTACTAAGTGAATAGATAATTTTTACATGATAATCTGTAGGGACTAGGCTTTATATCCGCTCAAGAATTGTCATTTTGCAATCCCTAAATATATATCGAATAATTTATGTCGCTGTAAAAAAAAAAGCAAATCATATTTTGGATGAGCGTTTGGCTAGGAGAGTCCTCAGGCTCCAATTAATCATTTGATTAGGAAGAGATAGTATTGGGTCCAAGTAATCGAAAGGGACCCGAATCTAATCAGAGCTGTTAGCTTGGCTGCAATGCCTAAAACTATAATAATACCTGTTCAAGAACAACAACATCGCAAAAGTCTTTCTCAAAATTCGTCCGGATTTATAAGTTTGTTCGTGTCTGAGGAAAAGTGGTTTCATCACTATTAAATTCGCATTTATGTCGAAAATTCAATTTTTATTCTCTCTTTTCTCTTCGCTTTTCGCTTCTCTCTTTTTAAAAGACTCTAATCATATCTAAGACAGACTTTCACTGAATTGTGAAATATATTCGAACTGGTTTGAAGTAAGTGTTTTAGCATTCGAAAGAAGAAAATTATTTCTCATTTAAAAATTTCCAATTGAGAATCGGCCAGAAAAGCTTAAATTAGGAAATTGTGTATATTGAGTAACTATGACCCAGAAACCCTACTAAACTTGAAATATTTTGTTGTTGTTATCAACTGGTTTGAGTTTATGACCTTCTAGATCGTAGGCTTCAACTAAGAAAGTGAAAATTCAATAACTGCATACAATTTTTCAAGATCCAATGTCGCAAGACAATTTTAAAAACTTCAAATTCATTTGTTGCCGCGAAATAAATTTCATAGTAACCTATGGGTGGTTTTGAAGTGCCTTAAAATTTAAATTTCACTATTTCCAAAATGGTCAGAAATTTATATTTATAAATTACTAAACTAAGCTTAAGCCTTTTGAATGATCATTAAACCTTTTCCTGCCAATTCTAGGTTAAATTTTATATATTAAGAAGACGCATAATAATTACGGAGATGCTTTGCCCTGACTAAAACACCTTCCTAGAGTGCCTATAAAATAAAACTAATTAAGAAAAAGAAGCACCAAACTTGCAGCTTGTTATCGATATTTTAGTATTTCCCTCATTTAGATCAATCAACGCTGACTTACCCGTTACCAAAATCAAAGTGCCAAGCAAAGCAAAATAAAGAAACAACCACAACACACAATAAAGAAATGTAACCTCTCTAACAACAACTGCAAACACATACACACTTGCAACAAAAAAAAAAAGAAGAAATGAAAAGCTAATTGCAACACCAAGCCGGCGCGATGCCATTCAGCTGAGATTGCATTGATCGAATATTTTCATTTGCAATTGACACGGTAACCAACAGCAGTTCCCAAAAGTGCAACAGCAAACAGCAAACAGCAGACACAATACACATAACAAACGAGTAGCGAGTAACGAAACCCAAAAAACTATTAAGGTTGGGATATTTATAGACAAGAGCATAAGAGTGGGCCAGAGAACAGACCCCGTCGCCATTGCGCCGAATCGGTAGTCGTTGTGAATGTGCGCCAAAGGGGGTGAGCGAGCGGTGGGTTGAGAGTGGCCCAACAACGTGGTTGGCTATAAAACACCTAAAGCCCCGAAAGACACGCAATCTGCAATACAGCGCGGCAAATACAAGAAAAAATAGCAATGGAAACAACAACCAAGGGGTTTTGTATGTGTAACTACAACAACCATAATGACAAAATCGGCTCACTTTCACCTTGCAATGCCGTTGCTGGTCGTTGGCTCGGTTACTTTATTTCCACATCGTCATACGAGTTGTGTTGTTGTTGCTGTTGTTGTTTCGACTGTTTATAGTGTTGTTGTTCACCGCATTGCTATTGTTGGTGTGTCTTGCTACTCTACAACTTGCTCGTCTCTCTTACCAACCAACTAAGTTGATGTTCTTGTTGTTGTTGTTGCTGCTGCTTTTTTTGCTTTTTCACATTATGCACATCGCACAAGCTTTGGGTAAATTATCACAATTCGGCGCATAATAATTTTCCAGCTGGTCGCGGCGAAGCAACTTCAACGAACCACCTCTCTGCCCCCCTTACGCCCCCTTCTGCCGTCATTGTAAGCCGCCAGCAGTTGTAGCGGCGACAGCTACAATTTCACTAAACAACCTTCACACTCGCATTCTTTTTCATCTTCGTCCATGACCACGGTTACTGATTTTTTCATTTCGCTTTTTCGTTTCATCGATTGCATTTCTTCAAAGACGTCTGTTCGAGCTATGGCTGCTCGTGATTGTGTCTGGCTGGTGCGCGGCTTTGACGTGATCACGGTCAATCTGGCGCTGTCACCGAAGCTACTTACTCTTCCTCTTTGCACTCCCAAAAGAGTGTCATGGATATGAGGTCGTTCTGGTTGCGATTTTGTTTTGGTTGCTGTCAAACGTGTCGTTATTGGCATTGTTGTTGCATTTGCCGGTTTTGTTGTCAGTTTCGATTTTTTCGTTTTCGTTTTTTGTTTTGCGCAATTTTTTCGCGTTTCTGATTTTATTGATTGAGCTTATAATAGCGTATGTTTACCGATCAGAGTTGCCATTCTGTTTTTAAAATCATTGTGGTACAAAGTTAGAAATGACAAGGTTTTTGAGAGCTACTTTGGATTTAGTCTATCCATTCATTAGCGAACTGAGAGAAAACATTTTGGAGTTTTGGAAAAATAGGAATTGCTCTCCTAGGAAAGCTTAGAAAGGAATGCTTTTAAGGCTCTTGGCTAAATCTTGAACACACGACTACTCTAATGTTAGACAAGAACTAAATTGCTCTGCTAGGGCGGTCGTGGAGTGTAGCAAACATAGAGATTAATAAATTCTTAACATTTCTTTATATTTCCAATCAGTGAAATTAAGTATAGAACCCATTATAATTCCAAATATTTTCAGAAGATTTAAAGCAGGTCTAATACCCCCATTCACCGTTCCCTCATTCATTAAAGTAAGACGTTTTCTTGTCCTTTGAAGGTCTGTGGAAACAATTCTCCAAACTAACATATGAGAAAATTTTTTGGAGAATACCGTCTATTGGTTCTCTTAGCTTAAATTACGCTCAAAATAGCATATGGTTATCAAAACAAGAGAATATAAGAAATCTTGTATGTTTTGGGATTGTAATGTTTACGAATTTTTACCATCTCGAGAATAAAAATGAATATTTATAGATCTCGTGAGAGGCCCTTAAATTATTTTTATATAAAAGCAAAGAATAATAATTTGAAGAATCCCAACTGCTCTGAGAACATTTGACGTTTCACAGTATTGTATATAGAAAGTGCTTTATATTTGGTTAGTTTGAAGCGAGAGAACTGAGGTGACCCCGAGTCATAAAAGCATATTGTAATTAATAATGGTAATTAGTTTTAACAAACGCTTCACGAATTTATATCCTTAATGTTTGAGTCTCACAACTACACAGTATTTCTACGGGTGGCAACATTGTTCAATACTTTGCGCATGTGCAATTCATTTTAATTTTATTGTTTTTGTTTTATTGTTGCACTTGTTTTCCATATCGCTTGGTGCTAGTCATTTACTTTCGTTTGCATACCCGCTTATAGAACAAAAACAACAAAAAACATCGTAAAAATTCAACTTCTTCAACAAAGCTCATTCAAAGCGCCTCTCTCGCTCTCTTTCACGGTCTATCTGCCTCTTCCTCTGCCGTCTTTATCGCTGCATTCCAGCGTTTCAACTCGTTTTGATACTTTTTCCACTAGCCTTCCTCCTTTATTTCTGATCTTCCATTTGGCAAGTCCAAAAATAAATTTAACACATTTTTATGATTATTGCTTTTAACTAGTCACTTGCCACTTGTGTTGGTGTTGTGGTGCGTTAAAAGCTTACTAATCGTTCGTAGGTTCAGCCGTATGTATTGTTGTTGGTGGCGTCTGAAGCACCTCACCGTTTCGCTGCCATTTCGTTGTTGCTGTTTTCGTTTTAGTTTAATTATGGCTTTTGGGCGCGAGCGCTGCTTCTTCATTGAGTGAGTGTGTATGTGTGTGTGGCCATTGTATATGAAAATGACGTCAACGCAGTTACGAAACTTGTTTCCTCAATTCTTCGCCTCCTCTTCGCTAGTTTGTTGTTGCCTACTTATTTGTGTTTGTTTAATTTTAAACTGTCTATTTCTGTGCAAAATTAAAATTTGGCCCCTCGATTTTGTAACCCATTCGTATTTGTTATATGAGTATTTGGAATTTAGTGCTCCCACTTCGACAAGCCTGTCCTTCTTTCTCTTTTCTACGCTTTTGTTGCTGTTTGTGGGTATCTGATTCATAAGTAATGCTTTCGTCTTTTGTCCAACATTAAGCATCATTGAATGTGTCTTCCGCACATGCCGAGCGGCCCGCCCGAATGTGGTCCAACACGCTGTAACGCTGTATTTTTGGGGCAAATGCATATTAAGGCTTACACCATTTACGGTGTCGCACACAAACTTAAGAGCGGTTATAATGGAAAAGCTGTCTTGCATCTTGCTTTATTTTTCTGTACTCTACTTAACACAAGGGACGGCTTATTAAATGAGTTGCGATTGCGCAATATAAAATTGTTCGAATTCAGTTTTATTGAAAGTTATGTTAAAAATGTTTTTGTTTTCCCACTCACCTCTGGCACTCGCCGCTTAAATTCATCCTCGCTAAGTGATATCAGTGCTGCACCATTCTCCGGGAATTTCGTCTCCATATCTTCTATTTCTGGCAACTTGAACTGTGCTACTGTGGAACGTAGCCAAGAGTGTGCTTGAGATACCGACCAATCGCAGGGGTCTAAAAAAGATACGATTTACACAATTAGACACAATACTTCCAGTAAAGAGTCAGTAAAATAGACGCAGACACTTTTCGAAAAGAAATGTGCCACACATAAGTTTTCGATGCTCCGCCGGATTTCTTAAAAATATAGACCCAATGTACTTAGTGTAGCTATAATTTCTTCTGCATAAATAGATTTTCAAAATTTCGGAAACATTCTGACAAATTATTAAAATCACTAGGAAAGATCTCCTCGATCGCATAATATTATACCGTAGGGAGAAATTCTTCGAAAATGAGTCGTAACCTCTTTACAATGTATGAGCTTATAAAATGATCTTAGTATATCCAATATGCCGGATTAATGAATTATGAAGAACCCAATGTATAAATGTGAAAGGTTAATCTTAGGAAAAGTGGAAGAAGAGCCATGAATCTATTACATAACAATTTGAGGTTATGTTATTGATATCGCAAGTTTTTAGCATTCACGGAATCTGGATCTAGATTTTTTTTTTTAGGTTGACATTTTCTTAAGATTTATAATATAATATTATTTATAATATTTGGATTAAAAGGCTGTCAGGAACTGCTAAAGCCTCCGTACTCTGCCTTCGAACTCTGAATTTTCGACTACTATGAATCACTTCGAATTAAATTGGAAAATTGAAGATAAATTCTGGTCCATCGACTGGAAGTACTTAAATTCTTATAAGTACTATGAAACTTCTCTGTAAGGAGCTATGGCTTTATAAGAGCTCATATTATTAAAAAATGAGCCCTTAAAATCACCTCCGAAAAGAACTGAGTCTCAATTTATAACTTACCTTGCGATATCTGCAGTTTGGCACATGTCTCCACTGCCTGGCTCTTCGTATCTTCGATAGCCATTGAGATCACTTGTTCGATATTGCCACCAACTTCATTCATGCTACAAACCATGGGAAAATGGTTCCTTTCGAAGAACTCACGCAGCATTTGATGATCTTGACTTTTCTGTTGTTGTTGCTGATGCTGCTGTTGTACGGGCATGTTTGTTGCTGTCGGCTTCAAATGAAATTCGTTGTTGCTGTTGTTGTAATCGTTATAAGCCGTGTTGGAGAACTCCTTTTTATCGAGCAACATATTCAGATCGATTAATGTCTCTACATCAGCATCGAGCGGTTCCGATTTAATATCGGGCCACGATGAATGCGGTGACGGTGCTTCACAGTTGGACTCTGGTGGTGATGGTGGCAGAATGTGCAACTCTTGTTTAATATTGCAGGCATCTAGCGCGGGATATGGCGATGAGGGGTGTAGAGATGAACGTGACGAGCTCAACGAGGAGCTCTTGGACTCGGAACAACCGGCGAATTGTGATTGCGGAAAACCGTATTCCGATTGAGCGGGACTTGACTGTGGTGAAGGATAAATATGTGGATACGGTGGTGGTGGTATCAACTGATTGGGTGACTTAAGCATCGGTTGCGGTTGTGGCTCGCGCTTGATCTCCTCCGGCAGGGAGATAGTGGAACCGAACGACCAAGCTTGCTCGACTTTAATCTGTGGTGGTGTTAATAAATTGTGAAACGGCACGGATGTTGGAGATAATGTTGGCGTTGTTGTTGGTGTAGTGGGTGTATTACAACCAAATTGATATACTATAGTGGGTATATTCCCGCTTGTTTGAGCACAATCTTGAGGTAGTAGTGATAGATCGAAGTTGTCGGCATAGGCGGCGAAAGGATCGTTGTAGGTGGACGAAGACGACGCAGAAGACGCAGAGGCGGACGTGTTGGATGGTTCGAGAAATGCGTTTACAGAAACTGCTTGCTCCACTTTGAGTGAAAGTGAGAGTTGAGCGGATGATTGCATCGGCGTTGTTGTATGTGGAATAGAAGGTGACAGCTGCAGATGGGGCACAGTTGTGGGTGGCGCCAAGCAATTGTTTTGAGTTAACTGAAACGATGTGAATGGAGGAAAGAAATTGTTGTAGAATATCACATAACAAAGCCACAGTTGGTATATTTTTCTAAACTTTTGTTTATAAAATTCTATGCGCTCACTATAAATCCCATTCAAACATTTCGATCACGCACAGTCATACTTACTGAAACACAATTTTTACTATTTATTTTGAAAGGAAATCTTTTTATCGTAATATTTGGTCGCTTTAGTTGAGTTGTATCAACATAAGCGCGCTATAATCACAGCCTTGACTTCCGCGTACGTTTCCATTGAAATCAGATCAATCACACATTTGGCCATTAGCGGAGCGAATGCCGCTGAGCATACCGTCAACAAAGCGCGTCATTCTAAAACTAGTCGCTACAGCTTCTATGACAGCGCTAAATATTTCTGCTGCGCCGCGCCAAACTCCAAAGCGTTCAATTTACCTCACTTGTCGCTGCCATTTTTCAAACACTTAGCAATGCAAATAGCGACATTAGCGTGTTGGATGGCATGACGCCACAAAGATCGGGCGCGATCTGTGTACGCGAGACGACTCAGAGAAAATTCCCAAACGAAAATGCATTTGTGCAAGCTGTGAAAGCCCACATTTTGATTTGCTCAAAAACACCCCCGTAAAAGCGACAAAACCCTCAATCGCACACCAGTGTATGAGTGCTCGTATGTGCATAAGAATTTGACAGGCCCACACAGCCTCGACTACAGTATAGGGTGCAATGTTAGTGCAAATGTATGCACTGAAAACTCTCAGCTCCAACCAAAGCCGAGCTTCATTGCTAACTGTTCTTCTATTACTTTGTATTTTTCAAAAATTTCCGCATGATCGGAGCAAACAGAAAGAACAAGCCTTGGCTTTACTAAAATTGCATTTCATGCTAGAACTCGTTCGGTTACCATTCAGCTGGCTTTAACCTATTGTCGCTCAATCTTCTGTTCTGTCGTTTTACTCTTAAGAGATTCGTGGAAAAGCGCTCAGTCGCTGATCAGCTCAAGCTTGAGTGCGTAGTTGAAAGCTAAGCTGTTACTATTATTGATATGAACATATCATTAAATCTATTTAGGAGGGAAGAGTGTGTTTGAGTTAATATGTGCTGATACACAAAATGTGTATTTAAAAAAAATTTTTTTCTATATCTATCCATTTATAATATAATTGATTTTATGTAATTTTTTGCGCTACCAATACGCGCCCTGAGAAGCGTCTACAACGCGTCGCACAGTGGACCGTGTTCATAAAAATTTTGTGTATAAAAAACCTTTTACAGTAGAGGAAAACGGTAATCAACTACTTTTATTCTCCCTTATGAGGTAAATGCAATCATGAAGAAATAAGTTTATGACTACGGGCATCGTAAACACTCCTTTTATGATAACGATTACAAAATTGTAATTTCAGTTTTGAAAATCATGGAAATTATGATTACAGAATTGCAACTAAATAGTTTGTGGTTTACGACTTCAGTAATGGTAATCGTGAAAATTATAATTTGATTACTTAATTGTAATTAAAAATTTTGGGATCTTAATATTAGTAAATGAAATCGTAAAAATTACGATTTCGATAGCATGATTGTAACTTATTAATATAAAGTTTATATTTTTAGTAATTTTAAACATGAGCATTAAGATTACGATTAAAAAATTGTATTAATTAAATAACTTTTGGTTCATAATTTCAGTAATGGTTGAGTTTACCATTTTATAATGCAAAGCATGAACATTAAGTTTCACATTACAAAATTGTAATTCAATAATTTACGGCTTACATTTTCAGTAATCATAGTCATGAAAATACAATCATAACAATACAACAATAACATCACAACATATAACATCACAACAATAGTTGTCAGCGTTAGAAAATTTGCAAAGATATAGCCAATAATTAAGTTACGAATACAAAATTCGAGCATAAATGTTATTTCTGATATCTTATAAAATTTAAATTTCATTTTATGACCGCATTTCACACTGTGCGCTATTAATATTGTGTAGCTGTTGTTGTCATTAGTGTTTGTTTAGCATTTGCCAGCGGCCGATTTTTTAAACTGATTCGGGGTTTTCCAACGGTAAGCTAGTTTGAGCTCGAGTCCACCAGGCGTTAGCAGCAAAACCATGCCAGCTAAGTTCTAAGCTTGCATGCACTCATATACACAGTTACATATGTACATACATATATACTTGCATGTAGCATGCGAGCATGTGCTGTATAATGCCGACGGCACTGGCAATTTTATTCGAACGCTGTTTGAAATTTATATGCGCGAATTTACTTCATGTGCTGTACATACGTGTATGTGTGTGTGTGTGCGTGCAGTGCTTGCTGTAAATTTAAATGCAGACATAAATATGTAAATGCCAACTAGTCACGAAGTTATTACATTTTTTATTGTGCTATGCTGACTGAAAAATTGAAAATAAATAAAATAAATAAAAAATTGAGACGGTATAGAAATAGAAATTCAACAACTGGGGGAGCATAGAATAACCCAAACGCTGGAACATGCTTACGCTGGGGCTTTACAACAACACGCCAGCCGCTGCTGGCTCCTGGCTTCTGGCAGCTGGTAATTGGAGTAGTGATGTGGGCAGATAAGTTAGATACGCTAGATACGCCGTGAATTGTGCCCGTAACCGTACCATTCGCTTTATTTTGTTATTATTTTTGTATTGTTAAACAATTGCAAACAACAACAAAGCGTGAAGCTAAGTACAATACTATAACCTGGCAGTATGTGTCAATTGTGCGGGAAAATTAATTGATTTTAATTTCTAAAAATAACTTCGCGACACGGCCGTCTCACCAGCAGACCTACAGGCCAGACTGTAGCAGACCCTGCGCCCGTCCGTCCGTTCGTGCGTTTGCCTGTCAGTCGTCGCGTAAATTGTACACAATGAAACTTATTGTGTTTTCGCGAAAAAAATCACTATTCGATTTATGACGTCTTCGAGTTGAATTGAGAATTTATTAGCTGCAACATTGACAGGTGTCGAAGCGCAAAAGCAGCAGAAGAAGAAGAATGATAGTTAAGAAATAAAAGTAATAAAACAACAATCATTGTTGATTTGCTATTCGCATGCTGAGTTAAAGCTGGCAATTGCTTATATCTTGATTTCCAGATACTATTGCCTATTGCCTCAATTCGTCACGTTAACTTTATTAGCAGAGTTTCAGAATATTTTATATTTTGCCATGTGGCGTTGTGTGAACGCTTGGAAAACGTACACTGAGTTGGGTTTTCTGTTTCATACAAATAACAATTGTAGCATTTGTTCGCAAGCATTTTAATAAAGCAGGAAGTTCATTGGAATTTCCATAGTGATCTAATTTTGTGCGCAATATGGCACAAACAGGACAAGGCGAAAGGTATGTTAATAACATACTTTTATTACATAAATTGGGTACAAAAATGTAAACACTATAAATCAATACATATTTGTTGATGTGATATTGAAGCTCAATGGGTGCTTTGCAGTGGAACTTAATTGAGTGTGAAAGCAGGTACATGCGATTAGATGGTTCAAATAGCCCTTTAATTTAGTCAGTTAGTAAGCGATCTGTAGTTATATTGTTTTTGATAGCTTAACTGACTATACCCCTTGCTTATAGCCTTTTCAGACAGTCCTTAAATTGAGTCAATTAGTGAACAATCTATGAGTGTACTTACAGTTGTTTGAAATAGGGTTTTGGTTTAGTTAATCCCTAAGTGACTGTATTAACACATGCCCTGTACGTAAACGTATATCCGTCTCACACAGCCATTTAATTGAGTCAATTAGTAATTCATCAATAATTATATCATAGGTGTTTTAAACTGCTCTTTAAGTTAGTAAATTAGTATATTGTCTAAATTAATACGAATGTATTTTGGGAATTTGATAATTGAGCCAATTAAGGCCTGTCTGAGACAATTTTTATTAAGAAAATAGCTAATTTACTCAATTTGAGGTTCTACTTCATCTTTAGTTCTTGATAAACTAAACTTTTCTTTCTCCAAGTGAGAGATTTAGAGACATTTTGAATAAAATTTGAACAACGTGAACTGGAAAAATATCTGATTTATACTTAGCAGTAAAGAACTTTTCTATAATATAAGTCGTCTACAGTTCCTTATTTGTTTTTTTTTAATGTGATTTGAATACGAGATGTACTTGAAAAGACTTTTTTGTAGAAATATGTGTATGATTATATCTATATCTTATTAATAAAAGCAAATAAATTATAGAGGACGCCAGCTCTTATACAGGGTTGCAAGTACTTTTTATTTTTCAAATTTGTAATTGAGCAGAAATAATTTTTGTTAGCTAAAATTATATTTTATATCAATAATTTGGGGTTGCTAGGTGCATTATCTTAGAGATAATGGATTTTATACAGGCTTTACACATTTTTCCAAAAAATTTTTTGTAAATCATAAAATATTAACGAAACTGCATTTTGCTATTTTTTAATACAGCTGCAAATATTGAAAAAAAATTGTTTTGTTACTTATCTAGTTTAAATAAACCGTTAGGGATCGAAATTTTGAGATAAGTTAGAAACAAATTATTATCACACCCATTGATTGATTTTTTTATTTTTTTTTTTTTTTAGGAAGGTATTGGCATGAATTCATTCTATTATAATATATACTTGTTGTTGTTATTGTCACAACTTCCATCCTTTATGTCCCTTATGGTTTTGAAAAAATAATAATGCAGCAAAGCCTATTAAGGTCTCAAAATTATTCCAAATACTTTGATAAACATAACTAAGAAAATATTCGAAAAATGTATTTAAAACAAGTATGTACTAAATTAATAAATTTGTAAAAAATTATTTGAAGATTCAAATTTACTGAAATATTAAAAATTTAATATGTAAAAAATTTCCCGCATTTTTCTCAACATAATTTGAAATAATCACTGGTGAGTTTAATACCCATGTCCACTTTAGTAAACATAAAATATATTTACGCTTTTCATAATACATACATACAGCACGCAAATTCCATTTACATTCCCCTTTACACGCGGAGCGCAGCGTCAGTTCACCATACGCACACACATGAAGCCAATCGAGTTCGTTGCTTAAGTCTTTCGTTTGCTTTACTCAACACCATGCTAATTTCATTGAATTTGGTTGAAATTGAAATATTCGATTTTAATTTGAAATTCACGAATTCCAACCGCGCTAGATGGTCATTTGCGGCTGCAGAAGCTTGACTGACAAATTGCATACTTAGTAATTGAAATGGCAAAAATCAGGAAAACTCGCGATTTTAGTTCAAGTTAGATATATAAAGACATAATTGAAATAAAAAATTTCTAATGCACATTTTTGAACGTTGCGTTATGCCATTGCGATTGCGTTATTTCTCTTGTCGTTTAATGCCAGTTTTCTATTTCGCCTTTAAGTGAATTGTGTTTTTTTTTTTGAAGGTCTTTGCGTGACGAGTGTCTTTGGCCACTTCGCTCGTGAATCATCGGTACGCCTTTGATAGTAGCAATTTAAAATGAAATATGCTTAAAGCATTACACATTATACGCAAACGACGCATAGCGTTTAGAACGAAGAACAAAACAACAACAATAACAACAGAACTACAATCGCAAACTACAATGCTTGCATTGCCCTAAGAAAAAGAAATGTAAAAAGTATAAAATAACTTCGTACATAGTAATAAAATAAAGAACAACAGCTCACAAATGTCCAAGTAATTTATGTGCACGTCAGCGGCCGCAGGAAAACACCATTTCATACATGCCAGAGATATGCCTTAGCATTGGCTGATAGCACGCTGATATGCACAAATTCACACACGCGCACGCACAAAACCAGCAGGCATTGCACCGCCTGGCGAAGGGTTATGCCTTTCTCGTGTCTATCGGTTGCCAAAAGTCCAGTGCAACGCAGCTCCGACCGTCACGTGCGCATGCGTGTTGACAGCGTCAGTCGACGTGCGCTTGGCCGCACGACTGCTTGCTGCGCATTTGAAAGCGTTCTAAGTGAATACCTCTATGCTTTTGTTTGTTGTTTTTGGATTTTTGAATATTCGCAAACGGCCACTTGCGCACTTCTAATTCTGTAGGCGTTTGGTTACGTTGCCTTTGCGCTGTCATCGCTACACGCCGGTGTTCCCGTCAGTGCTGTGACAAAGCGTGTATGCTATTTCTGCACGGTTCATTATTTTGTATGCAAAAATTTATGCTCAATCATAAACTGACGCAAGTTAAGTACTCGCATTTAAGTATTTTCCCTATCAATGCATAAAATCAGTGCTACCATTATGTGAAGGATTGTGCGCAAGTGTTGTGCTGACTTTTTTGTAAAGTGCTGTGTTTGGTATGTGCTTTATTAAGGTAAATATGTAAAAACAATGCAATAAAGTACGTTGGAGGAGTAATTGTGGCTACATCTGCTTGTGTATAAAAAATCTTAAGACAATTATATGAATTTTTATAAATATAAAAAAAAATTCTTTGAAAGTACTGAAAGCCTTTTAATGTACTTAAACAATGTGCTTCAAAAAGTGTTACCTGATTTGACTATCTGAACTCGTGAAAAAGTTTTATATGAACTTGATGGCAACCCTTTCAGAGATAATTATACTAAAACAGTCTCTGCATGATTTCGATAAAAATTCAGCTCAGCAATTTTAATAGTAATACTTAAATGTTTAAAAAATTGGTGCTTTCTATTGGATTTTGTAGGTTATTTAATAAAAATGTATAACAAATTTAATATCCGCCAATAAATTATATTATACTGTTTGACAAAATTCAATATTCAGGAGACATCTACAACCTTATTTATGTAGTTGTCGTAATATATTTGCATTCACAATCACATGGCAACTTTATTTGTATTTCTTGAAAAATTAAAATTTTTTTAAAATGCGCAAAATTGGACTAAGCTCCTTTACTTCCCGCTTACATTGTATATAAATTCCATAAAAATATGTGCAACTTAATATTTCCATATGAAAAATGGTAAGGTGACTCTAAACATGTGTAGCCGGTTTCAGGCATTTAAATCTCATTTATTTGACTTGCTAAGCAATTAAAATTTTAATTATTTGGCTACTTTAAAGTTATAATTTTATAATTTAAATTAAAGATGCAGGGCTTCAAACATTTGTTTACGCGCTCAAATTCCCTAAAAATATTTGCATTGAAAAATTCCCGTTTTAACAAACGTTTTAACTATTACGATATATTGGTTTTTATCGAAAAGCCGGTGAGAGGAAAATCTATTTTTAGCTTTACTGTAAGATAAAAATACAACGATTCCCTTTGCTACCGTGTAAAGGAGAATTCATTTTATTTATGGAAATCCCTTTACGTGAGTACAATTGGCGTATAGATTTATGCAATCAATTACTATTTGCCAGTTATTAGTCATCAGTACCAACTAGCATCAGTAGTTCTCATCAATTCAGAGCCAACTAATCACAAACATTTGTGTGTGTGTGTATGAGAGTCTGGAATATATTAAGAATGCAACAGTAATTGAGTGCAATAATCCGACCAATGCAGCTGAAGAAAATAGGGAGCGCACATCGGCTCATTGAGACTGAATGACGTTAATTATTTGTGGGATTTTCCAAATTTAAAAATATAGGAATTTACGAAAAATCATTGCCGTAATTTAAATTGCTAATTTTTTGAATTCGTATTGAATAAGAGTTGTTTGTTGTTAGCACATTATTCAGGTGATTACTTGAGTAGAAAATAGAAAACTTGAATATACAATATGTGCGACATTTCATTTTCTCAGCGGAAAAATTATTAAAATTTCTAAATTTTTTAAGCGATCGACTACAATGAAATTGTAGTGCCATCTCACTCACAACATATAGACGGCCACGGAAGTAGCGATAATGAAGGCTGAACCTATTTAAATAGATTTTGTGGGTTGTAAAATATGCTCCAATTGTTTAAAACTAAATACTTAGTGGGTTGTCACTTGTTTGAAAAATTGTTTCAAATAATAAAAAAGTAGTAAACAAAGAACCACTAAAGACAATAGAGGTTTGAAAAAGTTTCAAATTTAAATTATTTTCGAAAGGGTTGCCAGAAGTTAAAAATTTTGCCTGCATAAAATTGGTAAGATTAATGAACAAGATTGGTACCAATTTATAGATGTTAAAGACAGTGCAGTTGAAACTGCTTTTTGGGTAGTGTTGCCAATTACAAAAAATAAGTTTTACGAAGAAAAACGAGTTATTACCGTATGGGTTTCAATCTAAAGAATTTTATGAAAGCTTATAGTTGTAAAAAATCATTTTGTGAGCGTTGCCACTTAAAGAAATTAGTTAAAAAGGATTTATAAGAAAAACGAGTTAATACAATAGGGTATCAATCCAAATAGGTGTAAAAAAGTTTACAATTGAAAAGACAATTTTTTTAGTAGAATTACCACTTATTTGATTTTTTTTTAAATTTATTAAATTAAAGAAACATTACAATATGGGGGTCAAAATAACCAGGCTTAAGAAATATTTCTCTTGGTGATATATTTCGGAACAGGTTGCAAGTCGTTTGAAATATTTAATTCACGTTGTTAATTCAATATTACAATATTCGCATCAAATGACAGATAATTGAGAAACCTTTCATGTACATGCTTTAAGTATCGAATTTTACTCAACACAAACCAATCATATATGTATATACGATGAAAATCGATGTTTAAGAAACAAATCTCCAGACTTGCAGTAGATGAGTTGAGGGACAGCAAAGATTTTTATATGAGACTTTTTACTCATTTTTTACTATTAGCTTGGTATCTTTTTTCGTTGTACTTATAGCTCAGAAGCGGCTGTTTTTGTCGGAGCACAGCTCTACGTACTTAAGCTTGTAAATACATACACACGTATATACACTGTAGTAGTGTATGTGTGCTTAGAACACAGCTATTATGAAATCCAGTTTGTTAAGACACCCACCACCAACAACAACACACAAGAGCAATTAAGTAGTAAAGGAAAATAACAAACATAAAAAGTATGAGCATAATAAAATCAAGCGCTTGCGCACGATCAAATAAATGGGTTTGTACGCGCTAACAAGCGATCTGTACGAATATTAAATCAATACAAAAGACAAGAGATAAAAAAATACAAAAAAACATAAAAAATAAAATTAGAAACATAAAAAAAAAATAAAAGTAAAAACAAATAATTCCAACACCATCTTGCCAAGTAAGAATACACAAGTGTTTATTTACACACGTAGTTGTGTAAGAGTGTGTGTGTCAACTTGTTTTTATTCTTGACTTAAAACGTTCGTCAGTGTTCCATATACATAGATATAAACGAAAGATTATTTGCATTTATTCTGCTTACATTTTCAAACGTCTTGTTGTTGTTGTTGTTGTTGTTATTTGCACCAATTTGTTATAATTTCAATGCTTGTGTTTTACTCTGTGTGGCTGTGAGTACTCAGTTGGTTTTTTCTATTGTACATTCTGTGCAATGGCAACTGACCCAGCCCAACCCATCGGCCGCGGCGCTCCAAAGTAATACCGACCGATTAGCAGCGCTTGGCGTTTGGCGTTTGTCTGTCTCTGCTGAACAAAGAATTATTAGACTTGACTTGATTTGTATTTAAAATTTAACCTTGAACAGCTGCAAGCAATTGAAACCGTAGAAGTAGCTGCGTTGCGGAGAGAACCTGTACAAAGTTACAAGTTTTATTGTTGCTGCTACTCTTTTTTACTTTTTGTACATTTGAATGCCTTTGGGAATGGAAATGATAGCGGGAAAATAATAAAACCGGCCCGAAGTGTTCAATTAGTATTCATTTTCAAATCTTTTATTATAAATTTGCAATTGAGTTGAGTTAACAGTTAGCTTGGTAATTACATTGAGTGCATAGTACACCGCTCCCTTTGGCTACGCTGAACGGCTCCTGCAACACTCTATCCAACATTTCAGTGTCAGTAGCGGACGCTTTTATCAACATATTCAAATATACTCGTTTATTTATGCAAGTATATATCAATATTATAAATTTGAATTGCATATTAGAATAGAGCGGGCAAAAATATGAACGACATGCCGGTACAGGGTGGTGCAAATTTTACTTTATTTATGCAATGAAGTCTTGACATTACTAGACGGCTCAAATATTACAGCTAATATAACAAATTCATATGTGGATATATGCAGGGTGAACGAAAGTTTGAATTGGTAACTGTGTATTGATAATTTGACAATGCAAGATGCCACATTTCCGACAGCTCAGTTGTCACAGCTCGCAAATACGAATACTTTGAGTCCAAATCGTTATACAAAATAGGTTGCGTTACCAGAGCTATGTGCAGACAATAAATTGACAGTAACCGTCTGCGATTCATATTTCTCTGCTCGCTATCTTTGAGCTCTACTTTTTTATCGAAACTTTTATATGTGAAAGCAACAAAAAAGTTAGTGTGCTGTATTCTATACAAGAGAATATGTACATAGATATCTCATTAAAGTCCTATAATCGCTTCATTCAAAAACTGGAAAATAACTTGATGAAGAGCTCCAAAAATTACTTTAGCTGTCTTATTTTTGTTTTACCTACAAATATGGCTATTATCTTAAATTAGTATGTTTCATGTGTGAATTTTTGTTGTTTTAAAGTCGTAGAGACATCCATGGTAAATTTTTGGCAATCGAATTAACGAATCAGAATAAACCTATTTTTTTTTAATAATCTTATATTTATTTGTTTAAATTCATTTTGTTCTTTTTCTCTTATTTTATTGTATTATATTACTTTTAGTTTGCTTCTATTTCATATTATTTTTTACTAACGTGTTTAATTATTTAAAAAATGTTGTACTTAGTCATTTAAGCCATAAACCTACATGTGAACCACCCTGCACACATTGACGAATACAGATTTGTTGCAAATCTTGCGAGCCGCACACAAAGCGATAGACATTAGGTAGCGTTCGGCCAGCAACCAGTTGACCTTGGTTGCTGCTGTGGCGTCCAGTCGTTGGTTGGGACTGTTGCGGTGGCAGCGAGCTGGTAGCAAGCAAAGAATGCATTCATTTAAATAAAAATTAAAATTATATTAATTTGTAATCGCTTTGCAATTGCAGCTATTTCTGTTTGTGGATGCACGAGCAGCAGCATTTAGAAGCATTTTTCTTGTGGCAGGTGTGCAACAGTCCCTACTAAAAGTCAAGCGACATATTTGAAATGCCCGCCGCACCCCCCAAACAACCTCACTGGTATGCCATTAAATCTCAATCTGTTGTACAGAAGATCATTTGAATGCCAACTATATGCTGTGCTGCGCCAGAGCGCTGTAGCTGCGCGCCATGTGCGTGTGTATTAGTGACGCCAACTCTGTGCGGCACGTTTTGACAATAATCTGAAATAATCGCATTACAAGAAACGCCGCAGGCATGCCGCACCGAAGTTACATTGCCGTGAGCGGCTTAATTAATTAAAGCCGTGGACACGGTGTTGGTAGCGGCGCATGCGTGGGTTGTGCCGTTGGAAAAGTCGCAAAAAGAATAAGAATCTTATATAAATATTGTATGGAATTATGCAAAAATTTTAGAATCAAGGCATTTCGGCCATTTAAGCAGCAACAAACCACACAACCAACAAAGCTGTTTTAAAATCATAATCATGTACGCGGTTTATGCTTGTGGGGCGGGTAGCAACGCGCAATCGTGACTTGGAAGTTGATAAAATATTAATCTCAATTAAGCGACAACCTTTGGCAATTTCAAGTCGAAAATCAAGACAACAGCGTCTATGGCTAGGTCCACCACTTGTATATGATTGTATGTATGCATGTATGTGGAATGGTGTCGCACGAAGTTTGCTACAAAATGAAGTTGCAAATTGCAACATTGTAACATGCTTCATGTTGTAACTTTGTGCCTTTTTATTAAAAACTTAGAACTGTTGACATTTGACAAAAAGCGATTCCAAACTTAATATAGATAATTCATATGGAATATGGAATGTCTTCAGTAAGTTTTATATGAGAATTTATGTAGAAGACTAGCTCTCAATGAGAAAGAAGAGGCTATTTTTAATTTTGGAATTCACCGAAAGTGTACCTCTAGCTCCCTTGAATCTCTAAAAAAAATGTATCAGTCACTTAGAGGCAATCTAAATTTCGAAAAAGTTTCAACTTGTCGGATTGCTTCAACGCGTCTCCTTAAAATTGTGGAAAAAAATTGAGAGAATATATACTAAACCTCTTACTGAGCGATTGAGCAAAGTTCTCGGGACTTGAAATTCCTTTTGATGTTTTTAAAATTTGTTCATCTTTTTCTTTTGTTCAAGAGCTTTTCTAAAAGATACAGAGACTGTTGTAAAAAAATTCTGACTTCCGTAGAAAATTTGTGGATTTCAAACTAGTAAACACGAACTGACGCTACTTTTACCCCCAACAGAGTGCTTCTCCCTTACTGTTTCTAAATAATGTTGCCAGCAGTAATTTTCAAAATCGGGAGAGGTTTTGATAATTTTAATAATTTTAATAGTGGAATTAAAATGGATAAAACTTTCGAATAATCTCGATGGTATCGAGACGTTGAGTAAGACAACTAAGTATCTGCGAAATGAGAATACAAACTTTTTTATTTTGAATTTTAATAATTTGATATATATAAATATTTTTTATGTACAAAAATTTATATGCAAAAAATATATTATTATATTATATACAAAAACTTTTTTTGAGTTTCTTTAAAAAAAAGAAAAGAAAAACGAAAAATAATCCTTTTTAATTATATTTTATGAGCTACAACTGTCATAGTTAGTTTTTTGAAGCTGGAGTTATGTATAAAACAGCTCAGCTGTACCTATAACTATGTACACCAGACAACATTGCTGATTTCTTTAACGTTTCTTCTTTTTTTTTTTTAGTTTCCTTGTATGTCTTGAATTTTTATAAATATGCCAATACTAAACTTTTACTAATGCAAAATCCGTTTTCTTTTAACAATTTAACTAAAAGAGTAGTCGATTTGTATCGTTCGTAAATTTATTAGAATACGTTGGCAACATTTTATTATATGAATATAGTGAATATTACTACGAATATTTACAAATTTTGTGGAGGAAATTTGAGAACGTTAGAGGAAGAGGGAGCAAGGCCCTCGAGATGCCTAGAGTTGCCATATAACGGAGTGTTCTCTAGTAAGTGACAAATTTGAAATTTGAAACTTTATGTGAAAAAATCCATACTTATTTTTTGTTCTACCTTAAGAATACTGTTTTTAACACTGAGCTGTATAATTTCTACTAATGAGTACACCACTTAAATTATAGCCATTCTAAATAGGTGGACGCATGCGAGTGCTTTTACGCCTGTAAAAGTAAGCAGTTAAATCTGCAATAGTAAAAAAATTATAAATAAATGTCACAAACGTTCTTTGGTTGCTGTTGTTGTGCTTTTCAAATATTAATGTCGCCACCTAAGAACAGATAAGTATTTATGTCATTGATTTTCCATTTGGTTTTTGTTATCTTTGCCTTGCATTCCATACCATTTCTCCGCATTGATGGCAACGAACACACACAAAAACACACACACATACGCAGAACACACATTCATAATTACTGACAGTATTTATTTTATTACTGCCATAATGAGCGATTTTCACCCCATAATACAGACGCCCGCCGCCTGCCGCGTCCCAGGCGCAGCGGCCAACAGGCCAACAGGTCTTTAGCTGTGGTGTTGCATGCCGCCGAGCCTGGACTGCCTACGTACTCGCACATGCATAGTTGGACCATGCATGGACGACATATTTGACACCAGCGTGCTTGTAGCCAGCGGCGCCGACAGCAACAACAGCGTAGAATTAGAAAAGTAACACAAGCAATAAAATGAAAATAAATAAAATGGCAAAATGAAAAGCAAAACTGTTGCTGAAGGTCCAGCGCCGCGCTTTTATGGCATTTTATGTGGCAAGTATGTTTGTATGCTGGTAGGTACGAGTTGCTAGTTACAATGGCAAACGGTGCGATCGGTGACGTTGACGGCCAAGTGTCAGACCGTTTAGGCATTTGTGCATCAACAGAGCGCAGGGAAGTAGAGCCGAGAAGGGGGGAGTGCTGGAGCGCACCATTAGTAGTTAGTTCCAGAAATAGCTCCAGTCACAGCTGTGAGCGGGGTGACGTAGCGCGGCGCGCTAAATCAGCAAATCATGATGATCATCAGCAAATCAATCACAAATGGCCAATTCAAGTTTTTGTCGCCTTTGTACTTTGAGAAACAAGAATATACTAAGTAGGTCTTCAAAGTGTCGCTTATTGGCGGAGTGGCAGCGCTGGCGCTGGCAGCAATGCTGCTCTTGCGGGCAAAAAACATGCATTATAAGAAGATGAGGAATGTAGCCGCTTTCTGTTGACAGCGCCGTCAGCCGCCGAGTATACTCCAATGGTGCAATAGCAAGAACAGCGCCAACAGCGCCAACGGAGGCAAAGTGAAAATGTCATTTCGCAGAATTTGCTAATTGTTAGAATCTTTCTGTTGTTGCCCGTTTACTAATGCACGCGCTATTATTATGCGCTAGTGCTGCAACACAATCACGCACACATACACTCACTGCCATTAGCTAGCTGCTGGTCTGTTTGGTTGCTTGTTTGGCGGCCATTGCTTTGGCATTTAGTAGATTGAAAGTTGGCAATAATTAAAAATAGTTTCCATCCATCTACCAACCGCAGTCGTTGCGTTCCACCATTCCGGTAGCTGTTGCCTAGGCGCTGGTAAAAAACGCTCACCTGTAAGCTTGAATAACTGAATGCATAAATATTGTCGCTGTCGTTGCACATGTGTGTGCGTGTATGTTGGCGCGCTTCTATCACTGGGTTAAAAATAAATAAATTTCTATTTTCCACCAATCACCTTTTTTGTCATTAACAGAATTTGCGCTCTGCACTACATTCGGAGCATTCACTAACTTTTGATTCACTTACTAGCTTACTTAGTTGCTGATTGTTGTTGCTTGTTATTGTCGATGTTTTCTGCGTAATGAATGCTATGAGTTTTGCTTTCTAATGCTAGTGGTCTATAATCTACCTATGTGGACTCTCCCTCGTTCATTAAAGTGCAGCATAAAATTATGGCGTAAAAACATTAGCGTTTGCTATAAGCACAAGCACACACACACGAAGCAGCAATTGTTGATTTAGAACACTAAAATTCGAATGTAATGACAGTGCGCCTAATAAGCGCAAATTTGTATACAGCATACAGCATATATATTTGTTGCTTGTTGTTGTTTATGCAGAACAGAAATTAGAAATATATTTATATATATAGAATATGTTGGTTTTTGAGCGTACCTTTTTTTATTACAGCATTTTTTTTCATAGATGGGGCTGGAGTAGCCATCTTAGAAACCTCAGATTTAGTACTTGAATTTGTCAAGAAATTTAACATATGCATAGAGTTCCATGAAAGCAAAAACGTATTAACCAAAATACTACTCTGAACGGCAGACAGCATTGTTTAGACAACATTATCTAGAATGAGTTTCTGCTTTTCTATTATCACAGTTATTACAAAAAGCAATATAAAAGATGAAACATTTTCTCGAGTCTGTTATATATTAAAGTGAAACAATTTTGATGTTTTGATCAGTCACAGTCAAATTTGGAGAACATTTGTTATTCCATTCGCGGAGCCCTTCAATAACGGTTTCGCCCCTTATATACCCAATTGCAAAGCCGCCATTTTGTTTAAAAAAAATTTGCAAAAAATTAATTATATTGGAATTGTGGGAATTTTTTTTTTTTTAAATATGAAAAGAAAAAAAGCTCATGTAGAATGAAAAGTTCGTTTCTAATAAAATTTGGTTTTTTTTAAGAAAAATCGCTGGAGATTATTGCTATTATATTTTCAGTGCTCATTTTATGGGAGATAAAGCGAGTAGTATCAAATTAATGTATTATACTATATATTATACATTTTAAATGTTTATTTTATGTTTATTTCACGCCGTCTAGACTATATTTGGGATCCGCTAATAACGGATAACTAACGGTAATGATTTCAGAAAAGTTCAACAAATAATAATTCCTCTTCAACATAATTTTAGAAATATATGTTTATTATAAAAAAGAAAAATTTTTTTAATAAAAGTTATAAGAAAAAAACAACTGTCGTTATTGACGACATCTACACATTGAACTGAACTTGTTTTTAACCCTCATCCATGTGTTCAATATATGGTTTAGGAGTATGCTTTTATGGTGGTAGTTCTTGTTCGAAGTTCCAAATGTTGGTGAGAACAGTTATTCAGCTGCCGAGATTCATATATTTGTTATTACTTTATCGGTGTTGCTTAGGGAATTGTCTGGATTTCTAAAACTAGTTATGGTTATATGTCGAAGCTATGGGTCATGCTTGGGGTCATGCTATGGGTCGTAGCTTGTGATCACAATCCGCAAATAGCTCAATAGTAGAATAGTTAACAATACTAGGTAAGAACTTCTGAAAGGCGCTCTTGTATTCACAGAATAAAAATTAAGAAGAACATACATGTACTATACATTGAAAATTAAAGTCTTTCTGCAGAGAATTATTTAATAATGTAGTCTGATCAACTTTTGCTACAACAATTTGATCAAATTCCTCTTCCTACTTCTAGTATATGTGTTGGTTTCATTCGATAAATTGAGCATCCTACAAATCATAAAGTATCACTGCATATCATTATTGATACATGAGAGGTTTGCCAATGCCCAAAGAGAAGCTATTACTCTCAAAACGAAATTATTCTCTAATTTTCGATTTTAATTGAATTCATTTGATTTGAACCCGCGACCCACCTAAAAAAGCACTCAACGCACTCGTTTCCAGCTGAATTTATCACCCTCCCTAAGTCTGTATAGCATATGATTAGAAATGTTCAAGTACTTGGAAACATAAGCATACACATATACATACATTTTTTGTAAAATAAATAAATATAAAATAAATAAATAAATAAATATAAATTTTGTAAAAAGTCAAGATTTGACATCCAGGCAAGTGATAAGGCGTATTCATACCCAACAGCAGAGGTTATCAGCACTAACATAAGATCTGTCTTGTTATTCAATTTTCTAGCCTATACATACAAACAAATTTTTTTGAAACTTACTATATACATAATATATAATTTAATCTGTTTTTGAGTTTAATATAATGGCCCGTATTTTTTAAATCTAATTGTTAACAAATTCGATTGTATGTAGAAAAAGAAATGTATAAAAAATACAGTTAGTTAAGTGCATATGAGAAAACTATTTGAGGTTTGCTCACTAAAAGTATAGCCATTTGTTTATTTCAGACTCATAAACATTCATAGACTCGGCTTACCTTAGTTGAACTCGAATGGAACGTGGACATTTTCTCGCCTTCCATATTTTCAGCGTCCTTGTGTAGGTTTTGAACAATTCTTTTGTTGTTATTTTGGTATCAATTTCGTTGCCTCTCTAGGCGCCGCAGTTTGAGTATTTCAGAGCTATGAATGACCTTGCATTCGCCCACTTTTAAACGAACACTGAACTGCGGAGCGGAGCTGCTAACAACAGAAGTACTGGCTGCGACCGTTGGATGAATTTCATATAAGCAATTCCAATATAAGAAATATATCTCTTTCCCTAATAACTTGTAGCTGAATCGCAGGAATGAGAATACATTTGTGTTTGTTGTTGTTGTTGTTGTTGGCAGGCGTCTTCTGCGTTTGGCTGCTGTGTGACTAGGCGCATGCTTCGAGCGCTGCGGCCGCTCAAACGCTATCAGTGGCGGCAGTGTGCGTGCGTAGTGTTTGCTCGTTCAGTTCGTTTTCATTATTATTATTTTGCTTTACGAAAACAACAAAAACCGTGTTTGATAACACTTTAATATTTCGTGTACTGGTTTACTTCGTGCGGCCGTTATTGCTGCCGCGCATATTCTCTGCTGATAAAGATTTGCGTTTTCGCAAAATGGCTCAGCTTTCTGAAATTTGAAAATTTCAAATTTTATATTCTTATTTGCCAACGTTTATGTTAAAATATAACGCGTTGTTTCTACCTGCTAGCAAATAATGATTATTCGCGGCTTTGTATTTTTGCTTATGCCTTTGCCTTTTATTGTATGATGATCGTTTGTTGTTATTTGTTGATTTTTGTTTATTTATTTTTATTTGTTTTCTTATACGGTTTTTCAATTATCACTTGCGTAACTTGCTCTACTTAATAGCATTATTGTGGCCAAAGTCATTGTTGTAGTAGCTGTTGTTGCTGTGATGGCTTATTTGGGCGCGTTACGATTGGCGTTCGTAATAATGGCACACATCCACACACCGCACACGCACACTGGCTGGGGCAAAACTACGCCGACTTGGAAGTGAATTTCCTTATCTGCTTTTTGTCGCTTCTTCAGTTGACTTCTTTCAATATCAATATTTTCATATGTTTTTTTCTAAATTTTTTTGTTTAATTGTTTTTGTTTTTGCGCTTTTATTGAAGTTTTTCAAATTATTTACTGCTTTCGATTTCGCACGCATAATTCACCGTTAAATTTCTTGTTAAACAGAAGACTCAGAAGAAATGTTTGTTTATTTCTCGCGCACACTGTGCGCCGACCACTTGTCGCTTGCTGTCTTTAATTTTTAAAAATCTATAAACTTCTTAAATTGTTTTATAATTTAGATTACCAGTTTTGTTTCAAACATAATCACAATTAATTATTTTATTTTTTTGTGTTTTGTGTTTTGTTAATTTTATTTTATTTTTTTATTTTTTTTAATTTTTTTATAGTTTTTTGTTTTTATTTTTATTTTTGCTTTTTCTATTTCTCGTTGATCGTGTCTTCACTTAGCACCGAAATATGCAAATTAATATTTTTGATTTTTTTCTCGTTTTGTTGTGTAAATATTTTGTTATTTTTTTCTTTTCATTATTTTTTTCAAACCTTAAACCGCTTTGTTTTGCGAAGCCCAACCGTTCGCCTTGCCTTTTCGCTCAAATGTGTTCGCTGAGATTTGAAAGATCGCATGTCTTACCTCATTCCAATTGAAAGTGGAAGCTTTTATTACCAAACTGGTTTTGTGCAAAGAGTGTGCTGAGTGCGTTTTGTAAATAAAGTTGGCGTTGCGCGTATTACCAACACTATACCTACACACACACAGAAGTCGCGCTTGGTGGCTAATCAAGTGTGTAGTTAGGCAAATGCGCCGCCAGCACGCCAGCGCTTTCAATATCTGTTAGTTAGTGTCTGTTTAATAGCAGCAAGCGTGTGGCGCGCAGCGTTTGATCGTCACTGTCAGTCAGTCACTCCTGGATTTTCATCAACATAAGCATTTTTGAGTCTAGTAGAAGCTTTGAGAGTGTGTGAGCTTTGCCGCGCTTGAAGCTGAGCTTACGAAAGCTCAACGCACGCGATTTGTATCAAGCTTTTACAAAGCATTGGCGCAAAATGTGCCTCCAAAACGGTGAAGTGTTACATAATAATTGTTTCGAATAAAATATTTGGTTCAACGAAGTTTGTGCGCTGGAAAAAATAATCATACTCGATTTGCTATTGATATTACATAATATTTGATTGTTTGGTAATATTTTAAAATATGACTTTACAGTTTTGTAGTTCAAACATATCTTAAGGTTTATTTAATCAGCTATCTGGCATAATAAATATGTAAGTTAATATCACTTGAGCGATCTGATCGATCTAAATGTGATCTGAATTTAACTGATCATCAGTTCTGAACTCTCTTCCTCTCTCTCTCTCTCTCCTCTTTATGAATGCTAAAAATGTGTGTAATGGCATTTGTACATAAATATTAAAGCCTACCTTATCGAGATCACCTATCCGAAAATTACTACTGTGGCTGCTCTTCTTGTCGACTGATTGACCTCATTTATGCAAAAATTATAATTTTTTAAAAGAATGTGTTTTCCTGCCATTTTCAAGGAATTTATGGAACTTGTAAATGATCTCATCGACTCAAGAGTGAACATAAATGAACTTCTTGTTTTCTGCTACGGTTTAATCAAGCTTTGATCAATTATAAAAGGTCTTCATAAATGTGCTATTCTAGATACTTCTTAAATTTCAAGCTATATTTCCAAAATTACTTCTTCGTTCGGCCATAATTCGAAAAGCAAAAAAATCTTAAAAAGGAAAATTACTTAGAATGGACAAAGTCTCTGATAGAGCGTTGACCTAAAATACTGCCTAAATATTTCGTCAAAATATCTTTTTCTTTGTCATATTGTGTAGTGGAACCTTGTCTTAAGAATATGGTCTTCGAAATTCGATTTAAATTTTGGCGAAATCGATAGGAGATATTTCCTAAATAATGGTAACGATAAACGGAACGATTTCTACCATTATACGCTACAGAGTATGGAGCTAATATTACTAGAACTACTAATTAGTAATATTTATTTATCACTTTCCAACTACTGAAAAGGATAAGGCGCATCCAAGCGTAAACTACTTAAAGACAATAGTAGAATTGAATAGACCCTTTCCCATCTAACAAATGTTAGAACACACTTGGCCTTGTTAACTGCCATGCTAATGTGAAGACTAAACATGATTCTATGTTCCATTGTGATACGAAGATCTACAAAATTGTGTACTCGCTCTAGGGAATATTTATCTGACCGAGGAGTATTACTTTTATATATGTCTCAAAACTGCTACCATCACATTAGCTTCCATTATGTGTTTAATTTATTCGTTATTTTTCCAATGGTGGCCTCTATTACAGATTGTGACTACCTATGTACATCCAACGGGTGATCATCTAGAGACGCCTCTGGACTGCCATTTGTATTTTAATACGACATTTTCAAGAGAATTCAGTCTAATAATCCTTTCTTCCTCTCATTCTTTCTACCCCTTAAGCGGCTGACAAGCGCACAGCGGCAAGGCTTATACCACCCGGCGGCCAAAGTTCTTTGGCACCGAGCTTAGCAATTGCACGCGTCCTTCCAGCCTTCCATAAGGAAACTAATACATGCATTTCCATTTTCATATTATTTCTATGCGTCGCGATGGCAATGTTATTTCGCTGCTGGTGGTGTTATCGATATTTTTGCTTGAAAGCTAAACCTTTCACTTCACTGTACCCGACCGTTCGCTGATTCTTCTAATAACACAAGACATGCCACACTCGATTTATGGCAGAATTTATTGAAACGCATAAAGTACGCATACAAATACCACGCGTGTACGTATAACCAATACATAAACACACACACCAGCAGAAGTGAATGACATCTTGATATGTTCGACGTATTGCAACGGTAAGGCAGTCCCCAGGCAATCCCCAGTCCAGCATAGTTGTTGCTATTGCTTTCGTGTAGCATGATTCGATGTATGTACGTATTTGTGGTTGTTTTTGTTGTTGTCGTTGTTGTTGGTTGTTGGGTGTGTTTCGCTGTCATACTGATTGAATTGTTGAATGATGCTCACTTATTTATGTGTAATAAAAATCGGTTTGGCGAGCCCTCCGCATTCGTCGCATCCCAGCTCGGACCACAACGAGTGTGTTATATCCTGCGGCTGTCACTCAATCGAATGCTAACACCATCGTGTGCAACGAAACCGTTTGCTCGCATCTTACTCCATCTCTTCGCTCCGCTGGCGTCCGCACATTGCGTTACAAGCCGCAATCAAGTAGCAGCAACAACCACATCAAATTACAAATGTCATTGTGACATTTATGTTTCATTGCACAATGACATCGATGCAATTTTTTGACAAGTCATAAAGTGGGTGATAACACGTTAGGTGTGTACTCAAACTTAATATTCGTCTCTAGAAATATTTATTATTGCGTTTCTCTTTGAACTGCGACTGCCCCAGTTGAGTGATTTCAGGCAGTGCCAGGTTTTACTTCGCCAGGAATTCCCACTCTCCTAGAAAACGCCTCGCGCGAAGAAAAATTCGACTAAATACCCACTAAAGCTTCAAGCAATTCAGAAACTTTGAAATACGTTCATTGTATCGCCGATATTATAATACGGGTTAGATAATGAGATCAGAAATTATCTCTTAAAAATTTCTTGAGCTTTTATATGAGTTTTGTTAGCGATCTTTTCATTTCATTTCGGAGAAGACAAGAGAGGTTGAAATTTTATTTCTAATGAAGGCAATGTTCGGACGAGAGGATCTTTTAAAACGTTGTCTATACTTGAACTAGGAAAGCTGAAATCGATTTCGTTGAATTAGTGATCACTAGTAAGAAGTAAATTAAAAATTTTTTATAGAGTTTATGTTAAAAAATATATACTTTGCTAAGTTTTGTCCAAGTTGATTTGTATGAAGTGACTTTATAGCTGTATATATGCAATATGTTATATTGTTTTTCGATTTTCTCTGAAATAATTCGAACTTAAGTTTCCGAGTAGTTGTAGACTTACTGAACCGATATACTCGTTTGAGGTTAGTTTGCGCACTCTCCGAAGTTCTGTATACCGGGTTTCCGTATTATTTGGTGAAGCCCTTGAATCTGTTGCATAGTCCATTTACTCCATTATAAATAGTGCCAATTTTTTTCACTCGTCTTTATTTTTGAAGTAATTTTTGTGATCTTTTTGAACACAGTAGGGCACCCCTAATTTAAAATCATCCAGCAATTTAACTTACTCCTATCATAGCATTTGCAGTGAGGAAATAAAAGAAAGTTGCATATAACAACAGGAGACGACGACACTCGTTGATGTGATACAACATAATGCACTCGAGCAATTTCCAGTTATGTAATTTTAACACTAGCGTTCCGCACCGCACCACCCCGCCACATTTTTCCCTTTTTGACATGTGCAACACGCCCGTAATATTTATTGTGGAAGCGAACGCACGATTGCAATAAGTCCACGCGCTTACCCCCACCCATTCCCATTTCGTATGAAGATGGCTCAGCGGCCAATACACTCCCGAAGCGTACACTGACTTGACAGCAAATGAACTAACCAAGTATTCCAGCGGGGTAACGTGGTTCTAAAAAATATCAAATAAGGGCTGAGGAGTCAGAGGAGCGGTGCTTTCTGCGTGAAATGTGCCAAATTAAAAAATACCACCAACATTTTCAAAGGACGTGTGGGAATTCTGCATTATGGAATATTTCTATTTTCAAATCATTACAATGCAATACATTTGGGGGAACCTGTGAATGGCTTTTGTGCACTTCTAATTTTGTACTTTGTGCGAAAACATACATTCCGTGTGTAAAGCGCTCAGTCCCTTTTGGTTTTATTCCTGCGCTGCAGATGACGCAGGCACTTCAGCACAGCAACGAAGAGAACAATCAGCAGCAGGAGAGCCAGAGCGAAGACGCTGAGTACATCCAGTGAGTAGTAAGCGTAGAAGCTGAGAGGGGAGAGGGTGAGTAGAGTTATTGTAAATATTTATAAAAAGTTAGAAAGGCTACTTCAAATCGCGAGCAGGTGTCTGCAAGTGATGCGCCCCTCGGTTGCGTAAAGTGTATTCAGTCCAAAAGATTGCGGTCTCTAGCGGTGCAAACGGCTGATCAAGTAATAGCACGCGTCTCGCTCTGTTGTTGGAAAAGCTTTTAATATTTAGGAATACCAGGGGAACTCATTCAATACTCATAATGGAACTCACCTAACAGCGCGTATATATTTACCGTTGTGTATAATATCGTGTACCGCGCGCTGTAACCTCGTGGCAGTCAATTGAGCACCGAATGTTAACTGTATAGCATAGCCGTCGGCGACTGCCTTAGCTGCATTCACATCATGATCACAGAATACGGGCAGCATTATCACCGGCACGGCATGATAAATCGCCTCGTACATGCTCAGTAAGCCGCCATGAGTGATGAAGGCCCTGAGACGCCGATGGCCGAGTATGTCTTGCTGAGGTAACCAATTGCTCAGCCGCACATTAGACGGCAGGTCACTGATTTTTGCGGCATTGCCATCCCATTTCCATAGCACATGATACTGCGTGAGTCTTGCGAATGTACGAATCAAGATTTGGCGTAACTCTTCGGGCATATTAGCAGCGCGCACCGATGAGCCCATCGAGCAATAGATCACACCCGCCGGTGCTGACGACATAAAGTGCTCCAGTTCGTGTGGTAGTGTGTTGGCTGGACGGCAATGAATGCAGGCGATTTCGGCTAGATGCGGGTAATAGGGGCGCGGGTAGGTCACACTAGCATGTCCGTTTTGTAGTATGAATGAAACGTTGCGCCCGAGGGTGTAGGGATGTGGTACATGATGGCCCAAGTGGGCTTGCAGCACAGCGTGTACTTGTGCGGTGCAATACTGAAAATTAAAAAGGGAAAATATGCAAACTTTTTGTAATTTTGTCTATGTATTAACCATAAAATGAGATTTTTGGAGTCTAGACTCAACATTCAAATAGGTTGTCATGGAAGTATGAGGCGGGTACTAACGTTCTTTTTCAAATACGAAAGTCATACTTTCACTTGCTGAGAGTTTGAGACGGAAATCTCCATTCTCACTTTCTTTCGGTTTCCTTGACCTGGCCCCTGGAGGGAATGGTCGCAGGTGGAAACTACATAGACAGTATATGTCTGCGCTACTGTGAGGTATTATTTTTCTTTTACTCAATCTGCAAAACGGCAGGAGTTTAAGGAGTGAAGCAACACTCTTTTTTGAGGAGCAGTTAGAATTTTCTGAAAGAATAAATCTCTACGTACCTTGTGTAGTAGTTCAGCTGAAATATGTGTAACAACATTTACGAAACGTTGCAGGAAGTCCATGGACTGAGTGAACTTTGTAAACACGTGCGGTGTCACAGCATACACATTCGGATTACCAGCTAGAGACAAGCTGCCCGTGTAGAAGCCAACAGTGTTGATGTACATGAATGGCACGCCAAGCCGATGTACTAAACCCAGTGCACATTCGGGAAAAGCGCCATCGAGAATGGCCAAATCGTAACTTTTCGACAGTAGCGAGTTTATTGTTGCTGTATCGCTCAGGAAACTCTTACAAGCCTGTGGATAGGGGTATAAAATAATACAATGTACGAAGTTTGAACTAAATGTTCCTTCACCTCTGTCGGATATTGCAGTGCGTGCCACGCAGTTAGCGGCGGTTTTCCTTCATAACGCGCACCAATCAAATCCAAGTTCATGTATTCTTGTATATAATTAACAAGTGGCCCTGGTGCCATCTCTTCTAAGCCGTCTTGTATTGCATCAGATTGAAAACCACTCACAAAAGTAATTTGGTGTCCCCTGTTGAAAAGCAGAAAGCGTAATTATGAAGTAGAATGAGGTAGAATGAAGTGATGCTTAATTACTCTTCAATTACTTAATTACTTCTCAGTTACTTTTCAATTACCCTTCAATTATTCCGTGCTTACCTGGGTGTAAGCCCATTAGAGAGCGCCAAGAATGGTATCTTGTGTGACTTAGTGCCCCCCATGGTTATCATTAGGATATTCGCCGCTTGTGCTTTGTTGAGATATAAGGCGGATATCAGCGTATACGAGAGCAGAGGTACTAATATACTCATTTTAATTGCTGTTTGCTCCCAGAAAAATATTAACCGTTGCGCTCAATTCAAACTGCAATCACTAAATGATAAACATGTCGCTTTGGTTTCTCCAACCGGTGTATTTGACTGTGCGGAAAGATCCGTCACGCGACATTCAAAAATTAATCATACGCACCGCCGCACGCAACAATGTTTCTATTTTTACAGCAGCGAGTTTGAAATTAGAACTTCTCAAAATACTTACATATATTTATTTGTGGAATTGTTTCTATTTCCGGAACATTTTTTTTTAGTTTCTAAGTATAAGGAACTTCAAATAAAAACATTCGTGGTCAGTCGACGAGTCGCGCTATAAAAGTGCACGTTCTGCCTCTGAGTATACGGGGCAATAGTATTATATATAAGCACATTTTTATGCTCCATTTATCAAAAGCATGTCTATATTATATGTAGTCATAAAAAAAAATAAGTTTGGATACATATACAATGCACACACCGGTCGATGAAGCCAACGGCATATATAATTTTCATTTTATTAATTTTAGGTTATGCTGATATTTATATTACAAAACGAGACTAACTCTCAAGACTAGCGAAGTTGTAGTCAGTAACATTATTAATTGCCTTGTGCTCCTTTGTGCTATGTATTGTATGGGTTCGTCGTCGTAGCGGAATCAGTTGTGAAGCTGATGAACTTGCAAAGAAAGGTACTATCGTCCAAATATCATCTTCTCGTTCTAAACTCAGCAGGTCTGACCTCCGTTGTCCTCATGTGGTTGAATACTGGACGGCTGGCTTTGACATGTGCTTGGTGAGAGACCGAGCCACCACTTGTGTCATTGCGAGATCCTTCTGGGACCGAGTAAATGCAAGAGCTCCATTGAACTCAATGAGTATCCATGCGGTTAGGATAAAATTTTTGCTGGATGTTAATTTGAAAAGTTATCTAGAAGGTCAGACAGAATCATTTCGGCACTGCCTTTGCACAGTTCACGTCTCGCAACACGAAGTTACTTTTTAGATGTCATGCATTCAGCCATTTGGACGAACTGGGGTGAAATCCAAATTAGACTCAACATATCTGAGATAGACTGATAATGCTTTGTCAATATATGGGTGTTTTGATCTAGCTTGAGAAGTTTTGTGGTATCAGATTACTGGTCTACAACTTTCAACGTGCTGGAGTTCTTCTCTTCTCCAAATAGGTATGATTTCGTAAAGATGAGTTTTTTTGTCGATAATTACGGTTCTATGCTTCTACTTTATAAAATTACAGTAGGAGGAAAAATCAGCTGAAGTTCTCAACTAGAGAAAGGCTCTAGAGAAAAATGCAAAGGTCTGCAAAGGTGACGTATCCATTGAATTGATTCTGATTTCTCTCTACACCTGAAAATTGGTTCACCAGAGACGCTCAGTGATTATCAGTCTGTAATAAGATCACTATGGATCCGTTTGTGTTTCAGAGGTTTGAAGGGAGATGTACACTGTTTGGCTGTAGACCATAAATGGACTCTTCAAACATCTGCTGCTTAAGGGCACTCAGATATGACTATTCTTGACCTAACAGCTGAAATATATACGTCTGACCCGTCCACATTTCGTACTGTGGTACATAACCAGAAAAATTTCAATTAAGCTGACATAAAGTACCAAGTCGTGAGACCGTACCTAAGGAAAATAGAAATTTGGGTTAATTACTTAATACGTAAACCAAACTAAGATTCAGACGCATTCCTGAGCAGGACTAATGTTGGGAAAGGAAAAAGAAACAAAAAACGTACAAACAATACGTGGAAACTATACTACAACAAGTTTCTACATCCACCTCCGCGCGCACAAGGATATCTACATGCATCACAAGCACAATCATACACATACGAGTATATACATAATAACTTAATTTCCTTGATGAGGGTTCGTGTTGTGTGCCTTTGTTTATGGTAATATATAATAAATGAGCTGCGAAAAACTATTAACTGGACTTTCAACCGTTCAACTTTTGTTTCAAGGGGCGTCAGTCAGCCCCTTCACACCACTCAACCGCCGTGTTGGCCAATTAACTGGCACTTGGCTTTTATGCTGACTTTTAGAGACGTCCAGCAGTTGCTCTTTCAATGCCACAAAATGTCAGTTTTAATTATTTATATTCACTTTTCATATGCAAATACCAAACATTGTAAATTTCGAAATTAATTTCCTTGTCCATATTTTACACTCGATTTATTTGTTCGAGCATTGTTATTTACTTAATTATGAGAGGCGATGTGCAAACAAGCTGAAATAATGCAAATAGCTCTCTGTTCACCTAAGGGCAAGCGGCCAAGCTGGCAAGCGAGCGGGCAAACAAGAGCACGAAAATATACACACACGCACATAGATGCATGCGTAAAAGGTCAGTACTTTGTCAGTACAAAATGTTGACATGACGGTATATTTATTATACACACATATACATGCATAGTTTCAAAGAAAATGTGAATATGAAATAAAGAGTTTCCACCAGACGCCAACATTTGCGCACTGAAATATTGAATAAAAGCATTTTGACATTGGTACGTATTCGAAATTCCCAATATTCAGACGCAATTATGACAGATGAAAAGCCACAAAAAAATGGCTTGAAAAGGTTAATGAATCAGATTTTTCTCGAAATTAATTCTATTGACCTAAATGCAAAATAAAGTGCTTGCACAAATTAACAATAAATTAATAAATGAAGTTTGTGGAAAATATTTACGAATATAAATAAATTCATTACATCTATTTCGAAATTTTAATAAGCGCAAAATCCACACACAAATATTTATATCTTTATAGTATAAATTAAAAAAAGAACAACTCTTTGAGTGTTTTTGAAGTAAATTTTCTTTGGAGGCCTTAATAAATTCGATTGACTATAACAAATTATGTTGCGCAACAAACTAACGTCACACTCGTTGGGTACAGTGAGTCCTCTTAGGGAAGACTGAGCGTGTACTAAATTTTTTTGGGGGGAGGATCGCCAACAGGCTAATCATTTTAAATTTAATTTATTTTCATTTTAATTTAATTAATATGGTTTGCCACCTGTTTAACGAAAGTTAATTCGAACTAATTAATAAAAAAAATTTAATAATGCATTATTGGTATCAATTGAAAGGCGTTTGGGCAATCTTAATATACCTGAAAAAGAAAGTATGGACTTCGTTGAGTTCAATAGCCGTTTAATCGAATCGCGATTTGACGCAATAGTTATCGGACTCTTAACATGAATCCTCCATTAGGAAGATTGATCCAAAAACGTTTAACGTTTAGTTCTTAAAAAAAAAAACATGAAAAATTTTTGATTTTTGAAGCAACCTAAAGTAAGCTTTTGCATAACATTGAACTTTTTTAATTTTTTGTTGTTTTCAAAAAAGAAACTGCCAGATGGATTTGCTTGTGTATCTTGATTCAAAAATATATTTTGTTTCCAATAATAAATTTGAAATGCCTTTGCCAGTTGTCAAGCTGTCAACTGAGGACTAACTCATAATCCGTCTGTGTTTTTAGAGAGATTCTAGTTTCTAGGCACAACGGATGAGAGAAATATCCCTTTTAATTCTTATTTAAGGAGTAATTATTTTTATAGCATGCTAGTGATAGATCAGACTTCATTTTTGTGAGTATCTTAGGTTAATTTATCTAAGATGTATTGAATCCCAGATTTTTATCTGGCAGGCGTTGCCAACTTGTGATTATTTCTCAAAATTATTTGAGCAATACTTTTTGTCGTACCAACAAAGCTTCGATACCTTATAAAGAACCACATCGACAATTTCCGAAACAAGAAATACTTTATACATCCCATAGCAATGTTGTGAACTGAACTTCAATTAATGCCATCTATTTTCATATTCTCCTTTATTTATTTTAAAAGTATTTGTTTCTAAAATTACGCAAAATGAAAGAGCATACTAAGAAGTAAGCTGAATAATAATTTGCTTATTGCAAAAAGAAAAAAAGAAACCATTCCATTAAAGTTATTTATTGACAAAAAGCAGACGCCTCCTGCTTATTGACAAGGAGAATTTCTCAAAGTTTGTTATTACCTGTCTACTTGGGTGCCAACAAAGAAATAGGAATATGATAAAAGTGGAGGACAAGTAATGATGCATAAATAAATAATAATATATAACAAGCACAGTTGGTTGCACCGCCAAGTTACAGACAAGTCGCACGCTGTCTCTGCATTCAGGTTGTTAGTAAGACATTTGAAAAGATGTTAGCTGCTGTGCTTTTGACATGTACATACTATGTACTATGCAACCTTACTGAAAACCATATTGGTATTGAAACTTGGAAAACTGCTCACATAAAAAATCAGTTGTTCAGAGATGGCTTAAGATCTTGCAGTCGTGAAACAGCATAAACACGCAAGGCAGAGACGTGTTGGGAAAAATATTGCTGAAAGAATTGCAAACGAGGAAGAATTTAAGGAGTTCATTCTAGTTGAGTGAGCTCTGTACTGCCTGTTACTCTTAGTCGTTGGTCCAAATACTGGTATTAGGTTAGCTTAAGTTACGTTAGATTACGGTGCTAGTTTAGATTATGGGATTGATTTCCGCTACGCAAGTCATGATGATCCCACTTGTGCTGCTCACCGGTCCTTTGTGGTGCAAAAAACTTCTGAGTATGGATCAAAGGACCCTCATATATTGCCGAAGCGCTTTGAGCTTATCACAAATTTGTTGAGCTCGACTTTTTGCTAAAATTTTTAGCCACACCGAATATATAGCTATTGTACATTGTCCGATTAGAAATCCTGAATTTGCTAGATGTTGAACTATGTTAACAGTAAGTAGTCCAATAAACTTCTTGCATTCCATTCTATGTCCGATTTTGCTGGTTGTTGGTTATTGCTCACCGAGCGCATACAAAGTCCATCTAGTGCTAGATCGCAAGAGAGCAACGGAGCTCCGACTGGTTCCTGTTTCTTTGATACCGCTATGATCAAGCACCCGAACAAATTTATTAACGTGGTAGTTTGATGTCATAAATAATGAGGTCAGATATTATTTGACTTCCCTTCAGCACACAGACAATAAGCTCAAGCCCCACCCAAATTCCAGAGTGTCTGATAATACTTAGCAACCGAGTAGAAGGAAACAAAGATGCTTCGCAATAAGCTGAAAATCAAGAAAGAGCCAAAGCTATAAACTCTTCCTGGAGATAATTGGTTCAAGAAGTGTAAGGAAAATCTCTCAATATCCATACCTGAAGATATTACATATTTGGATGAATTGGACCGAAAAGAGAAGTCACCACTTACACAAATGTTGCAGTAATGAATACTGCAATTTAGAAACAAGGAGCAAGACACTAATAAGTTTTTGAGAAACCTTCTTTTTGAAAAAAATAATAAATTCTACAGCGAATCTTGTCAAACTTTCTTTTACTTTTTCCTTCCCTTCCTTTGCTTTTTAATTACATTATTTAATTTTTGATTAGTGCCAGCTACTTTGATTTCCGTTTATCGTTTTCTATGATCTCTTTTGTAGACTCCTCCCTTAGACAAAGCATATGGCTATATTGAAACCATAGGTCAAATATGTGATTCAACGATAGTCTGATCCAAATATTAATCTCTATACTTCATATACTTGCATAAAGACCATCCCATGTGCGGGTGTGCTTACTGGTTAGAGTCAGTCATGAGGGTATTGCCACAAGTTGTTGCGATAAGGTCTAAATCTTTTAAGCCCAAAAACGACGTCGTTGCTCTGGGTTTCCCTGTTGGGTCGGCTTTCGATTGCAAGGAGCTGAACGAGTATTCCAATTTGTCATGCTTGTCCAAGCTGTGATTTCCGTGTTTATGCTTGTATGAGTGTGTGTGTGTATATGAAATACAATGGACCCGTTGGCGTGCTGATGCTCCTGCCGCTGGTGACTGGCAATTGTAACCGGCATAAGGCGTCTAAATCTTCATCTTCTGGAGCACGCCTATTTATTTTGCATTTCTATGCGCTCTAAATGACTATGATTGGGTTAGTGTATGCCGGCCATGTGTGTGTGTGTGTGCGTGTTTGCATGCTGTGTTTTATTACAGATAAATTATGAAATATGCTTGCGCTCGGCTCAGCCAAGATTATTCAAATACGCAGGAATGAATTTCTCTATCCCCACTTCGGCACCGCCCACTTCGCTGCTGTCGTTCGGCTGCGGCTAAGACATCGGCGTCTTTTGGAAAATGAGAAAATCGCATTAGACGCCATCAAGTGTAAAATTTCTAAAAAGCTATGAATTCATCTTCATTGTCTTCGTTGTGGATTTTCTCGGCGCTGTGCCGCAATGTGCCGCTGTCGCAATTCGTTTTGTCTCCTCTTTGCGATATCCACATGCAAATGCACATATATCCAGATATTTACATACCATTCGGCTGCCACACATTCCGTTAGCTTTGACTCTGACTTCCATGGGTAATCTGCAGTTATCCAACTCGCCCAGCGTCAAGTTGTTACATTTAGCGTAGGTCTGAGTGATTTGCTGGTGATGAGTGGGATGGCTGGTCCGCATTATCGCGGTACAAAGGCGAATATTTAATTGAATTGTCAGCACAACAAAAGAGCTAAGTAGCCTGGAAACTGTAGTGAGAGTTGCGTGTGGTTCCTTTTGTCTGATCCTTCAGCCGGTGCGTTCGTTAGTCAGTTTGGTTGAGCCTTGACGGCTGGGCTTGTGGATGAGCTATTGCGTTATGTGTACCTTTGTCATTCACATCAATACCGGCGTGGCATGAGAATTTTAAGCGGGTTGCAATCTTACAAAAACAAAGAAAGAAATTTTCATCAGTTGAATGCGGAATATAAAAAAAAAATATTGTGGCAACACTTTATAAACCCGTGTTTAACCACATATTTTTTTCTTTTGTTGAATAATAATAACCTATCCTGGGTCGAACTTTCGTCATTTAAATAATTATATAAAATTTGACAAACGATGAGTTTTAAATTTCTCAAAGGAGGAATTATATTTCTCTAGACTTTTTCCGTAAAGAGCAGATTTGTACATTAACTACCTTTGATTTCAGCATGTTTCTTACTGAGAACTTTCTGTGTTCTATGAGGTGGACTAGCCTTGATATCACAAAACCGGACAGTTAAAAAAGAACTATTGATTATTCCGTCTCGTCTTCTTCCAAGTAGTTTCCACAAATGGTAATCGATATGTTGATTGCGCAGACACCGTTTAGGCAGTGACCAGTTAAAAGCTTTAGGGAAAGCTTAGCCTTGTTGAAAGCGAAGGGGCTGTATGCCTCTTTCGATTTATTTCGGACCAGAAAGAAGACAGCGCCGCTGATGACTTCCATACAGTTATTTAAAAAATTTCTTATCATTATCTAACATTATAAATAAATAATTTTCTTATATACTTACAGAACAAAATCGAAGGTCTATTGTACTCAAATTAGGAGCTGAATTTAACTGGGTGAAAAATAAATTTTATTCTGTGAATTATACATAGATATAAATAGTGCTGCTACTTTTTAAAGTATTCTAAGGTCTTGAAAAATTAAAAAATAAAAGTAATTAGAATGGGGTATTAAAATACAACTTAATTATTAAAAAAAAGGTAAAAAAAGAAATTAAACCAAATGAAACAAGATTACCACACACGACATCTGACACACGAATCGTCGAATTTTACCAAAAAAAAAATCTTTGGAAAAAGCTTCAATCTTTTCAAACTTCCCACATGCTTTTATTCAACCCAATTTGTATACTTTGAATACATAAACATACATACGCCCACACATATTTACTTAAATTGAAAGCGTTTTCTCTTTATTGTTATTGCCTCTTCATGGGCCAGTAATTGAATTGAACGGGTATTCTTAAGGAAGGAATAGTATTCTTAAAGAAAGGCTTTAGAGCTAATAAAAACAGCTCCACCGAAATACTATGGATCTAGAACAACGTGTGGGAGGTTCATAAAGCGCATTTCCGCTGCTGCCGTTCAAAAGGAGCTTAACTTATTACAAATACATATTAACATTTATACCGGGCGAAGCGCTTCAATTGCTCTAATAACAAGTTTTCCATACGAAAATAGGTATGTGTATATATATTTTATATTATTGCAGTATTAAAAATCGCCATTTCATCACTGCTGACCTCAGGAAACAACAACCAAAGTGAAAAAACAGAAAAAATAAAATTGGTGAGAGAAACAGTAATAGAAAGAGAGATGTAAAATATAAGAGATTCCAAAAGCAATCAACTCGTATAATTCAAAGTGTATGATGTGCAAACGTATTTATTCGTATTCTCTAAACGTATTGCTTTTTTCTAGTGCAGACTTTGTAGTTTCTAGGCATCTAAATATTCCCTTTGGAGAGGTAAGTCTTTGAGCTAATATTCATCGGGTAATCAGTCGAAATTGATTTTATTAAAGGAAATAAGATAATAACGATTTGTTAGAAACTCATTTGAGATTAAACACCACTTTTTTAGGTCTAGTATAGATCACTCACTCACTGTTGACTAATGTGACAGTTTAACTTTGCATACAAGTATACATTAGAACTCTTGTGTTAAACTTACAGCTTCTTAAACACCCCAACCTAAACACTTGACAGCTGTTTATAAACACAAAATCTTAAACTCAAGTTTGTGGTTCTATAAGCGTAATAATATAGGAGATATAAAAAATGTGTAGCCCTAATGTGAGTACTACATCTTGAGGGACCTATACCAGATACTCGTTTTAGAAGTGCAGCCTTAATCTCATTGAACATGTATATATATATAACCATGATTTTGAGTAGTTTTGAAAAAGAGTTTTAATATATCCAATTCTCCACCGTGGCTCACAAATTAAATAATGGATTTAAATAATTATTCTTGCGTGGATTCAAAAACTCACACACGAACGAATCTCATATGAAAATTTATTTATTGGCCTCTACACATATAGGCTGAAGGTTTTGAAGCTATATAACAAATAAAAATTCGGACTGTCATTGGATCAGACCCTCTCTATACAAGAAACAATTTATGACACTATTGAGAAATGCAGACGTGAGATAAATGAATGAAATTGTCCTACCAATTTAGATCTACGCTACTTTTTCATGTATACATTTAGGCGACTCGCTCTTTTACCTAATAGTTGTAATTTTTAATTTTCATTAATTTTCAAATGGTTTATTAACAATGTAAATAATACGTTTATAAGTTTTTCATGTAATTATACAGTAGAGAGTGGCATTTGCTCTCAATTAGGGTAAATTGGAGACAATTATATATACACCCAATGTTCATTGTTGACTCCAACCTCTCTCTGTACGAATTTTGATTTCACATTCGTAATTCAATGTTAGAAAACAGGCATAACTGGGATATTATATGCCGTATGGGATATCTGGTGACGAGAACAGGCTAAGGACAAAAGTAGTCTTCCTATTGATTGCACTTTTTTACTCTTGTTTCATTATTGCTTTGAGTTTAAGTCGAGAGCCGAACAGTTGAGCAAGGATAGGTAGCACCAATCTCTTAGTCGTCTATTTATTATACAAGTTTCAGATCCAAAAAGATAAAAATAAACTGAATGGAAAGCTGATTTTCAGACAATTTACAGTACTTTTCCACATTGACTGTGAAAACATTTAAAAATAGCGTGAAAGAAAGAGAGCCAATAAGATATGTATATTTGAGAGTAATACTCGTACAGGGTTCACCATTCATGATTGCAGATTTATGACGACGTACTGCAATTCTCTGTCTATTCTACACTATTGTCTGACCGCATAGTTGATTTGATTGTATGGTCTGTCTGTTGGTCCACCGCTGCATCGATTGCTTTGCGGTTGTCCGATATTAGACGGTGTTTGCCGACCTTCCGCTCGACTCCGTGCAGTGCAGGTGGTGCTGAGATTGCAAACTCCAACTTCATTTTGCTGTATCCCCAAGTGCCATTGCTCGTAAATGCCTGGCCGACTAGCCTAAGCGAAGAGCCGTCGATGGCCGCTGTTTTCCGCTAACTTCTTTAAATATTCCTCGCTATGCTGCTGTGTCTACAAAGTAGCTGTATCCACTCAATTTTTGCTACAATTTCTATCAATTTTTAAAATTGCTACGTTATAAAAGCATTTTGTTGCTTTGCCTGCGATTGGTGTAAATGCCGAGTGAAATCCTACGATACTTGTTACCTTTTTTGCACGCCTTTTCGTATTTCAGCCTTTTCTTCGTTCAACGGAGCTTTTGCTCCACGCGTTTGCTGTGTGTGTGTGTGTGTGTGTGTGTGTGTGTGTGTGTGTGTGAGTGGCGAAATGTGCAGGTGCTTTAGTTAAATGAAAATTTTTCACCAACATCTCGCACGCCTCACTCCGACCAAGGCGCTCCATCAATACAAATTGAATTTTGAGTTTTTTCCGGTTTTCAATTTGTGGCATCAGTAAGTGTGTGTACATGCAGAGCGCATTCACTTTGGCCAGGTCCACAGAGGCATAACGGCAGCACGCAAAGGACTCCCTCGGGCATTGTGGGTTGAGTGCGAAATTTCTATTTTTTCCATAAGCGCGCATAGCTGAGCTGCCCACGTGCAATTTATGGCTTGAATTAGCCTAATGTATTGGTGGTGCCGCCCCGCCTCAGTTCCGGCCTCGGCCTCGGCCTCCACCTCAGCTGATTATTGGAATCTGCGCATGGAATTCGTTCACCACTTTATTATTATTATGCGCTGCAAAATTGATTTCGATGTTAAAATTAAATCGATAGGGAACTGCTTTGGCCGATGCAGCAAAAGGTGGCGTCGTAATAGCGGAGAAACCCATTGGGACCTCCTGATTTGTAATTTGACGTCTGCATTGGAAACATTTAAATTTGGAGGTGGTTTGCATAATTTATTTGAAATTGCGCGGCTTACACGGGATCGGAGTGATGGGAAATACTCGAAATTGACTCCAACTTAAATACACATGTAGAAAGCTGTCGAAACTGATTAATAATAAATAAATTTAAATATCACAATTAAAAGAGGTCGTCGAAAAACGGTGAATAAGTAAGTGAGTAAATGTTCAGTTGCAGTTTAATTACGAACCCCCTATAATGGAGTGCAATCCGTATAGACTATTTTAAAAAATTTGTTAAAAGAAAAAAATAAAACAAAGTGAAGCTCAACAATTCACCTACGAGATTCAGTCGGTTCTTGGTGCCTTAGGTGAAGTTTGATTGTCCACTCTTGTTGTAACATTTAATAGTGCCTTAAGAGGCAAGAAACTTCATTTGACGTGAGACAATCCAAAGCCCACACGTCGCTTCTTCTTGCAGTTGCAAGTCGTTTCTTTAATTCCGCGTTACTAAGTTGATGTGGAGAATTCTAATTTTGGAGTATTTTCAAAGACCGGAGACCATTGAGGACAAGACTGTTCCTTCTCCTCTCGCCCCTTCTGATCTTGTGGTCAAGGCTGTAACTCGTTGGATCTTACACCTTCAGCTATGCAGCAGAACGAGAAGGAATGCTAAAACTAGCCAGCTTCATAAAGGACTTGCTTTCAGCTCCACAAGCCTTGGACATCAGCCATATGTGTGGAACTCAAAATAACCGATATTTTTCTTTCCTAGAGGTCTGCGTTAATAAAAATTCCTACAAAAGTAGATATAACAGTTTTTGATACTTAAAATATTGCAAAGTATTCTATATAGTAAACTATATATTAAATTATATATTTAAGTAAACTATAGGTAAGCTAGATATTTCTTAATACATTAAGATTTTTTAATGTTTATGCAAGTTATCCCTTATACGAACTAGCGTCACCATAATTATTTTTATATATTTATTTATATTGGACTCTGTGCCAAATAATGCATTGGTATAATTGAGAACGTGTATATTCTTTAGAAATATTGTAGTTGATAAAAGACTGAAATAAATTTTACTTATCAAATGCAAAGTTCGCACAGCAGTTGTCTATATGTGGATATTGCTTACTGTGCACGCAAACAATCATCCTTCCGTTGTCACATACTCCCTTGGGCACGCATTGTGAGAAACCAATATAAAAAACAAGAAAAAACTATAAAAATACACCACCAGTTACCAACAGAGGTGGTACAGAGGCGTTTCACGTGCGCAGTAACCCCATGGAGGCTTTGCGTACACCAAATGTGGAAAGTTTTCTTGTCGCTGCTGTTGTTGTTGTTTCATTTTTATTCCAGTACTGCTCGTACGTGAAAAAGTTAGCTTGCACTTTGCTAAATTTTTGTTTGGTTTTTAGAAATGGAATTTATGTTATTGCTAGCGGTTGGTTATTATACGTGTATACATATATAAGTATACATATATACTTACCTAAGTTGCGGCCAGCACTGTTATTGAGCCTGCTATGCGCCGGGCACTGGCCACTCACGGCCGGCGAATAGTTTCAAAAGTCGAATAAAGTGTTTTGCGGTGCTGATGCACACTTTGCGTCCGAATTGCGAATTTCATATTGCTGTTGCTGTTTTTATTTTTATGAGCAATTTTATTTTATTTTTATGATTTTTAAGTGGATTCAGTTAAAAAGGGAAAGAAATGAGCTCTTGGTGAAAGTGTGTGAGTGTTTGCCACGCATTCAAAGTATGCGGCTTGGATTGCCAAAAGAAGGTGGTTGCAACAAATGCTCCATAGTAGATAGGAATGTGTGTGTATGTATATGTATGTGTATTTGTGTTAATAAAGGATGGTTGTACACTTTCACTTAAATTTAATGGTGGTTCGTTGTTTTTCGCTTTTAATGATGCGCTCGAGAAAGGTGTTTTGCAGATGGGCAACGGTGAATGTTTATATGAGTACCAATATATACACATATGCTACATATTTAAATAAGTAAATACATAAAACCTATGCGTTTGGAAGTATAAGTTATTAGATAGATGAGAATATGATTATGTAATGGCTTTATCTAAATCAATATTCACATCTAAAGGTGAGTAGTGTCATGGTCCACTACTCGATTATATTGTTTTTAAGATGAATAACTCATGTCTTAAATCGTTGCATACATTTCAGCGTGTAGGTAAAAAACTGGCATTTGAAACAAAACACTACCGTACATTATCAAAAACTAACCGCAAGCAGTTTTGCATTTTTTGCAATGATAATTAAGCCTTGCAAAAAATTAGTGTAACAGTTTTGAGTTTCTCAATTATATTCTGTATTGCTGTCTCAAATTTGTTGTCTCATAAAATAAGCTGCTGTCTTATTTATTTGTACAGTGTTCCTCCTACACCTACAAAAACGCTCATATATGTTCATATGAGCATGTAGATGCTCGTTCAAGTTTAATTACGAATATTCCAAAGTACATAATTCTCTTAATATTCGTATCACGTGGCTGCGTTCAGGAATTTTCATTTAAACGCCTTCTTTCGTTCTTTTTTTTGGTGGTTCACGTATATACGCTAGCCGAAGAGCAGTTAATTGTAGAGCTTTACCACGTATTTATATATTGGATATAGCAATTTTTAATATAAGGAATATTTAATATGGTTTTTAATTGTTTTCTAACATGCAATATTGGTAAGTGAATGCGTGTGTTTTGGGTTTCTAATTATAAATATAATATAAGAGTAGATTTTCTCGCTGCTAAGGCTTCAAGCCATGAACGATTTGTATCCAACATGCACTCAACCCACTTAAGTACGAAGGTCGCTATATAGAATCCAACTTCTGTATGCTATACTTTGTGTGTGACTGAAATGTTACGTAAACGCCACGTGTTATTACTTATTTATAAATACTAAAACGAGAACGTTTAAGCTGATGGCTTCAGTTTTCACTGCACCTATCAAAATAGACTAACACAAATACAAATCAAAATAGTTTTAACGCATTCAAACTGTAATCTTTTATATTTAATCAAAAGCGTCGCACGAAATCAATTGCTGACAGCTTCATTGGAGGATATCAAATATTCTTAAAGAGAAAAAGCATCACAAATAAATTAAATTAAGAATTTTCTATTCTTGCTGCGTGCATTTATCATACCCAATTTACAAACGAACACACTCACACAGATGCACCTCTATATATTTACACTCCGGCAGGCGATTCTTTCCCCTACTGTAAAACAACTCTGTATATAATTGACTTATGTGCTTTATTCACTTCATATTTGTAGTGTGCGCATATGTGCGTGTAAGTAAGCACGATTGCACTTATGATTTTTCATCCCTCCCCTGTAGGATCTACATTGTCATCACCGTTGTAGAGCGTTCCTCTTTAACCTTCCTTTATTTGTGATTTCGAAGCTGTGAGAATTATGTTTCGTGAACCCGCAACACCGAAATATCTGGCAATTTTCACAGCTCAATGCTTCAAAAAAAAAAAGAAGAAAATTAAAGAAAATGAAGAAGCATACACACCCTTCCCTTTTGTCGGCAGCAGCTGTTCGCGTGCATTTTGGCGTCATATTTCGCATCCGCCCGAGATTTCCCTTTAGCAAACTAAACAAACTTAAACTAAAGCGAGCGCGAGCGCATCTGAGAGGATGCCCGAGTAAATATGTGTGTATGCATTTTTTTTTTTTGGGGAGGACCTGAAATCACAATACAGTTTTTACAGTTAGTTAAGTTTGCTTTGCAGCTCTCGTCGTCGCTTTCTTATATGCGAAATTGCACGTTGGTGTATACACACACAAACAACTTTAAGAGTGTATAAAACAATCTTATGCGAAAGTATTAACGGGACTTAGGTATCTTAAAAATGTCAGACAACTTTCTGTTAATTTAATTCCTCGCTTATTTCATTAGAGCTGTTGTTATTCATTAAAAACTAGTACATATTGACTTAACCATTGTTAGTACTGGTATATACTTATATGATAGTAACCTGAGTGTATTACTTTTTGGGTTGTATAGTTTTGTTGTGAATTCAAAATTGAAAAATGAAATTGTTCAGATTTGTAGAATATTGCGAATTTTACTCTTAGAAGTTGCTTAGTTATTGGTTAAAATCATGCGCTCATGTTTGGTGTAATCAAACGAAGAGTTCACTAAGTTCCAATCTGACACCGAAGTTTATTGTCAGTATGTTTTTAATGAGTACCTTTTTACGTAAGAAAAATGCTGAGAACATCGATAATAGCTGAGTATTAACTTAATTCTTTTGAGTGCTATTAATATAATTCTATAATCTGGCTATGATGGATTCACTAAAAAAATTTTATTTTTTTTATATATATGGAACGTACGGAGTGTGTCACTATTTACAATTTATTTGGATTATTTTGATTACTATATCATGTCATCTCTTTTTGATATAATTTCCTGGCTGACTTGTTGAGAAAACATCTATGCATATAAATTATCATGAACCATTTATTGTGCTGAATTGAGGTTTCGAAAATGTCTAACCAGCACAAATCGGTTACTTCATCGGTTAAACTGTACGCTGAAGTTCTTTACCACATGGAAAATCCACCAGCAGGATAGGTTGTTTAGTATTGATTCGCTGTGTCAAGGCTAGCTCAGGGCTAGTCAAGGGGTATCTGCTGTCGTTATCAATGGCAACAAGCTCCATCGTGATCAGGTTTGTTTGGGTACAACAGATTCGTTGGCAACTGCAAAGTCGATGAGCTTGCAAGAAAGGCCACCAAATTTTATCAGAATGGTTGGCGATCCATTGTTCTCTTGCGTTCTAGTACTGGATATATATGTATGTACTTCGCTTGGGTTCTCGACCTCGAGATCGTTCTGGGTCGGAGTGGAACGCAAGATGTTCGCGGAACTACTTGCCTTAGCAAATATCATTACCCATTACACCGTGGGCAATGATTAAATATCATGTACCCATTTATATTAGCAAAGTACCCCTGTTTTTTTTTTTGGACAAAAACATTAAATCTTAAATAGAATAAAAATTGAATATTTATTGGAAAGTCCTTTCGCCTAGGTCAAATAATTGCCTTCATTTATTTTAGATCTTCTCACTAATTAAGTGGTGCTTAAGTTTTAGTAACACATTAGTCACTTTTGCGCTTTCTAATTTCTAATAACTCTTTAGGCTAGCTAATATATTCCGAAATTCTACTGAACACGTTTATAAAATACAATTGTGCTAATATATATATTTTGTTTCTAAAGTTTCTTCAGAAAAAAAAAGCAATTCTGTATTTTTATCATTAAATATTCCGAAATCTCATGAAGTCGTTTCGTTTGACAAATCTCCATTGTTGTCTTCAGGAAATACAATATGTTTCGTTAGAAAATTACAAGCTTAATTCTACACAGATTACTGCAATAAGTTTGAGGATACATTCTTCATAAGCGCATGAGTAGGCCAAGTTATTTTCTGACAATTTCGCTAAAAAATCGAAAAAAGTTCTATCGGCTGATGCGGATAATGGAATAAAAATAAGAAATTTTGAGGAATGAAGGAAAAATATAACTTTTTAAATTATTTATTTTCTGAAATGCCAACAGCGAGTAAGAAACTTAAGATACTAGTTGACACAAACACACATACGCATGCATGCTGCAGTTGAAGGTAATAACCCTCATCACGCTTCATTAAATTGAATCAAAATGTTTGTATGTGTTTGTAGTGTGCGTGTGACAGAGAATGAAAAAATTAAATAGAGATGACAGTTGCAAAATATGTACGGTATGACAGCACAAAAGGTGGAATTTCGACAGACTTGGCTGAGATGAGGCAGCCGAAGCAGCAACTGCTTTATAGTTCGCCGGTATTGGGGGTTACACTGCCCGCACAATGTGTACCGCAGAGCTGTCTGTCCGTTGAGCGCCGAACTTAGTGAATCAATTCACTAAAATGGCGATCATCACGATGAGTCAGCGGCGGGGGCAGGCGGCATAAACAAGATAATGCAATTCTTTCGCACTCTGAGCCCATTTTTGTACTTCGTTCAATGTTTGCGGCGCACCTCTGAGTATTTGCACGGTCGCGTGTTCATTTTCTTTTACGGCCCAATAATGGTGGAGTCATTATAACAGCGCTGTCTTCAAAAGCAAACAAAAAAATTAGATAGAAAAAAAAACAATATTAAAATGCATAATAAAAATTTGCTGATGAAAAAGTTTATGTTTTTTGCTTAACGGTTTGCTTCGGTTTCATTTTCAGTTTCATTTTCATATATTCCATTATGATTATTATTTTTTTATATTATTTTTTCTACTCGCTGCTGGTCGTGCAAGTGCAAAGTTTTTTATTGCCAACCCAAAACTTATAAGTGGGTTCAGTGAGTGTGTGCCAAAGCTGAGAACTGTTGAGCCTAATGGGGTCAGTTGTGCCCTTTTAATGGAGCAGGTTAATAAAATTGCGCAACCTTCTCCGTTTGGCAGCTGAAAATTTGAATTTATGCCTTTACGAGCTTTGACAAGTGAAATTAATGTGCACACAGTAAATACCCACACATACGCAGACAAATTTCTATATTCTCACACACACACACTACCAACTCTATTTCGTCTTTCTTTTGGTCTTGAGGAACTTGAGCTCTCTCGAGTTGAGGCTGCGGTTCACTTATGCAAACTTACGTGGGTGACAAATCGAAGGCAGAAGGGGAAAGGGTATCTCGAAGTCTCAGACCAAGCGAAGTGAATCCAGGGAATGCAGTGTAAAGTTAAATAAAAACTTTATCATGCAAATTGGCAAAGCGTTGAAATTGAACGGAGAAACAGCCGAATAGCCGAGCAGCCGAACTGCACATACATACATATATGAGACATTTGAAATACCCAGCCGGAAGTTGATTTTGGTTGTTGAAAATTACTTTGGTAACCACTCCTATGAGTTAAGTTTTTATTTAAGTAAAAACCAAAACTAACCCCTCCTGCTCGGGCACTGCGAGCGTCATTTGAATTTATGTTTCAAAAACTGGCTCTGGTGTTGATATTAGGTTTTAGTTAAGATATATTGTCGCATATAAGGGAATGAAATTCAGAGCCTTTGAGTCTCGTGTGAAAGAGGATATTCGTAATCTCTCGACATTAATGTAGACAGTCGAAATAGTTCTATGTGGTAATTACTATTGTCTGATTAAAGAACACCGAAATCTGAATTCTTTGCTGGATAAGGCAGGAACCATAGAAGATGTCTGCAAAATAATTAAAACTGCCGGTGGATGGAACTTTTAAAAAAACACAAGTATCCTTAAAGGAATAGGATTGCAACAAATTCAACCAGAAACGTATTATAATCGGCTTCTAAATTGGCCAAACAATTTAATGATTTTTAAAAAGGCGGACTAGGGAGGTCATTCTTAATAAAAACAAGGCGCTTGCGTATCCGATATACTTATAAAATTATCGAAAATACCCGTGTGAGTAGTGAGATTTTAGATAATTTGCGCCATCAGAGGCTATTAACACTTTCAAGGGATTGAGCCAACACATTTGGTTAATATTGTCAGTATAAGGATTATTTACTATAGATTAGTATCAGCAGACTTTAATTAAGCAGACAAAAGGAACATTGAGTAGAGATCGCTAAATAAATAACTATCAATGAGCCATAGCTCGGCCCTCTTATTCCTCAAATATCAAATTCAATAATGGGATTCGTAATATGTCTATCGAGGTCATAAAAGGCCACTGAAGGCACCAAAGGGCATCTCCACAGAGGCGTAGAAAAAGTGCATTGAAATTTGAAAATTTTTTAGTATGCTTGTGTTGACTCAAAAAGTAAATTTTTCAAAGTGATTATAATCCGATTTTTTTTTAAAGTTAAAATTTGTTTTTTTGTTTAATGTTCCGATTTAAAATAATATATATATATTTATAATTCCAAGTGCAAACGCCCTTACAGCTATTTATATATAATATGTGTTTGAGCTTCTGACAAAGATATTTCTATACTTTAAGCTCTTATATCTGGATAGTTGATATCGAACATACTACATTAGAGCTTACATTCAAATAGCCACAAACACACACACCTATATCATCGCTCACTGCTGCGTAGGATTAAAGAAATTGTGATGCAAAGTAGTGGAAAACAAAGCTTTTGAAAAATTTACGAAATTGTGCATGCAAGCGTTGTGTAAACAATTCAAACGGAAGAGCCGGCAGCAAGTCATTTTCCACGTGCAGCTGCAGCGTCTGTGACAACTAAATCAACGCTGGTTGCCAACGCTGCCAACGCGTTCGCCCGCTATACAAAATCTCATTTTCTGCCTTTGCAGTTGTGGCGACATCTGAGCTGAGAAATTGGAAAGTGGACATTTGATTTGGAGAGTAACTTGTGATCCCTGGCTTACAGCCCTAGGCCGCTTGCAACAGCGGTTGGATTACAAGCCTGCGTTGTTGCTGTGCTTGTGTTGTTGCAGCCGCCAAGAGCTGTTGCTGCCAACAGTCGTGCGTATTCTGTTTGACTTTTATAAACTTTTAATGACTTCTGTTGCCCATGGTCCAGCGCTGTGCGGGGAATTGCAAACTTTATTTTTGTTTCAGCGTCCATTTTCTATTTATCCTTCATATCGGGTTTTTTTGCTTTGTGATTTTTGAGCGTGATTTTTGTGACTTATTTTCGCTCTTATCTAATAAAATTTCTTGGCATTTTTTATTTGTCGACTTCTTCTGCACAATTTCACCGTTTTCACCGTTGGCTTGTATGTGCATATGTGTGTGTGTGTGTGCACCGTTCGTCGTCATCGGTCGCTTTGGTATGCACTTTTTCTCATTCACCTTCTCGGCGCTCACACTTCAAAGCCGCCGTTCGGTGTCCGCCGCTGGGCGTTGTTATCGGTCAGCGAGATTTTCTTGCTCTGTTTTGCCTTCGCCGCTCCTCCAACAATGTGCACCAAAGGAGTTTGCAACTCGGTCTCGGCGTGCGTCTCATCGATGATGTTGCGACAAAGTTGTTTGACAGCGGGTGCCATTAAGATTGGCGCTGGTGGCGGTGGCAGCTTGGTGCCGCCTTTGACTGCTAACATTTCACTTGAGCGCCGTGCGGCGTGTGCGGTATACGGCGGCATCGTCTTGGATAAAGTTTTAATGTTCTCGTGTTTGATCAAGTTAATTTAGCAGGAAATTATAATTGTTTTAAGTTTTCATGTGATTTTTCCCCGGATGTCTGAAGTTTTGCTGATGACGGCAATAAGTCGAATCATCGTCGAAGTACTTATTTTTTTGCTTGTCGCTCATCATAGTAATAGCTGTAATGATTGCAATTGAATAGTGGCACACTCACCCACCAACCGCTAACAATTACTATAGTATATAGTTCGTTGAAATGTGAGCAACATGAGTTTGGCCTTTTTCGTAAGTAGACTTTTAGTTGGGAGAGAATCAAATGACACGGAAACTTTCAAAACATTAAAGAGCCCAATTTCATATTTATCATCTTCGCTTCTTTTCGAGAGTCTGCAAAAGTTTTGTCACTAGTTTTTCGTAGATTGAGTAGATAATTTATCGGATTTACTCAGAAATGATTTGTCATTGCTCTGAAGAAATAGATCTCACTCTAAAATGTGTTTTTAATGAAAACTTATTATCATTAGTCACTGCTTTTGAAGTAGTAAGCTATTCCTTTGTAGAGCTCATAGTTGTCGCTCTATCTGTAAAGCTTTTTGAGGTATAGGCTCTTATTATACACCAATATGTTGATAAGAAATATTTTTGTAACGAAAATTTCGAACTATGTCATAAAAGGAGACAATGACTTGCCAAGCGGATATGCAGCTTCGACATATTTCGATTTCTTTTTGAGGGATTATTAGAAATAACAAGTCTACGTTCCCAACATTACGTAGATTGGCAACAAATACAATACTGTTCTGACGATAGATAGCTATTTAGTTCGGTTCAAGTTGCGCCATAAACTCGAGTTTATTGATTACTTTGGTGTTTAATATTAAACACTACTAATAAACACGGAGTTTACTTCATATATTTAATTCATATTTTCCTTTCACTTGATAAACGCACTTTTAGTGCTTATAGATAAAGAACGCTGCTTTTAACATAAATTTCACTGCACGACTGAAAAGTGGTGCCTCAATCTTGAAGAATTCAAATCCGATAATGAAAATAATTAAGCGTGTGAAGTTATACAATATTACCCTAAATTATGTAAGAAATTTATTATCAGAGAAGATTTTATGCATTTTAATTATAGATTTTAGGTGTTTATGCATATATGTTGGCTGGGTTATGATGACTAACATTCGTTGTTGACTTCCCAATCCGCCTTTTTCAAAACTTACTGAAATTTATGCTTGTATTCGAATACATGTTTTTTTTTATGAAAGTTATCAGTTGCACGCATTGAACATTGGCTGATAATGTGGCACTGAAGCTGTATGTTGACCTATCAACGCTTGTCCTCGTAGAATTTTTCAATGACAACAGAAAATCACCAGCCGTCGTGCAGTTTATCTCATCGAGAAAATAAACCATTTGAGTGTACACCTAGATATGTTATGTTGTGTTGTGCTCTGTGTGTTCTTTGTGTGCAAAAATTTGCCAAATGTTATATCGGAGACTAAAATGCGAGCAGACAAAACCGAATTGCTGATACTGTCACTGCATTCGTCGTCCTTTGGCAATTGTCGGGCACGGGCTGGTGAACTGCGGCCAAGACTGCACCTCGCACACGCTGTGACAACTCCGATAATAAACAGCTACTCGTTGCTGCCTGCCACAGCGGCGATACAAAATGACCCGAAATGTCAGATATTCTGCATTTGTCTGCTTTGAATGGGGCGACAATGCGGCTGTTGGCAAACCAATATAACGACATAACAACGCCGATGCTTTAAATATTTGCCTTTCGCACTCTGCAACAATTGTTGTCTGCATTGGCGGTCTGTATTGAGTACTCTATGGACGGACACACGTTTCCACCGCGATGACCTGCATAACGGCGGTCGCATAGAGGGGCGGCCACGCGTTCAATTGGCCGATACTTACTATATCAATATTGGCAATCACTTTGCGTTATACTGCGGTGTTGTTGTGATAATACCACACGCTTAAATGCGTACAGTTAAGTGCGTGTACGACATCGGACATTGCGTTCAATGATCTACAAGTTACACATGTCTACTAAATGTCAATACGAAGGTGTCGCTGATGGTTGTTCGATTCCGTATTGGATTTTGCTTGCAAAAATACACGTATGTTGTTAGGCATAAGCATATATCATGGGACTGCATTATATACAGATTTATATATTTGGAGCGAAATTTAAATAGGAAACACCTTTTAAAACAAAAGAATACCTTTTGATCTAAGTCGATCGAAATCAAAGCTGTAAATTATATCTCTTCAAGAAAAAAATAAAAATTAACTTAAATCTTAAATACAAAAATACTTAGAGATTTTTTTTAATACCTCGGTTAAATCATGCTTTTTACTTACATGGTTAGAGGCAAATTTTTCATAGGACTTCCAAAATTTAATTAAGAGAATATTTGAAGTGAAATGAAAAACGCGAAGTTATCTGGTTTTGTGATGTCAATATATAGCTTCCGCCACTATTTTCATTTGAAAGAAATTTACAAGTTTGAAGCAATAATGTCTTTGTGTATAAATATCGATTGCCTCTTCCTTCGATTTATTTTAATATGTTTTAAAAATGTTATTTTCAAAAGCTCACATCTTGGAAGTTATAAATCTTTATGAAATATCAGTGATTAAAAGTCATTAAATACTTTTAAAGTAGATATGTATTTAATCTAAGTGCGTGCAATTTTTTTTTTAAATTATGTTATGCGTTCATCAATTGTTTATTCGTTCATAAACTTGCTTACTGCAACAATTTGTGTATCAATGTTGTTAAATCAAAATAACGTATCAATAACATAAGAAAACACAACAAAGTTGTAGATAGCTTAACGCGACATAATTTAACACAACGATATATAACTTAACTTAACAAAGTATAACTTAATAGCAGAATTTTCTTCTTTCCTTCTTCTTTCTTTCTTTAATTAAGGTGGTGATATTATAGGGCAAATATTTATTCTAACTCTCTCCGCTTGATTTGAATAAAATGCGATGAAAAGTGAGAGTAAGTAACATAAAAAAGCATGGAGTATTCTCCTTAGTGATATTTAACCAAGTTTGAAATATAATATAATTTAATAGTACATTGGTCACATAACTCCAAACATATTTTTCGATTTAATTATTAAAGCTGCTGCAATAAATTAAACTTTTTGTGGCGTATACATTGCAACATATAGACATTTTTGCATACACTAAATGCAACCAAAATCCCGAATGTTAAAATTACATTTAATTTATGTTGGTCGTTACATATTCGCTATGCGCGCGCGCCAAGGCCGAGCGCATTCTATCATTGCCGGTGGCGCTGTAAGTGTCGTATCGTATTTCGCAGGTTTACTGCTGGCGTTGTGCTCGCGTTGTGTGCTCGCCATTCGTTTTAGTAAATCATTGGCGGGTGTCATTAACAACACCGCAACATTTTTTATACTTTTTGTCGCTGAATATTAAAAGGATTAAAAAGGCACGTCAAATCAGGGGCGCTGCACTGCAACATCGTCAGTAAATACTAATATTCGCTTCTATGTATGTGTGTATGTATGCTCAGTGTTTGTGTATTAATACTCAAATTGGCACGGCGGTGGTTGTCACAGTGCGGCAACGTCGGCGCGAGTGTGGCGAGCATTGGTGCAAAATGATGCCATCGGGAGGAGCAGCAGCTGCGGCAGATGGTCCCCTGTGACCGATGAATGTGTAATCAGGACGTGAAATGCGTGAGCTCATGTACGTGTGTGCGTGTGTGCGTGTGTGTGCACATATTACCTTTGCGACAGCATCGTCAACAACGCCTGTAGCATCAGCCCGTGCCTATAAGCTTGCGTGCGCATGTATGATTGTGCGTGTTCGGGCATTGGAGAGTTGGCATGCGAAAATTATGTGAAATTGTCAAGCATGATTATTTCCGTTTAAATTGCGATTTACCAACGTTTATCACAACGACGCAGCACACACCAACGGCTACGGCAATGCGACGCACACAAACAAACACACATGCAATGGTGTTAATTGTGGCGCAGATGATAAACATTCGCGCACACACATATCGATGAATACATATTTACACGCGTGTTATACGGTTGTGTATAAATATGGAATGGATAATACAGTAGTGAAAATTGGTGGGCCTTTGTGAAATAATTAGTTACTTCCTGGTCGCTTTCTAAAAGGCTTGGAGTGCAAAGAATATAGTTTTGGACATTCTCTCGGGTATAGGTAATATACCTATGTATATTAGCATTGTTCTACTACTTATGATGTGGCAGAAGGGATTTTATGTGGGTAGAAATAAATCTTTATCAACTTGTTGAATCCTTCCTTGGTGAACTTAAGGGTATACCTCGATAACAGGCTGTTTCAAGCTTCTCCATCTTTGTTTATAGCCAATCTTAAATGTATTTTTACTTTTTATTCCCAAGATGTTTTAACTGAACCAATTTTTGAAAAGAAAAATAAAAATTTATGGTCTTCAGCATTTTGGTTTTTTGCATAAGAGAATTACCTCTACCTGAGAAGGACCTGGGATAAACATATTGTTCTAATACTCTAATCACGTATATAATATTTCCAAGACGATATCTTAGAGCGGTTTAGAAATGGACATAGTTGGACATAAGGTATCGAAATATTAATTCCCTTTATATATATAAGTCGGTATAGATCTTTCTCTTGCTCCTGAATATTGTAAAACGTCCTAATGAAATTAGTTGTGTATACCACGGGTGTAAATTTCGCTAGCTTAAAGACAGTACAATTAACTACAAGGTTTTCAGAATCCGTACGCTATTCCAAATACATATAATATATGTATATATATATGTTCCTACACATTTACGCGTCTCTATTTATTAACGGGTGTGTGATTTCCCAAGGCATGCTATTTGCTTGGATAGGGTTACGTATGCGTGCAGCCGGTGGTGGTCCACTTTATGCAGTACGGTTTTGGTATAAATTATTATTTGGTCATTATAAATTTTGTATGAAACCGCGAAATGGCGTTGTTAATATTATGTATGCGGTCGCGTTGGCGGCATCGTTCATATGGCCGCTGCTAACTGCCAAGTGCCGATGTGCTGCTTTCGCTGGTTTCGTTGATGTTGTTGCACGCGGTCAAACCCAAACACTTATTTGAACGCTGACACACATATTTGTATACATAGATACGCATGTGTGTGTAGAGGCATTGTGGGTTGTGGCATGTGCAATGGCTAGCCGCTGGCGGTGACAATGCGCGCTCCATTGGCTTATCAAACATTTCGCTTGACACCAATTTCGCTTTTGGCGTACTTTTTGTCGCCTCCATACCTACACATATGGGTTGCTATGTTCACATGCCGAATTTGTGCCAATTGTGGGTGCGGAGAATTAAATTTCCCATGTGGATTCAAGTAGCATAATTGGTCTATTTGCGTGTTAGAAATATGCATGATAATTAATTTGCAAAGAAAAGTAAAATTCGCATAGGAAATTGGTACGAGGTCAAATTTAGAGCTGGGTTTGAAGAAAAACTAAATGAAGTTTTGCTGGATGCGCTTCTTTTAATTGTAGCGCGGAACTAGATGGTATTGCATAAATGGTACTTTGAGCTATATCCAAACTAATGTTGGCTTGCTGACATGTTTTTATTTCAGTAATGAAGTCGAAGAATTTGTTTCGGTAATATTAGTTTTTACCCAAACCGAAATCCACGACTTAAGGGTGTAACAAAATACCGCTCGTTATTCTGTTACCTCATTATCTCCTAACTAAATCCGTTCTCATTGACGGTTATCTTCTTGAAAAACTTCCTTCTTTATATCGTAAATTTTTTTCGAATATTTAATCTTAATGGTATCTACTATGTTAATAGTTTCAAATACTGAAATATCTCGGTCAACTAGAACTATATAAAAGGGATGCTTCGCAGATCATATGGTTGACTTAAATAAGTATTTAAATATTTAAACTTGAACTGTAATTAAGTTTAAGAAAAAAAAAACATGTAGAGTTTCTCAGGCCTTTTACCGATCTTTTTACCAGCTATGTGCCTCAGTAAAGAGAATAATATAATTGGTGAGAACCCTTCCTAAGCTTAATTCGAAAATTTGTGTTTTAATATTCCCTTGTTGGTTTGTTCTATCAATATGGCATGAGGAGAAAGCTTTCGGTTAATATTTTTTTGAACCGAAATATAAACAACAACTATAAGCCCTGGTTCACAAACATTTTCGAGGGTAATCGGCACCTCGTTGCTGCGGAAATCCACACTGAATTCTTTTAATGCTCATTCGTTTCCATTACTTTAATTATTTTTAATGAATCTCCAGCAGTACCAGTAGTGGTCTTATCAAATGGTAGCTTAAGTCGATTTTAATGAAAAATTTGGCACTGAGTTGTTAACAGTCTATAAGCTACATCAGTTAATGTTTCCTTCATTTCAGTGAGAATTTTCTTATTCAATGAAAATATTACACAATTTATATCAAATTGTCTTTATATTAAAAGATACATAATTGATAAAAGCTGCTTTTGTATGCTAATGTGGATAACATATACTTATTTCAGAAGATTTTGGAAATGAAGACCTGTGCGATATAACATCACATTCAACGTCGGTATATCACTTTGAGAATTATGGCAGGTACTATCGAGCTTTCATAGCGCTTACCAAGACTTTTCTTGAAATCGGGAAATTTGAGATGCTTTTAACAAATACAGTTTTCTCCATATTCAAAAAAAAGTGAACATTTTGCTGTTTCCTTGAAATCTTCGAACCTTGAAACTGCCGCTACGCTATTTTTTGTAAAAATAATTTTCCTTTAATTTTTTTTTTTTAATTGGAATTTAGTGATAATAAACAGAAACGAATTGTAAACAATGACATAGCTAATGGGGCATAACAAGAAAAAGTACTATCCCAACAAGTTACCAATTTAGAAATCGAAACTTGTCACACTGCCTGTCAGCGCGTTGATAACAAAATGCAACGCTGACTGGATTTTACCGTAATTGAATAGGTCGTCGTTGGCAAATCGTTGGACAACTTAATAATCTATTATTTGTATTTGTGCAAATGCCAATAAATTGACTAGGCGAGCGCTGTGGCGGCAGCGATTGCTAAGCCAAACTGGTTGTTACATAACCTCAAAATTGAAGCGAGTGTTGTAGTCGTTAATTTGTTTGATTTTCGTTGAAAATCAATAAATTTGCAGGCCGTCCATGACAGACTGCATTGTCGATGAAGCTCAAAAAAGAAACGAAATTGGATAAAAATAGAAAAAATTGAGAAAATAGAAATCGAAATAAATAAGTCAATACACATTTGTTTATGGGCCAGCAAAGCTGTGAAAGCAGCCGAAATGTTTATTGTGGCCTGGACTTGAGTGTATATACGGATTCGAAAGAAATAACAGAGCATTTCTTCCTTTGTCTCTTGTTGTTTTTGTAGGCAGAGCGGGTGTTGGAGACAGGCAGGTCCGAATCTTAAACCCATTTGTGCCCACTCATTTAATGCAATTCGGTTGGATGAAAATACGAAAGTAATTTAAACACACACACACATACACAATAAAATGAAAACAATCAAGACAACAACAACAACAATGGCAACAGGCAAATTGGTCAGTTCATGCGAGCGCAAAGTGAGGATTTTGTAGGCCAAAAATTAGAGCAACTGCCACTGAATTATGGTAAGGGAGAAGGCAGAGAGGCAGGGGTATGCGCATGTTGGATACACCAAATAAAAAACAACATTTTCCATTTAACAATACAACAACTGCTCTGTTTCATGCTACGCTAGTCAAGAGCACTACGATGAGAGGCAAGGAGGATGGGGAAGAAGGGGAATGAGAAATCTAGGACGAGCAGATTTACAAGGATACAAAACAAAATTGCATTGCTCAGTAAATAAAATAAATTTAAAAAGTAAGAACGAGCAAAAAACACTAAATAAATAACGAAAAACAACAACAATAGGAAAATAAAAATGTTATGGCAAATAAAAGTAATTTTGGCCAACAGAGGGGTTCATAGTTATATATATATATAAATACACATATATATACATATATGCGAGAAATAATGTGTGTTATGTATATGTTATGTAAATGGCAGCGTAGCTTGAGAGCAACGCTGTGTAGTTGAGATGCAACAACCCACGACAGCAGTATATTCTGCAGCTCTTCAAGTTGGCCAAAGCGCTACGAACCTGTTTGTGTATGTAGGCGTGTATGTGTGTACGTGTAAGTCAATATCCTTGCAGCGAGGCCACCGAGCGCGCTGCCGATACATGTGCAACCGCCTATAACTCACCAACTCACCTGCTTGCCAGCTGGTGTCGCAAACTCGCACCATAATTCGCATGCGTTGCAGTTTGTGTGTGCATGCGTTGTTGTTTTTGTTGTTTTCGTTGTTGATTTTGTATTTTCTCAATTGCAATTTCTGCCGGACGCCATTGAGGAGTGTGTGTGTTCCGATATATAAGACACCGAGTGGTAGTAATAATGTTGAAACGCTGCTTGGTGAGGATGAAACGCAAAAAAGAAGAAGCAACAACAACAAAAAGGTAACAAATTTAAAAAAGTGATGAAAAAATACGAAAAAGTGAGGTGTGCAAACGGTAGTTAATTCAAAAGTTCCGATGCTACAAATTTTATCGTAAAGTGTTGCAATGTTGCACATACCTCCATTTGCGCAAACACACCGACACTCACACATACAAATACTATAGCAGTTTGTGTGTTTTATATTTTAGTATACACATGTGTATCAGCGAGGTTATGCAGTCGCATAAAGCTTTTTGGCGGAAAACTCTGGACGGTGTTGGTTGAAGCGCGCAATCAACTAGCTGCAAACAGTTGGTGGGCATGAAATCAGGAACGAGTTCGAATTTCTCCTTCTTTCTTAACTATTCGTTTGAATTAATACAAATTAAAAGCATTTTCATTATATTTTGGTTATGTAATACCAACAAAAGATGTAAGTTTTTTAAACCTTCTAATAAATCTGTTGGAATTTGTATGAAAATGTCGTTTTGAATGGCTTCCAAGTCTATATTTTGCATTTGTAAGTGCGTACTTTAGGGTTTTCTAAGAAAAATAGGTTAATGTTATATAAAAAAGGATGGCGTAAATCGAAATAATCGTTATAATAATTCAGTTAAAAGCATTAAAAGCTTTCAGTTAAGCATCTTTGGTTTGATTTTGACTTCAAGTGCAGATTTTAAGTAAAATATTTTTTAAGATTTATGAGAATTTTTCTAAATATGCTGCAAAAATATTGGACCATTAATTGGTTTAGTTGAGTTACAAAACATATTTGCCTATAAAATTTCACTAAAAGTCACTGAAAACACGAATTTCCCAAATTCAATATTTAGGGCTACAATAGTCTGATTATTAATTCGAATTGGTGCCGAAACTTCTCACTGCAAACAATTTAGGTTATTCTATACAAAAATGTGTAATTTTTACGAAAAAGCTAGCATGGAAATAATTTTAAATTTTAGCAAAAATTTTGATATATTACAAAACTGTATCGTCGGTTCCATTTTGCTAAACAGATGCTGTAAGTTGATTTAAAGGTGAGCGGTAACTATGTATATGCGTATCTATGCATGTGTGCTTGCAACGGAAGCAAGTGTAGCATTTGCTCTGCATGCAGCAGGTAAATCCAAAAGGAATGTTACGTATACGCCACGTGGCCGGGGCGCGAACATGCAAGCGGCGGACGCCGTCAAGGATGCGGATAAGGATACGAGTTGTTAATGCCCGCGGGTAAGCTTAGTTACTTGCTATTTGCCTTTATCTATTCTACAGTTTTTTTTTCGTGCATTTCGGTGTGTACATTTTGCTTCTGCCACACTCAGCACTCTTTTGGTCATTGAGTGTAGCAGTCGACTGCGCAGTTGGTGGTTGTTGTTATTTTTTTATTTTCGTTTTTGCTATATTGCTTTCCGACATTGTGGCCTGAGTAGTAGTAGCAGTAGCAATGGCCTCTAGCGACTTGGCGGTTTCGGGATGCGAGAGGGCGAGAGAGGGTAGAGCAACAGGATCGCGGGCACTTTGATAGCTATTGGGTCAGCAGTCAGCACTTCCAGACATCTATGCATTGAATGTGTGTGTGTGTATGTGTGCTATCGTGCTGACTTGTCTCGCTCTCGCTGACTTTTTGGTAAGCAAAGCAGAATGTAAATATTAACAACATTCAGCAAGTAATAACTTGCGACAGCAAAGTCAACAACAACAACTGCAACGATGAAGTTGAAACAGAATAAGAATAAAATATAACTACATATGTATGTATGTGTTTGCCATAAATTTGGCCACAAGCCATTGCATAACTTCTCACACATCTTTGGCAAGTTTGAAGTATTCGACATGAAGTTGCAACTTGAATGTGACTCGAGTTGCTGCCACGCAACCGCCCATCTCTACAACTTATTGGCCAACTTTAACCGTTTGTCGACCCACTGTTGCACATGTTGCACAATTGTAAAAGAAATGTTTTATGTTGAAGCGCTAAGCAAATATGATAAAATATATTCGCCTTCAACTGTTGATGCATACCCACTCACACATCCCCTTGTTTGCCTGCATGTATTTATGTGTGTGTGCACGTCTCGCTTGCGGATGACCAACGGCAACGCGGCACTTCATGTTGCAAGTGAGTGATTACTTTGTACTATTGAAATTTACGGGTTTCGCAGCGACGCGATGCACGAGCACAGCCGGTGGCCGCCGAGAGTTGGTGAGGACTTTTATAGTTGTTGCCACGCTTGTGATTTCGCCTTATCACCCTTGCCTGCTGGTTTTTGTCAGTTGCCCGGAAAATGTATTGCAAACAAGTCGCTTGTATTGTATTTCTTGTAACGGTGCAGTTTGGGTATTGTTGTTGTTGTTGTTGTTCCGGGTGAAGTAGCCACTTTCGCGTTTCTTTCCCACAACTGTAAGGCATTGCTGCATAGCAAACTTCATTGCTATTTCTCACACATATATGTACATATTGCAGCCACACGCACACACACATACATATGTATAAGTACTTTTGTGTATGTATGTATTACCGAAAACATATGTCCTTGTGTGTGCGCTTGTTTTCTTTGCTCAGGACAATTTCACGCTACATTTATGAGCGGTGGAGTTGTTGTTGAGTTTGTAGTTGTAATTACAGTTGTTGCATTATGTGGTCATTTGGGGTTAAGTATTCGACAGTGAAAATGTCGTAATCTTTAGTAATGGTTACATATCTGTGTTGACTTTGTTACCGACTTGTCTGTAGGTCAAAGTACCTGTTTTTTGTACTTTAAATAAAGTAATTAAGGAAAAATTTTAGACACGTATTCATTTTTGTAGTATTATAAAGTTAAGAAACTTTGTGAATTTAGTAATTTGTAAGGGGAACGTCAACAAGAGGGAAGTATTTTTACATTTTACCATCAAATCATTGTTTTTCTTTCCTTCTTTCCAAAGTTACAGGGTGCGCCTGATTTTATGTCCGCATGTAAACGTTGAACAGTTGTGGTATTCAAAAAGCGATTGGGTTGATTAAACATGTTGAATGACTTACTAACCCAATGAGAGCTGTGATAATTTTTCTATAGCTAGTAAAGGTGTTGTATTGTTGTATTCAAACACTAGTTAAAATAAATTATAAAGGGTCATATTATAAAAACATTTAAAATATGAAATTGGGTTGATTTTACAAAGTCGTTATGTACCGGCATAAAAAATTACGGTACTAAATATGACGATATATTATATATTTTCTAATGTAAATAAATATATAACCAAACACCAAAAGACGGTTTTGCCGTAATAACTTTAATGGTTTATGAGATACTTATATTAATCCCATTTGAAGGGCCATATCTATTCATATATTATCTTATTATATGAAAGAGCGAGCAGGCAAATATCACTAGATCAATTCGTCTCGTGAATCGTTTGTATATGTTTTTGAAAGTTTTGAATGTCTTAATCCAATTAAGATTATACTTTATAAGTCTAGATACTACCACTTTTTTGAAAGTCTCTTTTCTAAGTATATAATATTATATAATTCATGTTCAAATATACTGGAGTGAAAAGGAGACGGTAAGATATGTAAAGTATTTTAAATTTGTTATAAAACCCAAGTCCTTGATTTGCGTCATGGTCTCTAGGCCATGTTACTGGCCAGATAATAGGTGTATAGAAAAAACACTTGTCTAAAATTAAGCCAACCAACATCTTTATGGGTACCGATAAGATTTGTACGTCTTAATACATCCTGGATCTATATTGAGAAACTGGAAGGTAAATGTAAAATAAAATAAAATAAAGACGAAAATATTGGAGAACGGCATGATTGGTTAAATCAAATTTAAGTGTATATAATTTTAATACAATAGTAAATGTATTTATTTAATATATGTCTTAAATATTTCAATTCTTTGAACTCATAAACCAGTTTAAAACCAGTCTATGCTTTTATTAATGCAAATGTATAAATCTGTGCAATAAAATTATGAAAAAATCCTCATACAGATAGAAAAAAGAAATTAAATAATGCCAACAAATGCACTTAGCGAGCGGAAATAGTGTGTGTATGTGTGAGTTTGTGTATGCTAAAAGCATAAATAAGTTCTTATATAACATGAGTAAGTAAGCATATCAAATTGATTGTCTGTATAAACGAATAGTCGTGTGCGCCTCATAAATAATGCTCTTCCGCTTCCTGCGCGACAGCAGTGACTCACCCACTTACATACGTATGAGTGGGTGGCACACCATACGACATAATCAAAGTGCAACGGACTGCCAGAGTTAAGTAATTTTGATAAAAATTTAATAACAACAAACGAACTGAAACATTTATCAACAGTCCAAGCATAATTTATAAATGAAGACGCAAGAGCTTTTAAGCCTTTGAATTTATTTGTAATATTTGTACTTATTATTATACCATACAAGACTAATAAAACTGTCGGAAGCTTCAAGGCCGTACATGTATACATGTGCTTCGAATTCCAGAATGACTTTCAGGGGAAGAGAGTTTGCAAAGCTGTTGAATTCCTCTAAGTGGAATGCGTTAAGCGGCTGTAGATCCAAGAAGAAATGTTCTCTTGTATGCAGTCCTCATTATGTATGTGTAGTTCGGTGGCAATCAAGAAGCATACTAACATTGTCCGAAGTGCGATGTCCTGATCTGTACGTTCCACTAATCCACCGTAACTACTAACTACTAACTACTACACTACACTACACTAACTACTAACTGTAATTACTACTACGACTAACCGTTTGCCGCAGCTAACGATTTGAGGACATAGTTCTTTGGTGTTGACAGTCGGAATTTTAATGTCATCGGCTAGGAGGTTCTGATCGAAATTGAACTCATTCACCGATGGTGTCTTAGTGGATTTCGTAAAAGGTTTCTTGTTTATATTTTCTCTGCGAATATAATAGGTACATAAAATCATTTGGATTGCTGTTGAAACACGTCAAAGGTGCCCTTGCTGCAGGCATTAATTACGAATTTAGTACGAATTTTTACGAGTTTAATTTTCGAGTTCCAAAATTTAAAACTTGTATAGCACAAGGTATATATAGTTTGTAGAAAGACCTGTAGGAACTGCGAAGTACAATGCTTTTACGCTTCTTATGTCCCAGTGCTCTTGTAGGTAATAAATTCAATCTTTGCCCTCAGGTGGTGATTTGCTGGAGCAAATTTTTATGCTTTTCTATAAAATACGCTAACAGAAGTAGAAAGAGAAAGCTCTACCGTTAAAATGCATTTAAATATTATAATATATAATATTGTACATGGTTATTCCAAATTCGAGTGTGAATAACACTCAGTGAAAGTTACATATATTTATATATTCAACAGACAATTAATAAAAGTAAATATTTAATTAATAATTGTAATTTATTTAGATGCGAGTTTCTTTGAATTTTAGGAGAAATGCAACGCTGTTGAATGTACATGCGCATTTTAACCCACACAATTAATTTTTCTCATTGAATTAATAATGTTGACACTTAATTTGTTTTCCGAGTATTGTTGTTTTTCATGTCACCACAAATCCTTCGTGTTCCCTTACGATTTCTGTTTGTAAGTTAACATCAATTTAGCCCCAGGCGCCTATAGTTCACTGCGTTCCTACACCGTAACACCATCAACAAAGCATGAAACATCCCCTTTGCAGTTTCACAACAAGATGACTCACTGTTGCTCCTCTTTATTGATGCACAGCAGATCGAGCAGCTAATGCCGGCGACTGCAGCACCCGTCGAAGTAGCTAAATGAACACGGCGGCAAGAACTGTGTCGCAATTGCTGCTGCTTCGGCGCCGGGCAAATCGTTTGGCGAACGACAATAAGCAGCACCGGATATAGGGTGCGCTCGGTGCTCAGCGGAGCCAAGGGTTTTCACGCTGTATGAATGCGGAAATGTGTTAGTCATTACTCAAAATGCGATCGCTAAGAGTTAACGGTAAAGCTTGTGGGTGCCAAGTGGAGCAGCGTCTCACCTTCACAGGCATGCATGTGTGTGTGTGTGTGTATGTGCCGCTAACGACCTCAACCGAAGCAATGAATGCATGTTGCGCGTTTGAAAAAAGCTCCCCACAAGGAAGGAGCTCCTTCAGTATACATAAATACATGTATATGTATGTGTGTGTGTGTGTGTGTGTATGTTTTTGTGCAAACGGTGTATGATGCATTACCAGCGCGTTGTTTTCTTTAATGGCGTGAGAAATTTATGTTTGCGCAGAGCAATGCAGCGTGTTGAAACACATCGTTGCCATTACTCCGCTTGGCCAGCGGATGCAGAACAAATGACGCAAGTTGTTGCGGTCCACCGCAGCTGTTGCAGTCGCCTGCAGTTGTGTTGGTAGCTGCCGCATATGGGTTTTGCATTTGCATCAAGCGTGATGCGGGAGCAGTATTGTGTTTGGCACAACGGTGAAACGGTGTCAATGTGGCAAGAAAAGCGCTGCTTACTTCTTATTGTGTGGGGGAATCGTTCAGTAAGAAGATAAACTTGGATGTTTGAAGGAAAAACTAATAGAGGGTTCACGGGGAGGGATGTACTTTCTTTCGACAATTAGGTAGAACTTAAGGGATGTTGTAAAATATTTATGCTAATGTTTTTGACAGTAGTGTATAATGGATTTATATATATTACTTTAGAAATTGTTTGTTTGGGTCGAATTCTGAAGTCCTTCAACCTCAATCTCCTTCGGTCACTTGATATTATGCATTAAATGAACGGCCCTTAAGCTTATTTCGAGTAGAGGGTGTTTTTTCATAAGAAGGTTTTTAGTTTTAGATGTATATTAAAAGGTTTAGCTTTGTGTGTAGTGAGGAGTCGCATTGAGACATATTTGTTTCCATAATTTTGGCTTATAGGATATGGATTTATGTTTAAGTGCTGTCCAGGATGTAGCACCCGATACAAAGTGTCATCTTCATATACTACCATAAGCCTGGTGGAAGATTTTGTGAGTAGATAATTGACTCTTTTGATGACTCTGATGATGATTCAAAATTAGTGAGTTATACAAATAGGAGATTGAAGAATTTATAAAGTTTATATTTAGCCAGTTCTCAAATATTTACCAAACACAACTCTAATTGAATTGAAATCGTAAGTGGCACTGAATAACATACTTATCAGAATTCCTCTTCTTGTCTTTTTTTATTAATTTTATTAACTGCTTATTTCTCTTGACCTGAAAAGATAGATGGAAAGTTGCAAAGCTCCAATTCCAAAACAACTGAAATAGGTTAACACATTATTACTTATATCATATTTCTCGGCCAATAACTAAGAGCTCTCGGTCCCATGATTTATTGCCACAGACTGTACTTTGTGTTGTAATTAATTTGAAAAAACTCTTAAATGTCTGCTAAATTTAATTTACAATGGCACATTAACAAGACAGTGGAGCCGAGGCGAGCTGAGTCGAGCTACATAACCTAAATAATGAGCAAAGGATATGGCCGACAGGCGACAGGATGAAGGCAGACGGCAGACGAAGGGTGCATGATTAGTGTAATAAACATTTGCGGAACTGTAAATTGGAATATTCCGTGGCAATCAACAATGCAAAGAGCGGAGAGTGCTGCCACTGAAAAGCAAAAGAACAGCGACAGAAAGAAAATGGAGGAATGTAAAAAGTTGGCACCTTGAGTAAACGATAGCAGGGAGATGCATTAGGGAGCGAGCTCAGAATTATTTGTGGCACTCATCTGGGCGGGGGTATGTAAACACAACTGAAGTGAGGTGGCACCGAGGAGCCGGAGAGCGTTGTAGCCGCTTCTAACCGATTTATGGTGGCAAGCCTCTGCATTATGTGGCGATAAAAATGCTTATTAAGCGCCAAAGCTTGGAAGCGGACGGTTTAAGGGTGTACGAGAGGTGGACTGTTTGACCATCAGTCAAGGCACAAGCTATTCAAATACACTGGCTACCACCGACGCACGTTGTAATAGCTGCACACTTAACTGCCGCGCCAAACAAAGCCAATGCGCGGTTTTTTTACACACACCTATATGTTTATGAGGAAAAACTCTAAATCGTATGTAAACTGAATGCTAAATGCGGCAAGAACGGAAAAGTGTAAACAGTAAACTGTAAATTGCCAACTGTAAACTATAAGCTGCTAGCTGCGAGCTATGACTGTGCAGCATTTTGCATTTTGTTGTGCGAAATTTGCTTTTCTGTGCGCCAACACGCAGCATTGCACTATAAAACCTTGCTGCTGCCACACGGTGGCGAGGTCATGGATGCATCCATTAATCAGAACAATTAACGATGATGCCGCACTGTTGCTGACGCTGCCGCCGCTGTTGCATGTAGGCTGTTCTGCAGCAGTATGTGTGAGGGGTCGCTTTGCGCGCGTGTATCGTGGCGTGGCACGTCTGGAGTGCATATTTCACAGTCAGTTCGTGTGGCAAGAGTTCGTGCCAACTTGTTAATTAAATTATGCGTTTGTAGTGTGGCAAATGTGGCAAGTCCGATGTAGGTATGTGCGTGTAAACTTATTGCATTCATTTTAATGTTAATGCGCATATGTGTGTGTGTGTGTGTAGGTGTATGTATGGTCGCTTTGTTGTTCAAGTGGTAAACAAATAAAGAGTGGCAAAAAGCTACGAAAACGCCGTAAAAAGTAAACGGCGCAAAAAATGCAAATAAATTTCTAAGTTGCACTCGAAAAGTCAAGCGCTCGCATTTGCAACTGCAGTTAACCTCAAAATGCTGTTAAAAGTGTTTTACACATAAGCAAAACAATAACAATAACAGCAACTACAAAGCATAAAAACCCACACACAACAAACAAATGAGAAAAACGCACCACGAAATTGCTAAGTCGAAAGGGCAAAGTGTGTAAAAACTGTAAAATAACTGTAAAAGGTCGTGGGCTTAAAGTTATTTATTTTACTTATGTAGTTTTTGTTTTTGTTTTCGTTCTGTTGTAAATGTCGATTATTTATTAGAAGAGAATGTGTGGGTACACTACAAAGTAAAAAGGGGCATGTATAACTGTAAATTCGCACCGCTATTGTGGCAAATAGTAGCACCGACAACCTCTTTTTGTTTGCTTATAAATTGCTGCAGTCTGTCACAGTTCACTGTACATTACCTTTATCTTGCTAAAGTGGGAAATATATTTGATTTTCATTCATATAACAGTAATTACAAACGATAAAGTTTTCTCCAAGTCAGTTTTCCCAAGTCAAGAAGTATGAGAGATATGATATATGAAGTATAACATGTCCTTTAATCCCTAAATTATTCATCCAGTTTGCAAATCAACATTACGAATTGAACCGAGAACTGTTGGACAATCATTAGGAACTTTTATGGCGAATTATTAAGTTAATAGAAATATAAAATAGAAATTACCAAATAATATCTACAACGAGTAGAAGGTGATAAATGAGGTTTTTGAAAAATTAGTAAACAGCAGAATATCTGAGAAATCAAATCTTGACACAGAAAAAACATTAACGGAGTTGCTAGAAAACATGTTATATAAGATTCCTTTTCGGTTTATCGGATGTTTCGGTGTTAATTCTTAAGCTTAAATAAATGAACTCACCTTAAATGCCGCTTGTTTAGTGCGTGTTAGGTATTACACCTAGTTTTATGGTGAAATTTGGACCTACGGCTGAAAAGTTGGGCTTTACTGCCCGCAAGGTCGGTTTTGTTGAGAGTACGCGAACTTATATAAACAAAGAAGTGAGTGAAATCAGGGTCAGGATATTGTAAATCACTCAAAGAACACTTGAAAGCAGTTCGTAAATATAAACCCTTAAACTCGAGTTTGGAGCTCCTTTTGAATATACTCGCAAATTATTACTCGCGTTCGCTCATATGAGCCTCTCTTTTCCATATGGAATAGAATAAATTTGGTGTCATTCTCGCTTCGGTTTCAAAAATTCGATGGGTTCTGTACACGAACTACTATATCATAAACACTATATGTATTTCTACTACATGATATAGTTCCATATTTCCCCATATCTGAAGGTAAAAATTTGTATGATTTCTACAAGTGCACAGGAAGCAGTCGATTCCATAATTGGAACAAGGACTCGGACTTCAACTCAGAGTCTATTTGTCAGACAATCAACTAGGATTTACACAAAAACCATATAACAGCGTAATCTTAAGTTATCGAGCGTAGAATACGTCGATGTTTGTTTAATTGGATTACAGAGCAAGTGGAAAATAATTCTTATCGTGAGGAAAAAATGGTATCAAATTATGAATCTTTGTTGACAAAAATATATGAGAGAATAAGAGATCACGATTTTAATGTTGCTGTATTTTGGTACAAAAATCAGTCCTACATGGCTTTCAAATATTCATATATTTTAGTATATATTAGTAGATCCAGAAAAATTTACTATTTGCAGCAAGCCAAGGATTTCCGAAGAATATGTTATTGGAAGGCGATTCTTAACGAACAATTTGCTGGTATGAACATCTCATGCAATGTTGGTCCCTCATAAGTTTTCAATCTATTTTCATTTTGTAGAACTAGATTTCCAAATTATATACAATTCAAAGATTCAAACGAAATTTGACCAATTATTTACTCTACTTAGGACGTCCATCATATTCTGGCCGTGATCAGACATCGGTCGCATTATGCATGGAAATTCTTTCAAAAAGTTTTGGAACACTTTTTAGTAGATGATTTTGGTAATTTCTTCAAAAATAATTGTATAACGCTTTCGACAACAAAGCATAAAATTCTTTTGCAGATGGGTGTTGGAAGGTTAAACTTTTGCTTCACTTTAGAGAAACTAAGATTACAATTAAAAGACACATTGCACCTTTTTGCTTACCAGCACATCGTTAAAGATGTGTATGTGTAGATACGGATGCGCCACCTAGATGGCGCGAATGAGATCTAAATGAAATTCAAAATTGGCAAAACTGAATTACGAATGTATTGTGTTCTCCTTTTGGTGTTGGTGTTGGTGTTAGTGTTGTATTAAGGTGATTCATATGCAGTTCAGTTATACAGAGCATACCTTTGGAATTTAACGATGTCTATCCGACTATTGCCGACTAGACACTCGTCCATGACAAATATCCTCATATGAGTCATCTCTAACTATTGAGTGCGTGTGGTCTTGTTCTGTGGAAAATGTGCATTTTACAAATCGATTGTTAGGCAATGAGATGTTGATTTGAATGCGCCACAGTTAGCACAGAGTGCATAGAGACAACAACAATCACTATTATGAATTGGCAACAATGAGAAGCAATATTAGGCTTTGATGGAAACATCAGTATCCTTTGGTTGCATTTTAATTAGACAACAGCTGACGAAAGAGCATTGCAGTTGCTGGTTTTCAGGAAGTTGGAGAAGACGAAAAATAAAATGGAAACGGGAAGACCTTCTTCGGTACACCTTTGAAAGAGAAACCAAAATAAGTTTCATTGCTAAATGCGAGGCAGTAAGCACCTCACAGTGTGAGAATAGTGTTGGTGACACCATAGCATTGGCAATTATTGGTGAATATATGTCAACAAGGGAAGTGTCGTTATACAACGTTTCGTTATACAACGAAAGAGTGAAACTTTTATTTGATTTTATTTTGATATGGAAATCTGAGTAAGGAACAATTGTAATGCAAAAGTGCAAATGACGTATTATTCTTTATATATATCAATAGTCTTTTCTCTTACATTTAGCACAAATTTTAGAAAGGTAAAACTAAGAAATAGTTCATTAGTATAAGCTAATTTGGGGGATTTTTTTTAAAGAATTTGATTTGAATTTGATCACTTTATTAATTTAATTTCTGAAAAAGTTCAGATGTTGTATATCTTCGTTAACTTCCATCTTCGCTTTTCCGAGTTTGCTTCCCGGCATTTCTTATATAAACGCAAGACCCTTCGCTTCCGTAAACCTGACCGTTTTAAGAACCTCATGAAAGGGTTTCTGTTATATATTTCCCTCACCGACAGTTGCATTAATCTAACAGTAGCTCGTCAGTTTGTGGTTTTAGAGTCATTTCAAATGATAAAAGCCTTAAAGCGAATAATTTTCGCATCGAGAGGTTTTTATGTTTATTACCCCTAATTGCTAGTTGAGTTGTTCAAAGTATCAGGCAGGCTGAAACTTCATATCATTAATAGAATTGAATCTATCTGATTTGTAGTTGGACCTAACCTCTAAAAGACACGTATATGAATTTCACAGCTGTCTGACTAATTATTCGTGCGATACACCCTTGGTATATATGATTAGTATCGATATGATGTTGGTAATAATATTCTAGGAATCAGTATTTTTTTTTTGTTTATGTCTATTAAAATAAAGGAACAACTCTTATATGAGCTCATATGAAACTGAGCTACCCATATAAAACTCGGCTCTTTTTAGAAGGGAATTGCCTGTAATCCATATTTAATATTATCCGTTATTGCTTTTATTCAATGAGATCAAATAAATCCATACATCTAAGTATGAAGAATGAGGATGTGTGCAACTGTTTGTTGACCGCTCAATACCTTCCACTCATCTTTTAGAATAATGTTTATTTAAAAATAGTGAGTGCCAGCCTATGAAGGTCTGCTATGTGCTAGCTTTATCCGAGAAATCTCCTTTATTTTATCAAGTACAGCAGCTTCTTGCAGTTGTCAGCGTAAATATTTACAATTCAGTTTTCAACACCAAAATATTTTGAGCGTGGCTTAAGTTGTCGAAGCAATATTGTATATTGTTAAAGTGCCCTCTAGATCATTTCGACCAAGAGACGTTTATTGTAAAAGCGTGTAAATACATAGCTCTGCTTGTGTGAAATGTACATATTCAAAACCTTGAACATACCAACTCAAGAGTTAATTCGTCTTTATTCTCATCTTCAATTACGCATTATGTTTGGCGAGGTTTAGAACGGCAATGTTAAGCAGATACCGCGTCTTGGATAAGCGAATTTTGTAGTATTTTTCCAGAGAACGCGAACATGCCTTCGTAGGCCTAAATTTCCTCCTCCCTAAACCCATAAATATCCTCAAGACCATTTTCATGATAAAAAAGATACTCAAAATTATAGACTACATCTTTGTCAGGTAAAACCGGATTCACAGAAAAAGTACAAATCTTGTAATTTATGTTTGGTATTTGGTAATCATATATGATAAATCCCGATACCATTTCACTGCATTTTTTTCGGTGTTAGGCTTCTTACTAGTCGTAAAGGATTTATCAGTCTTTGGTTTCTTTAGATATCACCATCGCCATCACCAAGTTGCCATTTTTACATTTTTTTCCATCTCCGTTCGTTGCGATAATTAATATTCGATATAGATGAGGCTTAAGCTCTTCACCTTTATTGGTATTACTCGGAGTAAGAGATCTTCCATTAGCTTTAAGCTTAAAGTAAACGCTCCACACTTTATGCAAATTGCAAACTCTGTGCGATTAATTATCTAACTGTATTTTTGGTTTAGAATGACCACAACTTGTATTGAATACTGTATTAATTCGACTGGTCAAGAGCCCTAAGCCAACCAAGTGCCTGTCTTAAGCGGTGTTATGATTCATTTACATGCAGCGACACACATACATATATGGTGCTTAATCTGAATCTGCTCATGCATGTGTGCATGTTAGGTGGAGTGAATGCTAATCTCAGTCACATTCGTATCCGTTTCCGTTTCATTTTCCTAGTAAATCGCAAGGAAAACACATTTAATATGAATGAGTTGACAGAATGAAATAAAGCGAGGCGAAGAGGAACGCAAAAAGTGAAAAAAGTAATTAAACTGACCGGCGATTGCAGCAAGCATGTACGACCCCGGCGCCCCACAGCTGTCTATGTCGACCCCGACGAAGGCAAGTGAGCGCTTTTGTCGACCGGGCAATGAGACTGTCCGTTGCTGTAAATGGCCATCAGTCAGTGTGGTTGACATTCTTCCATATGGTGACTGAAGCCACCCGCTTGCCGCTGGCGGCTGGTGGACGGCAGGCTTCGACTCCGCCTCCGAGTGCAGTCCATTGACAGCAATGACTTTAATGCCACTTCAAATGACAGCATCCTGACAATGTTTACACGCAACAACAACAATAACAACAGCAGCAGTATGCACTCTTTGCACAGCAGGTCCGGCAGCTGAATGTTGGAAGCTGAACGCCGTCTGCCGTTTATTTTGCTTGTAATATGCGGATCTGCACTAATTGTGGTCAGCACAAAAATATAATCGTAAAATGGATTTGCCGAGAACAATTGCTCATTGCATATTTATGAAAGTTTTCCAACAGCTTTAGTGTGTATGCGTGTCTGCGTTGCTGCGTTGCTGCGCTAACGGGATATGTAGGATAAGTACATTTAAGTGCGCCAGGAATTGCAACCACTTCTTTTCTTTTTCCTTTGTCTTTTTACACTTTTTTCACTTTTTTCACTTCTATTTTGCTTTTTGCAACTTTTTGTTGCTTTGCGAGAGAATATTTTATAATAATGAAATACCTACTGGCAGCTGCTGGCTCCTGTTAAGTGCAATCGCCGCTTGTTGTGTAGTGGTTCAGAGTGGTTATGCGACTGCAAAGTTTGGTCATCGAGTGAGGTACCACTTTTTTTTTGCTATTTGCTGTTGTTTTTGCCTCCCTTGGTTTTTGTTTTTCAGCAAACTACGCTCTATATCCATCTGTTTTTTACTGCGTATTGGAAATTGTAGGGATTATTACTAAATCTCAAATGGCGCTGCAGTTTGTATGTGTGTGTGTATTCCTTTAACGGTATTTATTGTGCCGTTTGTTAATATCGCTGCTCAGCGCAGTGAGTTGGCAGCGTATATCGAAACTTTTTGGCCTCACATTAATATTAATGAACGATATCCGACACTTGTATCTAAATGTACAGGTGTTTCAAAAGTGAACGACCTGCGGCTTGTGTTGAATGCCCGCTATTTATATTCGGAGTTTTTATGAATCCGTACACACACATTTGAATACTTGCGGAAATTTTAAATTAAAATCCAGATGGTTATACATAATACCAAAAAAAGTAAAGTATATTTTGTTAAAATATTCGGAAAGTTGAGTACCAGTTTCTGTAACATCTTACATCTTACAAAGGTTACATAGTGAAAATCTAATCATGTCCTCAGTATGTCTAATTCGGCGAGAAAAAGTTCTTTGACATATGCTTCGTGAGTCTGAAGTTAAATTATAATACGCTGGTAAGGTAATAGATTGACATTATTTTCTTTGCGAGAGTATTTACTTCAAGCATTATTAATTAATAAACTATCCGTTATTTCTGCAGATTATTCTTATGGAAACATAAATGAGTATGTCCCTTTAAATTATTTTGCTAACTGATTCACTAAAATCAACCAGTGACTTAGAAAAGACTTTTAGTCTGAACCAAACTACGATATGCCAAGCGTAACAGCAATCTCGACCATTTTGAGATGAGAGTTGATATGTATCTGAGGCACTATTTATCGCAAGTTTTTTTTTCGATATTTTCATTGCTTGATTGGATTCAAAAGGGTGTTAAATAGTAAATACACTTGGTTATGATTTTCTGATGAAATATTTTCAAATTTCATGATAAGAATATAATGTTTATATTATATGGTCAAATCGGTAGAATAAATTAAAAAAAGTAATAAAAAAAATAAAACGAGAATAAAGTACAGGAGAAAAAGTTGGACTATTCATAGATTGCCGCGATCAGTTGGATATGCATTTTATATATAAAAGAAGGATATATTTGGCATGACCATATTGTTATAGCTATCCGTCTTTTATTTATTTTGTTCAACAGTTAAAAACTTCGATCTCAGAAATCAGACCGTGCTTCTTCACCACGTGAGCTGTATGATCATACTGAAGAAATAAAGATATCGATCAGTACCATTTTATGACCGATCTAGGCCGATATACATATATAAAATAAAAACAAATTAAAGTAGAAATTGTTTTTACTAATTTTTCTATAAAGTTTTTAAAATATTTAATTGTTGTTTAACCAAAAAAAGTAAATAACGCTTTCTACTTTTTAATACAATATATATTTGTTTACAACATTAATAAAAATCTTTAATAAATAAACTGAGCAAATATATATTCTACTCTGTTCAAAATGATTGCTGATGGCTTTTAGCAGTGAGCACTTTAAGTTTAATATTCCCTTCCTCATTTCGTCTTGCAAAGAATCATGGATAACAGCAGACGAATCATTTGGGTGGCTAACTGTCAAGAATTACAAAGCAAATAGCATATACAATATAACTCATCCATTTTAGCCTCACCCAATAGGCCGATATTTGAATTGTGAAGCGCAACTAATCGCCTACAGCGAACTCCTCATTTGTGCAGCGCTAGCTTATCCCTCGGCAGCCGACTGCGACCGCTTGGGCTCCTAATCAATTTATTCCCCAAGCACAATTGCGCCAAACCAACAAATGATTTGCAAAATAAATACGGAAGATATCCATTCTGTGCGCCAAATTGCATCCTCTGAGTGACAAGTGCAACGGTTGGCGTTGGGGTGGCGGGGAGTGGGCTGTTGTGTTTTGTTCAATTGAAGCTAACGAGCGACTACAACGAAAGCTCCACTCAACAATGGTCTGCATATAAGAGCTATAAAGAAAAATAGAAAAGAAAGAAAGTATTAAACACAAATGCGATTGACAATGAAGTAAGGGGGCGCAAGGGCACGGCGAAATTCATAAAATCCGATTTGCTTGGATTTGTGTTTGGTCTCTTCTTCTCATTTGCCAGCACTTGCCGCCATTGCTATGCCTCTCCTGGTCTTTGTGTGTGTGTGTGTTTGTGTCAGTTTATGCCGCTCGCTGTTGGCCGATCGCTCGTTGCTTCACAAGCAGCTATTGTTGGCTGCTTGTTTTTATAGTTTTTTGTTATTGTAAACATGCATATATCCAGTTTGACTCTTTTTGCGCCTTCATTCAACTGCATCTCCTCGCAGGCGCACTTATTCGTCTATTTTATTTTCCTGTGGTATTTTACAGTGATTTTTCATGTAAACGTCCTCGTTTGACTATGTTGTGTTCAGCTCCTCGTCGCTCGACTACTTGACTGTCCGTCTGTCAATTTGCTCTGCATGTACACTTGCAACATTGATTCTGTGTTGTCTTTTCCGCTTTTTATTTTATTTATGGTTGATTCTTTGCATGTTCTTTGCTGAGCCATTCGTAGTTTCATTGCTACTTTTTCAATAGTGCCACATGACCACTTGCCTCCTCCCTCGTGAATGAATTGTTTTTTACTTATTTTTTCATTTCTTCTTTTCAGTTTTTTTCAGCCGCTCCATGGCGCTGCTGATCTGTGTCACTCTTGTTTTTTGCCATTTCAATTTGAAGACGTCCGCTCTTCCCGGCGTCTGTTTGGGTTGCTGCTCGACGGCTCGCTCAAACAATTTTGCCTGCAATTTGCAAGCGGCAAACTCAAAAAATCACATACGAGCATACATTTGCGTATATACATATATACGGCTTGTATCCAACGTAGATATGTGTAATATACATATATATCCATATATATATATATTTGATTTTTTTGTTATTGTTGCTGTTGTTAATCCATAGTTGATCTCTTGTAATGCCCTTTTCATTGCTTACCACATTGTAGTTATTGTAATTTTTCCATACATTCGTTCGACATTTGGCTTTTGCTGCTTCGTCAATTTGTGCTCTTATTCCCTGCTCTGTCCTTGACTTCCCTTTATTGCAGCAGCTGATTTCTAGTATTGTTTGTTGGTCTGTGCTTAGTTTACTCAGCACACAGATGTACATACGAGTGCATAGAGTTTATACAGCAATCGTACCTTAGACTATGCATCGTTCTTTTGACATATCTCTCGGGATGTGATCCTGAGCGGCCACTTTTCTTTGGCAAATATTCAGTTGAAGTTGCCACCTGATTCTTTTGGTAAAACAGCCAATAGTCATTGTGTAGTTGCACGTCTAATCTACGCTTGTATGTTTATAAGTATGTATACCGAAAGTCTTAAATTAAACTGAATTTTCATTTGTTATGTAACTCCTTAGTACTGGCACTCTGTTATGCAATTACCTGCTTTTATTTCTTTAATTTTTCGTTTTTCTTGTTTTAAACTATTTCTTTTACTATGAAAAGTAATGCATTGGAATTTAGTAGAGAAATGTATTTCCCATCCATTGTAAATATTTTAAATTAGATTTAACTCAGAAATCGTCACATGCCACCAAGAACCAAAAGCTACTTTACCTACTTACCAGAGCAAGTCTGGAACTAATAAATAACTGAATAACTATAAATTGAATATATGCGTATGAGTGACATTGGTAAATCTGTGTGACAGGGCGAATACGTAATTTTTTTCAAAGCTAATGTGTAAGTTATCATTTTTCCATGCAATCATGCTTGCATGCTTGCTCATGCATGGTTGCTTGCTCATGATAAAATAATATAAAAAATGTTCTTGTTTTTGTCTACTGCGGATATGATGTCGACAGGGCCTGAAAGCTAAGCTTGTTAGTGTAAATTTATGTCACTTCTGCTTTTAGTGTCTAAATTTCAACAATTGAACTTAGCACCTTTCACACTCTAAACCACCGGATACCAAATGTGCAAATATGGAGTAATGAATTGTCATTAAACAATTCAGTTTGTTTACGATGTCGTTGAGTGGGTAGTGAAACATTTTAGCTATCCTCGGGCTGTAAAAGCTTTAACTCCGTTTAAACACACATTAAATAACATTGTATATGATTTGTTTGATGACTATAATTATTAAGCATTTCTAAGCTATTAACTCAACTTATTCTTTATTCAACATTTCACGAAATTTATACCTCTTTTAGAGGCCAATGATTGTTTATTGTTATCAAAAGAAATACAATTGCGAATTCATGTAAAGCTCCTTTAATTTCATTGGCATGTCATCGATTGTAAATAAAAAGTGTTCATTTGTTCGTTACTGGACTGCTCAGTATTTAAAAGAACTTAAAGAACACAAAGAGAGCAATTAAGGGAGGAGGTCACGCGGCAAATCAATTAAACTGTGCAAACGAAGGATGTTTGATGACATAAATATTCGTACCAAACTTCGTTATATCACTTGCTTTCCTCAAATTTAGCTTTGGACACTTTAGCTGCGAGGATGTTAACTATACAAATAAGTTGCGTTTAGTTAAATGAAGTTTCAGGTAAATAATGTTAATAGCAGGTTAAAAGCTAATGAATTGTAATAAATAGCATACTTCAAGTGGACGCGTAATAAAACTAGTTAAAATATTCGAATAAGGTTAATTTTGAATACATTTGACTAATCTAAAATTATCATACAGCAAAAGCTTTGGTATATATTTAAGAAATCTGTATTATATTTCTAATCACAGCTGAAAAGGTTTATATATAATGTGTACAATATATGTACAATATTATGTACACGTATACATATAAATACGATAAGGAACGATTGCGTGGCGTATGAGTAACATTTGAAAATAATTTTTTTTGACAGATTAAATGTCCTGTTTTCTCGGAATATAAATGACATATGAATAAAGCAATTCATAAATTTCGTCAAATAATCAGCCGCAACAGCAAGGTGGATGAATTAGTGGCTTAAAGACTTTATAAAACGGATTATTAAATATCATTACTGACTAATCAAAAAAGTAAATTTTTCGACTCTAGTCAAAATTCGCTAAACTGATTATATGAAACATCAAAAGGATAATAGTGCTTGGTCTAAAAAATCTGCATTCCTCAGTTGAGTTGCTCTTGAAATTAGTTCAGCAGTTCTTGAAATTATTTTAGTCTGCTCTGGCTGAAAAATCTCCGAAAATTCAAGGCACTAATGTCGTTGGAGTCTGAAGGTCACTGAATTTTTAAAGAACTTTAAATAAGTGAGCCAATAAATTGTATTTAAATGATGCCCGGAATCAATCGAAAAAGTCGAATTTTTCCTAATAGTGACTGGTAGCAGAAAATATTAGACAGTATAACTTCAAGTGATCAAAGCTCAAGGGATAATATTAGCTATTCGAGTATGAGAAAGTTTGAAGTTGCTGAAGCTATAAACACAAAAAACCTACTAAAGTTCAGAACTTTATTGCACTTCATTTACAAAAAATATTCCAAAATTTCTTCACCGGTTCGGTTATTATCAAGCCAATGGCTAAAGGATCGCAGATCGCTGCCTGATCCGGAAGCAATTATTTAGGAAGGTCTTAAGAAACCTTGCGGATTAAAAGAAGGGTGCATCGTCACAAGAGCCGTTACCGCAGAGAAAACGTATTATTTTTAATAAACAATTCAAAAAATTATGAAATTTGGCCAGTTATTTAAAATTCCCCGTGCGTTTTTTCGTATGATCGTATGATTTGGTTGTCAATAAATTCGCTATTCATTGCTGTGAATAGCAGCGACCAATAAGAATCAAATTTATTACTGTTGTCCCACTGAGCCAATTTGCTGGCCGGCTTGATCTACAATTGACGCATTAGCATGAATCTCATTTCAAAACCTTTACCTGGAAATTGGTTAATAATCAAAGCAATAGGAAGGAAATGCCAGTGTACCTTTTTGTTTTTGTTATTGCTGTTTAGCGGAATTAAATAGAATAAATTCTTTTAAATTAAAAAAAGAAGAGAAAAAAACAGAGTCTCACTCTAATATCACAGAAATCACTCTTCGCACCGCTTTTCGCCGGAAAGCCCTTCATTTTTGCATTTCCCAGCATCTTTCTGGTCCATCACAGTACGCCTATCAGCCCCAGCTGTGTCCGTTATCACCGCTGTCATATTTGCTGCTCTTAGCTGTCACTCACCTACAGCTTTGTGGCCGACGGCCCCGGAGGTGGTGATGGCCTGGACCGCCATCGCTCTCGTGTCCGTTTTTCGTTTAATCTCCACCCTTTGCTGCTACCTGCTGCTTCCTGCTGCCGCTGTTGTTGTTGCTGCTTTCCATGTAATAGCCGTGGGCGTAATTTAGGTTGTTTGCGATGAGAAAAAAGCCAGCATATTTTCCGCACGCTGTTTGTACTGCTTTCAGATTTATGCTCCCCGTGGGAAATGTGTCAAGCTAACAAGCACCACGCGCAAGAAGCTGTGCAACAAAGCGCCAACAATGAGCAAAGAAACATTTACAAGTGAGTATAACAAGAGCACGCTGCAACAAGCACAAAGCAAATAGAAGCATTAAATAAATGAAAAAGAAGCAACCTCAACAAATATGAGCGGTCACTTTGTGTACAACAATAAAATGGGTCGTCAAAACGGGGGCGGCATGACAGCGCCTATTAACACTGCTAATTTATGTGCATGTGCCTTGGTGTGTGTGCGCATATTTTCGTGTTTCGGACGTGTGCAAAGCAATCTGGTTGCTGTTCTTTGTTTCATAATTGCTGTCATTTTCTGGCCTGCGACCTTTTCACCTTTCTTCCCTAAGTGGACACACAATAAACGATGGACAATTAAACAAATCGCCTTTCCATCCGAGCTCATTTTTTCTGCTGCACTACTAGCGTGTTGCACGCGACATTCGCAAATTAGCAACTAAATGCGGCAGCATTGTCACGTTAATCATTAAATAATAAATGAAATGAGATTCTCCTGTCTTTGATAGCCAAAAGAAAAATTAGTTTTAATTATGAATTGATTTTGTTCGCATTTTTTTAGAATTATTGGAATGAATGCGAGCCGATTTTTTTTCTTTTTCAAGTTCGTTTGTTTTGAAACAATATTGAATATATATTTATTTAATTTAATTACTTATTTTATTCGGTAACTTTGGATATTCAAAATGAAGATTGTGAGAAATGAAATGAAATTTTGAAGATTGCTTGCTGCAACTCCATCTGTACACAAAGGAAGTGAGATTTTATGTTCGAGGAGACGTTTGAATCATTAGCATTTCAATTTGGTGGCAGTAGTATTTTATCTTGTTAATTCTACTAAGAAAAATATTCTACTTTCAAAAATATTCAGGAAGTTTTCAAAATATTACGGTTTGATATTTTGTGTTCTATTTGGGTATAATTTGACCTTCAGGAATATTGCTAGATCACAATAAGTAATATATCTAATACCAATAAGGGGGGACCTCTACCAAAAAGGGTCAAGACGCTTTTTTAATGAACAGAAACGCACTGCAGGCAGATTTAGAAATGTGCGTGCATTCTATTTAAGATGATGTCAAAAGATTCAGCTTATGGGAGTTCCTAAAGTATATTCTAATGCTTCATCGTCGCAAAAGACAAAATCTACACTCCGTTTCAGAACACAAGCTATGTCTATACAAAATAGCTGTAAACGGTGAAAAATTGTATCGTTGCTATGAAATGGACATCTGTTGGATATATGATGGTTCCTGTGATGTAGCATTTTGAGTGACGCAAATTTCGGTATTTTGAAAAGACTGGATAAAAGAGAATTTCGTCTGTTTAAGAATGAATGAAACACTATTGTTTTATGAAAAACCGCTGCTGACAAAAAATTTAGTTTGATGAGTATAATCTGGCCTCCGTGCGAGGTGAAGCAATCATTCATAAGTGGTTTACTAACTTTCGTATAGGTCATATGAGCACCGAAGACAATAAACCCAGTGAGCATCTAAAAGTATCTTGCGGACAAAAACATCACAAAATTTATAAAATTATTTGGATGGCCGTAAAGTCTCCACTGTCTCCACAAGGATGTTGTGGTGCTTTTAAAATGGTCTAAAAGTGCCCTTTGCTAATTTATGTGTCTTGTTCATATAGGAGTTGAAAATATCAAAACATTTTATGATATTTTCCATTGGATGGTGTACAAATGGTCGTTTACCCACCAGAATAGATTGTTTCAATTAAAAGTTTCAATTACCTATCGATATTAATTCCGGGTGAGTTGAAATTTCTAAGACTATGATCTGGAAAACTACTAGCTAGCCTCCCATAAAGGAGTTTGGCACTGATTTAATATGTGCTTGCATCTGTCCTTTGTTGATCTAAATTTGACCAATATCATCCTTGTATTAGGGTGTATGTCACTAGTTACTATTTTGCAAACATTGCGTATAAAAAGTCACTGTTAATACCACTGGTTTGATTGTGTACTTGAACAGTTTGATAGCAGCATAGGTCTGTATGATTAAATATATAAAAAATAGGCATTTACCAAGCTATTTAGTAAACAAGTCTGCATAAATTGTACATGTCACAGGTAAATATCAGTGTTCAATGTTATATAGCTTTTTGTTTTGCCAAACACATTTAAATTACCAAGAGTTCGTTGCAGGTATACCTATATCTTTACTATACTAAGTCTACACTAACAAGTGATGGCTTTGTAATTAATTTGAGAAAACAATTTAATTCCCGCACGGTACCAAATAATTTGCGTCGCCAGCCAAGATTCCAAGGCGCTGCAATGCGCCTGAAAATATGCCACACAATTTATGTACTCCAGCAAATTCACGAACACCTGCACGCTCCCACACACACTCGTTCGGACGAACAACTTTGAAAAGATCACATCGATGAGGAGCAATGAGCAGAGCAATAGCGGTGAAGGTGGTACCGTAAGAATTCCAGTTAAAACACCACAGTGTTGAGTGCACTTCAAATGCGCATATACTCGAGTGTGAGTGCATCTGAGTGTGTGAGTGAGTCTTGGTGCGCTGTAGGTGCTATGTGTTAGGTGCTAGGTGCTACTAAAAATACATGGTTTAGTTGGTGAACTTGCGGCTGCAACAACAGGCAACAACAAAAAAGGGCCAATGGAAAATATGGCGTTGCAAGTAAGTGCCGTTACGAATAACGGAAGTGAGAGCTTGAGGAGCAGCGCAAGTTGCCTGAATTGTACTCAACGTTGCACACAATCGCCCAAGGAATGTGCATACAGCTGAGTATTGCGTTGCTTACAGCAATGTAAACAATGGTAATATTGTGGCAACACCCTCATGTGGCACAGCTGAGCATTACGTTGCTGCGGTTTGGCGTCTAATGCTTTCGTCTGTGGGAAAAACAAAATAGCAACAACAAAAACACACCGTTAGCCATTTGGGCGCTTCAATGTCGGCGCACGTACCAAAAGCCCAGCTGTGAAGTGCTGCCTACGTGTGGATGTATGTATGTATATATATGTGTGTGTGTGTGTATGATATCTTCATTCCTCATGCGTCTCTTGTGTGCGCATATGTTCATATATTGTTGCTACACATATTTGGAATGAGTATGTGAGTGCATGAGTCTCAGCTTAAGGGAGGCTACTGAGTGCGCAGTGTAGTTTAGATGCGCGCTTGTATGGATCTGTGTGTGTGTGTGCGTTGGGCTTCGACTTTAATCTTGCCTTATTTTTTGAATAATAAATCTCATATGTAAATAAGAGGTTATATGCGCTTGCAGCGAACATGCCACGTTCCCCATTGAGTGTCAACATTTTCGCTCTTTTCCGCCAACAACAAGAACAACAGCGTTGTGGCATGTTGCTGTGGTGCGACTTTGCGGGCAATAGGACCAACGTAATGGTGTTTCCTGCAGTAGAGGACCTTAAATAAACAATGCAAGTATTGTTGTGCAACAAGACTCAATTTCATTTACATACAATTTTATTTAGAAAAAGTAGTGTAGAAAATTGTGGCATAGTTGTGTTGCTACCCTGGCGATGCCGCAGCTGTTCATATGTTCCAGTTAGTGTGCAACTAAATGTGGCAGCTGCATCATAACGACAGGAATCTAAAGTATAACATTTACCTAAACATTTTCATTTGTAATGCGACTCCGGTCGCCTAGTTTAAAATTATTGTTCCGAGATGCAGTTATAAAAGTGAGCTCCAGCCAACCAACTAATGTTTCAATAATGGTTGCAAGTAAGGGCAAGTTTAAGTTGCGTACGTATATGTATATGTGTGTCGAAATGTATGCAGACAGCCTTAGATGCTGATAAATAAATCAAGCTTCGAGTTTTTTTTTTGAGGTTCTCTGCGATCGGAAACAGGTTTAGAATTTAAATAGAATCAACTGTAAAAAGATTTTTTATTTCAGAGCCTTTTATACTCTCGTAACATTTTGCAAAGGAGTATATTAGTTTTGTTCACCTAACGGTTGTCCGTCCATCCGTTCGTGCAAGCGATAACTTAAGTGCAAAATAAAATATCTTAATGAAACTTGGTACCCTATCGCCCTGAGAATCCCTTGTCGCCCTGAGGAGGTGCAAAATGCTGTTAATCGAAAACATAATAAGTGCTATAACTAAGCAACCAATTAAGATATAAATCTGTAGTTTGGTACACAGGATTGTAGTGGACAGCGTAATTGTAAGTGACGCGTTCTCCCCTAAGATTTGTGCAACTCTCTGCCTAGATAATAAATAATTAGACTGTAGAGCAAGTTTTTAATTATATTGTTTTTTTTTGGCAAATTTGGTAAAATAATGGTCTGAAGCGTTTGGAGATCTGTATTTTACTATAGCTTATTTTGCTGAGTTAGTGGGGCCTATATTGGAATTCAGTTCAGCAGTTTGGAAATCTAACTTTTAAGTTCACTAATGAGATATAGTTTATCCAAAGTTTAACCTTATACTAGTTCCTTATATCCAAACCTTTTGTCATCTTGAAATAGCGTGAAAGTTCCAGGTGTTATAAACTATGCTAAAAATTACTACAAGTATTAGGTTGTTCGGAAAGTCATTTCGTTTTTTTTGGGGAACATGAAAGACAGTTTTCGTATAATGAATAAATATTTTATTAAATTATATATTGGCCATTCTGGTCCAACACCTTTTGCCATCTTTCTGGCAGTAACATAATTCCCCTCTCATAAAAGTTTTGGTCCTTGCTGGCAAAAAACTCGTCCAGGTGGTTTTTGACATCTTCATTTGAGGTAAAGGTTTTGCCATCCAAAAAATTTTGCAGGGACCGGAACAAATAGTAGTCGGAAGGCGCCAGATCTGGAGAATATGGTGGATGTTGCAGTACGTCCCATTCAAGCTGTAAAAGTTTTTGGCGAGTGACCAAACTTGTGTGAGGTCTCGCATTATCCTGGTGGAACACTACACCCTTCCTGTTGATTAATTCGGGCCTCTTCTCTTTAAGTGAATCATTCAATTTGTCCAGCTGATGACAATAGACTTCTGAATTAATCGTTGTATTGTCCGGCAAAAGCTCAAAAAAAACGATTCCTTTGACATCCCACCAAACGGAGAGCATCACCTTTTTTTGGTGAATGTTGGCTTTTGACACGCTTTGAGCCGGTTCATCTTTTCTGCTCCATGACCTCTTGCGTTTAACATTGTTGTATACAACCCATTTTTCGTCCCCAGTAATAATCCGCTTCAAAAATGGATCATTTTCTAGACGTTTGAGGAGCGAATCACACGCGTCAACACGACGACACAAATTTCGCTCGGTAAGGACATGGGGCACCCACACATCGAGCTTCGAGGTTAAGTCCATGCCTTTCAAATGGCCATAAACAGTTGAATTCGACAAATTTAACCTCTCACCGATCTCTCGTGTGGTGATTCGCCGATTTGCATCAACTAATGCCTTTATCGCATCTTTGTCAGCTTCGACCGGCCTTCCAGACCGTGGTGCATCTTCGACATCAAAATTGCCGGATCGAAATTTTGCAAACCAGTTCTGGCACTGGCGTACTGTTAACACGCCTTCTCCATACACATCCGTCAATTTTTTTCTCGCTTGGACAGCATTTTTACCTTTTCTGAAGTTAAAAAGTAAAATATGACGAAAATGCTGCTTATTGCTCTCCATATTTAAAAAGGCACCAACCAAAAACTACTGGGTAGAATTAATAGAACTTTTTCACACACAAGCCTTGCAATATCAGCTCTCATGACATATAATGGTTATGGGGATTAAGTGTGAAGTTAGTTTCGAAAAAACGTAATTAAGTCCTCTGGCGGGAAAAAACGAAATGACTTTCCGAACAACCCAATAATTTATTTTATCATTATGATTATAACTTTTTTATTAATCATATTTGAAACTTTTTTCTAAAAATACTCTTCAGAATATTTAAAAATTCACATTTGAATAAAAAAGAACTAATTTAAGAAAAGGTAATATCGACTTCTTCTAAAATCTTGCTATAAAAATGCTATGATAAAGAGGTAATGCGCATATTACTCAATATAGTAGTTTTAGTTTACTTTCTTTTTACTTTTTTTAGTGGAAAGTATCGGATTTACACCACAACTTTTTACTATCCCTCCGCCTTCATTGAGTGCCGTCACCAGCTGCATTGCAAGTGTTACTCTACGCTGGAGCCAGAATATTTTGTAACAAATTGAAGGATCACGTGTACACTTCTGTTCGAAACCGCCTACACAAACATATATGCAAGACACTTGGTGTAAAGTTCTCTCTCGTTCAGAGTGCTCATCAAAGATGATGAATGGTTGAATGTGGCGTATGTATGTGTGTGGTGTATGTATGTGGATTAATATTTATTTATTAAAATTTGCATGTGCACATATGTATAAATGTATGTATGTATATATATTTGTTTTTATAGTTTACCGTTGAATTTTTCACTTAAAGTTATGTAGTTCGTTTAGCGGGTTTTCGATTTTTGGTTTTGTATCTTACCATAGATACACTTCCTATTAGATGTTGCCACAACATGAGCATTTCAGTTTGTTAATTTGTGTGTTGTGAACTTTTAAGTGTTGTAAGCAAGCAAGCTGCTTTAGCAGACAATATTTGCAAACATTTTGTGTAATTTAACCGTTGTGTGGCTTAAGTCACTACGTGGTTCTTTGAGGAATCGATTTCAAAAGAGAAAAATGAAATGAAAATCTATTTTCTAATATCTTCAAAAATTATTTTGTTTTGTTGGTTTTGAATTTTTTCTTTTCGTCATTGTATTAAGTGAGACCAATCTGTCATTTAAGTAGTTTTTCTCCTATTTACTCTCATTGGTGTTAAATTGCTCCAGGCAAATTTAATTTTTTGTTTCAGTTTGAAATCTACTCACCTTTAATATTTTAAAGAATTAATAATCATCTTGAGATAAACTTTGATATAAATTTAATTGCAAGACAAAACGTGAATATTAAAGGAAACATTTATATTAAAGCATTTGTGTAATACACGTCTAAATCTAGTCACGTCAAATCTATTTATAACACATGAATCTGTGCTCTTTTTTTTTGTTTTCTTTTTTCTAGATTTTCAAGAGCTGGAAATTATTGCTGAAGATTTTCATAATTCAACAGTTTTTGTTTCTTGTTAAACATGTATATTATGAAACTTGGTTCAAAATCAGTTCAGAAAACCTATACGCGTACAATATAAAAAATTTAGGGAAAAAATCCCCTCATTTGCATACGTACTGAACTATGTTACTGTGTTGTTTTTATACTATTTTATTTTACGTTCCTCATTAGCTTTTCATATGCGAGACCTTACCATTACCCGTGGTGGGAATATAATTGGTCTCTGAGACTTCTCAGATACTCTAAAATAGTTTAAGCAGTGGTTTGGTGCAATTCTTGAGAAAACAAATGAAAGTATGGCTGCGTAACTTTTAAGTTATACTCGCTTACAGTACGTGCGTTAACTGCAAGCTGATATAACTACCCGTTTAGCTACTTTAAATGTTGTTAAAATCTACAACGAATGCAGAAAATTAATTTGAGGTTGCGTGCTGATGAACTTACTAAAAGACAAATATTCTTAATTAAAAGAGACTCCAGTGTTATGTTAAAGAGCATCAGTGGGCACTTTATCTGAGATCTAAGCTGCAGACGCTACGTAATGTAGAAATGAGAGGAGACAGGATATGAGATGATGGTGACTAACGTTAGAACATCATCTTTGCCAATGGTTGCCATTTGGCCGATAGCGTGAAAATATATTCCATGGTGCCACTGCTTTCAATGTAAAAGAAATTAAACTGCTAGAGCGGAAGAATACGTAATTCAAAAGTTAAATTCATGGAATTGTTTGTTGAATGCTTTTTATTTGTTGAGCCTCACTTAATAAGCCTATTAATCGAATATTTTGGTGTCATCTAAGTGTACAATTTCTATTGTCCCCCTATACGGTCCCTATACGGTATAGATCACCGACCATCAGTTTACTTTATAATGTATGTATCAGTCATAATGTTTAATAACTTAATAAAATTAAGTCGTTGTGTTTCCTGAAGCATAAAGCGGTTTCGTTTTGTTAAAAATTTCTAAAATTGGTCCACACTTTTCTTAAGGCGCATTTGCCCAATATGTTGAGCTATGTATATGCGCAATATAAGAGTGAATATTGAATAATGATTGAATCAATAAGAAATAGTATAGGAAATATAATTAATAAATCATAAGAATTTATTTCGTATTTAAAAATTGGTAGTGTTACGCTCATAATTTCTCCCTGCTATGCTATGCTATGTACTGCAAAAACAACAAGCAAATTCACGAAATATTTGCAAGCATAAATCGTTGTAATTCATACTTCTATAAACTTTTATTTATTTACTTTTATGTTATTTTCATAAAATATGCTCGGCGATTGCAAATTTGTTGTTGCTACTGCTGTTACCAATGTCGCTGCTGATGCAAAACGCTTTTTCACGACAAAAAACTCGTTTTGCCGAGTTGCTACATAAATATTTATATTGTTGTTATTACTACAAAAACAACACGAGGAGCCTCGCAAAAGAGATGGAAACACAAAAGTTTCATATAATAAATGTAGCCGCAATAGGAAGAATATATTATATTGTTATAACAGTAAGTTAGACACGTCAACAACACAGATGAGCAGCGAACAACATGCAATTGCTAACACACACACAGACAGCATGCACACATATGGACATGAGCTAAATAAATAAAACGGCAGCAAAAATATGCATGTGTATTCCATGAAAAAAGCAAAACTTTATCCGACTGTTGATTTACACAAATTGTTGTTGCAAGTGTGCTGCACCGCAACGCTGTCGCGCCGTATTTTTTGTGCTTTTTGTGTTTTTGTGTGTGAATGTTTGTTGTTTTAGTCGAAAATTAAAAATTTGCGCTGTTGAGACAAACATAATGTTTTTCTTGCTCTTGCTGTTGTAGCAACTCTTTCGTTGAGTACAGCAAAACTGGTGAAAGCGACAGATTTGCTTGCAAATATTTAATGCCGAAAAACATGGAACTGTAAAATATACAAAATACATTCACACATAACTGTTATATAAGAAGAAGAGAACAAGTTAGGGAATTTTTGGAAGATGACAAGGCGAGAATGTCATAAGATTGAGTTGAGCACCGAAATCAGCGCTATCGGCCATTGAAACATTGAAACAAATATTAGAGCACAATAAATAAATTAACTAGTATAATATAGTGCAGTGGACACAAAAAGTGTAGATGCAAAAGTCCACATAAAAAAACGTGTCGGTTTTTGTCTGTTTTGACATTTTGTCAAACATAGTTTCAGGCGCAGAAAGTGATTTAATGAACAAAAATGGTAAAACACATTTAAGTGCCAAAAAATTAGCCATTACATTCAAATCAAAGTCATATTTCACACAAATCAACCACAATTTTTTGCCATCATGCCGCAGCAAATCGCAGTTTCACAATTGTACCAAGTACCACTACCAGCGACAATGGCACATTTTATTGTTTCAATCCGTTTATTTATATACACGAGTATTGCATGTGTGTCTGTGTGTGTGTATGTGTGGATAATCCGGGCCACGAGGCGCTAAATCACCACATTTCGATTTTTATTTGCCGATAAATGTCTGGCCGAGCGTTGAGCAACTGAAGCAGCCGACGACCGACCATAAATGACTTGTTGTGGTTGCTTGCCGCGCTGTTGTTGTGGCGGTGTGGCGGTGTGGCGGCGTCCTCGCCTTCACGGTCATTGTGTGCGCCGCGCTGTGGTTGCATGCACCGCCAATATTGTCAATAAAATTCTTGTGGTTCTTGAAAAATATGTTTATTGCCGTCACAGCACCTCGTCTCGCAAGTGCCGTCTATCAATTGTTGCCTCGTGTGTGTCTATGTGTGTACGGTGACTGTTGCAACAAATAATTTTTATTGACTGCGCAGTTATGACTGTGTTGCATGCACTGAACGGACCAACACCCAATCGACGAATTACCTCCATAAAATTATCAAGAATCTTTGAAAGGTTGCATATATATTTATATATATAATACATATCTCCAAAGTTATTGTGAGTGCTCACAGGGAGAATAATGAAGGAAAGAAAATAGTATGATTTCGATGCGATTTGTACTTTCTTAGATGTATTAAAATTTACACAAATCAGATGAAAATTCAATTGAAGCGGATTTTCCCACTTTGTCAGATCATATGAAAGTTTAGCCTTTTAACATTATTATTAAAGGGTGTGTCTAATAACTCAATGTTAATGAAGCTCTTTTGAGCATAAGTTTACAAACATTTCTATACCAGCAGATATCTATACCAGTAGCGGTGGATTGAAACATGATAGTTTTGTGATCTTTGCAAATAATTCATGGTTATACATATATATGTATATATACTGATCCACTTTACAAGAGTGAAGTTTGCATAAGTCTTCTATATTAAGAGAAAATACTCGTATTGAGTTCTTTCTAGTAATAATAAAGTTGGTGGTGCTCATTTAATACAGTTTCTATCATCGGTTGTTAATACGCTATGTATATATAACCCACTCGTTTTCACAGAAATTTCAGCACATTTTTAGGGTTAAAGATTACACTGAAGTTGAAACCACATTGAGTACATACTTTAAATTCGATATAAAAGTATAAAGTACATAACAAAGAGGAGTGCGACAAATGTAATGAGACACATTACTTCAAGTAACCATTAAATTTATCATATGATTGTTTATTGAAGGAAACCTAATAGAAACTTTGGTTCTATGACTATGTCTACATTTAGGCCAGCAATGTATTTTTAGTGTGAGAAAAGTAGTTAAACTAGTCTTTCATAATCATTGAACTTGTTCGTCTAGTAGATACTAGTAGATACTATTTCGCATGTCAGTAATTGTGTTGTATTATCAGTGGCATACCTTTAGGCTGATGACATTAATAAAATGACAAATTACATGCCGTGTAACACTTCTTCAGCTTATACGGGTGTTTAATGGAAATATTTTCATATTTCTGATTACTTACACTAATAATATTCAACTTGCAATGTCTTACCGCCAAGAATGAATTAACAACAACAACAAATTTACTCATAAATTTACATTTATAATGATAATATCGACTTTATTTGTAGTTTTTAAAAATTTTACAAAATAAACAAATATTTTAGTTTTATGTACGTAGTATGTATGTTAAGATTTGCTTCATATATGTATGTATTAATGTATGTTCTCACTTATAGCTTTATTTTTGTATTTTTTACTCACAAATATATAGATATTTACGTATATTCTACTAACAAAGCAAATTAATTGTAAAAAAATTAACTCGAATTTTGGTTTACCACAAATAATATACAAATAATAAATGTATATATTCTTATGTGTATGTGTATATGCATGTGAATGTTTGCTGCTGAATACTCATTATTGTAATTGCATAAGTAATACAATTAGGTGTACATACAAAACAAGCACACGTTGCAAGTAGAGGTGTTTCTATGCTTATGCCTTGTGTTTATGTGTTTGAATATGTGTGTGTGTGGATGTTTGTGTGTGTATGGGGGTAGGGTGGTAGGATTACGAACTTATCTATACTTGTATGTATTTAGTTTAAGGCTTTTGTTTCATTAGTTATGTAAGTATTATAAGTGTGTTTGATGAATATGGATTTTGTCTGCTTACATGTGTGTGTGTGTATTTGTGTGTGTGGCTTTATTTGTATATTTATTTTAGCTGAGACGCGGAAAAACCAGCAGTTGCATTTATAAAGCCAATGCTTTGAGCGCATACTGAATTTACTTTTAGTTGTTGTTCTTGTTTTTTTTTTTCAAAAGCTAACTGTAAATATATATCTGTCATTTAGAAAGGATGTGTTCACTGTCATCTCGCCTTCATTTGTCAGTGTGTACGCTTGTAATCAGTTAATCTATGCTTACTCACACATACATACATATGTACATGTAAATATGCATCTAAATTGTCACACAACAACTAAATATGTACGTATATTTTCATATCAATTTCTCTGCATATGCATGTATGCACTTTTGTGTCTGTGTGTGTGTCTGTCGGTGTGTAATTTCCGATGCGGGTATATGATTAAGCTCCCATAAAATACCGTTATCATAGTTTCTCATTCATTTTTTTGCCTAAAATATTTAAGTTATCTCAATTTAATATTTGTTTTTAGCAATGTTTTCACTTTTTTCTTTGAAATAATTTATGGGAATTTTTTCTTTTAGCTTTTAATAGATTTTCCTATTTCATTTATTTAATATTACTTTTAATTTAAGTTGTGATTTTTTTGTTAATTACATATCTCTTTTTGTATTGATTATAATTATTTCATATTAATTTAAAGTACTGCTTGGCATTTCACTTAAAAGTACATACAACAGGGTGTCCTCTGAACTATATACTCGTATGTATGTATTTGGATTTGTATTTGTATTTTGATGCTCTAACATCTCTTTAGCGGTTCTTGTGTTTGTAAAAAATAGAAAATATTTTCGGTGCAATATTGAAAAATGTGTGTGAAGATTGAAATTTGTTTAACATTTGGAGAGCAGTTGTTTATTTTAACTGTATTTTAGCCATTTATGAGTTCTTACTTTTGCTGTAGATAATTTTTGTTTTTTTTTATGTTATGTTTTTCGGTGTATAGGTATTGCAAGCAACGTCAAACTAACACCCTGTACATATTATGTAGTTATGTTCGCATATTTTGCTTTTATCTTCGCCTTCTGCGTTTTCGCTTCCGATTTTTCTTGCTTAAGCTATACATTTGTCTAGATATTTGTTTGTTACATTACTTTTTATAAATTTATCTTCTTTTTTGTTTTTATTTTACTTTAATTATATATATATATATATACATGTGTACGTATTTTATATAATTCAAATGTTTTTTGGTGGTTTCAAACTGTTCACATTTCAGATTTGGTACATTTTCCACGAATGCGTTAGCTTAATTTAATTAGTTTAAGTAAAATAAAAATATAGTAAATTTGCTTCAGAAATTTTCGTAAATAAAATTGAAAATCTAATATTAAAGCAGAGAAATTTTCAAACATTATCGACTTCTGTGCAACCCTACATTAGCTGAGTGCCGTTTCATGCCTCAGAGGGTAAAGTTAACAGTTATCCCGAATGGTTGCGGCGAATATATAACCTAATTCGCTGTTTCTTTATTTTTTAGGCGTAAAAATTAAGAAAAAGGATATTTATTTTACTACAAATTAGAGTTCAATTTTAGCATTTTTCAAATATTTTTTGTTTTATAAACTTTCATTTGGCTGCTTATTTAGATACATCTATTTAATCTTTCTTTTAATTTCACTAATGTCTTCATTAAAGTTAAAAACTTTAAATTAATATTTATAAAAAAGAAAAAATAATCGTAAAGTCTCTTTTTGAAATATTTTACGTAATAATCAAATAAAGATTTTTTTATTTATTAGTTTTTACTCAAAATACAATTCATTACATTTTACTTACATATATAGTTTCGATATTTTATTCTAGATTAGAAAATATTAAATAAAAATTAAATAAAAAATATTAAAAAGGAAACTCTTAAGGATATATTATAATAAAAATAATTTAATTAAATTAAATTTCATACACAAAAATATTTTTACACTTTGAAAAATCTATTTTAGCGATTTTACCCTTTAAAATTGTCTAAAAAAATACATGCCTACAAAAGAAAATTATTGGAAAACTTTCACACTTTTCTAAGATTACACTTTAAAATGAGCTACGCATACATGTTTCTTAGTTGCTTACGAGTAAATTAGCAAAAAGCTTAAAAATTCACTCTGTTTGTATGTGTGTATGTATGGCCGCAAGCAATTTTTATTCTGTTATTATTTTATATTATAATTTCACTTCATCATACATAATTTAAGCAGCGTTTGCTTACAATTTAGTTGCTTTTAAATATTTTTAGTTGCAGTTGCGTGGCAGCATTTGCACTAAATTACACAAAACGACTACACAGAGTTGTCAAACTTAATTTTGACTAAATTTTAATGCTTCAATGTGCTGTTATTGAATTTATTTGAGTATATTAATGTATATTTACCTATGTATATTAAACATAGATGTGTCTATATGTACATATGTATATGAGTGCATTAGCACATACATACATTAACATTTAGCATATTTTTGTTTGCTTAGTGGTTTTTAATATTATTATATTTTTCGTAACTTTCGCTAACCATAAATTAATTTAAATTTTTACTAAGTACATCATTTACTCACCAACATGCATTTTGTTTCACTATTTCATTATTTATTAGAGTTTAATATTGAAATAACAATTTTCTTGGTTGTGTGTGCATGACGCTCACTCTTCTCATACTTGAATTTGAGAGAGCTGCCTCTCACCTTTCATTTACACGCCCTGGGTTTTTCTCTCTTCTGTTTTCACTGCTAAACTGTCAGCCAGACAGTAACTGTTGGTCCGGTAGTGGCAATTGGCCTTTTTCATTCTTTTCATTTATTCATAATTATAATTTTATATTATTTTATGTCATAGTTAGCCTAGAAGTATGAATATGTATAAGATGAAAATTACTTTACTATTTACAATTGAGGTTCTGTCTTCAGCACCGATCAAAAAATGATCCATTAAAACCATCCATTAAACGATCCATCAATCGGCGCATTTGCGTTAATTTCACTTTTCGTTTATACATAAATTTTGTTACGCAGAGCAAGCTAAAATTTGTGAAAATCATAATCTTAAATAACTATATAATATTAATTTATTAAATTAATACAATAAGAATAAAAAATGTTATCAATCAGCTCAGTGTTAACTATAAGCTAATACTTTATTACTTTATGAAAGGAAATTAGTTCATCACAAATCTAATTTTTCATGTACATATATATTTACGTAAATAAAACTGTTTATTTGCATTTATTTATATTTTAGCTTAAATTACATACATATGTACCACCTTTCATTTTTCTGCATTAAAAAATTTTATTTTTTTCTTTCTCATCTCTTGCACTCTCATACTTTCTCTTCATCTCTCCCTTTATCTCTTGCTCTCCTTCAGTTTTACAGTTTTAAAAATAATCTGATTGCATAATATCAATTATAGCCCTAATAATGAGGCATTTAGTAAAATTCCAACTGATATTCCTCAACTCTCCCCTCTTTTATGTAGTGCTTAGGCCCAAAAGCTTCTGTTGAGTTTTACCAGAAAAAGTGTCAAACAAGAGAGCGTGGTGAGGCTTAATCGCAGTTTGTGTATTGCCCCGCTGCCATAGAAGGTGACACTCAGGTCGCGCATCTCATTATCTGCAATGGAGCAAATATAGATAAATTAATAAATAATTGGTGGGTTAAGGGAAAATTATACAATATTGAAATAAATATGGTATTGTAAGAATAAAAAGATGTCCTAGAAATTATTTTAGGATATTATTATTTGTTTTTTACTTTTGCAATAAACATAATTATATAAAGGTCATGCAATCTCAAAAGATACGTAAATTTTTATTTTATAAATATTTTAGAGCTACTTAACTATTGATTAGACGCTGACATTTTGTTTGTAACACTTAGTTGAAACTTAGAGTTGTAAACAGTATCCAAATTATGCTTTGATTTAAAATTTTTTCAAATAATTCATTTAATTATATTATATTAAAAGAATAAATTAATTATTTGAAATTTTACTTAAATTGTGAGGTGGATGTTTTGTGGACCCCTACCGTGTAACTGAAAAACCGCAACGAAATTATGTAGCGTTACTCTCTCAGTATACAGAGAGCTTCCATTTCGAAGACTGACCAATGACGAAAACAAATTTATATATAATCCCTACAACACAACAAGTTGGAACGTTACCACCTATTTGAAGATTTAAGTCAGTAAAACTGAAAAAGTGAAAAATATGAGAAACTGAAACAGTGCGGGCGTACAAAGGAGGTTAATGAAAATTTAAATTTGAAAATACTTTTTGCGTTGGGTTGCCACTTATTACAACATTTTACTTCAATAAAAAAAAAAAAAGATTTACATTGCATTCTGGGCATTAAGAGGTTCGGGAATGATCTAGAAAATTTATAGCTCAAAATACATCTTGAGTAGGGTTGCCACGTCTTAAAAGTTATAGTTTAATGAAATTAATAGGATAAAAAAGATAGATATTGATATCAAGCTATGTATGTTTACGAAAATTTAAAGTTAAACAGTTTTTCGAGTGGGGTTGTCTCCTTCCTAAAACATTTACAATAGTTCAACAAAATTAATATATTAAACGATTTATTACAACATTAGCATCAAGAAGAAGTTGACATGAATTTCGAAAATGGTTGCCAACTGTACGATTATTTTGTGGATTTAACATAACAAACATTATGACGTGACTCACTTATGCGAAACTTATGCTTTTGACAGCTTTTATTTACCGACTTTAACTGCGTTATAACCAGTCTCTATCCAATTATTAAATATTATTGTGAACCTATGAATGTGATTTATGTCCACTCCAGTTTTCACGAAGCAACCATATATTTAGTAGATGGATAAAAAATTTAAGTGCAAAATATGCTTAGTGCCGAAAACTTTGTTTCTTCATAGAACAAAAATCAAAGATATCAAACCTTTAATTTTCAATTGGAAGGGGTTTTGGTCCCAATAACAGAACCAACCCCTATAACTTTTACTACTTCTTAAGAAACTCCATCGAAAAACATTATTTTAACTTATAGGAAGAAGTATATAACTCAAAAGCACTAGTTTAATTGTACAACTTATTAAATTAGAGATATGAAGTATCAAGAAGCAAGATAACATGCAGAAATAAAAAAAGTAGTAACAATGTGCATGCAAATGAGGAAGTAGTTAAATCTTTGCGATTTCGTAATAATTACAAATATTTATTTTAGAAGCTGAATTTTTACAGTTTAGAGTTATGTAATTTTGTGAAAAAGTTTGTTACAAATTTGTTACAATTTTCATGAAATTTTGAATTTATTTTTTCGAGGCAAATTTTGAATTAAATTTGAATTTCTTTACCTAATATTATATTAAAAATTCAATATTAGAAACAAATGAAGTAAGTAAAAAAACGGTGCTGTTGTTAAGAGAACTTCTCGAAAGTGAAACTAACCTGACGAACCGTGATTTAGAAAAGATGATAGATCAATAAGTCCATCTGAAATAAGGGGGCAAATTGTGTGAAATCAGTGAAGATGAACAAAGAAAAACATGAAGAGAGGGATAAAAGAAAGCAGTTATGAAATAGAACACTTAAACTACTACAAACTATGTGCGAATATTTTGTGGTGTTAGTAAATACATATACACATTAAAGTACATAGTGGCTGAAATTTTAAGCTACAAGACCACCATATCACACATTCACATCGTATACTGCATATACATAAATACATAAATATTTTAAAATACGCAATAAATTCTTTTGTGCTCATACGTTTTATTTATACATAATCAAAACTTCAAGTTATATATGTGTAAAAATAATAATGATTCCGGGAAGCATACAAATTTGTGTGCCTAATGGTTTTTCAAACGAAAGTGCGCGTGTGTGTGTGGATAGAAACCAAGGTAACGTTAAACGATCCTATATTTTAAATCTATTAAGCAAGTGTCTCCTTTCGGTCAGCCCCTGTATACACGTGTCAGACGCCCACGTACAATGTACGCACATACATACTTAACCGCTATTTAGTCTTGGCAGATAAACATACTTTCACTTACACACGAGAAAGTATCTGTAGGTATTTTCGTTGCACGAACGAACACTCGCAAGAATCATTCACGCATTTCTTGGTTAGAAGTGTAAAATCTTGGCTTTGATTCCTCAATAGATAAGCGCCTTGTGCTACATAAGAATATAGTGGTTATGAAAGGATATCAAGTGTTAAGCACAAATTTCCTCGGCATCTTGCGAGAGCCGGTGAAGTGTGTTGGGGTGTTTGAAGGTGTGAAAAGTAGGTTTTGTGGAGCAGAAAAAAATTGAAATGAGTGCAAGAAAATGTAAAAAAAAAAAACTAGACTCCTCTAGTAACTTTATATCTTACTGATGAAAGTTGTTTGCTAGTCTTTTGAAATTTAAAATCGTAAGTCATAACAGTTTTCTGTGCTACACACTTGAAGGAAAGTAGCAAGTAAATGTGTAGTCAAAATCTTACCTTTAGATTTAAATCCTTTAAAAATTTAAATTTTTAAACAGGCTTAGTACAGGTAAGGCTTTTCTCATTTTCATATAATGGAGATCTCCTCTCATAATGTAAGCGCACATATCAAGAAATTTAGATGCAGACAACAGCAATTTGGAGCAGCAATAAAATTTTGAGGCAAGTAGGAAGTTCTGAAGGTCTCCCGTAAAACTTCTATATAAGAAATCCGATCACCACGATCAATATGCCACGACAACAACAATGTTTTTTATTCTATGAAAACCGCATAACAAACGACGAAGTTTTTAGAATTAACTAGTAGAAGGGCTGAAATAACTTTTGGTCCACGTTTGGTTCTTAACCTTGACCACAAATAGCTTGTAGACGCCGTGAACTATAGGAAAAAGCGGGAGAAATTCTTCGCTTAAGTTATCGTGCTCATTTATTCCGGAATAATATTTCATTGATTACAAGACTAACTTTTAACAAGAACTTGACTAACAAGACTAATTATTCACTTGATTACAAGACTAACTTTCTGCGCTTGAATGCAGACTTTGCCAGAATAAGGATTGCGGAAATAAAAATATATCAAAGAATTAAAAATTTCATAAGGAGATTTCTCATTTTTTTTAAGCTATTTCATTTTATGAAAATTTTTCCTTTACAGTTTTTCAATTGGTATTTATTTAAAAAAATATTCACAGGCATTATTATATATATATAGTTGCTTTTAGTGCATTTTTACATTAGTTACGTTGTTATATCGTTGATGTTGGTGTAATTAAATCTTTTTCTAAGGTAGAGTCCTTAAGTCTTTGCTCAGTTACAGTGTCAGCTTTGAGAGACCGCAATTATTGGGACAGAAGTTGACCCAATTACATCGCAGCAGAAATTCAGCATATATTTGTACATTGCGCAACAGTGTTGAGCAAAATAGAAGCATTTTGTGTCGAAATTTATTTGGTTTCAAAAGAAAAAAAAAGTTTATAATTTCAATGACCGTTACAACATTTCTATGAATCTCAAGATAAGCCAGTGTCCTAAGGATCATTGGCCGTGTGAAATTTTCGAAGTGACAAATTTCGAAGTGCTTTAGTTAAATAGCGGCAGGTGGGGGATTCAGATTACAAAAATGGTTGAATGACAGATTATTAAGTTTTATGAAGATTAAAAAACCAGTTTAAACATGACATACTGTTAAGATTACCTCACTAGTGACTTAATTCGACTTTAGTGAATATTTCCTCTAAATATGTTCAATATTCATACAATAGAGAAAGCAGCTTATATTTGGTGCAATATTGTATTTACAAATGTATAACTTGCAACTGTAACCATGGAACCGTGAGCGAGCGCAGTGTCAACTTGGCAAAGAACAACCGAGGCGGTCATTATGCCGCACAGACATAAAATGGCAGCTTCAAAGTGAGTGAAGTGCGTGGGCAAATCATTGGGCGGCTCTTCTTTTCAATGAATGTCTGACAAGTGATCACATGCGAAAGATAAGTTTGTGTGCGAGTGTGTGACTGAGTAAAATTGTATTGCTACAAACGGCATTTGTACGCCACCCACACATATACACACACGAGCGAACTGTGACATCGGCAATGGAGGACGTGTGTCAAGTGTCTGCGTATGCACTTGTGTGTGCACATATAACGGTGAATGTTGCAATCTCTAACAATTTATCGCGTTTGACAGCGACGCCATCATCAGCATACAAGTTGGATATATCTACAAATGTGTGTATGTATGTGTGCAGCGTCGTCAATGCTGCCCCAGTTGTTGTACATGTAGCAGACAAGTGCGCTTTCACTCGTCGTGTATTTAGTACAGTTATTTATTTAAGCAAAAAAAAAAAAAAAAAATGTGGCTAACGTTGTCAACTGTGCGCTTCTTATCCCGGTTTCTTATCTTCTTCATTTCGATTTCAGAGCAGCTTCACGACAGCTGCATTTGCCACTAATAGGTTTTGCTGGCAGAAAGATTGCTCCACTTGCAATCACAAGTACATGTGTGTGTGTGTGTGCGCGCGCTTATGTGTTGTGTGTCAGGGCCATAAACAGAGAATGATTACTCGACATATATACACAGTTTCAAAGCCACTCTTACACACACACACTCACATATTGAATGCTTGTGGACACAAATGAGATTGAGCCAATGCCACGCCGTGACAGCAAGCGTAAATGTCAACATAAATTAAGCAGAAAATACTTAATGATAAATGCTCATTTGTCAGTATTGACACAGCTGATTTTAATTGGAAACATTCCGTGGCCAATTACCAACAACTATTGAAAGCAAGTGATTTATGCGAAAATGACGCTGAAACCTGGCAAAATAAGTCAGCGTTTTCCATAAGAGCGCTTGAAAGAAATATATTTTTTATGGGGAGTTGAATTATGCTGAATTATTAAACATTCCGAAATGATTATGTGTCGCCTGACAGCTTGACGTTGACTAATGATACCAGTTTTTCACAGCAATTGAAGTGAAATACGCCATGCACCAAATAACGCAATGCAGTTGAAATGCAATCTCAGCAATCGCGACCACAGCTCAAACAATACCAACTGGCCGCCATTGCTCGTGAGTATATGTTGACCAAAAATCATTTGCGCGAGCTTATAACAGACCATTTCTCGACATGAAAAGCTAACAAGAAATTGAACTGTATGTATAGGGGCACACCTTGTAGGGAAAGCCAGCTCGAATTGTAGAAATCTGTAGTTTAAAATTGTTATAGATATATCTGTCTTACTTGATATTATTCGTCATATGGTGTAAGGAGGCGATTTGAAGACTACTGCTATTGGAGAATCTAGTTTTGGAATTTTAAAAAATGCCTCTACTCGCTTTTTAACCGGCGGATATTACTGCTACTTCTCTTTAAATAATTTCGGTAGCAGTGAATGATTTATGAACGTGTTTATAAGTCGGAAAAAAGAAATAAAGACCATCTTATATTTTGAAGTAAATAATGAATCCATATTTATTTCTCCTAAATGTAGATAACATTTGACGTTACTAGGTAGGCAAAACAGTTGTGCAATGCATCATATGCTGAAAGTGTGACCTACAATTATGTGTAATATCATTTTGGGTTAACCAAAGACGCACACCCAAGAGAGAGTTAATAATTTGAGAAATTTAGCGTTTTTTGATTAACCAAAAACAAAGGTTTGAAAGTTGTTAATGAGATTAAGAACTCCTGATAGTTCTTTGACACGATATTGAGTTATATTCCAACTTAAATATTGAAGCTAAAATTTCTTACATAGTAAAAAAAAGCTTGGCTATACTGGAGTAATAAATTCTCAAACTTTTACTACTGTTTAGGATAAAATATGATAATAATTTTATCACTCTTGTGAATAACATTAGTAAAAGGTTTACAAATATTTGCCTTGCCATTTGATTTGATATAAAGTTCTAAACTTTGAAGTTTAAAATAGTTGAGGGAGATACACTTTTCATTTCTTCGTACTATACAAAATCCAAATTTACAGGACACAAACTTTCCAACCGGAATCTAATTCAGTTCCATAGCATATATTTAGGCAAATGCAAATACAACTCTGCATGAGGACCGCAAGAAATGCGCACGAAATGGAGATGCCGCTCCCAGCGCTCGATGGAACCGAATTTTCGCTGATGACCAATTCGTGGCCAAAAAGAGTCCACTCACTGTAGTCCGCGTAACTGAAGTTGTTGTTTTACTGTATTTTTTTTTTTGTCACACATGTGGTCCAAGAGTCCACTAACGCTACAAAGTTTTGTCTATTTCGCCTTTTTTACATACGTATGTTTGTATGTGTATGCATGTGCATTGGATTTGGTTAGAATTTTATGTGCGCAATCATATTTTGCTGCTTCTTTTTGGCAGTTGCTGTTGCTGCTGTTGTTGCAGCGGTTGTTTCAGCTGTGCGTGGCCTAAACTATTATGCATTCAACGAGCGTAGGTACAAGCTAGCTGCCGGCATGGTTGCATTTTGACTTTTTTGTAGATTGAAAGGAGCACTGCATGCTGGTTTTATGTGGCATCTGTGGGTGTGTATATACCTAGGTGTGTGTTGCATTGTTGCATAGCTATATACATTTCTATGCAAAACCGCATATGACCTCTTATAGAATGTTTGCATATGAGAAATTATTGTTTTAGTTGTTTTAGCTGATAAGCACCGTGGAGCACGTTTCCGTTGTGCAGCAATCAATTATCTTGGTTTTTGGAAAAATATTATGTATTCAAATGCCGTAGCTGTGTCTAGTCACTAAATTTGCAAAACACTTTCTGTAGCAGGGGCCAACAAATCAGTCAGTTTTGAAGAATCTTTTTTATTAATATTTTGAGCAGAGATAAAGACAAGTTATGAAACTTGTCCTTTGATGACCTTGAAAAATAAAAAAAACATCAAAAATAACACATTATATAGCGCACATTTAGGCGCTCCAATTGTTACCCTTTAAGGCGTTGTCAAAAATAGAAATTGGTTGTTATACCCTGTTGCCTGCTGGTGTTTGTACATCTTTATATAAATGTCGAAATACAACACTGTAAACGGCAAATGTGAGGCAGGTCGTTTTTTTCAAACGATATGAAAATTTTATATCTTTTGCAGTGAACTGTGAATATCGCCAAGCAGGGCTCCCACCTACCACCAGGTGGCTTCTACATTTTTGAATGGTTTACAACTCGTTAGACGGCTTGATGTTTAGATCACAGCGTGATTCGAATAGAAAGAAATATGTAGTCGTCGGTTTTCGTGTTTCCCATTTTTTATTTCTGTCATTGCAGTGTAAAAGTGCAGGGGCACCAGAAAAAAGGCGTGAAAATGTGCACGAATTAATCGTGGGCATTCTGATATAAATTTGCATTTTTCTATGACAGTTTAGCAGCGTACGGGACACGTACACGGTGTGTGCGATGGGGCATTTAAAAAACGGTTGAAAATATTTCTCCAATTTCACGTTACACACTTTTGACGTTTCCAGCATGAATAAAGTTGGCAATATGAAAATGCCGGGATTTTCACAGTACAGGTGCGCTCAGATTTGTCTATTATTTTTTTTTGTGTTTGTTTTTAGATTGCATGTAGAATTGCATTTTTGAACTTTTCCATGCTTATTCGTATACAGTTATATGAGTATGAACATGTGTGTACATTTGTATGTAAATATTCCGAAGCCTTTGTGGAGGCTTACGTATTATTTCATTCATAAAATTGTAGTTGGTTTGTTTAAATATTGGCTTTCTGGTTTTAAATGGAAAGAAATTGTGGTTGAATTTGAGATCTTATCGAATTTAAACTCATTAGGACTTGGTGTGTGTACTAAATACTACATGTGTACTAAATTAAGAGCGAAAAAGGAAAGCTGTTTGTAGTTATTGTAGTTTTGATGGATTTTAAAAGGGTATAAGCATACAAAACTAAAATAAACTAATTTTATGTTTTTAAGATTAGGACTTTAATGTTAAATATAGATCCGCCTTTGAACAAAATGAGCAGTGCGCCTGGATGTATACTATGTATACAGTGAAAGTCTAAGCTTTAGTACCATATACATAAGAGGTTCACTACTGAAGCTAAACACAGTGCCACACCTTGTATGAACCACTTAGGAAAATAACCGAACCAACTTAGACTTCCTAGTTGAAGAATTTGGTTGTCTGATAAAATTGTTTATATTTGGTATCCTTTTATTTAACTTGTATCTTTAAATTTAATTGGACTATTTATCGAATATAACATCTGCTTATTTACATCATAAGTTATCCCATTAGCTCATTAGTGAGCTCTTGCTAAGTTTTCGGGCACGAATGCTGGTCTTGAATGTTTCAGCGGTCCGACATAGCTGATGTGTACTTAGCTCTTCGAATATTCCCACAGAAAGATGTCAGTGGGCGTAAAATCTGCAGACCTTTGGGGTCAATCAATGTTGGCTCTTCTTGGCACCATACGTTCAGCTAATCTGAAAAGTATGATTCGCTGACATGCCGCAGCGACTTGTTGAAGTTAGTTAGCGTCAATGCTGACAGGCAGACAGATAGACAGACAGACAGACAGACAGAACAGACATAATAAGACCTTATTCTTCGATATCGATTTCCATCACCTTCTTTAATTGTATTAAATTTGAGGTTTTCAAAATCAGTCGGTTTTTAAATGTTATTAAAAGTTATTTAGAGTTTATATTTCGACCTAAACTATGGCGCACCCTTTACTAATTTCCCTTTAAATTTTTTGACCTTTAGATGACCAAACGCGACATAAAGGAGACTTTCATGGGTATCATATAAATATTGAATTCAATAAGAAGGAGATAACTATATTGTACATTTAATAATATAATTTTTTTCTGCTGGTAAAAATGTTTCTTGTTCATTGCTTTCTCTTTCATATTCTCTGATTGATATGATATGTTCATGGTAACTAATATGCAATCCATAAGCTGCTACTCCTATGGAAATAATTTCGATATTACACCAAAAAATTTTCAAATATTTCGTATTTAAATATAAAATTTATTGTATTAATTGCTGGTGGCAACATCACTCAACATTACACAGGACTATTAGCCTTCATAAAGCTTTTTAGTTTCATAGCTTATTTTAATATTATTTATCTTTCAAATTTTATTCAATTGGCGGTAGGAGAAAGGCAGGTCGTAACCTTAATTAAATTCTCACCTTAAAATTTTTTAAAGTCCCTTCATTCCGATTCCGAACACGACGGTGTTTGTTTATTTTATCAGTGTGGCCGACTCCAAACTATCAAACAGGTGGCAACACCCTAACTTTGCTTAGAATTATTCGAGTTAAATTTCAAGAAACTATCCAAATCGCTCCAGGCATCTTATGATAGTGCTCTAATGTGGCTGTTGACATATTTTACGACAATCCCTTAAGAAGTTTCTCTTCAGAAATTTATGCTTTGATAGCTACGTCAGTATATTTGCGTAATTTTAAAATATTTTGCATTATCACACATTTAAATTGTTTACGTGAAACTGTCAGCTTATAGATATCAAAATTAACCTGGGCCTTGACTTTATTAGCCTACTAATTTGCCACCACTTAGTTAAATTGTTTTCATTTAATTTATGAAGTTAATCATTTAAAAGAAAATTATTTTAATATATTGTTATACAATTTGCTTCAGTTTTTTTAATTTAATCAATAACCATAGAAAATACTTAAATTATTTCCCACCACTGTACATCAGTTGTTGTTGTCTGGTCGCTTGAGCATTTTCACTGGCAATTTACAACTCAAATAAAATTCTATTTTCCTACTTTTTCCACTAAATAACAAGGCAAACATTTTCTTTTGCTATTTCCAGGCTGCTCGCCTAACTGTGAACTCTCCAACCCTCCGTTCTTACTTGACTTAGCCTCTCTTTTGTTGTGGCCCTTTTTCCCCATTATTATTTGGTCTGCCCTGGAGGTGTGTTGTCATTTGCTGCTTTGCTGTCGTTGACACTCCAAGTGTGCATTGTTGTTGTAAGTGCTGCATGATGTTAACTTTGCTGTCATTTATTGTTGCTTTCTGCTGCTTACAGCTGTTATGCTTTGGTTGCTTTGGTTTCTTATGTGCGGCTCAACTTTCTGCCTTTAGCTAAGCAGGGTAATTGAGGTGGCCGGCGCACCCTCGGACCAAAAGGAGAAGGAAAAAAATAATGCACTTTTTCGCAGTTTATAATTTAAGAAGAAGCAGCACAGTGACTTTCATGGAAGAGTATTGAAGGGTTGCGCTACGCACAGCTGCGCCGCCGCTCACGCATGCACGCACGCTAAGCACAAGCGCTGGCACACATGTTGGCTACACAAGGGAACACAATCATCTGAATCGTGGAAGAGGAAAGCGGAGAGAAAAAAAAGTTAAACAACCGAGAGTGCCTGTAGTGCCACTTAAGTCTCTCTATTTGCTTCTCTTTTGCCATACCTCGGGGAATACGAGTACTTCAGGCTGGCAAATTTTAAATTGAAAACTTTTATTTGTACCTAACGGATGCATACATACATGCACACATACATAAAAGCTATATATTTATGTACACGTGCGCATTGTGAAACACCACCGGCGGGGCGAGGCACAACATCAATAACTAACAAAGCAAAATGAAGACAAAAAGTGCAGTAGTTGCAGAACTTACAATGTAACAACAAATAGCAAAAGTTGTTAAAGTGTATGAAAGTGGCGCTGGACTTATGAAACGTTGCCTTAACAAGCAACAACAACAGCAACATCAGTTCAAGTTCTTAGGAGAAAGTAGTGACTGAAGAAGAAGCAAAAAGTGGTCTAAGTAGACAAGCCGCTTCTTCTACGATTTCTTTACTTAAACCCTGTCACGCTGTTGCCTGTTGTTGATTACTTAATGTTGTTATTTTTGTGTTTTTTATTGTTCGCTAACATTATAGCCGGGGACTTGCAATAAGTGCCTTTTGTCGAATTTGCAGAGTTTTTCTGCATAATATTTTCTCAGCATTTATTTATATGTATGCGGTTCTGCCGTTGGAAGACTCTCTGAATTCCCCAAAATCTTATATTACCAGCTAGTCAAGACACTTTGTTTTTTAATCCGTATTTTGTTAATAAAGTGCCATGTATTTTAAAACATTTATAGATTGATCCAAATTTTGACCAATTAACTTTCCGACAAAAAAGCATAATTTTTTAAAATTAGACACAAATAATTATATAGAGATACAAAGGTTATATTCTAACATCTAATTTTAATTGCTGTTTTTAAGTTAAAATTAGAAGGGTGTTGCTGCAGATTTTAAATTTATTAGAAATCTAATATCTAAACAATAAAATGTGGAATTATTTATAAGAGAACTCTTAATTAAAATAAGAAATATATATATTTGCAAAATAAAAACTTCAAACAGCATTCTTGTGTGACTTCTAAATTTGAAAGAGGAAGAAACATGAATTACTCAATTTACTAGGGATTCTGTGTTAATATACCCCTTAAAGCGACTTAAAATGACGAACAAGTTAGAAGAGAAAATCAGCTAATTCCTATTTCCAAAGATTTAAAATTTGCATATTCGTGGTAAAAATATTTGGTATGAAAATGTTGTTTGATATAATTACATTTAAATTAAATTCCTATTTCTTATATATATATATATATATTATTAAATATTTCCTATATTCCTGCTGCCTCTTGATGGCTTTATTGAAATCTTGAAAGGTGTATGACTTCGCAACATATGCAGAATTAGGCGCCTAATTGTAGGCAACGTTTTAATAGTCATAACAAAAACTTTGAAGGTTAGTATAAATTATTTTTGATTCGAAAATTATGTGTTTATTAAAAATAAATTGGTATAACAATATAACTTACTTGGTTTAAATGACGTAGTTCAAGTTAATGAATTTTCTGATTTAAAATTAAGAAATATAAGAAAAAACTCACACAAACATTATTATTAGTTGACAACCTAGTAGCACTCTAACCAACTCTAGTTCGAAAGCACTTGTATCTCAAAGATCAGTAATTTATTACATTGACTAAAAGCTTTTCTCTACTACAGTTCAGCTAAAATCTACAGTCAAAACTTGCCGTCAGTTTGCATTTCTCCAGCGTCGGTATTAAATAAGTCACGTTGATCGTAAACTTAAGTTTAACCAAGTCTACATTTCATTTGGCAAAAAGCGAATCTACGTGCAATCAGCGGAAGGCAAAACAGAACGCTACGCATTATACAGCGAGTGGCGCAGGCAAAAGAACGTTGCAGTTTTTTGCCCTTAAAAAAGCGAGCGCGCTTTATTTGCCAAAGTGAATGTGGAGTTGCGTTTGTAGCTTTCAGTGTTCGTCGCTGCCAGGATGGCATTGCATTGTGTATTTTATTGTGTAAAATGCACGTATCCTTTATTAAATTTTCGCCGCATTCCTACGGCGGCTGCCGCTTAGGCACTGCGTGTCGCTTCTTTATTCACAGCGGCGCACGCACGTCCTCGAGCACAATAGGGAGAAGAAAATATGCTTATCTATTACTTCGCTGATGTGGTAGTTGGTGTACATATAAGCATATGTGTGTGTGTGGGTGTATTTGGTTGATAGAGGCAGAGCAAGTCCAAGACGAAAATAAGAAAACAAGAAAAAAAGAAGACGAAAGGAAGAAGCAAGTCCAGGAAGAAAACAGTGCCTTCTGTGTAGTGGAGCGGCCAGTGTTGTTCCATTGGGGAAGAAAAAGTATGCAGAGTGACACACACACCCATACATACAAAAACTTATGCGCATGCTTTTTCACATGCACACAAATACAAAGAGAAGCACAGCGAGTTTAGTTGTGTCGGCTCTTCCTTCATGAAACCCCATACACGCCTTTGTGCCCTGTTCTCTAGCTGCGCGCTGCCTCGTTTGCAACTTTTTCGCTGTAGTAATTTTGTATTCTATGCAAAAATAGCATTTTGCATTTAAATGATTTTCGCTTGTGCACTTAAATCTGCAGTTTTTTCTTCACTGCGGTGTCGCACTTTTACGGTAATTGGTTTCTTTAACACTTTTCCCCCATTTTAGGTTGTTTGTGTTTTTGTTTAGTTCGGATACCAGGAATATATGTGTATTAGTTGCGCGTCGTTGCATAGTTGGTCGCGTGTACCGGGGCGTATACGTAATTGATTTTTCAATGGAATAAAATGCAATACTGTTATGCAAGGAAAGTTGCATACGTTTAATTAGTTATATGCAGGTATTATTATTATATTTTTAATTTTGCAGAAATTAAACACATATCTACATAACATATATTTTTTTCATTTATTTCAGAATGAAATTAAGACCATAAAAATATTTAGGTAACCATGAGAAGTTTTTGGTAAGAAAATTTTTTAACTCAATGTATGACTGCAAAGAATATAGCTTGATACTCATGCTTGTAACTTTTTTGCTTCGACTAAAAAGTAATCTGTTGGAAAATTATCCGCTTTATCGGACTCATCTTCAAAAAGAAAATATATGCATATAAGGTTTTGAGCAAGAATTTCCTTCAGGTTGATGCGATTATCACCAGCTCAATATTCTTCTCTGACCACTTTATATTCGTCTGGTTTGAAAGCGAAGCAATTTCCTCTTAAATAAACTTAAATGGAGCAACCTTCCTTAGTGCTTCCAAGCACCGTTGATGATTATGGCATTTTCATTTTCTGGATAATTTAGATTTATACGTTTTGTAAACTCTATAAGAGCCACTGGCTTAAAAAAATATGTTATAATTTTATAAAAATACTCTGAAACTAGTCTGTTCATTTACAGGCACTTATGCAAAACAAAAAAAATTAAAAAAATTAAAAATAAATAAATACAAAATGGCTTTTGGAACTAAATATTATATAAATGACCACTGATAATCCCGGTATACAAATATATTTCGGTTACAAAAAAAAAAATTCTGAAAAATATTTGGTGGTGAAATTTTGGGTTTACTAATTGAGTAAATTAGTTTTTGTTTGCTACAAGTGGTCATGAACAGACACATATGTATGTACTTTGTTATGCATATACTTACACTTGATATGTTATTATTGTATATCAGTTAGCCTGGGATACAAAAAAATTAAGAATTCATGCAAATATCTAAGGAAAATTGCTAAAAGTGAGATGTGAGATGAGAAGTGAGATGATTTTAACGGCACATTTTGTTACGAGTTATCCCTTTATAGAAGGTCGAGCATTTAATCCGATAAAGCACTCTGTATTTTACTTTTACAAATCATTTTTTAGTAATATATAATGGTGGCAACATTTTTTCCTTCGCCTTTGCGTAATTTTCTCATTTTCATTGATTACCGTCGCTAAGGGGCGTTGGGAAAGCCGCTCTTATAAATTACTCACTTTGCAGCTCTGAATGGTTTCATGGCGAAAAGAGAACAAATTTTTTGAAATATAATAGTATGTAAACCAACAAATGGGAGAATACGAAACGATTTTCCGAATGTCAGATAAATAGGTTCAAAGAACAAAAATTAGTATTGCTTTAATTTTGAGAAGGTAATCAAGCCATATTAAGAGAAAAGTAAAATTTTCTATTTACTAAACAAACAATTTTCTCATAGTGTGCCCCTCAAAAACCGGCTTTTTAAACAAATTCATTTGCGAAATTCCAAATACTGATGTGAAATGAAAAATTTTCGAGAAAAAACGCGAAATATAAAGCCAGCATGGCAGCATAGCGTAATGTCTAAATTTTTTTGAAACAGTGCATATAAGGCAAAGCATGAATTACAGAAAAAAGGAAATTTTTTAATGCCTCGTGTCCAGGTCAAAGGTGAGTATAAAATATTAATATAGAGACGTGTCAAATTTGCATTGAATTCAAGTATAATTTACACTAATGTTATGCGATATGTCTCCTTTTGCTCACACCAGCCACAACTTGCACGTGTTAGGAGAGAATCCAAGCATAACACCAAATAAAAACCCTTTGTAACCAAAATATACACCCACTCACACGTGCCCACAATCACACGCATATGTAAAGCAAACAACTGAATGGAATTGAAATGAAAATCCGTACAAAGCGCCAAATAACGGTTGCAATTAGAATGAAAAGCTGAGCTTCTTTAATACAATTAGCGATATAAATACTACGCAATGAAATGAAACGGATTGAATAATAAAGGGGGATAAAATCATTTCATTCAGCATGGCGCGGCACAATGCATTGCCAGTGGCAACGCGCGGCAGACAAATAATTACATTTGTGTGTGTGTGCGCGCCTGTGTGTTGGATGTTGAAAGGAGACATTATATTGTGGCATGCTAGTAGCAATATACAAGTACTTATACATATACATGTACTTATTGTATGGACTTTTGTATGGGCGCTTGCATGCAAAATGTTACGTATACGCCACGGTGTCACACAACACACGCACGCACAGAGAGTGAAGTAGGAAAATCTGAGAACAAACGAAAACGAAATGAACCAACTAAACTAACAAAATCCCACCAATGTACGCATTGCAGGCATTTAAATTGTTGCTGCTATTTCTTGTGTATTTGTATAAATGTCCGTATGTACATAAGTGTATATGTGTGTCTGGGGGTATAATGCGGCTTTCATGCGTGTTATTGGTTATGTGCACATTGGTAAGTGGTAGCGAGCAGCGAGCATTACAATGAACGTGCCGAAAATTGTTAATTTGCTGAATTTAGCTTTGCCACACGCATACACAAACACACACACATGCATACATTATAGCAAGCTGTAACATAAGCGTTAGTTACTTATCTACTTGCTTTGCGTGCTACTCTGCTCACTGGCAACACCATGCATCCGCCTGCTTGTGAATATGTGAGTGTGTGTGTGTGTCTGTGTGACAAAGTGCGGTGGCGTGAGTTAGTGAGTGCGTGCCGAAATGACAATTTCACAGATCCATAAATAGTTGCACAATGAATGGCAGAGCAAAGCAGCGAAATGCAACAACAACAGCAATGCAACAATACCACCATTAACATACAGCCATGCAACACGCACACACACCTACCTACTTTTGTGTAGTTGTGTATGTGCGTGTGTTATTACTTTGGAGAATATGTTGCGAGTCGGGTTGCCTGACGCAAATCGGATGAATATTTAAGTGAAATCAAAATGAATGAATGTGCAACTCAAGGAATTTCACATGCTGCAGCGCCGACTACAGCTCCACGCAGCTCCCCGGCCACTCGCAACGCTCCCTCTTAATCACAAGCAGCTCGAGGCTTTAAGTACCATTGTGGGGCATGACATTGCGCTCACATGTTTTGCTGCTGACATTGCTTGCAAATAGCGAGCAGACTATTCTGCGCTGCGTTCTGTCACTTTCCAACCATGTGTGTGTGCGTGTGCCGGCTTTGTTATTTGTGCGTGCATTTGCAAGATAAATGCAATAATATTACCAGCGTTGACTGGCACGTTTGCTTGGCCTTTGCCTGTGCGCTCGCACACACACACACACACATACACACACACATACTGCAGAAATTTATTATGGCAATTTTACAGTAATATTACAATAGATGAGTAAATGCGTGTCTGGCAAGGCAATGCATCGCATTATTTGCACATACACAAACACATGTATGACTGTCGGTGTGTGCGTGTGTGTGGAGTGCATGTGTACATGTGTTTGGCCATAGTTTTGTCAGCTGCTCTGCATTCTAATATTTTAATGCATTTAAATTGGAATATTTTAAACTGATTTGCTTAGCGAACGCCCCGAGCCACGAATGGGTAAAAAGAGCTCTTCGCAAAGGAAAAGACATTTAATTTTTGGTGTTAACATTCTTGCTTACATATGGTATGTATATTGTATTTGTACGTATCTTTGGCACTTAAACATTTGTACTACTGCTTATTGGCGAATTTTTAGCAGATTTATTTGTCAAATAAACCTAAAAGCTACACGTGGAGAAATTGAGAAATTGCGGGCACTTTTAGCTAGTTAAAAAATTAAAGCCTTAACCGAAAATATATTTGCGGTGCAAATCTTTATAATTCTAAGTATTCTAGTATATATGGATAGAAGTGATTTTCACCATTTTATATAAATTCATATTTAAGAATTTAAAGAAAACATCTGAGATGACCTCTCTTATTCTCAACAAAAATTTAGCAATAGAAATATTTTATAAATTCTCAAAATTTTATAAGTTCATAAAATTTTTGAAGTTAAATCTCCTGTTGTGCCGATATGCTAATTTGCTATGAATTTTGCCTGTTGAAATATTAAGAGATATAGATTAATACAGAGTTGTTAGAGTTTTACAAAACGGCGTTAAAAACATTATTTCAAATCATAAGTATTTAAAAAGTTAACAAATTTTTAATATAATATCCCTTTTTTATATGAAATAAGTGACTGAACGGTATTTCAGAAAGGCTACAACCGAAAATAAAGCATTTCGGTGTAGCGTTCCGCCTTCAGAAACATGTTTGGAATGAACTTAAATTTTTTGTTATTTTCTTTAAAAGTATATGAGGAAAAGAAAGGCAAAATTAAGGTATGTGTTATTGAGGTAATTGACTTATTGTTTTTATAGGCTGTCTTTATAGGCTGTCTCTATAGGCATTCTTTTTTATGTGATACTGAAGCAATATATATATTTTCCTAATATTTTAAGTGAAATATGAAGACCTGGTAATCAAGTCAAATTTTTAGTCTTCCAAGCAGTTTTTTTTAAGTTTTAAATTTGCTTTCTTAGTTCTTCCATATGTTTGGGAGTCTATTTTAAAAATTAACTAATGTCTGTAAGCGGCACACTCTTCTGTTAGGCCTACCTGAAGGTTTTAATAACATGCCAGTAATCGAAGCAATTAGGAACATTGATTAAAAAGACCCTTCTAAAGTAAGTTCTGTGTAAATTGAATGATAATGCAAAGTTTATTCAACGTTTAAACACTTCTTAAATGTGTCAGAAGAGTTAATTTCAATAGCAGTTGAATTTTGGAGAAAGCAGAGGTCTTCACATGGATTCTTATTTAATCGTCTAAACACATTTCAAGTTAGACAACGAAATTAAAGGAAATAGTCAAATAGGAATCGTGAATGAATTATTTGAGAATATATTTCGCTTTGTTGCCGCAGAATATACCTAATTAAGTATTCGCCAGTGCATGATTATTGCTTTGCATTTTAATTGTTTCCTATTATACATTATAAATATTATTTAATTATTATTAATTATTATTTAATTAATATTATTATAGTAAATTATTTTGTATTAAAGAGCAATTATTTTATGCAGATATCTATGTTATGTGCGTCAATGTTAGCAACAAAAAAAGAATAAGCAAAATTAAAAAAAAATGAGACGCCCAACTAAAATCCCTACCTGATATGCACAAAATTGATAAAACTGGTCCCTCAAGAGAATTCGAGGTATAAAAAAATCTATTGAAATGTATGCAGACATGGGTTAATAATTTTGTCTGCTTTAATTTTTTTCAGTGTATTAGAACGGGTTTTATTTGCATCTAATTTTGTTGCAAAATACATGCGCCAGTTATCAGTAACTGGCATTAAAAATCCTTAAAAATTATTATATAATCCCTAACGTTTAAGTACACAAGGATTTGCATATATAATTATGTTATTCCAAACATAAATATGTGTGTTTGCGTGTGAATAATTGCATTGCAAATGTGTGGTTTCATTAGTTTAAGTTTACTTTGTCAGGCGTATGCTTAGTAATGCTTAAATTTAATGTTATTTGCAGATGGCACATAAAAACAGCTTTGCACTTCACAATAATATTTCCTTAAGCAGATATGATTGAATATACATTTTAATATAGAGTGTGTTTTTTTTTAGAGCCATAGGTAATCTTAGAGGGACCAGCTGTTAAACCTGCTGTCAAAGCAAAAATACGAGTCTGACAATTATGTTCGTTATACTTCGGAAAATTACTACGAAGAGAAAATGTGTGTAAATTGGTCTTCTAAGTCATGTTATTTGACTCCGTTGGACTATGTTTTTACAGGGGTACGTCAAAGAATCAATATATTGGCCACTTTACGAATTTCTCTGGGTTTATTTTATAAAAAAGTTCTGTTCACCTAAAAAACACCCTTTACATAAGTAAATAGATATTATTGGGTACTTATTTACGACTATTTACACTTGTGTCCGTGTAATTGTCTATTAATGCCCTATTCTATACTAAACTTACCATTCGAAGATGTTGAGAAGAGGAAGCTATGCGTCAAGTCACTCCAACCATAACGATTCCTGCAAATACAAATGTAATTAAAACGAAATTTAGTCATTGTGTAGCTATTTGGGTTTCGGTTGCTTGATTCCTAAAGTATCTTATATACAAAAGACAAACGAGAAACAAAAACAAAACGAGAATTTGGAATTAATTAGAGAATGAAAATGTCACCTCGAAAATTATTAAGGACAAATGATTATTTGTGACGAAGGCATCAATTGCGTCAGTGCGTTAGCGCAGCATGTGGCAGGTGGCATGCGGCAAATGGCATGTGACCGAGAGCAAAATACCTGTGCGGACTAAGTATTTGCATATAATTTGTTTAAGAGTTTGCATATCATTCCACTGTAATTAGTTTTTGCTTGTATTTGACCATTGTTAACCAAACCATTGTTAACCAAACCGACGCTTATAGTGAATGCAAGTATCGCAATAATAAGAGATAAACTCAAACTAAATTCATGAATTTAATATAAATTGGCATAGGTAAATAAACAAAGTGAAATTGGAAGTATTTCTGTGCCTTAATGCCCAACATGTTTATTCAAGGTCTTAATGGTAAGGTAAAGTAAGTATATATATATATATGGGTATTACAATAAATTGCTTTGTATTATTTCGATGATGAATTAGCACTCTGTGGGTCAGCATTTAATGGCGCATTCTGAATTTTGGAGCGTCAATATCGAAAGTGGCAGTTTTGTTTCGAGAAGATCATAGAATTTAGTTCTTAATATAGGTTAAAGTAACTTTATTCCGATTTTAACTTGGAGAGCCGTATATATCACATTTATATCTATACAAAATGACATACTAAGATGGATACCTAAAAAAGTTCAAAACAGTGGTATCTGGATGTGCTGATTGATATCTGATGGGATAAGGAAAATGATATTAAAATCATATTTATAATATCCTATAATCCAATTTCATATACAGATTTTCGTTGTGGATAAAAAGAACCTCGTCATTTAAATTAGTTCGAAAGCCTACTTTAGAAGAGATAAAAAAATTTTTGTTCTATATACCGTATATCATTTGATTGCAGGCAACAGAAATTCTAGAGTTACGACTTAATTCAGTGTTAATGTAAGCGTAGATGAACAAAGGCCTTTCAGATGTTTAAAAGGCCTTGGTAAAGAATTTCTCAAAAAAAAAAAGATATGTTTACATATATATTTATTATAAAAGAAACGGTTCTAAAATGACTTATGTGCTAAACGAAGTTGTCTATCTCTCCACCTTCATGTATAAGTAATTCGAATAGTAAATACAATAAGTTTTTAGATTTCAAATACTTTAAATAGGAACTTTTTAGACGGAAAGGCAAAGAAGGGATTTCAAAATGAGAATGATCATCTCAAACATATAGCATTCTGGACAACATACAGAAATATAAATAATCACATTCAATTTCTTATAAAATTATTTCGTTTTGTGATTTTTTCAGACTCTCGTCGTGGCTTCATCCAATTCTAATAACTTTGTCAAAAATCAACAAATTTAAGTATGTTTTGACATTATTTTTAAAAAGATTTGTTTGCCTTTAATAATGCAACAACACTTAGCATCAGGTGATACACTCTTCATTGTGGCAATGTTAGCCTTAGTCTTCATTTCAAATTAAAAAATTTTGGGGTGCACAAAACATCGTATATACATCTAAAATCTCGACTTAACACTCAAGGAATTATTTTGGTTTCAGCATAACAAAAATAAATTGAGGCATTACTGGTGACTCATGACCCTTTAAGTTTACTGTTTTTATTTTCTAGGTCAACGATATTATAATACTCGCTTTGAAATGGTATGCGTTTTGATATGATAACTCTTTTATTTTAACTGAATCTGTTTTTAGCCTTGTATTTACGCATCATTTCCGCCTGTTGCATGGCGACAAGTAAATCCCATCTAATTTGGTGAACAATCAGTGAAATGTCCCACGACAGGGCGAGCGAAATCTTGCACTAATATCAAAATCCAGCGACAGCGATTCCTCCAAAGTGTTGCGCTTAAACGCGTGCTCATGCCATGTTGCCATTGTAACTGTTGTTGTTAACGCTTTTGATGTTACTGTTATTGCTACAACTGCAAAATCAATGGAACAACAGAGTGCGTCAGAGTTGCAAATTGTTAATGTGTCAACGTGAAAGCTGGCAAAAGCTGCTGATCAAGAGCTTGAGCATTATAAACAATCACTTTGCGTCAATAAAAGGGGAGAAGTGAGAGGAAACTTTAGGCGCTGCGCACATCCGGCGCTAACAGAGCATCAAATATAATTCTGAAATGGGCGAAAGTGGTAGTAATAATAAGGAAGCCGCTGTGAAGTGACAACAAGTCGTTACTGAAATATTGAAAATTACAAAAACAAAAGCAACATCTTAACAATGCTGTTGTGGTGGTAAGCTTATACATTGACGTATTGATTGCGAACTACTCGTAGAATAGGGAATTTCACATAAGAAGCAGAGCATATAATGTATAGATGGAAACCCATGTGATTACACCACACTAGTGGGCATAAAGTTGTGGCGCAACAAACAACTCTCTATGTACGCAACATGTGACGGTTGTTGGAAATGTTTTGCAAACAAAGTGCTTGCCTCATACCGTTGGCGCTGAACTTACCTTGCTTGCACAGTGGCCTCGTAGTGCTGGTCCGGATGCAGTCCGCGTATCATATAACTCATCCCTTGTGTGTAGTGATGTGACACTGGCATCGCAGCGAGCACCACATCATGCCAATCGTTATGAGCGTAATGTATCATGTTGCCATAGCTGCTGAGACCGGCGCCCAAACCGCTGCCGAGCCGATGATTGTGCTGGCTACCCATGCTGCCACCACCGACGCTGCCATACATCTGCAACAGTGTCGAGGAGGATGAGGAGCCCGTGTGCGTATCAATGGAGTTGTCGACCTCGCGTCCTTGGGGCAACCTTCGGTAGGACAGCTTGTATTCGTCGATGTATGTGTACGAATCCACAGTCCAAGAAATGTTGTATCTGCAAAGAAAGGAATGAGAAGGAAGACGAGATGTTAGTGGCAAATGTAAGGATATAAAAATTGCGAAGCTATGCATGTGTGTGTGTGTGCGCATTCTAACGGCATTGCTATGCATACAAACTTGCAACGAAGAATTTTGCTGCTCCACCTATTGACGTCTGTACATGTGTATAATCGAGCAATTTTTTTTTTTTTTTTTTTTTTTTTTTTTTTTTTGTTATTGCTGTCTTTATGTGTAACATAACAATCGCATTGTCGAGCTAGCGATCCAATGAGCTAGCCAAACCCGGGAAGCGGCGGTAGCAGTCGGAGTTAATGAAGTTCGCGCTTCTATTGGCGAAATAATAATGGCAGCTACACAACAAAAACAACAACCACAACTGAAGCATTCGACTGCTGACGATGACTGCTGATGTTGACGATGATGGCAAGAAAGTCATTCTTCGCAGCGCAGCAGACAGCAAAGTCAAGCGCAAATCCCCGCTGGCAAATGGTCGCCAAGACGCTGAGCTCAAGGAAGCGCATGTAGGGGGGTTGAGGCGATGGCAAAGCCAATGTTTGCATTGTTAAGAAATTGAAGTGCGAAAACAATGACGGTTGCAGGCAGCCACAAGCCAGTGCATTGACTTTGTTGCAACAGCACGCAAAAGTGCTGCGGATAGCACTCAAAAGGCAGAGCATTGTAGTTGCGGACTGTGTCTGTATGTATCTGTATGTGTGTGGTTGTGAGTGGATATGAAGGAGAGCAGCTGCCAGTTTCAGTTAAGCGCCTCAAGGAGCGCCCACTTATCCTTGTAGGGGTTAAATAAGCAATTCGACTACAATTTAACTGCAGCGGTTGCTTGTTGGCAAGTTGTTGCGTGCCTAATCCTTTGCTTTTGTAATCAATGTGGATAAAGTTTCTGTTAGCTGATTGACCTTAGTTAGTGAAGATTTCGAAAAAGAGACAGATTGTAATGAAATGTTGACTTCGCTCGGAAACGATCATTATTCAAGAAGAACTATGCATATATATATATATGTATATAGGGTGTGTAACTGAAAACAATTTCAAGTTCGCCAACTTCTTGAGGATGGTTAATTTTCAATTGGCATTTTTAGATTCTGTCTCTCATTCATCATAAGTCATAAACATCTTTTTTATCATACTTCTGCGCTGCCGTTTAGAGGAAAATGCGGCATCGATTTTAATGCACGCATACGCGCAAGGGATATGTCAAATGATATATATAATATATCTTTTTTTGAACTGATTTTTTAGCGGCTTATTGAAATATACTAGCGAATCAGCCAATCTGATAAGCAGATTTATTGATTTCGTGGAAGAAATCACATTTATTTACACCTTAACGTTCCACAAATTTTCTCTTCATATTATTGAACAAAATTAAGGGCCCTACAAGTTTTAGACCATATTTATATTATACCCGCAGATCCAATCAACGGCAACAGCAAAAATCATTTCCAGAATGTGGTTCCTGGGCAGATAAAAAACTACGACCCAAAATAGTATATCTACTGAAAACCAAACATAATTTAGCTGAACATGTTTCTGCCACTAGTGAGTGCGCGCGGGGCACTATTGAAAGCATGAAACGAACAATTTTTGTACCATTTATTTCAACGAAATCAGCCCGCACCAGATTTTGTGTGGATAGTAAAATATAACTAATTGGAACTCTGCATGAGAAATATGGCCAATTAAGAGTATGTTATGTCCAGAACTTTTCTCAAAAATTTTATATATTTAACGACATCGAGATAACTTCGAAAATGTCTGTTACATATTTAAAAAGTTTATAACTAGACAATGAGATAGTCACCTCAAGTGGAGTACAGTAAAAATTTTGTTATTGAATTTGATGCCTATTTGGGAGTATTTTGTAGGTCATACTACTAATATTCTACTTAGTTGTTGGACTATAGGACTATTGGACTGTATTTAATTTTGCGCTGCAAAAATTACTTTTACCGGAATGAAGCTATAATATCCTAAAATATAACGCGCTAAGTTAAAAGTGTATAATGTGTGTATATATATATACATATATATAAAGAAGTCTAAACTTTGTTCCCTACTTCCCACCATCTTGAGCAAATGAAAACAATTGGTTTTTATGCACGTAGTCCATTGGCTTATTATCAAGTTATATTGCTGCCGCTGCATTTATTGCAACTCAAGAAATAAAACTTAATGTCATGTTGGCGCAATAACATTTTCAGAGAATTACAAAGTCTCACACTACAACAGAGTGTGACCGGAGCAGTCCAGCGCAACGACCATTTCGCGCAATTTGTAGGCAAAACGTACTGTAATATGCACACAAACGGCACAGAAACACAAAAGCAACGATTGTCTGCAAATACAAGCAATGTAATGGCTTGCAACATGCCAGCAAACTAAGCAAATGTGAAGGAACTCATTAAAAGCGCTCGAAAGTGCGCCACACTGTAAGGCAACAGTTTGTGTGCGTTTCTTTAATGCTCCACGATTGCAGTGGAAATGCGGTTGCACTCCTTGTATTTGTTGCGCACGCTCGCCACATTGCCACAGACAGTGTGACACACCAGCGGCGCTCGATCATAAACGTCAACATTAAGTTGCACAACTTTATGTTTTTCTTTTTTTAGTTGTCTTTTTTTTCTTTTGTTTAGTGCTCAGCAGTTGCTGCTTGCATAGTTACTTATACGCACTGTTGGTTGGTATGCGGTTGGTTGCATCGACCGCTCATTGTTGACAGCGTTGTTGTCGTTGTCATTGTCGCCATCGCTGCATCATTGCCGCTGTAATTTACACACTTTCAATGCGCTTGTGCGTGAGATATGCGGTATGCAATGAGTTTTGCAGCGAATTTCATAGAAGCTTCCTGCTGCGCTCAGTTGCCTGCGTTTACTAGTCTAGACAATCGAATCGTAAGAGGGTGCATAGGATTTTTTCGTAATGAATTGACTTCGAAATGTCTGATTGTGCTTTCTTCTCTCTCTACGTAAGAACATCTAAAAAGTTCTTCAGAAAAGGTACTGGATAGGCCGCACAATGTGAAAGAATCCTGATAGCATTACGAGCTTGACTTGAATTTTTGCTAACTCCCTATGTTCGAACCTAGTAAACAAAAGAGGTTAGGTCGAGTTAGCAGATGCTATTTCCCATTAAGTCTCGTTTAAAATGATCTGTGGCTTCTTCAGGAAATGTATTTTTAGAGACCTAAATACGTTCCTGGCAATTTTTTTTAATGGGAGTTCTCCCCGCGTACCAATTTTGCTTTAAACTTGAAAAGTGGAACACCGTAGAAGATATTCATTTTATTTAATTCAGATGGAAACCGCGCATCTGCAAGGATACTTTGTGCCGATTTTTCCTCAGATAATATCTGGTGTAGAGGAGTTTTTCCAGCAATCATAGCTTTACACCTCGTTTAAGGAGCTGAACCTAGGTATAGGCCTTCAGTCTTCAGCAAAAGTATATTAAATTCTTCTTTGTATATTGTTGGCGAGGAAAAAGCGAGTTGTTGCTATGAAGTGTTAAATGCAGTTCTCCAAGGGCTAACCGAGAAGAGCCCTGTCCCGGTGTTCACATTTTGAATTTTATTAAAGACAATCGCACTAGTAAGGGAATACTAATATTTTAGGAAGGCATTCTAAAATTTTATTAGCAAAAAGTTACTATTTTGACAATGACAAGAAACTTTTCTAACATATTTATTTTGTATAGTGACATGCCAATTTAAAAAATTTGTATATGCTTGCCAAAAGTTATCTGACTCGTAATTGTGAGTATGGTCTTATCTAAAAACCAGCTTCATTTGCATACATAAATATGTGAGTGGTTATATATTATATATATGTGTATACAGATTGTGACCTTTGCCATGACTTTAGTGTTCTCATATCAATGTCGCCATTGCAACATTTTACTGTCTGCCAATTTTATTTTATTTCATTTGCCTGACAATTTTTAATAATCATTTTTATTGCTACTTGCCTAGTGCTTGAGAACTTTTTGATTGGCACACTTTTTATGTTTGGAAGAGTGAATGTAGCAAGTTGTAATTGCCTACTGCGGAAGCATTCAAGAATTCATGGTATATATGGCGCAAATAAATAAATGGAATAGCCCAACAGCGAGTAGTAAAAGTTTCAGCTGACAAAGTGACAAGTTCATATTATTTCGATTTTTATGCATTAACACAGAGCAAACTATGAGTTGATATTTGTATAAAAAGAAATTCATACATTTGCGCAAAAACGCTGGCTTTCAACATTATCCAGTGAGCGGAAAGTCTTGTTCTTATCAAAAGAATGAATAAAAAACTTAAAAAATTTATGCAATACTTTCCACCATAACCTCAATTGCGATTTTAGCATAAGCATTTGAATAATTTTTTAATTTTTTCAGTTACAATAATAAAGTCTTATCCCAAAAACAAATATTTCGTCTCAACGAAGCAACTCTACTTCCAAACACTTCACCGAGCAACTCCAAGCTCACTATTCGCTTGTATTTCTATATTATATATCTTTTCCCATTCTTTTGGTTTACTACACCCAAACAACAACACTTATACCCACTACACTTCGCAGTATGAAAACTTGAAACACTTATGTATATAAATAAATAGATTCCAACATTTTGGCTTGCTTTTTGGAGTGTGCGTTGGTGCGTGGCGTATGAGTAAGTTTTAATTAGAAGTATCCTTTGCACAAACGTTTATCTCTGGTTTGTATATTGACACCCGCTCGTTAATTAGCATATGTTTACTTCGCTCTCCGCCCTCACATATTTTCTCACATTATTTTTTACTTTATTATCAGAAAACTTAATGCGTAAACATCCTAAGATTACACACACACATTTACATTTACACACTCACATAACTTATTATCAGAATTACCGAAGTAATTGGCAAAGCGTAGATAAAGCTAACTGAGCATCAGGAATAGTATTGGTTTTTAATAAAATCAGCTTATTGCCGTAATAAAAGTGAAATGCTTTGGAAATCAATTGGGAAAATAGTTGAGAAATTTTTGCTGCAAAGCTAAAGTGCTAACATTTGGTACAGTAAAAGTAAAAATTGAGCTATAAATTGCGGCAATAATAGTTGTGGAATAGTGGAATTTGCAAACATAGTTAAATTTCTTAGCCAGATAACATGCATATAATATGAAAGACTTTTAATATCACTCATTTTTCTTCCTAATTTCTGTGAGTTTCAACTAAGTTAGTAAGTTTCTTGCTATGAGGGAGCGATCAGTTTACATTTTTGATAAAATTTTAGAAGAGTGAAGAAGGTGACTATTTATAAAGAATTTCCGAAAGTTTTTCTTTAAACAGGAATTTTGATTAGAGAAAATGAACTGAAATTATTAGACATTTTTAACTTAAAAAAGAGATACTTCATATAATATTTAAAAACAGAAACTCTTTTAATATATACTCGAAAATATAACATAGTGCCAGAAACTTGGAGTTTGTTAAATAAAATTTCAAATTTGTGTGTGTTCCTACAATAAGACATATTTTAAACCTCGATACTACTGTAGAAATGTTAAAAATATATTTCAACAGAGGAGACCACTGAACAATATTTGCAAACTGGTGGCAACTGTTTTCAAAACATATTCTAAAGTGACGATTTCTCAAATTTCTTTAAACTGATGCCAATGAGGTAATATTTGGTTTATGTCTCATATTTAATTTAAGATATTTTGTAATAGTTGGCAACCCTTCCCGCAACTTAACAACTTAACTTTTCAAATAGCTGGCACAGCCTACAAAAGCTTTCCTTGCCTTCTTTCTCTCATGCATACATTATAAAAATACGCCAGTGTTTCACATTTTTTTGTGAACAATTTTTTTTAAGCTTGTAACCCTCCACACAAATATTTTGCAAACTGTAAAATTGTTTAAGGCACATCAAGTTTTAATGTTTTTTTATTCTATAATGTTTTCTCAAATATTCATCAAACTGTAATCGTCTAACTTTTTGTTTTAGATCATCCGAATACTCACCGAGTAATAAATATAAACAATATAAGTAATAAGCAATAAATATTTAGTTAGCTAACTTTTCACTACCGTAATCCTCTGTATAAAATTTTCTTTAAAAAATGGAATAGTTTATTAAAAGACCTTACAGCACTCTACAAAAGTAAGTTGATTCGCATAATATATTCGAAGTAATATTCGCACAGAAATATCTGAAATCTGTTTTGTCGAAATAGAAAACAATAAAGCACTGTATTAGTAGGAAATTACTGAAGCAATCTTTTTTTTCGTGGAAACCATTAATGGAATTATTAATTTCAATGGAAAAATCTTCACACTTATAAAATCCGAGGGATGATGACTATGGATAATGTTTAGTTCGAAACGACAAATAATGAAGAGTATAAGCTTAGAAAATTATATTCATAGAAATAATAAGGACAGGGAAATAGAATATCTGATAAAATTCCTTTTTTTTATTTTTTCATTTTTTGAAAATACATTAATCCATAAAATAGTTAAAATGGTGAACCCCTAGAGGAGTAAATAGAATACGTGACATTCGAAATAGCACGGAAGTATTTTCAAGGAGCTTTAGTTCCTCGGTAGGGAACTAAAAACTAAAATTCAAAATTTGCGAATTGTTTATTTCGAAGAACGTTGTACCAAAATATGATATAGCTTTATATATGAGCATATAGCAAACTAGGAAAAAACACGATGTAGCCTTAAAACCAGAAGGGTCTGAGAACCTGAAAAAGTGGTGGAAAATTGGAAAAGGTGATGCAGACGGAGGACATTCGAAGCTACTTTTCCATCATTTTCATTGATCTGTGACTCGGTTTTCTTTGATACAAGAGGATTTGCTTGCTGAAATGACAACTCTGGAGGTATTCAGATATCTTCTAAACATTGAGTGAGGTGTTAACTTGCCACTTGAAGAAATAACTGAATCACTAAAATTTTTAAGGTTTATATGTCTTAACTCTAACACTTAAAGAATCATCACGGAACACACAGGGCAAACTAGTCTTCATTTTTTGAGATATCCGAGATATTCGAAATGAAATTTTCTATGCAATTGCATCTAATATGCATTGATTTTGGATACACCGTTAGGTCCGCTAATCTGGAAGAGACGCCTTGCAGAACATGCAATAATTTTTGTTATATACAAGTATGCGCATATGACCATATCATTGTTTAAAAAATGTTATAGATAAATATTCGTGGCAACAAAATTACTTAATTCCTCCATTAGAGATATTCCAGGCCCAGGTTTTAATTCGGTTTCAAGTTTAACTCTTTCAGAAGAAATCGCTGTGTCGCCGAGCTTTCCTGTGCTAAAATCATACAATGCGAGCGTGTATACTCGTATATGTAAGTAGTTACGAGTATATTTAAGTGTGTAAGCATGCGTGTAAGGGACTTAATACCAGATGGTACTTTTAACTTAAAACTTTTGTGGCAGCATCCTTTCTTATCACTTCCGCTTTACCGTCGTAATGAGTTTGTGAACATTTTTATTACTTTAACTCTAGCACATACACACATACGCGCGCATACATGGATACTATGGAGTGAATGAACGCAGATAACTCAAAAGTACTTACACGAGTATAGAGATGCGCATATATCTTTTTTGTACATACAGATGAGTGTACATGTACATGTGTATCTGCTGATATATAAGCATATATGCGTGTATTTGTGTTTGAGTTTATGACCTACTTACCTGTCCTTATACTGACTGATTGGCGGTGAATTGAAGACGGCAATGTTTGGTTTTCCGCTCAGTTGTAAAGTTTTTCGTGCTTTTCCCAGTTGATTCTCGGCCACGCAAGAATAATTACCAAAGTCCTGAGCGTGTACTTTCCGTATAATCAGCGTGTGACGTGAACCACGATTCTCCATGATGTGACGCTCGGTGGTGTCCAGTTGCATGGTGTCCTTGAACCAAAGCACCTGTGTGCGCGTAAGCGATAAGCAATATGGACAGCATTTGGGTGAGTGTGGCATGTGGCATGCATCGTGTGGTAAGTAGATGAAATTTCCGTACAATTTTTAAGGGGCCACGAGATATTTTGATTAAGAGAAAGTTAAGCAAAACGAAAATTATATTTTAATGGCGGTAATTGGAGCGAATAACTCCAAGGTGGAACGCGTTAATATAGGAGATGTATAATGGGGTTATAAAATTGAGTAAAATCAGCAAAGAGGGAACAAAGGCAAATGGAAATGCGATATCAAGTTTCATGATTAACGCGGCGTTGAAAGGGTGTGTCAGTGTGTTTGTTTGTTTCCAAGTGCGTGTGTATGGATGTGCACGTGTGTGAGTGCCACAATATGTAGGTGTTAAGTGAATAAATGCAGGGGAAAAAATAATAAACACATCAGGAAGTTTTAGCCACAGTGTCGTGAGTGGCAAGCAGTGAGAGGGGTAAAGAAGAGCGATGAGTAAGACACGCGATTTCCCCCATGTAAAAAAAACCAGAGCGGCGCGTACCCGTACGCGTAGTGCGGTGAGCGCAAAAAATAAACAATAAGCGATATGAGTGCCGAGCAGTCGTGGACGAGCCATAAAAGATGACAATCGCCAAGGCAACCGCAAGCATGGAGGCGAAGACATATCGTATGCCACGCGTGAGTGTCCACAAATAAATATGCCGGGTGTCAAAAGTGGTCGGCGATCAGCAAACAAACACCAAAAATGAGCAACGAGTGTGAATGGTGAGCGGTGGCGCGGATTAACGGTAACCGTAAGTAAGCACATCACATTGCGGCGCATCACGTACGCGTCCGTCAAGTGAACGTCAACAGCAATAATAGCGTACGGGTGTGTGTATGTGTGTATGTCGCACGGCGGAAAACATGTGGAAGACAGCCGGAAGGAAGCGCACACACACATACACATACATATGAAAGCACACATATGGCGGCGAGATGAACATGCGGATAGGAGCATGCAAGTGCGAATGGACAGATGAGCACACACCGACACACGGGCAGACAGACAGGCCGACAGGCGGACATGCAGACACGCAGACGGTGCCCGAAGTTGTGGCGGGATTATGAAAGTAGCAGGTGTGCGAAATGTGGGACAAATAATTGGGCAGCGCGCGGAAGCAGATGGCGGCGGCAAATGCGGTAGATAAGCGTTGGCGGCCAGCAACGCATACACAGTTAAAGGATAAGTAAACAGAACATGACGAACAAAATAAAAATACAGCACAAAGGATTATTAAATAAACGGGCAAAATGAAAATGGTATACAACGGTGGGCGCAAAGATATGTGCATCAGGCAGAAAAATATAATAATTTCGTTGTTATATGACAAATATGAGAACAAAGTGGCGTCAGCATGCAAGTACCTGAGTATGTTTGTTTTCGTTGTTGGTATTGTTGTTGTTTCCATGGTTTCAGTCCGAGTAGCGTGAGCACGTAGTAGCAAGCACGCATACGTTAAAGACGTTGTGGCAGCAGTTATGCGCCCAAGGGTTCCAATTCCATTAAAATTTTTGTCAATGTGGTTGTGAAGGTATGTTTGTATGTGTTTGAGCACTTATACATATGCGCGAAGGTATGCATGCCCATCAGTCCACATAGCGCACATATTTGGCGTCGCCCAGCAGTATTTTATTTATTTTTGCCCCGTTGTAGTTGTTATTGTTGAAATTGTTATGACGTTTATTCCATTTGCCAATGCGCAGGTGTGCCGCCAAACGAAAACAACAACACCAGCACAGCGTGCACAAAAAGCACAACCAAATGTGATACAATCCCGGCGAGATTTGCATTTATGCAGGATGTGCCGCGTTGGCGAACGACAGCGGCACCAGCGGCGGCCAGGTGGGCAAAAACCCAAAGGTATATGACAGTGCACACACACACATGCATGTACAGGAGCTCGTGACGTAACCGCATAGTCGCGCAGGCGAGATAAACACGTTTGTTGTCCGCATAGCAGTCGGTCGATTCATTCAAGCCATAAATTCACAAGTGTGTTGTAAGTGTGTGTGTGTGTGTTTTATTAACAGCAAAGTTGCGAGTTGAAGTTTTCCGTTGATTTTGACGAAATTATTTTATGCCAAAAATATATAGTTAATGTTTGCATTGCCAGCCAGTCGATGTTGGAATTTTTGGATGTTGTTTTCGTGTTGGTTTGTTGTTTGTTGTTTAGACCCAAGCAGGCGTTGACATTTTAATAAACGTTGTGGGCGTAATAAAAAAGCGCGAACCATGTAAATTTCCAAATAACGGTATTTTTTCCGTTTTTCAAGTTTGACATTTCGGTAGTTGATTTTTGTTGTAGTCCCAGCATGCAGCGGCAATAGTTGTTGTCGGTTGGATTGATTTATACGGTGAAGTTGTCATGGAAAGAGAGTAAAAAAGAGAAACGAAAAAAATTTGGTTTTAGTTAGTAAATATTTACAAGCCGACTACGAAATATATTTAGGATACATATATATGATAGTTATTTATTTAGACGATATATTTAGAAGTCATAAATATGCTGTTGTTTACTTAGCGCATTTAAATATTTATTTATACACGAATGTTCGCAATAACCCCTGATTTTTCTTTTCAACAGTTTACTTGCAACTGTGGGAAATGTAATGTATTGTATTTAAATTTTTAAATGCAATGCATTAAATGCAATACTTTGCATTCGTTCCCATACATGTATTTAACGTAGTGTCTCTTACGTATGTTAAGTTAGGTATTGAGGCAGAACATGGAGTTAGCGTCGGAGATCATGGAGATCTAACTTTAGCAAATGAAACCTGGACTTTTTTGGTACTTGAAAATCTTCTAAGTATGAATCTAAGCCCTCTTATATCAACAAAGAGCTTTGCGCTTTCCTCAGATGTGTTGCGGTGCCTAATTTTAATACCAGTCATTTCTTACGCATGGCTCGAGGTATATGATAAGACTCACAAAATGTTTCAGTCTTGGCCTCGTGTCAGCTAACAGCCCTAAAGAAAGAGGCGAAATTATTCTACCAAGATTGTTCCACTTTACAACTTTGGATCAAAATGAGGGAAGGGTGGCCCTCCAGATATCCCATTGGGTGCACTATTTCAATAGTTGACTTATTGATGATTATTTCGACTTTAAGGGACAGCTCAGACTTATTTAACGATCTAATAATATTAAAGACGTTTACGTTTTTTACATCTTCAAGCCAATAAAATAATCGTAATTGGCATGGACTCGGGATGGACGGCGCATAGTAAGAGGCTTTAAGGATGATGGATAGGGGTCCATTGAGGCTGAGTCCAAAAAGAACTTGAGCGTAAGCGTAAGAGTGAGTGAAAGAGATATTAGAGATAGCTTTTTGATTTATAAGGAGGAGTTTGAAGTACAGGAAGGCAGGGCGGTTAGAACCTGCAGCAATAGGCAGAAGTTATGTTATTAATAAAATGAAGTTGAAGACGACTACACTCCAAAGCTACATGTACTCTCTTCCCGAATTGAGTAAATAATTTCCACTACTCTTTTAGTAATTTTATTGGTAAAGACACAAGTGCGTCTCTAAAGTTAACACTCATCTTTGTTACAAGAGAAAACACTAAAGCCATTCTTCTTAAGAAATACGAAGAACTTGGGGGGAAGGTCTGGCAAATTTATGCAATTAATTTCCAAACAAGTGCTCAAGTCAATAAAGGTGCATTCATCTAATTCATTGACATGAAGTTGTGCTCATTAATGTGTTGATTGTGAATTTCTAAGGTTCCGAAGAATCAAATCACAATCAGGAGAAAATCATTTGAGCGTTACCTGCCACTTAAACTTTGTTGTCGAGATTGATTTCCTACGCCTCAAACACTTAAAAATCGATGACAGGTGCTTTTGTTGTTGTTGTTGTTGCATGCCGTATTTTCCCTGCGAGCGAATTCATCAATTACTGCCGGTTCTAATCAATCTTTCACACTTGCTTAATTTTTCACATTTCGTGCAAATCTTTGCATTCTCCGCCATGTCTTTATCTCAGTTTATGTGGAGGGGAAATTAGCGGTACGAGTGGTGCGCATGTGTGTGTGTGTGTGTGTGTGTGTATATATGTGCGTCAGTGAGTGTGTGTGTGTTTTCAAATCGTAAGTGATTAGTGTATAAGCTGTATTGCTTAGAAATGCCTTTCATCATCTCCATCCACAATCTGATGTCGTGATGACACAGCCGCTATTGCTCAACTGTGCTCAGCTCAGCGTGAGCCGCTCATCAACGCCAATGGCAAAGAGAATGTCTTCATCTATGACATGGCATGACAGATAGCAACTGGCGACTAGCGAGTAGCAGCCATATCGTTTGCACCAACTTCAATGAAACTTTGTGAAACAGAAACGTGTATGGGCGCGTGTGTGTGTATGTACTTAGGTCTTTTGTAAATGAAACGAGTGGTTTGATGCTGAGACTTGCTACACTATAGCGCTGGCATTGGGGGCAAGGGGGCATATTGACTACAACAACACACATTTTTCGCTGAAAAAAATAAGAAAAAACGCACACACATACTGAGAAAGAAAGTTGAAAAAGTAAGCAGAGCAGCAGCGTGAGTGGCGCAAGAAAATTAGTATTGATGAGCAGCAAAGCGAAAAATACCAATCAGCACTAATCAGCAAATAAGAGACATAAAAACGGGGGAGTGTGAATGAGCAGTTGGTAATCACAAAACACATTTACACTCACGCACACACACACACATACTGTGTAGGAAGTGTGAGTTCAGGATAAAAAGTTGTAGTTGTAAAGTCAAGAGAAAAGTTGTGCTTTGCGAAAAAGTTATTGTTGGCTGTCGAAGCAGAAAAATTTGAGAGAACACACACACCCGCACACCCATACACAGGCACATGCGAACACATACACAAATGAACGGTTTAGGGAGCACACATTTTAGAGTTGGCGCGTGAAAGGAAAATGCTTGCAAAACATATTGCAACAACAATAACAACAACAACAACAACGAATAGGAGAAACATGCAGAAGCATAAGCGTAAAGTTGCGACAACAAACAAATTGCCAGCTGAGGTGCTGAGTAGCGGAAAGTGCGCTGAAGTGGCACGTCTGAAGTGTGAAGTATATAAATGAGGGGGAAAATTAAGAAAGAGGTGAAAATGCTTGCCAGCAGCAGCAACAAGCGCCAAATAAGCAAATACAGAAGCGTGCATGACAGCTCAGCGCGGTTTAGTTCACTTGAGTGTAGTTTTGGGCGCTCGACAGCGATACAAGCGGGAGTTCCCTGGAGTTCACCAATGTGGCATGTATGTTGGTGCAACACCGGCAACACACGTACGCTGCATTCATTCAACTTTCTATTGAGCACGTACTTCATTTAACTTCAATCAGCAGCACCCGCGCAAACGACGCCGGCACACACACACACACACACACACATGCTCACCTTTTCATAAATACACACGTAGCGCACAAGTGATATACAGTTTTGTTTTTATGCTAGTAGTTTTCCCAAGTGCATCGAGTAGAATTTAAAGTTCTGCAAAATCAGCTCGCTTTTACTAAAAATGCTTTGGAGCACCCGCAAAGTTTTTGTTTTTGTAAGAAGCGCGAAAGGATTTGCGCCAAGTGGTTGAAGCGCTTTACTTTTTTTGTTGTTAGTTGAGATAAAGGAATTTGCCAACACCGGCGAAATAAGCTATACTTTTCCCTACGCATTTATTAATCAGAAAATACATAAAGTGCCAATTTCGTACTATTCTCGTTCTATTTTTCTGAACTTTGGTTTCAATATTGTTGCCAAATTATCAATATATAGTTTTAGCAAGGAAAGAAATATTGTATTTCACTAAAATTTTTTATCTCTACAGATAACTTCAATAACAAGTCGGTTGGGCAGACAAATAGCTAGGCGAAATATTTCATAGTTCATATCTGCATAGTTTAGAGTTGGTATACTTATACTAAATTTCCATTTGTTGTGGGAGTTAAGTAGATATCAGCTAAAAGCTTTTCATAAATCGGTAGGTAGTTTGGAAGCATTCTAACCTAATCTATACTATTGAAAATTATTAACTTAAATTAAAATTAATAATAATTCCATAAAAACATACTTACTTATATAATTTTGCTGATTTCCTTAAGCAACTATAATAAGTTTCCCCTAGTTAATTGTAATAAGATTACCGCTATTCAGTTAATTCGCCCTCTTTCAGCTTAACAAACGCTTTTTTTTGTTTCAAAAAAAGTGAAGTTATAAGAGCAAGGGTTATAAACGAAAACTTATGCTACTCTTGGCCGTGTGTTCTTGCAGAGCAAATGCATTTAACAAAATGATTTTACGCTTCGCTGCAGAAAGCGCTAACAATTAAATGCCCTCATACAGGCACACTTGTATCCATGCATGTATGTACATATAGAACATATATATATGTATGTATATCGCAGTGTTTGTAAAATACTGGAAAAGTGACGTGAATTCGCAGCCGACTATAAAAATATTGTAAAATATTAAAACAGTAAACCAAAGGACTAGTTGCCAAAGGTTCAGAGTAAAATATGGCATAGTGATATAGCAGAAGCAAGAAAGCATAAAGCGAAGGCAATGAAAAGCGTTAAGGCCAAAGTGAAAGTATAAAACGAGAGTAGTTTTACTCAAAGCTGATTAAGCGCCTTTGGTGAGATTATATGTATGAGTGAGCTCAAAATGACTTTAATAAATAAAGATGTTATTTTATATACATCATATTATTTCAAATGTTATATATGTGTGTGCATGCCTTTAAGATCAAATAAGTATTTAAAATTGGTTAAAAACTATCAAACCAAATGCAATTATAATCTTTGGGCAAAACGATATAAGTTAAGCTCTTTATGTGATGTGAATTGAAGTTTTATTTCAGATATTTGCTAATACTTTTAGCTCAAAAAATTTATACAAATCTCTCCCAAATCACTTATTTAGCTGTTTTAGATAACGGTTCTTAGATTCAATGTTGCCATTATTATTTAATTGAACTGAATAAATATTAAAATAGTAAATAGTAATTTGTTGCAATTAAGACGGGCTTTTGAAGACTCATAAAAGTCTGGCATTAAAATAAGCAGAAAATGGACCTTGGTGTAGATCACTGATTTATTTCTAAGAATTTATTCATATATAATTTACCTTGATTGGCAAGTGTGCAAGCAAACTTCATTGGACCATAAAAATAAACATTACTTTCTCACAATTAACATTAATTAAACATACAGGAACATAAAACATATAAGAAAAACAATACGCACAGAGTTAATTTCACAAAACTTTCTTGTATTTCGAAATATGCTTACGCAATGAACTAAAATATTCATTGAATTATTCTTTTAGTATTAAAAACGAAAACTGTTTGAAGGCTTGAATGAAAAGCGAGGTTATATAGCTATTGCTCCAGCTCCAGGCCTGTTATAGTATTGGTTTTGGCCAAGAATTCACGAACAAGCAACGAAGTGTGAGCAGAATTGAGCAAAAATGAGCAAAAGCCATGAATTGTTTTTCCACAAATCCGCAAAAATTTTTTTTTTTTAAAATGCTTCATGCAAACGCGTTGAACTTGTAGATGGTACTCCTTCTTGACCGTTTGACCTTGAGACAAGCATTCCATAATTTTTTGAACACATCTCGTATTTGGAGCTTTTGTAATTAGGCATGACTCGTTCGTTTTTAAGTGACAAAGAATGATGGGCAATTTTCAGTCCGGTCGATATATGCCATACAGATTATTTTGTTTTTTTTTTCAACCGGAAATGTATGTTAGAGCAGTTTATTCTCAAAGCATTTATTTGCGACCTCATGAGCATCGCACAACTGTTGAATGGCACTAATTATACCTTTATTTACTTCAAAGGGTCATATTTGGCTCGTAGGGGAAGTAAAAAGTTCAGCACAGCACGAACTCAAAGCTAAATTAAGAAGAAGACTTTTTTGCTTGTTATGATGTATATTGTAAATAAGCAGTTTTTAATAAGAATGAAAACCATCAAAATTTGGATGACTATTTTTATACCTCTTTTATATAATTTTTTTAACTTTTACTTTATTTTTTAGCTTGCAACTTTTCTAACCAAGCTGCCGACCAAAATCAAAAGGTATAAAAGTTATGGATTAGTTATTAAAATTTTATGTGTATTAAGAAGTACATTATTCAAAATTATAATATTGACTCAATATTTAACATTGCATTTAGTAGTAAATACTATGCATATGTATTTAAGATGAAAATAAATCAGCTGCGGCGGCAAACTTCCAACTTCTTGCTTAAAGCAAGTAGAAAAGTTAGCAGTACCTGTACTTATCAGTGGAGAGATGCTGTTGTAGTTTCTTGCAAGTGTCAGAAAATCTAAAATGGGTCCATCAGATAATGGAAAATGGGGTGAACCATAAGAGTATTCGAGTTTAAGCTTATTGCTTTTGCAATACGAAAGTTTAAGTAGTGTAGCTTTATTAAATTAGTATTTTAAAGAAATTTGTGTTAAGTCTAGAAATTGTGAAATACTTTTAATGAAAATTTGCAATATTTTGCAATACTCAACATTTCGCTTAAGTACATTTATTTTTTACACAAACACATATTCACAATAATTACTTGCAACTCGCACTGTTAATTGCTCAGATATTTAATAGTACTGTTCCACCAACACCTAACACTTCAACAAAATATTCTATATACATACATATATATATACATGTGTGTGTCTGTTGAGTATTTGCGTCGTTGAGCGTCAACCACTCTGTCACATTTGTCACCTGTACGGTTAAAAGTATAGACTGTACAACTTTAAGTGATTTTGGCACTTGACTTCTGATCACTTGATCAACGAAATTCAAACAATTAATATTTATACTAAATATGAGTTCTTACCAACATGCCACACATCTACATACATACACACACGCTGCTTTATGTAAGCACTTGCGGCAATTCATTTGAGTTCATTGATTATTCTCGTCAACAACACACAAGTGCAAAAGCTTGAGCCTTTCGAGCCGCATAAAATAATAACACCTTTATGCGGCTTAACTCTGCCGCAACGCAACTCTGTGCCGCTTTGGTGAGATCTGGCAGCCAGCCTGCAAGTCTGCAAGTCAATCAATCAAAGCTACAAGCTAGTAGTCTGCTAGCCAACCAACAAAGCAGCGAACCAGTCAGCCAGCCCTCCATTTAGTCAGTCGGCAACATCAGCTAATGTCTAACTGTACTGAACAGTACGTCACACCGCAGAGCTGAGTGCATACTCGTATTCGCTTATTCATACAATTTTCATTTTGAATGGCTGCTCAAGTGTTTTCGAGTTGATTTACGTGCAAATCCATCAATTCATTAAAATATTAAAATAGCTCGCAGCCCTACACACACACACACACACACACTTGTTTGCTTGCTTGCACTAACACCCCTCGAGCGCAACACTAAGTGTGTGTACCGTGAGGAGTTCGTTTGCGAACGGGAGCGTCGTGCTCGCGTTTAATCGATTTGCTTATTCGCCGCTCTAATATGAAAATTAATTTGCAAAATAATTTACTTCGCAGCAACACACATACACACACAATTTTGTATATATGGGTGTGTGTGTGTGTGTTTATGCACTTCTTAAATGTGCGTGCGTGAGAGGCGGCCGGGTGACAAGCTCATATCCGAAATGAGCTAAACGAATGCAAATTCAAATTGTGCTGTCAATTTCGCTTGTCAGTGCAAATGCAAAATCTTGGTGTTGATGGCTTATTTCGTAGGTGCGAAAGCTTGCGGTAAAACATTGTCGTCGCCGTTGGGATTGTTGTTGTTGCCTTAATGTGTTTTTGTGTTTTCAGTTATCTGACATTTTCGAGGGTGCCTCCATTCGCAAGCAATACGCTTTCACCCGTTGCGTTCATCAATTCGTGAATGTTGGTGTGCCATTGGTCTGTGCGCACATGCTTTTTGGTGTCTGCATGTGGTGAGTGTGTGTATGTGTGTGGTGAGTGTTTTAAGTGCTTTTGACAAATTCTTCAGTAATTTGAAGGCTTTCAGGCGGCTCTCATAATTGGAATTATTTCAGTATGCATCGACAATCGCACATATGTATATCTAATATACGAAGTAATTTATTCGAAACCGCAACTTGGCTTGGAAGTTATGATGATATATGGAAATTCAGATAAGTGTTTTTAATTAAGTGGAATATTTTTTCTTTCTGAGTGATTAATAATTACTATTATTTTTTAGTATTAGGCGGGGCTTGGGGGGTTTGAGGAGAATTTCTTCAATTCTGCTAATAGTTCGTCAATACTAGTATTTTGAACAAGAGCAAATAGAGTTTTTTCAAATACATCGATTGTGGCATCGTCTAACGGTACAGTAAATAATAGGTTACCGAAGGAAGCCCCAAACTCCCCTCTCTCTCACCCTCTCTCCCTCTTTCTCTCTATTTCTTACCCTTTTACATTAGAGTCTGGAACAAACTTTTCGTTCTTTCTATGTTGCTTTCTCTCTTTCGTGAAATGAATAATATTTTCGTATGATTTTTCAAACTATCAACTTTGTGAATCTAACCTCAATGCTTTTACTCTTAATTTACTTACTGTATACTTATTCGACGAAAACGTATTTTCTACGACATTTACGTATTTAATACGATACGACGAAAGACTGCAACATTATTATTGTCATTGCATTTTTAAAACTTTTTTCACTTTCGAATATAAAATAAAAAATTTCTTCTTTATACTTACTTATATAATTACCTGCAAACATATTTGCTTTTCCCTGAACACTGACACTCAGCTGAAATTAAGTCTGGGTCATTTGAAAATCGCCGTGAATTCAAACGACGGTTATGCATGGTGTGTATGTATGCTGCTCAAGGGAATGCCGCGAAGTACAATGTTTGTATGACCTTTCACGCTATTTGCAATGCAATTTAGCGCTCAGGTAATTTACATAATTAACGGTAAAATAACACGCTCACAGCGTTGCACTGTATTGGACAATATAAATTGGAATATGCATGCATTAGGGTGGGGAAAGACAAATTAAGAAACTCTAAAATTTTGCAGTGTTCTAAACCGCATTCTCTGAATTCTAAAATAAATATGGAAAAAGCCAAGACAAAGAAATATTGATAATTATTATCTAAATACATTTTGATTACGGAAATCCAATTAGTTCTGACTAAAGCAAAAATTTTTTGGACTTTCAGTGGAACTGCTGAAAGCTCCTAAAGCTTAAAGCTTTAGTTTTTAGTGGAATTTTCTAACTCTCTCTTCTAGTGAGAGCTCGCCATCTAATGTAGGTTTTGAAAGTAGTCTAAAACTTTGCAATTTATTTTTGGAGCGTAATTACATCGTATTATGCTCTGAATACAACAAATTCTATATGGCGGCATAGCTAGAATTGTACATGACAAAACATTAGCAATTGGATGAAATTGTCAGTGAGCAAAATTGGCCATAGCGGTGATCTTCGGTTTTGAATTTTCTAGCACAAGCGATTTGTTATAAGCGAGAAAGTAAGAAAGTTAGCTTAATAAGTAAGTACATACTGATGAAATGAGGGCTCTTTCCATAGGTTGATAGAAAGGCTAAGAGCCTAAAAAATGAATAACAGTGATCTCAGCCTTATAGCAAAGAAATAGATATTTAAACCCCTTACTGGACCCCGTTATCAAACAAGGCTAGGATACTTCGGAATGATTAAGTAAGGAATTCCAAACTGTAAATGACTGTAAAACGTAGCTATAGTACCCTAATGTGCTCATTTGTATTCTTCTGCTTTACTCATTGCAAACATAAGTAAAATGTGAGAATTCATTAAAACTGTGCTCATTTAAAAAATTCGAAAAAGCCTTTTTTTTTCATTGTATAATATTATTTTGCTTGGTAGTAATTTTTAAAGAGGTCAAATACCCATAAGTAAGCGTGTAGAAGCGTTTAAGTGAATTCAATTAAATTTTATTTATACTTTTTTGTTCTTAAGAAATGAGGTATTAATGTAAAGTGGGTGGGAATATCTGAAAAAGTATAAGTTTATATATAATTTGTGTATGTGCGCTTTTGTGGCGTTAACATAAATAAATACAAAATTTATGCAAAGTGGGCATGATGAGCAAAAGCAAATGAGTCAATGCAAAGAAATGAATAGGCAAATGAAGGCAAATGTACAAATTGCATGCGGAAATGTTGTTTTCTGCACCGAAGCACCGCTGAACAATGGAACAGAAGCGCTGCCACGCCCAATGTGACCAAGCAGAAATAAAACATTTGCGAGCGCGTAATGACAGCAGCTAGCAAATGAAAAGTGCATACACACACACACCCTATTGCTAAGTAAAGTGATTCAGAGAAAAACGCGCTAATAAAGGGAAAATGGCATATGACGGCGCGTATAGCTTTCCCGTCCGGCTGAGCAGGGGATTTAGAGTGTATAATCATTTTCATAGAAATGCCAGTTTTCAGCGAGAGTGTTGCTTTTCATTCATATAATTTCGTCAATTGACATTTTTTTGGTTTGTGTTGTTGTTTTTGGTTCTCGGATTTTTGTTGTTGTTTCTCGTGTTTTGTGCTGCCGCCCAATGTAATTATTTTTCCACACTTTCGCTGTAATCGAATGAATGGTGTGTGCATGTGTGTGTGTGTGTTAGTGCTTGCACTTGCGTTAGTATTGCAGCAAGGGGTGGCGTGGTTGTTGTGAATGCAGCGCTTACATTTATTTTCATGACAGTTGTGTGACTATCGGATGTGCGCTTCTGTGCATTGACCGCAGACACGCTCGTAAATACCAATTTCAAAATGGAGATTTCCAACGAAACAACATACACATACACACACGTATGGAGAAAATTTTTTATGAAATCGTAAAGGAAATAAAAACAACTAGCAAGCATAAGCATTATATTACCAAACAACTATTTAAATGCGCAAAGCGGTCGGGCATAATGACTCCGAGTTCTATGAACTAACGGTCGTGTTCACTAATGAACTCTCGGCGGGCATTTAATTTTTGCTAAGGAGACATTTAAAATTTGCATGAATGATAGTTTGCGGGAGCTTTAGTTTTTTTTTAGGTTTAAAAGCTCATGAGCTCCCTTTTTAAATTAGTTTTTATTATACATATTTTTATATATTTAAGTGGAATATACCTCAGGTTGTGTTTCCCCATGGACTATGCATACCAGCATTGCTTCGTGTCCTTCACCGGAGAAGACTATAGGACGCTCAACGGATATCTCAGGTGGATCTGAAAATGAAGCAAAATCATAAATGTTCTTTAAAAATTTTTCATCAGGATCTGAAGAAATAAGAAATAATATTAATTATTCTTATTATTTTTAATGGAATGACCCTTTGTACTAAACCTATATTCACTTGAACTTTGAATCTGAATGAAATACCTAACATTACATCTCAGACGCATTATTAATTTAAATCTCAAACCGAATGTCAACAAAAATTTGAAACTTTAATCTTAATCACGGGCTTATTATAACATTAATCTCTGCCGAACAACTATATTTGCACCCCAAACAACACTTTGTACTCAATTGTATTATAAGGCTTAGATTTAACCTCAACTTCATCCTCGGCAGCAACTTCAACCTCAACCTCTTTCTTAAAGAGAGAAAACCTTTCTGGCTTTAAAGCTTCTTTATCTCTATCTCTATCTCTATCTCTATCTCTATCTCTATCTCTATCTCTATCTCTATCTCTATCTCTATCTCTATCTCTATCTTTATCTCTATCCCTATCTCTATCTCCATCTCTATCTCTATTTCCTGTATTCATCACTACATACATTTCCATCTTCAATACTATTCGTATATATTCCCCTATTCTCACTAAATCTATCATTTCCTCTATCTGCATCGATTTATCTTAAAATATATAAATGCCTAATTTTCTTTTCCCTTTCATCACCATCTATATCCTTATATTAATTTTTTTACCCACATCTTTGCTTAATTTTCATTGACTTTGTGCAATTTTAAATCGGCTTAATTTCATCACAGGGCTTCTTCCAACGAAACCAGTTTTATTAAATTAAATCTTATGACTCAGCCAACTGAATTATTTTTATGTTGAAATAATCCAAACTTAATTTATATAAAAATTCCATCTGAAGCCTGACCTCAAGATCTTGATCTCAACTTGAACTTATTTCCAAATTTTTCCATATTTATAAATATTGTTCATAATTTCATCTCAATCCCTTTCCATATCTTTATATTTTTCTCTCTCCCCATTTCTTGTAAATGTCTTTTCTTCAGTTTCTTCTCTAATCGCAATATACATATATCATTATTGTGTTTATCATGTGCTATTCTCTCACTCCCTCTTTCTCTCTCTATCTCTTTCTCTGTGTTTGTTATATCTATCTTTATTTGTTTGATTATTATTTCAATATATCTCTGATATTACCTTCCTCTCATTCTTTTTATTTGTATTTTTCTTTATAACTGTTTCTATTTCCATCATTATTTAATTTCTCTACACTTGTTAGTGCAAGGAACTAATTGATAAACTCAGGTTCTCTAAGGACCAAATTTTCCCTTTAATATAATGCAGTACTAATAACAGTAAAAATACCCATTACTAGTAGCAACCTTCTCTGAAATTAATCGAGTACTTTCGAACGAATTCTCTAATCGAATTCAACTGGCGGCACTTACTCGAAACCAAACCGAAACCCTGTACTGCTAAAGAGCAAGGTATTTACACAACTATAAACAGACGAATTTACAGAGGCATCCACACTGCCGTATGGACGGAAAATATGCGTAAACGCGTAACGAACCTCTGCATATAAGAGCGCATAAATAAATACGAGAACTTTTCATTTGTATTTGTCCGATGAAGAGTATTTCACCGCATGCCGGCCTGGTACTTCACTGTTTCGATTTCTTTTTTAATTTTTTTCCTTCACTATATTATATTGTACAATATTTATTAAAAGCGATTTTGTTCTGCCCTTTGGTTTTGCAACTTACAGAGGACATGCAGGACGACTTGACTGGATGCCGGTTGACCGACGCCGTTGTTGGCTGTGCAAATGTAGACGCCGCCCTTGTGCCGGTCCACGTTTTCGATCGACAGAATATGCGAGTGTAGCTTCTCTTCGCCTGTTGGAAGAAATCGGGACAAGCAATAAAAAAAACAAGAAATGTGAATGAAATAAATTTAATGCAGGGATGGAATAACTGAGTGATTGAATGATGAGAGGATGTGGCGCAGGAGAAAATGCACCACGAAAGAGGAAGCGGTCAATATACGAAGGATACTGGAATTAAAGAATGTGGCATGGTGAACTGCTGAAGTAAAAAGTAAAATTAAAGTAAAATAAAATAAAGGAAATAAAAATTAAAAAAAAAAACACAAGTAAGAAAATCCGAATTTCGTGTGTAACCGAACATTTTATAGTCTCGCAATGTGCAAGGATCTGAAGCGGGGATGTGCTTTCAGGTGCTGGCTTAACTTTATAATAAAAAATGTTGCGGAAGAATTCAACATTCATTATTCGACGAAATTGTCAGTGGATTGCAATCATATTTGGTATCTTATTAACTTATGGTACTGGCTATATAGACTCAAGTACTTTCGTTGCTATATTTTGCTTCGTGTCAGAGATATTTATATTAAAATCTACCAAATTAACTCAAAAGTGATATATGCGATATAAGCTCAACCAAAGTGGCTTAATTGAAAATATTAGATACATGAGGAAAAAGTAAACCAGAGAAAATGAAATCATTATATTAGGAATATGGGGCTTAGACCATGGTCTAGACCGATTCCTTTCATATTTAGCGCAAATCACATTGTGTTTAAGAAAACATATCTGCTTAATTTTATTAAAATATCACACATATTCACCAACATAAACGGTTTAAAGTCAGGTGGAAAGTCGGGAATTCTTATATCGGGAATTTTTGGGATAGAGGAAGATCTGCACTGATCACATTAACTCTTTCCATTATTCAAGTATATACAAACAAGCTACAAACAACCGTTAGGTGAACAAAACTAATATATTCTCTAGCAACATGTTGCGAGAGTACAAAAAGGAACAGAGGGAGAGCGTAAAATACATGCGGGCAGTGTGACTACAAACCAAATAACAACAATGCACCAATTGAGTTGCGAGAATGTGAGTCAATAAAATTGAATGACACTTTTAATTAAATCAACTGACATCACTGCGCCTCATACATAAATATGACTGACGAAGTGTGCTTTTAGGCGTTGTGTCAGATACTTCTTACTTTTATTTATATTCCGCTTTATTTATTTGCTTTTTGATAAATGCAACAGCTCTACTGATGAACCGAGCGATGGTGAGAATTTTGTGTAAAGCGGCACAGGTACTCATAGACCATGCACTGGCGGAAGTGCGTAAATATGTACACAGGAAACAGTAAAATTTAACTAACCTTATAAAGGTAAAAAAGAAACAAATAAAATAATATAAAAGTCCTTAAAATATTTACTTGAGCAATAAATGGAAACTATGAAGCACAAAATGGAAGTGCAAAAACGACTCAGGAACCCAGGCGGTAGGAAGGATAATATGCAAAGTATGTTTATTTGAAATGTTTTATAACTTATTCAAATCTCACCGTTGGGCAAAATATTATTCTTACGACTCCAAGTAACGTTCGGCGTCGGATTACCGGAGGCCGAGCACTCAATACGCACTGAAGAGCCCTTTTTGACTTGCAAATGTCCGCCGGTGCTAATGTGATGGATCCTTGGTGGCACTGTGTAAAGGCAGGGCGAACAGCAAACGGCCAACAACATGAAAATATACAAGCAGAATGAGAGAATAACATTAGAAATATGCAAAATAGGCAAGTGTAAGCAAAAGGTAGAAAAAGTAGAGTAACGCAACACAACACAACGCAACAGGATGCCATGGTATACGCCACGTATACGCAACAACATTTTTGTAGCGAGTGCGTAGTCAAAAGGCAAAAAAAATGGCAAGCAAACAATTTGGAAGGGGGAAGGCGGTCGAGTGTGGCGATGACACTGGCAACATTCCTAACCAAGGCCAAGAAAATGCGAATTCGTGTGCACTTCTGGCGTATTTGCATTTTGTTTGTGTTGTTGCTATTTGAAATTATTATGGTCAGCAGGTCTCCCATAGACAGCAATTTAATTCAATGTTTGGGAATTTCTAAAGGCAACAAAAGGTTTTGTAGCAAAAGTCGTTTGCATTGAAGGCAATATTGTTTCCGGCTCACATAAATTCACAACGCACACACACACACATACATAGATGTCTATGCTTTGTAGATGTGTGCTATGCATGTGCAACTGCTTGTTTGTGTGGAAAATTATTTTACAACTGTTTTCAAATTAAGATTTAAGGGAAATGTGAGTCCCGGCACAGCCGTTTAACAATTCCTGCAATTTCATTTAAATTACCAACATTTTCGCAAAATCTGCTTATAGATATATAACTATAACTGTGGGGGGTTCATGAATATAAGCCGTAAATGTTTTCCCTAGTTGAGGTTTAGAAGTGTGGTTGGTTTCAATGTATGCATTTAAAATGTTATGCTAGGCATAGATGGGCAACTATTTTGCAATTAGGTTTAATTAGAAAAACATATTTCAAAAGGGTGTTTTCATAAATTATGATACATATTACCGCAGAAAGTAGACTAATTTTAATTGCTTATTTTGCATCACAAACTATAAAGAAAACTGTTGCATACACTACAACATATTGGATTAAGAACAAGAATAGCTATTAATATTCAAATATAATTATTTTGAAACAAATGTGAAGGTAAACACCGTTCATAAAATGTATGCAAAACTTTAAGGATAATTAAATATTATACAATGATCCAATTTTTCAAATTTTACATAGAGAGGTTGAACGCATACTACCCTTTTTTTTAGCTGTCACACCACTTCAAATTAGCTGTAAAATTATACAATCCCGATATATCCCCAATATAAATAAATTATTATATTGCTAACTAAGGGAATGTTAATGGCATAAACTAGAAATGTTGCCTACATTTGGACAATAATAATAGAGAGGTCGCATACCTCAACGATTAGAATCAAGTACTTTTCAATAAATTTAACACAAAAAATTGCTTCTTTGAAAATATTTTTTTCGACACAGAAGGATGTGAAAATATAGCTTTTAATCTAATTTCTATTGTAGACCATTACATAATGTTTGTGCGTAATAGCAACAACAAATAACACAAATGTGTAATTAGGCTTAAAGTTTTGTAAACATTTTACAAACCGTGTTTAAATTCACATTGTATTAATTATTGAAACTTTGCTGTAATGCATAAAAACGACTTTGAATGGAAATATATTGAAATGTATTTCATGCCAAATGGTAAAAAAATGTTTAGAAATGTCTAAAAGTCTGTGCTATTTTCGATTTTAAGTTTGTTGGAATTGCTTCATCAAAGCTACAAGCTCCCAAGGGGGCACACACGAGCTTTGAGGTTAGTAAATACAACGGCGATGTGCTTGTTACTGTGTGTGTGTGTGTGAGTGTGCGTGCATTACTTGCTATTATGATGTGCTGTGCTGCTTTTGACAACTGAAGTCTCGTTGAGTGATGATGTTTTACACTGCAACGGTTTTGCACCAAATCATACACACTTGTACCTAATTTATCTAAGCATACACATAAGTATATATATATATATATATACAAGCATATGTATATACAAATTTTATGCAATTTTTAATACACTGAAAGGCTGTCAGGCATCTATACAGCTTTGTACATGCATGTCAATCACCTTTCCGGCGCCCAAACTTTACACACACACACATGCATAATATCATATGGGATCTAACCAACGCTTATCCAACATTTACGACAAGATAATTTATAAATTGCTCGAAATATTTTCAATTTTCCATATTAGGTTTTAGTTTTCCATAGTCACAAGACACCGCCTTCCAGCCACTATGCGAGCTTTGACGCTGCCAATCTGTGCGCTGTGTACTTCCACTAGTTCGCCCCGTTCGCGAATGTGGTTTTCTCTTTCCTTCGTTTTTCTTTGTTTTGGACTTTTAGTTGACTTGATGTTCAAACTAACCTATCTAGGCAACGATTTTCCCCTAAGAACCAAAATAGTTGAGATAAAAAAAAGAGAGTGAAAGAAGCAAAGCGTAGGACCACATTGCCGAACATGCCGCATCCAAGACAAGGCAAAAGTTTTATGACAGCAAAAAAGTGCATATAAATAGATTTTTACTTCATTGTTATGTGAGTAGACGAAATTATGGAAATTTTGCCATGGCTTAGAGATAATAGAAAAGTTAAATTTGAAAAATTTTAAGCTGGTGGAGCAGACAGCGGAGGCCTTGGGTGCGGTACTCTACGAGAGTGTGAGCTTTAGAGGAACGGTGCATTGAAACCATTCAAGAAAATTAATGAATTAGTCTCAGCTTCGCACAACGCTCAGCTAAGGTTAAGGAATTCATATTTAATAATGAAAAAGAAACTGAATAAAAAGCTTTTAGTTTTAGAAAGCTTTAAATTTTTCGGGGTACACATATGCCATGGGTACTCAGATTGTTTTCTATAAAAAAAAGAAAAAACAGATTGAAATATTCACATGTAATCATTTTCCTAACACGACTTTGAGTAACCGTTGACAATAATAAATTGATATTTTTCAGAACTTCGAATTTTTAGAAAATAATTGCTCCCGAGAACAAGCCCAAATATTGAGCGTAGTGCGAATGGATAGTTTTCACTTTGATGACAAAGCAACAATAACAACAATTATTTAAGCTTAGTATGAAACATTACTCAAACTATAACTCCATACACACATCTTAACAACAGCAAAAAACAACTAATACAACAACTTGTGTGATGACACAAGTAATTCCACAGAGAGGGCAACGAAGTGTATACCACCTAAAATGCGGCGAACTGAATTAAACCGCATCGCCAAATGAAAATCATAATTAAAATGAATTTCCATTTGATTTTGTATAGTGAAAAGTCAATAACATTCAATAAAATGTATGTGCATGTAGTTGGTGCATAAAACAAACAAAGGCACTAATAAGTACAACCCAACAACAAAACCAACCATTTGTGTGGGAACTTCCGAAATTGTGGTCTGTTGCGTGAAATACATTAGTGTTCAACAATAATGAGAAGCCGCAGTAATAGTAACACGCACTCTCACACGCATGCTTACGTGCATGCCACATATGATGAAAATCCATGCGAAATCACCGAAAAATGTTCGAGGCGCGAAAATCGATTGCAATGCGTGGGAAATTGCTGCTGCAACTGTAAACCAATACAGAGAAGTGATTATTGCAAATATTAAGCTTTTAAACGTTTTTTAATACATTTCTCGCTAATGAAACAGACGGCTGGGTGCTGAAAGCTTTAACAAAAAAAAACAGTAGTAGCTATATTATTACTGTTAGTAGTAGCTAACAGTAATGCCTTATTAGAAACTGAACTTAAAATATCAATATGAAGTGAAGCTCTGTTTAGAGATGAAATATTTTTTAAATAAAAAAATAACAAGAAAATGAAATAGCTCAGTTTGTTTTATTTGAAAATGCTTCTTTACTAATATTGTGCAAGCATCTTCTGTGTCGCTAAAATCCAAAACATTATTATCATTTATTTTGATCATTGAATTAACTTTGATTTAGACATAATCGTAATGAATGTACATTTGGTAAAACCTATACTCTCTCTGAAAATGTTGTTATGGAAAGAATTTAAACTATTCAGTTTTTGAAAAATGTTTTCCCGACCGTTTGAACCAATTCATTTGCACCTAAACCAGAGCCGAACAATATTAAACTAGTTTATTGCGAACCAGTCTAGAATAAGTTTCCAACTAGACCAGTTCATGACCCTTTGTAGCTAGATGTGAACCAATTCATTTGAACTCATTCTCACTTAATTTTATAAATTTAATGCTGAACCAGTTCAGTGTCATCTAAATTGAGAACCAGCTAAAATTTTAGTAGAGATTTTGAAATAAATTTTAATAACATATCTATATAATTTTAATAATAATTAATTATATGAAGGTAATTGTGGCACATGGTGTGTTTTTTTGAAAACATGTGTAGACAACTCAATCAGTTAGTAATTGTCAAAGTTATTTGCAAGCAGTTCTTATGCAATTAGTCGTTTATGAGGGCATATAAAACCAGCTTTGATTAGTTTATAAGTTACTATTCCGAAATCAGTTTACATATAACCAGTACACTCAATTTAAATGGCACGAATGGTGAACTGGATCATAAAAATTAAGAACATAATTGATAAACAAGAACAGTTATTTATGTAATAAACTCGAAATTAGTTTTATGATTTTTACGTGTGGTCAATATTAATTAATTATTAATTAGTGAAGAAATTAAACCAACCTTAGTTAGTTAATGCTAATTAGCCACACCCGCAAATGTATATTGAATACACCTCGAGCATTTAGTAGTACCATTGTCGCGGTGTTGGTCTTCTAAATGAATCTCATTTTAAACATATGGCAACACTCACCAATACATAAATGCGCGACACAAAACAAATGAGAATGCGACTATTTAGAGGTGTGTCGGCATATACCACCAGCCATTAAGACAGGTTGTCTGCAGTCTACGTTCATTAGTGGATTGAGCGAGTTTGTTTGTAATATTTTTTTTTGGTTTTTGATTTATGATAAAAAGCTTGGCATGCAGTTGAACTCATTCAAGTTCTGAGTTGACGCAAATTTGCATATTTGAAGAATTTAACTTTCCAAACTTTCGCAACTGCCTGGAAATTCAAGTGTTTGCGCTGCCAATTTCAAAGTTTGGCTGCAGAATGTTTCCTCATATACATATAAGTGTACATATATATACAACTGCATTGACGGGCTGACTGAGTGAGCGGTTAGTGAGCGAAAGGACAGGGCGTGGCATGCAATTATTGCAACATATGTTGCCGTCAAATGATAACAACTCGACTCTGATTTATGGTCTGTGGCCAAATGAACGAATGAGAAAACATGCCCGGACACTTAATTTGCCGCAAATGTACACTGGCCCAGCAACAACAACAACAGCAAGACTCAAAAATAATAACAACAAAAAGTGCAACAGCAGCATGCTAGTAGAATCCCAAAAGAGAAGCTTACAAATTCAAGTTTATGTGAGTTTGTGTGCTATAAAAATTATATACGAATGTGTGCGATTGTTGCAGTAGCACTAACTATACTACAATCAGGCAGCCAACACACCCTTGCTTGTACATAAACATGACGTAATGATGGTCCACTTGACACTTTGTGGATATTCCGACATAAATTAACAACAGCAATAAGCAAATTATACAGACCAAAGCAGAACCGAAGCCAGAGGGTGAGTGAGAGAGAGAGAGAGAATGAATGAGCCTGTATGATAGCATACTAGCATACGCTTAAGTAGTATGTAGGCCGTGCGTTGGCTCACCATGTCGAAGAGTGGGGGGGCATGAGTGTGTATGGTGTACCGTAGCAGGCGACAGATGGCTCTGGTTTACGATAAATAACGGCAGTAATTAAAATTACGCAAATATGTTGTAAGCACAATTGAGAAATTTTACAGCTACAAATGAAACGATAGCAAAAACAAGAGTTCTAAAATGCTAGCAGTGCACGGTAAGGGGTCACGCATTTTAGAAGAACTTTATGCTTCGCAAACAGTACATTTGCCGCATTGAAATTTATAACCCAAACTATAAGAAAAGTTAAAGCGTTAAAAGGTCATAAATTGAAAGTGAAAGAAGAAATAGAATGTTATTGCATCTAAAGGATAACACTTTGCATATATTTTTAGTGATGTGAGGATTTGTTGTTTATTGGGTTGAGCCAAAATTAAAAAAACTCTATGAAAATGGGGAAATATTCATCTGAATTACAAGTTAATTTTATTAACGTTGTTTTTGGAGTTAGTTGCTTGGTCTCTAGTTAAGGATATGTCTCAAGTTTACTATAAAAAATTGAAAGAACATCCTTAGTTTTAATATACTAATTAATTTCCATGCAATGGTGCCGATGGATATGTCATTACAGTGTCTGACAAAAGTTACTATATCTAAAAATAAAAATTTTTATTTATTTCTAATAAGGAAACCAAAACTAGTAACAATTTTCCGAATTATTTCTAGCATCATAGGTTTCAACATCTTGATAATTTTTTTGGGGTTCAAAAATTATGAATCTATACATTTCTGATTAATGTGTTAATACCATTGTTAAAAATTGTTTGTCTGTAAATTTTTAGTAAATTAATTGTAATTTATGTGAACATTTTTAACTATTTCATTAACCTTCCTCCGTTACGAATAAAACTAACACGTTACCTTTCCTCGGCAAGTCCATACGTCCATTTTATAGCCTAAGTGTTCCCTCTGTATAATTAACGGCAGAAAAACATTGCTGCCCTAGGAATTTCCATAGGATTGAGCGAAAAGCATATGTTACGTATACGCGCTGTAGAACAATAAGCAAACTAAATCTTCAAATGTATGGCACTGGTAATATTTTTAAGCGTATCATGTACTGAATTTAGAGTTGATGAAGTATTTTGGGCCACATTGTTTTATCTTATACCATCTTTGAGAGTTTTTGTTGACCATTTCACATGCTATTGGATTTATTTATTTATTTCATTTGCCCTACGGTTTACATTTACATTGGATTTATATACTTAAAAGTAGATGAATTATATTGCTCCTTAGAAATTTTCCAGACATTAAGATTAAACGCATAGCGGAGCTTGAAACAAGCTTTGTAGGCATATAAAACGCACAAGTTTTCTCTTCTTGGAACATGCAATCCTAGCCTCGTTTTATTCAAATTATATAAAAGAGAAAAAAAGAACTGAGAGATTTCGATTTGAAGACATGGAAAGTGAGCAAAGAGTAATTTGTGGAGCAAAAATTTCGAGCTTTTTGATAATTTTAAAAAATAATATTGAGAAAAGGATTTTGTTTTATATAGTGCTCAGAAGCTTTCCATGTCACAATAAGGTCAAAATAAGGTCACCTTAGTACAAGTGTGCTTAAATACATATATGCGTATAAGTCATGGCACTTTTTTGCTAGAAATTGCTTTTGGTCTATCGAATTCCATAAACTATATATAAAATAATTTGGAGTTGAAAGAAAAATATTTCAAAAGCAATCTGTTATTTGTTTATAAATTAAACGCTTACGAACATCTTATAAAAATCGAATTTAATTAAAATAATAATATATACTTTTTTCGTATTTTTCACTCAAAATAAAAAACTTTTCTGTGTTTTACTTTGAAGAGAAATGAAAAGGAAAAATATTAATCCGCGAACGATTTGCCAAATGCCAATAAGAATATTTGCGAGGACTTTCCAAATAAAATGTCTTGTAATTTTCGTCGAACAAAATCCATTATTTGTGTGGTTGTCGCATACAAATTTTCAGTGAAGTTTGGCTTGCGGTATTGAAAGCTGCCACACTGACTTGACGCTAAGTGCTTGAATGATTTTCGCAGTAGTCATCAAAGCAGTAAACCATTAAATTTGATCAATTGGACTTTTCACTTTTGAACTTTTGTTGTTTTTTCAAAGTGTGTCTTTTGCTAACGACATGCCGGGATCGTGCAGCAGCTTGCGGCTGGTGGGTGGCGGTTTGTTGGTGACCGCATTAGTCTGAAATTCTAACATCCAACTGTCGCCTGCCAATCTATCCTGTAGCGACGCAGCTTTTTCTGCAGTAAATATTCATAAAGTCGATTGAGACGAATAAACTTTGCGAAAATGAACGCATTTTATTATTGACAAAGGGCAACCACACAACTGTACTTGTCGCCAAACTTGCCACAGACGTCGCCCGTTCGACTGCATATTTCATAGGAATATTTCCGTTAGTGTCTGTCGCTTGCTGCTTGCATAGTTTGATTGGTCGTTTCGTGTAAGATTACTTTTTTCCTTCTTATTATGCTAATAAAATGTGTTTCGTTGTTGTTTTTCTCTGTTTTATAATATTAAGAAATTCATAAGTATTTGCTAGACATTCGACTTGTGCTCGTTGCAGCCACTGGAATTCTGGGTTTATTCTTGTTAGTAGTTTTATATAAATTTTGTTGGAGGCCACTTAGGAGTATCGGAGAGTGGTAGGCTTCAAAAGATTTGTAATACTACAGATTTTCTTCGAGAGACTAATAAGGTATATAAAGGCAACAAAGTATGAACATGGGAGATGAAGGTTCACTCCACCGCCAGCTGAACCTTTTGTTCAATTAAATTGATGTGGATCTTTGACCGTATAAGGCATTACAATAACAACACCGGATATTTGTGCTGACAGTAAGCCATTTGCGTGGACTATTGACCAATGAGACGGTTACAGCAAACATCGCTTACCAAATTAACGAACTGCAGTTAAGTAGTCATGACATCACTTTGCAAAAACAGTCGGATCTATGAAACCAGAAAGGACAATTATAACCCATCAAGGTCAACAAGGTCAACTAACCTGTATTATTGCACCTATTTATTGCACTGTGCTTAATTCAAACAACAGCAACAATTTTTTGAACTTAACTGAGGAATCCTGAAATCTTAGACTACAGTTGCTGGTACTGTTGTTGTTGTAACGGTATGCTACAACAAGAACAATAATATTCTCCATAACATCAACTTTGTGTTGCCAACCCTACTTGGCATATTTACGAAAAACGTTCTCAAACAAAGTGGCAACTTCGTTGCGGTAGTCGGAGTATCAATAAAAAGTATGCCCCCACTTTTCACAGAATACATAAGTATCACCTTAAGTAATTAAATGTGTGACAGAATATTGCTACTTAAATATTTAACAATGATTTTCTTCATTTCCCGCATATTTCATTTATTTGTTTGGCCGATACCCTTTTCGGCGCTACAGTTCAGTTTGTTGCCCCATCATTTTCAGCGTCACCGAGCCATATGCCGTGCACACACACACATGCGCATATTTTCGCATTAACTGAACTTTGTTTGCTCTGTGTCCGGTCGTTCGATTCGCCGCTCGTCCAATGCTGCTGGCAGTCACATCCTTGGCCATCATTAAACAATAATTTTATCTTTTCGCTACTTTTGTTTACAGTACTCATGGCCGAGTTGTTGCAGTTATTGCTGTTTTCGGCTGTCATATATATTTTGTGTCCCCATTGTTGTCGAAAAATTCCTATAGCGCAAAAGTTTTGTTGCTCGCCGACATTATTTTTTCATCATCAGTGCACAAACTGAAAGTAATTTACGCTCCTCATAAAAAGTCCGGCAGCACAAAGCAGAAATAACTAGAGTATACCAGAGAATGAAGAGCAAAGGAGGAAATGAGCAAGAATTTCGCAATGAAATTCATACCCGTGCGGCATTCAGAGCCCTGGTGAAGCTACCAATCTACCTGCCCACTTCCGCGACTGTGTGTTTTTGTGTGCAAGCGGATGTGTGTGTTAGAAATTTTCGACATAATGGCGGTCCGGAGCACCCGCTAAGGCTACCCTCTCTCGCACGCGCGCGCTACATTCGGCAACCATAAAAAGTTGAAAAACATTTGATATTCTTCCAGTTATACACTCTTTTGTTTTCAGCGCTTGTTGTGCACTTTCTTATTTACTTTGTTTAGTTTTACGGTATTTGTTGCTTTGTGCGCTCACGTAAGTGTGTTGTTGTTTATTCTATGGTCCAACTTTGACAAAAAATATGATTATTATGTTGCTTAGTAGTTACGTAAAAGTTCAATAAACATTAAATTCATGGTCATTACATCGAACACACGCACACATATACACGCACTCAGCGTATGTGCAGTCATTCTGACATGACCATTGCCACTTGGCGACCGTATGACAATTTGACAACGAAGGGAGATTTTCAAAGCTTTCAATAAACACGAATTCGGATGTGGCATTTCGCTCTCCAGCAACTTTTATGTGTGTCTCTGCGACACTCGGCGAATAAGTCAGTTATGCATACAGTCGGTAGTTTTCACTCCATTAAGTGAGCATCATATAACCCATGTGTATTTCCATTTGCTTCCAGAATGTTTCTTAATATTAGCCAAGGCAGCTGCAGCTAAAAGTGTGCCGCATTTTAAGGTTCTGTTAGAAAGAGTTGTAAATATCGTCAATTATAACATTCCTTCTGTTACTTTTTATGAATAATGGATTTTAACAGAAATTATATCACTAATAGAAATTTCTCGCTCTTTCAGTTTCAGACTTCTTCCCGATCGTAAATTGAAGGCAAGTTGCTCGTAGTCTTGAATGTCTGTTACAGTGGTACCAGACTTGACAAAAAACGAAATCTGCAATGAACTAAATTATTTACTTTTAAATATCTTTAAGTATGCTGAAACATACTTCGCTTCCTCATTATTTTCAAATCTCCTAGCATTGAGTTATCAGCAGTAAAATCGGATAAAACAATCGAAGACTCATAGAGTTAATTCATACCTCATACCGAATATGGAGTCTCTGGGAATAATTTTTGTCTCGTGAACTCAGTTTGATAATATCCGAGCTGCATCATTAGCATGAGTTTAAAGTTAGGGTTTATACATTTTTCATCGAATTTAAAATTGAGAATTTATTATTAATTTAATTTGACATCTTATGTAAAGTAGAAACTTTACGTCAAAGTTTACATATGCAAATTTATAAACACCTATTGAAAGTGGTGTTTTAGGGAATAAATGACCGCTTACCGGTTGGGGAAAATCTAAAAATAACCCACGGTACTAAACACCAAACAGATGCATACGCCACTGTTTATTGAGAAATTCGAATTTCTAATGGGTTTTGTTGTTAAACTTAACATTGTCAAGATATCTGATATATTATATCCACCCAACGGATTACACAGGGTTGCAATATTTTTAAAATTCTTTAGGCATTGGAGCAACTGTTTCCATTCCGGACATTTCTTCAGCTTCGTAGGGCTTTTGCACTACCACAAAAGCTCGAGTTTAATGTTTTGTGTTGTGATTCTTTGAAACAGTGTAGCCAATTTCAATTTTAAATGGGAATTATAATTGTATAATCATTATATAAAGTAATGCTTAAGACAGGTCAAACATTTTTTTGTACTTGGTAAACTCGGTCTTACGAGTGTAAGCACTATTATGAGTAGGAATACTGTGAAAATTTGGGAAATTCTTATAAAAATAGTGGATGGGGATCGTCGTTCTTCTGAAGGTCTTCTGTGGATAACACTTCATCTTATGCCTCTTGGTGTATATAAGATCTTAATGTGAGTATTTGAAGCCTATGTTCATGGCTTGGACAATAATTCTAGGAAAACTCTGTAGAAAGATCCTCCGCAGAAAGGATCCAAATGTTGTATCAGTAATTGATTGTTTTTTGTATATAGGTATATAAAGCATTCCTCAAATAATTGACTGTGCATAATTTACTGCAATCTTTGGCTGCCGATCAATTTCTGAAACGTCTATATAAACGAGTATACCGAAATATTTTGTGTAACGAAGATGAAAATGTAACGGTTATAAAGCAATATCGTGGGGCAATATAGTACTAACCTACCAGCCTATACTAGCATTTACTTTTTTGAAGAGGTTACGGTTTTAAATTATTGCATTTTTCATTTTGTGTATATCGAGTGTATTTTTATACTCTTATTTAATTATTTTTTTTTCGATTTACCCAAATGTATAATATATGCCAAGGTAAATCTTGAAATGTAGATATGAAACCTTCACTGCCTTCATATATGTCAAAGTACTTTTAAGCCTGGTTATATAGGTAGAGCGTGTGAAACTTAAGGCAATCGCTTATTTTGTTGTGGTTTAGGATAACCCTAATGTGTACGCACATGCACCCGTATATTATATGTTTGCTTGCATATCTAAATTGCCTTAATTTCATATTCACGCTAAGAAGACAACACAAATATTTCACAATTACAGTTAATAGGATGCCGAGTGTTAAAAGTATCTGACAATTAAAATATTTTCGCACTTCAATTCACTACTTTAACACCAAGCGTAGCTGAGAGTAACGCACAGATAGTGGAAATTTGAATAGCGAAAAGCTACTGATAAATTCATTCGTCGACGTTTGCACAAAGCGCACAGCGAGCAGAAGTCATTTTAATGCAGCAAACGCTCGCAGCAGCTATGCAAAGCCAATTGCAATGGATCTAAGTCGTTATTTTATTTTTGCGCAAAGCGAATGCATTAAATTCAATTTTCCAACGTGAGCCAGTGCAGCGCCTGAGAGGGTTAGTGCCTGCGGGCAAAGAATTTCGCTCAGTTAAGAAGTTGAGCTGAGCATGAGGCTTGAGTAAACGGAAGCTGAGAATAAGTATGTAACAACAACAACAACAACAACAACAACAACAACAACAACAACAGCTGAAGCACTTTAATGCAACGAATTTCGGAACGAAGCATTGAGCTCCCGCTATCTGCACACAATCACTTCTAATGTTGTTGTTGTAGCTGCGTTTGCTGCTGGCATTTTGTGTAGTTCCTTTTATTCCATGCTGATAAGCATGTCGTACTTTAGAGATTTGAGATCTTCGCCTTCCTTTGCCGTATCCTGCAACGCTTCGCAGAATCTCCAAGCCGCTCTCTTCCAGCTTCTCTCGAAGGCAACTAAATATATTCAATGGAATTCCTAGTGGACGCACTGAACGAACACAACGACACATACATACATACAATATATACAAACTTCAAGAATAAAAGTATGGAAGTGAAGAGTTGTCAAGAAAAGTGTGTGTGTATGTGTGTGTGTGTGTGTGTGTGTGTGTGTGGAAGTGTGCCGGGAAGAATGAAAATAATAAAAGGGAAAATGCCTTCGGGAAATATATGCAAATTATTCATCAATTCTTATTAGAAGTTTTACAACAAAGATGCTGCCGACGATTGCTAAAAGCACGCGCACGCACACAAACAAGCGTACATGTTCACAACTACATATGAGTGAAAGTATATATTTACCAATTCGCCTACTCGCTTTAACTGTAAAATCCCAGCCAAACTCCACAATAAACAAAAATGCATGAAGTCGAGATAAAACGCCAAAGTGAAGCGCAAAACAAAGAAGTCAAACGAGCAGAGAGGAAGCGAATTTTAAGGAGCTTGATCCTCTTTGATTGGGGTTTAAGGCCGTGGGCATACACAACACCACTCTTCCAGCATTGCTTAGCGACCAAGCGACCACTCACAGCACATGTGTATGCCTGTATGCGTGTACAATTTATTGATTTCCCAATTTACGCTGGCGGTATTATTAGCAGCCACATACATATAAATAGATACATACTTACATACCCATATACCGCTCATATATTTAAACACATAAATGCGAAACATCAAATATTGCTGCCTTGACTTTTATGCTCTGTCGTCTGTTTCCTTTTATTTATGGAAATAAGTGGTGGCAAGCATCCTTTAGCCTTTGTTATGCCTGGAGGCCACGTGGAGCGTCGTAATTCCCCACAGACTTGTCATATTTTACTGTTTATTATTCGCCTTACTGTCCAGTCTTTTCACACATACGCGCATTCTCTACTCATTTGCATAAGAAGTATGTTTCTATGTAACGTTAGATATGCTTGCAGCTGCCCGGTTGGAATTTTTCTCACTCTTGATTGATTGGGAATTGACTGAGCGTATACTTAAGAGAGTTGAATAGATTTTTGGTTCATTTGAGGTACTAATTAGTTTGCTTCTGTTTACTCTGGTTGGGGAAAAGGTGGATATCAGATTTTTAGAGTGAACAAATTTTGAAAGTTACCTCCCAACCTTGAACATGTTATTTTTTTTTGAAAAACTTTGAGTAAAGTTAGCTACTCATCTTCTTATGCTCAACACTCTCAGCGAGCAACTTTAGCCAGAACTGTTTCCGTCAAGGCACACCTAACTCATAAGTACTGTAAACTGGCAAATATTTTCCGCTGCTTCTAATAAAAAAACAACTTTTTTCGCTGTATACAAATTATTAAAGCGTTTGTTTTTCCAACATATTCTAAACAGCTCAGATTGCACCAAAACAAGGTTTAGTTTCGCTTTGGAAGATGCGTAATTTTTCGCCTAGCATAAATATATAAATACAAATCTCTGTCTGTAACTAATAATCCAGCGAAAAATCGAAATTTCATGCGAATATATTAATCGTAGATGTATCGCTTAATTTTCGCTTTTGACGATAAAATAAAAAGCTCATTTTGTTGCCAAGAACTACTCCCAATTGATATTTAAATGAAGTCGCCAGCCGGCAACTGCTTACTTTCACACATAGACAACGTATACAAATACATAATTACCACAAATAGATTTGGCCAGCAGGACTTCGGATAGCCTTCGGAGGGCAGTAGGCGAAATATATTTTGGTGTGTAATAGTAAGCGGAATTGATTAGCATATGAATGAGCTTGAAAATGCGAACGGACGCAATCTGCAGATGAGTAGATTACGCATAGTCGGTGGGACGATGCTTTCTTAGTATGAGAAAAAAAATGCAAATACACTAGCAGATTTGTGAGTGTAACTCCAAGACATAAATAAATATATACGGAGCATTTGGGAGCTTTAATAGTTTTCTATTCGTGTTGAAAGGTACTTTTTATGAACTGCTAAACTTGGTCGTGTTTTCTATAGTATACATACATGGTTATATAAATTAGTGGTCTTCAATTCGTTAAACCATATTGCAGTAGAGATAGAACGGCAAGCATTTGCCAATTTTTTTTTAGTATGAAGAACCTCTGTTACGTTGAAGTCTATTGGATAACTTTGTGATTGCTTTTGTAAGAAATTTTTTTCAGAAGACAGACAAGGTCAACAACGGATAAAACAGTGGCCAATAGAACAGGTCTCTTATATTAATATTACATTTACATGTATATTACATCTTTAAATAAACTGAATATCAACAAGAAAATTACTAAAAAGTAATACTTGATCGTAATTCGTATTACTGAAGAGTTGTGTTTTTGAATTTATTGTTTGGATTACAAAAGCTTTATAAAGCGGTAGGTATAAAATTGAAAATAATCAAAACTAAATTGATCACTATATATGAACTATGCTTTTTGAAATAGGAGTTGTGATATTCAATCTCTCGTACTGTTCTCTCTCTTTGTATTTGTCTTTTTCTCCCATTCTCTCTCAGTAATTAGCAATAATTGCATTCTTATAGATCACAATAATCGTTTTACAAAACCACAATTTAAGGAAATTTTCGTATATAATAACTCCGACTGCTTTTAAAATATTCTCTCAATTAAAATTCAAAGAGCTGAGTAAAAGACAACAATATAATTCAAGTTCTTTTAAGGAAGTTTTTGACTAAAGTACTCTTTTTCATGCCGAATACCTATTAGATCTTTATTGGCCCTACTTTTGAATATATAATATTTATAGAAAAATTACTGAAAAGAACTCTTAACTAGCGAGTGGGAGTTACAATGAATCTTATATTCTTAAATTATTCCAATTAACTCAGACCTAATATTGAAGAGCATATTTAAATAATTGCCCCGAGGACAAATATCAAAACAGCCAGCGAAAATAGACAAACGCTTTGACAAACCACCATGGGATATTGGCCAAGCAACGCTGCGTTCATTAAATAACACTTTTAATTAACCCACCACAAGCGGCAACGAACACATTGTTGTTGGCAACTTGTTTGTGTTGTTGCTGCGCTGCATTAAAAATGCAAACAATTTTCCACATACCGTTAACTCAAAAATATGCAAATTTCTAACAAATAAATTCAATGCTAACACACACACACACATACACACACTTACGCGCCCACCAACCAAGTTCATTATCCTTGACACAATTGCACCAGTTGAACGCTTGAAAATTCACCATTCAATGCTTGTTGAGTTGCATTTGTGTGCGCGCGTTCCATCAATACGAATCATTCTTCTGGAAGAGCAAATATGCGCGGCGGCATAACGGTATGCATTCATGTGAAAATTCGTTTTCGAAAAATTGATTATCATATTTGGATGTGTGTGTGTGTGTGTGTGTGTGCGCGTGTGTGTTTCTATTACCCAACTGCCGTTGCGTGACTCTGGCAAACGCGTGCAGCAGCATCGATGTAGCGGAACTTGTTGACACACTTCCGGCGGCACTCATTCACTCGCCGCGGCAGATACTGAACATGATGCAACGCAAATAGCAGCGTTATAACACACACACGCACATCCAGTTAACTAACTGGCAAATAAATGCCGAATCGAGCGCGCTCCTCATTCTTTTTCATGCATAAAAACAATAAAAACAAGAGAGAAAACAAAAACGAAAACGAAAATTATAACCACAACAACAGATGCGCACATACATGTACCCAAATATATATATATTTATGTATATAAATCTGTGTGTGTACGCAAATTACGCTCCACATTGCTAGCTCTAATTAGACGCAAAATATTGTTTTTCGTTTGTTTGTATGTGCATGTGTGAGCACAGTTGATGAGCTGTGCTGTTTTGTTCTGCTCTACTAAGCCACTATTGCATAATAATTCAAATATAGATCCAGATATATCGTTTTTAGTAACTTTTTTTTCGAGTGCTTACCCAAAATCTCGACTGTGTGTGTAATTTCGCGTGGTTCCATTGTAGCGATCTGACAAATATAGTCGCCGGCGTCCTGTGGCACTGCGTCGCGTATTTGCAAGTTGAATCTCTCGGCACGCGATACACGTGGATCCGGTGTTACTTTCACATTGCCGGCGGTGAGAATGGCGATGCCGCGCTTCCATGCAACAACGTAAGGATCTGGAAAAAGATAGAAAAACAAATTTATTATAATATTCTTGAGTAATTTATTTTTATTATTTTTATATATTTAGTTCAACCTCTTTTTTTATTTGTTACTTGGTTGGCTAGAACAAGTTATACAGCGCGCGAAACTGACACACTAGTGCAACAAACTTTTGTTGACCGAATAGTATCAAGCCACGCGCTCGTCAATTGTTCTTTGAGATTTCCGAGTCGGGTCAACAGCATGGTCTACGTAACCGGAACAGTTTCGGATTTTTATGCAGCCAAGGATTGTCAATTCGGCAGCGTTCCTCGCAAACAGCTACAGAATATTTTCTGCCGCTACAACAACAACAACAATGATTCTCTGCTTTGTACCCTAAGTGAAACTATGAAGTAGTTGTTTGAGGTTGTTGACAAGGGTTTTCTCCAACAATTTTTGGGCCAATTTGTCCTTATGTTAAAACTCGAAGCGACAAGAGTAGGATCATAAATGCAAATAAGAGCAGCACCAATTTCAACAGAGATACTAACTTTAGTTAGAGATTTCATTGGAAAAGCCAATTCATTGAAGAGTACACAGATTTAAAACAGCAAGAAAAACTGTTAGTTCGTGATAACGCATTATTGTGATTCAGAAATTCTAACTGATTCATATACTATTCTGCCTGGACAGAAATTTTAACAACAAATCAGCCAATTTATTAGACCAAGCCTTCCAAGCCACATTTTTGTTACTATGACATCCTGAAAGGCTCTTGGTTCGAATCTACTTTAAACCATGAGTGCCTTAAACGGAATGGGGTAAAGCAAGATCATCCACTAGTCATACATTTCATGGCAATTAGTGATTTTGAGTAGTGAGAGGCTTAACTTAGAAATCCGTTATACGAATCAACTTTATTTCGACTCTTGTTTAAGAGCAGATGTTTAGACTCTCATTCTTCTTATTAACAACTATTTACAAGTTATTAACAAGTTGGAAAAAGAAATGCTTATTCTATGCAAAATGCAAACAGTAGTGTCCATTGACCTCGGGATTCTGACATTGAAAGGAGCATAAATCAAGCCAAATCTCAACCTAACCAATCGGTATAGTTAATTAATAAATGTGTACTGAGCAGCAGATTCCTAATATTTTTAATGACTTCTTCTGAAGCTTGTGAGTTTAATGATGCAAGAATCCCACTTGCTTAACAAGGAGTTCAGCGAAATATCTTAACTGTTCCAAAGGAGTTTATACACAGGTATAGATCGTTCAGGTACTTCTTTCGTTCAATCGTATCTATACACCTAATACATACGTACACGCATATTAATTGAGATATTTCTCACAAATGTATTGGCGGTTTTGACTACAGTTGAGTAAATCCATTAATTAGTAGTTTTGCGCCAGCCGGAAACCGATTTTATGCTCATACTTTTCCCGTTGCTGCATTCTATTTGAACATACGTATTGTATTGTTCAATCCTCTGCCTTGCTCCCCGCAACCACGATGACGTGAACTGCCAATGAAACTCAATTACATTTCCACATGAAAACATCAATCAACAATGTCGTGATACAAAGGGATAAGTGTGGATATTAATGGACACAGAAACACTGGAAAGCACCCATACAGTCACACTGTAAACTGCTAAACCGAGCACACTTCCATATGCGCACATACACGAATGGAATTTAGCAAATAGGCACTTGACGTGGAGTGTGTATTCAGACACTTTTGAAATGTTTGTCAATACGTAGCGAACAAACGAATAAACGCGCAATGGAATGAGCGAACGCAGATGCAAAGAAACCGAATGAGCCGAGAGACCAGAGGCGCCAGGCGGCGTTTCAATAGAGTCAACAGAGGAAATCGCACATATGCTTACGCACACAGAAAGTTGAAGCCTCTTTAGAAGCCGCAAAGTGAAGATGGACGCGGACGCGGACGCTCACACACACACACACATATAAGCGGCAGATCCTAGGCGGGTATTTACATGCGAATTTATGCAACGCCGTAAGTGTGAGTGTGTGTGTGCGAGAGCCTGCATTTTGCTTTCTTCAAACCGCTCGAGTACGCCAGCCGCGCAGCTCAACTATGTCAATGGATTTTGTCAATTGTGGCTGGTGGCTGGTGGTTGCTTTTCGACTGTTTCGAGTTGTCGGCTTAGATACGCATCCGTTGACGTGTTGACGCGTTGCCGCACTTAATCAGTGGCTTCCTTTACAATGGCGCACAGGAGTGTAATGTAGCGGTCTTAGCCGACAGCGTTTGAACAGTTTCTTGTACGTGTGTGTTGTGTTGTCTGATCTGTGAATCGTTGAACTCATTAATTCGTGCGATTTCAATTTGACTCGTCAACGGCGCTGACAATGCCAACTAACATAACATAATAACAATAACAACAGCAACAGCAACAGCAACAGTAACAGCAACAACAATGAGAACTCGGAACCACAACAAAAGCGCAATGAAATCAATAATAAACATGCTCGCAGCAAAGGTCGCACGCCTTTGACATTTCAGTCGGTTGCACACGCCGGATGCGGATGCGAATGAGAATGCGTGTATGAAGATGAATACGATGAAGACATTCAATAGACAAACGGATGTCACAGATGTGTATCAAGATAGCGTGTGTTGCTTGCTAATGAAGTAAGTCTATCGTTCAACGCGGTTAACGCGTCATGATGGATGTGTTGTAATGGATAGAGCCTCATAGAAGAATGAATTATATATAGTAGGGGAATGTTTTGAAAGGAGCAGGGCTCGAATAGCAGTAAAGAAAATTGAAAAAAGATCAAAAGAAAAGGACGCTTTTATGCGGTCCTGACGGCGACCATTTTTCGCCTTGCTAAACAGAAAAGTTCAAGAAATATATAGAGAAGACGACGAGGTGACTCGAGTGAAAATAGCGCACTTCAAGCACAAAATTGTAGTCCGATGATTTTCTTTCAGGGCTGTTCAGACTCTCTGGTGATATCTATCATGTTTCCACATTAACGCAAACTGCAGTCAGATGAAAACATGCTTTCCGTTTGGAACTTGCTCCAGTACACTATCGAATTCTTACCAAGAATGTCCCAAAAAATCGTTCCGCCCTTTATTGTGTCATCTTGATACAAACATAAATATTGGAGCAATCTCAACATCGAAATTTAATGCAGAATCATTCTTGATTACAATTGCTAGTTTTGCTGGGAAAAAGGTTAAAGGTTTTCGCTTTCTAAGGTCATCAGTACGATAAGGTCGATGTTTCAAACTTAGATAGATGAAGATACGCGAAACTTAAACTTCTAAGATCAACGCAATTAGTAGTATTAAACTAAATACGAAACGTGGAAAAAAAATAGATCGGCTAGATGTTATGAAAAAATCACAACTTATATGAAGACAAGGTCAATTATGTAATAGCATATATTGGTCCGAAACAAAGAAAAACCCCAATAGCAAGTCCTACTGATCGTTCAGGACTATAACTAAGACTAAGATAAAAATTACAGTCAAAAACTGTAAAGAATAAGATAATAAATAAAATGAAGTTATTTTTCAAAAATGAGCACAGCTAACATCAAAATCAAAAAGAAATATTGAAGTCAAAAATAAAACAATTCAAATGAAGCAAAATGTCAAAACCAAGCCAACAAATGTAATGATGTATGAAAGAAGTAATTAAGGTTAAGTATAGGTTAGGATCTTGATCAACATATTCAGAAAAACCAAATAAAATTAGAGAAATGAGTGGGTCTCTCTTTATTTCAACACAGACACTTTGCACTCTTTGAGGAAAAGCTCTTCGATCACAAGTCGAAATAACAGAATTCAGGCATAAATTTAACAACACATTCTTTTTACAAGTCTTATATACATTGCAGTATATAGCAAGTATATAAATATAGAAGTATATCTAGATCAATACAAACAATACACCCTCAGTACCTTATATGTATACCATTATATATCTGTTTTGAGTGCCCTAGCCTAGCCTAGTGTCCTACCCGCTCTTTCTGCTGAGCACGACGCTCAGCTGGCTTTTGTTATTCCATTTCATCTTCCTTTTTTTATATCTTTCACCTTGTACACTTTTGAATTCACTTCGACGCAAAGTGATTGACAATTCTAAATTTGTACTCAATACTCCAGGCATGCATAAATTACTGCACACCCACTTCAGCACCGTTATGACGCGACTTTTTCATAATGAAAACGCGCCCCTCTGCCCTCATGCACAAAGCAATATGAATACGAGTGTTAGGTGTAAATGAGTGACATGACTGCCACTTGGCTGGGTGTTCGACACTCGAAAATGGAACTCCGTCAGCTTTTCGTGTAACGTGTGCAAATTTCCAATGACGGAGAAACTTGATATTCAGACAAGATGCGAAATGTGAAAATAGAAAAATTCAAATAATTTATTTAATTATAATTCAGCGCATGCAAATGAATTCATTGAGGATTCCATAACGCCACTGCAGAGTACACGCGACACTGCGACAGAGTAGATGGTTGAACAAAGTTGTCATTGGAGTATGTTTTTTTTTAGGGTTTTACTTTCGTTGAGTGTAATAAATTGGTTAAATACACGTTATTGATGGTTTTTATCTCCCTAATTTTACCTCCCCAAGATTTCGATATAGGCGGATTACATCTTTAATGAATATCTCTCAAATTAGATATGCGCATGCTTATAATGTGTAAGCCTAAAATCATATGCAAGAGCCTTCAAATTAGAAGAATGCTACAAATATATAAAATATTTATATATATTTGCTGCCAATAGGCAATTCCCACAGGTTTAATTAAAGAGTCCCAGTTTGGGATTTAGAATAAAATCTAAAAAAAAAAATTTCTTATTGTAAAGTACCATCTGGTCCTAACAACATTATTCAATTGGTAGAATAATAAAAAAAAGTTTTCCCTGTCTAATTCGCTGTAGTGGCAAAGATCACTCATTCATACTTTATTTTATTATTGGAAAGTTTGAAAGATGTTGTTGATTCATTCTCTTGCGCTTCCACAAAACAGTGCATTTTAATAACAAAAGGTGGTATATCACTAGATAGATGATTAGTGAACCTTATGGCCTAGGGTAAAGGTTTAAGAGATTATACTACACAAAACTTTCAATTTTCCTTGTTGCGGTTAAAAAAAAAGAATTAAAGATCCTAGTGCCACAGTTTTCGAGAAAATTAAAAAAACATTTTGTTAGAAAAAATTAAAATTAATGACTTCTTGGTTATTAAAATAAACCAGTGTAGATTAAGGTCTAATTGTTAAGTATAAATTGCTACTTTTCAATACTACGTTCCAATTTTAAATATATAGAAGTTTAATAAACGCAGGATGTACTTTGAAGGTGGCAGAATGATTTGAATCAATACAATTTATGAATGAAATGAATGAAACTTTATGATCATAATACCTTGAGCACTAGTAACCGAAGTTTTGATAATCACCTTCTCAGCATACAATTTTCGAGTTAATTAAATAAATTCTCATTTAATCCGCCATGGTGTGCTCTTTCCACACTTACAACTCATAAAGCAGCATTTTTTCTTCCACAAATATGAGAAACCAATCAAATACGCAGTGTGTGTGTGTGTGTGTGTGTGATTGGGCGCATATTAAAGAGATTACTTTATGCAAATGTGCAATTATTTTATATTTGATTTGTGGCTTCGTCGCTTTGATCAGAATTAAATATTCATTTGATGATAATGACGAAATAAAATACAGTAGGTAGGCATACATAGTTAACAAGACAGCATGTATATATTAGGTATATATAAGAGATTTATGAGCATATTTCAAATTAATAAAGAACATAATTCTATACGCTTTTGCATTAATTACTCACACTGCTGCACTTAAAGCGCATTGGTTATTCGATTTGATGTACTTTGAAAGATTAAAGTGTCTGTTGTATTCTCTAATGCTTGTGGCGAGTGTGTTGCTATGATAGGTATTACAATTAATTTCTTATCCTCACGCAGAAGGCAACATTTAATGAGGCATTCAATTACACATTGCTCCAGTGAAACGTAGTTGTTGTTGCTGCAGGGCCACAATGCTTGCGGTTTGCTTGAGCCTCTGAAATTGTTGTTGAGTGACTCTAAAATGCTGGCTGTAGACAACAGAGGTCGGAACAACGGAGGCAGTTGGTTTGGAGCCTATTGTATCATTGCGAGTAATTACAGGCAACAGTAAATATATATTTTCCGTTACCGCAGGCAAACACTTTCGCCACATGCAGATTGAAACGCTCCCGCTTGCCCTCCGAGTGTGTAACGTTAGCGCTTAACAGCGGTTTCTGGTTACTCTCTTTCGAATGACGGACGAAATGCATTGCTTGTTATTGTTATTGTTGTTGTTGTTGTTCTCATTTCCTATCACTTAGTGCAATATCTGGTAGGCGACAACGTCTGACCACAGCATGCTCATCAATGCATACCCAGAGTGCATGTTAGACAACCATCGATTGCAGCTTCTTCGTCTTGCGATGCGAAGCGAAGCTCTTGTTGTCAGCATTGTTGTCTTGTTGGTATTCTAACGAGGGCTTGGCAGTTTGCGGAAACAGTTTTCGACATTTAAATGTTGCCTACGTAACTTAAGTGTTTCGGATATGCATAAAGCACATAGTATCTTACGCATACACTCTCTGTAAGTGTGCTTGTGTGCATGTGTGTATGTGCAACTTTATTTATATTGCGAGCACAAATTTGTCGGCTCTACGAGTGTAAGGCTGCTACCGTTCTGGCTTCTCATGCTTGCTTGTGGCTTTTGTAGTTTTTGTTACTGTTGCTTTTGCAACCGGAAGCTATTTAGTACACGTAATATGTTGCACAACAAAGTGTATACAATAAATTGGTGTTGCAACAACGTGTAGCAAGCACAAAACAAGCAACGTCAGTCGCAGTGGCAGCAACAAAATGCGATAAATGTACGTGTGTGTTGCAATAAAGAAAAAAGTGTGCTACAATGATTGTAAGTTGCGGTGAGAATAACTGAAAACCATACAGAAATGCAAAACGCCCCAATTTCCGGCTTAGCTGTCCGAATACAAACTCGTTCGCCAACTGCGCGCGTACGCACGCACACACCCTCGCCGTCGTTTGCATGTTTCATACATAAGTGATTTCGTATTATTATACAGAAATAAAAAAAAAAAATTATATTTTCAGCACTATTCAACATCAAATTGTTTTTCGACATTGAATTTAGTTCAATGGTTAAAAAATTATACATACGACATGTGGCACTTGCAATGCAATTCAGAATTATTATAATCGACAAAAATTTGATGAGATTTAATTCTTCGGAGAATTCTATTTTTTGTATTATTATATAGAGGATTAATTTGGAACTTGCGAAACAAGCAACTGTCACTCAAGTAACAAATCGGTAGGAAAATATAACTGTCGAGTATGTGTAAACCACGGAAAATTGCCAACAATTTTTAGAAAATATTAGCAAGGAATCACGAAGTAGTTAATTTTATAGGAAAAAGAGGAAGCTAATGTAAAATAAGTTCAAAAGTAAAAATTATATCAATGAAATGAAGTTATTATTGTAATAGAGAGGCAATTCTTTTAATTGTGTTACAAAACTTTGCACAGTCGCTTGTCTCACTATGCCCACTATAATCAAAAATGCTTTGATAAGGTATATTCCCAAAGAAAAAAAATCATTTGAAGTTTGAATTTTAGCAAAATAGTGTGCAGAGCAAAGCTTTAATGCATATAGCTTTGAATACGTAGGCACACAAGGACACACACACAGGAAAACAATGAGCAAGTAAATACTCGTGTACTTAAAGCTAAGCCATTGCAGCCAGATATTGAGTGGACAACCAGCAATCATACACACACACACACCCCCATTTAAAGCGAAAGTGGAAGCAAAGTAAAATCTATTTTGAATCAACAACAGCCAGACTGACCAACAACACGCACACAACTAAACCGTCACCCCAACACACACACACGAGACACTTACGACGATACACCTAATACCGAGCATTACTTAGTTTGTTTTTACCACTGGCATATAAATTGTTTTTTTAGAGGCGGTAGTGAAGCGGTGGGCGAGCACTTGTCGGCAGAAGTGGGCGGAGAGCTGGTGTGGCCGCCTTGGTGCGGAATAAAGTGCCATGGCGCTATTAGTGACCGCAGCGGCTTGCAGCGGGTTGCAGCGGCTTTAGGTTGTCCTTTAGTCCACACATACACACGCACACACACACACTCGCGCACACAGAGAAATGCAAACAACTAAAACAAAAGCATAAAAGGCAAGGAGTAATAGTAATGCCGGAGCAGTCAACTGAAATGAGTTAAGTTTTTCTGGAAGACTAGACAATGTACATAACGCGGTCTCGGGCACATCCTGTGTTCTTAGCTATGTTGTGGTTTCCTTTCAAGTTCTTAACTGACCCGTAAGATTTTTGCGGGGAATTATCATGTTTTGTTGCCATTGCTATTGTTGTTGTTGCGCTTTTCGTTTGCTTTCGTTTTCGGTTTAATGCCCAGCAGCTGCAAAAGTCAACTTCAATGTATCTACTTTATGCATTTCCTCACATCACATGCTTCTTCGCATACGCACACACACACACACACACACACAAACAGTCACATATATGCACCGACGAGTTTATATAAATTTATTTGCATGTTTGTTTGTCCGCTTGTTGGTGTTTGTACCCAAGGACATAGCAATGGACGTGCTATTTGTCCGAATGCGAGAATTTATTACTTTTTGAGCAGGCCAATATTGTTGCAAACTCCACGAAAGATATATGACTTGAGGCTAAATGATTTAGCAAAATTCTAGCAAAGGTAGGAGCGTGGAAAATGGTAGGCGGACACTGTACTTAATGGATTTGCACTCTGTGATTAACTTATGAACTTCGAAGACTTACGCTCAAGCGGCATATGTGTGGGCACAAATAAATTATAACAAAATTTTTGAGTTATATTTTATAAGAAACAGTTTATCAAAATATTCGGAAAAAGGTTCAAAGGAAATTTATGGTAATACATTACACACATAAGTTAAATTTATTAGCGATGTATTTTATGTGATGCGATTTATTTATGTGATGTGATAACAAGAGAATCGCATATTGCAACTTCAGTGACCTGAGAGTGAAAAGTTTAAATGTTTTTTTTTTAAGAAATCTAGTTGCAGCTTTATTTCCATCGCACAACTTGAGATACCATCACAAAATTTAAAATTAGTTGCATATAAAATAACTTTACAAAACAAAAATGATTCAAAAATATCTTCAATAAAAATAAGACACATAAGATCCTGCCTTGGAAAAACTTAGAGGAGGTATTAAAAGAAAGATATGTGCTGTTAACACTAAACTTCGGTCCATGATTAGAACAGCATTTAATAGAGGTTAACAGGTGCCAAATTTATTTAATGCTTACATATTGACTATATCATACTCTTTATGAAACTTCCTTAATATAGAAATTTATTAACATGAGTTGAATAATACTGGAAAAAAAAATTATTAACACCTATTAAAATGAGGTTTTCCTATTCCTATTATCAATAATCAATAATTTTTCTAAGAGACTAAAATAGGGTAGGATTTGAAGTAAATTAGCTCGCTTACAGTCTTTTGAGGAGTAACCTTGAACCACAAAAATATATTTCCCGCATCCAGGACCCAGGGTATAACAAGCTCGCACCTTGATACACGGCTGACCAAATCCTCCATGGAGTTATGCATAAGCAAGTTCCACTCTATTCATCTGTAGTCTCCTAAGCAATGTTTGATATTATATCAGTAAGCAGTCGCTTTAATATTATATTTAGGCAGTTTTGGTCCGATCGTAGTAATAAGAAGTAGTTGATTTATGTGGAAATGAGAAAGTTACACCTTATCTGTTCAATCTATCGCTCAAGGAGCCTCTTATGGTTGTATAACGTCGAAACGAACATACATCCAAATATTTTAACTTTATTTATTTTTTTATAAAATATGAGTTAAAATATAAATTGTACACTTTCCTATAAAAATTTCCAATTTCAATTTGTGTTGACTTCTACTCTTCCTCTCATCTATTTCTTTTACCTCTCCTCACTTGCTGCTTCTGTAAATGTTCCACATAATTCAACTTTCAATAATTTGTTGCCATTTTATAGGCCAAGTAGTAAAATAGAGCTGCATATAAATTTAAATAGGTCATTTCTGTCAATATGCCATTCAGCGAACCGCCAACTGTCATTCACAAAAGCAAGTACATCATCGCGGACTGTCAGTGGCCATCAAGTGTAGGCTATGAAAATGCTCATTCTTGTTTGAATTTTATGCTTTCAAAACGTATTTCCAGTATTTACGATTTTTTTTTTGCTGTTGTTGTTTTTAGATAACTCAATTTTGGGGTTTTACTTTTGTTGAAAAGTGCTTTAGAAAACGCTTTCACTTATTTTTTGGCTTTTATGACGCTCAGCAATGAAGAGTATGGTAACTTTGGGTGTGTGGGCGCCTGTTTTGCTAACAACAGTGTAGCAACGTGTTGGCGTTTATGCATTGTTAGGTAAGCGAACCTTTGAGGCTCAGTCGATGTTCTTAATATACCTGTGGCGCATTATCTACGTGCTTAATATGTATGGTATGTATGCACGCTTAATAAGCAGGCCAAAATAATCAAGTTAGAGCCAGAAATGATATGCAGGTGCTCATCGTAAAAATAAGCAAGTATAATAAAAACGGAAAGAATTTAACAAACGCTTTCGCAAACCAAAATGTGATCCACTCTCATATTAAGAGGCGCTAAATATGGCAAATTGCTTTTTCTCTTCACTTATTCTCATCATATTTGACTTTGACTTGCTGTTAATGAAGGTGAAATAAAAATACTTGCCGCCGCAATGTGAGTATAAAGTGAAAACGCATATTAACTTTTAACAAGCAATTTTACGGTATTTTTACACGCCAGATACAAACGCACACGCAACAACTAAAGCATGGTAAATCCAGTAACAATATAAATAAGCAAAAAGCTTTTGATGCGTTCACTACCTCGTCGCTCACATCAATCATGTGCTTCGTGTCATGTCCTCTGCTTACGGTACTATGCAAGCAACACACACACACACACACATATTTCCACGAATAACATTAAAATTAAAACATGTAAGCGTGTGTGCGTGCGTTACTTTGGCGCCTTTGCATATGCTAATGTTGCACATATTCATAGTTAACCAGCATTGCTGTACTTAAGCATGTAAGTCCGAGCTATATGAGTATGTGTACACACATACACAGTAATTTACACACTTTTATGCGCACTCCGATCCGATTCTCCGATTATCTAATTTACTTTGTTCCCCATATTTAATCCATAGCCGCAAGCAGTGATTTTGGAAATCAAGCTAGGCAGAACCACTAGATGTGCGGGGTTTCGGGTAAGGAGTTTATATGTATGTAAACAAGTAGAGTTGAGTGTGAAATTGCATTCCTCTAATTTTCTTCTTCTTTGATATTTTGAAGAATACACAGGTATTAGCAAAAGTTTCTATGCCGTAAATGAAACATTTTTAAATAATCACACCAAACTCAGGTATTTCATAGGAAGTAAACAATTTGAAAATTTTATTTTTTCAACGTTATGTTGAGAAGAAACCACAACCAAATCTTTCAAATGAAACTAGAGGGCGTCTACGGTTACTCATGATCATGAAACAAAGATTCGTTACATTATACCAGATAGCAAGGGACAACTAAAACGTTGGCCTTACCAGATAAGCGTGCTAGCAAATTAAGCAAGGAGAAAGAATTGTTTATGCGTCTCGAGAATTTCTTCCAAAGAATTCGTTATCAAAAATGGACCTGAAAACTGACTGTTTCTCCTCTACTTTGAGGCTCGGAAAGCTATTCTGTGAAATCTTCCCTTATGGGAATTATTACAAAATGTAGTCGGAGTTTGTAATATATTATGTATTATCAATAAAAGTCACAATTGTTGTTGTCTGCGATCTAAATATGTACGGAACAATTTTCAAAATCGAAAAACAAATTAAAGGAGCTTGTCTTGTTAGTAAGAATGAGCTACAGAGTGTCGAAAAAGCGAGTGAGCTTGATAAGTCTGGAGTTAATCAAGTATTTACAGAGGAATTTGGAAACATTGAAAAAAAAAACTGAAGAAAGTTCAGCAGAATCCTTATCAAGAAGTAACTCGCACCATAATTATATATACCGAGTGCTGATATGTTTCTAAATTAACAGAAGGTAGAAACAAACTATACTATAACTATAAATCTCATGTAATAAAATAAATAAGTAACAAGAATTTGCATATATTGTTTGCTTCAATTTCTGCTGCATAATAATGACGCTCACCTGTGTTGGCAACTTCGCATGGCAATCTTATTGTGTCACCGGCAACGAATTTGAATGTCTCCGAACGTGAAATGAACATGGGCTCGTGCTTGCTCATCACATTACTGGACGCCGACACTGCAAATAGAAAGCGAGACAAGAAATTATATCAAATTAATAATATAACGGTAATGATGTGTGTCTAATAATTGCACGTATGCCTTAAAGAAACTGCTCTGGAATATAAATATGCTTAAATAAGTTAAAGACCTAAGCAAAAGTGGGCAAATGCAAATTTCCAGGAGTCATATTTATGACAGTTTAATTGTGATTTGTCTGAGAGTCCCAAAATTAATTGCTTTTACGCATTGGCTTGCACAATGATACCGAAGCAGAATATAATTTTAATTTCACTTTGAATATTTATTTAGATTTCGGTTACTTTGTTGTTGTAGTTGAGAAGAGTTTGGTTCATAATACATGTGAATTTAAATGGTTGTGTGTGTATGTGTAAGTAAATATTTGAGAACAAATATTTATAATTTGGCTCTCTGCAGTGATTGGCAACTCTACACACCGCACTGGATAAAATCTCAGCATATTTTCAATTTTGATTTTTGGTTATTATTTTCTAGTTGCAAAAATTTCAGATTTTCCCTATATTTTCTACATTTATGCAACTTATTTGTGAAAGTAAATTTACTTAAAAATATATAAAAGACGTTATTTTCATTACATTTATATTCATTTCGTTCATTGATTTCAATTATATTCATTATTATTTTTAGAGAAAAATCAAATCAAAAGTATGCAATATCTCTACTAAATTCCGGAATGCTATATATCAAACCAAAAATGGCAGTGTTTGACACTTGTGCTTGTGTATGTATGAGGAACAAGTAAGTATGTACAAAGCTATGGCCAGGAAGAAACTAGAGTGGTCAGTAAATTAGGAAGAAAAACGGAGGAAATATGCCTAATGAGAACTTCATAAACATTTATGAACTATATTAATCTATGATTTGTGCCAATGAGACGCACACCAACACATAATGGTGAGCTACAGCTACTTCAGTATTTAAGGGATAGCTGGAAAGACGCGTAAATTATTAAGGAATGTTTTGAGCTTCATATTCTTCTACAAAAATATCTCATATTAGAATGTTTATATAATCATCACACACAAATTTATACATACGACAAAGGAATTTGCACTTTATTTCATATATATATCCATGAGAAGAGCAATTGTACCATATTTAATTAGAAAATACAAGCAAATACACACGAACATACAACATATGTATGACCAAACGCTTCACACCTAACATGACAAGTCGAATCGTTGTTAATGCCAGGAGCAACATGTTTATCACCACCATTGTCACCGCACAAATGTATTCGCTCACGCACGCACACACGCACAGCCACATATATACAAGCACTGAGTTTGTGCATATATTAACATAAAACCTGTGACCAACAACAACAAAAAAAGGCATGGCAACCTTAACCAAGCGCTATAACCTCAAAGCAATTCACTCGCTTTAGTTATGCAACACAAGCATTGTTGCTATGTCATCTAATTATGGACCATGAGATATTGCAACCATGAATATATTAATTTTGTGATTTGCTCCAACGTTGCAGTGCTACATTTCATCTTCAAACTGCTGCGCACACACTCATATACACATACACAGTCACATGCTTGCTTGCTGTTGTATCGTTAGCATCATAGAGTGCATATTTTATAGATTATGTACAAATCTACAACCTACACCCATATTATTTATGAGGCTCGATGACACATTTCACAAATAATAATGCTCATATGTAATTAATTCGTGTATGTGTTTCGAGAAAAATAACGTAAATGGCTTATGGAAGCAGGCATACACACATACACGCACACATGCATGTATTCAGACACAAGTGTATAGGCATGTGGAGTGCCTGTATTCAATTGTGAAATCATGTGTTGTCATTCACTACAGCAGCCCCAACTAGAGCGTATTGAAACTACGGTGCGCCAGGTCGTATGAGTGACACTTGTTTGCTACGCAACTGGCTGTCCAATAAGCAGTAAACCCTATTGCATGATTACATCACTTGTTGCTGGCGTTAGCAGCTGTGATTATGCCATACCATTCCATAATTTATAATGTTGAACGTTTTTAGTTATGAAACGGTGACGGTTATGGGCGCCAATAGTAATTTGCATATGGAACCAGCACAAAATTAAATTCTTAAATTGCAAATACGCAATAATTTAGCGAAAATACAATAAGCTAAAATTAAATTAGAATAAAAAAAAAGGTAATTTCGAAAAGGAAAATTGTTTATATTAGTATGAAAAAGCAAAATAAAAGAAATATGATAATGATAAATAAAGAGGCAAAAGCAACAAAATACTAAAGAAAATATTTTATAAACAAATAAATGTGATAGATTTTATAATAAAATTACCAAAAATGATCATACTCAAAAGGCCGTTTCAAAGTCATTGCCTCTTTTCGAGTACTCTGCAAAATTTTTGCAAGACAAATTCGTCAACACGTTTCAATAACAACAAGAAAATCATAAACAAAATCTGCAATATAATTAAGCTTCTTATTCCTTTTATAATAAATCGTGTAAGAAAAAAAAAGAATGCATATATGAAAAAAAGGAAATATTTTAAATATTGCCTACATTCAGGCGCACTGATATAAAAATATATTGGTTTGAGAAAAGTAAGCTGAGACATTTTGCCGGGAGCAGCAGTATTTTTGGTTTTCGGTCTCTAGAGTATCAGATTTTTGCAACCCAAGCACTATTTGAGTATTTAGATACTAAACACAAAAAAAAATATCAGATAATTAGCAAATCATTTGGGTTTAATATTATATGCTTAATTATATATATTATAATTATATAATACATGCATATTAAATGTTGAAAAATTTATAAGAAAGAAATAATTTTTGTTTTTTAAGAGGAGTTACCTTCCTGGTTTTATTTTTAACTTTTCTTGGAACTTGGATTATTTATATATTTGAATTGAGAGCTAAAAGTTTCTAAAATTTTCTGAAATTTTTTTGGAAATATTGCTTACTTTGGATTTTACAAAATGAAGTAATTTCTCAATTTTATTTTATTTTTTCTTTATGGAGTATTTTCACAATTTGGAGTTTGAAGGAGAATTGATATCAATTTGCCTTTTTTTTATTTCCCAGAGTTACTACAAAACCAAGCTTCCAGACTAGAATTCGAAATAATAACAATATTTGCTCCTGCTGTACTACAGAACAGAAGACTTTTAGCACCCTCCTTCGGAAGCTAATATATGTAGGTACAAGTATTTGTGTGTCTTCTATTCTATTCTACCTATCTATTTCTATTATATATCTGGATTTCATCTATTTCGTGTAAGGAAGCCATGACACAATTTTCTATGTTAAAATGCGCTGTCATCGAAGTAAATACAGTAAAACCAGTAAATTAGTAGTATAGTAAATAAGTTATATAATATCTAGCTTATAGACAAAAAAAAATTCTTGGCAAGCATGTTATCGATAAATTTGCTAATATACTGTTATTTAATTATGAACAGCAATAAGCTCCACAAAATATGATATATGGATATATAACGTTATTATTATCAAATTATTTAAACTAAATCCAAGCAGAGCTGCATCAAAACATATGCATTTGATATGCAAATAGTAAAGAGATTCTATCCTCTCGTGCAACTATCCGACATATTTCGCTTATTAAATCCTATTAGAGTATTATAAATTATATGAGCACGTGCACACACCGGCGTAAATGTATGTGCTAAAAATGAATCCTATTAGTAAAATTATAAATTTCATGGAAATTGTAAACATTTCAGATAAGCCAATTCACTTTTATCGAGATTCCGGAGAATGTCATAAATTCTATTAGAGCTAATCTCTTTAAGTTCATTTATTCCAACAGCTGCCAAGCCGATATGCATATATATATATGTATATATTATAACAATATGTGTAGAAATTCGAAAGTGTCTCAGTACGTGTCTCTAATGTGTATGTGCGATATATACCTATATTGAATAAGCAATTATTTAAGGCAACGCCTAAAGAAGCCATTCATTTGCAGTAATGACTATTTCACTTGGATTGGCTTATCCTGGCAGCAAATATTTGCTTATTAATGTACAATAAATTATGACAGTTGCTTTAAGCAATTGCCTTTTTTGAGCTTACATAAAGTTTTTCGAGCGAAATACAAAGAATTTGTTTGATGAATAGGTCAAAGACCACAAGGAACTTATATTGTAATACACGCAAGTACAATACATTGAAGAAGTATAGCAGTAGGGCTGTAATTTAATTAATATTGTTATGTTTTCTTGTTTCCAAAATTTTTAAATAATACTATTGCTGTTAAGTTTTAAGACCCTTGAGACAAAGTTAAAGACAAAAGTTAAAATAAATATTATATTAGGTTTTGTGGCTTTTAAACTGGCATAACTACCAATTCAATGTGCTCAACCTTCGCGCAACAGAAGTGTTTCACATGTCCATACATGTCCATGTTGCACTGTCCTGTAAGTGCACTGAATTTAAATAAAAACAAATAAGAAAGGGCTAAGTTCGGGTGTAACCGAACACTTTACGTTCTCGCAATGTGCAAGGATCTGAAGCGGGGATGTGCTTTCAGGTGCTGGCTTAACTTTATAATAAAAAATGTTGCGGAAGAATTCAGCATTCATTATTCGACGAAATTGTCAATGGATTGCAATCATATTTGGTATCTTATTAACTTATGTTACAGGCCACAGACTCATGTACTTTCGTTGTTATATTTTGCTTCGTGTCGGAGATATTTATATTAAAATCTTCGAAGTTAACTCAAAAGTGAAATATGCGATATAAACTCAACCAAAGTGGTTTAATAAATATATTAGATACATGATGAAAAAGTAAACCAGAGAAAAGGAAATCATTATATTAGGAATATGGGGCTTAGACCAAGGTCTAGACCGATTCCTTTCATATTTAGCGCGAAATCACATTGTGTTCAAGAAAACATACCCACTTAATTTCATTAAAATATCACATATATTGACCAACATAAACGATTTAAAGTCAGATGGAAAGTCGGAAATTCTTATATCGGCATTTTTGGGATAGGGGAAGACCTGGACTGATCACATTAACTCTTTTCATTATTCAAGTACATTGGGGAAGATGTTTTCATGCAATTTTGTGAAGGTAACTCACACAGTGACCGACATATTCGGCATAAAGTCTGCTCGAATAGCGAAAATCATTATATGTAATATATGGGAGCTGGGATAATTCGTTCACCGATTTCACACATTTTCGGCAGTAAACAATGGTACATCCGATATTACAGTTCACTAAATTTTGCTAAGATGTCTTACATATTGACCGAAATATATGGCATAAAGTCCACCCGGCGATTGAAAATCCTTGTATTAGGTACATGGGGGCTAAGGGAAGTGCTTACCCGATTTTTCCCATTTTTGACACAAACGCACATTATTATCATGGAAAGATAATGCTCCAATTTTATTACAATATCTTACAGATTTCCCGATATTTTCGATAAAAAGTCAGATAGAGACACTGAGGTCTTAATATTGGGGATCTGATGGCTTGAAAAGTTATAATCCGATTTCGTCTGTTTGTACGCGTGAGATGGCTTATTTTGCTTATTTTTACTCCGAGCAATTTTTATTGGTATAGCTTTAACGGTTTCTGAGATATATATATTACACCTATTGGGGGGCGGGGTTATACCCACTTTTATGAAAATTTTTGCCCACAGATACCCCTTCCTACTAGGATCCTCTATACCAAATTACACGTTTATGTCTTAATTTTCTGCTTAGTTATAGAACATTATCTGTTTTCAATTAATGGCATTTAGTGGATTAATGGCATGGTGGACGTGGCAACCGTCTTACGGTGACAAAAAACACGTGTACCAAGTTTCATCAAAATATCTTCATTTTTACTCTAGTTATCGCTTACACGGATGGACAGACAGTCATTTCAGCTCGTCTTTTCATCCTGATCATTTATATATATATATGTCTATATCTAACTCGTTTAGTTCTAGGTGTTACAACTAAAAAACTACAAAACTAAATATATTAAATTAAAAAAAAAACAAAACTAATATATTCTGTAGCAACCTGTTGCGAGAGTATAAAAACTTCCCGAGGTAGTAAATTCCCTAAGCCTAACAGGAATAAGAAATATTTACTTCATTCCTGAAACATCCTTCATACTAAACTAACCTAAAGCACAAAATATATATATATATCTGTTGCAAAATATTAATTATAGCTTAAGTCGACTTTAGTTTATGTGGGTCCTAACTCCACAACAAAACCACAAAATCCACAAAAATTTTAAACTTCCGATATTAAGGTGTCGTGTAAGACAAATAAAATACATTTTTCCTCAAATAAATGGATGAGAAAGCTAAAATTTCATTAATTATCAGAAACCGATTTAAGCTATTTTAAAATGATATCACAGATGTTACATAAATTCGGTAGATAAGGCGTGAGAAATATATAAGAGTCATACATTTTCCACTTAAATTGAGTCTTTGGAGAAGTTCCACTCCCGGCGACTCTCAGAAGGCGGTTAAAATTAAAACAAAGATCAACGACTTTTCTAATTGTTTAAGTAGTTATTTTTAAAACAAATATTAATGGGGCTTTCACATTGCTGTGCATTTTTACGTTGAAAACTGCTTGATTTAAGAATTTTTAATATACAATTTTCCAACTGTGATTTTGTGATTGAAATTGAATTTGCGAAATGCTACTCAATTAAAGCCACTTCATTAGAAACTGTAAAAGGAAAAATGCAAATATAGACTTATGCACATACATAATTACATATATATATATAACAAATACAAAATATATATATGTTACATAAATGTGGATAAGCAAATAAGAAATTGAATTTATTCTCGGAAAAATTTGTTTGCTTTGATGTTTGTTGAAGTGGATTTAATATATGAACATATATATTTGCTCGGCAGAGTACTAGCTATGATTGCCTTGAGAATAAAATGCTTATTTGCTTAACTGCTAAAAAAATTATATAAATAGGGTTAGTGAATTATTTCATCCAACCAATTATCCACCAATTCATATATATGTTCATTTGTATTTAAAAATCTTCAAGTTTCTACAATGTTGCATGCTGTGGTATACTATAGCTACCTTTAAAGAAATGCAAATATGTATGACTGTTTGTTTGTACGTTTACATTCCTTCTGCTACAGGCTTGGAAGCTTCACATTTTAGCCTAAGTAAATTAATTGAATTGAGTTAAACTTGTTAAGCTTATAGCTGTCCATCTTGTTTTCATTATCGTCATTTTGCCTTTAACTTATAGATAGCAATTTGTCGACAGCCCAATCTGCTGTGTCTGCGTCGCGTTGTTGGCTTCTGGAGCGAGCAGCATTTGTATTAAGTACGCATGCATGTGTGTATGTTTGTGTGTGAAATGGAGTTTGCCTACAGCAAGGACGAAGGCGGAGGCCTCTTAATTTCTTCTTCATCAATTAGTTTACATATTTGATAGAAATGTAATAAAGCTAAAGTTTTGTATGCAATTTATCGCCGCAACAAGGCCACAAAACAAACACAACAACGACCCCTTACAAGCTAAACTTACATATCTAAATACGTATGTGTGTATGTAAATTCATGACGCAAGCAATTAGTGTGAACTGTAGCTCACTGAATCTTCTGCACACAGATATATATACGCCTAAAAGCAGACTACACAATCGTGTGTCTATGTGTTTGCAGGCAGATGTTATCCGTTGCGCATGCAAATTGGCATGTATGTATGTATGCATGTATATGTAAGGTGCAATCAACATTTGTCCGAAAATTTTCAATAGCAGTTTCGAATTGAATTGAATTTGTCAATGACTTGCTGTTTTGAATTTGTATTTTTTGTAATTTGAATTGCTGTAATTTTGTATATAATTGTGTATTTTGTATATTTTGTATATTTTGTATATATATGATGTATGTATACCAATAAAAATATATTTGCACATGAAAGCATGTCCATGTGTCTCACTTTCTTGGGAAAATTTCCTTAAATTAATTGTACTCAATTTATTTGACATAAATAAATGAGGAAATTGTGATTAGACTTGTATTTGCTGATTGAGAGGTGTTCTAAGGCGGGAAATTGTTAAATATCCTTTGGAAAATTGTTTTCTATTTGAAAGTGATTAATTTTCAATAAACTCATTCGATATCTAAACGACACCCAGGGCATACAAGCAAGAGCACAAGCAAAATCATTAAAGTTACAATAACAAATGTGCAATTTCATTTGAGATAGGCAGAGGAAGATGGGTCAAGTGTGCGGAGACACTAAAATAGCTTAAGACATCTTCAGAAGTTGTTGTAAATATGAAAACAAAATATGTTAATTTATTAGTAAATAAAGAAAAAATATTGAAATAGCAGAAATTTCAAGCTCAACTTGAACGGATCAAATCGAACTAAACCAATAAACCTGAAAAAGGTGCTTATAATTATTTATAAGCAGTATAATTGGTTATAAGATGGAATTTTATATATGAAGATAATTATCATATCCATCAAGCAGCTGCTTCGAAGTAGATTTCTTAGCTCATAGAGATCCTTGATAGTTGATTACTACTTACTTAGTTGGTCACTACCTACTACTAGTTGATAGATAGATACTAATACAGATTGACTACTAATACTTCGATCACTTGGAAGTATTGTAAGTGTTTTTGATACATCTATAACTCGCAAATTTTACCCAAGGAGAACATCTTTTAAGTCCCCTTTTTGAGTAAGGTTAGTTCATGAATGGCACTTACCACTAGCAACGCTACAAAATTTCTTGAACTAGAGAACAAGCGAGTTAAATAATTCACTTGTATTTGGTAAAGAGCAAAATATTTAAGCTTCTAGATTTTTAACACTCCAGTGTAGTTTCGGCGAAAGAAGGAGCTTGGGTGATGGATTTTAATTCAAATAGTAAAAGGTTGACTCGTAGTAAAAACTCTTAAGGAAATATTAAGACTGTAACGATGGGCAATCATCAATCGGATGTATGTATGTGTGAGCACAATCAATTAATTTCAACGAAATTTGGCCCATGCAACACACACCCGCTACGTTTTTCACTTTCAATAACATTCTCGATTTCTTATCCTTCTGTAACGAATTTTTTGTGTTCCGTTTTTCTTTTTTTTTTTGTTTTTGCTATCCAACAAGTTCAAATTTCTCTTTACATAGTTTGTTTTCTCCTCTTTTTTGTTGAGTTTTCCAATTTCCTTCGCCTCGCAATAGACAAGCCAAATGCCGAAGCTAAAGTAAGGACAGCGACAGCAACAATAACAATGAAGGGAGAAATAACCACAACAACAACATCAGAAGGAACATGTTAATACATTTAAGCAAATGTGTCAACAGGGCAAAGTGCCGTTTCGTGCTTTCCTTCGCAATTCCTCAATTACACGGTGTTTTGGCACAAGTCGCCGGTGTTCGACAAGTGACACCCGACGGCCGAGGAGACGACATTTGCCTGTTTGATCTTGTTCGCCGTATTCTCCGGGTAGGTCGTGCTGACCATCTCGACTGTTGTTGAATCAACACGCACCAATATAGCGGCATTTGATATTGGCTTAGAGCGGCAAAAGGGGCGAAAAAATTTGTTAAGCGAGTAGAAAAAAATCGTATCAGCACGTGTATGTGCGTGCTCTCGAAGTGAAGTGTTCGCAAATGCCTTGGCTGCGTCGTGCTCGAATTGATTCGATTTCGCTGTGGGCGCAATAATGAAGTGTCAAACGTTGTATTTATCACCAAATATCGAACAAGTGGAGTGGCGAAAAGCCACCAGTATGCCAGAGCACCAAAAACAACAGTGGGCACGCACAAATGGGGAATGGCAACTCGCACATATGTGTGTGTGTCTGTGGGTGCATGCGGTTGCGTATGAGTGCATGTGTGTGCATATGTATGCGTGTGATTTGGACAGGAAGCAGCAAACAAAAGATTTACATCGCAGCGCTTTCGAATTGCTGTTTTGCACAATCTCGAAGCAGGCGAGCGCGAAGGAGAGGGGGCGTCATACCCTTTTTTGGCTTGTCTATGCTTAGTTGAAAAATTGTGATTATTGCGTATCCGTTGTTGTATTCAGTCGCCTTCAACTTTTTATTCACTTCCCTTTTTTTTTTGTTTTTTTTTTGTTCCCAATCCACTTGTATTGATTTAAGCCTCGCTGCTATTGCTATTTATTTGTGTTTCTTTTTCACTTTTGTTGCAGAGATTTCGTTATTTTTGGGTTCACCTTTTTTGCCTGTTTTTTAGTTTTGTTTAGCTGTTAACGCATAATCCATTTTCCATTTTCTGTTTTTCACCGTCGTTTATAGACCTTGCTGGTTTATTTTATTATCTGGCAATTTTTACTTTTTGCGCCTAAGGATAGGCTTTGCTAATACCAACAACTGAAATTTTTTTTTTTTTTTGTTTTTCTATTCATGTTTTACTCTTTTTTATTTTTTTTTTTTCACTGCCTTTGTTTTGGTTGTTGACAAGATAAAAATGTCAACGCGTGTCTTTTTGCTGTCAATTGGCAATAATAATGAAATAATGTCAAATTAAGGAAGCAAACGGAAGTCGATAATTTGTGGATAAAGGCGAGATTATTGTGGTAAATATCTGTGTGCTATTTGGGTTTGAAGCACCTTTGCTCTTCTGTTCGTGTGTTTTTCTTTGGAAAGTGTTGTCAAAATAAGTAATGGGCCATAAATATAAGGCAGAATGCATTAATACAAAATGTAAGGACTGCAAATATTTGTTAGTATGAAGGCTATAAAGAAGAAAAATAGATCATTTGGAAATATGATTTCCCTTTAGTTATTAGAAAACATGGTTCACCGAAACTTCAAAAAACCATCAAAACTTCATTACGAGAAATTTTCTAAATGAGCGAATGACACACACCTTCATGACTATTTCAATTTTTCATCCCCCTCAACATATCCGTGCTCCTACAACTAGCTTTAAATTTAAAAATTCGGACGTGATGCTCTGGAAAGTTAACAATTTTAACATCTTTTTTAGCGAAAGGGTAGTTTGTTTTTTAATCATTTAACCATAAATTTAAGACCATTTGCTACTGTTTTCCAATGGGACAGCTGATTTACACACATTTAATATGATAAATGTTCCTCTAAATATTAATATGACTTATCAAAGAGAGAATTTCTTACTCTCTATAATGATCTAAGATGTAATTTTGAATGACTATGAGGTTTTATTCTAATGCTGACAAAGCGAATTGTCAGCATTCCGTACTTCTGCTAATGTGACGCCAGTATATCTGCCAAATGTAATAAGAAGTGTCAAAAGTTAACACGATAACCGTAAAATTATTTCCATTATACGCTACACCGCATATCAAATATTTGTTCTTCAGAGAGACAAATAAGTTGATAATGCACAGCGAAAGATGAGGATATTTTTAGTGAGGTATTATTTCCTTGATTCAAGGGAAAAAAATATCAACGTTACTACCTGGACACTAAAACTTCTATCTACCAATAATTATATTTTAATTGGCATATTTTGTTTTTATAGAAATGTCATATTTAAATATAACTAATGCCTAGTAAGTAGACAAAATCTAATTTGAGGGTTTCTTTTCTACCAACAATCCAATAAATATCAACACCTTTAAATCGTTGCACTTGAAAACTTTTAAGCTTCGGAAAAATTTACTTTTACTTTTGTATAAAATTCAATTGAGACAGGAACTAAAACCCAAGGTCATGATACACTCTAGTTCTCTTGATTTATCAACATATTTTCTTAAGCGAAGACTCCCAATGTTCTTTGGAGTGACAATAATCCCTATGTATCAAAAATCCCTAACTATCAAACGCCCCTGTCAAACGCCAAGTTAAGGCAGATTTTACATCAAGAAGCTTAATTGGTCCATAATTTTAAGTTATAGGAGTACATGCATATATAGCGAATAGTGAGATAGAGCAAACTTTTTGGGAGAGAAAAGTGACTGTTATGTCGACCAAGCTTATCCACAATGGATATTTTGTTTCTTTGGGATACTTTGTACGTAAACTGTTGAGCAGCAGCACCAGCTCTCTTAAGGAAGAGTCTTCTATAGTGACGTTATTGAAACATTAGCTCCAAGTTGCAACGTTGACAAAATAATGCGAAGAAATGAAACCTCGATGTTTTCCTATAAATCCCATAACTACAAAATTTGTTAATTTTTATTTTTATTTTAATTAATATCTTCCCAAGCGTGTAACACTCCTCTAAAATGAAAAAGAGTAAATTTAAGGTATCTTATTTCTTTCTCAAAAGCAAAACCCTTTAAAGGTACGGAGCACACACATACTAACACCAAAGCAGGCTCGTTCGCCGTTGGAGTTATTTATACTCGTATTTGACTTACGCACAACTTTGCACTTCACTTGATGAAAATAATTAAATTTACCCTTTCTTACTCGACGACCAAGTAAACAAAGCCATTTTTCGAATTGTAGCCAAGCAACCCAACAACCAACAGGCCAACTGCCCCTAGAAATATGCTGCGTCTGATGATCTAAGAATTCAAAAAGGAATTTCTTAATGAAAATATCACAGCAGACGCTGCAAACTTTACGCAAACATTTCTTTTCTGGCAACCTATGCACTCTAAAGGCAAGTAATAGAATGTGAATGTATGCCGGAGCAGAAAGAATAATGAAATGAAGAAAAAAGCCAAAAAAAAGGAAGTGTACTGAACAGAAAATGGCCCGCAGGTTTACCGCTAATGCGTTATCGGGTTGCCTGACTATAAGAGAAGCGACAAGTGAAGATAAAAAAGGGTTGTAAGACAAACACAAACAAAAAGAGAAGTGAACTTAAGGCCTACTAGTAAGCTGGTAAGAAGCTCGCAGTCGAAATGACTAAACAAAGATATAATAAAAGTAAAATTAGAAAAAACTAGAGGGAATGAGTTTTGCGTCTCTACATCTCATTCACAAATATATTTCAATAACAAAGAATTGGAAAAATTCTAACAAAAGCGAGAAAGTGCTGGAAATTTAAGATGATCGCCTTTTTAGTTTTAGTTTTTAGTTTAGCAGTGACGTCAAACTAATCAATGCAAGAGGTAGAAATAAATGAAAATTTCCTGCGCACACAGTACTTCATACCTCACGTTTTATTAAATTTCCGAGTTCATTGCACCCGTTGAGCTTTCATCGAACAATATGCATTTTTTCCACCGCCACAGGCAACAAATTTGCAAATAGTTTGAATATGAAGAAACTTTCCTGAAACATTTGCTTTCTTATGACAGCCTTTTTTCTCTTGAATATGGACCGAGCAATTCTGTCGACAAGCATGGATCGAAATGTGCATCTATATATATATATATATATATATATATATACATATAACTTGTAACATCTTTGAGCGAAAGGATTGAGTAGAATGAATGGCGTTGTTTGACAGCAGCTGCGTCTTGAGAAAGTTTCCTACAGATACTTCTAAATGTATGCGTATATGTGTGAGTATATTTGCGTTTGATTGTGTATGCAAGTGAATTATGTAATTGTGGAAAATGAGCGCATTGACCGCTTTGTGAAGGCGTTTGTTCTGAAAGTTAAAAAATTAAGTATAAGGTTTGATTAGGAATGAAATTGGCACGAAAATTACATTTTTTAGTCAATTTTTTTCTAGTCCATATATATTTAGACAGGTAGATTCACTGAAAATAGAATCTAAGCAATATTTGATTTTAAGGTAACCGAAAATATATGTTATATATAAAACACAGAGAAACTGTGAGACTATTTAGAGACTCAGGTTGGTCCAATATCCTTAAGAAATTCCAGCAAAGATTTCTGTTTTATAATCAAATTTCGTAAATTATTCACTGAAGTCTTATTAAAATAAAATTTATATTAATATGCCGGTGAATGCTTTAAAGCGAAAACATTGGCCACAAGAGTTGACATATATGTTAAAGTTATTAAATCATATAAATTAAAATAAGGACTTTAACAAATGGTTATAACAAAAATTAAGTATACCTACTTGCGATAATTTTCCACTAGCTGTGGCAACTACAACTAAGATTTATTCCTATATAGATACAGTTGTTCCACTAAACCTAAAATGTCATTCTTAATGCATAAACCAAGTAATTTCGCCTTGTAGAACCTGTTGATGAACTTAGGTTGTGGAAGTTAGTTAATCATAAAAGGATTAAAGAGAAATAGCTTCGACTCTGTGGTTTACCGATAATAGTTGATATATTGCGCCACCAGTTACCATTACCTATTTCTGAACAAATACAAACAAATATATCAGATAGTTGATTTTAAATGTTTATAGCTCCAAGGAAGTTTTCGATTCATCACTGCACTAATGTTAAAAAGATCGGCACCTAAAACTGAGTAAACACTAATCTAAATATGCCCTAACTTTTCTTTGAACAAATTATTGTTCACTCATGGTTTCCACAAAGCTGCAAAATAAATTAAGAGTTGAGAAATTTCGCCGCAAACTAATTATTTGACGCTGCAGTGTGACCTTGTCTTAAAACAAATGTTTATTTGCAGGAGCGTTCCAAGAAAATATTGCAAAAAATTCATACATTAAAACTTTTTATATGCTTTCTTATTACAATTTTCCTAACATGTAGAGTAATAACCACAACCACAAACACAGAATGTTAGTTCTGTATTGAGTATTTAAACCCGACTTGTTTACAAATTTTGTTCGTGCAATTTTGGCCATAACTCAAGTTATATTAAAAAAAATTTTATATTTTTATCTTAATGAGGATTGGGATTTAGTATTTTCTTTTTCTCTCTCTGTAAAATTTTTGATAGCAAAAACTTTGAAATTATCATCTCGAACGAAAATTACAAAGAGAACTTAAATACTTCATTTTCGAACTTACCATCATCAATAGTCAACGAGAAGCTAAAGAAGCAATCACCAACCAATTTATAGTGTTTAATGTGTCTAAATTACAACTAAATTACAAGGTATCATTCTCTGATGATTCGCCGCGCTGCGTTGTGCCTTCCGGCCACATTAAGAAATAAAGCCTGACGGAAGACGAAACTTTCTTCAAACAAATTTAGATGAAGCTGCAGAATGCCAACAAAAGAATGGCGCAAAGCAAATGCAACTGTTAACTAAAAATTGGCGGCAATGAATTATTCAGTTGCATTGAACAGCGGCAAACAGCACAAAATGAGAAATGACACGTTCGCTGTCGCTTTTTAATACCATATATATGTACGTATCTATTCGAATTGTTTCACCAGCGGTGATCATCCGCAGCCAACATCCGTCGCCATTATCCGCCATTAGCCAATGCGTTGATGACAGCGGCTGATTTGCCGAGCACGTCAATTGTGATAAAACTTTCAAATTGGCCAAAGCCACGTCTATGTGGCGATTCCTGATTGCGATGACGTTGGCAATGGCGACGTCGTTGTCGATTTCGCCGCCGGCGACGGCAACGGAGCGCATTGGGGGCCAGCAAACGATGTCGCCGGTGACAACTTTAAGTGAAACGTGGCAATTTGCATAGGTTTGGCAGACACTAAGCCATACTCCCGCCATTAACGGCAAACGCGAGATCGAAAGTCACAAAGGTGACCCTGTCGCGCGCTTGCCGGCACGTTCGCTCTTATGCCTTTACACCATATTCGTTTGGATTTGAGTAGAAAAATGATGAACGGCGCTTGATAAAGTTTATGCAACGTCGCTGGCGCACAGGCGATGGGTGCGATGGGTGGATGTGCAGGTGACTGGCGCGCTTGAGATTTTCGGTTGTGATTTGCAGAGGGCGCTCGCGTGTAGCAAAAGAGGTTAGAAACGACGCGTGCAGGGCTGCATGGAACTGGTGGTTGCACGGTTGGCTGCGGACGCTGAGCGTAATTGACGATTAAATTGGCCGTGTTGGACGTGAAGAAAAGTTGAAGTGATCTCGGCTCACTCGACGCCCTGCAGATTTATTTCCGCGAATTTTTTCCCAACTCTTTTCCCTTCGCCAGAATTTGCAATTTGATGTGGTTGTGCACATTTCGCGCCGAATTTCGATGGCCGTTGAGTGAGTGGCGCTTGGAAGTGAGAATTAGGCGCTTATTGTACGATTTGGTAGCGTCCCGTCGATGACTCGTATAAACGCGTTGCTTTTGTACCAAGTTTTTTTAAAGTTGGAATTAAATTTTTTTTTACGCCAGCGTATCCAGGCGTGTTGGTGTTGCAGCAACCGCAATTTTAACGCTCCAGCACAACAATTGCACTTGAGTGTTGCTATACAAATTTACGACTATAGGTATGTATGGGCTTTGTAAGTATACTGCCATTTGCGGCAATGTTGCAATCAAGTGAATGACGTGCAACACTGTCAGACCAAGAAATTAACGAACGTATCATACTGACTTCTGTCGAATTGCGCTGCTGCTCCTCAGCTTTAGCCTTGTAATTGTACTTTGCCACTTGGCACTCGGCGCTTGGCTGCCTGAAGGACTGCCCACAAGCAGTCGTGGTTAGTAGAATTACGAAAAGTTTTTGGTTAGCGAGTTTGTTGGTGCGTGCGATATAATTTTTTTGTTTTATTCATTGATATTTTCATTACAAATGAAATTGGAATGACAGAAATACTTTTTGTGGTTATGTTGAATTATTCGAATTTTATTAGTTTTAGCAAGAGATTTGGATAACAACCTTGATATTTATTATCATTTTGGAAGTTTTGATAATGATATTTTACTTCGAAGTATAGAATCACTCAACTTAAATTACTTGCGGAGTTTCGAGGCTTTTGAGACTTTAAGCGAGAATATTGCGAATTGTTATCATTCTTGTCAAAAAACCAAATGCCTGTTTTCAAAGATTTCAATTTATTGAAAAATAATATTTTGTAATTTTTAAATCTAAGGTATTCCTAAAAACATTGTGAAGAAATCTGTGAACGTGTTTTGAAATTTTTTACAAGTAATTCTTTTCCTGAAACTTTCAAACTTGAAAAATGAAATTTTTGAAATTTCCAAAACGTGTTAAATAAGAGGCATTTTCAAAGGTGGTAGACGCAGAACACGAATTTTCTAAGCTATGTCGAATGTGTACTTAACTCCTTAGACGTGCTTAGTCTTTTTTATTTCTACAACTTCTGAAACCATGACTTACAACTGTGACAGAAATAACACTTCGGTGTTCAGTTCGAAGATTTTATGCATACATTTCTCCAAAACGCTATAAAAAAGATATGTATTTAGCACAATATATATAAGAGTAACTTCGAGTTCAGCTTTAAGCCCCCGAATGAGTTACACATGTACGTATTTAGCACTGGCGACAGAGAGTTAATAAGTTTCAAACAAGCTCATAGGTTTTTTTTTTCTGAAGCTTGCTTTATATGTTATTTTATCCATTTACATCTAACTTCGAATTTTATCGAGTTGGTCTTTAACCCTTCGCCAATGTTGCCCATTACAAATTTTCACAGGTTAGAGAGAAATTATTTCGAAATATGATAAGAGAAGGAATCTGCAGCAATCGTAAACGGTTAATGTGTTCCAAAAAGTGTGTGCATTGTACTTTGTTCTCTTCTCAATTTATTTGTATATAACTATCAAACAAGAACAAGATTAAAATTTAGTTGTTTTTTAAAAACTATTTCCGAATTTTTTTATTTACATTTTGAAGAAGAATTAAACAATGTAATGCCAAGTCTCTTTCTATAATTTCGTTAATAAGTGAGTTAAGGATTATAACCATTGAGGAGACTTTGTTGTTCACATGTCCAAACTAAGGCAAGCTAGTACTTTTTTAAACCAAAAAGAGTGAATGACGTGAACCTCAGTTGTGTAAGTAATAAGTAAAAATCCCTCTGTACTTCAGAATCTCTTTCTAGAGACCTAGAATTCCTTTTAACAATGCAATTTTCTGATCTTAAAGTGTCTCCCAAAATAGTTATAATATAATAACAGTATATTTTGCAATGTTGAAAGCTAGATTAACTGCTGACTAGATTAATTGTAGCACTCGGGTATACTGTCAATTCCTCATATTAGTCACTAGCGATCCTAAGAAGCAGGTGTACCCTTCAGTAATAAGTAAGTAACGCACAAAAACTTGTAAAAATCACATCGTTTCTAAAGCGATAATGGTAATTTACTTTTGTTTACAAGTTCCATTGCACACCTCTGCATTTACTTCGTGCGAATGTAAGGAATTACTTTGCTTCGAGTGTAGGATTTCAAGTGAAAAGCGAACCTCATGAATATTTCACTCGCAATCACATTGTTTTTCGCAAACTTCCGAGATTGTTTTAACGTGCTCTCGTAAACTTGAATGCCTGCTGCTACGACAAGCCGTACCGTGCCACGTCACACTAATTCATGGCCAAAGTGCACACACACGCGCACACTCAAATAGCACTTGAGTATTGCGACAGCTACTTGGACCGTGCAGGCAGTCAAAGTTTCGCGCTTTTGCAACGATGAAGCCAACTTGCCTCACACACCCACATGTAGGCAATGCTGCAACACCACCTGACATACATACACAAACACATTTATACATATGTATGTTAGCATGTAAGCACGAGGCTCAGCTCTCTTAGGCTAAGTAGCTGCCTGTGTGTGTGTGCGTGTGTGCCGTCCTTGCTGCATCAGTAAATCCTAGTTTTCATTTCGCCGAATTTGCGGTTGGTTTTGTTGCATATTTAAACGCCACATGCCGCAGAAACGTTGCCTGCAGCTTACAACGTGCGCCACCGCATTTCATGTGATTTTAAAATTCAACTCAACGCAGCTTCCTCCTTGATCGATACACACACACACACACACACACATACACTTGTAGTTATATTGTTATGCATGTGTATTGTAGTTGTTGTTGTTGCGTGTGTGTTGCAATGGCAAGGTGATCGCCGTTCGCAAGGATAACGGGAATTTTTTATGTTTTTAGCGGATTATATCCCCGAGCAATGCGAATTAGCTAGCCATTCGGCGTTGTTGTTGCGTTTATTATCCTTATGGTACAACCTGCTGCTGTTCTTAACTGACTTGTAGCACGTCCAAAAATTCGCTCAATGCCAATCAAGTTTTTGGTTGCTGGTGTTGTTGTTGTTTTCTATTACGACCACGATGTTACTGCTCGCGCCTTCAGCGTTGCCAAGCGCAATGACTGATTATTACAACGCAAGTGCTGAATATAGAATTGCTGGGGGAAAGCAGTTATATTTGGTGAGGCTTTTATCATAATGAGTTTCCACCGCAATGCATATAATTACTTGAGTATAAATTGCTTAGTTGAACAAGTTATGAACAATTAACGCAATAAAAATTTTGAAGTAGTACAAATCTGTGTCTGCGTAGCAGTGTCTTAATGCTCGGTTAATTATTAAGTGACGCATTCCGATTTATTTTCGATGCTCTCCAAAATAACTGTTAATTGATTGGGTACTAATTGAATAATTGAATTATTAATTAATCCAATAAGCGAAGTATTCAGAAAGTGGATACGTTTGTATAAATGAGGTATTAAGGAGGTTGTCGCTAATTTTACCAACAATCTTGCTGAATACACCAAGATATAAATGCAGTATGTATACATAGATGGAACTCAACTTCTGTCTTAATTTAATTTCAACTTGAAGCTCGGGAGCGGATTCTTCAACTTCTAGTGTATTTCCATATAAATACTGGTTTCTCAAAATCACTCAGATCTGTGGAGTACAATCTCGAAAGTCTCCAATATGGCTTCCTGAAGATTTGTCTTGGATAACGTCAACTGTGTTTAATATTAGAAGAGATCTTTAAGTTCAAATTCTATAATTTTTTAGGCAGTAGTATTTTTAAACCAAACGTATCGACCCTCTATCTTTGGTCCTTGCCGTTAAATTTAGATTCGACTTCGGATAACTAAAACATTTGCCATTTAAACGAATACTCATTGGGAAGCATGTCTAATCATGTTGCAGCAATAATGTTTTCATATCAATTACGCAACAAATTAGTCACAAAAAAATATTTAAACCATCGATCAAATGAGTCATTAGCGAGGTACTTTAAGTACTAAAGCCAGGCAATGAAGACGAAAACATCCTCTCATCTCATTTCATGTTTTCTTGAATTCTTTAATTAAGAACCTTAGAAATTTTGAAAGCAAAACGACAGAGGGGAAATTTGTAAATTTATTACAGACAAAACTCTCAGATATTCTTTAAGAGGTACTTAAGTTTTACAGTAAACTTGTTGAAAAGAAAGAAGAAGGTAGAAAACAAATGAAAGTAAACTAATTGACTTTAATTTGTGGTAATTCAAACACTCTTATCCAATAAATCTATGTATGACATAATTAAGATCTCCATGGCAAATATTACTTTGAACTATAGTACAGATATAGTAGTATACATTTTTTAGGAGTTGTGTTTAATTTCATAATTTAAATATAAAAGATATTTTAATAAATATTTAATTAATTTAATAATTTAAATATAAAATATATTTAATAAATTCTCTTTAAATATCCGCAAAGCTTATAATAAATTATGTGCCTATACTTCAAGCATTTACCCTCATTTATTGCAACCCTTAAGCACTCCCAACCTAATAATTATGTGTGTGTGTGCGCTTCGTGACACTGAAATTGACAATGATAATCTCGTCGAAGCAATAAAACTGTCGACACTTTCAGCAGATTGCTGCCACCCAACTAGTTACAATTCATGCAGCACTCTGCCGCATACACTTAGATACGCTTGACCGGTTGACTGCTCGCCTATCGCGGACATGTGTATGACTCTTGGAATTGAAACCAAAGCCCAACGAGCGGAACCCTCGAAAATGACTTGAAAGCATTTCCGATTTTATCGTCAATGAACTGAGCTAAGCGAGCGGAGCTGAAGTGAAATAAAAACGGGAGCACACACAAATGAAAGTGTATGTATCTAAGCGGAAGGTGTGGCCAAGTCGAACAATATACTCAGAAGGCAAGTTGTACGTGTGGGTGCACGCGTCATCCAAACTGGTCTGAACCACTACCAGCTGTCATGTGTGGAAAACGCAAAGTGGCGTGTGACATTTCTGAACTCGCGCGCGACGTGCAGTCACAACGGCAAAGCATTTATGTGCATCTGAATGAGAGTAGCATACATTTAGGCGCGCGAATGCTCATGCTCACTGACTTTTGTCGCGCAATGCCAGAGGTAGTGTACTATTCGTTGTTGTTGGTTTTTTTGTTGCTATTTTGCTGTTGTCATTCTGGCGGTGATAAGTGTTTTGCGAAGCGCGAACATGACACTTGCCAACGTATTTACTGTGTGATTTTAGGCGTTTTGCCATTTATCACACACTTTATGCATTAGCTTAGCGGTATTTTGAAAAATTACCGAAAACATGTTGCCCCATGCTTTATTGAAAGCCGAAAATGACATGTTAATAATAAAACACGCAAAATTATATCAGAGTTGTTGGTGGAAATCACGGTGAATCACGGCAATCACAAATGAGGCCATGTATGTTGGCGTGTACAACGCTGCATGTAAGCACGAAAAAAAAAATATCTGTCAAAGCAATATAGCGGCACGTTTCGATTACGCGACATGATTTCTATACTATTTACTTTTATTTACTTGGGCCTTCTTTGTTAGGCCACCGATGTTGCGCGGAAGGTTCATGAGTGTGGGACACTTTCGGGCTGTCGATAAATTTTAACAGCCCTTCTGGCGTTACCGCGCTGCGCCATTGTCATGTGTATTCATGTACTTTCATGTCGCCGCGTTGCTTTGCCTTTGGCACTTTGTTTGTTTTACACTTCGCTCTTTGGCCTTTGCTGCTGCCTTTTGTGTTTTTGACTTTGAGGATTTTATTTACATACATTCATACATGAGCGACTACATTTACAGTTCACGACCATATGTTTTCTCACACGCTCATGCATTTGTCACAAATGTTTATTTGCACACGCTTTTGTTGTAATGTGTTTCTATAAGAATTTGAGCGCTAGAGTTGTGAGCATGGCTTCGGGATTAGTGGTGTCTGCAGCACTTTTGGTTTCGGCTCTATACTCAGTTAACTAATAGTAATGGAGTAAGAAAAGAGGGTAGGGTGAAATATGGTCAACTCTCAGACAGCGGAGTTCTGTAAGAGAGAAGTCACGATACCCGGATATGAAGCATATGGTCGGTCCATTGATAGACATCGGATCTTTATAGCGAAGAAAGTCGGGATTTGCATTCAGTAAAAGTATTTATAAGCAAAAATTTGGTTTTCGCAAAAGGTTTTGGAAAAATACTTTATTACAATAACAACCACGCCCCGACTCTTTCACAGCTTCCAAGGTGAAATAAGTTTTCTGGAAATATAGGAAAAATGAGAGAACAGAGAAATGAGTGACTCAGTTGAAATACGTGAAATACGTCGATCGAGGACGGAGGCAATAATAATTCGAAGAAAGCTTTTGAAGAGAGAACTTTCGAATCAACTCAGTTGTCCATTCCCCCACAGTTGAATCTGGAACAGTTCTTAATTTTTACGCGGCGAAAAACTGTCAACTCAGAAGCATTCTTCACAATTTTTTGGTGGAATGTTTTCCTTTTCTACAACGACATCGGTTACTAGAATGTTGAGAAAATCAGTTGAATGCATGGGAAAAGCATCAGAGTAAATTTTTGCAATTAAAGCCGCTGTCTTTTTTAAAATGCCGAAATAGTCAGATTTCGGAAGAAGTCTGTCCGGTATCGGGATTTTCTATTTAGCACCGCAATCAAATTTGAAGTACGAATACAAACATTGACATATACGAGGTGTGTTCAAAAAATAACGGGAAGTTTAACAATTTATTCAATCGTCTACATTAATGCTGTCGCCTTCAAAATAGTCTCGCGTTCAAAATTCGATATTATGCACTTATGCCAGCTCATATTCCAATCGTCGAAAAACTTCTTAAACTCGATTTTTGGGATGGCCTTTACATCTTTCACCAATGTGCTTTTAATGTCATCTATACTTGTAAGGCTGCGGCCCTTTAAGGTTGCCTTTGTTCTTGGAAATAGGAAAAAGTTACATGGAGCCATGTCTGGCGAATATGGAGGCTGGGGCATCGTTACAGTATTGTTTTGCCAAGAATTCACGACCAAGCAATGAGTTGTGAGCAGAATTGAGCAAAAGTGAACAAAAGCCATGAATTGTTTTTCCGCAAATCCGGGCGTTTTTTCGGATTAATTCACGCAAATGGCGTTGAACTTGTAGGTAGTACTCCTTATTGGCCGTTTGATCTTGAGGCAAGAGTTCATGACGCACTATGCCATTAAAGTTGAAGAAAATTCCCGTTATTTTCTGAACACACCTCGTACATTCTCCAAAAGCGTGAGTTGGTATACATAACATTCCCAACGGTCAAATGAAGTTTATATCTTTTTCCACATATAGTTCGCAGATATACGCACACATATGTAGGAATACGTTTGACAACATTTTAGCATTTTAGCATTTTAACATTTTCAATGTACGCCTCTCGGTATGCAAATGACAAATGCTTGTTAAACGTTTACTCTTTTATTGCGAATGCTGTTGAAGTCATGTTACTCCCACCTCCCTCTCCAAGCACTTGTTTTTATTGCCTGCGTTTGTTTGATTTCTTCCAAGCTCCTTTGAGTAGCTTTCACCATTCTTCCTCAGCAGCCGCTGAATTGATGACCCAACTTGCTTGTTTCCATTCCAAGTTCCAGCCGCTTGGCCGCTGCTAATACCACACACATTCATGAGCTGCTCGATGTAATTTTTTACTCGGCGTGTAATTCACTTTTGATTTGTCGAAATGGAATGCTCTTTTAAAAGCGCCTTTAATGTGCAACGTGCTCGAACTGTCGCTCACTTAGCAATTTATGCATAGTGTGTGGCGGGTCTAAGGCGGTGATTGTGTAAACTTTGGGTGAATACTTGATTTTGGAGATTTTATTTGCTATTCCATTTCGTCAAATTTTCAATTTAATGCTCTCACTTTCACTTGTTTAGTTTGAAAGTGATTGTTGTTGTTCTTTGTTATTCTTTTTTTTTTGTGTTTTCATTTTGGCTTTCAATACATTTTTATATATATATAATATACAATATATATTATTACAATACATTTTTCGTCTGTGTTTGCCGCTCGTTGTTGTTTGCGCAACACTCAATCAACATTGCGAATGTGTCACGTGAGCGCCAAACGTGATTTCATTTCTATTATGTAACTTTTTCATATGGATATTTTTTTCATATGGATATATAATATATAAATTTATGTAGATATTTATTTAATTTTTGATTTCTTTTTATTAAAGAAAGTTTTCTTTTCTTTTTTAAAAGTTGCACAGAGGTTTATTTTACATGATTTCTAAGAAATTCAAAATTTAATTTATTAAATGACTGTCTTATATGTATTTGATAAATCTTGCACTAAAAAATATACACCCAGAGCAGATAAACCGTAAAAGTTGTCGAATTAAAAATTATGTATATATTCATATAAGATGAAAAAATAGCTTCTGTTCCAATTAAGATTTAAGTGAGTTTATGATTTATGATTTATGAAATACATATAAAAGCACATATTTGCCTAGCACTGTTTCAAAGTAAATTATTAAAATCGACAATTTAAGTTTTCTAAAATTAGTAATATGTATGACATATTCATATAAATCCATAACTAGAAAATATTTGGTTTTAAAAAAATGGGTTTGTGGAGCTGTTATTCGAGCAAATTGCAGGGTCTCGCATAACTTCTTGTGTTAATATAAAGTTGTTACTTCCAAGACCTCAAATTTACGAAGAGCAATTTAAAAAATGCCTTGAGTAACGAATTTCAAGTATGTTCTTATTTCGTATTTCTGGTACCAGATTATTTTGGATGGATGCAAAAACAGGAGTGTGTGATATGAAAGCACTTTGATTGTAAATTTCGTATAATTTTTATTTTTCTTCTTCTTCTTATTGCAACCCTTTTTATAAACAATTTAATATCCATTTCTTCGATGAAAGACTTTACCTTCAGGGAATGAGGCTTGGTCTCGGAGCCAGTATAATTTTAGAAACATAGCCTTCTCACCCACCCACCTTATACCTTTAAAATATGTAAATAACATAAGCTTTGGAACATTTTCATCCAAAATGTTGTCAGCTTTTCTTCCATTTTGTAAGTTATATAATAATAAAATCCGAAACTCTAAAACAACACAACTTTCTAAGAAATTATGCAACAAACCGACAGGAAATTAATCATAGATACAGAACGACATCTCCGCAATGAATAACTTATGATATGTCCTGAAGTAGAAGCTGGAGCTTTACCTCTAATGCTTCTCAGTTGCACTTAATCATGAATTTTTTTTCTATTTCGATATCACCCAGTGTCAAACAAAAATCAAATTGATTAAAATAACCTGCGAAATTTTTATAGTCATCAACTCACATCAAATTAACAAATTTTAATTACCAATCAAGCGCTTAGTTTAGCTTTAGTTTACCGCCATGGTCTTCTCATCGCATAAATGCAAATACTATACCACTTGGGCTCTCCCTTTCCTGGAGGCTATGTTACTACTACTCATATCGCTAGTCATTTCTCATTGGCCATGCGACATTCTGTATTTTATTGCTCAACATGGCGTATACGTCTAACATCTAACATCTAATATCTAACTTTATTGCATTTAAACATAAAAATGAGTGTGAGAGATATCGGAAATTAATATGCAGAAGCTTAAAGTTACATTTTTTTCCAGTTCGCCTTTAAGAACACTGCTACTCTTACATAATCGATAATTTATATTTATTTACATGCATTGTTTACTTGAATTGCTTTAGCAGTTGTTGTTTTTATTGTATCGCAGACAAGTGAAACAGATTACGCATCAACATAAAGTTTGTTTGAATTATTAAGTAAGCTGCTGAGTTCTTTTTGTTGTATTTTTATTATGCGAAACTGCGTTGATTGTAAGGCTTCGGTTTAGCATGGAAGGCGGGCGTGAAAACCGCTGGCAGCCGCGATGAGAGATGAGTCTGCTGCAAACGATGCGTAATGTTTATTAAGTTACCATTATTGCACGGAAGCGAAGGACCGCGCCTCAAGACGGATGCATACATATATATATATATACATATATACACATATTTATGTGTGTGTGTGTGTGTTTGTGTATTTGTGTAGGGATTTAAAATTTATTTTACTGCCGCTTCTTAATCACGCGATTTCGTTAACTCAGTTGGAGGTGCAAAGCGTTGAGCTGAGTTTAATTTATTTGTCCTTTTTCTTGCCGTTTCTTTTGTTTTTGTTGCTCCTGCGCGGCATATAAAATGAAAATGATCGCTTTTATTATTTATTGTTAAAGAATCTGGAGATTGCAGGGCAATAAAGTTAACGAACAATTTAATGAGTGGAATATTTTCACATTCGAATAAGGGTGAAATAACAAAAATGAATTTCCATTGAACGTTTCGTGAAATAAGGAGCACAATTTTGATGATTATTAATTGAATGGCTTATTTATGAATGCTGATTGGAACATCAAATGCGGGAATTCGCTTTAAATTAGCTTCTACGAATTCTTTGGAACAAGTGACTCCGTCTGTTCTTGCTAAGCTATAAAGGGTGACCTATATATTCGGGCACACGCAAACACACACACATTTAGCGGGCGTAGTTAGCTTCGTATAAGCTTCAATTTTCATGCTCTTCCATAAATGGATCTATGTTTATACAATATTCGGCATAGATGCATACATACTTACATCGCGCTTAGGCACTCGCTATTCTTTGCTATTGTTATGTCAAAAGCCATAATAATAAGCCACATTTTATTAAGTACATTACTTTTGCAGGCATTGTTTATGAAGAGCTTCGTCTTACTTCATTCATAATATTATAACTTTAACAACCAACAGTAAATGTGTGTCTGTGTCTGTGTGCATTACCCTTTCCCAATCTTCAGGCGGCAAAATTAATATCATGGCAAATGTCAGTTGCCATCAATTCACTCATTGTGTTCGGTTTATTCCAGAATATTGCTGAAGGTTATCAAACAACAATGGTGCATAAAGCTTTTCTGCTTTAAGGTTATGAAATTAAAAGCAGACACAGCGAGAGAGAGAGTAAATTTGTTGCGGGGTTTTCTTTAGAAAAAAAAAAATGTTAAAATGTTTTGTTGTTAGGGAAACATATATTTGATTGTCTCTAGATATTTTCCCGCAACCGTTTGGATAGCGTAAGGAGGAAGGAATTTCGAAAAGGCTTGAAAACGGTCAACATTTTTTGCTTTAAACCGATGGAATTAATCATACAGATCATAGATCAATAGTTCAGATCAGAAATGAATCTGCATTAAATAAGGTTTTTCATTAATTGTATGTGCTTCTCGACCTCCCGACCAAAAACCCGGAACAAGACAGTTCAGTAGAAAAAACTCAACTACCGCTTCATTATTAAACAGTGAAAACTGAATTTTGTCGAAGTGATTCGTATTCGTATGAAGAACACATTTAAGGTTCTTGTTCTTGCGAAAAAATCGAACTAATACCTATATGTCTCTTAATACAAACAAATTGGTGAATTATGCTTTCGGTTTTTATAGTCGAATTTAACCTCACAAACAATTTCATTAGATTTTTCACTAAAATGCTGCCTAAATACTATACATAATTTTATGACATATTATTTTTCTCAAAAATAGGAAGAGAGATCTAAAAGATTTCTTCAACATTAATACATTTTCGAGAAACGATACCCGGCTACTACTCGTCTAAATACAGAATCAGTATAAAGTATGTTTAAATTATTTTTTCCCAAAACTAAGAAATAAAAAATATATCGTATGTAAAAAATAATGTCTGCAACGAAATTAAAATAATGATACATCTGTTAGGGTGGGTCTTAAATTGCTATATTTGGAAAGAAAAGGTTTGCAAGAGATTTCTTAGGCATTAACACCTAGGCGAATATCACTACAGTAAAATATAATATTATTAAATATTTTACATACACACTTTAGTCACCGTTAGAGATGATTAAAGCCTGTCACTTAGGTATCAATGTAAAGACTGCTCCACAGAGAATAAAATTGTATGAAAATCCGGTGTTATAATAGTTGATAGCACCTCATTTTCTATCCTTTCTATTCTATTTTACTAATAAAAAATAATAAAATTTATTTTTATATTTTATTATATATTTATTATATTTTATTATTAATTAAATTAATTATATTTATTATATTTTATTTATTTTATTATATATTATAAATTTATTTTTATTTTTATATTTATAAATAAAATTATTAAAAATTTTTATGTAACCCACTATTTCTTTTAATTTGCATAACTGCAGAAGCTACAAAAGATGGATAAATTCCCCTAAGTAACCCCAGCAGCGGCTGGATAGAAAAAATCGAAAAATTACAATTAAGTTGTATGTACTTTCACTTAAATTGTCACATATAAAGTAAAACGTACATTAGGGTGTCAAAAAAAATTCATTTATTAATAAAATGTTTTAAATTTCATAACTTGTAAGTAGTTTCTGCTAGTTTTTTGAACTTGGAAAGTTTAAAAGTTTACTGGGAGTGTCCAAAATATTGATGTAAAATTTTATATTTTTATTTCAAGAGTTCAAGAAAATTGCGGCCCAACCTAATGCGAAGCACTCATTTTTAATAAATTTTTCATATGAACAGCGAAATCATTGTGACGTACATTCGAGCCCCACAACGGAAACAGACTATAAATGAAGTTTGCAAAGAAGAAAACTTATACGCAAATTTTTAGATGGCACAACAACAATATTTTCGTAACACATAGCAGCAATGAAATGTGAAAAAGTGACACGGATGACAGAATAATATTCAATTGAGGGCCGTGTGGAATGTCGAAAATAAATAACGGAAAATATAACCTATATTTTTATGTTACATAAGAAAGTAAAAATAATACAAATAGGCAAATAAAAACTGGAGAATCAAAGAAAAGCGCTGAGGCGAAGCGAAACGCACTACGAAGAAGACAACAGATTTTCATAATGGAATTGATTGTGCCGCATTTGGCGTCAGCTTTGTGTGCGCCATACGCCAATGCGCATACTCACACATTGCTGCATAAGTGTATTTGCCCACATGTCCCGTCAGGTCACCGAGCGCTATCGGCTTGACAAGCGCGAATATGTCCACAACTGTGACAGGCTGACTGACAAGGTTAGCTAGAGTGCATTGAGAGCGGTCATGTCGACGGCGGGCGATTGTGATGGCAATCCGCGACCCGCGACCAACGGACCAACGGTCCAACAGCCCGAAGCTCCGACGATCCGTCGGTTAAACGTATTCACAACGCGACGTGATTTGGTGATTTGACCATAATTGACTGTCGCATTCGCAGGACATCAATCATGTCGGCAGTTAAGACAAAGCAAATCACACACACACATACATACGCACACAAAAAGTGACAGAAGAAGCAGCATAAAGCAACGTAAGAAATTTGTCACGCAGAAGGCAATGCTAGACACTAATAGCTGGTACGGACTTATATGTGCCGGAAATTGAAACGGACGCGCCTTGCGCGGAGCGCAAAATGGATGACAAAGTCCAACAAATGAATTCGGACGATAAGAAAGAACAAAGAGGAAATTGAAGGCAAATTGAAATCATCAAAATGATTTACTGTCGTCATTTGCCATTGTTGTTGTTGTCTAGTTATTGTTATTGTAGTTGTTGCGTCCGGGCAATAAATAATTTTAGTGAGGCATGTCGACTTGTCATTACGGCTACAGTAAATATTAATAACCCATATTTACTAATACACATGCGCGTGTGTGTGTGCATTTATGTGTGTATGATTTAGGGAGTTTTGCTTCCTGTTATCTTATGCTCGGCGTAATAGCTCAGAAATTCATGATTAAGTGGCAATCATTTATAAATATTTAAAGACTTAAGCCCATTTATTAGGTAAAAATATTTGCAATGAATGTAATGCAAGCTCATTTATTGACTTACTTTAACGGAGTTACGAGGAGGCACAGAATTAGAGAGACTTCAATGAAAGCTTAATAATTTCTTTGCAATAGGTTAGCAATTTAGGAAAGCTTATACCATTTGTGCTTACTCGTGAGCTCACGTGCTAAAATAGCGTTTGTGCTTTCGCTCTACCTTGAAGAAACGTTTTTTAAAATAAATGCAATGTTGACGGAGACTTACTTTATAGATTCCCTACTTTTATGTGCTGCTTTCAACATAAGTATTCGTACATACCATAACCTTTGCAATGCATGTAATATTCACTGCATTTTTACTAAACTTATTGACATACAGACTCTTATTCAGATTTATTGTCTCTTTACCTAAATAGTTGTCAATAACAAAAAGTTTTAAACAAAGGTTTAAAACTTCAATCCTCAATACTGAAGTTGGCACTTGTATTTATTAAGTAGAATAAACAGCAGGGTGATAATCAAAGTTCACTTACAATTCCGATAAATTATATCGATGACTTATACATAAAACTTTGTGAAAATAGGTTGACAAAAATATGGCTGCTTTTATGAGGCACGATTTTATCAAGAATTAAGAGGTAATGAATTCATATTGTAATTGATATTAGGTGGAATGTACCCAACTCATTAGTTTTCAAATTCATATTTGCCTAAATTGTCTCCCTTGGGTAAATGTAGAGAATTTTATCTCGAGAAAAGTTTTTAGAATTTTGTGAAAGAGCAACTTTAAACTATTGTAAAATGAATTTAGTCATCGACTGTTATCAACATATGCCCAACTTTATTTGCTCTCTTTGCATTTTCAATTTCAAACTGCGCCCCGATTTTCAGTTAAATGACTACAGTTACAATTTGACTGTCGGCAAATCCGTTAGAACAACAAATCAAAATTAAAACTAGCAACATAACAACAACAGAGAAAGTCCCACGCATTACAGCGCACTTAGACGTATAGAGAAAGCGCTTGTATACTATAACACAGATAAAAGCCAAAACAAAACGGTATTCAAATGAAAGCAAAAATCCACAAAAAGCAAAAAAGCAAACAAAAAAGAAACAACAAATCTTTTGTTAGAGGCATTTTCGTTCAGGCCGAATGACTGCGTGTATTTGCGTAGGTGTTTGTGCCAGGCATTTGTGCAGGTAGGCGATAAATGGAGATGCACATTTACACCTGCACCAGCACACACACATAAATGCTAGCGGACGGACGGACGGCTGGACGCACACAAAACAAGCCCGCATTCGCATTGAGTGTAACAAATCGGATTACCTTGCAACGACAGCAATATCAATGGCGGCAACGAACGCAATCAAACGTACACACATACATATATATAGATATATATATATACACATATACATGAATGTCCATGTAAGTAAGCATGGGTGTGCAACACATTCGTATAGCCAAAAAGGCCCAGAGGTCGGTTGCCATTGCAATCGCCGCGAGAGAATGCCAAATCGAAATGGTAATGCAGAGTGAAAATGAAAATCGAAAAATGCAAACGAAATGAAAATGAACGGTATTTGTGTACATGCATATGCATGTGTGAGTGTGTATGCATTTATGTGTAAATGGATGACAGCGTGGACAATGGGCAATAAACTTTTAGTTGTGGGTGCATATGAAAGCCTTTACGCGCACACACATACATACACATATATAGATATGCAGACTTGTATTTGCATTTGTATGTGTGGTGCTAAGCGCTTGGAAAGCATGTGTAAGTGTTGCCTTACAACATAAACGATTACAAACGAGGCGGCAAATCCAATCGGCGATTTTGTTGTTGCCTTTGTTTACAGGCGCCACGCAATAGCGTATGCTCCAACAACAGCATGTTTGTTAGTGTGCTCTAGTGCAGTTAAAAAACGGCATTAAAGTAGCAATTTCGGGAAATATAGAAAGAAATAAAGTAAAAGAGTGAAAAGGAAGAAGCACAAAAGCGAACTGAAGCAACGAAAGAGTGAATGCTAAATGGTGATTTGGACAGAGGACTCTCTCCGTTATAAAGGCGGAAAGAGCCGTTAAGCAGCTTTAAGAATTTAGTTTGAAAAAATTAAATTAAGAACATACAACATTTTACTTTGTATACGCCACAAGAGCACACACATTCGCAAGCGCCCCTGCACACATGCAAGCGAAACTTTGTAGTTTCAAAGCTCCCTCCCTCAGCCCCTTCACACACACTCAGTTTAGCGTTGACTTTTGCGAGAAAAAGTTGCCAAGCTCTGCTCGTGCTGTGTATCAGAGTATCATTACATTCCCCTCGATGTGTGCTGTTCTGTTCTGTTCTTACCTTTTCTCTGTTTTTGTTGCCTCAAAAGTGGAAAAATAACTATTATTACAACATACAAGCTGCAATTTTTTTAAACTGCACTGTTATACACATCTTTACATTTCGGCTTCTCTTTGCTTGCTTGCTTACTCCCTCCCTCAACGCTTCGTTGAGTTTATTTAATGTTGCCTTTGGTGCGTTTCGGTTAGCCACTTTGAGTTGGCAATACTCACCAGCAGATCTGTTGTGTTACATAGCAGCAGTGTTGCAGTTGTGTTGCTTAGGGACTGCAATGCGATACTTTTTCGAGCCAAAGCTGCAGCAGTGGTTAGTAGAAGTTTGTTGCATGGACTGCGGCAGGAGGGGTGGCAGTGGCAGCAAATGTTCAAATGCGTTTTTGTACGCTTTTTCACTTAGTTCGTTAGTTTTAGCTACATGTTCGCTGGTTCATATATTATAGCCATTCTTGTTATATAATTTAGTCGCAGTTGCAACTTATGTGAGCGCAGCGCACAAGCGCAGTGGAGTGTGGAGAGTGCTATATGAGTTTTTTGGTTGCATTAGGGATGTTCATATGAGTGAAAGTTATAGATTTTTAATTTTGTGGCTGAAGTTTGAGTCGAATCAATTTGTATTTAATGGCTATAGCACTGTTGATAAAACTGCAAATGTTGATGGATGAAAAAAAAATATATGAAAATAAAAAATAAAAATTAATTTAATTTTTCCAACAAAATATTTATAGTTTTTGGACATTCCGTTCTGTCAGTACATCTTCTCCCTTAATTTGAAAATACTCAATATATATTAGGATGACCCTAATATCCATACAAAACAATCAAATAGACATATAAATAAAGACAATAAAGTTAATATTTTCATAACTACAATGATCATAGATAATACATCTATTCGTTAGTGATATCCGTGACTCAACTAAACAATTCCTTCTTTTTATAAAAAGTAATTTTTTTTAGCTCAAAGCATTTCTATACGTCAAAATGTGTTTGCCCCTTAATTTCATTATCATTAATTTGTGTTCTATAGTAGATCTCAGGTATATCTTTGGTATGTGACTTGTCAAATCTATGGCTGTGACCTCAGACAGGTATGCAGATTATTCCCTACTTTCTGTACTAAACGCTCCTTGAATTTATGTCTTTCTTCTATAAACTTGTCGCGAAAATATTTGTCTGTATTGTTTGTTCAGTAATTAATGATTTCCAAAATATTTACAAGACGGTTGTTGTGTAAAAAGATAGGTTGTATCAGCGGAGTCTAAAACTCGAAACTAGAGTCAAGTGAAGGAAATAAGTTGAAAACATTATATTCGTAAACTCGAGTTTAAGGTGTAAGTGTTTTCAAACCAACTTCTACCCAAGCATACAGAAGCTTATTTTGCATAAGCTTGCTAGAAAACTCACAAAACCAATATTGGAATGGTTGAACATTTTCACAGTGAGGCTAAACTATATTGCAAAACAGTGTTGCAGCTATATAGACGCCACAAAAAAGTTCTGTTTAAGGCTAATTACTTTTATAGTGACTTATATTATATTAATTATTTATATAGTCAATAGAGTATCTGCGAGTAGTGTTTGTTGGTAAACTACAAAATGCCAATAAGCTCGTGTTTGTGAAGTAGAAGTTTAAAAAAGCACCGAAAAGCACAATCTCCACAAGGAGTGCAAACCAGACGAAGCAAATTTTATATTTAGTTCTCTTTTACCATGCATCATAGCTTTTCTCTTTACCTCAATTGAGCTTTTCTACTATTATCTCAGTTTTATTATATTGATCCCTTAAGTGATCGTCAGTCTGAAGTTGAAAGGAAATATAAGTTCAACCGATTTATGGTATGTGTGGTGCGCAAATTAGGTCCGATAACCATGATTCCCTAAATACACATTTTAGTAAGACACCCATCGTTCCCAGAGCAACCTTAGCTAGTTACAAATCAAAATACTTTCAAGCTACTGATATCTTTGAGAGTTACTCTACAAAATCTGTCCATGAAACTCAAGTGTCATGTGACACCGGCATTTTTTTGGCACCGGCAAAAAAAACAAAAAAGAAGACATTTTCCAACATTTGACTGCGCAAAACAAACTGAGGACCTTTCGAGTGCGTCGCCAACACTTCAAGCGCTTACTGGGTATTTAAGCACTCATACACACACTAAATTGCATAAATGGTGGTTGTTGCAAGAACCTTGTGCTTGCTAACGTAATTGTTGCTACACTTGTTGTTGCCTGCTCTGGCTGCCTAAGCCGTCGTTGTTCCAGATAATGGGACGTTTTTCGTTTTTCCTTCCAACCATCTTTGCACATCTCTCTCACATTTTAATATGCGATTTTCACTGTTTTTCTAGTTACGCAAATATTTATGTGTCTGCGTGTGAGTGTGTGCATACGTGTGCGATTGTGCTGCAGATACACATGAGCCGAGCTGCTGTCGTTGTCCTGGGGACTGTGCCTTGCCATTGTGCGGCACATTTAGCCCGCAAGTGCAGTTGTTGCGGTGAGGTTGAGCTGCTGGCGGCGCGGCGCTGCGGTGCTGTTGTTGGCGACGACGGAATCGGTTGCATTTGAGGCCACTGTCGGTGTCCCTTGCAAATACAACGATGATAATCTTGCTGCTGCTGCTTCTGTTGCTGTTGTTGTTGCTGTTGCTGACGTTAACAAGGATGTTTGTCGTGTTGATGATGTGAATGATGACGACAATGACTGCGGGCAGTGCAAGTTTTCGCTTTTTCCGTTTTCAAGAAACAATGCGCAGCGCCGTGAGGCAGCGGTTGGTCGGAGGCAGGCGGTGAATGGCAAAGGTCACTAGGTGATTAGCAACGAGCCAAACACCACACACTGCCGGCTGACATCGTCACATCACCATCACACACTAGTGGGCTAAGTGCAAGTGGAAAGTGCTTAAAAGAATGTGCACACACATACACACACACACACACACACACACACCTTCCCATACGCTCACACACGGGGTGTGTGGAGAGGCTTTTTGAGTGCCGGGCGCCGTCGTTTATGTGCACGGTGCGCATACGATTGCTTAACTGCCGCACTCTACTGTATAATGCAACATATTATTAGTGTTTTTGTTGCTGTTGTTATTTCAATTGTTATAACAGATGCAGGCGCTGCTGTGGCGTTGATGATTATGATGAGCTAACAAAGCAAATAGTTGGAAATTGTATTAAGCTTGCGTTGTAATTGCTGGTGTTTGAGTGTTTAAACTTTTTCGCACTCGGCGAATTATTCACAACTGTAATTGCTTTTTTTTAATTTTTTAAAGTTCTTTTGTGCACAAAAGCTTGCAGTTCACAATTTCAGTTGGAGCGCGTGCACGTTTATTTGTTGCAACTGTTTGTGGCACGGCTAAAGTTGCCACTTGCCAGTTGGTAGTTGGTAGTTGCCAGTTTCTGTTTCGATTTTCCTTTTCTCCCCCAGTACATTTGAGAATAGTTTCTATTTGACTGCGAAATTTTTTAGTTTTTTCCTGCTTTCTCGGAAATTACGATCTAACGCACTTTTTCAACAAAAACAAACAAAAAATAGAAAAATTAACGTGGAAAGGATGCAGCAACTAAGGTGTATTGTGAATTTAATTGCAAAATATTTATTTGCCCTCAATTCCATCAGTTTGAACAGACAAAAAAAGTGACACATTCGTAGCAATTAAAAAATTTAACCCTTTATGAGACAAGCGACCTATAATAAATTAATAGAAAGTAAAATAGAGGAAATTAAATGACAGAATTATAGTTTTGATTTGCTTTGAGTTGCCGACTACGGTTATTACACATGTGCATACATACATACCGAAAAGTACATACCGGAAAAGTAAGTATATACATATATGTATACCGAAAAGTACCAAACATAAGACATTACAAAAGAAAATAATCAGATTTAATAATTTACAGATTTTCAGATTCTTAACTCTCTCTCGACTACAAGAAAATCCGGATTCAATAAAAAAAATGTATCTCCTTAGTATTCATCTTTTAGCTTTTCATCATTAGAAAATTTTCAACTAAATATCTCCATTTGAAGTTCTAGTTTAATGCTAAAAATTCTTTAAAAAATATTTATTTTGTTAAATGCTGTAGTCAAGTTTGTACTAACTTATTGAAAATTTTCACGATCTGAAAAGACTAAAAGTGTCAGAAATATATGCTTTAGAAATACTGTACTGTTCAAACAAATAATTTCTATTAGCAAAATTAAACAAAAATGTAAGCATTACTTACGTATATAGAAAATTGGTTCATCGTTAAGATATTGTGGGTAATAACGATTAAATAGCTGGTTTAGACGTGGCTTGGAAGAATTCAGAACACAATTTCAAATTGGAATCTCAAAAATTTTTAAAACCTGTATCCAAATTTTCAAGTCAAACCCAAAATTCAAAAGATTACCGGAAAAGATTACCTTTCGAAGCATTGACATATTTTTTATACATCAAGCATTTAGGAGAACCCAAAATTGAATTAAATAATATTTTATTAATATGTGTTCCACGAGAGAATCTTAATAGAGTAAGTGCAAAGATGTTTATCACATTTTTTATCAACAGTACATTTAGGAGCTGATTCGCACAACCCACAACATTTAGCACAGCTGTAAGTGATTTTTCGTTTCTCTAATTTACCTCTTTTACAAATCATTGACTACATTTCGGCGTAGCAGTAAGTTTTAGCAAAGCCCCACACCTCAAGTAGATAAAATACAGAAATGTATGTTTAAAAAGATCATTTAACCTGGTCTATTAGAAATAGATACAAATATAAAGTTTTCTAAAGTATAAATTGGTAATGCACACACACCTCAAAAGAAAAAAACCTTAAGCAGTATTATACCTTTTTAACCGAAAATTCAAAATCATAAATTAGGAAATATCTTAAAAAGATTTACTCTTTATTTAACGTTATTACAAATAAATTATTATTTCCTGGCCGAGCTTGTAGAAACAAGTACTGAAAAATCTACAAAGAGTAGTAATAATTACAGCCCATATTGGGGAGGAATATTATATTTACATGGTATAACTCTTAAAAACTTTACTAATTAAATAAATCTTAAATGCCAAAGAAAAATGTAATTATTTGTGGTCTTATGAAGCATACTTAAATTTTTCGTAAATTTGTTTCGGTGAATATATTAAAAATTCCTGCGCACGTTTTCCTGCAGGAAATCAATATCGCAGGCATTCCGGAGCAATCTACATTTTAATGTACCAAGTAGATATTGCAAATATTTTGCCCAAACTGGTTTTTTACATTTATATAATTTCGATGTTTTTTATCTCCACTTTTGCGAGTGTTCCTTGCATTTTGTGTATTTCTCATTTGAATTCTTGTTTGTCATTGCCAATGGAGCTGGGGGTCAGTACAATTTTTCATACTTAAAATACCAAAATGAGAAAATTTTAGATACTTTAAATGCAAATGACTCTCCGTAGGTTTGGTGGCGCTGCCATTGCCACTGCCACTCTGTGGTGTCGGCGCTGCTGGCACAGTTCACGTCGATGTTGTTATTGTTGTTGTTAGTTTTATTGCAAATGCTAGTTGCCACTACATGCAATGCAGTTCCTTTGGCACATAGAATAATATCCCAATTTAATGCTCCGCTTTCAGATAGTTTTGCGTGCCAACACATTTTCATTGGGTGCGGATATACAGTATTCCATTTTCTAGTATTCTATTTTCTAGTGCCACGAGGAGTTGGGCAAATGAAAGGAAACAACCGCGAGGCCGAATAACCGAAGCTTAGACATACACACGCAAGGCGCACATTTACACTCAGACATGTGTGTCATAAAAGCGTAACATGGTCGCAAATGCAACAAAATGTGGCATGCAACATGAAGCAGCGGAGCAATTGCCGTAAAATAAGTTGCTGCAAATACAGAAGTAAACAGCAAAAACTAAACCGACAACAAGGCATAGTCGCCACCTCCCTTTGCCACACTTCTCCTCTACACCCCCTAACCACCGAAGGCAGTTGCAAGCAAACTTTATTCTCAACTATTTAATTATTTGTTTAATAGTCTATTATTTTTTGTGCTGCCACATGCATGTATTTATTTTACATACCTGTGTGTGTGTTGTTGTTTAATGCCTTTCAAATGTAGAACTGTACAACATAGTTGTAGTGTTGCAAATTTTTCCATTTGTGAATGTGTGTGTGTTCGTGTGCTCGTGCTTTTGAAACTTAAACACCGTCCAATATTGCATATTTAGCGGCGTCAGAGCTTATGTTGCTGCCTCATCAATAATTTACGCTGGCTTATCAATAATTTGCGCTGCCCTAACAGCTTAAGGCCCAATGACAGCAACACACACAACAGAGCAACAACGGCACAATTTAATGGCAATCCTAAATTTAATACCAGCACGAAGGCTAAATAATTTCAACGAAAACCAATAACTATTGAATTTAATTCTAATTCAAATTCGAAAGTGAAATTCGGCAACGAAAAGAAAAATCACATTTGCACATACATACTACCGGCAAATAACAAACACATTAGTTAGAAATTAATTGAAAATCTAATGAAAAAAACTTGGAAGACTTTATGCATAACCACCCAACAGGAAACTTAATGTTAAATAAGAAAAAAGAACTTAGGAAATGAGCAGCAAAGTTAACGGAATTCGTCTTTTTTTTTCTTTTTTTTTTGTTTTCACCTGTTTCATTCAATCCATAAAAATCGATTTCCGAGAATCGCAAAATTTTAGAAACCAAGTTGATAACCGAGGTTGGAATTTTTCCAAAGGAATGTTTGCATAAATGAGAGTGAAGAGCCTCACATACATAAGCTACAAGATTACGGTGAATTAATTATGAAACTAAATTTGTTATTACTAAAATGAGCAAAAACATCTCAGGTCATACTATTGGGATTTGAGCATCGTTGTGCCAGGTAGAGTACGATAGTGACCTCTGATTTCTAGCGGGATAGGTCTGAGATTTGGTAAATATATAAACATATATCTATTTAATGCTCTGATACCTATAGTTATTTTCTATATAATCGATAACAATTAATCGGGAAATATAATTGAACATTGATCAGTATTTTAGATAAGTTGTAGAAGTAGCATAAAGAATATCGAACATCGATAGTTTTATATGTATCGAAAATGTACAGGTTGCTTATCTAGCTAGCAAGCCGGCTACGGAAATGAAATTACCTTAAAAATTATAGAACTGCAATTAAAACAAATTCGGTTGGCGGAAACATAGATAAAATATCAATAAACTTATAGATATCGAAAATGTATAAATTGAATATAGAACAAGCAAGGTGCAAGCGAATTAACCTTAAAATTACATTAAAAATTTTGTAGATACCCTAGAGAAAATATGTATCGAATACTAATATCCATATTTTATGAGAAGAAATAAGGTGATATCAAAAAGTCCGTAGAAACTTCCTGAATTTATAACGAAAGATGACGCTCAACAAAAAATATAGCCATATCTAGCCAGTAAATTTTTGGGCAAAACAGGATGAAAGTGCCCGAAAGTAGAATACACAGACGATAACGTAACAAAAAAAAGCAAAGACATAAAATATTATGTTATAAGACGCAATTCTTTGCAATTCCCAAAATTTTCCAAGATTATTACTAAGTGATTATTCACAGGATAAGTACTAAATTTAACAATTTCAAATATTGTGTGTATTTTTATAATGAAATGTAAGAATTTGTTTCTTCGAAGTATCTTTTGAACTCAAGTTTTTCATATGTGGATTCACTAGCCTCGCAAGATTAACGGTTTTAGCTTCATTTACCATCTTAAAGTGCTTCCTTTCATAATCTCAAAATCGTCGTCAAAATATGGGTACATTTTCCAACAGGGACTTCTATTACATCCCTAAATAAAGACATAAATCAAATTCTCTATGTAGACGTGTCTGTGGTTAATGGCCAGCGGTCTTTACACACCGTTACGGAAATTTCCATTACAATATTCCATTCTGAGAGAAATATTTAATACAATTCCCGCAATATTTTCACAACATTATCAGGTTGCACGCCATTGAATGATGTAAATATAAAAGCTGGCTGGGGGAGAGCATAATATTGGAAAGCTTTTCGAACACACATATATATTCACACATATGTATGTATATGTACGGAAAAAATTGCGTATGGAAAAGCACAGAATTCATCGCCTTTTCGGTTCGCTAATAAAATTTGAGAATGAGCGCGTTCCTCAGCGCACCAAATATAACAACAACACAACAGAAATTGCAAATCACTTTCAATCACTACCGTTAGCATCAAGAAAATATGGCTGCTGCCCAAATCGAGCACAATCAATCGATTGACCATTTCCCTACGTGATGGCAATCTTATCATAAACACTTTCCCACGTCCGCACTTTCATGCAGTATGGCATGTGTCCCATGGAGACAAGAGACAACAAAAGGCCTATGTGAAAGCGAAAATACGCATGAGTATGACCACCTTGCCCAGTCGATCACTGTCGTCGCAACAGCCTGCGGCCGAGACTTATTAAAAATCACTGTCAAGGCAGTTGTGTATCCACGCACACAGGCACACACATAAACAGATACAGCGACATGCAAAGCAAACATTTCGCTTTTGTTATTGACCCTTGTTCCAGCTTTCTTTGCCGCCTTCATTATTCATGACATCACCTCGCCATGTGCTCGTGTGGCTATGTAAATATGTGTGTGTGTGTCTTTATTGGTAGAAGCGATTGTTATTTTAGTAAATAAAATATGCAAACGACTTCCCCAAGCTATGCGGACCGCTATGTGACACCGAGTTATGCACCAACCATTTATGTGCATGTGTAGCTGCGCCTTAAGTGGTGTGTGTGTGTGTGTAGCGTAGCGCGGACCTCAAGGGTTTTAAATTGTTGCTACTTTATGTGGGTCAACTTAAACAAAATATGTTTTTGATTTTTTTCTCTTTTCTCTTGTAGTTTTTGTTTGTTTTGGCAATTTCAGCGCAATCCTTTCGGTTGTCCGTTCTCTCTTGGGGTAAGTACTAAAGTAGTAAAGGGAAAAAAACCTTTTCGGGTTGGTAAACGTAAATAATAATAGCAAATTTCTGCGTAAATATTTTGCATGAGTGCGTTAAGTTTTTAAGTGCTCATAGATTTACGTCATAAAAACATTTTATAAAAATTAAAAAAAGCAAAGGAAAAAAACAAAAAAAAAATAAAAAGTAATGGGAAATTATACTAACTTCAAAATTTTTGTGAAAATAACTACTGCAGCCAACAAAGGAGATTATCTGATTAAGGATAATTTAACTATAAATTATGAAAATCTGATCTTGTTGATGGAAATATTTTCATTTTATGTCAAATTTATTTCTAAGTGATTCATTACATTTCATTAACTTTTAAATAAAATTTAAAGAATTTTGTGTTTGGGTCACCAATTCATACGAAAAACAACTCGAAATTGATGGCATTTCCCAACTGTTTAGATAATTGATGATATACCACCATAATTAAATTCATTTTGTTAATTAAGAAATGGCATACATACCACCTAACGGTACTTAGAACTTTCCTTTACTACTTAGGTAGCAGTAGTAGGTTTACTTAGAATTTTCAGATGTTGGACCGAAAGCAAAACCCAAAGCATTTATCGGTGTTTACGAGAAACACCAAGTTTATTCTTTAAAAATTCGATGCTCTTTGCTAAAACACATCTCACTGGAGTCACACTGTTGACTCATTCAACTCGGATGATCTGATCACCACATGAAAATGTGTTAATAACAATGACAGATCAGTTCCTCAGAGGACGAACAGTTGCACTAACGTGTCTAGTTTACAGTTCAGGGAAGGATATACAACTTGTTTCCTTGTATATTTTGAGGGTACGCTAATAGAGTATCTCGGCAAAATGAAATGAATCGGTTGGAACAACTTTTGGAACTTATTTATTGTAGTTTCAAATTCGGTGAGTCCGTTTTCTATTAAAAGACTCACATCATTTAAAGGTGTGCCCAAAGGGGTATATTATCAATTTTTAATAATATAAAATACATTTAATTTTTTGAGTGTATAAATTTTCGAAAGCTATTTTGTACGCCAAGATCGTTAGTACTGTTATCAATTATCTCGGTATTGTGAATTATTCAAAGTGGCCGAGTTGACATTGTGCACCATTACAAGTTACTCAGTGATGTCGTGAGTAACCTCAGTTAACTGAATAATTTAATTACGAGTCAGGTTTTAAAAAAAAAAGTTATCGCCAATACCTTAGAAGCCTGGGTTAGTAGTAAGTTACTACTACTTACTAGTAGTATTATTAGAAATAAAATCTTTTTCACGATTTTTTTTGGAAATTATTAAGAGAAGTCAGTATATTTATGACAACATATTGGTCAAAGGTTTTCGTTTAACTGACTGAAAAATCGAATCGTGAAGACCCCAAATATTTTTATAAAATAAATATGAGCAGAATTAAAGTAGAAACTGTGATATCTAATTAAGACTCCATATCTTAGCTCTTCCATTTTCAATTTATTTTCTAAATAAAAAAAACAAATGTGGTACTCTTCGATTGAGCTAGTTTGCTTCTGATTAACCTTAATCATATTTGTAAAGGTTTTCAAACAAAAAAAAAAAGCTAAAAATTTAGTAAAAGTCATTACCCGGTAACAAAAATGTTTCTACTTTAATGGTAAATGTTCAATTCTAATATGTCTAATGTCATTTGGTGTAATATTAAGTAAAATAAACTAAATTGCACTTACATTTTTGATAATTTAAAAAAAACGTTCATACATAACATACATAATTAATTATAAAGTTATGTAGTACATCTATTTTTTGCTTCAACGTTAAACTTTTGTGCTAAACCTACACAAACTATTCTATGTACAAGTACATCCATGTAAGTGTAATCGCCTATGAGGAGCTGTCACAACTTCGGGCTACTTATCACTTTGCCACAAATCTGCTATATAAATAAATTCGGTGTTTCATAATCGCTAGCAGCGTTTGAACGTAGTCGTTGTTCGGGTTGCGCCTTCGCTGAAATTATCCTTGTAATAGTTAAATTCCACGTGGGAGCACACTCAAGGCTGCGAAAACAGCTTCATTTGTCGATGTAAAGAGACACTTTCGTGGTTCATGTTGTCAAATTTTCGCTATTTAAATGTTGTTGTAGATTTATGTGCAATAATACACAGTTCAGTATACATATGTGTGTACATATGTATGTATAATGAGACGGCGTTGTCTGAGTTTGAACGTCACTGAAGATTCTTTGTTGGTAAGTTTTTGAATTATAATTTCACCTCAACTGAAAGGGAGATGGAAAATTCGAAGTCACCGTTTTAAAACTGCTTCTACTACAAGTGTTTATATACTTTTATCGTTTCCATATGTATCACGCATGTATTCATTTATGTATATATCTTTACAGTGCTAAGAAAAAAAACTAATCAAGAAGATGGGAACTGAATAATCTGATAAGATTTGCCAAAGTCTAGTCAATTTAAAATGTCCTCGTAAGCGGCATAAGTAATATTTTTTTGGTTAGTTTGAGAAACCTGTTTGGTTTAAGCGAGGAGCGATTTTTAATATGATATGAAATTCTCCATATGAGTTGCAACCCTATTCCATATTTTATAAATTGCGCTTAAAACGCATATAGTTTTGGAAAACTAATGGCCATTACAGTTATTACCTTTTATTTTTCAAATATTTTATAAAAACAAGGCAATCTCGCTCTTAAAAAACTTGCTATTTGACTCATAAATTCCATTTATTTACTTATCTGCTTAAAAAGCTTATAAACCATTTAATAAAAGAAAAAAAAATTTTATATTATAAACTTTTTTATTTTCAAAACTGCCGATTTTTTACACTATATCGTCAGAGTGTTTCAAATATTTCGCATTGGAATTTATTTACAAATAACTGCTTATATGCATGCATTCCCACCATTTCTATTTTCTGATATTTTTTGTTGCTGTTGTATAATTTCAATGATAGTTCCCAAACATCCGTGTTGTGGCTACAACAACAACAGAATTCGGAGAAAAGCGAGTCTGGTATACATATATGAAAGTTGTAGCTGATGCTCACACCTGTACGTAAGCTAATACCTTGAATGGTGAAATACTGCATTAAATGAGAAGTGAAAATGCGCATAAATTGGAAATGAGGTTTGTAATTGAAAACGAAATGAATTTGTTGAAGCACAACATTAAAGCGTTAAAAGAGTATGTCTTTGAGAAGCCTTGCCAAGTTGCTATTAAAATAATATTTTTTTTTTATTACCAAATTACCGAGAAACTTTTATGTCTTTGCTAATATGTTAAAAATAAAAATAAAACTATGTTAACAGTCATAGAGATAGATATACATATATGTATGTATGTGTATATGGATATCCGTATATGAGTAAGAGTATTTCATAAGACAAAAATAATAACTTTCATTTCCGAAATCGCTTTTCAACTGAATATTAAAGTTACGTGATATTTTATACTAAAAAATATTATAAGGGTTGTCATCTAATTCGATTTTTTTTTTTTTAATCTCAGTAAAGTATTAAGAAAGAACTCCATAAAAAAATGATTCCAGATGTTAAATTAATAAATAAATTAAGGATAATTTAAATAAATTAGGGTTTACCATTTGCTTTTAATAAAAACGAATTGATTAATCTGAGATGCACTATGGCAAGTATTAGAAAAGTATGAGAGAGAGTTTTTGTTTGACAGATAGAGATTCCAGATTACACTGACAAAACAATTTTAATAAAAATTTATTTACCTTTAAGCTAATTTGCTTAAAAAAGAAATATAGCTCCCTAAAAATCGTAACTATACAGTATTGAAGGAAAATTATAAGGGACGAGTAGTAAACAAGCGCACGAAGCAAAAGGCATTGAAACTCGATAAACACGCTTACTAACTCTAACTGATAATAATGGTATTTGTAGCTCCAATAAACATACACATTCGTTACTTTTGCCGTTAAAGAATCATTTCCTGCAGGAAAACACGCTTTGCGCACTTCAACGCCTCTCTGCTTTCATGGCTCATTTTCGTAGAATGCAAGATAGTGCAACAATATTATGTTATTATTACGAAAACGAAACGACGCAAACGGAAACAGCAGCCGAAACTGAAATGGTGAAACTGCACAAAACAAACATCTCATAAATTACAGCACAAAGTGTGCCAACAACGACAACAACAACAATAGTAATTAAGCAGATATGACGATGAAAATGCACACGAAATGCAAGCGAAACACGTGCAACAACAACAACAGTAGCAGCAATACAAGGTATGGTATGAATTGAATGAGTAACATTAAAAGTTTTGCAATTGTGTAATGAGAATATGCTTTAAGACCTCGACACTATATCGGTAAAAGAGCAAAAACAACAGCAATTCAGCAAGTACTAAACGCCGGTGCAGGCTAAAAGAAGTGCAAGAAAGCTTTAAAATTGAAACGTAAATGACGGTGGAAGAAGATTGCTAAAGAAGCGGAAGTCTTACGAAAGAATTACGATACCACTAACTGCATATATACTTATGTGCGTGTGTAAGTACATTATATTGGACAATTTCCAGCTCAACTCCATAGTATTGTAGAGGTTATCAGGATGTGGTTTATAGTCAAAGATGGGAAAGGTGTACATTAACATAACTGAAGCTACAGTGTAGTCCTCCTTCCAATAGTAAATTTAAAGGGTTTCATAATTTCCTTGATAGAACCCCAGATAGAACGGTATATTGTGTGATAACTTATCAATTTCTACATATTTCTGAACCTTATATCAACCACAAATCAGTTATATCTTTGGCATATAATATCAACAATCAAAAAGGTTTGTTTGTTCGACTTGAAAGCTCTCTCTTGTCAAGTTTTTTCCAAAGTTATTCTGCATCCTTCAGGAAAATAACAGAGGGAAATACAAAGCGGTCCCAAAACTTGCTAAATTTAACCTCTATAATATTTAAAGGGTACATTATAAAAAGAAAAATAAAAAAAAGGGTACATAAAAAAAATAACCCGGGGTAAGGCATGCCTGTCGTAAAAGGCTACTACGACTACTACTCGTAAAATCCATAAAATGCACTGCATTTGAAATAGATCTTGCTCTAAAATAGGCTTAGCCATGTCAGAAATAGTGCAATAGTACTTAGCTTGACCTGACACTGCTTTATAACACTTTAAATGTATTATGAAAACACTTAAAGAGGCATTTTAGTTCAAGCTATAAATGCCACCAGTCGGAGCTGAATGGGTAACTCAACTGGAAGTAGCCGCGACTACGAGGTCTGACCAGAGACTTTAATCTCGCACCACGGGGAGCAGAAGCCCGTTGGAGTTACACGTCGCTGCGGTAGGCCCTTCGGGGAGTATCAAGGTGGCTGTGGCTTAATACCTGAATACGAATAGAGCTGTTGGGCGGCACAGCTCTGTGTGGAGTTGCATTGCAACCGGGTGTCGGACCCAAACCACGGCAGAGGTTTTAGATAGGCCTCGAGCCCTACCAAGGTGTTTATTGTGTCCATTTCTACAATACCGATCGGTATCGTTTTTAGCAAAAAGCTATCACTGACGGGGCGCTGATCAACGCATTATATTGATTCCTTGTGTTTGTGAACACCGTGAAATTAGACTGTACATACGGCAGGACCCACGTAAAGCACATCGTTCAATAATAAGAAACCCTCTTCATTGAACTTTGAGCGGGAAACACAACAGAAGTGGAACTTTTCGATTGCACAACTGCGAAAGCTATGTTTCAAATATTGAAAACGCCGAGAGTAAATATCGAAAATTTTAAAGTAAAATTTTTTCAAAATTACTTAACTTATTATTACTTGACTTAAATTATTTTGGGAGCAATTTCTCTACAAATTTATATTTTTATTAACATTTTTTACAATCTTCAAACATTGTGCAACACTGTGCAATATATGCACGTGGCACGGTTCATCCCAGAGCTGCTTGCAGGCCAACTTGCATGGAACAACAATTGCAGATGAGCTTAATTGACGTAAAGTTTCTGCACGTTTACGCACGTTTGCCTCGTACGTTGCAATTATGGCGCTTGCGAAAGGAGAACAAGCGGGTGCAGCGCCTCACTAGCAGAACTACAGTTCGCCGTGATGGCAATGCCTGTGTAAAACAGAATTTACTTTTTACCTGTCTGTGTCGATTACTTACGAATATTTGCAGCTTTCAATTAAGCAGCGCGCGAGAAGAAGAAGCCGAAGGAGTCGCGACAACAATATCAAAACCAACAGGCAACAAAAGTTTCAACATTTTATGGTCGAGCGCAAATGAGCGGCACAGCCTCCTCCGACAGCGCATACAGTTCGGTTGAGTACAAATTCATGCAATAAAGTTGTATTTATTCGGTTGAAGGGATGTAATTTCATTTAAGCGAACAGCTGCCGTAAACTGCTTAAGTGAGTTGCCAGGGCGAAACGTATAACGTGCCGAGCGAAGGAACGAAGATCAAATGTGAGGCTTTATGAATATGGCAGCTACAAGCAGAGAGAGAGAGGGAGATAGGGAGAGAGGGAAAGAAAGATAGTGGGCTGACGTAAGCGCGTTAGCGAGTGAGAGAAATGCACTGGAGAGCCATGAAAACAAGTGAGAATATCAGCTATTACAGCTACTTTGTGATTTCTTGTACCGCTTTAAGGCGAGATTATTTTAAGCGACAGTTATATATCTGCGGGTATACGCTTATGTCCAACGGTTGCCGTAAAAACTAACTAGAACTTAGAAGTTTGTTACTTTCTTAAGGAAAATTTCTGTTCGTAAACTAGTTTAATAGGCAATAATATAAACTACACTATTTGACGTTGCAAACCGTTTTTGGCGCCGCCAAGTTATGGATATATATAGATATATGCAATTTGGATGACTATGGCTATACCTACATTATGGTTTTGTACTCAACGAGAATGATTTTTGGACCTTCTTTCTGATTTTTGAAAATTATAGATTATTGTAATCACTCATTAAAATATATATATAAGTTTCATAACCTTTCATCTTATTAAAAAAGTGATATTTCCTGTAAAAATTAAAAAATTGAAAGACCGAAGTCAAAGCCAAACCTCATTGTGTTCTGTTGTTGTTAAAGAATTGTCATAAATTTCGGTGTGTTCAGGTGTTTGTTGTTCATACAAAGAAGATTGGGTAAAGATTGTGTCCTTTTTACAAAATAGAAACAATAAGAATTTAAATTGAATATTTCATTGACTACTCAAAAGAATTGCTACCACAAGCTACGATTCAAACAGAGGGCTTAGTAGCACTAAATCACAGAAAGAGTCCAAAATAGGTACTAATAGGTGCTACTAGGCGCGCCTACCTCCTTAAAAACCTCCTCAAAATTTTTGTAGCAACTGCACTTTTATTTCCAATCCACAAGCAAGCCTTTCTTCAGCTAATTTCGGTCACAATTTGTATCTACAATACTCCTTGGTTGTTGTCTACAAGTTCAGTAGTCTGTGTTAGGGAACATATGCTTATATAGCCGAACTTTAGGGTTTCAATTACGTAAGCTTTTGTTTAGCGAGAAAGCAAAACTTTTCACGGAGTTTCATAAACTACCGACCAACTTTATGACATCCCATTGCACATATTAATGAGTTTCCTTTCATTTAATTTTCATGGTTATAACTATTCGTGACGTGTAATCAGAATACGCGTTAAAGGAATGGAGCAGCAAACGAGAAAGCTTTCCTCTATTTCGAAAAGAATATCTGCGATCATATCTGGAATATGTATATTTGGTTTGTGTCTCAACTTTTCCTTTTTTAATACTGCGCCCAATTGTAGGCAATATTTATTGCACGAAGTCATATTTGTTTTCCTTTAGTAGTAAGCACCACATGGGGTTAAAAAATGTTGTACTAGGTTCGCTTCTAGAGAGCGAATTGTTAAGTATATAGTATAAGCTTATAAAAGAAAATCATTAAATACTAAGGAAGAGAGAGTCATGATGGTTTGATGTCATAGTCGATGTTATGGTTAAAATGTATTATCCAATAGAAAAGAAACATTTCAACCCTCCTAGCAAACACAATCATCCACCCAACAGGCTTTCTGCTGGGCCAGTGCCTTCTAACGCCGTGCAGACTGCCTGTTGCCGGCTGCTGAGAGCTGTTTGGCGATAGTTGTCGCCACATTTCAAAAGTCATTTTTCGCACTATCTCAGTATGTATGCTTGTGCGCTGCAAAAGTGGCTTTGTGGCACAGATTTGTTGCATTATAATTTGCCAACTCATTTGTTGCAAATTTTCACGTCTGCCACTGCCACAGCATAAGCAAACTGCGTTGCGGCATCTTCCTTAAGACAAATGTTGCGGAGTCAAGTATACAGTAAGCATTCCTGGAAGTCGTCAACATTCCTAGCTACACATACTTATGTGTGTGTGAAGTCGCAGAAGTCAAAGTCTTCAAGTGGCAGGATTACTTTGGAGCATTGCTGCGGATTTAACTTTTGATACCAACTAAATACACCGTTCTTTGTCTGTCTGCCTGTCTGCCTGTTAGTCCGCTTGCCACCAAGTTTGACTGCCAGCTTACCTATTTGTGTGAGCGTGCAACACTTCGTTGCTGTAATACCGATGGCTTCGCGGTATTTTTTATTTTTACTGTATTGTTCACGTGTTTTGAAGGGGACGGAGGTGGAGCACGGAGGTGCCACTCCCTCCAATGCACTTAACTTTTGTAAGCGAGAGGTTGTGTTATCAGTTGCAAGCATATTTACACGCGCAACATGAGCGCGAAAGAGGTGGCGGCGGTAGTACAAAGTGCGGCGCTGACACGAAAAACTTTCGCACTAACTCCACTCACACACACACAAGCAAACATACATATACATCTACAAAAACAAATATGTGAGTTCTCACTCAAAAAACTCTCCCTAAAGACAAACGCAGACAGGGGAAAAATATTAAACATTCCACCAGCTCATCATGGCTAACCAAAAGCTTGTTGTTGTGTTTCGTGTTTTTTATGTGCTTACAACAACTTCCACGTTGATATACTAAATGCGCTCATCTGCGTATTTGCTTCATTATATTTAAAAGTTGTATTTTCAACTTTTTTCCCCGTCCAGGGGAGGGAAGTTTTTTCTTTTTGTGTTCTTTCTGTTAATGCAACACGATTTTTCGTCGAGTTTTCTTGTTGCATGGAAAAGACACGAAGTCACGTGTTGCGACTTTTCCCTAATTTGCCACACACTTACACACGTCAGCCGCGCAGGTAGTCAGACAGCCGTAGGGAAATCATTGGCGCACATACAAAGTGAAAACAGGAGTGACACACATGTGGCAACGCGAGCGGAGCAAAGAAGCGGGATGTTGTTCACTTGTAAATGAGCTCGTTTTGTAAACGGCTGCTGCTTGAGGAGCAGTATGGATCGCAGCAGTGTTAAACGTTGTTATTTTTATTGTTGTTGTTGCAGGAAAGCAAAGCTAGAACTTAATGCGCGCTCCCTTGTCTCTTGTTGCATGCATTTAAAACGTATGAAAGAAGCGCTTGGCGTATTTAAGTAGCATTTTTAAGTTATGAACAGAGATTACGGCGATTACTCACACAAACACACCCACCTGTACACCTGTACATGTACATACGTGCGTATGTGTAAATTTTGGTGTCAAGGAAAAGTTTTCTTTTTACAAGCGTCATGTTTTTGACACCTTAAGGACAATTAAGAGCGTCGCATGTATTCAAATTCGGCAGCGCAGTCTCTATGCATACGTATTGTTGTTGCTGTTGTTATTAAACCATTGAAAGAATCGCACACCGCACTTCGAAGGCCTGTCAGCCGCAAGGTATTTGCTTTTGCGAAGAATTACTTTGTCATTTCTTTCAAAATTCTTTCATTGCTATTGTTGTTGTTATTATTTCTTTTACTTATTTTTATCTCTTATCTTTTTTTGCACAATTCAGTGCCTGCAGCAGTTGTCGATGTATTCACGAAGGGTGTGAGAAAAAAATTATAAACACATGTGCCACAACGCTTCGCACTGTTGTGGATTGCAACAAAAGAAAACAATCTTCTTGAAGAGTGCAAATCGAAAACAATTATTGACACGTGAGTCATGTAAATTAAAAGCTGAACTTGTGTGTGCTTAGGTAAAAGAATAATATTTGTTTTAGTTATTTAATATCTTTGCGATTCCATGAGCATATAAAAGTTTTGATAACCAACTAGGAGAAGTACGGAAGAAAAGTGATCTTGGAAGATACAGCAAGCCCACCGAAACTGGTTATCAGCCCTTTTATTGTATCGAAACCGAAAATGAAAGCTTTGTATCCATTCTAAGGAGAGTTTGGTAGCATCAAACATTGTCGATTGGAACTCAATTTGATACTAAGTAATACCCTAGATAGCTGGCCTTTGCATTTGTTTGTCCGAATTTTATCGTATGATCAACACATGCACGTATCCACTTTGAAGAAATCAATGAAAGGAAAGTACTCCGTTTAGTAGGTCATTCTAAACCATATATATCGGGAAGGATATCTTTTTCTTCAAGTGCTTTTACTTACATATGGTAGAGGAAGATAATAATACTTGTTTTATCCGGTTCTCAAAGACACCGTCTGACAGGTTTTTACTCTCATATTTTGTTATCAGTTATAAATAAAAAATCTAAGGGACTTTAGACGCAATAGAGATGATATTAACAGTCATTACAAAGTCACTAAGTAAACCACCTCTATAAAAGCTGTTGAAAGACCCTTAACAGGAGCCATACTGTTATACATATGTTATGCATAAGAACTACCCCGATACAGTTTGGGACTGAATGTAAAGTCCATTCCTTTGCTCTTATGCAAAGTTATCTAAGAACACCAAAATATTATAAAAAATTCTCTAGAGCGTTTGTATTGGATAAATTTGTGATACAGAGATGTGCCTTCTGAAGATTACTTTAATATATTGAACTTGAAGCTCAGATCGAAAGCTCAAGAAAACTCGAAAGCATTAATAATGTATATCATATAAGCATATAGCATAAACTTCTGATTACCATTTGATGGGCTCGGATGGAATTGGGTTGGATTTGATGGACTAAAATCAATAACGGAACATAAAATACTTTCACCCGAAATGTGGTTTCGGCAATCGATTCATATGCCTGAAAATTTTACCGTTTTACGAAATTTCAAGTTATGTATAATACTGCCTGGAAAGATACCTCCACGCCTGCTCTTTACGTGCCCCCAGGCCTTCCGCCATATGCAAAAAGCAACTAAAAGCATTTTGATGTAGTGAAAAAAACCGAAAGCGAAGGAAACCGCCGAAACTATCGTGCACTCATGCACACTTTTATCTACAAATTAAGATGCCACCTACATAAAATATATTTATCATATGCTTGTATATCCACATGTGGATCAGCACACACACACACGCACAGCTCGCTGAGCTCTTACTTAACACCCCGCAGCATTGCTAGTGTACTTGTCTGAGATTACGAAATTATTTCAGTTGTCTCAATTAGCGCATTTTCACATGCCACATGCCATACCCTTCACGCCGCACGCTACACACACGCGCACTCACACGCGCACTCACACATACATGGGCAAAAACCTCCGCCCACTCCACACACACACACATATGTGTAGCTATAAACTTTTGAGGTAAGTAATTCGTTATGCTGCCAGCAATGCTCGGCTAGTTGTTGTAGTGTCGGCTTTGATATCTTCGTGCAACGAGCGCGCAAACTCAAGGAGGTGGAGGGAAGGCATAATATTGTTCAGAAAAATTGCAAACAGAAATTAGAGAAGCATACTTTTACCTTGACTCACTTCGCAGAACCAGAACCACTTATCTTCCACCCGTACTTGTAGCTGAGTTTTTACGCCTCAAAACAACAACAACGACGACAGCAAACAACATGATTCTTGCCATGAAAGTGTGCAGGACAAATTAATTAATTAAAAGAAAATGGAGAACGCGAGGTATGTACACTATGTTGTAGCAATTCTTACATAACGAACTGAAGACATTGAGATGCTACAAGCCACACACACGAACAACATGCATACATACATAGGTGAGTAAGAGTAGGAGCCTCTCTAACTAGCAAGGCAAAAGATCTGTGCGCCTGCAAGCACATACCCAAAATCTTTTCAAATGTGTGTGTGCGCGTTTGGGTGTATATGAGCTGAGTGGTTTTCGCTGAGTGAATTAAAAGAAAATTCCTGAATTATTGTAAAGTGTAACGGTAAATGTTATTACAAATTAAACGCGTGTTTATACTGGGTTTAGTGGGAAAAAAGTTTAGTGTGTACAGGGCTGCTTCAAGTGCCACCGATAAGTAGGTAAGCGGGGCGACAAGAATATTGTGTAGTGAAATATGGCTCCTGTATAAAATGGAAATGAAATTAAAATGTAAATGATGGAAAATAAATGTGTACACCTACGCCAAGAAAGTGTGTTAACGTGAAGACAAATATGTGGGGGGAACTTCTTCCCACATTAATATTAGGCATTTATCTCTTGTCATTCTGAAAATACCATATTTTACTAATTTTTCACATATTTTGAATTTAAAGAAACACCAATGGACGTTAACGTTTGGACATTATACAGTCGACAAGAATTATTGTAAATTATAATTGCTTAAGTAATTTTTGAGGTGTCGACTTTTGCGAACAAAAAGTAAAAAATTCGTTTACATACATACATCTCTAAATAATCCCATCATTGTAAAATACTTTCGAGCGCAGCTTAAAATAGAAATTAATGAAGGTTATTATATACTGCGACGCGATTAGTCGAGTTCTATATACTTTCTAAGGGGTAGATTACAGACTCCAACCTAAGTATATTATAATACCATATTTATTAGCCTAAGTGTTTGCTCCAAAAATAGTAATATGCACCAAATATCATTCAGCTTAACTTCCTTGCTCGACAATAGTAACATGGTTAGACCCCTCGGTCAGATATTGAATAGGGTTGCCGCTTATTTATTTCAATTCAATATGACATTATTGGTACCAAAAAGAGGTGTATGAGCAGAAAGTATTTGCAACACAGTTTCCATCCATTTCAAAATGTCAAGAAATGAGTGATTATGTTAAATTTGGATATTTTTGGAAATAGTTCCCAACTATCTGAGAGACAAAATCTGTTTCAGTATGTGGCAAATATCATATGCTGGTGATGGGGAAATTTTGTTAAGAAAAGTTAAATAGAAAATATGCCAAACAGGGTTATCACTTTTCTCATACGAAAATAAGATCCGAATGCCTTCGAGTCGAGAATTTTTTCTGAATCCTTTTTTGGTTTTTTCTGTTTTCTGTTCGTTACGCAAATCGCAAGTAAACTTTTTATTCGATTTTTGACATTATTGAAGATTAAGTTTTTCCCATTTTCCCCATGATTAAAAACCTTCAGAGCATTTAAATACGGAAAACGCAATTTTTACATGCAAATGCACATTTTAAATAATGTTTATTTAAATAAAATAACCGAAAGAAGCGAGAGAGAGTATAAATTTTTTCCAGAAGAATAAATGTACTCGCAGCGCCTATTAAAAACAAAAAACAAAAAATCAGCTCGTGAAAGTTTGTAAAAACCCGTGTTCAACGCATAAAAACTCATCACTTTTAATTTGAGCAAAAATCAGTGATGTTGCAAAATGGCGCGTAGCAGTCATACACGCCACTCATCCGATATCGTTAATAGTTATACCGTATTAATAAGAATTAAGCAAAAAAACATGTATACATACGTGCATACATACATATTACTTTGCAAAAATGCAAGAATGGTTGAAAAATGAGCGAGTGTGTACAAAGGTTATGTATATGCATAAGTGTGGCAGCAAAAAATTTTAGAATAGATCAAAGAATTTATTGCTATATGTAATAACTGTTATTTTTGGCAGGTACTGCGCGATCTTGCCACAATTTCAACAATTTGTTGCATATTTAAATTTTTATCACAGCATTGTCGCACTGTGGTGTGGCGCCTCCGCTACGCGCATGCAATTTGTGCATATTATTTTACGTTTTTAACATAAAATTTCCTTTTTTTTTTGTGGCAATAAATTAACACATGCGTATGCATATGGATGTGCGTCTGTATGTGTGTCTATGCTGAAAATATTCAGGTGCGTGTGGCGCTTGCAACTCGTGCAAAAACGCTGGCGCCTGTGTATGCATACCGCTTTTTGCCACAATTGAAATTATTCAAAAACGCTTTCATGAATCTTTAGCAGCAGTGGTGAGTTGCAGTCCAAACAACAAAAACAATAAAATAGCGCACGCTTTGCATTGATCATTGTGCTTTAACGCCTTTTGCAAGCTGTTATTTTTTAATAACAAGCTTGCGGTACACATGACGCGCATTCACACACACGCACACTCCCACCTACACAAGAAGAGCGGGAAAGCGCCAGCACAAAAGCGTGTAAATTTCCTTGTTTGTGCGTGTGCGCTTGCAGGGGTGTGCTAGAATTGGTTTATTGCGCCTAAACCGCTGCTAAGTGCCTCATTAGCATATTGCGTGCCAAAAGCCATTGAAAATTCTCGATAAAACTCTCAAGTGAGTAGATTAAATCGATTCTAAGACACAGCGCAGCGCGAATGCGAGCGTTTCACACTTTCTCTTCGCATAGCGCACACATCCATACAAGCACTTGCCACAGATCCGCCTTTTTTGTGTATGTGTGTGAGTGTGCGCTTTTATCGCAACAACTGAGCCTCTCAGCTCACAGCCACTCATACACGCACACAAACCAACTGCGCAACAACTGCACACAACAGCTACAGCCTAACCATACTATACACTTCGCACACGAACAGCGTGTGTAGGAGAGAGAGGCGAGGGCGCCCAAGATGCTGTCAACCGTATGTTTGCGGTTGCTTCTTTGCGGCTGTACTTTTGGTGGTTACCTACTCAAGGATGCAATCAAGTACCCGGCAGACGCTGCCACCACCGCGGCCACCTTTTCAGCTATATTACGCTTTCGTAGTTGTTGTCATTGTTGTTGCTATTTTCCCCCGAGGGGTGTGTGTAAATTTGCTAGTTTGTTTTGCGGTTCAAAACGCTGTCACTGCACTCAACTTGAGCCGACTTTCTGCTTGGCGGATTTTTGCTTTTATCGATGCCGTAAATTCAAATACTCACACCACGCACACACACACACATATGCTACCTATATAGGAGTATGTTGACTTTATTTTCTCCTCTTACCATCAAACTCCGTAACGAAATTGAGCATGTGGTTTACAAAAGTAAATTCCTTGATAATGTCAACGTGATAAAAGCGCTGTTAAAGCAACAACAACAACAACAACAAAAAAATCATAATAAAATTCGGCATATATTAAAGCGGGTTCGCGTTTTGTGAAGAAACTAAATTAAATGGCACACGAAATTTCATTTACTCCGAAATAAATCTCTCTCAGTATAGGTATATGGAGGCAATACCGAGAAACTGTGTGAGAGAGAGTGATCTAGTTAAGGATGGTGCTAATGAAAGTTCCACATAAATGTCCGGGGATGTCATACTCCAGCAAACAGTAAACATATTTTCAATTCTTCATACAGAAACATAAATAAAGAAAAGCCTGTCCATACGACTTACTAGCGGAAATATTGATCCTCCATCTATCCAAATTTACTAATTTTTTAAAGCGCCATAGGTTTGCCATTTATCTGCTCGCTAGTTTTGAGCGCTACTCTCTTGTCAAAAAATTTACGTACAAAAGCAACAACGAAGTTAATGAGTTGGTATAGTTAGTTAGCGAACCGCAGACAACTAATTATAAATAGCCTTCGTATCGCCATATTTTTTAAACCGCTAAGAGAGCTTAATCACATATTGGACAAGATATGCCGTGCATATTTCTAAGAAGTTCACTATCTCAAGGATTCTGTTATAGCATTATTCATATGACCTTTAGAATTGATGACAATTGGTTGATAAAACACCCTAGCGAGCGGTGTGAGTTCTAATAAGAATACGGGAAGGTCCTATGACCTATGACCACAAGTTGGCCGATAGCGACCCCGGTACTTGATGCAAGTGGTGGTAATTAGAAGTATCCTTCTTTACATAAGCGTATACTCCAACTAATTGCAGGAAGATGAAGTACAGATATTATATTAACTCCCCTAAAACTCAGACATTGAGAATTTGCAACTCCAAACACCATTTTTCGGCTTACCAAACCTTACCTAACCGCAATTTTTGTATTTTCTATGGTTTCCTGTTAGTTATTGAAGATACAAATACGCTTATCATTACTAAATACGGCCCGAAAAGACCCCTTGTTCTTTGTTATGAAAGTTTCGAGAAAAGTTATACGAGGAAAATTCCAAAAATTTCCCAAGAAAACATTAGATTTATTTTTGAAAAAACACGATAAGGGTTCCAGCAAAATTGTGTCTAACGGAATAAAAAATATTCCTCGTAATTTGAAACATAAAAGGTGAGACCGTTTCTAAAAAAAAGATTAAGAAATACTATTCCCACTAGACTCGGAACCCAAACACGACCGGAGAGACCGGAACGAACCCGGATTTATAACCCCTCAAGAACTGTCAACTCTGCAGTTTCCTTCTCAAGATTGTTTGGAAATGTTTTCTGCCACTACAACCTCCTTTTCGATATTGTCTAAGAAAATTTGTAACCTATAAAGTAAAACATTTCATTTTCCTTCTTAATATATGCAAAAATGACTTGAAGCAGCAATTTGGACTATCTAAATTTGATAAACGAAGTCATGTAGTTCTACTTTTCGCTAATAAAAAGTGGGCCATATCTATACATTTTCCTATAAATGCATATTTAACTTTAATTTGCTTTAAGAAGAGGCGTTTTTGTTTCATTTCGATAAAATAAAAATTTACGCTCTCGTCTCAGTATATCTTTGCAGATGCGCGAAATACCAAATGAATAGAATTTAGCACCAACATATTGAGCTTTATAAGGCAATAAAGAGTATCATAAAACGAAATCACAAAATCCAGCAACATAACAAACAGCATGATAACACAGACAACGGCAATGGTCAGTAGAATAGAATGCCAATTAGGCCTTTTATGAATCTCCTTCAACTGACTATATACCAAAAGTGCCAAATTTACTATCACTGGACTACACATAAAATTTACCGGCACAAATGTCAGTGTACGTGAGAATGAAAACAATCACTGATGTGTGTGTGAGTGTTGCTGACGAATTACACAACAACTTAGTTGTACACCAAATGAATTTGAAAACACTAACGTGACCACACACACATTTATACTTATTTACGTAAACTGTACACTGTCCAATATTGGCTAAAATTGCGTAAAATAGTGAGTGAGCCTTAAGGTAGGCAAAGATACGAGCAAGTATGTAAATAAATAAATGCCGGTACTGAAATAGCGTCGAGAAGAAAATTAGCTGAAACGCTGAATTGGCGAATAAATTGCTGGACAGGTCATTTCATGTTCATTAAGTAGCCAGAACAAGCCGATAGGTAAGCTGGCAACAACCGGACGGGGGAGGCTTGGTGGGTCAACTGAGTGGGCTTCTTAATCAGATGCTACTTGTTAGTAATCAAGACACTGTTAAGCCTCTTGCAATGCACCGTCATTACAGACTCAATGAAATGTAACATAACAAATCAAAGTTCACACTCAGCACTTGGTCTAGTCGAGCGTACAGGGTTGCATTAGCAACACGGTACTGGTCAGTGAGAAGTCAGAAGCCAAAAGCCAAAAGCCAGTGTGTGCAATTTATTAAGTGCGCCTTTGTGAATGACCGAGCCAATAAAGTACTGGTGAGTATCTGCGTATGTGAGTGTGTGTGTTTGTGGTAACAAACATATAAAGGTGTATCCGATCTTCAGGGCGGCAGGGCTTGCCCGTTTAAGCCGGAAGCGGAATTGACCTTTTATAAACGCCATTAAATTGCCACCTTTTACCATTAAGAATTGCCCTTGCGCTAGGTAATATTACCACAAGCAAGGATACCCACAAGAAAATATGCTCGTTCACATGCGTGTGGCAGCAATCAACGCAATGAGCGTCCGCGGAGGCATGTGGCATAGCCTAAATGCCAGCAAGCTGCTCGAATAATAAAAATTTATTGTGAAATAAAAAACAATTTTATTTATTGGTATTTAGCTGAAGAGGAAGCAATAGAAGACATAAATTGGAATGCGGCCAGAGAACGGTAAAGGGTGGCAATGGAGGCACATAATGGCGAGAAATGTAATGAATTGGAAGCGAAGAAGACGCTTCAATGGCAACCGAAATGGAAAATAAAAATCACCACACCACAAAATTTAGTAAGCACGAATAAAGCGAAAGTCGTTTCCTGCGTTCGCCGCTACATGAAAGTGCGGTGTTGCCAAAGAAAAAAATTATTATAAGAAATAAAAAAACAAAACGGAAATGAGACTGCGCTCAAGCGAATGCTCGGAAAAGTATTATAGTGGAAATCAAATGGAAAATATATTATTACTGTACGTAATGTGAAAGAGTACCTACTCGCTACTACGGGAGGCGGAGATGTAGAGGCGTTGCCGTTGTTATAGGTGACTGCGCCTGAAATTGTGCTAGAAAGATTTTGAGTGCGACTTGCAGTTGCGACTTGTTCTTATACGAGCATTTCAAAGTGAACCCGTGTGACGCAGGTGCACGCTGGGCCAGTCGTAACGAATGAAGCTTCGTAAAAATTACAAGCGCTGTAGAGTATAATTTGTGACCCTGACATATATTTTTAGTGATTTACTTTTCCAGATTTTCTTTTCAAAATTCGAATTAAAAAACGTATTTTGTAAAAACGTACCTCACTATAATAAAACCTTCCTCTATAGCATGCATGAAATCAATGTTAAAGTAATTAAAACAAAAAGCAGTCAGCACTAAATTTTGAATGAGTTTTTAAAAGTCGGCTTCAACCTTTGAGCGAATTTAAAGAAAGTTTGAGAGAGTAAATTATACTTTTCTATAAACCTTTCCAGCAAAAGATTAATGAATACTTGACAAAAAACGTTCCTGCACAATTAACATTTCTAGTTCGAAACACAAATGCCTTTAATTTTCATAAATAATAATAAAGCATTTGGATTTAATTCTAGTGGAGCCCTTTCATAGGAAAAATAAAAACTTTCCAATCTGCCTGATAACAAAGATTCAATAAAATGCGGAGAACTCTCCAAAACATAAAGAGATCAAACCGATTAACGTAAACATATTTAATTACTACGCTGACAATATTTGGTTAACTATATGTGTATTGTCTAAATCTTCTTAAATTTTCCTCTTCTTAAAAATCTTATAATTTTCATAGGTGGTATAAAATAACTACAAACAACCAAATGGTTGTGAAATCTCCAAAAGATCACTTGAGTAAAGTTTTTATTAAAATCGAAAATTTTTTGTATCCACCAAATGTTCCACAAATTTCATAAAGGTTGTTTTCAGTCTCAGAAGAAATCTGTTTTCACGGTTGCATGTAGCTTTAGTTTCTCGAATGTAATGATCTTGTCAATTTTCTCAGAGTGAGCAAGAAGTTATTCAAGGAAAGGAAATAAGTTGTTTTTGTTGTAGTAATTAGCAAAGCTCAATAAATATTGTGAGCAAGTATTCTGATGAAAACAATACGAATCTATATCGGTAGCATTCAGAAGACAAATAAAAGCACTGTACTTAAAAAGCACGTATCTCGAATAAGTTAACGAATCCTGATCCCAAATCACAATTAAGAGCGCCAATACAAAAATAAAAACATTACTGGTCTAATTGTTTAGGAATTCATCTGCGAAAAAGATTCGAAAAAGAGGATTTCAGAGCATCACTACCAAATGATTTTCGACTTATTGAAAGACCTATTTTCGAACACTAGGAGTAATAAAAATAGATTAGACGCAATGTTAACATTTTTATCGGCAGCTGCTTGAGTATTTTTATACATATTGTATATATATATCAATCTACCATATATTATATGTGTGTGTACTAATTGTGCATTCGGTCAGCTTAGTTCAAGGATATCAAAAATTTAATGTAGTTTGTGCAAAAGGATGATCCTTCCAGTTAAGTTTTCAGTTTTCTGTTTAGCTTTTCGTTGCTAAGCGAGCGAGAGTGAGTAGAGGGTGTAGTTTGCAAGCTGTGTGCGCACAGCTGGCACGTTTTAGATTCAGTTTCGGTTTCAGTTTTCGTTAAGAAAGTGTGTGTGAGTGCTTGTGACTATGTAGCTATATACATATATACTTGTGTTTGTGCCTGCGTTTGACTCACTCTCTCTATTTAGTTTATTGATTTTCGTATGAACGACCAAAACGAGGCTCTAGGGCGTAATTAGGGCAACGCTAATGTGCCAACAAATTGCGAATGCCAATGTGCTGAAGGTTTCTCGAAATAAATTTATTTTTAAAATATTTTTACAAACAACTAGGCACTCAAGTGTGAGCAAGTGAGCACAGAAACGAAAGGATTCGCTATCGGTTTTGGCTCGCAATGCCAAGTCAAATAAGTAAATGCTGTGTTTTATTGCTTAATCAGCGCAGAATCTTTAGCACGCGTGAGACTTATATTTCAAAGCTGCAATGTGAGCTTTAAGTTTTTTACTAACTGTAGTGCAAACAAACTGTAGCACGCCAACACAAGTGAGGGGTGCGAGTGTGTGTCTTTGCTTGCAGTAAAGCGCTTCCTTTAGCCTTTCCTTGCATAGTGCACATGCCGTTTCGATTACATTTCGTAATTGACGGTTGTCGTTTTGCCCGAGTTTTTTTTTTTTTTTTGGTTTTGAGTATGTGTGTGCACTTGCTGCATTGGCATTGGGGAATGCGCTCTTTGTGGCAGTTTTCAAATAAACAACTTTTCGCGCATTTGACACTCTTTTGTTGATTGTTGTGCCATTCCAACTCCTTCTCGCACTTCAGACTGCATTCAGGCGCACATGCTACATTCACACATACACACAGTTACACAGCGTTGTATTGATATGCGTGTACGCATGAATGATTGCCGCGTTGCTGTTGTGCGGAATAAAAGAAGCCCCGTAAAACGCAATCACGCCGACAATAGCGCGCGCACGCCTCACAACTACTACTGCCTCTGCCCTATAAGTACACACACACACACACATACACCGGCAGACTTACGTATATCAATTCCGCTTCTATCGATTCCGACAGCCGACAAGAGAAAACATTTGCGTATATATACATACACATACCTAAACATATATACATATACACATAATATACGCACCTTGCGCGCTTTGTCATGCCACCATTATGCTTGAGCATTGTCTACACAGGAAGTTTGTGGAAAATGTATACAACAATGCACCTTTGCGTGTCACACATACCGTTGCATGCAACGCACACACACAATGACACACGCGCAAATGCAGAAATCTCCATGAATACGCTGATAATGTCAATGTGTTTCAATGTGCCATCTTAAAATGAAAATTCTTTATCTTCTTGAAAGACGTATGCAACACTAGACCGGAAGAAATTCTCGGCGGAAGCAAAAAGATTCTGAAAAATGTTTTTCAGAATGTAGAAAATGCGAAACATACATACTTGTGAGAATTGCATAAAACTAGAGATTTGTTAAAATGTCAATATAGACACCTCTATTACTATTATTCGACTACGAATACAAAGTAACACATAAAACAACCGAGATAAATTTTTATCTAATTTCCAACAATGCAAAAAAAAAAGAAATGCTTCACGAGCAGCAATCAGAACATATACCTAAACATTCAATTATTTTTTTTTTATAAAATAATATACCGCTAACCGCAAGACATTTAACAACCCTTTGCGGCAAGTATTCAGGAATTCTTCCTTTTAAACCTGTTTTGAATTAAAATTGCAACCTATCAAAGAAAATTAAATTAAGCATAATATAACAAAATGTGTGCTAAATGAAACCTACTACAGCCTTATTATTTTATCGCAAGCAATTTTTTTTTTATAAAAAAAAATATACTCGGATGTTGATCTGTAAAATCAAATGCGGTTATTTTCTCGGTGTAAGAGGTTTTTATATATCTCAATAGTATATAACTGAGCTATCTAAGCATAGACATTTTTTTTTCAACTTTCTCAAGCGTACATTGACGTTCTCTTATTGAATATTTTACACTACTACATTTATTTATTTTAATTTTCGAATCGAGTTTTTACTTCAAATACTTTTCTCATTCAATTGCTCAATCGCGCATGTTTTTGCATATTATTTAGCTGGTAAATACAATATCAATTATTCAAAGTGTGCGTGCGCTTCATGGAAGGCAACTGCCGAAACTGTGTGGGAGAGGCAGTTCCACTCAACTTTTCTAATATTTGCTCTAAGACAATCCTTCTATCTTTCCATGCATTTATTAATGAAAATGATGAAAGATTTGGCTTTCCTAATTATCATGCTGAAATACATAACTGTTTAAATGGAAATGGAATCAATACTAAATGTGTCGAAATTTAACTCGTTCGAAGCTAAAATGTCTAATTAGCTCAGGATTCGGTAGGCAAGACTTCAATGAGCTTGTTAAGAAGCCTAGGAACATACATGTTATATGTATACAATTTGTATTAAAATTCGAAAATAACTTTATTTTAAATAATCCCCATCAGAATAGACCTTACATCAGATTTAAGTATATTGACTTAACCTAACCTATTTCAAAAAATTTTTCCTGTACCTATCTTTCATGGAATATCAACAAGCAGTTTAAGAAAACACATATGTGAATAAAAACGGCATTTTCAATAAAGCGGCGTTGGCATAATTAGCTGTCGGCTGGTTTCGAAATTCATTAATCGAGATATTCGGAATCGTTTAAGCCTTTGAGCACTAAATGTGGTATTTATTGAATATTTAATACTCACAGTTTTTGTTTTCACACAACAACGTTTGGAAGTTGGCCGCACTTTTTCTAAACTTAATCACTAATAGCTAAATGAACTCACCTGAAAGAGAAAGAAAGAGATAGAGAGATAGTCAGTTAGAGTATGTGTTAAAAAGATGAATATGAAATCACATTTAAAACTCATTGACATGCGGATTTGCAAAGCAAATCTGGTGCTGAAATTCACATTCGCCATAATACACAGATTTTTGCCATTAATCTCCGGCGCTTGGCTGTCTAAATCAAATGCAATTTGCATAAAGGACTCAAACAGGCGAATACTGCCACAGCTACACGCACACGCACACACACACTAACACATGCACGGCGTCCAGGAGCAAGCAACGCGTATGAGTTGCAGCAGTTAAGAGACGGTTTGTCAAACAGCGGGTGGCGTGATGTGAGTGGTGGGAGTGGCAGATGGTAGAAGCACTAGTGGCTATGTGTCTGAGTGCACTTCTGGAACTAGTTCTGTACTTTTTGCGGTTTCCAAACATAACTATCAGTGTATATATATAAATAATATTTAACACCGATGGCGGTCGGATGCAGACGCGGCATCGTTCATCTTGTATCGCGCTTTTTTGCCGCCGGCGTGCTCAAAAACGCACGCACACAAACAAAGCTTTGCATGTATGAGTACATCAGCGCTCAGTGGGCAAAAAGAAAGGCTCACATGAAATGCTCACTTTTCATAACGGCATTTTTTTAATCTCTTTCCGCCGCAGTCAAACTATTACATTTAACATGAGCTGAAGAGCTGAAGAGTTGGCGAGCTGAAGCATCGCAGCCGCGCACAAAAAAGCTTGGCATAATTTTTCCAATGCACTTGGCAGCGTTTTTCCCAGTATTCTGCATATTTTCTGTTATTCTTGCGCATCTTTTTTGTTTGCTTTCGGCGAGCAGCCACTGGGACTGTGAGTACACAGTGGATGCCGACGAGAAAAAAATGAACTGCCAACGCAAAGAAAGCGGCGTGTTGATGAAGCAGCGTTGATCTAGTGAAACTCCTCACTGCCAGCCAGCCAGCCTTTTTTGCTCGACGCGCGCCTTGACGCTGATTCTGAAACTATCTGCCTGATGCGCGCAGTTGTGTGGAGTGTAGCACTACTATGTTTTGAGCGCCGTAGATTGGGAAAATTATAATTTAATGTATGAATAAATGCATCCAGTTTAGCGTGTGTCTATATATACATATATATATATATATATATATACATTTATTACCGGTAGGTAGACATATAACAAAAAGGACATGTGTAAAGAGTGGGCGATGCATGAAATATGTCGAAAAAATATTCACTTATAGGCAGTCTATGCGACACATGAAACTAAGGGACGTCAGTTCCATAAGAGTCCATTTTTTTACCAACTTTGTGGCTGCTTATTTTTATTTCTTGCAAAGTTTTTCACGATGATTTATGCCACAGAGCTTAGTACCCAAATTAAAACGGAGCTTGAATTAAATACGTAAGTTTTTGTATGCTTTTGTATAAATTGAATTATATCTCTGGTCGATTTATATCTCTGGTATCATCCGTTATATTAACTCAAGTACTCTAAATAACTTAATAATAACAATAACTCTAAATATTTTGGCCTTTAAGGGGAACAATTTTAAGTTGTACGAATAACAACACCTGCCCTGTAATAAGCTCTGGTGTTTTGAAGTCGAACTAAGACAAGCGATTTAAACTAAGATAGTCTTTCCTAATCGGCTCTCTAACATGGAGATCATTACTGCAGTTAGCGAACATTTTCGAACACTGGAAGTTCAAAGGAATGCAAGGAAGGCCGTCGGCGGAAAAAATTAATTTATAAGGACAATTCAGATTCAGCTGTTCTGAAAATATTTCCAAAATTTATTTTATTTTATTATGCCACCTTTTATTATGCCGAACTATCGTTATGTTATTATAAGAAAGGCTATATTTTCTACCATGCTAAGGATAAATTAACTGATCAGACTTTCAAACCCAACTGCAGACGATTTTGAAATTTGTTTGCGTTAGGTATCTACTACTTACCTACTTCCTTAGATCTCCGCTCTCTAGACTCAAATACACTTCTTTAATGATACTACAACGCACCTAGTAAAACAATTAGATCTTGGTTAACTACAGCTTTCCTTCGGCAGTCAAGCAAGTCCTTCTACATCCCCAGTATTCCTCTAAAATCTCGAATTTAGTTTGTACGTTAAGAAGTTAAACGATTTTCGTTTGAAGAACTAACAAAATAAATCTTTGGCATAAAGCAATTGTGAAAATTATAATTGAGAAGCAAAATATGTTTTCCTACAACGCAATTATGAAGTGATCGCAGCACTCTTTTCCACAACAACAACAACGTTTTGTTTATTCCACGCTAAATAAATAAATGACATTTTCTCACACGCTTACATGACAGTTTCAAACATTCTTGGGTGTACTCAGTCATTTCGCCTCGCCACACAGCCACAAACAAACCCTACCCACCAATAGGCGCCGACATCAACGAGCACTTAAGTATTATATTTTTAATTCTATTATTCAAAGCAGCTCCCACTCGCCACATTTTCACTTTCACTCTCATTCATTTATACATTTAGAGCTGTGCAACTAATGAATTTCATTAAAATGTACGCACAAATGCGTGGAAAAGCAACTGAATCGCCAAGCCGTGAGTCTTGCCGCGTCACCAGCCGCTCGGGTAGACAGACGCTGGCGTTTGCCAACGAAACGGGGAGCATTAAATGCGATTAAGTATTAACGTCTGCTTTTATTTTTACGCTCAAACAAATTCCAGCCGAGGATGCTGATATACGAAGGCGCTTGGTGTCGGTTGGCGAGCGGGGAGGGATGTGCAGCGGGTACGATAGAATATCAGTACAACTGAGCGACACACCGACGGAGGACTGGCAGGCAGACATGTCATTGAATGCTAAGCGTCTGACGCGCCTTGACAGCTCGGCAGGTCTCACAGCCCGCATAGCCGATGAATACAAGTGCCGCACGAAGCACTTGAAGTGGTAAGCTCAAGTTGATAGGAGTGCACAAGCGACTGGCTGACAGCGTACTGGCAAGACAGCAATATGAGTAGTGTATAGTGTCACTGCCACGCCCACACAGGCGCGAGTGTGCTACAAGTGTCAAACTCTATCGAGACAATGTGTAAGTGTAGCTATATAAATCCGTTACTGTGTTCAGGCGGTGCGACACATAAATGCTTTTAAATATTTAAATGCAAATAGTTAAGCACTTGCCAAGTGAGCCATAAAGAAGCGAATTAGTCAACACAGCTATGCTGCTAATTTGCGAATAAGCGGGCGCACCAGGAACTTAGCTAACATAGACGTACATACGAACAAGAGATGGAGAAGCTGGCGCGGTGTCTTAAGAGGGATTTACTGGGCGCTTACTAGTCACTCCGTTCATTGTGCAACAAGAACAAAATTTACTTGTGTTATACAGGGTGTGGTTTGTATAACAGAATAATATATGAGTACGATGTTTGGTCTCATTTATTTTGGCACAAAATAACTGTAAAAATGTACAAATAACTTAGCAAGTCGAAATTAATTTAAAATTCCTTAAATTGTTAATAAAAAAAAAAACTTTGAAAGTTATATAAGATACTGTTTAACTCTCAGTACAAGGTTAGGTCATATAGAAATTTCAGTCCAACATATTTTCGAAAATTTCCGGAGGACAATTTGGTAATGAAGGGATTTTTGAACAGTATCCTGTTTCATACTGTGCAATGAAAAGGCACAAGTTATTTTTTAGAAATAAATCTTACCACTAATGCCAAAATAAATAAAAAAAAAATCAAAATAAATTCAAAATTTTTTATTCATTATGCACTCAATGTTCTCGAATTACTTGTACGTAGATAAAATAAGATATTTTTCGACTTCCAGGGCTAAAGTTAGTCATCTAGATGCAAACATTTACGAGTTACATACATGAGGATTTATATTCAACTTAAAAAAAATATGTAATTGTATATTTTTATTGCCAACTTTTAGGATCGTTAATACTTTTTTAAATTCAACAGATAAATAAATTTACTTATTTTATTTTATATGGAATATTCGAGGTTAAACAAACCAAATTTCGCATTCTGACGGATGCCATAGGCGGTGAAAATTAAGAAATGATTAAATTGGAAAAATATTGAAGTGATTTATACCAACAATTGATTATATATTCATTTCAGGACCTTAAAGCATTTTAAAACTATGTAACATTACTTCCTCTACTTTCCAATGAAGCTTTCAAAACCATAGAAAATACCAAATTCAAACCCTTATAACAAAATAAAACACCTTCCCTGTATTTGCTTACGAACGGGGAACAATTGCACGTTGCCCGTTGTTGCCTGCAATTAGTGGCGCGAATTCACATACTAATTGCCAATCGCTTTGAAGCTGTGAGCAATTCTTAATAAATTCTAATAAAGATCTCATTGCTGCGGAATATGTTTAGTGGAGGCAGTAGAGACGTAATGGCAACACAAAATAAATTTTCACGACAACAATTTCTTAATTAATACTATTTGGCAAAACTAGCTTTGGAAATGTCAAAATAGAAAATTCAAATGAAAAGCTGACATTAGAATCAACACATATTTTTGGTCTATTATGCTGCGATGCTTCATTACACCCAGACTCATCTTCATATCTGTCAAATTTTTAAATTACATTCATACATATTGTATATAAGAATTTTGCTCTATTTTTGACAGAATTATACAAATTATGCTGAAATTTATTGTTAAGCTGGAACTTATTACAGTCTTTTATATGTTTCTCTGCTTTTCACTGCGACTTTGTTAATAAGCCATACGCGTGTACTACAAACACGATTGCATTTCGCTTTGTGTTCATTTTAATTGCAAATACCTAATATCCTTAACTCACCCACTCTCTTATTCGTATATAACCATATGTATATACGTAACTGTCTTTACTCGTGTTGAGGGCACAACTAAATCATTAGCGACAGCTGCGGCGACAGTAACGTAACAGTCAAATCCGCCTTACAATCCTGTAATACATACATACATACTCGGTATTTCGCTCGCGCTACTTAATTGTAGTTACTACTGTTCTTTTTTGGAGTTAACTGTTATTATCGGATTGACCAAAACATGCAACATATTCGGAAATCGGAAATTATTCGGCCTCAACATCGGAAATTGGCATCTCTGACTCCGATCGCTATTAATGAGAGGGATTTCTATATGGGCCAATAACTTATATTCCAAAATTATAATTTCTGACGGAATGGAAGTTTGAAGTCAATGAAAATAAGCTAATAGCTAATATGACGTCACACCGCAACATCTCTCATATTTTATTTATTTTTTTTGTTTGTTTATTTAAAAATTTAATAATTGTGGGCTGAGTTCGGTACTCAAAAATCGACGAAATCTTTAGTTTTTGTCAAGCATATATTTCCTTTAATCGAAAAGTTGATAAATATGCCTTTTGATATACAAATTATTTTAGACAGTATTGATGAGAACGAAATTTCATATAACTAACGCCCTTGAAAAATAACTCTCTGAAAACTTACTCACTTTAGAATAACCGAAACTGGATCCACTCTTGAATTAAATATACGTTATTAATTTCTCATAAAATATTTATACATTTCCAATACATTTCCATACATATCTGTTTAAGAAAGTTCTCCTCTCAAAAATCGAAGAATTCTTAGAAACTTTTATTGAATAAATGAAATATTGAATTGAAATATTTTTGCCAGCGGAATTTGCGTAGAATTTCTAAATCAAAAGAAATGCAACATATTTAAAAAGGTATAAATAAGCTTTAGAAATGTATTAGCTTTCAAGCGCAACCACAATCTTTCCCAACGCCCAACCGTCCGAGCCAATCATACCACTATTTACGAAATATTCGCTCAAGCAATTACACGACACCAACAAAATTGACTCACTGTGTGCTAACAGTGTAACAAGTCGCTCTTCTACCCATTTATGGCAATTCATTTTCTTCACGCTGGCATTTTTTAGACATCAAGAAAAAAGAAAGAATGAGGAAAATTGCTAAATTACTACCCCAGCAACAATGGCGTAGGCGGTGAAAATATTTGTTCATTCATTCGCCGCCTTCTATGTTTCTTTATGTTGTTTTTGTTATCTTTTATGTTTTGTATTATATTAGGGCTTTCATGTGAGCTGCTGAGATAATTTATGGTCGTCATGCCATTGTTTGAAAGCGAGCATAGAGACTGTCAGCCTGATGACTGGATAAGTGGGTGTGTCGACTTTTGCATTGTGTTATGCGGGAAAGTTATACACTAACGTATAAACAACGATTTTTATACGTTTCTGGTATCTTAACTGGTCTATTGTGGAGCAAAATAACAGTATCACCGAATTCAATATAAGTACTATGTAGAATATACTCGAAGTCCGAGAAATATAAGCTCAGATTTCTACTACTAATTCATCCATGCTAAAAGCTAAAAACGTTAATGTGAGAAGTGTAGGAAAAATATTGCAAAAGATATTTCCCATCTAACTCGGCTGATAAATGATAATTCCGAATCCTGCCTGTCTTCAGAACAAACCTTGGCTCGGAAAACGTTAAATTTCGTTAATTTGCCTAACACCATTTTGAAGCACTGGTTTTATTGCTTGAAAGATGCAGCAGCGAGAGTAATGTTTGATACCATCCAATAACAAAATTGTATGGTACAGAATAATTACTCTTCATCTTGTTAATAGTAGAGGTTAGGTTAGGTTCGGTTAGGTATTAACGCATATTTTCGAAATCAAACATGGAAATTTAGAGAAAAGTCGAAAAGCCAAAGCTAAGCTACGAAGAATTTCATTTCAACCAGTTCAACTGAATGACTAGCGATAAGAGCTACAATAAATTCCAAGAAGATTCTAACACTTCTTATTCCAATATATATATTCGGCTCTCAGGAAGATTTTTACCCACACTTTTTAAAACCCCTAGAAATAGGCTGTTGCCTATTCGCTTAAGGAAAGGATCTTACTAAATCTGTCGTGATTTAACCAGGACCAAAAGAACTCTGCGACCGTGGAAATACATACCCTTTTTACGTGGCTCAGTTGCTCAGTAATAAGCCGCTGGAAGAGAGCAGAGCCCCTATTGCTTAGTGTTGGGAGTTCCTTGCAATTCCACCGCGGTCGGAAAGCAGAGATCTCTACCATACAACTAAATATGAAATCCTTAGATTCAGTTAGGGTAGACCTAATAAACAGCAACAGATCAAGTCTTTCCATGATCCTTGATGAAGGTGCAACCAAAACTAAAATTTCACAACTTTCCAACTCATAAATAAGAAACCAGCCAGGTAACGGACTAGGATCGTTTGTAACTAGTTCCAGATCTAACTAGTAGTTGCTTCCTTACGTACTTAATATATGCTCGTATATACTTATTTGTATTTTTACTAACGGATTGCCATATTGTTTTTTGACTAAGTAGTACGGGTAACTGTTAATATGCTCAGTTTACTTTATACATTCTATTCCGTTATTTGTATAAGTTCATTGTTTATGATATGGTTTGTGTTTCTTCTTATTGCAACTACGACCATAATTTTTTCTCCCTCTATATTTCTAGTACGGCGAAAGCCAGCAAGGTGAGGCACTTTTATTGTTAAACGAGTAGTCTCGGCAGCGCTCACCTGTGTATTGTACGAGAAGTGAGTGCGACTCCAAGGCACAAAACTTCGCTAACTGCCATATTTATTTGCTTTTGCGCTTTTTCTGTTCATTTTGTATAGGTGTATGAGCAGGGGTATATCGACGCTATTGCACACGCACACACACACACACACACACACACACACATACAAATACCATATTGAGTACGAGACCGTTCTTCACTGCTCGACACTCGATATTGCTGACTACTTGCCTGGTGTCTGCTGCCAGCCGCTTGTTGCTTTCTGCCCACTGTTACCGTTGATAGTCATAAATTAATGTCAGCGCTGCTTTGCTCTTTTATGCGCGCAATAAAAGCGGAAAATAGCATGTAATAAATTTGTTAGATAATTTAACACTTAATATTTTATTAAAAGCTCCTTTCCAAAATGACTATACGAATTTGATGCATTCAAAGCCACTAATGTGCATGAATGTTTCGCTTTGCCACTGTGTGTGCATGTGTGGGTGAATTTCTGTACGGGTGAAGGCGAAGATATAAAGCGCCGATAAAATGGAATTGGAGTTAAGAGCTACTGCGACGCCAGCAGCTTCAGTGCCGAATCCACATTCACATGCACGACTAACTACGCTGTACCATTAACAAAGATTGCCTCGTCAGAGCAGTCGCAGGATATTAACATAATCGAATTTTCCGCATATTACATAACTGAATAGTACATACACATATACACACATATAGATATGTATATATTTGTGTATGTATGTTTGCACCCGTTACCGCCTTTTAAGTGAATCCCAAGTATTATAAGACTTAGTGGAGATATAAAAGCGGAGCATATTTTATTTATTGATTATTTCCACGATTATAATTTAAACAAAATGTTCACGTTTTTTATATAATTTATCTATTATTATCAGAACTAAATAATACTAAATGCTGTTATCTTTTATAGTAAGTACCTGAAGATGTGAGAGAGAGGCCAAATAAAGAATAAATAAGTCAGCGGAACAAAGATTGGTAGCCCTAAGAAATACCGGAACCCATTCAGTATGAAGTACAAATCTTTTTGCGAGCATAGATGACCCTTTTATAGATTTCTGCTATAATTCTGTTGCTTCTTCTTCCAAACTACTTAAGCAATTTGCAAAGTTTTAATCTTCACCGCATGACTGATTTTTAAAAATGAAACCTAACACAACACATTGGTATATAAAATACTTTTTACGATCCCTTAAGGGAAGGGAAGGGAACATACTTTGAGAAATAACGTAGATGCTGTATTACTCTGAACAAATAATAAATTCTTTTTAGTTGAGTGGAAGACGTACACTTTGTAAAAAATAAAACGGAAACAACCATTCTAATTTTATCGGAGTCTAAAACCAATTATATAGAAACGGTTAGGCAAGACTCACACTACGTTGCGTGGTATCAAGTGAGTCCACGATGAGCAACAACTTTCCTGATTATGTCACTGAAGATACTTATATCTAAATTACATAAACAGATACATGTCGGCAGCGAAAAGAGCCTAACAAATAACAGCGGTACGAAGCATTAGTGCGAAGTGCAAACAAGTACACAGCATTTTTTTTAGCACCAAGAGAGAAAGTATATTGCTTCCACATACCTTTCAGGGAACTGAAATATTGAGTCTCTTAGCTTATGAGGACCATATATCTTTTTTGTACCAAATTTTGGAAATGAAACGGTGGCAAGAAATCTCAACATGCGTTTATTTACGTTAGCTTAAAAAATTTAGACGTAGTTTAAAAAGAAAACTGGTTTAACATTGCGCTAAGCTTAACTACTACTGTGTCTACCAAAAAATTTAATTTTAATTAAGTTCTTCGACTACATCTTTTTAAATTACACCTAAGATAACACTTTACATTTGCGACCATATAATTTATACTAAATATAATTATTTTATTCGCATTAAATTTAATTGAGTCTCAGTCTTTCGGAGCATGATAGCTTACAAGCAATTCAAAAACTAGTTCCCCACCATCTCTTTGTAATACAAAGCGCGCCAGTTAATAGATATATACCTATGTATATATGTGTAGGCGGATGGAAAATACCGAATTCTTGAAAAATTCGAATGATTCCATATGGTGGTGTAAAGTCGTTTCCAATTAAACGTTCGCTTTAATTAAAGAAAATAACTTCAGTATGCTTGCCGAGCACCAAACGCCATAGAATGGTGGCAAATCGGCTATTAAGTGGGCGTTTGCAAGGAAATGAGGAGAGGATTGTGGTGCCTGGTAGCAGATACGCGATTACAAACAACAAATAAAAATTTAATTTCTTATAGAAAGCTATACAAATCAATACTGGGAGTGAGAATATGCGAAGAAGGGAGGTGTAAGGCAGTGAAGTGGGAAGGTAAATTATTAAGCAGTGAAAGTACAAGAAATCGAGAGCTATTAATTAAAATCAAACTTCAACTGCCACTGAAGGGAGCAACGATAAGCAAACACGCAGGTCCACATATGCTGCTACGCATAACGGTATTTAACAAAGAAGGTGTGGAGTGTGTTCCTTGAGTTGCTACTACTGACGAGCAGCTGAACGCTTCAGCGTGCATACTGCGAGCTTTATATAGCGAAGCAGATTCGAAATAAACTTATTGGTGGTACAAATATTTGATACAGGAATCGATGAGGAAATAGTTCAGAGTGGAGGATATAAATATAGAATTATTTTAAATTTCTTTCGTTAGATTTTAGAAATTAATCAACTAAAACAGGAAATTAAGTTAATATTACCTATTGTTAACTATAGGAGATATAGAAACATTGCCTATATTTTGGCGTGATATTATAAAACCCAGTTTTCACTGGAGCTCAAACTCTTAAATGTGTACTTCAATTTAGTTTTCAAAATAACTAATGAATCAATTCTTTAAATACTTCCATAAACTTCCGCGTATGGTTAATAAAGTCTACGTATCAAAGGTTTATGGAGAAAGTCTTGCCTACATTACGGCGCCATAATGCGACAAGGAAACAACAAAGAGAAAAAGCTATTTAGAAGCAGGATATGAAATTCTGACTTACGACATTTATTGTTCACATCTGTATAAAAATTTTAACTCCTTAAATATAATTTAGAGACCCAGGAGTAACTGTAAAACCAATTATTATACCCCGAGCATAGCCTGCATTTTGAGGTGGTGATATCAAAAATCTTTTAAGGTTTAACTCTGAAAATCACATTTCAAAAGCGAAATCTGTTAACGGCAAACTGGAGAATTATTAGCGGACTTGGGTGTATTCTGAAATTCTAAATACGAATTTTAGGCTTAGGGAGCTGTAAAGCACAGAGGCCAGGATAATTCCTCTAAAAACTGACTTTTGGTTGATTTACTAACACCTTTATTGTTCAAGGACCTTAGCTCATTTTCAATTTGCCAGAAACTAAAATTTAACTTAATCACTTTCAAAAACTTTGGCCATCAAAGAAAAATATAAACTTGTTAGTGGCGGCACAATGGCGCAGCTATGCACCTTAGTACACATGATCAACATTTCGACAAATTGTACAATTATATGGTGGGAAAAGTGAGGGTAAAAGAAGTGCACCAAGTATTTGGATTTGAGTCGAGTTCAAACTTTCACTTTGCATTTCCGACATATTTTCAAGAAAATATTTTCTTTGCTTTTCTTTCCCTCACTTTTTTGTTGTTGTTTACCGACCTCAAGCAAAACAGCCCATGTGGTTTGCGGCACGCAACAGCAGCAGCAGCAGCGATTCTTTGTATTTTGTTAACAATTTCCCTGTACTCATTGGCACAACAGCGGGCGACACGTAGCCAGGCGTGGCATTAAAGTCAGCTAAGCAAGCTTTGATGCTTGCGAAAAGTGGCTTGGCAGCGGAAATTCTTAACAACTTCGGCATCGTCAACAATTCAAGGCGTTGCTGGCAATTGCGTCGTTGCCTCTTAATAGCCGTGTGCACCCGAGCAACGTACCGGAGCGGGCAAGTGGAATGTAAAGCCTATATTTTGGCGTTATACCGCAAAGATGCCATTCCACGCGGGTGTCCCCCTCATTACTCAGCGCGGGCCGCTAGTCAATGTTTACGACCTTGCTGGCCCACTTGCGGTCTCGAGGGACAAATTCGCTTGAATTGTTTGCTGATTTGTTATTATTATTGTTGTTGTTGTTGTTGCGTTTGACTTGTAGTAACGCGTTGAGCTCCAGCGCCACAAAAATACTTGAAATTTATACATTTATAATATATACGAGCAGCATATATTTACATAGGACACCCCCATCCTGAAATGTAATAAGTGTAGAGCAAGGGTTTTGTAGCGAATATTCGGAAAGCAAACAACAACAAAAACACCGTTGAAAAGTTATTTAAATAAAAGCATAGCAAACACTGTTACATCCGATGTTGTTTTTGTAGTTATTGCTTCAGCTCGTTATTTGCACCCTTTCGCAGGCTTTCCGATAGAATCGTGTTATCAATTTTCGCATTCCTTAAACACGATATTCACATCTGCTGCAATCATCAAATTAGCAACAAAAAGTGTTAACACTCGGACAGCTGCTGTGCATAGCAAAATATGAGGAAACTAACTAAGAATCTAAGATAGGCTGATCTGTAAGTAGAAATCAATAGGAAGTCTTTTGAAAAATATTAGGAAAGTAGAATTACTTATAAGATGTTGTGTGAGTGATATTGGGACGCCCGAAGAATTTACAATGTTCCCATCCGACTTAAAGTCGGCAATTAATGTGATTATGAACATACATTATACATATTCTTTTAAGATAGTGAGAATATATTTATGTATAATATTTGACATTTTAAATGAGGTTACCATCTTTAAGAAATCGCGAAACTTATGTTGTCAAATAGGAAAGGCATTTAAAATCTACTATGCCGTTGTTAAGTAGTAACAAGAATTGCTCACATCAAAAGGGTTACCACCTTTCTAATAAATTGTGGTAAAAGGATACGATTTTCAAATTACATATTAAAATAAGTATTACATTATTATATTAATTATAAGTCATACGAATGTTTCGAATTTGGAAAAAAAAAACCTATAAGCGATTTATTTTATTGGGTTACCACGGAAATCACGAATTTTACAATCGTACAAATTGCTAAATTGTGCTAAATCTATAATATCTATGGCATTGCGACCTTTCTAAACATTTGTAATTGATATAATTAAGCTTGAGGCACCTCAATTATTTAACTAGATTCGCTACAAATTTAATAAATATAAATCTAATACATATTTTTATGCCTCATGCAAGCAACTTTTGTTTTTTAATCACTTAGTTCATAATAGCGGTTTCTTTAAGAACAGGGGGCTTGATAATGAAATTATGACACATGAGATACATCTTTTTTTTGTTTATTCCCAGTCTTTCGATATTATATTACGATCTTGGGTTCTCACTAAATCAACAGCTTGATTGTCCGTTTAACAATACGGTACTTCCATCATTTAGTTCTACTCTCTAGTCACATCAACAATTGCCAAACGAACATAAAGCGCTTTAGTAAATGTTGTAGAGGCTTAGAGAACGACATCAGAAATAAGTGACCTTCGTGAAACTGAATTAGATTTTGCATGAAATTTTCCAAAAATATAAAACTTGTGACATCTCAAAGTAAGCTTTTCAGTTCCACTTTTTATATTTCCATATATTTTGCATTGCAACTTGAGTGGCATTACCTTTGTCATGCTGACACGACAAGCTGCTTATTTTGCTGAAGTTACCTCTATCTAGGTTGCCATTTGCCTCTCAAACATTTATGTCGGACATGGCGCACGCTAAATTTCAATTTTCCGATTTTTAGCATTTATAAGTTTTGGGTTTGTTTTTCTTATAGCATGCTTTTTAATTTTTAAATTTTTCTTCGTATTCCTTGAACGCTCTAAAACTATAAGAGAGTGCCGTCTACTAAAGCAGTAACTTTTCTATTATCATAACTATTTGGCATTCATCCTCGGACTCACGGCCACACACATACCCATTCACGCACGGTGGCGCAACACTCATGGCAATTTTCCAATTTAATGAAGAGACAAAAAATAACAATTTTTGCTATTGCTCATAGTGTAAAGATATGTATGTGTATCAAAAAATTTAATATGAAGAGAGACAGGAACAAAAAGCTGAAATAAACATTTGACAAAAATAATCAAAATCTTCCAAGTGACCTGATGGAATCACAATTGTTTATTTTTTAGTTCTTAAGCGAGAATAAAACTGTAGTTGGATGTGAGCGGGTAAAACTTCTATTGGTATTGTTATACTATCGCAACATGTTGCAACAGATTATGTTAGATTTGTTCACCTGACGGTAGTCCGTCCGTCCGTCCAAGCGATAACTTGAGTAAAAATTAAAATATCTTGCTGAAGATTTGCAGACATGTTCAAAAAATGACACGCCCACAAAATGCTGTTAATCGAAAACCTATAAAGTGCTATAACTAAGAAACAAATTAAGATATAAAAGTGTAGTTTGGTGCAGAAAAGCGTAATAGGCAGAGGCATCTGTGGTTGAAAATTTTTTTAAAAGTGTCTAGTTTAAACGCATTTTGTTCCCATAAAGTTCAGTAGACCAAAAATTTTTCAAAATTGTGTAAAGTTATTGACTTCGTTAAAGTTTGTGAACGTTGCTAAACGTAAACAAATAGGTCATTGACCTCGAGAAGGTTGGTGAAGAATGGATAAGGGTTAGGATAGAGATAACAAACGAAAAGGTAAACACAGGTGGTGAACTTCACTAAAGGTAAACGAAGAGGTCATTGACCTCGAACATGGAAATCTGATTCTTTCACTGTGTTTCAGTTTACAGTACAGTATTTTCTTTTCAATTTCCGATATATTGAATATGTGGACCTCAATGGCAATGGCTGAGTTTTTACCGAAAATATCAGTCACTCTGTTAAATTTATTAGTGAAACTCATAAGAATGTACCCTTGTATCGAAAATGGATAAAATTGGCACAATACATCCCTTAGCTTGCATATACCAAATATAAAATTTTTCGGACTTCCGGTTGACTTTATATAGTATATTTTGGTCTGCGAAATATCTTAGTAGAATTCCGAAAATGTATTTTTCTGGTAATAATGTATACTGGTGCAAAAATTTATAAGATCGGGATAGTACTTCCCCTACATATACCTAATATGAGAATTTTCAAAATTCCATTGTTAACGGTCACTATGTAAGATGTCTTAGCACAATTAAATTAACATATAATCTTAAAATTAGTAAAAATAATGTTAAAAATTAGTGAAATCGATGTACCTTCCCACAGCACTAATACCATGATTTTTCAACATGATGATTTGGCTTAGTTGGATTCACTTTATAAGTATATGACCTAATGTAAAAGTTAATATGATGCCAAATATGAGTGCAGTCCATGGACAATTTCGTCGAACAATGATTGTTGAATTCTTCCGCAACATTTTTTAATATAAAGTTGCGCCAGCACTTGAAAGCTTCTCCCCGCCTTCGATCCTTGCACATTGGGAGTTTATAAAATGTTCGGTTACACCCGAATTATCACTTCCTTACTTGTTTTGTTTAGTTTTTAGTCTTTTATATTTTTTAGTTTCTTTTGTCGTTGTAGTGTAGCAATATCATAGGAGTGGCAAACTGTGCTCCCAAAAACTAAACTCACTAGTTGAGAAATTTGTCATTGTATTTGGGTGGCAAGGCATTTCCACTCATACCACTTTGTCCTCAAATATATTTTGCCCTTTCGCCCTTCTCCCTTACTTGAAAATATTAACAAATTTCACATTCAGTCTGCTTACGATGACTTCGGCGTTTTCGCTTTTGCTTCCCACCTTGTTTGTTTATTCCATTTTAGCGTTACTTCGTCTAATCATATTAAAAATGTAAAAGGTCTTTGAGTGGGAGAAATTATTTGAAATTATTTCGAACACAACTTTAAGCTCGGGGAAGTCACAAACGCACAACAACAACAATGTGTGTGCAGCATAAACAACGGTAAGGATATGGGATAAATAGTGATGAAGCAAAATATTTTGTTTTCACGTCACGAGACTGGTCTAGTCACAGATAATACCGTTAAGCGGTGGCAGATAGGCAGGTATATATATATATATATATATATAATACATGTATATATATATGTGTGTGTGTGGGGTAAGCGCTAAAGTGAAATTAAGTCCAACTTGAGTTGGCTTTCACGGAAGCGAGCAAGTGTCCTTTTAATTTCGATAAGCTCGGTAATAGCGCAGCAGCTGCACTTCAGTGCCCCCGACAAGGTACCGCCTACAACGCTGCTAACCGGCTATCACCAAGCTGCGGCATTCCTCAGCAGTGAGCGAAAAGTTTTATGGAAGTTTATTAAGCGTCTGCACTTCGGCCATTTTGCAGATAAACCTTAATCCGAGCTCAAGCAGCCGTGCAAATTCCACCTTTCAAGGTGTTGGCGTTCAACCTTAAACTACAATAAAAACAAAAACAAAAACAATAAAAAGCAACAGGTAGCCTAAAGCTACATAACCAAATGTTCAAACAACAACAACAATAATCAACTACTTAGTCAAAGTTAAGATTGAGTTCATTTTAATTTCGCAAACTTTGTCGAGTTGCTGCCATGAGCACACGCACTCATATAATACACAAATATACAGCCCTTATTGCTATAGTTAAAGACGCTGCACCACCTGGCATTAGTGGCCAGATTCATAGCGCCTTTCTATGCGGTTCAGGCTACCCTGAATTGTTATGGCAGCCAGTTTTAAACAAAATTTAGGCGAATGCCGGCCGACACTCAAATCGTCAACTATTCGGTCAACAAATTGTGCAGCCGCCAACTTTATTATAGTTTTTGTTATTGTTTCATTGTTGTTGCCATTTGCACGACACTACTTGTATTTGCTAATAAATTCGGTGCGAAACTTCTGCTTACTTCAAATTGTTTTAAATGCTATGAATGAAGCTAACGGTATTTACGCGGCGTATATAAATTGAAAAATGTTGCAGCTTTACTGAACCAACATATTGGCGGTATAAAGTATGCAACAGTATTTTCGCAATAATCAGTAATAATTTTAAAGTTATGTGCAGTGAGTTCACTATTAGGGGTGTTACAAAATTTTGGGAGAAACAGCGAGAGAGCATATATAAAAAAAAATTTTTTTTTTAAATTTTTGTTAAACGTGGGACCTTCTTTTTGGTATTGTGATATTTAAAATTTATTAAATTAAAGCGTTTCGGATTTTCAAAAAATAATTTTTTTTTGGCTTGAAGTACGATTTAGGGTTCCAGAAACATTATTCAATTAGCAGAGCAGTGAAAAAATGTTTTCCTATCCAATCCGTCGTAAGCGACCATGTTAGCGGCTATTGCACGTATCCACTTGAAATTTTAACTGCAGCTTCACAGTAACATTATCTAGTAAACTCCGTACGATTTTGTTTTGGTCATATATTTCACATTTTATTTGAGAGGAATTGATGTGATTAAAAACGCACTTACTTTAATAGTCTTATGTAAATTAGAATCCCCTTTTTTATTTTGCCTCAGATAGCACACATGTGTATAATCATGATCGTTCGTAGAGGCTCTGTTGAATATGATGATTCCGATGATTGGCCCAGTAGCCGCCATTTGGTAGCAAAATGTCAATATAAAATTTTTTTGTACACTCAAACACAAGTTTAATAAAAACTTAATGAGAAATTTCCTTTTTCCTTACTCCCAGAATAAATTGTCCCTTTTAAATGGCTTGAATACATAAAGTAAAATAATTCTCTCAGTTAGAAATACAACTTAATTTTTATTACATTGTTATGCGTTCTTTTCGATTTCCACATATACGAATTCTCGAAATGCTATGTTGCCCAACGCCAACCCAGAGCTGCTAATTTTGTGACCTTGGTAAGGACATTTGTATTGGAAATATGTTCCTATCATGTTGTCTTTTATTATTTATTCGTTATTTTTAGTTCATGTTTTCGAGGTTATGAGTTTTTTTTTTCCGTTTTTTCAGTATTAATTTTTGTTCAAGTGTTTATTTATTCTAGTAATTGCATTTGTCTTATCACACATGTATGCAACATAAATTTATGAAAATGTGGTGGTCTTTCGTCCGTCTAGGCAAATAAGTATAATTGTAATATTCTCGTGCCTATTGTTACAGAAATAATAGACTAATTCATTTGGTGATTACGCAAATTTTATTTGTACGAAAGTGTGTATGCATTAAGGCGTTTCTTTATAAATATCGGTTTATTTTCAAACTTCAAATACTTATAAAGAAGTTTCTTTTTATAACATATTTCTAAGAAAATAAGTAATAAACTAAAATTTGTCTCAAGAAACTTATGCTAGACGTACAATAAGTTTGACGAATAAAGAATCTCAAATTTGAGGACGATTTTAGGTTTTAGAATAGGTTAAAATCTAGTCTCTCATTCTTGCTAATCTACACCTTTCTGCTCTTATCAATCTTATCAAGAATAGATAACAGCATGCGAGAAGTTGGCGCTTCTCCTAGGTTTTTTCTTTTAAAATTCCCACTAGTTCAAAAGACAAGACTCCCAAATTAACTTAATGCCGGTACCTTGCATTTATGGTTTATTTGGTTTCTCTAGAAATAGATTTTTTAGAGCTCAAGTTCCTTTTATAATCCTAAGCACGACTAGTTCAAATATTCAATCCTAAGATTTTTTTACCTTCTACTTTCGCCTTAAAGAAAGAATAAGGAATTTATATTCTCCGAATTTGAAAAATCAATAAAGAATTCACGGAGCTAACACTTCCTTTATAGCTGTGACAGTTCCAAAAAAGCTCGAATTGGATATTTCTTTTTAAGACCCTGCTCTATCCAGCTAACTCAGTTGAACTTAGTTCCAATGGCATTGGTGGCCTTCGTTTTCGAGGCATTTAATATTTTGCTTTCTTCTTTAATTCTTATCGCTAATTTATATTTAATATTCTGTCAGCTGATGATCTCATTGCATGTGTTTTCTCCAACTTTGCTCCCAATGTTCTTATCTATTAACGGAGTAACTTCGAAGTTTTTTCTTTCTTTCTTTTTTTTCATTTACTAAATGTCAAATGATTGACATTCCTTTGTGATATTTCGCTTTCAATATATAATATTATACAATATTATTATATTATATTTTATTATACATAATAACAATAATATTATGCAAAACAGTTGTTTGTAAATACGTAGGTAATTTACCAAATAGCTTTCATAATAAAGAGTTGATGTCAAGTTGAAATCCCTGCCGTGCCAATATGAAAGTCATCAGAATTCTGTTGGGCGACATTAGCAACGGTTTGTAGAGTCGTTCTTTTTCTCGATTACTTGATTAAACTGAGCTCGATTAAAAATCGCTGATATAAATCTATATCTTCCACTTCTATTATTATCATGTTTCCAATAGAATACTTTAGTTTCAGTGAAATAGATTCTGCTCTATAAGCCTTTACCATGTTATGTTACCATTCTTTGAACTAATCCAATTTCTTACGATTCACCGAACTTTGTGGCTGAATTCCTTGTACTCCAGTAGTTTTAAAAATTTCAAAGGAAATTAATTGATTTAAAACATTTAATGTTAAAATCTGTAAAGTGACTGTTTTGCTTTTCAAGTTTGTTCGGAAAGCGTAGTAGCTAAAATTTTCTCTGAAAAGATTCTGAAAAAGCTTTCAACTTCAGAGTTGTTCTTTAAGCTAAAAATCTTCTTCTTTTTAGATGTTTACAATTTGAAGTTAAAACTATTTGACGCTTAATTCAAGTATAACATCCAAGTATAACTGTAAACATTTGGTATTTAAATTTTTCTACTGGGTCTTATATGAACGATGGCAAGTTGTATATTTGTTGACATTCATTTATTAATGTTCATTCTTAGCATATCGGCAGCAAAATAGACAGAACAATTTATTTATAGCTTAACAATGAAGAATATATATATAAGCATGTCGGTAGGTGCAGTGACTAACAAAAGCAAACAGCTAAGTGACGCATTTAAGCCATGAGAACACAATAAATTACATCAAGCATTGGCTTGGTGCGGGGGGTAGGGGAAATTGCGTTATTGTTATCGCGTTTTGTTTTATAAATTTCTTAAATGGATGAATTGTCTATATCTTTATTGTGTCCGCATTAAATATGCAATGGAAAATGAAAGATACCTTGCTTTGTGGATTTGTGGATAAACAAAAGCACGTAAATTGGTATATTCAAAAATGCTAACAAAAAAAAAAAAAAAAACATCCGATGTGGACGAAAACTTCCTGCAGCTAGATGTAAACATTAAAAATTTTGGGAATGTCTTTATTTCTTTGATACTGACCATCGTAGCAGATAAGTGCCGGACAAATCAGGAACGCTCCGAGGTAGCACGTGTTGCGGCCGCTAGGTAAATGACAGCAGGCCGAACAACTACACGCACACGCACACGTGTACATAGCGAGGTCTTAATAAGAGTGCAAATAGGAGGTGGAATTAAGCCGCCAGAGCCGAATGTTTACCTCTGGCAAACAAATGCGGCACAGCAGTGACAAGCAAAACATTTGACACTCAAAACACCAACACAAGCGCAGGCCGCACATCGCTTCGTGGCACTCGCATGCACATATATGTATGACTGTAAGAGTCTTTTCGCAGGGGTGAATATGGGCCGCAAACTCCCCAAACGCAACCTCAGCGCACACTCACCCCTCCAAATAGTTTTACGAGCAATTATTCCTTGATTTTATTTCATTGATTTTTTTTCGCAGTTGTTGTCGTACTGACGGAAACGAATCGAATTCGACAATTTGGTGTTATTTATTTATTAGTTACATGACAGCTGCTTCACCTCGAATGCCGGCAAACACACGCACACAGGCGATTTAGTGCGTTAGACTATTTGGTTCTGCTTCAGAACATTTTCCTCTGCTTCACTTCATTAAGCGTCTTATGCGACGCAGCGGGTTGCTTTTAGCTTTTAGACAGTAACAAGTATTAATGTTACACATTTTATATGACCGCTCGGCGTGTGCACACTTGGCGGGTAATTGCAAGAGCACGCTACACTCGGCCGAGCACATGCGAAACGTGATCGATTTGAATATAAGCACTTAATCCTTACTTAACAAAAAAACAAATATTTAAAAACATCGTAAGTGGCATCTGAGTGACTGGCGTGACAATTGGTTTGCAAAAAGTGATATCAAACCGACGACCGAAGGGTTTGACTTAAATTGAGGTGACTACAGACAGGGTAAATAATTTTAAATGTTTTTGCTTTGAATATAATCTTTTGCAGCTTTCGAACTAATCAAAAAACTTCAAACTAACTTAATTTATGGAACGAAACGACTGTCTTTTTATATGCAATATTTAGAATTGACATCAAATGGCTCTCCCCTCTTCACCTACATTAAAGATTAGCTCTATGGTTGCCAAAATTTCAATGCAATAACCGGTTATTTTTGAATATTATAAGTTCATTTTCAATTTAGACACTATTTTAATCCAGTTCAACCTTTCTATAAATGAACTAATGGAGAGAGTAGATTTTCTTCACCAAATACTTACCAAAGCCAGTTGTGAAATTGAAACAATAACTGACTATGATAAAATAAAATACAATGAGGAAGCTTTGATTAATAATGGGATTCTGAAGCATCTAGTACATCAGATATTAATGTTATTAAACATATTATAAGTATTATTAAAAGTAAAGAAGAAATATGTTGGTGTGTTTTTATTTATAATATATACTACGAAATACCTATTACGCATAAGGCTGACACCATATAGAAATATAGAGTAGAGTAACGCATACACCAAATTGAACAGAAGCTTTGAAGACATGTAATTCGCAATGGTCGGGCAATTGGACATTTTCTCTAGTTCCTTTTGCAAAGAGCTTCAGTAAGTATCAACCTTGATGAAGACAAATAAGTAATAATATTGGTGAACTATTTTCGGAAAGATGAAGACTTGAAAATCAGGATTGAAAGGAAAAACTAAGGCGTGTCTGATCTGAGAGGTATTTTTTAAACAACTGCAGCCAACTTCGCTCGAAACAAAAACAAAATAAGTAAGCATAGCTAATTTGTAGGAATTTTTCATAGAAGATAGTGTTTTGTACTAAATTTTTCTTTTTTTTTTTTTAAATACTCAACAATTTAGCAAAGTGTATCGGGAACTGCTCATTTGAATGGTCTTGTTACCGTGACACCATGCAGGGCGTAGGTCTTGTTTTCTAAGTAGCGTGCGCATTCATTCATCAAGCTGAGACTTAACTTACGTAACTTGTGTCACTAGCGCCGCGGATCCAGAGCAATAGTTGAAAACTCACACGCCTCTCATTGTTATTATTAGTTTGTGCACATACACACACACACATGAACACGCACATGCAAACAAATGCAGAAAAAATGCTTGATTTTAGTGTCCTGCTGTTAGCGTCTGGCTGTGGCCCTGTAGCGGCTGGCGGCTGGCCGGGAATGGTGGGGTTGCACAAATTAAGTGCGTACATATGTTACTGACACATTTGTTGTTTTTGCTTTGAGCTGTTTTGTCATTACTTTAGCGTCCGTCGTACATACATGTGTAATTGTAGCTGTTGTCGTTGCCAACTTGTTTTTGTTGTTGTTGTTGACATCAAGTGTTTCCTTATTTGCACTTTTTCCTTGGCTTTTGCCACTTTGGAATATGCTTCGCAACGCTCAACCTCCCACCTTCCTGCCTCCTCGTGCAATTGTGTGCGTGTGTATGTTACTCTCTTCAAATACTCTTTCATTCGACATTCTGTTATCATTGCCATTCTAATCGTAAATTCATTGCACAGAATTTATTTAGCACTACACAAAAAGCAGCTGCCTTCCAGTAAGTTCGGTTCACCTCCTCCGAGCAGCTTGGCATGGCAACAAAAAGCAAGTCGCCGCTTTGTCAGTAAGTATCCATATGTGCGTGCTCGTTTGTGTGTGTGGCATTGCCGTTTGTGCGCTAATCTGGCCTTGTAGCTGCGTTACCCACTCGACGTGATGTATTACCAACAACCCCCCCTGCGGAAATGTATGCGCCGCAGCCGGCAATGTCAGCAGCTCGCGATTCTGGCTTAATGAAGCGTGTTCGGCAAGTGCTGCGCTACTCGAGCGTACCTCAAACTACCCAATATGCCATAAGTTTTTAGTTGCTTTTGTTGGTTTTTATTTTGTTGTTGTTGTTTCTTATTTTGCCCGCAGCTTAAGCGTGTAGCATGTGTACAACTGAGATTTGAGACGCTGTTTATTTGAGTTGATTGCTTTCTCTATCTATTTGCCACTCTGCCAATGACACACGTGTATGTGCGTGTGTGTATGTAATAGCTTCAATGAGATTCTTACATCTGTATATATATATATATAAATATAAATGTGTGTACGTATGTGTAATTGTCACTTCATTTTAAATGCCAACAGCTTGCCACGCTAAGCCTCACACTCTCCATACCCATACCATATGCATATGCATGTGTATATGTGAGTGTATACACTTACTTTACAACTGTTTCTGCTCTGCGATTTCTATTTTCTCATTACATTATTCTGACATTTGCACAGTTATTTTTTCTGTGCATTTAAATCCTTTCCACATTGATTGATAAAGCACTTTATGGCGCATTAGCACGACATTGATATAGTGTTTGTCATGGCGCAGCGACGACAATACTTTTAAAACTACAGTTATACCATGCATTAAGTGTGGCGAGGGATGCGGGATAAGGGATGCGCGTATTATTGCATTTTGAAGGTTTCTGACAGTTAGCGCTTCATTATAATCAAGCTAAGTAGTTGGGAAAACAACTTATATATATTTAACTGAATGTTACTTATTTTCATGCTAATGGAGTCTTTGGGTGTAATGAAAGAGCAGTGACATTGAGGTTTTACCCAATCTGGCAAAGCTTTCTCAACATTTATTTTATTTATTTTTAAGATTGATATTCATTAACCTTCCAATATAAATTTAAAGCCTTCACGAAAATAATCATCATGTTAAAATCCAACTAGCAATCATATTCCCAATATTTTGTGAAAAGAAACTCTTCATCGGTACGGCGAAGGAAGAAAAGTAAACCTTATGTATAGAAATCGAATGGGAACCGATTGCCGCTTGCTGTAGTATTGGGACTGATTAAAAAGCCCTTTTATGGATTTACTAACAAGATACACGGAACGTTATGCAGTCGTGTTCCAAACATATATAGAAACCAACAATGGAAAATATACACATTTTCGGAGATCAAGATGCATATGGAACAAATTATGTAACTAAAGTAACACGTAATGCTTCGTTCTGAACCTACGTCTTTTCTAGGCCAATGTTTTTTCCGAAAGCGGCCAAAAGATGTTCGAGGATCTCTACAGATACCAATAATGCGATTAAGACTTGTCATTTGTATAGAAAACTGGACAAAAGTCAATACGCTTTCAAGAGAATGATCAGCTTCTTATCAGAGAGTTGGTCAAAACTTATCTCATGTTATCGAATGGAAAGTTCTAACCCAGCCACCTTATAGGCAATCTTTTTATTTGGAAATAAAGTGAATAATAATATCCACAATCAAACGAGGCACTCACCTCTGAGATTTTTTCTCCAATAGAGTAGTAAGAGCACAATTGGACTAGTGCAAAGATTTGACGGAAGTTGATGAAACTTAAGGGTGAGTAACATTCAATAACCCTTCGTTAGAGAGGCTGGAGCCCAGCGAGAAAAGTTTCCAGTAATTAAGAGACAGTCTACAAATCTACAAAGTGCGTTTAACCGCGAGGTCATTTGAATACGATTTATAAGTGTGAAATATAATTGAGTGAATAGACATTGGTTTCATTGTGTAACACAATCAGTTAAATGTACGTAAATTTTTCTACAATTCTATTATAATAAAATGAACGCCAATTTTCTTACAAACTGCTTTTTTTCAACTGTTAAAAATCATTTACATACTTGGGAGGGGGTGCAGCTCTGATGAGTATATTTAGAAGAAATTTCTGACTTTCAATTACACTGTGCTGCGAGGAAGCGAAAAATTTCAGCGCTGGTAACCACAAATAACCATAAGTCAGCAACTCATCCAAAATGTCAATGCTGCAATGTTGTTATTGTTTTTCTTTATTGCTTTTGTGGTTGATGAAGACAGGAAGCACCAGCGCCTGCCATAAGCCATTAGCGGAAATATCAGATTTTTTAATTTACATAAAACCATAGAAACTTTTTTATGAATTTCTGTAAAAAGTACCGTTTGAAGTGGGCTATAAGGCTATAGGGAAGGCAAAGCGGCAATGGAGTCATGCGAAAGTATGTTTGGCTTCCAAACATAAAGTGGAGGTGAAATGGAGCGCCAACAGACTTAATGGAAGCGCACGAAAAAAATAAAAAATAAATAAATGAAAAATGCTAAAAAATATTGCTGCAGAAAAAGGCAACTTAATGAAAATTGATGCCGCCGCGCACGAGGCACCAGTAACTTACGCCGAACAGAAGCAAAACAAGAGGAAATTAAGAAAAAGTATAGAAATATGGAAAACAAAATAAGAAGATACCAAAAAAGAAAACCCAAGAGATTCTCAAAGTTAAACGAAGAGACGCCTGGGACAACAACAACAACAGCAAAGTGTTAAGTTGAGCGAACTCGTGGGTCTCATGGGTGTGCGCCAAATCAGCGCTGGAGTTGTGGCTTGCAAAGCGCGAAAGAAATGTGACGCAAGCGACCAAGTTAGCGAGAAACTGGGAGTCGGAGGCTGTGGCTCTCTACTTGGCAGTGCAACTTTTTGAAAAGACGCATAAAAATTATGACTTTCCAATGCAAATACAAAGTGCACAAATACATCGGCAAGTAAAGTTAGACAGCAGCGGGAAGCGCAGCGTCGACGCCAGCGCAGGCTTGGGGTAGATACGATGGCTCGGTGGAAAGAGGCGCGCAGCAGTGAATCCCTTTATCGTTCAAACTCCCAGCCCAACGCTTCTAACTCTCCACACACAATTATGGTTGTTTGGAGACGCTAAAGACACACGGCAATGCTTTTGACGCTGCTGCTACCGCTGCTGGCGACCGCGTTGCGACAACATATAATGTGAAAAGTTTTCACGGACTTTTTTTGAGTGACAACATTTTTTTCATATTTTCACTCAAAACAACACTAAAAAAAATCCGCTTTCATCATTACACTACAGCATCAATTTACTTAATTCCCACCAATTTCCCATCTACTCCTCAAGTGACTGCCTCCCCCCGATGACGGCTTTTCATCTGCGCTTCGTCAATTGCAGGAAAATGGTTTCCATGAAATTTCGTTGCCAATTTATACTTAAAGTTATGAGCTGTTGTTGTAGCTGTTGATGATGCCACAGGCTGTGAACGGCACAGCTGCGTGCACGTCAAAACGGTACTGATGTGTCCGCGGCCCAAAGTCAATATGCTACCCAAGTCCATCATGAACCAGCCAGCAAACAGGAGTGATGTACAAATATTTTCCATTAAACGAAGATTTTGCCACTTTGCCATATTACGGGACATTTGAAATATTAAAAAAGTGTATTTATATATATATAATATATAAATTGCATTTGAAAGACAAACACACTTTTCGCGAGCCCTCTATAGAGAAATATTATTATTATTTATTTTTTTTTTGATTTTGAGCAGAGGGAGCTGGGGCAAGCGAGTGGCCAACGCGTTTTGATTGTATTGGAAAACCAAATGTTGCACTAGGGTAGTACACAAAAGCAGCAGGTCCAATAGGGATGGGAAGGAAATGAGAAAGAAGAGGGGGTGGATGTAAGGGATAGGATAGTAAAATAATTGGACTTTTAGAGTTTGTTTCGCTAATAATGTTTTAACATTAAACTCTACTCATATTCACGGAGTACATCATACAAAAATTTATATTCAACTTGCTTTAAATTCTAGCTTCTAATTTGTCGGATACATAAAAACTGCTAAATTAAATTCCGAGCTTCTTGTAGATCCAATTTTGATCACATTATAAATTCAAAACTTTTGACTTGAAGGATCCAGTAGCATATTTATGTGCCTTGAACCGACATATTGGAATTCTTAAAAAATGTATTCGAAAACCTAAACTTTCCTTTGACTAGTCAATGAGCCTAACCAAAATGTATCAGTGCGCCGGAGTTGGAATAGAAGAAATGCCTAGTATAAAATCCTACTTTTAGTTTTCGACGACAGTTCGGCAGCTCATTACTGCGGTTCATCTGAATATAAAGTCCGCAAGCCGAAAAGAATCTTGGCGATATATAAAGAAAGTTTTTATTTTTCGATAATCTCTGTTCATGGACTTCGAAATGACACATTCCGTCAAAATGAAAATTCTGCTTAAGCCATTTTTAAGTAACTGCAAATTATGTCATAAAATTAATTGAAAAGTTAAAATGATTTGCGCAACAATAACCTGAGACGTGCGCTTCAGAACTGTCCCTGTGAGTCCTACTGCTCACTTTTATTGCTTTTTAACTTAAATTAGCCACGCTCGGCCTCAAAGTGCACAAGTTCTAATCCCGTTCCCGGCGAACTGTAATAACAACTGGCTGACGCTGATTGCTGTGCTCGTTGTACGTTGTTGGTATACATACTGTTGTTGTTATTATTATTTTGAGTATAAGTAACTGGCGTAAACTTCCGCCCACATCACTTTGGAGTGCCTTTGCCCCTCTTTTGCTTCATAAATGTTCTACATTAGTAGTAGAGTGTAAACACTTTTCTCATAAAGAGATTAACGGTAGATCTAGTCATAAACTTGCTATTGCTCTCTTTGTTTTTAGCATTAAAAAAAAGTACTATTTTTTTCTAAGAAATATTCTTTTGGGATTTTTTTTTCGACTTTGATGGCTTCGTATTGCGAACAGTGTTTGTGTGTGCATTTTCTTGTTTTAATAAATAAATTTTCTTTGCTTTGGAAGAAATTCATTTATACAATTTTAGAGGAATTAGATTTTGATGTTTTGATGAGAGATATTAAAGTTCGCAAACTGACTCTTAAAAACCTCACATCTGTTTCAGTCACTGGAATAGTGTCCGAAACTATAAAACCTGGAATATATGAAACACATTAGGGTGTAACTTCAGTGAACTGTGATATTGCAACTGACCTCGATTCTTCTATGAATTCATGTTCACGAATTTCAAACAGTATGCGATGGGGCATAGGCGAGCTGACACAGCTTATATGAAGAATAGAGCAGAGACATACCAAGGGGTTCAGTTGGAGGAGTAAAAGCTTAAAGCTGTTACGGGAAATTCAAACAACTTTTGCCGCTCTTTCTCACCATAATTAATTGGTTTGAAGCAACTGATTCAGATCTATTAATCTCTTATTTAAAATCTGAAATTAATCCGCAGGAAATAAAACTCCTGTAAAGGGATCCCCTGGGTTAAACTTACTCCCAAATGCTTTTTCCAAAAGGATAACATTGGACCCCAATGAAGTTTTGAGTTTGAAATGAAGGATCTTAAGCGCTCTTCTGTAAAAATATTACAGCGGTATTACCATGAAGGTTACGCGGATCGAACTAGATAGATCACATCGCGGAATTCAAGGAGCATGAAGATGGGCAGTCAAGTAGCAAAACTAGATGGCGCACAGATATAATAGATGTTTCTCGTGTCTTTGGAAAATATAGGTATATTTTTTTTTGTCATCATAAAAAGGGAAAGTCTTTTTCCACAAACTTTGCTAAAACAATACTAAATGAATAATTTTTTTTAAATACAACAACAGCAGTCGATCGAGTTCTGGAAAAGAAGATTAAAACAGAATTGAAGCACATACCGAATATTTGCTGTAGATTCAGTTAAATTTAGTAAATTTTTTTTGCTATATCATTACATCGTTTTCTAAATCTAAACCATTTTAATATCTGTTTCTCTCTTGCCAGGTTTTTAGTTTACCTTAAGCCACAGCCATCAAACAAATCCAAATTGAAATGAAAGGAAATGCTTTTAATGCGCAACTAAGAAGAGCAAAACCATGGCAAACGAGACTTAGTAGAAAATCCTTAAATTTATGCATATTTGCGAGTAAGAACACCTGTGTCAAACCGCAAACCACTCACCGCTCACTGCTCGCCGCTCACAATACGCTCCTCGCACTCTATCAGCATGTCGGCCCAGTTCTAGCTGTAGCTGACCACCTTGATGTCGAAATGAAGGCGTCAAACAGCTTGATTTATGTATAGATATATATGTATGTGTGTGCATATATGGTTGTCTAGATGTGTTCATTTGTGTTTGTATGTATATATATAGGTGTGTATCATAGAAATCATCAGCAACATCATTTGATCATCTGCTCCGGCAGCTTAGTACCACACTTCTCTCTTCAACTAGCACAGCACTAAACCACATGCACGCACATACACATTTAACCACATAAATTATATGCCAACACACATACATATATACATATTAACCGAATTTCTTTTGATTGCAGAGGTTTGGCACAACACCGCCCGCTCTCACCTGCTCTTCAATAACTAAACCAGCTTCTCTGCATATTCTCCACTCTACACTATTGTAGAAAATAAGTTAATCCTCGCTTGTCACGTCAAGGACAATGCGGAAGGGGTGTGGGAGATGCAGTTCCGTTCATTGTGGGGCACATATTCGCCATAGAAGAAGGTAACTAACTACAAATACCGCAAGTTGTGGGTTTTCTGTATGAAACACGTTATTTCTGAGTTTTTTCTGAGATTTTTTTCTCAGCTTCTCTTATTGCTCCGTTCTTACGGTTTTTCGTTATCCTGTCGGAAGATAAACGCTTCAAATCATTCGAGTATATTTGCTCGTTCCACACGAACGTTCATCCTGTGGGCAATGGCACTTACTAACCGAAGAAGCGATAATATACAGCTAGTATAAGTATGTGTGTGTGTGTGGGTTTGCGTTTGAATAGCCATGAGCGTTGCACAGCAGTTCAGATTTGCTTGGATGTGATAGCTGCTAACAAGGAAGGTCGCTGGCGATAGCATGGTGGGGCCCCTTCAGTAATAAAGATCAACTTAAATTTTCAAGCACCGCGTATGTATATGAATAATATACGCAGGACACATAGCTAAAGCGTCTACTCACCATCTTTGCCAATGTCAGCACATTTTAATTTTAAATTAAACTTGACAATACAACTGCTGGCAATACAAATGACAACACCTGCCTCAAATACTACATATATACGCACACATATATATACTTGCGTATGCATGTTGTTGCATGCAGCAGCAAAACCTCGGAGCAACCATCAAAAACCGCAAAGAAAAAAGTGAAAATACATGATAAATGTATACGCGCCGTGAAGTATGCAATTTACTTGATGCTTTGATGACATTGCAAAGATGTCGTTGCGCTGAGCGGGTGAGTCGGGATAGACGAGTGGGCGAGTGAGGTCTTCGATGTTTTCCGGACGTAAGTTTGCGCGCTACTTTCAATGTTATTCACTTTTCTGCCATGAATGGGTCTGAGTATGCACGCAAGTGTGTGTGTGACTGCGTATGTGAATGTCAATATCAAAGTGATGTATGTGTCACATCTCAAATTAAAGCGGTTGCACAGGTGCACAGTAAACGGTTGAGCGCATAATGCACTACACAAACATGTGGCAACCGGAGGGGGAGAAATGTGGGGCGTCCTGAAATTGGTGGTTAGTTTATATGTGTCATCGTTTTTATGCGGTCACTCGTACTTTGGTAAAAACTGAAGCAACGAAGTACAAGGGAAAACGAGGGAAACGAGTTGTCAAGTCTGCTGCGGTTTAAAAGAAGTTTGGTTAGTTAGCAAATAGTGTTTCGTATGTGATGTCCACAAGTTTATAGTGGAAATTTAAGAAATTTAAGTTCTTGTCATGTGTACTTATATATTTCTTAATAAAAGCAAACTGCTACGAACAAAAGGGACAAAAGCTCAAGAGGTCCTGATTAGAATGAGTGGACAGTGGCGCCCAAATTACAATATTTCGAACGGTTGCAGTATATCTGCAATTTTTCAACAGTTCTATTCCATTATCCTTCTTATAAAAAATTCAGAAAAGACTTAAAATTAAGTCGCACCACAACATGTGATTTTTTAGCACGTTATTTTAAAGCAAAATTGGCAAAATAGGAAAATTTTTCATATCATTAAGAAGTTATATCAACTATTTGATAGCAAGAAAACTGATCTTGCAATGAAAATAAACATCAGAAGCTTAACTGGATCCCCTAACGGTCAACTTGAAATCCAGCTATAAAATATACTTTCTACAATAGAAAAGTCGTTAAAAATATACCCGCTATATCTCAGAATCATTCCTATTAGATCATTTAATAATATCAGCAAGGAAATCCATTGACCCTGATTTACCGAAGTTCGATTGCGCCACAAACTTGAGTTTATTGGCGCAATCGAACTTCGGTTCCTTTCGTATTTAGCATTAAAAAAGATTCCAACTTTCTCCTTTCTTTCTTTCTTTCTCTTTTCTTTCTATTTCTGTTTCTCTTTGACTTTCTCTTTTGACTCCACTCTCAAACCGTCTTTTTCGACTCTTCTCCATATTTACATAATTCCGAGTTTAGTTTGACATTTCGATAATTCGGCAGTACAACAGCATCTACATGAAAAAAAAACATCTACTACAAAAAAAAAACCCCAAGTTTCATAAGCATACATATAAAAACACTACTTCATTATTATTCGTCAGCACGAGGATTGAAATCGAACTTCAACGTTTATTATACAAATGTATGGCTGCAGCCACATTTGAGTTAAATTTTTGAAAAGGCTCGAAAAATTTCCGTTCTCGTAACGACAGGAAGTTATCTAACAAAATATGTGTATAATGACATTCCAAGGTCACCAGAATCACAAAATTTTCCAAAGGCGAATAGAAATTTAATCAGATACATTTAATTTGGAACAACTGGCCGATATTTTTAAGAACAATTTCATCTGCAGTTTTTATTATTTCTGATTAGAATCTCTAGGGGTCCAAAGCTCAGCTTATCAATTGTGCCTTTGATATCAGCCAGACTTCTACTTTTTCAACTTAATTTTCCTCATTCTTCTACAACCACCGGAATAGCTATTTGAAAGGGGTTATTAAGATTATTAAATTTTTATTATTAAAATCACTATTCATACAAATTAAAAGAAAAAACTTTTTGAACAATCCAAAACTTCTTCTCTTTCCCCACATCTCCCCACATAGTTGTGAGCGATGTCAGCCGTTGGCAGCAGCTTATCCCGAATGAAAAAGGATGTAAATCGCTTGCCAATTCGATTTTCCAAACATGAAACTGATTTATTTCAAGTTGAGACTGACTGAGGATTAAAAAATAAAAGATAAAAAGAGAAAGAGAAAAAGAAAAAGAAAAAGAGAGAAAGAGAAAGAGAAAAAAACAAAGGCAATGCGATGCCTGCACTTGAATGGCTTTTGTGCAAACTTTTCAGCGCTGGACAACACATGGCTCGAGTTTGGCACAAGCAGACGCGCTGAGTGCAGAATAATGAAGACAACCTACAGGCATTCTTCCTGCACACTCGAGTAGACAACTTTTTGTATGACATCAAGTGCTTGTTGCTAATAACGGTATTTAATGGCATAAACATACACACACGCATGCTAAAGTGATACTAAATACCTTTGTGGGTATATAAAATTGCGCCGCTATACCGTGTGGCAAGTATGGCAAGTAGCAAGAAAATTGCTTACAAGCACATGCACTCATACAGACATTAGTGCGATATTGTATAAACGTATTTTACACATATTTTCACGCTTTCAAAGTTAAAGACAAATTTATTTTCGCAAGTGCTTAGGTCGGTTGATTGTGACTGCCAGAGCTTCAGGTGTAACACATCACTGAACAACACAAAACCAGGCAAAATAATTTCACCCCTACACACACGCGCACACACACACACACACACACACGCATATTGTACAACGGAGAGAGAGAGAGTGGAAGAAATTGTTGTACTGAAGACAAAAGGATGCCTGTTTTGTATAAAGAAATTTGAAAATATTTGCTTGCTGCCTTTCTTTAGTCATTTCAAGTGCTTTGCCACTGAATGACCACATACGGCGACAGGTTTCCACAAGGACCTGCAATCACTGTGCCAGGCATCAACGAGTGGCCATCACAGCGGAGCGGACGCATATGCTTATTTTCGGCCTGGCATTTTATTAGAGCCGCAAGTAAACCAGCTGGAAAGTGACATGCGTAGTAACAACTGTCAGCACTTGGGCATCTGAGCTATATGTATATATATACATGTACATATGTATGCCTGTGTGTGTTTAGAAGTGCCTGCCCCACTTGCTCACTTAACTGTGTGCCTTTTGTGAGTATTACTCTGTTGCGTTTTGTGGCAGCAATGGCAGCTTGTTTCATTTGATTTGCCTCGTAGTGGTATATTTTTATTCCCAACCTTGTGGCGTAAGTCAAATATCCAAGTATTAAGTAAACCATGCTTGCCGAAAACATATTAGAATCGCAAGCACTGCTGTGATGACCTCAAATATTTTGTCTCATGCTGTTAATAGATTTGTTATAAATGAGAGTTTCAGCATTGATTACCGTATTGAACTTCATTCCTATGATTATGAAAATAGAGGTCAACGTAACCAAGCCAATTAATCCCTATTTCTAAATGTGATACTCATCCGCCATTGAATTACTTTTTATAACCTCAATAAAATCTAATGTTCCCCGGAGCGATTTTTATTGTTTCTGAAAAAGGTGGAAGTAATAGAAATAAAAATCTGGAGAATAATATGGATGAGTGATGACATTCATTTGTTTGTCGATGACTGTGTCGGGATTCGTACATCATTTCCATGTTTTAAGAAGTTTGTATACAGCTGGGGTACTTTTTTACAGTATAACAGTTGGATATAAGATATGCCTGAATAAAATTTTCTACAATTCAAAAACTATCATTGATATCGCGCTAAGCTGTTTTCATTCTCGTTCAAATAGACGCACCAATACACTCAAAGGCAATATTTTCCTTGAATTCTTAGAATTTCATGGAACCGATATTGATTAGTTATTCAAGTTAATTCAAGAATATTGAACGAACGCCAGTTCATTTTGAGTTTCAAAAGCGGTATTCCCTCAATAGAGACGAGTCGAGTCAGTCGTATATAATTCATTGTTCGGCAATTGATTGAAAATAGAGTCTGCATACGGAATAGTTTTAGTCCTGCATTTAAGAAATCCATTCAAACAACTTAAATAAAGAAGTTCAGGCCGAATACTTATTTGAATCACTATAGAAGTACTCTAACTTTCGACGCTGAAGTCTGGCTTCAATCAAAGTCTTGACTAAATATACCCACTGGTGAAAATCAATCAACCTTATTGAAGGTGTAAGGTTGCAAACCCTTATTACTGTTTAACAACTCAGTTATGCTGCTTTTAGATCACTGCCGGGCATTTGAAAAACTCTTTACAAACTAGGTAAAGGCTAATTGGTCATATATTGTGCGATACAGAGCATAAGTGTTTAAACAACTGTTTTAATGGAGTCTGATGACATATAGATATACATTTGGATATAGTACGAAGTCTTTCTGAGAATTTAGATATCAGGTGTATTCCAAAAAAAATAAAAACTAACCTAAATTGAGAAAACTCAATAGACAAAAATTGGTCACATCGCACAATTTAAAACACCTGCAATGCAATGTATATAATTTCTATATATTATTTGAGGTATAAAATATATATAAAAACATGCCTGTATGTATTATCGTAAGTTCACACAAATACTGGAACCGCCTTCTTCTTCTTCTTCAACCTCCTTCAACTTTAGCACAAAACTTTGCGCTCAAAAATAAATGATAAAATATGAGTTCAGAAAATGAAAGAGATCAAATGGTAGCGGGCATGAAATTGAAGCCAATAAACTCTGCCAATATTTTTTCATAAAACATGTAGCCATATAAGGAGCAAAGATTGGGACGGGAAGGAGGAGAAGGAGATTTTCGACTCAATACATTTCAAATTTGGTACTGTAGATGGCAACGAACTTTCCTGGTTCACTTCTGCTAGACTGGCGGCGAGTACTTAGTATTTTGCACACACGCACGCAATAATTTTTCCACTGTATAAGTGTTTGTGTGTGTGAGTTTGTGGCACTTGCACAAGACAAATTTGTCTTATTTTTCATTTTTCTTTTTTTTTTTTACTTTAGTCCAAAGTGAGCTGATTTGGCTTGTGGCCACATTTCGCAGCCAAATGAGAAATTAGAGCAATCGCACAGACAGACGATTAGACAGGCTGGCAGACAGACAGACAGACAATTTTGAGGGAAAGTCTCCTAATAACCGAATTGCGAAGGAAGGAAAAATTTAATGGAATAGAAGGAAAGTACACACATACACACACATACACACATACCCATACGTGATTAACTTCCATTCACACGTCATTCACATTCCACACAACCTTTCGAACAACTACAATAGCTACAACAAAGCAAAGGTGGACAATAATGAAGCGAAATCTGAGCGGTTAATTTGAGAAAAGCGTCACATCTTGCTAATAATTTCACAGTTCAATGGCTCGAATTTATTTTTGTTGGCACCTCGCTGTTGTTGTTGTATTTGCTGTTAGTGCTGCCGTTGCCGAGCAGTGCATCATCATTCTCATCATTTGGCCTTCGCCTTTGTCCTTTTTCATACGTTGAGTATGTATTTGGCTTCAGTAGGTGCACATTTGTATGTGTGTGGGTGGATGTGTGCGCGTGCGAATGTCAAACCAGAATGCCAACCCGAAAGATAATTACTTAGTTTAAAGCTTTTAATAAGCTTAACACAAATGCTGCGACAGACCTACACCATTACATTACAACATTAAAGTGCCCTCATAAGTGTCCACAAACACATATACTCACACAGAGTTACAAAAGCAACACTTTTCAGTGGATTCCCCCAGCAGTAAATTGGTGCAGGCTTAATTAATAACTGAGTATTACGATTTTCTGGGCAAAATTTCAAACAAAAATATTGGTCTTCTTATAACGATAATAAACGTTTAAGTTGAGGCCTCCTTTTTGGAATTTTTTATACGAATGGAAAATTACAATGGATAATTTCTCAGTTTTGGGATTCATAAATAAAATTTTCCAGGGAAAGCAATCCGTTTAGAAGTTCACATGAAGAATTTCATTGGCTTTTATAAAGCAGGTATACAAAAAATTAAAAATTTAGGTTACCAGAGCTAATCTTTGACACAAGAACAAACCACGGTTCGTTAACGATAAAAGCTTTCAAAATCTCTTATAGAACTGGGCGTTGAGTTGTATCAATTTGTACTGTCAAAACTGTTCAATTTGATAAAGAGGAGTAGAAATTTTTTTTAATATGCTCTTTTACAACTTAGGCCGAGAACAGAGTAAATCAAAGATTCAAAATGCATCAAAAACACAGAAGAAAATAACGGATTACTTTTAGATTTTCGCGAAAATCGATTAGTAAGCTGGTACTTACTTATGTATCTCCGAACCTTTGCACCTCGCCACACTGTGTGCTTAGCCTTACGCCGCGAAGGTTATCGTGGTTTCGTGCGCTTGCTTTTGTTTGCTGGGTTGGCTTTAAGGTGTGCTGCAAGTAGACGTGAATTTGTTTTCGCTAAATGAATGCTTGTAAATTAATAAATGGAGCTTGTGTGAAACGCCCAAGCCACTAATTGATATATGCCAGCTATCTAATTAGCTTGTAGACTAGATACTGAAGCAGCTGACTGGCAAATTATGTGAGTATTTTCCGTCGAGAATTCAAAATGTAAATTAGTTATGCTAAATGCATACATGTGATGTGGGAAAGTGTCACCATACTCAACTTCTTACAAAGAAGAGCTTTGTAAAATAAAAAGAAATTTTTAATTAAAATAATTAATTTTTTTAAGTGATTCAAAAAGTGTTAGGATGTTTCATACTTACATGCTGCTTCATAGTGTCATGAGGTGATAGGCTCAGTGTAAGTGGGATGCATAAGCGAGCTGCAAGCTTTCTCACTTCACTGGAGTTTCGCATTTTAAAAGAAGGCAGATCATTTAACTTCACCTCTGAGATTAACTCTAAGTTAGCATGCCAGCACATTCCTCTCAAATGGCCTAGCTATTAACATAAGGCAAAATTGCAAATTATTTCTACAATAAAAAGTACCCTCTAGAATATGCAACATTTCTTTCAAAAACTCACAAAAGTACTAAGTATACTAATAATCAATAAGAATAACTGTTATGAATACTTTCTACCAAGAACATACATATTGTTCTAAGTTTAGGGAGGTCGTTTGCAAGGAAAGAAGATATGTTGTGGAACGGTTGCTGCTTGTATGTATGTTCACAGACTGACATGCCGTTATAGGGCGAAAGTGAATTTGTCTTCAGATTCAGATAAGGCGATGGCTTCTAAGATAATGTTTTCGACTCTTTCAGCTGGAGACAGAATCTTCCAGAAGCCGAAAGTAAAAAAATTTAAGTTGCTTCTTCTATAAAGTGAAGAAATGATTTTGTGGCTGCAGTCATGGAATGTGTTGACAAAGTGGCGAGTATATAAGAGGTTGTCAGATCAATACACATTATCTAAGCGTACAGTAAGGTTAACCTGTCACATATAGATATAGGCGTTAATAGTACATTAATTAACTGTATAAATAGCTGTGCTGAAGCCATTCATAGATTTTCTGGTAGTAAAAAATTACTTAAATAAATATTGACGTGAAGAGGTACACTGATGTAAACGATAGAGCATTTGAAGGATCTATACACGTACTTCACAGGTAGCAATCAAAACCATTTATTCAAGGACATGTAAACACCTTCAATTACTTTTCCATCTTCATGTACTCTCACAAGTAATATGGACTCCCCATCTCTCCCCGCTCTTCTCTGTTGTCTATCTGCCCTTTCAACTGACTGACATATGATTATACTCGTAGCAATCAACACATGTCATGTAAGAAAAGCAGAAATCGAATTTTCCAATAAATAAACCACCACCCTGCATCGCACTCCGCTGCCCACGCTAGATGCGACTAACATTTCCATATTCTCGCAAGACCAATGCCTCAACAGGCAACACCTAACAAATGAACAGCAAAAAGCACGCGCTGCAACAGCCAAGAAAGGAAGGAGATAGGAAGCGGAAAAGTGGTAAAAGAAACCAAAAAAAGTGAACAATAAAAATGCGGAAATAACGCGAAGCAATATCATCATTGACGGCCGCAGAAAATGGTGCAGTCACTCGCAGAGTGAATACGACATAGGAATGGGCGTGTAGACGGCGGCGGTGGCGGATAATCAGGGACAGTAATGAAAATGCGAAGTTCTTGACGAATAGTGAATGGGGGATGGCAACTGACTGCTGACTGACGAATGATTGCTGACGCGGTTGCGAAGATTGCGTTGATAATCCGTAAAGCGAACATTCAGAAATGGCGAAGAAGAAAGTCAAACAAAAAACTATACTAATATGGCACTTTTAGCAGCGGAAGGTATTTAGGCCGCACTTCGATAACAAATTTGTGAAGCGCGGTCGTTTTATGCTGCTGAATTTTTAGTGAAAATGTTGGTATTGTGAATAAATTTAATTTCATGCGTTTCTCTAAAGCAGGCATTCAACACACATTTTTTTTTTGATGGAGTCCACTTACGTCAGATTTGTTTACAAAATAATATACAGATGCAGATATTAATTTACCAAAATATAGATAAATTAATAAGAAACCCCTTAAGACCACATTAATATAAAGTTCAATTACGGTAATATTTTCTGTAATTAATTGCGAAAGACCCCATTTCGAAGACGTGAGGAAGCCAGTCTTTAAGCACCTGTCATATCGTAAGCTTAAATACAACCTTGGTTTTTTCAAAGAACATGCACGATTTACTAAAACAAGATATATCGAAAAGTCGAGTGGATAATTAACTATTTTACATCACCTCATAACTGATTATAAAATTATAAATTTCTCTATAAATTTTATACTTTAGCGAGCCAATAGACAGAAAAATTAAGTGTAGATCACACCGAAAAGAGCAGTGGTTGGAATGTTGAGCCTTAGAACATTTATGGTTGAGACAATAATATATATAATAATAATATTATTTTAATATCTAATTAGAATTAATAATTTTAATTCTGAACTGATACACGACAGAATAATCAGTCACAAGCAAGTTTACGCGGATAGGTAGAACCAAAAATGTTAGGCGAACAACACATGCTAACAAGCACTTGTAGAGGAAAGGTTATGAACAAAGAGCTTTTGTATGCATCGGCGAGTTTTTTTCAACGCGTCTCCAATCACACAGCGCATGCGCGCATATGTCAATTTTAGACGCTTTTGATTTCTTCTTTTTTTATTTTTCGTTTCGCCACTTTCAGCAAGTCAACGATTAGTGTTTAGCTACATATCAAGGGCATCCAGACACACCCAGGCTTTTACACATGTGAACACTACCACTACAGCACTTGTGAGTGCTGCTTGTGTGTTTGTTAAGTACACTTGAACTGAACTTGAGCCTTCAAGTGGCGCGACAGTTCACAGCCTACAAACACAGCGCGTCCCAATGCCGACGTGTCACTTCGGGATCAACCGCAATGGGGCCAAAGACCACACACCAGCAAAATGTCAAGAGTAAACTCAAGCCAGCGATTGGGTGGCGCACAAACAAAAACAATAAACGTGACGCCTACAACTCTTTCTGTTGCTGCACTTGTTGTTGTTCTAGCTGCTATGAACTTCAAGTGCACTCCTCTTCCCTGTGAGTATGGCAAGTCAGTGCGCAGATTGTTGGCAGTTAGGAAAAAGCAATTCACTTGAGATAAGCAAACAAATGCGCGAATTTGCTTCGACTGGCAGTTTGGCGGTTAAGCACTCGTAATACCCACTTGCATACCACACAACCAAACATGTCGAGCGTAGAGAGCACGAATGGCTCCAAATTTCAAGCAAAACCACAACGAACCTATAACATCCACACACGCAGGCATGTGGACATTCCCCAAGCGGCAATGTCGCTCAGACATTAGACAGCGTAGCATGTTGAGCCGCAAGAACAAGAAAAAGTTCACCGCAACACACAGACAGTTAAAGGGTTACGCCATCCCGCTACCTCTTGTGAACTCCGCAGTGCGCGCTACTGATATGCAAAATAGTGGTTTCGATGTGAGCTGGCGAAAAAATTACAAACTTTTTTGCTGTCGACGAGTTGCTTGTTTGCTTGCTTTGTGTGGCATCGCGATAGTGAAATGCTGGAATTTCCAATATTGCCAAGAAGCGTAGCGTATGCGCGCTTGAACGTATGGCAGTGGCAGTGGCCTTGTCGGCTCATGAGCGCAGCGTATCCACACACACACACTCACATGCATTTACATACGTCTGCGTTCGCCGTTTACTTCATTTCTTCATAACGCCCCCTACCGCCCAGCCGCTACAAATTTCTTAAGAAGCATGCAGTAAATTTTAAGTTTCCCGCTTGTCTGCGCCAGTTAGTTGGTTGTTGGCCCCGACCATGCTTATCGAAAACTTTTCTGACAGCTCGAGAAGTCGTAAGTGCGAGCGCAAAATGAGCTTTGATTTATGTACACACATGGCCGTAAAGTACCGTAACACAAAGACGCTCGTATAGATATCAATGAGAGAGAGAGTACATTACAAGCGTGTCACATTAAATCTCTTCGGAGTTGAAAAACAAGGTATCAAACTACAAATAGTTATACTCGATCGTTGTTTGAAACACTTAAGCGAAAATATGGGTCAACTCGGAACTGAGTAGAAAAAGTTCGCAAGAAAGGGTGTTAAAATTTGATAATGTTCAGATTGGGTTGGGAGCACTAGAAAACTTAGAATGCGGAAGATTGAGAGAAATAGAAAGAAATTAGTAAGAATCAGTCTTCGATTCACCACTTCTGAACGCTAGCCTATTTGAATTATAATACTTTTTTTTATTGGTCTTGATACTTCCTAAGTTTCAACAAATCGAAGACAACTATTATTATGGTTACCATATAGTCTTAGCCTCTAGCTTTAAGAGAAAACATTTACCCCTGCATATAATAATGCTTGCTTATAGTCAAAATGTGCTTCAAAGTCGATTCCATGCGGAGCTGGTTAGTATCTGTAAGTTCCAAGATTAAACAGAAACACCACCCACATTATTATTATCATTGTCATGTAGTCCGGAGCTCCAACTTTAAACAAACACGGTATTATTTGAGAACTCCGAAGGGGATAAGTACACAAAAATATCCCAAACTGAAGTGGATACGACTTTTAAATTGTAACTCACGAAGCGCAAAGCCATTTTTCTGTAATGTGGACCGCTTTCCAAACACCCGAGCATCTAATCGGTGAAGCATGCAATATATCAAACAAACCCTTGTATGAAAGACACTTGGTTTTCTACTTACAATTGAACTTAAGCTCTTAACAGATCTAGCATAGTTTTTAATAAGGCCAAAGGGAATATAGGTTCCCATTTTTTATAAAAACGATCTTAACAAATCTTTACGTTAGTTATAAATCCAGTTTTGTATGTGACCTTTACTTACAACTTCTTTGGGTAAAAAACGTTAATTGAATATCAAAAGCATTTCTGTTCACGGCTTAATTTAAAGACAATTAGTCACATGATTTCGTTCAGGTTTTTGCAAATTCATTCAATCTCAGAGGCTGTTCTTTGTTAATAAGCTAATAAAGCCACCAGCTTCTGTTTGTAATTTTCACTTCAGCAAAACTTTGCACAACCTAGTGAAGCTTTCACGCGAACACACATTATTTAGGCACAAAGACAAAGGAGGTTACCCACCCAACTAGACCCACCAAACAGAAATTCCTTATCAAATATAAGCCAAGATTTAAGTGCCACTCAATGAAATGGATCTGCCTATCAAAGATTTCAAAACATCAGCTCGACATCTTGATTAAATTTCCAACCAACTTTCTGCAGCATCCCGAAGGTTCTTCAACTGCGTGCTCCCGTTGCACTCTTTCCTCCTTTTTGCGTCACACACTCTACCTCTCAATAAGTGAAGTGGAGATCTGAAGTATTTATATGACTCTTGAATAAAAAAGAGGCGACGTACCAAAGATCTGAAAATATTTCTCGCATCAAAAGCGCGCATATAAAACCACAAAATGCCACAACCGCATTGTCGTCCGCACTTGCTAAGCCATTGAGTGTCGGTGTGTATGTGTGACTTCGTGCCGGCACTGCAGTAAATTAATCCGGCAGTTTGAATATTTCAAAGTGAAACTTGAGCAATTAATTTTACTAATTGCTTTTTATTTTTATGCGGTCATTTCAATGTAAAGCTGTTTGGAAACCCCAGCCGGCGAGCAGCTGGCAGCGGACAAACTCCAAGCACTTTGCGGCTACAGACACTTATTGCCGCAGGGTAGCTGCTGAGAAGCGGAAGAGCCGCTGATGCCAGCGCGAGGTCGCTGACTGAAGACTCTGTAGCAAACAGAAAAAGCGTCAAATGCTTTAAGGACGCTTAACTTGGCGCGAGTGGAATAATGAAGTCGCAATAGTTGGCAGCTGACAGCTGCTAGCAGTAGTTGTTACATACAGCAACAGGCATTAGTATAAGCGCCAGCCTTGAATATGCAGCAGGCATGATAGGACGCTTCCCAAGTTGAGGCGATGGCATTCACTCAACTCAACTTCACTCCACATAAATCTACTCAACTCCATTCTACTCAGCCTCGTGCAGCTTGACTTAGACCAGCGCCGGCTTTGAGCATAAATATCTCCGACATTTATAAGGAAAATCAACTGACACAGAATAAAGAAGTGAAGAATAATAATTAAAATAAATTTTGCTGTCTTCGAATATCCGCACGCTGGCAATTATTAGTATGCATACTCTCTCAAACGCCGCGTCTGCGTGTCAATGAATTTAAAGCGCGCGTTCCAGTCGTCGCAAATTCCAAAGTCGAAGCAGGCGATTCAGCAGGCAGTAAAAAACTGCATCAAAAGAGACAAAGCGGTATGAATTGGTACGAAAAGAAATATGCGGGGAAACCGAAAAAAGTGCACCGGGAAATTTCAATATTATTGCCCCGGCTAAGCATTGGTGGTTTTGCACTTGCGGTTTTGCCAAAGTTGCCGGCAATAATATGCATTGTGAAGAAAGTAATTTATTTCCTTGCGTACTTTGTCCATGAATATTCAAAGTCAGCGAAAACCTTGCGGCACTAGCTGAACTTATAGAGAAGATACAGACACCCCCATCAGCACTGATGACAATTTGAATAGAATGTGGAAAAAACAACGCGGCAACCACTTTAATACCAATCAACTTGGAAACTTGTCTAAGCAGCTAGGAATTTGGTGAGCTCGGCGGACGCTTAGTTGCTTGCGGTCACATCAACATGCCAGCAAGCAAACGTCTTGGCGCAACCAAGCCAACCACTAACAAGCGCTGCCGATATAGCTAACATGCACAACAAAAACTACAACAACAAATCTAATGTATTTCCAGTTCCGCAACGCTCGAGCAGTCCCTGAGTGTAGTTGAGCGTCTAGAGCGAATTGGGTGTCGAGCATTCGCTGGCACATTAACACTTACATCTCCAACGAATACCCCTTAAATCTTTCAATAGTGAATAATGAACCACAAATAACTCTCTCAGTGCCTATAGCAACAGACAGAGCTGGCAGCAGCTTCTTGAGTCCCTCAGTAATGGCTGCGGCATTTCAAGCTGATTGACCTTTGTTGCACATTCTTAAATCCTTACACCGGCTAAAGTGTTGCATCTCAACTTGCAATTCACTCTTTCGGTGCTTCTACTATGTGGCACCATCAGAATATTTCCCTTTTGAGACAAAAAAAACAAACAACTTTTGCTAAACCACAATATCATCTCCTCTATTATTCGTCACTTGCGCGGTCACTCATAGTTGACGAAATGTATGAAATACAATGAAATGAAAAATGTAAACGCCGCCGGCAGACAAAGATAATACAATTTACTCATGGGAAAGGGTAAGCGGGGTTGATACGGAGTAGAGATTGCGATTACAATATTAATTTTAGTGGAAATAGTTTTGTTACTATTACCCGAAATCTACACGAGTGGTAGTTAGACAGACAGCTGTCATAAGTCTCATTCACAACTGAGCGTGAACGGAGAGTGAAGCAGATATTTTTCCAAATTGTTGGAAGTAAATGTGAAAGGTCTATTAACAATTACTTTCGCAAGTTACTTTATTAATAATGGATCGCCATTGATGAAGGAGGAAATAAACATATTAATATTGTGATGTAAAACTTCTCAGATTTGATTTAAACCAAAATCAACAAATTGATATCAATAACAAGTACGGGTGTGACCGGACATTTTATATTCTCGCAATGTGCAAGGATCGAAGGCGGGGAAATGATTTCAAGTGCTGGCAAAACTTCGTATTAAAAAATGTTACATAAGAATTCAACAATTGTCATTCATTATCTACATTGACAAAATGTCAATCCAACTAAGACTATCATGGTATTAGTGCTGTGGGAACGTACATGGATTTCACTAATTTTTACCACCAAATTACAGTATATTTAAGATTATACGTTAATTTAATTTTACTAAGACATCTTATATAGTGACCGTTAAACACGGAATTTTGAAAATTCTCATAATACGTATATAAGGGTTAGGGGGAAGTACTAACCCGATCTGATAAATTTTTGCACCAGGAAACATTATTACCAGAAGTAGACGTTATCTGAATTTTATTAAGATATCCCGCAGACTGATTAAAATATACGATATGACGTCAACCAGAAGTCCGAAAATTTTTATTTTAAGTGTATAGAAGCTAAGCTCAATATTTTCGAGCCGATTTTACCCAGTTTGGACACAAGGGCACAGTATTATAAATTTCACTAACATATCTAACAGAGTGACCGATATTTTTAAATTGAAAAACAATGAAAGAATCAGTTTGCGAAGAGAATGACCCCTTTGTTTACATTTAAGTAAGCAAAGGTGATGGACAACAATTAAGGAAGGGCTAATCAAACAAAAAGGTAAAAAAAAGGTGGTCGACTTCGCTAAATGTAAACAAAGAAGTCATTGACCTTGACCTTGGGGTTGTAAACCCAAAGGTAAAGAAACATAAAACTAATCATCATAATATATGGTATAAAGTCTACAGGAAGTTTGAAAATCCTTATATTCGGCATATATATTATTTATTTACATTATTTTATTTCGGACAAAAGCAGTATGATGAGAGGAGAGTGGAACTTAGAATAAAGCGATCTGGAAGATCGATAAAAGGCGAAAAATTATGTCATATATATTTATCGTCCATAAAAACTATATAATTAAAAGAGTTAGACTGATCTATACATATACAGAATTGTTATGTTGAAGAGAAAATTCGTACTTTCAAAAATTTTCGAATTTACACCACTAATTACAGCAATATTTATCCATTTATCACATTTATCTTGGTATTACACTTATAAAGTAATAAAGCATTGTAACTTCCGTTGGAGCAGAAGCAGAAGCTAATCATTGAATTTTAATTTCATTGGGTTACTGTGATAAGACACTTACATCTTACGATCTTAGGTACGTGTACTGGATAAATATTAATTACAACCAATACAAAATAGGTACAACTTAAAGAATTTCCTTATTAGATGGAAGTTTTTGTTTACTTCATGTATCGATTAATACACATCATTGTGTCTGGTTATGACATCGACATTTTACATTTGAACCTGGTTGAATGAATATGATAGTGAACTTCGAATAGTGAATAGATTATATGCGACAGATAGACAGATTACTGAATTGCGAAGAAGTAAAGCTACATACAAACTCCTGAGAAATAAGATCAAGAATCAAGTTTTGTATTCAAATAGGAATGAAATTTAGTGACGATCTTATTCGAGCAAACGCTTAAACTATGAGAATTTTCCATGGAACTAACCTATGCTTCTCAAAGAAATCAATTTAACTCAATTTACTTAACGAGGCTTTTAAAGCTTCAGATGAAAAATATTATTCAAGCTAGAAGTAGTGCTTTTTGAGCTCTCTGAAGTGTTTTAGTACAACCTAACAGTCTATTATTTTTACAAAGAGAAAAGGGATTTAAATGATATCATCAGGTCCGGTAATAAGTTACTCAGGGATAACGCACAAAGAGGAGCTTAAAAATCTGTCAGAGGAATGTATATCAACAGATAATATTTGAGAAAGGGGATTTTTAAGAAAAAACTCTTCACTTTTTTAATATTAAATTCATAATTACCAGATGTCGCATAAAATAAATGCGTTAAAAGTTTATCTAACAATTGTTATGCACGTATTTATATGTAGTGCAAGCATCACTTACCGCTTGGAAAATGCTGCAATGCGAAAAGCAGCAATACGCTGAAAAGCTGTGTGTAACCCACGAAGGATTGTGTGTAACGGTAATACATTTTCTGTTGTTGTTGTTGTAGCTGCCGTCGCTGACGCTGTCTGGTGTTGTTACAGCTGTTATGCATTCCTAATCCGTTGTTATTGTTGTTTTTGTTGCAACTAATGCGCTCTCCTAGCGGAATACCAACCGAAGAGAGCTGTTGATGCCGCCGTGATTGGACGCTATTTGCATTTGTGGCATTAGTGGTGGTGGTAATGACGGTTTTGGAGGGAGCAGTATTGGCTTCCTTCCTCTTTTCCACTTCATCAAGTGAGTGTTGCAAGTTGCTGTTGTCATACATTTTGGAGGTGGTGTAGTTGTGTGTTTGTTGTTGTTGCTTCTGTTCCTGTTGCACTGCAAGTAATTCTTCTGTGTTACAGCCACTAGCACCGTTACAATTTATTTCAGCTGCTCGCATTTGTTGTTGCTGTTGTTGCTGCAGCTGGTGTAAATAGTGTTGGAATATGGAATGTGTGCGTATTGTACGTTGTTGCGTCGACATCAATTTGCAACTTTTCACTTTTGTGTATCTTTCGCTGCCGCTGCCACTGCCACTGTCGTTGTTGCAACCGCTGGTGGATTCTGCCAAATGTCCAACCCTTTGTTGTTGTTGTATTTGTGAATTTCTGCAATCTACTCTATGAGTGGCGCACGTCATTTTTGTTATTCACACAGCAGGCAGTCACATTCACACTGCCCCCTCCAGATCGCTCGCTTGCTGTTGCATGCTGCACGCCGCTTCAATTTGCCAACAAATGAAACTTTGTCACGCTAACTTTGCCACGCTTTTCTGTACTTTGTTACTTATCTACTTTAACTCTCTCCTTCTTTTCACTTTTTTTTTTATTTTATTTCACTTTTAGTTTAGTTTTGTGTTGCCACCCGTTCACTGTGATTATTATTTGTGTTCTTTTTGTTGTTACTGTTGTTGGCAGAATATTTGCTGCACTTTTCGGCTAAATGCGATTTTCTCGTTTCTCAAGTTGAAAACTGCAATTTTGAGTGCATTGAATTAATTATTCGATTGCACCATGCTACAGCAGAACTTGCCGCTGCTGCACGCGGCCTGAATGTTGCAAGTCGGTTTTGTGCCTTTGTATTTTAAACTTTTTTTTTATAACTTACTTTTCGATTATCGATTGCGTTGCTATTGTTGTTGTCTTTATTGCAACTATAAACTTCCGTCACTTCTTCCTTTTTTTTGTTTTTTGGTTTCCTTTTGTGTGCACTTTCGTCAATTTTACTTTTCGAACTAAATTTTAATTACTTCAAATGTTGCACAATTTCTGCAAATTCTTTTCTCTTCTTCTTCAACTTTCATTCACTTGCCACAAGATATTCAACGATTGATCAAGTATAACCAGTCTGAGTAGTTCACTCGATTTACTGTGTGTCTGCGTGTTTGAAGGCAAAAAGTTTCACTTTATTGGCAGTTTGTCCAAAACTTTTATCGAAAGTAGCCCTCTTGTTGCGCTCGACGTCGATTTCGGAAGAGTTGTCGACCCGTTTAGCAATATTCTCAAGTGCTCTCTGCGTTAATCTGTAAATGAAGAGAAGAGAAGAGAAAAAGTCGTAGTCTTTTCCAAAAATTTTCAAGTGATTTGTTGCGTATTCCAAAAAAAAAGTATGGATTCATGACGCTTTTAGTTAAAAATGCAATAATTTCTTCGAGCACTTCTCGAGAGATTTATATTAAATAAAGAAAATAAATTGTAGTAGACTTACGAGTACATAATGAATAATAAATTCACAACAAGTTGGGAATTTCTAGAGTGCTCTTTGTTATTCGGCGAAAAGGTTTATACAGTTCGGTGGAAATTTGACAAAATAATTAAGCTCGACTTAATATGTTTATTTTGTTAAATCTAAAACGGAATTATGCTTATAGATTTTTCAAGCGATCAAAAATTCAAATCTGTGGTTTGAAGAATCATTTGAAAGATAAAACTGAATATACTCAAATGAAAACCAGTTAAAGCCAACTAAGATGATTTGTCAAAGTTTTACAGAATTTACACATAAGGTGATAAATATTTAGTGAAAGCTGGCCCCATAGCGATTTTAAAATACTTCACAAGTAGCATATAAAATGAATGCTTTTGAAAATTTTCTATTTAATAAATTTTTATGAAATATATTCAATTTTATTTAAAAAACAAAGACAAAAAATAAAACGTGCTGTGGTAAAAATTTTTACATTATTATGATTTCATTGAAAAAGGCTGAATTTTTTTTAAAAACATAGCACATTAAGCAATACTTTTTAAAAACTGAATTGAAATGCTCCATGCAGTATGAAGTGACATAAATTTAGGAACGGAAAAGGTTAATCAGCCATAAAAATTAAAAAATTACTATCATTCAACGAAAAACTATGCAGCATCAAAAATTAAGTAAAGTATCCCCGGTGGCAGTTCTGCAATAGGAAGGTCAAGTGAAATGAGTTAGACAGACCTAAAACTCAACAGTTGGTTATAGATTATAGAATAAAAAGAACAATAAGAACAATAAGGAGTCATTCTAAAAAATGTGCACATTCTTAATTTATGGAAACAGATCATATCTTTCATTAAGGATACTTAATAACTAATATTAAATTTTCCTTTAAACTCCATAAATAAATAGAGAGAGTCTGAATTGTGACACTATTTTAACAGAATTATTCAAAATATTGTAAACAGTATACCAGGTAGACTGAAAAATATCATTTGTATGAGAGCATCTCACTAGAATGGAATGCATACGTTTTGCTGTTATACCTAACCTTAAAAAAAAAACGTGTGTCATACTGGGCCGGAAAAAATCTCAAAATCCGATTTTGCACTACTGCACAATGAATTTATCAATATCACGAATACTTTAAATATATCGAGAGAAAGTATTGGACATATCGCTCTAGAATATTTGGTTATGTGAAAGCTCTAAGTCCAAAGTCAACAACGAATTGATGACTGATTTTTATGTCAATAGCTGACAACGGATAAAATATATCTTCCTTATTTTATTCCGGAGTCCACTCAATAGTTATCATCCGAGTGGACTAAGTACGATAAAGCGAATTCAGAAAGTATAAATCCACCTGGCAAATTCATGGCATCTATATTTTGGAATTGTTTGGAAAAATTCAATTTTTGAAAATGGTACAACTATCAGCTGTGACTATTACATAACGTCACTGAAATGTTTGAAGACCAAACCGCTAAGAATTTTTTTTCACATGCGCCGTATTCTCTGGATCTGACCCCTTGCCACTTTTCTACGAAGAAACATAGCGACAATGAAGACACAATTACTGAACATGCCCACGACAGTCGGGTCTACATAACAGGAACAGGAACAACAAAAGATAATCGCTGTGTAAAGTCAAATTTCGACAAGAAAATATTAATTTTTATTTAAAACGATTTAAATTTTCATAAAATGAAAACTAAGCTAAATAAATTTTCGATCCGATCCGAAGTAAACTTAGCATCATTAGAAATAGGTACCCTAGTGAGTAGTTAGTAACTCTAAACTTATTCTTATTTAAGCATTCACTGGAAGTGAAATGAATTGAACTCAGTACTCATACATATCTTCCAATACTTCCACTATTCGCTTAAGTGCTTAAATTTTTTTTTTCATAAATTTATCAGAACTGTTTTCGGTTAAGGAAAGTTTACTTTAAAACATAATACTGTTGATAACCTGTGCTGCCACTAGTTACTATTTCATATTTTATAGGACTACCGCAATGATTTATGTGTGTCAGTATGCATGTAAAAATAGATAAATGTGGATTTATATACATATATATATATAAGCACAGGCAATCTGGCTTGCCCACTTTTTTGTGATAAAATTGAACAATAGCAACACCAAGGCCTTTGCCAGGCTTTTATTCATATTCATGTTAACCATTTACAAGTATGCATGTAAATATATATACTTTTATATTTTATTTTCGGCTTTACCAAGAGCAAAGGGCCAAAAACCGTTGGAAAAGCGACCATTTTTCGTGAAACTGTGGAGCAAACGAGAAATGCCAAAAAATGTAAGCTGCAGCCAGCCTGCGTTAAAGCCAAAAATTAAATAGCCCAAAATGCGAATCTGTGCAAAAAATGCAAAGCTAAAAAGATATGTAAAAACAAAAAACAAAAGGAGAAAGTGAGCACACTAAGTGAAACAAAATGAATGAAGCGAAAAGCAAATGAAAATGTTGCTGCATAAAATGTTGCCAGATTGTGTATGTGTCATTTTACTTGGCAACACACAAAATGCATACAAAGTAAACATGATAGCAACAACAATAGTAGCAATAACAGTAAGAATAAAACAACAACGGCAGGAAGCCGGTAGAAGGACATGTGAGCTGAATTATTGAATGCAGAAGAAGAGCTCACATGAGACAAATAATAAGCCAGAAAATAGTTGTTGTACACATATACCAATGCACCACATCCATGTTATCTTACAGATATTTTATGTTTGCTGTTGTTGTTGCCTTAAATTATTATGTTCTTTAAATTGATAACACGAAAAACTTATGCTGACCTTAGCAGATATTTGTACTAAATTTATGTTGTAAAAACAAGTTACAAAGCCAAGCTCAGGAGAATGAAACAGGTTACTTTAACCAATGTGATTATTATTCGGTTTTATTGATTTAATAGATTTTTTATTGAAAATAACTAAGAGAAAAAATTTTAATTTTCAAAAATATTATTATTTAAATGAAATATTGCACAATTTTGTAAGCTGAATAAATACTACAACACCACACCTCTCCAAACTAAAAACAAACAAAAAAATGTAGATGACCTCCCAGCCAGCCTAAACAACCTTTTCGCATAAGACACGCATAGCCACAAACTAAATGCGTTACACTCACAACACCGTTAGTGAACTTCACTATTGTTTTGACTTGCGGGACTCACTCGTTCTCTCTAGATAGGGAAAGTCCTGAAATAATGTGTGTGATCTGAGATCACCCATTCAACATTTTGTTATTTCACACAAAACACTGCATTCGCTCTTATTGCTCGCTCGTATTAAGCATTTAACTTTCTTCAGACAAAGCACTTATACACTTGTTGAATTAATCTGCGCTCTAAACTGCGCATATCATCTGCGTACGTTCACTTTTGTACGCGGCAACACAATGGAAACGCTGCGCAATTGTACTTAACCGAACGGTAGCTACAGCGAGACTGTGGTAACAGAAGGGTGGCTGGCACGTAAAAGAAGTAGGAAATTCACATCAATCGAGTTTTCAAATAAACCTATAGCCCGTTTGTAATTCACATGCGCAAACAGTGGTTTCGCCCAAAGTAGCGCCGTGAAGTATGCAATACACACAAAGGTGGTTGTTTTTTGTTTAGCAAAACAGCTGATAAGCTTATCAGCAGTGTGGTGAATTTAAGTTCTACTGGAAGAGCATGCGTTCATGTTCTCAATGTTTTTATGTTTCGATGAACTGAAGCTGGTTTGTTATTACTATATAGAGATAACATAGTGTAGTTGACTTGTGAAGAAGAAGAGAAACTAAATAAGAAGCTCTCATATTGACTGAGTGCTCCTTTAAAGCGACAATCACCGGCTTTAAGTTATTTATTTATTATAATTTTTATAATAATTTTTATAATAATTTTAAACTTAATTAAGTGGTATTAAATTTAAGATTAGCACTTTGTGGGAACCCTATAAATAACTGTTATATAATTTTTGTTTGCATATCCACCAATTATGATAACCATATAATGTTAATATTGCCGCTACTTTGGCATATTCCATTTTCAACATCATTATGTACTGTAATATTTCAACAATGGCAACCTTACGCATAACAAAATTGTGTTTTAAGACATATTTGATACCTGAGAAAATATAATATATTCATAGCTTTCATAGATTGATTTTTTTTATTGATTAACTTTTATTTTTATAGTTGGCAACCTTATAATGAAATTTATATGCAAAATTATAAATATCAAAATTTTTTTCAAAATCTGTAGAATATATAACCAACTATTTTCTATAACGATCTTATCCCACAAAATCAACTATGAACCAAACTTTCCAAAATACTAAACATACAAGTCCAACAAATCCTCACTTACAATATCATAACCAATATTTTAATATTCCATCTTTTCACCTATTTCGATCAAATCCTGCTCTATACTAAGTTAGCCAAACATAGCCTAACCCATAATTCTAGTGCAACGTAGCTAAACCTATCTTTTTATAATGATATCATATTAACATGAGAGCGTCAATGCAAATAATTAAATTGAAACAAATTTTACATAATATTTCATAATTACTTTTTAATTTTCCACAACATTAATCACATTCTTAAATAATTTACATAATTTTTGTGATTTCCCGAAATTTAACGCGACTATAAAACAGTCCACTTCAAATATTTAAAGGCAACAAAATGTGTATGTATTCAAATAAATTAATGAAGCATCATTTATTGCCGCAAGCAGACCCACACACGCTGGATGATATTTGAAAACGAAGGGAAGCGCAGAGCAACGCAGTAAAGAAGAAGGAGCAAAGAGTGCTGCGAGAATCGAAAGGAATGACCAGCAATTTATTTCGCTACGCTTTATTGATTTGTGTAGAAACGCCGCAATTTACATGTTTGCACAAAACGAACACTCACACATACACATACACAAACGTCTGGCATTTGTAGATTTATATGCGCATATGAACCAGCATAAAAACGCTTAAATGGCGCATGGAGGAAAAAGGAAATATATACCTATCCCTTTAGTAGCACACATCCCTTCCGCCAACGTATCAGACCTCCATCGAAGAAGTAGATTTGAAATTTATACGCCAAGCGATTATGATGCATGAACGCCAAGGAGATAGGTTACTAGCAAGGCGAAGCGGCGCTTGGTCGACAGGACATGAATAAACGTATATGATATTTGACAGAGGGGTGGAGGGTTGGAGTGGACATCTTTGGATGAATGCCATTGGACATATTTGACCAACGGTTCAACGGCTGGTTGTTTGTTTTGCCGTAGTATAGTAGAAAACGTTGATTTATTTCTTTGGAAAAACCACTTATTTAATTATGGGAATTGTAACTGGTTAGAATCTAGTGATAAATGGAGGAGATAGGGAATTGTCGATTTAAATGTGTATGCTAAAATTACACTAAACTCGCATTAAATACTAAATTACATTAAACTTAATGCTAAAGCCTCTGTTGGCAAATCAATTTTATGCAAAGTACCATCACAGAAGTGGGACTTGAAGGCAGACCTTCAACAAAACTCGCATTATCTTGAAACTGAATCTCAATGCTTTCAAAATATTCTTACTACATTTTGCGCCTAAATTAGGTCTCATGAATATGACGTTGTCTACAGTCAGGGAGATGTTATAGAATTTTGAATATCGTTAAATACTGAGGATTTAATAAGGATTTTAAGGATTTAAGCATATATTTGCAATTATTACAAAAGATCTCCGACTCTCTTTAAGGCCGAAATAGAATGCTTTAATAAAATAGCGCCTACTAGTGGTAACTATTTTTTTTAACTAGTTTATTGGTTGAACTCGAAACTGGTTACACTTATGAACATGAAAATATTGGGAGAAGAAAATATATTAGTTAAGAGAAAATCTAATATTAATAGAAAATGGAACTTATATCTTTTTTGTTTTGAAAAATCATACGATTTTCAAGAAGTAATCTAATGCGCCTAATTGTAGACATCCACGTTTTCTATCTAATATTCAGTTAAATTTAATACTACTAGTAAAACGATTCCTGCATTTAGGATAAACCTTTCCATATTGATTCAAAAGCATTAACCGTTCAAGCATAAATATTTTCATTTTAAAAGCTATATTGACTTTCAATAAAGTTCATTGTCATATTCAATTTAGTAATCTTAAGGCGGGAACGCTTTAATGAAGCAACGCGACTAATTGAAAGCAACCGTATTTAATTTTATCTAGATAATTTTATCGAAAATAATTTAAGATCGAACATCAAGTTCTTCGGAGAGACCATTACAAAGTGGGTCGCTATAGATATTAGATAAGTAGTGATAGTGAAGTTAACAGTAAGAAATCTTGAATGTTACTGCATCAAACTGGGTTACCTTCCTCTTCGATTTGCAAATCGTCCTTCGCTTAACAGAACAACAACAAACAGTGAAATAGAAATCGAAACAAATCGCATATGAAATCAGACAGAATTCGACTGAAAGACGAATGGCTGACATGGCCAGTAAAAACCAGCAGAAAGATGGACATCATAAAGTACACAAAGGATACCGCTGCCAGGCGAATGGCAACATAAAATCAAACACAGAAACACACACTCATATGTAGCGATATGCAATGAAGATGTATGAATATGAAAAGGCATAAAATGATAAAAAGATAGAGTCGCAGAGGTATGGAATGATGGAAATATGAATTTTTAGCAAACAGAGCTGCCGCAGGTTGCCGAAGCAATGAGCGCCAAGGCAGAAAGGATGAATGCCTAAACTTAAGCAGCACGAGTGGCAACTTTAATGCTAAATTGAGTTGGAAATACTCGCCTGAGGCAAATGAAAATAAACAAAGACGCACGTGGTTAAAGGCTACAGAGAACAACGATACAATGACTCCTGCCCCGGACCAGGCTGGAACCCGCAACCTTCTTGGTTTTTGTTTCACACAGCAGGCAATCGCTGTGGCTGCCATGGTAATCGAGGCGACGACGGCCACATAAAGCGAAGGTGAGACCTTGGATGGTAAGCGCAAACACAACCGAGAAATGATTGATTTTTGGAAGATCGAAAAAATTAACCATCAAAGCATTTCGAAGGCAAGACACGGCAAGTAAAGTAAACTGCATTCAAGTGGAAACTGCTAAGGAAACCGCAGAGAGTTTAGAAGGCGGTACAATTTGCCTGCTTGATGCCCGACGGAGAATGGTGTATGTTCGTGCGCTTTATAATTTTCCTTTCATGCTTTTGTTTTAAGTCTAAAATAAAGATAATACACATAAAAGAAATACGCACAAATACGAACATATGGGTATAAGGAATTGATGGCGTGTAAGAGAAGCCCTGCACCGGATGACTTTGATGAGTTCAAACACGTGCTCTTTGAGTATGAGTAGTTGGAAACCCTACAGATACCCATTATTAGTTGCCAAAAGTAACTCATTTGTAAACAAAATATTAGTTAAGAGTTTAGTATATTTGAGAAGAGTGGAGGAATGCAAATTAGATGAAAAGCAGAATAGGAAATTTGTGAAAGTTAACATCAGTGGTGAGAATGAAATAGTCTATGGATTACGCTTTATCATCAATAATTCTGTATTTTAAATAACTTTTACAAAAATTACCAATAAATTTCGTTAAATTTTAAAATACGAAAAAGGTTGGGTAGCATTTCGAGACTGATTTGGAACTATTTAGAGGCTGGTTTGGCACTAGTGCGTGATTAGTTCAAGATCACTTAGAAACCAATTCGACACTAATTTAAAACAATTTCGAGACTGGTTCAGCTCTAGCTTAAGATTAGCTATAAACTCTTTAAAAAAACAAATTTGAAGCTAGGGGCCGACTAGTTCGCGACTATGCAAAAGCAAGTTCTACTATTTAATTAGTTATGATTGGTTAAAAAAAAATTTCAGCACACATATTAACAATATAAACCTATTCTTAGTATAAACTAACTTAATTTATCTTTCATTATTTTCATAAAAGCTTCCTAATCAAAATCAACTTACTTTAGTAGTTCTTAACCTTATTAATCCAACTATGATCGAATAAACTAAACTATAAGGTATTATGAGCAATTCTAACCTAAACCCCCAACTTAATCTAACTGGCATACGATCTATATGGTCTAATTTATTTCGATCCATTTTTACCTAGGCTAAGAACTAACTTTGTCTAGAAGAACCACCAGAAAATCTCTTCTCAATAAATTACATTACTGCCTTTAAGGGAGTATGGATTAACTTTCATACAATATTTTTTCAGGTTACACCAGAGAGTAAGTAATGTTGAAAATATAGAAAGAAATTTTTCGAGATAATAAAGCGAAACGAAACAATTTCCTACAGGGTGCTTTTACACACATTACACATAAAGAAGTCGCTTGCAAAAAGCTGCCAAAGTTTCAACAGCATGAGATGAGACCGAGGTAATATTTGTATATTTATTTACATTATGCTCGTGTAGACAAAAAGGGCGCATGTTGGGGGTTTGAGCACACCAAATGTTTACACAAATCTACTTGTATGTTATTTGGGACCGGAATGCTGGTTTCAATTTCCTGCCCCCTCTGCCATTGCTTTAATCAAAATTACCGAACGCAAAATGGCAAAATGCGAAAATTTACGCATTTCATATCAAATAATTTATCAATTGGAAAATGTGTACGTATGATGACAGAAGCGGAGAGACTCTTCATTCGGGCAGATAAAACAAATACATACAGGTATTTGCGGTTGCACAAACGTCTGGGCACGTGTGTATGTTTTGTTGTTGCGACATGCCCGAATGCTCAGTGACATATCCGAAGCTGGTGGCCCCCATCGCACGTGCGCTGATAGCACATAACCGCTCGCACGCGCACACATATGATACATATGGTATGTATGTCGCATAGCTGACATAAGAAAATGCCAAAGCACAAGAAATTTATATCGATTTATTACGCTCTGATGAAGTTATGTATGTGAAAATCGAGAATTATGACGGCCGGAAATTGTAGGAAAGAAATTTATTATGAAAGTATAAAGTATACGCTTCACTGAGGCGAACGGGTTGTCATTGCACGGACACACACACTCACAGAGTTGATTTTATTACATCACATACATGTAGATGTATGTGTGCCATATGCCATTGCGGCCGGTCGAGCCGGTTGGCACGGCGGAGCATTTGGGCAAAAGCCCACCGGGGAGCACTTGTCGTCGTCGAAGATAATAAATAATTTTGGGGGCGACACTCAATTCTCAACGGCGACAGCTATGTATGCTCACGGCCGTCAGAGGACTCACTCCGAATTACCGGGGTGGGGAATTAAGGATTTACGCAGAGCATTGCAAGAACATAGCCTTTATAAATATGAATGTTTTATTTTGGCTATGAATTATTCGCCTGAAATAAATATTGTAGAGTGTGGGGCAGCTTGCTTCGGGTTAAACGTTTGATAATGAGTTTAAAAGCTTACATAAGTGCTGGGTAGGGAGTCCTAGGTGGACCTGAAGCAGGCTCATATCGATAATTGGCAACCAATGGTAGAATTTATGGCCATATTTATCTAAATCTGAAACAATTTTCTTTTAAGTTTTTTACTTAATACCTATATTAGCTTAAATTTAGTCCAAAAATGTTAATTAAAACAAGTAATATTAATATTACTCGATATTTAGAGGTACGCTAGAAGGAATTTTGGCAAGACTCACTACATTTAGAATTCGAGGACCTCCGAATGGTTCAACATATATCTTTCCATTTCGATATTTTCACAATATCATAACAGTTAAGGTTGGTAAATAGCATTTTCTTAACTAGATTAAAGGAATTCAAGAGGCTAGTAAGTTTCCTAGTTTCCATCGTTATTCATGAATGATTCAATTTTGATTATTATTTTACTATATTTAGTTGAAATCCTATGGCTTGTTTAGGGCATGTAGTACCTACTATCACTTGAAAATCAAAACAATAATAAGACAGTCCAAAACACTTGTTGATATAGAGCTTTTCTCCGTATAACCAAGATCTCTTGGCAAAGACTTTTACCAGCTACGCTATCTAAGCTAAAGATTATCATCATTATAGTATCCACATGTAAGAACTTAAGGGCTCTCAGAATTTCGGCTTTTGCTATTTTTATTGTACGTTCTTTTCCTCCACGCCTACGAGAGCAAATAAAGTAAATTAAATTTTTTGGTATTTTTTGAATTTTTGGCAGAAATTCATTAGAGACCTTCGCGTTTCATAAGAGAGTCTTTCTTTCTAAGGAAAAGGAGAGAAAATATCTAAGGTACTTAATATCGTATGATTACTAGGTAAGACCTTAAAAGGATGAATTTATTTCAAGAACGTTTGCATGATTGAATACCAATATTGATATGATTCATACCCGGAAACATAAATTTCTAATTTTCACTGAAAATGATGATAGAACAATGATTTTCCGTAAAGAAAAAGCCAACAAATCCGAACGTTGTTTCTATGAGCGTTTGATCTTATGAAATTACACTTGTTGTATTTAATACCTCGAAGAGTTAAAAGACATATACGTTTTGCATATTGGAAATCCAACCTTAATTTCAAAATTAATCGATTGTTTCAAATCAATTTCATTGAAATTGAAATAGGAGATATTGGCAGCACTTTACAGTAAAAGCTGAGCTTTCCATTCGTCATTCGTCGATCGAAATAAAAGAACAAAACGATAGCGAAGTTAGTTATTTTATTCCAATGAAGACCCTTAGTATACACTTCTAAAAAGTGTTAATTTCCGTTTGTTTCAAAATCTCCTAAAAATCTTAGAACCTTTCGTTTGTAGAAGTCGAGTCAAATACAAAAAGGATGACACCAACTTATTAAATGGAAAGGTAAACCTTATCTTCTTTACTTATAGACAATTTGACTCTCAAGTCTATGTTATCTCTTAGGAATCTAAAATATATATAATGTAGCAGAAATGTCCATAAGAACCTTACTAAATTTTTTAACTGAGCGTGAGAGCTTAAAAAAATGTTTAAGTTGAAATTCGAACAAGAGAGTTCGTGACAGAACTCCTTCATTTCAAATTAGAGCGAATTAAATGACTTAAAATAGAGAGGATTGCAATTAACTAAATAAATATACTTAAAAACAAATAAAGTACAATTATATATATGAATGTAAGTAAGCCACCAAGTAATTTCCTTGTCCATCAAGCAACATTTCGAATGACCCAAACGGAGGTAGAAGTATATATGTATGAATTCACTACGAAGCAAGTAGTCATTTAGAAGGTCTATACAGGCAGATAGTTATTTTGGTAAACCAACGGCAAATAGATGAGAAATTCATACACACATATACACACACAAGAGACACTCTTTAATGTTGCAGTAAGGAAAGCTAAGTTGCAATTCCAACGGATTCCAACGGACGTAGTAAGCAGTCAATGCGCTGAGACAACTTACACACGCACACACACACACACATACAAAATATGTAATGGCAACGACAAGAGATAGAAGGAGCTTGCACTTGCAAGCGACCGCGCAAATATCGAAATGAATAAAAGTCGCAATTCCGCAGATAAGGACAAGTGACAGAGCAGCAGAGCGGGGATGGGGCGAGACGGTTCAGAAAGAGTAAAATACAACTATGAAATGAACGGTGACTGACCGAATGAGTAAGAACGAATGAAAGGCGCGTGTGTGTGTGTGTGTGTGAGGGTGCGTGGAAGGTGTGGGTGAATCAACTCGACAATCAACGAACCGAATTCAATTTAGTTTTTCGGCTACAGCAACAAATTGCCAAGTTGCAAAGTAATTAGCCGATTGCATTGGACAGCGCTGGGCAACAGCAGCGGCAGCAACAGTCGACATTGTGGCACTAGCTGCGGCTGCTGATTGAGGACAGGCCGGTGGCAGCGCAGTTCTGTCGTCGTTGAGTCGGATACTGGCGCATTGTGCTTACAGTCTGTTATTCATTTGTTGCTGTAACGCTAATTACCACAACAGCAAGAACAACAAAAACAACAACAACAACAAGCATAGCACTCATTGGCATGAAGCAGAAGCAATGATAGTGTAGTTGTAACGCCGGTAAAGCGTACGACAATCTGCCACTTCAACTACAACTGGAGTTCATCTAGGTGTATCACTAGGATGGTTCTTTTTGATTTTTAAAGTAAACGACCTTGTTACTCTAGTTACTTTTTTAAACAATTTGAAATGAATTTACAAAAATTAACCAACCTTGAACGACATTTATGTTTAAATTGGCATATTTGGTGTCCGGGGCGTATAAGTAACATTTATTTGAACAGAAGCTATTTGTTTATCTCTATGGTATAAAAATTAGGGTATCTCAAAAGCTTTATAATTTCAAAATCAATTTACAAATGGTTAGAAAATGAATGGAAATTATTATGAAATCAGTGCAAGTGCAGCTCTTCTCATTGGAAGGTTTCCTTAATATTTAGCAAAGAAGATATAACGAAAAATAACATTTCAAGCTCCTGGTGGCTCTTTTTGCTGTAAATATTTGAAAAATGCTGCGCCCGCATTCAGTCTCTCTGCATACCAAGTTTACTTGAATTTCAATTCAATGAGAAACACCTAAAAATTCGTCGAATTGAACCAAAATATTGCTCATATATGTATTTTATAGTTTGTGGACTTAAACAAGGCTTGAAAAGAGTATATTTTTGGTTTCCATAAAGTTCACTGCGGCTAAGGACTACCTTGATGCACTTACATACTTGAATACACACATATGCACCATGCATGTTACTCATACGCCATGTCATATGTCAGCTAAAGAATTTCTGCTATAGTCAAGCACCAACAACGACAACTGAAGAGCACAACAACAACGCAAAATACAACGACTAATACAATCTCACAAACTTTGTTATTTTTGTTGTTGTTGCTGCAGCCGTTTTTATTGCGGTTGCATGACTGGCTTCTGTCGCCACTGATGCTTGCAGGACATGCACTTCACATCAAATTACCAATTTGCGGTGCACTTGTGTTGATTTCGGCGGAAGTGAATGAGAGAGACTCACTTGGAGCAACACAGCCAAATGTGGGTGTTTCGGTGGGCGAGGGCATTCCCTGATGTCCGTGGACATCATTTTCTGTGTGTATGTGTGTGTGTGCTTGCGTATGCCTGGGTGAGCGTGTGTCGTAGCTTTCCGAAACGTTTGCATGTGTGGATATTCAATTAGAAGGCAATAAACGGAATCGGCAATTTTGTAGACGATCCAACTTCGATGATAGAAATGCGAGCTTCACTGCTGCTTACTAACTGCTGCAGCTGCTGCAGCTGCTGCCACACATGAAACGAATTCTTTTGATGCAGTCACTTTTTCTGCGATACAACTGTCTGTGTGTGGGTGTTCATAGTGAAGTGAATTAGGAATCTGTAAATGAATGATAGAAACCCTCGAATTGCACACGAAACACTTTTTGACAAATGTGTTTGCACCAATACATGCATACATGTAAGACGAATTTCTGTGTGGCAGTTCTGGGTGGTAAGCGGAAAGCGTTAATTGGAGAGATTTTACTTGCTTTAAAGCGTAAAGTCGCACTTCCGCTCTTTAATTGCCCTGAAGGGAGTGTTGCATCTGCATCTGCACTTGATCTTTTACACCTTGAAACAGTGTGAGAGGATTTAGAAGATGGTTATAAAGGTATAAGAATAAAGGATAAATAAAAACAGCTTCGATGGCTTGTAAGTTTAAAAAAATATAATCAAATATAATTTATGTTCAAAACTAATTTTAACTTCGTATAAGAGTTGCCACAACAGACTTCTCACAGACTTTGTATAGTTTAAAGACTTCCATATGAAGTAGATGCCACTGAGTATAAAAAAAGAGGCGAAGTCGCAAAAGCACATAGATGTTTACTAAATTTGCTTAAGAGTTTGCGGCAGAGGAAAACTCTCTTTTAACATCAGATATAAGATAAGACAGACATAAAACAGATATATTGCAAACTTATGCCAAGAATTCATTCAACACTGAAAAATAAGAATTTATCAGAAACTTATATTTTGAATAAATTTGTATTTTAGGAATATTCGCTGCTGTTAGGATAATGGTTAGTGACTTCAAATCAGAGAATAATCGGACTAAGTCCAGGACGTTTAGTTTTCAGAAGATGTTTCCTCTTTTGTTTTAATAAAGGCGAAAAAATTCATACCAGTGAATTCAGAATCATAATCATCCCTACTATCCTGAATATCTTCATTCTCATCTATATCATTATTATCAGCATCATCAACAACACCATTGAAATAATTGTCAACAAAATAATCAACATCATAACCATCATCGTCATTAATTTAATGGTCCCCATATAGGATTATCAATATCTAGCATCAATATCATCAATCGAAAACATCAATAACATCATAATTAATTATCATCAACGTCACTATTCTTGTAAGCTTTGTCAACATAAGTTTTACAGTCTTTATCTCCAACATCCCGTAATGATCATCACTTCGTCATGATTATCAATAATAGCGAATAATATAACAATATCATAATATGATCAATATTATCATAAACGTCGTCGTCATCATCATCGTTATCACGAATAACATCTGAATTAATTATCATCATGATCATCCACGGCATCATTATCTCCAACACCTTATAATGATAATAACAACAATATCATTATAAATAACACTACCATGTCATGATATCAGTAACGTCATCACCATCATCATCATCATCATCATCATCATCATCATCATCATCATCATCATCATTATCATAACCACTGACTACTTCTGTCCTATAAATAAAGATGTTAGAGATCAAAAGCGTTTGGGTTCATAATATGAGCTTCCATGTATGTCATGGATGGAAGATAAATTTTTCTAAATATTTCAAAATCAATTCCAACACTGAGCGCTCAAGTTCCAACCTATTATATATTGAGACATTAGTATGTATATATGAAAGAATACAAATAAACTTCATATTTTTTTCTAATCCACTTGCGCCGAAAACCGAATATATTTGCTTAGTGCACAAAAGGAGCTTTGTATTCCAATTCACTGATTATTGTTGTTTTTTTATTTTTCAAATTCAGTTTTGCATTTATTTGGTAAATATTGACAAATGGGTACAATCTTTTTGCCCACACACAAACAACAATCGTACAATGAATACAGATTTACTAATTTCTCTTCGTTTATTCGCTCCGTATATGAATATGTAAGTGAGTGTGTGCGTGTATTTTTATTTCGAAATTATTATAACTTTAAAATAATATGCATTTCGCAAATACCACTGGCCACCAAAATTCAGCAATTTTCCAACTTATGGGCGCTCAATGCATTTCAATTTTCACAAATACAAATACAAATATAAATGCAGAAGGAACCGTATTTATGTGCATGTGTGCGTGGATGTGTGCTTTGAATGGGTGAAATGAGTATGATTTCGTGCACATTTTTGCTGTGGTTCCGTATTCTTGGTTGCGTCGGCTGCAATGACAAGTGAGAATATTTGAAAATTTCATATGCCACAGCAGAGCAAGTAAAAATATATATTTGAATGTTTGTTTATTGAGACACATTAATACATACACACATACACATTTTAATTCACACATACGCACTCTGTTTGCCACTATGTACAAGTATATGTATGCTTAGAGCTATTTTCATGCAGCCGCCTTACTTGGCATCACTATATTTACATATATCTGCGTGTGTGTGTATGTGTGTCAGTATGTTTACTCCGTCCACTTATTTCCGATTTGTATTGCAATCGAAATTTTACAGCTTCCAATGCGCTTTCTTCGAAATGTACGGTTATGAGAAACTGCATACATACACACACTCACACTTACACATACACAAATTGAAAAATGACAAAATTGCACAATATGATAAATTGAATTCCTCTGCGCAATTCGTAGTTGAGACATTGCTCTGCCTTTGTCCCATCTCCCTTTACCTCCTCTTATACACGCGCATAGAAAGAAACACACAAAGCAGCATGTAAAAATAAGCATGCTGGTACGTTTGTGCGAATCATGGAGATTCCAAACATAAATAATGGAAAAAGTTTTTGCATATGAATGAGCGGAAGAAATGAGAAATCACATTAGAATTAGAATAGTTGACAAAGGATAAACTACTATGTAATGCCAATTCATACTACAATTGTCATTTGTGTAGCCATTCGGATGTATATGTGTGTGTGTGTCTGCGGGGAGGTGTGACTGTAAGTCTGTGCACACTCACAATCACACACACTCTCACTTGAAATAAAATTGTTTGTGCGTCTTCCCTTCGTATTCTAATTTTAGTTGGTGCTATAGCTAGGTGTGTGTGCATATGTAAGTGTGTTATTGTATGTGTGATCGCTTGGGTGTGCTTTCGGCATATGAACTGGCGACTCTCTTTTATAATACGGTGGCGATTCAATTTGATTGAAATCGCATGGGATTTTTAAGAATTCGACATGTGGCATAACTTTTCGATGAAATACAGTTAAAAAGTATGTGCTCGTGTATTTACAATATGCGATGTACGTATGGCTATTTATTGACCGCATAACTGTGTGCTGGCAGTAAGGTTTATGCTCCGGTTGTAGATTAAACAAGTTGAAGTAAAATTATTTTATATGCTATTTATGAATATTTAAATTCTCTTTGTTTTTTTTTTACAAACAACAACAAATGTTTTATGTTGTTTATAAAAATATTTTAATTTAGACATTTAATTTCGAAAATTCGAATTATCGAAATTAAATTTGAGAGAAATATTTTCTAATTTTTATTTTTACAAATAAATGATTATAAAAAGAATTTAGAACAAAAACGTTGATTTCGAAAATTCGAAGTAATGCTCGAAAAAAAATCTTGTGAAAAATAGAAGTTATCAAAATTGCATGTTACTGATAAATATGGCTCAGGCATACTTAAGACAACCATTTTAATACCACTTTCAGTATCTACATATACTCATTTTAAGGAAACCTACGATATGCATATATATAATATAGTCTCTAAAAATTGGAGGAACATTTTGAAGACAATAAGAACACCACCAAAATAGTGGTACACGATGGCATCCCCATGTAAGAATTGACTATGTCTTTCCATCGAAATGTATTTATGAAAGCTTTTTTTTTTAATAAGCTTTGAAGGTGATCCATACAGATAACTATCAGCGGATTAAAATGCTTAAGCTCTCATTTATATGGGTCGCCGATTACAAGATTCACTTTCGACTAATAAATGATTATTTATTCTACTTTATAAAAAAACTATTACTTTAATAGGAATAGATGCATTGAAAATTTAATATTAAAATTGAGTTTAACTCAAAAAAAAAGAAGAAATTTCGATTTAAGCTAATATATTTCTATAACGGACTAAGTATATGTGCCTGCCCAGAATCAACATACGAGGAGTCAATAAACTAATCAAGACACTGTAAATTGCGCTTTATCACCTGCCTGTGCCGTTACACCATCACATCCCCCTTCAACCGCACTTCCTACAAGCACCCAATTCAAGTTTGGCTTAAGGGCACTTTTCCAGCAACGCAATACACTTATTTTCGTTTTCAATTAGTTTTTGTTGTTTTTTTTTTTTGCTTTTTAACTTTCCTGATACAAGCATTACAATTAATTTATTATGTTCATTAACTCGTTCTAGACGCCCTCTGGTACATATCTACTTCGCTGTGAACATATATATACACATGTATGGATTTGTAGTTGAGTGAATGTTGGAGGAGAAAGGAGGGCGAAATGAAGACAATGACTATTAGCGAGTAGAAAGGGCGTAACAGACCATAAGGGCAGCTAGGAAATGAAATGATGAAAAAACTAAAGGACCGAATTGAAAATGCACAAAGACACTAATACACATACAAATATTTATTTACTCTATACCAAAATGTGTGTGTGTCTATGCACGCACACACAAATTCCCATTCTCACTTCTCATACACACCGCTTAGCTGACTCATACTTATCGGCTTTACAAAGGGTGGGATGTGGCGCCGGTCAACGCAGGAAATCGACAATTTCGCTTCAATGACCAACAATGGACGGAAGTTAATAATGGAACACAAAATGCGACGACAACGACCAAGATGAGTGGCGCACACGCAACCGTGGACCAATGCCCAACAACAAGCCGCGCTGAGTATGAGAACCAAAAATAAAAAATTAAAAACGAAAAGCGAAAAGCGAAAGGCGAGAAAAGCAAAGATTAGAAACGAAAAGCGGCACAGAAAAAGACAAAGGCACATTGTGCTTGGTATAATGAAGCTGAAGGAAGGCGCACTAAATGTTCCAGCGGAGAAGGTGGCTACAAGGAGCTGGTCACCCGACTGACCGTTGCTTTTGCACTCTGTTTTCTCTGCACTCGCACACTCTCGGCTGGATGCTTCGCATTGCGTTGCATGCACTGGACATCAGTCTATGTGGTGCTGTCATTGCAAATCGGTTGTTGCGTCAATATAATTTTGCAAAACGCCATCATGCAGCAGCAAAGCATAACGGTGTGGCAACAACGCAACTGCTAAGCAAACATTCGATACTCTAGGTTCAAAAAGCGAGCGACCAAATGTGGCATGCAACACAGAGTGAGAGTCATTCCACTCAATCAGTCCTGAGGTGGAAGGCTTCCAGAATGCTTCGAGGTTTTAAAAAATCTGTTCACCACGACTGACATCAATATGGCAACGCCAACAAAACAACGCACTCAACTAATCGCTACTTTTATAGATTTAGCCAATGTGCCATGCCATATTTCAGTTAATGAAAGCGTCACAAAAGCCAACTAACCAGGCAAACAATTAAGCGAAAAACCAGACAATGGCCGCAGACAATGGCTGATGGCGACGACGACGCAGCAGCAATAATGAGTAGAGTAAGTAGTAAAACTGAATGCGAAGTTCCTACGTAACTGTTGCTTTTGTTGTGAACTTATAATAATGAAATCGCTCGTTCTTGTTATGATTTCATTTCGTTGAATATTTTTACAGCAGCACGCTGCGCCATTTACTAGTCGATTCAGCTATCTAATATTCTGAAGCTTCTATTTTATGAAGTTTTCATTATTACCAAGCAAACAAACCGGTTCTTGCGCTCGTCACTACTAATTAGGAAAGTCCACATAGAGACGCGATGCTAATTTTACGATGATGCCTAATGAAAATTTTATGTTTCACAAATATTCTGGATTTCAGAAGCGGATGGGAAACCTTCGCTAACCAGTATGAGTACATTTGGGCAGCCAGTTTTCAAGTGTGAAAAATGCTGTGAAAATGTATTTGCTATTCTGTTCTCTTTTTATATTTAGTGGTAATTTTATAAGGTGCAGCTGTTCATGAGTCACTGCTAGTAAATTGTTTAGGTTTTTAAAGTTTATAGTACTAGCAAAATAATACTAATATATTGTTTATTAGCTGAACGTAATTTAAAATATTATTATTTGATGAAGAAATCCTACTTTTAAAAACAGTTTCTCACAATAGTGGTCGCTCCTGTATAGGTAAACCTTCACCATACCTCTGCTATGATTAGCTCTTCAGAATCGGCTTAAAATTCTTTGGGTCTCTCAATTGTTCAGATGCAACTGAATATAGAAATTACATCTTTTTCTGAGAAAGCAGAAGGTATTTCTGGTATTAACATAATACTTTTCATACGTTACATCTTTATTGACAAATTGACTCCTAATATCCTCCTGTAATATCGCATAACCAATAAGTCTAATAATGTGTCTCTTCTCTTTTAAAGAAAAATTTTTTGCAATTTATTCACCTTGAAAAATAATTCTTTACGAACACTCCATTTAAAGTTATTCTCTCTCTTTCTTTCTCTCTCTCTCTCTCTCTCTCTCTGTTTCTCTCTCTCTTTATTTCGCTATCTTTCAAATACTATATATAATACTTTGGAATTAGGAAAACGAATTCGTAACTAAAATCTCAAAGCAATTAACGAAGCTGTTTATACCAGAATTATAAAAGTCCTATACCAGTTGGTAAAAAATTTTATACCAGTTAGCATAATGGTTTTATATTGGATTTTATGTGCGTTATTATTAGGTTTCATACCCTAAGTATTCATCTGAAAAATATTTGATAAGCTAAAATAGACTTGGATTTAGAATAGTTGCATGACTCGACAAAAGTACCCACTATTACTTGATCCAAAGATGTCCTAGGTATTTGAAATGCTAATTATTGCAACTGAAACATAAGATATCTTACCTGTGATTAAGAAACCAATTATTTCTCACAATTATCTTTTTAGACCTTATGAGAGGTATTAAGATGAGTTCATATAAAAAAGTTTAATGTTCGCAAGGAAATAACAGTAAATGAAAATTCTACTTAACACGAATGTAGTCAAAGTTTTCGAATAATTATAAACGGAGGCGAGAATAAATAGTGCCACAACTCTGAAGTTGATTTGAAGAAAGTATCTCGTGAAATTTATTAAACCGCAAATGTTAGCATAGTTAGGGACTTAAACCGTGCTGCGGAAGCCAAGATATTAAGGTTTGAGTACAAATTTATTCGGTTTAAGTACTAAATAAAAGTTTCTCCAATACGGACGAATCTAAAAATAAGTACGAGAATCTGAAACTGTTTTCTATAGTCTGTATCCTCATCAAAAAAGAAAATTAAATAAGACGAACAACAAAACAAATAACTTAATTGATTTGTGTAATTTGTTTTAATGCGAGTAAGATGGCTTCAATGAAGATGAGTGCATAAATTCTTTATTGCAAACTTCTTTCCAATCTGCGTTTTTGTCATTTTCCGCTTTGCTGCCCTAAAGGCCAACAGTAATGGCTATACTAATGCGGACCCGCGACAAATGACCGCCCCACCTTGATTTCAACGCTCAGCCAAATTGTTTTGATTATTTAAAGTTAAAACAGGCACATACACACACACCATGTTAATAAAATATTTATTTAACACACAGTGTAAGTGTGTGTGTGTGTGTGAATACGCTAGCACGTTTGCTTTTTCCGATCTAGTGTGAGGTGCACAAACATTTTAATTACATTAAGTGATTACATTCGTTAATTACAAAAAAATGCGCTGCCGTTCGAGCGTAAAATACGACGCAGCCACTACAGAAGCCGTCGCCGTTGCCGTCGCCACCGTCATCGCAACTGTTGTGCATCTGCGAGCGCTTTTGAATTTCGCTTCGTTATGCTTTTGCTATGTTTTACAGCTTTTGTTCTTTCGCTAGGCTTTTCATTTCTTCCGCTGCTTTGATTTCGCTTAGCGCTCCGAGAAAAGTGAGAAATTATTTAGAGACTGAAAAATCGACAAAAAGCAGCTGCTGCAACCGAGAATATTGGATTTGCCTGCTGTAGCCTGTTGTCTGTTGTCTGTTATGTGGTGTTGCGTTACGGAGGGCAGTTGGCGTGCGGAGCCGGACTGGGTAGTTGGAAATAATCACATGAAATCGATGCAGGCAAGCAGAAAATATCAGAGTAATCAGCCGTTTAATTGAGATCAAAACCGCAAACCGGCTGCAGAAGAAATTAATTAAATAAGAAAACGGCGCGGAGGCAGTGGAGAGCGGTGGCCATATGGCGAGCGCCACGTATCACAAGCGACATAAATGATCTTCCCAAACATTGGGAAGATGTGCTCATTTGGCTGCCATTCAACAGTGACCTCAATTTGATTAGATTAAAAGAAAAATAAACAACTTTAAACTACGTAGTAATTACATGCAAATAACGGCTTTTGTTTATGAATTTAAATACCGCTGTTCCTTCAAAAATCTAAAATTCCTAAATTTTGATTGTGTTTAAATCTTTCCACAGTTTGGATAAGAGCAATTTTTTAAGGTTCTGTGTTTTGGAGTAAAATTTATTCTGAACCATGTATAAAAGAAAGTTTGCACATAAAAAATTATAAAAAAATAAATTGTATAAATAATAAATTTTTTTTAATAGATATTTTCTTTTTATGCCTTTATGATACATAAAAAATTTGTTATTCGGAAAATGTATCAAACAAATTAATCAAGGAAACAAAATAATATATGTTTATATATAAATAATATATACATACATAATAATAAAATAAATAAGTAACCAGAAAAACTGAAATTAAAATGAATAAATAACGCAAAAATACAAACAAATAGGCGGTAAAGTAAAAAATAAAAATAAAATAATTTAAAAATAAAAATTTTTTAGATAAAAAAAATGCTAAATTTTTTCTTTTCTTCTTCAAAGAACTATATATTTATCCAACGTTAAAAAAACTTTTGATGTGTATTTTTTATGCTGATTCTTCAACAACAACAAAAGCCAAAGATAGTCGCTATCAAGTCTTCTACATCGTGCTAGATGGCTTGATACCCCCACACGAAGTCCGAAGTGTTACTTCGGTTTTAGAAACTGAAAAATATATGTTAGTCCTTAAAAAAAAGACTGCAAACTTTTCAGACTACTTGTTAATTACATTTTTATGGAATTTAAATTCAGAAGCATTCTAAAAAATCCACACCAAAAACACAATCGTATCGCAACAAAATATACAAAATTCTTCGCTTCTATATTTAAGAGCATTTTGAGCGTTAGTTAGCGCTTGTTTCGTGTTATTGCAAAAGTTTAAACCCACATAAGTCCGGAACGTGCCAATACTCGAATCGTTTGCCATCATCATCGTTCAGCCAATTCAATGGCTTGCTTACATACATCACTAGATAAATAAATATAACTGTAAGTATATGGAGTCATCCTGCATTCAGTTGTCATCAGCGACATTCAGCTGTCATCAGCGCTTTATGACCCCAGTCTCTATCCACTTGGTAGGTGCCACAATCACCCATCTACTAGCGGTCTCGCACTCCAACATTGCAGGCAGGTATGCATGTGTGTGCTTAGGTGCTACTTGTGACAGTCATTAGAGAGTTTAGTTATGCCATGCCGCCTGCATGAGCTGTGTATCGGCAATCCCGTTGCGGCGCTTAACTGTCAACGACCGACGACATTTCAATGCCGAAACCCATCAATATGCTATCATGGCTCTGTGCTCCATTTTTTGTGTCTCCATAAATGATGTTTACCTTGCAGTTCATATGCATAAGTTTACTAATATTTTCGGTGTGTATTTACGAATGCACGTGTGTACTATTTTAGGAACCAATTAAGAGTTCAGGTGAAACTGGTAACTACTTAAATAAATGCTTGCTGAAATGCTCCAGTGAAGCTCAAAATAATGATGGCTTACTGGAACAGTGCCCTGCATCTTCTAGATATCCCGGTTTCTGGGATGGAAATACCAGTTAGAGAGGTAGACGTGCCCCTCGTGCTATGAAACTCAAGTGCTACTTGCAGATTCAAACTATTCATGGCGCCATATTAGTACCAAAGCTCTTCTCGGTTGCTTGAGAAAATAAGAGACTCTTCGAAAATGTTTCTTCTTGGTTCTCAAGACGATCCTTCAATATATCCCGTACTTAATGTCGGAAGGCACTGATTTCGATTATAAACTCGAAGCTGCCTCCAAGTTCCTGCATATTCCAAAACTGCAGTTTACTATCGTCCTCTTAGTTCTCAACCTTCTCTGAGCAAAATCGAGCGGTAATTGTTATGTTATGTGATTGATACTTCTAAGTCAAACCAAATAAAAAAGAGCGTAGGAATTTTCCCATTTTTCTCTGTGTATTTACACAAATATTTCTTTAGTTTTACGGCAATTTTCTTAACGTATTTGCCAAGCTAAAAGTTTAAAATTCATATAAAAGATTATGTAATCAAAGAAAATTACATACACGTATGAATGTATGTCATAATAGGCCAGATCTTTTGCTAGTTATTACGTATATGCATAAATTAACATCTGAACCAATACAAATATACGTATTATTTTAAGTACTCCAAATTTTAATAAAACATGTTTGTGTGAAAATCTAGTAAGTGCTGAAAGCTGGAAAAAATCTACCTAAACTCAAACAATATAAAAATGGAAATTAGAGAGTTTCACTTTTTTTGTTTTTTTTAAATTGGATTAATTTTTCATAAAAGGAATTAAAATGAATGATACAGCAAAAATAGTTAAAAGGACACCGCTGCAATAGTATTATTTAAGGTAAGGTATCCGAAAATAACAGTTATATGGGCTTAACCATATTTTGAGTAATTGGAGTTATGACACTTTTATGACAAACAAGCGATGCCGGAAAATAATTTCCTAAAGAAAATTGGTCTTGAAAATAAAAAGTGTGATGGAATTGTAGACTAAATTTCTGCAGTCTCCTATGTTTTCAATTTATGTTATGAGAATTTGTAGTGCATGATTTTGTTAACGAACAATATTCAAAAATTGAATGTCATACAATTTCAAGCTTTTGTTAACTAGTTGCAGGAGTTATAACCAAAAACTTGCTATCAGGGCAAAATGTTGTTAGGTAAAACCTACCTATACGACAGTGTCCCAAGTCATAGTCGGATATGTCCATTTAACTTAAGATTTACGGAGACATAGACACATGGCCATACCAACACTCCATCTCTTTGCTCTACAAGTGATTACAAGTTCGCGAAAAATATTTTTTAAAAACTTAAGATACGAGGGCGGTTCAATAAGTCCGTGACTTTTTGAATTTCTGACCTCTTTACTGAAAAAAAAACACTACTCCTACACTACTAAACACTACTACTAAAAGTCACGTACTTATTGACCCGCCCTTGTATTAAAAACCTACAAATATGGTACCCGTGAAGGTATATCGAGAAGATTGTTCCTTATGCAAGACAAACAATCGCCCAAGTAAAGAATATTTTATTTATAAAAATCAGCTTTGAGTTGGAGGAAAATTATGAACTGTTCTCATTCCATGAGAAACACGAATTAAAGCTTCTTATATGCGGATGCAGCCTAAGTTACTCCATAAATACGAGTTTTTTGTTTTATGTTTATGATTAATTCCATAAACATCAATCAGAAGTGGTATTTTAGGCAGTTTTTCTACAATAAACTCTTTGTTTAAGAGTAGTTGCCATATTAAACACCAAACGGCGACAGGACAAACTCCTCGCTGATTGAATGGTTAAAGATATTGCAAAACACTTATAGGGATAGACTGAGAAGCAGCATCATATCGAAACATCGGATCAAAGATTTAATCGAAAGAAAAAAGTATGAGTAAACTTTGCTGCAATATTTATTGTTAAATACTTTAAACACCACTGATGTATATTTTATTCAATAACGGTTTCGTAAAAGGCCAAATTTTACTACGGAGCCAAAGAATTTCAATTAAATAAACCAAAAGAGTACTCATTCGGTCTTAAGCCGGTGCAATGCTGTCGGCATTACGAAAATTAATATTAAAGAAACATTTACGAATCATAAATCGAGGCGAACTGAAAATATATAATATATGCGCATAAATATATATATGTAAGTGTGCAGTCATAAAAATAGATATGAAAAATTGTCATTACGTTGGAAGCCATTTGCGAATACTCTCAACGGGTAAAAGCAACAAAAACAGCAACAAAAATGTTATTTAAGCCTCCTGCTTCCCATAACAACAGCACCATCGTGCGACCAAAGCGCCACGCGCCTACCAACGTTGTCATTTTCATTATTCCTCCAACTTCCTCATTTCGTGACTGGCGACAAAATATTTGTTTCTATTTGTTTTTGTATGATCTTCTGTTGTTGCATGTTGTATTATTGCAGTCGAGGTTGCTCGTTTGCGTGTCGCTGGTGCTGCGGTTGCCGCTGTTACTGTTGCCGGTGCATCGCTTATGTCATGACATATTGAAAATATAAATGCAACATTGCACCAACAGCAACAATGCCAACATTATTATTGTTGTTGGCATCGCGCAAAAATCTGTCCGAAGTCCCCAAACAATTTTTTTAAGATGTTTCATGACTTTTTTACGCGCCGCTGACTTTACGCCATTAATGCATGTTACCGTCCGCTGCCACATTGCACCTATATGCATCGCCCTTCCCCGCGCGGCCCGCAACACTTTCTCTCACACCCGTGCGCTGTCGCACAGTGCACGCACCCTCTCTTTTACGGGCGCACTTTAAGCGCCGTTGACACACGAATGCACTGGCAAGCAGGCATGCAGCTGAAACTCTCCGCTTGTGTGTGTGCATTTCTGTGCGTGTGTGCGTTCGCATTTGGCTCGGCTTATAGCGCATAAGTCGCATTTGCCGCATCGCAGCACACTCAACTGCAGTGAAAACCAATAAAAAGCACAGCGCCGCAGAGCAAAAGTAAACATGAAAATCAACAGCCACAACAACAAAAGCAATTACAACAAATACAGAGCACTTGCCATAATGGATAGTCATTGAGCTGGTTGTAATGCAACGTTGCGCGTTGGCAGCCGCGTGTCACCGCCTGCCAGGCGGAAGGCAAAGTAGCAACAACAATGCGACACCCCTTGCGACACGCGCGAACCCAACACACGATACTTGCCTGCGCCCATCCACAACAACAACAACATGCAACATGCAGCACCACCACAACTAAGCGTGTTGCGGTTATGAGAAGGCGCGTTGAAATCAGCGAAAAGCTGCATAAATGAAAAAGGCGCCGAGCTTCGCAAGGAGGAGCGGGATGACACGCAGGTGTGAGACCTTCACGATTTACACACTTTGGGCCAACACCTCTTTCACCAGTAAAACAAATATATAAAATGTGGCAGGCGGTGTGAGCATGGAGCAACAAAGGAAATACAACATTGTTGCAAACTCCAGTGGAGCATCCATTTTACTTTGCTTTGATGTTCGTAATTTTTCTTTAATTTTTCATGTCATTTTCGACGTCTGTCCAAACAAACAAAACATCGCGCCGAAGAAAGCAGGCACTCGCTGTTGATGCGCAGAGTGATTCGAATAGAGCACTAAGCAGAAAATTGTTAAAGAATACACTCAACGGCACAAATAACGGAAATTCAAGCTATTGCCTGCTTTCATATGCATGTGTGTGTGCATATTTGAATATGAAACATTGCTTGTCGTGTCAAAAGTTTTCGGCGAAACATACCCATACCCTCAACCTAAATACGCATCCAGCTCTCTTGGCCAACTATGGTTATCAAAGTTTATGCAATCATCTTTGCCGCAGCGCCATCTCAGCGCGGAGATTGTAGAGAGGTCACAGTCGGTCTAGCAGCTTAGTTGGCGTTCAATTTCATCTCGCTTGCATCATATTTCATTGCAAGTGACAACAACGAGGAGAAGGTTCCCCTTTGTCAACTCTGCGACCGCATTCTCGCTCTCTTTAAAACACACATCATTTATATTATCTCTTCTAAGGAAGATGAAGTTTTTATTTTCCGCCCATGCTCTCCCTCCATCTCTCTTTCGGGCAATAAACAGTAATGCTTCGAAATGTGCATATGCTTATTTTTTAAAAAGCTGATAATACACTCAATCACGAAATCTTGAAAGATGTGAAGCAATTTCATTTCACGCTCAGATAGTCACTAAATTTTCAAGACCTCATAAAATCTTCAGTCCGTTTTAGGTAACAAGTCAGGTTTTAGACGACGGTAGGTGATCGACGTTAGAAATGATGAAGTGATAACTAGACTTGTAATGCTCTTTAGGAACAAAATTATTTTTTTCACCTCTCATTTGAACTATTTGTCTATAAAAGTTAAGGAAAGTTAAAAAAAATTAAATGTAGAGTTTCGCATTACTTCCAAATTAATCTTCACTCTTTACAAATTAGAACGATCTGAAAAAGTCGTGAAATTAGACATCGGGTAAAAGAAAAACTCCCATGAAACATGAATTTTTCACAGCTCAATAGGAACACTGGAAGACTCTCTCGGCAAAATTATCTGAAACTCAATAATATCTACATAGAAGCCCTTACTTACTTAGGGACAAACCCAGTCAAGACTTATTGAATACGAAAACGCGTACTTCGGATACTGACAAGCTGTAAGTGACCTTCATGAAGGTAATTATGGTACTTATTAGGCATATATATTATATTTCGCACGTAAGGTCATGAAAAGCACTAGCATCGTTTCAAAAATATCTCATGTTCTATCGGGAAAATAATACACCACAAATGAGGAAATTTTTTTACCCAGAGTATTTGGAAACTGTGAACGGAACTACAGCTATTATTGGGACTTGTTCTAGAACGCAATAGACAAATTTTCATATTTGTGGAGAAGTCTATATATAGTCTTAACAATATTCGTCACTGTTTATTATTAGATTTGATACAGTTTGTGTAAATCCTGAGATTGGAAAAAAACTTATGTTTTATGGACCGATATGCTTCTAGAGTTTGTTGCCTTATGTTTTGGAAAATGTCAGAATATTTTCCGTGAATACTGACTTTACAAGACATAATTTGGGTTCATAGTCGAGTCAAAAATTCTCAGTGGCAATCAAGTAAGACACCGAATCAACGGATATGATAGAAAGTGAATAGTACCTACGAAATAAGTTTAAGGAAAAATACAACGGAGATCAAATTGCAGAATTATCTTACGATACACAATTTATTACAACGCGATTCCTTGATAGATGCTTCGAAATTTCGACTGAGTATCACAAAACCACACTCTGAAATAATTCAACTAGGCGTTTCTTGAATATTACCCAAACAAACCATAGAGCCCCACTACGTTTCACTTGAAGCAAACAAAGTAACGAGATAAGTAAAGAGAACAAAGTAAAAGATCTTTAATCCCACTTTGAACTGGGCCATATATATATATATATATATATATATATGTAAAGTAGAAGGGAGGTGAGAAGTATAATACTTAATCTACATTTAGCTTTTAGATAAATGTGTGCCAGAAAAGTAATTACTAATTCATACATTGAGCATTATATATAAAGAAATATATCTCTACTTTTACACAATTTTAATATAGGAAACAAAATGTTTTCTTAACTAAATCTTTGAAACACTTATACCCATCCAAGGGTACCCATACCCGAAGACTATCAGCATTAATTTCCACATGTGATTCCAAGTCAAATGTGTGTGTGTGTGTGTGTGTGTGTGGAAAGTCAAGCAACAAACCGACCTTTCGACTTAAGTGATTTTTCTCGACTTTTTATGTTGTCGCATAAAATTCAATTTATTACAGCAGTGAAAACTTTTAATGACCCTGTAAAGTGGCTACCCCTTCTTCGTCGAGTTGTAGCCATTTCATTTTGGATATATGACCGCACACGTTCTTCACACTCACCCACACATGCACACATACATACATAGTAGTATTGTTTGTGTATGAAGTTGGCGGGCCAATAAAATAGACCGTATACAACTATAGCCGCAATAATCAAGCAGTTATTGAGTGAAATTTGCATTAAATTAATACTTCGGTTGAGCGAAATGATTCCAGCGCTTAATTTACTTGTATTTCATTGCGAACATGATAAGATATTAAACAGCGAGTTGTAATGAATTGTTAAGTTGTGAAGGAGTATTTATTTGGTTTAATGAAATAATAAATTTTACTACTGAAATTAAGTTGAGCTTTGATTATTATTAAAATAATATTATTATTACTAAACATAATGGAAACTACAACTTTTAGATGATAAGAGAAATTATTATTAGAATCGAATTGGTCGTAAATTACGAGGAAGGTTGGATAAGTCAGTGCCAAACAGATTCGTTTTTCGTTTTCTTTCGCCCAAACTTCATTTGAAAATTATATACCTATTCTAAAGTTGATAAGTTACTCATGATCAGATTTATGGCCAAGGCTTCATTCAAAAGAGACTTTCGTGTAAATTTTTGAATGTCAATAAATCAATATTATAAGATAACTAAAGACTGAACCACGTTCGTAAGCCAAAAGAAATAATTTTTGGAACACACTCAATTTAATGTTTAGTTATTGTCTTCAGAATAAATGCGATGGTCTTTCGGGAATATTAATTTGAACAACTTGGACAGTTTTAATGTTTGTTTTATATCTAAAGTATCGCACTTTATAATAAAAATAATTTATTATAATAATATTAATAAAATTAATCCGTGTAAAAAAGCTTTTGGTCGAATTAAAAGTTTTTCACTGATACTGTGGCCTATCTTGAGGACCTTGAGCTATGATACAAATATATAACCAAAATATTAATACCATTACCAAAATAATATAAATATATATAAAAAAAAAAATATAAATAATATATAATATAATAATAATATTACCAAAATATAATTGGGTTTTGCTCTTCAATGATACAATGATTCAAATTTTATATGCCACGGAAGAACTGGTGTGTATAAGAAGATAAATAGTGCTAAGTAGTTATGCTCTCCTTTCGAATCTCTAATTCTCTATCTTATTTTATTTACTTAAGCTCCAATTTAGGGCAGTTCCAACTCCCATTAGTTGTTCTCATTGGGGTTGAAACCATTTCCCTAAATAATTTTAGTGAATGCTGACGAGTTGGCAATCTTTAGCAAGATCAAATATGAGTCTGTGCCGGTTACGTAAAGACGACGTTCACGTCAACGAAATTTATCTGTCCCTCTATCTTTCTCTCATCCTCCCTTCCACAATTCTCTTCCTTTTTCAATTATTCGTATATCTTTTAGTTTCCTATATTATTAGCTAGCTTGATTTCTTCACCCAAGTATAATATTTCCAAACTAAGAGCAACTTATATAAAATAATAATTAATTGAAATAGAAAGAAGATACTGCAGTTACAGTAATGAAGAAAGTTGCCTATCAAGCGTAAATCTCTGTTGTTTACTGATGTCATCAGGACGCTCTACCCACAAGCCATCACTAACAATTAAAGCCAATATTTCGAAGTCCCTCGAATGATATCAGAATTTAATTCTATGGTATCTCAGGTATTACTTCTATGGTATTAAACCCAAAATTCGGTGATAAATACATTTACAGCAGTTTTTTCACCGAGTTGGCGATAAAGTCTTAGGAAATAAATAAGCGATAAATGTAGGCTCCTGCTTGTACTTCCCAAATTGTTACCGACTTCTATTAAACTGATTTCCTTCACCTTCCCACGTCTAGCTTTACCCAATAATAATCCCTTTCTGTAATTTAAAAAACAAAATCTAAATTGTAGCCTCACTAATTTAGCACATTTAGCCTTTGCACATTATTGCTGGCACACGTTCGGCAGTGCAAGCACGTCTCACATACACGCCGCTTAGCAAATGCCACAAATAAATCGCCGAGAGCTTGAGGAGAGGCGACGGAACGCTGTGGGTTGCATTGCATTAAAAGCGTGTCATGAATTATAATTTCATTTGAACTTTGCGTTTTCGAGCGTCATAAATTACCTGCTGCACTTACAAGGCAAAAGCGAAATAATAAAAGCTACACAAATGCAAACAAGCGCCTTCAGAAGCTTACATGTGTATGTGTGTGCGTGCGTGTAGTACCCAAAGCAATTTTGGCAGCGCACAAAGAAAATATGGACTTTTTTGGTGGCACATTCATGTAGGAGGTATTTGTGTGTGTGGGTATGTGTGTAGAATTTGTGGGAAAACATAAATTTCGATTTCTTGGTTTTAAACGCTTACTATTTTTTAGAAATTCTTTTGAAAATTCGATAAAGAAACGGAGGTTAATTGCAGGTGGCAATGAAAGTATAAATAAAGAACAAGTGAGAAGTGGGGCAAAACAATATAGGGAAAGGAAAAAAGTTAGGAAAAAGGTTCGCTTTCAGCCAGCGTTGCCATATAATGATCACGAGGCAGCCTGAACTATGTTCCACAAGGCTAATTTCTGGTTTTGTATTTGTGGAAAGTAATTGAAAATCGAAAATTATTTAAATTTTATTAATCAAGTATAAACACTCTGAATTACCCTATGCTTACCATGCGTATTTAGTTGAAGTGGTTTTTAATTTCGAAAAGCCAACACACCAACACTTCATTATATGAACTAAAATATTTTAAATTCAATCCTTTTGGCCACTAACTACTTACATACACTGTAATGAATTGCCAACCACGAAAAAGAATTAAATTATACCACAACAACAAAAACAAAAACAATGCAAATCACACAGTGATCATTAGTTATGCACGCTTCGCGCTGCCAAATAGACTTGCTGGCCAATAACGGTGCGCTTGTGAGTGCATACGGTCGGTGGCGCTGGTTGGTTGTACATGGCGTATGAGTATTAAACGCACAAAACAAACGCTGTTTATCGTACGTTGCGAACAAAACGCCGATTAATTACGCTTATAATGCAGCAATTTAATTACCAACGCGGCGAATTAGTGAAATCTAAAATCTGTGAAAAAGTTCATGGATGCAATTGGATCATTACATAAATTGCAAAAATTTAATGCAGCGAAATGTTGGTATTTAATTTGCAATTTTTGTTTTGCTTTTGAACCAACGAAAACATCCAAATTATATGCATAACAATGCACACAATTTTTAAATATCGATCTCTAATGCATTTATGTTGCCGTTAATTAAATTTATAAAATGCTATTCATATGTGTTTTGCACTTTTTTGACTTAGCTTGATGAAAAAATCGCTTTTGTAATTGAATTAGTAACTAAATGTGGAAAATTAGGGAAGTAATTAATCCAAATTAGAGTTAAATTTCATAAAATTTTTTCTCATGCATCCTAATTTATTTTTGTAGCTGGCGAAACATAGCTAAGCCATTAAGCTTGTTACCTAATGTAATACCGTTACGTTACTTTGCGATAACATTCATTAGTTTTTGACTACCAGCGAAATGAATTAATTGTTATTATTATTAATTAGTGTTTAAAAAATAATAATAGCAATCAGTGCAATTTAAAGTATTTAGTTTTAGCATACACGCCATGAATGTTCGCACTTAACCTGCAGCTTGTCAATATTTTTATTCAAAAAATCTTTCCTCAGACACTATGCGAAACAGTTCTATTTAATTAGAAAAATTTTTTTTGTGTTTTTCTTTTTGCACAATTATAACCAACCTTCAAATTATTTTTCCTTTTCTAAATTATAAAAGAAACATTATTTATTTTAGTAAATTCAACAAAACTAAATTTTTAGAGACACTACATTTAGTTTTATTAATTTAACATATTTTTAATTTATTCACCATCTATTCGCAAACAAAATAATAAATTTTTGTCAATTTCGAAATTGTAAAAGGAAAATAAAAGGTATTAAAATTTATAATAAAGTAATATAAGTTAAATTAATATTAAAGTGTATATTACAACACTATACTCTATGTAAAAAATATTAGCTATCGCAGCTTTCATAATTTAATTTATTGAAGCAGTGGTTCCCAACATTTAACTCCTAATGTGTTCATATAAAAGTCACAGAGTGTTAGTCATAAAGGCTAACTTAGCAAGTCTAGGTATGAATGTCAGCAGAACTCGCTTGAAATTCGCACTGTTTCACTTAGTTGTGTTTGGATAATTTTATTGTTGTCTCACTTTATTTGTACGCTCATTTAACGGCTAGAGAGTGGAAATAATTTAAATGAGAAATTTATTTTAAACCATCTAAATTCCACGATACATGGATTTTGAAAACAAAATTTCAAGTTTCTGTCGTTATTAGCATAAATGAATAAGTAAGTGTGCGTGAGTGCTGCGTGTCAAAATGATACCAGACCGCTGTTTTTACCACATACCTATAGGTTGTTAATTTATATGGTGGTTTGTATGATCAAGCGTCATGCTGGCAGCGCGTAATGAATTTTGACCTTTAGTTATTAATTTGGCACACATCAATAATCATCATAAATAAAACCCATCCACCACATATACAAGCATACTTGTTATTAAACACAAAATGGCAGCTAAACTTGTCTATTAACGCATAAATTAATATGAGTACATGTAAATATAAGTTTTATACCTGGGTTTGGAGATTAGTAAACAAAATTTAATGCCGCGAGCGTTGTTAGAACCAAAACAGGAACGAAGATTACGCATGAACAGTTTTGTTAATGCAATTTTTTGAATTTGATCGATTTGATCAGTCTACATTCATAGCCAAATATGTTATTATTGACAATTTAGTATTAAAACCCGAAAGATTGATGACAGTAAGCGAAACAATAACTGGATTAGCATAACAGAATATAAATTTATTTATTTGAAGAATAAAACTAGCCGTAATATCCTTACTGGTATACCAAAAGTTAGCAATTTTGAAAAATATTTAACATGAAAAATATTTTCGACATTACCATTGTTTTTCAAATGAAATTTGTATTTTAGTTATTTATATATGTTAATTAATTATTTATTTGCATATCAAAAAAGTTTATTTTTATTTTTTAAATAAAAATTTTGAATAGAATTATTTTTGGAACTAACATTACCTCCATCAACATATTTCTTATGCCTTCTGTGAAAACTAAACGCTTCTAAAAGTACCGTAAGTCTGTAAAATTATTATTTGTTGTATGTTTATTAGAAACAAATTAATAATAAAAATCAAATCTTGCCTACATTTATGCTTGTTTTACCGAAGCAACATACCTAAAACTTGCTTTCTTTTATATTGTGAGTGCTACAGTAAGTCTGAGAATTTGCTCAAATAAAATTATGAAAACAAAGATAATAAATATGCATAATAACTAATAAATATGCAAAGGAAAAAATAGCTCTTGAAATAAAAGCCATGTAGTTCAAATAAGAAGTAGAGCAAATCTATTTTCAATTAGATTGCTTGCAAGCAATCAGCAGTTACTGTAGTCAAATACTTTCTTCGGAAGAAACTCACATGATATTTTCAAGTGTACATACCTGCAAAGAGAATAAAAGAAATATTTCGTCACATAAATATCGATACAAATATATAAGTAAATTCAAAGTAAAGTTAAAAGATGTGAGACATTTAATATTGACATCTTTTCTAAAATGTCCAATTTGTCAAAACATATGAAAATGTTTGGGAAGATATATGTATTGAGATAATATATATACAAGCAAATAGATGAGTCTGTACATAAATGTGAAATTTCAATTTCAACACTTAAATAAATTCAAATTCTTACGTAAGTGAAATATGTTTTCAACCCAAGAAAATTTTATAAAAATTAAAGCATGTCATCACAACTGTGCGAACATACATATGGCATATATTGCTTAGAAGTCACCAAATGTAAAAGTAGTAAAAAAGAGTAGTAGTAGTAAAACTTGTGTGTTAAAGAATGTGATAATCGGATTTGCGGCATAAGTTTATAGCATGACGATGTGACATAAAAGAGACTACTGGATGACTACTTGGATATTTTCAGACATTTGTACAAAATGAAATTATTTTTGTTGTAGGATTATATGTTTGTACTTTTAAATTGCTGCAACCGATTCAAAGTACAAGATGGAAATAAATAGTTTATTGGCTAAATAAATTTTTTAATAAATAAGTGTTTTCGTATAGCTTGTAAAATTACCTAATGTAAAAAAAAAAATCTTATCCGAACACGGATTCCACGCCACCCAAATACCCACGGCGTAAATTTTAGTCAGAAAGCATCAATAATCAATTATAATTCAGGAGGTTCTTTCGTGAAGAAGCCAAAGAACATGTCTCCCCATGAACCAACAAAAACTGCTTATTGATAGTAGGGGAACATTTTCGTATATCCTTCATTAATATCATTTTCTGAATCCTTCATCACAATGAATCAACTAGGTATACGTTTACTACTCTGGTATACGATTTTCTAACCAATTTCATGTGTCATTCCTATATTTTTCTTTATCTTTCAGGCTTAACTTCATCAAGCTCGGCATGCTATTTCTTATAGATTAGCTAGTATATACAAGTCGCATAATTTGTAAAGTGTTGACCAATGTTAATAAGTGGAAAGTTAAACTTTTTTTTGGCAATTAGGCCTTTGCTATCTTTTTGGCAGGGCTTCTCCTACTCTCTGTGCTTTCTGATATTATTCAAAAAGTGGAGGATGAGAGAAGGTTTAACCCGCTTACAGACAGTTTTTAACGATTTTAATAAGAAACATTTCATAACTAAAATGGCAGGTGTCTTCAATTAAAAGCTTTCTGTTAAAATATACGCAAGGGTTTTCCTACTTCGTAGTATATGAAATAATACAATTTATTTCACATCCGAATGTCTTCAGAATCTTTAGCCCCCTATAATTGACTTGTGGAACTAAGCTTTGCTTTTGTTTTCTCAACAGAAAATGATCTTAATAAACTTTGCATACAATTAGGCGTTCCAGTTCAAAAATTTAGTAAACTCACACACCTCATATCAAATGGGGGGAATTAAAAATTAAATAATTCGGGAAAAAAATTGAATTTATTTACGAAAAGTTGAATAATATTAAACCACCGAATTTTTTTTAATTACTGTGACTTTCGACTTTAAAATTTTCAATCACAAGCGATGTGCTTGCAGCAAGCAGACCTCAGAATAATGTGAAATACAAAAAGAATGTTACACAAATTCTTGGTATCAAAATTGTTAGCAACAAATACGTAAGATAATAAAGCAAAGCAAATAACGAAATCAAAGCCAAATCCACACTGACTGGAATAACAAACAATGTAAATTATTTTCAGCAACCGAATTACGTGATAAGACTATCGAAATTGCAAGTTATACTCACTCGTACATATGTGCATATGACTGGGTATAAGTGACAGAAAACAATGGCTATTAGCGTGTGTCATGCACGAAATGGCTCACATGATGAATTTTGAAACAACGCTTGATTAGTACCAGGTACAGAGATTTTTCGGCACTGAAAAACGTAAAAAATTCGAAATGAGCTTAAAGCTCCGAGGCAACCTGAGTATTTCGGCACAACGAATACAAGCCAACACACCTGCGTACTACATGAGTATAATGCTAGAGTTTGGAAAATAAGGCGCTGCCAACTTGCTAGCGGGTATAAGCTTGCCACATGGCTGACGGATTGTAAGCCAGCAGCGCGTTTCAGCTGATGCTCGTGCGCACATATATCTGAATTTAACCGCTTGTTGGCGTGCTCGAATTTCGCGCGACCCACAGGCTACCTGAACAACCAGCGCGTCGTTTGTTTATACGCGACCTGACTGCGATTTCTTGATTACGCTTAATTAAGCTGCTTTCCAGTGGCTCTGTTGGCGCTGTCGCACGTGGCGATGTCTGTGTTTTGCCAGAGCATGTCATGCCGTACAGTTTTCTGTGCACAACAGCAACAGCAACAGCGACAGGAGTTGCGCCACGTGTACGCTGCAGCGCTACAAGCGCCGCTCATGTCATGTTGCATACAATAAAGCGACAGTCAGCAGGGTAACTTGCTAGGCACGGGGTCAGCAGCACGGAGATGCATGGAAAAGTTGTTCTCTCTCTGGCTGTTGGCAGCTAGCAGCAGCTGCATGTTGTTGTTTATCATGGTCCCGGTGATTGTCGCGTAGTTTGGAGCAGACTGCGCAGCCGTTAGCGTGGCATATATATGCTCATTATACGAAAGTCGCTCGGAAAACAATGGTAGTTGCGTTTGCACAGTGGCGTCTTTGCATTTCCACTTGCTAAGACGGGTTGGTAAAGCAGGTGCTACAACAGCAACAACAGCCGAAACGGGTAGCGCAGCAAATTAGAACAATAACTGGCGCAAAGCAAACAACAAGCAACAACAAAAATTAGCAGCATGTTAGTGGTAAAATTACGTACTGACTGCGCCTTACACACATACAAACAACCACACACACGAAGAAAAAAGTGAATGAGCGTTGGCAAATCTATTTGGGTATGTATGCGCGAATGCCAAATGTATCCGTTGCATTGTGGTGCATAAACAAAACGCGAGACACACATATTCATATATATGTAAGTTGTATGCGGAAGCGGATATGAGGGCATGCAAAATGCAGAAATTTTTCGCGTATCCAAGCGCAGCGCTACAGTAGCAGTAATACGTCGCATTCCGTGCACCACATAAGCCTTACCGCACGCCGCGTGTCGCATGATTGGGAAATCCACACAGTCGACTATTGTGTCAGCGTGATTCTATATGGGATGGTGTGTGCGTGTGTGTGCCATTTAAGGGGGCAGTGTTAGTGGCACAAATTCCACTTCAATACCTAGACCCGCTACAAATGCGGCAACGCAGGAAGATGTAATTAAATACATGGCGCGCACGCGTTTGTGTGTGTGCGCATAGCTAAGCCCCAGCGGGCGGGCGGGTTGTTGGGCACGGCGCGCCCTCGCAGCCAAACATGACAAATTTGCAGCGAATGTGTGTCAAAGGAAAGCCATGTGCAAATAAATTATTATTAACTGTCAACTGAAACTTTCATTTTCCCCGTGATGCATGCAACATGCTGCACTATATCTTGCACACATACACACGCACATGCATACTGTACTGTATGCCACGCAAGCTCTTAACTCGGCACGTAACTGCAAAGTGCAGCAACAAAAGGCAATCAAGCGACCAAGCGCAATAAATCTCACCAAGCAATAACAAAAACTAAAGCAACAAGAACAAGAACACGTTTTTAGTTTGAATAATGACATTAAAAGACAAGCAAAGGACATAGGAAACTCATATGAAATGCTACAAAAGCAATGGCATGAAATATGCTATAGCTGGCATAGAGTGGAAAGCGCGCAATGGTGAAGAATTCGGGGGAGTTGCACATGCGATATATGGGAAATCATTTTGTGGAGCTCGTAGAATGAATATGAATCGGTGCAAGCATATTGGTGCATTTGCATGCTAGAATACCTAGTCATGTTCGGGACTTTTGCTGCTGTTGCACGTAAGACTTTCGCCGCATAATTTCTGAAAAAGCCATTTGTGAATGACAACATACGAATAAATGAGGCATATAGACTTTATGGGTCTGGTTAACAATTCGAGCTGTTACTCCCATTAACTGGAGAGGATCAAATGATGGAACCTATATATATCCTTGAATATAGACAAATCGAGTTATTTCCTTTAACTAGTTCTCTCTTGGTGAGAGTCTTTCAAATCAAGCTTCATATTACGGTAAAGTCAAGAAATTACGAATCAAAACTCCCTTTAGAAGAAATGTTTGAGAGAATTCCCTCCTCCGTCCTTCCTTCCTTCCTTTTGGTTTAGAATTCTTCAAGAAATGGAATCTAAGAATGGATTTGAATCAGTTTGAGTTCTTTAAACCAGTAGTTTTTTTTTTGCTTACTTCAAGCTGTGAGAATTTTTGATTTCAGCGCTTGTTACTGTGAAGAACACATTTTCAGTAGAAATGATGTATCAGAATTTTTCGCTTAACCCCACTCAGAACATGTATAAGTACATGTATGTAATATTGATCTTTGAATTAAAATTTCTTTACTCAGTCTTGTTTATATTATGTTCCAGATTTTTCCACCAAATTTCCTTATTTTGTAAATCTGTGGTGGCCGTTTTCAATAGGACTAAAATTCACCCTTAAGGAATTCAAACACTTCTAAATAACCATCAGGAGTGCGTTGAAGGACTCACAGCTCTCTCCCACTCTCTCTCTTAAAGTTTTCCGAGTGAATTCGATGGACTTGCTCCAAAAAAGCTTACATCAGTTTGTGGTCAACTAGATCGAAATCTCTTATTTCTAAGTAGGAACTTTAAGAGCAACTTTCATTTGGTGGCTCCCTTTCGCCCTTAAGTAATTTGTTGCTCCAAAAAATTTATGAGAAAGTGAGACATTGAAAAAAAGCACAATTCTCAGAAAGCTATAAAATATATGTATTTATTATATAATACAAAGGCGTTATGTATCCAAAAAGAGTAAGCAGAAATGTTCACCAAATTGTTTATACACAAAAGTACACTTACATCTTGTATACAATCACATCTACATTAGCATTAACCCTAAAAAAGGTAAACAAATACAAAAACGCAGCATTTCAGTTCGCCATACCAATATGTAATCAACACGCACCGCTTGCGTGATTTATCTTCCTAAATTTTGGCTAAATCAAAAGTTAGATTCCCATTACAATTTTATATGCGCAAACAGCTTCCTGAAGCTCCCTCTATTTCCCCGTTTCATCGCAACTGAATAAAATGAGATGATTTGACTCACATTGCCGGCAAGTTACAACCTCCTCAAATGTCGCAACAAAGGAGGAGTACAAAATCACAAAGACAAATACAAACTCACACACACACTCATATTCGCAAGCAAAAAAACATCGAGTAAGGCGAATCTTGCAAGTAACTTCTCGCTTTTCAAACATTTGATGGCTTACGACGAAACTAATGCTTGTGTTTGCCTGCATTTTTTTGTGTGTGTGCGTGTATGCCACCAAAAAAATGCGCGAAATGCGTGCCACAGCAGTCCATATGCCAGTTGCCATTTCCTGTTGATTAAGCGCGGATAATAGCGTACATGGGAAGCACGTTCCGCCGATGCAGGTAAGTGAGAAATCTACTCGTTTTCCGTTATCTCATGAGTACGGTATGAGTGTAAGTATAAATAAATGTTTTAGTACGTAAATAAATAGCAAGAAACATATATTAAGAGTAAAATGTTGCAGGAATTAATCGTTTTCCCTTCCAAGCGATTTCGATTAGATATATAAGGACTATGATACTGATGGAGCAGTACTATGTTTTGTAACAAATGGGTTTAAAACGGTAAAGTAGTTTAGAGATAGGAAATACTATCTACAAAAACACAAGTGTCAGACCCATAATAAAGTTGATTAGCATTTTAAGTTTATGTTTCACAATCTTCGTTCAGTTTTATGTTTCCAATTTGTTTGTTGTTCCAAAATCTTTGTGGAATGTTGCCCTGTTGACAGGCCTTGGCCTTAAATTCGTGTCCATTCTGGTTACGTAGAATCGACTGCCGTGGAAGCAAAGTTGCGGTGGAATTTACACATCGTCCAAACAGATAGCAAATGCTTTCATCTAGTTTATTAAGATGTTGAACTTTTTGTCAATCCGTTAAATCATGAACAAACGATTATTCAGAAATCAATTCATTCGATAAAATTTTATTACTTTAAGGTGTTTCAAACTATCGTTATGTGATAAAACTAGAATACCTTCATGTATGTAAATCACATCGCTTTTTCTTTCTCCAGATTTTGTTAACATATCTTTATTTTTTAACGTCAATTTATTTATTAAATTTCCCTTTGTTTTATTCATTTTTCCTTCAATACGTTTCTGTGAATATTATTTTTATTATTAGTTTATATTCCTTCTCTATTTGTTTCAAATTGATGTTATTTTTAATTGTTTTTGAAATTTATTTTTAACAAAGTTCAATTCGATTTATGTTCTTTAGTGTGTTTAATTTTTTCTTGCAATTTATTTTGTTGTATTTTATTTCCAAATTTAGAAAAAAAAAACAGTTTTTTTTTAATTCTTTATTGAATTTATTAATATTTGAGGGTTATTTTTCTCATTTTAGCTCTTTTCCATTAGAATTAATTTTATTAAATTGGAAATTAGTTGGAATTTTAATACAATTTTTTTTAGAGTTTGTCATATTTTAGCAATATTTTTCAATATTTCCAATTGCTTTATTATTATTGTCAAGTCTTATCTATACATTTCTGTTCTTGTTTCATATTTACTTAAATATATTTTTCATAACTTTCATTCATTTATTTTTATTTAAGTTTTTATCACTTTATTATTATCTTTCTCGTCTTTGTGAAAATATTGCGAAAAATTTTTATTCTTATTTTCTAAATTTATTTGATTTATTTCTTTAATATCATGTTATTTTTTATTATATTATATTTTAATAAATTTCGTTTAATGAAATAAAACCACTATAAATAATGTTGCGTATACGCCGTGGTGTCCTTTGTGAACACCCTTGGATTCCTTTTCCACATACATTTAAGTATCGCATGCTAAAACTGCATTCCCTTACAATTTCCTTGGCAATTTTGTGTCGCTTTTTCCACCGTCTTCCCTAGCATTTTATACACGAGCATGAATTTGAATAGAACTTCGCCACATTATTTATCTCATTATATTTAATTTCTATATTTTTTTGTGGTTTCTCATCTTCTTTTAAACTTAAAGTGCCATTAACCATTTCCATTTACAGAGCAATCATTTCCAGCGCACAAAACGCCAAAACCAAGAAAAACAAAAGCGAAGTAAAAGAAGTAAAGCAAACGAAAAAATATATGTATGAATGTGTGTGGATTTGTCTGCAGTGCGCCTTATCAGCCACATGAAAGCCCTGCGGCCGGCTTGCAATTAGGTTTATTCAACTCTCCTGTTTCTTGCGAACATACAGCAATCTTGGTGTCTTCTTCTGAGCTAGTTCGTTCTCTCATTCCCAATTTCTTTTAATCTAAAGAGAAAATTTCTTAGGCGAAGTGGCGTACAAATTGCAAAATAAATACATGAGCTGCAGCTATGATGACAATTTATTTAATTTTACTTTGTGCTTGTGGCAATTGCACACACACACACATACACTTGCAGACTAAAGAGCCGATGAAGACACATAAACGAATACTTAAGGCACGTAGCAGATGAAATTTCTTTGTGTAAAATCGCAACAAGAATTATTTAGATAAATGTATGTGTAAATGTGTGCAGCTGGGGTATGTGTGTGTGTATGCTTATTTGTAGGCCCTCAGAACTGGTTCAACAGACGTTGCGGTCGCGTTAGGTGCCAGGCACTGATTCATGCCACGGCTCCAAGTTCAAACCCTGCGGCGCTCCAGTCATAAAAACATGCTCACAAAGACGTCGCTATTGCTTTTTGTAAATAATACACGTTCCATTTATATGAAGCTAAGTCTAGCAAACACATTTATGAATTATACTATCTAATCATTATTTATTTACACACATTAGTGTGCATGTGGGCATCAGAGTGAGACGCAAGAGATAGAGTGAAAATTAAAAACTTAAGCTTATATTATAGTGTTAAACACATACTACGAAGCCGATAAGTTGTTTGTTCACCTGAAAGTGTGGGGAAGTTCGACTTCAAACAGATCATTAGTAATTTGAGACCCATCCCTTTTTTAACTAATTCAAAATTGCATTCGTAAAATATTTCAGTCAGTTTTTTTAATTTTTTCAGTAGCAACAATAACCAATTTGAATTATTTTCAAAAACTATTATTTCATTATATATTCATTCTAAAAAAAATCCACAATTTTCTAACAATTTTCCAAATGTTCAAATAATGTTTCCTGCGAATGTAATAACTTAGAATTTATTTAAAATCTCCTTGAGAAAAATAAATAACTACAAAATTCTAGTACTCGTATTTCCTTTATTTACTGTAGCCCGCGACCTGCTTAATGTAAACATCAGCATCACTTGCCAAAAGAAAAAAAAACATAACTGCCTTACCGCAATCTAACCTCAAAAATTAACTATTTACATAAATGGAAAAGAAATACAAACAAATACACAAAATAAATAAGTGAGGAAAGACTGGCGGATCAACGGCAAGTCCTAAGGTAAACTTTGTATAATGAAAATACAATTTTCTGTTTATATTCCTCTTTAGCATTTTCTGTTTGTCGAAATTACTTAATTTCCCTAACATTTGTGTTTCAAAATATAACTTATTTAGTAAAAGAGAGACACAACTCCAAAACGGCATAATTTACTTAAAAAGACTAAATAAAATTTGTATGGTTTAAATAGATATGAAAATCATACATGACGGCATACTTCAAACTGATTTCTTCAGATAAATTTACTTCAGTTTAGAGCGTCCTTCCCACAAAACCTACAAAACAATGGTTGGTTCAGTATAACTCTTATGAATTGAATATTATTGGAAAATTATTTAAAAAAGGGAAGATTCAATTTTAGTGAGAAGAATGCCTCACTCTCGGCACTAAAATAAAAAAGTTATTTTAAAACATTCAAACGCCTTCCGCGAGTCATTTAATCTGAATCGTGCATTTTCAATGTATATTATGGATCCTTCGACGACATATTCCATTCAGGAGTCTAAAATTGGAAAGCAAAATTTATTCACAGCAACTGTGGCCAATCTTTGGAAACGATAATGGCAATAACTTCACTTTAGTCGTAGCAAAAATGCAAAAATTGTTTTTAGGTTTTTAAAAGCACGGTTTGAAGAAAGTTGTTTAAAGTAGATTGAAATGCTATTCTCCCAAGCTACAGTATCAAAGTAAACATTATGGAGTCTAGATGTCGGTAGTCCCTGAAAAAAGTTTTTCTCACCAAGTTTCGTTAAGCTCAGAACCAACTTTTTACTCTTCCTATGGCTGACGAACTGTAACTATTAAATTTTGAATTTTGGGAAATTTTCGGTACTGCATCTAATATATACTAATGTCTATGTACGTACGCGCTATATAGATGCCAAACCCAATGAATCGATTTTGTTGAAATTGCCATAACAGGTTCTTGGAAACCGAAAGATAATATTTTGGCGAAGTTTAGTCGAATGGTTACCAAGAAGTTGTATTTATGAACCGATTTGACCCAAGCCATGTATCGCCGGCTGATTAAGCGCGCAACAAAATTGGTGTTTGGCGAGACTAACAAAGGTCGTCACTAAATACAGTAATTAATGCGCGTTGTCGCGCACGATTTCAACGTGTGCTTTAGTGCATATATGCAACATGTTGCAGTTAATAAGATTTAAAATGGTTTTCATATTCAAAATATACACATTTTAAATTTTATTAATATGGGAGCATATGACATTGCTTTCAAGAGCATTCCAAAATTATATAATAATTTATACACTGCAAATTTACAGCAAATAAATATTACTGAAGTCCGCAAATTCGACATATACAATAGAAAAGTAAAATAAAATACTGAAAACATGAATTTCTACAAAATATTTCTAAGACTCAGCAAAAGTAAAAAATTTAAGGGAGCCAAAACCAATTCTCATATTCGTCCACTTCGAAAACAGTAACGCAATCAAATCAACTACAAGAAAATCAGAAATCAGCAGGTGAAGAGTTGCATTTTATATTTAAAGCACAATGTCTGCGCTCGTTCACAAAGCAAGCCACTGTTGCACCCACCTACCACACACCTAACAATGGAATTTTTACTTTGAAACCCGACAGACTTTGATTGGATTGATGGATTGAAAGATCTTTTCGATTTGAATTTTCATTTCCATGCAAAGTGACTGACTATCAGCTTGATTTTATTTGCTGATTTTGATTTATACTGGGAAATACAAGAATTCTCTCACAAAAGTATTTATTGTTGCACCGAAGCAACCCTGCCAGGAATTGTAAGTAGTATTACCAATAAAATTACGGTAAGCTTTAAAATAAATGAGTTTACAAACACAATCGCATTTGCCGAACACTATCAGCTGAATTTGGATATATAAATGTGTGTGTGCACTTATGTATATGTATGTATGAGTACTTATATGTGTTTGTGTTGTTAGAAAAATGCTTGATTTCGCAAATAAATTGTAAGCAAATTTTGATTCAAGTGCTGCTGCAGAAGACCAACTCTCTCTGCTCTCGGCTATGCTGCTGCAATGAATCAGTTTAATTGTGAGACCAGACGATTGTAATGGAATGGTCATCACATCAAGGATACATATGTATGTATGTATGCATGTAAGCGAGTATCAACAGCGTTTCCTTAAGCTTTGACAACATCAGCGACAAGTAAAAACATGAAAACTCGGCTGCCCCAAGCAACTGGCCGCGTACTCATCCCACCAGTCCCCTCACCATTTCTGGAGCTCCGCCAACATCGAACCGAACCGAACCGAGTTGTACTGATGATGATGCGCACAAAGTATGACCGCGAGCACAAAGTGCAGATTCTTTGAAGTGACTGTCGTTCCCTTAACGGCAGTAATGCATAAAAAACAAAAAGCATATACATGCTAACAACAACACACACAGACACCAAAAACACTACAACAAAAACAATAATAATAGCACAACCAAATAAAAAGCCAGAATTGCCAGCAATAAGCAGAATTATCTGATAAGCGCAGAGAATTAAGCAAAATGAGAGAAAAGCAACAACAATAACAAAAGCAATCAGCAAAGAAATAAGCAAAAATACAGTTAGCATTGCCACTGTGCAATGTGGGCTAACAAAAACATCAGCAAAGCAACTTGAAAATGCCAAAGGGAAATGAATTGTCAACAAAATTTGCATTTGTGTGTGCCGAGCGTGGCGGGGGTGTCCAAGCGCGGGGCCATCGTCACTCACAAGCGAATGTTGCAGCTTTTGGTGAGCATTTTGTATCGCAAGCAGACGATAATATATTATAATATTTGTATGGTTGCACAAATATAATTTAGCAAGCTTCTGAACCAAGTCTAGAGGGATAGTGGAGGTCTCTTATTATTACTTTCATTATTTTCCCTTATTTGTGGCAGCAAATAGTTAATGATGAACGAGAAATTTAACTGATAAATCATTTCTGCCAGAAAATGCTTAAAAATACTTAATTAGGCACAGTGGCAAAAAGTAGCAGGTGGGATGTCTTTTTCGAGCTTACCGTGACCAAGACCAGAACCAGAACATAAATCTCAAGATCATTAAAATATCGATACACCGTCGCTTCAAACCTATCTAGGGTTCAAATCTACACATGCGAATTCAGCTGCGATAATTGTTGTAGTACTACTTTCCAATCTACCACACTTTTAAGAAATGAAAGAGTACTACTTAAGAATAGGTTATGTTAGAATATATTAAGTTAGGTTAATTTGGGAGGTTAGGTCGTGTTACATTACGTCGAATTAGATCGCTTTAGGTTTAAATAGGTTATGTAAGTTTAGGCTAGATTAGGTTAGGTTATACAAGGATAGGTTAATTAGATAGACTAATTGCGTTAAGCTGGGTTAGATTATGTTTCGTTGAATTGGGTTATGATAGGTTCGTTAAATCAGGCTGAGATAGATGGGGTCCGTTCCGTTTACCTAAACCACTGCGATAGTATCGAGAGCTCCGGTTTCATGAACGCCAGAAGCTCCTATGACTCTTGTCGACCATTGGTCGGGGAAACATTGTACTATTACAAGTATTCGTATCAGACCAACGTTCACTGAGCTAGTTAATCGCTAATTTCGACATGAACTGTCGATACTAAATATATAAATACCGTTTAGCTTTAGAAGAAATAGCTTATATCTATATAAGGGACTTGCAGAATGGGCCACATATGGACTTCTACTGCTTGTAATTGAAAAATGCTGCAGTGGTCAGGACACGTAATGCTTAGTTGACGTTACCAATTATTTTCTAACCATCCGAAGAAGAAGTATACTGACTAAAATCATAACTTTTCCTATTTTGTTTTCATAGATTGTGAGTAAGGTAACTTCTAATTTGCGTTTTGGGTAATAATTTAATTCAAAATATGTAATTGCTTCTGTTTAAGCCTTTAGTTTTAAGAGGGAAAACTAATATTTGCATTTATATATTATAACAAATCCATTTAGGTATGACTTTTTCATAAGTCCCAGTCATCTTTATTAAGTAAAAGCCTCCATTTTCGGCGAATGAGGTATTAAAACCCCGAAGATTCCAAGTGACGAAAAGTTTTCATCGAGAGCTTAATATTGTAAAAACAAAAAGTATTTTCAAAGGCAATACAATAATATGCAAAAACATCTTTGAAGTAAATATCTTATTATCCCTTTTTCTGCTCTCATGCGGAATCAGAATCAATACAACTGGTATTGTTTTAAAGCTACTACTTTGAACTGCATGACAAACGTTATATTATTGACAACGGCACCACAATTTGACCAAATTTAACCAAGTTTAAAATGATAATTAAAAATAAATGATTTTGAACTCAAAGACGCAGATTTGGCTCAAAGTTCTGTATCTAAATGCTAAATGGCAATACAAGTACAAATTAAAAAAAAAAAAAAATATTTTAATGCAAATAATATTTTTCATGTGATTCACAAAAGCCAAAATGCATTCCTCACCAATCCCACGTTCATTGCTCTTGCGATTAAAGTGTGAACATCAAGTTTTGAAATCAACTTTGTAATTATAAGTGCGAGATATTCTCAGGATGCATTACGCCAACCCAGAAATTTTTGCATATACTTCAATAATTTGAATTTCGACAAGATGTATTTTAAGCATTTTACGATTTTATTTTCATAGCAATTTATGTGCGCTCTTTTCTATGTATTCTTTTTTTGAACACTCAAACACTTGTATGCATTGTTTTTTTTTTTTTTTTTGTTATTTATTCTCCCGTGCAGCAACTGTTTTGAATCGAACGGCGAAGGCGATGCGAATATTTTAAATGTTTCACAAAAAGTAACAACTCGGCAACGCTTTGTGCAGCGACACAACGCAAATTGTCCTTTGCTTCGCACTAAGCCAATATACGAGCGTTCAAACGTGTGTTCACATTTGTCTCGCAGCTGCCTCTTTACATATGATCACGTACATATCTGGATATATGTTGCATATGGGCGTGTCGCACAGCACAGCGGGTGTGGGCGACAACAAAGTAAGTTTGCAGTGTTTCCTGACTTTTTTCTTTGATTTTCTCTTTCTTAATCCCGCTAGTCCCGTGTTGCTATATCTACATGGCGCTCGTTGCGCGAGGGGTTCCACAGTGCAAGTGCTTTGTTTTTGCTTTCGCAATTTTATTTCTTTTAAGTGCAAAATGTTGGTAAACAGAGAAGGTCCTACATGCAGAAAGTGTGTTTTTTGATTTTTTTGTTCTTTGGTGAAAGAGATATTATGCATTTTTCGCTTTTGTGCCAACGGATTGGATGTAGGTAGCTGGTATCAGTTTGCTTTTTTTGCTTTCAAATATTTACATCTCGTTGTATGGTTAAGTCCATATCGGTTATATGCTAAAGTAAACCCTTTAGGAAAAATTTTGAAGGAGTAATTTTGACAATTTTAGTTTCATTAGTAAAATGAAACCCCTTATAAACCCCCCCTAAAACTCCTTATAAATTGTTTATTGTTTGCTCTGTATTTATACTATAACCTTCAGTTACTTATGGGGCACGTCCAAATATGATATGTGAAATAAGTTATTCAAATAATCTTATTTTTTCCTCCTTATTTAAGAGGACATTCCGCATCGGAGGCGCTCTCTAGTATTTGGCAGCGTTTCAATAAGAAGAATTCTAATTTTTTATGAAAAATGTCAAGAAAAACAGAAAATTGGTAGATAACTAGTTTAGTTAATAATGATTCGTTATAGATCTAAAAAGTTAAAGTTGTACCACTAATAATGTTCAATCAGTATGTAAGGATTTCCTAACTTGAGACGAGGTCTGCTAAGCTTGTACCAATATTATATGAAATTCCATAGATTGCTACACCTCATGAAAGCTAACGCAGTATGAAATTTTTGATAGAGTTTAATTTTTTGATAGAGTTATATATAGGAGTTCTTCGTGCAGTTTCTCTACCAAAGAGAACATAAGTTCTATTCAGAGGATTTCATAGCAGAAGTAACATAAATCTCTCAATTAGACGTCAAATTATTCAATATTGATATTCACCTCACTATCATCGCAATGTTTAAGATTTTAAATATTGTTTTTTATTAAAATATAAGAGAGGAGAAAATATACTATAATAGGTATATGAGACTTATTTATCAGAATAAAAGATTGTTTCGGAAAGTGTTGTAAAATGAATGTTGGCCTTATTAAATATCTCAAGATTTTTTGAATATTTAGAAAAAAAATTAAATAGAGTTCTTGACTTAGGCTCAATACCTAACGGGATCAATTGACTGCGAAATATGAGATCTGCAACCCTGCAACATTGTTTAAATGACGAAAAACCTTAACCAAATAAAGTTCACCTATTCAAAGATGGCTGTAACGTCGTAAAATAAGTGAAGTTCCGTTACTTCATATCGCTCACTGTAACTGTAATTGTTGGCATTTTCCTACCGGCCACATTCACACTAGATATTGGGCACATTCGCATTGCTCATACGGCGATAGAGGCCAGCGAGATAAGAGGTGTGCCTGTTTACAAATGCATATGTAAGAGTATGCACATACGTGTGTTGTAAATGAAATCGCTTAGGTAAATGTGTCAGCCTCAAATGCTTAAGCAAAGGCACCAATGCCACATAATGCTGAGGCACTAAGCCCCGCAGCCGGGGAACAAGTGAAGCGGCAGAAAGGATTTGCACATACTCAACTCAAAGGGGATAGAGCAAGTTGTTGGCAGGGAGCAAAGTTTGTCAGTATGTACGGATATATGTACGGGCTCGTATATAACTGCTACTTCTGTTTGTGCGCCGGTTGTGGTATCAAAAGGTGAACTCAATGGCGATTCTTTCGACCCTCGGCATTTAAGCAAATCAAATACGATACCCTTGCTTTTCACCCAACGGACAGCATACTTGTAGTTCCCTCCTACGCAAGCTTAGTAGCATTTTATTTGCATGATTGCTCTAGGCTGTCTTGTCTGACCTGCGCAACAACAAACTATTACACTATGCTTTCTGGCGTGGGTTCCAATGTTGTCAGTTAATGAATGAGTTTGCTGATTTCTATTTTTATTTTTAATTTCCTTTCATTTCTTTTTGTGTGTTTTTCAGTGCAAATAAGCAAATATCCGCAGCAGAGCAGCAATTTCAAACAAATTGATTGAACTTTTTTCTCCCCGTCTCATCATTAAATTGGAAATTGTTTGTCGTGATTGGAGAATTGGAACTTTTAACCGAATTTAGCAAAAGTATTTTCACTCTTCAAAGCTACGGTAATGTACCGTTGTGTGTTTTTAACATCAATGTTTGGTTTCATTAATTAATGCTTATATAATAAGGAATAAAATTAAAAACCATGTGTTAGTAAATACAAAAATTACTACTTTTAGTATTCAACTACAACTTCAGAGAGCGAAAGAATACAGTCGAAATTAATGCGAAGCATATTTTTCTGCGCCATTTGATTGGAAACAAGAAAGAAATCACCTTGGCTTAAGTCATGACTCCCAAGCATGAGCACTCAAAGAAAGGTGCGTTGAAATATCAACAAAATCGATATAATAAGATTGCTTTCTTTTTCATACAGTATCGATTAAAGGTTAGGAGAGGTTTTGAAATTGTTATAAAATTCATTTTGAGTACTGTTAAAATAAAGGGGTAATATTTCGTCCAAGCCTAATGAATGAGAAGAGTTTCCACAAGATGAGAAAGAAGTACGAGGTGTTGTATGCGAAGAAGTTTATCACGAAATTATTACGAAATCAATTATATAAATGTTCTTACTCTGATAATATCCGTAATGATTACAATTCACTTAGCATATGACATCTATTTATACACAATGAGACTATTGCTTAGAGAAATATGCCAAGCAGTGTCGCCAGCCTTGCTTTTTAGTTTATTTTGCAATGCTTCAAAAGTTCTATGTACTTTCATTAAAGAGAACATTATGTAGATAGTGCTTGAGTAAAATTAAATTAAATGTAAGTATTTTCAAGCCATTAAAAATAAAATAAATTATTATAATGTTTTTGTTAAACGGAATACCCTCAAAATTCACGCACAAGTAATAATTAATTGAAAGAAAATTCACACACAGACAACTAAGCGGAAATGTAAAGCAGAACACGCAAACCGCATGGCCTAAATAATAATTGCAAAAACAAATTCATAATAGAAAGCAAAGAAAATATATTATGCAACTAGTCTAGTGCGGACTTCACTTAAATTTACGCTTTTAATGTATACAGCACTCGACTGTCAAAAACACTTCGCTCTCACTTCATAAATTATACACCATAAATGTGCTTGAATATATTGCATTAATGAAGGGAAGAAATGTATGGGGTGGGGTAAAAAATTGTGGGGAATAATATAAAAAGAGGAAACAAAAAAATAAATGGAGATAGTAAGGAAAACTACAAAAGAAATATTAAAAATCCTTAATAAACAGCAAGAAAATTTAAACTTCGAAGAAGAAAAGCCAAAAATAGTACTCGCTTCAATATACATACATACTGTGTATCTATATATAATATGTGTTGTTGCCATAACTCAAGTTAACGTCTACTCATTGTCATTTTGTGAAAACACATTTTTTAAGCATTTATTTAAGCTGCCACTCGTCCTTCCACCGCTGCTCAGCAAAAATCCATCGAAATTCACTTTCAAAGCAATTTGACAAATTTGTGATAAGAAAATGGCATCGCCAACACCTCGCAAAATCCAAATAAATACTTTAAGTCGCACGCAATGCAAACTATTTGAAATAGAAAGCCGGCATGTACTCGCCATTAGCTGCACAAATGACACCAGTTTTCGCATCAATTCTCCGGCGCGCACACACATTTAAACACAAGCACACACGGGCAGCGCTGGGAGTGCCGGCACATTCACTTATTTCGTTCTTTACAAATCCACCAAACAATGGTGTGTTCGATTTGAACCAAATCGATTTAGCAGTGACTCAAGTGTTTCCCCTTAAATACGAGTGTGTATATATATGTATTTATATGGGCGAGTGCGAGCGAGTGCGTCAAAGCAACAGTCACTGGTCCGTCAGTCAGTTAGCCTGCCAGGTAAACACTGCGGTGGCGGGTGCAATTGTATGCCTATTGACGCTCACGCCCTCGCTCTCTAGACACACCCTGTAAACGCGAACAATATTCACCTGTGTGTACAATTCAGCCCAAGTTTAAATAAATTACAGGGTATTAAGTTAAATTGGAAAGGCAAAGTAAATCATTTGCCATGGCATAGGCCGATGAACGACAACGACAACGACAACAACAGTAAAACATAAACGACAACAACAACAGCAAAAGCATGAGTGACAAGCAGCAGCTACTACAACAGTGAAACAACAAGTCCGACAACAATCAGCGTTACAAGTGCAAATGTTAACTACAACAACAAGAACAACAGCAACAATTAAAGCAATAGCAAGGTGAATTTGCAAGTTCGCCACATACAGCAATAAGTGAAAATATACACGCGCTAATACACATTGATAAGCAAAAAAAGGAGTAGCCTGCCACTTCTCCATCGACACCTAAGCTGGCCATGACTTGCTGGATTTTGCTGTACGAATGCCTATGTATTTGTTTATAAGCCACTTGCCACCTGTGGTAAATCAAGCTGTCCTCAGACAACAGCGGTTTTTTGTTATAGCTTTTTTAAAGCATGATTTTTTATATTGCTATTCATAGATAACAAATAGCTATTCATAGATAACTACAGTTTCTTTAAACAAATTTTTTTAAATAATTATATATTAGTAAGTATATAGATCCTTTAATCTTAGTATGAACTAAAATGAATCACCCCAAATGTAGGCAATGCATATCAAAAGCAATATCTAATCCAAGTCTGACCATATTTATCGATAAAAATAGTTATGTGGAAAAGTGGCTGAAGATGACTTAAAATAAGTAAATATTTTCACTTTTGGAAAACATTTGGGTAAATAATGAAAGTTATTTAAACGAAGATCAAGTAAAATGCCATTTGCTCGATCAACTGTAATAAAAAGTAAACTTAAAAGTAATCTCGTCTCTATTTTTCTTTAATGCTTAAACGCTTAATAATGTCTACTCAACTGATGGCAAAGAGAAAACTCTGCTCAAAGTTGGAAACTCTAAGTAAAGCGAAGACCTGGTAGTCTCATTATCGTCCACTTACGAAAAGAGTCACCTAGAGCTGTTGAGTAGATCAGAACAAAATACTCTATGTATTTACAGCGTCAAACAAAACGAAGAAAGTACAGCGGAATTCGACTATTACGTGTATAACCAGTACAGTTTTAGACGAACTTTAATTCACTGGAATATTTTATAAAGCATTCTGCGTACAGAAAGATAACCAACGATTATAAGGCTCATCTGAAAATTTAGAAACGCAACAATTATATACTTTATAGAGCCATCAAAAAAGAACGTTAAGCATCGTTTTTAAGAATACTTTTTGAATTTTGACCATAAAGCTAAGAATTATTCTTCGGTTGATTTTTATTAATTTGGTGGCAATCCTAACATTAAGAGAGCACTTTTTCCAATACTTTGCTGTGTTTTATTCTCTCCCTACTTCTCATATGAGATATATCTGATATGCATACTGGGTACAGTTACGCCCATGAAATAATGACAATATGGCAATATGGCTATGCCCAGCCCACAGTTATGTATGTGCTTTTCAAAACACATACATAGGTACATACAATATATAAAATATAACGGTTATTCACCTTCGTCTATGCTTACTTACTGTACCTTCTTTTTTACTATTATTGGCTTTGTTGTTATTGTTTGCACGGTATAAAGGTAATCAATCATCAATTACCATTAAATCCAACAGGAATTATGCGTTAAATTGATTAAAAGTTCCTTGAGCCTTTCTGCACGCGCACAAATCACAATCACACTCGCATATTGAAGCGCACAAACACAAAAACCAAAATATATACATGTAGCCAATTGTATGTGATAGCATGCTGTTTTGGCTGAAGCAAATACCATCCCATGTATCCGCTCAGGTCGCCTCGCCGCAGCGCGCATGCAAAACTCGACAAAGCAATGTCACAGCTTTGAAATGCCACACTTAATTAGAAATCCGGGGCGAAGAGCCACTTACAAAGCTTTCTACGCCGAGGTGAAAGGAACATGCAAGGCCATTTAGCTATCTGACAATTCCTTTCAATTGAGGTCAATAAAGATAAACAAGCAGCGGTAAAGCGATTTTAACGACTTACAAGGAAAAGTTCAGCACAAAGACGCCATTATCTGCGGTTGATTGTAATCATTAGTTAAGCTGATTTTGGGAATCAGCTGATTTGAGGGTGAATATAATATTTTCAACTGCCATTGATTAAAGGTGATATTGTAGCTAATAGATTATTAGACACATTAGTCTTGCTACTTGTGGAATTTAAAAGAGAAATAAGATAAGAGTTGCTCAGCAATGTTTTCTTTTGTTGTAGTTTGTAAAAATCGCTACAACTGTACCAAAAGAGTTTTCTAACGGCGAGCGCGTCTCGGACAACTTGTCCGAAACTTCGAGCGAACTTCTGCTATGTACGATAACACCATGCTGTTAAGGCAGCCAATACCAATTGTCCTAGGTTTTCAGTTAGTAGTCAAAAGTTATCCAAAAAAATTTCATAAATGTGTTTTTTCAAAATATTCTTTATCTTTTAATGCGATACAATAACCGGCTTTCTTGGCTAAAGATTTGATAAACTCCAGGACCATTAAATAAAAATTGAGAGGAAAAGCACTCTATTGAAGCGCAGTTCAGGATGGAAGTTTGGTTGAAAAATCTAAATATTTATATTGATATCAGCCTAAATGTAGGCAACTCTTGTTAAATACAATTGTCTTATATAAGTTTCATTTATCGATAATTGACGTAGCAAACTATTATAGTACCTTAGGCCAACTAATATGCCAGTCAGATATTTAGTACATACTGTAGTATGAAACTATATGTGTGTCAGCCGTTTTATGAATTTTTGTTCCAACAACTGGAGTTCCGTACTACAATATCGTACAAGAAACCATTGACATTCAGTAGTGTTATAATATGTCATACGGTGGATCGGTATGAACACACCCAAAGCTTTAAGTTCTTCTGTCACTGTGTCGTCTGTTTACCATGGGTTCCTACGCTCCTATTGTAGTACCCATTGTAGTACGGAACCACATGTATGTCTACGTTACAATCCTCAAGTAGAAATTTTGATTTTTAGTAAGAATAATTCTTATTTAAACAAAAATTACGATCATCTTAAGTCTTTACTAATTAAAAGTTGGTCTCAGATATTTTATCACATAATAACATCAACGCTTGATTCATAACCTAAAAGGTCTCAAGTACATTTAGGTGTATATGATAGATAAGGGCTCGAATTCCACCACAATCGATTCTACGAAATCGGAACAGACTCGGCTTAATATCCGACTAAGAACTCTCAACTTGGCAGCATTTATTTAAAAATTAAACCGGAATTTTATCCGTCACTTTAACTACAACAATGTACATAAAAAGTTGAAACATTATACCAGAATCCGTAGTTAAATCTAACGTAAATTCATAAAGGTTACCATTAATTGAATTTCACTGAATATTTATTTTTCAATTTCAACTCCAAAAGGGCACGTCAATTTTCCCCCATTTTAATTAAATGCATACATCGTTTAAACGTGACTTCGATAGCCTGTCGACTACGATTAACCTTGACCCCGTTTCATTTGCCGCTTCTATGAATGAATAAAAACCAATTCCAGCGCCTCACCTCTCACATTGCAGCACTTTCTCTCTCGCGTTCTGTGTAAAGAATGGTTTTACATTTGTTAAAAGCATCAGTAAAGAAGAAGTGGTAAATGCTGAGCAAAGGTGAAAGCTCCAACAGGTACGAACGGGTGTGGAGGCAGTGTAGAATCTGAAAAAGTGCATATAAAATGGGTCAATTAAAATTTCACGTATGACCGGTTCAAACGTAACTCAACTGATTTCGATACCGATGCGAACTATTTATTAAATGGAATAGCAAATGAAAGCAATGTTAATGTTGAACTAGGGAAGTGCCATTACTTACATATATGGACAACGACAAAGGGTGCTTTTTAATTGCAGATTAATGCCCCCATGTTGGTAGCTTTGTTGTTAATTATGATTTTATTTATTAAAGGAATGGCAAATGCTTCAAGGCGGAAGCATTAAGTGTAGTGTATCTAAAAGAAGTGAAATACAAGAGAACGTCCGGAGAACGTCATAAAATTTTTCAAAATCCGGAAAGGAGGAATATGCATCCCGCACAATTCAATGAAGACAAAATCCAATTTGACGGTTATACGAAGAGTAAAGAGAGCCGTGAGACTATTTCGCGTTTTGATAGCATATAAAGTAGGTGGATGATAAGAGGTGCAAAATAAAACGATCGAGTTGAAGAAAATTTTATGCAAAAATCTTGGTGAGGTGGAAAAAGAGAAATATATGCGAGCATTTGATTTTACTACCATAGTGATTTGGTAAAAATAAAGATCCTTCTCTCTCTATTTATATACCGAAGGAAAAAGCATATGTGGGAAAATAGAGTGTATTTGTATACATCGCTTTCTTTTCCTGACACTCTTCAACTCTCTCTCTCTCTTCATATATATGTTTACATACAACAGCTAATATGTGTACATTCACTTTCTTTGCTTATGTAATACACATGTTATGTACTCACTCTCTCTCAGTTATAATCCAGCGCTACTTCTTTAAGGTGAGAATTAATTGCAACCTTATGATCTGTGTGCTCTTAATTTTTATTGACATTCTGTTTTTACGTAATTCTCAACATGTTTATGAAATTCAAATAGGTTAAATAACTAGGTTATTGAGTAATGATTAATTGTTAATGGTTAATTAATGGTTAATTGAGTAAATCATATGTGGGATAAGAGGTTGTATTTGTACATATTGTTTTCCTTTATTTTTCAAAACTTTGAAATTTTTATCAGACTTTTGTTAGTTTTTCTTTTTTATCGAACTATTATTTTGGCTAACTATAAACTCTGGAATCAGAAAATTAGAATCAAATATTCAAAAGCAATTATCAAAAAGATTCGAAACCAGTCTCGTTATCGAAAATATCCAGTAAAGTGTATAGTAGTTAAAAAAAATATTTCACATATCAAATCACTTCTTCGCATAAAAAAATCTCGACAACCAAAACAAAAGAAATTACCCCAAATGAATCACCCTCTAAATGACATAGCTGCAAACGTGTAACACTCCTCATAAGTAATTGAATATACTGCAGGTGGATTTCGAAATTACATGCCAATCGCTAATTGAGTGGAAGAAGCATTGTGGTCTGAAGAGCTGGAACCGCAACGGCACGCAAGCCCAGTCCAGTCGGCGGTCCAAATTTAATGACTACAGAAGGGATACAGTGTAGACATAGCGCTCGCAAGAATTTAAAGTACTGAATGCAATGTGCAATATTGCATTATCCAACACACACACAGAGACGCACATAAATATGAGGCATTTCACCTACATACACTCACACACACAGGCTAACAGCCAGAGGCAACAAACTGCATATTGTTGCGATAAACGCCAACATTTATATCATTGTGCACGAAAATCTGTCGTTGCAAACGGAAGCAAAACAAATTCGTAGCTAAATGCTTGACAACAACAACAAATATTTGCTATTATTGTTCACGAGTTTGGTTGCACAGAAAGCAAAATATTATCAATGAAATTTATTTTTTGCGACTGCTGTGGTTGTTGCTGTTATTACTACATATTCTTGTTGCAGCATGTGACCAGCGAAAATATGAAAGCGCGATAGAGATTTGTGATAGTCAATAACAACAAATTGCGAATGAGAAAAAAGGAAAACGAAAACCAACAAATGGTTCTGGCAAAATATTGCACAAATCATTAAAAAAATACAACTGCAATAACGGGATTTGGAGCGCAAAAACGCTGCCAGTGAAGAGGAAAACATTTCGAAAGAGCAAAAATAAACAAGTACAACAACAATAGCACATAAATAAATATAAAATATAAATTGACAAATATCAAACAAAAGCGGGTGGAGCGGTGGGTGATCAAAATGCGCAAACGAATTTCGCCAAATATTAGCGAAAAATAAAATGGTGTGCAGTGAGCGGAAATGAGTGTTAAGGTGAGGGGGAGCGTGCGACGCGGGCGACAAGTGACAAATGCGCATTTTAAAACAATGCAGCAGCAGCAGCAAGAGCAGCAACAGGGCAGTGCAGTGCGCCTTTGTGTATGCAACATTTAGCGGCAGCGAGGGATGGCGACGATGCTACAGGAACTCAATTGATTTTGACAGCGAAAATATACAGTCTCCAAAATAATGCAATATTAGAAAGGGAGCGCAGCTCAGTGCTCAAAGTATGCTCGTGTGTGTGTGTATGCGTGTGCTAACGTATGTTTATCTTTATGTTCATAAACTTGTTATTGTTAGAAAAATAAATATCAGTATGCGAGAAGAGCCATTGAAGCGCACTGAAGAGTGCAAGGGATCAATAAAATGACAAAACAAAACTGAAAAAACGCTGCTAGCCAACTGTGAAAATTTGTCGGAAGAGTATGTGAAAGACATCACAACGCGAAGGTATTACTTTATAGAGTTCTATAAACACATATGAATGTACAAATGTGTCTTTGGGACTTTGCTTAATCTATACAAGTACAATGAGAAGCGTCTCGTAGAATGATTTTAAGGAATTTTAGGTTCGGAAATAAAGAAGCGTTGAAATGAATGAAATGTGTTACAGACTAAAAGTTGTCATGAAAAAATATTCACCCTAAGTGTTCAAAAGTTAAACGAAACAACACAGTCACTATTGATCTGCATGAAACTGCGTCTTAATACAGTATATAAATTGCAACTCTAACATAAAAAAGCCAAGTTTTCGACTTATACTTAGATTTACATCTGCTTAAGTAAACCTTAATTTTCTCTTCGATAATCATGTTTTTACTAAAAGCTTAAATCAGGGTTTTCTCTTGAAAAGCTCTTATTTTCTGTAACTTTAAGAAGTTGTTTTCTCAAAGTCAAAAGTTCTCAAATATTAATGCCCGATTAAAATTGTATTATAAGTATGTAAGGTCTTCGAGGTTTCGAGCTTTTTTAAGCTTTAAGTGATTTTAATTAAAAAAAATTAGCGTTACCGACTTGAAGAAGGTTTTTAGACTTTTTGGATTTAGAATACTCTTATGGTATGAACAATGCGTTAGGAAGTTGCCAACTCTTCGAAATTAAAAAAAATTTTAGTAAAAGTATTGATGAGCTTAGGCTCAAAATTAAAATTGTATTGTGGGAAGAGTTGCCACCTGTTTTAAAAAGAAACAGTTCAAACAATTAGACAAAATTCAATTAACGAAATGAGAGCTTATGAGCATAAAAATGTTTTAAATAAAGCCAGGAGTAAGGAGGATCCAGTTAAGGAACTTTAGTTGTTACAATCCCATTTCCCTAAAAATCTTTTCAACACTACTAGTCCTCTTGTTATTAAAACTATCAATATTAATTTTATTACAAAAAATATTTATTTTAAAACAGTTGAGCTCCATGAAAAACTTATATAGACCAACCAAATAACTCGAATACTTGATCTTCAATATAGAAAATACAACATGATATTATGAAAATTTTGCTTAAACAATTTATGATTCTACAGCACATTAATTTACGTCGAAAATCTAGAAAAATACAAGACAAATGAAGAAAACTTCTGAAATTGGTATTTTTTCCAGTAGGTAATTCGCTATGAGATTATATCATCAACAATATATATTAACATTTTTATAAAGTTTTTATGTAACGTACATACAAAAAAATATTAAAACACCCCAGCAAGGGTGATGCCCTTTATAATGATATGAAGTTACCGTTATTAATCACACTCCAAAGGCTGCTCATCCCTTTATATGTAAGTAATCAACAGGTTCACTAACTTTCTCGCCCCGCTTGCCCACAACACTCGAAGAACACTTCAAGACTACCAATAAACAGCAAGGAACAAATACGCTGTCATTGAAGTGTCCATAGTTCCGACCGCAGTTAAGAAACTTAGAGAAGTGCCATTCATTTAAAATTTGATTTTCAATTCATACTGGGGAAGGGAAAAGTAAATATTACACGTCACTTCAGAAGCAGAGGGGATGGCCCAAAAAACGTTCAAATACTATTTATAAACAGGAACGGATAGAATGCAATAACAGCAACAAACAAACACACATACAAACTGCAGTAAATGGAACACAGTGAGAAAATTCAATTTAAAGCGATTGGCGAAAATTGCAACAACAAAAAAGCTATTGAATAACGTATATAAATAAGATTGAAGCGAACTACCATGTTGCATATATTTATGTGTGCGTGAGTCGGAAGTGGAAGAATATGTATGTATGCAAGTCACTGAATTACGGAAAGTAAGAAACAACAATGCGTGAGCGAGAGAAAACTTGAGATAACCGCTTAGTTGACAATCAGAAAATGCGAGGCGGCAAAGAAGATTCTCATATTAATTTTCATAAACTATCCACTTACCAAGCTTATTGGGGTGGCCAGATTGGTTGATTTGTGCAATTTATGTTTTATGTTTTATATCTTCCAACAAATGGAAGCATTTGGAAGAAAAAAATTAAAATATAATAAAAATATTGAAAAGTTCACTAGAAAAAAATTATATGTGAAAAATTATATAATCGCATTCCGAAGTTCTTCATGAAATATTTCCATTAAGCCACCCTAACATCACCACATAATTTTGCCACAAAACACAACTAAGTTAGTTTTAAATTAAATATGTGTTTTAAAATTTTGAGTAAAAAATCTTTACAAACAGTCTGGCAGCACTTAATTTTTATACTTCAAAGTGGTAACTACAATATTTCCAAGTCTAATTTGAATTAGATATATTAAAATTTTAACAACTTTCACGCCCTCAAATACTTCTGTAACAACAAGCCTCTCTTAAGATTAGGTAAAAATATTTTTATAATTTTATATTTTTCAAACCAGAGGCCAGTTATTATAATTTTTAATCATCTGGCAACTCTATCCTTACGACATAATATAGAGACAGCCATATTTAGTTATTTTGTAACAAAAAGTAACAAAACGAATTTTAAATTGAATGCAATCTCAGTGAACGCCACAGCAACAGCTTAAGATGCGCTGGAGCAGAGGGCAAAGCGAATATTGTGGATGTTATTGCTCGCCTGCAATATTGTGAAAAATCAAATCAAAAAATAAAACATTATAAAATAGAAATTATAATAAAAAAAAAACATGCTGGCAATCACTCTATAGAGAATACGAGACTCGAGAATAATATTGGCGTTTGCTGAGTTGCAGCAGCGGTTAGTTGGAAAAACGCCAGCAGTTAAGGCGATTAAATGCACTCTAGTGACAACTTTTCAATGGAGCTACGTTTTCCGAAGTAATAAATGATGAATGTGTAATAAAAAATTCTCAAATACGGAGAAAGACACAAAGAACAATTTCGAAATATGAGAAATGTTTTCTAAAATATAGAGTCCTAACTTTGAGTCCTACTGTACCTTGCTTTAAAAGTCGCAGAGAAATAATGATTTAGAAAAGAGGTTTGCTTTTTTGTTAAGTTGTACAATATTATCACAATTTTACAAGTAATAGAGTTGACATAGCTGTAAAAAAGAAAAAAATATACAAGTTTGTTTTAGTTATTGAAATCAATTTAAATAAAATGTTTAATGTTTGACATGGAAGGTTATAATTCTTGTATTTAAAAGTGTTGCTATAATACCCCAGATTTAATTTTTTAGTGTTTTCTGCTCAACCCGAAGTTTTGACTGATATTTAAAATTAGTTAATTATTTATATAGTTATATTTATATATAAATATAGGTTATTTAAAAATAATTAACTATTGAATTGATGTCATATGGCTCCTATATCATATGACCTTCATATGATATGCCACAGATACACAAAATTTGCATACTGTTATTTGGTCTCACATAATTTAATAGTTATTTATAGATAATTTAATTTAATAATTTAAAAATACCGGACTATTTGTCAACCATAGTAAATGCATGTGATGTGACGTGATATCACATATACACCTACAGTCCTAATATGATGTCAAAGGTAAAGTAAAAGCTAACACACATAGGTAACTAGTTTGTATAAGCATCTGAAGTGCTTCTTTACTCACCAAGATATTTTTTTTTTGGTTTTTTTTTATTATGATGTCGAGGTGTTGCGATATCACATGTCGACGATTTGGTAATGTGACATAATATGACTGATTAAATAACATATATAAATGACAGAAAATTTTAATACTTTGATCAATGCTGGTTTGTGCTAAGATGTGATATCATGTATACAACTCTAAATATAATAAAACATCATGATTAAAGTAAAAAAATTTTAATTATTTCAGCGAATTAGACTTAGAGTGCAATGTTATTTTGAATGCAAAGATAAAACTTATATAATAGAGCAATGTAATATAATGCAATAATATTGAGGTGATGTGATATCAAACACGAATGACAAGATAATGCAAAAAGCACAAAATTTACCAAAAAATTATCATTAGCGATATAATGAGTTGATGAAATGATTATGATATTATAGGGCGATGGTAATAGAGATAATGGCGATGGTTTATCGAATCCTATATATAATTTTTATTATGGAATAGAAAATTTAACCCTTTAATTATACAATTTTTACTATTCTCCATTGCACACACTCTTAACAATATGAATAACTTTATGCTGAGTAACGCCAAATTTGTTCAAGTCAAGTTTCCTTCAATACAAGAGTAATCACACAAATAAAGCAATAAAGCTTACCCGCTTCTTCTTTGGTTCATTTATAACATTTTTTTTATTCTTGAAATCCGTAAACCCATTCAACGCAGTCACGTGGCACAAGCATCCATAATTCACACAAACACACTCATATACATCTTCATTGCACAACCACGCCACGTGAGCTTGGCTGCACACTTATTTATCTTTACAGAAGAGCGATAGAGGGTAGAGCCACTAACAATGCAAATAACTTTAAATGCAGTCACAAGCAGATGCCCACAAGATTTTTTATATATTTTTCTACCACATTTCCCCCATTTTTTTTTTTTTTTTGTATATCAGTTTTTGACATATGCTCTGCTAGCCGAAATCATGTCCGGGCACACAATGCCGGCGACGAGCACCTGCGTCCATTCTGCAGCGCTGGAACAAAGCCGTCGTAAATAGTATATTATATGTAGATATGTATATATGTATGTGTGGCATGGCATATTCATAAATAAAATCGAGTATTTTTCAATTGAATATTTGCACGCCTCCCCATCCCGTTGTCATTGTTCACGTCAAACACTGACGTTGACGATGATGTCAATAATGTTGTATATAAACTGAATGAATGAATTAATGAATGCTTTGAAGTATGCACGGTGACTGATGGCTAGTGAGTGCTTAAATTGATTGAATAGCATATGAAATAAAATGCATATAGAAAGGAAAATAAAAGAAAGTGGACTCCAAATGGTGCTCTAGATAACTTTATAGCAAATAATAAAGTTAATGAAAGTGGTTTATGTCATTGAATGCATAGTTGCGGTGGATGCGTGGAATTGTGAAGCGAAAAATGGGTACCTAGCATCTTATAACTAGAATTAAAAGAGATTAGAAAAATAATTTTCAATAAAATACCAAAGCTCCCTAGCTTCAAAGCTCTAAATCTTTGTCAGACCATTTCAGTATAATATTCAAACACCGCGTAGGTTCTCAGTTTCATTTACTTCTGTTACAGCTATTCACTAAAGAATATCATTTTCAGATTTAAAAACAATAAAGCTCAGTCGTCATCAATTATTACGGTAATCCTAAGCCAGTTGGATCTTGGCTACCTATACGAAGTTCGACAAGATAAAGTTTACTAAATGGCGAGCTTTTAACGCTGTCACGAAAAGAGGCACTCGCCGAATATATTTCCGCCTTTAAGGTTTCTTGGCCTAGAAATAGGCACTTTCTATGATTATATTAACACTCATCAAAATTATACGCCTTAATAATTTTCTAGGTAAAACCCAAAAGCTAGAGAAGCTTAAAAATGTTATTAGTCATGTTCTTTATGAAATATTAGTGCATATGTGTGCATATGTGAGTTGACGAGCTTCCATGGTTATATGGTTCTCAGAAAATTTTAATACAAATATCCATTTAAAGAAACTGGAGAACTACAAAAACTCAATCGAAAATCGGGAAAACTCATAAAAAGTCATAAAACAAAAAATACCTTAGAAATCAAAAAGTGTTATATCGCAAGCTCGGTGTGCCAGGATACAAAGTATTCGATCAAAACATAGAAGCATAGAAGTCTGGCGGGTGAGTTTGGAACCCAAGAATTCAGCTTACTCACTTATAGCTGAAATACCGAGGAAAACACAACTTGAGGACCTACAAAGACTTTAGGATTTGCCCAAATTGGAATTATAAGATTCAACTTCAAGATTAACTTATTTACATAAGAACCCCTAAAGGGTTCTCAGTTTTAGCCAATTTAAGCCATTTTGTTTCACTATGAATATCTCACAAAAACATTGAAAAGTGAAACAATAATCATCGGTTTTTAGACCTTTTCATTACAGGTATTAAATGCTCCAGGTTTTGAGTGTTCTTGTTGATTTCTATACCCCTTAAGCTTAATCATAATTTTCCATCCGATCGCTTCGACCAAACTCCACATCAGAACATTATTTTTCTTTTGAGCAGCTAAGAAATCGCTCCGAGTGGGGCCCGGCATAATTTTGTTTATCACTTTTGAAGTGTTCATCCTTGTACACCCACCCAAGCCCCAAAGAGATAATATTTCCAACTCTATATGTTTAATACACTCCCCCGCGCACCGATCCACAATTTTTCCGTAAACCATTTAATACAGGATTTGCTCCAATCCACAGACAAAAGACTACTAACAGCTTAAAAGTAATGATAATGTCAATATTAGTCAGTCGCATAATGTAACGGCAAAATATAATAATAATACAAAAGGCATGCGAACGGTGAATGCCGAAAGGTGGCATGCAGCCATTGACTACGCGAACCATGACAAGCGCCAGCGCCGACTAGTGGGTTTTAATGAATAAAGTACGAAGGTTTAAGGGGCGAGGCGAGAAGACGACAGCGGTGGGGTACACCGCTATTGATGCCAGTGAAGTCCACAGTATGTTTGTATATATGTATGAATAATTGAGTTGCAGCACAAGTTTGCGTGTGAGTGTTTGTGCATGTTTGATTTGCGGCAGCCAACTATGCGTATATCTGTGTGTGTATGTGTGTACTCCCCGACCCACAGCACGTTTCAAATAGCATAAAAATTTGTCAGTCATGGTTATTGCAACTACAACAACCAGACTGCTTTGCGGCACTACTCGACCGCTCACCGACATTTCGAGCGTCATACTACGCCTTTGATAGAATTTCCGGGTGCGGGGCACACGGAAAATGTGTAGCTCCTTTATGTAGTTGTGTTTTAAATTTTTTATTTTTTTTCTTAACGTTTAAGAGAATCATGCTTACGCTGAATATATTTAATTCTGCTGCGTCACTTAAAACGTAAAAGGCCAAATCAAACAAATGGCAACACAAACAAATTTTGTGTTATTTTTTATTAAAAGATCGATTCAGTTATTTGAAGTTAGAAGCATTGAAACAAAATGATATAACGGGCTTGGTTAAATAACCTCATAATCATTAAAAAGCTTATGGATTTAACGCTATTAGAGTTTGAGTTGAATGCCGAGGAGAGAGAGTTCATCGAAAGAAGTTTTAATATAAATAATCATTATACAGCATACGAGATTGGATTTCATAGTTGGTGGACAATGTTTGAAGAAAGTGATCGTAAATTCTCTATCCAAGTTATCAGCATTTACCCATTGGTGAAAGAGTCGGGTATGTGTAACTAGCTTAGAACGAGTTTTATTTCTAGTAAAAGATTGTTACTTTAGCACCTTACATATCAAAACTACACAACAAAAACTACAAAGCTATTTACCGAAGCACAGAATACAACCATTACTGGATATAGCAGACCTCTGAAATACTTAGTTATGTTGTAAGCCTTCCAAAATCTAGGTTAAAAAAGTGGGACGCAGTTGCATTAGCTTTATATAGTTTGCTTCAAAATAAATCTCTTTCATTTACCACAACTGCATAGGAGTCTCCACTGCTTCGGTGTTCCTAAGTTTTATCATGTTCTATATATAAATATATAAAAGGATTTGGACAAAAGTAATTTGAGTAAAACTCACATTTAGTTGACATTGCATATATAGCAGCTAATAATAAAAGCTACGATATTGTCATATCTGTGAGAGGTTTAGCATTTTATATGCTCTTGCTGCGTGGACCAAGTATGATATATTTGTAGTCTTAATCTTAGTATTAAGTTCTTAATCTTAATCTTCAATGTAGTCTTAGTCTTTTGGTAAAGTTTGCGTTCATGAATTAAGGAGAACCAATTATACACTGAAATTACTGGAGTAGAAGCCGGTAGTTGTTTTTAAAATTTGCAATCGTTATTGTAGAGTATATTAGGTATTACATAAAAGTGTATCTTAATTCACGTCTGAAATTATTAAAATCAATAATGAATATGTTCAATTTAATAACAAATTGCGTAATGTCATTTTCGACAGATGCTTGACTTTTGAATCACATTTGATGCACTTGTAAAAACATTGAGAAACAAAACTTGGTAGAGTTGAAGAAAGCAAATATAGCACAACAATGAGGTATCCACGAACTCTCTTATGTCGAATGCAGTGCCCTTAGGTGGGAAGCCGAAAAACGGCGAATCGAAGACGCCGAAGACATATAAGGATCTTGATCAAAAATTAATGTTTCGAGTGAATTAGTAGGCAGCATCAACATTTTTGTAATTGAACATTGTTGATAAATTGTGACATTAGAGCTATATTTGAACCGAGCAAGCCAAAATCGATTGTATCTCAAAATCGAAAATCTCACTCGATTATAAATAAAATTATTTCTCCCACGCGAACGTCAGTGATCATTTTTCAAAGGAAAATTGTTAATGTAGATTTCTCATATCTTGCATAGCTTGCATTTCAATCATGCTTAGTGTTGATCTGCACTTCTTTCTAAACACTGACTACCCAACTCCCTTACACTTGCCAATATACATATATTTCATACATCAGCCAAATTGGACTCAAGACATTTTAAGCAAAATGCACACAGTAATCCAACTTTTCATATATAAATACATGCATATTCATTCACTACTCTAGTTCTCCGTACACATTTATTCATTAGCTTTCACATTGCACAGAAGCGAAAGAAGGATAAATAAACAGTTCGAAAATCCCGAAAAATAACAAAAACAAGGAAATCAAAATATGTGAAAGTAATAAATTCGCTAAAAAGCATAATAAATAAAGTAATAATAACAAGTTTTATTACAAAGACGTCAAATCGTTCAAAACAATGTACGTATGTATAGCGAGCTGAAAGGCGGTTGGTCCAAACTACGGTCCACGTAAGATTTGCGACTGCTGCTCCACACTTAACAACAACAGCAGAACTTCTTTGAATGGATTCAGAACTGACAGACTGTCAGACCTGCCGAATGCTGGCGCAAAACATTAAAGCTGAGACTCAGTAACGAGGTGGGTGTGCAGCGGCTTGCAGCCCAACTTCGAGGCGGAAGTCATTCGTGTACCGTCATACTTATATACTGTTATGAAGCGAAGCTATTTGCTTTTAATGATGTCTCATAAATTATTATATCGCTATTTTATTTTATTGTTTTACCCGCTATTGAGCACCAGCATTAAAGGCTGGACTTTCTTCTCATACACCGTACGCCTTGGACCGCGACGACGTTTAAAACCTTTGAATCTTTATGTGCGCGCATATGTACGCACTTGAGCATCACGGTGAAATTTATGGTGCCCACTTCCGCCTTGGCACAGTAAATAGACAAGAATAGGCTTTTGTGAGTGGCACCCCTTTAAGTTAAACTGCGTTTGATGGTAATGCTCTTCGCAAACGCTTTCATATTTCTTTCACTTGTGCTTATGTGTTGCTCAAGCTTTTTCAGAGCGCGAAATTGCGCATCACAACTTTATTAACGGTAATAACTGGCGAGGTGCGACGCAAATTACTCAGGCATCATCGTTAAAGTAAAAATTAGTGTGATAGAGAGAGTGAGAGGGTCGCTAGCGTCTGCGAGCCGCTGAAAAGGGGTTGAGCACCTGTGGCAAGCTCGCTCCACTTGGGAGCAGGGGCAGCGCTGCACAAATTTGTAACTGTGTATTTATGTTAAAGTATGTCATTCGTTATCCAGGCAACAACACTTAGCATACACATCGGCAAATAAAGGAATTCATGCTGCTGCTGCTCTCAGCAATTAGTAAGCCTCCCTCTCCCACACAAATACTCATACAACAGCACACGGACTCAGTGAGTTTCGCTGCAGCTGGCGCTATCTTTGCCGCGGGTGCCTCTACTAAGTATAATGCCACCTCTGGCAGGTCCTCTCCTGCCGACCCAGCCACCACTTAATTTTTATTTTCTCAGCGCAGATGTTGCTGTTGTTGTAAATCTGTTATGAAAATTGGCGAAAATGTAATTGTTAAACGAATTTTAATGAGCTCATTAATTTGACAAAGAGATTTATGGAAACGTGCGACGTCTGCAGTACGCCAACGGCACACCTACCATTCGCTTGTGCTCCGATGCCAACCCCTTTCTTTTTGGCCGGAAGCATCGCTGTGTGCGTAAAAAGTTGAAATTGGAAAATTGGCTGCCCTTTCGCCTTGCTTTGTTGGCTGTTTGGTTGATCGTGTGTCGGCTGCAAGGTGTTCGAAGGTTGCATGGTAAAGCAGCGAACAAAATGGAAATAAGTGAGTTTTGAAATGAAATATTGAAACAAATAGCTGAGCTTTGGCGAATTTCTGCATCTAATTAAATTTCTTGTATTTATATGTGGAATTCCATTTAATATGGGAAGTAAAAAGCAACTTTTGGTCGATGAGGTGCGTGGTTTTTTTTGTTTTGTCTAAGTATGAATTTCGAAATTTCGGAAGTAGTGAGCTAATAAAACACAAAAATTTGTGTGAAAGCTGAATTGGGTCTTAAGTGAATTTTATGTATCCAGCTTCAATTCAATACCAAGAATTTGTGCAAACCCAACATATATCCATTTCTAGTTATAGCGTTCATGTGTCAGATATATTTTTTTGTTTCCCAAACTAAACTTATGCAGGAATAGTAATAATCAGTGAACTTCTTCAGATATTATTCGAATAGAAGAGGTCAATTTAGAAGCAGCTGATTGTAAAATATCCAAGAGTACGCATGAGTAAGATGATGAGCCGGGGTTTATCAAGGGTTAGCAGGCGAACATCTTAATCAGTTAGCCAAAGTTAGCATCATTCCACATTCGAGACTATGCACCGTGTCTCAAATCAATGAAAGCGATATTAAAAATTTTTTGAATACTTCCGAATCACCTTATCCGGACCTGTCATCATCTGGCCATTATACTTTCCCGTTCTCAGACCTCAAGGATATGTTGCTGGAAATAAATTTAAAGACAATGAAAAGATAATCGACGAGACTGAGACCTATTTTGAAGGAAATGTCCCTTTACTACAAAGAATGGCGAAAATTATGGGAGGTAGCTATAACCGATGCATCGTCCTCTATAGGAACTATAATGTATTATAAAATAGAATTTTAATAAAAAAAATTGATTTCCTTTAAGACGTTTTGAACTTCTCAGCTCACCTGTTATCTCACATATTAAACGCTATATTTGGTATAAACTGAACCGTTATGTCGAAAATTTTCAAATATGTAGTTAGGAAAACATATTAACCCATTTGATCCATTTTTGGCTCTACATCACATTATATTCAAATTTATCGATATTTTCGGAATGTTCATATTCGATATATATGTTCGGAAAGTTCATGTTCGATATACGGAGGCTGACTGGATCAACGTTCCGCTTGTCAGCATCACTCTTTTTGTGAGATTTAATTCTGATATACATATTGATGTCTACTGTATAGGCAAACAAGCTAAAGTCAGCCAAAATAACCTTACATGGAAAGTGAGTGTGGTAGTAGTCCGTTAGAAGACGACGGCACCACGCCCATTGTCTAATTTTTCAACTGACCTATTCTTGGAGAAAATTTCAATTTCTGTAATTATTCAATAGGCAGGTATCGGACCTTTAATAATGCAGAATTAAACCGTTATATAACATAATTGGCGATTGACCTAATTGGCATATACGTATTCTTATACGTAGATGCTCGGTATACTTATAATAATGTTACTTAAGTTTTCGGTTTCATGGAGAGATAGACATCTGAAAATCTATTTTCTTGTCATCCATTTTCTTATCATTGATAAGCGCGATCACTTTGATTTATATAAATGCATATATATTTATCTCGGTTCCAAGTATTAAAAACGACATGCTGCGAGAGTATAAAAATATGCATTCTTAATGTGAAATTATTTATGAATTTCACTATTCATTGTTTTTTTCAAAAGAATTGGAATGAATTATTTCAGCTTTGATCAATGAATGTATGCCCCTTATATTCTCAATCTATTCAACTCTTAAAATAGTGACTGAAACTTGCACCGTTATCATATAACAGGAATCAATTGAATTGAATCATGTGAGTGGAGCTTTTGTGCGAAATGAGTTTAAAGCCGGAAAAAAATGAAATCCATTATTAAAAACGATTTAAGCGTGCACTCGCCACTCAGCAGATCATATTTTATATAAAAGGCTTACATAATAATAAAATTCATTCTATCAAATGGCATACAGTATTTAATATCGCTTTTGTCAATTACCAAGCATACAGTTGTGCTTAAATCCATGACAAAGTTTGCTCTATCCAAAAAAAAATCTCAAAAAAAAATGTGTGCAAAGAAGTATACACACACTTATGAATGTATGAACGAGCTTTTCGACGAAAAAGTAAAGTGAAACTATATCCTCAGGTGTAGGTGTATGCACATGCAACCGTGCAGCGGAAGCGCTCACGTACAGCTACGGTGCGCCAACATCCTTCCGCCGTCATAACTGTGAAAATCCTTCCTCATCACACACATGCTCGTATCTCTTCTAGAGTCAATGCGCCACATTCGTTATGTCTGGCCGGCGCACCATCTGTCACGTTGCACAGCGCTGCATGCCACTCCACTTGCAGCTAACGCAAATTGACAAACTGAAAATATTTTACAAATACAAGCGCTGTCACGTGATTTAATTTTGGTGCCAGCAGTCGTCTCCGCACCGCTAGCGCTCGCAATCTACATCGATAGCCGCTCATCCTTATGCCTGTGTGATTTATTTGATTTTGTTGTTTTTGTTTATTTTTCAAGCGCTTAAATCACAGTTTCCTGCTTCCCTACCGTCACGACGCCTCCGCCCCCACTAACAACAAAAAGCAACTACAAAAAGGTTCAAATCCGTAGCTGGTTTTTAAATACTGTCCAATAGGAGTGGACACCGCGCAAGCGGGTATTCTGCAATTACCTTTCAACGCTCTTTCCGCTGCGGTTTCGAGCTACGCTGCCTTACAGTGCCGGTCGCAAATGTTGCAGCACTGGCAGCATTTTTTTATTTTCGTATTTCAACGAACTATAATTTTTATGATAACTAAAGTTGATTCAATAAGTTAACCGACAGGCAAAAATTCCAATCATTCGAAAAAGCTGTTGAGTAGCATTTCAAATGGATCTGTCTTTAAGTTTAACTCATAGATTTCTTTCGCACGCGAAATTACCAAGTCATAATATTTGCGTTTTAAATTTTTAATAGAAAGTTGTATGAAACGTCCTCTTATTAAATAATTTACCGTTTTTAATTTGCTGGGTAAATTAATTTAACTGTCGGTTTAAATCATGGTTAACTTTTTCAATAAACTTTTGCCGATTTTAGTAGAGATTACAGTTCGTTTTACCACTTAATATAGCATATTTTATAAAACCAAGTTTTTTGTATTTATTTCTCAAGCTATAAGATTCAACATTATTTAAGTGGAATGTCAATTGAAGTTCCTTTTAATCTGATATGTTATATTTAAAATGATGCGCTGAAAGCAAAGGTTTCAGAATTTAATTATTGGCCAATTTTTCCATGTATTTATAATTTGAGAGACTTATTCAAGGACAAATTAAATAACGGTTAAAAAGTCTTGCTAAAGTATGCGGTTAGTTGAAATATCTGTTGAAAATTATGGCTTTGTTCTGCTTGTAGGCTTAAGATTGTTGTGGGTTTTTGTTTTTTTTTTTTTTTAAATATTTAATAAATAAATATAAGTAAGTTGAAGTGCCGTAAATTAGTAAGTGCCGTAAAGTAATTAAAAATAACTGATAATATAGGGCACATGAAAAATATATTAAAATCATGTCGATTTAACCAAATTTCTCATCGCCTACTATTTCTCTCATCGCAACTGTACGTGTATACATGTATGTTTGTATGTAACAGAATGCCATTATGTATGTACAACCTGTTCCAATGCTGTTTGACTTGTCAGCAGCGTCCAGCCGTTGCACCGAAAATTCCATAAAAAATTCCATTTAAGCAAATCGAAAGCATTGAAAACATTGCGTAAATAAATTATGAGTAGGCCATGGAATCGATGTTCAGGTAAATAAAAATTAATTTGCCGCGGTAAACAAATGCACGGCGAATAAAGTGAACCGAAAGTGGTGTACTATGGCCAATAATAAAAACGAGATTCGAGCCAAAAAGAAAGGTCACAGGAAAACGGTTTTATTTGATTTGCGGCACAAATACATGCAAGATAGATTGGAGCTGCGGGTATGCACATACATAACGTACATATATTTTATACATATTTAATGCGTGTGCTATATTTGAAATACAAAAGGTTGAATAATTAATTTTTTCGGAAGATTTTCGCAATTTGTGTAAATAGCGGGTTTCCAAATTAATATTCATTTTCGCATTGAAAAAGGATCACCAATATTTGTTATACGAATTTTAGGAGGTATATTTGAATTGCAAATGAATTTCACGTTTCAACGACTTCAATGTGCTAATTTTAAATATGTATGTGATTGGTAAATATTATTGCAGAAAGCAAAAGAAACTATTTTTGATTTCAAACTTTTACTTTAATTTTTAGCCTTGGGCCAACTTGAAGGAGTAATGAGTAGCCTTCACATTATATAAATGTAAATTTGTGCAATTTGTAGAGATCATTAGCAGATACTACATTATTTTTGAGCCTATAAAAATCGGAGAAACTGAGTACTTAGTACAGGGGCTTAGCCCTTATAGTATTTTAACAAATAATGATAATTTAAAAAAATTTTAAGCCGGTCTGCACCGAGTTCCATAATAATCAATTGTTTTAATCACAAAAAACCACAAAGTAATCGTAGCTATATCCCTTACAGAGGAAGGCTCAAGAGTAATCCCAAATTTTATATTATTGATATCGAACTTGGAACGAAGAGGCGATAAAGATTCTTCGTATTCAGCGAGAAGCACACAATTTAAAAATAGTCGATTCCTTAATAGCAAAACCAAAAGTTGCCACCTGTCAAAAGAATAACGGGAGCAAAATAACAAAAATGTGTGCGGAAAGAAAGGAATTCGAAAACACCTTGCAGGAAGTGTGAGGTGTTTAAGGTTGCACATATTTTGGAATAGAGTTGCCACCTACCACCTATCGAAACAAATAATTTTCAGTTTAACAAACTATGTATGAAAATAAAGACTATTTTAAGCTATACGGACAGATTTTAGTTTGAACTTTTATGCATTTGAATTGCCGCCTATCTCCTATTATCCTAGCTAAAAATATATCAAAAATATTTGTAACCAATACAGCGTTTGAAAAAATAAATATTTGGAAAATACGACGAAAGTATTTAATTTGTGCAAATTTTCAAATAGAGCTACCAGCCATCAATGAAAATTATGAGAAAATGTAACTCAGATGTAAAACATTTAAATAGTAGTCAGAACTTTTAAATGGATTAATCTGCTTTCTCTTACAGTTTAAGCACGGTTGTGGCTGCCGGTCTGCTAGTACGTATATGTTTTCATTTTAAATCAACCGTAAAACATTAACGTAAACCAGTAAAAGTATATTTGAAAAGGACTGATTATTTAAATTTCTTTCTGGTGTAAAATTCTCTATACACCAGTCAAGCGGATAATCGCCTGTAATTAAAAAAGGCACAAAAAATCATGAAAATAAACAAAAATAATTCCGAAGCTCAGTAAAGGAGCTATGTAGCATACAAAAAGATTACCGGAAACTATATCAATGAAAAAAATTATTGTCCTAATTTTAGAACACATTCTCCACCTCTTTCCGATAAAGAATTTCGATTATTCATGTTTTTTCTACAAAACACTACCTTTTATACATGAATCTTTCAGGCATACCCACAAGTGAATAAATTGTAAACATATATTTCACGCATACAAAAACACATCAATGAGCAAGCATGAAAGGATAATGGTGAAAATATCAGTTAGTGTCCTATTAAAAAGCAAACCCCATAGCATTTACATAATCGGCAGCAACAATTATGAGAAAATCTACAGCACTTCATTTATTCGCGCATTTACATTTTTATTACAATAACAGTAAAATATGAAAAGAATGGCAGCACAAAACCACGCACACGGTCACGCGCATACCAACTATGACAATAAGCCAACAGCCAGTAAAGCAAACCATAAATAAATAACGGCAATAGCAACAGTGAACAGTGACTAGCGCACAGTGTGAGATTGCGATTGTGATTATGGCAGCCGCTGTGAATGTGGCTGTGGCCGTGCCGCACCAACAGCAATAACAATGAGAGGGGGCATGGAGAGGCAGGGCATGGAGTAATCGACGCAGTGAGCATTGGCGTAAATGACGAAAATGTGCTGCGAAATTTTCATTATTACAAGCAGAAATTTATGCCAACATCAGCACATTAACACACACGCGCGCAGTGTTAAATATAAGCACACACACACAGATATAACGAATTGTTGGTGTGTGCCCTCTATTGTTGTTGCCGCGCCGAGCAATAACTATGAACGCTTTCCGCACTCACACCACCAACTGTTGCCAATATAACGGCATATTGCCATAGCCACAAAATGATTACTGACGCACTGCTTTACATACATACATATTACCGTTACAAACGCCGTGGCTTCCCTGATGCTATCACAGGTGCTGCTATTGTATGTTTTCATATTGTTGTTGTTCTTTTTACTGTTACCGCTGCTGCCACTGCCATATTTATTATGGTATTTGAGTTATTGTTTGCTGGTGTTGGCAAATGGCAGACCGTAAGTGCTTATCAATGTGTCAGCACTTTTGACTGCCGATTGGAGCGGCATCTGCGACATACAACGCGGCCCAACAACACTGTTGGTAGTATACAATTCTGTTTGTGGTCGACTGTCCCATGCGCGCTTACGTTGCTGTGCGACAATTTACAGTTGCGACAATATTTTTACACCTTCATGTTAATGATTTTGTGGTGTTCCAACAAAAAAAAAATAACAACATGAGAATAAATAATAATAGACAGAACCTGGGTTAGTAAAGGTGAGCAAAAAATATTTATGCAAAGTTTGAAAACGGCAACAGTGTGACTGCGTCGGTGGCTGTCACTTGCCTACCGCATATGTAAATGTGTGTGTGTGATTTTACAGTCAGCGCTGAAAAGTGCATAAAATTGTTGTGTAAGGCTCAGCTGTGTCACACATTTTTTTATTTTGGCGGTCAAAATTCGGTGGCCTCAAAATCTAACGATATTGAATTTGACAGATGCTTCAATTTTTTAGTAGCTATTGACAAACATGCAATTTAATTTAAGAAGCAATAAAATTTTTTGTTTCATTTAAATTTTTAGTAAATATTTATAGCGAACATTTTTGTTTCGAATATTTTGTGTTGAAAACTATTTTTTCACTACTTTTAGATAAGATTTTCTCCTTAATTTGTCTACTGTAACCAGAGAAAGTCAACCGTAATATTGAAGTTATTGTAAGACCATCTGACATCTATTTCAGTTTAGACCCACTTGCACCCACGTATTTTCTCACAAGGGCTATTATTTCACTAATCTCTAAAAATTATTGTATTTAATTTAGCTAACAATTTTGTTTTTTATTCATATTTAATTTTATGTTAAAATTTCGATGTTCTTGCGCCATCACCCTAAATGTAGGCAACGTTTGAGGTGTGAAAAGAATAATAATTTCCAAAAGAATATTACGTTACAAAAGTTTGCATTCACCAGCTAAATAATTTCAGAAATACAAAATTGTTCAGAAAATTACAAAGGCAACATACACCTGTATTTTGCTAACTTTTACATATATGCTCTGAAAAAAATTTTCCATTGAAATAACGTATTCGATTTACAAATATTTAGGAGAAATTAATTGGAGACAATAGTGCTGGAAGTGTATTTTATGCTACTAATTATAAAGCCTGAGTAATAATACTAAACCAATAATAATCCTCCACACTCTCAAGCGAGATAAGACGCCAAATCGTTATAAAATACAAAAATAAGGAAAAATACGAAATTTTCGGAGTGAAACGGGAACCAAAATCTGGCATATGCCTTTTAAAAGATTTTAAAAGTATTGGTCCGCTATTGTCTTAATAATCGAGTTGAGACATTAAAATTTAGCTTGGCCTGGAAGAATTAACTACGAAGTGAAATTCAACTATGAAAATTGTGTCCAGCATTTTTCTACAAATGGCGTGTATGGTTAGATCGTTTGAAGCGTCTAGTATGCGGAAGAATACTTAACATAGAATCAATTTGAAAATCCTCTAAAGCAAAAGGAAAAACTACATAAAAATTTTTGGAGAAACTGTAAATAGGAATGAACTTGATAACTAGGATTCCACACCTACTCATGAAAGTCGGAAAAATTTGTTCAGTGAAAAAGTACTCTCTCAAATATATATATATATATAATGCATACTTGAAAATTGGCATGCAATAAAGAAGATAGACACATACAAAATGCATTTAAAATCAAACTAATTGTTCGAAGTTCACATTGGAAGCAATTACGACCAACAATTGATGTGATTAATACCAAATTATTATTAATCAAGTTATATCTGTAGAAAATATCCGTAGCAAAGTTCATATTGCTCACAGGTACTTTTTATGCAACAGCAACAAAAATGCATACTTTTGTTTTTATTATTTAATTCCTGCTGTGTTGAAAAATTGTCGCTTAATGCGTAGTTCAAACGGAAAATCGCGAGTAATTAAAATCGTAAATAAAGAACGTTATTGCGCAGGTAAAGGAAATCAGCAAAATAAATATTTAAGTAGCAAGTTATACAACGAATATATTCGTCAACAAATTACTTAACAGTTCAGCACAAAAAAGACAACACCAATTTGCGGTACTTATAGCGGTATTATTGGAATAGCACTACAGTGAAATTTAATAAAAAAAAGGATTATATTAAATACACATGCGCGTGTAAGTAGTATCGATATTTGTAGTAAAGTAAAAAATTAAAAAAAAAACACACGCGCATGCACATGTGTACACTCAAATACATATTTTCAGATGTTGGTAAAACCTTATATTAAAAAAATATTGCAAATGAATTCAAAATTCAAAATTTCACGAAGCGTTGAAAGGATTACAATCATATTTGTTTTCTTATTACCTTATATTACGGGTCATAGACTCACGTACTATCATTACTACATTTTGCATCGAGTCTGAGATTTTCGATTCTAATTTACTAAAATTTGTAAATGTAATATATTGAGTACTTCAGGAAAATCAACCATAGAATCGGAAAACATTTTGTTAAGTCTAGACCGATTTAATTCGTATTCAGCGCTAAACCTCATTATGTTTAAGAAAGCAAATACACTTGATTTCACTAAAATATCACACATATTGACCAATATGAACAGATTAAAATCAGCTGCAAAGTCGGAAATCCCTATATCGGATCTGAACTGATTGCATTAACTGTTGGCATCAATCAGGTGAAAGCGAGAAGATTTTTCCAAGCAATTTTATGAAGATAACTAACACATTGACCGACATATGATCGATATTCGGCGTAAAGTCTACAAGAATAACATTTAGTGGACGTGGCAATACTCCGATTGCGCCCATCTGCAACAGCAACCTCCTCATAGTGCCAAGAAACAAGTGTAAATAGTTTCATCAAAATTGCTTGAGTAGAAATTGCTTAAGTTATGGCATACAGGGACGGATAGACAGAGAGCCATCCGATATTCAACTCAACTTGTCATTCTAATCATTTTAATATCTATAACTCTGCATCTATCTCGATTCGATTTAGATCTTACAAACAACCGTTAAGTGAACAAAACACTCTAGCGACGTGTTGCGAGAATATAAAAACAAGAAGTTATTTAATGCAAAGTATAGTACATAAAAGTGAAGTGGAGTACAAAAACAAAGCAAAAGGCAATAAATAAAAGTAAATCGAATTAAAATAAAATAAAATGAAATGAAATAAAAAAAGAAAATATAATATAATAAGGAAAAATAAAAATGTAATAAAATCAATTGATTTGAATCTAAAGTTGATATGCCTTAAGCAAAGACACAAATACCGTACGGTAAGTCGCTATTTTTAATTCGTGAACTTGATTGAGAATTATCACGAAATCACGGTTTCTTCCTTATTGGCGTAAACAAATTTCAAAGTTCGTAAATTTTGATTTTAATTAAACACATTTGCTACTCGCACCTTAATATGACACATCTTACGACGCTATTACGCTCCCACACAAACACTCACACAAATGCAACACACCCACAAATGAGACAATAAATATGCGAGGCATTCACTCTGGCCCATTTAGAACGGTGCTGACTTTTGCAAGCGCCGTGCCAAATGAAAAATGGAGTACAATCAAAACTGAAATAGTTGTTGCTTCGGAGTAATAGCAATAAAATACATTTAAAGAGCACACACACACACACACACTAGTGAAGGCGTAATGCAATAACACACGCGCTTCATTGTTGAACGGAATACAATCTCCTTGACCCGTCAGCTCATTGGAACCCAAATCAACAACAGCTGAACTCAACGCCACTAAGCTCACACACACATACACACCTCAATATAGAGACGTTGCGACGGACGAATGGGCAGCCGAACGAATTGTAATGAAGATAAAGTGCCCAGGCACACAAATGCCACTTAATCCTGGAGAAGAAATTTCGCTGCCCCGCGCGCTGACGTCAGCTGTTTAGATAATAAAAGTGTCGCATTAAGACTGCTTGTTGTTGTTTGCTCTCTGCTTTCCACCACCTTCGCCTGCTCGCGCCACTCAAATGCCACTAAAATCATCAACTGATATATTCAACATATACAACAATCCCACACACACACACATCCATACACACAAACAAAACACAAAGAAAACAACAAAAACAATTACAACAGTGATGTTGAGTTGTCGTACATGCAACAATAACAACAAATCGCATGCTTAAATAACAAGCAAGAGTGAAGGAGCAAGAAAACGTCGACAACATTTATTTAAATTAAAATTAAAAACGGCAAACACACACAGACGCACATACATATACATTTGCGCTGAGAACAGCAAAAACGGAAATAGTAATAGCAACAACAACAAAGACACCTTACAATCGCTACCAAGAGCGTAATGACTACAACAACAGTAACAACAGCAATAATAGCAATAACAACAATAAACACAAGTTATAATCATGAGATTGCTTGCCACACACAACTTCGCCGGTTCGTTGGCTGGCTGGCTGGCTGGCTGCCTCCTACACAAGCTGCTCGAGTGTTGTCCCAATCACCGCGCCGGTCGCACTTGGCCAAGGCATTTGCAGCAGTTAGAATGAGTAACAACAGCAACAACGGCAGCACGGTACCGTTGTTCATTTGTATTCTTGCAACGTCCTGTTGAACATTCTTAATTAGGTTAAATCTACTCAAGCTGGTGAAAGGCAAACCTTCAACCGATCCGGCATGCCACCAGCCACCAGCCACCAGCCACCACCAACACCCGCTGACTTGTTGTTGTTTACAACAAAACTGCTGTTGAGTTGTTGTTGTTACCGACGAGTTGTGGCATTTGCTACAAATCTTTCAGCGGCGGGTTGCAGGGGTACCGTTATCAGATTTTGCATCTGTTGGGCGCACAATCGAAACTTATGGAGTCAAAAAAACACACACACATATGTATATGTAAGGCTGAGTGGGTGAGTGTGCGTGAGCTGATGCTGGCATCTTTTAGTCATGTGCCAAAGAGGTGTACGGGGCAGTTGAATGAACGCTGTGCATGGAATAATTTCCAAGAAACTGCCGACAAAGGCATATTTGCAATGTAAATCCTGGAAATAAAACAATTACGAAATTCTCGTACTCGCACACGCACACAAGTACATATGTACATACATATCGCCAACTGCAGCCAGCTCTTGTAGCACCAATGAATGCCATTACCATTAACGGTTCACCGAAAGCTGTTCGCAGTGCCGACGAAACGTACAGATTGAGCAACAGGAATTGGATCAACATGCAAGTGAAAAAGGATTTTCAGTTCGGGCTCTTCAGTTTCACTTTCTGTCGGCGGTATGCCAATGTGTGTACGTGTGTGTATGTGTAGTACACTTCCTGGCATGAGCTGCTTACAAACGGTAGTGATTGTGCAGATTTTCGAAATTAATGCGAGAGCGATGTGCTTGAGCCCCTTTATTGTAAGCCGACTTCAGGTTACAGGCGCGCCTCCGCATGTATGTGTGTGTGTGTGTGTGTGTGTGTGTAGAAATTAAAACACAAAGCCACTTATGCGGCAAAAGGCAATGTCTCTGTGGCGCAGCCGGCGACAATTACAAGTAAGCATACGTAAAATATTAGGGGTGTTCATAATGTGTATTAACAAAAAAAATAATTACTTTCTTTTCTAATTATTTTTAATGAGAAACAGTTCGCTACGATGGTTTTTCAGAAGTGTACAAAGAATAAGGGACTTATGAAAACAAATTACGTTTTTATTGCTTTCATTCGAAGCGGTAAACATATTTTTTTCCCTTTCTAGAATTTAGGGTTGGTCTTATTCAAAATTATTACATGTGTTTGTAAGTGTGGTATATTCTTTTCAACGTCTAGGAAAAAAATGTATATATACATAAGGGATGTCCATAACAAAAAAAACTTAATATGTTATTTTTCAAAAAATTATTAGTGATAATGATTTTATGTAAAGTTTGAAACCACTGTACAATCTGAAAAACAAAATGCATATTAATGTGGATTATCATGCTCCATACTTTTATTAATTTATTGAAAATATTAATTTTTTTTTTGAAAGTTCAATGTCATTAGCTTTAGCCTCACTTCAAATAACAAACATAAGGGATGATATTAATTAAAATACCTTTATCTATTAAATTTTTTTTTATTAGTTTAATATATTTTTTTTAACAAATATCATATTTATAACAAAATAACATTAACATAATATCCAGTACACAAAAAACATATGAAATCTTCCAAGAAAAGAGCATCCCTCAAACATGAATACGCATGCAATTCTTCGCAGAAGTCATGCTTGTTTTAATTTGCCTCACATTTAAATTTTTACGCATACTGTGGACGTGTTGAAAAGCTAAAATCAGCATCAATTAGCATAATTATTTTTAGTTAATTATTTCTGTTATTGCGAAGAAGAAATGAAAAGATATTCACACGTGCGATTAGTGATTTCAACGACACAATTAGGATGTGTATACTTAAAAGGTAATAAAAATAAAAAATAAACTTAATAAATAATAAACTAGTTGCACATATATTTATATGTAAATGTTCTGTGTATTATAATATATATATATATATTGAAATATTTTTTATTTTAAAAAATTTCAAATTATTAAAGTAATAGATTTAACCTAAAATATCAGTTTTTCACCATAACTACCAGTATTTCGACTAAAACCTATTCTCTTTACCATTTTTCATCCCTTTTCGTCAGTGTACAAGATAAATTTCTTTTACTTTCATATTCTCTTTTATTTCTGTTCTTTTCAAATTTCGATTTATTGTCCTTCTTGTTTCGAAGGTGCAATCGGTAGTTGTTGTTATGCTTCTAGCTAAATTTCATTATTGTGACAAATATTAAAGTCGCTTCATGAATTTCATAACAAGTGAAGTAAATTTTAATTAAGCCGTCTTCACATTTCATTTCGTCATATTTCGTTGAATGCCTGAAACCCTTAAAATACGCGTCGTTTCCTCTTAACCAAAGTTAACTGTATAAAAATGAATGGAAGGTAATCGCCGTCTCAGAATGAGTAGTCCCCAAGTCAGCGCTGGTATTCATTACATAGCCGGGCTGAAACATGAACCCTAAACATCTGAAATAGCCCAGTAAACCAATATAAGCTATTAACAAAGAAATAGTGATAACTGATAAATAACACAGTTGTACTCATTCGCCACTCTCTCTCTTTCTCCATCTTTCTGTATTACTTTAGAAACTTCTTTCCACTTTTGCTGACTTGACGATCTAAATTGTTTCCAAAAAAGGCAGATCGATCTCAAATATAATAAAATATAAATACTAAAAATGTCACGTCCTCAGATGATAATACAGAATATACAGACCTATAATAATCGACCCCAACGCCATCTAACGAAACTTTTAATACCCTATAAAGCCTGATAAAGCCTATTATGACTTCCGATATTCGAAAACTTTTATTTAAAATTGAACCTTTTAATTTTAACCCAAAGATAATACCTTCTAAGAAACCTTTCGTTAAATTCCTTCTCGAAATTCCAACATCCATTCAGGAGCAAAAGCTATCTATTGACTTACTGGGTAACCTCACAACCAAATAAACTTAACCATCACACAACACCCACTAACCGGTGTCCACCCTTCTAATCCCACCCGTGCCTTTTCATAATAACGAGTGCCAACAATCCGCGACCGAACCCTATCCACAACAATATCCTCACGAACCTGACATGCGTTGGCATATATCGTTCACTCCTCCCGCACACCCGCACACCCACACACCCACACAACCGAACTAAACAACTAAATATTTTAATGGACGAATTTACGTGCCTAACTCGCGCTACCCATGAAACCATTCACTTCTTCTCGGATACTGGTTTGAGTGTGTGTGAGTGGTTGACTCTACCATACCGCATGCTTTGCTAACCCAAAGCGGTAACTCCATCAGCAAATGACGATTATTACCGGCAACAGTCGGCCATCGAGTGGTTTATTACACACACTAAGAGAACCTCGTCACACACACATGAAGAAAAATACACAAACGTACGTACTGGCATACATGCAGGCAAATCAACTCGGTTGGCAGCGACAGCTGTGGCTTCTGAACTCACATTTTGAGTTTACTAAAAATTGCTAAAATGATTGGCAGTTCGCCCGCATACACACACACACACACATCCGCACTTGGTGGTGCCTCACAAAGCTGACGTTTAGTTTCCAGCTAGTGGTGTAATCATAATTTGTACGCTTTTGCATTTTAGTTGCGCACAAGAGCAAATAAATTTTGCACAATATAGTAGCAGGATGGAAGTGTGTGTATTATTTACTGAGAGACAAATGGATACCGTCCGAAATTAAGGCAGCAGGTGTCCGGAACTTAATTATCTCTGGCTTTAGGTTGACAAATATGTATGACTGCTCCTGACATAAACTATTTGCATTATTTAAATTACAACTAGCAATTTTTAAATTTTAACTACAAACCGTCTGGTATGGGAAATTGCATATAAAAGTAGTTAAAGGTGTACCTATACGTAATACGAATGTGTGTCAGTTCATTTGTTTCGCTATTAACGCAGAGTATCGCAATACAATTTTAGGAATAAATACTTCATCGCAAATGGCAAATATTAGAACACTTTTTTTTTCAATATCTAAAAGGATTAAGTGTAAAGGTTTATAAAAAAAAATGCTCAGGTCCTACCATGTGCCTTTTATACAGATGTATAATGAGCGTAAATCCATTTATCTTATAAATAAAAATTCAATTTAAATATGCTCCGTTCAAAATTTGATAAGGGTAATCGGTCAATCTACAAAGGTCCTTTTATTGTACAGTATAAAATCAATAGCTCAAAGTTATTATTATTACCATTTTTTGCGCCATATTTCTTAAAGAGCATTGATACCAAATGTGGTTTAAATGTGTTAAATCCAATTATTTTTCGCAATATCGAACAGCTTCACTTAATAATATGTTAAAGATATAAAATCGATAAAAACCCTTAAAGTGTAAAAAATATTCCTTAACATTTCAAAACACTTGTCATATCTTCAATTTCCTAAAACTTATTTTTTTAAATTTAATTCCAAATAAAAACAATATGTATAAAAACTAACTCCAAAACTTTCACGGTTCAACAAAACGCTCATCAAACGGATTCCAAAATAATAATCATGAAACCTGGGTATGGATAAAAAGTGATGGATCGTGTCAATAATGAAACTCCGCCTAATTATACACAAAGCACTTTGTAGGAGTTGTTTTGAAATTGATTAGATAATATAGGTAAAACCTCTACTCATCAGAGTTATAAACTTTTAAATAATTATTTAATAATAATATATTAATTCCTAATAAATTTTTTAACTGAATTTTGTGAATTTCGAAAATTATGATCTTTTTCATTTCAAAATAAATTATTACTTGTCATTTCATAATCTATTTTAGATTATTTTTGATCGAAAATTCTGCAAATAATAGACGCGTTACTTTCAGAACTATAAAATTTGAGTTTCGTATCCACATAGGTCAATAAAAATAACAGTTTTCATAAAAGAAACTTGGCATCAAATAAAATTCTTGAGTAATGGAATACAAGTCGTTTTTTTAGCAAAAGTTCATTTCCTACGTCATCACATCAGCACAAGTTTATAATATAAGCTATCTTTGTATACAAGATCCACTACTCTTCTCGAAGTATTCGAAACACAAATAAATTTCATATTTTCCTTCCAAATGTTAAATCCACCTAAATGTATGCCACATCGAAATTTATATAATGTGCCGATGAAGACTTATTTAAATTCGTATTATTTTGCCATTAAGAGCTTTATGTTTTTATAAACCGTTTCTCAACTAAATTGTTCTTTGACTCTCTTTTCACAATATTTCCGAAAAACATGTTTAAATATGCTTCTAATATGCCTTTATATGTATATGTACGTATACATTTCTATCAACGTGTTTATTTATGTATGTATAAGTGTGTATAGTGTGCGTGTGCGTTTGTGTGTTGCGGCGCACACATGTTTTGCTCATAAATAAGCATTTTTATTAAGTAATGCCTGCTTGTGCATAAATAACATTCACTGCCACATTTGCCAACAATATAAATATAATAAATGAAAGAGAAAAGCCTTACACAAATACCCGCGCACATACTGCGCTAATGTATGTATGTACGAAAATATGTGCTAACTGACCATTTGGCTTGGCTTGCTGTTGGCTTGGCCTAACTTAAGCATAATGACATCATAAAGAGCATAAATATATGCAAACATAGAAATAAGCACACACACAGATGCACATTTAATATTTGTTATTTGCTTACGTATGTATGTGTGTATATATGATGTGCGTATTTATAAGCTTGCGTCGTTGTCTGCCGCTATATAAAATGTGAGCATAAGCATATATTAGAATTTATGCTTTAAGTGAGATACAAGGACATGCAAGGACATACTTGCAATTCATTTACTCTTCAGCGTTGATATTTTATGCACTATCTGCTTGCTCTTTCAAGAGCCACTTTTATTATTGCTGCTTAACAAAAGCTTAAATAATTGCATTGCTCAACGATTTTGTTCCTAGTTTTTCAAAGTACATATATATACACATTAAGGTGGTACTTCAAAAATAAATTTTTTTAATTTTTTAGTTTTTCACCTGCAGATCGTAATATGAAAATCAAAAGTGTCGGTTCCAAATCTTTATTGCGATGCAAAAGTCGATATCAGTACAATCGTGGATATCACCATTATATTTAGTCGCGATAGGCGATGGTTAAGGGAATCTCAAATTTATATTTATATATGAGACACTCCACTCCATATCCATTCTAAATTTTAGAGCCACCCTAATATACATAAATAACATTTAAATAACTTTAAAACATTGAGTGCACAAACAAATATTTTTACATGACATATTCACTAAATCTTTTCCAAAACTGTCTTTGGTCCCACCCTAATGTGTCCAAAAAATTTTGATGCTGGCCTACTAAATAAAAGCGCCGCTCAAAACATCTTCACTTCTACTATCTTCGCAAATTAATAATAACAGCATCATAAAGAACAACAACAATAGCAACAAAATGTGTAATAATTGCCTCCATGTTCACAAAAGTCACTTCAATTTCTACTTTACTATTTTAGGTGGCAGCATATTTTCCACCAACTGTGCAAATATGCATATTATATAAACAAACACATTACTGTAGTTGTTATCACTTAGATTTACACTACTGCTTGGCGGTTTGTCTAAGGGGCGCACTATTCATTTCATTCACTGTAATCTCCACAGAATTGTTGCTGCTGTGTGCATAATGTGAATTATTCAATTACATTTCGTTTAATATTTCAATTTAATTATCTGTGTTGTAAGGTTAAAGCCAGAGCTCGTCGTATTCGAATTCGCGCCAAAAATCTGTAAGTTGACTCTGCGCAAAGCTGCAACACACTTATATATATACTCGCTCACCACACATACATATGCACATGGGCATATGTGTACATATTCATGCATGTATTTCCACCATTTGTTTGTACTCGTTTACATATTTAATTTCATTCATGACCCACTCACCTTAGTCCTTGATATTTCCGACGCTACCGCAAGCGACAGGCAGCAGCTGCATAAATTTACAGTTAAGAGTTCACACAGATTTACTGCATATGTGTGGGTGCTTATGTATGTGTGTGCACATTCTCACACAATACGCACACCCTGTAATTAAACCAGTGTTAGCGTGTGGGAGTGTATGTGCGGCATTTCTCTCTGAATGGTAATGTGACTCTCACCTGTAAGTAAAGAATTTAAAACAATCTCATTAATAACTCAATTTTGGGAACATTTCGGTTCATAATTGCTTTTAATTACATTTTCATATATAGATACGGATATACGGACATAATATACGGATTTTCAACCTGTGGGTAAACCTTATACCATATATAACGGTAAATCTGTAAGATATCTTAGCAAAATTAAGTGAACGTGTAATTTCGGATATGCCATAATTTACTGCCGAAAATGTGTGAAATCGGCGAACGAATTATCCCAGCTCCCATACACTACATATAATGATTTTCGCTATTCGAGCAGACTTTATGCCGAATATGTCGGTCACTGTGTGAGTTACCTTCACAAAATTGAGTAAAAACATGTTCCCTAATATACTTCAATAATGAGAAGAGTTAATGTGATCAGTGCAGATCTTCCTCTATCCCAAAAATGCCCGATATAAGAATTCCCGACTTTCCATCTGACTTTAAACCGTGTATGTTGGTCAATATGTGTGATATTTTAATGAAATTAAGTTGATATGTTTTCTTAAACACAATGTGATTTCGCGCTAAATATGAATGAAACCGGTCTAGACCATGGTCTAAGTCCCATATTCCTAATATAATGATTTCCTTTTCTCTGGATTACTTTTTCCTCATGTATCTAATATATTTATTAAACCACTTTAGTTGAGTTTATATCGCATATTTCACTTTTGAGTTAATTTCCTAGATTATAATTTAAATATCTCTGACAACAAACAATGACAACACTTTGATTGCAACTTGGTCAAAAAAACCAGTTTCAAAAACCCGAATTTCGATAACCATTTAAAGCAAAACGTTCTATAAATTACGTTCTAAAAATTAAATTATTCGTGATGCACATCATAGGAGAGAAAAGAGAGCTAGTGATGAAGTTAAAAGAAGAATAATTGGAAGTTTTTGCGACCACAGAAATCCACAATCCTAACGTATTTCTAAACGTATTTTTCAAGATTTTCAAGAAGAAATATAAATGACATACTAAGGTGGGTCCATTCGGGTGAACCGATAATTCTAGTACTAAATTCTGAAGGTAAACTCCAAGTATAAATCGAACCATATTTCGAAACTTAAGACGTACAAAAGATTAGCTTAGGTCCAGTAATATGTTGTTGTTATTGATGTAGCGACGTAAAACTTGACGCAAATATGTTTGCAGAATGACCCCGGATTAACTTGGCCGAATAAAAATCTTGGCTCCTTCTCCACTCGAACCGACTGTCATGTGAATAGATTGAAGACTACTAAAATTTACGTTAGCTTAAGATTTCTTTATATATAACAACAACAACAATTCTCTCATGTGCACACCCACTCACACAAGAAGTGAGCTGTTATGGCTACAATATTTGAAACCTCTTGCTCTGCAAGTTAACCGCCACTAAATGTAACTCACGTGGAGAACTATAATAACACAACAATATATAGTCGTAAGCTGCTGGCGACAGTTGCCACGGGACGGACGGCAAAATCAAGGTGTTGCCAGGTACGCTCAAGTATGACACAAGTATAACAACAACAAGCTTAGAAAAGTGTTAGCAAGTGGGAAGCATGTTGCCAGCAGCAACAAAAAAAGAACAAAAACAACAACACTAGTTGCGAAAATGACTGAAGCAACAGAGTGTCGCAGCGACAATATTATTGTCAGTAATTTAAACTTTATAAACAACAACACAACATGGAAAGAAGACACGTGAACATCGAAACGGTCGCTGTGAGCAAAAGGAACGCTGAAATGACAAGCAGAAACAACAGCAACAACAGCAACAACAGCAACAACACGAGCGGAAAAATAGGAAATAAAGAAACCGACGACAAAAAGGGGGAGGCAGCCATAAATGCCGGCGTTGCTTCGGATGATGTTGCCCGCTGACTATGTATTTATTGTTATTGTTGTTAGTCGTAACAGTATGCAAGAGTGGCAGTGGCGGTGTCAGCGACAGCTCATCAGTGTCAACAGTTTTTCGCGACCAGCGGCATCCACGACAACAGCCAATTGGTGACAACATGTATGCGCGCCACTTGCAAGTATAAGTGCGTGTAGCGTTATGTGTGTGTGTGTGTGTGTGTGACTGTGTGTGTCTGTGTGTTGCTAAGCCGCATTCACTGAGTGGCAGCTATTTTTGTCACCGTTGTTATGGTGTCCTTTCTTATTTATTTATAAATTTTTTTGCTGGATATATTTCATTTACTATGGCATTTGTTGTTGTTGCTGCCACATCAGTTCACTATCAACATTTTGTAACTCAACACATGCAACACTTCATGGTGCTTGCATTTGTAATCTGTGAGTATGTTTCAACCAACTACATGTACAAATATGACAAACATTGTTGCGCTTTCATATAACGGATTCTTTGATGATGGGCGGCAATGGAGTTGCAGACTTGTTAAGTTGTAATCTCCACATTGGTATCCGTTTGCGTGGACCGCAGTAACAAAATCATTTGCATCATAAATGCATTTCCGTGTGTGTGTGTAAGTGTGAGTGTATGTATATGTGAAGTGGTGATTTTAACATATCGCGAAATAATACTGTCATGTTTATTTGTGCATCGACGGTTAGCTTGCAACATTTGCGCTGCCATTCACCAAATGTCACAAATCCAACTGAATTCAACAAAGCCCGGTGAGCAAAAAACTTGGGTATCCGTGAGAGAGCTGAAGTATCATTTATCGTAAAAACTCTTTTCTGAGTTAAGCTACTGGAACTACCTTAGTTCTAAAAATTTTTGGCCGTCTTGGCAGCAACCTTATACCAAAAATGTGTTCTGCGGGAGCTGTGTCCAATCCAACTTATGTCTGATAGGTATCGCTGAATCTCAAATTGAGAGCGACTGTCTTTTTTTATTCATCTCTTTCTTTGCCTCATTTAACTAAACAATGCTACAAATGATTTCAACTAGCAAACGAACCAGTCGTTTGACTTCTTCCATGTTCGGCAAGCCATTAGACAAGCCAATTGGTGACTGAAGCTCGGCCATCGTAACATAAGGGGTACTTTCGTAGTCGTAATGGAAAAATTAAAACAAAAGCCACAACAACAGATTTCATTTGTTATCAAGCCCTTCATAAGAGCAAGATGGACTTACTAAACAACAAAATTATTTTTAGCGATGCACGGTGTAAGACTTTGGAGAGACGGAACATTAAACCAAAAAATTCCTCAACTAATGGAGTGTATAATCATGCCCTCACATAAACATTCCTAAGACCAATTACAATGAGCAAATTACGGCAATCTGAGAGAGCATTTGTCTCTCTTCTAACAGAGCCCTCGGATTTATCTCCCTCTGAGCGCCTGTCGCTCTTTCCGTCATATAACCACAAAAAGGGGACTGATATTAAGAGCTTGGAGTTAGCTGAAATGTAAATTTTTGATATGAAGAAGACTCAAACTGTAATATTGGTATTCATCGAGAAGTTTTCGTAAATAATTTATGCTGCTACAACAACAATGTAGACGGCATTGTTCTACTTAATTTGGTTCAAACAATGACGTTCTATTGCTCAATTTTATGCTAATGCTAATCACAAATGCTAACTGGATATAATCCAGAGGGTGCTAAATTCGATGAGCAAGCCGGTGTGTCTGTTATCACCTCAACCTGAGCGCTGGGTCATCATAGCAGCTATCACTTTGTTGGTGCCAAGTAACGCTTCAAATGAGTGCAATTCTAACTACGTGTATGTTCTGTGTGTTTGTGTATGTGTATGTAGCATTCCAAATTTGTGCTGTTGCATCATAGATAATCAATTCAAATGTGCAAATAGAGTTATGTGGCAAGAGTGAAATGCTATCCAGCACCAATATTGCGCGCATTGCGCGCTGGCTGATATGCCGTCGACAGATGTAATCAATGTTTAAATTACGCGGAAAAGTATCTCATTTCCAAGTGTCAAGTGGCTGGTGGCTGGCGATGCTCATCAGTTATAGTATTATGCCTGCAATGGATATGCTATTTCAAAGCCATTGGTCAACATGGAATTTAACTATTTGCAGCGCAATTTGATAGCCACACAGGTGTTATGTACGTGTGAGCGTGTTTGTTTAATTGAGTTTACACAAATGAAGCGAGGGGTATGCGAGAATTCCTGCTTTAAATGCATACAAGAGGTGAGCGCATGAATTGTTTGAAAACTCTTAAACTTTTTTGGTCGCCACTGGTTAGTAGTGAGCTTTTAGGCGCACTGAAAGCAGAGCGCTCATTGGGTTGTTAGCATAATTGCAGATAAAAATGGTAATAATGCACCGCTATTTCGTTATGAAAGGACATATGAATACTTGAGCACACACATGCACTCTCACATTTGGCACATTTATAGCTGCCTCACAAGCATTACTGAAATTCCCACATAAAATGTGTTGCAGTGTCCAATTTAAGCACCTTTAGCTGCGGCTACTCGCAAAAGCTTTTCATGGCGCACAAAAGTATTAAAAGTATATCTCCTTGAGACCGTGTAAGTGCAACGGAGGAATAACAACCAGATAAAGCAATACTGCAACGTCATACATACACACACGCATGCACAAACATCTTGGTGCCAATCCCTGATATGAGTTTGGCATTCATGTGTGCGTGTGTGCGTGTGAGGGGACGGCAGCCGGGGCAGTCAACTTGCAACCAGCAAATAACTGCACATTACACGTTGTCACTTCGAACACGATGCAACATTAATAACGGCAACTAATGCAACAGGGACGACCGCAAATTGAAGGTAGTGTGAATGTTGGCATACTTGCTTGCCGACATCTTGGAGCAGCTTGCCGCTTGTGGCATGACTATGTATCGACAATGTGGCTACATGCTGGTCGCGGCGATCGCTACACATAACCGGACGGCGCACGGTGTGTGCCATCTGACAGTTAAATGGACATATTCCCATCTTTCTGGCAATTTGTGGATTCAACTCCAAAAGGACTGCGCCGGCTTCGCAATCAAGAATGAATGAAGCCAATTTTTGATACTGATGTGTACCGTATTCCAGTGAGGGCGTTCTGCAACGGCCGGAAGAAATGGCAGACAGAAGGGACAAGGTATGGGCTAAAAGGCGGGTGAGGCAAAACTTTCCAGCCGCTGTTTTCAAAACAGTTTTCAACCGGTCTTTCACCATGAGGGCGAGCATTGTTAAGATGAAAATTATTGCCTCGTGTCCAGTCCAAAATTCCGAGCGTTGTTATTTTTCAGCAATCGCTCATTTCAATTTGATGAGTTGTTATCGGTAGCATTCCCCATTAATGGTTTTAGCCGGTTTTACCCGGTTTCAAAAGTACATAAAACAGCACACCCTTCCGATCGCACCAAATACGGATTACCTTGCCGTCATGGATATTCGGCTTTGACATTAATTTGACTGGTTGACCAGGTTTTACATATGATTGTTTGCGTCTAGGGTTGTTTCATTTTTCATCACCAGTCACTTGTTCAGGCAGCATTTCTGACATACAAAATCGTCCCTCAGCGTCTCTTGACTTCAATTCATATGGCACCCAATGCCCTTGCTTTTGAATATATCCGGCTGCTTTTAGACGTTTTGAAATGGCTGCCTGAGTGATTCCCAAAGATTCTGCGAGTTCTTCTTGTGTTTGAACTTGTGGTGAACTCTGAATGAAGTTTTCTTCGTATTAAAATAATAAAGAAGAACTCGCCGCAAAAACACTTTTTCAGGCACGAATTTCGACATATTTGAGTAAAAAAAGTATTGCTATTTACACTGCAAAAGAATATACTGAAAATATACACATACACAATACACAATACACAATACATATATACAAATACACTGAAAAAGAGGCAAAAGGACCGTAGCTTTCCAACGCATGTTCAAAATATTTGAACAATGGAATAAGAATCTCTTCGCAAATCGAACGGATATAGTTATTGAGTGCAACATCCGTGTTTTCTTTATCCGATTGGAGATATTTTGAACGGCTACTAGCTATTATGTTATCATCGTGCTGATTTGAAGTGTTTCCCAGAATCAGAGTAGCAAGCGAAACTTAAGAATAGAATTTTTTTTATTCTTGAGGCAGATAATATTTTAGCGATTAAATATACCCCCTTCGGAGGGCTTCAAAAGAGCACTTACCAATTTTTGAACAAGCAAATTTCAGAAAAGAGACTTGGAGATTTGAAATGATCGAAACCTTGAGATAGAAAATCAATAAACTAGTTTATAATAATCTACTTTATCCTCGGCTTAGTGGCACCAGAGATTCTAATAGAGCCTGATAACCCAATGTAGCTAGGAATTAGTAGAAGAAAACCAACTAAATCCCATAACTAAATTAAATTATAAAGAGCAAATGTAAGTAAAATAATTGTTGCTTATGCATTATCCTTATTAATATTATTAATTTAATTTTTTCATAACGAAGGAGATCTCCTAGCTCAGGTTGTTCGCACGCAAGAGGATAAGTGCCTAACAGCTTTCTGAAACGGTCTCCAAATACTTTCTTTTTCTGTACAAAATGCCCCACTGTGCGTCAATGTCTTACGCCCTACTTGGCACGGCTTCACCGAATTCATACGCTACTCAAGTCGCAGGCTCACACACTTGTCCTCTTGTCTCATTGCAGGCCAATGTGCTTATAGTCCAACATTGACGCACAGCATGGCGCATGCCGCACCCCACAACTGCACTGAACTGCATCTTGCACACACAAATCTCCTTCGGCTCGTGTTTATGGAATTTATATGCTGCTACTAGCACAGTCTATCTCAACAGCCATTACTATACCGGGTGTGTTGTTAGTGGCTACTTCATATGGCAAGTAGCTGGAAAGATCCTTACAGATTTACTCACAGCGGAAGTGCAAATAAATTTCCAAAGTGCAAACGTACATTTTTCAACATTTCACTCTTCTTTTCCTTTGACAACCGGGTTTGGCCGCAAATACTTTAAAGCTGTGGCTCGCACATTGCACTAAAAGATTATACGAAGGCTGGCGATGGCGATGGCAAAAGCGGGAAGGGCTTGTTGCCTTGGGCATAGAAAAATAAAATGGAGGAGCAATAAATGTCAACCGGTGTGTCTTTGAGTCGGTGTGTGTGTGTGCTTAGCGTGGGTGGCTAAAATCAATTTTCGTAAAAATTTTCCTCTTCACTGCCAAAGAATAGTAAACCTTTTTCGATTAGGACGTTCGTTGAATTGTGAATAGGCCAATTATAGAAGACAAGCACTCCAATGCACAGTTACGACAAAAACTACACCAATCCTCTTTATACAACTGTGTTGGTCAAGGCGCTCGGTAAGTCAACACCATCACCAACACCATCGACAGTCACCACAACCGACTCGTCACTAGTAATAGTACCGGCTCAGCCTTTTTTATTTTTTTTGGCTTTGTTAACACTGTAGTTTGCACTGGAAGTCTAGACTAAGCAAGCAATCGACGCGCCGGAATGTCCGTATTGTGAACTGTCAAAAATTGGGACACGCACATGATGGGAATTATTGATGACCATTGTGTGGCTCTAATGGCAATTATATTCATACAGAAAAGGTTTAAATTTATCGATGACGCAGTTACTATCCAGTATAAAAACTATATACAGGGTGCTGCTTAATGTGGTTTTCCCATGAAAATTTTCAAAGAAGGAATCGATAGAATTGATAACATTCCATGTTCAACAAATCCATGGTAACGATTTCTAGTTCTATCTCACGAATCCTGCAGAGGCCAGTCATGAAAGCATTCAATTAATTACATGTCCAGATTCGGTTCGATTTGCTGTAAGATTTACACTAAGAACCAACAGTGAACCTGCTGCCCTTGTACCTTTAAATCCTGAAAAAAACCGAATTTGTTAGTGAAGTGTGGTGTTCCAGCCACACTCTCGGGGCTCGTGATGGGTTATTCTTTCTCAAATCGCAATTAGGTAGAAACCTCGTTTTAACGAAACTTCCTCTCAAGAAACAGACAATGCAACATTGGCCTATCTTGCGATATTTATAAACATCTTGTTTCGCGGCGATATATAACCTGCGCGGAAGAGCTCCTTTTGTCAAAAGAGCTGAACCACCCTTTATACTCACATACCAATATATTTGTTATTCCAAAATTGATAATAATTTTTGCGGTTTTTAAGCGCTTCACTGCATTTCAGTGCTGCTGTCATTTATCCAAAGCCACTTATAAGTTCGAACTCCATCAATTGTCCGCGCTACAGCGAACGCTGTCAATATAATCAACGTCGTCTGAAGTGGCTCACAAGGAGTTCTGTTATTAATAATATTAATGCGCCGACTGACAAGGCTGACGGCATGACTTTAGCGTGCTATCGATGAGTTAAATAAATTGGGTCGGGTAGACGCTCAACGAGGCGTATGAGTCACTTGAGTACAGCCATTCGCCGCGGCATAGTTTTGCTCTATCGTCAGCTCTATGTATGTATGCTACTATGTCTTTAAGTATTTATGTAGATATTAGCACTGCCGTTGATTGGACACAGCACAATTAGATAGTTAAGACCGTTCACTGCGTGCCGTCGATCGTCGGTAATTCGCATTTGTCATAAATTTCCTTTAATTGAAGCGAATTCAATTTCCGCCAGATACACGCTGCGCTTTACGGAACACAGCCTGATTTCGTGCACCTGTTTCAGTTCGAAAGAAAGTGCTTTTATTCCTTATTGAGTGACAGCCATAATTCGTTTTGGCTTCAGCGTTGCGTACTAACCTCTTTTAGCGCTGTCAACAAGTTAACGGGCATGTAAGCCGTTACTTTCGAAACAAACTTTCTAAATTTACAATTCAGAACTGAAATTATTGTAGCAGCTGTACTGCTGTTGTATATAAGCAATGGGGTGACAGAAATAGGTAGTTAGTTGTCTGCTTTAGGTTATGCGTTAGTTTTGAAGTTTACCGCAGAGAAACATTACATACCGGAAGGCCAATCTGAGAGATAAGCCCTCAGTCGATTCATACGAACTGTAGAGAATGATATCGCTAACTTATACAACATAACTCGCTTAATTCACATTTGAATCCATTATTAATACATTATTACTAACTCAGCCTCGACCCCGTAATTACATAACCTTCTATAGAACCCCGCCTTGAAAACTTTCCCTAGAATGCTGATACTTCAAATTGATTACTTAAAGAATATTTGATAAATTTTACAGACTTTCCATGAGAATAAGATAACATTATAATTTTCTAGAATAAGAGAGGAAATTTGTCAACTATATTGTATCCATTGCTTCATACAGGGTCACGTAATTTATTCATAATGTGAGAGCACAAAAAGAGTTATACTTACATCACAAAGAAATTCGTTGTATCGTTGTATAGTTTTTTCTACAAAACGAAAATATAGTACTTGGGTCATATACTTCTTTTAATTTGTCGATGTTCTACAAGATGCGTCGTCTTTTATGTCGTTATGTTATTTAACTGTAGATCGACTCGACATAGAGTTCCTTGTTACCATAACTAGTAACCGTCAAGACCCTGTTTACGGGCTATCAGAGAGACATAATAAGCCAACATCGTTATAGATTTTCAAGACTTTATTTTAGAAGACTTTTGGTTTTGTTTGCAAAAACGTGACCCAATGATGGTTTGGCTTAAACGACTTAAAGGTGACTTTTTGGTCTTGAAATGACATTTCTTGAATCTCGAATGAATTTTATTATTGGTTTCGGTATAAAAGTCCGCTCTCTCTCTCTCTGAAGCATACAATCATATCATATTCAAAGTGTGAAATTCAAATCAATCTCCATTTCTGCAATCAATATAGAACTTGGCCCCAACCACAACAGTTTTAAAAAAAATGGATCAGAGATAATTCAAGCCCTTTCAGATCTAACACTTTTGCAAATCAATATTGCTCATAACAGAAACACAATATTTTTAGAGAGTTTCTATGGAACTGATTTCTCAAAGGAATAAGAATATTGAAAAGAAAGTATTATGACTAATTATCAATATGCAAAATGCATATATGCCGGTGAAGTGGCAACAAGAATATATACACTTACTGCTAAGCCGCCATTGCTGCCCTTTTGCTATTCACCCTTTTATTGAAGTATGCTTTCAGTGTTTTCATGGTCACCAGGGGCTGAACACCAAGAAATGCCTCAAGTAAAGGGAACGGTTAGCGCGAACTGGCGGCTAAGCTCCTCGGCTGGCCTTTAGAGCACCCCTCTGCTCACCCCTATTAGCGAGAGAAATGTCACAAAGCATTTGCCGCCTTTTGATTCATTGAATTTCTTTAGAATTGTTGCATAATATTTAAGCACAAAGTATGGTTTGTATGTATGTGTTCAGTGACGCTACATTAAACCGCGCAGCAAATAGCAAAAATAAAAATTATGTATGAATGTGTATGTGTGTATGCAGTGGCAATCAAACAAGTGGCGGCTAGTTTTTCCACCACACAACAACAATATTCACACGACTACCACCAATACCACAACGGTTCAGCGAAATGCTATGCGCGGCAGCCAGCGTCAACAGTGCTGTAGCTTGTATGCCAGAACCTTTCACCATAATTACCTGTTGACACGGGAGTTAAGATTTGTGTGGCGCCTCCGCCATGAGGGCGGCTAAAAGAAACGGTCCTTATTGTTCGGTTAAATGAAATTTTCGAAAATTGTTTACCTCACCACCCTGTGGTAGCACAGGTATATACTTAGCTAGCTTCTAACGTTCTCTGATATTTGTATGTGTGTCTGTCTGTGTGCAGCGTAGTTTAGTAGCTGTGTGTGCTTGGGGTGTATAAATTAAAAGCGAAATGGCTAAAGGGCAGTTGATTAATTCTGACATTCCACAAACCTTGGCTTTTCTTCACCCATTTGACCAGCACCCCACCAACCGGCTTCACTCAACCAATAGTATATATAGCCAATGGTATTAAATTTTCTTGACATTCCAGTCTAGCCTTTGTTAGTTAGTCACTCAGGCCATTAGAGGAACCAATATAACGAGCACTTGCGCTGTAAAGCGGGTTCCATGTCTTATGACGTATTAAGTTTGCACATAAAATTCTTTCATTTTCATTTTATTTCCTGAATTAAATGGAAGTAAATATTTATAGCACATTGCAGAAGCATAGCACACCCACACCTAGGCATATAAATATGAACAAGGTTGTATAGTGATGTACATATATATGTGTATGTGCTCTTAAGTTTGATTGCCTGAAAAAGGTTGGTGCTGGATATCGTTTATTAAAGCAAATAAGATAGATTTCAATTAATAAAACAAACCAAATTCATAAAAATTTATTCGAAAATAAGCTCAGTGTTTATCACAAAGGTAATAAAAGTGTCAAATATTGTATTTTATTTATGTTTTTTTATTTGTTTTTTTTGTTATCATGAATGATTTCGTAAAATTTATGCGATTTGGGGAGAGTACACGCAAACCCTTTAGCGGATATGTCCACACGATTACAAAACCACTAAATACTTCTGCTACAAGGGTTGCTATTTATATTTCTGGTATTATGCATTTTTAGTTTTTAACACGGAATCTAACGTTTTCATAGGAAAGCTTGACATAATTATCTGCTCATACAAAATAAAAGCTTACATAGTGACAATTATTTTTAAATAAAAGATTTTTTTATATATCAAACACGATTTGGGTCCTAATAACTTCAGTTTATTCCCTCACATGAAGAATAGACCACATAATCACTGCAGATCTGCTGTATAGTTGCCTTATTATCGGCGGTAACGTTGGCCTTGCGGAAGTATTTTCGAAGATAGGTGCAATTTTCAAGTTTATAAAAAAGTTTATTTCTGAAATATGTATATACATATATCTATAAGAAGCGGTGCTGACTGATCGGAAGTTGTAAGAGTGCGATGAAGAAGACCAAGCATGGACTTGAATAATTTTATGATGTTATCTTGGCGGGAAATTTTATATAATTAGGTGACTTTCGCCTTAGAACTGGATGGGATCATTCAAAAAAGTGTATTAGACGGGTTCATAGATGTTATAAAGAGAGCAGTAATCAGAAATTTCTCCCTTTGGAGTGAGTTAAGGAAATTGCATGAGTTATATAAATAATAAACTCTATATAAATTCTGATAAAATTTTATAATGCGTATATATTATACACATGCCTATTTTGGACTCAGTTCAGAAGACATGAGAAGAAAGAAAGTAATGTTTGAGAAACCTGACCTCATTTATATGTAGTATAAAGAAAGGTCATGCATGATCATGCATATTCATAATAATATTTGAAATAATCGCAAAAAAGAGTTTAATAATTAGGAAAATGTCTAAAATATACAAATTACGTGATACTAATAATAATTAATTTAGCTTTAATTTGCTTTCAAGGTCATAAAATACCCTATTTCTATGCTATATAGTATACTATACTATATACTATACTATGCGCTATAAACCACACTAAGTCATTCAATTCTTCACACTCGAACCGCAGTCCCGCGATGTCCTATTAAATTGCCAATTAATTGTCCACCTATCACTTTTTGCTTATTAATATTTTAATATCGTGTATAGCCTTATATATAATTGCATATACTTGTTTCCATATGTTTTTAATTACGGTACAATAACTTTTCCAACTTTTTTTTCCATCTTGAAAAATACCAGATCAATAATTTTATGACAGTAAATTATTTAAATATAAATTTCTTTCGGAGGCACATCCGGTATCGCTATTGTTTTCAAGTTTCCTCGCACAACAAAAAAACAATGGGTACATCGCACACATACACCCAGTAGGAAAAACTTAGCTGCACTAACTTAATTTGCGAAGTAAAAACTAACTTCCAAACTTGTTATTTCCGATATATATATATATATATATATATGAAATAAGAATAATGAATAATGAAAGCTCAGATATAGCATTTCTTATAAAAAATTTGTTTACAATAAATTTTATAATATTTATTTCTTTAAATTAATAACACTTACAAATATTTGGAACAGACAGAAGTTTTAAAACTATTAAGTTTTATACCTAAATTTTTATATTTCATTCATTAAAAGAAACTGATAGAGATGTTTAACATTTGGCAACTCTTCCCAGAAACTCTTTTAAACCTTAACGTCTTAAAAGTCCCTATTTTAATTCCTATAATGCAATAATCTATTTATATGACAATATTACTACATATTCGTTCTTAATCAGGTGGCAACCCTCCAAAAAAATTCCAATTGTAACTCCTTTCGAGCTCAGCGACACCGTCTGCATTAAAACAGATGCTCCAAATGGCATGTTATATGCACACCTCATATGCACATATACACATCTGCATGTATACATTTACAAGTATGTGTACAGATGTGTGTGTGTGTTTTGAAGCTCATTGCAGACATGTGTTGACAGCAAAACTTTGGCGCACCAGCTCATTGCAACTGCAGTTCAGCAACGAAATGCTTGGCATTTACCATTTCCCCACTATTTCCCCACTTCCCGTGTGTATTTGTGTATGTATTTGTTTGTATGGGGATGTGCGCTGTTTTGCCTTGTTATTGTTGTTCTCTTCCTTTTTCAGCTTTTTAAGTGAAACTGCAAACAATTCAAATTAAGCAGAAAATCAAAATAACACCAACAGCAGCAGTCAAACACTAACTTAATATTACCCATAAAACAAAAGCACCAAAAAACAAAAACAACAGCAACAGCAACACATTTATTTGTGTGTGCAACAAAAAAATTGTAGTAGTGCCACAAACAAAACAAAATAAAGGCGCTCGCATAAGTTTTTGATGGCATTTAATTATGTGCAGAAGGATGAATTATACTTGAAAAAGTTCCGCAAGCCACCGAGCGCGTTGCACCAGCAGCTGGAGCGGCAACTCTGGCGAGCGCAAAAGTTGCATTACAAGTGAGCAGTAGCGGTGGCGGTGAGGAGCAGGCTAGTAGTTGTCGCCTTGTGCGTGTGTGAATTTTTCATGTTCACATCTCCAATTACTCCATCTCCGCCGCTTTCCCTCGCCTCTCCCTTCACCACTCAGTGTTGCTTTTCTGGCCGAGCACCTTGAGTGCTCCACTGCTGGCAGTCATTACTCCTTGTGCCATTATTCTCCAAGCTTTTCGTTTAGTGTGTCTGTGTGGTATTTTTTCCTGTTATTATTTGTTTTTGTTTTTGTCCGTATATACACTAGGGTTTATTTTTTGTATACATCACTCTTGCTTCTATGAAGAGATTTCATTGAAACTTTCTGTTTGTGTTCCTTCTCATGTGTATATGTCAACATATTCATATACTAGTCCACACACACAAGCACATATACACGCAGAGAAGAAACATACATATTTATACTTATGCATACATACTAAATAAATATCACTTTATTTTAGTTATTGCAACACTTTAAGTGGCAAGTAATTTATGTTTATAATAAGCATTGGGTGCAAGACAAATTTTCGGTATATTTGTATGCGTACACACAGATACACACACACAGTTGTACATATTCACATATATGTATGTGTATTTTTGGCTTAATGCAGCTGTTGGTGGGGCCGAAGTAACAAAAGCTTTGAAAATGAGAACCTCGTCCTTGAAAGAAAAACATTAACGCAAAGTAATCATTACTAATGTTTTTCTTAAGAATTTTAAGCATATTTGTGCATTAAAAGTTTATGTAACTGAGAATTAGTTTGGAAGTCACATAAACGGAGATAAATAGATTTAAAAGCATATATGTACAATTTGTACACATTCTTCAGCAAATACATATTTAATTTTCTTAGAAATACTTTTCTTAATAAAACTTGCCACACATCTGAAAATATTAAATTCACTGAAGGTTTAACCAAAGTAGAAATTTCTTTCAAAAGAATGTTGCCTAGAAATGTTTCAAATTGAATTTAATTTTCAATAGGGCTGCCAAGTATAAAAATATTGAAACGCGATTTAAGGGCAATGCATAAAAATATTTTAAGAAAAATTCTTCTTCAGAAAAATCGCAACAGTAATTTTTTTGAATTCCATTGGTCTAACTTAAATTCAAATATGTTCTACGTGCCATGTGAGCAACCAACACCACTCGGTGTTAGACGAACATTATTACCTCTCTGATCACTTTGGCTGCTCATCCTTTAACAAGTGCTTTGCTGCAAAGCAATTACAAACATTTACCCACAACAACACTCAACAGCCACAAATGCAATCTTCACTTTTCCTATCACTTTATAAATTTTGGTCAGGCCACCGTTATCAACATAAAAGTATTAGCTACTGAGATCAACACCCCACTCTCTGCCACTCTCTCGCACATATATTACAGTAAAAGTTTTTTCTTTGAAGTCAAAGGAAAAGGAGTAACTTTATTACAGTACCATTCCTTTTTCCAAAAAAAACCAATCCAAAAAAAAAAGTAATAACAACAACAAAGAGTAAACTTTTTGAAAATGTTGACGTTTTATGCCAAGCGGATTTCGCACAATTAGCCAAGGCATTTAGCACATGCCAACACACCTACACGCACATACACGTGCATGCCACACTATCTCATCTATGTAGGTACTCTGAGCATATGCACACATATATATCACTTTACGGCAGCGCAATTGCATGTGTGCGGGGTATCTATTGCCCATGTCAGCTTTTGACTTTTTAGCGCTCTTTAGGTTAGAGTCAACTCTTTGCCAATTAGACTTTAATTATTTCTGCACAAAACGTAATGACTGTGGCAGTGTTAGCGCAGCGTAATAAAGTGGTTGGGATTAAAAAGTTAAAGCGTAAAAATTTAATGGATTTTTAACTCAAAGTAAAAGTTTGAACGCTTTGTAGCTATGCTGCTAAAGCAGGTGCTCATATGGCAGTGCTATGTCAAAGTTTAAAAAGTTCAAAAATGTACTTAAGCGCAATTTGATAAAAAATAAATAAAGTCAACAAACATAATTTGCACATATACATGCTTCCATTTATAAGCTACAGTATATTTTTTTACATGAATGAAGTAAAAATTGCTTTTATGGATTATATGAGTCCGTGACACCGCATTTTGCAAAGAGAGAAGTACGCGGATATCGGAGCATGGGACATTAAAAGTTTTTCATTCATTTCATTCATTATTTTTTTCATCAGTTCATTGCATTGAAACTAGGGGCAACAGATTACTTCGTAAAAGGATTTTACTTCGTTTACTTTAAGTTTTGAATTCTAAAGAGCACTTCATTACAGAAGATATGCCCAAACGGCGACGTATCTAATCGGGATTATCTCACTAAGAGAAAGTCCGAAGGAACAAAACCCGATGGTACATCGGGCGGACCAACCAAGTAAGACCGCAAAGAAAGAGAGATAATGCAAATAGAGCACCTTTGGGGCATATTTATTTTAGATCAATGGTCGGCATATAAGGAATTGCGACTGCGTGAGTAAGAACTAGATAACCTTACATTTTGAAAAATATTTTCATTCTTTCATGAAACACGCATTTTCCCACTTCTTTATGCATTTTATATATATTACGACTTAAAAAAATATATTTGACCTAAAAGACAAAATGTAACTCATAATACCAAAAATCATATATGGTCATAAATAATTTCGCGCAGGGCACATTTGCCTCAAGCACGATGTTGTTTCGTCGCTGTCTCGACAACGACTGAACAAGTAATCGTAGAATTAGAGAGCATAAGCGTAAGAGCGGAAGAGCGTAAATGTACATTGGAAGTACACAATTGTGCTATAAAATCCATTGTTGCAGTTGCATAAAAGCAATTGAATTAGGAGATACTTTGGCACAAAGGAAAAGTCTTTTACGGTATCACTGGCAAGGGATAGATCAGACAGACCAAGGCTATATATGAAAGCAACATTATACAAAAAATTTTCGAAATTGTAATGGAACGTATGGAATGTACTCAAGAGTCGCTCGCCTGAGATGCCCATCAGCTAGACTATTTATCATAAGTTTGTCGCTAAACGTTACTAAATTTAATACAAAAATCTGTATATCTCTATATACATATAGACTATGCATGCCTCCGCTCTCTATTCTTTTTGTTTTTTCTCTCTACTCTATCCCTTTTGAAGCTTTGAACTCGCCAAGAAAATAAAAGTACGATTGGAAATACAGCGTTGTTCGGGAATAGGTCGTAGTGCAATAAAAAGTTCAGTCACAATTAAGTTTGCTTTACGGAGTTTCTGAGATAAATACATCTGCTGGTCTAAAAGAACTATATTTCAGATGCAATCCTGTCTTGAAAGAAAAACTCGACTAATTCCTCACTTAGAGAGCAAAAAAGCAAAGTAACCCAAGTTGTTTTGTTAATGCTTTCTAGCCAAAAACTTCACATGAATAACGTCAAATCCCAAAAAGTTATGTTTCGAGACAATTATGTAGAAGTAAGTATCACTTCGCGCTTTATCTTGTGCGAAAATGTCATTGATCTAGTCTTTATGAAAAATAGAATGTTATTGCACATCAAAACCTTATTAACAGCAAGAGTTATGAAATATCTTAGTTGTGCGCTTGAGAAGTATGGAAAATATTTTGTTATTTAAATATTTACAAATTATATGTAATATGAAAGAGTTTGCTTTAACAAAATGGAAATTTTTTTCCACAAAATACCTAACTCATTCATTTATTTCACTAAAATACTTTTATCGCTAATTAATTAAGCTAATTGGAGGCATGTACTAAGCTTAAGCAAATTGCCTGTCGGAAAACGTCATAGAAATAATTGATATTATCTACATATGGAATCACGTACAGTTAACTTTAAATTGAGGGGAAAATTGTATAAATTGCACTTTATTTGACTTCATAAACTCACTTCGCTTAGCTTTCAAATGCGTCGTCTTATTAAAGAAAACCAAACTAAAAATTAAGCAATCACTATTAATAAATCTTTTTATTTGCACCACCGCCATCGCCACCACTAACAACCGTATATTTAAACATGCAAAGAAAAGTTCATGACCTGGGGACGCCCACGCTCAAATAACATTTTTGCAAATTCATATTTTTCCTGTAATATATTTTTGTGCCACACAAAGTATTTACATACATTTTATGGGGCAAAAAAAATCACAAAAATCACAAAAATCCATTAAATATTTAAGCAATCTAGCCCACGCATGTGTGTTTGCGCCCGCACACAATGAATTAACACCTCCGCCCAACTACTTAACTTGACTACATTCGTCAAGCCAACCTTACTAAATCATACAGCTTGCAACCGCAACTTGAGCGAGAAAAAATTAATATGTATGTGCTCATATAAATTTTTCAACCGCCACAAGTCATAGAGCAATCAGCACTTGCTACAAACCAGGCACTCCATACAACGCGACACGTATGCATGTATGTATATATGTGTGAGTGCGTACTCATACTGACGTAGATAGCGCTCCCCCCCAGCCAACGGTTAATGCTAATGACCGGCAATGAGCCCGAAGTAAGTGTTCCCTAAATTAGAACCGAGTACCCAATAATGGATGCACAAACAATTGCGACAACAACAGCAACAGTAAGCGAGTGTATAAAAGAATCGTGAAAAATCGATAGATTGCTTAGAGAAAGTAGTTTTAGTCAGCGTTTTCGTTTTTTTTTCCTTACTGTTATTGTTGTTGTTGGTATTGTTCCTGCTTCTGGTCTGTTGGTTTTCGGCGTATCAGTTGTCATTGTTTTGGCATAGGCCAAAAACTGTTGTGGATTTACGTGCGTACCCTCTAGGAAAAACATTAGGGTCGTAGCAAGACAATTATCTACGTACAAAGTTTCTACCTATATACCTATCTATCTACATGTAGATAATCGTCTTGCTAATCTAGTTCATGCTGGATTAAGTTAGTAAAAAATACTAAACAACTAAAGCTTTAGGTTCCCAAAAGAGCTTTCATAGGCCATCACACCGTTATTGTAAAGCATTCATTGCAGAGTGAGAAAACTCATTAATCTCTAATATTCAAATCTTTCATAATTAGTGTTGAAAAAATTCTTCAATCTTATAATGTTTCAACTGAAACCCTCACACTTTAGTGCAATGTTTAATGTAAGTATTCACAAAAACATTTGGATGCTTCATTCGGTTTTAAAGTACCAATTTGTTCAAAATTTGTACAGAAAAACGTTGCAATCGTATTTCACGTCGGAATTCTTAATAGCCTTCAATTTTGAAATAATGGGCACATATTTTCAACTTTTGTACCAAAAGCTTAATGAGTACTCTCTTATCGCAATGTATTTTGCTAACTAAGTTTTGCAAAAACATCCGTTTAAAATTGAGCTTCGGCTTAAACAAATTTACATATTTTCAAAAATTAAAGCCAAAAAGTTTAATCGAAATGAACACTGCCCCGACCAAAAACTACTAAGCTTTTTCTTTCGAAAATCTAATGCAATGCTCTCTATAAAAAATGTAAGCGTACTTTAAAGAATATTTAAAGAGGATGGAAATTTAGGCTTTTACTAGAGCAAAAGCTTAATGTATGCTTTTTACTCGAAACAGAACTTTTATTTATTTTTTTTTTTATTTCATATTTTTGTTTTTGGTTTATTCAATAAAATAAAGACTTATATAAATTATTAGTTATACAAATTAGTGTATGAGCATTTCCACCAAGGCTACAGGCCCATATCAGCACATAACGGTAATGCGCAACAGGAAGTGAAAAAAAAAAAAACAAAAAAGAACAACAAGAGCATATCCACTGATATAGCACAAAATGAAAATGGTTCATTGCTGTTATACGCCACTTAAAAACATTCGCCATAGACCGAAATAACAGGTTTGGTAGAACAAGCGAGTGCGCAAAACGATCAACCAAAATATATGTAAGCGTGTTTAAAGCTCAACTGGTAAGCAGCAAAGCGCAACGCACAGAAGGTCAATGCACGGGGAAAAAGTATGGGGAAAAATAAACGATTTGATTAATGGAAAAATGCTGCGGTTAATTAGTTGGGACAATAGACACAAATGTCTTTTATGTGTGTATGTATTGCCTGGCCGCAGAGACATTTGAGCAAAAAACAAAAGTCCAAACTTCAGTGAGGGTGTTTATTCGGTAGGATTTAGTAGAAAAACCACAAACAACAAGCTCAACTAATTGCGCACCGCGCAGGATGCGGCCAGCAAATAGCAACGTCAAGCAATTTCTTTTGTAACACGCAAGGACTACAACTCAAAGGTCAAATCCCTCAGGAATTGTGGTTGAATGATGGTATAGGTTAGGCCATTGAGATTTTGCGTCTTTTTCCAAGCATCGGAAATTAGTGGAATAGTGAACTTCAAATTCGTTGTAACAGTTTTAAACAGGGAAGCCTAATAGACTTATTTCAATGGAAATAGTATTGTATGGAGTTTTCTTGGAAAAGATGCTGAAAAATCTCAACAATCAATCAGGAATCAAACAACAAGCTTTCTTTATAATACATCCGTTAGCCAACTGTTTATTAGAAACAGATTTATTTAATTAGTTTATATTTCACAGCGACAGAAATTTAAAACGGCAGTACGAGGTGTACACATTCAGAAGATAACAAGAATGTTCTTCCACTGCGTTCTACGACTTTACTGGCATAGTACATCATAAATTCTCGCCTCGAGGTCAAATGGTCAATAAGGAGTACTACCTACAAGTTCAATGCCGTTTACGTAAAGCAATTCGAAAAAAACGTCCGGATTTGTTTGGAAAACAATTCATGACTTTGATCACTTTTGCTCAATTCTGCTCACACTTCTTTGATGGTTCGTGAATTCTTGGCCAAAAACACTATTTTAACGATGCCCCAGCTTCCATATTCGCCAGACATAACTTCGTGTGACTTTTTTCTATTTCCAAAAATGAAGAGAACCTTAAAGAATCGTCGTTTTACAAGTATAGAAGACATGTAAAGCGCATGGCTGAAAGAGCTAAAGGCTCTCCCAAAAAATGAGTTTGAGAAGTGTTTCGACGATTGGAAGAAGCGCTGGCATAAGTGCATGATATCGAATGGAAACTATTTTGAAAGCGACAACATTAATGTACACGAATGAATAAATAATAAAAAGTTTCCGTTATTTTTTGAACACACCTCGTACATCGAATTGTCGGCACACACATATCTAACTCAACGGCCAAAACAGCGTTAATTGTAAATTTCCAAAAAAAAATCTCACTCAGTATGCAATAAATCTCGTCAGAAATTGCTTCATTATGCTTTCATTGTGTTTTCGTATCTCCAAAACACTTCCTTGAGCTTTGACTTCACATTTTCCTTAATCGGTCCAAATTTTACTGATTTGACTCCAAAGAAAATCATCACAAATATGTAGGTTGCTAATCATTCTTCTTTATTTGCACGAGCTGTTGCCATTTTGGAACATCGTGCACTGTTTCTATAGAGTTATTGATTTATTGACTTTCCTAAATTGGTCTTCCTAATGTCTAGGAGTACTTTGCTTTCAAGATCAAAACAGACAAGGCTTTCGCCTCTGAATCTGCTAGACTTTAATCCGTGGAACCACCTTGAGGGAAAACTTTGTTTCTTAGTATCAAAGTTCCTCATATCAGAGACTGTGAAGATTCGTCTATCGAGAGAGATCTGAATGCTTTTCATACATTCACTACGGCAATTATGAATATGAATGCATAAGTCATGAGGAGATAACATCAGATCCCTTCCTCGTTTTAGCACTTCGAAAGTTAACGTTTATGCTTATATGAAAACTGATTATTTGAGTTCTAATAAACCCATAAATATGACCCATATTTAATCCCACTAACCTCGATCGCCTCGATCGATATGAAAATATCCGGTGACCACCACCTTTCAAATAGTTGATTAAAAGAATATCACTCCACTTCAATAACGAGAACATGAAAACTCACAAATTTGTTATTAAGTACAACAACAAAATTCTTAAACTGAAAGTAGTCAGAGTTTCATTTGAATACATAAAATCTTAGACTATCGAAAAACTTTTTCAACACGCCTCTATTAACAACAACAATCTTACAACAACGGCATACCATTACCGATTAAATGGAAATTTATTCAAAATTTCATTAAACTTAGAAACCGAAAAGCTTTGCGGCAAAGTAACCATGAACACTTGAAACTGTTTGTATAAACCAAAACTCGATGTGGAAAACTAATTTTCTTAGCCAAACACAAAGCAAAAGGGAAAGACAAAACGTATGCCCAATTTGCCAAACCATGCACACACACACACATACATACATATATATGTGTGAGACTTTCTCCAAGTATTATCAAGTTCGAAAAACTATATTGGCAGCAATGAACCACTGAACCGAACAAAAGAGTGAGGAACTTCTGCCATTTGTGAGAAATTGGGAAAGTTTAATATTCTCAGATACTCATATTTTCAAAAACAACAAACGCAACGTGCAAAGTGCTAAGACGGATTAGCAACAGCAAATGAAGTGATATTGTGTGAGGGACTCATCAAATAGTTAGTTTACGGTTGCAAAGACATTGTGGCTGCATGCCACCAATGCATACGCAAACCAATCAATGAGCACAGTGTTGAGAAAAATGACCGTGGGGAATATGAAGAGTGAACGCGTTTGTGTTCGGGAGTCTGAGAATGTGTGTTTATTTGACACTGGCGCCATACATACACACACGCACACACAGTTGCAGCCAACAACGACACATTCACATTTACACGGACACACACCAAAATGGCAAGCACTCACAAGAGCACTTTTTAGAAATATGTATGTACAATATTATAGACACACACACATACATTTTTAATATTTTCTAGCTTGACTACGAAGCCTATGTAGACAAACTAATTGCTTTGCAAATCACTTAAGATTTCATTTTTCGTTTATTTGTTTTTAACTGAAAATATTAAAGAAGAAAACTATTCTTCGTTTGCATATGTGTGCGTGTATGTGCGCGAGTGTGTGTTTAGGAAGATTTCAATAATTTTGAGTTCTGTAAGTGCAGATATTAGAAGTGTATACAAATTTGAAAAACATCAATTAGAGCTGCAAAGGTATACTTTGATTACTTATTCATATATGTGTGTGTATTCGTAAATTTAAATGTGTAAGCCCACTTGTTGGCATAGATGAAATGCTTAAATTGCTAAGAGTTGTTTCTTTTGGCAAATTTATGTAAATGTCTGTTAAATTAATATACGTAAAGGATTTGGAAGCAGCTCAGACCAACTCATAGAAAGAAATCTATGAAAAGCATTAACGCAACTTGCTAGATATCTTACTTACATACTTACTTACATACTTACTAACTTACATACACACTTACTTACTTACCTACATAGCAAGTCTCACTTACCTACTCTGTTACTTGCTTACTTACAGTGTTACTAGCTTACTTATTTACTCACTTACTTGCCTACTTATAATTCAAGTCGTCGGACTATAATAAGGATAAGATTCTTAAGCGGCAGCAGTTTAGGTCTCAGTGATTCTTAGCATTCCTAGATCCTTCAGGACGAAATAATAATAGTCCCTAGCTCCCGGTTATTGCTGATTCCTGTTGTTGTATCAACAAATTGCTCCATTTTAATGAATATCCTTGCTGTTGGATATAAATCAGAATCATTTCAAAGTCAAAAGTACCCTGAAACGTATTAACATCCCGCGATCCCTTATAAATGGTGCACGGTTGACGCTGCTTGGAAAGCCAATGAGTTGAATCGTCGACAACATTTTAATATGCCCAATTACACGATAAAGTTACCTATTACAACAACTCAGGGTCACTTGGAAAGGATTTCGCGCAAACAGGTATGTACAAGTAAGCGCCACGCTTGCGGCGCAACAGCACCCCTTGACGCACTTCAAGTGCCCTCAAACACTTTGGCTAGGACGGTCATTATAAAACCATGATGGCTGCCAGGGAGCCAACTTGTAGGCCGCCGGCGCTCAATTCAACTAAATGAATAGGGTTGTATGTAACAGTGGTGGTTAAGGAAGCGCGCTTAAAGTGATTACGATTCGCGCAAGTCAAGTGACTAAGTGACCTTGTTGAGGGCTAATTATGTAAGACGAAAGCGATACTCGATTGCAGAAATCAAGGCTTCCAAAGCAAGCCACTGATTATTGGGAGATACATATACATAGTAATTTACTTAGTTAGTTACTTTCTTACTTAATTAATTACTTTCCTACTCATATATTTACTTAATCACTCGCTTAATTAATAACTTTCACACTTGCCTAATTACTTACTTTTTTACTTCATTTCTTTCTTAATTAATTACTTAGCTCCTAACCTATTTGCTTACTTAATTATATATTTACCTTTCTTTACTTATTTTTTAGATAGTTATTTCATTGGCAATTTACTTACTAAAGTATGCGGCTTACTTATTTGCTTACTTATGTACTTATTTATATAGAAAACAAATAAATAAATGGGTAATTACGTAAGTATTTAACTAAGATAATGAAGAAGTAAGTAGAAATGTGAATAAGTAAGTAAAGTAGTGTGCATTTAACTAAGTACGTAAGTAATTTACTTATTGCTTACTTCATTACTACTTATTTGCTGACGTGATTACTTACTTACATACATACATACATACATATATACAGATAGTGATGGCGCAAACAACTCAGTCGTTAAAGATATAATGATATCAATTGGCTATTTCGCAAATGACATACACATACATATGTACTTAAACATAAATGTACATTGATTAAAACAGCGACAGTCTCGCGTAATTGTTTGATAATTTTCCATTAACCGTAAATGTCTCCCAAAAATAATTGGCATCGATGACTCCCATGCAATTACAAGTATATATACATTATCATAAATATGTACACAATTTATAAATGTACAAAAGTTTTCCGCCTTTAGAAGTAAATAAGTATATATCACCGTAACTTAGCCACTAACCGACTTTGCGATTGATTAGTTTATACAGGAAAATACGCACACATACAAACAAACTTATATATTATTGCGCACAAATCCTCCAATATCGTTTTGTATATTGTAAGTAACCTTTCATTTAAATAGAAGCTTTATGCAAGATTTCAAAACAATCGTTATTCTAATTATAATGCGGCATAAACTGCAACTATTTACTGGAATTATATACATGCATGCATATATGCAAGGTTAGTGTTTTTTCCTGATTCATATGTAATGTGACTTTCTAAAAGGCGTGCTGTTAATATGGCATGGATGGTATGCATAATTTATATATGCATATGAGCAGCCATGTATGAGCATTAAGTGATTACTAATAACAAAGTAAATGCACATGTAAACATCCATAACGTATATGTATATATATATATATATACATATGTATGTATATGCGGCAATGTTCGAGTATTTGTGCAATTGCTGTCGTAATATTTATGTATGAAAATATTAAATCGCATATTATGCAATTAAACACACATACATGCATACAAACATATATATATGTAACCAATTAATAACATACATATGTATAAGTAAAACCATATATGTATACCTAGGTGATTAGACTATGATTTGTTTCTGGCACAATTGCACCCAGTAGACAAAATTAACTGCAATACACTTTGCTTAATGATAAGTAATGTTTGAAAGTATTATTTTAGCATGTCTAATATTTAAAGCAAGTATTAATATTTAAAATTTTGCTTGGAGTGAATTATTTAAAATACACATTTGCAATATCATTTTGATTTACTAAGTACTATACACATTGGGATCAAAGAGTGAAGTAAAAGAAAAGCGGATAAAATAATTATAGTCAATTTCATATATACTAAACCCCTTCATCGGTATAAATAGCTCTTAAATAACTTGAAAAGAATGCCAAAAAACTAAACTGTTGTAACTATTATTTTCGGGTTGTAAGATTCACTACCCAAATGGCTTAAAATAAAAACATAGAAGGTTGCCATCTGTTTAAAAATTTTAAGAAATTAAGAATATTTATTTCTTAATATAAATAAACTTTACATAGTTGAAAGTTAAGAGTGGGAAGGAGCTTACAATTGAAAATCATGTTGAGCAAGGTTGCCACCTGAAAATCATTGGTAAAAAAGTTAATTAAATAGAGAAACTATACAAAACTGCGAGTATCAATCTGAGGGCATTTTAGAAAGCTTATATTGCATGTATGTTTTGAAGGTTGCCTAATTAATAACAAAAAATAATAATGATAGCAAAAATTTTTTTGTAGATAACTAGATTTTGAGACGTTCTGCCACCCATTTGAGAAATTTTTATTCGAGAGTGCTGATACAAATTATGTTAATGTTGATTTTAATATAATATAAAATAAGATATATTCAAAAAATAATAATAATAATATTAAGGCCTAGTTATATTTGCAAACTTTCAATAAAACAAATATTAAAAAATACGTAAATCTTTTGAAAGAACATATATTAATGCAATAAAATTTAATATTTAAATAACTCAAACTATACATAATTCTTATACCCTTAAGCATAATTTGCACCTTTTATAATTCATGGACATAATATGATCCCAATGGATGTGAGGCTTCTTTGAATAAGGAATAGTGCATCGCTTTTTAAATATGCGCTTAATTGAGGGTAAATTTTTTCTTTTTAGATCCTTTTAATAAAACTAACGTTTTGAAATCATATTGGAAGACTATTTCCACATTTAAAGCGAGATAATGAATGGTCTACACAGAAGGAGAGAATTGCAGACTGCCTTAGAATAAAAAGGACAAACACACTTTTCAATGTATGGTTCTTGCTTGAATACACATTTTACAAAAAAAAATTTAAATAATCATTAGAGATTTATCCAATTAACATGATAATATTATCTAAATACACGAATTTATCAAATATTTGGGCACATAATAACTCAGTATAGCCTATCCACAGGTGTTCTAAGATATTAGCAATTCAATAAAACAGAATAACACAGTGAAGTAATTAAATTCAATGAGATTAGCCTCCTCACTACAGTGAAATCGTAAAAGTCTATCTATTCTCTCCTCCTGCTCTTTTTTATGACCAATTTTATTTGTTGAAAATTTATATTTCTGCTAGGATACTTCATGTGTCTTACAAAATTCAGAAGAGAATGAGAAATAACAAGCAGATGTAATCACTGAGCAACAAATGTATGTATACATGCTTGTATGTTTATTCGAAGTCAATTGCAGGTTTGTATAAAATTATTTGTCATCCTCAAAGTATACTATGGAAATCATTAAAACATTTTGTTATAAAAAATAAAACATTTAAATTGCTATGTGTGCTTGCAACTGGTGAGCATTCATCATTGTCAACAACAGCGGTGCACATACATACACAATTCCATATGACACATGCAATTGGTGACGACAACAATATATGTTGCACAATACTTCTAGTTTCTAACTAAATTAAGCAACTCTGTGCAGCTGTGGCATCAAAATAATAGAATTTAGAAATAAAATTGTTAAAGTGAGAGGATGAACTAAAAAAAGCAAAATGTATAAATAGTTTTTGGAAATTTAAGTGATGAAAGTGAAAGTGATATTTCTTTTGATATGGATATATATTCCAGTTAAACAAAATAGAGAGAAAAATTTAAATTGTGACAAAAAATACTTTTGAAACCAATAAAATGCTGAAAATATTAAGTATTTTCAATTTTACCTAAATATTTTATACTCTTGCAATACTTATGAGTCATCTTCTCCTGATAATAATAAGTTCTGGTGCCAAAAATGGATAAACCTGAGTACATACTCAGGTATCTACCTAATATGTAGCTAATATAAGTATTTTAAAACTCCGCTTCGCTTTAAATTTTATAATATGTAAAATGTCTTACCAAAATTAAACGAGCGTATGGTCTTGGATATGGTGTAGTCTCGCGTCGAAAATTAGTGAAATCGATCAATGAATTATCCCAGCCACTTATGCTTAAATAACTTTCATTATTCAAGTGAGCTTTGTATATAAAGTGATTATAAGATATTCAGATACATCCGAACTTAGCGCTTCCTTCCTTGTTTCATTAGCATACTAACATGGATGTTTATGAATGTTTATGGATAACATGGATATTTATAATAATTCAGTAGGAGTGTGTCCTAAATATATGAATTTATTTTATTTTATTTTATATGTGATATGATTGCTTAGGCATAGAGAAAACACCTACTTTAACAAGAAGTTCTAAGGCTTCTAAATCATGGCAAATCGAACTAGAGCGTTAATATTGATTATACAAAGCCTTAATGGTAGAATGCCATGATGTTAAGAATAAAGCAACAATATCCAGAATTGGTAGAAAAAGGATGTTCACAAGTTCCTATATTTCTTTGTACTTAGTTGTTATCAGTTCACTTCTTAGCATCGACTTTTCGAATATCCGTCTTCTCAGTATTTAAATAATCAATCTCAACAGTGGGAGTTCCGAAATCAATTCACTAGGTTATAAAAGTCAACAAATTTAATATTTTCAAAAAAATTTAAATAGAAAAAAGAATGGAATATCAGTAAATGGACGTTCTGATGATATTCAATGCATAATCTATTTTCAAACGCCCACCTATAACCTATGGTAGATACAGACCATTAAACATACGGCCAATTGACCCAAATACCAATGCAAATTGTTTAGTACAAATTTCCAAACGAAATGCAAATATTTCCTTGACAAAAGTTAAAATTTGTCAGCCCCAATATGTTGATATGTGAGTGGGTGGGATAAAAATTTGTAGGATCTCTCACAACTTAGAAGAATGATCATTCTTGCACTTAGTCAAAATAATAACAATTAATATATCTTCCAAATAATAAGAAATACTGACAGAAAAAATAGATAGAGAATTAATAAATGCCGCACATATTCTCCTTAAAGCCCAGTAAAAATTTTCATAAGGAAAAACAAAATCATAATCGTTAAAGCTATTCGATTTGGATAAAATAAAAGCAAAACACCTAATCGTAGGCAACAAAACGTCTTTTAGAAGTGATGCATAAACAAAAGCAACTAATTTTTTTCAGAGATTTACAACTTATTCTCTAGGCCATAAATCCCATAGCCTACCCTGCTAGGTGGTGAGCTGCATCCAAATACAACTAGGTAGACATATTAGCAGCTCTAACAATTGCGGTAGTTGACAATGTCACCGCAAATGCAAACAGACGCACAAACTGACCCACAAGGGCATTTAATTAAATGCTAGTTTGTAAGTATGCACTTTATACACATGCATATATATATGCCTGCATGTATGTATGCAAATATAAATTAAGTACATGAATTTACACACTAAGCATTTAATGCCTACGCATTTGCGGTTGAATATAAATTTCAATTAAGCCATCTAAATCTAGCATGTGCAAATATACACCAAATGGAGGGGCTTCCTCCGCCCCAATCAATGCACCAGAATTTTACGAGCACCACCCCACCCACACAGCATCCGTTCATACCTGCTGTGTGCAACAAATATGCGGTGTTGCTGCTGCATTATTCAGGCCATTCTGTCGCTTCCATTAATAGAATCTAATTGGTTTTCAATAAATTTCGAATTTCACAAATCGAAAGCGATAAATTTTGTAAATTGTAAAAAATTATTGAAGTAAAATTCTCTGTGGGAAAATTGCGCGTAATTAATATGCATTCATTTTGAATTTGCAGTAAAATATAACGACAGCTGTTTACTAAGACTACTAACTAAAAATAATCAATTCCATATTCATAGCACAAAAAAAGTTGATTCGAACCCCTTCGTAAAAAATATATAGAAATGAATTGAGTTTTGCAAACAAAACAAGAAATAAAAAAATACCAATAAATTAATAAATATAGCAACTGGACCGTTCCGTTTTCACTTTTTTTATTTTGACCTTACAATTCCAAGCGCTCATTTGATTCATAATAAGGGATATTAGCGCTTAGTTTAAAAAAAAATATATGTTAAAATTATTTAAAATTTCTTTTAATAAAATTAACTTTTAATTTACCAGTTTTTGTCACCCGCTTATAAAATACGAGTATATCTATCATAAATCTAGTCATAGGCTTTCGATTCCAAAATTCTATAACCCACTTCATAGCAAAATGGTGAATGCCCGTATTCTTTTTAAATTTTTAATTTTTTTCAATAATAAAGACCATACAGCCACAGAAGCCACAATTGAAACACACTATAGCCTCAGACAAAATATATATGAGGACAATTGTTTCGAAAACAGAAAAGTATAAAAATATAATCTAATAAAATTCGATGAATGAATACAACTAAAATATAACTGTACATACATATGTATATAATATGGTAATAAAATAAATTGGATTGCAACGAAGCCACGAAAAATAAATGCAGAACACACAATCGTCGATTTGAGGTGGTAAACCAACCAAGTACGAAACTGGAAGCCTCCTACATCTAAATCTAAACTTAAGAAATAAGAACTTTAAATAAATAAATTAACGTTAATTATCTAAGAAAGAAAATATTAAAATAAATTTATTATAAATGTAGTTAGAATTAAAAATATATTAAATTTAAAATTAGTATGAATATATAAATTAAATTGAAATTAAAACGAAAATTAAAATTAAAAATATGTTTATAATGATAATAAAGATATTCAAATTTAAATAAAATATAAATTTATTTGATATTAATCTATAAAAAAAATGTAAAGTACAAGGAAATATATAAAAACTTAAATTAAATTAAACATAAGCATTGTATTCGTGAACTATGGCAAAAACGCTAAATTATACTAAATTAAATTTAAAGATTTTGAGCGAAAAATTTTTAAAGATTATTATTTTTACAAATTTCATTATTGTTATTGATTTTTTAATGCTTATAGGTTAGGTATGAAAAATAAAATGTATCAATAGCATAGCAATAGTAAATTTTCCCAAAAATTTTTACGTTGAACTTCAGAGGATTATAAATTTTTCGCTTTCGATTGATTTCCATTGCTTGGATTAGAAGTGCTCGAGCCACCAGAAAACCCGTTTGTTGGTTTGCATCATCGAATTTGAATGGAATTCATAGCAAAAACCACATCCGCAATCACTTGTAATTAAAATCAATTTTATTACAATCTCTATACCATGCACACACACATTCACGCATACACAATTGTTTCCAGTTTGCAATATGTGTCAAAGAATTGAGTGGAATGGGGATTGTATACTATTTGATTGGTTGGATATCAAAATTTATTAGGCGTTGTGAAATTGAACCGAAATAAAAATTTAGAAAAACTTTCTCGATTAAAAGCTAAATAAAATATGGAGAATTTTTTTGGTATATCTAAAACCGAAAAATATAAACAACAACAAAAAATATAAAATTTTGGTGAGCTACTGCCATAAACGTTCATCGTTCAAAAATGATTAAAGCTGATAAACCAGACAACAGAGGATATGTAGTTAGTAAGTATTTGGATTAACACAAGTAACAACTGTAGAAAAATAACTCCAACTGGCCAGCATTCACTTTGTTTCGAGAAATACATATTGGGATGCTACGGTACTGGCAGAAAATAACTGTCAATCAACTAATTAAGTCATAGTTAATTTAATATAATTAATTAACTAGTAATTTAATAATTATTAAATAATAATTAATAATATAATTTAATATATCTAAAGTATATCTAAATATATATCTAAGAGTTAATTCATACTAAAATATAAAACCAAAGCAGACTATTTGCCCCACGACAGTCGGATCCACGTAATCAGAACGCACCAGGATTTTTATCTAGCCAAGGAATATAAACCGGGAAGCGTTCCACAAAATTAATTGGCAATGTTTTTTCCGCTGCAACTACAAATATATTTATCAAGGCTCTCGTATAGATGAGACTGTAGAAATGAAAAAGTAATGGAAAAGAGCATGAAACATATTGTCAGAAACAAAAAAAATAAAACGATAAGTAGAAGCCTCGAAATGATATTACGTGTATAGAGTAAAATTTGAACGAAATCATTATGAGAGTATGCGATTAGTAATAACAGTTTGGAGAGCGTGAAACTGGCTATGGCTTCAGTGATGATGTTGTCGACATATCAAAAACGAATAGCAATCAAATCGGGTCTATATCGTTCAAACGCTTAGCAAAATAGCAAAATTACAACGGAAAGAAAGAGGAATACTTAAAAAAAACATTAAGTTCTTTCACTTTATGAAATAGAGGTAAACAATTCTCTCAAAGATCATCAGAGTAATGTGGCTTAGTGGCTCTGATGGTGAAGTAATGCAATTTGTTTTTGGCTTTCAAAATTTGATAAATCCGGTTAAAGTTGTCAGCTCGTCTTCCGTTACTCTAACAGAAAAAGTCGTACGAGATAATGCAGCCTTTCATAAACGCAAGCGATCGTAAGCCCTATATTTTGATAATAATTTTGAATAAATGTTTTTTGTTTCTTTCCTTCTGGTAGACAATGCGATCTCTACACCGATTGTGGTTTTAAAGTTTGCAACAGAATTCTATTTTGGAAAACAATTTGCTTCCTCAAAAGAAACATGTAATAACTAGAGAGAATATCTTCATCAAAATTCCGAGAAACTATTTAAATTAAAATACAATAAGATTATACAGCTTTATAGCTGTCTGGAAAATCTTAATTTCTCACGTTAGAGGTTAAAATAAAATAATAGAAGCTATTCGAAGAAGTTTAGAATTTAGGTCCCCGAACAACCTTACAGTAAATATAAATTTATGCACAGAAATGTTTCGAAGTCCTTCAAACTTGATTATGACATTAAGTATATATCTAACGATGGAAAATATCTGATTACTCTTCTCCACCTTACTCCCTATAATTTGCAAGTCTGAAGAGCTCCTCAAATGTGCTCTCCCTCCTGGACAAAATCTCCACGAGTAGAAAAATAAACAAAGCAGAAATAATTGAAACATAAACAGTTATACAGAGCATATGAAAAAGTTTCCGACGCCCTGGCGGCAACACAAAATTCTGACAATCACACGCACAGCTGCACACATTTACATAAGCACCGAATCCCTCGCAGATGGACAAAAATTAATATGCAAATTATGGTCAAGAGAATTTATATCACTTTTATGGCCTCAAAAAAGACATTAGGACACATTAACACTTAGGCAAACACTCACACATATGCGCACTGGTCAACCGTCAGCGGACGTGGGGTGGCGTGGCAGCAACACATTGGACTCTGTTGGCAACACCTGGCGGCGTGACGGTATATTGTATGCATAAGCCCCAGCAGTTTTCTGGCGCTCTGCACAGGGTGCGACATTAGCAGCTGCGACTAAATCAACATTTGCGCTCATGGCGACCGTTATGCTCCCGCAGCATGCCTTGGAAATATATTAATTTGCAGATACTCCAAGGAGACTGCCGGCGCTTGCGTAATGTGTGCATATATATATGTGATTATATGTGTATATAGATGGATTTTGAGTATGTGTTGGATTCGTCTGTATGTTCCGTGCGTGCCTATGTTCGGTGATTTTTTATTATTAGCAGCTTAAAATTCAATTAGTGCACCTAATTAGAAAAGTCTCATTTTAAATGCATGAAAATCTATTCACACAAGGAAGCCAGAAGAATAGCACTTCACACACATTTACATTCAACACACATACAATGTCACTTTTGTCCGTATCGAAAGTTGTATATATGTAAGCGTGTACATATGTACATGTTGTAAGCGCATATAGCTATAGCGTGATTTGCATTTTAATCAGCTTAATTTAGACGTTATTTTCTATTATTTGTCGACCGCTGTTACGCCATTCGAATGACCACTGTGTCAGCGCTGACTGCAGCGTCGCTATCAGCGCAACGACACATGCCACATGTTAAGTCGCCAATTGCAACAATCAATATATTTCCATTAACCGGTGTGTATAGCTGCAATTTTATGCATTTATTCTCTGCTGTTCATCTATTTATCTATGTGTCTGCATGTGTGTATGTGCGTGTATGTGTAAGCGCTTTCCGCTCATTTAGAAAACACAAGCATTTGGGTGCTGTGCGGACATTTTAACTGCGGTAATATTAAATAAAATATGAAGTGAGCCACACTGCACACACAACCAATAAATCCCCCCCAACACACACACTTCCACACATCCACTCACAGCACTCACAAATATACCAGTTTGCTTGATTTTATTTATTCAAAATAAATGTATTTAATTTGGTATTGATTAATGTCACGTACACAATAAATATAATTGTTTTGTACTCATATTCGGAAATGAATATTAAATAGCATGATGCCTCGGGCTACGCAGGCGTTTAAAAATTCATTTATGAAATTTGAAATGTCCAAATATATTCGGGAACACTTTTGTAATTAAATTGCGTAAAATTCCACTCACACACACACACATATATATAATATATATAAACAAATAACTACATAAAACCTACCTACTACCATAAAAGCGCGTAAATTTATTACATAGCAAGAACACATTCACATTCGAGTGTGTGTGGGTGTTGCATGTTGTTGTGTGAGTAAGCACCTTAATCGCCTAATATGATTGCTTCGACATTTCAATAAGTAAATAGACGCTACGATTAGCAAAACAAATTTGATAGGCAGATGTTGCATATGTAATGACACAGTAATGTACCAAAATTAACCAATAAATTATGCTAGGTTTAAGGTGTGACCCAAAACTAATAAATGGGGGGCGCTGTGGTTTTTTGAGGCCTGCAACAACAAAATAATAATAAATCGATGAATTTGATAGGTTGGTTGTACTTTCAGTGCGGCGTAAATATGAGAATTTCTTCTTAATGTTATCTCTTATTTCAGCTCAAGTTTACTCTGGTTTTAAATCGGAACAAAAATTTGGGATAATATGTGTTCTTGACCTCATAAGTTGAAGGTCACGAGCCAGAAGTTCCAAGATATTACGCTGATCTATTTGAAAGTTCAACATCGTTGGCTGCTGTTGAGAAACCTTCTGCCAAATCCCAACAACAATTTGCTTGTTTGTAACTATCTTAATTCAATATACATGTACAATGTGTAGGTTACCGAAGGCTTCAAGGTTCGAATTGTGATTGGAAGCCATAGAAAAATCTCTCTAAACCACGGTGATATTTCAAGTTCTATAGCTCTGACTTCTGCATTCATAAATATTAAAAACCCTGAAGAGGTTCCGATGAATAGGACAAAATCATGAACATATTATAGCTGAAAACTCTCTTTCTCTCACCACTGCTGTTTATGTTCGATTACAAACAGGGTTAAAATGTCCACAACATGGATTGATAGAGCAAAGAGAGTGATATTAGTGGACCACCTCTAAACACCGGAATGAACATGAGAATCATCTTGTGGGACTGTTAGTTCGAAATTCTAAATATCATGCCGAAGAAAAGAGTACCCTCTAAAAGTAATAATGCTGGTAGCCCAACGATCTTATGTAGACACTACATTCGGATGGTAAGTTCAGTATACTCAGTCAAATAATAAAATTACCAAACAAAAAAGACAGACTCGCAAAGCAGATCCACCTTGAAAAGCATAAAATGTATCTTATACAGCATGTAGGCAGCCGAAAAAGCAGTTGCAAATGAAAAATTTATAAACCTGATGAATACAAGGAAATCCCATTCCGACATAAATTAATATTTGAAAAACGAAATTTGAGAGTACATGTCTCTAATCCGCTGACACTAAATTATGGGTCAACGTGAGCCCTCGCAAAAACTAATACCAGCTCTTCAGCGCACGACCGCTCTGTGAGTCGATATGGAAATACATAGCCTTGTACTAGGACTTATAGCAACTCCACAGCTTTCTAGACTCTAAGTACGGCAGATTAGGAATGATCATAAAGAAAGATTTAAGTCTGAAATACCACAAATTGGTAACTTATTATATAAGAAACAGACATTCCTTCATTTGAATATTTTCGATAACAATAAACCTTATCGTCAGCAGCGAAAAAGAGCGGGCAATCATTGACAATTTGACAGAAAACATATTACTTTCATAATGCAGGGACTCTTGTTTATGAGAAATATAAGACGTCATCCTGAAGATGTGTAAACGTGCAGCCGTTATGCAAGCTTACTAAAATTATGAATTAAATTCACTAGAATTGTAAAATATAAAAAAAATTTTTATTCGACTACACTCACATGCGAAAATTCTTTTGATTTCATCTTTTAAATAAAATGAATTTATTTTCATTTCGAACTCGAATCACTAATTAAGCACAAACCCTCGCACCACATGCTGAGATGAGGCAAAATGTTTTGGATGCTCGCATTTATTTATTTTCCATTTTCCCGTATTTACGTCAGTCAGCTGCACAAACTGGCGCGACTACCTACCAAACTGGCACAATATTGGTAAATATTAATAATAGAAAATAGCTTGAATTTCTGGTAATCGAAATCGAATGTTAACCGTGCAATTGAAGGCACAATTAAAATTCCATAAATGCGTCCAAGAGCCAAAAGTGCGAAATGAAATTTCGCAACTTCAACTGCCAGCACAAACAAATTCAAATATATGTTTATTAGAAAGAGCGAGAACAATAACAATGGTAGTGAGTGGAATAGCCAACAAACGCTAAAGTTAATCAGCTGCAAAATGTGCGGTTATGCGACGCGTCAAAAGTAGTTGTCATAAAATGGACATAATTTTGCGGCATCAAATCAGCGCGGCATTCAGGCCAAAGTCGTTAAACAGATATGTATACATATGAATATGTCACATGTATAAGTACAGTTTTGAAACACCAGCAGTGAATCTAACATCTAACTCGTCTAAATATAAATAATTTAAATATTTTTTTTGATATGCTGACATAAGAGTGTAATGGTCTAGAAAAATTCGGGATTACAAAAATGCAATTTCAAAATACCGAAATTTGAAATTTTCGTTTTAATTGACATTTAGCTATGCTATAAAATTTTCACATTCTAAAATTGAGCTGTGAATAATGGCTTTTTGAAACCCTAGACTATCGAACTATGAAAAAATTTAATACTTAAATTTTTAGTAATATTACAGCCAAACAAATTCGAGATCACGAAAATGTGAAATCCAAATGTCGAAATTAAAACTAAAAGATTAAATGAAATTTAGCATACGTTTTTAATTTTTTTTAGATTTTGAAAATTCCAACTGTTAAAATTGGTGTACTATATTCTCTAAAACTCTAACGACCCGAGCCGAACCAGTCGAAGTCATAATTGAATTTAACATTTACTTTGAACAAAAACACTTTTTAAGATAATAAAATGCACTACAACTTCGGGATCCCGAAAAATTTTATGAAATTTGCTCTTGCTTTAAAACTCCAGCTAAGTGTAGAATAATAAATAAGTTAAATGTTTTAAATTTACTTATTGCACAAAAGTGCAGTTTGAAAATCCTAACCTTGGATATTACATTAATTGATAAAATTTATCTTTTTTTTATGTGCAAGAAATTATTGAATATTTGCTTGGATACAATATTAAAATTACAGCGAAAAATGTTAACACGAATTCGAAAACTCGAAAATGTGATTTTAAAATCCCGAAATCCTAATATTAAAACTTACACACCATGGTCCTGCGTGCCTGAGCTTAATATTCTCTTATTTTTAGCGTCAAATAAATAATGTTATATTATTAGTGACTAATAGCAGGATACCGCTTTTAGCTTTGTATTATTATCAGGGTGTATTAAGGCATCCAAGAACACATATATATACATACTGAAGTCAATTCTCTTAGTTGACAAATATTTTAATGTGATTTATAAATTAGAATGTAACAGAAAAAAAAAGTTTCGTTCGGTGTTTCCATAAAATCCGATGTTGATATTTTCCAACCCAGCAAATTCGTGACTCTGAACTTACTTCCAAATAACTTAAAGCACTTTAAATACTTTAAAGCATGAATAAATGTCTGAACTATATATTCCCTAAAAAAATCTTATTGAATTACTTCACACCTAGTAAAACTTGTTTTTGTTTCTCAATCTCAAATCTCAAATCGAGAATTCACTGGCAAATTAAAATCAGCTGTTTGACGAAACATCCTTACTTCTTCTGTTTGCAATTCTGCAAGCAAAGTCATTTTCTTAATGCCGTTGAAAAGCTGATATTTAAATTTGTCAGAGCAGCATGCAAATATTGAAAAAAAAATGTCTAAATGTTAAAGAGCCTAAATGTAGGCAAAAATTTACATTTTAATCGCAGGAATTAACTATATGTATTTATTAATACATAATTCGACTTAAAAAAATATTCTTCATATTCATGTTCTTCATATTCCGACATGTTCTAAATCACATAAATCCAAATCAAAGCTACAACTATGCATTCCACATTCAAAAATCTTCTATTTTGGACTTTGACGACTACACCACATATCATCATTTATGCAACAGTTCGAGGACAGTCACAAAAACTCCATGCTTGTGCTGATTTGAGAATTTATTGTTATTGCGCTCGTGTGAGATCGTTCGCAGGCAATTACAATTGTTGCCGCGACTGTGCGATACTCAATCAAACTCAAATCAAAACCGAAATTTGCTGCAAATTTTAATGTGGCATTTGACATGAGATATACTGCAAAGAGCGTGGCTGCCGACCGAGCAAAACTATGAATTCCATAAACACAAATACTCACACAAACGCGCACATCACTCAAATGTCATGAAAATCAAAATAGCAAAATGGAGAAATCGCAGCGCGCTAAATGGCGACATGGCAAGAGGCGGCCGTATTACACATTCGCTGTGGGCTATCTACAACGCGCGCCAGTATATATGTACGATTAATGGCCGGAAATAATAATAGCAAAGAGACAGTGACGGCTGCACGCGTATATATGGCTGTCTGCTCGTGTGAGTGTGTGTGTGTATATGATGTGTAGTAACAATAATCATTATCGGGCGGCTGTTGAACGCGCGCACGGTGACAAAGCGGCGCATTAATATTATGATTATTACGGGTGGCGCGCGACATGTGGCACCGTTTCTGCTGTGCGCCATCCCACGTCCAACCTGCGCTTGCTTCTGACGCTATTCACGCGTCACGCTATTTGCATTCGCGAATTCCTTGCTACGTACATACATACGTAGGTATGTGTAAATGCTTTGAGGTGGGTCCACAGTGCGCTTTCAACGACAATGCTTGAATTTAATATTAAAATATTAAAATATACGATACTTTTGCATGATAAGCGAAAATTTGGGTTTTGCTTTACACGCGCCCCCACTCACTCTGCTCTGCTTGCTCTGTCATCCACTGGGCCATTTACACGCTTCTCCGTTACTCAATTTTATTCCGTTTTTCGGCATATTGATTTTTTTGTTGTTTTTTTTTTTCGCGAAACTCCTCGCCCACGGCGCGCTGTGCCATTGTTACAATAACGACAACATACGCGGCGCATAAAACCAAGAACAAAGTGTACGCGCGGCTCGAGCACATGCAGTTTGTTCTACAGAGCAGCCAGAGGTCCGCGCCATTTACGAAACAGCGCCGTTGGTAGCTTTTGGCAGCTTTTAGTCATATCGCGTCGCGCATTTTCAATCTCAACGACGACGGAAATAAGACCCAATTTACGCGCATTACAAATCAATAAATTGTTTTTGGATGTAATCGGGTGTAAAGTAAGCCTAACGGGAAAATGTGGGTGCTGTGCGCGTGATGGGGTAAAGCAAGAACCAAAAATATTTTAATGATAATATAACACAAGCGAAAATTTCGGATTACTCATGCAAATTTTAGGGGGCGGTGGCATAATGTCTGTAATTGAATCTAAACATGTTACTGAGATTTCATTGCGTTGGTGCTTTAGTAATTATAAAAAATGCCACTGTTTAATAAAAGACAGATTAATTTATTAATGCGGCAGGTGTAAAGATATATTTGGCAGTAAGAAATGCCGCGTTGTAACTTTGTAATCGTACGCATTTGCAAAAATTGATACTTAAACAAAACAAAATATAAATATATACCATTTATACCATATATACATACCGCATATACCGTCAGCAAAAGGTGTCTGTGCTAGAAACTGCAACAGAAAACTTAAAGACGGAATTTAATTTAATAAAAAAATAAACTTCCTACATATTTCGGAATTGCTACACATTCCAATTGAATCTACTGCTGTATTCGAAAGAAATATTAAAAACCAGGTGAAGAATTCTTAACGATGAAAGTCCTTTTTATGATATCTGTAAATAAAACACGTATTGGGAATTCCTTGAGAATCTCTTAGGGAAAAATTAACATCTGAGAAGCTTTGGAGGCTATTTAGCTGCCTGAAAAACCCTTTTCTATATCTGCAGCTTTGTCTAGACTTTATAATGTTAATGAAAAACACCTAAAGGCTGTCGTTTTCACCTCCCACTCTATATCGTTAACGACATTAACAGATTTATATTCCATCTCCGACTTCGCAAGTTTGAATGCTAACACAAATACATCAGAAAGCCATCGAACAACCTTTAAAATGCCAGATATATTACATTTATGCACATACAAGTCTTACGTAATATTCCCGTAAATCGGTATTAATCTTTACAATGTTCTTCCTTTTGCCAGCAAGTTCTGACTTTAATATTAGGCAGTTAGTTTTGGCGTCCACTTCCTCCTCTTTCCACCAATCGATACCCGATTGAGTGTTTTCAAAGACACTCTCGGAACTCTTATCCATTCCGACATTACAATGCATGGCTCTAACTCACTTCGCAGCTCACTTAAAGCCAACATTTATCCGTTAACGGAAGTTCACGCGAATGGAAATAAAATAGACAATTTGGCACATGCGGCAAATTGGACAAATTCGTTGAGTTTATTGGCTTCATCAGCACCGTTAACGAATGAATGTGCACATGTAAATATATGTTGGTGTGTGGGTGTGGATTGCGTGCTGAGTATGTCATAGAAGAAAGAGAAGAGGAGTAAAATTCACCAAGTGTCTTTCTTACTTTGTCGCAATTTTGATTTACATCGTCAGCGAACGTCGCTAGTAGATATTAGCTGCTTGTGAGGTATCTCCCGACGCCTCAGCCTATGTGCAACTTGTTGCATTGTTGCTTGCTATTCTTTTCATGATTTCTCATTCATACACTAGCCTATGCCTCCATTGTAGCAAGCCACCCCAGCATTGTCATCGTCAGCGTCGTCGTCGTTTACTTGATTCATTTGTTTGCGACACTTTGTCAGCCTGTCAGAATGTCAAGCATGGAGCGAAGCGCGTGCCGCTTGTTGCTCCACCATACTAACGGTGGCAAATATAGCGTAAAAGCTAATGCTTGTCACGTGTTAATGTATGGCGTTTTTATTAGATGATGATGATGCCACAACTACACCAGCAGTGACTTCGCGTGGCAAAAGTATGGTAAATATGTATGAATATATGTATATATGTATATGCTGAAATTCGCATATCGTTACACTTCAGTTCACTGCATTCGAAGCCATTCGCTGCATTCTAGCCGCCTACCGTGCAAGTCCGTGCTACCTTTGCAATGCTTGCACTCACCTCTCTCCACCACAAAATGACCCTTATGGAATTTATTATGCTCTTCATCATCATTCACTGTCGTCCGTCCATAAAAGAGCCTCTCGATTTTCATTTTCATACTTTTTCATCTTATTTGATATTGCTTGCGCCCTCTATTTTATTTTCTCTCATTTTGCGCGCTCCCCTTTGTGCCCACGTACTCTCTGTCTTTACTCCACTCGTATTTCCGTTTATCATAAATGCGTCATATTTTTCGCTATGACAACATAAAATGAAATAATGATTGTCATTTAATACTTTTAACCTGGTCTCAGTGAACCCGGCTACATGAGTGTTTACAGCGCCCCCTTAATAACCCGCAACCGCTGGCAGACGCTTTGAGGCAGCTGTGGCATAAATGCGATATAACTGTATGAGGCCTATGTATATAAGTGTGTGCTCATACATATGCTCACATAAGTACTCACATGTGTAACAACATATGACCTCACGAGCAGAGCAGCATTACATTACTAATGATGATGCACACTTGTTACTCAGCGCTATTTTCTTTGTTCTCGGTATTTCTTTTTCTGTGAAGCCGCTGAAATTGGCATATGTTTTGTTGTTTTGTGACACGGAAACACTCTAGTTTATAAAAAAAATTAAAAATATGGAAAACTGATGAATGACAAACAATTCCCCACTTCTCGGCCCTATCAATATAAATACGGAAATGTGAAAATGTGTCGAGCACTAGTCACACATCACATACATAAACACACTTGGAATTGAACATTTCTATTCAGACTTTTTTTTTTAATTCCTTTAGAGAAAATAATCGAGCCAACCGTCATCATTTGTAGCATTTGCCTTTGAAGCACTGCCTCCTTCAAATCAGATTAGAATTCATTGAGTCATTTGTAAAAATATTTATAGCTTACATAAGTATCTATTACGGAGCGAATTGAAAGCATTTCCGAGTATCATTTAATAAGTTAGTTTCTCATTAGAGCATGCAGAGAAGCATTAAACTAAAAATAGTTAACTTAATGATGTTGGAGTTGATGGCATCACTATGGTAATAAAATTAATGTTGGCAACACGTTTACAAGGAAAAGACTTGCAAAATAAGTGTTTACTGAGAATAAAGGGTGATTCCAGAGTTCTTGTCGAGTATTTATAATACTAGTTATAAGTACTAAAAGAAAGCTGTGCGAATTTAAATGAATAAAACTAATTGATATATAATTGTGTTAAAAATAACGGTAAATTTAATTAGAATTAAAAAGCTTTGAAATTTACTTTTAGGATAATTTTTATTTAAAATTATTTTTCAATTTTATCATATTTCTGGATATATATTGGGTTGTTCGGAAAGTCATTTCGTTTTTTCCCGCCAGAGGACTTAATTACGTTTTTTCGAAACTAACTTCACACTTAAGCCCCATAACCATTATATGTCATGAGAGCTGATATTGCAAGGCTTGTGTGTGAAAAAGTTCTATTAATTCTACCCAGTAGTTTTTGGTTGGTGCCTTTTTAAATATGGAGAGCAATAAGCAGCATTTTCGTCATATTTTACTTTTTAACTTCAGAAAAGGTAAAAATGCTGTCCAAGCGAGAAAAAAATTGACGGATGTGTATGGAGAAGGCGTGTTAACAGTACGCCAGTGCCAGAACTGGTTTGCAAAATTTCGATCCGGCAATTTTGATGTCGAAGATGCACCACGGTCTGGAAGGCCGGTCGATGCGATAAAGGCATTAGTTGATGCAAATCGGCGAATCACCACACGAGAGATCGGTGAGAGGTTAAATTTGTCGAATTCAACTGTTTATGGCCATTTGAAAGGCATTATACGAAAACTGTCTTTCATGTTCCCCAAAAAAAAACGAAATGACTTTCCGAACAACCCAATATTTAGATTGTATTCGTTATTTTACTCCATTTTTTTATGTACAAATAATGTGTATCACCTGGCAATAGTCGAGTGGGGTGGCAACACTGATTAAAAATTTTTCAGACTTAAGTGATAACGTATGGTATAACGTTGTTAAATTGTTTGGGGGGGTTGTAGTCATCCCACGGAGTTTTTGTGTTCTCAAAACCACTTCCTTTTAGAAAATTGGTACATTGCACATGTATTGCTCATTGTTTTGTTAGGATAAAATGAACATAGTGAAAGAAATTGAGTCTTTATTCTCTCAGAATTAAACGTCACTAAAGGCTTTCAAGTGGTCTTTAGCTATAGATGGCACTGGACCGAGGTTATATTGATAAGGAGAGAATCACTTCAAATAGTCAACACAAACGGGTAAAAATGATAGTATCAGCGGCGGTTAGTAGAGCTTCTATCATCTGATCAGACATCTCATAATCACATGGGCTTGTCATTAGGATCATTTAAGTTGACTCAGCTAAATTTTTCTCTGAGATAGCAGTCGACCGATGTTCCGATAATGTTCCGAGAACCAGAATTTGGTTCTTGCTAACCCAAATATGGGGTCATAAGTGAGTCGGGGGTTAAGCTCACAAGAAAGTTCAAGAGAGAAAGCATACATTTATATAGAAAATGCTTAATTTGTTGCACTGCAAGCTATAAATACTTAAAGAAACAAAAAGTTTACTTCGATTGCCTTCAATATTTGGCTTAACGCTGCCGAGCTGTAAATCTCCAAACCCATTTCCAGGCTCCTTAACCTCATGCAGACCGAGCAAATTAGGTGTGAATGAACCAAGGAAAGGAAATATCTAACTGATGAAGCGTTACGAAATAAAGCCACAAATTGCCTCAAATGGTGAACAGTGTTTATTGAAAGCTAAAGTCGGTAATGCTTACAACTCGGCACTTAGTCGGGACCTCTCACACCATGCCATTCAGCGAACGGCACAGCCAGTAAAACGTCATGCACGCCCACCATATTAACAGTTAAGCAAAAACAAAACTCTGTGAAGCTATATTCATACAAATAAGCTGATAGCAAAATTGTTTTTCTTGTTTTTACAGCATAACCGCGACACCTGCTACCCAGCATCCTTGGGTACAAGGTACATGTCAAAGTGGGCAGGCGGTGGCGACTCATGCTACTCGACAACTACCAGATTGGTTGGTACTTTTATGGTCGGTTTTTAGCTTGATTTTTTACAAACTTTGTTTTCCCCGCTTTTTCCACTTTTTTCAGTGCTTATTTATCAAGTTGCTTTGTTTGATTCGCTTTAATTTTTATTTTGCTCAGCAGTTCCACTTTTCTATTTCGTCTGCTTTTGCTTTACTCGTTTTTGCTTTCAGTTAATTCTGCTGCTGGTTTTTATTTAACTCGATTTTTTTAGCAATTGAATTTTAGAGCAACAATTGATGCTGACTGCTAAAGCCACGAAGCAATTGCGCTAGTATCAGGCTCAGCATGCTTGAATGTATACAGTGTTGGGCGATGAAATGGAGCCATTTGATGTTTCAACAGAAACCAATACCAGGTAAGCAAGGACACCTACCTTAATCTTGGTTTAATTACACTCTTCTTTTATTGCTAAAGCTGTAAGGAATCTATATAAAAATTATACCTTCCACAAATTATTCTAGCCCTGCAATGCTTTTCATGGTTACACCATAAAAATACCAGAAACGGCATTGCATGATTGCTGTTTCTAAATGGAGAGTAGGCATTAAAAAGTTTAAATTTCTGTTTTCTGAAGCCATGAAAAAAACTTCCACTTTTCCTGTACAAGCTGAAATAAAGTTGAAAGTTCAAATACCTAGTTTGCTTTGTCCTAAATAGTTTTATTTGGTAGCTATTAGGGTAAAAGAAACCATATATTAACAAGCAAAGATCGAATATGAAAATTCTGCTAGACAAATACATAAATTTTGGAACATAAAGCTCCCTAAAGCTTAATCAGAAAGCAAAGCTATATTTCTCATTTTCGTATATTCAATACTATGTAACAGAACTATGGAAAAGAAGAAAAAAATACAGATTCCAAAACTTGGTCAAAGCTTCTTTAACTGAAATTACAACAGTTTTCTTAAGCGAAAAAATTAAAATAATAAATATATATATAGACATGTTTCCTCTTTAGGGGAATATATTTAAGTAAAACTTGGTTCCATTTCCATGCATAACACCACGTGTACACCAACTACTGCACACAAGCGCACATACCCCCACAATTCGGTGTGGCCATTGGCTTTAGTGTTTATGCTGTTGGATAACTTTGTTGCCTTCATTTCGATATCGAGCGCAATAATCGTTTGCCTTACCATAAGATATAATCGTGTTTCACATGCCCCAATGCACCGTAAGCATAAACACCAACACACTAATGTGCAACACTCACTCACAGACACGCAAAGTAAGGCAAAATTTAGCTGCGAGAAAAAATCAAATAGAAATAAACACCTTCGCATAACCGTTATTTTACGGTGCTTCGTAAGCAATTGACTCTTCGAAGCTTTAAAATTCTCAATACATTCAAGCCATTGCTGATTTAATGCGAATATGATTTCTGATATTTTTTCACTTCCTCGCTCCATCATACCGTCATTAATATTATTGCTTGCTTTCGCTAATTTCACCTTTCTCATCGTTTTCGGCAAACGGAAACTTTGTTAGCGGAGCTTTTGTTTACAGATGCATTGCTACTAAATCGTGTAGAAATATTTGAATTGAAAGTTTAAAGTTGAAATCTTTGTTTATTTCAGAAAACATCTTATGTTGTTGCCTTGTTTTTGTAATCACCACAATGGAATGGCAAATTAAGCGTGTCATAATATTTTAAACTTTCAAAGCAAACTTACGTCAATAAGCACTCGAGCTATTTTCTCTCGAATTTCAACTCTCACTTGTGTGTGTGTCGTCCTTTGTTGATAAATAAACCCGAAAATTTGGTTCAAACGAAATAAATTTCATTCATTACAATCAACCCTTCGCGCAAACTTATTGTGACAACCACAAAGATATGGTAATGTGTTGTAATAAATGCTTTGGAAAATTTTAATTACAACAACTTATGTCCATTTTATTGAAACACAGAAAAAGCAAACAATAAATGTGATAAATGAAAATTAGGGTTAACAGAAGTGTCAAGTCTGCCATTAATTGAAAAGGGCCGGAAGCTAAGCGACAATGAAAGCGGCGTCGATTTAAGTTGCGAGCCAATTAGATGGATGGATAACTGTGACAAACTTCAAACCGAAGCTTAATAATGTAGTAAGTAGGCGCTCAAAAATTTGCTAATGCTAATACTTATTTTGGTGAAAAACTTCTTATATAGTTAGTTTACTTCTTAGTTATTTTATATAATGTCGCGGACTCTGGCATAGTTAGAATCGTGCTGAAAGGCAGCCGTTATGTAAGTAAAATTTCAATAGACTAAATAACTGTTATCCCATGAACGTATGAACTATTATTATGATTTGATCAGTATTATAACCTGAATGGCAGGCATCAAGAAGAAACTTCAGATATGAAATTTTCTGCTCCATTAAAGACTTATGATAATTAAGTTAAAAGGTTTATGTTTAAGAAAACATAGCTAGTGCAGAGAATGTTGTAAATAAGCTCTTGAACTTAGCCGAGATTCCTGTGTATCATAAACTCGAGTTTAACTTTGTGCGCTTTTGAAAAATTGTGATCTCAGCTGGTTGTTTAAGAAACTCTGAGTTATTCTGTACTTGTGCTATATATATACTGGTTGTTTACGATGCTGAACAGTAAGAATAATCAACGGTGCAATCAAATCTTTCAGTGGTGTGTACAAATTGTGCCACTCAACGATGTTTACGATGCTGAACAGTAAGAATAATCAACGGTGCAATCAAATCTTTCAGTGGTGTGTACAAATTGTGCCACTCAACGTGAGTGTAAGAAATATCTTTTATATTGTTGACTCTGTGCTTGTGTACAGTGTTTAATACTAAACACTGAAATGGGCAGTAACAAGCGGATGGAAAACCTGTTGAAACTCTCCGAAAATTCTTTCTCTTCCGATACTACCCCATAATAAACCAGCTTCTTAGTTCCGTTTAAGCCCACCATTTTTTGTTCTCACATATGAGTGATGATTTCTTTATGGTTTGTTATTTTCAGAACTTCTTTTACTACCTACCAGAAAAGGATAGCACAGTTCTGAAGAATTGGCGTTAGCAGGGGAAGATAAAAGTCTCTGTGATGTTCGGAAGATCTTAGAACCGAAATTGTAAATTGTACACCCCAAATCCTTTACTTGGTAGTGTTTAATGATCAAATAACCTCAAAGTAAAGGCCAAAGGAACAAAGTCTGAATAGAGTACTCTTAGTACATTTTAACGTGAAGGTATTTATCAGAGTCTGAGGCGATCAAAAGACTTTTTGAGTAAAACAATAAGAGAAAAAGGAAATGAAGTAGAAACAACACCTGAAGAATTAAAAAATCGCAAAACCAACAATATTTTATCACAACTTTGATTTGAATATAGGTTTCAGGAAAAATTTAAATCTAAGAGAGTTACTTTAAAATGATAGCGAACATATGTTTGAAGTAAAAAAGAAAATAGGTTCAAGGCGTAATTGACTAAGCTAGAAATCACTTAATGAGCAACAAACTATAATCACTTCATTCGATGGCTTTCAATGATTATAATCAATTTAATGAGCATTTGAAACGGAGAACGCTAATGCAGTCATCGCAAAAAGGCTCCCACAACGTGAAACCATACAAATGAAACACAAACAAACTGTCATATCACAGCATTAAACAGAACCAATTTGACTGTGAGCACTTCCTGTGGCGGTCATCCGAGCCCACAAAGGACGAAAATTTAATTGCTGCCAAATAAATGGTGCTTACGGCGGACACCGCAAACAACCCCTGGAAGCGATTGTGTGCAAGCAAAAATTGTCTGGACGAAAAAAGCGAAAAAATGCCAACAACAACAAGTATAATTACACAGAATAAGAGCAAAAACAAAGTAATGCCAGCAGCAATCAATGGGATTAAGTGAATTTCACTTTTAGTTGTTGCTGGAAGGACAAAAATATGTCAACTGTAAAGTAGCTGAAGGGGGAGGGGATCACCAGCAACCAGCAACAGCATCAGTAAGCAAATAACGGTGTCAGTGGTGACAACAAAAGAAGTGATAATATTAAAGTCAATTGCTGACTATAGACTAACACATACAAACAGATGGACAATGCCGTAAATGCATAGGAGGGGTAGTCAAAATTGGAGGCCTAATGCAGTTACAATAAAAAGGAGAAAAATAGAGGAGAGGAAGAACAAATTTAAAAGAATGAGGAGTTTAAGTCTCCACAGAGTGGCTAGAAGGGACCAGGAGAGGTTTCCTCATGCAAGCTTACGCACAAATTAAAGAATTGTGTCTGGCAATCAGCCTTTATAATTGGTGCAAGGGTCGAGTTTTCAAATTTAATTCAAGAAATTTTACTCATACCAAAAAATTAAAAAAGAAAATAAAATTTAACACAACTGCGCAGAAAGCTACACTCGAAACAACACAGTGGAAGCACAATCAACAAGCCTGGTAAGCAAACACTTGACCTCGTTGCGGAAATCACACAAGTGATTATTCATTGCATTTCACAACGTACCCTCAATCTGGCCACTCGCAGAATTTTTAACCAACTTTTTTCTCGCTTTTTTCGCAGACAAATGCACAAGTGCTCTCGTGTGTGTATATATGTGTGAGTGGGGGTGTGGCAAGTGTTTGGTTTGGTTTTTTCTTCTTCGCCGAAAAAGATCAAATTTATGCCAGCTTACGTTTATAAACTTCCAACTTTTCCATACAACATTCACCCTGGCAAGGTCCTACAGTTGGCTGCCATTGCTGCTTGAGAGGGAGCCTGTGTCTGCTCGAGCACAGGCTACCGCCTGCTACCTGCTGCCCTAACACAGCAGCTGCTGGCAACAGAAAGCAACGCAAAATGTAAATTATACGCCAAACAACACCCGAGGGGGTGATTAAAAAATAATAAATTTGACTTAGAAAAATAAAGTGGTACACCCTATTAAAGCCACAACCGCATCCGCCGCGAATGGATCCATACACGCAGCCGAATGCCCGGCATGCATTCGAGGTACGCACACACCCACGCACATACCCAAATGGACGCACGCAAGCAATTAGGACATTTGGTGTTCACTGGAATTCACAGAAAATTTAAATTTAGATAATACAAACAGTGGGTAACATATTGTCAGATCAGCTATTTTTTTGATACTACTGTACTTACTTTTAATACTTTTTCATAAGATTAATTTTATTATTTTTTTTCAGGCAATGATCAAATATCACATAATTAAGATATCAAGTATGAGTTCTATTTCGCAACTCAGCTGGGGTATGTGACAAGGAAATCATAAAAGTTTTATTACCAGTCATACGTCTTAGTAATTGCATTAATGGTCAAACCCAAACATTATTCAGTCTCTTTATAGCCAGAACCAGAACCACGTTGGAAATTTCTGACTAAAATTTTCTTTAAAAAATTATTTGTTTACGAATTTTATATTCAAGAAATCTGCAATCGTCTCACACACTGTACATTCTAACACAATGGGTTACCGCCGAGCTCTCCACCGAGCCCACGTTGTTTTCTGCTGGCACAACCAACATCTGTTGCTTAACCTTCTATGTGTGAACAGCAACATAAAACGAGAACAAGAAAAATATATTGTGGCTCCCGTTGGCACAGCGCAAAATTTAAAAATTCATTCGGCCTTTCATTAGAGCAAGGCCTCACTTTACTTGTGGCTATAGCACACACACACTCTCATATGACCGCTGGCAACACAGTTCTATGTGTGTCAATATGTGTGAATTTAGTTTTCTTGTATGGCCCATTTAACAATTTTTGGCACTCAATTTTATGTGGAGCGTATGCCAGAAAACTTTGCCACCTCTTCAACCAACACAACCCACACCCACACAAACGTCACTAACCCATCGTCGGCGCTCTAGTCTCTGCTGCTTCACACACTGCTTCAGTACACAAAGATCGTAAGTACTTCATTTATATGGCAATTTCGGTTTTAAACGTTGCAGGCGAGAATTTGTTGTAATTTGAGTTTGGCACTGCGGCATATGAGTGCTGCCGCTGCCGCTTCTGCTGCTGTTGCTGTTGCTGTTGCTGCTGAAGGAAGGTGGCCGGCGGGTGAGCTCAAATCAAGCGGGGATTTCTGCTCTCACACAATTGAATTTGATTTGCGGTACTTAAATTTATGATCAGACTGGGAGTAGGCACTAACAGACGGCAGCCACCTTATACACACACACACACACATATGCATTAGGCGTCTTAGTGTGAATGTGCCACAATTGATGTGTGTCTGCGTGAGTGTGTGTGCGTGTGTGCGTGTGCCCATTTATATGGTGCTTGAGTTGCTTGCTGGTGCATTGTGCAGTTTGAGCTTAGTGCATTACGCATGTGTATGTGGCTGTGTGTGTGTGTGTGATGCTTTGGGGCAACAGCAGCAAATGCGTCGGGTGTCAAAGTTTATATTTTATGTTGTGCGGCTGCTTTCGATTCTTTATGTTATGCGGCTTTTGTGTGCGTGCACGTTTCCCTGCGTTAGCATGTGTGTATGTGCAGATACGGTTTTTGGCTGCTGCTGCTGCTGGTGTTGCACCAACTTACTAATTCAAATATGACATGCAGGTGAAGCTGTTGTCGGCCTATATTGACTTTTAGCTTTCTTTTGTGCAATTTATTTAGCCTCGGGTTAAACTTTTTGAGTGAATCAAAATGTTTTTAGTCGAATAAATTTCCGACATGAGCATGGCTATGTAAAACATTCTTATATACATATACACATATGCTTCACAATGTGTAGGAATGCCCGAATGTTATAAGAGTAAGCACTCCTGTTTGGGTTATTAGTTTTTTCCTGAGCGAATATCTATGCTCATTCCCTACAGTGATGGGAGTGGAATAGCGGAGAGGACGCTAACTACCGTTTCTGCAACACTTAATTTAATTTCAATTGGTAAAAAGTGGTCTGCAAAGCTCAATTGCTATCATACCTACATATTTAAGGGTTGAGCTTTATTGTTAATGCTGTTATTGTAAAAGCACAGCCTAAGCAAAGCTTAAGAGAACGATGCAGAGCGGGCAGCGATAATTTGCGTTATGCTTTGAGCTCCAGTCAGCTTGACTGAGCATATGTTTTAACTAGTCAGGTTTGACTATGAATGCTGACATCGGGGAAATCTAAAGTTAAGGAAAATATTATTCGAAATTGTCAACAAAATCTTTTATTATACCTATCGAAATAATACTAAAATTTAATCACAAGCGTAATTATTACTTATTACGACTGACATTCTACATAATATCATCATAAACGCTCTAGGTTTAGAACCGGGCTAAAAAATACACTCTAGCATTACACTTAGCACCTAATTGTAGGCAATGTTTTCTTACTATAGCCACATATCTATTACTATACTGAGTCATATTTAGATACGAATATTAAATGAAGGAGGAAGGTTGAATGGTTCTTACCTTTTATACTATAAGCACTCTAAAATTATATAAAGATTCATCCGAAGCATACCGAGGAGATACCGCTTGTTTAATCCCACACCAAGGAGCAAGCAACTACATATGATATGTCGAGAGAGACTAAAGAAAACAAAATAGAACCAAAGAATACCAGTGTCGTACTTCTTAAAGAGAATTTACGAGCAAATTTATTGTCAATCCAACCTCTGACATCATATCTATCATATTATGAAATAATATAGGCAACTGAGATTAGAATCTAGAAGGAGGAGATCCTCCCCCCAATTGCAAAATTCCTCTATTTTTCAACACCAACAAAAAAACACTTTCACAAAATTTATAGCTCCCACACGATACTAGAACCGTGAGTTATTGTTGTAATTGTACAGTAATACGCAGTGTAAATTTTAATATTTTTCCTTCCTTTTGGGAGTTTATGGCAAGCACTAGATACTCTTATTTTAAACAAGTTCTAAGAATGCATTATTATAATTATAACTTTTTGGCATTTAAATTAATATTTATCACAAAAGGAAAATTTAATAATAATTATTTCTTTATAATTTCACTAACCTTAAAAGAGCTGATAGTAACACTTCCGCGTTGGTTCCGCGAAGGCCTGGTTGAAGTTTATATCTGTAATGAAAATAAGCAAAAATGTTGGTAATCTTTCCACTACAACCAGTTTTACATATCTACAAAGTCACCATCGCACACATACAAGCATACACATACATCGGAAGTAAATCCTTCTTCTCAGAACACGCTTGCAAATCTATATCACAGATTCTTTAGATCAAAAAAATCCTAAAGCCCAAAACCTATGCAATTACACATTGCGTGTGGCACTATTTACAAGCACCCTATTCCACATATGTGGTAAACAAATCGCTCGCAATCAGACAATAAGTACTGCAAATTATTACCCGGGCACTTGTGGGGCTGCGTCAAGTCAAGCACATGTCAAACGTTTAAACAACGATTGACTTAGACATCTATTAGACATAATCATGGCTGAGGCAAACACACAAACACATACATCCATGTGTAGAAAGAACTGGTAACTCGGCATGGAGCAGACATCTCGACATACTCAACGCCGTCGCCAAGGATGCAGGACCTGTCCCCGAAGTTTGCATATTGCAATTTATGCGCCTTACTGGCCAACAAAAGCAACGGAACCACCGACACTAACAACAACAACACCAGCAAACAGCAATGAGAATAGCCAACTATTTGTGCTTATGGCAGAGTTAATGCCAGAGCAAATGCCAGCCGATGCTGTTGACATCGAGCGCGCCGAGGCAGTGTGGCAGTCAGCCTGTGACACTGGACATACAGGAAGCAAGGAAGGAAGGATGTCACTAACAAACAGAAAGTAAAAAGAATGACGCAAAAACAACGCCAACAACACACCGCTGAGACGCAGCTGAGACGCAAAAAACTAAGCCAACGAACCGACTAACTCGAGGAAAATATTGATTTCCGTTATGTAAAGTTCCCATGATATACACCACGACAAGGATTAACGTACAGCGACCAAGCGAGAGCAGCATCCAACAACAACAACAACAACAACAACAACAATGCAGTGCAAGGCAACGCAGTGCAAATGGGTTTAGATGGCGAACTCACAGCGCGGGGCGGGAAGTTATGCAAATGCACGCACATGGACATGTGCAGCACACGCTCACACATACTAGCATACATCCACAGGAAAGCGACACAACGCAACGAAGTGAACACACGCCACATGCGCTCAGCTTGAGCTGAGTTTTATAGTTTGGCCACCACGGCGTATGAGGAACGACCTAAAAACTTTGGTCGAAAGTCATTCGAAAAAACAATAAATCGTTTTGCATACAAAATAGACGCGTAAATGGTCAGTCAACGTAGCTGGCAAGTGGGCGCTGCACGAAGACAGCGGGCGCACAGCAAACGGACCGTTAAGCGAACAAGCCATGGTGGAGGAAAGCCATGCTGACCGCCAACAAAACATGACGAGCCACCGAGTTGGGTGTGTGGGCGGGTGTGGGAGTATAAAAAATTGCGACGTTCCACGGAATGTAAATAGAGAAATGCAAATAACAGATTGATGCAACGCCCGCAGTGAAATGCGGGACGAGGTGCGGCTGATTAGAGGGTGGCGTAATTCAATGCGTTGCCGCACGTGGCGCTGACGTTCAACTTGCGAAATTGGCATTTCGGGCAAGCCGCACTGTTGCAGCAGCACGTCAAATGCCACGCAGTCGCGCTACTTGGCGAAGAAGCAAATACAACAAATACAAACTATATAAACTATATAAGAAGAAGCAAGTAAAAGCAACGAGTAAGGAAGACGATAAAGCCAAGTGCAACACTTAGTTGTAAAGTTTGCATTTTACGCCATCACTCTTATTTTATAAATTAAAATGATGTCGGTAGCCGGGACCTGGTGCAATGTATGTAAATGAGCAGTCGAGTACATGCCCGCCACTAGTTGTAAAAGTTTAATTGCTAAAATGTGATGGCGTTTCTGCTGCCGTTGCACACAGTGTGTGCTTAAAAGTGTATGCGTGTGTGCGTGCGTGTGTGTGTGTGTTCGCATTACTTCACTTTTTCATTCTACACGCTTCAGTTGCGCACTTACGCTCTTATGGTTTTGCATAAGTTAGAATATTAAATCGTGTTAAGAGAAATGCGTGTAGTCTGCTTGATAGTTTCAACATAAAATTGTAACTTTCAGGTAATAACTAAGAAGAACCGGTGTTTTTGGCGCAAATGTATGGCAGAAAAGTTCTTCCGCGCTTAAATATATGTATTATTTGGTATGCGGAATTAATGTTCCGTACAAAAATCTGATTGTGTGAACATCACAGCAGACGTTGGCAATGTTAAATGATGGATGCTTAATTTACACATTTTATCTTTTTTATTGGCCTCGTAAACTGATTGAGCATACTTGGTGGAATTCTGCAAAGCACAACGCGAATTTTTAAATGCAATAAAGTAGGTAAAAAGAATTTTTTTTCAGAATATTTTCACTTGCATTAAATTTCTTGTAACTGATTTAATAAAATAAAAATTATTGGCAACCCTATTCAGATATTTTTTAAAATATTAACATATATAATGTGTGTATATACATATTATTTAATGACATATTATTTAAGAAAATGTAGCAATACTGTAGCAAACTTAAAGTAGAAGAATGTTGCTTTAAAAATAAAATTTTAGAAACTTATATAATTAATAACGGTTTTCAGTTCGATTAGAGAAAACTTTTGTATTTTCCATTGTAATTGCTGCCTCGTTTCTGAAGTCATTCTATACTTGAGCGCTCCCAATTAACGGAACTGCTTTCTCAGCCTCGTAGTCCGCAAAATTTTATTCTCAAGGGCTCCGAGATTTGTCTAATTATATTGATAATGTTAACCTATCAGCTCTAAATACTCTAAAGAGTGATCTCATCTAAAGGTATATCCACACCAAATAGAGATACAACGGAGACCCTGAAGAGTGGCAAAACTGGTAAGGAAATCTAAAATCAAAACATATTTCAAAGCTGTAAACATCTTCCTCCCACTCTACAAATGGAAAAAGAATAAGTACGATTAAATGTAATCTTCAGTAAAATATTTAATTGCATTTTTATTAAAGTATCGTAAGCGAAAAATATTAAATTTAAAAATCTTTTCAGAGTGGCAAACCCCACCTATACTCACACCCAGCGTGAACTCATCACGTTCGTGGAAGCGCTGACTTTCCGCGCCTGATAAAATTCCACATCAGCAGAAGTGATAAAAATGGAAACAAAAGCATCAGAAAAATGACGCTCTCATCCCGCCAGCGCCCACCACAGGCGCCCTTTTGACAGCAAAACCAAACCAAAAGCGCTCGTAAAAATGCCAAGTTAAGCAGAAAAAATCGAAGCCAGGCCACGCAATTTCATGATTGACATATTTCGGGCGGCCTACGTGGTACCAAATGCAAAACTCTGAAGCCTGAAGCCACGTCAAAGAACGCTCGCGCCTCCTTGTTGCACCACCCCACCCCGGCTCCATAAAGTGGCTCATTCAGCTGCACACAAAGCCGCGAACGATGAGCGCGTTGAAGCCATAGGCGTTACCATAGTCGCAGCCGCAGCCGCAACCCCTGTCGATGTCATTGTTGATGTTGCACCGTTGCCTCGTATCGTCAAGGACATATGCCACATGATGGCCTATTTTTTCGTATCAATTGTTGTTGTTGCTACTTTTTAGTTTCCTATCACGGTTATAGGCAATCAGCCTGAGCAGGTGGACAAGTCGTTGCTGCAACATGCGCTAGCATCTGCAAGTCTGTGTTTCAACTGTGTGTTTGTCTCCCTCTGAACGTGAGTGTATGGCGTGTGGGTGTGTGAAAATCGCGAAGCTCATCAAAAGAATTCATAGCTGTCAAGTTTCACTAATTGACTTGATCATTGGTGCGTGTCGCTGGATGACTACAGTGCCTTCATCAATTTTTGTATACACTGCGCGCCTGACAAACCTACTTGCTCGTATGTATGTATATATGAGTGTATGTGGGCAGCATCTGAATTCGCTGCCTGCCACCCAATGACAGCACTCATTGAATGTCTAAATGTTCCAGTTCCAGTATGGGCCTGCATAAAAGCACTCGCACACATACACATACTAGCAAATTGCCAATGTCCAAGTAGTTGTGGTGTATGGGAACAAAGTGAAGTGGCGACAAATGTGGCTTTGCGAAAAGTGTGGCAAGTTTGTACCAATTACCGACATGCCGGAATGTTTGTTGCATGCTACAAATGAATAATTGATAGAAAGGTTTGTGACAGTTAGAGCGAACGAAGTGAGTTTGGCTAGATTCTAAGGTGAAGTGTTGGTACAAATTTTCTTTCCTTCCTTAGCTAACGGTGAAACGAAGGAAATAACGGTGATAATTGTTGATTGACATTGTTGTACTCGATCTCTTAACGCATTCATCCAATGGCAAATTTTTTATTTCATACCCACTGGCCCAGTAACTGCTTTTTAACGAAACTGCGAAATTAACTTCACTTTTCTGGCAAAAATATGCCTTTTTAAACTCTTTGGTCTCACTTCTAACCCACCATGAATAATGTTGGGTTCCTGTGTCTGAACTATCTTCACTTTGATTTACCATTAATTTTTGGACTTTTTGTAATATGACAAAAAAATAGAGAAAGACTATGTCGTTTAAAAACTTATCAATAATTTTAAATCTCAAGGCAGTCCTTAGACAATCTATTTGTGGTAGCCCGACCATTTCATAAGACCTCTCAATATTGGAAAAATCTGAAATCGAAAAATTTCGAATAGCTTCACAACAGAATCTATTTGTGGGAGTTTTTTTTTTTTGGAAACTGTTTGAAAATTGGTTACAAAAACTCAAAAATAATTCACCGGACTTGACGCGCTTTTCATTTTCGCCCTTTGATCAAGTTTCTTACCATTTTCAAAATGTTGAAAATGAATGTTTTTGGAAATCAATATATCTCCGGAAATATTTTACAACATTCTTATAACGAACTTTTAGGCCTTTAAGAAAGGCTAAACTCAAAAACAAAGCTTAAAAGTTGGCTTTGAGTATTGAGGACAGGATTCCTAAGAGACAGCTCGAGAACAAACTGGCAATTGAAAATCAAAATTTCCGATTAATAATTAGTATTTATGAAAGTCTTCATCAGCAAAATTCCCCTTAAAATAATACTAAAATATCGAAGTGTAAACCTAATACTAAAAAAAGAACATTTTGCTAAGAAGAGCTTTTTGAAAGTTTACGGACCTTGTATATTTTATTCGCAATGCCAAAGCATTTTCAATTAATTAACGAAATGGAAATATTTGGCTATATCCCAAATCAATTATGAAGAGCGGAAGCATAAACAAAACTAATACTCCCGTTCTACTTCGATTTTATGTTACTTTTTTAGAAAAAAATGGTTGCGGTTTAAAAACAAAAAAAAAAGGAAAAAGTATGTCCAAATATATATATAATATAGCTGTATGTGTGTATATATTTATAAATGCTTTTTGTGGATTTTTGCTTTATAAACTCCACAATAATTAAGTTTTTAGAAAAGAAGACACCTCAAACCATGTCAAATCCATCCAAAGTTTACCTAAAACATTTCAAAAGCATCTATCACTCCAGACCATAATCATAACCGATTCATAAGTTGACTACCAAATAACTGAAAGCGTTCGGTTGTAGTTGTTGAAAAGGCATTGAACATTTCCGCACCATTGACATTGCACGTGCCACACTGCAACTGCTTGAGTATGTGGCAGCAATGCGGCAATAGGTTGCGATAGCATTTATGGTGCAAAAACCACAACAGTCAGCGACAATAAACTGTAGTTAAGCGCATTGCATGGCGTAACTAGAAGGCAAACAGAAGAAAACAGCAGAAGGCACAATTGAATGGCAACCATAACTAATGTTGCATGCCACAATGCCTAGTTAGAATGCGAAACATAGCGACTTGCCGTAAACGTTTGCTCGAACGGCGCTAATGCGCTGGCGATGTTGCATGACAAGCAGATCGAAATCTGCATGCGAACCTGCATTGTGTGTGTGTGTGTGTGTGTGTGCGTTTGCTCGTAGAGTGCCTACGCTGCGCTGCATTCATTGACAATGCATCATCAACATCGTTAGGCGGCCGCGTGTTTTGGGTTCGAAAACTTAATCGCTTTCAACAGCATTTACAGTTAGCTGTCAAGCCGAGAAATTCTCAAATTCGTTGAACCAAAGACGCACCGTACTGCTTACGGTGTTCCAAACGCTTCTAATGCACCTCAATTTAATTACCCAACCAAATTTACCGAATTTACTTGGCTCAGCAATGCCTTATGGTCGAACTTCGCTTTGTGAAAATTTAAATTACACCTCTACATAAGCAGGGCCACAAGCGATGCGATAGAGCTGGCCTGCAGCTTAACCAGTAAATGCAACCAAATTCCAAATTCTCACACGCATACACAGCAGACTTGCCACACTAGTACATACGCACATATGCATTTGAGCTGGAATGAATTTAATCTAATTAACCTGTGGCTTTCGACAATAATTTCATTTCCTACGCAACACCAGCCAGCAGCCGACCAAACGCCAAAGGAGCGTGTAAGCCATACCAACACACACACAACCACGTACATATTCACACTCATATGGGCCAATAAAATAGCACGCTTGTGTGTGTGTGTGTGTGTGTGTAATGGCCTATCACATGAACCATTTGATGCGCATTTGCATGTATGTGTATAGCTGTAAGTGCGTACAATAGCCGATGTGAAGATATTTATTAAAACATTAACAGAGACCACCATTCACACCAAAGCACTTAAATACTCTGTTTATGGGCAGAATGCCATTTGTTCGTCCATTTGGTTGAAAATTGTGTTTAGCCTAAAACTCGGATAACATCTGCTAATGGCCAAGAAGGCAAACGAAGTGAGAGCGAAACGGACCAGTGCGGAGCAGATGGCGCAAAAAGCTGACAAATCTCAAAGAAATCGACTGTAACGCAGAGAAAAGTCGTGCAACAATCAAGAGGCAAACGTAGCACCACACAAAATGTACAAGGAGAGAGGGGAGAAGCGGGAAGAATAATGGAAAAGGTGACCGGCGAATGAGTAGCTGAGAAAGTAAGTGACCATATAAAAGCGCAAAGTATTTTGTTTAATAATAAGAAACACAAACAATAAAGTTTCTGTCGTAGTTGTTGTTGCAGTAGTCAAATGTTTAACGGCAAATAAGAAAAACAAATATACAAAGCAGTAAATTGTGAGTGGCAGCAGAAGAAGGCACGTAAATTGCTGCAAAATAACATAATAACTTGATAGGTGGTCCACCAAGCCCAGAGTAGTATACTTATAAGGCGACACAAGGGACGACATTAACTGTAACTTCTTGGATACACATCGGCAAAGTGTAAAGACTCGAGTTAGTGTCGCAAGAAATGGCCAAGTGCCAACGCGGCAACCCAACAGGGAAAATTTGGAGTTAAAATTAATTATCAATATTAAATTCAATTAAAAGTGAAATTAAAATTTAAATTTAAATCAAAATCAAAATTAAAATTAAAATTGAAGAAAAATTAACTGAAAAATAAAAATTTTAATTAAAATTGTAACCTAAATAGAAATTTATATTTAAATTAACAATTGGGGTTAAAGTTGTAAATAAAATTGAAGTTTAAATTAAATTAAATTAAAAACAAATTAAGATTTAAATTAAAATTTAAATTTAAAGTAAAACTTATATTTAAACTAATATAAAAATTAGCTTTTACAGAGACGGGAGGAATTAACTATTTGTAATGTTAAAGAGGAGTAGCGAATACATAGGATGACTTATAAATCTCAAGACCTATAAGCAGAGGTAATGAGCTAAAATTATTAAGCAATTAAGGGGGAGGTGGCCCCTTGTTGGAATCAAGAGTACTCGAGAAATAATTTTTGTATCGAATTGCAATCGTCCCTAATTGCAATTATTTCTCTGAAATATGTCTTTCCGGTCTGTAATGGGAGTCCTGTAAAGATTTTTTTGAAATCTTAAAATCAGATGCAAAGATTGGTGCAGTGGCTACTGAGAATATTAGTATTCAAAACATCAAAATAAAGCATAATTTCTAGTAGAATTTTAAAGCCTTATATAGCGTTCTAACGGTAAAATTAAAATTATTCAATAAGAGAACCATAGCATCCTTTTTATGTCCCTTCAACTGTATTTTTGAGATTTTATTGCACAACAAAACCTCAGAGTTAGATACTTACATTTTTCACTGTGTTTAGTAGGTGGTAACAGTAAATCCTCAAATTTGTGAGAAACATTCATTTGACTTTTGGAAAATACTTTTCACCTTCCATTCGAAACTATTATAAAGTAGCTTCAACTGCTGCTGTATCCATTTATTGTCCTGGACTTTTCGCACTGGGCCTGCAGAACTCATATAGAGCCTTAAGCATTAACAAAAGACGAGTGCACAAGTACGAAGCGAATAAACACAATTCCTGAGCACAAATAAAACTTGAAGAAAATGTTTTGTTTTTGCGCTTTATACATTTTGGTTTCACACATCGGCGCGCACAGTACACCAAACAGTTTATACCTTGAGCAACTTACACACATGCATATATGGTCACTTGGATATGCAGTTTACATATGTGTACACACTACATATGCGCATATGACTGAAACTGTGCGTAGTTATGTATATCTGTTAGGTAAATTGCTAAACTCAAATAGAAGAGACAAAGTGGGGCTATGCATAATCTAATATGAAATGACGCTTAAGCAAACAGAAAGAACTAAAACACAAACTTACGATACACCAAAGTTTACTTAAAAGTTAATATTTCGTGTGGCCGATTTTCACAGCAAATAACGGGACCTGCTCTGAACCACTTTGTGTAAGCATAAGCGCATAATCATCCAGAAAACTCAATTGAAAAGCGTTAAAATAAAAACGAAAGCAACATGTACTGCCTCGATGTATTCACACCGAAGTCACTGGTGACCCAAATGTCGACTAACACGCACACATACATGTATACATATGCCCACATATCTCCAAGCGTTGTCAGGTGCAGGGGGCCAGTGGCAGAGACACACCAAAAGTCCATTGCATGCAACCGATTGGCCGAAACAGTTACAGCGCAGGAGATAGAAAATGAGTAAAGCACACACATGCACGCAAACATATGCTGCCATAGTTCAAATACATTTTTCACAGTACACTTTTGTTCTTGTTGGTTGTAAACTATCGAAAATTTATTGACAATATGTCGAGCACCCGAGCGGTTGGCAGCATCCTTTCAGGCCACTTCATTGTTATGTCCATATTTTTAGTTGTCACTACCCGCCGCACTTGGCCTGCACTCCTCGGGCAGTGTTCGCGAGCGTATGTGTGTGCCTGCAACTAACAGCTGCGAAATTCTCATTGCTACCTATTGCCATTGCTTTGCTCGTGCACCTTAGTGTGGCAGGTTTTTGCTATCTCCTTTTCACTGCCCGTATTTCACGCTTTGGATGTGGATGTTCGTGTGATCGTTGTGGCTGCAGTGGCTACACCTAACCAATACCTACACTTACAACAACATTGTGTGGCTCAAGTGAAGAGCTTGGAAACAATAACATAGATAACGAAATCTCTTACTCAATATAATACAAGCAGACATTCAATTCCCTGATAGAATTGATTCAATCCAATCTAAGGTCAGCTATGTTGGCGCACGGTGGACAATGATGGCGAAATTGTGGTTGGTTTTATTTAGTTCGAGCTGAAACTGAGACTTTCAGGCACTTTAAGACTGATTATACTAAAACTGTATGCTAGGTGCAGAAAAGCTAACCTGACGAGAGCAATCGGACATTCCTAATAAGGACCTCTAGATGAAATTAATGAAAATCCCAACTTATCTGTTATATAGCATATGGACAACATTTAAAAGTAAATTACAAAAGAAATCTCGTAGGACACTGCGAGACACGAGAATAGCGCCTTATGCGCTTAATGAAAAACAAATATAAATTCCTTTAATGATCAAAACATCACCTCTTAAAATGAGCTGAATTTTCAAGAATTAATGCACAGTGCAGCAGTTGCAACAACAATACCATCAGCCACCACCACCGCAAGAGCCTCACCGTGAACCATGGCAAAGAGGCAGACACAGGTAAGTATTCGAGCCCACACAAACGTACACACCTATGCTTATGTATGCCTACGAATGCATATCACCGTTGCCGCTCCGTTCCGATTGCACTGTTTGTACATCGTAAATTTTCGCTTTGTTATCAATAGTCTTTGCACTGATTTGATGTGAACAACACTTAGAAAACACACGTGCAAAAATGAAAAGGCAAAATTAGAATTACAGGTAAGTAAATGAGAATGTGTATGTGTGCAGTTATATTGCTGTCTGCTGACCATTTCCCACTGAGCACTTTTGCCTCTTACTTTACGTGTATATTTCCTTTTGATAAGCGCACGCCTTCTTCCAGCCGAATCGATGCCAGCTTACACCTATTTGAAGTCCAACTAACGCACTGACATACACACACATACACTCCCATATGCACATATATGAATATCCAGCACTTTTGCCATAATTTACGTTCGAAATGTCTTGTCAGTTGAAAATTGAGCTGTTTGAGTTCTTGTTATTGGTTTTGTGCATAGTCTCACACACTCACTGTACACACTCACACACCCGCACACATAGATGTATACGTGTAGCTGTTAAACATATCAAAGTGCTGCAAGTACGAGCATTATTAGCCATTATTGCAAGAGATTTTCGAATATCTGCTTGACAGACCGCATCAAAGTGAATCTGTGCATGCGCAAATGTACTGAAATTCTTCTGCCCTTGCAAAGAGGTGTCCAACTATGTATGTATGTGTTTTCATTGTACTTCTTTTGTGAGATTGACACATTTCAGTTGCATTTTGGCCGCAAGCCATTTTGCTTCAGTGCGCATTACTTTGGTAATAAATTGTCGTTTCTCATACGCAGACCCAATTTTATGCTGCCTCCTCTTGCTTTCCGAGTAAGCAATGGTTTTAAATTTCACACATTTCAATTAGCCATGAAGTCGGTCTACTTCCTGATATATGGCTGACAGTCATTTTTCTAAACACTTTCTCAATCAGAGAGAGAAAACACAATTATATATATATGCAAATTAATCGACTTCACGATAGTAGAGCAGCAAGAACGGAGGTGATTTATAAGATTGAAAGAGTACTGACTCGGGAAATGTTCTAAGAAGGTTTCAGTATTCGGCTCGCGTATGTCAATTTAAGTACCACTGCAAAAGTCGAATGTAAACACTAGAATATCTCGAAATCATAATTATCAGATGAGACGTTTGGCTCTGGAGGTTGAGGGAGGGCTCCCGCTATAGTCAGAACTAAGTAATCGTAATAAACGTGGCCAAGTACAGCGTCATTTATTAAAACTATATGTAGATATACTCGTATGGACATACGTTGCAAAATCAGAGCAAGTTGTAAACGCTAAGCTATCATTTTATAGATCGGACTATCATCGAAGTTATAGAAATTATTGTTTAATGACTTCTAATTGGTCAATCCGCGGTTCATAGCATCCTTTCGGTGTCATTTAAAACTATATTAAAAGGATTTCGACAAAAAAAAATCAAAATCACCTCCCAGCGGATTTTTACCTCAAAAGAGATCTTTCTAAAAGCTATCACCATTCAGAGCTGACTAACTAAGTTATAACCATCCGAGTATGTCCTCAAATGTACAAGAAGATGGATATAGGACGCCTACAAAAGCTGAAAATTGTAGTGATGCCATATTTCTTAATAAAAGGTGTTAACCTGACATAGTAAGAGATTATTTCCAAAAGAGTCTCCACTCATTACATATTATTGATTGAAATTTCTCTGTGAACCATAAAGTTAAGAACTCATTGAATGTTTCTCTTTACCATCGGATCCGAACTTAACACCCGACAAATTCTAGAAGTAAAACATCCAAAATTACATTTCTTCGTAAATTGAAGTGAACACACCATGGCGATCCTCAGATTGTATTTCTCGCATGAAAATCCTTGCCATAAAATCAATTAGTAGTTCGATGTCAAAAACTTGCTAGTGTATTAAGGAGATAGAGATCGATAAAGAAGAGATCTATTTTAATGCATTCTTTTCACCTATAAAACACAATTTGAGACTTTGAATTAGTCACTTGTGCTCACACCAACAGAATTCGAGAGAATAATCATATAAATCTAAGTCTATAAATTCATCGGTTTCATGAGTTCTAGATACTATATATTATTTCCACAAAGCAATACAAGCATAATTTTAAAATGAGCTTGATCAATTACATTTCAGCAAAAGTAAGAAAAAGGATACTCAGTACCATTGTTCCCGTTCGTAGCTGATCGAAGAAATTTAAAAAAATATTAAAGATGGCTAAGCTTCATTTATTTAAGTAAATACCTTTATTTATACTTTCTTTTTGTGCCCAGATGTGAAATTGGAAGACAAAGTGCATGATGGAGAATAATAAAAAAATAAAAAATTCTCCAATCAACTAAATTAGCAATAAGTTGAAACGGAAGAAGGTGTAAAGCAGTTGCAAGCGAAACGATTATATTACAAGCGCTGAGGAAGGAAGAACGGGAAACCTATTTACACGCCATTAAGTCCTTGGAAAACACTTACAAACAACGGCGCTGCTACACCGACACCGACACAAACACACACGCTCGCACACTCGCACGCTTCCGCCCGCTGATCGTACAAGCGAAATACGTTTACCTTTCGGAGTGTGTTTTTTATACCCACACACACACGCGCACACATATATACACATGTAATTAGAAATAAAAGTCTGCTATTATTTACATGTACGCCATAATGGCAACAGCTTGATATACACCAGATACAACAACAATGTGCGTGTCGATGACAAAATAACAAGTTGTCACCCGAAAAGACACATCGCGTGGCTCTTTCGATATTTAAATACATACGTATGTGTGCGCATATGTAGATGAGTGGGCGGTTGCAGTACTTTGTAACGGTTAACTAACTATCAGCTTCGACCGCTGCGTGGCTGCTTGGCTGCGACTCATAGCAGCGAAGGCGGAAAAATCACTTCATGCAAATTCTAATGACGAACACCCATACTGCACACCTACATGCACACATACATGCGGATCATAATTTTTCCGCCACCTTGTACACAACAAACTGCTGAGTTTATAGGGTATGTTGATATGAAAACACCACTGGCCTGAGTTAGCATGTAAATGAGTTCGCCATTTGGCGGTGACACGCTAAATTAACTCGACAACGAACGCAAATGAACTCTCGGCTACAACGCCATCTTGAAATGTGCGAAAAGAGAAGCGCAATGGAAAAATCTGCAATTCGAATTACAAATTACACTCACAAAAATGCAAATGTGCTTCTTGTTAACACAATCTTGTACACAGTCAAAAATAAATACTTAATTGATTTATGAAACTATAAAACAAAAAAAAAAAGAAAACTTTATTTAGTGTTAGTGTTGTAGTAGTTGTTTTAGTGTTTACAAGTTAAGAAAGAGAATACCTAAATGGTGAAAGTCTGACCAAGCGGTATAAATTAACAATATTGGAAAGGTAATGAAAGCAAAATCACAACTTTTATTTTTATTTCTTTTAAATAGTGCTTTTTTCAAGGAATATGTTCGTTTAATGGTACTAAAGTAACTCACATATTAACCGATACGTTCGCCGATAAAATAGAAAATGGTGCGAAAATCAAAAATTAGGTATATAGGCGCCGCGCCAATGTCTGGACCGATCAATTTTTGACGATATAACATATTATAGCACATCACATGTTGAGCGATATATACGGTATAAAATGAACCGGATGTTCGAAAATCGTTGTGTTAGGTAGATGGAGGCTAGAGAAAGCACCAAACCACTTTTATACACTTTTGCGCCAGACTGCATTTATATCAAAAAGATATGCACACTGTTTTTCATTAAGATATGTCACAGTTTGACAAATAATTTTGGTATAAACTCAGCCATAAGTTCGGAGCTTCTTATATTCGAGTTCTGGGAGCTTGGAAAGACTGTATGCAATTAAATTTTTGGAGTGATTTTCTAGAACTAACAATAAGGAGAAGAAATAGAGACAAACAAGAATTCGAAAATCAATTTGTCTAGTCATGCTGAGCATTTTGATATACATAACTCTATAAATATCTCGATTAGTTTTAGCTGTGACAAACGACAATGAAAAAACGAAACTATTACGCACTACGCAACACATTGCGAGATTACAAAAATAAATTTTTGGATGCTTCTTGCGATCAATATTGCAGCATTTAGTCAAGGTGCACACCCCATATCAGAGATGCAATTTATCTCAACATTTTTCACCTATCAAATTGCCTATTACTTTATTAGTAATAATATAAAGAACTGCAAGAAAGTAATTCAAATTTGATATACAAACTTCGAGAATATTGAAAAGTGCTTCAACCAAGTAACAAATGTTACATAGTCTACATAAAATAACTGTCAACATATTCCTGCGACAAAGTCAATAACCGAAAAGTAATGGAAATCCGATAAGATTGGCAACTCTGCACATGTGTGCGAATATAATTCCATTTCTATAAACACACATACGCACATACAAAGACACACGTAGGTGTCATTGCTTCTTCACGAACTAACCGCATAACTGAGAATATTGTAATGACTGCACACGTGTGCTTGCATACAAATGTGCTTTCCTGTATGTGTGCGTATGTGTGTGTGTGTGTGTCCTTCAATTTGCTTGTCATCCTATCCAGCATATTGATATGCTAATCGGAAAACGTGTTCGACACGTGTACCACAACAAATGTACTTTGGAGAATGTGCGAAAGTGAGATAGCTGTTGTTGGCAGAAACAACAACCGTTATATATATATATCAAACTATACTTATGAATATACATTTTGCAATATTGGTTTAATTTACTTGCGTTTTATTAAACATCAATTGGCCAGCTAAACAATTGTTGCACGCCATTACTGGATACTGATGTGTCAAGATGTGCTGATGTCTTGAAAGAGTCTGAGCACCTGAATAACTGTGTGTGTCAGAGTATGTAAGGCACAGAATGGAAAATGTGGAAGTGAAGCATTTCATTGAGCTCCTGATTAGTAGATTGTGAACATTGTGACCAGATAGCCACCAAAGTAGAGACAAATACACACAAATGCGGATACAAATGAAAGGCGGGCGAGTGGATGTGGAGTGCAAAAGTCAGCCACAACGTAATAGGGTTTTGCATTTGTGGTTCTGATATGGACATTGATACGATGCGTTGTGTGCTTGGGTTACTGAATGCGTAAAGTATTTATTTGCACCGTCACTTTGCTGACGACAACAAAAACATGGCTCAAATACAATACATTTAAGTATATATGACAGGAATTCTGCATTACCGTTTTTCAGCTCCCACACCAATTAATGAACATCGAAGCAGGCAATCGCACTTCCAACGCCAAACTCATAAACATATATACATATATACACGCCTCAATAACATACATACATACGAACATGCATTCCTATATACACACGCCACGCACTGCCACTTCCATTGACCGCAAGCAATTGGTATTTGTCACAAATACTCTATGCTTGGTCAGCACAAATTTCTTATGCCCAAGCAGACCAGCAAAACAGTGCCGATCAGTGGACACTCCAGTCGTGCCATATTGTGGCTATTCACATCTTTGACCTATGCCCCGGCGTATGCACCCACTCAGCCAGCCAGCACACAAACGCACACACACACACACACATGCGCATTGAAGGGAAACATCATGATCAAAACAAATCTACTGCTACACTTTACTGCTACTTAAACATCACACACATATACACATACATGTGCGGAGAAATGCAGCTGGGCATTCGTATGCGACCTGAGCAGCTGCCAAGCCACAACGAATCAATCTGTCATTGGACAACAATGTTTGCAGGCAGATTAGTTGCGTAGTTTGCATTATAACATTGTTGCATCATATAACGGTTAGTATAGTTTGCTATGATAAGCGGTAAGGAATTCATATGTCAACATGTCATACACACAAAGACTCAGTAGTGCATGTGTATGGCAGTCCTTCGATACAGAGGCATGTATGCAAACCATTTATATACATACATACGCAAAGAAGCTGAAGATTTCTTCTACATTGTGTATACTCACGGGCCATGGAGGAAGTCCTCAAATAGGCTATTCCCATCGCCAAAGAAATTAAACTTGAGCCTTTTGTTCTTTAGGCTATAGCGACTGGGGTTCCAAGGGCTACAGTTCGAGAGACCTTCAAATTTCAACGTAACGAATATTTTTACTTGGAGCATCCAAATTTTAACTCCGTGATTTATATTCGGCAGCTGCCACATTTTTATGCTATTTTCAACTATTTCATAACTATAGAAAAAGTATAAACACGGGTATAATTGACACTGTAAAGTACAAGGCAATAATCCGAACCAATTTAGAACTAGTGCACTACCAAATAGGGAAGCTTAAAGCTTATACCCTCGACGAAAACAACACTTTCTTCTTGTTCTTTGACACAAAGACCTTTATTTTTCCTAATATATTTCCAATATTTAAGCGGTGTCCAAATTCTCGATATACTTTTCTGATGACCCTATTTCCAAATTCATCCATAGCTACATCTTGGTATTCCGTGGAGCTTGCTTAATCACTTTTTAGAACCTGACATCCGGTTAGTCAAAGCTCCTTCACATGAGCAAAAGCTTTCGCTGTTGATGCATATTATATTTGGTTATTCACAATAAAAGTTTAACAGAAAGCATCCCCTTGCTCCTTTTAGAAATATATAATATAAATATCCTGCGCAGTTTTGATAACTGAGCATCCGCAGAGATTAATACGTCTATAATTGGATCGCAGCTTAAACTCGGTAAAAAAAGCTTTTCCCAAAATCTCTAAAGGTTCCGCTTCATTCACCTGAAACCTACGATCATGATTGACTAAACTGTCGCAAAAGCGATGTTGCTTTATCGTTTAAAATAACTGTATATTATTATCTGTTACAAACCTTAAGGGAAGAAAAAGAAATTGTCAACCCAAACTACTCATACAATGTACGACTTAAACCCGCCGCGTCACAATCATTGAAGCTTTTTAAAGCTTTTTTAGTCTTTCTTTTAAGCTTTTGCATCGTGAAAGAGTTTTAGTGATAGAACTCAGAGCTTATACGGTTATAAATTATCTGCACGGGTGTTGGCAACCTTAGAGACCCAAAAAATATATTGTCGGGAAGATTCACTGAAAATCAAAATCATATTACCTAATCCTATTGTTCATAAACCTTGAAGAGCACTATGATTACGTTTGTCCATCATTACTACAGATAAAGCAGCAAACGTATCCAATATTAGTACGCTTTCAAGTCCAAAAGTAGCCCAATATTTAAATTGATATCACTTTATATTGTATTTATTAGCTTATGCGCTCATGCCTGCTTTAATAAGGATCTAAGCCTTATGGATATAAGACTCTTATACGCCACAAAGTCGATAGAAATATACACAAAGCAAAAACCAAATATAATACACAATGGGGGTTGCAAAGAAATCCGTACGTAAATTCATAATACAAAGCGAAATGAAAACTTGACGCTGAATGTTTAACTTATGCCCATAATGGCAATTTACAGCCACTTGGCCATAGTGGGGGCGCCGCCGGCAAGCACTAGAGTCTAAATGGGGAGGCGACATTCATTACAGCTGAACATAATTCACAAACGATGTTTATTATTCTACTTGTCAACTGAAGCAACAGCAAAGGCAGCAACAACAATAAGAACACGCGCCTATTCAAAAACATATTAGCTTTCTTCTTCTGCCGATAAGTGCACACGCACACACATTTACACACGAAGAAAATGAAATCGCCATTACGTTGTTTCCGCAAGCGTTAATCCTTAAATCTACGTAACTGCCTGTGCAGCCAAATAAAGCAGATTGAAGAAAGCAGCCGGCTTAATGGAGTCAGATCCTGCGTCACAATCTCTTGAACGCGCACCGCCCAGCGCCCACAACCCGGCCTACATCTGCCCATCAGCAGCCAGGAGCCAATCAAACCTATGCCGTTACGCAAGTCGTCACATGCCCCGCTGCAGTGTGGCGTCTTGAAAAGCCAAGCCAAACATATCCTCCATTGCGATCTTCAAGCAACTTCACTAAACCCCTCTTTATGCCTGGGTTCTTTTGTCCACAGCTGTGACATTTTACGGCCACCTATTCAATGTGTACGCGCTGCCCAACATATTTGCTTTCCCGCGCCTTTTTTCCCCACACGCATCGTTGTTTTGTTTGCATTTTACGTGCGTATTGTGATGCTCCATTATTTTTACTTTCTTCCGCTACTTCCCCTGCGTGGCGTAATCGAATGTGTTTTTTATTTGCCGTTTTAGTCGCAACGAACTCCACTCACCACTCCAGCTTCGTGAGTTGTTTTGTGGGAAGCACTCGATGGACAGCGCGTATTCACATACACACACACACTCGTATATTATATATAGGAATTGGCGACCGTGCGTGCAATACGCTCGCTAATAGCCAACATTTCTCACAACAGACAGTTGTACATACATCCTAGTAGGTCCAGTGTGAATGGTGCTTTTGCCATTGTTGTTACCCCTGCTGTCCTGGTTCTGCCAGTCCGGCCAGTCCTGGCTGTCCTGCCTGTCCTGCTAGCATACACAGTAATTTCATACTTTTCGCACATTCCGCAATATCGCATTGTTGTTGGATATTGTAACATTTGCTTTCTTCATAATGCTTCGGCAATATATTGTCCTGTACTCGCATAAACATATAAACACATATCCTTTTGTACATAAATCTGCGCTGTGACTAGCAGGAAAAACTGTACCTGGTACAGAGTAAATATATTTTTGTAAAACAAATAAATACGTTGATCGTTGGCATCTTTGATCCGATTAATTCTTGGCGACACTTAATACTTAAATAACTTAAAAGCGAACTAAATGTAATAAAGGTCCTTAACCCAAGACACTTCTCCTTTTTCTTCTCTTTTGCTAATGAGCTAATAAATCATTGAATAGAGAAGAATTTTTTGACACCATCGTATTTATCTGATAGAAAATCATTGGAATGAAATGATGCCGATCTACTCCAGGTTTACACCACAAATGAGTATCATCTGGAACACGTGAATATATATCCAAAAACCCATACAAATATGGAAATGCTCGTTTCCAACCAGAAATTTGATTTCACCCTTTCGTTCGTGGTCCTAGATCAATATTTGTTAATATACGAATATTTAAACCAAGCTATAACGAGTGTAGTATTTTGATGAGAATGAGATCTCTGAAATGTTCTACTGATCAGAGCATTCTTATAGTGCTGGATAAAAGTATTTCTAAAGCCAAAGGCAATGAAAACAACTTTGCGTTTTAAATTTTGATAGTTAAAAAAAAAATAAAATTTTGACCCAACATCATATGATTTTATCACACATACACACTATTCTGATCACACCATTAACTGTTGAATGAGAGCCTCAAGTTATTCCACGAGCATTAAATATCCCTATTGGGCAATTACATAGCAACATATATAAACAATACTTATGCAATGCAATCAACGACAATATAGGCAATGACGGGGATAACGATGGGCAATGTAAGAGCTGTAGAGGACTTTCAACATCGACTCTACTATGGAACTTTTGGTTATTTTTTTGCCGTTGTTGTATTCGTTTTCTTTCCCACAGAAATCGTATACATTAAAATACGTGGATGCACAGGGAAAATTTAGGGACTTAAGCTCGACTTAATCGACTTTCAGTTGTTGTAGAAATTAATTAAGACATAATTAAAAATTGTTTACTGTTCGATAAGTATAAATTCGAGTAGCAAAGTGTATAGTAAAACGAATGGAAGTATGTTTATTTTAAGCCGTTGTTGTGGTTTTTATTAATTTACCATTTATATATTTTTTTTCTTGAACTGAATAAACTCACGATTTCTTCAAAAATTTCTTGAAGAACTCATGCGGAAAGCTAGGTTTACATCCATGTACAACACTGGAGGACAACACTGAAACAGAGATTCCGATTTTGTTTTTGTGTGCTTTTCATTCTACTAGAGGTCTCCTATAGCAAAGAAGTTCATCCGCATTTGACAGGACCAAATGACCAAATAACAAATTAAGACTGTCGAAATTCGATTTCAAATTGAATCCAAATTTTTGCCAGTGTTATTCAGACTGCCACTGATGTCGCCGCACAGGAAGATGTGTTGCAGGAGAGGGGGGGGGAGCAGCACAAATATAGGACGAACGTGAGAATCGCAACTGCAAATTAAGCAACGCAACAATTTATTTTATCTGTTATCCTGCGACGTTAATAAGTGTACAGCACACACATATACACATGTATACGCATCTACTCCCAGCATTGCTCGTACTCATGTGAGCAGCAGGCGTCCCATGTGTGTGTGTGTGTGTTGAGCAAGTGCTTATAGCAGCTTGTACGCTTGAAATTGTTGCAAATTGTTGTAGACACACTCGAAGCGGGCCATGGTTGGTGTCATCAATGTTTGCAGCAACTTTTTCAACCTTTCTCTGTACTTTTATTTTGCGTTTTCCGTTATTTTTGTTATTTTTCTCGCCATTGTGCTCGTTTCCACATGCTGTTTATTTATTATTGTTGCTTGCTTTGTATTATTTTTATTGCTCCTTAGCTTTGGCTTTCGCTTTTAACTGCTGACACATTGTTTGATTGCATATATGTGTGTATGTGTGCGTGCGCGTGTGCGGCGCAAATTGCTGTGCGTCCATCTTGCCACACTGTCAGAGTGAAGTACAAATTTCTCTCACACATATATATGTGAGCGTGCACGTGTGTGCATTACTATGTTTACTTGTTATGTATGCATATATAAATGCGTGTATGTGTTTGCATGCGTTAGAAGGGCGTCACAGCGTTGACAGCTGCTGCCAGTGGACATAAGTTCAGTCATAATGCGTAACAATTTCGCATTTTCTGACATTTCTACCCAATCGTCCGCCATTAGTAGCCGACTGACTATCCTGGCCAATACTGTCAGGGCTTTCTCTATTTGCGTGTTACATCTATGCATATGTGTGTGTGCTGACTTTTTGACCGCTATCATTGCTCAATACATTAATGCTCACTTGAACCTACAAGCCGGCAATAAGTGTGCGCTGTCACTTTTTCGTTCAAGATTTTTCTAATTTTTTTTCTAATTTGGTACTTTTTGGCCTTTTCCCAAAGAAAGTGTTCGTTCATTAAAGTTACATGTTGTCTTTATTTCCTGGCTCATCAATTAGAATATACGAACCTTATCCGAGCTCATATTTAGACCAATAATAAGATATAGAGTATTTTTAAAACAACAAGATCACTAGTTTATGGCCTGAAATACTGAAATTGTGTAATATATTTAAAATGTTTAAAATGTGTTCGATAACTCGTTTTAAGGTTAGAATCGTTACAATAATTTCGTTCAAAAGTTCGATTGCGATGTCATAACGTAAGTATATTCTCTCTTAGGACAGTCTGTCCTTTCGCTCACAGTGACTAAATAGTTAACCAGAGTTTAAAAGAGGTCACAGCAACTATAATAAATCACTATATCGCAGTACGATATTAGCGATTAGTACGATACGAGCGTTAAATTGGCTAAATTGCTAATGAGAGTTAACCACGCAGCTCATTGCCAAGAACTGGCTCCCTCGGAGTGAGAATAATGGATATGTAGACCCGCTGTAATAGTTAATTTGAATAATTTGTCGAACATTTCACTTTTCATTAGAGATCTCATATATATAATTAAAAGTATATTTAACGTGCGTTCTTCTAATCTCTTTTCCAGTTTTTATATTTAAATTTGTTCCCATGTCTAGTTAGGTATTCGCCGAATCAAAATGTCTTCTATTTAGATTCAAGAACATATGACGATCACAGAGACAGGTTCAAGACATACAAGATGCAGATAGCTTAAGCTTCACAGTAACTAGATGATCTCCATCGGACTACACTGAGCCCGCCTTTGGTGTGAAATTTTCTACAGATCCTAAAGCCGTATCAATTTCGCTCCGTTTAAGGCAACACTAAGCTTCAAAAAGTTCGACGTAGCAGTAGCTTCCTGACAAAAGTCATGGAAGAAAGTATGGAAAAAATATGTAATATATTTAAACAAATGATCGCATTGTCATCAATTGCCTTCCATATGCCCCTACATGATATCCTATACAGCCATAGTCTATACCCCTAATATTTGTATTCCGTAGCCCTCAATGCAGCACTTTCTATTCAAGTCTATTACCACTTCTGTTGCAGAATACAAATTACAAATGATTTCAGCGAAATTTCATTATTTTTGTGGGTTGCCAACTGCAGCAGCACTAAGCACTACATCAAATACTTAACACTTCAGGCGAGCCGAAGCAAGACAAAGCGCTCCCACATAAACACACATACATATATGCATAGATCTGTAGAAACATAGTGAGCGCTGGCTGGAGCAAAGGGTCAATCTCTTGGCTTACATGCCATTTAACACTTTGGTTTGTTCGCTGCTCGCCAGCCTCAAACCGTTTTCGTGCAGCAAATTCACTTTGTGCTTTTGTTCTACAGTTCGTGCCGCTGCTGCTAACAATTGGTAAGTTTTTCTTATTCTGTTTGTTTTCATTTGTTGGTTTAAACGCTTCGATAGCTGCTGTCGAGTGACTTCTCTCATTGCTGACTACTTTTTCACTTTGTCCCTTTTCAGTTTGGGCGCGTGTGTGTGGGATATTTGATTGCCTTTAGCTTGGAAACAATCACAAACAAATACATACACACACATACGCACATGATATTTTGCCACATTTTTTCTCATGTCAACGTATGTGAGTGTATGCATACGTGTGTGTGCAACCAGTCAAACAAACAGCTGGCGAGCTGGGCGCTCGTTGATTGGGAGCTGCTTGTTTTTCTACTCAGCCTTGTGTGCATTGGCATTTTGCTGTATTTGCTTTGTAATTTGTATATTTACATGTATCTGATTACCGTTCACACTTATTACATTGTGTTTTGTTTTGTTGCCTTTTTTATTTCTATTTATTTATTTATTTAAGATTTTTTCTTGCTCTTTTGAGTTTGCATGCATGTTGGTTTGTGTATGTATGTGTTTGTGGGTAATTTCAAATGTGATTACGGTATTTGCTTTATCTAAGCATTGCAATTGCTATTTGAATTTTTTTTTTTTGTTTTTGGACATCAACACAAGCACAATTACCCACACGTATGCATACACATACATTAACTTGACTTTTTTCGCCTTCCTTTTATTGTCGCTACGCGCCTACTTGTTGTTATAGTCTTATACAGTAATATTAGCTAAATGATGTCGCTTTTGTTTTTGGTTTGCGTTTTAATTGGCCTCAATTTATTGCCGACCTAGCTTCTCGTTTTTTATGCTCTACAAATTGTGAACGCAGTTAGAAGATTCACATAGATATACACATATATACACATAGATATGTCTGGCGAAATGGTGTTCTAATGGGCACAAGGATTATTTTTCGATTAACGTTTTTGATTGTCTTGTTTTTGTTGTACTCTTACCATTGTATTGCCATGGAATCGAAACAAATTTTTTATTTTCGGAGTTCCTTCCTTACATTTGCGATGCAATATGCGCACCGGAGAGTATTTAAAGCTGAGCTTTTTTGAATTATTATTGTAATGCAAGGATGTGGGAAATAGTACAAAAAGAGGAAAATCTAAAGGCGACGGAAATTAGAGAAAGCGTCTGCTTTGGACAACACTGAGTGTTAGGGGTATAAATAATTTGAGGAGGTCAGGAAATATAAAAATTATAAATATTGTATTAAAAATATTTAAAAAGTTTACCGGGAAGATATATAGCTATGAGGGAGTCATAACTGAGATACATACTTCACTCTGGATAGTAAAAGTCCATGCTACTTAAATATTTAATGTGTAGCATAAGTAATGGACTAAAAACTTTAAAAATCTCCATTGGACTCCAAACTTGTGTGACAAATTCCTACTTTGCAGACCCACAGAAAATTTTTTCATCAAACGGATTAAAGAAGTAGGGCGATCGCTCCAGGTCAAGTAAAATTCGATCAAGTTTATCACGCTAAATAGAGGGCTATGTTGAGAAATTAATATCATTATTCCAAAAATTTCGTTTTTTTTTTTTGTAAGCCAAGACTGCTTTTATATTACTGCTTCCAATTTTACTTATGAGAAGATGGGAATTTTTCTCTTTTTTTATTAAAAATATTATAATATACATTAAATTATATACAAAGTTTCCAGCTCAGTTATTTCCGTTTTCCTTTTTTACCTTTCAAATTCATCTTTAATGAACGGCTGCAGATACTTTATTATCCTTTTATCACTTTTTAGATTCTTGCTCAAATTTTTTCTTGCTCAGAAAATTTTAAATACCATTCTCATCGCCCATCATTCGCCAACCCTTAGCTCATTAATTTGTCTCACTTGTAAAAATCGGAAACTTTTTCTGTCGGCAAGGCAGCAATATCAACTCAATGAATATTAAAAACTTTGCCTTAAAGTTCGGCTAACAGCTTTAATTAAAAGGTGAGACCAGTAAAGGCCCGCCATGCGTTCTACAGGTGGCTAAACAAATGTCTAAACACACTCACGCACACACGCGCACACACACAAGTGTGTAAATGGATAGGTAATGGTAGAAAGCATTTCACTCCTTTCCTTTGTGCTCGGCACCAAATAAAGAGAATGAAATAAAATAAATAAATTCCATTCCAACGAACTTTGCAACTTTGCTAATATTTGTGTTATACATTTTTATAATTTCTTAGCATTTTCTTTGCTTCTTGTCGGTCTGTTGGTCAGTAAAGAGAAGGGCGATCAAACTAAATGTGAAAAGTTTGCGATTTTCAAGTAAATAAATCAAAGCTAAGAAACAAAAGCACGGCGATTTGCTAATGTTGTAAGTGTATTGGTTTGGGCCAGACAAGAAGCTTTGTTTGGACCAGAAGAACAAAATAACGGAAGTACGCTTTAGCAAGAAAACAAATCTGGTTGAGCTGAAAGGTCGCAATTATTCGCGTGGCACGTAATGAGAAGAGCACGGAACTTTAAAAGGACGAAAAGGATCGGGCTGAAACGGAACAGGTGCTGCTGGTGATCCAGGTTCCCGTAATTTAAATTTTGAATGCAAAACATTCTTTAAGGACGATTAAATTTTTAGCTGCCGCTGCTTGCGCTCTGCGAGGTATGAAAGTAATACGTAAAGGAGCAAGTAAATGAAGCGAAAAATGCGAAAATTTCTTTCTTATTTTTATTTTATACTTTTATACGCTCTTGTTTTTTGTTGTTGCATGACAGGAAGATGAAAACTACGCGCAGCAGGCACAAAATTGAAAAAACCGACAGACAATACCAGGAAAATGCGAAAAATCATAAATTCGCGACAAACACTTAACATAAATATAGGCGCATAGACGTTGAACCTAAGCGTAACGCTCATTACGCGGCACACAATCAAAAGTGAAATAAAAAACCAAAAGACTGTGCTAAGCATATGAACAACAAAAAAAAAACACTATACACGAAGAACACTCAAAAAGCAATAACAAAAAAAACCAACACAGAAAACTCCAAAGCGACGGTAAACGGAAAATGCAAAACACCGAAAAAATGCCTTAAGCAAAATTCAAGTGTTCCAGGCCACACAAGCACACATCACAGACCAAGCCAGTAACAACAACAACAACAACAATTGACGCCAAGCAATTGGCACTCAATGCTTTCGCATGGAAAATGTCAGCCAACACTTTGCGTCACCTCATTTCGGGGAAAAAAGCGAAATTGCGAAAAAAAATATGCTGCCAATGACTGCGTGCATTTGTGTGTGTCAGTGTGTATAGTTTGCGCTGAAAGAAACCTTAACACATCTTTCTTTAACACACTATATGTAGCTGCTCTCTCAGCTTGCTGGCAATTCGTGTATCGCAAAATTGCCCGATTTGTTTTCCATTTCACTACTTTTTCTAGCGCTTTCACGTTTAATCCCCTGCTCCGCTACTCTACCACATAAACGCCGTGAAAGTGAGACTACTAGTTTCATGTAAATAGGGCAACCCCATCAACGAAACCTGTATACCGTTAGCGCACTTTAGTCGGCCAGCTAGGTCGCACTCGCCTTCTTTTTGTTATTGTTGCTATTATTTTGTGTGTTTTACTTCTTAAAGAACATTTCACTTTTTGCCTCCGTCTGCGTCTCCGCCTTGAACACTTGGACTCTTTGACTTTGTGCGCTGTGCTTTCGTTTGCAGCGAAAGCTTTCCTTTGGCCATTCGCAGTGCTTTAATGGCTTTTAGCGATACAACAATGCGAAATTGCAACGCATTGCCAGCACTAGCGCGCAGTCACACACACACACACACAGAAGACACACACTGACTTTAATTTCCTAAATCATTGTTCCTTCGGCGCATTTCCACTCTGCCGATCGCTCTAACCTCATTTTCAGGCAATTAGATGTTGCAATATGCCACTGCACGTATATTTATATGGGATTGTGCATGCGCTGACTTTCGTACACGCGTCGAAACGTCTCAATGCATACACAGCAACAACACCCGCCCATTTGATTGTAATCACATTTAGTGTGCCCGTCAGTGATGGACAGCGAATGGAATGCATTGCAGTGTGTAATTTCCGTTTTCATACTCTTCACTTCGCTTTGAAGTGTTTCTATAGTACTAAAACAATGTACAACAACAACTAATTCACAAATGGTATTCAATCGCACGAACCCAAATCGTCAGCTATTCGCTTTAATAGACTTTAGCTGTACGAAGTAACGGGATGTCAGTTGTTATTGGTCATGAAAACAAAGATTAGTTTTGGTGCTGTTATGTTAGGTTAGGTTTGGTTATATTATGTCAGATTTGGTTATGTTATATTATGTGATTTTATTTTATGTTTGTTATGTTATGTTATGTTATGTTATGTTATGTTATGTTATGTTGTGATATTTTGTATTACGTTATTTCAATTTGAATTACAAACAGTCACAACACTTCAGAAGACAACAGAATTAACAACAGCTCCTGCAACAATAGTAAACGAAGAAATACTAGTAAACATAACAATCCCTAACAGTCTTTAACAAATAACCAGAAACCCTGACATTTGAGTTTATAGTCTGTACGACCTCTCAACGAAATATTAATATAATGATGGTAGTAGAATTCAAGTCTCACACTGACTTAGATTTTCTATGCTTCACAGCTCATAAAAACACAAAACCGGAGGTTAGAGTAGGTTAGATGATTAAGGTTCAGTGTGCAAACTTATGGAGAGATAGTGGCATTCGTTCTCAAGCTAGTAGCGTCTACACAACCAAAAGCTATTCCTCAAAGCCACTAGATGTCAAATTACATATATAATGTAACCTAAAAAATTATATATATATGGGAGTAAAATTAAACTATGATATATGTAAACGACAAATTTGTGTCAATTTCTTTCTGTATGTTTCTTCCTCTCTCCTTGACACTATCTCTTTATCCAACTATTTCTCTCTCTCTCGATCTCGATCTTTTTATCTCTCTGTCTCTTTCTTTCATTTGGCACATCTGCTGGAAATATTTTCACCCAAAAATATATTACTTGAATGCTCCCTAAATTTCATACTCTCTCAGGAAGAACTTCGCCTATTGAAGCACAGCCTTCAGTAGGTACTTACACTTTTCAAATTATACGTTTGAACTACACAGGCACAACTATTAAATACATAATTCATAAAATCAGTCAATTCCTCATTTATATATGTATATATATCCCTTAGCTCGGAAAGTCACATGGGGGGGCCTCAGAAATTACTTATATCCTGCCATTTATTCAGCGTAAAATAGCATGAACATTCAAAGTCCCGTTAGTGACAATCAGCGTGCGTCTTAACCTGTGATTAGAAGCGTTTATGCAAACGCTGTGCGAACACTGCAATTATGGGCCAATCCAATGAGAATGCAGCGTACGTGAGCGTGTTAAGGAAGCGTACGAAAGCCGTTACCGCCTTGCATGACCGACATACACACATACATATAAACATACATACATATGTATATAAGAGCCACCGGCTTATTAAACCGTTTTGTTGATTCAATTATTATTATTTTTTGTGTTTTGTTGTTGTTTTGTTTTGTGACTCCTAATTATGGATGCGCCAAGCGTTGGATTTCACCACATTGTGCAACACCGTATGACAGTCGTTTAAATTATACGAGTTTTTAATTTTCGGTTTTCCATTTCAGTGGGCTGCCCGATGAGTATGCCAAATTCATATGTCACGTGACCAACCCCAATTAGTTGGAAAGGTAATTTGCACAGCAATTCATTTGGAAAATAATCGCCTATTATTTTGTTTGCGACATTTCGAAAGCACTACTCTTTTGCCACCACAAGTCAGCTGCAGCCTCGAGTCTCGAACGACGGAGTCAGCGCAGTTTTGAACTTTTGACATTCTGCTGAATCACTACAATACCAACTGAATACGCTTCTTTGTATGTAATGGTATGAATTTTTTTTTCAATAACTCTGCAGTAGCTATCTAGAAACAAGGTGGTTCAATACTGATTTAGCAAAGGAATATTTGAAAAACACGACGAAATTTGACAAATTTGCTGAAATCTCAAAATCTTACTTAATCGCGCTTTAGTTGCCTTCAAATTTTCTCAGAAGATTTTAAATATTGAAAATAGAAAGAAAAAAATCGTGACCTTTTATGGAGCACCCAATGAGAGCATTGTCCCAGCTAAACTAAAGATTTAAAGAAACTAAACTACAAATCTGATGATGTTTTTGTTGTTATAATATCAATAAAGACTTCGTTGGGTGTAAAAGACTTTATACGAAACGAATAAGAATATGAACGTGACGGCTGCAGTCAAGTCAAGTTTACAAATATATGCAGTAGGTATTTGGACGAACATATCGATTCCATTCGATACATAGTGAATTTAATTCCCATATACAATTAAAGAAAATGCTTTTAAAAAACTAAAAACATTCGAGTGCGTTTCTGACCTTAAAAAAGCCATTCACCCATCTCAACGTAGCTTAAAATTTAAAGAATTCTCATCCTCTTGGATCATTCTACTTATTCTTAGATCTATAGTACTCAATTTCTACAATATTCAAGCAGAAGCTCAATCGAACAACTATCGACATTAAGATAAATACGCCACCCATTAAAAAAGTGCATTCACTTAAAGGGAATTGTAAGCAGTGCGTTACACGTTACAACTTCGACTTCGAAACGAACTCGAATTGAGGTTGTCATTTACGACAGTTCAATATCTACATTCCCTAACGGAAATTTGTCGCTGGTCATGTGTGAGTAATTGTAGAGTTTACCCATTTTTGTTGATCGATATACCCTCAGTACTATTTGTAGCAATAACACAGCCACAAGAAACAACAACAACTTTTACCACAACATCAACAATAATAACTATTAAACAGAGTTATCTCAGTCTACTTAGTAGTTGTGCTAAAGCGGTAAATTGGCAAAATGGCAACATCACTTATCACGCCGGCGACTGGTGTGTGACGTCTATACTTGCGTGAGCGTAAACGTGAGTGACCGTGAATGTGTGTGTGTGTGTGTGGGCGTAACGTGCATTGGCAAACCAAACATCCTTTCAGTTATGATGAGGTCCGATTGAAGGTGTCTCCTTCGTTCGTTTTGTTAGCCTTTTGAGCCTTGCGTATTGGCTTACAATTCAATTTAATGGCATCACGTGCGTGACACTCCTTATTCGCCTCCCCTTCCGTTACAATACTCTTCGACATGTTCAATGTACATTGACAATGTGCTTACCGTTATGCGTCCACAAATGTAATTGGATGTAGAGACGGGAGTATGCATGTATGTGTGTGTGTACGTACGTGTTTTGTTTGCGTGCTTGCACATGCCCTGCTTGCATGGTTAGCATCAGACAATAATGTACATTCAAAAATAATTTTACTGCTCTTCTATTGACACGATTATTGACATTCGTTTTCAATATTTCATTGTATTTGTATTATTTGCTGCTGCTTTCGCAGTGGGAGGTAAAGAAGAGGGATTACGCATTGATATTCTACAACTGGATGGCTTCTTGGCAATGGCTGGAGTAAGGGATTCATTGATTCATTTACAGAAAACTTGTATTAATTGGTTGGGAAAGTGCCTCCCAACATGTCAGCAGCCAATTTTTATTACTCGCGACTCATAAAGTAATACGATTTCACTACATATATACAGAAAGTTAGAATAGAATTAATTGAAGGTTAATATTATCAGGGGAATTGCGAAATCCGAAAGTTATTGAAAGCTAAGTCGGACCTCTTGACTCCAATATAAGTTTTAGTTGTCGAAATAAGCTCAAATTCCACCAAAGACTTTGGTGAAAAATGAAATTGAAAAGTCGGCTAGGAGCTGATAGTTCACTGCAGTAATTATTTTTATGCTATAAGAACTACTCAGAGGCAAGCGCATTTCGCTTTAAATAAAATTCAGGAGGCTCTTACATCTTTGAGGTCACAATGTCCAGCCACAAGCTTCGCATAAACGATTTGAGGTTATGACTACCTATCACGAAGTTTTAACTCCGTTCTCCTTTTTTGTAGTATGTACACCATGTACAATCTACAAAGCCTATGAAATAAAGAAGCCAGATCGATCTCAGATGGTTATTACATACCTTTTCCGTATCTTGTTTCTTTAAATGTTTTTAAAATTAGACGACATTCAACAACCGCTAAAAATTAAGATCTTTCAGGGAACTAACGCAAAAGAACAGTTTCTTATACCTAAAAGAATTTCTCACAGTTATGGTGAGTTGGAAGCTTCATATCTCATACGTATAGTAAAGTTAGTTTCAACGATTTTCTCCCCGGAGAGAATATATACGGCTTGGACCAAATTTGAAGAGTGACGACTAGAACAAACAACTGATATAAATCAAACAATAGACTGGCATAATCAAATATAAGTATAATATAAAAAGTGTTTACCACTAATATATCAAGCGAATATATTTTAATGAAACCTGAAAACTCCACCACATCTGTGCTCGCTATATTTCAAAAAATGTGCATGAATATATTGATATATTATATTGAATTCGATAACTAGTTATTTTCATGCACATTTTTTTGAAATATACCGAGCACAGAGGTGGCGAATCGAGTCCGAGCAGACTTTTGAATTTTCAGATTTCATTAAAATGTATGTGAATTGGTCAATTTGAAAATAATAAGAAGGGATAATTATATTTTAATTACGAAGTTTTGTACAGGATCTTCACACAAAATCCAAAGCCAAATTAACTAACTTCAAATGAAACAGCATCAAAGTAGTACCAATTAAATTTCAAACCAATGAAATTCAACACGATTGACTTGAAGTAGTTTGCCCGAATTTACAATCAAATATATTATTCAAATCATATACACCTGGATCAATTGACATTACATGTTGTAGAACATATGTACATTCTAAAATTATAACATCAACGCGCACAACAACCAAAGCAGTCCCCCCTACTGGCGTCTCACCATTCTCCTATATTACTAAATCCAGAATATATTGCGGCAAATGCTTCAACGCCGACCAGTCGTTCGGCCAGCAAACGACTATATTAACGCCAGAATTAATTATCCAAATGCAAATAAATCCAACGCCGAAGACTGCAAACAAACGTTGGCTTAATTAAGCACATTAGCCGAGTGCTATTGCAGTGCAATTAAGTGCCAGAAAGAGAGAGAGAGATAGTGATAGAGGGAAGGCGGTGGAAAGGATAGCGATGAAATGCGATAAGCTGAACGCCAAAGAATGCTTAACTATTCAGCTAGCGGGTTCATATTGCGTGTAGAAGTGTAATATTTAAGCAGACGAATATGGAAGTGATATTCAAATTTCCAAGCGGGCACCCTTCTTATCAAAGTAAAAATGTTAAGTATTTCAGTTCAGCAAAGTAGAAGAGTGCTGTTGTTGACATATTTATTACTATTACAGCATACTTTTATGCGTCATTTCAAAATTGAGTATTCTTGAAAACGCCGAATACATTGAAGCCCAGCACGTAGTAGTTGAAGTGCAGCGACATTTCCTTTTTGGGGTTAAAGTCCCATTTTTATTTATTTGAAAAGGACTTTGAAGGAGAGCAAACACTTGTGGTCAGCTAGTGTTCAGTTTTCATTCGATTATTCATTATTGCGTAAATTTATATGCAAGCAGTACTTCAAATAGAAATGGAGTTGGAATTTAAATAGTTTCAAAAATAAAAATAATATTTCATAAAAACCTGGTAAGTGAAACCAGAGTGTGTGTGTGAGATTTTAGCACGCTAAATGGTACTGAAAAGCAGTTATTGTAAACAACTAAGCAAGTATTAGATCTTTTTATAATATCGCAATTTAGAAGGATCAAAGGCTGAGAAATTCTTTCGGGTATTGGCTAAACTTTTTATTACGAAATCTTGCAAATGAACTTTTCCATTTGTTATTCGACAAAATGTTTAATGGATTGCAATCATATTTGGGATCATATTAATTTTTACTATAGGTCATATAATCATAAAATCAATCTAACTACCACAAATCATCCATATTCATCATATTAGTTTTAGGAAAGCACAATATAGGTATATATTATATATACTCAACCAAAGGGACGAAATTTAAAATACTCGGTACATAAAGTAAAAATCAACCATAGGGGGAACTTACTTATATTAAGGGTATGAGAGCTAGACGCCAGTGCAAAATCACATTATGGTTAAGAAAACATGTCCACTTAATTTCATTAAAATACCATACATATTGACTAATAAAGTCAACGTGAAGTTCGATTATCCTTATATTACGCATATGGAGGCAAGTAAAAGTTTTGATCCGATTTTACCCTTTTTATGCAATAGCATATTATTATCAGAAAAGGATGCTCTCTAAATTTCAGTAATATATCTCACAGACTGACCGATATTTTCGGTAAAAAGTCAATCGTATTTATTGACGTCTACATATGCGGTATCTGGGGGCGTGAAAAGATATAATCCAATTTTGACCGTTTTTGGATAAGACAAGGTATACCTTGACAGCATTACTTGTGAAAGGTTTTATTCCGATATCTTAATTGATGCTTAAGTTATATACTGTGAAGTCAAACAATCAGATTGAATTTAAAATTGAGTTATATGGAAAGTAGGAGTGGTTGGATGCCAATTTAGCCCATTTTCACACTGTAAAATAAAAATGTCAGGATAATGCTAGGCACCAAATTTTGTTAAAGTTAGCAAAGTCGTTCCTAAGATAAGGAATTTGACCGAAGAGTGACCTTCATATTTTAAGCCACCTAATGAATTATCTACGAATCATTTGCAACACAAAAAGACATCTGTCAATAACTGTAGAAGGCAAACAATAGTAGATTTTTTATGCCCGGGAATTGGGTTGGCGCACATCCAAGCCCAGCACCATTTACTTCTAAAAATAATTTAAAAACAATTTATATTTAACCACATTACCTCTTCATATATTACAATCAGGATCGAAACCATCGTTTACTTACCTGGAAGAAAACAGAGAGGAAATTTATAATTTATTTTAATAAAAATGAAAATAAACTCTTTAATATGACAACTTCGAAGAGAATTACTAATTAAAATGAAAAAACATTATTCTCATCACTTTATTTTGTAAAATATAGAGCCAAGATAAAAATTATATTTGTCTATTTAATTCGTCTTCAAATGGGTAATAAATTCAAATAAGGGTAATAGATTCCCAAGGACAACTTGATCCGTTTCAGATTATACTTTTTTTAATATTTCCCCTCTTAACTCCCCGTGGACCTTGTAACGTACGCGTGTAACACCCTTTTCTTTTTACAATTTCAAAATAGCCCTTTAAATATCCAGGAAGGAAATATAAAGAATTTTGGGTACGGGTTGTTTAACCATTACAACAATAACGATACTTATTTCATAGCACTTCAAATTGTCATATATCAAGCTAACTATCTTTTCAGTGATCATGGCGGAAGCTATGGAATTTTGTTTCTAATGGCTATCATGCTTCAGCAAGCAAGCTACATCCTAGCATACACAAAGCCCATGAGGCAGACTTTCCTCCCGCTGGCGTTTTCCTGGAAAAGGTTCGGCCCCCTTTCTCACCAATAGAAAAAAGAAAGTTATTTTCAAATAGCTATGAAAAAAACGTCTCATAAAAATCCATTAGCCGAATTAAAACTTATAGCTGCCCCCTTAGCTTAGATAAATAACATTAATCTACCCACCACAAATGGAAGTAAAAGCTCTGCCAAGCATCTAGATGGAAACAGGTTATCTTTATCTTAATATTCGTTTAGTTACTTACGTATTTCAAAAATTCACATAAGAATCAACATTTTTGCTAATTTTTTGTAAAAGTTAAGGCTTTGATTTTTCATTTGTAAAATAAAATGTTACGCGAGCTATTTAAGTTATGAAAACTTCTTGGGAATTGCTTGCACCGCTGAACAAATAAAACTCCTCGTAACATCACTTTTTAATTAATTTCCCAAATAACAGTTTCTTTGAATTACCGTTACTATGAGAGTGGGTATTTAAAATTAACGGACCTTTATTCCGTTCTGCATCGACCCCGCTTGGCTACCGATTTTACAGGAGAGCTTATTTCATTTTTTATATATTTTTTTTCTTTCTTCTCCCCTTAGGATATGTTCGGAAGTGTGATAAGAGAGTAAAACAAATATTCAAGAAATAATGCGAAAATAATCCACAAATCAAGAAGCAAAAAAAATTTAATTATTATTGCAGTTTTTACATATTTACACACAAAGCAACTTACAAGTCAAGCAAATACATACTTACATATATGTTCGTTTGCTTTGTCTTTAATCTCGATTTTTGTTTACACTTTAAAGCCTTGCAGTGTTTATGTACGGCAGGGCATAAAATAAATTGATACATATATACATTCCATACATATTATTTATGTATTTACATTCTACATGAAAGAGAAATTGTAATTAATGTGTAAAATTTTTAATTTAGTGCGTTTAGCAGAAGAATGCAAATTTAATTAAGTAAATTGTTTGCGTGAACAAATTATGGGTAGTTTTCTGTGAATAATATATTTTTTTTTATTAAAGTAGGGGTCTTCATGTGAAAAAATTCCATTGAAAACTATACGCAGTTACAGATTTACATCTACCAACATAAAGGCGGTGCGGATGCCATTAATTAGTTTTAGAAAAGCTAAAAAAGCAAGTTGATATAAGTTAATTGAACAAAAATACCCCCTAAGAAGGTCAACGGAGCAGAAATCATTAATGTAATAAGGGTTAAGAAAACATTTATATTTTGATAATAATAAATGATAAACGAGGGTAGATAAACATCTCAGTGTTTCTCAAATTTATTACAAATATTAACTGCCTTTAATTTGCCAAAACTTGGAAGGTGGCGTATTGAACAAACAACTAGTGTAAATCAAATATACTGTCATAAAGAAATAGAGATCGTTGAGACCAGAGTTCAAATAAGCGAGCAGAGCAATATCAATATACACATGGCAAGAGTCTTCTTAATTCTTCTTAGTTCTTCTTAGGCTGGTGATGTCAATTCACATGCTATTTCTATACATTTGTGGTCTTCATTAAAAGCTTATAATAGTTAGTACTTCCGCCTAAACGATTATAACCGAGTTTCTTATAAGGAAAGAGATCATGTATTGAAATCATACAAGACTAATCCCACATCATTTTGTACTAGTCGGTGCTGGTTACGTGGATGTATTCCTTACCCACAGTTCTTCTGCTAAATGAAGTAATCTCTTCTACGAAAAATATAATTCGGATTTAAGTTTTAGATGGTAGCTTGTCGTGACTATTTAGCTCGCCGAGACTTTAAAAACAATTGGCTTTATGGCTAAAGACTTTATAATCTGAGTCACAGTTGGGAACTTAGAAAATCAATTATTTCACTATTAATAAGCTTTAAAAATGCTACACACCCTCTTGGAACAATGTGATAATATTACGAAGCAGAAAATACAAAGAGCAATATTGGAAAAAGGATTTACTTAAAAAAAAACTCTTGAAAGTACACTTCTTTATACCGCTGCTAATGATTTGGTTTTAGTGGAACTAATGAAGTATGCCTAAGGCTTAATATTCGAAAATATCATGTAAGTCAAATTTCTTGTACCGGTAAGTCCTAAAGTCCTAATCAAACACTTTCGAAAGATTTAGATCTTATGTCCTCAGAAGGAGAAGATATCATTGTTGTTTTTACCTCTGAAGAATCGTTATAGTTTAAAAATGGCTCAAAAATTTATCAATTGCTATTGAGAATAGATAAAGAATTTTCTTTGCCAACCTTTCGGACACACTGCACACCGAGTGAATCATCATCGGGCATCATCGTCATCAATGCTTTGACTTCAAAAGTAATTTTGCGACAAAGAACTTCCGCGGGAATTTTGTGATTTGAGCGCTTTCGTTACTGGTCAATCAGTGCATATTTACTGCATTCCTTTCCAGCATGATTTTCAACGCTGCTATCGCTAAGGGCCTTCCCTTCACCGCTACGCCAGCGTAAGCGTAAAACATGCAATTTAATGATGCAACTTTCAATATAAGAAAACAACTCTCTATAACGATCACATGAAATATTTCGATATGAGTTTCACACTGTATCCACGGCAACCCACACAGGGATCAACAAACCAAGAGGCTTGGCATCTCGCGCTGACGCTTTATTGACGAAAATAATAATGACAGAGTTGAAGACCGAAAACAAACGCATATGTCAAATATAAATTTGTTGCATAATGCAAAAAACTCGAATGAAAGGAATGCAAGCGAACCAGCGGTGTGTCAGGGTGCAGATTAAAGCGGCCACAGCGACAGAAAACAGCGAATGCCAATCATCAAAGTCTGTCAAAGAATCACAACAAAACGATTTTCATTTTTACTCCGCCCGCAAGCGGAGATGAATCCGTTGGAGAAAAATCGGCATGCGTGCAATGTGCACATTCAAAGGATGTGGGGGCATAAATGTGAAAAAAATCAGCTTTAACTGAATTCTCCTTTAATGGAAATTATTTATTACATAACTTTGACTGTCTTCTTGCCTTACATATCGCTTGCTTTTGCTTAACTTTAGCTGGCATATAGCAACGCGAAGCAAAAAAAAGACCTTAAATACTTAGAGTGGATTATCTTTTGCGAGGAAAGAGAAGCCAGACACATACACACACAGCTGAACCTAGAGAAACAAGCAAACTAAAAATCTCACAGCACTCGCCCATGGACAATGGCAAGCCGTGGACAATGTACTTTGTGGCAGGCCAGTGGAAAGAGAAAGAGGAGAAAAAACTCGTCGGCGAAAAATTACGGAAATACAACTATAATAGGGACATTAATAACCTGATGTCACGAATATAGCTAGGCTCACGACAAGGCTTTGCGCCTTACAATTGTTCATAAATAAATAGAAAAGTTGAGAGTTATTCAAGCGCGAGCAAAGTACCTACGCGCAGAAACTCACTTTGGTCCGGGCTTTGTAATTGAACGTAGCTTTTTCTCAATACCGTCTGCAAATACAATTAAACTGATTTCCAAGATGATAAAAGCGACATCGTAAGATCATAAGATTTTCAACGAAAAGTGCGTATGTGTGTACACAGCGAGGTTGATAAATTAATGGCGAGGAGCAAAAGTTCTTCTGTGTAGCTTTTAATAAGCATGTCTATTTATGTAGTGGTGTGAGGGAGTTTGGGTCCAGTTTAAGTGTGTTTATTTATTTACTTTTACTCTTGCGGAAGTTTGTAGTGGAAAATTAATATGAACAGTTAAATGAAAAAAAACATATTAAGTATTGTTCCAATTTCTAAATTTTTGTGTTCATTTGAAAGCTTTTAAGCTGAAGAGACCAATACGGCATACCAAATTTACTAACAATAAAAAATAAGCAATAAAAAAAACTCCACCTTATGGGTATAAAAGGTAGTTTTGGAAGTAAGCTTTATTAGAAAAATATTATTTTAAGAAGTTGCCACCTGTTAATTTCGTAACTGAAAAATGTTGGTATAGAACTGTAAATATTTTCAAGCGTTTATTTTTTTAAAGATGTTGGTGCAGAGTTGCCAGACTTATTAAATAATTGAAAAATAACAATTTTAATATAATAACTTCAGTGTTGATATAAAGTGTGTGACATATTTAACAAAATACATTATTTAATACATGTTTAATATACATCGACTTCACCAACTCTAGTTTTGTAACGGTTTGTAGTGAAAAGTAACTCGCCGGTGATCTCTAGTCGCACTTTCTGCGTTTTGTAGCCACTCTTTTAAGGATATAAACATCCCTCGTCATCCCCCCACATATGGCCTCGATAAGCCTGCGCATCAAAAACATTTTTTCCGCAGAATATCCGATTACAATTTCAATAGGAAATGTACGTATATGTGCACGTAACTGTAAGTATGTACGTAAGTATATACTCGAACTGTACATGCTTTCAACAACAATTGTGGAACAAAAGTTTCGGGTGACAATTGCCAGTTGGGGTTCAAAAGTAAAACACAAACAAAAACCGGTATTTCCCCCTTTAACCATTCATTATTTTGTTCGGTTCTTGTTCTCGTTCTTGTTGTAGTTGTTGTTAGCATTTTTGCGGTATGTGCGCTAATTACACAACACCATCGAGGAAGTACTCAACTGACAGGACACATTGACCGCAAATGCCACAAAATGAACCGGAATTTGCAACCGCAACTGCTGTCAATATAAAATATTTAAATTTAATACATTTTTATCTCTTTGTGCCACACATACAAGTACATGCAACATACAATACAATAGCATCGTTTTACTGAGCAGAGTGTGGCAGTGTTGCATAGAAGCTGTGTCGAGTTTGATTTCTCTCTTTGTAAAGGTTGGTCGGTCGCTGGGTCCGTTGGCTTTCAGTGGTTGTCCAAATGCTCTGATTACACAGAGAACGCACGTAAATGTCACCAGTGTAGTGTTAAACAAATATCAACAATAGGCAAGAGATAACAACAACAGCGGCTGTGGTGTCAATGGTATCAACAAATACGACAACAAATACCTAACGGGCGAAAAGACAACAAGTAGCAACCAACAAAAGAACATGCGAGGGAATATTAACAAATGTCATCCAAAAGCCGAACAAACACAAACAAAAACACACATACATACATCCACACACTTATTCATACATATATTTATAGAAACATGGAAAAATAAACGAATTTGCAGTAAAAATAAGGATATGAAAATATATACATATGTACATATGAATGAGTAATATATTTGAGTGTTGAGTTGTGAGATTGATATAATTTATATTTGCAGCAATTTTACAACACCACTTAATATGAAGACATATTCATTGTGAAACTTAATCCAAAATTTACTTCAAAATATTTTTTTGTGTGCAGAATAATTGTAAAAATTTTAAAATCCGTGAAAAAGAAATAGTTTCGAGAGATTATTTGATGAACTGTTTACTCTATGTTCATCATGAATATGAAATTGAAAAAATTCAGAAAATATTTTAGGAAATTTTATAACTCATTTAGATATTTGTTAATAATTATTAAAAAATATTTAAACCATTAAAAGCGTATCGGTGGCTTATTTCAGTTTATAGCAAAAATCAGAGACGTGACTTGGTGACTTGATGACCTACGTCAAGAGAACACATAAGTTATGGTGAGACCAATTTGTAAATCTTTTGAATATAGACAGCATTGAAGAGTAGAGATAGAACTTCAACCAATTTGGGAATAGTTTAACTCGCTGAAGTGGATCAAAGGGTTAAAAATTATTCCTTCCAAAAATTCTTATCATAAAGTTTTCCCACACAATTAATTTAAATTAATAAATTATGATTTCGTAAGAGCATACAACATATTTCCACCCGTGGTCATAGGCACTATTCCTTTTGGTCATAACAGTTCTGCCGGTTTAGACCACCAGCATCCAGAAAATTTTGATATACGAAGCTAAAACGACACTCATAGTGAAAATCTTGTGATCAAAGAGTTCCGTTATTAACAAGACAGTAACAAGAACCAATTTCAACGAACTTCATCCTCCTGATTAATCTTAATTAGCAGACTATACAACTATTCCACTACCTCAGGAGATTAATATAATAATAATGATGATTGAATTAACTCCTGGCCGAAATTTGCGGGATACTTGGTACCACACATTCTCAACGATTTAGTATTAGTTACCGATAGTATTAAAGCTACTATATACCAGCAGGTCTTACAGGTCTTTTTGACGTTTTGCGAACATAATGTTCTAAAAATTATAGAATGGGATGCTTCTAACTGTAGTTGAGAGGTTTTCAATCTGAAAAATCAAAGGATAGAATTACTTTAACTGTCAGGCGACATCTATAAATTATAGGTTTTTAAATATTTTTTTTGGGCTTCATGAAAACTCTCCGGAAAACAGTATCATTTATGCGAAATAAATATTTTTTTAGCGCGTTTTAGACATTCTTTACATAAATTTTTATTTTACCCGAACTCAATTTATATCCGAACAAAAGAACCAAAAGAACAGCTGCCGCGTTTACTTGAAGTCCACCAAAATTATGAATTAATCAAACAAATTTTAAAGCACTTTTTCAGGCTTTGCTAAAACTTAATGCATGTTTTAGCACGCCAACAGCAAAAGTCATAAAACTAAATAACAACTACACATTTAGAGAGTTGTCAACATAGAAAACAACCGCAATACGCTTGTTGAGATACGCTTGTTTTAACGAAAAAAATATATGAAATATTTTATTTGCAAAAAGCAAACATACAGGTTTCAAAAAACACACAAACATACTCATACATATATATGTGTATATGTATGTGTATTGAAGTCGTTGTCAATTAGGAGTATATTGTGTTCGCATTTATTTTTCATAAACTCCAACATTTTATTGGCATTTTATTTGGATTTTAATGTTCATGTTTTGTTGACAAACACTTTGCGGTATTTTGGAAACTGACAATATTTTGCCAATTATGCGGATAACCGCAATGGCTCGATGTTCAAATAACTAATAAAGTTATGCAAACAATTTCAAGTCTTTCATATGCAAATGAATAAGAGTGCCCACACAAACACAAACAATTATATAAATATATATGCATTTGTTTAATAACAAGTTGACTTTATGTATCAAGTGAATTATTGCAATTGTATATATATATATATGTATATATTATACATACAAGAGTATGTGTTCACTTTCACTGAATTTGTAATTAATAATTTTCAAATTATAATAATGCTTTGATACTTACTTATTAATTTTAATTTTAATTATAATTATAATTTTTGCATATTTTTTGTTTACTAAGACTTAATAAAAAAACTGAGCAATTTCTGCTAAAATTCCGAATTTCCTTTAGCAAACGACGACAGAGCTATATCTAAATGAAATGTTGTTGTTTTTATTTAAATTTCACAATTTAAAGGCATTTAATTAAAACGGATTTACATCAATATTTTCACCGTGTTGCACACGAAAATATATATCTGTGTAGAAACATATAGAATTATCATTAAAATAATATAATTTAATAGGTAAAATTAATAAAAATTTCTTTCACTATTGAAGGTGTGAAGAAAATCAACAAACGAAAATATTTTAGTTGATTATACATATGTATATATTGAAAAATATTTACTGGACTCAGAGAAACCACAACATAACCTAATATTCAATAACAAATAACCTAAATTACCTAAATAACCTAAATTTTTACCTAAGAACGGTAAAAAATTCCTTTTGTATTTTGTATTGTATAACAATTTTTGTCAGCTTTCAATGATTTTTTTTTCTTCTTCCTTCAGCTATTTCAATAATTAAACTTTTTTCCTCACATTTGGCAAATTAATTCCCATATTTGTTTCAAAAAGTTTATATTAAAATTATTTCTCTATGAGACTTATATACATTAACAAAGAAACCCTAAATGTAAGCAAAGCTTTCATTTGTTTATGCAGTGTAAAAAAAATTTAAAAAAACCTATTAGTCTACAATTAGGCGCTGCGGTAAATAACAATGCACAACTAAACAAGATGATTTAAATAAGGTAATTTTAGGCTTTACACAACAGCGATATATCTTCTTCAATAAACAGAAATTTTCCTAATTGGTTTCATGTTGAGATAATAAATTGGTAATATTTCGATTAAAACTACATTCTTCATTGATATTGTATTTACAAAAATAGGTTTATTATATATTAGCGCAAATTTTTACGAAATAATGTAACACTTTATTTCTTACCGTTGGTGATAAGTTTGGAACTCTAATATCGATGGAGGAATGACAAAAGTATTCCTAAACAAAATTCAATTGGAGTAGTTTCAGACAAGAAGAGCCATTCCTATATAAATATGATTTCAAGGAATGGGTTCGTCAAAAACACAATAATGGCAAAAAACTCTGTTCTAAATATTTATTTAAGAAAGAATTTCACTTGTTGTAGCTTTGCTTTTCAATCGCCAAAGGAATATAAAAAGCAACTCCACTTAACACTGTATCAAACTCTCTACACGTCTTCTAGTTCTATAATTGTCACGTTTCCTTCTTGTCTTTTTCTGATGGAAGCATAGTGCTATTATCAGAAAGAAAAATATTGATATTTTAGATAAATATTCGATGCGCCCCAAATGTAGGCAATTATTGCTACTGTAAAAATTTAAGCCACTTTGACAAATCAATTTAAACACGGCATATTTTATTAGAAATAAATTAGTTTTCTAACTATTTAGAAAACAAGAAAAAATTCAATAATAATAAAAACCCGAATAGATATATTTTCCATCTACATTTTTATCTGCTGTTTTTGGAGGTAGAAAAGTGGAATCGACGTATACTCATGTGATATATGTCTTCAGATTCTAAAACTAAAAGCCAAGACACATTTCTCTCCACTTAAAATACAGTTTGCTACGGAAAATATCTGAGTTTGGTCCACAGTCAACCATATCTTCCATATAAGCAATAATTATGATATTAAACCATGAAGTATATACTTACAAACTTTTTTGAAAAGGTTGCCTTGCACACATTTCTCTAACAAAATTTTGCAAAATCTAACAAATCTCTTTCAAAATTCAAACCAAAAATTGAAAATGTGAACAGTATGTTATGAAGACTATCAATATAACGATAGTTTCATTTCTCTACGTCACAAAGAATGGTAATCTATTCGTTCTAACACTTTCAATTATTTTTATAAGCACAAATATGTATCTGAAATTAATAACTTTTAATTTTTCTCATAAAAAAACTCCAAAATTCCGTGCAAAAGGCGCGAATGAATGTCAACAAACACAGTGCGCATTATAATAAACAAAAATTAATCGCGCCCCTCTCTCGCTAATGTTGCCACAAACAGTTGTGCTGTTCTCAATTCCCACAGTACCTGGGGCAAATTTTAACGACATATATTTATTTTGAAATTATTATTTTTTATACATTTGTATACATTGTATACATTTGTAAATGCTAAATTTGTCGAGATTTAAATTTGGTTTTCACATGCATTTTTAATGGAAGCACAAATTAAAGAGAATAATTGTATAAAATACACGCCAACAAGCGTGTTGTGTGTCAGTCAGCTTGTGTGACAATTCACATTTGGTAAAAGTCACACTAACCACAGCATTAAACTGTCGCGGTCGGCGCGACCAGCAGGAGTTCTGGTTACACGCAACCCATCTGTACTGAATTATATATGTATGCGTGCATTTAAATGTGTTTAATGTGTAAATATTTACACGCACACACACACAAAATTGGTATATCATTGTGACACGGATACACATTTTTTTTATGCAAGAGATTTTCTAAAAAACATATTTCTAAACGAAATTCTAAAAAATTATAATAAAAAATTGTTTAAATAAATTTCGAAAAAACAATTGCATTTTGATGCATATGTGTAAGTATCTATTATATATATTTTTTCGTATAATCGATTGCCTAAATTTTAGTTGAATTTCATTAGAGCTTACATCTATTATGTATGTAAGCGCACTCAACATTTATCACTATTCCCATTATGATTATTATTTTGCATTATTTGTTTACCGTTAGCTTTTATTATTTTTAATTTCGCATAATTTGTGGCAATAACTGGCAAAACACATGCATAGCAATATTTTATGCAACGCATATGTACATGAAAATTGTCACCACAATAACACATACACGCATACTTACATATATGTACACCTGCAATTGTAATTATTTAATTCTTAATATTTTTTTATTTTTATTTCCCTTTTCGACTTTTTAAAACCACCAACGCACAGGCACACATGCTAACGCTCGTTGGTATTGTCCACTTTATGCTTCTTTCGTTTTTTGTGACGCTTGACCACAGATCGCCGCGTTGACAGAACAATGCATGCAAAGCCACACACACACACACACATGCTTACATATTGTACAATCACAATGAGACGGCAGGAACAATTAAATTAAGTGCCATCATTTAAATGTTTTATTATGTGTGATGGTGACACCCATAGGCCAACACACACACACGTGCAATGATACACATTAACATGCACACACTACCACACTCTATTTGCGGTTAATATGATTAAGTGCGGCGCATGACGAAGGTAAAACCACAAAAAAAAAAAAAGAAACACGCACATGACCAACGGATGACAGCTTCAGCGCACAATTTTCCGATGCACACACACGCATACACACGTGCATGCGCTCTTTGTTTTCGCTGGTTTTCGCATTTTCATTTGTTACATGAAAAATTAGCGGGACATTCTGTGTGCGCTCGCTGGGGACTGCTGGCCGTTGCCATTATTGCGCGGCAAATTGGACGGCGAAAACTGTGTAAAAACAACGGCAGCAGCGCCAGCGGTGGCAGCAGCAAGTCGACGGCATTAAATGCTCCAATTAAAGGTGCGGGCGGCATGAAGACAACGATGCGTCGGCTGTTAATCACGTAAGAACGGTTAATTAAAAAGAAGTCAATTTTGTTTGTTTACCGATTGCCGCTTAATAAGTGCGGTGTTGGGTTCGAGTTCGACGAGGAGGTTTAAAATTGTATGCGTATGGGTTTAAAAAAAAGCTCAAAATTGAAACTCTTTCATGAATTTGGATTGGTATTTGTAATGCGAACTCAGAAAACAGATTCAGTATCAGGTTTGTGCTGGATATACCAGCTTAAACCATAATTAAACTTGGTTTAAATGAATTCCGTTTAATAATAAAAATCTTTGAAGGTAATCATCATCAGTCATAATCATCTAACAGTCATGGTATATTTTCGACTTTCTTTTATATCAACATTGGGTTTCGTTATCCAAAAATACCCAAAGGAACATGTAAATAGTTCAACACTGCCTAGTTCATATATACAACAATAGTTTCTTAATAGATGATTTTTCACAATGTGATTGCAATTTCCGATCAGTAAGCGTCGTAAGTAAGCTCTCTCTCTGCGAAAGCAATTTTTAGAAACTGTTTCTCTATGGAAGCTTATTACGGAAGAATTATGAAAGAAATTGCGAGTCTATATGAACATGGGTGATTATCGCAAATAAAGGTTACAATAGCGAACTAGGTTAAACACTATATATCACTTAAACTTTAAAACTTATTGGCTGCCAAAAGATTTTGAATCAAATTGAATCAAAAGAAATTGAATCAAACAATTTATTGAAGAAGTAGTATCCAGCAGATGCATGGCAGATGCATGGCAGAGTATGGCAGAAAATAAAAGGTTATCGCCACTTTCAACCTGAAATATTCCCCATAGACAGAAGCATTCACTCATTAAGTAACGCTCGAAATTTACTTTTAGTAAAATAATATAAAAATTTAGAATTCCCCTGTCAAAATGCTGAGAAGTTCAAACTCGATGTAAGAACAGAAATTGTTTTAAAATAAGCTTAAACCATGTAAAAAAATAGTAATTTGTTAAATAAAAGTAAATGTAAAATAATACTCGGTACTTTGGAATTATCTTAGAAGCTTGTCATGAAGAATAAAAATAAAAGCAAAATTTTTCAACAGAAACGAGCCCATACGACATGAAACTTCTACGTGCAGGCTTGTATGTTTGTTGTTTGAATTTTGTGTATATTTGAAGTTTTCATATTTGAATAAAAATAAAATTTGGATCGGAAAACATTTTCCAAAAATGTTATCATTCATTAAAATTTCTTATTGTAAAACTAGACATGAAGTAATGGCCGAGAGTGGAGTTTTCGGAACAATTCCAACTATGTTTCTTTAGTAATTAGGTATATCTTCTTAAAAATATACATTGGCAAACCATTGTGTAGAATTTAGAAGATAAAGATATGAATTCTACAAGAAATATTAGTACATACATAGTATAAAGTCGTTTGTAAAGTTAAAATCATCTTTTATGTTTTATTTTCAAATAGGTATCAGCCACGAAACCAGCTTTTACTTAAATTGAATTTATTACGACTATAAATACTTTCCATAGCCTAAGAGATAAAAATAAAACTTGCGTCTTTCCTACCAAAGGAATTTTATTGAAAAGTGTTCAGCGCTTAATACTGACTTTGAGCTGTTTTTGCAATATTTTTGGAAAGTATTTGGCTCAAATGTATTGATTCAAGTATTAAAAGCTGCTTCATTTCGGAGGCTTTAAAAGTTATATAACAGACTAATACGATGAAGAAGAAAAGATTTTATCATCAAACCTTACTTGTTGCGAGTTTTATACCAAAATAATTTTAACCAGCTAAATTGATTCCTACGTAACCAAAAATGTATGCGAATTTTTTAGAAGTTAGAAATAAAATCAGTGTTTCGTTATCTTCTTTCCAGGATACAACGCCATTTAACCACACCTTTAACCTACTGACTTTCATATAAGCCACTGAAAATAAGTAAAATATCATGAGATGTGATTTAGTTTTTAATAAGAAGTTGGGAGAAGTAGTTAACATATTATACATCCACATACAATCCCAAAGCTCTCGGAATTAACATAAAATCTAAAAAGTGTACATCTAAAATTTTCCAAATATTTTTTCGAAATTATCTGAAAAATGAGCGTACCGCGTATAAATCCATGCTGAGTTATCTAAATATAAATAAGTGTTGAAATTATTATTTTTTATATATTAGCTGGAACCCTAAATGTACATAAGATTTTGTATTTGTTTTTTGTAAAAAAATATTAGTCTACAAAAAGGCATGACAACGATTATGAGAATTGAGAGTGTTCTCAACATAATAAAGTATTAAACTGAATTTTTCGTAGTTGGTTTTTCCTATTCCATACTTAAGTTTTTAATATAATTTATATAAATTATAAACTGACCAAATTTAAAAGTTTTTTCATTCATCCCACATCCATATTGACAAATTTTATTTATATTGTTAATAAAATTAATTTTACTTTTTCTACAGTCGGCAACCCTTTTTATTTAAATCACGTAAATTGAGTTGCTGCAATTTTAGAAGGTGAATCAAAGGTGAATCAAAAAATGCTTTAGCTATTTGTCTTATTTATTCTTCATTGGATCTGTGGAACTTGGGAACATTTTTATCCTACCAATTTAATAATAATTTCTGTTAACTTCTGAATTTATATAAGAATTTCTGAAATTTAACCTTAGGCGCAAGCTATAATGTATGGTTTATCTAATAAATCACCTTTTTCGCTTTTTGGTATTATCCAAAGGATGCAACCGAACCACTGCGCGCATAAACACCAAAGATATAAGCACCAAGTAACTGTGTCTCCTTTCCTATCCAATGCAATCAATCTATTAATTAAAGTGTTTTAAGAACTCTCAGCTGTAATAAAGCACAGCAGTAAATAGCACAAAAGAAGACGAAGAAAAAGCAACAGCAACAGCTTCAGTCTCCACAATCGACAAAAAGTGAATGCAAAAGTTTATCAAAAAGGAAAACTAATACAAAAGCAGTAACGACACTCACCAGTTTGTTGTTCTCATGGAATTTTCCTCGGAGACGCAGGTTAATATTTAAGTTGCAAAGTTCACCTGTTGTTTAGCGTTTACAGTGTGTTCTCGGTTTTGCACTAAATTCTTTTCTTTTTATGTTTATTTAATTTTTGTTTTTGTGTGCTGCTTTTGCACTTGTTTCAGAACTTTTGCAGCATTTTCTTTTGTCACTTCATTTGGGGATATGGGTGGCTGTTTTTTCAGCGTCAGCAAATAAAAGTTGGCAGGAGCTCGTGGCATACACTTAGAATTACAATTAGTTTACACTATTGTTGGGAGGATGCTTTTATTTTTGTTGTTGTTTTTTCTAAATCTTCTTTTTTATTTATTACTTCACTAGGTTTAAAATACTTTTAGAGAAAAATCGTTTACCGCAGCGTCTCGTTACTGTGAATTATTTGAACTGAAATGTAGCATACATTTAAGCGCTCAAAAACGACTGTTTGGAGCCTTGGCGCTATTTCGCATAAATTAAAGCACTTCAGCGCTTTCCAAGTGTAAATAATTTAATTTACACGCACACGCACCACAAATTGCAACAACAGAAACCAAAACGCACATACAAGTTGCCTAGTCGGCTAGTTGGCTAAGTGTTAGTGCATACTAGCGCTAACTGAGCGCCGTTTAGTATGCTAAGATTGCCGCCTGGAACGCGCGTATCCTTAAGAAGTGCTTTAGTGAGATGGCGAAAATGAAAAACGAATTGAATTATGGCGTAAATTGCAAAAATATGCGTGCCAAGGCAACGCAGCGGCAGCGGCAGCGCCAGCGAAGCTAGTAGTAATAATACGACAAACAGCGAATATTTTATAAACAAAAGATCGGAGGAACTTGTCTCTTTATTTTGTGTTTTTATTTTTTGCGTTTTTGTGATGTTTGTCGTTCGTGTTGTTGTGGCGTAAATCAGCTACGCAAATTTTGTTGGCTCATGAAAAATTCACTGCACCACGCACACACACACGCGCACGTTTAGCAACAATACCGCCTGGCGCACAGACAGCTAGTTGTATTTAATGTACATATATATATATATATATAATATATATACCGTTGTATCAGAAATATCTGCTTTGTAGAACTGGAGCACTCATACGCCCTGTATGCCCGCAGTACAAAACACACGCGTTAACACTTTGCTGCGCTGTGTGGATAATCCGCTTGTGTGGACGAAAATCCGCTTTTCTACTCTGCACAAGTAGCCAGATTGATATATATGTATATGTGTGTGTTTGACAGCATCTGACAGTGTGTGTTAATTTTCCACTGCAATTGTCAATACGTGTGAGGTCGAGAGTGTGTTACTTGCGGAAATAGAACGCAACACTTTTAGTGACACCACTTCCGCTGCAATATTTAACACTTTCGTTTCAGCGTTTTTCGTGCACTTAACAATTAATAGTTGTAATTATTTATAATAAGTAAGTAATTATTTCTGCTAAACTCACAATAGCAGCAATGTAGCAGTGCGCCGCACGCACGTAATCAGCGCCCCACTTGACTGCACTCACGTATTAGAATGCACGCATACACGCACTTATATACACATACATACAAGCGTGTGACCGAATAAAAATTTAAATGCCGTACTTATTTAAGGAAATTGCTCTAAAGCGTACTTGCAACAACGCGTATAAGCGACGTTTTCGACACTAACAATCACAACGTTCCGGCGTGAATGAGCCACTGCTGCTCAACAACCAACAAATTCCTCGCAACTTCGTGCCCTACCGACGAGCTGAACACAACACACAAGCCGTGCCAAACGATGTGCGCTCGGCCGTTCGTTCGAATATGTTCGACTCGTGCTCGAAGTGAAAATGTTCGCCTCACAGCTAACTCTACATGCAAACATATATAGCACGCATGAAACCAACGAGCAGAACAACAACAACAGCCTTAGCATCAAAATACAACACGCAATTGTCGTCGTCGTCGTCGTCGTCGTTGAGTATGACGATGAGTTTAAGAGCGACAAAACCGACAGGATGAAAACTGAGCACAGCAGCTTAGTTATAAATGCCAAAATGCCAACTGCAATCCTGCGGATAACACACGAAGAAAATGCTGTACGAGCCAACGAACATATTTCTTTTTTGTTGTTTTTTGCTTTTGCTTTTACAGTTACTCAACACGCATTCGGTGTGAAAGTGTGACCAATTCCGCCCGTTAACGAATGGCTACAACTAACTGCAATTGTATACATGTATGCGTGTGTGTACGAGTGGTTAATGTGCACGAACAACATGCAGGAGACACAAGCACCGCAAGCGAACCAGAATATCCACCAATTTCACTTGCACTCTCCAACTCAAACAAACACACACGAATACGAAGTACTACAAAGATCGGTATGTATGTATTTGTGTTCGCCGTGTGGCATGTTCGTAAAATGGCAGTGACCTGACACACTAGCGAGTGCGGTGTTGCTGCCAACGTGAGAGTGAGGGCTATTAACTGAGGGCGCAACACCAACAAAATGTGTAGGGAAAATCTCAATCTCAATTTGCCAAAGTAGATAATCTCTCGTTATAAGCCACGGCAATGGCATATATGTAGATATGTATATATAGATATGAAAGCTTTGTTAGATGCGTGTGGGTTTTTGTTGGCATTAAGCCACCTGTTCCGGCCCGCAGTCCATTGGAGGCACCGCAATTTGTAATGCAACTTGCATTTTAAAATTAAAATAACTAAAAATGCCCCGCACTGCCCAGCTTTTCTTACACATATATATATGTCTGCCTTTTAGAGTCTTCACAACAAGTCTTGAGAACAAGTTTCTACGTATTTTTTTGTTGCACTACCGCATTACCACTACGTATGTGCTAAAGGTTCTAAGGTGCACTCGCTAACGTGTGACAACCATTCGCTTTCAATTGACCGTCCACACTGATTTGTAGTTTCAATTTCGCACTGCGAAAAGCAATCGTTGATGCAACAGTTTGAAAATGCTAACAAAGACATTGAGGTGGGACACAGATGTTTAACTATGTCAGAAGCCGAAACTCGAGCGAGAGTGATGCGAAAAACGCTCGTTCGCCTGAAAACTCCACACAGTTCGCAGCTGAGGCAGGCGGGCGAGAGCGTATGAGAGCGTGCTCTGCGTTGCTGAGTTGCCCACGCTATTACCCTTCAAAAGGACAACGCAAACAGTGCCGCAAACTTACAGGCGTGCATTTTGACTTGCTTCGTGTGGTGAGTTTTAGTAGCTTCACTAGTGGAGTTAACAGAAATTTAAGTGAAAAAAAAATATTTACAAAGGTTGTTGAACAGAGCTTCGGTTGGTATAGTACACTGAATTACTACGTATCGATGTCCTTTATGTGGTTTGCATTATCTTAGTTTTAGTAAGGCTAGTGAGCTTGCTGCTGCGTAGAGGTTGTAAGGGAAAAGTTGTTAAATACAAGTTTTTCAGAGTGATGATTAATTAGTGAAACTAACTCTTCTTAATGACCTTTATGGCCTTATTTAGGCAGGATTACACACAAAGCTAACACAAAAAAATACTAAGACTGTGCCCCTGAAATGCTGGTCTCTAAAATACAGTCAGACGAATATTGCAGAAGAAACACTATTTTTTAATATGAACAGACAATTCTTTAACTATAAATTTATTTCAACCACATATTTAATATCGTCTGCAAACCTTTATCGTCCCGTTTATTAAAATTGCCCCCAAATGTAGGCAATTTAGCAGGTTACATTTCTTGTTTTCTTAATAGGAAATTTTATGCAAATATTTATTTGCTTTGCACCTCATATTTTCCTCCATTGATGGCTGCAAAGGTGTAGTGGTTAGAGGCATGCACTAGTACTATAAACGAAGCACCTCAGTTTGATTTTTTCAGAATAACAAAAATTCATAGCGCTGCTAATAGCAAATGGCAAGCAATAGCAAACCTCCGAAGATATTCCTGTTGTGAAGAAAGCTTTGAATAAAATCCGTCACATGATCAGAGTCGATTTAAAAAACCTTTGAGGGAACCCTTTGGGGCACACTCTACAAGTGGATGAAGAAGCTCGGCCACATATGTAATTCTAGCATATGCTACTCTATTAAAGCCAGCAGATTAGGTTTAATACTCATTAAAGCAAAGTTTTAAAAAGTAACTAATAACAAAGTACTTATGATAGAGGGGAATAATAAATATGCCATAAATGCCCACTTATCATTTATAACTTTCTTCTGCGAAACAAGAATAAATTAGAATTAGAATTACACATGTATTATACAACAAAATTGAATTGATCTTTATAGTACAAAGTGCGAAAGAAATAATACAAAAAAAAAAAGTGAAAATATTAATTTTTTAACCTATTTCATTGAACTGATTATTAATTGGCCTGTATTATGCGCTCATATAAATGTTAGCTAAACACAAAAACTCAATTCAAACTTTAAGCATGAGCGAAGAGTCAAGGAATGTTAATAAGTTGAGTGACGAACTCCATTAATGTTCTCCTAGTTAACAGCAGGCAGTTAACAGTTATAAGTGCTCTGGAGAATATTAATGTAATCAACATTTGATGTTGTCTTCACAACACTGTTTACTTAACAGTCACAGTAGAATCCTTACTTTTTTACGTTTTACGATATTAAATGGATCGTAAAACACTTTTCTCCTTTAGATAAATGAAAAGCTAAATAATAAAGGAAATTTTCTCTTATGTTACACTTCGGGTCGGCCAAGTGCTAAAAGGCTCAGTTCAAATCGATGTTCAAAACATGTAAGATAAAATTAAACTAAAATAATGATTTTCGGCGTTAACTAGTAGAGTTTATCATCGTAATAAATGAATAAAATAAGCATTCAGATAATTGAAAGTCAGTCACTCATTATAGAATAAATGAACAAGAACTTAGTAATCTTTATTTTGATAATTAGATTATGTGTGATTAGAACGCATCACCCTTAAAGTATATGATTTAAACTATTAATAAATAGTTCGCTTCACATTGCAGATTAAGTTTCGAAGGCAGAAATATTTGTGAACATTCTCTGCCGTAAAACTGTGGGTGAACACTATAAAAATTAATATAAATGTAAATGTATTCCCTCACAATGCTATTGTAATATAAATACCGTATATATTATACTAAGTATACCGTACTAAGTATATCAACATTACTGAAAGACAACAGACATCGAAGTCAACTTTTATTTCTTGTATCTCGTATTTACTTCAACTCGTATTTAATTGACGGGTAAATATGATAGAGAAATCATATTTAATCGTACGGTATTGCGAATATATCCGCTTTCTCCTCTTTAGTTAAAGATTTAGTAATTTTCACCATAGTAGAGCTTTTTGTAGAAGAGGTACAATGACCGAAATGCATTTATATGGGTAAATGTTACATCCCGAAAATTTAATATTTGCTAAAAGTATAACTCTGTCTTGGTGCTATTAATGAGAGCTGGAAATCAACCGATTGCAAATGAAATCCTTGCACTTCCAAAATATTAAAACATCGATTAAGACTTAAACCACATAAACACCTCATAAAAAGAGTAGTAAAAAAACCCTAAATGCAAAAAAATCTTTTGGTGTAATTGGTGCATGGCTAGGATTACGAGCACTTAAGGTTCCCTGTTCACTTGCCCAAACAGAAAATTTAAATATTTTAATCTCAGAGTGTTAAGCATTAACCAACAATATCCAATTTTACGAAAGACTGCTAAGAAAAATGCAACTTTTATTACAACAATATCTGATAAAAAAAAAACCAAAGCTGTGGGTTTCTTATCTGAGTTTTATCTGAATAAATTCTGTTTTTATTAGACACATGTATGCTCCGAACAGTTTATTTCATTTGGTTAATATGAGATCCACATATAAACTAAATTGATCCACACCCCAACTATCAAATAGATTTTAAATCCGAATATTTGATTTATTTGATAAATATTTGCGATCCAAATATGAACTCTGAACAAATATGCAGTGAACTGTCCCACGAAAAATTTCTATTTTATTTTTGCTTATATATATGCTTATATACATATATATATATATATATGTGTGTGTGTGTGTACTTGAGATAAAACCAAAACACCAAAAATAGGAGACGAATAGCAGAAAGGCAAGAATTTTACAAATTTCTATATAAGATAAAGAGGAATATGTGAAAAAAATATAGAATAAGATACAAATATTACCATCTTCCTTTCATTTGACTTTAAGAAAATAGCAATCAAAACTAAAGCACAACTATTGGAACCATGTGTTAAGAATTTTAAATTTCATAGGCTATAAACAAAGAGTTCTCGAAATTGAGGCACTTTGACTAGCTTGCTGACACCCCGATGCAATATACCGCTCTATATTGACTGTAACAGCGTATCCTCTTTGGTCTTCATGAAAGTATGAGCCAATAACATCTCTTACAAACAAAACCGCCCATATTGTGATCTTGACTGAATGGAGAGGGTTCTGAATTTTTAATATAAAATAGATATATCCAATACCCGCATTGTGAGGGACGCCCGTAAATTCTAGATCATCCGGATCGTGTTCGATTCATCGTCGAACCTATCCTGTCTTACTTTTGCACACATTTTCTAAGCGATAGAAGCAATTTATCTATATTTCTATCCCTTATATTACTATAAGTGTAAAATCTTCGTTATGACATGGTCGAAGAATCGATTTTGCGGGAGTACTCACGTACCAAGGATATTTTTTTTGTTCTTAGAGGAGCTTCTTGTGAAAACTAGAAAATGGTTCCTAACAATAATTCAAATGTCTGCGCCCACTTCAAGTGTCTGTTGAAAATTAAAATTGAATAAAGAAACACTACAACCAAGAGGAAATGAATATTTATTATGGCTTAAACAGCTTTTTTTGCGCTGTTATAACTTTGCGATTTACAACGCCATTTTGGTCATTATACGAACACATTTTCGCGCTTTGCTTTTAAGCGTTGTTGTTGAGTCGTTGTACTTGTGAACATTTTTCCACCAAATGCGAACGCTTTGAGTTCATCCTCCTTTGTCGTTGTGTTCATGTTATTTTTTGTTTATTGCTCTGGATTTATATTTGTTTATTTTTCTTTTTTTATTATTTCGCTTTTTTATTATTTCGCTTATTTCTTCGTTTTGTTTTGTAAGTTTTTTCACAGCTTTTAAATGTTTTCATTACATTTATATGTATTATAGTTGTTGGTCTCCTGCTGTTATTGTTGGTCATTACTGTGGTCACCGCTGCCTTTTTTTGCTATTGTTGTTGTCATTGACGCCACCTCGATTTATTTAGCTGAACGCGAATGGACTTGGAATGCTTAAAATCGCACTGTTTATCTACAAACTTTGTTCTCTTTAATTTGTTTATTATGCGCCCTACATACCTCGTAATACGGTCCATGGTCACGCAGCAAATAAGAATTTGTTCTTCTTCTTCTTTTTTTACTCTATTAGACTAATACCAAAGGGATTCGCCAGTTAAATCTCTTACATGGATTTTTTCTCAAGTTCTTAAAGGAAACACAGCCAGGTATTCCTATAACAAAGGGTCGCTCAGATCCACTAACATACCACTATTTCTATTTAAAGAACCCGCAGAATCAGAAAGGTAGACTGATCTTTAGCGTAAAATATTTTTTCGACGATCCCCGATATTTTATGATTATTTTATGATTCGGAAAACCTCCTTTCTGGAGTAGATTTTTTAATCCTGATTCTTTCACTGTTTCGTTATAAATGTTTCAACAAAAACAACTTCACCCTTAATTAGGCCTTAAAAGTCCTCACTATAATCTTTGATATACCGTTGGTTACGCATAGAGAACTGAGGAACGGAGAAGTTTTAGAAAAATAGTCAACTATATGTCTGCAATGAAAGGAATTGGCGCAAAAATTTGCGTTTGATTTTGTCGCTCCTTGTATTATAGGTTTTAACAAATGTTTCACAGATTTCTTCTTCTATGGAAAAGTTTTAACCGAATGCACTTTTGTCCGAAATTTTTTTACATAAGGAATACATTCAGAGGTATGAGATGACATCTTAAGAGCGATTGCTCTATAAAAAATATTTATTGTAATATTTTTATTTAATTTTGAACTCATCTTTAGATTCTGAGATATTCAGAGATATACATTGCCTACATTTAGGATTTGAATTTAGATTTATTAGAAAGAGTACATAGAAATGGAACTGAATTTAAGGAATTGTTAGTAATCAAATACTAAAGTATAAAAAATTGATTAGAAACCAACATGCGGAATTCTACCCTCTAAACCGATGGTCTAGATAGTTTTAGAGCCTAGATTTATACTACAGTTGTCAAAATTTTGAGTAGACCCATATATAAGTCAGTAACGTGCACTTTGAAAATTCTGGCTGCCCCAAAATTCGTATTACTTATGGTAAGCGTGTTTACTGCCCTATTTATTATAACTGTTTAAACGGACAAACATACATATTTACATGGAAAGGTACTATGTACAATGCGCTGCTACAATTCCTCCGCGGAGTAAAATTAATGATGCTACAAGAAAATAAAATTAAAACAAAAACTTAAACTTAAACAAAGTGGTGGCTGGTGGACCACGGACGAACGGCCAATGAATAAGTGAATGTGTGGCGCGTGTACACGCATTTCACACAATCATCATTTTCATTTCTTTCTCCGCGAAATTTATTGATAATTTATTTTGACATTTGTGGTTTGTGATTGTCATTATTGTCTTCATTTTAATTTTTTATTGACTTGTTTACTCCACCCACTTAGCGTTTGTGATTTTATGGGCGTGTTCGTGCTGCCCTCCGACGAAATCGTGGTGCGGACACAATCATTTCCATTCATTTATTGCTCACGCTTCCGCGAGTACATTGCCGCTGTGGTTTCGTAGTCGTTCGTTGTCAATCTCCGTTATCGCTCATTTGCCAAATTTATGCACTACGTTCGTACTCCCACCCCCACTCTCCGGCATGTTGAGTGTAATGTGTTTTTTTATTGACTTGTTATTCGTTCCCGTCGATTGTTTTGTGTAATTTATTCTCATAATTTACATAGAAAAATATTGACAAACAATTTTACCAACTCCTCACAAACATACCGCGTTTGGAGGAGGGGACTTGGTGTGTAAGGTTTTGTATAATATATGTGCGGGAGATGGTCGAAACAAGTGAAAACCGAAATAAATTTTCATTTATTTCAGTGAAATCGAAAAGTGCAGTCCATGCGTCATGCGGCCAAGTTTAGCAACGGCATATTAAAATTAGTCAAACAGAAATAATTGAGGTTATTTTGAAAAAAGAAATTGTTACATATACTATAGTTAGCAGAGTGTCGAAAAATTCAACTATCCATAATTCAGTGTCAACCCTCTGCTAAGGGGGTCTTTGATAAATGGATATACTTACAGGTTTTAGGTTGCCGCACCATAAATTCCGTTTATTCTAAATTTGATAAAGAAGAAATGCGATTGGCTCTAGAAACAAAAGCAAAATATTTCCTGCTATCAAATAAACAGGCGGTACACTCCCGGCTTAGCTCAAACATCACTATTAAAAGCCAAAACTTCGAGATTGTAGGAAAATCGTTCATTTTGGAACCAGTGTTAGTCCAACATAAAATATATTTTGCTCAGAAGAGCTTTTTTGCACTTTTTAAGAAATTCAAAAGTGTAGTCCATTTTGTAAACAAGAGTATAAAGAAAATATTAGGCCGGGAGTTGTATTAAAATTTAGAAAAAATTACTGACTCGGCTGGCTAGGCCACTTTGTTGAAATGGGTGGGAATTATCCACCTCTGAAAGTATTTAACACAATACCAGCTGGTGGTGGCAACCAAATAGGAATACTCTACCCGTTTGAATGACCAAGTACAGAAGGAAATATTGGGGTTATTCCCTAACTTAGTAAAGAAGATTAATTCCATATACCAATTCATCAATTTAGAAAATTTATTTTTCTTCGAATTTTTTAGCTGCGTAGAAGCTAACGATAGTTTATATATAAAAGGTGGGAAACATTTCTAAAAATCATATCACATTAGGTATATAACTTTGCTTAAAATACTGATGCGCCTAAATGTGGGCAGTATATTTATTTTGTGTTGGTATACAAACTTTACAGAGACTACTTTTAACATACAAGGTAAAGTATATTAAAACGAAATAACATATAGACAAACTAAAGTTTTATATATACTTTTAAATTGTAGTTTACTTTTCTTTTCTTCTTCTAAGGTTTACTTTAATTTTCACGATCAACTTTATACACTTTAGTAACGTCTTGATAAAAAAAAGCATTCATTTCATTTTCTCATTCATAAATTCCCTTATTAAATTGTTATCATTGGCTACTCTTTTCGAAAACAGATTTGACCCCAAAATCACCCTGCTACAATACCAACAGATTTTGTTAAATTAATTAAAAACTCTATCTCACGTCATTGTGAGATTAAATTAAAAGCTTGAAATAACCGAAAACTAATATAACACAAGGATGTTGGGAAAGGGTGTTGCTGCGTGCAAAAAGGTCGTGTAGTGCACCACACATACAGGCATACAATTGTACGCACACACTCGTATGTTCAAACGGTACCTATGTATATATGCATGTGTATACGGAGCAGTGTAATTCCTAAATTGGGCTGAGTGAATGGAAGAAATCCGCTGCAGGAGCAGCGCAATCAGCAAGCACTGGAGCGCACTAAATGCATTTCATCAAAGACGCCGGCATAGCCTGGTGACATATACCAGCGCACAAATATCTACATATATACGCATAAGAAAGCATACAAATGCAAGTAAAAGCAATTTTGCATATTATAATTTTCGAGATGTTTCATGCATAACCTCATGTGTGCATATGTGTGCAATACACACACACTAGCCAATACTCGTATTTGTACGACCGTGTGTGTTACTGCAGGTGTCAACAACTTATGCCGAAGCGGGTATGGATGTGTGTGTGTGTAGATTGCAAGGGAGTTTGGAGGATTTTAGTTTTACACTGGCTTCATTCCCGTTTATTTTTGTGCCGCCAAATTTACTTCGCAACTTAAGGCACACTGCATAACAAATACACACACACACACATGCGCACATACACACTTACTTGCTCATGAGGGTCTTCAGTTTACATTTTGGCATAACTACTTGCATAAGTTGTTGGCTTTTACTGTTAGATGAGTGTACATATCGCATAATACCCGGTTGGGAAATGGTTCAGTGGTGAGGGAAACTGACACTTAAATTGCTTTTAAACAATCTTTAATGAAAACTAAATTTTCCAAAATAATTTTTCTTCAATACAGTTGTAGCATATTGTAAATCATACTCGGATTTCCAAATTCGTTGTCTGCATTCCCTTATGTATGTCCTGCAGGCCCAATAGTTTTCACTATCGCACTTGCACGAGTAATTCCACAGTTAAGGGTTACACATCCTAAAAACAGAAACTGGAAATAGATAGTGGAAGCATATTTTGCTCTTTTTGAATATGATACTGAATACTATTTTCTGATGATATCAATGTTTAAGTGCTCGTTATACATCCGTTTTCAAGATATATTCAACTAGATCACAAACAGCTTTGAAAATTTTACCAAATGATTAGGAACATGATTAGCCGGAGCTAGCGACTTTTATTTATTCCATTCTGGTCCAATCGAAAAGTTTGTTGGGGCTCTTTGCAATAATAAAGATTATTAAATAATTATTTTTACATTTATACATTTTTATTATACAATTATTTTTACAGAGATATGATGACGGTACCATGGTATTCGAATTGTTGTTGTTTTAAAACTCCACACATTTCATAGTTAAAAAAAAAACTGTTGCAGGTCAAGACAAGAAAAACCCCATTATAGTCTAGAGATTCCACCAACAACCGAACAAAACACTACGGACAAGGTGTATCTTGTTGTCTCTTGACCACCATCTACAGAAAAAGCCATATATGCAGCCATTTAATTAGGATTGCGAGGTTTTTTTTTCAGTTTTTTTTTCTTTTTTTCTTTTTTTTTTTTTTTGAAAACACAAAACGGTTAAGAGTATGTGAATTTTCCAAATAATTTTAATGCACCAAAACTTGGTATAAACTATACATATTCGCATTAATGAAATTTTACTCATACGCCATGTACGTTTACCATTTTATGTACACTCTTCTTTGTGTTACGCACTTAATGGATTTACCCACAGGTTACAGCATGCATAAATGTAACAGTTTATTTATTCTTAGGTGTGAAATTGTTAAGAAAGGATGTACACAAAATTTTCTAATTGCAATTTCACAGATAAACTAAATGCAGCGGTTTCCAAACTTTATGAGTACAAAGTTGTTAAGAGAAGCATACCACTTAAGTACAGCAACTGAGTTGAAAATATATTTAAAGTGTAAAAATGTATTTAAGTAAATCATAACAACAGCAAAGAGTATAGATCTTAATAATCTACATTAAAGAATTCTTAAAATTTATTTCAATAAATACAAAAGAATTAATAATGAGATGAATTGCGCAAAACAAAAATTTTGGTAGTGGCTAAAGTCGGAATAGGAATTCTGAAATATAAATAATATGTTATGTTGATAGATAATTGACTTTATTTGATTTTAATTTAAAGTTTTCATCAGTTTAATATAATTCATGATACATTTTTTACCACATATTCTTCAGCTCTATGTATCCAGCGATGGGTAAAGTGATGAAGTAGTAATATCCCTTTTGAAATTATACTACAACTACATGCGGATTTAAGTAGTTGGCTATTACTTTATTGTTAAACGCTACTGCAATGCCCAGTTTGTCAAACGCTGCATTTACCATACATCTCTACTATATAACTGCACTGTATGCCGTTTGGATTTTACCACCTGTAAACGACAAGTACCCATAATGATTTTCCTGGAACTTTAATTAAACTATTTCCTGTTGCGACTTCTAGGCAGCTAAGAGTGCAACAACAACAAACTATTTACATTAACTACATTTAGACACCGTTACAAGAATATATTTGTATGTAAACATATAAACCTTTGCTCAAAGCACCAACAATTGCAATATGAAAACATCACACTATTACGCACATATCGTCATACATACACATACACACACACAATCACATGTACACAGCGTCATTCGCCAGCAATGTGGGCTACACACGCTCCGTCAGCAACTCAATTATGTCGCTAACACTGTCGTCGTCAACTGACTGACGTCGCAGTGCTCAAGTGAAATTTCGTAAATCTACTGATTTCTTTTTGTTTTCTTCCTAAGCCAAATTGCATACAAAATAAGCTTTATTGGATTATTTTCATATTAATAATACAATTTACGTATTCATTTCGCTCTGGCAGTGGCAATGGCGAAGCAGTGGCAACGGTGCATCAGCACTGACGTCAATGCCGTTAGATGCGAAATGCATTGACTGCGATTCCGTTTGTCGCTGCGCATTCGCAATTTTGTTTATTTCACCTTTGCAATTGTTTGAATTCCGCCAAAAGCGATTTTTCCTTTGAATTGCGATGAATGCTTCAGTATAACGGTGCAACTCAGTTGTTACATTAGAGCGTGGAAAATGGCACATTTCGTGATTTGCATAAGAATTATAATATTCTTAATATATGTATATGTAAACACTATAGCGGTAATATTAATAATAGTTTTTATTATATTAAATAATAATGATTCTTTTTTCGAACTGCGATTCACCGGGAGATAAGATTGCGCATTTGATATTTTTCTTGGAGTGCTAAGGACTAATTTGAAATTCCCCATGAAAGTAAAGTGAGGTTGTTGAAACTCACACCAAAAATACATTTTGAAACTAAATTAAAATAAAACGAAAATCCTCTATCTATCTATCTATTGTCTATGGATCTTACCACATTTGTAAAAGGCAACTGTGGTCAGAACAGACCAACTTATTTTTGGTGATACATCAAAAAAATATATTTTGCCAGATGCCTATTTGAGTTCTTCTGATTTACTTAGAATCTAAAACCGAAAAGAGTCTCCTACAGATTGCGACTACCACGATGTACTGCCCTTGCCAAGAGAGACACTTCAAAATGGAATGCGTATGACGGAAATCAGGAAGGAAAGATCCAGTGGAAGCGCATGGAACTTTTAAGAGAACTGACTATGATTAAATTTTTAACGACCAAGGTCAACATATGAAAAAACTTCAAAAATAAGAAGGAGAATATTCCGGTTGCATAGACCTTATATCCTTGGGAAAAAAAAAAAAGGTACTTGTAAAATGTAGTGAAAATTTATCAAACAGGCTTGTGCGAATACGTTCCAGTAAAAACAATTTAAATGGGCGTTTCAATAAAAAAAACTCACTCCGTTACAAAACATAACGAACAATTGTTATTTGTAAACTCATTCCGGAAATTGGGCACAATTCTTTAGAAGAATATATTTTTTTTTAGTTATAAAAAGATATGGGAAGACATCTGTTCACGGAAAGTAAACAAAATAAACAATCCCCATCACAATGATGGTAAAACACGGCGGAGATAATTTTAAAGTCGTTGTACCGTTTGTTTGGCAGGGAGTGGAAGGCTTGACAAGAACAACTGGTAATAAGATAGATTAATAATATTATCTGTAAATGTTATTGAACCACTTCCATTAGAGTTCAACCACTAAATTGGATATTTATGATCCCAGAAATACAGCTAAAGTAGTAAATGATTGGCTTTCCAAAAAAAAATAAAAAATACAGTTATTAATTGGCTATTACAAACATTAGTTTCATAGAAAATGTATCAAAGGCTGTGCAAGCTAATAAACAGTGAATTCATGCAAAAGAAATACGTTTTCAATTAATTTCTATGAACAAATCTAAGACTTCTACATAATTTTTGTTAAGTGTACTATTTCTATGTCCATGGCTGTGCATACTATATTTACGCTCGAATTTTTAAAACCTGCAATTTTTGGCTCCCTCTTTTATCCACTTTTCATTCAATTAGATTTGCAAGTAATTTTATTGAATATTTATCTACATATATAAGTATACATATAGTTTTTATGTAGTTGTAAAAATCACAGAAATTCAATGCAAATTATTTCTTTGACTCCTTTTCGCCGAGAGTAGTTGCCAATTTATTATTCGATTATAATTCTTAATGTAAATTCTATTTTTCTATGAAATTGATTTAGCGCGTGATTTTAAGAATGTTTGTATGAAAATGTGTATAATATATATAATACATATGTATGTATATATATATATATGTGAATATAAATTTTTTATGTATAAATATATAAATAAATGTCATATAATATTATATTACAATATTACATATATATTATATTTTTATATATACTAACGTTAATAATAAACAAGTAATACATACACATCTGAATTACTTTCCTAAAACAAGTCATCTTCCTTCAATATACATTTACTCTGTACATATATACATATATAGTGTACATAACCAACGCAAAGATTGCTATGAGTGAGTATGTATTTACATATGTACATATATATATACATATGAAGAAAAATGTAACTACATTATCATATTTAGTATGCATGAAAACTTTGCAAAACTTTCGCAATAAAATCCGCGCTGCTGATATGTATGTGCCCGTTACTTTACCCCACCTCCGGCTTTTAAACTCAGATTTTCGAAATCTTTTCAACATTAAATCAGCGATGTTTACAATTATTGCGCACAATTTGTGAGATTTGTAGTAATTTGCCACTGGAAGCCGCAGTAACGGAAGTAGAATTGACGTGGGCAAAAAGAGAAAGATAAGAGTATGTATGTATGTAGAAATATAGAACATTTCACCTACAAATGTGCACACGAATTATGAGCAGAGTTCTCAGAAGCGCTCTTTCTGAAAACTTTAATGCTGCCTTTGCATATCTGTCAGGCGTCACGCTGCATATATGCTGACACATATGACATACATAGTGTGCAGGTGTAATTGCATGCGTGCGTGAATATTGCCGTTGATTTCGTTGCAATAATAGCAGCGCATACACCCCTCATTCGCCTGCAGTCAAGGAGCAAATTTCATTATCGCCATTCAAAATGATTCAAAATGCCACTAATGAAGGAGATAAATTGACAGTGTATGTATGTATGCTTCATATATGTATGGGTATGTGTGTGTACAAGGTACACAGAAATTAAGTAATGAATGAATGTACAAATTAGCAGCAGACATTTTATGTGAATCCTGACATAAATATACCTTTGCAGGTATTCGCATAGTTCAAGTTTGTGTCTGTGACAACCGAACATACATAAGAATCACACGTGAAAAACTTGGCTATGAACAAAACTGCTAAATTGGATCTGCTTTCAAATATTTCTAGACTACAAACGCTTTTATGTACTCATATCACAGACACGTACATATCTATGCGTACTAGATATGCGCTTATATTTTTCACATGAATATTGAATAATATTTTACAGTTGAGTTTTTATTGCCTAAAGGGATTAGCCCAGTCTAGGATTTTCAAAAGATCCATGTTGTTGCTAAAGCTTGTTGCTTAAAGTAAACTTTAGAATCTTAAAACCATTACTCAATTTGTAGAATAGTGAAAACAAAAATTTCCCTGTCCAAATCGGACGAATATGGTACTCGCAGACTATCACACGTATCCACTAGAAAATTTAACTGTAGCTTCAAAGCAACATTATCTAGTAAACTATGTATAACTTTTTCATATTATTGCAACCTATTTTACAAATAATTTACCTCTAATTTTTTTGGTCAAAAATTTTATATTTTTTTATAAGTCCGCCATTTTTCGATAAATTGATGAAAAGCTACAAACGTACCTTCTTTACTAGCAAGCCTTATGCAGATTAAGATCATATTGTTTTTTTATTTTATTAATGCCTGCAAGAAATAAATTCGATTGCTTTTTCCTTACTCCCAGAATAAATTGTCAAAATTAGATCCTTTTTTAGGGTTCTAGACTGGTCTAGCCCTTTAAAGAGACATTCAGAAAAAGATTTTGAACTCGAAATGTTGAAGATAAATACTTTCTATTAAAGTAAGTGAACACGAAGTCTCACAGCGTAACATTATGTTCAGTGGCAATCAATAGACATTCAGTTGGAAACTCAGTAAACATCATTTGGTATAGATGGAAACAAGTTGAGCCGTTCTAGCCGAGAAAGTAGTCACCGTTAGCTTAAGATCTAAAGCCTTTTAGTTTCTTAAAAGTTTACTTGAAGTAATATAAATTAAAGGAACAGCTCAGGTTTTTTAACAACATCGACAGAGTAGTGTGGATGGTGGACAGACCAAAAGCCTTCTACTTTTAGAAAAGATGGAAATTAGTAAAATAGTAGGGGTCATCACAGGGCACTTATCCCTAAGATCACACCTTCAGAAACCGGGTAAAGTGAAATCGTCACAACTCAAAGCATGCGCTGCCCTGCGAAGGGCCCGACTTCGGTCAATTGAGGCGGCATATCTTCCACCACTCCCAAAGTTCCAATCCAAAAAAAATTGATCGGCTAGGAGTTATCTCTTTAGTTTCACGGCAGTGGCTTATCAGCACCAAAGTGCTCTGATTTAAGAGTGTTAATAATGTCAAAAAATTGCATACTACCAGTGGTATCTCATTTAGATTTTCATCATGATAATAACTAACGTCAAATATTTTTCTAATTTTTCTAAAAATTAAAGTCTAATTAATGCTAATCAAATGTTCCAACAGAATTGGAGAAATAGCACTCCGCTACAAGAAATTCGCATTAAGATATAAAAAAGTTAAACTGAAAAATCACTTATACAAAAATATTTTGAAATCACATTCATAATTAACAGCATACACACACACACACACACACGCAAACAAGCGCACCTAAATGCGAAACTATTCATGTAAAACCAAAATAGCGGTAATAACACGGTTTATTGGATATCTTTATTTCCGCTTCAATGATATCGTTTGCGGAAACGGATGTGGCAATAAGTTGTAATATTGTCTGGAATTGCACACATGCACGCAGGCATACATACATATGTGCAAACATGCACACTCCTACCCAGTATTGACACGCACGTCGCCTCCATTGTTCGCACACACAGACACACATTCGTTTTAAATACAGCTTTAGAAGGAGACTTATTGCACGTACAACAATTTCTTTAGTTGCGACATTTAATTCGCTGCTGCAATGAGCTGCCGGCGATCATTTTAGTGTTTTGCATCAATGCATACTTTTAGTTCATCACAGAAAGGCACCGATTCTACCCACTTACTATACAAACCCCCTCAACAAAATATCTCATTTTCACTCAGGTAATCGCATGCACGCACTGAGACCTACGAAAATCAATATTCATCCTGATCATTTTTATATATAAATATATAGCTATATATGTATACCTCAATTTTTTTAAGGTGTTAAGGTTAGGCTTCAATATCGCCGATCTACGTATATAATAATAATAAATAATAAATAATGAAGCCATTCATAAATTCGATGGTATGGTTTTTGGAGTGTTTCTTGTTATAGTAGATAGCTTTGGAGAATGTAGCTAAGCCGAATATATAATAATATATCCAGCACGGTTCAGGTTATGTAAGTCCGGGTGTTGTGAGAATTTCAATTTATTGGTTGTGATAACAAGCTTGTAAGATTGCAAAAATATTATGATTACAAAATTCAATGCCGTCAGTATTGGTTATAATAAAAAAAATAACACTGAAAAAATCCGTCCGTTAAAATTCCCAAACTATGTTGCTAAGTTCGTCAATGACCTGCATTTCCTCCCGCTTCGTTAACTCCTGAGAGAGATGTCGATGTCACCACCAGAACTCTTGGGCGACTTCTGACTTCGATGGCAAGGTCACATTGAATTAAAGAAGAGAGAGTTTCAGTTCTAAATTCAGAACTTCCATGCATATCGAAAATTTCGACAGTGCCGATCAATTGACAATCACAAGCAAAGAGCGAGGATGGAGTACGATTCCTTTACAGGGGGCCGACATTAAACCCCTAAACATCTGTCCATTACATTTCTCTGGTTATTTTAAAACAGAAACTGTTATTCCATCGTTTTTTAGTCAACCAAATATTTCTAAATTGAGCAGAGTCTGTGAAAATGTGGTAATAAATATTAAGTATTAAATTCTCAAGACCGCTAATTGAAGGCGGACAAGGTAAAAGGCTCTCAAGTTCGAATTGTAATCAATTTTCAGCTTGCTTCAAAGGAAAATAATTCAGGGGTTAGCAAAAAAGGAAAATACAACTCACTGACAGGCCGCAGCCATTTATAAACACATACATACATATATTGAAAACTGTCTAGAAAAAGTGCCGTTACTTGTCTTGACTTATGAGCTCGCCAGGTCTTTAGCAAGAAGTGATTGCGAGAAAGGCGACGTTGAAATGAATGAAACTATTTTTTAAGTTAATTTCCCAAAGGTGTTTAGCGTATGCCGCAAAAAAATTAATAACTGCAAATGTTGCGCCAACAATGCGCATTGAGACACACGCAGACGCACATAACCTATTTGCCGCTAGTCCACGCACACACACATCGCTCAACGGTCCGGCGACTTTTTCTTTCGCTTCGCTGAATTTGTTTACGTTTGGGGCATTTTTTGCCCACACACAAACATGTACATATGTACATTTGTAAACACTCATGTATTCCCACTCATAATTTCATTTCATTTCGCAAACAGCTCACACACTGCTTTGCGCTTTGGTTTGTCTTCTCATGCCCATTTTACATCGTGTTTTCATTCTTGCGTTTCGGCCAAGTGTTTTGCGATTTCGTTGAAAGCGGTTCGCTGGACGCCCGGTGAGGCTCCGTGTGGCTTTCGTGACTTATTGTTGACTTTTACCACCACCGGTGGCTTGCAACGCGCCACATTGCTGAGTGCAGCCGAGCGTGTCCGCTGCGCTGGCGCCGACCCGAGTGAGTGGACATCGTGCGACCGCCTGAACGCCATGCGACTCTACAGGTCGCACGAGCAGCGCGCAGAAATCGCCAAATGGCCAGTTGGCAGCAGCGCCAGTGGAGCGGATGGTGCATTGGGAGACTTATAGCGCTATGGCAGGCGCTTCATTTGTTCTGCTTCTGTTCATTTGCAGTATCTGATGTTTGGTAAACAGTGAGCGCAACAACGCGTTCGGTATCTTCAATTAGTAAGCAATAAGCGTTTGTCAATTGGACACAGGACAGCGCGTTCGTACCATAATTGCCGATGCGCTGCTTCATTGACACCGCCAACCAGTTACAGCTACACGAAGTGCGTTCCGCATGAAGTGCGACAACAGTAGGCCGTACCGAATCGCCCGCTGGGGATTAATTACACTTCAAGGCATAATTAGTTTTTTCGTTGTATTTAAGTTAAAAAAGCGCAACAAATGCAGCGCTCCACATTTAGAATAGTCGCTATCCTATGGAGTGCAAAACTCTTGCTAAAATTTAATATTCAGGCCCTGTGAGGTCTTGAAATAACCACTCCGGACATCTACTTAGTAAAGAGTTCGGATTGCACATAACGGGTTGGAACTAATACCTGGCAGGCTGAAAAGTTGGTAGCATTTTCTTGAGAAGGCGCGACTAGAATTGCGTCCTTATGTTTTGTGGTTAACCCTAACCTTCGAAAGGCAGGTAAATATCACAGATGTCGGACAGTTGGTTAGTGCATTTTAAGTAACGACGAAGCAAACCTTCGTTAGTGGTTTACTAAATTCCATACAGGACATATGTACATCGAAGACGATGGACCCAATAAGCATCCAAAACAGGCTGTTGCGGCTAATACAGCAAAAGAATTCCCAATATGATTTTGGACGGCTGTGAAATTAAATTGATCAAGAAAGCTGACACTGACAGAGATGTCAAGTGAACTTTTTGGACATGTCGTTAGTAAAAATTCGGGTATGTCAAAAATATACTCGAAGATTTCGAAGAAGCCAAGCTTTTCTCGATTTGGCATTTGTAGTGCAAATGAGACCTTGCTTTACTTCTTCTACCAGATGTATTTTGTAACGGAAATGTTTTTCCTTTTTTTTCGACATTTCCGTTAGAAGTTTTCAACCAGTTATCAGGAAAAGTAATAGAAGTCAAAATGACAACTTTTCCCCATAATAAACAGAAATTTTATTATTGAACTAGAAAAAAACGAGTTTTGTTTTCCTACAGGATCAAGCAATGAAAAGTTTCCTGTGTGACAAAAATTTGCACCGAACTCAGAAAAAATAACCATTATATGGGATCCCTAGAGATCTCAACTAAATATTTCATTATTCGACTTCTTAGTCAAGTGCAAACGTGAGGGGAGTGAAAACAATAACCTAAAACATTGAGCAAGTACGTTTGGAAATAACAATATTTTATGACATTTTTCTGCCAGACATTTTACGACAGCCTCCAAGTTCAATCTAGTAATGCCTGCACAAAATTGCTACTAACTCAAGCGGAACAATGTTGAATGAGTCTATGCAACAGCGGCGCCTGCACGCATAGCAACAATATTGAGGAACGGATTATTTTTGAGCTTTTAAAATAAAAGTAGGTGCCGAGGGGGTTGAAAACACTTCGAAATCATACCGTTTATGCATTAATATTCTACTTGTGCTCGTAGAAATAAAAACGAATGAGCCAAATCGTCAAAAATAGCTTCGGCCTGCCTTTTAATGTCTAAGTTTTGAAAAACCAAATTCATGTTATTTTGCTTTTTATCAAAAACATTTCAATTCTTCAATTTCCGATCATTTCAGCATAACGAGTCAATATAACTGTAAAGAAAAATGAATATGGAATCAATGAAGATGCGCAGCTTGCCGAAGATTCCAGTGTCAAAGCAGAATTCAGTAGCAAGCGCGAAGAAAACAGCGGTAAGCAACGGTCAGCACGAAAGCATTCACCTATTTGTAGGTATGTAAGTATGGGTGGTATTCGTTGATAAGCGAATGAATGGTACTTTCAACGCTGCTCTACTGTTATTTTTTTATTATTCGAGCAAAAAGCAAAAGCCACTTACTTACCTTAGTTATTGAAGAACCGACAAATTTTTGTTTTTGTGGTTAACGTCAAGCACAAGCAGCTACCTACAACAACAACAACGGCACTTTATTACTGTTTTTGTTTTATTTTTTATTTTATTTTTTTTTCGCAAACGACAATTATTTCACGCGACAAGTTTTATGTATAATTCATATTCTTTATTCCTGAAAATATAGCATAAGACTTAATTCGGTTGGCAAGCTTTATACTACTTTTTGCGTAAAACATTCGTGGGGGTGTGCGATAAGAAAAATGGTTTTTCATGTGAAACTTGTTTTTTGCTAATAACTGACATGTTTTACTAGGACAAAAAGTTTAGTGAAGACGAGTCCAAAACAATAACCGAGCTTAAGAAGCTTTACTTAGAAACCATTAAGCTGGACGTGGATTTGCAGAAGGAAATTTATAATATGGAAAAATCATTTGAGGTGAAGCATAATACAATATTCGAAAAGCGCGCCAAATTGCTCAAGTAAGTCTCACTTACAACAGTTATGTAGTAATATGTATGTAAGCTATATTTACTTCCAAAAATTTGCATTTATCGTTTACTTTATTGCTTTTGCTTATTGCTTAGTGATTATCGCAGGAAGACACATACTGATTCCACCACTGAGAGCAATTTGTCAAATTTTTGGTTGCGTGTACTTAAGGCATCATACACGGAATTTATAAGCAAAAAAGATGAAAAAATACTAACGGTATGTATACTATACGGTTATGTATAAGTAGAATGTTGTATTATTAGTAACTTGCTTGTTAAACTGCAGCATCTCACCGATATACGGTCAACATTGTGCAACGACCCGATTGTCATGTTCATTATCGAATTTCATTTCGAACCGAATGAATTTTTTTCGAATAGCATTTTAACAAAAACATACTTTTTGAACTGTTTGCCCGATGTGGATGATCCTCTTTCATATGATGGTGCTGAAATTTATAAATGTGAAGGTTGCAAAATCGATTGGAAGCAAAACAATAGCGAAAAGGATAAAAAAGGCATGTATAAAAATAAAAGCATACTTTTTCTTAACTCCGAAACTAAACAATCGAAATGAATTTGCAGCATACACTTCGTTTTTCGACTTCTTCAGTCCGCCGACACTGCCCGAAGACACGGAGGATCCAAATTATTGCGATATAAATGCAAGTAATTCACATATCTATAATAATTATCTAACTCAGCTATTTTGCAATACTAGGCTATTTTACAAAATGATTTTGAACTCGGTTTCTATCTGAAGGAACGGGTAATCCCAAAGGCTGTAATGTTTTTCACTGGAGAAATTGCCGATTGTCAAAGTTCTGATTCCGAATCTGATGATACGGACGACGAGGACGACGATGATGACGATGAGGACGAGTCGTCCAATAATGAGGCGAATGAGAACTAAGCTTATTATTTATTATATTTATTCAATTATTATTATCACTATCTTTTTAAACATTGTGAAAACTATCTCCACAGCATATGCATATTATATGCGTGTAAACTTTCAAAACAATATTTCTGAATAAAATTTATGTCAACAAATATCATATGCTTCCTTATTAATTATGTTGAAAGATATACATGTACTTATTTATGTATGTAGTATTATGTGCGCATTTTAGTTTAGCATAATTATTACAGCACCGTATGTATAAACGTACTTTAAAATTAACGATTAGATTAACGATTAGCTTTAGATTAAGGTAATTTAATCTAGTGTCGGATTTTTACTAGGAATATCAGGATCGTTCGTCTCAATAAGATGATCGGCTATGATTTGACATTCAGGTTTTCCTGCTTTAAAGCGTTTTACGCCCTCACGCGTTACGCTGGTGCCACTCAGATCTAGATAAATTAGCTCAGGAGAGCATTGAACGAGATGATGCAGTGAGATGTCGGTGACTTTTTTATAATTTCGTACACTAAGTCTTACAAAGCTATTTTCACTTGGACGATTGCCGATACGAATCCAAATTACACCATGCTCTACTGGATTTTGCGGTCTCCCAAAGCAACAAATGCCACGATCTGAAATGGGATATTGACGACAGCATGGGTGGTGACTGAAATGCGGTACTTGCCCTGACCCTGAGCTTGACCTATTGGCTTCACGTCCCCCCAATGGATTGATCATATTCCAAAATAGTGGATGTTGTATCATTTGAGCAATTTGATTATCCGAAATTGGTGGCGGACGCACATGCCGTATACTGGGACGACGGTTTACAAAATCTAAGAATATAACTTGATCTGGACGTGGTAAAAATCGACTGCGAGATGGTACATTGCCGGCAGGTTCGGGGGCGTTGTTGTCTGCTTGATTATCTAATGCTAGGCGGGAAGGTGATGCAAAGGGTGAATTCATTGCAGATGAAGGCGATGATGATGATGACGATGATGATGTAGATGATGACGTAGAAGACGAAGAGGATGATGATGTAGATGGTAACGTAGAGGACGAAGAAGATGGTGATGATTGCGGGCTAGAACAAGTCGGTTGTTCCGAGGGTGTATCCCCACGTCCTTCCTGCCTGGGTGTATTTAAATTTGCCTCCACAGTAATGGAATTAGCAGGTGAGTTACAGTCTTCGAGCGAGGCTGATGCCTTTGATGTGGACGGTTGACTATCTTTACTATCAGAATCCTCACTTTTATTTTTGGTTGGTAATCTAGTTTTTGAATCATTGGCACGCATATTTAATGGACACTCAAGTAGCAATTCTTTTAATGTTAGTACCACATTAAAACATTGAACATCTGAATCTGTTATAGGTGTAAATCGCAAATCCAAGTACTAAAAAATTCAATCAAAATTTAGTTCATAATAACAGTGCTCAAATATGTATGTAAGAATATGTACTTACCTCCAATTTTTTAAATCCAAAACGAGCCGCCATACTACCATACGGTATAAAATCACCCAATCGTGGACATCCTTTTAGACTAAGCCAACGCAGTGAAGGTATTTTGGATATCATCATGATATAATAAGGTTCAAACCAACTGCAGAATTCAATACCAAGTTCCTTTAAGGTAAGGTTATATAAGGACAGTATTTCGATGTATCTTAGTTTATGTACATACCTCCAAATTCACCAAATGAGTATGAATACCGGAAAAAATAGTTTGTTCTTCTGACGGCTTACAGATATCGCAATCTTTAAAAACTAGCCGTTTTAAAGTTTTCGGAAAATGCAAAATTCGCACCTTCGAAAAAACAAATATGTAATGTTAGGGAACAATAACAATGAAAAGTTACTTACATTCTTAAGATCTACTGTAACATCACGTAATTCCAGAATACTTAAATGTGTGCTTCGCATTGCGAAAGTCTCCGCCAATGTTTTGTTAAACTTCAATATTTCAACCCGTGTATATTTTCTAGATGGGCCTCTCAATTTTAAACTAGTAGTTCCTTGATGTGTGCGTTCCATCACATATTCAAGTATACCTAACGGTAAAAGCTTTCGACTGAGATCTATATGGTACCAAAACCGTCGGTCCATCAATAATGTACAGAAACGATTGCAGCAGCTGAGGATAGAAACCGATATATGAATGTACTTGTCATAAATAAGAAAGCGGCATATTTACTTCATAAGAACGTAATACGACCAAGAGTCTAGATTCTTAAATATTTCGTAAAGAAGCTCATCTGGAAAGTCTGTGATTGAAACTTTGTTGGATTCGTCAACACCGCGCAACTTTGCAGCTGGCATGTACTCCGCCACGGCTCCATTACTCGTACTAAATGCAGTGTCAATGTTTGGTTGTTCAGAGTCATCCGTACGACGCCGTTTCCGTTGTATTCTTGGCTCAAGGAGATCATTTTGCAATTCTGGTGTCTTTTTTTCCGGCCCAGAATTCATTTTGCACAGTAATTTCTACAGTTTTGTTGCAAAGCACTAGCAAATTAATTCACCATTTAAAAAACAATTAGAGATGTGTACAAAATTGCATTATAGAGATATCGATAAAAATAGAATGGAATTTTAGGGTGATCGTATTCAACATGGCATTGCGAAATATGGCAAACACAAAACTCAATTCCAGATATAAGGCATCATTTTTTTACAAAAAATTGTCTCCAAGTTAAATTTTGAAATAAAATTGTGTTAATAAGGTAAATGTGTAAAAATAATAAGGTGTTTTTTATAAAAATCATAAGTGTGTACTCTATTTATGTTCATAGTTTATACGTACTTTCTTCTTCACTATGCAATATGGAAATATTATTTTGTGTGGAATATGAATTCCAGAATTGACGACAACTTGCCAGAATGTTCGAATGGCGATACTGTAGCGAACTCGAATGTCAAAGCAAAACAAAATCGGCGATAGGCTGCCAGAATCAGACAGAAAGCGAAGTAGTAGTTGCTAGAATGTTCGAGTGACGATCTGTTAGCAACGATCTACTAATCCACTAAAATAAGAGTGTTGCTAAGTAGAGTACAAGTAAATTATAAGTAGCTCAAATAGCGAGTAACAAAGTGTCAAGTTGTTAAGTAGGAAATAAAGAGAAATGTATAGCCGCTAAATTGTGACTTTATTTGTACAATCCAGTGATCGAACTCAGAGTAGAGTTTCAACATGAACGATTAATTTAGAAAATCCGTTACAATATTATTAGCATTAAAACTTAGTATTCGCCAAGGATGGCATGATGCGACTCTGCTTTTTTCTCTCAAACTCCTTCCCTGATTAAGTGGGTAACAATGGAGATCAAGAAACCTTGAACAGCTGATATCAAAAAGGTGGGATGCCAGAAATAAGCGCGCAAAAAAATTATATGGAGTTTTTAACAATTATATGTTATTAACTATTTTTTAGTATAAATGAGAAACACTTGTATTTAATAGAAATATTCATATTCGTATTGTGCTCATAAAACTGTTATATCTTATTATGAAGTGTTTTGATTTTTTTTGTTAGAATGTTTTTTGTTTAAATCTATTTATATTTTGTTATATGAATTTAGAAAATTTTAATTTTTTTATCTACGTACTCTTATAGTACTTATTTACAATATATATATACGTATTTAAGATTGGATATGCGTGATATAGCCAAACTGAAGAACCGAAATATCGAAAATTCAAAATATCTAACTTTTTCGGCAATGGCATCATTGGCAAAGGTCATAAAGAACCTTTTGTAGAAATTTCTCTTCAGAAGAAATGTGCATCGTTTGATTTCGGCTTTTTTATTCGATTGATTTTGTAAAACGATATAGATTTTGCATCTTTAGTCCATAATCGGTCGCATTCAATAAGTTAAACAGCTGTTTGTTTCTAATGGTATAGTGAAATTGGTTTCTTCATATTTTTGTCCAAAAATTTTGTTAGATTTCTAAATTAAAATGTCTACAATAATGTTCCTGCGTCAAATATATAATAATGCTAACCTACGAAAAAATTTTCATATTTTACAACGAGCTGCCTCTTCAACTGGCAACACGGGGCAGTCCTCTCCTACTCTACTCTATGATCGAGATCCTCAACCACAATTCACAGATCCGGAAACACAAAAGCTGCTGCGATCAATGACACAACTACAACTCGATAAAATTTTTCAGAAGACAACTGTGCCAGATAACTCTGTGGACTACAAACTCATGACTGTTGAGATGCTTGAAGAAGAGTTTCGTAAAAGTCTTGAACGTGCCAAAAAACTTCTGCAAATGCCCCCTGTCGTACAAATAAAGAAAGATGAACGACGAATCATATCCAATGATAATGCGTTAAGCGGTTTCTCAGACACAAAATATGTTATAACAGATATAACATACGGATTACGACAGTCAGAACGAAAAGTTGTCGTTCGTCAAACCGACGGCACACTAGAGTACGCACCGATGGAGATAACTAAGCGAATGCACCAATTGTATTTTCCACTTAATGGTCGTAGTATTCGTATTCCACGAATGTTTGAAGATGAGCATTTACAACGTTGTTTGGAAGAACAAAAATATTTATTCATATTGAACCGTATGGTAGTACAATTTGACCCTTTTGAGCCCGAATTTCATTACATTAGCAGTCGCGTATATCAACACATCAACGAAACCAAACAATTTGATGTGTTACGTTCAACGAGGCATTTTGGTCCAATGACATTTTTCTTTGCTTGGCATCGATGCATTGACGATTTGCTTTATGATATGATTAGACGAGATTATCTTCAAAATGCAGCCGAACTCATTGCACTCTTATATAAATTGCACAATATGGAACCCAATTACAAAGAACTTTTGAAACAAATTGATGAAATTAAGCCCAAAGAAGATTTGGCATTGAAAGAGCTTGAAAATGAACTAAAACGTGTATCTAAAGATGTTAAAGAGGATTTACAATCGACTATTGGCAAAACGCAGGTTGATTTTGAAGTAGATGGTTTGTGCTTACCCTTCATAGATAATTACATTGCTAAACATGCTCTTAAGAAAGTTCAGTTGGAATTAGCAACACAAACGATTAAGGAAATCAATGCTGAGAAACGCCAGCTATTTGAAGGTATAAGCAAAGCGCATGGCGTGTCCTAGATGTGAAATATAAATTTTTAGGGCTATATTGATGGTACATTTGTAAAGGTCGATTAAAATCTTAGAAACTAATAAAAATGGAAAATATCGTTCAAATTACAAAGAAAGCGTAATTCTTAATTTTATTTAATAAATAAATAATACCTATAAATCAATTGGATTTTAATATCATAGCCGCATGATGACTAGCTTCATTTCTATCCGCTGGAACACCTAGTCACCACTTGCCCATTTCACCTTTTCTAGCCTTTCCATAAATTTTTTTATACATCTTTTACGATGTTTTTCAAATAAAGACGTATTTAAACATTTAAGTAAACAAATTTGGCAGCGTAACTTTTTTTTTAAATACAATCGAAATGGTTGCCTATTTCCAATTATTGTGATACGTTTTCTGGTAAGTTTACCAGTTTTTGATTGATTTAAATTTAGGAGTAAAGGTAATCGCCAGAAATTTGGCAAGCACGTTTTTTGTACTATAGAGTGATGTCGTAGCTCCTTCCTTGTTCTAAAAATCCGTTTGCAGCACAAACATCGGTAGGAAGGCAAATCTAAATGCTCATTAATATGATCATATAAATCAATTTTTGATTTAACAGTTACTCCACATGAATATAACGGGCATTGTTGACAAATTCGCTTCGTATTTTTCTTGGTTACCTTGTTGTCACATTGATGCATTATTAAAAGATTTGCATGTTCAAACTGTTGGCCGCAAAGTTCACAAAGGGCTGGTGGGCCCCAATGTGTCGCCATATGCGATAGTGTTTGTTTTGAATTACAACATATTTCACCACACACCATGCATTCTTTTTTGTTATTCCTATATAGATAGGTATTTTTTTTCACAAAATCTAAAAATAAATGATATTCATTGGTATCGCATTCCTCCAGTGGGTTAATATCCATGAATATTATTTCACTGTTTATGTCATTTTCAGTATCACATTGGATGCCTATATCTTGTTGATTAAGCAGCTTAATAGTCTGCTGTTCACGATCTCGTAGTGGATTACGACTATCAGTCTGAACTGACTTATGAGCAATATCGACTTCTACCATAACACCTGCTTCTTTGGTTTTGTGAGAAATTTGAAAAGCTCCGTTTCGACTATTTTCCTGTATATCAAAGTTTTCGGAAGAAAGGATCAGTGCTTGTGTCAATAACATTTCCTCCTCTTCTGCCATTTGACGTGTTATAAATCTTGTCTCTACGGCAATCATGTCCGGAATCTCTGTCGCATACATCTGTAAAGATTTTTTATACCTATTAAATTGTTCCACTAAAGAATATTTCATTGTTATTATATCACACCTGATGAGCAACTACTGGTTTTTGGGGTAGCATAAAGTTATCAATATTTACAAGAACAATATTATCCATGTTAAAATTATTTGGATATAGTAAGGTAGAATTAACGAACACCAAATAAATAGTGTATTTTACTACCTCTTACCCATAAAATATACTCTTATCAATATAACATGCTTAGTATTTCATTATAATAGCGCTTCAAATTATTTATTTTATAATTACATTTATAAACGAAAATACATTACTTTTCGATTACTTACATGGATAATAATATTACTTGGCTTCTGCAGTTATTGTTCTGTCAAAAATGTTTACATATTGCTTTTCGGAGCGCAAAGTAGTTGCCGCAGGGTTGCTACATTCCACACAATTGCGTGAGTATATATTTTTTTAAAGTTTGCATAATACTCAAAAATGTCCTGGATAGCATTCAAAATTCTAAAGTATTAACTTTACTCTAGAGAAATAAATTTTAAACACACCTGCCATCTATTTTACGATCTTGCGAAATTTGCGCTTTTTATCTGGTTTATGATAAAATGGAGCGTTTAGAATGCCCTTAGTTGAATAATATTGACATATCGAGCGCTTAAGTGTAGTGAACACAGCCAAGCTGCTTCTTGCACAGAACGTGGAATCTAAATTAATGTAATAAATTTCACGTTCTCTGGTTCATGTGCCTGTTCTAAATTTTCTTTACATCAATTTCTATCGCACCTCATTTTTATAGCTGTGACCAAATCTAAAAGCTGTAAATTTAAATTGGTATTTAATGGCTAGTACATCAAAGAAGGGTAAAAAAAATGAAGAATTTGACACAGACTGGGATATTGACTACTACCGCGCTGATCATGAAAGTGAGGAGCATTGGCAAATGAGACGCCATTTTATCGAGCTGCATAAGGATAAATTCCCAGAAGATCGCCTTGTTTGCCTTGCTGCAGTGTTTACGAATATGGAATTTATGGGTTGTCGATATCCACCTGAGACTATGCAACTGGTGGCCGAGTTGTCGAAAGAAGTTGTAAAAGATTATAGGAAAAGTCGGGAAACACGGCTTAAGCGAACTTTTGTAGCAGCTTCAGAAGCAGCTGAGGCACGCGTCAAAGGTAGACGATAAAAAACTACAAACTCAAAATAACGTTTTAGTCTTAAGAATTTATGTGAGTACTTGCTGTCTCGAATATAAACCAATAAAATATTACTTTTTTTTTTTATATCCATATCCATGAACAATTGCAGCTAAGTCGAGTGGACATTCCGGACAACAACAAAATCTTAACAATCGGAATAATTCTGATAACAGGAAAATATCTGAAATGCATAAGAGTAATAATCTCTTTGAAGGTCTACCTTTTGGTAAATATGTATTATTTCTAATCGGTGGACGGAATTGCTTGCGTATTTCTGCACAGCGATGCAATATGGAATATGAGGAAAAAGAAGTTGAAGGTCCAGATAACAGAAAGTACGTTGTGAAGTACTATTGCTTAGTTTGAAAGTTATATAACCTGAGAAATAATGTTCTTTAGAAAAATTAAAGTAGTCTTAAACGGAAAGTTAGTAAGCGATGCATGCGAAGAAAACATAAAAGCAACTAAAGCACAGGTTTTTAACAATGCCTTAGAAGTTCTGCGAAAGAAATGTTATTCAATAAAGGTAACAGCGTAATATTATGTCGTAAATATAATTGACAATGTGAGTTATTTTAGCCGAATCCGCTACGTGATACAATAAAAATAAATAAAACCAATAATGAGATCGTTTGTGGAGTAGTCAAACAACAAGTTGACAACGCAGAAGATAAAAAATTGGATGCATCTAATAAAGGTTATAAAATGATGAAGTTAATGGGGTGGGCTGGTGGTGGTTTAGGGTCAAAAACCCAAGGCCGTGAAGAACCAGTAGGATACCTGTTAAAAAATAATCGCGCTGGCTTCGGAAACGATTCTTGCAAACTCGATCGAAATTATTTCAGACAGATGTTGAAGAATTATCTTGATTCCGAAGACATACGTGAGCTGCAATTTGAGCCATCTTTTACTAAGGAAGAACGTGCAATGCTACACGAGTAAGATATTCAGCTCCTTTTTTTCGAAGCGTTTTATCTTTTCTCGTTTTAGAATCGCTGGTAAATTCAATTTGAAGTCAACTAGTCAAGGTAAAGACGAAGAACGTCGTCTGGTTATATCTAAAAAGACGATAACCAGCGAGCAAATTCTAAATGAGATTTTACTGAAAAAGAATCCCAACTATACTGATAAGTATTTTGTACAAGTTCCGGAGTCAAAAGCTCGCTTCTACCCAGAGCACGTTGAAAAAATAGATCCAGATTTGTAAAGGCTTTAGCGGTAGTTCGTTGCCCTGCACCCTCCCAACTAAGTATACATATAAATAAGTTTTTAGAATAAACGTAAATTGAAATAAAAATTTTTATTCAAAATATTTTAAACGAATATGCATACAAAGCAATTTGTATTAAAGTTATTACTGTTACTTTTTCACTGCACCTAATCGACTTGGATCCTGACTCGGATAGTGTACTTGTCCAGGTGTGCCACCCGCTGGTGGTGGAGGAATACCGTCCAAAGCCACCCCAGAGGTAGATGGTATTGGAATATTGGAGTATGGCGCCGCATAAGCCTGTGAATACATTTGGTACGACGACGCAGGTATAAGGCTGGGTGGTATTTGATGTAGTTTCATACCAGGAGGTAGCACGGTAACTTGTTCCTGCTGAAGATTGAAGAAATCATTTGGATTAGCTACAGGAGTAGGCGGTATAGCGGGAACATCAAAACGTCTATCAGTTTTTGCTAAGCCACTCTGTTTTGCTTGGGAGTGTGCCCACTTGATAGTTGCTTTACGTCCATGCAACACTAATTTATTAAATGTACGTTCTGCTGATAGTTCAGCTGCTCCCCGCTTTGTATATTGAACAAACGCACATTGCTGGCGTGGCACTAAAGCAATAGATCGAATCTCGCCATACTGATAAAAATGGTCACGCAATTCTGGTTCTGTTATTTCTTCGGGCAAATTACCCACATATAAAGTTGTGATATTCCGGTCTTCTGGTGGTTCGAGTGTGGGCAAAGTAGCTGCCCGCTTCATGATTTTTTCAGCAACTGGATCGTTGCGCCCATAATAGCGATCTTTTATATTCTGCTCACAAAGTGGGTCATCGGGTTCATTTGGTTTGTCATGACGATAGGGACACTCTTCACCACGTTTGCACTCACCTTTGACCCAGAATGAGCAAATATGTGGTCTATTGCGTTTATAGTATGGAGCAGTACGTGCAAGTTTTGCCAACATCTCGTTAGCGGCTAATGAACGGCCAACTGCACCCGCCGCCTCAGTACCGTCGCCGTCTGCTAAATCGCGATCTATATTTTGTATATAGTATTCCTTATTTACATCACTCTGAGGAATGGTGTCGGCTACTTTAAGTGCAGCATCACGCACTTGTATCGGTAATCCGTACTCCAAGTCCAACAAACATGTCTGGCACACATTTTTTAGACGAGCGCATGTCTGACAAATTTCCGTTTTCTTAAAACGCATACGTGCTCCAGGACACCATCGAAATATGGTAAAAGGGCGTGTACAAATCTTGCATTCCTTGCCAAAACGTTCTTTGATCATACGCACATAGGGATTGTCCCCAAGGCAAGTTTGACACAGGATTGGAAATTCAGCATCTTCCCAATTTTGCCTGTTATAGGTATTTGTTGTTTTTGACATAGCCATTTTGTATGTATTTTTTTCGAAATGTAATCACAGAGATAAAGCAATTAATTAATTCACTAGGTAAAGCAAGTTACTATTACTATTGAAAAACTTTTATCAACACCATGCTCCTAGCAAATGATGAAAATTTAGCAAATACTGTGTGAAGCGAAATGTCACGGCACTCACCCCATAATGTTGCCATATTATTTAAGATAATTTTAAATTCTATTGGCAGATAATCGTTTAAAGTGGTGGAATATATTAAAATTTATATCACGACATATATTGCATCCCAAGGTTATCTTTCCACTCCTGGTGTCTAATGTTTAAGTTGTGAATCTTGAAATGTTGAAATCAAGGTATTTAAATGTTCATAAACAAAAATTTGTTTCGACATGAGCCTAATGTTTTTCATTTAAAATGTAGAGTATTCAGCGCAAATTCTGGTAATAAATTTTGACTCTGTTTGCTATGCAGTGAACGAGTATTGCAATTTTAACAGTTAGAACGCTGAAATAAAGTATATGTGGCATCACAGTTCATAGAAATCAAAGAGAGGACGCAAAAATATAAACTATAAAAACATTTGCTTCGAGTAAGTGTATGCATTATCAAAATCGTAAACAAGTGTCGGAGAAATGACAGAAGTTCCACAATCTAAACGATATCGTCGCGAGGACAATGAAAATAATTCAGATGATGAAGAAAACGATGGTTATGTACCTTATGTTCCGGTTAAGGAGCGAAAAAAACAGCAGTTAATGAAACTTGGTAGAATTGTACAGCTCGCTTCGGAAGCATCAACACAACCCAAGTCCTCCAGTGAAAATGAAGGAGATGAGGAGTCTCAAGGAGCTAATGAAGCCGAGTTATGGGGGCGCAAGTACAACATCAGTTTACTGGACCAACATACGGAATTAAAAAAGATCGCTGAGGCAAAGAAGACAAGTGCTGTGGAGAAGCAACTTAAAGAAGAGGAGAAGATTTTGGAAAGTGTGACACAACAAAAAGCTTTAATGGGTGTCGCTGAATTGGCCAAAGGCATACAATATGAAGACCCTATAAAAACTAGTTGGCGTCCACCACGTTATCTGTCGGTTATGAGAGAAGAGCGACGCAATGCAATACGTAAACGTTTAAGAATACTCGTAGAAGGTGATGATGTAGCACCACCAATACGCAGCTTTCGTGAAATGAAATTTCCCAAGGGGATACTAAATGGACTGTCTGCAAAGGGCATTAAAAAGCCGACGCCAATTCAAGTTCAAGGTATACCGGCCGTACTTTCTGGTCGCGATTTAATTGGAATCGCATTTACCGGCTCGGGAAAAACTCTAGTTTTTGTGTTGCCTATTATAATGTTTGCCTTAGAGCAAGAATATCGACTGCCTTTCGAACGAAATGAAGGTCCATATGGGCTTATAATTTGTCCATCTCGTGAATTGGCAAAACAAACATTCGATATTATTATGGTAAGTCGATTCGATCATTGTATATAATGAGGTTGTTACTAATTAAAATTTGTATTAATATTGCAGCATTATAGCAAACATTTGCAACAGTGTGGTATGCCTGAAATACGTGCTTGTTTGGCGATTGGGGGGTTACCCGTTTCAAGCGCGATGGAGGTTATACAAAGAGGAGTGCACATCATGGTTGCGACACCAGGTCGTTTAATGGACATGTTAGAAAAGAAAATGGCCACATTAGATATATGCCGTTATTTATGTATGGATGAAGCTGATCGTATGATAGACATGGGTTTCGAGGAAGACGTACGTACAATATTTTCATTCTTTCGTGGTCAACGCCAAACACTACTCTTTTCTGCTACTATGCCAAAGAAAATACAGAATTTCGCCCGATCGGCTTTAGTAAAGCCAGTAACTATCAATGTTGGACGTGCCGGTGCGGCTTCTATGAATGTTACACAGGAAGTGGAGTATGTTAAGCAAGAAGCGAAGGTGGTGCACCTTTTGGATTGCCTGCAGAAAACTGCACCTCCAGTACTTATATTCGCTGAAAAGAAGCAGGATGTCGATTGTATACATGAATATCTGCTACTAAAAGGTAAAATTCAATTATTTTCTGCTATATGCTATATAAGTGTAAACTGTATGATAAAAAACGGGATTTCTAGGCGTTGAAGCTGTAGCAATTCATGGCGGTAAAGATCAAGAAGAACGTTCACGTGCAGTCGAAGCTTATCGTGAGAGTAAAAAGGATGTACTAGTTGCTACCGATGTCGCCTCTAAAGGTTTGGATTTTCCAAATGTGCAACATGTCATAAACTATGATATGCCCGATGACGTGGAAAACTATGTGCATCGTATTGGTCGTACTGGTCGTTCGAACACGAAGGGCCTTGCCACAACGTTTATCAATAAAACTGCCGAACAATCTGTGTTATTGGATTTAAAACATCTGTTAATCGAAGCTAAACAAAAAGTTCCCGAATTTCTGAATGAGCTATGCCCAGAGCCAGAGAATTATTTGGATCTTGGAGATTCACATGGTTGCAGTTATTGTGGTGGTCTGGGTCATCGTATCACCGAGTGTCCAAAACTAGAAGCTGTGCAAAGCAAACAAGCTTCAAATATTGGACGAAGAGATTATTTATCAAATACTGCCGCAGATTATTAAGTTCCACACAGTGCCACAGTGCGTATGTTTCAAACTGTGCATAACTGTATGTTTTGATGAATGTTAACTTTTGTATTCAGCTTTGATTATTAAATTTAAGATATACATAAATATAGTGTACGCAACATATATGCAAGTTGTACTTAAAAATATATTAATAGATGACTAATGCATTGGCGGAAATTCTTTTATCATATATACATATATGTATCTCTTAGACGTATGGGGCATTCCAACGGCCAAAAGGATTAATTGATAAGAAAGCTTCGTGAATTAAAAACAATTCTTAGAAAACGTATTTGCTTGTATTTGTCAACAAATCATCGGGCTTTACGGTCTAACGGTAGCGAAATAATGTCATTATAATAAATAAATATAACAATATTTTATTGAACACATGTCAGAGCTCAATTATATATGTATATATGTATATTTAGCGGTTCTCAGAAATTATAAATCATCTCAGCGTAATTGATAAGTGTATGTCTTTAGCTGTAGGAAGTTGATTTTATGTTATCACCACTAAGTCTCGCTTAAAGCGCATATGATCTACTAGCGCTAAAAATTCTCCGTATAAAGAAAGAGATTCCATTTGTATGATATTAACTATATATGAATGAATTTAATTTAAAGCACGCATTAAACATTTCAGCGAGAGAGAGAGCATAAGTTTAAACAAGCGAATTTGAAAAATTGAATATAAACAGATATTGAGTTTATAAACAGTTCAGTACCTCGTTATCCGCCGGAGGTAAAAGTCAATTTTTTTTAATACTAAAGCAAAATAACACAATTTTAAAGTAGACTGAAAATTGCAAGTGCTTTGTGGGAACCGTACGTGGGAAAAGGTACATATTTGTGAGGTGTGTTGTGATTTAAACAAGTTTTAGCATATATTATTGAGGATTATTTATGTACGGTAATTATGCCCGGAAGAAATTTGTTGGTGACTACCATAATGTGCATATATTATATACACACATACACACTATATATAAATAAATGATATACATATGTGTATAGTGATAGTAATAATGCTAATAAAATAAACGAATACGAGTATGTTAGGATCTATCTGCCGTACTATATAGTATATGACGATTTGCGTATGTTTGTATGTTTCATATACAATAGTGTAGAGTAATTGAGCCCATCTTTGAAAAAAATGTATGTTTTGCGCATTTAGCTAAGTAAATGATCTTTTGTTGATTGCATAGACCAACATTCGTCAGCTCAATATAAACTAATAAAATTTATGACCCTTTTACAAATAAGGACCCATGTCCATTCATACATATGTACAGCAGAAGCCAAGGGTTGAGGGTTAATTATATGATTCTGCCGCAAGACCAACACTTTTCTTTGGAAGTAATTAAGTCGAACTTGCTTATGAATTAAAAAAAAAACTTGTGTTCGATTTAAGCTTGTTTAAAAATTTAATTGATTGTTTGTATACAGTATGCACCGGTAAATTGGTGGTTTTAAAATTTCGGACATCAAGACCGCCGTAAAGACGAAATATGGAGGAAAATAAATTTAGATGGGAAATAACTCAGTGGAGTCGTTCCAATCTTGCAAACTTTCAATTGTTTGAAAATAAATATAAAATAAATAATTCCGACAGAAAACGCTAACCCGTAAACCTTACGCGGCTTCCTGCTTGAGTGACAGTAATTACCTTTACATACGAACTAATATTTATGATTTTTTACTTCATTCCCATATATGAATGTGGTTTTAGAATTTTTTGCAATTAATGTACATAAGATTTTATAGTGATTCATAGCTAATGAAAGTGAAATTAATCCACTTCGATGTAGAGAAGTATTATTGAAACAATTGTATATGAATATCGTTGGTCTTGACTGTTTGTTATATAAATGTGAATTAATAAATATTTATTATGCATGAAAAATCACGTCTTTTTTTCAGCTATGAAACGGAGAAATACACTATTATACATTTCTTTCTTTGTGCGGTGAAAGTATTTGCATATTTATACTTTTTATCTTTGTCTTTGGTCAACATACATGGCACTTTAGTGAATCTCTACTCTTAGTTTGTTTAGAAAAAATTAATTTGTTCTTTAAAGTCATGCTAATGGTAAATAAACCTATCAGGTCTTTATATCTATGGTTTGAATTCGCAAAGGTAAACATGAGTATTTTTTACTATACTTTGATCTTACACAGTGCATACATTTTTGTTGTTTTGTTGCATTTGTAATCGCATATTCACACTTGTTAGCTCTCCATTAATAAAGCTATTTAAGACTCAATCTTGATTTTTACATTATTGACGCACAAAAGACAACACTCTTCTAGAACTGGACTTATCGCTTTGCTAACTTGAATATAATCTTAGGGTCGTGATCCTGGGATTTAAATATTTATTATTTTTACTTTAATGGAAACAAAATCTAGGTACATACATATTTACAGTATATTGCCCTATTTTGTTGGGAAATACGTAAATAATTTTTATAATTTAAAATATTTATTTTTATATACTTATTTTGAAATTTGTAGTTATTATTGATATGCGCATTATATATTAAAATAATGTATTTTGGTATGCACTTACATTGGCTTAATTACATTTACATATTTAAAGAGTGCTGTATACTTATATTATATTAGCGTATTTTTTATTCTTTTCAATCGCCGGCAAGAAATTGTAAAACAACAGTACTTTACACATGATTAGTCAACAACTGGCATGACCTAATATGAGTATGCGCGCGTATGTACATTGGAGGACAGTGTCAATGCCAAGTTCGTAGTAAATGCTTTGCGGTATTCGTTGACATCGGTTTCATAAATAGCAGTCTCTGGAATATATAGCGCAAATAAAAATATGAACATTCAAATCATTAAGCATTAACCATCGTTTATGACTCTCGTTTCGTGTCTACAAATTTTGACAAGTTTGCTTTCTTTCAGTTTCTGATTCTTCCATTGATATATGTTATATATGTATGTATGTTGTTTTGCTTCTTAAAGATGATTGACGAGCTCACTTCTGTGGTTACATGGTATTATACAAAGCCTTGTTTAAATTTTTTAACTGCCAAATAATTTACGTGCTGATTGCTTACCTTTTATTTAAATACAAAAACAGAGGGATGAATAGGCAAAAAAAAAGAAAAAATAGAAAAATTAGTTTGGAGCACAGAATAAAATTTTAAATCAATTAGACAAATTTTGCACGTTTTTCATAACCTTGCTGTGTAAGTTCAAAATACCTCATAGATTTAGATGTACGTAAGTATTTTTAATCTTATATATATATCATTCTTACCAAATACATGTGTATAAGAATGCCGGCGTTCTTTTTTTAAGAAATTGCTGAAGATAAAAAATTACAAAAATAAGTTTTATCTTAGCGATAAGTGATGTCAGTCAACGAAAAATAAACTTGAGAAACATTTCATAAGTTAAAAGCACAAATTGTAATATAAACAAGAAACAGGTAATTTAAACAAACAATGACAAAATTTGTTTCTTTTTTAGTGAATGAAAAAGATTTTAAAAATTAACGAAAAGAAAATTTAGGGTAAAGTGTTAAAAAATATCTCACTTCAGTGAAGAAAGCAGAAAAAAACCTTATGCGAGAAAATTTTACAGAAGTATGAGACGACAATAATTATCTTATCATACAAAATATTTTAGATGATTCGCGGTTTTTGAGTCGCTATAGCTTAAACTCTTAAATATGTCACATTTAGTACTCAATGAGGAACCCAAGCTCTATTTGGTATTCTGCAAAAAATATCCTAAAAAATCATGGTATTGCGGACTTTTATGGGCTATGTAACCAGAACGAAATCGAATTCGTTTGCTATAAGAACAACAAAAAGCTGGAGCGAGGGTATCAAAATGGTAATGGGGTCTTAAATTGTTTTTATCATATTTAGAGGCCGTCCAAAATATTTTTTTTGTTGTTATAGCGGCACAAAATCTTCGTCAAACAATTTTGAGGAATGCCGGCGAGGTGTCCGTTCTTGGCCGGATAAAAATTGAGGTTCTTGGGAACGAGTCGGATGTATGTCCAAAATACTCTTATTAGAATTTTTAATAGATTTTAGTTTTAGATTCATATTCATACATTGTGAATTTTGTATGAATCAAAAATATTTTCAAAGATCTAGTGTTAAGAAAATTTTTATTTAATAATAATTTTGGTATAGTGATTGGCTACATTTCACATAACAATTAATCAACGTTCAAGAATATGTGTTTTGTTTTCGAGCTCCTGTGTTATTAAAATGTATTAAAACAGTGTTTTCATATTTAATTTATTGAAATTTTCCAATTTTTACGGTTGATTTTTAAATTGGAAGATTTTATTCGTAAATGGTAAATGCGCACCTATAGCAACAATCTATTTAATATCTAAATAATATCAGGGGGTTATCGTGGTTGTGAGCAACGCTAATATGTGCTTCAAAGTACAAAAGTTTAATTTAAATAATTTCGTACTCTCTAAGTATCTATATTTTTTAACCAATTATCTATCTTTCTTTTTAGCTAAATAGCGTGATCACATTGTGGAGCGTGCCGAATAGAGAGCATTTATATAACTAGCACAACAGAAACTCTTCAATTTCTAAAGAAATCGAATAAATTTCAAGCTCTGGTTTAACGGTTGCTGAGACTACGTCTGGTAGGAGCTTTAAAAATGGCAGCGAAGATGGCAGTAATCAGCAGGTAATTCAATTGAATAGTTCGCCTTTCTCACTTTGTCGTCATTACAGCAACAATAAAGTGACTAAAGAGCATTTTTTTTTTTATTTATAAATTTAAATTGGTTTACATGAAATTTGTAATTTTTGTTAATGTGTTGCAATTAATTTCAATGACTTTAATATTCGTGCCACATTTTGTTCCAATAATATGTGAAATAACATTTTCAGTATTTTGGCTGTGCTTATTTTGCTGCCCGGCGCTCCAGCCTTCCGCACGCAATCGACCCTAATACAGCCCCCACCCCAAAGTGACAAATTCGCACCCAGCCGCAACGTCATGCATCGTGCGTTCGCCAATGCCGGCCGAGCGCCTGGTTTGGAGATTTGGAGAATTGAGGTGAGCTACCATCAGGAGTTTAAAGGGTTTTTAACCTAATAGTAATGCTATGGATGTATGAGAGTGTGTGTTTGTGTTTCATGAATTTAAGAGCTAACGGTGTGGATTTTCTTATTTTACGGTAGTTTGTGTTTTGTTGCGTGTTTCGCGGCTTGTTAAAAATTTTAAAAAGTGATTTGTTTATGCAAAATATCAGCAACACGCAACACACTCGTGTATCATCGGCAATGTCTGTTGGGTTTTGTTGATAAGTGAATTACAACCTCACAAGATCAATCAAAAATGCAACAACATTTCTGCAAAGAAAGTACCTACTGATCAAATAAGTTCATGACCGGAAAGCGGCTTTTACTGTAAAATATGTTCAGTTAGTTTGCTATCAAACTGTTTCGCTTGAGTGATAAAACAGTTTATGAGATACTATGCATCATTTCTTGTACTATATATATATGTATGTATGTATGAAAAATATACAAATCTGCAAAAAAAAAAATAGCGTAATTCTTTGACAGCTGCCGAAGGAACTAAAAGACAGCGACTAGCCTACTACAGTTTTCATTTATATAGCATCTGAACCTGAACCTGAATAGCATTCACCATTCCGTCGCTTGTTCCATATCAAAAAGTCACACCCTACTTAGTTTTTTACTCAGTTTATGACAATAAGTTTATACCGATGAAGATTTCATTCTGGGTTTTTCGAAGTACAAACATTGTTTCTACAACTCTATGCTACCCAGTGAATTTACCGGCTATGGTTATGGATTTCAAATTTGTAATAACACATCTTAATCGATAAGGTTAAAGCAAGATCTTGGAATTCTGAATCGAAATTTATTTAGACTATGTTGTTCTTTTCAGGGGAAATTTGAAATAAAGTGATTCAACTAATACTATATTTGGGCAAGAATCTGTGAATTTCGATAATCGATCGAATCGATCATAATTGAAAATATTAATTCAAGCCTTTTTCGATTACGAAAACTCCATTGTCGAGAAGCGGGGTTCCCGGAAAGCTGTCACGTGAGGCAATTCGTGTTTGTTTTAGCAATTATTTTGTTTTTTGTTTGACAAACGGGAAAATAGGAAAATATCCATTTAGCAACATATTTAGTCACTGCTGATATATATATATAAGCTGGAGGAAAGTTTAGTTTGTTTCCGAAAACAGTATGCCCCAAACACAATCAACAAAGCGGATAGCTATTTTATTATTTATTATTTTATTTATTATTATTCGAAAAAGAAAATCTTCCTCACATAGTTTTACTTTACTCGATAAAATCCGAATGGCGAATCACAATTCTTTTGGATAATACGGCCGAGTATCGGCCAATCGGAAGACTTGAGCGTTTCAAACATATACTAGAAATTCATCGTCTTCAGTAGAAACCTTGTTTGATCATTTTCGTAATTATTTTTAACTGGAAGTTGAAGTTTAAGTAACTGCCTTTGGTTAGTGAGTATATTAGTTTAAAAAAAAAAACTCGCCTATTTCGGACAGCTGTATTAATCTAAGCTAACCTATTAAAGACTCCATGCAGTTTCAAAAATATAGTACTGGCCCCCTAATTTAGTATGGATAAGCCAAAAGTCCATTTAATAAATATACAATATATATTTTCTCTTTCAGAATTTTGAACCTGTGGTGTACCCAAAAAATAACTATGGGAAATTTTATACCGGAGACTCGTTTATTGTACTAAATGTAAGTTAATAAAATTGATACTTTTGTTTTGGAATATAATATATGAGGTATGTTCAGAAAATAACGGGAACTGTGTTCCACTGTGTTTTTCAACTTTAATGGCATATGGCATAGTGCATCATGAATTCTTGACTCAAAGTCGGACGGTCAATAAGGAGTGCTACCTACGAGTTCAATGCCGTTTACGTGAAGCAATCCGAAAAATACGCCCGGATTTATGGAAAAACAATTCAAGGCTTTTGCTCACTTTTGCTCACTTTTGCTCAATTCTGCTAACATTTCGTTGCTTGTTCGTGAATTCTTGGCTAAAAACAATACTGTAATGATGCCTCAGCCTCGATCTTCGCTAGACATGGCTCCGTGTGACCTTTTCCTATTTTAAAAAATAAAGAGAACCTTAAGGGCCGTCGTTTTACAAGTATAGATGACATTAAAAGTCCATCGCTAAAAGGCTAAGGGCTATCCTAAAAATCGAGTTTGAGAACTGTTTTGACGATTGGAAAAAGCACTGGCAGAAGGGCATAATATCGAATGGCGATTATTTTGAAGGTGACAACATTAATGTAGACGAATAAGTGAATTTTTTTTTTAACGAAAATTCCCCTTATATTTTGAACAAACCTCGTATACCACACCATAAACATCACAAATAATAGGTACTTATCGTCGACTGGATGGCTAAAGCTGCCCATAACTTTTCACTTTTTTCATAAATTTTACAATTTTTCTTTCAATCGTATACATTCCCGCTTATTTATTTTTCTTTGGAAAATTATCTTCATTGCCAGACAATCGAACGTAAAGACAAAAAACTCTCCTGGGATATACACTTTTGGTTGGGTTCGGAAACATCGACCGACGAAGCTGGCGCTGCTGCTATTTATGCCGTGCAGCTGGATGACCTGCTTAATGGCGCACCGGTGCAGCACCGTGAAGTTCAGGATCATGAATCACCGCTATTTCTCAGTTACTTCAGAAATGGTGAGTACAGGCAACTACGCTCACAAGCAAAGAATGCAAGGGATGAATGCAAGTACTGAGTACGTAAGTCCCCAAGGTTGGCTATTGATTTACTGCGGAACTTTTGCATGTACTAATATAATTGTTACAAATATAGGATATATTACATTGCAACCCCATACGTGTAATCTTGTATATTTTGATACCCCAAACAAACTCCAAAGCGAACATAAGGGGTATGGGGCTGAAGACTTGCAAAAAGATAATATAAGGGAACCCATTTGAAAATATTCACGTATCCAATGACCTCAGAAATCAGTAATATAGCCACTGCCGTCCCGATATGATCTTATAAACACATCTCTGATCTTAAATCTATTTAAAAATCTTACTTGTATTCCACTACGTCGTCTTTAGGTGTACGTTATGAGCAAGGTGGCGTAGGAACCGGCTTCAAGCATGTGCAGACCAATGCGGCAGGCGAGAAGCGTCTGTTCCAGGTGAAGGGCAAACGTAACGTGCGTGTCCGTCAGGTGAATCTGTCTGTGTCGTCGATGAACAAGGGCGATTGCTTCATTTTAGATGGCGGCAATGAGATTCTCGTTTATGTCGGACCACAAGCGAGGCGCGTAGAGAAGTTGAAAGCGATCAGCGCGGCGAATCAAATTCGTGATCAAGATCACAACGGACGTGCCAGGGTTGAGATAACTGGTAAGTAATTTGCATAAAGCATTCAGTGGTAATAATTTAAATTTCAATTATTAAATACACTTGTTTTTTAATTTCTTAGATGAGTTCAGCTCAGAGGTGGACAAGCAGCACTTTTTCGAAGTTTTGGGCTCAGGTGCACCAAACCAAGTGCCGGATGAGGCTGCTGAGCAGGAGGATGGCGCTTTTGAGACAGCCGATGCGAACTCAGTCACTCTATACAAAGTAACGGATGCGCGTGGTGGCTTGAAAATCGATCCAATTTCTGTAAAACCATTGCGTCAAGAAATGCTGGACACCAACGACTGTTTTATTTTGGATACTGGTTCTGGCATTTACGTTTGGGTGGGCCGTCGTTCAACACCAAAGGAAAAAGCGGATGCCTTAAGCAAGGCACAGGAATTTTTAAGCACCAAAAAGTACCCCGCTTGGACACAGGTACATCGCGTGGTCGAAGGCGCTGAATCTGCGCCATTCAAACAATATTTCGCAACTTGGCGCGATGCAGGTATGGCACACACACGTTTGGTGCGCTCTGCCATGGGTTATGACTCGGACGACTCGGAATTAAGCGAACTCACCGATGTTGAAGACCTCAAAAAGAGTGGCGGTAGTGCTATTGGCTTCATGCCCGATAAGGGTGAAAACGATATCGTAGAAGCGGCACAATACGTTAGTAACCACGGACGTGGAGACACATTACGTAATATTATTGCACTGACCACAAATATGCCGTTGTTGGGGTTCGCAGCATACGTAATTACTTACAAGTACAATAACAAGAATGGCGACCCCGGCGTCATAATTTATGTGTGGGAGGGTGCTAAAGCTACACAGGCAGTTAAGGAACGCGCATTCGAGGATGCCTTGGCTTTGGCGCTTGAACGTGGTGCAATCTTGGTGCGTACCACACAGAACAATGAACCACGTCATTTTCTCAAGTTATTTAAGGGAAAATTAGTAACATCTTACACCGCTATACCAATCCATCCACAACTATATCGCATACGTGGCACTGATGCCAGCGACGTGCACGCTAGCGAAGTGATTGCGGACTCGTCGTCGTTGGCCTCAAATGGTGTCTTCGCTCTGACTACAATGGAACAGCACAAGGTGTATATATGGGTTGGTTTGGTAAATATCAAAGCTTTTATTTAAGTTTTATAATTAAAGTCTTGAATTAAATTCTTGAAAAAATGCAGGCCGCTAGCAAGTTCGAGAAAGATATGGCCATCGAGCGTTTTTCACAGTACTGGTCTGACGCTGTTGTCGAAGTAGTTGAGGAGGGTGCTGAACCCGATAACTTTTGGGAGCTTCTGCACGGAGAGGGTATCTATGATCGCAGCATGAATAAGGCCACTAAGCCGCTGCTGGAACCGAGGCTATTCCACTGCCGTTTAAATGGCGAACGCTTGCAAGTGGAGGAAATTGCGCACTTTGAACAAGCTGTAGGTTTTCTAGCTGTTCTGTGACATAATTTTTACTTACAAAATTATTGTTTCTTTCTTTCTATATATGAAGGATCTCGATACAAACGACACTATGCTATTGGATGCTGGAGATGAAATCTATATGTGGGTTGGCACAGGCGCTACAGCTGAAGAAAATGGCAGAATTCTAGATTTGGCCAAGGTTTCTATCCTACATTGAATGGTGTTTACATTTTGGCACTATATTTTGTGTAATTAATTACTTTTTATCACAGAAATACATTAAAGATGAGCCCACAGAACGCACAATCAACACAATCACTGTCATTCGCATTGAACAAAGTAACGAACCTCGCGCCTTCACTCGTATGTTCCCGTCATGGGAAGCTGATTACTGGCAGGTTGGTAGAATTAGGTTGGAATTACTTGAATAATGGTATTTTCTAGGATTTTCTGTTAATTGTTTGCTTTCCTTTAATTTAGTAATTATTTTCTATGAACTACTGCACACATTATTGGACATACATACACACAAAAACACAAACAAGCATTTACATTAGTATATTCATAGTTACAATCTTCCATATAGTGACTCTTCAATGTGTACTTGTCTTAAATGTTTTAACAAACATGTAACAAGCTGTAGTAACTCATAAAACACACTTTCTTACATTTAGATTTTTAACACTAAAAATTTCCCCCGTTCTTTTTATGTAGTATTAAAATACTATATTTTTATATAATATATAAAAATATATATATAGTATATTTTTCAATAAATATTTTTTGATTAACAAAATTTATATATTTTTGTTCACATAATTTGTTTTTACTTATGTAATAGGCCACGCCTTCGTATGAGGACTTCAGGAAGCAAATTGTGGAAAGCAACGACAATTTCGACTCAAATGAGCTTTAAACGCGTTTCTAACCATGCCAAAACGTCTCGAATATTTGATGAACTAGCAATGGACAATTTATTTTGTACAAATAATGTATCGAATTTAATTTTAAATTGTGGAAAAAGAATGATTTTAATTGTTAATGTTAGTTTTTAATACAAAAAAATCTTTCTTAAATATGTCTATTTAAATTACAAACAGATTGTACTATTTTTAACTGGCTGTTGTGGGAATCGAGATTGTAGTAAAACAGTCGAAACAATGTAGAAAACTTCACAAACTGTAACTGCATCAAGAGTTATTCTTCAGTTTTATAAGAAGAAAATAAAACAGGGCAACAATTTTGGGAAAAAATTTGTAGTTTTAAATTTTGTATTTCCGAAAAATTTTCAACCACGTAATTCATGAATTGAACCTTTTCTGGAATCTGAGAGTTCTTTCGGATCGATTCAACATTTATTGGAAGATGATTTGAGTACTACGTCATCGCTCAACCACTTTTTTCAGTATCTTTGGCCACCGATAACTTTTTCATATACCAGAATCTGAAATATTCGATCCGGTGAACACTTCACGAGTAGACTTAGGTTATAAAAAATCGATGGAAGAACCCAGTGAGTGTTCACTGTTTAGCCAACAGCATGTATAAACTCAAAATAAGTATATTTTACCTCTTTTAACACCGGGTTGAATTTGATGAAATTTTATTGAAATACCTATGTAAAATGTTATTCAGATTATACCGATATTGTTTGAGAGATATATATAATTACGGAAAAGTGGGTGGAACCACGCCTTTAGCATATTTTTCATTAGCTATGTTATTCTGCAAACAAAATTTCATTTCGTTTCGTTTTTAGCATTTGTCGCACTTTTATAGTTTTAAAGTATGCCGTTATGTTGGAAAAGACGTGATTTTCATTTTTCGTCAGACGTCATTTTTGAAACATTGCAAAAGATACGGAATATTTTCAGGGAGTGTGGTTTAAAAACTGCAAAAAATGGTAAAACATTCAATACAAAATTTACCAAACTAATAATTGTCGCTACCCTGGCTTTAAAAAATATTAACTTTCCGGATTTTTCTTAACATTTTATGAGTTTATAAGCATTTTGCCGGAATTTCTCCTCTCAACGTAAATAATGTTTTCATGCGAACAGCTTTCTTCCCTTATCATTTCGACCACTTTCAATGTGTGTTATAAAGATTTATCGTAATTAAAGGATATCGTTTATTGAGATGTTCCGTTACGGAAGGAATATATATCGTAAGCGTGCTATAAATCTATAATTTTGTTTAAAGCGAATATCGTAAATAATGGGGGAAATATAATAAGCTACTTTTATAGATTATTCGTAAGTATGCCGTTAAGCTCTTCAATTTTCGTCATATTTATATAAAGTTCTATCAAGTCTGTGCTTAACCTTCAATTAGTGGAAGCTCTTCAAATGCTGAATTATAATATACACACATATATATATATGTATGCATTACTCGGCTGAAAAAAATTTCCATATCGGTGCGGAAGTACATATGAAAAGAATATATAATACTTTTTTAACTGTAGTATATCCCCTTTTCTAAGAGGATAACACTAATGAAGAACAAATATACCAAATTATTTTAATAAAGCAGACGCAATTATATTATGACTTCTTTGAAAAAATGTCTTCGGAATATTCTGTAAACTGGAAATATGTTTATATTTTAGTATTGTATTATGTTTATAATGCTTATAAAATAAACTTTACATTCCCCACATGTGTATAGGTTAATCACCTTGCCTTTTCCACTTGCCATATTTGAATTCGAAAAAAAACGAGATATTGAACTATTATGATAAAGTTTCTTTATTATCGATTATTTGATAATCGTCAAATAAAACAATGTATGAAAACAGCTTTTCCCAATTGTATTTGTTGTAATTTGTTATCGTTAGCGAATTATTCCGGTGAAACTCAAGTACTTGTTGAAATTGTCGGAGTTTCATCTCAAGTTTGTGATGCATAATTCATAAAGTATTTATATAATAAATGGAGAGTTTCACAGTTTCAGTATAATCTGATCTGAATCGCTCTTCATTGGTAAAGGGTTATTTGGATAGAAGAACAAGCGATTATTAAAAAGACTGCTAATAAAAGAACATCTACAACAAATAATTCTTGATGAGCTAACCTAATTTTTTAAAATTCGCCAAACATTAATGATCTGAAAATGACATCTGTACAAGGTGGTGAGAAAGCCTTTTATTACTATCTGAATTGCATTTAGGTAGTAAATTAGTAGAACTTTAAATGAATGACTACACTATACTATATATATATGGTGGTTATCATCCTTGCAATCTTTGAGAATTAAGTAAGTAATCATAAAACTCTTCTTTGTTTGCACTTGTGTAGATAAGTATATATGTAAACAAAATGGAATAAGAACAATTTAAATATTGTAAAAAGTATACATATGAATATTATTTGATTCAAACAAAAAGGTTCGAGGGCAGAAGCGAAATTGTTTCCATTATAGTTGATAAGCTGTGCTGGCAGACTTTGAGTAGTGTAGGTGAGAAATCAAGAGACTGAGTATCTCTCAGAGCTTTTTTTTTTATACAAATAAAAGAGGTATTTTTAACAGTTCCTTAACAAGTCCGAAACGAATGTTGGGTGAACCACAACGGTGTTTGAATATTTTAAACATAAATATGTAATACACTAATAACGTTACGGTAAACTTAATTATAATGGAACAGTTTTTTTTTTTTTTTTTTTCTATAAACCACTTTGGTACAGTTATAGTGATTATAAGCTGTGTTTGACCACTTTGACTGGGTTGGGTGAGAGTTGAGATGATTGAGTATTATTATAAGATTTTTCTTTAAGTAAATACGTAATAAACTGTTAATTTGAAATACAATAAATTAGTATTTGTTTTTTGAAGTTGCTTTCGTCTCATTTTCATGAAACGTTTTGCTAATGTCCTAAAAAAGTGTCTCAATTATCTCCTAATTTTGGAGCTCGTAGTCTTTCTATATCAATTTTTCAGAATTGTAAACAGCTGATAGTTCCAGGAGATAAATATAAAAAAATATGAAGGTTGAGAAAACAATTTGTCATCTAAATAATGTTTTATATTTTTTATAAATCATTGTTATTTCGAAAACACACCATTGTTTTAATCAATATATCACATGGTAATTGGAGGGGTATACGCAAACTAGGCCTGATCCACAAAATGCTTTTTCCACGCCAGTCATGACATAGTCTCATTTAATACGGGGAGATACATACATACATGCTGATAATCATACACTTGAGCAAGTGCAAGTTGTCATTGCTTGATAGGCAGTGGAAGCACTTATGGGTTCAGTTCGCTGTTGTCGGTCCAATTAGTTGGTTGTGTAAAATTTTGCTTTTAATTTTGAGTTCAATGAACAACACGTAATTGCATTTCAACAAAATTAACTTTACAAATAAGAAGTTTGTCACCTCAAAACAGTAACCTTTAGAAGTATTATAACGTGTGCATAGCGTAAAAAATATATTATATATATATAAGCGCTTAGTTAAATATTTTAAAGTTTTTAAATACCGAATTATTTGAAAATAAACACATACAATTATATATCGCAAAATAATACAGTTCCTCATATCATGGCAGAAAATGGAGATTCGCCAACAATTCCAATTGAAAAGAAGTCACCACTAATATTTTTCGTAAATGGGAAAAAGGTGCGTAAATTCATGTCTGTAATCAAAATCAAAACTATAAAATATGTCAGTATACAGTTCAGTGAGTATTTGTATATCGACAGAATTTTGGAGCAAAGAGCGAGCAACTAGAAATTCGTAAGGTGCTCGCCATGTGTTCGAAGCTATATAACAAACAAGAGAGAACATAGAAACCTGTTGTTGACCAACTTATGTTTTACGAATGGGCACATTTCTTTCTCAATAGTTTAGCGAGTGATAATATGACTATATGCTCTTCTACTGAGAACACGTATGACCTGTTTTAGTCATTTGTGCCGGCAATAAAAATAAATACGTAGCTACGCATAATTATTCAATCAAAAATTAAGAATGGATATATTTGGGTTAAAGAAATTTTGTTTTTGATTATGGCTTTGTAATAGTTATGAATGAAAGCTGACTTAGTTTAAATATCATTGTATATTATGTGTGAGAATACTAAATTTGAACAATCAATTGTACGGGAGCTACATATTTACATGTTTCAGCCGAAATGACTTCCTGTCCATAATAAATAAAGAGGCCAAAATTTGGAATTATCGGTTATCATCAGATCTGAAAGGTTCAGAAAACTGCTTGTTGGATTATAAAGTTATTGGGTTTCACTTAAATAACTTTGAAACAGAGGAAATAGTTTACGTTTAATTTAGAACCCAATCTCAAAAATGGTATAAAATTCTTCCGGAAAGCGACATAACCTAGTACAATCATTCTTATATTATCGCTACAAATTATAGCTATCATATTGTTATCTTTGAGCTAGCATTTAAAACACAAAAGTGTTTATAGAATAGAATATGTTTTTAGGTATCTTTTTCTAACTGTAAAAAAATTATATGAAGGATTTTAAAACAGTTTTATTAACTTATTTTATATTTATAAACATTTTTAGGATGCATCGCCTTCCAAGCATATAAACTACCCATTTATTACCATATATAAATATACATTTCTAACGTAGATTTCTTGGCTTCCAACAAAAAACAATAATAATAATATTTGAATAATAATAGTTTGAATTATGAAATCAAAGGGTTATTGTTAATGAATCCTATATTTCTTGTACTTATAAATTTATATTATAAATGCAATTGAACGCGCTTAGCAGTGCTCATATTTGCCGAAATTATTCAGTTATTCCAAAAAACAAAAGTAAATAATATAATACTTATTGCATTTGCGATAAGCATTATTTAATTACCGACATTTTACGGTAGAGCAAAATATACATATGTACTTAAATACATATATATATATATAGCTTTGTACGTAAACGGTCTCCTATTGCCCTGATAAGCTTTCGACATGAAATTCATCAACCTGCAATCACAAATAATAACAATTATGTACATACATACAGTAAATGTGTGTAATCCCTGTAGGAAAACCCCGAATTATTTAGGTTCCCCTTTTTATTATTGGGGAATTTATATTTTATTTATTTTTAAAATAAGCCATTAAAATAATGTTGATTCCGCCAGAAATTCGATGTTGGGAGAAAATTGTGCTCAGAACGTATATATTTTGTGTAAACAATAAAGGTTATTTTTGCTAAAATGTAAACATCTGAATGGTATTTGTCGTTTCAATAATTATTATCAACTCTTGAGCTGGATTAAAACATAAAATTTAGTAGTTTATTTTGCAAAGTAAAGTAAGCTCTTCTTTTCGAGTATTCAAATTCTTTTATTAAGTTATTCCAATACATATAAAACATCGGTTCTGAAGAAAACCAAATTCATTGTAATTATGTTTTAACTAACTACTTCCCTTGAAATTTAGAAAACACTATCATATATAAGATCATATAAAGCAAAAATTAGTTAAGTTCAATACAAGTTGTGCTCATAAATTTATTCACATTAATACTGTACTTTTCAAAGTAATTCACTTTTTATTTAAAATACTTATACCAAGGCTTTTTTTTAATCTTCCACACATTTCTGCCTTAAGTAAATTTTAACTTTTCAGTGGTAGTAAATCTCCCTTCTTTCAAGAGTTACATCAGTTATGAAAACAAGAAGGAAGCAAAATCTGATACGGTAACGCAACGGTAAAGCGATAATATGTCGGCAGATAGATTATAGCGATAAACACACTTTGACATTTTCTATAATACACCCTATTCATGAACGAAAGAACGAAAGATGAACGAAACAAGAGGAAGATTTCGCTTGTTTTTAAACTTGCTATGCCAACATCATTCAATATAGATCATTGATTTTTCCAGCCAGTGGTTCGAAATTACACCCACATTTAAATTTACCGCAAGATATTTTGACTACGTAAAATATTTATATTTATTACTGACCCTTCAGACTACGGCAGCAAAAATATAATATAATAATACATATTCATGCGAATCTTAAATTTCTTCTGTCTAGGTCGTTGATCCGACACCAGATCCAGAATGCACTCTACTCACATATCTGCGGAGCAAACTGCGTTTATGTGGCACGAAATTGGGATGCGGCGAAGGTGGTTGTGGCGCTTGTACGGTTATGCTTTCGCGAGTCGATCGGGCCACCAATAGCATCAAACACTTGGCAGTAAACGCCTGTCTGATGCCGGTATGCGCGATGCATGGTTGCGCAGTAACCACCATAGAGGGAATTGGTAGCACACGCACCCGTCTTCACCCTGTACAGGAGCGTCTGGCTAAAGCGCATGGCAGTCAATGTGGCTTTTGTACACCAGGCATAGTAATGTCCATGTACGCACTACTTCGAAGCATGCCACTGCCATCAATGAAGGATTTGGAAGTGGCTTTTCAAGGAAACCTATGTCGTTGCACCGGCTATCGTCCTATTTTGGAAGGGTATAAGACTTTCACGAAGGAATTTAGCTGTGCCATGGGTGACAAATGCTGCAAGTTAAATGATAATAAAAGACAAAATGGCGAAATTGAAGATGATAAATTATTTGAAAAAAGTGAATTTTTGCCCTTCGATCCTAGTCAGGAACCTATTTTTCCACCAGAGCTGCATTTAAATTCGCAATACGATGCGGAAAATCTTTTATTCAAAGGCCCGCGGTCGACATGGTATCGCCCAGTGAAACTATTAGACTTGCTGAAGCTGAAAACGGAGCACCCGCATGGCAAAATCATTGTTGGTAACACGGAAGTTGGTGTTGAAATGAAATTTAAGCAGTTTCTATACACCGTACACATTAACCCCATAAAAATACCAGAACTGAATGAAATACGCGAATTTGAGGATAGCATTCTATTTGGTTCTGCAGTCACCTTAATGGACATAGATGAATATTTACGCGAGCGTATAGCACAATTGCCGGAGCACGAAACACGCTTCTTCCGTTGTGCCGTAAAAATGTTACACTACTTTGCAGGCAAGCAGATACGGAACGTGGCGTCGCTCGGTGGAAATATTATGACCGGAAGTCCGATTTCCGACATGAACCCTATTTTGACTGCGGCCTGTGCCAAACTTAAAGTGTGTAGCTTAGTTGATAGGAAAATACAAAGTCGAGTTGTGTACATGGGTCCGGGTTTCTTTACGGGATATCGCAAGAATACAATTCTGCCTGAGGAAGTCTTGGTGGGTATATACTTTCCAAAGAGCTCAAAGGATCAACACTTTGTGGCATTTAAGCAAGCGCGCCGTAGAGATGATGACATTGCCATCGTGAATGCAGTAATAAATGTGACCTTTGAACCGAATACAAATATCGTTAATGAAATTTATATGGCTTTCGGTGGTATGGCACCCATAACGGTCATGGCACCAAAAACATCACAAATAATGGCAAAGCAGAAATGGAATCGGGTATTAGTCGAGCGAGTGACTGAAAGCTTATGTGCCGAATTACCATTGGCGCCGTCTGCACCGGGTGGTATGATCGCCTATCGCCGTTCACTGGTGGTTAGTCTATTCTTTAAGGCATATTTAGCCATTAGTCAAGAATTAATTAAAGCCGATATCATCAAAGATGATGCATTACAGGAGAGAGAGCTGAGCGGTGCTGATACATTCCATACACCGATTTTGAAGAGTGCGCAGCTCTTTGAGAAGGTATGTGCCGAACAACCAACATGTGATCCCATCGGTAGACCAAAAGTACATACCTCCGCACTGAAACAGGCAACGGGAGAAGCAATTTACTGTGATGACATTCCGCGCCATGAAAATGAATTGTATCTCGCACTAGTACTTAGTACCAAAGCACATGCAAAGATCATATGTATTGATCCCAGCGAAGCGCTCAAACAACAGGGTGTACTTGCCTTCTTTTCCAGTAAAGATTTGAATGAATACGAAAATAATGTAGGTAGTGTGTTTCACGACGAGGAAGTCTTTGCTTCCGAAATAGTGTATTGCCAGGGGCAGGTGATCGGTGCCATAATTGCGGATAGTCAAGTTTTGGCGCAACGTGCGGCGCGTCTAGTGCATATCAAGTACGAAGAGCTAACTCCGGTAATTGTAACAATTGAACAGGCCATCGCACATAAATCTTACTTTCCCGATTATCCACAACATATTGAGAAGGGTGATGTTGTGAAAGCATTTGAGGAGGCGGACCACGTTTATGAAGGTACCTGTCGCATGGGTGGTCAAGAACATTTCTATTTGGAGACGCACGCTTGTGTGGCAACGCCGCGAGATAGTGATGAAATTGAAATATTTTGTTCAACCCAACACCCCACGGAGATACAAAAACTAGTTGCTCATGTGTTATCTGTGCCATGGCATAGGGTTGTATGCCGATCTAAACGCTTGGGGGGCGGATTTGGTGGCAAAGAGTCTCGTGCAATTATCTTGGCACTTCCAGTTGCATTAGCCAGTTATCGACTAAGAAGACCGGTGCGCTGTATGCTTGATCGGGATGAAGATATGATGACAACAGGTACTCGACATCCTTTTCTCTTCAAATATAAAATTGGATTTACCAAGGAAGGTCTAATAACGGCATGTGATATTGAATGTTATAATAATGCCGGCTGTTCAATGGACCTCTCATTTTCCGCAAGTGTTCTCCACATGCAGAATTCACTTCATTGTTAAAGCAATTTCTTTCTCCAGGTCCTCGATCGTGCTATGAATCATTTCGAGAATTGTTATCGCATACCAAATGTTAAAGTTTCTGGTTGGGTCTGCAAAACGAATTTACCATCCAATACAGCGTTTAGGGGATTTGGCGCCCCTCAGGGCATGTTTGCAGCGGAGCATATAGTACGAGATGTTGGACGCATAGTTGGCAAAGATTACTTGGATGTCATGCAGTTGAATTTTTATAAAACTGGTGATTACACACACTATAATCAGAAGTTGGAGAACTTCCCCATTGAAAAGTAAACAATCTAGTCTATATAAAAATAATAATTGTAACTTGAAATAAATTTCTATCTTTTCTTAAAGATGTCTCAAAGAATGCTTAGATCAGTCGAAGTTCTACGAGAGGCGTGCGAAAATTGCAGAATTTAATAAAAGGCATCGCTGGCGTAAGCGTGGCATATCCCTTGTGCCCACAAAATATGGTATTGCATTTGGTGCCATGCATCTCAATCAAGCCGGTGCGCTGCTAAATATATATGGCGATGGTTCGGTGTTGCTTTCGCATGCTGGCGTCGAGATCGGACAAGGTCTTCACACCAAAATGATTCAGTGTTGCGCGCGAGCATTAGGCATACCAACGGAGCTAATTCATATTGCAGAAACGGCGACCGATAAAGTACCAAATACATCACCAACGGCGGCTAGTGTAGGTTCGGATTTGAATGGTATGGCAGTATTGGATGCTTGTGAGAAGATAAACCAGCGTTTGAAACCTATTAAGGAGGCCAATCCGAAAGCTACGTGGCAAGAGTGGATCAGCAAAGCATATTTTGAACGTATAGGCCTCTCAGTAAGCGGTTTCTACAAAATGCTCGATGTTGGAGATGATCCGAAGACTAATCCAAATGCGCGTTATTATAATTATTATACCAATGGTGTTGGTGTATCAGTGGTCGAAATTGATTGCTTAACTGGTGATCATCAAGTTTTGAACACAGACATCGTCATGGATATAGGCTCTAGCTTGAATCCCGCTATCGATATTGGACAAATCGAAGGCGCATTCATGCAAGGTTATGGATTATTTGTATTGGAAGAACTCATTTATTCACCCCAAGGTGCTCTTTATTCGCGCGGACCTGGTATGTATAAACTACCGGGATTTGCCGATATACCCGGCGAGTTTAATGTGAGCCTTTTGACTGGTGCGCCTAATCCTAGAGCTGTATATTCGTCAAAGGTATTAACAGCATACAATTTATTTTTGCTTATAAGTAGTACTCATTAAGAATATAATATATATATGCATCTCTTATGTAGGCTGTTGGAGAGCCACCGTTATTTATAGGTAGCACTGCATTTTTCGCCATTAAGGAAGCAATAGCTGCTGCACGCGCTGAAAGACGGCTGAGCGCCAATTTTATATTGGACGCCCCAGCGACAGCTGCGCGTATACGAATGGCATGCCAAGACGAATTTACGGAATTGGTATAACTAAAATTACCACCATATACTATGGTGATATATGGTATTCTTAAATTTTTTTTTTATCTCTAGATTGATCAACCGTCCGCAGATACATATACGCCTTGGAACGTTGTGCCTTAAATATGAAATCTCTTGATTTTGTATTTTTATACAAATATGTACATACTTAGAAGCATTTGTGTAGGACTATCAGTAAATAAGTAAATAAATAGAATTGATATGTAATATAACCGTGTAACTTGGTCCTATCATATAATATAACAGACAAATGTAAATTATATGTACAATACAATATGTAAAATATATGTACAATAGCCAGTCACAAATAAGCGAAAATTTTTGTAAACGATATTGAAGTTTCTTTAGGAACCGCACATACATATGTCGGTATGTACATTGTAAATTCATATTTGCATTTAAATTTTATCTCTATATCGCCTCCATTTTTGGAAACCGTCTGAAAATCTCCTGATGATTATTAGTGCAGTTGTACAATCACGTGCAAAGATCGAATGTTAAATATTCCTTCTTCCACACAAAGCCACTCTTGTCGCAAGTTAACGTTTTCCTTTGTTTTGCTAAAATAATATAAGTAATAAACCTGAATTCTCTTCAAATGATACCTGTATTTATGTTCTTTTTGAAATATTCATTCATTAGATAACATTCCACTTAGAAAATTCATAACTTGTTCATTGAGATTTAAATTTTAAAACACTATACACTTTTATACCAATACAATCACAACTTGCCCATTTGTCTAAAATATTCATCTGTCAACTTCTCCTTCCTTGGATTTAATTTCATAATTATCGAACACAGCTACCTCCAAATTAAATCAAGTGTCAAGTATCATACAATTTATATTAATTTTTGGAATACTTTTGAAATTATTAAAGCAAATTTGAACTGAGTAGATGCTGGCTCGTGATACCATTTTCAATATAGTAGTCAACAGACCTAGAAACATGCTTACATAATTTACATATTTCCATACCTAGAGATCAGATATAGTGCTTCATATATTTAATTTAGGAAGTGCTGTGCTATTCATGGTCAGGTAAAAAATACTAGCATATTTATAAAACGCTTCGAACCATTATTTGGTAAAATATTCGGCATTCAATTAAACAATTGATCTTGCATATTTTGTTTCATTACATTTAAATGAAAAACACCTCCATATTTCTAAAATATAGCAAAAGCGATCGACTTTATTTATTTCAATAATGCTTACAACTTAGACTCACTACTTCTGCTAACATAAGATTGATTAAACATTCATACATACAAAATATTAACAATTTATAACGAACTTATACTATGCATTTCAGGAACCTTGTCTTCTATAAATTGGTGCTAATTACTATAATACTTTTGACATAATACCAGTGATCATATTTAGTCAACTTCTTCGACTGTTGGTCCACCATAATTACCCCTGCCAAAACCACCAGATTGTTGACCATGATTACCAGGTTGTGGACCGGCATCTCCTGCTTGCTGGTGCATCTTTGTCATAACTGGACTACATATTTTCTTCAGCTCCTGCAGCTTATACTCAAATTCCTCCTTTTCGGCGGTGGTATTCGCATCTAACCATTTAATAGTCTCGTTACACTTCTCCAGCACTTGATCTTTATCTGATTGACTTAATTTGCTTCCCGCTTCGTCAGCCGCTTGTTTTACACCAAACAAATAACTTTCAAGCTGGTTGCGAGCAGATATGCGTTGACGGTGTTTCTCATCTTCCTCTGCATATTTCTCGGCCTCATTAACCATACGGTCGATATCTGCTTGTGAAAGTCGTCCTTTATCGTTCTTTATGGTTATATTCTTAGCATTGCCGGTACTCATCTCTTTTGCCGTCACATTTAAAATTCCATTGGCATCCAAATCGAATGTTACATCTACTTTCGGTACTCCTCGAGGAGCTGGTGGAATTCCAGTTAAATTAAATGTTCCCAGCAAGTTGTTGTCTTTGGTCATAGCACGTTCGCCCTCAAACACCTGAATGGTGACAGCAGGTTGATTGTCTGCATACGTCGTAAAGGTTTTAGACTGTTTGCATGGAATACGACTATTCCGCTCAATCAATTTGGTCATTACTCCACCAGCAGTCTCAATTCCAAGTGATAATGGTGCCACGTCAACCAAGAGTACGTCTTGAATTTGACTGCTCTTATCACCACTCAGGATCGCTGCTTGAATCGCTGCACCATAAGCTACGGCCTCGTCTGGATTGATGGAAAGATTCAAACTCTTTCCACCGAAGAATGTTTGTAGCAAGTTTTGTACTTTCGGAATACGAGTTGAGCCACCAACAAGGACAATATCGTGGATTTGGCTTTTGTCCATTTTGGCATCGTTCAAAGCTTTTTCTACTGGATCTAGTGTACTGCGGAACAAATCACCACACATTTCCTCAAACCGTGCTCGGCTAATTTTTGTGTAAAAATCTACTCCCTCATATAAAGCATCAATTTCAATTGTGGCTTCTGTGCTGGATGATAGCGTACGTTTCGCACGCTCCGCCGCTGTTCTTAACCGTCGCAACGCTCGAGGATTCGATTGCAAATCCTTTTTATATTTCCGTTTAAACTCCTCTGCAAAGTGGTTTACCAATCGATTATCGAAGTCTTCTCCACCCAAGTGAGTATCACCAGCGGTTGCTCGCACTTCAAACAGCGAACCTTCATCAATAGTTAAAATGGAAACATCAAACGTACCACCACCCAAATCGAATATGAGCACATTCCGTTCGCCTTTAAGGTTTTTATCCAGACCATAAGCTAAAGCCGCTGCTGTTGGTTCATTAATAATTCGGAGAACATTCAGTCCTGCAATGGCACCAGCATCTTTGGTGGCCTGACGTTGTGAGTCGTTAAAGTAAGCCGGTACTGTGATGACTGCATCTCTTATAGATGTACCCAAATATGCCTCAGCAGTCTCTTTCATTTTCGTCAGGACCATTGAACTTATTTCTTCGGGAGCAAATCTTTTCTGTTCTCCTTTAAATTCAACACTGATCTTGGGCTTTCCACAATCATTAACCACTGTAAAAGGCCAATGGTTCATGTCCGCCTGAATTTTAGGATCATCATATTTTCGTCCAATTAGTCGCTTGGCATCAAACACTGTATTCCTTGGGTTCATGGCAACTTGATTACTCGCAGCGTCACCAATAAGTCGTTCCGAGTCTGTGAACGCTACATAGCTTGGCGTTGTGCGATTACCTTGATCGTTCGCGATGATTTCCACTTTTCCGTTTTGGAATACTCCTACACAGGAGTATGTTGTTCCCAAATCTATTCCAATTGCAACCATTTTTATTGCTTTCTTGTACTTTCTTGTACTTTCTTGTACTTTTTAATATATGTTATAAAACTGAACTCTCAATATTCTTATACTGTTTCTAATACACTTGGTAAAAAAAAAAAAAAAAATATTATTCCGTTTTGTTTCGTCAAATTAGTTTAACTAAGTACGTTTCGTGTATTCACTTTGTATTTACAATTCAAACTGTACAGAGGAGAAATTTTCGGCCGCTATTTATATGTAATCGGTCAGAGAGAGAATTGTCGAGAACAGATTTCTTGACATTTCTCGAAATGTCTATACACTGTTCATTTTTCGCAATTGAGAATAACGACAAAGAGGTAGTTGTAATCACAATAAAATGTTTTTTAAGAGTGGAGCAATTTCATTGCGGTTTGTAACTAAGAGTTGGTAGAGGGTAAGAGAGAGAAATTATCTCATAATCTTATATTATGAAAGAAATAATTCTCTTGAGAGTGAAATTTTTTCCAGTAATTGTCGCATTGTTATTGATTGAAATACTAACAAAGTAATCTGATTCTTAGTTAAAAATGTGTACATATTCTTTTCAATTTATTAGTATCACATTTATTACTTAAACTTGTGTAAAAATCTCACACTTCAAATAAAAACCTGTAATAGAAGAAGTTGCTTTGCAAATATTTTGGTAGACTGGGTTTTGGGAGATTTTTGTTAAATGTTTAATCCTTTAATTTAAAATTATCCTCTGATTTAGATATTTTGTTTTACTTGAAATCACTATTCGTTTATTTGATATCTGATCCCGTCCGCATAAACTGGCCAGTTTCGGAATGGAGCAAAATACTATACTGTGGGCGGATGACAATAAATTGACTATATGATGACTACATGATGTAAACCGGTTCAGAAGTTATATTTATCGTCATCCAAAATCCGATTATAAACAATTAAGGCCGTTACACAAATCGAAGCCACAGTTATTGTGGGAGTCAGTATTTTTTTAATATAAGTCTTATTATACCTTATTATAGCAAGTCGATTATATGCTTTAAAATGTATATTTTTGTATGTATTGTATGTGTTGTTTTATATCAAATGGAATGTTGCCTTCTGTATAAAAATAATAATCCGCAACAAGAAAAGACCGGAAAACATTGATATTCAACTACAAATTCCTAACGTCATTGTAGTTACAGCTAGAATTTCCCTAAAAAGTTCGATGATTTAAGGGTCCAATGTTTCACGTAATTTCTTAAAATTAATAAATTTCTTAAAAATGTAAACCAAAACCATTGGTCCAGGTCCAGGTTATGAAAATGAATATACATAAATAATTACAAACTAATATATGGCATATATATTCCAAAAAATAGAGTCAAAATGCATCATTATTCTGTAGCACTGCATTACTGCTTTTCTCCCATTCTAACAAAAATAGAGTCAAAATGCATCATTATTCTGTAGCACTGCATTACTGCTTTTCTCCCATTCTAACACGCCACTAAATATTTTTAACAAAATGTGATTGAACTTTTGTTTGTTTAAATAATATTCTATTGCAAGAGAGCTACACAGAGTTCTTAACTACATCTTCCAGAATTTGAATATAAATAAATTTTGCTATAGGTACTATTCGCTCGAATTTGCGTACATATAAATTTTTATATTTGCAGAAATGTTCCCGATTCCATTTATATTATACCTTCCTCTCCAACTTGTTGAGAACAGTTGAACAGTTGGAACTGTTTACTATTTTCTCTTCACAATAATTGCACACTTACATATATCAGAGAACTAATGCCCATATAAACGTAGAGATGATGCAAATTGAATTTTGTGTGATGATTCATTTTGACTCTATTAATTGGAAATATATATGCCATATATTAGTTTGTAATTATTTATGCATATGCATTTTTATAACCTGGACCTGGACCAATGGTTTTGGTTTACATTTTTAAGAAATTTATTAATTTTAAGAAATTACGTGAAATATTATACCCTTAAATCATCGAACTTTTTAGGGAAATTCTAGCTGTAACTACAATGACGTTAGGAATTTGACGATGAATATAATAATGACGATAAATATAACTTCTGAACCGGTTTACATCATGTAGTCATCATATAGTCAATTTATTGTCATCCGCCCACAGTATAGTATTTTGCTCCATTCCGAAACTGGCCAGTTTATGCGGACGGGATCAGATATCAAATAAACGAATAGTGATTTCAAGTAAAACAAAATATCTAAATCAGAGGATAATTTTAAATTAAAGGATTAAACATTTAACAAAAATCTCCCAAAACCCAGTCTACCAAAATATTTGCAAAGCAACTTCTTCTATTACAGGTTTTTATTTGAAGTGTGAGATTTTTACACAAGTTTAAGTAATAAATGTGATACTAATAAATTGAAAAGAATGTGTACACATTTTTAACTAAGAATCAGATTACTTTGTTAGTATTTCAATCAATAACAATGCGACAATTACTGGAAAAAATTTCACCCTCAAGAGAATTATTTCTTTCATAATATAAGTTTATGAGATAATTTCTCTTTCTAACCCTCTTACCAACGCTTAGTTACAAACCGCAATGAAATTGCTCCACTCTTAAAAAACATTTTATTGTGATTACAACTACCTCTTTGTCGTTATTCTCAATTGCGAAAAATGAACAGTGTATAGACATTTCGAGAAATGTCAAGAAATCTGTTCTCGACAATTCTCTCTCTGACCGATTACATATAAATAGCGGCCGAAAATTTCTCCTCTGTACAGTTTGAATTGTAAATACAAAGTGAATACACGAAACGTACTTAGTTAAACTAATTTGACGAAACAAAACGGAATAATATTTTTTTTTTTTTTTTACCAAGTGTATTAGAAACAGTATAAGAATATTGAGAGTTCAGTTTTATAACATATATTAAAAAGTACAAGAAAGTACAAGAAAGCAATAAAAATGGTTGCAATTGGAATAGATTTGGGAACAACATACTCCTGTGTAGGAGTATTCCAAAACGGAAAAGTGGAAATCATCGCGAACGATCAAGGTAATCGCACAACGCCAAGCTATGTAGCGTTCACAGACTCGGAACGACTTATTGGTGACGCTGCGAGTAATCAAGTTGCCATGAACCCAAGGAATACAGTGTTTGATGCCAAGCGACTAATTGGACGAAAATATGATGATCCTAAAATTCAGGCGGACATGAACCATTGGCCTTTTACAGTGGTTAATGATTGTGGAAAGCCCAAGATCAGTGTTGAATTTAAAGGAGAACAGAAAAGATTTGCTCCCGAAGAAATAAGTTCAATGGTCCTGACGAAAATGAAAGAGACTGCTGAGGCATATTTGGGTACATCTATAAGAGATGCAGTCATCACAGTACCGGCTTACTTTAACGACTCACAACGTCAGGCCACCAAAGATGCTGGTGCCATTGCAGGACTGAATGTTCTCCGAATTATTAATGAACCAACAGCAGCGGCTTTAGCTTATGGTCTGGATAAAAACCTTAAAGGCGAACGGAATGTGCTCATATTCGATTTGGGTGGTGGTACGTTTGATGTTTCCATTTTAACTATTGATGAAGGTTCGCTGTTTGAAGTGCGAGCAACCGCTGGTGATACTCACTTGGGTGGAGAAGACTTCGATAATCGATTGGTAAACCACTTTGCAGAGGAGTTTAAACGGAAATATAAAAAGGATTTGCAATCGAATCCTCGAGCGTTGCGACGGTTAAGAACAGCGGCGGAGCGTGCGAAACGTACGCTATCATCCAGCACAGAAGCCACAATTGAAATTGATGCTTTATATGAGGGAGTAGATTTTTACACAAAAATTAGCCGAGCACGGTTTGAGGAAATGTGTGGTGATTTGTTCCGCAGTACACTAGATCCAGTAGAAAAAGCTTTGAACGATGCCAAAATGGACAAAAGCCAAATCCACGATATTGTCCTTGTTGGTGGCTCAACTCGTATTCCGAAAGTACAAAACTTGCTACAAACATTCTTCGGTGGAAAGAGTTTGAATCTTTCCATCAATCCAGACGAGGCCGTAGCTTATGGTGCAGCGATTCAAGCAGCGATCCTGAGTGGTGATAAGAGCAGTCAAATTCAAGACGTACTCTTGGTTGACGTGGCACCATTATCACTTGGAATTGAGACTGCTGGTGGAGTAATGACCAAATTGATTGAGCGGAATAGTCGTATTCCATGCAAACAGTCTAAAACCTTTACGACGTATGCAGACAATCAACCTGCTGTCACCATTCAGGTGTTTGAGGGCGAACGTGCTATGACCAAAGACAACAACTTGCTGGGAACATTTAATTTAACTGGAATTCCACCAGCTCCTCGAGGAGTACCGAAAGTAGATGTAACATTCGATTTGGATGCCAATGGAATTTTAAATGTGACGGCAAAAGAGATGAGTACCGGCAATGCTAAGAATATAACCATAAAGAACGATAAAGGACGACTTTCACAAGCAGATATCGACCGTATGGTTAATGAGGCCGAGAAATATGCAGAGGAAGATGAGAGACACCGTCAACGCATAGCTGCTCGCAACCAGCTTGAAAGTTATTTGTTTGGTGTAAAACAAACGGCTGACGAAGCGGGAAGCAAATTAAGTCAATCAGACAAAGATCAAGTGCTGGAGAAGTGTAATGAGACTATTAAATGGTTAGATGCGAATACCACCGCCGAAAAGGAGGAATTTGAGTATAAGCTGGAGGAGCTGAAGAAAATGTGTAGTCCAGTTATGACAAAGATGCACCAGCAAGCAGGAGATGCTGGTCCACAACCTGGTAATCATGGTCAACAATCTGGTGGTTTTGGGAGTGGTAATTGCGGTGGACCAACAGTCGAAGAAGTTGACTAAACTAGTTTACATTATTAAATTTTGATCTATTCATTTTAAATAGATGTTAAGATAGATGAAGAAGACTGTGATTTTTAGTTGCTAGTTAAATTATTTTTGAAACTAACCCTTCAGTAAATATGTTGGTTTAAGTTTGTAATTCATTTCGAATATTAAATAAAGCCGACCGCTTTTAAAAATTTTTCAAACAAAGAATTTCCAATCTTATTGAGACGAGTTTTGTTAAAACAATTTTGTTTCATTCTGCACCTATTTGCACCCGGACAACTTCGGTAATGGAATAATTTCCAGTCATTTGAAATACAAGTTTTTTGGAATCTTGGAGTGTCCTTAAAAGTACTCAACTGTATACTTTTATTCATATTAATTTAAATAATATTCATAATGCTTACATACATTTTAAGTACAAGAAAATTGTGCGAGAATACACATATACACATGAGTGCTTAACAAGCCTTAGCGAAATAAATATTAAAGAACTGCGAAAAAAAATAAAACATAAAAATGTAAAACTAATAGCGATGCTCATCATCTTTGTCAGTAACCACTTCTGTGGTGTTAGTAATCGTAGAGATGGAAAGCTGCTGGGGGTGCCTAGAAACAAGAATTGTACATTTATATAAAATATTGACTAACAGAGCAACAGTGCACTTTTGTGAATATGACAGATGTGTGTGTGGTGCATATATACATACATTTATAATTCTGGTGCTTCAATGTTTGTATGTTTGTATGTAATTGATAAAGCTGTGTGTTCAGATGGTGATGTAATTTTAAAGGAATTGTTGATTTTGATTGAAGATGTGTGACCAGCACCTCGATAATTTCTTAATAAATATACTTTAAAGCTTTTGGAACAAACCTGTAAAATAAGTAGTGTTGGAGAATAAACAACACATCGAAGAGCACGGAGAATAGACCCATGCCGAATTTCGTCACTGAACCAAAAATTGACACCCAATCGTCTGAAAATATTCAAATAAAATATAAATATTTTTAAACAAAGTTTAACGAAAAAGAAATTTATTAATAAATTACCATAATTGTATGCGTTTAAGATCATCTGCAACATGCTAAGCGTACCGCCCGTGAAATCCAACAGAATATTACCAATACTCCAACCAATAGTGCTTTTCCGGCGATAGTTCATCAAGGCCTATAACACGTTGAAGAAAAATATAAATATTAATAAAATTTAATAATTTATCTAATACACAGATGGTGTGCATGCAAACATATATATAAATATTACATTTATTATACGTTTGTATTGGGATTGCAAATTTTCTTCTTACTTTTAACTAACCTGAGGCACATATTTGATGATCATCGCCAGTTTAATGTAACTGCAGTAGTATAGAAAATCCAGCCAGTACACAACACCACTAGCGGCTAGAATTAATGTAACTAAAACAATTATAGCGATTGCACCTAATATGCATGAAGCGATTCTTGAGACCCTTTGATTGTCGCGCTGTAATAATAACATGCATAAATATCAAATGGAATGGGTACTGTACTAATTAAGGAATCCGTATATGTATACTTAGTAGATACGTATGCCTAACCAAACCTTACCTCATATATAAAACACTGGATAATTGTGATGCTTGTCGCAAACATCGCATGCAAACCGAATACAACATCATTTAATAAAACTGGAATTAGACCACGTGGATGTCGGCTGGCATATTCCTCCTGTATGTCAGGCCCCCAATAGAGGCCACAATTGAAAATACTATACAGTGTAAAACCAACAATGTTGAGAGCGAGAAAGTCAAAATTAAGGCCAACTACAGATTTTCGCTTAAAATTAATGAAAATCTGCGGATAGAATGAAATGGACCAGGCCACAAAATAAATCCAACCAAACACAATTGATGTGTAAATAATAGGCTCCGAGTACGCAACAGTAATGCGTACAAATAAATCGTCAACACTGTATAGAAAATAGTATGAATGTTTTATATTGTAAAAAGTAAGTTCTTTCATACTCAAGCGCTTACGTACATCCACGACTCGTCCGGAACACTCGTCGCTGTAATCTCTAGGTGTCCAGGTTGAACACCCAGTACGCTAACTGTTCTATTTTGTGGATTCGATGCACTGATTGTGAAATAGTTAGGGCTCAATTCTACTAGAGCTTCATGTTGTTTTATCAATCTGACAAAGACGTCTTGTTTCAATGGATCACTGTAGGGGTATAAAAAAAAGTTGAAAAGTATAGTCATTATATAGTCTGTTATTATAACAACCCTATTGTGTAAGAATTATGAAATGTATGAAAAAATAATTAGGGGAAAGCTAGATTAATTTTAATTCGCTTGTTCCGATGTGTTCAGGAAAATTTGATTAAATGTTCGCATTTTTAGTACTTTGAAAATATTGCCTCACCCTGTATATCCTTATCTACATATGTACTTATTTATTCTCTTGGGACTCACCTCAGTAAAACGTCAAACGTTTTTGTGTTCTTTACTATAATTGTAAGATCATGTGTGGATACCGTTAAGCCGCTTCGGTTGGCGCTTCGTGTGAATCGTTCATCGGCGGCTGTCTGTGTGAGTAAAGCTGCTAGAAATTCGAGGAATTAATTAGTAACTATAAAGTACAATGAAACATAAATTTCCCTAACTCACCTGCTATTAATATCAGAACTATTAATGATTTCATATACCGAAGTAAGCTGTAGATAAGAGTAGACCTCCTCATTTTAGGTGTGTTCTCTATTATACGAATTTTCTGAAATAAAGAGAAGTATAAGAACGTTATACGAATAGAAGAAAGTAGCACAGAAAAAATAGATAGCAAATAAAATGCGAATTTCTTTGACTATAACTCTATAAATTATAAGCTATAACTCTAGTCAGATCTCAATCGAAAATTACTTTAAGGGTTGGTAACTGGAAACTGCCGAAGGCAACCGATCTTACTGTAAATTAAAATAAACTCATATATCCACTCATGTATGTTAAATACATATAATAATTGACCGGTTAAATAACGAGTAAAGACTCTTCATTAAAGGAAAATTATGAACATTTCGGTATCACTACACTTGAATGAAATTGTGCTCATACAAGCATACATACATACATATGCCAACATGGCATTTGTACATATATACATTCGCCATTACTTGTGAATACATTCTCCCTGATCTATTAACTGTTAATGCTTTCATATTACTATTTATGTTATTGTTGTTGTTTTTCTGAGAACCTACTACAACACCATTCATATAACTTTTACTTTTGTTAAATACACGCTAACATACATATGCACTAATATAAAGTAGCTGGCATTTAATACAACATTTAATGAATGCACATACATATACATATATGTATGATGCGGAAATTCCACGCAATTGAATCAATTAATTCGAGCAAAGTGCGTATGAATTGTTAAACGCATGAATTTATGGAAGTGCATTTATTGATTGCTCTCAAATAGTTCACGTATATCTTCGTATGTAACTATAGTTATATGTGTGTATGTACTTCTATAGATTGGTTGAACAAATTGTTTAGTAATTACAAGACGGGATTGAACAGATTCAATTAATCGAGCGAGGATAATATACATGTATGTATGTATGTATGTACATAATAACTGTAGGCACTACCGTGCCTAAAAGTCAGTAAAAAACATAGCGGTAGAACTTGCCAAGTACAGTTCCTGTTACGTTAAAATAAGCATACGCCGCATCGTTTGTTTCTTTATTCATTAAATTCTCGAAGTAAAGATCTATTCAACGGAGATGAGGTCTCCCTTTCCGACAGAATGTTGGACTGCGATATACTTAACTTTTGGTAGGAGGATATATCCTTACAAGTTTTAAACAAATTATCGATCCCTCGAAGAGCAAACTTTTGTTACTAGTGGCACTATATACGGGAAACTGTAGACTCCAAAGGCATACGAACAACTCTTCAGAGAATTCTTGCTTCTGCGACTAGAGGCGGAAACTTCGGAGCACCTGCTTACGGGATGCATAGCACTCTACAGGAGGAGGAGTGAAATCGTCATATTTGGGAGCACATTGACTTTCCGTCTCCAAACGCAATCCTGGAATTTATCAGGGCGCTGGGGCCAAATTAGGCTTTGTGGAGGGGACAGTGTAGAATAGGCCACTTTCTTATATATTCGAGGGCGTGATAAATCTCATAATTGAGAAAAAGTTAATTATAAATGAGAGGAAGATCATTCGAAAATATTACAACACTAAGACATAATATCCTAGAGTTTTTTTTTTAATTCAGTAATACCTTTTTTAAATACTCTGCCGCAGTGCAATTTAACTTTTTTAACTTTATTCTCACCACCACTGTAAAAATACATATGTTTTGTACATACATACATGCACACCATGGCACAACTATGAATTTAAGAAACGTGATTGAGTACCGCGACGTCCACTTATTGAATAAAAACGAGACCGAACGTGCTAAAATTATCATATTAGTGTTTATTGGAATGACCAAAAGCCGATTAATTCTGCCAGTGAAAATATAATCGTTGTTTGTCAATAGTGCGCCATCGTCTATGGGGGCTAAATGAACTGGGGAAGTACGTGTGTACATACTTACATACATTGTATTTGTTTATCGTATAGTAAATGTGTGTTTGTACATGTATTACTATGGTATGTATGGCTTATTTACTTTTCTAAGTAAAGGTCAGTAACGTGAATTCGACAAGTAATTGTTTTGTTTGTTGACGAATAGAACACTGAAAATATGTAGATATGACGTAATCATAATATGGAATTCCCTTATTTCGTATAGGGATGGGTAATTTCTTGCTCTGCTTAAAACGAAATATTTCAAATCTAGTAACCGAGTGGAATCGTCCGTAACATAACGATTGATTTCCCTACTTATTGCTGATCATTTTCTTGACTAATCTATCCATATTTCCTAGCCTATGAAGCCTCTTCGCTCCTCGTTTAGGTCGAGACAAAAATATATATATATATATATATATATATATATTATATATATATGTATGCATATCCTCGAATATAAAATTGTTCGGTTAACCCTGAATATTGTTTGACAGCTGTCAAATATTGACAGACATATCTATAATATTCCAAAGAAATATAGTTATTATTAAGCAGTAAAAGCTGGAAAATATCTCACAATATTATGAAAACTTGATTTTTGCAATTTGAAAAAAGAAATAATTATTTGTTTGAATCATAAGATTTCTTTCTTCTCTGTTTTTTAATATTTTGGTATTTTAACTTTGTTAAAGTAATGTGCATTCAAACGAAATACCGATATTCATTCCTAATATTCACCTTAGTTTGTTTTGTTAAGTTTATAAATTACTCAGAAAACTCATCCAAAACACGTAGCTGATAACAACGAGTATATTTAATTGACATTTCATATAAAATGTAGTATAGTTTAGATTAGAATGACTTTTTAGTGCTATTAAATCGATATGTTAGCCAATATTATAGAAATTGGTTTGTTCTATGTGAGTACGTCAGTTACGTTACCATTGATAATATGATTATAACATTTATATGGAAAACCTTGCTGTTTTTGCCATGCTTTTGTATAATATAACAAATATATATGTATGTATATAGTGATAATTTCCATGATGTGTAAATAGTTATATAGGACGAAAGCTTGAAACACATATGGCATGATGATTTGGTATTGTCATTCCACTAGTTTTGAGTATTTGTCTGAATAAAATGTAATTACTAAAGTGCATAGTTTTATTTTAATAAAACCGTTGTATTAGATTTCTAACTGACATTTGAATATAAATGTTTAATCTTTTATTCTAATTAACTTCCCCCATTTGACATTGTTTTTGAGATTCATTTATCATTATTTGAGATGTATTAGATGCCGTTTATACATATGGCTTTTCGTAAAATATCTGATGTAAATAATTGGGTAACTCAAATGAATTTCGTGATCCTAAAAATTGTGATTATTGGACATTTTCTCCACCATATTTTATGTGAATTTCGTAGATATAATCATGTTCGTTTAAAAGTATGTATGTATGTATGTGTATGTACATCTTGGTTTTACACAAATTTCGGGCTACACAAATCATTTAATAGACGTAAATTTCTATTCGCAATTTCTCACTCACGAAACACCGCTTCACTAAAAGTATTTCGTTTGATAATTGAATCCGCTTGTTTTTGTCACATATAATTGATAAATGGTTTAAAATGCTTTTTATTTTATAAAAGTTTATCATTAGGAGTATCTCGCTACATGGGTAGTACTAGAGTTATGATTTGCTCCACCAAACATAAAATTAATATGAATAAGTTTTTGACAGTTTATCATATGTGAGGTATTACGTTTTAACATTTTTCGAAATTGACTTCAAATTTCACATCGCTAATACAATTCTATTAGCATGAAGAGAAAATTACTATTTAAAGCGGCCGCTTGGGTTTAAAAAAAAGTAGCTTACCTTAACTTAGGAAAGCAATTAGTGATATGTATTAAATTTAGTTGAACTTTATGAAATTTTCGCATTTATATACATTTAAGAGTGCGAGTGCATAGTGAATACGTGTGCACATAGTTGAAAAATGGTTAAAAAGACTAATTGATAAACCTCGCTCTTGACAATGAACCGCTACAATTTCAATTTTACATTCTGGTCTACAAGCACACATATGTAAGTGTAAACATGTCTATATAGTTTCCAGTAGCTCTGAAAAACACCTGTTTCTAAGTGTAAATATTTGTAAGCCGGTTTAAAAAATTAACTGACAAACAAGTGTGCAACGCTTATGTACAGAAAATATATTGACAATCTGTGGATTTTGGGTATAGAAAAAGCACATTGCTCAACGATTTAGCAAAAATCACACACCCTAGTAAATATAAATGAAACAATAATTGCACAATGCAGTTCAAATCTACTAGAATTATGTTAATTTTGACCATAAGCCTTAAACAAAGTATCACTTTCGTAAGGTGTATAAAGGCTCCAAGAATATGTTACGTAGTTTGATAAGAGCAATTTATTGCTTGATGTGGAATGTGAGTTAGATATGATGCAAGTGATACAATAAAATTACCTTATAACAAGAAACCAGGTTTGTGGCCTCAAGTTATTAAGTCAAATTAATATTTTTGTAATTTTGAATTACACAAGCCACACCTCTAAGTAATTCTTTAAGCTAATAATATAAATATTCTGAGATTTTTTTCTTATAAAGAAACACCATTTTAGTGCTGTCGTTCAACTAATTGGGGGCCATCGCATTTATTCATTCATTTGCAGCTGTGCACTGAACCATAGTGCGATATTTGTCTGTTTATTTGGTTGTTTGTGCTCTTCAGTGGTTCTTTATAAATAAAATAAATATGATGGGCAACTTGTTATTATTATTTAAGCGGTTTTAAGTGCATACATTCATATTTGTTTAGTCTACAGAGAACTAAAAATAAACTACAATCGTAGTAAAAATTAACGAGCTGTTGACACACATACATACATATCTGATTCGGATTGTTTACGCCGACTATCAAGTTAGGACCGGGTCTTGAGGAGCTTATTGCTTAGTAGATTCAACAATCATATATTTCGTGTTATCCGCTTTGGTGAAAATGGTGAAATATCTTGAAAAAGTGAACTAGCTCATATAAAGATCTTGAAAAATATGGGATCACATTTCATCGGTTATCAGTACATCGTATATCGGCGTCGACATCGGCGTATACAGACAAAAAAATGTATCTAAATTGCTTTCAAAGATATGGACTGATGAACAACAGCCTATAAATCACTTGCCGGACATGTTGGTAAAATTCCCAAAATAATAATGAATGGCGAAGGTTTTACCGCAAACCGTGAAACACGAAAAGGTTTGTTCGGTTCATAAAAAGTTTGTTTGAGTCGAAAGCGTTTACTGTTGATTTGTATGAAATATTGCGACCTTGACAATTGCAACCTTAAAAAGGTTGGCTTTATATATAGTTTTTGCTTCAAGACCTAGTCAGCGTTCTGCACTTTCTACAATTGAAAATGCTATTCGAGCAATTTTAATTGAAGCAATACCTCAACTCCCAAGAAATATAAAGTTTATTCAAAACACAATAGATGACACAATAATTTTCAAGCCGCAGATCTTCTGACAGCCGCAGCTATCGTCGTAGTGATAAGTAGCTTCGTGAGTAGTAATATACATAAGTCATCTTGATGAAATTATTTTCAAAATTACAGAATGCAAATGTCGTGAACAGTTTATGTTAAATTTTATTAATACAAATACGAGATGGAATATAAGATTATTAATTATGGAATTTTTGAATGAGCTTGGAAAATATTTTTGTATGGACCGCCGTTTTGTTTTTATTGATTACACCGACGCTGTTTTAAGTTCATATTTTTAAACCTATGAAATTTTAATAAATGTATGAACTCGATATTTTCGATTTTAATTAAAGTATGTACTCTAGGCGACGATCTGTTATCTGATATTCTCGGCATGAAGTGTTAGTACCAGGAAAAGGTACTTGTGCCAGCAAAAACACCAATCTTGAAAGTTTTTTTTTCATTTGGGGATTTCGTATTGATTTTTCGTATTTGTTATATACCTAATATTAAGAGATTTAATGCATATGCATCTCATATTTAGGAGGAATTATATGTGCTTATATTTGTATATATTAATTGGAAATATTAAAAATGTTAAATTCAACCAATTTGAACCCGGAATTAAGTTTGTATGAAATTCCAAACTTTTAATGCGACTTTTATACTCGAGGCAAAATTATATAAGATATGTACATATATAAGTAGACACTTATACTTATAGTTGGGCCACATTTATCTATTTTCAAAAAATGTTATAAAATGGTATAAATATTTGCGGCATATTGTTTTCCTACAGAAAGGTACACATGTTTTATTGTGCCTTATTTCGAAGTTAAGTATTATATTTTAAATTTTTGACCTTCTGCGGTCGCTGTTCAGTCGCTGCTGGACAAAAACTTTCTTTATAATTCACTACTGACCGAATGATACTTAGGCACACAAAGCTTTCTTACATTGGGAGGCTAATAATCTTTCAATACCTATATACATATGATTCAATTCATTTATATGACCTCCCTTCACTATCCCTTTAATGGATATTTTTATTGCAGGAGCTATCTATCTATTCTATATATATTTGTTATGAACGAAAAGCAAGATTTTAGCTACTGATAACATCCTCTTACTACTAATACTAATTAATCTCTGTAATGATTCATTTTCCTTAACCTCCGATTTTTTAATTCAGTAACTTATTAATTAAACAATTATAATAAAACCTCTCAAGTTTGAATAACTGTTCCACATTATTATCCTCGATTTGATGAAGACATTCATTCATTTTAAGAGTTATGTTGTCTTATCAATTATCAATTATCAGTTAACGTCAAACACTCATTACTATTAATAATTCTTATTGGTTATTTTCCTGTTACCTTGATTATTTTCAGTTCGATATGCATACATGCGATATGCATGCATGTATTTATATTTTCATATACATTTTTATAACTATTGAAACAGAGTGTGGTTAACGTAGATTAGAACTTGTAGCACAAGTTAGAGTATTTCGCAATTTTAAAGAATTCTAAAAACATTTTCTAAATAATAAAATAATTAAGAAATAAACCGCAAATTAAAATATTATTTTTTATTACTAGGTATGTATTTTGAATTTTTCTAAAATATGTGCATAATTATAAAGTTTTAAGTTTTTGCATCAGCACGTTAATCAAGAAGATTTATTAAGCAATTGAGAAACAATAAATATTTATGTAGACGTATGCACCTTATGTATTTAATACCTGTGCATATGTGGTTATTTCTATTTATTAGTCCATTGTATGTATGAATTTTATCAAAAATTTAGTAAAGCCTTTTTTCAAAAGTGGAGTCTCTATTAATGGTATAAGCAAGAAAGAAAAGAATATTTAAGTATATCATAAAAAGAATGACATCCTAAGCAACACTGATTCCGCTTGATAATATAACAGGCATTAAAAAGCGTGCACAGACTTAATTGGGAGAAATAACTCGATTTGGTTTGTAATTCTGACACAATCAGTGTCAAATACCTATGCCAGAAGTTTGATCGAGCTTCCGCTTCTAATCGCGGTGTGTATTCTATAGGTCCTAGGAAGACATTAAAAGTTTGCAGCAGACATATTGACGGAATCATTTTACTAGACCTGAGACGGATGTTATGGCTCCAATAGATCCTGTTGAGGGTCATGGACTATTATCTACTAAATGAAATGGGTGATTTGAGAGTGTTGAATAATGGAATTTATGAGAAGTTTCTTCATGGCAGAAATACAGACATGGGGACATTTTTCATAGCCTTTCGAGAGGCAATTAGAAAACGATTTTTGATATTGGTCGGAAATTGGACTCGAACTCCTGTTCTGTGTGGTCTTGGAGCAACTGTTAAACTTCCTCAACATGTTTTAATTAATCGTCAAAAGAAATTAAACTCCGAGAGAACAGTATAATATTAATATTAGTAATGATATTGGAATATGATGATTGGTGTTATAATAGATAATTAATGAATAACTTTTATACAGGGTATAACAAGAAATGCGCCACACTAATCTCTTATTGACAAGCCCCACTTAAGTGACTTTCTTCATTTAATTCAGCATAATAAAATCGTAAATCCTTTATAGCCAAGATGCTGTAAGCCAGAATGGTTTTAATATAATTGACAATGTTTCAGAAATGAACATTTTAATGAACTAGGTTTAAAGACTCAACTCAATTAAACGGTTATCGAATAATTAAACAACCAGTGAATTAAACCAATAAATCAGCAGCTTTTAATGTTAAATTTTTTGTGTTTTGTTTTGACGCTTTTCTGATTATAAGCATTTGTAATTACATTACCATTTATGGATTTATTCAACTTTAATATATCTGCAGACCACTGTACGAGATATGTAGATAAGCCCTTTTAAAAGTAATATTTTAATAATAATATTTTCGATTCGAAAAATCCTATAAGAATTCATAAAAATTTTTATTAAAGTATTTAGTTCTACCAAACCACTAAAAAGTAAAATTATGACAAATATGCACATGTGTATGTATTCTATGTATGTATGTATGTGTCGTATATAATATAAAGGTATCGCAAATCTTGGTATATTTTTACATATTGATCCTTTAATTAGAACACTTATTCATTCTTTTATCACCGGCGGAGGGTGAATGAACCGTTAACTTTATATAAATAGTCTGCATAATAATATAAGTACAAATCTTCATACGCATGCACATACGTCGACATACATATATAGTTATGTATAATCACTTTCTATTCAAATTTTGAATAATCGCGCTGATATTTGTTGGTTAGTGTATATCATTAATTGATTATTTTAATAAAGAATATCGTCAAAAGCTTGTGCCACAGCACGTAAAAGCAATAAAGATTTCGCACAAAATTTTACATACGTATATAAAAAACAAAAGCGATGAATAAAGTACTTGTCAAACTTATCGGAATTTCTTTTCTTAAGCTGACTCGGCGCTATATAAGCACAATAAATAACAAGTGACGCTTTTGAAAACAACAACAAATAAGTTGAACGTAAACGGTAACGAAAACAAACGTACCAGAACTCCCTTCGAATATTGCCGAAATTGTGCTAATAGGACAAAGCCGAATTGTTTAATTATTCAGATATTCTAAAATCGAGTTATAACTTTTTTACTTTAGTATTTATTCTCACAGAATACAGTGTCCAATTTTAAGTGCTGAATACGGAATAACGCGGGTAAAACTTTGCAACTTTACCGAAGATTTATTTATCGTCACACGTGTGCCGATACGGTGTTTGAAATACGAGTCTCTGTGTACGTATGAATGAGTCCGACCACTGCGACGTTTATACCGCGACTAACGACGACGTATTCAGTCTGTAATAAGAGGAGACCGTTTCTTATTGAAGCACTGAATTGCAAACTCATGAGCGTTGAAAACTTTAAATCGGGCAATTCAGTACACTCAGCTCAAAGTACTCAATGCATGCGACACAGTTAAGTATGCATATTTTATAAAGGTTTGTTAAGCTGATAACCGATTATCAAGCGAATTCAACGGCATACGTTAGTCAACTGATTAGAATTATAACTGCAAATATACATATATTTAATATAATGTGGATTGTTATCAAATGCGGATATGAGGGACAGGTATATACAGTAAGTAACCGCTATGTTGATACGTTAGTTTATAATTAAAAAAAAATTTTTTTGTAATCGGTAAGAAGTCAACAAAATTTATTATTTTGCTTATGACATTTCTAATCGTAAACGTATATATGTATATTTTTGAAGGAAGTATCATGTTATATTTTGGTTTTATGTTTAATGTTATAGATTTTTGTTATAGAAATTGTTAAATTATTAAAATGTTATAGAAGATATTTAGGAAGTTAAATTTTTTACCGCATTTCAAAAGATTTTGCTTTACAAGGCTTTTAGAGATAGACCAGATAATTAGACAAGATAATTACAAGATTTAAGAATGAAAACTCAGTGGACAAAATTTTACGCGAAGACACAATGGATACAATTGAAAGATTTCACGTTAAAAGCTGCAAGCTTGCTTAATATTATTTAGTCACTTGACATATGTGCATAAATGTATGTGGGTATTTTCTCTCTTCAAATAATATTCAAAGAACAAGAGATAAGTGCTAAGCAATTATGGAAATTTAACTATGTTTTCGTTACAAATAAAAAAATGCATAAATATATATTTAGATGTGTACACAGAAATAACTAAAAATTTATTTTTAAAAAATTTGAAGTATATTTATAATTTTTATTTTGCAAAAGTCAGACATGTTAAAACGAAAAGATATGAGTATATATAAATAATATGATAGTAGGACAAATCACAAAAACATTTTATAGAACATAATCATTGGTAAATATAAATAATATACATATTATTTAAAATCGGTAATATAAAACTTTTTACTTAATAGTTATCAAATGTTTGTTGGTATGAAAACAGTTCACAATTCAACAGAACAAGACAGTCCAAACATACTTAAAACGATACAAGGTTTTCTTATCTGCGTAAGTATGTATGTGTTAGGGAAGCACAGCACACACCATTTTCAAGTAGGGTTCAAATAGCTGCATTATAATCAGTGTTATTGGTGTGTGGCTTGTGAATGTAACTCTTGCAAATAGCGCTCCTGTTCGGCGCGTCGATTCTTTTCCAAAATCAAAGCACGTCTGATAAACAGAAAAACAACAGAAAATTAAAAAATTTTAAAAGAAATGAATTTTTAAAAAAATAAATAAATATTTTATAAAGAAATTATATACGCTGCATAATAGAATTTCTCACATACCTATACCGTTCGTAGAAACCAACAATCGTACCGAGCTCTTGTTTGAACAGGCGTACCAACATACCATCGAAGCACTCAAGATCTTGCAAACTGAACATATTGAATTGCAGCATATGGTCTTTCGATGAGTCAGCATTTGAATACACCACCAACCATTTGGGTATTTCTTCTAACAAATACGGATTTGCCGGAACTAGCGCGTTGTGTGTGTGTACTGGCGGTGTATAAGGAACTGGCATTTCAGGGCATATGGCCTTCGGTGGTTCGGCAGATGTAGTATATACATAATATGAGGTAAGGCAGGGATGCTGTCGTTGGCATTGCCCTGTATATTGGTTTTCATAGTAGGTACCATGAATTTTCGAAACAACACGTCGCCATCCTACTGGTAACCCTTCTCTCTCGAGAGGATGCGACCAATGTGTTGTATGTGTGTGATGGTCAATATAATACTTGCGTCCATGAAGAGTATATTGCATTGCCCAACCGGGTGGAAGTGGTAGCTCTTCTTCTATGGATTGTTGTGATGGCACCTTTTGTAAAACATTTGCTGTACTGTTTGTTTTTCCAACGGATTGTGAGTGTAGCTGCCTTGACGGTGCATGGTACAAAGATTGAACAGAAGTTGCAGCTGCTGTACCACCAGTAAAATCGTATGATGAATGCAAGTTATTGTTGGAAACGGCCAGAGTAGTATTGCTATAAATGGGTGACTCAGAGCGAACTTCTGCAGTTGATTGAGTAGATCGACTATCGAAATTATTCATTGCTGTATGATTATTGTTGATCACACTTCCGGAAGAATTCGAAGAAACTCTAAAGGGGTTTTCGTAAATTGGATAGGAGTCAGAGCCGGCTAAATAGTTGGCATTGGTTGGATATTGCTGTGGTGGAGTTGGCGTAGTACCACGTGGTATCTGAAGTACATTGTTGTAAGAATCCATACCTTCAGCTATTGATGTCGCATTAATATCACTGCTTGTAAAGCCACGAATTCGTCCATCATAAGAGTTACTATGTTTTTGATTAGCAGAATGCCTTCTATGAAAGTTTTCGTACGCTACATTGGTTGGTTGCAGTAAAGGCGATGATTGTTGACGTCGCATTCGATCGATTTGCTCAATGTTTACATAGTTGCTGGTGGTGCTATTAGTATTGCTGCTAGTAACACTATGACCATGTCCATTGCTGGCCACATCCAAATTATTGCTTGAATAAAATTGTGGATGTTGGTTTGTCGACGACATGGAATTAGTAGGCACATAAAAGCCGGTCACACCATAACGTTGCTGATGAGTCTGAGACACCGAGCGCATCGTAGTTGTCGTCGGGGGCAATTGAGATTGCGCCCGCCTGGCGTGATAATAATCAGGCTGCGAATTCAATTGAGAGTCGTTGCCGCAGGAGTAAGTATTACGACTCGAATTACCAGAACTTCGGCCGGTAAATTCGCAACTGGGCGAAGTACTTGCACAACGTTGCAGTGATTTCTTATTATGCTTAGCTCGCTGTTCATCAAACGACCATACATTTATCACTGGTATTTCAGGAGGTGTTTCCTTTTTTACATACTTACCAACCACACCTTCCTTATGAGCGGTAGCCTTTTCTTTACTGCGTCGCGACAACATGGTCGGTTTTCGATTGCACAGCAAAATTAGGTAGTTCATTCAATCTACAACGCCTCCCATAAAAAGCTACCAAAAATCGAAATATTCATATTAAAATGAAAATTTCATTTGTTGCCAAGCAAAAACAAACGTTTTAGTTGCGGTAGCAATATGTTATTCTGGGTTAATTTCCATGCGGTCTTTCAAATTATTATGAATGTTGAAGTTAATTTTTACTTCTCAGCTTACTCACTAATAACACAGCAAATAAATAAAGGACTTATGAAGACGTGAAGAAATAAACAACCTGAACAAATTTACAAGTACAAAATGTCAAATGGGATTGGGTAGCGATGTGCAAGTATGCATTAAATTGCAGAAATACATTTCTTATCGATTATAAAATTATGAATTATTAATGCTTAATGTAAATTATTATTACTAAAAGAAAAATATTTTTTCGCGCACATACAAGATCTAAAATGCATGTGTATTTAAAGAGATCAACTAAGTGTGAATGCGGATATTAGTTAAGTTTATTATAATATTTATTTTACCACTTTGAAGTTAGCAGTTATTTGAGTACATCACAGAGTAAGTTTACATACATACAAGATAGCATAACATTAATTGCCCTTGCCTATATTATTATTTATCGATAGTATATTTTTGATAAATAACTCATTTAGCACATCTTTGTTTCGCTGACTGACATTTAGTAATGATGAGGGTTACCAATACTTAATATTTGAAATTTATATAATAAAACATTTTTATGTGTTCAAATTTGAACTATATACGTTGTTAAAACAGTGTAATATGAAAGATGTTAAATGTTATTAAATTAAGAAATTTACCAGGAATATGACCTTTTTTTTTAATATTTTTCAAGGAAACCTAATACTTGAAATCTGTTACAGCCCACATTTTCATAATAGGTATTATATACACTATATTGTTGTGCAAAGACCCTGTTCCGAACAAAAGAACCATACATGTACGGAGATGTCTTATTCAATGCCTTCTATGAATTTTCTATCCTCAAAAGTTAGCATCTAAATAAACCAACTATGAAACGATTACTTTTGCACATGACTGTATAAAAAGTAAAAACATGGAAGGTATATAATTTTTTGCTACTGATTTTTGGTTACAATCCTTTTCACCTTGTATCAAAGTTTAAGATAAAAAACGGACGAACGAACCTAACTCAACTTCACTCAAAACCAAAGTTATATATGTAATTATTTTGTTTACATAAATTTTTTAATATTCCTAGTTCAGAAAGCTTATGTTCAAATTTCATAAGCATAAGAGAGTTATTGGAATTTGCTTGAAGCGCAATATGAGTACTGTGTTAAGAGCTGAACATTCAAAACATGTTCGAAAAGTTTTAGCAAAGGTTGAGATGATCACAAATGCAAATAGCTATAAGGTGCTAAAAATACAAAGCGTTACAGCCTGTTTAGTTTAAAAACGGGCGCGAGCATCGTCGTTAGTGTTTGACTAACTCGAGAAGTTTATTCTGCTTAAGCTCATACTTATATCTAGTCATCAATTAATATAATTAATATATAAACACTTAACTGGAGATGTGCTAAGGTGTGTTAAAGAGTGCAAAAATAACAAAAAATAGAGAAATTATAACAATATAGAAATTAAATAATAAAATTGTGCTAAATTTCCAACGTGCGCGCACTATAAAGTGAAATGTCCCAACAAAATGGCATTTCCGCCGATGCCGCACCGGAAGCGGAGACGGAGCCAAAAGGAGTGGTGGTGTATTTAAAAAAATTATGGACATATCGTAAATATTTAGTGATCGAACCATTTTTCTTTTTCTACTTGATGGCTAGTGTATTTAATGCAGTCGCAATGCAAAATTTTCCACTCGACAAGGTAACACAGCCTAGACTGGACCTAGAGGACTTTTCAATTTGGATTGTGCTTAAAACTGAAAATGTTTCGATCTTTTAGGCGTGTCGCGTTAATTTAGGTTATAATAAAATTATCTGCGACACCACTTTGGACAAATCGGAGCTGGGCATAGAATGTGACGGATTCAATTTTGACAACACAACGCTCGGCGCAAGAGCAGCAGATACTGCGCTCTCCATTAGTTCGATGGATTTCAACTACACCGTTTGTAAAGCTGAAGTCGAAGCGCAAAAATTGGCTGCCGATGTGTCTGGAAAACGAGCACCCATTGGTGTGTATATTGATTATAGCATTTGATCCATTTGTGGGTCCTTGGTAAAATTTTGAGATTTCACATGATGTCAGCTGTTTGTATTAACTCTTCATTTGCTATTAAAAAAAGTATATGCATATGTGGGTATTTACCAAAGAATTTAATATTTAGAACCTGTTTAGGGTATTTGCATTTCGTGTTTGTCAAATAATGCAAATTTGAAAAATTTTTATTTAAATTTTAGAAAATATAAATACCAGCGTACTAATTGCTGGAATTACCAGTTCCTTTCGCATTCACGCCGCTGAAGTTGTATGCATGTGTGTTTGGGAGAAAAAGAAAATAAAACAGAAGAGTAAAACATCACTTCACAATAATATCCCCAAGGCATCATTAAATTTTACATGTGTTTGCATAGGATTGTTGTTGACTAACTCCCTATTATTAGTAAATTTTTTGTTTATTAAAGAAGTTTAGTGGTACTTGTAAACCCCAAATATAGGTAGTAATTTTGCGCCGTTTATTTTAATTATTAATCTTTGATTAACAAAAAATCCACTTACAAAATCTCCAATAAAGGCTTTAATTGTTTATTGAAGTGAGTTTTTTCGTTTGTTTTTATTTCGTAATTTGCCTTTTTCATGCTTGCAAATAGTTGCCAATTCATCTTCAGAACTTGAGATTTTCGAAGCATAGTTCAAAACTGGTTCCGTTAGTACCTACCTTGCGTACAGTTTGATTATCAAACAAGTTGTTTTCAATAACTTTTTTTATTATTTATACAGATGGATTAATCAGCGTTCGTTCTGATCGGCATTTTTTACATAATTTGTGCGAATGTGTGTAAATCTTCATACGAAAACATATTCAATATGAGATAATGTCAATTAGTGAAACGTTGAATGAAATTTTTCTATTCGATGATGATCACAAAATAGCTTTGTTACAATATTCTCTTGTTTAATTGATTTAAAGGTGCTATAAAAGCCACATTTATTGAACTGGATTTGTTAGTGATGGACTAAAACACTTTTGATTTACTCGGTAAACGCAGCCATTGTGCTTGTGTGTAGTGTACCAGTATAAGGTACATAGAAATAGATTGCAAATGGATTTGGTAAATAATTTTTATTTTGAATTTCGGTTATTTCAAGTAAATATTTAGTTTTTAATAAATTTTCGAGAAATATTTGAAATTTTTAAATCCAATCGCTTGCATATGAGATGCATTCTAATTAAATTTTATTCATCTTATGATACGCTGAAATTAATTTGCAGAATTCTTTACAGAAACAATTTTTAAATGCGCTAAATTCTCATACTTCAGAGATTAATTATATACATATATACATATTTAATTACACTTCCTAAACATATGCAAATTTGTTTACTTGTTTATTTATTTACTAATCACGAAGCTTAATTCCTCCATGAATACACATATGTATCAATTAAAACATTGAATTAACTGAAAGCAGTAAATTCAAAGTGAATAAGGTTTTCATCGAAATGAATACGATGTTTGGAAGCGACTTAAGCCTCACTTACTAAATGTAATTGAGTAATAAGTATGAGTACGCTTACCATTTGGAGGTTATGTGACAGTTGAAAAATTTCACACGATGAAAATACTTATTGATTTCAGTAAAATTTCAGTGTTAAAAGACATAAAATAATAAAAAAAAATAATAATTTGACTTATAATTGATTTATTGTATTTATCATTATCATTTACAGCTGCTATCTTTCCTTTGATTGTGCTACTTTTTGCTGGCGGCTGGTCTGATCGTTACAATAAGCGCAAGCCATGCATGATTATGCCCATTATTGGCGAATTTCTTTCTTTCACATGTAAGTATCAAAAGAAAAAAAAAGAAGAAATAATAATAATAATGTAAAAGAAAAACGAATTAAATATAAAATAATTTTATAAATATTAAAAATAAATGTAAGTAAAAATTTTATAACGCTGATATTATAATTCATTATATATTTTTTTATGGCATGGAATCCCTTCAGGTTTACTTATTTCGGCAATCTTCTTCGACGCATTACCAATGGAATTTGGCGCATACTGTGAGGCGATCGTACCGGCATTATTCGGAGGACTCACGTTTTGTTTAATGGCTATATATAGTTATATAACTATAGCGACACCTGAGGAAGATCGCATATTTAGGTGAATTTTTTAATTTCCAATTATTTTCATATATTTTCCATTAATGTTTCTATCCACTCACTTCAGATTTGGGATATTTGCGATGTTCGTGACAGCTGTACCTTTTATTGGTCAACCAATAAGCGGTTTTCTATTCCAGAAACTTGGTTATATATGTAAGTCGTTATTGTTTGTTGTACACCACAGATTATCAGCGCTCTTGTATTGTGCCTTTCAGTTTCGTTTGGAATGGCTGCATCATTTCAAATTATTGCCATACTTTACATAGTTTTCTTTATAAAAGAGGTGAAACCAATACCTAAGTCAATTGAGAAAGCCCCTGAAGACACCCCGTCACCATTGCCTGCACAAGGTCCACCATCACTACGTGTCGGCTCTGACAATTTGGCTTATGAGCAAACGGGCATCGATGAGGTGGATCGCGTCAAGAATGTGAGTTTTGAATTAAATTCCCGTTTACAGCCGTCGGATAAGTCGGCACAGTTGTCGAATGCTGAAACTGCAGCACCCATTCGTCGTTCCTTTCTTCGTGAATTCTTCGATCCGACTTTGGTGATAGATTGCATTAAATTTCCTTTAGTAAAACGTCCTAACCACGGAAGAATGTTACTGATTTTACTTCTAATTGCTTACTTTTTGACACTGGGCCCCGTTTCGGGTAAATCAAGATTTTATTTAATAGATTCTAGTAATATTTATATGTATGTATGCAAATGTAAAGCGAAATATTTTGTGCTCTATTGCAGGCGAAAATGACTATTGGTACCGTTACACACTTATCAAACTAAATTGGAATGGCAATGACTTTAGTTTCTTCTTCACATTTTCCTCCGCAGCGGCTTTAGTTGGTAATTAAAATTACCTTATTAAGAATTTTTTTTCGGATATTTATATTCGAAAATCATTATATAAATTCCATATTGTTACTAGATGCATTCAAAAAAAACTTTGTAGAAATTCCAGTTTTGAAAAAAAGATTGTAAAGTACAACTAGCTACAATGTTATGTTTTAGGTACTTTCATTGGCACGGCTATACTTAGTAAGCTGCTGAAATTTTCTGACCCCACCATTGGTATATTATCAGCTGTGGCAATCGTTATTTCACGAATTCTATTTGTAAGTTTTATATTACAATATAATGATTTTTCTTTTTTTAATTAATGCCTCTTAAATAAATTTTTTGCATACATTTCAGGCTTTTGCCAAGGACACCAAGTCCTTCTATGTTGCTGGTGTTGTTGATATGTTTGTGAGTTTGCGTGTCATTGCCATTAAAACAATCGGCTCCAGCATTGTTGATGGCGAGGAATTAAGTCAGTGTTCAAGATAACTATTTCATCTTTGTTTTTGTATTGTACGATTTAACGGTTGCGAGTTTTATAGGTAAAATGTACTCGATATTTGGTATTAGTGAGCCAATTGGACAATTTATATTCCCGCCAATCTTTAGTGTCATATATCAAGAGACAGTGGAAAGTTTTCCTGGTGCGATATTTCTCTTTGGCGAAATATTCTATATACCCAATGTGCTGGTATTTATGTAAGTATTTGTTTATGCATAAAATATTTCTAACCTATTCACTTTCTAACTTGGTTATTATGTTTATTGTATTTTTTTGCATATTTTATTTTATTTAAGAAATACTATTAATGAGCCTTCTTTGGTTTTTTTTTGCAGTTTGTGCTACATCATTTTGCGGCGCAATAAAAATAAAACCCAGCAGAGGTCAGCAGAAAATGCGGATGCAAATACTGTCCCCACAACTCCTGATTGTGAAATAACTAGCCTATAATACATGTATTTACATGAAATTATTAGTAATGCTGAATAGGATCCTTAAGAGTATTTCAAAGAGAGGAAAATGTTAGTTAGTATCGGCGAAAACTTAACTTTGTATTTTATATAGTTAAAATTGTATGCGGTACTTCAAGTTTATTTAAAAAGATTATTTTAAATTATTAAAGAAACTAAACATTGAAATCAGTTTAGTTTCACTCTGAAAAGTTTTTACCTCGGTAAATAATAGTTTTATAGGAAGCAATATTTTATATTCACTATAAAACATATCCTTTGTAAATAAAAGTTAAAACACTTTCTAACATCAAATTGAAATCGATATACAAAATATTTTGTTTTTACTAAAATATTTATGCTTAAACCTTCCCTTTCTCTTAATATACTCCTATCTACTATATACTAATAATATACCTTCCCTTTCTTCAAATACTCTTAAACTCAATGAATACTTCACTTAAAGGCCTACTCAAATATTTCCCAGTTTGATTGAAGCAATGATTGCTGGATCATTGAACAAACGCACATACAAATACAAAAATAGGTGCTTTCGTACACACTTTGGTACGCTATTTGTGCATGAGTATGTGGCTTAACTCCTTCACTTTGGCCCGAAGCATTCTTTAACACTTGTTGCTTAAGCATAAAATCCTTGAAATCCCTAAGTGGTAATTTTAATCAACAAATTCATTCAATTTATTCTTTCGACCATAAACCTTCTTGCCAAACCATTTGCTTCTGCACATGTGCTCTCTTTACATCCACGTATGTTGGTTTGTATGTGCGTGTTGCGTGGGCTTTTCGCGCACTACCCATTTAAATACTACTTTCGGGGTAACTGCCTGGGAAAACAATACTGGAGCTAAAATAATCATTGTTAATCTTTGTTAAAACCAAGATGGCTATCAATATGCGCATATGTGCAGGAAGTCTAAATGTTTGTGAGCGAGGAGCCCTATCTTCTTAATCACCGTGTCGCAAGCACCTAGCTGCCAGTTGGTATAAAAACGGATTCTCCATCAACAGGAAGCACAGTTCAATCAGCGCTTTGCTCCAATCGAGTACACAGTTTACACAAGCAAACGGATTTCTATTCAAAGTAAGAATAAATTGAACAAATGGACAAATTTCCGTTACGACGATAACTTTGTAGTGAATTTTGTGAGAAAATTTTAAATATATATTGAGTCAAGTGTGTTTGTATTTCGGTTAAAAATTTACATTAGCTGTCAAACTGCATATTGAGAGCCACTGTTTTAGTAATTAAAAGAAAATTGCGTTTACAGCCACTGTTGCAATACTGTCAATCAGGCCAATGAGATTTCGATAGCTCTCACACAGATGGCGCGCACAACACTTTGGGGGGTGTTTAGAATTTCAACGAAAAATGCGATAAAATGTTTGCTTTAGAGTAGTTAATGAAAAATTCAAAGTGATTTTTTTATAATTGTTTAAAAACAATAAAAGAGACAGAGGCAAGGTAAAGATTACAATTTCATTAAATCGTCATTCTACAATTGCAACTTTAAAATACAATAGCCAGGGACTGCATATGTAAATATGCTACAATATCCTTTTTGAAGGAAGTATATGAAGTCCTGAAATGTGAATTTTAGTTAAGTAATATTATAAAAGATCAAAAAAGTAAGAACCCTATAGAAGCTACTAGGAATTATACTTTTAATTGATTGGCATACTGAGTGCCTGCTGGTAGGCTATACATGTGTTGGCTTCGTTCGACAGCTTCAAGGATTTTATAATTCTGTTTAGATAACGCTTTTCTAAAATATCATAAACTTCCTTCCGAAATATTGTACAATAATTACATATTTACAGCATCAACATAATGTTCAAATTATTCTTCCCACTGGCTGTCCTCTGCTTCTTGGCCACATGCTTCGGTCAAACGTTTCAATACTCACACGGCTGGACCAGCGGCAAGCGAGCCTTGAACACCAATCGAGACAATGACATTTCAGAAATGCTCCAACAAGATGGTGAACGCAAATTGGAAAGGTGCATTGAGTCTTTCGTAAAATTACTTATTTTCAATACAATATATATTTCAATCATATTTTCTGCTTAGGTGTCTCATGCAGTTGCAATTTTTATTACACAATCCATTGTCTATTCGTAACGGCGTTCAGGCTTTGACTCCGGCAAATGGCAATCTATTTGGAAACCATCACCAATCAAATGAATTGTATGGAGAACTGAATGCTGCCGAGGCGAACGATTATGAAAAACATTAAAATGTGATTATGGCCATAAAATATTAATAAAACGAAACGGCTCCATACGAATTTAGTAGTACATTTAATAGAATATGTTGTATAGCATACATCCATACATGTTTACCCAACACAGTTATTTATTGTATATAATATGAATGATTTAGTTAAAATATTTCGAAAACTACAATTATTATATGCATTTGCAAGTTCCAAATTACTATGAATGTACATACCTACATACCTACATACATATATAAAAGAATGATGAAAGTAAATCGTGCAGATATAGCAAAAAGCTAAGATATGTGTTTGCTTGTGTCACAGAAAGAAGTAAAATGATTGCAAAAGGTCCCGAAAAATACGTCATTATGTCTATTGCTTTATTTTAGATTAGATTTAGATTAGATCTTTAAACTATAGGTTTTTTTAGCTTTTTAATATAATAATAATTACTGAATTTTTTACATAAAACCAATTGAGGGAGGTATAACTCAGCTCAATATTCAATTAAAAATACATATATAATTAATCGATATAAATCTATATAATTTATAATAGTTTGTTACGAGATAGTCTTTTGGTATATATGATTTTTTTTCAAACCATAAATTTTTTTGGTACGATAACATTACTGTTCTTTTATTAAGCTCTAAGATATGTTAAAGTCAAATATTAATAGCCCGGTTTTAGGCTAATGTCAAAAATATTCGATTGAACTGATTATATATAAACAGTATCTCTTTTGTGAACATTTTCATTAAAAGTTATAGCTTGTATATCTTCCCATTCCATCATTAAATTCATCATGAATGAATCAATCAAATCTCCTAACATATTACAAAGGAACGATTTTTCGTAAACTAAAATCTAGAGGCTACCTGTTTACCAAATTCTTTCGGCCTTAGCTACTGAGCGCCTACGGATAGACTTGAATTTTGTGTAATGCTCGCAAATTACATATGTTATTGCTCATTGAAACTAATTTATTGAAATATTATGTTAATTTAAATGTGAATATACTTTCTTAGAAAACTGCCCAATATATGTGCCAAATTATTTCCGATGAGAAATATGCTATTATTCGATATGCTGATATAGTAAGTACCTTTATTACATTTATCCGCTTTTAAAGTCCTCTTTTCTCCCTCTTCATTGCAATGGCCACTTCTCCTCCCAACAGTGTCGTTATGTAAATAGCCAATTGTATAACAAGCAACAGCCCTCATCAAATATTCATAAACACCAACTTTGGTTACATCAAAAAATTATCTAGGGTGTATTTGGCGTTTCTAAGTATTTTGTTGTAATAACATAATTTCATAACTCGCATCGTGTGATAAATGTTTGGGTGCAGATGGTCTCCTTGTACACACTATACATCCATATTAGGGTGTATCCGATTGTATTGTAGGAATAAACATTTTTCGGCGCATGAAGTGGAATAGTAAGCTTGAAAGAGTTGAAAAATATGAATTCGAATTTAAAAATAGAAAGTATGTTTTAATATTTTTAATCCTAATTAGACTGTAGAATATTTTGGGCTTAGAGTTTTTTTCACACTTCCGGTAAAATAGTTTCTCAAAGGCAAAACTTTGCAACCAACCTAATTTATAATTAGTATATAAAGTTTGTACAGTAGGCTCTGCACAATGGCTTTTAGAACGTATTTGTCCAAACTTCCTATAAAAAGCAAAATGGTTTAATGTTTTCCATTTCTAATATTTATTTTGAAGTAGTTTGCAGTTATTTATTTATAAAAATGCCGTTAACAATAAACAGGTTAGCTCGTCGCTCCGGAATATCGAAAATACTATTTTATATATTTATTTTGTCTGCAGTTGCAGATATTATTAAAAGGGATTATCAGGTGTCGAGTTGATTTAAAACGCAAAGAATTGGAAGAAAAATATTGACTGACGAATGGAAGAAAATAAATCCCATAAAGCAATAATTGAAGAATTGTAAAACAAGTATTATTTGAGAAACACGTGACAACACATATCGTCAAGAAAGTGGAAATTATTCTTCCTGTGCTCCAAAAATGTCAAAATACCTTGGTTCTACAGTATATTCTTAGTCAAACAGAAATGTTCTTCATGACATGGACATGGTCGCATCTCCAAATAGTACCAAAAAACTCATACATAAGCAAGGTCAAGAGGTCAAAGAGGCTGGAGATACCCATGGACACTACTGTGCGACCACATAAAACATTCGAAAACGGGTTGTACTTATTAAAATGAAAGTAAATTTAACAACTTTGAATCACAAAATATGTTGTTAAGTGTTTTACGGAGGTGAATGGAAAATGGTGCGGTGCTGTATAAGCGCCAATGGGTTATGCCAATACCAATTTGTGTGTTATGTGTATTTTTGTGTATTATCAATCGAGGGTCTTATTTATCAGAAATTGTTAAGAAAATAGTTCTGGGTTAACTATTAATTAACTAAGACAATAACTTCTAAATGACACCTTATATAGATGACTGTGGTTGTTTTAAAGGTCTGTGTCATGGTGAAAATCGGACTTAATTGATACTGAATTTAAGAATATATATTACATTATTACATTATTCTTTACTATATATACAAATATTTAATAACATTTATTTTGTTTCAGATAATTATAAAACAATTAATGAAAACAGTCACACAAACATTTGATTACACATACACATCGAACATGTGACATGCAATCATACCCAAAAAACAACAACAAAGCCCCGCAGCAAAAGATTCGCAAACAATTTTGATTGTAACAACACCAAACAAATCATTCCAACAATCATAAATAAACATTTACTCTCGAGTATGTATGTATGTGCAAACACACACACACACTTATGTATTCCTATTAACAGAGTAAATGAATACAAAACACAAGTGGCAAATGATTGTACATTTATAAGCCACCAAAGAGGGTGGTGTTGGGTCGACTTTGACTGGTGGCAGCGGCAAAACGAAATATGTTTTCAAATTGAATTTCTAGCTAACAAGGTAATTGATCCTCGGGGATTGTTTGTGAGGGGTGAGGTGGGGTGATTGCAACACAGTCCGAATATCTCTGTCATTCGTGTTTAATTTTTCCTTTTTCATTTGCAGCATTCATTCCACGAGATGTACATACACACATACAAACATACTTATGTATTAGAGCTGATGCTACGGCTGATGTTGTTGTTGCTCGATGTTGATTGCTGCACAAACAGCTTTACGTTGCGGCATTGGGCATTGAGCATTGGGCGGTGAACGTATGCTTTGGGAATTGGGGAATATGAATTTTTATCTTTTAATCTGGCAAAAGAGCAAAAAGTAAAATTAAGGACATCGGACATATTTCACAAAGAATGACTCCAAAGTGTGTGTGTGCGTGTGTTTGTGTTCACTCATAGTCTGCCACAAAGCTGACTGATGTCGTTTATGTAGAGTGACAGTGCTGGCAGGGTGTTCGTTTGTCCATGCACAAGGAAACAATCGTAAATCTCTATGAGCTTTTCATACTCTGACCTGAATGAGGGTGGAAGAGTTGACGTCCGAAGCGTAAATTGCATTAAAATGCAATTACAACTGATGCTTCCTTGCCGTTGTCGCTACAATGTTTCAAGCAAAAGTAAATACAAATGTATCGACAATTTCCCAGGCAACACTGCCGACTTTTAAAAGAGCCCTGTAAGAATTTTTATTTTCATATTTGAAAATGTTTATATGTACATACATATGTATGTACTTTTAACTTTTAGTAGCCATATTTTAATCGGGATTTATAAATATCTTTCCTTTTTATTATTATATTTATTTCGACTGGGCGAAAATTTATCTTTTAGAGAATTTATTCGAACAATTCTTGTTTCGTTTTTCATTTAATTAACATAAAAAGATAATTAAAGGTCGCTTTAGAATCGTAAATTTTCTATTTGCATCTTACTAAAAATTCGTGATATGCCTCCTTAAGTTTACTTGACTAAAACAATACCATAACTAACTGATCTAAGTGATTTTAATAAATTCATATCATACCACTCTTTCTTCAGTGTTGGTCCTAAATGAGAATAAGTTTACAAATAATTTATGATTTTTTAAAAGACATGTACCAGAGAAAATTGATTTCATTGACTAACTATACCGTTTCCTATATTTTCTCTCTTACCAGTTTCAGGGACCACCTAATAATTCTCTGTTTTTTTTTTAAGAAAATGGTTAACTAATTATGTATCAAATTGTCAATAATGTCATATTTTTCTATATTAAAAATTTTTTTCAGTTTCTTATAAAAAAAATCTTTTATTTATTACTCTAAGCCAACGTATTTCAAAATCTATTGGTCAAAAACTTAATGAAATTGGCGTTGAATCAAAAGCGACTAAATTGTGCTTGAAATTATTGAAGAAAATTAGTTCGTTTCCTATGAGTATTTTTATTTTGATGCAGAAGTTTTGTAAAAAGATTGATAGCCAAGGCTTCATAAAATGTGAAATATATTTTTTATTTTGATAATTTACCTCTAACCATAACTACATCCATTTCCTTTAGTCATTGACCTAAGAACGTTTTTTCATGTGTGTCTAATTCCAAGATAGACAAAAAACATTAACTTGTCAATTATATATACGTATTTGGTATACTATTTTTATAACAATGCAGTAGCTGTCAAAGGTCACTTCAAAATTGTGTAAAAGAAATACACTACTAAAATTTCTGAAGCTCGCCAGAAACTCTCTCAAGTTCTTTGTATAAATGATTACTGTTTTTCCTGCAGGGTAATTATAACCTGTTCTCACGACCAAATTCAACACTTTGTTCTGTACTGTGCATAAATTGCATTCTCTTGTTGACGGTTAACGATGACTGCATGCTCTCTTTCTCACTCTCTACAAAATTGCTTGTTGACTTTTATTGAAATTAAATTTGCGTCACGGTCTTTAGTGCAATGGAAATATACATTATACACACATATTTATACAAGCAACACCTCTGCAGTTTTATAAATGTACAACAACAAAAACAGTTTGACATACACACTTTTGTTGTGCTGTTGACAGCGGATATGCCACCTGCGTTATACAACATTCGATTGCAATTGAAAAGTTACGCATCAACACATTGGATGAAGTGCCGTTAAAAATGAGAAGGCGAAAAGAAAATGCAAAAATTTACACTAAACTTGATCATCTTAAATTTCCAGTTTTTTCTCAATTTCATCGGAAATTCATTTACCACAAGTACTCTCTCTCTCTCTCTTTCCGCAAATCAAAATCATTAAATATTATTAAGTGATTAAAATTTATTACAAATAATAACCAGCTTAAGCTTATTTGCTTGTAGAAATCGCTGTTCCCGATATCACACCCCCAGTGTCACCACACTTGCTCGTGAGGATGTACTTGTATAACGGGTATGCGCTGCACTTTTGAATGTAAATGTCATGCTTGTGTGAAAATCCGTTATCCGATGGCAATTACATTAAATAAGAGCAAAAGCAGCTACATTTCGGGTAGAGTGCCAAAGTAATAAAAACAATAAGCAAACATATAAAAACGATTGTCAAAATGATGTGAAACAGGATATGCGTGTAACCGCCGCGAAATACACGCGCTCGAACAATAATATTCATACAGTAACACATATTTATCAAAACAGTTACACAGCACTCGGAGCGCTGGCACAACAACGCCCTTTCAATTAAGCATAGCGCATCTCTTTTTTTTTGAAGTCAAGGACATGCAAGGATAATTGCCTTAGCAGGGTGGAAAAAATATACATAATAATTTACAGTTTGATTACGTATGTACAATATGTATGTAGGCAGCAGGTTGGCTCATCACGGCAAGCCTGTTAACTAGCTGCTGCTTCTGCTCTTGCTCCTGCTGCTGGATGCTGGATGCTGGTGGATGTTGAATGATAGCGCTCCGGCACGTGTTTTGCCGCAAAGCATAGTCTCTGTAACAAGTTCATCAATTTCAAATGTTTTCCAGAAGGTATGTTTATTTCGTTGTCTCTGCTTAACTTTTCCTTCCTTTCGAGCTTTTATCGCCACATTCGCATCCCCGCCGTTGTCTGGTCTATTGGGATTTGCTTTGAACGAGTAGGTATGTACGTAATTTGGCGGGACGCGAAGCCACGAGTGCATTTGAATGAAAGGAGCATATCCATATCAACAATTTAAACAGCAGAACAATAAACAAGGCATCTACACCAACATGATTTCCCAGTTAAGTTCAGATGAGGGATTGTATGCGAGTGTTGTATACATTCTGAAGTCAAGTGATTTTCAAAAAAATGCTAAACCTTTTCAATGCCATTAATTTTAACAACATAACATTTATAACTGAACACAACAAGCAACTCTATTATCTTATATAATATATATTTACATACACACGCACTTTCATTTCCTTTTGCAAAGTCTTGAAATTATGCAGCGCAGGATTTGAATTTCCAATGAGTGAACGATTTGAGTGCAGTCATTTGAGATTTGTCCTCCTTCGGTAATCGACTTCAGTTGAAGATGTCGATACTACACCGACTATCACCTGCTTACACAGCGTACACACGCTAATTCTACTAAAATTTTAACATTTTGTAACTCTGTAATGTAATAAGTTTAAAATTGACAACACAATTTATTCCTTTTTTTCAGATATAATATTTACATAAGTTTGTACATTTATTATTTTAAATAATGTGACTTGTTATATTTTATTGTTTTTATACACGATTTCTTGTGATTTTACTTAATGTTAATCTAAAATAATTGAAATATTCTAAGCATTGTTGAAGTGAGAAAGAGTTTCGCAAGCGATTTATTGTTTGTGTTGTTGTTATTTTCGTCCTCTTTTATGCGTATGCACACGCGAGTGTTCAAAAGCTGTAATCTATATTTTGTTCTAAAGGTATTAGAGCGCTTATGACATACCGACGGTTATTGCGGTTTTCCTGTTTGTGCAAAATCGTTCTAAAAATTTTAACTTTAGCGAAAATGTTAAAAACTGTCCGGATTTTTTTATCGAATGGAGGGTTTGACTAGAGAGCTGGTAATATTTGTTTGTTCATAATATATTAGCTTTTTTGGACAAGTTTTTACCTTCGAGGTGATTAAAATCGAATTCAACAGAATATAAGGGTAGTGAATGCTTTTAAATAAAAAGTTTGTATAATTAACAAATTTAATCAAACGGAGCATAAAGAAATTTTGAACATGAAATCTGCATTAAAACTACCGGAATATCTATGGTGTACATCCATTCTAATATTAATTGTAACAACCGTGGTAATATATATATATTGAAATATACACTAGTTTCAGCAAACGTGTACAGAAAACGTGTGAGGAGAAGGAAATAAAATTTCAAGTAATGGAATTATTTATAAAAATTTGGAAAAAGTAGTCGATTTAGCCTATAGAAAAAATCCGACTTTCTCGAAAAATTCGAAAAGGCTAATATTAGAACAAAATTTAATTCATTTCAGATTCAGCGACCCGTTTTATAAACTCACGTTCTATTACATTAGCTAATTGTTCATAATAGTTACATGTGTACCAGTGGTTGTCATGTTGCAGCCTTAAAGTTTAAGTACAAATATGATCGGCTTACATGAGAGGAGTTAACTTATGCTCTTGAGAGCAAATCCTGAATAATTGGTTCTAGCGCAAACTGAGCGACAGTCGATTGCACCCATGTGTAAAGCTAACCATTCTTCAATTATTTCTGGACGATAGTGTGGACTAAGGTTGAAGCACATTGGCTCTCTTTTCGTCAAACAATCATTTATTTGTTTTTTAAAATTGCATACCTTAGCAGGTTTATGATGTGTTCAGGAATTTTCTTTAAATAGTTAATAAGTTAATTAAATAGTGCCTTACAGCTGGCACATGGATGCATTTGGGTCAAAGCATCACAAAAAACATAATAAAATTTATCTCGGCGTGCTTCCCCATCAGGAATCAGTATCAATAATCCAATATAACATACACTACATGAGAATTGAGCGGTCTGTCCTTTCGAAAATAACAACAATTATTTGTTAACTAGTGTTATTAGTGCTGATGTCATAAACTAATTGAATCTTCGAATCGAATCTAGTCGAATCGAAAAAGCTCTTTGAAGTCTTAATTAAGAAATTCTTATGAAATTGCTACTTTTTGCGTTATTTTGTTATGCTATTTTCGCTATAAACGTTTTTATATCATAATTGCTCATTTAACCTTTTAAAAAAAGTCCAAATATGTATGCAAATAGCTCACATATACATTATTATTCCTTAGTTTAAAGTAATTAATTTTTTATTACATATTAATACCAGTTTATTTTAAAATTGAACTTGAATTGAAGCTTTCGTTATCTTAACAGCAAATTGTCACAGATGAAATGATGTACATAATGCTTTAATTATTATTTTTTTAATAAATAACATTTTTTATTAAAAATTTTATATTTTAGACGGCAATAAATAAAAAAAAAATTTTAGCTAAGTCTACTTTTTTTTAATTCAACGAATAATTTTGTTTCTCATTTCGAAATTCCTCTGTGACAACTTAAGTTCGGTTAAGTTGTTTTAGTTTTCAAAGTAATTAAATTTTTTTCTCATTACGCTCATAAATTAAATAGTATACCTATAAATTTTGTTTTTGTTGAGATTAATTTCGTTTTGTTTGTATTTATAATATATATTATGTGTGTAGTTTTTTATTAGAATTTCCTATATATACAAAGTATATCACAAATGAACTTTGCTGCACTTAGATATTTGGTGCACCAATACGGTTCCGGCTTGTCCTTACTGTGAGGGATTAGCAACCAGCCGCATGTGTCTCAGCCCAGGGCTGAAGTCCATGCAGCGCCGCCAGTGGAGCACCGTTAACAGCTTGTGTGGATAGTTGCGCTGCTGGTGGTGGTGCGAATCCTTTGCTAATTGCTTCTGCCTGCAGGGATAACATTAGACGATTTGCCGCTTGACGTTCAGCTTCGCGTTCCTCAGCCGTTTGACGTCTGCAAAGAAACAAAAACAAAAAACTGAAAGTGAGGAGAATTTAAAAATTTTGGAAAGAAACTGATAAATATTAAATTATAAATATATAGATAAGTGGTTCAATGAGACTATATATCAGATACTAAACTTTTTTATCTGAATTCTTTAAGTTTACGAGTTAAGAACGGTTAACGTATATCAATATAAGCTTTTTATGTTAGAACCTTATTCACAGATTTAATATTGTTTGTGGTTGGTGCTCAATTTTGGAAAAAAATCTATAAATTTCTGTTTTAACGGAACGTCTTGAACCCTCAAGAGATCGAATTGTAATCATACACGTAAAGTATTCGACTGCAAAATACATACAAATATATATTAATCCAAAATTTTATTTTAGTTAGCTTTATTAATATAAAAAATAAAATTTGTTGTATCTAAGGATTTTATTAATTATGTTGGTTTTGTCATCTAAATATTCTTACGAAGCTTATATAACATACATAAAACATTTAATCACTATAATTTTCGTCCATTTAAATCATATTAAAAATGTACATACATGTATACATATATTCGTACGTACTCATGAACGGATAAACCAATTGTATGGGCACAGACTAAAGTATTTAGAAAGCAATTACGGTAAATCAGTAAGCGTTTGCCCATTTAACAAATACTGTTATATACCTATTTACCTATACAACCTGGTGTTGTTGTAGTTATAGAATCAATGACAGTTTGTTAATGAATATTTAAACGAGAAACATTTTCAAAACTCATTAGTGTATGCACATACTCACCAACACACATACATAGATAGATGTATATGCATATGTATTTACGTATACTTCCATACACAAAAAGCTAAATTAAGGACATGACTGTTGATTGCCAGCGTTGATGGCTCAAATGCAATTAACTGTGGTTTGCGCGGAGTGGGTGGGTCGGCGGACACAATAATATGCATATTCCTAAAATAATGACAGTTCATATGTGCCACCAAATATATGCATATATACATGTGTACAAGCATGTGTGAGCGCGAGTGTGTTTGTAAACTTTTAAGTTTAGCCTCATTCTTACTCGTTATTAATTAAGGTAAGAAGAAATGTTGATGAGACCGACGGTGACAGCATACATTTAATTCCTTACCGTAACTACAACTACAACTAAGGCATTTACTGATTGCTCCGTTTTTCTACATCCCCCCTTCCTCGAAGGAAAATGGAGTTTGCGCATTTAAATTAATGTGCGCCACAGATGTGAATTATCTACATAAATACGAGTATGAATGTATGAATATATATTTGTATGAGACTGGGGGATGAAGCGCCATATTGAATAAGTCATAAGGTAATGATATACCCTCGTAAATGCATACCGACTCGGTTTTAGTTATGAGAGACAGGACAGTGGGATCGATATTTTGAAGGTATGTATAAAGGAATGGAATAACTGACACTGAGAGAAATTTTGTACTGGTGGCAGTAGAAATGTGACCGACTCATGACGCATGAGTTCGAACTTATCATTAAGTGTGTATTGTGATCGGCAATTGTGATATAGTGACTGACATAGTGTCTCAAAAAAAGCCCACGAGCCATTTCAAAATGAAATCATCATAAAACCTGAAGAATCTTTCATTTCTAGATTAATTTAGCTACCATGTCACAAATTAATGGAAAAGTTAGCTCAACTTCAACTTTATAGATTTTCAATATTTCTGATGTTGGTAAGTTTATTTGAAAATCGGACGAAAGTTTTAAAATAGTCGTTTACAATTCTTTACTCCTCTGCTCACTGTCATGGAGCTCTATACTTTTGTATACTTTTTTGTATACTCTATACTTTTGTCACAAAGGAAAGGAACAATAAATTCATCAATTTGGGATTCAATACAAGATAGTATACGAATACCTCGTTAAAGGCGTTAACCGTTTGCTTTTAATGTAAAAATAAAAAATTTAAATGACATTAAAAAAATACATTGCTTATGAAATATATAAGAGGAAATAAAAATATATACAAATAAACACATACCACTTATGTATATACTGTATGTATGTATATAATACATTCATGTACATATTCATTCAAATTCAGAAATTTCGAAAAATTTTCGTCTAAAATGCTCTGTCTAACCTATAGTCAAGAAAATATGCCAAACACATGCATACTAAGTATATTCATATGTATAATGTATAAATATGTACAGAGAAATATTCGCAAAACCCAACAATTCAATGTGCAACATTTGCACTCAATGAAGTCAAATCCTTCTCAATTCCATATCGCATATTGCGGAGTGAATTATTACTGCGGATAAGTTGCAATTCCTTGTTGTAATTGTAGTAGTTGGTGTTGGTGTTGGTGTTCGTGTTAGCGTTGGTGGCACAACGCAATGGGGCAAGGTGGACGGGCGGGATTGTTTGTGGCGATACAGTATTTTCGGTGGCATTGCTAGCTGTTATAGTTATTGCCGGCAACAATGTTGTCGGAGTTGGCTGATGCTTGGTTAGGTTTGTTGATGTAGTGATGGCGTGGCAGAAGTGTTGGTTTCACTCTAAAACTTTTTCATGCCACACCACGATGAAATAATAAAACAAAACGGTAGAAATTGATTACATTTTTAGCGCACCCGCTTTTGTTTGGACACATGGCGCATATATTTATATACTTTTTGTGGGCTGAATTTATTTACATACGTATTTTTGTTTTACAAATGCTGATATCTACACAATTTTAAGAATTTTTGCGTAACACGTTTAATTTATGCCATTTTGATTTAGCTCCCTTCTAGTGTAATTTATCTACATTAAATTTGTAAATATGTACACGTATGTACATATATGTATATCTCTAACATGAAATATCCTGCAAATTGTGTTGGGGCAAGGCATTTTACTTTTTAAATATTTTGATATGCTCTGTAATTCATTCAGATATCCTTTATTCGTACGATTTCGAAATCGAGCATCGAAATAAATTGATTTTTGTTTCAAGCCGGTTGGATATTCTTATTTGGCATAACAGGTAAAAATACTTATTTCAGGCTAAGTACTTTGAAAACTGAATAATGGTCTTTGGTACCAAATCAACGACATCATTTCATTTTTATTGTAAGAGATTTGAGCGAATTCAGAACGAACCTGATAATATATTACAAAGAAGTGATTTCTCTATAAGTTTATTGATAGGGAATTTTTCGTTTTTTGAAAACACTTGAAATTCATCTAAGCATTGAGTACAAAACTTTTGAAATACATAATAAAATCTCATTTGTTTCTCGTCTCAATTTTTCATTAGGAAAAATTATATTCAAAGAGCAAAAACTTAATTTTTTTTATCATTTATCTTTAAAATACCGTTGTTAATATTTGTCAAATATTAAATTTCTTTATAAGTATCATTTTTTTGTAAATGTCGGAAATTGTATTTAAAATCAACTATTCATTACATAATCGTTTTACTATACTTATACTATAGTACATGGATTTAAAAGCCTTTGACCTGACCGAAAGATTGCACCACAAACAAAACACCTCTACCATTATCTTAGAGTACTAACCTTAACTAGAATACCGTCAACGTTTCACTATATTTCATCCAAGCGTTCTCAAGTTATTGGTCTCAAAGTGGCGCTACCTCTACTACTTTTTTTACAGCGAAAAAAGTGTGTTTCGTGTTTTGATAAAACATTGTTGCCGCATGGGGGAAAAAAACTCCGCTCAGGAAGGCCACAAGAGGTCGTAAAATGACATTGAGTGAGTTAGGTAACATCATTAACATTGCAAAGGCTCTCATCAGGTAAGTCATATTCTTCATGAATTTTTGCAAATGGAAAGCCCCCTCGATCAAAAAGGCAAACGTGTTCGACTTTCAAAGGTCAATCAGGCACCGATTAAAGGCGATAAGAACGAGTTTCTGCGCCAATTTGAGACATTGGTTGAAACATAGATACATTATTACACACCTGAGCCCATTCGACAGTCCGCTGGATTAAATCGACTAGAAAAATATATTCATATACATACATTTTGCTTTAGTAATAAATTTTTCTAAACAACGCATAAGTTTCTATTCAAATCTATCACTTAAAACAGCCTACTCGCTTTTCTGTATGGTAATTAAAATCATTTCACAGCTATTGCAAATTACGCTAAAAACATCAACGAATTAAAAACCTTAAGTAAGAAAATCTACCACTCCCTCGTTAATTTCCCCACACGCAGTTGAATGTTTTACAACAAAAGCGATGCTTCCAGCCGTGCTGATTTGTGTGAATATGTATATTCATGTTTATGTGAATTTGTTTATTAACTGCCGCCATTTAGGGCAACGGTAATTATCTCTGCAAGCAATAACAATTTAGCCACAAACGACAATGACCAAGCAAAATAATCACTTGCCACATTTCCCCCGCCGGAAAACCCACTAGAGCTTTAAGCTTCGTGTATCCTTTTTGGTTCCTAACGCTTTTGTTGTTGTTTTTGTTCGTAGTCATAAAGCCATAACTCTTCCTTAAGCTTTTATGGTGGTCTTTCTTGCGGTAGATTTCTTAGTAGCTTCAGTGCTGCGCAACCTTTGTTAGTTGGTGCGCGAGAAAATACTTCCGACAGGGACATTTTAAATCGTGAAATCCCGAGGGCATCACACTCCACGCACAACTTGCATTGCTACTTTTCTTGGGCACTTGCTCTACACCAACTCACTAAGGAAAGTTTGGATTTTGGTTGATATTTTTATTTTTTTTTGCTGGTAAAACTTTTTCCTGAACCTTGTCAAAAGCATGCTAAATTAATGTTAATAGCCAAACTGCTTAAGACCGCTCTGAATAAACACAATTTACTTTTGTGCACATATTGTTTGTACTTGTGTGTAGGTGGAAGTTACTTTAAGAACAACCAAATTTCTCTAATTAAGATTTTGCGTGCTACCGTTTATTTTACACACACACACACACTTACACACGTTCAATAAAACAAAGTCGTTGCTGTCCAGGCAAAACTTTTGTTTTAGTAAAATTGATTTCAATCGTGAAAATGCGAAGGTGTGTGTCTGTGCATGTGGCTTTAGTGATGGAGCGGAAAACTTCATTTTGTGGTTGCCTTGCTGTGGCTTACACTAATTTGTAAATTTTCATAAATTTTTGGCTCGTGTACACCCACTCGCCAACACAGCTTTAGCGCAAGTTTCTGCACCGGGGCCATTTGGTAGTCATTTGTCAAGTGACAGTGTTTGCGGCAATAAGTTGCGTAAATTTTTAATTGTGTTGCCAGTAGTACGAAGGCAGGATTTAACTAAGTTTCAAGAGATAAATGTACTTATGCTCACACATCCATTCTTATGTGTCAACATGCTAACACATGTGCACAATTAATTTGCGACTTAAGACAAATTTGCAGGCTAATTTATGGCACAAGGACTTGCTACCAATTTCTCGTATTATTTTCATACGAAGGTGTTGAAATATGTTTTTTGGCAGCAAGTTCTCAAGTGATATATTGCAGGTCAGAGAAAGTGGTCGGAATTGTAAAGATTTCGGGTATGTTCGCGGTTGAGGATGTTAATTAAATAAGTCTTGCTGTGGATAATGGAGATTGGAGTTTCTTTTGAAAACGATTTTTAATCTCATAAATAATATTTTACGAACATATTTTGTAAGTAGTTATGATAGTTGTTGTTCTTATTAGTAAGACTTTTAAACTAGCAGTGTTTATTTAATTTTGGAAAACATCCTATTCCTCGTATTTATTTCTACATACCTAAAGAAGGTTATTTAATATATATTATATCAATACATACAATTTATTTATCCTGCTCTATTTCATGAGAACGAGAAAAATTTCAAAGAACAAAAAACTGCTATTATAAGGATACCATTTTTGCATTAAATTATAATATGGAATACTGGGTGAAAGTATTATCATTTTCCACTTTTGAGTCTGAGTAAGAGGAAATAGTCCCCGGGTGCCAAATCTGGCGAATACGCTGGTTGGGGGATTGGTTCTCCTTAAATTCCTTAAATTTATGGATCGTATCACCAGTTGAGTGAACGACGATGTTTAAATAAAGTGGCACCCAACGCAAGTAAACTTTTTTTCATTTGTAAAAAATCATGAACGATATCTATGAATGATAAACGCATCCCCTTGAGATGCCAATGATGTTAACGAACTCAGTATAGTTAAGGTTACTACGCTGATATACGTTTGTTTTTGTACGTTTGCAGTAATTGTAAAGTCTCTGAATGATTTTTTCTAATTTAAACTACAAAAACAAACGACAATATATTTTGATTTTTCTCTTTGCACAACAGTTTAACTCGTTCTACTAACTATGCTTTAAAGTTAGGACAGTACTTTGTTAGAAGCGTGAACCCAAGTGACATGTTGGTTTCATGTCATTTTTAATTGCTGTAGTTACAAGAAAAGCAACATGTACATATTTATTTGCTTTATATACGGTTAAACGGTATAAGTGACAGTCCTTTTTATAAATCCCTCAATCCCTCAAATCCGACAAAACAAATTACGGGAGTGGTGATACTGTTATATAGACCTAGGCCATTATATTATAGGCCATGCCACCGCCATCAGCAACATTATTTTATTTTCTTTAATTTAGCCTCTTGCCGAAGTCCATATATATATATATGTATATGTTCAATATCTTCGACTTCATTTTGCAAATGGCAACAATTCGTTTAGCCTCACAAAATCACATTTATTTTCTACTTTTTTCCTGCATCACTTTTGACAGTGATTCCTAGGCTATGTAAGGACTCTACATGGCTTGCGATGTATAACGAGGAAATGTACGGGTATCTGCCTATTCCACACTTAAAACTTCTATGGTCCTTTCTTTAGGGGTTCTTTTCTTTTTCACGATTAGTTTAGGTGATTTGCGAACTCCGCATTCGCCTTCTGTGTATTTCTGTTCGAGGGTTTCGTTTTTATTTAATTTTAGTACCAGTTTGTCATTGATCACGCTTCAGTGCTCTCCATTCAATGGTATTCAAGTCTTACGCGGAGTATTTGATTAACTTGTTTTGACATTTACCAAATTGACAGTTTACATGTCAACTTGTTTACAAGCTACGACAATCGATTGAGTTGGAGAGATATTTTTTCACAATTGCTCTTGGGATTTTATCACCTTTTCTTTTGTGCTCCAAATTGGTTTATTGGAATTAGTTTAATTATTTATGTTAATTCATGTTGCTCAGTTAAAGTAAATTTGTACAACACGCAACCATGCAAATGTTTTATTAATATTGAAATTATAAGAATGTGCGTGCTAAACTACATATGTACAACATTATGCATACATATACTTATGTATAAGTATTAATGCAATTAAATTAGGCTGTCGCTTTTGCAATAAAAATGTATCTCATTAGGTGAACAGAGGCATATTAGAATTTCGTAAACATTTAACATTTCTCTTATCTATTTACAGCCGCAAATATCGACAATTAAAAAGTAATATTAAGCTCATTAGCATATTGATTGGGTAAATTTGTTTTAAATATATTAGCAGAACTCGTTAAATCGTTCGATAGGGGTAAAACTATATTAATACATTTACATATTTATACATATACTTACATAAACGTATTTAACTAACTGGTTGATTGAATTTATCGGTTCACAAAGGAGAGATATGCAGCGTATAAAAGCTCTCTTCTATTCGAGAAGCTTTGGAGAGCAAGAAAGCAAATTGAACAAACAACTGGCATAAATCACATAGTTTGGCCTAAACAAATATAGATAGAATAGCAAACTTCTCTTGCAATGGATTCAACTCTGTTGTTGCTTTCACATTTAAAAAATTTGCCAAAAGAGCAGTGTTTAAACTAGCTGAAAAACTATGAAGGCAGCTAATATTTACTAGCATAAAGAGCAAAGTTCAGAGATAATGCTCCAGAATTCAATAAAATAATATTTTTCTTCGATTCACTGGACTTCAAAACTTGAAGAATTCAGCATGCCAGCTTAGACCATAGCCAGACCATAATCGTGGATGTCTTCATAGTTAAGAATATTTTTCTAAGAAATTTGGGTTTTTCAATATTTATGAAAATAGCTCCTCATTTTGAAGACAAACCTTAAATATTTCAACACAGCTAACTGTACATTATTATAATAAAAAGTTATATATGTTTTTAAAGAGATGTTACCAATTGTAAGAAAGTTTTCAAACCTTAAATTATTTTTAATACGCTTTTAAATCATTAGAGAATGCTTTTAACACACAAGAGCACTCAGAAAATCTATATGTAGGTGTTACGCTTAGGGACTAAAATATAATGTTGTTGACATATATAAAAGTGAGATATTTTTAAGTACATTATTTAAATAATATCTGCCATTTCAAATTTAATTTTTATGTTTTTTTAATACTTGTATAATTGTATCAATTTTAATTAGAATTAAAATTTTTCTATAGAAAAATACAAACTTCATGAATTTTAATAACCTAAAATGTATTTACAATTAATATTTGTCCATAATTATTAACTAATTATGTCAATCAAGCGAGCTTTATATTCTCGCTGATATCGAACACATACAAGTATTTGTGGTTATTTATTTCTTTAATTGAAAAGTTAATTTATTTTCAAAAAGCGTACATATATACAAATCACCATTCGAAAACTTCGTAATATACATTCAGCACGCAAACTTTTGCATACAAAGCTGACAATTAGTATGTCCATAAATATGTATATTTGTGTCAAAGCATTATATGCATGCGCATGCATATGTGTTTGCACTACTCAGTGAATCGAGAAATTTGTATGGCGATTAATTGAAAGCACAGGCAATTTATTTTCAGCTATCATTTCAATATCTCGATTTGTTGTGATTTACTCGTGCCAATTACAGTCTCGTCGACGTTTGCATGTTGAACACACTTAATTCAGTCACAAATGCAAATGCTATAGCTTAAGTAATAACAAACACACCTACATTATGTAAATATTTGCATAAATACGCGGTGACACATGCAAAGTAAAAATCCAGTTAGCTTGCTTTCATCCTAGAAAGATATACTGGAATATAGATGTACATGCAATTGTGTGCTTCATGACAGCTGTCAACGTTAACTGTATTTAGTAAATGTACAATCTAATGATTTCGGCACAAAAAAAGAGGAGAAACTCCTAATCAAATGCAAACAGTGAATTTATCACGAAACTTAAGGCAATTGCTAGCGGCAACTCTGCCGAGTGCCCAGCCATAATGGCACACAAAAGAAATTAATGAGCTACAAATTAAGCTGGAGCAGTCTAAGAGGATAAATTAGTGGTATGCGCAATGCGAAGAGTGACACAAATAACAATAATAAAACAAAAAAAAAGTTCAAAAATGTCCACCATTGTAATCAGCGGCCATTTCCTATGCAAATGCGACGATTGAGTGAACACTGGCCATTAAAATGTTAATGTGTTTGCTTGCCGCATTAGGCGCTATCGCAGTCGCAGTCGCTGACAAACGTGATTATAATTATATAAATTTGATATACTTGGTTGCATGCATATTCATGTAATTGTTTACCTAATAATCAACATTTTCTGATCGATGGCTTTCAACAGATGAAATATGTGCTACGTTTCCTTTATAAATAAAAAGGCCACACTACCCCAAAATTACTGCTTGTTATTCCCTTTATTATTTAACACTATGTCTTCGGCTAGTATAAATAATTTAGCTTTTTCGTAACCGTTGATTTCACTACGTAAGTTCTAAGCGTTGGCGTGACCGTGCTTTTAATATTAAAATACAACAAACAAAAAAAGTATAAAACTTCAACAACATTTTGGCCGCCATTTCTAAGGCCTTTTGTTGTTTCGTTTCTATTTTGTGTAGCACCTTCACCTGTTTGTATGTTTGTATTTTTGAGGGTTGCAAATTGAAGCGTTGAAAGTTATAACTACCCTCCACCTACTCACACGCCCAAAATGAAAATTGTACACAAATTTGTACTCACTTTCAAAAACGAACTTTTTTCGTAATCCGCTTCCTCAGCTCAGTTAAGGGGGGTTGGTCGTCGTAAAATGGTGTAGAAAAAGTGGGAAAAAGTGGTCGCCACGAAATTGAAATGTGGCATTGCTCCACACGTTGCACGTTTAATGTGTTCATGAATTTTTAAGGTGCTTATTTTCATTTTACACTTTTTATATTATACGCGTACATAATAAATAACGGTGCTTATTTAAACAACGCTCACATAGACAGTAAAGTTTGTGCAACTGCATATTTTACTTGTTTGTTCCTTCCGTTGCCGAAAGGTATACATTTATAAGAAAAAAGTCAAGGATGCTCTTTTCGGTTTATTTCTAAAATGTTTTAAGTGTTTTCGGTTAAAAAAATGTCAAACCAACTCTTTTAAATTGATCGTGATTTGGATAATATTTTGTAAAATGTTTTTGAGAGATACATACAATCCTGATTTGGAGAATATTTGGTAATATGAATAATATTTTATAGTATGTTTTTGAGAGATACATACAAAAGTTGCATTCGTTGCACAACTTCTCTGGTTCACATGTTTGAGCTTTGTTCCTTTGTCAAAACATTTACATGTGAAGGCAGCAACAAATATGCATAAATTCAGTACAAGAACAAATTCAGCACCACTATTCATCGTGGTAGTGATATTCATATTCTTGTACGTCTGCTATATGATCTCTTTATCTTAGTAATGCCAGTCTAAGTGGTTTATACGAGTTGTTTGTTCGATTCATCGCTCTACAAATTAATATACTATACTATATTTTATTATTACTTTTAATATCCCATCTTAATAAGCTCGACAATCTCAAAACTAATAGTAAAAGTAGGAGCTTTACATTTGGTCTTACCAGGCTTACTCCCATGTCGTTTTCGGCATCAGTCCTATATGAGTAATAAATTTTTTGAAGTCTTTGCAGTTATGAAATCATTATATATATATATATATATATATATATGTTGTACAACAAGTATAGGTGTTTTAGTAACAACACTCACCTCCATTTCGTGCGACGATTCTGGAACCAAGTCTTCACTTGTGCATCAGTCATCTTAAGACCGCGCGCCAGTGCCGCTCGCTCTGCGGACGCTAAATACTTTTGCTTGTGGAAGCGTTTCTCTAATTCGGCAACTTGTATGCGTGTGAAGGATGTGCGAGGCTTTTTCCGCTTTGGAGGTGTGCGATTTTGATACGGATGGCCGATGCGACGGGTGATGGGAAAAGCAGCTGCAGGGAGAAAAAAAAACGAAACACACAACAATTGTGTTTTTTAATATAGCTATAAACACGTGAAGAAGCTGATTATTATTTAAGAGTTCTCTTACAAATATATTTAAGTGAAATGGGAACGCAATTGTGTAGACTTTGCCATATATAGTTATTGTCCAAGCGTGTTATTGTATTGCGCCGGCCGACGATTGCGTCTAAGCAATCGGGCAGCGAACTCAACATAATTTAATTGTAGGGTTTCAGTTTTAAAGCAATTTGTAAAGCAATAAATTCTCAAAGATAACAAGCAATTTCCGATATTTGCTTCCGGGACGGCATAAGCGCGTTTGTGCATGTGTGTGTGTGCGGTGCGGTGTGTCAGCAAATGTACCTGTGTACACCCCGCCGTTACTCATCGGCGCGAATGTGCCACAATGTATTGTATCAATTATCCTGCGTATACCTGCTGTGAAATCAATTAGACACTTCAAAATGACCGCGCCCCGAACAGCGTGCATGTAGCCAGACGAATGCCACTATATATTCTATGTACATGCATACATTGATGTGATCCTAATTGATGTTGTTATCCTAAATTTGACTTATCAGTCATACTTAAATAGTTGGAGAGTGTTGCGTGTATCCAATGGAAGAGGTAAGTGCGTGTGTCGTTTGCGCTTGGCTAAGCCCAATGACCTGCGCATCGAACAGACGCTTACGGACTATATATATATGTTTGTTGGAATTTTACTTTTTCATTCATAAAATTATTAAATTGTTATACCAGTTTCTTAGCAAGGAGGTAGCGCCGGCGCATGCAATTAAGTTTTTATTTTATTTTAATAGTGTTTAAATGCGTCAAAACTGTCTGAGTGCGGACGATCAACCGAAAGTAAGATTCTATGTTTTCGATAACAGTGTGTAATAATTGCTTGTTTTTAGTAGTAAACTCTTTGTATTATGCTATACACTATCTTACTTAAGAGATGTTACTAAGTAGGGGTTTAAAATAGCTTTCCAGGTTTCATCATTACAGGTGGCTATATATGCATAAGCGGGAAGCTATAAGGAAACGTAAAGGAAGGATATGAAAATAGTGCTTTATGTATACGAAACTAATGTCAAACTCATCTTTGAACAATAAAAATCAGAATAGAGTAAATAAAATCTATCAATAGGGTACTTGAAGTTGGAAATTTGAAAACAATTTTTTTTATATGTATGTACATATATTAGAGGATATCACTCTGTATGTATCAAATATCTATACTCTGCTTGTGTTTTAGATACATAGAACTTAATTAAAATTATTTCCGTGTTTCTCGATTACTTCCTCATTATACCTTGGAATATAATTTTCTAACATCCTTTAATAGTATTCCATCGTTATACCTTCGCTTAAAATGCGATTAAAGTATGGTAAATAATATTCTAGAGTTTATATATATATAGATCTATGGATTTTAGATTGGTTGGTTGATTTAGATTGGTGCTCATCTAGACCATGGTCATCCTCTGGCGCATGCGCAATTATGTTGTGATTCTTTCTTTGGTGGTGAAATACTTCTTTCCAAGCAAAAAAAATTTGTAACATTTAGTTTCAAGCAGCGTCCATCCCTAATGGAAATATAAACCATTATAATTTGTTTCAAGCCGTACGTTTTTAAAATCAATAAAAAGATATTTGTATTCAAATTTTTGAGAAAAATTTGTCTTTAGAGTCATTCAATATAGTAAAATTTGTCTAGATTTTGTAAAATAAAACTTGTAGCATTTAAAGAAGCGGTTATATCAGTTTAATGAAGTATCCGCATACCCTCTTCCATTAATTAAATTCGCTAACTTTGTTGTTATTTTTACATGTGAAGTCTTTGACAAGAAAGCAACGCATAAAAATAGCGAGCAGAGAAATGGCGAATGGAAGACAGCTTCTATGTAAATAGAAAACTGCAATCACTGGGGTTTGGACAATAAAATATGAAAATTTCCAAGTGCCTATAATGTACTCATGAATTTATCTAGTTCCCCTGTTGGAGCTTGTGTTTATATGGAAACGCTTTATTTGAAATAATTGCCCGCAACTACCGACATTATGCAGTGATCAGAGGTAATCAGCCTTTCAGGGAAATATCTACAAATATCTACACATACAAAGAAGAATAGTTGAAAATTAATGCAGTTTTATATTTCACAACTAGTAAATGAAATTTACAACTGGTTCACTCTTTCAAATGTATCCAAGTTAATTTACTTATCGAGAGTAAAACCATTTTTGCCTTCTTAGCAACACATATATGACACATTTAAATGTATAATATTTCTAAAATATATGTTCCTTTTTATACTTTATGACCCACCTTTACTTCCCTCATTTACTCAATTGAATTTTTGACTTCGATTTTTTGATTTTACGAGCTCGTGCTACGTATAAATCTATCGAATTTTTTACAGCTTACGTTTCAGGCACGTGATCACGTGTTAAACTGACAAATCGCATTTCTTATTGATGCTTTCTACTAAAGCACATAAAAGCTAGCTAAGGCAAAGCTCAACTCATTTTTTATACACGGTCGAAAGTAAATGTGGAATAATTTAAAATCATATATGTTGTTTATGTTTCGACGTTAGACCGTAAATTTGCAAGAAGCCAATAAGAATGAGCGTTTACCGCCAATTGAAAATTCACACGTAACTGAATATGTGCGAATAATGCTATATGCATGTATGTAGTATACCTGTTTGCTGTGCTTTGGCATTATTTTTGGTAATATCAATTGCAGTAAAAGCCATTTATCGCACCGCAAACGCTGCACATCATAAGCACATGATTTGCCATGTAGCCGCACATACAACGGCATTTGGAGATTTTACTGAGTACACAAATATATGGAAGTATATGTATGCATGCGCGCACTTTATATGAGGACATGCTTGATGCCAACCCCAAGACCAACCCCATTCTCAGTGCCAAAATCTACGTGTATTGACGTTGTGAATGTTACCGATTTTAAGAGGCTGATGTGGCTGTCACACAATTGGCAATGAAAAGAGCTTCGATCTTGGAGGCAGGCTTTTAAATCTCATGTAAACCGCGTAAGCTTAATTTTATAAGCCCACCATTTAAAATAGCGAATTATGTAGCTATAAAAGTGTTATGTGCATACATACATACCCCACCCGCAGTAGGCCTGCTTATGAATAACGGTGGTTGGAGGCGATGGAATTTGAATATATAATATCACAAACGCAATGAAAATTCGCTCACACAAACACAAACAGTGGCACTAACAAGCAACTATATAAGCAACTTGGGGGCAACTTAACGGTAACAGCTCACTTGTGGGGACCGCCTAACACCCCTAAAACATGTATGTAAAACAATCTTGCATCAGCTTGGCGAATTTACATACAAGTATACATTTATTTATTATTTCCCCACACAAACGTTTTTAAATAATCCAAAGGGGATATGAAATTTTATGATATCAACCGACTGCTTGAGTATTTTCTGCATATCGGGCTGTTTCTTATGCGCCTCCCTTCGCCATTTCCTTCTTCTTATGCTAAGAGTGGAGCCGCTTGAATGCGGTGGCTAAAACACAAGACGAATAATGCGAAAAGCTTTTAACATGCATTATTTATACGGAAAACCGACGGTGCGGAAGGACGTGTGAGAACGGTGTGGCATTTCTCTGACATAACTATATGTATATATGTATTCGTCGTATAGTATACGACGACCTTTCAAAAATATAAAGACCCAGCATAGTTAGTAGTTGAACTTGATTTAGATAAATTGAAAAATAGCTAAGATATGATTTTTGTGGTTAAACAGGAGCAGCAGGGCACTAAAGTCCTTTAAAAGGATAAGAAACTTAGTAAGAATTCAGTTCGCTGACGTTGGAAAAGTTTTACTTTGAAAATATTTAACAACTGCTTAACCATCGATTTTACGTTTATGAAAGTACTTAAGCAAATTGCCTCCTGCATATGCCGCTATCGGGCATAGAAGCCATTTATAATGGCAAGTCTTATGAAAATAAGTCCGATTGAAAAGTTTTTGCAATAAATTAAAAATTATTAAATAATCAAAGGGGTCAGATTGTAGATTTTGGAAAACATTGAAAGGTAAGCTTTTACATACTTAGTAAAATGTTTGTATGTTAATACCACAGTAAGAAAATATGAAGTTTAACATTGGTGGCATGTATGTATGTACAATCGCCAGTGAATTGCTTGTGAGTTAAATATGGTGAATTGTTACTGAATTCTGTTGTCAAGAAAGATATATTGAAAATGTGCATACATCTTTTAGTTCTATTTAATTCACCAAATTGAAGCTTCCCTTTTTAAGCATTTTTGGTTAAGGTAATAAACAAATTCGAGTCTCCAAACATAATAAAGTTAAACATAATGATTGAAATTGTTTCCGTCAACTTGAGGCTACTTAAGTTATTTTTAAATTAAAAGCATAAATTTTGTAATGTTGTGTAATAATGAAATATTAAAATATTGATTATTAACTTTTGCATTAAGTTGGGTCAGACAACGATAAAGCTTTTAAAGATGATTTATGAAACACCGACATTCTGTATAGAAAGAAGATAGGAAAATGCTAAATGGGAGTAGGTATGAATCTATGATATTGGAATGGAAATTTTTGTAAAGAATTTTAATAAAAAGTAAAAAAGAACTTAATTCAGGCCGAACTTAATTCAAACTCCATTGAAGTTATTTTAGTCGTACCTATTGTAAAGTTGACCGAGAGAACGGAAATCTATATATTCGCTATAGAAAGGGGTGAGGAATTTTTTTTTATTATTATATTTTATAATTGTAACTAGTATATAAAAAGACAAAAAAATACTGACAAGCAATTCAATTCTGATTAATAAGTAGAAAAATATTTAAAAGTTAAATGTCAAAGAAATACATTTGCTGCTACCGTTATCTTGATGGGTCGGAAGGCTTCTTTCGTTTCCACCGGTTTTCTCGCCCAGTAGCTTCAATGAGTCTGAAAGCCTCTTTATTAGCATGCCGTCTAAGCTTCACATGGTGAGAGCTTGCAATTTAAGCAATTTCTGTTGTCACTGAATTCACGCCAAGATTACGGTGAAGATCAACAGATCGAACGTACCAAGGAGCATTAACTAGGCTTATTTGGAAGCGCTGAATGCAGGTAATGCTGCTGTGACTTGAGCCCCATAGGCCCAAAGCCGTTTGAAGAATTGATTATAAATTAGGAACTTGTTTTGGATTGATGGAACATATTTCCTGCCGATTAGATTGCATAGTTTAGCAAATTGCAAATCAAGCTCTCTCTTTTTTTTCTTGACATGCTCTTTCCAGCGGAGCTTAGCATTTAGGGTGAAACCTGGGTACTTAGCACTGTTATGATGTGATATTGGAGTATAATTTATATAAATCGAATAGTATGCCTTACTCTTATTACCCAAGAGTAAAGCCTACGCATTGATTTGTAATTGTTTAATTTGATACGCCACTTAGAAGCCCACTTAGTGATTGCATTGACTGCTATCTGAGGAATTATTTGACTGTTTTCATAAATTTTTGTTTCTGAAACCGTCAAGTTTAGGTCAACATGCTAAGTCATTAATTAAGATTTATTTTTCTTATGGGAATACATAATGCTCTTCTCAGGTTATTCATCAATATTTGATACAAAATATCCCGATGCTATTAATATTATCTTAAATCTATATCACATACATTAAAGAATTAACTGCGAGTCGGGTGAACCGATTTTGTCCAGTTTTCGAAGTTTATAATGTCTTATGAAGTCACCATATGGAACAAAATGTGTTTCGAAATCGTTCTAAAACTATACAGTTATCTATTGCAAAGTCCAATAAGAAAATGGGATTTTAAATTGCGTTAGCAAAAAGGCAAGCCTCATTTCTGGTTGGAATTGTTTAAACGGTTTGCAAAATAAAAAATTACACATGAAAATAAGCAATGCTCCGCCGTCTGTTAGCTGCAAGTCTGATAAGCTTCGATGCGGTAAATAGCTCAGGTAAACAGTTTATGAGACACATATTACTGTTCAAATTCTGTTCTGATTCCAGTTAAAAAATGTACATTGCAAATTAAATGTACCTATTAAAGTCATTTACGAATAAATATTGATATGAATTTTTTCACTCTGTACATTACCTCCAAAAGCAATCATGTTCAACACTTGTTTCTATTTTTATATATCACAAATATTCTTATATAGACTACATACTTATAGACTATTATACTTAAATACATATTCTTATGAATGTGTACATTCACTTAGTCCAAAACGAAGGTGCAGCCATGGTTGTCGCCACTAACCACTTCCGAACTGTTACTCAATTACGGTTGATGACTGTCGCATTGCGGCGCTAAATATGCATAAAGTCCTATCGTTAAACGGTTCAGAAACGGCTTAAGGTAGCCATAAATCATCGAAGCGTAAGGACAGATGAGGCCAGGCCACAAAATGTTGCCACCATGGTTGTGCTAATGCGGGGCAACGACTGGAAGAAGTCAATTTAGAGAAAAAGCCAAGGCGCCACCTTATCAGCGAAGACAAAGAGCACAACAAGCGACAACGTAAATTTCTGATAAAAGTGTAAGAATTAATAAGCACAATAGCGGCGCCGCGATGCGAGAAATAAGAGAGTACGACGATAGGTAGCGAGGCCACGAAGAAACGGACGAAAAGATATAAAATTGAATATTTTCTGTTTATAAAAATGTATAATCGTATTGATGCAAGTATGTGTATATACTGTATGTATATACATAAATATGTATGTAGTTAAATGTGAAATTGACGCATAAAGTTTGAGAAGACACTGAGAAGCAGGTAATAAAAAGCTGCAGGCGGAAATGTACCAACACCGCTGGCTACCAGCCGATGTTTTAGTAATTAATAAAATTAAAAGCTTAACAGAGACATATGCGCACACACATATATATGCACATGTGCGCACTTAAATATGTATCAACTAGCGGCTTTGCGCATGCGCGGACCGTCACAATTTGCATGGATAAGAGGAATATGCCGACAACCAGGCGCGCAGCTCGCGAAAAGCGCGAGCATAAAATGTGTGTGGATGTCTATTGTTAAGGGCACTACGAAAAGCGGCGGCGCATAAGCCCATGCCTTGTGCAATGTGACTGACTATGCATGCTGGGATGAGTGTTCGCGCTTCGATTTCAAAGTCATTTTGGCGGCAGCGACCGCCCAACGCGTAATTAATTCCTTCTACTCGAAATTAAAAAGTCATGTAAACCACCTCATTAAAATAACGAAAAGTCCACAGTCAGTCAAGAGGCACTGCTGACAGCGCGGCCAGTGCTAAAATCGAATACTTCAATCGTTACTTCGAAAGAGTATCGAACACAGCGAGTGCCGGCAAAGCAACGGTGCGGCGGGCAGCTTAAACACAAATGTGGTCTACGGATCGTCCGCCGTTGACGCGAATTTAAATTGATCTGCTAAGTGGCGGACTAAACAGGTCAAATACTGCCGTTTTTCGTTTTTCGATTTTTATGTTTTGGTGTATTGAATTGCGTTTTTCTGTCTCAAGGGGAGTTTAGTGGGTATGATGCAACATTACGAACAACTATTGTTCTCAGATATTTAAGGGGCGTCCCTGTGGAACATCTTTGCGTTTTTAGATAGTTTTAACTCAAGTTAAAATTGTTTTAGTTAAAATTGCCAATTAATTGTGTTTCGATCGATGGTATCGAACAAATCACATCACAATTGCTGACTTAATAGACTCAAATACAGAGAATTTGTTGTAAATTCTATGATGCTTTAGATGAAGTTCACATTGTGTGATTATTATCGACAGTTACGAAGCCAAGAATATTTACAATTATTAAATTTAAATTTTAAAAGAAAATGAAAGCGAAAGCGAAATAAGATAAGAGTAAATAGATCTTAACGCAACACCCTCTTTATCAAAATTACCCAAGGTAGCAGTCGTCTTCACTACACAGACGAAAGAAGTACACAATGTAAACAAATTAGCAAAAGCAACGCTCATTTTGATCCTCACTGGAACATTACAACCAACGGAAACGAAATCGGATATTCTTGAAAATGAATACTTAACGCGCACAATCATATTTAGCATCATTGCCTTGTTCATATGTATGTGTATGCAGGCTGCAAGAGGCCTCCCCAAAGTAACAAGTACTTCTGGGCGGCGAACGCATCGCAACTCAATGGGTGATAGTGTTATGCGTAGTTGAGAACGTTTGAAGGCGAACATGCTTTTATACTTTAGCCATTTAAATTTGCAACTATTAAAAGTCAATAACAGTAGCAACAATATACATATATATATATATATATATATAATATTATACATATATACGAGCAGATCACGCGCCTCCATCAAAGTCTGAGCATCCACAAAAACAGTAGCAACAATGATAATCAGTTCAGGAGTGCAGACACAGCGCATGCCCATGTGTGCCGGTGGGAGCTGTGTGACACGTTGCCACCATTTAGTACGCCAACCGAACTCACCGCCCCCTGTTGGCATATATGCGCGCAAATGCGTGTATCTGCGGACGTGCAACTGCAACACACATACTTTTTCAAAACAATTGCCATGTACTGTTGTTGCCATGTTGTGGCTAGTGCATTTTGGAGCGGGTAATTTTTCGTTGTTGTTGCCTTCACTTCAACACTCGTTTGCAAGATCGATGTGGCACGCATTCTTGAAGTGTGCGTGTTATGTGTTAATGATGTTAATGCTACTGCATTGGTTCCTCAATTGTTGTTGTTGTTCTCGACTCTGAGGACGGCAATGTGTTATGTGTTAGCAGCGCAAAACAGTAGCTTTCTGTAATTTTTAGTGATTCTTTATTCTACTCCTTCTATAATTGTCATTATTATTGTATCGTAAGTGTTGTCGCTGTTGTTGTAGCTATAATGTGAGCTACGATGTGCTATAATTCATGAGCTTTCTTTACTTTGAACGCATCTATGGTACATAATTATCTCCTGCAAGCAATACGTTCCTTAAGAGCGACGTGTATACAGATGCATACACATATGTACATATTATTGCCAGTAAAGTGCATCGTCATTGTTTAGAGTTGGTTCTGCTGACTTTCCTTTGACAACTTTGTAGGCCGTGCAGCCACTACTTTGCCACTCAAACCAGCATCATTGATGCTTTGTAATGAGATAATTGAATGCAATTCATTTGTCAAATTCCGGCCGGTGGTCTTCCGCAAGGAAAAAGCTTTTACGCCAAAGCTCTGATAAGCAGGCTTTCATAAAAGCCAATGGGTTCTGCTTAAGCGAGGACTGCTGTGATTAATGTTGACGTCTTTACAGCACTCTTGCAATGTATTTGAAATGCGGATCGTAGGATGAATGAAGAGATGTTGGGAAACTGGATATACACATCTATACTTGGTGGAAGTACCTTAGCTGTACGATTTATTTTAAACTTTTGTATAAACCAGGTGGCATGACAGTCGTTCTCTAGACTAATCGAAATTAGATTTGTAGATATTATTGAAACAATAAAATCTTTATATTTCCAATTGTGTCATGAGCAGACTTCCTTTCTACCGTAATGAATAGCGATACAGTTTCCGGTGCGTTAGGCAATCCAAGAGCTTTTTAATGGCTTAGGTCGGTATACTTTAAGGTCCTAAAATCAATATTCAATTTGTAGAATAGTGAAAACAAAAATTTCCGTTTCAGCAAACCTGAAACGCGTTTTTCTCGAAACTGATTTTTTCGAATCGGGCGACGATATTACTCGAAGACTATAGCAGGAATTCCCTTGAAATTATAACTGCAGCTTCACAGTAACATTGTCTAGTAAATTTTGTACGATTTTTGGTTATTTTGTTGCGAAATTTTTATCGCTAATTTTTTCAGTCAAAAGTTGAACCTTTGCCTCTATTTAAAAGTCGGTGATTTTGCGAAAAATTTATGTAAAGCTAAAAACGTACGTACTTTACTGGTAAGTCTTACGTACTTATAGATTGTAATCCCTTTATTTAACTTGTTTCAGATAGCACGAATTCCTGGAATCACCAACGCCCGTCTAGGCCCTCTTCAAAAAGATAATTACGAAGATTGATCCATATATAAATTCGATTCCTTTTTTCCTTACTCCCAGAACAAATTCACAGCGTTAGGTATTTTTTCGGGGACGTAGGCTAGCCTAACCCCCTAAACGCGCTTTGCTTGACACACTTGTTTAATACTTTCAAATTAAATTTTTTCAAAAGATGACAACTTTATTCCAAAATATGTCCAAATTAATCCAATATAAACATTTTTTTGAAATTTTTTTCATTTCCAAAATTTAATTCCTAATATTGACGCACTTTTATGAAGAACAATATTCGGTAATTTTTGTTTTTTGTGCACATCTCAATATGTCACTTTTACTGTGCTCTTTTAACGAAGTTCATTCCCAATTCACATCACCAATACCCATATGATTTTGACACAATTCCGATTAACGACAACATGACCAATCCATAAATGAAGATTTTAGTAGACGCCCCACAGTGTTTACAACGTTCTACCGCCCAACAAGTTTGGCGAGTACAAAACGGAAAATGTTGCTGACGATTTTGATGGATCATTAAATTGTAAAAATTTAAATACATTAAACTCTTGTGTAAAGCAGCAGCAACAGTAGTAGCAGCAGTGGTAGTGGCAGTGGCAGTGGTAGTTAAACGGAAGCTCTTTTGTTAATACTCATGTTTTTGGTTGTTTCTACATTTTTTGTTATTAAATAATAGACATTGTTGTTGTTTTGTATTTTGACCAACTCACCTGCCAATCTGTCCTTGACCGCTTGATGTGCCAAAGCGGCATGGTGCAAAGGCGGTAGCGCCCAGGTCAATGGCGTACGTTGCGGCGGGACACGCAGTACATGTCCGGCAGCAGCCGCCGCAGCTGCAGTGGGATACAGATGCGGATATGTATAGAGTGCTGTGGCGCCGCCATACGTCGATGTTGCTATGCTTGTGGCCAACTTGTACGCAGCTAAGTCATGCTCACTCTGTATGTCTTTTTCCGGACTTTGTTTGTTGTTGTTTTCGAAGGGTTTCGACAGCAGGCGTGATATGCTAAAGGGTAGATTTTCACTAGACGATGAACGCGTTTGCTCCGACTGCACGGATTCACTGCAATTGGAAACAACAGACTTTTTCAGACCTTCATGACTTCCAGACCAATGCAGATGGTAAATATTATATTTATAATATTAAGGTAATAATAATAATAAGAATAATTTTAATAATACTATTTAAGTTAAGACAAATTAATTTAATTTTTCTAACGACGGATCGTTCTTTAATTTAAAGACTGGAATCTTAGAAACATTATTCCATATCAGGTATAATTTCCGAAGTTAGAAATTCCTTAACAAATGGTGAACGAAATTAGAGAAAAAACAAGCCGAGATACGAATCCATGGGTGTTAGGCAATCCCTTGATGCATAGTCACTGGATGTTGTCCAACGTAATAAAAATTACACTTAACCCACCATTTATGTAAACCATGGAATGGTTCCATATGGAACCATTATTCAGTTGTCATGGATTCAGTTTTGTTGACCTCCCCTTCTCAATAAATTTCCCTACTCCCTTGTGCTTATTTTTTGGTTTTTTTTTTCGGGGAATTATTAATTTTTAGAAAATAGAAAGTGCAGAATCTTATTATTGTCTATTCTTCGACAACTAAAAAAACTAGTTAGTTGGTTGTTTGTTGAGAATAGATTTTGAGTAAAGCTACTACACGAGGAGTCTTCATCTATCCCTCCGTACAATACTATCATATTAACCTCTTAATGCAGGGCTGGAATATCCGATAATTGTAGAAAATGCTTACAAATTTCAAATATCAAGTTATTAACTCTTCAATGTGCCTCATAATCTAATTTTATATGAAACTCGACACAGGCACAGAAAAATTCGTAGAATTAAAACAAAAAAAAAAATTAAAGAAGTGTCCTTCAAGGACTTAACACCTCTTCGTGTCTCAAAATTTCGACATAACTTACAAAAACAAGCGAATTATGCGATTTCTAGCATTTTTATCATTTTAGTATAAACGGATTTTTCCTGCAAATACTTGTCGCATTCAAAGAGTCACGCACACTCTTTATTGTTGTTTTATTTTTATTAAATCTGTCACTGGCTGCTGGACAATCGCAAAATTCACACGAATATTTGCTTTTAAACGCGCGTTTTCATGTTCATGTTTCGCACCAACGTTATTCGATTGACTTTGGGCGATTGTTGTTGTGATTTTTCGTTGTGAATACCATTGGTATTGCAAACGACTGCTAATGCGACCGCTGACTGCTTGCTGTTGACGTTGTTGTCCACCGTCATTCGCATGTCTAATCGAAAACGGCGCTATGTCGTGCCTTGCGTGGGCCACCAGTCTCCTTTCAATTCTTAATTAATAAATGCGAGTATTCCGCGTATTCGCGTTTGCAACGCGCTGCAGTCTATTGGATTAAACTACCTTTCATATTCATGTTCTTATCAGTGACACTTTGTAAAACTCATTAATTTAAAATGGAAATCAAATATGTACACTCATTATAAATGGGAGAAATAAATATGTGTATGAATGTATATATACATATATATTTGTACAATAAGGCATGTATTACGCGTTCGGTAACAACCTAGTTCAATACTCGATGTATAACGGGACAGGAGTTGCTTAAAATTCAGTCAAATGGGCCGAAAACCTCTAAGGGGCGCTTAAAGGAAGTTAAGGAGTTAATTAAAATTTTATTTGATATAATATCAAATTTTATAATATAAAAAGAAAAAATCCTCAAAAATAAAAAACAATTTTGTGCAATTATGCTATATTATTATTACTATTATTATATTATTATTATTACTATTACAATTATTACTATATTTTATTTGAAACATTTTCAATTGATTTTCAATTTAACTTTTTAAAATAATATATAATTTATATTCATGTAGATATTCAATCCAATAATTTTTGAACTGACATTATATAGAAAAGTAGCTTCAAAGCGACTACTTATTCTGAATAAATCCAGCCCTGGTATTTTAGCCCCATTTGCATATGTGGAGAATGACATACACGCATCGTTTGGTTAAGTGGTCACGATTTTTTCATATTTTGCTTTGCTCTTGACGCCAATTTGTTAATTTCACAAGCTGTTATCATGCTAAAATTAAATTGACGACATTATTTCTGTATAAATGTTGCAGTATTCAAAAATAAAACGTAGAATTGTCGAGATTCATACTCTTATAGGTCATATGAGCACAGAAGAGCAAAAATTCAAAGCAGCATTCGAGCCACAAAACCAAAAATGGAGGTAAATAAATATCATTAACAGGATTAACATTATAATGTGTTTACTGACTTTAAAAAATTTCGTAAAATTACACTTGAACTCTATTGCTAAAAAAAAAAACGAGAGGTAATATTACGAATCACAACATAGTATAGTTTATTCGATTTGAACAATCTTTCGTAAAGTAAATAAACGAACATTGCGAATGATTTCACAAAACTAAACGACTTCCGTGAACATTCTATGTTCAATAAAGATAGCACGTTAATTTCAACATTATACTTTTATTTATAAACAAAACAGGTCCCTCATAATAATATTTAAATGAATTAATTTTTATTTTTCGCACCATACTCTTTATATTATATAAGAACTCATTGGGGTCTTACCCAGTATTAAAATATTAAGCTGTGGTGATTGACTTAAGTACATTTCTATATATATTTTGATGGATGCTTTCACATCTCCCCTTGTAGTGTACAATTTGCTCCATCCAAACAGACATACCATTAAAATGTAGCTCAGATTTTCAGTCTCATTATTCTCTTCAATTTATTACTTCCCAGCAGAGTTAAGAAGCCACACGCTCTCAAAAGATTCACTGAACGCTTCACTTAGAAGAAAATGTGACCGACATAACTATAACCATTATCTACCGTTAGAACACTTTGTCACCATGATGTGGCATAGCTAAAAAAGTTGGTCGCTTTGCTTTTGTTGCTTAGCTTTGTAGCGCACTCGCCGTATACACAGGTTATTAAATTTTTTCTCTCATCTCATTTTGTCTTGTTCGTATTTGTCTACATTGTAAGTAAATTTACAAATTATACAGACGTGTATTAACTTTCCGAAATGGTTAAGCAATTTATAAGCATTTGTCTAGCATACATTTACCTTTAAGTGTTTCTGAGTTCTGGTTTATGTGAATATACCCGATTTAATATAGGGTATTGTAGGTGTAAAAGTGAATAATTAAACCACTTATAATAATCTGGTTATATCAAATTGATTTCGAGGCTACTAATTATAGCATTTATAACTTTCTGCGACAATAAGCCTGAATGCGGAGCTCTTGAATGCGACCTCTTCGAGATATACTATGTACAAATGTAGTAGCGTAATAGCATAAACATAACTTTCCCATTCAATCCTAATAGACCTGGAATCTCTCTTTGAATCTCATCGAATAAAGACATCAAGAAATACATCGATAAACCAAAATAAAATTTGTTGTTGGGACCAACGAAATAATAAAACATCTGTCTCTTTCAACTTCAGAATCTTACAATTTTTAGGGCGTGACCGCCTAAAGTCGACGGATTCTTCATTATATATATTTTAAACTTTTTCCTTAATTCTGATATTCTGATTCAAAAATACGGTGGACAGTGAGAGTTATTAACATATTTTCTAATTAGAAGCTCAATGTTTTTCTAAGAAAGAAAGAAAGAAATTCAAGCAAATGTGTTGAGATAAAGAATATTCCTATAAACTTATATATTTACCTGCATTTACAATAAAAAAAAAAAATTTAGAATCAGTTTTGAATTCAAGCTAAGAGCTATAAGAACCATAGTTCAGAAAATCTGTTATTTTCATTTCCGAAAAAAAACACCTTTTCATTGAGAATAACGGTTGATTAGTTGAGTTTCTGCTGAAAAATTACTAGAAAATAAACTTGAGCATTTGAATATTTATTTGAGCGGCAAAAAGTATGAATTGATTATTACACATTATGAATTTTAATTATATACAGATCAGTCATAATTATGTCTTACATTTACTAACAAAATTAACAGACAAATGAGTTTTGAATATAAACATTGAAAGGTCTACAAAGAGATATGCAATAAGCCCTACCTTAGCGGAGTTTCCATTTCATCATAACAACTGCCGCCTTCCATATCAACCTCGGAGCCGCTGCCGCAAGATATACGTGAATCCGAATCAACATCAACATGAATCTCCTGTTCATCCTCCACATCATCACGCTCCTCATCCTCGTGTTCGTGTGTTGATGACATGGCGATGTGTTGTGGCGCCAATTTAGCGAAAATTCACGGAAGCACAGAATAACACACTTATTTATTATAGTCGGAGGAGATGAGAAATCGCGTATAACTTTGAGGAAAGTAGTTTTAACTAATTTTGAAAGGATGTTAAAACTGCTAACTGTATTTCGTATACTTTCAAAGTAAGTAGTTTTATTATTTTCTGTTATTTTGTACACACTTTATTTGTTGCCTTTTTTTTTGTCTCTTCACAAGATTGCCACTTAGTTTAGTCAAAAAGTGACATCTAGTTCACAACTTTCAATGGAACGCGTCACTACAAGCGCTTAAACGTTTTTGAACGTATGCCGATTTACCGAATGGCCAAATTGACGTGTAACTCGCCGAGCGTGTATGAGATGCGAATGTGCTTTGTGTCAACTGTTTGCGTTTACAAAAAGCGCTGTCAACGTGAATTCCACGAATATGTCGCGGGCATACGCACACTTACACACAAGCACTTATACGTACTTCTAAATGTATGTATGTATGTTTTTAAACCGATATTGCGTTGAATAAGCGAGCACCGAGCAGCGCGCGGATTAACTTGAACGGGCAGGTAAATAGTTATGATGTGATTTTGTGCGAGCGCACGCGAGTGTCGATTTTTGCAACCGTACCAGAGCAACAGCAGCAGCTTAATAATAAAACGTTCCGCTTTTTGATTCTCCGCCAGTCGACGTAGAGTGCAGCAGCAATAATAACAGCGTAACCACCACCAGCAAACGCGAACACAGCACTCACCCCAGGCACCGGCGAATAGTATAGTTGTCGTTGTTGTTGTTATTGTTGTTTCTGTGCAGAGGTACCAGTAGCGCCTCGTTATACCAGTTTTACGGCTTCCTTCCTGCTGTATTGTAGTTGCCCGATCACCACTGAGCTCGTTAACAAGTAAATACACAACGTTCCGCCCTAACCTACGGTAATAGTGATACTACTAAGAGCAACTACAACAACAACCACCCAAAAGTGATTGAGTACCTTTTAATGTTAACATTATTGCCAACACTAACACGAGCACTAACGACAACACCACGAAAACACATTGCCATAAGCACCGCCCCTTTTTCCTTTTTATATACCGTTTCATAAGGCAATGAAGTCACTTCAGAACATGTGATGGCCTGCAGAGGAGGAAGCAGCGTTAAACAGGTTCTTCTTGTAAGCTTTATACAATTCTATGAAACTTGGCAGCACTGACGACACTTGCTATTACTTACTCCTCACACAACTATGCCGCTGTGTAAGCAGTTCACATGCAACAATGGAGGCGGAGTCTAACGGCCAATTGCTACTCTACCATTGGCACGGCGCATGCGTCGGCATTTTGGTTTTTCTCTTTGTATGCATACAATTTGTTGTAGCTGTGCAATTTCATGGAGTCGCTTATTGACTTGCCCCCACAAGCTGTAAGCTATTTAGTGCGCCTTGAAAGTCTCAAATGTTTGTGTGTAACACCTTTATGGAGAGCAACAACAATGCAGCTGGTATTAGCGACGTTTTAAACGAAAAACGTTTTGCTTTTGTGTTCTGTGTTCATTGATATTTATTTTCTTGTTGGTTTGCGTTTTTTTCGATATCTTTGGTTTGCTATTTAGAGGAAATCGTTAAATTGTGGCAAGCGCAAATGTGGCATATTAATAGAACAATTGGAAATGAGTGCGAGTAAGAAAAACAGCAACAACGCGCTGTTAATTTTACGTTATTGAATACGGCAGAAGAGAAAATAGAACATAACCATCAGTGAAGTGAATGCGTAGGATAGTGTGAATGAAGATGATGGAGATGGAAAACTGAATAATATATTGGAGGGTTAATGAAGGACATTCCGTTGTTTGACTTTTATGAGTTTGCTTATGAATTCTTGAATTATGTGAATGATCTTACAGTATCTGTGATTGTTCCAAAAAATAATTATTATTTCTTTGCAATACATAATCAATTATATATATCACATGGTTGGTTGATAAAAGGAATCTGCTTAAATTAAAATTTGTTTAATTGGGAAGTCTTTCGGATCTAGATACTTAAATGCCTATGCTTTTCGTACGGTTATTGAGACATTGTTTTGTCAGGGTATCCTTTAATGGTAGGTCTTGGAAAATAATATTTCCTTGGATTAAAATATAAGGAAAATATGTTAAATATATTTATGTTGGGTTTTGGAGGATAGCCAAAAAGGCAATCAACGTTAAGCAGTGACTTATTACATGAGGGATATTTTAAATGGAGTAAATTTCTTAACGACAAAGAGTTCTTCAAGTATATATGTAATTGTTTGATGAAGTGTGTTAAGTTAATTTTAATAAATATCTATCACTATATATGTAGTATATTGATTAACAACCCCAATGTTTTTAATTTGAAAGTATTGGTTGAACTACACAAATGCTTTCATCTGAAAGCACTGTGGCCGAGGGAATGGTTAGATCAACTGATTGAGTTAAAGATTCTAAGTCACTAAATTTTCTAAAATTAAATTAATCGTGATAACTTATTATATGTATTTTATAAAATGGCACTTTGCTTAAAGTAAAAAAATTGATTTAAATAAGAAGAAAAAGTATAGCGAAAGAATGGGAATAAAATTTTATTCATTTGATATATAATCTTTTTAAAGTCCCACCAATACCAGCTTAATGGGTTAATCTGCGAAGTCATCGCTGCGGGCAAATGTCTATCAACATTTCGAGAACTTTATTAGCCATACTACTTTCCCATATACCATATACTGATATACAAGTACATGTATATGTCTTTACAATAAATGAAATGCACATTTGTGCACTATTTTCCTTTGGCACATATTCCATAAAAGTAGCGAACTTTTGTGTTTGAGTGTATTTGTGTGTGTTGCATACCCACCGACCAACCGATAATCGCTGATTAGATTGACAACTCTATTGCAGCTGGCAAATGTACATTACTCTCATTACTCAATTAGTCTGCACGAATTGCATTTTCAGTGAATGCGAATTGAACTCTTCACATGTGCACATACTTATGTATGTGTGTAAGTGTGAGAGTATGTCTACATTTAATTATAACTGTGGAACAGCGTTCGTTATAACAGTGAAGGAGTTCGGTTATATGAGTAATGTTCATTGTATGACGCCTATATGTGGCCTAGGAAAAAAGCTTAAGTTGAAATTTCTATAATAAATCTTTAAAAAGTGTGGAACAAACCGAAGATGTAGCAATTTTAGAATGCAGATTTTATATACACATTTTATTGTATGGAACTAAAATTCATAATTTATATTACATATACAAAACTGATGGAAACTCTAAAAGTTTGCCTTCGAGTGGTACTGGAATAACGTCTGCCAAGTTTTAATTTTCGAATAATTCTCATATTGGTGATGATAAAATCACTTCATTATCTTTTGTAACGAACTTAGTTAAAGTTAATATTTTTCATACATTTATTGCCTGATTTTATTGCATTAATTGGCTGATTTTATTTACGATTTTGAAATTTTATAATCGATTAAATTATTCTCGTGTAATTAATTTTGTTTTATTTTACCATATTATTTGAAATATATATATTCACAAATTATTTGTTAATTTTAATTCTGTTTCGCTTACAATTGATTATAATGCAAACACCGACTTAATTGAACCTTGGTTATGACAATTATATTTGAATTTTTTACGAGAATTTGATTCTACATAAAATACATAAAAAGAAATAGTCAATATTGTTAGGTGTTTGGAATCATTGTTTTACTAATTCGAGTCCGAAACTAAATAACAACATATGTTTTTATGTATATATATATATTATGTATTTGGTCGTTCTAAGAAGAAAATGTTCAACAAACATCACCTGTTTTTCCGATATTTCTGAGCATTTTTATGTTTGAGAGTATAAAAAAATGTATACCGACATTTTGATACAAAATGACGTATACCGAACCAATCTTCGGTATCACCCATTTTTAAGTGGACCTCGACGGGCGACGGTGATTCTAAGAACATGTGCTATCAGAAACAAAATAAAAAACGCGGTCTTAATCTACATAAGGCTTGCTGGTAAAGAATATGTCTTAAACATTAAATAAATTTTTCGCTAAACCCAAAATATTAAATTTTTAACAAAGAAAATTTGCAGTAAATTGCTTATAAAAAATAGTTGCAATAATAACAAAACAATCGTATATAGTTTACTAGATAATGTTAATATCAAGCGACAGTTAAAATTTCAAGTGCATACATTCAATAGTCTTCGAGTACCATCGTCGCTCAATTTGAAAAATACAGTTTCGATAAAAGCGGGTTTAAAGTTTTACGTGCTGAAGCTGAATGACTTTGACACTACAGTGGATTGGATAGGGAAACATTTTTTTCACTATTCTACCAATTGAATAATGTGTTTAGGACCCTAAAGTGTAGTTTGAGCTAAATAATCGATTTCTTTTTAACTTAGACTGGCCTAACCCCTTAAAAGACACTGTGATTAGAGCAATATTCTCCATTTAACAGCCAATTGTAATATAAAAAGAGCAAACTACATAGTTAACGATTTTAGACAACTATAAGGGGTTGATGTATTCAAAGCTCTTGTTTCAAACTTGATCAATCGAATGGAAATGATTCGAAAATTGGCTCAAAGGAAAGGAAAAGTATGTTTATCATTATGAGGATTTATGAATACAAGCTGTCGGATATGTTATGAAGTTGTAAATAGTTGTTATTGTTAAGAGTCTTAAAGTGTATGCGGATGATACTTAAAGGTGTTAGCCATACTTTTTAAAAATGAAGCTGTATATTTTGAAAATAAATCTTCACTTCTGCAAGATTTTCTATCAATAATATGGTAATAGAGGCTGTTGAATATAGTTAAATGGGTTTTATAACGAGTATAAATTATTAATGTATACGTGTGGAGATGCTTATGTATATATTTTCAATTGCATGAATATTTTTTTTAACATTTCACACATATATTACTACAAATATATATGAACGTATGTAATATATGTATGTATGTACATAAGTAAATGCACAATTGCTGCTGTATGGTTAATTGGATTTCGCATCAACGACCATAATAAAAACAATAACAAGTAGCATTGCGTATAACAACAATAAAACGCAAGGCAATTGCAATGCAATTTTAATGCAAAATAACAATTTCCACTCAACAATAAAAACAATAGTGACGGCAAATGTAACTACGACGGCATAGCCAACACACACACATGCATACAAAAACAAGCATGGCCATAAGGCAACATTACAACAGCAACATAACAACGTTTGGTGAAATTTTTATTTCATTTCTTTACTTTTATTTCGGTTAATAACAGCAGCAGCAGCATTAAACATCGACAGCGACGACGACGGCAACGGCGGCAATAGCAACAGCAGCAGCAACGGCAAGCAGCAGCAACACGAAATTGATACTTGGTATGAATACAAAATTAGTTTCACCTTTGCAAAGACAAGAGCTCAAAGCAAGAGCTCAGGCAAATGAATGCCAATTGGTATGTGCCATGTAGCATGCGGCATACGGCATGTGGCATGAGGCATGAGGCATGAGGCAAGTGGCAATCAGTAAACACGAAGTTGTAGACTACACGTTGCATATCGCATAACGCAGACATGCCAACACAATTACAGTACACACACACATCCACACATATCCATACATGTATAAATATTATGGTACTTTGCCATTTTGTGCTACTACAACTACAACAAGCACAATTACATTAACAATAAGACAACCGGCACCTCCATAGGCACTCAGCGTAGCCAGAAAACACTGATGAGGCTTCCTGCCCTCTTACACACCACCACAACGCGGACTTTATGGGCAACTCATGGAATATTCAACCAACACCGTTGCTCCCGCAACAACATTTGCAGTTCCATAGCATAACTTTGCCTTAGTTTCGAAAATCTTCACAGGTTCCATTGTTCCAGCTCTACGACCACCCTCCCACCGACAAATTCACATGCCACTGTTCGGAAGAGTGTCAATCTTGTTAAAACTACTCTGTCTTTTGCGGTAAAGTTTGCGGTGCTGATGACTTTGCTTTTGGGCATTTGGCCGACAATTTCCTCTAAGTGCAGACGAGGGTTTCTCAGAACGGAGTTGGACTTTCATTTTCTATGCATTTTTATTTCTGTCACATGACCATAAATGTAAATGTGCTCACTAAAATAGATATGACGCCAATCATTTTGTGGAACTAATACATAAGTATTATATATATATATATGTATGTATCGAGGTAAATGCACTGGACTGCTTCATAGTCCTCATAATACTACAAATCCTTTGTGGTCTATTTTCGGTTAAGTTATGATTTCTTAAAAATGCGAACATCGAAAATGTCATTTCCATTTTTCTCAATTGGATATCGCTCAATGTTTTCTATAGTGCACCAATATATAACATATAAGTTGTATGTGCTCTCTGATTTTTTGTTGCCTAGTTGGAATACTTACAAATTTATTAGTGAAATAAATCAGAACTGTTTCAGAGCTATTAATAGCCATTGATAATGTTTCGAATTTTGGTGGAATCCAAAGAGAGATGAGATTTAAAAATTTTTGGTAAAATTTGGTTGGTATAGCTATATACCTTAACTTTGAAATGGTGGCCTATTTCTTTGAAGAGAGACGCAAATAACTATGCAACAATTTCTGATTCATTGTTAGATATTGAATGATTCCAACTCGAGATAACAAACCATGTGGACAAATCCTCTTATATTTATTATATTAGGAGGTCTTAGAAGAAATACCAAGAAAATAATTTCCTCTTATATTTATTTCAGTTCTTCAGAAAAAGAATACCGCAGCTTTCGTGACAGATTCGTCAATCGCATAGGAGGAGCCTGTCCAGCCATCATGTTCATTCAGTCACAGATGGATAGAGGACATTCCAATATTGTTCATGGACTCAGGAAATGTTTCAAGTTATTATCAAAAGCAAGTTTATGTTGTTGTTGTTGATGTTAGTGCAGTGATGTTAATAATTATGTTCTAGAAAAGTTCTAACAAGTCAAAAATTACGTCTACTGATTTTTCGGTGAAGAGAGCATTATAGCTAGTTTTGAATTTTTCTTTGTTTAAGTTTCTCTAAATATTGAAGGCCACTTCTCTGATATCATCTGTTTATATGTGTGCATATGAAATAACAAAATATAACTGAAACCCAAAACATATAAATCCATATCTAGCTATGTGAACATATATAAGTATTACAAAGGTCGAGGTAATCGAAATCCTGACGAGAAAAATAATATCAGTCTTTTATTGAATTCTTAAGTCTTTCGCCACTGTTCTAAAATACAATTAGGTAAAAGCTCACCATCATCAGTATCACAAAACCACTGCATATGAAACAATTTCGCCAGAAGCTTCTGTCGATTTGTTGCCAACTGCATATGTATACATGTAAGTATTTACTACAGTACTGCCTACCCTCCCCTGCGTCCACAAGGAAGTATTGTGAACAATCGTCTGCCTAACTTCATCGTCGTCGGTTAATGTCTTTCCAATTTCGTATCAAACCAAGTGCCAGCATTAATTATGTATGCATTCGAGAAGGCAATTGCTATGACCGTTATATTTAGTGTTGGTGAGCACGAAATGGGTTGTAAAAATTTTACTAGGCCAACAAAGACGCAATTTATTTATATTTATTACTGCGATTTTTGGTAAATCTGTGGAAATGTTGGTTTCCGTGATTTCGTGCGTGTTCGTCGGGCATTCAGGTATTTGCTATTTGATTAGGTATCATTTTTGGTGTGAAAATTGAAAATGTCAACGTTGATTTTACTATTATAAATTGTATTTTACGTGATGTATATTTAGATTATGGCAATGTAAATCATTGGTTATTGAATATGTGAGCATATTAAGGGACATGGTGGGGTTGTTTCGAAACTAATATACACCCTGAAGTTTTCTGAAGGAAAGAAATCTATCTAAATATTTTAGATTAAGAGAATTCGATTTAAAAATATATGTACATTTACTGAAAAATTATAACATATGAAAATTATTGCAGGACTGCAAGTTTAAGAAATTTAGCTAGACTCTATCTAGGCATATGCGCCTTATGTTTGATTGAAAACGGTTTTGATTAAAAAGTGGAACTGATATCGGTCGGAAGCTACATATGTAACCATAGTTTTAATAGATATTCAATTCAGGTATTATTAACTGCGGTAATGAAATGCCATCAAAATTACTTGAGTTTCAACTTCACGTATACATTTTGTTTTGAATAAAAGGAGTAAAGTGGCTCGAAATATATCTGTCTAAATGTATACAATCATAGACAAAATCCAAAGTGAAATGTGAGGTGTTGTCTACAAGGGTTCTCATGAATTGTTCGCAAATATTATTAGTTTTCTAGTACAAATCTGAAGTAGAAATCTGAAGACGAAAGATGAAGACGACACTTTAGTTAGGATATTATCTATTATCTTCCTTGTTTTAATTTCATGTTGTTTATTAGCACAACCATGGACTTTATCGTTTTCTCTAATTGCTCCCTCTGTTTAGAACTAGTGCAGCATTACAACAGTTCCAGAATGAAATTCATATTATAAACAAAAACAAAAAGAAGTTAACAATACAAATAAAAAGAAAAGAGAAATTACACAATTTTTTGCGATTTCTTATTAAATATATCTGCAAATTGCTCTCTAAACTTTTTACACAGCTATAAGGAACTATATAATTCACGTGGCGAACTGGGACTTGTGACTGCTGTGCATAGCGGCCATTTTGAAACAGTTCACGCTACACTAACAGAAAGTCATTCCATATTTTTAATGCAACTATAAAGTAATTGTTGTTGCAGAATTATTATTGCTTGACGAAACATCGTACAAAGAGCAGAAATCATGAAAGAGCAAAATTCGTTTTGAATAGTTAGAGGAATAAGACAGAAAGGCAAAAGAGCGGATAAACCGTGCTCGTATGTATGTATGCATATGTAAGTGCATCGGATATTGTGAACTGCGGTGAGTGTCAACAACTGAATTCCCATTCGTTACAATGAAATGTCGTTGCTGCAATTGTCGTCTCTGTTGCAGTGAGTGTTAAGCAAAAAAAAAAAGCAACAACCAACAGAAACAACAAATGCCATTATCAAGTTGGTGAGTAGTTATATAGTATATACACGTTCGTATATACTCGTACTTGACGATGGCGGTGACGCCAGCCTGTAAGTGGGTGTGTGTGGTGGCATACCGAAGCTTGTAGCGAATATGTGGCCGATCCGCGAAACAAAAAAATAAAAATAAATAAATAAACAAAAAAATTAAGCTGGGAAGTCTCATAGGAAAAATTGTGGCAGCTAGAAATCTGCAATACCCCATGTTACTTACATTAATGAGCAGGCAAGTGAAATTTTTATTACTGTTACATAACTGCGTGAGGAAAATGCTGTTCAAATTAATCATTCAGTCATTGAAACAGAGTTTAAAAATATTTCAATCCTGTTTTTTACACTTTTTTTTGAATTAAAGTATACTTTCTGAATTTTAATCATTACGAAAAATGTAAAGAAGTGTACATATATGTATACATATATGTATATATATATGTATATATATATATATGTACATATTCTTATAGAATCATTTATTATTTTTTAAGCGCTTATTTAGAAGCCCTTGCAGAGGAGCTGATAAACTGTAGGAAAAATTAAAAATATGAAAAATGTGAAAAGCATTTGACTTGCAGAATGCGCTAAAACGAACTCGAGGTAAATTAAAATTTCACTGATGTTGCATAGAATGTGATGGGAAGAATAAAAATGGTTTAAACAGGATACATGTTGCTAATCCAATCACTAAATATTTTCATAATTTTGTTTGACTAATGTTTCTACTGTTTCTTTAAATGGAAATCATGCCAAGGCTTCCAACATTTGACATCTTAAAATGTTCAATTTTCCATAGTAAAATTATTTATATTTTTATTTATATTTTAAAAATACATATTTTATTAAAAGCAAAAAAAAAGTTAAGATGTAAGGTTGGCTTAACACCACGTACTCTCCTAATTTACAAGAGAGGTAGGCGTGTGAAATAATTCGAGATGTCTGGAAGTTGTGTTATAATATATATTACAATGTCTTCAATATTCGTTATTAGACGAATTTGAGAATCAAGTGCACTCATTTTATCGAATTCAGTTATGCTAAAGTCAACACTTATTCCTGTTTCATTCATATATCTTGCATAAAATCTACAATATCTACTTTAAAGTCAGCGCAGCTATGGCCATTGGTGAGGGATAGAGGAAGGAAATCACATATTTTTGGTACCAAACTATTTTTGGTACCAATAATAAATATACCACATACTGAGCAATATATACATACTAAAGCCAGTGAGAGTGACGGAAGTAATTAAATTCGGTAAAGAAGGGTTGAAACAGTAATATACTTATTTCAATTGTTTTTAGTAAAACAAAGGGATATATTTTCTAGGTACACGTTAGTATCGTGTTTAAAGTAGTAAAATCTGGAAATTTCGAAGGAAAAGAAATCTCAAAAATGCTTAGGCGTATATACGGCATATAAATAAGAAGGCAGAAGGAAAATTAAAAAAACAAAAATGTTATTAATGGATATGCTTATGCGGTAGGAAATATATGTATAATGAGGACATTTTACACATAAATGCACATAATTGACCCTCAGGCCCTTTCTTCTGAGATCTGTGGCGCATATCTTTATGATATATTACCAACGGAAGGTCTTATAGAATTGTAGTACTGTATAAGGAGCTACCGCTTTTAGAAGGCCAGTTTTTTTGTATTTAATCTCTCAGGTTTTACTATTTTTTTAGTTAGTGAAAATGGGTAAATTAATTTTTTTTATCATACCTATTATGTCAGCATGACGTTTAGCACTAGTTTAAACTTGTTTGTACACAAATTAATTTCTTAAGTATCAATTGCTTCCAAAAGGTTTTCCTTCAGCTCCCTGGCGCCAAAGCTATTATTCATCCTTTCACTTCTTGAATCAAACGACATGCATAAAAGCAAGAAAAAAATGTTTTTTTTTTGTAAATTCCGATTTGACGCTCTTATCTGATATTTCATCTCATTCTTAATGTATTGGAGAAAAATTAATGTGGTTCATATTTGGACTCACGAATTTAAAAAAAAAATTATTTCGCCTTTTGTTTTAGCTCTTAAACATGTTAATGAAATGATTTTAAAATTATCGCAATTTAATTAGCATTTAAAATACAAATTAACACACTCATCGCCAACAACAAACGGGAGTAAAAAACTTGTGTTGCTGTATATTAAAGACAATAAACTTAAAATGACAACGACAAGCATAATATTAAAAAGCTTTTAAAGATCACTAATAAGCGGAATGTGTAGTCATAATATCGCTTTTGGTTTTATTGACAATAACAGGTACGAATATCTATGGTTTTATATATATATTATAAATATATTCCCCTCATTTCGAGGGTTACCCTTAAACTTTCAGAAAAAGACTATTCGGCGTACTTTGGACAGCATATTGACTACATGAAATATACTACTTCTCAAGAGTTTGTCAGATTTCAGTTAATTAAAGATGAAATGAGTGTTGAGCATAGCAAATTCATTAGGAAATCATGCTTCTGATGTACCTCATTCAGAATAAATTAAGCGTTTCTTCGAAACTCTTCGAACTCATAAAGATCGGTCAACTAATCGGAAGTTTTTAAATCTTGTAGAATCCTTTATTGCAATCATTATCGCAAGCACGGTTTTTAAAGGTTATAGGAAAGAAATTACTGTTAAAAATCAATGTACTCACATGTTTATGAGTATCTGTTCTAATTTAAATGAATAGGTGATTCTAATATTTTGGAAAGCACCTTACTTCATCATAAATTATCCAACATCAGCAAATTTCATTAATTTGACTTTTTTAAAATTAGATTATAATTAGTTTTTTTTTTTTTTTGTTGGGAGAACTTCCTGAAGTATTTGAACCAATGATAAAATATACTCTCTCTCAATATGGAGTTTAAGCTATGTTCACATCGGAGGCAGTGTTTATGGTATGCTATTGATTATTGTGTTTAAATCAATTAATGTAAAGGAATTATATAGGTTTGTAAATATAATTATTTCAAAAAGAAAAACGTAAGTAATTCTGGTATACGTCGTTAGAAAACAGCGTCTGAAGAGACTTGCTTAGGATAATACGAAAAATAAGGAACCAGTTTATTTAGTTTCGATCAATAACCCTAACGTTTGCAGAAAATGTATACATAAAATAAAGAAATATATAGATGCTACATAAGAAAAAAGTTGGGCTAATTGATTGGAGCGCTGCTATAAAAATTTAATCATTACAAAAAACAAAAGAAATTAAATGGAGTAATCCCGAAAGGAAAGATATGCGAAGACAATGGTAGGAAAATTGTCGCCAAAACTCTCAGCACAAAACAAAGAGAAACCCAGATGATAAGCAAATTGACGGTAATCCGCCATAACAAATATGAGTCATTCAGCTGCACCTAACAGGATATATGGCTATTCACCTCTTTTAAGAGTTCATGTATTTAAGTAAAGTACAGGTAAAGATGAAGGCGCCGAGCATCGATTGACGATAACAAAGCGGATGTGCGTCGGGAAGGGTACTGCAATTAAACTCTTAAGGTTTTTGTTACTTACTTAAAAGTGTTCTAAAATACTTACAAATAAGTGATATAGTTTGCTGACACTTTGCCACACGCCACACGCCACAAATTAAGTGATTAAGTTATCTTTACCTTTTATGTGATATATACATGTTTAAATGTGTATTTATGTCGGACCGCAAGCGTCGATGAGTGATTCAATCTTACGCACTTTTAATTACTCGCTGAAGGTGTCATTTTATAGCCTAATGTCTATTTTCGAACTCTTAGCAAATGAGTATGTCTCTTATATACGCTCATTATCTGGATCGATTTGCATTTGAGAGTGCACACATGCACAAACATATGTATATAATAAAATATCTAATACATACACAGACATAAAAATGTACATATAAATATGTATGCTTATGTCTGGAGCAAAGCACCATCCTCAACTAACTAGCTAAACGTCTCGCTAACTCTACGAGCACTTCCAAACGTTTTGCTGACAATGAGTGAGCGCACGTGTAATGGCCTAACCGGTTAGTCATATTTTTTGACCAGTTCGACGCTTTAACGATCTGCACTTTTATGGCTATTAGATGTTTCAATTTAACCGACTTTGCAATCAAAATGCTTATATACATACATACAACACATATATGTATGTAGTAAGAGCATCTTTAGCATGTTGGCAGTTTTTGTCTTTTGGTCATTTCCACTTTTACAAATCGAACACTTAATTACTTTATGGCGTTTATTTTACGATCACAATTTATTAAAGATTTGGTTTTAAAAAATTTTCAAAAACATTTTATGACTTTCATAACTCACAATTGTTGCGACTAAAGTGTCATTTAAATGTAGTCAATGTATGTCATTAGCAATGCGATTTGCGTTTACGAGCTAAAATATTGCATGAAATTGTGAGGCAAATTATATATGCGGATGTATGTGTTGCAAATTCAAAATTGTTTGCTACTTAAGATGCTAGATTAAAAAGTTCTGCATTTATTTATATATATATAAATCTGTTAATATGTATACCATGTATGCTATGGAAAAATATATATAGAATTGATAAAAAAGGAAACAATATATGTATTTATGGGTTTTTTCAAGAGTCTTTGGTCTGATCGAGAGATCATTATAAACGAAAATTCTCTATACTTTTCCTAGAGTACTAACCTTAACTAGAACACTGCCAAGTTTCACTACATTTCATCCAATTGTTCTCCAGTTATTGGAATAAAAGTGTCACCTCTACTACTTTTATTTAGTGCAAAAAAGGGAATTTCGTGTTTTGATAAAACATTACTTCCTTTATGGAAAAGAATACCGTTGATACAAAGCAAAATCTTTGTAAGTGTTATGGCAAATCTATGCGAGTATATTCAAGAGTTAAGTACTGGTTTGGCAAATTTCGTCGCAACCGTGCCAATAAAAATTATGCATCCCATGCAGAAAGGCCTTAAGAGGCAGGAACGCTAGAAAACGTCGCGAAAATTCATGAAATTGTGTCGGGTGATCCTAAAGTACATTGAATGAGTTGGGTAACATCATTGGTGTCTTAAAGGAAAGCGTATATCATAACATTTGCGAATTTTTGCATCGTTAGATACGTGAGGCTAATCAACAGTCATCGAATGGTTGTTGACCGCTGAAAGTCGTCCAAAAGGTTCGTAAATACAATAGTCAGCGGCAAGGTTTTAGACAGTATCTGTTGGAACTCACATGGAATTATTTTCATTGACCACCTCGAACGAGGTAAAACAATCAATGAAAAAATACAATGTAGTAGCTGTAGTAAATACCCCTCAACGTCCAGGTATTCGTCGTATAACGAATGATCCACCTCCTAATTACAAAAACGCGATTGCAATGCTTTTCCTAACCTGCTAATAATTTTTTAGAGTTATCTTGTTTTTAAACGGTTGGAGAATAAAATTTTCAAACCTCCGAATTCAAAAATCTATACCAATAACAAATTAATCAACCATAAATTCATCAACCCTTACATAAGAGTACATACATACATACCTACATCCGCAATCACAGGTAGATTGTACTCAAAACTCACTTCTTGTATCATTTGTCTATTTTATACAAATTTTCATTGTGGCAAAAAGTCTGATTAATTGCTGCTTGCAATCTTAAGCCAAATTGTCGCTGGAAAGCAATTAAGCCAGGCAGTATGAAATATGAGGCGAAAAGAAGAGTGGTGGCAATGCACTTATATTCATTCATTCATGCTTACATACATACGCACATACGTATGTAAGTGTGTGTGGATTGTCTGATTATATTTTTGCAACAGAAGTGCTTGTGGCAAGTGTGGGTGGGGTGCCACAACAATGGACACGCGACAATTTAACACCAGACGCTGAATGCTGACCACTTTGGCGACAACATTTCTTGTAAAAAGCACAAGCGGAAGAATGATACATGGGTGTGTATGTACGTATATGCGAGTGTTTTTATGTTCGCGTGTGCTTCAGAAGTTAATACGAGTTTGTATTCGATCAGTGTAAAATAATTTCGCTTCCTTTGTTATCATCTTCTTTTCAACATTTTCAGCTTAATAAATAAATTTTGTGAAAGTGTGACTGTACTAGAGCGTACATACATACATACATATGTATATATGCGTGTGTATAATGGTATGTTTCATAAGCAACTTAAGCGCTACAAAACTACTAATATTAGCCTTCTCTCAAGAGGAACGTGGTCATTTAACGGCGCCCAAATAAAAACCTTTTAAGATAAGCGCAGTTCTCTGCGAAGAGTTGGTTAGTTGAACGGCCAGACAGTTCAGCAGTCGCTGAGTGAGACAGCCGAGAGAACCGTCGAATAAGCCAAGAACTGACCAGTTGGTGATCGGTACAAAGTGCATCCAATCAAAATGTTAATGACATTCACTCCAGATTATCAGAAGGCTGACGCGTCGCCGGTTGTTCTTTCAATGGATGCAGCACGCATGCGTGTGTGTATGTGGCAAGTGTGTGTTATTTGTTGCGGTTGCGCTACGTATTGGCTCCATTTCATAAATATGAGGCTTGTGAATGTGTAAATTGTGTGTTTGGCAACAATTTTCTATATGTATATATACATGTGTATGTCTACATACAAACATATTTTCACCATGTCGTTTACCATGTCTTTATACCGTAGCTTGCGCTTTTTGGCCTAAAATATTTCAGCACTACCAACAGTATAAATACGTATGTATGCATGTACATGCATAGAATATGAGAAATTCTGCTGTTCTTGTTGTTGTTGAATGGCTGTCACCGTCGAGTCGCTGGTGTTACCGACGACTTGTCATTTCCATTACGGCCGATGTCGTTTTAGCATTTAACAAATAGTTGAGACATTTACATGGTCAGATAAGAGTGAGTGCGAGCGCCGGTCTCACCAGCTGCAGCGGAGGCAGCGCGCCAAACACACATACACTCGTGAAGGCTCGTTCCAACATTCATTGTTTATATGAATGTGTCGCTTGACAGCAGGCCAGGCAAGAAGGCAAGGTTCGGGTTAATGTGTTTATTTGCAATTTGTAGGGTGTTTGCGCAATTATTTATGCGGCTTTTAAGTGAAGTGTTCGCGCGCATTGCTGCCAACTGGTGGAATGGCCGAAGAGTGATATATTCCATCATTCAATGAGATGGGTAGGTGCTGGAGAGGCGTAATGAAAGTTGAGTAGTGGCATTGTAAAAGTGAAAATGAAATAGTTATCAATAAAAATATTTAAAAATAAAAATAGTACTATTGAGTGTATGTACATTAAGGAGATTCTTAAAAAATAAATGAACAGCCGTTAAAGCAACCGATAAAAATATAGAATATAATATTTTTCTGAATGGAAACGGTTAAAGCCATATTTCGCTCTGTAGTGTAAATAAATATAATAATTACAAATTCCGTATAAAGATATATACTATATCTACTAATTATTAACTCTTTCACCTTATTCACTTCCATTCAGAACCAAGTTTTATATTAATAGCCATCTTCGATTTGTAATTTTTCTGCTCGCTATCTTTGAGCACTATTGTCTTGTGAAAAAGTTCATGTTAAAGCGGTATAACCAATTTCGTCATTGATACAAAGTAATGTCTTACACATTTTAGACCAGTTTTACCATTGTGAAAAGCTTACGTGACAACTTAGTAATAAAAATAATTATACAAATATATCTTTTATTGCTTTTAAATGCTTGTGGCTTGAAATAAAATAGAGTTAAAGTATTTCTTCACCAAATAAAGAAGCGCAACACAACTGCGTATATGACAGTGGACATATCACAAGTGCTGCCAATCTGCTTGAACAATGGGTATAGTTTGTTCGATTCGCTACTCTCTACCGCTTGACGAATTAAAGACATCTATTTGTCAAGTCGACGTTGTCAAGTCGAACTGTCCAAGATTTTATCTAAATTTTTTCGATGTTATAGATTTGTTGCATTTTATATACTTATGCATGTCCTGGTTTCTCAATAAATACATTTTGTACAGGCAAATTGTTGTTAGCAAAGAAGACACTGTACGTAGTTTTGGAAAATGTAACCGTGAGAGAAGTTTTGGTCAGATATAAATTCGGGGCCTTTCCGGTTACGTAGACTGTCATGGGAATGAGGGCATTCTTTCTAAGGAAAAATATATATTGATCTATCAGGTTTTAGGTCTTAGGTAATACTGGAGCCCTTAGTGACCAAAATTATAAAAATTAAAGTCAAAATTATAAAATTAAAAGAAAAACGAAAAACATGGCTTCCAAGGTCCTCAAGTCATTAGTCACTTTCTAAATGACATACGTTAATTGACATACTTAATTGTGCATTAATTTGATGTTAGATTGTTTCTTCATATAATTCTATACTCTTTTTCAAAAAATTAATTTTGCTTTATCAGCATCGGATATCACTAGCACTGATATCTGTTATAAGGTTCAACCGCGAAAAACATTTTTTACCGAATATTTTACAGTTATTCGAATGCATGGAAAAGTAAACACCGCCAACATATATATACCGCCATGTATATGTATGTATGTATGATAAAAGAAATATGATATATGTCAAGCATGCATTGGCTAGAAAAAGTTCGTATTTGTTCCAGTTCAAACATTTCCGTAAATAATCAAAAAGCGATTGAGGGTATTTTACTCATTTGTCATATGATTTCTAAAGCTTGTAAAACGCCTATTTCTTAAATCACTACATTAATGTTTGGTATAATCAGTAATTAGTATGCCTACGCACAAAATTTATTAAACAATTTATCAAATCGCCACTTAATACTTAATGTACTACGAATACAAACACGAAAACTTTTATTGTTGTTATTACAGTTACATGTGTAATAAATGTGGCTATGAATATGAATTTCTTGTATACAAGTATATACATACATGAGTAAATATTTATGTTTGGCTTACAATACTCTCACTTGTCGGCCATATTCCAACTTTCCCATAACAAAGGCTTCATTTAATGCTGGTCTGTTGGTCTCAAGCTTCGGTCTGGCATGAAAACGTATGACTTTGACAGGCCAACAAGATAATATGACAGCACTCAAGGCACCATTGGCAACGTTGAGCGACGACAGCAGTGCACGCATATCCAACAACAACTCTTACAGCAACAGCAACAAGAGCAGACAGCTTGAAATTTGAATGTGTCGAAAACGTGATGATTTCAGCACTCCCTGGAGTAAAAGAGGTGCTGGCGTTTAGAAATTAGTGAATGGATTATTCTTTTTTCATTTACTTCACACCCATTAACAAGAAGATAGTTAAGACAACGGAAAGTAGTATAAAAATACACACACGCACACAAGTACTGTTAAATTGGTATGTGTGTGTTGTCAACAGCTTTCGTGGCATAACATAACCGGATGTGAGCATTCGACAAGGCCCATTACCTAAAATTATTTGACTATGAAAGCAAGAAAAAAAAAAACGAAAAAAGAAATATTGCTTAATGTTAAGAAATTATCTTATATGCTCATATATTATTCGTATATTTCATAAAAGTGTGAAAATATTTGTTGGTTTTTATTGGCTTTTTGTACGATTGAAGATACCTTTCATTGGTTTATAATTGCTTTCGAATTTTAGAAACATATTTACATATTCATACGTATATGTACATGTCTACATAATGTGATGGTAGTTGGCCATTTGTAAAATGTCACTAATGGCATTGATTGGAAATCGTCTAAGCGAAGAGTCATTAACTTAATATTCTGCAGCATTTATAATATACTTTTTTTATTAAATTTTAGATTATGATTTATTCAAAGCATTTAGTTTATAATGTCCATTCTAATGTTTTATAGACACATATATATATATAGTTGGTAACGTGTGCCTTTTAAAGTAGTCCTCAATAAGCGAAAACGTCAATTGATAATTTATAATTTATTCATTTTTACAATAATTCTGGGAAAAAAGAGATCAATTCAATTAAGCTGGCTTATTGCTGGTAATATATACCAGCATTGAATCTCTCTTGTCAACGAGTGATACCTTGAAATGTGTGGCAAATGGAATATTTGGAAGGGCGATCTAAACGAGTTTAATGACCACATTCCTATGCCTTATTTCAGCGAATTAAAATCAGGATATATGCTGGCTGGATATGTAGTACAAAGAGTCTGGAGTGTCTAGTTTGCAAGTTCCGAAAGTATTCAATACGGCAGCAGTTGATGCAAGAAGATGAAGAAGGATTTGGTGAGGTATAACTAGTCTTATACGTATTTACTAATATCACCTATGGAGATTAAAAAACCCAAAAATATGTTTCATAAGATATTGACCTCAATTATATCTTCTTAAAGAGATCCTTTTAATTCTTTTTTTTAATCTAATCTTCTGCAGGATAAAGTTTATTGCTATTTATATCTGCTTATGGCAATTAAACATTCTTATAATTTGTGTGTATGTATGTAACTTTCTAGAAGGCCACTTCGTGGAACATTAACAATTCCTGTTCGAATACACGAGTCATTAGCACAACATATTTTTGATCGCCAAAACAACCGCCACATATATTGACACCAGAATTGATGATTGGCCTGTCATCAGTGCCGACGTAACAATTGAAAGTCATTATCCTTGCCAATGGAGGATGTTACAGCCACTGAGCCGCTATAAAATCGCCTATAAAACGCCTCCAAAGAGCTACTGTTGACTGGTTGCTCCCTTCGACCGAACACACAAATATCATACACCCATACAGAAGTATGAATATGTGTGTTTGTTAGTATATGTATGCATTGTGCACTTTTGTTTGTTTACTACCAATTACTGGTGTTTGTATTGGGGTTTTATAAATCGATTTGTCATTAAGTGCGTACCAAGAACCCCTGCGGCGCCAAGATGGTAGCTTCATTTCGTGTCAGCGCCGAACGAATGAACGGACGACATCGTCAACGACTGCCATAAAATCCAAAATCGCCCAAGAGATTGACTGTCCGTACCGAAATGTCCCGGTACGGACCAAATAACAACCGACCGGCAATGGCAACGGCACTGACGCACCGGCCACATGCTGTCCGCTCGCTGAGCATTCACCGTCACCTTCAAAGGGAAACGGTACCAAAAGCAGCCAAGAGATAGTAAAGACAGGAACAGAAGCACCAATTATGTCAGTTTCATGTCAAATTACCAACGAGACGAAATACTACAATGAATTTGAAGAAAAAGACACATTTGTTGTTGTCTCACTGTGTATGTTGGTGGTGGCGCTACCAAAGTGATGTCCGTCCGTACGACCCTTACTGTATGGTCTGTTTTTATTACTGTTGTTTCTGTGACTTAACGTGTCAAGTAGTTTCAGCTTTGTCGTTGTTGTTTTGCTTTTGTGCATCTTTCATGGGAAGTTGGCGTTTTAAGATTCGGTTACAAAGTGTGGCAACAATAAAAAATGAAATGACTAAAATGGATCAAACCATTTCGGTGCGAAATGAGTGCGAAAAGCAGCAGAAAATATGAAAATAAAAGTTATAAAAAAAGGACTAAAGGGAGCTGCTGTTTGCGGTAATTTCGGGTGAAATGGGCGGGGCTGTGGTGTTGACGGCGGTCAATTTGAAATCAAAGAGACGCACTTTCTGGGACGCACTCAAGGGATATCCGTGAAATGAGTTCGCCACCGTGTCCGTTTTTGGCAAGAACGAAAGGCAACAACAACACCTTCGGCAACTGTTGATAAAAGGCAAACTAAAATCAGACGTTTGCAACAATATTGCAGAAATCACTTTTTTATTACAACTTGAATTTAATTTTCTTTCATTCAATTTGGAGATTGACGAAAAATGGGTAAAAGTGCACCTTTTTGCAGGAAAGTATTCCACTTTCCACTTACTTTGTGCTACATACCATGACTGGTGCTTTGATATAGGCGTAACAATGTAAGTACATTTATTTATAAACGGTATCCATATTATGTGAATCAAATATGTCCATCAAATATACAAATAATTGGCATATCTTCTTTCTTGGACTATGTAAGCCGCTTCGTTAAGAGGCGAATCCATTTGAACAATGTATTGGAAATACTTTTCTCCAAAACTAACGGTCATATAATTGAAAACTATAGTGAAATTTTTTGAGTATTTTTATGGGAATTGCGACTCTTTTTGATAATACTTTTAGTTCCATGGGAGATTTGAACAATCTTCTGCTCGAATTTGAAGCCTAAAAATTCTTGTTCAGGGTGCCAGATTGCTGCAGTATCAAAGGTCAAACAAGACCCATAACCTTTTTCTGGACTCGGAAAGCCTTATCCTAGTGTAGTAACACTCACTTTATGTACGTATTATAATATATGACGTCTGTGGCGATTCCATTCGACTCTTTCGAGGGTTTCGCAACATGATAATCTTATGCTGACAAAGCATCCTATGGTATAGACTTTAGACCATCCTGCCTTACATGGAAGTTTATATAATATATCGTTGAATTTTTTGCACCCTTTGTGACATCTCTTCTGTCTAACGGAACAGCATCAAAAGTGTTTTATAATTATGTAAAATGCATGAATAAGTGCACACATACACATACGTACATGGGTACAAACATATTTCACCGGTTAATTATCCACAGAGCGTTTGCCAAATAATAATAATAATAATAATAACAATAACAACAGCTCCGCAATGAGGCAATAATAACGCCAAACAAATTAATTTAATGCGCACACTTTCATGTTAATTACGCCATTTCATATGAAATCCCAACACAATTGAATCGTCGGCGTCGTCGGCGTCGTCGTCGTTGTTGTGGATGCGGTTGTTGTTGAATGTTTTTAGCGTTGCCTACCGTTGGTGGAGCAAACGGAATGCCTCTTCGCCAACATCACAAATGGAAAGTGTGCGAAACGAATAGTTATCATAAAAGTTTCATGCAAATGACAACGCAAACATACATACATATTTACATATCTATATTAATATGCTTGTAGTATATAAAAACTTATGTAATTATAAGATACTTATACAGAAGTGTAGGCATTCCGAATGCGGTTACAGGATGATATCTCTTTCATATACATATATATATATATATATGCAAAGTCATCCAAAAGTAAGCGCAAGCAAGCAGGCTGTTAGCATTTCATAAATTACTACCGCCGCCACAACTGGAGCAAATGGGATGCAGTGAATTTGCTTGTTTTTGGTATGTAATGTGCATACATACGAGATATGTTCAAAAAATAACGGTAATTTTTCGTTTTTTTAAAAAAATATTTATTCATTCAGTCAACATTAATGTTGTCGCCTTCAAAATATTCTCCATTCGATATTATACACTTATTATGCCAGCGCTTGTTTCAATCGTCAAAATACCTCAAATTCGATTTTTGGGATACTTTTAGTTCTTTCAGCGATGCGCTTTTAAACGACGGCTCTTTGAGGTTCTCTTTATTTTTGGAAATAGGAAAAAGTCACACAGAGCCATGTCTGGTGAATATGGAGTCTGGGACATCATTACAGTATTGTTTTTGACCAAGAATTCGCGAACAAGCAACGAAATGTTAGCAGAATTGAGCAAAAGTGAGCAAAAGCCTTGAATTGTTTTTCCACAAATCCGGGCGTATTTTTCGGTTTGATTCACGCAAACGGTGTTGAACTTGTAGGTAGTACTCCTTATTGACCTTTTGACCTTGAGACAAGAAATCATGATGCATTATCCCATTTAAGTCGAAGAACACAGTAGAAGAACATTCTCGTCCTTCTTTGAACACACCTCGTATTTGCAAGTATGTTGTGTATTCATATGCTCATATGTATGCTTAATTTATGTACCACTTTACACCTGTAATCATTAAAATAGATACGTAAGCTTAATTGGAATCAGTTATCATAAAAAAAAACAGAGAAAAATGGTTTAAGGCAAAGGTTTAGATATTATTGAAAACCTTATTACTACTAATGAATCTTCACAAACTAACTAACTCTAAAATATCAACCGAACCCACAACTTTAACGACTTTTCTGAACTCATCTTGGACCAAAAAAAATATTAGACATTATATATATTTGGAGATCTTCCGAGAATTTGCTCTATTCCTTATTTTGAGAAAAGACAAATTATAAAACTTGGTGTAGCTTAGAATTTTGATTTCCGAGAAAAAGGTGTTACAAACTTTGGTCCAAATAATTAAAAGAGTATTTTAATGAACCTAATTTAACAAAACCTTTTTGAATGTGAACCCGTGAAGGCGTAGAACCATTTGAAGCGTTATTTGAATAACTGAAAGTGATCAATCGTTAATCGATTAACAAATTTTTATTATCTTCTTGAGAATTTTTCCAGAGTTTTCACTATTCTTTTTATGCTGATATAAAGCAATATATTAAAGAAATTTGTGCTCAACTAAATATAACTCAATCTTTTTAATATCTTTCAAACAACTGTTTAAATCAATTTCTGATTCACAGAAAATCAAATATTGTATTTTCGAACTAAAATTAATGTATATCCATTTCATTGCCTATATACTGTATGGTATACCAAACAATGCTTGTCTATTATACATATGACAACAAAATGTATCTTTCGTAAATAAGCTTATATTTATTGTAATGGTAATAAGAATAATAACACAACACTCACTTAAATAGCTCGTTTGTAAGCAATTCAAACGTTTTATGGCAACAAAAAGTGTAGCAATTATATTGAAAGTAGTGGTTAAATAAAACGCTAAATCAGGGGGTGTGCTTATCGCTTTGGCACATACATATGTATATACATGCCTATAAATAATACATAAATTGCTTCGCAAAAAACCGAGCAAATTTCTTACAATTTAGTGCAAATTATGGCTTTTCGCTTATTTTTTAAGCAAATCACGCAAACACAAATCAAACGAATTTCAGCGACTTCGATTTGATTCTCACAATCGACGGCAATAATCGCCAAAATTAGTAGTTTTTCCAATTTTCAACGTAAAACAACGTCTTCGCCGTCGTGTCCGCCCGCCATTTTGATGCTGTTCGGTGAGCGTTGGCAGCTCCAATGGCAAAAGTTCACAAGTCTATGATATTAGCAGATGTGCAATGTAGCCAATTTAGACTTCCATCAACGTCCGCTCGCCATTACCAACAAATCACTTCCCCACTGCAGCACACAAACGCGTACATACAGACGTGCATATGTGTATGTGTGTGTAACATAGAAACCTGCGTGCGTGCATGCGCTTGTGTCGGCACCCTGCAATCATCCATAAGCGGCAAATCATCGTCGAGCAGCCGAGCAATTGGCGCTGACTGTTGCAGCCGACGCTCGACACTCGACATCGATGATGCAACACGTACGTAACGTACAAATGATTTTTCGCATAAGCGTTTATTTGAAATTGAAATTGGATTTCGAAACGAATTGCCGGCGAAGCTAATAATGCAAGAAACGACGACAACAACAGCAATGCTTATTGACAACATCACTAGCAGCGGCAACAATCAATTTAACCGCAAATCATTCAAAATGTTGAAAACCTCATCATAAGAAATTAAATTTAACAGATAAAAAAAAAATGAAAAGGAAAAGCAATTGAGTCGTCGTAATTTGCCACAAATCGATGTGATTTAAAAAGCACGCATTATACGAGCATGTTGCCACATCGCCATGCAAGTTTCGCTAATAAATGTAAATTTAATAAATTCGCTGAAAAATTGCTGAAGTAATAATTAATTTTTGTTTTCGTTTTTACTGTTATTTCATTGCTTGAAGCTAGTAAAATACTCATGTGCTGAATTGAGAGATATGAGCAGTGCCTTAAATTTTCTACACATTGCATTACATTTTCTACAAATATCTGTTGTATATATATACATGGAAAAATTAATGAATTTACGAATTTCTACTGATTTTTAGAGCATATCCCAAATATGAGCTAAAGCTGTTCGCTTAAACACAATTTTTACTAAAAACTTGACCCTAGCTCCACAATCGGTGCTTATATGCAGATTTTTCAAATATCTCCATTATAACGCAACTTACCGTATCCAATTGTGAATTTAATACACTTATATATTCTGCAAATTCATATATTACCTTTAGAAACCTCAAGTGAGCTCGAGATTGTCAGTAGTTAAACCTCTTTTCATCTCTTTTTATGAAAATCGGGTAATGACCCTTGAAATGTTAAGTTCACGGAGTTTGTCTCACCGGAACAGATCTTCGAGAACAGCACCAAAGAAAGGTTCATTAGCCATGTCTTAGCAATTTGAGATAAAAAATATTAAAACTAATTAAATTAACGACATGTTCGTTGGGCGAGGATACAGTTGTCTCCCTCTTTTCTTTTTCACATGTAAGTACTCTTTGTTCATGTGGCAACTCTGTGCTGAATATTAAAATCGTGCCCACAAAAGCAATGATTCGCTTGGGCAATTCAACGCGAAAATTCTCAGAGAAAACTAATTTAATTTAGCATTCAGGCAAGACTATATGATACTTGCTTCATTTACGTTAATGCCGGGTTACAATGGTCGTCCAGAGTCGCAATGAGATACAAGCGATACAAATTATTTCACTAATGAGGAAGTTTGAAGATAAATGATGGACACAAACGTGCAAATCATAACAGGGAGGAGGAAGCGATTACTTTACAAAACGTGGAGAATTATTCTGCAGACTTGATTAAGTATGAATTCAAATGTTTAAAACTAATTCGACGGGACCTTAAATATGAGACAATAAAGCTTGAGAAAATGTTATATCGACTTTTACATATCTTAATGAGCGCGTTGTATAGAAAATTTCCAGTCCACAACTTAATCCTCTTCATCGGAATATAAATAAATATTATTCTGATTTTAATCACCCGTTAAATAATTATGTCCAGATATCGATTTATATAAATATTTAAATATTGTCCACCCATTTTTCTGATACCGGGATACCTGGATAAAAATTGAGATATCTTGATGAAACTTGGCTCAGGTGTTCTCTAGCGTTCTGCGTATATTTGGGTCACATAATGGAGACATTTGGATAAATTTGTATATTTTATTGAGCTCTTTCAGTTAAATTGTATGAAGTAAACGAACTAAGAATGACAGATATATTCAGATAACGATAACATAAGGGAAATAATACTAGAAAGTTTAATTATATGATACATATAACTTTCAATATCATAGATATTCTCATAAAAATTAGATAAGAATGTAATAATGAACAAGTAAGAAAGGGCTAAGTTCGGTGTAACCGAAATAATGTAATGTTCGGTGTAATAAAGTGTAACCGAAACTTTTATACTCTCGTAATGTGCAAGGATCAGAGGGGGGATATGCTTTCAGATGCTGGCATAACTTTATATTAAAAAATGTTGCGGAAGAATTCAACATTCATTATTCGACAAAATTGTCAATGGATTGCAATCAATGTATTGTTATTTTATTAACTTATATTACAAGCCGTAGACTCATGTACTTTCATTGTTATATTTTGCTTCGTGTCAGAGATATTTATATTAAAATCTATCAAATTAACTCAAAAGTGATATATGCGATATAAACTCAACCAAAGTGGTTTAATAAATAGATTAGATACATGAGAAAAAAGTAAACCAGAGAAAATGAATCATTATATTAGGAATATGGGGCTTAGACCACGGTCTCGACCGGTTTCATTCATATACAGCCCGAAACCACATTATATTTAAGAAAACATATCCACTTAATTTCATTAAAATATCAAACATATTGACCAACATAAACGGTTTAAAATCAGATGGAAAGGCGGAAATTCTTATATCGGGCATTTTTGGGATAGAGGAAGATCTTCACCGATCACAATAACTCTTTTCATTATTCAAGTATATTAGGGAACATGTTTTCACGCAATTTTGTGAAAGTAACTCACACAGTGGCGGGCATATTCGGCATACAGTCTCCTAAAATAGCGAAAATCATTATATGTAGTATATGGGAGCTGGGATAATTCGTTCACCGATTTCACACATTTTCGACATTAAACTATGGTATATCCGCTATTCCACGTTCACTTATTTTGCTAAGATATCTTACATATTGACCGAAATATATGGTATGAAGTCCACCCGGCGGTTGAAAATCCTTGTATTCGGTGCATAGGGGCTAGGGGAAGTGCTTACTCGATTTTATCCATTTTTGACAAAAAAAGCACACTATTATCATGGAAAGATAATCCTCCAATTTCATTACAATATTACAGCTTACAGATTTACCGATATTTTTGGTAAAAAGTCAGATAGAAACATGAGGATAGAGATAGAGACTGAGGTCTTAATATTGGGTATGCTTGGGTGGCTTGAAAAGTTATAATCCGATTTCATCTGTTTTTACGCATGAGATGGCATATCTTGAAAACACTATTTGTACAAATTTTGATATTCATATATTGCTTGCTGCTCGATTTATCTACTTTAAAGTGAAAGTATCAGATGAAACTTCAATTGTGTTATATGAGAAGTAGGCGTGGTTTTTATCCGATTTCGTTCGTTTTCACAATGTAGCATAAGTATGCAAATATAATGTCAATGTCAACACACCAATTTTGTTGAAATCGGCTAAGGCGTTCTTGAGATATGGGCTTTCTCCTAAAAGTGGCCAGTGCCACGCCTATCACCAAAACTCTAAACGGATTCCTATGTAACCCTTCCTTATGTAATCATATTTACTCCAAGATTTAATGTTTCTGACGTGTTCCTTCAGCGAGTTAACTCACTTTTAATAGTTTTCAACATAACTTTTATATGGGTGGTGGGCGTGGTTATTATCCGATTTCACTTATTTTCACAGTATATGAGGAGATGCTAGAAAAACTCAGTCAAAACAAGTTTGATTGATATAGCTTTAACGCTTTCCGAGATATATATATATTAAACCTATGGGGGGGCGGGGCCATACCCAATTTTACAAAAAAAATTGCCCAAAGATGCCCCGTCCTACTAGGATCCTCTATACAAAACAACGCGTTTATATCTTAATTTACTCTTTAGTTATAGCACTTTATCTGTTTTCGATTAATGGTAATTTGTGGGCGTGGCAGATGTCTAATTACGCCCATCTGCAATATCAACCGGCTCACGGTGATAAAGAACACATGTACCAAGTTTCATCAAAATATCTTAACTTTTACTCAAGTTATCGATTGCACGGACAGACGGACGAACGGACGGACGGACAGACAGTCACTCGGATTTCAACTCGTCTTTTCATCCTGATCATTTATATATATATATATATATATGTCCATATCTAACTCGATTAGTTCTAGGTGATACAAACAACCGTTAGGTGAACAAAACTAATATACTCTGTAGCAACATGTTGCGAGAATATAAAAATGTTGCATAAGAATTCAACATTTGTCACTCGACGCAATCGTGGATGGACTGCAATCATATTTGGCATCATATTAACTTTTTTTTTATTTTCATATACTCATAAAGTCAATCTAACTAACACAAATCATGATATTTAAGATTATACGTTAATATAATTTTACTAAACATCTTACAAATTGACCGTTATACACGGAATTGTGAAAATTCTGATATTAAGTATATGGGGGTTAGGGGAAGTACTATCCCGATCGCATAAATTTTTGCAGCTGGATACATTATTGCCAGAAAAAGATGTTATCTGAATTTTATTAAGATATCTCGCAGATTGACCAAACGGTATAAGGTAATATACGGTATAAAGATAACCGGAAGTTCGAAATTTTTTATTTTTGGTATATGGAAGTTAATTATTATTATGAAATTCACTAATTTATCTAACAGGGTGACCGATATTTGCTGTAAAAAGTCAGCTATCGGCATCGAGCTCCACATATTCGGTGTAAGGGGGATTGCAAAGATAATACTGTACTGTAAAACTGAAAGACAGTGAAAGAATCAGATTTCCATTTTCGATGACAATGACCTTTTTGTTTACATTTAGCCGAATCCATCATCCTTCCCTAGGTCAGCGACCTCTTTGCTTACATTTACCGAGGTTAATAATCTGTTTACCTTTTTGTTTGCTTACCTTTAGCTAGGCTCACCACATTTCCCGAGTTCAATAACATCTCTTTACTTTCGCGAGGTCCATAAACTTTACCTAAGTCAATAACATTAAACAATTTTGAAAAAGCTGTCAAAGAAGCTTTTTTCGAGATAAAGCTATTAATATAAAACAATAAATCAAATGACTTACTTTTTGAGAATCTGAAAATATTGTATATGCGGTCTAGCGAACTTTATGGAATCAAAATTCGTTTAAACTAAACATTAAAAAAAATTTTTTTTCATTCACAGATGCCCCTGCCCACTACGATTCTCTACACGTTACTACACGTTTATATCTTAATTTGTTGCTTAGTTAAAGCACTTTATAAGTTTTCGATCAACAGCAATAAGTGGGCGTGGCAGTAGTGTGATTGCGCCCATCTGCAATGCCCACCTTCTTATGGCAAGATATTTTAAATTTTACTCAATTTATCGCTCGCACGATCGGACGGATATCCGAGAGACATTCGGAATTCAACTCGTCTCACCATTCTGCTTATTTCTATATGTGTAACTCTATACCTATACAGATCTCTGTTAGCTTAGGTGCTACAGACAACCGTTAGGTGAACAAAACTATTACACTCTGTTGCAACATGTTGCGTGAGTATACAAAATGGGGGATTTGGGCTCGTATTTTTCAACAAGCCCTTTGCTTTAATTTCGGAGTAAGTGAAAGATATCATAATGAAGCTAAGAAGAGTAGTAACATATAATATATATGTACATTTGCAAGTAAGTTTGTCAGTTTCGACATTTCGATGAGTTTCAGGGTTTTTATATCTGTATATGCTTTGCTCCGAGGATATCTATCCTGATTGAGTGAATTAAAAGTGAACACCCGCAACCAAATGCATAGAAATCCTTTATTCTGTGTAAAAGTGCAGCAACTAATTATCCGTATATTTCTTTCACTGAGCATCTAATCGCCAAGGCGACATCTATGTTCGATTTCATCACTGTTAGTTCACACTAAGCTTTTTCGTAAACATTTGCACGGTAGATGTCACCAATGGCACAATTCTAGAAAATTTCCACCGGTTCAAGGCGCCGATATTAATTTGTGGAAAAACTGCACCCTGTGTCTACGTTCGTGACGCCATCTGTATGTTAAGCTTCATAAGTGAGTGTTGGATGTTGCCTTAGATAAAGCGTTGATAAAAATTACCGTACACGTATCTGCTCTTCCCAAATTTCGCACGAGCCAAAATGGGTTTTTATTATTGAGTTGCTGGATGTTTGGAGTCTGCCGACAGGGGCACAAATCTATCGATCAGAATTTGGAGTTAATTTTATTTAGTGTGCGTCATAAAAGTATGTGTACATAAGTTTAATGTATTTGATGGGCAATTGCTCAGCTCAGCTTAATAGATTTTGAGATAATTATTATAATTTATTTTATTTGAATAATAACAAAAAGGTACGCCGACTAAGATTACGCTACCCGTTCCGATGGAAATCGGATCTATGCATATTTGTATAGCTGTACACCTGTTCGCAGTTTCCACCGCTCCACCAAACGTACTTACACATTAAATATTTTTCAAGTACACACATCCAAACATATCTACATAAGTGTATGTGTTCGTTTGTACAAATGTTAATGTAAATAGGATTTAATCTGATTGCACTAAATTGAGCGTTGCCACAGTGCAATTAGAGGTGCAGGATGCGCAGACAAACCAGATAAATATTGAGCTATATGAGCCCCATCTGCAGCGAAAAGCACAAACACACCCGCACACACACCCGACGTAGGTATTCGCATGATGTGTAATGTCATTGGGATGCAAGCAAATGTGAGTGGAACTCATCCGTGGCGGTTACCAAGCGATTGTGACGTCTGCAAAGCGTGTTGGCGCATTTGAGTGAATGCCAGCGGCCACCGGTGTTCGCCCGTTTGATGGAGCAGCACCGAAAGGAAAATGTAATTAATTTTTGGAAATGCTCCAAATATAGCAGCAGCTTCATTAGGTGTGGGCTTGTAGGGGTGTGAGGACGACCGAAAGCACATAAAAACAATTTTATACTAACAAATGTTATATGTGTTTATATGTATGAGTATTTTTTAAATAATTTTATTTTATTTATTATACTAAATAGCTAAAATGTATGTATATAATATGTACATTTATATACATATTTTGTTAACAAATTCTTTTAATTTATTTTCATTATTTTTACAGTATTTCAATGAATATACCAATTTTTATATACAATACAAAGTTAAACGAATATACATATATATACTTACATATATATGCCATAGTGTGAGTATGTGCGCCTATCAGCAATAACGAACACATTCATTTATTATACTCGCTTTGACAATATGTCGTGCCAACAAATTGTCTATTTAAATTCGTGCTCAGATCGGTGCACATGTTTGTACATATATATGTATGTATGTATATTGAAACGATTTTTATGAGGCGTTTCTAATTACCCCATGAATTGTGCAATAATAATTTATTTTTATTTATTAATTGGTTGTTGTTGTGCAAATGATTTGTTCACTTAGTTTACAAAAATAATGAGACAATTCATAGAGAAATATAAGTATGTGTTGCATGTGGAGATATATGTTTTTTACTTGCATATGTAAAATAATTTATACACCGACAGAGAATTCTAATATTCGCTGTCATAACCTCAAATTAGGAAATATGCAATAAAAATATATTTCTTCACTTTTCGATCAAATAGTATTCTTTTATAATAGACATTAAAATAATATGAAGAAAATAATTATAATTGAGAGAATATGGATTTTGCGTCTCAGTTATTTTGACAGCGTGAGTTAATTTGCTGACGTCACAGAAGCGAATCCTCAGATAAATTGCAATTTCATGCGTCTTTGTTGTCAAGATAAATGAGTCTCACTGTGTTTTAATATTCTTAGCACGACCGAATAATTGAAAAAGATTTTTTAACTTAATATTAATAGACTATAGAATCTAGATTAATAAATAACTCTCAAAATCGGAACTTCTCAATTCTATTCGAGAGCTTCACTCTTCCGTAGTAACATAAGAAACTCTAAACGAACTTATTAATTTTGTTTTATTTTCCGTTATTTTGTAAGTTTGCTTTAAGAGAAGGCAGTGGTAGGTTGTGGTAGGAATATTTCAATAATTCCACATTTTTTATTCAATAATGCCATCTAATTTAAACTAAGCTAAGTTACTCGTAATTATGAAAATATTGTTGTGGAACGAAAAGTATTTTGAATTCATTTATTTGTGCAAACTATTTCCAAAGAGAGTTGCCACTTAAACGGAAATAAATTATGAATGCAGTTAAACTAAATAATTTAAGAAAACCAATTGAAATGAAGCCAGTAGTGGTCTCACAACAGGACAGGATCTCAAAAAAGTATATATATGGGCTTGAATTTGTAACCAACATTTATTGAATAAAAAATTCAGATTAGCGACATCACAATGTTTTAAGGGTATTTCATACCCTAATCCCAATTAAAAAAAAAAAAACTAATCCATATATTTTATATAGAGGAATAAAAATTCATATAGCACATATTATTGAAAAATTTCCTTTGTGTCAGAAATATTTCTCTTTGAAGAAATGAATTATATGTATAAATAAAGTAAATAATTGAAAAGTTTACATTATGAGAATTATTTTCGGTAACTCATGGAACTAAATTTTAGTACAGGATTGCTAATAGTCTTATGGGTAATTAAAACTTTAATACTCCCTAAAGTAAATGTGTTTCAGAATTGTTCACATTAAATTCCTTGTGAATTTCCATTGCATTATGTAAGCAAAGTAATAATAAATAATAATTGTATTAATTTCTGCAGAATTCCAAACAACATTTAGTGAACTTGATTTTTTCAAAAAATTTCAAAACAGGATTGTAATTATGATTTTATACCAATTTTCAAAATTTTGAACTTTTCAAAACAATGAAAACTATTATACTCTGTTGCAACATGTTGCAAGAAATAAGGAATTTTCCAGAATGAGAACAACCCACAGAAAATCTCAGAATTAATCTATTCCAAAATTTGTCGCTTTGATATATAATTTTCTACATTAAAAATCCTCAGCCACACACAAAGTGACAACTGGACACTCAATGTGTTTTTAAGGCTCTCATCAATTGTCGGTTCACCAGCTTGCCATCTTAAATCACATGAAATGTGATCCTTGTGGTTTCATTTACATCGAACTTTGGTTGTTGCCATCGGCAAAATTTGTTAACCCTTAACTTAAATTTTCAAACCTTTTAACACAATATGAGGTATTGCTGTGACACAACAACACCTCTGAGCAAGCGTTTAATACGACAACCACTTAATCCTAGAAAGCAATCAGCCTCGAAGACAATCATAAGAAAGGTAATAAAATGTGCGCGCTGACACGACTGCTAGGCACCAGCGACGGTAATCGTTTGGGGTCTAGTTGAAAATTTATATGTGCCAATTTAGTCATGTTGACAAGTTGCTTCGCCAATCACACAATTTACAAATTTTCCATTGTTATTGTTATTGTTGCGGTGTGCTGTGGTTAATGCAGATGAGCCTTAGCTATAAGGAGTGAGTAAACCATTAACACCTTATTGAAGATGTAGAAGCAACAAAATTGCAACATGTGCGTAGATACAAGTAAGCTAGGGATGAAAATCCCGAAATTTTAATATCGTAAGAGCTTTTTATAGAAAAAATTATCTTTTTATTAAGGTAATTTAATTTTTAATATTTTTGAATATAAATCCCGTGTTCAATACCGAAATCTCGAGATTATAATAAAAATCGGGAATATAAATAAAAAACAGGTGTTTAAGATACTACGAGTTTAATTTTATATTCCAAAGTGTGTTTTTTTTATAATCAAGTTTTTTTTTCCATAAACACCAAAAAAGGTGTTTAAGGCAAAGTAAAGTAAGATGAGAAGATTTTTGTTTCTGAGTAGTGATTAATGCTGAACACTAAATTTACCAATGAACTCGAGTTTGTGACGCATAGACAATTAAACGGTGGGATCTCCATATACTTGCACTATTTCTGTCTATGTAGATAAATGTTGCTGCCGCTCATTATAATAAATAGTTAGTGTTAGTGTCGATGTTATTGTTGTTGTTGTTGTTGTTGTTGTTGTTGTAACTCATGTAAGCGCGTCTTTTTAAGAGGGTTTCACGTTTAACGTTGCAATAAAATTAATTGGAAACTTGCAACATTGTTGTCAAAGCAACGGCAATAATTATGGGTGCAAACCGCAGCAACAAACACACACACACACACACAACAATCATGCACGCGCACTAAAAGCACCATAAAATATAGTTACCGCAAGGGCGGCACACAAATATCTATTTAAGTTTGCTTGTGCGTTGCCATTCGGCTGTTTTGTCTAATGGCAACAGTTGATGGCAATAACAGCAATGGTGACAAATTAACAATAAACAAATATGGCGTCAAATGGAAGTTATGATACCAACCAAACTTGGGTAACAGGGTTGGCAGTAAAATGTAAGCCATTTATTTCGTTTAGGGTTGCCAAGAAGTACTGATTTGCATTGAAGCAGAACATTTTTTTTACAAATGTGAGTTTAAAAAAGAATAAATTAATTGTATATTGTATTTTTTTGTTAATACATATAGTTTTTATATATATAGTTTTTATAGTTTTGGTAGTAGTAGTGGTAGTATAGTGTTTTGGACGCGGTCCTATCAATAGGTAACTGGCAATGGGATTTATTATGTATATGATATACAACACTTTAAACGATTTCTAAGTTAAGCCCTATAATCTGTAACGGTGTAGAACCTAGTTGCGGATATTGGATAAGTTTTTATGTTCACATAAGATCTCTCCACGTCTTAACAGAATAGGACTAAAATCGTACATATTGCTCAAATTGGAGGAAATTTCGATAAATCTCCACTTGTGTTGAGGTCAGCATTAAAACATCTATAGGAGATACGGAAGACACATTGAATACAAAGCAGCCGTACCCCATGGGTCCCTCAATATGATATTCATATCATATCAGAATTGTAGTCGGCTCAGAAATCGGATTGAAAGAGATGAGATATGTGAACCAAGTGTTAGAACTCAGAAATGTTTTCGAAGCGAGAAAAATACAATAATAAAGAGTAAAGAGTAAAGAGAGAATAAATAATAAAGAGAGAACTAGAGAATTTTGCGAAGCCCTTGCGTGTTAAAATGAATGAAAGTCGTTTTCGTTTGCAATTTCAACAGATATCTCGAAGCAAAAATGTTGAGTGTAGAACAATTAAATTTATTTATTATCTTTAAATTCGGGTCATACTAATCAAATATGGCTTTTAAAATGCGTCTCTAATATAAGTATTTCTGTCGCTTTCTGCTATGGTATGGAGTGTTGCTACTCGTATGTTTGAGGGTCTCGAAAAGTAATAAATGAAATAAATTGGATGAGTGTCCATGAAAATTTTGTGAACTCATACTTCCATCCCTCTCCATATTATTGAGTACTCTGATAGGGTAGCAGAATGAGTGAAGGTAAAAGGATTTTATGAAATAGGCGCAGCGGGAAGTCACTGAAGCGGGAAGTCGTGTTCAAATTAACATTTTGGACTTCAAGTATAATTGTATGTATAATTTTAACATGGAAGCAAATATGCATGTTTGTGCGTGTTTGTGCGTGTTTGTTGTGGATAACTACAGTAAAACAACAGCATAAAATTACGAATAAAAAAAGTTTATTTTTCGCTATTGATGGTAAAATGCCACACAATCCCTATAATTTAAAATAAAATTGACGAATTTAATTTATTGAAGGTGCCATCATTTGCGGCATACAAACACACATATGGAAATGTGTGTGTGGGTATATCATTAAGAGCATAATATTAGCAATCGGGGAGAACGTGGCCAGCGGTAGCGAGGGTGTGCGACTAGCCTCTCAAGTATGTATGAATGTATCCTATATACATAACATATAAGCATATATATATGTACGTATGTACGTATGTACGTATAATTGTGAATGCCAGAACTCTAAAGAAATGCAATGCGGGTGCCGCCACAAATTGAATGTCATTAACTTCGCTTCGAGGTATGTTCGTTTGCGGCAATCGTTAGTGCTCTTTCTGCGGTGCACCCGCGACAACAGTTTACATAAGTTTTCTCATATGTGCACAAGAGCTTATGTTACACATGAATGCCTCAAGCAACGATGTTGCAAATGGGGGAATAGGTGAAATGACATTGTGGCCATTGGTAACGATGACGACGAGGACGGCGGCGGTGACGACCAGGGGCCACTGACGCGTAGATAAATAAATGTTGGCAAAACAACAATTGCAGAAACAACCAAGGAGTCAAAACATTCGAATAAGGTATGCATACATATATATAAACGAGTAACCACCTATTAATGTGCATATGTAACCAAAATGGTGGCCAATTATCACTCAGTGTTGATATTAACAAAAACCAAAAAAAGACAAGAAAGTAGCATTAGCTAACTCTAAAGGCAAATGACAAGTGGTTGGAAGGTTATTGGCCTGAACAGAAATATAATTATTGAACAATAGTTATGCATAAGAGTAGTTTCATGTTTCTAACCCAAAAGGAGAGCTAAAGCTAGTGTTCTGGAATTTTAATCTTTATCAATTATATAATAATAATATTATATTTTTATTTCGAGCAGAATTTCAAAAATTTAATTTTTTCACTGTTTGAGAATATGGTTACATGGTATGGTATATAAAGGCTAATCAGTTGGCCAAATTGTCAACAAGTATTGGGTTCGAATTGAGAATATAAAATTTTGGAAGATACGTTATAAAAGTCAGTGCATTTTAAGTTCTTCATCGGGATTAATGATTTTAAATACATTTGTTGTGAATTAAATTAACTAGAAATCAGTCGAATGATATAAGAATACGAATATATATATTATAAGGACGTGTGTTATAACTGTAGCGAAGTCGAGTAAAATTCTATGAAAGAAACAGAGAAAATGCTCAGTGCTCTGTTCAAACCGCTATACCTGTATGTATTTGTAGCTCCGTAAGTTCAGGGTCTGTCAATTATTAAATTAACTCGTTCCTTCCTGATGTCCTTGCCACCTTTACCGAATTTCTTTCCGCGAAATGTATTCAAAAGCATTAGGATTGAAATAGTCTGTGCATGTCACTTAAATCATCAAAAGAATTTCAACTTTTCCTTCAAATGACAATTACTCTGGACCTTTGGACTTCCACATTACTTTTCTATTTAATAGACTATCTCACCGAACTCATTTCCTTTAAAGTAAAAATTTGTGTTCAAACCACAATGCAGATTTTTATATGAAATATTTCTTATTATTATTTCATCGACAACACTAAATACTTTATTTTTCGACAAACTCTCATATGCCTATATTTAAAAACATATTAATGGGCAATTTATTACTTATCTAAACTACAAAATCTTCTTCATATAAAATTACTTTGGGAATTAATTAGGGCCTATCGACTTTGACGATCGTGTCAAAACAAACACCGAAACTGGTGTCAAATTATGCGCATAAAAATTAATGTAAATGTATGTTTATATGCCTAAAAGCACCCATAAACGTACTACTTATATGAAGAGACTTATATACATATATTTATATGTATAATTGCGTAGTTGTATGCATGTATATGCATGTGCATGGTCACACTAGGCCGGTTAAGGTGCCAACCGTGTCATTAGAAACGCACAACAAAGTCAACTGCACACAACGGTACCAAAAGATGGAAGAGCATGCGCCACTTACATGCATACAAATATACATATGTACATAAGTAGGTTGATGTATATAAAAATGCATTGCTGCAATTATTGGTGCGCGGTGTGTGCGGCAAGAGAGGGGACATTGCGTGCAGTCTGCCGTGCGTTTCGTTCAAATGCTGGTAATTTGTGTTTATGCATGTTTCAGCAGGTTGTTTTTTATTGAGCCAAATTGAGCGTGTGTGTGTGTGTGTGTGTGTGTGTGTTAAATAAATTCATTGTGCATATTTGAGTAGTGACCATAAAAGTTGGCGGTAAATTAATTGGGCGGGTATGCGTATGCATACGATATTACATTCTCACCGCTCATTACACAAATTGATGACAGAAAAGTGGTCAAGTCGTAAAACAACGGTTATAATAGTAAAAAGTATTTTAGCGCACATATGCACATATAAATGAAAATGTGTGGAAAAGGGATGTCAACATACATAAGTGAAATAAATAAAGTATGTTTCGGGTGGGCTTTGCAGCCTATTTACTTTAAACTTTAGTTTACGGACGGAAGTCTTGATGGGTGCAGACATACACATATACTAAATAATATTTATAAATATGTATATATGAGTATACCATATAAGCAAATGGCCACTCACAATTTTATATTTCACAATTCTCTTTGAATTCCCTGAAAAGACTTTCTTTCAATAATTTTTGCTAAATAACGCTTAGGCTTGGCGTGTATTCAAACAAAAATTCCTAATACATTTAATGCGTATCTATATGCCTTGAATTGAGGGCGCATACAAAACCAAATATATACTTATACTTAAGGCGGCTATTTGGTTATTTTTTCAAATTATCCTTTCCACCGTAGAACAGGTGTTGCACGTACATATATACAATTGTGTTGATATGCGTTGACTGTAAGGGTTCAAGAAATAAGCATAGACTATTAGCTGAAAATATTTAAAAGTATGGACGAGTATAATTGAAAAAGGTTCAACGGCAGACACAAGAAGCTGCCGAATAAAATTATGCAGAACCAATATATTCGTATATTTTCGCTTATGCATTTTCATACATATGATACATATATATATATATATATATACAGAAAATTATGGTAAGTAAAAAAGCAGGGGGGAATACACGCTACATATCGGCCTTCGATAATAAGCTTGTAGATATGAGTATATATATATATATATATATATATATATAGTACATAATAATAAAAAAAATTCAACGCATAAATTTTGAACCACTCATCTCATAGCATAGCATACATATTTCCGTCGTCTTCCACGCTATTCTTATGACCAAAAACATATGAAACTCACGTTGAAACAAGTGGTGCGGAGTGGAAAATGTTTACATAGATGGTGTAAGCGAAGTTATGTGGACATTTTATGAAACATAATGACATCGTGAGTTGAAGAAAAAATGCGGCTAAATGGCGTTTTCAGCGAGATACCTATCTATATAACTATACAAAACACTTTGCTGAAACAATTTTCCTTAGACCTGAAATGACCTGAAAGTAAATTTTGTAAATTGTGTAGGACGAATTTTGAATTGTGTTCTGTATTTCTGTTGAGAAATCTTCAATAATTATTTACTGTATGTCAAAAAAAATCAACGAAGAAAACAAAATATTACTAATATTAATGATTTTTCTTTCAAATAATATTGGTCAACTTGTTTATGAACAAATCAAAATCAATTTTTCGATTTGTAAATTATGACAGTGGTTAATTATGACTTTCGGTGGACGAAGTGGGTAACTGGACTATATTGTATAATAACCAAGTAAATCACATTTAAATATATTTAGTTATTTATATATAGCTATCGCCTATACCACTATAGTAATTATAATATTGGAAATTATTAATAAAATTATATATTTTTATTTACAGCTGACCAGTTTTAGAACTAAAAATATGAAAGCGTGCAGAAAAGTCCATTATGTATTCTCCTGTTATTTAAATTTACACCATGTGAAATTTGTCTAATAGTTATATATGGATATATTTGTACAGAACATAGTTTATTTTTATAAATATTTGATAGATACTTATATATTTCCTTCAATATATCGTTCAATGTAGACAAAATTAATGATTATGTTTGATTCTATATATTTACGTCATGTTTATATATTTATGTTTTATATATTTATATATTATATTATGTTTATACAAATATATGCAGAAGTTTGCTATGCCAAGCAATTATAGGGTATGATAAATAATATTGATTTAACACAATTAGAATTTGATACTCTAATAATGTATGACCATATGGTTCCACTCCTTTAGATAATTCCACTAATTTGGTTATAATAGACCTGGAGATTTTCGTCAAATCCTAATTTCAGTGTTCTGGCTCTTTTTTTACCTACACTTTTTTATAATAACCTGAAGTTATTTAACAGTATTATATGCCACAAACACTTGACTTCCAAAATTAAATATCTTTCTGTCTATTTTCGCTTTTTCAATATTTAAAATTAATTAATTTACAAATGCTAAATACATATATATGTACATTTACCGCAAATTTTATAAATACAATTAGTTATAAGTGTACACCAAATTAAATTTAATTTATTAGTACTTAAAGTTCATCCACCATTTTATTTAATTTGGTTGATATTTGTACACATGTCTATATATTTAAACCGATTTGTATGCATACATATCTACCTGCCTTTGCTTTTGCTCTACAATTTCCACCATGTCAAATTTGAACGTTCACGCCCTTAGAGAAATGTTTCGGCAAACTTGACATGCATATAAATTCATCAAGTTTGAGGTCAAAGTATGGCGAAAAACTGCCACGGGAATGAGAATAGTGGAGGGGAGGTGTAAAAAGGTCGCCGTCATAGTGGTAGCACAAAGTTAAATAAACTGAAATTCAGCAGATAAAACAAATGAAAGCCTGCACAATGGAACAAAAATGGCAAATATATGTTGATTACATTTTCAATAAGTTTTTAAGTGGTTCTTAAAACATACACGAACACATTTGGAAATATATGACACAACTCTCGTGTTCCCTTCTGATAGAACGAAAAAGAGGACCTGATTCTGTAAAAAATAATACAATTATTAAATAAGTACATTTTTCTTTTATGGTATTTAATTATTAAAGATAATTATTTTATTTTAAAATAATAATTAAAAAAAATTATTTGAAATCTAAAAACACACCACTGTGCTGTGAGGGTTGTTCCATGTCGTCGTAAACAACAAATACCATTTGTATTTTAGCAGCGACAAACAACGCACCAGAAGCGTTAATCCTTGGTGTTAAAGTGACGCCATGCGCAAATACCTTGCAGGGTTGCTTTGTTATCCTTACGCATCGCAGCATTTAATGCGGATAAATGATCTGACAATTGCGTTTATGTCAACAAATCTAATAATGAAGTGAGACACTGGCTTTTCTCTGTGTCTAAATGTTTTTCTTGCTTTGATTGTTGAAATGCAGATGCTGACGAGATTTTGGATTAAATAAAAAATAACTGTTACCACAGAATACGCCATTTTGTAGAACCTCGTGGCGTTAAATCTGAATTTTGTATTGCATTTCCTGTTTGCAAAATGTTTTATTGTTTAATTAATGTTGAGGACCATCTGTTCAAATATGTATACTCAATTTATATAAAAATCAAATAGTAAAAAATAGAATTATTTATTATTATTGGAAAACAAACATATTGATTAGAAAAGATCTTTATCGAATATACCAAGTCTTGTGTACCATTTTAACATAAAACTTGACCAACATAAAAGGTAATATAACGATATACATATATAGTAAGATATCCCGTAATCCAACCCAATCATAAAGCGCGTAATTCGAAGAAATCACCACAACTAACAGTCATAATTTCAAATATTCGAACACTAGCTCGAGTTTAAGATTTTGTATTTATAAACAACTGTAGTTTCTCCGCGTTGTATTCGAAGAACACTGCTGAAATATTAAACAGCAAACTTGTTCCGAACACAGGGTTGAATTTCCTCAAAAGTGAATGGAAGGAGTGATTATAGCGAGTTAAAAAGATTTTTTTTTTTTGAATGGTAAACTTTTTTATTTCTTGATAGTTTTTAATAAATAATACCACACTTGATAATAAACTCGAGTTTATGGAGGAAACTGAACGAACTATTGGCAGCTTAGCTGGAAAGTGTCACTGGCACACTGGCAAAGATCTTATGTTTTCTTCTATTCCTTTGCCACAAACAATGGAATAATGGGAATTCTTCTCTCACTTGCAGACCAATATTACTCTTCTTAACTTCTTATTTCTACTGCCATTCCGTCAAGGTTTTGGTATAACACATGTTCCCATAAAAATCGTCGCTTATAATAACTCTTTTGGCTTAGGCGCCTTACACTCTAAGAGCTTTCTATATCATCTATACTATTGACCCGACCTGGCTTTCTTTTGTTATTAATAATACGAAAGTTGAAAACGATGGAGCTTCAGTCAATTTACAAAGAAAATTATATCAGAAATGCGACGAACCAAAAATCTTGAGGCTGTTAGCCACTTTTGAAATTCGAAGATACGCACCTTAGTAAGCCTCTGACTTGAATGTCATAACATATATGTGTGTTCGGTTTACGGTTTTTGCGTAAGTATCCTCATTATGTTAGTTGGAAAGAATAAAACAAATTTCATCATAACGGTAAATTAAATACGATCAAATTTCAATAAAAATACTTTTGAAACCTTTATAGCTTCTTCGCACACAAACCGCTTATTAAATGTACTTATTATTTAAATTCATTCGTATATGTATACATAGGTGCCCCATGGCGTTGAGCGTAAAGTCTTATTCAATATAATAATACATCAGTAAAGTGCCAATCCAAATGTCACTTAATTGTCAAGCTTTCTTCGTGTCTTGTTTCATGTTGAGACATTGTTCTCGCCAATATTGTCATTACAGTTGTCGGTAGATGCAGCGACGACACCAACAACTACATAATCACCAACAACAAAAACAATAACAAACACAAATGAAACAATATCACTTACAAACCGCCGGCAGCTTCACAAAACCAACAAACACATCGTTATTGCCGCCGCTGCGCCACCGCCAACGGACACATGGTTGACGACATCAAAGTGTTGCAAATGCACGACATGCGTGACAATTTAATGAGGATAAATATGAACGTCATTTATGTGATGCATTTTCTTGAAAGTGCAGCAAACACATACACATACACACATACACACACATACATATGTACACGCATTGCAAATTCTCTCCGCTCATTGTGGTTAACGGTTTTGCGGTGGGGCTAGTTGAACGCTTTTTTGTGCATATTCATACAGGTGTGTGTGTGTACGTGGCCAAAATCAAGGGGTACATTTTCATCGAAACAATTTGTGCGCCTTAAACACTTGAACGCGGCAGACTAATTAAGCAGATTTTGAAAAGTTTCGCCTCATCGATAATGGCACGCAAATGTAGTAAATACGCGTACACGCTTTAGCGATGTCACAAGACGCTACACGCCAGCACTTAAGTGCATTAGACAATATTTATGTGGAAGATAGTTAGAATAAAATAGTTATCTATTGTGCGGTTCTCTCAGTTGGCAAACGCAATAAAGACTACAATTGGATGAAAGATGAAAAGAACTATTTACACGAAAATCCTTTCACTATGTATGCAGTAGTTCGGTACTAAAGCTTTTATTACAGTAACTTGACTTTGAACATTTATTTGAATGACGTTATAAAAATACTATTTACACAAACAAAATTAAATCGAATTGCAAGAGTTTCGTTCTCTCGGTGATCTCATTTAACTTGAAGAAAGTAGTCCTTTCAGATTGCTGTTAACTTTCCATTGCTTCTTATACCAGTAGACAGTTTAATTGTTTCACCTTGAATAGTAATAATATGGTTAGCATATTAACATAAGTAACATATATGGTTAGCTAAATTAAGTGGAATCTTTAATAACCTCAACAGTGCTCAATAAATCTAATGAAATAGCACGGAATTATTAGCTGCTACTATTATTAATTTACGATCCAATCGGGTTTAAGTCGCCTAAGAACGGTAAGTGGTAACAGTAAGCGCCGTTCCTCTATTACCTCTAACTCGACTGAAAAAAACTAGCACTTCTAGTCGGTTATTAGAAAAATCAATGTTTTGGTCGATTGTAATAGACCTTAAAGGAAAAAGTTAAACCAAGTGAGAATATATACGGATATGATGGTTACATAGACGTTTTCTGAGTCATAAGGCCACCACTGAATCCACCCCGATGTTTCGTAGAATAATATAATTGATTTTGAGAATAATGGTGATAGTGACTTTGAGTATGAATAGGAAATGACAAAATCATTCAATCAAGAAGTAAAAGTGGAATTGAGAAACACACATGAAATGAATATACTTCGTTTGTTAATTTTTTCCTGAAAGAGGAAAAGTTCTCTGTTTTCGATTAAAATTAAATGAGTCAGCCCCAAATAATTGGATGTTGCATGAAAATAAAATTACTGGTATAATCGTACGTCCTACTTAACGACTTAGATACCTGGACTATTTGGTAGTTAACATAGCGGATCAAAATTAAGAACACCTCAAGTGTACCGCCCGTCATTCGCAGGATGAGGATGACAATGAAGAACGCTGTCAAGGTCACTTATATGCAGTCACATTTCGATTAGGGTTGGAGTATTCAGAGCACCAGTCTTACTTCAACTTTTTCAAGGATGTTCTAAGTATAAAAAAAGAGTTTTCAGCATGATTTGTCCAAATTTAAAGTGCCCCATATCTTTTAAACTAGGAGCGATACAGATCAGAGAGCTTTATAATATACTAGAGAGTTTCACAAGTTTTCATAAATTTTCTTATACAAGTAAGAGAAATGTTCGTTAACAAGCGTACAGCCGAACACGTTAGTCACGATACTCCAATGTTACGCACCCATATTTGGTAGGAAACCGAAAATAAAAAAATTTAACTTGTCTTGTAGTCTGGTGTTAATATTCATTTAATAGTTCTTGAAATTTGATTTCGCACATTTTTTAATATTTCCCTCTCATTATATAAGTAAGGCTGATTGTAGCGCTCGCAAATGTCGTCGTATATTGGCTGTTCACGATTTTCTGTATTTTTGTTTCACAAAGTCCCTCACGATAAATGTATGTATATATTTGAAGAAATTCGAATGAATGTATGTACACATGTATTATGTATGTATTCATATGTCGCACGAATTACAAAGTGTTTATTTGTCGTTAATTGTGTTTACATCCTTAAAGTACGCAAATTGATGTTTTCTTAATGTAACCGACTGCAAAGCAATTAAGCGCTTTCAAATTACTTAAGGTAATTAAAAAATTGTCTCAGATAATTAATAAATTCACCATAAGCGCGTAAATTCAAAAATATGTACACACATTTGTATGTATTATATGTATGTGACAGAGCAAATTTGCAAAGAAGTTGAGAGAATTTTTTTAAAATTATTTTTCTTGCCGTTTCGAGAGAATATTGAAATATGAAAATGAACTTTTCTCTCTAGCTGATAATTTTCGTACACTCTTTTATAATAGTGTTTCGAACTAGTGCTTTGCATTATATTAGTACCAAAATGGAAATTCTTTTGACTAAGAGTAAAAAAAAGTTTTAAAGTAGTATTTCGCGCATATATATACACTTCTTCTCTGAGACAACCACTACAAAATTGCCACTTCGCAGTAGAAAAGCCGCACAAATTCACACATCCATATACATATACTACATATACATATACCACATATAAATATATATGTAAGCAAGTAATTCACGTTCTAATATTTTATGTATGAATTTCATTCATTTCAATTTGCAATTTTGCCTCGACTAAGTAATTTGGCGCAACTCTTGTGGAACGAAATCATCAGTCATTTTGGGATAACAGCAAATGTCATTCGGATATCGTTGAAAATACAGGGAACAGACCCACACACCCACACAAACACCCAAACACACAATTGCATTTGTCAGTCAATTCCGAGAAATATGTCATAATTTGATATTAAGATTTTTAAAATTTGACTGTATGCTGCCGCGTAATTTGCTGGTTAAAGCTGAAGCTGCGCTTCACTGCAAACGGCGGACCACCATACAGATCCAGCTTAGCTCAGCTTAGCGGCAGCACATTGTTGCGGTTTTCGGCAGCTTTGTCGCCTTCAAGTCATGCCAGACTCTGGGATGGTACCGTTAAATTGGAATTTATGAACGTATATACATATATCCAATGAAACGATCGAAAGTTGGCTCATCAGAAGCGCCGCAACAGCAACAATAAAAAGCACAATGATGAGTTGTCAACAACTGCGTCTACCTAATTAGCAAAAGCTCAAATAATTTCACATTAATATATCCCGGATCTACAGGCTATTGCCGCGACCGCTTTTGCTTGTTGATGGTAATGCTTGGGAGCAAGCGTTTATGGGTTTATACCCAATAGACGAAAGGAAAAGGGTTATATACTAAACTACGTTTGGAAAGCTCTCGTCGACCATTTTCCCTGTAAAAAAGCCCTATATAAACCGTGACGATTTTGGGTGTGCTCAAATGAATACACTTCCGAGTTCAGGATTGGACATGGAATTACGTCAAAAAGGCGATAGTAGTTCTAACTCGTGGTTCTAGCAATGCTGTTTCGAGGTATTACTTTGTAACCCTACAAGAATTTTTTTTTTAAATTTTAAATTATTTTGCATCAGAATATTAAATCTAGAAATAGATAACTGAAACACAAGGAAACATTTTCTATTAAGCCACATGTACTGACATCACTCCATTCGGTTATATGGGATATATCTTAATAAAATTTCATTAAATCAGTTGTCGTAGTATGCGTTGCTGCCAAAGCTGGATGACACACCACACACACCTTTTCGTCTGGCCGCCACATACCGAACATGGGAATTTCCGTGTTTCTGGTTAATTTCACCCCTCATGCAATGGGCAGTATGTGAGATTTCTTAAACAAATTTCATGAAATTGTTAAGCTTAGTGTAATGTCAGTTGATACTAAAAAATCGATGATTTCAGTTAATATACCTAGTACAGTAATTGCCGTATGACTGGTTAAATTAAATAACTCAGGCAATAAATTTCCAAAGGACAGATAAGGGTTTCTAAAGTATTTATAATAAATTTTGAGGACATCCCGATATACTTTCTAAGTTATTACGATTTCTGGGAATGGAATTTAGAATGCTCTGTCTCACTTGAGAACTGATGAACTTGGACCTTCCTTACTTCTTATTATTTAACTCTTTTATCAATGAAAACCCCTAATAATGTATAATTTCGACATTTCGCCCGTTGACGGAGATCAGCATTCATTTTACTTTTCGACATTTTTGTTTAAACTGCAATACAATACCGCTTCCTGGAAATTTAAGGCCGCATTTTATATTATATTTACGTAACTATACATTTTATATGTGGTCAGAGTCATAAAAACTCTATAAATTTATATTACACAAACACTCCTCTACACGCCTAAAAAAAGCATACGCCTTCGGAGCTTAGTTTCAGTTCCGCTATGAAGTATGCAATTTAATTTGACTTTAACAAGTTCGATTAAAGTCAATTCAGATGTTAAACTTATTCGACATTTGTTTATTAACGCCATTGCGATATATATATATATATATATATATATGTGAAAAAAATGCTTTTTTGTTGCTTTACGGAATAGTCGTAAAATGTTCGACGTATTTTGACAAATTGATGCTAATTGCACGAACTGGCAATAAACATCCTAAATGGGCGATTTCGAAAAATTCAGGGTGATAAATTGGAAATCGGTTTCATGTGCCAAACAAGCTTTCAGTTAAATTATAGCTTTTACGCTAATTGAACTCATATGTCTCTCCGATATTAAATAATTGTACAGTTACCCATACACACTCTTTTATTGTGCTGTTCACACTCATTTTTTCGTTATTAATTTAAAAGTTATTAAGACCATATTTGAAAAATTCGGTTGTAATTGGTTTCAACTAGACAGTGTGATACTTTGTTGTTTCTATATGCATGCACACATACATATGTACAAGCATAAAAATTTTCGAATTTGTAGTTCTCTGTTTAAAATCAGATTTCATTTTGCTCTTGAAGCTTAATTATGATAATTGTCCATTTAATTACAGCTGCACGAAATTATTTAAATAAGCACATATGACTTCAATTTAATTTAGTAATAATAATAAGCTGGCAGCTATAAATGAATTGATTTCGAATTTTTTAAAATAATTTTTTATTAATATTGCGTGTCGGTATTTTTTTTTATTTTTATTTTTCCAATTGTGTTTACTTAGATTCAATGTTATAGAATCTGTTTAACTGAGCTCTACGCGTGTGCAAGTGTAATTGTTATAATATTCAATTTAGTAAACTTACTAACGTAAAGAGAAAGCAACTAACCATATGAAATTTGAGACTTTTTAAAAATCTACCAAACTATAGTTGTACTACATCTATTTTTTCATATTTCTTGAATTGCAAAGCAGAGGCAATCGTCCTCAGTTTGGTCGAACTGGCATTCAAATAGAGCTTTACACTTCATACTTGTTATACGTTTTTTGATATTTGTCCAGTAGAAAGACCCAAATAATGATTTCAAGCCGGAGATCTACCGTAGGCAGCCATACAACAACGAAACATCTGCCAGTTATATACTCGCGTTTATAGTTTCGCCTTATGGACCGTTAAGTGCTCTATTTGGGGTGTTTAAGAGTCTGATATTATATAATGTGAGTTTATGATGAGTTAAGCATATTATTATTATGGAAATATCAAATTTAGCGAGAATGTTCTATAAAGACAAAGGCTCAAACATCCCCAAAAAGTCGAGTGCATGTAATTAGATCTAAGTTTGAAAGAATAGGATTAAATTCTTTGAGAATATTTGTAAATTATAATAAATGTAACAAATGATTCCTCTAAAATTTGCCTTAATTTTTACAACAAATAAATGGAGTAAAAGTTGAAATCCCTTATAAAGATTTTGGTATCACTTTACTACATCTAGTATAAAATAGATTTCTGGAAATCTATTCTCTTTCTGGAAATTCCAGTTCAATTTATGCCATACTAGTATCAGAAGTTTTGCAAGCATTAAGTATGCAATTAAACTAAGTTCTGGGAAACTGGTATGTATTTTTTCTGCCACTTGTACTAACTAATTTTATGAATTAGTAAGCCATAAATACTGATATTTAACACCATACTTTCTCTAACGAAAGCTACATAAATAGTGTCCTTTACATACATACAAGTGAAAATTTTAGTTCTCATTAAGCTTTCCGAACGACTTCGCATAGAAAACACTCAAGCAGCACAAAGTATATAACAACTTATAACAACAACAACTTGAGCAAATTTACTTTATTAATTTGGAGCAATGGTCACCTATAATAACTTCAACTTATTTGCACAAGTATAACAACAGCTATATTCCCTAGATAAATACCCATTGATGACTGATAGACTTAACTGCTTTGCTGTGCTTGAATGAATTGTCGTTATTAGCACTGGTGATAAACGATAAGTAGAAATATAAAATGAGTATGAAAGAGTTATGTAATACGAATCTACATATATTTAGAAGTGGTTTCCGTTGGAAAAAGAAAAGTGGAGCATGAGTTCAACTTCACAGCAAACAGCAATGCTCAAAACAAAATACATCAGTGTTTAGATATGGGTTATCATATTAGATTCTATAGATTTCCCGCATTCCTTTCGCAACTCTATGTACATAAAAATATGAATAATTAAACTTTATAAAAAATTTTACTGCGAGATGGGATCATATATAGACAAAATTTTCAGGTACTGTTTATATGTTTCAGATTTACGTTAAAATTATTACATATAAAATATATTCGAGATAAAAAAAAGAGTTAAAGAATTGTGGAAGATTATATGTTTACCTAGTATCTTCCTAGTATATATCCTAGTATCGGTATCTTCATTTTCGGTATTTGGGAACCAGAGGATCGCAGGAATCGATTTTACCCATTTTTAGAACCATATCATCACGGAGCTTCTAGTTTTAGCCAATTGAATTGATTGCTTTCAAAAGTGCATTGTTGTAGATGTTGTTGTAGTGTGTTTTGGCGCTTTTCTTAAGAAGTTATCTCACTTATAATAGTTTTGAACAGTACCGTTATATGTGAGTGAGTGTGATTATTATTTCATTTCATCCACGGTGTTATAAATGCAATGTTCTCCACGAGTCTAATAGATCTTATAGTTTATAAAATAGAAACCTTAAATCTACTATGGAGTATTGGAGGACTAAATACATTTTTTAAAGGATTCCGAACCATATATGCCCTTTTCAACTAAATTGGTTACTCGGTTGTAATGGCTTATGTATTTTGGAATAAAATAATTTTGTGGACGTAGCAATGGGCTGATTTAGCCCTTTTGCAATACTTTCCTCCAAAAAGGACCAAGGAACGCCAAGTTCAGATATCTTAAATTTTAGTAAAGTCATCCCTTGTGCGGGCTGTCCATCTGCCATCTGACAGAGGAATGGACACGTATTTTGACATTGATTCATGTCGATTCAATGAACTCTAACTTTTAAATTATAATTAAACTTATATACATATATTTGTACAAGATGTTTCGATAGAATTACAGAATTATAAGAAATGTTAAATTAAGGACAAAATAATATTAATTAAGAATGATTTAAAAAAAAAAATGTAAGAAATATCGAAAAAATATATATTTTTGGAAACTTAAATTAAGTAACATTTCTAACTTTTTTACTGTTATAAAAGAAGATTGGAGTTGGTTTGGTGCACAAAAGCCAAAATAATAATTTATACACGATTTTGTATGTACATATGTATTTAAATCGTCATTAGCACCGCTAATCAACTCACGGATAGAAAGTATCACGCACAAATAATCCAATTAATAAAATTTTTACTCACAGATACAAATGTACATAACATCCATTCCCGTTGAGCTTTTTAAAGCGAAATCAACAATTTCAATTTCACACCTTGTGTTGCTTAACTGCAGCGTCGAAATGAAGATCTATGAGCCCACAAATGTTTAGAAATGAATGCAATGAAATCTAAGCGATGATAATTAACTATAATGTCAAACAATTCCTTTTCTATAGCACATCGTGATGATATATTTATGCGGGCAACAAATTCACAAAAAACCAACCTACAGCAATTCCATATAAAATGTATATGTACATAGGTTTGTACATATGTAGTACGTGCAATTAAGATGCGTTCATGGATATTTAGTACAGCATCTGTTGTAAATATCATATATATGTGTGTGTGAGTTTGAATGAATGACTATTTGTTGGACAGTCGTGAACATGGCTGCTAATGATCTTCGCCTGTCAGTGGCCGTGATGTGCTGCATAATAAATATGCACTATTGACGGCTAGCCGCTTGCCACTAATTCAAACTGCTCCGCAGCGCAGTGCCTCAGAAAGCTAAGCGATGCGTTTTGACGTGCCACAAATGAAATGGCAACAACTTGTTTCACCTCCAGCATGCAGCTAATAATTCCTTTGATCTTACACCGAGATCTCCACCTCAACAATGTCGGCGATCAGTGGTGGCCAATCAAAGCGCGAGGCTTTTTAAGTATTCTCTTTCATTTTATTTCTTATTTTGTGTATATGTTTTTTCATTATTTTGCTTTTGTTGTTGTTGTTTTTACCTTGGTTATTTGCCTCATTTGCCTCATTTCTTGTTGTTATTGCTGTTATTGTTGCTGTTGGTTGGTTGGTGGTAGCGGCTATGGTGATATTGGTTGGTACTTAACCGCATTTGACTACCTACATACGTACATAAATACGTTGCATTTTCATTTCGTGCTTTTTCCTCTTCCTCTTTGCTGGTTTGCTTTGTTATTTTGGTCATTTTAATGGCTTGTGCCGCCGTTGCATATGAAAACTATTCGTATCGTTTAAACACCCAATGAACATACACAGCCACACACACTACATATATACAGTTGTACAATGAAAAACAACAATTCGTCGCTGGTTTTACTCCTCATGATTCTCCTGTATTGATGGTGGCAGACGACCACCTTGTGCGATTGCCGATGTATTGCTGTGGAACGGGAGTGCCGGTTACTAAGGTGGCAAGCAATTAGTTGATGTACAAATATGGCTTGTAATATGTACATATACATATATTTATATAACATATCGTACATACACATAAAAACATCTATGTTATTTTGTTAAATTAATTTTAATTAATGCGGACAACTAAACTTGACAATAACAAATTGCCGTGGTGTGTCATTTTGTAAAATGTTTGAAAGTAGTGTGGAACCAAACATATCAAATGAAAAATTTGAATGTAAGGTAAATAAATAACACTCCAAACTAATTCGAATTAAATGTGTACTTTCAGCGAGATTTTGATCATCTTCTTTGAACACTAAACACTAGGATGCCTTTCCTTTCATGAGTAGGGCATACTCTGATGTTTTCCTTTAAGGCCTTTCATAAGTAGGTCTAAGTAGGTCTTTAATATTTGATCGTACAGTCAACGGACTGATAAACTCTTATGAGAAACTTTATGATTTCCAAAATAAACTCGAGAGGTTTAACGATCCTTTTTCCTATATTTCTGCTAAAATTTTCGATATGTCCCATGATCTGTTAGTCACACGCTCAACCTTTTCGGATTCATAGTTAACATGAGTATGTATCTAATATAAATATCCTGATCTCTATCTCTCATATATACCGATTTAAGCGTATGCAATGATTTAAGCTTGCTCTAATCTTACTTAAATTTCTAAGCTAAGCTGAGGATAGGATAAGCTTAGAATTCTCACAACCCCATCTGGGGTCCCCCCCAATCTCCTTAGATTATTTAACTTCTCTACGTGTGGAAAAGTTGTTGAATTTTATAAAATTCGAGTCCGAGAATAAGGATTAGAAACATTGAAACTGATCAATTAAGATCATATCGAGCTATCAAAGGGCTATATATATTAAAGCTAAAATTTATTTTCGTAATGCTTACATTTTCGATGTGTATATCTATAATTAGCATTAATAAATTACAGCAATTTAAATGCTCGCATTCAAAATTTGGGGTGGGGTGCATCGTTACTAGGAATTTCAGTATTTTCTTGTGAGATAGAATATAGCAATTCGGCTGAGATCTTCTTTGTCAAAATGATTTGAAGATATTGGTAAGGTTATTTAACATCTTCGGGCAACCTGGTTGTCGCAATGGACACGCAAATTTCTGCTTTTCTCTCTATTGCTTATCTCTTAATTTGGCTATTATCCTAAGTAGCTTATGGGTAGCGTGATAAATTTCACCTTTGATATATACTTATTTTTCACTCTTCACAATTTTCCAACATGTGGAGCAGAGGTAAGTTTCTTAAAGTTAAGATTTACGCATTTTTTCCCTCTTCAATGAAATCAAGAAGATCTCAACTAAGGATTTTTTTTGGCGATAAATCCGGAATGCGTTCAAATCTTTTGAGGCCTTTCGTGCATGACATAAACTTAAGTTTAGGCTTTGTGTTTATGGACCATTAGTGTTCTAATTTGGCTGCTAGAGAATTGAAAATTATATAATCCGTGTTTGATTTTTAAAGTGAGTTATGGAAAATTGTTTATTATGATAAACACCAGGCTCATGAGTGCTGTTTAATGCTTGGTTAATAACCTCGAGTTTGCGAGTCCACGTGAACTGTTCTATTTGTTGCAAATAAAAAGAACTGAACTAGCCATTACTAAATCCAAATTAACTGATTAAGGTCTATAAAAATTGTCGTTACCTTCGTATACGAAACCGTAAAAAATGAGCAAGGATATTTGGAAACCCGTCAGCTGCAACAATATAGCAGAGAAAATTTTTAAGTGGACGAAAAAAGGGAAATCCATCAAACAAATGGAGATATTAAAGTGAAAAACAATTAAGATGCCGTGTCGCAACTTAACGTGGTCCACTAATTGTGTCCATATGTGCGTAATATCCTAGGACTTTATTATCAACATACATACACCCACATATGGTCATATTTATGTATGTACATAAATATCTACATGGGTATGCCTGCACTTTTTATTATTTATTTGTGGTTTTCGGTTAATTTCAAAATAATTGCCCAAGAAAAGCGGAAAATCCTTTTACGCTAATAACAAAACAATAGAGAAGTGAACGAAAGCGACTGGAAAGATTCTCTGCAAGGCAGAGGTTTCCACGTCTGCTACGAAAACCTTATACACGCCTTAATTGTATGAGTGTGTGCTTGTATATAGAAATAGTAAACAAATAAATAAAAAACACGAAAATGCGTGACAGGACCGAACAAGCGTTGGGCGCATAAGTGCGACGAGATTAGCCGAGATATTGGGGGTGATAAGAAGTCAAGCTGGCCGTGTGTTCTATAATGCTTTCCTACGCATCTCCGAATGATGTTGAGAACGAATGCAAATATCAATATGTATTTATGTACTTATTATTAATATAGAGGTAAATTTCCTGAAGCGATACTTTTTCGGCCATTTCGCATGCCCAGAACCAATGTACACACACACACACACGTACTGAAATTGATTCATAAGTGAAATGTGGCATGTGAAAGGCGTGGAAATATGTGGCGAAATGCATTAATTCACTTTATTCAACAAAAGAAAGACGCAGATATATACAAAACAAAAATGGGTTTCTATGCCGCAACAAATGTGCACACATAACAACGAATGTTTATATGTGTGCATTTACGCTATTTTATTGATATAACAGACACATACACACAACACACCCAAAAAAGGGCAACCGCGTACCCAATTGGCATATTGTCTCGCCTTTCGTTTTGCTATTATTGTTTCCATTATTAATAGTAATAATGGCTACGAAAAATACAATAACAAACAATAAAAAATATTAATGACTTCTTTTTTTTTTAATAAAGAGGCGAGGAAGGGAGTAGGAGCTGCAACCGAAAAATCAACTGTCATTTGGCAACTCTATTAAGACAAGTTACACCAAGAGGGCCACATAAGAAGCGTACAACGAAGTATGTGCGGAGGGCTGCGTGGCGCAGCAATGACGGGTTAATTGAGTAAAGGGAACAAATTGCCGGAACACCCAGAATACAAATAACATATATACATACAAACTTAGATATTTACAATTCAAACGGCCAATCAAGCAGCGAACCAACAGCAGGCAAACACAGCAACGCACACACTCACATACACACACAAATGAAGGTTTGCGCTGAGCCACTAAATTAAATCGCTGCTGCCAAACCCACTGGCACGGCGAGCGAACGGCGTACGCATAAACTCAATATTTATGAGTGTTTGTATGTGCATGATTTTGTGTGTTTTATTTGTTTGTAAGCGCGAGGCGTCGATGAAGCAATTTACCAACACCGCCGCTATCAGCACCATTACCACATATATATATATATACATACTTGTGTATGTATGCAGTGGCGTGTGTCCGTTGCGCCATCCACCGATTGCCGCGACGAGGCGCATAAGTAAGTTAACCACCACCGCGACTGTCGACTGCCGCCGTCGCATATATTTTTACGAAAATTACTCCAAAATTAGTCAATATGAATTTAAGTTGCCGCAGAGAGCCACACACAACACACACACACCAAACCAGCAGCCGTGCCACCAACATCATTGCCATACCACTGGCAATATTATGAACTGCCTGCCACTGCCACCAATTTAGGAGACAGCCACCCGACCACCAACCACCGACCACCGACCACCGACCACCGACGCGTTGTAGAAGAATAATTGATGACGACGATTATAAACGAATTTCCTTTGACGCGCATCGCCCGACGAAAGCAAGTCGCACCAGCTGCAATACAACAACAATATCGACGATGGCAAGACAGAAGCCAGTGATCGTTGCAATATTTTGGGAAAGAAACAGATAAGAAAAGTCTGGCATTTGGGAGCAAATTGTGGCTCATTACTGTGGAGTCAATACAACAATTTAGCCTTCTTACGTAACAATGACTTTATATGTAGGTATGTGTGTATGTCGAACATAGCACTTATGAAAGTACTTTCACGTATCTTTTGTACATAGTTAGTTGCTATAATTAGCAGTATTAATCATAACAGATCCTTCTTGGCCATATTAATACTACAACAAATACATTTTCGAATATACAAATGTAGTTTTCGAATATGCACATTTCGAATATAAGTATTTACAAATACGTACATCTTATTATCAAGAAAATATGCTCTGTGAATTTCATTAAAATATCTGACAGATTAACCGATATTTTCGGTAAAAAGTCACCCATAGGCACTAAGTTCCACGTATTCGGTATCTGGGGTTTTGAAAAGTTATATTACGATTTGGATTATTTTTGAATGGCCTTGCCTTGAAGTGGTGCCTTGAAGGCACTATTTGTGCAAAATTTGGTTTCCATAGCTTAATTGATTCTTGATTTATACAATATAAAGTGAAATAATTACGTGGAATTTGAAATTGTGTTATATGGATAAGTGTGGTTGTATTCCGATTTCGCCCATTTTCACACTGTTTGAAAAGATGCTATGAAAACTTCTCCACAGCTAGTTTGGTTGATATAGCTGTAGAACTAAATAACTTAATAATAAATGTAGCAACTGAATAACGGTTTTGTATCTTAATTTCTGGCTTAGTTATAGCCTATTATAATATTTCGATTGACGGTATTTAGTGTGCATGCCAATTATTCGATTCCAGCCATCTGCAATACCGATCTTCTCATGGTGCAAAGAAGCACCAAGTTTCATCAAGATACCTCAATTTTTGCTCAAGTTATCGTTTGCACGGACGGTTGGGCGGATATCCGGAATTCAACTCGTCTCGTAATCCTGATCATTTTGATATGCATAACTCTATATTTATTTCGATTGATTTTAGGTGTTACAAATACCCGTTAAGTGAACGAAACTATTATACCCAGTGCAGCATGCGAGATTATAAAAATACGAGGTAGTAAAAATCGGTTACATATCCGTATATACGGATTGTCCCAGCGCTACTGTCAACAGATAAATGCATTTTATTCCCATCCATATATAGTGCATACTTGCATAAAAATATATTTTTGAAAACGACATCTCTTATGAAAACTTGAAAAATAATGATACATAATTCTTGAAATTACGAATATCAATTGGATTTACGTAAATCGTATTTGCAGAAACAAATATTTACTTAATATTAATACAATCCAGTCCAATTTTATCCGTATCAACGAACAATTTGCATTCATTTTATTTAGCAGATCTATGGCTCCGCTTTGCATCGAGTAGTTACCATAGTTCGAAAGAAATGGAGGATTCGCATCTAGAGTAGAGAATGCGGTTTTTGTCATTCCGGGCACCATATTTTTATAAATTTTATTGATGTAACTTTAGAGCGGCCATGAATTCAAATTTGATGGGAAACTGTTCTAAGTGAGCCGTATTTAGGAACATTTCAATTGCTTACATTTAGATGAGTCTCAAACTATATCTATGATTCCATTCGTTAAAACAAATCGCCTGTCAGTGAGTAAATTTTTCAGATTTGCTGGTTGAAAAATTATAAACGTGTTTTCTCTTGTGAGAAGAGAATCTGTTTCATTGCATAATATTAATAATACGTTTTCATGTTAAGTTTCATGTTGTTTCATACTTCAAATTATTATTCATCGATCGGTGATTCACCGATCACAAGGTCTGTTCTTCAAACGGTGAACTTCACGTTTCATATATGATTATAATTTTGCGGACTTAAGTAGGATCAAAACACCACGGTGCCTTTACCACCTTATTTATCCCACCATTGCCTCCATATTGGAAGCAAAATTATGGAGAAATTATGCAATACCTTAGGAATGGATTTCTTATACTACATACTCGTATATGTACATGTACTTACGTATATGTAGTACATATAAAAATGGGTAAATTACAGAAATTCCAGAAAATGTGCTTATTTTAGTTTTAATTTGCTTTTAATGCTTCAATTATTACGATAAATGTGTCACATTAAATCACATTTAATTACCTTCAACCAATGGTCGTAAGGACAGGATAAGGATCAAATACACATTGATTGTGAAATAAATATGCTACTGATTTGAGATGTTGGTTGTAGCGTGTAAACTTCCAAAATCACAAAAAATAAAATAGACTTTGTTAAATAATATTTCTGGATAAATCGGAGCGACGAATTGTGGCATTTGACCATTTATTACATTTTTGCTACAAATTATTTCGCACATGGTATTCTGTTGATTATTTGATTATCACTGGGATGCTGTTGATCAATTATGAATTAAATGAACTTAATTTGATTGACTGATTTCCGAACGAATATTTGTCGGAAGCTCGAAAAATAAGCCCACAAAAGAAATCGGGAGAGTAAAATTTGGAGATCTGAAGATATGGTCAACCCGTAAATGTCACCGTGGTTTCACATATCACAAATTATCATAATAAAGAAATAACCAAAATTCATGCAAATCAACTAAATTTGAGCACAGAGTAGCGAATTAGCATAATCAATGAACTTTTAAACTTCGGCAATGTGTGATTATGCGATAAATAATATCTGAATATTTCAGATATATTTATATATATATTTATTTAATAATAGTAACGTTCTTGTGTTATTCCCACCATAACAATAAATACTTAAATATTGTGCTCCCATATTTCACAATCTGAGCACATGACGAACCTGTTATGTGTGCCAGTATAACACACAGTTATCTGAGGTCGCAAGGAAACAAACTATATACTCGCTAAATTGCGCTAAAATTTTGTGATAATTAAAAAATATTAATTATTTAGTTAAAATGTGTTCTCGAACTCGAAGTGTAGCAACACAATTAAATGTCTGATATTCTGAGGAATAAAATTGCTTTCTCATCATGGTAATTAGTCTCCACTGCTTTGGTAAACAAATTAGCGTAAGAGACTTGCACTGCATACATACAAACATTCATTTACATTTCAGACTTATATAAATGAAATCTTTTATAGCTTTTGTTGTTTTTGCTTGTGTAGAGACTTATTTGTGTATGCAAAAATGCAAAATGGGAAAAATTCAATTTTACTAATGAACTTGTCAAAGCAATGAGAAAACGTGCTAACTAATATCATATGTTTATAATTAAGTGAATTTCTTGTGATGCAAATTAGTTGTGGTTTAGTCGAATGATTTGTAGGTTTATGGCAAAAAATTATTTTCATCGTAGAAATTAGCACATACAGTGAACACAATGAACAGTTTTTGGTGTATGTAATTATGTAACTGTGTTTATAAAGCAGACAACTTGTACTACTTAAATTATAAGCATTTGAATAGAAAAGTTAGTTAGAATATTAATACTTCAATTGTGAATTTCATTAGTTCCCAAAATTGGAAAAATATATGCTTTTAATTGAGATTTTGAAGGCTATAAGTTACCAGGGGCATTGTTATACCCTAAGCCATAATGAAGAATTACTCAGAAACAACAGAGAGTAGTATTAGACCCTTTGACTTTCTGAGCCTTATGCTCCTTCTGACCAAATATTGGAAACCTTAAGTACGTTAATGCAGTATGTTAATTTTTCGCCATTAACTCGAGTTTATTGAATATTTTGGAACTGCACTGCATGGAAACACGAAGTTTACCAGGGACAATATTGTACTTTAACCAGCCTTAAGCGCAACCTTTTTAGAAGTTTATGAAATAACAACCTCTTTTTAAAAAAATGTGGACGTACGATTGAGAATTTTGGTCCCGCTGTTGAAAAATTCGTGTCCTAAACTCCCCAACGAACCAAATATTAAACACGAGCTTATGGCACATAAGCCAGCGCTTCTTCCAATCGTCGAAACACTTCGTCGGCATAAGTGCATAATATCGAATGGAAACTATTATACTATATATATATTATACTATACTATATATACTATGAAAAACTACGTCGTTCAGCTTAGAGAACCAGGATATAAAATAACTGCCTGTAAAAATAGCGGACAGGAATGAAAAACCTCCTTTCTGATACACTATCATCAAGTTTATCTTGGATTAATCCGAAAATATCAATTTATAAAAATTCTATACGAAAGACTCCTCCCTGCCCCAATCCATCATATAGAGAAAATTAATTCTACGCGTACATATTATGCTGCGAATTTAGTCAGTGTTGAATCGGAGCAAATTTTGGTGAAATATTAAAATTAAGTCAATCAGGAGAATTGTTTTAGGTCAACCAATAAAATAAATGGTCAATGCATTTATATATACAGATTTATAATTATGTATATCCCTGTAAAGGAATATCAACTAGTTAGGAAATATACCGGCTAGAAATTCTTAACTAAAATCGAACTAGACAGAAAACTAGTCAGTACGAGGCCTAACCAATATTTTGGAAAGTACATTCAGAAAGAGAGCAGTGAGCCTCATACTATATAGTTTTTTACTGTAAATATATTTTGTAGTAGATTTAATGCAGCAGATACTTGCTCAATTTCCGATTATCTTTTGTTCTGGGCCAAGTAAGTACCTATCTATGTATTATTGTATTTCAGAAGGTGTGTTTCTTTAGCGCCTATTCTCTCTTTAATGATAATTACAGCTTATCCAATAAACAAAAAAACTAGGGATATTATCCTCCTTCCTAGTCGTGTTTCGTTGTCCTATCGCCGTTGTTCCTCCTACCTTGCGCCTTAACAACTTTCGCATGATAACTGCTTTTTAATGCGCACATACATTGTTTGCTATTTTTTGTGTACATACAATTTCACTTCCTTTGTTCGCCGCATATGTATATCTGTATATATATTTATGGTATATCCGTATATATAAGTGTAGCGTTGCGGTCAACTCTGAGTCGTCAGAGGATAATGAATGAATACCGTTGAAGATTTATGCGAGTTTGATGATGCCGCCCTTAGAGGCTTTCTGGCTTCCTTGGCTTGGTTTGCGATTCTTTATATTTTCGCTTTATGATCTTTTGTAGAATCTTTAATATATTTTTGTTTTTGTAATTTTTTTGCACTAGAGGTAGCGGTATTGTAAATTGGTAATTTTGCTGTTGTTGTTGATGCTACTGATCCTTAAAATATTGCCGCGGGATATATTGATGTCTGTGCATGTGTTGTATGTGCATGTGGGTGTATGTGTACGGTGGCGGTGCGTTTAGTGTGGCTAAATTGATTGAACAGTGTTATTCATTTTTATGGCGGGTTTTGTTTCGTTTTGTTTCACTTTTATTGTTTTCACCGACTTTGTAAAGAGATTAGCACACGTGTTTAACACGATCGCCGGCGAGCGCATCGATTGAGTACAAGGCATTGCCGTGCTGAGCACGCTCACGCATAAACAATTGCTGTAAGGCAGACAGACCGACATTTAATTTATTTTGACAGATGACGATTCAATAAATGACGGATTAATAAATTCAAATGTGTGGTGTGTAGTTTGGTGCAACAACTTAAATAATATTTGAAGAATTAAGTAAGAAGGGGGAAGTTCTAGAATCAAACATTAAAAGCTCTTACAAATTTTAAGAAATTGAGGAGGACGACTTTGCAAAAATGTTGGTAATCATCAATGAAAGGGGCTAAGGAAACATATCAACAGATTACACTCATATTTGTACATACACTCTGGCTATTTGGCTATGTTCAGAGCCTATGTTCAGATGTAACTATCAGAGCTTGATTTTTCTAATGCGAAGACAAATAATTTGCTCTAACTCAAAAAGGCGTCATGTGAGAAGTAACCCATTTGTTTAAAATTTTTTAAAATTGGGTCATAAATTTTAAATAATTTCAAACAATACCAGGCGACATTAGTAGAATGATTATGAAATTTGAAATTTCACCTAAAGTTAGACGTGCAACAATATAATTAGAACAATATACAGAAAGGGAGCATGGTTATCAATCAAATTTGTCTATTATCATATCGAAACACTAAAAATGAATGTGATATCCATATTAAACCCACTCTTAAGTTCGGGAGTAACCGAACATTTTATTCTCTCGCAATTTGTAAGGAACAAAGGCGGGTGCGGAGCTTCCATTTGTTAACAAAACCTTTTATTAAAAAATTTTGCATAAGAATTCAACATTTATTATTCGATGAAGTTTTAAATGTATTGCACAACCCACACCCACAAAGGTTCTAAATTTCTAAAACTTCAATTTCACTTTGAGAGCATAATATTATACTTCCTTCCTAACTCTCCTCAACACTGGCCCTACTAATGGTTTATGTCTTTATTAATGCATGAATACACTTACTTATGTATATATGTATATTGGTGCATAAATATGAATTGGTAAATGTGTTCTTACACTCGTATCGAATATGTTTGTGCCTCAGATTTTGACTCCATAGATAATTCGCTTAAATTATAGCGGAACACAATTTTCTTATTTTTATCAGCAAATACCCACCGGCGACCTACAGCAACGCAATGCCAATGTTGTATCGTGCATGAGCGCTGCTGCCAACGAAGTGATTATTGTTGTTGCTTGATCAACGCAGCTGTCAGCGGGATTCTTGCCAATGATCGTGTTGCCGCATCAATACGTATCGAATTAAATTGAATGGAGTCTTAAGGAATGAATAAAACGAAAACAAATTGGTAAAATAGTAAATACTTAATTATTGGAATATTATGAGAAGAGAGCCAATTTTGATTTTCAGTGTACCGATTAACACTGTTGTTCTTTAGTAACATTTTAGTTGGGTTGTGAAAACGTATGTCATTGAGAGTTGACATTTTTTGACTACGGGAAAGTGTCGGAAGTCAGTCACCAAGTTTTCAATTCAAGAAGATTACATTTTTACTAGAAGTCTAGAGTCTTTTCTTGTTAGAAATTATTACTTTTTGATATAACTGAACTTATCGAGTCTCATTATAAAAAAAATATTTCGGAGGGTTTTCCCTCAATCAGATATTTGACGGACCCTCTGTAGAAGAATTCATCCATTCCAATGATTATATGACAATAATATTGTTTTAGGCCGTTTCTGCTACCAGTAGATTGGACTATTTAACTCCGATACCCGCTTCAGTAAATAATGACTCCACGGTATCGGATTATGAATATTTATAATTCCTGAGAATCAATATTATAATGTAATTTTTCTGCGTGTTCGGTATTGCCAGTAATTTGAGAATTTCGAAAGTCTATATAATAATGATAGTAATAAATATCCGCTTCTTGTAACAATACGAAAGAATCAATTATCAAGTTGAATGGTAGGAAGGCAATTTTTTTCGAAACAACTTAAAAGCGCACACGATTAATTTGCTAATCACAAAATGTACATGTCAAGAACTGAAAGTGCTTCCAATAACCACTCACCATGCGAAGACACCACTCACTACTCTCCGGTTAATAAAGCGCTCAGATATTCATTATATCATATAATTCGTGTTATGTAACACTTTGTTGGATGCTAGTGTTTTTAATTTTCTAACACACCTTGCGTGTGAATGTCATATTGCCACACATTTTGATTGCTTCTGGCCATTTAGATGCGGCAGCGTTTGAAGTGCAGCCAATGAAGGGCAATAAGCTCTGTGTGCTCAACGCCCACAACTGGCTGCTGTCAAAGCACTTAAGTGTATTATGTATGTGTGTGTGTGTGTGCGTGTGTGCGTGCGAGTCATTTATCCATGTGTTCATCCACCATAAAGAAGTAAATTGAAATTCTTTAATGACCATGAGCAGCAGTAAACGACTAACGAACACTGCGGCGTTGTCGCGCCCAAATCGTAGGCGATGTCATCAACCTCAACATCAACATCATCCCCGCTGGACAACATTGCCCTCGGTAATCATCTATGACAGTTTATTATCGCGACCATTCATGTGTTGTTGTCATGAATGCTCTCCGTGTGCGGTGTGTGTGTGTTTTAGTGTTAGTGTGACAAGTTTAGTATGCGTGTCATCACTTTTGCCAAATTGCCACCCCAAAGTTTCTGCGTTCCTCAGCAAGTAAATGCTCATAAAATGTGGCATTTTCACTTCCGCTTTCACACTTCCGAAATTTTCAAGCGTAACTAAATTTTATTTGCTTTGTAATCTGTTTCATGAGACAGCCCCACACACACAGTTACAGTGCAGGTAGTAAGTGTGGCGTACGAGCAGGTTGAGCAGGTTGAGCAGGTTGTGCTTCGATGAATTTTACAGGATGTGGCAGGTTGTGTTTGTTGTTTGGACCAGCTGCAAGGCCGGAATTTAGACTCGAATGCACACAGATTTAATTTAGCCAAGCGGGTTCTCGTACAAGTGCGCACAGCGAATGCGATTACTTACACACTTGACTTTATTTGCTTGCACACACACAAACACACAGACGCAATACATATTAGCGAAATAAATGTACTCGAAAGTTGCGCATTTATTATGCACTTGCGGCGAGATTAGAAATTTTGTGATTTATGATGAGGAAAATTAATCGATGTTGCATTAAAGCACCGGAAAGATTGAATTCTGCTGAAATTGTCCCTAAGACATTTGCAAAGTTTTTTGAAGGTGTAAATTATTTTATTATCGTTACAGGAGTTGTCACCGGCATATATTCAAATCATTTAAAGTACTGGACTTTGGGCTTAGTACCACCCACTTTAGGTGATGCAGCACATCTTACAAAACAGTGGACCCAACTACAATTCCAAAAATAAATGAATGATTAAGTAATAGACAGAGAAGAACTTGAGTCATATGTTCCATTATGTTTTGTCCTTCTTTTCTTGATAAGAATTTTAAAGGTCTAAATGGCTAGAGTAGTTCAAAAGGACAAGTAAAACAAAAAAACTAAGTAAAAACTTGGTATCTCTGAATAAAGCGAATTTCCTTGTATAAGGTATCCTCGAACTCTTTACTATCGGAGATTGAACTCGCTAACTTTGTTGTTGCGTTCATAAGTAAACTTCTTGACAAGGAAGCTGGGGTGAAAATTAGCAACCAGAGAAATTGCGAATCGTATACGACTGAAATGTAAATTTAATTAGCAATGTCTTATTAGGATAATTTAGGAATTATTTAGGATACAAATTTTTGGCAAATCTCTACTCTTTAAAATTTTTATTTTCCGTATGGAGATTTTTTAATTTAGGAGGTATGAATCCTTTACTCTTATGCAAAACTTTGTTTATTGAAGTCAGTCTATTCTTGGCATATTTAAGCACCCTTTTTATTTACTACTTATGCATAAAGTTTCAACTTTTTGTTACCATAATTCTATATTTGCTCTATTATACCAGAGAGCGTAGAAGAATGAGAAGGGGTGCGTTTGAAGCGAACATCGAACGAAATTCGGAAAATTTCAATGATGGAATTCAGCTCACTAAGAGGGTATTTAATTTCCGAAAAATTAAAATTGTTTGAAATTTCGCAGAAAGGAATCTGTTCTGCTGGTAATATTCTCAAAATTCTTCTACTTTCTCTGATAATACTACTTCCTAAACTAATCCAACCAAGTAATACTAAGATTTCTAACTTTCAAAAATTTAAATTCACTCTCCCTCTTCCTTGAATTAAAAAATTCTATCAACTATTTATTTTCAAATAATTTAAAGTCAGGTGACAGCTTAATTTTTTTTTTTAACTAAAGCTTGATTTTTCATATGATCATATTTAAGTTATATATTAAATTTTTATTGAGTTCAAAGAATTTTAGTTTTTATTTAGAATCCACCCACAACTTAGTGAAGAGCATTTAGGCACATTTATTATTATTTTATATACAAATGTGAATAGCTATATAAATACATTCACCTAATGATTTCACAAGTACGCAATATAACTAAAGCTTAAAAAAAAAAAAAATGTTATGCAGATAATTGATTGCTTTTATTTTATATTTAAATATGAATATATTATTATATTTTAAATACACGTTTTTTTTTATTTCTTGTTGTTTTTTTTTGCTTGTATTTTAATGTGCAATAGTACTTTCATTTAATAAACCCACACCACACTTTTTAACTGTCATGCAACTGCAACTGGAAACTATCAATTAATTTATCAAAAATGCAATCTCATTAAATGCGCAACGATCGAGCCATTAGCGTATCTTGTAGATTAACGGGAAAGAGTATAGAGCGTTGGCAGTAATTGTAGCTTATACGCTGGCAAAGTGGCACTTACGAGTGTATATGAAGACATACATGCACATGGTTACACACAAGACGCGATTACTTACTTATATTACTTACGTATATACTAAAGTTCACTCGAATTCGATGCGAAACTTCGTCTCTTGGCGTCGCAAGTCCTCTCTCGATCGTTTTATATTTTCTTTGCATACGGCTTTGGCAGGAACAACGTTCCACGCATAGTATATATGTACATGTGCCTGGCATATATGCATGTGTGACTATACAGCTTAATCGTGACATTGAACTGAAGTGCTTACGTAATGAGTACTTCATTATTCAAACAAGCAATTGTGTAGGTAGATTGCATTTGTCAAGAAATTGTAAATCATAAATGAAATTTTTCGGATTTTAAAAATTTAATGACATATAAGCATGCTGCCACATGTTTGGCAATTTTCTTCCACTGACAGATCACCGACATTTAAAATATTAGTTACGTACTATTTCTTATGAAATTATGATTTCTTTCGAAGTCTCAATTTCAAACGACTTCTGAAGCTTCTGACTTCTGAAACGATTTCTCGACTTTTATGTAGTCGGCGTAAAGAACCAAACTTGACTTCACCGACACCGACTGGACAATAGACATCGCGACATTATGCATTTCGAGATCTACTGCTGCATTCATATAAAACGGCAGACCACAAATCGTATTTGGGAATTTTCAAAAGTTCTGTCGGTTCGGATTCACTCTCTCACCATGGCATGCAAATGGTTTATGCTAAAAGCTATCGTGGACTATGATGAATACTTTGGCCACCGATTGGTCGAAATCCCAGCTGTCTGCAGTGCCTCTTCTTAACATAAGGAGAACCAGGAGAACCTTCCAGGAGAACCTTATTGCTCACTATCTCCGAGAAAACAGAAAGAATCATATGTGCATATCAAAAACGTAAACAATTAAATTATGTGCTTTATGTAAAAATATATGTTACGTGGTACAGTATGTATATATTTATAGCATTCAATATATAGCAAGCGACTTTCCCAATTACTATCCGAAATTTGCTCAGCTGCGATTCTTCATTAATATTAAGTGAAAATATACAATTTTCATCCCATTCAACCATTCATTTACAAGGCGCTCCAACTAGTAATCGCGCCACATGAATCGTTTATTCTAAAACAGGTTAGCTTCCAGCCATGCGTGGCTTGCAGCCATCAATCAATTTAATTTCAAAATCCAAGCCCAAACATTAACCACCAAGAGAGATAGCCGCCAATCGCCAACTACGAATGGCCAAGTGGCAGCCGCTTTAGTTGCCGATCTCCAATCGCTTATTACTACTGTTCTCCGCTAATTGTTGCCATTTAATGACAGCGCTTGGCAGTGACAGATTTTGTCAGCGCTTTTCAATTTAATGACATAAATATTACCAGATTTCTAAAAGTCAGACACATTTCTAGCAGCGAAAGGCAGGCATAACAATCGCCTATGCAGAATATCACTAGGAAGGACAACAAAAGCGAGTAATTGAAAAAAATCTCTGACAGTGCGATCATTATATGTGAGTGTATGTTTGTATGATTGCTCATACAAGATCAACTCGCTGCTGTCGGCGATGGCGTTCGCCGGTGTTTGTGGTCAAAAAGCTTAAACCATTACATTCCAGTTGTTGAAATCATTTCAATTGGGGCTAATTGCCTCTGAGAGAGGGGCGAGGAGATAATGAAAATTTATTTGAAATGTCTTAGGTGCATCAAAATAAATTGCCGTCGAAAACATTTACGCGCACACACACACACACTCACCTATGTCTCATGCAATTGCGATGAGTTATTATTGAAAAGATCCACATTTAAAAATGTTGAAAGCGTTGCACATACATTCATTTACTCACTTTTAGATTGATGAACCACAAAATTTGTTAAAAGCCGCAATTACTTTAACATGCCAATGAAAGAAAATTGCTTCTGTTGTGGTCACTACCTGGCCGGCAGCATAACTGTTGAGTTGATGACAGTTGACAATAAAATTTACGTTTTATTTTGTTGTTTTTGTCCTTTTTACAGAAGCTCTAACCACTGAAACTTTTTACAGCATGTTGAAATTGTCAACTAATTACTTATAATAATAGTATGACACACAGTCGACAGTTTGGAAAATTGCAAAACTGTTAAACAATTAATTAAAGTACATGCTTTTTATTTTTTTATATGGAAAAATATTTAAAGTAATTAGTATTTGCAATATAACTTATGATTTTTTGAAGGACTTCGTAAACAACTTAAAAAATTACTTCTTAAATAAATTAAAATTGTTGTGTTCGATTCGCCACTTCCTTAATCGCTATATTTGAGCTTTGCTCTCTTGAAAGCAACGAAAAAGCAGTCTCGTTAAGATAAAATGCAAGAATGTATATAGAAAGCTCACTAAATTGGTACAACCTCATTCAATTCTATTTCGATTGGTTTAAGAGAGTCTCTTTGATTTAAACGATTTGTTTGTTCGATTTACTATTCTCCAAGGTTAAAGAATTCGAATCAAAGAGAGCTCGAGTATTATGGTTTGAAATTATTAAAAATTAATAAAATTTCCCTTCATTGTTTATAAATTTGCTAAAAGTCTTCGAGTTATTAAAGAATTATAAATAATAATACTTATTAATTTTATAATTATTAAAGACTTCACTTCCATAAAAATTTTCCAAAAGCTTTTAATTTTTACGGGTCTCACATCTATCATCACTTTATTAGATGTATCAAGAAGCAAATTTCGGTGAATATGGTAGCTGAGACATGATTGTGGTTTTGCTTTCAGATAAAAACGGATGAGTATGCAGATGCATAATCGTCATTCAACAGCCCCGAAATTCTTCGTCCACAATTTCGGAAGCCTTTTAGTATAATATATCCATCTTGTACCAAGAATTTCGTACGTTGTTTAATCGAACCTGCTGATTTTTTTGGATGAAGCTTTTCTAAGGTCATTCGATGTGTTTGGGCTCCTATTGTGAAGTAATAACAATTATGGATTTTGAGCAAATCGAGATCATCATTAACTTCTTTCTATAGCTCTACAGTATATAGCATAACTATGAGCGATGAAGTTACGACGATTAATATGACCAGGAGTATATTTTAGATTCATACCTCCCATACAGAAAACATCGCGTAAACATAAAATATAAACTCAACCAAAATCAGATCACAACTAGTACCTCTCATATAATGTTTTTAAATCTAGTGAACATTTAAAATTAACAAAAATATCGAAACAATAATTTGCATATTCTCCTGGTATATAGAGAGTTCTAAAAATTGGTAAAAATAATTATAATTAACCAATAAAAATGTATCCGTCACTCCGGTTGACTTTAATACATATATTAATTAATATTAATTATTATTATAAAATATGTATTTAAATACAATATACAAAATTACATAAAATATATTATTAAATATTAATTATTAAGGTGTCTTTCTTAATAAAATTAGATGATAATGATATAAGTGGTGTAAAGTCAAGTGTTACCAAAATGGATAATTCCTAAATTTTATATTTCGTTTTTAAACCTTTGTATAAATCAAAAATTCGAATTAAACACCCGTGCTACCACTTAATGTTTTCCATTTTCGAAACTCTCCCTCTAGCAGGCATTTTAATGAACTCCAAACAATTTTTATTTTCAAACAATTATAGATAAAAGTATATTTAACTTTTCTGAATGCATTATAATGATTTCAATTTTCATCTTAATAGAAGCCAACTTGATAACTTTGCTATTAACTATTTGCTAAAAAAAGTTTATATAATAAAAGAAGCACTCCTAAAATAATCATAAATATTAAATTACCAATAAAGTTAAGTTATATTCTATTCAATGCCCCTAATGGGTGCCACTAATCAGATGGAAAAAATTAATCGATATCTATTACGCTAATTAATCTTGGTGAATTTATTTACCAAATATAATTCCAACTAATGGTCAATGAATGCGCCAATGAGTGGAGCCAACCAGCCCGTATGATCTTGACTACATATGTATATACATATGTGTGTATGTGACCATTACGCTGGCGATCTGCAAAATTACGAGTGAGCAAAGCGAAAAGCGAAACATAAAAAACAACGCTTGAAACAATCAAACCGTAATTATTGTTAATGATACTATCATTACAAAATGATTGTGCACGCCTGCCGGACACTCTGCTATACACACACATATGTATATACATGTTCCTTCCGGCTCTAGCTTGCTCTTCATATGTTAAATGTGTATATGTTTGTGTGTAAACGTGTTTATTAAGCACCCCTATTTCCACAGTCTGCGGCACTCGTCAAAAATATAGATAATAATATGGCTGAGAACGAAATGGAATAAAAGCCAGAGGCAATCAAACAAATAAAAACTCAAAATAGTAATTTCAATGAAATGTCACAGACGACAACATAAAGTCAATAATTTATTGCCTTAATAGCTACTACAATAATACCATAATACATACATACATATATATGCATATGGCCAAAATGGAGGTAATGCTCTAAGGATGCTAGGTGGCGTGAATAAATATTGAAACAAAAATTATAAGTTTGAAAATATTAAATTTTTTTTGCAAATAGCTAATGGGAAGTATAAACAATTTCATACAATTTATAATTTTTCATACTTTCAAATATCAAACACTCTTTAATACTTTTCAAAAAATCAAATAATACAAATATCGAGACGTACACTAAAAAAAAAGCTTGCAAATATAAAATTTGTAGAACAGAATCGTAAAACTCTTTCAAAAAATTCATAAAATTTATTAAACGTTTTTTCCAAAAATCTATTTTTACCAAATATAAATCAATTTGTACATAATGATTCCGCTACCCTCGAGTCTAAGTATCCCAAAAGGGCCCTAATTAACATGCAGCCAACTACTATCACCTCAGGAATTTATTGTCCGAGACTATATGAGGGAATATTTTATTCGGTTACAACAACAATAGCAACTTTTTGTAAAGGGTCTGTTTAATTGCATAGGTGACTTGGCCAAAATCAATGGTTCCTATTCATATTTTCATTGATTTCCATTCATTGATTTCATATAGATATAGAAGAGAAATCTTAATTTAAAAACATCGCATTTTCAAAAATGTTTGAGGCATTTTGAGACAAACTTGACTGGCATATGCAAACAGGTTTGAGACGCATTTGGTGAAGGCATTTAGAATATTTGCTGATACGATTCATATTGCAACAAGTCCTTTTTGAATAATTTGAAATCAAATCAAAATGAAATGTCTGCGTGCACTTAAATTATAGTGAAATTATGGTGCGATTATTTTGAAATTCAATTACTTCCAATTACTGCAGTTTGGTTGTGACAAATGTAATGAAATTTGTAAAGAAATTAAATTTGAAATTAGTAGTGTGCTCTAAGTTACCTGTTCCTATGTGAACATATACACCCCGAATGAGTCAAGCAATGCATGAATATATAATTTTATGTCAACGACCAAGTGAGTTTATAATAAATGAAATTTGTAAAATAGCAATTAGAAGTCATTCCATTTGCTGTCTAGCGGTTAGAGAGAGGGTGTTGACAGCACTTGTGTTGAATGGCTGGTTGGTTGCGACGGCGGGACATGAGCGATGGCCCTTAGCGGCAATTACATGCATACTCAAATATATACTTGAAACAATGGCAGTCACTGCAGCAATGCTATGAATACGACAACAACATAAATAACACTTAGCAACAACAACTTGGTAGTCCATCAACAAATACAACAAGTAACAATTGCGGATTGTCGACGCATTCCTTTATTTCGCGACGCATTTCCTCTCACTGGATCAGACGATACCGGGCGCACGCTATTTGTGTGTGTTCCTGCTGACACTCTCATCTCGCCGCATTCGACCAATCGTCATCCGATTGGTTGGTTGGTAGTGTGACGGCAGCAATTGTACAGCGAATGCGCTGTAATCGCAACACGCCTACAATTTCCACATCCCATCTATGCAATACCAAAGAGCGGTGTGAGGCGCAGAGGAAGGAACGCAGCAAAAGAAAGGCGAATGAAGTTGTAAAGTGAAGCTGATGTATATTCCTCTTTGCTACAAGAAATGTATTTGCAACATGCAACATGTTTGATGCCGTCGATAAAGTAGTACGAAGTGTACTAAACGAATATTTCGTGACAGAATTCTTTTTTTTTTTTGAAGATAACTTTAAATTCTACATTGGCCTTTATGTGTTTAGAATTACAAATAATAATGCATTTTATTAAAAATAAAAAATATATATCAGAGTACAGTACTGCAAAGATCAAGTGCCAAACTCAGAAAGTGCAGTAACAGTTTGGCTTCTTAGCTTATAATTAACTTCTATAAGTATATATATATGAGTATAAACAGTATTAGCTTTTCATTAATTACACTGAAAGGCTTCACTTTATTCCAAGAAATATTTCACCCTAAAGTTGTTGAGCATATCCCCATTTTAGTAGTATTAGTTAAAATATTAGTTCATGGGAACAAAGTAGGTTTCTTCTTTAGTTTCCGTCAACGTTTCCGAAGGTAAATAACTTTGTTATACACGCGCTACTAATGTACGACTGCATATATATCTGGCAGTTAAGTTAAAATTTGAACCCTCCTAAAATTGGAATATGTCACATTTTTAATTCTGAAATCTCTCAAGTCTTTGAGGCTTTTCTTAGATACTCCATGCGCAAAGAGTTTTGGTGGTGATTACAGTCATGAACTATATAGGTCAACACAATTTAGATGGAAATATTTTTAAGGGTTTTACGAATCCTAATTTAATTATTTTATTTTAATTATTGGGTTTTAAGGACCGGTATAGCCAGTTTCGATCCCGCAGATTTTTAACGACCTTTATACTGATGTTATTTTTCCGCTGAAACATTTCCGCTGAAACAAAAATATACAGTTTTATAAATAGAGACATAAGGGAATTGAAAATTTGTAAATGTAATCCCTCATCTGTAGAATAGGTCATATATCATATATTTAATCAGCGAATTCCTTGATCGTATGAAAAATGTTGTGTGTTTAGTTGGGTCCCTTTTTTTATTCAATTCGGAATGATTCTGAAGAAAACGAAAGCTTATTTTAGAGTTAATCTTTTTCAGAATAGAATTCCCAATAATTCTTTCCATTTAACAAGCTAATATTTTTTATAAAAACGACGAAAAATTCATATATCATTAATCCTCCACACCAATTTATTGAAAATAACAAATAATAAGAATATATCTAGAATAGATAAGAATAGATCTTAAATATTTAAGCAACCATTGTATATTTGAGTCGAAACAAATTTTCATTCCACCCAACAACAATTATGATGAGTAAGTGAGTAAGTAAACGATATTAAAAAAGTCCTTGAATGAAGAAATTTTATGAATTACAATTACAATTGAGGCAAAAAATATATTATCGGTATTTTTTAATTCACAAATTACCCGCAATCATGTAATGCTTTTAATAAGAACCCGCCTACATATAAAATTCCTTTCAACAATCACTTACTCAACACCGTAATGAAAAAGTAAAAACAACAAAAAGGTGATAGTTTTCGGAAATTTCACACCAACCTGCATTTTTTAACATTATCATAAACATCTCGCAAACGCTGTGCACTTAAGATCAGCTAATAATTTAAGCGTGTTTTCTTCATCTCCTCATCTCTTTCAGATTATTTTGATTTTGCTGCGTCATAAAACATCCTTTAAATTAGCTCTAATTGCACTTATTGGCCAAAAATGTACCTTTGCCTCCTTCCTTTCGTCACACGTAACCTCGACGCCGTATTGCCAGCAGATTTACGCTGCCGTTAGTCGGAGATCTTAAAATAATTATCAAACTATTTTGGCACCTGTGCTCCTTCTTTAAGGGCGTACAGTACGTACTTTCGGTTCTGTTCACAATCAAAGATTCAGCGGCTCAGATCAAAGGACGGCTTTGCAGTGCTTCACTCACTTGCATTATGTAGAAGTATGTCTGTATGTATTTATGTATGTGGTTGCTGCCTCACTTAAACCCGGTTTTTTATGCTGCCTTAATTGGAATTTGCTGAGGCATTAAATGGAAGTGGAATTTCTTAGTTCTCACTTAGTAACGCAATGCGCTCGGAGGATGCATACAACGGAGGCCGCCAGCGCAGAAAAAGGTGTGAACTGATTGACCGAACAAAAGCGCTGGCCATTAACCACCAACATATAAAAGATTTTACGCATTAATAATAGCAGCCGACACCCACCATACTCACACACCCTCACACATAAACAATAGCTGCTTTTCAAAATATCCTTTATCCTTTCCATGCATACTATATACCGCTATATACTTGTTAAATAGCTGCTCAGCATTGCGCATAACGATCCTGGATCGAATGAATCTCAATTGCACTGCTTCCCAATAGGATAACAACGCGTAGCAAATTCGTCCTTTGTTTCGAGGTGTCGGCTGCGTGTGGATTATTACACCCGAGCGGCGTTTGTTGCATTACCAATTGTTGTTGCAGAGCGTATTGGCCGACTTGATTTGTCTACAAACTACTGCCAACAACATAATGTTCACCAATTTCCAAATGTACTTGCGTGTGTGTAAGTGTGTGTGTGTGAGTATTTACTTAGTCTCTATACAATAGTTACTTATAAAGGGCTTATAAAGGACCTCTTGCCAAATGTTCTCTGCACACTTGTTCGAATTTGTTCTGCATTTCTTATTTTCAAAGAGAGGCACACACGTACATAAATACTGATGGAGATTTTAGTCCGTCCGTTTGTAGGCGAGAATGAGTAATTGTGCACAACATCTATTAGCATTAGCTATTTGGGCTGTGGCCATTGTTCTATGGAAATAATTGGATTTTTATAAACTCGATAATAGCGCAGACTCTTTGTCTGCAAAATTTCTTCCTTCTCGGCAAATTAAAAGGTTATTTTTCACATTTTTTTACTGCGGTGTCTTTAACGGCTTAAGTACATGTACTTAAGGGTGCATAATCGCAACGTACATATGTACATATACAAGTAATTTAACGATGTATGTGTTAAAAATGCTTTGTATTAATTAATTAGATTAACTTGAATTAATTAGATTAACTTAAGAAAAGGATCGTCAATGAATAAATGACTAGTTACCAAGTGTACAAAATAATAAAGTCGTAAGATGGAAATTCAAAACAAATATTATGTTTTGTTCTCAGGAAAGTAAATGATTATAGAAAGAGCACTACCAAGCTATATCGCGATTATCTTTATTGTTTCAAATTTATGAAGAAATCTAGTTCAAAGGGTTGCCACGTTTTGACAAACATTTGAACTAAAACGCAGAATACTCTGAACTCAAGGAAAAAGGAAAATGGTCTAGCGCTCTTACTAAGGCTTGATTAACTCACTACAAAGTTTTTATGAATTTTTATAAATGTGTCTCATGTCTTTTTGTATGCTTTTATACCAAGTTTTATATATTTTTTAAGACCAAGAACTATATGAAACTGTAAGTGGAAAATCAGGAATTCAGACCGGTTACTAGACTTGAGATGGCATATAGACTAATGTGAAATGGGTTAAAAAAGGATGATAAAATAGACAAATTCGAGCTCGGTATTCTAAATAAAGATACTATACGAGGACAGACCGATAAGTACTTAGCCTCAACTCCTAATGGTGCCACTAGTGCAAGAGAAATTTGCTAACTTGTAGTACATTCTCAGCTACTGTAATTTAAGCCGAATCAGACTTCTAGTTTTGTTTTGATTACGTGAAGTGTAGACTGTATCGTGTGAACCTGCTTCTAAGAAGCAGAAGACTGTCCTATCGCGCCGAAAGGTGATGGTCAACGTTTTCTGGGTTTCCCAAGGAGTGATTTACATCGACTGTCTGGAGAAGGGGAAAACGACCAGAGGTTCACAGAGATTTTACTTCATTGTAGAGATTCTACTAAGCCGAATTATTGGGCCGATTCGAAGGCCAATTGCAGAAAATGCGACAGACTTCCAGAAAACGTATTTTTCAGACGCGTGAAAGAAGTTTGAGAATCGCTGGATTAAGTGTGTCCAGCTAAAAGGAGACTGTTTTGAAACGTTGAGAGCTAAACGGCAATTTTTTCTTTTCTAATTTCCTCTTTTTTTTGAAGGATAAATTCGGTCCGCCTTCGTATATAAGCACGGTTTCCATTTATCCACAGAGATTTTCCTGATATACTGCTCATTAATTTCTTGAACAATTTAGTTGACATCTTACTTAAATTTTGACAATATCGTGTAGGTGGAATTTCTTTTAAAGTTCTCCTAACAATTACAAATGAACCCTGCAACATCCAAATTTCCACTGTTGGTTTCAATTTGCGGTCTGCCATTTACAATAAAGCTGATTTCTTAATAATCTTCAATTCAATAAATCACTCAAGCAAAATTTACTTTTAAAACCCATCTACCTTACTGACTTTAATATATTATCAATTATTCTCCGTTATTTGAATGTAAGTAAGTATGCATATCGGTTTTTATTTACCTTTTGGGTAACTACCAAGGTCAGAAGAGAAATCATGCGCTTTAAATACGCACTCAGAAAAGAGATAATTGATTTTTGCACCAAAACAGCGAAGCCAAGAAAACACAAAAATAAATAAAATGTCAACGCATTCACACCCGCCGCAAAGGACATACAACAACACCCTTTGCGATGCTGGAGCGCTGGAGCGAGCAAACAAACAAACTAATAGAATGATTTATGCCGCATTGCACCTGGAGTGAAGAAATTTATTACAGCAACACAAATAAATCACCCCACAGCCACTGACAACAATATTGTCAACCAAAACAGCACAACAACAACAGCAATAACAACAACGGACAATAAATGGTGTTGGGGTGCGAAGTGAAAAGGATGCGAAATAGGATAACAATTTGTAACGCTGACTTACTTGGTAACATCGAGACCTTTGGGGGGCAACGGCAGCAGCAGCAGCAGAAGCAGAAGCAGCAAGCGAAGTAACTGTGTGATGTGTAAAAACGAGGCGAGTATGAATAATGACTTCAGTTTGACGTTAGCATCGTCTGCCAAACACACACACTCACACTTACATACATAGAGTATGTAGTTACATAGAAATTCCCAAACTTTCTTCTAAGCTCGACAAACAAAGCAAATAAGCGTATCATTGACTTCTAAAGCAATCCGAACAAATTGGGTGTGATTTTCCAGTCGACTGGAAAATAAGTTGCAAGTTTCTAATGCCATTTTAATACGAAAGCGAGAGTAATTGTATTCGATTTGTATCCGTTAGTGGATGCTTACGCTTCCTTGAATTAGATTTTATTGCTTGTCAAGTAATTAATCGCTCCCAGCGGTAAACGAAGTGTCGATCTTCGATGTTGTCGAGAGTGCAAAGGGAGCCGCTGAGCTGGGGGCGAGCTGAGAGAAAAGTCTTGTACCTTTAGCCGAAAAATTAATAGCGACATCTACGACCATAATATGTGGGTACATTATATAGATAGCAAAGTGAGTCGCAAAGCCACGCGAAAGCAATTAACAGTCGAAATATTATAAGGCGGGGAATAAATTGTGGAAGCTGCTTGATAAATAAGGTCCTTAGTGCGAGCGCAAAGAATGTGTTGACACAAAGTTTATTATTTCCTGTAATTTATCAATGAAGTTTTTTAACCTGTGTGCGTAATCTTATAACATTATTAGATGTGCTTTGAGAAAGCTTTTAGGCTCGGATGAACTTAGTTGCAGTACATATATTTTTATACGTAAATACGTATTGTTTTTTCTAAATGTAACTATCATACTACATTGTGAATCGTGAGTTCAATATAAAATTGTAAAATAAAATGCTTTCATTGGTAATGCCAAAGGACCATGTTTATATCGACCAAAAGTGCGTATATGTTCACTGACCTAATCAGCAAAAAAAAAAACGCCATTTTGGATATATTGCTATGTGACCCTTGTTCTTTCAGCGTTCACGATTTACAGCTGTTGTTGGTAAAATCTCTTTTTCTTATGTTTATTTCCTAAAATATCAATAAGTGTGGCTTTAAGTCAAAATAAACTATATACCTATGCATATAATACTCGTAGGTCTAATAACCATATCTTATCGTACTTATACTTCGACCAAGTTTGCTAGGTTATCCTAAAGATAAATATGGAGTTCCATTTGTTTTGAGAAAGTTATTTAAATTGAAAAAGGGGTCTCTCCCGATTGTTCCTAATGGACATAGCATAGTAAATACCTCTGATTCAAAAAGAGGATCTCTAATCTTGTTCAATTTGTTATTTAACAAAATTTCCCTGTAAGTGCCGTGGAGACTGCTCCGTCTATTCATGTCGGGTGGAAAATTTATAAGTCACCGATTAAAATTTGTAATAGCTCCCATTTTCTTAGATATGAATATCAGAATTTATTATTAACAATTTTTTTTGAGATACCAGAAATAAGGGTTTCTGCCCTGTTATTGTTTTAATATTCTCTTACGACTTTTTTCAACGTTCTGTAATGAAAGCTCATAAATCCAATTCATCCATTTTCGACAACAAAATAAAATATGTATACCCAAGATAATATGTTCACTTTATTTTCAAGTTCAAGTGTTCAAGTTATCTCAAATATTGACCGTTATATGAGGTATAAAGCTAACCGAAAGTTTGAAAATCCTTATATTAGGAGTAGAAGTATTGACCCGGTTTTATCCATTTTTGTCACCAGGATACATTATCATCAGGAAAATACACCTTCTACATTTTATTAAGATTTCACACAGATTGACAGATATTTTCGGTAAAAAGTAGTTATAGACACTCAGCTCTTCATATTCGGTGTCGATGTTGAGAAGTTATGGTCCGAGTTTGACCTTTTCAACAGGAGGTGGGACTCCCTTTAGTCACTATTTATGCAAAGTTCTATGCCCATATCTTTCTTAGTGCTTAATTTATATATTGTCAAACCCATTCTCTAACTTCTACATTGATGAATATACATCCTTTCTGTACCATTTGTACTATCAAATTTAATGTTTCAGGTAGTTTTCTTTAGCGAGCTATCCTCTTTTAGTAGTTTTGAAAAAACCGTTAGAAGGGTTAGAACCGTTAGGTGTAGAATAAAAAACAAGAAACAAAATCAAAAATAAGAAATTCTTTAATAATAACGGTTTATCAAAAGTTTAAAATGTTTCCTTAATGATTTTGGAAATACCACATGTGTCAACGAAGCGTGCAACTGCCTAAATTTTCTTAATTGAAAACCTTTCACCGCCAACAAATCTGCAATTTGCACCACTCGATGGTGTGCAGCAATAAAATGAACAAATTAACAAGTCACCACACAGAATTAAACACAACTGAAGCTGCTGCAACAACCACAAGAATAACAAAAACAACAATAGCTATTGTATGTCACACAGTGGTAATCTGGTGACTAACCGCCAGTTCAAAGAGTTACATGAAAAACCAACCGATGTAAAACAATTATACACACACATATATACAAATATAATTCATATGTGACGAATAGACATTAAAATGTAAAGACCAGAAGTCAATAGGCAACACCAACTAATAGCTACCGGGCGCGTGTTGCATTGATTGCTGTCACGATGGGCGACGCATTGAACATACAATAATATTTATTGTAAGATCAGTTAGACGATGTTATGATCAACAACTCTCGCATGTATGCATACACATATATAAGCACGTAGAGCGGCCATTACTTTCAGCTACAAACCAAAGGCATTAACAAACAAGAAGTGGAAAAATACAGGAATAAGTATTCTTCGTGCTTGCGGCACGGTACGACAAAGGTGAAAGACTTACTAATAAAGCAGATGCATGCATCAACAACAGCAACACAATTGTTGGAACACGCTAAAACTTTGAACGCGCTTTAACCAATCACGCGAAAGCGCTGAACTTCAAAGCTAATGAGGTCCAGTCTGGCACAACGAGAGGCAACACCAACACCAACACCAACAGTATTCAGACACTCGACAGAGGAGAAGAACGCCTGTTTTACAAAGGAGGCAGCTGTGAAGGGCTTCGGTCGAATGATGTTCGGCAAACGTGCCAGGAATGCAGCACAAATCGCGTTGACGCTGTGGATGATTACGTTGATGCTCATGCTGGAGCGTTGGTAATTTTGGTGATAATGATGAATGTGTGTACATGGTTGCCAACACGCAAGGTAAACATTTTCAGCATATACGTTGTAGTTATTGCTCAATATTCTTTTCTTACCTCTTTCTTAACTTCGCACTGATTCCGGTCCGCAGCTTCGGCAAACACTTAAGTGCACTCACCCAGAGACCACATGTACACAAGCCTAATTTAAGCACATATGTGAGTAAATAGCATATACATATGTACATGTATTATATATGAATGTGTTAACATGATCAATTTGAATGCGTGTGTTCCGATCTACAGTGGTGTGCGTTAATAAATGACCAAGCAAAGTGGGCATTAACGAGACAAACCTCAAGAATCTGGCAGCAGCACTGATGTACCTAAGTACATCTATGTATTTATATATGTATTATGTGAATCGATATGTGCGCAAGCACTGGTCGTTCATACGGAACTTCCACAATATGGAGAGAGGGAGGAAGGTAGGAGAGACAGCAACTTAATCATATAACAACGTCAGGCCATTGGCCAAGACGCCAGTATAACATATGTACAAACATTTATATATAAATATACATAGCATATTCGCTGGAGTTCGGGCGTGAGTGTGGGCACGCGGAATGCTGCCACACATTCTCCGCTTTGTGTCGGCAAAGATCAAACATTTCCGATTGCGGCTATTTCGTGTGGTGATTGTGATTGTGGCGGCGGTAGGTCGTAAAGGAGTAAAAAAGAGAAAATTAGTAGCGCATGTGAAGAGGATTATATGGCGGATGAGAAGAATGACATGAAAAAATCGAAAAAGGCGACAAAGTGAGGCTATGTTGTGTTATTAACTGGACAAAGCATAATGAAAGAGTTAATATGTGTTTGTACATATGCATGTAGATGTACAAACATGCACGAGTATATAATAAGTTCAGCTTTTGGGGCCTCTTGAAAACTTGTATATGAGAATTTATTTGTTTGGATGGTTTTCTTAATGTTGTAAATAATTGAATTTTACGATAATGAAAATAAATCGAGAAGTAAACGTATGTACATTGTACCTGAGGAACGTAAATAAAAACTTTCGGAAAAAGAAAATTAAAGCAAAATATTGTTATCAATCGAAATAAATAAACCATAAAATGTGAGCTACACATAAGGTGTTGAATGATCTCTTCCAGAAAGCATTTGAGAAATTATAAATTGAGAAGTATTTTGGAATAGAGCTGCCACCTATAACGGAAGTAAAACTGAAAATATTGCAAATTATGTGCAAACGTGAGGTGTTTAGAAAAGTTTAAATAGACGTCCCTGAGCGAATGAAACGAAAATTTATCGAGAGATGAAAATACACATCTAAATTTAAAAATTATACCCAGTTTATACAATTGACTATTTGCTTTGGTTTTGTTGTAAATATTCGCGATTATTTTTCTGGCACGAGTTGTTTAGCCTAGTAATATTTCAATATTTCTTAGTGTTGAAAATCTTAATAAAATAATATTATTTCTATTCCGCCTAGTATTAACTCAAACTTTGCATTAGGGTTACCAACTGTTAAAAAAGGTAAAAGTTGACTTCAAGTTCCCGACATGATGAGATCTTACTTACTTACGAACAAATAATATATACATTGTATATGAGCTGCTTAAGGGTTAGGCCAGTCTAGAGTCCTGAAAAGGCCTCACTTTGACAACTTATTCCGGGAGTAAAGAAAAAGGAATCGAATTTATTTCTTCTAGGCTTTATAAAGAATATATTTGAGTGTAAAAATTTTATTTTGATATTTTTTTTGATGGCGGTAATTCTTGGAACTCAGACTTAAAAAATAAGATCTTAATCTACATAAGTCTCACTAGTAAAATACCTTCGTTTTTAGATTTGCATCAATTTTTCGCAAAATAATGAACTTAAAAAAAAATTAAACTTTTTATCAAATTAGCAGTAAATGGTTTATAAAAAATTATTAAGTCGATATGTGTGATAGTCTCCGGGTACCTTTATTTAGGGATAATATTTAGGGATAGTAGGTCCTCAAAAGAGACCTTAGGTCAAATAATGTCGATTGTTTGAAAATCATATGCAGACTCAACCCCTTAACGGAAATGCATGAATGAAGATTTTGGGAGAAATGTTAATTTCACTATTGATGTGATATAGTTTTTACTAGTGTCCTCTCGGAGCTTCAATAAACACTGAAGTAATTTGAAAACTTGTGGGGTTATGAAAGCCATATGATCAAAGCTGAATTAGAAGTGATGGAGCAATTTCAACAGCTTTTCCTTGTTCATTATTTTGAATTCAGCCGAAAAGCTCTTAAAATTCATTATACTTCCCCAAATACTCGATTAACATATACGTTTCATAATAGCTTGGTATTGCACTGTAACATAACCTCAAAACTTAAAAATCTCAGTGAAAAGAGCGAAATTATGTGAAAGCTATTTTCTTAGTGTTAATTTTAAAGTATCTTTGTAAAGGAGGGTACTTTTACATAGAAAATATTATTAGAAGCAGATGAGATCCATTAAGTTTTATCAGTGGAATTTACTGAATTGTCTCAATAATATTCCAGAAGCACGAATTCTGATCACTTTCTGCGGAGCTTGCATTGTCAATTGCTGAAAATATTACAAATCGTATTTGGAAAGTAATTACAATCAATACAATAATTATATATACAAAGTGTTCAGGCTAATTTGCACAAATTTTCTCTCATTCACTCGTGCAACCTCATGTATTAATGTATGTACAAACATACATACGTGCGTATGCCTGAAGTGACATGGAAAAAATCACTGTCAAGTAATTTAGTAATTCAGTGGCAGTTAATAAATAAATATGCGCTAAAATGATTATGCTCATTTCCCATGTCATTGCAGACAATGATGCCGCACTGCCGTTCTGTCGTCAGTAGCATCATTAAAATGCTAAAGACGCAATGGCAGACATATGTACGTGTAGATGTAGCGGAAGACCACCGGATGGAGGGTATGAAGAGGAAATGTGTTGCGTCTGCCTCTGCGGCAGTAAGCCAGCGGAAGTATCAAATGGGTGGCGTTTAATGTCACATAGTTCACTCTCACTATCCTCTCAGTACCCTCTTCCCACTGCCTGCAACATACAAGTGCGTACATATGTACATATATGCTCTTGGTGGCCGCACACACGGTCCGAGATCAACTAAATGATGTGGTGACTTGCAAAAGTTTCAATAAATTAATTTCATCTTCTTCATTTTTTCGACTTTTTACTAGGCTAACTTTTTATTCGCTTTGTTGTTTTGTTGTTGTTTTATTGTTGCTACAAATGTATTAGCAAGGCTCCGAGCCGTAGATGACACTGTGGCGTCGGCGCAATATCATTAGCATGTCGCCTGCTTTGACATTACGAGGCCTGCAAACTAATATGCACGCAATTAATGTTGCGCATCATCATTGTCGACAACAGCGCTGCAGTGGCGGGAAAGGTCAGATAAGCTTGAATAATAAGAAAATGCATGGCTCGCTGGCGATTGCAAATTTATTTCGTGGAAAAATGTTTAGTGAAATTTTTGGCGCTTTGAAAATGAGCCGTCGCCGCGCAACGCGTCTGTGTATGGGTCTAGATATTCACGCAAATATGTATGTGTATGTATACATATGTTTTGGAGGCGCATCCTGCCTACATAAACGTTTTGCATGGATGACTGCAATATGCTAATAAGCCGTACTTTAATAAGCAGGCAATGTATTTAGACTTTATAATTATACATATGTACTTACCATATGTAATTTAAAGTGTGTATGAGTATTTCAATGCAGAAATGGTAGCGTTTCATTAATTTTACTTTCAAATATGCAAATATCAGGAAGTAGAAGCGCATTATATTAAATTTTTTAATCCATGGGTGGGAGTACCTTTTCTTAAGAAATAATTAACAAAAAGGAATTGTGACTTGTATAAAAAATGTATTATGTATTTAAACAAAAATTTAATTAATGTGCATATGTACATGTGTGATTTTTAGTTAAATTTACTAGTCTTTGAGTCACTTTTTGGCAAAAATGGGATTTCATATTATACATTTTATGGATTGTAAAATATAAAAAGTCTTAAATAAAATTTAAAAAATAATTAGAGTTTACAGGCTTTTCTAAAAATACTGACTTAGGTAATTCAAATATAACAACAATAATAATAACAATATTAATACGTTCTGAAAAGCCGTTCTCAAATCGACCTTTCGAAATTAGGTAAATTTGTAATATTTTATCCACAGTCAGTTTACTCCAGAAATCGTGAAATGTATAGTTTATATGTATGTATATAAGAAAATATTTACAAAGAAGTGACTACACAAATATTGAAAACAATGAGTTTGTGAGTGCTTATTATAAACATATGATGTGTTATTCATGTTATTCATGAGGTTATTCAAACTCCATTTACCACAGCTGAACACGGCGGACGCAATTAAATAATTATTCTCCACACACATGGCGCTGGGATCATCCCAAAAACAATTTATGCCACCGAAATCTCCATTTGAACGCAAACGGCATTCATTTAAAACAATCCCGATTCGACAGCCAACAAATAAAGCAATCAACATTACAAACAAATAACAATGAAAAACAACAACAGAGCTACAATCAATGTTGCCGTCAATTTCTCAGACAATCACTTTTATTCTCACCCTTTATATCCTTCATAATATACATCGTATACACATAGATCTGTGTGTGCGTAATTTCATCTGTCTGTCCCTATTGTTAAGCCTTCGTCCATCAGCATTACGTCATGCGAGTGCTATTAGATGCGCACAGCAATGAAGGCACTACACATAGCACACACACGCACACACGCTCTCCAGTGTTTGCCACATACACTTCTCTATTCAATTTTGACATTTATTAACGTCAAAATAGTAGCCACGCCCACAACGTGGGAGTCTATTTGAAAGGACCGTCCGAGTAAGCAAACGATCCAGTCTCTGATTCAGAGGCACTTGGGACTACTTGTCAAAGACGTGTGAATGGAAACGTCAAACAAGCACTCAAGAACGATGCAAGCACATACTTTCGAATGTATACGAGCGCTTAGTTTGGCAACCCAACAAAATTCTTTTTCGTTTGCAGTAGTGGTTATAGAAATGTGATCATTTACAAGTTTTTTTTTTTTAAATGGAAGTATAATATTCATAAATATGGAATTTACGAATAAAGTTAATTCCGTACTTCTGAAAATCTTAACAAAATTTGTGGAAAATATTTTTTATTAATTTTTAATATTTTTAAAAATATTTTTCTTCAAGTCACCGTGTACCGTGTACCGAATATAAGAATTGAATAATTTTCTCCTGACTCTATACTTCAATCATACGATCATCATGCGAGTTATCGTAATAAAATAATTCGAGAACCTTTCACTAAACATTAAGTTAGTTCCGAATAAAATTGGATTAAATGGCTTCATACCTTACAGTAGACCCTCTATACCGAATATAATGATGTTACACTTCGAACTATTAGTTATTAGGTACCCAAGCTAAATCGAGTACTCAGATTTCTGGTTATGGAATTGATTTGAGAGTAGATATTTCAGACAATAAGTAAAGTGACTTAAATCGACCTATAAAATCCCTTACTAACAATAAATGATTTCAGAGTCTACACTTTTTATGATAAACTTTTATACAACTTAAACAGACATGTACATTTATTTCACAATCCTTAGATTTCATTTTAATTGTTGTCATACCGTCACTATTTTTATGCCAACCACTGTAAAATATGTCAAAACGATTGATAGAAAGGCACCTGACATAGCGAACAGACTTCCAATATTTCTAGTTCCAGTTTTAGCTACAGAAGTTTGGCGCATCAAAACCAACAGTAGCCACTAGAACTGTGAATTTCTACACACGAAAATAGCAAATACCAAATTGTTTCGCCAACAACCGCTGCAGTCAAAAATCTAAATAATATTTCCTTTCTTTTCATAGGCATTATATTAGCTGATTTAGTAAATGTAGTGTTTGATGGCATACTTAAACACATACATACACATGTATTTCTGTACATTCTCTCTGTATGTTTGTATGCAAGTGTGTGTGCTTGTGTCCAGTTGCATATCCAGACTTTCCGTCTTATTTCGTGGGAATACACTTTACTGTTTAGGTAGCAGTTCGGTGGAATCGATGCGGCTTGGTTGTTTGATCGACCTTTTTAGTGTAGCGGATTCCCTTGGATTCCCTCGGATTCTTAGTTAGAGTTCAAGGCAATAAAGAGAACATAAACAATACAAATAAAGAGACTGTGTGTGCTAAAGAAATACTACCGCATTATTAATAAATATTATGAAGCATCGCTTTCGGGCTTCATTGACTCATTCAGCTCAGATAAATTGTAAATTGTTGATATAAACATGTAAATCACGGCAAATGATGAAAGAAATAAGGGAAATAAAGCGCTTTGAACGTTAAAGGGCAATAAAAGTTCGTATTCCGCTCGAAAAGAATAAGTCATAAAAATTGATGAAGATAGTGGGAGGAAAAATATAAGAGTATATATGTTTTTGTAAACCTTTTCTTCCGCTGATAATGATAAAAATAAAATTTTTAAAATATATTCGATGAGAGAATAAGAAAGCTTTCATAGCTAACTTGAGGCAATCCAAATGATGCTACCAATAATCGAACGAACAAGAAATGTATTCATGTTAACTTTTTTTGTAACTACCTTGGGATATTTATATGGAATTTATCTGTCTTGATTCTATAGGAAATTGATAAGAAATTAATATTATTTATATTACAATGTGGCAACCAACCAAATTTCATCTCATCAAAGGTTGTTGCATATTTCGCCAGAACCCGCCAATGTCGACAGAGTCCGAATTAATCCTTCTAGCGTCCTGAAAATACCTGTCTCGAGCTCTCCACATTTAAGGAAAGGCTCTTTTCGCAGAGCTTATTTAGTTTTTACTTAATTGTATAGAGGACTTTAAAGACTTATATAGGTAGAAAGATGTTCTTCAAGACTTTGCTTTGCGGTTTCTTTACATTTGAATTAGGCAGAAATTTGTTTTCGAACTACTCGCAAAGCTATGGGAAATTTAAATGAATAAAATAAAAATATATATATATTCATTTTAATACATATCTGCTTATTTCACTGATTTTTTTTTTTTTTTTTTGTATTTGGGGAGGTTTTTATGTTTTGGCAGGGTGCGTCTTCAAAATGCGTCCTTACGTTGAAAAATTAACACATATGTGTTTATATATGTACGTTCATTACTAAAATTAAATTTCAACATAGTTTTGCACTCGTAAACCCGAAAAACTTTAAACCCTAGGCACTTAAGTTTCCGCTACAAAATTCTACTCCATTGATAATACACATGTACACGTGTCTGTATGTACTTCATTCGAATTTTTAACATTTTACCTACCTTTTTCGCTTCTATATTATTAGCATTATTTTAATATTATTATTTATAAATTATGCAAAATACACACCTCCGTATGATGAAATGATTTGAGCTGCATTTTGAATATAAACGCACATCAGTACTAATGAAAAGTATAATTATATATGTTAATAAGAGTGTGTTGTAAATGTGTTTACTTATTCAAACGACATGCATCATAATACACACCTAAATATATTTATTTATATTATGCAGTATTTTTGCGCACAGTTTTTGACGCACTCTTCTACCAGGGACGATTGTCATAGTAGTAGCTCTATGCTATACATGTATTGATATAATATTTCTATAACATTTTTACCATGCTTTAGTCACAATATTCGTATTAAGTTACGAAATATTTTTCAGAAATACTTTCACCTCAGAGCCCTTTTAGGACTAAAGGAATATGAAATGTTATTAAAAAATTGACTGCTAAATTAGCTATCAAAAGATCACCTTCTTTCTCAGGCACCTCAAAAACTTATTTGACTTTTGTCATATCTTGATTTTCCTTTCATTAAAATAGTTGTTGTTTTTGTAGTAGTGGTATACGATATACCCTCAATAATATAAAGTTTTGAAGAATGCTGCCGAGTTTATTGCCTTTAGTTACAAATAAATTTATGTCCGTTACCATATACCCGACTGTCATTGGAACGGCATTGCGTGAGAGTGTTTCGAGACTCGAGTCTTAATTATAATTTATATTACTGAGCATAACTGAATATCTCTGAATCTTGTGAGTTCTTCAGCTGAAAACATATAAGATTGAAACACTTAAGAACAACAAACCACATACTCGTCGTTCATCTTATATATTATAAATTATACCTCTATATTGAGTTCAAAGATTCGAAGATACATATTGTCTACGAAGAACAAGACTTTAGAGTTCTGAGGAACTTAGGAAAGAGTAAGACATAAACAAAAAAAGTTCAAAATGTTATATTAAGATAAGAAGAAAAGTCGATATATCTATATAAGTTGTTTATTTCAAACTATTCAGCGAAGCCGTTTTTCGTGGCCTCTGAAATAATATTAAAATAAATCATAATTCCCGTTTCGAAGAAAACACACCAAATCTTATTTTATTTAAAATTCCTTATAAATCTCACATTTTCATTATTTTTTATAAACTTATATTCGATACTGAAACATTTTTGGGCAATGAAAATTTAAATTAAACAAATTGTACAATTTTAAAAATATGTTGTAATTCGTAACTGCACAATTGACAATATTTACATACAAATTGGTTAAATTTGTAATTACAATATTTTTTTTGAGTTTAAATTATTTGAATATTTTTCCTCAGCTAAAAGACCACCTCTAATGTGCTGAAACGAACTCATCAACATTTTAAACACATAGATTTATTGTGTAATTTAAAATTGTTGTTAAGTAAGTCATCAACGATTAGAGCGACAACAAATGCTTAAAAAATTAATTTATTTAAATTTCTAAATAATTGCCGAGCTGAAAAGATTAATGTTACATTTGGCAGCAATATTTTATATTTTCGCTCTTTCAACGCCGACCAAATTAAACGACTTATAGCAAGCTGAAGTAAACATACAAACACAAGATACATTTACATTTACACTCACACACATACGTACGATAATTGCAGCACGCAGCGACCACCAGAGCGACCATAGAATTCAAAGCTGTACGCCACACCACAAGCCAAGCGGTAGCAATCACATAGCGGCGCATTTTAGCTATTTAATCATTGATTTTCGAAATAAATGGACATGCCAGCCAATTAATAAATGCAAACAGCATGAAAAGATCGCTGGTGGCAGCCGCACGCCGTTGAACCCCTTCCAATAAGCGTTGTCAAGCGTTCGGTGAGCGTTCTTTTCGCAAGCGGAAGGTGGCCGTCGCACGTCAACGCCAACGCCAACTTAAATTTTCCGCAACAAATTCGCACAGCAATCAAAGTGCGATTGAGTGGGTGATTGTGAGCTTTGCAGGCTGGCTGACTGGCTGGCACTTAATAAAATTTGGCAAACACATGACAAGCTGCGCAATTGACGGTAACACCGCTACCGCTTTGCCTTTGCTTTGATGCCTAATAAGTAAAACGCCTAGCGGTGTGTGTGTGCAGTGGGCGCTTATGCACATTATGCGGCCAACCTTTGGTATAGGCTAATTTGAGGGTAAGTATGTACGGGCCATATTGCCGCGAAACTGGGCCACTTGACGTTATTGCCTCAATGTTCGACGTTGCGCCTATGCCACCAATAACAGCGCCCCAATCCCTGCAACAATCATTTCGCCCAAAGTGACGCGCTGCTTAAGGTGCTCTATGCATGTTTATGCACACCTACATATATTTATATGCATGTGTGTATGTATTTATGCAAATTTATATTGGAAATAAGCACCGTTGTACTGTGGGATTGCTGCGGCGTTTCTGTAGACAGGTTTTTCGCTTTCTTAGTGTAGGCGCTATGTTTGTTTATTTGTTGTATTTGTTGCTGTGTTTGTATGTTGTTGCTTTTGTTGCAGTTATTGCAGCTATTGCAGTTTCTGCACGATGACTGTGTCAGCAATTAGTGTAATTGCAAATAATTTAAAGGATCTTTGACTGATGGCGCACAAACACACAAGCAAATCAGCAAATCACAGCAAATCGACGAACGCAGCAAGCGGGGAATAGCTGCAGCAGACGTAGACGTAGACGCAATAATGTAGATGTGCGGAGAGACGGCGTTGTGAAAAGTTATTTATTTGCATTTGCCATTTTTGGCTGCGTGTTGTAATTCCTCGTTTTGCGTCATTTAACCTGACTCGTTCGGCCATTGGAGCATAAATGTGATATATGTATATATGTGATATACATACATACATGTATGCATCTACATACACAGATGTACAGTACAGTTGAGTAGATGTACAGTTATTGATTAAAAATACGTATGTATCATATAAAAAATGATTCACACACGCTCGATTAGTTTATATGGAACAAATAAATTAGAAGATATTTACACCGCTATTACAAATCCGTGGAAATAAGTCTTTGTAAGATTGGAGAAGAAATTGACGACCTTGGTCCATTAAAAAACCTTTACTTATAAAGTTTATTATATGTACTAAACTTGCAAAGTCAAACTGTGCGCCTTAATAGGCACCACCCACTTGACTTGCCTTTAAGCTTCCGAAAGAGTGCTAACAATCATTAAAATTTATAGAATATCTTATAAATATGTTAATTTCATGTGTTGTCATGTTATGTGTTATGTTAGTAGTAGTTAGTAGTGTCATGTCATGTGTTATGTTATGTTAGTATGTTTATAAGTTATATGTTGTAATGTTAATATGTTTATAAATATGTGAATTTACATTGACGGAATTTTAAAGTAAATGTATAAATTATGTAATTTACTTATTACCAAACTATAGATTGTATATAAAAATTAAGAGGAAGTTGGCGCCAATCCGAAGCTAAGTATTTCTTCATTTGGTGTTTCCAAAAGAAGGGAGGCTTTAATTTTCCTCTGATATTACCTGGTCCTGGAGCATTGTATGCCTTCTAAGGTGAATAAAATTCGTATACCAACAGTATAAATATATCAACTATAAGTTGCAAAAACATTCCACAAAAATGTACAGCACAATTTTCTCAGACGGTTATTTTAATGTTAAACAGGCACGAGAGGTAAAACATCTGAATTTTGAATTTATCATTAATAAAGCTATTCTTGAGTTAATTATATCAAAGGCAATTTTGAAATATTTATTTACAAGCAACGCAATTTATCCCGCCTCAAAGATTCAGCTGTTAAATATATTCATAGGCCATGTTCTTAATGCCCACCTTTCGTTTCATTCGATCGACATCAAATGATCATCAGTCGGACACGCTTCATTTTAATAGATTTAACTACTTTTAACAATTCATAATGCTGATGCTCGTGTCATGACATCAATGGCTGAGCGAATCATTCAAAAACAATTGAAATCTCAACGAAATTTGAGAGTTGCAAACAATGGCAACACTGATTAGTAGCATAAACTACCACATAATACCAATAGTAAACGCAGTTGTGGTGAGTGCGGCGCGAAGAAGCAGCTGCGAGATTTTTACCCCACACACACACACACACGCGTGCGTCAGTTTAATAAGAATTGCATGTGTGTGTGTGTGCGTGAACGATAATTTCCTCCAACTCTTCACATTCGAGTTATTACTTTATTGCTACAACAAAGAAGGTAAGAATCATCAACAACAACTACAATATCATCAAAGGGAGGCTATGCAGCGTAAGGGTGCAATTGCAACTGATTTATTGCAAATACTTTGGTGAGAGAGCGTGTGTGTGTTCACAATTATTGTGGCGGAGGGGTGAGTCCTTCTGTACTTCAATGCTCTTCTGCAATTCGTTCGGCTGTATTTTGATTGCTGTTCTCCTTTGTCACCTGACAGTTGTCAGCCAGCTACACACACACGCTGACAACATACATTTGTTGTCAGCAAATTCGCTTATGAATAAAGTTGTTCGAAACAGGCAAACAACGTTAAATGCTTTAAACACAATGACGATCGCTTGACAAGAGGCGTAACAAATTTCAACACCAAACGTCAAAGGCGAAATTAATGAAGTCGACAAAAATTTGTTACACCAAATGTACATGCATACATGCACACATACATACGTGCCGTAGATTAAAATGTGTAAATTGAGGTTGTGTTGTTCTTAATTACAATAAATTGTTGGCGCTAAAATCGCTTTTCATAAGGAGCGCCTCGGGATTGCAAGTTTGCTTGTATATTTGTATGATTGTCACTCGCTGCTGGCGGTGCAGAAAAATTATTCTAGCGTTCACGAGGGACTAACCATTCCATATTCACAAGGGGTGACCGCTGAAGGCACACTATGTTTTTAAATGGTTTGTACACATTTAACTTAATTAATATTTAGAGAGGCTGTGATATTTTGATAATTACCTGATTGAATGATTTTCCTCCTTAATAAATAAAATTAGAATAGAAGTTTCACTTTAATCATAATTTTTTTGGTCAAAATTCATAAGTATAGTTATGTACGTATATAATAATAAGTATATGCAAAAGGTGGAAGTATATAAATTATATTAATTGCATTTCATTTGGGAATTACTATAAACCCTAATTTTAGTCTTCATGTGGCTGAACAGTTTTAAATCCCTATGCTTAAAAAACTATTTTGCCTTTCATGTCTCCTCTAATTCCGCACGTATGCGCTGCCGGTTTGGGCGCTGGAGTGTAATCGTTAGGATTTATATCAATGCATCATTCTTTGAAAAGAGAAAAGAGCCTCCGTGAAGGCGCGGTGAAGGGGCGGCGAAGGGGCTAGAGTGTTGAAATGCTTCCAAAACGTTTAAAAGAAATTGTTGGAGGCTATGGATGGAAATATTTGGTTCATACTACTGCTATTTTTGGATTAAACACAGTCAAATTAAAGAATTAAATTACCTATTGAGTTAGTTTATGCCGCTTATAACATAACTAGTCATCCAGAGGAACTGTGGACTATGTAACGCACGAAATTTAATTTCACTTATCAATTACGACAAGGTTAACTAAGAAAAACTTGCTATCGGGATACTTAATGCTTTGTACTTCTATATATTGGAAGAGGTTTATTCAATAGAAGTCCTTTCGTTGGCAACAATAACAAATATATAATTTTCGATATGTACTGAAGGATGAAAAGAGAACTGAACTAGATTTGTGATTCATCGCATTTTCTTTATATCATCATATAAAAATATCCAAATCATATCTTATCATTATCTCATGAAATTGAAATTAAAATTCATACGGAGGACCCAGCATATCACAGATAATTAGTAATTGGAAAATTTCCGACAATTAATTGATAATTTTGATAGGCTTCCTGTTTGTGTTTTAAAAATATAAGGCATTCCTTTTCCTCCACTACAAGGCTTCGTTAATATTAATTACGCTTAAAATATAAACAACTAGCTTCTTCCGCTTCCAGTATGCGACTACGACTTTTTAAAAAGTAATCAAAATGTCACTGACGGCCAACTATAGGTATGTATGTGAGTATGTGTCACTTCACCTCATCTCTGAGAGCAGAAGGAAATATGCTGCTAGGAAGCTCACTGAGGCAGTTGCGGCATGAAAAGTGGCCAAGGAGCTTGAAATCGAAAGAGCACTTTTTCTTATATTCTTGAAAATATGCCCTTTACACAAATTGATGTTGGTGGTGCGAGTCGAGGTGGCTGTGGCATAAAATGAACCATTTCAAGCGCGTTGCCAGTCGCGCAGCATATTTCGAACATTACGTTTTTAACAACATTACAAAGCAAAGCAGGCATATGCAATGAGCTAGTACGGTGTCTCCTTTATGTAGTCTGGAGAAAGTCCATCTAGTCTGAATCATGAATACTTCAAACTCAGAAATATCACAAACTAGGAAAAGAATTCGACTACTTTGTAGGATAAGGATCCGTCCCAAATACAGTCTAGTTTATGTACAAAATATACACTTATATTGTTACAACAATAGCAATATCACTATCATTTCAGTCACTTTTAGTGCTGCCTTGCCTCGGCATCGGCCAGAATATCCCATAATACTACAATGGGTTTTTGGTGGTATAATCAAGTCATGACATAAAATATTTCCAATTTCAACTTGTTTTCATCGTCTTGGTTTCCTGTAAACTTTTCTATGGACTAGAAACATTTTCTAATAACACTGAAGTGGGTCTGCGTTCCTAAAGACGCCTATACACGAATATAATTTTTTTACAAAAAACTCTCTCGATCGCAGTCGCTTGTTCAGAAACTAAGAATAAACTCAGGGATGTTATATGGTGACTTTTTTGAACTAACTTTGGAATCTTTAGCCATAAACCTATAAAGGTTGGTTCTTTAACGCACCTTTTGGGATTCCCGCTAAACAAGTTGAGTATTCAGAAGAACCTTGAACAAATCGACCGTTCACTGAACACTGTGCTGCGCCTTTGCGCTTCTTAAAGTCAACAACTAAAATGAGTAAATTCAATTCCACTTCACTCCATTTAGCCAACACCTTCCTCCTTAGCCACATATGCACATATGTATACATACAATATATGCATGCAAAAATTCTGAAGTTGAGCTTTAACTCTGCCACGGTTGTAGCATTTGGCGGCAATTGATGACTGTGCGAATATGTATATGCACACTTTTAAGCGTTTGTATGTATGTGTCTGCAACATTGAGTCAATGTCGGCGAAGATAAAAAGTGTCGGCATCCTTTGATCAGTGCGCATTATAAAATACTCTGGTCACGCCTTAAAGGCATTAAACGAGATGGCGCTCAACTACACCTAATGACAACAACAATAACCACACAGAACAAGCGCAACTATAACAACTATAACAACTAAGCGACAGGCAATAAGGATACAAGACTGAAGCTTGCAACAACAAGATGCCGTACTATGTACGCGCACACATATATACATTATATGCCAACAAAAGCCTGCTTGCACAACAGCCCACAGCGAACGAGGCTTCGCCCTGGCAATGGTCTGAAGTTTTTGCCACAGCTCGATGCTGCAATTCCTCTCATACATATGTACACCCAAAGAAAAAATACATTAAATGCTCGTGCAACACCGTGGCATATTCGACCGCCGAAGCTGCTGCAACGTCGCGTCAATTCGCTTCTGCACTTCCTGACGCTTTACTGCTTTTTGCCACACTTCCTTTGTCTGCTTGAGTTGCTTCGTTGCTTCATTGGTGTTGTCGGTGTTGTTGATGTTGTTCTTGCTGATGATCGTTTTGTTACAGCATTGCAATGTTTTGCGTCTGGGCTGGTGGCGGCGCCGATGTGTTTTTTTGATGTTGTTGTTGTTGCCGTAGCTGGTGATGGCGATGTTGCCGATCTTTGTTGCTGTGGCAAGCATACTTGCTGTTGATACTGGTGATGCTGGTGCTGCAGAGAGAATTTAATGTTTATATTCATCGTAGTTCTTGTGATTCTTATTGTTGTTGCCACTTTTTGTTACTGTTGCCGTGCATTGGCTTCGCATATTGGCATTTTAAGTGATTACAGCTGCAACAACATGTGAGATCGCGACAACTGCGCCTCGGCTCGCCGACACTGAGCCGACAATGCCATGACAATGGCAATGAAAGGCGACTAAGGACTGCATTTCGTCGATCTCCGGCACCCCATTACCGATCGATACATAGCTCTTAAGCATGTAATTAGAGTTTTTCTTCATTGTGCCGCCTTTTGTAACCAACTTTTGTCATGTTGTCTTCTCTTTGTGGGGTCAAGCTGGTCTCTGTACAAATTTAATATGGTCACATTTGAGCAAGTGTGCGCAATTCTCAGGCGCTTGAGAATGTAAGTTATTGAGTAATCATAATTGCCTGGCTTTCAAAAAAATTTGTTCTTCATTCTTCATTCATTATATTTACTTTGACCATTTCCGTCGCAAAAATCTTTTATATTACTTTTAACGCCAGACTCAAAATTTTCCGAATTCCGAGTGAAAAATGCATTCCATTCTCTTCTACTTATTAGGAAAACATTTGTTATTCTTTTTTGTTGTGACACACAATATTTCTCAAACAATTTTGAGGGATGCTGCCGAGTTAATATTCCTTTCCCGGAAATAAACTCGGGTCCGTTCGTCTTAGGTAGACTCGACTGTCCTGGGAACGGATTAGGAATTCGTTAGTAGAATGGATCGTAGGAAACGGTTCTTTTAATCGCTCTTTTGTGCTACAATAAGATCGATTTTCCCAAAGAACTTAAAGCCAACGTAGAATCAAGTTTAGGAGCTTTTAGAGTACACACTTATTTAGTGAACGGTAATTGCACAATTTCATGAAGTTGAATTGTGACCGAATATGTTTCTGAACAGCTGGTATAAATCACGACTTATTGAACATGTTTGAAGTAAGATTAACAGCACACTTACAGCTCGCGGCTATAACTCCTTTTCAGTGTGGTTACCCCAGTTCTTGTTAAAGAAGAAGCTGAAAGACATATCAAGAAGCTTCTTAAGCTTTTTTCGTTAACAGAGATTATTTTAAAGATGACTGTTCGGATGTTTGACTTGATAAAATATCGATATCAAATATTAATGTACAAGGGTTTCCAGACCGCAGAGTTTAGAAACCAAATTTAGCAGAAGAATCTTGAAATTGGATGAATTACTGTTAATCCAGACTTTGCGTCACCAAAACGTTCAGCTGCAGTCGGACGTCATCTTTTTATTCGTTCTTTATAGTTCGCCTAATAAGATTAGAGGTACTCGGTAAAGGAAATTCTGTTATTGGTAGCACTGACTTTTGTGGTAATGGGGGAAAAATATATGGTTAGAAAAACAATTTTTAGAAGGAATTAAATCCACTATTCAGAAGAAAAAATACTAACGCTGCGAAATTTCAATTACACTTTACAATAGCGTTATTTCTTAGAAAGTGTGCAAACTAACCGATACAATTTTTTCAAAGTTCATTCCATGTTATTTCAATAAAACGTTAATATAGTGACAAATTCTTTTTTATATTGTTTAAGTTTCAATTAATTTAGTTTATTTTCCTTCGCAATTAGAAACCAAGTGTTCATTGCTTTTAATTTTCAAATAAACACAAAAATACCAATATTTTGTTGTTTCAAAACGTTAACACTTTACATACATACCATATATGTATATATGCACATATGTTTGAATACATTTATGTATGCATATATACAGTGTCTAAATATTTGCCTTTCACACAAAAAAGTCGATAAACCAATAAATAAACAATTAAAAGAACTTAGCACACAAATACATGAATTTCTGTGGTCACTATACATGAAGATCCTTTGTAGGAAGGGTCGCTCTAGATGAGCTTCTGTGCCTCTTAATTAACCTGTGTGTACTTCGGGTTGAGCACATGACATGACAAAATGCGTTCACATTCATTTGTATTAATTTTTCTTCGTTTTCGGATGTATATTTGAAGAAAAAATCGGTATCTCTAATACTTATGCGATGAACATTTCCCTTTATATACATGTAGACCTAAGCACCAGTTAGGGAAGTTACATGGCTCACAATCGAAATAAAAAAGTGATCTCAAAAGTACACATTATAAATGGTTTAATGAAGAAATTTTCTGCAATACATTTCGTGGGTGGCCTCTTCACACTATTCACGCTTCGCTCAAACTTTACTTATCCACTTTCATTAAATCTTAGAAAGGGCAGCCTTTGTCTTCGCATTTCAATTTGTTCATTTTATTTCCGTAAAAGCACAGCATAACAGATATTATTCAAATACAACTTGCTGGTGTAAGCATACATAGTGGAATTTTTTCCTTAATACAAACAAATAATGCTTACAAATTATACCGCGTTTTTACGCTTATTTTTGGATTGTATAAGTGACGAAAAATAAATGATTTTTCCGAAGAAAAATCCTTTCACTTTTTACTTATATACACTGCTGTGAAATCGACTAGTTATATACTACCTTACAGCTACAGTAACCCAATTAGTCAGCTAAATAATATTGTATATAGCTTCAATTTGTTTGTCGTTGGTGTTTTGAGATATTATTTGAAAATTCAATAGTATTTATTTTTTCACAAAGCACTTCAGAGTAATCTTTTTATAAATGTTTGGAAATTCAATCTTGGGATTTCCTAAAATTTTCCGAGGAATATTTAATAGAAATATTTTAACCTTCTAATGAAGCACTTGAGGCTCATTTTGGCCTTTTCTCTCTTTGTTTTTCACCCCTCTATGAAAAAACTTCGTAAAAGGCATTTTTTAAGAATAGTTTTAATCACTTAATGATTAAAATAAAATAACATAATTTTATACATTTAAAATTAAAAAAAATAAATATTTATGGAATTTTAACAAGAATTAAAAATTAAATAAAGATTGTTTAGTTGAAAGGATATCCACACGCGAACGTTCGCATTTATTTACCTATGAGTTGTACTTTTACTTTCGGAAATGTCTATCTTAGAATTTTTAATTATTTGCCAACTTTATTAAATGTGTTAAGATCAATACATTTATTTGTCAGTTGTTCATTTAAAATGTACAACTTAAAATTAAGTATTAAGTATTAAGGCTTATTGAGTTCCAAAAATTTTACACATACAATATTTACTCACATATGCCTAAGCATATGGCTTAATAGGGATGTGAACAAATTTACTTTAAATATAACAATTAAGAAACCTACCTTTAGGCCTCACTTCAATTTCTTGAGATCAGAATTTTCAAGTGTGACTATACCGAAAATCAAAAAACAATAATATAACAGATGTAACAGATATTTTGTAAATATTAGTAGTATTTTTTAATTAAAAAAGCTTCATTAACTAATTAATTAATGAAGAATTAATGAAGCTTTAATTTATTAATTAATGAAGAATTAATGAAGCTTTCTTAACAATTTTCAGTTGAAAATAGTTAGAAAATTTAATTTGAATAACCATTTAATGTGATACTTATAGCAATAATTTCACAGCCTTTAGTTACATATAATTTCCTTAACCTTTATCGCTTCATAAGATGCCGATAAATAGTTAAACACAATTCAAAGCGTTTATAAAATTTAATAACTCCGCTGATACTAAGCTTTAATGTCAATAAATATTAATTTTACATCTGGTAATAGAATATATTTTGCAATAAATTTTATCAGTTGCAAATAAAATTAAACCAGAGTATAAATCGTTGACCGCTATGTTTTGTAAGCCTAGTTGATATAATTGATTCCTCTTCATACAAAATATAATATATAAATAATATGAGGTTAGGAAGGGTTTGTTACAAATTATCCGCAGGATCATCATCACTTCAGGTATTTGAACCATTTCTCCTTGGCATGGTTTTCAAAGACAGTTATACAACACCTTCTTGGGACCTTTTCATCTTCCTTATGGTTTCTTGGTTTCTGCCCTATTTTGATGCATATTTTGTTCAATCTAAGCCTCTTCTCAGAAGTTTTGCTTGTTTTGAATTTTCTGATATTCAGGCCTAAGATATTCAAATTAATTGGTGCTTCTAGTATTTGCTCAACAACACGACACATATACATACTTATATACAATATATACACGCAATATAATCCGCTAAAGTCGTGTCAAATGCTAACTGTTATAATTTAAGCAAAAAATGTAGAAAATAAAGGATTTCATTGAACTTAATTGAAATGGCAAAAATTGCGAAAGCCACGTAAGTCTGATTTGGCAACCTCACATAGAGCAAACTAAAAGCCACAGATAACAACAACAAATGCAGTGCACTCACATTGCTAACAAACGCGACCAAATGAGAGGAACTAAGTCGAATGATGAAAATGAGCATTAAAAACACTCACAAGCGCACATACATATCCACACGAACTTGGGTACTCGGGTCAGCGAACAAAGTTTCCTTATACATACATAGATATAGATGAGTATGTAGGCAAAAATTCAATACACGATTACAAATAACAATTTCATAAATCTATAGTTACGTTTTGTGCTACTTGCTGTTAACGTTTTTGTTGTTGGATTCGTTTAGGTAATTAGTAATAAATTCGGGTAAATTTTGAACGCCGTGTGCGGTCGTTTGATTGAATGAAGTGATTGTTTTGCAGTTGCAATTGTGTTCGGAGATTTGTTGTAATTTCGTAAAAATTACTTCATTAAATACTTTTGATAATTTTTCACAAGTTTTATACAATTAATTCGCGTGATACGAATGAGCACAGTAGAAATTTAAGGCTTTTTAATTGTGTGCGTTAAAATCGGTGTTAAAACCATCGATATAAATTAAATACTTTTATGTATTTTAATTGACAGTTAGACATATATATCTATTATGTCTATATATATAGATAATATTTATATCTTCTATTGAATTTAAACGGATGTATTCTATATAGAAAATATATATAGTCCTCGGTTAATACCTCAGAGTTGGTTTCAATATTTTTTAAATTAATTTATGAAAATTGTAAATTAAATTGTACACTCATACACTCACAAAGATATTTAAATAAAAGTGAGTGATTTAATATAAGTAAGTGTTAAGTAAGTAAGTAAGTTAAGTAAGTGATATTTTTAAATCTTACAAGCTGGTCTAAAATTCTGTCGCTTATCTACGAAATATTTATGGTAGAATCGTGTGTACCAGGTTCAGTATTGAAAATTGGAGCCGGAAATTAAAATATAATTAAAAATTGTCAGTTTCAAAAGTTTCTAGTATCACAAAGCAAAAAAATCTAAAGAATAAAAAATATATCGAGATTTCACCACAAATTTATGGTGAATAATGAAGCAATAGAAGTAAGTTCCTTATTTTGTTATAAGGCGAAGTTATGAACCGATTACCGATTATGGACACAGAATTATGTCGGAGTAAATAATATTATTTCAGGAGCATCCCTCAAAACTACGTCGGTAATATTTTCTATTGTTACAACAATAACAACAAAAAATAATACATTTCGAAGGTGCGAAATTCATTATAACCAAGATTTTGCTCTTGCAAGTTATTTAGCAAGTAAAAACAATACAACTTTTTGATAAGTAAAAAATATCTATGACCATTTATCAATTAAATAATTTTATTTTATAATTATGGTAAAATTTGTAATCATATAAGATATGTTGTCTTTACGTGATCCAAAATAAGAAGTTTGGGAAGCGGCCTTCCAATAAAAGAGTTAATGACTTAATGTTGAGGTGCTACAATTTTTCCCTTTGATACTGACCACAAAATTGTAGAAAATATTACATCAAACGAAATCACACAACCTTCAAAAGAATTCTAAATTCTACAATAGACTAGGCACTAAAAAATTTCTCAATATAAACAACAACTTTTCGACCACAAACCTTCCCAAACGCCCTCCATATGATAATACATGCATATTTAATTTTCAGGAATACTTTTCGTTTAATATCCTTGCGCAAACATCTTTTGAGGACAAGCATTTATTTATCAAGAATAATCGCGGAATTTCATACTCTTAAAATACAATATATTACATTATTTAATATAAGAATCCTAAAAAACGAATATCTGCCACTGTCGATAATCACATCCTTTTACTCCGCGCTATCCTTTCTTTTCAGTTATTGGCCAGCTGCCCCAGCACCTTTCCACTTTCGAGTTAACACAGCTTTTAGTGAAAGATGTTAGTTGTACCCCACTCCTTACGAAATTTAAATAAATGTTAGATTGACCATTGTTCAGGCGCTTCAGAATGGACACCCATATCCTTAATTAAAGTACAAAGAAATCCAAATAGTCATGCAAATGAGCGCATTTGTGTTGGTTATCTTCCAGCTGCTGCACATGCCACTCCTGATACTCACCGCCACAGGTGAAACTTCCAAAATCTTTATAAAATATAAATTTATTTTCCAAAAATTTTTCCCATGCAACTCCTTTCTTTGCATCCTTTAGATTGCTCAATTTTTTATTGGTTAATTTACATAGGCACACATATTTACATATATCTAAACCCAACATATTATTTTCGATAATGTTTGGTACAATTAACACTTTTCATTCCTCTTTGCCGCCGTACTTGTTGAGGCAGAGGCAGCAGCGCCAATTCGTCGAAATTAAAATTCCCACGCAAATGAACAAATAAATTCTTAAATTTAAAATACATTCTTCCGCAAGCATCGGATACACATCAAGCCGACACACCTATACATACTTACGTGGTTTATATATATGTGAAAGTACACACATACACATAGGTGCTTAGGGTCCACAAATTATACAGAAGCGCTAGAATCGAATTCGATCGACGTAATCTGGAAACGCCCGCCAACAATGTGTGCCCATTAAGCGTTGGTGGCGGCAATAAAGCAGCACCACCAGCTCCCCTGCTCCGACCATAGCTCTTTAATAAGTTTGTATGCATGTGTGTACATCTCGCGCCTAAACATTGTAGACACTTTGTCCATTTTGTATTCAATATTGAATGGCTAATAACTAATCGCGGCATTTGCCCCAAAACAAGCACACAAATATTTTTGTGATTAGCCCTTTGTGACCTTATCAACGCTCGATGCGCGATGTGCGATGCTCGCTCCATGGGCGCACAGTTAAATGAAAAGCAAAGGGAAAATCTGCTTTCAAGCTGCCGACACAGCGGACAAGTGGCAATCGGTATCTTTTTATTTTCGATTAAAGATTCAAGTATCGAAATAGCTGCGCATGCGTGTGTTTGTGTAGGTAACCACCGCCACCAACGCAGTAGCCGTACCGCTGCTGCCATTGCCATTGCCCATGCATTTGTTCCTCGGCTCGGCAGCAGCCAATTTTATTCTCATTTATATTTATTTGCTTTGGTAATTTCTCTCTGGACCTTTGACTGCTCTTTGACTGTTCGGCTGGCTTCCCATGGTCTTAATTAGTCCTGCGCTGTGTTGGTTGCCTTCGCTGCACTTTGCTCGATTTACGCTGCAGGATGTTTAGGTCAGGTGTACGCGGTTGGCCGGAGCCTTGGACGCTGTGCGCAAGGTAGTTGAGTTGTAATTGTTTTAGACACCTTGACGCCGTGCGATTTTTTTAATCGATATTTTTTCCTTGAGTGCACATACTCAAGCGAACAAGAGACTCATAATAAATAATTGATGACTTTTTAATAGAATCAACAAAAGTAAAAATCGTAATTTTCATTTAATTTTCTTTTTTATTCTGTATAACGATCTATTAAATTCGTTATGCCAAAAAATAATTGTAATTGTTATTGAAGTGAAAAATAAATGAATTTTATGAGATTTATTTTTCTATTTATGTCACAAATATACCGAAATCCACAAATAAAAAGTTTCAGCTGGTTGACGACCTATTCCAAGAGCAGTCTGATTGAACCCAGAAATTGTCTGTTGAGTTGATCAGTTATAAATTTGGAAATATTATGGAAGCTGAGTCAAAAGTGGTAAGATCATCGGTCGGAAGCCCTCGAAAGATCGGTATTACCGCGACGATCCCACCAAGCCCAAGACCGCCATATCGAGTATAACATTTATCCTGTAGAATTAGAGGTTTTGAAGGACTTAATTGACTCCTTAACACATCGATAATTTGATTGCGCTTCTCCTCAAAACTCCTGCACTCGTCTTATGGTAAGTTCTATAAATCAACAGAATTATTCGAAGTACCCCAAACAAGTATAAAAGATGTACCTAAATCTTTGGTATTAAGTTTCAATTATTTCTCGAAAACTTCCTCTTATTATGCTGAGTTTGGACTTCTAGATTTTATTTCCAATTGCATAAACAACTTCATTCTTTTTTAAATAATAATTATTGTAGTAGGATTGAAGAAACACTGAAACATAGATAATAAAAAACAGGCTATCCTAGAAAATCATTGCCTTTTCAGATAAATGAGTTGTTACATATTTCTGAAATTTCTGAGTTGTTACGAAATTTTTCGAACATTTAGATTTTAGCGAGCTAAATATACGTAGTTGTAATAGAAACAAGAACTTAGAATTAAGGAATTTAAATTTCTTCAAGATTTCCTGAATTCCTAGAGAGAGAAAAAGTTGCTGAGAAATTAATCAGAATTTTTATCTTGTTAGCGAGTTCTCAACATAAAAGGGGAATTCTAAAATTAACAAAATCCAATTTAAAACCCGTTAGCAGATTCTGCAGAGCAGAAGAATTCTATTTTGCATGTTGGAATTCCCCTGTTTCCTCTTCAATATATAGGTAATAATATTCTGAAGTTCTATCACATGGGATCTCTGAAAGCCAATTGATCATCAGCAATTTTCTCACCAAATATAATGGAACACCATACACTTCTGAATATAAATATATAAGTATGCGCTCAGTCATTCTTATGTTTATGTAAAATAAGAAAAAGCAACTTCAAGTTGGAACATAAATCACAGTTATTCATATTCTCTGCAACATCACAATAATGCTACAATACTAGAAGATATTATTTCCTAAACTTTCTAAATTCACACACTTGAGTTATTTCTTGTAATTTCGTTGCTAATTATTGCCTACAATAAATTATATTCCACACTTTATTAGACATTTGAATAAAGAATGCAAAAAGGTAATATAAGTCCATGAATTATAAAGTTAGAATTCGGAACTGATTTGTTGGAAGTGTCTTTACATTCCCACACGCTTACATAAATAAATGCATATGTGTGTATTAAAATATATATGTCCATATACTATTGCATTTGACAGTCGCTTGGGACATATTTTACGTTGCTCAGAAACTAACTAAAAAGATATAAGCTAATTAGCTACTGAAACCACCACCAGTCTTTATCCGAATCTTTTCCAAATTCAACCACAAGGTGGGAAAGTCATTAAAAATCTGCATACGGCAATTAACTGCAAGTACTTCGCGAATCGTTCCACTGAAGGAACGAATTGACGTCCACCGCGCTCGAAGAGCCATGAAACTTATGTACGTACATATGTATTTATATATAAATGTATGCATGTAGTGGTAAGTGTAAAGCGAAACATATGCTTACTTACAAATTAGTTTAGTTTTTGTAAGTATTACATTACAGAGGCGGCAGTAAATAATATTTACAAAGGGTACAATTGGCAGAACCGAACGGGTGCATAATAAGGTTCGTTAAAAGCCAGGCTAGAGTTTTCAAAATAACTAATTTAATCATTTATTCTGGAAGTAAAGAAATAGGATGTGAATTTATCTCTTTCCTCCTTTATTAGACATATAGTTTGATATAAAATACTTCGGAATTGGCTATCTTCGGAATCACCTTTATCAAGAAAACCACGACGGGTGACGGTGATTCTAGAAATCTGTACATTCTGAAACAAAATGAAGGACGGGATCTTAATCTTCATAAGATTGCCAATTAAATACCCATGTTTTTAGAATAGATTCACATACATTTTTTGCAAAATGGCTGATCTGTAAAATAATGGTAAATGGTCTATCTATCTATGGTCTCCGAGCACCATCGTCGCCCGATAAGAAAAATACATTTTAGAGAAAATCAATAGAGCGACACTACTACAGATTGGTGATGAATATTTTTAAATTAGTATACTAATTGGGCCCTAAAGTGTAGTTTTAGCTCGACCTCGACTGGCCTAGTTAAGGGGCTAGGCCCTTTTTAATTTTTTTAGTGAATACTTGACTAATACGAAATGTTTATATTTTAATGTTATATAATTATATGTTAAATTGAATTAATTGTTACATTATGTATACTTAGCCTACGCCTCTCTTATTATTGGGTTGTTCGGAAAGTCATTTCGTTTTTTCCCGCCAGAGGACTTAATTACGTTTTTTCGAAACTAACTTCACACTTAAGCCCCATAACCATTATACGTCATGAGAGCTGATATTGCAAGGCTTGTGTGTGAAAAAGTTCTATTAATTCTACCCAGTAGTTTTTGGTTGGTGCCTTTTTAAATATGGAGAGCAATAAGCAGCATTTTCGTCATATTTTACTTTTTAACTTCAGAAAAGGTAAAAATGCTGTCCAAGCGAGAAAAAAATTGACGGATGTGTATGGAGAAGGCGTGTTAACAGTACGCCAGTGCCAGAACTGGTTTGCAAAATTTCGATCCGGCAATTTTGATGTCGAAGATGCACCACGGTCTGGAAGGCCGGTCGAAGCTGACAAAGATGCGATAAAGGCATTAGTTGATGCAAATCGGCGAATCACCACACGAGAGATCGGTGAGAGGTTAAATTTGTCGAATTCAACTGTTTATGGCCATTTGAAAGGCATGGACTTAACCTCGAAGCCCGATGTGTGGGTGCCCCATGTCCTTACCGAGCGAAATTTGTGTCGTCGTGTTGACGCGTGTGATTCGCTCCTCAAACGTCTAGAAAATGATCCATTTTTGAAGCGGATTATTACTGGGGACGAAAAATGGGTTGTATACAACAATGTTAAACGCAAGAGGTCATGGAGCAGAAAAGATGAACCGGCTCAAAGCGTGTCAAAAGCCAACATTCACCAAAAAAAGGTGATGCTCTCCGTTTGGTGGGATGTCAAAGGAATCGTTTTTTTTGAGCTTTTGCCGGACAATACAACGATTAATTCAGAAGTCTATTGTCATCAGCTGGACAAATTGAATGATTATAAATATATATAACAAATATTTATTCATTATACGAAAACTGTCTTTCATGTTCCCCAAAAAAAACGATGTGACTTTCCGAACAACCCAATATATGCATGGAAGTTCAATTCCAAATAAATAAAACATATAGTAATACTTGCCCAACCTAATACACGTTTAAAAGTTATTCATTAATTTTGTAATAGGCTAACCCTTAAAATTAACTACTAATAATACATAATTTGAATTTTTCTAAAACCTCCAACCCTCACGTATACACCCCACTGCATTGTCAATACTGCACAAATTCAAAATTTCGCTATAAATCACAAGCGGCAGCGAGTCGCGTCAAAGTCGACAATTCGTTAGCTATCCGTCAGGTAGCGCAAATTAGTGGAGGAATGATCAGGCTTTATGTTCGAACTCGGAATTAACAAAACGGAGCTTCAAAATGCTTCAACGCCACTTAAAGTTTGTAACACCGTTTAAGCTGAATGTTGGCTACTCGCTAGCCCTAGCTAATAGCTTGGGCACACTGACGACCATATTAGCTATTGAGGGCCTGAGTGTAGCCGCCTGACTGGCTATTTGAATGGCTGAACTGTTGCTTAGTTGTTGCTGTTGAGCTGACTGACTTACTGGCGACGGCCATAGAACTTAAGTTGGGGGAAATATGTACTTTCAAGTTTTTTCAAAAGCATTTTTAAAGTTGTTTTTGTTGTTTTCGCATTTTGTTTAGCAACTTTATGCTCGTTGCATTTTATGCGAAACGACAAAAATATCTTTGAAGTTACCGAATTCCGATAACCGAGTGTATTGAGTGGTGATGGGCGTGGAAAATTTGGTTTGCAATTTCATAAAAACAACAATTGTGGGGAAAATATGAAGAGTATTTCAAGAGAGTTTTAGGTACATGCATTGTTGTATCTCAAAAGTCGGTATACACGTATATTTGTATGCATTTAAGGATATATACATATGTGTACGTATGCATATATAATATATAATATATATATATATAAATAAATGAAATATTTTTCCCCTTTTTGGAAGTTTATTTTTATCGAATGAAATTCTTTTGTATGTCTTCCTATGAGATCAAAGGAAAGTCTAATTAACCTCTAATAGAAATGAAAATAAAAATTTGGGGCACTTTTTCAAATATTTAGATTTCTATTTATTTCATCGAATTCTAACGGTAATTCCGACTTTGAAAAGTAATACAAAAAACCTACACTAAAACCCGCTAATTTTGGAAATGACTTATCATAAGAAATTATTTAAATATGTATATTTGATATTGTAATAAAAACTTCGCACTGAAAGTAGCTCTTTTTCTTTTACTTAACTACATAATTTAGAAACAGTTTTTACTTGACCTCGATCTTGTTTTTAATGTTTTCTTTCCATTATTATAATACTTATTTTTGATTTACTTTAATACTATTATTTTCGCAGCTTTCTGCTCGTTAAACAAGTGATTAACAATTAATCAATTTCTATTCATATATAAATTAAATGAATTTTATATGATGAAAGAATGGATACATAGATAAAATCTAATTAACCGCACTATCAAAAACACACAAAAAGAAGAAATCATACTTACTGGTGAATATGTTATTATTATTAATTTTTTTTTTTTGTATTATGAATTATAATTATAAATTGATTTTAATTAAAACTATTTTAAACTCGTGAAAAGTAAATAAATCAAATAATATTAAGTTTGTATGAATTTACATAATTATAGTTTGCCGCCGCTAATAACATTATTACATTAGCGGGAATTTGTGCAATAGAAAGGGTGAGTTGATACCTTTCATTTAGAATATTGAGAGTTTTTTGATTTGAAAAAACAAAATCAGATAAGTTATGGTATACATTGTAAGAAATTTGTATACCAACAATAAATATAATATGTAAATACTAAGTTCTTACATAAAACTTTACGCTATTATACATAGACCAGAGATAGACAATACCTACAAAACAGTGCAGTTAGTTGGGCTATCCAGTATGTTTCAAAAGTAATTTTGCCATTTGCACAATTTTTTATATGTAATTAAGCCAGAGTTTCTTAATTCGTTTATCCATTCATAAGTATGTGTAATTCTGTAGATGCGCCCTTCAACTCCGACTTAAACCGTGGTAGCTGCTCGGGTGGCGCACTACTCAGACGCATTTAATAAATCCTCATCTCATCGTTAATAACAAGCGCACAATTTTCCAGCCGCTATAAACGGTCTCATTAGAGGGTCCAACCACTTACGAACAACCGAAACACATATTTTTCCTAATATCTACCACCTATTCAGTAATAGCACACGCATGCACAATACATTCACTCACTCGCTTACTCTGAAGAGCTTTGCATTCAACACACTTACCTACGAACGCCTCCAGTTAGTGTAAATAGAGGAGCGCAGCTGACAAATCCGCCACTTAGCTTGCGTCGCTGACGAACGCCATAACTACCGTTAAAGCACATCTTCCACCATTGCGATTTTTTTCATGCCAAACACTGATTGGCTACATTGCATAGCAAACGCCTCGTTCTCTCTGCTTAAATGTGTGATAAACTGTAAGCGGCCGAACTCTTCTTACCAACCTTGCAGCGACGAGTGCGAGCGTGATAGCAAGCTCATGTGCTGGATACACGGACGCATTGTGTGTGCCTCTCTAGCACATATACTCTCCCTATGCAATTGGCTCTCTTTACAATAAATTATTGCGGGCCTTAGCATTTAGCTCTCTCGCAAGGCTCACGTGAATATTCTCTTCGTTTTTTGTTTTTCTTCACCAACTTAAGCAACTCACACCACTTTGCTTTTGTTTGTGCGCTCGCTCTTGTAGCACGAAACTTGTTTGGCTGCCTAACCGACTGTCTTGGCTTGACTTTGTTAATGCCTGTAGGCTGAGGCTGCTGCCACAACCACTGACGCTGGGCCCATTGTCGTTAGCGGGATCTCGACTACTCACTCATTTGCTTAGTTAAGATTTGATTGTCGAGTTTAACTGTCGACAAACAAGACACGACACACGAATGGCACCTTATACCGATATACACAATCTGCTCTACAACAACAAAAAGCGCAAAAAAATTTGCGTTACCATACATACATTTGCGGCAGCGGAGAGAGAGCGGTTAGAGCATCAGAAAGAATAAGAAACCAATTGAAATGCAGGCATACGTATAAAATCGGCGTACACCACCACCACCACCACCATCACATGGCAGCGAACATCTCCTCATATATACGTGCAACAGTACTAAAGATGGGAAAAATTAACAACAAGCAGACGTTAGCTACACGAAGTAGGGAGAGTCGGCAAAAAACTCGAAAATCAACTTGTCTAGTTAGCAAACTTCAATCTAGTTTCGAACAGTTGACTGCGAAGCGTTGAGTGAATAGGTTGATTCGTTTGGTCCGTTTGGTCCGTTTGGTTATTAGTGCGCTATATCGGCCGTCCAAGAGTCAATCAATCGTATATTAAAATTAACCATTAACAAGAAGACTTGAAGAACATAAAAAACGGGAGTATGACAATAACAAAAACACAAAGAAAAAATAGCAAATGGTAAATAGTATAGTTTGGGGCACATATAAACAGATTTAAAGGTATATAAACTTACATATATATATATATATATATATATATAAATAAATATATGTACATACGAGTGCTTGAGTGCAATGAAATATTATGTCGTGTTATGCGCAAGTGGCAACAATAAATAAATGAAGCGGCTAATCAGAGGGAATCTCAAGGAGAAGCGTTTGTTCTTGAGAAGAGTTTGTTGTTTTGGTGCAGCGTCGTTTAGTTCGTGCAACTGACTGATTTGTAATTTGATTGATTTCAATTTTGTGTCGGCTGTCGGTTATCCGCTGTCAGTGCTCACCAAACTGCAAACGCGTTTAGATGTCGGGTAATTAGTAGCTGCTTATATGTGAGTTAGTTGCAACATTGAGATGAATTTATAATCAATAACAATTTTAAATCAATAAATAAACATAAAATAAGCAAGCAAAACGAAAGTGATTAAAAGAAGTACATTCCAAATACTACATTACTAGTAACAACAAGTGTTAGAGAAAATTTTACCTTGAACAGAAAGAATTTTCTTGTGCGAAAATCAATAAAATTAACCATTTACACCACCACACACTTGTTTTCGACAGTCGCCATACATAAAAGGCGCTAAATACGCTTTTAAAAAACACATACGCTTAACAGAACATGCTTTGTCCGCTCACCATGCGTCCCGCTAGCCCTGCTGAATCTGAAATTTCCGTCGGTGGCGCACCCAGCCCACTGCCACACCACAATCAACATCAACATCAGCAACACCAGCATCAATCGCTTGCGCATCCGTCGCAACATCGCAGCACAATCGATTTGCTGCAACATCAGCAAATTTTAATGCAACAACATGCGGCCGCCGCTGCCGCAGCCGCTGCTGCTGGACTGACACGCGCCGGAGCCGGCGCCGCCGAGGAGTATTTCCAACCGCTGAAACGTTTACGTATGTCCAGCGAAATGGAGGAATCCGTCATTGGCAATCGTACACCCAGTCCGGCGCAAACACACGGCGTTACATTACCAACAACACCCACATCTGCTGCAACAACTGCTAGCTTAAATTCTATGAATGTCGCTAGCACTGCCGTGAAGTCGAATATTGAGGGTGTGAAAAGCTTTTCCATTGCAGATATTTTGGGGCATGAGAAACGCGCCACATCCACCTCCCCAACACCGCCATCACATCAGCAACAACATACAGCTGGTACTCCTACTCGTCCATTGTTGAGTGCCAGCAGTCTCCTGCAACCACGCGCTGAGCCGCTTGATATGGTGAGTGCAGCTGCAGCGGCTGCCGCTGGCATGCCACATCCTATGCTCTTGCCAGGCGCGCAGATTGTGCGTCCTTGGGATCATTTGTTGGGCCCAATGCCGGTACGCCCGTTTATACCCTCGGCATTGTTGCATTATGAGCAGCGTTTGGCCTTGGACTATCATCGTCAATTGCAGGAGCATTTCAATGCACAAGCGCAGTTGTTGCGCCACATGGGCATGGATATGATACCGTCTGAAAGTGGTTCGGAGCGTTCGAGTTCGGCAGCTAGCGATTGTTGTTCCCCGGAAATTGCACGTTCATCCGGTGAGCCATCGGCGTCAGCAGGCGCACAATCTATGATTATTGGTGGTGGTGAACGTGAGCGGGATCGCGATCGCGATCGTGAACGCATTTCGCACACCTCAACTTCATCGAATGGTGGTAATAATTTATGTGGCGCTGGTAACGGTGGTTCCAGCGGCGACAATGCGGCAACCGATGGTTCGAATTCGAAATCTAAACCAAATGGTACACCATTGGACGCGCTCTTCCAGATGACCACAAAAGACTTTGATGAATCACAAGGTGAGTTTTGCAAACTTAAGGTGTTATTCATAGTAATAAAAATATTTTTCGATCAAAATATTTATTAAACTAATTGTTTCTAAAGCTTTAACAGTTCTCGAAAATGTTGAGTAGCAGCAATACAAAATTTTGGCTGAGTGCTTATAAGATTATTATACGTGCCCAAAATAGGTATTATTAAACAAGAGAGTCTTAGAGTTGTTGTTGTTATATAATCTTGTTTGGTGTAAAGATGTAAGCAATATATTTCGGCGGGACATACTATAGGGAAATGGTAGTAAGATGAATTGCCTTAAGTGGACATACAAAAAGGTTGTTAGGGGCTCTTTGCATGTAGGATATATGTTGAGTATGTCGAGGTCAATTCTGGATAAGTCTAAATCTACTAAAATATCCAGAATGCAATTGCAATGGGTTCTCTGTGGTTTCCCGATGCAATTCGAGTTCTTGAGTCGTGCCCTATCGTTTTCCGGGACGCTTAATTATTACGTCCAACAACTAGTTTTTAAGCTTCAGAATCTTATTACTCCAACTGTCCAGAGTCAAACTCTTTGCTTTTAATTTTTAAACCATACCATAAGTCCATAAGTACCATAAGTTTATACCATAAGTCGGCGACATCAGTCAAAATAAGTTTTATTTTCAAAGTTTAAACGGTTTAGTTTGGTTTAAAAAGCATAGGAAATATTTGTCTACATTAAGAAAAGATAGGTCTTTTAACCCAAAGTACTTATGTCACGAGAAAGTGTTGATCTCCTAAGAAAATCTTTTAGTTGCTTTGATTCGATGATTTTGTAGTTCTTATAACAGTTCCTTTAATTCTTATTATATTTATATTCAAAAAGATATAACGGAAGAATATTCAATTAAAAATAACAATTATAGAGCTAATTAACTACTACTTGCACACAGTATCAAATATAAGAATATAATACATAAAACGCTTGGTTTATGCATCTTTATGACCCTGCAAGCATATCTGCTTGTATATATATATATATATATATATCTTATACATATTTATTTGCATGGGCAAGCAGCACTGAATTAAGCTAAACTAATGAATTATTGTGACCAGTTTCAAATCAATAAATAGCCATTAACTTCTCTTGCATAAGTATATATGTACGTGCATGTCTTTGAATTTCAATTAAATGTATACGAATTAAATTAAACGAAGCAAATTTATTACTTTATTCATTTATCGCCATTTTGTGCTATTCGATTTAATTACTAATGTTAATGGTTAATGGTAATTCTAAAAGCAGACATAAGAACATGCAAACTTTTATAGGAGTAGTAACATGAATATATACATATTGATTTAATTAAGACAACTATTAATACCCATTTAACACAATTGTGATATATTTAAGTATGTGGCTTTGTAAAGGGAGTGTTATTTTAATAAAAAAGTGAATGTAAATAGTAAGCAGATAAAAAAAAAATGCTTATTACTTTTTGCATTTTTGTATTCTTTATTTAATCTAGTTTTCTTTTAACTTTTAAATATTTTAAATGTATTTCTTTTAATTATCGATATCTTTACATAATCTTTAAAAAACTAATTAATATTTTTTATAATTACTTAATTGATATTTTTATATTTCTTAAAATGTTTTTCATTTATATTTATATATATTTATAATAGTTCAGTTTATTGATTGTAAAAGAGAATTTTGTTTTATTTTATTTTATATACATATATATATTTTTTTAATTTTATTTTTTTACTTTACTTTTTTTGTTTTATTTTACTTATTTATTTATTAATTTTTTTTATTATATTTCATTGACTTTAATTTAGTTTATTTTATTTTAAAATATGTAATTATAAAAAAATATATATAATGTAATACATGAAAAATTTAACTTATTTATTATTATTTTACTTTATTGCTTTATTATTATATTTTACTACTTTATTAAAAAAATGTTTGAACTATTATACATAATTTTAAAACAAACATTTTTTTAATACTTCTACACACACTGCAGTCTCTAATTTACATATTTTTTGAATTAGATGTATTCTAAAACAGACCAATTATAATTCAGTTAGTTTGCTATAGTTTTATTATTAAACAAGTAAGAAAGGGCTAAGTTCGAGTGTAACCGAACATCTTATACTCTCGCAAAGTGCAAGGATCACAGAGGCGGTGAAATATTTTCAGGTGCTGGCATAACTTTATATTAAAAAATGTTGCGGAAGAACTCAACATTCATTATTCGAAGAAATTGTCAATGGATTGCAATCATATTTGGTATCTTATTGACTTATATTACAGGCCATAGACTCATGTACTTTCATTGTTATATTTTGCTTCATGTCAGAGATATTTATATTAAAATCTATCAAATTAACTCAAAAGTGATATATGCGATATAAACTCAACCAAAGTGGTTTAATAAATAGATTAGATACATGAGAAAAAAGTAAACCAGAGAAAATGAAATCATTATATTAGGAATATGGGGCTTAGACCACGGTCTCGACCGGTTTCATTCATATACAGCCCGAAACCACATTATATTTAAGAAAACATATCCACTTAATTTCATTAAAATATCAAACATATTGACCAACATAAACGGTTAAAAATCAGATGTAAAGTCTGGAATCCTTATATGGGGCATATTTGGGATAGAGGAAGATCTTCACCGATCACATTAACTCTTTTCATTATTCAAGTATATTAGGGAACATGTTTTCACGCAATTTTGCGAAAGTAACTTACACAGTGACCGACATATTCCGCATAAAGTCTGCTAGAATAGTGAAAATAATTATATGTAATACATGGCAGCTGGAAATATTCGTTGACCGATTTCACACATTTTCGACATTAATCTATGATATATCCGATATTACACGTTCACTTAATTTTGTTAAGATATCTTACATATTGACCGAAATATATGGTATAAAGTCTAGCGGGAGGTTGAAAATCCGTATATTAGGTACATGGGGCCTAAGGGAAGCGCTTACCCGATTTTATCCATTTTAAGCACATGGGCACACTGTTAACAGAAAGAGACGCTCTCTAAATTTCAAAGAGATAAGTCATATATTGATCGTTATATATTGTATAAAGTCTACAGGAAGATTGAAAATCCTTACATTAGGTATATGGGTGCTATGGGAAGTATTTACCCGATTATCACCATTTTTGATACCATAGCACATTATTATCATGGCAAGATAATCCTCCAACTTCATTACAATATCTTACATATTTCCCGATATTTTCGATAAAAAGTCAGATAGAGGCACTGAGGTCCAAATATTGGGTATCTGGTGGCTTGAAAAGTTATAATCAGATTTCATCTGTTTTTACGCATGAGATGGCATATCTTGAAAGCACTATTTGTACGAATTTTGATTTTCATATCTTAATTGCTGCTCGATTTATCTATTTTAAAGTGAAATGATCAGATGAAACTTAAAATTTTGTTATATGAGAAGTAGGCGTGGTTTCTATCCAATCCAATCCAATTGTCAGTTTTCACAATGTGACATACGAATGTAAATATAATGTCATGTGCCAAATTTGGTTTCTGTTAGGGTGTTCTTGAGATATGGGCTTTCTCCTAACAGTGGGCGGTGCCACGCCCATCACCAGAAATTTACACGGATTCATATGTAACCCTTTCGTATCATATTCGCTGGAAGATTTAATGTTTCTGACGTCTTCCTTCAGCGAGTTATCGTACTTTTAGTAGTTTTCAACAAAACTTTTGTGTGGGAGGTGGGCGTGGTTATTATCCGATTTCACAAATTTTCTCAGCATATGAAGAGATGCTAGAAATACTTAGTCGAAGCAAGTTTGATTGATATAGCTTTAACGGTTTCAGAGATATATATATTAAACCTATTGGGGCGGGGCCATACACAGTTTTACAAAAACTTTTGGCCAAAAATGACCCGCCCTACTAGGATCCTCCATGCCAAACTATCAAATAAACTATCAAACTAACAAATTTCTAAATTTACTGCTTAGTTATATTACTTTATCTGTTTTCGATTAATGGCGTTTTGTGGGCGTGACAGATCTCCAATTACGCCTATCTGCAATACCAACCGTCTTACGGTGATAAAGAACACGTGTACCAAGTTTTATCAAAATATCTTAATTTTTACTTGATAACTTAAGTTATCGGTTGCACGGATGGACGGACGAACGGACAGAGAGTCACTCGGATTTCAACTCGTCTTTTCATCCTGATCATTTATATATATATATGTCTATATCTAACTCGTTTAGTTCTAGGTGTTACAAACAACCGTTAGGTGAACAAAACTAATATACTCTGTAGCAACATGTTGCGAGAATAAAAAAAAATTAACTTGTTATTGAAATTGTTAATGAAAATTGCATATAATGCATAATCATCCTCATGAGAATATTGTGTTTTAAATTTTTGCTAAAAGTTCTATTACCGTAAAACATGTGTTCTTCGAATCGCAACTGCTGTCTCTAATTGTCATTCAATTTTGCAATACCAATAGGAAATATTTAAATAACAAAATAATTTCAACGCGCATTATTATTGGCCCACAGCTTCTGTTACAACAGAACAATAACAGTGTTCTATTGTCATGGTTTTCGAGTTAATTAGCGGTAATGGCTTTCTAAGTGCGCCTACTGTTGTCCTTGATTCACATATATGCAAATACGTACGTATACAGATGTATGTATGCGTGGATATGCTTAATCATGGCGTCTCGCAACTCGTAAAATGTCGTTGAAGCGCTCAGGTGCACTCGAAAATGTCATTAAGTGGTTTTCCTTTTTTATTCAGTTTTCAATATTTATTCAGAAGTCACTGAAAATTGTTTGTTTCATAATAATTTCCACTCTCAAGCCTACTTACGCGCAATTAGCGCTAATTAAGTGCGCTTAACGTACTATCTAAGTCATCGTTTGGCGACGGTGAGTGCAAGAAGTGTAAAAGATTGCTGTGCGACACTTGAATGCTGGCGATCAGGATAAGTAACTGATTTAAATATAGCTAAGGTTGAGATTGAGTGCAAGATCGAGTATTGAAAGGAGAGATTCTGAAATATTTACACTCATATGTATTTGAAGAAAATTATATTATTATTGGATTATAATGATAAATTATGAACTGTTTATGTGATTCCTTTTCCAAAGAGAGATATTTAATTTAGACATTATTATTAAAAATATAAATTTTATACAAACATAAAACTGAATATAATTTCCACAAATTTAAGTTAAGTGTTAGTAGAAAACCTTCTAAAACTTGATGATAGACAGAAGCTAACTTTGTTAGCATATTTCAAATACATTTAGAATATTGCACACTTATTATATATTACAGCTATCACATGAAACATTTAAATAGCAGATATCACAACCAATTACTTGCCCAAAGAAGGTTTTATTTGATGACAAAACTCAATTTAACTGTTAGAAGAAACTAAGTATCAAAAAAAATAATAGAGTCAAAAACTTTTTTTTTGTAATAATTTGTTGAAAAAAAATTAATTGAAGGATAAATATACAAAAAAAAATTTGTGTACAAAGCATAAAAATTAGAAATATTCATTCGTTAAAACTTAAAGAATAAGTTTTGTTTTTTATGACAACCAAAATATAAAATTTTATGGAATTTCGTTAAACATATACGCACAAAGCCCTTAAAAATCGCATAAGGTGCTCAGCAAAAAAGTCTGATATTCTTAGAACTAACATTAAATATACAAATTGTTTAAAATTTTTTAAACTTTTGAAACGTTTATCTCTCAAAAAGCTGTTCAAGTAAAAAGTAAAATAATATTTGGAAAGCCTTTAGCGAATCTTTAAACGTTATATTTACATGTTATCTTTTCATTGGGATTTCAGCAGCGACATATACATATCTGTTGTTGTCTTTAATGCTTCAACATATACAAACAAGAATTTCTCTAAAAAAAATTGAAAAAATGCTATCACTTATATGCATGTATGTTTGTATGCAGCCTTATAAAACTTGCACACAATTTTTTTTTTTGTAAACTCTTAGAACCGCTTAAATACCCACTTTCATTTGGAGACATAATGTCTGGGTAATTTGTACCGCTAGATAGGCATTTAATTAACTTGTTGGATATTTAACTAATACGAGCAAAATGATTCCAACGAAAAGAAAAAATATTTCTTTGGAATCTATCAATTTTCCATATATACACATAAGTACATACATATATACTTATACCGTACTTATCGAATATGCCAACTGCCTATCTCTGCTGGTCAAGTGCTGTTTGTAAACGATTAGAGAAGGCCATGAAATGTATTGAACATTGTATTTCATAATTTCTACACTCACCAAATTCCATACTGTGTATCAAATATCACTTTCACCAACAGAACGCACAATTTACGGTGACTAGCTCGGAGATGGTGTGTATGGGTGTATGTCTGGAAGGCATATTGTGCGCGCACGCTGATGTTTGCAAGTTGTCACAAACCAGCCCCAATGACATTTTCTACCAAAACAAACCAACCTACAATATTAGAAATTGATTTATGTCCAGTCTTGGGGCGGAAAACGATAGCAGCTAGTATCCTTTATGCACTGGTGTCTATATATACGAATATGTGTGAACAAATTACTACGAACTATTTAGCGCACAAGTATACAGACATACATGTATATATATATGTATATCGTTTGGCTCACTAAAGGTTCGTTGGGCTCACTAAAGATAAGACCACATTACTTAATGATGATTAAGTGCGGCACTCGAGAGACTTTGCTTCTCACCACAAAAAATTAGAAAAAATACTGTCTGAACAACTCAAGTGGTTAATGGCGCTCAAATTACATTTAAATGATTTCGGGATAAGCAGTATTGAAACGTATTGAAGTTATTTTGATATTTTTAATAAGCGTATGCGACTTATAAAATTGTATATATGTGTATGTTTACGGGTGAATGAAAATTAAAAAAAAAAATTTGGTTACAGCCTTGATGGAAAAAATTTTGAATCTGAAAATTTTTAATTTTGCAAAAAATTTCAATATTAAATGTAATATTTAAGCTTTGAATTTTTAAATTTTAATTTCGAAAAGTATTAAAAAAAAAGAAATATTTTCCTTGGAAAAAAACTAGTATTTAAAAAATTGTTGTGTTTATATTACATACATATGTTGTCTATTTACCGAGTATTCATTACTTTCCTTGAAGCAGACAAATACACTTGGATCAATATTTTTCAAAAATTATATTTAAGGAAAATTGAGATGAATTTTTCCAAAGAGGAATTCAAAATATTTAATTACCTTCGTAAGATTTTATATATTTTTTTCAGCTGTTGGAAAAATGGCTGAAAATAACCTAAAGACTCTCTTGAGTTGTGCTCTGTTCCTCTTGAGAACGAATTGCATACAGAATCTCATTTCAGCTAATTTTCAGCATACGTACATGTGTACATACACATATATTTGCGCATGTGTGTAAAGATTTGCATAAAGTATGCAAAATTAAAATCTTAAATAAATAACAAATTTTATTCATTTATTTAATCGATCCGCTGACTGGCATCGTTAATCAAAGTTAAAACTAAAACAACAACAAAATCAAAATTAAACATAAAACATTCTGCCAAAAAATCTAATTAAAACGAAATCCACTTAAAAGTCCCACAACACACTCTTTTTCAACATGTGTATATAATATGTGCATACATATGTATATGTATATGTATATGTATATATGTTAATATATAAATACTTGCGTATTCACGGCGCATTAGGAACGAGTACAGCTAATTTGTTATGTGCTATTAACTATTCCAATTTATTTACTTTTTTCATCTTCATCGATTTTTATTGTTGTTACTGTTTTATTGCTATTTTTGATACGAATACTCCAGCATATGTGTGTACGTGTAGATATTTCGGTGTGGGTTCCATGCCAAACGGTAGCCAAATACATTTTGAAGGTAGCAATAAATTTTCTTTGAAATGAGCCGCAACAACGGCTGAAAAATAGCAGTGGCAACAACATCAACAGTAGCTAAATAATAAGAAAGCACTTGAGAAGAAAAAAAAATCAAGCAACAAAAAAACAAATCAGTAACAACCACTAATGGCTGGCAACAACGGGCTACTAACAGAACATTATTAGATTGTGCATATGTGAATACGTTAACTTAATTAACCCGGTTCCAGCGTCAAGCCCGATTGATGATCATGCTGCTGCCTGTGATGCTACCCAAAAGAATTTATAACTATGCCTGTACATGTCTGCTTGTGTGTTTATATGTGCGTAGAAATGTACATTTTGTGGGCGCATGCATATGTGTTTGCTTTATATATTGTAAGTACACATACTCGTATATATACCTATTAATAAATCAGTAGAGACTATAATGAAACCAGCGAAATGATTGTGACTTTCAATGATCGGCTACCAGGTTTTGGCAAGTTGTATTGTATTGTATAATTTTAGTTTTTAATTTTTTTGTTGCTACATTTTTGCTTTGCAAGTTTGAACGACTGACAATTTTGCGTGGGTGGCCTTTTTAGGGAATAATAATCACGTCAATTAACTATAAAATATAACGAGTTTATAACAACATTTCATTATTATTCTTATGTCATTTACCATATACACATGTACATAAATATATGCATATGTTCAAGAAACTTAAAATGCTATGAATATTAAGAAATTATATAACAGAATAAACATTTATTTAAAAAATATTTTTTGTTATGATTTATGATTATCGATAGGTTGCTTTTTCAGCTTCTCAAAACTCTTTCGCTCTTCTCTCCAGAGCAAAAAAAAAGAAAAACAAAACTCGTTATTTCCATAGCACTAATGAAATGTCAAAATAACATTTTGTCAAATATACACACTTTGTATTTTTTTTTTAACATAAATTCGAAGCGGTTCATTAATCAAAGCTCATTTAAGGCTTTCTTCATCGCTGTTGGCGGCACAAGAGGAAATAGTGAAATAAAATGAGAAAAGTTGTAGTTATAATTAGTACAAAGACACATCCGCATGCATATAAACATAAGTAAATAAGTACATATATACATACATATACATCTACATAGATATTATACTATCAAAGAGGCGGTACGCTTTAATGAACTTGACATACGGGAATTAAATTCATGAATTATTAGTTTATGCGGATTTGGGCCCAGATAACAAAAAATTAACGGAACACATACATATGTACATGTATTGGGTTGTTCGGAAAGTCATTTCGTTTTTTTGGGGGAACATGAAAGACAGTTTTCGTATAATGCCTTTCAAATGGCCATAAACAGTTGAATTCGACAAATTTAACCTCTCACCGATCTCTCGTGTTGTGATTCGCCGATTTGCATCAACTAATGCCTTTATCGCCTTCCAGACCGTGGTGCATCTTCGACATCAAAATTGCCGGATCGAAATTTTGCAAACCAGTTCTGGCACTGGCGTACTGTTAACACGCCTTCTCCATACACATCCGTCAATTTTTTTCTCGCTTGGACAGCATTTTTACCTTTTCTGAAGTTAAAAAGTAAAATATGACGAAAATGCTGCTTATTGCTCTCCATATTTAAAAAGGCACCAACCAAAAACTACTGGGTAGAATTAATAGAACTTTTTCACACACAAGCCTTGCAATATCAGCTCTCATAACATATAATGGTTATGGGGCTTAAGTGTGAAGTTAGTTTCGAAAAAACGTAATTAAGTCCTCTGGCGGGAAAAAACGAAATGACTTTCCGAACAACCAATATATTTATTTGGAACTAGTTCTCCAGAAATTCTAAGCTATATATTATATAATGTATATAAAATGTAATAATAGTTTTAATATAATAATATTAAAAGTTATGAAACTTGAAAGCTTCGATATTGCATATATTAAAAAATAATAATAATAACTAATAACTAATTACTGAGTTTATCACCTGAGTAAATATATATATTTATCGGCATTGAATTTCGAGAGATTTTCCACTTTTAAGAAAAAAGTTTCCGAACATTTTCGATATTTTTTTTATAAAAAGCACTATTGTAAATTTGAAATTTTCGAAGTTTTTAAATGAATTGGTGAGTTCTTTTTCGAGTTTTTTTTTCAGAGACATCCAGAATGATGTTTTTTATTTGCATTTTGCACTTTTCAAATTTTAACTTTTTCTGTTTTAGTTACTAAGCATAGACCTATGCTCGCGATTTTTTCCAAAATAAGTGATTATTCTCGCTTTCCCTGTACTTTTCATAAAAAGAAATTAAAACTTTTTTCCAATATCATTCTAAGCAAGATAATAGGATTGCTTAAACATCTCGAAAAATATCTACTACATCTTTTGAAATTTTTAACTCTGCATTTTACTCTAAATAAATTATTTTTATAAGCTTTTTGATTGCAAAACACCCAATTTCGAAATTTTTCGAGTTGTGGAGAATGTTTTGCATTTTAAAGCAACGAAAAATGTTCTTTAATCGGGATAATTTATTAATGAAATGTTCAAAACCACTGGTATCTATTTTCGGTAGTAAATTTAGCTTTTATGAGCCCCCATACATAAATCTGACTTGTAGCTTTAATATATCTGACTTGTGGTTGAGGTTTAGTAAAATCGCTTTACATTTGTTTTCTTCTAAATTTAAAGATAATCCTCATATATATGTATTCATATGCTGAACTTTCATTTTCGCCATTGTGAATATACGCTGTGCATATATAGTAGCATTACAAAATCAAGTGTAATTAAAAGTGATTTGGCCAGTGCAGCTGCGCTAAAGACACCTGTGAGTTTTGTTAACTACAGTTTTTGCGCAAATCAAGCAAATCACTTTAAAAACTGTAATTTACTGTTCAGCAACAAATTGATAAATTGGCACTTAGACATTGCGACACGTCAGTTACACTCAAAACAAATTATGCGAAGCAAAGGCGTTTATAAACGTAGAGAGACTACAGCACATATGGGGAGCGCGTGGAACAAGCTAATGGCGATTAGTGTTTTTCAATTAACCACTTATAGAATATGAATAAAGCTTGTTCACACATTTTTTTTATGAGGTTAAAGATTTCAAACAAATTAAAAATATATGTGCTCTTATATGGACATACATATTGTATATGCACAGGAACAATCCAAACAATAATTTTAATATTTTTTTCCTTTTGTGCTTCCAGATAAGTCCCATTTGGACATTTTCTCGAACCGTCCACAGCCGAAGAAGAAACGCAAATCCCGCACAGCCTTCACCAATCATCAAATATTCGAGTTGGAGAAACGTTTCCTATATCAAAAGTACCTGTCACCAGCCGATCGTGATGAAATTGCCGCCGCATTGGGTCTCTCAAATGCGCAAGTGATCACTTGGTTCCAGAATCGACGCGCCAAGCAAAAGCGTGATATTGAAGAGTTGAAGAAGGATTTCGACAGTGTGAAAGTGTTCTCAGCGCACAAGTCCTTTCTGGAGAATGTCAATGATCTCAGCATATTGAAGAAGAAACCCATGCATGAGGCGGACGCAATGGTGGGACTGGCCGCGGCGGCCGCAGCCGGAATGGTGCCAGTTTCTTCTGCTGCCGCGGCTGCCGCTGCCGCACAAGCTGCGCTAAATTCACAAAAATGAATTAATCGGCGTATTGTTGCGCCATAAATACATTTTTTATACAAACAACTGCGAGAAAGGATGAGAACAGCAAGAAATATAAATGAAGAATCGTCAAATGTTATGTGGCTGCTACTAAGTGGCGCGCCTGTGGTAGTGGGAGTGATGTATGCAGTAGCAGGGATAGTGAAATTATTGAAATCATTTCTTCCTACTAATAGACGCTGCTGAGTCACTTAACGCTCGCTGGAAAGCAGTGGGTGCCTCAGGTGGGAGTTCAACCACCGGTCCACCAACAGCAAACAACGTTTGGCCGCGCCATATCAGAGGGCTGTTGCGTAGCGTTCAAAACTTTATCATTCCTTGCTTTTTGTTAACCACATGGCAGCGTATAATCCACACAACTTTATGACTTCTACATCTAAAACGTTCAACATTGCGTCTTATAAGCGTCGAAGTTCTCGAAAGCGCCTCGTTCATGGCACACGGCCGAGAACGTAGGCTGATCATCCCCTATGATCGTCTTCTCATAACGCAGACAAACATATAGAGGAGCATGTATGAGTATATACATAAATACATCGAGAGCCGTCAAGGGTTCAATGCAGAGCCTGGCTTGAATGTTGACAATAAGCTGAAGTGAAATAATAAAAAAAATCTCAAACGCAATTTTAAATATATAAAGCTTTTAAAAAAAAATTTTTATGGCAGATTAAGTATGGCGAAAAAAAGTATTAAGGAAAACAAAGTTTATAATAAATTTGGGATTTTGAAAACATTGCAAATTTGAGCACTTTTCAAATTCAAATATCATTTGAAGGAGTTTTATCTGATCTTGAAGTGCTGTGGAACCGCCTACTTCTCTTCTTTCCGAAAGTTGATGCCAACTCGAAATAACAAGTTAAAGCAAATTCATCTTCACTTGATCCTTTTTATGGATAAGAGATATTCTCAACCTCGGCTATTGGTGGCTGGCATCGAACCAAAAGCTTTCAGAGTTGGAGAGTCTTCAACCATCTGGACAAATTTTTCTAACTAGCTTAACCAAATATTTGGCAGAATCTTTCTTTGCTCCTTGTAGTATATTCTTATGGTTTACGATTCTGCTCCACATATTATATCTTTGTTTAGTTTGAACTTGAGAAAAAAATTTACTTTTTATTGCAACTCTGTCTGAAGTAACAGTTATTGGCAAGAATAGTTTTACATAGTATATATATAAATCAAAAGAACGCGAGTGCGTGGAATGTTTGTTTGGTGCCTGGTAATATTTCGTGTTTTCCTCCTTTATTATTAGACACCTTTGAAGAGTTCCATATTTTTAATGAAATGTTTTCAAATATATAAATTTTGAATTAAGTTTAAGAGACGGTTTAATAGTAATAGTAACCTCTGCTCTATATTTGGGGACAGTAATGGAATTTTTCATTGATGTATACTGAATTCTTATATGTCAAGGCGTCGAAACTTTGAATCGCGGTTGAAGGAAAACTTATAACCAGATTAAAAGATTTTTTGAATAGCTAAGATTCACCCCGGTCAGCACCAAAAAGCTTTGTATGGAAAACGAAAAAGTAAATCCAAAAAATTCACTTTGCCGACTATATTTGTCTGAATGATGAGGTGACCTACATTTCTAAAGTCGCATATAATTTTAAGATAGGTCTTTAAAAACCTATATTTATATCTTGGCGTGTAAAGGCCTCCTAAAAGATTACTTGAATACTACTTACTTTTATTACTACTTACTTGATATTACACCTTCTAACGTGCGTTGTTTGGAATGTTTGTCTTTTTAACACTAATCACTCAGCTGTTCCAAGTCTGTTCCGATACAAACCAACTTAATAATTATGGAACTCCAGTCTGACACTCTGAAGAAATAAAGAAGTACCTTTTTCCTATTATATATTCCCTAATAGAAAGAGCACGAAGGGCAAACAAAAATAAGTGAACTTTTTAATATCTCATTTTCACGACAGTTGGGGTTACGAGGGCAGTAGTAGTAGTAGTAGTAGTACTGTAGTAGCAATCTTTAAAACGGGTTGGAGCATAATTAATGATGTTACAACAACAACAACATCTTACTAGCACTAAAGATGCACGTATTCGACTATACTACAGGCACCATCTAAGGTAGAAAGGGGAACTTTATATTCTGTTTCTGTGGAAGAAAATTTTCAATTCCGAGTAAAAATATTATGATTTATGCATACCGGTGAAGTGTGGTTATGGACAAAATCTGCTCTCTTCGTATGCATATATGGACAACGCTTTTGATGTATATGTATGTCTTTTTGTATTTATGAATATGTATAGGAATGTGCGTGTGTGAGTTCCGACGATTCATCGACACATAATATAATTTACTTTAATTTGTCTCTTGCTGATTATATCAGTAAATTAAAAACTGGTAGCAATAAATTCAAGCCTGCTTAGATTAGCGTCGCGTTGCCACATGTCCGCATTTAATAAATTTACGAAGTTAGCAACCGTAGAGATGAACGGAAAACCGAAGATAATCGTACTTTTTATAAACATAAGTATACTTTTTATTCTTTTTTGTTTCTAATATGCAATAATTTTGCATAATTTGGCCACTTCTGTTTCGATGTATTAACATATTGGTTATCAAGCATTTCACTCGCTCGCAATTATCGCTTAGCGCTTGCGTTTTTATTAATGATTATTTACAGCTGGTATTCATAAATTTGAGTTAATTAATTGTTAATTTAAACATTTTGGTCACTAATATTCACGACAACACAACAGCGAATAATTGAAATGCTGAAAAGCTGAAATGCTGAAAGAGCAGCGGCAAATTATGAAGCCTGGCTAAAAGAGTCGGAAATATGCAAACAATAATAACAACAAAATACTCAAAAACAACAAAATTTGTGTTTTGGGCACACAAAAGCGACAAAAAGCCACCAGAAGTGGATAAGACTTAAAAATTTGGTGGAATGCTACTAAATTATGATCACCTTGTCCAATCCATTAGCCGAACGAAGTGTTTAAATTTGAGCAAAAATCCCGTAATTAGATTGAAAATTTAATGGACTCCGCTCGTCGCCGGCAAGTAGCGCGCTCCACGCAAACTCTCGACCATTTTTATAGCGTTAAACCGGTGAAATCTTTTGATCCATAATTTAGTCGTCTACATACATATGTATGGATGTGAGTGTGTTTGTATATATGTACATCCAAATAAATTCATTAACACATATATGCGTGCATATCTGTGTGCTAATTTGCATAACTAAATTCGGTAAAATTGAAATTAATATATAATAATTTAATGCAAGGAATCGAACAAGTAGCTCAATCGATCAACTCCGCACTCTTTGATTTCACTCCGCACTGCCCCGCACCACTTTGGTTTCGCCATTGATGTTTTGCAGTGATCATCTTATCAATAATTTCCCCCTGAAGGCAGAGATCAAGCAGCAATTAGATGACAGCCACCGTGGCGAGGGTTGCTGCGAGTGCGTACATATGTACTTAGATGTGAATACCCTATAGGAAACCGTTGGAAAGAGTTGGTAAAAAATTCGTACTCAGTTGGAGACTAGTTACGGTATAGTTGAGGACTACTTGCGTTCTAATTCAAGATCATTTTGGAACTATTTTAAATAAAAATTTTAATTTAAATTTTTGTGCTTAAACACAAACAAATTATTAAAATATTTAGACACGTCAAAAAAAAATCGGTTTCTAACTATTTTATTCCACACGCGCATTTTTTCTACAGGGTTCGTTCATACCAATGCGCAAAAGCCTTTGGCAGAAAAATGAAACCATCATTGCAGCTAACAGAATGTGTGGTTTCCAGCAGCTACTGTATGTGCAGAGGCTGATCGATGGTACCAAGCGATAGATGTACAATTGTGTGTTTGCTTGTACATACATACATAAGTATGGATGATCAACGCTTGGCCTGCAAGCATTTGTTGCGGTTCACTTCAAAAGCGCTCCCCGCCGCCCGAGGTGCATAAGTAGTTTTAGCGCTGCGTACGGCCAATTACGGACGTTACGTTTAAGTCTGCGCAGCTAAACGCTCGTACGCACAACTACACATACACACTTGACGTTTATATACATATCTACATACATATGCATCGCCACGTTGCTCGTTAACTATTAGGCGTTGAGCGGCGATCGATTTATTTGTTGTGTTTTTTATTATTGTTTTTTTTTATACTTTTTAGTGCTTTCAACTGTAGCTTCTGTTGGTCCGCTGTTGTGCCACTTGCTAGTGCATTAGTCATTTACCCGCTATACTACACCGCAGCAGCGCTCATTTAAATAATCAAGCCATCAATTCAGCTGCTAATGATGCCCGAAATACACGCGTGCGGTGCGCACTGATTTGGTAGCGATCGTTACCGATCGCCAGCGATCAACATCGCGCTGGTCAGTAGCGACCACTGATCAGCTATCAGCTACCAGCTATTAGTTAGTTGTAGTACGCTATTGTCGGTTCGCTTTGTTTGCATTTTAATAGACTCCATAAAGAGGCACTCTAAGTGATCTGCGTGTGCGCGCGCTGTTAAGTCTCTAATACAATTCAATTGAATTTTTATTAGTACTTATTCTAATGGCTTATCTACTCGGCCCTCTTCTTCTGCTTCTTCGTCTTACCCCTTTATCATACCATACCTTGGAATTTTAATTTAAATGCGCTCATTGACAAAATGCAATCCGGCAATTTGAAATTAAATTTACGCTGCAGATAATGGAGAAAAGTTGAAGATAATCAGCCAAAACTATGGCATTAGCTATATTCAATATAATTAATAATAAGGGGGAGAGAGAGAAAAAAAGAAAATCAATAAACACCGTTGGGCAGTGTGCGCAGTCGCAAAGCGCTTTGATCGTTCGACTGCGAGGCATGGTGGTCGCCCCCTAAATGCTACCGGTGAACGCTGCGTACGCTCTGAGCTAAGCGTATGTGCATGTTCGTTTCGTTTTATTTTTCGATTTAATTTTTGTTGCTACAAACAAAGCTACAAACAATTAAAATCGGCTTAAATCGTCATTGCTGACGATGTGGCTGCGGCTGCTGTTAGGGCTGACGGTGGCCACCTTCGAAACTTCATACAACGCCGCGCTATAAATTCTAAAACGCATGTATACACTATTATATTTTCTAAACACATATTATGTACGTTTGTATTGCTTTGAGTGCATTAAACATTTTGGAATGAAATATCCTCAAACTCATATCGGACTTGTTATACTTAATTATAGGGTTTACCATTTTTTATTGGTCTATTTATCTTTTTTGCCGACTTTCGACAGCTTACGTTAACAGCTATGATATATGTACCATTCATGGGTATGTATACAATATGTTGTACGTGCAGACATTCGTATGCAGATATGTGTGGCATCGTCTTTTAATCAGATTTTTTCGGTTGAAAATCATTTATTGGTGAGAGAGTGGCGCAAGCCTTTGATCTTTTTTGCGTGATATTCTCGAATTAGGTGTGAAATGCTTTGATTAAAAGGGTCGCCAGTATCGGCGTTCGGCAAACAAGACTCCAACAAACCATTCGGAATCTGATTGTGTGTAAGCTGAAATACTTGTTTTATGGGAAGTGATTGAAAGATATAACTGCAATATTATAATAAACTTTATTTTCACTGGCCATATTTATATGTGAAAGTAAAAGTAAAACATATTTTTGTAAGCAAATATATTAAAATTTATAAAAAGAAACGAAAATAAATGTAAAGGTGAATGTATTTACTTCAAAAGCTTTAAGCTCAAAGCTCAATCGTATTCCATCAGAATTCAATGCTTTTGGCGAATGGGTCTTAAGGTGACATTATCAAGCTCTAACCTCTTTGCTGGTGCTAATAACTCTGAAGTTGTGGGCAATTTTAGTTTTCAGGTTAACCAATCTTCCAATCTTTAATAAAGCTAACCTTGAAAACTGCACTACTCGTGAATCATACAGAGAAAGTGGACAAAAATTTCAATATTATAATTTGTAACCATTCGCTTGATGAGCTTTCCACACTCAATCGTATCTGTTTTGTGAAGAAGTTAGTTTAAAATCACTACTCTTGCATCAAGCCGACCGTCGTTCATTAAGCTGAGGGAATAAAATATGAAGCTGTTGAGAACGTGGACCAGATGTCAGGATTTAATTTCAGAGTCTCTACAATCCCAAACTCATATTTAACGCCACCATAACTTATTAATTCCGTATCGTTATCAACTCTGATGCCACCAATATACTTATGGGGGATGGCTTTGCAGCCATCTATTTGTTTTATCCATTCAGTTTCCAACACTTGTTTTCCTAGTCATCGCTATCACGATAGAACTTCACGTCTTATTCTGAGCTAAGACATTCTAACTACTAGTAACTTTTAAAACGACGAATTTTCATTACTATACTATATATTATTTAACTATATATATATAGTTGATAACAACAACTAACAGACAAAATACTCACTCCTGATCGGTATATTGTCGGCAATTACCCACATTCGCACACTAGCTATCCACCGTGCCGTTTCAAGGGAAACTCATTGATACTTCCGTGAATAATCAAAGACGCTATAAATGTCGGCAGCGTCACTCTGTGTCGAACAGAGCGAGTAGTTAGGTGCCAAGTCTCATTAATACTAATTCACTAAATGTGACTAATGACGCGATTGCCACAAAACAGGGTTGCCAAGCGTGCCATGTGAATATGAATGCATAAAAACTCAAATTAAAAAATGAAATGCAAAAATACACAGAAATATGAAAAGAAGGTGCAATTATTTATAATTAATTACTGCATAATTTGTGAAAGCCTTTCAACATTTCGATATTCTCGCGTCTGCAACACTCTATCAGAATTTCCACCAGCAGTGCACCATCACCCCACTCACTTTGTTTCCTTGTTTTTTCGTTTACAATCTTGATTGCACATTCAAATTGTGAATGTGTCGCCAATCGTCGTTTGTTGTTGGCATCCCAGACTTATTTGTGCACTGACGCAATCAAAAAGCATACATACACACACAAATGGCGCTTCATCTGCTCGTTGTAGGGCTGAGTAACAGTTCGTGGCGCTGAACTGAGTTGGCTAAGCGACCATGGAGTGGACATTGATCAAAGTATCACTTAAAGTTTGATGTAAGGGGCCACTGCCACCAAGGTTGTTGTGCAGTTATAGCCAAGGAAAACATTTGAATATAAGTTCAAACAAAAAAATCACAGCAACAAAAAGCAAGAGTCAATGCAACTCGACGACACTCAAAAATAAAAACCAGTGACTTTTAACAAATTATAGGAAAAGTTGTGTCGACGATTGTTGAAGGGAAAATTTCAAGTTTTTGTTGCTAATTTGCATGTTTAGCATTGAGGTACATGTGTCTGCATGAATGTAAGAATTTTAAAAAAATTCTGCAAACATTTTTATCTGCCGCCTTTCCGCTGTGGGAAAATAAAGAAAAGTCCTAACAAATTGATTTTAATATCAGCAGAAAACCCTCTCTAAGCGTTTAGAAAATTCGAAGACATTTCACGCTGCATTTACTGTTGTGTCATAATAATATTTGTCTACAAATACTGCATGGAATTTTGGTTATTTATTTAAAAGTGCTATCCAAAAGATGTTAATGTCAAATAGTAGTTGGATATGTTATAATGTAAGAAGCACCCTGTGAGAAATTGAAGGAAATTATTATTTTTTTTTGAAAAATCTCGGTTCCTCGTAGGTAGTTAAGACTTTGGAGACTCGCCTACTTGTTGAGTTCTTGTTATGTTTCTAAGGTAACTTTGGGAGAATATTTCAGAAAAAAAAGTGTATATGAAGTATGAATAAATGAGAAATTATACTCAGTTCGAACAATAGAAATCCGGCGGGCAGATATGTTATCTTTATAAACATGCTGAAAGACATCGAAATAATATTATTTATAATATTATTTATTATTATTTATTATGACATTGTCTTTCCATTCCTTATTTTATTTTCCCTTAGCCTGAAATTTAGATACTTCATATTTTCCTCTTTCCTTTAACTAAGTATTTTTAATATTATTTCCTATTGGGTATGAATCTTCTCTTTCTGCAAACCATGCTGACACTCTTAATTGAACAACCTAAACACTTGCAATAACTACTGTACAATATAAATATGTATGTATGTCTGCAGGTGGCTGTTGCATCAAATTGTCATGACGGCGAATTTGGCATATCGTTAAACATGGCCAAGTGTGGTTTATGACACTTCAATAGAAGAACATTCTTCTGTTTGGGGATAGTTGCTTTTACCTATTACTATTTCTAGCATGACAAAATTTTATTTTTAAATGGATGGTAGTGTATAAATCTGAAATTACCCTTCTTATAGCAACATTGCCTTTAGCACCGAAAACAGTTCAAATTTTATTTAGAGTTACGGTTGCTCTCAGTGAGCAGACTCTAACCGGTAGAATATATTATGGATATACGAATGTTAATTAATTAATTTGCATTGCAGAGCTACAATACCCATTCTGCGTTTTATAATTATTAATTGACAGATGAACCAAAGATTCATTGAGTAGCAATCTAAATATCGGTCTCTTTTAACTGAAGCAGTTTCCTTTTAAAATTTCCCATATTTTTTTTTTATAAGAATAAATAGTTGCCTTAAGCGTCTATTCCGAAATCCTAATATAATCAAAGTTAGGACCGACCTTCTAGTTAGAACTTCTTCTAAAAAGATAGTTTTTTATTGCGAGAACGTATAGGAACTTTTGCGAATTTAAATTCCTTGCCAAAATAATGGAAGCCATATTGATCATTTATTTAAGGCTATCAAGAAGGTTCTTCTTTGATAGCGGTCGATCATGCAAAACGTCAAATCTTTTCCAATCTCTTCGAAAGTCTAAACCAAATATCATGAGTTCAAGGAAGCGAAGGAGTCTTAGTATCTAATTTCAAGACACACAACCGGTGCTAATCCTTGGATATGGTCTATAATCAGAAGGTTACCCATTAAACCGGTTAAAGTTCTGCTTTTTTAAGAGTGCTCAGGACCATCTCCTGCTACATACTATATATTAAAACATAGCACTCACAACATGAGGGGAATAAAACTCATAAGCCTTGAATTGTATCTTCGCATATCACTAATTGCATTTTAAAGACGACAACAAGTATTTGTGCAAAAACTTAACTCATGTCGGAAATTCAGGAGATATTGCCGATCAAGTTTACATCCTAACTCACACACACACACACACCTCAGGAGTGTTTGTATGTGAGTATTTGTACCTGTTAATATAACTGCAGGCCTTGTCCAATTGGATTTATTCAATATTTCATTGTGTACTTGTGTGTTCTCCGTCTAATTACGCGTCACATTATTACGAAACTTACTACTCATGTCTGTATGTATTTTACATATATAATAATTTGTGTATATACATCTTTCATCTGATCATTCAGCCATTCGTCTAAGCAACAATCTCAACCAACATTTCACATGCGAGTGTGGCAACAATTCTTCGACGTTGGTCGTCTTTATGAATGTATGCTCCTTTGTGTTATGCGCTATACGATATATATGTTTGTATGTGTAAGTTTGTGTATTTTTATTTTGATGCTGTATCTGATAGAGATATAAAAGTTAAATTGGTAACTCATTCTTAATTTGTTGGCGGCACCTTTGAACATTCTTCCAATTAGCTAGCAGCCGACACCTTAAGCCTTATATTATAACTGCTGTCGAAACGCACACACACACACACACACACAAGCACACACAAGCACAAATATACAGGCATATGTGTATGCAAAGGCATATACGACAACGCGTTTTAAATATGTGCATATGTGTATAACGACATACTACGAACATATATACATATGCACCGACACATATACACAAATGTTTGTATAAACTAAGCTCATCATGCATCTACAATCGTTAAATGTTGCAAGAATGTGCCATAAATGCAGCGTAGTGAGCGAGCGCGCAGAATTGCAAACAAACATATGTAGAAATATACACACACACTCACATATATGGACATGTAGAGTAAGTTGCTCTTTCGTTGTAGAAATGTGCACGAGTAGGTAAAGGTGCATATAAGCATGAATGTACATACTAAATTATGTATTAGTAGCATTCCTTTGGTTGCGCCTTTTGCTCTCGACTTTCATATAGATCTTTTGCAACATTAAAACAACAAAATTGTAGGCCCAATAACAACATGATTGAGGAAGCAAATGACTTGCGAGCATTACTGGACCACCACGAAGTAATTACTTTGATCGCTGTTGATTCGCTCTCTCGTCATGTCTTCGTGGTCTGCGGCACGTTCTTACATTTACTCCTTACAGCCATTCTCCTGCGTTTTATGGCAAGAGTTAAGAGAATGAAGACAGGAACAATGTAACCTGTTTACCTTTACAGCTAGGAAGTTAGCTTACAACTTACATATATATATGCACAAGTACCATAGAGTACAGGTAAGTATTGTTGTCTTGGCTTACAATATTTATATGGGCGTATTTGCTTAACTAAGTAGATTTAAGCTAACAAGTGCATACAAACTTTCAAAAATCATTTGAAATATGAAATATATTGAAGATAATATTTTATATCCATTGTATTTTATGTATATGATTTAAATATTATGCATTATGGTGTTCTAATTTTTGAGAAGAACAGGTATTTTTGTGAATATTGGCTTTTAGGAATTTGTATATTTCAAAAAACGAAAGTGGCTAAATGCTAAATATTTTTCATCCGAGGTAAAGCATGCCTCATACAGTTTTTCTAATACTTCTATAAAGTTCTTAGTCTTATTCAAGAATATTTTAGCTGTGGGTAGCCACAACCAATTTTTACGATTTTTCTTTTTCCTGAAATTGTGTAAAATGAGAGCACAGGGTCAATCCGCTGCTACTCCAGAGATCCATAAAATTGTAAAAATTTAAAAAAGTTCATTTAACAAAAAATACATTTCATGTGACTTGAGCATATTTCACAAAAGTTTAGACTGCCTCCTGACTATCAAAGAACCTAGGAGGGATACTAAATTTTTTACACAACCTTTACAATTAAATTCCAATCGGCAGTAAAAATAGTAAATAACTGATGCTTGAACTCGTACAAATCCTTCGAATCTAAGCAATATCCTGGAAATGTTCTCATAGTTACAAAAAATATCGCTTATGCCCATTTAAACTCAAACGAAAATATCAATTATTTGAAGAGAGGCAGAACAAAATTTCCAATAAATTGGCACACCTTAATGTTTACTACCGTTCTAATTGGTAATTTACAAGCATTCTTTTATTATTATGTACGCATAAAAGAGCAAGCAATATGCTCACTTTTAAGTTCTTGATCTTCATTAAGAGTAGCTGCTGTTAATATTGATTTCTTCACTGATTAAGATCATCAGCTAATATGTTGGCTCATACACACATATACTTTTAAACTACATACATATCTATACAAATATCTGGCAGCAGCAACAACGAGCGGAACTTATTCATCGATCAATTGCCGATCTCTTACAATACTCACAGCATTGGAAAGGTATTCCGATCAGTCAGCCAAGGCATCACAACCGGCGCTGACTATGGAAATGACAATGCAGAAAAACATCTTCAATACTTTTCAACATCTCGTCCGCCCATTGTACAGCTTGCCACGTACAGAATCATCGAATGCGCAGCAAGTGATCGTGATGATGTGCAAAAATCACAGCAAAAAGACTGGCGAGAAGAAACCAAACAGAAATCAATGTGCGGAAAATGACTTAATAAAGTATTATGTTCCGATTACTGAATGAATTCCTATAAAGTGAAGATGAATCACCGAAAAAATAATTTCCAAATTAACCAAAGTGAGAAATTTTTCACCTCCTCTTAAAGCTAAAACAATGCTACGTATACACGTGTGTGTTTATGAGCATGAAAAACGAAAAATCGAACTTCTTTCGTATAATAAAATTCGAAATTGGCGTTAATGTGAGCTGGAAATATAAAGTGTCAGTCAAACTTAAAAGAAGTGAAATGATTTGAATAAAAATATGTTTGGTATTTGGTTCTTCCGCTGTCGGCGAGTTGTCAGGTGTGAATTAATCGCAGTTAAGAATTGGCGTCATCCAAATTGACAGCAAAATGGATCATATTCGAGGAAAAATAGAAGAAAGCAGCGAAATATTCGAAATAATATTTTCAACAGTATTTTTGGTGTCTGAGTGCTGGACGTGTTTGATTATTTTTCGAACTACAAAATCTATAGCATGATGTTAGTATCATCCGCAGTGATACCTGTGATAAGGGTCGGTATGCTGATCGATACAAAATGGCTCAAAAGAAGAAAGTCATTTAGTCATTTAATGCTTTGATGTCTCGAACAAGAAGGACTGTGTCTGTGTGAGCCATTTCATTGGTATATGAAATTTAGCACCTTTTGATGCATTGCTGAATTCTTAAAGTTTAACGAATGTAAATTACTTACCATATTAACTTCAAAAATGACGGATACCTACTAATATTTGTTCAAACTAGAAGTTGACCTACTACATTAAAAAATAAAAGGTAATCGAATTTATTTCTACTCATTTGTCATTTGCTTACTAGAAATATTTCTTTCGTTAGAAAGTTTCACATAAATAAAGGGGCCAAAAGGAATGCGCTCATAAAAATATATTCTACTCTTTAACTGCTCAACTTCAAAATATATTCACATTTTCAATCAAGAAAAAAGAGAGAAAATATTGTAAATTTCTCATTGTAGTTACATAGAATGGTAATCAAAATGTTATAACAGTTAATCGCTAAAGAGCAAAATCTCGTATAAGCCATCAATAAATAAGATAAAGAAAATCTCTACTTTCAGTCGAAGCGTTCGGTGTCAACTCCGATAATTTCAGTTTGAAGTTATTAACATAATTGACCACAAAAGTTTAATAGCGCATAATGAAAGAGACTTATAGACCACAAATGATTTCCTCAATTTCGTTTATACTCTTTTCATACATTTACCACATGCTCACACTCACATACATGCACATAAACACGTCCAACGGGTGCCGGAAGCCAAATGAGGAGCTGGAAAATGTGACAAAATGCACATAAACGAATACAACAATGAGACTGTTATACAAAAAAAGTAATCAAAATTAACTGTGCTTTGATTGTGGTCAAAGCCAATTTCAATAACAACTGCATACACACAATGAGGATGAGAGTATTAGTGTGAAGAGGCTGCAGGCACAAGTGCTTATGGGTTATCTCTACAAATTGTTGATTGTATGAAAAGCCACACAAAATGTGATAGTTTAAATGACATTCAAATCGAAATGAATTTTTAATTTCGAATTAAAAGACATAAAAAAGTTATTCTTTTCTGCATTTGGATAATTTGGGTAGTTGAGTAGCCACTTTGTGAGATTTGTTAGGTGCCAAGCCCGCAAGCTCTTTGTGTGGTAATCCAACAATTTTCATACTTATCTATAAGCCTAATTATTATTATCAGTAAATTAATGTAATTTAAATTCGAGCTTGAAGGTTTTTTAATTTATTATTATTATACTCTCGCAATATGTTGTTGGAGAGTATTTTACTTTTGCTCATCTAACGGTTGTTTGTAACACCTAGAACTAAACGAGTTAGACATAGACATATATATATATATATATATATATATATATTTGAATATATTGAATAAGTTGAAATCCGAGTGACTGTCTATCCGTCCGTCCGTTCGTCCGTTCGTCCGTGCAAGCGATACGTGAGTAAAAATTAAGACATTTTGATGAAACTTGATAAACATGTTCACGTCGTAAGACGGTTGGTATTGCAGATGGGGGTAATTGGACATCCACCACGCCCACAAAATGCAATTAGACGAAAACAGATAAAGTGCAATAACTAGCAGAAAATTAAGATATAAACGTGTTATTTAGAATAGAGGATCCTAGTAGGGTGGGGCATCTGTGGGCAGAAAATTTTGTAAAAGTGGGTATGGCCTCGCCCCTCAATAGGTTTAATATACATATCTCAGAAACCGCTAAAGCTATATCGATAAAACTTGTTCCGAGTTTCTTCTTCTAGCATCTCTTCATATACTGAGAAAATTTGTGAAATCGGATAATAATCACGCCCACCTCCCACACAAAAGTTATGTTGAAAACTACTAAAAGTACGATAACTAGCTGAAGGAAGACGTCAGAAACATTAAATCTTCCAGCGAATATGATACGAAAGGGTTATATAAGAATCCGTGTAAATTTCTGGTGATGGGCGTGCCACCGCCCACTCTTAGGAGAAAGCCCATATCTCAAGAACGCCCTAACAGAAACCAAATTTGGCACATGACATTATATTTACATTCGTATGTCACATTGTGAAAACTGACAATTGGATTGGATCGGATAGAAACCACGCCTACTTCTCATATAATAAAATTTTAAGTTTCATCTGATCCTTTCACTTTAAAATAGATAAATCGAGCAGCAATTAAGATATGAAAATCAAAATTCGTACAAATAGTGCTTTCAAGATATGCCATCTCATGCGTAAAAACAGATGAAATCTGATTATAACTTTTCAAGCCACCAGATACCCAATATTTGGACCTCAGTACCTCTATCTGACTTTTTATCGAAAATATCGGGAAATATGTAAGATATTGTAATGAAGTTGGAGCCATGATTGCCATGATAATAATGTGATATGGTATCAAAAATGGTGAAAATCGGGTAAATACTTTCCATAGCGCCCATATACCTAATGTAAGGATTTTCAACCTTCCTGTAGACTTTATACAATATATAACGATCAATATATGACTTATCTCTTTGAAATTTAGAGAGCGTCTCTTTCTGTTAACAGTGTGTTCATGTGCTTAAAATGGATAAAACCGGGTAAGCACTTCCCCTAGCCCCTGTGTATCTAATACAAGGATTTTCAACCTCCCGCTAGACTTTATACCATATATTTCGGTCAATATGTAAGATATCTTAACAAAATTAAGTGAACGCGTAATATTGGACATACCATAGATTAATGTCGAAAATGTGTGAAATCGGTCAACGAATATTTCCAGCTGCCATGTATTACATATAATTATTTTCACTATTCTAGCAGACTTTATGCGGAATATGTCGGTCACTGTGTAAGTTACTTTCACAAAATTGCGTGAAAACATGTTCCCTAATATACTTGAATAATGAAAAGAGTTAATGTGATCGGTGAAGATCTTCCTCTATCCCAAATATGCCCCATATAAGAATTCCAGACTTTACATCTGATTTTAAACCGTTTATGTTGGTCAATATGTTTGATATTTTAATGAAATGAAGTGGATATGTTTTCTTAAATATAATGTGGTTTCGGGCTGTATATGAATGAAACCGGTCGAGACCGTGGTCTAAGCCCCATATTCCTAATATAATGATTTCATTTTCTCTGGTTTACTTTTTTCTCATGTATCTAATCTATTTATTAAACCACTTTGGTTGAGTTTATATCGCATATATTACTTTTGAGTTAATTTGATAGATTTTAATATAAATATCTCGGACACGAAGCAAAATATAACAAGGAAAGTACATGAGTCTATGACCTGTTATAAGTGTATGACCTTAACCATGACCTGTTATATAAGTTAATAAGATACCAATACATTGATTGCAATCTATTGACAATTTCGTCGAATAATGAATGTGGAATTCTTCTCCAACATTTTTTAATATAAAGTTATGCCAGCACCTGAAATCATTTCCCCACCTCTGATCCTTGCATTTTGCGAGAATATAAAATGTTCGGTTACACCCGATCTTAGCCCTTCCTTACTTGTTTTTTCTTTGTGTTTAATAACACTCTTTTATACCGATTACTAAAATATTATACATACAAGCATATATATAGGATATAATTGGACTCATGTGAAATAAAACCATAACGGACTTTGTTCTCCCTTGAACTAAACTTTTTCAATTTAAAAATATTAGTGATTGGCAAATAGTATACATAGATTTTAAATTAATTACGAATTTGCGATTTAATTGAATTTTCAATATGGAGAAAATTATACTCCTATCCCAGTTCAAAGAAAGCTATTTAGTCTGTATGTGAATATAACATACATATACATATGTATATACGTGTAACTGTTTGTATGCATATATTCGTAAAGCTAATTTTTAGAGATTTCAAGACTTACTCTACACAAGTTTAATAGTAGAATTAATATATTTTATTGGTTCCACTCGAAAATATTAAAATTTTAAGAATTTATTTCGATATGTAAAACTTATGATCGACCTAATTAACTTCGGTGCTGTGCAAATAAAGAATTTAGTATGATGTAGAATAATTAATGCAGATAAATATAATATTTTCAAATCCATCTCATGTATATATTTAAGGAGTCAAAATGGCTGTGTACCGTTTGAAGTCAGCTCACAAGGCGTTATTCGACATGTATTATGTAAAATAAGCCGTTTCGTGTTTTCACTTACAAGTTTAAAAGCATATTTCAGCAATTGAACAACGCCATTTTGGATAAATTACCGAAATAATGCTGTAACATAAGTACAAAGAGTAGAAAAGTACAAAAAAAAGTACATAAGTACGTAGATATAATTTATATGTATATATACAATATAAGTACGTTCTCGTTTACATATAAAGACAAAAAAGGTAGTGCAATATTTGTGAACTTTTGCTTAATTACACCAAATGTTTCTCATCATTAAGAACAGCCGTTGCGGCGGTACAACAACAAAAACAAAAGTACATCCCCTTAACATCTTTAGCTGCACACTCTTGCGTATACATATGCACATACAAAAATAACTAAGTATTTACAAAGTAGCTCATTTACTGTTGTAGCATTAACGTCCGCTGCTGTATGGATGTGTGTATATGTATGTGCATGTGCGCATAATTACGCGCCATTATCAAGCGGACGAACTGAATCAACTGTCAATTGGTTTGCGTTGACTGTCGTTACAACCACCACTTTGTTCGTACACTTCGTTGCCAATGCTTGTTGGGCTTCCGAAGGCAATTACACATTGCTATGAAGGCACATGTGCATGGATGTGCATATGTATGGGTGACTTTGCATTTTGCGCAGAGTCCATGAGCATGGGTGCGCTCATTTTCATATTGTTATTTCAAGTTTGATTTTTTTCTCCATGATTATAAGATTCTTAAAGCATTGTCAATCATAATTAGTTGCACTAATGCCTTACTAACACACCACTACCAACAAACCATCATTAGACACTCCCTACAAATGGATGTGTAAGAAGCATAAGTGGTCCACTGCCTCGATTTATGAAAATATTTTCATTTGTTTTTACGAAAATCACTAAGTCACGCCCTTAATATTGACATTTATTACTGAGTGGGAATTTGTGAACGAAAATAAATGAGTTACCCTCTTCCTTGTCACAGTTCAACAATAATAGTTCGATTTCAAATCAGTAGCATGTTTATTTTTAATAAAATGCCACAGCGAGTAGTTGGGTTACATACACACATACATACATACTTACATACATACATACATGTATATATACTTATATACACACATAAATACATATCCGCGAGTTCTTAACTACTCTGCCCCAAATATTAAAACTACTTTTATTATTCCATATTGAATGCATATGTATGTTTATAGGTGTGTCTGTGTGTTAGAGTGCATTCCATAATGACAATGCTGAATGAATTTTCACAACCATTTCGAAACAATGTGGAAAGAACTGACAAAACCGGAAAATGTAATGATGAAGAAAAATATGTCATCCGAAAAATATACAACAAATAATTTGATTCGGATGCATATTATTTACATACTAACACTTATGCATATATATATATATGTATATATATGCATATATTATAGATTCTACATATATGCGACTGAATGACAGCGTTCATTAGAAGCTCGTAAATGTTTTAAGTATCACCGCCCATCGTAGATATTTCTAAGTGTTTATCACTACTTGCACACCCTTACATCCATATATGTATACATGCATGTATATGTTGACATCCGGAGCAAAGGCAGGCAAAACAATATTCTTTAGGCAATTAGGCGCACTAATAAATGCGCACATATACATACGTATATATGTATGTAGCTTAGAACTTATAGTACGTATATCCATTGCTGTCATGCTCAAATCGAGTGGCACTTAATAAATTTCCAATAAAGTCGTTTGTTCTCGCCCTACATGTGTGAGGGTCTAGGCATGTGCGTAGTTTTATGTGTTGTAGCTGTTCACATATATATGTATTTGAGATGTTACTGTCGCATCCCTAATCAAATCACAAAAGTCAACACCAAGCAATTAAAATGTGTAAAATAATTTGCAGTTTTATGAACGACAAAATAATTATTTACCACTGCTTACAATTATTTGAACGAATGTACATATACTTTTCAATATTTTTAAATCTCTGATATTAAATGGATGCGCATCTGTCTTTAAGCACCTTTCCATATCTAATACAGATTTGTGATAGTTTTTCAGTGATTGCCGGAAGATTTTTTGATTGAGAAATAAAGCGGAAAATTCATTGCTGGCAGTTAGCTTTGTCCAAATTCCTAAGGAGGTTCTTGAGCGTTTAACAGTGATATAATTGAAGCATAATTCATTTCTGTAAATATTTTTAGCCGCAACTTAAATGTTATGAACTTAAGGGTTATGAAGCAGGTTTTTGGTTTAAACAAAAAACCAAAATACTTAAAATGAATTTTTAATAAATTTAAATTTTCCTTTGGAATTATAGATTCCAAACTGTGGTCAAAACAACTTTTCCACATTTTCCCAAATCCTTTGGAAATTGTATATTATATTGCACTGTGTATTGATTAAACCGTTGCAGTTATAATTTCAGTTCTTTTATTGTATTATAGTCATATTTTATTGGGAAATTTCTAAAAATTGTATATGAAGTCCGAAATATTTTGATGGGAAAAATATATTTCGTCAATATTTAATGATTTAAGTTTGCTTACACTTTCTTAAAAGAGACAAAAGAAATATCGAAAATTCTGCTTTAAATATTGATCAATAAATAATAAAAAGTTAGTTTATACTTAGTTATATAATAAAGAAATTTTATATGAGGTTTTCTTGAGATGCACATGTACATTTTTTATGTTGTCGTATTGTTTCTTAAAATAAAATTATTTTTGTCAACTGAATGTCATAAAACTTTTAAAATATTTACTTTGATGCGAACACATTCATATATTCATAACCTTTCCAAATAGTTTACAATGATTAAATAAATTTAATACTTATGTGGAAATTGATTAACACAACTATTATTGCAATAAAAAAGTATCCTTTGATTTTTGACATTACTAATACGTACGTATGATCCGCATACCTAATCAACCACAAAGGCACTCAACGAACAATATACATGTACAAATAACAATGTACATGAAGATACTCGTTTATGTGTGCACATACATTTCTGTAGCTCGTCCTTTAATTACGATGGCAATTGTGTTTTTGAAGTGTGACGAAATGTCAAACGAACTGGTACGAGTATATGCATCCATATGTATATATAGATGGAGTTCAGCTAACTGCAGCTGCATGTGTGTGTGACGAATCGAGTTCAAGCCTGAAACATTAAGCGCATTTATGTAGATCAAAATCGTCAGCGCACAAACGGGATTATACATTTAATATAGAAGCAGATGATCTGCAGATATGACGGTCTAAATATTTTGAAAATTGACAGTGGCAAAGCGATTTTTACTTAACGCATAGCATTCATTCACCTGTTCAATTAGAGGATATTGCTTTTGGGGCTTTTTTTTGTTTGTTATTATTAAATATGGCGGTGAGTGGCAATCAAATGCATTCAATTAAAATGAAATAATGGCATACATATATTGTATAGCATGTGTAAAAATAAAAATTAATAATTAAGATAAAATTTTGTAATATATACTGAAGGATAAATAAAAATTCATTAACTAAAATACATCATCATTAAATGTTTTATTCAAGAAAGAATCATCTGTGAAATCTACTAGTAAATAGAAGAAGGAGTTAATCTATGGATTATTAAAACGGTCCTTAAAAATATAACAAAATGCAAATAGAAAGAAATAATAATTTTTGTTTTACTAAAATAACTGGAAAATTTAGTTCTTCTCTAACTATGTTTTAAGATCATAAAACTCTGTATCAACCGTATTTTTATTATTTTTTGCATATGAGGCCATCTTTCAAGAACTTCGATAAAATTGGTCAGGTCACATTATACCTCAGAGACATGTGTGAAATTTATTTGCTATCGAAAGCGTGGCTTCTCTTGCGGCGTTGCATATAAAAACAATGCATTATATTTCTTTGCTTGTTTGATAATATTTCGATGTAAATCCATAGTAATAATTATCTTGAATTATTTTGTAAATATAAAACTGTCATGTAAATTGCATATTAAAATGATCCGTTAAACTTCCCAATTTAAATGAATCATAATTTTTAAAACGTCTCTAGTTTGATATCCAATAACTCATAAACTTGTTTTTACTCAAAACACCTTCAAAATTTTTGGTCTTAAACCATCTGAGCTTTATTTCCAAAAAGGAAATTATTCAATTTGGTTTAGTCTTAACAAAAATATATAGACGATAAGGTCTGTGCGTTTGCTTATAAAAAATCATATACAAGAAATATGTAATATTTTTTATGTATCCACGTTATGAACTTTGAGAGCGATGGAATTTTATTGAGATTAAATTTTAGTTATTTCGAGAGTTTTGACCACATTTAGGAGAACCAAAAAAATATGAATACTCTTAAAACTGCAATAATAGAAGTTAATCTAACTCTAACTCAACTATCTAATATGCCTTCAACGATTGAAATAACCACTTTTAACGACAAAATAGTGCTACTGTTTTACGATTGAACTGATAACTGTTACGGTTCCCGTTAGTAATACTGCCAACCCATTAGCAAGGTTACCGTGCATATTTGTGTATTTGTGATTTGTATACATACATTTCTAGATTGGCAGAAGCATTTAGTTTTCGCCACCGAATCTCATTTATGTTCTTTGTATGCAAATTTGAACACCAAAACTTTAGTAGGAGAAAGTTGTTGAAAAAGAGTTAGTTGCACTGCTGTAAAAATACTCGTATTATTATTTTAACAACCTACAATAAAGGGGAGCCATCTTCGTCACAGATGTCACAATTGTAACAATTTTCATGGCGCCCACTTATGAAAACATGTAGTTATATATATGAATATATATACACACATTCATTTGTATGTACATATAAATAAATATACGTCTGTACATAGACATATGTAAATGTATACATATATATATATAAATGTAGCATGACTCTGAAACCATTTATTTCCATGTCTGCAATAAAAATTGCAAACTTCTTGGTTTTGAAAGTACTGCAACAAACAAATGTGATTTACCGCACTCAATTTGAGCACGGCATTCGCTTACCAGCAAATTTAGGTAAGTAAGTTTGAGTGCAATAATAAAATACGTACATAAATGAATACTGGTATATATGCATGTACAACAACATATTTACAACACATAGCAATCAGCTAGCAGCAAGCCACAATCATCGTGCAATATTCAACCAATACGTTCTGTAACTGTAGCATCAACAAAACAAAAATGTCCTATCGACACATACATACATACATAGATATTGGCAACACCGATAACAGCAACAAGAATAACCAGAAAGCGCGATTTCGTGTAAAACTAAAAAAGTCAAAGACAACAAGAAAACAACAACAACAGCCGCAGCAATAATATTATTGGCGGCGACACCTTCAGTGTTAAACACTTTTGCAAATTACTGCAGTCAGCAAATACATCAAGGCAAAAATAGCCGACAAAGAATAACCGGCACAGACGCTGCCACGACAATAAAGACAAACTAGCAGACATGCCAGCGGCAAATAAGCGCGAGGACGGACGATTGGACGGACGGCTGTAAAAATTGCTGCCGCCACATAGGCAATTGAACGGATAAGCGGGTTAATAGAAAGTCGTCTGGCTGTAGGCACGATTGCAGATATGTGCACAAGTTGCATTTGTATGATTGTGTGTGTATGTGCGCAGCGGCAATGTGCAACGTAAAGCTCATAAAGTTGCCAAATAGTAAGAGAGAGTGTTTGAACGAGGGGGCGCCCGGTACAATCGTGGAGACAAGGAGACATCATTATTGATGACAATTGAGTGTACGCTTAACGATTACTGCCAAGCTGTCAAAACTTGGGGGAGAGAATTGAGTACACGGCAAAATAATGCAATGAGATGGTTTGCTATTTAGCTGAGTTTTTACGCATATTCAAATGCATGTGTGTGTTCAGCTGGGTGTAAGTTTGTACATACATATATATGTACATACGAAAGAGAAGGTATGTCATGAGAAGATTTTCAACAAAATGGGACGGTGGTCAAAAATTAAAACAAAAAAGATATAGATATGTTATAATTATCAAAGTATAATGATTCATGGCATGATCTTAAGTTCAAGCAGTACAGAGAAATTATATAAGTGTCGCAATAGCCCAACTGAAAGTAAAGTCGAACCTCCGATTATACGTCCATCATGAAAAAACTCATTAAAATAAACGAAAACTTAAAGGTCTCTACATTAAGGGAAAATGCCATTGCATTCCGCTCTATTAGGTGCAAAAACTGGCCTAATTAACATCTAGCACAAATGTACGCAACAATTATTTAAGGAGGGTAATAAGGTTAGACGGTTATTTCCCCTGAAATATATGTATTTATAAGTACATATGTAAAATAAAATCACATATCAATTAAATTAATTAAGAAATGTTACATATTCACATATACCATCAGGTAGACCTGCAAAAAATTTAAAGTTTTACTACATTTATGTGCATATAATTTAGTTTATGTATATTAATGTTCTCCTTTTGACCAGAAGCACTTCAGTTATTATAATAAAAGCAAATATGCGCCACCCTAAAGTTCATTTACTTGAATATATAAATCCATTTGCGATGGTTAAATAACTCAAATAATTCTTCAAATCTTCAAATAATTTTATTGACAGATCGCATTTGTATCTGAATGCAATTGAATACTTACCGAGAAAGGTTAACTAATTGAAAAGCGTATATGCAACTATTTAATGCGCACTTTTGTAGATATTTATGTATATATGTAGAAGATAGATATGTTTAATAAATACGAACTCGCGTTAAAAGAAATTCGGCAATTCACAAGCAAAGCAATTATAATAATTAACGCATGCAACCAAGTGGAAAGTTTACTGCACATAAACAAAAAACAAGAAATTTAAGCGAGCAAAATGACAGAGTGAACGAGCGAACGAGCCATCACCATTGTCGCCACCGAAATCCAAAGGAAATGAATACCACAGAAACAAAACGACAAACAATTGAAATAAAAGAGACGCTAAAACAACAACTGTACTAAAATACATATGTACATACATTAATGCAGATGGCGAGCAAGTAATCACAGTGTATGTTATATATTTAGAACACTACAAATATATATGTACATACACACTTTATTGTAAAATAAGGGAGAGCTAGCGCATGCACACATGCATAGAAGCCTCATCAATATTGCAACAATACAGACGTAGCCTTATGCCACTGTTATTGTTGCTCCAACAATCCGTTCACAAATACACATATTCATACATAGCAGTCGGGTCAACAGCGTCAAATTGGAAAAATTAATGACGTTCTGTTGACAGCTACAAAAAAGCATCCTATATCATATGCCAAGAATGCGATATAAGTATATACAAATATAAAAACACATCTAATCACATATATTCGATCATAAAAGCTAAGAGCAACGGCAGAGTGCTGTGATTGGTCAAGGGTTGTGTGGCTGAGAACACGCCCCACTTTTCTTCGCAGGGTATTTTCGAAAAAAAAAATGCTGAGCGGCTGTCTTTTACTCTCTTTGCAATTATTTATTTGTACTGCAATGTTCAGTGACTCTCAATCCAAATAGAGGCAAAGTTGTGTCGGTGTTAAGATAAGAAGTAAAGGAAACAGAATAAAAGAAAAAGTGAAAAGAGCTGTAAACTGCTAAGTCTGTTACCGAGAGAATGAGTTGGACTGGTTTTTGGTGTATTAACATGAAAAACAATAACAAAATCAGCTGCTCAAACCAGCTATCAGCTTGCAGTTTTTCTGTTCATTTTTCGATATATCTGCAGTATTTTAAAGTTTTTATTTAATATTTACTGGGAGCGTGCCGCTCTCTCCCTCTCTCTCTCTCTTTCTGTCGCTCACCCTGCCATTCGGCTTGGCAGGTCGTTTGACGAGTTACTGCTGCGCATCGCGCCTGTGAGCTTATGTTGAGCGTCGCAACAGGACAGGCTGTCCAACAGGCCATTTTTCTGTTTCAGTCCGCGTCACAGTGCAAGTATATATCAACGTTAATGTGTTCGTTCGTTTTGGCGTTTGTCGTTTGTCGTTTTCCCGACGCATTTCTGCAAACAATTTTTACGCGCCGGATATATCGCGAATTCGTTGACACAGTAAAGCGCATCCGCCGCCACGCCGCTAATGTCTACGTAGTGACGGTGTTGTTCACATTGAAAACAGTGCAGTGAAATACTGTTACACACATACCTTCCGCATATGATTTGATTTGCATATGAGTGGCCGTTGAGTGCTCTAAGCATTTTACTAATTAAGGTGGAAAAACAAAAAGTTGGAATGAGAATACAAATATTCACATGCTGTTTATGTGTGCATGATATTTTGCATTATTGAGCAGAAAATAATAATTACAAAATTGTGTTCTTATTATTTTTCCGCTAATTGCCACCGAGCATGATGCGTTCTGGCAGTCCATTACCACGCCCCGCCAGTCCGGCTATTTCTGAGATTTCAGTGGGTTCGCCCAGCCCGCCCCTGGTTACAGCCATGCATAATCTCAGACAACAAAACGGATTAACCGCCTTTCGGCCAATTGATACAAAACGCGTACGACTTACAGACTCACATAACCAGAGATCAGTCCTAGCCGTCGATGATGGAGCTGGATTAATTGCAAATCAGGGGCCACATCCCAACCAAAGCTGCAAGTCGAGCGCCGAGCGTGTGAAAAGCTTTTCGATTGCCGATATATTAGGTAAACGTGATAGGGCAACGCATTCTCCAGCATCGCACACCACGGCGTTACATTCACCAACATCGCCACCTCCGGCGGCACCGCTGGCGCTTAATAAGACCGCTAGTGCTGCCAAATCAGCGATTTTGCCAGTTTTACCACAGCCACAACCCGCGGCGCCTGCTTCGTTGCTACCCGCTCAAGTTTCAGGCGAACACCTGGCGCCCACTGTACCGCCGCCACTAGTCATGCCACCATCACAATTGCTACTCGATGCACACGCATTTCCTAAGTCATCAGCGCATGCCTGGCAAGCAATGCGTGCTGGCGCGGCAATTGCAATACCTTTGCGTCCCTTTTTGCCATCCGCGCTCTTACACTATGAACAGCGTTTAGCGTGGGACTATCAGCGTCAATTGCAGGAACATTTTCAAGCGCAAGCACAACTTTTACGTCAGATGAGTATGGACCCCTCGATAATACCTTCTGAAGATGGTTCGGAGCATTCTCATTCCAGTTCGGCGGGTAGTGAATGCTGCTCGCCTACTTGGAGCGTTGCACCAACCGCAAACGGTGTGCCGTCGAACGGTGTCAGTCAAAGCGATGATAAAGAGGATGGAAAAGCGCGCAAGGAAAGTGCTGGGACTGTTGCTGTTGGTGAAAAAGCACAGAAAGCGGCAGGAGATACGCCACTCGATGCTCTCTTTCAACTATCAACCAAGAATTTTGATGACGGTACAGGTGAGTGTTTGGGCGATCTAAAATTTGATATATTTTTCTTTTTTGGTGGGAAGGTATATTTGAGAAGATAGCATCATTTTATGATTTTAATGAAACATTAAATATTTGCTTTGCCCAATTGAAGGTTTGATGGCCTTGACCGCGCTTCTTTAAGTCACTTTAACTGCATTATTTTGGATCAGTGTTGCTTATATTTATTTTTATTTTTCATTTTTAATGATTCATTTTAGTGTTCCATTAAATACTAAGATTTTTTTTTATATATCAAGCGAAAACGAATTTTAACCAGAATGTGCAACTATGGTCTTCGTAAACAATTATTATACAGTATCTGCTATCTACACTCGACGAAAAATCTCCAATTTACGCAAGCTTTCACTATACCCGGGTTGAGGTTGAGAGAATTGTATTAGAAAGTATCAAAAATAACCAGGGATATAACATCAAGGAGAGTTTCATTCTGCTCCACCGAAGAATATTGCATAATTAAGGAACATTGATTATATTCTCGATCAATTACAAAGTAGCACCGCTTAAATTCCGCGGTTTTCTGCAGTGGTTGTAGTTTTGAAAAATGCTTCTGCGTTAACAGCCTAACAGTTAAGAGTTAACAGTCTAAGTCTAAGTCCTCTATATGTTATTTGTCTGCGTTCAATTATCAGTGTGACACTATTATTTCTTCAATTTATTACTCATTCTACCAAAACATAAAACCATATAAAACGCAGAAAGAATGCTTCACCACAAATGGTCAGTGGCTAAATTCAATCCCAGTAGCCAAAAATAGATTAAAACGAGCAGAAAAGCGTTTCGTTACCGGATATGAGGCGCCAGTCATTAAACTTGTTGCCAAGCCGAAAGAAACTCTTGCCAATCGGAGTTGGTTGGAGGCCATAGTAAAAACCTTGAGCAGAATTGAGCGCAATTTCAAATTGATTTTCGTACATGCGTAACGCAATTGACGCCAGGAAGCCGATGACGACAGCCGTCGCGAGCTTACCTCAAACCAAAAACGTTGCCATTACAAATCACGTGATTAAACACTATAATAATAATAATCTGTACAATTGAAGACGGCTAGTTGGTCGCTATCAGCTAGTAGCGGGGAGAGTGCTGCTCAGGTGTTGAAAACAAAGTGAAAGAACCAAGTAACGCCACCAACATGAAATGGACGCTTACACAAATAGTGGCATTTTGCTTTCCTTGCTCGCAGCGTAATTTGAATTGATCTGTTCTGCAGTGGCCCAGTCTACTTTGCCGTCGATAGTGGCGAGGCACCGCCGCCTGATTACGAAGCACCGATTTGCGCGTACGTGCCCCGCGTGAATCCAATTTAACAGAATCTTATCACAAAGCAAAGCAGCCGCGGCAATCGTAGCAACCACAGCTCCGGCTACGGAGAGCGCTGCGCAATACAGTAGCTGATTTCACTGAACGATCACACGATCACGGTAAGGTCTCCGGGGCTTAACGAGAAAACATCGACCGCGACGTGATGGAAAAGCCATGTTGCATGGTCAACAGTTAGGTGCCGCAACAACAACACGCCGTCAATGAAGGAATCAAGCGCATATGTATTGAAATTGGGTCCACATTGCCTTTGACTGTGTGTGTGAGTGAGTGTGTTGTGTGCCGATCTGTCCGTTTTCACTTTGCTAGTTACATCTGATGAGTGAAAATGATACGCATGCGCCAAAACGATCAAATTTGCAATCAAAATGCCGCTCGTCCGCCAAATGGAATGCAAATCTGCAAACACACACATACCTACCTACATGTATACATATGCACTTGTATATGGAGATCCACAGAGAAATGTGGAATGCCAGAAATAGGCATTAGTATTCGTCGACGAATTGGATTGATTTTGCTGATATTAGCGCTTTATTTCACCTTCATGTTTATTTTTATCCTCCGTTTGTTTTTTTCTTTTTGCGGTTGCCGCTGATTTTCTGTGGATATTCTTTTGTTGTTGTTGTTATGAGCGGCAGCGACGCATTATTGTGAAGATCCATCGTAGAAATTGATTAATCCATCACAGGCGAGTGACCTCACTACTGTGTTTACGCTTTAAACAGAATCTCATCAAGGCATAATGACAACAATTGATCATCGATCATGGTGCCGCGGCATCTATTTTTCGTATTATATTACCAGTACGCTGCTGTTGGATCGTGCTTGTTGTGCTTATTGTTTTGTTATTGAAACAGTTGCATTTCCTTTTTGTGGTTTATATGAGTAATCGAGAGTAATGGATTAATGTGGGGCATTGTTATAGATTTGTATGTAGGCATGGAGTTGTTAGCCGGTACAAATAAACTCATATGTGTATAAGTAAAGCGACAATATTATATAGAGGCACATAACGGATGTCGTAGATGTGATAATTCGTTTTCAATTGAAATGTGATCTTAAAAAATCTCTAATTCTTCACCAATTTTTTAAATTAAAACAATAGAAACACCTTTGTTTAGGCCAATTCTTGAATTTTCTAATTGTCTAAACATTTTGTAAATAAAAGCAATTTTTTTTTTGAGCGCTTATCAATGGCAGAGTCGCCACGGAACCCTACACTCATTACTCGTATATTTTTATATAATAACTGAACACCAGGGGTAAGTAATTTTCATTCTAATAACTGAGGGAGAAATCGATAGTAGAATTGTACTGACTACGGTTCAGTTATACCACAGATACTGCACTCTGCTATACATATTTTATATGCGTTTGTCTTCCATTAGAACTACCAGAACATTTACAACTTTTGACCAGGTTATTCACTAGTGGTTGTATGAGAACAAGATATTCGGAAATGCATTTCTGTAATTGTTAGTCAACACTTTAAGCACCTTACAAAAACTAAAATCGGACAAATGATCGATATTGCTCTTTCACCATCTTTCTAAAATCCGCGAACACGCACCTTCTACCCTTCTAGAGAATGTACTACAAGATAATAAATATCTCTTACGATACTTGCGCCGTCGTAGGTTGAGGCTAAATACTTATTGAATAGCCCTCGTATATATATTCATCCAATTTGCAGTATCACTATGCCTTGTAGTACCCAATAAATAATACCCACATGAGAATCATTCATTGAATATTACTGCACTTTTAATCAATTATTATTAAATCCAAAACAAGTAGCAAATTGAGCCAATTTGTTTACACATACTAATACATATAGTATGGATAAACTTATGTTCGTATACATGTATATGATTGGCACATTGTGCTAAGTTTAAGGACAGTTACAGTTATACAACACCTCTGTACATAATCCACATTTATAACTACTTGCTTCCATGTAGCAAATTCCATCCGTTTAACAAAAGGAAGTCATCAGCAATGAATGCAACATATTAGCCCACATATATACATACATACTAATAAAGTTGTATAATTTAGCTTTAATTTGCTTGAACGGGAAGTTACAGATGAGGGAATTTTCTCAAAGTGCATGGATAGCGAAACATAAAACTTTTTATGACGAAATCACATCATTAGACATTTGTATGTACATAACATATAAACTTGCAAATACTCACATTATACACTTTTGCGGTACATATGATGAATGTTTCAACACAATAAAACAGTAATGCAACAACAGAACAATGTTGAAGTGACAAAAGATTCTTGTTGCATTGTTGCAGTGAGTGCAGTTACAATAATCGAATGAAATTCGCTGATGACTGGTTAGGATTGTGAATTACAAAAGCATAACTACCAACTAATAAGCAGTGCGGTAATTGCAATAATGCAAGTATACTTACGTATGCATATGCATATGTGTATATGTTTAATGCATGTATGTGAGTGGAAGCAGATTATGTTAAATAGAGAGTTATATATGAAAAATTTTGGAAACCCGCGGTCACTGTAATTGCAATTATGAATTTTATATTTAAAATATTTGTATAGCTTGCTTGCCAGAAAAATACTGGTATTGAGTTTTGGTTAACTGGTTATGTTTACGTATAAGTATACTATTAATACAGTATTTACCTTATGACATAACAGTCAGACGAAACTAGTTCAAATAGAACAGAAAATAAAGTTATCCGAAAGGAATTGGCTTTTATCACTTATAAAATCATTCGTTTTTGAGTTATTTAAATTCACTTCAAAAATTTCATCTAATTCAGTTGACTAAAAAGATTAGCTTTTCTTTACATGTATGGGGAAAAGATAGTCAGCTGACTATTTAGACTCGTATTTCATACTAGGTGTAAGTTACTTTATTACTAGTTGACTTCGCTACAAAGTACTCACATACTTATGGAGATGAAGTAGCTCATCTAATGCATGACTAATACATTTATAATTACATTTCCGTTAGGTAGTAAACAGCGACTCTCCTCTTAAGAACTGTGTTAGCTTCAGGTATGCTCGTAGTAAATTGGAAGGTAATAAACAGTTATTTAATTTCTTATTTATTATGAAATATCGAACTAAAAACTGGTACGATCTGGCATGTCAGCTGCGCAGGTCATCATATTTAAGAAAGCTGTTAACTTCAAAAATTTAATTTTTAATGTTAATTTTTAATGTTAAATTGATTTTATTTTAAATTTAAATAAATATTTGTGATAAGCATTTGAGCATGAATATTTGCATATACATATATAGGCTTATTTGCAATCTATTATTATTTTACAATGTTATTCGTTTATGTAATACCACCAGTTAAGCGCATCTATTTAAAATGATGCTAATGTATTTATACATGCATCGTAAAATAGCACGCAACTTTTATAATTTTTTAAATATTAACTAAAGAATAAGATGTGCTTATGTGCACATATGCGTTATAATTACATATGTGTGTATAAACTCATATATATTCAAATGTGCATATTGTTTCTTTAGTGTAGTTGTTTGTTGCTTGTTTTTGCTGTTGCATAATTGGCAAAGGTCCAACGAAGTCTCTCATAATAAAAAGCTTTGAAGCGTAAAAATACAATATATTGCATTTGCCCTAAGGAAAACTTCCTAAGTATATGGCGTGAAAATTTAGAACTTGTTTAGTATACGTACTTATGAATATAATCTGAACGAATATATGTAAATATAAGCATGTGCTTTCTTTACTTGGTATAAAGCTTCTTTACTTCACCACTATACAATAGCTGACAAGTCGAATCAAATCCAATGAAATTTCTTTGTATCACTCAGATATTCTGGAAGAAAAAATAAATATATTAAATATATGATTTAAAATTCGGCTTTTTATGATTTAGTTTATTTACTGTCTGTCCAACCATTTACGGATAACTGTCTGTCCAACCGTCTGTTTGTGAAAACATGAGTAAAAATTATGATATCTTGATTAAACTAGGTTCACGTTTTCCTTAGCACTCTGAGGAGGTTGGTACTGCAGATGGGCGGGGCCGTACTATTGTCACGACCACAAAATGCCCTTAGTCGAAAAATTGTGAAAGGCACAAGAAAAATTAAGGTACAAACAGTAGTTCAGTAGAGGGCATCATAGTCTAGAGGGGTATTTGCGATTTAATTTTTTTTAAAAGTGGAAGTGGCCCCGTCCTCTAATAGGTTAAATGTACGTATCTCACAAACCACTAAAGTTATTGCATATCAAAAAAACTTAGTGAGAATTAGTCCTTCCAGCACCTCCTTATATAGAGTGGAAATTGTCAAAGTCAAATCATATCATAACCACTCCCACCCCACTCGCAACGGTTATGGAGAAAACTACTGAGAGTACGATAACTGACGAAAGAAAACGTCCGAACCATTAAATTTTACAATTAAAATGGTACGGAGGGAATGCATAGGAAACGGTATAAAAATTCAACAACGGCCGTGGAACCGCCCACTCTTAAGCGAAATCCTCCATCTGGGGAACATTTCACCAGTTTCAACTAAATTCAGTGCGTAACATTATCCTGTCGTCCTTATGGGACGATGTACAAATGGGCGATATCAGAGCACAACCACGCCTACTTCCCATATAGTACAATTTTATTATTTAAGTTTATTCTGATTCTTTCACTTTTCAGAATATAAAACATTCATGGATGAAGATATCGGAATAAAACTAAATTTAAATAGTGCCATCAGCCATCTAAAAATAGTCGAAATCGAGCTAAAATTTTTGAGCCCACATATACCCAATATAAGGTCCTCATTCACTCTGGCTGCCTTTATACCGAAAATATCAACACTTGCAACATTTTTAATATAAAATTTTATCGACACCTGAAAACATTTCATCACCTTTTAGAAAGTATATTACATTCAGTTACACCAGAACTTAGCCCTTCCTTATTTATTGAGTACAGATTTATCGAAACCAGAGAACGGCTCAATGAACTTTGCATAGTTTTTTAAATAATGGCTATATGTCCGAATTTGTATTGCTTTCTTCTTTTCTTATGTTTTTTCTTTAATGTATTTAATATACTAAAATGCTTATATATTTTTCAATGCAAGCCTATAATTGAACTATTTTAGGAAGTAAATTTTTCATAAATAAATTATAATATTTAAAAATAACTAAATAGTAATGATAATATTTGTTTTTACTTCCGAAAAATTTGAACAAATTAAAAAAAAAAATTCTTATAAAATTTATATTTCCTTTATTTATGCGTAGAAAATGGCATCGAATTCATATATACACATACCCATTCATATAGTTTCCAGAGTATATAAAAATTTGTGCATAAGTGTTCTTATACAAATGCATTCGCATATTAACCACAAACGTTTGTATCGTACATAAGCATGCATATTAATGCTATAGCCTTGTTAATAACTCGCCATTCGTTATAGGTAATTTATACAAATGAATTAGTCACGCCATCCTTAATGTCATACCATAGCACAAGCGTAGATGCAATTGCAAAACTTTTACTGCCGACCACAACGCAAGTGCAACAAAATAGAAACGCATGTTGTCTTACCATATTGTCATACATTACCATACCATACGTTACCATATTTGAACTTGCATAGATATAAAAATAAAATAAAAATTTGTATAAATATATAAGCGTGTGTGTGATCCACGCACTTTGTTTTATGTACATAAATAAACATTTGGTCTGCTTTAAAAGTGTTGCAATAGACAGCAAATTATCAGCTAAACGTTATTTTTGTAGCTAACTTGTAACTTTACGTTGTGGAACTAAATATTTGAGGTCTCTAATGCGTGTATGATGAGAATATAAGTTTATGTAATTATGTATTGTATAATATGTATACACCTCATATAATTACAAATTTGAAAGGATGATTTTTGTCATATAAAAAAATACAAATAGTGTCGCTGTTAATTACATTGTGAATTTCCATAAATGTGCTCGTTTTCTATTTAGTGAGTTACCGTTTTTATTTAATGGAGGTTTCCACAATTGTTTGCACACTTTTTATACGATTTATTAAACTACGCTTGTTTGTGCATTATTACTATTATTATTCTCTTCCTATGTGGTAATTATCGCAAAGCTCGCAAATAATATACTCGAACACACTCTCTCTTTTTATCAGTGCGTATAATCGCAGCTGTTTTTAGTAGAAGTTTGCTGCCATGTTCGACCAATATATACACCTAAGTACATATTTGCATGGCACCCTGTATGCATTCACTTGGCTGATAGTGGTGGTGGTGGCGCTGTGACGCCAAGCGTGTAAATCTCAGTTGAAACAACGCTCTGACTCCCTGCTACGTTCGGTTCAAACAGTTCAACAGTCAGTAAAAGTGTGGAGGAGGCCATTAAGTGAATAGACGTTGTAATTAAATCGTAATTAGGGACGCATACGTAGTTTGGCATTGCAAGCACAAAGCTAAACTCATAAATTAAGTGGACGTTCAGCTCAATATGCGAAGCATTCATTGTGCGAGTGCAACTACGTCGTTGGTGTGTGAAAGTAGAGAGTTTGGAGGTGTTTGTTTTTGTTGTTTTAAATAAGAAGGTGTTCGATAATCGAGATATCTCAAATTGTTTACAAATATTTCATAAGTATTTGTTTTAATTCAGAAAATTAATAAATAATTTTAATACATTTTGGTCTGTTTTCAAACATTCTGTAACTAGTTACTTCTACATTAAATCACACATCTTCTTACTGGGCATTTTCGAATAAATATTTTCTTTATAAATAGAAAGTAATGAAAATACTTAATGTTGTTTGGATTTTTTTTGTAATTTTTAACAAATTTTATGCCATTTGGCACTAAAAATTACAGTTGATAAACCAAATACAATTTGTATTTGGCTACATGCAACTTTGGCTAACAAATGGGTTTAATGCGCGTTTAATTTACTTGTGGTTGTCCGAATAAGTGGATATATTTTGAACTACAATTACTTATAAGCTGTAAAGGGTATTTAAAGAGCGATGCGTTTTTATAAAATTTCCCTAAAAATTAATTTAGCTTGGTTTAAGAAAACCAACAACAAAATTTTTTTGGTAATAAAATGCCTGATTGTTTTTAGTATTCACTCTTCTATTAAGTATCATATTATTTGGAGATTGAAGCCATGAATAATGGCTTGAACACATACGTCTACTATGCGAAAAAAAATATTGTATTTAGTACTCATAGAATCAAGTTAACTTTATTATTCTTAATCCGAATTCTAAATAAGGTACTACCACTGGTTTTTTTTACTTCAAATTGAATTTGGAGTTCCTGAAAATGTATTTTTAGTACACTAAATTTTATGCTGGGTCATATATTTTTAGTACGTGCTTAAATAAATATAATATTTGCTTAATATTTTAAAACTTTAGTAGATAAATTTTATACATTTAAATGTATGAAGTTCTTAGCAGACTCAACTGGGATACTTTCAGTTAACGGCATACATATATAACGGTATATTTTTAGTACAGAGAAATTCAAACCCGATCTATAAATTTATATGGTAAGCATATTTTATAAAAAAAAGTAGTCACTACAATAAAGTGTAAATTTTTAAAACATAGTAAATTTGTAGTTTACAAAGTATTTTTAACACTGCTGCAAATATGTATTTTTAGTACATATGACTTCGTTGCAAAATACACTTTAATATTAATGAGCAAGTATTTTATAGTTCTAACTCTTACAAATTCTATTTCGAGATCCTTGACTGCTTATCTTATAACAAATGTATTTTGAAACTACCAATAATATTTAAAATAAATTCTCTTATAATTTCTTCGATATTTTAACAAACAACCGAAGTAATTGTAATTAACCCTTAGAACTTTCGTTGGTTTATCAGGGCAGTGACGTCTTTTATTCCACAAGCCACTTATTAATGAGCGCACTGAAATTATAAGGGCCACATTTGTGAAATATTGAAGTCTTGTAGATTTAATAGTTTATCTAACTTTTCTAACATTTACGGAAAATTTCGCCGATTTTCTAGAGCAATAGAACCAATACGTGTCTTATTGAGAGTTTTCTTTAGCAAAATGCTGCTTTTGCTTCAATTGCTAGTAATAATGGCTTTATCAGCAGAGCTAAAAATAACCCCTGGATGCACATAAAATACACGCCTGTATTTGAGTATATTATGCGTGGATATGTGCAAAATAAACAGAATTTATTGCACTAACTTAGGAACCTCAGGGGTTTGGTTAATTTGGTGGACTTGTGTATAAAAAACATGAAGATTCAAGGTTTCACAAAAGCTTCAGCAAGATTAACCTTATTACTGGAAATTTTGCATACGATGAATCTTATTACAAGTGAAGTTTAGTTAAATGTTTTCAATAAAATTACTTGTTTATCTTAGTTCAATACGACTTTCTGGTCTTCAATTGAGTGTTTGTATTCTCAAAGAACACATGTCTTCCATACTATAACTTAGATATATATACAAACAAACTTTACATATGAATTGCGTGCCCAGGTGCTGGGATGGGACACCTTCGACACTTCGTCAGCCCACTATTCTCCCAAACTTGCCTCCATTCTCGAATATTTGCATCGATTTGCTCATTTGTATTTGTCTACTCGGCGATGGTCGGTAAAGTCGCAAAGTCGGTACGAGGTTGCGTTTATGTGACGCATTAATCACGCGCCTCACACATTTCGCATCACTTTAAACGCGCCGCGCTGGACACTGGTGGCATACGCGAGCGAAGTGGCGAACGTGGGGTCATAAAGACGGCATAAAGAGGCGCATTTAAAAACGCATTTAGTAGTCGAAAATTAGCACTTGCGAACGCACTGACCGAATGGTAGTAAAGTGAAAATAAAAGAAATGGAGGAGTAAAAAAGAACAACAGCAACGCATAAGGAAAGACCCACCAAATGAGGGCAGGTCCACATAAAAAGATTGATGTGTAAATGGACAGCCCAACGCAACGGAAAGCTTCCGCTGACATAGCCCCGGTCAAATATTACACTCACGGACATAGCAAAGTAACGATCAGACTTTAAATGGCCTACAAGCCTGCGAGTGATTTAAACACTTGCCAAAAATAAGAGAAGAGTTACGGTAGACGGAATACTTTCAAGCGATTTTTATTTCTTTTTTTTTTGAAATAAGGCAACTAGATATTTTGTTTACACTTTAGATATTGTTTAAAGAATAAATATGTATTATATATATTATTCTAAGTAACCCTGCTATTCCAATGCTTGTATTAGGTAAAGAACTATTAAATTCGCCTCACCAAAATTCATTGAATTAAATACAATATATTTAAATTATTAAATGCAATAACAACAACAATGAAACACATAAAGCACTTGAAAAGCCGACTCAGGCCTAATTATTGACAAAACCTAGCCAGTGCGGCATATACTCAGACAGTGCTACAAAACTATTGTCTGCTACTACTACGGTTAGAAGACGATAAAGCCTTTAAATTCTATGGCGAATAAATCTGAAAATTATAGAAATTTTTATTTGAGCTCTTGGCGAGTGTATTTCCAATGTGAAATTTTTATAAGCCATTACTTTTACTATCGATAGACAAACATTTAAAGTTCTTTAATCAAGTCCTTTAGGACTGTACTTATGCTTATCCCCTTTAGATCCCCGAAATCCCCAAATAAATATTTTGTTTAACTCGGCTTGATAGATAGATCTAGACATTCTCATAAAGAAACAACGCGTATAACTTTCTATTAAGAACTCAGATTTTAATCTAGGGCACGCTTTGGAGTCTCGAATTTGGAACTTTTTGAGGAGAATCAGGATCGGGTGCCATTACTTCTTACTTTTAACACATCGCTAGAAGAAGAACTGTGATAACTGAATGATTATGATTTTTAATGTGGCGGCAGCAAGTGTCGATTCAAACAACACTGGGTGTGAAGTTTATGGAGAATAGACAAGATGAAGAAGTGCGGCATATTCCTACTAGTAATTTATAAACGATGCTTAACAAACGAGCGATCGTGCGACAATCGTCCAACCGGTCTGCGGTCAACGCATCAAATTCATGCGCACACACAAACACAAGCTCACAGAAACACCACAAAACACCGACAAGTGGACAGACGGGAGGTTTGAAAAACACTCCAATGAACACACACACACACACTCGGCGGATGGGAAAATTATTCACAGTTACGCTGATGAGCCATTAACACGACTGTTTGTCGTATTTTAGTTACTAGTGCGTTTGCATTTATTTCTTCTGCTTTCATAGTTATGTGTATGTGTTTTTTGTGATATATTTTATTACACATTATTATATGACCGTTTCGAACGGAAGGAATCGGCAGCGCCGAGGATGCAACGCACCGCACCTTGCACACTTGGAATAGGGCCGCTAAGGCAAGAGTTGATGACATAAGCGCAGACGTGACAACGATGGGTAGTATAGCGAATGCGCATTAGTCGCGGAGCAGGTGAAAGCAGGAAGATGGCGGCGACAAAATGATCGAATAGAGATGATTTGCTCGCATCAAGCTCATAAGCGCGTTTATTGAGTATTTGTATTTGCATGTAAATATGTGTGTATATACTTTTATTTAACCCAGCAAGACACTCATTACGAATGATAAATTACACATCGGTTAAATGGCTAAGTGGATAAATAAATGAGGGATCAAATAAGTGCCCGCTCTAGACATACATATGTATGTATGTATATGATCATAAATATAAAATTGTAGAAAAAGTTTTAAACAGCTTAAAATTCGTTAACTCAGCAAAATTTTCATTAAAATTTTGTAGTGATTCGAAATTAAATTTCTTTAATAAGTAAAGAAAATGTAAAAAAATGTGTTTTTGACAAAAAACTTTTGTGTAGAATAAAGCCATGTTTTCATTCAAAAAAATGTTCACTCATTGTTAGGACAAAGGCTTTTCAGCCCATTTAGTATAAATTCTACAATTATTGGAAAATGTCTTGAGAGATATATCATCTCTAGTAGCGCAAGTTTTCGAATTGTGAGAAAACTGTATCCAAAGGAATTTAGTAGATTAATCTAATACTCTTTTGATAGAAAAATATGCTTTTGATACCACCATTTTCTCAGGATCCAGCCCCAGAGAATTCTTCCTGTTCTCATACCTCAATAGAATGGTCGCTAGAAAAATTTGCCGAGGATAAGACTTATTCTGAATGATCTTGATGTTTCTATATTTATATCTTTTTCAAACTTAAAAAAAAATTAAAGTATCTAGAAATTCATACATATTTGACCATTCATGACACATAATCTCTGTCTGCACACATTATTACAAGTGTATTTATATCATAAGATATTAAACTTTGGAGTAAACCGTTGTATATGCAAGTACATGAGCTTGGGTGAAACTTGTGTTTGCCATTTGGCCCTTAGCATTTCTCTTTAACACTTTAATTGAGATTGCAACTAACAACAATAGTAGCGCTGCGTATGTATATAAATATATATTACTAAATAGACATATATGTAAAAACTCACAACTATGCCAAAAAAAGCAACTTGTTCAGCAAGTTTGCATTTAGCATTGCATGCCATGTTGCAAGTGGCAACTAGCAACTTCGAAGGTGGCAGCAGTGGCTATTGTTTTTTGTGTTATTGAAACGCCAGCACCACCAAGCGAATTATTAAATTACACTGCAGAGTAAAACAACAGCGAAACGAGAAAGGTAAACGAGTTGGCGGGGTGAAGGAAGCAAGACGAGGTGCAAGTGTGTATGTAAAGTTATCTGTATGGAGAGTGATATACATTTTTATGTATGTAATTTTTATGTATTACCCACTTATAAGTAGCCACATATAGCTAATGATACCGTGCTACTAATTTAGAACAAAATTTATGTAGATTTCTTTGCTTATTTTTTGCTTTGTGCGGTAAGATGCGAAGTTTAAAAGATGTTTAGAATTGATTTTTCTATAAATAATATGACATTAAAATTTGTGAGAAACTTTTTTATATTTTGTTAATCCATATTTTTCACAAGTTTACCATCCAAAATGACGAGTACCGTAATGTTGCATTCGTTCTTAAATGTAAAAAATAATAATAAAATTTCTTTTTAATTTCTTTCGCTTCTTTGCAGTCAGTCGATTTAAATATATTTCATGACAATTTTTACTTTTTAAATTATTTTTTTATGATTTTTCAGCCACATATCTAAAAGATTGGCTCCATGTGATTCCCATGAAGAGATGGGAACATTTTTAAGCACTATTACTTTAAACAAGATTTATATAATATATCAGTTAAAGAGAAAAATTGTTTTGGACAAGTAATAATAGTAATAAATTACACATTTGATTAGCCAAAACAAATTTATTTAAAACTAATAATTAATTTTTGTTGTACTAAATAATATCCTGAAATTTCGAAATAAATACTTTCTGAGAAATACACATTTTGACCAACTTTTTTTTACAATATCAACCGAACACATTTTAATACAAAATCTGTAGTTTTTAAATTCTAAGTGTTGCAACCTTTTGGTTAAATTTAACAGCACTTCATGCTTCGAGTGCATTATGAAGTGATGGTCAGTCAATGGGCGTACAACAGTAGCGTGTTCCTTGCAAATATATACATACTTGCACATATGTATATTTATACAAGTATAAATATGTATATTGCAAAAATCTTTTGAATAAATTTTCCTTGCCACATACTTTGCTTAGCATAACAAGACTGTCAAAACTGCAGAGTTGCAACGCTAAATAGGGAAAATCGCAAAGCAATTGAGGTGTATTGCCAGGAGAAACATGACGTGGCGCATGCAATGCCAACACGCCAAATCAAAACATATTTAGTGAATCGTAATTTGCTGCCACATTCACACTAGCGCACACATATATTGGTATGTATGAGAATATACGTGGCGGTATGTTACCTTTGCGAAAGGGATAACTTTTAATTTAAATTTTATGCCCAAGCATTAATTCGTTCCATGCCACACACATATCCATTAACACTTGCACTGCCGTTATGGCAGCGTAAGAGGCAACACCGCAGCCGAACTGTCAGGCTACCGGCAGTCCATTGACTTTACACGCCAACTTAATAAAAATCACAACGACAACAAAAAAGAAATTAATCTTGTCAGCAGAACACGCACAGAAATCACTTCACTCCCCATTTCTCTTTGGGCTTTGTATTAGTGGCGCACAGAGTGGCTCCCCAGACCACCATTAAACACCACCCCAACTCAGTGCATGCATAAGTGTGTGTGCCTTGTTCTTCACACTTTAATAAATGCTGTTGTACATTTGTATTTACAGTGTACGAATTAATTTGTTTATATTACGGTTTTATTGTAATCATTGCTTTCGTTATTGCTGTTGTTGTTTTTGTTTTCTTCTCCTTTTTCTAGCTTCAAATTTGACAAAAGTGTGAAATGACTTGCTGACAATATGTTGCCCCTGCCATTAAACATACATACAAGCTAAATCGTAACAGCAACAACAATAAAAACAATAACAGCCAACAATTGTTTCACGCCAACACAATACGCTGGCCATGAAGAAGAAATGCGCTAAAAGCGAACCCACCAGCAACCCACCAGCTGCAACACCAAATTAATGCTTCAGTGGGGTGGAGGGAGGGCGAAGGAGGAGTGAAAATTCAAGCAATTTACAGCTTCCCTGTACCCTCTTCTGTTGTATTAGCTGTCTCTATATTATGCGATTATTGTTGTTGTTCTTGTTGTTATCCGTCACTTATTTTTGTTGTTTGTGTTGACAGAACGCCGACACTGAACAACTTGTGAATTTTTCCAAATCAGTGAATTTCATTTCAATATATTATCACATTTGCAACGCTTTCATTAGGTTGCGTAGTGAATTTTTGGAGAAGGGCGAACTCTGTTTGCTACAATTGAAAGACTGTAGAATTTTCAGTTTTCCTGCCACGAAAACAAAAATAGCAAAAAAAAACCAGTTAGACAGGGCATTTATGAAATTTTTGGGTTTACCGATTAGGGGAAAAGGAAGTACGCGCACCTGAGGTGGTTTATATAACAGCAAAGATAATATATTAGATGAAGGATTATCTCGAAACAGCACTGTCAATATGATTTGATTTTCTTAAAAATCTCACATCTCCGATATATTTTGAGATATAAAGTCGATTGGATGGATCACATTCGTTATATTCAGCATAAAAAAAAGAATCTAAAAAATGACGACAATTCATTGTTGTTGTTGTGTTATATGTTCCCCCAAATAAAAAAATTTTAAGATTTGAAAACCAAAATCTTGATGTCTAGATATTAAAAAAATCAATCCTTCTTTGGATCTAGCGATGGGTATTCTCATGTGTTACTAATCGTGTTCTTGCTCTTTAAACTGCATAGCAAAGGTCAAATAGTATGATCCGTCTGTGCGATTTTATAGTTTTAGATTGAAGTGTTCAAGTGTTCCTGTTCGAAAATTGAGTAAGACTTTACCCGCAGTAGCTTTCCAATTAATTTTGGACGTAGGAATCGAAAGACGGTTATATGATCGATAAACGTATGTAGTATTTTGTATGGTCGGAAATACCTTTCTGACCAAAGACGTGGCAAATGAGGTAGAAGCTATCAATTCTTAAATTTGCTACTCGAAAATTCCTTCTGGCCTCGAAATATACCCGCACATCAACTGACTTTCTGTTATTACCTAGGAAATAAATGAAAGGAAACTAATTTTATTGCGATCTTCTTACACACTCGTATATTTCGTTCACTTTTAGATCTAGATTTCGTGCAATAAAACGAATAGCCTGTAAATACATACATAAGTACTTCGTGTGATAGTTGTTTCACTTCTTTTATTGACAAACTTCAATATCTGGCTAATAACATTATTTTCATAACGTATATTTGTAAGTATTTATGTATGTACATTATTTTCATACGAATGCCAATTCAGCGATCAACTTCAATTGAAGTAGTAAGAAGAAACATCGCTTTTTATATACATATATGTACATATATAAATATGCTTCCATGTATGTGTGTATGTGTGTACATATTCTTATGCCATTATAAATCCATATTGCATGCATATCTGCATTCTATAATACCCGAGACAGCTTACTCGTTAATATTTTGTTGCATCTAAGTACAAACTCTGGACACACAAATCACGACCGATTAACGATTATGATTACAATAAAATCCACACCATCGTTTATTGTCTTTTATATGTGTACCATATATCCATTTATGACTCAATTTAATGGACTTAGATATCGTTGAGAGTCGAGATTGAACGACCGTGGCCACTTTATCGACGACGACGATTTTCCATACTACGAATGCACTTACATATATACATACATACATACATACCATATATGCAGCGCATGAAGTCATTAAACTCAATTAACGGTAATTCGCAAACCGTTTAGTGGCAGGGCGCGCTGATCTATTAAGAATCGCTTAACCGTTTGGACAATAACGCTCACTGGACTCCGGACAACAATTTAGAGGTAATTGAAATGTTGATGATCTATTTAGCGGTTAGCATAATTCGATTTGACTTTACTGCCGTTACCATGAATATCAAAAGTAATTAGTCGTAAATCTTTGTAAAAGGAGAACACATTAAAGCACAAGATACAAATTATATGTGCCTTCATTAATGTATATATGTAAATTAGTGTAATTTTTAAACATAAGTACATACATGTGGGTATATATATATCCATTGACTTTTAGAATTTTCACTAGTCTAGGTTAATAGGTTTGTTGTTTTGTTTTGGGATTTATGCAGGGAATTTTCTTTATTGTGGTGGGGAAATTAAATAGATCAAGCAAGATATAGGAAACGTTACTATTATATTACATTATGCGATCATATGCATTAAATTCTGAGTTAATAGGTTCTGAAAACATTAAGTTGATTCCGATCATTATATTCAATAGTGGACGTTAAATTGCATCTTAAACTAGGACTTAGAATAAAACCAGCGAATTGCTATAATATATATAGTAAGGGTGGTACCAGACGATTAGTAGAAATCAAAATATTTATATTAGCATGAATACTTTGAATAAATTTAGACATCACATAACGTTTTTCAAATTCCAATTAGAATTAATAAACTTGGAAACTAAAATTGATCTAAACAAAGATTTTAAATAAACATAATAATATATAAACAATATATAAGTTATATGTATTGAGCTAATTTTGAGCTACTGGAGAACTCGATAAAAGTAAGATTATTACACTTATGTATGTATATAGTATATGTATACCTAATGTATCGCGTTAATGAAATTAATTATTAATATTTATTTTATTATGAATAAATATTTAGTTAAAATTAAATAAAAAAATTAATAATAACTATTACAAATAAGTACTTAGTTAAAATTAGTCAAAATATTTATAATAAAATAAACAAGAGGTTATGTTTCGACGATTTTAAGCAAAATCTCAATAAAATAATAGGATACACATGGGATTTGTTCAAAAAATATTTAGAAGATTCAATAGTTCGTGGAAGATCATGTTTAAAGTCGATATAATGACTGACTTAACCGAAATTAGACAGTATGACATTAATGTACCAGTAAAATACAGGCACCAATATAGAAAAGTAATACTTAGAATTGTATTCTAATCATATTTTGAAAATAAATTCTTAAAGGTATGGAAAATTTTTCCATTAAACTTAATTTTACAAAAACAAAAATTGATTTAAAATCATTGGAAATATTGTTTTGGATTATTAAAATGTTCATTATTGAAATTTTAACACGTGAGTTATCAACAAAAAAATATCTATTTATAATTTTGCTGTCGTACCTGTACTGAATCGACTCCTTGTATAAGCTTAAATAATAAACAAGTCTCTAGTCCCATTTCAATTAGACCCTTTACACGAAAATTATAATTCCAACTCTTCAAATATTGTTAAAAATGTATCATATGTTGAAAAAAGAATCTTAAAATCCGAGCGAAGCTTCGCCAAAATACTTTTCCAGTACGGTGTATGCAGTGTGGCTTCAAAACTTTTGTTAATATCATAAGGAACGAAATTATATTATATACAATATATTTTATTCACAATAATGGTTAGTTTAAAAGTACGATAATTGGAAATATTTGAGAATAAATTTAAACGGTATGCTTTGCTTATGTAAATTTATCACAAAAATTCCAAATATCTACTGAATTTTAAAATAAGTATCTACTACTGAAAAGCTAATAAAATAAACATTTAAAACATTTAGAAAATTTTAATAAGATATAATGAAGATATAATAACGTAAAGATAAAGATATAAAAAATAAATAATTTAAAAGATATAGTAAAAAAATTTTCAATAAGCCTAAGAAAAGGCAAATTGTCTTGTTGTATGGCTTCGCGACTTCCAATAATAATAATAATAAGCGAATATTAAACAGAAATACAAACATAAGTGCATATACATACTTACATACAATATATAATACATAAATAGAAAAGATTAAGCATCCGCCATTACAAGGCAAACGAAGCTCAAGTGCCTTCTCGTTCATTTGCTGCGGCGCCGCGCCTCCCCACTTATGCCGTAATTATATTTTACTAAATAGCCACAAAATGAACGAACTTCTGATAGTGAGATATGAAAATGAAATTAGTGGCGAATGCGTACAATAAGCGAATGTACATTTAATTACAGAAACTCATATTCATTTGTGTGCACGTATGTGTGTGCGTACATGGGAAGTATACGCGCAAGCTGATAGAAAAGAATTGACAGTAGGAGAAGACGGCTGCCAAACTGTTATTGCTCGTAACGGCGAGGCATTCAAGTGGTTGGAGCGATCCGCAAGACGCCAAAGGCTTTGAGTGGCCGTCTATTACCAATGTATGTATATATATATATATACTTGTGTATAATATATAGGTATGTGAAATAAATGTGTGTTTGTCTACTTTGAAAATAGATGATGAGAATTCACAATGCGCTTGCATGAGAAATGAGCATTTTTTTTACAAGCTTATGCCCACCAATTAGTGCAGGTCTTGTGAAATATCAACTAAAGACGCGCTCGACTTTTGTAATGAGAATTACAATGAAGATTTCAAGTGCAAATATGTACATACTTGTGGTAAATGTGTATGTAATTGAGATAAATGGAATTTTTAAGTGTTGCAGCTGGTATACAGTTATGCATCCAATATATATATGTACGTAAGTATATATAAAGCATAATTTGTATGGCATTTATCTGCGACTGATTCCTAATGACATGCCAATATAGCGATTAATATATGAAGGTTTCTGCATATAAGTGTACATGTAGATATGTATAAGATCATTAAGCATACCGTCTGTCATTTCATTTCAAGTGTAGAGGTTAATTCATAAATTTAATATTTTATACGTTTTTTAATCTTTCATTAGTAAAGTGAAATCGTTATTATTTAAATAATTGATTTCTCATTAAAATATTTGATTGTTTAAATTGTTCTGGATGACAGGGTTTTCTCAACCAACAAAAAAACCATTTCGAACCCATAAACTGGTAATTTTTTAATATTTAATATTAATACTGGCATAACTAAATCTGCTTTTTAGATAGATATTATAATACTAATGCTTTATCTGCTAAGTGGGAATGTCAGTATGCCCCCAGTAATCCCAAATGTAGGCAAATTATTAAATATTGTTTTGATGTCCAGCAAAACAAAGTCAGTAATAAATAAAAAATGCAGAAAATAATATAAAATAATAAATAATATTGTTGTTTTTACTTGATATGATATGATATCTTGAAAAGTTTGTATGATTTCCTCCTTCGCCTAAATGCATACAATGTTTTATTTCAACAATTACTTTTACATATTTTTGATGAAAAAATTAATGGGTGAAAAGTTACGCTGATGTTTACCATAACCTTTTAAAAGATTGTAGTTATTGGAGAAGACTCTTTAATATTAGTCGAAATTAGCATCGAACCCAGTTTCTGTATATTTTGAATGCCTACTAGAAACGTTCTAAACCTAAACATCTGGGATAAAAATTATTCACATAATGTTAGAAAATACCAAAATTGTTAAGAAATCTATCGCTGCTGATCACAAGAATTGAACATTTGTCCAGGTAATGTGGTATAGATACACAAATTCTTCTCCAATAGCCACCATATATTCGAAGTTAGTTCGACTTATTGTTACGAATCTAAGTTAGTGTAAATCTAAGCACACTGCTTTTTTCATGAAAATTGTTATTATTTCACACACACAAAATATATATAGGCATTCGAAAATTACTAACTTCATGCAAAGTAGTCGTCGTCCGGTAATAATTAATTCATATCAGTAAAACGACACTCTAACTCATTCTAATACATTCACAATCACTAATCTAAAATTCTGCACTAATCAACGAACGTCGTACTAACAAAATGTAGTTAGGTCAAAAATAAATGCGAAAACTTAAAAATAAGTTCACATAGTGCCCCGTAACTTATGTATAAATGCAATGTAAGCCAATAAAAAAGCATGAATAAGGCGCACATAACAATCGGTTAAATGATGTCGTTCTCATTGGAATTGTCTTGCTCTTACAAGTCATTTAACCAGTTAGCTTTGTACGTGTAACCAATGATTTTTGACATTTTTATTGAAATTTACGCAACTAAATAAACACCGATTAGTTCGCTATCCGACGCTATCTGCCTGACCCATTGAATATTGGCGCATAAAAGCGCCATAAAATCCGAGCTACCATGAACCTAAAGACGCACACACACTCTCAAACAAAATAAAATAAAATGTACGTCGAGATAAATGCATGGAAAAATAAACTTGCAAAGATCACTACTGACTTTGATGATCTTGTGAGCATTGAGTTGACAGCGAACAGATTACAGTGGGCAACCATTCCCTAAATAAAGTGATATAATCTTTGACGAGAAAACAACTATTTTGAGCTTTTATAACGGGCTAAGTTATGGAATCTTTTACTTTAAATTATTACCATAATTTTTTAAGATAGCTAAGATATCAATCAATCAATATCAGTTGATTGACACTATATATATACACATATGTAAGAAATCAGTGTTTAGTGGTTGAGGAGTACATTCTGTCTCACCTTCCAAAAAGAAAATACTGAAATTGTCTTCCTTAAATTGTTTAAATTTTTTTCTACTTTCTATATTATGCAGGATAAATATACAGCAGAGCAATCAATTCTAATTAGTTTTTGGAAACTCTTGATTTATCGATTCTAAATAATATTGTTATTCGTCAACTTTTGATTACTTTAAGTCAAGGCACCAACTACATATCTATCTATCTGAGGCATTTAATTTTTTTTTTGTGTCAATTAGAAAGCTGATGAACTTGACATAAAAGAAAATTTTCTGCACTGCAGAGTTCTTTATTTAAGGATGTGTGTCGAACTTTTGAATTTCGACTTCGGCTTAAAAATTAAAAGTTGCCGATTTACACTTACTTCTCCATCTGTATCCATTATATTGATATCATAACAGAACTTTTTCCACCTCCCTGATTTATATGCAGCTAAGAACCATCATCTCCGTAGACTTCCGAAAAATTCTCGGCTTTTTTAGTCTGTTCCAATAACAACGAAAACCTGTTTGTTTAGTACTGATGCATGAATCCATCAGAACTGACGTATAATTTATTCATGATTAAAAAAAACAGATATTATCGACAAAAACTGAAAATCAATATAATAAAATATTTTAGATCTAACTCAAATATTGATTTCCTATATATGAATTCAAAGAATTATTCTTATATACTCTCGAAAAAATGGTAAAACTTCATATACCCGCTTTACTTACTAAAAACAAAATTTTTTTTTTTCAATCAAAATTTATTAATATTTTCCTCACACTGCTTCGTCATTTACTTGCGACCCGGCGCACTGTGCTCCATGCCTCCATGCTGCGCCACTTAACATAAGCAATTGATGTGACTAGCTCAGCGGCAGCAACAACAACAACAAGAAGTTGCGACGCTTGCCTCAGCAGCGGTGATTACGAAAAATGTCAACGGTGGTGCGCCGCGTGTACGTATGTATAATAAGCGCAAAGGTGATAAGTGTGCGGTGCGGTGAGGTGGCGAATCGCGTAGGCTTCAGAGCGCCAAATAGTCCATTTCCATGTTTCAGCTAATTCGCAACTTATGCCTTACGAAAATCTACATATATGCATAGCCATAAATATGTGTATTTATATGTATGTGTGTATCTAGTTTGTTGCTTGATGCCGCCAGTTGCGGTGGAGCTTAACATCTCGCCTGGGCATGGCGCATGCGGCGCATAAGCCGCCTTGTTCGCTTTGAATGTGCTAATTTCGCATAAATTTCATTATTTATGAGTATTTAGCGCGTTATAGTTTATGCTCAAAACACGCAGGGGCGTGCATACATAGATCCATGCATGTGTGGATATGTGTGTATGTCAGCGAAACTGTTGGCCACAACCCCGTCGATTTAATTAAATAAATTCAGCAAAAACCGCTTGTCGTCGCATTCTCATTTGCTCATATTTTTAAAACTAAATTGTAACTTTATATGCCTGCATTCATAATTAAATAAATCTGTATGTATTTAAATGGTTGCAGCCACAGTTCGAATTGCGAATTGCAAATTTACACACATCAGGGAGAAAAATGCCGAAATATCGGAATGGTGCGTAGCGGCTCTCAGTGGCTGGCTCTTATTGTATGTATGTATATATGTATGTATGTATATGCATAAAAAGATGGCTATTTATGAAAATGTATTTAAGGATTTCTCGTGATTACTATTGCAACACTGCTACTTGCGATTATAAGTTATTAATTTCTTGCTAAACAAAATTTTTTGCATCTCAGTTTGCTCAAACAGGGTTAAAATTCGGAAAAATAGTTGCATTCTATTGAGATAATGTTCAGATTTGGTCTATTCCACTATTTTATATTTAACCCTGATCTATTGAGACGACAGTAAAGGATTTGATTCAATAAAAATTGCTACATGGAAGCTAACAGCTCTATTGGAGACCTTATTAAAAATTTGGTAGAGTTAAACAACTTTCCTTAACACAGAACTAAATTTATGGAGCGAAAAATGAAACTTGTGGAGTTATGTCACAACTTTACATCTCACCGCCCATTTTTAAGTCACCAAGTTACCAAGTTACCAAGTTCATAGAAGACTCAGAACAGAACCTTAATTTAGTCAATTAGCAAATTGTCTATTATTACAAAATAGATAGTTTCATGGAATTGATTTCATTAAGGGCTTTTATCTCGAATAGATATCTAGATAGAAAATAGTAACAGAAAAAGTATACAAAGAATAAAGTCATCTTTTCTCAAAATCAACTTCTTAAACTACAAATATCTACCCCTCACAGTGAAATACCTACATAATCTATTGAAAATTTAGTTGTCGGAGTAGTCACAGCTGCTTTCATATAAAATAGTAGTTTTAGTGTGAGCAAACATTGGTACTAATATACATAAGTGTATACATGGACATGCCTCGTCTAGTTTTTCCGCGCTAACTGCGCTTTAAGCCAACCCGTCGTGCCGCCATTTAAATAAATTTGTTAGTTTACTATCGATACAAATGTCATATTCGTGCGCAAATGCTTGTCCTGTTGCTTGTAAGTAAATTAGTGGTTACAGATAAGTTTCATCCATCGCTTAGACATTTATTAGCTACACCATTTTAATTTGCGAATTAGCCCTCTAGTGTTTAAAAATATACTTTTTTACGTAAAAACTTATTGTTATGTTTATTTTTGGCAAAAGTGATGGATATTAAAAAACATTATGTGTATCAGGTTTTATAGAGATAAAATTTTTGACCGCCTGCTTGTGGCCTTGGGAAAAAAGGCCAAACAAATTGTTGTCTATTTGTTTGTCTTTTTTTTACAATAAACACACCGATAATATTTTTTGTCTTTCTATAAAATTATATTAATTTTTTAAGATCTACGCAAACTGCAAAATAATTATTTTAGCTGCACTTAACGATTTTTCAACTTTAAGCGTTCCTGAAAGCTGAGCCAATCACCAGATGGTTGCAAATAAAACACAAAAAAATTTATGTTTGGATTTACTACGAATTAGACAGAATTAAATGAAATTGGAATGAAAATGATCGAGAAAATAAATTAGGTCATCTAAATGCAATCTTGACGATTAGGAAATTAGGCTACCAGCCTCGTTTCTGCATATCTCTTAGGCATATGGAAGCTTAGTGGAGAAGTTTTCAACCGACTTCTCTAAAAATCAATGAAGCCGAAATGCGGGAAGAAAAAGCAGAGAGAAAACCTCAAAGTAGAACTCTTAGAAGAGTGAGAAGTTGTCATTGTAATTCTTCATAAATGAAAAATGTCCGATATAATCAAATATATTAGCGTCTCCTAACATGTCCTAACTTAAGTTCTAGTAATAACACCGATACTAATAACTTTGAGGCTTATTGGTTTAGAGTTAAAGAAAATGCAACACTGCTGAAAAATAGTATGCCGGTTGGCCATATTTTTTATTAGGAGCCTGCTCCATCATACCATAAAACATAAAATTAAAGCCGGTTGAACAAGCACCCACCAACATTACCGTCGGCACATATTATTATTGCTACTGTTGCACTATCGACACCACCTTCGGTTTCCCCCGATGTCCCTCTACTTAATAATTTGACTGCAAAGATTATTTATTATGATTGCGGCAACACCACTTTGATCATGTTCACCATTTTATTTGACCTGCTTTGGTATTTTCATTGTTTATGAAAAGTAAACATTATTTTGCAATGAAAGCATTTAGTTAAGCATTTAAGCATTTAAGCCTAACTATAGCAGCACAAACTAACCGCATAAAATCGGTACAGATTAAATTCTTACACAACTTTTATTGATTTAAGTATAAATGTATATATTGTTGGAAACTAAGAGCATTAATAGAAAAAATATAAAAAATATGCACATAATTAAATTATAGTGCTAAGTTTGTGCTATTGCTATTATTTCTTATGAGCTCATAATTTAATTAACAGCTTTAACAGTAGTGCAACTTTAATTAAATGATCAAGAACTGGAAAAATCATTCAAATTGATAGATTGCCTTTTCAATGCCTGTCTAAAATATTTTACACAACCCCTTTCAGTTTCTTTTTCTTGTTGGATAGCTCAACAAAACGCTTGTACTTGCTGATTCCAGTCTTAATTTGTTACACATTTTTTAAAATATGAAATTATCAAAAACATAATGAAGTGTACCATTTGGTAGGAACTGATTCTTCCGGTCTTTAGAAAGAGCAAAAAGTACAGACAAGTTATTCATCATTTATTTTAATTAATACCTGTTATATCCACACTTACTTTAACCGGTCGTGCAGAAATCTGTATATTCGTGAAATATGGGAGATTATGAAGATGTCGACCAATTTCATTCATTTTTGGTACCCTACCCCTCTAAGCATAGAGTAATAACCCCACTCTCATTAAAATATCTCATTTTCTGTTGAAGATATCTATTGGGTCACACATTCAACGAAGTAGCATATTTGATTTGCAATTGCAAGTTAAATATAGTTAGATATAGATCTATATAAATTATATAGATATAAATAAATATATATATATATAAATGATCAGGATGAAGAGACGAGTTGAAACTCGAGTGTCTGTCTGTCCGTCCGTCAACGGTCAGTCCGTCCGTGCAAGCGATAACTTTAATAAAAATTAAGATATTTTGATGAAACGTCGTACAAGTGTTCTTTATTACCATAAGATAAGACGGTTGGTATTGCAGATGGGCGTAATTGGACATCTGCCACGCCCCCTAAATGCCATTAATCGAAAACAGATAATGATAAAACTTGCTCCGAGTAAGTTTTTCTACCACCTCTTCATATACTGTGAAGATTAGTGAAATCGGATAATCACCACGCCCACCTTCCATACAAAAATTATGTTGAAAACAACTAAAAGTGCGATAACTCGCTGAAGGAATAGGTCAGAAACATTAAATCTTGCAGAGGATATGATAAGGAAGGGTTGCGTAGGAATTCGTGTAAAGTTTCGGTGATGCGCGTGGCACTGCCCACTTTTAGGAAATTTCCCATATCTCAAGAACGCCTAAACCGATTTTAACAAAATTTGGTGTGTGACATCATACTTGAATTTTTATGACACCCTTTCAAAATGGAAGAAATCCGATAAAAAACAACGCCTACTTTTCATAAAACACAATTTTAAGTTTCATCTGGTTCTTTCACTGGAAGTAGATAAATCAAGCAGCAATTAAGATATGAAAATCAAACTTTGCACAAATAGTGCTTTCAAGATATGCCATCTCATGCGTAAAAATAGATGAAATCGGATTATAACTTTACAAGCCACCAGATACCCAATATTAGGACCTCAGTGCCAGCACCTGAAAGAATTTCCCCGCCTCTGATCCTTGCAAATTGCGAGAGTATAAAATGTTCGATTACACCCGAATTTAGCCCTTTCTTACTGGTTTCTAATTATATTTCTTTAAAATATAAATTTTTCTGCAACGTTCTCATAATAGGTGCTGTGGACCACAACTGGGCTCAACTTTATTTCAACCCCCCCTCCAAGGAACAAGTATATTGCATAAGAATATGGATATCGAAGCACAAATTTCAGACTTCTATATTTGTATTAATCATCTTTGCATTCTCCCAAACGCACACTTAGAAAAAAGGCAAAGTCAAACCCCCAAATAATGTGTTGTTGGTATAATATTTACACAACGGCAACACTTCTGTTCATTCAATTTTTATTCGTTCCCGATACACTGCTACACATAACATTATTCTCATGCCTTTAAAGTATGTGCATACCTCTCTTCTCAGCGGGCCATTCAACAACAACAATAGAGCAGACAAATGAAGCAGAGAAGAGATTAATTTATATTATTAGGTCGGCGCTTTGACTTTGATCTTCTCAACGAAAGGTGTAAAAGAAGGTACGTCAATGCGGTGGCAGCAATTGCTTCCGTGGTCTTACCACTTTGCCTGCAACAATAGCAATAACTGCAATAACAACAAAAACAAGATGATTACCACGTTTGCTGCTTCGCCTCACCTTGCGGTCAGGCCAGCTAAAATGCATAAGAATTTGTAAATTTGTAAATTTGTATGTGTGTGTGCATGTGTAGAGTTTTACTTTTCAGCCCAGTACTAAACGCGCTGCCAGGTAGTTGCGACGATCTCAGCACAAAACACGATGTGTTGCTGCCGCATACTCTAAGACTTGTTCGGATTTCATTCATCCATTGAAGTAATTCGTTCATCCATTCACTCTTTTCGTTATTTCATATATAATTTATTGAGTTTGTTTTTTCATTCACATTTTGTATTTGTAGTGTGATGGTGGTTCGGATTGCGTTGGAACCCGTCCATCGACATTTTTCGGTTAGTGGAGCAATAGTTGATTTGGTAAATAGATGATTGCAAAATTACAACAACTTCAAATAGGTAATTGTTATTTCAGGGCATATGCATATACATATATATTCTTCTATTAAACTAAATATAATTATTTCGAGATTCTTTACACAACTTTCAATTTACAAAATGGAGATTTCAAAAAGGACAAAATGTTGCTGTTACTGTTTTCATAAACGAAAGGAATAGAAGTACATTTACCTTTAGATCACATTAAAATCAACCAAAACCATTTGGGACCTTCTTTTCAAGTGTGAGATTTTCGTAGAATCTAATATACCCTACATAGAGTAGAATTTTGTCTCGATTAGTGCAAGAAAATGCTTCCTGGAATAATTTTGAATATTGGTACTCTAAATATGTGATATTTGTTGTATCGAACGACCAAGCTAGGCACATTGATATTATTGTGAGCCAAAGGGAATCTACTCACCGACTGCTTGAGCTTCCCTGATGTGAAAAGTTGGAAGGATATAAAATCATATCATATGATTCTATTCTATCTTAGAGATACCAACGGAAATGACAAAACACATTTTCAGGCCCTAAAGAAATTGATTACTCTCAACTAATTATCGAGAAAGAGATCACTTATTTCACAATTTCGACTTCGTGCACTCCCAACCTTTATAACAGTAGCTCCGCTAACGCTCCGTTAATCACATTCCGGTCAAATCAACCGTCAACCAGATATAGTCATCGCCCATCGGTTGGCAGTGGCAACCCTTTGGGTATATCTTGCCATGAAAAAGTTTCTAATAAGATTTCTCAGTCGTTCGAAGACATTATCGCTGCGAATTGGAACTCTTAAGTTTGCCTTAATAAATATTAATGTATGAAAGTTTTCTAATTCGTGTTTAATTCAATTTTTTTAATTGTTTCCTCTTTTTTTTATTTACAAAAATTGTTATTTTGGAGACCACTCTTAATGCAAATGACTCAAAGCGTTAATTCGTTATGCATTTGGAGGGAAATTTTCAAAATTTTGTTCTACAACACACTGTTTTTTTAATGTGTATGTTTTTTTCGTATTTATTGCTTCGAGTTGATGCGACGCGACGTTTTGTCGGTTCAATACAAAGTGGCGGCTGCCTTTGATCAGCAAGTATAAAATACTATGGCCACGCCTACCGCAGGAGTAGAGATTAAACGAGCTGGCGCTACAGCCAGCCGGACGCCTACAGGGGTATTTCGAACACAAGTGCACATACATACGTACAATTATATGCTTATACGTTCAATTCATGCACGTGGACATGCACTTGGGTGAACCTCACTGAACACTGCCCACTGAGCAACGTAATCATCGCTCCGCTTCAACTTAAATACCGTAAATATATATGTGCATACAATCATGCTCGTGTACTTATGTGTGTATATATGTGTGAAAGTGTGTCTTAAGAATGCTTTTGCTGCAACATTTGCCCAGCTCATCTTAACCGAGTGTTTCGGAGGCTTTTAGGCATGCGCAACGCGCGTTTTCTGCATTTGACTGGTAGTGTACGTGTGTGTATGAGTGTTGATAATAAAAATTACCCAGCATTGCAATTTTTACCCAAATTGCACAAATGTAAAAGAAACTAATGTGAATATAAATGGCAACAAAATGAAATGGAATGAAATGGAATAAGATGTTCCACAGGAGAGAGGAAGAACAAACGCTGAGCGGAATAAGTGCAAAAAACTTGTGCTCAACTTGTCAAAGGGGTGTATTGAGTGTGCCAGTGACTGCCACTTTATCATCTTAATGCAAGGTGTTACACACACAAATGCAAATATTTCACCGGCGATTTTCAAAGCGAAATGTTGACGACCACCATCAAATAAAAGCTTCATTTAGTGAGGAGTGCTATTGGACTGGAGGGGGGATATAAATATATATGCTATGTATGCCAGGTTCTTTACAAGTGCAATAACGGAAATATAATTGTGAAATTTTCTAAATGTCCATATTTTAGTCCCCAAATAATACAATGGGAAGGAGTCACCGGACGTAAGTTTGACCTCAATACCCAAACAATATCAAAAAGGTGTTTTTAATATCCTCGGCAGACAATTGCGTGCTTCGAGGATATTTCGTCTCTAATTTAAAGGTTCTCGAAATTCGACCAAGCATCTAACAGTGGTGTGTTTTAGTTCCAGTTATATATACAAACCTACATACATATATTATATATTTTGAACGCCCAAGCAGAATTTAGTTGAATCGAGAGAAACGAGACATTTCTTGTTTGAATCTGGCCTTCTGAGTATTTTCCAAGTAGAGAAGAGCTTTCTCTTCCTTAATTGCCTCCATAAGAATTACATTACCGTCCGCGTTGGAGTAGCATATTCGATTTTTCGGATTATGTTGTTGTCAACCTTCAATGTCAATCTTCTTAATATTCATCTGAATTGGTATTCGGTGTTTTGATTTCTGAGTTCCAACAGATTGGAATTATTTTAGGTGTAAGAACTGTAGGGAAGCTAATTATTGGGAGTTTCATTTGGTATTCATATATATTACGTTCACATAAAAATCGAATTTATTTAGCTTAATCAGGAATAAAAAATGCATTTGAAGCAACCAAGAAGCAATTCCTTTTCTAACAATATTATACTCGATAGTAATACTCAAAACCATACCAAAACCAAAACCATTCCAACAAGATCGTTGATTGGAATCGTTTACTCACTTAGCAAATATTTTTCCGATCCTACTGCAATCTCTGCTACTCTCTTTAGCTAAACTGAGTGACCTTTCTAACACACCATACTTCGTCTTCGCTTAAAAATCAAGTTTCAATGTTGACAACAGTCTCAATTCTTCTCTCCTGCAGCAGCGATGCCCCTTTATTCAATCATAAATATAACCAGACAGACAACAAAGCTTCTACCACCCAAAGAATCAATACAATAAAATTAAGTTCATTGAAATGCGCCGACAAGCCTCAAACTGGATGGAATGAAGCCATTTGGGTACATATGTTTGTGAATGTAAACGACACAGGAATGCCAACTTCATCAAGTGAGGCACTTTTCTACAAACAAAATGTTCACATTTTACGCCCAAAACATATCAAATTATGAAAGACTTTAGTTGCAGTAAATTTTCAAAAGTTCATGGTTGACACCGAAAAATATAAAACGAATCGATATGCAGCTCTCCTGTACAACAGTTGGCAACCCTGTCGGCTGGTTATTCCCAATGCACTAAGAACAAGAAATGCAGAGGTGAATTGTTGCTTTATCGGCAAGAGTGGATCGATGTCAGACATATATAAACAAACATACATAAGCACCTTAAAATATTCTTGTAGACAAGTGTCAGGAGCATGGCTATAAAAGTGGCAACAAACATTCTTAATAGCCACCCTGGATAACTGCAGTCACAGAAGAAGAAATTGACTCGTGTGACCGTTGCACTGCCCACACCATCCGCTGACATGTAAAGCAAAAGCATGAGTGAGCGACAGCGACGATGGTGGTTGCAATGACGCCGGTGGTGGCGGTAGTGGCGGTGGTCTTGCTGCACGTATAACCAACCGTTCAATGGTTTAAAACTGATGGTTTGATGGAATGAATGATAAATGAAGAGACGTTGTTAAAATAACACCTTTTCGTTGTTTGTTGTTGGCCACGACATGCGCTCTATAAATGCAAACATACACACACATACACACATATATGTACGTTCGTCTGTTTGTAAATATGTGGCTTCACTTGGTTTTAGTTTATTGCGTGCGCTGAATGGTTGTTAAGGCAAGCAAGCTCACTCCAACAACATGGCCCTAATTAGCCGTTGTTGCGCTTGCGCATGCGCATGTTTACAAATTGTAACACATTGAAGATAAGAAAGTGGATTGTGAATGGATTGATTAACGATGTAAATGCTGTGGATTGTGAACAAAATAAGTGGTAAAATTATATAGTTTGATGACTTAAACGGGGAGAAATATTATATATAGATTTATATATAGAATATTTTAATATATTGCTTAAAAGATTTTCGAAACATATTTGCTAAGGTTGCTTTCATCAGAATCGGAGCACTTTAAACTTGTTACTTTCGGAGCACTTTAAATGACCTTTCTCTTTTATTTTAATACTTGTTAACATTTCAACCATTTAACAATTTCTTTTATTTATCTTCTTTCGACCTTACTTTGGGGATGAAGCGAAATCAATCTTTCGTCAGAGAGCAAATGAAAGTCAGTATCCTACAATATTGGTCTTCGTAAAACCGTTATAATTTTTAACACGTTTTTACTTTTATTACATTTATGTGAAACACAATTTATCCATAAAAATCTTTCTTGGGATTTACGAATAAATTTAATAATAGACCTGTCCGAAGTTAGAATAAATTTATCTACAGATAATGACGAGTATTTTGTTTCATCCATACTAGAAGATATTTTTCATGCGGAATCTTTGGAGTTTTCTCAGCTCTTTTTTCGAATTTAACGCGGATTGTAAAAATTAATATTTATATTGTTTTAATACTTAATAGATTCATATCATTTCACAAATAAAAAAAAGGTTTCTTTTTATGTTTCGTTGACAAAGAACTCTTTTGAGAACTTTTTTCTGCTCACGCTATTTTTTGCAATCAAAAGGTCTTTGATATACCTTTGATATAAGCATATTAACTAAAATGTGTTAGGTCGATCTACAAGAAATCTCGTTTACAATTGTTTTGATTTAAGACAAATAGATGGACACTCCAAAAAACGTTTACAATATTTTCAATTATTCAAATCACAAAGTTTCAAACTAATATATTTTTTTAATGTAAAAATTGACCGTACACCTTTCAATTATATTGCACTTCAAAAACTCTTGATAAAATCAAATACTCCCGATGAAAACCTTACTCGATAGTGTTCTCCTAAATCATCCAATGTCTGTAAGGTTTATTCAAAATATCCCAATATATTATTAAAAAGGTTTTATGAAGAAAACTTAATTTTTAGTGCCAGTTTAGATACTAAGCCTCACATACAGTGATTCTGCTTGAACTTTCAAATTATTCACACTTTCCATAAGCCACACTACTTCAGTCATCTAATGGCAAATTGTGACTCAATCCCGCTGGAGCTTGGGAACGCTAACTGCTACTGCGGTGTTTCAGATATTAAAAGGCTACTTAAATTGAGAGGATTGCAGCTGAATTGACGTGTTTGTGGGACCTACCGTTAAGTAGCCAACAGAGGGCCAACTCAATCAAACCCGCCACCAAAGACACCGCAACGCTTTATTAGTTGCTCGTGGAGGCACTTTTTACACTGGGTGTTTTTGCTTTTCAACATTTATGAATTTTGGTTTTTCTCACAATTTATATACGAGTATGTGGTCATATAATAATTTGTGTTGCTAATCGCATTGTTGTTTTGTTTTGTTGTTGGTGCTATTAATGTTATTTTGTTCTACTTTGCTGTATCTCACAAGGCATTGCCGCAGTCCCCGAACACGCACGACAGGTCCAGTCAAGCGCATTTATTTGATCCCTCATCAACGACCACAACAGGATTAAAATTAGTTTTTGATTATGCTTTCGAGCTTCTGGACAACGCAATCTGTGGTCCACGGTACTGCGCTCCATTTGGCAGTGACTTGCTCATGAACACACGTCACACACACATACACACACATTCCGACGACACATGCGATTTACTTGAGTCACTTACTCGCTTTGCTGTTGTTGTTATTTTTGTTGTTAAGCAATATCTGATACATTTTATTTGAGTCCTCACTTCAGTATAACCGTAATTTCTTTCATGATTTAACTGCAAAAAATTCTTGCATTGGGTCGCCTGTCTCTATATAAGCCTGTATGTGTGAGTATGCATTTGTGTCCATTTATGAATCTCTGCATGCCTTTATGAATATTGGCTTTTGGCATAGTTAACGAAAAGGTTCTTGCGGTTTAACCGGCTCATCGATGAATGCCAAAAGCGTTGTCGAGGCTTGCAAGTGGCCGTTCCGGATTTTGTCTGCGGACGCGGCAATGGCGGCGGTAGTGGTAGTTGTGGCTGCGGCGGTGTGTTTATGAATAATATGCGTAAAGTTGGCGGCCCGTTTGAATCCTTTTTTCGTGAATGTAATTAACGCTTTTAGCAAATTTTTATTGTTGTACCTTTTTATCGCTTCTTGTTGTGAGGTGCCGCTCATGTCGCCTTGGTTTCCTCCCTAATTTGCATTGACGAAGGCTGTTCATTAAGAGGTTGGAGTGGCTGCAAACGATCGGTTAAGTATGAAAGAAAACGCTTGTCACAACTTGCTTACATTTATGATCGCTTTTGGGAGGTATCCAAATATACAATATCAATGTGCACACACACACACACATGCAAATAACGGTATAAGTTGAACATGTGCTATGCTTTCACAACTTTCGAGGTTTCACATGCATTTAAATATTTGAATTCGCAAGAAAAGTTTTTAATAACCTTGCAATTTCTTCAAACTTCTTCGTTCAACAGTAAATAATTTGGATTTAATGAAATTACACAGTTTACAAATGGATGCCTTTGTCAAATGTGTTTGCCGACTGATTGCAAGACTCTTGCAGTATTGTCGCAAGGTAGAATAGATTTTGTGTTTTGTTTGAACCTCTTTTGTTCTTAGTATGTTTTATTATCGTTGCTGGGAAAATCAAAAAGTGCTGAGAATGGGTTGAGATACTAACGGTATATATTTACATACATACCACTATAAATACCATATTAACGTGGCTTGAAGCATACAAATATTTTTTAAATGTAGATAAAAAGCGCTAAGAAGAGTAAAGAGTGACATTGAATTTTTCTTAATGTGCGTTCATACACGAAGAATTTAGTTGCAACAACTCGCAGTTTGCAGACGAAGGGCGCCGAGGAAGCACCGAAAGAGATGTTGCCGATAATGAGCAACAAAAGTTTTTACGTCTGAACCCGATTTACAGTTGGATAGTTGATTGAAGAGAAGGTCGAAAAGTTGTCCAAGAACAAGTGGTTGTAATTATTCAAATTTAAACATGTCCCTTTTCATTTAAGGTGTTGGACCAGTCTAGCACTAGCACTAAAAAATATACCTAACTTTGACAATTTATTTTCGGAGTAAGGAAAAAAAATCGAATTTGTATAAACATTTTTATATTGACATTTTTATTCAAATGGCGACTACTAGGCCAACCTTCGGAATCGCCTTTTTCAATATAGCCTTTAATGGTGGCGGTGATTCTCGAAACTCGTGTTATCTGAAACAAAATGAAAACGGGATCTTATCTACATAAGTCCTACCAGTAAAGTACTTACTTTAGCTAGCTTTACATAAATTTTTCACGAAATTGCAGATTTGTAAAATTAGCAATAATTGATGTATAAAAAAGTTGCAATAATAACGAAAAGCCGCTGGTGATTTACTAGAGAATGTCTCAGTGAAGCTACGGTTGGGATTTCAAATCGATACGTACTATCCGAATATAAAGTTTTACGTGCTAAAGCCGGCTGACCCGAAAGCTTCGACACTATATAACTGCGAGTTGGACAGAGAAATATTTCTTTTTTTACAATTGTAATAATTTAATAATGTTTTTAGGACCTTGGAGTATATTTTATTGCACTAAGTTGTACTTTATTTAGTGGTCTAACCCTTTGAAAGCAGTTGATTTTTGCTATGTATATATACCATCCAAACTACCCTCAAGTAATTTATTGTATACTATTTCTTGGTGGTGTTCCAAGGGCTGAGGGCGAATCCTCATAACCACTGCTGGGCCAAATACTAAAAAGATCTAAAAGCTCGATCTAAAATACGGGATGACTATAGCTGAGTTTAAAGCGTTGAAATTTTGTTCATATGCGTTCCTGTCCTCGAACGAGATACGCGGTGACACTGTTTCAGTATAAGAACAAGGCATTGAGATATTTATTCTGTGGCATCCATTTAAGATTACAATAAATGTTTCGCTTACTGATTTCATCACATAAAAATTGTATAATACCAAATTTGAGATTTATAAAGTTATTTCCTTATTAAAGTTTTTATTTACACCTTGTCTTTTCAAAAAAGTCAGCATGCTTCTGATCAAAAATACCTTTGAAAACATCACAAAACATCAGTTTTAACAAAATTACTTTCTGTAATTGAAACAATTTATATCTGCCTCTTATATAATACCTGAACATTTTAAAGTTCCATGGAGGAAAATACAGATCGCAGAAAAGCTGAATTAAGCTAAATTCACAATGTTTACTTTACTTCGGTGGGTTATATTATTGTGTATGAAAATCAATTCTCATGTAAACACACTTTATTAAAAATAACGAGTTTACTAGGAAATAGTAGAAGAAGTAACGACATCAAATTTTTTAAGAGTAAAGTTTAAAAGAGAATGATCTTAAAAAAATTTTTTAAAGTAAGGTAACAATTTTCATTGGGATTAAGGGTCTCACAACTTTGCTGCTTGGCATGCAAAATTTTTTTCCTGATTTCATTAGCCTGTGGAATGCAGCTTACGAGAAACATTGTAAGCTCACTAAGTGAATCCAACCACCTATTCGCCTTATTAATAGTCTTTAAGGTAGAAATTTAAAACTAATTTAAATTGAAATTTGCCTCTTCCACATTACTATCTGGCGATATAAATCCTATTTAAGCAATTCGCTATTTATTTTCCCACCTTAAAAGACTTTATCTATCCAAGTCACTTCAAACCAAGTTAATCTTCTTCACAGCTCACCAATTCGACAGATAAAAACAATTTTGTAAAACTCAAAATCTTATTTCCTAATAACAATTGTGGCACTTTTATTTGAGTGTGTCTCTATTGTCTTTGAATGACAGCACTCAGCATTTCACTTAATTAACATAATTGATTTCCACCATTCTTGTGCAACAGCTTAACTACTTATACACATACATACAGACATACACACAAGTAAATGTATGTGCCGATGTTACGGCACCATAGTATAGCGTTCCATCAAACGGACGATTAACACTTATCTAGTAAGAAGCTGAACTTATACAGAGTCTCTTTCGGGTTTCTTCCATCACACAGCACACACACAAACACTTTCACCAGGCAGATTAAGCTGATAGTTTAAAGGCTTTTGATTGAGTTTTCCAGGGCAGCAATGGCAAGTAGCTAAGCTGTAAGAGTGCTGTCGCCCGGGGCGACTTAGATGGGATAATGCTAAGTATCCAGTGGAGGTGCTGCTGCAACAAGCGTTGCTCAAAACAATTGTGATGAGGAATGAAATAAGCGCAGATAAGCATCTTTTAATTAATTGCAGTTAATTGGTTGGTTTTCTGGAAAGCCATCTAACCATCTACCATATGAAATAACAGCAATGCTTAAGGTAATGGACAAATTACTTTGTAATAAAAAAAAAAAAACAAAAAACAGAGATTAAGCTATTTCGGCTAAGAGTACAAACTACATATAATGCCTTAATACTTACATGTCTGTAGAATAGAAACAAACTTAATCAATTTTATAGAGCACATTGTTCTATTCATCTTTTAGCAGGTGAACGGAATTATGAAGAAAAAAATTTATAAAAATTAAAAATTGTGATTACAAATTACACTTGCTTGGTATTAAAAGAAAAATTATATTGTTCTCTTTCTCGAATTAAGGAAATTATATTTGAACCGAAGCTTATTTGCACTCTCTGATCCTGATAATTCATCGATGGTCTCTTTTTTGTCTTTGAACTAACATTTGTTTCGGTTCAATAGTTCAGCACAAATTGGGACTTATTTGGTAAAAAAAATACTTTTTGGAAGAACCTCTAAAAATATTTGAGCCAAGTCACTTAACTCCTTCTCCGGAATTAAAATTTATATAAGAATACCGTTAATAATTTTTGACTTTTCACATTATTAAACATTTCTCTCACATTCTTTAGACTGCAATGTTGTAAATCCATTGAAACAAATACTAGTTCTTCGAAATTTTATAAACATACTCTCAGCCATTTTCTAAGTGTTAAAAGCTATATATTTGCTTATCTGTTAGCATATCTGCTTACTTGCATATCTCCGTATAAATGCAAATAATAATTCGTTTTCTAAATTCAATTTTGTTAAACGCCTCTCACTTACAAGTTTATACAAGTTTTTGTTGTTGTGTTTGTACATTTGTTAGTAGTAAATTATGTAAATAAAATACACAAATTATTGCTAATCCGACTTGTTTTCAATCTGACTTAAATGAGTTTTCAACACGACACTTGACGTTTTCGTTCTGATTTTAATTAATTTATGCACCGTTTGAGTATAACTCAGGGTATTTAATTAATTACAAACAAATTGGCGTTGAACATGAACTCTACAAGTCAAGTATTTAGCGACGTGCAGTGCCCAGATCGGACCTTCGTGTCCATTGACAGCCGGGATCCATACAAGTACAATTGGCCAAGTTAGCAAAGCAAAATAAAATATGAATTATTAATTGAAGCGAATTTGTATAAGAATGTTGAAAGTAATAGAAAACTAAATGTACAAATCGTGATATATGCTCTTGGGAACCAGTATTATGTACATATGCACAGGTATACGTGGGTGTTAATTTATAATCTCGAGCATAAACTGCACAAAATTGAAACAAATATCTATTAATTAACTTTTACAAGTGAATAACTAATTAATTTATTGCATTTAGCGTAGAAAAAGGCTAATAGGTTCTGAGTACCACTTCCCTCGATCTTGTGGTTTTGAGGGGCGGCCTATGAAAAGCAGAATAGACCCTAATTTTAAAGAACGTATTTTGTCTTATATATTTATTAGGAAATTTCCTGAAAGTATATAGATATGTGTAGAAGAATTTACTGAAACTCTATAAAGATGACAGACAGCGCTAAAAAATTAAATAAAAAATTTTTTATAATGAAATTTCAATCAATATTTAGCATCTTCCCCTAAGACTTGTGAGAAGTAATAGCAAAGTGAACTCTTTCGGAAACCTTTCCTATTTTATATAAGAAACGTGAAGTTTCATATCATATGCTAAAAGTGAAGTTTCAATGCACTAAAATAAGAAAAAATTCTAACCTTGAATAAGACTTTTATATAATTTATATAATTCGATACCATGGCCACCACGTGGTTCTATTTCTATCGTATGCATTTATATATGAGCTATTTTGAATTAAAACTTGTTTACTGTTGGCTGCTTCTTCTGTTCACATTTACAATGGAAAAGAGAGAATATTTTGATGTTTATTTTTAATACTATGTATATTGTATTACTGATTCACTGTGTTCCTAGCCTAAATTGTTAAAAAAAATTTCTATTCAAAGTAAAGGATCTAAAATATAATCGACAAGAGAGAAGAAGAAAAATTCTAATAATTAATAAATTACTAATTTGACTTATTAATTAAATTTAAAATATACCATAGCACATAATCTAGTGCAGATAACAATAATTATATAATTAAAAAAGAACATTTCCTTCTACGTAAACATACATTATGCAGAGATCATTGCCTCCACGGTTTCGGTGTAAAAATGGCAATTAATCGTATACCATTTGAAATACGTTCTAAAATGGCCGTAGTAGTCAGAGAACAAGTAAGTTTATATTAAAGCTTTTGAGCTATGCAAATATGGCAAACAGTTTTACGTAACCGAAAATATGCAAATCACATGTATTATAAAATCATATGTACTTACTAGTTGTTATAGAAGCTGAAAAATGCTTTAGAAAATACGTGTACTTACTTTACATTTCGTTAAATAGTCGCATCTTTCACCATTATGGCTGAAATGCGAGACGCTTTCAAAGCGTCCATTTTTAAAAAGCAAATAAATAACAAAACTCATTAAATTCTACTGTCCAGTAAAATTTAATCTATATTCTTTTGTGCTGTGTAATAGTAAAAGTATAGCAAAAATTAAATAAAAAACCAAAAAAAACGCACAGCCCCTCATTGGTGGCAAGCGGCGGTGGCGAAACCCACAGTTCGACTACGAAAACAAACAGAATAATTCAAGTAATCCTTAACGATGTAATCCATCATCATTCCAACATTCGTGTCTCAATTAGTGACGCTGCCGTTCGCATAACTCGCGCTCATTTTCAATTCTACTAAAAAGCTGTCCATTCAATGTCCACCCTGGCACTGAACCTTAAGGGCCACAATAGCACATTTGCATACACACATACAACTTTCGTGTTATATGCCTATTTAATGTGGCTTAAACATGTGTTTTTGTTTGGCTGTATGCGTATGCCATAGCTGCAGCCGCGCCTTTCTTCTGCGCTTGCCGCTGCTGCTGCTGCTGCTGTTGCTTCTCACCTGCACAGCGTACAAAGGCAGCATTGTCCCTATTTAAACAAATGACATCGTCAACATTCCGTGACAACCATGCGCACGCCATCGCTATTGCCAAAAACAACAACAACAGCAACAACAATAGTGCCGCCACTGCCAGCCATTCATCTGCCATTCAAGCAGCTATTAGCTTTATCCTAGCCATTGTGAGTGTTTTCATAGGTTTTCCTTGAGCTTCTGCTTAACCAAACAATGAGACGCGTTTCGTATATTGTTACGCCTCATTTTAATAATACGACTACCCGCACACACACACACACACACACACATGAGAAGCTCATATTCAACGCAAGCACGCTTGGCAAGTCAACCATTCGTGTTAAGAGTGTTTTTGCTACACGTTTCGTGCAGCGCGTGCTGCTTAGCTCGTTCCTCATTGCTCGGCGTATGGCACCACAGCAAGCTCAGTGGCAGCACCTCCACCAGCACCTTGGCTTTTTGCGCTTAGAAGTAGGGGTGTGTATGCGTGCTGGTTAAGTACAAGTAAATGTCACTGTGTCCCTGTCATAATGATTAGTTATGCTGATGACATTATTTGTTAATATTGTGCCTATTTTAGTTACTTTCGTGTTTTTCCGCCTAAATATGATTGCACATTGTTTATTATGTTAGCACGTAGGCAGTCGATTAGCCAGCCAGCTGGTTGGAAATAGCTTGTGAAAACTAAAAACGCAAAAATTATATTAAAAACATGGAAGAAGAGGTAAGCGTTGAGTGCAAAACACTTTTTGGCTGTCATTTCAAATGACGCAACCTTAATTTCCGCTTTCTAGTTGGAGTAGCTTGTTGGCTATGAAATGAGCGTCGTCGCTTCCTTTAGAAAAATTAACTGTTATACATAACTTTCGTGGTGTTATCATTTAGGGAAATATATATGTAAGTCTATATGTGTGGCACGCATGTCAGACTAACAAATTTCGTGACGCCCAAACTACTTCAGTTAAAAACATAGCTCAATGAATATAATTACTTAGGTAAATGCATGGGCAAATACAAATATGGTTACATTTAATTTGAGCTTCGTTTAACTACAACATGTAATAAGTTATTTTAGCATGAAATAACATAATTAACAAGCATCTACAGTTAATGAGAAATGCAACCAGTACTCAAATTAATTAGCAAATTTTACTAACTATATTTTTACATACATACACATTCACTTTTCCTAGTTTCATGAAAGATTGCTTGAAAGTTTTCGTTGTTACGAAATTTTTCAGAAAGAAAAAAAAAACCCATATGATTGAGGCTTAAAGGGCCTTCGCACAATTTTTTTTACCGCCAAATCATCTTCAGCAACATGGTCCATTTTTTACATAGTGATTTAAAGTCGATCGCCCAGGAACAAATTCTTGACGTTCTTCCAATATATATTTTTATGAAGTGTTAGGCAAAGCTGACAGCCAGCTGAAGACACGGGATCTTTTTAAATAATTCAAGCAACGTTCGCAATAATATCCGGAGCAGTGAAGAACGTAACAAAAGTACGGACACCCACGACAACATCATACGACGGTGCAATCCAATCTATCTATCAATCAATCTATCTATAATTAGGACAAAAAGCGAAGAAGCAAAATGCGGAAAAGCGGGGTTCTTCTGACTCCAATTCAATAATCACAACTTTGAGGTCGATATCGCGGGTGCCAAGAACGTGTCAAATGGAACACTGGTTTAACTGGCAAATTTACTAGCTTACTTGTAGATAGCAAAGCGACAATGAAGGCCATCCGTTTTCTCACTGCGTAAGTGTATGCAAACAGGTAATCAATGGAAATGTAATGAGGAACTTAGCGAGCATCATCTTTTTTCGCATTCCAATATAGAACAAAATGTTTTTTTAAATGTTGATTAAAACAATAGATATCTATGAAGATGTTCTATCTATAGAATAGAATCTAAAATAGAATAGATAGAACATCTTCATTCTACGAAATCACCTCGAATCATCCGCGAATGTCCAGATTTTAGCCGTTTGCGCCAAAATATCTTCCAGAGCGCCCTATTTTAAGATGCAGGAAACTCACATCTCAGAAAAAGTTGGAGAACTTCTTTAATGAGACCTATTTCATCTTCGAAATGAATTGAAAAGAATTTTTAAAAATTTCACACATTTCACAATTACAAATACTGACTGGAAGAAATGTAATATTATCAGAACTTTTATTAATTTCATCATTGAAATTCTTCTTAGCTAATCATAGTACCGTACCGTTAAGTCGGTTTAACAAATATTAGGCAAAACCCAAAATACAATATAAAAAAAACAATCTTAAAATAAACGCTTTTATTTGGATTAGTCCTGCACTAGTCCCAAGTTAGTCTGCAAAAAGGCAGAATAATTGCAGAGGGTATAAACGTATTACATTACACTAATCCCTAATGAATGAATGCTAAGTGACTAATTTAATTCCTAACTAAACGATCAACTAACGATTAACAAACTGCCTATGAAATCGCATTATAATTGGCTAATTGGTTTTAGTTTAATTTTTAAACGATGCAATAAGTTGCTAATTGGTATTTTCCAATATATTTCTACATACGTAAGAGCATATGTATGCATATGTGCAGGGTACATATGTATAGCTCAATTAGTAATTAAATACTTAGATACATATGGGGCCGTGCACAACTAAAAGTATTGACAGTAGTTTGGAGTATAAATATATGTAGAGTATATTATTTTAATTCCTTTTGTGAAACTTTTACCGTTATTGTCGATACTCGATAGCACACAAAATAAATATGTGAGAAAACCACATATTTCTAAAAGCTATTAAATTTTTTTAATTTCTCTTTTCTATTGTGTTTTCGCCAGTGGCTTTGGGCGAGGACATTTTCCTCGACATTCTTGATGTCTTCCTAATATCAATTTGCTGCTGAAGTGAACGTTTTGCCTGCTAACTCAATATTTGAATTGCAATAACAACAGCAACAACAAGTGCACAGCAAATGCCAGCGACAACAAAAGCAAAAAAGTACACAAAAAATCGTTGGCAGCTGCTCTTGTCGTGTGTCGCCATTTCATCGCTTGCGGACAGAAAGGTCGTCCTTTCGCGCTGGATTTAGCACCTAAGTAATGCAAAACCGAAAAACAAATAAGAAAGGGGCGTCAATTTGTTTAACAAACATATATGCATGCATTTTTAGTGTATGCACATTAGGGTATGTGTATGTGTGTGTGTGTTGTTCATTTGTTTTTTACTGCCTATGAACAGTAATCGAGCAAATAGCCGCATTTATGTAAGTCAAAAGTGGTGAGCAACGCCCCTTTTCCCACTGTTTTGACTACATGAAATATCGGCCGCCAAGGAAAGCGAGCAGCTGTCTATAGTTCCATATGTACATATGTACATACACACGTAAATACACATTTATATTATACACATAATATACACATTTTGTTATTGCTCTGAGTGCTCACAAAGAGCATAATTATGATCTGAGTAAATGGCTTTGCACCAATTCATTTGAACTTAAAAGGACATCGTTTGAAGAATATCGCCTGGTAAAGAATAAAATATATTAATTGAGAATTTTGCTTTTATTAAATAATATATTTAATGAATTTATTTAAAACAGGAATTGAGAAAATTTCATGTATATGTAGAAATGTTTCAATGTTTCAATATTTTACTTTTCAAAAATATAAAATATTAATAATTAAAACAGTGCTTTATTTTATTATATTATTTATTAATTGTTATTTTGTAATTTTTAGTTTTATATATTAATTATTAATATATTTTTTGAAAAATATTTCACCAAGAGTACTATTTACTTTACTTTATCTTTACATCATTATTACTTGAATACATTTGTTTACACAAGCAAGATTCTACTGATTATTTTATTGCTAAAATTGGCGTTTAGGTGTTTAATTGTTACCAAAAATATGCGTATAAAAAAAGATATTCTAATTTCTAATAGATTTTGTAAGATGGATTAAACATCAAAAAATTTCACTGAACTTATGCTTCATAAAAAACTATTTTGGTTTAAATATCCGAAATTAGTTTAAAAAAATGTTCTAAACAAGATATAAAGTAAGATCACGTTGCACCACAATCTCGAGTTTAAGGTTTTATTCATAAGTGGTGTGGTTAAAAAACTCTAAGTTTTATTTGATATATTTTTGGGTACATTACTAAAATGTCAAAGTATCAATAATGTGTACAAATCTTTAAACATGCCAAAATAAGAAAAATGCTTTTCGATTTCAAGTTTAATTTTATTTCCAACTACTACTCATTTTTAAAAATAAATTCATCTATATTTTGTATTATATGTTTAAGTAAAAGTATAAGAGAAACGTTTTCTTAAGGGAAAAAACTATATGACACCCGACTAGGCAAATATTTTGTTCATGCTTTTCTGAGGAAGCCTATTTCAAAAACACAATACTTACATACTCGATTCAATTTATCAATGCACCGCAATGCATAAAAAGAAAGAATAATAATAAATTTTAAACAAAGAAAAGATTACAATCGAAAGGGTTTAATAACATATATTCTGTCCTTAACTCTTTCTTAAAATAAAAAAAAAACTAAGTGCAATGATCTAGCTTATATAGAAAATTTTATGGATATTTATTGAATTTTTGATGATATTTCTTTAGCATTCTTTGATCTTTGTCTATCATTATTTATGGAAGCATACATATGTTCATCGGGGTGAAAGCCCCATATGCCACACCGCACCATCCTCCATTGCCAACGCTCTTAGCGAACACTTTAAAAAAGATTTCATTTCAAAACATTCAAGACATTTTCATTCAACAAAGCTCACAATGCTTGCTAATATATTTATGATACCCCTTTACTTGTAAAAACAAGAGTAGTAGTTCCATAAACGATGAATAAACATGGAAATAAAGTCGATTGACTCAATTTCCGCCGCCAAACATCAATCAATGGTGAAAATCACCGACAAACACGCCATAAACAAATAAAATTACACAACAAAAGTAGCGAAATAAATTCGAAATCGAAAAATCGAATCGTAAACACTAAAAACAACAAGATGGCAATAAATATCGCATTAAAATCAAGAAGAGCTATTATAAACTAACCTCGATACGTGTGTACATATGCAGGTAACACATTTACCACCCTCAAAAAGAGCTGCGACTATATATTAATGATGATCGTTTGTCTGTGTGTGTATGTGTGTGTGTGTGTTTGTGAAAACGCATTTGGTTACGTGTGAAAGCCCTCAGGGTAGCGTGAGGCGTAACCTGGAACCGTGCAATAATTATAATCACACTTAAAAGCTATAAAATTCATTCATCGACGATATGAAATTTTTGATTTTATTACTGATCGTTGAGTTGTTGCTGCTATTGTTATTGTTGTTCTCATTGGCATTGCTTAATCAAATTATAGGAGCTGCTTTTAATTGATTTTCATAGAACTGTTTAGGCTTTGCCTTAAATGATGGTACTAAATCTCTTTGGAAACATTTAAATGCTTTCATCTGTGAATTAACAGCGTTTTCGCTCGCTTTGTGTGGATCACTTGCTCTGACGCATGAAAGCCTGCGTAAGGAGGGAGCGATATGTATGTAGTTTGTGTATGCGCTTTTATAGAGTTACATACGAATATATTTACATATTCATTAATGAATAGACAAAGTACGAAAGATCGTTTTGATCTTTCACGCAATAAAATCGTAAAAATATAATCAAAATCGTCTAAAGCCACTAAACATCAAATATGAACGTTATGATCGGTGAATTTCCGATCGGCATTGTTGATAAAATTCTATACGGTAAACGCAAATGCTTAAGTTAGGTTATAAGGGTTAAGGCGACTTAGGAAAAGAGTAAGAGTCTCAGAAGAAAGAATTCATCTGTTGCTAATAGAGAAAGGAAGGGATAATTAAAACAAACTAATAAGTCGATATTTATAAATGTCGAAAAACAATGATTTTCGAACCCATCCCTACTTAAGAAATAATCTTGGTGGAACTAATGTCTCTTATACACTAAGCTCTAAATAAGAATATGATGTGAAGGCTCCACGAAGTTAGCTGTTAACTGTGAAAAAAATCATGTTTCTATAAAGTGAAGGTTGTTTTTGAACTCTCTGAGTCTCGTTCACTGTTTCAATATTTTTGTAAATATACCAAAAGTATCCAAAAATATGTTTTTGGAATTATGTCCAACAAAATTTTATGAGAAAGCTGTAAGCTTAAACAATAGCGTTTAATAATGTTAACCGAAACTCCTGCTATTACTATTCTCCTACTACTCATTTTCAGATCCTGCCACGCTCAATATCTTTTCGACTCGTACGAATACAAAGAAGAAACGTAAGTCCCGCACTGCCTTCACCAATCATCAAATCTTTGAGCTGGAAAAACGTTTCCTCTACCAAAAGTACTTATCACCAGCTGATCGTGATGAGATCGCTGCTTCCTTGGGGCTCTCCAATGCACAGGTAAGACAACGTATCAATTAACATGCCACTTAGTTCACATTCACTAATCTTACTGGTGTTTTTGACGTTTACATTAGGTGATCACATGGTTCCAGAACCGACGTGCCAAATTGAAGCGTGACATGGAAGAGCTGAAGAAGGACGTTGAAAGTGTGAAACAATTGTCAGGACATACAAGTTTTTTAGAAAATGTTAATGACTTAAGTATTTTAAAGACCCGACCAGTCAGCAGACATCAGCACCCAACAATACCAGGTAGCATGCCGGCAACGCTTGCAGCAACATCACCAACATTTAATGGCCACACTCAGCAATCAACGCAATTTGGCGGCCCACCACATGCTGCCCATATCGCCCTTATCCTGCCTGCAGTCACAATCGCCCACACAGCAGCTGCGCCACAATTACCCTCACAAACACAACAACAACGGCAGTAATATGAATGCGGAGCCACTGATGTATCCATTGAAGTTGCCAATAGCAACAACAAGCGTAGCAGCGACAGCAGACACGGTAACGGCATCGGCAGCAGCAGCAGCAGCGAAAGTGAAGTCACAAATGCCAACACACACTCAACCAACGAGGCTCACGCATACCAACCACGGCTGCAGCAGCTCAACAGCAGCCGAGGATAAGAAGGAGCTGAAAATGCTGAAGATGATGACACTCATGTACTACACCAGCCGCGCACAGGCCGATGCTGCGTCTGCATCTGCATCTGCATCCGGGGATGCCATCACGGTCTGTGGCGGAGCTGCTGGCAATGGCAACGCTCACGGTGGCGGCATACACGCTGAGCGCACGCCGTGCAAATTCAACGCCAATTAGTCGAACTTGAGCAAGCCTCGGTATTATTTGTATTAGCCCAATTTGTAAATGTTACTTAAGTAGAATCATATATACATATCTATAAGTATGTAAATAGATGTGCATGTTTGTATATATTATAATATGTAAGGTTATGTCAACATGTAGTATTACCAAATAATAATGTTTATTTGTATGTGAGTCTGTGTATATGTTGACACGCATTCTCTTGCATGAAGATACAGTTACTATGACAATTGCCAAAATCGAAATTGCAGCAAAAGTAAATGTAGGCCATTAAGCTACGCCCTTGTGCAACCGTAGATTATGTAAGAAAGTGCTTAATGAGTTAAGAAATAAGACTCTTAACACACATGTGAATGTATTCGATTTCAAAATTAAATGGTTAGTTATGTAAGCTCAGTTGTGATTTTTCCCTTTTAATTTAATAAAATTAATATGTTCCAAATATAAGATATCATATCAATTAGAGCTGATTCGTTGTTTTAGTACGTATGTGTATAGAACTTTTTTCAACGACGAAACTATTTGTTCCCGCATCCTGCGCAAACTTGTTCTTTATAACCTGAATCTCTAAGCTACATTAGGGGCATGGAAAGAAGTACTTTTTTGTTGCTAAAATAATGGAGTTAATCATGTTTAATTGATTTAGATCATAATTTCTTGAAATTAATTTAATCAAGTTTTGAATAGAAGTTCTGCACTTCGGCTTCTTTCTAAAAATTAAAAAAACATTAAATATGCTTTAACATTAAAATTTATTAAGTGTTATATAGAAACACAGATGGTGTTCCTGAGAAGTTTAAAATTTGCAGATCGCGTCAGAGTTAGGGTAATTTGACGCTTATTCGAAATATTTATCTATTTATGGATCGGCGGGACCATCAGGGAATATGGCAAGGATTTCCAAAAGTGGTGAAAGTGATTCAAAAAAAATGGCCCTTCAAGGTGCAAAGCTTGAGTTAAAATGCTTACCAAAAGCAATAAATTCTATTTTTTTTAGAGCATACACTTTAATTGTTAAGCTGTCAAAGTAAGCACGTTAGATATTTATTTTCAATACACTTCGGTGAGTTTGTTTGTTGCAAACCATCTTCACCCATGAGGCACATTTCTGTTTTAATGACTGAACCAAATGAACCAAAATGTCCATCTTTACAATGCGAACAACCCTGATAGAGCCTCTTACAAGTATAGCGTGGCTTGTTCAATGTATTATGGCTCCATAAGATGATGATGCCAACGTGTGTTGTTCCCCACATACCACACTGTGAATAAAATATTTGCTTTATTGGTACGAACTTTTGGTAATCAAGTCATATCAGGAAATGAGTTTGTCAATTAGGTCAAGTGATTTGACTCCGTTATAGTGCTTTTTGTAGGGATACTTTAAATCGATTGTCTATACTGAGCATTCAACTTCCACAGACCAGTTGGAAACAAATATTGAGCGCGCTATTAGCGAGATAATGATGGCTATGCTGGAAAAAGTTGTGCCAAATTAGACCGAAGTGCAGTCTTCATAACACGCAGTTGTTTCGAACTAACATAACGAAAATGTCTAAATTTTAAGATAATGGTACTTTTTTTCCAATGCCATGAACTCATTCTGCTTTGAATTGTAGAAGTATTACATAGTAAAATTTTATGAGAAATTGCAAAAGCTGAAAGCTGCAAAAAAAGAAGCTATTATAAATTTTTTAGTCAAGGTTAAACCAAATTATTGATTGAACGGACTCATAATACAATATCTGAAGTAATCCAAAATCTCTCCTTTAGTCTCCTTTATCAGTTGGGAAACACATGACATTTACATATCGAGGCATTACTGTACTTTTATATGCAAATTGTAGGTATAAATACATATTTCCAATTCAATACGTTCGAGAAATGTATACACACATCTCAGTTTCTTTACAAAGCGAGAGATACCTTATAAGAAACTCATCTTACTGAGCCAAAGGTAATTTATAAGCAGATAAACATTTCTATTTCAGATAATATGCAATGAAAATAATACCATAGTGCCAAATATTTCCAATTTCACTTTTCCTTTCAATTTCAATCCACTTTTTATAATCCACTCTCCACAAGATGTGTGTCTTAGCTAGTTGCATATTACATCTTTGCTCTTTCCCGCATACAGTTTTTCATCCAATAGAGGACGCTATATGTAACAATATCCATATTATACCACGAAAATTACGTACCATAAAAATCTGAACCTATAATTATGTATTAAGTGCTTCGCAAGCACTTCAAAGAGTTCCGCAGAAAAGAAATCAAGAAATCAAGAAATAGTCGCTCTAACCGTAGAAAATGTTTTCTATCCTAATTATTATTGTATTAATAAGCACTTACTTTATTCTTCAGAAAACTGCAGCCTGGTAACAATATTTCAAAAAATTTCCAACATTTCCAAACACTTTCGCCTGCTACAGCACACAATACGCATACACATAAACTTTTTTTGCCAAATTTTCACTCTAGGAAATAAACCTTATACTAATTACACTTTTTATTTATTATCATTATAAAACCACTTCCATTATAGTTATTTCAATAATTGATTACATTTTCCACAATATTTCACAAAGTCTCTGTAGACTTACTTTTCACATTCGCGAACGGAAACTGTCAAATTATTACCGTTATGACGGTAAAGCCTTTGACCGATGTCAGTCAAAGGGTTGCTTGCATGCGGGCGTGTGGATTTTATTAAGATCGAATTTTTAATTGTTTCTCAAAAGCATATGTTAAAATTTTGATTTGAAAGAATTTTTGTTATGGAAATAATTTTACATAATTATTGCATATATCAATATTAGGAATATTTAAAAACATTTTTTTTTGTTAAAAATGTGTTTTGTTCATAATTTTAAGCGCCATATTCAAGGAGGGATATGATTTGTTTGTTTCAAATAGATATATTTTTTGTACAAAGTAAATAAAATCCAATGCTGTTATAATTAATTTATTTTATGAAATTGTTTTCAAAAAGTTGCCACCGGTTTTCTTAGAAAAATTTCTTAAATTTTTTCAATGGGCTTCTCACTATTTATTTTATCCAATTAAAAGAATACAAATTGTTAAAAGCCTAATATTCTCAAAAATATTTCCCATTTGATTATCGTTTCCTAAATATCATTTATTTTAAATACACATTTTAATAATTCGTTCATCGTATTAGTTTTACTGAATTAAACTTAATTAAGTTTATATGTGCATATGCATGTCGTACGTATGTATGTAACTTATTTCTGGAATATTAAATTTGTGGAACCTTTTAAGACATATTTAGCAACACTGTGCTTGTATAGCGTTTTGGCACCATTTTGATTACTTTTGACAGTTTCCTTCTGCGCGTCCGCGAAAAAGTATAAAAAAACGTACTTCTCTTAAACTTTGAATATAAAATGTGATTTCCGGTTATTCAAATGTATTAAATAATGAAATTTGTTAAAAATCGTAATATAAAATCCAAGGAAAGCGTTATATATTCAATATTTTACATCATTTAATATATCTGTTAAATATCTTATTTAGGGGAAGTAAATTATATTTTTTTACAAATAGCTAGTAATGACGAACAGTTGTTATTATATTTTAAGGGTTGTGAGATAGAATAAACTGTTTTACCTAAGTTTCAAATCATCCGATTAGTCGTAGCTTTGCTGTAGAATATTCAGTACATATTGAGTATGTGACACTAGATGGCGCTGCATACGAAATTATAACAAATTATGTGCTATAAATCTACGATTCGTTTTCGTAAATTACAGTTTTTATTTTTACTCGCAATTATTTGCCGTCCTTTCTATACAAATAAATTTACGTTATAGGGTGGCATTTTTTTTGTTCTTTTACCATGTAAAAAATACAAAATTTTTACAGTGTATAAGCAGCGTTTATATAATGTTGCTATATAAGGGCAATATTTTCATCAAGAAAAGAAAAGGCTGTTAGATTGATACATGCACATATGTATGTACGCATGTATTTAATAAAATTTATTTTTAACACATTTTAAATTAAAAGAAAGAGAAATATGAATGTTTCAGAAAATATATGATCCAAATTCTATATATTTCTATTATAATTTACGCAAGTATTAAATATTTTTTCGCATAAATAGAAATTTATATCGGCGCATTAGAACTTCCAATAGCTGAAAAACAAATAATTTTACAATTGCTGTTTATTGCACTGCGGAACATTCCGCGCTCCGTATGCAATATACATATGTACATTAATATACACGTATAAGCGTGTGTTTGTTGGTCCATTCAATGCACTTTGTGTATTATTGTAATTTGATTTGATTTGGTACGATTCGTCTTAAGTCAACAGTTTTGATTATTTGCAATTGGTCATCATATGTTGGCTTTCCATCGCCTAAATAAATATGTACATGCATACAAACATTTACGCAAAATACATGGTCGGGTGCAAAGATACGCATATTTTTCGGGAAAACTGATTTAAGGAAAATTTTTTAAATATGTAATGTTAATATATTTGAAAAATATATAATTTTAAGGGCTTGTTTGTTATTAATAATAGCGGATAATTGGTCGATTGACGCGTTTCGGCATTTCTTTATTCTTTCTATAAAGGTCTTCAATTGCAAAAATATTAGATTTCATAAAAAGTTTGGTATTTTGGCACCGAAAATAAAATAGATTTCAAACTGCTTGTCTGCTCTAGTTACTAAATAACTGATAAGTTTTCACAACTGTCGGTACTAGTAATACGAACGTATCCGGACAATATTGCGGCTATATTGCGTCAGAATGCTCAAGATTTATGTCTCTACAATGACAATAACAACAATCAATGAGTTCGCGGCGTGATTTTTTACTTTATCTAAACCAATTGTGGCTGATCTGAGAAGAAAATGATTTCTACAAGCCACTTCAGTAAAATTTTAATGTCTCTACTTTCCAAATCGTTGAGCCTGAACTCAAGAAAACACAGAAAAATAAATCCCTTCTGACCTTTAACTACGTCATGCAAAATTTTTTTTACATTTAATTAGCGGAATGTTTCGTTTAGATCAAAATTTGATTGAAACCATTTTAACAGTAGGGCTCCGCCTGCATAAGCGTACCGCGATATTAAAATTAACTTCAGACAAGAGAGTCTAGCGTAGGGTAAATGATTTTAGATAAAATGATTTTTTAAAATATGGTTTTTAAGAGTTCTTGCTAGTTCTTGCCTAGCAGAAAAACGGTAAATCACAAGTTATGTTGATTTTGACTCTGAATAAATTTAAAGAAGGGAAATACGAATCCAAAAATTTCGTAAACAATAAATCAAATCATCAGAGACATACATACATATTTATATATATTTATACGATACATAACAAATATAAATTAATGAACGGAAGCCGCGCTTTACCAGCCACTTGACTTGAGTGAATCTTTCAGTCACTTCACAAATGCTCCATCACTCCAAAACTTCATTGGCGCATTAATAGCAATCTGGAGTTGATAACATCGAGAAGAGTCACTGGAAGAAAGCCCTAGTCTACAGAAGTCCACATACATTTCTTATTTTCACATGACACATACTTACCATATATATTGTATATACGGTATATATGAAGTCAAATGCTACATTTTCAATTTTATTATCTCAATTATGACACAATTAGTGGAAATTATAATGAAAAAGTGTTATTAGAACAATCAACAATAATGCAAGAAGCACTTCAAGAGCTTAAAGCAAATATATTGTGGGATTTGTCAAGTGTCAAAGGTTAGCGAACTTTGTTGCTTTGTTTGGGATTAAATAATTTTGAAAATATTCAAGATTAACTGATGAATTTGAACACAGTATTTTGTATTTTGATACCATATGAGAAACTTTATATTGAACATTATACATATACAATAAATTATTATTATACAGGCAATCATATCGCCGTAAGTTGTTAGACATATCTTTTCTTGCTTATAAGCAACACTACTGTGGCCTCCTTATTAACATACCTAATGCATTTGTTGTTGTTGTAGGGACATAAAACATTCTTTTAAATATTTTTGTGGAATGCTACCGAGTTGACAGTCCTTAGCCAGATAAAAATCTGGGTGACTTCCGATTACGTAGAACCGACCGACATGGGAACATTACATCAAATAAGGTAATGGGATTGAGGGATTAAACACAAAAAAGAAATGAAAATTTACGAACAATGGTTTTCTAAAAGAAATAAATGATTGGAATAGTATATTATAGTCTAATAGGAAAGGTTATAGTCACTGCAAACTTCAGACCAGTGGCTCCACTTGCAGTAGTGTTTTTATTCTCTGTCTATCAAGCATTCTAATCAGCATTACATTTATATTTTTAACCTGTGTTTAAATTTTCTACCTTCCTTCGTTAGTTTGAAGCTTTATTTTGGGCTTTTTCAGAGCGATCTAACTTTGATCATTATAATTATTACTTTTAATAGGTTTAGACTATTTCATTCAATTCAAGCAGAACTCCTTGAGTATAAAATTGTGGTAGAATGTGCTAGTCAACGGAGAGAATATTCAATATAAATCCTTTTCCGTATCATCAACGGCGGGACTCAAATAATGATCTTGGAATAATTTTCATATTAGCTTTAAGCACCTGACATTGTTAATACAATAAGACTGTCTACCCTTAAGTCTTTCTTCGAGAGCACGTTCAATCTTTAATACATACCGATCAATTTAGAGTTTTAATGTCTGACATTTTTTTTTGGTTAATTTGAATATTATTTACCGTTGGTCGTAGCTAAATTCCCATTGACTTCAGCCCTTACAGTGTGATGTAATTGCCTTCACACCCCGATACCCAATGGATTGTCAAAAATCTAGTACTTAAGCTGCTCTAATTCGATGTCACCACACAAAAAATGTGAATATAAATTCGTACAACATGCCCGCACATATCTAATCCACCGACACAATATGCCATTCAATGCATTCAAACAATCAATAATCGCTAATTAAGCGCTGAAAGACTTTTGCTAAAGCCAACAATATTGCGCAAACAAAGCCACAATAAAAGGATTTTGACACTCCGAAGTTAGTTTCGAACGGAAAAAGGCACAGAGCACGTGTATTGCTGGTATGTATGTGTTTACATACATATGTAAATGTGTGTGTATGTATGTAAATATGTAGCTATGCATATAATTCAGAATCTATTAATTCCACACGAGTGGTCTTCAAGAGGCGATCATTAGCTGGGAAGCGCTACAGGGCGCATGTGATGGGTGAAGGGTGGAGACGTTTCCCGAGGGAAAATGCCACAAACACACTCCTATGTTCATATATATGTATGTAGGTGTGTAAATGCTCGCGACAAGGAGTGAATGCTCTGCGAAAGTGCAAACTGAATTAAATGAATTAAGCATTTCCTTGGCATGTACTTACGCGTTACGTATGTATGTAATTGTGTTATATGCACAATCGCTTCTATATAATGATATATATATAAACATATATGTAATATATATGTATATATATGTAATATATAGCCAGTAATAGCTATTCACATATTCTAGTAAATTCAAAAAAATGTCTTCTTCTGTAATATATACAAGCCGGTGGACATGTGACATCTTCCTTACATACATATATATTTACATGTATGTATTTATGTATATACAAAAGTATTTACTTTATATGCACACATGTCTTCTTAGAAATTATCATAATCGTATGCATCACATGTTGTATTTGAGGTTCGCTGCGCACAAAAGGGTGGGCGTTTTTAGACCACCCAACATGCTCCCACTGCTTTTAACGCCACCAATAATAAGTAATGTAGTGGCAATGTTGGCAACAACATAAACAAACAACACCTGAAGACGCCATGCTTAACCTACTACTCGCATTGTCTCTGGGAAAAATACAACAAAAACAATGCATCATAAGCAACAGATATTTTAGAACCATAACCAACACACATACATGCATGCACATTACAAATTTTCACTCAAAGAATACTGCCGCTGTTGTTTACTCTTGAATGAGTGGTTTTATATTTGTATTTACCTTTGTATGTACTTATGTATGCATGTGTCTGCATTAGGAAGGACACATATTGAATTTTTCCGAATGCACAGATACGTTTGTTAAGTGAAACTTCTTTAAATTCGCTTGTAAAAAAGATCGATTGCAACGAAATTGTGTTGCGGAACCAATTCTAGCGCACTTATTGTAAATTGAGCATTGCTCTAATGAAAGAGTCTAAATAATTTAATTTGAATATGGTGCAAAACTGGGATGATTTCAAGAATGTCTTTTCAAATTTAGGATTCTAAATATAAATATAATAAACAAGTTAACATAATTCTAATTCGTACAAATTTATCGAATCGGGTCACAGAAAAAAGCACCAGAAACACCATCTCAAATAAAAATTATTAATAAAGTATAATAATTTCAGAAAAATATCATTTGACTACTTCAAACATTTTTTTAATTTTTTTGCTTACAATGCTTACCATCCTAACATAGAAGTGAATTTCCTTGCGAGCTCTTTTGAAAAGTAGTAGAAATATGCACGCACATACTAATTGATATACGTATAGTATATTTGAGTTCATAAAACCCAAGTATGGGGAGCATTATATACAATATGTGGTGGATATAATTTTTCGAGTTATTGAATTATTCTTTCACTTTTTCACACTTTCTCATATGTTTTAACATTTACACATATATACATACACACACACACATATATAAGTGGTATTAAGAATGAATTGGCAAAAGGAATTTTATTTGAAGGAATAAAAGAATTTTTTATATTAATGATTGAAATAAAGCATAGAAAACCCTTACACATGATACTTTTAATATAAACATCTGGAAGGATAAAATTTAAAAAATTCTATATTTTAGTTTTGCGTGCTCCTAGGTGCATTTCAGACTTCCTTAAGTGCCTTACGTTCGGCGCATATTTCATAAAAATTTTCTCCATTTCTTTTTTTTTAAGGCGATGCTACCGAAATCTTAACCCTTTCGATCGATTGCTGCTACTTAGTTTCTCTCTTTTATCCAAACAATTTATTCCCAAAAAGTTCAAATTAATAATTTCTCGAAGTTTCTTTTTATCTACATAAATTTTGTAATATTTACACTTTTACTTTTATCTAGAGGTGGCAACTCTATTCGAAAATATGTTTTAATTAAATATTTTCAAAATACTTAGCATTTAATATACGTATCGCAATTGGATTGAGTTAAAAATTACGCTTTCAATTCCTTAAGAACTATGTTCATGAGGTCAATATCTCTAGAACTGACTGAGGTACATCTATTATGTGTTCGTTGTCACTAAAAGTTAAAATACGCGTTTGTCAGGTCTCTGGTTATACGAGTTTGAACTCAACTATTTACTTTGAAAGAAAAGTGGGAAGGGTTTGCGTTGTATCTATAAGAGGCACCATAAAAAAAAAAGAAATCTTCTTAAATGACAGCTTTTAAAAGTGATTATAAATCCACAAATAGCTCGAAAAATGTGTGAACACCCACAGCGTCAGGGAGTTAACAATATTTACATAAGCAGGCAATCAATGTTGCCCAAACAAAATATTTTCCTTTTACACTACAACAACAACGAAATAAGTAAGCATTTAGCTAATTTTTTAAATTGCTAGCTGCTCATCTGGCACACAAATGCATCATGTGGCGGTTCAGGCGGCGATTTTCAAACGCTCACTTCAACGGCCCACTACTTACAGATATCCATCAAACTCTCAGCAACAATAAAAATACATACGCATATACACGCAGGCGTTCAACTTGCAACGCACATAAAAAGCCACGCGCAGCAGCCACATTCGGCACAGATTTTCTGCAGTTTTTTTCTTCCCTCAGTTCATTTCTCTTTCTATTGTTTTTGTTTTAATATTATGTAAACAATGAAGTCAATTTGAGAGTGAAGACAATGAAAATGTGATTTTACACACAAACATGCATACATTTATTTGAACATGTGTATATGTAGCGCATAACGGTATGTGTATAATAAAAATTAGGTCTATTTGCATTAGCGAGGACATAAAAAACGCTTGTTGACTTGTTTGCTATTTGGCTGCACTTGCGCCTGCTTTCTGCTACCGAACACTTAACCCTTTCGACCGATTGCTGCTACTTAAATTCTCTCCTTTATCCAAGCACGTTTGCTTAGTTGGAACAGTTATAAAAATAACATTATGCTCTAGTATACTATTAGTTGCTTTGCATGAGAGTGTGAGTGTGTAAATGTACACTAATTGTTATTTTAATGTCTGGCAGATTTCCCAACAAATTCGCTCGCGTCTGCCATTAGCTGGAATGGGGGCATTTTTACTAGAATATACTATTTCATTTATATTTACACATATACATATGTGCATAGGTATATTAGCCCTCGTGTCGTCGTCGCTTTTGCATACATGTCTTTCTAGGAAGCGTCCTCAAAACCAACTTAACACCCGCAGCTCGGCTCAATTAGCGAATGTTTATACATTTAATATCGGTTGTCAATCGAATTTGGTGTTCTAAATTTGACGACTCTTCAACCGTGCTATGTTACACTGCATAGCTAAAGTATTTGGACAAATATAAATTTTTTTTGTATGTACAAAATGATTCATGAAGATAATGTTAGGAATTTAATATCATATGTAATGTTATATGTAAAGTCAGATCGGTAAACAACTTGAGTGAAATTTATAAAATTGATTGGAGTTATTAAAACATTCATCATGCATATAGGAGTAATATACCAATTGCTCACATGACTAATTCTGGAAAAGTCCAATAATCCGGCGGCAAAACGAATTTTAGCATTGCAAATATGCAAATGTTTTCCTTAAACTCGAGTTAAATACCACTTTTTTGATGTTTAAGGAAATGCAATTCTATTATATACCAAATTTATACCCCCATTGCGGAAGGCTACTGGATTGTAGTTGCTGTTATACTTGCATTCGATACTAAAATACGGTTTTACTTTCGAGAAGGCTACTGAAGTCTAACATAAAGAAATGGAAAGCAGTGACATTCAATAAAATTTAAAATCGTTTAGTAGACTTACTAAATTAGAAATTACTGAATTCCTGTGAGTTAAATGACTAAATTTCACAAGTTGATTAATATTGGCAATTTTAAAGAATCTGAAAAACGATTTATTAACTATCAATTTATAAAAAATGCGGTGGTTAGGTACAATTATTACAATTAGTTACAGTTTAATCATATTAATGCATCAACATACAATATACATTTTTAAAAAATACTTCACAACAAAAAAGTGTGAAAGTAAATATTGCTTGAAAAGTTCATAAAGTATTTAAAGAGCAACGAGTTCGTAAATAAATAAAAAATAGAGTGTACATATTTCTTTAAAGATATTCAATGTATTCAAACTCCAAAATTCGCAAAATTATGAAGGCAACTGCTCAAGATTAGTTTCCCGATTTGAACATTTCTACCTCCTATAACAAAGGCGGATACTAATAGATAACATACTCAAAATGGCGACTGCCAACTCAATTACCTGCGACAGGTAGTTGATGTCCACTCGTAATATACATTTAGGTATACATTTAGGTTGTCGAACAGCTAATATACGCGCTAATATAGATACGTAATAGGGGTATGAAACTCAAGACACTAAAACTCTTAATCTCGATTAATATATAAAAATTTATTCGCCTCTTTTCCATTCGTCATACGGTTCAACCATTCGCGGCTATTGCTTATTTTCTGAATTTACGAACAATTCGAATTCTCTGGTCTGAATACCGTTATGAGTACATGTTAAGTAAAAGTTTAGTTTTTTTATATTTATGCATAGTATATGAACAAACGTTTTTGTAGCGAGAAAATAGATTTTAATAAGTAGTTCAGACCGATGTACCCCATCGTTTAACATTATGAAAGTAGACCCATTTAGCAAAAAATTCTTAAAATATTTTCTATCCGTTACTACTACAGCTGTAATTTTTCTACAGTGGAGTAGTTAATACTAGATGAAAAAGTTCTTTGAAAGTTTTAAATGCCAATGATGGCATCAACCACAAAACAATTATGAATAATATTAATTATCAAATGATATTAGAAAGTTTATCGACTTAAAATTATTTTTTAAAACTTACATATTTTCAATAGTGTTAAGCAATTTTTGGAAATTGAAACTCTTTTCATCCAATCCTTAAGTAACCCCATCTAAAGTAATATGTTCGCCGCTTATGTGTTCCTGGCGCATGAATTTAACTTGTTTATACACATGTGCGTCGAACAATAGCAACAATAACAATTACATTTTCGTACTGCATGCTCGAAATTATTGAATGACACTTGAGAAAACAGCAAATGACATTTTGATGCGCTAAATCTATTTGGTTTTAGCTCAAAATACAAAATACTCTTTTCCAGCAAACAGTTTACATACATTCAAAACATACATAAATACGACTACATATTTTGTTACAATTACTCTTACATATACAGACACATACAGTGGGTATTCACTTACACACAGTGGACTCCACATGTCAACAGCACTCGTCCCATTCGTTGACAGCTCCTCAGACATAATTTAGCAAAATTTCAAAATATAATAAATTAAAAAAGAGACGTCGATGCATACACAGATACTAAATATGTTTGTACATTTATCATTCCGTGTTTGTTTATAAAATCGGTAGGCCAGCCACTTGAGGCGCGTCCGTGTCCACTTCCGCAATTTGAATACTCGCCGAGTAGGCCACCACCAACCAAAAACCGCATCACATATTTTGACAACAAATTTGTTTACAAACCGATTATCCGCCAATGAACGTTTTCTTCTGCAACATGAAGTGGCGCCTTTTGTACTTGATCCCGGAACCTACTGTTCTACAACTACTTTAATTAATAGCAAATGTGTGCTGATCATCGTTTGGCCAGTACAAAATTTCCTATGCCCAATTTTGGTGACGCATTTACATACATATGTCAATTACGGTAAATTGTTTGTTTATTTGTTTGTGTTTATAAATGACGCCTGTTGTATTGTCACTTGCCACTTGATCGTACAAAAAGGCGAAATGTATCAAGTATGTGCAACCGACCAACCACTTGAAAGTTGTCTGTCGCCCGACGCACTCCAATAGGCGATCACCAACACCGAACGTTGCGCTATTCTCTCGGCTCTTTCACTTCGGTGAAATGCACTTGTTCGCCCGCATATATTTATATAATAATGCATGCATATGTATGCTATACATATGTATGTAAAAATTTGCAAATTGGTTGCGTGAATGTCGCCAGTCACTGGCGACAGAAGCCCCAGGATATCAGACGGATCCTGCCTCGCCATTAAGGAGTTCACGCTGATTTTCATTGAAGGAAATTTGTTAACTTTCACAACTTGTGCGGCCATTTGGTGTATGGGAAAATGCAGAAGAGTGCGGGGCCGTCTGGCTGTAGACTTCCGGAAATTTCGATTTCAAAATATAAATCAAGAGACAAAACGAAACCATTTTAGTCGTAATTTCTAAGAATTCATACTCTGGAAAAAACTCAAGAAATGTTGTTTTGAACTATGAAAGTTCTCAGAGAAGGAAGCATTAACAAGACCAATCAAAAGAGAGTCGCGGACTTAGTAACACCGAAACTCTTCTTTCGCCTCCTTCATATTGAACTCATATAATATATTATTTGGGAGAAGAAAAATACAAGCTTGGGACAGTTTGATAGCTGAGAGGACAGCAGCGACCAACATATTTGTTTTTAGATGTAGCAAAGATAAGTCTTGAAAGAGACCTTGTCATGCCCATTATTTTATAAGATAACAGATTCCTTGTTTGTTCGAGCTTTATACAAAAGCTAAATCGTTCGAAGTTCTTGTAATAGAGGCAAGTAGAAACTGACTAATTAAAATACGTTTAACCCACGTTGTACAAGAATTAGGAATATTATAATCCAAGAACAACTGGCTCACAGGAATTCTGATCATTTTCTGTTTTCCAAGTTGGGAGAATCCGTTTTCAAGCAAACCTTGATAGCGGACCCTCAGAATGGTAACCAGTAAAATGTTGTACTGTATATGTAGTGTGGAATTTTTCAAAACAGACTCTCAGAAAGGTCTGTTGTTTACTCCGTCCCATTAAAAGCTAGGAAATCTCATAAAGTGCCCAATCTGAAAATCTCTTCTATATCCCCACTTAGAAGTCTGGCATTGAACTTTGAACTCCTAAGGGTTAACGTTAACCTTAGTATAACTCCTTATAAAAGGATAACCTTAACAAAAATTTAATAAAATTAAAATTAATTAAACTCTGGTCGATTTAACATAGATCTTCCGACGGCCTCTTCACCTAACCGAAGAACTCGAAAGAATAAACCGTGTAAAGCGAATTTTAGCGGGCTTAGTCTACTAACCGAAATGGCATATACATTTAGAAAATCTCTTCATTTTACGGTTAGGATATCTCCAAGATTATTTAGAATGTTGAATAATTGAATATAGAATATAGAAGTATAAATTGGTATCTGAGTTCGTAACAAATGAACCAGTAAATTTTGAGTAAGTTTTGAGAAATGATCGAAACTAAAATAATGAAAACAACATCCATAACCTCTATTTATATATTGAAAAAAAAGAAATCTTACAAATTTGGTTGTATACTTGCGATTTTACTCGAAATTAGCCATCTTAGACGGTATGTAGCACCTTCGAACTTCTTATGTTGCGATTTTATGAGTAAATCATTGTTTATACTACTACTACTACTACTACTACTACTACTAAAAACCAATAAACCTACCAATAATAAAATCGTCCTGAAATAAATACAAGTATTTCAAAATGAGGTTTTGAATTATTAGAGAAATCTTTTCAAGACCTGGTAAAAACAGATATATTTAAAATAATTTTATGTAAGCATAATTTTTATATACACTAAGACTTTGACTTGAATATTTACTTAAGTTCTTGAATTTTCAATAAAAAATCATTATCGTCAAACAATATTTGGATACTAAAGAAACAATGAAATTTGTTACTTTTACGTAAGATCCCTTGATTTAGCAATTATAACTTTATGACATAAATATCAATTAAATCTGAAAAATTACGAACACAGAATTACACTTTGGTCAATTCATTTATCGTACGAGTATATTCATATAAAGGTATACACATTTGAGTAATATACAACCACAATGCTCAAGCAGAAATTTATACATATCTATGCATATGTGTATGCGTGTTTGAATGTGTGTTTATGCGTTTTATACGCACTGGCTCATAAAAAGAGTATCACACCGCAAAATTACGACAGCAATGATGATTTTAATGGTGGTAATACCACCCACACAGAAGGCAACAACAACCACGTACAGAACAACAGCCATTAGCAGCAACTAATAGCCGACTACCAGTAGCTAGCAGCTAGCAGGCAGCATCCAACTGCAAACAACCCACTTTCGCAGCCATGGCCAACACCGACTGCCTTTGCTACACTCCCCATCTGCACCTACACGCTCAATTATGTTTATATATATGTATATATATATATGTGTGTGTGTGTATTTAGTGCGATTCAATTGAAGCGTCGACATAAAGTTCACTGATTATTTTGCTTCAAATAAAAAGCGCTAAAATGATTTACCAAAAAATTAAATGATAAATCGTTGATGCTTTAGCCAGGCGGACATGTTATGTTTATGTACATACGCCTGCATATGCATACATGCTCGTATATAAGTGAATATTTTGTACAATCAACAATGGTATTGTTTTGCTAGCGTACATCTCCAATGTTTTTGTTGACTTTCCACTATACCACACACATGCAAGCAAACATATGCTCGTTTGCTCATTCGCATCTCATTTGTGTATTTATATACTTATGTATGTGTATTCGTATGCTGTTGTTGCTTTAAAATCAAATTATAGTTCTAAATTGTCTTGATTCGAATTGTCCTCCTTTCTGCCGCAAGTGAGGCAAGACCCGCGACCATACCGTTGATCACCTTCCACAGAAGCTGCCCAATGTGTATGTGCATGTGTGCATGTGTTTGTCTTGTGACGGTATTTAAACTAGCACACACACTTGTGTGTAGATACAAATTGGTTTGCTGCCGCAGCCACTAAGCCACCAAATCACTGGCAGCCATTAAATCGTTTGGCGTTCGCAAAAAATCACCCTTTTCTCGACACATGTTTAAATGCTCACCAACGCGTGTCTGATAATTGTGCCATTATTGTGCTTTTTTCGCTTTTCGTATACCAAATAATTCTTTGCTTTTTATACAATCATATTTCTAATGGCATTGTTGTTGTCCAAAATGTGGATTTTGCTACTTTTCAGTCAAATTATACCACTTCAGTCGGATATTTACGATATTTACATGGCACTATAAACTCGGGTTTAGGGTTTTATGTTTATGAACAACTTTCAAGTATTCTCATTGCTGTGGTTTAGAAACTCTGATTTTCGTTTACCTTGCTTTAGTTTATAACTGTATTTCGATACCACGACCATAAAAACTGTGTCCATAAAAACGAAAATGTGTTGTGTGTAAGGCAAAATCGAACTTTGTGAGTAAGGATTAATGACACACACTATTAAGGTCGAGAATTACGACGTGAATATACTATTTACCAAATCATTTTTATTTAATTTATCTTTTTTTTTGCAAACCAAATGAAACAAATCACAATTGTTGGCGGAGAGGAAAGCTTTCAGAAAAATGTATATGGTGGCAAGCAAAACTGTCACAGTTCCACATAAGCCTTCAAAAAGTTATTGTTTCATATAGATGAGATAAGAAGCGTCAACATAAAGCTTTACAGAATGTGATAAATTAAGTCTTTTGACGATAATTGAAGGCATTTAATTTTAACCCGACGGCGATCGACTTATGATCGGATCCCTGTCTTTCAAAACGGAGTTGAAAATTAAGATATTATCCCATAAAATAAACCCTAAAAATATATAAAAATTGTAGTTTATTCCTTATACCACAAATATTTTTTTAAGCATATTTCTAAAGGCTTTTAGTAGATTAAGGCTAAGACTAAATTCTTCTTGAACTTGTTTTACAGCATAATTTCATGTAATTTCTGACATTTCATACAAAATTTCAATAACGTCACGTGAGGTTTCCGAAATACTCTTATTTTTCTTCGAAGGCATCTAAGGTTTTATTTTTTCGCATTAATAAAATCATTGGTCCCATTTTTTTGCCATTATTTGAAAGGTATGTTTATAAGTCAACTTTGCCCCCTCTCGTTAGTGTTCGTTTGTCTCTGAACTATATTATTCAATACAACATATTCATTCCTCTACTATATACTTAGTCAAGGTTTTTCTTCGAACCTCGTACTCAAGACCAAATGTTTTTGAATGTAGTATACCTTTATCAGATTTATTTTCATTATCAGTACAGCCTAAGGTTAGAGTGAAGTTCAAGTTTAAAATACATTTTAATTAAAAATCCTTTGATAATAAAATAGTGGATTCGGTTATAGCGGTAGTCAATTGCAAGAACGCTATAAAAGTATTGTGATTATACCTGGAACTATCCCAATTATTGCAATGATACTTGTCCAAAGCATGTTTATTAATGAAATTGAACTCATTCCTCCATTCGAATTCTGCTAAAACTCTATGGTAAAGGTAAATAATTTGCAAATATGTTTTCGCGTCGAAATAGTGGTAATATTATACTAACTTAAAAATTGTTTGATATTTAATGCTAATTTGTAAGTTAAGTTCAGTTTTGCTAAAAATTTCGGATATTTTTTGGGACTACGAAAACAAAAAATGGTATGAAGCAATCTTCGAGAAACATTCGGACATCGAAAGAAGTATTTGAATATTTGTAGTGATGAAATGAGTAGTAATGAATATAAAAATTAGTTTCTGTTTACAGCAAAAAAAATTCAAGGCAATTAAATTTCAATGATTTGACGCACACGCACACAATTAGCGAAGAAATATTTGTTTAGAATCGCTCTGCCACTCAACTGTTGGATTTATATATAGATTCTTACAAATGTATAAACAATAGGAAGTGTGCAGAATATTTAGGCATCAAGTGGCTTAAATGTGATTGAAATCTCACACTTTTGCACCACCGAAGAGATCGCTAAAACTTTTAATCAGATTTGACAGGGCATATGGTGGAAGATTTGGGAAACAGCATGATATAAATTTGGATTGAATACATAAGCCTACGCGAACAATTTTACTTTAGTGCTAATATATACGTATAAAGCGTTGCATAAATACGTATTCAATATATTAAAAAATTTGCTGCTTCTTTTCAAGTACTTCGAGTTTTGAAAGTCTTAAAATCCAAGAAATGTGTTAGCATGCGCATTAGTGTGGTTAAGTTTCAAACTTTTCTTCAATTATTCAAGCTAAGTGTTCTGACGTAATAATTTCGCCAAGATAAATTTCTTCTACACTACTATAGATTATCGGTGGTGAGAAACACATAACATTTCGATTATTCATAGGCAGCCTAGAAGAGCACCTGCCCACATTTGTATTTCCTGCGATTTTTCTCTTCAAACATTTATTGTTTCCCCAGAAACAGTTTCGGCGTTTATTTAAAAATACAAGCATTCCAAAAACAGCTCCTCAATTTCTCGTTAAGTGTTAATTTAATACAAACAATATAAAGACATGTTTATATTTATTTATCCATATAGTGTTTTTAATGAGATTGCTCATGCGTAGGCGTGCACACGAGTAAATGTCTATATATAAGTATGCCCACATACATCCATATATTTCATATTCACTATTAGTATATTTACTAAGTACCTGTTGACTACCACTCACTGAAAGTGCTCAAAAGTGCGTCTAATATGATTTTCCAATTTTCAAAAACTTAAATAAATTCACCGTGATTCATAGATTTCTGTTTTTTCATTAAAATTCGCATAGAAATGCTGTTTTGATTGTCTATCTTTAATTAAACAGATTTCATTAACTTTCTAGGAAACTTATACGCCCATTTTAGCTCTTACATTCACACCTTCAACATCTTTTTTCTTTTATAGAAAAATTTTTTTCATTTCAAGTGTTTCAAAATGGATGATCTCTTCGGTTCCCTCGCTTCTTCTTCTTTCCAGAAAGCGTTATAACAGTCTAAACCACTTTTACCGGGTAAACAACAGCTTATCAGGCTAAAACTTCTGCCTAATGGTGAAAGATGCATTGAATATTACATACCTTAAGAGTTTGCACCTATTTATATCACTGATCAATCCGCCTAGTAAAATAGTGGACATTGCTGGCTCATGGACCACCAGGATTCGTGCATGCTGAATATCAGTAGTGGGTTTGACAGGTTTAAAGACACATTGTTAAGTTCAATTAATTGAGAATGATTCTAAGGCAATTTGTGGAGATTTTAGTATCACTCTTCATATAAAATGGACAGAGCGTAGAAAAAAAATTGTTCTCATTATAATTTTCACTGAAACGAATCCTAGCACAATTTTCTAAAGAAAACTTTCCAGAACAATTTAAGCCTTGTTGTTTGATTTTTGAAGGGTATCTAAAAATATGGAATCTAAACGATCTGTTTAGGAGAAAACGTTCAACGAAAATTTTATAACATTTTTCAGTATCATAAAAAAGCTATGCACAATTCAAGGGTTCTGTTAATAACATACCTCCGAAAATAATAACAATATTTAGACAATGATTTTAATCTGATTTAATTTTCCGCCCCGCGTAATCAGTAAAATATATATATTTGTATTATGTATTCATCAATGACGAAATACTCTCACGTACAATACAAACATGAAGGTACTACGAGTATTTTTAGTTAAATTCATAATTGTATATAAATCATAAAGAATAATACGAACATATATGAATTTATATATCCGTGTTGAATGAACAATTCAAAAATATAAAAGCAGACGACATTACGACCGCCACAAAAATGATGTTCCTGGAAAACTATATGAAACAAGATGGGGAAATAAAAGACCACCCACAAGTTGAATGCGCTAAAACAATTAACGGCAATTTGAGCACAATTCATACATAAACAAATTTCGTCAGAAAATTTCATTACGCACCGTGAACCAATGATGCATTGCGGAATTGTGACTCTCTGTTTTGTTCTTGTATTATTTATCCAATCAGAAAACACCTACTTGCCGAGATTGTTTATTCAATTAGACTTACAATTTGCCCACCTCTGCGTATGCTCAACAACGAACACACAAACACACGAGCGCACGCAGGTTCTGACATAAAAGCACACATATGTACATAAATCAATATGCCGGCATGCATGGGTATGTATGTGTGATGTGCTGCTTGTAATTGTTTATGGCATTGTTGCTGCCGATGGCGCTGCTGCAAGTGTCGTGGAGTGGAAATACACGAAGATGAATGTTGTGCGATTCCCTTAAAAAAGTTATATCATAAATTTGAAGAGATCTTTTCCAAAATCGTGTGCGAGCCCAGCAGAAGTTGTGCAATTCAAATCACTAAATTTTTTACTACCTTTCAATATATGTGTATGACTAAGTGTTGTTGTAGCTACATACACATATGGATAAGTGTGTTGGTGTGTATGCACACGTGCGCTTTTCCTCATTGTTGAGCAGGGAAAAAGTTGTGCAGATAAAAATTAACGAGTAAAATTGAGAAAACTATATTTTATTGCTGCATAAACAATTTCATTTAAGGATCAAGAGTGGACGAGTAGTGCCTGCAATACGCAGTTAGAAAATAAATCATGAAGTGGAGGTATTTAGCAGCTGGAATGAGTCTATGGTGAATTGATCGTTGGAAGACTAATACAAGCGTAAATTATGTAGAAATTGTTTAATGGTTATTATGTAGTTCTCAGAAGAAAATACAGAAATATCCGTTTCTACAAATATAGATACATACTTACGTATACATATGTACATATATATATCAATACAAATTTGAACTTTAAAATTAATGCATACTATATACGTTGCAATTAAGGTGGAATCCTTTATAATTTATGCTTCTAAACATGTCCATTCACAAGTGTTCCATTAAGTTCTCATAACGAGGGGGTAACAGATAAATGATGAACAAACAATGAGAAGGCGCAAATTTTTAGAAATAATTTAACGAATGTCAAAGCCGGCTGTTTTTTAAATGAAACAACAAATTGTCATAATGTTATATTTAATAGCATATGGATATAGTATCCAGCTTCTTGATTAAGATTGCAGAGCTACAAAATAATGAAACAAAACTAAGAAAGTTGTCAATTCGATTTAAGTTTCGGCTCAATTTGAAGCCCCTTTCGCTCAAATGTATTACAGAAACGAGGGGCGATAGTTTTCACATAATTTTCCGAAAGCCAAGAGGTTAAAAATGGATCAAATATTCATAGTTTTTCTAAACTATGTATCGACCGGGATTTCAAAACGCTTTCAACAAAATAATCAATCTTTGTAATATTTTGGCAATAATAATATTGTCGAAATTGAAAAAGCAATAGTTCTCAACACGCCCCACTTAAACTCTATAGGTTGCTAAAAAATCGAAGGATAAAGGTTTGAGAAATGTTGTACTTTTCGATGTTTTTGGAAATTGCATGATTTTAGTATTATGTAATATGCTTAGGTTAGTTCAAGGAATGTTAAGCATAAGAAAGTATTTGAAAATTCTTCCCGGACTCGTCAGAAGCGATGGCATTTTAGTCAGTATTGTTATGGAAATAAACTTTGTTACACTACTCTTTAGGCTTCTGACTAGGGCTGATCTGGAATTGCTTTGTTTAACTATTGATTGAAAATTACATTTCTACAACGTTCTCAACTTCATGCAGGGTAGTAAGTGATTAAACAGTGAAAAAGATTGATATATCGTTATTAAAATCGTATATCAAGTTTTTAAACTTATAAAAGCTTATTAGCTTTCTATGATGAAACTTGGTGAAGAGAGTAATAATATATATTTTCCCGGGAAATCTCACAGACCAAATCTCCCAAAATTAGAGAAATTCGTCCAAAAAAACACCATATTTCCGTATTTTGAATGCATGTTATGCAGAGAATTCAACGGAGCTGTCAAAAGTCGAAGATCCTATGCTTAAAAAGACATCTGGACATATATGGAAAAAGCTTTTATCGGCGGATAGAGAAATTGATCCGAAGTGAGTTTTTTCTGACCGAGTAATATTTTGCCAATTGACTTAACATATACATATTTGTCACAATAAATTAAGATTTAAAAGGTTTGAATGAATATACATATGTACCTGCATATAAATACATATAAATATGTGCATATTACCCAATAAAAATTCACATACTTGCAGGAAATATCGCGCTGTAAGCAAAACTTACTTTGTTTATATTTCGCATGGTTTTCTTTGTGTATTTCCACAAATATTGCCGACACTGCAGCACCAAGTTGCGCGTGTATCCGTAATGAGTCCAAAGTGGCGCACAGTCGGTGCCATCGCCATTAATGCACTCTCAAAATCCGCTTAAAGTGTCTGAGTAAATGTTTAAATGTTTAAATGGCAGCAAAAGCCATTGCACTCATATGTATGAACTTGTGTGTTTGTGTATGTACATATGTGTATGTATGCATTTGTGTATTTGTAGTAAGTTTTGCTCGCATTTTGCATATTGTTTATAAAACTTTCACGCTCAACAAAGGATGACAGCGGATATTAATTGCAAGTTAATGGCATGAGGGTGCAATTAAAACAACAACAACAATAAAAAAGTATACAGTAAATTACTCATTTGGGAAATAGGGTACTAATTTTTGAGTAATTTGTTGTTGTGGTTAAACTAAAATTAGCAATATGTAATGTAATGTAAATATTTTGAAATTTTGAAAATTGCCAAAATTATTTAAAACATTATATTAAAACTAGGTGACCAGACTAAAAATCTACTTTTAAGGAATCTAAGGAAAGTCTTAGATATATTCCCCGATAACATTTAGAATGACCATTGTTTTTTAGTCTCTAAGTTTAGTGCTTAGCAACTCCGCTTATATTATTTCTTACCTGATTCAATGAATGTTCTTGATCAGAACGACCTGTGAATTTTTATGGGAAATTTTTTCATGGCAGAAATAATGGTTTGACGTTACTACTTAATGACAACCGCTGTTGAAGAAGACCTAATGACTCTTGTCAGTTAGGTTTTGAGAATAGGTGTTAAGGAGTAGGAGAGTAGGGTAGGGTAGGGTGGTAGTAGGAGAGTTAGATAAGTCAGAGGAGCTGAAAACGCTCCATGTTCGGGGTCTCATCGATGAACTCCCGACGTAGAAATTAGAAAAGGGTTTCTAATAAGAATTAAACATTTAAGGAAAACCCCCTTCGGGGCTTTGCTAATTTACTTGAACTCCTTTGAAGGAAAACATTTATTGAATAGATTTATTTATCGGCTAGCCCAAGTTTCATACTGCCATTATGCAATTATTACTGCTTCAATTTCTCGCCGTTCACCGTTATTACATTTGTAGCCATTCTGTTGTACTTTTTACATATGTATATACTCGTTTATATGTGTTACTAGATACCATTAAATTCTATTTAACAAACTCATTGATGGCTCATTAAATTAAGCAGCGCTTACAAGTGTGCCGCACATTCCCACAGACGTGCAGAGGAAGCACAAAAAGAAATTGCTGTTCGAAGCTCGGTGCTGTTCACAGCAATTTAGCGCCATAGAAATGAACTCAATTAGATTCCGAAAAATGGGTGTGGCGACTTTCGATGTAAAAAGGAACCAAAACCATCAACCAACCCGCCTTACTTTTGCACTGAAGAAAAACATTTTTTTTCATCCACGGCAAAATACGTTTTTCGTCTTAGCTTTTAGAAAACTCAAATGCCAATTTTTTCACCTGTGTGGCCCTTCAACAGTCTAACCGCACAGTAATCACCAAAACCACCGCCACCCGCACAGTACTCGATGATTACACAAGTATGCAACACAACAACGCATACGTACATCTGTATTTGTATGTGTGTGTATGTGTGCGATAAATCTTTATAACAGCAATTTCCAATTTCCTTTTTGATGAAGCACATCGCAAGAGCAAATTACATGCCAACAGTGCAATCACCAGCTACAGTCACCAACAGAGCTCGCATGGTCTGCTTCTGCCACTACTACCACCATCGTAAAGCGTAGTCTTTCAGCTGCCGCAATTCTTAGTGTCAACATAAATGTGGCAAAAGGAAAGTAAATTGATTTCAAAGAATGTCGCACGTTCTTGATTGGCCTTCTTCAGCATCTCTACTTTTTTCCACACGCTTTACTTTTCGTTAATTTCTTTTTTTGTTCTTTTTGTTACAATATAATTTCTGCTTTTTCGCCCATTTTTCTCTCCTCTCCGATTTTGTTGCAAGTCCGAAAGGGCGCAATTTAGTGTCAATTTAACTGCTTCAATTACGCTCGTGCCACCATTATAATCTTCGCTGCCGCACACAATGGCTGAGACTCTTCAATTGCATCTTGAATGCTCTCAAAAAGTTGCAACGCATATATTTATATACATGTGTGAGTTTGTGTGCGTGAAGTGAAACTGGCAAGCAGCAAACGAAGAGGAGCAGCATCTCTTAACCAGGCTGCCCCCATCTCGTCCTGCAGACAGTTGTGAAAAGAAGCTGTAACGAAGCTTCACTGCCCAGTGTACCGTGTAAAGGGCGTTCTTCTTTAAAAGAATAATTATGGAATAGTTTTTTAATGTCTTCATTTATCTTCCCATTTATTTTGTTTCTAGACAATTATGGCCTCTTTGTAGAAGTGGGCGTTAGTGTTCCTTTAAAGAAAAGTCAATTAGCATTTTGTATGAATAAAGCTAGGTTAGAAAAGTGTGCATTTATTGGAAGTTAAATTTTATTAGTCCTTGAGCAAGCTAAAAGGTAATATATAACAAGTATGAAAGTCTATATTCCGGTTCAATATGAACCTATTACAATCAATCTGAAGAACGTTATCATTATATTGGATTTATGGTTTCATTTAAGATAATTCATATATCGATCGATATATTCGGCATAAAGTCAACTATATTAACTAAAATTAATAAATTTAGCATATGGTGGTTAGGGGAATACATGGGATGATTTCTATTTTTGCAACGGACTGCTGCGAAGTCCGTTCACTGAATTTTGTTCTTATCTCTTACATAATGAATAATATATACATCTCAAAGTTAACTAGAGTAAGGTAGATCATTATATCAGATATATGGGGGCTAGGAGAAGTAATTTGATTGATTTCATTTGAATTGATTTTATAAAATTTTAGCACTTGACCAAATATTAACAGTAAAAGATGCTCACTCAATTTCATTAGGATATCTTATCTTACACATTAACCGACATTTCATGTATAAAATTAGCTACAGGGCCTGAGCATCTCATATTGAACGCTCCAATTGGCGCTATAATATTAATTTATTGCATCACTATGTGCACTGGGCAGAAAAAGTCTGCGTAAAAGGTACCAACAAATGTAACTCTTTGAAGAATAATAAGTTTTTATATACTTTTTAAAAAATCCAATTTATTTTATATTCCTTAAAGCATATTATATTTGTAGTTTAATGAAAATAAAAGCGATAAACTTTCGAACAATAACGTATAAACAAAACAAAACACACAGAAGATCAGAAAAGTCGAACCAGTCCGACCGGTCGAACAGAGACATTCTTCTTCCATATTCCGCTTAAAATTTAATAGTAAGTCGGACATCCTCATCGTTTCAAAACTTCCGCTAGACGTTTTGGCATGAAATCAACAAGCTTAGTGGTTTCTGTTGAAGGCATTTTAGCCCATTGCTCCTGCAACACATCCTCGAGCATAGCCTTTGAGGTAATTGTGTGTTGGCGCATTTTTCGTTCAAGTGAATCCCATAGGTGCTCTATAGAATTCAAATCTGGCGATTGTGGTGGTGTTCGAAGCTGCTTGGGAACGTTATAGAGTAACCAAAGCTTAACTATGTCTGCTGTATGCTTCGGTTCGTTATCTTGTTGAAAATAGTACTCACTTCCTAGGTCCAATTATTCCGCGCTTTGCTTCAAATTTCTTTTCAAGATATTAGATATTAGGTATGCCTATTTGTCCATGGTGGACTCCATAAATTCCATTCGGCCCACACCATTACTACCCATGCACCCCCATATAATTGCTCCGCCACTACCATGCTTATTTGCATTTGTTTGTACCGTTCATGTTTTTCGCTATACAATCTTACGCCCCTTGGTTCTAAAGACGCAAAATTTGCTCTCATCGGAAAAAATAAACTTCTGCCAAAACTCTCGGGGCTTATTTAAGTGCTCTTTCGCGAAAGCAATACGCTTTTGTCTATTGACTATCGATATGAATGGCTTCTGGCGTGCGAAATGACCATAATAACCGGCTTTTTTCAAAATGCTATCAGATTATGCAATAAACTTGCAATAAAGCACATAATGTTTCTCATTCAAAACATTCAAAATCATGCTATGAAATTTCATATATAAAAATTATTTTTTAACAAAAGAAAATAAGATATAAGCGTGTACGCAGACTTTTTCTGCCAAGTGTATATACCATAAGCATAAGCATTTTTCACGCACGGCACAGCTTATTAGCACTCAGCGATGATAGACAATGAGTTGGCGTTCCGATTAGTAGCATAAACTAAAAAATACAAATAAAAAACAACAACATTGCCATACATACATGTACATGCATTCCACATGCGTTAGTTGCAGTTGCAGCAAGTGTAGTTGCTTATTTTTCTAAGTGTGATGTGTACTACAAGTATTCCGCACATAAATACCTCTATAAATGTGTGCAGAGATATGTATTTATGTACATATGTTTGTAAATATCTGCTCTTTTGTTTACACGTTTCGGCGGCCACAAAATAAAGCGCCGCGGCTGAAGCCTTCACATTTCACTTCTTCATAGATTGAAGTTGGTGCAACATTACGAACACACACATACACACGTACATTACATATGCATACACTGTTTATTGGTTTGTTTATTTGTGATGCATTTTTGAATGAACTTCAATTTACCACAACTTTGACTGTAACTTCGAATTCCTTGCATATTAACTGAGTGTATATGCAATTTATGTATGTACATGTGTGTGTTTGTATGTATGTAATTAGTGGTGACACTCATAGCGCTCTCTACTTTAAATGGAGCAGTACCGTTCTAGTGGATATTTACATAGGTGCCACATGTGGCGTATAAATTAGGTATTTATGTACATACACATATGTGAGTTACGTCCTTTTTAGTTGAATGCGTACATTTAAGAATATCTCCAAAAGCAGTGGAGCTGGAGCTAATGGAGGGAAACATTATACCAGTATTTAATTCACGCCGACGCACTTGTTTAGGATATGTATATGTATACTTATGTGAATGAGTGTGTGATATCTGAGCATGTGTGTAAACGTATATAGGCATCTCTTAACCAAGCTAGAATGTTTTTGTAAACAAACTTGGGCGTGTTTTTATTTCGCCTCTTCTGACAAGAACTCCTCATTTTTATACTTTATTTGAACTTCAGAAGCCGGAAAAAGCCATCATTAGCGGAGTGTTCGAAAAGTACATATATACATGTATACATATGTATGTAGATGCAGTGTAGAGATGCTAGACAAATACTTATGCATGCACACATATATTCTCAACAACCACAAAGTAGTAACCCAACCGACGAATCCTTGACAATCGATTTTCTTGAATGTATGAACTAGAAATTGTACGACCAGACCTTAACTTTCATTAGGAAACTGAAAATTGAGTTGCTTACACGATATGTATACCTTATCGAATTTCATGAAAATAAGAAGACGGTCAAGTAAATTTATAGCTCGGCGTCAGGGACGTATAGACGTAAAATTTTTGATTTCCTCGGGAAATGAAGCCAACGATTTATAACTACCTTGGAAGTACAAGATTTCCTTACAGAATAGCAATGCCAGCAGCTGTGTGAAAATTTATAAAGAACCTCTCGTCCAAAGATACTCTGCTTTTAGTACATTCACTTTGCGCCATAAACTCGATTGTTAAGAGTACTCTGAGTTTAATTTAATTCTTTTATGTATACGAAGATGAAGTGTTAATAGTTTCAAGTTTATCTGACTTTTTCCAAAAGATAAAAAAGCGATTTTAAAGAAAGATTTTTGTATAGGTAACTCCATAAAGGTGAGTAATGTTTAATATTAAACACTAAAATGGTCCATGAACTTTTTTAGGAGTAAAATGAACTGAGAACGGTACGTATCTGCCTTCTTTATCTTTTAAGCTCACTAAATTTATTAAGTTCTTTGATCTTTCTCTTTTTTTATCATTTATTTTTCAATACTATCCGAAAGTTATACTGCCCTGCTCGAGGCGTCCACGGTACTCTTTAGTGAAGGCTAAGAAAATCGAAACTGTATGAAACTTGCAAAGATAAAAGAAAGTATTTTAGCTATATCAGTTAAGTGGTGAATTAATGTGAGTGGTGATAAAGTCATCTGCACCATATTTATTGAACATTTCTCGAAATGATACAAACATTTTTAATCTATAACATATTATATGTGTACATACTAGATAAATTTCGACGTGGAGTTTACAAAGCCCTGCCACTGAAGCCATATTCCCCTATTTTTTCTCTACTTTGTTTTCTACAAACTCTTAGTTCTTCCGGGGTTTTCCGGGAATATCAAATAGATTAGTGAGGAACCTGCGTACTGGATGTTTGTTAGCATTTAATTCGTTCCAAACGACAAAATATCGTTATATTACCAATTTAGTAGACATCGATAGTTGCAGAAACTTTCCAGTAATTATTAAACGATAAAAAATTTAATTCTCCCCAAACCTTGGGTACTTGAAAATAGTTGTAAAGCCAATTCAATAATATATGTATGTATGCCCGTATGTATGCATTCAAAATTAATATAACTATCAACGATTTGTTTTTATTATAATGGAATTTGTTATATGTGAATTAGTTTCCTCAATTTGCTGCTATCAATTCATTTTACTATCTCAAATATAGCTTAAACAATATATTCCTCAGCAAATTACTAGCATACAAAAACATAGACACACACTCACACATCTATGTATGTACTATATTTATATTGTTATAGCTGTGTCGATGTCGGTGTTCGTTGCATTATTGGCATAACCCGTTGAAAGATTTGTTATTATTGCGATGCTTCTACAAACAAGCGCACAGCCTCCAAGGCAATAAACAAAGTATCAATTTATTCTGCCAGCAGTGATTACAGCAGTTCGCCTGCGGTTTTTACAGTAGGCGGTAGGCGGTGAGCAGCGGCCGGAAAACTAGAAGCTGGAAGCTGAATGCTGAAATGCTTAAATGCTGGCAGCATGCAAATTTAGACAAGCAACTGTGAATGTTTATGTGTATTTGAATATCCTGCACTCGCAGACACATATATAGTCATACATTTTTAGATGCTTGCATATATATAGGTGAATGGATGCTTATGCTAAAGATAATAAGAAATAATAAGAAATTAAATGCACTTACTTAAGTATGTGTTTGATATATGAATGTTCATACTTGTATATGTATATATATGGATGAAAACCCACATATTCTCTAGACTGCGAAAATATTTTACCCATTATTTTCAAACTATGATACGATTATTACGTTTAAGTGAAATTTTGTTATGCTTCCCAATATACATATAACATTATTTGTATGTATATGAAGATATAAATGTGTTTCTTAAAGAGCTAAAGACATGAAACAATTTTGCAATATCGATAGCAAACGGATGGTATTGATAAATTTGGGCATATTTCAAAACAGGGTTGCAACTATCAAAAAAATATAACTGAGTGTATAATTATAAAGTGTGTATACAAAAAATTTTATATGTAATTCTTTTGGAAGGTATTAAATTTATACAAATAAGTGCATATGGTTGTTACCTGTTGGAAAAAGTAAAGGGATCAATATTTTAAAACTGTGTAAAAACATAAAAAGTTAAAATTTTTTACTTTCTTCAGGCACAATAACAACGGAGTAACCTAGTAGCCGGTAAGTTCCCATTATTATTACAGTTTGACTTTTAGGATAATGAGGAGTTCTATTGTGAGGTAAAGCATTTACGCCCTTCCAAAAAAAAAGTTAAATGAGTATTAGAAGGAAACTCATTTTCCAATTTAGTTTAACAGAAAATTCACCGATGAAGAAAGGTACTGTCATTGTTCGTAAAAAATCTGAAACCATAAAAATGGAAAACAAGCGTGCTTTGCGGATGGAATGTGAAACCTCAATACAAAGATATGGACCTATTTTCGTACAACAGGACGATTATTTTGACTAAGACAAATATTATCGATTTAAGAAAGAATACTATGTGCTTTTACCGAAAAAAAAAATTATTTTTTTACGACATGACATATCTTTGTGCTGAGCTAAGGAGACAAGGTGATAATGTTTATAATATTCATTCTTATAATTTTATCTACTAGTCATTTTTTATTTAGAATATTTCGAAAAATATTTCAAAGATTATCGGTGAAAAGAAAATTGCGAATCTTTGAAATTTTCAAATTTTATTTAACATATGGTACATATATTAAGAATCTTGAGTTTACGAAATTTCGCATTATCCACTTCAAGTATTACAGTTTTAAGAGCACTTAAAAATTAAAAAAAAATTATCATAAAAAATACTACTTAAGAAGAACAAGGCACAAGTGCTATTAAGAACACATTCATACATATTAGTATGTACATAATATCCAAGTATTTACAGTGGTGTCAAATTCAAAGTGTTCAAATAAACTTTTAAAGTGAATTAGGACTCCTTTATGACTAATTTTACTAGTATTCAAATTTAGTTAAAATGTTATAACTTCTTAGTTTACCAATTATAGACTTGCAACAAGTAACAGACTCCAAAATTAATAAGAAACAATGACAAGAAGTCAATAAATGTTATTTTTCTTTCCATGTCTCATAACTTGCGCCACTGTGCACTTAAGTGGTACTTCATAACCTTGACCTAAACGCTTAAGACGTCGAGCAGGTCCATCAATTGCAAATACTTGTACTCAAAATCAAATGCAACTGTGCAAACATACATATTGTAAGTGTTCTGATTTCATTTTATGTCATGTAATATTTTTTTTTTTTAATTTTTTACAAAATATTTAAAACATTTCGATTTGCAATCGTCGATTTTCAATTTTAAGCCAATTGTTAGTTAAGAACAGCATTCCGCTTTGGTTTTGTCTTGCTTATGATTGAACTAAATTGAAATTTTAATGCAATTTATAATCGAAGCCACTTAAAAGTAATGCAAATACAAAATGGGGAAATAAAACAAGAAAAAAATTCAGAATATTGTTATATAGTGCGTTATGCGATGGAACTTAAATTATCTTGATATAAATATTTAAAGATCATTATATTTATGATATTAAAAAATAACTTTAAAAATACAAAATTTCTCCTTGAAACAGTCTTCCGATATTCTTGATAAGTTATAGCAAAAAAAAGTGATAATTATTAAGTTAGTCACACAATACCAGTATTTCCCAGGTAGCTGGATCCAATTGACTAAAATGTGTGTATCCGAACAAGAGATATCAGATAAACGTAACTCAAAAACATTTTAGCATTAGTTGGTGGAGTGTTAGCAATTGTCGAAGGGAATGAGCTTCTTTGTCCAGCCATTTGAACTACCATTTTAACTTTCTGTTGCATGTAGAATATAAATAGAAGGGGACTTGACCCACCTAAACCAGTCTGACAAATTGCAAATATGTTTAATCTTACTTACAATATATAAAATAGATTATTATTACTATTTTTTGATTTACCAAAATTTAATTAAATTTAATATATTTTATTATTTTAGAGATACTCTAAATTCTAAAAAATTATAGTTTTCTAATTCATGCACCTTAATAAAGAATATAATAGGAAGCTTGGCTCCACCCATATTGAGATCCCACTCCGCGCGTGGGCATACTTTTCACTGTCTGTTTACCGCACATACCACTCATATCATGATTGATTGCTTATTTTAACGCACTACACGCTGCTATATGAACAATAATTTAGCTCGATGCGATCATCGATTCCATTATTCGCACTAAGTGCTTTGCTCTAATTCAACTACAAGTACCTAAATATGTATATACGTATGTACAATCGATTATATAGATACTTATATACATGCAAACAGACGTACGTACAAGTGCAGATAAGAGCATCCTTGCATTGAGCAAACCGATTGCAATTTGCAATTGGCGAAAACAGAAACAAAAACGTACCACACTTACAAATATACAAGTATGCGTGTGTGTGTGTGTATGTGTGCTTGTGCATATCTATTATATTTATACACATGCAGCAATTTAACGTAACTTATGACCGTATTAGCGCAATTATTGTAAACTTTTCTGGCTTTAGAATCAAAAATATATTACAAATGCCTCTGAATTATAAGCGAATAGCCAAATACAAGTACTAAACCGCTAGAGCATTGGAGAATAATGATTAGATCTTATTGCAGATGTGCCGATTAAAAGCGAAATTTAATTTCTAACTACACGTGTATTGGTATATTTATGGTTTTAAATGGAAAATATTGAAGGCAGAAGCTACAAATTTTCTTCAAGTACTTAGATTAAAGAAGAATGTAAGTTTCTGCGCGATTATTTTTCCCCTATTTTTAATTACTAGCCTTATAATGTATATAAGAGTGTGTTTATCCGTAATTTATAGTTGCTAAAATGAAAACATGTGCTAAATTATATATGTACATACTACTTACTCATATACATAAAAATGCATATATGTATACGCGCATTTATTTCCACACCCACAACTTCCGTTTCTTATAAAATTGTTTCGGTTGTGTTTACTGTTAGCACCTCTAGCAATCATTGTAAAAGCAAAACAATAACCGTCTACACGCCTCCTACCGTTCACACATATACACACACACACGCAAACAAATATAAGACTCATTGAAGTGGTCAGTGTTTTAAAAAGTGTTTTTTTTTTTTGAAGACGTTTTTTCAGTGTCGGCCACTTTTTTCACACACATGTGCCTATGTTTGCCTGTATGTGTTTAAATATTGTATGCTGGCCAATTAATAATAATAATCAGACTGTTTTGACAATTCTAAGCGTTGTTGTCGTCGTGAAGTATGTCTCATTTTGTCAGCATGTCTCGCCAGCAGTGCGATTAAATGTGGCAGTGCGACCGCTACATATACTTGTGATGCCTCGTTGGCCTGGGTGAGCATACATTGCCACAATCAACACTAAATTAACTCCCTAATGCTTTAGGCAGAATAGGTGGTGTTCAAATATGTGAGCTCGGTAGAAAATAGTTTTGTTTTGGTATTGAGAACGTACTCATTCCTGAATGCTGCCTAGCAGATCCTTCAATAACAAGCTAGATGCGTATTTTATGGATCGAAATCAACAGTAAATATAAATGAGATACAAGTTTTCATAAAATTTTGACTGATTTGCCTCTCCACCGAGCAGAGGCTTTATAAATAGAAATCTCTAATTTACACAAATTATTCTACTGAAGTAACACCCTTTAAGGCGATTGTTCAAGAGAAAAAAATTCAATATGTGTTCGAATTTTCGCGCAATTATCTAATTTAAGCGAAACAGAAGTACCTCTACAAATGAGAAAAGCGACATAACATTCCCTTATTTCAACCATGAATAATGGGAACTTTTCGATAAAATTGAATCCTTCATAATATTCTTCACTGAAATAAAGGAAAATAATGACATCAAGAGAAGATTAAGCAATAAATAAAACTGGTGAACTCCTCTTGCTGATTAGAGAATTTATCAAGAACATTTTGGTGACAAATATATAATTTAATCTTGTAAACAAATCTTACTCTATTAACTTGAAATCATTCGCTTCTTTTAGTATATTTTAGTTTTCAATACTTAACGGTATGCCCGGTATGTATGATTAGTGTAATAACAGGAAGACTGTATTCGGTATGAGAAGGCTTTTGAAGGTTTTGAGAAATCTATCAGAAATAATCGCGCTCATTAATTATTGCAAAAAATGTGTTCTCTCTAAAATGATGGGATTCTCAGAGATCCAACCACTGCAAATCTTTCATGTAGAAGTCAACAACAGAAATTTTGTGAAGCTTAATTAGCCTTTTGTTAAGCTCAGACCCTTTTCTTCAATAATGTCCGAACACCCGTTTCCATTTTAAGCGAAGGAATGACTTCAATTAACAATCATTCTTTTTTTAAGGAACGCCCCCGCTTTACGAAACTTATTATCTTTTTATACGGCCTAAGCGAAATAGGCCATATTTTATTTCTGTATTTACGAAAAATTAGATAAAAAGTACGCACGTACACACAAAAACAACAAAACACCCAAAATGAGAGTCATTGGTAAATTTTTTAATTTTCAAACGGTGTTTTGCTTTACGGTCAAAGTTTTTATAACGTGTCTAAACTCTAAAGCCAAACGTGTGTGTGATTCCAAAACTTGTATTCCATTATATACTATCGAAAAAATGCACGAAGATATGTTATTGACTATTATTTTATTTTTTCAGTGCTTTTTTTGTTTTCACAAATACTTATTTCTGAAACTAAACTAAGCAACTACCTACAATTAATTACAATTCTAAAAGTACATTTACATACTAAGCCAATTAAAACTTTCACTATCACAAATTTTGTTAATTTTTTTTATCATACTATTTGCTAGTTTTGCGACATGTGCCACAGAAATTATTATATTATAGACACCAATCATCGTTTCACTAAGAAGCCTTGTTTAAGAGCGTACTTAATCTATTTCCACATTCTCATCACAATCTTCCGTCGTGGCGGAGTGTGTCTCAGCACAGCTTTCAGTATCCCCAGACATGGCTGATGTCAGCATAGCGCTTGCGACATCCATGGGTGTTGGGCTGGAGAAAGATCTCGACGGACTGCTACTGTCGCCACTGCCGTGCGTGTTCCCGTGAGTGGGGGATGAAGAGGCTGAGGAACATTGTATGTAGCGCATACCGTGTTCTATTTTAGCGAAATTTAGTACATTTTTCGTGACGTCAAAAGTATTGTTGTTATTATTTATATTTGCGTGACTCCCTCCAGCATGAACGCCAAAGCTGCCAGCAACTTGACCATTCACCGTCGACTGACTGGGTGGTGGTATAGGTTGAGGTATTTTCGTCGCTTGCGGGTAAAAATAGGGAAACGATACCTGAGGCAATGAGACACCAACGCCGTAAGCCATTTGCAACTGTAATGGGAAGAAACAAAAAAAGCGAAAACTTGATAGTGATTTTTAAGTAATAAAATAAATTATTTCTCATGTGTTGCGATTATATATTAATTTAAATATAAATAAAATATAAAAATAAATTAAATATTAAAATGAAAATGAAATGAAATATCGGTTGCCTACCTGATGGCGATAAATATGCAGCAGCGCCGGATCAATGCCATGCGTAGGCAACATGTGCGCATAAGCAGCAGCTGCTGCAGCCGCCGCACCACTGCCATCCTCGCGCACCAACACCTGCACCGGAACACGCTTCGTGGCGGCGCTCATTAACGCGGCTTCATGCTGCTGAATTTGCTTGCGCTTCGTCTTGTAACGGCGATTCTGGAACCAAATCTTCACTTGGGTTTCGGTCAAACGCAGATTCTTGGCCATTTCAGCACGCTCCGGACCGCTTAGGTAACGCTGCTGTGCGAAACGACGCTCCAGTTCAAAAACTTGCGCGTGACTGAAAGCGGCACGTGAACGTTTCTTACGGCTTAACGAACCACTGAGCCCGTCTGTGTCACGAGGAGAAGTGCTGCCAATGCAACTATTGTTGGCGGATTGCACGGAAGCGCTACCATAAAGCGGCAACATTGGTGGTGGCGGTGAAGACTCGGAGTCTAAATATCAAAAAGAAGAAAAAGCAAAAGTTATAGTAAGTGTATGAATATTTCTTGCGGAAAATTAGTTTGAGCTAGTTTCAAAAATTTAGACACCAAAACACTTATTCGAACAGTGTTTAACAATGAGCCACAGTGCGCTAATGCATTGCCGTCATTAAAATGCTTTTAAAACTTTTCGCCAAATTACCTGATTCATTATTGCTGCAACGTCGCATGTCAATAGGACAATCACGCCCGCCAACCAAACCCCCCGTGCCGATGTAACCGAATTTCCGCGCTAACTGGTAATCGCTCTGATTGTTATTCTCCAAAGTGGCCATATAGTAGGGCATGAAATCGGCATTTTCACTAGTGCAGTCTTGTGCCCTGCCCGTTCCGCGTGCCGCCACCATAGGCGCTGAATACTTTGCAACCGCTGTGCGCATTTCACAAATAGGGTTCGGATTGTTGGAGGAGTTGCACGAGGTGCTGTTTTTTAAAGCAGCATTTAGTTTGTTGCTATTAAATTCACCAGCGCCGATATGGCAACAAGATGCGGACGTCTTTAAGCCGTCTTTCAATTCACGCGCCTGGTTTGGACGAATCTCGGCGGCTGCTGCTGCCGCGTTGAACGTCATTTCCGTGTCGGAGAGTCGCCGTCTCAGCTGTTGTTGTTGTGCTGCATTTAAGCTACTGTTATTGCGCGTTAAAATATCATTTATGGAAAAAGGCGTTGTGAGCGCCGCCTTACTAAGGCTCACTAATGCACCACCGTCACCAACACTGTGGCCACTATTCTCCATATTCGTTAACATTACAAAATCAATTGAACAAATTTTGTTTGCTTTATATTTTGTTAATTTTTGCTTTTAAATTTTTATAGCTTCGCAAACTCTTTTTTTTCAACATTTATCAACAAACACTCGTTTGAACTATTATCATTGGATTCTTGCTACTTCACGACCTTTGACACGTCCGTTAACTTCTGCTCTTTCGACACCATTGAAGAAACTCACCACGCACAGTTAGATTTTAAATACTTCGATCACACTTGGTGGCATTCACTAGGTCGCCTGCAACAAGCACCAGCAAGAGCAACAGCACCAGTACTCAGCCACCTCACGTTTATGTGGCACTCGAGTGTTTTCCGCCGAGTGACCCTTAAGCGGTGTAGCTGTTGTACTCACAATAGTGGCGCTTCTATGGTAAATTCTGTAAAATGCTCTATTTTTATTCAATACTCATACAAATAAACATACTTACACACAAAAACACTAACACTAACACATAAACATACGTCGAAAAGCAAATAGCGCTTTTTCTGCTCAATTTCTGATTCGTTTTCTGCTTGAAGCGCTCATGCGCCGTACAGCGTCACTTCGCAACATCTTTCACTGGTTCGGCTGTGGTTGGTGCACTTTTCTCGTTCGTAGCGGTAGTGGTGATGTTGGCCGGTGATTGGCTAAGCGCGAGCATCGTTGTACTACTTCAAGTGATTTATGAGTGCAATTATTACCTTTAGCATTCAATATAATGTGAGCAGACATATTGTTATTGTACCGTTATTGAGTAACTCCTTTAATTTGTTTGCGGTTTCATAAAATGTGTGAATTGGGAAATTCGGTGACTGTAGCATTTACGCGCTAAATATATATATGTACATACATACATGTGTTGCGAAAGTGAATTGAAAAAGATGTAAAATTTTTCACCATTTACATTGTGCTTTGCATCGTCAAGTTGGACAACCTGCCCGATTAATAGAGCACATTAGTTAGCTACATATAATGAGTATGTTTGTTGTACATGGCAACAGGTGGAAGAAATGTATATGTGGATATTACAGTTTCAAAACTTGGCTTTCTTTCAGGAAAGTGAAAAAAAGTATTTTTTAATAATATATCTCGATATTGATCTTTGATTTGAACAGAATGTCTGGAAGTAAATCTTTAGAAAAAATTAGGGTGGAAATTTTGCTTTATGTATGGCCGAGCATCCCTTTCTGCTGTAATGTGCTTCTTGATAGAGGAAAACATTTTATTTTTTTATTTTTGGAAACATTTTGAGTTCTCTGCATATCAAAATAAATTATGAATTAGTAATCAATGAGGCTTTTTGAAGAATTTGTATATTTTAGTCTTGGATATAGCAAAGATTCAGCCAATTTCTATGTTTTCTATACATTTTCAGACTAAAATATTCATCACGGATTTCTACGGATTTAAATAATAGTAATAATAAAATAAATTATAAAATTGGAATTTTAGGAAAACAGTACGGAAAGGTTTTTCTGGATATTGTACGGAGTAAATTATATCTTAGGACATTTGTACATACATACATAAAAATATATCTAATTGACGCAGCTCCTAAAATAACCATACTCAGTCTATTTAATTCGTATAATAAGTGTGATATATATATAAGCATATATAGCATATATAGTTTTAATATATAAGCATTTCTCTCTCTTCAGTTATAGCCAAAATAATAAGTAAAGCAAATCCATCTATCATTGGTGATTCCATTTATAAAAAAAAATTTTTTTTTACTTTTGTTTTCCTCAATTTCATGTTTCTAAATTTTTTTCATTTCATTTTTTTTCTAAAATGATTGTAGTCAGTTGAGAAATATATATGTTCTTATGTAAATAATATACTCAACAAAGAAAGAAAAGTTCTAATTGAATCGGCAACATTTTCATGACAAAAACACGCTCATTGATTTGGCATTGCCTAATAAGAGGCAAGCGCTATTGGAAATAATTTGTTGATATTGGTCGAAAGAATAACCCCTGGTTCTACGTGGTTTGTTGTTACCTCGAACTATTACAATTTAAATTTAATAATACTATTTTAATCGAAATATCGTATGAAATACATATTTAAATTCATTGGGGCACGTGATTGGGTGCGAATAAAAGGTAAAAATGGCTTCCACTGAGTAGCACCATTGAGTGCATTTGCGTATTTGCGTTTAAGTGAGTGTTATTGTTTTTTGAGCTCTTTATAATGGGAGAATTTTCTGCACGATTTTGTTCAGTCTACGTTTAACATGTAATAAATACATCTATATATTAATAAAGGCATAAAAGAAGTAATATTTTGTTAGTTCATATGCTTGTGGCACTAATAAGTGATACAAAAATATCTAATTGTATTAAAAGTATTAAAATATTTTTGCTCTTTCAATGTTCATTACACACTTGCAAACTGTGACAACCTATATACATATGTATATGTATATATGGGGCACATTTATGAATATATGTAGCACATATTTTTTTTTATTATAGCAATATCGCACACCCCTTATAATCACTTTACCTTTTAGCAAATTGCCTTTACCCTGTGTACTTCAGCTGGATCTTTTGCGGTTGTACTCATAAGTAAGTATATTGGCTTTTTAGCCGCAAGCAAAAATTATTTACACTCTTGTGAATAGGCTTTGTTGATTCTTTTAAGCATCACAAAATAATGTTGGAATCGCCAGGACGCCGCGACCTGGTTACGTGAATGTGACCGCCGTAAGTCTCGTTAAAAAAATATATTTATTTACATTTGAGTAAATCTCAATAATACTTGAGTAATTAGTAATAAATGACACAACGACAGGGTTGATATTGCAACCGGTCGAATAGTCACAAATTATTGTGCTATTATAGTTGTTATATAGGTAAATAATACAAACATACATGTTATTGTGTACATGTGTATGTACTTACGTGAAATGGTAATGGTTACTGAGGTGTAATTGTATTCATGCGAATAAACCACAACAATGCAGTGACACGTGACCAAATAAAGTCTCAGCGTGCGAAGGACTTTTCACCGCTCCCCTTCCACAGCAGCATTGGATTACTTCATACACGGCTTGTGATTATTTTAATACCTCTCGTATTTATGTTTAAGTGCTGAGATTAGAAATCAAAGCTCAATATGAAATGGACTTCATTGTACGAGTATATAAATACAAGCACACTGTACGAAAATTTATGTTTTTGTAGTATGAAATAATATATACTTGTTTATGTAGGTTTTTTTTCTGTTTATATAGTTACTTAATATCTTTACTTGTCCTTTAAAATTCTTTCAAGATATGATGAATCGCATATTTCAATTAAATGACTTGAAGAACACTGAGTGAAACCCTGTAGGAAATAACCAATTTCAAAATGACGACAAGGATATAACATGTGGATTTTACTAAAAACATAAAAAACGATATTTGTAAATAAATAAAATTAATTTTTACAAAACGATCAAGATATTCTGCATATTATATTTTGCATTTGTCAAAATCAAAATTGTCAACTGTTCATCAAAAATATCAAGATTGTTGTGATGGAATGTGTCTATAATTACTATTTTCTATTTAACATAGTCTTAATCCGTTTTCTTGGCTTCTATTAATCTTACCTTAAATTTACTAATATTTGCTACCATTTGAACATAGAAGATTTCGAAGAAAATTGCAAAATAAAGACATTAACTTTGGGTTCGATTGAGCCAGGTCTTAAACTTGGGGAAAAATTCACCAGGACTTCAACTGGAAGTTATCGAATGTTCAAGCTACTCCATTTTTGTTTGAATTCATCTGCATATTTTGAGGAACATCGGATTTTAGTATTCCTTTGAATTTCGAATTTTCTTTACTAATTCTGTTTCGTTCTTTACTCACCCGATTGCCTTGAAACCATTACTAAAGCTATCATAGTCAATTTTCAGTCATCAAATATTTTGACACAATGCTATTGCTCAATGCTGATTCTTCTGACCACTATTCGAGTAAAACATACACTTTAAACTTCGATTCCAAAATTTTACACAGGGTACTACTGCGGCATACTTTTATAAACAGCGTAACTACATAAATTCGTGTCTGTTTTCACTTCTTCCATGACCATGGTGAATTTACGGAGTCATGCGGGGGTTGATTTCATATATACTCGTTCGCCGTAGGTGTATTGTACTTGACCACTTGTTTCTTGGATGGATAGCAAATTCACTTTAATAGTTAATCGAAGTGCTTTTCAACTAATATTTGCCAAGCATTCAATTCCAAGTGATTTCATTATTTACCATTATTCATTCGAAATTTGATATCATCACTTAGTAAGCTTCCGCAAAGTAGTAAAATCGATGTTATGAGCAATGGATAGCTAAGTGGTTTACTTGTGTTTGTAAACTGAAAATTCTTGTAGTTTCCTAAATTGGTCTAGATATTTCTAAAAGGCTTCTTTTAATTTAATATAGTCTTAAAAATCCAAAAGAATGTTAAAAATATTTTGACAAAGTAGTCTTACTTACCTTTGATTCAACTTTTCAAAAAGTATGTCTTTCAACATTTCTCCATTGAACACTTCTAAAAAAATCAGACATTCCTGCAAGCTACAAAACCAAAAACCCTTCATAAGTGCAAACGTATCATTCTTAGAACAGAAACCATCCGTAACTTGACCCATTGCCGACTCACAAAATTTTTTTTCATTTATTTCATATTTTATATATTTATTTTATGCTATATATGGCATGAAATTATACAATTTATGTACAATTCCCATTTATATTAAATCCTTAATTACTTCTATGTATTGCAAGCATATTCCATATAGTGCTTTTATATGTTTATTTAATATCATTATTTCTTTTCTTCATATATCCATATCTTCATTTTATTTAAATTCGACATCATGAAATTGTAGCCCAATCGAAAATCGCATTTTGGCAAAAGCAGCCTAAGTCATTTTTGAATACCAAATCACTGCAAATGTGATAAAAGTGCCAACATAGCCGACATTGTCTCAAGATTGTCGATTGAAACAAATTTTTTTGAATCCGTGACGACTCGCACAACGCGGCGTCAAGATTAGAGAACTTACAACCAACGCTGTACGTTCTCTGATGCTTTAGCACAATTGTGTATATATTATATACTATCTATTTATACATATATATATCCCTTGATATAATATAAATATGAACATATTTTCCTGAAATATTTTAATATTCTCAGTAAGTAAAATATGCTTTTAAAATAACTGAATTGAGATCTGCTAAGGTTCTGATTAATAAAATAAAAAGAAAAATAAAACCTAGGTTGCAAGACTCCTTGAAATTCATGGGCGTAACTGAACGTAAATGCTCGCGATCGCATCCAGCTTAACTGTTGCGCCCTTACCATCAATACCATGTCGAAAGTAAAATCTCGCATACTTTAGCTAGACATTTATTGTGATCCTTTGCTAATTGATTATATTGTTCTCTTACTGCGTGGTCTAATTTTCTTTTCGAAGTTGAGTTTTTCGATATTCCCTAATTGAAAACTGCATTGAGAAAATGAAAAAAGCTCTCTTAACATTTGCGCTTTCTGTATTCACATTCTTTGGTAAGAGAGTGCGCCACCTATTGTGGAGTAGTCAAAATGAAATGATTTAAATATGAATTTTTGGTTTGTGTTTGTGCTTTCTTTTAATGCACACGAATTTAACAATGTCGAGTCGAATATTCAAACCAAACTAATTAAATACACACGTATGTATATCTGAATAATCTAAATTTTCTATGTATTTCTTAATTTTTTTATCTTATTTTTTAGTCTTATTCGGATGTTATTGATCCCAAAATCGATTTTGAAATGAAATTTCCAGAAGAGCACAATCAAAATTAATCCAAATTTTTTAGAAAGTGTGTTTAATGTTTATTTTTTCAGTTTTCCATAATTTTTTTTTAATAATTGTGGGAAAATATATTTTGGTATTGAAGACAAAATACCCGTATTATAACTAAATGTGATTTTCTTAAAACATAATACAATGGTCGTGGTTCCAGGCTTTTTCAATAACGCTAACAGATATGAAATTGGCCCAGCAACACGTTGGTCTTTCGTTTTTTACTCCGGAAAAATGTTTTTCTGTAAAATTTGTGCTTTCAATGAAAAAAATTCCACGAAATCATAGAAAATAGTTGAAAAGTGTTTTGTGTTTTGTGTTTTTCATGTTCGCAAAGTTTTTTTTAATTATAAACTCGAAGTTCTCCCAAAAGTCATATCTTAATTCCACTATTCTCGAAACTAAAAAACACAGGTACTCCTACTAGTGTGATGTTTATAACAGATGCTTCAAATGAAACAACAGCAAAAGTAAAAATATGTAGAAAATACAAACTTTTTTGTATTTCATATCAAAGGAAGTATAGGCTTACATCTTTTATGATAATCCATGTAAATAGGAAAATTAGTTTTTATCTTACATATTTAGATGAATTTAAATCTCTATTGAACTTTTAGTTTACTTTTATTTCATTCAATAAAATTGCATTGAAATAAATTGCTTTTGAAAGAGCCCGTTGCCGCTGACTCCCTTGAACCCCATTTGATTGAATCGCTTTGAACGTCTCTGTTGATTGCTAATTAATTTAGCTTTAATTGTCATCGAATTACCACTTGAAATTCTTTTGCATCAACAAAAGTGTATTAAAATATAAAAAATACGTAAACAAAATGTCACAGATTCCCACATTAAATTCTAATAAAACCCGAAATATGCATTCTTCCGCGATATGCGATGCAAGCTCTTCGTATGTATGTGCGTGTGTGTTTGTGTGTGTTTGTGTGTGTTTGTGTGCGTTCGTTAGTATACATTTGAGTGCTTCACTTCTCAATTGTTTGATTTTACATAAACATGTATTTGTATGTAAGTTTTTATATGTTTGGGGGGAAAGGCGGTGGCGGAAACATGAGTAAAAATCCACTTGACATCTTCCGATCACAAATTGGGCAACAATTTGATCTTGACGCCAACATGTCAAACAACAAATGGAGATCAAAATCAAAAACCGAAAAAATTAATAAAAATAAATTATTATAAAAAAGGCTTAAAAGGCCAAATAAAATTTAAAAAAATTACATACAAACAAAAATAAAATTATATCTGTTTACATTTATTGTGCACTATATGAGTTTAGTTGTTCACTCGAATATACACATATATATATATATATAGTACAAATGCATCAACATTTAATCCATACAATATATACATATATATATAGATATATACATATATATTTATTTGTATGTATAGTATGTAATTTTCAATGAAATTGTTTGGTAATCGTTGACGTTGAAACATTGCCACATGAAAGGAAGCCGATTAATAAATCTTAATTTGCTTATTACCAAACTTCCTATTGCATTTTCCATTTGCATGAGACATTTATTATCCTTTATGCACATGCGCATAGCATAGTAGGCGGAATATAAGTATGTAAATATTCAATAGTGAATGCTGCAGCGGCCACCGTTGTCTTTGATCCTTTGGCACTGTGTTGCAAGCATATCGACAGATTGTGGCGCTTAGAAATGTCATTACATGTACCATTAAAAGGACGCATCTCACCCACTTTCGCTGGCTAGTTGCTGACGCCAGCTTGCATCTGCTTACACACACGCACACCGCAAGTAAATATGTGTGGAAGCGTCAATGTGTTCGGCTGCGCATGCCGCATACGCACTTGTTATCGCGCCGCGTCGCCGCATAATTGAAAAATGCTCTTTCTCTGCCGATTTTGCTGATACTGCCGATAACAATATATGAGTAAGTAAGTCACTGTATGGAAATGACAAATTTCTCCACTTGAAATATTTGTTAATGCTGTTCTGCGCGTATGCGCGTACACGCGTGTATGTATACACATATAGGTATGGGTGTGTATGGCGAATGAAATATTTCAGTATCATTTTATGTTTACAAAAACAAAAGGAGAAAGTGCTTTAGAATCGCCTACCTCGCAAGGACTTGAGGAGGACTGCCTAAAAATGTTAACAGTATTTGAATGTGTGCATTATATAGTTATGTAGATGCATACGTGCATACCCTGTAAGGAAACGCTGCTACTTACTATAATAATAAATAACCCTAATAACTGCGTTCAATCAAGTTTTGCTACATTTTTCTTATCAAAATTAGGGTTTATAACTAATATAGAATTTAAAGCAATGTATTTATTTCTTACCATGTATTCTCATCTAATATTGGATATTAGAATTCCGTCGCAAGTACATTTCTTCACGCTCCACCACGGCTAACGGGAGTCACACCGGTACTCTAGTCATGGGTTTCTCCATACTTACGGTCATATCTTTTCGATGTGCCGAAAGTGCATTACCCTTGTCCCAATAGCTCCCATAAAAAAATGAGAATGTGCATAATTAATTTTACCTTCAGATGTTATGGAACTAGCAGCATTTTAAAAAGAATTACAATTTCTATCGCTGGACGGAAACTGTCAAAGCTTTTCTAATCGGTCTCATTTTTAATTTTTTTCAAAAATTTTACATTCAGATAAAAATACCAATTTCCTATTAGATTTTTACTGCCTTTCTCTATCTTTTTCTCATTTAGGTACATATACCCCATCAGTGTATGTGAAAGTGATAGTCCAATTCTAGTTTACAGCTCTTATAACCTTTATGAAGTACCTTGGGAAAATTTAAAAGAGTAAAACTTAGCTATATAAATTTGAATTTATTTTGGTCCACCCTAAGATCCCACTACAGACACTAACAGTAGCCATTTGGGGCATTACTACTCATGGGAGTACCCAATTATAAATGTATTATCATATGTTTTTGTCACATTTGCCCTTAAATTACTCACAAAAAATTGGGAAAGTGTGTATAGAGCGAGCAGAGCCTGGTGATCCTTTTTTCTGAAGGCTTCTTGCAGCGCCGGTGTGACGCGACGGTAGGTATGGTGTTGGGTGTCGCTGTCGTTGGCGTCTTCGCTGGCGATTTTCATGCCACGAGATTAGCGGAAATCTTCGTTGCCCACATAAAGACATGTGCCTATTAAATGTATGTATGTATGCTCTTAGTTGAGCCTGGCGACTTGTAATATGAGTCCATAGCGTCTGCTCTTGTGGTCAGCATATGAGAGTTCTTTTTATCATATGTGTGCATACGAATACTACTACTACTATATATGTAAGTCTAGTTAGCTGTGTGTAACTACTGTGGACAGCGCTTTGTGCTAGTATGTGTGGGTATCCTTGAAATCTATTACGTGTGCATTGGACAACGATTATATGTCCGATTGGGAAATTTGTATTGACATGGGGCGTTGTGTCTACTTATATTATTTGGTATATAATATGTGTACATACATATGTAAATGTATAGGAATGTACAAGCAGTAGGCTTGCTTATTATTGTGCAACAGATAGACGTTTTGTTTGCAGTAAGCGGATTCTTATTCAAATATTATATATGTATGAATGTTACGTGAATGTGTATAAGCACAATAAAGAATCGATTTATTCACTGACTCAGTAAAATCAAACAAATATGTATATACAAAATGGATAAATTTATTTCAATTGTTCACAATTATTAGATTTACTTATTATTAAGTGTAGCCTAATTTTTATGCTTCAGTGCTCTTACACTATACAGTTGCTCCAAGCCAAAGTCGGAGACTGTAGCAAAAAATGTTCCTTCCTAAAAGTATTTAAACCAAAGCAATTAAAAAAAAAAGTTAAAATATATTTTCAATTACTCATTTATTGCACTTCCAATAAACAAAATATATAAATTAATTCAGTATTATGAAATATTCTAGTAAAACACCAAATAAGAGAAAATTCAATGCACAAGCCAAACTCGGACAATCAATATATTTTAAAAACCAATATTTTGTATGAAGACCTTTATTTTTAATAACCATTTTGAGTCGGTTAAGCATTGATTTAACCAAATTTTCCCGTTGATACCAGTTACGAAAAGTTAAAGATAATCCTTTCCTTAGTTAGCACCAAAGTTAGCTGTTATAGCTGAAAATTAGTTGGGAAAGAAATCTAGTGCATCTACCATCAGAAATTTACTTCATGAGGCTGATCTAAATGGCAGAAAGGCCCGACAAAAGCTTCTGATCAGCAAACGCACTCAGACCATCCGATTAAAATTTGCAAAAGACCATGAAAATAAGGATTTTTCGTTCCGGAAAAATGGTATGTTTACTGACGGAAGTAAATTTAATGTTGTTGACTCTGATGGAAAACCATATGTTTGGAGGAAACCAAATGAGGAGCTGCAACTGCGCAATCTGAGATCAACTGTCAAACATGGTGGTGGATCGGTAATGGTTTGGGATTCATTTTCCGCTTCTGTAGCAGGATCTTTGCATTTAAGCATTATTGAAGGAATAATGAATCAGAATGACTTTCTCGACATTTAAAGTGAAAATTTATCAAAAAGTCTTGAAAAATTGGATCTCGGTGATAATTGGTATTTCGACCAAGATAATTATCAAAGCACAAGGCCTACAAAGTGCGTTCTTGAGTGCTTTATAATTGGCACCGTGTTCTGGAAACGTCACCCCAAAGTCCTGATATTAATCCAATCGACAATTTATGGGACCATCTTAACACAAAAATCCGCATTCTCTTTCAAGCAAAAATTTCTTGAAATCTATCTTACTACAAGAATGGGAAACAACGAACCTGGTTTTTGCGAAAAATTGGTTAAATCAATGGTTAACCGGCTCAAAATGGTTATTAAAAATAAAGATCTTCATACAAAATATTAGTTTTTAAAATATATTCCGATATTTCTAAAACTTGTTGCTTGTCCGAGTTTGGCTTGTGCATTGAATTTTCTCTTATTTGATGTTCTACTAGAATATTTTTATAATACTGAATTAATTTATACATTTTGTTTTTATATTAGTTTTTATTTTATTACTAGTTTTTATTAGAAGTGCAATAAATGAGTAATTGAAAAAATATTTTACCTTTTTTCTAGTTGCTTTGGTTCAACTATTTTTAGGAAGGAACATTTTTTGCTACGGTGTCCGACTTTGAGTTGAAGCTACTGTATTTACAATACTTTTTACAATATATTTACTATATTTAAAATTTTTATTCACTATATTATTATAATATAATTGTACATGTCTACAACACTTTGTTGGGAATAATATAAAGACATCTAAATCTCATTTCAAAATTATTTGAAGGAAATTGATTTCAAGTCCTGAAATTACAAGATAATGTTGAAAAATTATTCATTGACCATAAAATGTATGTATACATATACAGTGAATCATTGCAATAAAACTTAGCAAATTATTGATATATTAGTCGTTGGAAATCTTTGGTGACACCCGTAATTTCGAAGAAAAACTCTTTAAGCTCCATGGTATTTAATGTTTTAAATTTCGGATAGCTAATTAACCATATAAAATATTAAATAAGAACAAAAAAAGAAAAGAAATCGAGGAAAGAGAGGAAAGAGAGGATTGAACTGTTTTTATAAATTTTTAGAAGCAAATCACAATATCTTAATTGTAACATATTTATCATATTCAAATATTTAGTGGTGCTTGAGCAATGTTGTCATCATAATAGGCAAAGTTCGAAGATATGAACCCATTCTCCTTAAAATCTGGTAAATAGTTCATAAGATTCGAAAGTCATGAAATAATCCACTCGTAAGTCTAATGATTTCACTATTAGAGGTATTGAACTTAAGGGAAGTAAGAGCTGAATGTGGTAAGCCCAATTCCACCTCCCCAATGTGATTACCTATACCAAATTCGAGTTTTGTGGACTTTTTTTGGTATAATTAGAAAATAATGAAAATAAAAAAAGTGAAGTTCACCGATTTTTATACTCTCGCAACATGTTGCTACAGAGTATATTAGTTTTGTTCACCTGACGGTTGTTTGTAACACCTAGAACTAAACGAGTTAGATATAGACATATATCTATATAAATGATCAGGATGAAAAGACGAGTTGAAATCCGAGTCCGTCTATCTGTGCAAGCGATAACTTGAGTAAAAATTAAGCTATTTTGATGAAACTTCGTACACGTGTTCTTTGACGCCGTAAGACGGTTTGTGCTGCAGATGGGCGTGCCATTAATCGAAAACAGAGAATGTGCTATAACTAAGCAAAAAATTAAGATATAAACGTGTTATTTGGTATAGAAGATTCTAGTAGGGTGGGGCATCTGTGGGCAAAATTTTTTTCAAAGTGGGTATGGCCCCGTCTCGAGCAGAAATAAGATATTAAAATCAAATTTTGTCCAAATAGTCCCTTCAGGATATGCCATCTCATGCGTAAAAACAGATGAAATCGGATTATAACTTTACAAGCCACCAGATACCCAAGATTAGCACCTCAGTGTCTCTATCTGACTTTTTAATGAGAATATCGGGAAATCTGTAAGATATTGTAATGAAATTGGAGGATTATCTTTCCATGATAATAGTGTGATCTGGTATCGAAAATGGCGAAAATCAGGTGAATACTTCCCCAAGTCCCCATATACTTAATATACGGATTTTCAACCTTCCGGCAGACTTTTTACCATATATTTCGGTAAATATTTAAAATATCGTAATGAAATTCGAGCATTATCTTTCCATGATAATAATGTGCTTTTTTGTCCAAAAATGGGATAATCGGGTAAATACTTCCCATAGCCCCCATATACCGAATATAAGGATTTTCAACCTTCCTGTAGACTTTATACCATATATATCAATGTCAATATATGAGTTATCTCTTTGAAATTTAGAGAGCGTCTCTTTCTGATAAAATCGGATAAAATCGGGTAAGCACTTCCCCTAGCCCCCATGTACCTAATATACGGATTTTCAACCTCTGGGTAGACTTTATACCATATATTTCGGTCAATATGTAAGATATCTTAGCAAAATTAAGTGAACGTGTAATATTGGATATACCATAGTTTAATGTCGAAAATGTGTGAAATCGGTGAACAAATTATCCCAGCTCCCATATACAACATATAATGATTTTCGCTATTCTAGCAGACTTTATGTCGAATATGTCGGTCACTGTGTGAGTTACCTTCACAAAATTGAGTAAAAACGTGTTCCCTAATATACTTCAATAATGAGAAGAGTTAATGTGATCAGTGCAGATCTTCTTCTATCCCAAAAATGCCCGATATAAGAATTTCCGACTTTCCATCTGACTTTAAACCGTTTATGTTGGTCAATATGATGGTGATATTTTAATGAATTAAGTGTATATGTTTTCTTAAACACAATGTGATTTCGTGCTAAATATGAATGAAACCGGTCTAGACCGTGGTCTAAGCCCCATATTCCTAATATAATGATTTCATTTTCTCTTGTTTACTTTTTCCTCATGTATCTAATATTTTCAACTAAGTCACTTTGGTTGAGTTTACATCGCATATATATATCACTTTTGAGTTAATTTGGTAGATTTTAATATAAATATCTCGGACACCAAGCAAAAAATAGCAACGAAAGTACATGAGTCTATGGCCTATAATATAGGTTAATAAGGTACCAAATATGATTGCAATCCATTGACAATTTCTTCGAATAATGAATGTTGAATTCTTCTGCAATATCTTTTAATATAAAGTTGTATCTCAAAACATTTCCCCGCCTCTAATCCTTGCACATTGCGAGAGTATAAAATGTTTGATTGCACCCGAACTTAGCTCTTTCTTACTTGTTCAAAATTTATTTTACTTTTAAAAATAGGGCGAACTAACCATATACTTATATCTATAGCTTTCAGATGCAATAAGAATTTTTTGTAACAAGTTTCACTGAAAGTTTTCAAAAAACAGACCTCCAAGAAATTTAATTAGTTTCAAAAGAAATCGTTCTTTCATGACAAGATTCGTTTTCTTTTGCATTTTTAACATATTCTTATCCTATCGAAATCCGAAACCAACGAAAAGAGTAAGGGAACTTTGCGGAATACGTACTCCGTATTAAAAACGTATAAAAAGCATACGTTTCTTCTGTGAGAAATGAAAAACTCAACCTTGAAGTAATTGCCCGGATGAACAAAATTTCGATTTGAGAGTAAATATTTTAGTCAACGGTCATACCGATATTCCTTAAGTCAAAATATACAAAAATATAAATATAATACATATTTGATGACAAAATATTAATATACCTTTTCTTAGAATAAACGTATTAAATTAAATTAACCTTCTTGAATTAACTTGTAAATGTTCTGATTTTTATTTTCACCGCCCACACAGCTCATGACAATAATACGTACATACATACATACATACATGTGAATATACATGGTATATATTACATATTGTTTTGTGAAATTTTATACTTCAAAACGAAGGGTGTCAAGCAAGTCAAACAAAATCGAAAACGAGGCGATCTCCAAGTGTAATCAGCTGCTTCCAGTGCTACCCCCAAACGATAATCAAAGCAAGCTGAGTATTTGCCCAGCAAGTGCAATCTCACTGATGACTCCATGACAGCGGCGCATGGACACGCATCCGAATGTCTATAAATGCCAAAGTGTCTGTATGTATCTTTGTATATGAATATAAAGGAGCTAATATACATATGTATGTATGTGTGTGTGTGTATGAGGGTGCGCATATTTGTGAATGGCGTATGTTTATTGTGTAATTGATACGCCACTCACGCGTATGAAAATGCCTCTAAAAGGCAGAACACCCTTGCCTCTCGCTTTTCCGCTCCCGCACAATCCGTACAATACCGCGATTCGTCCCCAACAAATTAATGTTATGCATTGTTGCTATTGTTGTTCTGTCATAAATGTCGGCTAAATTGAGTATTCACTTATTTATGAACTCAAAATACTCATACGAATAGTTGTTTGTAAGTGTAGTGTGTTTGCCACACAATATTTTACAGTTGCATGCCACTGTGTCGAAAGGGCAGAGTACAAAACGAAAGTGCCGGAGGGAAGTACTTGTGGTTTCAAATCAAAGTAATAAAAACAACAACTCTGTTGTTATTGCAACTTATACCTCCTACCCCATTGTATTGCAATGCAACAAACGCCCTGTTGCGCCCCAACACCAGCCGCAAGTCGATACACGCATATCAGCTAAATTGTTAAATAAAAGGTTTAAAAAATAAAAACTGTTGCATCTTCCTGCCAACGCTGAGGCCATCAGTGGCAATGCTGTTGTTATTTAGTTGCCTTTCATATTTCGAAAATTGATCGTTGCTTTTGATAAAAATTAATTTATATTGCCATACTCATATCTGCTACTGTTGCCCCTGCTCTTTGTGTCTGCCTCACGTAACTCAGTGTGTCTGTCCGTCTGCCAGCTTGCCTTCTGCGTGTATGTACTCATATGTATGTGACCGCTAATGGATCGATAGACTGGCAAACTGTTCGGAATCACATAACAGACCTCCAGTTCAATATGCCAAATCGGTTTAAATCAGCCGTGTGCTGTTTTCAAACTACCAAAACATTACGAGTTCATATTTTAATGTTTTTCCGTCATAAGAATGTAAGAATGCGATGGTGCGTGGTCTTACTCACCGACGCAGAGTCCATTTCATCACCTAATTGTAGTCACCTGTAATTTTTTTTAGTTTTTAAAATAGTTGCTAATGTACTCGTATTAACGTAATGATGGAATAGAACTCTTTCATATTTAAATACGATTATGTACGTGACAAAACGGCAGTAATGATTTTTCAACCCAAAAAATTTCTCTAATTATATATATATATATATAACTAATTTAATATTTAATATGTAACACTAAACACCTTCAGGATCAATATTATAAAATCAAAGCATTCTTCGTTTTATCATGACATTATATGAACAACATTAGATATCAATAATTAATAAACTCATAATTAATAATAAATTAATAATAAACTCATATTAGCTACACCTAAGCAGTTTCAGCTTCTATAATTGGTTGTGCATCTTGAATAGGAAATCCTACATATTTAAAAATGGGCAATAATCCGGCTACACGAAGCCACAAACAAAATATATCTTTATATTCAACCAATCACGTTAAGCTCTAACTTTATTATCGGTTATTGAACGGTTATATGTTGAGTCAATTATGTTTAAATGCGACATTGGAAACATGGGCTTATTTTTTGTCAAAAATGTCAGTGTCAGAAGAATGCACATCGAGGATACAATTTCTTCAAAGGTATTTAATAATATTGATAACCTCTCAACTGCCAAACATCTGCACTATATTTTGAGAGTATTTATGTTTTTCCGTTTCATTGGAACATTTTTCGTCGAACCAACCTCAGAGAACTCGGCAAACGTAGCCGAGTTTTGTTTTTGTTGCTTTACTGCATTTAGTTATTTTAGACAGTATTCTATTGTTACTAATTTCGAAGAGAACCGGAATATAGTAAGAATCTGTGATGTTTCATCTCGAAGCATTCTACGTCCACTTCACTTGATATTATCAATGTCCACGTTTCGGTACTGCATATTAAGGGGGGCTTGACTAAATTCACAGTGAAGTTTGACTCTACTGCTATGTTATCAGTTCACATGACAGTATAGCTTCCGTGCTACTTTCATATAGAAGGCATTAATTACAGTCTTAAAGTTTCTGATAACATACATATAGTTTTGTGTTCGTCGTTGTGACAGAACTTTTCAAGAATAGACTTCAAGAAGCCTTCAAATATAGAAATCAGACGCTTACGAATTTTCTCTCCAAGATCAGTCGACGCTGAACTTCATTACACTGGAATTCAACAAAGGAGGAACAATGCTTATGAAAATGTTGTCATGGAGGTTGTTTCAAGCACCTTTATCGCTGCATGACATGATTAACAAAAGTTAAAGGTCGCTTAAGGAAAGCTGTTCATAAATAAAACGAAAGATTCGTTCAGAGCATTACGAGGTTACTACTCCCTTTTCACCCTTTCAATCGAAACAAGATCCTAGGGATAAAAATCGATTCGAAATTTAATTGCTAGGCAAATATTAAGAAATAAATATGTAGTCCATAGTAAGCCGCTACAGTACATTCTAAGAAAATTCAAATAAATACAACATAAAGCATTCACAGGAATTACTGGAGCTCATAAATCGGGTCCCACAGTTCAGATTTAAGTCAACCAAAACACAGCATTGCTGATATTAATAGATTCGTCAACATAACCATTTGGTTTCAGTCACAATGAAGGACCTTAGAAGCTCGAAACAGAAATAAGATTCTACATAGTGTACCGAATTGGGCTTCACCCGAAGTGTGAAACCTTGGACAGCATTCATACCATCAAAAAACAACACACCTCCCCTTCTTGATTTGTAGAAGTCGATTCTAAGTTATTCACTTAGTAACTAACTTAGCTGGACACGCCTTTTTCCGACGTCGCCCTTTTACCATTAGTCAGAGATGGTTGCTCTGGGCGCAGACCGAATCGTTTAGTTAACCTGGCGTTTCCCTGAAACTTACATGCGTCTTAGCTTTCTTTCCCAAATTTGCATGAAGACATCTCTTTTCTTTTGCTAATGCCCAATTTCTTCCATAAATTTCGATGTTGATTAAATTAAATAATTTATATTATTTAAATTAAATAAAAATAACAATATAAAATTAAATAATTAAATTAAATAATTAAAATTAAATAAAATAATTTATATTATTTATTTAATGGCACTTTATTATTGTATTTTCTGGACCGAAAGCAATTATTGTCATTTTATTTACAACTCACTTATTTAACTATTAATATTCCAATACAATATGCTCGAATATTCCGTTATTAATAGACCTTTATGCTATTAGAGCTGTTAATTTCATTTCGAAGGTACCTCTCGTAAACCAAATTACCGTAATTATTGCAAAATTTTAAACCAAAAATCAAAATTTAATTGCAAAATATGCACTAAATAATTTAAATTTACTCGCATTCAACGAACTGCATTTGCCTATACGTACATACATACAGTATGTATGTATATATGCATGTGTACGTGTTCCCAACATTCACTTTGCTCTGCGTGTTATGAATGATGCATCGCCTGCACCGCCGTTTGCTGTGGATGTGTTTGGTGCTGCCGATGCAGTTGACCCCACATTACGCCACCCGCCGCCATTACGCCCGTTGCGTTGCTGTCCGCTTTCAATTTCACGGAGATTGTGTCGCCATCGATTTCACCGCGTTTAGACTTGTAACGCCGATTTTGGAACCAAATTTTTACTTGCGTTGGCGATAAGTTTAACTTGTGGGCGATGACTTCACGTTCCGCACCTGTTAGATACTTTTGCATACGAAAACGACATTCCAGCTCCAACACTTGAGCCTGCGAGAAGAGCACCCGCGGTTTGCGCTTACAACGCGGTTTGCCATTCTTACGAAGCTCTGAACGCGAAGAGGTGACTTGTGAAGTGTCTCCTGTAAAAAATTTTAATTTTAAAGAGATGAAAATATAAGATTCCGTCGTTTAAGAAGAGATTTAGATTAAATTGAAATTATTAAAAATTTTCAGAAGTTAAACGTTGAGTCATCCAATCGAAATTGTTTCTTCGACAAATAGGAAAAAGTAAAAGGAATTTTCTGCAGCTTAGTGGAAACATCTTTTCCCCCAAAATGTTCCGGTCTTTCAATAGTTTTCTTTCACATATACTGATATTATAGCAATCATTTTAAAAATGTCCAGGGAAAATGAGAGATATCGCTGTGTGAATAGTGAACAAGCCCTCTCACAAAACTTCTGTACAAACAACGTCTCGAATTTATATTTAATTTCCGAAAGTTTCTTTACATGAATAATATGGCAAGAAACTAGTAAATATTTTGTTTCTTTAATAATTTCTTAATTAAAAACTTTAAATAAATAAATATAATAAAATTAAAATACTTGTACATAAAAAGAGCTGTATTTGCAAGGGAACCAAATTGAGTTGAGCTGACCCCAGATAAAGAAATTTTTTTGACTCAAAAGCAATTTTCAGGTAAACTTGCTTCATTCCGATAATACAGACACCAAATTGATGAATATATATCCGAGGTTAAATTTAGCATATACGCGTATTACATCCGAGAGCTATGACTTTTAATCATTGCTTTATTTCAAATTATTAACAACACAGACTTAATTAACGGTAATTTTTAAGAACCTGAGCATTTAGATCTCAATATTTACACCATAAATTAGGTGTTTAGTTTAAAAGTTGTGAGGGTAAGGAAGGAAGATTGACCACTTATCTCTAAAATCAGCCAATGGATATATATATTTAAAGGTAACTGAATCTACTAATAATGTTAGTGTGTTTTTTCCTTTCTTTTATAAACTCACCTCTCTCTCTCTCCTCTTAAACAATAAGACTTACAAATTTTTTCAAAAATTAGTTTATACAAATATGAGTTATAACTTAAAACTCATATGGAACTCGCACTCAAATGGAAAATTCGGGATCAATAACAATAATTAATTTCTACTAAAAAATTATCTAAGCCATAACAAACAGTTCTCCGATTTTCTCGCTTTAATGAAAATACTGTTTCTTTATATGTAAATGTTCCATTTCAAGGAGCAGTAATAATCAAAAATATATAAAATGAACGAATCGAACAAAACTTACTGCGCTTAGAAATTCCACAGTCTCCGCTGCTGCCGCTTTTTCCTCGAATAGGCTCACTGGAAACCTGCACATTGTCGGGGACACTTTTTTGCGTGTTCAAATGTCCATTCATATTATTTAAGCCTCCTGCGCCGCTATTGACTAAATGCTGTTGCATTGAGGAACCGTTATTTGTGGTCTCCATTAAGTTCTGCAGAGAGTGTTGTGACGCCACTGCAGATTTGCCATGCCCACTACCTTTCGATGGCAATGCCGTTAATTTTGTTGTCATCGCAGATGTGGCTGTGTGTGGATCGCCCACCTCCGCCGAACTATTGAGATCCAAGGTGGGCGACGGCGTCACATAAGGTGTGGAAGCGTAATCGCTTTTGTTGCTGGCGATTTCGATGCTGCCAACACCATTCGCGCCATTCACGCAATTCATACTGTAAGCATCACTCGGATGTTGATAGTTGTAGGTGTAAGCTGTGGGATGTGTGGCTGTAACACCGTACGAGCCGGACATATTTGGCGAGACGCTACTGCTGCCGGGAGCACATATCGCATCACCATTGGCCATTGCAGGTGTTGTTGGTGTTGGCATATACCATTGCACAGCGCCATAATGTTGATGATAAGGAGGAGGTACGTGATGTGTGTGTGTGTGTGGGTGGGGGTGCGGATGCGCGTGAGGATGCGGAGCGGGATGGCCGTGCGAGTGCGCCCGTGGGTGTAAATGTGGCGGATAAGCCGCGGCGGCAACTGCATGCGGGGCGGTGGCATAATCACCGAAAGTGGCATGAGGATGATGATGATGGCTGTGGAGAGGATATTGGTAGCCGGATGTTGTTGTTGCGCCGACCGCCGCCATTGTCGCTGGTGTCATGGTGGGCACTTGAAGTTGTGACATAACTGGAGTTTCCTGATAACTTTGGGTGTCGTAATCGTTGACGCAAGATGCGGGTGTCGAATCGCTATGCATAGGACTGTAAATAATAAGAGAGATAGAGAATAAGAGCGAATGAGCAAAAAATTAAAAGCGGAAATAAGCATTTAGTAAGTGTGATATATTGCAGTGTAAGGTAATAGATATCTTGTGTCACCACCCCCCGTAGGCATAATTAATGAAGCACATGTGTGTGCATATTGACCGTTATTAATTTAAATACATATGTGCTCTCTGCAAGACATCAGCGTATGGCAACTAGTGAGAGGACAAGCAACATCGCAAAATCCCGCTGGCCTTTGCTTGGTGACAACGCTTGACGCTGCTTTAAATATGTGAACTAATGCAAAGTGGCACTGCTAAAATAGAACGGTTTGGCACAATCCCAGTAACCAGAACATGCAGTGCACACATGACCATTTATATATTTATATGTACATATATATGTGTATATAGAGTTTTTCTACTGGCAGCAACTCAGAAATGCATGTATAAAATACACATGTTCGATGTTACCTACAGCTGAGTTTCATACCATTAAAAAAATACACGCAAACATTGCTTCTTCAAGACAAAAACGGTCATCATCTTCTACGCAGGCGCCCGCGACTCAACTTTCTATCGACCTCACTCCAAAGCAATAAAAATATGTCAGCAACTACACAATCACACGCACGTGCAGTTTCAAATAACTTCAAATATATTGAAAGAAAAAAGTTAACCACGTATTTGCATCTGTATTGTATTTATGTATATCTTTGCCTTCACTTACTTGCAAACATGTGTATGCACATAGAGGTTGGTTAAAAAAACAATGTCGATGATTTGACAAAATTTGCCGAGTTCAAAAAAAAAAAAAAACAAAAGCAACAATTTTCATGAATTTGAAGAAACAACAAATTTTTCTTCATCGTTCGCTATAAACCAGAGCTGCAGCTACGCACCGTGATGAGCGTAGTCACAAACACAAACACTTATATTTGCGTAGGATGTTTTCCTTGCCGCACTTCTCTCTCAACGGCAGTTGATTTTGTCTAAAGTAAAGACTTTAGCAGACCTTTCTTTCAAATTTGTATTTTTCATTTTATTTCATCATATTTTTTTTTTTTTTGTTTTTTTGCTTTTCGTCCGATGTATCTTTGTGAGCATCCGTTTTGCCTATGAAAACACAAACTTGGTGTATGTATGTGTTTTCTTTGGAAATTGGTGAAAATAGTTTTTTATAAGGCGTTATTAAATGTAAATAAATAGAAAAAGCCGCAGAGTTAAATGACAGCTTCTTTTCTTTGCTACCTGCCAATGTTGGGTTATTTAAATACAAATAAGCATATATGGCCATGTCTTACAGACATACATATTCATTGGGTTCACTTATTACTATTACTGGTAAATATGGTTCAAAGTTGGAAGAAAAATAGTATTCAAATATTTTTTACAGAGTTTAATAAGAAATTTAGACAGACATTAGGGTTGTCTCCATTTGTATGATTTTACAATCTTTCTATGCATATTAAAACCAGTCAACAAGTTATCTGTATGTCATTGTGATACAATTGGTGGCAAGGGGAGCCTGTTATTCATTATTTATGATAGATTAATTTAACTATCATATTCCCGATTACATGATATCATCAAAATTGAAAACCATAAACAACATTTAAGAAGCTCACTGCCATTCTGGTAAAACAGTTAGCACCCTGAGTTGTTGGAGCTATCTTCTCCGGTGTCGTTTGGGACATTATGAGCTTTTAGCAAGCGTCTGTGTTATCACGATAGTGACGCCACGTACTATCAGTATAGATTTTTCTCTATACTCTATGTATATTATACAACTAAATGGTCACCATAACCACAGATATATTAAATAGAAATAGCTTTAAATGAATTCTTATAGTGACAGCGATTGTACAGCCTCTTCTAAATAATGTGCTTTATAAACTACGGTTTATTTTAATTTGGCATAACTAATCAGTCAGTGAGATTGAGACTTTCGACATAACCCACGTTAGCACTTGCTTCGTATGTCCCCTCATATCAATGTTCTATTTCTTATATCTGATATCTACACACCATCTGTTCTGTGTCAACGAGGTCCTACTCTTAGTTATCCATGAATAAAGCATTTTAACAACATTTAGCACAAAGTGCAAGAGGAGTTAATTAGAAAAGGTTAAGAGGTTACTCTAGAAAATAGTTAAAATCATTGTACTCTTGTGGGATTTGAGAGAGTCAATAATGATGCGCAGGTCGTTTTCTGTTTCCCAGGATGACATCAATTGGAAACACCAAATTAAAAATTTTCTTATTGATCTTTCCAACGCAATGGAAGCATCCCCTTTCTCTGATAGCACTATCTGGCACCTTAACCTGCCTAACCTTTTTTTGTGAGGGAATTTTAATTCCTTAACGATGCAATACAGTCCATACAGTTTATCGTTTCAATATCTTGGCCGTTTTCATTGTGTGACTTTAATATCGAATACGCTCATACAGCGGCCGATTGCTGTAAAATGGATGATCGCTAGTAGCCGCATCTCATGATGAACAAAATCTGTCCGAAAATTTTAAAAGGGTTCCAATAAGCTCTCTACTATATTTAACCGATTTCCATTAACCCGATACAAATCTCTCTTGTGTCGCAGTAGAGTAAAGGGTTATTTACCGTAGGCATAATATGAAAATATGAAAGAAATGTAGGATTTCATTCTCATTGGTTCTTTTAAACCCGATTACCACTGAAGTCTTTATATTAAAGTAATGCCATCTTTATGACCTCCTCACATTTGTTGCTTAAAAATATCAAGTTATCTTTATTAAGTTTGTTATTTATTATATTAAAACATTAAAAAAAAGAATAATAATTAAAGCATTTTCCTTATTTTAAAAGAGCTGAGACTTTTCATTTATTTCATCGCAAAGCTTCTAATATTTTCTAATAATTATTATTATTTATTTTAATGTATATTTATGAGTTCATTCTCCAAAAATATTTAAAAAGAATAACTAAAACAATAAAATAAATAAATAATAAAATAATAATTTTTGACGACCTTATATAATGAGTATGTAGGAACAAAGGAACATATTTATAAAATCGGCTTAATAGCTAAATGCGTTATTCAAAATCAAAAAAAAAAATAAAAATTGGTAGCACTTTCAGTCGGTTTTGAAACCAATGTTAGAAAATATATTAAGGGTATTACTTAGAAGACGGAATAAAACAACTAGGTAACAACTAACAACTAGCTCAGAATAATATGAAGTCGAATTTAACGGTTTATTAAGAATAAATACGTATATCGAAATATAAAAAAGTGTAAGCGTTGAAGAATCTTTAAAAGTAACAAAAATTCAACTAACCTCTCCATGGAGCCAAAAACCTCATAATTCTCGTTTTGATTCACCAAATTCAGTATATCTTTCACTGAAAACGGTGTTGTATTTAAAGAATCCGAATTTGTAAAATTCGTCGGACTGGATTGATTGTAATCGTAATATTGTTGTTGATGTTGTAACATATTGTTGAATTTTTGTTTGAACGACGGCACTCTTCACTTGAATTGACAAGTTGCACTGTCACTTGGAAGTCTTGCAACACATACACGTGCATGTGGATTTTAACGAAAACAAAATGTTTTTATTGTTTTAATTACACTTCTGTTTTGACTAGTTAATCCATTTTCTTCTAAAGTTCCTTCCCCTACACATTGTTTTTTGTTATTGTACATATATATTTAATTTATTTGCAATCGGTATTATTTATGGTAGCGACAATTCAAACGTAGTATAATTTAAATGCGGACTGGCCGCTTGACTGGTTCCGAGTGACTGCCTTCTTCTTTTAATTAACCGTAAACGAAAACACTGAACCCATGTGTCAGCCATGGCATTGATACAGGGCAAAATATATTTACACACACACACTGGGAGTGCAATATATAAGCATACAAACACTACTCCCGTGGTTTCATTAACCCACCCCTTGTTAGTTGTTTCATTGGCAAGCGTTGTTGTGATTTGTGTATTTAAAAATGGCTGCTGTATCTACCAATTACAGTGCCGCGGAACGTTTCGTTCCGTTATTTATGTGTGTTTCGTTGCCATTTTATCCTTTGATACGGCCAGCCATTGGCGGAGCATTTGCAATATCATTTTTGTACCAGACTTCCTACATTTGAATAATGTTTTTCAAAGTAATTGTCTTATGTATGTCGTATTAATTTCTTTTTACAATTCTTTTCATATCGATTTGCAGCATGTTTCTTTTGCAAGAACATATTGAAGTAATGGTGGCCCAATTGGGTTAAGGGTTCATATTATATTACGCACAATTTTTATTTATTGTTATTATATTCATTATTTATTATTCTACGTTTTCTGGGTGAAGTCGTTATTTTATAACCTGTTCTATTATAATCGTAGTGTTTTTCTAGAAAATTTGTAAAACGACAAAAAAAGACTTACCACCTCAAACCAGCGAGACCTTTGGGCCCGATCAAAAATAAATCAGCTTTAAGAGTTATTAGCTTCTTCTTTTTTTAATGAAAGTGTAATTAATTAAAAAGCAATTATTGCAATAAAATATGATTCCTTTATTGATTAGAAGACAGAAGCCAAAACGTTATTTCAGTATATATTTATTTCCGATATTTATGAAATTTGAAAATTTCCTGTTAGAAAGAACTTACTGAAATCATTGTAATAGTTTTTAAGAAAAAAATGTCAAAGTCAGCGCTACTGAGTGCAAAAACGTAACGTAACTTTTATAAAAGAAATATCAGTTTTGATATTGTTATTGAAGTCAAAATTACTGGGTTGATTCTTATTGACTGACATTTCTTCTACCAAGAATTCTTTGATTCTTTTGATGTACTCGAGAAGTAAGTTTTCCTTAAATAAAAAACTTGGTATATTTGGTAATATATAATATTTGTTATTTTTTTCGAGATCTAATCTAACTAATCTATCTAGTTAATACTTTAATGTTACTATTAGAAAAGATTTTCTCGTTTCTTCCTATATTTAATCATCCTCATTAAATTTTGGATTAAGTGTATATCCTTTGATAGGGGATATATATATATATATATTTATATTATTTGTTTCTGCAAAACAAACTTTTCTTGTAAAGACTTCCTTGTTTACATATTTTAGTGGAATGTTGTACTTGTACTTGTTAGCATCCCGCAGTGAAATGCCAAGCAATTATTAATTCGCAACCAAAAATTACCAAAAGAAACGGAACTAGACAGAATAATACTAGTTTGCCACTAAAATTTCCGTACTCAAATTGCTTAGTCCAAAATAGGTAAGTTTTTGTCTAATTATGTATCACTTTTAGCCGGTTCCTCCTGGTTGTAAGGCGGTAACATAGTTTCCATAAGCAATCTTAAAAGACAAAATTGTGCGTACCATATATATTGATAGATGGAATAATTAAAGTGTTAGCTCGGAAATAAATTTTACTTTACGTGTGGACGTAATGTTATAAATGACAAAATCTACATGGTAACGTCTGGCAACTCTGCAATGTTTTTTGCAGGAGGCGTAGAAAAACAAAATAGTAGAACTGCGTTAATTGTTATTGAAAAAACTTCTGTTTTTTTATCGACTGCATTAAGAAAAGTATGTAAAATAGAAGCTCGACAATGGCTTCACATTTGGATCCTCAGCTCGAGGACAAAATTTTGCATGAAGTAAAGTCGCAAGGTGTTTTCGATGAATTCCGCAAAGATTCAATGGCAGACGTGGACACCAAGCCTGCTTATCAAAATCTTCGACAACGTGTTGAAAGTACAGTAAAAAAGTTTCTATCTGAGCAACAATGGACGCCTGATATGAATAAAAATCAACTACGTGAGAAATTACGTAGACATATCACAGAGTAAGTCAATAGACCGCGTGAAGCTCTTCGGCGTAAAATGTATATATTTTTCTAATTTGCTTCTGCAGATCGGGTTTTTTGGATGTGGGTGTTGAACGTATAGTTGACCAAGTAGTAAATCCGAAAATAGGGACCGTTTTTCAACCGCGGATTGAAGAAATTACATATAAATATTTAGGACTGCCACCACCACCAGTCAAACACGAACCGCCACCACCTATTATGCATCCACTGCCACCATTACCATTGACCGGGCCGCCTTTGAAAATAGAAACCAGCAGTCTTTTGCCAATTGGACTTGAGCAAGTGAGTCCTGATTCCGATAAAGCGACAGTAAAATCGGATTGCCACGGAGATGACCCATCACTCATGGATATGGACGTTGACGTCGATGATAAAATGGCAGACGAGGATGACGAGTCTCCGCCTTTCGAACCACTTGTGAAATGTGTGGAACCCAATAGAACTATAAAATCGGATGTTATTTGTAAGTATAACGATGAAGTTGATATTAAACAAGAATTGAACACCGTTAAAGTGGAAGCAGTATCAAGCGAAAATATGATAAATGTTGAGACCGGGAATCAACAAGATTCAGAAACACAGGACACATCCGTATCGGCAAATTCACCAGATCCGGAAATTGCGAAAAATGCCAATATATCGTTTGGAACGGAACCAGTTATAGCACAAGATTCTCAATTATCAGAAGTGTCGAGTGACAGCAACATCTCTGACGTGACAGCGAATGCATCACACAGCTTCATGGATAATTCCAGTACACACAACACCCCACAAACTATTTCCGATCAAACAGAAGCAGTTATTGAATTAGCTTCTGCGAATATATCTGAGGAGGCACAAATGCCAAAATTCAGCGAAAATTCATCGGAAATGATAGGTGCAAAGTCAGCAGCATCTGAGCTACATTTCGATATTAAAAAAGATGAAATTAAATTTGAAGGTATGTTGGGATATATTAGCTCTTTATATATATCTGAATTATGAAATAATAATTGATTTATAGGTACTGAGCGTAAAGCGAATTTATTGGAACAAGAAGGCGAATGTAATTCAGTTACTGGTGACGATATATCGACGAGGAAAGTGAGTAGTGTGGGTGAAAATTTGGAAAGTAAGGAGCCACCACATCACTTTGGTAATTTAACAATTGATACTAATATGGAACACATGCAAGCCACAGGCATCACTACACCTGCAGCGACACCTACGCCAACTCCTCATGACAGCAGTTTCGGTTCTTCATTAGAAGATACGAGTATTCAGCAATACAAAGAGGATGGTGAAGTCGAATCAAAAGCTGAATCTATGAATGTAACAGATGGAGTATTTCCAATACCTTTGCAAGAGCAGCGCGATAAAAAAGAAACAAGTACTTCACGAAATCACGGTTCTTCTTCATCATCTTCGCGACACAAAAAACATTCGAGAGATAAGCGGAGACCACATAGCTCAAAAGACAAGTATAAAGATCGAGATCGAAGCAAAAATAGTAGTCACGATAAGGATAGGGGTAGTGATAGGGATAAAATTAGCGATAAAAGTAGATATAGAGAGAAAGACAAGCACAGAGATAAAGACATGGACCACAAGGAGAAGAATAGAAGTAAAAATACAAAGAGCAAGAACGATAGTACAGAACGTACCAGTAGCTCCAAAAGGTCTAGCTCCTCCACAGGCCGCTCACATGATACAAGTTCAAGCAACAAAAACGAAAAGAACATCACATCGAAACATTTAAGCGCTTTTACATCTTCTTCATGTTCGTCCAGCCGGTCTGAAAGCCACGGCGCGAGGCGTGAGAAACACGAAAATCAAAAAAAAAACTATCGCAGCACTTCAAACAACAGAGTTAGCACGATAAAAGATGATGGGAGTGCAGAAAGTACCAAAACGGAAGTGCCCATTGATGATCACAGTAGTGAAAAGGCGAATAAAGTACGGCGACACAAATCAACCGATTCGAATGACGAAAACGGAGGTGCTAATGGTGCTAGTCGTAAAAACGGCGGCAACGAGCACGAAAAAGCTGGTCAGAATACCACATCGACCAACAATGATAAGAAGCAAAGTCAAATTAAAGATACGAAAAACTCTTCGCATAGTCCAAAAGGGAAGTCAAAAAATGGTAAGTTTGTGACAACGAATATGAAATGAAACAAAAACGAAAATAAATGTACTTTATATTTTATTTTATTTTTTTTGTTTTATTGTTTTTTTTTTTTAGATCACGATGAGAATCACGCTGTAGCGTCGAATATGATAACCGAAGATGTAAATACAAATGCGTTGGCGACACAACCACACGGCAATAAAGTAGTAATTTTAAGCGATATGCTCGAAAATCCCAACATCAATTTCATTGATCTGGGACCATCATCAGCCACATATAATCACATCTCCGATATGATTGTGAAAGATTGTCCAATAGAAACGAGGTCAACTAAAAGTACGGTTACACCAGCTGTGCCGAATACTCAAGCGACGAGCGCGTTTACTACCGACGATCTGCGTCAACTACTTTTCTTCGAAGAAGCAAATGATCAGTTTTTAGGTCGCTTGCGTCTCATAGATAACGCAATGGATCGCTGTCGGCGTGTGGTTAACAATTTACGTTTTGATTGTGCCAATGAGTTGTGTGACACTTACGAAGAACTGCAAAATGAAGACGAGACAGGCGACATCGAAAGGCTACAAACATGTGCTACACTCACAATCGATTGTGTACCCACTTATGCTGGAGAGCGTGAACACTTCAATAGCGGTGAAAGGAGTGGAGGTAGCCCGGTCGGTAGTACGTTCGATGGCGTCTATGATTTGCACGAGAAACGTAAACGCAATAATAATGGCAGTCTTATACAAAGTAAGCCCTCACCCACTCCATCCGATGCGAGTGTGAATTCCAAAGAGAATATGGTGCTGGATAAAAATGCTGGTAAGCAATTAATAGGATTTGGCACGACACACATTTTATTGTTTAATTTTTGTTTAATTTGCATTATTGTGTAACACATATTTTTGGTTTTATCTAGATGTAAGGTTTATAGAATAATAACTAACCGTATGTTTTATGGTATTTGTTGTTTGCATGCTCCTCCTAAAAATAAAATATAAAGGTTTGTGAAGGTAGTCAACAGAAATAATCTCGAGTATCGTACGTATTACTTTAATCTTTTAACAGTAATAGAAAACAAAATATTTTATAAAAAAAATTTTTGAATACTTTGGTGTGTAAATTCTTCGTTAACATGTGTTAAATGTGCGATTTCTCTCTCGAATAACGTTTTTGAAAAATTGATTGAAACTACAGTTTTAGCGTGGTCAAATGATCTTTGTGAGATACCAAATTAATTCTGTATATAGCATATTAACCATGATTTCCATTTTCCATCTATATAAGCATATGAGTTAAAAATTCCATTTTGTAAACATTTCCTTTATTTTTATTCTAAAAGTATCGAGTTTTTTTCTTTTACTGGTCCACATAAATGTAGTACTTGTCAATTGCTTGATTGGAATAAATCTGACAAAACATTTTGCTTAGTAATTTAATTTAATTTAATTAAATGCATGTTTTAATACATTTTATCACATTCAACTTTGTTTTCTTTTCGGTTTTGTGAAGAAATAAACCAAAATAAAAATAGTTAGTGGCTGAGTATTAAAAAATTATAAAAATATGTAGAAATGGTAACTTATAAATTGCTGCTTCACTCTAGTTACCAAATACCATTAGCAAAATCTAGTTCAAACTTAGTTATTTATTTATTATTCAAAACTTTTATTGGTAAAAAAGTTTTTTTATTAGTCACTATTAGTTGAATATTCCTGAAATTTGTTTTTTTTTTCTTGATTCCAACATTACATTACATTTACTTCGTCACTGACTTACCTACGTGTGCATTGTAACAATGTATTGTCAAAATATTTCCGAATATTGATTTTTTTATTTACAAAAATCCACTAATTACTAATATCTCATTAATCAATCAATTCACTTAATTCCAAAATTTACACTCTTATATTAATGAATTACTAAACTAGCATTAAAAACTAGTGAATACACGAACACACTAATTTTTTGCAAACTCACGCTAATTTATCTAATTTTTTCTACTTATAGATTAAAAATAAAAATAAATGGTATTTTGAATTGTATAGCAAAATAATAAAAAAAAAGAATAGAAGAAATTGTAAGAAATTAAATTGCAAATTATTTGATTAATAGCAATCACGTTGTTATCTTTTATTTACTTTTCGCTCTATTCTTCATTGATTTTTAGATATGCATACAAATTAAATCAAAGAAATAAGCAAAACTGAATATGAAGCGAATAATAGGTACTGGTAAAAATGTAGCGTCTACGCGTATCGCATGAAATAATATCATAATCATAGAAGAATTCATTAAAATAAATGTAAAACACAAATACAAAAATATATATCCTTCAAACCATGCTGGGTAAGCAATTTGTTAATTCATTTTGAAGTGTTTTCAATTAAATATTGAGAATTTTCCATTTTCCGTTTACACTTCCTACATGTCTTTACTTATTTCATATATAATCTGTCGCTACTTACTTTTCATCTACAAGTTTGTGTGTTTGATCATATTGATTTTCCTTTTCAATCTACTTTAATGTGTATCCTTTACAGATGAGGTTAAATGCGTTCGTCGCATTGCGTCTGTAAATAAATTGAGTCAACAGCGTTATAACAGTGAGGATCTGTATAAACCGCGACCCATTTTAAGTCAACGTTCACGTCGTAGAGGTATGGATACCATAGTCTAGATTTAGATGTTCGAGATTAGATTTTCGACGACGTTAAAAAAAAATATTATTTAGAAATTAAAAATTTATATACATTGCTTAAAAATATATATATATTTATACGAATGATAAAAGTTTGTGTGGTGTTTATAATAATATAGACGGTATTTCTAAATGTTCTCGTTGTAAAATCATTTGGTAAAATAAAATAACTCCGCCTAAAAATTTTAATAAAATTAAACCTTCTGAACTTCTTTTAGAATAAATTTAAAATTTCTCATTATAACAATGCTTTCTACTTGGGCCGGCAGTACGACTTTTGCTTGGCTCGGATTCTTATGCTATTCTCGAAACTTCTCACGGATAATCTACAGTGAGAAGCAACATGTCTCTCAGCTTACAGAGCAGAACGGCTTATGTAGGCTTCTTTGCTTATAAAGTGGCTTCTCAGAGAAGAAGATCAATGACAAATATCCATCGTCCCAATATATTGAATTAGACTTAACGGTGGGATGTTCCGAAATCTTTTACTTATAGCATAAAAATTTTCTTAGCTCCAATGAAATGATTCTCAAAGTCTCATAACATCTCATTTAAAAAAGTTATGCGCATTGAACAAATTTTTTTTTGTTTATTAAGTAAATATTATCAGTTCTAAATGTTTTTAAACACGAAATGTTTCACAACAAAGCTGTTTGGTGACGACATGTTTCTTATAGAGATGCTGTTTATCTCATAGTTGTCGATTTTTGTGTGAGCGACATATGTGTGAACAATTATTTTGATATTTCATTAATTTCAAAATATTAATTAACCGCAAAAATTAACGAAAAATTTCGACGCGAAATTCTAACTATTAATACCTTGAACTGGCGAAAAATAATAATTTTCCAGTTATTTGCATTCAATAACTTATTTTCGAATACTCAAAACTTTTGAAGATAATAATTAACAATAACAATGTCGCTAAGTTCAAAACTAATAAACCACACAGTTCAATACCACATTTACGTTTCCCTTTCCCGCTAAATGAAAATTCAAAGCATACATTTTGGCGAAAAGACTATTTTTTAGCTTTTCTGTTTATAAATTACAAGGTTGTGTAATTTAATAACAATAAAATTTTTAAGTTAGCATATATTAAGGGTTTACATTTAATATAATTTAAAATAATATTAACAATTTTCATATTTTGCAGTCACCACGCTAAAACCACAATCTAAATAAGTAGAATGAAAACAAAATGGTATTGAAAATATCTGTCTTTCAAGTAGCAAAATGAGCATCTTCTTAACTCCGAACATACAAGGCGTGTCTGGTATGTAATATATGTAATCACAGTGGAAAATGTGTTGCAACATGTGTAACTAGGTGCGTAATGTATGTATGTATGCTTGTTGGCTGAAAATGTTGTTGATTCAATGTTGTGGCGTGGTAATGGCAAAATAATAGCTCCAAATTGCTGCTGAACGCTCTGCACTTGAAATTAAATGCAGTTCGATACCGTGATTTGTATTTTTATTCACTCGTGTATTTGTGTTCTGAATTTCTTGGAAATAAAAATGCTGCTAACGAGTATTGTGCCTACAACTATGCATGGCTCCATTTCTTGTTCGTGTGATTTTATTTTTCTCTTTTCTTTTTGTTTTTTATATATATAAACTAAGTTTATTTAGTGTATTGTAATTAGATTACAAGTTGATGCACTTTTGCAATGATTTTATTGTGTGCAGTAAACATGTAGTGATTTTTCGAATTGATTTCACTTTCCGAATTGATAATTTTATTTTTACAAACATGAATTTTTTACTCCGCAATCAATGTGCAGACGGGAGAGAGGGGGAAGGCGCATCGTGCCGTAAGGTATGGTGCTGAGCAGAGGTGTAGATAAGGACATTCATATTTACATAATACTATACAAGTGTCGTTTTATCCGAGTTGGCGAAACCTGTTGCCTGAAATCCTGTTGCCACCACAATTAAAGCCGAAGGGTTTTAGCATAGGTTCTCTGTTTAGTAGTATTTTTTTAAATTTTTTTTTATTTTCTCCATTTTACTTTTTTATTTTTTTTTTGCATTGAGCTTCTTACTATGCAGTATGCGCTACAAGCAGGTGATGGGTATTTAAATACCACAAAAATAAAAAATAACATGTATCACGTTCATCACCACAAACAAAATGTTTGCCATTTACACCATTTGGATACCCTTCTTGAGCACTATTCGTAGTTTAGTATTCGTGGTAGGAAGAAATTTGGGGTGACTCGCAGCGTGACGGTCCACGTCGGCACTGTTAAACACACCACCCCGCCCAACTGCACGCACCAGGCCTCACAATAGACACGCCAAAAATAAAATAAAATAAATATACACACACATTCCAGCGTTGACAAACGTAATGAAGTTGTCCCGTATTAACGTGCGCTCTTCGCTGGCATTTAGTCGTAGCTTGATTACTGTAGATTTTTGTTGGGTTTTGTATATTACAATATTTTGTTTCGTTTCATGTTCCTCCCCTCTCTCCAACACTCGTTCTGTTTCTGAGTATCACTGTTTGAATTACGGACTCGAGTATCCTCGTTCAAATGGTCGCGTGCTTTTCACATCGGTATGTCTGGTGTGTAGATTTAATGCGGATGTAGTCACATTACTGGGCAGTTCACATACACTTTTGATTGCCGTAGCACTACTTGGCGTTGGCCCAGCTGTCGCGCCACCCGAGCTACCGCTGTTGACCACTGCGGTTGTGGAACTTGGACTTGGACTTGTTGGTAGCTCCTCCACGGCATCGCTCGTTGTCGCTGGCAGCACGTAGGCTGTTTTTTCACCGTGTTCCAATATATCGTCTCGCCGTTGCAACGCATTCTTGCCGGTTATCGATGACTTGTATGTGCTGTGATTTGAGCCAGCCAAATAGAATTTGAAGAATTCATATGTTGACCAGCAGATTGCTGTTGCAGGCATGGAGTACAACACGCGTGCCAACATGCCACGGAAGAAGCCTTTCACGCCAGCCACTGCGTAGATCTGAAACAGAAGTTAATAAGTCATATGAGTACATTGATCTTTAGACGGGTGCACCTTGACTTGAGGGTTGCTTAAGACATTTAGTAATCACTACGTTCTTTACCTGCCGAATTGCTTCACCCATGCCTTTGGTCAGACCATTCTCCTGTGTATTTAGCAGCGTTTTCACCACATCCAATGGTGTTGTGAAGGCAGCAGCGGTGGCGCCAGCCGCGCCACCGGCTAACATATGAACTAAAGGACTATATCTTCGTTCATGATTCAACTGTTGGAATTTAAATTATTAATATCCTTTACGAAAAGACTGCTATTAGAATTTAAACTTACCATATTTTGGAAAAATTCGTATGTTGCAAAATGTATTGTCTGATATGGTATGTTCATCACAAGCTGCGTAGAATATGATCTGTAGAATGCTTTGATGCCCTCATTAAGATATACGTCCTTCATACAGCCAACAACTGAAGTATACTTTGAATTGTACATTTGCATGCGTTGTTTTATCACTTCCGTGGGATTCGATACGGCATCGTGTATGAGTGTCGCTATAGCACCGGAGGCCACTAAAGGTTAAAATAACGGAATTAGTATGAAATAATGTACCTATAGTATATAAAAAATATTATACTCACTATAATTGACATGATTGTTGGTGGTGAACCTAGTCAGGAGCTCTTTCGTCATTTCATAGGAACCAAAGTACAGCGCATGTGCGGGTCCGGCGCCAGCAACAACAGCGGAGACACCACGTATGGGTCTGAAGCAAGCCATCAATAATTATGAAAGCAATATGAAATGGAATTGCCAAATCTTCATCAGTTTTGAAAAAAGCTTGTTTGCAGCAATTAACTCACCTCATAATACCCTCTTTCTTTATCATATTCTTGAAGGTGGTGCTTATATCATAGTTGGATGTGACTGGCGATAAACTTTGCATTCTTGTCTGAAATTATGTGTGTATACATGTACAAACAATGATGATAACTTATCATCATTAAATAATGCATATTATCTTAAATGTAGGTCAAAAAATTAAATGTGAGCATTCAATTGAAAAAATAAATATTTTAAGCTTGCTATTATTTATTTAATGCAAATTTTGCGGACGAAAATATCAAGGTTATGTTCTATATATGTATTCTAGATATGTATACATATTTAAGTTTATATGATAGTATGAGATATTGGTATTTGAATACGTACTCGCGTATATGTATAAAGATTTTTATGGACAGAATAGTGTTAAGATATTGATTGTTCACCAATACTTAATATAATTGGGCAACTACATAAATTATGCAAACAAAATTAGGCATATTTTTATTTAATATTGTTTCTGGCAAATACAAATGGAACTTAGGAAATTACATTTTTGCTTCACTTGATTCTTAAGTACTTAGTAATTGTAGAGTCTCTTATTGTCTTTCGTAATTAAAGAGCTTTTTCGCAATTTCGTAATCTAAATTAATATTGAAAGTTCTCTACATCAAATTGCTGCACTTCAGCTCGGTGCACAGCAGAAGCCGGTCGTCGAGTGCAGTTTTTGCTTGTAGATAGATGCATGTAAACATGTATGTATGCATATATGTATATGCGTTTGAATGCACCAGTTCGTGGTAAAAATGTCGTATCATGTACTCGGAAAAGGCAATTGATTTAAGCAAACAACGCCCAGTTATCATTGCTCAAACAAAAAAAAAAATATTATTTATAACACAGTTAAGTCTTTAAAGAGGTTCTTAAAACAATCAAAATAATTAATATAGTATAGTTGGGAAACTGACAGTAACAACTTATCTAACATTGAAATCTTAAACGACACTTGCGTGGTTTCCGAGAATCGTTATATACATATGCCTATGCCACAATCGTCATATCGAATTTGGAAACAGATACATATGTCAGGGAGAAATAGTACTGTGAAAAATAAAAAGATTTTGTGAGCTCAGTAGTATTAATGTTTGTAGCTGTTATAATTTCATGTATATCGAAACTTGAAAATATCTCTCTGAAGTCTCAATTAATTAAATAAATAAAAATTGCAATTATTAAGTAAGGAAGTACTGATAGATGAAGAATAATTAATAATAGATTATATAATAGGCACGACACAAATATAAAGCACAATATTTGTTTGCATATAACAGACTTTCGTGCTCTACATAGCGATGGCAAGGGAGCTTGTAAAATATGTACACAAAGAAAGCGTATTCAAAAGTAATTTTAAACTGAACTTCGCTTCGCTGTGTTCCCAGAATATTTGAAAATGATAATTATTTCGCGATGTTCTATAATAACCCCAACGAACAATAAATAAAATCTAAAAGCGCTGTAAAAACAAAACAAGCAAAAAAATTTTATAAAGTCTGCTATATATAAAAATGTATGTTTATGTAAGTTAATAGATACAAACAATAACATACAAACATAATTATATTAAAAACATTAAGTTCTATGTATTAGTTATAATTAAACTAAGAGGTGGCAGACGCGTCAACAAATGCTGAGGTACACTAAGATCGTGAAAAAATGTATACGCTAAAATGAAAATATAAAAACAACAACAAACTAACCTAAAAATCAAGCACAGAAATCTTTATACCATTATATGGAATGACGGTGTATACACTTAAAGTTATACATAGCAGATATGTATTTACTGTGTGTTTGGCGAAATCGATAACTTGCACATAGCATATCATAGAGATTATGTGTATTTTAAGAAAATTTATTTAAATCAAAAGTGGATAGGTAACTGTATGCAAGAAACAGTTTTGAAATGTGAAATAGAAATTACAATATAATACTTTTCTACTAGCATATGCATATAAATTATATAAATGTTTCATTTTCGCTCTCGGTAAAATTTCCAAATAATCGTATGAATCGGAAGAAAACTTCGTCTTATTTATATCCGCCCACTTTTTATACATACACTCCCCTGCATATATTTACATATTATACACATCTTTAATTGTATTAGCCAGTAGGTAATAAGGTGCGCTATAGATCTTTAACAAAACGTATGCTAGGCTCATTCATATACACGAATATATGTATATAGTAGATATAAAAAAATATTAATTTATTTAAATGTATATTCAATGGACATCCATATTCATATACTTATCTATATGTGTATATGCGTATTTATAATAATGCAAATTGCATGCAATAAAAAGTAAGAAAAAATTAAAAGATAATTACTAGGCATCAAGACATGACAGCAAAAATGCCAGTACAATTGTTGTTGCGCACTTTATTACCTCAGTAAAAAAAAAAATAACAACAACAACAATAATATGCACTCGTTCAATTACAATCGCGGAAAATAAAACATACAGACATACGTACGTATATATAAATTATGTACAAATGTACATACTGTGTTGAGTACTTATGTATTGGAGCAGAAGGCACGATAAATCACGATTAAACAAACGCTTCAGAATTGCTTCTCATTTTTTGCACAATTGTAGCATGATAACCACATTATTCAATAATTTTTAATTTTGTTGATCAAACTAAAAGTGTAGACGCTATGGAAGAGGATAGACTTGCGAACTTTGTTTTAAGGTCTACATAAGCCTACTAGTAATCTAGATGGATTTATGTATATATTATATCAAATTACATTGTTATGCACAAGCGCATCGTCTGAAACTTGCAACTATTTGTCTAATACCAGTATTTCGTGGGGCTCAATAAATAGCAAGATAACTCTGAGAAACATTTAAGGGGGATTTCTAAAAATTGCTGCATTTCGTTTACTGATTATTTAAATTTCTGATCACATATGCAATAAATGCACATATTTTTTCCTTCACATACAATTCTTGTGTGTAATTCATGGTAAACCCCCAATTAATTATATAAGACACCATATATCGACACCGAAGCATAGTAAATACACAATTTTTATCAGAGCAGATTTGCATACTAAGAATGACTAGCAAACATACGTACATAATATGTATATATATATGGCATACTTCTGCACATAGCAAATCATCAATCAGCAATGTTCATTAAAGAGGTTAAATATGAAGAATTATTTTTCAAAATTAATTATTAAAGAGTAGAAAAAATATTTATCATTTATCAAAATATTAATCATTAGATTGTGTACAACACAGATATATGCTTATGTATGTAAGTATATGTATATATATTATATATAAAAATTATATACTTATAATAGAAATAAGATTAAATATTATTTATAATAATTAACAAATTTTATAAAATTATATATATATATATATATTTATATAAATTGTATATAAATTGTTTTCAAACCAATTAATAAATTAATTTTTACTCCAAGTTAAAATATGTCTATTACAAATGGCTGCTTTAATATTAAATTAAAAATATTTAAAAACAAAAGAAAACGAGGCGAACGAGATATAAATCAATATGTAAAATTACGAAAAATTAGAAGTTCATTTATCACAAATAATTCGATAACTCTTCTCTATTATTTGAAATTTAGACACATACATCTGAATGTTTTAAAGCTTATACCTAAATTTGCATTAACCACGTTCGGCGTCATGCCGCATAATTATTTTATAAGTAAGCTAACAATTCACAGGAATGAACCTGTTCGCGTTATTTAATTCGCATAAAATAGGTCCAAGATCTAATTATTATCTTATCATGTAGCAGTTGGCAGGCAGGTACGTCCAACAAGAAAATATATCATTTGCCGATAAGCACACTTCAGCCAAAAATAAATTAACCGAAATGTAATCGCAGACCTTATTTATATAGAGCAGAGTAGTAGTAAAGTAATTTTAGCAAGTCATAGACATGTTTTTGGCAGTAAGCTACCAGCTTGAACGTGTTATTGCAGATAAGTATATAAAATTCCAATATTTAACTAAATATTTAAGATAAATTATAGTACATTTTATATTTAAAATACGTTAAATATCACTCAACTCGGTTCGAGAAATAATACTAAAAATATATTCATTTAAACGTATAAATACACGTATGCTTACAAACAAGTTGTCTTAAATTTTTTTCATTTTTAATGCTTAAGTACTTAAAATTTTAAATGTACAATTACTGCGATTATTGATAAATTTTCTTAGTAAACATTTAACCGCAGATGGGGTTAATGGTTCATGCTTGGCCAATCATTTTTCTGATATACCTGTTTTCTTATTAACAATTACATCTGCTCCCCCAATCCTTCACAAACCAAGCATCTGCTGATACAACAAAATACCTCCTATTGCACTTATTTATACATAAAAAAAAATTCGAGCACGCATTCATTACCAATAATAAGTAGACATACTCATCTATGTTCTGGCATGCCATGCCGAATTCAAACGAGTGAAAAAAAAAAACATTTTTGTATAGGAAGAAAAACAACAATAAAGCAGCCAACAAAGAGGAAAGAATTACATCACGACGCTTAAATTTGAGGTTAGGAACAACATTGCTAACAGCTGAGCAGTCAGCTATCAACCGCTGGTTGCAACAAAAACTAAATTAAATCGATTGAATTAGAATTAACTTAATTTCACATTTGCACATATCAATTCTAAATCACTTGACGAAAACTCACCTTAACCGAATCCAACGGATACATAACACAATGTTCCAATACGCCCGCAATTGCTCCGGCCGTCATATTAATGCTCACATTGGTAGTAGGTAATGATTCGTAGTCGTCCATGTTCATTGTGAATGTAGCAAAAGCAGTAGTAATTTAGCAACAACGTAATACAGCTATTAACTAAATGCAGAGCAAAGCTGCTATACAAATTTAATAAATAATTGCCTTAAATGCCGAGATTTTAAGCAACTATATGCACTATGATGGTTGTAAACAAACTGCCTTTACAACAAAAAGGCAAATTTTGCCTCCTATGAATGGCTATACTGATCCGAAACGCTGCCGTACGATTTCTGCGCGTCACTAACTGTTCGCAATGTGTTTTCACTCTTTGCCGAGCGAATAACGATGCTGCTCACCAATATAACACCACCGCCACCTTGTACTCCCTTCTAATTGTCCACGAACTATAGTTGTCACTTGCTCTACTGCTTATTCCCCGATTTTCTTTCTACTGGTACTATTGTTGCTTTTGCTTTGGCGGTTAGTTTCCTTCACGTTTTCCACTTTCTTACTTTCCACGCTATCGACGGCTTACTTTTCTGTAATTGATAACAGCTAAATTAAAGAATAAAAAACATTGCACATAATTTTGCCGCTCATTAATTACTTCAAACCATTTCGGACAAAAGCATGTTTACTATAATGTATTTACCTGCTTGTATGACCTGAATTTCACAAGTTCTCTTTTAATACAAGTATCAAAATCTATTAGAAGTCACCAGTTAATTAGTAATCCAGAACATTTATAATATACAAAATTTTACAAAATATCTCCTTGCAGCAATGCAAAAGATCAAAGTTATTTTTCAATTACTTAAATCGTGAAACAATTACTTTGTATGCAGCAAACTATATCGTTGCGGTACTAAACACATGCACACCCATCTAAATCTTGCACTTGAAAAGGCAACATACATCGCTTTTCTTTAATTTGTTTTATGCCTCTTCGCGATAATTTTTCGTAAATTTTTAAACTGTCAAAACATTTAAATATACTGAGTTGCCGTATGATTACTTTCCTTCCATACATGTGTGCGTATCACACACAGGTGTCGCTGGCAGCGTTTTCGTATAAATAGTGGAGTTGTATTAATTTATTGTATATATTTATGTATTGATTTGAACGATAATCTCTCGTTTTGTATAAGATAAGGTGACATTATTATATATATTTTACAATTATCTTTATATAATGAAAAAAAAGACAGAAACATATAAATAAATTCTAATAATAAAAGACAAAATTAAATAATTCAAAATAAAACAAATTAAAAAACGAAATCAAAGCGAAGTTCCTTTAAAAGAGATGTATTAAATTAATTAAAAGAGAAAATAAGAAAAAACTTAATTCACCGCCATTTTCATAATTTTTGTATTTCTATATATTTAAATGTTTTTTTAATAGTGAATCTAAAAAAAACGGCATTTTACAGATCCAAAGTGGGAATTATGTACAAAAAGGAATTATTTGTCCAGGCAATTAAATAAATAAAAAGCATTAGTATTAAGTAACTTATCATTAAGCATAGATATTTATTAAATGAGGTATTTCTTTAAAGTGCTGCAAAGCGACGCTGTAAGAAGCTAAAGTACAATTAATTTGCGAAAAACTATATAAATTATTTTAGTTACATATAAATGCCAAGTTATTATACTTTTCTCTAACAAAAATGTTTACTACAATAGCCGCTTGTCAGAAACTATGTGGAATTTATTATTGTCCTTTACAAATGCAGAATCTCTAAAAGATATTCTCAATAAGGCTGCTTTCGGCTTACAAGCCCTTGTTGAACCATACTTCTTTAAGTTCGGCGTTGTGTTTTTTAATGTCTTGCTGCACGTTATCCTCCAAGCGGTCCACCTATTCGGAAGGAAGCAGAAAAATATTGTTTGAAGTGATTTTTAATTTGACAAAATTTGATAAAATTTTATATATTTAACTTACTCCGATTGCTGCGCGTTGACTAAAGAATGCGCAGCCCAACGGGGTGGCGAATATCAAAACGAAACCACAGAAGAGCGTCTGAATGGGAGCGCTGGCTTTGGGGAAGCGCTTGAGGAAGCCACGTTTTTCCAATGACTGTATCAACAATGGGGTTAGCACTGCAGAGAGAAGTTAGGGAAATTGTTTAAGATGTAATAAAAATATGTTCGACATGGAACTCACCCATTCCGGGAGCAGCCATGGCAATGCGACTAGCCACCACAGCTGTGATGCCAACGGCAGCCGCCTTCTTTGAAACGCCCAATTCGTTGTTCTTTTCGTCCAGCAAAGTGATGCCGTTCTTTAATTCTCTTGGAAGTTTAATTTAAAGTTTAAATTAATAAACACAATAAAAAATGTTTGGTTGAATATACTTACTGCATGCGCATCATGGGCACATTGATGCAATTAGCTGCTGCCACAGCCGCCAAGGGCACTAAACGTCCAATTAGCGGGTTTAAATTCTAAAATGTATTGAAAAATGAGAAAGAAAATATTCAGTTAGTGAGAAGTAAGGTCAAATCCATATCAAGTAAAGCTCAAAAAAGATATTTATCGAGTGGAGTAAGAGAAATGTTATGTTGCCGGCCGAAAAATTTCCAATTTCGTATAACTAATTTTAACTACAAAAAGTAAGTTTTCAAAATCGTAAAATCAAAAAGCAATAATTTTGTAATTACTATCTTTCGAACACATCTTCGAACTAGGCCACAAGTAACTAAATAGTCACTAGTGCCACAGACCACTTTGCGCCCAGTGACTTTCTCGATAGGCTTACAATTTTTTACGCCTTAATTTTGACTAGAGAACTCACCTTCACTAGCCGGTTGAGGGAGAGTGCTGTGGTCAGCGCGCCACCAGTGGCCAATACATATGAAGTAAGCAATTGCCTGCAAGAAATACGCCATTAATTTCCAGATATTAAAAATTATAGATATAACATACAAATGGTCAAATATTCATAAATATGATGCATTTAATGGATTTTACATATATGTAAATATGTATTTAAAAGGCAAACAGATAAAAAGCGAAAGCGAAAATGTATAATGAACAATTGAAACGATAGCAGAACAACACAATTAGCGAGTTTGTCGTTAATTTCATACGCTAAGACGCTACCAATAAGTAGATACATATATACACATTTATATCAGTGGTGTATGGTATGTATGTATATCGCTTGTACTTACTCTTTGGAAATAGGTGTTGCTCCAGAGCGATTTGTATAATTGACAACAGCGTTGAACGTCTGATTGACCCATTGCCAGAAGACGACTGCTGGTGTGGTCTTGTAGAACGATAGCATACCTACAAGAAAATTACAACAATAAAATTTAAATAAAATTATGAAAATACACCACTCAATATCCAACATCTATAGCATACTTAAAATGAGCATACTTTTTTTATGTATATACATATGCATATATCTTGTATTGTTTGGACCTAGCAACCCAGCGGTTGCGTACACCATTTGCTACATCAAAAGTATTGGTCCAAAAGCGAAACATTTTTATTAATAGTTCGGAAAACTACTTGATTGATTGTTATAAAAATATTTATATTTAAAATAGGACTGCTGATGGCTAAACTTTTTTTACTTGCAAGCCCCAGTGAGTTTCTGAAATTTAGTTCTAAATATGGTTTCTGAATAATTCAATTGCCTTTTTCGACCAAAACATGTGATATTGGATAATAAACTGAATTGGACTGAATTGGACTGAACTGAACTGAACTGAACTGAACTGAACTGAACCGTTCAATGTAGTCACATTGTGAAAAAGAGTTGTCAACTGTACAAAAACGTAAAACCGAGTATATACAAAAATAATAATGAAAGCGTTGCTAAAAATATTGCGAGAGCTGAAACTACTAAAAATCACTAACATTTCATACAAATAATCTCGTTTGCATATTTAACTGGTATTGAACTGGTTCTTAAACTTTTTCATTATAACCCTTGTTATAAATATTTGATATGTGACTATTCGTGTGTTGTAATTAAAATATTTATGTGTACATAAATATGCAATTGATACTGCATTGCAATTGTTTATAATTGCTTTCATTGCTTGAAATTGACGCAATACCTTGGGCAAACCTTGGGAGCCGGGCAAAAAAAAATTTGCAGTTTTTCAAATAGTAGAGAAAAATCTTTTTATATTTTCCCTGTGCTAAATATATTAAATGAGAGCAATAGATAGTGAGACAAATAAGAACAATTTGTCATGAAGGGAAATATAATATATAACCTCAAATTAAAAAGTTTGTATCTCAACAGAAATTTATAATTATTATAATTATCTGCATATCCTTTTTTTTTGCAATTTCTGATAAAGTTATTAAATTAATATTGGCTTGCTTTGCTTTTGCTAAATATTCCAAGTTATAATAATTCGTAAGTTAGTTTTTTAATTAAAAAAATATAATTTTTAACATTTACCACAACTCTTAATATGTTAAGCGCGCTTTTAGGCGTATTCTCTTATTTATTCGCAGCATCTTGTGAGTCGGGATTTATTATTAAGCGTAAACAAGTTATTCGATGACTCAGCAGTTTCCACTCATTCGATACTTCTTAAGGAATTTAATGAGTTCATGAGTGATGATTTGAATAAATGAACAAGTGAAACACTCATTACAAAATTTTCACTCATTGCAAATAATATATCGTCGTGTCTCTTTGTTATTGGATTATTTGCTTAGTTATAAATCTAAAGAATAAAAAAATGGAAATATATTCGATAGTCAAAAGCGTAAATAGCTAAATATCGATAGTTGAAGTTACTCCTTAATTTGTAACGTTATCGATAAGTATTTCGGTCTTAGGCCTCTCTTTTAAGTTTTTTTTATATGGAGAAACCAAAGGAATTACTGGAGATAAAGCGGTAAATGAGATTGTCAGAGAATCTGTAGCTATTCGAAGATGGTTTTATTTTTGATGTAATGAATTAATGAACGCGTCTAATGACTACTTCTACGCGTCTAACTTAAACTTAACTTGTAAATATTAAATAACCCATTCTTCGAAAACTTAAAACGAAATTAAAACTTTTATCATTACAGCTTTTTATAGCATAATTAATGTTCGGCATAGACGACACGAGCATACACATTTTTCTGTTGCTATCTCATTAAGTTGACATTCACCCTTAAATAAATAAATATTTATAGAAATAGGCACTATAAACCGCTGTTAACACCACAATGCAATCACTCCTCGAAATTATTGTTGATAAATCAGGTAGTTTAAGACTCTTTGTCTTAGCACTAGCATTAAATTTTATATTTTAATCATAAAAATAAATAAATAAAATAACTGAAAATATGGTGATATGGTACTTACATCCTGTAATCAGCGTGTTCATTGGTACTTGAGCCGACATGCGACCAATGATTAGCGACTTCTCGCCTGTCTCTGGATGAAAAGCCGAATCGTACAGATACTTGGCGCGCCACACCTCCTCAATGCTGCCGCATTCCTGCACCGGTTTGCCGACACGATAACTGTGTACGATGCGCTTGGCGCGCTCCAACTCTTCGTTGGTGGCTAAAAGATTCAGCGGATTGGTGAGCAGGAAGAAATGTTTGGCACGATTAATATATGTGCTCTGGTCATATTTCGGCTGATCGATATCGATCACTGGCAGTGTTACGATGGCTGCAGTTGATGACATGTTTGTGGCTCGTATGTATGTCAGTAAGGTCGGTGTATGCGACGATGGCAGTGCTTTCACGTAGCCCTGTAATTAGGAATAGCGGAATAACGGAATAACGGAATAACGGAATAAGAGATATTTCATAAATTTTTAAAGAGGTTTAAATGTCTTTATTGATGGTTATTAAGTTAAATAAGTAATATTTATTATGCATGCTATTGTACAAACTCCTTCATAAAATTAAAATAAATATTTAGTATTGTTTAAACAATTATTGTTATTGCTATTCTAATAGCATCCACGTTTTACAATATTTGTACAATATGTGTAAGTGTTTGTATATTTCTTTGCTAGTTCAGTTAAAATTTCAACTGTTGAAAGAGAGTTAAATTTTTCTCTCCATTCTCTAGAACAAATGAACTTACAGTATATGCTCAGTAATCGTAACCATCAATATACTTTATTTAAAGATTATTGCAACTGTTCAAAAAATGTATTTTTAAAGTTATTGGTTTCTTTCTTTTTTTCTTTTTTGTATACATTAATTACATTCTTCAGACGAGGTAACAATTTTAACGTGTTTCAATGGCATACTCAGTCAACTATAAATTCCCGTTTCGTTACATTAAATTCAATGATAATTACAGTCAAAGTAAATCAAATCAGTTTTTCAAAAAGCTGATGTAAAAAGTCAACACATTGTAAATTGACAACTTGTTGTCATTTAAATAATTTTTTCTAAAATTTAACGGAATTTTCGTCAGTAAATTTGAGATAAAGCAAACTGCGCAAAAGCATCTTAAGAGTTTCATTGTAGAACCTGACTATGGAATTGTTCCGAAATAATATCTTGCACAGTTATGATCAATAATGTATTCAATTTGAATCTTATCTTTTTCTCTTTCTTAAAACGTAATAATAATAGTACTTAAAGAATTTACAAGGTATATTTAGTAAGATAAGAGGGTAATTCAAAATGTGTTGCATTTCCGGTGTTTGGAAATGGATGTCCTTATTTGAATATTTTGAATGGAAGTTCTGTCGGAAAATAAAAGAATTAACTAACTTTAAGGTGAGTTAAAATTGATTTCGAGATTTGTCTATTTTTCCGAAGTTTATTTGCCTACAAAGTTTACTTTTTAGTTTTGAAAATAATAATTTTGAAGCTTGGTTAAATGCCAGCTTTTCTCAATCCTTCTTCAATCGGAGTAATCGTATGGTGTTCAAAAAGCGTGTGTTTTTATGAAAACAATAATGGCTCTAAAATAACACATCTTTCCGTTTTATTTTTTGTTTTTACCCAGGGAGTACCGTACCTATAGATACATACATACTGTATACACATATGTATATATGCTTGTGCTCGCAATTATAGAAATTCTGATATAATTCACACTTAATTTTCGATTAATATGTTATCAGCTGTTTTCGATAAAACTTTTCTGTAATATTTTTGTCTGTTTGCAGTGCTTATAACATTTTAGATAGGATTAAGCAATCAATCGTATAGCGATTTTATTGATTTACAACGTCAGCACGGGCAGCCGACTCTCGAGAGTCTCTTATCATATGCACCAAGCATTATATATGTACATACCTACAAACATATGTACGTATGCTCATATTTAAACAGATCAGCTGTATGGCGGCAAACGTTTAACGGGTGCGGAGCTACATTGAAACTACGTAACCATTGACAAAGTCAATAGGTATTCAGCGCGTTAAGAGAAAAGGCTCGTAGGAAACGACTGACATTTGCAGTTAGTATATGCATATGAACATATTTACTTGTATGTTATATACTTTTTTGTATGCATATGTGTCTCTGCATGAGAGTGAATCCATGAATCAATTTTTTCCATCAATATTTTGTGCTGCTTCACGCTTGCTTATCGCTGAAGAATCTTACATAATTGCTTTTATAACTAATTTTTAAAAAAATTTTTAAAGACGCGCTTTTCAGAGATAGGCACACTCCTGCGAACACTGTTCCAACAACCAACAGTTGTTTGATTCTCATAAAAATTAAAATGAAGAAATCAAGTGCTTACAAAAAATGAAGGCGTGTCTTGTTTGCTGTTTTTGGTAGTGCTTTATGCCGCGCGATTTTCGTTGGAACTTTTGTTTTCCCTGTTTGTTAAAAATTTTCTGTTTTGCTGCTCACTCTGCCACTTTGGCGCTTTGCTATTCTGTATTTATGTATAACCTGTCAGCGTTAATGCACTTCACGCTCGAAACACGCTCGAACACGCTGGAAACACGATTTCAACTGTTACGCTCGGCAGTGTACGGAAAACTGACAGCTGAGCGATAACCAATCTTAACGCAACGGCACCAATTCCATGGTTTTAGCTCGTTTCTTTCACTTTTTATTTTTATTTCTACAAAAGAAATCAACAGACGCGCGTACATATGAACACAGGAACACATATACAAACTCATGGGATATGCTGACAGCAACCCGGCGGCTGCGCTAACTCGCATTCCTATCGGAGGCATCAGTACAACCTTCTAAGTTAAAAGCTGCCGATAGGTAAGTGTGCGCAAATGTCGAGCATGTTGCTGTAGTAAGTAGTAAGAAAGCTTCTGCGCGCTCTTTGTTGGAATCATAGCAAAACAAAAACAAAAACCATGAAGGAGAGAAACAAATTCTGTGTAACTATTTGATTGCGTATTAACCCAGCAGTACAATGAAAGGGCACCCGTATGTAAGTATAAAGGACTCAACTTTCGTAAGAATAAAGAACTTGACTCTTAAAGTAATACATCTGAATTTAAAAATTCATTTGACAACTGAGAGTTCTACAAATACTTGAACTTACCTCTTCAATATAAATTAAAACAATTTGTCCAAAAAATATTTTGGTAACTAGAAACCAATCATCATTACCGATCTTCATTCATAGCGTATTTTAATACACCTACTTTTTCTATAAGTACTCTTTGAAAGTGGAATACACCGCTAAGCTTTCGAAATTTCTTTCCACATTTCCACATTCCGCACATTTCATCCACATCACCGAACACTCCTAATGCCACCGTGACCTGCTGGTTTTCTCAAAAGAAAACAATTGATTTTGTTTAATTTTTGAGTAAACCTTAGTCATTAGGGTACTTAAAGTATTCTCCTTCTGTAAATGAGCACGAATCTAAACTAATCCAGTGAGAACTTTCGAACACTTATATTTTGCTAATTTATTTCATTATTTCGTCAAACAAGCATTCGAGCTTCTTTATTAATATTTATCTATATTACTGCTAAGAGAAATGTATTGCGTCTTGAAAGCAAGTAGCCTATTGTCTTTAAGTGACCTAAAATACAAAATGTCACCATGTCACCAAAAAATGTCATAATTATGAAAATTTTCGCACAGGGCATATTTGCCTTAGCGATACAACTTAGTCCATGTTCGATGTTACTTTGTCGCTGTGTCGACAACAAGTCAGCATACAATTATGTTATAAAATGCCGACCGCTGCTCTAGAGCCTCTGAGCGTTGTTCTGTCAGAGTACATTAATAAAACATTAGATAATACTCCGTTAATTCTAAAGTGTTTCTTCTTCGAAATTCCATTATTTCTTGAATCCTGTACATTTCAATTCTTCAAGATCTTAAATAGGTTTCTCTTTTATGTAAGCTTTCACACCGAATTGACGTAGACGCCAAAGACTTCTTGTCATATCCTTCGAAACCCCTACATCTATTCAGATAAATATTTCTGGACTTAGGTTAAAAAATAAGAAACCTTTGAGGTGTTATTTTTGTGCACTGAATTAAGTCTTTACCGCCGCTCAATTGCTCTCTGAGTAAAGAGAAGTGCGAGAATGTGATTGACAGTGATTGACTGTGATTGGCCAAACCTAACCTACATTTGAACATTATTTGTTGCATACTTTTAGGCATTTACTTTATAAATCATTTATTTTCCTTTCCTCGACAAATTCAAACAACAATGCATTTGTTTGTATATTTTTTTTTGAATTATCCATTTCATTTAAGCATCAATAACTGATTACTTTATTATTATTTGAGTAATTTTCATTTAATTTGATTTAATTTGATTTTATTAAATTTATTTTAATTCTTATTTTTCGTTTTTGTTTAATTAAACTAACATAACATCAACAATAAACATTGTACAGTATCGGGTTCCTGCCTATATATATATATATGTATATATGTGTATGTACCTAATATTTCTTGTATGTATACCATAGCATTATACATTCCACTCAATTATTATATTATTTATTTTTGTTGTTTATATGTGTCTATGTAAACAAATATGTTTAATATATGTAAATATATAACGGCGTATAAACTGGTAGGTTTATTTTGTTTTGAATGAAAATGCGAATACGCCCACACTAATTGTAGGTGAGTTGTATTTGCATTTGTGGGAAATTGGATTTTCGCTAAATTTTCGTGGCCAAGCCTCTCCTTTTTATAACTAATTAGTTAAAAATTTATTTAAAGAAAAATTGTGAATTATTTTGTGTTATTAGTAAGTGTTAATAAAATTATAAAAAAGAGTTTTCATAAATATTTTTCAAGAAATTGTACATTGATGAAAATTAAGTTTTTTTTAATTAAAATAAAAATTATATTCTCTTAAATAATTTTTTTGAAATTTGTTTGTTCGACGTTCAAATCCTAAATAATGAGGGTATCTTCAAAATTTTGAAGTTGATTTTTGTGGCGTTTTTTTTTGTCAGAAATTCTCTTTGAAGCTTAATATTGTCTCCCTGTGATTTAAAGAAGCTGGACTTTTGACGCAGTCGTGTTTCGAACATACTCTCCGCTCTCTTAATAAAGTTCGTAATGTTTTCATCAAAAATATGTTGCCTCCCAAAAAGCTCATCTCGATACCGTCTCTGTCATCGATAAGTTCTCTCTTTCGCTATCCAAAACGTGAACATATCACAATCTTGAACAAAAACTGCTTTATAATTGTAAAAAATTCCTTAGTGCCCAATGAAATTTTCAATAATTCTTTAAATATATTTTTTTTTCAAACGTTTCTTGTAAAAAAGTTAGATAAAGAAAAGTTCTCTACCAATTCTTTGAGACAGTTTAGTTGAGACACCTAGTCCATTGAAGGAAAATGCAAAGTTCAGATGCAAGTCAATAAAGAATAAGTTGTGTCCGCCTCCCAGTACTAGGGTGTCTAATTATGCGCATGAATAATATAAGTATAAAATAAGTATAAAATATTAAATTATACAAGTATAAAATTTGCATCGATTTATTTTTTCATTTGAGTTTTTTCAAAGTCAATGTCTACATACAAAAGCCCATTTACATACATATGCATGTATATAATTATCTGAAACGGCGGCGAGAAGACGATAAAAACAAGAAGAAATTATAATGCAAATATTCATAGGTATATAAATACATACATATGCATATATAATGTATATACAATTCGTTGTTAAGAATATCTCAATAAATTGGATTCCAAGTATCTTCTGAGAAGCTCAAATTTGCCATATATTTTCAGCAATATATATATACTTTCATTTTATAAGAATCTGTCGAAAAATATTTAATGACAATATTTTTGAATTAAAATATTTTTAATGAGTGAAAGCCCATATCTTAAAACTTTTGTGCATTTGCTTTTCATCAATCTCTGATTTCATAAAACTCTGCCTAACAATTTTGTGCGGTAATAATTCTTAATGTGGTAATGAGTTGAAAAATCCTTATGTGGTTGTGAGTTATGCGTCAATCCTTAATTGAATATTTTATCGGCAATGTTTTTGATAATATATATTTTCTGTAATAAGTAAAAATTCAACACTTAAGCTGAATTTTTTTGAAAAATTTACCCATTATGTGATTACTATCGTTTCATTTCAACGGAATATTTATGATATTGGTGACAACTACAGTAGCCTCGGCTGTTGAAAATAAAAGAACAACAGGTTAAAGACAATGGGTGAAAAAAATTTTGATTTTGGCATGAGCACATTTCTCCTCAATAAATATGTTTACTTAAATTCAAAAAAAAAGAACTACATATGTATATATTTTCTGTGTGGAAGCAATTAAAAATTCGCAAGGTTTCAACTTCAAATTTTTTTTTTTAATTTTCCGTTAACATATTGAGTGTGTTTTAGTCGCATATTTGTATAAGTAACATAAATTTTTATAACTATGTATATATGCCTGTAATTATTTATGTATGTATGTAACTTTTAATAAGAATAGCATGTTGACATTTTTCAATTGACAATGGAACAAATACTTAACGCAATTATCTATTTATTTATTTTTAATAAAATTTAATTTAAAATTGACTAAATTTCTATGAATGCACCACAACGATTATTACCGTTATGCACATACACACATTACAATTGACTATTTTTGAAATTTCCCGTTTTGTATTCGTTTTTTCGTTAGCATATTTGAGTTTAGTGTAGCATCTTGTGTTGTTTTGCATATATTAGGATGTATGTATGTATATGTGTGTGTTTCTTGTTTATAATTTACATTTATCAATAACAATATAACAAAAACAAATATGTATGTATTCATTTGTATAGCATATCAATCATGTATGTACATATGTATATGTATATGTACTGTATATATATAAATATTTAATTAATTTCCTTTAGTTTCCATAATTAGTTATTTCATAATTAGTAGATATACAATTGTGTTTGCGCGCATACATATATGTGTATGTTTGTATGTATGTACGTAGGTTTTGTATTTGGTAATAGGTAGTTTAACAAATTCAAATTTTTCTCAATTTATTACATTCGACTGTGGTATTATATTTAGTATGTTTGCATGTTTAGAAGTACATAGTGAAAAGTTCATGCACACATACATATACATATGTATGTAATTAAGCAGATATCCATATACATATATGTATGTAGGAATTGTGTTGTAGTAGTAACTAGTTTTGGAATTTAACAAACAACACTAAAGCTACAGAAAATTGTTTGTGTACTTATTTTAATATTATGTAGTATTAGCCTTCAACAATATTGCATTATTAATTTTGCACTGAATCCTAATTTTTTCAACCATTTCCATTATTTACTTTCGCTATTTTATAAACGTGCTTTATAAACATGTTTAATACGTTTTTTATACTTATTTGTTATTTACTTAAGAGTAGTACAAAAAATAATAAAAAAAAAGTAAAATTCGTTGCCTTTGTAATGTTCGAGCATGTCCTTCCATGTGTTCAGTTAATATTTAATATTCATATCCAATTTATAATTGTGTGCTAACGTTTACATTAAAATATATATTTATGTATGTATATATGCAAGCATATTATATACCTATTTCTTTATCGGTTTTATGTACTAGTATGTAAATATAAAATCTTGCGTGCCTGTGAATCTATCAACGAAACCATGGGGATGTGGTTGATTCGAGTGGAAATATGCTATGCTATGTCATGTTATGATTTGACAAGCAAGCTATGCCATTCTATGCTATGCTAGATTTCTCATTTGCCATAAAATTTGGTTTTTAAAGGTAGTGTGGAATTTATTTTTGCAATTTAATTCAATCCAAACTTCGGGATAATTATAATAAAAACAAATACCAAATCGAAGTGATTACTAAAAATTACTTTCAAAGTAACTTTCACATTTAGTCAACAGAACTTTTATCATCTTAATCGATCAAAAATGTGCAAAAGCTTTTATAATTTTTTTGTAAAAGCTCGAACAATAAATAGTTTATCAGAGTTTATCTGAAAGAGCTTTTCGAAAGAGACCTCGAATTGCTTAAAGTTTGGAGATAAATTTAGAAGTTATTAGGAAACTGGGGGCAAATATTCACTCTATTGGAACTACAAAACAAACAATATTAAGGCAAAACATCCATTAATAATTTCAATGATTTATAACTTCATTCTTATTCTTGCCATTTACTGTTGCATTATTATTTGTCTGTTTGAAAATACTAAATTATTTGGAATCACTTGCATACTTGTACACATGTATATGGTGACTTTATACATGGATATAAATTATGTATAGCATAGGTATTACATTTGTTTAATGTTAAGCATCTTAAACAGGCTAGTTACTCAATATAGGAGAACACTAAAATTTAAATTGAATTTTTAAGAGTTATTTTTGAATCAACATTCCAAGTAGTTTTAGATCGAATTGACTAGTTAACAACAAAAGTAGAGGGAGAATAATAGTTACTCTTACAAAAATTCGATCGTTTTGAATTATTGTCAAACACAAAGCTTTTGTAAAGCGTTAATCAAAATATGTATGCATCTAAAGTTTAAAAAGTACGTACGTGAATAAATTTAATGTTTAAGCTTAGCTAAAAAATACTGCACATAAGCACATAAACATATAACAAATATGTATATGTTTGTGTATTTATATATTTTAAGGGAGATTTTGTTAATTATTTGTAATTTTTGACAAATTTACATATTAAGCCTTTTCTTAATTTTATTTTATAAATATATAATTATATTACTCGCATTACTTTAACTTGTATTTGTTTGTTAATATATCTTTTAACGGTAATGTAGTTATTAAAACGTCATAAGCACATACATACATGCTGACAAAATTACTAGCCGCTCAATAGCTAATTTTGAATTTCCTACAGGGCTTCCATTGTACATATGTATGTAAGCGCTTATTTGTACATCGCTTGCTAAATATGTGTGTATATCGCTTCTACTGTATCATCTATAATTTTATGGCTTCATTATATTATATGTATGTACCTAACCATTAATATATGCATTCTTAATATTTGTTTACTCGAATTTTTCGTCCTATCTACATTACTTAGTGAGTGCAAGTGTAGCTGCGTTTATCTATCTGCATTGTTGTTTGCTGCTTTTTATTTATACATTTTTATTTGTATTATTGTAATTATTATAATTATTTTATTTTCATTAATTAACATCAAAGCTGTTTTCAAGGTCAAGTGTTATGAGATGTTAATACATATTTCCAGAATTTCGTTATCAAAAAATTATTATTGAGAAATTATATTTGTTATACTAATCTGACGGAAAGGTTTTCATTTCTCTCCCATTATGCTCAAATCCTCACTACAACGAAATAGAGAATTTTTCGAATTTTAATCAATAAATGGATAATTTAGAATATACTTATATAAAATACAGAAAGCTCTAGTCGAAATTTTTGTCTTCGGATTTGAAATATTTAAAATTTTTTTACTATTTGGTAAAATAGGTTAATTATTGTTTATCCATATCCTGTGCTTATTCCTAAAATGTACCTACTTGATCTTTGTTTTTACGAACACTATATTGTTATAAAAGTTTTAACCGAAGTTACATTTCATCTACAATATAAAAATAATTAATGCATCAGAAAATTTTAAAGAGCTCTGTTTTGTTATCAAGTGTCGTAAATAGGGGGTGTTGGTTTTAGGAATTGATGAAAATAAAGTTTAACAAAATAATTTATTTTCTTTTATAATGCAAAAGTGTCTCACATCATATATTATTCATGAAAATGTTGTATTTTTACAGGGTGTCGAATTTCGTTTTCTAAGCTCAAAATCGATGAGAGAATTTTTAACTTTTTTCTCTATATGTATTCTCTATATATATATATATATATATATATATATGTGTGCTGCAATGTGCAACTTTCACAAGGAATGCATTTTCCAATATTTTTATGATTGGCGTTTAGTGCACAGATTGTAGATATTTAAAAGTAATTTGAGCATAAAAATACTATGGGCTTTTCTTTTCATATATTTGGAAAAAAGAAAAAAGAATTTAAAGCAAAATTAATTAAAAATTTTAATTAATATTAAAAATTACTTAAAATACGTTTTTGCATCAGTGTCAAATTTTTTTTTGTTCGTTTAGAATTTGTATATTTTTGGTAACTATAAAAAGATAAAATAAAAAATAATAATAAAAAAATAAATCTGACAAATATTATATTTTAAATATATAAGAACTCCTTACGAAATCACCTTAAAAACAGTCATTTGAATCGCTTGATTTTTATAGCTTTCTATTAGACATTTTATTTTAGGAATATTACTAGCGTTATGTCAATATTATTATTTTTTATATGAATATATATATTATATAACTTGTTGGTTCGTGCGATGTAAAAACGTATGTACTAACATTTTACTTTTACGAATTGGTTTGTATATTAAAATGTTGTTGTAAATATGGTGCCGTGCTAATATGGTATAGGCTATCTTTTCGTTTCATTTTAATTTTCATCTATGTTAATAATTATTTTTATTTTTATTTTTAATTTCTTTGAGTTTGTCATATATTTTTTTGCAATACCTGGAAGTTTTTCAGTTTTGTGGCATACATACATACATATACGTCAATGGAGGCGCAAGAAATAGAGGAAGGTAGCAGATCGTATGGGTTTTCATATAAGATATATTCAAGTAATAATATATTTTTAGCTAGTTAAGAGGTCATATTTAAAGTTTCGTGCATTAACAAATCAACGCCAACATGACTACATATTCTCTCAATCACCCTGTATTTGAGTATTTAATTACACTGAGCACACATCTGGTGTCGTTTAATTGATAATGGCGAGAATTGTCTGTTTTGCAGTCGTTAATCTGTATATGTATGTATGTGTAAGTACGTAAGCATATGTCCAGTATGCACTGGTATATAATGAGATATGGTGCTTGTAGCTTGGAGCTTGGAGCTTAGAGTTTCATGCAGATCCGCTGTGCTATTGCACATGTACTTAAGTACATATAATTGTATATTTGTTTTTTTTTGCACAAGTATGCGGTTGTTTTGTTTTTTTCTGTGCCAGTTGCTTAGGCGAGTGATGCGTGTGCAGAAGACAAGAGATCAAAACGTGGAGTAAACATAACAAATGCATTTGTCCAGCTTCGCTACACAGCCGATCAGCAACGTAACAAAAACGTAATCCAAAGCGCGCTTAACTTACATACGTACAAATAAGCACATATGTTTATATGGAAGCTGCACTTTGTTTTGTTGCCTCATAAACTGCGAAACCTTCTCGATGTCGACCCATTTATTTGTTCAACTTATGATTGTAAATAAATAGCTTAGTCCAGTGAATGCTTGATTTGGAATTATCTTTTGTTTTCAGTTTCTTATGTGTTGTTTCTATATTCCTAGTAAAGTCACATTTGTTTTTGTTTTTTTAGTAATCACCTGAAAAAAGTTTAAAATAAAATTTATATTAATGTGAGTCTCCCACCAATATATGTTTATATGTATATAAATAAGAGTTCGTAAATATATTTACTGGCGCATTCCGGTGGGTTCATGTAACCAAATACATTCAATTCATACAGCGAGGCCAATGTGATGAAGCACAAATACCAAATCATCAGTATGATGCCGAGTCGTTTGTCCAATTTCCAGCCGTTCAAATGTGTGGACATAATGAGAAAGATGACCGTCGAGAAGAGCGATAAGGTTGAGTATGCCAGACCTGCGAAAGAGTGCATACAAAATTTGCTATAAATATTTCCTTTGGGGAGAATGTAATTAAAATACATTTACTATACAAGTCGAATACTATTAATACAACTATAAATGTGAAGAAAAATCGAAAATTCTACTATAGGTCATAAAAACTACTGTGAAATAGAAACATTTATTTGTAATCAGTGATGTTTGAAAAGCATTGCAGTATAACTATTTTAATTCGAAATATTTTATTTTATTAGAATGACTAATAATTTCTCGGTCCAGAATACATTGCTCTTTAATTTGAAATCTTACGCAAATACGCACATATTAGTCAAAGATATTAATCAAAGCTTTCCTTTTAGGTTATTGTAGTGAATCTATCTAACGGACTAAACTAGTTCTAAATTCGTTAAAACAACCAACATCGTGCTGTGATATCTTCTTAAACAATAGCAATAAAATTCTAGTAAAAATAACATACTCAAGTAAGCAATTTCAAACGTTGTGTTACAAAGGGAAAAATAGACTTTTGCTTTCCATTCAAAGGGAAACTCAATCCTTCACTCCCACATGGAAAAACTTTTCTATCTAGAGCATCCTTTGCCACTTGTTTACAAAAACAAGCTTATTGTAGTAGTAGCTAGTGGTGAATTTAATATTGAGGATATTTCTGTCACAATCTATTTTAAATTCCTTCCTCTGTTCTTATATAGAACCAATATCAATAAATGAGGTATTATATATGCAGATTATATATATGTCTGTTGAATTAATTGTGCAAGCCTGATACAATTTTGAAGATTTGAATTCAGTACAGTGTCCTCTATATTACTAATCCAGGGTAAACAGGGTTTCTAAGTTCCTTCAGAAAACTTTTTGATCTACGAAAACATAATAATACATACATATGGATGGATGGTCCTTTTCTTTAAATAATTTATGAATGCACATATATAAAATTTTATTTGTAACCAGCTACAGGTTAGGATTTCAATCGGATCGAAATAATTATACTGTAATATTTCCTAAATTTTAGACTTCATGAAAAAACATTAATAAAATTAGCTAATATATCACATTGTTATTCTTTTTAAATTCAGAAAAATTTTATTGAAATACTTGCCAATATTAAAGGGAAAAAATTGAAAATCGGAAGAAATATTTCCCAAAGTAATTAAACAGCTAAATGTCTTTTTTTACATTTTTTTAACATAACTTGAAAAGATCTCAGTGGTACAAAAATCAAATTGATTAGTGCAAAATTAATTAATTTTGAAGTAATAATGCATTTTATATATTTTGTTTTATTAATTTTTACTTATCCAAATACCCTGCAGGAAATTACATGCTTCAATTAGATACTTAATGTGGTTTGTCCTTAAAATATTATCATTATATTGTTTTCAATATTTAATAGCAGCAATTAATAATAAAAAATACAATGACGTTCCTCAAATAAACTGCCCAGAATAACCCGAGCTGTCTCCTTTAACGACGTCAAAGCGACTTAAAATAGTTTCATATATTGTCACCGATTTCGATTTTAGCATATCTTAGAACGATTTTATAGGAAAGTTATGATTATAATTAGACTGCTTTTAAGTTTGTTGTAAAAACATCACCAAGTACACTTTTGATTTCCGGCAGGGTATATGTAAGTAAATTGCGAATTATGCCAATTGGAGTTTAATAGGCATTTCAGACAGACTCTTAATGAAGTCAACTAAGGAATTATTAATAAACAATTTTCGTAGAAAGTTAACTTACTAAATTAAGGAGCTTTCAGAAATGCCTAGAATGATAATTTTCAGAGAAAGGCTGTAATAATAGTAGCACACCAATTTTCCAATTTATATATACTAATAATGTTAAATTTGCAAAAGATTAATTACAATTACTGTTATTAAAAAGATAGAACGTTAATGATGTTTAAAGTGAGAGTGTGTTCAAAACTTTTATTTTTTGATTATGAAGAAAACAGTTATTTGTCAAACATATACAGATAAAATTCATTAACTATTTAAGTGTGTGCATTTAAAGTCTTGTGTAGTTCATACATAAATATGCATTAATTGAAAGATTCGATACATACATATGTACAATTCTGACCTTAATCATCACTCCAGCATCGGAATTGGGTTTACTTAAGTACTTAGTAGTTTCACATATGTATATAAGTACATATTTACATATCTATGTAAATACACATGTACACGTATACATATATTTCATGTGGACGCACATAGAATGCTGTAGTTATATTATATACATACCTTTCGAGATGACATTGACGTGCGAGCCAGGCTTTATAATGGCCGTTTGTATAAACCACGGAAGACCTAAGCACACTAGGATATCAAAGACATTCGAGCCGATCGCATTCGATACGGCCATATCACCGAACCCTTCTTTGATTACCGCTATTGAGCTTAGGGCATCGGGTACAGATACACCAGCAGCCACAAATGTCAATCCCATAACCGTGTCTGGTATGGCCAATGTTGAACCAATCACGGTTATCATCCAAACCATAAAATATGAATAGAACGAGATCCATACCATCGATACGATAAATGTGAATGGATACCAATTGCGATATTTTTCGGTGCGACAATCTGGCATGGTTTTCTGGCATAAATAATGTATGGGATAGACGACATACCAGGCGATCAGTGTTGGAAGTCCGCCTTCCGTGGGACGTTCCAATGGATTGGGGCGTGCCTCTCTCGATTTGTCAGCTGATTTATAATATTCAACACCAGCTGGTTGTGGTTTGCCGACAGTCGGTTTGCTGCCGTCACCATTTGTGTTTGTTTGCGTGACGACTGCATCCGGTTGATCGGGATTATAAGCCATATTTTCTTGTCCCGATCCGGGGCCAGAGGCGTAGAACGTATTCGTGCCCCAGTCATCTTCGCCGGGCGGTTGGCCGTATCTAACACTGACTCCCACTGGATTTGTCGACGGTTCATCGCCCCAAGCGGCGTTTGGATCCCAACTAGTATTTGAATCTCCATAGCTTTGGTAATCGCTTGTTGCCTGCTGCTGCAGTTGTGAACCAGACGCACCGTCCTGTGTAAGACTTGTCTGTTGTTGTTGCTGCTGAGTGCCTTGTGTATACGAGTTATCGGGCATGTTCTTATATGTCACCAGCGATGATTGTTCTTCCTTTGTGGGCAACTTGAATGGTAGATTTAATGACAAAGCCCACCGCTCCAGCTCCGTATTGAAATGTAGCGCTACACAATATCCCACATAGCACAGCAACATGAAGACGGATTCATACTGTAAATGAAGAAGAATACAAGAAATGAAAAATATGTATGTTTAGTTTAGAGATAACTTTCAGATGACTTTCGTAAACCGTAAGGCTGAGCAAATATTTTGAAATAATTGTTTGAGATGGCGGAAACTTTTATTTATTAGATGATAGTGTATACCTAAGCATACCACTGCTCTCACTTAGCGATCTAAACGGTGACAATCGTGCTTAGATCCATACATTTATTTAACTAAAGTGCTCTCTGTTTCAACTTGTCCCCAGTTCTTCCTCTCCCGCATCCCTTTTATTAATATCACCACGTTAATCTAACTCATCCTAAACTGATCATATGATAAAAAGTGGATCCACTTACGCAGGATATTACATCATTAAAGATGATAATCAGCATCACTAATATGGAGAGACTATAGAAGAAGCAATCACGAACCAGTGGAAACCAATTCAATTGACACACAGTTCCAGAGCATAGCGCGCAAACCGATATTACAAACATGATATTGAACACCGCAGAGCCAATAACGCCGCTAATCCCGATATCGTCCTTCGCAAAGAATACACCAATCACCACCGTGGCCAATTCAGGCGCGGAACTACCCGCTGCCATGAAAGTAGCGCCCGCTACATCTGGTGACAACTTTAATTCTTCACACAGACGATCCAAACTGGCGACAAAGTATTCATCGCAAACGATAGCCAAACCGAAGAACGTAAAAATGGCAACGAGTACGTGAATGATGAGTCCGCCATGCTGACGCGCCCATTTACCCATCAATGGCTGAGGAAATTGTTCGATGGCAGGTGGGGTACAATTTCGTTTTGGTCGCCAAGTTGGAACGGCGTGTTTGGCAGCGGTATGTGTGGGTTCTGTTGTCATAACAATACTCTAAAATTAAATTAAAGATTTTTCATAAGATTTGTATGGAAACATATGAAATTTTGGTAATAAAATTGGAAATAAAATAATTTTACCTCCGTGGTAGTTATTGAGCTGAGCGTACTATCCATAACATCGATATCCGCAAGATCACTATCTGAAGGTTCGTTGCCACCAGTTTCACTTAATTCACTATCTCCTTCTTCTTGTAAATTCTCACCATTAAACATACTCTCCGTTCTTCCCTCACTCTTCGCCGAGTATACACTAACACAGTAGTAAATAAGGAACAACAGTCCCATATTCCACATGCGTGCCCGACGGCTTCTTCTTCGGACAATCTATTAATTAAAATCGGTAATGAGTATAGGTCGTTAAAAATAATTGTGCTGTAGCATTATAAATATTATGGAGTCTCAAAAGTTCATACATATTAAAATAATTAATGCAGATATCGGTTTATAATAAAATTTTTTAAAATAAAATGTTATAAACGGATCAAATTGAGAAATCTTTAAGCGAGTTGAATCAATTAATCTTTAAGTAGTCATACGTTTTTGTTCCATTATATTATAGTTCTAAATTATATGGCTTCAAGGAAGAAGTTCTTTATAAAAGTCATTTATTTTTAAGTCGTATTCTAAAAACAGAGCCATGAGCCTAATTTAAGGCCACATGTAGAAAAATCCGAAATATAAATTGCGTTCGGCACAAACATGTTTTACCGTTAGATGGTTGCTACAAGTTTTGACAAGTACAAGGATTTTGATAGTAATTTGACTATTTGTTTTAGTATTTTTGAATACCCCCAATTGAAAATTTTTATTTTGCAATGATAACTTATATACAGTGACTTAAATATAACTCAGAGTACTAAGTACGAACTATTAGTGGAACTTGCGCCACCGCAAACTGCATATTGTGGCTGAAGCTGTCGCAAATGGTTTACTACTACGTAATCCGATATATTCAGTTATTTACCATACAGAGGTAACTTTTGCTTTTTCTGATTTTTTTTTATTTCTATAAGTATGACTAGATTTGTGTGATTGGAATTCGGGGTCAGTCAACTTTTCTTGACTTTGGTAAATAAGCACTTAAACATATATTTATTAATAACATTTGCAGAAAAATTCATATTATTACAGCGTTTTACACATTTATGGACAATTTTTGACTTTTCCTACGGTTTATGAATTTGGTAATTATAAAAATTGCAGAAAATTTTATTTGAGCAACGATTAGTTAGAATCTATAATTTAACCAATTTAATTCATAAAACTAAATATATTGTGTTTGGCTCGATTACTATGGGAAAATAAATGAGAATTGACATCCTTAATCTTTTTTCTGATTTTGGCGTGGTAGCAACGAAAATAGGTTGCGGTTAGGGCAAAAAATTCGACACGATAGAACTGAGGATACATCTTTCAATGTTGGTTTTAACTAATAACCTTGGTATTAGGTGACTTTCACCGACAATCGGAAAAAGTCATATTGACTAAAAAAAATATGTTTATATATATTATAAATAAATTTACAGCTGTAAAAAGAGTATAGATACAGAAATCGCAGAAATACAAATCTGAAGGGAGACTATGAAAAAAATACAAAAAATGTATCGCAAAGTTGATTTCTAAGGAAGAATATTAGAGGTATTAGTATATCGGGCTGTGGAAGCGATAACTGGCGTAAAAATAGAAGTCTTGGTAGTCTTGGTAAAACATGGTGGAAACATTGGAAATCATCACCTTCTGCCACGATGTTAGTATCGATTTATATCTGTACTATGAAGGAATAATTTGAAACTGCGAAAAGTTCAATAAATCTCAGTATAAAGATGACAGAATGATGATATGTGGTATTAATCACTCATATGAATAACTTTATAAATTGGACCATGGACAAGACACCGCCCTCAGTGAGCTAAAAATTCATATCGACCGATTTCGACCGATTTCACAAAATTTCGACGTTACGCTATTACCTTGATGTGTCATTAACATAGTTTGAAAATCAGATCAAAAACATTCACCTTTCCACAGAACGCCATTTTGAATCATCCATGATCACTAAAACATCAGCTTCTTTACTTTACACTAGTTATCTCAAGCCTTAATGAAGATATCGAACTTAGCGAAAACTTAGCGTAAAAAGTGCCTGCCGCATGTGGCATGAGTAATTCTGCACAACTCAGTTAAAATGCTAAATTTAAATACATGGACGCGTTAGCATTTTTCTAACCACGTGGTCCTTAACGTTTCTTTAAAGTCTTTACAGTGTTTAAGTACTTTTAACAGAGGATGAAAGGAGTTAGTAACAGCGGCAAATACGAAACTGCAAAGCCTATAGGGATAACTGCATGGGGGCGTCTCACCAGTTGGGAACGACGACACATCGTCTGTGTAAATCGTCGTCTACGGGCAGCAACGGTAATGGTGGTATGGTCGGTGCTGTAGTAATGATGGCGGTGGCGGTGACGACAGCGTTGGCGCTCGTGTTACCTTCAACATTACTGTATGTTGCTTTGTTGCACCGATGTGGGTTCAACATTGGCATTTATACACTTTATCGATTTACAGTTTTCTTTAGCCGACTCGTTGGAATGGGATGCTGGCATCACAGCGCAAAACACGAAATACAAAATAATGAACAACAAGAAACTATACAAAAAAGTTCACACGGTTTATATGTGTATATACTTATATGTACTTATAAGTATGTATGTATTTATGTTTGTGTGAGCTTTTTCTTATATTTTGGTAGCGTCAAGCTAGGGTGATGGCCTCTGCCGGTTATTTTTGTAGCATTTATTGCAAGAAATGGCAAGAAATGGCAAGAGGACGTGCGACAAGCAGCCCTTCATAGTAATAAGTGCCAAGTAGTGACAATTTAGGATGCAGAGGGGGATTATAAGCTTTTATGAGTGTGTGCTACATAAAATTTTTCACTTTGAATTTGTGTCATTCGACGGATGACTTAATAAATGTAATAACTTCAGCGACGCCAACTTAAATCAACAAATAAAAGGATTCACTTCGAGTTGCATTCACTTATACACATTTACATATGTGTTTATGTGTGTGTTGACGTACGCAATACGCAATGATGCCAAGATGACGTAGACGCTCGTATTTGGGCACACATATTCATATATTAACCTTTGTAATTACAATTGTATGTGTGTACATAGAAGCCTAAATATTAATATGTATATGTTATTATAATTCGAATGTATATCTATATACATGTTTGATAGAACTGTAGCGACCGCTTACATCATACAAATTCGCAATGTAACCGATTCATCTAAACAAATAGAATAAATCGGCTAGCAAAACGATGTCATCCAGTTTGTATGTGAATGTGCGGAGCTAATGGCGCCAGACACATTCATACGTTCCTATTATCCAATTTTCCACGGTTATCACTTCTCAGTGAACGCCTGTCTTATTGCAGCGCTATATCTCGTGCATACATTACCAACAATGACTCATAAAAGTGTTCGGAGAGAAATTTGCTTGCAAAGTTGAACTATTTTTTTGTTAATTTTTTTATTTTATCTAAAAGCTTAAACCTTTTTTAACTAATTTTGAATTATGTTGATATGGTATAAATACATTGCAAAAAATAAGCTGTTACAAGAAAAAGTGTTTGTCACTTCATAGCATGGTAAATAGTTATTTGCTGCTTGTTCTTCGTTTGCTTTTTCTTCTTTTGAATATCGATTTTAGTAGTTTCTTATTTTGTGGAAAATCTGGTTTGGTAAAAGGAACATTAAAACTGCGCACAAGGCAGCGATGAGTGAGAGGCCATCTTCTTGTCTATTTTTCGATAATTAAATGTTTATAGATCATACTGATCTGAAGAATTCCGGACTGGTAAGTTTCATGAACATCAAAGTTTTATCCAAACAAATCTTAAATAGTTGAGAAAACGTGGAACTAGACTTAAAAAGGTATGATGAAAATGAAAACATTGGCTTACTATGATATAAGACAGTCAAATGTAAATGTGGAGTATAAAACCTTTTTCTCAAGTTAATTTTTACAGATTTATAAATAAAAATAATATTTACAACTGTTTTAAAACTATTTGACCAATATATGTTGAAACAAATAAAACCTATAACGGGATCACGACCAATCTTTACATTAGAACATTCTAAATTCTCTGAATTTTCTCTAGCAAAATTAAGATATTTCCATGAAGCTTAGTGAACATGAATGTGGAGGAAATGGAGGTGCTGAAATTGCTTTTTGACTTCAATCATAAGCCTTCGCTTGTTTTTATAGTCCTTCGCTTATTGTAGTAGTTAGCAGTTGACGAAGAAATTTAGAGGACGAAAAACGTCGTGAATAGATTTTCTTTTAATATTCAAGAATACAAAGTTAAGAGAAGTGAGTGATTTCAAAGAAAAAGTTAACCTTCCTTTCTGATTTACTTCGTTTATCTGAAATCATTTAGAAGTCACTGTAAACACATACACACACACATATCTGCAGTTATACAAATTTATCACTTTTCATTTATAAAATTGCGTAAATACATATATATTTTCATAGATACATTTAAATATACAATGTAAGTATGTGCGAATTTATTACGTAAATATGTATTGGGAATTTTTTCGGTCTTTCGCTACTCATTTATGGCCGTGCTGTCAATCAAAACAATCAGCTAAACAAAAACACGGTGCACTTGTTTTGATTTGATCCCAATTTTTATTCAACTTGGCTAAAAGACAACTGCCTTTTGTGCAGAACATTCGAATCTACCTTCTACCTTCGATGCGCGTTATTAAAATTCATGCACACATCCATGCATAAGCGGTGTGTATGTATTCATTTAAGTAGTTATGCCATATAAAGGAAGCTCAATCGTTTCTATGAAGAAAGTGTAGCATACTTTGCGGAGAAGGCAAGCAGGTAGGAAATGAAAGTGAACAAATATAAAGAACAAAAGCGCGTGTGTGTGTGTTGGTGTGTATTTTTGGTATGCCCCTCTTAACAGCGTTTACCAACACATGCTTATGTACGTCTCTGTGTGTGTATTTGTATGAAATTGTGTACGCGAGTGTGCAGCAGTGTGGTGAAAAGCAAAGGAAAGTGGTACATTTCAACGTCCGCATATATATAGTATAACGGCATATTAGGCGCCGAAGCACGATTTACGTCTGCATGCAAGTATATATGTGTGTGTGTGCCATTTTCATTGTAGTAAATTCAGCTTTGCCTATTATATATTATTTCTTTCCTTTTTCGACTCGTACTAACCATTTTGTATTGTTTTTTGCTTTTATGGCTGTTGTTCTTGTTGTAGATGCCGCGATTATTTGAGCTTTGTCTGCAAAGCGCTATTGTTATTTTGATTGTTTCCTCAAAGGATATTCACACAGCTTACGCCTGCTTAACTTCGTAGCTGCAATATTAAACGCGTTTATCCTATTTTCACTGTCACTTGCATTTGCACTTTTCAGTCTTTTTTGGTTTTAAAACGTTCACCCATGTGTGTACATGTGTATGTGTGTGACGATTTTCACGGTTGTGTGCATAATAGCTAACGATGTGTTGGCATTAAAATTGCACATTTCATTAATATAAATATTTGCTAATAAAAAAGTGAAACACTGTTGTTTTCCCGACGTTCTTTTCGTTGTATTTTTCGTCCGATTTTCATTCGGTAAGAATGTGTCGCTCACTCGATTCTATTATTCAGACTCCACTTGTACCGCGATTAGCACAATTTACGTTAACACTGAAGAGGTTTTCGTCGCAGCCCTTCCTTCCTGTGTACACTTTTTTATTTTCGCTCTCTTTTTTTGTTTTTATTATAGCTTTTTCATTATGTTTCTTTTTTCGGTATGACACACAACGGCAATAATGTTGGGAGTGTAAGAGTGGTGTTCGGTTTTGTTTGGGTGGATGGGCGCTATGGTGGTGGCGTTACAGTTTTCAGATACACAGAATATTATATTGTTGCGTACGTTGCAGAAGAAGCAGAAGGAAGAATAAAATTTCAAGTTGCTCGCTGAAAATTTTTCATATACGCCAGATCCGCACTACTTTTCAGGCGAAGAACAGCACTTCATTCCTCACTCTAATACATAAAATTATTAACTTGATTATTAAGTGCACTATATTATATTTCTTCAATTTTTATTTACAATAATTTTATTCAGTTTCTTTTTTCAATAATAACACATAGTGGCCAAGAGTGCGACCGTCCTTCCAGCAAGGGAAGACTGTAGAATTGTACTAAGATTTCACCACCGCATCGATTGTCACGATGGTACCACTGCTGTGCTACTGCTAAGCGACTGTTCTTACATTGCTTGCGTTGTCACAAGTTGGCGCTGTTGGGGCCAAAGCTGTCGTTACTGCTGTCGCTGCTTCCACCACGTCGTTGGCTGTCGTTTCATGCGCCTCTTTTGCTTCTATCTTTACGATTGTCGCAGAAGCTTGGCAGCTATAGTACAACAAGCAGTATTCGACTGACCATGGTGTCTATGAATTTCGCACTATTCACCACACAATCGCTGCGCTCCGTAAGACAGAGTCGAAACGTCAACAAGAGCAAAGATTTTTTACCATTAAACTGTGGATGTATATTCACTTATTCACGTACGCATGTACATTTAAACATAAATTTATTTGGATCCCTACAATCAACGGCAGTGGCGTTCGTATTTGTTTACTGTTACGCACCAAAAGTTCGCAGAGCGCAAGTACAGATTCATTGAGAGCAACCATGAGTGAGAGTAATAGAGAGTTTTTCTTTTGAGTATAAATAATTGATTATACTACAAACTGTTCGATAATGGCAACACCGTTATCCCAACTAAGCGCTTCAAATGAAAATTTGAATGAAATATCAAATCTACCAAGATATTATATAGTATTTTGCAATAACAGAATCAGACTTTACATAAATACTAGTACATTTAGACAGTAAACCAAATCCTGCAATAAAAAGATGGTTGTTAGACGATGCGCTAGTTCCAAGCTACAGTTTTTATGACTACTTCATAACGGGTGCAAAATTTTTGCAAAGTGGCTCGGTTGATACTAATTTTGGTCTGTTTTATTCATTTCTAATACGCCTAAATAAATGTAAAGTAAAATTTAATATACCACACCTGTTACAAATGAAATAATTGCAATGCTTGGAGTAGATTGAAAACGGACTCCTCCTCCTATTCAGCAAAAGTTTGGAATTTTCTCGTTTTATATTTCATTCACAGCTTCCGATATCAATTAAGATCTTATTTCTAAATATATAGAGAATATCAGCATTTACATATTTAATCACCTCGGCTATAAATAGTTTTTGCTTTTAATCGCTGATACTTAATAGGACAAGGATCTTAAGGTTGGCTTTCATGTATTAGCTCCCTAGCTTATGCCTCATTAGAGGTGAGACCTCTCACTAAAATAACCAGACTCCTCAATTCCGAATATCGGTGAAGAAATAAATTTTATTGTGGATGGGAAAATGTTTTTTAATCTTATTCGGGATAATTTCGGCCTTAATTTTAGACGAAATACTTTTAACAAAAAAAGCATTCATTTGTTTAATGATTTTCTTTAATGTTCGCTATAATATTTCACTTTATGCACTTTAACTATTTAAACCAACCATTATAAAATTGTTGTAAGGTGTGAAAAATAAATCAGTGGTCCATGAATCTTGTCTATATTGTTATTTGCTCAAGTTGAAATTGTACAAATAACCCATTAAATCTTCAAAGTAATTGAGTTTAGAGATGCGAAGATATAATGGTAATATTTTTAGTGGAAACAAGTACCCTCTGTTTCCGGCACTGGTATGAAATTATACGGATGTATTCTCGAAGAATGGTCTTTTTCTGAATGGATTCCTCTAAAGTCTTTAACAACTCACTAAATGATTCTGAACAAATCCCAATCTAAAATATAGAAAGACTTTTAACAGTTGTGACTTTGAATTTGTACGCAATTGGAACAAATTCCGAAATTTATGTCAATCTTGAAATTCAATGCGGAATCACTATAGTTTACAAACGCATTTAAAGGTATCCGATCCTGTTCTATAACATATGATAAAAATAAAAGCTGAGCCATTGAACGAGACAGCTTTTGGGGTGTTCAAGAAAAATATTCTACGAAAAATATATGAATCTTTACGCTTTGCCGTCGGCGAACATCACATAAGAATAATTGTACGAGCTTCATGAGAGATATTTCAGCGAATTAAGAATTAGTGGTCACACTGCCTAGGAAATGTCGTTTGAATATTTTCAGAATCTCCAACTATGAAAATACTTAATAATACCAGCCGTTGATATCAGATGAAAAGGGAGGGGTTTTGCAAATACCAAATCGAGAGGGACGTGACCCTACTTGGTCTTTCGAATTTTAGCTAACGAGTAGATAAAAGAAAGTATATAGGCGGTTCTAGGCCGATCAAGGAAAATAAAATAAAAACCTATGTTTGCATGTATGTTGCCAAAAATCTATCAACCATTGCATTCGGTTGCCTTCAAACGCCATTTAAACGCCTTAAAAGTGAGAACCAGCCGCTCTGACGCCTAACTGTTTACAATGAAAATCATGGTGACAAAACCACAATGCAAAATTGACATCATAAATTAAAATTACTTCCACCCTTCTTCACCTTTGCATTTGTGGAAACCAGATAACCAAATTTGACGTAGTAACTAGTCCTTAGCCTTAATAAAACTGTGTTCGTGTATGTATGTGTATACGTGCCGGTACCGGATCCGACCACGCGGGGATGTACATTCACGTGGCGTTGCTGAGAAGTACCTTCACATTCTGCGACGATTTGTAACAATTCCGATCGCAACAACGAGAATGAGTATTTAGCAGAATGAGATTGCACAGAATATCAACCACAAAAATGAAATAGCGAAAACCATACACAATAAAGCGACGCATACAATAATAAAATGGAATACCGGTGGAAAAAGGGGCGAGAACGTAACCATCAACAAGATTATTCCGCATAAAATAAATTGATTCCTGCTAAAAGTCAAAAGATACTCTCACCGAGGGGTGAGGATACTTTGTCCGAGGGGATACACACTTAGGGGGGGATACGCACATACATACATATAAACACGCATAATCATATATTTAAAAGAACTCTCGATCACTATAAATTTGTCCACAATAAGTTCCTTTATTGAGATCTCAAAAGGATTGCCGTTGCCTCATTTTACTGCACAAACACCCTCTTGCCATTCACAATGCTCCTTCGCCGTTTGTTTGTTTGCTTCTTTCTTAAGCGAAGTACACTCTTGAGTAGCAGTCTTCAAAATTTTATATGTACATATATACTCAGCTATATTCATATGTACCTAATGGCAAACAATAAACAACGCTCATACAAAGAAATCTTCTTCCAAATACATCGAGCATCTGTGTGCTGAAATTTCGATTATACAATTTGAGCGGCAGTGATCGCACTTACCTGTAGATATCAACGCACATACATACATATGAAATATATGTTTGCCTTACGAATAACGCATTGACACCTCTATGATTTTTTCTATGCGCATATTGTTACATAAATAAATTGTTATAGAAGCGTTCCGGTGGGCTATTGTCTAGCTCTAGCTAGTGTCCCTAAAATGTGTGTCAAAAATCACATATGCGATTACATAAGCGCATATGCATTCACAAGCGCACATACATACATATACAAATGTGTTCCATTGCGTCAGTTCCATGCCAGACATATTGGCGTTGTCAACAAGATTTCCACGGTCACTTTGATATCGATTTTAAACAATTTATTTAGCATGTGCGAAATTGAAGTGTGTGTGAGAGAGCGTGTAAAATTTGTATACGATCTCTATATCTGAAAATCGGACATGTCCAATTTGAAGTTGTTTGAGAACAGCTCGAAAAAACGATTTAACGGAGAAATTGAAATGCTTAAAATAGCTTAAACATGGTCTACCATATTGATTTATGTACACAGAGAACTTGTCAGAAATGAGCTCTACTGAGTTCCTCTCCAACGTTCACTTGCGAAAGTGCTCGTGGTACGATTTCAATAGTTAACCCGCTGAGAATGACACTGGTTCATATTAACCGAAAAGTTATAGTCCATCATGTTTTTATTTAAATACTTACTGGAATTGAAAAAAATATTCACTCGACTTAGCAGTACATCTTTTTAAATTGCAATAAACCAGTGTCCTGGTCCATACAATTATAGCATCGTGATTCGCAGCGGATTAAAAAAGTTGTGAGAGAGCTCTGCAATAGTTGACTGGGGCGTATGTATATGGTTTCCTGTTATCCTGTTCCCAGGTGAATGATTACAGATCGAAATCGTTTTAACAACTGAACTCTGTTCCCGAGAGTCCAAAACTTTTAGGAGTCTTTCAGCGGCAAGAGCATGGAGAGTGTTGAGTTGAAAACCTATATCTCCGATCTGTGCCCAGTTTTTTGCATTTGCAAGGAATCCTATTAAAAATTCCCCTTTATAATTGATGCAGTGGTCGAAAGCAAACTGTGAGACCGAAATATGTGTTTTATATTTGGTTATTGGCTTTGAAGCTATGATCTTTTCACCACAAAATGAAAACAAGTAAAAAATTTAATAAGAACATTTTCAAAGTAATTGATATTAAATCCTCAAAAGCATATATAAATATATTTCGCAGAATTTTTTTTAACAAATCAAATTCGTACATTTGTAAGTCTTTTCAAGGATTTTATTAATTAGCAATTAACCTCTCTTATTCAGAAGGTGTCAACAGGTATCAAGTGTTCATGGCTGAGGTTCAATTGTCCTGCTGGTGTCAATTGTCGCATCAAAGTCGGCAACTTCTGACAGTGCGGCTGATGGCGGCTGCGTGTAACAATCGTGTGGCAATTGTCAAAAAGAAAAAACATCAAACGTGCGCCGTCATTTCGATGTATTATTTATAATGGATACTTTTTCTTATGTATGTGTGTTTGCTTAAGGAAAAGCAACACAATAAGCGATTTTCTGCAATATTTTTCAAATGTCTCTTTTACATCCTAAACACTGTGCTAACACCACAATTGATATATTTTCCTAGCAAAGATGACAACCACAAATAATTGACTATCAGTTACAGATTGGTGGTTTGATTTGAGACTCAGTAACGAGGTTATTCGTTTGTTTTTGTGTATTTGGAACAACTTATAAAGAAATTAAAATGTTTACCAAAAATCCTCTTAATTTATCTTGAGATCAATAATGGATTATAAATGCCGAGAGTGTTCGCGAGTCCTTTTTACCAATATTCACTAAGCCACTAACTTTTCTATTTTATTTGATGTGTTCTAGACGATAAAATATTTTTGCGAGAAAGAGCTGGTAGTTTGGGATTTGTTTTATTTTTGAAAGTTTAGTATATTTTTACCCGTTTCTACTCTTCTGATCACCACCACAAACATAAAATCTTGGTTGAGTATTTAAACTATAAACTATAAACTATAAACTATTTTCAAATGCTGATTTGTTTCCTATATTTTAATATGTCTAACCGAATTTAAACTTACTTCCGAAAAGGAAGCTCCGAAAATGGGTGAAATCGGTATACCTTTCTCTTACCCTAAAAACCTCATTATGAAGATTTTCGCAATTATAATCGAATAACCGAATATATTTTGCTTAGTATAATGAAATTCGGTTCTGAAATTGTGTTTGGCTTCAAAGTAGATATCGATTATTAAGCAAAATATACTAACAGATGAGCATGTTATTTACAGCGTAAGTTAATATGATTCTAAAACATGAGAGCAATCGGACCGCTCTTAGAAAAAACTTTCTGATGTTAGTACTATATCAGATTGGTCCAAATTGTTGAAGATTTAACTTAAATATTTCATCTTTCGAGATTTTATTTTAATTAAATATCTTAAGGAAGACATTGTGTAGGCTAAGCCAGTTTTAGATTAATGGAATTTTGTGCCAGCTCGTGCTAAGAATTTTGTCATAATCTTTCATTTTCTTTTCTTGAAGTAAAATCAATATTATATGTCAATGACTCATAATATATTGATAATTCGTTGCTAAATACTGGACAAATTTGAACTCTACAGCAGCATTATATTCAGTGGGTTATCAAGAAATCCGATATTATGTAAACAATCCACTGACGATTTTGAGACTCAAGATGAATATCGAACAACGATGATTCATGAGAAAGAGCTAAAAACCGTCACGATAATCTATGAAATCTGGACTCTACTGCAAACTTGTCAGGAAAAATATTAGTTTCCTACTATTATTAGCTGACTGAAATCAAATTAGTTTGCAAAACATCAAATTTATACATACCGTAGAACAATTTATTAGTGAGTGTTTTTATTTGACATCAACGATTCTAAAAATTATAGTTATTATTTATATCGCTATTTGCTTCACTGAATGATATTTATTATACTCTCGCAACATGTTGCGACAGAGTATATTAGTTTTGTTCACCTAAGGGTTGTTTGTAACACCTAGAACTAAACGAGTTAGATATCGACATTTATATATATATGTAAATGATCAGGATGAAAAGACGAGTTGAAATCCGAGTGACTGTCTGTCCGTCCGTCCGTCCGTGCAAGCGATAACTTGAGTAAAAATTAAGATATTTTGATGAAACTTGGTACATGTGTTCTTTGTCACCGTAAGACGGTTGGTAATGGAAATCTGACACGCCCACAAAATTCCATTTATCGAAAACAGATAAAATGCTTTAACTAAGCAGCAAATTAAGATATAAAGGTGTTATTTGGTAAAGAGTATTCTAGTAGGGTGGGACATCTGTAGGCAAAAATTTTTGTAAAAGTGGGTATGGCTCCGCCCCCAATAGGTTTAATATATATATCTCGGAAACCGTTAAAGCTATATCAATCTAACGTACTCCGACTAAGCTGTTCTAGCATCTCTTCATATACTGAGAAAATGAGTGAAATCAGATAATAATCACGTCCCCCTCCCATACAAAAGTTATGTAAAAAGCTACTAAAAGTGCGATAACTCGCTGAAGGAACACGTTAGAAACATTAAATCTTGCAGCGAACATCATACGGAAGAGTTGCATAGGAATAGGTGTAAATTTTTGGTTGTGGGCGTGGCTCCACCAACTTTTAGGAGAAATCCCATATCTCAATAACCCCTTAATCAATTTCAATCAAATTTAGTACGTGACATTATATTTGTATTTTCATGTCACTCTGTGAAAATGATCGAAATCGGATATAAACCACGTCTAATTCTCATATAACACACTTTTAAGTTTCATCTGATCCTTTCACTTTAAAGAAGATAAATCAAGTACCAATTAAGATATGAAAATCAAACTTCGTACAAAAGTGTCTTCAGGATATGTCATCTTGTGCGCAAAAATAGACGAAATCGGATTAGAACTTTTCAAGCCACCAGATACTCAATATTAGGACCTCAGTGCCTCTATTTGACTTTTTATCAAAAATATCGGGAAATCTGTAAAATATCGTAATGAAATTGGAACATTATCTTTCCATGATAATAATGTGCTCTGGTGTCAAAGATGGTGAAAATCGGGTTAATACTTTCCATAGCCCCCATATACCTAATATAAGGATTTTCAATCTTCCTGTAGACTTTATACCATATATAAGGGTCAATATATGAGTTATCTATCTGAAATTTAGAGAACGTCTCTTTCTGATAATAGTGTGTCCATGTGCTTAAAATGGATAAAGTCGGGTAAGAACATTCTCTAGCCCCCATGTACCTAATATACAGATTTTCAAACTCTGGGTAAACTTTATACCATATATTTCGGTCAATATGTAAGATATCTTAGCAAAACTAAGCGAACGTGTAATATCCCATATACCATAGATTACTGCCGCAAATGTGTGAAATCGGTGAACAAATTATCCCAGCTCCCATATACTACATATAATGATTTTCGCTATTCTAGCAGACTTTATGTCGAATATGTCGGTCACTGTGTGAGTTACCTTCACAAAATTGAGTAAAAACATGTTCCCTAAAATACTCCAATAATGAGAAGAGTTAATGTGATCAGTGCAGATCTTCTTCTATCCCAAAAATGCCCGATATAAGAATTCCCGACTTTCGATCTGACTTTAAACCGTTTATGTTGGTCAATATGTGTGATATTTTAATGAAATTAAGTGGATATGTTTTCTTAAACACAATGTGATTTCACGCTGAATATGAATGAAACCGGTCTAGACCGTGGTCTAAGCCCCATATTCCTAAAATAATAATTTCCTTTTCTCTGGTTTACTTTTTCCTCATGTTTCTAATATATTTATTAAACCACTTTGGTTGAGTTTTATCGCATATATCACTTTTGAGTTAATTTGATAGATTTTAATATAAATATCTCGGACACGAAGCAAAATATAGAAACGAAAGTACTTGAGTATATGGCCTATAATATAAGTTAATAAGGTACCAAATTTGATTGCAATCCATTGACAATTTCTTCGAATAATGAATGTTGAATTCTTCCGCAACACTTTTTAATATAAAGTTGTGCCAGCACCTGAAAGCATATCCCCGCCTCTGATCCTTGCACATTGCGAGAGTATAAAATGTTCGTTTACACCCGAACTTAGCTCTTTCTTACTAAAGTTGGAAATTCTGAGGCTGTCAAAGTAGAACGGACATTGTTTTTAATTAAGAAGTTTTTACTGTATTGTTAAAAATATATTTTCTTTCATTTATATTTTTTAAAACAAAAATCGATGACCTTTGTTCCATAGTGAACTAGAAATTTTTTTGTTTAATTTAAACTAGTATGAGTAGTATTAGTATAAGAATTATTATTAGATTATTAACTAATAGTACTAGTATTAGACTAGTATTAGAACTAGTATAGTATGACATCTCTTAAGAAATCAACACGTTAATAATCCATTTACTTGAATGAAAAAACTAGTTGACCAACTAGTTGGGCTTATTTTTCATGCTAGTTGCAAAGTAGATTAAATGTAACTAGTTGAATAGACTGCAGGGCATATAGATAGGGCAAAAAAAAAAGTATGCAACCGCATTGAGTCGGTTTATATCAGAATTTTTGTATCGCTTACTTTTTTACCACGACGCATACAAATACACAAATAAATTGATAAAATTGCGCATTTTCGTCACAGATCGGTAATGAATGAAATCTCATCCATCATTTTTACATTAATTTCCTTTTCACTTTCCACAGCAAAAATGGCACAAAAATAGAGAGTTTTCATAGAAATTGTCATGTATGTATTTAACATTTTGGTTTTCGAGTAATGTTTTAGTTTTGTATAATAAAAGCGGCACGGAGTAGGAATTAGATACATAAGTTCATATGTGTGTATGTGTACTTCAAATGGAAATGGAATGATGTGGATGGTTCTGATCAATCAAAAGCGAAGGTGACAATACAATCAAATGCACTTTGTTTCACTTTTATGTGGAACAATGAAGTTTTGAAATTTTTCGTGTTAATATTATTTAGACTGCCTTTTTCCAGCGTACAAAGTTCAAAAATGAAAGTGTGCTCGTTTTGACCGAACAACTTACATTGATGCCTCGAAGCAAAACTCTGACTTATGTGGCAAAGATAAATAAATTGCAGGTTTGCAAAAATCATTGCAACATGATGAATGTCATCTGCAGTTTCCATTGTGAAATAATGCAAAGAATTTAACACCTATTTTATGCATCTTTACTGAAGAAGAAAACAACAACGCAGTGGGTGTCAACACATGCTATGCAGGAGAACTAATAGTCAACATACAAATATGAAAATTCGAAAATTCAAAAATTCGGTAACTCAGAAATGAAGGAAATATTTTCATCAAGTCATTCAACCATTCATTCACTGGTTTATTCATCCTTTCCGATTACACGGAGAACCTGGGCACAGATGTGCCTATCATTGCAATTGTCATCTAACCTAAACACTATATATACATGCATGTAGAACAGTTTTGTTTTAATCTGGCCCACGATGCCGGCATAGCCCCTTCGGCTTGGCATTGTGCGGAAATCGGCTATTGTCGCCGGTGACTAAGTGTGAAAAGGCTTTGCAATAACCGAATCTTTCAAAAAATTCAACACTTCTGAGTATGCATACTTGTATTCATACCTATGTATGTATAAATGCTACTATGCGCTTGAATGGGGTTTGAGCAAAAACTGCTTGCACACACTGTATTGAACCGCATGTGGCTTGACCATTCATTTACGGCCAGTGCAATTGTTTACTATTTTTTTTAATTTGCATTTGACTTTTCGTCATTGTCAACGACCCGAAAATATTGAATTGTCAATGGCGAAAACCACTTACGCTTGCCCAACTTCATTCAGAGCGATTAAGGCATTACGGTAGCCAACAACAGAAACACACGAAGGTGTGCAAAATACTAGCATTCGGATTCATTGAAGATTCGGATTCGACATGAAGCCCATGCACTATAGATCAAATAAACAGTTGTACTCATTGTGAAATTGAAAAATGGAAAATGGAGTTGTATGTATGTATGTGTGTTTGACGGATGGAAAAACGGATGGTTTTTGGCGCACAGCGTATAAATGACTATAGAACACACGGGAGCAAGCAAATCTGTTATAATCCTTAAAGCGTATTATCTGCCAAATTGAATAAAGTTTAATAGATTAAAATCAGAAATGTATCATTACAGGCGGCCATCGTGTGTCAAAAAGCAAAATAATGGAAAACAGAGAGATTTTGAATTTAGAATGCTGCAATATTTCAGTAAAAATATAAATATGTATATTCCTCATAGAAAAATTTTTTTTCCGTAATTTTCTGCCTATAACTGTATAACAAATTTGCCAGAGCTTTCACCTATTCCTCGTTCACAATCGTACCTATTCGTTTACTTATTCATAAAACATAGAGCAGGTGAAACTAGCGACGCAGTTAATTAAGGCGACGTAGGAATTTTCTTCGGTCAGATTCATAAAGCCCATCGTATTTTTGAGGTATCAACCTCAATTATATTGAAAAGTTGACCCCTGTATTCATAAAATATGCTCTCAACGCCAGTAACAATGACTTCTTACCTTCCAGAATTTAACGCTCTTAACACTCAAGTATTTTGATATTTTCGTTTTCTTTTAGCAAATTTTATGGAATAAAGCTTGAACAACCCAAGTAATGCTTTGGAAAAATGAACTAGTTAACATTTTCTCTCAGCAAACAGAGATAGGATAAAGTGAGATGTGAGATAGGGTAAATTTAACTGTTTTTTCATATATGGAAACATTCAGAATTATTGGAAATCCCATCAGGGGCTAAAGACAATTTAAAAATTAATTTATTTTTCGGATATTGAAACTAAGAACTGAAAATTAATTGCATTTAAATTTTTGCATTATTATTAATATTTGTTCACAACCAAATTGCGTTTGTCCCACTGTGCCGTTATTGTTATTGGCCGACTCTTTTAAATGCAAATAACATGAAATAATCTACTTCTCTTAAATTCACAAATATCAATTTACTTATAGCACACAACAACTTACACGCGAAATAGTGGACATATATGTACAATGTATATACACTTCTACATATAAATATATGGTATGTAAATATAGTCACACTTATAAAATTCAGGTAAAATACGCCTTAGATAGCGGTTATGTGACATAAATTCAGCACGAACACTTCCGATACAGATGTGTGAGGGGCACTACTTAAATTGTCAAAATCTAAACAAAAGCGACGTATTCCAAATTCAAAGCCAGTATTTTAATGGTCAGTTGGGTAAATTCAAAATCAATGGTTGGACTACTCGCTGATGCTTTATGTAGGAGAATGAAGTGGATTACACGGTTATGATCGGATTTGAGGCTTTTGAAGAAATAAATATGTCAATGACATCAAGAAGAAACTAAAAGAATTTTGTAATCGCCTAAGTGGAAAACTGAAAAACCTTGATTTTTTACTTACAGATGATTTTCGCACAATTGACGCAAGAACCGGAATAAGATTTAGAAATCATACTTACCCAATTATGTATTTGCAATATACATATGTTTGCACATAGAAGAGAGAAATGATCATAACGGAAATTAAAGCAGGAAGAAGACACGTGGTAAGAAATTAGAAAAGATCTTCACTACAAAATAAACAAAATGCAGGAGTCTATTAAATATCCACAGAGTGGATAATAAATATCATTAATTCCGAAAAACTTAAGGAGTTTAAAAAAATATATTTTAATTCACTCTCACAGATTATTCGTGCAACTTCAATGATTGCAGCACGAGAATATGTGGCTTCTTCATTACAGTGATATAACCGCTTGTAATGCTATCTCTATTTAATTAAGATAGTATATTGAATATATGCCAGCTGTTTGTTCGATTGGTCAAATTTCACGTTTTGACAATTTGAAGAATATTCTATGAAATTAAATTGAAGAAACTAGTTTAGTTAATTTCTTACACAAAACCAACTATGCACAAAACCGTTAAAACATTACACTGCGGTTAAAACCAGTAGCTACAACAATTAAAGAAAACATCAGCTTTATAAAAGATTGGTAAAATATCCCTGTAAAGCAGCAGTCAGAATCGTCAAAACTTTTAATATAAAGTAAACAACAGAAGAGTGCAGAAAAAAGCGTATCTAGCAATGTTGAGAATCTATACATATGAATATATGTCAATTTAAAGTCCCTAATTCTAAGAAAGATCGAAATAAAAATGAATGGAAAAAATTAAAATGAAAATCTACCGAAATTTTAATGGAAAATTCCGGAAGTAAATTAAAAAGTAACCAGTTAAAGTCGAGTTAATATCAAAAATCTTTTCAGTTTTCAATGATGATCAAAGAAAATAGGATGTTAGTGTTTGTATAGCTGTGAATAAATCTATCTTATAGAAATCTAACTGATTTCACTGCAGATCACCGGATGGTTCTTTGCTTGCAATTGCGTATTTTTAGAACCGGAAAGAACAAATTTTATTGAGGGTAGGGCATTTTCATTTCTATCTCTAGTCGAAAACGGCAGACATATCCAACGTTTAGATTCAACAAGAACACTGGCCAAATATTTGGAAGATAATATAATATTTATACTCAAAAAAGTTTCGGCGCATCCGTTTTCAGATATAGTAATTTTCAAAGTATAGTAGTTTCATGACTCCTGTAAAGAAAGAATTAGCGAGATCCTGAAAGTATTTTTAAATGTCGAGTTACTTTTTCAAGGAAGCTCAAAATCACTCGAGAATTTCATATAGTTATGTGAAATGCCTAAAATGTTGGTTATGATAGCCGACTCCAATTACGATGAATCGACTGTCAGATGTGGAGAGGCCCTTGAACTCAACTATTCCTAGTGATAGTTGAAAACGAAAGAATATACTTCAAAGTAAATATATTTAAGTTTTGATATCAAATCAATTGCGATCTTTTAAATGAAAAAATTAAAAAGTTTTAATTTTGACCGTAAATGATTTTTTGTTTTTCACTTTCTATAGCATAATAGTAATGTTTGATAATTTATGTACCAAATATATCACACATATATCATTTAAAAGTTCTTTTAACATCTGCAGCTCTAGGAACGCAATTGTATATACGCGCCTATAAGTACCAAAGCATCTAAGACATCTAAAAACATAATTTGTACTATTACATAGGCATACATATGTCTTATTTACATTAATATGTATGTATCACTGCAGCATCTTTACGCGCTGAATCCATTTGATATTATGGGCACAAGTCAAAAGCAAGGAATATGTGGAAAAGTATTAGAGATTTTATTTATTCGATTTTGAGCCTTATTTCCAATAAATCGCATTGTGCTATGATACTATGTTAAAAACCAAAGTTACAAACAATCACAGCGACCACAAAGTGACGTACAAGGACATCCTCAATCACGAATATACACGCACAAGGACACATTTCCGTGGCCGAAAGTATCTGCCATTCGGTTTTACAAATCATCCCCTTCACCACGTAGTTCGCGTATAAAGTGGCAGAAGCCACCATTGCTACCACATTTTTGGTTTAAGTTGCCACGAGTTGAGTGCAGCATAAATTAATCGATACCTTTTGGACGGATACAAGTACATACTTGTATGGTTAGCTAGGCGTGTATGTGCGCATGTATGTATATGAGCAGGTCCATAAGTGCTACTTATCATCTTCGTAGAATGCGCCCGAGTCACAATCAATATCACCGCTTAGCGTATTGTCAACACCGCACGCGGCTTCGTTGGCTCAGCCTGCGTCCAGTGTCCTTTGTGTTGCTTTTATTTGTGTACCATTTGGTTGTCTCTTTGCTCAATAGTTACCACTAGTAGTCTGCTGTGTAGCATATATGTATGTACCCCTCATATACGCTATTTATATATTGTATGTATATAAATTTGTCCGTGCGCTTTGCTTTTGTTTATATGTATGTATCCACAGATGCGCGTTTATAACTATGACAACCCTAAGAGCCGCCCATGTCATAGCCATTGTACTAAATTTCCAAGTGCTACACATTCAATATCATTTTTTCTTTGTCATTTACGATGAATCAGTCCGAAAACCATTCATTCGAATAAAAAGAAGTGAAATAAAATGAAACCAACTGCCTCAACAACTAATTTGATTTATGTTTTACGCAAAAGTGCGGTTTACGTTTGCAGAGCGCATCTCAGTTTAGGCCTTCAAAGTTTATAGGCACGCCGAGGTATCATTTCAATAATAAACTCTTACTCTTATTTGACACCTTGATGAATTCTCGCTCATTTTATAGGCCGGAAAGCCGAGATTTCTTAAATATTTTGTTTTATTTATCTTCTTCTTTATTTCGTATACACTCGACTCGATATTTACATACATACGTATCCGCATTAAACAAATTTCAATACACGATTTTTACGGGTTTTAAGGAAGATTAATATTAAGGGCAGGACTTCTTCAAACGCAATATAACTACAAATTTCGATATTTACAACATTTAAAAGATAAATATGAACAATATCAGCCCTCTTTTTAATTTTTTCTATAACTGTTTAAGGCATTTTGATCCGAATAAGCACATCAATGTTTTGACGTGTTCTCTCGAAGTCAGTTTTATTTCGCAAGTCTCTTTGAAGAGATAAGGAAGCTGAGAAACGCAAAGTGGCTGCCACGCGATCTTACAATCGTTCAAAAAAATAATAACATCAATATATGCACTATATAAACAAAAAAGCGAGATTAAGTAGCGTCATTGCCTTGTGAATGCTGACGTAACAAAGAAGTCTTACATCATATTTTCTTACCATTTGATAAAATTGGACTGCTGGATTGGAAAATTGGAGCATTAACCCAAAGGTAATATTTTCCAGGTTCACACAACATCCTTGACTTTCCTATGAACTTTAAATAATTAAGTGATAACAATTAATGTGTATTTGATTGCTACTTACGAAAAAAATTAGATTATAGAAAATGCTACAAAGTATTATGAGGAATCTGCTCTTTAAAAAAACGGAGGTATGTAAATTAGGGTATGCACATATAAATATGAAGGATTCAGTGAGAGTGGTGAGAGCATAGCAACCGTGCATAATGCGTATTTAACGGTGATAACATCAAAAAAATTATGAAATATAATATATATTTTTACGTTTGAAAATATAATTTTTTTATACACAAACGTCAATCATGAAAATCAAATATTCGTTATCGCGTTTCATAAGCCTATTAAGGTTATAGAAAAATAGAACTTTCAAACGTGCTGTAGGTAATCCCAGCCGAGGCTAAAAGGAGAATATTTTGAAGCAGAAAAACAGTTCGGTTCAAATTAGATGAGATGGCATGACACTCCAAAACAAAGTCAGTGATATTTTTTAAAATCGTACTCGCCACGGAGTTCCTTTTGAAAAGAAGCCTTACATTTATCTGCAAGTTTAGCTATTCTAAATTTAGATTAATTCTATATTTTTTTTACATTTTCAAGTACTACCTCGAAAACTCTCATTACTTGAGTATAAACGTTATCCAAAAATCCAGTTAGAGTTAAAAAAGATGTAAGCTTACACAAAATTTGTTTTCACCAATTCATTTTCTCGCCATTTCTCTGCTCGCTATCTTTGCGCGCTGCTCTCTTATCAAAAAATGTACATATAAAAGCAACAAAAAATGTTGTTCAAAGTTTAATTCGATTCATTAATGATACCGAGATTTGTTTTACACATTTCAGACCAGCTTTACCGTTGTGAATGGCTCAAATGACAAAGTATTGTATCGATTTTAAAAACTTAAGGCTTTGAATGAACTATAACTGTTTATAGAAAGCGTAAGGCATGGATGCTGCTCGAAACTAAGGAATTACTAAAATGTTTTTTGCGCGGTAGGAAGACTTTCTTCACCAAAGAAAGAAGCGCAATAAAAATTCGAATGCGTCCGAGGGTATGTTAGCGCGAGCTTGCACCGCAAGTGTTGCCAGTTTGTTTGAACTATTAGTACAGTTTGTTCGACTCGCTTCTCTAAAACGCCGAGCGAATCGAAGACAGCTTATATTTCAATCAAAATTGTTTGTTTTACTATATTTCATTTTGAATAACCTCAATGTATATACAAATTAGAAGCTTGAAATCCATTGCATTCGGTTTTAGTGAAAGACTGACTGTGTATATACACATATTTCAGAAAGAAGCCGAAGCATCCTTTCTTATTTACTTGTAGATTTAATATTTATTTAAGGAATTTCCAAAGTTAAGGCAAAACTAGTACATGTTCAATCCTTAACTAACCATATTGACATAGATTTAAAAAATGTTTCTTATACTGGGATACATCGGTAAGGTAAATGTCTTAAATAAATCAAATACGCGAAATATGCTGACATTTAAAATGTGCATATGAGGGATTTCCCGACATTAAGTTCGCTGCGCGCAAATGCTAAACGCAGTAATGTCTACCTACATCTTTCGAAGAAAATGAGAAGAGACCTCTCTTACCTTGGTTCTATGCCTTTCATAATTAGTGAAGTTCTTTGTATGCAATGTGTTCCGAATATATTTTCGCAGACGGATTTGTGCTATTGCTAAATGTAATATGTGCGGCTACTGTAAGGACAAGTCTCAAGACATCCCTTTACGTCTCAAATACCCACAGATTATCAGCAATTAGTATTCTATTCATTATAGCCTTTATGAGTAGGCCAAGTTATCCCAAGCTATTGTAAGGGAAATATGAATATGTGGAAAGGGTTAATAGTTACAGCGCATTTGTAGCGCAAAGATGTATTGATGGTATTTATGAATGGAAAATCATATCATATTGGATTACACGAATGTATATACTTCAGCTTTTGTAAAACTAGAATTTGTTTTTGTAAAACTAAGAATATAATTTGACATCTACATAGAAAACATTTCAGAAAACGTCGTTATAAGTTTTAACATTTGCTCCAAATGAATGACAAAATATACATCTGTTCATTCTGACTTTTGCTGTAAACGGCTTATGTCTGAAGAATCTATTCTTCTCCACAAACATTGAATATTGATGAGGCACCAAAGTTTGAAAAAAACTCAGACTAAATATGACTATTATTAATATATTTATAGTTGTTCGCTATCTTTCATTCGGAAGTACTTCTTAAACAAAAGTATAACTTCAAGAAACATAACTCTATTCACCTCACAGTTAGGGTGGAATATAAAGGAGCCTAAAATTATGTCTAACGTAGGACGTAGGAGAGAAGAGGTGGAAATTGTAAAATCAATAAAAGTCTAGTCTATGATGAATCAAAAATAAAAGAGTTTCTAAACAAATCAAGAACGAATGTTTTCAAGTTCAGAAGCGTGTTTTTAGCTGCAAAATTGCACTTTCCGCTACTTCGGTTTTGTATTTCTTTACTAAATATCAGAAAGCTTTTAAAATTCACTTTAATTTACTTCTTTATGAGTTTTCTGGGTATCAAAGATTAATCTCTCCTGTTTTGAACATTTATTTGTGAATACAAATACTACAAGGTTAGTTACATTTACATTACAGCAACATTTAGTTACTGTTATTTTTAAAAGAAGAATATTATATGTTGTTCATTCTTAGAAAACGGCGAAAATGAGCAAGATTCAACTCCTTAACGACAGACAAAACATCAGAGAAAAGTTTAAGACTATTGAATGAAATTGAAAGAAATCGCTAAATAGAGCTTTTTTGTAGCGCTTATGGCTTAGCGGGCGTCCCTAATATTTAAATACATGAAAAGGATTACATGTTTACGTTCTACGAAGAAAAAGTCGTGCGTACACGTGTCTTATGTACATTTATAGCTGTTTGTTTAAATATCCCAAGCATTACGATGTGAGAGACCTTGACAAACCTATCCTTAACAGCTTCGCGCGTATATATACATATGTGGTATAATCTCAAAACTGATTTTACACTCCTACCTACATTTTTTAATTGTTTATATTATTCCTTTCAAGGTGCAAAATGGGCATGATGTTCATCAAAATTCGGTTATTTGGTTTGAAAAATTCGAATCCTTTTTCTATACTCTCGTAGCATGTTACTACAGAGTATATTAGTTTTGTTCCCATAACGGTTGTTTGTAACACCTGGAACTAAACGAGTTAGATATAGACATATGTATATATACATATAAATGATCAGGATGAAAAGACGAGATGAAATCCGAGTACTGTCTGTCCGTCCGCCCGTCCGTGCAAGCAATAACTTGAATAAAATTAAGATATCTGGATGAAACTTGGTACAAGTGTTCTTTGTCATCGTAAGACGCTTGGTATTGCAGATGGACGTAATTGGACATCTACCGCGCCCACAAAATGCCATTAATCGAAAATAGATAATGTGCTATAACTAAGCAGCAAATTAAGATATAAAGGTGTCATTTGGTATAGAGGATCCTAGTAATCGGATTATAACTTTTCAAGCCATCAGATACCTAATATTAGGACCTCACCTTTATCGAAAACATCGGAGAGGACCATATTTTCATGATAATAATGATCTCTGGTGTCAAAGATGGTGAAAATCGGGTTAATACTTTCCGTAGCCCCCATATACCCAATATAAGGATTTTCAATCTTCCTGTAGACTTTATATCATATACAACGGTCAATATATGAGTTATCTCTTTGAAATTTAGACAGCGTCTCTTTCAGATAACAGTGTAACCATGTGCTTCAAATGGATAAATTCGGGTAAGCACATCCTCTAGCCCCCATGTACCTAATATACGGATTTTCAACCTCTGGGTAGACTTTATACCATATATTTCGGTCAATATGTCAGATATCTTAGGAAAATTAATTGAACGTGTAATATCGGATATACCATAGTTTACTGTCGAAAATGTGTGAAATCGGTGTGCGAATTATCCCAGCTCCCATATACTACATATAATTATTTTCATTATTCGAGCAGACTTTATTCCGAATATGTCGAATATGCCGATGTGTGTAAGTTACCTTCACAAAACTGAGTAAAAACATGTTCCCTAATATACTCCAATAATGAGAAGAGTTAATGTGATCAGTGGAGATCTTCCTCAATCCCAAAAATGCCCGATATAAGAATTCCCGACTTTCCATCTGACTTTAAAACGTTTATGTTGGTCAATATGTGTGATATTTTAATGAAATTAAGTGGATATGGTTTTTTAAACACAATGTGATTTCGCGCTAAATATAAATGAAATCGGTCTAGATCATGGTCTAAGCCCCATATTCCTAATATAATAATTTCCTTTTCTCTGGTTTACTTTTTCCTCATGTATCTAATATATTTATTAAACCACTTTGGTTGAGTTTTATCGCATATATCACTTTTGAGTTAATTTGATAGATTTTAAATAAGATACCAAATATGATTGCAATCCATTGACAAATCGGCGAGTCGAATAATGAATGTTGAATTCTTCCGCAACATTTTTTAATATAAGGTTGTGCCAGCACCTGAAAGCATATCCCAGTCTCCGATCCTTGCACATTGCGAGAGTATAAAATGGCCGGTTACACCCGAACTTAGCACTTTCCTACTTATTTTCTTTTGTTTTGTTTTCTTTGTTTTAAAATTATAAAACTTATATACCTAGATGATAAATACGAGTAATGCAAACTAGTTTTGCCGACTAATGACCTGGCAAAGCCCGAAACTTTATGGAAAACAAGTAAGGATGAGCCAAGTTCGAGTGCAGCCGAATATTATGCTCTCTCGCACTTCGTAAGATTGAAAGCCATGTATATATTTCCTGGTATCAGCAAAGCTTTAGGATAAAATGAGTACTATAGCCATTTGCAAGGCGCCAACGACGTGTAAATAATTTCAGGTGTTGGCAAATCTAATATTTAACTGAAGCAAGCTTCATGTTTCAACGCAATTTTGTTAAGGTACGAGTAACTCACACATTGACCGATAGATTCGGCATATCTTACACATTGACCGATATATACGATAAAAATAAAGAAAATCATTATATTGGGTACATTTTCATAATACATATATTACGAAAATAAAGTATTAGGGTGTTTTAAAAATATATTGCTAAGTTTCTATTTGATATCTTCATTGATACTTTGATTCTTTTATTATAAGCGAACACATTTCATGCAATTTAAAATGATGTCATATGGAAAGTAGACGTGATTGTAGTTCGATATAGCCCATTTTCAAACGATAACATAAGGATATCAGAAGAACGTTTAATTGGTTCAAATTGTTAGAGTATTTTCTGAGTTATGAGCTTTACCTAAACGTGAGCGGTACCACGGTTACAGTTGAACATAACATTTGTTTGTGGAGGTAGGTGGGGTTATTTTCCCATTTCACAAAATTTCACACTTTATCACGAAATGTTTTCACCCAGTATCTATACCACATTGAATATATATGTATGCAATATATTTTACAATTCAAATTTAATATAACTTCAAAATTATGGACGTGGTTACGCACTTTGGAAAAAAAAACACTTTGAATTTTCTTTAACCTCAATACTTCACAGTTTTTAGCTTAGACAGGAAATCTAACAGAAACCCTGGCCACAGCAATAATCATGATTGCATTTAATATTGATGATTATGACAATGACTCCAAATGGAATCCACTGAACTGTTCCTCTGCATTTTAGCGCAGCACCATAGGTTGCGACATGCCCGCAAAATCAGAGGGCGCGCTTAATATGCACACCCCCAAAAATTTAACGGTTTACATACATATAACAACTACTATAGCAAATGGTAGAAGCACACTTCAAATGTGACATCGATATCGCTAACAATAACAAAAACAACAATGGCAACAGAAAAACTTCAAAGCACTCAAAAAACCCGTTACGAGGGGAGAGTTCATAAGGCGCGCGATATGCTGTTGCGGTGACTGTTTGCATGGAGTGGAGGTAGGTTGAAACGGAGGCTGATAACTTTCTTACAAAAATTGCGCATCCAGTGGAGGGTTCGTCGGTGGGAAAGCGTAAAATTGATAATCGGAAAAGTCACAAAAAAGAACGTTACTTGAATTGTTGCTGCAAAGCGACGCATTGACTTTTCGATGGTCGCATCAAAATATAATTACGTCGATATACCAACACACAAATATACGCATGAATACGCATACGCAACAACAACAATGCTAACAAGTAAGGAAGTGCTACATTTGAGTGTAACCGAACATTTTATATTCTTGAAATTTTCAAAGATCAAAGCGGGGGGCATATTTTCAGTTGTTGACATTTATATTATAGATTTTATATTAAACAAGTAGGAAATATTATATGTAGTATATTTGAGCTGGGATAATTCGTGCACCGATTTCACACATTTTCGGCAGTAAAGTATGGTATATCCGACATTACGCGTTCACTTAATTTTGCTAAGATATCTTACATATTGACCGAAATATATGGTATAGAGTCTACAGGAAGGTCGAAAATCCTTATATTAGGTATATGGGGGCTATGGGAAGTATTTGTCCGATTTTTCCCATTTTTGACATCAGACAACATTATTGTCATGGTAAAGTAGGCCTCCAATTTCATTACGATATCTTACAGATTTACCATTACATACGGTATAAAGTCTACCGGAAGGTTGAAAATCTTTATATTATTTATATGGGGGCTAGGGTAGATAGTAGTAGGTAGTATTTAGGCGATTTTCATCATTCTTGATACCAGAGCACATTATTATACTGGAAAGATAATCCTCTAATTTCATTACAATATCTTACACATTTGCTGATATTTTCGGTAAAAAGTCAGGTGGAGGCACTGATGTTCTTATATTGGGTATCTGCTGACTTTAAAAGTTATAATCCGATTTCATCCATTTTTACGCATGAGATGGCATATTTGGAAAGCACTATTTGTATAATGATTGTTTGATTTTCATATCTTAATTGCTGCTCGATTTATCTATTGTACTTCAAGTGAAAGAACTAGATGAAACTTAAAATTTTGTTATATGAGAAGTAGGCGTGGTTTTTATTCGATTTCGTCTATTTTCACAATGTGACATAAGAATTTAAATATAATGCCATACCCCAAATTTTGTTGAAATCGGTTACGGCGTTCTTGAGATATGGGTTTTCTCCCCAAAGGGGGAGGTGCCACGCCCATAACCAAAACTTTACACGGATTCCTATGCACCCTTTCCTTATTATATTTGTCGCAAGATTTACTGTTTCTGACGACTTCCTTCAGCGAGTTAACGCACTTTAAGTAGTTTTCAACATAGCTTTTGTGTGGGAGGTGGGAGTGATTATTATCTGATTTCACTTCCGACTTACTTGAAGCAAGTTTGATTGATATAACTTCAACAGTTTCCGAGATATATATATTAAACCTATTGAGGAGCGGGGCCATACCCACTTTTACAAAAAAATTTGCCTACAGATGCCCAGCCCTACTAGGATTCCCTATACCAAATTGCACGTTCATGTCTTAATTTGTTGCTTAGTTATAGCACTTTATCTGTTTTCGATAAATGTAATTTTGTGGGCGTGGCAGATTTCCAATACCAACCGTCTTACGGTGACAAAGAACACGTGTACCAAGTTTCATCAAAATATCTTAATTTTTACTCAAGTTATCACTTGCACGGACGGACGGACGGACAGACAGTCACTCGGATTTCCACTCGTCTTTTCATCCTGATCATTTATATATATATATATGTCTATATCTAACTCTTACAAACAACCGTTATGTGAACAAAACTAATATATTCTGTAGCAACATGTTACGAGAGTATTAAATGTTGTGTAAGAAATCAACATTCATTATTCGACGAAATTATTCAGTATATGGAAGTTTGAAAAGTAAAGCTCCATTTTTGATAATTTTTAGGCATGAAGACACCTTGACCTTGAAGACACTATTTGTGTAAATTTTTTTCCGATCTCTATGTTGATTTGATTTATTTATATATTTTTATTTAAATGGATTCTCAAAGTCTTGCAAAACTCCTGCATGGTGCACAGATTGCGGTTGATAGCACAACAACAAAACGAACGCGAAAACAAATGTGCAATAGCTGAAAAGTTTGCAAAACCTTCATCAAAACCTATGTTAATTTTCCTACAATTAAACGTTACATATATATACGAATATTTTGCTGATATTTTATTTTGCAATATAAGTCTTATACAATTTACCAAATTTTTTTAGCCAATAAAGCTTTATTTAACATTTTCAGATAAAATTTACTGAAGAAGGTACATATATTGCAGCTTCTTCAATCATAAAATTAACTGGAAACGTAAAGAACGTGGTATTTTATAAAAACAAATTCGTCAAACCATTGTTTCTTTATTTTTTCATTCGCAAGAGTTTTCGCATTTTTCGCAAGAGGTTCATATTATCTATTATATTTTCGTTCTGGCGTACTCTTGTATATTTTGGTATAGAATTTTTGCAATTTCATGAAATCGTGTCAAAATCTTTACAATACTTAGGGAATCACCTTATACTGTAAAGTGAAAAGATTAAATGGAATTTAAAATTGTATTATCTGGAAAGTAGGTGTAGTAAGTTTTAAACACACCGCCCATTTAAACACTATACCATTAGAATGTCGGAATAATGTTATGCACCAAACTTACATTAAACCTATTACGGGGCTGCGCCCAAACCACTTTTCAAACAAATTTTAACTACTGAAACCCCTCTGCTCCGATTCTTTGTACTAAATAATTTTTTTAGTTTTTTATCTTAATTTGTGGCCAAGTTGTAGCACTTAACATGTTTTCGCTTAACGCCACTTTTTGTGCGTGGCAAATGCGAGATTACGCCCATCTGCAATACTATTCTTATTCTAGCACTGAGGAATACGTGTACCTTTCAACCAGTAACCTAAATTTTTACTCAAATCACCGCTTGCACGTAAGGATGGAAAGACAGTCATCCGGAATTTAACTCTTCTGGTCATCCTGATAAATTTGATATACATCAGAACATATACATATACATGTACATGTACAGTATATATAACTCTTAATCTATCTTGACTACTTTTAAGTGTTACAAATAACTGTTAGGTGAACAAAAGTATTATACTTTGTGCAACATGTTGCCAGAGTATAAAAATATAAACTAGATATATACATATATCTATATAAACGTAGAGCAAAGTAATAAATTTGATTTCGCAAAGCATGAAAGTAACGCAAAGTCGAGGCGACTAAAAACAGGAAAGCGCAGCAGCCATTGCTGAAAAAATCATCCCTGACATTCGGCACTTATTATTGGTGTACCTACATGTTGAAGTGTAAGTGCGTGTTTGTCTACGAGCATGCTACAGAGAGCATGCAGCCAACGACCAGTTAGGCAGACAGACAGGCAAGCAGGCAGCCATGAGGTCCTTGCAACTCTTACCACTCACGACGGCCGGAGGCAAGTCAAGGCAAGTTGTAGGTAAACGACAAATCCAGGGGGGGCTTTGCTCGTGTTCATGAATGAAATCAATAGAAACCTACGTTTAAGGGTGGAGTATAATAGTGTGAATACAAGGCGACTGTGTCTGTGTGCGTTTGTTTTTCGTTTGTGCCCGTATTTTCCATATGTAGTTGTGAGTATCTGTGTAATGAAAGGAAATGAAGATAAAAAGAGAAAAGAGATTATTTATTTCTCAGTCCTTTACAGCGTCGGTACATAAATATTGCGACTGCGATAGCAAAGCTGTCAGTTTTCGTAAAGATTTCATAGCGTTCGCACTTATACACCGTTCCGCTACGGCTATTTCGCAAGCATTTTGAATTGCTTCTTCTTTAGTGTATTTAATTTTCCATTACGCTGCGCGTATTGTGAACATGTTACTTATAAACATTTAGTGCTTGTGTGCAAATTGAATAAAAAAAATGTCTCCACTAAAAAGTCGATATCCGCCACATACTTATTCTCGTCTCTTCCGTCCCTGGGATATGACACAAAGTACAGGAGCAGCACCAGATGCAGTAGCAGTACAAGAAGCTAATCGGGCACTAGCTCTCCGCCAAGATGTCATCGCCGAGGAGGTAAACAACGCCTCTGAATCCCAAAATCTGGCGGTTAGCGGTGAGGGCACACCAATACCAACAGCAACGGCTAAAGCTGCCATCAAGGTGGAATTGCTGAAAGTCGAGGATGTAGTCACAGATACGGACCAATCTGAGTCCAACGTTGAGGAGCTGGAAGTGGACGATGCTGATGACATGCATACACGCCCGACTTCTGAATGCACCTTCAGTCAACTCAGCGATTACAACAAACCCTTAAACCATGAGCAACGCAAAGTCGATGAAAATGTTTTAATGACTGAATCCAGTAAATTCCCAAACATCGCTGTCCGTCCAACTGCTGATGAAGTCTATGGAATACCACTTCCACGTCGCCATATAATACCTTCGTTACATTTTCCTAATTTCAGAGACAAATTTATGGCTCGCCAGCAATATCCGTTGCACTTGTTGCCACACAGTGCTATACCAACAATTCCACCGGCTCCCAACACCATGTGGAGTGCAGCCGCCACTTTAAGCGGATCCAATCGTCTCACCTCAGCGCTATCATCCACCAATGTAGTCTTGGGCAGTAGTGCCGCAGTAGCAGCTTCGGCGGCTGCGACTGCTACCAGCTTCGTGGGCATGGACCCATACGCATTCGGCCTAATGGAGCAGGAATATGCACGCATTATGTCCGAAGAGGCTCACCTCAAAGCCATCAATGCGAGGAAACAACGTCCAAAAAAATTTAAATGTCCACACTGCGATGTGGCTTTCTCCAACAATGGGCAATTGAGGGGGCATATACGTATACATACCGGTAAGTGGAGCAAAAACAACACTACAGCTTTCAGCTATTGCCAAACGAATATATAATGATTGTAAGTAAAATTGTTTAGGTTAGGAATGTGTTGTAAAAGCACGTAGATATTTATAGCTGAAATAAATTTCACTGAAAAGTATATCTGACTTACATTAATTTATATTATTTAGGAGAACGTCCTTTCAAATGTGAGGTTGAGTCTTGCGGAAAGACATTTACGCGCAATGAAGAGCTAACACGTCACAAACGTATACATACCGGACTTCGACCTTATCACTGTTCCGCTTGCGGTAAGAAATTCGGACGTCGCGACCACCTGAAGAAACACATGAAGACCCATATGCCACAGGAACGTCAAATAGGTTCTGCCATTTTTTTGCCTATGTATCACCTCTATGGATACTAATCGACCTCATTACCGAATCGCGCGATTTCCGAATGCCCGAATACTCAAAACAAAACCAGAAATCCAATATACCCTACCTCGCAAATTTGAATGAAAGCCATTATTTCCTTTTAGTTTTTGTTTTGAGTATTCGGGAATTTTCGCGATTGAAGTATGGGTATACCTATATATGTCTATACCTATACCTAAACCTCAATAGCGCGAATTCCCGAATACTCAAAACAAAACCTGGAATTATCTATATCGTACCTGAGCTCTGGATGCAATCTTAGATAGATATACATCCCACGTACAAAACTACATATATGTAAATAGTAATGAATATAGTAGCGAAAGCAGTCAGGACACTGTATTTCATCTAACTCACTTGATGTGTGAAGGACTAAAGGAGTGCAGTCAGGAACTTGCAGCTCACTGTATTCACTTGACGTGAAAAGAAGAAATTAATATATGTACATAAATCAAATACATTTCTATATATTGTATTACACCCGATGTTGTCAATGTCAATAGCATAAACAAAGCGCTGGTTTCGAAATTATTGTTTACGCATCCTATACAAATATCCATCAACATATATTTATCTCATAAATCCACTTATACCGACATATACATATATTTAGATAAAAGGATACCACATACACCTCAATTGTACAATGGTACGTATATATACAGTAAATCATTCGTTTAACACCCAATTATATGTCTATAATAAGTTGAATAATTTACCAAAATTTATCTTCAAAAAATAGTTGCTGTCAAGTAGTTACATTGTCTATTGTTGCATTCATATGATCAAAATAATATTTATAATTGTAATAATTGTGCCTAAATATTTCATTCTTATAAATTGATAGTTAGTAAACAATTTGACGACAAACGTACAAATCTACAATTTTAAATTCTAATCAACGTCATTGTTTTCCATTTTTTGATGTTTCATTTTACTGTTTCTCTAAAAAATTTGAGCAATACTATACCGCAAATACTTTGAACAGTGCTTCCGACAAATGTCAAACTCAGGGTTGTTATCGGTGATTTAAAGTACACTGGCCTCAGTAGCCTTCCAAAAAGTAAAATATTGTTATAGTATCCAACGCAAGTATACCGCAACTATAATCCAGTAGCCTTCCGCAATAGGGGTGTCAATCATGCGTTTAAACATCGCGTGAAGGAAAATCGGAACCCTTAGGCAAACATATTGTATTGATATTAGTTTTATACTTTACATAAATTAATTAGATATAAACTAAATATATGCAATATGTAAGATAAATAGTATACACATGAAAATGTGTATGATTTAATATCTAATTATGTAATTTAGACTGGAAAATATTTAAGTGTATACAAGTGTTTTTTAATTTGAAAATGGAAAAAAAACTAATTTATATATTGTAAAATAAACTTGTTTTTATAACATTTGAATATGAAAGTTATGGTTGCGTTCCATAGCTTAAGCTTAACTAAAAGGAAGAGTAAACTGAAAAAGATCCACAGACCATTATCAAACAGTTCAGGGGCAAATTAACACCCCCGTTGCGTATCTATAATAGCGTGAGTATAGTTGCCGTTCCACAACAGTATACAAAAATATATTACGTGTAGATATCGACTACCTATCACAGGTAACTGAGTCATTTTGTGTATATTATTGATTAATATCAACCCTTTAGGTTTTATTTTTTTACGACCACATCCAATTGAATAATGTACCAAAATTGATCTTCAAAAAAGTCGTTGACTTTCAAACACTTAAGGAATTTTTCAACTAATATTTACTTTCACACTTTTTTTGTAGTGAAATATTTTTTTAATAATATAAGATTTTATAATCTTTTTGAAAAAAAATTTTTAAAGAAATATAACACTATTCTTATAAATTGATATTTAGTAAAAAGTTTTTCAGATTCTTTAAAAATGCCAATATTAATCAATTTGAAAACTGAGGAAATTAACGACAGGTATTTAGTAATTTCACGAAGAATGCACAAATTAATTCAAATCTACCAAACGTTGTAAGTTCTAATGCACGTTATTATTTACCATTGTTTTATGTTTTTATTTTACGATTTGTATTAAAAATTTTAGTAATGCTGGCAAATACTTTAAAAAGTGCTTCTCAAAAATGTAAACGCATTACTTAGGGTTATCTGAGTTTTCAAGTATACTGGTTTCAGTGGCCTTCCGCAAAGCAAAATCCCGTTTTAGTATCCAGCGCAAATATACTGGCAACTATAATCCAATAGCCTACCGCAATAGGGTCGTAATGAACATATCGTGTATCAACTACAATTTAAATATATAAAAGCCCTTTAAAATGTGCAGTCCGTTTATAATTCTGAGACCGTTCTGGTTATAAAGTACCGACTGACATAAGAACGATCGATGTATAACTCGAAATAAATGAGGTTCCTTCAATACATATATCGTAACATTTTTTTTAAGCCTTAATAAAAACTTCGGGAACGTACGATCACATTAAAATGTTATACGAGTATGATATTTTAAACCTTTAGGGATCTCTGTGTATTTTTTTGTTAGCATCCAAACGTATATAAACGAAACAGTATATAAACATCATTTTTTTTAGATAAATCTTTATTTCATTTTAATTTATTCCGATTATACAAAATCAATTCCGTGAATCTCTTTGAGGAATCTCTTCTTATGGCTGAATCGAATTTCGGGAAAAATATAAAATCGCAGGTAGTCAATCTTTACAAAGAAGCTGCTTTGAGATGATCTTTATTTGTGTTTCCTTATTAGAAATTTCTTTTAAGGTCTACTCAACGAATTTAAGGCAAGATTAAATAATCTTAAAAATAAATCACAACAAAAAGTGTTGAGCCGATTCACAAGAGACCTTGAAAGCCTCCATAATCCTCCTTAAACTAAAATAATTTCTGGACACAAATTTCGTAAATTATCAGAATGATTATCCCAAAAAAATAGCACTCTTAATTAATCCATAACCTTGAAGATTTGTTCACAAGTGACAACGAACTGAAATTGATTACCAGCCTCCTTAAACAGCGTAACATAGCGAATGTTAAAGCAAATGTTTTATTAATATTTATTTTAACACATAAATTTTTAAATATCGCCTAGAATAAATATGAAACTTGGCTTAAACTCTCAGTTAAATTTCTCGAAAGGAACTTTTCGAACTATCTATTCTCTTCCGGCGTGATTTCAACAAGTTGTTTTCTTCGATTCGCTCTACGCTCCAACATTTGGCGAATTATTTGCATATTTCATGTATTTTAAATTGTATTACCTAAGCATAATGATCCATTATTATTTTTCAAAGACTCGCTGTGAAAAAATTCTTATTTTGGGCCGAAAACCATCATGTGACTACGCATGCCAGTTTTAGTCAATATAACAAATTATTGTTAAATAATTTCAAAATAATGAAAGTTTTTTAAACGAATACCTTTCGCAGATAACATGATCAGCGCTAAAATCATGTTTTTCCATATAACTCACCAAATTTTACTACACAATTACTATAACTTAAGCTACCAATTTCTAAGAATATGGATAATCGCAATGATAATAAAAGTAGTTGACAAGTAGGCACAAATTCCTAGGCACAAATTACTCTCCTTTACTCTAAATATACGTTGGTATGTATACATATGTCTGTATAATGTTTAAATACAGGCATATGTAATACATAGGCAAATCTTTTTACATCATCTTACTCTTCACATTTGTGCTCAGGGTTCGATTTTACTATTAATATTTTGCAGTTGCTTGAATTCTGCAAAGTAACGATCACATGACCGATTGTGATGTTGCATGTCGACAAAGGGTTAAACATTTTCAGAATGTAAGCGATATTGGCTGCAAGTGTCGTTAACGGCACAGCATCAAAGAATTATAGTCTTTTGTACGAGTATGAAATTAATGGCTATAAACACAATTTGCAGCGGAAAAGTCAAATGTAATACTAAACAAGTAAGGAAGGGCTAAGTTCGGGTGTAAAAGAACATTTTATACTCTCGCAATGTGCAAGGATCTGCTGGCATAATTGTATATTAAAAAGTGTTGCGGAAGAATTCAACATTCATTATTCGACGAAATTGTCAATGGATTGCAATCATATTTGGTATCTTATTAACATATATTACAGGCCATAGACTCATGCACTTTAGTTGCTATATTTTGCTTCGTGTCAGAGATATTTATATTAAAATCTACCAAATTAACTCAAAAGTGATATATGTGGTATAAACTCAACCAAAGTGGTTTAATAAATATATTAGATATATGAGGAAAAAGTAAACCAGAGAAAAGGAAATCATTATATTGGGAATATGGGTCTAGACCGGTTTCGTTCAAATTAAGCGCGAAATCACATTGTGTTTAAGAAAACATATCCACTTAATTTCATTAAAATATCACAAATATTGACCAACATAAACGGTTTAAAGTCAGGTGGAAAGCCGTGAATTCTTATATCGGGCATTTTTGGGATAGAGGCTTTCAACCTTCCGGTAGACTTTATACCATATATAACGGCCAATATATGAGTTATCTCTTTGAAATTTAGAGAGCGTCTCTTTGTGAGAACAGTGTGTCTATGTGCTTAAAATGGAGAGTGTCGGGTAAACACTTCCCCTAGCCCCCATGTACCTAATATACGGATTATCAACCTCTGGGTAGACTGTACCATATATTTCGGTCACTATGTAAGATATCTTAGCAAAATTAAGTGAACGTGTAACTTACTGCCGAAAATGTGTGAAATCGGTCTACGAATCTTAATATAATGATTTTCGCTACTCTAGCAGACTTTATGCCGAATATGTCGGTCACTCTGTGAGTTACCTACACAAAATTTTTCCGCGATTTCCCGACTTTCACTTTCAGTTGATTTGGTAGATTTTGATATAAATATCTCTGACACGAAGCAAAATATAAAAATGAAAATACTTGAGTTCATAACCTGAAATATAAGTTAATAAGATACCAAATATGATTGAAATCCATTGACAATTTCGTCGAATAATGAATGTTGAATTCTTCCGCAACATTTTTTAATATAAGGTTATGCCAACACCTGAAAACATTTCCCCGCCTCTGATCGTTGCACATTTGGAGAGTATGAAATGTTCGGTTACACCTGAACTTGGCCTTTTCTTCCTTGTTTATTATTAGTTTCCTTTGTGCACCATAGCCTATTCATATCTCCATGAAATATGATGTTATGTCAAAGTAAAATCTATGTTTTGGATACGGATCCAAGAATACGACTTGCGATCAAAATTTCTTAAATTGACCTTTTAACATTTGTTGAATTTGAAATTAATACATTACATTTTGTCCCAAATAAATCTGTATTCCATATTTAGTTTTTTACCTATTTTTTGGATCTAGCTCTAAGGATTTGACTAAATGACATAGGTACATCGATTGATTAAACCGGTGCCTGTTGAGATTTGAATCTAAAGTATTCTTTAGTAAACCTAAATTTTTTTCTCCAAGTAATAGTCTTACTTTATTACAATCTCCGTAACAGAAAAGTGTGAGCTTAGGTTTATTGGCGGGTTCTACGTGTTTTAATAACAACAATAATTTATGAAAGTAAAGCGTGTGAAAGTAAGCAGACACAGGTCTTACATTTTTTAAATCTTTTCTCAGATTTGAAAAATCTTCGTGATATTTTTCGCATTGCTTTTCAGAGTACAAATGTGCTTACAATTCTTTCTCGCACAACTCAAAGTTTCCACTATTTTCCGAAAATGGTTACCCTACAGTGACTTAGGGATGTATAGGCTCTTACTAGTGAATAGAAGAGCATAAAAAATTGTAACCCTAAAGTTTCAAAATAACGAGATCATATAATCTGAATTGAATCATGAAAAAAAAATTATTGAAATCAGAAAAACAAATTTCTTGAAACAGATTTTAATTAGTATTCGTTTTACTATTTAGTTTTCGGTGTTCGAAATCAGGATCAGAACCGTTTCTTGCATCCTGAAAATCTTTGCTCCGACGAAAGATCGCATCATAAACAAAAATCTTTGTTTTGGAGTACAAATCTTAGCTAGAGGTACCGTCAAAGTCTCATAGCATTGCATAGCATACCAAAGACTATCCTGAAGACATAAGAAAATGTATATATGTAGATACTTATTATGTTATCAGAAATTAAAATTGTAATAATGATATAAAAGTTGGTGTTAAAGAGTTGCCGAAATTTCGCACCAATTACGAGTAGTTGAGATATTGAAAATTACCAATTGAACACAAATTCTTAGCGCAAATACTCTTTTGTCCAATTATGATTTGTCGAGCGAAATTTTCTCACACCAATATTTCTAAATGCAATCAAAAACTATCTCTATCTAAACTATCTCTCTCTATATATATATATATGTGTGTGTGTGTGTATGTGTGTATGTAAGCTGGTGTATCACCACATTTTTCTTTATTGTTGACTAGTGATTTTTCTGTGTCATTCATGCAATCCCCTCCTTGTGCATCAAAACAATAGCTAGTTGCCTTCTTTATGCTATTTCTATGCCTTCTAGACTACAACAACCAGCAACACAAATGCGCATTCGTGCACCTTGCATTTGCCACTACTGCCAAATTGTAGACACACTGGGCACACACAGGGCACAACAATCAATAGTTAAGAATGAAACTGAGGCTGCGAACTGGACTAACCGCGGTGCAAGTGCTCACACTTCTCTATTCATATCATCCATATTCGTATATACAATATAATATGTATGTAAGTGCGTCGGTTCAGTTCGGTTGAGTTTTTATTTTCGCTTTTAGTTTTTTGTGATTGTAACGAAAAGAAAAGGACATTCCTCGGTTAATGGAGGCGTGTAATGGAACACCTACCTGTTCGATCGTTCGTCGATGACCAATTTTGTTTTCAGTCGAATGCACTGCACGTGGGAAGATTTTCGCAGACAGTGTGTCGTCATAAGCAGATCAGAATGCCGTAAGTACTCGTTTGGGTGCAACCCATGTCGTTAACACCAATTTATATTAATTGTTCAAACGATTTTTCACATCCAAGATCGGTGCCGATATCAAGGTATTGATCTTATGTAACTTCGGCTATACACAAAGTGTTGATCTAATGAAGTGAACTTTGCTGGATTAGCATTGTTGTTGTAGTAATTGTAGGGTAGATCACATTTGACATGATCTTACAATCGTTTTTTATTTGCTGAAGATCGCTTTTTTAATTTATTTCTTTCAATTTGTCACTTCAGTAAAATAGTGTAAATCGCGTTAAATCAACAGCTCAGTTGTCAATCGAATTTGATTGAAGGACGAAATAAATTATATAATATGTGTAGATTTGTACGTTTTATATCCGATTTGACACCGATATATTTGAGAAATATGTACAAATATGAGAAAGTCTGTAAGAACATTTGATTTTTCATCAAATTCATATTTGTAATCTTTTACCTTTTGATCTTATCTTTTGGTCAATGGAAAATATTTATGCCTTTCAATGATTGGATTTTGTTTTCTGAATAGGTAGATTTTACCTAGATGTGTCGAATACGTCAATATTATAAATATATGTATGTACGTATACAAACATTTTATTTTCAAGGTCTTTAACACTGAAGCAAGACGTCTCGGGCCTTCTCTAGTTTACTGTTCTCAACACAGTGAAGAAGGGCCGTTACAACTTTGGTAGGTGAAGTGTTTGAACCATTCCTGTATTTCTATGTATTTATTCTTCGGACTATATATAATATGTTGATGCCGATATTTGTCGCTGACATCGCGTAAAGGTTTTCCTATTTCCTAGCATCCTAGTACAAATAATCAATAGTTGGAAAAAGAGTTTAAGAGTTGGATTGAATGCTGACATCACTTGACAATTCCAAAATTGAATGACATTGCCAATAACTTTAAAGTTCTAACAGAATAAGAGTTCTTTTGTGCAAATCTCCTGCCCTCAGACTTCAAGAAAATGCACATTAGAAAGAAGTTTAGCAACGATGAAAAAGGAATCACCGAGACTATGACCTCTTTTGAAGCAAATATGTATTTTACTATGAATATGGTATCAAAAAGTTGGGAGATCGCTATATACGGTGTATCTCCCTCGACAAGGACTACATATAATGAATAATATAATCGAATTTTAAGAAAAAGAAACGATTTTATTTAAAATTATAGGAACTTTTCAGCCACCTATTAAAAGTATATTTGTAGAAGAGTAATATTAAAACTGATAAAAAATTAATATTAATTTAAAATTTATAAAAAATATCATTACACCTATGTATGTACATATATATGTACGTAAGTATATATTTAGACAGAACACAGAAGAGACATTCTACCAATGAGCATCGGAATTTTGCTTATTATAAAATCCACACATGTTTTCTGTTTTTTGTTTTCTTCTTTGGAATCAACGCGTCTAATGAAGTGATTATCTACCTAAGGGGCGTAGGTGCGATTTCACATGCGTATACGAAATTTTACTTCGAACAACGAGTGTCTGCCTGTGCACACACCGAATGAAATTCACACTTGCGCGTTGTTAGCGCTGACAGTAAGACGGCCACCGAGTGTCCGGCGGCGTCAGACAGGATAACCCAAGTCTGCGGTCGCTCAACTAATATGGCACATTATTTGTATAGTCGACTTATTACGCTGCAAGTACCGTCGTACGTGCCAACGTGTAAATAATAGAATCTTTGCATACTTAAATCCTGACGACGGCTCGACTCTGTTTGGCTTGCCCAAAAGCATACATACGTCTATATATGAATGTTCATGAGGGTATATGTATTTTGTTCGGAGCGATGCAACATGCACTTACACATACATACATATGCACGAGTGTGTGTGAAAGCGAAAGTGCAACGAAATTTCTCTATGTGCAGAGTATATATGTACATATGTGCACACAGAAGAGAATGTTTAATAGGTATGTATGCAACGGAATAGGGTAATGAAAATATTTAAATATTGAAGACAAGCAAGCAAACAACAATAATAACCAGAGATTATGCACAGACAATCAACTTGTAGGGTATTACGAACGTTTAGAGAAGATAAGCTCACCGTTTAGCGGTTATTGGGACATACCCATCACCTTAGTAGTAAAGGCACAGGGGTTAAATTATATGGCAAATTGTAGATTGCACGCCGAAAGAAAGAAGAACAAATAAGGTTAAACGCGAAAAATACCCGTCATCGTAATGGGACAAAGGAGCGATTTGGACGATTGTTTAGATACTCTTTGCATGCAAATAAATATTGGATATTCTTACGTGGCCAAATATGTTCAGCGCCCATACATTTATACATACATACATATGTAGATAGAGTAAGGAAGTGACATCTACCATCGAACAGTTTCACTATCTCTACACTTACGTGCAAATAAATATATATGTAGATATGCATATACATACTCATATTTATCACGAAAGATGTGTGAACATGTGGCACTCGAGACAAAGTGCCTTATAATACACAGGTACTCGTACCCCTACTTAAATATTTTAGACTTTTAGAATTACATATGTACATATATACATATATATTTATATATGCATATATGCATTCATATTTATGTGTGTATGTATGTACATATGTAATTCTCTAACATAAATATGTATGTATGATGTACATTTCGGTATGGAAGTGTGTTATTGTTTGTATGCGTAAGATTATATAATATTTGCGCATTCGTTATTTGCAGGTTCTGGATTTGTTCCAGGTTCCATCCAGAGATAACAAATATGGAACTTTGCGTCGGTGGAAAACTCTATCGATTTCATCAATACACACATACATTCATATGTACAAATATGCCTCCATATGTAAGCAATATGCATTGGAATGTCTCATCGCAAATATTTAGTTTGCATAAAAGCGATAAGTTATGAAACAAACCGCTGATTAGAGGAAAAATATCAAAATCATAAAATCTTTCAAAGAAAACATTGCAATAAATTTTAACCACTAGATATGCACCTCCTGCAATTGCAAGAAAAACCATTATGATAATCCTGTTTTTTAAAAGACGCTGTCCGCTTTTACTAATCGAAATTTTTTCATTCATTCCCTTTATGACTCTCCCGATATCACTGTGCACTTGGGTGACTTTTACTTTGGATTAATCTACAGTGATGTATAGTGATGTATATGTAATGTAATCTATAGTGATGTATATGTTCCCCAATATAACTCAGATAGATTCAATCAAATTTTCAAACATCAAAGAACGTATTGGCGAAATAATCGGGCGTAAGATCATATCTGAGCACCATAAGTTTGCGGTGAATTGTTACATTTGACATTCTAAAGTGTATTCATTTAAAATTATTTCATACATTCTGTTCAGCCGAGAGAATCGTTCACTGTTTTATCCATTGAATCTAAGTCATAATTGATCGGCATTAAGAAGTATGAGTAGATCATACTTACTAGTAGTAGTATGAGAAGTAAGAGGTATGAGTGTCTTGTACATAAATCACTTTCTTCGCAGAAAGAAAATTAAATATTACGTAGCTCCCGCCTTAATGCTGGTTTTTGATAAGAATATTTGATAAATATAGGTTAATAGTACTCAAAAATTAACAAAAAGACCTTAGTTAGTAAAAATGTTACCTCTTAATTGTGTATACATTTTTCTATCGTGCTTTCAAGCAATCGTGTAGCACCAACCCTCAACAGTCTTACTAAATCGACAATTTGTTGTTCACTTGTTCTTGCTTTCGCTAACCAATATTTTAACGATCTATATTATGAAGTAGTACAAGTTAACGTGTTTTACAAGCCAGGCCAAAAAATGTTATCGTTTTAAAAGCATACAAATTTTGATATGAACAGCGGGACCGATATCGATTCGACTCAGGCGCCACTTAGCGGAATTTTTTTTTGTTCGTTTCCTTACAAATATATGTACATATGTATATCGATATGATCCAGATCGGGGTATAAATACATTTTTTACTAATAATTCGCTTCCTATCCCATATAGGACCTAGGGGATTGAATGAAAGTTTTCGTCTAATTTTAACGTAGAATTTGCAAATATACTAAAGGTACTACTACTACTACTACTACTACTACTACTAGGTACTAAAGACACAGTTTCCTTTCAATATTTATTGTAAAGATAAATAAACCATTGATTGAAAGTAATGGTATTATATTCCAATTATGTCAAGAGGATATCATGAAAATGTTATGGACCAAATATGGTCAAAGCGGTCAAGTAGTTATAGAGATATGGAATTTCATCTAAACTTGAGACGTACCAAGTTACTACCAAGTAAATTTACCAAGTTAAACTGACAAACATGTAACTGTTCTGTTATCACACGATTCATAGCATTAAATGGCAAACTGATATGATTCCACCTGTTTCCGATGCTAAAAGACTTAGTAGTATGTGAGATAACCTACTAGAGGGCGGGACTATTTCCAGTTTTCAAACGGTTTAAAACTACAAATACCTACAAACTATGCCAAATTTTAATTATAACACGTTATGTCGGACAGACAGGCAAACATATACAGATTAATTCCTCTCGTCATCCTATGTTGAGGGTGACGAATGCCAATAGTACTTCTGAGTAGTTTACATACATATTGCGTTCCATATTTGAACGTGAAGGAATGCTAGCTACACGAAAAACGGATAAAAAACCAATTCCATTAAAATAATAAATATATTTATAATAAATTTATTTTCACGACCATAATTTCTTTCCACATAAACTACAAGTTATCGACTATTTGTTATTTATTTAACTGTAATTTCTTGCGAATTGTAGATGAATATGGAATTACCTAAATATGGCCAGACATATTGGCAACAGCGCGATTGAATAAAGGTTCGACCAATAAATTACTCAATTAAACGAACTTGACAATGCAAGCAGCGCAAGCAATGGTTAGAAGTAAAGAAGAGAATTTTGCAGAGAAAAGGAAAACAATTTGTGTTGTGGTGTTACAATATAAAAAGTGCCCCTTTTTCTAATCATTCCACATACACACGCGCACGCCACGTTGAACGTATATACTATATAATTAGGGGTTGTTCTGCTCAAACACCAATGGTGACACCAAACGCAATCGCATTCATCCAAGTGCCAGTACGAGTATCTTGTAGATGATCTTTGGTTGCGCTTCTGTGGCTGCGCGTAAGGTAACACAAATGAAATGGAGTCGCCGGGAACCGCATTGTTGACATTGTCCATGCTTTATTATCAACTAAAATGTTTGCCACCAAAGGTGTTGGTAATTTAGAATGTATAGGGATTTCCAGTGTTTGTGTGTTTGCACCTACTTTCTTACTTACTACTTATTTCTTTCTCACTTCACTCTCCTCCTATTGTTGCCTCTTTTAGCCTTTGTTCTACGACTGCCATTCACTCTTTTCACTAAATTCTCGTAAAGTATAGGGAAAGTCAAAATCTGAATGATATAAATATGTCCTTTATCAGAGCAAACAATTAATAGAAGTCCTCCGTTCTCTACTTACAATTTTTGTGGCAGGTAATTTATTGCTAACGTTGCGAAATTCCCGTTTTGGCCACCCGGTCGAATAAATAATGCAATTTCTTTGCTTGTTTTGGTTGCTTTGTGGTTCATTGTGATTGTTTATGTTGCAAGGGGCCTATGTACGTCTCCGTGGGTTGTCGAGAAAGGTGTTTCAAAAGGTGAGAATATCTTAATTCGTAACTGTTTGAGATAATATTTTAATAATCGCAAACGAAAGCAAATTGCATAAGGTGACATTTTCGCCAAAATCGATCAATTAGATGTCTTTGTTATCACATTTTATGGTATTTTGCAAAAATACGACAATCATTCCCTTCGCTAAAAATCATCCTAATGGGTAAAAATTAGAAAAGAGAAGTAATTAAGAAAGTTGTAGGAATTAAACTTCAAGCGCTTTTGCGAATTGTGAGAATATATATACTATATATGAAATTAGGGCTAGGTCTCTACATGTTTTCACGATCTTTTTCCCTCATTCTGGTATGCGCTTTAGTATTATTCGACAAATGGAGAGACCTAGAAGTTCTAAGTCGAATCCAAACCGTTAATGGACTTTTATGAGAAGCTTCTTTATAGCAGACATCTGCACGGAAATTTACCATTGCCTACCAAGGGATACCGGCAATTAGAAAAAAACTGTTTGATGTTGATCTGAATAGAGTCTAAACCCTGGCCTTCGCAGTGTCATTATTATTCCCCTTTCGAAGCCGAACATACGTCAAGAAGCTTTCCACTTAATCTATGTCAAAAAGATGGTAATATCGGACCGATTTTGACTTGAGTCAATTTAAAGTTGACCTTAACGTTATATAACCTTGTCGTTGTAGATCTGGAACTCCTTCCCGAGCCAATCGACATTTATATCCCGCCAAAAACTGTAGATAAAGCAAATTTACACCTGTTATCATGAGGATCTCAGTCTATACCATAACTCCATCACACTTAAAATAAAGTTTGATGAAAACAGAAAGAATAGGGAAATATTTCGCCACCCTCTTGATAACGCGTCAGCTTTTTATTTTCAAAGAGCGGAGAAAGGAATTCTTTGCTAAAATCGACCTGTCTAACGGCTAATGGGTTTTAAGTGAGCAGATTTGTCTTCTTAAATATGTCTCATAAATAAATTTTGAACAAACGAGGCTATTATTCAAAGTTATAAAATGTATGCTTTTTGTTAAAGTTCATAAAGTTTGAGATTATGAGCTAAAGAACACAGTAACTACGACTGTCAAAGATATTTTCTACCAGCTTAGAATATATAAAAAACAAACAGACTAAAAAGTATTGAAGAATATATAAACCACCTGACAGTTTTTCTAAACGCAATAGATTTCAATTGATATAATCAACTTTAGATAATTTGAGCGAACTGATACTGGCATCACATTGAGCCAACAATATATATACCGTATTATTGTTCTTAGCAAACATCTGCAAAATAACTTCATTTTTGCTGAGCAATTAAAAAACGAATCATGTTCACTTATATGAATGTGCATTTTAGATAATTTTGATGGATGGACTCTTGCGGTGCATTCTTGACACCGTTATTGTGTTCTAAATGTCAAAATAGTCAGCAGAAGCCGTTTCTTATATTCAAACATACGAACACACGACTAATTGAGTGCGCCTAAGACCCGACACCTATTAGCTGCACAGGGAGATGATCGTCGGACATGCTGGGCCCACAGCGATCGCTCAAGCGAACGTCTTAAAAATGCAAAGGAAAACAAGTAAATAAAAGTAAGTGAAACAAATAAGGCATTAAACGGCGTCATTATGTCACAACTGTGACATTTCGCAAACAAATCAATTAACTGGCATTACTTCACAGTTTGCTTTGCCTTTTTTACTACCTTCCGTCCCAGTGGTATCGATTATACGAGCAGTCATTCTTCAAATTAATTGTATGAATATAGTTTGTTTAGATACTCGACATAAAGACACAGCGGTAACACTACTTCCTCTGCTTGCTGATCGTCAGCGTTTCCTTTTGCCCACAAATTGACTGCGCTGATGAAGATACATGCTAATTTTGTTGTTGCTTTTACTAAGAAAAAGCAAAACGGAGGAATTCTGTATGGTTCTACCTGCACCCCGCATTTCCTTTCCGGCAATTGACTCTTCATTGTTGCACCAACCAAAGCAAGAAATGTCAGCGAACAATGCCATATAGGATTGTGGACTAAGGTGACCACATACAAACATATGTATATATGTACATATGTATACATATGGGAGATTGTGCAGCACTGCATAATATTGCTGAATAAGTTATGTCTTTATTTGGGGGCGTCCCTGTGGTTTGTTAGGAAACTGCTGATGAGAAAACCCACAGGGATTCCTTTAATAAATTGTTGGATATTAAATATGTTCTCACAGGCTTAGATTCATATATGTTCAAACATTTAAAGATTTTTTGAATTAATTTTAAGAAATTATGAAAAACGCGTTTTGTGGCCGAAGGAGCTGCAGAGCTATCACTCTTTGAGTTGTGAGATCATGGAAACTCATCATGGAAAATAAAAAAAAAATTGGCCAAACATTTTCTTTGGATTTAAATCTATCTTTTAGAACGCTCCAGACAAGTATTCCATACCATAAAAGCTTCTAGACGTGTACAACCCTTTCTCTAACAATTACTACATTTTAAAGTTTGTTAACTTTAAAACAAATTCCACAATAAAAAATAGATTAAGATTTCGTTTTTCGGGTTTCAAGAATTAAAAAAACAATGCCTACAAAATGTATACTGAAAACCGAATTGATTCAGATTCAGATATTATATTATACATGTACATTTATTTAAACAAGAAAAAAATATTTCTGATTATCATGCTGAAAGCTTGTTAAACAAGATTTTTAGGCATTCAAGCTTCTTTTAGCAGAGCAGCTTGCAATTCGTCCAATCAAAATGTGCATTTGCGTTTTAAAGCGTAATAGATGTTTAATTTCGTACTTACACACTCAACAAATAAAAAATTAGTTAGTTTTAAATAGAGAAAAAATTAAAAGAGAAAGTTAGCTATGGTTTTGCTCTGAAGCATGTTAAAATAGCTTTTATCTATATGGAGAACGACCTGTTCTGGATCAGCATTCAAGTTAGAAATATTCGATGTCTCACAAACCATACTATACATTTTGAAATTCTAGCTCGACAATTTATCGATCATAAGGCCTAACGGTTTATGCTCTATTAATTCAAAGCTTTTATGGTTATTTATAAATCTCTAGTTTTAGATTTATTGCGACAAATTTTCGAAGAATGAAAAGCTATTGACCATGAGTAACGCCAGTTCTAATCTTCTAGTTTCTCACAGACGATGTCAGACCAAGATGATGTCACAGAATAGACGTATTAGCTTGAATTTGAAGTTAGCTGCTATCTGGGGAACAAATTGAAAAAGCGAGAAAACTCAGCTGTTCTTATTGTTTTCGTCAATTGACTTCATATTGTTGAGGAGAGAGGAAATTACCGACTACTATAAAGTCAATCAGGGTGTAAAAGAACAAAAACGAACAATTAATTGAACTTTAAACTATTTAACTAATAATATTACAGAACAGTTTACAATTGATTTATACTAAAAAAAATATTCTTCGCAGAAAAACTAATAATTATTGCAAATATTTGTACCACTCGTTTATATACATATCGATATATACATATACATATATATGTATATCTCTCAACCAAGAGTTTTGATAAAATGTTACAAATTCCCTTCTTTAATGATAAGATACCACTTTTTTCTAGAGATTGGCATCGCATCTTCGTCACGAAGCTTCATTATTTATTCGACCAAGCAGTAATTCTTTGCAATTTATTTGATTTATTGGTTGTTTTGGTATTTTGAAAATATCTTGAAGTGTTTTTATTAATTTTCATAATTTTGGGTGTTCCTTAAAAAAGCTTATTAGACCGCGCTCCTCTCAATCGCACTTAAGAAAAAAGTCACGCCCAACAAAAGATCAAAATCAAATGAAATCTACAAAGTGTCTATAAAAATAAATAACATAATAATATTCTAGCAATGGTGTCGACAAAACGTAGACTTATTGCAACAACATTTATAATTGCAATATTATCATGTCTCCTTTGTATAATTAGTATTACAACAGAAAATTGGGTACATATGCGTGTGAATTATCCGCCTCTTAACTGAGTCTATTAGCCTTTCCCCCTTATATATACATATGTGTGTGTCCAGACAATTTGTTAAGTAACAAAATCAAAGGGCGTTCTGAAGAGTGTATAAGTATTTCAATTGCATATAAATTCCATAAAAATATTAAATTATCGTTATGTCAAGTTAAGAGCAACGGCCATACTCTCAACTCAACTACATAATGAGATTAATTATGGAATATTATCGAGCTGTCTGAGACGTCAACAATTAGCGTCGAAATTGGTATTTGATCTTGCTGGTGAGTTATCAAGGAAGCACGAAATATACATATCTGTATATGTATAAGTATTTATGTGCATATAATTGATATTAATTATAATTGATCCAAAACAGAGAGACTTCGGGAGTAAAAATCGAGCACAAGTTTTAACGAGGATTCGTAGACTTGTTATATTGTGATCTCAAACCCGGGCGAGGGACAATGTAAAAGATTAAAAAAATTGTAATAACGATCGTCTTTTTGTAAACTAATGTAGAAACTTTTTTAATTTTCATTGGTGTCTTAGAGTTGTTTTGATAAGACAAGTTCAAACCTGAAAGGGAGTGGGATGGGTGGATTTTGTATCTTTTTTTTTAATATTTAAAACCAAGCGTAACAAACCAAAAACGATAACTAATAAGCAGATTCATAACTTCAAATTATAAAGTTATAAATTATTGGTTAAAATTGAGCGAGGAGTTTCTCTAGTTGAAAAAGTTTTACTTGAGACGATAAATAGAATCATCTGTATGTTAAGCATTTAGTAATTTATATTATATGTTGATGCATTTCTATAATTTTAGTGGTCTGTGATTTCAACCTTGGTTTTTGTATGTATAGCTGTCAACGTAACGCTACCATGCGACTGGATGAACTAAATCGAATATATTCCGGTATAACCACAATACCATGTGAGCAAACCGATTCATCAGAAAGAAAGTACAGACGAAAAGAAGTCAGCGTGTAAGTCCAAATATTAATTTCATAAAACGTGAGTGAAACATATTTCAAAAATATTCAAATACAAATTTCTTTAATGCTTACTCTAATTTTCGATATTTGCGCCTTGATCTTTGCACTAATCAATCTGAACAAAAACCCAATAGAACGCATATTTAATATTTTTGGTTTATTTATTTGGAATGGCGTTGCAGTTGTATTTGCATTTTTAGCCGTTGGTCTCTGGGCATCATTGTACTTTCAACGTTTAACACACAATATCTCAATAACGGACACTCTGCGTACTGAATTTACATTCAACTCAAATGGACATGTTAAACTTCGTTACTCCGTATACCTTCTGCTGTTCTCTGGTCTGCTGAACGCTTCTAATTTAGCAATACTGTGGTTGCGACAGCGGTTATTGAATCGTACAAATGCGCAAACAACAATGATAGTAGAACAAACAAACATACCGCTGCAATTTTATTAAAATTATTATAAGTTTACCTAACCAAGTAAGCTCTGAGTCAGAGCTCGTTTGATTATAACAGTAAGACTATAATTTACCGATCCATACGTTTAGTATGTACTTTAAAATTCACTTTAATAAAAAAAATATTTTTATTACATTATACAAGTAGATTCAACGGAACGGAATAGGAATAAAATATGTAGTTTTATATAGTAGGCAGTCCAATAAAATAGTATGTCGAAAAATATGCTTGCATAAAACATACATTGCTTATACTTTAAATGCTATTCACATATTACATATAAATACATAATCATACATGCATAAATATGAATACGAAATTAACACCTTTTCGGGAAATAACCTTTATAAGTACGATTATTTGCGCTTTGAGATTCATTCATCACGCTACCGAGTATTAAATTAACATCAGTTGATTCTTTTTTTTTACTAAAAAAAAAATTCTACGAGGATAAAGCCTTAGCTCTTAGTATAACATTATGGCGCCTTGATTCTTCTCCTCACTAGGAGGCTCAAGTCTTTGGCGATCGCGTTGCTCACGACGTTTGGCATGCAGTAATATAAAAATATTAAATATAACAACAAGTGTAGATGCAATTACCAAGTAGAAACTGTAACCCAAATAAGCTAAACCATGACTATACCAATGACGATCTTGTACAGCAAGTACGTTTTGTTGTAAATATTGATAGAACTGAACAAGCCAACAAACAAAAGCGATAACCTGAGCCGCTGCCGATGAAATGTTAGAAGCGAAAAGTAGTACCATAGATCCAGGACGTTTTGCTGCAGAAGCGGCCCTTAATACGGCTGCAATGGCGGAAATTGCACAACTAAGTAAGCCAAAGCCAGTACCCAAAGCTGTGATCAGCCAAAGCCAAAAGTTCATCGTTTCCGGCCCATTTTGATCAAATGTGTACACTAAAATAGAAAACAAAGGGTATAATAAGCTATATATGGATATATGTATATTTACAATACTAACCAATGATAGGTGTTGTGCGCACACCAAAGCCATAGTTGAGATCTTTATTACCATAAAACAAACCGAAATTGATATCACCCTTTGAGTCCTGGCAGAAAAAAGCAATATAAAGATTGGTATATAGATATTTAATATCATTACATTGGAAATGTGGCAATTTTGATGTACTCACTGTTGAATTGATGCGCTTCGGATAGGCACGCACCCAATGATTTGTAGTTAAACTGACCAGTAAGAGTCCAATTGCGATGCAACTCCCGAAGAAGGTAGAAAAGACTAGAGCCCTTGTGCGTATACTCATGGCTTTCGTTGACTGGCAAGATGCGGCGTGATTAATACATGCATACATATAAATTAATTAATTACTATAACCAGTAAATGTGTTTGCTGCAAGTGGTGTCTACAACCTGCCTCCTGGCGACATTAGTAATTTTAGACACTTGTTTGCACTTTCTCCACCCCAAATGGAAGAGGTTGTTGCTATGCGTATGCGTTTTTATGTTTGGTCGTTGCACTAACATTCCCCGGAAAATTCAGTAATGCCAACAATTAAAAGAAATATTATTATATTCGTAATAATCTCATATAGTGTAAGTTTTATTGTTTAAATTATAAATTATTTTATAAGTGATTTCGTATTTGTTATCTATGCGTTAGGCATGCGTCAAACTAAAAACTTTGGCAACGAACCTGACTATTTTTCTATTATTTTAGTATCACTACAAGATATTAGTGTGTGTATATATTTTTATAACCACGCTTATATGAATGTATATAAGAGCATCACTTGTACATATTTACTAGTTTGTGGAACCATAATCGTTTCAGAACTACGCAATCGCATTTAAAGTCTAAACCTGTATCCGTCCCGAAACCACAAACAAATGCATTAAATAAAAACGGTTTCCACTAAAGCCGCATGACTATATAGTACATATCTGTAAATTAAATGAATCATTACTCACGCGTAGTAACTATTCCTTGTCACCAAATTCAGTCAACTTTATTCCACTCCCATTTAAAAATATAGGACAATTATGTAGAAAATATTTATTTATTAGACAATGCACTTTGCCTATTATCTGTCTTGTTTTTAATCAAGTAGTGAAAGATATTTATTTATTTTGTTTACGCACTGAAATTACTTCCGATCTTCAATAACTTTCTTTATTTCTCTTTGTTGCTTGTTTTCAATTTAATGATGCTTTCTTTGTTTTGCTTTATTCTTATGACGAGCCATGTTGCATTGCTTTTATAAGCGCGCCTTGGTCGTATGGATAAAAATAGCTTAGATAAACAGCTAACATTTGATGTAAATTACTATGATGTCATAAAATAATTTATTCTACTTTAATCGGTACGTAGTTAGAAACAATTTTAATAAACAAACTTCTTTGATCACTCTCACAATTGAGAACCGAATATATAACAACCTTATATATAAATATACACAAATAGCAAATATAGCAAAATTGCATGAAAACTCATTCAATTCTAAAATTCAACATATATATAATAATTATAACATTTTAAAATTGTTTAATTTTCAACACACTATGAAAATAAACGCTTATTAAGCGTTAGGAATAAAAAGGAATGGTAACTTCAAATTACGAACACATTACGTTTATTTTCCACTATCGCAAACGCATTGAAACTGTCAAAATATTGACGTAATAAATTTGTGGTCCATTTTCATTTTCCCCAGTCGAATTTAATAATTTTTCTATTTGTTGCAATTCTGCAAAAATTCCAAAAAAATAGAAAACACGAATCAATATCATGAAATAATTAAAATTCAAAGTTTATAAATAAATTGCGGCACGTGGATTTCAAGTACGGATGCGTGTTTAGCTGCAATTATTCGTACAAGCAAAGGTGCGGGAGAATAATATGTTTTAATGCTTTCATGTGGTTTACCCACAATATTGGTGATGCAGTGAAAGTTTATTTGTTGGCCATTAGTGTTCCGTATTCCTTTGTTGTGGATCCAATTATATTCACAATTAGAAATTATCGACGCGTGTGAAAATCGTGTATGTGTGTAATTGCAGTAATTTGTTTGCTAAATATTTTTGTGCCAATTCCGACATTGGAATTCGGACCAGCGCCATTGTATTGTGAAAAGCACAATCATTTCTCAATTTAAATTATATCACATTGTATTATCAATGCTATACACATATGTCTTTAGGTGCAGTGAACATATTTATAGATGCATTAGAAATATTGTAGCTAAGTGTCAAGGACATATCCAATTGGCATTGCCTGTGTTTAATTAATCACATTTGTATTTGTTTTTGTACTTTGACGCTGCTTGCATCTTCCGTTGATTTATATACTTCTGCTCTTGGATGAAAAAAAAACTCGTTTATGCCTTTAGTGTCCTAAAATATAACGTTATTTATCTGCCGAGCGAAGAATACGATAATACAGAGGCTATATTGATAAGTACGATTAACCATCAACATTCAGCCCGCTTATTGTTTTTCCAGTTGGATTATAAGAGGTATTAGATTGGGCAAATAAAAAATTTCCAGTAAACTAACTTGTTAAACGGACATTCAGGAAGTGTGCTGTATCGTGTCGTGAATTGCAGTTTTGCAAACGAGCGGTTACTAAACGCAGTTAGCTTGAGTTTTGGATAGCTCTCAAGGTACTGCTTTGCCGACAAAAGAAATGTGCGATTCAGATGGCAGCAAAGTACAAAAGTGGACATGCGATTATTGCACCTATGAAAACTTTCCCTCGTCGCTTAAATGCACAATGTGTAAAGGTGCGAAACCACTGTTGAATGAGGATATCTTTCGGTACTTAAAATATGAAAATCTATTTGATTAACATTTACACAAATATAATTATAAATATAAATTTCTAGACTAAGCCCACCCCAAACTGCCTTTGGTGGCGAGGAAGAGCGGGGCGCTACTGCTGATGTGGTTGAAGCATCTAGCCATAACGCTTGCTATGCACAATCGCGGCAATATGTGCCCTCAACAACACCCGCTACGGCTTCCCCGTCTGCTTGCGCCAAATGGGCCTGCAAGATGTGCACCTACCTAAACTGGCCACGAAGTTTGCGTTGTGTACAATGTTGTACCAAGCGGGGTACGGCTGTTGATGTTAATGTCGAACAAAATATTTGCAACGCGGGTGAGGCGGCAGCAGCGTCATTATCTGCTCCTGGAAATTTAGATGTAATTGATGGTCCGCAAAGTTATATGGAAAAAAGATCAAAAACAATAGATGTCAACGAAACACCAACAGCAGCAAATACTACAAACTCATCTGCAACTTTGGCGAGTAACCTTAAAGAACAGTTAAAAACATTACGTATCACAAATGATATGGAATTGAATATTAGTAAAAATGCGGAATCGAATAAAAATGAAGCAAGCAGTCACACCGACCAAATTCATAAAAAAGCGGGTAATAGTTATATTCAATCTGTGGGTGCCGCTTCAAATAGACTTATTCCATTTGAACAGTCGTCAAATGCCAATATGATTGTGGCGACAAATACCACAACCGTTAATACAACACACTTAAATAATATTGCAAATTCATCGCAGCAACAACAACAACAACAACAACAACACAATCAGTCGTCCACATCTCTGCAGAACTGTTATGTAGCAAAATGGGCCTGTAATGTAAGATATAATCTTAACAATATAACTATTGTTATTTGGCTTAGTTTCGTTTCTTCATTACAGACATGTACTTATGAAAATTGGCCAAAAAGTCTTAAATGTTCTATGTGCGGTGAACCGCGTGATGGAAATGCAACATGCATAGCTTCCTTGGGTGATAACAATGCCATCACGGCAACATCCGGCTCGGGAAGCAACAAATTCCTCAACGTAAAGGATGAAAATCATGACATGACAGTGTCAACGAATAATTCATTCAACAAAAAACATATTTACCAACTAGGTAAGAAGCTACTAAACCCTTTTTTTCTCAAAATTTCTTTCAAAATAAACTCGCTCAAATTTGGTTAATAAAATGCAGGTTCTTCTGAGACTATAAACAACTGTGATACGGTGCAAGAACGTCAAGAAAGGCGAACACGACAAATAAGACGACAAGTTGATTGGCAGTGGTTAAATGCTTGTCTCGGTAAGTCTCAGCTAATCTGATACAACATCGAAAGTTTAGCTTTTCTGCAAAATATTAATTATATTCATACTCCAAAGGTGTTGTGGAAAACAACTATAGTGCTGTAGAGGCATATTTGTCTTGTGGCGGTAATCCTGCACGCGCTTTAACGGCGACTGAAATCACAATATTAAATCGTAACTCGGCGTTTGACGTGGGCCACACGCTGATTCATTTGGCAATACGTTTTCATCGGGAGGAAATGTTGCCCATGTTGCTTGCACAGATCTCGGGCTCAGGGCCTGGTATTAAACGCGTACCTTCATATGTTGCACCGGACTTAGCCGCTGATATACGAAGACATTTTGCTAATACGCTACGCATGCGTAAAACTTCTTTTAACTGCTTGTATGTGCAAGAGCATGCGACTTTCGCTTTGCCAGCTGAGATAGAAGAATTGCCAATACAAATTCAGGAGCAGCTATATGATGAATTATTAGATCGCGATGCCCAAAAGCAACTTGAAAACCCTCCACCTGCACTCAATTGGTCGCTGGAAATCACAGCACGTTTGGGTTCACGGTTATTAGTGTTGTGGAATCGTAGCGCTGGTGATTGTCTATTAGACTCGGCAATGCAGGCAACTTGGGGTGTGTTTGACCGCGACAATACGCTGCGTAGAGCCTTGGCAGACACCTTGCATCAATGTGGTCCTATGTAAGACATACATGCTGCCGAAAATATAAAGGATATTATTAATAATTTATTTGTTTATTAGCTTTTATCCACGTTGGAAGGAATACGAAAAGTGGCAGGCCTCTATGCTACACTTTACACTGGAAGATGCCCAATGGCAAGAGGACTGGAGTAATTTGCTATCGTTGGCCAGTCAACCGGGTTCTTCTTTGGAGCAGTTACATATATTTGCATTAGCTCATATATTGCGACGACCAATCATAGTTTACGGTGTAAAATATGTCAAAAGCTTTCGTGGCGAGGACATCGGCTATGCGAGATTTGAAGGTATTTAAAAATATAATATCAAACAAATGTACAATATATCTGATTTATTCTTTTCAAATTTTTTATAATAAAAAAAAATAGGACTTTACTTGCCGTTATTTTGGGACCAAAATTTCTGCATAAAATCACCCATTGCACTCGGTTATACTCGTGGACATTTCAGTGCTTTAGTGCCAATGGAGCCCTTTGCTCGTATAGATCCACGTAGAGATGAACCAGAGGATGTGCGTTATCTGCCGTTAATGGATTGTGAATCAAAACTTTTTCCAATACACTTTCTAACTCAGGCTGAGGTAATATTGACAAAATGTACCAGTATGCTCGATAGTGCAAAGCTTTTGAATTTCACAGATGGGCCGCGAAGAGGCTATCATGAGACAATGGTTGGATGTGTGCGTCACAGATGGCGGCTTATTAGTGGCTCAGCAGAAAATACGTAAACGACCACTATTGGTAGCACAAATGCTGGAAGAATGGTTGAATCACTATCGAAGAATCGCGTAAGTATTGCTGTTTGCGAAATTTCTCAAATGTAACCCTACATCAATCTTTGACAATATTTCAGACAAGTAATAACAGCGCCTTTTGTACGAAGACCTCAACAAACCGGCTACTCAAGTGAAGGTGATTCCGATGAAGAATAGGTATGAGCACAAACTAGTTGCAGTTCTTCTTGGAGACAGCTTTCTCGACGGTAACATTAAGCCAATAAGCACGAAATAAAGTGGTAGTGTATACTTCATAAAAGAATCCCAAAACATAAACTGAATATATATATACAATTATTAAAATTGAGTAACTAAATGTATGAATACCTAGATAACAAGCCGTTATTATATTGATTAAAAAATTTGAACCGTATTTTACGTAGTTAATGGGTATTGCGAAGCTTACGAATTGGTAGGTTTGTACGATACATACATATATATATATATTACGAGAAAAAATTGCAAAAAAAAATTTAGCAAATAACAAAAAACAAAATCATATCCGTTTCCAGTTCAACATAAATCGTTGATTTTAGTAAAAAGCTAAAAATGTAATAAAGGAAACGTAAATATAAACAAAAAATAATCAGAAACTTATGTTTATAATAGTAATTACACTCGCTGACAGGTGTGTACTAATTAACCGAGTTTAGAATAAAATTTAAAACAAAAGGCAAAAGACAAAGCGGATTTGGGATTAAAGAAGTAAAACCAAGAGCATCTCATATAATACATGTGCTACTTATACTTTGATGAAAGAAAATGTCACACATTTACCGACATTGAATTGACATGAATACGTTGAGTCTCAAGTAAAGTATAAATAAAAGAAAATTTTAATTAAAATAGATTTAATAATAAGTATGTATTATTTACAAAATCAAATGAATGTAAAATATGTAATACTTGAACTAGAGAATATTTTATTGTCATAATGAGTTTCTTTTTGCTGGCCGACTTCACTTGTCGTGCTAATTTTATCAGTAATTGTCCGCAATGAAAAAGGAGAAAACGAAAAAAATATATTTATATTGAAAAAAATTTTAAAAACATACGTCTACAATAATTTAATTAGTAAAGAAGTATGAATATTATCAATGATGTATGAGAAAATAATAATAGTTGTTTAGATTTTTTCTTGGAATTATAAATGGATTATTATATTACATACATATTATTTTTGTTGGTAATGTTATTGAAAGAAACTTACGACAATTTCACACAAAATATACTATATATAAGATGGATTAAAAGAGAAAACTAATGACTTTATACTATTTAACCACATTGGCACATATCACCTGCATTTATTAAGCGAAATTAAGTTGGCATTCGGTGGAGGTTAGTATGCAACATGCTTATCATAACAGTGCAACTATTTCCCAGATGCAACGATAATCCTAACCCCAGAGTTCTGATGGAATCTGTAAGTATTTATTTGTGATAGTAATTCATTCCGATGTGTGTGCTTCATAAGCTGAACCGTTTTTTGGTCGAATAAGTATTATATTAAAGATATTTGTAAACAAATCTCCCGATTTTGCTCATTTTATCCTATGTAAGTACAGAATATTTCAGTTTTACTTCGGCAAAGTGTCACGTGAATTACCCTTAATTTTTTGCATTTATTTCTTTACATTGAAGAGACATTTATTTATATCATCCTAAACACCCTGTCCCGGCCTTATTTTACAGACGAATAGAATATGAATTTGACGCAACTATTGACATATTGGCTTTTTCGCTCGACAATTGCGAAATAGAGTATAGTGTTCATTCGAAAATTGAAGCAGACTCTGCTCTGACAATAGTTAAAAGAAGCGGGTGTGTGGTGGTTAATTTTTTTGGTGCGCAAAATTAAGGCAAATCATATCTAGCGGTGTCGATTGCAAACGGTAGCACACAACTCTGTAAAATTAATATAAAAATATGAAATGAACATGTTATAAAAGGTTATCTGTGAATATTAGAAATCAATAGCATTGTAAATTCGTTTAAATCTCGGTGTATTTATATTTGCAAAACTTTTGTGTAGTGGTTCTTTAAAAAGAATTACATGTTGAAATATTAGACGTGTAAAGAGAGGAGTTAGTGGCAACTGTCTGGGTAGCAATAAATATATACGACAATAAAAAAATTAACGAAGTGAAAAAGGGCGGAAAGGTGCAAAAAAGTGTTGCAATTGGAAAAAAGCTAAGGATAAAATTCTAGTTGGAATCGGTCAATTGGTCGATTGGTTAGTCGATAATCGTAGGTACATGTTGGTACGTGTGTGTGTGGTATCAGTTACAGAGAAGTGTGGTAGTGGTTAAAGAAATCGTCCAATTTGTGCCGTGTTGAGTGCTGTTGCTGTTCCGTAAACGTGAGAAGAGTGTATAGATATATTGTGTGGTGCTTTTCGAATAACACACAACAGTGGTGCGACAGACAACAATAAAATAACAACGACGGGCTATTGAGTGAATTTGAATTTGAGAGTACGTGTATTTGAGCGCCGGATAAGGAGCAAAGAGAAGGATGGGTAAGAGAGTGCAAATTGTTGCACAAATGTGTGACAGTACAAAAGAAATTCTACTTAAATTCGTGAAATATCCGAATGCAAAGTTGTCGTTCATAACCGAGTATTTAAATTAGTAGAAAAGAAGAAATGAAGTAGTACACTGGTAAAATTTCAGTAGTTAAATATTTTTACTTTATTTCTGACAATGATCTCAAACGACCGAGAGGATTCTTCTAAATATTCACATACAATGGCATGTTTCTCTCTTGCAAATAAACACATTTACACAGCCATTCATGTCCACTCCCTGTTTTATTTTCTTTGCATCATTCATCACGGTTTGCCTTCGCTTTGCACGCAATTTGATTGCTATACCGTGGCGTGTGAGTGTTGAATCCAATTGTTTTTCGAATTCGAAGAATGATATCACCGATACGCCGCAGTTGTTGTAATTGCTGGTGTACGTCATTCATCTGTTATCGCTATAGAATTTCTTATTTGATTTTCCCACTTTTATTGTAAATGCTTTTGAGCTCTACCCTCAACTCAATCACGCATTATGCCGTTTGCTTTGTTTCAGTTCTCAATGGCATAAGGAGCTTCATTCAAGAAAGTGGACAACTGCATTTTAATGCTCAATGAATTACATGATTAACTATTAAGTGATAAATTCATATACTAATTTGAAACTTTATGGGTACATAAATATTTGAAACTTGTGTAATACTCTTATACATATGTATGTACATGTGTGAATATCTGTTTATATTAAAAATTAAGAAAAAAGTAAAAAGCAAACCGTGAAACTAATAAGAAAACAATGTATTATTGACGAAACCTCTGATAATCAGAATAAATTTGTGTAGGTAGAAAATTTAGTATCAAATTATGAGAAACGCCCGTCTGTTCGAGCAATGGCAATTGTACTTTGTCAAAAACGACAAAGGTTATAACGGTATTCATTAAAAATTCTAAAAATGCTATAAATCTTTTAATATTTATGCGGAAGCATATAATTTATAAATCTTTGTAAAAACATTGTCGTCTCTTGCACAAATTGTTAACTTTAAAACTGATATTCTATTTTAAATAGTTTACAAATATTTTCTCTCTTGATAAAGTGCTAACATGTGCTTCAAATTTTGATAGCAAAAATATTATTATATTTCTAAAAATGTCTTTTATATAAATTTAATTTATGTTTTATTATGAATTCTGATTTTGTCTGTAGTTAGTCCCTCTTTAATTGTTGTGAAAGATTAGCTAAAACGTTGTATTATGTAGTAATTAAAATCTCTGCGGGCGATTTAAAATTAGTTAATTTATGCTGTGAAGTACAGGGTCTGTTCGAACTGAATATTTTCGAAAGTAAACTAATTTACTTTCTTTTTTTAACTTTGTATATGAGTATGTATGTATTGATATATGTATGTACATGTTTTCTGAATACTCCACGCAGCACTAGTAAAGAAGTTTAATGATGAAAAATCAATTTAAGTACTTGCATATTTGAGAAAATACATATATTTATACACATAGTTCCCGCCACTGTAAAGAAATAATAATTTAATATGAAGCCTTTCTATTCTAAATTAATTAGGTATATTTGTTTAAATGGCTATATTTATGCAAAATATTTTATCGGGCTTAGTTAAACATTTAAAATATTTACTAAATTTTTGATTTGGAAAAAAATTCAAAAATTTTCTTTCATTATATAAACAGAAATCTAAAAAAGTATTCAAAATACGACGTACTTATTTTGGAATGAAACTTTCTTAGCTACTTCGCGTTAAATTGATTAATGAAGTAATTCTTATAAAACAAAAATAGCTAAAGCAAGTAAAGTAATTTCATTAGATATGCGGCTAACGAAGTTTCCTTGTAATTTCTATTCCATTTTGCGTGTTTTAGTACCTTTGGGTAGGTTTTTTGTTAATATGTTTGCTCTCTGGTGTACATTAATATCATTAATGTACAATAATAAAAATACAGATATTACATTCTTCAAATTTCTTCAATTAAAATATTGTGGTTGTTTAGTAATGTCACAACTTGTTTAAAGTTTAAATTTTACTAGCTAAGTATTCTCGCAAATTTTTTAAACGAACTGCATACATACATATTATTATATATTAATATTACTCATGACTGTAGTTGTAATTGATTTTTTAGTGGCTTTTGAAATTAATAATGATTAGTTATTGTTTACATATTTTTAATATATAAACTTTCCAAAGTTAGCCACACAATTTTTTAATAAAAATATATCCTCAAAGGTAAATATTTCAAGAATGTAAGATAGAAACTCATTATACTACACTAATTGTAATCGCACGCCTCCATTCATATTTACATATACCCCATCCCATATCTCTACAAACGCATGCTCGAGTACAAACATACGTTGATCTATATAGATATTTTATCTGCATTTATCAGTAGGTATGTTTTTATCTTACATTGTGTCTTCACATGGATTTGGTGAAATGAAGCGATTGACTAGAGTTCGTGAATGTGGGTCACCTGCACTTGACTCTCTGCCAGTTAGTTCAATTGAATTTAATTTTAATTTCCTTGTTTCTCCTTTAGCTGGGCGATCGATGGCACATCTCTGCTCATTTTTACACTTTTAATATACTTTTTATTTTATTTTACTCTTTTTATTTGTCATTTACTTCCACACATTTGCTGCGTTGCTAGTCCCACCACATAGTACTTTAGGTACTTGGATTAGATTGAGAGAGTGGCGTCCATACTGGGTACTCGACTAAAGTGACTGTAGCAACTGCAGCAAAAACAGCAGTGACGGCAACAACATGAAAATGTCAAACATTACACAGAGTGTAGGGCAATTAACGTGTGAGTGCGTGTATGGCGGTGGCAGCGCAAAAGGAAAAGGAGGAATTGTGTGGGATCTGTATTAGGGCGTGCATTCATGCAAAGGGCTTCGTTGTTTTTTTTTTCAATTACAGCGACGCTCCCATTACATGTCACAGCAGACGCAGCTTTTGGTTCTAGGTAGTCAACTTCGTTGATCATCGGGAAATGGCGTTGACCTTTTCACATCAAAGTAATAGCAAAGCTTTTTTTCTCCCCAATTTGTACACACAATATTTTGTCGGCTGAATAATTATGAAAACTTTAATAGAATGTTCTTTCCAAATTCAACATTAATGCATATTGGCATGCAAGGCTACAGGTATTAACCGCTAAATGACGAGAGAGTAGAATGTAAAATTGTTTCCAATTTTGTTCCTTAAAGAGGCAAAAAGAAATTTGAAAAAAGTTGAGGTTATACACGGTCTTAATACAATAGTAGTAAAAAAGACTACATTTAATTGAAAAAATATTAAAAGGTATTTGGTATGTCATTTCAGTTAATTTCTTCCCTGAATAATATAGGCGAGTTTTCTATAAAAATGATACATCCATGTTTTTGCCTTTGTGCTTAATGTTAAAGAGCAAAGGGACACATTTTAGAAACGGCAATCCCGCTGAACACTAGGAAACTCTGTTAACTATTTAAGACCAGACGAGAGACAACTCCAACTCTCTAAAAATTTTTGACTTTTTTTCTTCTACAACTGAGTATTCATAAATTTTTCGAATACATTTTCCATTGTGCCTCCAAATTAGAACTATTATTATTTTTTATTTCATTAAATATTAAGAGCATTAAAAAATAATAAATTTTAAAAAATTTACATACACTTTTTAACAACTCTACAGTTGTGATGTTTGATATATTTATTAAATATGGGCGCCAGACAAAATTTACAATTTTATTGCATTTTTTCCTCGGATACTGTGGCTTCGGATATCTATCACTGAAAAAGTCATATGAAATTAAAATAAGCCGAAAATAATATATTTTATATACAATTTCTTTTGATAATTTTTTGATTATTTTCTTATTAAAAAATGTTAGTAGTTCAAGAGACTCAGCCGTGACAAACGAGGGGTATTGCAAAGTAGTGTTTCGTAAGTTGCTGTAATATATTTGGTAAGACTTCTTCCAAGAAATTAAAAAAATGAAATTTTAAACGAATGTATCAGGAGAAATAATTTTGGAACATGCTCCCCAATCCGAAATTTCCAGTTATTTTGAAATTAGTCCTCTACTGCTAGCGAGTACCCACGCCCTTTTCTAGTCCTGATTGATTTCCGTACGATTCATCGGTGGAAGAGTTGTGATTTGTATAACATAAAATTTGCAACACTAAATAAGCAAATTCTCCAAATAAAAAAGATGTGTATGTCTTTTGCATTTCATTGAAAGTCTATTTAATAACTATGTAAAAGTATATTCTAATTATAATTTTTAATCTCAAGTTATGTTTGACTTACTTTTTCGATTTTTATTTGATCAAAAACGCTCTAATTATATTTCACATTAAAATAAATATTTATTCAGACCTACTTACTTACATAACCTAATATTAAATGAATGAACTAAATACACACCAAAATATGTTTATATGTACATATATGGAATGTTTAAGCTAACAGACATACATATATGCGTGCACATGATTATGCTTCTGTATATGCATACATACTTGAAATAAGTCATTCACATGTACATAAATGTCTGCTCAATTAGCGGCTCCGGATGACATCATCGACTCCACTTGAAAGCTTAACCATGTCATATAGCCGTACAATCATACATACTAAATAGAACATTTGTATGTATACACATATATGTGGTATATTGATATGTACATATATACATTCCTAAGCATAAATTAATATGCAAACGTATAAAGAGTGAAATAGCATAAAACTTAGTTAAAATATTTTTATTTTATTTTAAAACAAACAAAAACGTATGTCGATTTCAGGGTTTAAAAAAGTTTTTATTCATACGTCCATGTGTACATATTTATTCAGTTGTGTGTGTGTGTGTGTGTATACCATTATTATTGTCATTTGTTGATAACACCGCTGTGAGAACTTCTGAGGATAGTGAAAAGCTTGATTACATAACATTAACTACGCCCGACTTGTTTTAAGCAAAAATGAAAACAACAACAACACCGAAGTAATAAAATTCATACTTTCTAACGAACGAACATTACTATTTTTCCGTTTTTGTACCATATTGTGGCGTTAACGAGTGTTTCCTATGATGAGAAGCGGCGTGAAGAGAGCGTCAAGTACGTCATATCATGACTTAACCAGCTGAACCTGCAAACATTCACAGGTTTTTGTTAGTTCGCTTATATGCATTCATACATAAATATGAACATACATACATACAGTTGCGTAAAAAAATTATATTTGACATGCTTATATTATTTATTTATTATTATTGATCGCTCCAACTTTTTCCGTAGTTTAGAAGTATGTATCGATCGTAATTTTGAACCAAAAACAGAACTTAATGAAGATTTCAAGATTTTTTATAAAAATATATTTGTTCATTTGTAAATCGCTTCACACTCCATATGACATATTCTCAAATTTGGCTTATATGTGTACATATGTTTGCATGCACTTAAGTACACCCAAATGTATGTAATTGTTGGAAGTAGTAATGGAAACAAAAAAATTCAGATATTTTTCAAAGTGATCTTTTATAGAGAATCTCCAAATTTTTTTATTGAAGTGTTTAAGAAATCACAATAATCTTCGTAATAGCTGATAGGGAGTAAATAGTAGATACATATATGTGTATAGAATGTGGATAAAATATAGACTTTATTGCAATTTTTTGTAATTCACAGTATTTCTACACAGCGACTCATTTGACCGACCTAACTCAGAAATATATGTATGTATGTGTGTTGAATTCATTTATTGCACAAGTACTTAAACGCTCTATCAAGTACTTATAAATGTACATATGTACATATGTACACATAAGCGGCGTGCACATTCACTTAAGTCTCCACCTGTTTGCCATGTGCATGTGAGTATGTATTTGTGATAGAAAAGCAGAGTCAATATTGCCTTATCATCTATGGATAATTGAATTTTCGTTTTTTACTTTTCTCTATTGTCTTTTCTTTTTGCTGAAATGAATTGTATTCCATCTTAAAATACTTCGTATAATTTTTTGTCGGTGCAATGTGTGCTTGAAACAAAAACAAAAATGATAAATAGAATGAATAAGAAACATAATATTTGATGAGGGTTTACTATGTGCTATTTCATATGTATATAGACATGTATATGTGCTAAAAAAGCTTAAGTCCACTTAAGCTAAGGTAGAAACTTGGATTTCTGTTAGAAATTTGGGTGTAGTCTCTCTCTTTTTTTATTATAATTTGAGGATTGCGATACCTTAAAGGAAAAAACAACATCGAGTCTCGAATAAGTTGGTTAGAATAACTCAAATTGCCCCCATTAACTTAAGACGACTTGAGCTTTTTTTCGCATACTTACACAGATGCACAGATATCTATTCAAGAATATGTATTATATTATGAATAAGTAAGTGGCTACGTTTAGTAATTTCCTTTTAAATTTGCAAAATTTGGCTTCCATCGTTTTTGCCTAGATTAAAAAAATTACTAAGCGTAGACAGCTTCCGTTTTTCTCGATTTATTTTCATGTATGTATATATGTACATATATATATATATATATATATATACATATCTACTATCTACATATATACATACCTACTACATACCTACACATATATATACATATGCATACATATGTATATACACACATGCTTGCACACATATATATATATCTATATAGACATTTTACTTAAGTATTATTTACTTAAGTAAATAAAGAAAAAAATCTGACAGCGATATATATATATATATATCTGATATATAAATATAGATATAAATAGATATTATCTATTATTTATTATATTATATTAGATTGTTATATATATATGTAGATATATATTGATTTTGTTTATGTGTCCAACCACTTTTATTCTTTTTCGATACAATTTAAAATTATTTTCTATCGCCGTCAGATTTTTTTGTTTATTTTGTTTATTTACTTAAGTTCATTCCTTCTCACTAAAATTTGCCAAACTAAATGCTTTAGCTGCGATTCACTAGGAATAAAATCAAGAAAAATGAAAATTATCAAATAAATCGTAATAAAGTTATTTTTAGCAACTTATTCAAAATAAAATGCCGTTGTCGGCCACAAATCGAATTCATTTACATACGTACGTGCATATATACATACATATATGCATGTATATTTGTATATAAATTCAACATAATGAAGATTATTGACAATTAAGATAATAAGAAGAAAATAAATATACGTCTATGCATTCCCTTCGACATTTTCATTAAAACTAGACGCTTTGAGGATTCTAAATACATACATATGTAAGTTCCTATATGTAGATGCGCACAACTATTCCTTCATCTAACGTCTTTAGAAAGTGTTTGATTAATAGCTCTAATATTATAAATATTAATAACCTTCATTTCGACCATTAATAATAAAAAGCAAAACCAAACCAAAATATTACATTTAATATCGAAATTTTGCCTTGAATTAAAATAGCAATATCTTCAAGTAACATGATTAGTTGAAATTTTATATAACACACCTGAATTTATTAATTAATTCTTATCACAGCTAGTATGTATTCTACTTGTTCGTTCTTATTAGATGTCTACATTTCTACTTTGATGACGTCTTCACCTTCTACAAATTGATATTGCACCGTAGAAATTTTATTGGATTCTAGGATAAAGAATAAAATGAGCGATCGAAAAATGTTTCGTAAAATTTCGCAAATTTCTTGAAATCAAACATATTAAAAGGTGATGAAAATATCAATGCAAAAAATGTTTTACGGAAGCCTATTTTTATTTAATTTAACATCTAATTTTTCTTTATCTACGAAAAAATGTTGAAAGATGTGCGCACATACATTTCTACTATAAAGAAAACTATATAATAATAAATCTGTCTATATTATTACTTAACATTTATAATTTCTGTAGGTGTAATGTTCGATATCCAATTTTGAGTTTATGGATCTATCCATTCAATGCGTTATAAGTAAAAAATTCGCACAAAAATAATATAAATATTAACACCAGAGGTTTAGTTTTAAATTATTTTGGAACCAAACATGGGGGAAGCGAAACGATATTTCACATTCGCAATCAAATTTTTTGTGAAACTGGTTGCCAGCCTTGTTCCCTAAGGTTTACCTTAGCCTGACTAGTGAATATCGTACTTTAGAAAAAGCTGTGAGTCTTATTTACATAAGTTTTCTTAAAATCAGGTCTCTATTACAGTATGAAAAGATAGCTTTGGGTGAGCGCCCATATGAATCATATATGCAATGGACATGTTGAAAGATCCGTACGGATTATTTGTAGCTACCATGAATTTTGGCGCTCCTCACTTCGGAAAGCACATTATTCGAAGTACAATAACAAAACAACAAAAGAAATTTGAAAATCTAAGAAAGTTCCCCTTATTAATCTGATAGCACTTCATATGATTATGTGTGATTATGAATATGTGAATGATTATGATTGTGAATATGTTATAAAAAGTTAATTTTTCAGCTTAGATTTTTGTTAAAAAAGAATTTGTTGTGTTATTCTGTCATTGTTAATTTTTAATAATAGCCTTTTTAATATAATATTATTAATTAAACCAAATTTTAGGAGTAATTATAATTAAAAAATTTACAAAACTTAATTTTAATTACCCAGAAAATATTTAAAATGAAATAAATATTTATCATAGAGTTATTTTTATGCTTCTAATACTAAAATGCCAAAGAGGGAACGATTCAATTACTTTTCGATAAATAAAGAAATTTAAGTAGGCAGTATTGTATAATACTAAAACGAATTGGGTATGATAATCAAATAAATGAATAACAGGAGATGGTAAATGCGACACTAGTAACACATGAATGTGTGTTCATACAGTGGACTCTAATAGCCGTCAATATTGATTTTCGCAAATTAAATTAGCGAGATTAAGATATATATTAGACTATATAGATATAGATATAGATTAAGATATATGATATATGGAATATCGATATATATACATAGCAAATATTTACAGATGCAGATTATATATAGTTAATACATATTTGGAATATATGTTTATGTAAGTAGCTGGGTGAGACAAGATGAAATTTATTCATGCAACTTTTTGCTTCAAAAATAAATATATTACAAATACAATTTCCTTAATAAATGTCTTACACCCGAACTTCTATAAAATTAAATTGATGAGAATCTGAATAGCACTTCTTAACTTTATTTTCTGTTAAGTTTGCACTTCATCGCCACTTGGCGCCATCTTCGCTCTTCATCTGTCTATGTATAGCAAAGGCGAGTTTATATAAGTTAATCCAGCAAGTGACAATATTTTCACTGCAAAATTACTGTGAATGCATATACGATTTTATTGCCCTACTAATCCCTATACAAATAGTGAGTTCGTTGCGTTGTAAATGAGTTGCTCCATTTATTTATTTTTTTTTTTTTTATTTCGATTCCACTGCATGCATACATTCATGATATGCATAACACAAGTGGTTGTGTTTGTAATTTCCTCTTTTCATTGCGCAACTCTACGAAGCATCTATTTTCGTACCTATTTAGTTTTTCCAGTGTGCAGGAATTTTACTTCGTTCTGTGTGAAATCAAAAAAGAAATATACATATGTATCCACGTATTCATATACACTCATATACAAACAAACATACATATATAAAAATTCATAACTTAAAGCACGCGTAACATAAATTATGATGTTCTTCACTTAAGAGCTCATTCTTCAAGTAATATACACTGTATTCGTACACATAAATTGAAGTTTTTTTTTATAATTATAGTAACTCCTAATTAATCTGGTGTCAATGAACAGTCAAAGAACTTTTTCTAATGTAAAATAATGAGCTTTGAATAGAGCATATTTCTTTAGTATTATATTTTTCAAATGCTCCCGACAATAATGAATAGGTTTCCCTTGTTGCTTAAACCAATATATTTATGTTATAATGTATTATATTTTAAGTTGCGGTCAGACAATGTGAGGAAATGATTTTTTCAACTGAAAGTGCTCTTCATAAAATTTACTTTCCTTCGGGAATATCCGAAAGTTCTTTGGGAAAAGTACTTTTTCCAGTTTTTGATAATAACTTGTAGAATTAAACTTATATGTAACGATCTAAAGGCAAATCATTTGAAAAGTGATTGTAGTTTGCTATTTGGCTCTTGGGCTAACTACCGTAGTTCGGTTTTCTTTTCCAATCTGTGTCAATGATTTTTATGTTGTCGTCGGAGTTTTTGGTAGAATTAATGAGGAAAATTTTAAAATTTAATATAAAAAAGTATATAATAATAATATTATTATCTATATAAAATCATATACCTATTTAGGGGTTTAATTCTATTTATTATCGTTTTATAGTTTTCGATAGATTTTATCATTTCCAATTATTGTAATACATTTAACCAGTAATACATTTTTAAGATTGGTACCTAATGAATATGGTAAATTTTCATACAACTTTGAAATATCAGAATGGCTTGGTCGTAATAACATTTTTACAAATAGAAGGAGTAGTAGTAGGAGAAAGTAAAGTACTTACAACAATGGCTGTCGAGTTTTACAGGCAAGTTCATAGTTTTTTACTTGCCAAGTCTGAGTGCACTTTTATGCATAGCGTGACATGAGGCAAGCAATTTGAATATGATTTCATTAACTTTTTAAAATATACAATTTTTTTTATCTAAATAGTGTAGATTTTCGTTTATTTCGAAGCCAAATCTAAGTAACTTAAAATAATATGACCGCTGAACCCTTTTAACTACTTAAAATCACACATATTCATGCATGATTATAGAAAATTATGACTTGCTTACAAAAAAAAAAAATAAAATTGATAGAATATGTCTATGAATAAAGCTGTGCCACATTTGTAATATATAACTACATTGGTGACTCAAAAGTCACTTAATTACCAATTGATCTCTGTTTGATGCTTTGATATAATACTCCATAATTGATGTTCTAAGCTAATGAATTTACTTTAAAAAGGTTTTTCACATCAGAAATGCGTTCACAGGCGTTTACAGAAAAACAATAGGGATAATTGTTTAACAAGGGGAATACATGAATATAATAAAATACAGGAAACCATTGAACTTTACAACATCAGAAATGAATATATAACGTGATTTTGAGGATATCTTTTACTTTATTTTTTTATGAAAGTGAAATTTGTTCAGTATGCAAATTAGAGAGTTATCACTATTAAAATTCACGTGTTGATTTAACACTGCACTTAAATTGATTATATTAAAATTAAATATATTATGTATTTTTACAATTTTATTTATATTTAAAAAAAATGACATTTTAATGAAAATGTGTACATTACAAACTTAATTGAATGTTTTAAAAATCACCTACTTTGCTTCCCGCCACTATTTCCATAATTTATTTAAATTTATACATCCATCCATTACCACAAATAATGAATAACGCTCAACGAGGCCAATATTTTTTTTTAAAACAGAAAGCCAAGAGATCAGACAGGAAGTCACGCAATTTTTGTATTATTATTTTTGTAATAAATACACTTACAAAGCCTTCGTTTCACATGTTTCTTGATTCATACTTTGAACTTGAATTTAATTAAATATTGACCGACAATTTATTTTCCTGTATTTACATGTATTATTCGTTGTTCATACCATAAAAACGTACATAGTTGCACACATGGAAATAAGTAAGCTTTTTTTTTACTTTTTGCTGTTATTGGCTTAATTATAACCAGTTTATTATATTTTTCGTTTTGTCTTTTATAAATTTCTTTTTTTCACACTTATGGCATGGAAATCACATCGTAAGTAAATATGTTTTCACACACAAACATATCTGTAAATATGGCCTTTGTCAATCTAATTCAAATTTTCTAACAATTTTTTTTAGTAGTTCAAAAAATTCACGGCCTATAATAATGAAGAAATATTTAGCTATGTTTTATGGCTTTTACTAGAAGTTTTTTATTTTATCAAAATTATTAAATATATTTAATCTATGTATGTACTAATTACCATCCGACCATTTGATTAAATGATCGCCGTACTCAATTAAAAAAAATGAATGTTTCTTCGGAAATTAATTTTTCAATTGTACAATAATTCCGCGTGCCCATTTTTGTTAACTCTTTAATTTTTTAGTACAGGTATACATGAATAGTTATTAGTATAAGATATCCACCGTCATATATGTACGTATGCATCATTCATAGGAGTGCACAGTGCAGACACGGCCTTACTTTTATGTCGAAAATGTTTATGAAAGTATGTAAGGCTTTACAATTTTAACGATAATGTACTTCCTGAGTGAAAGTGCAGTAAACTGACCGAAAACCAAATATTAGGCATAGCACATGTAATCTTAGTGTTATTATGTTAACTGTTACTCGTAGTAATTAAATTGACGAAATTTCCGTTAGTAATAAAAGGCAGACTAAGATGAACACTACATGCATAAGTATTTCTTTCATTTAGAAACCTATAAAAAAACAAAAATAATGTTGAGAAAATATCTGAAAGCAATTATAAAAAATAAATTTCTCTTGAATGTACGATTTGCATGTGAAATCACTTATAGCTTTATATTTATGATGGCTCAGTTTCATTTGTAGTCATCTGCTTGTGTTCCGTAGCCATTTATATTTATATATACCGTTTAGTCATTACTTATTCGTTTCTAATAATGTATAAAGAATTTCTTATGAAATAATGAGTTTATGTTAAGTAAAGTTAAGTAAGAGTTAAGTTCATGTTTTAAATTTTTATATACATATTGAGAGTACGTTCTACAAAGTGTGTACCTTAAATATATAATAAACACCCGAACAAAAAAATTGCAATAGTTTAGACACCGTATTAATGGTTTTATGAGATGCAACGGCTTGAAGGTTAAATATTTTCAAATCGAGTATTTCTTCCATTGCTCTAAGACAACAACCAATCTAATTCCAGTTCTAGTATTAGTCTATAGTCGTATTAGTCTATAATAATGTCAGAAAGTTCGGTTAGACCGCTTTTACCTAACTTTTAATCGCAAAGAGCTGTTATTGTCGCTTAGGTTTTGAAGAAAAATAATCACTTCACTATATTACTTCATAATTTTATATCGCAGATTTTTTATTGAGACTTCCAAAAAATATACTACAATCAATATGCGGAAACCCTCATGTTAGTCCGCTTATTGGCTCTAATGACATACGAAGTGTGTTCAGAAAATAGCTGTAATGTTCTTCGACTGTGTTCTTTGACTTTAAAGGCATTGTGCATCATAAATTCTTGTCTAAGGGTCAAACGGTCAATAATGAGTACTACCTACAAGTTCAACGCCGTTTGCTTGAAGCAATCCGAAAAAACGCCCGGATATGTGGAAAAACAATTCATGACTTTTGCTCACTTTTGCTCAATTCTGCTCATACTTCGTTGCCTGTTCGTGAATTCTTGGCCAAAAAAAAACACTGTAACGATGCCCCAACCTCCATATTCGCTAGAGATGGCTCCGTGTAACTTTTACCTATTTCCAAAAATAAAGAGAACCTTAAAGGGCCCTCGTTTTACAAGTATAGATGACATTAAAAGCACATCGCTGAAAGGGCTAAATGCTATCCCAAAAATCGCGTTTGAGAAGTGTTTCGACGGTTGCATAATATCGAATGCAGGCTCTTTGGAAGGCGACAACATTAATGTAGACGAATGAATAAATATTAAAGAAAAAAAGAAGAAATTTCCCATTCTTTTTTGAACACACTTCGTATAAGAAATTATGTTAAATACTTATTTTTTTTTGGGATTTTGGAAATCCAAAAATTTTTCTTTTGGAAATCGCATGGAATGAATCCCAATATATTTAACTGCGGCAAAAAATTAACTTTTAGCATCTGTATGTGTGTAAACAACATAAACGAAAATTAATTTAAAACGAAACAATTTATATTAATTCACATACATTCAAAATGTTGCATTTATTAAATGGAGTCGTTTGTTATTTTTTACTTTTATGTTCTAGGAAAGCAAAAAATTTATTGTGCAAAATGCGATAAAAAGTGTTCGGGCGAGGTGCTACGTGTCGCCGATAAGCATTTTCACAAAGCTTGCTTTCAGTGCTGTCAATGTAAAAAGTCGCTCGCCACGGGCGGATTCTTTACCAAAGACGGCGTATATTATTGCATTCCCGACTATCAGCGTCTCTATGGCACGAAGTGTGCCGCTTGCCAGCAGTATGTCGAGGGCGAAGTGGTCTCGACGATGGGAAAGACGTATCACCAAAAATGTTTTACGTGCTCCAAATGTAGCAATCCTTTCAAATCTGGAAGCAAGGTGAGATTATGATTCTTAATTTTTCTACGTTTTCTAATTTTGTTTATTACTTTATTTTCGTTTGTAGGTAACAAATACCGGTAAAGAGGTGTTATGTGAGAACTGTATTCCAGTGGCTACTTCATCACCCGTACGACAACCGAATGCTGCTGATGTGTCGCGTAAAGAAGGCACGGTTTCACCCGTTCCGAAAGCTGAAAGTCCAACACGTGCCACGGCACACCAGCAAGTGACTAGTGGTGTAGTTTCTGATAAGGCACGTTTAAAAGAGGACTATGACCCGAATGATTGTGCTGGTTGTGGTGAATTGTTGAAAGAAGGTCAAGCATTAGTTGCATTAGATCGGCAATGGCATGTTTGGTGCTTCCGCTGTAAAGCCTGTAATTCCGTACTAAATGGCGAGTACATGGGCAAGGATGGTGTTCCGTATTGTGAAAAGTGCTATCAGAAGTCTTTCGGTGTGAAATGCGCTTACTGCAATCGCTTTATTAGTGGAAAAGTATTGCAAGCGGGTGATAATCATCACTTCCATCCAACCTGTGCACGCTGCACAAAGTGTGGTGATCCATTCGGTGATGGCGAAGAGATGTACCTACAAGGCAGCGCTATTTGGCATCCGCGTTGTGGCCCCGGGCCATCAGAGTCTGGCATTATTTTGAATGGTGGCGGACCAGCGGTGGGTAATGGTGCCTTTACGGACACAGAATGTGATCGCATGAGCTCGAGTGCGCTAAGTGATATGGTAAGTATGAATGGTTCGATGTTGTGAAAAACATATGTGCAGTGGGCTAACATTTTTATATTGTAAATACATAATATTACATATAATATTTATTGTAAGCTATATTGGCAACTTTGTGAGTTTAAAGCATGATGAGCAGCACAAAATAATATTGCACTGTGCACTTGTACACAATTGTATAGCTGCACGTCTCACATATTATCCTCCCATCCACCCTAACTCACAAACTCAAAGGATTATAGAAGGAATTAAAATAAACACCGCTGCATTGGACGAACACATTATTGCTCCTATGTGTGTGCATGTTTATGGCTAGCAGCTTTCAATGGATACCATGCCGCCAAACAAACCGTAACTCCGCCCTTAAATATTTAAAGGAGTCCTTATTCACCTGATCATCCACTTCCAACTTATATTTATAATTTACTCCCGTTCTTATTGTTTATTATTTTGGTTTTTTCACATTTTGAGCTTGCAATGGTTTTCTGTTGTTTTCAGTACACGCGGTCCAGAACGCCGAGTTTTAATGGTTCACTTTATTCTTCTAGCCGCAAGGTTTGTTTTTCTTTAAGTTTATTTAGTTTTTACTTTGGCTTGTACATAAGTAATTTGCATACTTTTTTTTTTTATTTTTATCTCTAAGTTTGGCTTTCTTACGTTTGCGCTTTCAATATACACAATAACGTAGAAAAACACGAGAATTAAAATAAAATAGCATTTATATTCACTGGTCAAAACTCTTGTTAAAAAGTAATAATTGCTTAAATAATTAACAAAAATTAAAAAAAATTGTAGTTTAACATGAGTACAATACTTCCTAACTCCTTTAACAACAATTTGTAACATTTTACAGCACTACCGTACAGTTAGCCCTGGTCTAATTTTACGTGAATATGGCCGACCTGGCGGTGAAGATATTTCACGTATTTACACATACAGCTACTTGACAGATGCTCCACACTACTTACGTAAACCGATTGATCCATATGATAAGATGCCTTTGTCGCCACACTTTCATCGGCCGCCTTCGTATGCCACCAGCACCGGTGGATCAGTGGCTGGCAGTCGGCCACCTTCGCGACCACATTCCCGTAGTCGCAGCGCTATGAAAGTGCTTGTAGATGCCATCAGATCGGAGACGCCACGCCCCAAAAGTCCTGCCATGAACAACGAAGAGCCCATAGAGCTGTCGCACTATCCAGCTGCAAAAAAACCACCACCGGGCGAGAAACCTAAAATCGAAAGAGATGATTTCCCAGCACCGCCTTATCCATACACAGATCCCGAACGTAGGCGCCGTTACAGTGACACTTATAGGGGTGTAGCTACTTCCGATGATGACGATGAAGTCGACAATATCAAAAATGGCGAAGTCGATACGTAAGTACTGAAAAATGTCTATAAAAACGGAAGCGGTTAATTTTTGAATACTACAGGCGTCTACAACGTGAGGCTGAAGAGCTTGAAAAATTGAATTCGGGCATTGGTTCTGCCATTGCAAAAGATTTAAAAGAACACGCAAGATATAAAAAATGGAAACAACAAAATTTAGACCCAAGAAATGCATCACGTACACCCTCGGCAGCCAAAGAACCCATACTTAAGTTAAGGTGTGCTGAATTAATTGTAAAATTGCATAAATATTTTGAATTAAGTTGTGATTTTTACTTTTTCCCTGCTATGAATAGATACGAGTCACCAGTTGGTGCTTCACCATCACGTAATTTGGATCATCAGAAGCCTTTCTATGAGGAAGAAATGTTTGATCGTTCCACTAGTTACAGGGGGTCGTTAGGCAAATCGCTTGGTAATGCACCCAGCTACAACGGTAAGTAACGAAGACAAATGATGTGCTTATATAGCCATATAAGGTTAATACAAGACAATAAAGTCCAACTTTCGGATAGTGGGTCTAGTTTTAGAAACACAATCGGGTGAAAACGTCTCTTTAAATATAAAATAATAATATTTAAGGTTTAGCAGAAAATGGCTCTGAAATTTCCTGCATAATTAAGCGAGTCCAAAACAAAAAGTTCCTTTATTATGAGCAGTTTTTTTTTTTTAAAATTTACAAATGCCGTGTTGTAAATATGTTTTGAACCACTCCTTAATTTAGAATTTCAGTAAAATAAAAAATTTTCTGTGATTATAATTGATCGAAGCCAATGTTAATCGCCTTTAAAGTATAATACCCGTAGTAATATCCGTGGTAATAAATCATATACTATATAAGTAATAACATTTTTTACTTCTTTGTGAAAATTATATATTTAAAAATATGCAATATGGCAGTATAAATTTTTTTCTTTTCTACATATGGTTTTCATTTCATTAAATTTCTTCAAAGCACTATATTAGTTATTTCCAAAAAATTTTGCAATACAAATAATTTGCTTTTCGTTTGAATCAGATAAGATCGCTATACTGAACTTAAAACCATTAACCAACTTAAATATCGAAATCAGTTTTCAAGTTTGAATATTTGATATTCAAATATGTATCTAAATTCACAATAACAAACAAAATTTTTGTTATTATAAATTACGTTACATATATAGTTCTTTTTAATAACATTAAAACGGTTATAATTTGTTTTTGGCCCATTATAAGCATAATTATAAATTACATATTTAAAATATAGCGATACATTCCTACCGATCTCCACCAAGACCAGGATATGGATTGAAAACTTCAACTTTGCCGCCATCTATTCGCAATGGCTATAGCTCCGTAAGTTTCACAAAAAAATGCAGTCTCATTTGGTGCAAAAGTCATGCTAAATTCGGATCGTTCAATTTGTTGGTGATTGGTATTGCTACGTTTCATATTGAAAACAACTCATCTGTGATTAACATTTTGTATTGTTGTTATTAACAACGTCTAGCTGGACATAACCTATAATCTACAATATATATAGAAAAAGTATTTTTATACACACGCGTATATTCTCTCAAATCTGTATCTGTATCTGTATCGAAGCAGTTACTGCACTTCTGGCGTTATTCACTTTTAAAAGCTCGCAATTTTTATAACCTTTTTTATTTTCTCTAGCTTTCAGTTAACCCATTTTGTATATTGTTGTAATAATTAATAAAAAAAAAAGGTAAATATTTATTCTTACAACTGTTATCAGGGTTATATACTTACTTATTATATATATATTATATATACTTGTGTGCATATGTAAGTGAACTTTCACCACAATTGTTGAAAAACATTTTGTTATGTATCGATTCGGAATTGAATATTGTTCACAATTGGTCAATTATTTTACTCCTTTATTATACTATACTCATATTATTAAGCGCCCTGAATCCTTAAGTAAATTATTTGAATATGATATAAAGTTGCGGCATTCACCGCCAATACCTTATTTATAAAATATTTAATAATTGCCCTAACTTATGGCCTATTGTTACTCACTTCCAACTCTTCCTCTGAATTGTCACTATATTTTTTCTTTCAATGCTGCTTTTGACTTGTGTTCGTGCATATCTATTAAACGTGTGCATAAAATTCACATTCGGTACTGGACAAACAACTATGCAAACTTAATAATAATAAATAAACAACATATATTGCAAATAAACCACAACGTCATGAAAATGCGAATTTGAATGCTGTTGACTGCTGATTACTACTAACTTGTCTAATGACTATGATAACAACGTGCGATTATCGTTCATCTTCATCAAATGGTAAAACTCTTCATACTCGTCGATAAATTTTGATTTGAATTTGTCAATATATCACCATATCACACGCTTCACCTGTAATCAAATCTCATTGAATATTTGCTTGGACGCTTCATTCTAACATCAACGTCATCAAATGTCTTGTGATCAACAACATTTTCTCACGCCTGCATGACCACATACATACATATCACATGCTACTATATACCTACACGTTTACGAATATGCACACATACGCACACACGCATATGTTTACGTGATATATATTATGAAATATATGCTTACATATAACTGTTAAAAATAGTGGTGAGCGCCTTGCGGCATGTCCCTAAACCAGGATACGGCTTGGCTCCACGCTCACATACATTCAGTGCATCCACTGCGGCTGGTGGTACTACTGCGGTGCACCCTGTTGCTACTGTAAGCGCTTTCAGTGTGTTGCTTTATTTCAATCTGCCCAATAATACCATTGTAATTCATTAATTTTTTTATACTCCAAGTAAATAGTTGTTTGTTTTTCCCATTTTATTTGTTTATACATTATCATTTAAATATTTTAATTATTTTTCAGTTTTTTTCTCATTGTTAAAACGAACGGGAATAATATTTTAAAGTTTAATTACACTTTTTTAATATCTTAATAAAATTTATGCGAGGTTGGCCAAATCTTTGTAATAAGAAAAATTTTTTTACGACTTGTATATTTAAGTTCTTTATTAAAAATATTGAGTTTTTTTATTCGAATCACACACAAAGTAATCTTATTATCACCGATCCTTATGTTGAAATCTTTATGAAAACATATGTGAAATAAAAAAATATTAATGTCCAGATATATTTATTTGTTATTTTCAACTGGCTAATCGATATAACAGTGCTAAATATCAATTTTTTCTTCGCAAATATTTTTGAAAAATTTTCCTTGCTTTCGCTAAAAAAAATCTATATTTCAATAAACTCCGGTATATAGTTTATAGTAGTAAAACATTCTATGGTGTAGGTATATCTTACTACAAAATTTCACAAATACCGCTATATAGAGTTCATGTATTAATTTTATCCCCAGGTTTATATTCCTAAAAAGTTTACCATTCGTTCGTTCTTTCTGTAATTCATCTTTTACGAAACACAACAAAAAAAAAATATATATATCCATCTTTATAAAAAAATAAGTTTATAAGATTTAAGTTATTTAATCTAATATTTATTTTAAAAAATATTTCCACCTACACATTGATACATACATCCGAAACATACCTGATCAATTTTATATTATTGTTCCGTTTTATATATTTAAATTAAGGTTATTATACTTGTTTTTATCTTTATCTATTAAATCGATTATATTTGTTAATTTATTTGGCACGGCATGAAGTTGCATTATTTGTTTTGATTCCTTATTTGCACCTTCTTTGTAGTTTAGTTTTTTTTTTTGCTTCACACAAGTTTATTAGACATCCGCACATTCCGATATCAATTCACTGCAATAACTCTAATTAATGGTGGTGTAATATTTATACATTTTGAATTCCCACTTTTGCCACTCATTAGGATTTTTCATATGGAGGTCTTGTGGATAAAACTCATAGTACAGATTTAAGTTGCGGAAAGTCAGAAGGTAAGCAAGCGTCTTTGCAAATAATAAATATTTTGCAAGAGTTAGTAATTTTTTATTTCCTTTCAACCCTTTTCATATTCAGCTTCTGTTGATTCCATAACTGATGGCGACAGACGGGCACTGGTAAATATAATGTTAACTGCATTGAATGAAAATAATTTCAATAACTGTAAATATGTATGTTCATTTTATTTATTTACCAGATGGGTGGCGAGCTTCCCGCTTCTAGCACATATTCGGGTGTGCTGTCCTATCATTATCCGCAAGCTGGTTTGATACGTCGGAGTTTACCCAACATGGCTCACTCTTTGCTCGTACATGAGCCGGCTAAGATTTATCCTTATCACTTATTAGTCATCACAAACTATCGTCTACCAACAGACGTTGATCGCTGCAACTTAGAGGTAACTCCCAGTTTTACAACATTTATAACATTAACACAAATTTAAAAAATTTCTCTTTTCATTCTTTAGCGTCATTTGTCGGATGTAGAATTCGAACATGTTCTGCAATCTTCACGTTCCGAATTCTACAGACTGCCTCAATGGAGACGAAACGAGCTGAAGAGACGGGCTAAACTGTTTTAAAACAAAATTAAGAGTAATACTATTGAATTAGCATTTCTTTGTCAGATAACTGGCTGGATAAATAGGACTGTCTCAACTCACACACACATGCACCTGCGATTGTTCGTAGTATAAAAGGCAACTAAAAGCACACAAAAAAAAAAAAAAAAAAGAAATTACAAACTATAATTGAAAGTGTAAGAGCTCGTCGTATACACTTGCTTTTTCATAGTAAAACGATATTCAAGAGTCAATGTCAATAGCTTCGCTATTCACAACTGCTATACTCACCTAATCATCATCACTCAACTATAGCTAGCTGCAAACGAGAGGAAACGGCAGAGACCGCCCCCTAGTTACCAAATCGACTACCAACTATCTTCTTATAGTGAATAAGATTAAATGGAGTTCCCTGAATGCAAATATTGACCGATAAAAAGAATCAATCTGACAAGCTTTACGGCTTTACTTTGCGAGTATACAAAAATAGTAAATCTTAAACTAAATCTGAGCTTTTTTTCTATCTTATGTATTAGACATATATTACTTCTGTTTGCAACTATATTGTATTTATATATACCTGTATTTTTAAATTATATTAAAACAGAATGTTGCGAGAGCTTATACTACGTATGTGTTGCATATGGACAAGATGTATACACATACACATATATTTGCATGTATGCTGAATTCTATTGATTTATATATATTTTCATTTCCTTTATGCATTTGTATTTATTCGCGTATAATTAAGGCGAAATAGGTCGAAAAGCAGAAATGATGCTAAATTACTAATTTGCTTTCTAAAACAACACAAACAAAAAGATGCAATTAAGATCAAACAACACGCTGAAAATCTGATAATTGCATAAAAAATATGTATTTACAAATATATGCTTAACATTTGTCAATGTGAAATCTCCTCTCTTTTGTAGGCGCTTAACGGAGTAAGTATAACATTAGTGGGCGCATTTATATTAAACGTTTTTGGAAATTTAAATTGCTCAAAAAATGTTAAATGTATATATGTACATATATGCATATATAGTTAGTTATCACTAATATTTACAAAAATTTTTTGAAATTGATATTTATCACTTTTTCAATAAAAGAACCAAAATGTTGCGAAAAGCTTCGAGAGCTAAAGTTCTTCTAAAGAGACACATCGCTCAGATTTTGGGACTCAACTTGTGTAGCAAATGTTTTTCCACCATCTCAATATAGTTTTTACCTCTTTGTTTATTACAATCAAAATTTTTATTTTTCCTTTATAAAAGGAGAGCAGTTTATTGTACAAAAATAAAAGTAGTGTTTATACTTCAAGTAATAATGTGCGTTTTCGCTGTGAGTATTTGGACAAGGAATGTTGCGGAAGGCTTCTGTGTTTTGTTCAGTGCAGTATACTTGATCGGCGTTAATACTATTTTATTGTTTCTAATTTGGAATGTTCGATTCTCTCATTCCCATGAAGGTCATATGTTAGAAGAGTCTTCATAACAGTCAAACTACTTCCTATAATTTTTTTATGATAAATTTGGCGAGTAACAAATCTGAAAAATATGCACACAAAAATTAGTATCAAAAACAAATGAATTATAGGTAGAAAGTACCCCATATTGTCATAAAAATCACGTTCTTCCTCCTGCCATTCGGAAATTGTACATTCCAAGGAGCTACATCCATTTGCAACACATTTTTTTGACACTAAATTTAGCATTGGTTCGGCGATTCTTTGAAAGGGATAATCGGTAGCCATAGCAAAGCGATACATCCAAGCTGCATTATAAAATGAAATGTGTTTTTTAACACTTACTGTGGCAATTATCTACACGTAAATCAAAATAGATATATAAATGGCATTTATTGCAGAATTATATTAAGCACCAACCTTCTTTTTAAATTTATTTAGGTATGATTGCTCGAAAGGAGATTCTTCGAGGAAGATTTGGTATGTCGCTTCTCGTGGTTTTAGACGAAATATAAATGGCTCGTAGCATTCAGCCACAAGAGATTGTGATGGTTTCGTCTGTCATTTAAAAATTTTAATTTTATTTCCATATGCAGTTCATGTTATAAATATTTACCTTCATATGTTCTACTGCCTTAGCGTAAAATGAAAAGTATGTACCAGAGAATAAGAAAAAGATGCAACCAGGTATGGTCACTGCACAAAAATGCAATGGCACACCGATGAATATGAACAGTATAGCCCATGTTATTACAATGAATTGCAGGGTTATCTGAAACAATACAACAATTAATTATTAACTTTAATGTATATTCGGTCAAGGATAAAAGCTTTGAACATACCTCTCTGAAACAAAAGCAATAGAAGGATCGTTTAACGAAGGACATAATGTAATCCCGCACCAATTCTTGACATTTAAGTTCATCATCATCACGGTAGTTGCGAATTACAATAAACGGCTGCATTGGTATGAAAATCAGGAATACCCACCTGACTTTAATATATTAAAAAGAATAATTCCTGAATTTACGGTAGAACTATAGAAAAATACTTTGCAAACAAAACAAATGGAAATTGCGATGACATTCCCGAATGTTTGTCTAATAGCGATAAAAAAAGTAATCGACTAGAGAATACGATTTATTGAATTACTGTTTCCTCTATTACAATCACAAGCTAATATATATGATTATGATTTTCATATAATATATAAAATTTCACAAACCTACATTTTTTATTCGTTTCTTCTTTTACGGATTTTTCAATAGTAACTCGAATAGATTTTAAGTGAAACCCAAGCTTTTTGGCGGTTTTTATACAGTTAAATATTTGGTTCAGTTGGCATTTTAAGAATAAAATAGATCGTATTAGTAAGCCTTTTTGCATCAGTTTTTTATTAGTTTCAGTGAACAATACAACAATACAACGAAATAATATTCGATGCAGTTCTTGACTGTTAAAATTAAATTCTACCTTACATTTTATTAACACTTATTATGTCTTCTCATAAGACTTATTAATAAATATATTAGTTTATTCACGTTTTATTTACATTATTATTGGACAATTATATTCGATGTCTACCCTAATGTATATGATAGCATGCCATTTTAAAAACTATCCTAGTAAACTACACTTTCGAACCGTAGTTATTTATCGATTCACTCAATGTCGATTGCAGAGTTCACATTTCATTGTAGTAATATCTAGCGGCTTTTATTGCAATAGTTTAGTTTTGCAAATATTTTGTTTGTAAAATATTTGTAAAAATATTTGCAAATTGGAATTAAAGTTTGTGGGGGGAATTGAGTACTTTAGTAAATTTTAGAGTACTATAAGTTTTAAAGTTAAGTTTCTTAAAACAAAAGTTAAATTTGTACAAGTTAAAAAAAAGTATATATATAAAGTATATAAAGTTAAAAAAAAAAGAAAATAAAATAAACAAATCAGAAAACTTCAGATAACTTGAGATAACTTCAGTGTACACATCAGCCTCTTATAATGGAGGATACACTTAATTTAGGAGTCGAGGAACCCATGGTGGATGGAAAACTGGCCGGTGAAAGATCTGCGTGTACCGCAAAAGAAATACAGGATCGCAAGGAGGGTAGAAATTTCATATGTGGTGTAATTGAGGGTAATGATTGCGTATTTTGTTTCAAATAAGTTTCTATAAATAAGTAAGTTAATATTTCTACATTCAGGGTTTTATGGAAGACCCTGGACAACCGAGCAACGGAAGGATCTATTTAGGAAGTATGTAAAAATATAAAATTTTATTGGTACAATATTATAATATAATAAATCTATTAGGATGAAGAAATGGGGCATGGATTCATATGTGTATGCCCCAAAAGACGACTATAAACATCGAGCTTATTGGCGTGAATTATATACGGTTGAAGAAGCCGATCATCTAACAAGTATTATAATTGCATATTTATTTTCAGAATAAGTTTGTTTTCAACGCAAATAAATCAAATAATGTTTACAGGCTTAATAACCGCGGCTAGAGAGCACGATGTAATGTTTTACTACGCTCTCTCACCTGGTTTGGATATGTCGTACAGTAGTCCAAAAGAAATTCAAACACTAAAACGAAAACTGGACCAGGTTTCACAATTTGGATGTGAAGCATTTGCATTGCTTTTTGACGATATCGACTCAGAACTGTCCAAAGTTGATAAAGAAGCTTTTCAAACATTTGCCAATGCTCAAGTAACGCAACCATTAATATTTATATAATTTATATATAACATTTTCTTTAAATTTAGGTATCTGTTACAAATGAAATCTTCACCCATTTAGGCAATCCAAGATTCCTTTTTTGTCCCACTCAGTATTGTAGCACACGTGCGATACCTACAGTCCACGATTCAGAATATTTAAATACATTGGGTTCCAAACTAAACCATGATATTGATATTATGTGGACTGGAAACAAAGTAATCTCAAAAATTATTAGTCTCGACTCTATTCAAGAAATAACTGAAATATTACGTCGACCACCCGTTATTTGGGATAATTTGCATGCAAACGATTACGATCAAAAACGAGTTTTCTTGGGTCCTTATTCCGGTCGTTCACCAGAATTAATTCCACATTTACGCGGAGTCATGACTAATCCAAACTGCGAGTTCCATGCGAATACCATTGCCATTCACACCTTAGCCAGCTGGTCGAAATGCAGTCTTGATTCTAAAGTAAACAGTGAGTATTGTAAGAAAAAGTGTCGATTCATTTAGATATATTGATATACGTTAAAACAAGGTTCTGTTTCTGCTGACATTAAACTCGAAACCGAAAATGAGGACGGTACGAATGAAGAAGAATTGCCGGTGGATTGTTTATCTAAAAATATGTATCATCCTCGTATTGCATTAAAGTAAGATACTGTTTTATGACATTTTTTTGTTTGTATATAAAATGATGTGGAATTCGCTCTACGTTTAAAAATACTTTTTAGAAACGCTATTGACGAATGGTTACCTGAGTTCTTTGTGGCAAAGGAGGCCTGGGGTCCCATTATGAAACCGCAACCACAAATAGCAAGTAAGATCTTTTACATATGTTAAATATTTCAGTATTTTCAACATATTCTCTATATTTTTTTTGCTGAATAGTGGTTATGCCTATTATACCAATTATACCGTCTATTAACACCTGTATGAGTTTGACGACGACAACAACAACATCGACTAGCACGAAAACTATTACTGTGCCTGAAGTGAACACCACCCAACTCCAAGCTTTGGCTGACGTGTGCAGTAGCGTTAACTCATCAGTTATAAACCCGATTGCCAATTCTGTAATGAATTCCTTGGTTTCTCCAACAAAAGTTGTAACAAATGACGACATTGTAAATCCCATACCTACATGTGTAGCGTCAAATATCGAGCTGCCCAAAAAAATTCCAATATCAATCGTAGCTGTACCAATAATGCACTCCAAAGTTGTGGAGGATATATTGCCGAGAAATTTGGGCACGGAAAGAGAGATTCTGAAATCGCCCGTTTCTGTTCTAGAGATAACAACGCCAATTACAAAACCAATACCGGTAGCAATCGAAAATAACTCTGCACTAATAAAATCAAATTTAAATGCAAATAATGCAACCACAGTACTAAATCAGGATAATTTAAACAAGGAGGATGAAATGAGTATTATGAAAGCACACTCGCTATCTACAGAATCGCTAATTGCGAACTTGAACCATGAAAAGAAGATGTTAGATGCTTTGGAAATTGAAAGTGTTGAAACAACTATTGAAAAGACGCCAGAATTATCAATAGATACGAGCGAAACGGCGAAGGAAAATGTGAATAGTACAGGTTCGCTACCTATGGTAGATGAGCATACCTTGAGCCCGCTCAGTGCAATCAGCCCAGGTGGCAATGAACCGATGGAGTGCAGCAGTAGTCTAGCTTCGCAGACCTCAGGCAAGGAAGATCGCAAAATGATTTCAGAGGATGTTGTAATGGCTGAAGGTGTGGACGATGATGATATTTGCAATGGCTCGATGAATGAACTGAATGTAAAAAATTGCAAATTTGAAATATTTCGTGAGTGTAGTTATTAACAAATTTACTTTTCTAACTCTGCTTCTTATACAGAATAGCATGCAGGTTGAGAGCTCAGAAGGTTCGCCACTCTCAAATGCCGATATGAAAGATTGCGATGACAAGTAATTTTTTAGTTTTTTTTTTATTTTATATTAAATATTTTGTTGAACTGTTAAATTTTTTTGAATTGACAGGAATCCTCCGGAAGCCGGTAACAGTAGTAGTATAACTGTGGAGGATCTTTACTTACTATGTGATCTCTTTTATCTTCCATTTGAGCATGGAAATCGTGGTTTTAAGCTATTAAATGAATTTAACTGGTTAAAGGCGAATGCTAGCGTTTTGTTAAGCCACGAAAAACCTGTTAGAAAATTTTCTAATGCGGATGACATAGTATCGCCGAAGCCAGAGGTAGCCGAGTGGTTGCAACGAGCGGAGTCATTCTCCAAGCATTGCAATTCTGTACACGAGCTGTTACGTAAAATCGCTAATTGTGCTAATAAGGAGATATGTCATGATTTATTTTCTTACGTGTGGGACATTGCTGGTACTTTGACACTTCTAAATGCCTTCGTGAAATGGTTGAGTCTTGGTCATTTCCCGCCTAATGTTCAAACCTACACGCAGGGTACATACACATGTAAGCATATACATATATGGAAAGAAAGGGACGTCAATTTGTTTATATGTGGTGTACTTGACGTTAATTACTTACAGGGTTTAGCAAGGGCTGGAAAGAGGCTTTCATGTCGGGCGAACAAGAGCCTTGGGTATTTCGTGGTGGTCTTATAGCTGATTTGCAAGTGAGCATTCCAACAAATTTGCATTAAGCATTTATTAATTGTGCTTTATATGAAATTGTTGTTCCTTCTTCCTTCTCTAAGCGTCTAATGCCTGTGGATTCTGGTAATGATTTGTTTCTGTATAAACTACCTGAAATGCCGACCAGTGATTATCATTTAATACGCCCCTATACATCAATTGACGAAGCTGAATTGGGACAAGTTTGTACTAAGGCGTTTTTGCAACTAAGCGTAAGTGGTGCGGATGAAAGATCTGGTGAATGTGACATTTGTTTCGAATCACTGTTTCCCAGTGATTTAAGTGAAGTTATTGCGGATAATATTGTTGGACATTTTGTCACGTTATATCCCCAGTTGTGCATTGTAGCTCATGACGCTTCTAATGTTATTGTTGGATATGCAGCTGCTGCCTTAAATATTCACACATTCATGCGAAATGTAGAAATATGTTGGATACCATCGATGAGAGAAAAGTACTCCGAGTCTCTATTGGAAAAAGACAACTTCGTTGATGTGAAAAATTGCTCAGAAAGTGCGCAGAGGCATTCATCTAAGCTTAACGCTGTTATAGCTGAAATGATTCGTGACTTTCATAATTATGAATATCAATGCCCAACTGAAGTAAGTAACGCATATCCGGCTTTATTAACAGCCACCGCCTTAAAAGATGCATTATTACGGGATTATGGACTTTTGAAGCGTTTAATAACTGTGACTTTGGCTACTTTACGTTCTAATGGATGTTTTGGTGTTCATGTTCGTTTGTCCTTTAAGGATAATGAAATCTTTCAACAGCATTACGCAAAAATAGGATTTGCGGAAGTGTATCGTGACCCTGAAAATAAATTTATCTATCTTGGGCGACGTTTTTAGCAACTTCCAGCTCAGCCACAGACAACTTTTGTACTAAAATTGCGTTGAAGAATACGAATATCACCACGGATTAAAAGAGAAATCAAAAAGTATGATAAAAAACAAAAAATATTGAACTCTTATTGTATGTAATTACGTATCATTTTACGAAAAAACGGTACATTGCGAACCCTACAATTTTAACTAAACAACAGCTAACACAGCAGCATCCTTAAAATTCATATTCCGCGGAATTCATACTAATCTCACGACAAATAAGCATCTGTATTGCTCTCTGACTGATATATCAATCCATTTTAATCTTAAAATATGTATAATAATTATTTCTGCACTTCTTATGTATATGTGTATGTAAGTACTTTGAACTATATGCTACGTCCAGTTCAATTTTCGTTTTTAAAAGCTTGATTAGAAACTAGCGCAAGACCACATACAGCAAATAAAAATTCCAGACAATTTTGGCGCATTTTTATTGTGTTAACTATAGAATCCTATTATGCATTTCTTTCGGCGGTTGACTTAGCCTTTTCCAAGTCATAAAACCAAACAGTATTAACGCCTTCTTCAGTAATACGTTGTGGTTGCAAGTTTGGCAGTGGAAACCTACATGCGATAACTTTGGCATTTACTGGTGACTCCGCAATTATCTTCTTTTCCAAATCTTGCATCTTCAGGAAAATAAGTGAAATCATTTAAAATTCAATAAAATGGACCATAAACAAACATACCATCTCTTCCACACCAAATATAACAACATAATCATATGGTGCTACGTTATATTTCCACAAATCACGTCTATAGAAGTGTGTTTTATTATGGACACCTTGTTGTAAAGCTGATAATCGCGAATACCATACCAACCAAGGATTGAGTTCAACACCATCTGCATTTAGGCCGTTTTTAGCGGCCGCTAATTATACATTAATGGTTTTTATAAATTATTTGTTTTTTTTTATTTCACGGAAAAGGTTAAGTACCTACAACAATTCGCCCATCACCTGATCCTATGTCTAATAACTTGCTTTGTGAGTTCTTAGGTAAGAAGTTAATCACATTTCTAACCTGCTCAGTTGTGGCAGGAACATATGGAAGACATATTCTTCTAAAAGCAGGTGCTACAAAAGACGCACATATGACACTTAACCCAACGCCAACACCACCAGTTGCAGCTATTAGAATTTTTGCTGAATTGGATATTCTTTTCGTTTTCGCAGTCGCAGTTCTATTGTCATTGAAGTAATCCATGGCATTTAGGTGTTATTTGCTTAATCTTTTCTAACTCCATGATTTCTTTACATCTATTTACGAACCAAAGTAAAGGTGTGTGGATGGTAACTGACATAAAGAAAAGATGAAAAGCATAAAGTGACGTGGATAGAAGAAAGAACTATCAGAGTTACTTAAATTTGTATCATTGTTTGTTTTTTGTAAATATTTAAAACCGAATACGGTACAATAATTCACATCTATAAAAATTATTTAATTTTCATTTAAATATTCTTCAACAAAGATATCCCAAATCGGAAGGTATCGGTTCTTCGAAGTAGTTGTGCAAATTTACTGATTATTACCAAGCAATAATCACATACTGTCATCAATAATTAGTTTTACCTTAAGCCAACCCTGGAACATTTTCTGGCACGCCATAATGCAACCGTGTTCGACGCCGCCATTTATATTTTCTTTTCGGGATTTCGTGTCAAATTTTTGACGGGAAAAAGTAAACGCCATCTAATATAAAGAAATTGTTGCAAAGGAGGTTTGCAAAGCAATCTCATATTGTGAAGTGCCACAAATACGAATAGTGTGATTTAGTTAAAGTGAAAATAACAAAATAAGTGAAAATATGGCAAATGTGCGGGACAGCGACACTTCATTGTGGCTGCATAACAAACTTGGTACTTCGAACGATTCGTGGATAAGTGGGTCGATATGCTCACAACTTAACAAGGAAGTGCTGCGCAACATAAAGGAGTGTTTTCCGGATTTGCAGACTCAAGTGAAACTGAAATTATTGCTAAGTTTTTTCCATATACCACGTCGGTTGGTAGAAGAGGTGCGTAAATACTGCTAATGAGGCTGCATTGCTGCCAGAAAATAAACGCATTGGTTGGTTGGAAGGGTCAGCGGACGGTGTGAATTATGAAAACCTAAGATAGATCACACATCAAAAACACACACATGTAAAAGAACATATGCGCGGACAAGAGTTTACGAATACTTAATGTTTTGCATTTTTATGATTGTATTTGTGAGTGCGTTGATGACATCGCTCCATGCCCGCTAAAATCCAGTGCCTCGTCATTGTTTTCTTGTACAATTTTGCTTAATGATTTTGTCGACTTTATACAGTAAAGTGTCTAAATTTTAAAACGCAAGGAATTCATTTTAATATAGGAAATATTTATTTGTCTATTGTATGATCTTAGTTTATGATGATTCTATTGCGATTAAAATTTTCCCGCCACTTGCGTTCGGTGATGAATTTAGCAAGTGTTGCGGCAAGTGTATCTGCAATATGAAAGTGCCACCACGTTTGTATATGTGAAATTGTGCGTATATGTAATCATGTGTGGGTTTCGGAATTGCTATGATATGAAAATTGGTTCATCAGAATTTATGGTCTTTTCTAAGTTAAAATCATGGAGATGTTTATAAAATATGTCATATTATATATTTATATATATGTTATATATTTACAATATAATATTAATAAATAAATCGTGTAATATACATATATATGTATATATATATTGTATATATATAATAGTTATTATATATATTTTATCGTTTCAAATTATAGTGGAAAGTTGAATTAGAGGAAGTAATTGAAGTGGCAGGTTTGGATTCGGAGCTGTGGGTTTCAATGTTGGCGGAGACCATGAAAACCTTTCCAGCGACTAGCTCGCTAAATACAGAAATCTCAGAATATGAAGATACACGTCCTATATTCACTGATATGGTTAATGACTTACGCAAATTAGTCAGTAAACACAGCGATCTAGGAATGCTTCCATTAGAATGTTTATATTTAAACAAAAATGCCTTGGTGTCAGTGGTAAGTGGGTAAACGATTCTATATAAAATATTTATAAAAGCTTTATAATTTATATATATTCATGTTTATTCGAATAGGTTGGACAGCAGCCAAATCCCGTGAAGCATTTCACCATAAAACGAAAACCTAAGAGTGCCAATTTACGAACTGAACTTCTTCATAAATCAGCTGATGCTCAATCCTCCTTAAAAAAATCTTCTGCACCAACAATACCATTGCGTTCACGTGGTATGCCACGTAAAATGACGGATACAACCCCGCTCAAAGGTATTCCGTCACGTGTGCCTTCCTTAGGTTTTCGAACGCCTAACGTATCTGGTACACCACAACGTCCAAACTTAAGTCGCACGCCAGCGGGACGAAAGGACGGTGGAATAAAATTGATTGAACTTTCGGAACAACCCTTGGGTTATGCTGCTGCTAAGAAGCGTAAACGAGAACAGCAATTAGAAGAACAACAAAAGAAACAAGAACAGAAACAAATAGCGACGGCAGCTGCAGCAGAGAACGCATCACCATTAGCTACATCACCAACGCAGACATGTGGTTCTAGCAATGCTGTTGGGCCCGCCGCCACACCTACGGCTAGCATATCTATCGAAGTAAAGACAGAAGCAGGTGTCAGCATAAATCAAAGTGGTACTATCGATGATATGTTAACGGATAATAAAGACAATGTATTGACCACTAAGATAGAGCCATCGACACCAGAATACGCTCAATCTTTAAGTTACACTCAACCAACATCGCCCAAGGTGTTAGAGAGCAAGCCTCAAATTAAATCCATGGACATACCATCAACATGCACAGCCAACTCGAATTCGACATCCACATCTACTGCCACAATTGCAATTCCAACGAAAGTGAGCAGCATGCCCACAAAAACACAAACACAAACGCAAAATCAAATCCGAACACCGACACAAACGCAAGTCAATAATAATAGTAATAATTTAAATCACAGCCACAAACGAATTAAACAAGAGATTGAAATAAAGAGTGAAGAGATTTTAATGCCACCTAATATTAAAGTGGAGAAGATAGAACCACAAACGCAACCTACGTTGTTGACACAGCAACTCCCTCAGACGCCGACTCGCTTGCAGCAGCGAATAATTATACAACAACAAAAAACACCGCATAAACAGCCCCAACAAGCACAACAAGCACAACAACAGACAATGCAACAGCAGACCACACAGCATGTCCTCATACGTGCCGCACCACAACAACAAAAACAAACAATCAGTGGTTTGACGATGGGTGGCAGCGGAACAGCAGTGACCAGACAAAAAATCAACACAACCACCACATCGCCAACTAATTCAAATACAATTATAAAAATGGAGAAGTTAGATATAAAGCCAATAACGACAAAGAGTCCTGCATTAAACTCCACCATGTCGACTAATATTTACACTCAACAACAGTTGCGTCAGACCAACAATCCATTGGCGAATTTGCCAAATAATATATCGGTAAAAATAACATCGACTAAATCACCAAAAACTCAGCCAATACCTCAGCAAAGCTCTCAGCAGCAACAGCAGCAGCAGCAACAACAACAACCAATACTAATTAACAGCTCAACACCCGTGATAATTTCGTCAACTGCAGCACCAGTTTCAAGACCGGTAAGTTTTTTATTTGTCATTCCTTGACCGTAGCAAAGAGTGTCTAACTAATAATCATCGTAAATATTGTATATGTTTGCAGAAACAACTTGTTTCGTCTGGCACGTCCACAACAACAACGGCACAATCAATTAAGTCTATGCCATTGAGTCAGCTAAAGACTGCCGCCAACAGTGGACCTGTTATTATTTCGCAGACAATTATACAACCAGCTAAGCGTACCGCTAACTCGGCTACAAACCATCAAACGCATCAACAGCAACAACAACAACAACACACTCATATACAACAACAACAACAACAACCTACTTTACAACAGTCAGTTAGTACATCTACCACACCGACTCAATACGTCTTGACGACGTCAGCAACACAGCCACAACAGCAGCAACAACAACAACTACAAACCGCTACAATGCCGACACTGACCTCCTTCGCTCGAACAACTCAACAGAACACCACTACCTTATACCAATCCGCTGCATCGACTAACTCACAAACACCTACGAAGATTCTCTTGAAAACTTCACCGTCAGGTGTAATGATGACACCGGTACGCCAGCAGCAGGCATCGAACGCTAGTAGTGGAAATCCACCCCCTCTAATAGCGACTTCAACAACGCAACAACAACAGCAGCAGCCTACTTTATTGAATATTCAAAATGTACAGTTGCCCAATCGACCAGTCACCATACAACCAGCCTCTCAAGCAGCCCAACAACAACACATGCAAGCGCAATTGCAGCAACAACAACCACAACATACGATCGTATCAAACACGAGCGCAACGCAACAGCCAAAACTAACACAAGTACTCGTGCAATCCACGAATCCAGCTGGCGTTGGCGGCACCGTAGGCAACGTTGGTGGTGTGAATGTGGCGAATACGAATGCAAATATGAAGAACAAAACGATTATACTGACACAGAAGGGTGTTATATTGCGTAATATTGGTGGCGACATGTACCAACAGATACCCATAAGCAACATGAGCGGCTTGCAAGGTTTAAATACAAGCGCCGGTACTACGCTAATGACAACCACCGGTGGACCACCAAGCCTGGTGAAGACGACACCAACTGGTGTGCAGACAGCACAAACAATACAACTGCAGCAACAAAGTGGAAATCAAGCGAAACAACAGCAACACATACCAACACTCATACCCACAAATACGCTGTCATCGCAACACATGATAGTGCAGCAGCCAGCACAAAGGAACCTCATTAATACGGTAAGTGCCACCCGTCTACGCAAGAGTTCTTCTAGATTTATGGTATAATTATGCATTTTAATATTTTCGCAGCCTACCCAACAAACCATAATACGACCGGTTATATCAAATGTTCAGGGTAATAGCTTGACAACATTGCCACAAGGGCTAACGCTGATTCAGCGTCCTGGTCAACAACCGCAGTTTGTGCAGGTGCAGACTACCAACAATTCATCAAGTGTGGGACAGCAGCAGCAGACACAAATACAGCGTACCATAATAACGCAGCCGACGCAGCAACAACAAATGCGGCCACAGCAGATCGTACTGCAGCACAAGACACAGCCGCAACAACGAATTATTACAACCGCGCAAACGGCGAGTGGCCAACCTCAGCAGATACAAATTCAACAAGGAGCCTCAACGGCCAATATGCCGCGCGCCACACACATCGTGCAGGTGACACAGCAGGCACAGCAACAGCAACAACAACAGCCACAAGCTCAACAGGCACCACAGCGCAAAGGATTGTCATTATCAGTAAGCATACATTTGTGTCTTTGTGTCTTTGTGTCTTTGTATTTTTGTGTTTTTGGCGTTATTGTGTGTTCATTACCCGTTATGATTGATTTACAGAACGAGCATGTCCATAAAGCGCACGAAATGTTCCGCAAGGCGAATCGCGTTTCACGTCCAGACAAAGCGCTCATATTGGGCTTCATGGCGGGTATGCGTGAGAATCCACGCCCCAACTCGGAGAATGTCATTGTTATAAAATTAGGTGAAACTGAGGTAAAATGAATATAATTATATTTACTTTGGTTGCATATAGAATCTAATGTACAACATATAATATTCTATGGCAGGAGAAAGTGCAGCAAGAAGATGGCAGCACAGCACTTTGTTTGGTTGAGTCGCATATACGGTTGGATTACAACACCGGTGAGTGGAAGACATTCCAAAATTATCGACGTCTCGATCAAAGCGTGCAAGGGCAAGGTGTGGACGGCAGCGCAAACGGTGGCACTGGTGGAGCTGGTGGCATTATGCAAGCACAGAATTCCGTTGTGATTTAAAGGAATAGGGCGTAATACTAGTGGCTGTTGTTGTTATAACAGCATTTAGACCAACTTAATCTTCAGGACAAGCTGCGTGCAATTGCATGTGCGCTGGACAATTTAGTGACTGCACTGCGATTTGCTTGGTCAAAATCGTCAGTGTGAAAATGACATTGAAGAAGAGAAAAGAGAAACAATAATGTAAAAGAAATATGAAAGCAAAACTAATAACTATGCTAGATGCAATCGTGTGCAGCTGTTTGCTGAGTTGAAAGCGATGCGTACATAGTTCATAGCGCAGCATTTATACACGCATAAGTAAAACCAAATCGCTTGGTAGACGCAAATTAGTAAATATTGTTTGTGTTATATTTTCTTAGTTATAGTGATTACTAAAATTAAATTCGAAGGAAAATGTACAGAAATTGACAAACCAGATTATATAATAAGAAATAATGGCATTATTTGCCATTGCATCGATTGTAATTTTAGCCAATAGAATCAATATTTTTTAAATGGGCTTTTTGCAATGGCTTTTTCGCGTCGTACGCCGCTACCCATCCAGCCGTTTACTTTCAGGTTAAATTATATTTCCAAAAAAGATTGCAGAAATGCAAAACTAAAAAAAAATGAAAGTAAACCATTTGGCTCTGGGAACTTCTGTAGTCTTACATTGCAAATTTTCAACTGATATACACTACCTAATTATATACATTATATTATATACTACCTAATAAATATATATACATATATATATATGTATGTATTCATATAAAATAAATAAAAACTTAGTTGTACAAAAGGACGTAGTGTAAATGTTTAACAATGCGTAAAATATAATATTATTAAGTTATATTATACGCCACACCTACTATACAAACACCTACTAATCGCCGATGTATGTACACACACACACACACACACCCCATGTCGCTAATTTTCAAAATGATGTGCATATATGGTAAATAGTTATACAAAATGTTGCTGCATAGAGCTGTATAACCTATGTTTAAATTAAATAAATAATTAATAATGATGATACTTTTTAGCGTACAATATTATATTATAAATTTGAGAAAAAAACTAATATATATACATAAGCCGATGGTATAAATACCGATAATACTATGTAATAATGATTATGATATAAATCTGTATTAGTTGAGAATTTGAATTGTATACATATGTAGTTATAGAGATATATGAATTTGGAAATGAAATTAAGATATACAAATAATAAACTACACACATACATTACTATTATGGCTTAATGTTAAAATATAAAAAAAATGCTCCTGATAATTGTTTGCTCATTTTTCTTTTAATGTAATTTAGTATTTGCTACAATTTCAACCGATGATTGATTTGTAGCTATAGTTGCATAAAAGGTCACCTTTGCTTCGACATGATGACATCATGTGATGTATTCATCACACCACAATCCCTCTGTGAATCAATAAAATCACCTACCATCAAACTTGATATCATTTTTGATGTACTCTTTAAATCACATCACATCACGATCACTATGTGATTCAGTCAAATCACTTTCGGTTGTCTTACAACACATCACCACTACTCCTATCACCAGGCGCTAACCTTTAGAAGCAAATTTTTTAGAATATACGTTCATACCTGTGAGGTCTCATCACAAAATTTTTTGATTTAACTTATTTTCTGCACGTTTGTTTCAATGTAATTCGCACAGAACACTTTATTTAAAAAATTGCATTGGTATGCAACATATCCAATATTATTTCCCAAACTAATACAGCGCTCTCGAGGTTCAGCGATGACTATTTAAAATCGACTCTCATATTTTTAGTTGTGAGTCTTGCTAAAGATCTTGAATCGTAGAACTACCTATTGATCTAAATGTTCAAAAGGATGAACAAAAAGCTAACAAAGATTATTGCTCCATGTTTTTTTTGGGGCGCTGGTGGTCCCTTTAAAGTTTATACGAGAGTCCAGTTTTAGGAAGGCAGTAAAATTGGTCGGCATCTTTCGGAAACGAAGCTATTTTGGTCATGTAGCAGTGTAAATTGTAGGCACAATAAAACGATGAAAATGAAAACGGTTCAATTGAGGAAAGTTGAACATAGTAGACGATACTATACTCGTACATTAGTCTTGTACGGGTTAGGTTTCCGTTAGTTTAGTCATCTCTAGATTGAATGAAAAAATGAGGAAAATTAATTTGCTGCTGAATGAGCATAAGACTAAATGGTAGCCTTGAAAATAAGTCCAATATTGAAATAAACTTACAGCTAGCAGGACATATGTTTGGAATGCCTGGGTCAATAGAATTGGATAAGATATTTGGATATGTTAAAATTTCTAGGCCAACAGTATCCACAATAGCAATCGTATGGGGAAGATACCGTAAAAGCAGCACATACCGTCGGTGTGTACAAAAAAAAAAACAAAAAAAAAACAAAACAAAAAAATTATTATGCCGGACATCATTCTTATACGATCATCAGCGTATGAGGGATCTTCAAAACGTAAAATTGCAGCGAAAGTGGGGGAGAGTCCTGCCCAGCGGAACTCCTTTTATAACTTAAATCAGTACAGAAGTTTACCCTCGAAAGTTACTGTTAATGATAATTCATGGTCCACATTTTCGAGCCTGATGAGAGTGACGAGATCATTAAATTTTTTCAAGCGACATAACGTGGTTCCGAAATCTGGAGATTTGCTATTATTATTCTTGTAACAGCAGTAGACGTTTTTCAAGTGCTAGTTTTTGAGAACTCGACTCAACCTTCGAGAAAACGACTGAAAGTTAACTCGGTGCTAACAGTGAATATCATATACCATAATATAAGATTACTTTTAGCAGAGGAGTAAGATTGAAATTAAACAAAAATATGATTTTCTTTATTCAACTTTTGTTTTTAAATTATATCATCAAGCTTAAATATATTAATATGTAAATATCGATGATTTCTTTTTTATACAACAGGTACATGCAAAATGAAAACTCAATTGTTTCAGAGTTGTCAACTATAATAAGGGTATGTATGTATAACATAAAATATATATGTAACAAATAAAATAATACTATATAAAATTATGAAAACGCACATTGATATTCAATTTCTCAATGCTAAACTGGAATTCGAAATCAACGACTGCGGTGAGAACAAAAGGCGACTTCTAGTGTTGGTTGTGGAGCTACTAATACTCGTAATTTACAACTACACGAAGATCAATTTAAACAAATGAACTGGTGTGGTAGAAGTTTGCAGCGTAAATAATGTCGAATTAAATTAGGAAATTATGAATCATTTTCAAACTCATTAACTAAATTTATTGAAATGGTTACGATGATGCGCTGGTTCACACCTCAGTCAGTTACTTCCCGCCAATGCACAATAGCATGTTGTGAATCGGGCGCTTTCCCAAAGGGTATAGTGCCGTCATTGTACACATATTGATTGACCTGGTAGTCCAGTAAAGTTTTGTACTGATAGACATCGTTGCCCAATTGCTGAAAAAGTGAGTGAAAGTAAGTGTGATCGTTAAATCTATTTTGTAATAATCTATGTATTAATTAATCTATTGTATTTTGAAATCGTACTGTAGACAACGATGGCTTTTATTAATGTAACTTACCTGTGTTAAGGGACTCGTATTGGTTGTTAAAATGCCAGCGAATTGCTTTTCTCTGGCAATGCGTAACACTTCATTTTCCATGAAATGCATGCAAGCGATATTCTCCTGTGGATTCAAATCGGAACTGGTGCCCATCATGAATGAGTGAAGTATTTGGTTGAGTCCTTTCGGTAGTTGATTATCCCTTTGAATAGAAGAATAATAATTTTAAAAATAAATTCTAAATTCGATTATCAAGATCCTCGACAACTAAAAAACGACAAGAAGTAAATAGTGAAAATATATTTCTTCTAATTAGAATAGCTTCTTTTTTCAGCCTTTTCATGAATATTTCTCAATTTGGAGTAATTAATTGCTACTTACCGTATGGGACCTTCAACAAACTCCAAAAACTCGAAAACAATAATCAATTTCGATTTAACCTCAACTTCTGGCTCAGCGCGAGCGTCAAAATTTAACGCCGTACCAATAATACGATCCGTGCGCCTATCACGCACCACCAAACTTAGATTCTTTTCTACCAAAGCGTCCCATATATCCTATTATATAGATACAAGTGAAGAAAAATGTCATCGAAGTGCCTTATTTAGGTGAATAGAAGCAATAAACGAATGCAAATAAATTCTTACATTGATTAGATCGCTGTAATCATTTGGGAAAATATCGGGTTTCAGCCATTGCTCCAGATCTGCCTTGCCATAGAAGCTGTCGACGATGATTCTGTGTAAAAGAGTAAACAAGAACACTTAAACACACACAAGCAAAGCAAGCTTCGTTTCGCATTACTTACTCTATCACATCCTGCTTGTGCGCATGGTTAAGCGGTTCAGCGATCATGTCGAGATGTGGTGCAGCACTCGACCAGTCCTCGATCATTGTATTCGAATTGCCATTATTTATCATTTTCTCCAATATTTCACCCAAATTTTTGGCAGCTATAAACTCAGATATGCCAACATTGTAACCCTTCTCCCTCAGTAAAGTAACTGTGTAAATTGAATTCAATGAATTTCCGCCCAACTCATAAAAGTTGGATCGTGACGAAAGAGTAGTGCGTGTCGAGCGCCCGATGACGCCACCCACGGTCTCAAAGAGATCTCTGGCTATATGCTTGACATCTTCGGGCACTAGTGTATAATCATAGTCCAGTACAATGCTAGAGTCACCTTCGTTATTATTTGCCGTCTCGTAAGTTTTTAATAGTGCTTGCCGATCTACTTTGCCGTTGACAAGGAAGGGCACCTTATCGATTAGAACCACTTGTGGCGTCATATATGCGGCAAGTTTGTCCCTTAATTTCACTTCGATTTGCATTTCGTTCAGTAGCGGTGAATCGTCGTGTAATTTTACGAAAGCCAGTATTGTTTGATCAATTTTGCCTGCATGATAGCACAATACGATCGCCTTATCGACGAACGGTAATTCTGAAACATGCTTCTCAACTTCGGCAAGATCGACACGATGACCGCGAATTTTTATTTGCGAATCAGTACGTCCTTCGTACATCACATTGCCGTCACGTAAGGAGCCGTAATCACCGGTGCGATAGAGACGCGAGTATTCTGTGCAACGAGAAGAACATTGTTTATTTTATACTTGTTTTACATAATTTTATGCATAATTTATATTTGTATGAGTGACTTTGAACTTACTAATTTCCACAGCCAAAGGGTTTTCTACGAACTTTTCTGGATCTCGACCGTTTACATAACCTTCGGCTAGATTGAGACCCGAAACGAAAATTTCACCAATTTCGCCTTGTTTGACTGGTCGGAAATCGCCGTCAAGTAAATAGATCACAGTATTTGAAAGTGGAATGCCTGTGAGGATATAAATGTGAAACATTAGAAGTGCTTTATAAATATTATTATTGCAACTGATATTCATGGATAACTGCACATACACAAAGAATCTTTATTTGAATTTTTAATACTCACAGTTCAGCGAGGGTGTTAACTTACCAATCGGTACATGATCTAAGAAGCTCAATTGTTTTTTGCTTTCACAAGCAAAATATGTAACATCACCCATCACTTCGGTAGATCCATAAAAATTGTAAAGCGTATGTATGCCCTCGGAAAAATAATCGAAGAAACTCGCAGCCAAAGCTACCGGTAATGGTTCACCGGAACAAACCCAAATCTTCAAATTATATAATAGTCTGTCGCGTTGCAACATTTGGTATTTATTATTGCCATCATTCAACTTCAAAAACATCAAAATCGAGCGTAAAAGTGTCGGTACCAAAACTAAACGACGTATCTTATATTTCTCCAGCAAATCCACCAAACGCTCCGGATCTTTAGTTATTGACTTTGGTACCACCAAAATAGAGAGTCCACACATCAACGGTCCCCACAACTCCGACACCGAGTCAACAAAAGTGAGTGCGGTCTTGAAAACGCTCACCGACTCAGTCGGCGCGTAGGGAAATGTATGCCATTGCCATTGCAAACGGTTCAAGATCACCTCGTGTGGTAGAAGCACACCCTTAGGTACGCCAGTGCTGCCAGATGTATAAAGCACGATAGCCAAATGATTACTACCGTCAACCAGCATTTCGGCTGGCATCAAATTAGTGTTACTAAATTCGGCCCAACGATGGAAAAGCTCAGAGCTGCTAATGGTCGGTGTACCGCTAAAGCGTTGACGGTCGATATTGTCATCACATAGAACCATAACGGGACGTGCTTCTTGTAGAATATGTTGTATGCGATTGTTCGGGAAAGTGGGATCTATTGGTAGATAAGCAGCACCGGCTTTCCAAATCGAGAGCAATGTATTGACAAGCACATCGGATGGTTCCATGCATACCGCCACAATGTAATCATTATCGGTGTTGGGCCGCAAGCAATTGCGTCTTATATCGGCTACTAGGAGACGTGCACATTGATTGGCGCGCTGATTTAGCTGCTTGTATGTGCATTGTGTGGACTCGGAGGCAATGGAGCCGCCATTGCTGTGCCATATAAGTGCGCTTTTGTGCGAGTGATGCAGAAGATTGGCCTCAAAAATGCGATGCAATAGGCGCGGTGTGATGTCTTGCTGTTGGCCTTTCACAATTGACAATTTCGGTATAGAGCCCATTATTAAGACTGGAAATATTTGAAATACAAAAGAAACGAATTAATGTCTTTGCCCTTAACCTAAAATTTTCTTATGTTTTTCACTACGTAAATATATTAAAATGTTAGTATAATAAAGTTAGAAGTATATAAAGTATAAAAGTAGTATATAAAGTCTTAAAGTAAGTCTCCTAGTTAGAATTAGTTCTTTTATCAAGAGTCTTGAACCTAGCCTCACATTTGGGTGCAAATGAAATTGACTTGGAATTACTATAGCTTGAAAAATATGTCGTACGTTGAAACAGTTCGTCTTAATATCGTTTCTAAAAAATTTGGAACAAAAGACTCACCTTTTACCCAATAACTGAAAAGACCCTGACAGAGCCGCATTCTCTTACTGGAAGAGTAGAAGGCAATAGCATCGAATTAATTCCCTGAAAAACTTTTCGGCAAACTTATTTCCAAAGTCAATGTTTTGGTCACCTGCATTAATATATTGAAATAGAATATACACCTGAAGGATTAATCGTAACACTCACACCCCGAGAAGCCCTTACATCTTCAGAAAATAACGTTTTAATACGGATTTCGGAGTAGTGACACAGTTTTATATCCTCGCAACATGTTGCGACAGAGTATATTAGTTTTGTCCACCTAACGATTGTTTGTAACACCTAAAACTAATCGAGATAGATATAGAGTTATGTATATATAATTGATCAGGATGACGAGACGAGTTGAATTCCTGGTGACTCTCTGTCCATCCGTTCGTGCAAGCGATAACTTGAATAAAAATTAAGATATCTTAATGAATCGTGGAAACATGTGACATGGTGTTATAGGAAGGTTGGTATTTCAGATTGGTATAATCGGATCATTGCTAAAATTGTGATAACTCGCTTAAGAAACGCGTCAGAAGCATTAAATGTGCAGTAAATATTGTACAGTAGTGCCGCAAAGGATTACGTTTAAAAATTGTATATTTGTACATTTGTACATTGTACAAATCCCATATCTCGGGAGTGTCTTAATCGATTTCAACCAAATTTCGTGCATAGCATTATTCCGTTATTCCATTATATCGTAATCCGATTCTTTCACTTTACAGCATGTAACTCAAGCACCAATTAAGATATCGGAGTAGAAATTTACACAAATAGCGCCCTAAAAGTATGTCATTTCCTGCCCAAAAATGGTGGAAATCGGAATTTCCCTTTTCAAACCCCCAGATACCAAATATGTGGACCTCAGTGATGTGGCTGACATTTTATCGAAAATATAGGTCAATCTGTGGAATATATTTATGAAATTTAGAGAGCATCTTTCTCTGGTAATAATGTGCCCTTGAGTTGAAAATGGATAAAATCGTGTAAACACTTTCCTTAGATTCTATATGCTTAATACAAAGATATTTGAACATCCGGTTGATTTTACACCGTATATATCGGTCAATCTAAGAGCTATCTTAATGAAATTCATACAAGGTCTTTTCCTGATAATAGTTTATCCTGATGCAAAAAATGTATGAAATCATGCCAAAACTTCCCCTATAGCCCCCTAGCCCCTATATAGCTAACATAGAATTTTTAAAAATTCCGTTTGACTTTACACACTGTATGGGTTAATATGTAAGATATCTTAGCAAAATTAAATGAATGTATAATTTTGAATATATTATAATTTCTAGGAAAAATGAGTGAAATCAATATATGAATTACCCCAGCCTCCATAAATAGTTATTTTAGTTTAATGCCAAACGTATATGTTTTCTGCTCAGACCGTCCCATAGCCCCAATATAAACCATTTGTATAAGTCAATGAGTGTGAAATGATAGAGGTGTTAAGTGTTTTCTTAACCATAATATGGTTTAGTGCTGAGTATGAATGAAACCGGTCTAGACCTTGGTCTAAACTCCATACCTCTAATATAATGATTTACGTCCCTCGAATTGATTTTTTCCTCATATTCACAATATGCTAAATTTCGTCTCTTTGGTTAAGTTTATATCGCAAATATATCCACAGAAGGTGTCTCAACAAAAACCAAAATTAAATAAGAATGTTTCGAATAATAATATTATTATTATTTTCGATAACAAAAATTACGACTGTTGTACTTACCCACAGCGCTAATATCATGAGTATACATGGATAATTTATCTTAGTTGGATTGACTTTATGACTATATGACCTAAAGTAAAAGTTAATATGATGCCGATTATTATTGCAATCCATTCACAATTTCGTCTAATAATAAATGTTGAATTCTTACGCAATATTTTTTAATGTACTACTTTTTTGTGTTATATTTATTGGAAAAGTAAATGAAATTGAGAATATAGTCAAGGAAATTATATGAAAATATTATAAATTCATTCCTTTTTCTTTCAGATTCATGACGACATAATTATTTGTTTTTCATTTCATAAATTTTAATACTTATTATTAATGAGTGGCACTTGTGAGGTTAAATATTTAATATTGATATTTATCTATCTCATAAAAAAAATTATATTCAAGGCGTTGTTGATTGATAATTGCTAATTCTGTTTTCGATCAGATTAAATTACTGTTTAATTTCTGTATCATTAATAATATTAAAAGAGACATTTGGTTATGAATTGTTAAAAGGAATTAGTCAGTGGTAATTTGGTAAATATTTTTTAAAACTTTCTGATAACTGGATCTCCTCTCTCCCTATGGATTATACTTATATGCTTTTTCCAGTTTTTAAGGATATATAAACATGCTTAAGGGCGTCAAGAATATTATCTATGCACATATGTCTATGTACATGATCATACTGTTTTGTTGTTACTGCTGTTATTTAAAAAAGACTCCACAATAAATACATTTTACTATAATGAATTGAAATGAGAATGGTATATTTATTATATTCAAAAGAAGTTTGAATGTCCACGTATGTACTTGTCTACACATATATGAGTACATACATACATATATAGATGTAGAGTGACCGCTGACCAGCTTTCAATATTGAAAAGGTTGCGTATACGACTGGTTGGATGAATATGAAACTGATGCAATACCTTACTTGGAGTGTCGCTTGCTACCAGTAAACACAAACATGAGAAAAGCGAACATAACTAACGTATACTTGGTTGTTAGCTTTTGTTTTATTCCATTTAAAATTATATCAGCAACTAATTTATAATGCGATATTTTATTCAAACATGTGTCGCGATTAAATGTAGTAGCTGTTACTTCTATGTGAGTATATTTATAAAACGTCTGTTTAAAATAAAGTTTATGTTGTGAGTAGGTGAGATGGTTGGTATGCACAACTATGTAAACACGCATATGCATAAGAATTACATGTAATAAAAGTGGGCAACTTGTTAATCAAGATATGATCAATAAGTAAGTGGTCAGGCTCTTTCTTGTTTGTATGTATTTTTTAAGTAATACCCAGTTATTTAATGCTGACTACAGATACATATAGATACATACATACATATATATAAGTTATTTAGTAGCGTTGTGCTGTTGATGAAAGCGTTGAGGTAACCCTCGTTAATCCATAATTTATAACTGTACATTTATTTTTATTTTTATGTATCCACTTGCGACTGCATATTTCGACTATAAACATTTTTATTATCCAACTTGATTGATGTGCATATTGCATTGTAAATATGTAAAATATTACTAACTTCTCTTAATAATGTTGTATTTATGTGTATTTTAAGAATTTCTAATGAGTTTGTAACCAGAAGACTTTCATAATTTAGATCAGTTAAAAGGACTACCGTCAATCTTATGACTTTATTGATTATTATTATTAGCTTTAATGAGGAAAAAACTGATGGAAAAGGCAAAATAAACGAGTATACGGTCGCTTCGCTCTATTGAGTGCATTGGATCACATATTCATAATCGTTTAGATACCAAAGAAGTTTAGTTTCATTAAGAGATAATATAATGACAGGAACTAAATCCACATAACTTTCAACGAATGTTGCTTTTGTAATCATAATTTATTATGTAAATTTCAAAGTTTTATTAATGAACATAGCAATTCGAACTAACCTTGATATTCGCCAAAAATATCGGAAAAAATTAAATGCATAAGATAGTCATTATAGAGCAAATAGTAATAACTAGTGGGGTGTATATATTTAAATTCATTTGATTAAATTTAAAATAAAGGTCATCAAAACTAGTATTCCAATAATTTCAACATTCTAACTAACTTTTAATATGCATTACACATATTAATTAATTAAAATCCTCATAAATTTTACAATTCTTTTAAACAGAAAATGTGAATGTTTTTTATAAATGTGTATGTATGACTGTAAGCATACGCATGTGCACTTAGAACTTTTGGCTGTTTTGATAACAACTCATACAACTGATAATTGCCACTTAATCACTATATAAATCGGAAGTAATTAATAAACCAAATCAACTTTCACAAAATTTATAAATATTCGTAATATAATAAGATATAGATAGATAGATAATAAACTTTTTATATTACATTACTATATGAAAGCCTATTACATTTTAGGTCTTGTGATTAGGAGTGCGACATGCAAGGTTGAATTTATTATTGATAATTGTTTACTATCAGAAAAAACAAAATACTTTCAAGGAGCTGTAAATTCATAAGTAGTGATTATAATAAGAACTGTATAAAATTTCTATTCTTGTTTAGATTTAACCATAGCTTAACCGCTTGTATTTTTAATAATATTCAAAGAGAAAACATGATTATCAATCATAGTGCGATGATTTTCCCAACAAATTTGATATGTACAATTTAATGCGTTTTTTTTTTTAATATAACAAAAAAATCAAATAGATATATTTTATTTATTTATGAAAATAACGGTTATATAGAATAAATTAATTACATTGATTGGCTTTTAAAAACCACATTCTCTTTTAATATTATCAGCATAGCAATGGAGCGTGAGAGCATTTATGATAATAGTCCTAGTGAAAACACATTAACACTAACGTAGGATTGAATAAATAAAAATGCGTCCAATTATCAGAATTAATAAATATGTATTTTTTTGTAAGCGAGCAACAAAAAAATGTTCAACTCTGCTGAAATTTGTTTGAGGGTATTTAACGATACTCGCAATATCTTAGCTGTTGTAAATGTAAAAAATGTATATGTTCTATTAGGTCTGTTCTTCGAAATTTTAAAGATTTTTGCTTCAATAGCTTAAAAATAAAAAAAAAGTTTCATGTTTTATATTTATAGTTGTTCATCTTTTAAATAATCTCGCTTAAGAGTCTGTGTGCTGATTTTCTTGAACTTCGTTAGTTTTGGGAGTATTATTGGTCTTTTGGTTTACAAGAGAACGAGATTAATATAAATGTTGCATGTTAACCCTTTTAAAGCGATCCCTCTCAATTATAAAATAATTCCTTTTAGTTTTCAAAGCAATTTTGATAAGCACGTTTAGGTGCAAGCAGAGTAGTTCCAAATCTTTACCCTTGTATGGGTTTCCTCAGCACATGAAACCAAAAGAATTCGCAGGGCGCATAACGTCGGCATTTATGAAGTTTTTAAGCAAATGAGTACCATGATTAACGTTATTTCAAAGGATTAGCTCACAAAAAGAGATCAACTTGCTAAAAATAATTCTATTTCTTTTTTTTAGTTTGGATTTAGAACTTTTAGATTTTAGTATAAATAATTTTATAGATTATAATATAGTGATGATTAAGAGTTTCCATTGGATTGATAAATCTACAAGAATTATCATATAAAAATCAACATTTACATCTACTATATATATATTAAATATTATTTAAATATTACAATTTTCTTTTGAGATGAATATCAAAGTTTAGCACCAAATTTAAGCTTATGTAGTATTTTCTGACAACAATCATAAAAGCTAAGTATATGCAAGCGCATGTCTTCAATGCTAAATTAATTTCAGTAAGCGTACAACAACTTTGTTATGATTTATTTAATGAATGTTTTAAGCGGATATGCAACCTTGAGCTCACTTTAGTTTTATGCGATTAAAATTTATATTCTTCATTTCCCTGTCCATCAGACTAATAGACAGGTGCCATAGTTACATTGCACTTCAATCAAACACTTGATTTAATGATGTATTGAGGGAATCATATATGAGAAGGTTTACAACTACATATATACGATATGGAATATGTACGTGTATAATATATATAACAAAAGTTTGACACATACATCCTTGACAGGTATTTATTTATACTTAGGTGAGGTGTTTACTGAAAATTCTGTTGAAACCTAAAGTTCTTGAGCCAATGGGTTATGAACGAATGACGTTGAGTTAAGTAAATTATTTTATAATTAAAATGTAATTACTTGCTCAACTAAAGGTGATTGGGAGCAGCATTTTTTATTTAAATGTAATTTATTGGCGCCTGTAGAGATTATCGAATGGTGCAACATTGGCCCGATCTCGCTTCTATAAACTTATAGCAGTCTATAAATACTCTCTTAGATATATGTATACATTTGTCAACGCATATACTTGTATATATGCATATCTGCATTGTTATTATATAATTATAAAAATTCACACGTACCACACAGTTTAAGTTCATTGCTCCACAGCTGTCGGCTAGTCTTCTCATTGTTGGGGAAGTTAATCCAACATTAAGCTGCACAATGACGACAACATGCATGTGTTTATATATATTTAATATAAACTTTTATACATGCATAATGGCACAAGTAAGTATAAAAGTTTAGCGCATAGTAGCTCAAATGAAGTGTGAATATACCAACAAAGCCAATGCGCAAAAGAATTGTGATTTATTCGAAATAGTCCGATATGCACATGTTTAAATGTACACGTCTGCATACAAAACATACATACATATAATATGAATATAAATTCTGAGTTTCCTCTTGGACTAACTTGATTGTGATAGACTTTAAAGGTCAATTAAAACCGTATTATATTCCTTTTTTATTTTCTTTATTTGCACTTAATATAGTTATTTATAAAATTGATTGTTATGACATCGCGGCTGACCTTCTTGCCATACTTATGCTAAAGCTTGCAATTTAGAATGGGTTTTAAAAATTATAACTTCAAATTATACACATGCATAGGCACAGACGTGTGTATATAAATACATATTTGAGTATATGTGTGTGTGTTCACTTTAAATACACAATGACACGGAGAACAAAGAAGTTTTATTCGCTTGCTTAATTATTGTCAAAATCTTTCTGCTCCAAAAGTATTGTGTTTTACGTATGTATATTTGTAGTTATGTGTTGAATTTATATTCGATATAGCACAAGACAACTTTATTAGATATGCTTAAATTCTAAATACAAACGTTATACAAACGAGGTAAATGTCAGAAGCGGGGTACTTAAGCGAATCGTTCGATTTATGGTATCGAAATTAAGTGAAATATAAGAAGAAAAAATTGTGTCATCGACTATGTGTTTTACTTTTCATGGATGAAACTAAATTACTTAATGTTATTGTCTCTCAGGTGTAAAAAATATAAAAATCAGCAATTGATTGTATGAAATATATTACATACAATTATACATAGATATTACTCCGATCTCGATAATTTTTGATCATGTCGGCTTTCCATTCCGAGCATTACCATTTTGGGTGTACCATTTTTCGATTAGATATCTCTAAGCTGAAACAGTACGATATTTGATTGTTCTGAAAGAATATGAAACTTCCGGTGTTTAATTATAAAAGTCAAGTTTTAATACTATTTCTTGTTCTTGAGGTGTATTAAGTAATAATCCCTCTCCTAGCGAATGTGAAACTAACTATAGCGTTTACTAAGGACAACGAAACGTAATTGACTTCTTGATGGTGAGATGATATTCGTATGCGAAGAGCTCAACTTCAAAAAAGGAGAGCTTTCTCAGTTAAGTTGTTTTATAAAAAAAAAATCAACTAATCAATTAATAATTGATTAATAATCATCATATTGAACTCTGTTCTATTATTGAACTACCTTCGTTCAAATTCCGAAATTACAAAAAGTTAAAAAATGAGAAAAGCTCCGGAAAAGCAATAAAATCTTCTTTTGGATTCCATGCGGATCGACAGTATGCCGGCGTAGCTGAATGGGCGATAAATTATACAATGCGATCTCAGAGAATGTTCACCAAATCTACTAAATGTTATATTTAGTGAGCTATGGTAACAATTAAAACTCTTTAGTAAACTTTTATTTTTTATTTATATATTCTTGTTTATTTTATATCCAGGCTAATATTCATACCAACGCATACGAAACTTTCTGAAAAAAAACTTAAAATAATAGACTAGGAGTCTCTTTTGATTTCTGTGTAAGTTTATTGATACATATATATATTGTATAGTATTTTTCAAGTTGAACGTTTTCATTTATCTCTATCTTTACCCATGAATAGAAAATCAATAAATAATATTTATGTAATAAAATATAAAATTTACGAAAGTTTTTCTAAAAAAAAGTATGTGCTTGTTAATCATCTTATTGAGCCTACATTATACCTTGGCTATATTTTAGGATTATTGTATAGCAAAAGGCGCGTGCTCGTTAGCAAATTCGTTCTTTCTGTGTTTGCTTCGAAAAAGAATAGCCTGATATTAAGGAGTTCTTAATTGGAGTTTTCAAAAGATCAATTTTGTTTGCATTTTGCGATGCATATATACAACTATACTCACAACTAGGCTTAAATAATTTAGGCAAATATCAAATAGTTTGAATAGTAATCAGTTTCAGCTAAATAAAACTACTGTATGAATAATTTGGAGAATCAATGAAATCATACGAGGGCGGGTCAATAAGTCCGTGACCTTTTGAATTTCTGACCTCTTTACTGAAAAAACAACACTACTCCTACACTACTAAACACTACTAATAAAAGTCACGTACTTATTGACCCGCCCTCGTACCTTCTATTAATCCAAGTAAACTTTACAAGTATTACACAATATTTTAGTTTTTATTTCATTCCTCACATTTATGTATTGTATATTAGATATTTTTTCTGCTAATTCTCCCCCTGTCGCTGAGCATTTATTTTATTTCATTTAATACGATTAAGAAGCCAAAATTATTTGCCAAATTTTACAATTACGAAATTTTAATATACCTACACACAGACATAGGTGTGTTTGTATCTGCAGAAGTACAGTAAACCAGTGTACAATAAACAAAAGCGTTAAAAGCGACAACAGTGCCTACAAGGAAAAGGAATAAATTAGCATTTATTTTAAGAAATGAGCAAGAAAATGAACGTGAGTGGCGTCTTGAGCATGAAAATTTCCATTGGTAACCGGTACGTTCAGGCGCATGCGTGCCAATGCTGTTCATTGCATTTTGGCATGTATATTCATATACAGCTGCAGACCCTGTGAGAAAAGTGAGAAAACCTGTATTGCAAGAGTAATTGAGGGAGAGATTACGGTGGTTTTTTTTATCGAAGAGTGGTCGCTTCAATTAGATTTTTTCACCATCTGAAATCTGTATAGATTTATTTATATATGTTTGTGATGAAATCGATTTAAAAATGTCATAACCCGCTTTGAAGTAGAGAATACAAGTTCTTTTCGAATAATTTTGAAGTCCTCTCCTCGAGCAACCATTTTTTAATGAGTTGCATTTTTGGAGCTTAGTTTCTGTGCCTTATGTTGAAATGATCATGAAATGTTCACTGCGCTATAGTATAAGAATCATTGCCTCAATGGTACTCACATGTGCAGAACGTATGTTGGTTTCACTGAATGACATCATGGCCCCTGAATTCTAATTGGTTGCTCTTCTTTGGAGCCCCAAACCCAATGTCTGTCGTAGGTGTTCGATGTAGACACCGTTACAGTTGTAAATGGACTTATGATCTACCCTATCTAATTTAACCTTAAATCATACGAATATTATTATTGGCAACGCATCAAATGCATTATAAAACGATGGAACTCCGATGAATGGAACTTGGTGTAACACTTGCTGTACCATATGTATGTATATAAACTTGTATCTTCATTCTTTAGCGATTTTTTAAGTTTTACTACCAATTGTTAAGTGACATCTGAACAATTGTGTTTTCACGAGTTTTCTGTAAGCAGACTTAATAACTCGCATTCATGTGCATTTGTATGCATAGTGTACGTGTGTATGGTTGTAATTTATGTGCGCCACTTTTTTTAGTGGAAATTACCGTTCGAATTTCGTGGCTAAACTTGAATGTAACGTAAACAAAGCAGAAATAAAAAGCTGAAAACTGAAAAAGGGCAACAAATTGCACTCTACGGTGTTCGACGTTCACTGTTCACTGCTTCCGATGATGAGGTGAAATCTTGTCATTGAATTAAGCTACAAGCGTAAAACCAACGACTCTTGCTGCTGTCAGTAGTTACAGTGTGTTTACCATTAAATTATGCATACACTATGTACTATTGTACTATTGAATGAAACAAACAAGCGCACGTATATACTTACATACAAATTTAACGCTCTTACAATTATAGATGGCGGTTTTACAAACTCGTAACCATCATTCAAGGTCAATTTGATTTTTCGCCAATTGGTCAGCGCGCCGTATGGCGCCTTTTTATTGTTTTAGCTTTTAATGCATTCGTTTATAATGTTTTTTAGTTGTTTTTTTCAGTTTTATAGCACTCTTCTATTTCCATAGATGAATACTTAATTTATGCCTATGTGTTTAACTCACCACATACACATCGGTAAAAGTTTATTAACAATGTTATGGGCGATAATTACTTTAGTGTCTTATGTGCTAAGCTTAGCAGTAGGATGATTAATGCTGATGTTTTATGAATATATTCTGCCAGTACAAATACGAGTTTTACAGGGTTACACAATCAAATCAAGTTCATCATTTGAAATATTTAGATTTTGATTCTACAAAAATCGTTGCCTAGTTTCTTGAAATAATAAATTAGACGATAGACTAGATAGACTAGATCATTTGAAATATTTAGATTTTGATTCTACAAAAATCGTTGCCTAGTTTCTTGAAATAATAAATTAGACTAGATAGACTAGATCATTTGAAATATTTAGATTTTGATTCTACAAAAATCGTTGCCTAGTTTCTTGAAATAATAAATTAGACTAGATAGACTAGATCATTTGAAATATTTAGATTTTGATTCTACAAAAATCGTTGCCTAGTTTCTTGAAATAATAAATTAGACTAGATAATCTAAATCACTGTATTTATTATTATGTATTTTATTTTTTTTTTCAAAATTTGGAGGTTTCTTTAAGAAAAACATGTACAAGAAGTATTATTCAAAGTATTGTCCATCTGAAGCATTAACCTTTTCCTATCTTTCTGGCAATTTTTGGATTTCATCGCAAAAGAACTGCTCCGGCTTTGCGGCCAAAAAAGAATCAAACCAATGATGCCCTGAATTTTGATACCATGTCCTGATGTAAACCGTATTCCGGTGAGGGCGTTTTTTTGGCATTTTTCGGTAATCGCTCGCTTTAATTTAATGAGTTGTTGTCGGTAGTGTGCCACATTAATGTTTTCAACCGGTTTTCAACCGGATAATACGGCTTTGCCCTTGATTTGGCTGGTTGGCCAGGTTTCACATATGATTTTTATACTCTCGCAACATGCTGCTACATCATCTACTGTCTATGGCCTGTAATATGTTGATAAGATACCAAATATGATTGGAATCCATTGACAATTTCGTCGAATAATGAATGTTGAATTCTTCCGCAACATTTAATATAAATTTAATATAAAGTTATGCCAGCAGATCCTTGCACATTGCGAGAGTATAAAATGTTCGGTTACACCCGAACTTAGCACTTTGTTACTTGTTTGCGTTTAGGGTTGTCGTAATGGATCCAGTTTTCGTCAGCAGTCAGAATCCGATGAAAAAGCGGATTCTTTTCAAGCAGCATTTTTGACAAGGAAAATCGTCTCTCAACGTCTTTGGGTTTCAATTCATGTGGCACCAAATTTTCTTGCCTTTGAATTTATCGGGCTACTTTTCAACGCTTTGAAATGGCTGTATGAGTGATGCCCGAAGATTGTGTGAGCTTTTCTTGCGCTTGGCAACAATCTTCATCTACAAACTTTTTTGACCGCCCAGGACGTTCTTCGTCTTCCAAGCCGAAATCATCACTTTCAAACCATGCAAATCAAATTTGGTACGTTCCCCCAGGTACAGTATGTTCACCAGAAACTTCCACAAAAAAGCGATTACTTTCGGTTGAGATTATTTATTACTTCTTCATATTAAAATAATGAAGAACTGCCCGCAAAAACACTTCTTCAGGCACAAAGTTCGATACGAAATCGTGAAAAAAATTATTGTTGTTTACGCTTCAAATGAATGACATACATATATTGAAAAAGATGCACAAGGACTCTAGCTTTCCAATACATGTTCGAAATATTGGAACAATGGAATAATAGTCAAGCTACACCATCTCCTGGCAAACCACACGAATATAGTTATCAACCAATAAAAAAATATAAAATACTGAAGTAATCGTTGTGAAGTGTGACTGTGTAGTAAAGTATATTTAAAGAATTTCTATTTTGATCGATTGAGCAAACAAATAAAGCTAAACAAATTTCCTAATAGTTTTAAAGAACTATGCATAAGTATTCTTTAAAAATCTGCTTTGGGAAGATGGAGAAATTTCTTTGGGAATAATCAATGTTCAAAGCGGAAAAATTTGTTTACATTTTGGTGCAAATGTCCTATGATTGTACTGCGCATATTGTCACAAAAATTAATTAATCATCGTAATTTAAATAAAAGCAAAAAGTAGTAAGAATTGCTGCACATCCACACACTTCCCTCCATGTTGTCCATTATGTCTCTACCATGCGCATTTAAAAACCGCCAATTAAATAGGCTGAGAAATCTCTGAAAAAGTGTTCATCATACGCCCCGGCATTTCAACGCACATGTTTTGGCATAAATAGGCAGCAATAATTGTGACGCCACATAGCAACGCCACATAATAACGTCACATAACAACTTACAAAAAGAAAAACTACAAAAGACTATGAAACAATGTGCATACCAACAAACAAGAAGCAGAACAATAAAGAAGACAACACAAAAGAACAAATAAGTGTTTCCGAATTGCAAACATTCAAAGGTTGCACGACTCAATTGATATTTCCTATAAGCGATGCTGCTGTGCAATTGTTTGTGCGTTGTTATTCTTGTCGAATAAATGCACAGCGGTGCCAGTATACACACATATGTATACATGTAAATATTGTCATTCAAATGCTACTTATCGCTTATCCAACTGTGCTTAAATGTAAATATACATTTTGATTTGCTTAATTTGGTTAAGCGAACATAATTTGTTATGAACAGCAGGACGTGGAGCACTGGTGCACTGGTAAATGTGCGTTAGTATTTACAGAAGTGTTTAGTTGAAAAATTGTAAAATACTCATTTATATTTGCAAGAGTAAATTATTTTACTTCAAGAATGCCAACTATTGGTTTAGCCAAACTGTTTACACAAAATTTATTCAACTACGTATGCACTATACAAATTGATATACATTTGTATTTCACGTTGTAAAATTTTTTTCCAAGAAAACAATTCTGCACTTTCTAGTGGAAACTAGAATTATAGAGAAGTGTTATTCATAAAAGCTTCTTCATCACACGGGTGATAGTTGGAAAACTAGGTGTATTCACTCTCACGCTCCCAAGTCACCCTTTAGTCATCTGTAATCGTTTGCTGAAGCAACGTGATAAAATCGAAGTTACACTGCCGATTCTCCTTTGTTTTATTTTATTGCATACTATTAACTGATTTGCGAATGAATTGGGGTAGATTATTGAACGTCAGATAGCTGGACAATACATTCCAAGACGGCAAAAAGTATTGGATATGCTTTTCTTTATAGATGTTGTATTAGCTTAGTTTTAATAACGATTTTAAATCCGTGATCAGAACGTAGAATATATTAGGGATGGGATAGTTTACTTTTGATTAAAATTTTTAATTCTTATAAATCTTATGTTGGAAACAACTTCCAGTAGCCTTCAAAGCGCGCCTCAATTGTGCGAATGTCATGGAAGAATGGCTCTTTTGTTTATTATAATAAGATAACGCAATATTTGTTTATAATAGGCAGCAAAAATGTGAAAAGAGAGTTAGTTTTAATGAAAGCGGAATTCTTAAGTTATCGATGAGTCAAAAAATTACATATTGTTTTCAGTGTGACTCATTTAAACATTTATCCCTTAATTTGAAATCTCTTAACTGGAATAAATAAAGTACTGATTAGGAAAATGATACCACCATTAATTGCATGTTACCTAAATGACAATGTTCTTCAAAATATCTAAAGTCGAATAACTCACAGCCTACCCTATTGGAAATTAAAAATTGATCTTCAACAAGTTCAAACGTCAATATAATTCTTAACTTCTTGAAGTCGAAATATGATTTATTTTACGCATTCGCAGCCACAATTAAAAGATTTTAAAGAATTATTTTTCAAAAATTACCACCGTACTAACAATACAAATACGAAGCAATACTACCCATAGTATATGACAAGTATGAATGGCATAACAGAGCGCTAGTTCCTAATGTAATTTTCGACCAGCGAAAACCAGCAATCGGTCTTTTTGTTTCGAAAGTAAATAAAAACGTTTAAATGAAGCTACGTCAGATATTAATAACATAACCTTGAATATGTAAGAATTGTGCTACTTATTCAACAGAATTCGTTTAATAGGTCACGTATGACTTAAGAATGAATTTGTGAAAGGATAATTTGGTTCTTAGTACGTAAATAAATACAAATACATATACTAGATATAATATATTGTGAATTTATTAATGCTAGCTGCATGTGCAGAGTAATTGTTCTGTTCACTGTTCACTGTTCACTTAAACGTAATAAAATTAATTTTTTCGTTAATATGTGTATGCATATATGGCGGCAATTATATATACAGATAATCGGTTATATTAGGTTAAGTAATTTTCGAATACTTTGAATGTGTAACTAGTGTTATTTTGAGCACTAGTTGGTAATTACTTTTTTGCCATAAAAATATATTTAAAAAACGAAATATCTTTCCTGCAAACTGCAACACTTTCTGCTACCTATATACATGTATTCCCAGAGTTCTCATGCAAAAAAAGTCAAAATCTCTGTATAAAACTGAAACTTTTTCTCTTCCTTTCCATATGCAGAACTATTCTCTCCGTTTCTTGTTTTTATGCAGTTATTGTTTTTGTAGATTGTTTTGTAGACACATATGTATTCCTTCAATGTTATTCCCGCCAAATACATATGCGTTCTCATACGAACGTAGATTTAATTATGCTGTAAACACATTTAAAAGATAATAATCACAATAGTAACAACAATAACAACAATAACAACAACAGCAGTAATCACAGTTAGAATGCCTCGTTTATAATGCTTTCAAGCAATAAAAAATTTTTAGAAAAAAAAAATTTATATTCAGAGGTAGATGTTAGCACGGGGCATACATGTGTGTGTTTAACGCCATTTTACGACATTCTCATAAGCATGTACATACATACATATATACTTATATGATTGCCGGCACTAATACAAGCGAACATGTTAATAGATACGAGCACTGATGTGAGCGGCCAATCAAGTTGGGGTGATTTAACCGTTGTAGGACGCGAAGATTAAGTGTTAATGCACAGATGCTTAATGAGAATGCACACATATATATACTTACATATGTATACGCATGCATTCAAATCTATACAGGGTGTTTAAATAGGCTTGCATATGTTAATATATATATGTTGGATATTTTTATAGAAATGTCAAATTTTGTCAAGTTCAACGTATTGAATCATTAAGTTAAAGGTTAGTTAAATAATATAAGTAGTCCTAAATCGAGATAGGCATCACTTGAATTATTTTTAATGTTAAGTTATTCATTCAGTAAGCACAAACATTTACATTTCACATTTAAATTATTAATTTATGTATAATCTAGTTTTTCGCAGTTTTTCCAGTTCAAATGGATTTGAAATATGCTTCCGCAAACATATTGGATGTATAATCTACACTTTCTTAAAGTTTTACATGACTCACCATTAAATACGAAAATATGAAATTAAAGTTAAATTATGTAAACCGTCTTCGATTTACCACTCTGCTATAGTTAGCTTGGACTCTCTACCTTTATCAAAAAATTTACTTATGAAAGAGACAACAAAGTTTGCCAGTGGAATTCGACACAAGAACATATGCCGGTATCTTAATAGAGTGATAAAACAGCTTGCTTTCCGTCACTATTTGTTTAAGCCAATCTATTTAATTTATATTATTTTAGCTCTTTGTTCGATTCGCTACTCTACAGCGTTGGTGAATTGATTATGGTTCTTACAGATTATGCTTTGAATCGCTTTCAAAATCATTTATGGTGCTTCACCTTACTTCGCAAAGAACCGAACCACTACACGAAATTTTGTTATAAACGGTAAGTCTTGCATTCCATGAGCTTCATGCGTTCACTTTAATTAACTTTAATTATGACTTTTCATGTCAATAAAGCTGCAACTATTACACATTGTATACTACTTAGGTAGGTTTGATCATATTTGATTGTAATTGGGCAAAATCAGTTGATTCGTTTCAGAATTAAACAAAATCTCCACTAGACTTGGGTGCCAGCCCAAATGTACCATAAGACATAATTGCGTGTTAAAAATCAAGCACAGAAACGGAATATACGTACATATTTACGTATAAATATATGTATGTATCGATTCATATAAAACTTTACCGAAAACATTTCCGAGTAATTATATATAATTTTGCGTTTACAATCAAAAAGTAGTCATAATTAGAAAGTTTACTTATATATTACAGTAAAGCAAAGAATTCATAAAACACTTTGTTTTTTTTTGCCTTTGCTTATATGTATGTTTTGGCTGTGTGTTCGGTTCTTCATAAAATTTGTTGCGTATACGCCCCAGAACACTTAAATACAATTACAGGCGTATTTTTTACTGAATAGCTGATACCGAAAACTGTAAATGTTGTCAGCAATTATTTAATTAAATATATGTAAATTTGCATTCCTAAGACTTTTTAATAAAACAAATTTGCTTTTTCATTATTAATTTATTAACAAATTCAAAACGGGCAAGTAGACGTGCACATGCTACCAGTTTTATAACTTGCCCACCGCTGCTACTGACCGAAATTGGAATTGTTATGTAGATAAATAAAATTAGAACACATTTTTGGAATTCTCCAAATAATCGCAATACCAGATATATATATTTATAATAAATTACATAGCCTCAATTAAGTTAATTTTTTAATCGGAAAAATGTTTTACATAATTATGCACAAATATATGCATATATTCGAAATATTTTCTTTCATTACTAATAATTAATGACTTTAGTCTCAAAGCCAAAGCAACTATAAATTGTTCTTGTTGTTTGGCGTAAAACTGGCTTTGGCGGGCAAACACAGCGGAGTTAATTCGTAGGAAATAAATTATATTTTTTGAAATTAGGATTTGAATATATATATTATATATGAAATAATAAATTCATTTAATGTAAAATGCCTTCAAAAGTAGTCTCTTAACTAATGTAGTTAATTTTGGTAGTATTGAGGAATTTTTCAATTATTTAAAGTATTGATCTGCTGCTAAAGTAATATTTTTCTTTGTTGCATTAAAAATATATCGATTTTTATTTGTAGAACTAGGAAGAAAATTTTAACAAAAATACAAAACAAATAAATAACTTTAAAAAGGGAATTATAAGGAAAATACTAAAGATTTAAAATTTTTTTAACAAACTTAAGAGAGAAAATATTTGTTTGCACAGAAAAAAATGCATATTTTCAATAGCCGATTTCCTCGAGATTCAATCTTCCTTCCTATGAAAATATATGCGAATGTGATATGGTTCACTGAACATTGAAAACAGCAAAAATAAAAACATTTTTTTTACTTTTATAAACGTTCTTTTTCTGAAATTATAAGTTATTTTAGAACTTGAATTTTCATACCATATAATGATAATTTTTGAAATAATTTCTTACTTAAATCGTGGAAACTATATTATATTTGAAATATTTGAAAAAATAACAAAAAATTGTATATACAATATAAATTTACTTTAATAGTACATGAAACATATAACCATATAAAATAATTTTATTAAAATTTATACTGGAAAGTCTGGGAAATATTTATTCATTTTCAAGTGAGTTAAAATTTGTTTTCGCTATACTTTTATCACATGTACCCCAGTAAAATAATTATATTTGTTAAAACTTTTAGTTTTCCTGAAAACGAGTAAAGTGTAGTAACTATAGTGTAGTATATAGTACATATATGGTATAATACATATAGTATAGTGTAATAACTTTAGCAGTGGTGTGGATGATTAACTCATTCGCCTTTTGACTGAATTGGAGCGAATATTCATTTTAGCAAAAGCAATAAATCCATAGTATTTGCAAGTAAATAAAAAATTTGAATTAATTCAGTAAATAATTTACTCTGCTTTTGATCTGTTTAAGTTCAAAAATTCATAAGGTGCATAAGGTAATTCATAAGGAAGGTAGAACTAATTCCCCCTTCTCGTCTTTCGAAAGCATTCTTTGAGCCATGAAGCATTCATTTATCCCCTAATTCCAAACCTGAGTCCTATCTAGAGCTTTTGTGATATATTTTTTGTACAAATTTACGCCCACTCTATGAAATTCTTCTTGTTGTTTTACGAAACGTGAAATAAAAGTCTTAATAAAAAGTTCTTTTCGTAAAACTAATATCATAATAATTTTTTATTCAAAGTTTTCTATACAAATAGATTCTATCACAAAACAAAAAAATATGATTCAGTTGAAATAAAGAAAATATATATTTCTTGGAGAAGTTTCAGTTGTTTTAATCATAAAAAGAGATTTATTGAGAATGTGAGTTACGAAAGTGACGGGACGAACTCAAAAATTAAATACAAAGGGATACAGAAAGTGCTAACTTATTACCAAATTAAACAAAAAACTTCCTGACAACTAATCAGAGATAATAAAAGTCACTTGTTGGAAAAATAGAGAATATAAAAAAAAACTCAATAACACTAAAACAATTATAATTTGGAAAAGCACATTTATAGCCAACGGTAGAACTAACTGAATGGCACATAATTTTTACAAGGATGGATGTAGTGATTGCTTTCGAGTACAAAATAAAATTTATCTCAAATTTAAATTTAGCAAGTTTTTCTCAATGCTATTTTTAAAAAATAATAATAATAATTTAAAGACAGGAATTATTTGATAAGATTCAGAATTTACATACTTTTGCAATGTTTAATCCACTAATTGTTGAATCACTAAATTTTTTTAATTTCAGCGATTTATATTTTTTACTTATTTGGTTCGTTCACTTTCACAACACACTTGAACAACTCGATTCAGTTATTTATTACTCAAACACAAAAATTATGTTTGTTCTTGCGAAATTTTGCACTTGCTCAACAAACAGCTACAAGTTTGAGCTTAGAGTTTTTCCAAAAGTTTTCCGAACGTTACAAAGTCAGCGGCGCACAAATACTAATCAGAACATCGAACGCGAGTCAACTTTTATACGCGTCCAGCGCGACAATGGCCGCAGCGGAAACAGACAGAGGCAGACGCAGACGCAGGCGCTAGAATGCATAAGAGCCGTCAATTGTGAGCCAGAGCCAGCCAGCCAGCCAGCCAGCAAGCAGCAGCAGCAGCCAACCGCCCGTCGCACAAATCCAACGAAAAACAAAAACACAAAGCAACAGCAACAGTAACAGCAATAGCAGCAGCTGCAGAGGCACTCGTGAGGATGAAGAATGGATCGCCGAACAAAGCACAGCAGCAGCTTTAGTAATTTGTGGGGCTTACTGCTTAAATATGTGTACAAATGTGTGTGTAAGCGCGAATCGTAAAGAAAAACAACGGACAAATCGTCAATCAAAATTTTGTTGCTGCTGTGGTGCTGTTGGGAGTCATTGTGGCTGCAAGCGCTACTAAGAGAGCAAAACTGACACAAGTTTGGCTCTCAGTTTGCAAGCTGGTGCATTGTAGTTGTTGTTTTTCTCTGAATTTAATTTGATTTAATTTTTATCAAACCGATTGCACAGAGAAAACCGCGTTAAAGCTGCGCTTACAGGCACTTCTTCGCCATATGCTGTTGTTGTTGTTGTTGTTGTTTCAAGCATCAGTATTAATTGTGGATTTCCTCCGTTGTGATCAGGCGCTCACTCAATCCGTGACGTACGTATGCAAGGTATAAATACGTACTTCAATTGCACATCGGAGCTCGGTAGGTGAGTAAGTCAGCATGAGGAGTTTCGCGGTAAAGCAGGTTTATACGCCAGCTACTACGTACCGAATTAGCACCACACTCGCTGTGATTATTTAAACATTTGCTAGGGCAACAGTGCGAGGCGTGGTGGCGGCAGCTCGCGAAAAGTGGGCATGTTCAATTCAACGGCGCGCTCTGCAAGCAGAATTCAAGTTTGTTTCGGATATGTTTGAACAGGAAGACTAATACACAGTTTGTATATATGTAATATATGAGATTTTTAAATTACTGGTTTTGCGGTTAATTTGTAACTTGCTCGCAAGAAGATCAGTGCCTTCAAAAGGTTACAATAACAATTTGCGATAATGTTAGTATGTGTATATATATATACATGTTTGTATGTATGTATGCATGTATGTTTGTACGTATATCTGTAAGCATGTAAAAGATCTAATGGCAGTCATTTTACGAGTGTTCGACTTTAAAGAGAGGCTTGTGTGTGACGATTATTGAGTCCAGGCGACGTATGTACATTCATGTGTACATAATTATATGTCGCCTGGATATATATAAATAACAATATCAATAATATATTATATACACAAGCAATTAAAGTTTAAATTTAATCTGTGACTGCAATATACTCACATCTAAATACATACATATGCATGCACTTTTACTAAGCACACATGCTCACAACACAACACATGCGTTCCTATTATGATCGCATTAGCAGGGAATTCGAGCGAACTTATTATATGTAATTGTTGTTAAAACTTAAAATAAAAACTTTGGAAATCCCAACTGGCATTTCTTTGCAAATCGATTTGATGGTGAGTACGTTTGCGCATATGTGTGTATGTATGGACGTATACGCACATGAGACGGGGAATCTTTGCATAATATCGAGATGACGCATATTTTTGCTATTTGCGCTAACTTTTGATGGATGAATACATTTCGCCTAGTTCGCCGGCTATTATTTATACTTCCATTGGTGGTAGTATAATATTTTCTCATTAAATTTTATTTGTTATCGCGAATAACTTACGTAGCAGTTCTAAACTTTAAGATTTAAAAAGTCAAAAGATTTTATTGAGTTTTTTCGGTTGTTGTTTTTAGAGCAGGCATTAATTATTATTCGTAAAACTTGTTACAGGTGGTGTTCAAGTTAGCTCTTGTTGAATTTGACACATCTTGGATTCACAAATAAATTATATTGCAAGCGCGCATGCGTTTTTGATTAAATCAACACATGTCTGGACCTTATATTACCACTTCTGATGTACTGCGATTGTATTATTCCAACACTAATCGCTGGGAGCCTCCTTTTGATTATAGGGTACTATAAGGTCATTGTGTAAAAAAGACGATTATCGGACTCTTGCCTAAAGAAACCTGATTTTCACAGTGCTTTTAACGATGATCTTTCACGATCACCACACGAATAGTGTCGACTTTGTCTGATATGAAATATAATGAAGGTGCTCGTTTGTATATTGATTTTGGTTCTTCGATGTTTTCTTGTTTTGATAATTCATGTCGAATATATTATATCAATACAGCATACATCCTAAAGTCTTCTTGCACTTATGGTAAAATATAACAAAGTTTTCAATGGAAATGCCTGATGATATTTCAAAACGCTAGACGTGGTTCTGAGCAACCCCATTCTCAATTGTCGCTGTCACTGTCGGGTCTATGCCAATCATACTCTTACTCATACTATAGAAATCACCAAAATATATTTATTTCAGCAGTTAAATTTTACTTTACGCTAGCTTTCTTGGATGCATTAAACATTGGGATGTGGCGAATTGAATGAACAACAGGTTTCAAAGAAAGATTCTCATGTAATCAAGTAGGGAAAGAATAGTAAGCGGTTATATTACTTTAAGGATATCTTCACATACTCTCTTCTATTGAATTCAACTGCGTAACCTTCTTTAATCGATCATATATTTGAAAATCATAAGAAACGCATTCATATCCTCTGCGACCTTTCCTTAACTAAAAATTAATAGTTCATCAATAAAGTCATAATATACATTTCTTCATATAAATTTAACTATTTACTAACCTACTTTTTTTCAATTTAACAAAATTTGTAATCAAAGTAGGTTTATTATTTATCCCCTCATTTATTTAATTGGTAAATTATGCTAGAATATATAACTTTCAAATTTCTTCAATTCACATTTCGTTTTTATTTAAAATTAATATTATCTTTCATATTAAACGACTTTGTTTAAATAACTTGGAAAACTACAAAATACCATATACACAACACAATAATTTCTACATAGCGTACAATATTTTATTCTATAACGTACAATTAAATCATTTCTGTTTAGCGTATGCCTTTAATTATATAAATGCATTTTATGTATATGTAGGAAAGCGTGACAATTTTCAGATGTACCAAATTACAGCAATATTGCTGAGTTGAGGTTGAGATGACAGTAAATTATGAAGAACTTTAAAACAAAAAGCATAATAATAGTAAAGTATATTAAGTTTAATAACAGCAAAAATTCAACATACATACATATGTACATAAACGCACATATATGAAGGTAAAAGGTATTTCATTAAAGCCAACTTATCTGCATTCCATTCAAGTTCACTGTAATTAAATTCCACCAAAATGAAGGTTCATCGCTGCTGCCAATTGGACGCGATAGCTAACAGCTGAATGTGCGTTTACGAAAATTCCGTGTGCGAATTAAAAAAGTGAATATGTATTATATATATCGGTATGATATGAATTAACTTTTGTATTTTTTAAAAGCAATGATTGGTAAATTCACATAATTGTTTATCTGACTTGATTCGTTTTAGCATACATGGATATTTACTTATATATCTATATTTATCAAGTATGTGTGTGCATGTGCTTTGCATTGTTGGTTTCACATTTTTATGCTAATCTTTGCAATATATATAGGTATGTAACATTTGTCAGCCATTCCAATAGCTTGCATCATTCAATTATATTACGATTTAAAATACATATGTATATTGCTTACAACATGAAGTACATTCATAAATTGTTTTGATTTAACGAGGGAATTAATTTTTTTTCTTCATTTTTATTGCGGATAAACTCGCTTTTGATAATCGCCTTTGTGAAATGCCACGCATGCGTAAAAGGTGACAGTTACGCTAGAAAGGTGTTCGATATTCGTCTCGGCAATAAACTATAAACACACTCAAATGTGAATGTATACAACTATTACGCCTAAATACAAATACAATCGTTTAACGTACAATCATTTAAATAGGATGCCCACAGTTCGTTATTGTCCGGTGGATAAATTTCGCCACCCATTAGCAATTTAAATTGGTTTTAAACAGATTTTCATAAATTTTTGCAGCCATAAATTTTTTAAAAGTTTGAAATAAATATATGTGTAGAGGGTTGCTCATACTTCCAAATAAAATAAATAAAAAAAATACAATATTAAATAAACAATATATATATATATTATACATATATTATATATATATATATATATATATATACGTATACATACTGCATCATTTGAACATTACATTTCACAGGTATATCTTGCAAAATTCATAGCATGGTTTTATTCATCGGTCCAATGGAAATATTACAATAATATTAGTTGATTCCATTTCTGTCATAATCGTCTGCCCTCGATGTGTTTTAAAGGTTTAATCTCTAAACTGAAGTTGATCATGCAGCTTCATTGTCCCTCTTTAGTTCACAGCTTCACTTCACCCTGCTTGAAAATATTAAGTTTCGAAATTTTGTCGCACTCTATACCAAAAATTTGAGGAAACTTTAACCTTTTAAAATAAAAGTACTTCAAAATAATAATACAAACAATAGTAGATCACCTGAAGAGACAATTTTTGCATATTTATTTTGCATATGAATCCAACTTTTTCTGGCAGTAACACTCCAGATTTCGATAATAGGTGTTGAAAATTTCAGCATATTACCAAAATGGCTGAAAAGCTTACACTAGAAATCAGTGCTGCATAAATTTCACAACTGTCAGGAAATGAGTTTGATATTTAAAAAATGGATAAAAAGAAAATTTGTGTGTGAATGATAATTATAAAAAAAAATGTTGCTGTTACCATAAAATGGCTTAATGAGTGCTATACTGTCTCTGTGGAAGGCGAGGCAACTAATCGTTAATGGTTTGCTAAACTTCATATACTCCTTTGAGCACTGAAGACCTCCAAAATGAATTAAAACGATAGCTTGGAAAATTTGCATGAATTTGCTTCTACATAGGAGGTATTCTTTGGGTCTGGTCCCTAGCAATTTTATCCTGTTCCCGGACCTCAAAAAATGACGAGGCAGAGGCCTATAATAAATCAAATATGCCTCTTACAACTAGAATGATATCGAAAAGTTTGAATATCGATATTAGGGTGTAACTTGGTGGCAACTTAAATAGAAAACAGAAATTTACTAAGAAAATGTGTTATTTTTTAATAGGATTCTAACTTTTCAGCTCGCCTGTTATATGCATAGAAAAGATTGGTTCTTATGAAAATCATTTTTGAATTTCTAAATTAAAATTAATGGATATGACTAATTTTATTTGTAAATATTTGTTAATAAAATTAATTAAAAATAATGTTTATGTATATGTAGACTTTTAATTATTTTTCTTTCAATTACACGAACCCCGTATGTACATATATATTGGGTTGTTCGGAAAGTCATTTCGTTTTTTCCCGCCAGAGGACTTAATTACGTTTTTTCGAAACTAACTTCACACTTAAGCCCCATAACCATTATATGTCATGAGAGCTGATATTGCAAGGCTTGTGTGTGAAAAAGTTCTATTAATTCTACCCAGTAGTTTTTGGTTGGTGCCTTTTTAAATATGGAGAGCAATAAGCAGCATTTTCGTCATATTTTACTTTTTAACTTCAGAAAAGGTAAAAATGCTGTCCAAGCGAGAAAAAAATTGACGGATGTGTATGGAGAAGGCGTGTTAACAGTACGCCAGTGCCAGAACTGGTTTGCAAAATTTCGATCCGGCAATTTTGATGTCGAAGATGCACCACGGTCTGGAAGGCCGGTCGATGCGATAAAGGCATTAGTTGATGCAAATCGGCGAATCACCACACGAGAGATCGGTGAGAGGTTAAATTTGTCGAATTCAACTGTTTATGGCCATTTGAAAGGCATTATACGAAAACTGTCTTTCATGTTCCCCAAAAAAAACGAAATGACTTTCCGAACAACCCAATAGTTAGTAACGAACAAAGGGAAATATTTCTTGGTATTGTTGCAGAGAAGACTGCGGGCCACTAAGCATTTATATGACATAGAACAATTATATATATACACATACGTAGGATACACATTTTACACGCAAAAATACTTACATATTGAGTGTTTATTAGTTATTATTATGTTTCATTTAGTTTAAAAATATTAATAAGAAATGTAAGAGATGTGCACCTTTACAACATGGGAAAATCCTCAATTATTTACATATGTATGTACATATATATGGACACTTCTGAATAATAAATCTAAACTATATAAATACACTTAATGATTCCACAGATAATTTTTAAATTTAAATCAATTAAGTTTTAAGTGTTCACACATGAGGTGAGTGCTGTGTGCTACCATCGGCCTTGCCGTTCGTTGCATCGCGCGCACACACATATGTACGTGTATGTGTTTGCATTTGTATGCAATTATTAGCCAGCATTATTTATTCACCTGCAATAAAACGTACATAATTGTTTGAACTATCATTTCTAGTGGCGAGTCGGAGTTACCCAGTGAAGAATTCTCAATATTCAAAAACTAAATGAGTGTTTGATTGCCATCTAACTTATCAATCTAAGCAATGTGTATATGTATGGGTATATGTATACTTGCTGGCAATTAGCAGCTTCAATATATACATATTCGTGTATGTATCCAACTGTAATAATGAAACGAGTTGCATAAATTGCATAATTGCTAAGTGCTTTACTTATGTGCTAATTACACACTTTTTCTGCCATTGCACTTAATTGTAATTGTATTGTTTTAATTTTTCTTACATAAATTAAATTCAGATTAGTTCGATACCGATTGTTCCATTGTTTTAGATGAAGAGAAATATGTATTTTAAAGAGCTGAAAAAACTATATTGACTCAATTCATTGAATCATACTTTTAATGACTCAAAAGAAAACAAAAACAAAAAGAATAAGAATAAGAAAAGTAAAGATGCATTCATGTGAGAAACTTTAAACCTCTAAATTGTTTAAGTCACGCTCAAAGCAAAAATAAGTGGTGCTTCGTAACCTAGTTAATTCTAAGCCATAGATTAGTACCAAAGGTTCTAAATTTTATTTGAATAGAATTGGAAATATAATAAATCTGGGGTTATTAATGGAATTTGCCGCTTATTTCAATTACTAGTTCCACACAAAAATATTTTCATACAAATCGTAGGTAATTTTCCTTGTTTATTTGAACCCGGGTAATTGATTTCCCCACATTATTAGTTAAAAACGGGTGTTTCCGGAAAACAGCTGTAATTTTAAAGAAGTTACACTTCCCTTCCATACACATTGAGTTCAATAATGAGAAATACTCGTATTGAGGGATAAGTGTGAAATATTAAATATTTAAAACTTGCAAGCAAGTGGCAACATTTTAAGTTTTTATTTCAAATCTCTTCAGTATTACAACGAACAATACAAAAGATTGATTCAAATCTGTTCAACTTTCACTGTGGAGGTGCTATTCATACTGTGATTGAGAAGAATTTCGGTATGCCACACAAATTTGTTACGATTTAACGATTTTACTTCCGTGCCTATAGAGAATTTACTTCATAATATATTAATACTTAAACGCTTAATCCGTTGCTTCTTAAGTTATTAGTTTGCCCAATTAAACGGGAATCCTGCAATTAAACGGATTATTCAGCTTGCGACAATCTGGTAATTGATTGAACGATCGTGCTCAGCTATTCGCAAACCATATCGATCAAAATCTGACAAGCGTGTAAAAACCGAGGAATTCCAGCAATCATTTGGCATGTTAGATTATCGTTAAGGCATATATAATATAAAGATAATTAAAATCGCATATTTGTCATAATAACCGCATATTTATAAACACCTTGTGGCATACTGAATATAAAAATAAGAGTAAGCATCTTACAAAATATGTAACGCAATAATAAATACTGGTTAAAGCATAACAATTTTGTTTAATTGTTAACCATTATGGGTTTAGTTATGACCACTGTTTATTTGTTTATACTCTAAATACCACTTCAGCAATATTGGATTGTAAGTCCACATGGCAATTATTATTTTGTGCACTTTGCCACAAACTTTAACTTCTTTCACACCTAAGATATTTAAAATGTGCTCCAAATGTCAGCAAATACCCATGAACAGAATATGATAAGTATTACTTATATGTTATTTTCTTAGAACACATTATGTAACATCACGTAAAATTTTCAGTTTTGCTTTTTTCAACAGTTCTAAATCAAAGTTTTCAGAATGCTTTCTGGATCACTTTTTAAATGAATTAATCGAGTTTTACTCACATTTTCACATAATCTCGGTTATCTTTTTTTGATAGGTGGCAACTCCGGTCTTAATGTGTCTGAATTGATGCTTTTCAAATATACATATTACTTTCCTTTCGATTCTCGTATTGTATTCTTTTTTCTTTGATTTATACCGAAATGACTATTTTAGGTCCTAAGGATGTCATGTGACATGATGAGACATGTCGGTCTCTTTCACGGAAACTATTAAAGCTCCAAAATTAATTATTGCCAGTAACATTATCCTATCACTAATTATTGCTCAGAGCTGACTTTTAATTCTCGATGACAGAGAATTTTAAAAATAAAGAAGAGACAAATTTAATAACAGTTTACATCAAATCTGTGAAGAAGCTTGCATATCATTTAATATGATGAAACATTGGCTATTCTATTCCTTCTCCATTTTTAATATCTTCTGAAGATGACCAATGCTTTAATGTCAACGTCTCTGTTAATTGTATCAATGGTTGCAGCAGAAGTTCCTATAGGATGAGGAATACATCTTAAGATCTTATCTGAGAAATCTTACAGAAATTTCAAAAGATTTCTAAAAAAAACACTTAATATTTAAGTGTTAAGAGAATTTTTTAAAAATTTTCTTTAAAAAAATTTATTTAAATTCATACCAATATTCATAGCGAAACTTTCAAGGCCCTTAAAAGATGAAGGCAAAAAAATTAACTTTATTTAAGAAAAATTATATCATATTATCTTCATTTTATGCACTTGGATAGCAGTATAATTATGATATATTACTTTAATATAAAGATTTAACCTTATGGCCTTTTAAAATAATGTTATGTACTAAGATCGTATATTTATTACAGCGATTTTAAAGTGCAGTTGCACGGTGTAATAGTTGCCACAACAACTTCTTAAATCAAAATCACTGCATATTAAATCTAATATTTAAAAATGTGCAACTAAAAGTTTAGGTGAATTGAAGTGCCGACACCAGTTTAATCTGTTAAACAAATTATTATTATTATTATTTGCGAACTCTTAGTCCAAGAAAAATCGGAAACTGGTTAGGTGTGTATGTTGCAGTTGCAGATCATATTACTTTATTTTGATATTTTTCCAAAACATGTGCATGCTTCTTTTCTTACAAATGTGTTTAACAACATTATTACACGTAGTTTAAAGTGTCAAAAACCACACACGGTTCCATGGTTAACAAAATAAAGTTTAAAGAAACAAGGAATGGCTAATATCGTGCGGAACCGAATGTAGATCTAACCGGCAGAAAAATGAACCTTATTTTATGTGGTAGGTGAATAGTAACATTATTGTTTTCTGTTCGCTAAACGTTAGAGAAAGCGAAAAGAATAAACAACTAGTATAAAAAAGATACTCGCATAACTCGCATGGAACAGTATAGCAAATAGTTATAGCACTCGATGAGATATCCACATAGTCTCTTTTATAGAAATCAGCTAGACAACTTTATTGTTGCTTTGAAATGTTAATTTTTTTTTTTGACAAAAAAGCTAGTGAGTGGAGAAATGGAATGGAATAGAGTGGAGAAAAACATAGATTAATAGATATAGATAGTCTATATAAGACTATTTTATCGAGTTAGAAACAAAAACTTTTTATCTGAGGTAGTATTGTCTGAACAGGTTGGGTTCAGTATGATTTGAATGAAATAAATAAACTGATAATTATTAATAAATGTACATATTCTACTACACCGTTAGATCAACAAAACAATAATACCATGTGAGCAGCACTCGAATACATAAATTTCATCTGTTCATTGAATTTTCAATCATAGATATGTACCTACGAGTAAGTTCTATTAATTAATAGTAAAGTAATGACTTTTTAATGGGAGCAATTCGTTTTAGACAAATTTTTTCGTAGCAGTGAAACTTGTGTCAGGTTACAATTATGCGCTTACGTCGTTATTGTAATAAAGACATGCCGATAAAATGAATAACTGTGGAATTTAGACACGATTACAGTTGCAATTAAAAAAAAAATACTTATATTTTTATACTCTTCCAACATGCTGCACAGAGTATACTACTTTTGTTCACTTAACCTTATTTATATATTTCTATATAATCTTTCGGGAATTTAATGTTAGTTTTCATCCAAGATCGTATTTTCTTTTTATTTCAATACATTTTTAAGTCGAAAAATTTTTTAATCGACACACAAACATCCTTTTTTTTATTAAATCGGGGTCGTATGGGAATCACTTATGCAATAAAAGATAAAGTGAAGCTCAACTTCGTCCTGCAATTTCGTAATAATTACTTACATTCATATGTACATGTGTAAGTTAATTCACTTATTTATTTATTTCTTTTTTGTTGTACCTTCATTAGCACCTTATGCATTTATATTTTCATCTTTCCTATATGCATGCCAAGTATAGTATAACATATAACCACAATTTTTTGGACTCTGAAGTATTTTTAAACCTTATACATACACACATACTAATTAAGTATATTAATATTAATAAATATGTATGAGTGGGTGCAATATTACTGTCAGCTACATCTGCGCCTCGAGCCGCACCTGTCGTTTAGTCGCTGAGTCGTTGAAGTAATGTGACCAACACGTTCCACCAAACGTATGCGCTAACAGACACTATTTGGAAATCCCCGATAAGACTTTATTGGATGCTAAAGTAAAAACCTGAATATGAGAGAGTTCATGTAGAGCCGCTTTTGCTTATTCGTTGGCAGCACGTGAAAATAGTGCAGATAAATTTATAAATAAATAACTTTAATAACACTCATGAATATTTCTGATGTGGTTTATTTCTTAAGATGCTTCTTTCTCACTAATACTAGTATATATAAAATTAATTATATTCTATTCTTTTAGCAGCAAGATAATTTTCCACGTATGATACTTTAACAATTGTTTTACTGATAATCATATATATTGTCTATTGTATATCAAAATATAGTCTATATATTGATTTTTAGTAGCTCTCTCTTCGAGAATACATTATTTTAATCAAGTCGTCTAAATACTATATAAGTATAATAGGAAAGATGTGTTATAATGTGTGTTATATGTGTGGAAAGGTGTTATAATCGGTTCAAGACTAGTCTTTTTGGACTTTGTTCTTTTTCTGCCAAAATTGTGCAGTTATAAATTAGAATTTTTCGGACCAGTTGGATATTTCACTGAATGAAATGATATTTCAGTACATATTCATGTACTCATCATTTCACGATTTTATTTATTATATACGAGGTGTGTTCAGAAAATAACGGGAACGGGAACCTACAAGTTCAACGCCGTTTGCGTGAAGCAAACCGAAAAAAAAACGAATAGATTTGTGGAAAAACAATTCATGGCTTTTGCGCACTTTTGCTCGATTCTGTTCATACTTCGTTGCTTGTTCGTGAATTCTTGGCCAAAAACAATACTGTAACGATGCCCCAGCCTCCATATTCGCCTGACATAACTCCGTGTGGCTTTTTCCTATTTCTAAAAATAAATAGAACCTTAAAGGGCCCTCATTTTACAAGTATAGAAGACATTAAAAGCACATCGCTGACAGATCTATATGCTACGAGTATTTCAAAATTCGACTTTGAGAAATATTTCGACGATTGGAAGAAGCGCTGGCATAATAAGTGCATAATATCGAATGGAGACTATTTTGAAGGCGACAATATTAATGTAGACGAATGAATAAATATTTTTATCAAAAAACGAAAATTTTCGTTACTTTTTGAACACACCTCATACATATATATTATTATATATTAGTAAGTGTCAATTAACAAATGTAAGCAATATAAAAGCCAATAAATACAATCAGCCCAATTAAAATAAATTTAAGGTATTTTCATGCCATTCCATTAAAGCCTCATTAATATATTGTACATATGCTTGTTTATTACATAATCGAAAGGTATAAATTAATGTTCTTTTAAACTGAAATTTCATTAATTGATAGCAGCAAACATACTTGTATAAACAAAGATAACTTTGATTGAAGATGTTCAAACCCACATTTTCGTCACAAACATACAATTCAATCAACACTAATTACCATTAAAATTACGTAGAAGCACACACACACATATACATAAATACATATTCATGTTACTACTTAATACTTTTTAGATTCTTTATACATATAATTAATATCAAAATTGTCATCGCCCAATCCGTTTGACAAGGCTCGGACTTGGACTTGGACTTGTTGTGGTTATTGTCAGTTTGATATAAAGACTTGATTCACTTGATTTTCATTATCGGACAAAGTGTTTGCATGCATGGGTATGCGTGTTTATAATAATTTGTTGTCGCTGTTTGGTATTTGGTTTCTTATAATTATTACGATCAAGCTTGGGGTTTACTTTGTCTGAAGTTCCGCGGAAGTCGTTGACGCAGCATTCAATCGATAAAGCCGCAGAGCAAGCTCAACCGGGTACATTAAATGAACTTATTATCTGCCTTCTGGTCCATTATTAAATATAATTTTTTTTTACTGAATTATAATGCTGTGGAAATTATGTCAGAATAAATTATATAATATAACCATTATATATATTATGTAACTCGCTCGACTTTTTTTTAAGGAAAATAGAAAAACTTAACAAAGTATTTATATTAGTAAATTACATCGATTGGTATAGATCAAATCTCAGATTAAAAAGCTGATTAGATTCCAGTTTACCATGATTTTAGTGTTATATAAAATCTACTAAAAATAAATATAGACTTATACACAATATATTAATAAGTGCAGTTCACTGAACATTTGGTTGGAGCTGACATTAAGCGTTGACTTTGGTGTTTATTGAACTATGAAAAATAAAATGAATTTTAATGTCAATTGAGTAGTTGCATAGCAAGTTAAATGGTTTAGACAGCATTACAGTTAGTGTTTAGCCGTGCAAACAAAAAAGAAAAAATTGTAAATGTCAAACAAAAAAATAAGAATACGAAATGTGCGTACCCACTATGACTTCGATTACATTCACACATACACACAGGCATTCAAACAAACAAGCCGCCTCAGCTTTTTATTTAGCATGTCACATAAATTATTTAAAAGTAAATGCATAATATATTACTATTTATATAATTATAAGTAAACAAGTAGGAAAGGGCTAAGTTCGGGTCTAACCGAACATTTTACACTCTCGCATTGTGCAACGATCAGAGGCGGGGAAATGTTTCCAGGTGCTGGCATAACTTTATATTAAAAAATGTTGCGGAAGAATTCAACACTAATTATTCGACGAAATTGTCAATGGATTGCAATCATATTTGGTATCTTATCAACTTATATTACAGGCCATAGACTCATGTGCTTTCATTGCTATATTTTGCTTCATGTCAGAGATATTTATATTAAAATCTCCCAAATTAACTCAAAAGTGATATATGCGATATAAACTAAACCGAAGTGGTTTAATAAATATATTAGATATATGAGGAAAAAGTAAACCAGAGAAAAGTAAATCATTATATTAGGAATATGGGGCTTAGACCATGGTCTAGACCGATTTAGCGCGAAATCCACTTAATTTTATTAAAATATCACACATATTGACCAATATGAATGATTTAAATTCAGATGGGAAGTCGGGAATTCTTATATCGGGCATTTTTGGGATAGAGGAAGATCTGCACTGATCACACTAACTCTTTTCATCATTCAAGTTTATTAGGGAACATGTTTCCACGCAATTTTGTGAAGATAACACACACAGTGACTGACATATTCGGCATAAAGTCTGCTCAAATAGCGAAAATCATTACATGTAGTATGTGTGAGCTGGGATAATTCGTAAACCGATTTCACACATTTTCCGCAGCAAACTATGATATATCCGATATTACACGTTCACTTAATTTTGCTAAGATATCTTACATATTGACCGAAATATATGGTATAAAGTCTACCCAGAGGTTGAAAATCCTTGTATTAGATACACAGGGGCTAGGGGAAGTGCTTACCCGGTTTTATCCATTTTAAGCACATGAACACGCTGTTATCAGGAAGAGACGCACTCTAAATTTTAAAGAGATAACTCATATATTGAGCGTTATATACGGTACCGGAAAGTTGAAAATCCTTATAAGAGGTATATTGTGGCTAAGGGAAGTATTTACCAGATTTTTCCCATTTCTGACACCAGACCACATTATTATCATACAAAGATAATCCTCCAGTTTCATTATGATATCTTACAACTTTTCCGTTATATATAGTATAAAGTCTACCGGAAGGTTGAAAATCTGTATATTAGGTATATGGGGGCTAGGGGCAGTATTTGTCCGATTTTCCCATTTTTGATGCCAGAACACGCTATTATCATGGATAGATAATCCTCTAATTTATTTACAACGTTTAATATTTCTAACGTTTTCCTTCAGCGAGTTATCGCACTTTTAGTAAATTTTTACATAGCCTTTATATGGGAGGTGGGCATGGTTATTATTCGATCTCACTAACATTCTCCGCCTTCCTCATAACCTCTATACCAAATAACACGTTTATATCTTAATTTTCTGCTTAGTTATAGCACTTTATCTGTTTTTGATTAATGGCATTTTCTAGACGTGGCAGATGTCCAATTACGCCCATCAGCAATACCAACCGTCTTACTGAGACAAATAACACGTCTACCAAGTTTCAACAAAATATCTTATTATTTATTCAAGTTATCGTTTGCACGGAAGGACGGACGAATGGACGGTCACTCGGTTTTCAACTCCCCTTTTCATCCTGATCAATTATATATATATATATGTCTACATCTAACTCGTTTAGTTCTAGGTGTTACAAACAACCGTTAGATGAACAAAACTAATATACTCTGTAGCAACATGTTACGAGAGTGTAAAAATGCGAACAAAATGAAAAGGAAAGAATGTTTTTCTTCAGTTTCAGTAAATAATTATTATGTTTCACTTAACCTCGTTGGCAATATCTTATTAATTCCAATAGTAATAGAAAAAAGCAGCGTGGCTCAGTAAATACTATTGTATATTATTTAGATGCTGATTTTATTATGCTTATATGTTTTTGTTATATATAAGTTATATATAACTTATGACCAAAAGCAATTAACTGCATCTTTTCATACAAAAACAAACACTTTCAAGTAATGTTTGACAATCCACTCTGCAAGTATTTTAACTACGTTTCCAATTTTTTTTTGCATATATAGACCGCCTTTAATAAATTACATAATATGACCATACAAGGAAGTATTATTTGGTCAACGATAGTTCATGTCTTCTTTCTCTCTTCTTTAAAGTACTAAAATCGACCGCTGTATGACTAAAAGAAAGGTGGAAAACAGAGTTTGCGAAATTTCAGTCTACAATTTTCAAGCTAGCACCTAGAACTAAACGAGTTAGATATAGACATATATATATATATATATATAAATGCTAAGGATGAAAAGACGAGTTGAAATCCGAATGACTGTCTGTCAAGAAAATGAGTGAAATCGGATAATAACCATGCCCACCTCCCATACCTAAGTTTTGTTGAAAACTACCAAAAGTGCGATAACTCGCTAAAGGAAAACGTTAGAAAAATTAAATCTTGCAGAAAATATGGTATGGAACGGTTACATAGGAAACCGTGTAAAGTTTTGATGATGGGGTGGCTTCGCCCACTTTTAGGAGAAATCCCTTATGTCACGCTGTACAAATGGATGAAATCGGATAAAAACCACACCTACTTCTCATATAACAGTATTTTAAGTTTGATCTGATCCTTTCACTTTTAAGTAGATAAATCGAGAAACAATTAAGATATGAAAATAAGACTTTGTACAGATAGTGCTTTCAAGATATGCCACCTTCTGCGTGAAAATAGAATCGGATTATAACTTTTCAAGCCACCAGATATCCAATAATAGGACGTCATTGCCTCTATCTGGATTTTTATCGAAAATATGGGGAAATCCGTAAGACATTGTAATGAAATTAGAGGATTATCTTTCCATGATAATAGTGTACTCTGATATCAAAAATGGGAAAATCGAGTAAATACTTCCTATGGCCCTCATATACCTATTATAAGGATTTTCAACCTACCGGTAGACTTTATACCATATACAACGGTCAATATATGGGTTATCTCCTTGAAATTTAGAGTGCGTGTATGCAGAGTGAACAGTGTCTCCCCGTGCTTAAAAGAGATAAAATGGGGTAAGCGCTTCCCCTAGCCCCCATGTACCAAATGTACGGATTTTCAACCGCCGGATTGACTTTATACCATATATTTCGGTCAATATGTAAGATATCTTAGCAAAATTAAGGGAACGTGTGATATTGGATATACCAAAGTTTAATGTCGAAAATGTGTGAAATCGGTCAGCGAACATTTCCAGCTACTATGTATCACATACTATTATTTTCAATATTCTAGCAGACTTTATGGCGAATATGTTGGTCACTGTGTGAGTTACCTTCACAAAATTGCGTGGAAACATGTTCCCTAATAAACTTGAATAATGAAAAGAGTTAGCGTGATCAGTGCAGATCTTCCTCTATCCCAAAAATGCCCGATATAAGAATTCCCGACTTTCCATCTGAATTTAAATCGTTCATGTTGGTCAATATGTGTGATATTTTAATAAAATTAAGTGGATTTCGCGCTAAATCGGTCTAGACCATGGTCTAAGCCCCATATTCCTAATATAATGATTTACTTTTCTCTGGTTGACTTTCTCCTCATGTATCTAATATATTTATTAAACCACTTTGGTTTAGTTTATATCACATATATTACTTTTGAGTTAATTTGGGAGATTTTAATATAAATATCTCTGACATGAAGCAAAATATAGCAATGAAAGCACATGAGTCTATGGCCTGTAATATAACTTGATAAGATATAAGAATAATTAGTGTTGAATTCTTCCGCAACATTTTTTAATATAAAGTTATGTCAGCACCTGAAAACATTTCCCCGCCTCTGATCCTTGCACAATGCGAGAGTGTAAAATGTTCGGTTAGACCCGAACTTAGCCCTTACTTACTTGTTTTTATTTTAAATTTATTTGCGTAAATATTACATTTGCAATAAATAGTGGAGTAAGGTTGCGCGGAGGTGGGATTCGTAAAAATATTCGGTCAAATATATTACCCGACTTTATAAGAATCAATCAATATATTTTATTATAATTAAGAGGTAGGTCTCCGCTACATTGATTCAACTGTCCAACAAATCCGTCAAACTTCCTTCCTTTCAGGTGTCATGCCGGTGAAGATAAACTCACAGAAATAAGCTTAAATGTAATTTCATACGGACAACAACAGGAACTGTAAACAAAATATGGAAATTTTCATTCAACTGTCTTTAAACTTAGCATATGTTGTGATTTCTTCTGTATGATGTGATGATTCAAAGATGAAAAGACATTTCCCACGGCCAGCATGTTAATACACGTATATGTCTATTTGGTTTTCGATCTTCATTTCATTTTGAATGACAATCTTAACAAGCAACTCTGAGATTCATACATACTACATATATGTATCTTAATGAGACGGATTTTTGATAGCGAAAGATAAGCGAATGATTTACTATTTATAATGTTTTAGAAGAGAACTACATGAAAGTAATTTTCGATGAAGACACATTCGCATCATTAGAAGAACATTAGGTGGTTTTTATTTTGTGCAAATTATTATATGAAGAATTATTACCAGTTTTTCCTCTAAATTTTTAATTAATGCAATTAATTCCTATCTCTATCCAAAACTATATATTAGGTTTCCCTACAATCTTTGATGACGAATCCATACATACAAATAAATACTCACTAAATTTCTCCAATTCAATGACGTTGCGTGCTTCCCAGAAGTGTTTTAATAATAATGCCTCTATTAATTAAAACGTAAACAAAAATAAACACACACACATGGAAAGCTTAATAAAATGTTGTTTTTGTTTCTTTCCCGCTTTCTTGCCTTCCCTCTGGTAGACGACAGAAACGGAAGCACGTATTATATTTCATTCATAAAATTATTCTGTAGATATTGATATAAACATATATTAGATACTTAGCTTTTCAGCAATAATAGATACATATATATACAAATGCAGGCGTGTAAGCATTTGCAAGCTTTGAAATTGAAGTAACGGCATTTTCATAGCTTTAAAAGTTGTTCGGCAAGCTTAAAAGCTTCAGTTCGCATCAGATATAAAACTTAGCTATAAAAGCTTCCCTAACTCGTGTTGCCAAGTGCAAGAGATTATGTATATGTATTGAAATAAATTTAAAAAAAATTTGTTTATAATTTTTTTGATTCAGTTAAGATTTTTTACGTGCATTAAAAATTCAGATTTTAAAATAAAGTGAATTTGTGATAATAACAATATCTAAGATTATTAATTATTAATTATTAAAATCAAAAAGTAATCATTAATAATAATAAATATATTAAATAAATTCATTGTTATTAAAACTTGAAACAATTTTTTATTTAAGCTATTGTTGTAGCAGTACTACTATAAACAAATATTAAATAATTTTAAAATTTTAACAAATAATAAATGCTCGTGCGTCACTGTATTATGGCCAACAACAATGGTTGTCTGCCAACACTAACTTCAAGTTGACAGTTGCTAGTGATTGTTGTTGTTTGCTGCTAGCAAATTCGCATATGTCGGCGACGGCTGCCGGCTGCCACTGATATGTTTTGATGGCAAACGCTTGTCAGTCTATTGGGAAAATCGAAGCAATACGGTTGCTATTAACGGTAAAGCGAGAAAAGTCCGAGTTGTTAACGAAACTCGGTGAAACGGAAACATTGGAATACGAAACACATACATGTGTATATGTGCAAATAGGCGCATTTAGTTCTGTGAGTGTAGCTGCGTGTGTTATTCGAGTTGCCGGTAGTAGAAAGCGAGTAACGCGGGAAAACAACATTTTAAATGATACGCCAAATTTGAAATAATCAACGCGCATTCATGCATAGAAAAAAATAAATTAATTAATTAACAAACGGTTAGTTAAGTGAATTCAAAATGTTAAGCAAAATAAAATAAATCAGAATTTATGTATGTCTCGTTGCAACCAGTTGATTTTGTGTAATTTGCTGGTATTTTTGTTACTGATGTCACGATAACAACAAGAAAATATGTTAAGTGAAAATTAAGTTACATTTGTGTAGCGGCTATGCTCCACTTACCATGAAGTCGACATGAATTATGCTCACCAATTGACAGGCGAGTGCTGGTGAACACGGCGGCAAGCTGGTACAAAATATTGCAAAGAAATTTTGTTTGGAGGCGGAGCACGTTGCATATTAACGATTACACCAGCTGATGCCACTTGTAATTATGCTCGCTGACAGTTGAGTGTCTGTTGTGCGATAGCTTTCGGAAAACCTCGAGGCTGCGCAAGTGCAAGCCACTTGTATGGCTGATACTCAAACATACAATTGCATTCATTGCCTCCATACAATATATATTTCATGAGTGTTTGTGTCTCCTTGGTATTTATGTTGCACGTAATTTGTTTAGATGAAAAATGATGTGTAATTTTTAGCTGCCAAAGGTTGGTGTCGGCAATCATTAGGCCTTAAATCAACAAAACCACAAAACCGATGGTGTTAATGATTGAGTGAGTGAGCAAATGACGACAATATAATGAAATATGAACTTTATATTACTGCCTAGAACATTCAATAACTTTGACGAGCAACATGGAATCCAACATGTAAAACTCTGATTTTTCTCAGAGATAAATTTGCATATTTGCATGCTTTAATACCAGTCAAGATAAGCAGTCGGAAATTCAATTTTGTTTGCGTATGTGTCGGATGACAAAATTTTTATGGCTTAATTTACAATTGATTGTTCAACAAAAAAAAGTTTTTTCGGTCTCGTGCATAAAAATTGCAATTTTTTAAACATTTATATTGCAAAGTGTCTATAATATGTATTTTGGATTAGGGATAGTTATTAAATTCTTTTACATTTAAAAATTTTAAAAAGTTTAAAATTGTTATTTATTTAATGTGTACAATAAATTTAAACACTTCCAATATTAGTGTTTCAAAAGCCTAAATATTAATATTTATACTAATATATGCCCTTTCTTGGAAGTGTATAAGCACTAACAATATATATATATGTTATTCTTTTTCTACAATATAAAAAGGTACTCTTTTACAAAGTTTCTCAAAAATGTTTTCTCACAATGCTCGTTGTTGCGAAAAGCAAAATATACAGGTTCTATATTCATCAGAACAAAAGGAAGAAAAAGCAACATTAGACCTAATTCAACTTTGCTATTTATCGATGTATAAAACTATTGGGAAACGAAGGAAAAGATAAACTAACAAAAAAGTAATCGACTATTAGCGTTAAAAAGCGTTCTTGCGGATTTTAAAATTTAATCGCAAAATCCCTGTTCTCTTCAATATCTCATCATAGCTAATGAGATATACATATATCATTTTGAGCTAATATATTTTTCAGTATATAATATGCATCAAATATTTTAAATTTAATGCCATTGGGCCTTCCTCAATATTTCACGAAATATTTTTGGAAGTTTAGTCTCACACATCTTTCGATAATTTTTACATCTCTTTATTTGTCTATAATATATACAACATATACGCTGCTGAAATCTATTATTGGCTCCAAAGTTGGGCGATAGTAGACAAAATATTTGGATCAAGTGCAATTAACATTTTTTTGTTATTTAGTCATATATATATATACATATTATTACACGTTTACTAAAGGTTTAGCCCACCTTTCCTTCCATTTTTGGTTTCCTAACCGATACTACCCAATATTGGGAAAATCTTATAAGTTTTAGCTCACTTCAGAACGATTCATGAATTTTATTCTTTTGTAATATTATCCTGACGAAAACTAAATCTTGCATTTTCCATTTTTCCAAAGGATGGCCATTGCCTGTTAAGAACGACTCCTAGAAAATGTGATCGAATGCAAATTTGGAGTAATAAACTCCGGAGGAGAGGATGCCTCCTCTTTTCTTAGTTAAAATCGGCGAATGAGAGAAATATTGGAATTACCCTACACGGTCTGTGTAGGATTTAGTTTAATCTTTCATTTTAGTTTACAGCCATTTTTCAAACTCTCCGGTATGTGACTATTTTTATGCTCTCGCAACATGTTGCTACAGAGTATATTATTAGTTTTGTTCGCTTAACGGTTGTTTGTAACACCTAGAACTAAACGAGTTAGATATAGACATACATATATATAAATGATCAGGATGAAAGGACGAGTTGAAATCCGAGTACCTGTCTGTCCGCCCGTCCGTCCGTCCGTGCAAGCGATAACTTGAGTAAAAATTAAGCCATTTTAATGAAACTTGGTAGACGTGTATATGTGAGATATCTTAGCAAAATTAAGTGAACGTATAATATCGGATATACCAAAGTTTTCTGCCGAAAATGTGTGAAATCGGTTTACGAATTATCACAGCTTCCATATACTACATATTTATAATGATTTTCGCTATTCTAGCAGACTTTATGCCAACTATGTCGGTCACTGTGTGAGTTACCTTCACAAAATTGCTTGAAAACATGTTCATTAATATATTGGAACAATAAGAAGAGTTAATGTGATCAGTGCAGATCTTCCTCTATCCCAAAAATGCCCGATATAAGAATTCCCGACTTTCCATCTGACTTTAAATCGTTCATGTTGGTCAATATGTGTGATATTTTAATGAAATTAAGTGGATATGTTTTCTTAAACATAATGTGATTTCGCGATAAATCGGTCTAGACCATGGTCTAAGCCCCATATTCCTAATATAATGATTTCCTTTTTTCTGGTTGACTTTTTGCTCATGTATCTAATATATTTATTAAACCACTTTGGTTTAGTTTATATCGCATATATCACTTTTGAGTTAATCTGGTAGATTTTAATATAAATATCTCTGACATGAAGCAAAATATAACAATGAAAGCACATGAGTCTATGGCCTGTAATATAAGTTGATAAGATACCAAATATGATTGCAATCCATTGACAATTTCGTCGAATAATTAGTGTTGAATTCTTCCGCAACATTTTTTTATATAAAGTTATGTCAGCACCTGAAAGCATATCCCCGCCTCTGATCCTTGCACATTGCGAGAGTATAAAATGCTCGGTTGCACCCGAATTTAGCTCTTTCTTACTTGTTTAAATTTCTCATTATATGATTACTCTCAAAAATTGCTTAATACCTTTCAACGGCGCTGTACTCGTTAATTTCTATAAGCATATCTATCTTTGTTTACATTTTTACGTTTTGTATCTTGCAGGCAAATTTTTATTCACATAAATTAATTAGACAACATTTTTATCGAGTTCTTTATTCAGGATGCCATAAAACGCTAAACATCGTCAGTAAAGGAATATTGCTAGAGAGCAATATACACATGTATTGTATGTGTGCTCATGAGAATGTTCATCTATGAGTGGCCATATAGTTTTCACAAACTGGTTCAACAAAGTTATAGGCGCTATTTTATGGGCGTTAGTGATGTCAATGGAATGTTCAAATAACCCAAAAGGATGGAGGAAATGAAAGTACAACATACCACACAAATACATATGTATATTTCATTCCAATTTTTTTAAACGCACACATGTGTATATACAAATGTACAAGTAGTACTAAAATAAGTACGTGAGTAGGTGCAAACATGAATAACTCAAAAATTCTGTTTGCGCGTAATCTATATTTGTTTAGTAAAAAAATATCACGAAATGCATACTGACTTACTATTCAATGGTATGTGTATGTATGTATGCAAATACGATATAAATAAGGAACATAATAATAAATGTTGATTGTCAAAATAGGTTAAATATTGGAGCGCCGATAAGTTTTTTTGGCTTTTTGACTGCGTTAGTCGATTTATTCACTGTTATATTTTGTAAACAGGCTTTGTGTTTTGACTATCATCATTGCAATTCTAAATATATGTGTTTGTATATGAGAATATTTGCATATGTGCGTATATTTTGTGAGAATGAATCAACCAATCGCTTGCAGCATTTCAAGTGAACTTCGTTAATACGCTTCTGGTTCTCGTTCTCTCTCTCGCTCTCTCTTTATCTTCGAATTTTTTTAACCCGCACTTTAGTTGGCTAAATGAGGCGTGACTTCAAGCAATATTGCGGAATTAAGGATGCTTAATTATGAGCTGGGTATGCTTTTAAGTGACAACTAACTATTATGCTTGTTTCTTGACTGGGTAAATCATATTTGCAAATAAAACTACTAATTTGCTACATTTGTTTGTTTTCAATGAAAATAATATGCATATTTTGTGTGGCTTAATTAAGCTAAAGTGAATTGGAGGCACAATATTAGCCTATAAACCCACTTTTCTCATCTTGCATTACAAGCTTTAAATATTTCAGCTATTATGGATTGGCTCTGTAACCGTCGTGAAATTTGCCATATCCACAATGGCAAGCCATTCCATTATTTTTTCTTGTAATATAACACTATTTGAAATTAAGTTCTTCTCCCAGAGGTCCTTCCAACGTATAGGAAGTCTCTCTTTTGCTGCGTATCCAGAAGTTGGTCCCACGTTAAACACTTAAGATATCTTATCTTTTAAGATAGTAACGTCTGCATACGGGTCTTAGCCAGTTCCTACAATTCAATAGTAATTCTTATACAATATTTACTGTTTGCCAAGCATAAAAGTCCTGGGTGACCTTATCAAAGGGAGCCAAAAATCGAATTTATGAAAGTAAGAATTAGAGTTTAGACCATCTAGCAATGTGGTTGCCATTGGTTGATCTATCTTTATCAAGCCAATGGACTTGTGGTTTTCGATTGCGAAAGACCTGATAAACAGTTCACTAGATCAAAAAGCAATGGGCAATCACTTTCACAATTATTCGTAATAGCAGAGAGTCTGCGGGACAAGTGCAATTATCTCTTGGCGTACAGAAGGTCTTCACACTCCCCTTTGAGCCTTCTGGTCAATTTCAATACATAAGTGTAGATCTAGATCCCTTCTGTATCTATCCAATGTCCTATGGAAACTGTTTATTTAATTGGTTGCAAATAAATTTGAATTAACTCATGTTGCTGATTAATTAATCTGAGAAATTTTATAAACACATCCCCTAATCGCAGTCCAGTTAGTTATTCAATGCTTATTTTAGTTTTTGGCGCATTAAAATTATGTTTCAATTTGCATTCCGCAGAGTTTCGAATTTTTTCGCACTGATAGGGCAGTTACCGAAAACTAAAACGAAGAAATCCCACACCTTAAACTTTTCAATAACCATCTTCTGGCTCAAGTGCCCGTTCATTTGAATATTTGTTACACACGCTACCACATTAACCCGAAACGGTAACTGTAGCGTCGCACATAGGAGCATTTGCATGACGCGTCGTTTGAAATGAGGGAGTTGCTGCTTAATTATGTATAGCACTCGTGTATTATGGTTTGGAAGAGAAAATTTTTGTTATGCTCGTATATCTGCATATTTTGCATATCTTTATTTTTGAAGGGATTTGGTTTACTTCGTCTCCACTGGCAATTACGCGTACTCGTATAATCGAGTTAAAGCATAAAAACTGTTGTGACCAGCTAAAAGTCAATTGGGCGATTATGTCTGCATCTGAGAGTGTACCTATGCATATACTCGTATATCCCAAGCTGAAACTTGTACATGGGTGTGTGCTGTGGAGTTTTTCATTCCGGCAATGATACGTTGTGCAAACAAGTGTCATAAAAGTCTCTACAACGATGTAATAAATTTGACTTGTTCGAGTATTTTGCTTGTCTTTTTGTGCTTCCATTTCACTTTTATTTGTACAAGTAGTTGTCGAGAGGAAATGACAACAAGCGGGTCAGCAGCCTTTTTATGTTTAGTTGAGAGCTAATGGCGGCTACTGCGGCGGCGTACAGTGTCGCGAATCGCAGTCAAAAATAAACAAATTGTAAAATTACTTATTAATGATGGTAATGATAGGAAAGCAATGATTCTGTTGACTTACGGGGCAGTGTAATCTTTGGTAATTTGATTTTTCGTAAAAGAATTAAAAAATTTTTTCATAAATTCAATCTGTTTAAATATAGCGACATTATGATAAGGAAAAAATTGGACCACTAATAATTGGACCTCCTAGAGCCACTTAGTGCGCTTAGTTTGGCAAACATATTTAATTTTTATACATATAAAATACATTTTCAAGTTGCTCGAATCTTTTCTGTTATTTTTAGTATATATAGAAAAATAATATAGAAAAGTATAGAAGGATAGCTGTCCCACCAGCTGCCAAAATAAAAAAGTTTGTTTAACATTTATGTTCAGTACAAGTTGATAAATTACCAAACAAAGGCTTACGCCAGAATGATGTTTAAAAACCTTGATAATTGATTTTCAAAATTTCGTACATATCTGCGATGAGACATGTTTCCGGCAAACAGGGGCCACAGGCCATACAGTGCGTGAAACCATCGTTTTATTGGACCAACTTTTTGGCGACCAAATCGGATCAAAAGCGGGACTTGACAATTGGTCATCAAGATAATGTGATTTGAGTTCATCACACTATTTCTTATCAGCTCAGACCGACCGGTTGGAAACGAATATTACTCACGAAATTGGATATAAAATTGAATTGATCTAAAATTGGATAGACAGAATCATCATCATAAAACCTAAGCGCAGTGGTCATTTGTTCGAAATCTTGAGCAAAAACTCTAAATGCCACCGTTTGCACAAAAAAATCTATGCGTCTATCTATAGCGTCGCCTAGTGAGTTTTTAATGGCCTAATAATAATAAATATAAGAGAAATAATAATAATTTTATAAACATTTTATTCAGCATTTTTGGAGTTAAGTCTATAAGTGAGAAAGACGAGGCAATGAAAAAGTGTACCCATATTTTATATTTCTTCGTTGTAGATGGTATATAGCAAATTCTAAATTTTCTCACTTAATATTTTTATTGCATTTTATATGGTAACGGAATACAGTAACACGGTGCGACAGCAGAGATGATAGTGGCAGCGCCTGCTGAATCATAGAACCGGTCCTTTTGTTTATTAAATGTAGCCATTATTTAATTGAGGAGCATGCGATTGAGAATGAACGTAGTTATCCACCTAAAATACATATAGATATATATCGAAGTATGTGTGTATAAAGTTGTCCTTTAATTGACTAAAGTTTTGTAAGCTTTCATTCATTCAATCCTTAAGCTATTGTATTCTAACATTGACAAAGATTTATGTGTACGAACAAGAACTTGATACATAAGAGTCTTCCTTTCTCTGCTTTCCTATGCACATATGTATGTATGAGTGCGTGAAGTTGGCTAATTTGGTTTGGTGTGCTCTTTTTGAATTTCAATTTGTTTTGTAAAGATTTTAGTAACACGCAGTTAAAATTTGATTTGGTTTATATTTGGTAAACGCACATATGTACATACATATGTAAATATCAAGTACTTCTGCTCACATATGTACATACATATATAGATATGTATATTCGCATGCCTTTGTTTGTTGTTCCAATTCGATGTGTTTTATGTGAGTAGCGCGTGGGACCTCAAATTGGCCGATTGATACGTGTTACGCCTTTTTAAAAAGAATATGCACATAATATATACATACATATATAACAATTCACACACACACATATATATAAAGGTTCGTATATATTTATATACGTATATATTTCGTACTTACAGCAATATGTGACTCACTGGAAAAAATATGTGCCACTTTCAATGTTAAAAAGACATTAAATTTTGCTATTGATAATAAGGCACGCCAAGCTGCGGGGAGGCCATCGTAAGGTGCTTACGTAGTGGCATTGCGGAAAGTTGGAGGAAATTTGTTTAATTGCAATGGGTGGCGCATTTAAGTTTTATTTACATACAATTGACCTAAAAAAATTATTTCAAAGAGAATGCTGATTGCTAATTCATGTTTGCTATTTTCTTATTTTCTATGGAAATATAAAATATAGCAAATATTTTTTTAAACCGACGTATCAACAAAAGCAACGAAGTAGAAGATCAAATATAAAACCATAGCGCTACGCCAAATAGGCCAAGCTAAACAAGTGCGCGTTAAAAGTATCTTATTGTCTCACTCTGCCAGTTTAGTCACCACCGAACGTCAGGAGGAAATGCTAGAATTTTACGATTATGAACTGCCAGCACGCTTTTGACGAACGCCGTCCAGTACATACACATGTACATATGTCCAGAGGCAAGTGTTGGCACATTACTATAACGAGTGCACGGCTGGAAGGACCAGCTGGTCAGAAATATCTGTTTTCACAGTTTCAGCAGCCGAATAAAATCTCTTTGCTGCCATCTCACAGTCGTCATAATCAGCGCCCATTTGGCCATGGCCAATTCGATTCGGTTTGCTGCAGGCTATTACCGCACTTAATTTTTGTTTTCGTCTTCAACCTCGTCGGCACAATTAATTGCGAAATGCTGAAGAAGTAAAATCGTTGTGCGGAATTGCGTTGGGGTTAATTGTCAATAAAATTATTCCTAATAGCTTTAATTGCAGACGAGAACTACGCAGTTGCTTCTAAGTGTGTGTGTGTGTGAGTATGTAAACAAGCGAAAAGTAAGAATTTCCGATTATGCAAAATTCAGCATGTTAGCAATTGGAAAGAAACGAAAATAATTATTTATGGAAAACAAACAGGCTTACAAACAGGCTTTCCTTGTGTGTGTGGATTGGCTTGTTTCACGTTTCAATTAATAAAAATCAAAGAAAGAGTTTTTTTGGCTAAAATTTGGCCCATTTTTCGCAGTTATGCTTATAATAAGTACAGAATGTTAGTGAATGCCTATGACAACAAATCTTCCTTAAGGGACACTAAGATTTTTTACATTTTCAATCCTAGTTTGAAAATTTTGTCTCTTGCAAAGCCTTAAAGAGTAGCGAATCGAACAACAAACAATATGAAGATCGAACAGCAAGAAATTAAAAAATTTTAAAGAGGTATCCACATACTATCACTTGTTTAATTCAACTGTATACTTATGATATGTCTGTTAAACGTAATTTTTTTTTTTAAAGAGCAAAGCTCAAACAAAGCAAGCCCAAAAGTGGCGAATCGAAGATGACTAAAGCTTTTTTCATTTAGTTGGTGAGTCAATTCGTACCCAAGAGCATCAGTTGTTTTTTCGATTCACTAGGCAAGTTGGCGTCTATTAGTAACACGAAATAAAATCTGGTCTTTCTTAAATTAGTCCTTCTAATTTAGAAGAGGAATTATTTCTCTTATCATCAGAAATTACAGCATTCAGAGCTGGAAAGTTAGCAAACAATTCTAATGGATCCAGTGCAGATAAAAAGATCCAGATCTAAGAAAAATTCTTCTTCATGAAAATCCCTTTTACAACAAAACCATACTCTTTCAATGAAGCTGTTCCAGTAATTAGCTCCAATAGTAAGCCACATAATAGACTTTTTGTGTGTTTCATATGTTATCTTATTACGAAACTTAATGTAGGGCAACAGTATGGCATTATGCCGCCAAATCCGGTGGTATAACGAACATTGAGTTGCTCAGTGTGTATTGATATTTTTCTAAATATTTAAAGAGTTCTAACGTACTAGCAAATGCAAATTCTGTTCATTGTTGAAAAATTGCTGAAAATAACTGTATTCAGCTAAATTCAAAGTCTTTCGAAAAAATAAAATTATTGTCATATATTATTATATATTGTATTATATTGTTTTAATGGATTCAAATCTATATTCTAACTCTTCTCAGTAATTATGGAGAAGCCTTGATTATTAAAGGCTTTCCCAGTTGCATTTCCACTGAAATAAAATTCCCAAGCTGTTGTAAGCATTAATATGGGATTACATGTTTGTAAATATGTGTGTTTGTGTATATTCCTTCGATATTCGTCTATTTTTATGAGTTTAAATGTATTTAAATATTCATTAGTAGATTATTTTAGGTCATTAACATAATTATCTTCATCTATCCTAAACAAACAAGCATTACTTGCACAACATAATCAAAGTACATACACACATGCATGCACACACATACACAAGTACTCATGTATATTTCCATGTTTATACTTCTATACAATCGTGTACTACTCAAAACAACAGGCATATGCGCCAAATGTTTCGTGGGCGTTGAAGAGGTGGGTGAAAAAAAAAAATATAAACAATAAACAAAAAAACTGCTGAAAATAAAAGAATTCAATTAAACTGTTTAACATTTTGTGATTTCCACGGCTTCCTGCTTAATGATCAAAGTTTGCCACAAATTAATCTCTTAATTAGGCTTATGAGTATTTAAATGGAGGATAATTACAAAAGCCAGCAAAGTAATTGACTAAAAGATGTGTTATCATACGTATATACATGTATACGTCATATGGAAAATAAAAAAGTAGTCACCTTAATATGAAGTACAGATGAACGTTAACCTTACATAAAACACCATTTTACATAAAGCACTTTTGTATTGTTCTTTATATATATATTTTCAATATATATATATTGTGGTAGTATATATTGTGTGTATATACAAAGTGGGCGCCAGCCAATACCACCTGCAGAGGTTCTTTACACATGAGAGACGAAATGTGCCCATTTATTTTATTGAAAACCAAATATTGAAACCGCAGACAGTTCAGAATTATGTTTCTTAAATCAATACTTTTATTAGTATATAACTGGCGGGCATTTAAATGAAGGAAAATGACAAAGTGCTTTTTTTTCCGAATTTTTTTCGTATTATGATTTTACAGACAAAATCAAAAAAAAATTAGGCTGTACATACAGTGAAGCGTGGTAAGAAATAGAATATGATAAGGCGGTATAGAAAGGCATGGCATCTTAACTGTTTATTTACCAGGGTAGTAGTAAAAGATGTTTACTAATGTTCCTTTGTTCGTTTCATTCCATTTGTTCATCCGATTTGACTTGAGAGACCTAATTATATACCTATAGGTGGGCCCAAGGTAGAGTTATCAGAAATATTGTATTTATGGCCCAATTTTTCACGCTATAATGTTTAAAACTTATATGTAAGTGAAAACCACGCCGGAAAAGAATGTTTCCCTGAATGGCGAAGGGTCAAATTATTATAAATAATTGTAGTCATGGCCTGATTTATTACCCCATTAAATGGCGCCAGAGTCGAGTCATTACCGAAACTAATATCTACGAGCCGGTGTTTTTGACATTATAATTGGATGCATTTAAAACTGTTAAATTTGTCTGCCTGCTGTGCGGGAAATTATCATTATTTATAACATTAAAAAATAAGTCCTTAAAAAAAATAAGAACGACCAACGCGCAGAGCAAGTCAAGAACAAAATTGTCGACTTTGTAAATATAAAATTAGTATAAATTAAAAATAAAATATTAATATAATTTATAAAATTGCTCTGTTAATCTTTGAAATTAAGTGTAGAAGGACTTACGAGGCGTAAATAAAGTCCTGTGGATTTTGGGGAGCAAAAAATATATTTCCCATTTATTTTTATCCGAAAAGGGTTGGTGCAAAATTTCATACTTTTAAATAGTTCCGCAATCGTAATCTATTAAGACTTCGAATCATTGGATACAACTGAAACCTACTCGCTGGATAGATATCTCACCGATCACTGGATCAATCTCAACTAAAATCCGTATATAAAATTTTTAGCACAATTCCAACGAACTTTTTGAATTCAATCAGTTTTTTAAACTTAAGAACAGATAACCTAACTATTAATAAAGATATCGATATGAAGCTAATGAATATAATATATAGCACACACATATGTAGCAAATCTTCGCCTATCCTTAGTGAAAGTGAGAGCTGAAATGGCCAAAATCGCTCGATATCTTCTCTTTGCCCCTACGCCCCTATGGCCCTATCAAGCACATATATGTACTTATTTGTGTCTGTCTTAAAAAGGAATCGTCATTTACATGCACACACACACCCATCAATCATAAATATATAATTATTAGCATAAACATTTTATTGAAATTCCATAGTCATTCAAGAAAAAAAAAAAACTTATTCAACTATATCAATAAAATCTGTGCGTAACTGCAATTCGAAAACCTGTATTGCAATCAAACCTGAAAGAAAATCAAAAAGTATAAAAAAATTGCTGAAAGCTTTTAATGGCAGTTTTATTGGATTTTTTTTTCATTTTTATACGCTCACGACGAATTTGAACCATTGCCAAGGCAGAATTACGAGTTTTTGTTTTTCGCAAGTGCTTTTTCTGTTGTTGAAATAGTGACGAAGTCAGAGATGACGATGTGGTAAATGGAAACAACGGAAGTAGCCGTACATAAAAACACGTATCTTACAGTAAGCATTTGCGAGGGGGTGGTACGTGGGGTGCATTGAACGCACAGTTATCCAGCTGTAAGTGCTCAAGCGGCTAAAGCACATGCCAATGACAATTGCCGGACCGTGGCGTGTTTTAAACATTTCATTTCACAGCTGCGCTATCAACACTGCACCGGCCTCCAATCCACGATCAGTAGTGTGTTAATGATGTAATAACAAAATTTACGAGGGCAATTACCGGCGCAAATGCAGCTGAGTTATTGAGTTTGAGTGAGTGCCTAAGTAGATTTAGTATATAGCACTTAAACACAATATTCGTAGCGTGTGTTTGCGGTAAAGAAGCCAGGAGGAGTGTCTTTATATCTAGCACATAAAATACTCGTACCATATAACTTGGGATTTTAAAGTAATTGAAAGCCGTTTATTATGTTTGATTTACTTAATAATCAACATGAAAAATATTTTAAGATTATTTCTTCTTCTGCGAAAGTGCAAAATGCAAATTGTGAGATGCGAAAAAATCTCCGTTTTTCGGACAGTGTTGCTTGGGACATTAGCAAATTAATATTTGCTGTTGAAATTTGCAAAAACAAAACGGAACGGAAATGCGTGATGGTAAAAATTCAAAATGGAAAACGTAAGAGGAAACAAAAATTTTACGGTTTTCTTAAGTTTTTCAAATACTTATATATATCTTTTGATGATATGAAAATATCCAACAGCTGTCTTCAATATATATTCATATATTCAATATATTTTAACACCGCAAATGGACCAGGAATTTTGAAGAATTAAATTAGGTAAATTTAGGTTAAGTGAAATTTAGATAGATTAGATTATGTTAGGTTATTAAAATTCTAAAGAGTGAAGTTCAACCGGAAAATAGCGACGATGTTAGGACAACGCATGCTGGAAACTCCTCATCCGATCTTTCCAATCAGCTTCTAACTAAACGTGAAAAAGTTCAATGATTTCTTCCGCCGTAAAATTCGTAAAATTCGTAATACCACCCATAATTTTTGTGTAAATGATAGTTTTCTTCAAAATACAAATTTTCTCTTATATTAAATGATATTCATCTTTGTAGCATGCCACTGGGCTAAACCTCTTTTGTAGGCCCCTTGTTCTAAAGCATTGATTTGGCTTTAGGAAATACCTATATATACTAATATTTTACAATTGCGGATGCTGTCACATTTCAATGACATGACATGAAATAGCTTCTAAGACAATTAAACATGCCACATCATCAATTCATGTTATCTTTCGAAGGCGATTTGTCCTTATTCAAAGGCTTGTTGCATCCATTATTATTCCTTTTATTCTTGTATTTCAAATACTAAGTACTTTTTCCATTCTAAAAGCTCTACAAAAGTAAAAATTCAATAACTTCTACACATCTGTGTACATTCTCATCTGCTTCACTCGCTGTGCCACAGTTCATAGCTCCATGTAGATTCTCCAAGCCAGCAAAACACTGGGACGACGACGATTCAATTGCAGTTGACCGATGCAAAAGGGCGGCAACATTGAAACACCATTGTGAGCAAGACGAAACCGCAATTGTTTAAACCCTACATGACTTGTATCGCATAGTACCACATGCTAGATACCACTAACTATTGCATCTACGTATAGGTGCTATATGTATGAATGTACACTTGAAGTACTTAAGCATATAGTGCAAACAATTGCTGCTGCAATTTGTGACTTTTGCTTTTGTTTTGACTTTTATTGAAAAGTAAAGAAAAACTTACTTTTTGTTTCGCCGTTAAGCTTGTTTGTTCTGCACTCGACTGGTTTTTTATCTCCACCACACGTTTCGAATTGGCTACAAATTTGTCGTTCAATAATTTCAAAAGGTTCGCCAACTTTACACCTCCCTTTCCGTCAGAACTTCGTTCCAAAGCCAATAGTTTAACTTGTCAGCCAGCAGCTACAACGGTTATTTCTAATTTTATAGTTGCAACAAATTGCGGTTATTGTAACGAACGTATATATCCTGCTGCAGGATATGTATTCTGTGTTATACTTTAGAGTTCTGCTTTGAAACACACCCATCGCGCTGGGAATACAAATATAGTTCATGTACAATCGATGATTTTTCCGCAGTAAAGTTCAAATACACACTAACAAACTAATCTACATCCACTTGTTATCACATTCATCATATTAACCACCCTTTGGCGTTCTGTAAAGGTCAACAATGTTCGAATGGTCAGCTAGCAAATATATTGAGGAAATCGGGAAGGCGGTGTATGGGGAATATACAATACTTCATTCATAATCATAATCCATATTTAAATTGTGGGCGCAAATTTGGCGCTGAAAGTTGTACAATATTGTTGGTGAGGGTGTTGAGTATCACTCTGTTTATGTAAATTTTAAATGCGACCACGGCTCTCTAAACTGTAAAATTATGGAAACAATTTTACGTGTTAGCCTTTGACAGATATATTAAATATCTGAGTTTGTATTAGGCATGGACAAGCTTCAAACAAATTTATATTTACATTTCAGTGGAAGCTGGTATGCTAAATATGTTATCAATATTTCTGGCCTTGGACGCTAGTAGTGTTGCCAGGCGCACACATATGCTCCTATTGGAATTGATGCAACAGATCTAGCGACGTGTTTTTTTGTTTCCCCATTTAAAAAATTCACTCTTGTTGCAGAAATTTGAGTCGAATGAGAGGATTATCGCCGCAAGGAAGATCTATTTTACAGACCTCCAGAAAACATATTTTTCAGACGGGTTAAAGAAGTTGTAGCATCGCCGGGTCAAATATCATTTAACAAAAACGTCCAATTCAACAAAGATAATTTCATAAGTTTCCAGCAAAAGATCTTGACCGAAATAAATTCTACAAAGGTTTTGTAGAAACGCCATAGTCATGGCGGAAGCGGTTCAAGATTTAGTGTTACTACTTGTTGTTGTTGAGTACGAGATGTGCTTTAGTAATAGTTTTTCGTCGGTTTGGTTTGCGTCGATTTAGTACTTGTAGAAATATTAAGAGAGCTATTTGTTCAGCAACACGGACGGGCTATCGGTAGTGTTAGCAAGCAGTACTTTGTTTTCTGATTATATTAAGGTAGGTATTGAAAAATCTGTAAAACATTTGTTTAGCCACCGAGAGTTAGACTTTTATTTATTTGCTTGGTTCTTTCTTTGTCCTTTTTATTCAGTACTCAATAGATATTGACTCGCTTAGAGATACACGAGCCTGATTGATAGTTTCCGAGAAATGTATTCAAAGGCCACTGAGAATCGAGTATTCGACATATAGTTGAGAAAATAAAAACAGTTAAATTCATTCAAATTCAGAGTTAATTCACTGAATAACTCATCGTCTTTGTTTCTGTTGTTCATAATTAAAATCATAAACACCAAATATGAAATAACACAGCTGCTTTCCTATTTCACCACACACGCATATTCACACACGCACCACCATTTATATTCACGCATATTTTCAAGGAGACAATAAAAATTCTTGGATAACAGTTGCCCAAAATAAGCTCACTGATAATGTTGGAAATCATCTGGCATTATTCACAAAGGCCTAGATAGGCAAACATTTCAGTGAAAAACTGAAATCCAAGCGAGTAGAGAGAGTGTGAATAGTTAACGCTCCAGCTAACCGCAAGCACATGGACGGAAAATCTCTTATCCTAGTCCTGCCGTGTCTTGATAAAGCAAGCTGAGCGAAATTCGCAAACACACACAAGTATATTCATACCTACATATGTAGGTGTGTATATCAAAGCTTAGAGGAAAATGTGATAAAGTTGCGTAAATGTTAAATTTTTCACGACAGAACACAAACATAGCTGTAGGGGCATAGTGTGAGAGCATACTCTAAGCACACCGACATCTTTGTGTTTTTATTTCTATTTAGTTATAAATATATGCACATAGATTTAAGCATTCGTAAGAGAAAACGCCACGCACTTCAAAGGCCTACCTACGCACTCAAAGCCACGCTCCTGCCAACGTCCTAGAGAAACACACCCAGCGTACATTTGTGTCTCAATAGACATATTAGTTACCGCCCTTGCGGTTTGCCTTCTTGGTTTCTTAAGCACTGTGTTTTTTACATATATACATACATTAGCAGTGTGGCTACAATTTCATCCATCATTGAACAATGACGGCGAACGCAGCACTTTAAATGACCTCAGCACCCTCAGTTGTGCCTCTGCGTTTTACATTCGTTTTAAGGCAATTTGGGAGGGCGGTGAGAATAAACGAATTTTTTATTGCTACGCATGCATACTCTTATTTAAGCGTCTCTGTGTGTATGTTCTCCTCGAGGAACATAAGGTGCTAAGAAAGAAGAATTTCCAATTGATTTAATTAAGCAGCAAAATGTGACAATGATTAATGCAGCATTTCTTCGTTCATTTCTCGCTTTTCTGGTACTTTTACACCAAATCAATTTGTTTACTGTTCTTTATGCTCTCATTTGCTTTCGTTTCAAATTGAGGCACACAAACCTCAGCTGTTCGATAGTAACTCTGAGGATGTGTATTATTGGTTGGTCTACTGAATTATGCTTGAGTGGCAGTCAAAGCCGCGGTAACTACAAATGAAGCGTCAATTACCTTATGGCAGTTGGTCATCTTGTTTGTGTTTGTACGATTGTAACAAATGTACCCCTATTGGTAAATACTAAACTTGCAGACTGAGTTTAAACTTGACAAAAGAAATTTTATATAATTAATAGGTGCCTCAAAAAATATAAGCATGAACAAAAAAGTCAAAAATCCACAAAATATGAGCGAGTGTGAAAACTCAAAACTCAAAACTACTTAGAATCCAAAAATTCTTACAAAACTCAAAACTCAATGTGATAAATTAATCTGGGCATAATTATACAAATTGCCGTATTTCTAATTAGCACTGGTTGTGCTCTATTACTGAGATAATATCATTTGTCTTATCGCATGTTTAGCTAAATTTGTTATGCACAAGTTAGTTTGAAAACAACCCTCTTTAAATAATTCACACTTGAAGTATTAGGTTAAGTGAACTTAAAGAAGTCAGTATCATAAAAATCGAACGTTTAAAGTACTGTTTTCCTAACGCTGGTTGAAATGCTAGCAGTACCAAACTGTGATAATAAACGATTTTAAACATTGATGAAATATCTTACTCTTCTTTCTATCAAATAATCATATAATTATTTCCATTCCTCCGCTGTGTATCAACACCTCACATAGTTCATAATTTAGTGCTATAATTTAGTTAGTGAAAATGTGTATTTCAATTATTAATAGAATATCCTTAAAGGTAATTCGCAATTGCTTGTTTTATCGGTGACTGATAGCATATACTAAATATATACATACAAATTTTTTTATACATAAAATAGTCAAGCTCTTCAGTTTAATTTATCAAATTTCCCCACAAAATGTATTTCTTAAATCAAATCCAAAACCCACACATTAAAAAAAAATAATTGAACGATTATGAGTTAGGTTAGAGAGGTCCTGAGAGGGGTTACTCATACGCCCCGATCATTGATAATAATTCTATTACTTACTATATCTATATATGTATCTACCTAAAACGGAATGCAAGTGATGTGTGCCATGAGTGCGAATCCCGATTTTTTCTGAAAATTTAAATATAGAAATGTTTCTTCTCACGCTTCTGAGTGTATTTTTGGCATTAATGCCTATCTTACAAATATCTATCAGTCATTAGGAAATGGAAAAACACACATATTTACACACTGTAACACAAATATCAGACTACAACATTTTACTGACTGGAAAATAATAAAATGCCGTTTCAATTATACTATACTATCTTCGCCGTAATTACCATTAATCACCTGTTTAGTCTGATATTATTAATAAAAATTATTTTTATACTCTCGCAACATGTTGATAGAGAGTATATACGCTTTATTCTCCTAACGGTTGTTTGTAACACCTTGAACTAAATGAGTTAGTTATAGACACATATATATACACATATAAATGATCAGGATGAAAAGACGAGTTGAAATCCGAGTGACTCTCTGTCCGCCCGTCCGTCCGTCCGTGCAAACGATAACTTGAATAAATAATAAGATATTTTGTTGAAACTTGGTAGACGTGTTCTCTGTCACTGCAAGACGGTTGATATTGCAGATGGGCGTAATTGGAAATCTGCCACGCCTACAAAATGCCATTTAACGAAAAAGGATAAAGTGTCATAACTAAGCAGAAAAATTAAGATATAAACGTATTATTTGGTACAGAGGATCCTAGTAGGGTGGGGATCTGTGGACAAAAATTTTTGCAAAAGTGGGTATAGCCCCGCCCGCCAATAGGTTTAATATATATATCTCAGAAACCGTTAAAGCTATATCAATTAAATTTGCTCCGCAGTTTCTAGCATCTCTTCATATACTGAGAAAATGAGTGAAATCGGATAATAACCACGCCCACCCCCCCATACAAAAGTTATGTTGGAAACTGCTAAAAGTGCGATAATTCGCTGAAGGAACACGTTAGAAACATTAAATCTTGCAGAAAATATGATACGGAACGGTTACTTAGGACAACGTGTAAAGTTTTGATGATGGGGGTGGCATCGCCCACTTTTAGGAGAAATCCCATATCTCAAGAACACATTGACCGATTTCAACAAAATTTGGTACCTGATATTATATTTGCATTTTAAGGTCACGCCGTCAAAATAGATGCAAATAAATCGAGCAGCAATTAAGATATGAAAATTAAACTTTGTACAAATAGTACCTTCTGGATATGCTATTTTGTGCACAAAAATTGATGAATAATTTATTATAACTTATAATATAACTTTTACGTACTTTTACGTATAACGGATTATAACTTTTCAAGCCACCAGATACCCAATATTAGGACCTCAGCGCCTCTATCTGACTTTTTATCGAAAATATCAGGAAATCTGTAAGACATTCTAATGAAATTAGAGGATTATCTTTCCATGATAATAGTGTACTCTGATATCAAAAATGGTGAAAATCAGGTAAACCCTTCGCCCCAATATACCTAATATAAGGATTTCCACATTCCGGTGGACTTTATACCATATATAACGGTCAATATATGGGTTATCTCTTTGAAATTTAGAGAACGTCTCTTTCTGATAACAGTTGTCCATGTGCTTAAAATGGATAAAATCGGGTAAGCACTTCCCCTAGCCCCTACGTTTCTAATAAAAGGATTTTCAACTGCCGGGCAGACTTTATACCATATATTTCGGTCAATATGTAAGATATCTTAGCAAAATTAAGGGAACGTGTGATATTGGATATACCAAAGTTTAATGTCGAAAATGTGTGAATTCGGTTTACGAATTATCCCAGCTCACATATACTGCATATAATGATTTTCGCTATTCTAGCAGACTTTATGCCAAATATGTCGGTCACTGTGCGAGTTACCTTCACAAAATTGCGTTAAAACATGTTCATTAATATACTTGAATAATGAGAAGAGTTAATGTAACCAGTGCAGATCTTCCTCTATCCCAAAAATGCCCGATATAAGAATTCCCGACTTTCCATCTGACTTTAAATCGTTCATGTTGGTCAATATGTGTGATATTTTAATGAAATTAAGTGGATATGTTTTCTTAAACATAATGTGATTTCGCGATAAACCGGTCTAGACCGTGGTCTAAGCCTCTTCTTCCTAATATAATGATTTGCTTTTCCCTGGTTGAATTTTTCCCCATGTATCTAATATTTTCAATTAAGTCACTTTGGTTGAGTTTATATCGCATATATACATCACTTTTGAGGTAATTTGTTAGATTTTAATATAAGTATCTCTGACACGAAGCAAAATATAACAGTGAAAGCACATGAGTATATGGCCTGTAATATAAGTTGATAAGATACCAAATATGATTGCAATCCATTGACAATTTCGTCGAATAATTAGTGTTGAATTCTTCCGCAACATTTTTTTATATAAAGTTATGCCAGCACCTGGAAACATTTCCCCGCCTCTGATCGTTGCACAATGCGAGAGTGTAAAATGTTCGGTTAGACCCGAACGTAGCCCTTCCTTACTTGTTTTGAATAACTTCAGTTTGATAAATTGTCTTTAAAGGAAAAAACACCTAGAAATTTCTGACTGCGTTTAGTAGTGTGAATCTTCAGAGATCCCAATTGTCAACGAAAATGTGAATGCGTGAAAATAAAATCCTCATGGGAGTATTATGGAGCGATAAATTGATTAGATATGTTGGATTTGATGTGAACATATAATTTTAGATGAAAGTGTACATATGTATATAGTAAAATGACGTGGGAATATATCTGCACAAGTGTCTACTTCCGACAATTGCAATGTTAATTTTATTATAATGTGTTGGCTATAAATTCCCTCCAATCTTTACTGCTGTTACTATCGTATCATAAACATCTTTTTCCTCCAAAAATTGTAATACTCTTCTTCAAATGTCTAGTAGAAGAAGAAGGAATATGCTTTTTGAGCTAAGTGTTAGTCATATATATGTAAGTATTTAAGTGTGGAGAGGCATGTATGCTTGCTCCCACGATAAGTATGTGTCTGTATGCCTATTTATGTACAATATATGGAATGATAAGAGTATACGTACGTACATACATGTATGTGGAACGTCGGTAATATAAGTTTAGCACAAATAAAAGAATTAGGGTGGTTCTATTTACTTAAAAAAAATTTACAAACGTTTCTTTAAATGTGAAAGAAGAACGGTATTTCCAATTTTATTAAAAACATAAATTGTTGTTCCATTTGTTCTTTATTTATATACGTTTTTATTAGCTCTATATTTATATTTATATATATATATCATATCATAGATATATATATTGCCATTTCTGTATTTATTTGAATAAATATTTTTGTTACCTAGTGATTAAAAGTTGGTTTCATATTCACTTATAAATCAATTGCATTAACTATTAACTATAAAGAATCGCTGCAAAATTAAGTTCTAATGAATTCGTTACACCTTAATACATTTGAGTTTACCACCACTTGACTTCAGTAATCTTATGTGCTTATACCTTTTTTTATTATAAAACCAGTGGTAATTAACGATTACTGACCGAGATAAACTATCCAAAAATCAGAATAATTGGTATGTAACTTATGGGAGATGGATGCCAAATAATAGTATTTAGGCGTTGTTAGACTTTTGTGTATGTCGTTTAAGAATATGTGGCAATATACAACCACACATACATGTATGAAATGTAAGCAGATATCTCATTGTGGGTCGAGACTAAATTTACATGAATAGTGAAGCAAAATGTTTTAAATATTTAACCAGATATGCTACCTATATAGACATATCTACTAAATCACTCAAATAAGTTTTCAATGCGCTTTGCTCAATATTCCAAAGCTTTGTTCATATTATATTTGATAAAGCAATCGCAGTGTGATCTGGTAGCAAGCATGGTAGCAAGCTAAAATCGAAATCTACCTTTTTTTTTCTACTAAACTGATAATTTGAAAATAAGTGAAGTATCTTAACAATGAATAGTAAATTACCTAATAACCATTACTAACTAATTAATACTAACTAATTAATACTAACTTGCTTTTACATCAACAAGAAATTATTTCACAAACATACTAATAAATAATATAATAATATAAAGCAATTAGGAGTCAATTACAAAAATCTTAGTATTCTATTTGGATGTCTCCATAGGTATATACCATTGCAGATACATATGTACTCATTTGAGATAATACAATATATAATAATAATAATTGTTAATTTCAATATCTTATCATTTAGTGTACATTCTAAAAGGAATTTCAATCCATTCATTCAATTTTCCAGCTAATGGGGACAACTGCTGAGTCCTTGCAGGCTATTGGGTTTTTCGGAATGTTGAACTACTAATTAAGTCCTACAAAGAGAATGACATAAATTAATTAATTCATTGCCACAGAAAACATATGCGTAAGCGTAATCTGATTAGCTGCTCAACGGACCTACTGCCAGAGGCCATTAATGTCGCTATTTCTACCTCGTCATAAATAAATACAAAGGAATTAGAAATGAGAGGAACTTATTGCACGCTCTTCCGATAATTCGAAGTGAATGACACCACATAATTTTTATCCGCAGAAAACTTTTGTAGCATTAGGACAGACAGTGAGTTTTCTCACATATACATACATACATACTCCGATCTAATGCACTAAGAATGTGTGTGTGTAGTCAAGTGCTTCCGGCCGCAAGTGAGAATGCATTAGACACACGTTACTTCTTGTGAGTGTGGTAATGTTGCGTAGTATTCAATTACCAAGACGCCCTTCTAACAATAACAACAACGACGACGGCAGTAACAACGAGGTTGCGCAGTAATAGCAAAAAAACAGACATATCAACACATCGCAGTTTTAGGGTGCCCGCATGGGTAGCAACATGCGCAGCAGTGGCTGCAGAGGTGACAACAACATTTGAGACAACGATAAGAACGCGATCAATTGGGGTGGAGGCACGTGGCACGAGCATTTTAGTTGAAGCAAAAGATTCGTTTATTGGTCCAGTAGCAGGAGCGGTGGTGGAAGCAACAACTGCAGCCGCAATAACAACAATAACAACAAAAACAACCCGTCATTACGTCAATACATTCCATTTCGGTCGTTGTCAAGCGAAACGAAATCAATCCCAATGCTATAATCGGGAAACTTTTAATTTCACCCTCGCGCTAGTCGGTGCCGCGCTGCTCCTCTGCTGTTTTGCGTCAAATAGTTTCGTAGCGGCAACGACATTATCTGAGGTTTCCACTGAAAGTGGCAATGACGTCCAACTCGATGTTGATGGCGGTATCGGTGTCGTTAATGGTTTAGCTAACCGTAAAGCGGGTGCGAACACCAACAACAGCGTGGACCCCTGCGCTCTTAAGACACAACGAAGCGTTGACTGCCATGCAACGCTTCCCCACGGCGACGACTACAATATCAATGGCAACCCTTACCATGTACAACAACCCATTACCAAAACTACAGTCGCGATTCAGCTCATACAATCTGCACCGCTTATCGACACCACAACTACCGTCAAATCTGTTGCCACCGGCAGTGAAACTAGTGAAATCGTGGCGAGCGACACCATCGCTCCACTGCTCTTCACTGGCGCCAGCACCACTGCTAACGTGTCCGCCGTGCAGGAGATTGTCGAAGTGCCACAGATTCCTGCTTATATACGCAACACAGCCATGTGCTTCTGCATAGCTATTATGACGCTGGGTGTTATTGGCAACATAATGGTGAGCATTTACTAATACATAAGTTTATGTGCGTTTATTTATTAGTAAGGGTCGGTTGTCATGGGATGAGGAACACTTCGTAATAAACCGCCACCCCACTTTCACTAGTTTGAGAACTTTCTAGGCAGGATTTAGGGGTCAGTATCAGCTTATATTCCTAACCATTAAATTTTTAGCTGACTATCAATGCGTGATAAGCTACATTTTCAGCATGTTTTATAATATTAATACTTTCCTGACACGCTTTGAAGCAAAGCATGTATACGTAACTTACTGAAATTTAACATTTAATGAAGGATAAAGATAAATTTAATTATTTTTATATTGAGTGAAAACAGCAGAGAAAGATATACAGTACTGAAAAGTACCTCTACAACGATGTATCACACTTTGCAGTCTTGGAAGAAACAAGAAAGCTATGAAAGAACCCGATTTTGACTACTTTCTGGATTCACCAAATTCACGAAATTTTAACTTACAATGCTCTCAAAGTAGGCTTTCAAGCTATGTAAAATATTGTAATAACAAAATTATTTTCATGACCCAATCTAATGTATATATATGTACGCAACAGTAGTACTCTCATATGAAGTACTTTGCGGTTATACGCTGCGTATGAGTAATCTAGTGCCGAATTTCGTTAAGTTGATTTTACTCACTTTCATTTTCGATTTGCTTGTCACTTCTCTCCACAACTTCGTTTAGGTGCCGATTGTTATTGTGAAAACCAAAGATATGCGCAACTCCACCAATATATTCCTTACAAATCTCAGCATTGCCGATTTGTTGGTGCTGGTGGTGTGCACGCCAACCGTACTGGTCGAGGTAAATACGCCACCGGAGACCTGGGTGCTGGGCCATGAAATGTGTATGTAAAAAATTTTTATTTCACATGTACATATACATATACACACGGTTTTGTTTAAAAAGTATATGAATTTGTTTATATGCAAACCGTTTTCCTTTAATTAAATATTTATTTTCTCTCCTCTCCCCGCTTCAACAGGCAAAGCTGTGCCATTTGTTGAGCTAACGGTCGCGCATGCTAGTGTGCTGACAATTTTGGCCATCTCATTTGAGCGCTACTACGCCATATGTGAGCCGCTTAAAGCCGGTTATGTATGTACAAAGGCGCGTGCCATACTTATTTGCATATTGGCGTGGGGTATTGCTGCTTTGTTTACAAGGTAAGAGTTTTTTTAATATGGAAAATAGTGTAAAACTGGCCACAATAATTGATCTGCCTTGAAAAATTCAATATGTTAGGTTTAACAAAACTGTTTTATGAAAAGTTTCAATAACCTTATAGTATTTTTTTTTCAATAGTCTTAAAGGAAATTTACTTTTTTTCTCGTCGCTGAACAAGTTATTCCAAATTTCAACTTGTGAAATTCCGAAAATTTTCATTTCAGATTTGATTTCAATGAATCGAACCATTACTTACCGCAGGTAACTGCAAAGCGGACGAGCTGGCAAGAAAAAGCATCCTTGCCCCGCTATCAGTGGAATGGACACAAATCGGAGCTCGGCACTCTTCGTGCGTTCTATTACAGGATAGCTGGCTTTCACGGGAGCTTGGCCAGTGCTGGGTAACCATTTGTTATTGCTCGGTTGCAATATCCTTTTGGCCCAAAGTGGACCACAAGAGGTGTAATGAGCTCTTCGCCCTTCTTTTGCTAGTTGTGTCCACGCGCAAAGGTTGAGAATCTTACCAGATGCCTGTTGTAGACGCTGTTTGGAAGAAGACGGGATAGAAACATCTCAATACTTCCTTCTTGATTGACTCGCCTTCAGGTTTATGTTAAATTACATTAACTCATTGGTGTAAACCTTAGAACCACCGTAGTGTTGCCACCTGTACAAGAATTAAAAGTTTTAAATCAAATGCTTCAATTTGATGTCCTTTGAATCAAACACTAAGACTTACAGTGAAATATTTTGGAAAATCTATAATTTAGACATAGCCTTAACTGACTAGAAACTTTACAATTTCACTTGCAACCGAGCTTACGTTCTGGCTTCCTTCTGATTTAATAGCTCCCTTACAAGCTCCTTTGCAAGCTTGGAACGTTCCAAGGTTCGAATTCCCTAAAAAACTGGTAATATTATTCCTTAGCATGATAGCAATAAAACCAATTCAAGAACAAGTTTCGGAAATTAGTTTCAAAATTGAAAAATATATATTTGTAAGTATAAATATTATATTATAACTCTCGACTGCCACCTTTCGTGTCCTTAGTTGAATTCGATTTTCCACCAATTTCAAAAACATTTCTCCAAATGGCGGTTGCCCCAAAGCAGGCAATGGATATCCCCAGATTAAATACATGTAATACAGTATTATCATTCACTATTATGAGAGCAGTGTGTTGCACATCCTCTTTATAATCAAGCGGAAACCACATCACCCTAACCTCACATATTGTTTTACGTAATTAATGATGAACTTGTGTCTTCAAGTCCTCGATTGCAATGAATATACTAAATTAATTACACTAACATTCAATTCACTTATTGTGGCATAATTTAGTATAGTCTTAATAAATTAGTAATACAAGTTTGTATATACCTGCATACATTTATATATAAGATCGTAGATAAAGCGTAGTAACGGCTCTAGCCTTTACGTAGTTGCCAAATACTAAAAACATTGAATTTGTACAGAATTAGTTTGAGTTTTCAATTTTATGAAATATAATTTAGCTTGTACATATGTATACACTCACATATATACATATTTAGATGTATTTGTTACCTTCGCGCTTTTAAAATGTTTATAAAGATTTCATTGTAAATTATTTTGTATTCATTCTTGTTGATATTGCCTGTAATTTGAATATTAATTTCATGCCTTTATCAAGTTTTTTGCAGCCATTACTTATTCTATGGATTGTATTGTTATGCGCCCATCCATTTAGCATGCCAAGCAAAAGCTATTAAACGGCTTTTTTCGAGATATATACCAACATATATATTTATATATATTTGCAAAAAGCAACAAAGCCAAAGCAGCGCATACATAAGGTGCCTAAATTGAGTTTGTATGTGTGTAGCTATTTAAAAATATTTGAATAAAAATTGTGTTTGCGCCCAAAAGTCACCCGATCGCCCTTAGTACCGTCATTATTTTAGTCTTCACCAATTTCATAATCACCGTCGGCTGTCAACGCGTGCCCATTACTAACCACCAAAGAACAAAAATAGAAAAAATAGACGCTTTTGTCCTTTATCAGTTTGCTGGCGTAAAGGTTATGGTTAATAAAAAAAATTAAAGGTTATTATTTCTTGGTTTATTTTTTTTTTTTTTGTTTCTTTTACTATTATCAACGCGACCCATTTTTATTTTCACTTAAATGCTATTTGTATTATTATAGTTACGCGGTCGCTCGTCGCCATTAGATCGCGCTCCTAAGCATACCCTCACAATGAAAATGTGGTAATCACATGCTATTAAGGGCTTGTGAGCACTGACCTTTACTACCACCCACTGTTGCTGCCGCCATTGACTTCATCAACTTTCGAATAGGCGTTGTTATCACACGGCCGATAATTGCACACTTCCACTTCCGGCTGTACGCTCTGTGACGGCCATAAAATGAGTTATATCAATATTTGGTGCTACCTAGTCGTTTCCTGAATCAATTATGTAGTAGGAATGAATTACTTATGCAAAATACATTGAAATTATTCTCTGGTTGATTAGGTAAATTTGTTTCGTCACTTTCATTAAAATTTCTTTCTCAAGTGCACGATTTATCCTTACTTGATTTCTGGTCTAAGGACTGAATATTCGTTGTTGAAGACTTTAGTCAAATGCTCACAGAACTTTATAGTGGCACATTCCTCTACTTCGCCTAATGCCATCAAAAGAGTAGCATTAAGCTTCTTTCCTCTTTTCTCTTAGTAGATTTACTTCTTCTCCACTCTCTGTCTTTATTGGTATTCACAAGTGTAAGAGGGGTTTCGTCTTCTTCTTCCTTTGCTGTTTCCAGCTTACAGTTCGTTGCTAATGGCTAAAGAACTACAAATTTTTTTCAAACTCAGCAATTCCAGAGCTGACTAAACACTCGTAGGCTAAACACTTCGTTCCTTTGTAAGAGAAAACTTTTACTTTGTTGTAAATATCATATTAAGGAACGAAGTTGTGATCAAGTGTTTAATGAGCTCTGGAAGTGCTGAGTTTGAAAAAAATGTATAGTTCTTTAGGCATTAGGGATGACCAATATCGTAGGTGGACTGAATGCAAAAGCTCAAGTTTCGAAGGGTTTCTGGAACAAGTTCTGGAAACAGTAAAGGAAAAGTAAAGGAAATAACATATTACAACAAAGTAAAAGTTTTCTCTTTTAAAAGCTCATTATTTAATTTTTTGTCCTACTATACAGAGATTCAAATACTCTCAAATACTCGCAGAGGGTTTCTCTGTGACAGAGCTTTTGTTATAAGGCTATCAAAATTATTTACTATCTTGAGATTATGACTATCAACACTTGTTGCTCTTTGGACTCAAAAAATATTTCGACTTGTCCGAGTTGATCCAATAAGAGAAATGCGAATTGCATCCACCTCATCTGTGTATTCCAGTCCATTCGACTTTAGAAGTACTTAAACTTTTCTGCTGGCATTTTCTATTAAGAGAATTTCTATTTCATAAAAAGGACGAGTAGGTGTTGAAATAGAACAAAGCAAAGAGAAACCATATATTGTTCCACGCATGGAATATAACATCGCTTAAATGTCCACTATGTTTTCTTTTAGTTAGTGGAGGTCGATTAATCTCAGTAAAAGTTTTCAGTTTACCAACAACATTTTCAGAAGAAAGTGTGGTCAATATTTGATAAAAAAAATTCGATATTCCATTGGGATAGATCATAGAATATAATAGTGAATCTTAAAGAAAGGGTAGACTTGGAACTAGCATTTATTTCACAAAACATATCTTACTTTAAATCCAACTTTAAAACTTACTTTGGGACTGTATACATGAAAAAAATTTTGTGCTATATTTTTAGTCCCATAATTTGGGTTGCCGAGTACAAATTCGTCGAGTACATTGATGGATCATCGGTGGCGGTCTGTTTGACACAAGCGGTCACCAATTGGACTATAGGATACTTTTTGATGACAATAATCGTTTTTTTCATACTACCTCTACTGATCCTTATCATACTGTACGCCATTATAGCAAAGAATCTAATCTCTAGCAATGGTCCAATGTTGCGTATAAGACCATCAAAGCCAGAGTTGAGTTTAAAGGCACGCAAACAAGTCGTACTTATGTTAGGCGCTGTCGTTTTATCCTTCTTCCTTTGCCTGCTGCCCTTTCGTCTGCTCACCATGTGGATCATACTCAGTTCGGAGCAGACCTTCTTCGAAATTGGCGTCGAACGTTATTACAGTCTATTGTATTTTTGTCGCATTATGTTCTATTTAAATTCGAGCATAAATCCCATTCTCTACAATTTGATGTCGACAAAGTTCCGTAAAGGCTTTTTGCGACTCATTTTGAGCACGTGGCAGAGAGCTGCCACGTCAATAACCTGCGGACGTTATAAACGCATACGTGCCCATACCGGCACCATAACTGGTGGGGCGACCAACACCAACACGAACACCTCGAATACGGCCACCAGCCATGCGACCACGTCCAGTATACTCTCACGCCAATCTAATCGCCGTTACAGTGATGACACCGTCAACACCAATTCGAGTACACGCACCGTCACAAAGACGCAAATACAAATACAAATGCACATACCATGCGGGCCGGACAATGAGATGTTGGCGATGTTGCATAGCAGTGCGACTGCCACGCTTGGAAATAAAATGCAACGGAATGGCGGCAATGCATGTGCGAGCGGAAGACGGAAGTCCACAACGAAGTGTCATAAAATGCAGTCTGCAATGAGCGCGGTAGATGAGTCGACGCCGGCCGCCACGAGTAGACGTTCGGTGCATGTCAGTTTCGATGACGAAGAGGCTCAAGCTCTCGAGGAAGCTGTTACGCCGACGTGATGAACGTTGAACGTTGACGTTGAAATGAAGAAGTAGCTCATTTCGAGGAGTTGCAAGCAAATTCTTATTACAGTAATATATTATATATTACAGTTATTTATAAGCACCCGAATGGATGCAAGTGGTGTGTAGTTGGCTGTGTTTTATGCGTATATGACTAACATATTTCTGTATATTCTGAATGAATTCGGAAAGTAACAAATAATAACAATAATAAAATTATTTTACGTAATAAAAAATTGCGGGTTAACCAAATTCTAGCATAAACATTTAGATTAAACACAGTTATATGTAATTTTTAATAAGTGTATTAAATATGTTTTTGCTAAAGTTAGGGATAACACATTTTTAATTAAGTTTTAATTGTCTGAGTTTCTGCATATTCAAAAATATAAAATCAGAATATTATAAATTATTTTGATTAAATTTCATAAAATATATTGAATAGTATATATAATGTGGATAAATTTCAGTTATTGACGTGATAAAAATAAAAAAATGTAAAACTCATTATCGCACATAGTTAAGAAAATATCGCCCACGTTCATAAGATATAAAATATATTTAAAATTGAAAGAATATAGTAATAATTCAAACTAAAGTGGTTTAAAAAAGATTTCGAAAATTTTTATTTCTAAATTATGTGTAGTCTTTACATTGAAGTTTATATGATAAATCCTCCTATAATAAAATAATTCTTAATTTTTTAATCAAGTATTTCTCTTATATCAAGTATACTCTTATAAAAAAAATCTATTTTAAGGTTTTTAATTAACTGAACCTATTTTTTCTATTCAATTCACATATTTGTTTATGAATTTTCAAACCTAAAAATAATGAAAATCACAATAGTATAAATAATTTCCACTTTTGAAAAATTTAACAAGATATATATGAAATAAATCACAAAACAACAAAAACGAAACATAGTTGACCGAAAATAAACATTGTGAAAAATCGCTTTTATTTGATTATATTGTGATTTTTATTAGCAAAATTATAAAATAATAGCTGATATGCAGGCTAGCAAAGAAAGCTTTAATGAATCGCAAAATGCTATCAATAATTTACAAATAATATATTTATATACCAAATAAATGTAAAACGTCGTGATATATGTTAACAAAAGAAACGAAAAAAGTATAATTAAATAATAGTAAATACGTACGTATGTATGTGTTAGTATAATTAGAAATACACTTAAATCAAAATGGAACCAAAATATTTAATACTTGTATAGTAGAGTAGTAGTATATAAGAACAAAAATTATTATAGTAAATTCATGTAAATCACAAATCCATATATTAGGGTGAGTATGCAGTGAGCATTAAATCAACATGCGAAACTAAACACTTCAACCAACGAGTATGTGAAAAATCCATTTAAATTGTGGCTACCTACTTGACCTACAAATCATTTAGAATAACTTATGTATGTATAGACATATTAATTTTCATGCAATCATAAAATTTAAAATAATATTTATAACCATATTTTGCTCCATACATTTGTACTTAATAAAATTATAAAAGAAGTACCAAAATACACTTAAAATAAGTTATATCAAAATAGAACAATATAATATTTAAATGTTAAGAAAGTTGGTGGATAGCCGTTTGAACTTGGCATTCTGGCACACAGTATATTAAAAGTGATTATTTTCGACCAAAATGTATATTTTCATACACAATAATACCACCGTCATACAATTTTAATGAAAGAATGCCCCAACCTGAAACATTTGATGAAACTGAACAGTTATATGTGAGATTTTAATTTGCTCATTACTTTTGTAATTATGTGGAAAAACGAAACAAAAATTCTATTATTATGGACCTATCCTTTCTAAAAAAAATTCCTCTTATTAAAATATCTACAATTTTTAATGTAAACATAATCGGTATTCAAAAATCCATTAAGTAAAAACCAAAGCATAACCATACTTTTCGTGTAACAGTAGTAGTAGTAGTAGTAATCCGTTGCAAGTTTTGAAATATTATTGGTGTACATATATCTAAATACTTAAAACAGTATGTTAAATAAATATTAAAATAAAAATATTACAATAAAATTATTTATGCTAGTTTAAATATACAAAGATACATATGTACATACATATGATTGATATCTATATGAAAATATTTTATTAAAAAATATAAATATGTTATGATGCCTGAACACACTGTGCATATTCTTCAACTGGTAAAAGAGCATATGGAAAAAAGTTAGCCCCTTCGCTACATTAAGTCAGTTAATATTTTACATTAATACACTAATAATACACTTAACATTTCCTCCTTTGCGCTCTGAAAAATTTTCAGCATCTTTCTCTCTTTTCCCTCGACAATATGTTATTAAGTAATTATGACTCTCCTGCTCCACATTTATATGTCTATATGTAGTTCTGCAAATATTTCTTTTTCCTTCAATATTTCTCAATTTGGTCTTTAGGGATAATCGATTTGTGTTTCCAAAAGTTCTATCCGTCAATTTCATCATTTCATTTATTTCCATTTACGTCTAATCCATTACCACACTATCCATCTCATAAAGCTAAGGTATCTATGTATATTATGTGCATGCTTTGCAACTCTCGATTTTTACTTCCTGCATGCCTAGCAACTTTTTCCTCAGCTCCGCCTGGTTTCATATTAAATATCATTATGTGCATATTATGAACGCATTAGATGTAGATGTAAAGGAAAGCCACCAAAGTTGCGCATTTTGCATGATTTCTAACCCGTTTACACTTCTGCTTGGCTAAACAAAAATTTGCGCATTCACCATCCATATTACAATAAACAAATAAAGAGAAAAACTAAACAGCAAATAAAGGAAATAGCAAATAGCAAATAGCCAATTGACATGGACATACTAGGAAATGCCTTCACCAACTGGTCACAGGATAACATTCATCCTTTGAAGCAGTAAGTACACATTTGTTTGCCTCTTGAACTTATCATATATATAACAGTAATGGTATACTCTACTGTTATATCGCTGAGAAAAATGTTGACAGAAAATAAATATCAATACAATTTCATTCAACTAATTTAAGTAGTTTTATTTGTCCGCCCAACAATACATAAATCTCAGAACCCTACTTTCCGAGGCACCGAAGGAAGCACATCAAAAAAAGTTCAAATACGGCCGGGCAGAGGTGTGTTTGTTATAGAATGTCTAGCAACTAGTCACCAGCAGCTCTCAAAAACATATTTTGGAGAAATGTAATTTTTTTGCGTATGGAAAAAAATCCTTAAAAATCATTTGAAAATATTTTCCCAAGCTTCATGATGCTGTTCGACCAGCTGTTTATCTGCAAGAACGAATAACGAATTCTATAACGATTAAAGATTTCATAGAAAATTGTGTTTTTAACAGACAAAGTGAAAGGAACTGTGATAGATTTCAAAAAGCAATCTCTATAGATTATTGTTACAATACTCAGTCCACATTGGACCAAATATTAATAACATATTTTGGTCGATTGAAGAGCTAATAACTGAGAATTTTTGAACTTTTGATTGAGCTTTGTTCATTAGATTCATTTAAACTACGTTAAATATCTGTTAATACTGATAACATTGAAAATCTTTACACAAATTTCCAAGGAGTCTTCAACAATTGCGAATGACAATTGTGATTTTTTTTTTAGATAAATGGAGACTTCATCAAAGAACGCGTCGTTTTTTTTTGTAAAAAGAAATGTATTTCGGATAAGACGCGTCTCTCGCGCTTTTCAAATATAGTGGAAAGTCAACAAAAGGCCGGTTAGATTTGATCTAATGAAATTTAATACACATCTCTGCATCTCTGAGGAATCCTTTTCACAATTTTTACCTATAAAAATAATATTAAATTTATTAACTGGAGCCACGCAGAAGCATAACCGCTACAGTCGAGTTAAGAAGACTCGAAAACATTAATATTTAGGGTATAGAAATATAAATAGTTGAGGACAGTAAATACTGCTAAGAAAAAAGGTTTTGAAAGACAAAAAATTCAAAATGTAATGTCATAAAATGAAATTACGCACTTTTTATGAAAACGCACTTTAATAAATAAAAATCAAGAATTAAATTTTCTTTTTGTACTAAAAAATTTAAAAAATGCAAAAAAATTTACTACATATCAACTTTCTACCAGCACTGTTAATATTTACATACATATGTGTACATGTGTGTATTTAAATACACACCTAAGGAATTCGACAATACAAAATCGAGTCAAGTTAAAAAGCGTATTTCCATCCAAATCCCTACTCACTCTTATGTGCCAATAGACATGCATTCTGTAGCCGAAACTATAAATCCGTTTACACATGGGCAAAACAACAACAACAACGTCAAACAAATATCTGAATAAACACCCTTTCAGAATTTCCTTAGAAAAACAATCAATTTTTCAGTCTATTAGACCGAAATGATTACATGAATGCTGGGCCATACAATGCATGAGGAGGACACAACAACAAAAAAAAAATATTTCTAGGCATTTACATTTATACCGCACACACACTTGCGCATACGAATGTATTTAAATAAAAGCCATAAGCGCATAAGGCACCACTGTAACGTTAGGATCCCAACAACAAATATATCTGTGAACATCCCTTTGTATGTACGCTTGAAAGCAGGGAATGAAATTGAAACTGAAGTATCATACTTAAGAAATCGAAAACTTCCATGCAAAAATTGTAAGCTACTGCAATTTCGCATAACGGACACCATCCGGAGTCCGGACGGCGAAGCACATGGCACGCGTGCTCTCAGTACTTTGCTTGATATTGTTGCGTGTGAGAGTGTTTTGATGGCATATCACCAAACATGATTTAGGTGGCTGATCAAGAGTAATCAAGGGCATACATATGTATGTACACGCATGAATGTTTCCACACTTGCCGCTAATAGCGTTACATGTTGATTGTTTTTATTGTTGTTGTTGCTACTACTGCTGTTGCTGCTACTGCTGCTGTAGTCATCAACCATTCGAAATGGAATTTTATGATATTGTTGCTGTTAATTTCGCCATTCCGAACAGCGATTGTTGTTGTCGTCAAATTTATTTCACCATTTGCTATGTGTACGTTGCTATTATAATGTGTCATTTACAAAATAAATCGAAATTTATACATTGTACCAATTTATGCATGTAAGTATGTTCCCTCCTTTATTTATGAGGATTCGTTGTTTGCATTCTTGTTGATATTTTGCTGTTATTATTGTTGTTGACACTTTCATTTAACTGCAAGTATGTTGACCATATCGGAGACCCAGCTGCTCCGTTGCTTCTTGGGTGGTAAGAGGAAATCGCGACAGAGCATAAAACTTGGCTTTAGCGTTGAAAGGGAAAATGTAATATTTATTGACAAAATGTACATACATTCATACACACATACATATAATACTTACTTATGAACATGCATACTTATGTTTGTATGTATGTGTACATCAGTGCATTGGCGGAGCGCGATATTGGGGATGAGATATCCCTTTTATTTATACTGATGTTTACTTTAGATTTTATCCCCCTGACTTTACTTTGGACCTTCTATTTGGTGTGGATATATTGACATGATTAGAAACTGGAAATTGGGAAAAACTGTTCATATGTTCCTCTTGTCCCATAAACGGAATATGATAATCTCTGTCTGACCAATATTCACTCATATCGGTAAAGCTCAGACTTATTCTAATAACGTTAGACGAAATCGGTACATGGCTTCTCCAGAGCCCCATATAATGAATATAAGAATCTCTGTACTTTGTCCGAATTGTCGAAGAATATTACGAGATGATAACAAATACTGCTGAAATTAATCTACACTCTTCGTTTGCCTCTCATAAATCGAATAAGATAATTTCCGTCCTTTTGGATAATTTTATCCCTTATATATCGATAGGTATACGAGATATCTAAATAAAATTAAAAGGTGTCAAAAATGGATGACTTCAGTTCATATTCTCTCTCAGCCCCCATGTAACGTATAAAATAATTTGCGTCTATAAGGTGTATCCTAAAGCATATATGTGTGTATGTATCTCAAGACAATAAGTTTGATAACTTAGGAAACCATGAAAACCTGTAAAATCGGTCCATAAATTCAGAAAATAACAAATACTAATTTCCGAACCCACATTATATATAGACATCCTTAGATATTTCACACTAATTTTAATTCTTACTAATTTCGCCAGCATTTAATATTATGCTATAACCACACTTGGTCTTTCCTTGCATGTTTATAAATATACAGATTTACAACTTATAAAAACTTCTTAGCATTTCTAGAATCTTTGACCAATCAGGGTTTCTAAAACCCCATATTTCCAATTCCCCCCAAACTCGTTTGGACAAGCATGTGGTATTAGCTCTAATTCGGTACGTTTATTTAAGCATTTCATAAGCATTTTGGAGTATATTAGAGGATATTTGCAATTTTCTTGTAGCCACATTCGCTTTATTATCACATTAAATTGCATTATTTATTACGTCATTCGGACAGCTTAATTTCGCATAGAAACCCACTTTTACAAGCATAGACGTAAGCTTGCGGTTGTACGAATGTTCATCGAGCTTTATTTTCGTGCAGCTACATGAACATACATACACACATGCATACATACAATAGCATATATTTGTATGTTTTATGTGGCGAAGTAAGTATTTAAAATAAAAATACCACCTCGTCGTTTAGAACATCGCATGCTTTATCTAACAGTACATTCCCGTTTCTTGTAGATATTGATGTAATTTCCGTTACAATGATTAAAAACCTTAATAATTGATTAATGTAAATGACCGTTTATTGGGTAGCTCGAATGGTGATGAAAGCAAAATGGTAAAATTAAGAATTCTACAATTTATGTTTTTGCTCATGAAAATAAATGCACTTGCTTATTGATTGCCGACAACGAATTTTTAAATGTGTCAATCAGTTTTTACCGCTAGACCTTCGTTAACAGTTTACTTATATGGATATGGGACAACCATTTGTATACAGTTTATTTGTTATTATGCCACCATCCACTTACAACAACACACGCACCGCTTAAAATTTAACGGGAAACCCTGAAAACCACAGCTTTGTTGTTATTGTTAGGTATTTTGTCCGAATCCACATAGTATGGATGACTTGATTTTGATTAGTTTTTCTTATACCCTAGCAAAGCTATAATCGCTGTTTACTTCTGGCCATGTGACGTCAATAGCATACCGACACAGGCGCATACACAAAACACATACAAACAGGTGTGAAGAATTTTTACTAGCGCACACAAAGCCAAAACAATCCGATAATGACTAATGAGTATGTACAAGGAGTAAAGCACTTCAAGTAAAGTTAGTGGCGAAAAGACCAGAGAGTTGATTGAACTGAAAAAGTAATATAGACATATCATACTATTACTTAAGAAGTTGTGGAAGCTTCTGTTGGTTTTATTGCAACTAAAATGCAATTTAACGACTTCGTCAAGCAAGCGATGTATAAATAAAGAAATATTATTTTAGCTTTTAGTTGGATTAATAAAATGTGCACGATGAGATTCCGAACACTCGGAGCATCCTTTCATTCTTATGTTTACGTTGTTGTTGTTTTAGCGGCAGAAAGCAATCCAAAATAATTTTGAGGAATGCTGCCGTGTTGACAATCCTTGGCCGGATAAAAGTCCGTTCGGATTACGTAGACCCGACTGTCGTAGAAATAGCCTTTTTTACGTCATTATAGTCACTAATGGGTTTCATAAATCTCCGTAAAGAAGTATTAAAAAACCCACTGCAGAAAATTCAGTAATTTAGAGCAAACTTTTGTAAGGCGTTAAAGCCTCTCCATTGTCCATTGTACATTTGTACATCATAAACTCAATCTTGAAATAAGCAGTACGTAATTTCCTATACAATCCGGTCTGGGTCGGAAATAAGAGAACAAATGAAAATATTTTTTCTTCAAAACATTTCTTTCGAGCAATATATGTTGTCCAGAAGTACGCGAGTACATCAAATAAATTCTTTTAATAATATCATAACAAGTCTTCTGCGAAGCATTTCGGATTTATAGTTGATCAATACCTCCCCCTCCTCCTCTAGTAATATTATATTTGGCAAATTTCTTCAAATAAGGCTTATGTCAATCGTACTTGCGTACAACAAAAGCTTCCAATCCATATACAATCATTATAGTTGTGATTAAATTTTATTCATCAATCATCAATGCGATTACATATAAAAATATAACAATAAGTGTTAAACATTTACTATTTCACGCATACACCTATCTTTTTATATTAATTTGACACATTTATTAAATAACATATAAAATAATTGTATAGAATATAGTTTTGTGAAAAAATATTTGTATAAAAACTTTTTATTTATTGTTTTGCAACCCTGTGTATAATTGGCGTTTAGCACCACTACAGACATAACTACAGCTATGTGTCAGTATCCTTTTAGCGCGAATATTAAATTTTATTACAAACAGCTGAAGTCAGAGTATTTATAATAAAATATTTTCAATTTATATTTAGTTTATAGCATGCAGCCACCGCAGCAAAAATTCCACCAATAAGCCAATAAAGATGAATCTTATTGTTTGCTTTTGAATAAGGGTTTTGATTACAAAAAAGTTTTTTTATACTCTCGCAACATGTTGCTACAGAGTATATTAGTTTTGTTCATCTAACGGTTGTTTGTAACACCTAGAACTAAATGAGTTAGATATAGACACATATATATATATATATAATTGATCAGGATGAAAAGACGAGTTGAAATCCGAGTGACTGTCTGTCCTTCCGTTCGTCCGTCCGTCCGTGCAAGCGATAACTTGAGTAAAATTAAGATATCTGGATGAAACTTGGTAGACGTGTTCTTTGTCTCAGTAAGACGGTTGGTATTGCAGATGGGCGTAATTGGACATCTGCCACGCCCATAAAATGCCATTAATCGAGAACAGATAAAGTGCTATAACTAAGCAGAAAATTAAGATATGAACGTGTTATTTGGTATAGAGGTTATGAGGAAGGCGGAAAATATTAGTGAAATCGAATAATAACCATGCCCACCTTCCATATAAAGAAATGTAAAAGATTATGTAAAAAACTATTAAAAGTGCGTTAAAGCGCTGAAGGAACACGTCAGAAACATGAAATCTTGTTGCAAATATGATATGGAAGGATTGCGTAGGAATCCGTGTAAAATTTTGGTGTTGTATGGCACCGCCCATTTTAGGAGAAATGCCATATCTCAAGAACGCCTTAACCGATGGCGATGGAATTTTAAAACGATTAAAATTTGGTATGTGACATTATATTTGCATTCTTATGTCACATTATGAAAATAGACGAAATAGGATAAAAACCACGCCTACTTCTATTATAACACAATTTTAAGTTTCATCTGATACTTTCACTTTAAAGTAAATTAACCAGGAATCAATTAAAATATTGGAATAAAGCTTTTCTAATTATTAATTTTCCATGATAATAATGTGATCGGGTGTCAAAAATGAGTAAATACTTCCCCTAGCCCCCATATACTTAATATAAGGATTTTCAATCTCCCTGTAGACTTTATATCATAATAACGGCTAATATATGAGTTATCTCTTTGAAATTCAGAGAGCATATTTTTCTGATGACAGTGTGTCCATATGTTTAAAATGGATAAAATCGGGTAAACACTTCCCGTAGCCCACATGTACCTATTATAAGGATTTTCAACCCCTGGGTAGACTTTATACCATATATTTTGGTCAATATGTAAGATATCTTATTAAAAGTAAAAAAAAGCAAAATTAAGTGAACGTGTAGTATCAGATATACCATAGTTTACTGCCGAAAATGTGCGAAATCGGTTTACGAATTATCCCAGCTCACATATACTACATATAATGATTTTCGCTATTCTAGCAGACTTTATGCCAAATATGTCGGTCACTGTGTGAGTTACCTTCAAAAAATTGCTTGCAAACATGTTCCCTAATATACCTAAACAATGAAGAGTTAATGTGATCAATGCAGATCTTACTCTATCCAAAATATGCCCGATATAAGAATTCCCGACTTTCCATCTGACTTTAAAACGTTTATGTTGGTCAATATGTGTGGTATTTTAATGAAATTAAGTGGATATGTTTTCTTAAACACAATGTGACTTCGCGCTAAATATGAAAGAAATCGGTCTAGACCATGGTCTAAGCGGCTTATTCCTAATACAATGATTTCCTTTTCTCTGGTTTCCTTTGTCCTCATGTATCTAATATATTTATTAAACCACTTTGGTTGAGTTTATATCGCATATATCACTTTTGAGTTAATATGCTAGATTTTAATATAAATATCTCTGACACGAAGCAAAATATAACAAAGAAAGTACATGAGTCTATGACCTGTAATATAAGTTAATAAGATACCAAATATGATTGCAATCCATTGACAATTTCGTCGAATAATTAGTGTTGAATTCTTCCGCAACATTTTTTTATATAAAGTTATGCCAGCACCCGAAAGCATATCCCCGCCTCTGATCCTTGCACATTGCGAGAGTATATAATGTTCGGTTACACTCGAACTTAGCCCTTTCTTACTTGTTTATATTAAATCTTGTCGCCAATAATTTGGGTCTAGATTGTCCACACTTTCTAACCGTTAAATTTTTGTTGCGGTGTGATGGCGGATACGCAAATACTGTATTTATTTATTAATTCATTAAAAAAGATGTGGTTAAAATAAAGAAAAGAAATCGTGTTAAGTTAAGTGAAGAAATTTTCATTTTAATTGCTTGATCAAAGCAAAGAAGTGCTCAATTGAAATGAAATAATAATTGCAAATAATAGTTCAATAAATCTCTATGTGGTAGTTGTGTTAATAAAACAACGTTTATGCGCGTGAAAAGTAATAAAAATAATGTGTTTTGTGTATATTCTGAAGTGAATGAGCGAAGTGATTGTACTATAGTTTATCAAATAAATTTACATAAAAAGTATTCAACGCGAAAGATTTATATTTAAAAGCCAATTCTGATATGAAAACGCATAGGCAGGTAAGTTGAGCTCTAAGTAAATATGGCCTGTAATTTATGTGGAATTATCGTATTAAATTCATTAGATGGTATTCGACGTGTGTTAACAATTGTTTTCATTTTCTTTTTATACCTAATTTTACAACAATATTTGTAATTTTTGCTACACCTTAAAATAATTGCGTCGTTCCCTTATCCCGCTTTAAATGACGGCTTTGGATTATAGATGTACAGTGAATTGAATGTACATAGGTGTTATTCACTTGCATGCATAACCTGTCAAACGCCACAGTTTCGGAACTTAAACAAATCCTCAATACAAAATATTTATTCTGTAATATGTATATAACAAAACCACATCCGGTATCACACATCAATTATTTACTTTGATCATAATTTTTTTACTATTCGCCAGTCCCATCATACTAATTGCAACCTTTCGCATGGAGCGTTACTACGACAACACAGAGGTGGCTGTGTGCTTCACATCAGCGGAAACATTCTGGTCGGCATTTTTTTTCATCGCTTGCATTGCAGTATTCTTTTTATTGCCCTTCATCGTATTGGTATTGCTCTATGTAGCGATCGCATACAAACTTTTACGTCGCAACATTGACTTTCATCGACCTACCACAGCCGCGCATGTACGGTCCACCACTTGCCTGAGCTCAGTTATCTTGCGCCAACAATCGTTAAACAAACTGCCGCTACAGATGACACGCAATGACACTGATAATAATCGTAGCGGCGCATTAAATATTGGCGCAAGCGCTCAACAGCTACGTATAAGTATGCGGAAGCATCGCAAACAGGTGATTTTTATGTTAGTTGCAGTTGTCGCCAGTTTCTTTCTTTGTCTTTTACCATTCCGTGCTTTCACCTTGTGGGTTATCGCTGCATCAACAGAGGATATCGCCGCACTTGGTATTGACGGTTATTATGGTGTTTTGTACTTTTCTCGCATAATGCTATATTTGAATTCGGCTCTTAATCCAATACTCTATAATCTTATGTCATCGAAATTTCGCACTGGATTTTGGTGTTTGATTATTTCTTGTTGCAACAAACATAGAAAACATACTATCGGACGTGGTAATAGGCGAACGACCGCAATGACAACAACCAACCGTCGGAAAACGGAATCCAAACAGCCGGGAATTTACGAGCAACGTCGTTTAAAATTCAAACGCGAATCAACATTTGTTGTGAGTTCGTCTATTTCCACTTCTTCAGGCACGGAGCGGAGCACTAGCGTTACTATACTAGCAAATCGACCTGTTATGGTTCCCCCATCGGGTGTAGGTGCGGCAATAATAGATATAACCAGAAGTACTATATCAAGTGCATGCCCTTTGGAAAGTGATGAAAATGACAAAGAGGGAGATCTTCACACTTGAGTTTAGTAAAATTGCAGTTCACTGTATGTATGCTCATGCAGAAGTTTCTCTTATGTAAGACTGAAAAACCTCTAAGTCAATAATTAATGTTTTTACTTAAGCACTTAAGTACATCCAAAGTTAAATATTTTACGCATTCTTCTTCAAACATATGATTGTAAGATATTTATGGTAATAACATATGCATATGTATTCAGATGTATAATATGAAAACTGCAGCGTAAATGAAAATATGGCATATACAAATATATATAGTACTTAATTAGTTATTAATATTCTCACCAATAGTTGAATGCAGTGGAAGATCACAAGCCAAATAATTATGTTTTATCGAGTTGTGAAGCAACTGTTGGCTTAATAATGTCGAACCCCTGTCGCTACAAGATATATATGAAAACACAGATTATTTTTACTAATTTCATTTAAATTGCGTATGTCGTGTGTACTTTTTATTTATTATGGTAATGAACTAATATTTGCAGCAATTCAGTTGGCCAGTGAACCAATAGAGGTTGGCTGGACATCTAAATTATCTAATAAACACAAAAATTTATATACTATGGATTTTTAATAATTATAAAATGATAGGGGAATTTTCAGACGCCCCGAAAAGACATTATATCAAACTCCATTACTACGATACGCTCACACTTTAGCTAATTCCCCGCATTATTTCTCATACCATCCATATTTACGCATTTGTTTACATTTAGGTTTTATTTAAACATTAGTTATTATAAGTATCTTACTTAATTTTTTTCGCGTATTTTGTTGTGGTTTCATATTATATGTTCGCTGTCATAACATTACTTTTTGTTGCTATGTACTTAAAAAACGTGTTTTGTTTAATTCTTGTTTCTTTGTTGTTGTAAACATCTTGATTTGTCCATCATCATCCGATCCATTTCGTTACCATCGTTTATATTATCATCATTTCATTGAAAATGTATTATAGCTTAGCAGCATAATCATTTGTTTCTTTATAATCACCATCTTTGTTGTGATTTCTTCTTTTATTTTAATTTTTTTTAGTATAATAAAATAAAGTATGTATATGAGTTCACAATCGGAGTTATTCAGCAGCAACCTGATTTGGTGTTCTCCACCGGACGTCCCTGATCAATTTTAACTTTACTGGCGTTCTCAGCGGCACTTGAAGGCGGCCCAACACGATTCTTTATCTCGGCAGCCATCGTCAGGAAAGCCTGTTCAACATTCGTTGCGTTTTTAGCTGAAGTCTCCAGAAATGGAATACCCAACTGACTTGCGTATTCCTAATTGAGTAAAAGTAAAATGAGGTTTTATTAATGCACTTGAAAAACATACAAATGAAAGAAAAAACTCACCGCTGCTGTATTTGTATCAACAACTTTCTTGGTAGTCAAATCACATTTGTTGCCTACTAGCAACTTGTTTACATTTTCGCAAGCATATCGCTCGATTTCCTCTAACCATTGCTTTACGTTATTAAACGACTCCTGGTCTGTGCAATCATAAACAACAATAATACCGTGGGCGCCACGATAATACGAAGATGTAATTGTACGGAAGCGCTCTTGTCCAGCGGTATCCCACTGTTATAAAGACAAAAAATACTCCTGCATATAATTTTGGTTTTATTGAACAAATATAAACTCAAACTTACAATTTGCAACTTTATGGTCTTGCCGTCTAACTCAATGGTTCTAATTTTCTGTAAAGTAATTTTTGGAAAAAAAAAATTTTTTTTTTTTATGGAGCATTAATTGTATTCATTATATACTTACAAAATCTACACCAATTGTGCTAATATAGCTTTCTGTGTATGTATCATCAGCGAATCGCAACAAAAGGCACGATTTACCTACGCCCGAGTCACCGATAAGCAGTAATTTGAACAAGTAATCACTAAAATTAAAAAAAATTACATATTATATAAATGTTTAAAAAATGTTATAATTTAATATATCTAGTAAGAATGTTTTAAAGCATATGTAAATTCAAAAATACTACAAGTTTTACGCAGTATTTCGTACGTTTTACTATAGTAATAGTACTAGTTACGCATTCCTAGTACTCACTCTACTTTTCTTTCAATTATCCTTCGAAATTTATTGTTTTGTTTTCAATACTACCGCGAAACCTTGACAGTCTTCGTAGGCCATATTTGACTGTTGTCATGTTTAAAACATTTAAACCAGTTTTCTACCTGGTAAGGAACACTATTTACCAGAGCATATGTGCGAATACCTACACCTACAACATGTGTTTTCACTCCCTTAAGTAGAGTTTGATTCCAAATCGCATGCATACATATGTACATATATTATGTTAAGGATTGGTTCAAAATTCGGAAATGAGAAACTCACAAACAAGTATGGATTTGGTAATGTCAACCTTACAGAACCAAGCAATTAGGTAAGAAAATGCATATGAAAATGTTTAGGTATACAAATAAACAAATTTTTAACATATATATATTACATTGTATTTTCAAGTCAAATAACCGTACTAAATTTAGTTAAAGTTTTCAAAAAAAACAAAAACTAAACATCGTATACAATCACTTTTACAAGGATTGGATTCTAAACTACGCAAAATATTCTATTGCTACAAGGACACCATTAACTAGAATGTCTACCAACTATACATAACTTATGGAATGGATGTTAGGATATTGTTTAGCCTAAATAAAAATTTCTCATAATCATGTGCCTACCGAAATGCCTGTAACCGTGTATATATATATACAATTTTCGTAAATTTGCCTTTAACATTTCTTCCACTTATATACACATAACAATACATCAGGGTATGAAGTTGTGGAGATCAAAACGAAAAAGTGCAATACACAAAATAGAAAAAATGAAGCAGGGTGGCAGGCAATAATAAGGTAATATACGCAATGTTGCTGGGGTAGAGTATATGATAGAGGGAACGGCTCATAGTGAGCATGAGAGCGGCAACATATCTCTCTTTATAAGTGACTCATCCGCCCCATAATTCCATACTACATAACTTCCATAACGATATTGTTATTAACAATTAATTCGCTATATTTTTAATATAATATAAAAAATTACAACATGAAATCAACTTCCGATGTAATCCTCTAAACAATTTTTTTCTTATTAGTGTAAACACTCCCTACATACGTATGAGTACTATGTGCCACGAAGAATACTCCTATGCATAAGTGCGACGTTGACGGTGAATATGACGCGGTGTGGATAGACCATCGTTATTTTAATTGTAATGAAAATGACGTCGCAAAAATTTTTTAAATCTTTTTGGAAAATATAGAAATAAGATAAATTGAAATAATATGATTACACTTACTATTCTGGATTCATAGCGGACATTTTTGTTTTGAACACTAAAAACTTCGCTCTAGGAAAACTTAAAACGTTTTCTAATTTTCTGCTCTCGTACACGAATTTGAACTATTGTTTTTTGTCTTCTATTGCGCTAATCAAATGATTTTTCTTTATTCAGCTGAGCCACACTTCCCACTGCTGTTTGTCACTTCAGTGGATGGTGTTATATATTCTTTTTTTTTAATTGATTCGCACTGCAGAAAATATTTGAGCTTAAATCTTTTTACGTAGACTTTTGTATTTACTTTTAAGACAACTGGTTTTCTGTGAGATTATATTGCAAATGAATGCTACAAATTTTATTTTTCGCTCGACAATTTTCAACTACAGTAATGACGACGAAAGAACAATGGCGACGAACAAATCACGATGATGAAAATTCACTTGCATATCTCCCTTCCACGCTTTCAATCACATACTGCTATCTTTATCACACACAAAAAGTAGTGCAATTTTTTGACACATCAGTAACATATCGATAAGCGATTATTATTGTGACTGCCATTTTATGAAAACATGCTTAAAAAATAAATTCTTTCACTTTTAAACGAGAAAAATAGACAGTGTAACGAACGCAAACATGTAAGATGAAACTCTCATTTGCAATTACAAGTGTAACAAATACATCTTATTTAAGTAAAGTAAATCATTTTATATAATGTATTGATAATTTTTGCACTTAATATTTTGTCGGGTTCGGTGGGTGGCGTAAGCGAGTAAACGCTATGGCTTACATTAAGGTATAATATATTTATACCCTTATTTATATCTTCACACAATTAATAATTATTTTAAATAACATTGCATTTCTGACAATTTCATCCAGCACATGTAAATGTTTAATACATTTTTACGAAATATTTTAACCTAAAGCTATCTTAACCACTGTTACAATGAACTGCCTTACCATCACGGTGGAAACTTGTCTTAAATCGTCATATCCTTGTTGCGTAGCATTTATACCGCTAGTACGTAAGGCGTAGGTTCGAATTCATTACATGAAATAATTGGAATTATTTATACAGTTATTGATAAAACATTGACCCGATCAAGCAATGATAAGACATTGTCACCCGAAATGGGTTGTTGGTGTTTCCGTAGAAATTTAAAACATTCTCAAAAATTTTTGGAGAATACTATCGAGATGACAGTCTTTGACGAGATATAAATCAGGGTCTGTTCCGGTTACAATGAGACGACTGTCGCACATACATAGAAGAAAACATAGAACTAGATAGCTTTATTTGTTTAATGTAAAAAAAAGTCGCCGGATTAACGCAGTTTTAAATATATGCCTTTTGCACACATATACACAATTATTTATTTGAATATCAGCGTGATTTTGAGTGTAATTATGTAGGTAATATACATTCACTTATTTCTACAATAACTTTACAAGCACTTTAACAAATACTAATTACTTTTCTTGTATAGTCATATGTGTAATTATGCTGAGAATTATATTAACATAACAATGAAAAATTCGAAAACTGATGGATCGACCACCACAAACTCTATTGCTAAACCATCCAAGGAATTGGCATGGCGCTTGCAACGTATTACCAGTTGCAAACGTAAAATACACTTACATACATAAATGGAATGCATAGATGGCAGCAAATATTTATTCCAACGAATTCAGCGTCAATAACTGCTTGAGCACCTTTGTTTGAGATGTTTCGCGTATCTCTCCAGCTAAAAACATTTCGTCTACAACCGTGTACACTTTATAGAAGTTGAAGACTAGGTCTAATTCACATACGTTATGGAAATATTCATTTAGAACTTCTACGAAATTGTGTATCGCTTCAAGATAGCACAAATTATTGTCGTTGACATCAACGCATATGCAGAAATAAAGACCGGCGTAACGACGGTATACAATTTTAAAATTTCTAAACTGAAAGTGAAGAAATAGTTAGATGATTGTTGCTCCTTGTTCGGAGGAATTTCAAAATACCACAATGAAATAGTACTGTATTTCGTGGTAACAACAAACAAAAAGAAAACATTTAATTTAGGTACTCACCTCCACAAAATTGGTATGCTTCGCATCTCTTACAGTCACCACTGCATGAACCTCTTCAATCAGTTTTTGCTTCTCGTCATCATCAAAATTCATATACCATTTCGCTAAACGCGTCTTACCAGCACGATTTTGTATCAGAATAAAACGAATCTGTGAAATAAATATAGTAAATAATAATGGCTATAAGCTAGTGCAACGCCCCCTCTTTGCCTACCATCTTTTTCAAAGAATCTTGCTTTTTTATCTATTATTCCAGCAAGTAAGTAAATTCAACCAAACTATGATAATGAATTTCACTGATTTTTTTTATTTCATTACACCAATTCGGGGTTGCTTACTTAGCAGTTTTTCAGAGATGCTTTTAATCTAATATTTACATGAAACTCCTTACAAACAGTGTACGTCAACATACCGCACAATTATGCTGAAAACTTAATTCAGTAATATTTTAAATTGAATTTCCATCTAACATATAACAACAAGTGTATAAGAAGTACATAGTTCCATATGTCAATCATATGGAATATTTAATTAAAATAATTACATCCGTTCTTCAATTTACACCATATCATGAACAAGAAAATTGTAGTAAATTACTTCGTCGAGAAATGAGTATTATTACATCAATTATGATATATTAATAATAACACACTATGTGTGCTGTCTTATAGAATACCAATATCCTAAAAGATTTCTAAATAAAATTAATGTGACTGTGGAATTTCATTCCCTTTCAACGTTACGTACGTTTGTCGACAAAATTATTTGTCCACAACTTATAACAGTTTACATATACAGGAAAATGAAGATAGGTTTACCACTAATTGGGAAAGTTATCTACGAAGTTATCATCATCTATCAGCCCTACACATACACAAGAATTTCGGTTAGTTTTGTCAATTCGGCCTTAAGAAACTCATAGAACTTTTAACAGAAATTTCTGGTAGCGCTCTATGGTAATTAGTGAGAGATTTCACTGATAGTTGACTTGCAGGATAGTCTTATAAAGAGGAGTGACTACACAATTTTAATGGTTAATGTTATGGAAAGTACTATGGATAATATAGCATCTCTAATAACATATGATCACTGATACTACCAATGACATTTTAAGTATTTATAAAAGTTTGTTTTAGAATATTTTGAAACGCGTAAGGAATCAAACGACTTGTTTGAAAATACAGTGATAATGTTATTAATGTTAAATCGGTATATATTTCGTGGCCTGGGTCAAAAGTTGTGGGCCAGAAGTTATACAGCAGCAGTGGACGCACAACAGGAATTGGCATTGAAGGAAAATTGCATACTAGTGGACGAAAATGATAAGGCTATTGGTTACAGTAGCAAAGAAGATTGTCATCGTGTAAATAATGAAACTGATGATATAAAATTACATCGTGCGTTTAGTGTATTCTTATTTAATTCAAAAGGAGAGATGTTGGTTCAGCGGCGATCGACACACAAGGTACCTTTGAAAGTCCACATTTATATTTGATTTCCATTTTTTTTTTAATATTGGGAATTTCTATGTCTATAACCTACACTGGGAATTTCTATGTCAATTAGTAATAATTTTTTTAGATCACATTTCCCGATTCATATACCAACGCTTGCTGTAGTCATCCACTGCACGACATTGATTTAGAACGAGAGGAATCTAATGCAATAGGTATACGAAGAGCTGCTCAACGACGACTCAGTTATGAACTTGGGATACCACAAGAACAAATTCGCCCAGAATCTTTTCATTACTTAACGAGAATACATTATAAGGATTGCGGAGACGGCGTGTGGGGTGAACATGAAATCGATTATATACTATTTCTACAAAAAGACGTTGACCTAAATCCTAATGAAAATGAAGTCAGTGAAGTGCGTTATATTAAACGAAGTGAAATTGATGAAACTGTGACAAATTTCAACGCTCCACTGACACCATGGTTTAGACTTATTTTGAGAAGTAGACTCAAAGAATGGTGGGATAATTTGCATAACTTGAATCAGTATGTGGACAAAAATGCCATACACCGCTTTTCGGAATAAATAAAATTTTTACTGTGGTCTTACACAAAGGAAAATATTCGAATGCATCGTTTTTGTTTATGACAATTAATTATGTTAATTAAATACTTTATAATACTAAAGCATTGGTTACGGTCCACATTTAAATTTTTATCGTTTTGATATATATGATATAAAACCCAAAAGTGCACACATTTATGAAGACTGGATTATATATTTCTAATCGAATTTTTTGTGGTATGTGATGTGAAATTTTCACAGTTAATTGAAGGGTGAATATAATGTGCGATTTATAATTTTAGTATTCTCCATCGTCTTCAATCGAATTTATTTCAATGTCAGCATAAGTTTTCCCGAAACTTAAGGTTTAATAAAAGAAATAATAGTCATTGATTAGGTTCATATGGTTATACCAAAGAGGTCAAGTGCCCAAATGGTAACACCAAAGAGTTTTTATAGAAATATTTTAGTTGGGAGTGGTTTTGCGATTTTACGAAAATCCAATAAAAAGAGCGATAAGTCACTTTTCAGTTTCTATTTTAATTTATGTTTGCATGTATACAATTTGTATTTGTTTATGTATATTTATGTAATTAACAATAAAGTATAAGTTTAGTAAAACGATCACATTTACCGTGTTATTTTCATCTAACCACTGTGTTTCCATGCACATGGCTTTTCACTTACATCTACTTTTGTGTATGTATGTATGTACAAACGCACGTATGTATGTTATTAGTTGGCGTAGCACAATAAACATTCCGTAGCACAACAATAAATATCAAACAAAATGAATAATAAATATTTACAAGTTTTGGCGTAAAAAATCTTATATAATAGCAAAACAAATGTATGTATTAAAATATAGTCAAATAACCTGCAGCTTAACTTGGTTTTTTTCTTTATAGGCGTATAAGAAGGGGCTCAAAGCACTTTCCTCTCGCGTGACTTCTGTTGCTTCAACAGCTTTAAACAATTGTATGGATGTGATGCGAAAACAAATTTTTTATATTGTAGATTTTAATATTTTTTTAAACGTTTCTTAAACTTTTTGTACAATTCTTTAATGAAGATAGATTGTATATGCATAGTATTTAGGCATTTTTAAGAACACGTATCACGGGACGGTGAAGTAAAATGTACGTAGGTAAAGTTGTTTGGGTTATCACCCCTTTTCCCGCATTTATCCAAAACCAAGGCGAAAATCTATATTAAAATTTCAGTCAACTCCATTATGATAAATATTTTAGAATTTTATGTTTTCTGTAGTGATAACTAACTCTAAGGTGATTCAAATCATATTATTCAAACCAATTTGTTGGTTTTATGAGTATATTGTAGGTTTGCATGTGCTTTAAAAACACGTCGTAGTTAATATGAATATGTGTATAATAAATAGGTGTCGATTTCGTTAAAGATATTTTGTTTTAGCATATTTTGTCGTTTATTTATGTTTTTTTTATCAGCCAATTAGCGATTTTCGCAATTCATTTAAGGCACTTTCGAAGTCTTGTAGTTCTTAGTTTATGTAGGAATTTAAGCAAAAAAAAAAACTATATTACCACGTATAAAATTTGGCACTTTCGTTTTGAATTCCTTTCAAAACATTCACTCGTTTTGTAATTGTTGAAAAACGGCGCATGCTTCAATGACTTTTTTACGTACTAAGCATTTTTATGACAGTCTACATAAGTAAAATCACAGCCATTGGCATTTAGGATAATCCAAAAAGCTTCAATGCATTAAATGCGGTGGCTAAAGCTACTTCATCTGGCGTTTTCTTCATGAATGCAGCTATCATTTCAACTATGGCGGGCAAACTACAAGGTTCATTACGTTGAAACGTACAGTACCTGAATAAGAAGAGAACAAGATTTACTTAGTGTAAATATGCAGTATCACTTTTACACCAACCTATGTAAATATAATAGCGAACGTTCTGTTATACCAGTCTTAACATGTTGCGGCAGCTTGGAAGCTCTTGTATTTGGATACATGAATGGCGAGTCCGTTTCGACTAACAGTCTATCTATAGGCAAAATCCCATTTTCTAAGAGTTTGCGCACTCCACTATCTGATTTGTCCTAAAAGTGTTTAGTAATACAGTGCATTATAATTACGTATGACAAATTTTTGATAGTAGCAATTTATTACCTTGCATAAATAACCAGTTAAACTAATGTAGAATCTCCTATTCAGATATTCGACTGCTTCGTCCGCTGTGCCCATGAATCCTCTTATGATCACAGGTGGTAAATTCTCAAACCTGCAAATGCAAATTAAAAATTTAATAAAGTATAAACAACAAATATAATCATAATAATTAATAACTTACTTATCCAGTATGTCGAGTACATCTTGTTGAGCGGAGCGCTCATGTATTAACAGAGACTTGTTCAATTGGCAAGCTAAATGTATCTGCTTTTCAAATATCTCCTTTTGCGCCTCGGGCTCAGAGAAATCACGCTGATAGTCTAAGCCACAAGGTCCAATGGCAACGCATTCCTGCGAAGCCGCAATATGTTCAAACTCGAACCAAGTATTTGGTTCTTCGATAATTGATTTTGAGTCGTGTGGATGTATACCAGCAGTCGAATAGATTATATCGGGATAAATTCGTGATAAGCGCAGCGCTTCTTTACTAGACTTCACCGATGTACCCGGAACCATAATTTTTTGAACACCTATAAGCATATTAAAAACAATATTATTAAAAAAGATATATAATGAGTAAAGATATGTATAAAAGCTTTTTTATATCTGAAAACTTGCAGTTAGGTTAATTATATGCAAACTACGTAAACTAAAACTTCCCGTAAGACCTTTGAGGTCAAAATGAATTCACATTCATATTAAAAATAAATATTTCTTGTTTGTATGCGCATATTAATGGGTGTGTAAATATTTTATGCGTGTACATACATAAAAAAATACGAATGCTCATCGCCTTGTACTTATCGAAGAAGATCGCAACGAAATCTTCATGAAAACAGACTGCGTTAATTGACAAAATATGTATGAGCCAACATATATACGCAAGGAATATAATATGTCAAATACGTCATTCAAAATTATATTTATTTATGCTAATATACCTGCATCTTTTGCTCGCTGTATAACTAATTCCAGATCACGGCTATATTTTTTGTTTGTTAAATTTGCGCCTGCATCAATCACTATGAGATTTTCGAAGCAGTGCTTAATATCCACTAAATCTAAATCCACACCGACACCCATGCTGGCTGCCAAGCTCAAACCAGCGCCGGCGCCAGCACTAGTATTAGCAGAGGAGGCTGCACCAGCTAAAGATTGTGCCATTATCTTCGATGTTTTATTTTCTTGTTTACTACTTCCAGTAACTCAAATTATTAATAGTGTTATCTGAAAATCTAGTGCTTGCACGTTTCCTCTTGCCGAAAATAGGTATGACGAAATAACAATACAACAACGCACAGTGAAAATTGTTTCATATGCACATTAATTATGATAAATATCTTTTGAAGAGTGTAAAAAATAATGGCGTAAGTCGTTGACGGAAGATATTGTCGCAACAATACAATGGTTATAATAAAATTTAAAAGTATCACTCGCAAATTAAGCACCTCAAAAATGTTAGTTTTGTATGAAAATTAAATAAAAAATGTTATAAAAATTCTCACGACTGCTGGCAACTGACGGCCAAGAAATTTAGTCAAATACTAAGATAGATAGTGCTGCCAACTTAACTTTGTGTTTTTTATAACTATTAGGCAATCCTAAAATGCCAGTGTGCCTAACCAAATATATATATATATAAAATATTTATATAAATATTATTAATATTATTATTATATATAATATATATTATCATATATATAATATATATATTGTATAACAATATATTGAATAAAATACATATCTAATATATAATATATATATTGTATATTATAATAATATTAATAATATTAATATAAATATTTTATATTATGTAAAATAATATATTATATATATATTTTAATATAATATATTAAATAAATATAATAAATAAAATGAAATAAAATAAATATAATATATTTATATAAAATAGAAATATGAAAAAAAAATGTTTCGGTGAAAATAATTTCGTAAGAGCTAAAATCCATAACGGAAATTATAATCAAGTCAAATAAAAGTAAATAATGATGAAATGTGGTACTATTATGTGCAGAATTTGTTATGCGAACATTTTTAGGAAAAGTCTTGTTAAGCCATTAAAGTACAGGGTATTTAAAATACATGTACGAGGTGTGTTTAGAAAATAACGGGAATGTTCTTCGACTTTAATGGTATAGTGCATCATGAATTCATGCCTCAAGGTCAAACGACCAATAAGGAATAGTACCTACAAGTTCAACGCCCGTATTTGTGGAAAAACAAATCATGGATTTTTCGCACTTTTGCTCGATTCTGTTCATACTTCGTTGCTTGTTCGTGAATTCTTGGCCAAAAACAATACTGTAACGATGCCCCAGCCTCCATATTCGCCTGACATGACTCCGTGTGGCTTTTTCCTATTTCCAAAAATAAAGAGAACCTTAAAGGGCCCTCATTTTACAAGTATATAAGACATTAAAAGCACATCGCTGAAAGATCTATAGGCTATTTCAAAATTGGAGTTTGAGAAATGTTTCGACGATTGGAAGAAGCGCTGGCATAATAAGTGCATAATATCGAATGGAGACTATTTTGAAGGCGACAACATTATGTAGACGAATGAATAAATATTTTTTTCAAAATAATAACGAAAATTCCCGTTATTTTTTGAACACACTTCGTATTTCGTGTAAGAAGATTCATGCTTATGCTACCGTGTTTATACCTCTATTCTTGCAAGATTAATATTAAGAAAACATGAAAAACGATGTTGTGATTTAGAAGGCTGGTTTAATATCATCATCGTTGAAGTCCTTTTAAAACAGATTCTTTTTTCTTGGTATACAGAAAGGTGGACTCAGTCAGCCAGCGAAGACTCAATCAACTATACTATCCACTGTCCTCTCATTTAAATAAGAAAAAACGCAACTTCTCAACATTTCAAATAGTTTGTTCTTTCAATTTATTTGATTATTTGTCTATTTAATTTAATGTATTATGTATTTTGGAATATCTAACGATGATAATTTCTTGAATACAGCATGGCAATAAAATCGGTTCTTTGAGTATTGTACGTATATTTCTCATATTTTATTCATCATGCACCATGCACATGTTTTTTTCGGTTTTCTTTTAACATTTACACAATGTTTATGACATAATCTTCTGCAGAACATATGTATGCATATACGAATATATTCCATAAATATTTTGATTACTAGTATTTGCTTCAATTGCATTGACTTTCAATCAGCTGATTATCATAAACTAAATTCTTTTATTGGCAAAGTTAAAAACAAAAGTGAAGGAGTACTTTGCTTTTTTCTTGAATTTTTACTTGATTATAGTATGTAAATATTATTTAGTACTTATATATTTATCTGTCATCAGTGTTTTCTAATCGTATGCTTACTACTGACTCATGCGTGCATTTGGAAAATGTTTCATAAAATAATTCTTATAATTAGCAAGCTATAAATATTTATGTGACTTTTATTTGTTTATAAACATATACGTATGTAAGTATGAGTTAGTTTGTTAGGTACATTTTTAAAATGCAATACTTGTTTTTTTTTTTAATACGCGGTGTGTGTGACGGTTTTCTTTTTCTTTTATATCAAACTTGTGATTTAAAAACAATTTCATATTTCTAGTATGCAATATATGTATGCAGATGTATGTTTGTAGCTAGCTATCCCTTATAGCTCGCGCAGATATTAATATATTTATGTATTTTGAATTAACTTTATTTGTTTGTATATAGTACATTCATTTGACAGCTAATAGTTAATACTTGAAGTATTGAATATGAACATACAAAAGCGGCTAAGTACAAATTCTTTTCATATTCATATGTTCGTACTTCGCTATTGATCTATATAAATGTGAATATGAAGTGTTGTTGTCTTTAGTGTAATTAGAGTATTTCTTCTGCTTTTATTCACTGACTTTTTTGTTTTGATTAGCTCTATTAGTTAATGTCTCTATGTACTTACTATATATGCTCTAATTAATCTTTGGTATTTAATTCCAGTATTTGTATTGTTTTAGTATTTCTTTCTCTCCGTCTTTCATGAATGCAATTGCATACGACATATGTATGTTTATAAAAATGTAGTTAAGTAACTTTTATAAAACTTTGAACCATTTTGTCGATTATTTGCTATTGTATTTTGTGCCAAATGACAACGACGATTGCGTTTGCTGCCTTTGATATACATATTTAAACAGTTTGTATCAATATAAGAGTGTGCTTAATTATTCCATTAGGAAACGGAGTCAAAATTTAACTGTAATACTTGGAAAAGTAGAATACAGAAATAAATTTGAAAAATGCAGTTTTTTTCATGATGTTCTGCCCTAATGAGTGATCAAAATTATCCAAGTTTCACTATTTATTTAATTAGCGTATATAATATTTAATATTTTTGTTTATTTTTTTTCAAGTGATACTTGCACACATACATTTTTGTATATACATATGAATGTTTTTGCACGCAGCAGGAGAATCTATGTTATCCCAAAAGTAGGTTGCACAGTATAAAATATTATATTAACAATATAATTTTATTGTTTTTAATTAAAAGTAAGTACAAAATAAAAAAGTGATAATAATAATAAATAAATAAATTTAGGTTTTCTTAAATGCGATTTAAATCGAAAATAAATAATTTTGGCTGATTAATATTATTTATGTTGTAATATGTATAAATATAATTTATAAGTACTAATATGAACGATGAACGAACTAATTTTATCAGCGCATTAACAACATGAGTGAATAACAAAATATATCGTCTATTTGGTTTTTGTTTTGAAATTTTTGTTTTATTGTTTATAGAGTGTTAACTGAGGCTTAAAGCGAGTTCAAAACGATTTCTTAAAAATACTTACATATATTTAGTGTTGCATGATGCTGTGAATTTAATCCACTCATATACATACAGGTAGATATATATGTATATGTACATATAAGTAACAGAGAACGAAGTGTTTTTACGTGGGTACCTGCCGTTGAACAGCCCAACTCAACGGTGCTCAAAAACACAGCGGATCAATACAATGCATCGATCAGCGCCCCGTTAGTAATAGCTTTCGCTAAAACCAACGGTACCGATCGGCATTGTGGAATGGCACAATAACCACCTTGGTGGGGTTCGAGGCCTACCTAAAACCTCTGCCATGCTTTGGGTCCAGCACCCGGTTACAATGCAACTCCACACTGAACTGTACCGCCCCGGACAGTTTTACCCGCATTCAGGTGTTAAACCACAGCCACCACGGTACTCCCCGAAGGGCCTACCGCAATGAGCAGGATGGAGTGACAAGCAACTCCATCGGGCTCCTACTCCCCGTGGTACCAGATTATAGTCTCCGGTCAGACCGTGTAGCCTAAAGGCTACTACCAGTTGAGTTACCCATTCATCTCGACTGGTGGCATTTGTAACTTGAACTCTTGAAATGCTTCTTTAAGTGTGTGCATAATACATTTAAAGTGATATAAACTCAGTTCAAGCTAAGTAATATAGCACTATTTCTGACATGGCTAAGCCTATTTATAGAGCAAAGTCTATTTCAAATGCAGTGCATTTTGTTGAATTTTACTCGCCTCTTACGACAGCCACGCCTTACCGCGGGTTATTCTTATCCCCGACCCGCAGGGGGACATATAAGTAACAGTGTAATATTCAAGTACTAAATTTTGTTAACAAAACAATTCTACGCTCATTATTTGTGTTTGCTGTAGACTATATAAGATACACCGCCGGCGAGACAACAGTCAGCGTGTCTAATTTTCAGCTTTCTATGTATGTATGTTGGTAGTTAATATGATAAGTACATATTTAAGGTTAATTTAACAATATTATATATCTATATATATAAATATTTTTTAATTTATCTTATTTTTAATTTATGACCAATGATTTTTCTAGAAATGCAAAAATTTTAAAATAATAAGCAGAACAACTTATTTGCATACTTACACACATGGTCATCTATATTTTTGTATGTATGTATGTATTTATGTTCATATTTTATGCTTAGCTAATTTTCTTATAATTCACTGAATGCCAGCATATTGTATGTTTATTTGTAAGTATGTATGAAATTGTTACTTAAAACAATGGTTCTTTACTAAAATCAACGTTCAATATAAATATATAAATCTTAAGAATGCTGTTCTTAATCGTAAATGTTGCTGTTAGTAGGTACATTGCATTTAGAACTGGTTGTGATTTAAATTTTACATATACATACACGTATTGGACTGTTGAGATACTTCTGCACAGCATTGCAAGTATGTATATGTATGTATGTATGTATGTTTGTGTGCGTGTCTCTGTTTGTAGATATTTTTGTGTTTATCATATATATTTGCTTTTACTTTTCTTGTTGTTTTTGAAATTCGCTCAATACTCTTTACTAAAATACTCATAAAAATACATATTTCAAATTGCATACTTTATTATCAAACAATACATTGTCGTAAATCTGTATGTATGTTGTATGTCTACAGTATAACAATCATTAAAACATTACATACCTACTTTGGTATGCGCGTGTGTATGTATATCCGAAACTATCATATGAAACTCGTACAAAATGCATATCACCAAACATTACTTATCATCATCGTACTCATAATTATAATCATCACGATTATCATCATTATCATCATCGTAATCATTATCATCATCATTTAATGCTCGCCCACATTTAAAAACTGACTTAAGATTATATGCACCACTAACACTAGCTAGACTAAGCTAGAACTATAATATTCGCCCACTGAGATGCAAACATTCAATACACCAATATACCTGTAAACATCTATGTGTGTTTGTTTGTAAGTACCTGCTATTAACACTTACTGATACACTTATCCTACATACAATCATTACATATACATTTATATACATATAAGAAATGTGCGTACTGATTACTATTTGCTTTTCACTTTCTATGCATTTGCTTCCCGTTACACTGACACACTACGTTTAGGATATGTATGCAAGTTACAACGCTCAGTAGAACACTTTTGTGTGTGTATGGCGTGTTTAGTATTTTATTTGTAAGTATGTATGGCTGTATGAAAACATTAGTAAAAATCGTAATGTTTTTGTTGGTGTTGTTGTTATTTTTTTCCATATAATAATACTCGTATATATAACAATGTTAATACGAATAATCATTTATGAAATGGCTACTTTATTAATCTTTCAATTATTTGCTATTATATAATACTAAATTTGTTGTTTTTGTTGTTTACTAATTTTCCTTTGCAATGCAATTCATAGTATTTGTTTATTTTCTGTTGTAATTTTTTAAAATCAATTACTCAAAAATTTCTATATTTCTTCTGGGCGATGCGAGTGCGTTGCCGAGTGTTACTTCGGTTTTCTTTAATATCGAGACATGATGTCCAGGGCCGTCGCCGGCGCGATTGTGACATGCAATTATGGAGTCCTGTTTGTTAAGAACACCTCGGCGTTGATCAGCGAAAGAAATAACAGAATCCTGTTTTACCAGCTGATGGCGTCTGGGTTCTAAAAAAACGAGGAAATAACAGAAAAAATGTTGCTTACATATTTATGTCTATATGTGGGTATTTAGAATTATAGCGACTCTTTAGCTATATAACTCTCTACATAGTAGCAGTGCCTGCTTTCGTGTCGGCCAACAGTTTTCTCTCTTGCAACAAATCGCTCGTTGTTTGGCAGTGAAGTACTCGGAGAATTACTCAACCGATGCCTTGAATTATAGTCCTCATTATTCTGGACAGTCAAAACAAACATATTAGGATATGATGGCGCGGAGATTAAGTTCTATTCCTTAGGACAGCAGCCTTTGATAACCCGCTTAATAATTTAGTAAAGTCCAACGGCCACATCATTGCCATTCACAATATACACAGGATATGGTAGGGTAATAAAAACCGAGGAACCTTGTGCTGCCATTTAATGGAGCGTAAATTGGTTGCACCGGGTCTGTGAAGTGAGAAATACTCCATCGCGGTGTGTTAAATTTTTCGACACAAGAGAAGAGAGTCGTCAGACTCCAAGTCGAATATCAATTTATAAGCAGTACAGAGGAATAAGTCGAAATAATTGTCATAATTCCCAGTCTATTTGAGCTAAGAAAAAGTTTCTCGCAAAATGCATCAGCTATTCCTAGACGCCTTTTATTAACAACCTTGAACATCGCATGATGTTGTATTTGTTGGGGTCTTAAGCAAACATTGATAAGGTTTGATATAGCATTTAAAAATCCAAGCACCTAGAGCCTTTGACCAAGTCTTATGAACGGAGAATATCGATCGATACATGAAGTTTTTTGGTGCGATCGAAGCTGTTGACGTTTTGATTTCACGTGTTATTTTAAATTGGTCCTAAGAAAAAGGACGATTATAAATCTTTGGAAAAATTTCCGCTCACGCAGGGAAATTCAACATACTGAACATAGTTAAGCAATGGAAACCATATAAAAACTCCATAGTCACTTACCAGGCCTTTGATCCACAAATGAAATCACCGAGTCTTGCTTAACAAACTTTTGTCTTTTATATTCCAACATGGCAGCGCTGGCGCTGGGTGAACCATAATTGTGTGGCGTATCCAACTTAAAGCTCGTACCACGTCGTGAATCTATAGACATGTTGTCTTGTGTGGAGCATGTATCTTGACATTTATCCAAACCATTGCGCCTTGCATCCATATACGAAACAATCGAATCTTGTTTGGTTAGTGAAACTTTTGAACCATTACTGTCCTGTTGGCAGAGCATGCGGCGCGATCCGTCGCTAGAGGCGCTCTCTTGTTTGATTAAAAATTGTCTCGAGCCATGTGAGTCCTGCTTCAATAGCATTTGTTGTGACAGGTTGCTATCTTGTTTCAGCATCGCGTTGTGATGATGACGGCGGAGCGATTGATGCTCATAAATATAGGAGACAGCATTGGTTTTGCGTAAGCCCGGGCTGCTTGGACTTTTACGGGAGCTATTTTGGTGATAGTGCGAGGACTTGCGAGTACTAGTGGTGGACGAGGCAATGGCGACATTATCATAATATCTGTAAAATGTGTTAGGTAATAAGTAGATAACTAGGTAACTAGAGGTAAGTCGTAGAGGAAAGGACCTTATACGGGCGCAGCATGAACGGGACTGTATAATAGCAGCGAAGCCACGACGATACTTCTTGTTGAAAAAAGCATATAAAATCGGGTTGATGCAAGAGTTGGAAGAACCCAGCCACTGTGCGAAAGGCGTCACCTTGTAGAGTACTTCGCTTTCTTCGTTAGAAAGTTCTCCACCTGAAAAAATGAATATAAAGACAAAATTGTATTTAAATAATTCATAAAAAAGTGTCCTGTACGAACTCACCAAATTTAATTCTGGCAAAAATCACATAAAGTGGCAGCCAAGACAATATGAACAATATAACAACTGCCACAAGCATTTTGATAACCTTCACCTTCGACTTCTGTTGCATGCGATCCATTTGTGCATCCTTCGAATCGCCGGGAATTGAACGCGTGGACACCTTTATCCAAATCAATACATAGCACAGTGTTATCAATGACATTGGCAGTAGATAGCAGGCCACCAAGTGGGCTAGAAGGAAATATAAGTTGCCATTTGAACCGGGTGGCCACACCTCCTGGCAGAGATAGAGATTCGGCGCTGCCGGAAACGACTCAGCGGCCGGCACGAGATCAAAGTATAAAAGCCAGGGTATTGTCGAGCTTAAAGCAATCAGCCAGATGCATAATATCATGAAGCGTGCCCGACTCTTTGTCATCTGTTTAAGTGGCCACCAGATTGCAATGAATCTGAAAATGTCAAAAATATTTATACATGCAATTTACTATCCATAAAAATGCAATTAAAAAGCACTAAAAAGTTGGCATACTGCTATTGGAAGGGTATCATTAAAGAGGAGGTGAAATTATTGTCGTTTATGACTCAATTTCACATTTCGGTTAGTGTCAACGGTTTACTGGTTGAAACTTGAATATAATATAACTACAATAAACGGGGTTAAATGTTAAATGTGGAGTGAAATCGCAAGATTGATGACTTGTTTGTAAGCAAGGGTACTTTAATGATTATTCTTCCTTCATTTAAATAAGAGCTAGTTATGCGACAGCTCCTCTGTCATCTGAGGAGATATTATGCCTTTGGAATGTGAAAGTTCCATTTATACTATAAAATATAATAGTGGATATGATTTTTAAAAAATTTACTTTAAGACACATTTTTATGAAAATGAAGGCTAAAGGGGAAGTTGGATTATATTTAAGGCAATTAGATAAGCATATGTTTCGAGAAAGTTAATGAAATTGCAAATCTGCAATAATATAAATAATCTTTTTTTTGGCAGCCCCTTTTCAAAAAATCTTTCACCCGTTCGGTGACAAAATGTTCCATTTCTCTTATAAGATACAATCTCTTATAATATCTAATGATAATATCTCTTCAATTAAAATAAACAAAAAATTCAGGAGGCTAGGATAGATAAAACTTCTTCACTTCCCTTTGTTTGCGATTTTTTTTATTTATATTCTTTAATTCTTTATATGTGATACAAGTTTTATATTCCAAAGTATGTCTAAATTGGGGAATTTTCGCAAATTTCCTGAAATTCTCTTGATACGTCTTGATACGTGTTTATTCCCTTCCAAAATATTTCTAAATCGCTTTCCTGCCTCGCTTTCCTCGCTGTCTCTCATGAACTGTTTTCAGAACTATATCTGGGACACCGATTGTGGTTCCAAAAGATAGTATAACTATAAAGATCCTTCTAGTAGAAGTATTCATTGTATCGTATCCTTATTTGAACAGACAGAGTCAAGTAGTTTTTTGTAATTTATAATGACGTGATTATTAAAGGCTAGTAGGCGATAATAAGAGGATACTTTAAAACTAGTATATCTTACAACTTCAGTTTCTTAGCTCAAAATATAATTTTGAAAAGCAAATTGGTGAAATAAATTGATAGGGAGCTTCGTTATGCGAAACCATATTGTTGGCTTATATATAAAACATTCCTCAAAAAGTTTTGAGGACTGAACTTCTGATATGAGTCCTTGATTATATATAAATCTGATTCCGTTCACTTTAAGCATCCGAAAGTCTTCGGAACAGTGCCACTTCGATCTTTGGCAAGGAAAAATAAAGTTCCATCTGAATCACGTTAAAGACATGTGAGGTTAAGAAGGCTATTTCAACTATTGAATTGATATATAGTTATTATCAGAACTTTACGGTTTCGTAATATGTAACCGGTTTTGTTACCACTATATTTGAATATCTACTCTTCACAAATATACTATCTGAAATGTTCCGAAGACAGTTTTTGATTGTCAGTTCTCGGAACACTAGTACTAGAAATAAGAAATCAGTATTCACCGATTCACAAGTGCATACTTTTCATAATTTAAATGCTCCAAATATATATATTTTTTATTAAATATACGTATATCTGTCTGTTCTATAACCTAATTCTAATTCGAAACCCATGTGACTAATTAAGTTAGTGACAAAATGCTTAGCAATCTATCAGCTAATAAACTCACTGTCCATGGAAAACAACAAAATTTATGAAAATACTGAACTTGATCTTATTGACTATCAATAACAGTGAATAAACACAAAAACAACACAGTTGAAGCCGCTGCAGCATCGAACATCGTCCGTCGGCGTAGTTAGGGAGCGGGGTAAGTGTCAGGGCGGTCATTCGTACATTAGACACATATGAAAGTATATACGAGTGGGTACGCACATAGACGCGTCATAGCGATCGGGTTGCCCGTGACATTGGCGCCAGCAGTTGCCACTTGTATATATACATACATACATATATACATACATAGATAAATATATATGACAGATGCATGTACGAGCATTTTGGCACAGTTGCCAAGTGTAACTTTTAAAAAGTTGCATTAAATAGAACCGCATGTTAATCTCCTTGGAGCCCACAGTAAACTAGATAAAAGCTTAGTGCTTTCGTATGCCGGTAACTAACTTTCCAGCGGTCGTCCAGTTTTACTTCAATTTAACTCAGTTAAGTGGCTAAAATCGTCAAAATTGTATAAAAGCATTTGGAAATGCATTGAAATACAACAGTCACATAAATCCCTCCGTTGCAATAACAACACACCTTCCAAAACTTTAAAATAGTTTCTACTCTTTTACACCTCACACACAGCCAAAAATGTTCAAATTCGTAAGTATTTTTGGAAATTTAGGAAAGGCGTTTTTTTTTATTAATATCTTTTTACGATCCGACTTCATTCAAACAGGTGCTTATACTCTCCGTCATCGCCTTTGCTTGCGCCGAGCCTGGTGTTGCGGTCGCTCCTGCAGTACCCCTTGGGCCGATCGTGCATCACTCGGGCGCACACGCTGTGCACTCGTAAGTAGTTAGCGTTAAACCAACTGAGAATTAGTAGCGAATTTAATTTTTAATAAAAAATTCAACATTTCGAAGGTGTTGAACAAGTGTCAAATATACATATGTATATAGAATCATACGTATGTATTATATATATGAAGATATACCTTTTAGTATTTATCCTCATCATCCAAGCCTCAATGGCTATGTTGCCTGTTGGCACGTGCATTGAGATGGAAAATTGCACCTTTCTTTGTATCCATACTAAAATATTCTTTGTATCTAAATATTTTTCGTATTTTTCTCTATTTCTTTTCATTTAGTACGTTTGTTTTACTCACTGTGCTCATTTCTAACGAGTATTAAGCACTTTCTTTTTTATTGCAGTCACGTAATTCATCATCCCGTACCAGTGAAGACCGTAGTGACACCAGTTATTGCAAAGCCAGTGGTGCCAATAGTGCCGGTCGTAAAACCAGTTGTGCCTGTAGTTCCAGTCCATCATGCCCATCCAGCCGTTGTTGTGCATCACTGAGCCCCGGCGACACTGCGGCTGCAGGCACACCAACATTAATACCACCGCCCCCGCAGCCTCCGCGACCATCCCTGAACGTTGACGAAGATCAACGAACGGACTATTCAGCTAATCGAATGCTACAATGGCTTAGCGCGTTAATATGTAGACTACAAGCTCCCTACTCCTATCCTACTTTCCTTTCATTCTTACTTTAATTCTGCTCTATGAAATCCCCGAAATTAGTTAAATACAAACAGCAAAACAACTATAAATTTGTGAAAATCATTCAGCACGCTGTGTGTAAGGCATTAGGTCATGTATGGGAAACGTGAGCAGCACAAGGGAAGGATCACTCAGTTAAACTCATTATAAACATTATTATATATGTGCATGTGCTCCTATATGTTTATGTACAAATATTCACAAAAAATCGTAATAGTGCAAAGATTCGCTTGAAGTTTTCGCTTGAGACGCTGCGTATCCTCTTTCGCCTCGTATCGCCTTTTATTGACTTCTGAAATTTTGCCTTTTTTTTGCTATTGACTATGGCTCAGTTAAATAGCTCAACTGCTTTGTTTCGAAAAATTCTTAAATAGCTTGTAGCTTACGCTAGATTATTTAAAATTAAAACCAATTTGATTAAAACTTGAAGCGAGATTAATCAGCGTTAGGTGTTATACACCAGAACTTCCCAACAAATTGAACCACCCGACGTGAATAAAAGTTGCCACAAATTCGTTCTCGTTCTCGTTCTTGGATAGCCAAAAAATTTTATAACGCAAAAACTTCACCAAATGTGTATGATATAGCTGAGTGCGTGAGAATGAATGAGAGTTATGTTGGTACTATTACCTATCAAAAAGTGTGGCGTAGAGTTACTATAAAAGCTAATAATAATTTTAAAATCTCAACCCTGATAGATGTTCCTCAAGAAAAAAGCTTTTTTCATGGCACTAATATGTTCGCACTTTCCTGTCGAGGGGCGATCGTCATTGGAAACATTTTTTTGATCTCTGGTCGGAGTCATGATTAAATCCAAATACTGCGCATTTCTACTACGACTCATATAGCGAATTAAAAAAAAATTTAGCCAGTATTTTGCGGCTATCATAACATTATTACTCCTTATACGGTGAATTTAACAATACGGCTGACTTCGAAAACATACCACTGCAAAGTAGTATCGATACTAGTAGTTTGACTACAGTGCTTATATATCATCGGCATGCAACGTCAGTCAATATTGCATAACGATGTGTTGTATAATTTGACGTTATAGAACAATTTTACTGCACAGTTTACTTTCGTAATAAGCTATTTTGTTTTTGCGAAGGAAAGATAAAAAAGAATACAATTAAAGCCAAGATTTTAATTATAAATAATCAGAATCACTGAAATTAATGCATATTTCGCCTAAATCTATAATACACATATAACACGAAAACTTACCTATCTGGGTCTGCCATGGTTGCATATATAAATACCAAAAAGCATCAACTTTCTTAGTGATGCGCGATTCAAAATATGATGTCAGAAATACTTCGGATGCATTACAGAACATTATACTTTGTTCATATGCATTGCAATTGACGTTTTCGAAGTCAGCCTGACTGTTGTTTTGTTGACGTCAGACTCTAAATCTCGACATTATGAAACCTTCTTATTGACAAAAATTGTTACAGGATAGTGTAATGGATACGAAATGGGGCTACTATATATATATAGTATGTAATACGATAAAGATATATATACGATAAATCTATATACCATATACTATACGATAAGTCTACTTATGATCCTTTTAATGTGATTTAATTGTGAGAATACTTTTTGTTTCTGCTAATCCTTTTTGTTAGCCTAGCCATCTCATAAAATATTAACAAAATTAATATTATTATTATTAAATAAGATCTTTAATCTTAAATAAGATCTTAAATAAGTTCTTTAGAAAAGGGGTTTCCTCTTCATCCACATAATATTTTCACTTCTTTACCCACAATTACTGTGAGTTTCAAAACTTTCTATTTCCAGTCAAAACCCATTTTTGCCACACTTCTCTTTGAAAATTTTCTTTAACAATCTGTGGCAATATTATATTTTAAAAAAAGCTTAAATTGATTTAATTAATTTTAAGTAAGAGTTTTCAGTAATTTTTTAAGAGGGGTTTTTTAAGGTAATATGACCCTACTAATTGTAAGAAAATGTTTACGTTGAAGCAAGGAGTTGATCGAAATTACGCGAATTGTGTCTATTAGCCTAATTTGATTTAAGCTATTTTTACAACAAAACTTATTTAACGATAACAAATTGTTAACTGTATTTATGAAGACATGGTTTTCATTTATTTATTTTCAATGCAAATGAAATGAATTAGCACTATTCCCCGCTGTGAAGCTAAGTACTGTCCTTTTAATCAGTATATGTTAGAGCAAATATATATCTCTAATTTATACATGGTTTAGAAGCATTTAGAATTTTTGTATGTTTAATTACACAAAATCTCTTTTTTCTGTAGTTGTAACTGATTTGAACTGAATGTTAATTTATATTACAACAAGGGTCGGCTAAATTACGGACTATTATGGGAAATATGGAGTATGGGTAAATGCTTTACTTACCTATCCAGCGATACGGCAATTAGACTGTAGACCGATGCTGCCACAGATACGCCCTGTATATATGGCACGGTCTTGCACATCAGCCAGCCAAGCATCCAGGCTGAAAGAAGAGCATTAAAACGAAGGCAATTAATTAGAGTAACTGGCAATGAGACAGACAATTAACATAATGGGAACATTAACACATACACATCTATATATAATATAATGTATTTTTTTTTTTTTTTGTTTTACAGTATTAGCTTTAATGTTACCAATTTGATTTTAATGCTTCTCATCAACGCACTAGTAAGCATTTATGCAGGATTCATTTAACTTTTTATTATAATAATGAAACAGTCATATTAAAGTATCGGTTTTTGCCTAAGCTATTTAAAGAAAAAATTCCGTTCCTAGTTTTAGTTCAACGATTTCAGTTAATTATTTATCTTTCCACGAGTTCGGCCTATATTTCTACCCTGTTATACCAAAAACTGAGATTACAAAATTTTTTTCCTTTGAGAAATACTTTTGAAACACATTTTAACCCTCCATCGGGAGGGTTAAATTTCAATTTTTTCAGATTTTTTGAGACAGTGCTTTAATTGACTAATACGAGCAGGGAATAAAGGGCAAAAACATATGCCACTAAAAGTTGCTGTGACCTCAGAAATATTTTTCATTTAAAAAATGTAGTTTTATTAAGATTTATCCAATAATTTTTGAAGCAAAAGTATGAAAATTTCAGTCGAGAACTCAGGATGACTTGCTTTCGTATGTGCTATAACATATTTTAATGCATTTTGACTGTTGTTGTTGTTATTACAAAAAACATTCCCGAATTAACTTTAAGGCTGACAAGAGGTGCGATACGTCCCAGTTACATAGATCCGACAGTTTTGTGAACGAACTTTTGTGGCTATCACATCTCATGGGAATAGCTGGGCTGCTCCGGTTCTTCGAATTTTTAACCAAAATCAATTAAGGATTTTTCAAATTCATCTGTATTGCTTTCATAGAAGTTTATTACCTATATTTAATACACATGCAATCACATTTATATTCGCACATACTTTTGAATTGCAAGTCCACATTAATCAAGCGTGCATCTCGTACCCGCAAATGCCTTATCAGCAAAAAAGTAGATGAAGTGCTCTTGACTTTGCACCTACTTATGTAGATGGGGTGAGTACATTTATCTGCCTGTATATAAGTATGCGCACACATTTATTATATTTTATACACACACTGTTTTCTCAAGTCTGCTTCAAAATGTCATTCAACAAATGTTGCGTATACGCCGTGAAGGACGAGAGATGTTATTACATTGGCATTGACGAGCCATATACACAAATATAAGTATATGTGCGTATGTATGTATACATATGTGGGGTATTTGTTTTAAATATGTACAGGTGAATAAATTGTCATTAAGTTAAGGGAGCACAAAAAAAGGAAAAATCACATTCTTAACACTTAATTACACAAGAGGTAAATATGTGTCCTTAAGGAATACTGGAACTGGCTGGAATACGGTACTTAACTAACACTATTAAATTGTTGTGATAAATGTGGGGCTATATAATATGACCAGCCTTTAAATTAACGCTTTGGAGGATAATAAAAGGCACATATGCTAAAGAGATAACAAGTTCGATAAAACTTACTTACTAACATAAATATTCCCCTTAAATGTAACGTATTGCAATGTCCGGCTACTTGGTTTTTAATGGTTTCGTGATTATTTTATTTAAATTGGAAAATAATAGCATTCAATCCACATTAACCGAAGCCATTGAAATAGAAAATAGCGCCGGAATGTAGGCAACATATTCTACTATTACATAGTTTTAGACGCACCACTATCAAATATAAAGGTTATATATACTTTTACATTTCACTAGTTGGTACTTTTAGTTAAAATTTTAAATAAAATTTTTATTTTCTCCCCTTAGATAAAAAAATTATTTTAAATCTTAGAAAAATAGTATTGCTCTGCTGAAATTAATAATCATTCACGTAGATTACCGCGATGAGAAAAGTATTTTAGAGATAAGTTAACCCCCTAAAAATATGGCTTAACCAAAAACAATCATTTCCGTTAGCAATTAATTTCTATTAAATACAGTAAAAACAAAAAATCAGAGTCATAAAAGCCACTTTAGATTTTTTCGTGATTTTCAGCACCAGGGAGTACGTGATAATTGCCGTTGACAAAAGTTGTAATAAAGAAAGAGAATAAAAATGCTAACTGACGTTTATCTTAACGGTTTTCCGTTTTTCCTGCTATGGAAAGATTTTTGCTTGTATTTTTACGAGAAATAAATAAACACTCTAGTTGACTTTCCCTTGGAACTTTGGAACCTTGGAATTCACATTGTTATAACGGAAACCGAAAATTTACCTTATAAATTTTTCACATACGTGCTTCACACACAGTATATATACTATATGTTTGTATAGCGACGTTGTAATCAGTGTAACATCTCTAAATTTGATCATAACTTTCAATATACATGAAACATAAATTTATTAGCAATAGATTTCTTATGCTTTTTATGGTGAACGTATTACGTAAGGGGATACGCAAAGGGGAGGCAAATAGATGAGCTTAATTTGGTGCGAATATGAACTCAGTATATATTGAAGATATCATTATTTCAAAATCTCGTTTGATTCCTGTTCGATTTTAGAATATATTTTAATAATGTACAGAGTATATATATATTTGTTATATGGCTAAAAGTGTTAATCGTTAATAATCTGAATAATATATGTGTGTAATAAAATGAATATTTCTGTCTAAAGTAATTAAAGTAAAGTAAATTAGGTTCAATTTAGAAACTTAAATAACTTTTGGTTTACTATATCCTTATGCACCCTTCAGAAGAAATTTTTGAACAGACATTGTTGATAAATTGCTCTAGTTTAAAATATTTTTACAAACAGCAAGTTCCGTTTAAATTCTATCCAACGCCTCAGCAGAAAAATGCGCCCATCTGAAATATTTTTGATACACTCGTACTATAATTATTACTTCCTAGAAATATTTTTCGAATTTTCATTCCTTTTTCGCTTTCATATAGAAACATATATAGATAATTCAGCTCGGTATTTTTTTAAAGGTAGAGATCAGCGCTACATGCATTGGAACCACGACCATAGTGCATGTGGGTTTGTGATTTTGACTCGTTTGACAGATAAGCTAGTGAAGACACACACCCTTTTAGTTTATTTATTACTTTAAAAATTTAAAAAAATATTTGAATATACTAACAGTCTTTTAGGTAGAAAACATACTGATATATATTCCGTCAGTCATGCATATATTTATAATTAAATTTCTGTTTTGGGAACTAACATTTCCAAATGACTACATCTGTATGCACATATGTATGTATGTATATGTGTACAATAAGATTATAAAAACGCCGACGCTGCTGTCAATGTTGACATAAACATTAAAATGGTTGTTATTGCACTGCCGGGTTGCATCGACAATAGCAATTGCAACGCGAATAACCCTGTCGGTTAGGTCATTGAGCAAAATATTTAGGTCAATTTAACTAGCCGCAAAAAGCCTTGGATTCACCAGTATAACCTTTCACCTACCCGCCATCCCGTATGTCATGTCGTCGCATATAACTACCATAAATATCGGTACCACCTACATTGGTGAAGCACACGCCTTCTTGCTGCTCACACACACATCGATGCGTACATATGTACGTGCTGATACTGATTTCGTTGTTTGAGTGGATCATTCCAGGAGGCTCTTTGCAGACAGCTGCCGCCCATAAGCAGCAAGTTGGACGCTCTTCATTTGTAAATGCAGAGTGTGGGTAAAATGTATACACATGTTTGTGTGTGTGTTACTGGGTTTTAGTGCCCCAAACACCTGCTTGTGCTCGGTTGGATGTAGTTGATGGAGGTGCAACATTGTTTTCACAGCTCCTCTGTTGGCACGTGTATTCATAGCTGCAGGAAACGTTGCCCGCAGTAAGTGTTTTACTGAGGACCCCTTTCTTAAATTCATTTCTCATTGAGCACGCTATCATTCGCGTAGATTTTCATTGCTTTCAATGCTCGTAAATGCCAACCCACTTTCGCTCATACATAAACGTACATATATATACATTGGCCTTATATACTGGTAGGTACATTTACCAATGTTGCCGCGACAGCGGCTAAGTAAGTTCCTATCTCTTTGCCGTTACCATCAGGCCTTCGGTGTCAAACCGGCTACTATCAACAACTGCCTGCAGTGCATTTGACCTCCGAACATTCACCATTTACCATCAGAGCCATAAAATAATAGTCTTCAGCTATCAACAAAACGGCTGTCGCGTCTGAGTACAAGTCTGCTCGTCATTGTTACTCGAGTCTTTATGCAATTTTGCAATTTATATGCATATACTACACTCCTAAATGCACGCTTACATATGCAGCATGCTTGTGTCGGTTTAACATTTATTTTACATTTGTGGGCTGTCAAACTCAGTGCAGTGACAAGCAAGTGTAGGAGCGAAAGAAGAAAAATAATGGCTCAGTTTGGTAACTAGTGTTGTGGTCTGGCAAACTCCCATGCTTCTATAATTTTAAAAAATTTTTCGAGCCCCATTGGTATAACCTGAATTTGTATGTATAAAAGTATTCAAGTAATGTATGTATTTATGTGCATATAAATATGTTACTAAATAAAAGTAGAGCATTGATTTCTTACTTATAATTTCCTGACATATTTTTAGAACTACAACTTAGGGATGTGACTATTTTTAGTATTAAAAATAAAAGGAACATTATTTTAAATGTAAGTACGAATTTTCTCTAACGTATTGAGTTATATTTTTTTCAACTAGAACAACAATATCATATGTATTAGAAAAGTAACTTAATATCAGTAACACCATATTCTATTATAACCTTTAAAAAAATAAATTCTTGACCTGATTTGAAATCGTTTATATATTTAATATTTATATTTATATTTTATATATATATATTTATATTTTAATATTTTTATCAGGAATGAATTAAATTCAAAGAAAAGGAAATCAAGAAGTTTTTCATTATTTAATATTTTTTGAAAAATGTGTATTAATAAAACTATGATTTCTATGTTTTCTACTTTAAAATAGTCCAAAAGAAAATAAGGTATTCGATTTCTATTTGTATTTATTCAAGTACTCATGTTTTATTAATTGCTTGAACATGGCAACTCTGTGAGTGAAGTCATACATACATACGTTTTTAACAGTTGGCAGAAACAAGTTTTTTAATCGATTTTGTTTAGATCTTTGTATCCCGATTATTAAACAATCCGGTAGTATATAAATTTGGGTGGTACTTGATAACAGGAAAAATTGAAACTTACACTTTTCTTAACTTTTAACCTCTATAGTCGATTATGCTATAGTTAAATATATAAATTATAATTTCCATTGGAGATGATCTACTTGAGTAACACAATTCGTATTACGATATGATAATTTATTCCACACCAAATTTTACAGTTTTATTTTTGACTTTTGTTTAATTGATTTGAAAAGTCTTAAGTTTTGAGTAAAAATTCGAAATCTTCGATATATTACAGCTAAATTTATCAGCTCAATAAAATAGACATTAAAAATGTCGAAAGATTCATGAAATCGAAAATATTCTTAAAAATTCTTGAGTTTTAAAAATCGCCTATTTTATGATACAAAACGACACTTCGTTATTTTTTAATGATAATTTATAGATTTATATTTGTAAAGAGGGCTAGAACAAATTTTCGCTATAGAAAAAGTGTTTGGTGTTTCCTTGATCCTCAGGATTTTCTTTTCGAAAATTCTTCATCCTTTTTAAGGTTCGAAATTTTGGAAAAAGTTCAAAAATAATTGGTATCTCTAATATTTTTCTAATCCATAGGGAAAGCTGAACTTCCATTAATATTTTAGCAAATATTATAGCAAATCAATAATAGAAATTATAGGTTTTTAAATTATTTCCCAATAATATTTTATATTTCGAAACAGTTGGCAACCGAACACCGAAATATTATTTCAATACATCAAATTAAAAAATTAACAATTTAAAAAAAAAAATTTATGATAACTTTGTATTCCACAACAAGCTTAGAATTATATCTCACAAATTTTTACAATTGAGTTTCATATGAATACAATATGAAAACAAATTTTATTATAATATACTTATTTATTTTACAAAATGTGGGCGTATTTTGTTATTTAAAATAATGTGCCGTTGCTGCTTACAGCGAAAAGTAATAACACTAAATTAAAATGATGTGGTAACCTTTTCAATAAAAATTGTGGTATTCGATTTTCAACATGCCAAAAATCCTTACATCAAAAGAAAGAGTATTTTATGAAAATTTATATTATAAAGAAATTCATCTGGTAACTTTATTTTCTTTAAAAACAACGGAATTGGAGTTAACAAACAATCGAGAGTTAAAACGAAACAAATTTGTTTGGAGGAAGTTTATTAATGTGCTCTCACTATTGTTATTGCTTTTATTTGTTTTAGAGTAAAAGTAGATTAGGATTATTATAAACGTATGTATGTATTTTTGTATGTACCAGTACTATGCATATCAATTCTCATGCAAATGATTTACTTAAAATTGTAATGGGGGCAATAAACATTTGAGGGTATTGTTGTTAAAATTTATTAAACACACAAATAACTCTGCATATGATACACTCTTAACCGAGCCTTATTGCCTCATTTAACCAACTACACATGGTTCATGCAATCAACCATCGTCTGCTACTTAGCCTTCGACTGCTTACTGCCCTGCCAACATTCTCTACAGCTACATACATATGTAAACAGACATGCTAGAGCAATATGCTTGTGAATGAGTACTTTCACATTAACGCACACACACATACGCATATGAGCACACATACACAAACATAAATAGAATCTCATTTATCATCACCTGAAAACTATCGACCCAACAATGTCCACCAACGGCTGTATGTTGGTTGTACTACTCACCACACCTTGCGCTGCAGGCACCAAATACACATAATTTTCCACATGCACACACACAAACGTGGCATGAATGTACATAGCTCCGACACTTGAACTCGGTAAAGTGTTGAATACATTCTGCTCACCCAATTGACCCACAAAAATTAGACTCAGACTCGCAGATTGCCACAAATGTTTGCTCTTACTCGGCGCTATACAACGGTACATGAAGGAGTGGGTATACAATGTACCTAGGTACTCATGTAGATATGTGTGTGTGTTTCTGCGTACAGACCTCGACAACTTTTTCAAAGCAAATAAAGCGTAGTGTAGAACAAATAAACTTTCGCCTTATATATATGTACATACATGTATACGTTTTATACATAGTGGAACATATGAAATTAGGTCAGCACTGTGTCGATGATCCTTTGGACGGCGCTCTGCTCTTGTTGTTTTGTTTTTGTTTTTACTCGCTTTTGCTTTGCTAGTATTGCTTACCACTCAAACACTAAACTATACGGACATGCAGGCCAATACAGTCACTACTAAAAAAATGTATGCTCGTGTGTATGTGCGTGTGCGCCGTATCAGACAAAACCAAGGTGCGCTGTCATTTATGATATGAATAAACTTAAGTGCTATGTGCGCTGTACACACGCATAGACACATAAGTACGCGATCAGCGATGGACACACACACATATATATATATATATATATATATAAGAGGCATATATTTGCCATTATGATCACTATTGAAACGTTATTAAATAAAAGACAAAGACTATTAGCGCTGAACCTTTGAAATTCAATAACAAGTAAACCGTCGAGGCAAAAGGTGAAATTATGAAATCAATGTATGCAAAACTCTATTCAGCACACATTACAGCTCTATCAGTGACACAAAATATTCTTCATACTTACATGCAAGTGTGTATTAGCGTCTTCATTTTAAAATCGGTCTAGGCAAATGCCTCGCTAACATTGACTAACCCCCAATTTGTGGCGACAACTCATTCCGTTTGCCTGCTATATGTACGTACATATGTATAAGAGAATACTCACATACACACCCACTACCACCAGGCAGAGAAAATCAAAGCGTTTATAATAATATTCAGACTTCTTCTTTGCAACAGTACTATTTGTTTACCAATTATGGTATATAGTGAGTAATCCCGGAAAAAAGTGTAAAAGATATTTTTTTATAATGAAAGACAAATTTTACCTTTAGGTAAATTCTCTTTGGATTATTAGACACAACTATAAGTTTTTTACATTAAAATATATATTTTTAAATAGGATGGATGGATTTAATGGAACATTTAATGGAATATTGCTCACAGAACAATCTAAAGCAAAATAAAATTGAATTGAAAATGAAATGAATTGACTTCCTTAAGAAAAACTTAATCCCTTTTGGAGAGTATCTTGTCATTATTAAATTGCGAAAATTTATTTTCAGAGTATGCTTAAAATTATGTAGCAAATTACCATTTTAAGATGTGGTATCATGAACTGAAAAAAAGCAAATCAAAAAAACATCATCACAATGAACGCGCTCTCTTCATGCTTGCAAAGTTGCTTAAGTCGACTTGAGAGAGAAGTTAGATAATGTATTAGCAACATTCTGTATATTATTGCACTAAAACGACAGCATAGAGTTTTCATTTAATTATTAAAAAAATAATAATTTTTGATGAAGTCAAAATAGAATAAAACCATTTTCTACAATGCGGTTATTGTGTAGACTTATCCAAGATTTATAAGATTAAGACTAAGATTCAATTTATTTTTTGGCCCACAAAAGAACTCATGTACATTTTAGTAATATCATAAAAGATACGTAAAAATTAAAAAAAATGTACTTATGTATTTCTAATTAAATTAAATTTATTCTAAAAAAGTAAGTTGCGTAAAAATGTTTGAGCGTAGCGACAAAAATACACAATTAAGCAGTTCGTAATCTAAGTCAAAAAATTGGATCTACATTCGAAAAAACTAAGATAATTTGATGAGTTATAATTATAATTCTATCAAAATCGAAATTCCGTCATCAAATTATCAAAGTGAAAATGGTCTAACACAATAAAAGCATTGGGGCACAAATAGTTTAACACTTGATGAATTTAAAGGAAACATGTGAACGAACTAATTGTGGATACTAATTCACTGACAACAGACCAGTTTGATGTTGGAGGAACACCTAACGGATTATGCACATATATCAAACATATACCTATTATATAACTAAATACTCGTGTGTTTGTGTATTGTGTGAATACACCCCTACATGCATGCGTGCTTAAAGATTATTCAAAGTTTTGGTTTCAAAAAGGAATTCGCATCGCAAACAGCAGAATAAATAATGTAGCTTTGAAGTACAGCAAAAATGTGTAATGGAACGTAAAATTGAAAAATATGCAGACATAAGCACTTAATTTTAATGCGTAAATAAGCACACATGTGTGCAATCCAATTGTAGGGATGATGATAATCTTATTAACAGAATGAATACTTATAACATATATGCTAACCAACCAACCATTATTTGCTAACCAACTTTGTCTTAATCCTGAATTCTTTCACAACATAAGCAATACTATGAAAGTCTTATTTATTATGTTGCCTGTCATTATTGTTGAAGGACATGGGATTAATATAAAGTGTTTGTACTACATGTATGGGATTAATATGAAGTGTAATATACATGTATACTTAGCAAATACTTTAATGCCCCACTTTTTTTTCCACATTTCTAATTCCAAAGCAAAAAAATAGCATTAAGTGCTATTTTGGGATTATCTAAACTTAATTTTGTAATATCGTAGATATATACATAAAAATATATTTTTTCTTTAAGTTCAACAAGCAACTGAACTTTTTTTTACACATAAGAAAAAAACACTCTTATTTAATGATAACGGTATCGATGAAAATCTGCAAATGTCATTATAGCTCATTAATGTATCCAGTAGTTCCTTTTTTATATATTAACCGAATTAAAGCAAACAATCATTTTTTCTTTATTGCTGATGTCTAATCGTGAATTAGAAAATTTTCTTTAGATCTGATAGCAGCTGTTTTTGTTTATATTGAACATCGCGTTCGAAGTTTCGGCGCCACAACGTGAAGCATTACTTGCAAAAATCAATTATTTTGTTTGAATATATTTAATTGTAATCAAATATTTGTATACTTTTGTAAAGTCACAAGTCCAGGTACTGATATCTGGGTTTTTTTAGCTCCTGTAAGCTTTTTAAGGAACACTCACCGACTTTAATATTTTGAAAATATGTCTATAACAATTTTGTATAAAAAGTAAACTCTTTACAAATAGTCGAGTTGGTTAAAGTGCTGTCGAGAGGATTTGCGCTCGACCTAATTTGCATGTGACTTCTAGCAAAAATGAATGTTTTCTGTGTTATTCTATTGTCATTTTAATGCCCTATATGCCGCTCCATTGCCTTCTTGGAAGACTCTTGTCGAGTTTGGTAGATGCAAGAAGAGGAAGATATTTTAATTTGCTCAGAAAACGTCCCACACCCATACTAATTTGGATCCATTCCATTTTGGATTAGTTCGTATAGATTTAGTCCGTCCAGGTGGTAACCATTAAAGTTTGTTTTAGATAAACTTAATAATTATTGAACAAGTGTACTAAAAGATTAAAAGCATTGGAATTGGTAGTTTGTAAACATATGAAATCCCTTAAAATAATTTATAAAATATTTCTGTGCTCAACGTGACGTATGGGTAACTTTTTGTAAGAGTACATGTAAACCATACCTGTGCATATACGTATATATGTGTTTAAAAATAGATATGTATTGAACTGAACCGAATTTACATTAAATTTCAAATAACAGGACAGGCTTATCGAAATGAACAACTGTTTCTTGTGATATTTAGGTATTTTAGAACCAGTTGTCACCATTTTTGGAAAATAAAAATTGCTACAAAGAGTAGTGTAGTGTAGTGAAAGGTTTTAGAGAAATATATTTGAGATTATTTATATGAAGAAGTATATAAATCAGAGATCCCACATTACTTAAAATAAAAAACTAATCAAAGTATATATTTCAAAAGAGACACAAGTATGGGTACCAAATACGAGATATTACAGACAACTTTAGATTGATTTTCAGAAAAGAGTAGCTATCTACTTAACCAGAAGTCTAAAAATCTGCCCTAGTCCAATATATTTCCATCGAAGCAAAAGTATGTATATAATAAAAAAATAATAAAAGCCAAAAAAAAGTCTCCTTTGCACAGATACTTCAACATTTAGAAAGGACGTGAAAATTTCCGGGAGAGATATTTAAATCCTTGTCACTTAGTATTAGGTTGTAATAAAACTGTTTTAATAATTTTAAAAATGGCCCTGAACCATAATGAAAATGTATGTTTTCGGGCTACAAAATTTTTGTTGGAAACCTATTGAGCACTTCGTCAGAAAACTAACTTTTAATGCACTAAAAAATAATCTTATGTGTACTATAAAGAACAGGAATATTCAATACTCACGCACAAAAATGTTGCTCATCAACGTGGCCGGCAAACAAAACACAATCACCAATATATCTGCAATTGCCAAGTTGACAATAAAATAATTGGTGACCGTACGCATTCGTGGCGCCCGCAATACAACGGCAATCACAAAACTGTTGCCAACCAAACCGACTAGAAAGACAATAATATAAGCAAAGCAATAGACAATCGTCATCGCCAGCGAGTGGCGGTAGAGCACGTCGAAGTCAGTCGCGCCATGTTCCCAATAGACCGTATCATTATCAGCGGTTGGCAGCAACACTATTGGCGTTGACATTGTTTCGACGGCGGCGGTGAGAGTGGAGGATGGTGATATATCTGCTAGCAAATTGGTATAAAAGCTCGTTAAAGTTGCACTCTTCACATCCGCCGGTAAACGATCGGGCAGCAGGTCCTCAGTTCTGAACGCGTTCGAGGAACCGGTCACCGTGACCGTTGCGGTCGTCATAACCGAACCCAACAATGTATCCACCACAAGACTGCTTGGCGGTTCATTTTGTTGTAGGAGTGTTTGGTTTTTTGTGTAAAGAGTTGTGAGCGCAGCTGGTGACATGATGATGTTCGTATTAATGGGGGATACCGACATGTCTACGTTATTGGTCACCGTCTCATTTGAGGCTTGCAAGAGATCGTTATTCATTTCGGTGAATTGTTCTACATATTCGGGATTTAGTAGTAAATCTAAAAAATTGTTTGTGATATTAACACGCTGCTCGGCTAGGTCAGACGCATTTGGTATTGCAGTGGGCTCGATATCATTTTTCTCGTGTGCGAGTGGTAAACTCGAACCGATTGTTGATTTCTGATTACTGCTGTCATACTTCGATGTGGTGACTAGCGCTCTATTGCGTAGAGGTTTCAACAAATTCGTGCCATTTAAATGTTTGTACTTTTTTAATTTTTTCAGAATATTTTGTGGGTCTGCCGATGCTACCATAGTTGGACTGATCTGTGAGCGAAAATTGAACAAATAATTTAATAAATTATTATATTAAAAAGTTGATGAATTGGCAAGGTAATATTTGAATACATAATATACATATATCTTTATAAAATTTAAATTAAACTAATTTCTTTAGTGAAAAGCTGAACATATTGTCTTACAGAATTTTGTTTTATATATTTGTTCTACATTGTCTGCAAACCAGAGATGTAAGCGGGATGAGAGATAGGTGCCGTTTTTGAATACCTGTATTGGTTCGTTAAGGAGGTTTTTGAAGAGAAACTTCTTTGGGAACGGTAGTAGATCAAATCGAATGGTTTATAATATAATTACAATCACATACTTGAACATTTCATGTAAAAGACTTATGGATAAAAAGCGCAGAGTATCAAAAGAGGTTTAACAAAGATTATTATCGGAGAAATTTTTGAGAAGACTTGTCACCTATTTGAAAATTTGAAGTTAGAAAATTTATAAAATACATAAAGAATAAAATATGGTTATCATTTTTGAAGGTTGAGGGAAGCGGGCAATTGAAAATATTTATTATATTGTAGGATTGGCACCTGTTGAAAATGTTTATTCAAAGAAATTGAGAAAAAATAAAATGAAATATTATAATTGTGTTATCAAACAAAAAAATTTTACCAAAATTTACAGTGAGATCGTTTTGAGAATACCACTTGTTTGAAATTCTATCGATTTCTTAATTCAATCGATCGAAGACAAATGAGTTATTATAATATGGGTATCAAATGGAAAAAGTTTAAGAGTTTTTACAGACGAAAATATTTTTCGAGTACGTTTTCCAAAAAGATATTTGTTTTAATGTAATAAATTTGATATCCTATTTTAAACATTTTGTTTAACTTTTTATCCGATCAATTATAAAAAGCGATTGAAATAACGAATAATACTTATTTGTAAGGTCTAGTTGTCAAATGTTATTATTTCGACATTATTAAGTTCGGTTTGATCCAGATCAAACGTTTTAAATTTTTGTTTTTTTTTCGATTAAATAGTTGGAAATAAGGTCTTCCTCTTCAAAACCTGTATATTTCTCCATCTAAAACTGATCAATTCTCACCTAACCTTGTACATTTCATTTTATTTATATATTTTAATCAAACTGAAGCCGGAATTTTAAACCAGTATAACTCACAACAAAGCTATTAAGTTTCCTGTAATTAATGCAATTTAGATAGGTTCGCTCAGAATCTCAACTCAATTCAATAATGTTCAACAATTTATCATTTTTTCAACTAAGATACTTAAGTACATTTTTTATATTTGTTTTCTTTATTTATTTTTATTTTTTTAATTTGGTTGAAAACATTTATTTCCCATTTTCCCACTTTCTCATTTATTTATTTGAATAACGAAATCCTTCCAAATATGATATTTTTATTATTGTTGTTATTGCAATGCATGTACCGCCTAGCTGAGCTGATTGCACAACCTTGGCCGCCTGTAGAACAACTCAAGGTCCACTGCTACACTTTCTGCCTGTGGACCTTGTGCAGATACTCACGTTAAGGCCACCATCCAGATGAGTACATATGTACATGTATAGCTATATACCATATGTATATATATAGATACGTATATAAGCATATTTATGGCAGTGCAACACACGGTATAACCGAGTAAAATGGCATCACCTAATTTTTGCGATTACACACCAACAAATGCCCATACAAATATACATATGTTTGTATATTTATGCACTCTATGCTCGAAAAAAGAATGTAACAGGCAAAGGGCTTGAAACCAATTTCGGTTTTGTTTCGAAGGTTGCAACTTGAAAATTTCACATTTCGCAAGGTTGCGGGCGCCGCTGACCGTATAGGTAACTATGGAGGTGTGTTTATAAAATTATATACGAAATACTTCTATGCACTAATTCAACTGCAGGTGTTGCTGTTTAGGATATGTATGCAATACCGAGTATTTCACCGCATAGCTTTATGTATGTATACAAGAATTTATGTATTTTATTATAGACGCGCCATTAAAATCAATTACTGCAATGAAACACAATCCGCAATCAGTGTCGAAATTATCCGCTTACTTAAGTGCTATGCTCCCACAAAGCTATCAACATAGCTAAACACACCACGACATATTGCGTATTGGTATGTATTTATGTATTTTTGTATGCGCAAGGCTTACAACAAATATTTACGATTCCCGAATAGGGCACTTGTAATTGTTACCGTTAAGTAGCAGCTTGACAAACCCAACCTTGCCACACAAAAAGGCCAACAAACATACAACAACAATCACAAACACACACACACACACACACAGAGTACAACAACAACAGCAACGTTTACGAAAGCCGATGGAGTGATAAAAAGTTCAGTAGCAGACAACAAGGCGACAATATATGACTTGGATATATATCTGACACAAAAAGTGTGTACGCACAACTGTTATATTTGAATGCGTGCTGCGTGCCGCTGCGCTCCGATATGTGGAAGCTTTGAGCGGGCAGACTGGGCTGATGCTGCTGTTACTAGCTTTTCGACTAAATTTATAACATTAAATTTATGCCTTGTAATATTTATGTGTGTGTGCGAGCGTGTCTGTGTATTGTTCAGCCTTTTTTCCATTAGGCTTTAATTTCTTTCTATTCCCTTAACGACAAGAATGACGGCGCTGCTGCCGCTGTTGTCACACAAGTTTTGACTAGTTGTCTGGAGGCAAACTCCATGAACGAATGACAACAACACACAGACACACATTCAGCGCCTAAGTAATAAAATGAAATGGCACAAATGTTCCGAATGACAGGACTACATTTGTGATGCCTTAGTGATTTATATAAATATGTATGTTTGTAAAATGGGTATTTAAGAAGAAAGAAAATGAAGCATTAAAATAAAAAGGGTCATGGGACCATTGTCGCATAACTTTGAAAATATTTAACAATACACTAGCGTACACGCACACATTCACACACACAGTCTCAAACACAATTATGAGTAATAAACAGTCTTTCTCGGGTAATGGGCCAGAGCTGAGTGTAAAAGTGTTTCTAAAATGTAGTTACACCGTAATTAATTCCACACACGAAACAAAAACAACTAAAAATTGCATAAAAGCAATTAATATGACAAAAGAACAATCTAAAGTCCATACATATGGGGCTATCATTTGCTCCGTAACCTTTTCAGTTGAAATACAAATTATTGCTTGCCAAAACTGCTTCTCTGTTCTCTTTTATTCGTCTACAGTTTTGATCCCACTACTTTAACGCCAAATTTACGCTAACATTGTAACACACTGACTTTATATGCGGAATTGTGCGCGTCTGATTACTTCTTAAGCCACACGCACTTAATCCACACAGCATCCAAGCTTAATTAGCTACGTAAGCGCATAATCCGTCCCACAAACTGCACGCAGCTCAATTCAAATTCAAAATCAACTGGTTTATTTTGCATTACCATGAACTGCACAGCACAAAACTGGAGTAGCGTGGAGCTCAACACAAAGTACTCGTCGTGCGCGTTGTCTTCACCCACATATACACATACAGGGACACGCACAACAACGGTAAATGTTACAATTTGGTGTTATGTACCAGCACGCGCTTGTAAAATTATGCTTTCCAATTTGCATATGTACGAATAAGTATTTGCTTCGCTCAAACTCTGCGATTTTGTTTTGGTTATTATTGTTAAACGCGAGTTAGTTCATTCGCCTGCTTGGCTTTTGCGTGTGCGTGTGTCGTTGCTGTGTCGTTGTTGGTTCTTTGTCTTTTTAATTCTTTGGGCGCACTTTCGTTGTTAACGGTTTCGTGTTCAAAGCCATACTGTTGTCAAACTTTGTGTGCCAGCACATTTCGTTGTCTAAATACGTATTATATGTCCATATGAATTCATATACCAGGATATACTCGCAAAAACATCAGTGTGCTTTTATGTCTGTGTGTGTTCTTGATACTCTGTGTGGCACAGTTTCGCTTTTAGCGATCCACTTCGTTGTTGGCAATACGAAACTTTACGAGCCACCCACGGCCCACACAACAACGCCACCAACAATAGCAGCAACATCACTGGGTTACTCTTTTAACGCTGCTACTCTCCATTTACCATTACTTTTGGCCTACTCTGTTTGGTGTTGTTGTTGCTGTTGCTGGTGCTTCCAAGACTTCGACTTTCTTTGGCTCTCCACACTCTCAGGTTTTCACACATTTGTTGATGTTCGTTGCTTGGCGCTGAGTTGTGAATGTAGGTCCTTTGTTACCTTGCTGCGCGCTCTCTCTGCGTTCGCTCAACTCGTTTGAGTGCGATTACAAGTATTGCTATTGGAGTGGACGCTAGCGCCCAACTTTCGTCCTTGCATGCTTCGTATTCGGATTTGTTGCTATGTTTGTGGGATGGCTACTTCTATTGGAATGAGTATGCATTCATAGATATGCATACTTTGTGTAATTGCATTTGTGTCTTTAGTAAGTTACAAGATATGTTGAAAAAAAATCTCAAAACTTTGGATTTTGAATACCCCCAAAGAAACATTTAGAGACATTTTTCATACGAACATGAAAAATATATTAATTTAAAATTATTTTACAAATTATTTTCTGTAGATGAAAACTACTTTTTCAATTAAATGAGTTCAAAATAATTGGTTGGTTTAATATTTTAATATCAATATTAACTTTTTAGTTTCTAGTCTACACTGCGATAATAGATGTTGATTTTGCATTTTTTGATGATTTTTGCATTGCTTGTTCAATTCACTTCAATTCGTTTTCATTTCGTCATTGGTTTTCAGACCAACGATTCAGAAAAGTAAGAAAAGAGCCACTGGATGTTGTTATGGGATTCATTTTCAGCTATATGTTTGCTATGCTATGTACGGATAGTTTTGTTCGTCGGAAGGACTTTAACTCTTCATTGTTGACTTACTACTAAAGCTACTAAAACTAGTATTTAGTAGTAATTAGTCTAACGCTAGTAGTTGTTTGATTTCAAGAATGAATGGGGCTTTGTTTGAGATATTTAGAAGTCTGATTCCAATATATCTCTTACAGTTTCTTCTTTGAGAACTGGAGTACTCTCTAAGAACTGGAAGAAGACCTTAATGAGGTTTAATGTAATTTTTGGAAGATTACTAAAATCCATAATCTTGCTATCGAAGTGGTTTATAGGAAGTTCTTCGAAAACCTTAAAATAGCCAGCAGAGGTAAGCATTAAATGGTTAAAACCCTTTTTGATTTGTTATGGCCAGCCGATGTGATTATTAATATAATAACTGCCTAGTCGTTTCTCGATAAAAGTTTTATTTTTATTTCAGTATCTATTCAGACCACATTAAAAAAATAAAATAAAGATACGAAAATACCGACCTGGCAACGCTTGAATTGAGTGTGATTTGATTTTTACTCCACTCATACTACAGTTTATACGCTAGCATTGATGACCCTCAACAACAATGACAAACTTTAGACACCATCGGTTACGCTCACCACACTCTTCACTATAATGTTTGTCATTTCTCTCTTCTGCAACCTTACAGCATAAATTAGCTAAACCCTCAACGACAGCAAAGATGATGTCTGTCAAATCTAAAAAGAAGTACATTACGTATTATTTATGTACGTGCTAAATTGAATATACTCGTACAGTTGTGTTTTTGTGTATAAGTACGAGTTGAAAATGCCTTCTTTCTGACTAATCTGGAATTTACAGAAGACAGTTTGAGGATTTCATGCCCCATAGGAAAGAGATTTGAGAGATTATTTTAAATTTTTTTGCTCTACACTGTCTGGATAATTTTGACATAAATAATTTCGGAAATCGTTATGATCTTTCAGTAAGACTCTTTTTGTAAATTCATTTTCGTTAAATGACAAATCTTGTAATCTAAGCAAGTTTTGTAAGTGGGTAAGAATTCCAAACTTACTTTCCTAGGTATCCTGTTCCTATAAGCCGTTTTGTGAAACTTTTTTGGAATAAACAAATGACTTAATAATTTTCACACTCTTTTAGGCGGCTTTGTGTTGCGTCAGCGTAGGCGTCACATTTTGCAAACGTGTATTTGTAACGAAAGGTGCAAATAGCCGCGGTAAGTAAAGTGCTTTCTAAAAGTATACTTGCTTGAAATAAGTTTACAAAATTCAGAAAAAAGTATATGTCAATAAAAATTTAAAATATAGATAAAAGATGTAGTAGTGATTTTTTACGAAACTATGGTTATTATACGCTGTGACATTCAGATGAAGATTGCCGTAGGTGTGAAGTTAACATAAATTTGTCACTACGTTGATAGAATTTTTAAAAGCACTTTACTTGCAACAACTTCCGACACCTTAAATTTATTGTTAGTATCAAAGTTTCTCCTAAACGAATGCCTATTCCAAATGCATGTGTACATAAGGGCGTGCAGACATTGACTAGGAAGAGAGCAATCCATTGACCTCAAAACTTACTCTGCTAAAATGTCATAAAAGCATTATCAATAAATAAACCATTATCGGCATTCATTCATTCACAAGCGTAAGATTCCACACTTTCAACCATCTTCATCTTTTCACTCGTTTTTACTTTTCTGCTCGTGGTCGCAAAAGTGAAAGTGAAATTTAATAGCATATTTGTATTTACTTAAAGTAAATAAGAAGATGTACCTAGAATACCCCCGAGAGGTTTAGATCACACATTCCACCACAAATTAAAAAATATATGTATGTAAATACGAAGGATAGACAAAACAAATTTGCCTCAAAGATGGGAAATAAAAAATGGTGGGTTTAGAATTTAATTGCTTTATATGTGTAAGTTGGCGTAATATCTAATCCGCTTGAGGAAAGACATAATTTTAGGACAATAAACAACTTTTATGATTTTCAAACCATTGTATATGTATTTGAAGTCACATTATCACCGCTGAAAGGCCCTATAAAATACATAAAAAAACACAAAGTTACATTAAAAAATATTTGAAAAATGTTTGAAGTACAGTGTGGATTTAAATCAATTAACAGTATATCACAAAGCTAGTAAGCCCAAGGGCTGTACTTTTTTAAGTAATTAATGAAATTTTATATTTATATCACAAGTTTAATCTATTCCAACTCTGAAACGTGCCATCTAAATTTTACCCTTTCCCGAGTTTAAATTTTTTTCAGAGAATATTGTTGATATAAAACAAGTTACCCCCATCTATATACGCAAATACTCGTGCCTATATATAATTATGGCTTCTAGTGAATGTATATAGATATACATATACCAGAATTATTTTGAATTCATTTAGCAAATAAGAGAAGCCTAAACTTAGCAAATGCACATGACAACACATCTACAAACTTTTGGGCGACTGCTGAAGAATCTTTTGTTTACTGATATTAATAATTTGTTCTTATTTTTATTGTTGTTTGGAGTTCGTTATGCGCCTGTTATAAAAGATGCTCCAGTGATGACTGATAGGAATTTATTTTAACACATATGCATACATATGTACGTGTATCCGTTTACGAACATTGAAGAATTCACGTACAAACATTAGGGGTGTAGGGTTGTTGGAATATATTTTTAAACTTCATTTATTACAAAAATGAATAGCAGATGTTTCGGGGCAAACTCATTAACTTGTGGGCCTTTTTAACCCATCCAACTTCTAACAATAAGGTTTTTATGGAATGGAATTTTTTTCATGGAGTTTTACTCTCAATCTCATTAAATTTTAAGCCTTTTCAAAATATTATTAAATAAGCAAGAAATTATACCAGATTAGATAAAAAAGTATTGGACCGATTTTGAGGTGTTCTTTTGCAACTCGGTTAATATGTTATTCAGTAATGTAACAATATACCGCGGGCCCAGAAAACGATATATTTTTTGGAAATTTTGTGGTTACCCAATATAGTAAAATTAAAATTAAAGAAAATATTAGATTAAACAAAATTTGGTTGTAATTATTTAAGTAAAAACTAATAAATTCCAGGGAAAAAACTGATAAATTTCATTACATTTATGTCATTTTGAATATATATTTATAATGATTATTTTTTAATTTTTGATGCTTTTCAAATGTTCTGTTATGGGATGAATCCAGCGCAAACCTAACTATGATAAACAAACATTGAAGATATAATTCTAAGCTGAGAAAGCAAGAAATATATATTTGATGTCATGTTTCAGAGTATTCTATTGTAAATATATAGTAATTTATTAACTATTCTTACTCTATAAGAATATATATATAATATATATATATATATATATATATATATAACTTATTCCCAAGGAAGTTTTTGCCAACCACTCCTTTTCAAATTTATTTAAGTGCGATACAAATTTATTTTATATAGAGAATAATGGACAAACTTTCGTTGTCGTCGCTAACAAAATTTTTAATCAGTCCTTATTTTATATTCAGAAGTGATGGTACAATTTTTTCGTGGTCTAAACCTGGGTCATAATCACTCCATTTAGATAATTTGGCAGAAATAGTTATCGTACCGTGGTATTTGATTCTCTCTTAATGGTTGCTGCCAAATAAAACAAAACAAAATAAAATAGTTCAAATTCAGATTAACCAATTTTTCAAATTATGAAGAAATTGTACATCTTTCTAACAAATCTTTATTAATAAAAGTGCATATTACGTACGTTCAAAGTGCGTTAATATCGTGTTTTTTTTCTTTTGTTCTATAATATTTTTATTCTTATATGTATCTTTATATTCTTCAAATTTATATTGTTTTACGAAGGGCTTTCTCCCACAAATACCAGACATATGTATTTTCATCCACTTTAATGGATGCGCTTTTTTATATACCATATTGTATAATCGATACTTTGATTAAGTGTATTCAAGAGCTTAATTGATTTCAACATTTTTAAATTTTGCATGCATGTGCATGCGCTGATGAATATATATGAGTGTGAACATATATTTATCCATAAATAATAATTGAATATATGTACGGTTAATTTATGATTCAATAATATGAGACTCCATGTTCAATAGGATGTAGACGTCAGACGGATTGTGGAGCAATGAGCTTGCAAAGTTCAGGTAAATACATATACATACACACACAAACATGTATAACCGTAAATATGGTCATCCACCCTGTAGATCTCGGTTGAGAGTAATGGAATTACTCATTACATCGGTGCAAAATTATATTATATTAGTATATTTAGAAAATAATTGAAAAAAATTGAATGGATTTATAAATTTCGATGAACAACAATACTCATTACCATCTTTCTATTCTCTGTAATACCGCCCTTTGAGTACATTTGGAATTTTCCATAAATTTTAACACAGCCCTATCATATACTTGGTGTTTTTCAACCATTTAAGACAGACCACTCTGTTATTTTAAATGAAATCAGGAAATTGACCGAAAACTTTTTCGACATAAAACAACAACGAAACCTAGTAAAACATTTCGTTTAGAAACTTCTATATTATTCGGTTTTATCAAACAGAATGTGCTCATTTTTTCCTTTATGTGTATGTGTACCTTGATAGACCACTTGGACAATCCGATAATAGGAAATAAAACTGGAAACCAACAAAATGATTAATTTTCGTGGATAAAATATGTATATTATTTTACGATCTTCCATGTGATCTGTATTATCTAAAGGATTAGAATGATCGCTGAAGGCTCCTTGTATAATTTGCTTCAACTTCCGTGAGCACGGAAGAAAAATTAATAAAACACGGATAAAACACAACTTCAAATTTGGAACAATATTTTTCAAGTTGCCGTTTCGGATTAGTTCGAATTTTTTGAATTGTGTGATTTTCGTCATATCTCAAACTAAAATATATGATTTTCATTTTCGATTTCGAAACTAAATAGCGCAAATTTTATACTCTCGCAACTTGTTGCTACAAAGTATATTAGCTTTGTTCACCTAACGGTTGTCTGTAACACCTAGAAGTAAACGAGTTAGATATAGACATATATATGCTATAGACATACATATATATATAAATGGTTAGGATGAATAGGCGAGTTGAAATCCGAGTGACTGTCTGTCCGTCCGTCCGTCCGTCCGTCTGTGCAAGCGATAACTTGAGTAAAAATTAAGATATTTTGATGAAACTTGGTACACGTGTTCTTTGTCACTGTAAGACGGTTGGTATTGCAGATGGGCGTAATTGAACATCTGCCACGCCCACAAAATGCCATTAATCTAAAATAAATAAAGTTCTATAACTAAGCTAAAAATTAAGATATAAACGTATTATTTGTTATGAAGGATTCTAGTAGGGTGGGGCATCTGGGGCAAAAATTTTTGTAAAAGTTGTTATTACCCCGCCCCAAAATAGGTTTAATATACATATCTCGTAAACCGTTAAAGCTATATCAATAAAATTTGCTCCGACAAAGTTTTTCTAGCATCCCTTCATATACAAAGAAAATAAGTGAAATCGGATGATAACCACGCCCACCTCCCATACAAAAGTTATGTAAAATGCTACTAAAAGTGCGTTAACTGAAGGAACATGTCAGAAACATTAAATCTTGCTGCAAATATGATACGGAAGGGTTGCATAGGAATCCGTGTCAAATTTTGGTGATGTGTGGCACCGCCCACTTTTAGGTGAAATCCCATATCTCAAGAACGCAGTAATCGATTCCAACAAAATTTGTTACATGACTTTATATTTGCCTCCTTATGTCACGCTGTGCAAATGGATGGAATCGGATAAAAACCATGTCTACTTCACATATAACACATTTTTAAGTTTCATCTGATCCTTTCACTTTAAAGCAAATAAATCGAACAGCAATTAAGATATGAAAATCAAATTTTTGTATAAATAGTGCCTTCTGGATATGTCATCTTGTGCGTAAAAATAGACGAAGTCGGATTATAACTTTTTAAGCCACCAGATGCCCAATATTATGGTCTCAGTGCTTCTATCTGACTTTTTATAGAAAATATCGGGAGATCTGTAAGATATTGTAGTGAAATTGAAAGATTATCTTTCCATGATAATAGTGTACTCTGGTGTCAAAAATGGTGAAAATCAGGTGAATAATTCCCCAAGTCCCCATGTACTTAATATAAGGATTTTCAACCTTCCGGTAGACTTTATATCATATATAACGGTAAATATGTAAGATGTCGTAATGAAATTGGAGGATTGTCTTTGTATTATAATAATGTGGTCTGGTGCCAAAAATGGGAAAAATCGGGTAATTACTTCCCCTACCCCCCATATGCCTGTTATAACGATTTTCAACGTTCCGATAGACTTTATACCATATATAACGGTCAATATATGAGTTATCTCTTTGAAATTTAGAGAGCGCCTCTTTCTGATAACAGTGTGTCCATGTGCTTAAAATGGATAGAATTGGGTAAGCATTTCCCTTAGCCCCCATGTACCTAATATAAGGATTTTCAACCTCTGGGTAGACTTTATACCATATATTTCGGTCAATATGTAAGATATCTTAGCAAAATTAAGTGAACGTGTAATATCGGATATACGATAGCTTACTACCGAAAATGTCTGAAATCGGTCTACGAATCTTAATATAATGATTTTCGCTATTCTAACAGACTTTATGGCGAATATGTCGGTGACTGTGTGAGTTACCTGCACAAAATCGCACGAAAACATGTTCCCTAATATACTTGCATAATGAAAAGAGTTAATGTGATCAATGCAGATCTTACTCTATCCAAAATATGCCCGATATAAGAATTCCCGACTTTCCATCTGACTTTAAAACGTTTATGTTGGTCAATATGTGTGATATTTTAAAGAAATTAAGTGGATATGTTTTCTTAAACACAAAGTGACTTCGCGCTAAATCTGAAAGAAATCGGTCTAGACCATGGTCTAAGCGGCTTATTCCTAATACAATGATTTCATTTTCTCTGGTTTCCTTTGTCCTCATATATCTAATATATCACTAAACCGTTTTGGTTGAGATTATACCGCATATATATATATCACTTTTGAGTTAATTTGCTAGATTTTAATATAAATATCTCTGACACGAAGCAAAATATAACAAAGAAAGTACATGAGTCTATGACCTGTAATATAAGTTAATAAGATACCAAATATGATTGCAATCCATTGACAATTTCGTCGAATAATTAGTGTTGAATTCTTCCGAACATTTTTTAATATAAAGTTATGCCAGCACCTGAAAAGATTTCCCCGCCTCTGATCCTTGCACATGCTCGGTTACACCTGAACCTTACTTTTTGTTTCTTTCTTACTTGTTAGTTTCTTTCTTCTTCCCTTTCTTATTTTTTAGTTTTTAGTACTGAAAAGTTGTTCAGATGTAAAAAAATAGAAACTTTGAAGAATACATAAGCGGACTATAGGAATATTAGACAAACATTTCCGTAAAATTTTGTGAAATTGGCTTCGTATAACCACGTTGTATTTTCATTTAATAATAATATATGTACTTAATTAAGCTTATTTAATTTCATGAAATACCAACTGAACTACATCCCACTTCTAAATTCTACATTTTAATAATTGAAATGTATCCATATTTTTGCTACTAGGTATAATATATGTAACACTAGTATTTTTATCACTTGCTACTTTATAGTATTAAAAAGAAATTGTTTTCAAACAATCAACTATTTCTGCGCCTTACAATAAAATTCATACCGTGACTTAAACCAATATTTTACACATATTCGAATGCTTAATTTCAATGTAAGCTTGTACGCACATATTTTTAGCTAGTTACCAACTTTATGCCTTGAGCTCGTCCCACTGGACCAATTTTGTTACTCATACACCCAGAAACATGCATACCCACATAAATATTTTCAAACCACACAGCTTCATTACCTAATAAAAATTAAGATAACCGCATCAAGACTCTGTTTTTCTCACATCAACATAAACGTGTAGGTCATTTGTCACAAACGACTAACAAATAAAGTCATTTCGCAGTATATTTTCTTGCAATTTGTCAAATAGTACAATATTACTTTGGCTGACAAGTTGTTTATCTCAGTCCTTTTCATCTGGGCGTCACTTTGAAAGAGCCAGCGCAAGTAAAGCTAATATTATATAGCAGCAAACAATTTCGTTATGCCCACCACACATCAATACGTGGCCACATACTTATATACATACATGTATTTATGTATTTGGACTCTGACAAAATCACACCAACCCAATATGTCCTTATGCCTACGTTTGTGTCCTTGTGTTACCCGACACTCCAATAAATTGTCTCTCACAGCTGTCGGAGAGTATCTCACTGCTCTGCACTTATTGCATTCGGTTCTCACAAGCAAACATACAGTTTACATTTGCCGTAAAACAATAACAAAAATGCGGCCAAGAGTTCAAACACCTCAGAGGTATTCCAGATTTATACAAACGTACCTATATATATATATATATATATATATACATCGAAACGACACTGAGAGATATGATTTGAACATTATAAATTTATTTTAAAAAATCGTATATTCTTTATATAATATTATTACTCAGTATATTTTCAAGATTTATATTCTTTTTTAAGATAATTATCTTTCCATTATTCGTACCGAATCAAGAATTACTGTGTCTATTGGAATATAAATTCGAGCAATAATGCTCTGTGCATTAAAACTAAACGAAGAACTTTCTTGAGTTGTATTTTTATCGTTCGCAGCCGAAACTCTTTAGAACAACGATTTAACATCGATATTCACCTGTTGTGAACACTTGGCTAACATAAAAACGTGAATAAAAAGAGTCTTAATTAAAAAAAAGTTTTTGTAAAACGCAACTGAAATTTAGGAGCATCCCACTAGGGATAATAATATAATTTACCTCGCTATTTCAGAGGCTCTAAATGTTTGTTGAAAGCAGTCTAAACAATGTTAAGTATCTTCCAAACAGTATCTGTTTACTATGAGATCACCCCTGATCAAGAAAAAACATCGTATTAAGCTTGACTGAACAGTTGACAATTGCCTCATGAATCCGTATCAGGCCTTTTGCAATTGAATTTGGGATATTGCAGCATTTTCATAGCATGTCTCCGTAAACCTATTCATCCAGAACCACTTACTCTTTGGCCCGAACCCATACAGAGAGCCCGTTTCCAAGACATACAGTTAGATCCCATCTATGAAAACTTGTAATTGTTAAATGAGGTTTAAATGTATTTTTTATTCTATAAAAAAAATTATTGGAAATTATAATCGTTCTGTTTCATATTTGTAAAGAAAACTATTTTATACATTTAGTGGAGTGATGAAATATCAATAATTATCGTTACACTAAGTCATCGAGTGATCTCTCGATAAAAATAGAAAATAAAGTAGCTAGTAACCGAGCGTTTGTTAAAATTGGACAGAAATATATGTATACAACGAACAAAACACAAATTAACTGCAGGGGAACATTCAAGATAAATATTCCTAAATAGTGTACATAAGTTGAAAGACAAAGATTCTTATACCTTTGCTAAGCTGTGAAGCTGGGAGAAGTTGCAAAAAGATCGTATAGACTTCAATGGAAATAATTACCAAACCTAATTAAGCCATCTAGAAACCAATAAATTTTTTTAGAGTTAATCACATTTTTTTAATATCAAATTCGGATATTATAGATATTATTACATTAAATATACAATATATTAAAATAACTATAATAACACTGAAAGCAAATAATATACCAGTAATCCTAAATTCGTTCGACTAGAAAGATTTTCGAAAAACCCTTAATGCAAAAAAGCTATGGCATTTCATTAAACTGAAAAGTCCACAAATCTTACTAACCGAGAGTAGTTTTTAAGTAGAGATTATTTATTTTTTGTATTCACTGCACATTTATCTGGCAAAGATATTATTTTAATTTGTATAGCTTATTTTTAGTCTCCAAAACAGAAACGGCAGCAGAAATTGCAGCAAATTTGTAATACATCTTCGGAATGTTTGATAATTTTAAAGAATGAGATTGTAAAAATTAATAACTGTAAATGAATAAATCGCATTAACATAAGAAGTGTATATTTTTCGATAATATATGAGAACTTAAAAAAGCTTACGTCTAAACTCACCGTAAATATCAGTGCGCATAAACTGCTTTTAGGGGTTGTTTACGCATATCGTATATCTCGTTTCCAATACGTAATGCATACGTACGTATGCATATACACAGAATATCTATATACATATATAAATATAATTTATATGTAAAAATGCACAGCATGATTTTAGGCAGTGATTTTGATTACCAAATTTTTTTAATTATTTTCGAAAATTTTTATTTATTCTTTAACTCTAACATTGATATATTCAAAATGTTTATAGTATAATAAATATACAGTCAGTGATATTGTGCATATACATATGTATGTAATACAAACATATGTAATATGTATATATGCATATATAAATATTATAGATTATTAAATGTTAACATGGCTCTGGGCGCATTACCCAACGATGATTTCGCAACCTATCGTAACACCTTGAACCTACATTGCAAACGACAATTTAAAACAATCCAATATTAATTTCACAACTTGTTTGGTGAATTTAGGTGTTGTTAAAAAGACCTCTACTTTATCCATATTATTATACGCCTATTTGCATATATGTATATCTATATAAGAATATGTATGATCTAATTTATGTAATCACGGTAACTCTGATAAAGACCTCGAAGGTACTTTCTTCTATATATACTATATTTTTAGGGTATTTTAAGTAATTTAGATATAGTTTTATAACTAAAAAAAATATTAGAAAATATTAGAAATAATACACGTATAAAAGGTATGGTATCTTCATTGAAATGAAAATCGGAGGGTTAATCAAAGAAGGCTAGGATAGTTAAGGCAGGGACTAGGTACTCAAAAAAGTCAATAATGACGCTTTTGAAAGAAAATTTTCTACCATCAAGGTCTACAAGTAATTCCCCAGAATGTGTATATAAATGGAAAATTGTATTATTAAATTAGTACTTAACTTCTAGTAAATTAAATGAAATTCAAATTAAACAACTTATAAGTAAGTCTTTTTACTACTGAATACTTTTCATTGGCTGGTTCTTTATTGTATCATAAAGTCACAGAGTCAACATTTTGACATATATCTGTATATTAATATATCGCTTAAGAAATTTAGGAAATTTAGGATCCAAAAATTTTGGAATCGTAGTGAATTTTAGCAAAACCTCTCCTCGAATTTATTGTGTATGTTTTACGGCTCCTTCAGAAGTGGTGTATGAGAATCAGAATTGCACTTGGTGGTTTGTGAGAAAAAGAAAAATTTTTGTTGGCCGAAATCTAGAATCAAATTCAGGTACTACGTAGTGAATTAAATATGTTTTGAACAATTTTTACCTAAAAATTCGGTAGCGGGACCGGGACCGGGACCGGGTAGCGGGAATAAGGACGACGGTTGCTGTACAATAAAAAGCTACCAATCCAAATTGAAATATGCCAGTAAGTCTAAGGCAGTAAATTTCTATTTAAATATTTGCCAATTGGGACAGTAGCGATAAGTTTCTCAGTGATGCTAGAATGATTTCGCCGATGTTTGGTGGGATGCATGTACGACAATATTACAGATATTCGTACATGCTTATATAGTGCATGCAAACAAGTTATTCAAAAATCATGTAGTCATGCCTTTAGACACGTATAACCGTAGGTAGAAAAATCCATGTACATATATATGTGCACACGTAAATTTTATATTTGTTCTAAATGCCCCTACACATAGATATGTATGTACATATTTAACAAACAAACATACATACATAAGTAGGAACGAATTTCTAAAACAGAAATAATTATTTACTGGAGAAATGTACAATACTAGCAAACTGGTTGTATAGCTTTCAATTAACGAAACAGTATTTTTATTATAATGAATGGTAATTTTAAATATTGAAATGGATTGTTACAATTAATAAATTTTACATGCATGTACATATACATATGCATATGTTTATAGAACATTGGACACGTTTCCAGAATTTTCTGGCACCCGGTAGCTCAAGTGAAACGAGTTCCACTCCACCAGAATGAATGTTTTTAAATACTTACCTACAGATGTGTATTTTGCTCAATAGTAAGAAAGAGGTAACCGTATCGCTGCAATAAATTATACATATGCATTTATACAAATATTTACATAAATACAAACTTGCAAACATATTTAGAAAAACAAGGCACAGGCTTATGTATATGCGACATTTTTATAATTTTTATTGTTTTTGCTTTTCATTATATTTTTTTTATAATTTAAGTCTTTAACATACTCTATAAAAGTATTTAAAATACAACAAGAGAAAGGTAATTCCGTATAAATTGAGGGAAACATTCCAAATTCATATCGACTTGGTTATTCCATTGTTTTCGGGCTGACTCAGGTGATTCATATGCATAGTTATGTATGTGTGAATGTTTGTATGTATGCATGTAAAAAAATATACGCAAGAGAGAGAGAGAATGTCTCTTGAATACGTTCCAAAAAGTCAGTATACCTTCTCGCTATGGTAACTTGAAAAAGTAACTCATAAACTTCCTGTATGTTAAAGAGAGACCAATAGACTAAAAACGAAAATCAATAAAAGGTATTTGGTTGTGGAATTTTCCCGACTTTTCCGAACTGCACAGCCAACGTGTATAAATACAGCAACGCCAAGTTGAACTCCATCATTTGTGTTTCAGTTGTGTAACGTATTGTTTAAAATTCTCTAATATTAAAATTGTGCATAAGTGTATTCAGTAGATAGTTCGGATGGCGACGGAGAATATTTGGTAGTGTGAAAGAAAAGAAAAAGAATTCTACACAAATGGCTGCCGGAAGTTGGTGTTTAGTGAGGAAATTAAAAGTACGGATAGGCGAAGAACCAGGGGGCTAACAGGCAACGTACTTAAGCATGAGCTTTATTGGAAACCAATGCGGACAAGAAATTTTTTCCTTTTGGATTTTATCCCCAACATACTTGGCTATCCAACAGCTGCTACTGCGTATTCTAGTTGTCAATTAGGTAGGCTCAGTTTCTGTGAGGAATATGTATCCAGAAAAGGCAGTCAGGCTGGTTGGCTTATAACATGGGCACCTATATTTTGAGGACAATTGAGGAGCAAACGTAAGAAACGATTTCGGGCAGAAAGCTGTGTTGCAAAATGTCTGTAAAGCATGAGTATGCCAGTGGATTTGGGGGAAAATGAGTAAGGTACAAAAAAGTATTGAAGTTGATTCGTTTTTTCTTGTTATACAAATATACTTAAGTAATGTTTCCATATTTAATAGACATACATAAGTATAGCATATATATATATATATATATATCCTACAACGCATATTTTACGTACCTGAAATGTTTTAACTTTATCTCTCTACCTGTCATGCGCATATTACGTATGCATATGTCTGAAACGTTTTTCTTTCTTTTAATAGCAATTGATGTCATTGTGTTCGTAAAAATCTACGTCATTTAAGTTTGATACATACATATCTAATTTCAACCGTCTTGCTTAATCTATCGCAATATTGCGAAATGGTAAATTACCATTATTTTTTTCTGTAATAAATTTTTCATGTATATGTCATATAAATCATATTAGGCAGGCTATTGAAGAAATTATCTACACGACGTGCGAGTAATTGCGCAAGCTTTTAGCAAATATACATATATATATCCTTTTCACTCTTTCGCAACGTGTACTTCAAAGCAGCTGCACAATTTTATATACTATACGTTTTATGTAAAAATAAATCACTGGTGTGTAGAAATTATCGCCACTAAGAATTTCAAGACATTTTTTTTTTAGATTATTTTTAAATTGTGGAGAGACTTCCAACGAATATACGTATATATCTTCTTTTAGATTCTCAAATTTCAATGTAAAAATACGAGTATGTTTTTACACCTTCTTCACCGCTTGCAAAAGAAAAAAAAATAATTTTTTTTCTTTTCATGGGAATCCTTTTGTTTTAGTATTTTCGTGGAGATACTGCATTAATTAATTTTTTTCCATTATTTTGTGAATACGCTTGTGGTTATTATGAGTGCACATTTACATATTTAATCTCTATTTTGCATCCGTTATATCCTCAAGTGATTTTGAATACTTTTAAAGTTTTCTCTAAAAACAATATTTGTTCACTTTTCTGAAAATTTTTTTATATAAATCCAAGCGCACCGTTGAGGATAATTTTTTATTTATTTTTCCTAACAATATTTGTTCACTTTTCTGAAAATTTTTTTTTTTTTAAGAAAAAAACATTTTCTATAAATCCAAGCGCACCGTTGAGGATAATTTTTTATTTATTTTTCCTAACCGAACTAAAATCCACAGGCTTTCTTATTTCATTTTCATTCACAAGCCTGTTCTGAAGACTTCATTTAGGTTTACTAAACTGAAAATATCAAATAAATGTTTTATCGTATTTGCCATGAATTCTACACATCATCATTATATATACATATTGGCAAATAATTATATTAAGCACATACTCGTACATCTCTATTAAATGCATAAAATAGTTACACACATATAATTTTAATTCTAAAATAATAATAGTACATTAGCATAAATGAATGTCTTTCTCACAATCTTTTATCGTAACCATGTTTCTTTCTTTGAACTTTATAGTTGTTGGGCGTCTTTGAAAAGCAATTTTGTCGTTTATACTACTTCCGCTACATGCAAACATATGTATATAACTAAATGTTATTGCAGTTTGCTGATTAAACTGATACTAAGTATTAAAGACAATAATTGACCATAGGCGCAGAGCTCCTCGTACGTATTAAACTGAAGGCAAAGCGATACCCATCTACAATATCCATAGTACTTACGGCTAAATAATATTCTTCCTCTTCGACATTGTTGTTTCTTCTACTACCAAAAAAGCCCTTGTCATCGACGGTAGAGGAATGCTATGATGCAGAATTGGTATTTGTTTTGTTCCACTTACTTACTTAGGATATACAGTTCATGTAAAACTATATAATACGTACGTTAAAAATCCCAGTTTGGAACGAATTGTTAAGAAACCTAACACAAATATTTTTTTTATTATAAAAAACTTGAATTATATATTTTAAAGGCGAAATGAGTAAATCATTTAGCTCCATATGTACATGTGTCTTAAACTTACGTAAATCAAACTTATTGAAATATAATTTTATCGGTCTCTTACAAATTATGTTAATACAAAATTACTGCGTTATTTATCATATATGACGAAACCAATTTATACAAATTAAAACCAAACTACAGAGAGAACGTAAAATAAGCTAAAAAAAATTAAGAAAAACATTACAACCAAGGTTAAAATAAATAACTATTCCTTCCCACTCTTTTAAGTCTTTAATTAAACTCTTTAGGAGCGACTCGTCGACCAAAGTGAGTACAAACGTAAATAATACATATACATAAATAAAAATTTGAACGTACGACATATATATATGATTTTTATATTGGCTGACTTAAAATTGCAGCTGATTTTAATAGAAATAGTTCGTAAGAAACAATATAAAATGCAACATGACGATGAAAATTAAAGGAATGCTAAAATCGAAAGGTCAAACGAAATATTAGGAAGTTTGTAGAATATAAATATAATATTTATACAAGCTATGAAACAACACAGGGTGTTCTAAAAATTTTTATACACAAATTCTGCATACCCTTATAAAAAGGACCCGCTCATTTACATTAACATTATAATATTCATAAGATAGGCGGCATAACTGATTAAACAGAAATACTAATCATTAGCTAAGAAAGCTGCAGAATCAAATTACATCATTCTGGTGAAATTACTTTCACATTCATCCAACATTTCACTTTCCGGTATTACTGGCTTAAACCATCATCACAATATAAAAAAAACACGACTTCCTTGATTTCATGCTTTATTTTTAAGCTTTGCATAAGCAGATGATAGTCGACATCTGACAAAGAATTATTTTAATATTCCAATTACGATTTCGTGTTTATTTCATAAAAAATATTTGGACGTGGCGAATCTGTACAAAGATTTAAAACATGCAGTATTTGATCTTCGAAATCTAAAACTAAGCTGAGTAAAGCAGGTTCGGTCTGACACGGAAAACAGTTTTTAATCTCCATCAATCTGCATAATCGCTCCGGTTCCACCCTGTTTTTTTTTATTTTTATGACAATGATTTTAAAAAAGTATATGTGAAAGCAACAATAAAACCGCTCCAAGTTTTATCAAATTGAATACATCTTAAGTCACCTCATAACACCCACAGATGTTGTACAACATAGCAACTTTCATTTCTATCGATCGATTAGATTTCTTTTCAGTTTTGACTGCTTCCCATTGTCATGCATCTTGATAACTTTTATAACCACGCTAGGTAATTATGGAACCTTCTTATGTATGTTAAAAATTATTCCTTACAATATGGCAACTTCAATGCAGAACTCGTTTAATGTGAAATTTCTATACACTAATTCGTTCAAAATTTCTTAAACTATTTTACTTAACATTTCCATAAGCCCGAATACCACAGCTGAAATGTTTAGATGAAATGTGAAATATTTCACCAGGATTATAAATAATAAATATATATAACAGATACGAGGTATATAAATGAACATATGAGATACAAAAGTTATAATTGTGCCCATAGAAGACAAAGTTGGTTATTAATATGAAAAGCTTTCTAAACTGTAGAGGCTTAAATTTTTAAGAAGCGTATAAATTATACATAATTGAAGTGGTACATAAAAGTATAAAAGGAAATAATGGCCCATGTTTGCTACAAAACTACATAAATGGCATAAGCCTGAAAGAATATAAATTGTTTAAAAGTGTAAATGGCAGATGAATATAAATGGTATAAAAGCATATAAGAAATGTGACGGGGGGAATAAATGGTGTAGTACCAGGATATCAATACGTAAAAGAGGCAAAAGAGGAATATTCAGAGTTCTATCAACTATTAAACCGTGAGAGTTAAGAGGGATTAAATTATGGATCCATATTTTTTTGTTGGGATATTTCAATAATACAAAATAAAATAAACTTCATATGATTAATCACTTCGTCGAATCTCTTTAAGCCACATCTCGTATAATTTTATTATGATTCACTAATTTTTACCTCAAAATAATGTGTTCGAAAATCCTTTTGAAATACAACCTCCCATAATTTTAGAACTAAAAGCGTCGAATAATCTTGGACACATAGAAGATGACAGGTCAGATTTCTTTGAACTAACGAACCCTGCGAGTTAAATTACTAATCCATTCTGATTTTACGATATTTCAATGATACTAAGCAAAAAACCGCATCAGAAATAATTTCGTTGAATATACTTAAACCTCATCTCGTATAATTTTATTATGATTCCACTTTTTCTACATCCAAATTATTTCTTCGAATACTTCTTCAAATACTGTACAATCACCTATAATTTTACAACTAAAAGCGTTGAATAATGTTGGACACCAATAAGATTACAGGACCAGAGCTCTATGAACTACCAAACCCTGAGAGTTAAATTGCTGCTCCATTCTATTTTTACGATATTTCAATGATACTAAGCAAAACACCGCATCAGAAATTTCATCGAATATACTTAAACCTCATCTCGTATAATTTTATTATGATTCCACTTTTTCTACATCCAAATTATTTCTTCGAATATTTCTTCAAATACTATACAATCACCTATAATTTTACAACTAAAAGCGTTGAATAATGTTGCACACAAATAAGATTACAGGACCAGACCTTTATGAACTACCAAAACCGTGAGAGTTAAATTGCTGCTCCATTCTATTTTTACGATATTTCAATGATACCAAGCAAAACACCGCATCAGAAATGATTTCGTCGAATATACTTAAACCTCATCTCGTATAATTTTATTATGATTCCACTTTTTCTACATCCAAATTATTTCTTCGAATACCTGTTCATATACTGTACAATCACCTATAATTTTGCAACAGTGTTGAATAATACTGGACACAAAGAAGATTACAGGACAGAGCTCTATGAACTACCAAACCCTGCGAGTTAAATTACCGCTCCATTCCATTTTTACGATATTTCGATGATACTAAGCAAAACACACCTCGCATCAGAAATCATTTCATCGAATATACTTAAACCTCGTATAATTTTATTATGATTCCACTTTTTCTACATCCAAATTATTTCTTCGAATATTTCTTCAAATACTATACAATCACCTATAATTTTACAACTAAAAGCGTTGAATAATGTTGGACACAAATAAGATGACAGGACCAGACCTTTATGAACTACCAAACCCTGAGTTAAATTGCTGCTCCATTCTATTTTTATGATATTTCAATGATACCAAGCAAAACACCGCATCAGAAATGATTTCGTCGAATATACTTAAACCTCATCTCGTATAATTTTATTATGATTCCACTTTTTCTACATCCAAATAATTTCTTCGAATACCTGTTCATATACTGTACAATCACCTATAATTTTGCAACAGTGTTGAATAATACTGGACACAAAGAAGATTACAGGACAGAGCTCTATGAACTACCAAACCCTGCGAGTTAAATTACCGCTCCATTCCATTTTTACGATATTTCGATGATACTAAGCAAAACACACCTCGCATCAGAAATCATTTCATCGAATATACTTAAACCTCATCTCGTATAATTTTATTATGATTCCACTTTTTCTACATCCAAATTATTTCTTCGAATATTTCTTCAAATACTATACAATCACCTATAATTTTACAACTAAAAGCGTTGAATAATGTTGGACACAAATAAGATGACAGGACCAGACCTTTATGAACTACCAAACCCTGAGAGTTAAATTACTGCTCCATTCTATTTTTACGATATTTTTTATACTTCCATCTATTGCCCATCTGGTATAATTTTATTATGATTACACTATTTCTACCTTAAAATTTTTAGTATATTAAATTAAATACCTTACCGTTGAAACTATGAGCTATTACTACAGAAATATGTCTTCGACTAACGACAAATCCCTCAGTTTTTAACACAAAAAATGTCTTCGAAATGTTTACAGAAGAGTGAGGAATGAGCGTAACACGAAATAAGTAAAGAAGTTGAGTTAATAGACCCTAACGACAAAACCCCAAGTTTTCAATAAAACAAAAATTTCTTCGAAAATCGTACAAAAATTAAAAAGTAAGCGTAACACAATATTAATAATGAAGTTAAGTTAATAGACGCAACGACAAAACCTCAAGTTTTTAATACAACAGAAATGTCTTCGAAAAGCGTACAAAAGAGTAGAAAATAAGCGTCACATAATATTAGTAAAGAAGTTGAGTTGATAGACCCCAAAGACAAAACCCCAAGTTTTTAATACAACAGAAATGTCTTCGAAAAGCGTACAAAAATTATAGAGTAAGCGTAACACAATATTAGTAATGAAAAGTGGATATACCCCACCGACAAAACCCCAAGGTTTCAATACAATAAAAAATTGTTCGAAAATCGTACAAAAATTAAAGAGTAAGCGTAACACAATATTAGTAAAGAAGTTGAGTTAATAGACCCTAACGACAAAACCCCAAGTTTTCAATAAAACAAAAATTTCTTCGAAAATCGTACAAAAATTAAAAAGTAAGCGTAACACAATATTAATATTGAAGTTAAGTCAATAGACGCAACGACAAAACCCCAAGTTTTTAATACAACAGAAATGTCTTCGAAAAGCGTACAAAAGAGTAGAAAATAAGCGTCACATAATATTAGTAATGAAGTTGAGTTGATAGACCCCAACGACAAAACCCCAAAGTTTCAATACAACAAAAATGCCTTCGAAAAGCGTACAAAAATTATAGAGTAAGCGTAACACAATATTAGTAATGAAATTAAGTTGATATACCCCAACGACAAAACCCCAAGGTTTCAATACAACAAAAATGCCTTCGAAAAGCGTACAAAAATTATAGAGTAAGCGTAACACAATATTAGTAATGAAATTAAGTTGATATACCCCAACAACAAAACCCCAAGGTTTCAATACAACAAAAATTTCTTCGAAAATCGTACAAAAATTAAAGAGTAAGCGTAACAATATTAGTAATGAAATTAAGTTGATAGACCCCAACGACAAAACCCCAAGGTTTCAATACAACAAAAATGCCTTCGAAAAGCGTACAAAAATTATAGAGTAAGCGTAACACAATATTAGTAATGAAATTAAGTTGATATACCCCAACAACAAAACCCCAAGGTTTCAATACAACAAAAATGCCTTCGAAAAGCGTACAAAAATTAAAGAGTAAGCGTAACACAATATTAGTAATGAAATTAAGTTGATATACCCCAACGACAAAACCCCAAGGTTTCAATACAATAAAAAATTTGTTCGAAAATCGTACAAAAATTAAAGAGTAAGCGTAACACAATATTAGTAATGAAATTAAGTTGATAGACCCCAACGACAAAACCCCAAGGTTTCAATACAACAAAAATGTCTTCGAAAAGCGTACAAAAATTATAGAGTAAGCGTAACACAATATTAGTAATGAAATTAAGTTGATATACCCCAACAACAAAACCCCAAGGTTTCAATACAACCAAAATTTCTTCGAAAATCGTACAAAAATTAAAGAGTAAGCGTAACAATATTAGTAATGAAATTAAGTTGATAGACCCCAACGACAAAACCCCAAGGTTTCAATACAACAAAAATGCCTTCGAAAAGCGTACAAAAATTATAGAGTAAGCGTAACACAATATTAGTAATGAAATTAAGTTGATATACCCCAACAACGAAACCCCAAGGTTTCAATACAATAAAAATGTCTTCGAAAAGCGTACAAAAATTATAGAGTAAGCGTAACACAATATTAGTAATGAAATTAAGTTGATATACCCCAACGACAAAACCCCAAGGTTTCAATACAACCAAAATTTCTTCGAAAATCGTACAAAAATTAAAGAGTAAGCGTAACACAATATTAGTAATGAAATTAAGTTGATAGACCCCAACGACAAAACCCCAAGGTTTCAATAAAACAAAAATGCCTTCGAAAAGCGTACAAAAATTATAGAGTAAGCGTAACACAATATTAGTAATGAAATTAAGTTGATATACCCCAACAACAAAACCCCAAGGTTTCAATACAACAAAAATGTCTTCGAAAAACGTACAAAAATTATAGAGTTAGCGTAACACAATATTAGTAATGAAATTGAGTTGATGTACCCCAACGACAAAACCCCAAGGTTTCAATACAACAAAAATGCCTTCGAAAATCGTACGAGCGTAACACAATATTAGTAATGAAATTGAGTTGATGTACCCCAACGACAAAACCCCAAGGTTTCAATACAACAAAAATGCCTTCGAAAATCGTACAAAAATTAGAGTAAGCGTAACACAATATTAGTAATGAAATTAAGTTGATATACCTCAACGACAAAACCCCAAGGTTTCGATACAACAAAAATGTCTTCGAAAAGCGTACAAAAATTATAGTTAGCGTAACACAATATTAGTAATGAAATTAAGTTGATAGACCCCAACGACAAAACCCCAAGCTTTTAATACAACAAAAGTGTCTTCGGAAAGCGTACACAAGAGTTATGAATAAGTGTAAAACGATATTAGTAAAGAAGTTGAGTTGATAGACCCCAACGACAAAACCCCAAGTTTTTAATACAACAAAAATGCCTTCGAAAAGCGTACGAAAGAGTAGAAAGTAAGCGTAACACAATATTAGTAAAGAAGTTCAGTTGATACCCCAACAACAAAACCCCAAGTTTTCAATACAACAAAAATGCCATCGAAAAGCGTACAAAAATTATAGAGTAAGCGTAACACAATATTAGTAATGAAATTTAGTTGATATACCCCGACAACAAAACCCTAAGGTTTCAATACAATAAAAAATTTGTTCGAAAATCGTACAAAAATTATATAGTAAGCGTAACACAATATTTGTAATGAAATTAAGTTGATATACCCCAACGACAAAACCCCAAGGTTTCAATACAACAAAAATTTCTTCGAAAATCGTACAAAAATTAAAGAGTAAGCGTAACACAATATTAGTAAAGAAGTTGAGTTGATAGACCCCAACGACAAAACCCCAAGTTTTTAACACAACAAAAATGCCTTCGAAAAGCGTACGAAAGAGTAGAAAGTAAGCGTAACACAATATTAGTAAAGAAGTTCAGTTGATAGACCAAAAAGACAAAACCCCAAGTTTTCAATACAACAAAAATGCCATCGAAAATCGTACAAAAATTATATAGTAAGCGTAACACAATATTTGTAATGAAATTAAGTTGATATACCCCAACGACAAAACCATAAGTTTTTATTATAAGAAAATGTCTTCGAAAAGCGTACAAAAGAGTAGAAAATAAGCGTCACATAATATTAGTAAAAAAGTTGAGTTGATAGACCCCAAAGACAAAACCCCAAGTTTTCAATACAACAAAAATGCCTTCGAAAAGCGTACGAAAGAGTAGAAAGTAAGCGTAACACAATATTAGTAAAGAAGTTGAGTTGATAGACCCAAACGACAAAACCAGTAAGCGTAACACAATATTAGTAATGAAATTAAGTTGATATATCTCAACGACAAAACCCCAAGGTTTCGATACAACAAAAATGCCTTCGGAAAGCGTACAAAAATTAAAGAGTAAGCGTAACACAATATTAGTAATGAAATTAAGTTGATAGACCCAAACGACAAAACCCCAAGGCTTTAATACAACAAAAGTGTCTTCGGAAAGCGTACACAAGAGTTATGAATAAGTGTAAAACGATATTAGTAAAGAAGTTGAGTTGATAGACCCCAACGACAAAACCCCAAGTTTCTAACACAACAAAAATTTCTTCAAAAATCGTACAAAAATTAAAGAGTAAGCGTAACACAATATTAGTAAAGAAGTTGAGTTGATAGACCCTAACGACAAAACCCCAAGTTTTTAATACAACAGAAATGTCTTCGAAAAGCGTACGAAAGAGTAGAAAGTAAGCGTGACACAATATTAGTAATGAAGTTGAGTTGATAGACCCTAACGACAAAACCCCAAGGTTTTAATACAACAGAGATGTCTTCGAAAAGCGTACAAAAATTAAAAAGTAAGCGTAACACAATATTAGTAATGAAGTTGAGTTGATAGACCCCAACGACAAAACCCCAAGGTTTCAATACAACAAAAATTTCTTCGAAAATCGTACAAAAATTAAAGAGTAAGCGTAACACAATATTAGTAAAGAAGTTGAGTTGATAGACCCCAACGACAAAACCCCAAGTTTTTAACACAACAAAAAAGTTTTTAACACAACAAAAATGTCTTCGGAAAGCGTACACAAGAGTTATGAATAAGTGTAAAACGATATTAGTAATGAAGTTAAGTTAATAGACCCAACGACAAAACACCAAGGTTTCAATACAACAAAAATTTCTTCGAAAAGCGTACGAAAGAGTAGAAAGTAAGCGTAACACAATTATTAGTAAAGAAGTTGAGTTGATAGACCCAAACGACAAAACCCCAAGGCTTTAATACAACAAAATATTAGTAAAGAAGTTGAGTTGATAGACCCAAACGACAAAACCCCAAGGCTTTAATACAACAAAAGTGTCTTCGGAAAGCGTACACAAGAGTTATGAATAAGTGTAAAACGATATTAGTAAAGAAGTTGAGTTGATAGACCCCAAAGACAAAACCCCAAGGTTTCAATACATTAAAAAATTTGTTCGAAAATCGTACAAAAATTAAAAAGTAAGCGTAACACAATATTAGTAATGAAGTTGAGTTGATAGACCCCAACGACAAAACCCCAAGGTTTCAATACAACAAAAATTTCTTCGAAAAGCGTACGAAAGAGTAGAAAGTAAGCGTAACACAATATTAGTAAAGAAGTTGAGTTGATAGACCCCAACGACAAAACCCCAAGTTTTTAACACAACAAAAATGTCTTCGAAAAGCGTACGAAAGAGTAGAAAGTAAGCGTAACACAATATTAGTAAAGAACTTAATTTAATAGACCCAACGACAAAACCCCAAGTTTTTAATACAACAGAAATGTCTTCGGAAAGCGTACACAAGAGTTATGAATAAGTGTAAAACGATATTAGTAATGAAGTTGAGTTGATAGACCCCAACGACAAAACCCCAAGTTTTTAACACAACAAAAATGTCTTCGAAAAGCGTACGAAAGAGTAGAAAGTAAGCGTAACACAATATTAGTAAAGAAGTTGAGTTGATAGACCCCAACGACAAAACCCCAAGGTTTTAATACAACAAAAGTGTCTTCGGAAAGCGTACACAAGAGTTATGAATAAGTGTAAAACGATATTAGTAATGAAGTTGAGTTGATAGACCCCAACGACAAAACCCCAAGTTTTTAACACAACAGAGATGTCTTCGAAAAGCTTACGAGGGAGTAGAAAGTAAGCGTAACACAATATTAGTAATGAAGTTAAGTTAATAGACCCAACGACAAAACCCCAAGGTTTCAATACAACAAAAATTTCTTCGAAAATCGTACAAAAATTAAAGAGTAAGCGTAACACAATATTAGTAAAGAAGTTCGAGTTGATAGACCCCAAGTTGAGTTGATAGACCCCAACGACAAAACCCCAAGGTTTTAATACAACAAAAGTGTCTTCGGAAAGCGTACACAAGAGTTATGAATAAGTGTAAAACGATATTAGTAAAGAAGTTGACTTGATAGACCCCAACGACAAAACCCCAAGTTTTTAATACAACAGAAATGCCTTCGAAAAGCGTACGAAAGAGTAGAAAGTAAGCGTTACAGAATATTAGTAATGAAGTTGAGTTGATAGACCCCAACGACAAAACCCCAAGTTTTTAACACAACAAAAATGTCTTCGAAAAGCGAACAAAAATTATAGAGTAAGAGCAACACAATATTAGTAATGAAATTAAGTTGATATACCCCAACGACAAAACCATAAGTTTTTATTATAAGAAAATGTCTTCGAAAAGCGTACAAAAGAGTAGAAAATAAGCGTAACACAATATTAGTAATGAAGTTAAGTTAATAGACCCAACGACAAAACCCCAAGGTTTCAATACAACAAAAATTTCTTCGAAAATCGTACAAAAATTAAAGAGTAAGCGTAACACAATATTAGTAAAAAAGTTTAGTTGAGAGACCCCAACGACAAAACCCCAAGATTTTAATACAACAAAAGTGTCTTCGGAAAGCGTACACAAGAGTTATGAATAAGTGTAAAACGATATTAGTAAAGAAGTTGAGTTGATAGACCCCAAGGCCAAAACCTCAAGGTTTCAATACAACAAAAATGCCTTCGAAAAGCGAACAAAAATTACAGAGTAAGAGCAACACAATATTAGTAATGAAATTAAGTTGATATACCCCAACGACAAAACCCCAAGGTTTCAATACAATAAAAAATTTGTTCGAAAATCGTAGAAAAATTAAAGAGTAAGCGTAACACAATATTAGTAATGAAGTTAAGTTAACAGACCCAACGACAAAACCCCAAGGTTTCAATACAACAAAAATTCTTCGAAAATCGTACAAAAATTAAAGAGTAAGCGTAACACAATATTAGTAAAGAAGTTGAGTTGATAGACCCCAACGACAAAACCCCAAGGTTTTAATACAACAAAAGTGTCTTCGGAAAGCGTACAAAAGAGTTATGAATAAGTGTAAAACGATATTAGTAAAGAAGTTGACTTGATAGACCCCAAGGCCAAAACCTCAAGGTTTCAATACAACAAAAATGCCTTCGAAAAGCGAACAAAAATTATAGAGTAAGAGCAACACACTATTAGTAATGAAATTAAGTTGATATACCCCAACGACAAAACCCCAATGTTTCAATACAATAAAAAATTTGTTCGAAAATCGTACAAAAATTAAAGAGTAAGCGTAACACAATATTAGTAAAGAAGTTGAGTTGATAGACCCCAACGACAAAACCCCAAGGTTTTAATACAACAAAAGTGTCTTCGGAAAGCGTACACAAGAGTTATGAATAAGTGTAAAACGATATTAGTAAAGAAGTTGACTTGATAGACCCCAAGGCCAAAACCTCAAGGTTTCAATACAACAAAAATGCCTTCGAAAAGCGAACAAAAATTATAGAGTAAGAGCAACACAATATTAGTAATGAAATTAAGTTGATATACCCCAACGACAAAACCATAAGTTTTTATTATAAGAAAATGTCTTCGAAAAGCGTACAAAAGTTAAAAAGTAAGCGTAACACTATTAGTAATGAAGTTAAGTTAACAGACCCAACGACAAAACCCCAAGGTTTCAATACAACAAAAATTCTTCGAAAATCGTACAAAAATTAAAGAGTAAGCGTAACACAATATTAGTAAAGAAGTTGAGTTGATAGACCCCAACGACAAAACCCCAAGGTTTTAATACAACAAAAGTGTCTTCGGAAAGCGTACACAAGAGTTATGAATAAGTGTAAAACGATATTAGTAAAGAAGTTGACTTGATAGACCCCAAGGCCAAAACCTCAAGGTTTCAATACAACAAAAATGCCTTCGAAAAGCGAACAAAAATTATAGAGTAAGAGCAACACAATATTAGTAATGAAATTAAGTTGATATACCCCAACGACAAAACCCCAAGGTTTCAATACAATAAAAAATTTGTTCGAAAATCATAGAAAAATTAAAGAGTAAGCGTAACACAATATTAGTAATGAAGTTGAGTTGATAGACCCCAAGGCCAAAACCTCAAGGTTTCAATACAACAAAAATGCCTTCGAAAAGCGAACAAAAATTATAGAGTAAGAGCAACACACTATTAGTAATGAAATTAAGTTGATATACCCCAACGACAAAACCCCAAGGTTTCAATACAATAAAAAATTTGTTCGAAAATCGTACAAAAATTAAAAAGTTAGCGTAACACAATATTAGTAATGAAGTTAAGTTAACAGACCCAACGACAAAACCCCAAGGTTTCAATACAACAAAAATTCTTCGAAAATCGTACAAAAATTAAAGAGTAAGCGTAACACAATATTAGTAAAGAAGTTGAGTTGATAGACCCCAACGACAAAACCCCAAGGTTTTAACACAACAAAAATTTCTTCGAAAAGCGTACACAAGAGTTATGAATAAGTGTAAAACGATATTAGTAAAGAAGTTGAGTTGATAGACCCCAAGGCCAAAACCTCAAGGTTTCAATACAACAAAAATGCCTTCGAAAAGCGAACAAAAATTACAGAGTAAGAGCAACACAATATTAGTAATGAAATTAAGTTGATATACCCCAACGACAAAACCCCAAGGTTTCAATACAATAAAAAATTTGTTCGAAAATCGTACAAAAATTAAAGAGTAAGCATAACACAATATTAGTAATGAAGTTGAGTTGATAGACCCCAACGACAAAACACCAAGGTTTCAATACAACCAAAATTTCTTCGAAAATCATACAAAAATTAAAAAGTAAGCGTAACACAATATTAGTAATGAAGTTAAGTTAATAGACCCAACGACAAAACCCCAAGGTTTCAATACAACAAAAATTCTTCGAAAATCGTACAAAAATTAAAGAGTAAGCGTAACACAATATTAGTAAAGAAGTTGAGTTGATAGACCCCAACGACAAAACCCCAAGCTTTTAATACAACAAAAGTGTCTTCGGAAAGCGTACACAAGAGTTATGAATAAGTGTAAAACGATATTAGTAAAGAAGTTGAGTTGATAGACCCCAACGACAAAACCCCAAGTTTTTAACACAACAAAAATTTCTTCGAAAATCGTACAAAAATTAAAGAGTAAGCGTAACACAATATTAGTAAAGAAGTTGAGTTGATAGACCCCAACGACAAAACCCCAAGCTTTTAATACAACAAAAGTGTCTTCGGAAAGCGTACACAAGAGTTATGAATAAGTGTAAAACGATATTAGTAAAGAAGTTGAGTTGATAGACCCCAACGACAAAACCCCAAGCTTTTAATACAACAAAAGTGTCTTCGGAAAGCGTACACAAGAGTTATGAATAAGTGTAAAACGATATTAGTAAAGAAGTTGAGTTGATAGACCCCAACGACAAAACCCCAAGTTTTTAACACAACAAAAATTTCTTCGAAAATCGTACAAAAATTAAAAAGTAAGCGTAACACAATATTAATAAATAAGTTGAGTTGATAGACCCCAACGACAAAACCCCAAGTTTTTAACAACAAAAATTTCTTCGAAAAGCATACAGAAATTATGGAATAAGCGTGACACAATATTAGTAATGAAGTTGAGTTGATAGACCCCAACGACAAAACCCCAAGTTTTTAACACAACAGAGATGTCTTCGAAAAGCTTACGGAAGGAGTAGAAAGTAAGCGTAACACAATATTAGTAATGAAGTTGAGTTGATAGACCCCAACGACAAAACCCCAAGTTTCCAACACAACAATTTCTTTGAAAATCGTACAAAAATTAAAGAGTAAGCGTAACACAATAGTAGTAAAGAAGTTGAGTTGATAGACCCTAACGACAAAACCCCAAGTTTCTAACACAACAAAAGTGTCTTCGGAAAGCGTACACAAGAGTTATGAATAAGTGTAAAACGATATTAGTAAAGAAGTTGACTTGATAGACCCCAAGGCCAAAACCTCAAGGTTTCAATACAACAAAAATGCCTTCGAAAAGCGAACAAAAATTATAGAGTAAGAGCAACACACTATTAGTAATGAAATTAAGTTGATATACCCCAACGACAAAACCCCAAGGTTTCAATACAATAAAAAATTTGTTCGAAAATCGTACAAAAATTAAAAAGTAAGCGTAACACAATATTAGTAATGAAGTTAAGTTAATAGACCCAACGACAAAACCCCAAGGTTTCAATACAACAAAAATTCTTCGAAAATCGTACAAAAATTAAAGAGTAAGCGTAACACAATATTAGTAAAGAAGTTGAGTTGATAGACCCCAACGACAAAACCCCAAGCTTTTAATACAACAAAAGTGTCTTCGGAAAGCGTACACAAGAGTTATGAATAAGTGTAAAACGATATTAGTAAAGAAGTTGAGTTGATAGACCCCAACGACAAAACCCCAAGTTTTTAACACAACAAAAATTTCTTCGAAAATCGTACAAAAATTAAAGAGTAAGCGTAACACAATATTAGTAAAGAAGTTGAGTTGATAGACCCCAACGACAAAACCCCAAGCTTTTAATACAACAAAAGTGTCTTCGGAAAGCGTACACAAGAGTTATGAATAAGTGTAAAACGATATTAGTAAAGAAGTTGAGTTGATAGACCCCAACGACAAAACCCCAAGCTTTTAATACAACAAAAGTGTCTTCGGAAAGCGTACACAAGAGTTATGAATAAGTGTAAAACGATATTAGTAAAGAAGTTGACTTGATAGACCCCAAGGCCAAAACCTCAAGGTTTCAATACAACAAAAATGCCTTCGAAAAGCGAACAAAAATTATAGAGTAAGAGCAACACACTATTAGTAATGAAATTAAGTTAATAGACCCAACGACAAAACCCCAAGGTTTCAATACAATAAAAAATTTGTTCGAAAATCGTACAAAAATTAAAAAGTAAGCGTAACACAATATTAGTAATGAAGTTAAGTTAATAGACCCAACGACAAAACCCCAAGGTTTCAATACAACAAAAATTCTTCGAAAATCGTACAAAAATTAAAAAGTAAGCGTAACACAATATTAATATTGAAGTTAAGTCAATAGACCCAACGACAAAACCCCAAGTTTTTAACACAACAGAGATGTCTTCGAAAAGCTTACGGAAGGAGTAGAAAGTAAGCGTAACACAATATTAGTAATGAAGTTGAGTTGATAGACCCCAACGACAAAACCCCAGGTTTCTAACAACAATTTCTTTGAAAATCGTACAAAAATTAAAGAGTAAGCGTAACACAATAGTAGTAAAGAAGTTGAGTTGATAGACCCTAACGACAAAACCCCAAGGTTTTAATACAACTAAAGTGTCTTCGGAAAGCGTACACAAGAGTTATGAATAAGTGTAAAACGATATTAGTAAAGAAGTTGAGTTGATAGACCTCAACGACAAAACCCAAGTTTTTAACACAACAAAAATTTCTTCGAAAATCGTACAAAAATTAAAAAGTAAGCGTAACACAATATTAATGAAGTTAAGTTAATAGACCCAACGACAAAACCTCAAGTTTTTAACACAACAGAGATGTCTTCGAAAAGCCTACGGAAGGGGTAGAAAGTAAGCGTAACACAATATTAGTAATGAAGTTGAGTTGATAGACCCCAACGACAAAACCCCAGGTTTCTAACACAACAATTTCTTTGAAAATCGTACAAAAATTAAAGAGTAAGCGTAACACAATAGTAGTAAAGAAGTTGAGTTGATAGACCCTAACGACAAAACCCCAAGGTTTTAATACAACAAAAGTGTCTTCGGAAAGCGTACACAAGAGTTATGAATAAGTGTAAAACGATATTAGTAAAGAAGTTGAGTTGATAGACCTCAACGACAAAACCCAAGTTTTTAACACAACAAAAATTTCTTCGAGAATCGTACAAAAATTAAAAAGTAAGCGTAACACAATATTAATGAAGTTAAGTTAATAGAACCAACGACAAAACCTCAAGTTTTTAATACAACAGAAATGTCTTCGAAAAGCGTACGAAAGAGTAGAAAGTATGCGTTACAGAATATTAGTAATGAAGTTGAGTTGATAGACCCCAACGACAAAACCCCAAGTTTCTAACACAACAATTTCTTTGAAAATCGTACAAAAATTAAAGAGTAAGCGTAACACAATAGTAGTAAAGAAGTTGAGTTGATAGACCCTAACGACAAAACCCCAAGTTTCTAACACAACAAAAGTGTCTTCGGAAAGCGTACACAAGAGTTATGAATAAGTGTAAAACGATATTAGTAAAGAAGTTGACTTGATAGACCCCAACGACAAAACCCCAAGTTTTTAATACAACAGAAATGTCTTCGAAAAGCGTACGAAAGAGTAGAAAGTAAGCGTGACACAATATTAGTAATGAAGTTGAGTTGATAGACCCCAACGACAAAACCCCAAGGTTTTAATACAACAAAAGTGTCTTCGGAAAGCGTACACAAGAGTTATGAATAAGTGTAAAACGATATTAGTAAAGAAGTTGAGTTGATAGACCCCAAAGACAAAACCCCAAGGTTTCAATACATTAAAAAATTTGTTCGAAAATCGTACAAAAATTAAAAAGTAAGCGTAACACAATATTAGTAATGAAGTTGAGTTGATAGACCCCAACGACAAAACCCCAAGTTTTTAACACAACAGAGATGTCTTCGAAAAGCTTACGAGGGAGTAGAAAGTAAGCGTAACACAATATTAGTAATGAAGTTAAGTTAATAGACCCAACGACAAAACCCCAAGGTTTCAATACAACAAAAATTTCTTCGAAAATCGTACAAAAATTAAAGAGTAAGCGTAACACAATATTAGTAAAGAAGTTGAGTTGATAGACCCCAACGACAAAACCCCAAGGTTTTAATACAACAAAAGTGTCTTCGGAAAGCGTACACAAGAGTTATGAATAAGTGTAAAACGATATTAGTAAAGAAGTTGAGTTGATAGACCCCAACGACAAAACCCCAAGTTTTTAACACAACAAAAATGTCTTCGAAAAGCGAACAAAAATTATAGAGTAAGAGCAACACAATATTAGTAATGAAATTAAGTTGATATACCCCAACGACAAAACCATAAGTTTTTATTATAAGAAAATGTCTTCGAAAAGCGTACAAAAGAGTAGAAAATAAGCGTAACACAATATTAGTAATGAAGTTAAGTTAATAGACCCAACGACAAAACCCCAAGGTTTCAATACAACAAAAATTTCTTCGAAAATCGTACAAAAATTAAAGAGTAAGCGTAACACAATATTAGTAAAGAAGTTCGAGTTGATAGACCCCAACGACAAAACCCCAAGGTTTTAATACAACAAAAGTGTCTTCGGAAAGCGTACACAAGAGTTATGAATAAGTGTAAAACGATATTAGTAAAGAAGTTGACTTGATAGACCCCAACGACAAAACCCCAAGTTTTTAATACAACAGAAATGCCTTCGAAAAGCGAACAAAAATTATAGAGTAAGAGCAACACAATATTAGTAATGAAATTAAGTTGATATACCCCAACGACAAAACCATAAGTTTTTATTATAAGAAAATGTCTTCGAAAAGCGTACAAAAGAGTAGAAAATAAGCGTAACACAATATTAGTAATGAAGTTAAGTTAATAGACCCAACGACAAAACCCCAAGGTTTCAATACAACAAAAATTTCTGCGAAAATCGTACAAAAATTAAAGAGTAAGCGTAACACAATATTAGTAAAAAAGTTTAGTTGATAGACCCCAACGACAAAACCCCAAGGTTTTAATACAACAAAAGTGTCTTCGGAAAGCGTACACAAGAGTTATGAATAAGTGTAAAACGATATTAGTAAAGAAGTTGACTTGATAGACCCCAAGGCCAAAACCTCAAGGTTTCAATACAACAAAAATGCCTTCGAAAAGCGAACAAAAATTATAGAGTAAGAGCAACACAATATTAGTAATGAAATTAAGTTGATATACCCCAACGACAAAACCCCAAGGTTTCAATACAATAAAAAATTTGTTCGAAAATCATAGAAAAATTAAAGAGTAAGCGTAACACAATATTAGTAATGAAGTTGAGTTGATAGACCCCAAGGCCAAAACCTCAAGGTTTCAATACAACAAAAATGCCTTCGAAAATCGTACAAAAATTAAAGAGTAAGCGTAACACAATATTAGTAAAGAAGTTGAGTTGATAGACCCCAACGACAAAACCCCAAGGTTTTAATACAACAAAAGTGTCTTCGGAAAGCGTACACAAGAGTTATGAATAAGTGTAAAACGATATTAGTAAAGAAGTTGACTTGATAGACCCCAAGGCCAAAACCTCAAGGTTTCAATACAACAAAAATGCCTTCGAAAAGCGAACAAAAATTATAGAGTAAGAGCAACACACTATTAGTAATGAAATTAAGTTGATATACCCCAACGACAAAACCCCAAGGTTTCAATACAATAAAAAATTTGTTCGAAAATCGTACAAAAATTAAAAAGTTAGCGTAACACAATATTAGTAATGAAGTTAAGTTAACAGACCCAACGACAAAACCCCAAGGTTTCAATACAACAAAAATTCTTCGAAAATCGTACAAAAATTAAAGAGTAAGCGTAACACAATATTAGTAAAGAAGTTGAGTTGATAGACCCCAACGACAAAACCCCAAGGTTTTAATACAACAAAAGTGTCTTCGGAAAGCGTACACAAGAGTTATGAATAAGTGTAAAACGATATTAGTAAAGAAGTTGACTTGATAGACCCCAAGGCCAAAACCTCAAGGTTTCAATACAACAAAAATGCCTTCGAAAAGCGAACAAAAATTATAGAGTAAGAGCAACACACTATTAGTAATGAAATTAAGTTGATATACCCCAACGACAAAACCCCAATGTTTCAATACAATAAAAAATTTGTTCGAAAATCGCACAAAAGTTAAAAAGTAAGCGTAACACAATATTAGTAATGAAGTTAAGTTAACAGACCCAACGACAAAACCCCAAGGTTTCAATACAACAAAAATTCTTCGAAAATCGTACAAAAATTAAAGAGTAAGCGTAACACAATATTAGTAAAGAAGTTGAGTTGATAGACCCCAACGACAAAACCCCAAGGTTTTAATACAACAAAAGTGTCTTCGGAAAGCGTACACAAGAGTTATGAATAAGTGTAAAACGATATTAGTAAAGAAGTTGACTTGATAGACCCCAAGGCCAAAACCTCAAGGTTTCAATACAACAAAAATGCCTTCGAAAAGCGAACAAAAATTATAGAGTAAGAGCAACACAATATTAGTAATGAAATTAAGTTGATATACCCCAACGACAAAACCCCAAGGTTTCAATACAATAAAAAATTTGTTCGAAAATCATAGAAAAATTAAAGAGTAAGCGTAACACAATATTAGTAATGAAGTTGAGTTGATAGACCCCAAGGCCAAAACCTCAAGGTTTCAATACAACAAAAATGCCTTCGAAAAGCGAACAAAAATTATAGAGTAAGAGCAACACACTATTAGTAATGAAATTAAGTTGATATACCCCAACGACAAAACCCCAAGGTTTCAATACAATAAAAAATTTGTTCGAAAATCGTACAAAAGTTAAAAAGTAAGCGTAACACAATATTAGTAATGAAGTTCGAGTTGATAGACCCCAACGACAAAACCCCAAGTTTGTAACACAACAGAGATGTCTTCGAAAAGCGTACGAAAGAGTAGAAAGTAAGCGTAACACAATATTAGTAATGAAGTTAATTTAATAGACCCAACGACAAAACCCCAAGTTTTTAATACAACAGAAATGTCTTTGAAAAGCGTACGAAAGAGTAGAATGTATGCGTGACACAATATTAGTAATGAAGTTGAGTTGATAGACCCCAACGACAAAACCCCAAGTTTCTAACACAACAAAAATTTCTTCAAAAATCGTACAAAAATTAAAGAGTAAGCGTGATACAATATTAGTAAAGAAGTTGAGTTGATAGACCCCAACGACAAAATTCCAAGGTTTTAATACAACAAAAGTGTCTTCGGAAAGCGTACACAAGAGTTATGAATAAGTGTAAAACGATATTAGTAAAGAAGTTGAGTTGATAGACCCCAACGACAAAACCCCAAGTTTCTAACACAACAAAAATTTCTTCAAAAATCGTACAAAAATTAAATAGTAAGCGTAACACAATATTAGTAAAGAAGTTCGAGTTGATAGACCCCAACGACAAAACCCCAAGGTTTTAATACAACTAAAGTGTCTTCGGAAAGCGTACACAAGAGTTATGAATAAGTGTAAAACGATATTAGTAAAGAAGTTGACTTGATAGACCCCAACGACAAAACCCCAAGTTTTTAATACAACAGAGATGTCTTCGAAAAGCGTACGAAAGAGTAGAAAGTAAGCGTAACACAATATTAGTAATGAAGTTAAGTTAATAGACCCAACGACAAAACCCCAAGGATTCAATACAACAAAAATTTTTTCGAAAACCGTACAAAAATTAAATAGTAAGCGTAACACAATATTAGTAAAGAAGTTAATTTAATAGACCCAACGACAAAACCCCAAGTTTTTAATACAACAGAGATGTCTTCGAAAAGCGTACGAAAGAGTAGAAAGTAAGCGTAACACAATATTAGTAATGAAGTTAAGTTAATAGACCCAACGACAAAACCCCAAGGTTTCAATACAACAAAAATTTCTTAAAAAATCGTACAAAAATAAAGAGTAAGCGTAACACAATATTAGTAAAGAAGTTCGAGTTGATAGACCCCAACGACAAAACCCCAAGGTTTTAATACAACTAAAGTGTCTTCGGAAAGCGTACACAAGAGTTATGAATAAGTGTAAAACGATATTAGTAAAGAAGTTGACTTGATAGACCCCAACGACAAAACCCCAAGTTTTTAATACAACAGAGATGTCCTCGAAAAGCGTACGAAAGAGTAGAAAGTAAGCGTAACACAATATTAGTAATGAAGTTAAGTTAATAGACCCAACGACAAAACCCCAAGGATTCAATACAACAAAAATTTTTTCGAAAACCGTACAAAAATTAAAGAGTAAGCGTAACACAATATTAGTAAAGAAGTTAATTTAATAGACCCAACGACAAAACCCCAAGTTTTTAATACAACAGAGATGTCTTCGAAAAGCGTACGAAAGAGTAGAAAGTAAGCGTAACACAATATTAGTAATGAAGTTAAGTTAATAGACCCAACGACAAAACCCCAAGGTTTCAATACAACAAAAATTTTTTCGAAAATCGTACAAAAATTAAATAGTAAGCGTAACACAATATTAGTAAAGAAGTTCGAGTTGATAGACCCCAACGACAAAACCCCAAGTTTGTAACACAACAGAGATGTCTACGAAAAGCGTACGAAAGAGTAGAAAGTAAGCGTAACACAATATTAGTAATGAAGTTGAGTTGATAGACCCCAACGACAAAACCCCAAGGTTTCAATACAACAAAAATTTTTTCGAAAATCGTACAAAAATTAAATAGTAAGCGTAACACAATATTAGTAAAGAAGTTCGAGTTGATAGACCCCAACGACAAAACCCCAAGTTTTTAATACAACAGAAATGTCTTTGAAAAGCGTACGAAAGAGTAGAATGTATGCGTGACACAATATTAGTAATGAAGTTGAGTTGATAGACCCCAACGACAAAACCCCAAGTTTCTAACACAACAAAAATTTCTTCAAAAATCGTACAAAAATTAAAGAGTAAGCGTAACACAATATTAGTAAAGAAGTTGAGTTGATAGACCCCAACGACAAAACCCCAAGGTTTTAATACAACAAAAGTGTCTTCGAAAAGCATACAAAAATTATGGAATAAGCGTGATACAATATTAGTAAAGAAGTTGAGTTGATAGACCCCAACGACAAAATTCCAAGGTTTTAATACAACAAAAGTGTCTTCGGAAAGCGTACACAAGAGTTATGAATAAGTGTAAAACGATATTAGTAAAGAAGTTGAGTTGATAGACCTCAACGACAAAACCCAAGTTTTTAACACAACAAAAATTTCTTCGAAAATCGTACAAAAATTAAAAAGTAAGCGTAACACAATATTAATAATGAAGTTAAGTTAATAGACCCAGCGACAAAACCTCAAGTTTTTAATACAACAGAAATGTCTTCGAAAAGCGTACGAAAGAGTAGAAAGTATGCGTTACAGAATATTAGTAATGAAGTTGAGTTGATAGACCCCAACGACAAAACCCCAAGTTTCTAACACAACAAAAATTTCTTAAAAAATCGTACAAAAATAAAGAGTAAGCGTAACACAATATTAGTAAAGAAGTTGAGTTGATAGACCCTAACGACAAAACCCCAAGGTTTTAATACAACAAAAGTGTCTTCGGAAAGCGTACACAAGAGTTATGAATAAGTGTAAAACGATATTAGTAAAGAAGTTGAGTTGATAGACCCCAACGACAAAACCCAAGTTTTTAACACAACAAAAATTTCTTCGAAAATCGTACAAAAATTAAAAAGTAAGCGTAACACAATATTAATAATGAAGTTAAGTTAATAGACCCAACGACAAAACCCCAAGGTTTTAATACAACAGAGATGTCTTCGAAAAGCGTACGAAAGAGTAGAAAGTATGCGTGACACAATATTAGTAAAGAAATTGAGTTGATAGACCCCAACGACAAAACCCCAATTTTCTAACACAACAAAAATTTCTTCAAAAATCGTACAAAAATTAAAGAGTAAGCGTAACACAATATTAGTAAAGAAGTTGAGTTGATAGACCCCAACGACAAAACCCCAAGGTTTTAATACAACAAAAGTGTCTTCGAAAAGCATACAAAAATTAAAAAGTAAGCGTAACACAATATTAGTAAAGAAGTTAATTTAATAGACCCAACGACAAAACCCCAAGTTTTTAATACAACAGAAATGTCTTTGAAAAGCGTACGAAAGAGTAGAAAGAATGCGTGACACAATATTAGTAATGAAGTTGAGTTGATAGACCCCAACGACAAAACCCCAAGTTTCTAACACAACAAAAATTTCTTCAAAAATCGTACAAAAATTAAAGAGTAAGCGTAACACAATATTAGTAAAGAAGTTGAGTTGATAGACCCCAACGACAAAACCCCAAGGTTTTAATACAACAAAAGTGTCTTCGAAAAGCATACAAAAATTAAAAAGTAAGCGTAACACAATATTAATAATGAAGTTAAGTTAATAGACCCAACGACAAAACCCCAAGTTTTTAATACAACAAAAGTGTCTTCGGAAAGCGTACACAAGAGTTATGAATAAGTGTAAAACGATATTAGTAAAGAAGTTGAGTTGATAGACCCCAACGACAAAACCCAAGTTTTTAACACAACAAAAATTTCTTCGAAAAGCGTACACGAAAGAGTAGAAAGTAAGCGTAACACAATATTAGTAAAGAAGTTGAGTTGATAGACCCCAACGACAAAACCCCAAGGTTTTAATACAACAAAAGTGTCTTCGAAAAGCATACAAAAATTAAAAAGTAAGCGTAACACAATATTAATAATGAAGTTAAGTTAATAGACCCAACGACAAAACCCCAAGTTTTTAATACAACAGAAATGTCTTCGAAAAGCGTACACAAGAGTTATGAATAAGTGTAAAACGATATTAGTAAAGAAGTTGAGTTGATAGACCCCAACGACAAAACCCAAGATTTTAACACAACAAAAATTTCTTCGAAAATCGTACAAAAATTAAAAAGTAAGCGTAACACAATATTAATATTGAAGTTAAGTCAATAGACCCAACGACAAAACCACAAGTTTTTAACACAACAGAGATGTCTTCGAAAAGCTTACGAGGGAGTAGAAAGTAAGCGTAACACAATATTAGTAATGAAGTTAAGTTAATAGACCCAACGACAAAACCCCAAGGTTTTAATACAACAAAAGTGTCTTCGGAAAGCGTACACAAGAGTTATGAATAGTGTAAAACGATATTAGGAAAGAAGTTGAGTTGATAGACCCCAACGACAAAACCCCAAGTTTTTAACACAACAGAGATGTCTTCGAAAAGTTTACGATGGAGTAGAAAGTAAGCGTAACACAATATTAGTAATGAAGTTAAGTTAATAGACCCAACGACAAAACCCCAAGTTTCTAACACAACAAAAATTTTTTCGAAAATCGTACAAAAATTAAAAAGTAAGCGTAACACAATATTAATATTGAAGTTAAGTCAATAGACCCAACGACAAAACCCCAAGTTTTTAACACAACAGAGATGTCTTCGAAAAGCTTACGAGGGAGTAGAAAGTAAGCGTAACACAATATTAGTAATGAAGTTAAGTTAATAGACCCAACGACAAAACCCCAAGGTTTTAATACAACAAAAGTGTCTTCGGAAAGCGTACACAAGAGTTATGAATATTGTAAAACGATATTAGTAAAGAAGTTGAGTTGATAGACCCCAACGACAAAACCCCAAGTTTTTTACACAACAGAGATGTCTTCGAAAAGTTTACGATGGAGTAGAAAGTAAGCGTAACACAATATTAGTAAAGAAGTTGAGTTGATAGACCCCAACGACAAAACAACAAGTTTTCAATACAACAGAGATGTCTTCGAAAAGCGTACACAAGTGTAAAGAGTAACCGTAAAAGGATATTACTAAAGACGTTGAGATGATATGCGCTAACGACAAAACTCTTAAGATAGAGAATAAGAGTAAAGTAATATAAGTAAAAAAGTTGATTTGATGAGACCTAAAAACAAAACCATAATTTTTTAATGGAAGCAAAATGTTTTCGAAACGCGCACAAAATAGTAAAGAAAGAAAGAAATGAATAATAAAGAATAAAGTGGTACTAGTAAGAAAATTGAGATCATAGTTCCTAACGACGAAACCATAAGTTTTTAACATAAGAAAATTTGTAGTAATAGGAGATTATAACTTAGATTTGTTGTAACATTTTTCCGTGAGTACCAATCTGCCACTGATTGGATATTTAAAACTTTGGAAGTTCTAAGTATGTACACAAGTATGCACACAAGCTGAACATATCGTGACATAAATTTTTTTTTTAAATATAATACTAATACATATTCACAACTGGAAATAAAAATTACTAAAAACATTTATGGTTTTATGTAATATAATTCATATACATTTTTATAGATAAATAATCTCTAGCAAATTAAACTCTAGTAAATGCAGTTAAAGAATTAGAAGCTACTGATATTTTTATTCCTGATATAATTATTTCGCAATTTGTTCAAAAACCCTAAGTATTAATTTATCAACACCTGTAGATATATACATTGGTAAGACATGTTATTTTGCTCGTATTAAAGAAGAATTTGCATAGAGATATATACGTATATAGATATAAATCTGTATTTTATCACACCGTATATACTGTGTATATAAATTCATATTTTATGTAATGGTAATATAAGCGCATGCGATTTCGCTGCCGTAACAAGCACATTTCGTATTATTCCTACTAATTTGGAAGTGTACTTGTACTTTCGATGTTCACCCAACAATAGTCATTTTTACACTAGTGTAACTTTTCAATCATGTCTAATAACTACCGTTATTAAGTGTATTGATTGTTTTATTTTAAACTTGCATTACTTTCAAAATGCTTTGACATATGTAGATAATATATACACATTCTCATTTACATTTGTTTATAATTTGAGCAAATATTTTTTATATATATTTATATATATTTGTTTTGCAATGATATTTGTTTTGAATGCATTCAATCTAACCGTAAATACAAATTTCAGCATTAAACGCTTGGTCTGAGCTCACCCTAATGCATTGCTCTAAAATGCAAGAAACTCTTATGGTTGAGCAGAAGTTACTATTTCTAATTAACTACTTAAATGTGATTTATTACAATGTCTCATTAAATTTTTGACTATATTCAACTTCGTTTCAAATAAGACCGCTTTTTCTATAAAACTAATTTTTGTAGTCAAATAATATTCGATAGCATCCGTTTCTTAATCAACGAAACTATTCACTTAGCAATATATATGCTCACTTAAATAGATCACTTAATATGCTCACTTAAATAAATAAAATCACATGCATTATACCATTTATCTCTGTTTATGAATTATTTGTTTGCAAAAAATTCGCTTGAATGGTGTAGAGTTGGAGTAAAATGTATTGCAAAACGGACAGAATTAACTGTAATTAATAAAGGAAACTGCTTAAAGGAATTTTGAAACGAAATATTTTCTAAAAAATAATGCATGATTAACTTGTAGGAGTAAGAAATTTACTTAAAATTAACGGAATTATAAGGAACAAATGAAACTAAAGAAAAGATATATTAAATGTCGTAAAGTTGTGAAAACAAAAGTACAGTTAAATCCAAGGAGGAAGTAATCCATTAAATGAGAGAACACTTAAGATATATGAATCATTGGACGAAAAATTCAAAATCCAAAGCAAACATTATCTATCAAAAATAAGTGCTTGCAATACGGAGCAGTGAAAAGCAATTTTTTAAGCAAAATATTATGCGACTTACCATAAGTGGTGATCTCAGTTGAATTTAACTTGTTGTCAGTAACTTCTATCTACGAAAAGATAGATCTATTTGTTGTCTCCGATTAAATATTCTTCTCATTGCAATTACCAAATAGGCAACTGCAATAAACTAAGGAGTGAGCTTTTTAAGAGAAAAAAATTTTTTTGCAATAAAGCAATAACAAAGCAAATACAGCGTACAAAGTACTTTCCCAGGAAATCTAAAAATTTTGTCAGACCACTTGCTGAACTCATAGATTAAAAAAATATTTAGTTATACGTTATATAGAAGAACTAAAAAGTAAATAAATTATGTATAAACCGTTTAAAGAAGGCCAGTTGATACTCCAAAAGATTTGTCTCGGAAAGCCTTCAGTGAAGATACGTTTATTACAAAGATACGTAGCGTTGGAAAATCGAAAGAGATGGAATACGAATCGAAATGTATGAATGATAATATCAAAGTTCCTGAACTATCGTTAAAAATATAATACATAAATTTAGTAATCGCCGATCATTCCATTTGTATCAATCAATACATTAGAAGCGAAGTTCCTGCACTACCATATTTGTAGGAATTACAAAGTTTAGAAAGTTTTAGAATACTTGTATATTGGTTTCGTATCAAATAATATTATAATCATTGTAGTTCATTAAAATATTTAATAACAAAAGCACTTAAAAATTATTTTTTACATACACAAAACTTTTTTCAAATGCTCATACTCACTAGCAAATTATTTTAATAAATATTCATTTAAAAGAAAAATAGATTAATAATTCGTAAAACAAAACTTTTCATATGCCCACAAATCCAGCTTTGGTATTAATTGTTTTTGTATATTGGTATTAAAAGTTTTTGTTTAATCTGCACTTCGCAGCTTTATTTAATTTCTAAATTTCAAAATTTTAATTTCTGCTACAAAAAATACCAATTTCAATTTAATTTTTTTGTTTCAAAGGGCAATTTTCTATACAACTTCAATTTCATCAGTATTCTTTATTCAAGAATCTTCAATTAGTTGTATTATGGAATTAATTTCTTATTCAATATTCTTTACTAGTACAGTATAAATTTTTTCGGGGTGAGGTTCTTTCCTAGTTTTAAATATTAATGTCATCCAAAATAATTCAGGAAAAATATAAAATTTCTGTGGTCTTCTCAACACCACAAAAATGAACCTCACCCACCCAAATATATAAACAAAGAGATCAATATTGCACTTGCATTAAATACGTAAACGCGCATGGATGACATCGTGGACGTCGTAAAGAGCTCCGTGGGACTAAACACAAGCGCCTTGTAGAGGACCCAACCTAAGTGACGTATGGTAATTCTTGTTAATGGAACGGAAGTCGAAATAAGGTAAAATTTGTTAATAAATGGTCAGATTTCAGAAAGTATTAGCTTAACTAAATACCTTCACTCATAAAATTTACATTTTATAGAATATACACGCAAAAATTTATATCGGCAGACGTTTCGAAAATGCCCTAAAAAATAATTTATAAACGTATGATTTCAGAATTTGTTTGAAGTATTTCCTTTCTCGGAATACAAAAATACTATATACATATGATAGGTGTATATAATAGTGTGCTCAACCAAGTACTGAAATTGTGTGGTATTTCGCACAGCTGACGATCGATATATGTATATTTATATATTTTCGCTGTCAAAAAATCATAACTGTGATTATAATAAATCGAAAACACTATTTTTACAGATTAGTACAGATCAATATCGACGAAGCATACTTTGGAAGTTCCGTTAGTTACCTGAAAGCAGCATCCCCGCATGAATCATCCATATGTCTGATATTATATAATGTCCACTTAGTAAATTTCATTTACTTCAACCATTTTGAAAAATTTTTTCAATTTTCAATGATAAGCTTCAAAAAAAGAAATTATAATTTACTGATAGTATTTAAGTTTAATACTTTTTAAATTTAAAAACAAGAATAAATAAATCAATGTTGTAATATAAAAAATTAAATATATGTATTTCCTTAAAGTGATACTCTCTTTACGGTAAGTAAATATGAGATGACCAACAACGAGGCGGACTTTTAATTTTTCATTTGACGTGGAAATTCCGCAAGATTTATATGACTTTGTTAGCAATGGCAAGTTGCCCATTCTAGTCGTATACAAACTGTATTTTGAACTTCATTGTTACTACCGAGGTATTATAATTTTCCAAAATTACGATCCTGCTAAAATTTAAATCCAAACTAGTTTAAGATTTACTCAAGTTAACTAAATTCTCCTCGGAACACGAACCGTCGTCAAGTCTTCATTAACTCATTCCGTGTTCGAAGAACTTATCTAAAGCTCTAAACTTATTGCTGTGACAATGTTAGTTACTTTCTATACTTTATTTGACACTAAAATAGATTCTATTGTAAAAGCAGACAGTTTTCATCAATTTAAATTTATGCTTGAGTTTCGTCAGTTCCATTTTGTTCTCCAAATGTATTAACTTTTACTTCGGTAGATGTCATTATTCCAGTAGACTAAGTAGCTAAATGAGGTACCTGTCGAAAAAAATTATGAAAGAAGTATAGTCCGGTCTATAACAGCACTATATAAGCTTATCACTATATCTTTATTAGTGTTAAAAAATGGGTTTCGTATGTTTTCCATCCCTAACGTATACCGCAGTAAACAGGAATTTTATGAGGGAATTTTCCCTCGGGGTCCGCTTCCTCCGCGGTCACAATTTCATGTACATGCACTTATATGCGGTTTTCATTACATCAAATTCAATGACAATCGCAGTCAAACCGAAATTTCATTTTTATAGCAATTTATACAACAGTTTTTGAGCTGAATTTGAAACCTTGTGAAATAATTAAATTTGTGGTAATCAAGTTAGGTTGAATAATTTTTTTCGATGTAAACACACGTCCACCGAAATTTTACCATTGCCAATTTGGAGTCATTAAAAATGACAGAATATTAATGAATATTAATGAAAAGTTATCTGTCCGAGTATCGTAGTGGGTATCGCAGTATAGTAACGAATTTATCCTCTAATATTTATGTACTTAATTTAATTTTTTTTCTGATAAAGAAAATTTCGACCATCTGAACTATCTATTGAAAATTTAATGCAATTAAACAATTCCTTTAGTTTAGTTAGAAAATTCTAGTTGTTAATAGTTATTTTTCCAGAGTAGTGTAATATTTCACTACAGTGCTTTTGGCGAATTCAAAGCCTCCATGTTATATTGAAATACCGTGAATTCAGTTTTCTTTATTTTCTTCGTCGATGTTAATTGTACATACCACACGTACATACACATATACAATTTGTATGTATGTAGTAGTATTTCAGTTAAATCATATTTTCTATGTAAATGAACAAGAATGTAAAGTAAAAAATGTGTGCATACATACCAACCATTGTGTTTAAATGTGCCTACAAGCATACGTACGTATTTATATATATTAAACACTAATTTTGTTTAAGCGATAGTCTCTTTAATTATAATCTCTAGTCCTATATCACCGCACAATTGTCTTAAACGTTTAAATTGTTTAACTAGGCTTATACGAATACATCTGTGCCTACACAATGCTCATGCACACACATACATGCACACATATGTATGTATGAATTTTTATTTGTTATAACCATCAGCGTTCCCCAACTAGTAGAACATAGACAAATAGGAGCATGCTCCCATTCCTATGCCTTTCCGTGCATATTTCTATACGCTTCCACCTGCATACATATAAATACATATGTATATATGTATGTATGTATGCATTTATGTACGTATTATTTAGTCGAAATGAAAAGAGGACACTCGATTCAAACTAATTTAGCTGCTTATCAGTTTTGTATTTTCTACCACTTTACATACTTTGTGAACTTTCTGGTTCTTCTTCTTTTATTACTCATAGCTTTACTTTACATTTTTGTAAAATTTATTTGTATCCATATTGTAAAGTTAATTATTATTTATAACTTACAGTTAAATCCAACTATGAGCTACATATATATATATAATATGCAAGTGTATTTATGTGTATGTTTTCTATACAGTCGTGTACATGAGTTTAGTAAGTATGTATTAATCATACTATGATTTATTTTGCTTGTAATTATAAATACGTACACACATTTATTTTCATGAAACCAATGGAATTTTTGTGTTATTTACTTTTACTTTATTCTCAACTTGTTTTCAACATCTCATATCAATAATTTCCCGCTTTCTATATTCATCACACGAATTATATGTGAGTTTTAAGAGAAATTAGGCGCAAGCTTGTATTTGAGATTACTAAATTTATTCAACTTGCAGCGGTACATAAAAGTCAATTTGAGACGTCTCCTTTTTCCTTCATTGCTTAACAAACCAATATTTTACACAATCGTAATTGTTTTTATAGTTATTAATATTATTATTACCTTTATTATTATTATTTATAATATTTACAAACCCTTTACCGACGACTTAATGCAAATGTGTGTGTAAGCACGTAAAATTAATGTAAAATCTAAAATTTAGGTGAAGTGAAAATTTTCAAAATATGGAAATAATATTACAATAAAATTTTATACCATCATAAAAATATAGTAATTAACTTTAATTGAAGAAAAATACAATAAAAATCTAAAATTTATTTAAATCAAATAAAGTGTATTCTATAGCATATATAAATTATTTTAATAAACAAAATATTTAGAAAAATTATTTTGTTTAATAAGTTGTAATTAGTATATTTTTTATTAAAAATTATTATATAAATTTTATTAAAAGTTATACAAATAGTCACAATTATTTTATCTTTAATTACATACTGTAAGAATAATATTTCTGCTGCAAAGACTGTAGCATAAAAGAAGCAATCGAATACTAAGATAAAATCATAAAAAAAATAAAGAAAATAAAAACAATAATGAAGATAATAAATAGTGAAACAAAAAAATAATATTGAATATGTACCTACTTCTTGATCAAAAATTGATTCTTGCAAAACGTTTAACTATTGAAGATGATTTCTTTTTTAATTTGGAACGGATAAATGACGATCTGAAACAATACAATGACTAAACATTCGACAGAGCTTAAGTATTAAAATTAATTAGTGAAGTAGGGAACAGAAACACATTATAGAGGTAACAAGACCTAAAAAAAAGAACAAAATAAAATAATCTCAACAGAACATTCTAAAACCTGCAGTAGTTTCGATTTCGAACAATTTAAATCGTTAATTCATTTGTGTTAATATTAAAAGAGAAACAAAAGGACAGTATTTCGAAACGTATTGGAAATCTCTAGATTTCATCATCAGCAATGATAACATTGAGACCCAATTAATTAATACATCAGTACTACACCATTCACACCACTTTTAATTTATCAAATGATTGATCACACTTTTTTATATAAATATCAAATTATTGGCGTAATTTTATTTTCCTGATTTTTAGAATTTAAGTTGATTCGGTATAAAAGCAAACAAATAAATAATATTTAGTATATGTGTATGTGCATTTGTCAATTTAAAAAACATATACTCACAAACAGTGAATATAGGAAGTACTAGCTCGCCTAAGTACATATGTACATAGAGCTATACGTCTATATATATACGTAGTTAAAATTGCATACAAAATTTCTTTATTTTTTTTTTATACAGAAGCTTTAAGCTAACATTCGTATATATGTACTTACCAATATACATAATTATATAGCATTTAAGAAACTAATAATTTTACAATAAATACAAATTATATGATCATTTATGTGTTATTCAATGGATAATTGTAATTATAATAATTATATTTATATATGTGTGTAATTAGCATGTGATGTAACAAATCACCACCCTATACATTTATACATACAGCTACTTAATCGGTAAAGAAGTACGCAACCATCGAAAAGCTGCACACACTACAATCACATATCTATTAGGGCATAATTAACACTCGTTCTTACATACCTACGCTTTTGTATGTTTGTATTCATGTGTAATTGGTTTCTCTTATGCTCATCTACCTGTTGTACATATTTATATGTATCCCTTATTTCCTGCCCTTCGCTAACCTTTCACTTGCAAACATTTATGCGTAACTAAGGCTCTATTGCAAACCATTTATGTATTTATCTAAAACTACACTTTGTTCAGTTGTGACTTAAAATTACGTTTTCTTATAATAACTAAATGAAAATATTCTCATTTTATTATTTACAAAATCGATTTTATATTTATAATATTTTTCCTTCATATATTAAATGACATTCATATCCATACAAACCATCATATGTATGCCTTTACAACTTATTTTCTCTTTGCTCACCTATGTGTGTGTGCGATAACATATGCCCACTTGTAAGCGTTTCGTTCGTTCGTTCGTAATAAATGTAGGCGTTACTACGAATGCTAAGTCTTATTCAAAAGGTATACATTAGTCCAATATTCAGTACCCGATCGATATTTGGAGGCTATCGGTCTTATCACGTTTTCAATTGCAGACAAGCTGGTCGTTCATCCGAGTCTTCGGGTTCTACTTTAAAATATTAACTGTCTTACATGCATACATAGCCACAGATATGTAAATATCTATGTATGTATGAATGTATGTAGGTGGAACAGATAGATATTTCTAATGTTCGCACGCCACAGCAGGCAAATGTACACTTACACACATACATATCTAAAGACATATGCATATGCACATATGCACCTAATGCTATACTGACATATTGTATTTAACTACTTGTTTGTGTGTGTGTGTGTAAATCTAAAATTTTCATTTAATATTTGTCAATTAAATTTGATGTGCTTTATGCAGCTTAAACGGAAGAGCCACCTTTAATTTATCTCCAGGCATTTCATTGGCCTTTGTTGATCTTCAATTGTACATGCAATTCATCATCTTCGATTTTTCACATTGTTCATTATATTCACCACCAACAAAACCATATACACCACTGCAGCCAGTTTGATTAGCTCCGCATTTGGTCGTATTTGTATCGCGGAAGAACCTGTTTCTCCACATTTTCCTGCATTAAAATAAAAATTAATTATAGTATTATAAATATTTTACTATTTATTGAGGTTCAAGTTAAATATACCGAAAACAGTTAGATTGGCCACTAAATGATGATCGGGTGGCTTTTGTGTGCCCCGATAGCATGCATCGCCGATAACCAATTGGGCCGATGTGCCCTCAGTTGGGCGATAACTCAGGCATACGCCATGTTTGGTGCCTTTATGTCGCGCGATAATATAAACTGTGCCATTCTCAGACCACGATCCATGACAAGAATATTCTACAAAGTAAGCGAATAATAAATATTATAGCAAAATATAGCAGGAAAAATGATAAGATGTAAAGAAAATAAAAGAAACTACTTCTAAAAAATTCTACTTAAGATTATCAAGCGTCTGTTTCCAAAAATATCACGATAGTTGTTAGTAAAAAGTTAAAAATTTCCTTTAAAACCACTGAACCGATTTTGCTGATATTTTCAATAATTACTTTGTGGAAATCCGTAGATTGTGAAGGTTTAGTTCAAACCCGAAATATCGTGTTTATTGATTGAATTGAAAACTACATTTGTCCTATTAACCGGGAGTGGGGTATAATATTTACCCAAAAGGGGACTTCTATTCTTTTCAGACTTATATTCAAAATATGAATTGTTATTAAAAATTGTAATACTAGTTGATGACAGATTCGAATTTTTACCAAAAATCGTGTTTTTCAAAATTCATTACTTAAAGTACATTTTAGTCGCAGCGTAGCAGAATATCTGCTAATTTTAATAAAAATAAGAAGTATTGAACTGATTCTTAACTTTACTTTAGAGGTTATATATAAACAACTAAAAAAAAAAACAAGCACAGATTTCAGTGCGTACTCACCCTCATCACCATCTTCATTGCACATCGGTCGCACATCAATAATATCCGGATCGGTGCAACCCACCCAGAGGCGTCGTTGGGCTTTATAATTTGTTACGCAACCCGGTGCATCGCGGCGATTACGTTGGCGATCCAAATCAATTGCGTTTGTTGAATGTACGAAAACCCCAGTTTTCCGTTGCGCCGCTGCATCTACAACCGCTAAACGTTCGTCGCTTTTTGCCGAGCCATTTGGTCGTTGCAGTTTGCTCTCCAGTATATTCATATGCTCCAAAGTGACCGTGGTGTTAAGAATATTGCCAGAACTATTGTTGGCTGAGGTGTCTGTGGCACGCCTGTTTCGTCCCGGTTGTAGACCACGCGTATTTGAATGCCACGAACCTTTATCCACTTGTTCGGCATCTCGGAAAGTGAGTGTGGCTTGTCTGAAGTGAATAATAAGACAAGTTTTAATAATGTATGTATTTGTAATACACTGACAAGTTTATATATAGAAATATATATGTAAGATGTGAGAACCAACCTCTTATTCGCATAACCGCCGCCATCACTTCCAATCGCTGTTCCCGCTGCAACAACTAAATCAATTTGGCTATGATGATGACCGTGAGTTAAATGCAATTTGTTGTTGTGATTACGTTTGTGTCGTGTAGTCAAATAGGGTGGCCCAATAGCGCCACGCAAATTGTACAAACCCTCCATCGGACAGATTTGGGGATCCGGATTGCTAGCTATGAATGCACATTAAAGTAAGAAATTAGCACCAAAGGTGTAAACGAGAATTTATTGATTTTAAACTTATGTAAATATGTATTTGTATAAATAAAAATTAAACAACACGGCAATATTATGGAAATATGAGCGATTATTTTGACAAATTCTCGTTGCTTGGAATATTTTTTCAATGCTTACCAAGCAAAGTGATGTATGGCATTCGATTTACATCGAAATGATCCGGCGCACATGCATCCTCAAGACGTGAAGCCTGTTTGCCCGTTTGTATTTCAATGACATGTGTGTCGCGACGATAGAACATCATGCACATAAAGCCCGATTGACTATAATGGAAAACATAAATTATTTATTATTATGGTATTTATTGTAATATTTTTATGTGTATATGTATACAAAAAATTTTTTACCATCCGGTTGTATAGTGCACCACAGCCATCATTTCAGTAGCGGTTTGTTTGTTAATCTGTTCGCAGAGTGCTCGTGTCTCCATGAAACCATTCGGCTTAATAATATGTACAGAGCCGTCACTTGTTTGATGAAAAAAAATTAAAAATATGAAATTTCGCATTATTATATAGTAATATTTTTACATTTTTGCTTGACTAAGCATACAAGAAAACAATTATTTAAAAAAAGTAATAAAATTTCAATCAAATCTAATCAGCTTTTTCAAACCTTAATTCTCATTGACTTGAATACTCACTTGGGATGATAATTATAGACGGCGTTGCCCATTAGAACATGCCAGTGTCGCGGTCCCTTAAACCATGCCGGGAAGTCACAGCGTTCAGTGACCGGGGGTTTTCTTAGCGACATTATCCGTGAACCAACCTAAAACAACAACATAGTATTTATTAAAGTGTTCAAGAAGGAAGGTAAATTTTTGTGGCTAACCTCTGCACTGTCCAGGCCATTGCAGGTAGCATCGCCAGATTGTGCTAACTTATATTCGGCATCTTTTGCACTCACAGTGCTAAGTCCACCTATAATTAAAGTGAATTTTATCAAATTTATTCATTATTAAAATCGATTTTATGTGGATTTTGGTTTACTGCTCTTCGAAAAAAGAATACTTGATTAAATTCTCAAGTTTTAAGTTTTACATCTTTGACATATTAAAAAAGACCACTTAAAAATACATAATGATGCTGAACGCTGAAGATCTTGGGCTATATATATATATGTATATATATATGTATATATATACGTATATATATAAACTTTTAATATTGAAGAATATAAAAGTTTGAGTCCCAATGTCTTTTGACAAACTTTAAAATCTACAAACTCTTGCTCCCCTTACTAATCGGTTTTCAGAAATGCTTTGACTCTGATGCTACCTTCCCCAAACCTTATTTTTGCTCTTTTGATTTATTCCATTAGTTAATTCAGATAATATGCGACTCGCAGTAAATACTGTAGCCAAAGAGACTATGGGATTAAAACCACTTTTCTTATTAACATTAGTGAACTTTATGCCAAATTTTTTAAAAGATAAGGACAAAACTATACTTTACTTTCTAACAACCACAACATATACAGAAAATGTTTCCTGAAGAAAGTATTTGAAAGTATTCATCAATGCTCTTCTCTATGATCATTTCGATGCAAGGAAGTCTACTATGTCACTGTCCTCTGCGCTCAACTTCATAAAATGGGAATCGATCTTGACTATAATAAAATATTGATTTCGGCGCAGTTGGATTTTCTCTCTTATAAGTTGTTCTTTTTAGCTATTTTGTGTTATTTAATTCTTCACTGTAACACTAACTATTCAATAATAGTTCTTCATTTGGATTTGAAAGAAATTAATAAACAGGAGTTCCACACCGACTGCAAAGGGATGAAGAAATTGAATTTTCAAGCGCTTTCAATTTCTCTTATGAAGATCATGTGGGCCCTTAAGTGGACTATAATGACTAATGTTGTTAATCTCGAACCAATCAAAAGCATCTATGAACGTATTAATAAATACATTATCTCTCCGTTAAAATATGAAAGTATATCTGGCAAGAAAATGTGAATTTCTCATAATTTCGGTAAAATATCTAGCAAAGTTCTTTCTTAAAAAAGTGATTTTCAAATAGTTAGCAGAGCCCAATATACCCGTTGTTTATTAAAACTTACCCAATAGCGAGGAGATTTTCTCATAGACAAAGCAACGATAACGTTCTTCATTTGAAATCGCATGATGATGTGAAACCAAGCCGACAAGATATCGAGAGTTTCCATCCTTCCAAGTGGCTAAGCATGTTAGTTCTTCAACTGTGGTAAGATTACACAAATTTATAATGTTGTTTAAAAATTTGGATAAATAATATGAATATAAATATACAGTGTACCTGTGCTCTCGGTGCCTTGCACATCAGGACAAGCTTGGAAGCTGAGCAGTAAGCGACTATCTTCGGTACAGCTCTCGATATTCGAAACAGGGCTCTTACATTCACCATGCCCACGATTGTAGGTGAAAACAAAGGGTCCTGAAATCGAATTATAAATAACATATGTACATATGTACTTGCATAAAATACGAATATATCCATTTAAATATATGTGGCAGTGAATATGCATGGCAAACTCACCCTTCAACGGACACTTGACTGGTTCGGCACTTTCGCGAAACAGTGAATATAGCAAAGCATCACCAGGTATTTGATCGCAGAGATTCTGTAACGTTTCACGGCCTTTGCAAAAGTCTGGGGGACATAATTTTTGGAAAGCCACAACAAAGTGTAGCGATTAATGCACATTTTTTCAAAAAATAGCAAGCAAGACAAATTTCATTATGCCAAGCGGTGTTAGTAAAGAAGCACACACACACACAATAAGTTATAGATCGGTAGTGAAATTAGTTATAAGAGAAGAGAATAACTACTTTGGAAAATTTAGAAACAATATTATGTAAATAATCAATAATACTCATACATAGTGTGGTGTTGGTGTAGTTTTTGTTTTGGGGGATCGAGCAAACGGCAAGCAATAAATTTATAAAGTTTTGAACACTAATGCAAGTAAGTTTAAATAATAAACATATTTACGTTTACTGGAATGTTTATTTACTAAAATTTCACGGACAAATTTATTACAAATAAATATATATATATATATATATCAAAATATGTGCGCAATTTTTTAAATGACAATGAGTTGCATTTGCTCGAATCCCAAATGAAACAACAATATCATTGACTAGTTTCATCTTCACTTTAACAAATTTGGAACTAAAAGTAATAGCTAAGATAGTAATAGTAAGATATTAAAACAAAAACAAAAAAAAACAGATATTGGTGCAAATCGATGAAGTTCAATAAGTTTGAAGTAAACTTTCTCTTTGTGAAAAAAACAAACAGCAATTTTGTTACATTTATTTGTAATAAATAATATCAGAATCGAAACTAGCCTTGGGATCAGTTTTTCCGCCATTTCTCCACTTGTAATATTTGTGAACCGATCACTTGAAGATTTCAAATCTATTTTAATGTAACGTTTTTGATTAGGTGCAATCACCATTGAATTTATGCAAAATTATTTAAGAGCTTTTGTATTACTTTCAAAGCCTAGAGTATAATTGAATCAGTATCCGTTTTTAAATTGAAGCTCAGTTTTGAAAATCAAACATTGCTTAATTTCCACAATGACAAAGCTTACATTATACTTATATCCATTATATCGATCTTTATTACACAATAATATCATAGTATGATTGAATAATGATGCATAAATTAAATTCAACTTTGAGCAACAGAAAAAAATAAACTTTAATATTCATTGCACTAGCAAAATTCAGAGAATACTTGGTAAGTATTTAGAAATACTTTGGATTCCACCCATCACAATTTCATAAGTGTCCACTAACTCTGGTAAACTAGAAATTATACGCACTTGCAACATTCTAAAGTCTGTACTTGATTAATAAAGCTGGTTTACTGACTATGATTTCTTCTTGAGTGAAGTTTTCGGTGTCTTAGGAATATTTGCTGACCATTGAAAATAAATTATTTTATAAAAGTCACATTTAACTGTTACAAGAACTCACAAAGTCACAGTATATGTAGTATATATTAAACATTTAAAGGTTTTTGCCTCAACCTCTGCAATAGTGGCGATAAAGACTCGGCAATATAATATTATTTTTCTGATATAAAAGAATCATAAATCTAATATATTATCAAATTGATTTCCTTTTAAGGTTACAATGTGATTACGCGACATTATGGACCACCAGACATTTTCTATATTAGCGAAGAGAGCATTGAATCAGAAATAGATTGCAACAGGAAGCCGTTATTACAATTGATGAAATTTTTAAACCATAGATTCTCGTATCCTGATAATCGTTTTTACTGTGTGCATGAATATTTAGCCCCCACAGGAATAATAACAAATAGATTTTATTAAAAACATCTTACACAAATTAACCAAAAAATAATAATTGAAGTAAAATCATACAAACCACTCTTAATCATTTTCTTTTTGTGTTTTACTAAGGGTCCTCTCTGTAATTTTTTTATCATTTCTTTTCAACATATTTCTAAATGTTGGCGTGTGCCCATGGTTATTGAGCACTTAAATATTCACAAATTAATAATAAAAAGGTAAATTAGTTCGATTTGCTAATAAATAATGGCATTCACTGATAGTGTATTTATATGTTAGTATGTAATATGATTGTTCGTATTTATATACATATAGATGGAAAAGCACGACACCAAAAATATGACTACAAATACAACAAATTGTTGAAATTAAATGAAAACATGAAATAGGTTCATATACGTATATATATAATAATATATACAAATGCGAATTTTTGTTTTTGAATGCTATGGTTATATGTATGTTCATACATATATGTGTGAAATGAATGTGTATCTGCATACGACTGTAGTCACAATTTTATTAACATTTAATAATAGTAACTAAAATCTATATATGTATATATGAATATTTTAATGTTTATAAATTCTGCTACTTTATTTACCGTGCTTCTGTTAAGCGCGAAATATTTCATTGGATTTATTTTTTGGTAAGCGAGTGGAACAAAAAATTCAATTCAGATAAACTTCCCTAAAGGCTTTTAGAACCTAGTACAATCTCAGCTGTCTCAGTTAGTGACTGGTACTTTAAAGGATATTGGCTGCGGTTGTTTAAAACTTCGGTAGTACTTATTTAAGTACTCCATTTTCTGTCGCATATTTTTGACGCTTATATTTTTATTACTGTTTTACACGTATTTTGGTTACTCAGCGAATAAACTCTTTGTCGTGGACAAAATGGAAGAATGGAACTCTGATCTGTAGAAGAAAAATTACAATTGAATCTATGGGGATGTAAGTATTTATTAACCTACAAGAACAGGTCAGAAAATAGTTGCAAAAAATGCTGAATTATATTTATTTTGTAAATTATTATTATTTATTTACTGAGAAATATCTGAATAACAATAAGGCGTAGCTTTAAGTAGTTGATAAAGCTGTAGTTGGTAAGTAGTTGGTAAAAGTTTGCATTTTCAGAACTTAGATAGTGATCAGCCAATTAGGAAAATTGGCTTAAGTACTCACAATTTGGGTTTCGGAAGGGAGCTACGGGTATGAAAAACATATGCTTCTTTCGGAGGTTTCAACTATTATTGTAATGTACTTCTATAAGCCTTCGGCCTTTAGGTCTGACTCAAATTAGAACTCGAATGGAGAACTAATATTTAATTTGAGATAAATGTTGATCTCAACATCAAGAATAATTGGAGAAGAATGTTGGTTATCAACTTGGCACCTATAAATGGTTTAAGAAATATATACATTTAACTTTTTTATTTGTAATGAAATTATAGATAATTTGGAAATAAATTAAAAAATTTAATAATTTAATAATTATTTTCAATGTCGGAATTTGGAAATGCAACTAGATATGCTAAATAAATGTTGTTGATGAGGTGACTTCTTCTTCATTTTAATATTAAATTTAATATTAATACACGCATTAGCCACAATTTATGTACATACAATATTTTCAATATAATATAATAGTAATTAATTCATGAAATGTTATTTCATATTAAAATTAATTCTGTTGATTTGCAAATAGAAAGACGTAAGTACACACATACATAAGAAAAAAATTAACATATTTCTGCAATAAAATAAAATGGACTTTCATGTATTGCACTGCTAGACATCAGAGAGCACTTTTGCAGTCGATGAAAAAAGAAAAATGGTTTGTGAAATTTTAAGGCAAGCAAATCAAATGAAACACACATTTATCAACAGCAGATTTATGATGTTAACACAAAAACACTGTTAAGATGACCTATAAATTGAATGTGGTTTGCATATATGTGCGTAAGTATGTATGTCTGAAACGATGACATAAAAAATTCAAAAATGCGTTAAGCACAATTTTTAGTTAATTTTAATAGAATGATATTAGTAATATAATCAAATAAGTATGTAAAAGGAAAATATATTTTTGTTATACATTACTTAATGAATTTTTCTTGTCGATTTATGTTTGTGGGAGTGCATATGTATATACGAGTATGTAAACGTTGGAATGGTTTCGACTTAATGTAAATATTGCATAAGTTGACTGTTTAGGCACTTTTTCCTGAGCCATGAGTAAAGATATGATGACAACACGAAAATAATATTAAATCACAGTTAATTTACAGCAGCGATTACGTACATTACAAAAAATTATAATTAATTATGGAGGCAATTACAGGCATACACATACATACACATACAATACATACAATACATACAAGTAACAACAAACGGATGTAATTCAACAAATGAATTTAGCTGATTAGAAACTTGCAGACATATTAATGAAGAAATATTGATAAAATAATGTTTTCAACATGATTTTCTTTATACCTTATGAAATAAAAGATTTACAAAAAAATATTCTTATATTTGTGTGTATGAACGTACACCGTTCATATATATGTATGTACGTATACACATTTAAAAAAACAATAAAATTACATCTATTTGTTTGTATGTTTGTATGGAAGTTAGAGACGTATAAGTGTATAGAGAACAACATTAACAACAACAACAACCAATAAAATGAGACAATAACACTACTTAATTAGGTACATCGATATTTACACATAATTATAAAAATAAAAAACAAACAAATACAGCTACAGTTTTATTGATGTAAAAATTACAACAACATTCAACAAACAACATTTACGAAAACATTGAAAAATTATCACATAATGAATGAATTCATGTAAGTAAGTATATAAAAAGTACATAATACGAATAAGTACAAAAAATACTAGCGGTCACCGGGCAGCCCATCCCAACATTGCATTTGATTTTTAAAACGTATTTTGTCTTGCTTGTGTGAGCTATGTAAAATCGATTGTTATTGTTATCGCTAAACTTTTTTTTTTTGACAAGGCACACACAACAAACGTTTTATGAATGTAACGTATTATTGTTCCTTAATTTTTCGCTTTGTTTTCAATTAAAACTGTATTAATATACACGCGTTTCAACAAATATTGTGTACCATAGGCAAATCCAATGATTTCTAGTTGAAGTGAAGTTACAAAATTTTATTTAAAATGAGGTTTAAATTCAAATTCAAATTAATATACACTACATATATGTATACGATATATGTAGATATGAGCATGTGAAATATTACAGTACAAAATATACATATGGGTACTCCAAGGAGTAGTAAACAATTGGTTGCGTATGCGCACTGTCGCAGCCATGTACAGTCTCATGCAGACAAGTATTTGCACATCGCATTTTTACAGTTGACATTAAAAACATGTGTACAACGACGATCAGTGTATCATCGGGTGCACACACATATTTCTGACTTGAAATTTACTGAAATTATGATTTAGAAAAGAAATTCGTGTTTACAATTCGTTAGCAAAAAAGAGCAGTAAAATTGGTCAACGACATTGTTGACAGACATTTATTTACTAAAAATAATGAGTTCTAGCATTTCTTAGCGGAAGTAGTGATGATCGTGGTGGTGCTTGTGAATATGGCGGCGGCAGTAGAATATGTTAGATGGATAGATATGTATGTATTCAAAAAGGTACAAAGGTAGTTTGGTAAGTAGATAGATGGGGTTGGATGGCATGAGAGAGGTTAGCAATGGATTTATGAGGTATAAAAAACAAAAAAAAAAACAACTGTAAGCGAATCGAGCCAAATCGTAACAAACTGCATCGAATTCGAGCATCAAAAACAGAACAAATCAATATGGAATGAACAGAACAAATCCAAAGCAGAAACAAATTGACAGTTAAACAATACACCCTCTTGCACAGAAAAATTGGGAAAATTTTAAAAAATCAGTACTTATTAATTGCCTTTGTTATGCATATTTCTTTACAATCTTTTTTTACACGCTTTTTGGAAAATTTTCGTTCATATTTCAAATAATTACTCTCATTTCTGTACAAATTTAAAAGATAAACTGGATATAAACAAATTAAGTATGCACGTATGTTATGTATATATTTAGTAGCATTAAAAATGGAAGGTTAGAAAATATATCAAACATATTTACATCATTTTTATACAGAATTATGTTTATAATGGAATTTGGAATTTGTTTTTATGTACAAATGGTACTGCTGTGGAACTAAAGCTCATATTGGAAAAAATAAAATTTTTTTTAATAATAACCAGAAGAGAAATTCTATTTTCGTTTTGCGGTAATTGTTTTTATGAAAGCTTGATTGTCTAAATAAAAGAAAAAATAATTTTATTGGACGAAGTGTATATCAAATTTATATGAAAAATAAAAATATTAAAAAAAAAAAATTATAATTATTGTACAAATGATATTTTAAATGAAATCAACATAACAATTTCAAAGTAGCAAAAAATAGATAAATACTCAACTAAAATATTAACAAAAAAATTACTTCATTAATTATGTACATTTTAATCGACAAAAAAATCGAAAAAAATCGAAAAAAATTAAAACAGAAAAATAAAAATAATTAAAATAATATAAAATAATATAAAATAGTACTTGTATGAAAGTAGCACAAACACGCAAACTTTTTCTCATTATATGAATGTGTACGAGTGTGTATTCCTTGCGGTTTTGCCTTGTGGATGACACCGAAGAAATCCAAAAACAAATGCAAACATTCCTCCTATTTAGTTTACCCAGTCTCGAAAATGTTTTGATTGAAAAGTACTTGTATATAAATGTATGTGTGTATCCTTTGGTGTCCTACACATCGTACGTCTAAAATTTTGTGTGTGTGTGTGTGTGTGTGTGTGTTTTATTTTATTATTTTATTTATGTTTGTGGCTTTCATGTAAATGAGCACTTAGTAATAAGTTTATAGGTATATATAATATAAAATCGGCTGTGATTTGTGAGGCACAAACTTGATTGTCGTTGGTGATAAATAAAAATATTTTTTATGAAAATCCTAATGAAAAGCAAACTAGGGTTTATATTGTAAGTAACATATAAATAAATATATGCGTGTTTTTGTGTGGTATTATTTTTACAAGCATAGAAAATAAATTAGAATTAGTATTCTTAGTGCGCTCGCAAACAAACCGGAGTTTATTATAATATATAGGTGTGTGAATGTGAATATAAAGGTACAAATATATTCATATGCTCTTGTACTAACTATCTATCTAAGGACAAATGAGGCTCAAATAGTAAATATAGAACGCTGTGTTTATTCATATTCATTGTCTCTTTTGGTTTCGTTAATACTCCTTCGGCTGGCGACACTTCGATATTTATTTTTGATTAGCATTTCATTTAGATTGATTATTACTTTCGTACGCTAATTCTCTGGGCGTCATTATCGCATTTTAGCGTTGTCTCCGCTTTATCTAAATTTGTATTGCCTTATTGTGCCACCTTCATATTTACACGCAACCGGCAAAGAATAATCGTTTTCTTCAGTTAACTGTTAATTTGAGTTCGATAATGCATTATGTAAATCAATTAGTCTAGATTTTTTTGATGTTACTTAAATACCCAAGACAATGAATTTTTTTACAAAGCTCACTTTATTTTAGCCAGCAATGAAGAATGGCCTTTTTTGAGTCTACGTTGAACACTATCTTGTAAAATTTCAAATATTTCAAGAATTTACGCTTATAAAAATTTATTTCTTAATTGACACATGAATTTTCGTTAGCATTTATCATATATATAATGTAGTGCAGTTGTTAATAAAATTTTAACCGATTTTCATAACTCCAAAAAAATTTAAGCTAAAAATCCTAAATTTAGGTTTAGTCGAAAATTTTGTAAAAACATATTAAGAGACATCGGCATTACAATAGAATTTGCTTACAATATTGGCTTAAAGAAATATAAACGAATAAGACAAAGGTCATAGTAAAGTTCCGAGCAAAGTTATGAGTAAAAAATATTTTATCTTTTTAAATCATATTTCTTATTTCTGTTGAAATTATTTGAAAGTTGAAAAAGTATTTAATACGATCTTCAATTAAACTTTATCCTTCTTTGCTTTTAAAATAATCAAATCAAATTATTCACAAAATAAACTTCGCTCAATTCTAGTAAAAGATTGCAAACATCTCTCGGTGACTTTTTGCGGCCGAAGAAGATTGTTGTGTTCTGCCACTATGTGATTGGCCTGAACTATGTATGCAATGTCAATGCCCACATATTGTTATACAATTATGTTTTTCTTTATTGTACTGTGTTTTCCTCTCAATAAATAATTTCAATTGCTTAAATATTTTTATACTACAAGAATAACTATTTTTAAATAATCCATAAAATAAAATGTTTGAGCTTTTCAATCAGTATTCTTTAAATCCATCTTACAACCTGAAAGCATGGAAAAGTTCAAATCTCCATTTCTATGCTTTTTTTGATTTTAATCCTTTTGGAAACAAAAAAACTTATAGGAGGAGAGATTTGCGTCTAAAATAGATTTAATGCTGAAGGCATTGTTACCGAAAAAAAAATAATGAGATTAATTTATTGAAAAATATGTGAACAGTTTGTTAATGAAATTTTCAAAAATGACCTTACAGATCTCAAAATCCTTTCCCAAAATCCCAAAATCCAAAAATGAAATTTTCGAGGTTTTTAATTAATCCACTATGTAAAATGGTAGCCGCATTTAGTAAATTTAGTAAATTTAGTAAAGGAACATAGAATTAGTCAAAATTAATTGATAAAATTTGGAAAGGAAAAATAATTTACAAATATTTTCAAGGATTTTTGTTGAATTTATTCACATTTCGACTAAGGTTTGCTGTTTTGCGACAACTCAATACCTTTATTAACATTTTATTGAATTAACACAAGAACTCACTTCGCAAGGATTTATTTTATCGTAAAACTTGCCAAATTAAATCAACTTGAATTTAAATAATCGTATTTTCATAGCAATTTTTCAATAATAATAATAATAATAATAGCAATTTTTTGCTAATATAATATGCATTTCTATTTATAAATAATATTTATGCATTTGTAAAAGAACTATGCAGATCAAATTTTTTTTCTTTTATACATACAAATTTGTATGCTTTACCACGAAAGTGGGTTGTAAGATGGCAAACTATCATGGTGGGATGGACTGGGTAAGACAGCACACACAAGGACACACACATTTAGGCTTACAAATAAATAAGTGAAAACAAATAAAATCAATTCAAGAAAGGCAAATAAATATAATTACTAAGAAAATGAAATATTTTTAAATGTTTAAGGAAATGTTGCCGTCAAGGACAACACAATTTTGTGAAAACGCGCCCTAAATCAGCTTAATTTACTTTGCTCGTGCAATAAAAATCGAAAACATAAAATTCATTTGAATTCTACCCGCCCAATATATGTACATATGTATATAACTAAGGCTTTTTAAATAAAATTTTGTAGCGTTATTGAAATTAGCAGGTAATTTTCCGTTTGCTGGATACATGGGCAACAAGGATGAAGTGTATGAATAAATTCTTAAGGATAATAGTTATGGACATTATTTTTGGGTAACAAAAAATGTTTGTAACATTTAATGTTGTTGTGCGACTGTTAGAATGGAAGTGGAAATAGAAATGGAAATGAGTTATTTACAAATGAATATTTGCAGTCCATCGTTCGGTCAAAGTCGGAGCTGTACATTTAAAGGTCTTCGAATAACTTTTATTGTGAAAGAAAACAGTTCGTACGAAACTCCACATGAAAAAGGGCACATTAAAACTTCTGACCGAAAATATCCAATGTTTAGAATAGCATTCGAGGAGTTAATAAATTAAACCTGAACATCGTTGAGGGAAATCGAACTATAGTGATAATAAGACTAGTTTGCAACTGTAAAATGAACTAGCCCGAAAAGACTGAACTTCTATCAATTGTACACGATTTATTGATGAATAATTGATTACTGATTAAAATGCAAAATTAAAATTCTGTTTAACATTTTGTTTGATATTCTGCTTTTTTGTTCATTCTGAACTAGTTCGAGACTAGGACATTTCTGATAAAATATTTACTTGTAAAAATACCAATTTCTTGCATAGACTAACTAGTCCAGTGCAGTTAATATCAGTTGTAAAGTAGTTTGAAATTAGTTCATTCACTGCAGATTAGTTCATCATTTAGTATGTCCATTTTAGTATATTATTGCTATAGTCTGTTAAACACACACAGTAAAAGAGAAAGAAAATACTTTGCTAAATTTTATTTCTTTTTCTGAGTACAATACTGGTCGATTCGTCAAATAAATGTTAAATAGTAAGAAAAACGAAATACAGAAATACATATCAGATATTATGGTTTCAGTTTGCAAATAAGTATATATAATATGTAAATAATTCATATATATAGATATATATATTTATATAATATTTAAGTATAAAAATATTAACAAACAAGTTTTATTTACAAAAGTTAATTATTTACAGTTATGTGTGGGAAACCAAAATTTTCGAATAAACACAAAATGGTAAATTATGTAAAAAAATAAATATTTTTATATATATGCGTGTATCTTTTATGTCATAATTAAATTTTATGGAAATTTATTCAGTTGCTTTAGATGCTATGCAATAGCTATTTAAGATCAAAACATATTGACGTACGCAATTGCACGTCAGTTTAATTAACCGTCATTTCAACAATGTTTTATTTTTATTTTTTTGAACTTCCTCATGTATGTATTTATGTATAGGTATTGTTTTCATACATATGTATATTGCTTGAACTGTTCACCAGCCATTCGCTGACGTTTTTGTTCGATTTACTTTTTGTTTTAAATTATGTTTGAAAATGTATTTTACAAAAGTTGGGACGGGTTAATCTGCTAATCCGCTAATACATACGCTTAAAAAATAAAATCTTTCTTTTATTTGCGTTCAAAACGTTAACTTTAAATATATGTAGTAGAAATATTGTTTGGCACTAAATTATATATTTTTTGTTTATTTTTTATGTTTTTGTTTTTTGCTTTTTAACTGTGATTATTTGCGAGAGAGAGAGGACCCTTGCTATGAACTAAATGAAAGAGCAATGATGAACAAAAAACGAAAAAATTTAAGAAAACGCAAAACGTTCTGTATATTCGAATATGTAATGGACTAAAATATCGATTTATTTATCACATATATATATATATATGCATTTTTCATTGTATGTGTAATGGTTTTTGTAGTGACTATTTACAAGTATACAATTTGGTGTTTGTGTCTGGCTTTTCCTGCATTTGTTAGTCATTTATCAAACAAACTAAAGCTCAAAAACTAAATGGATTAAAAAGATTATTGAAATATACATATATATGAGTTTAAAAAATTATATACTAACTTGCGGTAGAAATTTAAAATATACTTAAATAATAATTTACGAAATATAACCTAGTGGGAAATGAAAACAAACCACAAAAAACACATATTTAATTAGCATTAAAATGAGGGGAAATTTTAATCGTTGAAAAATCGTGATACACATAAATATGTTTGTATGTATAAAATATTATATACTAAATGCGTTAATGAAATGTCCTAACGGTAAACTATAACCATTTGCTGTAAACCTAGCATGAATTTTTACCAAAACGGGTGCAATAAAACGAAATATGAAAGTTGTGAAATCAGTAATTAAATAGAAAACCAAAATTTAACTGGATGAGAAAACATAGAAATGCACATAAATCAATAAAAAAAAACAAATTATGCAAAACTCAAATCACACAATAAGAACTTTAAAACAGATTTCCAAAAAATAAATATACCAAAAATATCATAAATCAAAATTTCATATTTTCTTGTTTTTGATCTTACAAAAAAAAAAGACAAAGAGCGTGACAGACAGATAGATAGATAGCTAGAGAGTGAGTTTGAATACAGAAAATTAAAAAAAAAATTAATGCTTACAATCATTCATATCATCATAGGATCTCATTATATACTGATCCGATGAGGATAGTCTTGAATGCCCGTTGTTGTTGTTCAAATTGGGATGAGCTCCCCCCCTATGTTCGCTTTGTTTTAAAACGCTACGCATCGCCATGGCAGATGGATTCGTTTGATGCATATACATACTATCACCTTCGCACTCACTTTCTTTATATTGAAGAACATTTTTATGTTTTTCATAGATAACCAGGCACCGATGACATCCTTTCCTACAAATATTTATGCATTTATGTAATATACTTTGCGTTTCGGCACAAATAAAAAATATGTCAGATTTATTTCTTATTTCCATTGTTTAAATTGTTTAATATAAAACGAAAAATAAATACTAAAATTAATATTTTATAAATACGTATATGTAAGTACTTATAGGTATGTATTTGAGATAGGTAGGTAATGTGGGTATGTTTTTGAACTGCTTGTGTGTGCAGTTTTTTTTTGATTTAGTTTTCGTATAAATTTAATTATGCTTAATCAACTTTTAGGATTATATGTAAAAAGAGGTTTAAAAATATTTATGAAATTATTTTGTGTAAATTTATTCACACGGCATTGATAACTTGTTGCGAAAACGATCGTTTATTTCATTACGAATTTCAAAATCAGTTTTCAAATCAAAATTTTGGTATTGATTTGATATTTATGCAATGAACAAAAGTATAATGTATAAAAACAATAGGTGATATATATATAAAATACTATATAAATGTTAAAAAGATTTTAGGTTTTTTTACTGAAAAGCTGAAAAACTGTGCATTATGATATTCGCAAGTATCGTATACCCTTAACGATATTATGGAGACGGGACACCAAGGCTATCCAAATTTATATTCTCTAGGAACAGTGGCAGTTTTTAAGAATATATACATATAACGTCAAATTTTCTTCTAAATTGAAATGAATTTATTACAATTTTTTGTGTAATTTCATGAAATCTAATGATAAAGTTACACACTGGGCCTTAAAAGATTAATATCATTACAAAAAATGGCCATATCCCCTTAAACATTTTCGATTTCCAGAAATGTAAAACCCAATAAAAACTAAGATGTGTTTGGAACACATATTCCAACTTGCTGGAATAGAATCTGGTAACAGTAGATTAGGGGTGGGTTTAATTTGACAAAATTCGCGTCTGGGCAAGCAAAAGTCCAAAAACCGTCTAAGAACCGAAATTGACAATTTTTTTTCGGAAAAATAAGAGCTTACATTTGTTGATGAAATACAGTAAATTTATTACAGCAGTCGGGCCCTAACTGTATCCGGTTAATCAATAACATAATGTATTATATGACCACATATATAGGTGGAGTCTATATTAAAATTCGAAATGCACAATTTTTCAACAAAATGAAATCAAAAAGTTAACAAATTAAACGAGAAATGCTTTAAACATTATAAATATAAATAAAATAACACAAAAAAATACAACTCTGTATTCTGTAAATCAGTATATAAAGTAAGAAAACAATCGGTAATGAATTTTTTAGTGAAAAAGAAACCTTGTGATCTAAACTGAAACATAATAAATAACGTTACAAACTGTGCAAAATACTTGTGAAAAAGTTGGTTCTTTTTCAGAAAAAAGGACACGTCATATAGCTATAGTAAACTAAGAAAATTTAAATATTGAAAAGACATACAAGACAAACAAGCTTATTGTTTTTTCTTTTTTCAAATTTGTATTTTAAATATATTATGTCTGTGTGTAGGTAGTTTTAATAAAATAATTGATGAAAATACGCATCATATTATTAAACACATTTAAGACATTTTTTGCCAACACGTTTGTATTTTGCTTCTAATGAACTTAAAGAGTTATGAAATTTTATGATTTCTCAACAAAAAAAAACAGTAAACGATTTCCATTTCAGCTACAAAAGAACGTCATTATCAAACAACTGGGAGCAAGACAGTAGAGAAAAAGGACAGTCACACAAAAAACATGTACTGAAATAAAAAAAAGAACAGATTGAAGACTGATTTCAAGAACGCACACAAGAATGGGTGCGTCCAGCTCAAGCAAAGAAAGAATCTTTTTTTTTATAAAGAAAAAATTGCAAAAAAATTTTGAAGACGACTTCTTCAAAGTGTATTTTATAAGAATGTAAAAGCCAACATAATTTAAACATAATTTATTTTTTAATAAATACGTTACACACAAGTATGGTGTGAAAGAGGAAACGTAAAACTGTGTGGAACAGTACAAGGAGCGGGAATAATACTTAACGCAATACATCAAAAAATAAAATGTTTATATATTTATGTAAGCACATTTAATACGCATACCGTATTTAGTTGCAATAATTTTGCTACCATAAAATGTACGTACGTATGTTAATACGTATAAAATTAGCAAGAGCAAGAGCAGTACAATAACTTTATAAATGTAGTCCTACATATATAAAAAAAAGTAACTAAAAGTTCTGGAACATGGAAAATGAAGTTCAAATTTTTTTTAATTACCCCCTTTTTTAGCAGAACTTTTAAAAATAAATCTGTAATTTCTAATTGAATAAGACTGTTTTACAGACAGATTATTTTTACCAAAAAATTTAATTACCCATTAATTAATTAATTTTTAATATTTTTGTATCATTCTTTAACCTATTTTTTCCTCAGTTATATGCTTTTATTTAAAACGCTGAACCGCTGCTCAATTGAATATTTAAGTACTAAATTAGAATATTGAATACTATATATTTAGAAACTATTTTTTTTTAATGAAAAGAACATATCAACTTACTCGTCAACAATCAAATATTTGTTACCATCCGAAGCCGCACATTTACCGCGATAACTGAATTGTGAACCTTTTATATGAATGGACTGTTGATAGCCAGATAGGAACCATGAACCTTCCCAACGCGCGGGAAAAGTGCAATTTGTTGGAACTGGGATTGAAAAGCATAACAAATGCATAAAAGAATTTAATAAAAATTGACGTATATATATTAAATAAATGTTAAAAGGTATATAAATGAACAATATTTATAAGTGATTTGTTTTTAATTAGAGGTTGCAATTTTCAGTCAAAATAAAAAATCACAAACCGGTCACGATGAAATCCAAAATCAGAAGAAACTCAAGGTCAGATATCATGATTAATGCTCTATACACATATGCATATTTTGTTGCTTTCATTGTAATCTATTTATAACCTCATAGAAGATGTACTATTCATTATTCCCCAAGTCGTACCACAATGTTAAAGTCAAAGTCATCTCATTCATCTTCTCTATGTCACAAAACCTTTACACCTCATTCAATATTAAGCGATGTTTACGGTTGCGAATACTCAAATGACGCAACACTATAGGCCGTACATTAAATGCAGAAAGTACATACCCATGACCCATAGTCTGCCAGTATTGTCATTTGTTCGGAGGCGAGCTGGAAGAACAGATGTGAGAGAACAATAAGTTCTCGAAACAAAACAAAAGTTCTCGAATACAACAAAAAAAAAATACCCTGGACCAGCTGACATTCTACTTCGGTGGGTAACTGCACTAAAACTGAAAAGTGTCCATAAAATCATATACATTTAGTAGTCATCTTCCCTGCTTCTAATGATCTAAACAATTTTGTTTGTAATGAGAGGTCTTAGTTAATCGCTTATTTATAGTATAAGAAATATCGATAGTGAAAAATAATGGACGCCGACATAATCTATTATCTATTATACGATTGATATTGGGTTCAAATGCCAGCCGAGATCAAATATAGAATTATAGGGAATTTTTTACAATAACCTTCAATAGTCGACAGACAATATCAATTATCCGTATTTTTTTCTGTTATGAAAATTATTTGTATAGAATTAATTAGTTGAAATTAGCTCCCCACTCTTTAGGAAGTGCAGACATTCCGGCTTAATGAAATTGTAAACCTAAATTCTATCTATAAGACAGTTTCGATAGCAAGAAGTTGACCACAAGTTTACTATTAAAATAGCAGTCATGAATAAAAATATTCTCTGCAATTACAAACTCATAAAAAAGTTTCTATTATATGTGGCACCCAAAATATTATAGAGCCATATTCAAAAGAGAATAACGGAAATTTCGTTGAAAATTATACAGTCATAATGAACATGCATATATAATTTTATGTACATTTGCGGTAATCATATTAATATTCAACACACAAAACATATATACATATATATATATATATATATATACCGACATATATTTCCAACAACAATGTGTAATTAAGCCTTCATTTCGTACAAAGATTTGTGGCCTTTTAATTTCTCTAAATTGTTCGGATTAGTGACATGCAACCACCCTATGCACGGATATGTGAAGAGAAATGGAAAGTTAAAGAAAACGAAAGCATTAAGCAGTGTCAACCATGGACAAAACGAAACCCACAACACAACAAAGCGTAAATGCTTATGAAAATGCAGGCATATCAGTAAGTTCATACGCGTTTGAAGAATATAAAAAATTAACAATTACCTATTGAGCGTCTCCCTTACTGTAAACCGTTGAAGGCATTGACAACATATTTATATGTACGGTGCACAGAGCGTAGCTGAAATGCTCAAGCATATGTACGACAACTGGAGTACCCACATTGACTAATAGATACTCCGAGACAGGAAAGGAATGCATACGCTACGCTTTAGTGTAATTTTTTATTACATTTCACGTAACATTTTACAAACGCCGTAAATATGGCATATACAAACGTTTGAGTATATGCATATGTTCATATGTATTTGCTTCACCGATGTGTACACTTAGGGGTGACTTGACCGCTGTGGCTCAGCACATTTACCCTATATGGGAGGAAGAGGCAACATCGCTGTGAACTGCAAATATATGCCACATTCTGGGCATTCGCCAAGAGGCACAAAAGACGAGACTCCTTTCAACGAGATGTGACAATAAAGTATATTTAAAAGCATGATGTAAAAAACTTCTACAATTTACCTTAATTACGAGTACAAGTTGAATTTGACATTCAAGGCAAAAATTCAAATTTGCGAATTCCATATACAAATATACATCGCATACAACTTTTTTAATGAACATATGCAGTGCAGTGCAGATTCCACCTACACCAGATTTGTCAATCTGAACGATAACACTGAATTTTTCCATCACATAACAGTAATAAAAGTAAAATGACTTAGTGATAACACTATTCTCTCTGTCTTTAATTCTTATCGAAGCGGGTAAGCGAATATTTTAAGCCAGCGGTACTTAATTGGCTGCCAACATCATCACCATGATTCCGTTACAACAAACCTAGACGATCGAACTGTTTTAGGATAATAGGAATAATTACAGGTTATGCTTTTTGTTGGAAAACATTTGAAAGTGTTTTAATTAACTTTTCTGGATTCCATTATGTTTATATACATAATCTGCCCCTGACAAGGTTTCAAATATTTATTTATAGTGGCTTTTATCCACTCTATGGCTTCTAAGAACCAAGAATATAGAGTCAAAATGCATAAGATACCAGCAAAACTAAGGTACGTATAGATTAGAGAGAATATTTTTGTACAGACCTTTTATAATTAACAACTTTTTATTTTCCTCAAAAAATTTTATTTTTATTTGGTATATTTCAAAGAGCAAGAAATACTCACCATCTGATCGTCCTGTCCAGCATCTGGATGGCGCAGCTAAACTCAGCATAAGTAGTAATAAAAGCAAAAGATTAGTCGACCAAGGCGGCAAACCAGTTATAGCCAGAGAACAAATGTTCGTTCGAATCAGCAATGGAAACTCAGAAAAGAAATTGAATCGTTGTGTTGGATATTGATGCTCTTGGCGTCTATCACTAAGCCCTGCCAATTCGCACATTTCTATTCCTTCTACAGTTTCTGCCTCCACAGCATCAACATCAACCTCCACCTTATGATCAGCAAACTTACAAATATCACTATTTTCCTTAAAGCACCTGCAGTCTAATGTTGTCGTTGTTTGTGAATTTCGTCTTGATGCAGCCTCAGCAGGACTGAGAGCAACAGCATGTTTGTAGGCGATCCCGTACCTCAATTGAGTCCTTCTTGCAATGACAGAGTCAAGAAAAGCAAACGCCTGTTCTATGGCCACCGTCAGCGAGTTAGACGTGGGTCGTGAAAATACTCTATGCCGCCATTGTGTTTGCACTTGAAGCGTTGAGACATCAGACCAATCAGTGCTTGGTTGTCGTTCCACCGCCAACTCATTGAATAGCTGAGCTACAGCAAATACATTTCCTAATCTATTCTCATCCTCAATTGGCATAACTAACTGTCTTTTGTTACTTAAACTAAAATTATCCGCTAGGCAAGGGGGTGGTGTTGGTGTCTTTACTGTGCTAGATGGCCTGTGAGGGACCGCTGATGACGATGCTGGTGACAATGATGTGGGCAATGTTGCTGATATCGCCGTGAGCGCTAGTCTTTCCTGTGAGCTTGATGTAATATCGATCAAATCGCTAAGAACTGAGCTTTCACCTGCATTTAGTGCGGCGCTCAATTTGCCCAGTTCAAATGCTGATTCCGTAGCACCACTAATTTCTGACTCATTTGCTAATTGTATTTGTGGAGCTGTTGCAAAATCGTCACACATCCTCTTCAATCTTCTGGATGTCTTGACTTGCGTCGCTAAATTTACCGTATAGTCGCGTGTATATTGCGGCTGGCGACGTTCCCGTACATTTATGACAGACGCTGGCCCCATCTTGTGGTTATCGTCGTCGTCGTCCCTCTTGTGGCTTGGCAGTTGGGGCATCACATGTTGGCGATAATTTTTATGTTCACGTTGACAGCAATTGCTTCTCAGATTCGCATTCATGCTGTCGCCCCTTGTGACAACTCGCGCTTCACTGTCACTGAAGCTATAATTGTGCCTACACCGCTGTCTCCGGCCCATGTCGATTGCAATAGGATCGTCGTAGCTACAGTTGCTGCTGCTGCCGTTGTTGCAGTTGTTGCAGTTGTTGTCGCACTCCTGATCGCTGTCTACCACATCCACGCATCCTAACGTAGTTTCTGTTGTTTTTATCTTTGTCTTTGTTTTTGTTGTTGTGCATTCTGCATGAGGAACATTTTGATTCGAATTCGAGCTAGGCGGTGAGTACCTTATTGTCGCCTTCATTGGAGTAGTTGTTGTTGGTGCTGAACTGTTGCTGCCACTACTGCTGTTCTTCTACGTCTGCCGTCTGCCGTCTCGCACTGCAATGGGAAAAAAGGAATACGACGTAAAATAAGGCTAAGAGAAATCTTATGGCAATATGTTTTTTATGTTCACACATATGTAGGTGTAATTAAATTACATGCTCGTATGTATGTCTGTAATTACACTTCGTTAAAAAATAGACTCCTGCAATATTGTATCTCTGCTTTACATATATGCCTCTTTTTATAACTTTTTAATTACCGCTAATAAAAATATGTTTGTATCCCGGAAATGCATTTAAAAGGAGTGAAACATCCACAATCACTCAGAGCTGCTTTTTAATATTCTTCATTCGTTGTATTTATATGTAGATAATTCCTGCATACATACACTTTATATACGAAGCTTCAATTTATGTTTGTGCTCTTACGTCTTAATTTGTATGCATATCAAATATGTCCTCCCACATATGTGTTCTACCCTAAGGGACTAATTTATACATTGTGTGAATAAGTGTGCTAAGTACTTCCCCCGCTAAATGACAATGTAGTACGTTTTAATTCCTCCTTAAAGTGTATAGTATCTTGCATTTTATTTTGCATAGTTTAGTTTACATTTCCAGCGACCACGCCTAACCCTTTGTGGGCTGGTCCAACCTAAGGTTTATATTTTCATTCATATCCCGTTTTCCAGTTTTGTGTTATGAAATCAGCATATTTAACACCCCTATTGCAGAAGGACCCTAGATTATAGTTTCCGATAAACTTGCGGTGGGTACCATTACAGGATTTTGCTTTGCGGATGTCTACTGATGCCAGTATACATGAAAAAGCAAATAACCCTGAGTTTCCATTCCATCTATCCATCCATCCATCCAGGAAGCACTGTTTAAAGTATTTGTCAATATTGCTCCAATTTGTGACATAAATCGTAAAATTAAACATAAAGAAATGGAAAACAGTGACGTTCATTAGAATTTGAAATCGTTTAGTAGATTTGAATTAATGTTGTACGTTCGGCGAGAATTTACTAAATTATTATGCTTCTTGTTTTTCAAATTGATTAAAATAGGCTTGATTAATAATAAAAATCTGAAAAATTATTTGCTTAGGCACAATTATTACAATTACAAATATCAGTTTAATCATATTAATGCCACAATAGAAAATGTAAATTCTTAAAAAATATTTCTCAACAAAAAAGAATGAAAGTAATATCGGTAAGTGATATTGGTTGAAAAACACATACTTCTTAAAAAGCAGCGATTTTTTTGAAAATCAATTTTCAAAACTGAAACGTTTATATGCAACTGGATTATTAGACGCAAAATATTTCCTTAGATTTCTGCAACATTCATACATGATAAATTTTTACGAAAATTAGTTTTGATTAATTGAGTTGACCTCGCTTGTCAATCACCTACTCCCTTCAAAGCACGTATTGCACTTGTTGTAAACTTCAAACTCTTATATATCTAGCGTTAGTACTATAATACTGCATTCTACAAGGTTTAAATAAACTCAAAAACACTGACAGTCATATCATGCTACTCTTTCAATTAAAAATCCAATTAGAGGTAGGACACTGCCTTACAAGCTATGACCGCTGTTAGAGAACATGTTTTGGAGATTTTTAAGTCATGTAAGATTTTTTTTATAATATTTCTGGTTAATTTAATTACACAATATTTCTTTGCAATTGCTATACAACGACAACAACCATCGAAGAATTACTTTTTAACTAAAATCTGTTTTTATTTAATATTTAGCAGTAGAATTTTTCGTGTGCTCATATTATTATGCTTATAACTTCAAATCACCTTTGTGATATGGAATATCTTCTTTTAAACAATTTAGAGTCGGATTAAAATTTGGAAGACACTATTTTCCATCAAGGTGCAGTCCACAAATAGAAAAAGAAATTTAGAGAAACCAAGAGGTGTCTATCAGAGGTGTACCCATATCGGAGACCCAATTATCTGTATAATAACATCATCCGATTGTATAACCTTTGTTGATGGGCGTTCACTTTTCAATACAAAATTTTTATTTGACAGAAACCAGTGCCCTATGTAAATCAGAATCAATATTTTCAATATTTACACTGTTCTTAAAACACAAAAATAACACTTCAACAGTCAAAAAGTTTTACGTTACCTTATCCCAATTACAATTACGTGCTAAATAGCAAACAAATTAATATTAAAAAACACTTTTTAAATACCTAGAAATGACTGTGTTGATGCTTTGAAGGCTTATAAAGGAATGCGGCCACGTCTGAGGAGAAAATTTTCCTTCAGTAAGTAGCCGAATTCTAAGCTACTGCAACATCAACACCTAACTCAACAACGCTTATTCAGCTCTAATGTTGATATAGACATCTATGTATGTGTATATATATATACATATAAGTATTAAATTTTAGCTCATAATTTAGCTACATAAGACAAACACTAATAAAGTGATAAGTCAAAGCTTTCTATATTTGCTCCATTTTTAATCTCTTCGAATAAATTATGTATGGAAGAAATGCGGCTTCGCTACTTGTGTACCCCACTACACACGTTAGGTGTGTGTGCTTGTGTGTATAAGTGTGTGCGTCACTTTGTTATTAATTATGTACTGATAACTCCGCCTATTTTAAAAATAATTTTATATAAATGATATAATAAAAACAAACGATCGACATTAATTTTAATGCGCTACAACAATTCTGCCGAGAATCTGCGCTTTCATATTTTCGAAATATTTATGTTATGATTTAATTATTGTTTTTCCTTTTTTTCTCTTAACTCTTGAAGTCGAAGCAATGAATTGCCTATAAATTTAAGAAAGTATATATTGATGCAAATGTAAGTTGAATTATTTGACTGGAAAACACTATCCCTTCTCACGAATTTTCACTCTGATACTCTCGCTTCGGATGCTTTATTACTGCAGCACACTTAACAACCTAAGTTCCCAGGCAAAGTGAGTAAAGTCAACATACCATACATAGATGGCTTTCTAACTTTCAGGGTGAACAAAAAACTCTTTTCACGCAACTGTGTTTCCAAAAAAATTATGCTAAACACACCGAATCCCTTGGCGACCACAAACTAGCAAATATATGTATTAATGCCTACAAATTCTCACTTTTCACATTATTTCTCCTTTGACTGAAAATTATGATACCTGCATAAAACCCTGAGAAAGCCTCTCTCGACTTGAATTTTTCTATTAAAATTTAATGACTTCACATGTAACTTCTATACATAATCACTTTATCTAGCACAATGGTATACTCGTATCCGTTCATATCCACATATATATGTATTTTAGACTTATTAACTAAATTCTTCAAAATTTTTAAGTTATTTCCTTTACCCTGTGGAGAATTATTTCTCGAACTTCGTTCAAGCAACTATGAGATGTTATTATCCATTATTTATAGTTTTTATATTCAAAAATGACACATTCAAATACAAACATAGATATTAGGGTGATCGATCAAATTGGACGAAACCACTTAGGCGCCTAATTAGATAATTGATAACCAATTCACTTCACCGAACCAGAGCACAGTTTACACAAAAACTTAACCAACAAAATTTTAACTGTTTCAAAATAGATATGTGAGCTCCAAAATTCTATTGAAAATGGTCAAAAAAATTTTATAGTTAAATAGTAATTATTGTTATACGCTGTTTGTATTTTTTCAGCTATTCAAAATTGCATATTTCCCAGTATTACATATTTTCCTTGATAGTTACGAATCTAAATCTTAAATTTTCTAAATCTAATATCCAAGCTATCGAATGTTACGGCTGAGTGGCCTCTATGAGGGGCTACTACCTATTCAATAAGACTTATAAGATTACTACTTAATCTTATAGGTCAAATTTTTTCAAGTTCACCTACTGAATTTAAAATAAACTTATCATAGGGACAAGAAAAAGCATGGGTTTTTAAGCGGTATTTTTGTTTTACAGTCTTCTATTTTGACCAAAAGCAAAATGCTTCAATTCTACTTCGATCACCCTAATGCGACATGGTGAAAATGCATATACATATTAAAGAGTTTTACTACGTAGGTGTAAATGAATGTTCGTCCGTCTGCATTGTTGCATGCTGAGAAGAACAAGCACAAGTTGAGGCGACTACGCCATAAATGATATTACGAGTATAAGAACATAGGCGCGCACATACAAATACCAAGCAGGCCTAAGTGCACATCTTTATGTAAATAAAACTACCGTGTCGCTGGCACTGAATGAGGTATAGTATGCACAAATTTATAATAAAAAAATAAATTACAAAATTATACGAGTAATTTAAGTTTCGCTTTTTGTAGGGACACCGATGGTAGAACAGCAAACGCCTCAGGGCGCCTTACCACACCTGACATGGTCTATGTATTTATGCATAGATACCTTCTATCTGAATATGTATTTATTATGTGTGGCTCCATTTAAAGGTGTACTTTAATCTTCATATATACATATTATAAATATACCCACATTCTATGCGCCCGAGTGCGAGTGTGTGTGGACATGTAGGCACAAAACTTCGAAAGGAGGGTTGATAAATTTTTTAATTTATGCAGACATCTTACAGTGCTCTAAATGGTAGCGAGGCATGGAGCGCCTACTGCCACTAAACCATTTTATTTTTCATGCATTCTGCTTGTCAAAAAGTAGAAGATATGCCATAAATATTTGGGAGCGAAGCAACGTAGACAAGGCGTTTTCATTTCTTGCACGAATAGCGGATTTCTTTCTATCCCTCTATATAACGAACAAATAGACAATGGAATTATAGAAAATATATTTTATTAAGTAAAAATTTATTTGATTTACGCGGGGATTAAAACGACTTTAATCAATGCCCTAAATACAAAATTGGCCTGGTCGTGTAGAAAGCGCACAAATTTCAGTGATATATATACACATACGCATATGTTCATATGTATGTATGTAACTAACGGTACTTATATAAACATACATATTATATATTATAGGTCAAAAGTCGTTTTCTGATATACATCTCTTACATACATCATAATATAAACCGAAAATTGAAATAAAGAAAAACATATTTGTTTAAGTCTTGAAATTGTGCAATTATGGTTAAAAATTAATTATAAATAGAAGATAAAAAATTTTTATTAACTTTCCTTTAATATATCATTCAATTTGATCAGTTATCTAATATAAATATTGCAGATATATATTTTTTCGATATCACGAAAATTACTCTGCACCAAAATCACTTAATTCGCTTAATATATAACCTCTGAAATTTTTAAATAAATTGGACTGAAGTCATGCCTCATTTTGTGCTCGTTTGCAATAAAACAATTGCTCCTAAAAATTTCTGTAAACACTAACAACACTTGGGAAATTGTGATTAGCACTGCGAAAGCAGAATTTCTATAGAAATGTTCTACTACTACTATGACCTTCACGGGGCGAAAGTTCCGCAGAAACATAACTTTTTGTCTCAGCATTGTCAACTGGCAATCCAGATCTAACAATTTGTGGCAGTTGAAGTTACTAAGGAGACTGCTTAAAAGACTGCTTATGAAGGTTGTTAAATTACTGAAGTGCTTGAAATCTAGCATTCTTCTGACATATCGCCAAGCGACCATCTTATATGTATATACCGAAAATATGAAAAGCTTACAACTTTATAAGTAATTCAGAAGATTCCACCTGTAAGTTTGATTTTTATGAGAGAATTTGAAAGTACAGAAATTAATTTTAATTAATTATATAATTATATTTTCAAATAGAGTTGTATTCTCAAATATTCAGACTATATACCATTGTAATAATGGCAAACAATCCATTAATATTAATATTGCAGTCCTTTAAAATAGACTAAGGGCTGCTGGAATCTCTTATTTTATCTATTAGTTCATTACTTGATGTGCTTAAATGTGTATTCAAATCTGTTATGTCAAATCAAATTATGAATTGAGTAAGCAGGAATATACTAACGAAACACAAATACCGTTAAATACAAATACCGTTTACTTGTTGACGGAGAAATGAAATGTATTAAATGGTTGAAACCATTAAACTCCAGGAATAAAACATTGTATTTATTTGGAAAATGAAAGGAAATCAAAAGAAAAGCTTTTTAGTTGGGAGGAAATGTTAAAGTTAGTAGCAGCAAGTACATAGCGAATTTGGTAGTTTCTTCAGATGATTTCAAACATTTTAGGACAGAAATTTTTAGATAATACCTTATAATCAAGATTTCCAAGTGAACCAGGTGTTTTGGATAAGAGAACACAAAGTCGTAAAGAAAATCGATTTCCCCCGTGTATCTGAAAGATTTTGCATATATATTTTTATGTATCATACATCTTTATTTGTCTCGAAACTAACACTATTAATCTCCTGCACGCACTGTTATATACGATAGATGTTATATGCGATAGATTTCAAGGCTTATATATGCACAGTTATACCTTCTTATATCACATTTTTATAATAAAACGGTAGTAATTTATTATATTACATTTTATTATATTACATTTTATTATATTACATAATTACACTATCAGGTCCACTTTTTTGTCTTTTTTACACAATGTGTTGAATTATAAACAATTAATGACGGAGCATTTGCATGTACATATATATACATGTGTGTATGTATATTTATATGCATGTGCAGGACAGTGTTCAGCAACATAATCGCAATTATGATATACGTTCCCGTCATCAACATAATTGGATTATAGTTATGATTATTATCGTTCGTGAAAAACGGCACGATAGTGTTGGCACATAAGTGAAAGGTGTGTTTTTCCCCAGCTACGCGGCGAATAAACGATTATTAGTTACTCTCTCACAGAATCAGCAGTGAAGGAACTGCCATAAAAGCTCGCCTTCTGAGCAAGGCCACAATGCTTAAAAGCGCTGCAGAGCTGTAAGAGCACTAATAACCAGCTTCAACATTTCACGCAGACGGAACCAGTTTCATTTCTATCTGTTCTTTTACTGCGCCATTCGATATCGCTATTTAATTTAATTTTATTGCATTTTTTACTATTATCCTGTCTCGTAAATAGAGTAAAAGTCGTAAAAGTCTCGTACTATTATCCTGTAAATGCTCGTGGCAATCCTTAACGTCGGAGTGTGCGTTCTCTTAGATTCTCTCTCTTGACAAACAAACGTCATGGAATCATGGAAATGCAGAGTTCACGTCAAAGAGATGCGCTTTTTCAGTGCTTGCTTTCATCTTAATTTCTTTTTTCTTGTGTACGGAACTTCGTTGGCTTTGTGAGAATCTGAGTAATTGGGTTTAGATATAATTTTAAGATATGATTATTTGGAAATGTGTGCCGCTCCAATTTGCGACTGCGACTCCCAATCTATGAATGCTTCATACATGCGCTCACACACATGCACTCACACACATACGCTCACACACACATATACATGCGCACATTGCGATTGCCGTTTTGTTGGAATATTAATTTTCTTATGATAAACTTCAAAATTTCAACATTTTTCCAACTTTCATACGCAAGTTACGTTCCATTGCCAACTGTTCCGTTTTGGCTTTTGATTCCGTTTGATTCCTTTTGGGCTGGTTCGATTTGTTTCTTGCTGCGCTGGTTGCTGCAGTGCAGTCTGGCGGAGCGCCAGATACTTTAATGTTCACGACAGACCAACGAAAGGTGAGGAATTACATTTGTACATATACACAAACACATATATTTTTATATACATATGTACATAGTTAAGCGCCCATCATACAATGTAATACAGAATGTTACTCGATTTAGTGATGTGCTACCGAGTTGAAGATGAAAAATGTATTACCGTAAATACACATATAAGTATATATGTATATGATGATATCTACATATCTACAAGCATATATATGCATATGTTCGCAAAGCGAAGTTTCACATGCACCACTTTAGGGAGCGGTGTCGTGAGAGCACGACTGTGCTGTGAAAGGGGCGACACGGCACTAGTACGGGTTTCAGTTCACGTCACTCACGCAGGGGGTTTGCTTTTGAGGGTATACAAAATTTTACACAATTTTCGGTAGAAAAATCGAATACCCGCATTCTGTTTAAACACAATTATTTTTCATTTATTCAACTTATTTGCACACAGTGCACTTTCTTTTTAATAATAACAACAATTATTGATGTAGTTTTGTAGATTTGCGTCTACTTACTATATACATATTGAGATATGTACATTATAAGTTATATGTAAGTGCGTATGTATTTTCCAGACTACACTTCACTTTTTCATTTTTGCTTATAAATATTTGGCAATATATTCACACACTTTTTTAAATAATACTTTCTGTGTGCTATAGCTATTAATTTTAGTTTTTTTTACAATTTTTTTCTCAATTAATATTCACCTTTTTCACAATTTAAACCTTTACACACATTCAGACTTTTTGTGTAGCTGCAGCTGCGACCACTAACTTCTTTGTTTTAATTGAATGCTAATGCCTTCGCTTGGCTAGTGCATGTGTGTATGTGGTAGTAGTAGCTACTACCGCTGCCCGTTGTATAGTATATGTGCCCAAGCTGTGGCTGTGACTGCGGCTGCGATTGGGACTATGACTGTGACTGTGCTTTTCCAGTTTTAGTAATTTCAATTTCTTCTTGCAAATACACAAAACATTTTGTTAGCCGCTCCAAATATTAACCACCTTGTTGTACTAAAGTTCAATGTCTACTAGTAGCAGGCACGGCTCTCGAATGGCAAATAGCGCAATGTTTCACGCTCACTCTTTTTCGTAGCTACATAACTAAGTAGTGACGAGTATTGCAAAGAGTGTCGTATGAATGCGTTTGCTCCTTGGCGCGGCAGCTGTCAGATAACACTCGGTCGACAACCTACAGCCGATAGCATAGCGATATGCTCTCAAGGCGCCCACAGCGAGATAATGATGACATTGTGAATAGAACAGCAGCGGCTGCTTGGTAACCGTAGCATTATCACAACTGTTATAACCTAAGTGCGAGCGGGATGGATGGTCTAAGTAGCGTGTCGAATGTGGTATGTTACCACCGCCAGTTTGCGGCACTCAATTACTTCCAAAACCGGACCAGCATTGGTGGCGGTCAATTTTGCGGCGAATTTCCATACATTGTGCTCTCGTAGTTTCAGTATAGTTGTACTGAGAGAATTCTCTGTTATTGTGTACTCTTCAGTTCACCCTGCATTTAGTATGCGCTCTCGCTGTCTTTTTATCTTTCCGCACTTAAATTCATCTTACTAGCTCACTAGTGCAAGGAAACGAATTTTTATTGATTTTTCGTTTCGTTTCAATTTTATCAATTTTGAAAGAAGATAGTATCGTCCGTAACTGGAAATGTATGTACGCTTTAGCTGCAAGTTTATAAAAGTAGTCTTGATCTATCATTAACACTTAGTACAACTCCAGTTACTGGCTGTTTCACGAATACTTTAGATTTGGTCACTCAGTAGATAATTCAGTTTCCAAAATGATGCTTAGCAAATCTTTAATTTTTACACAATTTGCATGTGTGCTCGCACATTTATAGCGACGAACATAATTGAATCATTACCTACATACATACATATGTACATGTATGATTATGTACTAAATTAGAGAAGCACCCTAAAACCCATTTGGAAAATATTAAATTTAGTACATTGATGCGGATAGCACAACCTCGGCATATACTTCGACTAAAATGTATACTAATGTATTTATTTGATTTGAAGGTTCCTTTAAGTTTTAATGCTCTGTAATTGCCTCAGAAATTCTTATGATCAACTTATATTCCTATAAGATAGTTAAAAGCTCTCAAAAGGTTAATTCGAGTTTACTAATCTTACAAGAATTAATATGTTGATAATAATGAAAGAAATATAACCCGAAAAATTACATTCATAAACACGTTTTCCACAAAGTGCTTTAAAGACCCTTACTTATGCAATTAGATGTAAGCTTTTCTTAAGCTTTGCAAAGCTAAGAGGACCGATATACAGCCAATTCATTTTTTATGTCGCACACTAAAACAATGAAGACTCCAGATATCTGATAGTGGGAAACCAGAGAGCAAGATAGAAGAGACCAATAAAAGAATTAGTAAAAGCAAGAAGTGAGTTACTCGAGGAATAAGCGACTAACAAACTTATATGGACTAGGGAAACACCCATGTTATTATTTTATAATATTTCTCAAATCTCGCCTCTCAAGATGAAATTTGTGTTTCTTAGTAATTCAGTACAATTTCCATATGAATTCCCAGTAGGGTTTGTATGAATAACCACTGTACTTCATATTTATCGTATAATTTTGCAATTTTGCATTGATTTTTTTTTTAATAATCAAAACTAGAGTTTACATATGATTCATAAAAGACAGTATTTACTGTAAAAGCACTAAATTTTGTATAATAATTCTAGGAACCTCAACACTCTCTTCAGGAGTCATATAGTATAACTCATTGTTTATTCAGAAACTTTTTATGTGACAATACACACTCATCCGACTCTTCAATTACTCAAGGCATTTCTTTTCAATTAGGCAAGTAGTTATGAGTAATAATTGGCAGTGTTGTAATTTACCTGCATTGCAAACATATGTACTTTCGCTTGAAAGCATTTATACATAATTACAGAAATAAGTACATACTATATACAAATGCTATTGATGATATAGTAGGCGTACTAGCAAAGAGTAATTGCGGAACAATATTTACCGAGTGATAATTAGGCGACTGTTGAAAGATCTGCTAAGCCCCAAAACTTTCACTTTTAACTTCCTCACTGGCGGATGTTCATACAAAGTTAAGAGTTGATGCTACTTTAGCTGGACTTCCGGCTGGGGTGTTCGTATAAAAGCCTTACATTGTCTCTAAATTATATGGACATATAATGGACATAATATGGATATATAATTATAACAAATAGGATATCGCTGTGGGCTCAATGAATAACACCTTATCGAACAAATCGTTTTAAAGACGAAATACCCAAGACGTTGAACTTGCCAATGTATGCAGATTCAGAGCTCGTGACAACTAGCATAATCAAGAAAAGAGATCTTCAGACACCTTTTTACATTCACTAGTCTACAAAGAGTTTTAATCAATAGTTTTCCTATTTAAATGAAATTAGTCTTGGTTTAGAGTTTTTGATATTTGATTGATAGCAATTTTGTTGATAGCAAAACACATTGGTTCGTGACGTCATGCACCATAGGAGGGAATGGCTATGTTTACAACCTCTATGGAATTTTGACAATGATCTGGTTTATGACGTAGCTTGTCGCAATCTTGTATCTATCGTTGTAGCGTTAGAGAGATGACAGAGGATCTCAATACATCTTATTGATCGGCTTAACCAGTTTTTATGAATGTTTTAGGTGTGCAGCGAAACACCGCCAAACTTGTACTGAAAGACCTGAATATTTTGTTTCGTTGAAGAACGAGTTTTAGCAATAATCTTTTAAATGCTTGTGTTAGATCAAGAGGTGCCTACTATTATTAAGGCCATATAAAAAATTAATGTAAAGAGATACGAAAATATATATTTTTTTTGTTTTTACGTATCCGATTCAAATCGGATTATGTGGCAAACCAACAAATATAAGACTTATTGGTATATTTGCTCAGCAGCCAAGGTAATCCCACCGGGCTATAGCCACAGAGTTTGAATATATATTAAATACCAGAATTAGAATTCAATACATTCCCCTAAGAACAAACGGAGAAACTCAAATTAACCCCATACCTTCACGCCTTCATACTAAATACATACCTTTAACGTCCTATGCCGTCGGCTTTCCGCCTTCAACTTTAACAACATTTAAAATTTAGTCATTATTTTGAGCACAGGTGTAAGTATAAATGAAACTGATTTATCTACCGTAGTAAATTCAGTCAACACCTCGCTTTAAATGCATTAGAATCAACAGGGCAGCCTCTGAAAAGACATGTGGGCTTATATACGACTATGTTTGTTTGTATGCGAATATACATATTTATGTTAGCATACTTAGCGAAGGCATATTAAATTTACACTTACACTTTCCAAACAAATTTGCGCAAATTGTTACTAGCCAAAGTACTTATATAAACAATAAGAAAAAATAGACTCGTTCTGGAGGGAATTCAGACAGCGGTCACTTCCGAAACGCCACCAAGGTGACATACATACATACATATGTACATAAATCGGATGCCAAGTCTCACATTTGCCACCTGCTCATTCGCATTTAGATATTATAATTTTTATGAGTGTAGACTTGCTGTCTCCAGCAAGCAATACGCTTTACCTTAGGCTGTTCTTCTTGCTCAATGAGATCATATCCCGCTGCTGATGGGCCCGCTGCCTGTTCACCCGTCTAACCCACCCACAGCCAGTTACAAAGCACTTGACGCAGGGAACGATGCAAAGCCTGTACACTAGTATATGTATGCATGTCTGTGTGTGTGTGTTTGTGTTTGCATGAGAGCATGAACAACAGTGGCATGCAAAACTACCATAGTCTACTTCCACATGGGCGACCAAAGCACCAGCGAGCCAACCAAGCAAGCAAACGACTGCGTGCATTGCGAACATTGTACATTTTACTGCTGTGCCAGCAATAAATTAAAAGCATTCCCGCGGGATTTATTAACCGCACACGCACGGACACACCAACCTCGATCTGAATCTTTGTGTACAGGGCTGGCTTTGAGCCTCTGTGGCTGTGTGTGTACGTGTGTTTGCTTATAACCACAACAAAAGCATTGAGGAATACTGACGACGCTGTCATTAAAAAGCAATGCAGCACGAGAAATAACTAAGGACTGAGACATAAATGTAACTACGAGCATTTATGCATTCAGAAATGCTACATACTAATATACTACACATTTAACACACACACAATTTATACACATTTAAACAATCACAAAATTTACCATTTGTACAATATATTCACCTTTGTATTCGGAGCAGATAAGTATGTTTCTATGACAGCTTCCAAACATATATGCATATATGTCCTCAGATAACTTCTCATTACAAATTTAACAGATTCAAATATTCAACTGTTTCATTGTCCTACTTAAAACAGCTACACCGTTTCAGTTTCAACAACCAGTTCTGAAATGATGGGCATTAATTATTGAGGGTTAATCCAGTCTAGGATTTTCAAAAAATCGGACTTTTTGAGCTTAAAGTGCACTTTAGGCTCCTATAAACATTATTCAACAGGCAGAATATTTAAAAAAAATGTGTTCCCTGTCCACTAAGCTATATTGTCAAAGCATTTGGGTTAGTCAACTTCACCACGTAAAACTTTAAATGCGTTTTTTTCGAAACTGCATTTTTCAAATAAGCGACGATGGTACTCGGAAACTATCCCCCTGAAATTTTAATTATAGTGTTATTATTGTGAAATTTTTTAACAATTTACTGCTAATTTTTTCGATCATAAATTTAACATTTTTTTACAAGTCCGCCATATTGCGAAAAATTTATATAAGCCGAGCAAGACTTAAGTAGATTAAGAGACCGTTTTTTATTTTGTTTCAGATAACACGAGTTCCTAGAATCACAATCAGCCGTAAAGATCTTCTAAAAAAAGGTAAATGCGAAGATTGGCGCATTAACTACATATCAAAAATGTATCAAAATATCAATATACATTTTTTTACCCTTAAGTACATGTTTAATAAAGTCTGAAAGAGAGAAATTCGATTTCTTTTTCATTACTCACAGAATAAATTGTCAAAGTTAGGTAAGTTTTGAAGGCTCGAGACTGACGATGTTCTAACTAATTCTAAAAAGTCTACATATTTTCGAAATGTTATATTTATAATATTGATTAACGGCATTTCACGAGGCTCCTTTATGCTCTTAAGAAATAGACAAGTACAAAAATAATAGGAAACAAATACAAAAATAATAGCGATCCCTTTTCGGTAGTCAAAGTAAAACTGTCACCAGCTTTTATTGTAAATATTTGGCTTTAAATTGATATCTTAAATGTTTATAGTTTATTGTAAATGCTTTGTACTGAATGATGACAATGCTAAATACTGCTATTATACATTTGTATGCACATAGAATGCAAACATACCATATATACACAAACATTTAAGCGTATTTTCGAAACACTACCCACATACCTATACTATATTGGATAATAAAAATCAATTAGTAATTTAAGCTTCATTATGATTCGAGCTCATGCCACTGAACACTTTTTCTGGTGGATGATTGTGTTCGACATTCCGCACAGAAAACTCCTCCTCGTTGACATCGGTTATAAGGCGTGCTTTACAATTGCGGCTGCGCTGCTTTGCACATATCCAATATTTACGTGACTTCACCTTTTTGGCGCAAATATACGAATAGCCATCACAAATCATCTTGCGAGCGCCACGCTGACCCAAAACATAACGAATAGACTGTATGCCACAAATATCAGAGCCCTCTGTAATGAATATAACTAAAAATCCGATTAAAATGAGTAAGTATCTATGAAACAGAAAGAAAAGAAAGTCATGTTATACATTTAAATTATATAAATAAATATATGCGTTTGAAGAACCCAACATAAAATCGAAATATGTATAGTCAAACAAGTTTACTTATTTTAGCACTGGATAAAAAGCACTACATTCCATTTATTTGTATCAGTCATATGCTTTTATACTTTTTATTAATATCATTCCAGTTCTTTTTTGAAATCTTTGCGATGTATTACCGCGCCGGATGGCAGCGGTGGTGGTGGATGGTTATGACTTTGATTTTTGATTAGCAAAGCGCCAGTCTTGGAGCAAGTTATGATGCGCGCACGGCAACGATTGTCGCGATTCTTTGCGCACAGCCAATAAGTTTTGGGGCCTTTACTGTTATTTCGGAAGTATGCGAAGCCAGCGAATAATAATTTCGGTTTTCCTTTTTTGCCTTGTGTAATCATTAAGCCGCATTTCTTGGCTAAAGACTCCAAAGCTGGAAATAAAAATAAGCAATAAAAAACATATGTCACTAAAATGGTCATAAAATTTCAAAACGATGTTTAATTATCTTATAACTAAAGGTTAAAAAGTTGGAAACATATATTTAATATTAAAACTCTTCAAAAGTCAGTATGATTATATTTTTAATTACGATTTAATTATTTATATGTATACGTGTATAGCAATTTATTAAATAAATTAATTATAATAAAAATTCTATATAATACTTTAACTCTATTTTAATTACGCGCAATAAAATCGTACAGCCAGTATTATTTATATAAGCATCATCGAGTATATTAAATTGAAGAAAATTCATTACGAAACTTTTCACTTATGAAATTTATAATTTACATACATCATTTATAGCATTAACTCACCAATCAAGCGTAGGTAATAATAACGCTCAATACGAATTATTGAAACTATGTATTATTTTCTTCCGTTAAACAGTGTTTAATAACTGTAATCCACACATTGCTGAACCAAAAACTTCAAATTACAAAAAAACAGAACGTATTGTATTCAAAAGGAGTAGTAATAATAACAATTAATTAATTATAGGTTCTACATACCATCATATAATTTTAATTCATATTTAGAGAAAGTTTAAAAACGAAAAGCTATAAATGTAAGCAAGTAAAAAATATCGAGAAGTGTTACTTATATATATTGATAAGCCACACGCATTAGTTTTGTGATAAACACACATACAATCAATATATATGAATTTTAGGGGTCAATTAGGATCGTAGTATTTGTCGATATACATTTTTAATAATAGCATTTTTGGAGAAAAACTATTAAGCTAGAAAACATCGATTTACTCATGCGAATGTTCGGCATTTCGTAAGACGTAACGTTCGACACCATTAACCAGTCGTGTTGTAGCTCGTGCCTTACATTTAGCACTTTTGTACCGGGCACATCGCCAATTGGTGCTCTGCTTCAACATACGATCGATCACGAATTCGAATGAGTTAATAATCAACTTTTTACGCTTCTTCTTGGTATTGCCAAACGATGCCAACGCAGAGAGCGGTAGTGTAGTATTCGATTTTTTGCCTGTAAAGATTGAAATATTCAATTAGTATGTGGTAATGAAGTTTATTCTACATAGAACATCATTATTAATATCAACATTAACATCAATATTATATTATAATAATAATAGGAATAATAATATAATAACTATTTGAATAACTTGAAATAAAAATATTTTGTTTTTGTAACATTACAGTCTACGAATTAAAAATCATTTTTAACATTATATTAATATTAATCTTTAATATCTTTAATATTATTAATATAACATAATATTTATATTAATTTATATTATTATTATTATTATTAATATTATTATATTATAATTATAATATAATATACTATAATAATTATAACTATAATTATTATTAATAATTATATTATATTATATTATATTATATTAATAATATAATAATTATTCATAATTCAAATCTATTTTATTAATGAAGGAATATTCATAACATTTCTTTCTCAAATGTTGTAAATATAACTTAGACCCTCATATTCGTATGTATTTTATTTAGCTATTAATTCAATTATATTTTTTGTAATATCAAAGAAGTTGTTAATTAACTTATATTAAAAATTAAAAAATAGGCCAAGTAATATTTCCTTCCAAATAATTTTGCTACAAACACAGTACATAATATACAAATTATCCTGTACTAATCGTATCCAAGCCTCGATACTTTATTCCTTAGATATTGTAAATGTATTTATTGTTTGTTTATATATGTAGTTCATATAGAAGTATGAGCATTTACTTTAGTATAAATATTCAATTAATATACATCAGTTGGTGGATAATTTCACGACGATAATTATGTTATTGTAGTTAATCTTTTTTACTGCAACGCTACCCACACATTATTGCTCTGGTTGTGGGAACTGGTTACTCACTCCTTACTGCTTATTTATTTAATAAGTTTTCCTACAACTGTCTTTTGAACATTCTCTCTACATCTATCGTAAACTACTACCTCATTTTTGTATTCCAACATAGGGAAAAAAGGATTTTTTCAAGAGTTGTTAAAAGTAATTTTTTCCCCAATGTTATACCTATGGAAGTACTATATCACCTGCATCATCATCCTCTTACTTCGACAAACGCATTCCTTAAATTTTTTTAGTTATTAACTTTATGAACATCGCTTTTAAGAGATTTTTTAATTGGGAATCTGTAATTGCAAATAAAAAACATTTATTTTCTTAAATTGTTCCACATATGTATGTTAAAACTAAGTACCTGCAGTATTTTCCGGACTTTGTTTTAGAAGAAAAACTGTCCGCAAAATATGTGTGTCTAAGAAATGTATATAGTAATATATAGCAGCAAACAAAAACTAAATTCATAACATTAAAATATAATGACTTTTATATTTTACATCAACTAAATTAAATTCACTTCACTGAAATATAATCCCAAGATATCTATAAAAATAACAGATATATGCATATTATGTTTCCCAACATGTACGAAATATTTTTTATATACAAAATTTTTTTTTTTTTAATTTATATTAAATTTGCACATATTCTCACTTCTCTGCAAAAACTAAAGGTTTAAAAAATCTAGAATAAGCACATTCTAAAATTATATATTTTGTGCTTTTAATACAATAAAAATTAAAGTTCAAAATTCAAATTCCCTCTCTCCGTAACACAAATGTCAGTTGTAAGGGTTGACCCTCCCTCTGTATCCTGAAGATAAGTTCAGTTATCTCTTCGGAAATGTGATTTCCTCTCCATAATTGTGTTTGCATTATGATTATGAAAACTCTTATGTACAATGCGCCCATTCTCAGTGTGTACCCGACCGTGACATTTGCGTCGCGTTGTATATTGTGTACACCTCCAATATACCTTATTTCGTATTCGCTTTTCATGCACATAATGAAATCCTCTATGTACCAGTAAAGTACGTCCTTTTTGGCTAGAAATATAATGGATATCTGAAGCATCATCCGCATCGATAGACCGATTCACATTTTTAGCGTTTATGGGGACTTCAAACGATATTGAGCCTGTAATTGAAATTAAAAGCAATTATTATAGTTTCTTAAATAAAAATTTAAGTATATGCTTATGTTAATAATATGTAGCAGTTATGGGTAGAAAAAATTAAACTCTCACCATTTTCATTAAATTTGTATCACAAAAACGTGCATGATCAAGCAACAAACGCCTCTATTTACATAATTCACATTTCTATTCTATTCTATAGCATAGTAAAAATATATATAATATCAATAAAACAGAAACAGTGTTCACTGAACTAAACTTCAGTTGAAATCACGGGCGTGTTTTATTTCAAATGGATGTTAACTTTTGTTGTTGTTGCCGTTAGACTTTCTACGGATGTTGGTGACGTTGCAGTGTGGCGCCATCGATATTTTGTGTCAGAATTTCAATTTTAACATTTCCATCAACTTCCACATCATGTTCCTCATCGCCCTTCAAAGCTGTCACACTGTAACACTGTTGAATCTGTTCCTGTTGATGATGATCGTATTGTTGCTGTTGTTGATGGTGATGATGCTGTTGGTGTTGTGTTTGTTTGCTCGATCCATATTTGTTGCGCTTTAGCTCCGCATGAACATGCTCCGCTTTGTTGATGATAAACTTTGGCGGACTGCCTTTTATCATCGTGATCCGTGCTGGACACTTAATCTTCTTGGTCGCCATCGAACTACAGCGCCATAGTATCTTTTTCTTATTTTCACTCATTATAAGAAAACGAACGCCGTTAGCCATTATGGCGGGTCTACCGCGCAGCGATTGTGTGAAAAAGACTAACACGTCCTCCGGATTTGGCACCACATCGTTGGCAAGAACAACTGCACGCAAGTTCGGATGTTAGCGTATATGAAAATAAAGAGAAAATAGTACATTTTGTTAGTATTTATATTTCAATATGCATACATTTCTTTTTAATACACTCCAAGTGTTAGCAAACGAATGTTCTCATTCGCCTAAATGTTTATTAATACCACAAGTACTACAATATGGAATTTTTTTTCATTTCTGTTTTACATAAACCTTAATAATATACAATTATAATTTAGCGAAGTTTAAATTGTGAACATTTCCTGCTCGTTATCAATTTCCGCGTCAGTATCAGTTTGGGTGTTGATTCCTGCTATATGAGGTGGAAGCGCGCTTGTCATTGCCAGTGGACCGACATTAATGACTTGTTGCTTCTTACTGGACTTCACATGACGATGTTTGTGAATTTGCCGAAAATCACTGGTATCATATTTATTCATGCAAATCAAAACGGGGCAACGAATACGCCTACAATAAAAGAAAATAATGAAAGTTAACATTATTTGAACAAAGCAAACTTAAAAATTCACTGTAGATGCTTCACTTACCTGTAGTACCAGTGGCAGCGCCAGAATAAATTCGTACGGTTTTCGTTGTTACGAAAATATTTGAGTCCATCCAACCAAAGCAACTGGCCCCCACGTTTCGAGACGGAAAATTGTATATTTGGTTGTGTTCCGTTGAGTTGGCATCCTTAGATGTTTTGAAAACGAATTAGTAAAAGAAAAGAGATTTTTAAATGAATAAAAAATGGTCATTTCAGTTTTCTTAGTTAAAGTTACTTTACAAAATTTGAAGGAAAAAACCTTTCGTATAAAATATATGAACGAAATTCATGAAATCGACCATCTTGCTTTACAAATTCGATGGACAGTATTTATTTTTGATTGAAATTGTTTTCATACGCACTTTTATAGAAAATTTCATTTTAACAACAACAACGAGCATCCTATCGTATAAAAACATACTTGTTGCAATCACTTTCAAGTAAAAGTTCGCGAATTTGCTTTTTGAAATTTAAATTTCATCTTGTAAGACACGTCAAATATAATATAATCATGTTACTAAATCTATATTAGTTTAGCTATATGTAATTAAAAATAATTTTTACAAGAATTCAATATTTTGCTATGGCGATATTTCTGCACTCCACTTCAGATGAATGCTATGAAGCTTTCGTATACTATCGCCACATTTTTGGCTTAGATTTCATTACTTTCTTTTTAACAATTCTAAACCTTAAGATCGTCTATGTCATCGTGCAACGAGTCAATATGACCCTCATCGAGTAATGCACAGTCTTTTGGAAGAAAAGGTTTAATTTCAATATCATTGCTGGTTACATGCTTATGCTGATGGCATAGACGTAAATTCAACGTTGTCTCATCGTATATCGCAATGGCGGGACATTTCTCCTTGTAGTAATTACTGCACTTCCAATACTGACGTGAGCCACGCTTCTTGTTTCGAAAAAAGCGAAATCCATTTATAACCAACAATTTTCCACCATTCTTTTTTGAATCAATAAAATCGATTTGAAAGCCTGTAAAAAGAAATAACATCTGTTAGTGGAATATACCAAGGAACTATAAATAAATAAGTTTATACAAAGTACAAATACAAACATCATCACTAAGTAGTGCACTAAAATAATTTAAAAGTAAAATACATAAAAAATTAGCCAAAGCAAAGTTGAACTCAGTGTTCGTTCTACATTCCAATGTGGGTATTGTTATTATAGTTTTCATTTAAATATTCTTTTTAAGATAAGCTAATTCAATTAGCTTATTATAATATCAAAAAATCATATTTCCACTGTCGACTTTGATCAAACTAAAAATAGTATTTAGTACATTCGATTTTTTGCTAACATTTATAAATCAAAAACGTTTGGTATAAACAAGATGTTTATTTTAGCTAGATATAATAATAAAAATAATGTTGTTGTAGCGGCATATTTTTGCCCATAGTCTTTTCTAAATAGTCAAATTGTAATTGTATTATAAAAAATTATTGAATTAAATGGCAAGAATGTTCAAAACAGTTACTCATCATACATAAATAAATATGTATGTAATATGAACTTAGCTAACTAGTACGTATACGCATTTGAATTGCATATTCCACATGAACTTCCTTTGCCGATAATAAGTAGTAAGCAGTTTATTATCAAAATTATTCCTCCTTCACAATCGAATGGTTGTGTACGCCCTTTATAACGCAACGTGTTGGCGCCGCGAAACTGGTAATTGCACGTGCCTTGCAGTTGCTATGCCACTTTGTGCACTTCCAATACACTTTCATGCCGTAGATATTGTTTTTTATAAAACGATGACCTTCATATGATAGTAACTTGTTTCCTCTCGATGTGGTACTATATTTGATAGCGCCCCAGTCATCCAAGGTGCGATTTTCCAGAAACGATGGTTTTCGCTTTGACAAACCAGTTTTAACTTTAAAAGTTTTGCATTCGGCATCAATGCTTTTCGAATCGTTCAATGTCGTGAATATTGGCAAGAAACTCTCATCGCTGCAGGGCATCTCAAATTTACAATTCGTTATGCTATACTGAAATGTTCTCATTGAATCTGAAATTAACAGCAAAGACAAAGAAGAAACAGTAACAATTATAGAACAAGAACATAAATTGCTTCAATTAGTATTTATAATAAATATATGTTCTGAACAATCTTAATCTGTAATTTTTAAAATGTTAAATATAACTATTTATTCGACATCCTATTTCCTATAAATCCTATAAATTCAAAATTCTGCATTTTTAACCGATTAGGTAAGACGTTTTATTTGGAAACATCGCTTCTAACTGCGCAACGACATTAAATCTTTAAGAAAAAGTTCAGTGCATTGAATTGCCGGATTACGTGGATATTTTCGTGTATGGTTATGCTCGAAAGTGCGATGCAGTATGCGTTCAGTTCCTTGCTTATCACGCGCTGTCACCACTCTCGCCCGGCACCAAGTAACATCCTGTGAAGAAACAAAAGCGCAAACTTACCAAATAACCACAAATTGTTCCCGAAATAAGTATTTTGGATAAGTAAGCATATTAAGAATAAATTGCCTTTTTCGAGCAAATCCAGTAGGTGCGCGTACTTGATTTTCGATTCTTCACGAACTTTTGATTTCCACAAATGAGTACGGTGCATCCGCGTTGCCCGGTACTGAAAGTAGCGATTTCTGCAAATTTTAATAGAAATTAATATCATTAAACGCTTTATATGCGATGAGTAAATGTAAATAAAAACAGCCTATTACAATAGTACATACTCATATTTGAGAAGTGTTAAGCCCAAACGGCTTAGCAGAAATATAAAAATTGTGTTTAGTTTTGTATGTATGTGCTCGAATGTGTATTTTAGTTTAATTAAGTCTTTTGGTTTTGTTATTTAACATGCATTGGAGTAAACTACAATTCACAACCAAAGGCAATTGCTTTATGTGAACGCCACATTCTGCGTAATGCTACAAATTTTATTCTTCATATGTACTGGGACATATTCGTTTGAATCTCGAATACTTAAAATTGTGCTTCCTGATTGCTCTATCGATGTATTGCGCTTTTTGCGTGCAACTTTTTGTGCGTGATTGTGTCGACAAGACTCCAACACGATTTTCTGCACACCATCAACAACATCAGTGACCACGCGAGCATTACACTTGGTGCTGCCCTAAAAATAATTTTCAAAAAATGCACACAATTGAAAACATTAAGAAATGGAAATATATTATCACCTACCTTTTTGGCACATATCCAATAAGTCTTCAAACCACTACGTCGATTTCGAACATAATTGTATCCCTTGAAAACTAGCAGCGTGCAGCCACGCTGGCCCATCGTGAACGAGAGTAAACTTTCACGCATACCCAAGTCCAGTAGTTCCTCTGAAAGAAACGAAACAAATAAGTATTCAATTTAACAAACTTCATTTAAACAAATTGAATGTAACTTTACTAACTGCTGATACATACTGAGAACAATGATGCCATTAATTTCGGTTATATAATTATAAATGTTTTTCTTTTTCATTCAAAAGTAATTTTCATATATTTAGCTTTAAAATAATTTGCATTCATCGCTAAAGAAATTAAAATAAAATAAATTAATTCAGTTTAACTTAAATGTTCATATAAGCAAAAATACAAAATCTGCGGTTGTATTAAAATGGCGGATGATTATGTTGCTCGCATTTGACTATAACATCGTGTCGGCAATCTTCATCTATCGTCACAACACGCGCTTTGCACTTGTGTATACCGGCGCGTGCGCAAGACCAGTACGTTTTGGAACCAGATGATTTGTTGCGCGTAAAGCTATAGTCGCCAACCTTTAGCTTGCGGCTGCCACGAAATCCCGTTATATAGGAAAAGTAATTAACCGTTCGGCCTGCAACGAAAATAGAAGGATAAAACAGAAAAATAAGATTAGTGAAATATTATACCAGTTTGGATTAAAAACAAATGAACTTTATCATTTTCAATTATAAATACAGGTTTGCTGCATAGTTTATTATGCGGAATAGATAAAGTTATCCATATATTTCAGTTCTCTTTTTTTTTGAAAAAGTTTTATTGTTATTTAATGTACTAAATGTAACATAAATTTGAGAAGAACTTCTTAAATTCTTAAGTTCAGATTCAGAAGAATAGTACTGAATATCGTCCATATACACCTTCAATAATACATATATTTTTAGTCCGAAATGTTTGTTGTGGAAACGGTTTCAGTTCTACCACTGGTTAAGGTATATGTGCCTTTAGCATATGTTATCGTATCGCCAGTGTTGGTAAGGTTTACCTTGCCAGCAACAGGAGTGGTATTATTAGATGACATTGCTGCTGCCGCCGCTGCAGCTGCTTTAAGTGATCCATACTTTCGTGCTTTTGTAATAACCTCATGATTGTGTTCACTATTCAACACCGTTAATGTGTTTCCTTTTGTCTTGATACGCGCCCGGCAGCGTAATACAGCGAATTGACTACACCGCCAATAGGTAACCTCTTCGCGGCTAACATGTCGATTGAATGTATGTTGCTTTAGCACCAGCTGTCTTGTACCATACTTGCTCACCACAAAAACGGGACCCTCAAAGGCGTTATGCGTGTGCAATTGCTGTATAGGTGGCCGTTCGGTAGGCTCATGTAGAATTGTAGGTTGTAAATAGATTTCCTCTTCGTAAACATCTTTATCTGAAAGCAAAATAGTTGCAAAATCACGCATTAGTCCGGTCATAAAAGAGAACTGGATTAAAATCATAGCTACATAATCATGAATTTTATATAAAATAAACATAATTCATATTTTAAGTGAAATTTAGATTTAATTAAACGTATTTTCAGTCAACTACTGTTTCTTTATTATTAACAATTTGCTTATGTGATAATATGATTCAAAGACGAGTACTTCTTGCGGCAAGCAGGCGTATGGGATGCTCCAAGCAAGACAAGACCACCTTTCAGTTCGTCAATGGTTATATTGGCGGGACAATTAGGTGTGATGCAATACCAATGACTATTGTAAGCTCGTGAACGTAATAATTTGTATTTTACTCCTCTCAATATGAGATACCTAAATTGGTTTTCCATGATAATAATTGCTAAAAGAAGAAAGATAATTTGCTTGCAATTAAAATGTATATATTAAGTAATTTTATATTAGATTAGTTTTTTTTAATTAAAATTTATAACTTGATTCAAAATATATGAACTCATCTTTAACTAGTACATTGCAGAAAATTTTTTGAACAAATATGCAACTAAAAATACCGCCTATAAATCACATTTTATTTCCAATATTTTTAAGAGTTATTAATTTAAAATAACTCTGAAAATCTTGTAAAAATCGTATTAATTTTACTTTCGTTTAATATATTTAATTATAATTAATTTCTACGAGGCTTTAAGAATTTTTATTCTCTTTTTAAGTTTTTAATTACATTAAAAAGCTAATTATATACATACATTTACATGCTTAAATTTTGGTTACAATTATTTTCAGTTAACATTATTATTCAGTACTTAAATGGATATACGATAATACTTAATTATGTAGGAATTTACGATTATGTATGTTTTTATATACATACGAGTATATATTAAACTGTATAATGTTGATGAGTGCACTACTTGACTTATAATGTCAGTGCAAATTCTGCTCTTGATAACGCCTTTGATGGCATCGTTTCGGGAGTAAACTTGGGCGGGTGATTGTGTGGATGTTTGCCCAATTTGATGGAGCCATCCCACTTGGTAATGCAGCGTGCCGTGCATTTATTATCTGATACACGCCTTCCATTACCTCTGGAACAAATCCAGTTTATAGTAGAACGAAAACTGGCTTCTTTCTTATACATGAACCCGTTGAAAAGTAGATTATAACCCTGTTTTTGGTTGCGCATGTAAAATACCTCTTGATTTTCCAACCATACACCTAATGGAAAAGGCATTGTATATATGACGGCATCCCTTTTTTGTGACACATTTTCAACATCTCTGCACTCCAAACTCGCTGTAATTTAAAATGAATTTGATATAACAATTTATTAGGTATCGGTACAGATTTTTTTAAGACGTTATGGCAATACTTTGCAGAGAAAAAACAATTACATTTCTTATAAAATTAAGCTTTATTTTTGGTTAAGATGAAATTGTAAACAATCATCAACGTATTGCGTCGGCATATTCATGTACAGTTCCGGTTCCACGCTTTCATCCATAGCTGCAGCGTCATGCCGAAGAGGATTATCTGGAGGCGTGCTTGGAGAGCTTGAATCGTCTGTCTTGAAATGTGGCTGTCGTACTGGTAACTTAATCTTTGACCATAAATCGAGTTCTTTAAGATAGGTTGTTCTCAATTCATTGCAAACTTTACGCCCCCACTCGATTTTCTCCGATTCTTTACCATGCGTATGCATGCCGTATACACGTACAAAACGTTTCGGTGAGAAAATTAGGCGCGCTCTACACTGGTGCTTCGTGCAACGTAGGCAACGCCAATAACGTCCACGATTCTTCCGGTACAAATAATTGTTGAGCACAATTAATGGATGTCCTCGTTGACTATAGATGAATTCCAAATAAGAGGCGTCGTATTCGGAATTTTCATCTGAAACCAAGTACTCATAATTAAACCTATGTATGTACGGAAAAACAATTTTATGGCGAATAAAACAAAACCACAGCACAAATGTTAGTTTCAAATTCAATAAACTTCCTATTATTTATTAAGAAGTACATATGTAGACATGTTATAAGCTAATCATACACTAAACGATTAATTTCAGCTAGGTCGATATGATACAGCGTAGGTATTGTTCTCTTCACAATCATCTCGTGTTGCGCTCGGTTGCAGTATCGACAGTTTTCCATATTTTTGTTTTCTGTTGGCATTTTCTCAGATCGCCCATATTGCACATTTTCCCAACGTTTTATGGCTATCCAATTAATTATATCTTCCAATTCATTGTCACGTTTTAATAATTCCACGTCTATGATTGTCGCCATTTGATCAACGTCAGCGGTCATTGCCAAATTAATTGCAGGATAAAAAACATAATAAATCATAACTAAAAGAAATGACACCACATTGGTCATGGATAATGTCAAATATTTGTGTGAAAAATCATGAAACCCCAGCTGCTTCAACGGCGCAAGAACCAAAAATGTATACAAAGCAAATAACAGCACTGAACATAAATAGCAAGCGAAACCTTGTATTGCCCGATAAGGTGTTGGTGCTGGGTTCGGCATTATACAAGGAACAATAATTACCGCAACTTTGAACTGATTTTGAACTGACCACATTAAAATATAATCTAATTTTTGACAAGTATGTCGAAAAATAATTGAATATAAGATTTAAAAAAAAATAGGAAGTTAAAAATTGCATTTTTATACCCAATATACGTTTTTATTTCGAAAAACAATTGAATAAATATAAGATTTGAAGAAAATAGGAAGTTAGTAATTGTGGTTTAACCCATCACACCTTTTTACCTTTCTCGTATATTAAAATTTCCCAAGCTTGACATTTTTTTGTTAAGGATGTTGTTATTTAACACATTATGAATAATCTAAGCTGAATTACTCTATAGAAAATAAATATATACATCCACTGTTTTGCAAACATCATCACTGCGGAAATTCACAATTTCAAAACTTCAATGTGATTATGTCGGAGCAGCTATTTGCAAAAGCTGTTGTGATGCAGCTCTACATCTTCTTGATTAATATGCCAAACTATGATTTACTAAATCAACTTAAGCATATATAAAAAAAAAATAATTATATTATATAATTTGTGTAATCGTAAGAATTTTATTTGTAAAATTTGAAATAATATTTATATTACTTTATATATTTTATCGGAAGAAAGAAACTACAAATGAAAATGAATTCAAGCATCAAAAGTAATTTTCGAATGCTTTTCCAATAATACTTTTCATAAAATGAGTTTATTGTAAATTCTTCGGTGTATTATTGTGTATTACAATTGCAGATATTTAGACATTATTGTTAAATAATTAAAATAAATAAGAATTAAAAAAAATTAATGAAAAGTAAAATTTCTGTAATAAAAATTTGTTTTTAAATGGAAAGTAAAAAAGCAAAAAGCAAACAGCTTACTATGTTTAAGTGTAACGACATTGAATTTATTTACAAAGTTTTATTTGTAAAATTCCTTCTGCACTTTACATTCATACACGCATGCACCAAAGTTCTATATAAATAATTTCACATATTTTGTTTGTAAAATTACTTTGAATAATTATACATAAATAAGTTGATATAAAATCTTCAGATCCATCCATGATTACTACGTTACATATGATAGAGGATTATTATTATTTTAAATGAATTGTGTTAAATATCAGAGGAAAAGTGAAGGTATTCATATGAATAACCACTACTATAAGTGATATACACATGATATCTATAATATTTTTAGAATTGTGACATTGCTGTAATAAAAATATATGTAATTCGTTTACCTTAAATGATTTCATGCTCAAGGAACAGAAGCACGTTGCACTATTTTAGAATTAAATATGGAATAATTTTGTACTTAAATAAATATTGCGCCATATTAAGCAAAAAATTTATAAGTGTATGCACACAAACATTCCACGAATACCATAAATCCTCCATAAAAAAATTTGTGTACATCGCGTACATGAATTAATACTAGGAAAATTTTAGAATTAATGTGTTAATACTACTCATTACTCACATAGATGATTTGAGAAATTATCAGCCATTTGCGTATATTTTTTTTATATTGTTCTTAACTTTCCATTCATGAAAATCACATAATCTCATAATTATTTCCATTTTATTGTTTTGCTGCACTTCTTATTCTTATAGGAATCAAAGCAAATCCACTGAAATAAACGTAGAATACACAACACATTTTGACATTCTATAGAATTTTTCAAGTATTAACTTTAGTATAGAAGATAGTACAGAACTTATATTATTATTTTCATTAAAATATATAGATAAAATGCACAATATAATTTTATGAGCTGCGAAAAATGCGGCGAATATAGCCAAACAACAATTGCGAAACAATATACGCTTCAAAATGGCGTTTCGAAGTACAGGTATGCATTAAATGAAACAATTTATGTTTTGCCGTTAAGAGAATGTTCTTACGGCATAAATTATATGATATTTTTATGCTTCTCCGGAATATTTACTTAGGACAAAAAGTAATAAAATTTATAAATGAACATGTATTTAGAAAATAGATATAAGTTGATATTTTATATAACTTTCTAAACAAAAACTTATCTTACATATTATATCAAATGATTACAAATTAAAAACAATGATGTATGCAACCCTACAATTTTTTCTTTGGTTTACTATGTGACGCGTGACACAAACAAAATTTCACCCATCCTACCCAAAAATAAATAAATTTATATTTAATCCTCACAATTGTGATTTTGTTGTTTTATTTCATGAATAGTTTAATATTTATTTATCTATTCTGATGTGATTTGATTATAAACTAAAATGTATTTCAACTTTCAGCGAATTTATTAGACTTAGGATCAACATGGATTGAAACTCGACCTCTAAAAGGAAAACGTGGACGTCGTCCTAAGCAACCGAAAAAGGATGAACGACTGGCAGACAAAGTATTAGCTGCTGTCCAACGCGGTCGTGGAGAACCTGCTTTATATGCCTCTACTACGAAAGGTGGCATGAAACTTATCTACGAGGGACATCATTTTCGATTCACTTTTCGAAGGGGTCCGTACTCAATTTTTCAATGTTGTTATAAGGAGAATATGCAAGAATGTAAAGTTCGGGTTGTAACTGATCAGAAACGTGTTTTTCCCCTGGACGGAGAACATGTCCATTTCATGCAGGCCACAGATAAAAGTGTAACATCTATGACTTTTGAACCCGACGGTCATTTGGACGATGAGGATAGTCAGGAACCTGAACAAAGTGATGCCTTCGACGAGTATGAGATACAGGTAACTGACTCAGTTCAAAGAAATGAGCCGCGAGCAATGGAATTGGATCATTCCGAAGAATTTTTGGCAGAACCAAACGAAGATACACCTATTTCCACCGATACGAATGATTTCCGAGAAAAAATAAAGCGACGCTTACAAAAAGCACTTTTAGGCAAAAAGAAATGATTTAAAAATGCCGAAATCTTTGAAATTAATTATATATATTTTTTTTTTATTATAAACTTAAAATGTAAATTTAAATGTATACACACATTAAATAGCAAGTATCTTAAGTGGTACAAGAACAGTGTTTAAGAACTTGAAGAAAATTAATAAAAAAATATGAGTGCCTATATTGCTGGATTTTAATATATTACAAGAAAAAAAGCTTTGGCGTATATATAAATACGTATATTTATAAACTAATATTTTTTTACAATATTTATTTACAGTAATGCAACATGTACGTAACTGTGGTCCGCAAATGTTTATTTACAGTCGTAAGGGCGGCACTCTGCTCGCGATAAATGATTTCATCTATCGCTCAAATTTAAAGCGTTTTGGAAGAAATAGTGACAAGGTATACTGGGAATGTATTCACAATCGTTCCAAAAAATGCCGAAGTCGTTTAAAAACTATTGGTGATGATCTTTACGTTACGAACGGTAAATATTCAGCTTTTTATTTTAAAACTATTAATAAATGTAAATGATTTTTCTTAAGATGTTCACAATCATATAGGTGATGGTCAACGCATTGCTGTGGCAAGACGCGCTGGTTTGTTAATTTTTAAGAAATTTAGTTCAATAGGTCAAAACGCAGGAAAATTACAATGTAATACGATCTCTTTGAAAAGTTAAATGCATTTGAAATGTTTAATGAAAATAAATTAATTTTATTTGTTGTGGACATTATACTTTAGCGAGACATACATACATAAATTTATGCACATATATTCTTTACTTACGTAAGTTTTTAATATTCAGTAGTTAAGTTATCGCTAAACATTTAAATACAATCTATTTTATGGTTCTTCTACCGAATATTATTCTTTCCTACCACGAAGTAAATTATTTTAATGATAAAATCTTTTGATATACACTCTTAGGCATAGATTATCATTCATATATATGATAAAAGAAATTACATATATAATATTATGAAGCTCAGAACGAAAAACAAGAAAGCGTTTTTTTCCATAAGCTTAAGATATTGTGTGATTGGTTTTTTGAAATACCTGTACATACAAACATACAGATTTACACCCTTCAAGAGTTGTGTGATATAAAATGTGCATCATTATTTGATTAGTAATATTGATATTTTCCCTTTTTATTGCAGCGATGGTCTTATTTGTTTATAGACTCATCTAAATACTATTGAGTCTACTATTTATATAAGAATGTATGTATACTTGCCAAACACGAATCAAAAAATAAGATGCAACTTAAGTAAATTTATCTCGGCATATCTTAAGTAAATTGTCTCGTTTTTGTTCAGAAATAAGTTAATTAAAAGATTTTAAAGGTTTAAAATGGTAAACGAATTATCGTGTATTTCAAAATATTTATTATAGGTAATCAATATGTAGTTGGCAGTAGATTACTTAATTCTAGAAGCACGTCAATAAATTATATATTGATGCTTTCATATAAATCAATTTTATAATTTTTGAAACGTTTATTCATTTTCTAAAAATAAAAGTAAATAAATCGTTCATTCGCGCTTCGGTATTGAAGACTTTTGATAAGTGATAAGAGTATTAATACTAATTCTAAGAACCATTAATAAAGCAACTATTCGTTTGCATATTCGATTTTAATTTTCTATATTGCATAGCTGCAGTAGCTGCGATGGAGCTTGTTGTTACTACTGGCAATGCTTTATGCCATAAAAATGCTGGTGATGCAGTGCTATGTTGTCCATGTAATTGAACATGTGGTGATGGTCCGACTTCAGCATATATTGGAACACCCAAGGTACCTTCACGTATCTCTTTTACACCTGTTTCTATTTTAATATTTTCGCACATCTCATTGTAAGCATCAGTTAATATGGTACTCATGTGTGGAGCTTTTGTTTGGCAATACATCTGACAGGATGAGAGTATCTCCCTGTGACGTCTTTTAATATGACTAAGGAAGTTACCTGTAGACTTTGTAGTTCCTGATATTACACCTAAACATGTTGTGCATGTTGCTTGAATTCCTCCAAAAGTTTTCCGGTTAGGCTGAACGTCTTTATAAAATTTTCCATCCAGTAATTTTGGCAATGTCAACGGCTTTATAACTAAAATTTAAATTAAGAATATTTTAGTATATTAGTAGATTTAATTGAAAAAATAAATAAAAATATGTTTCTAATATATACGTTAAAAGAGTTTGTAAGCGTCAAAACAACTTTTTAAATTTCTTTTCATGCAAAACAATATTTTTTATAAAATCGTGGAAAGCATATTCATTAATTTTCTAAGTTCTTATAAGTCAGAAATAATTTATCGTGTTTATTGTACTTATCTATTGCACTTAGAATACATATGTTACAAAAATAAAATAGCATTGCGTTCCGTATGTATATGATTTCCGTAATTTTCTTAATTCTTTATTTAAGATCGCTTAGTAATGAAACCATTCTCAACAAGCTTCCTTTGGATTCATCGATGAAATCGGGTGAAATTTCTACAAGATTATCTGTTTTCATTTCTGGATCATGCGTATGTGGTGAACCAGTAACCCGTATAGCCGACACATCATCATGCAGCTTTGATGTTACAACAGTCGCTCTACACCCATACTTAACGTAACGTGAACAACGCCAGAATATATTTTTGTGACTTTGGCGATTCTCTACATAGCGATATCCGTTATAGATAAGCATAACACGTCCACGCTGTGTAGTAGAGTATTGTAAATACGTTGTAGTATTTTTGTCTTCATAAATATACTTCAAATCTGAAAAATAAGAAGTTTTTTAAATCTTTATTAGTGTTAAATAATACATTATAATTATAATATATAATTAAGCATAATACTTCTTATTTATATATTTATATCATTTATACACCGTAATGGTAATATCGTAATGTTAGATGTACTAAGAAAATTTTCCTTTATTATTTAAATAATGTATCAGTATATAAAGATTATAAACACAATAAACTTATTATGGATTGACCTGAGAACTGCATTCAAACTAATTTTTTAAATTTTGTTGGTTTGCCGTTGGCGGTGTTATATTGGACATGTTCCTAATTTTGTGTTGTATAAAAGAAAGCACTGTATTGTCGTTAATGGACTCTCCTCTCATTGAAAATACCTGTACTACGTGGGCTATTAAAAAACAAAGATACTTAGGTTATTTAAATAAGAATTTTTTTTAAATGGCTATTTACTTATTATGGACTTGAGCAAATTCTCATCAAGCATTAGAAGTCGTTGTTTAGCATTTGAACGTGCTATATTTTCCAACACGTCTAAACCAAATACCAGTTCACTTAATCGAGAAGTATAAATGCACGCGTTTGGTATAAAAATTTTAGCTAAATCATGTTTAGATACGTAAACTCTACTGCCAGCATGCAATGGGATTTTAGCTTCAGCCGCCGTATTTGAAAGTTTGTTGATTTGGTTATTGTTATTTGTGTGTATCTTTTTATCTGTAAGATAAGCAAAATAAGAATAATATGGTTACAATTTTTATCAACTTTATGCAAAAATTATTGAAATAAATAAAAACAAATTCATCAGTGGGAATAGGAAAACTATATAATAATTGGATTTATTTCAATTGTAATTCTCAAGTTCACAATATACATTTAATTTAAAATTTTCATAAATATAATCCAATTTGCACTGTTTCTAAATGTAATTCACATAAGGTTGATAGTATAGGCCTTCAACATGCTTCACACCATATAGCTTCATTTCACTTTGAGTTTTGCAATTCACACCGACTATTTTAGGTGTTACTGGTAAATAAACTCCCAAATTATTTGCCTAAAATCACAATTAAAAAAGTTTATTCAATAAAAATCACATCAGTGTTAATTTTGCATAGTTTACTCCTCAGGCTGCTTCAATAAATTTGTTGTCACATGAAATTAGTTACAATATTCATTTATCGATTTGCAACAAAATCGATGTATCTTTCCATTTTTCGATAAACAAACGATTCAATGAGCATTAAAACCAGATTTTCAAATTCAGAAATTGTTGTTTTAAATTTCATTTAGGCATGAAATCAATGTGAAAAAATTTGTTCTCCAATATTGTTTATAAATGATATTTTTTAAGATTGCAGTCCAACAGATTAAGAAGCATTTTTCGCATTTACCCCTATAACTGCTTTTATTGTTTAACATAAATACAATTCAAGAAAGCTTGGAAACAATGGTTTTGAAAAATTAGGCAACTCTAAATGTCGGCGATGCTTCAATTATTTGTTGTAGTTCATTAGAAAAAGTTGCGTGTTTAAAAAAATAAAAAGTGTAATGTAGTACGTATACTGAAAATAGTAAAGTTAAAAATAATAATACCTTCGTTTTAAAGAGAGTTTAAATCTTTCGATTAATAAATGACTGATATTGAATATTTTTTAGTATACAGTGCTACTACTTCCCGTTTGATTACTAAAGCGTCCTTAATGTGCTTATTGTGCTAGAAATGTTTGCTCAAATATTTTTTTGCAGCTTTCTATATCATCATTCGAGAAAAATATATATTCAATGGATATTATAGAAATTTTTTAACAATAAAGTAAAAAAACGAAAATTTTATGACTATAGTATATTGAGAATGTTTAATGTTATTATTGTATACCTATTGTATAAGTAAGTTTTGTAAAAATTGTGTACATACGTAAATGGATATTCGTTTCCTTTTTTTTCAGAATATGGATCAGTTAATCATTCTAATGGTTTATTTTGTGTGGAAATTAACAGATTACAACAGCGCAAACAAAAATATGAGGACCTTGATGTGTGTTTTACCAGAAGTGTGCGCGGGAATAACTTGCTAACTATCAACGGCAAGCCATATACATTAAACCGAAAAATAAAGGATGTTTGTTATTGGGAATGTGTAAAACTGCGATGCAAGTACACAAAATGCACAGCGCGCGTTATCACAAAATGTGATCAGATTGCATCGTTGCGTGGAGATCATAACCATTTATAAATATGTGTAATTATTCTGCGAATACTTGAAAATAAACTTAGTATGTTAGCAATAAGCTGTGTTGGAATGTGTTATATGTATTGGAGACATAGTTCTTATAGTTGCTGTGACTAACAAACTTAAAAAATTACAGGTGTTAACAGATCTTGGATAGCAGCAAATTTTCAATTTAAACGAAACAGACGTGGTGGCCTCAATCTGTTTTACCATGGGTATATGTACACAGCGGAAAGAAGGTACAATGCCACTATAAACTGGGTGTGCAGTAAAAATAGTAGCCATACATTACGTTGTCCAGCGCGCTGCATCACAGCTGGCCAAACTAGTATTAAATTGAGTCAAAGATGTCATAATCATTCACCAATTAATTGAAGGTAAGTTGTTTTAGATATTAAAATTTGTGTATTTGACTACATTATGAAATAAATCAAAGTGAAATACTCTTTAAAAAGCAGTTTTAATATATAATCAATTTATTTCATATAATATATATAATTTTTATAATATATTCATATAGAAAGGATTTTCAACTAACACTGAATTTCTAACACAAATATGTATATGTATTTTTACTTTAGCTTTTTCAATTAAAAATGCCCTTGTCATCGGTACGAAATTTACAACTATAGAAAACTTTCGTTTTGTAATCGGATCACAATCTCCGAGCAAATACTATTTGAAGTGTGCGAATTTTCGTAACAAATGTCGCGCTCGTGCTGTTATACGCAAGGACACGTTGGCTTTAATATTACGACGGAAACATAATCATACAGCAGAACAGCAAAATTTTAAAAGAAAGTAATAATGTTGTAAACAAAATTTTGGTTTATTTACCTTATTATCAAATATCCATATACTTCACTTGTGACATCATTATACTAAATAAATTTATAAAAATATAAGAATAATAATAAAACGAAAATTAAACCTTAATATATTTTTATTTACAACAGATTTGTTGCCTACATTTATTATAATGTCTTTACTTTTTTTGGTTTTTTTTTTTAGCAGACGCCAATCTTCCGGTGCAATATATACGCTCGCGTCGAGGAACTCATCTCGTGCTACATGAATATAATACATACACTCCGAATGAGAAAGTACGAGACGGAAGACTTTCGCGAGATTGGAAATGCTCCATGTATCATAAGGCAAAATGTCGTGCAAGACTTGTAACAAAACATACATTCACCGGCGATGTAATCCATGTAACGTCAGCGATACATACACATAAGCCAATGTACACAGCGGCTGAGTTGGAAATGATACAAAAACAAAATCTTTTAACACATCTCCCGAAACGGGAGCTTGAAAATACAGATGATACACAACAGCTAGAACAAACTCGTACTATCAATTCCTTGCATTGTTTGCCTCAATTACAGCACATACAACAATTCCAGTCCATGCAGTTACGAGCACTTTATCTATCGCCCATATCAAATGTATCCTTGCTTCCGCCGCAATTTGATAAAATGCTACCACGTTAATTTGCCAGAAAAACCAAGTTGATAAATAGTACAAAATAAAAAAGACAATTTTCAAAACTCATTCATTGTAGATATATATTATGAATTAATTTTGCAAAAAACAAAACAAAATGACCTTAAGTACATATAATATTAAGCAGTTAACAACATCCCATTAACTATAGCTCAATTCTTTGCAGACAACAAGTCATCTTTAAACTTAGTGAGCAACCTTTTTGGATCAGAAATGAATAGAGAGAGTAAAGACGACGGCAGGGAAGCAAAAATATCATCATTGGTGCTAACACAAAAGAAAATGAATCTTTGTTTTATACCAGGACAACGAGGTAAATCGTTGTTGTGTTTCAATCACTTCACATACGCAAAAAATAATGTATGTGGTAATACAACTTATTGGAATTGTCGCAGTCGACGTGTTGGTATGAAACCATGCAACGCTCGCATCACAACAACGAAACAACCAAATGGTCTGTTCAGAGTATGCCTTACCAAGCCTGAACACAATCATGAACCCTCTTTACGCGTGATGAAGAAACTGAAGAGATCACTTTAAACCTTAACCAAATTAATATAAGAACAATATAAATATAAATAAAAGATATGCAGAAAATTGTATGTTCTATAACGTTGTATTTCTTCTTATGATTTAATGATATGTGTTACAATGACATTTCGATATTGTAAATTTCCACTAATAATCATATTTTTGTTTATTTGTTTACCTTACCTCCAGAAGGCAGTGTTGCTATTTATTCGGCCACATCTCGAGGACGGGTGCAACTCATTTATGGCGGTCAACCATTCATCTTTGAGAAAATTTTGAAGTTAGCCACTGGCGAGGAAAAGAAATTTTGGCGTTGTAATCAATGGTGGAACCAAAAATGTCGCTCACGTGTGTATACCATTAATGACATAGTTATGCCACTTAACCGCTACCATACGCATGAAGAAATCGTACGACGTAAGAAGCGTACCCGTAGGATACAACCAGGTACCAATGCACTACCTAAGAAGGAAAAGAAAATGGCGATAACAGGAAGTTCAAGCGTAGATGCGGTAGGCGTCACAACCACGGACCCTATCGATGTGGCTGAATTAGGAATGCACTTAAAATATGAAGAAATCGTGGCCGATGTTACGGAAATAGAAGAACCTAATATCGTTATAAAAAAAGATTTAAAGAAATAATTTGTAAAATATATAGACATAAAGTTACTCCAACTTAATTTTAAAAAACCTTAGAAGACAGAAATGTATATTCATAAAAACATTGCTTTTTTTCTAAAACTGGTCTAAAATAGTTTTTTTGTGAATAAAATCTATAACTACTTTATAGCAAATAATTTTTTTTTACATGTTTTGCCTCTCAGGTGCAACGTCATTACTCCAAACAAAAAAATTTTATTCAACCAATTAATTTTAAACTTATGTATTTTTCATTTTAGTGTCAATTTCAATACCTAAAGCTGGCAGTCAACACTTTTACTTCACAGCTGGACAAAGAAAATCCGTTAAACTTGTATATGGAGGCTATCAATATGTGAAGTTCATGGAGAACTCCAAAGGCATTAAGTGGATTTGTTCTACCCGGTCTACTACCAAATGCAGGGCAAGAGTACGTACAATGAAAAATTCTCAACTCGAGGTTCTCCATGCTAAGCACAATCATTCTTTTATACAAAAGAAATATCCTCGGAAAATGGATGAAGATAATAAGCTTAGTATCGAACACATATTTCCCCCAAATGTCTCCCCAAATTAGATTAGACGATATAAACCATAAAATTGGAATATTCCAAGCATCAATCTAAAAAAATTATATATATATATATATATATACATATATACATATATTTAATATAATATATTATTAAATAATATAATATAAAATGCTATGAATTTAAGTCTATTTACAGTCTAAAACTTACTACACACAAGATAAAATAAGACGAAACGAAACAGATTCTAGAACAATTACAGATATAATGAATACACATTTCCGCTTAAACCAAATTATGTGACTAAACTAACTTAACAATGAACACGTTGTCGTCAAGACCAGTAATAAGGAAGAACTTTTAAATCGAAACCCAATATTCTTTCAATCCTTATCAATGGACAGATATATTTTATTATATTTTTAAACTTCACCAAATAGTCTAGAAAATTTTTTCTGCTTATTTAGTAGATATTTCTTAAAGTAGTACACTGCTATATTTCTTATCATTTATGTTGTAGTTGGTATAATTGATTTTATGGAGAAAATAGGATAAAAAGAATTTCCGTTTCAAAAATTTTAGAACTTTAAGTGTTCTAATAATTAATTGGGAGCATTGGTTGCAATAACTGTGAATCAAAAAAAAAATATTTAGAAATATTTTCAGATTTATTGAAAATAGAAAAATAATTGTATTTTAAAATTATCTAATGACCTTTATCAAAACAATCTACACACATCCAAACACCACCGGGACACTGTGGACAATATGTAGTGATTTTGGGGAGAGCTCCATGGTTGTCGGGTGTTCTCTTCAAGCATGTTACACATTTCCCGAACATACGTGGTTTACCAATTTTAGTTAAGTGATGCTTATTCCACGACGTTTTCAAAATTGTTTCGCCAGTTTTTATTTCCGAATATGATGACTTAACAACAGACATACCATCAACTGCATATATCGTCGAAGATTTGTGTGGTTTTTTGCCTAAAGTGGATTTTTGCTTCGGTTGTTGATGGTGTGGTATAACAACAGGACAAGTGATATTCACAGGAGTTCGCTTTTTAGCTGAAAAAAAGAAACAATAAATATTAATATGGAAGGGAATTCTATCACTATTTAGGAAATGTTAAAATAAAAGGCAGATTTTATTACATTTATTTAAAATTTTATTTGTTGAAAACAGCGCTATACGCGAAAATGTCCTTTAAACCTGCTTAAATATTATTGGGCTAAAACTTTTTTGTAGATTTTTTGCAGGATGAGTATGTGTACCTCGTTGGGAAACTAACATTTTGCCACGGGTTCTTATATTTGCGCGACAGCGAAATTTTGCATACGCCGAGCAGCGCCAATGCACCACGTAAGTGCTACCATTTTCAGCATGCATGGAATATGTGTAACCGTTGTAGACTAACTGACCTCTGTAATTATACTTTAGAGGCGTAACAATTTCGGCGTACTCGTTAGAGTTTAAAGATGTTGCTAAAAAAAATATAAATTTAGAATTTGTGAGTCTAAACAAATTGTGTATGCAGACAATTTTTAATTAACGTGGATTATACTAGCTGAAAATTATATATCTTCATATGCACATATTTTTGCTTAAATTTCCTTCCACTTTACTATAGAAACAACAAGATTAAGTTTAGTAGTAAAAAAATAAACTTATTTTATGCATTTTGCATTTATAAAAAGTATTCACAACAAAAATATTGCTACTTAAATCGGCCTACGCTCCAGCTTACGTTGCTCATAAACATATTTAAGTGAACCTTTTTTACGTCGCTCTCGAACGATAGGATGGTTATGGTATTCGTCCACAATCGAAACACGATCTCCTGCGGGATTAGTTCGAACTCTCGCTCTACATCTGTAATTTAAAATTTAATTTTAAACGTTAATATACGTATATATGCATACATCCAAATGTTTACTATTAAGGTTTATACAGTTTAATACACACTTTAAGGGACGAAATTGTACACAGCGCCAGTAAATTGTACCCCCACGTATTCGATGTCGTGAATAAGGAAAACCATCTAATACCAATTGGTAAGTACCCTTTAAACTTGAACGATAATTTACGCGATTCTGAGCAACATCGTTAGCGCAAGTTTCTTCGGAAGCTTCGTTATCCTCTAGTCTTGGCGAAGTGTCTGTAATATTATTTAAGCTCTATTTAATAGATGTGTTAGCATTTTTTTTAACTAAGCAATAAGCAACACAGTCAGTTTTAAATGTAACATGTATCATGTTATATCAATCAAATCTGTAATTCATCTCCATTTAACCTGAATATGCTACACTATATTTTTTATGGATATTATCAATACAATGTAAAAACTAGGTGTCAAATTTATTATTTATTATCATTATTGATGTATCGATGAGCTCATCTCCCCGTACTTGTTGCATTCTTATTGGCAAGTGATAAGTGCGACGGTTTGGTTTTAGTTCAACACTTCCTCTGCTTATATTATGACCTAAACCATTCCCTCCACCATTGTTAAGTTCAACCATACGATTACGTTCAATCATCTTTTCGATTTTTTCAGTATGAGGCGGATGATTATGCAATCCACCAGATTCAGACTTTAATTTTCCACCCTCCAGCACACAACGAGCACGGCAACGTTCCGATTGGACTTTCTTTGAGTAATTATGGCAGCGCCAGTATTCTTTGCTATTTTTCCGGCTGTGGCAATTGTACATATAGTTGCGGAGCACTAAACAAGGTGTAGCCCAGGGACTGACAATAAACATTAAGTCTGTAGCTGCAATAAAAGAAATCAAAAAATACAAATATTTAGTTCAAAATATGATTTAAGTATAACACAAAAATTCTATGTAAATATATTTATGAATAATAATTATGAATATATACTATTTTAAATACTACCACAGTAGCTTCTTTTGAATAGGCTTTATTTAAAATGTACAGTTGCAGACATAGACGTAAATAGAAGTTATTTTACGCTAGCAAATACAACATCTTATTCTTGTTGATAATTAGACCAAATTGTTGTGGCTGCTCGCACCGCTGGAGTCGGAACAAATAACTTAAACTCTTTGCCACTTTTCTGTGTACAAATCTCGATGTTGGAAACATTCATGAAATCAGCAAGTTTCGGATCTTCAGGTTTAATTTCAATGTACTCGCTGAGATCTTCCTCCACTTTATATAATGGCCGTTGACCTATACGTTGCACATGATCCTCATGATTGTGTGAACGTCTCGCAGCAACTAATTTATTCTTTTTTGTAATGACGACAGCTTTGCATCGCAGCTTTAACAAATCTATGCACCGCCATGTAGTTTGTCCGTTTGCCTGAGTTAACTTCTTGTTGTATATATATCCGTTATAAACTAACTGGGCATATTTTTTCTGACTTCGTATGAATTTCACTCCATCATCACCTGTGTAACAATGACAATAATATTGAATTATATGAAAGAAGCAACCAAACATTTATAATCGTTAAATTTATGTCAATTTAAGAATGAAAAGACGTTCATAAATTGCAACAGCAATCAAATTTAATCATTTATTATAGAATACTTTATTAAAATTGGCATGTGTTTGAGCGTACTGTGTATAACTTTAATGTCAGCATGTTATCTAAAAGGACGCTTTAAATGATTTGTAATATGCATTAAAAAAGGAGTTTAATTAATTAACTTACCTGATACCTCACCATAGAAACCGAATGTCCTTATTACGAAATTTTGCTAAATAATTAAATATGTTGTGGCTTATCCTACAGTTTTGGTGGTTTGGATATAATGAACTGAAATGAATTACAAATGTTATAAATATCAGTGATTTAAAAATCAAAGTCAATGCCGAAATGCGATTTACTTAACCCTTTAAATACAGTGCATGGTGCATCTCCATATGTCTCATATATATTTATTAGGAAATAATACACATAGATATGTATACTTATTTAAATGCCCATTTTTAATATACCTTTTAATAGTTTTTGAACTTACAAGCTTTTTCTTTTAGATTTTCGCAATGCACTGAAATAACATAGGAACATACGCGTCTTTAACATTGATAATTCCTTAATTACAAATAATATCACGGAAAAAAACTTTTTCTTTATACCATGATGTAAAAATTTATCACAACAGTACTTTTTAACTTAACACCACTGTACTGAATTACTTTCATGCAAAATCACTTTTCTTACCAAATTTTATAACGACGACCAGAATATACAAAAATCTTTATAAACATACATCGAAGACTCCCCGAGGGTTGCCATATCGCATAGATAAAAAAACAGAGTTTGTAATAAAACCTTCATCTTTCATCAATTTCACTAATTAAAAATTTAAAAGTTACGCGAAAATACGAATTAAAGAATTAATTAATACTTATTTTTTACTTATTTATTAAGAGAAATTTAAGTTCGATGTAATTGAGTTTTATCGAAGAAGCTTTCCATACTGCGTTCAAACGAAGAAACTCAAGTTGCTTGAGATGCTCCTCCCCTGCCGTTGCATTTCGCTACGGGAGATTTTTTGACAAATCACTCAGTTTATTTTCAAAAATTCTAGTATGTTTCGGCAAAACGCCATTATATAACTCAATTGTCAGTTGAATTTAAACAATTCTTCCTTTTTGGGAAATTTAAGCGTCTTTAATTTTTTTTGTGATATTACCTTTTACAAAGTTGTGCTAGTATGGGTCTCGGCAATATCATAAAACTTTCTGTAACCTCTTATTTTCGTAAAACAATTTGGTAACAAATTTAAAGTGGGTAACAAAAAAAAATCTAAAAAATGTATATAAAATATCTAAAAGAAATATATTTAAAAAAAAATACATAAATAAAAAAAAATGCGTCAACGTATACGTCAAAATTTACGTCTGTCGAACACTAAAGAAAAATTCACTACGTTTTTATAACAGGTCTCGACAAGGAACCGGCGAGTCAAATAATCTCGAAACCTATTTCACATGCGCAGCAATTCCATTTAATAAAACAACTAAACTCTGATTCAACATTTGGGAATTAAAACCAATTTCTGTTGGTTTCATTGATGTTGCCAACTTAAAAAAGTGAAGATTTGACTGCTAATGGATGTGAAATGAAATTTTTAAATAATACATTTTAGTTATTTTTTTGCAGAGGTTGCAGAGGAATATATTTTGCAATTGATTAGCTTCGATTTAAACTTCAGTAACGAAAATGTTAAGGTCAAAGCGAATGTGCTTCGCATACAAAAAGGTTTCGTGATTACTTAAATCTATTATAATTTCCAAACAGATTGTGCAAGATTGAACAGAGATAGTGACCAGGGTTGTGCCTGTAAAATATATATGTACATTATTTACAATAATTCTTTACTTGTAAATAAAGTAAATATTTACGGGCTGAATTTTTACTGTGAATAATAATATACATTTGTAAAGAATTGTAAATAATAGTAAAAAATTTAAATAATGATAAAAATTATGATGATATATTAGAGGTGAGGTGTCATCAGAGGTATCATCGCTGATGAAATAGCAGGAGACACGTATGTCAACGCAAATGTTGGCACAACAATCCCAATTGACCTCGCAGTTGAAAGAGCAGATGACCTCACAAATAGCAGAGGTGTCAACGCAGATTTCGGAAGAGCAGGATAAAATTAAAGCTGAATTGGATGAGTTAAAAAATCGTCTCCACGAGCTACAATTAAATCGTCCAATTATGTCAACAGGCTCTGCCAAAGTAAAAACTCCATTCTTTGACGGCACAATTCCGATCAAGATTTTTAAACTTCAATTTGAAAAGACCGCAGCCGCAAATATTGGAACGCTGAAGATAAAGTCGCTGAATTATTCGTTGCACTAAATTGATCTGTAGCAGAAATATTACAAACCATTCTCAATTGCGAATCAAGTACTTATGAAACGTTGATGGGCGCAGTAGAAAAACGTTATGGTAGTGAGTATAGGAAGCAGATCTTAGACATCGAATTACAAAGTCGCCGCCAGAAAGCCAACGAGACTCTGCAGGAATTTGCTACGGAGATTGAGAGATTAGCTCATGCACACAAATCCGTGGAATACATCGAGGACATAAAAATCCAGAGCTTCGTTAACGGAAGAAGAAATGAGGCTACACGTTATGCTGCGTTAGCCCACCCGAGATTGACGTTTACAGAAACCGTCTCGAATGCTCTAACGCACGAAATGGCTTTATGATAACAATCACAGCATTAGGCGAGTACTAGTAACAAAAAAATAGCTGATTCCACCAAAATCAGAAATTATTTGAGCAGAAATAGACGCAGACAATGGAGCAAACAAGTTGTGTGTTGTCGAGGCAGCAGAAGAATCTACACCAAATTTAATTATAGGAAAAACCCTGGCCATGGCAAGGCAAGACAAACGTGTTTCAGACAGAGTACTTAATGAGTTCACGTCACTAATCCAACTTTCCAAAGGAGCTATATTAAGGCAGTGTCAGGAGATTGAGGCCGTGATAAATTGCGAAATACGTCTCGAAGGAAATTCCATGGGTGAAAACGGCATCTCGAGCGAAATTAACGCATGGACCGAGGAACTACAGACAGAAAACCAAAATAAGGCTAAACAACTCCTTCTCAGAGACTCTAACATATTTGATAAAGACGATTCCAAACCACTCAGAACCAAAGTTGTGAAACACTTTATTAACACAGGAGATGCGGGACCAATCCGCCAGGCGATCTACGTGAAGTTGTAAGCCAGACCATATGCGAAATGAGCGAAAGTGGCGGAATTGAACCATCAGAGAGTCCATGGAGTTCACCTGTAGTACTGCTGAAGAAGAAAGATGGAAACATGAAGTTCTGTGTGGATTATAGAAGGTTGAATGGTGTACCGAAGAGAGTTATTCACTACCTAGAATCGATGACAGCCTGGACTCCTTATCAGGCACGAATTGGTTCTCAACCCTTGATCTGAAAAGTGGTTATTGGCAAATGGAAGTAAACGAAGAAGACAAAGAAAAGACGGCTTTCAGCGTTGGAGATGGTCTATGGCGATTCATCGTAATGCCCTTTGGATTATGTAATGCTGCTGCCATCTGCCAAGAGACTTATGGACCAGGTATTAAAAGGATTACACTGGAAGACCTGTTTGGTGTACCTCGACGATATCATCCTATTGGGTAAAAACTTTTATGAACACCTTAAGAACGTTGAAGAAGTTTTCCAACGGTTAGCTAGCGCTTGTCTAAGGCTGAGCCCAAGGAAGTGTTCTCTGTTTAAAAAGGAAGTAAACTACTTATTACACAAAGTAACAACGGAAGGCATTTGCACAGCTATCGAAAAGATGGAGGCAGTAAAGTATTGGTCCCGTCCTAAAAATTTACACGAATTGCGGAGTTTCCTTGGACTGCGTACCTATTATCGACGATTTGTTCAGAATTTTGCGAGCGTAGCTAGTAGCATCCATGAACTCATGAAAAAGAACAAAGCATTTGAGTGGAATAAAGAACAGGAAGCGGCTTTCTAAACTCTGAAGAAACGGTTATGTACTGCGCCAATGTTAGCATATCTGTGCTAGTGGATATGCAATAGAAGGCGTCCTATCACAAGACATTGACGGGTAAGAGAAAGTGGTGGCGTATTATAGCCAGACGATAAGTATGCCAGAGAAGAATTATTGTGCAACTCGGAGGGAATTACTGGCGTTGGTAAAGACCATCCAACATTTTCATAAGTACCTATATCGTCAGCGATTTTTAGTAAGGACAGACCATGCAGCATTAAAATGCCTTCTACAGTTCAAGAACCCAGAGGGACAGCTGGCACGGTGGATTGAGAGACTCCAAAGTTATGACTTCTCTACAGAGCATCGCAAGGGTAGTAGTCATGGAAATGCTGATGCGATGTTCCGTCGTCCTTGTAATTTAGAATGCAGATATTGGTCAAAAGCTGAAGCCAAAGAAGTCAATATAGATGTCCGATTAATGACAAGGATATCGACAGAAGACTGGGACCCGAAAGAACTACGAAAATGTCAACAGGAAGATCAAGATCTGAAACTTGTAATGCATAGAATGGAACTGAGCAAACGTCCAACCAGAGAAGATATAGCTGCAGAAAGTCCAGTCGCAAAAGCATATTGGGCACAGCGGAACAGTTTAAAGTTGGTGTCTGGCTGTTTACAACGAGTATGAGAAAGCGGAGATGGGCAAAGCTCCCGAGCTCTTATGATTATTCCGAAAGTAAAAATTCCCGAAATTCTCAACGAGCTGCACAACGATCCATATGGAGGGCACATGGGAATTATGGAAACCTTGGAAAATGTAAGACAAAGGTTTTACTGGGTTGGTTGTCGTCAATCAGTTACGGAGTGGATTGCCAATTGTGCCGAGTGCATCGCAGCGAAAGGGCGGATCCAGGAGACATGACCAGATAAAGTAGTATAATTCAGGGTCCCCATTCGAGCGAATTGCCATGGATGTAGGTAGTCCATTTCCCACCAGTAAACTAGGAAACAAATATGTTTTGGTAGTCATGGACTCTTTCAGTAAATGCCCAGAAGTATACCCGATTCAAGAGGCTGAAACGATAGCGGACATACTCAACAACTGGATAACGAGATATGGTGTTCCTAGAGAATTACATTTTGATCAAGGGAGGAATTTCGAATCAGCGTTAATTCGGATGTGCCAAAAACTGGGTATACGAAAAAACACGTACAACTGCGGGACATGCGCAGTCCCCTGACATGGTAGAAAGATTCAATTAAACCTTAGAAGAAAAGTTAAGGAAGGTGGTAGATAAGTTCCAAGATTGGGATACTCATTTATCCATGTTCCTGGTGGCTTACATGTCTGCTATACACGAAACAATTGGGCAGACTCCAGCGAGCGTAATTTTTGGAAATGACCTTCGGTTACCGATTGATTTGAAGTTCGGAATTAACCCCAATGGTGGAAGGAATGCCAAGGAAACCAACAGCACCCTAAAAGATGGGATGAAAGAAATACATTCTATGGTGAGACAGTGCACCCCAATCAAGAATAAAGAAAATGAAAGTAAAATATGACAAGGCAATGAACTCTGAACGGTTTGCTGAAGGAGACTGGGTGTTGTGCATAACCTACAACGGAAGAAAGGCTTATCTCCTAAATTAGCGAAGTTGGGAAGGACCATACCAAGTTGTCACACGATTCAACGATGTGGTATATCGTACACAGACTATTGGAAGACCAAGACCAATCAAATGGAGGTAGTTCATTTAGAACGGCTTACAGCGTGTGGCACCGCAAAAATGGATAATCGGGACGTTCAAACTTAGATGGAGGGCACTATGGCGAATACAACTCCAGAATCAACCAGATATCGAACTTAGTAGTTGCCAGAATGTTCGAGTGATGATCTGTGGGTAACGATCTACTATATAAGGACTGCCTGAGTGGTAGTAAGACATAGTTCGGATAATAGTACTGATAAGTATAAGTACAAGTGAATTATAAATAAGCTGGAATATTGAGTAACAAATGTCAACAACAAAACAAATAAAAATAACTTCGATCGGCAATCTTCCTCGATACATTTACATGAAGTATAAATTTTCGGCGAATTTCGAAAGGAAGTTCTGTGGTGTGTCGTCAAATTATGACATTGTTTGCAATGCTATTTGGGGTTGTACGCCGATGATGCAAACTGTATCGATAGTTCAAGTTAACCCAATCCACTGGTCTGCGAACTCTTCTCTACTCAGAAAAAGAAAAATTAAAGCACTTTTGTTTATAATAGTTGCTTGTCAGTCTGCAAAGCCACGTTCACTCACCGTAGTTTGAACCGCAATTCTAAAAATAAATATAATTTAGCTACACCAAATTAGATTTTAATTATTGCAATTTATTTGATTCGGCGATGTCGTACCGCCGTTGCTTGACGAACAAGCAACATCGTATGTTAATTTCATTTGCATTTTATGAATTACCAAAGTAAACTAGCTATTTTTCGTTTTGTATGTTTAGTATTACCGAAGGAATTACTTACTTCCATCTAAATTGTTATTAGAATAAAATTTAATCATGTTATTAGTATTAATGAATTTAATTAAATGTATGCACTCTTCAAGGAATTTCCAATAATTATAATTCAAATTTTTGACTTACCGTAAACATTTCTTCACATTATATTCCCATGATCATTTGAAAACTACAATTCACTTATCTTATATTTTCACTAAATGCTCAATTGTTCACAACATCTTGCACTAAATAAAAGTAAACCCGAATCACGGCCATTGTACGGTCAATTAGACAACACAATTTTATAAATAGCGTAAAGCACGAGCGAAATACTTGGAACATATCGTATTATATATAAACTATAGTGTGTTTCGTTGGTAAAAGAACATCTTAATGAAGGTATATTTACGGTTCTAATACGAATCAACCTTCTTTAAGCCGACTTTACGCAACGTGGGAATAAATGTAATTGAACCATTAACTAGACATTTACTGTATTAAGATCAATTGCAATATTTGTGTTGGGGGTATGAACAATATAAAGTATTCAGTTAATAGTTCAGTTACAGTTATACCACTTTCTTACATTCTACAAAGGAATTGTATTTTCAACCAACCTTGTGCGTCACTGTTTCCTTGGTCCGCCACATCCACGTATGAGGTGTCTGTGAATGACGTTTGCTGTTGTTTCACCAAAGCTTTTGATGTCGTTGCATTTACGCCGCCACCTGATCCTGTTCCAGTTTGTACCGGCGTCGCACCTGCAGGCGTATCGTCATTTTCAGTAAAGTAGCTTTCGTCATACCGAAGCTCTCCATAAGAATCATCTTCTACATAAGTGGCCTCATTTTCGCCTCCTTCTACATCTCCCGCATCTTCTGCGTAGTCTGGTTCTGATTTCGTAGGCAACTCTATTGGCAAGTCTATATATTCGGGCTCACTATGTTGTTGCTGTACTTGTGTTTTAGTCTCAGAGGCAGGGGCAGGAACAACAGCTGTTTGTACAGTTAGTTGTTGAGTTCCGGTCGACACATCAGTTGTGTCTAGTGGATCAATTGTACTTTTGGTGCGTTTAATGTGGGGTCCACTTCCAATACTTCGCGCTGGTCGCTTATGCGTAACAACAGTTGCAGTGGCGGTGGTGGTTGTAGCGATTTGTTGAGGTGCTATATGCGTTTGACTTTGAGTCTGCAAATGTTGACTTTGCGGTTGAGTAACGACTTGTTGCGCTGCAGGAGCCGCCGTTGTTTGTATGACAATCTGAGTTTGCTTATCATCGCCAGAATCTTCCACAGATTCTATTTTAAACGAACGAGAATTTGATGCCCGTTGGCGGATGCGCGGCGAAGAAATTTGTTGAATTTGGGGTGAAGGTGTGGAAGGTTCCGCTGGCGATTGTGATGGTGGTGGATCGCTCTATTAAAGAAGAAACATTTTATTATATTACTTGAACACTACATTTTGATGTGTGGTAAGTACACAACACATTGCTAATTTTCAACTAGTATAACTTTTTTTTTTTTTTTACTTCCAAAAAATTTTAATGCAAACAAAATGAAAGGATATTTAATTAAAATCTATATATTACATTTGCCTTAAATTTCATATGAGTCGAGTACAGTTTCGTACAGATCCATACACAAATGCAAATGTAGACATTTTAATTGTGTGTATATAAAAAATGGCGCAAAAACAAAGCGTGTTCTGAACAAATAGCATTTTTTTGTGCTTTCCATTTTTTGATGTTACAAACATTTGATATTGATACTTACATCTGTCAAACCTTTTATTTGAAGAGCTTCTGCTGTACTAATAAAAGCTGGTAAAGCTTCTTGCTTTACGTTCACTTCACCACAATACATAAATTGTATAAGATCTTTAAGTGCTGTATGAGATACATCCTTGAGAAAAACTAGGGAAATAAATACAAATTAATACCTTGGAAAAAAAAATTTCTTCAGAGGGAAATTTTACACTTACCAAAAGCATGTTGATTGGCCGGCATCTGGGTGAACATTTTGCGAAAATAGGGCGAGCACACAGATAAGACTAAACGGTGCGCTTTGACAAACTGCCCTTCTGCTGCTAGCGTCACGTCCACTAAGTCACCACGGCATAGCGACTCATGAAAACCAGCGGACAAATTGCTGTTGAAATTATTCCAACACAGAGAGAATTGCTCGTCGTCCGCCATGTTGGCTGACACAATACAACTAAATTCGTCGTCTGATCCGATGTGTTTGCTGACACAAATCGATAAATTTGTGTATGTACCAAGTATTGAATATTCTAGAAAACATTGATTTTAATGATTACAATCAAAAATTAGAGATTCCATTATTTCGACTCATTGCCTATTACTTTGTTTATACAAAAATAAAACCAGTTTTTTTTTGTAAGAAATAAAAACTGGGAAATTATTTTTGCTTCAAACAAAATTTTAATGTATCTGGGGTATTATCAAGAAAACTCACAATTTATAAAATCATTACAAAACTGCTTTCTATAAACTTGCAGAATTACTTTAACTTTTGATACACTTTAAATTACTTTACAAAAACAGAATTAGATTAAGGGCAGCCACAAACCGTTCTCGGTTAAAATACGAATGAAATCCAATTTCGACCAAACGCTTGGCGTTGTGTGCGTTTCATCGAAGTATTACATTTCCGTAACTGAAAATTTTAGAAGCTTCATTTTGATTGGCTAACGCTTTTATCAGGGTTGCATTGCTTGTTGCCAGATTAATAAGCTTGAATACAGTCACTTAAATAAAAAAAAAATTTAGGATTTTATGTAGAACTTTTAGTTTGCGTATATACACAGTTAAAATATGATTAATATAACATAATTTCAAAGAAAAAAAAACAGCAATTAATTGTTAGTGGTTTTTGGGGAATTGTTATCATGAATTGTAATGAGGGTATTATTGCGCAATTTATGCTTATATCAACTTTAAATCCGGATCTCAAAATGTTTAAAAAGAGAAAAAAAATGTTATTTTTTACGGGAATAGTAAATTTGATACCGAATAATTACGAGTATATAATTCATTCGATTTTACGTCACTAATGTCAAGACTCTGAAACAGTCGACAATTATTTAACATCCGATATCCAACCGTAATTTTCATTTCCACGTATTAATTTATTGCTTTGATATTATAAACACATATTTTACTTAAATCTTGTTTATTTTTAGGCATATTAAATTATGTTTTTTGCGAGTGCAAAATGAGAGTTGCTTAAAATTTACATGTATTGCGACAAGGTTGACTTCCAATGCCAAACTTCACTTTGTACCGTGATACTTGCGTTTTCGAATAGTGCTCTTTTAATCTATGAAAGTTGAATTTTTGTGGGGCATATTTTCAGATCAATATGAAAATGCATTCTGTACAAACGTATATGGAGATACCTATATGTATATGTAGGTACGTTTTTTAAGCTGAACAATGTATGTTGTTAGTTTTGACGAAGAAACGGCATAATTTCGGCAAAATATCTCTACAAAGCAAATAAAATAACAAATTTGTTGAGATAATAAAGATTTACTTCATGTGAAATAATTTTTATTAAATATTTACTCTTTTATGCCCAATAGTTTTTACACTTCTTTTCTTACATAAGTATATAAATACATAAACATATGTTATTAACTTTATGCTATTATGTCTATAGTACATACATTCCCTACCACATACTTTGTATCTAACATATTTCAAAAAGTTTATAAATTCTTTAAACAAGGGGAAAAGTTATGTTCATCATGAAAATTAGTGTATGAGTGTAATCACAATATAGGTGATCGATTTATGTATTTGCAGATATTTAAAATTTGAAAGCATATGGTAAACGCAAAATTTGGTTGGGAGTTTTATGGTAAGCCACTTTTGCTAAATTTATAATTTTTCCAAATTTATTTCTATATGTACATGTAACACCTGCATTATTTTTACCTACTCTATATATGTATGTACATACATATGGAAAATTTAATACTACAACTTCTTCTTTGGCGCCAAATCCCAAGTCGGCCTAAGCTTTACGTTTAAGGCCCACCATGCAGAGTGTAAAGAATATAACTATCCATACTGACATTACTATAAATCCATTGTACACTTGCCAATTTGTAATTGACCAGCCTTTCTCTATAATGTTTCGTGCTGAAATAGATGGGATCGTAAACGGAAAGAATAAAACAATGTCTTGTAGAGATTTCGGCATTCCTTCCAGTGGCCATAACAGTCCTTAAAATTAAAATAGTTTTAAATAATTAATGATATACATTTGTATATTTATCTCTCGGACTATGTAAATACTCAACTACTCACCACAAAGAATTATCATTGGATAAAATGCGCCAGTGGCCACGAAATTCGCTTCTGTGTGCGATTTACAATACACCGATATGAGCAAACCTTGAAATAGTAAATTTTTATTTTAAACATTTACATTTACAACAACATAAGAAAAGTGATGTGTAATAAGACGATGCGCTTACCGAAAAGCATTCCACAAAATGCCGTCATTGTCAGTAAGCCAATTAGTGTTGCTGTATCACCTTTGTTATAAGTGTCAAATACCAATCCAATATACATTATAACCTCAAAAGATTGGAATGCCATTATAATGAGTTGTGTGAGTAGATGCGCCCACAGCATTTCCATGGCAGAAACTCCAGCCACCAATGTGCGATCCCACACACCATCCATACGCTCCGAAATGAAGACGGCTGCAGTCATCAATGTGGCCAAAAAGAACACCATACTACCATCAGCAAATGGGTATGTACGCGTATACATAATATGTACAAAGAAAATTTTATATGAATGGCAATTAGCAATAAAATGTTGCACCAAACACTTTCAGTTTTTTCGAATTGAAAAATAAGGGGTGGAGACTTACGTCATGACAACACCAGGCGCCACGTATTGCTGAAATTCTATATCAAACGAACCATAAACGGGTTCCTGAAATTGTATAGGAATATTTCCCAAGCCAGCTGGAAGATTGCAATCAGTTAACACGTTTTTCACAAAAGAACCAAAACTATCGCGTAATTTGCGCTCAATAAAGTATCCAATTTGTTGATCTTTCATTTGGTAAAACAATATAAAAGATTAAAGAAATAAATTAAATTAATAAAAAAAATCATAATTATTAGTACAATTAATTTTTTTAGGTATTGCAAGGTTGTAAAAATACTCTGAACATGAATCTATATAACAATTTAAAAATAATATTTGCATTCATTATTTGTAATTTTAAATTAAACCAATATGAAGGTCGAGAAATTTTATTTACTCTTTATAGGTGACTTAACAAATCTACATATTTCTTGCAGTAATTGTGCATCTGCTTAAGCCTAATTACCTGTCATGTCAATGTGTACACTAAGCTCGGAATTTTCCACTGCACCGTTATCTGCGTAACGCCCCTCCTCCATTCGCACTCTCATTGATTCAGAGAAATTACTGGGAAACATAATATAACCCAGGACTTCAGTGCGCTTAGCGGCATTATAAGCTTCTTCCTCTGTTTTATAGTAAACCTAGGCAAATATAGTTATATGCATACATAAATGTGGATATCTAATAGCACGACTTATGGACTCCCTCATTGGTTTTTATTTCAGAATAATATTTTCATAATTAGCTAATTGTTTCAACTTTAGTTTAAAGTTTAATAGAAAATATGGACAAATACATACTCTCTCAGCGATGCCATCACCCAACTCGATTATATATCGACACGATATCTTTTCAAATTCGCATGTGTCATTGTGATTAAAAACAGTCCTTAAATTCTGATCAAAACATGTAGCATAATCATTTACTTCACCAGTGACGATACCAAGTTTTAGGTTTGTTGGTGTTTTGCCAATGGCTAAATAAAAGCATGTGAGCTGAATTAATGGAAAGAACAGCATAAATATTATTCCACTGAAATAGAACATACAATTTAGATTAAAAACCAAACTTCTTAAATAGTATTGTCTATTTTCTCTCTCCACTTACGATGGCTGCCGGAATAGTTGCACAAAATTTTTTGTCATCAAAGCTTTAATTCGACCGCGTGTTGTGAAAAATATTCGCTTTCTATTCTCGGTTTCTTGTTCACAACAATGACCGCCTTGATCAGTTGGTTGTGTTTTGTTGTAGTTTTCGTCGACCAATGGTGGTTTTTTGCACATGTCGTTGGGTTCTGGCAAGGTCGCGTCAATTACTTCTACTGAATGCATTATTGCAGGCGGTTGGGAGGTGTTGATCGTGTTGGGTTGCACTATGTCTGAGTCACCTTGCTTTTGGCTCAATATTAGAAAGGCATCCTCAATAGAATTGCACTCAAATTTTATCATTATATTTATTGGAGTATCTTCCGCTAATAGAACACCATTTCGCATTAAGCCAATCTAAAGGGAAATATATTTACATATATTATATTTATATCGTTTTCGGTTTATATTAATTTACGCAATTGGCTTTTTTCGCCTCTTCTATATAATGTGTAGTAATGATCACAGCCATTTTGCTATTCCGAGTGCTCTCCACAAGAAAGTCCCATATTCTGGTGAAAAAAAAAAACGAAATTTTATAAAAAAAAGAAGTAAGAAAAAGTTAAGATGCATCCGTATATTACATATTCTGTCAATTTCTTAGCTATAATGTAATAACGGAAATCATTAAAAGGAATATGGGGGATCGTTCAGTACTTTCAAACCTATTTGATCTATTTTAAGTACAAGACTAATACGCATATTGTTAGAAAAATATGCTCATTTATTTCACTTTGATATTACGCAAGTTGACCGATATATAAATAAAATCAGTCAAACATTTAAGGAGATTTCGACCTGTTTTGATGAGAATTGTTACAAGTTAGAGGTACTATTTGTCTTCTCTTTTCGAGATCTTGAGATTGATGCTTGATTCATCTATTGTAAAATAAAAAAAATCTGCTGGATATTAAAAATGGCGGTTTTACCAATTTTCAAACTGTAAAAGTAGGCGTACCATATCCATTGCCCAACTTTTACAGGATAGAGGATCTTTTAGGATTTTTTAAGGATAAATTTAATAGGAGGATGGGCTGGGATAGGAGAATAAGGAGGTGGGCATGGGTGTGATTATTATCTGATTTCACCCATTTAAAAGTTAAATCCCGGAATGCTAGAGAGAAATGTTTCTTTTAAAATTTGTTAACATTGTTTTAAAAACTTGAGAGATATGCATATTCATCTTTTATAAAGTGTAGCCAATCCCATTTTGCGAAATTTTTTACACCGCAGAATCCCATCTCTATTACAATCCACTGTACCAAATTTATAACGTAATTTAGTACACAATTATAGCACTTTCCACATATTCCACATATTCCTTTAATTAGTGATATTTAGTGTTTGTGTTTCTATCAGGATTTCCTTTTTGACTATCGATATTTTAATACAAATCATTATATCAATTTGCTCAGTATCGATAAGTTGGAAATAACAGAGGATAAATATATGGTATAATAATTCCACTCGAATACTTACTTCTCACGTAGCATAGGATCCAAACCCACCGTCGGTTCGTCTAGTATTAGCAATTCCGGTTCGTGTATCATGGCGCAAGCGAATGAGACTCGTCGTTGCTGACCCCCGCTACAATTCTTCACAAGCTGCCGTGGTGGTGGTAGTTGCAATAGTGAACGTAATATTTTGAATTTCTCCCGAATCTGTTCTTCCTTCAATCCATAAATACGTCCGAAATAGAAGATGGTCTCTTTTACTGTCATCTCATCGACAAGGGCGATTTCCTGTTTTATAAATATAAAGCAATTTGTGTAGAACAAAAGAAGTTTAAAAATATTTGAACGTTTTGAAATGAACTAAAAACCAGAAGCGTAATGCTTCCTTATATAATTCGTAAAGGACAAAAGTTATTTTTGATCAAAGAGAGAACTTGAAATTATTATGGAACAAAATATTTTAGAACTGAAACTACCCAAAAAGCAAAATTTTGAGAACTTCCGCTACTATGATTATTTGATGACTCTATGTTCTAGATAGAGATACCTCAGAGTGCTACCCACCTGAGGCATATAGCCAATACGAGCACCTGGAATGCCACTGCCTGGTTGTCCAGGCTTCATGCCTAGAACGGTGATATCGCCACTATTAAGCTGACGCTGGCCGACTAAACAGGAGAGTAGTGTAGTTTTGCCGCAGCCTGAAGCACCAAGAAGACCATATCTGTGGATTGTAAAAAGAAAAAACAACAACAACGACATTCATATAAACAAGGTCTTAATAGAATGATTGAAGTATGGAATCGTACTTACATTGAACCGCGCATTACATTCATATTCAAGTAGTTGAGAATAATTTTGGGATTTGATTTACTGCCATAGTATTTGTATCCGTTGCGCACCTCTATGGCTGCCATATTGACCGATTTTTTGTGCTTATTTATATAAAATTTCGCTAAGTTTGGTTTATGTTTACTTATACTCGTACATATAGATGACTGGCTGGAAATATTGTTTTGGACCAGTGTGAGCCAGCTATATGTAAGAGTTTGATAAGAAGGTGCGGATATATAAATATGCACGTAGCTGTAATCTGATGTAGGTGTTGGTATGCTGCTGGAGACGTTGACGTTTATGTGGTGCTCACACTGGCTTTAGAATAGTCGACGGCATAAATTATTCAGACCGTGTACAAACTGGAAAAAATAACATACAAAACAGGAACCACATAAGAAATCGATGAAAGCCGACTGTAGCTTAGCAAGTGCTGATTTAATTTCACTATATTCATACATAAGAAAACTTTATACAGTTCGATAAAAAAAATGTATATAGAAAATAACGATATATTTTGTTGACACAAAAGGAGAATTATAAATACATACATACATTCATATATGGAGTAAAAAATTGTGCTTTTATAGATATCATTGGAAACGTATCAGTGGAAAAACTCGATGAGGTAAAAATTAGTTAAATTGTAAACCATTACTAAAACTGAATAGCAAATTTCCGGGCAGATTACTTGAACACATCTAGTATACAGAAGTTTGCCATTTAGAAAAAATGCTTTGAATAAACAAGAAGTGTTAACAAAAATGCATGTGTGCATAACTTTAAAACAAATGTGAAAAGTTAGTTGCATTTTTATACTCCCGTAGCAATACAGTTTTGTCCAGCTAACGGTTGTTAGTAACACCAAAATTAAAAAAGATAGATATAAGGTTATATATATCAATATGTTCATTTGTAATTTCGTCTTGTCTGTTTGGCTTGAGTGAAAATTGCGATATCGGAATAAAATTGGGCACAAAGTTGAATACCACACCCTCATGTCATGGTGTGAAAATGGAGGAAATAAGGTATAATATCCACGGATAGTTGCTATATTAAATTTATATTGCACTACGGATGTGATATCATCCACTTCAAGGTTAAAAATTTTTAACTCAAAACCGCTTAGCTAATTTTGGTATGTAATATAGAAAAAATCGGACCCAACCATGCTCACTTTCCATAGATCACCATTTTGAATGTTTTCAGCTCAAATTTTAATAAATTTAGCTAAACAAAAACAATGGTCGAATTTGTACTGTTTACATCGGTCAATACGTGAGATACTTTATTAGGAAGGCTATAAAGTCAATAGTAAGTACATATCGGTTAGAGTGTGGGATATCTCAATTAACCGAAGTGAGAGAGTGTCGATTAGCATAATGCGATAATGTGATACTGTACCAAGCTGTACTGTAACATTATTAATATAACGAATATACTGATTTCTGTTGGTCAGGTTGACTTTGTAGTAGATGCTTTGGATACCTCTTTATAAAACCAAGTGAGCAGGCTTCCTAAAACTTAAGATAAGTACCAAAATACGATACAGATACCTCGAAATACTTTTAATTCTTACAAATTACTAGCATATCTAATGCTTTGACGTGCTCAATTTTAGCCCTTCCTTAAATTTTTGTTAACAATTTATTTCTAAGGTGCGATCCGCAAGTTGTCTATTTTAATTATTATCAAGTGCGTATTTGCATGCAATTCGAAATTTGAATATTATCGCCCTCGGAATACCAATTCAACTTTAGACAGACGATATAATCAACAAATATTTGTTCTTTGCCTAACTATTTTTGCTCATGAATATTATTTTGCAATACTGTGTGCGTGTTTAGTGCAACTGAGATTTAGAATAAATAATGAAATAAGATAGATGATAGATAGATTTGTTTACATAGGCACATACGTGAATATATCCTACATAGGTTCTGGTTTTTTAATTCTTAAACAATTAATATTCCAAATGTGTTCGTTTAAGGAAAGGTTCATTATTTGCATACTTGCGACAAAATACATGAATATATATATACAAATATGTGTATGTGTGTATATATATTTGTCAAATCAGCGCTCATATTGATGTATATAAGTGGATAAATGTCTCTCGGAAGTATAAATAATTTATTCATTAAATTTTGCAACTAAATGTGCATTTGTTAATTTTTAAGTTTTTGTTAACACATACATTTAGATGAACAGCTTACCTACATGAACATTAAGATTAATTTCGTAAACAATTTTTGTTATAGCAGGTAATTTATTTCTCGTTGGCGGATTTCACTATAGTTCTTTGGAACATACATAGAAACTAACGAAGTCGACTATTCTAATTAATATATATATATATATGCATCTACGTATGTAGTAACACACTCCCAAACACAAATTATACATGAGGAAAATAGTTTTGTTCATTTAATGGTTGTTTGTAACACTTCTAATATTTGAGATCTAATTATTTTAGATGAACGTGACGAATTGATTTTGTTTATATATCCGGTCGTATGTCTTTCCATGTGGTAAGGTGCGTTAAAATCAGGATTCCCAAGAGAAACAAATAGGGTTTTACAATTTTTAAAATCTTTAATATAGGCATCTCATAAGCTTAGGTCCAGAAGCAACGTTCAGCGTTCTTTTGACTTGAAAAACTTATATCGGAAGCATTTTATCTTAGTATAGAGGTAAGCGCTAATTTTGTGTGGTTGTTGTAAATCCGTGTTATTATATTCTCTCTTGTTATTTCAAAACACAAATATCTAATGATTTTGGAGCGCTTCACTGAAAGATTGTGCGAAAAATTTAAGAGTATATATTCTAACTGCCATTACAAGTTTTAACAAAACTTTGTTAATTAAAAGGGCGAGATTTTAATAACTATGATTTTGGTTATGGCAATAACGGTATGTTCAAAACATTCACATCGCAAAAACAATTTAATATATGCAATTTCCAGTTTATAGTTAGCTGTTATATATAAAACGAAACAAATTCGATACTGACATTAATTTTCCGCTCATCAATTATTATTTTTTGTTGCATATTTAATGCATGCAATTTTTGTATGTATATATGCGATTATATTTCTTAACAGTTCTTATTCATATAAAATAATTAGTGTCATGGGTAGATGTTTGCACAAATACCAAGCAACATAAATACACACGCTCAGCAAGAAGAATCGTTAAGAGGAGGTTGTGAGCTTGTCTTTGGCTATTTATTTTACACTCTTATAAATTAGTCACTTGTCTACATGACAAAACCATCGAAAAATCTGTAGCGCTAATAAACTGCTTCTGGTTTTACCAATCGCTGTTGCGGTTGCTGTTGCTGTTACTCTCTGCCAGTTAATAAGCACACTGGTTGCTCCAGCGCGCCAAACTATGCTCGTTCAGCTGCGCCTCGGCACATTTTCGACATTTATAGTATTGCATAAAACTAGCTGGTGGACCGGCACGGTAGCGCAATGCTGATATTACAAACCTGCTGTCAACCTTGGATGGTTCATTTATTTTTTACTTCGGACCATTCAGTCCATTTACCTGTTGTGATGCGTCCACATTCATATGTGACTGTATAACTGTATTTACATATGTAGATGTGCAAGCGCACGCACCAAGTGTTTTACATTTTGAGACTTATGATACCCTTTGATTTTGTTATATGAATGTATGTGTGTATATATGTCTTAGCTGGTTGCTTATTTTACTTTTATTACAACGAATTTTTGTAATGCCTGCATTTTATTGAATGCCATTCAATACCAAAGTCTCTTATGGGTTAATCGCTTTTGCAGTCTTTGCATCTCTTCGTGGTTAAACTAATTTTTTTGTTTGTAAGTTGACCTCGTAACTCTCTTTTACTTTAACCAACGCACCAAAGCCACTCTGCCGTCTTTTGTATGTATATACATACAAATGCTCATGCATTCATAAATAAGCAAATTGTTTGACTTTGTAAGTGAATATTTACATTCAAATATTAATTGCATTCGCTTTTCGGTTAACTTGTCTTGATTACTTCATTTTCTTGGAGGGTTAATGTATTAGTTCTATTGCATTTGTTGTAACACAATTCGTCAAGAGTTTTTGTGCATAGAGTTTTTTGCTTTTTTGAACAGGTAATTAAAAATTGAAATGGCGTTTGCGGGGGGTCTAGATATGAAAATTGCTCAACTTGATTTTTGGTTGAAATAGTAATTAAGTAAATAATGGTTGAAATCGTTAAAAAATTATATATGCATGCATATCTATATATAAATGTAAGGCTATAGTAATAACATACACTTAAGCGAATATTTGGGTTAATATTCGTATGTGCAATAAATTGGGATTTTCCGACTATGTACTTTCTTACACAAATATTCGCATGTATATAGATTTAATGGCGCGATTTTCGTCGATTTGATGCATGTTTGCCTGCTTTCAGCGATTGTTATTGAAAAAAAAATTTTTTGTATTGGTCAGCACAAAGATCGAACGCATGTCCTGCGTTTGGGTAGAACAATTTAGTATGCTACAAAATTATTTCTGAATGCCTCACGAAATTAAATATTTTCGATTTGTTTATTTTGTATTTTAATGTTCTTACATTCTGATGTGGGTTACTGCCACCTATTTACATTAAAAATATTTTTTAAATGCCTAAGATAATTTTGTCGCTGATAAATTTATGAATATTAACAAAAATAAGTACTCTGTTGCATTATGGTGGCAAAGTAGATAACCTCTGTTGTTTGAGAAACAAAAAATGTTTTGGTAAAAAAGTAGTAACAATACTCTCATAATTTTTTATATAATCAAAAATAAAATTTTTGTATATTTTATTACATCGCTTTATCGCTTTAAAATTAGGCTCTAATCCAGAGCATCAACAGCTCTAATCCACAAGCTTTCCGGGTGACTTGGCAATTAGAGAGTAAATAAGTTATACTCTCAAGTGTTAGAAATATGTCAAGATATGACAAACGTTAAATAAATCTGTCGCTGTTTTGTTTTCGTCTCATTGGGAAACGTTTTGAGTGGTTTTAAGTCATCTCAGAACGTCTAATGCAATTTTATGGGAAACTCGGGGGCATAATGAGAACTTGTAGAAAATATGTACTCTATTCCTCTCTGGAAAATAAGTATATTAAGTAGGGTTTGCAATGAATCAATAGTTAAATAAAATGAGCTCAAACTAAAAATTAAAAAGTATTAATTTCTACAAAAATTTTTATATCTATCAAATTAGTGGTAAATCAAATTATGAATCGTTTTTATTACATATGTAAATATACCTATGTATATACGCATGATCTATTATATAAAATAGCTGTGTAGTATGTCTAAATAAATACCCTCCAAGGTCAGTTATTACGAGTATGGTTGTGCAACTGCAATTACCAAGAAAACTAAAAAGAAGAAAGAAACAACGTAAATAAATGGAGGCGCTTCTAATAATTTCTCAGCAATCGCATTGAATTTTCGAGCGTACGCAAATTAATGTGTGTATTCAAATTTTACGATATTCACTTTGTCTAGGTGGGCTGCAAGCGCATGTTTGGTAAAAAAGTGATTAAGATACGTCACAGTCGTTATTATTATTCATATTTTCCACTTACTGACACGGAACGATACGAATGCATGTAAGGATTAGCTTCACAAATACATACAGATATATATTTTGATTAGCTCAGTCATTGCATCGAAACCCATTATGCATGCGATAAATAAAATGTAAGAAGAATAATCATTGTAAAGCAAGAATTTAAAAAGTGCCTATTAGTTTATTTATTTAACTGAATCTTCTTTTCGAAGCGTTACCAACACATTAGTTGGCAACGTTAAAATTATCTGTGCCGATGCCCCAAAACGCCTCTTAAGTGATTACTGGTATGAGAATGGAAATAAAACCGCAAAAACTCAAAATAAACAAATAAATAACCAAAGTTATATAAACAAAGTGGATGGTAAGAAACGCGTTTGCTTCGGTGTTGTGAGGCAGGACTGGTAAAATTGCACTCGTATGTGGAACTCACAGTGGAGTCGTCTGCATGCTACTAACTGTGGCATGAGCACCGTCACAACATGCTGAGCAACCGAATGGAGTTCGCACATTACTCAATATGGCTTTGTTGTGGATTGTGGTTAGTGGCGCGCTGGCGCGCTGGCGCTGCAATAATAGTCCGCACCGATATTGCCAAAGTAGTTGTAGTGGGTAACTGCTGGCTGCTGCTGCATGGTGGAAGGCGATGGTCGTGGTGGACAAGTGTTTTTGAAGCATTGTATTACACCGAATGGTGTTTAGTTTTGCCGTTTCATAAAAGGTGCGTTCCAAAGATAAAAGAAGTTTTTAAGAAAAAATTGAATAATTGCATAAATAATGACAGCTCTGTCTAGTGAACTCGAAAAGTTCTTGTACGTCTCAGTCTGCTTTAATTGTAAAACTACCGCTATGCTTGTTTTTGTAATAATGTTTAAGATAATAACTTTATTTAATAATTTAATTAACCATTTTTTCAAAAAGACAGGAAATGGGATTCAGTATGACGAGCAAATTCATAAAGCTGCCCAAAAAATTTTTTTCCTAATTTTTGAAAATTTTTTAATTGCATACGTACCAGCAAGTTAAAAAGTTAAAGTTGAAGTTTTTATTAAAAGCTGACTTTTGTACTATTCTCAAATAAAATCGCAATGTGATCTGCAATTATAACCTTAAGTGCTAAAATAGAAATACTATATTTTCGGTTTACTGTGGAATACACCTTTCCTTCCCCTAGTTAATTTCTTTACATTTGTAATGTATGTTTTGGCTTCACCATCTGACATATAAGGAAGTCAAGCGACATTTGTACATACTTGCATACATATATATATAATCAAATGACTATTCATTTGCTACGTTTGCGAATGGAACAGACAACATTAAATTTTGGGATTTTTCCTGTTTGCAATTAATGTTGACATTGTAGAGCTTCAATGGCAAAACAGCTGTAAAATCCTGTACACGCATACATATTTACATTTGTAGGAAACTAAGCTATCAAGACAACATCAGTATATAATTACCAGAATATGTAAATAACAGAATAAGTATGCCGATTTGTAATTTAAGTATTTCTTGAAGCGGAATACGAATCTGACATATCCTTAATTTTGATTTATAGATACCTACATATTTGATGGGTAAGAAAATTACAATTAAAATCAGCTTTTGCACAATTTTTACACAGTAGTTTGTGGAACATAAGACAGTTTCATCTGACTTGCTGAACACACAAAAACAATATGAACATTTGTAGGTATGTATATGTATGTAAGTGTGCTGGGGCTAGCACCACTAACACTGTAAAAGAAACAGCAACTTGCTGCGACGCACACCCAAACATTTTTATGGAAAAAATTAACACAATTTGTAATATTTGCTATTCCACTTTTTCAACATAAGCACGTAATTTTTGGATAATCAGCAATTCGAAGCACAAATAGCAGCACTAGCACTAGCACATAAATGCGAAATCACCAACTCACTTGCATCCAGTTTGTGACTTAAGTCTTTTGTTTTAGCGCCGCTTTGTCATCTACAATCAGTAAACGAATAAGAGCCTTAAAGTAGTGTGCTAAAACACACTACTAACAACAGGGTTTTTGAATATATTTTTCAGTTCGAAAGTTAGAATCTTCATTACACTAAAATTTCGTATGTGACTGTTATTTATTTTTGCAACACTCACTATTTACAACAGTTTATTCAAAAACTTTTGATCGTCTCAAATGTATATATTTATATTTTTTTGCATACCATAAAACCAGATGATTTAACAATTCCTTCACTTCCTTTACACCAACAAAAAACTACAACGGTTGCAATTGCGCACCGTGCAAAACTTCGCGTTTCAGAGACAATTCGTAACTGAAACCAAGCGATCGCGCAAACGACTGGCATACCGTGGCAAAATCTGCTGTTAAATCACAATATTGCTTCCACTTAGCGAAAAGCGCACCCGTACATACATATATCTACCTTCGATCCATACCACATGGATACAAATATAATAAATGTATATGTATGAATATGTATATATGTACATGTGTAAACAAATGTCCAAGTTTTACTCACTCTCAATTGCAAACAGTAAGTCATAGGAGTAAACTAATATAAAAGTATTGCATTATCGATGAAGACGTCTTGCTGGAAACAGCAGTGTAAAATATAAATACAACCGCAAAATACAAATAAACAAAATCGGTAGTGGCATGGCGAAATATGGTGCAAATATTGCCGGTAAAGTGATAATAAAATAAATAAGAATATAAATTTGAATCGGCGCAAAAAAGCGAAACCTCATATAATAAAATTTAAGAACATATTTTACATACATATATGTACATACATTTTTACATACCTGTATACAATGGTAAGATAATGATTGTAACATTTTTGGTTTGGAAAATTACAAATCGACTGGTTTTTATGGAATGGAACTATAAATATATAATTTCCAACTACATATTAAAATTTAAAGCAAAATATTTAAACACACACACTTATACTGATATGGGTCAGAGTTGAAAACTCGTGCTTTAAATAGAAACACAGTTGTATATTTTGATGTGAAATAAATACACATCTTCATACATATGTATGAAGGTATATTGCATGTTAAACGAAATAAATGTGCGCAAAAATAGCTAAATAACACAAAAAAATATTTATTAGTTATTCGGACCAACGAGAAGCATATTGCCAATCTTATGTTAATTTGTTAAAAAAAAAACTCTGATGTTTTGCCGATTTCAGTTTCGTTGACTTTAACAGGCTTTTGCATTTAAAATGCTCCATTTCCATTGTTATATTGGTGGATTTACTCTAGTAATATTCGAAAAGCGGCAATAAAGTGTTTACTATTCCCAAAAATTGTAAAATGCAAATTTAAGCATGGTGGAGTTTTGAATCTAGCATACGCTCAAATTTTTTGACCACTTTAACTTTTACTATATTCTCATTTAATCTGAATTATGAACTTTATTGTACTTGAATAATCTAAATCAAACTTTTTAGAAAAAGTTTTTTTTCTTAGATAAATGCGAAAATATTTAAACTGTTGGTATGCTATACCAATGGTTCGGTTAAGCCAATTAGATGCTAATTCGAAAAAAGCAAAAGCAGTGAAAACTGTTAAATAAATATATGGCAAACATTAGTTAAATATGCTAAAAAAAAAGCAAAAGGCTATGCGTATTATTGCTGATTTTAAGTGAAACACACGATTATGAATGTAATAACAAATTTAACCCAAATTTGAGCATTGCTGACTTCCAATTCAATCTGGGTCCATTGGAACTAGTTTGAAAGCAACAAGTATACAAGTAATTTCTGTCATAAACAACAGCAATTTCCACTGCAGCGATTCACCTGTTTACATATACATATGCAAAAATTTATATGCCTTTGAATATGTACATATTTATGCTCTTTTGCTCCTACACTATTTTGAGTCTTGAAGGGAATAAAACCAATATAATGTTTTCCTTGTTTAGTTCATGCATTTACATTTAAATTATACAAGCGTACACACCTTTATAGTAGGGATGCATGCTTATGATTGTTTATTATGGACTGGTTGCTTAAATTTTTCACTCTCTTAAATTTATGTAAATATTGAATGAACCTTATTCACTTCGTCCATATGTCTCTGCTCTTCATTTCAAGGTTAGCTTTCTTTAACAATAATGTTGGCTATGTTACATCACTTTCAGTCGTCGATACAGGTGACCTTGAAACCGAATTCTTTACATAACCATTTCACATAGTGTCGTGGTTTCGTTGATATTCGTTTGTGGTTAGTATATATAAATATACGATTAATTATTGCGATATAACTTATCAATTACAATTGAGCCCATATAAATTCGAACATATAAAACTGCCATAACGACTTGTTGAACCAAAAAATTTAAGGGTCAGTAAGAAAATATTACAAAAAAAATCAAACGTTCTTAAAAACCAGTTGAACCATTATTATTATTTATTTTTTATTTTCGGAATAATTACGCCTTTTCTTTTGACTACTAAAATTGTTTGAATCAAGCGCTCATAATTTAAACTATGTGTAGCGTATTTTTTTTTTTTTGTTCCAGCTGGCAGCAGTACTATTTACATGTGAATTAATGATTGTTAAGTTTAGTTGAAATTCGTGACCACCATCTACATATATATACTTATGTAGAATAAATTGATCTAAATATGGTCGCTAACAAGATTATTATTTTGTTATGACATTTCCATGCAAACTTTAATTTAAAATTTGCAGCCACGGTATGTATTTGAGTGAATAATGCGTTTTAGGGCACTGATACTGATTCACTCTACGAATGAACAAGTAAATATGTACATATGTACGAAAATACACTTATACACTCAAGGGATATATTTTTACTCTAATATAGTTTTCCTGATTTACTCCATGAAATTTTGTTTATGCGCGAGCTAGATACTCATTATATTTATATGTACATATGGGACAGGTGGTGGTCCTAATAAATCATTTGAAAAGACAGTTCCTGTCAAGGGCTTAGTGCAATTAATATCTTATTTCCAATCGGTTCAGGAGATGTAAATCTATATGAAATTGGTTGTAAATCTGTCACAAATTTTTATTGCGGATTTACGAAATCTTTAACGTATGTACATATGTAATATGTATGCATGCATACATTTTAGAAGTAAGTATACATACACACATATTATATATTGTATTTAATCCATAAATATTGTACATATATACTTAATTGTATTAGAAAGTACTAAATGGCATGTGACGGAAGAAGCTGTCAATGGCAAACTACTAGAAAATATGGCAACACTTAAACTAACAGCTGCGAAAATTTGGCGCGTATGTCGAATTGACTTTCCCAATTCTTAGCTTTGGAACCCTCATTTTTTAATGTTGAACTGATTGTTTTTATATAAATCAATGCTAATCAAGCGTTTTAGATAAGTATTAAAAATTGAATTCGGAATTGTATATTGCAAAAGGTACGAAATATGCGTTCCGAGCATAAACAAAAGATCACTGCCAATGTGGAAACACGTAGCAAGTCGGCAAATGAAGCTTATGCATCATTTGGATGTCCTGACGAAGGGGTTACAGGTGTTAATTGCAATAAAGACACTTCCGATAAAAAGCTCAAAAGAATGAAAAGTAAAAAGTGTAATTTAATCAATAAACGGGAAAAGTGTAAGCCTCGGTTATCGACACCACCAACAACAACAACTGCATTCTTGGACAGTGAAGGAAAAAGAAAAGATACATCAACGTGCATCGGTTCAAGCAATAGATTATCTTCGTCTACGCCACGCAGTAAGTTGTTTATAGGTTTTGCAAATTTTCCTTCTCTTAAGATAATATTTCGTTATTGTATTTGTAAAGGAAAACATAATATGTTGGCCAATTTGTATTCCGACTTAAGCCCTAAATACATAGGATTTACGACTACTCCAACATCGTCGACAGTTGACATAACTGGCAGCGAGAGTGATGGTGGTCTTCAAACTAGAAGTGCTCGACATCGTAAATTACTTGTAAATACTGCCAGTCCAGAAGTAGGAGGTAGCGATAGTGAAATCTTGTCTGATTCGTCCAAAGCACTGTTAGGTTGCGTGAGACGTACGGGAAATCAATCAGTAACACCGTCCCCGAATAGATTGTCAGCACGAAAGAAATTTGAGAGTCCCATTGATAAATTATTGGCACGGAATGGTTCAGTTGTGTTGAGTGATATTAGCAAAGAAAAAATGGTAAAAACCTTAGCTGTAAGTCCAAACTCTAAATTAAATAATGTTATAAATGAAAGTGAACATGAACTTTCTGAATTTCCAAAAAAAAGTGAATCAGTTATTAGTGTTCATTGCGAAAATAGTAATGGGACTAATTTGGTAAATCAGGAGGGAAAAGAAAGAAACGGCATCAGCAATTCTTTAATAACTGAAAGCAATGAAGATTATAATGAAAAAGAAAGAAAACATATCGCTGATTTAATAAAAAAGGAATGCGTTAATGTTATAAATAATGCAGAACAAGACAATGCTAACCCTTCCAATGGTAGAAATAATCGTGAGGATAGCGAAGAAAATTTGGAAACCTTTACGACCGAACTTCATATTGGGGACAATTTCATTAATCCAACAGCAACAGTAAAAATCGAACATGATAGCTTTTATAATACTACGGAGTGCAAATTGGAAATCGTCGAAAGCCACATAGACAATGTAGAGTCAGAATTCCAGTACGATTTAGAGGGAGGAGAGAGTGGCGAGTCTATGTTATTAAGCAACGTCGTTGGTTTGAGTGCGAAATCACCTTCGGCAATCAGTTTAGACAGTGCTAAAGGTTCTTCTGTGGTAACGGGAATGGATTGGATGACATTTTCAACGGGAGATATCTTTTGGGGACAAATATATACTTACTGCTATTGGCCCTGTATTGTATGTCCGGATCCCGATGGTAGGACGTTATCTTCTGAACACAATTTGCGTAATGGCGAAGAATGTATATTAGTTCATGTGCGTTTCTTTGCTGATAGTGGTCGGAGAAATTGGGTAAAACGTGAAAATCTTATCCCATATACCGATCTTGAAAATTACAAGCAACATATGCGTGAAATACGCAAAAAATATGGCAAAAAGAGTTCAAAATATAAGCTGCTATTGCCAAAGCCGAGCAAAGTAATGATCTGGCGTGAAGCAATAAAAGAAGCAAACAAAGTCTCTGAAATTGTATACGAAGACAGATTAACAAAGTTTTTTGAAATTTACGAGCATAAAAAGTAAGTAAAATTTAAAACACTTAGCAACATTATTTTATTTTTTCTTTTATTGACAACTAATAATAATTTGTAGTTAATATTGTTAATAAATTATACATTCATAAATGCACATATTTTTTACATTTTATATTTTGTTATTTTTTTTTAATTAATAATATTCTCTAGAGTCTTGCAAAAAATACGAAGAAAACAACGAAAATTAAGCACGGAAAACAATAGTAGAACCGATAGTTTAAGTCACGATTCTATGGAAAGTTTGATAGTAAAAAATCCTTTGGCATCAAGTAAACGCGGTCGCTCAACTTCGCCATACAGTCCCGCCTATTCACCTCTAAAACCAGTATCAAGCACAAAGCGGCGAAAATTAAGTGATGCATCTACTCAGCATCAACAAACCACAGATAACTCAAGTGGTGATAATAACGAGGCTATTGAAAGATCTAATAATAATACGAGTACTGTGGAAGTTAAAGAAAACGAAACTAAAACCTTCGCTTCTTTTGCTGCGTTGCATGAAATGGAATTGGGTAACAGCGAATATAGAAAGTTCTACAACGCAATGAGAGAATTCGTATTGGAAGATAATATAGACGAATGTTTAGAAAGAAGTTTAATGGTTGCATCACGGAACATTTGGGCATTAAAGCAGATTAATAGACATCAAATAAAACGGCGATTGCTCTCAGCCAGTAATGAGCATGAGTTGGGTTCTAGTCTGGTTGAAAATGATAGTGGAGAAGGTGCAGTCAAGCGACTTTCTAATAGATTAAAAACTTTGAAATATCGCCATAGTTTACCGACCAAAATGAAAAGTGCATTGGAATTGGGATTGGACCCACTAGAAAACCAACAAGGAGGAGAAGTTGAAGCTCAAGCAATTGAAAACAAACCGAAACGTCAATTGAACCGACCTATTGAAGAAGTTATCGATGATATTTTCAACTTAGATAACAAGTATTTATTTCGAGGATTAGCTCGTGATCCTGTTTGTAAATACTGTCTTCATCCTGGTGGTCCATTGGTCAGGTGTGCCAAAGGTTGTCAAACTTGGTTGCATGCTGATTGCATTGGAAAAAATCCAACGACCTTAAAGAAAACGAGGGACAGTGGTCGTCGGAAATCAATTATTAATGTGAGGCGGAGTTCTTCTAAATTATCCACTGATATCAAACCATCATTTGAAAATCCAAGCACTCCAATAAGTAACGATCAGGAAGTTGCTGGCACCTCATCTTCATTAACTGCTTACCATGTTACTGCAGACGGAGATGTTGATGTAACTAAAATAAGTTCGGAAGTAATTTGCGATTCCTGCGCTCTGGGAAAACCTCCTGTTTGTGCTGTATGCAAACAAGATAATTCATCAGATTCAAATACGGAAGAGTTAATTATATGTAACATGCTTCAGTGTTCGAAAGTATTCCATCCTGCATGTTGCAGATATTGGCCACAAGCAAAGTTCACGAAATCGAAAAATAAGATTGAATCTTTTCGGTGTCCATCCCACGTTTGTCACACTTGCGTTTCAGATGATCCCAAAAGCAAATTTCAACATTTAAGTAACTCGAAACTTACAAAATGTGTGAAATGTCCTGCCAGTTATCATATGGATTCAACTTGCATACCTGCTGGTTCTGAAATACTGACAGCGGCGCATATAATATGCCCTCGCCATAGTGCGTCTAGTAAATCTGATGGACACGTTAACGTCAGTTGGTGTTTCATTTGCGTTGGAGGCGGTCAGGTAGTCTGTTGTGAAACTTGTCCAACAGCTGTTCACGCCAAATGCTTAAATATCCCTCTGGATCCAAGTGAAGGTTACATATGTGAGGAATGTGAGTCTGGTCGCCTGCCATTATATGGTGAAATGGTTTGGGCTAAATTCAATTCGTTTCGGTGGTGGCCGGCAATAATACTACCACCGACAGAAATACCACAAAATATCAGACGAAAAGCACATAATACAAATGATTTCGTCGTTCGTTTTTTTGGAACACATGACCATGGATGGATCTCCAGGCGACGTGTTTATCTTTATTTGGAGGGTGATAGTTCGGAACCGCCGAAAACAAAATCAAGTAAGATTCTTTTAATTTCATATTCAAAAGAATACAAATAAATAAATAAATAATATTTTCTTAACTCGTATTTAGGTTTGGATCAGAGCTACAATCGTGGCGTTGAAGAAGCGAAACGAATATATGAAATTATAAAATCGAAGAAGATCGCACAACGCCTTTCCAATGAAAATAAGGAAAAGTTACATCCGCAGCCATATGTGCGAATTAAAGCTAATCGGGCTGTTCATCCAGTAAAACTGCACATAGATTTGGAAAAGGTCAACAAATGTGAATGCAGGAGTTTTGATGAGAATCCATGTGGGCCAAATTCAAATTGTTTGAATCGTGTTCTATATCATGAGTGCAATCCAAAGTTGTGTCCGGCGGGCGAACGTTGTCAAAACCAAATGTTCGAGTCAAGATTATCACCACGTCTAGATGTTGTATATCTGAAAGAGCGTGGTTTCGGCTTGGTGTGTAGGGAACCCATAAATGCGGGAGATTTTATTATTGAGTACGTTGGTGAAATTATCGATGATAATGAATTTAAGCAACGAATGTCTCAGAAGTCTTTGGATCGTGATGAAAATTTCTATTTTCTATCAGTGGAGAAGGACTATATTATAGATGCCGGTCCGAAAGGGAATTTGGCACGCTTCATGAATCATTCCTGTGATCCGAATTGTGAGACACAAAAATGGTCAGTGAACGGTCTGAATCGAATAGGACTTTTTGCTATTAAAGACATACCAGCGGTAAGAAAGTTCTATATAATCATACCTATTCCTATACGAACGTTATATTATTTCGATATTATAGAATACGGAACTCACATTTAATTATCATTGGGATGATTTGTTAGGAAATCAGAAGAAGTTATGCTTATGTGGAGCAATAAAATGTGTTGGTGATATAGGTGGCAAAAACAAGGAAGAAAAGGTTTCTAAAGTAAGTTTTCCTTTTTACAAAATATTTGTAGATATAATCATATTTTGCTTTTGCTAGGAGAATCCAGCAGTCGAAGCAAACAAAGCTAAGGCGGGTGCTACACGGAAGAGAAAACCACTAAAAAGGCTTCAAAATCATACCAGGGTAGGAAATGGGAAGAAAGTGAACAAAAAGCGTTCAAATGTAACAGTAACGATTCCAGAAAGGATTGAGAAACCACCAGATGAAGAGAAAAATGAAGATGAGAACACATCATTCCAGAACAGTGACAACTCTGTCAACATCGTCGCCAAGAGTAATGAAGCCGACAATACTACAAATATATTTTGATATTAATATTATATCCATTCGCAAATGGTTTCATGCATGTATAGAGATAATTTAACCAAATTCTGTTTATAACGTGAGTAAAAAATTATTTTTAAAATTTGTTTATATAATCGAATTACGTAGTTTAAATATTATATAGTCCGAAGACCCACTTATAGATCCATATATCGTTAGCAACATATTCCTCAAGCACGCAACATACATAGAAGGTACTAGTTAATCTAATTACATAATGTTGCTGTTTTTATACAACCAGATACTGTTAGAAAAAACAAAAATTAATACGTAATTGCAGTGTCCACTTGTACCGGGATATGCCCTATCCCAAGAACAATAGGTATATCAAGAATCTGAAAATATTTAACTTCAATGGTTTGGTCCATTGCAAGAGGAAATTTTACCCTTTGACAATACTAAAATTTCTATATTTGAGTTTATAAATTATATAATTTAGAAATGTGTGGTAAAAAAATTTATTTTCACTTTTTCTTTACAGATTCTTAGTCTAAAGTAATTTTATTTAAAAAAAATTATTTATGTCACATAGTCTACATTTATGCATAGTCCCTATATATATCGGAACTAAAGCTTACTATAATTTCTTCTACTTTTAATATACATGTAAATGAAGCTTTTTAAAAATTATCCGCGTGACAATGTGGTTCTATTAACGACAATATCGTTATGGTAAATCAAACTATTTCGAATAGTTATTAAATGATTTTCACTTTTTAAGCTAAGCTACTCAGTCGATAAATTCATTGCTTTTGTTGTTATTTTTTGGATTTACTTTCGTTGAACGAACTGCTTTATTTAAAATCTTTCAACAAGTATGAGAAAGTGAAAGACGACGGGTTTCTTCCATTGCGGAATAAACTCCATTATATTTGGCAATATGTTGGTTTTATGTTTAAAAAGGTAGGTAGCCTGTTTTTGGTGGAACAATTTTAGCTATTCTTCCAATAACAGTCTTTACAGATTCTTTGGATGTCTCATAAAGCGTTCCAAGCGTTAACAGACGCAAACCATGATCATTAGAAATTTCTAACACTGACCATTTTTCTAGAAGTTTCAAGCAATTTCGTACAGAGTCTGTGGATACGCTTTCAGCTGTAAAGGAAAAATGTGTATTCCAAAAATAATATTTATTATCTGTGTAGCTTTAGGACACTTACCATATGGACAAGTACCACTAGTCACCTTATTTGATATGTTATTAATTACGAACTTGATGAATTCAGTTTCGAGCATCGAATTTTTATACAGAATACTAAGTGATTGAGCTACCGAGAGATATGTGTGACTAAACGGCCCTAAAACTTCACAAATCGCTTTCTGTTCAGTCAGTGTGTCATTGGTCAAAAATATGTTGGGCTGGTCGCCTTGATGATCCCCATTCGGCACATAGTCAACATATTCAGAGTCATCTGTGTCTTCTAAGTATGCCGCAATACTACAGGCAATTTTACGACTTTCGACGTTGCTATCGGGTTCTTCTATAACCTAAGAGAATAAGATTATTTACAAGTCAACCACCATATAACAAAGCCAACCTCTGGTAACTTTATAAGATCGTTTACTATCAGTTCATCCAAAGAAATCTCCAATAGATTACTTAATGTTTGAGTTGGCTTATGTAAAATAAATTCGTATCGCAGTACATCACAGTTTGCTAAAGCTGCATCAATGAGATTTTTTCTCGAAACTCCCGGCGTATTGTCTTCGGTATCCTATAATAGAAAAAAAAGACAATAATGTTGTAACTATATTTTGTGATACCAAACGTGAACTTACCGTTTCAGTGGACTTTCCGCCTGGGATTACTGACAACAATTCGTGAAAGGTTATCATTAATACAGATTGTAAAGCGAAATGTGGTGTAAGCATATTTGAATAGTAGGATAACTCAATTGCCGCCTCAATACTTTGCACTGGTTTTAAGTGAGTCTGTCCGCGTTCGTCCTGCGTTCGCGTTATCAAACCTAAGTTACCAATGACATTGCTTATTACAAGCAAATGAAAAAGTCAACGTGTTGATTATACCTTTGCCCAATAAATCAGCAGAATAATTGACAATATGTGAAGAATCTCCAGCGAATGCCATATCTTTGCGCCCTTTTAGCCGATTACGAAGCGAATCTAGTGCCAGCGCGATATCAGTGGCTAGTGCGCCTTTACGAAACTGAGTTAACATTAGAAATGCCAGCGCGTTTGTTGACATTACTGATGTGGCGGCAGCACAATCATAAACAACTTCTCTTGAAATGCTATCTATAAGTGTACGATGTTCTTCGCATACCACGTCAGTGCCATATAAAGATGATGTTGATTGGTTGTGCTGTAGTTTTCTGTGGGCAAATTTACAAATCAATTACTTTAATAATAAAATGTATTACAATTTTAAGCCACCTTTCGGAGGGCTGGTACACTTTGAATTGGCTATCATCTGTGGCAACTTTGTTATATGATTGGACGAGTTCCTTTATAGAGTATGGTTCATTAAAGTCGATGCGCATAAGGCCGTATTTTGAGTGCAAAGTCTGTAATTTTCTAAATTTGTAGATATTCAATAAATACAGGTGTTTCTTGAAAGAACACAAACCTTCCAAATTCCTGCCATAGCTTTCCAGAATGACTCGGGCACCTTTTTTTCACCTTTTTGTTCACGTACAAAATTTCCATCAACAAGGCGCTCATAATTAACCGAAACCGGAACTAGTAACGCATCTGGGATACTACGGTCCATAAAGGCGTTTACAATTACCGATAATATACCACCTTTTGGCATACAGGGTTTGCCGGTACGAGTGCGTCCGCCCTCAATAAAAAATTCAACATTGTGGGACATTTTTAGTGCATGTTGTATGTATTGCTGAAGAATAGCTCTGTAAAGAATGTCTTTTTTTCCAACTATAGGGTCGATTTTTCGCTTAATGAAGAAAGCTCCAAGCCCACGTAGGAGTCCGCCGAATACCGGGATCTGTAAATTGTCACCTGCAGCAACTAATGGACTGCGAATGTCATTATTAGTCAAAATAAAAGTAACCATTATGTAGTCAAGATGGCTCCGATGCAATGGTAAGAATATTAAAGGAATACCAGGTGCGCGTTCCGAAGCCTTTTTCAAAGTTTCTATTTGTCTTGTGTGTGTAACCACTCCAGATAAAAAGCATGGTAGAAGCTTGTACAATAACCATGAGGTAAGCATTATTAAGTAATGGTTTAGTCTTGAACGCATATTCATTAAAATGTTATTGGCACGTCGTTCTTGGTTTGACAAAATTTCTTGGTACTTCTGTGCTTCTTCTGTGTCGTTTGATGTCTCACCATTTAAATTAATTGTCCTGTGTGATTCAATTCTCTGTTCACGGACGATTTGTTCTGCAGCTTGTTTGATAGCACGTTGTATCATTAGATCGTCTTGCACAGCACCAGACACCTAAAAATCAGAATTAAATAACTTTTTTTGCTTATGATAAATATGAGAAACACACCAACCTGTGGATATTCAAAACGCTTTGTGCGCAAACATTGTGCTAGAAACGGGAAGTATACGCCCCAATCAAACATTGAATGGTATGGTTTTTTACCGGCATGAGGTGTCAACTCCAACATATTGTTCGTGCCCCGAGCATGTGTAAGCGCATTGGTCTGTTTTGTTTCCTACAAACGTAATATATATATTTTTTTTTACATTTTGTGACGTAACAAATATTAATTTTTAACATATATGGCTATTTATGAATGTTTATAGAAAATTAACGCCGGCAAAGAATCCCACCTCAAACCAACCACGCGCGCGGAATTCATGGTCGGACATGATATACTCAAAACTGTCAGTAAAAATTGGAAGACTTAAACAACAATAGCTATTAATAGCATTCAATAGTGGACTATACCCTAATATTTCCCAATAAAGATGCACCAAGCACAATTTATTTGCGGTACAACTGTAACTATACACTCTAATCCGCTACATGGAGCACCAGCCAACAAAAAATATGCAATGCTAAAACGATTTGGTAAAAATAAAAAATGTTGCCAGATATAAAACTAAAAATAATTAAATGCTAATTTCACGTACGAGTCTGTTAGAAATGAGATGACAAAATTTTAATAGGGTTTGTTTTTTGTTCTTTATATGATTTTGTTAATTATTATTATTTGTTTGTGAATTTAAAATAAGCGAAATTTTTTTACATGGATCTGGTAATCCAACATAAAATAATGGTTGCCATTTAATTATGTATTCCGCAACAGCTCCATTGATCATTAAGCAGTTTTTTAATCTTGAAATGAAGTAAAATGATGTTTACAATTTAAACAATGTGATATTTAAAATTTGTCTAAGTTTTATTTTAATTATGTATTATATGTTCAGATTGTGCTTTCAGATAACACTGCCCATTACGACTGGCTTCATTCTATGATTTAAAAGATTCTAAAATGCAGTTGCGATGCAGTAATGAGGACTTAAGGCAGTGGTCGGCATTTCATAGCACTATTGTGCTAGCTTTCATCACATGTACACTCCATCACTTACGTTCATTCGTTGGCGAAACAGCAATGAAAAACATCGCGCATGACCATGCCGCTAAGGCAAATGTGCTCTGCGCGAAATGATTCTTGATTATGAATGAATTTCAAGCAAAGCGCGGAAAGTTGTATGTAGTTCACCCGTTATGATTGTGTACTTAATGGTATTTGGGTTGGTTTGGCTGGATATATTCACTCCAATAAAATATTCGAGGCGAATAAAAAATGTACGTAAACGTATGCTGATGATTGTAAATACAAACTAAAATATATATAAATATATTTTATATATACGTGAAATGTATATATAAATAAATATATGTAAATATGACATTTTCCAAAACGATTTTGTCTTTTAGTAAAATCTGTCTAGTACAATCAAAAACGACCTCTATGTTATGGAAAAGTCAAGTAAATGATTATACTGGTTCACGCTTTGTCTGTGGCTAACTATGACACTTCTTCCTGCTATCAATTAATCTAAACGTACCAAATAATAAAAGAAAAAAACATGAAACATGCAAATGATTTGCTGTTTTTATAATTATAATTTTTTATTTATATAACTATTAACATTTTTAATTTGACATTACTTTTAACATTCGGTATAAAAAGCACATATTTTGGAACACGTGATTGGAAAATGTGATACTGTAACTTTAAATTTTACTCCAAATCATATGTATGTATTAAAAAATCGGAAAAAATTTATAAAATGTTTGCGATAAACACACTTACACATGTATGTATGCATTTGCGAGTAGTATTGAAGTTTGTATTTATTTGGGTAAATTTATTTTAAAATATGTTTATAGAAAAGTATGCGGTGATTAGAATCGTTTCTAATATATTGGTAATAAATTAAAGTACATCGCTTACCGGCTGAACATTTCTACGCAGTGTTGTTAACAGCTCATTGCCCATGGTGTTGAACTTTACAATTGATGGCCGATAATTAATATTCAATTTTAAATTAGGAAATAGGTTGGCTAAAATTTCTAGCACTCTGTAATAAATATATGAAAAAGTATCTTAGTATAAAGTAATTTACATATACAATATTTCTTTATATATTTACAGATTAATTTACATATTTATTTTTAAATACATATATGGAATTAGTTATATACACATATACGTACATATCTACATATTTAAATGTTATTCATTACGTACGAATGTATGTACATCCATACATACGTATTAATACATCAAATTAACTAGTATAAAGAAATAGCTTCAAGTTATCAATAAAATTGGGAAACCAAACAAGCACTCATAACAATAACGGTCCTAAGTTCAACTTCGGGAAACATATAGATTATAAACTAATGAATTGCTCTTTATAATTAAGTACTTCAGTAGTTACCATATAATGCCTGCATTTTAAGATTAACATATAATAAAGGTGTTAATCGATTTAAAATATACCCATTTCAAAATTGATCAAGTATTTATGTATGTAAAGCCGTGTATAAAAGTTTGATTGCCCTTTTAAGTGTTATAAAGAGTACGCATTTTATTAACTCTAAATTATGTCACCAATAGTAAACATATAAAACACTAAGTATACAAATGTAAATATGTAAATATTTATGTACAAGTATACCTTTGTACAGCTATAAGTATGTATGGTATATATTATATTATATTTATATATATATTATATATTATTATATTATACATTATATTTGGTATATATTTGCTTATTTTGACCTGTCCCAATTCCACAACCAGTGGCATTAAATGAATTTAAAATAATAACTGAAAATTGTGATGTACATATATTTGTATATATATATGTATACATGTATATATATATGCATATATATATATATATATATATATATATCTAAGCTATATTCTTTCCAAACACAAAAAATTAATGCCGAAAGATAAAATTTTTATTTTAAATATTGAAAAATTTGCATACAACATTTTATATTTCTTATTTACATATATACAAATAAGTATTAAATTAATATTTTATCGAATAAATTACTTGGCTATTAATAGTAAATGTTATTAATATCAGGAAAAAAAAAGATTTAAGAAACTACTTTAAAAAATTTTAATATGTTTGATACGATTACCACAATTATTATAATACAAAAATAATTTCGTAATACAATCCACTTACTTTCTGTACCTTTTCGAAAGTCTCAAAGATAGCATTCTCTTTTTGCTAATATTGCTAAAAATGCGAAAACAGAACAAAGTACAATCTTCCTGTCTAACAAATTTTTATCACAATTGAATAATAAAGAGTGCAAATTGAAACCTAAGTGTTGCTTCTATGAAATCTTAAGGAAAATATAGATTTAATGCGTTTCGGAAGCCATTAAATCTTTTTACTCTCAATTATATTCCAAAATATCATTTTTCTTAATATAAAACTAATGTCATCATTTGAGAAGCATTATTCAGGTTCTATGCTAGTTGTTACACTACGGACATTGTTAATTTTTTATTATTAATATTTTTTGTCGCCAGTTAACTGTTGTCAAAAAATAGTTTGAAGTCAAAAGTTAAAACAAAAATTTGTGAAGAAATCATTTACTTAGTAAAATTTTAGTTCCTGAAACATACATATATATAAGTTCATTTGCCTTGATTTAATAATGTTAAGATAAACGGAGTCACAATTCAACTACTTAAAAAAATTATCAAGTGTATATCTTTAACTAGTTCTCGAACCATGAGAGCATAGCTCAACCATGAGCATTTGAAACGGATATAGTGTCCTATGACTATTTTTAATGTTAACCGTTATTATATAGATAAATACATATGCATGTCTTTATACATATGTACATATTTGATTCTGTTTGCATATGCATAAGTTACTTAAATAGACAAGGAGAATAAAATATAGTAGCAAATTAAAAGCGTAAAAAAACTTCACAATTGAATTGAATATGTAGCATTTGCATAGCTATAAATACATGAATATTCGGTATTTACTTATACTATGAGTTTACGAATTCATCAATTGTCCCAACTACTGACTGCGCCGGTTGACTACTATAAACAAAAAACGATATTGAACTTGACGTAACACAACGCTCAAGTTGACGAAATTACCTTGTTTTGGCGTAGATATAGTACACGATGAGAACCACCGAAGCTAACTCAACACAACCAATGGTAGATATCGCCACAGCACCTTGCACAAAGTTCAGCACTGAAGCTAACATTTTGGTTTAACTAATTACGTTTTTGTTTTTAGGATTACTGTTTTTATTTTTGGATTCTATGTAATAATACACATATACACATAAATTCATATACTTATGCCAGAATGTTAGTGTTTAATTACTTTTATTATTTTAGTTCTTCTTAAATAGTAAAATCACACGATCGCTCTAATTAATTACATACGTATAAACAATATAAAGTGATCATATTTAACAATTGAATGTCTTTAGCTACTGCGCCGCTAACTCTATTTCATTGATAAGGCCAACGGCTGATGCTGAGCGGACGACGTAAGATCTGTGACTTATTGTGATGTGGCCGCTGGAAAAATATCATACGAGGGATTCACTTGTACTCTGTATATACACACATATAATGAATGCAACATGCATGTATTAATTGATAATCCGTCAGTTAATTAGACGATCGAATTACGCGTTCACTATTCTTCACATAAATCCATACATATGTATATTATTCGGATTACTCTGATGTTACACCTAATGATGCCGCCATAATATAGATATGTAATAAAATTATGCTATGAGAGCAACTACTGTGTGAATATAAACGAATGCTATCGACAAACAAGAAGAGTGGCTTTTATTTTTGCAACTGTTCACACGGGCGAAGTGTTGACGACTGTTTTATCGCGGAACTGTCGCTCGATTTTAGTACATATTTTAATTAAATCTCAATCGGCACATCGCCGACCTTTTCTCGGGCGAATGTGAGCGCAAACTTTGCATTCGGTTCTAATCGCTAGCGAAAAAGTGGGAGAATTGTGCAAAGCATAAGTCAGCGTGATAACAAACAATGGGCCTATTGGCCTTAGGTTCGGTTCATTTAATTTTACAAGCTAATGCGAATCAAATCATATGAGACTTAACGGTATAATTAAATTTAGAAAAAAAATGTTATTTTAAAAGTAATTATCAACATAATTCTACATAAAATACATGCACATACATATAGTTTTATTCTTTAACAAATAAATATAGCATAAAGCTCAATAAAACCAAATCAAAATTCAGAAAATAAAATTTGATAAATAGTAAAAGAAGTACTAAAATATTCTCGTTACATAAATATATATGCAAACAAAAATAAGTATATGTACACAAAAAACAATTGATTCGAAAATACTTTTTCTAAAAGGTCATATATTTAAATAGGTGTGCATGCTACAAACATATGTGTGTATTTATAATTAATGAATATCATTAACTTCTCGAATTCATTTAAAGGGTATAACCATTTACACATGCCTAAAAAATATACTTCGTAAATAGACATATATGAATTTTAAGACAGACTACGCGCCAAAAATGATAGAATTAGTTTACGCCAACTTTTACCATTACTTTTCTGTTTAGATCCTCGAAATACCAGCACTTGGCCGGGTAAAAAAAATCGGGGTCATTTCTGGTACCGTAGAACCGGCCCTTGTACGAATTGTTACTTTTTTTGCTTCGGCTGTGACAGATGTAACGTCATAAATAACCGGAAAATACGAGCGAAATAATCAAATGAAAAAAACAATAAAATGTACGATAGTGCTTATTTAAAATTATAAGGCAAAAATATATTGACTTTCAAAACTGAAGTATGTTGTGATAACGGTTAGTGATAACGATAATGCAAATAAATCCTCAAAGAAGTTTTTCGGGTTTCCTTCCGATATACAAGTTGCCAAAAACTTAGTAACTTTTTGTAGTCAGAATAATTTTTTATTTTATTTTATGGATTTAATTAGTTTAGTTTCACAAAAATATATCAACACTGTAATTAATGTAAGAATATTTACTTGCAATAAAAGGAACTCTTGTTGGAAATCTCGTAATGTAATAGCATTTTTAAATCATCCACTTTTTTGGATTACGAATTATGTTCACAACAATTAAAAGCATTTTTTTTAAATCACTCATATATTTTCCCGAAACATTTTCGTGCTCTTTTCACTAAAACTCTTTCATTATAAACTATTTAGTCTCTTTCATCCTTGACATGTACCATGAGAATTTCAAAACATGTCTGAAATATGATTCACTGGCTATATTTGATTTAAATAATTTTTTGTTATTTATTCACCCCAATTTACATTAAGGTCATGGATTTTATGTATTGGAACTTATTCGCAACACCATCAGTTTGACCGGAAAATCATATGATGCCTACGCCGCCTATGACGACCTGCAACCATTAGGATTAATGAAAAGATCATACAAATTTCATCGCTAAAAATATATGCATGGATTTTTTTTTTTTACAAAATTCCTGTGGTACATTATCTTAAATAATAACATTAGTCGCGTGTTTTTATAAAGTATTTTATATTATGAATAGAACTCTTGTAACTACTCTTTTATTACAAATTAAGAAAAGCATAACGATTGAACTCCATCGATTTTACTTCTTTTCTGGGGTTGGCTTTTTAGCAGCAACCTTCTTGCCGACCGCCTTCTTCTTACGTTCAGCTAAAATGTTTTGCAACATTTTTGTGCGGTTAGCTTGCGCTTTGGTGGCCACAGCAGCAAAGTGCGATTTCGCCAATTCTACGTTCTTCTTCTTAGCGATTGCCAAAGATTTAGCAATAGTACGCTTCTCAGCAGCTAACGCAGCACGACGTCTCAATACCTCAGCATAAGGATTCAACTTAATCAGTTGGCGCACGTTAGACAATGGATTCAGACGGCGGACGCGACGGAACACCTTCTTACGTGGATCACGTAGTACTTTACGGATTTCTTCCGATTTCAATAAACGGGACAAATCGGTGTTGGCCATTTTAGGTTGAGGCAAATTGTAACCCTTCTTCAAAGTCGATGGTGTCTTCCATGAGCCAAATAATTCGTTCAAACGAGCGAATGCCGATTCAGTCCAGATAACGAAACGTCCAACATGACCACCTGGCGCAAGTTTCAACAAATTCATTTTGTCAACGTTCATTGTTTCAATGCCAGGGATATTGCGGAAAGCACGACGCAGACCTTCATCCTTGTAGTAAACAATCAAAGGACCACGGCGAGCGATACGGCGTCGATCGCGCATTGTACCACGGCCAGCACGGAAACGTTGCGACTTGTACACCTATGGTTCCAATCAAATAAAATGTAAAAACGATTTAGATGATAATTAGGACACGTAGTGAAATATTTTGTACATATTTTAATGTACTTTTCAAATACCCCAATTGACAAGCATTAAAACTTCTCACTGGAACGCCTATGAAAAGATTTTACTTTAGCAGTATTGTTTTTAAATTAATTCCAGCAAAAACAAACTATATAACTTGGATTGCATCTGCACGGAATGCTGCCAAATTTAACCAGAAAGTGGGTAACTTACCTTTTGAATGTCAGCCCAAATTTTTGTACGTCTTAGGAACACTACAGCCTGTTTGGTTTTCTGTAGTTTCTGCACATCATCAGACACAACCAAGGGGAATTCCGACACACCATCAATAATGTGGCCTTTAGATTGAACCAGGGCAGGAACACCTGATGCGGCAATAGCCGATACAAGAGCATAACGGCGCTGGTTGACATTCACCTTGCGGTGCCAGCGACGAAAGGTCTTGGTTGGAGCAAACATACGTCCACCGCGACACATGTTACCGAAAGCTCCCTGGCCAGAACGGTGGGTACCACCTCCACGAACACGAGGAATACGAGCGACGGCACGACCAGTACCCCAAGATTCAGCAGACGTTTGGTGACCTATAAACAATTTTTAAGGACTATTGAATTCATTTTGTAAACGAGTTAATCATTTTTTTTTTACAGACCTGCTTGCTCACTAACTGCATAGGGTTGACGATTGTTTCGACGAACTAGCTGATGCACTTCGTTAACGATATCCGGACGAATGGGGGCTTTGAACACTGCAGGCAGACAGATGTTCTTATCCTTAAGTTGTTCATTTTTGTCTGAATAAACAGAGACCAAAGGCCTTGCGTTTGCTAAACTCTAAACAACAACAAAAAAAAAAAAATAATAATAATATAAAAAAATACCAAAGCGCTGCGGATTATTCTCCATTAATTTTGTCCAATATGAGCGGCGTTCTGTCACATTTAAACACGTGTACAGTACTTTCAGTACAAAATTTCTGATGTTATTTTCGTTTTTTAATTTTGAAGAAGCTTTTCGATTGAAATTACACAGCACATTTTTTTTTTTAGCGAGAAACTCACCATTTTTGCTTTCCAATTGTTAAGAAAATCGTGTAAAATTCCGCAATAGTAGAAAACGTCCTCCACCTAACAACAGGGGACAGAAAAAGACAGCATTTAGGCGGAAGCGCAAGATGGCGGATCGTTTATGTACATTCGAACATGTAGATGACGCTACTGACCGTGAAAAACTTTGACAGCAAAGGAGAGAGGGCTGTATATTGGGACATCTACATTCAAAGTTTATTATTGACATATTTGTTATATTCATTAAAAGAAGTGAAAATATGTAAAAGTCTATATAATGTGCACAATTATAATTAATAGGAAAATAATAGCTCCTTAATAGTACCAAACATTTTTTTTACCGTTTCGCTTGTCGATTAGTAAGTTAGTTTACATTTTTATTATTTATCATTTATGTTATTGTCATTGTTTTAAGCTAAATTAGTATTATTTTATATTATTTTATATTTTATATATATATATATATTATATATTTTATATTTTATATATATATATATATTATATATTTTATATTAATTGCTTAAATTTACAGACATCTGTATATTCTATACGAAAAGAGCTATCAGTCAATTGAATAATAGTCACGCAAAATTCTATAATACCTATTGTTGTAAGAAGAAATGCTGTTTCAATTTTTGTAATTTATTTCAGCGCGTTTTGTACAATAGTAATATATTAACAAGCAATGTGTAATCAAAAACATACTTACGCGTAGGCATATAATATATATATATATAATAGCTATATTTATGTGGATACATGGAATTAATTATGACACCCAATACTTTATATGTATAAGTGATGCAGAAATGTGCATGTATAATTAATGCACAATTAATTAAATGTTGCATTCTTGCACAAAGGCGCCCGATTAGCTAAGCCAAGCGGTAAATCAATTGATAAATGGCACATTCGAATGGATTAGATAATTACAAAATTTAAGTGAATTTGGCATACGTTAGGCTAGAATAATAGGAAACTGAACTTAATTGTATATTGGTGTTGTGAACATAGTTCCGCCATGTTCTATTCTAAAGGGTAGTCTCAGGCACGATATCTTGTATTTGTAGTTGTGACTCATACGAATGTGATAATTCCTCTGAGTTTTTTGATTTCAAGCGTTGAGGCTGTTGTGCTTTAGTACTATTAGTGAAATTGTCACGACCAACACAACTATGATTGGCATTACAAATTTCTTCACTAAATATTTTATCCGTGCCAAATGACATTTCCACAATTCTCTGTTCTAATCTGCGCACGCGTGATTGATATCTGCGCTTATTTTGCTCCAGGTTTTGCGTTAGGTTTCTTAGAAAAATTACAAATAGTAATATAATGCTTATTCATATATAATGCTAAATTCAAGAAAATTCTTACAAATTTGATTTTTGCAAATCCTGAATATTATTCTGTAGCTGGACGTGTCGTTCATCCGCGTTGAGTTGCGAAGCCGTAACGGATGCTATTAAGGTTTGTATACGACTTTTAAGTTCAGATTCGCGTGTCAATGCCTCTACCAATTGCTGTTCTGTAAGTGCGACATGCTCCGCCTCGGAATAGGACACTCTATTTTCCGCGATCTGTTCACGATGGAAAAGTGCACTACTGGCATCAGTAGTAATTTGAAGTTGCAACTGCAATTGAAGTTGCAATTGTTGCAAGGCTTCTTCAAGCGAGCTATTGCGATCGTTGGCAATACGTTTTTCTGTTTCCGTTGATTCGATTTTTGATTTCAATGTGATATTTTCCTCTCGCAAATTTAATAACTCTTGCATCATTACAGCCGTTTCGAGATCAAATTGTGTATTATTAACTTTTTCCACCACTCCTTTCCCACTTTCGATAGCTATGCGGGATTTCTCATACAAGTCGCTAAACGGTGACTCCAAATTGACTATAGTATTTTGTACTGTCGAACGGCGTCCTTTCAATTTAGAAACATGATATCGTAAGCGGTTGTCATCATCTGTAGTCCATGGTGTGCAAACTTTATCCGGAATGCTAAATCTGAAATTGGAGGTATGCACGTATATTTACTTAATTCAAATGGATGTTTGTGAATTTTGAAATTACGTTGACTGCCAAGGCCCCAAACTATTCTCACAAATGTTCTTTTCACTTTCTAAGCGATCTAATAAGTGTCGCGCCACAGTCTCTACAGCTCTCCTGCTCTCTTCAGCGCTATGAGATTTTTCCGACATTAATGCTAATCTAAATAATTGAGACAATTACGATGGATTTTTTATTCACATACATAATATATCGTCCATACTTGCTTTCCAGGAGGGCCAACATAACATCGTAAGCTTCTATTGCACGATCACTGCAATTGACTGCCGTTTGTAGAGCTATCGCATTGGACTCATATTTGCCACAAAGTAAATACAAGTGTTCGCAGTGTTCTTTACATTCGTCTAGTGTGAGAGAGAGAATGGTGTTCCGCATTTTCAGGTGCTCAATTTTTCGTTGAAGTCGCCGCATTTCCTCATCCATTTGAGATATTTCGGAGTAACTATTCGTCAAATTTTGCTCATACAGCTTGGGGTCTAATACCAAATGCTCAACTATCTCATTGTCCTGCATCTGATAATGTAAGGGATATAATTGGTTTATAAAATCTTTAAAAAAATATTAAATGCAATTTACTAACTTCAGTATTAGGAATGCCAGTTGCAGTGTTTGACTCCTGTTTGGACGGTTCTGACTTGCTTCCACATTTTAATTTAACACGTTCCGCTATTTTCGCTACAGGTGGTGGGACTTGGGCAGTTGATAACAACTCATACGGGTTTACAGGTGTTACAAAATCTGTAATACAATTTTTAAACCACTACAGTTTTTGGTCGAGTAATACTGGTACCATTTATAATAATTACTGGACTGTGTCATTCTTTCGGGATTACATTCACTGTATTTGTCTTCACTAACAATCGTTGCGTGCAATTGCTCAGTACTTTGTTTTTGCTCCCGTCGTGAGATTTCGTTATTTGCTATTTCTGACTGTAGTAGTGCAATTTGGGCTTTTAAGTGCAGAATCTCTTCTTGAAGTGCCTTCGTATAAATATAAAAAGGTTCAATATAAGAAAATCCCAATTAAAAATTTTTTGTATAATAACCTCCACTTGCCCTTTGCTAACGGCTTCACTGATCCTATATTGATCTGTTAAATCTACGCAATGGACATTATCACCAGTGCTATGACTTTTACAGATCGACTTTTCTGCTCCACTCTCAACTATATCAGTTTGGCATTCAGCATCGGGATTGGTCAAATTTAGCTCGGAATTGTAAACGGACACATCTTCTTGATAGCTCAATTCTTGGATAAAAATAATATGAAGTTTTTCTATTAAATTTTTTACTGGTATCACTAGGATCAATAGCTTACCACTCTCATCAGGCTCGTTCTCCTCTAATATTACGGTTTCTTGTTTAGCTCTTAATTTCTTACTTAACTCAGCAATGACGCAGTGCATTTCTGTTATGCGACATTCATGTGCTGCACTGACAACTTCTAACCGACGCAGACATATATCTTTTTCACTGTTGCATTCCTCCAATTTATGTTGCAAATCTTCTCGTTGTTTTTCAGAGATTTGAAGACGATGCATTAAGTCTCGCACTTGAGATTCCAACTGTTGAAGTGATAGATTTTCCACCTAAAAAATAGACATACACTGTTACACATATGTACATATTATCATAATTGCCTGCTTTTTGTACGCCTACTTTAAATCTATGCAGCGGTAACGGCTGTGATATCATCGCATACTCCCATTCAGTTGGGACAATATTTTCATTACAAGAATTTTGTTGTTGACGGCGTTGCTGCATTTCGCTGCAACACATACAGCTAAAACTTCCCGTTATTGGTGGCAAATATTCCATGATCATAATATTATAACGCGATTTATTTATATAATCTTTATTTGAATAATTTTGTAGTGAATTTCAAAAATTTTATATTTGAATTTTTGTAAAAATTTAACTTGTACGTCAGTCAAATTTTAGTTTTCTAAACACCCTCTTCCTTTTGCTCTGACCTTGCATTTTTTTTTTTTTTCAAATATGCGTCCTATTATAAGCGCACTTGCGCAGTGATATATAAATAATAAATAAACGAAAATAAGGGAACTACTTGGCCACCACTGACATTTCTTTGTTCTTATCACACAAACAATTTTAACATATTACCCACTAACCTTTCCAATATCCAATGTGGAACATGAGCTAATGTTATTATCACTTTCATTGTTGTCGCGTTGAATATAATCAGGTGATTCAACTTCCTTGGTAACAATATCACCAGTCCTAGAAGAGTTACTACTTACAAATACCATGTCTGTGATATTATTTCCCAAAAGAACTTCCTTAGTGTTGCGTGTAGTCAAACGTCGGCTGATATGGTCAGCAGTACCTTTGGCCACGTCTGCACTGCGTTGAATTTTACTAACGCGTGCAAGGTGAACATCGTTAAACATTTTTAATTAAAATGTATCTTTGCTTTCAGCTTATTGTCACACAACCACTTTTCCTTATTATATACTGCCTTTTTAATGCGTCCTCAAACAATCCAAATCGCTTTAGCATTAGCCCTACGCCTAAATGAAAATGCTTCCGTTTTCTTCACATTGTTAGAGATTCCGAAGCCGAAATAATTTAAATCTTTTAGAACTATCTTAAGGAACTATATTTTGAGTTTGTGAACTATTTATTTATTTATTGATAATCAGAGGACTTTAAAAATTTGGTAAATTTTTAGCAAAAAATTGGGAAAGCACATAAAATCGAATTATTAATGTATACAAGAAAATAGCAAGAAAAGCATAAGCAAATAATTGTCAATAATAGCAAAACGAAATGTCAACAAATTTTAGGGAAACGCACTATGTTTATTGTGTCATAGACTATAGTCATTGTGAAAAAATTTAAACATTTTGGTTTATATAACTTTTTAGTTATTTTAATTTAATAATTAATCTATTTATATTTCAAAAATTCTTTTTTAATATGAAATTATCATTTTGCATATTAAAGTGGCCATATGCGACACACTCATGTTTTCGATCGGTATGAACTCCTTACAGATCCATTTTGCGTTCGTCCTTCAATTAGTCACCATGTGCAAGTATCCAATGTATAATGTAATTGCACTTCTTGTAATTCTCGTATAAATTTATTAGAATAGCATTTTTACGTTTTTAACTACAATTAAACAACAAATTAGTCCAAATTTTTTTTCTTTCTTTTAAATTTTACTTTATTTTTGACACTTTTTCGTTTTCCAATTAAACAATCATGTTCACACAAGGCCATACACGATCAACACATGCCAATCGGAAACACAAGTATGCCGTGGATGGCTACTTTAACCGTGATCTCTCTGAACCATAAATAGCACAATTATGCACGTATTATCTACTATGCACTCTTGAGTTTATAATAATTTCGTTGAAAAGTATGATAATTTTATTTTATTAAGCATGGTTTTTTTTTTATGTGGCAACGCTGTAAAATGGGAGAAAAATCTTTTGTAATTTGACTTGTACATAAGATGTTTTGTTGTGTGATTTTCTGTGCTATTTGATTAAAAAACTTAAAAGATGATGAGTCGTAAAAGGCGTGCTAGTTCGATTTCTAGTAAGCAAGATGAGGATCCCTTACAAATGGACGATTCAACTCCGGAGCAATCTCCAGTTCTACAAACTTCAGTACGCAAAAAACGCCGGCCAGACCCAAGTGAATTGTGCCAGCAGCTGTACGATTCAATACGAAGCATTAAAAAAGAAGATGGCGCCTCATTGTGCGACACATTTATACGTGCACCAAAAAGACGCCAGGAGCCGTCTTATTACGATATAGTAACGAATCCTATTGATTTACTGAAAATTCAACAAAAATTAAAGACAGATTCATACGACGATATAGATGATTTGATGCAAGATTTCGAGCTTCTGGTGAAGAATGCTAAAGCATTCTACAAGGCGGACACTGTTGAACATCAAGATGCACAAGCACTTTGGCAGTATATACTGGTTAATAAACATAGAATATTGGATTCCAATGGTATCGTTGAAGAAGAGCCTAAAACAAAACGTCTCTGTCGCAATCCGAGACGGTTGACAGGATCCACCAGTAACAATGGTTCAATTGAGGTGGATAACGAATCTGCACGCCTCGATGATGATTTAAATCCTTACGAAGAACTTTTTGCTGTAGTTATGAACGCTGTGGACGCGACCATGAATGATCGACATCTTCATCGAATGTTTCTTTTACTACCTTCTAAAAAAATGTATCCAGATTATTATGATGTCATTGAACATCCAATAGATTTAAGGTTAATAGCTACTAAAATTCAAATGAATGCATATTCGAATCTTGTTGAAATGGAACGTGATCTTTTACAAATGACGAAAAATGCATGTCAATTTAATGAGCCCGGTTCACAAATCTATAAAGATGCAAAAACCTTAAAACGCCTTTTTACGCAAAGACGCATGGAAATTGATAGCGGTAAAATAAAAGCAGCACGTCGTGTAAAAACTTTATCAAGTGCAGCAATTTCTGGTAAGTTTTACCCATTAATGTTAATGAAAATTATTTACTTTTTCTTACAGTGATGAAGGAAGAAGTTGATAGTTCTGATGATGAAGAAACAAGCAAAAAAGGCGAGGGACCCATGTGGGCACTTTTTGATCATTTGTACAATGCGCCTGGTTCCTCGGAGCATCCTGGAGCAACAGGTCCTCCTTTGGGTACATCATTGTGGAAACTGCCAGTACGTCGTTTTCATCCTGAGTACTTTGAACTCATTAAACGACCAATATCAATGTGCCAAATACATACTAAACTGAAAAAAGGAGATTACGCTAACATAAGCGATCTTACGGCTGATCTTTATCTTATGTTGGATAATGCCAAAAAAGCTTTTCCGTCAACACATCGTACACACAAGGATGCAGTGAAGATGTTAAAAATAATGAATACTAAGTTAGTGGAAGAATCGTTGGAACCGGAAACTAGCGATATGGATGATGACGGTGATAATGATGGGGATGCCGAAGATACATTGATAAGCAATCGTGACGCACCACGCGAAAAGAAAAAAGGTCGTCCGCGTATTAATTCTAATAACACAAGTTCACCCATTACACCTATCAGTAATTCACCTAAGGCAAGTAGGATTCCAATAAACGCTGCTATAAAGAAAAAAATTTTAAGCATACAAAAGAATTTGGTGGACTTTGCTATTGGAAATCGAAGGCCCATTGAATTGTTTATGGAGAAACCACCTAGGAAAATTTATCCCGACTACTATGACATTATACAAAATCCCATTGATATGAATACAATTGAACATAACATACGTTGTGATAAATATGCCACAGTAGAAGATGTAGTGGCAGATTATCGACTTATGTTTTCTAATTGTAGGCAATATAACGAAGAAGGATCCACAATATACGAAGATGCGAATAATTTGGAAAGAGCATTGAATGATAAACTACGAGAATTCCCTGGCTTAGCAGACATTAAGAAACCGCCGCAAAAATTGGGCAAACCCAGTAGCCGCAGAAAGACGGTTGTTGTTGATAAATTGTGGCAATTTTATGAGAACATACGAGAATATCAAGAACCAAAAGGAAAGCGACAACTGTCTTTAATATTCACTAAGCTTCCATCAAAGAGTGAGTACCCAGATTACTATGACATTATAAAGGAACCAATCGATATGGAGCGTATAGCGCAAAAATTAAAGCAAGGTAGTTACGAGAGCGTAGATGAGTTGGCAGCTGACTTTTTATTGATGCTTGAGAATGCTTGCAAATATAATGAACCAGATTCGCAGATATACAAGGATGCTCTTGTATTACAGCAATTGACACTCCAATTAAAGCAAAGCTTAAGAAATGAACAATCATCCACACCAGATGTATCACTAGCTGTACAAGAAGTGTTTCTTAGTTTGTTTACTCAGCTATACAATCACCAGGATGAGGCAGGAAGATGCTATTCTGATTCTTTAGCTGAGGTCACCGAATATGATGAATTTGCTGATGCTAGCGGTAAAATGAGTAAAATTCGAGGAATCTCACTAGATTTAATAAAACGACGTCTGGATAAGCTCACATATAAGCGATTAGATGTTTTCCAAGAAGATGTTTTTTCATGTCTCGTAAGAGCTCGACGTTTATCCCGAACGGATTCCGACGTATTCCAGGATTCAATTGAACTCCAGATGTTTTTCATTAAAAAGCGTGATGAGTTGTGCAAAGATACATTCAGTTCACCAGCTCTACTGTACACCGTAGAGAATTTACTTGCGGAGGTAGAGGTAATGCGTCAACAGAAAGTTGCACAAGAAGATCAAGACCAGGAAGATAAGGACGATTTGGATACTGCTGCAATGCAAGGCGAAAGTGTGACCATCAATCAGAAAGTATTTTCGCCCGGAGACTTTGTGTACTTTCAGTTACCGGAGAACAAAATTCCCAGCATTGCGTACATTGAGCGCCTTTGGACAACAGCAGATAATGTGAAGTGGATGCATGGATCAGTTTTCTTGCGCCCACATGAAACGTATCATGTTACAACGCGAAAATTTCTCGAAATGGAGGTGTTTAAGAGTAGCGTATCTCAGACGATTCCAATGGACAAGGTGCTTGGAAAATGTTATATAATGCACATCAAAGATTACATTAAAATGCGTCCAGAAGGTTACGCTGATAAGGATGTATTTGTTTGTGAATCAAGATATAATGGTCGAGCACGTTGTTTCAAAAAATTCAAAATCTGGCCTTTTGTACGTGAAAATGATCCTGTTCGTTTTGTTCCCAGAGATGAGCCTTTAGAGCTGAGGAGAGTTATGTCGGTATTTAAAGAACGCATTGAGAAACACAAAGGCGAATTGGAAGAGCTTAAATTACAAGAGGCACTAGTTGAAAAGGAAAAACCAAACGTAGTATGCGATGCTCCACCTATAAATGCGGAACCGAACAGCGTTTACTATCAGCAATTTAACACCATTTGCAGTGGTGCAGTTAAAACTGGGGATTTCGTATATGTGGCTACCCAAAGTGGAAAACAGTCCATTGCACAAATCCATCAAATATGGGAAAGCGGTAGTAAAACATATTTTAAAGGACCCTGGCTCTTGACTCCTAGTGAGATAGTATCACCATCAAACAAACAATTTTATCGCCAGGAACTTTTATTATCGACCGTTGAGGATATTAGTCCTTTAATTGCAATTGTTGGGCGATGTGCTGTTTTGGAATATACCGAATACATAAGTAGTCGTCCCACTGAGATTCCAGAGTGCGATATTTACATTTGTGAATCTGGTTACGACGAATTAAGGAAATCATTACGTAAACTCAACACACCAGGTGGTTTACGAAAATTTCAACATAGTCTTGCAGTAACACAGGATGAGATATTCTATTTTAAAACTCACATGAAACCTATTAGAGATGTTAAAGGGTCTGAAGTCCAGGAAAACTTGGCTTTACTTGAAGACTCATTAGATGGCAATCCACCTTCGGTCAATTCAGATATAGCGACAATATCATCGCCAGCCCCTTCGGTATCTTCTACTCCGATATCGTCGAAAGTAAAAAATAAAACAACTAAAAAGAGCCTTACTGGCTATATTCTCTATTCAAGTGAGGTGCGCAAAGGTGAGTATTATTAATATTAATATTAATATTAAACACTCAGTTCATTCTGAAAATCACAATCTGAAATCGTTTATACACATTTTTACTTTTATAATAGGAATTAGTCAGAGTAATCCAGATGCTTCATTTGGGGATATTTCACGTATGGTGGGCACGGAATGGAAGAATTTACCAGCTAGCGTCAAACAGAGTTGGGAAGATCGTGCTTCACGCTTAAATGAAGAGTCAGCTGCGCGCCGGGAAATAGATGAAAGTTTGAATTGTGTAGGTGGTGCTGTCAGCGGTAGCCCAGGACCCAATGATCAACAGAATGGTCATATATTTGAATGTCTGTGGGATAAATGCGATTATCAATTTGAAGATGCTGTCGACTGTATGGAGCATTGTATTCAAGATGGCACTGGCCATATTCAACGTACTGCTATGCAAGGCAACGATACTGAATTTACTTGCTTATGGCGGGGATGTATTCGCATGAAGAAAAACATGCAGGCGTTTCCATCATTGTTGCGTCTCATCAAGCATGTTCGTGAGGTACATTTAAGCAAGGGCGGTAAAATTCTACTCCCAAATGAACGCAGCAAAAATTTTGTGCCGAGAAAAAATCAAAAAACCACACAAGTTGTGCAACTAAATTCACAGTCACATCAAGTACAACAATCAGTTATGTCACCTCGAGGTGGCAGTGGCAATGGTGTTGAGAATGGTACTGTGTCACAGTACCCAATGCAAGGGTACTTGGGACCACCGCCAGAACCAATGTTTGTAACAGTGCCACCAAGGCCTCAACGAGTCCTCCATTCCGAAGCATATATTAAATATATTGAGAATTTGCAAAATAATTCAAACTCTCCACAGAAGCCCACTTGGAAGACTGCATTGAAGAAGACAACGTCGTCTAATGTGAACACTAAATCGGGTACTGCATTGCCTACCAACTGGTTAGGAAGACATGCTGAGGGAAATACTGAAGATGTTGTGACAGCACTATGTCATTTACGCAATTTCATGATGGACGATGCGCTACAAATAAAACGTAGTTGCTACTAAGTACATTAACCTGTTGCTCATTTATGTCCTCTTATTTGACTATGAAAATAGTATTAGAACTCTGGAACATATGTTATAATTTGGTCTCGTACATATGTGAATGCATGTAGTTAGGAAACTACTGCTCCCTCTCACGATTGAGCGCAAATATATTTGTTTCGCCTACAACCATAAAAATACAATACATATTTTTGTATTCAGAATTCTTTTCATTTCCAAATAGGGAAAAGATAATTAACTGATAATGTTTGTATTTTTATTCAGCAAATCACTATTTGACATATATATAAGTATATGATATATGATATATGATATATATATATATAAATATCAATATATGATATATATATAAAAATATCAATATATGGTATATATATAAAAATATCAATATATGATATATATATATAAATATCAATATATCATAATGTTTACTGTCGAATTCATAAATATTTACTTATACTATTACATTACTTATTTATTACACATTATGTAGATTATTATCTACAAAATTGACATGGTTATTACCTATTATATTTTGATGTTGATAATTTGTGTATGTTCAAACCTTTAATTAATGGGCTATCATTGACATTTACATATTAGTAAATATGTGGGGTATACATTCTTCGTACGCTGTTAGCTAGAGCCTTCAGCCTGGCCTACTATTTATTCAAAAATACAATATGCGACAATGAAATATATAAATATGGTAAAGGAAAACGTTTCTTTTATTTCTTAACTATATTTTATTTTTATAGAATGATTAGATTGTAAATACATATGAGGTTGATTAGTATAATCGTAATTTTTCATAGTGGATATTAGCTACATATGCAGATCTGAAGTAGCGAGTTTGTTGTTGTTGTGTTACGTCGGAAAACATTCCTCAAATTATTTGATGAGCCGAGTTAAGAGTTCTTGGCCCGGCATAAATGCGGCTCCTCGTAAGTGGTCGAAAGTAGTGATGCAAAGTTATTGTTCGACAGCTATTAACAATGTTAGTAGCGAGTGGTAGTGGAAACCAATACGCAATAAATTGGGAGAAACTTATATATTTATTATATGTATATTTAGTCCATAGATATTTTGCATACAATAGTTTGGCAAAAAAATGGACCACCTTATTACGCACTGTTTTGTTTAACGTTCATTACATACCTACATATCCACATTTCTATGGTTATTCAAGAGTTTACAGATGCGTAAGCGTATACAATTTATTTACTCATTCCCAATTATTAGCTTTCTGTTTTGATTCCTCAGTTTCTTTCTGAGTTTTATATACACACCGTCTTTCGTGTTTCTATGACATCATATTTTATATTGCCGTGCTTATCTAATATGCTTTGTTTTATTACCCTCTGTTCACTCATTTGCTGCATATTGCTCCTAGAGATACACACACACTCGTGTACATTGCAAAAGCAATAACAGTTTGTCGAAAGAACCGGCTTCTGCTTTTGACTCTCTCACATATTTTCTGAGTCCATAAATCCATGCATATGTACATCCAAAACAAAATTTGGTATATATATGTATATGTACCCACGAATGTTCCATATAGCTGGCCATATGGTTTGATTTGTCACCCGTACTGGACGATGTGCGCGTTATAGTTCCCAAGAGCTACTTTACCGTCTCCGCGCCACATTCACTCAATCTCGCTGGTACAAAAGCTTACACAAGCGAAAAATTCGACAATTTGAAATATTTTCAAGTTCTGCTAATGTGTTAGACATTCACTTGTTATTAGTTGTGCCTTGAGTATCGTGTGAAACGGTCTGAAAATAGACGCCCAGATCTAGATTCTGTGCAGTATATTAAATTTAACATTTTTACGCTATAACTAAATATTTTATTTGGTGGACTATAAAATATATTTTCAAAATATATTCACTATTTTATACGTACTTTATAACACATATACGTCTATACATACATACGTAGCGGCGTAGCTACAAATTGCGCAAAAATGTCGGACGCGTCAAATGGTGAGTCAAAGTTCGGTTTCAAGGACAGGGAGAAGGCGGTGGAGACTTTGCAATTGTTAGAAAGCCACGATATGCAGTATCGGAAACTAACAGTACGAGGATTACTGGGACGAGCAAAACGTGTCCTTACCAGTGAGTAGCGAAAACTGTACCTTTATATGCTTACCAAAAGAAATGTATCCATTTAGTATGAGGTGTGCAAACACTTTTGTACATATAATATATGTTTTATTGAAAGAATTGATTTTGTTATCGCTACAGTGACGAAGGCTGAGGAGAAGGTTAAGAATATCAATGCAGCAATAGAAGTTTTTGAGAAGTGGCTCGAGGAAAATGGCGGCGGTGCTGCCAATAAAAATACCAAAACCGACAAGGAAGACAAAGTCGAAACAGTACCTGGCTTAGGATTTAAAGACAAGGCAGCAGCGGTAGCCACACTGAGGTAATTGAGAGTGCATATGTATATAAATGCGTAGTTATTCTTTTTAATCTTTATACGCATATTGCATTGCCTTACTAACTTTTGTCCCCAAGTGTAAAAGTATTGGAGTCAATGAATGACAAATATAAAATGGAATTAATTGTTAGAAAAGACAATAGGTTTTTAATTATTGCATTATTGATTTGAATCGTTAATATCTCGTTAATGATCAAATAAACTTCGCATACATATATATATATGTATATATGTACATATATCCACACTCATATTTCTCCTATATTCATATTTTGTACATTTCTGCATCTTTACTTGTTTGATTGTGTTTCATCAAAACATATAAATGCAAACACATTTACTAACATGTACGCTATTGGCATCGTAGTGTAGCTAACTTACTGAGATCATCACAATAAATATAAATATAAACCTTCCCTGCAGGAAAATCTCCTGCTTCGGTTGGGCTACTTAGTAATGAATTCGAAACTTAGCTGGTTCTTATCCTTTAATAATATGATACATTTACGAATTTAGCCAAAATATGTTTTATACATCAAAAGTTGAATCTTGAAAGTTCTTCATTCAATTACCTTAGTTTATCATATTCTTTTCGATAAATTCTCCGGCAAATGTAATTTTTAATAATACTTTTAAATTTTATGATGATATGATTTGGAAATGGCAGCCTGTTGATATTTAAACAGTTGTTTTCTTGGTGTTAAAATAAAATATATTTTTATTTTAAGAAATTAATAAATAATACATTTTTTTATTAACCATCAACCAAATCGGTTTCGTGAACTTACATTTCATTCACAGTGAATTTTTTAAATTTCCTTAAAGAATCCTTTTAAATTTATTGTGTACTGTATTTTTATGGTACAAATACTTGATAAGTTTGTTGTTTTATCCCCCCTCGTACTGATTACTAATTGCATTTCGAGCTATTATTACCTGCTATTCTGATGAAATGACAGATGTTTAAATTTGGGTTAAATAAAAATTTTGTTATAATTATTAATTAATTAGAATTATTTAAAATCTTAAGCATTTTCTTGATATTAAGTCGAAGAAGAATATGAACTTCTGTTCTTAGTACACTGTTTCTCTCTACTGGGTAATCTATGGTATGTGTCTATGTATTACACGTCAACGAGTAAGCTTAAAGCTCCGTAAACGTATTCAGCAAAAGAATAATGAACATATTTTTACATACATAAATTCATGCATACTTACACATAAAACGATTTATATTATAGGGCTCGTACGGTGGATTTTTATGCTTAAGAGTTAATAAGCATATACATACATACGTTTGCATGAATATCTATAAATGAATATAGTTAATGAATCGTTTAAAGATAGAGAGATAGATGTGTTAGAAAATGAAATAAATACTAATAAAATTTTTGTTTAAAGGATAAATTTTTTTAGTTTTTAATGTCATACAAAACAATGCCTAATTTAACATTTACGGCATATTCAATTACGTTATAAACTGTTGCATACAGTTAGCTAAACGAAACTGTAACAATCCGTTTCTTTATTTCAATTTATTATGTATAAATACAATACTTAATTGTTCCTATTGGGTTTTGTATAAAAAATTACGTAAACGCCATGTTGTAGGCTAATTTGTACTGAATCAAGTAGATATTTGTGCAAATGCTTGCATATTAGTATTTGAAACATATTTAAACACAAGTATGACCGAATTTATTTAGCATAAGCTGTTCTATTTGAGTGTTTTTAAATATTTCGAGTGTGTACACAAATCCCTCAGACTGATTACTAATTGCATTTCGAGTAGCACCAGTACCTGCTGTACCGATGAAATTACAGATGTGAAATTTTGTAGAAATCACGTGGAAAGTCGAATTGGTATATACAACTATTTTGCATGCTTTTTTAAGTCGCTCATAGTTATAAATTCACTGACACTCCCGTCTCCAGAATCTATACTAGTATACATAATATACGTGCCTTCACTAATTCATATATACGTTCAATCATTAATTCACTTCAATTAATGACTCAAGCCTCAAATTCTACTATATTTTCGCTATTGGATAAATATAAATTTGTATACATGTGTATGTATGTATGAGTGCACTCGCTCAAGTGGATATCATGCGGATGTCAATATTCGTGCATTAACGGTTAATGTTTTTATTTCCTTATTATTAAGTATTTCGGTATTTTTGTATTTTTTTTTTGGTTTACCTTGAAGGTCACTTATGTGTGATGTCATAGCCCACATTTAGTAATTGCCATGAAACGCCATAAGGGCCGAGGCTTTGTGGTAAGCTGAGAGAATATATTTAAATACAACCAATTTGCAGAATAATGAATAATAAATATGAGTGCGATCGGAAAGTTTAAAATATGAATGAAATCGTGAAGCATACATACAGCTTCGCGCATAATTTGACAACACAATATGAATGTTGTTGTAGGTTGGACTAAGTTGGAAATTTCTTACAGGTTAATAAGCATTTATTTTTAGAAATTTTTCGAAGTACTATCAATCATAAATTTTTGTTATATTTAGTTTTAACAAATATTTAAGTTCGGAATTGAAAGTGAAGAGTTTCATTAAGTTGTGTCACTTATCTTCTGATATGATGTTTCTTCTCAATGGGAGCTTCATAAGTTATCACCGATGTCATCCATTTTTGATACCAATTTTTTTTATATAAATTTATTTATTAAATTATTCACCATGTGATCGATTAACTGGATAGAATATATTCGACACATAGGGGCTATGAGAAGGTAATGACAAATTTATGTATTATATTTCTGATGTTATTCGTATCATCCTAATATAATCGAGCTGTAAGAATTTATGTATTTTCGAATAATATCGTTTTGTGAGCATCCCACTACATCGATTCCATCCATTTAAAATACGATTTAGTATGCATTTTAACTTTTGCTCAAGATCGCTTTTACGGACAAACAGGTGGAATTGAGCCTGATCTATTTGATAGATAATACCTTATATTTATCTCGATTTGAATGGATTTCAACAAGCGTTAGGTGAATAAAACTAAGTCGCTCTGCAACTTATTGCGGAAGTATAAAAGTTATAAACTTTGCTATTAAGTAAATCAAATATATCCTACTTGTGAATTATTCGCATTTTATTATTAATTTTTAGGATACTTCAAGATCGTGATCCAGATTATCAGAAATTGGCAATTAAAGGGTTAATTGGTAGTTCCAAACGTGTACTTGCCGGCACCAAAAATGAAGATAAAATCCAGTCTATTCAAGAAGGTGTCAAGATACTAGAAGAGTTCTTAGAAAAGTTTGAAACAGAGAATTTGATTAAAAATAATCGAGCCTACCTCGCATATTCTGTTATTGAACAATTACCCGAAGCGAAAGATGAGCTAGCAGCAGAATTTGTCAAAGCCTATGGTGGATCCAAAGCCAAGGGCAATTACAAGCATTTACGCACCATGTATCCCGAAGGTGATGACTCGACATCATGGGATATTATACGCAATCGGAATATCGCGAATATATTGGAAAAACTTAAGGCTGAGGAAGCGAAATTATTTGATGCTGAAAGTGGTGAGCCAACCGAAATTCATCTCGAACTGATACATTGGGCATACAGTCCACAACCAGACAAAGTGAAGGCGTATTTGGAGAAGAGTTCAAAGAAAAAGGCTGAGAAACGTAAAATTGAACGACACGATAGCTCCAGCTCTAATGAAGATGATAGTGATGACAATGATGATGATGACGAAGATAATGGTGAAACACCAGAAAAAAAGAAGAAGACGGAATAAGATACATATATTTTGTAATTTATAAAATTATTGTTGGGAGCAAAACACGTGAATGACGCACATGCAAGTACAAATATAAGTGTGTACACATAGATGACCATGTCGATATTTGCTAAGTAAATATGTGCATACATACCTATGTATGTATCCATGAGCGCTTGAATAATATATAATAATTACAAATATATAAAGCTTCTGTACTTACTTTTTTAAAGTGTTGACATATATGTATGTCTGTATGTATATTACATATCTCATATTTACATATCTACATAAGGTGCACATTTATGGAAGTATGAACAAAATTCTTCGAATGAAAACTTTGGCAAAAATAAAGTTTAACCATCATATTCGGGTATAATCCCGCAAATACTTTTTTTTATTAATTTTATTCCTTGCCAGTAATCGCCCTGCCATACAAACTCCTAAAATACATACGTACATTACATCATACACACATGTAGAGTCATATTTTTTTGACATTATTATTGCAATAAATATTTACAATTTTTAGTATTTATGAATCGGACTGCTATAGAAAATACTATCACTATTTGTTCTCGCGCTGGCACCGCTCAGCTGTGTCAGAAGGTTTCTTTCTCTTTCGCCTCGACTATGTTCCATTGTGTGATCTACATTAATTGATAAGTCATTCCTGATCAACAAATTGCCATTGCTAATAGGTTCTGGTAAATTTTTTGATGCCGTTAGAGTTACAGCTGCTGCTGCGGCCGCCGCTGCTGCCGCTGTGGATAAGATATGTGTGTGGTGTTCACTTTTCGTTGAGACCGGTGTGCCGTTAGTCGCACTCGCCAAATGTCCGTAAGCCATATTAAATAGTGCTTCTGGATCGCATACAAATCGATAGACATAACGTTCGCCATTTACCTTCTGCATGATGCCTTTTTCATAGTAGTAACGCAGACTGCGCGACAGTTTGTCGTAATTCATGGCCGGCCGATTTTTTTGCAAGCCCCAACGACGCGCCACCTCCTCCGGTTCGATAAGCTTAAACTCCATGCCGCGTCCAGTCCACGCAATACAACTTGAGCTATGTTTGAAAGTAAAATGTTGTCCATTAAGCAGTAAAATCCATTTATATCCATTTATAAAGTACATACCTCGTGGTTGGCTCATCTAGCAAAGCCACCAGAAACTGCCACAACTGCAGTGAGCCGCGTCGCTGCGACACTGTTTGGCTGGTCGAAATCGCATTATTATAAAGACCATCATATTTAATGTCACCATCGGTTGATGAGACAGTGGTAGAGTCCACAGCGACTGGTCGCAGGGCATATGTTGATGATATGGTCGAATTGTAAGGACTCTCGTATTTGAGATCGACATCGGTTGAACTCGTTGATGCCAAAGTTAGCGTTGCAGTTGGCGATAATGAACCGTTACTACGTAGTCCATATGAGTTACCGTTTGTTGTACTGTAAGGGTGCTGATGATACATGGTTGTGGCGCTGGTGGATAGGATGGATCCATGTCCGAATTTGAAAGCCGATGTATGCGTGGATAAGTGGCTACCAGTATGTGGTTGATGCAACATGCTGGAGTGTGCATGAGGGTGACTGAGTGTGTGGGTGTGTGGATGTTGTGCAACAGGATGCGCATGTGGATGCGGCTGTATGTGCATATGAGATGGAAGATGTGACATTTGCTGAAGAGAATGACCACTTAGATGTGTTGTAGTGGAATCAGGATGTTCCTCTTTAGTGCTGTGGTAGTGGTGACTCATAGGAATCATATTCGTTGTTTCAGCTGTCGTTGGATTGCTGCAAAATCCCAGCGCTGATTCTGTTCAAAATAAATATTATAATTTATGTTATTTTTCAGTATTTCTACAATATATGATGGTACATGTTTTTATTATCGAAACTTGAGACCAAGCACAAATCAGAGTACTATAATATAAACTATAAAAGAGTGCATAATAGTTAGCTTCAGATAATATCCGCAGCCTGAAATGTACAACTTGCCTTGGTGCAGTTTTTGACGAAGAATGCTAATTTTTTAAAAAGAAAAATCATAAATTATTGGCGTACTCAACTTTTTTCCGCTGCAGAACCAAAACTTATAGATGGAACTACGATGGCATTTGCCTTGAGTGTCTTCTATATAATTGGAAGCTTACTTCCTTGAAAACTGCATGAATCTAATTCAATTTTAGCAAACATTGCATCGATATTAAACAAAAATTGTGAACATTTATTGTTCTTTAGATTAGGATTTAAGATTCGTATACTTCGGATATTAAAGGCCTGATGGAAGGGAGATGTCCTGGAATAAATTCAACATTTTTTTCTCAAATACTCTTCGTTATTCAAATTAACATTCAAGCATATTGACAAACACAGAACACACCAAAGAGCCGCCAAAGACCTTACTAATGTGGCTAATGTGGCTAATGTGGCTGAGGACTGTCTCAACATTTTCCATTTCTATTTTCTGACTAATTTTCGCAGTAATATAAGGAAACAAAGACTACGCGTAATAGACTGGTATTTTTATGTGACAAGCATTAAGATTCCACTCAATCAGTATTATGTCGATGTGGTTAGTAGCGTCGACCATATTTTGTTCACAATTTTTAAGCAATTATTAAATTGAAATATATGATGTTTTTTATATATTGAGTACTTAAATAAATCTACATTTATAATATTGAAATCTAGTACATATAATTCAACTTCATAGTCTTTCTAACAAATATTTCGAACATGCCTTATGTAAAATGCCTGTCAACAGTAATTATTCACCTGAGTTCACATAAGTTTGCGAACTTGTTTTTTTCCTTAATAGGTTTTCAACATTTAACCGTCGATTAACTCCTCATTTAATGTACTCTTAAATGTTCAATATGTTATAAATGTACACCGAATACACACTCATACCAACTCTTAGCTTGATCATAATGCAACAGCTAATCGCAGCAACAATTTACACGTTTGAAATGACGTACAGATGGATGTCTATTAAAAATTCAAAGGATCCTTGGCTCGCCGTGCATAATCCATCAGCTATGTAATTTTGCATGGTAAAACAAAAATCTCTTCCACAAGAACAACAACAGCACACCAATGCGAACCAATATAAAACATTAAAACTGTTGGAATGGAAGAGCAGTATCATGAGTCCCTTGGGGAGGGAAGCACTAATACTCGTAGCTTACTATGCTTCTATAGAAAGGGGGTTGAAGACGGTTGTTGATGTTGAAGGTGATGAGCCTTTTTAAGGTTTGATGCATTATTGGTGGAAAATTACAATATTTAATTTGAGGCATATTCAATTAGCAAACAACATATGGAGGTAAAATATATAATATTGGTACAATATAGGTACAACATATACAAACAATAATAATAATTTAACAAGTATATTCATTATACTGCATGATTATTTGGGAAATATATAAATATAATGCTTTCACACAATTATTGATGTTTTAGCAAGCGCGTCGACATTCCAATATGCCAAGTATATCGTTTATCAATTGGATTAGCGATTATGCGGCGGCAGTTGTTGCTCTCTTCATACATACATACAAACTCGTTTATAGTCAATTTAAATATTTTCATTTGTGGTTGCACTTGAAAATCGTGCCGCGTATTTTTTATTAGATACAAATTATATAAAAACAAATCGAATTATAATCACACGCGCTACAACAACAGCAACTGGCGTTAAAGCATAAAGCCGCTATGCCAGGTGGCTGATATGTATGTGTGTGTGTGTGTTGCGGTGCATGTTGATGCTTGATGGCTTCACAATATGCACATAATTTAAATAAATGAAACTCTCGGTTGTATGCCACCTGCGTAGCTGTCTACTGATGACTTACTTTTGTTACATTTATAAATGTTTTGTTCGCTCGACTTCCCGTATTTTCTATGTTCGATATTGTTAAGCAATATTTATGCGGTATGGCTAAGGATATATCTATGTAAATTCGATTTATTTGCTGATCTCTTACCTTGGTCGTTCTTCTTAAGAATCCCCGCGGGTGGTGTTGATGGGAATCTTGAAGGGTGGCAGCATTTTAAATAAAATACGATACAACAACATGTACAGATTATTAATAAATATTGTGAAAAATTTTACAGCAATAAAGTAAGTTGACTGATGAACGAAAGAAAAATGTCGAAAAGTGGAGTTCATTGCGATTTTCCCTCCTAGCTTTAAATAATGATTCAAATAACTTGTTGGTTCCACTACTTGCTGTGCATAGACACTTTGATCTTAATCACTAATGATATCTATGTTGTCATCAGAAATTGTGGCACATAATGTAAATAAGTATTAAGGTATTTTCACCGAATTTCAACTTGCGAACAGAAGAGTTTCGCCAAGTATGTAAACATACAAACATGTGTATATTGTTTTGTGGTACGAGTTTATCAATTTCACTTGTACTTCATTCATTGTGGTGATTTCGTGACTTCACTCATACCATTGTAACTGACTGCCCTAGCTTACCTGTAACAATAAGGATGTGTCACAGCGGGAATATCGAAAAAAGCTGTTGAGGATGTTCTTTCATGACGTGCTCCTTTGGCGCTTGCTGCAATAGACATTAAAGATGAGGAATTAAAAGAAAAAGAAATAATGTTTCGCTCTATAAAAGTATTCCAATGTGTGTGCATGTTTTTACTCACACATATTTTTATTTGTTATTGAAAGTGGTGCATATATACCATTAGTTTATAAAAAGTATAGTTTTCTACATACTTTTTACTATATTACTATATATACTTACGTATACCATAAAAAAGTATATTTTTTGTTAAGAAATACGCAATCAACCATAAAAAATACTTTTGTGCTAGAAAATTGATTAAGATTAACACGCCACAGGGAACATTGCCATTCATTATAATGTTTAACATACATATGTACATATGGTGAATGCTAAGACTGCCAGAATACATTTACATTTTATTTTATTAAATTTTTTTTGTTGGAACGAAATGTTTTGAAGGGACTCGGCCATCATGCGCATTAGAATAGGTTTTAATGTGAAGAAATCAGAATTACTAAAAAATATTGTGAAATAAATATTTGCAAACTCTGATTTTGCAATTTTAGAATTTAAGTTTTAAAAATTATTTAATTAATTTGTTATTGAACATTCATGTACATGAATTTATCCATATTATATCATCCATATTTGAAATGTGTATGGCGTATACGATTGTTTGAATTAAAAAAAAGAGCATCTTTCCTTAATTAAACTTTCGTTATCATTCTCATAAAATATTATATATATATTGCATCTTGAAATTTAGAGATCAAAATTGAGAGTTGAATTTGAGGGAAAGTTACAAGTTTTTACATTATAAGTTAACAATTAAAATTTTTTTTTAAATAACATCATAATTTAGGTAATTCGAGTAACGTTTGTATTATTATTAATTAATTAACGTTGTGTAAACATTTACATTGTGTAACGTTGTGTAATTGCCAGTATATATACGTTGTTTTTTAGGAAAGTACGTCAACCAACAAACCGAGAAAATTCTAATCTGTTTGTGGGGTGTTTCATTAATATCCTATGAGTTTAATATTTAATGACTAAATTATTTATTGTATTTAAATGATTTATACTGATGACTGAAAACAAAGGTATTAACTAAATTTAATGTTTTCCCTATACATTTTGGCATTTTCTATTCCTTATAAATATTGAAAAAATTCGCATTAATCATCCAATTCGTTTATAATGCTTGTACATAAGCTTTCCGTTATGAATACATACATTTACACATGCTCAAACCAAAAACTTAGTTTGTTCTTGAAATTATTATATTAAATTTTAAAGGCATCACTATTACACTATTACACACCTGCGGGCAACGAAAGCAAAGTGCTGAGAAAATCATGAAGGGTGGCAAAATATTTATTTAGCAAACAAACAAAACGTTGATATACATGATTATGAAACTTATGCATACAGAACAACAAACAAACAAAGCAGAAGTTAAGTAAAACAAAAAGTATGCACATAAATATATTCAAAAAATGTTTGCCAATAAAACAAAAGGCAACTAATATGATTTTTCAATCGAGTATTTAAAAAGTCTGTATTTAATGTGTGGGAATATTTGATAGCCAATAAGTCAGAGGGTATGCAATTGGGCATTTTGTTCATCCTCTAGTCCACCGTGCGAACTTCTTCATTGAACGACATGCGTCAGTACACACCACACTTTGTATATAAAAATGTACATATATGTGCTAATGCCTGCGTATACATATATATGTATGTGCACTTGCCTGTTGGCGAGGTTGTTGTAGCATGTGTGCGGGCAGTAAGGTATCCATCGGTAGAGCTATCGAGTCCAAATTTTCCAATCGATGTCGGACTTGCCGACGTTGACGCAGTCGCCGAAACGGATGTGGTGGCCGAGACGACTGGCGGTGTATACACCACCAAATCTTCGCTCAATTGCTGATGGTGATGATGGTGGTGATGGTGGTGGTGATGATGCGGATGCGGATGCGGATGCGAATGGGCGTGTACATGGGCGTGTGCGTACCAGTGCTCTCTGCTCAAATCTGTTTCGGTATTTACACAGGGAGTATATTTGGAGAAGTTTTAGAATTTAAAATGTTTGAAATATTTTATATTTAAATGTCTTTTTTACTTTTAGTTGTTATTTTAATATTGAGCAAATCATTTATTAATAGAGTCGCAACGACGTCAGATGATTTGTGAGTCACTAAAGCGGTGTTTTCGCTATGAAACTTACCATTGCAGGTCGCCGCCGCTGCTGCTGTAGGAAGAGGAGTTGTAATTGATAGCGTCGGTGCCAACGACTGCATTTGCACCGGTGGCAAAGGAAATGTTAGGCAGCAGGGTGATTTGTACGTGGTGCTGGGCATCTCTACATTTTGATCGGTCTCCATTGGTGAGTGTGCCGATTCAGTGCACTCTTCTTGCTCTGCTCTGGTCGCTGTATTTCTAGTATGATGGTTGTTGTTGTTTGAATGCGAGTATGTGGGCTTTGTCATACCCTGAATGCTGGTTGTAGTAAGTGGGGCGTGCGTAACAGCGGTTGAAGATATTTCATTGCTCATGCTCGCGATTGCATCATTATTCGTCCGTGAATATGCCTCGCTGTCGACTACATCCTGTAATTGCAAATTCTCCAGGATACCAACGTTCGAAGCATAGTTTGTCTAAAATTTAAAATAAAAAAAATAAAAAATATTTACAGCTATAATCATATATGTATGTATATGAAAATTCAATGTGTCTGTGGCATTCAAGCGCAACAGTGCTACCGAAAGGATGTTCATAAAATTACAAGCGAAATGGCTCAGAACGATATGGTGTACAGGAAAATAATTGAGGAAGTTAGTCAATCCGCAGCAGGAAATTGTGCTAACTCACTGAGAGTCATGATGAGGAAGTTATTGCTCATAGTGTCACTAAAATAAAGGTAAATACTTGTATACAAAGCTGCATTCAAAGCTACAAAGCAAACATTCAAATAAAAATAATAAGGATATAAATTTTGTATTTGGAATCGAGAAATGCGATATTCAAATTGAAAGTTATTACACGTAACAGGTGGGTGGGCTGAGAAGTTCGTATCGTTTTTACGGAAAATACTTTATTCTATCGAAATTCGATTTTATTATTAGTTATAGTTGTTATCGAGAGCGACAACCGACAGGGAAACCATAGCTTTCTTCCATCTTTTTCATACCATTTTTGTAGTAGTAGACATATTGAGGTCTGAAAATAAGAAAAACTCTGTAGGGTCCCGATCAGGAGAACACGGTGAATTCGAAGGAAATTCAAAGCATTTTTTTCATTGATTTAAAAAAAAATCCGATTGAAATGGATTGAGAGCTCGCTCGGCATCTACCATGGACAAAGCTTTCAAATATCAAAATATTCATAAACGATATGTTCAATAGGTTCCTTTGATATTTTTAGGGTGTTAGCTATCTCGATCAATCTCATTGCGTTGTCATCCAAAATCACTTTCTGGATTTTTTTTACGTTTTTGTTCAAACAGTCTCTTTTGGACGACCACTGGTTATATGGATTGTATTTGCACGGTAACGACCGGTTGCATTGTCTGCCACAGAGCCCGTAAAACACTCATGAAACGAAATTCATTTGAATTAAATTTTTCAAAATACCAAAACTTGTCACCAGATATGTTATATTTCACGAACTAATTGCCCATTTATCATAGAAAGGATACGAATATTTCAGCCTGTCTAGCACCATAATATCAGATCATATTTTTCTCTTTCACAAGAATCGTTGGCGTATTAATATATATATATTGATATAATATGATATATATATATATAGTAGATATAGTAGTAATATATAATATATAGTATAATTAAATATAGGTATGTTTGTACCAATGCTGAAAACGTCAAATTTAGTGAGTTCAAAAACAAATTGGTCAATCTAGGGAACAAAATCATTACTTGAACAAAATAAGTTAAATTATCCCTTCTTTGATTTAATGAAAACAGATTTTGGGAGAAGTTAAAGTAACGACTATATAAGCATTGTATTTATTGAAAATAAAAAAAACTGATCCAGTGGCTGTGTGCACAGTATTTTATAGTAATTAAGTTAACAGCTACCGAGTTCCACTTATTGTTGGTCAAATGCATTTGTGTAAACATAAGGCATTGATATGTGGTGGAATTGGATTCACAGTATATCTACAACAATGGCCAATTAAGTAATGAGATGAGCTCAAACACTTAGACAATACGTCTGACAGTGCGTTACAAGTGTAAAATGACAAGTGCAGACAATGTGACAAAAGTATCACTTCCATGTCTAAAGTGTCGTACCAGTGGCTAAATGCAATTGTGGTAAATTGGTAGACCATTCGTAGACTAACCCTGCCGGTGGACGAGCACTATGTGCCACCCGTCGCTAAAAAATAGCTAAGACAAACCTGTCTGTATATGCTTTGCACGGTGAATATTGTAAGCATATACATATGTATGAAAAGATATATGTATATATATAAATACACATAAGTGATTAGGTGCGTTGCAAATTAAATATAAAACGGTGTTAATGCTTTTTGAAACTTATAAACTTATAGTTTTTCATCTGAAAGGTGTAGAATAATCAATTTGTCAATCTATCCAAGCCTCTGATTTTTTGCCAGGTTGAGTTAATTCAAAATACCTTAATTTATATATTAATTGTAATTCGATCGACTTATACTTCTTTGAGACTAAACTTTCTTCTAAGTACCTAATTCCACAAATTTAGAGTAAACACAGCTTAATGTTCTTGGTAATTAAATAAAAATAGCCTTTGATTTTCCTCTTCTCAGCTCAGTTCTATTGTCAAAAAAAAACCTGTTAAAACAACAAGAGAGTTGTTTATATTATTAAGTTGGTCGAACAGCTTGCCTTTTTTATTTACAGTTGATTATGGCGAAGATGTGTCTACCTCAAGTCTCATATGATGGTTGAACCTCAGTCTGGCAAAAGCTGGATAGTGGAGGAGAAAGTGCCTTCATGATTCCAGCTCGCCTTCCTCCATACAGCTTTGGTAATTTGCATCAGACAAAATATTTAGCATCACGGCATGTTAGCCTGTTGGACACTATCCAATCAGAACACCTACAATTACGGCGAGATGAACCTTGCTAACAGCAAATAGTTTCACTAGCAGAGGAACTCTTGCGTTCCACACTGGGACAAAAGGACCTCGCTGTCATACAAGTTCTGGTTGTTGACCAGCGCTTGCCGAGTTCACGGCAGGAAGCTAATCAGCTTTGCAGTTTTTGGCGATTCCGTTGTGACCAGGCACCCAAACCTGTCGGATAACAAAGTAGTTTAATGTTGCTGATAAAGTGGTTAGCGAGCCCAAGGCCATTACCCTTCTGCTATCGGAGTGAACGCATACCTCTTTAAAGGAAGTTGCACTTCGAAGCAGTATCTACTGCAAGCTTAATGGCAAGCAACCCCGCTTGAAAGACACTACAGTGGTATGGTAGCCTGAAGCTACAGTTGAGAACCCCACCTTGCAGGATGCCCCTATTTACCTTCCGAAGATGTACACTTCCCCACTCCGCAACAACAGTTCTGTCGCAAAGGAAACTGTGGATGATGTGTTTGAGATTTGCCTCGATCTCAAACTCATGAAGGGCTCTAGTAATCGCCTCTGGCCGTACGTAAGGGCATGCTAACCCCGTAACAGCCTGTTCTTTGGAATTCGGTCCTTAATGTACAGATTCAAGAGGCTCTCCAACGTTTTCAAAAGAAAAGAGCAGAGACTGATGGACCTGAAGTCCTTGGCAGTGATGAACGCCGCCTTAACCTGTCTCCAAGCCAACGGAATGTTTCAATAGGAAGATATACAATGTTTCGAAAGAAAAGTATGTCGGTTGGAATAGTATTTATCGTGTGAAGAATATGTATTTGTGTTTTTTGAAATCATTTTCACCGCAGAGTGTGTACACGCCCAACAACTTTTAAGGTGCTGGCTCATTCCCTATAACTCATATGAAGTTACGATTTTTGGGTGCTCAAATATGCAACGAAAAGTTACGCAGCCAAAAAACTATAAAAAATAAATTAATTTTAGGCTGCAACGAGCAAGAGTTGCATTAACTAGTATATAACTGTTGTGCACATGTGTGACACTACACCAAACTCATAATGCCTTTAATTAAATTTTCTCGCTCTTAAATAAAACCCCTTTCAACAAATTAATATTAACTACTACTTTACATACTGACTTTATAAACTCAACATGCATTATTTTAGAGTTTGACAATAATTGAACTAAAGCCATGTAACTACAATACAAACATTATAATTTGTCAAAACAAATATCTCGAATTCTTAAATCTCGCTTAATTGCTTTAAATATATTACATAATTATTGTCATATCAGCGCAGATAAGATATATAGCAAATAATATTTTTATTTATAAATTATTCGTTATTATGAAAGTAAGTTTGCGATGAATTGTTGTCTCATGATAGGCTGAACTGAATTGTTAACCTCTTTATTGTTAGTTTAGCTTTGGAAAAATACATACGCATACATCTGGAGCATTTATATTTTTAAGTCATAGATACATACGAACATATACAATTATTTTTCGAACTTTAACTTCACAGACCAAGAGAAATTGCTGTTGAGCGAAATTTTGGAAGCAATTATTTTAGTAAAAGTGGATTAATAGTTAAAAAAAAAAATGAAAAAAATTGTGCTCGTTTTCAAGTACATACAAGTTTGAGGCAAATTATAAACCCGTTTTTTGTCGGAACTAATTCAAGGTTACAATAATTTCGAATACGTGTAAAAAATAAGTTCAGCATAGCTAAGTTAAAACTCCCAATTATGTCTAGAGCTGCAAATGTTAACTGCAATAACCAATTTTTAAAATAAGAAACTTATTGAGAATGTGTACAACGCCACGTACTGGATTGGAACTTCTACACATTGAATATTACTCAAAAGTCATCTTCCGTCAACATTAGGATATAATCTAAGGCTCCTAATGTTGAACTTTTTAACAGGAATATCCAAGTAGAAGAAAATATCTTAAACTATGAATAGGTATATTGTTTTTCAGTCCCATATTTAAGTCCGAAAATGCATTAAATTTTCTGATAATAAAGCTATGTTATGCTATGTACTCGTATACAGTTCTACGTTTGTTGGTGGGAGTAAAAAAAAGGTAAGAAGAGTATGCTTGTGAAAAACTGTTTTTAAGTGGTACAAAATCTTCAAAGAAAACTGAGAATATACCTATAAAGAACCATTCATTAGACGCCCAAGCTTATCAACAATTGTTTGAATCGTTGAAAGATTAAAGAAAATAATGTAGAGAAATCATGAAACAATTAACAAAGTGTCTTAAGACGTCGACATGAATATTTTTCAGATTTCCCTGTTCAGTGCCTCATTTTGATCAAATTTATGATGACTAATGAGTCATGGATATTTGACGTCAAATCCAAAGTATAATCATCCCAATGGAAAAACTCGAGAAAACTGCAATCTAAAAAAAATGTATATATTGATATATGTTGATGTATCGGAGAAGGAAAAGTCACCTTACCCTTTGAACACACATCATACGTTGTGGCCGAGTGAACATTAAATATTCGAGAAAACATTCGATTATCGGAGGTTCGTAATATTTCTAAATATATTTGATGAAATCAATACTATCGGTTAGGTAGAATGGTTATGTATGTATTTATAATATTTAGTGATTTTATTGTTTTCTTCATTCGTTTATTTATATTATTATTTATTTATACATTTAGTTTATTGTTCATTTAGTGCCGCCATACAGTTTTATAGAATTTACAAAATACACATGAATTGAATCAAAGACATACTAATCACAGACTTGTTCACGAGTTTAATCATCTCAAAGTCAACCAGGTGCAACGCCATGGCACGCGCTTCTTTGTCATAAACGTGAAAGCAAACGCCTTTAACAAAATATCACAATTACCTCCACTTCATCGACGTATAGTTTTGTGTGTGTTTGTTTATGTCATTTACACATACATATGTATGAGTTTGTTCGTATATGGTGTGTTCGAGTTCCACTCATGGTTTACATCGTGTTAGCAAAATAACAAATAGTTTACGCATACTTTCGGTAGGCAATGTATAATATTATATTATATATTTTTGTATGCATACACAGATAAGTATGTAAAATATTGTATATGTATATTGTATGTATATTTCATATTTGAAGTCATAATTTTTGAAGTGGTCTGCGGAATAATTTTTCAACACATATGGTAAATACAAACGTGCATGTAGTAGGTGTAAAGGGCAGTTTAACATTTTAATAAAGCTATCACGGCGGGGAAGTTCAATGTTAACAATTACCATTTCGATACCATTTTGATTTCAATTCATGAGCTGTACATTGCTGTAATAGCTGACACTTTTAACGAGTATCTAATTATTACTTGAGGAAAATGTATAATTTAACTGTTGTTTGCATCATTAACTCTTTTTTGCACTATTTTGTCAAAATTTTATGATTTAGCAACACAGATACATATATACATACATATGCCGTATAATTTTGGTAAAACTTTAATTTACAACTTTGCTTTACTTGTCCAGATGTCGTCTGTTAGACCGCGACATAAAAATCGGAACTATCGCTAAGATATAACCGTGTAAATGCACATATATATTTTCGGAAGTTTATATATTTGCACTTTACATAATTTAAAAACTCCTACGAAATATTTGCAATTCATATATTCAAGTATATATATAATAAGTTATACCTACTCGTTTGTTTTTAATAAATAATAGCAACTAACTAGAAGTATATATTAATAAAGTGAATAAGGTAGGCTCAGGATCAGACCATATGGAATATTCGATAATTTCCCTGCAATAGAATATTTAGAGCGCTATTATTCGTATTTGGAAATGTCCTTTCACTTTTGAATACATTTGCTAATACTTTAGCATACTCGCTATATTTCAAGCTGAGCGAGGAGCATTGCGAATGCATTCCGAGAATATATTCCATTTTCAAATAATACTTTACGTACGCTAACTAACATGTGTTTAATAAGTTTCATTAAAAATTTGCTTTTATTTATTTTTTTGCAACAACAAATTTTTCATACATGAAATATGAACTTTTTTGAAAATATGTAGTTATTCAAGTGAGCAGACTCAATGCGAAAAGCTGCCAGTACATACTTGTGAAAGCAAGCATCTTCCTCACGTCATCCTAAAATTTAGTTAGTGTGATCGTTAAATAAATATACTGTGCATGTTTTATGCGTGTGTGTGTATGTATGCCTCAGGCCGTATGATCGTTTGTTGTGTTGTGGGTGTTGTTAGCGTGGAGCGTGGAGCGTGGGGTAATATGGAAGTTGTGTGTGAAAACCGAAATAAAAAAACATAATAGAAATAAATAATAAAAGCATTCGTACAATCGTGAATCGGTACTAACGGTTTCGTTGGATTCACCAGTTTTTCTTTCCATTAAACATTAGCATGTACATAAACAGAAAAGTGTAACTGTTGTAGCACTAAATACTGTAAGAAGGGGTAAACTAGGGCCACGCTATTATGTTCTCATGAAATAATTTTTTTGATACAAATTATTTCTTTTAATCAAGATTAACAAGCCGTAGATTCCAGAAATATTGTTATATATTTTACAGTTTTAAATAGGAGAATTCGAAACATATAACAAAAAAACACATTTCCAGTAAGAATAGGCAATTCTAGAGTTTAATGATTTTAGATTTAGCGCCAAAACTTTCTTTCGTCAATTTTTTAGATATCAAACTAGTCAAGAAATATAAAGGTTTAAAAATAGAAATTCCAGTTTGAAGTCCAACTAGACGGTAAAATTCTTAATTATGTCTAGAATTACATAAATAAAATCGCACAAGATTTATATTTTAGAACTCTTTATTAAGTAATGCATTTAATAAAATGTGTTAAATAAAATATAATATTTAATAATGTAATTCTTTGAACTAATTTAAGACTAGTATATTGGTGATAGAAATCTATCTATGAGCGCATAAAATTACATCCTGTAGTTCATACTAGTTGCAACGTGATCGTGCCTTTTTTATTGTTCGATTGATGGGTCTTATAAGGATTTTGAAATACGTTTTCACATTGTGGATCCATACTTCTAGTTCGTGTCTCGTCTAGGATTTGACCCATTATGCAAGGTACGGCGGCCATACATCTGCCTAAGTGTCTATTTGTGGATAAATTTTTATTGATTTCATTCGTCAATCGTCATCAAGCATTTGTAACTCTAAGTTCCCCTCTAATGTGAGGTTTCACAACACGTCACTGAACTTGAATACATCTACATATCTGTATGTATTTTCATGTACATATTAAGTAAATTAAACTTACAATGGATATTCGTTGTGGAAAACACTTTCACTGAAGACGAAGGTGCTAGTACAAAAAAAAAAAACAACAACAATACTGGAAGTGACGACAATGAGGCAGTGACATGGGTTTTAGTTATAGAAATCTTCATTTGAGCATGCGCCCATGCATCCCCACACATGCATACATTATATGTACGTATGTACTTACTATATGTACTAGTTAGTTGTTAGGTTTTGATTCCAGTTGCGCTTGCGTTCACGCCATAATACAAGAAGCACAACGAAATGTCTTTAAACTTCTTCGGTGCTCAGTTAGGGCTTCACAACCCAACGTGCCACTTTTAATACCATTTTCGGCAGTGCAACAGAGGAGAACGGAACGGTCTTGCTTAAATTTATAGTGTATTTCGCGGATTCGAGAAAGTTGCGAAGTCAAATACTGTATACAGGACAAAAAGTCACAGCGTGCACAACGAAATACATATACAACCTAAAATGAAAGCCAAAAAGAAATTTCCTGTGCCACTTTTAAAAGCAGTATTTTTGTTCTATTATGTGATCCTACTGAGCAAATCCGAAGGTATTTAACACAAACAAAATTGTTCTAAAATTGTGCTATAACTTAAAAGTGCAATGTTTTAGACCTTTAAACCAAGTGATTGAGTGATTATTAAATTCAATTCCATCAAATATTTGCTAATTCTAACAGTGTGGAACAAAATTAAGGATATAAACAACAAATTAATGTCTAAAACTGTTTTTATAACGAAATTAAAATATAAATTAATTTATTATTAAAAATATAAAACTTCTTAGGTAGTTTTTTGAAATTTTCTAACCTAAACTCACCTACTCAAAAATATTTGTTGCAGGGCCTTGTTAAAAGTGAAACAATTGAGAATAAAGCCTATGGGAAAAAACTACATACATTATTATAAAGCGTAAATTATTATTAAAATCGGTACAACACCTCGAAAATTCTTTTACGGTTTGTGAATTTTCTTTGATTTTCTCTGATTTTAAAAGGTCTAGGAGGATTGGCCTAGGACTTTTGCTTAAAGTACACCTTAGAGTTCTGAAAACGTTGTTGACTTGGTAGAATAATGAAAAAAAAAAAAAGTTTTCCTGTCCAATCCGCTGTAGAGTAGAAGCAATCGGGTCAGTCAGTTTCAACATGTAAAACTTTAAACACGTTTACTCGAAACTCGAGCGGATTTTCCAAATCGTCTGGCGATGGTATTTGAAGACTATCGCACGTATCCACTTGAATTTTTAACTTCAGCTTCACAGTAACTACGTACGAATTTTTGTTGTTATTGGACGTTTTTTTTATAAACAATTTGCTGCTAATTTTTTGCTAACAAATATAAATATAAAAAATTTTTACTGGTCTGCCATTATTCATAAAATTGATATAAAACTAAAAACATGCATATATAAATTACTGGTAAGTCTTATGTAGATTAAGATCCCGTTTTTTATTTTTTTTAGATAACACGAGTTCATAGAACAGTTGACCCAGTAGCCGTAGTTTTGTATCAAAATGTCAAATACATGTTTAATAAAGCCTGAAAGAAGAAAATTCGGTTCCTCTTTCCTTACTCTCAAAATAAAATATCCATGTTATTCTTTTTGAGGGCTTTATACTTTTAACCCCCTTAAGGTAATTTTGTCTGAAGTACGAATTTGGACTCAAACTACGAATTTTTAAAATAAATTGTGAAAGTAAAATAAGATGTTTTAATTCGCTTGTATAAGAAGTTTTATGAAAAATATAGCAGAAATGCGATAAAATTATTCAATTCAATTGGAATTTTATTCCTTTAACCGATAGATAACACATATATTTTAAGATCAAAAAATCTCTGTTTTTTCAGATGTTATTGCACAACCCTACAAACAACAACGCTGTTCGAGTCGCTTAGAAAATGCCTTGGAGCACATGCGTCGACGTAGTACACCAGCGAAAAGTTCAAGATCATTCTCTGGTGAAACTCCATATACACTCTATCAAACGTTTTACGGTCAAAATAGTGAACCAGAAGATGACTTTTATTCTGGTGGCGATCGAGGCTATTATGCTAAAAATATTCAGCGCCAACCTCAAAACGAGTCGCCCGCATATATGGGAAGATTCGATGATTTATTCTCCTCAGACTATAATCGGCGGCAACCACATAAACTAGCTGCCGTCTCCAGCGTAGATGTTGAGGATTTGAGAGTACGTCTACCGTCGAAATCCACCAGTGCACGTTGGGTTGAGGTTGATAAATGCAGATTCAGTACACAAAACTCAACGTTGGACACGCGTCTCATATTCCCCGATTTAACAATTAGTGGCAAAGTGGTACTACAACCAACTGGTGGTAAATGTCACATGATTTTACGTTTACGTCGAGCCGGTATTGAATTTCGTACAATTCCAATTGGTTTTGAAAGTGTCGTAAATGAGGAATCTCGTCGAATTGGTGCCGCTTCGGTGCGAACGGATTCACATTTTGCTGAGCCTGGTTTTATATCAGTTTTTGCTCATGGTTGTCAGGGTCCCTCGGGTGTGAGATTGCGGCAAAATTCAAAACGTCGTTTTGGTTTTGAAAGTGAAACAGCCTCTCAAGGAACTATAAAACCACCAGTTGTAGAACTCTTAGAGCCCCATGTCGTTTTGGGTACTGCAGCAACACAAACACAAACACAAACATCTGGAAACCGTTGGGGTAAATACTACAATCCCTATCCGTATGATATACGTAGTGAGATTTATCAAAAAACGAATCGTCGGAATCATGATCATCACTGGCGCGAAAATGAACAGTCTAATGAAAATATATTTTATGATGCTCGTGATAATGAGAATGTGTATGGCGAGCAGTTTCGCGAAAAGCGCGAGAGGAATCCATTTCGACAACAAATGAGTAAATCGTCATGGAGCGATGAATTCAGCTTTGATGATGATATACTCAATGTATCCGATGATTTGCAGGACCTAATAGCTCCAGATGCTAGAGCTTTTGCAGATATTTTCAGCGACTTAAAAGGAGAAAGAGATGACTTTGAGCGGGAAAATGTGCGCGATCGAGTTGAGGCCGGAGAAGCTTTCTCAAGTGAATTGGAGAAGATTTTCTCAATGGGTGTACGGGGCCTTCTAACTACATATATGCAACGGGCACTTCAACCGGCTATTAAGGAAACATTAATGGAAAATATGGGTTACACTTTGAGTTATGGCTGAGTGGAGAAATATGAGGAGTAGAAATGTATTTTAACACTATTAGTTAGATTATACTTGATTTATATTGTTTTAGAAAAAGCAATTCATATAATTGCTGACAATGTAAGCTATAATTTAATTTATAATAAACAGGGTCAACACGTAATAATTGTTCTCATAGTTTAGAATAGCGTTTAACAAAAAAAAAATGTATGTATATATAGAAAACAGGACTCTTAATTTGGAATAATTAATTGCCTATTACATAAATGGTTGGGTATGAATGAAAGGATGATAAGTAAATTTTTTAGGAAATGTGACGTCTTTTTAATGAGATGAAACAAAGTGTAGATAAATACAACTCTTAATCAAAAAATATACAATTTTTTAAATATTTTATCTGTTATTTTACAATAATGAATAAAAGTGTAAGAGTAATTAATCAGTAAGAATAAAAGTCCATAGTTCCCATTCTTAGAGAAACATTTTTTCCGTTTTCCCCCCCGTAAAATATATATGTTGTTAACAAAACGTTTATATTTAATTTTATGTATGCAGATCAGGTTTAAATATGACAAGCAATTTTTGCTTCAAATATATGCTTTAATTAAAATGTGAAAAATACTTATATATGATTAGCCTCGTGTTTCATAAGGAAATAGGTATTTAGTTTCTTCAGATTTTTACAATTAATAATGAAGGCTAAATTCAGTAAAATATACGATGACAATTTTTTATTTAAAAGGTTTTAACTATATGAGAAGTTAAACGTTAATTTTTAACGGAATATCATTGACGATAACAGCAAGTGTATCTGAAATAAAATTCTAGATTATACTGTCGACTAAACTATTATGAAATAAGCAAAGAAAGAGAAATGAAAACAAGTAAGAAAGGGCTACGTTCGGGTGTAACCGAATATTTTATACTCTCGTAATATGCAAGGTTCAGAGGCGGGGAAATGTTTTCAGGTGCTGGCATAACTTTATATTAAAAAATGTTGCGGAAGAATTCAACATTCATTATTCGAAGAAATTGTCAATGGATTGCAATCATATTTGGTATCTTATTAACTTATATTACAGGCCATAGACTCATGTACTTTCGTTGCGATATTTTGCTTCGTGTCAGAGATATTTATATTAAAATCTACCAAGTTAACTCAAAAGTGATATATGCGTATAAAGTCAACCAAAGTAGTTTAATAAATATATTAGATATATGAGGAAAAACTCAACCAGAGAGAAGGAAATCATTATATTAGGAATAAGCGGCTTAGAACATGGTCTAGACCGATTTCTTTCATATTTAGTGCGAAATCACATTGTGTTTAAGAAAGGATTTTTGGGATAGAGGAAGATCTGCACTGATCACATTAACTCTTTTCATAATTAAAGTTTATTAGGGAACATGTTTTCACCCATTTTGTGCGCGCGTTTTGTGAAGGTAACTCACACAGTGACTGCCATATTCGGCATAAAGTCTACTAGAATAGCGAAAATATTTATATGTAGTATATGGGAGTTGGGATAATTCGTAGACCGATTTCACACATTTGCGGCAGTAAACTATGGTATATCCAATATTACACGTTCACTTAATTTTGCTAAGATATCTTACATATTGACCGAAATATATGGCATAAAGTCTACAGGAAGGTCGGAAACCCTTATATTACTATTAATTATCCATCTGCAATACCAACCGTCTTACGGTGACATAGAACACGTGTGCAAAGTATCAGAATATCTTAATTTTTACTCAAGTTATCGCTTGCACGGGCGGGCGGACGGACGGACGGACAGTCACTCGAATTTCAATTCGTCTTTTCATCCTGATCATTTATATATATATATGTCCATATCTAACTCGTTTAGTTCTAGGTGTTATCAACAACCGTTAGGTGAACAAAGCTAATATGCTCTGTTGCAACATGTTGCGAAAGTATACTAAGTAAAAATTTTGAATATTTTGCTGAGTGAGTTAGCTTTGATTTGATTGACTGAGTTTTGATTGAACTAATTACGTGACTAAGTGGAATCAAGCCGAAGAAGATCAATTATACTCGAATGAGTATTAATTCACCGGGATATTATTATGTCAAAAGAATCATTGTTTTTTTATTCGTTTAATACTTTTTGTAGAACTTCATACTGAAACAGATATCTTTAAAATAGACGAACGTTTCTAGATCCATTTTATCCGTTTAGGTATGGTTATGAAGTGCCTAGAGTCGCAAATGGATTGCGTCGTTCAACAGAGCCCAACGTGAACCTTGCGGACGCGGGTGAAGCCGAACCGAAAAAGTTGCTGCGTTGTAATCTGGTGAATTAATTATTTATTAAGATAGTTATATATACAAATACTTTGTATTTTATTGTTTTGTATCCATGATATATTTTTATTATATTTGCAAACATAAATACATACTTTTACTTTTATGTTAAGCTCTTACCAATTTATGGGTATCCATTAGATTTATTCACGACTATTTAACTTATCCGATTAGTGCTATAACTTGTAGCTTCTGTGTTATTTCTTTTTACATTTAATTATGTGTATTTGAATTAACAGTCACTTTAAGGATACACATTAAAAAAATGTTTTTTATAATCAACATTAAATTAGCTAATTTATGGCAAGTATATTAAACACACTTTACAAATTTCTCCGAGACTACACTTTTAAAACTCGTACCGTTACTGTTTGAAAGGATTTTCATATATTTGAATTGAACTCATCTATTGACATCTCAAATTGGCAGAGGCGGAGCTTAATGTTGATGATTTGTAATGCGCATGCTTGTAACGGCCTTATTTGTATTCTTATTGGTTACATATTACAGTCCTTTAAAGCTACTAGGTACAGGCATATGCATACATACATTCATAATATATGCATGTGCTTATGTAAATACAGCTATGTGTAGGGACTTGTATTGTATATGAGCATATGTGGATATATCTGCTTATATATACAGTGTATATAAAATATGTACAATTATGGCCCCATAAATGAAGCTCCTACTTATGCATATGTGGAAGCAAATCGTTGATACGTATGTGATCCGAAAAATAAATTCAAGTAAATATATACATATATATAAGTATTGAATGCATTCTTTACCGTAAGATACTACTCTTTAAAATGTGACAAGCGAAAGCATTTAATCTCTTTTATATGGGTATTTTTAGTTCTAACATGTATAACATAATAAAGTCTAATCGAAATAATGCCTATTAACTGTAATTGATAAAATACCAATCATAATGCGAAAATCATTAAAAATTTGAATGAAATTAAGACAGTTCAAAAACTACAATATATGTATTTATAGAGAACGTTTAACGTCTAACGTTCTCTGGTACGTATCTCTGCATAGGTACTGCCATATATACACTTATTTATATTCATAATTATTTGTGTTAATATTTTCACTTTTATATTTTAAAAGAAAATATTTTCATTCAAATTATTTTAAACAAAATATTATTTCACTTGCTTTGTCCTTGTAAAAAGAAGTTTTATTAACATATTGTTTTACCAATTTTCTTTTCTTATGAACACTCACTCTTTTCCTAATGGGTGTAATCCGTAATCCACTACCTTTGTAAACTACCCTTTATTCGAACTTTGACAGGTACATTGACAACTACGTTGACGTTTGTTATTGTCATTTTAGTGATTGTGTTTTGCTTATTAGCAAGAGTTTTTATTATAGACGTGTGGTAGTTTAGTTCAATTTTATCGTAAAAATAATCCATTTGGCAATGATTATTTAACTTGTGAACTCACTAAATAGAGTTCGATTTTTAAAGTGTAAGTCTCTGAAATTAAAATTGTAAGTGATTTAGAAGCGCTCATATATTGTACATCAGTAAACAAAATTTGGAAATTTCGCAAGTCAGTGATGTATTGTATTATACTCAACGTTAAATATGTTGGTCAAAATGAGAATGTTTACAATAGTGTGTCATACGGTGGATAATCGTGGTTGTTATATAATTAATGCTTATTAATGTTTCCTTTAAGGATGTAAATCCTTTAAATATTTAAGGCAAGACAAGAAATATTTTCTAATTGTTTGCCTTGATAAACAATTGAATGTTAAATATATATAGCTTTTACATATTGACGCCGAACAAACATCATGGTCAATGACATTTGCAAAGAAAATAAATATTAAATAATACATACGTTTGTAACTAATATCTTTTTGCAGGACGACATGAATTGTACTTAGTTTTTATTTGTGGGAACATCGGAGGCTACAGCTTTTTAGGACTGTCGAAATTAATCACCATCATTGCATCATAAATCTGAATGTACGCCCTTTCTACACGAAATACTATTGTCAGAATCAACCTCATTGCAGCCGCTGCCAATTCTTTTGCTCTCCACAGAACTAAGAGCTAACATCATGAATCGCATTTCAGTTGCAAGTGGGGCTGCTACCGGTTCAGGTAGTTCCGTGGATGCCACCCCATACATACGTACCATCGAATGGGACATGATGAACAAAACGAAATTTTTTCCACTTTCTATGCTGAGTTCGTTTTCTGTGCGGTGTTGCCTATTTCCGTTGACGGTGATAAAAACACAATTACAAGTGCAATATAAAAGTGATGTGTATAAAGGCATGATTGATTGTGCCATAAAAATATACCGATCAGAAGGTGTTCCTGGTTTATATCGTGGTTTTTGGATATCATCAGTGCAAATAGTGTCAGGAGTATTCTATATAAGTACATATGAGGGTGTACGACACATACTAAATGAAATAGGTGCCGGTCATCGTACAAAAGCGCTAGTTGCAGGAGGATGTGCATCTCTTGTTGGTCAAACCATTGTTGTACCATTTGATGTAATATCACAACATGCTATGGTATTGGGTATGGCAGCACATGCGGGCCCTAGGGCGGACCTCAACCCACTTGGTATAAAAACTGGACCTGGTCGCAATCGATTTGCATTGTCGATGGATATTTCACGTGAGATATTGAAACGTGATGGTTTTAGCGGATTCTATCGCGGCTATACAGCAAGTTTAATGGCATATGTACCCAATTCTGCAATGTGGTGGGGTTTTTATCACTTGTATCAAGGTAAGAAATTCTTTAAAATATAATAATAACGAAACCTATATATGTATCCATTGTTTTAAATTTTTAGATGAATTGTGTCGAATATGCCCCCCTTGGGTTTCACATCTTTTCATACAATGCGTTGCAGGTAGTTTAGGTGGATTTACTACTACCATAATTACAAATCCGCTTGATATAGTCAGAGCTCGCCTCCAAGTAAGTACATCATATGATTTTCGTTACGCTCGCCTTAACTAAAATTTAAATTTTATTCTTGAAGGTGCAAAGACTGGAATCAATGCGTGTTGCATTTCAAGAGTTGTGGCGAGAAGAGCATCTGCACTGTTTCTTTAAAGGTTTGTCGGCACGACTGGTACAGTCTGCGGCATTTTCATTTAGCATAATTTTAGGCTACGAGACAATAAAACGCATAGCAGTTGAAGAGCAATACAAACATCAAATACGTTGGTAAATTCGTAGTTATTAAATGCACAACTATGTAACCACCAAATGAGTATACAAATTCCCATGAAATTACCAGAATCACAACTGAATCAATTAAATACATTACATAAGCATGCCAAAGAAATCAATCATTTGTGTTATTCGACAATTACTATCTCTAAATAGTAATTGAATTTGCCTCATGTATTTATTTATCAATGGGTGTTGTCATGTTGCTAGTCTTTCTAATGCACATGCATATTTATTATGAAAATCAATAACAAAAAAAAATGTGCGAATGTATTATCTGGTGGAGTACACATCTTTCTTCTGGGGCTAAATACTTTTGATTATAAATTATGCTGTAAATATTGAAACATGAATAAATTAATTTTATGATTAAAATTAGCAAATGTTTAATAGAAATTTGTTGTAATTATTGCATATTATGCGCATACTAAATAGTAGTAAATATAGAGATTTTGTAATAAACCATTGTTGGTATTCTAGTTTTAATGAAGTTTAGCTAATTTATTGAAAAATGTTTTCAAAGTAAACATTTTACTTCTTTAATATTAATGGTAATTAATTCGATTGGAACGAGTTGCTTAATATAATTATTTGTAACGTGTTAGTAGCAATCAAATTATTATAAATGTTAACAATGTGAAATAGTTATATATGTTTAGAAATATAAGTGCAACTGTAACAAACACAAATATTGTAATTTAGTTAAGAATATGCAACCAAGCAAAACAAGAAAATTTCTGGTCAGATAGTAATAAAAAAAAACAACAACAAGAACAATGAAATATGTATACATATCTTATGGTTTTTAATGAAATCAAATGTGAGTATTATTCTCCTATTATTTTGTAATATATGTTTTGGAATGATTAGTATTTTTAAACGGGAACCGCAATTGACGTTAGCAAATTTAACAGCAAATTTGATAAACTTAAAACTTGGTCGGAACTATTCGTGGTTCTTTTATTATTTACATGATGATGTTTTAAATACTCTAATATATTTAAATCCGGAAGTATAGTTTGATTGGTAGTGATGTGCGATGTATAAAAAATATACTGTAAACATTTTTCGTTGGACTGTAAAATATGCTGATATGACTTTTATAGAGCAAGTGCCGAAAGACTTGTAACGCCTAAACATACCATTGTAAAAAGCAAATATTGACACATAGTAACTGAAAATGATATATATACTCATTTGTCACTTTACATTATTTTTTGAGGAACTAAATATTGATATTACAATTCCTTAAACAACATTTACTTGCCAATAATATTTTTGAAAAACAGGAATTACGAAAACACGGTGTAACGATAGAGTTCAATTCGAATAATGTAAAAATATATACTCACGTCTGGATTATTAATTAAGCATTAACCACTCAATGTGTGAGTGTGCACAGGTACTGGTATTGTTCATGGCATAAATATGAAGTATCAGTTATTGTATAAAAAAAAATACTTACCCAAAATGAGTAAGTTCTCGTTATTATGTGCAATTGCAATTGCATCCAAATGAAGATATATAATGCTGACTATAACAGAATTTTGCTTTCTTAAGTTCCAACATATATTGGGTTTGCAGTTAAATTGGTAATTTTTTCTGCGTTTTCAAGTCTTGTGTTTTAGCAGAAATTTTTTGCATTCGTAAGTAACCCGATAAATTACATAGAAATAGGGCATTGAACGCAAAAAACGAGCTTATAAGAGGGCCTGCATTTGCTACATGTATACTTAGTTAGCACGGAAATCCATAGGCGTTCAGAAACATTTAATATAATTGTAAAAAAAAAAAATTGAAATTTGTAACCTTAAACCTGACACATGGCTATTTAAAAACAAAATATACATATATGATAGTTTCTACGGTATTAGTTAAAGGATATTTCACAATTAATTGCTTTGGTGTACTAGTTTATGATGACGGATAACTCCAGTGCGTATTTAGCGATCATAAAGCTAGGACATCAATGCATTTCGCTGTGAAAATTTGAACAGGAAACAAGATTACGGTGACGTAATTTATAAGATTGTTAGTGTTTGTCTCGTTGTGCAACACCAGTTATAGTTATATCGAGTTATCTAAGGAAATAGTAGCCGTGATTTTATTCAACTCGAAGTGTTTGCATATCACAGTTGCTGTTTCTTTTAGATAGCTCTTTTGTAAGCATCCAAATATTCTAATGTGACTTATAAATGGTGTACTACACTTGCATGTATCAAAATATTGAATCAGTTTTGATATATGAGATATACCAAGTTCAGTTTTGTTCAAACAATTATTCCGCTGCCTTTCATCACTGGGCTTTGTTTATCTCATAGTATTAAAATGTGGGCTACGTTTCAGAAAAACTGGATTCTAACAACGATTAATAGTTAACAACTTTAACGACATGTAAATTCGAAAAGTATATTCGAAAGACGAAATGTGAGTACAAAACGAAAATCGAGATACACAATAGTTGTAGAATCAAAAGCTTTTGCACACTTCACTTTAATCATTCAGCGTGTAATATATTATTAAAATTGTATATATGTATATATTTTATTATGTAACATGTTTGTAAATATGAAATTACCCTTTCAACCTTGATGTCTTATTATTTAAAATATTTTGCATTTCATATACAACTGGAAAGTTTAAACGCTGAATAATAAACCTCTTTCGGAAATATCTTCTTTTTAGTTGTTATATCCATATACAAACTCGACATTGTCCATATTGCTTCGCCTTTATTTTAAGCAAACATTTTGCGGATCATGTAGTTAAGGATTCCTCCGTTCCTGTAGTAGGTAATATCGACTTCTGTGTCGAATCTTACAATAGCATCGAAAACAGTGCCATCAGCCTGAATTTTAAATTAGTGAATTTGTTACAAATTGCGAAATCTCATACAAAACTGTTCATATAACAAATTACACACCTCAACTTGAATCTTCTGACCAGGTTTCAAACCGTTTTCTGGTATAGAAATGTTGTATATCTCACGTCCATTTAGATTGAAAGTTTCTGCGTTTTGTCCTGGTAAGAATTGCAATGGTATGATGCCCATACCAACCAAATTAGAACGGTGAATACGTTCGTAAGACTCAGCAATAACAGCTTTGATGCCCAATAACAAGGGGCCTTTAGCTGCCCAATCGCGGCTAGATCCGCTACCGTAGTCTTTACCTGCTATTAACACCAAAGGTGTGCCATCTTCACGATAACTAAATAAACAATGTAAATATAATTGAAATATTTTTACATTTACCTTTGTGTTTTTAATTTGTACCCACCGATCAGCACAATCGAATACATCCATTTCTTCGTTGCTTGGTATATGAACGGTACGTGGACCGGTTTTGCTCACCAATTTGTTAACCAAACGAATATTTGCGAACGTGCCACGGGCCATTACAGCATCATTGCCACGACGTGATCCATACGAGTTAAAATCGCGAGGTGTCAAACCATGTTCGGATAGATAACGTGCAGCGGGCGAGTTTCTAGCGATAGAACCGGCCGGTGATATATGATCTGTTGTAACAGAATCGCCCAAATACAATAAGCAGCGCGCATTTTGAATACCCTTGAGTGGTGGCAATTCTCGCGTCATACCATCGAAAAATGGTGGGTGCTTAATGTATGTAGATTCATTATTCCAGGGATATAATTTGCTTTCAGCCACTTCAATCTTTTGCCAGTCTTCAGAGCCCAATGTAATTTTGCCTAAGGATAATAGAATTTGCATTAGTTGCTTTTGTTTCTTTCATTGGGACTGATTGTCCTACTGTAAACTTCTTTGAACATAGCTGGTATGACGTGTTTATTTTCGACATCTTGAATTTCATTGCGTGTTGGCCAAATATCACGCAAAAATACCTTCTCACCAGATGGGCCCTGGCCTAATGGCTCGGATTCAAAATCAATATCGACGCGGCCAGCAATTGCATAAGCAATAACCAGCAGTGGGCTAGCCAAGTAATTGGCGCGCGTGTTGGGATGAATGCGACCTTCGAAGTTTCGGTTGCCCGACAAAACACCACAACATACCAATCCATTCTTTTCGATTGTATTAACAACATTATCGTCGAGTGGTCCAGAGTTGCCGATACATGTCATACAACCATAGCCGACAATATCGAAACCTAACTTCTGTAAGTATGGAATTACTCCTGATTCTTGCAGATAATAGGTAACCACTCCAGATCCTGGGGATAGAGATGTTTTAATATAAGGCATCACTGACAGTCCTTTTTCCACCGCCTTTTTGGCAAGTAGACCGGCTCCTAGCATGACTGAAGGATTGGAAGTGTTTGTACAAGATGTAATTGCAGCAATCACAACAGATCCATGGCGAATAGAGTAAGTTTTTCCATTATCCCATTGGAATTGCCCGGTGGCTTGTAGTGCTTCTGGAGTAATGGCGAATCCTTTAAAGCCGACCTACGAAAGTTGGAGTGAATCATTGGAATATGATTAGAAACATAAATTACTTAAATATAATTGAAAATTAATGCTTTATTTGTCTTTTATTTAATGTATTTAATATAGGTAACATGTTGTACATATATGTATATACTTATGAGAAAATGTTTTATATTTGAATAACATGAATAATATCAATTAACACTTACAGGATTGACCAGACAAGCTTGAAAGTCGCCCTTCATATCTGTAACCGCAACCCGATCATGAGGCCGTTTGGGACCCGAAACAGAAGTAACCACAGTTGACAAGTCCAAAGTTAGAGTCTAATATTAAGAAATAAAAATATTTATGAAAATAATCGATCAATTTTTTGTCGTAACTAATAAACACCTGAGAGTATTTTGGATCCTGTGAGACGTCCTTATAATCACGTAATTGTCCAGTTTCTTTCAAATAGTGACGGATAACCTCAATCTTCTTCTCTGACCGATCTGCATAATTACAACTCAAAATTAAGAACAAATTTTATTTAACTATTAATTTGTTCAAATTTTACTTGTTTGCCTCAAATAAGCCAATGTGTTTTCATCGATGGGAAAGAAGCTTACAGTTGCACCGTTTTCAGGTGACATATTACCGATGGTAGCACGATCTGCTATACTCAACTCTGCTACACCTGGACCATAGAATTCAACGAATTTGCCAACAACACCTAGCTGCCTAAGATTTTTGGTAATTGTCAATACCAAATCAGTGGATGTAACGAGTGGTCCCAGCTTTCCAACAAGCTTGTAGCCAACTACCTCTGGTAGCAACATGGAAATCGATTGTCCCAACATAACAGCTTCAGCTTCAATTCCTTTGTAATAAAAATTATGAATGTTAAAGATTTTCCTGTAATGTCAGGCGAAAATACCTTCATAAGTTAAGCTTACCTCCAACACCCCAACCAAGTACACCTAAACCGTTTATCATGGGCGTGTGCGAATCGGTACCGACAACACTATCCGGATAGAGCAGTTTTGTATTATTGTTACCTTCCTCGAATACAACTCGACCCAGATATTCCAAATTTACTTGATGAACTATACCAGAACCAGGTGGAACAATTAACATATTGTTGAAGGCGCGCGCTCCCCACTATTGAAAAATTAAATGAAATAAGACAGAGTAGTGAGGGAAACACAAATTTTTTAAATACCTTTAAAAATGTAAAACGTTCTTTATTGCGTTGAAATTCTAAACTTTCATTCTTTGTCACTGCATCCGCACTATAAGTTAGTAAAATTTTAACAAAAAATAAAATAAAATAATAAATAGTCAAACCTTCTTGTGAAATCCACTTGAACGGAATGATCGATTACCAAATCGGCAGGACATATTGGGTTGATTTTCTCGGGATCACCGCCAAGATTTAAAACTGCATCACGCATTGCTGCGAAGTCCACGACAGCGGGGACACCAGTGAAATCCTATCCAAATAATATTATGTACTTTTATATGCATCCACATGAAAAACATTTATATACCTGTAGTATAACACGCGCCGGCTTGAACGAAACTTCCACGTCATTTTGACCTTGCCTTAGGTCGGGCGACCAAGCCAAAATGTTTTGCACATCTTTCTCGAGTACATAAAAGTTATCGCAGTTTCTCACTGCCGATTCCAGGAGCACACGAATTGAGTACGGTAGCTTATCTATATATCACGGAAACATCAAAGATATAATGTTGAGACATTTAAGTATGTATATATCAATCTCATTGATGGCATCTATTGCTTGCGAATATCATTCTCTAAATGACTCTAATTATGCAAAATGATAAAAAGCGATAATGCTTAGAAGATATAACAATCTTGAATAAAAATATTCCTGACAATGTTCAAATTATTTATACGACATTTGTATCTTGCTCAAGAATAATCTTACACACTTATGCAATATATGTACTAAATATATATATAATTATTTTTCATGCGGCGTGTGTCCTCTTTTTGTCGAATATGATTATGCAAAAGCTGTTATTTTTTACGAAATCATTAGCGCGATAGCAAAGCTCAAGTGGCGCGTTTAGCATATGTCTGATTTGTATTGATTTGGAAATGTCTAGTCTTATTCTTTCTTGACCTTTTGATACTTGCGTAAATAATGTATATGAAGCTTATCGAAACAAGTGTTATATATATTTAGGTATGTGATGTGCCTTCCAAAGGTGCGTTCTGTTTAAAAAAGTTTTCATAAACGTTATTGTCAACAAATTAGCATATTCTGGGTTAATATAATGACGGCCACGAAAATTTTTACGCACATATGTATGTATGTACTGAAACATACTTCGATGAACGTCTCCATCAATGCATTTTCGTTCGGCAATTGCACTATTTTGATTATATTAATTTTAATACAAATGTACTTATGTATATATGTAACTGTTGACTACGTACTAGTAAATGGAAGAATGAATTGAATGATCGTTGAATAAAACTTATTTTGGTAATTGAAAGTACTTACTGTAGTTTGGATCAATTGAAGCCAAGTCAAAGTATTTGTATGTTGTTCCATCCAAGGAAAATGACTTCTGAAACTGCGCAAAAGGATTGGCACCTAAACAAGTTGAATTTTTATTACGATTTAGTCTTTTATAATCATATTTTTAATGAAAACAAAAATTTCCGTATTAATATTCTACTTTACCGGCCATTGTATTAAGATTGTTAAACTAGTATTAATAACCGGAGTAGCAAGAGAAATAAGAAAAACAACAGTTCTACCGGAATGCACGTCTGAGCACAAACGAGAATCACAAACAAATGGCAATGCTGGAGCAATTAATAGAATTCAGATCTCGAATTGCTAATTATCAATACAAAATCACACTCGCTGAACTGTTAACAGAGCAATTAAATACATTATATTGTATATGTCTAATCGGTATACGTAATCTGGTTATGTTAGATTAACGATATCTGTGGTACGATTGGGAAAAAACGGTGGTACACTTCTTTCATGGTCATTTAATTTGGAAACTAGTTTTTTGAAACCTAAAAAATGCAACCCTGTGACTGCGTTCATAACAGAGCTAACGCATGGCATAATTGTTTGCTATATTCAATAATTACAAATTTATACAATTCATAATTTTATGATTTATATTCCGAAAATATAGGTATTTAATTAATACATTGAAACTTCACTTATTTTTGCTTTCAATATAATTATTTTTTCGTTTTTTAAATTCCACTACCTCTATACATTTTACACCTAGTTATATATACATAAATATATATCGTGATTGTCTGTCAAACGTACGTACATCCATATGCATAGACGTATACCACATAAATATGTACACATCTAAATTTTCCTGATAAGGAATAGACATTGATAAGATATATAAACCGATATGAACTTTTGGAAAAGTATACTAATCTTTGAAAATAAAATAATTTATTTAACATATGTACATATTAAATTTAGATTTAGCTACATACTAATATTAACACCTAACACTTAACATTATATTTAACGCTTATCATCGCAAATGTAACTGTTTTTTAGCTTTTAATCCTTCTCCAATGCCAAATTTGTGATGCCGGTAGTTGTGCCCGGATTTCCAATTGTGTTTACCCCAGTAGTTGGGTAATCTCGGGAATAATGTTTGATATTAGAGGGAGGTACAGTTGGTAAGTCAACGGATTTCCTCGTACCTTACAAAATGAGTATTTATTAACAAATGAAAAATTTTTACTTATTGAAGGTTGACTAACTTACTGCAGCAACCACCCATATTAAAAGTAAAGAAATTGGTATGTTTCCAATCACTTACGACGGTTAATGATAAACTGAATGCTAAGAATCAATTTGATAACGTTATTTGATTACACATAGATAAAATAAAGAAAATTAAACCCCAAGTGATAAGATTTGTTAGTTCATATATATTCACCCTACGAAAGGCTCTATGGTTATGTAAATTCTGCTAACATTTTTTCAGCTTTTCGATTTTCTTAGAAAATCTATGTAACTGTTTAAAGATCCCTGCAAGACGGAGGTACAGGTGGAAACATAATCAAGCATTTCCACCTGTTTACCCACATAATTATATTCGCTGTCATTTCTAAGTAAATGGAGAATTCTAAAGTTAGGAAAAGTAAAAACTACCGATATTAAAATCGTATTGAAAAATCCTTATGCTAAAAGAGGTAAGTAGTATATACCACTTTTGATCCCATTGTATAACCACTAGTATAACCGAATAACTCCAACTTTCTCTGGTTATTATGTTTCTGCATTATTAAAAACAATTCTAAATTTAATGAGCCGTATTGCAATGTTTTTTGTTGAATGACACTTTGAGATTTAAGGGTAACTTCTCCCTTCATCTTTAACATTAATTACAAACCGATTTTGCTTAAACTTTTGTATTAAAGGGTTTAATAAATAGGGTTAAGGGGTAAATACGTTATCAATAATTAAAAAAGAGAATTAATCTATTTCAATTTATCCAATTACCTCTAAGTTGGAAATATAGCGGGTTAATATAATCGGTTTATTTACAACTCCAATTCTCAAAAGCAATCTACTACCTTTTCCGAAATGAATGGTTGCAACCCTGATTGTTGTTTTTTGCAATTTCTCTTCGCCTTCTACGTTCTTTGGTTGGAAATGAAAATCCCGTCCATTCATCAATTTCAGATTAGTTTTAAGAAAGCTCTCGTTGATGAAAGTAATATTTATTTATATCACTATTACCGAACTGAAGCGGCGACTTCTGAAGTGCTGTGGACCAAATATACATTAATTATAATTATAATAAATATAAAGTTATACCAATGAACGATAACCAAATGTATTGCAAATCGGTTTTTTGTTTTGTTATTATTCCGCGATTCTTGTTTTGCTTTCCTATCTGAGTATCTTTTCTTTTGTATCTTGTATCTAGACAGTTCATATCATCCGTGTTTGACGTTTTATTGTAAATGTCAATGAAGTGAAATTGAAAAAAATAAACGATAAGTGTAAAAGACTTTAAAACAGAAATTAACATATAACTAGGATCAGGGTTTGCCTGCCGATTAGGGAAAATGTTTTAAAAATTGATGGAATAAAAATTTCGCTTGAACGAGAGCAAATGAAAACCGCCATTGTTATTTGAATAAAGAATATATATAAATTAATTGTTTTTCCAACCACTCTTGTTGTGGTTAGGAACTTCAGTAATGGATGACGAGTTTAAACTATGCTGGAAGAATTTCCAGGATAATATAGCCAGTGGATTCCAGAATTTATATGATCGTGGTGATTTAGTTGATGTTACACTAGCTTGTGATGGAAAATTGTTGCATGCGCATAAAATTGTACTTGCAATTTGCAGTCCCTATTTTCAAGAAATTTTCATAACCAATCCCTGCAAGCATCCAATAAGTAAGTAACTTATAACAATCTCTTAAAGTATCATGCAATAAGCCGTTAATAACATGACAAGTGTATATTTGTAACATACATCATCCTTTATTTTACAATGTGTACAAATTATAAGCAATTTTTACGCTATTATTATGATATAATTTGAATGATTATACATACATTATTTATATATTTTTTAATTAAGCGCGACAACTTACAAAACTATATTTTGAATGTATTCAAATTTATTCATTAGTGGAATTGCTCAAAAGTCGTACTAGGTATCTAATGTCCTCTATCCACGGGTAAAATTGCTTTCTTATTGAACTGTGTATATGTACAATTAGTACACAAAAATTGTTTATGCATGAAGTGCTTTTAAATTCTAAGCAATTTTAATGAAGTGTATTTCTTTCTTTCTAGTTAGTAAGGTTTGATCCATTTAGAAACTTCCTCCATATCAAATGGCAGGTTTGCGTATCTAACAATGACCTAATTCCATGTATGGTATTTTTTATGAAACGTTGCACTTGCTAGTGCTTAAAGAAATACGTATGTACATCGACATTATAATATAAAAGCAAAACATGTATTAATTGTAATTAATACATAATTAATGGTTAAAAGTAATCAGCGGTAATCAAGTTTTTTTAAGTTTCATTTAAGATTTAAACTCATCGAAGTTCAAATTAAGTTTTTGGTGACATCGTAAAACTGTAAGGTGAAAGTTACTAAAGTTCTCAGAATTTTATACAAAACCTATAGACAAATTACATTTATGAAATTTAAATATTTATGGGTAAAAATTTGGGGAAATCGGATAACAACCACGTCTACTTCTCATATAACACACTTTTAAGTTTCATCTAATCCTTTCAGGATCATGATTTTCAACCTTCCGGTAGACTTTATACCATATATACTGGTCAATGCATAATATATCGTAATGAAATTGGATAATAATGATAATAATAAGCTCTTGTGTCAAAAATGGGAAAAATCGAGTAAATACTTCCCCTGATCCCCACATACCTAATTTAAGGATTTTCAACCTTCCAGTAGACTTTACCATATATAAGTAAATGCATAATATTTCGTAATAAAATTGGAGGATTATTTTCCAAGATAATAATGTTATCTTGTGTCAAAAATGGGGAAAGTCGGGTGAACATGTCACCTGGTCCCCATATACCTAAAATAAGAATTTCAAACATCTGGTTGGTTTTATACGGTATATATCGGCCAATATGTAAGATATCTTAACAAAATTAAGTGAACTTGTTATATTGGATAAACCATAGTTTACTGCCGAAAATGTGTGAAATCGGTCAACGAATTACCCCAGTGCCCATATATCCAGCAAATGTCAGTGGCTTAAAAATAATTTTTTATTAGTCAATAAATATTAAAATGTCCCTTTGGAATTCTGAAAATTTTATGCAAAATTTGTGAGCTAGAGACTGTGAACTGTACATTAAAATTTGATAAATTTGATATTTTCTTAAGTGCTGACAATTCGTTAATGAAAGGAATTCGAAGTATATTTTTATTTCTATACAGTGCATTCAAATGTTTATCTCTTTATCCGTAAAACTATACTATATGCATAAATACATATGTGCATATGTATATGTGCCACAATTTCAATTGATTGTGATTTTTTCTTTAGTTTAATGCTTACCACGTTTTATCAGCGATCACAACGAGAATTGTTCACATTTTACAACAGTAGCCATTCTTGCTTATGTCATAAGCACATATGATATAAATCAACTTTGATAATAAATTTTTTAAAAGAGTTCTAGAAAACAGTATGCGCTAGATAAATATACCAAATATATCATGCCTATACTTATATACATACTTAATTCAGTTAATGTATAGTGCTGTTTAGTTATTGGCGCAAAACCTGTATCTACGCCATAAATGAGTCCATGAAACGTATGCACGCATATATGTACATGCATATGTAGCTTCACACCATAAAAAAGGCATTTTATACTTTTATACATCGTAAGCTTTATGGTATCAATGCATATTTTGCTACCTTAATAAATCCAAAGATTTTCCCCAATAAATCCGGAGCAATAATATTGGAAGACATTTATAATGGATAAGTTACACCAATACATAAATAAACATAATGCAATGTTTATTTTTTTTAACTAATATTCAAACAATAAGGACATTTGTTTGCTTTAATGAAATTATTTGGAGCATAGTACTGTCATTTCAATTATATAATTAATTATAATATTGTAATAAATCGATTGGAATTATTAAAAATTGGTTATTATTTAAAATGTTTCTCTCTGTTTCACTGTTAAATAAGGTTGTACAATGATAATATCGTGACGTATGGGAGGAGATATCTCGCATAACATCTAGAGCATTATTATTCTACATACAAAAGTCGTATGCATGAAAGTTCTTACAAAAATATACGTTGGCAAATTTTGCATTCAAATAGTTACATTTAAAAATATATGTTTTTAAACTTTTTGAACGACAGATAATTTTACATTCATTTATTATATTAACTATTTGAATTATTGATTAAAAATCAAGCTTCGTCTTGTGCGTACTTAATTTTCAAAGTCAAATTAAAATTTTGAACTCGATGGTTCAATTAATTGTCCCTCAGAATGTTTCCATTTACAGTTTGAGGGCATAAAACTCTATGTTATGATAAGTTGTCAAATTTTTATAGATATTTTCTTTGATAATGAGAATATTGAAACCAGTCAATATACTCTATATATGTATGCAAATGTTATCATCATATTTAATGCATTAAATGCATATAGAAAAATTTTAGGTTGTGAGTTTCAAACCAAATTATAGAGCCTAATCCTATAGAGTAAAACCTAAAAATGATTGGAAATTATGTAATATTTAAAATAATGAAAAAAATATTGATTATTATTATAAAATCTAGCGATGGTAACTGCAAATGAAACGGGCAACTTGTTGGTGCCATTAAAACTTAGTTGGTTTCAGGGTAACATTATTACTATTATAAATACTAAATTATAGTGATTATACACAAATACATACATCTGTATGTATATTTATGACTACTTGATATGCGTAAATGTTATTTACAAGTACGAATTGGATATCATATCGCCACGCTACCTGTTTGCTTTATCTGATCGAAAAGCAATAAAAACTGTTTTATCTTTCAAGTAGTAGCAAAGGTGCTACTATTAGGAGTGTTTTTTGTTTTCGCCTCCTTCGAATTATTGTTACTGCACTCTCGTATTTCAAAGATAAAGAATATTAATATTACCCATAAATAACAAAATATTAGGAAATAAAGTAAAAACAAAAAACGCCAACAGAACGGGAGCACTTCATAAATCGCCACAAAAACATAAAATATTAAAGGAAAGATGATATAAAAAAAAACACTATATAAAAACTGTTTTATCTCATTATCGTGTAAAGCAATAATTTTATGACTTCGCAGACTGATATCAGCTTGCCATTTGTCTGGTTGGTTAGTTGTCAAACCGTGCTTATTAGGCCTGTTTTGTGTGTTTACATTGTATCTCTGGATGATATGCATTCGAAGACCGTCTGCTAACGGTGATTAGATCAATATTATCATACATATGTATTGAACATTCATCACAATATTCTATCAGATAAAAGATTATGTAGTAAGCAGTGCCAATATTAAATTCCTTTACATATATATATATATATATCTACATATGTCGTACATATTAGAAAATTCTAATAATCATGTGATCGCTGTTCTAGAAATAATAAGATAAGAAAAATTCAAATTTAGATATACAGTAAATTAAGCGAAGGTATTTTAAAATAGGCTCTTACACCTGTACTAGATGTTTCGCCATGCTTCTTCTTCGATTTATGGTGTTTGTCTCGATGTTATCCGACAAATGGAGAGAACTGCGAGTCATAAGTCATGTCCGAATGATTAATGGATTTTATCTAAAGATTTGTTGTAGTAGGAAAATATTTGGAGATTTGCCGTTGTCTGCCGAGTGGTGACCCTAATGAGACACATTTTTGATATAGGTCGGAGCAGGTATTAAATTCCTCCGTACCGTGCACCTCCGTAGTGATTACTATACAATATGGCGTCCACTAACTCAATTTGGCATTAATAAACATATTTATTCATGATTGCCTCTCCTTATGAATACGTCCAATTTAAAGGTCGTCCTGAATGTCTCCCAACTAAAACGGCTTGATAATTTTTAACTTATATTCTAATCCACTTTAAACTCCTAGGTATACTTGTCGGCAATTAATTACGAAAATTATAAATGCATGGCGGCACTAAATTATTGCAGATTATTACTTCTGCACTAGCAAGTTTTCCTTCTGCCTTTTGATTTGATTGATAGAATTTTTTATGTGCGACAAGGTCGCATTCAAATTTGAAAAAAGTTAAGGTAAAATAAGCTGTGTGAACACCGAAAAGATACTTTCCAAGAGTGGCCTAATAAATAACTTTCCGAAATTAGAACTTCATCTCTGGATGTTAGGTTTGTGCATAGTTTCACTGTCCCTGCTTCAAACTCTCCGAAATTCTTCAAATCGGTGGGACTTTACTTGCCAAGTTAATGGTATCCTAAAAAGCATGAAAGTTAATCATGCAGTAGTAATAGGGAATATGTTTTAAATAAAAAAATTTTCTGTGTTTACAAAAAGCAGGTAACTATCATTCGTATGTTTCAAGGAACTTTATTTGTTTATCATACAAAGAATAGAACAGCCCCGGTATAGTTGGCTGCTCCGTTCTTCACTTGGACCATCAAGTTTAATGAAATATTCATGCGACACTCTAGCCTGTAAAATGGTTAGTCGTGTTAAGTTTAGTCAGAATTTACTTCTCACTCACCTGTTGTATATTTAGACTGTTTAGCATCGGCGTTGTCTCAAAATATCTATTTTTTCTTTTCTACAAAAAATCTATATTTAGTAATTATGTCTAACTAAATTTTCCTACCGATTACTATATGTAAATCGATTGATAGTAATTTGAAATTTTTTTCTGATTTCTGGTTGATGATCATCACAACTTTTTAATTGTTATCGAATATTTAGATATACATTCAAATCTTCTCGATTTATTAAACAGTTCACTTGAAGAATCAAATCGGTGAGCAATTGCAAACCTATGCATTGATCCCTATTATCGATGGTTCTATTATTACTTCACTTATAACTTTATGGGACGGTCGCTAAGATTTATTTTATATATATCAGAGTATTTACTTGCTTATTTAAATATGTTCTCACATACACACTTGTTAAAATCTTTAAATGATAGCAGATTGGGTACTTAATTTTCTACAACGTTGTACAACTCGAATTTATCTGCTTGAATGGCTGAGATAACATTTTGTTTTCTTTTTAGTCGTAAGAACAAACCAACAGTGAAATATATATGTATATATGTATACACCTTGTCATATCATTGCCATAGCTTTGCCTTCTTCTGGTTCGATAAATGTTTATCAAAATCAGAGAAAAATACCTAAACGTTTTGCGATTGGTCGTGTCTTTTATGAAGAATAAGGTAACGCCCTCTATTGTAGTTAGTAGTCTTCAAATTCATCTTTTGTTATGAATATATGTAAATATAAATTTTTGTTTTTATTAGAATTAGAATTTTAGATTAGAATTAAATAAATCATTTTATTGTTTTTCAAAATTTGCTCCATAATGATTAAAAGATTTTTGCAGTTGTATGAATATATTTTTGAAACGTTGTGTCCAATCCGATTTGGACAACTCCGAAAGATGATTTTGGAGTTAAAAATGGAGTCAATGGACTCATATGGAGTCAACATGGAGTCTGTCCGAGAGACAAAGCGAAGTTATGCAAATCAGGATTGTACATTGGATGGTTTGGTTGGTGACAACTCATTTTTTCTGTGTCAATATATAATATTTGGCATTGTCTTGATGATGATAATGCCTACAATCGCTTTAAGAATTACACCAAACACTTATTATCCATTCTAAATGGTACACTTTTGCTTCGAAATTATTTTGCTTTCTACTATTTTTGGATTTCTATCGTCTTGTTACACTGAGTAGATGTTAGTTTTACATTTTGATACACCACGATGATTTTTCATAATTTTCTTGAACATTATATGCGATTCAACGTAAACTCACGTTGCTGATGCTAATCATTCCTAAAACCTAAAGTCACCACTTTACTCTATGTAACGAAATGATCTTGTATTTCTCGCACATTATGAATATTTTCTGGTCCAACAACTGTACGTTGTTCGCGGCATACATCGATGCCGAAATCACCTATTAGATATTTAATTTTACTAGTTTTATGCTAGTACTAGTTAGATGCGTCTTTAGTTCATCGTTGCACTTTGTCAGTGCTAGTGAAAAATAATTTTACGAAAATGCTAGTGTTAATCTATGTCAGTGCTGTGAAAAATAATTTTACGAAAATGTTAGTCTTATGCATGTATGAATGTTTATCAATATTAAAATTTTTTTTTGGATTGAATAAAATACATGTTCTAAACTTCTAAAATTATTTTTACCTTAATGTGCGTTTATTTTCAATATATTTAACTTTGAAATTGTATTGCTGAAAATATCGAATATTTAAAAATACCATACAAGTTTCCGCTACATACCGCTTATCTAGTTGTGGATATTGAGATATGTTTTAGAATAAATTGTTAAATCTTCAAATCCCTGTTTTATGTTTACAGTTGAATATACTTATATTTGTAATCTACTGTTGAATTTATGCCAGATATATTCACGTACATTTGTATGTGTGTATGCATAAATAAATTAAGAAAAATACAAATGTATAATGACCATAAATAGAGACATGTATATGTGTGCACATTCATGCAAACAAACATACATATATTGGGTACAAAGTATAAGCTCGTGATAATAGGACCAATTTGGTATTGACTTATATGCATTTGTGTGTATTTGTGGTAGGTATGTATATACTACTTTCAGATTCTTAACATCCATTGCATTTCAAAAGTCGACATTTATGAAAAATTCAAGTAATTTGGATCATTATTCAGTACAAAATGTGATTATCTACAAGGATTTATCGCATTTTCAATGAACTTTAATCAAAGTTTATCATAACAAATATGGATTATTGAAAGGCGGTTCGCGACTACCCAATCGTTAACAGACATAAGTTGGGTACATAATATATATACATATAGATCTGTATCATCATTCCCTTATTTTCTTATTGTACATGTATGTATATTCTTATGTACATATATGTGTGTTTACATTTATGCATGTACTTATCTACAATACATACATAACGTACGTTTGTATAGGCACATTTGTAAAAGCTATGGCTTACTAACACAAGTATATGACACAACTTAATATCAGTAGTTTGATTTCTGAGATGAAATGCGGAACTAACATTATGTTCTATAAAATATTTGTGTCATCAGAGAATAAGCTGATTCGATTAGTGATCCTCCTTATGAGCGGACTGAGCTTGCCGGCGATATAATATTAGGTATATCGTTGTTCACGTGTGCGTATGTGTATTTATGTGACTTGTGTACATGTATTTGTGCTGTATCGTGCTAGAGATGCTTCAAAAATTTTAGACACGCTCTAGTCATGCACACAGTCATTTTTGAAAAAAAAAGGAAGCAACTTTAGAGTAAACAAAAAAATAATAAACGTTGACCCGTACATATGTACATGCATACACACGTATTTTTAATGAGAAATATCCCTGTTTTGTATTTGGTTGATATTACATATAGACTGGGTACTAATGGCAGAGGATGTTCGTTTCGTGCACATATACATGCAAGCACCTATACGCTCATAGATATGACTGCGCCAAGTGGATCATCAGAGTTCGTACGTATGTCTGGTTAGTTGCGTTGGAGGTCGTCTAGGGTAGAAGTGTGCGGTTATTGCGTGATTATTGAGAACAAGAGATAATATTGTTTTTAAGTAGATGTTGGCGCTGGTTGATAGGTTTAGCTGTCTTATTCACAGCAGCGAAATCGGTAATTTCCATCGTAATGAAAACGGCTGCTGCAGTTGTGGGATACATTTGCTACCAACAAATATACTGCAATTATATACTGTCTATCTATATATATATATATGTATATACATATATTCGTGCATATGAGCGTTGTTTTTAGGATTTTAGCTCTTATCGAAAAATTTTATGTATTGATTTAGTATTTATACATTTCATATGCTGATAACATCTTCACGGTATATTTGACCTCTTTCATTTTTACAGTTATGAAATTATGAATACTCTTACGAGAAACAGTAAGCGTTTGTATAAGCATCTGAATTAATCCATAAAATAATATACCCATTGCTCCCCTTTTTCACTTCTCAAATGTGCATATGCAAACGTATGATATTTTACTGTACTTTCGAAGGCTTATGACAACAGTTCAAAGCATTTATGTGCTCATGCTTATTATCTATGCATCTATGGTGAACTTAATAGATAGTATTTAATGTTTAGTAGAGTGTGAAAATTCTTTGTTTGAAAATAGCTAGAGACTTGAAAAATTTTACATTGAGACTGCAATTTGTTTTTTTGTTAGTGTAACAGTTTTTTTTGTAAAATATAAATTGATATGTATACTATATACAGTAATTCTAAGGTTTTGTCGAGACTCCTGTCTTGCCTTTTTTGTGTTGCGCAGGTTTTAAATTTGAGTTACTGAAACAAAAAAAAAAATTCTTGTCTACCATGTACCTGTCTACCATTTTCTCAAAGTTGTGGATTCGACTTCGAATTTAACTCGAAATATGGTAAAAAATCGAATTCGGTTTGATTTTTAGTTTACTCGGACACGTTCTTTAAACCGTCAGCGAGTTTTATAATGATGTAAAGACAATTCGAAATGCTTTTCAGTTTTTCCTTAGCCAGTATGGCCTTTTAATCAAATTAGTTATTATTTCTGCATTTCTGTTAAGTTGAGAGTTGACCATCTCTGGTACAACTTGTGATTTACTTTCACATCGACCGCAGTCCTGGCGATTGCCTCTTCATTGTCACTACATTTCTTTCCAGTGAGTGTTCTCTTGAGACCTTAGAGCAACAAAAGTGGCGGGAGCCAGATCCGGAGTACTGGAAAGCAATCCCAAGCACCATTTAGGCAATTTTGTCATCGTTTTAATTGCTTTGCGACACGGTGCATTGTATTGATTTGAGAGATCACGCGGTTCCCACTTAGCGCAGAGTTTTCACACTCCCAACTATTCATAAACGATATGTCCAACACGTTTCTTTGATATATATCAAGTCTTAGCTATCTCGATCAACTTCATTTTTGGTCATCCAAAAACATTTTGTGGATTGCTTGTGTTTTGTGTGTGTTTGGACGCCCACAGTATTCAGCGTTTGTGGAGTTCACATGCCTTGTGAATAGTTATTATCACCACTTGCGAATAGTTATTTTGCTTGACGCTAAGACCGGGTAACACTCATCAAGCGTCACTCAAAAGCCCTCTTTATAATACATTTTAGCAAGCATCTCGGTATAATTCTTATCCATGCTAGTTTTTCTAATTTATTTATATTTTTATACTCTCGCAACATCTTGCTACAGAGCATATTAGCTTTGTTCACCTAACGGTTGTTGGTAACACCTAAAACTAAACGAGTTAGATATGGACATATGACATAAATGATCAGGATGAAAAGACGAGTTGAAATCCGAGTGACTGTCTGTCCGTCCCTCCGCCCGCCCGTGCAGGCGATAACTTGAGTAAAAATTAAGATATTCTGATGTAACTTTGCACACGTGTTCTATGTCACCGTAAGACGGTTGGTATTGCAGATGGGCGTAATTGAAAATCTGCCACGCCCACAAAATGCCATTAATCGAAAACAGATAATGTGCTATAACTAAGCAGAAAATTAAGATATAAACGTGTTATTTGGTATAGAGGATCCTAGTTGGGCGGGGCATCTGTGGGAAAAAAATTTTCTAAAAGCGTTTATGGCCCCGCCCACAGTAGGTTTAATATGTATATCTTAGAAACCGTTAAATCTATATGAATCAAACTTTCTCCGAGCAAGTTTTTCTACTATCTCTTCATATACCGAAAAAATTAGTGAACTCGAATAATAACTGAATAACTACCAAAAGTGCGATAACTCGCTGTAGGAATACGCTAAAAACATTAAGCCTTGCAGCCAATATGTTACGGAAGGATTGCGTAGAAAACCCTGTAAAGTGTTGGTGATGGGCGTGGCACCGCCCACTTTTAGAAGAAATCCCAGATCTCAAGAATGCCTTAACCGATTTCAACACAATTTGGTACATGACATTACATTTGAATGCTTATGTCACGTTATGAAAATGGACGAAATCGGATAAAAACCACGCCTACTTATCATATAACACAATTTTAAGTTTCATCTGATCCTTTCACTTCAAATTAGTCAAATCGAGCAGCAGTTCAGATATGAAAATCAAACTTTGTACATATGGTGCTTTCAAGATATGCCATCTCATGCACAAAAATAGACGAAATCGGATTATAAGTTTTCAAGCCCCCAGATACCCAATATTAAGACCTCAGTGCCTCTATCTGACTTTTTACCAAAAATATCGGGAAATCTGTAAGATATTGTAGTGAAATTGGAGGATTATCTTTCCATGATAATAGTGTACTCTGGTATCAAAAATGGTGAAAATCGGGCAAATACTACACCTAGACCCCATATACCTAATATAAGGATTTTCAACCTTCGGGTAGACTTTATACCATATATAACGGTAAATCTGTAAGATATCGTAATTAAATTGGAGGATTATCTTTCTATGATAATAATGTGGTCTGGTGTCAAAACTGGGAAAAATCGGGTAAATACTTAATTTTCAACTTCCTGTAAACTGTATGTCATATATTTCGAACAATATGTAAGATATCTTAGGAAAATTAAGTGAACGTGTAATATCGGATATACCATAGTTTACTGTCGAAAATGTGTGAAATCGGTCTACGAATTATCCCACCTCCCATATACTACATATAATGATTTTCGCAGAGCTATTCTAGCAGACTTTATGCCGAATATGTCGGTCACTGTGTGAGTTACCTTCACAAATTTGAGTGAAAACATGTTCCCTAATAAACTTGAATAATGAAAAGAGTTAGTGTGATCAGTGCAGATCTTCCCCTATCCCAAAAATGACCGATTAAAGAATTCCCCCCTTTCCACCTGACTTTAAAACGTTTATGTTGGTCAATATGTGTGATATTATAATGAAATTAAGTGGATATGTTTTCTTAAACACAATGTGATTTCGGCCTATATATGAATGAAACCGGTCTAGACCATGGTCTAAGCCGCTTATTCCTAATACAATGATTTCCTTTTCTCTGGTTGACTTTTTCCTCATGTATCTAATATATTCATTAAACCACTTTGGTTGAGTTTATATGGCATATATCACTTTTGAGTTAACTTGGTAGATTTTAATATAAATATCTCTGACACGAAGCAAAATATAGCAACGAAAGTACATGAGTCTATGGCCTGTAATATAAGTTAATAAGATACCAAATATGATTGCAATCCATTGACAATTTCTTCGAATAATGAATGTTGAATTCTTCCGCAACATTTTTTAATATAAAGTTAAGCCAGCACCTGAAAACATTTCCCCACCTCTGATCCTTGCATATTACGAGAGTATAAAATGTTCGGTTACACCCGAACTTCGCTCTTTCTTACTCGTTTATATCTTATTGATATGCGGCTTGTTACAGCAGTTGTTTTTGTCTCAAAATTCTTTGCAGTTATACTAAAAGATGTCACCTTCAACATTATGTGTGAACTACTGGAATTCATGTATCAGGGTGTGGTGAATGTCAAGCACACTGAATTGCAATCATTTATGAAAATTGGTCAATTGCTACAAATCAAAGGTCTTGCCACAAATGCTTCGCCAACAACGGGCACTACATCGACAGATAAATCTGCCGGCCAAACACACAATGCTGATGAATCGAACAGCGCATGTGCAGATGCTGATAATAACAGTAGTGCGACTACAGCAAAAACAGGTCCAAACCGTGCTGCCAGTGGAAGTGATGATGTGAATGCCTCAGATGGGCTATCGAGTGTGAAATTGTCAAATCCCATTTCGATGAAATCAAATTCACCCGCGTCATCACCATCACCAATGAGCTTTCCTGAATCAACTGCAAATGCTAATCAGCAAAATTTCAAAAGTTCACCGGAGAGTAATTTACCCTTGCATCCGAATTATCATGCGGGTGCAAGTCTCAAACGGCATGCGGATATAAATAATGACGCTCTATCAATTTACTCACGTAAACAATTCCGTCGCTCGATAGCTTCAGCCGATCACAATACCGATCATAGTGACAGTGCCGATGCGGATGCCGAATCTGATTATTTCCTACCGTCTATACCACATCTGGCAACTAACTCATCAGCTGCGGCTGCGGCAGCTGCTTTTAGAGGCACCTTCAATCCTGCTGCCTTCGGGTTTGATTATAATTTGTACAAAAACAGTAGTGCTGGTGGTGCTGGCGTCATTGGCGGTGCTTGTGGTGGAAACACGCCTGCTAGTGCTGTGGGCCCAGAGTATCCAAATGATTTGCATATTCCAAGTGACTATTCAAAGAACTTCGCAAATCATGTTGATATTCCACCAAGTATGTATACAACGTTATTGTTTTTTTTTTATTATTTAAAAATATTAATATTTTTGTACGCATGCGTGCAACTATTCTCGTATTTTCATATCAGCATAAACTTCCATAAAACTTTAAACTCTAAACTCTAACATACTTACATATGTACTAAAGTATATCTAATTGCATAGTAACTGTGTTATGTTCGCTTTTATTTGTTGTTTTTCCTTTTTGTGTTGCATTGGCTTTAAAACTTTTTCTTTTGTTGCATGTACAAATGTATATACGATAGTAACTGTACTAACATTAAAATAGCCTTTATTTCTGGAGATAGTTTCATGAGAGTTTGTGTTCTATTCGGCTCTATACTTAAAGGAGAGTAATTGGGCTGGTGTTAGAATGCAATTGTTTAGTACTACGATTGAAGATCGGACTTACCAAAATGGCCCAAATATCCAGTCCTTGGACTGCTAAGCCAATTGTGTATCATTTAATTTTGAAACTAAAATTTTATCGAGGTCCTTCTACCTTTTCAAATGATGTATGACTAAAATTATCGAATTTCAAAAGCCCTCAAATACTGTATTATATTCACAATCAATTGGTTTTTTTTTGTGACTGTGACTGTGAAAAAACACTGTGAGTTTTCTGAAATATGAATCTGTTCTCTATTTTCTTTGCAAATTGTTCTAAATCCATAGACGAACTTCAGTTTTTCAATTTTTCAGTTTGGGATCAAATTTTTCGAACTGTTCTGTTGGAAGATCACACAAGTTTGATTTTTCTACACTGGAGTCTTCGATACTTTAATTCCTTTCATCAGTATTTGGTTAGAGCTTTTTAGGATTTTATATTTCTGTTATATTTATTATCTAAATTAGGTTGCTACTTTTTCAAAATCAATGTTGTAATGATTTTGACAATTTTTGGATAAAAATCTTACTCCACACTACCGATTACACTACGTCTGAACGACATTTTGGAACGTTCTCTATTAAGATCATCAAATTTGAATACTAATTTTAATAATATATACCTACTTAAATGCTTTTCTCAACATCTTCACTTTCTCATCTAGCTTATATTTGTAAATGGGTATATATATGTATATACTTATTTTTAACAACATGACGTACGTACCTTATTTAGACAAATGTCTAACGTAAGCAATTTGTATCAATATGTAATATACAATAAAATTGTCGGTGAGTGTTTTATTAAAAATTTTCAAATGATATAAAAAGACAAACAAATAAAGAAATAAATAGAAAACCTTGGACTTATGTACACGTATATATCCGCTATAAATTCGCTTTTCGCTTTATTGGTGGCTGATTAAGTAAAACACCTCCTAGCTTCTTCTAGCACACTTATATATATTCTTCGCGACTCGTTTAGACGTAACTTTCGAAGGAGAAGTAAACTCATTGTTCATATTGTTGAAACATGTACATAACTTTGTTGCATAATAAGGAATCTGGAGAATATTCGCACCCACCTTTGGTGACTTGAATACTTCGTTCTGTAACTGTAGCATATAAATTCTCCATAGATTTAGTGCAACAAAAGCGAAGCCCGCTCTAGTTATCAGCTGAAATGTACAATTTAAGGAAAATGAGTGGAACACAAGTTCATATTACGCTTCATTTAACTCATATCGGTTTGATCAAAACTTACTGAACGACTGGCTGCTAAAAAATATTGTCGTAGGCATTTCAAAAAACCATTACCCAAGCATATCGGCTGAAATTTAGACTTGAGGTAAAATGGATGCCACGTTTATCGACGATGAGGAACAAAAAAAAGAAAAAAGACAAGAATATTTCGTCGAAAAGGTTAAGTTCTAAACTTTTTTTGTTAGACGTTAAATTCTGATCCTAAAAAATGTTTATTTGCCAATCACCATAAAATAGACTGGGATTAGTAGTTGTTGTGAGAAGCTCAATATCTCTCACTATGAACAAGCTATTAGATCTGTTGAAAATCGCCATGAAAAGTTTATTGAGCTAACTTATTTGAATAGTATAGTATAGGTATAGGTATAATTTAAGTATAACTTTTTTGCCCATTACTTCTGACACTTTTGTCATAATTTTTTACAGCTTTTTACATTATGATTTCTGTTCATAATTTGCCAGTATTTCCATTGTATTTGGATCACAATTATGATAATTTCAATAAAATAACAATTTTAATTGTACAAAGTCAAAATTAACACGTTTTTATTAAATTAAGTTTTGTAAAATAGAAAAATACACACTACCCTACCTAGCCGATTAAAAATTAAATGTTTATACATAGAAACTTAGAATAGAGATTAAACAAACGCAGAAACATTGTACATATTTATGCACATACTTACACCCTCAACTATGTACATATACACATATGTACTTATGTGCCGCATATTCAGTCATTTCGCACTATCCTTATTTGCTAAATTTACTGATTTATAAATACTTACACTTTTGATATTTTGACTGTTTAAACGCTGTTCTCTGTAAATAATTCACTTTGAATCCTTCAAAAGCACAAACGACTTAATTTAAAATTAATGCATTAATGCAACAACAATTACACGTTCAGTTTCTTCATATTATTACAAATATTTTATGTAATATGATAATATATCCGAATGATATTAACATATTACGTATTTACTTTATCTTTGGCCATTGACTTTGCCGATTCGCCGTATGCGCTCTGATTGTGTTCATTTGCAACTTGGGTGTCAACAACATTGACATTGGCTATGTTCGAATATCCTCCCAACGCACATCCGAAAACATACACATATGCATGTGATTGCTGTAGGCAGCAGTAATGTGGTGATGCTCTCATCGACATCATTGTTGCACGGTAGCTGCGTCTTTAATCGCAACAACACCGTGGCCACACAGCAAGGTATGAAAACTTATTGGCTCTGCAAGTCCTATCGCATAAGCATGTGTCGAGCGCGCTGCATAACTCATCAAGGGCGCGTCATATCCGCAACCGGTGTGCATAACCATCCGCCACATATGCGTGCAAGTGGACCTAGTGGTGGGATAGGCAACAATGGAGGAGGCAACTGTAATGCAAGCGCTGGTGGTAATGGTGGAGGCTTTCCCATCGATGTCAATGCTCAACAACCATCCTCTGCGGCAACCTCTAATTCGCCCACAATAAATATGAACTCTATTAATATGTCCGGTGTACTGTTGCCAGGCGGTAGCAATTCAGCGGCAAGTATGAGTACCACTAACGGTGCACGACTACATCACACAACAGCAGGCGGTGCCATTGGTTCCACGATGTATCAGCAGCATAATTCAATGCATAATTCCCCAGCGCAACAATTGCAGTTACTCCAACAGCAACAACAGATACAACACCAACAACATCAATTGCATACAGTGGGTGGTTCAACTTCGCCACCAATCTCGGCGGGTTTGATGGGCAACTCCCATCTACACGTGCACTCTACTCAATCGGCAACTAGTCTATTAATGTCACATCACTCGGCACCTGACAGTGGCAGTATGGCCGGAAACGTGCATCATCATCATCATCACCAGCATCACACAATTGGTGGCTCAGGAAACGGTGTTTCAGGAAATGGTGGCGTGGGCGGTGCCGGTAGCGGATCGCAAAATTTGCATTCGAACAGCGTTATACAGAATATATTGCATAGTGCGAATGCATCGAATGCCATGCACCATCATCACCATTCACAATTGCCACACATGTCGCATTTATCGCAACATCAACATCACCAACAACACGAACCGCATTTGGAAATAACACCGCTGATGCAATCGCCACCACTTCCGCCGCCCCCACCACTGCATCTGCAAAGTCCATCGAATCAGAGTAATCAGTCGCAGCATGGTAGTAGTGGTGGCGCTAATTCGCTTAACTCGCCAATAACAGCAACACCGGCTTCCGCTCCCAGTGGTGGTGCGCTCAAATCACCTGCGCAAACGAATCTCAGTGACGAAGCGATCTGTGCGTCTGAGGCGCAGTCCCATTCAGCTCATTCAGCTCATTCTGCGCATCTCAGTGAACAACATCAACATATGCTTAACCATGGGACCACCCTATCGCCATCGGAAATAAATTCAAACACCGCCGTGTCATCACATTCAACAGATGGCGCGAATGAGTCGCAACTTCAAGCGCATGTCATCGACTCCATAACGATATCACCAGGCGAAGGACATAGATTTAAAATGGAAGATATGTAACTGTTATGTTCTTTTACGGCAAATCGCGTAAGCAGAAAACGCTAATATGAATCAGCGTAATGCGTTCGGTACGCACAGTGCAACGCCTTCCGTTTTTATTATAATTATTATATATATACAAGCCAATGGAGAAATTAAAAATTTGTTAGTTTTTAAGTAAAAGAATTGTTGCAATCGTGGTAAAAATTAGGTAATGGTGAGTAAAAGACAAAACAGCGAAAATTACGGTAAAATATACAATGCGAAATTGGTAAGTGGAAAAATATTAATAAATTAATAGTCGAAAAGGAGTTCGCTGTAATTTACGACTATTTAGTAGGAAATATTATTGAGGTTTAATTGATATAATTATTTCTGTACAAATAAGCGATACTCAAAAGTCCACGGGTTTCTACAAGATCTGAGTTTACGAAACATCGTTCCTTTCCATATACAGGGAATATTTCATGAAGCATGTGTGAGGGTCCATAAATTTTTGGTCGAAAACTATTTGTCAGCAGCAGTTTCCAACACAAGAATAGAAAAGCCGAAGAAAACATTCACTATATCTGTTGAAATAGGTTTGTGATTACAATAACAACAACAACATTTCATTAGCAGTAGTTTTTATTTCATAACTTTAGATGGAAATATGTATAAATGATCAAAAATGACAAATTTTGAAGTGAATATAAATGTTATCTTATTGTGATATACGTATGTACATACATAGATATGTATATATTTTTTGAAATGAGCATAGTAAAACAAATCAATGCGGAATATTCTGAACAGTTAAATATTTGTGTAAATTTGTCGAATAGTTAAGAAATTTGTGTGTTTTAGAGGACAGAAAAAGCACTTAGAAATTGTTACCATTAATGAATTCGTACCAAATGGTATTTAATAGCATTTTTAATCCGTATCCAATCTTAGTATTGTGAGGTATGTATGTGTTTACATACGTTTACATGTCCACATAAAAATTCACATTGTAATCTTTAAATATCTACATGGAGTGAAATCGTTCCTACATCACACGTTCTATTGCATGCATCCGTAGCCGTCATACGTAAGTTGTGAACAAAAATAACTGTAATATGTATACCAAATTCAGTAATTTGGAAAATCATAATGGTGTAACACATACATATATACATATGTAAAACAATCATTTTGAAGAGTTAACCATGTGTTTTGTCCATGGAATGATAAAATTTCACTTCATTTTAACGAAATCATCTTAACTGGTAAAAACTTAACAAAAAACCATTTACATACACACGTACAATTATTGAAATAACAAACGAAAAGTAACCATAAAAATTGGAAATTTGTCTTTAATTGGCTAACGTTTTATCTATGATATAGTAGCTCCTGGTGAGCACTGGTTTCACGGAAAATTGGAGTTTATGCTGAGCCAACGTGGAAAGCCTCTCCTGGTACATGACGGTCATACATTTGGCATCCAGTATGTGCGTAAGGATAAGAAGTATTGGCAGTGCAATTTGTCACGAAAATTTAATTGTAAGGCACGTGTCACTACCACTGACACTGGCGAGATAATTGTGACCAACAACGAACACTGTCACACCGAAATACGCCAGCATTTGCGCAAAGATTATCAACGAAATAAAGTAATGATGAATGCACTGCTAAACCTTAGCACCAACATAAGGCGTCAGAGCGGTAATGGGAACAACACCAACAATTTAAATAATTTAAGCAATTTCACAGCTTTGGCTACTCATGGTACTAGTTTACTTAATGCGGCAGCTACAGCAGCAGCTATGAGTGGGCCGGGTAGCAGCAGTTTGCAGAGTTATCGAAATGAATGTTTAGATCAGCAGCAACAACATACTCCTGGTGTTGTGGATTTTACAAAAGACAGGGGCACAAACTCACGATCGACTCGCATAACGCCTAATACGCACAATCAACCTATAATAGATGAACATGTAGATCCATCCAGACCACTGGATTGTGGCTTTCGACAATCTACGACGACTACAGGACCAAATGATTTTGAGAAAGACCTAAATAGTCGCGACAGCAGCTACAACGGTGCAACGTGGAAGTGCAAAAATGAAATTGGAGACTCCTGAAATAAATGTACAGGGTCAGAAATATGACAAAACTATTTTTAAGATAAAAGCAATCATGCATTTCCAATTCAACAAGATTCGTTAGAATTAGGAAGATTGCATTGGTGCTGAAAAATACTCATACTTGTTACACTCAGCGTACAACAGCCAAATCCAAAGAATTTTTATCTACCTATTTTTTGGTTATTTAAAAACATTTTATGACAATATACAATATTAAGCTATAAATTTCTAAAAACTTTTTTCTAATAAAAAACAATTTGGGGAATCGATTAGTTTTTATTTCTAATTTCCACTTATACAAATCCGTTTACTATAAATGAAATATTAGTAATCAGTTTTAAATATTAATTACGCGACTCAGTTTCTGAATGCGGTTCAGCAACAGATCACCCTGTTTGATTGTGGCCTGATATTGCCAGTTTTTGTTATCTGGGCGATTAGTTTCGACGATACCGCCGACACGGTCTACCTTTGCGTGCAGCCGTCCAGCAGCAATAAATCGTGACAATTCTTGGTCTATATAATCTACATCCACTCCGAATGCCTCTGCCATGTATTGCAATGTTAACGAACGATATGACTCGAGCAACTGCGTGTATGCTAGGATGCGCATTTCACGAACATAATAGCGATAGTGAGGATATGCTAGATAGTCATTACGTAATACTAGTTCCACATCAGCCAAGTGTTTGAAGAATTCGGCATAATGACAGTTATATAGAGCAAAAAGATATTCTTTTACATCCGGTAAGCCATGAAGTACCTCCTGAATTTCTGCGCCTTTGACAACTTTGTCTCTCAATTCATTACGTGGTAAAGAAATCATTGCTACATATACAGTATAACGAACAAAAGTTGGATAATCCATCAGTTCATAGGAGGTGAATGTGCTTACTGTATCCAAGAAAAAATTAGCAGCTGCTTTAAAATCACGCACTGCGACAGAGTATATCCCTTGATAAACCTTTAATCGATTACGGCGATCCCAGTCGCCACCTTCTTCAATAAGATACTTTGCCTTATCAATATTTCGTGTTATTAAATCATGGTCCAAGTAGAAGAGACCAAGTCGTATAAGGTGAAATATTATATCCAAACGATGTCCAAGCGAAACCGTTTTTTCATATGTTTTACGGAAGGCAGTTTCGGCAGCAGTTTTGTCTCCAATCCGACACAAATATTCAGACTTCTTCAAATTTGCTTCGCGCACCTCCATTTCACCCAAATTCTTTTCGGCATCTTCTATAGCTTCATCCAACTTAGTTAATTCTAGACGGTTCTGTTCACGCATACGAGCAAGCAGTTCTTTATCAACTGTCCAATTTAGCTCCAAACAAATATGCTCATACCAAGGAGCCATATTGTCAGTACGTACTGCTTCTAGTAGTTTTGCTTTTAAGGCAACATCTTGTTTATGCTCCGGTAATGACACCAGAAACTTATACTGTGCTAATTCGAGTTTTGGGTTCTTTTCCAAACCTTCTTCTTCCAAGTTTTCGATGGGCATTTTTATTTAGTAATAATTAATAGATAGAAATCACAATTTACAATTCACAAACGAACTTGCCAATATCATACTAAAAATCCTTTTCTGTTATTCAAGCCGCAAAGTCATGCAGCGCAAAGTTGGTTGTGATTGTCTTGTCAAATATTTTATTAAATCTTTCTTGAATTTTTATCAGTGAATGTATTCGTTATTAATTTATTTAAATTTGGAGTAGTTGGAAAGTAGCTTCAGATTAATATTTAACTAAGTAATAGGCTTAAAGCTAAGATCAATGTACTATTGAATAATTGTGAGGAAAATGTAATATTTGCCAAATGCAACTCTGTGGAGGGAAACGAATGGTGAATGGTGACAGCTGTCAATTATTTAGTATTGAAAAAGAGGGTGTTGATCGATAATCGCAGAAAAGTGAAAGATTAATAAACTTATCTTTCATTGGGCGTATTGTGTCAATTGTTTACATTAAAAAAATAAGAAAGTTCTTAATTAGAAATGATTGGAGGATTATTTGTATATAATCACAAGGGGGAGGTATTAATTAGCCGTGTGTATCGAGATGATATTGGTCGTAATGCAGTTGATGCTTTTCGTGTTAACGTCATCCATGCAAGGCAGCAAGTGCGTTCCCCGGTGACAAACATAGCACGAACCAGCTTTTTTCATATTAAGGTATATGTTCTAAAATAAGTTTGCAAAACTTATTTCATATTAACAAGTACTCTTTTAGCGTGCTAATATCTGGCTGGCTGCAGTTACTAAGCAAAATGTCAATGCAGCGATGGTATTTGAATTCCTTTTAAAAATTATAGAAGTGATGCAGTCATACTTTGGTAAAATTTCCGAAGAAAATATTAAGAACAACTTTGTTCTAATATATGAACTGCTCGACGAGATTCTCGACTTTGGCTATCCGCAGAACACGGACTCGGGCACGCTGAAGACGTTCATCACGCAACAGGGTATCAAATCGGCTACTAAGGAGGAACAAATGCAAATTACCTCACAAGTGACCGGTCAAATCGGTTGGCGACGTGAAGGAATAAAATACCGTCGCAATGAACTTTTCCTCGACGTGTTGGAGTACGTGAATCTGCTGATGAGCCCTCAGGGGCAAGTACTCTCTGCCCATGTAGCTGGAAAAGTTGTTATGAAATCGTATCTTTCGGGTATGTTTTGTTTCCTGAATAAAACAAAATTGTAATTTTGTTACAAATTAATTTTATTTTCTTTAAAAAAAGGTATGCCGGAATGTAAATTTGGTATAAACGATAAAATAGTTATGGAGTCCAAAGGACGTGGCATCGGTGGTAACTCCGAGGCGGAGACTTCGCGTTCAGGTAAACCTGTTGTCGTCATCGATGATTGCCAGTTTCATCAATGTGTTAAATTGAGCAAATTCGAGACAGAACACTCCATTAGTTTTATACCACCTGATGGAGAATTTGAGCTCATGCGTTATCGTACCACAAAAGATATTTCATTGCCATTCCGGGTCATCCCCCTTGTACGTGAAGTCGGGCGAACCAAAATGGAAGTAAAGGTAGTGCTCAAATCGAATTTCAAACCCTCGCTATTGGGCCAAAAAATTGAAGTAAAAATTCCGACACCATTAAATACTTCCGGTGTTCAGTTGATTTGTTTGAAGGGCAAAGCTAAATACAAAGCCTCGGATAATGCGATTGTTTGGAAGATCAAGCGTATGGCGGGAATGAAGGAGACTCAACTATCAGCAGAAATCGAATTACTAGAAACAGATACAAAGAAAAAATGGACACGTCCACCAATTTCAATGAATTTCGAGGTACCATTCGCGCCGTCAGGCTTTAAAGTACGTTATTTAAAAGTTTTCGAACCAAAGCTTAATTACTCTGACCACGATGTTGTAAAATGGGTACGGTACATTGGTCGCAGTGGTCTTTATGAAACTCGCTGTTAAACAAATCGAAGGTAAAGTCGCGTAGAAGAATAATGAATTTTCCGATTGGTATTCACAATCAAATTGTACACATTATATTCCACACTAGTTCTATAATGTATATCCATCATTACCTACATATTATTATTTAATCGCAACTGCTATTATAATCTAAATTTGTATTGCTGCTTTTTGCGCATACATATAATATGTATATCCTCAATTTTATACCTATTATCATTAAAATAATTTTATATATTTTCAAATATTAACGCTAACTATTTAAGCGTTTCTCTATTATGAACAATTTCGTAAATGCAGCACTGAAGATTTCCTATTCATTTTGTTTATCCAGTTCAATATAAATGAAAATAAAATTATATTTAAGAAAGCCGAAGCCGATATGCCCCACAAAAGAATATTGCGAAAAGTCGACGTACGCCAATAGTAAAAACAAATAAATATACCAATTTTAAGATTATAAAGTGTTGAATTCAGTCTAAGGTGATTATTAAAAATTTGTGCTGCCACATCTACTCAAAAGTATGTATTACTAGTATTGGTTCATTTGTGTAAATCCCCAAATAATTGTCTAAACTGTTAGCAAACAATGAAAGCAACTTCTAATTTTTCTGTGTTATAAGTAAAAAGATATATGTAGACCTATGTAGGATAATATAGTCATTCAAGTACACAAAACTCGAACACAGAAATATTATAATTATGTGTTATATTATAAAAGTGTTGAATTGATAGTTATGACAAATAAATATTAAATATTATTCAGAGATAATACTGTTTTTTGCAATATAATGGAATTTATCCTTTTAGAACTTGAGCAATTTTTCCATGGAGTAAACATATATTTTTTCTTTTAATTTTTGGTTTGATAAACACTTAAGGGTAACCACATATATACTATATTTTAATCCTATAAGAGGATGTAATTATTAAAAGGAAAGGAAAGATATGTGAGTATTTTCTTCGTATTAATAAATAAATTATATTTGAATGTTATACACTACCCAATGAATAGTAATGATTTGGTAGAAATTGGGAGTATCCTTACCTGGAAATATTTGTTACCAATGAACGATATTACCCATAAAAAAAAATATATTCGTTACGTTGATTGGTTTTTGTTGGTTTTCTTGTGATCTGAAGAAACATTAGTTATTACGATATTTTGTATTGTTCAGAAATGAAATGAAATTAACATTTTTATGAATCTAACACTTCCTCTCACATTTATATTGATTAAGGCTTGTGTCATATTCCATGAATAAGTTAAATGCTTCAACAACCAAAAATTTGCGATACCCAATGAATTTTTTATTCAGAGGATAAATTGATTAGAATAAATATTAGTTATGTATGTGTACATATGTATAATTGCAATTTTTTCACACGCATACATATCCAAAGAGAGAGATGAGGGAAAGGTTTAAACAAGTAAAGAGGGACTAAGTTCGGTTCGGTAAAATATTTTTGTTATGAAAAATGTTGCAAATGTTGATATTTTCGGCATGAAGTCAGTCAGAGAAATGAAAACCTCGAATTCGGTATCTGGGGGATTAAAAATTCTTAGCCCGACTTCGACCCTTTTTTAGAGATTTTTAGATGATACCAATTGGTGCTTGACTTATATTCTGTAAAGTGAAAGAATCAGATGAAAATTAAAATTGTATTGTATTATATGGTAAAGTGGGTGTGGTTGTAGTCCGACATCTCATATTTTCACATTGTAATATAAGGATACAAATATATCATCCAATTCAATCCAATATAGCATCCAATTTTTAAAAAATTTGTGATATTTTTTGTATTTCTATTTTTAAAAAATACTGTGATTCCCTGCACCAAATATGTTTTGTGTTTTAATTTGAAGCATAGTAATATTACTTTATAGGTTTTCGAAAAACGACATTTTGTGGGGGTGGTAATGGTCCAATTCTGCCCATCTGCAATAAGATCCTTCTTATAGTGCTAAGGAACACGTGTACCAAGTTTCATTAAGATATCTTAATTTTTACTCAAAAAAAAATTTTTACTCAAAACTACAAGCAACCGTTATGTGAACAAAACTATTATACTCTGTTGCAACATGTTGCGAGAGTATAAAAATTACAAATAGATACTGTTATCGGAACAAGAGATATTCATGCACTGATTAAAGTAGGAGTTATAACGTTTTGATTTTGCTATTTCAGAATTCAGTCATATTCAAGTAAGCAGTTGAGGCAGACGCAAAATGAATTCAAGTGGCATAACTCCGGACATTATTGATACAAGTCCTAAAGCGCTGGTGCAGGTGATTACAAAAGTTTATTACTAATAACACCAAACTAATTACAACTTCTTAAAAAAAATCATTTAGCTCACTTATCCAAGTGGTGCAAAAGTCGAACCTGGTAAGGAACTGACCCCCACTCAGGTGAAGGATCAACCCATAGCCAATTGGGAGGCGGAAGACGATGCCCTGTATACTTTGTTTATGGTAGACCCTGATGCACCGTCACGTGCTGAGCCAACCTATCGGGAAATTCTACACTGGTTGGTTATTAATATTCCAGGCAATAAAGTGGCTAAAGGCCAAACTCTTGCTGAATATATTGGCTCTGGTCCACCAGAGGGGACTGGCTTGCACCGTTATGTTTTCTTAGTTTTCAAGCAGGGTGGCAAGATTGAAAGTACAAAATTCATTTCAAAAACGTAAGTAAAATATTAAAAATTTCGTAGTTGTACACATACTTGTGTATGCCATATTACGTAATAATTTAAAATGTTTCTTTAATTTTATATGTATGTATGTAGGTCTCGTGAAGGTCGTGTTAGTGTGAAGACAAGAGACTTCATTGCAAAATACAATCTGGGTGACCCGATTGCTGGAAACTTTTATCAAGCGCAATACGACGATTATGTCCCGATATTAAAAGCACAACTGTCTTACTAATTGCAAAAACAAGGAATTAGAAATGAAACACATATTTTCTTTACTTTATTTATATATACATATATATGCATGTAATTACACATATTTCAAATAAATAAATAGTTAAAAAAGTATATATGTAAATATAAAATGTTTTACTTTTCACTCAAGTCGTATTGACATAAAAAGTTTTTTTAAAATTAATATCCCTCACCACAATCGATTTTGTTGAGTGCGTGATTACCTAAGTCTGCGGAGATACATTATCTGTATAATAATTATACATATGTATATAACATAAGACTTTTGGTTACAGTACAATGTTAGGACTTTTGCGTTAAGAAATGCGCTACCAATTTATTGAACTCGTCCGCATAGCGTAGATGAATATTATGTTTGCCTTCGGAGAATTCATAATATCTAAAAAAAAATATATGTATATATATTATATATTAATTTTAACGTACAATAAATAATCAACCGGGAATCATAAAATAAAATCATGCATATTTTAAATGTTTCAGAGTAGGGGAATTATCTTACTGGCAATTTTTTATGCGTTCCCTTAAATATGGTATGTGCTCTGCAGCAATCATTGGATCCTTCTTTCCATGTAATATAAAAGTTGGTGCTCTTATTTGGGTTACTTCTGTGCAACAAAAGTCTCCTTGACGCTCTTTATAAATTGCAACTGCAGCATCAACCCATGCAGACCACAATTTTGGGAATGCCTCTACACCATATACTTTCTCCATTGGTTCACGCATCCGTGGTGACCACTTATTCACATCCCGAATATCTGTATAACATATTAAGTGCTTTAGAAGTAATGTACCAAATTTAAATATTAAATTGTATTTACCTTGCATTGCTTTCTCCTCTTTGGCATTCAAATAAGCACCGGCACCCCATATAACCAATTTCTCGACACATTCAACAAAGCGACCCGCTACTATGATACCAGTTATACCTCCATCGCTCCAGCCTAGTATAGAAAATTTGGGCCTTCCCAAAGCATGCATCAGGTCTACAGCACATTGCGCATCTTTTTGGAAAAAGTCGAGATCGAAGTGTCGTTCCGGTGGTTGCGACTTTCCGTAACCGGGTGGATCCCATGCAATTATTGTATGGTTTGGTAGCAGCTCAGGTAGTTTTTCGATTTGCGGTTGAAAATCTGTCCAGGCAGTGCCAAGTGCACCAGGCATTAACAATACGTTTTTATCACCTTTGCCCGTTTGTACATAATTAATGGTGATGCCGTCGCTAAGTGTTACTTTCGCTTCTATGTGAATATTGCGTTGCATTACAGCACAATTTACTAACGGCAACAGAATTCGGTTATACAGAGTTGGTCGTATTTGAAGCATTATGCAATTTCAGGTAATTATATAGATTAAAAATTATATCCAGTGCTCCAATGATAAACAGAAATAACAAAAAACAACCTAAACCAAAAGAACAATAACAAAAGAAACATATGATTCTGATCGAAGAATGTCGGCACTAACCCGATGATTTATCGATCACACAGCTGTTGTTTTTATTTGCCATCCGATTTGCTGATAAGCGTTGGGAATAAAAAATAATTAATATCATACATACGCATAACAGATAATCTGAATACTTGAGAAAAATAAAATGGATTTATGTAAATTTTAAAATCAACTCAATTTTTAATTTTTTCATATAGTATAACACGAGTTTATGTATGTATCATGTATCTTAAGTACACAAATTAAAAAAATTTCTGGTTAGTAAGCATAATTATAAATTTATATTCTTTATGTATTTGCTTATTTCTTGTTACTTTTTCAAATCCAAAGCAAATATGTTTTTGTTATTATAAATACTCAGTATAGAATCAATCAGTTAGGTACATATACATTCGTATATATAAGTACTAATGGCCGAATTGGTTGTTTATCTATTTGTATGATTTGAAGAGCTTTCAGTATGATTTGCAAAATATTACAAAAATGTTAATAGTATAATGAGTAAGCAACTGAACTGTTATCACGGTTTTTTCATATTGGCATTGCCACAACCGTTAAAACAGTTACTGTTACCAAAATATTTTCATATATTATACGTTAACTAAAGCACGTACATGTATAAGAATACATACGGCAGTCTCGAAAACGTCAACTAAAATGTCTTAAGGTTAAATAATTTTTTAAAAACCGTTTTTTTTATTTAAACAATCAAATTCAAATTTTACACCACAAAAAAAAACATGTTACTAACATGAGTTAAATTAAATTAAATTTCGTTACTTACATTTTAGAATTCATAAAATATTCTACTCATATTTAGCTTTTATTTTATCCATAGCTAATCGCTCCTTGATTCCAAGCACACGAATTTTATACTTTTCTTGGCTAATGAATATATCCTCTTTAAGCTCAAACTCTTTTTATTTTAAAATTAATTCCCGTTATCTTAAGACTAGCACCCTCTTCAACATCGTCTGTCTCCAACCTTTGTTCCCTGAAACTAATTATTTCGGTATGTATTTTATGTATACACTCTTGCGACTTTTGCTTGCCCCATAACATACTCGTATATCGGCTTGATTCCCATTAAGTGCTGGATTTAAAATACACTCTGTAGTTTGAACGCCTTTCTGAAACTCAATTATTACTGGCGTTTGAGTTTCGATTGTACCCTCATCATCAATACAGTTATCGACCATTGCATCTACCATTATCGTGCATTCACTACCTCTCTTTCCAATACGTCAATTTCGAAAAAATAATTGCATCTTTTAAATAAGGTATCGAGGAAATTATAAGTTATTAAAGTTAATTGGCAATTAAAGAATCCATAAAACCTACTTTTCATGTTAACGCCATTCATGGCACCTGCTCTCGTTGAGTCTTCCCATGTTCTGGCTCCATCGCTTTTCCGCACTTTTGAACGCACCAGCTTCCACTCCATAAGCATTTTGTTTTCCTCATAAAAACGTTTGTGGAAAGCTTGTACTCCAATATTTCCAAGTTAATTTATTTTATATTTGATAGTTAAGCAAACCTCATGTTGCCGATTTTCAAACCAAAATCTATAAGAGGCTTTTCCTCTGGCATCGTCCACCTCCGTTTTAGGTTGCAGCGGACACATTTGACCTTCCCCTAAAATATTAAAAGTCTTTAAAAAATGCAATGAAATTATTTTATTTATATCACAAAATATAAATGAAAGCAACTGATCAAATAGCAGCCATTATTATTCCAAACAAAAAAAAAAAAAATGTAATTTGTATAATTTGAAATAATTTCCCAAATATAAATTTTTAATCAATTAAGTTAAATGTTATTTACTTATTTCCTGACTCATCTAGTTTTATTTTTGAAACAAACAGTTTAACATTTCTTAGTCGTTTACGATATGTAATATTAACAAAGATCTCTATAATATAATATAATATATAATAATATAATATAAAGAGCTCTATAATAATTGACATGCGCATTAGAATGATAAAAATTTGTGTAATATGCAATGTTTTTAACCAAAGTGAAGCTCAGGGTAAAAATTGTTTTGATTCTAAGGAAATGTCTAGAAAAATAATGATAAATAATGGTAACCTTGTGACAATTGTATGCAGATTTAAACTTGAAGTTTTTCTAAATATTCTAATGTTCGAGGCGGCTAAATTCATACAAAAAACTCGATTCGCATCAGTTGAAGCAACAAAAATTGAGCTTTTTCTCTTTTTTTCTGAGCAAGTGAAGTGTTGAATTTTGTTACGTTCATTTTGTTAAAGAATTTCATGTAGTGATGGAATGAGTTATATGTGATGGAATTTCATAGCTGTAGGTCCATAATTACATCCTTGAAAGGATTGTCATTCAAATTTTAGCCATTTATTGAAAAAATAACCTTTATTACGAAGCAAATAAGCTATGTTGGCAATGAATACTAATGATTTAAATTATTTTTCATTAAACCAGTTAATGTGAACTAAAGTTTGAAGTCTGTTATGTGGATTTTTTTTTGTGTATAACTTCTGCAATGCATGCAATTTCGAATAATTTACTTTGTAGTGAATGTGTGTAATATTCAAAGTTTCACAGAAGACATGTGCACGTACACACATATATTGTATATTGTATATTGTACATATGTATTTACTTGTGTATGTGATTGCGTTGTTTGCTAACTAGGGCGATCAATTTTAAATTTGTTTACTATTGTATTAGGTATTGTATTTAATATACGTAAATACTATTTTACATACATATACATATATAATACTATACGAGTAATCTGACCACATTTTCGCTCCGAATAATCTGATTCTGACATACTATCTTTTTACATTTTCCTTCAATCAATTTCACTTAAAACAGTTTCCTATGTTGTTAAATCCCTTCAAAACAGCTTATTTACTGGTTCTACAGTTACATAATGCTGATTGAACAATATGAGAATACACATTGCAACAACAATGGTTTCGGAATTTCCCATTATTTAGAGGTTTAGAACATTGGCGCATTTTCTACAAAAATATTTATCAATCCGAATAATTTTAGTTCTCTTTCATTTTAATTTTATAGAGAATACGTTAGAAATCATCTTCTATATCGGTATTCCCACCCTGCGGGTCGGGGGATAAGAATAACCCGCCTTAAGGCATGTCTGTCGTAAAAGGCAACTAAAATCCATAAAATGTACTGCATTTGAAATAGACTTTGCTCCAAAAATAGGCTTAGCCATGTCAGAAATAGTGCTACATTACTTAGCTTGAACTAAGTTTACATCACTTTAAATGTATTATGCACACACTTAAAGCGGCATTTTAGTTCAAGCTACAAATGCCACCAGTCGAGATGAATGGGTAACTCAACTGGTAGTAGCCTTTAGGCTACAAGGTCTGACCGGAGACTATAATCTGGTGCCACGGGGAGCAGGGGCCCGGTGGAGTTGCTTGTCGCTCCATCCTGCTCATTGCGGTAGGGCCTTCGGGGAGTATCGTGGTGGCTGTGGTTTAACACCTGAATGCGGGTAAAACTGTCCGGGGCGGTACAGTTCAGTGTGGAGTTGCATTGCAACCGGGTGCTGGACCCAAAGCACGGCAGAGGTTTTAGATAGGCCTCGAACCCCACCAAGGTGGTTATTGTGCCATAAACTAACCAAAAATGTATCACTGACAGGGCGCTGATCAACGAATTGTATTGATCCATTGTATTTTTGAACATCGTGGAGTTAGGCTGTACAAACGGCAGGTTCCCACGTAACGCACATCGTTCGTTCACTTCTATATCGGTATTGAATATTAAAGAAATTTTCTACTAGAAATAATCAAATCACTGTGTGTAATTCGCCTATGTATGATTACGATGACCCTAATGCATACAACATGCATACACTTGCAATTGCATATATGTACATGCATGCAGGTTATGGACCTCTCTGCTTGTTGGCCATGCATTGGACTCTTTTTTCCACTTGCGAGTGTCAACCGCCGAAAACTGTCGTGCGTAGGTGTAAACATGTATATACATATGTGTAAATTAAGTTGATGTAAATTGCAGGCAAAAATTACTACGAGCATGCATGAGTATGTTTGTGTACGTCTATGGTGTCTACATATGGCCGCTACCGCAACTCCTCATAAAGACGTCAAAGTAAAGCTCAACTGTCAACTACTATATGGTATAACGGTATGCTGCCGTGACCAACACTAACACCAACACCAACACCAATACTAACGACAACACGAACACTATACGACGACGGCCAATTTTCGTATTTTCTTTTATTTTGTGAATTGAACGAAATGAGCTTTCCGCATAGTGTCCTATAGCCAAAAGTTGGAGAGCAAGTACATGACTGTGTATGTGTGTGTATATGCTCGTGAATGTTAACATCCCGTTGAAAACTCTACGCAGGAATACACAGGGCAGAAAATTGCAGTCTAGTTTCGTCGCGATTGCAGTGTGGATCGATAATAGAACAAAAATTGGCAGAGGTGAAATGTGAAAATTGTAGAAAATTATTTAATAGAAAATCCTTCAGTTGCAGAATAAGCAAATATATACTAAGTGTGAGTTAAATGGAGAAACAAATATATAACGAAAATAACGGATGTGTTAATTTTTAAATAAATTTATAAATAATGAAATTGAAAACCTGCTTAAGGTAAAAAGTAAAGACATTAGAAGTTGCGTATACTAAATATTAATTTTTCATGGACCACACAGGAGCAACGAGCACTTAAGGACATGAAATGTGGTACTTATGACGTGCGTACCTGTGTACGTGTGTACGTGTGTTGTGTGGCAAAAATCAATGGAAAATTTCTATTTCAAGTTATGTGTTTTTTAAGTGATTTGTGGAACAAGATTAACAATTTTCCTACCCTTTCGTGTTGTTAAGCAGGCATATAGAAAGGCTAAAAAAAATTGTGCTGAAAATTTGCTTGCTAAATTTTTTCACCAATTTTAGTATGTACATGTACTTAGATTGAGGGGCCAAAATGATTGCGAACGAAATGTGGCATTGAGCGGTAAGGGTAGACAGTTGAGCTTTTTTACACATCTCCGCGACCCTCAAAGTCTTTGCCATCACATTGTTGTAACCTAAAAACAACAAACATTAGTAGCACTCGAGTGGTCATAGCCGCGGCCACTGAGTTTACAGCAGCAGCAGCAGCAGCGTAGGAGCTCAGGCAGCTGTTACGAGCATTTGGAGGCTATGCTAGAAAATTAATGTGAATGCGTTAATGAGTTTATTAAGCACAAAATAATATAGAAAAGTTAATTCAAAAAACTTTAAAATAAAAATATAGTAATTAAGAAAAAATTATAATAATTGGAATACAATTTCTGAGACACTTGCTTGCCTAATTAAAATATTAATTTATTAAAAAAAAAATTAAACAAATAATACATATAAAACACAAATTTAGTGTGTAATTATGTTAGTATAGCCGATTACGTCCAACAAAATATATATGTAGGTATAAATATTTGACAAATGTATCTTTTACTTGCAGAGAATATATCACTATTGTTGTTAGCAATGCTTTTTGGCTTCTCAAATGAAATAAAATAAATTAAAACAATGAGTGTTAAGAGTAGGGTTACAAAAAACTTACGATAAGCGAATAAATCCAGTGTAAAATACAAACAATCAAATAGCTAAGCAACCTTAAAATAATTAACTGATCAACTACGTAACACCGACCAACCGTCCGCTTCTATTTCGAAAATTATTTAGTTAAAACGTGTTAAAAACTTAGCATACTTAATAGCGCTGCCTGCTTCAGTTCACCTATGCGCGTTCATATAAACAACCAATACAGTGACGATATCACCGAAAAATTGCGACACATAGCGAGATAGAGAGGTAGAGTCTATCGAAATAACCATAAAAACGCTCTGTGTACATAAAAATCAGTAAGAAAAGCTCCCGGAAAGCTTTCGCAGCAAAATAAAAGACGAAATAAAACAAACTATAAAAACAAACACACGCATTGGTTCACAAACAAACAAAAACAAAAAACTAAAATAAAGCATAATCAAAGGTAGTTGAGAGAGAGAGAAAGAGAAAGTGAGAGAGTGAGGGTTGAGAGCGTAAATTCAATTCAATGAAACTTACACGCAATTCAAATGCACATAAGAAGCAGTTATAGTAGTACGCTTCGGCACAAACTCACATATCCTCGTAAACAGCACACATACATACTGACACACACGTGCCTGAACAACGTCAAAATGCAAACAAGATTACATACAGCTACACAAATTATGCACGAGAGATTTTGTCAAATGTAAAAGAACTTCAAGGATTTCAAGATATACGAATTAACGACAGCGATACGCTAGACTCAATAACAAGTGCTGCCGAGGCGTAAAAAATAAAAACTCACATCCACATCTGGTGAGAGAAACAAACACACATACTTATGTTTATGTTGAAACATACATATATACAACTAAAAAAATAACAAGGATATCGGGAGTGAAAACTTGAAGGCGAAATGCACTTACTGTTATTAAAAGAAAAAACTGAGTAAGAAGAACGATTGCATAAAAAGTGTAGATATAATTTAAATAATAGTGTAGTGTGTTTTTTGGCGTAGGAGCAGCTGGTTTTACTGTATGCCAATTGCAGATGCCTCTTCAGCGTTGAACTCGCATTTAAGCGTAACACTTTGAACATATCAAAATAATAACTTATACACACATACACATTTACACATTTACACATTCATATAATATACAAGTATCGCCACGTCGAAAAATATGCAACACTAGAGCAGTGTCACGCTGCAAGTCGTCAACAACGGCAGCATGTCCTTAAGCGAACCTCGTGAGCTGCTGCCAGGCAGCACGGAGAGAAGGAGGAACAGCAATTTCAGCGCATTTGCAATGCCTGCCGTTAGTTACCTCTCTAACGGCACCTCAACATGTCACGGTAGCAGCGGTTGTGGCAGCACTAGTAGTGGCAGCGGCTGCTGCACTAGTGGTCGTCTCATAAATCGTCATAGCAACGACTACAATAGCAGGCAACTACTGCAAACTATACAACAAAAACTGCCACTTCGGCAAACATTGCGGCAGCAAAAGAACAATGGCAATATCAATGTAAACTACAAATTAAGAAACAACATCAAAGTAACAACAACGAGCTCATCATCTGCAGTGGCACAGCTTGTGCGCTGCCCAGCAGGTGCATACGATGTGGCGTCATATTCGCCATATTCGAGTTGTGGACGACTGAAACAGCGTCGAAAGTTGAAAACGCTGCTGCCGACAAATGTGCCCGCCTCGGCGTATGCCCTCACCGGTTTGGTGCTGTTATGTTCAGCGCTCTTATCGCCATGCCACGCTTTCCAGCTGGATGGCTCACAGAATTCTTTTGCCCAATTTCGTAAATGGTATACGGGACTCAACGGCTCGCTGGAGCTGGAGTTTAAGACTGAGCAGCCCAACGGCTTGGTGCTTTACACCGACGATGGCGGCACTTATGACTTCTTCGAGCTCAAACTGGTGGAGGGTGCATTGCGTTTGCGTTATAATTTGGGCGGTGGAGCGCATATCATAACTGTTGGCAGAGAATTACATGACGCCCATTGGCATAAAGTGCAGGTAAGTGGGTGGGTGGTTAGAGAGCTGGTCCACAGTATAAATTTGTGGTTCACTTCGGTATATTTGCATTGTTGTAACGTAAATATATTAGAGCGTTGTCGTTATGTTTGTAGGTGTTGCGCAACGATGAACAAACATCGCTGATTGTGGATGGCGTGTCGCAGAGCAGTACGACCAAAGGCAAGGAGTTTCAATTTGGAAAATTTGCCACCAACTCTGATGTCTATGTAGGCGGCATGCCAAATTGGTTGGTTATCTACCGAGAAATACAAAATGCTTTGTCTTCTCACCAAACTATTGCCATTGAGTCGAAAATGCAATTGAGTTTTGTAAAGTATATTTCAAATGTCGGAAACTACCACTAGATTAGCTTCAGAAGTACTAGTTTTAAAATTAGCCTAATTGTGCGGTCTTTGCTTTGGCACTAAGTATGTTAAGATGGTATGTAATGGAGACTATTTCAACTATAGGGAGTTTGGCAGCGAGTTTTCTTCAATTTGTTTAGATATTTTACCATTGAAGGGTTTGAAAGCACCTACTTATGTGTAGTTGATTTTCTGACATATTCCATTCCATAAAAAACCATTCGAGTTTTCTCACCGGAAATTATTTCTTTAGATGTTGCAGACGAGTTTCGCCTTGAATACTATATACTAGTATTTTATGATTTTTGAGTATCGTCTTTACAAATAATCCATATTTATTACTTACGGTTGCCTTGATTCTATTGTCTACTTTAGACCTATTCGATAATATCGAAATTTCGATATTTTACTTCATTTACTCTGATAGTTTATATCGCTATATCTTTGCTCCAAAATTCTAAATGGATCTAAGCTGATTTGTCATCAAGTTGCCTTGAAATGGCTTGTTGTTCTATGCATCTGATTTATAGACGAACATTTTTGTATCTATCATGGACAGAGATTCAAGTACTCTATGTTCGAATGAGTTACAAAATAAAATTAAGGGATGGGAAAAAGTAAAAGCAGGAGGTATTTATTTTAAAGACAGGAATTTGAGTTATCTCATTCAATTAAAAGAATTCCCCACATTTTATTTAGCAGTTTGCAAGGAAGCTTTCATTGCCACCACCGAATCTCATCGGGATATTTCACTCTCTATTCGGACGAATGAACTGACGTGGCTTAACCAATTCACCTCATTATCTGGTTAATATAATATCCGTACTCTAAGCTCTGTCGAAAAATCCGTATATTGTACAATTGAAATAGCTCAAATGCTAGATATAAAAATATTAACGTTATTATTGTCAGAAGGCTTTGTTATAAAAAAAAATGAATTTTCGACTCATGGAAGGTTTGGTGAGAGTGGCATGCAAGAGAGTGACACATATGCACGCATGGCTGTGTGTATTTATTTGCTAATAATAAGTACGCATAAATGCGAAAAAACCCCAATTAATTAGTTATGTGTACATTCACACGGGATATCTGCTAATGCGTACGTGTTTGTGCATATCAACACATTTTTTATGGTGTGTAGGTACAGCACAAAGTTGGCATTATTAGCCTTGCCAAGCGTGATCTTCGAGCCGAGATTCCGGGGTGCCATTCGCAATTTGGTATACGCCGATCAGCCAGGTGGGGCGACACGCCGTCAGGAAATGAAACAGCCACGTGATATAAAGGTAATTAAGACTTTGTGACAATATTATATTTTTTATTTGTTGTTATTTGTTAAAGTAAATGAAGCCAAACATATTCGAGAATCTACGCTGTGTTTTATTTTAAAGAAATTACGAAGCATATGTCAATATTTTTTTGCAGAACAAAGTACCTACTTTAGCTTAATTCGACTTAAGCTACATATTATTTAGAACCTAAAACTTCAATTAGCAACCAGAAGGGTTGCTTTCTTATGTCAAAAACTTAGTGATTTCGGTCTGCACTTTAACTCCTGACTCTTCTAATAAACACCAGAGACCTAATGTGTTTGGCTTCGGCTTATACTTCCTTATATTCACAAAAATATTTACCTAAGTTGTTGTTTTACTCCTATCTAGTGTGGTGACGGCCCATGCGATAACGGCGAAATGCCAAAGGAGAAGGTACCCAGGGTAAGTAGTTAAGAAAATATATCAATCTCTTTTAAAATATAAACATTTGTATAGCTTGAGTAAATAGATAATATATTTTTACCCTAATTTTTATTAAATTAATTTAAATTAAATTAAACAGGGTGTACGTGGTGGCAACACCACAGATGCTTGCGAACGAAGTGATCCTTGCCAACATGGCGGTATTTGTATCTCAACTGATTCGGGTCCAATTTGTGAGTGCCGAAATCTTGAATATGATGGACAATATTGTGAAAAAGGTGAGTAAAACAGAGATTTGCAGTAAAACAAAAAAAAAAAAACGTATATTTAACTTTAACCGTCATTTCGCTGCAGAGAAAGCGCCATCAGAAGCAACATTTCGCGGTCAACAGTTCCTGTCTTATGATCTTGGTCAAACTAGTGCTGAGCCGATTGTAAGTGCTCAGGATGCCATTACGTTATACTTTCGCACTCGTCAACCCAACGGTTTATTATTCTATACAGGTTTGTTACTTGTTTCAAATAAATTCTCTGTTCTCTAGTATCTAATCCTACAAAGAAATAAAAGTGTATTTGTAAATTTTTTTCCTCATACATAATCAGGGCACGGTACCGATTACCTGAATTTGGCGCTACGCGATGGCGGCGTTTCACTTACAATGGGTTTGGCTAACGGTAAACAGGAAATGCATATCAAACCATCCAAGGTACGCTTTGATGATCATCAGTGGCACAAAGTAACGGTACATCGTCGAATTCAGGAAATATCTTCGATAACAAGCTTCTGCAGAGTAAGTCAGTCTGCAATGGAATTCATATATAAAGTTTTCTGATAATTTCGAAACTTTTTGCAATTTAGCTTGTGACCGTTGTCGATGATGTTTATACCGATCATTCGCATATAGCCGGCAAATTTACCATGCTCTCTTCGTCTCGTGTTTATGTTGGTGGCGCGGTCAATCCACGCGCTCTGCTTGGTGCCCGAGTGCATAACAATTTTGTAGGCTGTCTTCGTAAGGTAAGTACTCTATGTATCTTTATTATTTTTTATAAATATTAAATGAAATACTATTGTAAAAGGTTGAGTTCTCTGCCGATACATTATTATTAAACCTGATCGATTTGGCTAAAAGTGGCTCGAAGCTGATTCAAGTCGCCGGTAACGTCGAATATCAGTGTCCAATCGGCGATCCACAGGACCCTGTAACGTTCACTACAAGGGAATCTCATTTGGTATAAGTTATATATATTGTTTCATACATATTACTAATAGCAGATCTTCGTAGGTCCTACCACCATGGGAAACAGGCAAACAAAGCTCTATATCATTTAAATTTCGTACCAAGGAACCTAATGGACTGATCATTTTGGCTACTGGCTCCAAGCAACCACGCTCAAAGAACGTAAGCATATTTGTATATATCTGTAAGCAGGTACTCCAGTATGAAATTTACCTTAAAAGACTGCTCCCATCTTTACTAGACTTTATGACTAATAAGAGAAATCATAAATCTGAACTATCTCGGAACTCTTCAAGTTCTTAAACACTAAATTCATGTGGAGCAACACAGCAATGCGAGTATCACTCTTCTAAATGGATGCATTGTCGATTATGGATCTCGAGTCTATCTTCTCAATATGCTTTCATTGATTTTTCCAAAAATTTCTGACGATATTTGTCCATAATATAATTCTTTTTTATGACACCTTAGACCGTCTTCTATGATTTGAATCAATGGATCCAAGTTTAATTTTCTGCTCATAAATTCTTCCTTTCAACATACTATTCACGCCGTGTAATAAACTCAGGTTTAAATTTTTTTTTGTTTGTAACTGTCAATTGTTTGTATTAAAGTGGTTATGAAACTCTGAGTTTTATTTAATATTCGTATATATATATACGATGGGTTACTATCACTGTACTTCCATGAGCCATGCCCGACGCAAATAAATCAATTACTTTTGTCCTTTAACTCAATTTAACTCACTAATGCTTGTTTACCGCCACAATTAAAAAACATAATTAAATGACTACATTTTCCAGGCCGTACTCTTTGCCATTGAGTTATTGAATGGACACATTTACATACACTTGGACTTGGGTTCGGGTGCGGCGAAGGTGCGTGCCTCACGACGTCGAGTTGACGATGGTGATTGGCATGATTTGATATTGAGGCGCAACGGACGCGATGCAAAGGTAAGCGTCGATGGTGTTTGGAATGAATTCCGTACACCGGGCGATGGTACCATACTGGAACTGGACGGTCATATGTATGTCGGTGGAACAGGTCCAGCGTACAACAATATCGCATGGCCACCGGCTATCTGGACGGCAACATTGCGGCAAGGTTTTGTCGGTTGCTTGCGTGACCTGGTGTTAAGTGGCAAGGCGATCGATATTGCAGCATTTGCACGTTTGCAGGACTCAGGTATGTACATAAGTGTGAATAAGTATAAATGTAGTACATGCATGTGTATGAAAATGTTATTGTTCATATTAAAGAATACGTGAAAATATGGAAAACTTTGTTTGTTAAAAAAAATCGGACTCAATTATGTATGCAAATGGTTGATAGCGACAACTTTTTGGTGTCAAGGCATAAATTAGCAAAGGTTTGCTTTGTAGAAATTAAGTACCGCAATTATTATTCATATTTGAAAATTTTAATCAACTTTGCAGTGTTTTTGAATTCCTCAACAGCGTCTTTAATAATTGAAAGGGGTTCATTTACTTTTTACTATCAGGGACTACTGACGATTTTTTTTTTTGATTTTTCACTTCACTTTTATCACTGGATCGTTTTTTTTTTTTTGCGGTTACCAGAGTGTAGATGGTTTTAAATAACCTTTAGATGGTTTTGTAGATGGTTTTTAAGTACCTCGATTAAATACTCATAAGATTATTTTTAGCATTCTACAGAAGTTCTTTCTAGTTCCGGCAGAATTGTGTGGAATCCAATGATTATAGACTTTCATATTTACTAAATTTTTCTCAAATTTTATTTATTTCAAGGGACTAGATTTACCGGTAACTAAATACTGATCCATGAGAATAAAAAAATTGTTCTTAAAGGCTATATCTGAAAATGACATATTTTCGAAAATTTAAGTGTCTCATTCAAAAACGATTATTTATTACTTTTTATATGGATATTTTCAAGTACCGTTCGGAATTAGTAAGATCAAATTAAGACCCCTAATAAATCTTACAAGTACTCTGCTCAAAAATAAGCATACCTTTAAAAATCTGTTAATTGCACATAATAAACTTTTTTTACATTTACCGCAGCATCGGTGAAGCCATCATGCCACGTACAGACCAACGTTTGTTCCGGCAATCCGTGCTTGAATGGTGGCATCTGCATAGAGGGTTGGAATCGACCCATTTGCGACTGCACTGCTACACTATACGCTGGACCGACATGCGGTCGAGAGCTGGCGACATTGGCGTTCAACGGCAGCCAACATATGACCGTATGGTTGGGCAATGGTCAAGGCACTAAAACCCAAACTGAAGAGCTTATAATACGTTTCAAGACATCGCGACCCACCGGCTTAATATTATTAACGAGTGCCGAGTCGAATTCACCAGATCGCTTGGAGATCGCATTGGTGGCGGGACGTGTGCGTGCCAGCGTCCGTTTAAGCGATCGAGAAAAGGTAATTATGATGGTTTATTCACTTAATCCATTTTAAAGAATCCAATGGCATGATTACTTTAAATCTTTGTGATTCTATAGAATTTACTTGCCGGTCAATCGGTGTTGAATGACAACAACTGGCACACAATACGTTTCTCGCGACGAGCCTCAAATCTACGGCTGCAAGTTGACGGGGTTCCCCCTGTCAGGGGTATGTTATGTATGTATCACCAGCACTTCTATTTGCCCTACTACGTGTCGTGCCGTGTCGTTTTTTTCATTCTACCAAAAAAAAAAAAAAATTAAAAATTAAATAGACATAAAAAGAAATATTGACAATAGTTAATAAGTAAATCAAGCAATAAGAGTAGGTGACTACTTCCGAATTTCTTTGGAAGAACAACAATTGTAAATTTATATGATTTTGTTTCGGTTGCTTCTTGTTATGATTTCCAATCTCATTTGATTTTAATTTTGTATAACCCAAAAATTTTGTATTTTGTTCATCGAGTGCGTCAATGGGCCACAAAAGAACAAACATAACTATCTACGATTTCGCATATATACATATATATATATATATATATACGTGTGTGAGTTTCAGTGCAGTGGCCTCGGCTCTGTTAGGCGTACTCGGTATTTTATTTGAATATGTTTTTTTTTGTTAACTGTAAATACTCGTTAATACAAACGTAAAAATACTCGTACTTTTTGTTCAAGAAAATGTTAGTCAATACCTTCCTACTTTGCAATCACCAATCACAAAATCACCATCATCACTTAATCTACAACAATCCCTGTCAAGTACATAATATGTAAAACAACGTAAAAATCCAACTAAATGTCAAGTTAACTTTAACATATTGATAGTCAAAAATAGTTAAAAAACTTCACTCAACGCATTTTTACGTCTTCCATATAGTCATAAACGGAGTACATACATATGTACGAACAAATACATAATCTCCCGTCTCTCTACGTTGAGCAGGGCAAGAGCTTTAAACTCCAAAGGCTGAAACAAAAAAAAAAAATTTAATTTGTTTTTTTTAATCAAAATGTTGTGTATTCTTTTTTTTAATGTTCGTATAAAATGTTTTGCATTTAAATTAAATACATAATTTACTGTTCATTTCGCCAAATCATTTTGACACATTTGAATACTTATTGATATATCGTATGTTTCATTGTTTATATACTTTCATTACATATTTCCTTTTCTTGACGTTTATTTTATCTTGTAAAATAATAAATGATCATCACTTCACTAGCGAACTCTGAAAATCGTATTTATAAATATGACATCTCACATTAATACATACACTCACTTATACATACATAGATACCACACATACATGCATACTTCTTATAGATTCATTCCGCTTTTATGAAATTCGTTTGTTACAATTTTATATTTACTTACTGTACCTTAAACGTTACTTGTACCTAAATTTGTTTCGTTTCATAAACGATCATGGGGCACCAGGAAGATTTTCGAAAAGTATTTTATTAGTCCTATGAAAAATTCTTAATACTTAGCGGATACGGTGGAGATCGTAGTAGATCGATGTAGTCATACAATGGAAAAATAACGTTACTAAATATTTTATGAAGTCGGTTATGAAATACTACAGAAAATTATTGTTCATATCTCTAATGGGACTTCGTGACAAATTGAATTAGCTTTTTTTTTTTAAAGATAGCAAACCTCATGTATAGCGAATATGGATCTGACGGGTCGAATACCGATGCTAATTACCTTACAAAACGAAGCGAATAATTCTTGGGAATATCTGTTAACTTTTGGGTCATGGCGCTCCACATGTTTTACGACGACACCGATAGAGAAAATTTAGAATTTGCTAAATTATGTCATTTGGTTTGTAACCACTAAGCTTTTGACTTGAAATGGTTTTCTATGCTACGCTCAGAAGAATTGGTCTAAACGAAATGTGTGATTGACAATTATTGTTGGCGACGAATTCTTTCATTATTTGACGAACGGCTGATGTATTTTGTGAGAAGAATAAAGCACTGAGAATAATAAATCATCAACCTTGTGTCATTTCTGTTCATTTCTGTTTGTTTGCAAATAACCTCTCACAAAATTTTCTTATCGTTAAGATTACATAAACCGGTTTCGAAGGTCGACCAGAAAACAGACTTTGGTGCCCTATGAACGAATAAATTTCAACCTCTGTTCTTGTAAATTTGAAACTTTTTAACATCTTGATGTCGTGTTTTCATTTGCCTCAATACCGAATTGCCATCTCTTATGAGAAAATGAAATTGTAAATTTTCTTTAATTATGACTTAACCTCTCCCTGGAGCGAAAAATTGATTAAATTTCAACAAGGAAAAATATAATTTATTAAATAATACTTCAGTACAAATGTATACAGTACTAAAAGTGCATGCTTTGAGAAAAATGAGAAAATGAAAACTTGATCATAGGAAAATATTTATGTAAAACGTCTGCTATTATCATCAAAAAATTGGTTGCTTGCAGTGGAAATTTGTTTTATTAAATAAGACATACATATACATTTGATGGAGTACAATACAAAAATTAATTTTGGACATTTGTAATGTACATAATTATATACAATATATCTGTATCGATGTTAAATAAGTATTTAACTATACACGCATACATTTGTATTTCTAATAGCGCGAACATTTTGAAAGGTCTCCGCAACATTTTCGTGTTTTCCGTAACTTCGAAAATTTAATATTTTTGCAGTGCGAAATTTAGTAAATTTCCCTACAAAATACTGCCACGATAACACAAAGCAAGCTACAAGAAAGGCTAAGGTGAAAAATTTATTTGTATAGGCTTTTATAGTATTTTACATATGATAAATTGTTAACAAAATTGCTTTTCTCAACAAAGTTTTTCCAAATCGAAAAATTGTTAAATTATTTTTTTGATTAGAGCAGGAATTAGAGAAATTAAAAAATCGACACGCAAGAACAGGTGCGCATTTTTTTGTTGCCACTGTTGTTGTTGCAGTTGTTTAAAAAACGCCACTAACAATTGCAGCAAAAAAATGTTTATAAAGCGCCGGGGCTGTAATCTGCACCAATTACTAATATCCTTCTAGTGTTTTATTCTAATTCTATATATTCGTGTACTGCGATATTGTTAAAACACCCAACTATACTAATTTAGTTTGTGTTAATTGCAGAAAAACAAAAACAAAAAAAAACATAACCCAAAACTAATCTCACAAATCGTAGCGATCGCATATGCATTTGTAATGCACAATACTGTACGTGTGTTTGTCTTCACCTACGAAATTTAAATTATTTGTATATTGTCGCACAAGCACCAAAAATGTCCGAATCGCGTGTAGCGGACTTCTGCATACTTACTACATACATATGTACTTACATACTAAATAGTTTGCCAATTTCGTAAACCCGTCGCACTGTTACCACGCAAGCACCGTATACACGAACCAATTCTGGCTCTACAACACCGCCACCCTAGCTGCTGCTGCACCTGGTTGTGTGTGTGTGGGTGTGCGTATGTGCATGCATAGCGTCAATTTGCCGCTTTAACGACAATACGCATATTTCGCATGTTCCATAACTACTAAATAGACAAAAACATTTATTTATGTATGTGTGTATGTGTGTATATTTGTAATTTGTTATTATTTTTATTACAAATTGTAACTTTTAATTTGCATGAGTGATTCAACACAACTGCAATCGCGTAGTTGCAAGTCTAAAAATTGTCTGCTGTCTCAAATTTTAGAGCATTATGCGCATCATCCTCATAATCACCGATTTCCAAATCGCCGAAACCCCTCATCAATTCTCATAATAAATAAATCATAGAAGGGTATTCATAAAACGATTAAGTTGTCTATGCCTTCATTTTATATACATGTGTGTGTATTATATACACGTATGTCTTAGAGTTCTTCAGTATCCTCAACAATACTTTAATTGATCTTTGAAAATATGTCCTATATTATTATATCTTTAGTTCGATGAGCAAATCAAAGTCTCCTCCAACGTCTTGTGAATACCCGTTAAATAACGAAAACCCCATACACACCCATTCCAAATACGTATATATATATATATAACTATTCGCATAGATATGTGCATTAGCAATTTGTTTCCATGCAACATCATGAAATCATTAAAGGATCGCCTTCATATTCGTCCATTACTCAAATCATTTCGATAAATCGCTTTTGTTGTACCGCCTTACATATGAAGGTATCATAGATAGAAATGTCAAATGTCAAAGAAGCATATGACGTACCAACAATAATCTCACATTCTGCATATACTTTTGATTCCTCTTATGTTTTTCAAAAGAATATTATAGAGAATTATTTTCTGATTTAATTATTTTTTTAAGTATTAAATACCAAAACATATATTTTGTAATCATCGAAATTAAAATTAACGATAAGTACTGACAAGCCAGCTGATTTTTGTATGTTTACGTTTTTTTACACAGACTTAAGAAAAGTTAGGTTAGATTTATTAAACGATTACGTTTTTTCTATTCGTTTTCAATTCATTGCACTTTTATACTTAAATGCTGAAATACAAAAGTATTATTGTATGTTCTCAACTTGACGCACTCATAGTACATAAGTAGTTTTTATTTTTTATTTTATTCAAGCTATTTAATTTTTTTTCTTCAATTTAACTACTAATTTATTTTTAACTTCAAATAATTTAAATACTCTAGCTACAAAATCACTAGATGCAAGTCAAATTTCATACTTAACAAATTACTTTACCGATGCATAGCATTTGTCAAAAGTCAGTCATAACATCAGCCGAACCAAATATAACTTTATCCTAAACCCCATCTGCAATAAATGGACCTTCAATAAGTAACAAAACATACCATGTACATAAAGTACCCTTGAAATGTGCAGCCTCTCTTTCAAAATTCAAAAGGGGGTAGACGATTTAATATATATTTGTACCGTATATGGGCCAATGCACGATGAATTAGATCTTAATAAAATTTGGTGAAAGTAAAAAGTGATAGAAAACTGTATACATTTTGCTAGTCCTCATATACTCAATATGAGAATATTCGCTTATCATATCGCTGTCATATTTACATATATAGCAATTTAATATAACAATAAATAATTCCAGTATGTAAGTGAGGTCTTTCACAGATCATAATGTGCGTTGGTAACAAAAATAGACAAAAGTCCATGTCTTACCCTAGCTCACATAATATGATTACGTCGATTTCCAGAAGAAGAAAAATTAATTTCTTTCGATATCACATTCATTTCAAACCGGTTAAATATATATAACCTGAGTTAAATCCTCCCATATTATTGAATCATTTATAATATAAATAATAAATCTATTTAAAATTTTTGTATATTTATTTTATTTATTTATTTATTAACTTAATTATTCTATTTATTTATTAACCGTCAAGTGATTTTTATGACTATGCGTACTTCTGTTAAACTTATTTAGACACCATCGTTTTGTTTGATATTCAAACAACTGTAAACTGCACAAATTTAGTAATCCAAACTGCAAAACTGCAAAACTGCATATTATACATATATTTGAACAAGAACTCAACGACTCACCACAATTGCTTGAAACTTCCTTTAATAATAAATATATTTACATATAATTATATACATATGTACGTAAAATTGTATAGTCGTAATAATGGCTATTACACATGCATATGGTTTATACGTACATATATATGTCTACAGATATGCTCTTATACATATTTACTTATGAGACTATCATCTGCTATGCAACTAACTTCTATGCCTTCCACTAAGTGAAATATTTGTTAAATCAACATTACTTAGTAATACATTAGATAACGCATATATATTACTTACATACCATACATACATGCTTCTTGTAATTTAAAGATATTGTAAACATGTTGTATTTTGAGGAGGGGACTTAGTACGTCCACTTCACAAGTATGTATTTGCAATACACATACGAATGTATGTACTGTATGTTGTATTTGCCATATATTATTTACTCGTACATATGTATTAGTATAATTAATTGACTAACGAATAATCGTAATTATGCTGTAGTTGAATTAGGTGTGTGTTGCATGAGTGATTTAGTATTTTATCTAGCGTACATATGTATATTCCGACAGCGGAGACTATACTTGGTCGCCACAGTACCATCGAGATACGTTCCATCCACTTGGGTGGAATGTTTCATGCCGAGGAGGAAATCCAAATGACGTCGACAATGCCGAATTTCATTGGCCAACTACAGGGATTCATTTTCAATGGACAAAGGTGCGTTCGATTTCAATTATGTGAAGAGATATTATTGCATTCAAATATATGTATATATTTTTTACCGCTATTTCAGATATATTGACATTGTTAAGAATTTGGGTCCCGAGTTATCGGCACTGCCAAGCGCTACATTCAAGTTGACAGCGCGTTTTGTAAACTCACCACCTGGTAATCCCTATCATGCAGCTACCTTCCGTTCGAAGCACTCTTACGTAGGTTTACCGATGCTGAAGGCGTACTCAAGTGTCTCGGTGGATTTCCGTTTCAAAACCGTCGAACCGAATGGGCTATTACTTTACAACGGTGGACGACGTAATGATTTTATTGCTTTGGAGTTGGTTAACGGTCATATACATTATACCTTTGACATTGGTGATGGGCCGATAACAATGCGTGACAAATCACGCATACACATGAACGACAATCGTTGGCATCAAGTGAGCATACGTCGACCGGGCCCAAAAACACACACACTCACCGTGGATGATTCATTCGAGATTGTTACACTGACTGGCAATAGCATGCATTTGGAACTTTCGGGTATACTCTATATTGGCGGTGTGTTCAAGGACATGTACGCGAAATTGCCGGCGTCGATTTCATCGCGCTCAGGTTTCGAGGGCTGTCTTGCGTCTTTGGATTTGGGTGATACATCGCCGACATTGACCAGCGATGCAGTTGTGCCCAGCTCGCTGGTGGTGTCCGGTTGTGAAGGGCCGACTAAGTGCAGTCAGAATGCGTGCGCGAATCGTGGCGTTTGCGTGCAACAATGGAATGCCTACGTGTGTGAATGTGACATGACTTCGTATACCGGCCCAACGTGTTACGACGGTGAATAAGAGCGTTTAATTAAATTTAATTGAAATTAAAATTACCAAATATTTTTGTTTGTATATTTTTGTAAAATATATTTGTTTGTAATATTTGTGTTATATATATGTAATATATATTGTGTTAATATATTTGCTGCTATTTCAGAATCAATCGCCTATGAGTTCGGCAACAACAAGGGTATAATTCAATATGCTTTTCCGGAAAATATGCAAGCAGATACCGAAGAAGACAATATCGCTTTGGGTTTCATCACAACAAAATCCGATGCAGTGATATTACGTGTGGAGAGTGCGACTACACAGGACTATATGGAACTCGAAATAGTTGAAGGGAATATATTTATGGTGTATAATATTGGTACACGTGATTTGCCTTTAGGTGAAATTGGCACTAAAGTGAACGATAATACCTACCACGTGGTGCGCTTTGGCCGTAAGGGTGGCAACGCTACACTCCAGCTCGATGACTATAATGTACAAACACTGACCCCACAAGGTAATGCCGTAAGAAAGTGAGATGCTTTCTTTTTGGTTTTAATTTTGCTTTATTCTTTTTATTAGGACATCAATCGACCGTCTTTAATACCATGTCCAGCATTCAAGTAGGCGGAAAATTCAGCCGTGGCGGTAGAACACGAATTGAACGTCCATTTGCTGGTGTTATTGCCGGTTTGTCGGTGAATAAGCTACGAATACTGGATTTGGCTGTTGAACGTGACCCACATATAACCATACGAGGAGATGTTCAATTGGTAACTGGAGTATTAGATAGAAATGATCTGCAAAGAATGCAGCAGGTTAGGGAATTTATTTTAAACAATCAAACTTGCAAACTCTTCAAATCTCAAGTATTCTCATCGCAAATAAGTCTTGCAGTAACAAAAAAAATTGTATTTATCAATCAGTCGATCTTTCTCCTTAGTTATATGAATAAATAATTTATGAGCCTTTGAGTGACCAACACTTCACAATTGCTAACAGACACATTGACGCCTGCACAAATATCTGGAGGTTTTCATAAGCAATACAACAAAATTGTGACTAAAAGAGTATAAGAAATTTTGGGTCTATTTGTACCACTTTATTATTGCTTTTAACACTTATTAATCTTTAGTTCTCTTTTTAGACTCACTGAGTTGCTCCGAAGAAACGAAAAATAAAATGCTATAAGAGAGAGAAATAATTATTAATTAAATCGAAATGTAACCAAGTCCATAGAATACGTTACTGCTACCAGGAGGGTTAAGAATTAAAGTTCCAACTGAGGCAATCTCTAATTTTGCAGAAAAATTTTGTTTTGTTTGCTTCTGGCAGGCCATTAAACCTTTATTTCATTGAGAACCTCATTTTCTGACTGACAGAACACTTAACCTCATATATCACTACCATCTGATTAAGATTTTAAAGTATTACAAAATAAATTAAAAAATCACTCTAATAAATTAGTACAGGGATAATTATTGTGATTTAAAAGCTTTAAAATAAACCGAAACACCCACTAATAGAACAAAATGGTATACTTCGCTTTCTTTATGTTCAAATATTAAGTTAAGAAATACTCAACTTAAACAAATAGTACTAATACTTTTTCCAAATAAGTCAACATACGCGTACATATATGGCTCATAAATTATTATCATATGCTACACTGTATATTTGTAAACTTTTCATACTAACTAATAACATTGTGGATTGTTTCGATGTAAAGTTTTATAATATTGCATTCGCATTCTTTAACCTAATATTATTTATTTTAAAAAGAATATCAACCATGCTCATGATGAATAAAATTCCAATTAATACTTATGTACATGTATATAATATTTGTGCATAATATTAATTTTACTATGGCATGTATGAGTGTAGGTTGGATTTAAGAAGCATTTAAGACGCTTATTTGGTTATTTTCCACTTTTACTGCACTTACAACAATAAGAAAATCTTACACTTATACCCACACTTATATATTTATTTTCTTATGTATTATTTAAATATTTTTTTTTATATTTTCCGTGTTTTTTTCTAATGGTTTCTTAGAGTTACATTAAATGTGTACGTATTTGCCACTTGACGAGCTACCGACTGACTTAGCCATGTTGAATCCAGTCGATATCGTTTAGGCAATTGAAAGAGCCAATCAAAAAGGATTGTTTTTTTTGCTTTTTTACTGTAATCGTGTTTCTCTTAGCCAACAAATTTAACTTTTGTCTTCCCAAGGGCATTTTCATACACATATGTATATGTAGGTATTTAAAGACTTATATTATATACCAGAGTTTGACTTTGGTATTGAGTTTGAAAACACATATTTAAATATTTTTGTATATATCGGTAATTACGTCTTTATATTTTAGGGGCGATTCTAATTTTTGAAAACTTTAAACAGAAGAAAACCAAAAAAACTATGTACTATTGAATTATTAAAGGTCGGTTACCTACTTGCAGTATTTCTTATCTATGAGAAGTGTTTATATTAATTTTTTAAATGATGATGATGATGATGATTATATCTTTACGAAACCCTTACAAGCAACACTATTTCCCCATTTGCCTTCAAGCCAACGACTAACACAAGTACTTGCGGAAATTTGAAATTTATTTATTTTTCTTTATTTAAATAGAATTAGGACATCTTTATCAAAATATATATATTAAACATTGATGTTATATCTAGAAGGGATAAAGGACAAATAATGGGAAGCTAGGCCCTAAGCAGCTTCTTGTTTAATTTAAATCGCAATAATATTTTTATTGTATTTATGTTAATTACATCTCTAACTTAACATACGTATAATATTTTGCTCTTAAAGTATACTTTCACGTAATTTATATTTGATCCACCTACATTTTATTCACATTTTATATTGTGCACTAAACAATTCGAGTACATTTTTAAATCCTCTACAACTTTACATCATTTACATAGTTACATATATATACACAACATTATATTGTGCATGATATTCGTGATAATCATGCCCGAAATTCTACATATTATATAATATACTCGTTTACTTTATATCAAATTGCGTTGCTTGTCTTAACATATAATACTCAGACATACCTTCATATATACATACATTCAGACATAAATTTTCATGCGTTGTAATGAGTGTCATTAAAAATGAAGAATGCTTTGATTTGCTGCCTATGAAAATGCTTTTTATATGATTCTGCATTTCATGACACCCATGAGCAGACTCCAGCAAGTGGTTATCCTGGCGCCATTGATGATCTGATCTTCTCGGGCGCTGGTTCTGGTTGTCGTGGTGATGATGAAGATGAGTGTACACCACCATTCGAATCGGGCAGCGGTGATGATTTGATCACGCCTGTGTATGTGCCGCCCACAAAACAAACAACCACAGCACAAGTTGCTAATACGGACAAAACTAACGGCACCGAACGTGCCTGTGACGATGAGGATTGCCTGCATGGATCTGGTGATTACGGCGAGACTACGGAGCAGTTCACTTCTACCAGCACGGCGAAAGGATCAGGTCAGTAACAGTGTTTGTTGTACAAGTTAAGTAGTAAAGAATTTATTTAAAAGTTAAATTGCCATTGGTAGTCAGTATGGTCATTTCATTGGCATATCACTCACAATAGTTCCGTTAACAAGGGTGTAGAAGAGAGGTGCGTAGTAGATGTAGCGCCAGAGATATAGTATATAGAAAATCTAATTAACTGCGAAACTTTAATATGCGTGTATATATGTTTTAGAATTTTTATAAATATTGATTTATTATGGTCCATATTGTGGTCCATAAGAGACTCGTGGTTCCAGCTAGATTTTTAGTTATTTAGCAGGTATACTTGTTTCTTAACTTTAAGAAAAAATTTCCTGTTGTTTGGTACTTAGTGAATTCATGATTCTATTTGATTTATATATGGAGTTTGCCATTCTCTCGAATGCAGAAATTTTTCTGAGTCGAAAAATTAATTTCGGGGTGTTCAGAATTCATAAAATAGATTGGGAAATCCCTTCCAAGAGAGGCTGAGTAACCTGGACGATGCTTAGTTTGAATTTGGACAAAGATCGTCAACCCAGTAGAATTACATGACACAAGACTAAGAACTTTTTTTTTCCTGCTAGAACAATAACAACAATATGAAGAGATTCCGAATTAGAACTTGTTTCCAAATAGTCCAGCATTTCAGTCCACTGTTGCGAAATATTTCAAGATTTGTTGAGCAATAATTTTACAAATAAGTTTCTTATGTAATGTGCACCTGCGTAAATATCTATAATATAAATACACATACGTATTTACTAAAACATTCGTATTGATACCAATTCGCTATAATTTATCAGAATTTACATATTAACATTATTAATTCTTTGCTGAGAGTAAATTAATCAGGCTTTCATAGAGGGATTTAAAATATCAGTACACAAATTGTCTGTCATTATAGAAGCATAAGTTCGAATAAATATTTATATATGTGGGTGTCCTTTTTTCGTTATTTATATGAAGTTTTAAAATTAAAAGAATATCTCAGAAATTCCAATATCAAATAGGTTATTACACTACGAATTGTAAAATATCTCGTTATAACAGTATAACAGTTTGCGTATGTACATAAATATTTTCTATAATTATGGGTATGCTACTAAGTCATTTCATTAATGTGCACCTTGTTCTAACTATTTTTCCAAGCATTTCTATAGTTTCTTGTACTAGTCTATATTAAAATAGAAACCTTTTCTACCAAAATCCTCTACATATACACATTGAATATATTCTAGGTAAGCGACACATATTTATACAACAGTATTATGTACTAAACATACAAACAATATTTGCATGTGTTCAAAGATCAGTTTTTGTCAAACATTGCTGATTATCAATATTACAGAGGAGAAAGTTAGTCTAGTATAAGCTGTAGTCAAACATGCATATTAGGCACTTGTGTGTGTATGTACAAGTGTGTATATATGTATGTACATAGCTGTGAGTTCACCAAGAGATAGATTTGCGTATCATATAATTGTAGCAAACATTATTATTTCATAACGTCAGACATATAAATCGCAATTCAAATCATTCAATTTCGCTAAACCAAACAAAGAAACAACCAATTACCAAAAAAATATATATATTACAATCAGTAACATTTCAATCAGCCAATCAACCAATCAGACATACTCGTACATTCACCACTACCACTGCCGTTCGCCCATGGAAGCTCGTTACTCGTTTCTTGTTAATCGCTGTTCCACAACTTGAAATCTTGATTTCATCATTCTGAGTTGGAATTATCTCTTTCAGAAAATGAACTCTTCATATTTCTGTCTCTGATCGTGCAATGGATTTGCCACTTGCAACCAATGCAATCGTAGAATTAAGTGGAATGTGTGGCGAATATGATAACAACAACAAATTATGCAATCTAAAAGTATTAAAAAGTATTCGAAATAAACGAAAAGGCCAAAAAAGAAAAAAAAAAACAATAAATAAAATCTTTAATGAAATATCCAAAAAAAAAAAAATCTATCAAAAAGATCAATTTACTCACAACACGACCATGCCCACCACGATCACGATCAACAACACTTGCAAAATTACAACAAAAGACAGCATCACCACCATTTTGCTGGCCACACACTACTACTATGTGTTAACTGTTATGTAATTACGTTTTAACTACTGCAAAATGTCAACGTCGATTATGTTTAAGAAGACTTAAATCTCAAGCATACGCATTAAAATTGGTTCAATGTTCAAAGTGTATAACCTCACCGAAGGGTCGAACGGTCGGATGACGGCTAACTGTAATATAAATTCGCCGCATTTGTAAAATGTCAGATGCGCTTACAAATCATATAATCACATAAATAATAATAATGAACCTAAAATTAATGGAGGTGTATATACAAATAGAATACATATGTACATACATGCATAGAAAATTATAAATAATTGATTGTAAGAGTTAAATAGTTTGTATTTGTAGGTTGTAGGCGTGAAATGAGTATAAATCAAAGTGAAATTCGAGGACACGTTTGTATATGTTTGTAGTTTTGGATTTCTATGAATGCGCACATGTGGGGCTAAGCACGCATGCAAAAATATTTCTATGCATATACACGTATATATATATATATATATATATATGAATAAGTGAAACTTAGAAATGCACATGTTGTTCTTTAAAACACATATCCATATTTATATAATTTATAAAGTTATCAATATCTAATACTATGTACCTAAGTATGTACTCGTATGTATATTATGTATTCGTAGATGATTCTTGCAGTTATATATGTATGTATATGTATAAGAAAATTATTTGTTTACGCACTTACTATAAATACCTACATATATACATATCTATTGTACATATGTTTATATGGACAAAAGTTGTCTAGTTCTTATTAAATAGTCATATATGTGTGTATGTCTACATATTTGTTGATCTGCTTTTTTTTGGCAATTAAACAATAAGAAAAGCAATAAGAATAAATGAAATTACGATAAAACTAGTATACAAATAAAAGTCTGTAGTACTTTTAAAAATCATCATCGTTTTATGTACATAGGGATCGCTTGTCTCTTTTCATATTAAATTGAAAGTTATATAAATATGACAATATATAATTATATATTGTATATAAATTTCAGTTTATTTGGCAAGGTGTTTGAAACTGTGGCTACGATTTGCTCATTGTGTCTAAGTAGGCGTAATGGCAATTAGAAAGGGTGTGCAGAAGGTTGGTCTTATTAAGAATTTGTTTAAATTTTTTTCCACTGAATGAACGTAAAATTTTTATTGTTATTTTATTTATTTGTTTATAATGGATTCTAGCCTGTTTAAATAAATCTGATATCTTGGATTCCAAATCACTGAACAATATTCAAGAATTGGTCTAACTAATGTTTAGAAGTTCCTAAATTCCTCTAAGCAACGCTTCCTAAACACAACAACACCTTTGGCCTTAATAACAGGGTCAAATGTCATTTATAATAAAGTAAGAATAGAACTGGGCTTAGGTGGTACCTTGTAGTACCTTGAGGAACTCCTGCTGAAACATCAATGACATTTGAGAAGGTGTTTATCAATATTACCCGTTAGCTTCTAACATACCGGCATGAAAACATTCATTGTAGAAAACAACGTTGAAAACAAATAGTTTGAGATATAAGAATGCCTTGATAGTTTTCTGCTGAAGGTCTGCTCTGAAGGTCTGAAGGTTTTTATGTAGAGGCATAATAAAAGGAGTCTTACATAGACAGGAAATTTGCACATTTTTATAGAACAATTAAAGGGAAATAGTAATTCAAAATAGCAGGGATTTAAGAATTGTGAAAAGGTTTGGGAAATCTATTTACAATATTTGCAATTATATATATTATATATTTGCAAATATATATTTTTGTAAATTGCAAACAAAATTAAATTTTCAATATTTGTGTTAAACTTTACTAATGTTCACCTTGTTACAGAACCCAATCATGAAATCATACCGTCGACAACAGATGGCGTTAACCGACGCATTGATACATCTAGCACAACCACGGAACAACAGCGTTCCACTACTACTGCATCCAGCAGTGTGATGACACGAACCGAGAGTCAAACGTATGTGCCACGTGAAACTACCGTACCGTATAGCGCCACTACGAGCATCGTCACGCAGCAGCGGCAAACATCAACACCAACCTCCATCTATACTACTTCTACGCAACGAGCATCCACATCAACTCTGACAACAACAACTAGCCAAGCAACTCCACCACCTGAAATCCATTCCACAGCCACTGAACATCAAACAACACCTTATGACATCGTACAGGTATTCAGTGGTGGTGAGGGCGGCGAACGACATCACGGCGACGAGGATGAAAAATCAAATATGATCTTCAATGGTGAACATACATCGTTGCCGGAGGAACGGCCACCACCACATATACCGTCACCACATGAAACGCCGCCGTACTATCAAATGCCACCTCAGCAACCGCCCACATACGGCAACAACTATCGTTCCAAGGGCAAAGGTGGTCGCGTCAATTCCATCGAAGAGGAGCGTACTGCAATGATAATCGGCATTGTCGCCGGCATACTGATAGCTGTAATACTAGTGATATTGCTAGTGTTGTGGCTGAAATCAACCGGTGATCGTAACTATAAGACGGAAGGGGAGAAAGCTGCAGCCTATGGGCATAACCCCAACGCGGCGTTGTTGGGCAACAGCAGTACCAACGGTTCCTATCATCAGCAGCGCCAACATGGGACACACCATCAGAGTAATGGGCATAATGCTAGCGGTGGTGGTGGAGGTGGCGGTGGTACTGGTGGCAGCGGTAGTGGCAGCATGCTCGGCACAGCTGGCGTCAATAGTGGTGCCGCAGTCGGTTATGGCTGCATAAGTTCCGGCATGGCCAGCACGGGAACCGATGGTCGCCCACAAATGGCTGGGTTAGTGCAGCCCAAACCGAAAAAACGAGATTCCAAGGATGTAAAGGAATGGTATGTGTAAATTGGTTTTGTTTGAGTGAGAACTGGAGATGCGGAGGATCTTAAGCTCCTGGATTAACAACAGTGGGACGTTGAGATATTGAGTGGTTAAGTATTTTAATATTATATTTAATTCAAATTAGCAATAATAAATTAAATAAATTTATGTAATGCATATTTAGTCAAAAACACACAAACACCTCAATCCAAACAAACAAACAAACAAACACACTCACACAAATACACTTAGTGAAATACAAAATGGTTCAGAAATTTGTTCTGAGCTACTACAAATTTAACGTATGAGTACTTATGAGTGTGTATTTAACAACAATAACAGTTATACGACACAGAAACGATGCATTTGCATGCATAACTGTTATTACCTACTTATAAATCAAGACAAAAGTACAGTATGTAGGCAAGCAAATGGAAAGAAGTAACGACAACAAACAAACAGCCAACAAAAACAAAACCAACAATATATTTATGACAATTTAAAATATATAAATATACTAACACTTGATTATTATTAATAATAACAAGTTAAACAATAAGATAACAGAATAAAACTCATATGTATGTACATATGTATATGTAGTGTACAAAAAAAGCAAAACGAAAGAGATAATAATCATGAGGTGCATCAGCGGCAGTTTCAGCAATGGGAAAATAGAATGGACCACCTTATACCTAAATAAGCTTAGAAAAAAAAGTAAGTTTTAACGGAGAATTTCCCAAAAAGTATTTAACATCTCTTCTGGAGTATATTAAAGTCCATTGCCAGCAAAACCAGTTTCATGAAATTTAGAGCTAATTGTTCTTAAGCCAATCTTAGTCCATAAAAATAAAAATTGTGGTAATTAATTAAATTGGAAGATTTGTTTTGCTCTCTGTAAAGGCTCAATATATTACCGTTTTTCAAGTCTCTGCGTCCAATCATTGTCAGCTTTATCCTGTCAAACTTCCATAGCTATTTAAGGTTTCTTATGATTTGTCAATTTTAGTTTGTAGACCTCGGTTCCGCTTCGGTTTTTTTAACGGATTATCAAATATGTACGCACTTTTGAAGAACATTACGTTGAGATGATACTTATATTAAGGGATTTTAATCATAGAGTATACGTAAAGGGTAATTACATACATATAGATTACAGATATACAACACTATGTACTGAGTTCCCACTGCTCAGCTCCACATCCTTCATGTTATTTCATGTTTTTGTGTCTATACTACATAACCTGTATGTAAATAATGTCTCCAGAATTAAAGTAATTTTCCATAAACCGGTAATATTTAGGATTTCAACTTTTTTGATAATACTGATTCTGTCTCTAAATTTTAAATATATCAAAATATAATTTACACATCTGTTACACATAGTGTATTCCAAAACTCAAAGGTATAAATTAAAAAATTAAAATTAAAAATTTAAATTGGTGAGTTGAAGTCATTTACTTGAATGAATGTATATGGTCGCGTTTTTATTGTCTGTTTCGGCTGCTGATGTTCCAAGTGAATCCAAGTATTATTTTCTGTTATAAAGCAGTATACAAATCCAATGGGTTTCTCAGTTGAAATGTCCGTTTGAAACATATGTATGGATTAAGTTTAATATTAGCGTACAGGTAAATAGAGGTAGTGGCCATATATGAGTATGAATATAATACTTAATGTAAAGTACATATATTTAGAATATATTAAAATATAAAGAAATGTAAGGAAACACTGAATGTTGTCTTGCGGAGTGTGAAAGACACCAAAATCGATTCACTTAGGTTGGCGTCGAGTCGAATGTTTATTACATAGACGAATAAATGCACATAAATATATTTGAAACAGTGTTGGCAATAATAATAAAACACAAACAAAATAGCAAAACATAAAAAAGTTTTAGAAAATAATTGCCGTCTAACGGTGAAAATCTATGGCTTAATAAATTATATGAAAATACATAAATAGGCAAAAAAAAAAAACCATACAAAGTAGTTACAAATTCAAGCAAATCTATATAAATACTTAACCAAATTTGATTCGTTGAATTCTTCATGTAAAGTTAAAACAACAAAAATAAAAAATTAAAAAAATTAATAATATAACAAATGTGGTGCTGTAATAATGTAATACTTAGTCCCAAATTTTCAAAAATAAATTCAAGATCTTTAATTCAGTAAAGGAAAAACTCATAACTTAATGCTACAAACCAAAAGTAAAATACTATAACAAACAACTTTAAAAAGGCACTTATTATAGTGATATACGAAATACATATTATAAATATAATGACAGAGAATCCGTGACAAAAATTAAATTTAAAACTAACTATACCAAAACTATATAATAATCACATATTAACTATTGGCTTCGACATTGAAATTAAAACAAAAAGGATCAGAAGGTTAACAACACTGTGCTAGACGATTCTCTCGACGCGATTTACACACGTTCAGTCCTTCTATCGAATAGCTTAAATTCACGCAAAAGCAAAATGGCTGGCTTACTGTATTTACTTACATCGTTCACAACACATACAAACACTCACTTTAACTAAGCTACACACGCACATATATAGCTCATTATTTGGTCTCTCAAATCCGACGCCGTGTTGCGTTATCTTTGTATGTATGAAGGGTATGATGGTAATATTGCCAGTGTTCACTGTATTTAACTTTTTTACAATATTTATTATACAAAAACACCGTAACAACTAATAACAGTTATTAGAATGCTAAATATTTTATAACAAAAAATGCGTGTTTGTATATCGTTTTTGATGCTAAATACAATAGAAGTTTTTTTGTGTTGGTTTTTTAAGAATTTTTGAAAGACTTTTTGTCTACACTTAGACTTAAATAAAATGCTTAACTCGGACATATCAAATGCAAAATAAGACATTTTGAAATGCAAACATTTTACTAAAACTAAGCGAAATAAATACAAATCGAAACATACAAACCTACACGCCATCACTTGCAGCATCTGGTTATTTCTTTTATATTGAGCCTGGATTCGGTTTGAGGCAAATCAGCGCGTGTTATCTGTTTTTTGGACCGCATAAAAGTAATGTATTTACATATCACTTTTGCATTAGAAATAACGCGAGAAGGAATAAAATTCATATTTCGACAAAATTTAAAGCGCTTAATTTCGATACCAAGCAAACTTTTTTCTCGAGAAATTCAAATATGGCATGTGGTCTTTTGATTTCGTGTGCTTTGTTTAGCCCAAAATGCCGGTTTATCTCATTTATTAAAAATTAATAAGCGAGTGCTTTTTTATTTTATGCAAAAAATTAAAATAATTAAAATAAAATTAAATTTTGTGAAATGTTTCGATAATATTTTTTGTTTGTTTTTGTAGCTTCAACTTTAACCCTACACAACCTTATAATTATGACATTAAATAATTATTGCTTATTATTTTAATAAAGCTTCAAATTTAAAACATTTAATATAATTGCTTAAAATTTTTAGATATTAAGATATTAATCATAATATTAATGTGGGTAGTTCCAAATAGTTTTTGTGATAATTTCAATAAAAAGTTAAGTAATTATACAGTCAAAGTGACAATCGCTTGATAAAAACTTTTCTCCATATTTTTCACTTCAGTTTCTATAGTTCAGCAGAGTTAAATTATAAATTTTAACATTAAACTTTAATTACTTTGATTCGCCACATTAACACTTAATATCCGGAGTACCCACGAAGACACAAAAGCTCTTGCATTTGCACACATAAAATTAAACTAGACACTTTGCCAAACACTTATGTAAAAAATTACACTTTTTGACTTTAAAAAAATAAAACTTAATATTACTTATTATAATATAAATTAATGCATTAAAAAAATAACTAAAATTTGTGCACCCCAAAATTGTCGTTGAAATCACAATACAATTTAAATATTTCCGAAATTCCCTTTGCAAGTTATTATTAATTATTGTGCAGATTACAAAAAATTCATAATACAATAACATCTTTATATTTTAACTATGATATCTTATTGTTGCAATGTGTGTACTTAGGAAGAGTATGCAGTAAAATATACAAAAAGCACTTGAATTTTCTCCTAATATTTTAAAATGAAACATACATATATACATACATATATATAATGTTGTGGTTGCTATATATTTTGAAATCCATGCAAGTTTACCTCCGAAACACAAGCAACACGCGACTAACTAACGTAAGCACGCCCCGTTATGATATTGCATAAGAAAATATGCATTTATTGAAATTTTCATTCAAACAAATTATCCGAAAGAAAATTACTCCTACAATTTCATGGAAACGTTTCATTCATAGAAATGTACAATAGAGATGGAATAGAGCGGTGTAACTACATGTAAAAGTGAGGTATGAAATAGAGAGTCTTATTTATAGTCACCTTAGGATTATTTATAATCTCAAATATCACAATTGAATACTTTTTTGATTGATTGCGAAATTGCGAAAAATTTATTGAAATTAATTTCTGATCTGTTTTGTATCTTGACTCAACCTACAACTGTGTAAATTATATTTGCCGTCTTCAAACCAATACAGACCTGTAAATATGTTCATTACATAGATCAGATATGTTTTAGTTCCAATTGTGATGATTTTCGGGTTAATAGTGTATAATAAGAATGTTCACGATTGAAATTTTAATTGTTTCTGGTATTTAACCCATAACGTAACGAGTTACGTGAGGTGCCTATGACACGAGCTTCTTTGTATTGTATAATTACGGCATGGGTTAAGCCTAAAGCCCAAAGAGCGGCAATCGTTTTTAGCAATATTAAAGAGTAGATACTCGCTTACCAACAATCATTTTCCGATAAAGAAATTATTCTATAAATATTTATCCACCTTCGCGCGGTTCATAGCTGCCACGCTTTGCCGCTTAGTAATCCCATAATAGTTTCTAACTAAAATAGTTGCTAATATATTATATTAAGCTTCTGTAAATTTCGTTTTTAGTAAGCTAATAGCCGATGGCTAGTCAGCCAATATCTAATCTAATTTCCTCAAAATCTACTACGGGACATTTCCAACAAATTATTACTCATACGCACTGGTCGCATATGCACCTGAAAGCATGTAATATATATGTATGTACACATGTATAAAACTAATACAAACTTATGTTTGCAATGAAAAATTAGTTCTTTACTATTATAATTTGTACAAAATAATAATGTTTTCTTGCTTTATAAAATTCAAGATTGCGATAATAATATGAATGTTTACTTACTTGTATGATTCAAACGGAATAACCAAAATGTATGTATTGACATTAATTAACAAGTATTAGCTTAAAAATACATTTAAGTAAAAAGTATAGAAATGAAATTACGAATGTAAAACAACAGCAACAGCAACAACATATGTTGTTATATATTAAGCATATATAGACAGGAAACGAAAGTGTTATGTACACATTTATGTAAAGTGTCGACATACACGTATGTATATGTATTTGTATGCAATATTCATTCATACATTAATATATACTAATATGTTAGCTGATAATGGGGAATACATAGTGACAGTTTGAAATGTTAATAAATTGACAAATTCTCAATTGCATTCCCAAGTACATATGCAACTTTACTCTAACGACCATATATAGGCTTAAACCCATTGTTATTTATTATTATAACTATATATACATAAAAAACTAAAAGTAAAAGTATGTAAAAGATATCAACTAAATATATATATATGTATATGTATATATATATATATATATATATATGTACAATATATGCATATAGCCACGTACCATACATACAAACACATATTTAATTAAAACACGTGAACACACACATGATAAATTACTTACATACACACGCATATACTTACATATATAGGCCGCTTATAATGTATGGCAAAACAAGTGACGAGAAAAGTTGAAGAGACACTAATTAATTATAATATATATACAATACATATATACATAGGTACATAGGTACATAGGTACATACAACTAAATTACACAAACATCAAAATATATATATTAATATAAAATATATATATATATATATATGAATACAATGTATGGTATATCGTATGTAGCGGCAGTGATTGTTAAATTGCTTTGTTTGTTTGTATTAGATTTTATAATTTATAATAACAAAAAAGATGATGAAGAAAAGAGAATGACTGATAAATCGCAAAAATAAAGTAAATCTAATAACAGATAAATAATAATAAATATATTATAAATATTAAAAATATTGAAAATATTGATGTTTTTTACAGTTAACTTAATTGGAAGATACTAAGTAACAAACAAAATACCAATTGGATGTTTACATTTTAAAGCTTGCATCATTCCTTCAGGGTAATGTATTCAAGTCGTTCGCATAACAGTAATTATGAATATTTTGGATTTAGTTAGTTGAGGGAGATTTCATTATATTTATCCTTAAATCGATATTCGTTTTATGATAGGCATTTTGTTGTCGGTCCTCAAAGGTTCTTTAAGGGATTAGGGCAGTCTAGAACTTTTTGGGAGTAAAGGAAAATTAATCGAATTTCTTTCTTTCAGTCTTTATTAAACACAAATTTTAGTATAAAAAAATTATATTGACTTTTACCCTTCAAGAGGATCTCAATGGGCGATGGTGACCTTAGAAACTTGTGGTATTTGAAAAAAAAAATAAAAATAAAAAACTGGATCTTAATCTGCATATGTAAGACTTGCTAATAAAGAACGCTTCAACACTACAGTAGATCAGACAGAGAAACATTGGTTTTTTCACAATTTTCACAATTTTTACAATTGATTATTGTTTTAGTACCGTAAAATATACTTTAAGCCAGAAAAATAATGGATTTTTTGAAAGTCATAGACTGGCTGAACCCCTTAATTACGCATGTATCAATTGGTCTTTTATTCAATATTGAAGAAGTAGGAAAAATACACTGAATGTGTTAATTAATTTAACAGCGGGGGTCGACCATAATTTTCAATACCATTGTACAAATCGACCAATGTTCAGTAGATCAGCTGTTCACTATCATCACTAGGCTATATATATATATGTATATATAAATATTTCGCACATATTCGCCCAACAGATAATTTCAGAAGTCAAAAACTCTTACATAATACCTTCCTCAGGGTAAAAAGGTGTTTAATTATATTCCTCTCTTCTTTCATTTTTGAATGGGAAATTTCTCCATTCGGTACTTTACATTCATACTGACTTTTTATGTATATATAGGATTTCTCAAGGATTTCTCAAGGATTTCTAATACATTTGTTATTCGAGGTGTGTTCAGAAAATAACGGGAATGTTTTTCGACTGTGTTATTCGACTTTAATGGCATAGTGCATCATGAATTCTTGCCACAAGGTCAAACAGTCAAGGAGTACTACCTACAAACTCAACGCCGTTTGCGTGAAGCAATCCGAAAAAAAAACGCCTGGATTTGTGGAAAAACAATTCATGGCTTTTGCTCACTTTTGCTCAATGCTGCTCACACTTCGTTGCTAGTTCGTGAATTCTTGGCCAAAAACCACACTGTAACGATGCTCCAGCCTCCACATTCGCCAGAAACTTTTTCCTATTTCCAAAAATAAAGAGAACCTTAAAGGGCCGTCATTTTACAAGTATAGATGACATTAAAAGCGTATCGCTGAAAGAGCTAAAGGCTATCCCAAAAAATTGAGTGTTTCGACGATTGGAAGAAGCGCTGTCATAAGTCTATAATTTCGAATGGAGGCGACATTTGATAATTTGAAGGCGACAGCATTAATGTAGATGAATGAATAAATCTTTTTTCTTCTTCCGGGTTCTTTAATTCAAAGAAATCATAAATATTTATTTACTCACTTATGTAGAATATCCGTCTTTCCATTCTTGCCGTTCTGGCCATTTTGACATTCGTATGGATACACTACCTACATAAATATATTGCTATTAAAAGCAATAGATTGGTACATAAAACCTAATATATTTAAGTTTAACATCCAACATTTGAGTGTAAAAAATGAACTACCGTTAGCTAATACAATCGGATTTTATTTAATTGTATGACAAACATGTACATACAATTGTACGTTTAAATTGTACGTACAAATGTGAGCTTATATGTTGATTACAGTCGTTTTAGAGCTGATAAAACAAATAGCAATTTATTTACTTATACTCATTGTACTTGACATTGCGCTAGAAGTGAGCAAGTGATCGGCTAATGTGTAGTCAAGTGGTAGAATTTTAGTCTGAAATAAATACTCACCGCGGAAGGTTTGGAAGTCAGTTCGTTCTGTTTTTGTGTAATATAAACAAATTTTATCACACTTGCAATAAAATGCAATTCGTCGCATCTGGTAAGCTTTTGTTGCTTTTACACGCATTCACAAATTCAAAATTTTCACATTTTAATTACGTATAGAACATCCCCACCGACGATTCAACCCATTGACTGGTCATTGGGTGCTGGTGAGTCCACATCGCATGCTGAGACCATGGACGGGTCAACAGGAGGCACCACAAAAGAGCAACATACCTGATTTCGATCCCACCAACCCACTTAGTCCAGGTGTGGCGCGACCAAATGGCACCGTATGTTATTGGAAACAAATCAATTTACGATTTTATACATAACTACTTGGTTTTGAGTGCATGTAGGTGAATCCGCTGTATACAGGAACATTCGTTTTTACAAATGATTTTCCGGCTTTGATGGAAAATAATCCGGTGCCACCACCGTCTGATGATCCCCTATTTCAAGTGTCGGAGGCAAGAGGTACTTGTCGAGTTATGTGCTTCCATCCCAAATCGAATGTGACATTACCACAGATGACCGTCGCGGAAATAACTGCCGTCATAAATGAGTGTGTGCTGTATTCCACATGAGCCAATTATAGATTCGTTAATCCATAAGTAAATTTTTATTTAAAACAGATGGATACAGCAATTTAGTGAGTTGAGTAAAAAATTTCTCTGGGTTCAGGTGTTTGAGAACAAGGGTGCTGCTATGGGTTGTTCGAATCCACATCCACACTGCCAAATATGGTGCTGCTCATTTTTGCCCACGGAGCCACAAATTAAAGACGAACGTTTGCGCAATTACTATGCTAAAAACGGCAGACCATTGCTAGCAGATTACGTGAAACGTGAGATAGAACACAAAGAGCGTATTGTTGTTGAGAATCCAGACTGGTTAGTTGTGGTGCCTTTTTGGGCTGCATGGCCATTTGAGACTCTACTCATATCAAGAAATGACAACAAACGCATAAGCGATGTAACTCCATCACAGCGAGAAAATTTGGCAAAAGTTATGAAGGAATTAACAACCAAATATGATAACTTGTTCCAGTGCTCTTTCCCTTATTCCATGGGTTTTCATGGTGCACCAACTGGTGAAGCCATGGGCGCTGACACGTCTCATTGGACACTACATGCACTCTACTATCCGCCTCTATTGCGCTCCGCCTCTGTACGTAAATTTATGGTCGGGTTTGAGTTATTGAATGAGGCACAACGAGATTTGACTCCAGAACAAGCAGCTCAACGTCTACGTGAAATTGATGGTGCTCGACATTACTCGGAAAACTAACCAAAGAAATATTTTTACATATATAATATATGAATGAATGAAAAGTTACCACGGGTAGTCATGTCGAATGACGAACAGTAACTGTGATTCATATTCGCTCAGATACATAACGTACCTTACATATATATATATGATACGATTTTTCAAATCAAAAATAAATTTTCAGTGAAATTAACTGGTTTAGAAAACTGTAGATAAAGTAGTGAAATAAATTTACATGTATCAATGGTCTACGTTAAAACCAAAGAAAAAGTAATAAAAATAATTGATTTCCAATTTGTCAATACAATGAATATTTATTGTTAATACATAGAAAGCACATCAATATGCGTGTATAAAGTAAATTTAATTTAACCTACTATCTAAAAGTCTATCTTTGCCATTAATATATATTATTGAAAACATTATTTGCACAACTCTGTTCTTGTATTACTTCTTATTCATGTAGACATCAATTGCTATAACAATAATCGCCGCAGCTTCTTTAACAATTTAATAACATTACATTGAACACCTTTACTAACAAAGCTACATTAAGTATTGTACTTTTGTAATACATTGGTCAATAACGCAACAAATATGAGACAAATGAAATGCTCCGCTTTATATGTCAATCCACATTAATGCGAAGTAAGTTAATTCCATAAATGTAATATATTATATTCTTGTTCCAATACGTAGTCAAGATTGATGTTATAAATGGAACAATCGCCTAATTGAGCATTTACATTTCAAATCCAAAGTTCCATATAGATTTTTTGATCACGAAATTAAAATTTCTTCATTACAGCGCGACTTTCAAGTGCTTGCATTTCACTCAGTAGCAAAGCAATATTATAGCGAAGTTGATGAAACATTGACAGTGGAAATTCCAGTGTGCGATAGCGACCATCAGGCAATTGGAAATGCAATATGATAGTGGGTGCATTGATACTGCCATTGCACGTGCTGTCGCAAATGCAAATAAATTACTTGTAGATAAGTTAAAATAGTTTAACACCTACCCTTCTCCTAGTGATATGTTAATGCGCCATTGCAGGTTCCTTGGTTTGGAACGTGTTGTCTTGGCCTCTATGAAATTCTTAGTTAACGAGGCACGATGGTTACACAATACTTTACTTAAATCTTCAACGCATTCATCAGTAAACCTACACATTGGAGTATAGTTTAAATAGGCGTACTAAACATTTTTAGCAAAAATTACTTACCTCAGTTCCTTAAGGCAGTCTCGTAGTTCGTGGTCTTTAACAATACCCTTTGGCGTACGTAAAAATATTTGCATAATTTGCAACACGGCTGCGAATAATTCACAAAAATTGTCTGGAATGTCTTGGCCAGAATGTGTAAGTTTAGTCAACTCCAAGTCTAACTCTTCCGGCGAACATTTTGAACTCTCCAGATAATGAACAGAAACTTTAATAAGCACACGAAGAACCGGCTTCGTCAATTGTGGAAAATATTTAACATAAGGGCGTACGGTGCGCACCATTGTATATTTAAAATTAGAGGACATTTTTGTGGACGTATTGCTTTTATGGCCAAATTAAACAAATTTTGCCGATTTTCTCCGATTTTATTTGTATCTTCTTCTGACTTTTGTTTTGTGTATGAAACAGCTGTTTCATAGGCGTAGCCAGATGAATAGTGCACTATTTTTCGTGTGACATTTGCTTATTCCGGACACAAACCAATTAGTTAAGGCTCAAATACAATACTACTTATCGTATGACTTATGCATTATGTCGTTTCAACATTGACTTAGTTTGAAAATGCAATTTAATGTGCAAATGCGAAAAAACATTACTTAATTACTATTTTATTTTACTATTATTATTATTATTTTATTTTATTATTATTATTTTATTTTAATATTCTTATTTTATTTTATTTTATTATTATTATTTAATTTTTTTCTTATTATTGTATTTTATTATTATTTTATGTTTTTATTATTATTTTTGTGAGCTGGATATTTTTTTTATTGCAATGAGAAGACAGTATGATATTGGAAGCCGACAGTTCCTACCACGTACCACCCATGACAGAATACTATTCTATAAACCATCAGAATTGGAACTATTATTTGTTTATGATATTAAGGAACACAACCAATATATAGGCTACCATTAAACAAAAAAAAAAAAACAATAATTCACAGCCCAGAGAAGAACTTATATTTTGCGGTTTTTGGTAGGATCTAATTAAGTGGAGTGGACCTGAATTTATACGTGTTCAGCTTTAGATGACTAAAAACTATTTGAGCTCTGGCCGTTGAGAAATCGTATAGAAGAAACGTATATAGATGCTTGTTGAAAATATTCTAAAACTTCTAAGTTTTGATTGGGACCACACATCTAACTGAAGAAAGAGAGATCAATTTATTTATATATTTATATTATTTATATATTTTTACTTCTAATATGTTCAAGATTAGTTAATAAAATCCTAGCTGATAACACAGTGCCAACGGTGTGTTTTTTAAAAGTGATATACATATACGTAACTTCAAACTACGCTAAACTGGGTGTGACCCTTTTTGCTATAAGCACTTTCACTCTAAACTCACTCACGCAAGTGATCTTGGGTTAGTCGCTGCAGCGCCAACCCTTTGTGAGTTCACTGCAAGAGAAACAAATAAAAATTGACGTTTCTGCTCGAACACCCAGCGACCGTTAAATAGTGCAACGTTTCGGAATCGTATTTTCTGCTTTTTTGCGTGCCAAGTTCAATATCATTTATGCAATTGAAAGACGAGGGCATTTTATTTGCGTATTTTATGGTGTGACGTGCAAACTCGCACACATCTACATGTATTTATGAGCAATTTACATACATATATGCAGATGCAAGTCGCATTGTGAATAAGCAGTTATTTTTAGGCAGAAAAATCGCCAACATAATTTAATCAACTGCAACATACAACTGCGTATGCACATATATTTGTAGCAATTTCTCCCCCAATTTTCATAACTTTATGTTTCGGCTCTCAAAATATTATTCTATTCTACTTCATATAAAAACGCTCTCTTGAACTGTGTAACGCACACACACACACACACACACACACACAATGTTGTTTGAATTTGTTAGTTGGTGAGCATCTCCTCAATTAATGCATATATACGGTTGTGAATAGCGAGTTATTTGGTCAGTTCTCTCGCTCTGTGTTGGCTTTGGGTTGAGACAAGCCGCTACACCTAGTTGACGTTGCGGCTTTGGCCATGGTGCGCTGTGTTGTTGTGCGAGCAACCACACCACTTGCAGAAGTAATGTTGTTGTTATTGAGCTCTTGCCACTATCCACTATCCACCATCCACCAGCCAGCAGCCAGCAGCCAACATGAGAGTCTTCGAGAGTGTGCGTGCCTCGCCGTGTCGTGTCGTTAGTTATCCAATTCAATGTGAAAATAGTCATAATTGTGTTCACCACATATAACATACATAGGCACATGTATCGTAGCGAATGTGCTCTGCTTCACGAGTGCACGGCAGTGGCACAGAACACTCAGCTTGTTAGCTCGCCTCAGCAATCGGTCTCAGTCAGTTCTTGATGAACCGTTGTGCTGATCGATTCATTGTCGCTGTCGTTATTTAAACGCTCTTTACTGCCATAAAAACTTGTTCCGTGTGTGTGTTTTTTTCTTGTTGTTACTGTGTTTGTAGTACAGGTTTAGCCTTAGCCTCGACTTGAGGGTGTGCTACAAAGTGTTAGTGCTTTAGTAATTATACGTACGTATGACATATCAACGCTAATAGCTCTGTGTGCCTGTGGGTTAGGGTGCACGTGTGTTGGATACTTAGTATTGGTCTGTTTGTGCAACGGTTAATTGGAAATTACCGAAAAAAGTCGGTTTCCAACATCCCGACCGCGCCAGGCATACCCACCGTGCTGCTGTCACATACAAATGACTCGGATGTCATATTATTTCTCAGTTATTGATTTTGTATTTGATGCGTTGGTGTGTGTGCGTTGTGTGAGTGCGCTGGTGGTGTCAAGTTTTAAACTTTTTTTTCCGCGTAAATACAGTTGTTGGAAAAACACTTGTGTATGCCGAAAAAGATTCAAAGCTTACGAAAAAATATTTAACGACAGCGAAAACAGAGCTTCAATGAGCGTGTGACAAGATGCCAAATGCGTCTTCAACGTGGACAAGCCGTTGTGGCAAAAGCATGATGGTGTGGCAACAGCATGTGAGCATTTGGAGAATGTGCTACTTAATTTATTCTTTTATTTTTATTTTTCGGTTTTTTTTAAACTGAAAAAGGCACTGGACAAAAACAATTGCTGCTGTATACAAATACATACATGGGTTTGTTTGTAGAAATGTAGAGAAAAGCACACAGCACAATAATGAAAACATCAGCTACTTTAAGTGCAGACTCGACAGTAGTCGAAGAAGTTGCGCTTGTGTTGCAGCGTGTGCAAGTCAACAAGATGAGCAACAACAACAATTGCACAATTACGTTTTTGTAGAACGCTATTATTGCGCCTTGGTGGTGCAAAATTTAAACAAGTTCCGTTTTTTTTTTTTTTTTAATATTTTGTTTGAAACACCAATTACAAAAAATTCTATAAAATTTCAGCGAATTAGTAAACCACTACACGCAGCGGGAGAAAGAAGCCTTAGCAAAGTGCCAAGACTGCTTGCAGCAGAATCACAGCGCTGTTTATGTGCATAAATATACAAAACGTCCTTTGATACACTTACATAAAAACGCATGTATGCACATAGGTGTAAGTGTGTGTGTGTATGTGTATGTGTTTGTGTATGTGTTTTGCAAATGCAAAGATATGATGTTAGTGACATAACGGTGTAATTATAGTGTGCTAAAAAGGAAATCCTTGAATGAAAGTTTTAAGGGATGTGTACGTGCCACGAAGGGCGCTTAAGGACTAAAAGAAAGCCAATACGAAGAATATGTAGTAAAAGTGGAAGAGGAAGGGGGGTATACAAACATTCCCGTCCACAATCACATTTATCGACTGTTATCGCCGTCCCTTGCATAATGAGCGCAAATTCGCTGCATACAATTGCAACTGACAGGCACAGCAGCTACTGGTTATCAGGGTTGCCTGCTCCTGTTGCCCACAAACGTCTGGGGTGCCTTTCACGCGCATATTATATTGATGTGCATATCTCTAAGCGCATACTTCATCTACTCACACCACTCTTAATATCTTTTCATATCCTTAATAGCTTCATGCGCTCCACTTGCTTATTTGATTGACAGAAATGTCAATCGTCGCAGAAAAAAACACAACAAGAAATTGCCAATACCGTCGTCCATCGAGGGCAGACTGTATGCCACCCAACGAGTATTATTGTGCGTCCAACTGTTTTGGGTTTCGACCGCTGCTGTTTATCGCTTCCGTTGCGAGCAATTTCAGGCCACTCAACAGTCGAGCCTGTTCTCATCCAGCACATATGCACAGTGTCAGTTGACAACATAAATTTTAGCAAAAAAAAATATTTTCTTTCTACATATGTCAAACTGTTTTCTCAAATTATGTAAGACAATCACACCCTTTCAGGCCACACCCTTTTTTGGTATAAGATTATTTAAACTTGTTTTCTGCTTTCATGTAGCTCTACAATTTGTGGATTCGGTATGATATTAAGAGAATTGCTAATTAAGCTGTCATTATTTTGCGGTCGTTGGCTATGTACATCAAATAAAAAGTTCCAGGACAGCCAATATCGAAGGTCCGAAAGAAATGGCGTTATGTCAGAGCTTTTCATAAAATTAAGTGTCTTTAAAACTCGTTTTTGGCACTTGTGACTTATAATGCTAATACTAACTTATTTTAATGTAAAATGTCGTATGCCATTCTTTTGATTCAGAAAAACAATTTCTTTTAAAAAAGCTCAAACATTAAAGGTGAGAAACTGTGGTGAGAACTGTGTGGTGAGTCATCAGCCTGATAACCAACTGTTTTTAGAAGTTTTCAAGTCATTGAATATTTAAGCTGAGCTTACTCTTTATTATTCATGATTCAGTTTGCGGTTAGCCGTAATTAAAAGCATAAATATAGTTTTTATCAGAATCTATATTGAATATTGTCACATTTGAGGAATAAGTTTAATATATTTAGAATAAACATTCATGCTTGTTATTATTATTATTCCTATAAATATTAGAGATTCGTGTTTATAAGCACGCTTACAGTTCTGCCACAATACCGAATCGGCCAAAATGTATTTCATATGAAAATTAAGTTATTACGCAATAAGGGCTAGAAGTGTATCAAGGGAACTTAGCCGTTGATTAACTATGACTAAAACTTCCTTTCACAGAAATATTCGAACATTCGAAAATAAGTCACGTTTCTATAAATGACGACCAATTTTATTATACCTTATTCAGCTAATGCATTCATAATTGCGAATTTCATAATGATATATTTATTTACGAAAATAGTTGAGATATTTTAACGGAACTTGGTCAATATATTATATTAATAATACTTCCCGAAATTAAGGTTCGCATTGTAATTTTTAATTGTCTGACTGTGTTTTTCAAAACACGATAAACGTGACATTTGATAACTTCTATATTGAATTACGGGTCACGTAAAATTTAATGCAGTAATTTTTTACATACATACATATGTATGTATATATTATATCCATATATGTACATATATTTGTAATCCTTTGAGCCAAGTTCATCTGTTTTACTTAAAGTATAAAACGGAGCGGAAAAACGGAAATTACTAATTTTTATGATAATAATAATATTAATAAATTAGAAAGTTAACAGTCGTGGGACTTTGCTAAATGCTTAACCTATTCCTATAAATTGAGGTGTGGCTGAGGATAACTTAACCTACCAATAAAGTAGCTTGGAAGTTCAAAATCAACTCTATATGGCTGATAAATTTTTGTTTTAAGCATTTTAATATCAGAAATGATCCCAAAAAGTATGTATGTTTGTTTGTATGTGTAGTATGTTTTTTCCATAATTTAGGATGTTTTTGTTTAGTAAACGAGAACCATCATGTACTAGTCAAACCCAACAAAGTATAATCCGTAAATGGAAGTTTTAGATATTAAATTGCAAAAAACAATTCGCAATAACTTAGCTATATGTAAAGTTGACGCTTTCGATAACAAAATAGAGGGATATTGTCTGTAATCCATCCATTACACAGATTTGACAGAACTTCCGTAAGGAGCAACAAATTTTATTTTCATCATTCAGCACTAATATTACAGCATAACTTTAAAAACAATTTTTACCTACTTTTCATTCGTTCATGCCACACTGTATGAACTGCCTCGTACACTCTCGGCTGCTTATGTAAGTGATTGGTAAACTGATTGCACAAACTGGCACACGATTTCAGCGCCTTTATTGGCAATTGTCGAATTTTACCAGGACTACATTTGTAGTAAACATGCTTAAATGATTGCGTTAATTTCGCTTTACCTTCCCAGGCAACATAATACTCATGTGTTTATGTGTGCTTGTGTGTGTGTGTTTCTGTCTACTACTATCCACTGAAAAAATTATATAAATTCTATGTGAAAAGCATAAACGCGCGCGTCCCATTGACGGCACGTTTAATAAGTGAAATATGTAACATTTTGTCGCTACTGACTCATGTGCATACATATTTATATAAAACGATATATAATAATAAATAGCTTCTTTTTGCTGTATTTCAAATTTACCAACTCGCTGACAAACGCTAACCTAACATCAATCAAAACACGAAAACGCTGTCAACACCGCCGCAATTACTGCCCACATTGCATACATATATACATACATGTAATTAATGCTCGTGTATGCATCTGCAGTAGTATAAGTCTAGGAAACAACCTAGAAAACGAAACAAACAAAAACAAGTGTGAAAAATGTCATCAGCGTTCCGCAGGTGCACGCTGCAGGCCGCGCTGCTCGCCTGCCTCTGCGTGCTTATGTTGCCGTTGCGCGCCAGTGCCAGCATCGTGGAAAAACTCCGCGATGATTCCGATCTGTCGCAGGTAAGTCAACAACTCAACTCAGATATTTTCCTAATATATAATTTTTCAACGATTTTTTTCTTTTCGATTTATAAATTGTATTTACTTTTATCGTTTTTTTTTTTTTTTCGTTTCAACGTTTTTATTCTTGTTAGTGTTAGCATTAGTGCTGTTGTTGTTGTTGTTGTTTTTACAGAGAATTTCTGTTTTAACCCTCTTAGGTCGTCCTTGTTGTTGCGCTCTCTGACTTCTCTACTGTGTCCTTTATGCAGTATACATCTAGATATACTTTCATAGACACATATATATATCCTTACCTTTATATACCATACATGTGCGTATTTACTTAATAACTTTTATTCGAGGTTTTGGCATCATAGACTTAGGATGGGCTGCTTCAAGCATACTTCTATTTGCTTACCATTTATTAGCCTTTAAACAAATCTTGTTGATAGCTGCTACTGCTACACAAACAAGTGTACACATACACACACACACACACCTATTTATGTGGAAACGTGTACGCCATCCGTTTTGATGCAATTGGCGACAATTCCCTGACCCAATTCCTATGTCATTTTCTGTGTGCACACACATGCACACACACACACACATAGACTAGCTCCGCCACGTTGAGATCGCGTCACAACGCTCCAAATGTCGTTGTTGTTGGCCTTGAATTGCTGCCTACCTGTTCGGAAGTTGTGTGCATGTGTGTGGGTGCTCCCGTAGCTTCTGCAGGAATTCGAAAAAATATGGCAACAGCTGCTCATTCACAATTCGCTGCAGCATTCAAGCAGCTCGAAACACGAGTAGATGAACACATCGTGTTGCATTTTTCCTACGTTGACGAATTGTGCAATTGCGAGCATGGCGTCCTTGACCTCTCCCGTTCTCTGTTGCTTGGAAAATGATTTTGCGGCGCAAAAAAAACGCTAGGAACGTAAAAGCGCCGCTGGGAATTAGCATTGCATCAAAGTGTGTTTTTTGCTTTACATTGCTTTAGGTACAAATTTCGCATAGACTTGTGTGTGTGTGTTTACATGCATAAAAATCGATGGTTACACAAAACAGTCGCCTTAATTTATTGCGCTGCTGTTGGTTGGCCTTGCTTTGTTTTTGTGCTTGTGTCCGCATGCTTCCGTTTTAGCACAAGCAAAGCTGGTGCCCCTCAACTCACCTTAACCGAACTAAAAATATGTCCATTTCCACGTGTAAGTTTGTATTTGCATCCTGTGTGAGTAATCGATATTTTTTACTATATCACTTTCTTTCATTTTTCGCTTCACCCTTTGGTTGTCCGAGTTTTTTTTTTGCCTTTTTCTTCTTAGCCGTTTTGGCATTTGGCGATATCCGTGCGACATGTGGTGTAGATTAAAGTTTACGTAACCCGTGCGTGTTGTAGGCTTTTGCATAATCCGTTTTAGTTTGAATATGTATGTGAGCTTCATGTATGTACATATGTATGTTTATATTATTTCCTTGCACTGTGTTATCAAGGAATTTACTTTTTAGAAAATCGAGAATTCCTGCGCCCAATTGGCGGCAAGTTTTGGATTTGGATGTTGTGGACCTGTTGCTTTTCAAGTAATCGCAAAGTTTTGAGTAAATATTTGTATCTGTGGACAATTATGTGAGCAATAAAGCTTGATTTGCCTAGCTTAGTGATATTGAATTAAATTCTGAATTGTTCGGAATTTATTAGTAATCAGTGTTTTCCTTGTATTACAGATATTCCAAAGCAATTTTGATATATGCTTGTAATGCTACAAGAACTTTGAAATTATTTCATAATTTCCAAAATCTATTGTTTGGAATGCATTTTTCAAGTTGTGGAAAATTTTACAATGTTGAGGATTTAATAGAAAAAAATAGTCAATTTAATGTCAAATAAGTGGTGCTGAGATTAGTAAACTTTTACAATTTTTAATTACAACAAAAAACGTAATTATTAAAATTTTTTAAAACTGATCCAGGTATAGCAAAGGACCCACAAAGGAAAATTAATAAATATTGAAGATAGATGAAGTTGATAACTGACTTTATCTCCGACTTGATAATTAAAATTTTCGAAAAACATGGAAATGAAATGACCACAAAACAAGGAACGCATAGTGTCTAATAAAATGTCCAAAATCGTATATAATATGATCAAACCAAAAACAAAAGCAGTTCGTAATTCTCTCGGAACTTGGTGTCTTTACGGAGTTCGTCTTTATGGAATCGTGGAATCAATTAAAAATCATGGAATCTCACAATTTGTTTAATTAAACTGTATTAAGTTTCATATTCACAGATACTCATGCTATGCTTGGAATATATAAGAGCATCAACTAGCTTCCTTACAGAAGTTAAAGGCTCTCTAACAATAGGCGGCAATTATTTCTGTGATCCAGGGGTCTTAAAAGCGCTCTTTACTCTTTACTCTTTATTTTGAAGCTTAAAACAGTCTAGGTGGTTGTGAAGCAAGCAAAGCGATTTAATAGTTTTTGAACCTGATGTGAATAGGTGGATTTATACAAATTTATTAAATAAATAATAAATAAGCCGCAATAGAGTTCACCATATTTTCTTTTATAATGATTTTGCCTATGACGCATCATCTTCAATGAATGTTTTTGGTGTTTCCAGGTGAAACTTGAAATCACTATTCTCTGCACTGTTTCCTCTTCTGCAAATCAGGTTCAGGCTTAGCCCAGGGTCAGAGAACACATCCATTTACTGATCGTATCCGATCTTGTTAAATAATTTTATGAAAAGTTAATCTTCACAATTCCCATTCTTTCTTTCTCAAAAAAACAGGATCTGTTAATACCACCATAACATCCATCTAACGTTCTTCAGTAATACATTATATAAGCTTAAAAGCTTTTATTTATTTGAAATTTACTACTATTACCAATTGTTGCGTATGTCGTGTTGTGAGTCACAAAGTGATTGACTTATTCATTCACTATAAATGAAAACCTGAAAAAAAGTAAATTTAGATGCCCACACCTTCTTTGTTTAAATTTTCAACACAGAAGCTTTCGGCTTTCCTAATGATCCACTAATCATTATTCTGCAGACGTTTGTACGCCTGCACGACGCAGCGTGTACTCTTATCTCCAGCTAATTATTCATGCCGGTGTGCGGGTACTTACGCACTAAAGTCTGTATCGACGATTTGGACGTGACAAGTTGCATTAACAATAACACACATGCATAATTATGCATGAAAACGCTGTCTGTCTAAGCAAATGCGTTTAGCCAACTGGAGTGTAAGAAAACCATGCTTGCTACAGCATGGCTGATGGCAGCTGATCGCAGTGGACAGCGATTTTGAATGGCGCTTTTCAGCGCGCATATACGAATGTGTGTGTGTGGTTAGAGTTTGCATACATATCATACTTTATTTTAGCCAAGAGATGTAAAAATAATACAAAACATCATTGTAGACATTGTAGATAAGTGTATGTGTGTGTGTGTAAATACTTTACAAGCTTGGTAGAGTAGGCACAATGAACTCATTTGTGCCTCGTTCATCGTTGGCTTGGCCACAGTTCCACAGCGTATCGATGGTTGATACATATTATGCACATATGTCTGTTTGTGTGTTTGTCTGCAGCATACTTGGCATTCCCTTGGTCAGCTTGCGTACATTTATTGTTGTTGTTGTTGTTGTTGTTGGTCACAGTGTTAGCGCCTTCCACCACAGACCTCTGCTAGCAGCACACCAGCTGTTCATACTACCATAGCATTTTACATATTAATACCCGCCGCACACACCCACACACACACGCACACATAAACACTATCATACGCCATACACATACATATAACCGGTAGTTAAGCTCATTTACATACTTATTGTATTTTATATGATTAGTATTACCTCAGGTGTGCTTTGCACTTAATTCATTGTAACGCGCCGAAAAGCGTCGCGCTCTGTTAGGCAAGTAATGCCAAAATTTTCAGCAACGAAAACTCGCTACTCCACGTAAAACAACAACAGTGAGTACAATGCGACCCGACTCTTCTTTTTAGAGTCCATTAAAAAAGTGACAAAGGGTAACCAGGTGGCTAACAGCAGAGTTTTCCAATTGTAAACGAGTTCTTCTTGTTGTTTTTGTTATTTTAGGTTACAGTGAAATAAAAGAAAACTGCAAGTCAAAAATGTATAAACATGTACGTACACATGTACATGTTTATGTAAATGCAGCTATGTATGTATAAATAAGCTTGCGTAAAAACAACAAAAATTACACAAACCATTTACATATGCATACGTGCATGTGTATATATGCGTGTGCAAAGTGAAAAAAGCCTAACTGGGAAATGGGCACACAAGGTAAATAAACAGCGTGAAATAAAAGAAATTTTGTAGTTGAAAGCCATCGTTAATGTTTGCAATGCGCTCGATTACATTCGCGTTACATACATACATATGTACATGCATGAAACCAACATATGCAGTTTGTTAACAATAGCCAAAATAACAACATACCAATGTACACATGTACATGTATGTGCACATGTATGTGCATGCGTAGAAAGTATGTTGACAACCAAGTTCAGAAGGCACAATAATTACCGTAATTTGTGTTTCTTGAGAAAATCATTTTTTGTCAGCGCTCAGTAATTGTCGATTTTATTTTGTAATTTTCCACGCGGTTCAAGCAACATTAAGCGCAATATACATATGTACATAAATGTACGAAATTTATGTTAAGCGACTCTAACAAATTTCTAATTAAAACTAGCTTCTTATTAAGAACTCCGGGTCTGGGAGATTTATATCGGCTAAGTGATCGCCTGAGTTGAATTCTGCAAAATATTTGGAGAATGTTTTACATATGTTGCTATAATAGTAACAACAACAACAACTGATTTCACCTAAAATAAATTATAAATTTTAATTTTGGAAATTGTTCCTAACAATCGGCGGCACTTAAAACAGGTGAGATCGATATTCATTCGGCCAAATGTAATGAGTGTTCGACTTTCACTCGGAGAATCATTGCAACATTCGATTTGTTGTTTCTCAAAGTGTTTCTCAACTTTTGTTATCCTTTGACATAAAATTTTCTCGCATTCTCCCAAACATCAATCATGAATCAATTCATTACGTAAAGCAGTGAGTTGCTCGTGGAAGTGTTCTCTCCTCTTGAAAATTACATTTTCTTTTTCAAATCTGGTAGAAAAAAACTGAAAATATTTGGAGTTTATAATGCACACACTTGAAAGGTGCTCCAAATTGTGTTGTTTTAATAAAGTTTTCCCTAGAAAACTTTACCAAAAATCCGAATTACATTTCTTCGCATAACGAAGTGAATCTGAGAAAATATTGCCAGCAAAGTCAATGTTATGCTGTTATCTCTTCTGAAGAAACATATTTTCATGTCAAAGGCCATATTAACAAGCAAAAACGACGTTTCTTGTGATTGGACGTTAAAGACGAATATCCAACATATAGTCAAATAATATAGGAATGAATACGTCATTAGTCCAAATTTCTTTGAGAATGTTGTGGAAATGCTCTTCTGTGAACATTAAGTACTACGGAGTGGTGATAATTTATTTTCTGTATGCCGAAAGTGATGGTATACACTTCAATGATTTTTAGTTACTGCAAATTCGCGCGCGGTTGATTTTTTGCTCGCCAAATTCGTTAATCATTTATCTTGATAGTGTTATTTGACAATCTTATTAATTATTTATTAAAAACTTATTGATTATATGTGACTTTGAAGGCCGTAAAGTAGATTTTGATATATCCATTCTTTAATCTGCTTTTGTTGATGTATGCAGTACTCAGTAATTTATTTCACATTGATTTCCTTTGAATATTAAATTTTTATAAGAAAATCTTAAATCTATGAGCTCAGAGCTTCCAGCAGGATATAGCCTGAAAACTTTCAGTGAACCTTTATTTCTACAGTTACTAAGGAAAAGGTTGCGATTCAATAACTCGTATGCATCAAATGTCAAATGTTCTCAAAACAATTGTCATATTCAAGTGACTATCGATGAGAAAACAACTAAAGCTGCCCACGCTAAGCCTTTGCTTGTAGAGCACAATTTCGTCCAAGTAAATTGCATAGTTTTCACTTTGACTTTTGACTTATACATATACATATGTACATATAGAAATATATAGTCACGTTTGCATTGCGCTTTCCTCAATTGAAAATGATATCTCCCTTTCTCCACTTTCATATTATTTTTAACAAATTGCTTAATTTAATGTTGTAATTTCTGCATAGTAATTGACCTCTGAATTTAAAGCGCTAACCCGTCTTCCTGTTAGAATCTTACAACACAAGTCGGTATAACTATGTTTATAAGACTATACACAGCACATAAATTTAAATCGTATTCACATACATATACATATACTCATATATATATATATATATATATATGTATGTATGTATAACTATGCTAAATGGGTGTGTACCGGCGCATGCAGTCGAGCTCAGCCCACCGGCTTCAGTCTCTAAAAAGTGCGTTGAAAGAAATTCTCAGCCCTCGCCGACTTTCAGCGGCGGCCACTTGTCAACATTGGCATATTGCATTCTCAGCCGCTGTTGAAGTATTCCTCAAGCAGCAAATTATGCATTTACATAAGAATGCATGAAAAACATTTAAATGCATATGTATGCGTGGATGTGTGTTTGTATGCATGTTTGCACGCCTCTGCGCTTGTGTGGGCGTGAGTTTGTATTGGTACGCTGAATATGTACGTACATTTACATATGCATGTATGTAGGTACGTGTGTTGTTCGCTTGTGCGTGTGTGCATGCAAGCGGTGGCGCGTGTGGGACGCTTTGCTGCGATTGACATTTATGGCACTTAGATCCCATTTGTTGCCTTTGTTTACCGGGCAGTCGCTTTTGGCCTCCAACTCTGCATTTATAGAACGTGCTGAATGATGAATGTAGCATCTATGACTATGATTAAATGCACATGTCATATACACATACATACATATATATGGTTCGGGAGCGGCAAAGTGCTCCAGCGACTACTTCAATTAAATTTAATTAAGATTTAAACTGCTCAACAACGTGACGATGACCTTAATGTAGCCACATCGATTGTGTCGGCTATTATGAGGGGGTGTTTATTTCATTTATGCGAGTATCAAAGCAAGAGTCAAAGCGTCTATGTGCCTGACTTGCAAAGAAAAGCGAACTTCATAAATGCCTTTCGCCGCTCATAACGTAGCCATTCGCAGTTATGTAAATATGTGTGTGTGTGTCTGTAAGTAATTGTATGCTTGTGTGTGAGCCATGTCCGTTCCCGTTTTACTTTTCACAGCTATGACGGATTCAAATGCAAACATACAAAGTCGCGTGTGCATGCGTGTGCGTCTTTTGGGGAAGTGTTAATTGAGAATTACTTTCATCAGACAGACAAAGCTTCTGCATTTCTAATATTTCTGCCAAGTGCATGTTATGAGCATTTGTTGTTGTTATTATTGTAAGCTGTCTTAAGTTGGAAAAACTTTCTTATGTGTAATGAACCGAAAGCATTTTTAATTGATCGAAAATTAACGCGTGAAGAATTTGTATCATTACAACAACGTTTTTGTTATTGTTGGAAATGAAAATGATATCCAAATGCTGTGTTGTGGATCAACTAATAACAATCGAGACATTGAATTAACCATACTGCGCAATTGTTTAATATAATCAAGAAACGTAAGTAGTTTTTATAATTCAAGAAGTCACTATGTTGGATCGAATAAATAAATGCGACAGGATGAATTACTTTTATAGCTCATTGGTTTAACTAACTCATTTGATAAATATTTTGGACAAAGTTTAAAGTATGAATTCATATTTTAGAACCGAACTGTATATACCCCTCGCAGGCATTATAATTAACAAAAAATAGAACTATGAAAATTCCTTTGATTTGAGATGTTTTTTAAATAAATCGTTTAGAAAGACAAAGAAGGTTGTCGAAAGATGATCACAAATCGGAGGTATCTTCCCTAAAAGTTATGCCCTAAAAATCCCTAAAAGTCCAATTGGGACTTAGGAACGGGTAGACAGAAATTAGTCATCAGCCAAAATAAGATGTCTGACTAGTAGCGGGTGACGGGTGATAAATTATAAAAATATATAGCAGGAAGCGGAAACTGAAGAAAATAGGGACAACTTGCTTCAGTTCAGTGCTCACTTCTCATTCGAGCTAATATTCAAAACATTTTATCACAAGAGCTCTTTTTTGAGTCATAAAACTTCATGTTTAAACGGAGATCCATCTTAAAAACCCTACATACGATTTAAGAATGTCTACGCGCTGCAAGCCATAGCAAATGCGATTAAAGTTGGATTAAAGTAGCCACTATCCATCTCTGTAATTGGATTTTGTTTCAAGAACTATTTGGAAGGAATTATGAGTTATTTTATTCCGAACCTTCTTCTGAGATTCATCTATCATGAATTCAGGTATCATGCCATAACGTCAAATAAGGGTTGTACTAGATGCACGGAGGAATTCTTAGTTTTTGAAAAGTTTAAGTTCATTTGGATTTATTATCCTAATACTAATTTATTCCACAATAAAATGATCTGAATCCGGTATGGATGAAGAATAATGCCTATTCTTTTTGAATTAGATGATCTACTTTAGTTGTACATGTACTAATCTCAATCTCAGGCCTAAATAATTCACTAGGTCATATCACTTCTCGCTATCTCGCTATCTCTTGTACAAAAATTTTATATGTGTAAGAAACAACAAATGTTTCTTTTGAATTCAATACAGGAGAGTATTCGGATTCCTTATTGAAGTTGCATAACCACTAATTTCTTATGGCAGCCTATTTTCACATCCACTGTTTGTTCGCTTCGCTAATCTCCAATCGAGCAACTACTCGCCTTCGTTCTAATCCAAAAACAACTGCTGCATATCAACAAATATAATATATTTGAATTTCTCTTGAAAAATATTTAAATTACTTTTACATATATACTACAATACATACATACACAAGTTTATATATATTTTCCTTTGATTATTCCAAAAAGTATATAAAAGCTTAGAGAAATTAAAGAGTACAATAAAATTAATACTTATTCACTATGTATATATAAATATATACACATATACATATATATAATATATAATACCAATTAGTCCTTTAGTAAAGCTCCAGCCAATTATACAATCACCTAAACACTCTAGACCCATCTAGCCACTTATAGGATGCACACATGTATATTTACACACACACGTGCATACAATATATCCTGGGTATGGAGTGTGTGTGTTTGAGAAATAAATGTTGTTTTATCGCCTCTTTTCTTTCAGGCGACAACGCTGAGGCGCCTTATACCTGTTAGGGTAAGATATCCTTGAAGAGTTGCATTTAGTTGCGTTGAGTTGCGCTTTATTTCCTTTTCCTTAAGTTTTATTCTTCCAGTTGAGTTGAGTTGAGTTGAATTAAGTTTAATTAGTCGGTTGGTTGCGTTGCGTTGCATAGCGCGTAGCATTTTGTACGTTCCTTGCATTTAATTGGGCACACATGCAGACACATACATCACATACATGCATTCATAAGTGCATAATAAGTTAAATGAACTTATGTTGCGGTTGAATTATTTGTATTTGTTTTGCGGTCGTCTGTTAATATTGGCACGGTGGTTTTCTGGTGCCGTTAGAAGTCGCCCATTATGGCCGGCGTCCTGACAGAGGGTTGACCGTGTGCCAATAAGCACATATGAGCGCACAAGCTATATGACCAGTGGCTACTGAGGGCGCGGAAATTGCTTTTTTAAACCACACCACAGATACCCCCGTTGTAGATATGATTAGAAAATGGTTTTCTCTATTCTTTTTTAAATTCCATACCAGCTGTAATTTTTTTGTATTCGGGCGCATTTCAACATTCTTCCGGGGGTTGCTTTTAACTCCAGTCATTGTTTTCCTCTCACATTTTAAACTGTAGTCGAACACGCTAACTCAGGATGTTGATTGAACGTCTGTCATTACCTCCTCTACTAAGAACATATTCATAAGGATGGGCGCATGTGTGTATGTATGCGTGTGTGTAATCATTTAGAACATTACCATAATGTATGTGGAAAACGTGTCTTTTTTGTTTTGATGTATTGATTTTACAATAGCTAAGCTGTTCAACGTTCAGAAAATGACAGTTATGTAGCCGTACGCATGGCTTCTACGGGTAATACCTAGGTAAATTTCAAGCGAGCTCCATGGCGCACATTCATTTCATACAAATACACATAGTAGATACATGCAGTTATGTGCTTATTGGTTTTTGAATTTATATATACATATCTATATATATAAAGATAGATGAAGTGGGTTCTCGAATATGCATGTTTTATATATTTCATTTATTAACTCATTCTGTTAGGTAAGTTTGCATGCTTTTTGCCTTGAGTCAAGCTATTTGTTGGTTATATTAGTATATTTGTCTTAAGTAATAATCGTTTCTAAAATTTTTCTATTTATCCCGTTTAAGTATGTTTTTTTTTTGTTTGGTCATTCAATTTATTTCTACACCCCCGATTCCGTTCTACTAAATCTTCACATTCACAAACAATTGATTCGCATTTTTCAATAATTTCATTAGCAATTTTTTACTTTACACAACAAAATGTATCCTAAATATCAGACAGTCGGAAAAGTTCTTGTAATTTTTAACATTTTTCCGAAATTCGATTTTATTATTAACCTAGTAACCATCGAGGATAATATACCGATTATAGCGACCTTCCAACTTTTCCATTCCATATTTGTAGCGCGTTTGTTTTTTTTTTCTTCAAAATAGGCCCCTGTCTCGGCAATACCTCTTTATTGTCACAAAATTTTTTTTCTAAGTAGGGTTTTGATTTGTTTTTGTTTTGATCGATTGTTCATTATATCCAAAGAAAGTTTTGTGTTTAATTTCTCTACTAGATAAAAACTCGAATATTATGAGGATATTTAGTGATGTTTATGTATCATTAGTCAAAATGAGGTTTTGCTAATTGTCTATTTTATCTCGAGATTAATATTGTTAAGTTGGTAACAATAATGACAAAATCACTCGTTAATCTAACCGTTAGTTTTGATGACATGCTGATTATGAAATTGATAAATAAATTAGCAAAATACTAGTATGAGAGAATTTTCAGTAGTGTATCGATATTTTAAAAAGTATCTAGAAAGACCTACATGATTTTATCACTCCTCAATCGTTTTATTTGTTCAAGATGTGTTATTAACGAACCAATCAGCAAAATTCTAAATATCCCTGTTGGGTATGCTTTACTTTATGAATGAAATAAGTAATTTCTCTATAATCTTACAAAATTAAATTATCCATAAGCTCGATAGGAGGATCTACATGAGTATCAACTTTCAGTTATTTTATATCAGAACTGCGATTGACAAATAAAATTTATGTAATTACACTCGCAAAGGGATGGATCGCTCTGAATGGTCAAGCAGACTCCTCATAACACTTTTCGAATTGTATTTTGATTTTAGAATAGAAAGTAGTATTTAATAACAATAAAAAAATGTATTACAAATTTTAAAAAGCATATTTAAGAAGCCGAGAATTGGCTCTGTGGCTTTCGTAGCTTCCTTTTTAAGATAATATTGATTTGACCGCGAGAGAACTCCATCATGAAAACATTAAGTGAGAATGAAAAATACTAACTAATATTAAGGGACGAAGAATACAGTCGATTGGTCAACAGTTTCATATGCAATTTTTTGTGTGCAAACTTTATGCAAATATCAAGATTGTCCTCTTGGGGTATATGGCTATGCAAAATTGCTATAAGAGTATAGTAATGATGTATAAGTAATGTATGAGTAGAAAATAGCAGTGAGTCATAATAAAGAAGAAGCAAGCGCACAATCAGATGGAAACGACTACTTAAATTCGTGTACGAAAACCAAAACGAAACTTTCACAACATTGAGTTTGAACCTACCCTCACAAAAATTAGAGCACTCAACTGCAAAGGTACGTTCAAACAACACGAATTCAACAAAAACCAATAACACTAACTACAAATTATTAAACAACATCCACAACATTAAGCGAGGCAACGAACAGCGAACGACGACCGCCGAAGAACAGTCAAGGACCATGACACCAAATTCATTTCATTAATTTTGCTACTCCTGGCTTCGAATTTTTCAGGTTGTTTTTGGTTGTTGTTGGTTGTGTCGGTTGTGTTGGTGGTGGCAGCTATAATTTGACTCTTTCCTTTACTCTAACTTTATGCTTTGAAATTCTGCGCCAATTGGCAGCACTATTACCAAACTGTAACATCAATAAAAAAAAAGAACAAGAACAACTGTAACAAATAACAGTTGCTATGTGCGTGTTGTCGCCGCACACATACGCACGCATATGCGCCCATATGCAAAGTGCAGCAAGTAAGGAAGGCAGTATACTAAAAGCAAAAAACAACAACAAAAACATAAAGCGGATGTGCGGTGCGCGACAAACGGAAGGACACGGCACTTCGTGGGCATACCCTGCTCGGTTGTTCGGTATACAGAGGGTTAAGGGTTGCGCAAAGGTGTGTTGGCCGCAAATATTTTGTGTAACGGCGCCAAATGTGCAACGCCCAACTACCAACAGTACATATGTGTATTTGTTGGCTAAAAGAAGTAGCAACAACACAACGCCGCTGGTTGTAGCGACTTTGCAAATGATTAGTCACGGTGGTCGATGGCCCAGCCGATTGAACAGCCAACTGGACACAACTACTCACATAGCCGAAGGCAAGCGCCGCCGCTTCTTATTGTCGCAGTTGCTCGAAATGCTCGAAATGCTCATACGTCTTCAGCACTGGACGCCAGACAATGTGCTCTGAACAAACAAGTTGTAATTGAATGAGTAAAATGACACAGATAAAATACGCTGCTTGGCTAATAGCAGTTTGCAAACAATGTTAAATTTAATTTGAGTGCATTTTAGGAAGCTACAACAACAAGTCGGAATCTCAAAATCTTCACGCAAAATGCAAACAATCGCATATATTTGTAGGTGCTTATATAACAAAAAGTGATGTTTGTACTTATGTATCTTTCTATGTAAATATATATATTATGTGTGAATATATTATAAATATATATATATGCACATACATTTATGGTTGTTGTAGCTTGCCGTGTTTTTTTTGGTGTTTGCTTATGTTTTTGTTGTTGTTGCAAGCGTGATGTAATGGCTGGTTCAATAAACTTTGGCAACAACGGGGCGCCATTTTGGTTTATGCAAGCAAATATATCTACATATGCACATATTGTTATGTGTCTGTTTTGCGCTTTTAGTTTTTTGCACTTTGTAGTCATAGCGACCGTACAAGCAAAGCGATAGAGTGGGGAATACACAAAGGATATAAGGGTGGCGGCACTTTTTGTTTTTTCGATATCAGCTAGAATACAACCATAGACGTATACAATATATTGTTATATAAATATATATATGTGCTTATATATAAAGATACATACTCACATAGCCATTGTACGTCAACTAGAGCCAGGCTGGAGACACCCAGTTGCTTTTATCCTATCATAAAGTCATATAATTTGGATGTTCTGATTATATATACATGTGTATTCAAATGCATATGTAAATATAACTTTCTAACACACGAATATTTCAGATTTTAAACGCATTTTCATATAAATACCCCGCTTTAAAAGTTTTCTGGTTATAGGAATTCATAAATTGAAGCATAAAAGAGGCTGAGTTATCTCTTTTTCAAAAATCGTCCTTATATCCATGTTTAATTTTTCTACAGTGATGTGCTACCCTAATGCACATACATTCTTTCATACAAATGTATAGAATTGATATTCAATGAAACTCATTCTGGTGAACTACTTTAAGAGCTCCACTAAGCCAGTAACAGTGTATTTACGAGTTGTTGTAATAAAATTAGGCCATCAAATACTTTTTTATGTGAAAGCTTGGATTGAGTGCAATTTGAGTTATCTGCTGCAGTTTATAGCATGATAGCTGTGATTTTATGCTCGTACATTTGTACAAATTGCATTTTACTGCTCTTTTCTCTGTCTATTTACTTTATACGTGAAAAGTAGATATGGGTAAAGTATTTATGGGTAAATGAAACGAGAAAGTTTTGTTAAAAATAAAAATTGAATTCTTATATCAGAAGTTATCTATGTAGCGATATTCTGAGAAGTGCACCCCCATAGCAAAACTGCTAAGATTTGCTGTTGACTCTGTTAACAGCGCTACTGAACAATTATTCTCCAAGCAATCTTATAGGGCCCTCACTTAAGATAACTTAGAGATAACTGAAAAGTTGGCGAATCAATATTATACCTCAATATTTAATAATACTAAATCTTCTTCCTTAAGAGTTAGGAGAAAATATTTTTTGAATGGAATTACATGCATTTTGAACAAAACAAATGTACTTCCCTGAAGTCTTAAAAAATTTTCCTAGCTATCAAACGTAGCACCAACTAAGGAGCCATTTCGTTGAATACGTCACAAAAATGGCCTAAAATAGCCGAACAACGTGGTGACATGTGGATGTTTTAAAACAAACTTTCCTTAGAGCTTACGTACATAAATCACAAGTTCATCAATTCAATTCATCCAATTTTTATAGTTTTTTAGGTTAATTCCACACTCTAGCTGTGCTCGTTAGATGAGTTCTAGAATCCTTCAAAATTAAAAAAAAGTTTTTCATATGAAATTGCATATTTATATTGGAAGATACTTATAAATCTAGATATTTTACGAAAATGGCATTGGCAAATGGCAAACTCTCCTAGTTTTGATACACCTACCTGAATGATCTCTTTAAAATTTGTTTAAAAATTTGTCCAAAAGTCCAGTGATAAATATGCTTAACTCATCTACAAAGAGATTATTAACGTTCTTTCGTAGTTTTAAAAGATACAGTTAGAGTTTGGGTGGCCACCACATATTCGTTGGGAGATTTTAAGTAATTTTCTTTGCTTTGGTTTTTCACGAGGTCCTATTAGCATAAAAAAATACTTTTTTTAAGTGAAGATTGGATCCCTAGGACACCGATATACTATATAAAATTCTTGACGATTGGTGTCAGAATATTAACAACCCGAATCTTTAAAAAATAACTTCCCAATTACCATGAAATTCGATTTTCCCATAGATTATCTTCCATACGGTCATATAAATCATTGTTCACTTTTTAGATCTCTTTTACATTAGTCGGATTTTATGTACCCCGGATGTACGATTTCTTATTTTGCACAAAATTTTGCTGACTTATTTGTGCAAAAAGTAGAGTTGTTTATATACAATTTTTGCTATAAGCTCCCTTGGTTAAGATGGTTCTATACCTGGTTTTCTTTACAATTTAGACATTTCACCAAACTTCGAAAAGTGTGCTGAAAAAATTTTAGAGAATATATATTTCTGAACACTTCGATTTTTTTGTATTCAATATGGCTCTCTTTCACTTTGATTTTCTTATTTTTTATACTCTCGCAAAATGTTGCTACAGAGTATATTAGTTTTGTTCACCTAACGGTTATTTGTAACACCTAGAACTAAACGAGTTATATATAGACATATAAAAATATGTTCTTTCTTTCTATTCTTTATATTTTATTTAAAATGATTGTAGTCTCTCTTACTTTCAATATATACTCTTGAATATATGTATTTTCCATCAGGTTATTTACAACACTTAGTAGAACATGTTTATTTGTTTATACGTGTACATTATACACAAATAATTATAAATATTCCATTAATACTAATATGGATACAGCTAATTGCTATTTCTCTGCTCCTTCTTTTATTCTTTGCAGTTTTATAGCTTACTAGAGCAAAATATCATTGCGAATTCCACTTTAACACTGCGACCATGCACAGTGTTTGTGCCTACAAATGCTGCATTCCAGCGTCATCATGGACCCACACATGTACTCTATCACATAAGTAAGTAACAATGCGTATTCAGCGAAATTAATTGAAAGAAAAAAATCAAATTTCTATTGTCACTGTTCCTATTATATTATAATTGTTGTAATTCTTGTTATTATTATTATCGCTTGTTGTTGCCCATGGTGTGGAAAAAATTTCACACCAAACAAATAAATTACTTAAACTAACAGCGTTCTATATATTGTTGTTGTAAATGTGTCCAATAATTTCAGCAACGACACCAATGACGAAGGATGAACTCATAAAGGTTATACCGTCGGATATGGGTGGCAACCCATCATTGTATATAACGAAAAATCGCAATGGTGATATATATGTGAATAACGCTAGAATAATTCCATCGTTGACGGTCGAAATGACCAATAGTCTGGGAATGCGTCAGGTGAGATATAACTTTCCCATTATAATTGTTTTTCTGATAAAAAAAAACCTGAAATGAAAAGCTTACTTGTTTGGAAAATTTAACAAAGATGTACGATGGTTAAACACTATTGAATATTATTAAATATTGTGAATTAAATTTTTATGTGAGCTAAAAAATTCTTAAATAGAAAAAACTGGAGAGAATTTGTCAATAATTCCATTATAAATATTAGAAATAATATAATATAAATAATAGATGTCTCATAATGAAGAGATGGTTAAGCATTCAAGAACCGACACATCATTTATTCGATGTAATTGGTCATTATGCACTTAATATTTCTGGTAAAATGATTTTGATTTCTTATATGCTTTTGTATTTCTTTCACTATGTCCTTAGCCTTAGAACAGAAACTGTGCAAATATAAGGAATTTTCTTAAAGCGGCTTGGACTTCTATCAATATAATCTAAAATATCTTAAAATCTTAAAATATCTTATATATGGGATCTATTTATCGAAGGAGAATATTTTATATCCACTATGAGATCTTAATTTCCAAAAGTTTCGGAAATTTTGCTAAAAGTCGGCGAAAGTCGAAGTTATTTTGGAAAAAAATTGAAGAAGTTTATCTGGTATAATAGTACATTACGATAACCCCTTGCTAATTTAACTTTTGTTATGGTGCCTATAGAACAAAAAAAATGGAAACTTATCACAGTCTCCCAATTTTTAGTTTTAATAAAATAACAGCGTCACTATGAAGGATCTTACAATTATATTTCCATCAGTAAAATATCGTCATTAATTATTATTTTTAATGAAAAGATGTAGTTTTAGGTATCCAACCCCTGCTTTCTTTATCAGTCAGTCATCCGCTTTACTTGGGCTCTATTTTTACAACTATCTTTTTTCTTGCAGGTAATGCATATAATAGATGAAGTCCTGGTGCCACTTACTGCTCTGCCCACTGCCAAAATGGAGTTCACCAATTTGGATGCGTATCAATTTATGAAACAGGCCGACATTTTAGATATCGGCGAGAATCGCTTGAGGTATTATCTCATCGTTTAATCGAAAATTTATGAAGATCACATTATTTATTTTCCTTTTTACCATCTTAGATCGTATCGTTCGCAAGTGACTTTAATGCGTAAGGATAATCTGTATCAGTCGCCAGGTGGACATACATTTTTAGTACCCGTCGATGAAGGTTTCAAGGTAAGTAATGAATGTAGGATGTGCTAAGTGTTTCATGAGCGTTAGTATAGAGGAACCCTTTTACATAAGTAATAATATATTCGTACTCCATATATTTCCAAACATACACATGCTTAGCGATGTTATATCTATTCGTACACATACATATATAATCAACTTCATTGCAAAAATCAACTAATTACTTTGGTACTACTGGTACTACTGGTACTAGTTCTGTAGAAATATAAGAAATAAGAAATAAGTATAAAATAAGAAATTTTAAAAAACTTCCCAGAATATTAAAGAGTATAAGAAAAAATTTTAAATTATGTTAAATAGCTGGCAGAGCATTCATTCTTTGAAATTTTTTTGTTTTATTTTAGCTTATACCATTCAAATTATTTTTGAAACAATTTGAAATTTTAGCTTATACCATTCAAATTATTTTTGAAACAATTATAAAACATTAAAAAATTTGCTTCTTTGATAAATTTAAATACTGAGGAGCAAAATAAAAAATTGCAACAACGTTATGAACTTTCTACGATTTTCGGAGTATTTTAATTGATACCATCTGGTTCAATAATAACTGGTTGCAAACCTTACTTATAAGAGTTGTTCATTTTAAACGAGTTTGGAACAAGTATAGTTTACTAAAAATATATTTTATATAAATAATTGGTATGTTTAGCTAGGAAATAAATAATCTCAAAACCCTTCAATTAAAAATTTACTGGTTCTTATAATGATAATGATTATAATGATTAATCTTATAGTTTTTATGGTTCTTTTACTTAGCCTTAGTCCAATATTAATGACAGTTATTTTGAACAAAAGTTGATCTTTTTCTGCGTTAATACGCAATTTTCCCTATAGGGCAACATGCATTGCATACATATTTACAAAATATTTATATTTATGTCTACGAACACATCTACACATACCTAGATGACATTTAATAGCAGCACTTATTGCAACCACTAATCAATTAAATGTCAATTAATTGTCACAGCAAACCACACGCAGCAGCCTGGTGGACAACAAAGTCATCGACGGACACGTCATACCGAACAATGTGATTTTTACGGCAGCCGCGCAAATGGAGGTGCCACAAACCACAGCCGCATTTGAGGACAATCTCAAAGTAACAGTTAGTTTCTTCAAGCAAAAAGACGGCAAAAGTAAGTACATTTACGGCGATTAATTCCAACTACATACCCACACATACATACATCAGGCATAATCCACTAATGTGTTTTCTGATCTTCCTCTGCTTACAGTGTACGTCAAATCGAATACTATTTTAGGTGACGCCAAGCACCCCACCGGTGTGGTGTTGGCGGAAATTGTCAAAGGAAACATACCAGTGCGAAATGGTGTGGTGCATCTGATTCATCGGCCGCTAATGATAATCGACTCGACGGTGACGCAATTTCTACAGGTAGGTGTTCGATTACAAATATACACACTCGATAAGCGAGAGCGTGCATTTGCGTGTGTGCGTATGTTTGAGGTGACCCGCGACACCAAACCAGAAATATACAATAACAAATTTCTTGTAGTACACCGGTATGTATGTGTGTGTGCTTACATTTTACATAGTATTTAACACGCCCCACAACATTAGAAATTCTATTTGTGTTGGTATTATAACTTACAATAACAAAGTACATGCGCGCGTAGTAAACGGTATTTGACGGGTTAAGGTTTTGTAGTAAATTCAAAATAATTAAAATTTCTTTCAAAACAATATTATACTCGTACTATTATTTACAGACCTCTGCTTACTGCGCGTTGCTTAGCACAACAAACACCTACACACAGTCAAAACTCGATAACTTGTACAGCTGAATGTATAAATGTATAAATAGAGAGAAAATTTTATAAACGTAACAACTAAATGTTTGAAAGAATATTCCCATTTAAAACGAAACATTGGAGTTATCAAGCTTTGTCTGCATTTTTATAATTTGCTGCACCTTTGCTTTGCTTATAAAAATTATGCTTTAGAAACTATAAAGATAATCTAACTGATAATATTTTTTTTATTCACTAAATTTTAGAAATTTGTAAATATGAAGTGATATCAGAGTAAATTTACTTGAATATAAGGGTACACACATATATAGTATAATTACAGCCAAAAATTTTCATATATTAAGCCACTTTAAACAGTAGCGCAACTCAGCAATAATGTCTAATTGATGCACAGAATTTTTTTCTCGATTACTGTACAATGTACTGTCCAATGTAATGTGACATAAAGCGCCACTAATTCGATTTTATTTAATATTGATTGGTGTTAATTTTTAAGGATTACTCAGAAATTCGAAGTTTAGTTTACAAAACGTTTTCTTTAAATTGCCTCAAACATCACTTTTTTAGTACTTGTGGAAGTACTGTATTTCTGAATAATTTTTTTGAATAACGCAGTAACAGCGTTGGATATTTATTCATTGGAAATGAAATCTAAAACTCGAATTTGGGACCTACTTTTTGAGACCCATTCGCCAGCCAAAGAGCAATTTTAAATATCACTTAAATGTCGCTCACACGTAACGTTGTATCTAGTCCTTATTTTAAGTAGTAAATGACCGGTTAGATGCCATTAAACTGCTATATTTGTTTAAAGAAATTAAAAGGCAATTATTAAAGCCATAATATTTAAACCATAAATTGTATTATTTAATTAGTTACTCTCGACCGGAAAAATATAAATATAGAAGAAAATATAGCAATCATAGTAAATAAAAATATGGTTCATTGTATGTGTAATACTAATTTGAACTAATAACGTTACTGCATACAATATATATTGGAGATTCACAAAAAGTAACTGGTAAAAATATTTGTAATTTATACACCAAACTAAGAAAAATAAAATGTTGCCGAGAATTAGGGGTTTTTTTTTATTATTTTAGCAAAGTCGCATACCTTAAACTGTGATAGTTAATTTATTAAGCTTGATTACAACTAAAAATTGTAAATTGAAAAGCAAATCAAATGAGAAATATGTACATACTTTCGTTGATATTTTTATTGAGTACTTCTGGCAATAATTTTGCTTAGAATTGTATCGCAAGTACGCGAAATGAATTTCGATAATTTATCTCTGATAGCATATAAAATAATCGATTTATTGCGACTCGACTGATTTAAGCAATATAAATGTCTACATACATAAATATTTTTTTATTTTTAATTGCTTTTTAGAAACGTGTAATTTGTTTTCAAGCACTAATTGTTTTTCACTAAACGCCCTGCGCACATTTTGCAGCTTTGATCTGACTTGAACCTGCTACAGTGATCTTAAAAAAGTTGTATACAACTCAAACAGGTTTCTCGTACGAACAAAGCGAATGCATATAAAATTCTAATATTGAAAATATATATGCAATTAAAATTAGCAATTTTATGTATATTTTGCAATAAGAGTCCGATTTAATTTTTTGTTTACAATCATCGAGAAATGCACAACAAAAACATAACAAAACAACAAAGATTTCAAATATTTAAACAAAAACATTACAAAATGCAAAATGCAAGACAAACACAATATTTAAGTAAATAGAAAAACCCTATAGACTGATTTTACCTCGAATTTGAATTAGCAAATGTGCGATTTTGTAATTCGTTTTCGGTTTGATGTAAAATCATAAGCAAAATTTTATTTTAAAATAATTTTTAAAATATAAATTTTATTTTAAAAAAATTTTGGGTGCGATGTAAGTATACAAAACCAATAAACGTGTAATTTTGTTATGAATAACAAATTAGTTCATCGTTCACCCACACCACCCGAAAATCCTCATCTGATAGTCATACCAGTCAGTTGAATAATTAATTAGAACATCATGCTAAGCGATGTAATTGGCATCTCAATTGATAAAATCATTTTATATTTGTGTAAATATGTAGATAGTTCAAATCATTCAAAATTTCAAATTTATATCAACAACGAGTTTGCTTAGCAACTAGCCATCTCGTCCATTTCATATCTCTGGCTCTTTGAAATGTCATTCACGCACACTCTTTCATACACATAAGCTGCAACATACACTGTTTACCAAAAATAAGCATCCTCTGTACGTTCTGTTCTGTAAGTTCAGTATGTAGATTATAGACTGCTGAAAAATTATTAGTTAGCTTTGAAAAAATTACTCACTCTTTGAAGAAGAATTGTTTTTATAATATTCACATTTATAAACACATACATTCCGAAATAACCCAGTTAGAAGTTTTTTCATAGAAATTACTCATATAAAGCAAATCTTTAAAGAGTATTTAGTAAGTAAATTTACAAAGAATTCTTCTTACTTCCAAAAATACAATTTTCTTTATCATAACCGGACGTTCATCTGTTCTATTTTACTTCATCAAATCTATGTAATGAAAAGATTCTCTCAAAAGGAATCACAAGACATCTCTAAGTCGAAATAGCATTTACTTGTTTGAATTAAAAAAAAAATAAATAATTGCTATGGTCAAGAATACAAATTTATATATTATACTATATAAATATATTTTTTTTTAATTCTTAGAACACGTATTAATGTAGGAAAATAAAACTGAACAAGGAAGGGCTAAGTTCGGGTGTAACCGAACATTTTATACTCTCGCAATGTGCCAAAATCAAAGGTGGGAAATGGTTTCATGTTGGTATAACTTTATATTAAAAAATTTTGCATAAGAATTCAATATTCATTATTCGACGATACAGTAAATGGATTGCAGTCATATTTGGTATCTTATTAACTTATATTACAAGACATAGACTCACGTACTTTCATTGCTATATTTTGCTTCGTGTCAGAGGTATTTATATTAAAATCTACCAAATTAACTCAAAAGTGATATATGCAATATAAACTCAAAAAATTGGATTAATTAAATATTTTAGATACATGAGGGTTAATTTTAGATACATGAAAGTTAACTGGAGAAACAGAAATCATTATATTAGGAATAAGGGGCTTAGACTACGGTCTATACCGATTTCGTTCATATTTAGTGCTAAACCACATTCTGTTTAAGAAAATATATTCACTTAATTTCATTAAAATATAATTTATACTTAAAATAAACGGTTTAAAATAAGCTGGAAAGTCGGAAATAATTACTTTGGGTATATTGTATTTGGACCGGGGGAGGTCTGGACCTGAAGTGATTGCATTAAGTTTTGTCATTACTCAAGTACAATAGATAACATTTTGCCAGGTAATTTTATGGAAATAGATATTCGGCATAAAGTCTGTCAGAATAACGAAAATCGATAAATGTAGAATATGGGATCAGGGATAATTCGTTCACGAATTTCATGCATTTTCAGCATTAAACTTTTGTATATCCAATATTATTCGTCCACTTAATTTTGCTGAGATATCTCACATATTTACCGATATATTCCATAAAAAGCCAAGCGAATGTTTGAAATTCTTATGTTAGGTCTATGGGGCGAGAGTATAAAAATTAAGAAATATAAAATAAAATACAATAAAAATGTGTACCAAAACATAATAAATGTGAAAACAAGTCAAATATAAGAACTAAAATTCACTTAAAATTTAATTAAAAAATAAAACAGTAAATAAAAAATATATTTAATACAGAATAAAATATTGCAAGAAATATTTTAATGCGAAAGATATTAAATGAAATAATTAACTTCCATCTATTTATGATAAAAGCTTCATTTATAAATAAAATAAATTGATGTAAAAGCATATAAGATTCGATTTATTTTTAATAAGATATAAATGAAAAATGATAATTGTAATAGCAAAAAAAAAAATTTAACTGAAGTAAAATAAAATAAAGTTGTAAGAAAACAATTTTTTACTTCCCGTTGTGTGCAACATAAAAATTATATAGTTTGCCTTCAACTAAAAATTATCAATTTATAATTTACATGAAATATTTATAAAATACTCATGAAGTGAGTTACTTAAATGATTTAAATTTTACATTCAGATCCGTTTCTTGCACTTGCAATTTTTACTTGCCTTACAATTGGCCACATGCTTGAAGCCTTCACACACCAGTGGAACTATTTTATTTTCGCTAAAAACAGCATTATTCTTCATTATTATTTATCAAGTAAATCAGTCCAGTACAAATACAAATCAAGCATTGGCATTTCATGTCTCATACGAATATTATAAACTACATATATATTATTATCAATATTCCGTTCCTTATTTGTTTGATGTGATTGCTGTGATAGAGCAGAAAACAATATTGACTACGGTATTTTCTTTGTACTCTTCTCTGCGAATGTTTTTTTTTTTGTTTTGTTTCGATTTTTATTTTTGAACTTTTTCATTTTTATTATATGCAACGCTCCGGAAACTCATTCAACAAACAAACATTTTAGTCCTTTAAGGTAAATACTTCAAACAGTATACTTATATATGTATTTGTAAATGAAAAATTTTCTCAAAACATTTAGGCAAACAAATAATTAAATTATACAATACTCATACTTATACATATATATACTCCATATCACACATACTTAATTGCATATATACATAATCGTAACATGTATATAACGGCAATAATATTGAATAATATGCCCACACTTTTAAAGCATGCAAGGGTTAAAGATAAAATAAATAATTTTTGGGAGCATTTTGGGGAACAGTATTCATATCGTTGTAATTCAAAGCATGACAAAAGCAAGTACTCAAAACATTAGCTTCAGCTCAATTTTTGACATTTTACAATTGAAAATTTTGAAATTTTTTAAGAGACTAAATTCTCATGGTCTAAATGTCCTAAAGATTCTAGTAAATCTTTTAAAAAAATTAAATAGAAACGGTTATTAAAAAAGATTTACCAATACGTGAACGTGAGCGTAAACGTGACCTTTAGAAGTTTGATATCAACCGAAGGGTTTATCTATCACTCAGTAGGTACGCGATTCGACACTTGACACTTGGGCGATAATATCAAACCTCCTAATGTACTTCTCGCATGATGAAGTTTACTATGTTATACAAATATATACATTTCAAAAGGGTCTTGAAGCCACCACATTTCGAAGAAAATTTGTTAGTAATGTCTCAGAGTTGTATTTTTATTATAAAATATATGTATATAAAGTGTACTCGTTTCATTAATAGATTAAAATATCAAGTATTTTCGCGACTCATCTCCAAATAGGTTCATTTCAGTAAAAGCTTACACAAAATACGTTCTTAGATTATGCTTATTATATTTAAGAAATTTAATAGAGATTTTGCATGCAAGATGCTTATATTTCATTTATAAAATATACATATACATTTATATACATATATAAAAATATGGGTCAAAGCACTCGTAATTATACGAATGCATCAAAGAGTGACCAGCATGCGACAATCCAAATTATCGCCTCGTCTGTTTGCATACATTTACATTTATTGCATGATATTTTATCACTTTATTCCTAAACCAGCTGATATGAGTTTTTGACTTGTTTTTCTGGTTAAAAATATTTAGTTAATATTATAAAAAGTAAAATACATAAAAGTGAATGAAAATATTTCAGATAGAGTCGTATTTTTTTTGCATTTCTACGCATTTTCGATATCGCTTTTAACATTTCCATGACGAATATTATTCACAGTAAGACTTGCTTAACTCAATACAGAAATATCATTCACATAGTTCCTGTTAAAATTTACTTCCAATATTTTGTTTATACTATTCCGAGTATTGTCTAAAAGTTATTTAATATTACGGCGATACTGACCCTGACATTCGAATGTTAAGACAATAATATATCGGTTATCGTTTAAATATATATATCTATAAATGTATATCTACAAAATGTAGATAGATACATCTCAAGTGGTGTTACCATACATCCTTAGTGTCCTCTTATTCTAACATAAACTTCGTGGCTTACAACAAAAGAGACACTGTCCAGAAGAGAATGTTGTAGATCAAAATTGTTGTTTAATGAGAGAGAAATCTGCTTTTCCCCATTATTAACTGAGCTAAAATAAATCGAGGCCTTTAAGTTTTATAAGAATTTATATACATATATATGAGACAACAAGAATATGCCTTGGAACATACGAACATGATTGCCATGCATGATCTAACTATGCAGTTCTCATATAACCGTATGCATGTACAAATACGTGTACATATGTATGTATTGCAATGTATCGGATTTTTCTTTTGCGAAATGTGAATTTTTGCCTTGCTTGCCATCAACCAGCAGAGAAAAAACTAGTAAAACCAAACATGAACACAATTAATCCTAATTATGCATAAATATACAAAACATTTAGAGAAACAACAACATTGTGTCAAAACAAAACATTGCACGAAACAATACATACTATAACCCATATAGATACTTACGTACATAAATTTATTGCAAATCGTTTAGAACCAAACTCAACATACAAAAGAAATATATTACAGAAAAAAATAAACAAAAACCACAAAATATTTTAATTGCATTTCAATTGATTGTGTATTTTCTTAACGTTGTCGGCAACTCGTACGCTGTTGGCAAACCTCAAACTCTCTCTCTGTGTGTAACGACCTTAAACCAAAACATAAATGTTTCTGTCGCTGCTCTGCCTGCGTTCAAACTGTCGTTTGACACAAAAACCAAAAACACTACCAATATCAAAACTCATTATCACAACAACAACAATTCGCAAAACGCTTAGTTGATGAATGTAAGTATGTACGAAATTTGCAAAAAAAAAAAAAAAAACAACAAAACATTTAAGTAAAACATATGCTTGAAATAGAATTAAATTACTTGACATTAAAACAAAATTATAAAATTAAATTGCAAAAGGTACTGAATATACTATAATATGTAAATGCCAAAATTAAATTACTGTTCTGATATTGCATTATGAAGTGATCTGTCTAAATCTCAATTAATCTATAAGGCATTCTTTCTTATATAAAACAAACATATATCTGAACATACAATTTGTGCATTTTTGATTTCTTCAAGTAATTCTATTTTCCACGCCACACCGGGGAGGACCGAGATACTCCTTCTTTTGTATTTTATGAAGTCATTGTAATTTTGTTTCATTTGAATAAAGAGCGCTTAACTTCTTTATATCGAAAAGCTTAGTCGCCTGTCGATCCTTGGGTCTTGCTAAGTTCCAAGCAAACATTACCACATATATCTCTTAGTACTTAACGGTAAATACAAACGTCCCAAAATCGGGCAAAATATCTTTCCAGTAAATATTTTAACGTATTTCAGTCGTTACTCAATTTGAAAGGAGACTAATTTTTTCATCCAACAGACAGATATCTTTGAGAATTTGAGTCTATCTCTTTTCTATTGTTCTTTGATCCATATACGAAATTTAAAAAACTTTCTAAAAGTTCTGTGATAGGAGGATCATGGAAGACCTCTTCGATGAGATTTGTTTATTAGAAAGCTTCTTTATTGCGATCGCAATCGAAATATGGCCAAATTTTAATCCTTCAGCAAATTTCAACCGATTTAGCGTTCTTTCATTCTTGTTAAAAATCAATCGATTTTGTATTAAAAAAATTGAAGAGAAAATAGTAAAATTATGAATTTGTCTGATTCAAACCTCCGGTAAAGAAACATTAATATTAACAACTAGTATTTGTAAAAACAACGGTGTAGAAATTTGCCACAAACTATTAAGTATCTAAATCCTTTTCGTCAGGTTTTCGAAATATTCGTTATAATTCATATTTACAGCAAATATAAAGCCAACAAATAAAACTACATATTTTACATTAACAAATCTGTTAAAACTCTACATATATATATGAAATAGGTTATTTACTGCAAATCTTTGAAATAGTATTAATGAATGAAATACACCGCATTAATTCCTTAAGTCCATTATCCTTGACTTAAAGCACGCCGAATTACTTACCACCTGAACACAACTAACAGACATTTCCATGCATACGACTTACATATATAATCATTATATCGGGTAATCATATTTATAGCGGTTAATTTTAGCATTTCACTTCCTATATACCACATACACATACCACATATACTTTTATGCTATGATATTGGAAATGATTTAAATTTCCCATACTTGTATTTGTGTCCCGCTCTTAATAATCTCTCGCAATTTCATCTAAACTATATTAGTGCAATAAAATGGGCTTTTATATGCTCTATTAATACTAGTATTTATACAATATATATAAAAAAGTTCTATGTATATACATATATATTTTTTGAAATATATATCCACTTGTATTCTATTCTTATAACCAAATTTCAACTATTTTGAATATATTTGTTTGTATGTATATAAGTTAAACTCATCTAAAAGTTTGTAGGTTCGCTGAAGCCTTCCTAATTTGATAAATCACATATTGGCATATACGTACATATAACTATTTTGCTTATGATTACTTTATACAACACAAAATGATTGCTTGATACATACATATTCAAATATTGTACAAAAACAAATATCTGTAAATATTAATGTTTTTTCGTTATTATTTTCATCGTTTAGGATAATGAAAACGGTGCTCTGCGCAAATTTTATGACGTAATTATGGATAACGGTGGCGAGGTGCTAACTGATATTAGCAACTTGGGTGAAATTACAATTTTGGCACCTAGCAATGATGCTTGGGAGGCCAAGGACGTGCAAAACATAATAAGGTGAGTTATTTTTTTCTAAAGTATCTACATACATAGATTTGTAATAAGAGGAAGAATGTACTGTAGCGTGGTCTTTTTATCACTATATTTTTTATTCATAACATTATGAAATTTATTTTTATTTTATAGAAATCGTGAGAAACTGCGTGACATCTTGAATATGCACATTATCAAGGACAAACTGAATGTAGAACGAATCCGCCAGAAGAACAAGAATATTGTAAGTAAATATTATAATAACGCACATATATATGTATATGAACATTTTTACATAGGCAAATGTTTGTAAAAAACTAAAACAAAAGCAATTCCTCAGAGAGACCATTTTATAGAGTATAAATTAACACTTTTTCAACTTGAATGCACAATTTTCGAAGACAAAAGAGTATTTGTGCTTGAAAACCGAAAAAATAATGCTGCCATATACGAAAATTATTAAACCGCAATATTAGAGTAAAAGTATTTACAATTTATTATAAATTTCATTAAATCCTCCGTTTTCTTTACAGATTGCTCAGGTGCCAACTGTCAACAACCGTACATTTTTGTATTTCAATATCAAAGAAGAAAATGGTGAAGAAATTATAACTGTTGAAGGTGGTGGCGTTAATGCTACTGTACTACAAGCGGATGTCGCTCAAACTAACGGTTATGTACACATTATTGACAAAGTTTTGGGCGTTCCTTATACAACTGTGCTCGAAAAACTCGAAACGGATCCTATGATGAGGTAAAAAAATTGGATATATTTTATTAGCGGGACTTTAGAGGAACTTTTTTTTATTCCATCAATTTTTTTGAAAAAGTATTCATGTTATGGTCTATCTTATTTACTAAAATTGAGGAAAGACTAAAATATTAAAATTGTAAGAAATCTTTGGAAATTGTATCTCGAATATTTTATCTGTTTTTTGCAACTCTTTGGGGACTTACAGCAAATAGTTTTCCTTAGATTTAGAGGTTCTAAAATTTTGAATCTTTGATTTAAAACTTACGTTGAACTAGATATTGAATAGGTAGTTCTTCATCAAAAAATCGACTGATCCCGCCCGAATTACGATTTCTGTTTAAAATAATCCGGTACGTTTCCAAATGTTGTTAATTGAGAAAATAATTGTATAAGACTGTTTGGAACATGTTTTTTTTTTACTCTTCCAGCGATACTTTCAAACTAGGTCAATTCTCTGCATTTAATAACCAATTGAACAACACTCAACGTCGCTTCACCTATTTCGTGCCACGGGACAAGGCTTGGCAGAAGACCAAATTGGACTACCCTTCGACACATAAGAAACTCTTCATGGAAGACTTTTCCTACCACGTAGGTTCAATACCTCATGGTACAGACATATGAAGTTGAAAGTAATCAAAACCTTTAAATACTTTCAGTCGAGGTCAATATTGGAACGTCATTTGGTGATTGCCGATAATGTGTACACGATGAATGATTTGGTAGCCATGACAGCTGCGTCTGGTGACTCCATTTTGCTGCCTACCTACAGGGATTCATTGAAAGTTAAAGTAGAAGAGGAAGCTGGACGTAAGTATAATCCATTATTCCATTCCCATTCCCCATAATCCATTACTTGAAATATTTATAAGAATATTTTAACCAAGCACAATGGACGATATACTCTAATTAATATGAGAGAACAATGAATCTATGTTTTAGCGCATTGTGTATTAATTCGTATTAGTTTATAGTATTATCTATTGTATTATTACTTACAGCAAACTAATTGATAACATTAATGACAAAAATATTTCATTTCATTTTCCAAAAACCGAAATATTTCCGCTTTATTTGCTTACGTGAAGATCTTCACGATGAATATGCTTCATATGAGTGGACTGGTGAGTGGTGAGACCTTTGAAAATTGCCCGCTGCAAATTCACTCATTTATACATCAATTAGTAATAGCTGTTTTTTGTTTGACATCTTTGCGTTCTATTTTGTACATCATCACCGATTTTACTTCATAATTCGATGGTTATAGTCTTCCACTCGACAGTTGTAGATTTTGGTGTTGAAAATAGTCATATTTTGTAGATTTTTCGTGTGCTAAGTATTATGTACCTTTATATTTGATTGGATTATTTTAACGTGTTTATTTTCAAAGAAAGTCTCTAATTGTGCACGAACAATATTTTCGAGAACTTGATAAGCCCTGGATTCAAGAATCGCAGAACCTGTTCCCGTGAAGAAAATTTGTGCAAAAGCTATTCGTTTGATAGACTCGAGTTTGGCTAGAACATTTGCCAGTTCGATTAGGTTCTTAACTCACACCTCACTGAATCAAGAAATTTTTGTGTACTACCGCTAAATGTTCGTGAGAACTTTAAGGCTGAGCACAGAGTTACAGAAGAGAAAGATATTTAATTATAATATATACGAGCTTTTCAAAATCTGTACTATGTTTTGGATCTACAACAAATCTATTCAACACATATTTCTTAAACTACATGACCAATTATAATAAAATGGTACGCTCTATTTTTTAGAACTGGCTCTTTAATGACATTTTGTACCCCATTATCATATAATATAGACAACTCCTTCTCTTTAGCCGACTAAAGTCAAGATATCCACATGTACTTATCTCTCCCTTATTTTTTGTCATAATTTTAAATTGTAAAAGTTTATACCAAATGTAAATGTGTGTAAAATACATTCAATATAATTTTTGCCATACCATATACTCATGCGCATTACCTGGCTTTTAAATATTTATCGTAAAATTTTTGACATGAATTTATATAAAAGATTATATTTACAAAAATCCTCTCTTATTTATAGGTTATATAATCACTTGGAATTTCAAGAAGATTAACGTTTATCGACCTGATGTGGAGTGTACCAACGGTATAATACACGTCATCGACTATCCCATGCTGGAGGAGCGGGACGTCGTCGTTAACGGAGGTAGCTATCCGTTAGGCACTAACTTGTGCATTCTCTTCTCAAATATCTTCATGATAGCAATAGCGAAATTTCTTTTCTTAAATAATTAATTATGTATAAATTAACTTACAACAACAAAACAACAAAAAACCAAGCAAAAACTCAAAAAAGAAAATCAAAAAAGTCAAATCGAAAAAATAGAAAACAAAACATGCAACAAAGTGAACATACTCATACAATTAAAGTTCATAGCCAGCAAACCTAGCATCACACACTCAAACACCATATTTGCCTGCCACATTGTGTAACATACAGATCACATGACTCACGCGTTGCACATGTCAGAAAGAAAAACCAAAAACCAAAAAAAAAATTCCTTCGATATTTGCGGCTGCCGGCGAGAAAAAAAAAACAAAAGAAAAACCCTTCGTGTACATTTCAACTTTGAATACAGCCTAATTTTATACACACGTATATATTGAATGTCCGGCAACCCCACATCGTGTAAAGGAAATTAAAAAGTAAAAGTTCTCAGTTCACTCATCACACAACGAAACTCACATGTATGTAAATAACTTGTGACCAAAGAATTACATTAATAGTTGTGTGGCATGTCACCAGCACATCTTATATACATACATAAGTACACATTAAGTTTGCACATGAAAAATTAAAAAAGTGCAGACTGCTTTCCAGCTAAAAAGTTTTCGAACCGTCTTCATAAAACATTTTTTTTTTTAATTTGGATTTAATAGTTTTTTGTTTGTCCTCTTTTTCGACTAATTACTTATTATTCAAGAAACACAGAGAACGCCTATAAGTATGCAACGTCATCGGTGTGCTGTGCGAAATCATTGTAAATTAGCATTGAATGAGACGGAATTGTATGTGCTAGCTAGAATTTAAATATTGTAATTATGTATATTTACTAAATATGTAATTCATACAGAGCATACAGTTGTTTTTATTTTTAATCCTTATTATTTTTAATAACTTTATTTTTTTATTTATTATTTTATGGTACTTTTTAGTCACTTGCGCGCATAAGTAAATATGTGCGCATACTTAAATTGTAAAAAAGTTGCCTTTATTGTGAATTGGTTGCTTTAAAATGAAAATAAAACAAAAACAAAATTAAAAATAATAAAAAAAAAGAAATAAAAAGTTGTAGTTTTGCTACCTGAATTTATGTAGCTTTTAAGTTAATTTAATTTGTATATTCAAAAACACCTAAGATTTTAATATAATTTCTTATCCAAAAAAAAAAAATTATAAAAAAAAAATTTTCATTAATATTATACTTAAACTAACTAAAACCATTCTCAAATAAATATTTTAATATAAGATAATTCAAACTAATATGTATCAAATTGCATCTGAAAGTGAGTAAAAAGCAATATTTTTTCACATCATCACATCATACATCTATTTTAAACATATTCATGACAAAAAAATTTTATGTCTCGTTTGTGTCGCTTTTCGCGTGCCTATTTTCTATTTTTAAAAACATAAAGATTAACATGCGATACTAAAACCATTAATTTCTTAATTCCATGGAAGTTTTCTAAATAGCATTCTGTTCATGAATCAAAAGTATACATACATAAGCATAAGTAATCACTATCACTACTTTTTAAGCATTTTCAGTAACAACACAACAAACAAAAATTTATGTTAAAAAAATCATCAAAAATATACATACATATATAAACCAAACTGCCGAAATCCCTTAAAAAGATTACAGAAATTTGAAAAAGAAGTATATTCTTAATTAGCTTCTAGAAATGATCACAGGAATTTTCAGGTTAACGCCTGAGCCAAAGGAATGCATAGTTTACTAGACACATGTCACTCATCAACGCAACCACTCATTTGGTAATTTTCCGTAATTTTCCGTAATTTTCCGTAATTTTAAACGGTTCACAAATTTCATCAAACACAGCTATATTTTTATATAAACCATAAACATTTAAAGATTCATTAGATCGTACATATGTACATATATTGTATCATTCATTCATACATAATTACTGCAATAATCTTCATTGTAAAAACTCGCCTTGCCTGTATACTTGTTGAGTGAAGAAGTAGCAACAGCAAACCAAATCCAAGTATGCAAAACACCAACAGTAGTTATTAGAAAAATATTTAAAATATTATAGTAGTAGCTCAATAGCTGCAGCACACCTGCTAATTGTGTATATTCAACCATTTGTATGTAGTTAAAACAACAACATCAAACAGCATACATTACCACTACTAGTCTACTTGCAACCACATCTTGGAATGAATAGTAAAAAAAAATATTTTAATTTAAAATACCAAATATACAAATAGTTAGCTGTTACAAAAAACCAAAAACAAATATTCAACAACAACAACAAGGACTTTCTATATATATATGCTATAAACCTTATATATTTATAGGTTAGGCATTAACCTAGCAATCTTCAACTACTACACTACATACTCACATTATGTAGGTAATGCGCAGAACTATCTGCTTTGATGTGTGTACCATAATTATCAGATCACATTCCGAAACTGTTCAACATTCTTATTGGTTACGTTAGTGATTACGAATTTTAATTACTCTTCTATTTCTACTACATATGTATGTATGTATAGTATTGATATTTAAGTATTTAACTAAAGTTGAAATTACTGTTGTTCAAATTAAAATGAAATAAAATATAAACAATAATGAATATAATTAAATTTAATAAATTATTAAGTATTTAGTTAAGCATTAAATTGAAAAAAGTAAAAAACGAAAGCTAAAAAGATATTCAATGAAGGTAAAAAAGACGAATTAATTAATATGTAATTAAAGGACATAAATAAAAACCAATTATCAACTTCATTAATTTTGGTAGTTGATACGAGTAATCAACATTTAATATTGGTGTGCTCGCAGTAGACGCAAAGCATTGTAAGCTAAATAAAATGTAATTTTTGGTGTATGATGAGCTCGCTTTTTGAATTATGGTGAAATACACCATTTAATACTAGAAAAACATAAACATGTTTTTAAGGCACTAATTTTCTAAAAACCTTTAAATTGGCGAAAGGCGTGAAACTAGGAAGAATATTTTTTGATATGCTCAGAAAAAGCGTATGATACTTGAAAGAAAGAAGAAATAGAGAAATAATATATATAAAGACATGGCTAGATATTTTCAAACACAAAATTATGAAATGTAACAAATGCTCTTAGTATTGGCCACATTATGTTTAGACTGAACACTTATTGATGTGGAGTGCAAATCACGCACTCACTTCTCAGGCAGAACTGAATGACTAGGTTGGAGTGAGCGTCGTCTATCTGAATATACGTTAAGGTTATAGATTACAGTGCACCTCTAGGCAGAACAAATCAAATTTTTGAGCTTATGAGTAGCTAAGACAATTGTACGTATCGCGAAATATTGTATGTACGTAGATAGCGTAAATTGGAGAAACATTATATAGGAGACGTAGCTAAAATATCCGTCTTTCGGCTGTATTCAAAGTTGCATTTAAGATTATAATTCGTGTAACCGAAAAACATAAAATTTTCAAATAAATTGTTAGTTAAAATTGTGTGCATTAAACTCCTTGCCTTTCCACTTAAGCCTTGTCTCGAAAATTAACACTTTAAAAAGTTAAAAATTTCGTTTTACAATCAAAATGTTTTTCTTTAAATTTTAAATAACATTAACTTTGTTTGAAAGTTTAAAACATTTACGTAATTAAATGAAAATTAACGGAAACTATTATTAAGAGAGCAAGAATTGCGTTAGGATTGAAAAAAGAATACAACACTGACGCTTATATAAGCTTTTGTGACCTTCAAGCATACTCGTCTCAAACCGTGCAAATATAATAGCAGCAAAATTTAATTACAATAACTAAATATTTATTTAAATTATTAGATAAATGTAAAAAAAGAATAATACATTAACAACAACAAAAATATATTATACGTATATACAAGTATTTCATATACATAAATATGTATGCAAACTTATTGCTGTAGTCAGTAGTTACACGTTAACATCATAAACTCCTTCAAAGAAAATATTAAACATCACAACGTCCCGCCACTTTTTACACAAACACAATCATAACGTATACAAACACAACAAAAATGGTCCAAAAGCTATAATATTAGTAAAATATAGTTTGAGAGAAATTAGAACACCTAAAACACCGTTAGGTGGCGATAAGTCAAGCACTTCAAGTAAATATGTATCATTTTCGACACAGAATTACATAAGCACACTTCCGCCACCAGGACCCATAGCTGTACATTTAAACAATTTAACACACAAGCGTAGGATGTATATGTAGTGGTGAGGCGTGTTTAAGTTGCATGTGCGTAGCATTGACCGGGGTGCACAGTACTACACATTAGCAAATCGGTTCATTCAACTATTATCTAACAACAAAATTAACGTGTAACTAGTGCCTTACTAAAGTTTAACTAATTACCTAAACCATAACCTTAAATTCATATGTAAACATAACTTTAATTTAATGCATAACAAATACATATATATATGTTTTATCAAAAAAAAAAATCAAAAGAAAACAATAATTATGCCTAACACTTTGTAGTATTGCCAGCTTACAGAAATATGTTAAATTAAATTTTTAAAAACTGATAAGTATAAAATGTCTTGGGCATGTCAAGTGCTACTTCATACAAAAAATATAATGTATAAATGTATAGAAAATATATATACATACATACTTAAATAAAAAATGCATATACATTAAGAGAGAGAATATTTAAAAGGATTAAATTAATTATATTTTAGTAGTCTACTTAGATAAGCAATAAAAGCTTGCGTATAAATAAGAATCAAGAACCAAAAATTTATGTATGCTATTCACAGAGCAGCAGCCAGATCAGAGAATGTGAGTTAACATTAACATTCACTGGCTAAATAAAATATATTGGAAAAATGTTTGGTTAACAGCAACAGCAGCGAGTGTTAAACTTAATAGTAGAAGTACGCTGTTAAGAATTTCCTAGTGAGTTCAGCGAAATCTGCTGTCTAATGTTTAAACAATATTTTAAATATTCATTGCTTTTTCGCATTTACTGGCCCTTTCCTTCTGTAAATACTGTGTTGGGCATGAAAAATGCAGTAACGGTAATCGCGGCAATTTTGTTATAAACTCTTAAATCAAACCATTAAGAATATGAATAAATTGATCACTGGTTGCTTTGGTCAAATTGGACTTTATATTTATATTGGAATGATGAATTTATTTCCAGCAAATTTAATTTTTTTGTTAATTCAACGTTTAACAAAATTGCTAAACAGAAAATTTTTTAAAACATTTCGAGTAACATTTCCGCAGATTAAAATATTTCCTTAACTATTTTATTAGCATTATTTGGGAGCAATAAGTAAAATGCAATTCGATTACATATATAATACATTTACATATGTGCAGAAATACATATATGTATACATAAAAATAAGTTAAAGAGAATATACATGCATACGTACTACGTAGTAATACCTTACGCAGTCAGTGTAGCACGCCGCGCCTCCTTTAGTAAGCAGATAATAAGAAGTTTTAAGATTTTGGAGTATATGTATTAAAATTCATAAACAAATACACATGCATACGTATATACTGAAAACATACAAAAATACATTAGTACATACATACATGCATATATTTATGGATTAACTTATTTAAAAATAAATGAAAAGAAAAAGAAAAATTGAAAATGAAAATGAATTAGTATACACAAAGAAAGTTCAATGCAAAGTTTTGCAAAAAGCTGAAACAAAAAGAGAAAAAGAAACTTTCCTGATTTGCTGCTTAATTATCATTACCCAAGTACATATTACTTGCAGAATATGTCTCTTTTTCAAACTTTATGTTACAATTGCACCTTGGTACGAAAGTGACGAAATGAAAACAAAAACATATAATTTGTGTACACGCTTGTGAAATGACTAAAAGTGAACAAATATATAAATAAATAAGAGAATTTATAAATTCTTCAGAATTCGTTTTTTCGTCTTCCTTTTTTTGGAGTAATGCTACTAATGGTAAGTAATTACCCTTGTTAGTGCTGGTAATACTCTTTATAATTGAAAATACTATAAAACTTTTCACACGTTGGAAACATTTAAAATTTTTGCATTATTTGGAATTCTGAACCCTTGAAAATTTTTAAATTACCGAAACAGAAAACTTTGATGAAGTCTACAACAATTTACTATAGGAACGGAACAAAAACTGATTTCCCAGTTTTTAGGGAAATTTGACGAAATTTTTGGCATGAAATTACCCTTTTTTATTTAAAAAAAAATTTTTTTATGTAAATTTGTAGTAAATATATTTTTTTTACGGCCATTATATTATTCAACCAAATTCAAAATTGACATAAATAGCTGTAATTTTGATACGATGTCTTAATTTACAAACTCATATATTATATATTTAAAAAATGCATACATATAATTTACATTTTATATTTATATAAATTTTCTATATTTTTTTTATATTTTATTATATTTTATTATATTTATATTTAATTTTTATAATTATATATTCGTTCATTTGGGGAGGAACTGATTACGTAGACACATTTTGGAATACCTCACAAAGAGACAAAATTAATAGTGTAAATTGGTGTATTGGTGCACATCTGGCATCATCTGGTGTGAGACATACAGAAGAGATAAAGAAGATGTAAAAACAAAAATGTACCACAAAAGTTGTCGATGGTTTATTACACCCGATTACACACGTTTCGATTTATGCTTTGATATTTCACCAAAGGAAATGATATAATTTCTGCATAAAATTGTGGATAATCAGTATTTCAATGAGGTCAATACCTTTCGATAATTTTATTGTTAATGGTTCATTAAATGTCAGTAATGCTCAGGGTTATAGTAGTGTTTGCACAGACGTTTATGTTTAATGTTTTCCATTACAACATCATTTGTGTTAATATCCTAATATAAAATGGAACTTTCCCCACTCCGATCTGGCATCGCTGGCATTGTTTGAGCAAAACAATGAGAGAAAAGTCAGAGACATCGGAAAATTCTACTGGATAGAGGAAAATAGAGTGTTTGTGCATTTATTTTGCTTTGCGGTGAGCTGCAGGCGTTATAAAATGCATTTCCCTGATTCAATATTGGCGAATGCAAAAAAGTAACACAGAGTGTGCTAAAACATTCTTTGGTGCAGTGCAGCGGGACCATAACTGCATTCGTTACTACAACGGCGCTTGTTGACGGAGTCGATAGTGATAGTGTTGTTAATACAAGGCGGTGATTTAGAATTCAGTTTTTGCTTGTTGCGGTTGTGTAAGGAAAAAATAGAGAAAAACAAATATTGATAGCAGTCGCAGCGCAGTAACAGAGTTAGCGGCTGAGAGCAGTAAAAAAGTGTGTATCATTAAAGGGGACTACGTGACCTGCTGGCTGAAAACATGAGAAAGCGCACGTCCGACTATTATAGCTCGGACACGGAACAAATGGTGGCCAATGAGGATATAGGATCTAAAGTTCTTTCAATTGACGAATATCAAGATATATATCTGATGTGTCCGCAAACGAAGTTGACCTTTGATAGTAGTTTTAAGGAAGCAAAACATTTTTATGATACTGGTGATGAAGAGGTAAGATCATTTTTGGTATTGAGCTGTAGACAAGTTATAATATACATAACTAACAGGGCTAGGCAAACTAACTAGAGCTAGACATGTTGGTGGTGTAAGATTGTGTGTTTATGATTAAACATGTATACATAAAAGTAGGTCATGTATGATTTTCTAATCTGGCTTTATAATAAAGGATTAAACAAATATATGTTATACTTATGGTTATGTTGGTATGTATGGTTACAAATATATGTATTTGTTTCCCGATTCTGGGTTTTAAGGTGCAGCAATTATTGTTGAAGGAATGCAGACTAATATATGAGTGCAAATTGTGTCACAATATGTTCCGTTGTCTGACGCAGTTCATCGGTCATAAAAGAGAATTCTGTCGCAGCGCAGTTCATTGCGACGTTGACATATCTGAAGGCGATAAATACAATGGATTCTCCGTAAGTAACTGGCTCAACGTACTAATTATTTAGAAAATGGCGTTGATGAGTATTTAATCTTTTTTTTTTGTTTTCTTTATATACTTTTACAGAACGATGTAATGGTGACCAAAGAAATTTGTAGTAATAAAAATAGTGAATGTGAATCCGTTTTACAAACAACTGATGAGGCTGTGCAACAGACCAAAACACTTTGTGAAAGTAATGAACTTTTGGATGAAAATATATCTGGTAATTTTATATCAAATATTCTTAGTTATACATACATATAGTGAACATAACCTACATACACATAATAAATATATATGTATGCATATCTGTATGCATGATATGGTATTGGCGTGTTGAAGTTAGCTGGGGGTAGTGTTGGTACAATCTTTAGTGATTTTATTTGTGTGTAATACATGTGTATGTATGTATACAGACGTGCAAGGTATATATAGAATGTCATCAGCTTTAACAAGAGGTGCACTCATTATGCTCTTCGACAAGATTTTTGTGAAAATTGATTTTTCAAAAATGTAAATCTAAATATATATATTAATAAAAATTAATATTACAAAAAGCTTTTTATATAAGCGTATTTATTTACGAACATTTAATACAATAATTTGCCTTAAAAATGTTAAGGAATTGCGTAATGTTTACAAAAATTAGTTCGATCTTCTTCACATAAAAAGAACTATTCAGGAAAGAACTTATTTGATAATAAATGGAAAAAAGTATTAATTGTATTTTGCTATTAAAAACATAGAACCTAAAAAATATTTTACAGCAAATTATATAAATTATTTTAATGTGATGAAGAGGTAATGTGATATGTACGTTCATATTTTTTTAAGCAGTCGAATTATTCTTATATTTCTTTTAATTAAATAACATAGGTGTGTTTTAGTTTAGAATACTAGCTGAGGCTTCTAGAGTTTAAAACTTTTAAGCTATTAATTTCTTTTACTATTTTTTTTAGGAAATTGCACGAAACAGGCAGTGGAGCAAAATGAAAAGGAGAAAGTAAAAAATATACTACCCTGTCCTCAAGAGCATTGCATGTTGAATTTTTCTAACACCAAAGAACTTGAACTACATTTTTCTCAGGATCACACGTAAGTATTTTGTGCTAACACATCTCCGTCATATTAAATATTATTTAAAAGTATTTTTTTCCAACAGTAAATCTATGGTCTTTACATCTTTTGCTGAACAAAAAGTGGACAATCGACAACAAGAACTTCCTGAAACTTTGGTCCTTACCAGAGACAAGCGTTTCTCATCAAACAATTGTTATACCTGTGAACACTGCAGAAAAACCTTTGAATGTGGTGAAGTTCTGTCCACACATCTACTACATTGTCCAATTAAGCATAATATATTGAGCAAAACTCTTGCCTCAGGGAATATTGAAACTATTGCAGCAAAGCGTATCAAATTACAAGCGGTGACACCAGAGGAGGCTTTTAATGGCAAGGAAACACATGAGCTGGACCAAGAAATTATGCTATTATCTGATAGTGTTGCAACAGATTCGCAAAATGCTGTAAATGTGAAGCAGGAGTATGGCGCTTCAGAGAGCACAACATCAGGAAACTTAAGCGTTACAGCAAAGAAAAGGAAATTGAAGAATCGAAGGGTTTTCATAAGTGCGTGTAATTTACAAAATCTAATTTTGACAGTATAAAGTAATAATTAAATCATGTTTTTACAGATAAAATTATTGGCGATAAGGATGTAGTAGCAGGCGTTGAAGATGTTTCGCCTATGAAACAGGAAATTCGCATTGAAGTATCACGTACAGAAGGCAAAATTAAATCGGAATGCAGTGTTGGCAGCGATGGCAGTGATTTAGAACAAAAGAAATTGCTCTCCAATTGCACCCATTGCGGCAAGTCGTTTGAACGGCGTGCTGCCTTATCGACACATCTGCAACATTGTCCGGTGAAGTATAGCGTCATTGAAAAGTCCACAATTTATGGCATGAATACATGTTCGAAACGTTCGAAATTGCATTCGATGTCAGAGAAAACACCAAAAGACACACGCCAACAAAATGCCACATCTATTGTTGCCGAAGATCCTGATACCGATCTCTTAAATGAATTGTTCGCAAATTTGGGCAGACAAACTTTTGGCGTGGGCTTGCAGACGGTTACAATTGATCACGATGATACGACGGCTTCCGGTACTGACGATGCTAAGGAGGTGGATGACTTGGAAGAGGATGGACAATTGAATTCGCCGACTAAGCTGAATGATAATTTATCGTTCGATCAAAGTTTAACTGGTGTTGAACTTTCTGTTAGCACAACTACAACAATTGAAAGCTCGCCTGACGCACACGGGGAAGAGGACGCCGAGAAAAAGGGGTGTCGGCGTGTACGTTCAGCGCCAATGGAAAAACGTTTATTATGCCGTTGCAAGATCTGCTACAAGCAATTCAGCGCACTGAGTAACTTGCGTCGTCATATATCTATGTTCCACTATCGGGCTCAGCGTTTCGGTTGCACTTTGTGCGATTATCGCGCATTTCGACGCTACGATATTGTCAACCATTTGGGCAATACTCACGGTATGAAGGGGGATCCCGAAGCAATGTCAGTCGAATTTGTTTCGGAACACGAAGTAAACTACAGTCGCGAAGATGTTGAGGGTGATATTGTTGTGCTTGATGAATGCAGTGATGATATCAGTACGATAAATGAGTCAACTGAAGATGTTGAAAATAGCATTGAAACGAGGCAAAATTTTAAACGCCTAAAGCGTAACAAAACTATTTCGATCTCAAGTGGGCTTAATGTTACGTTAAATAAGCTTACAAGGCAGAAAGTCAAACGATCACAATCGCAGCATGAAACATGCTTGAGTGGTGGTGTTAAAACTCCGGCAAGGCGCCCGATACGAAATCGCATTAAACCGGAGAATAAAGACTTTGTATATGATCTCTCAAGTTTGGTGAAGAAGGAGAACAATGATGTGCAAAACGATACTACGCGCAGCCTAAGACGGCGTAATACAATGAATGTCGGCACAATGGAACCTGCTATGCATTGTTTAGAATCACTCCTCGGCCCCGCAGGTGATAGGGATCATATACGTGGTGCTGCACAGCGTTTGTCGGCGTCCGCCATAAGTAGCGGAGCGGCGGCATCTGACACTCAACCAGAATTGCCCGCGGAAAGGCCACAAATGCGTCAGCGTCTGATTTCGACGCATCGGCCGGACAATCATTCAGTACCGGTGATCGAAGCCAGTGAATTGGAAGCTGCGCGTCTACAATCCACACTGCTGGAGGATGCATTCCTTGAAAAAGTAGCAAAAGTATCGCAAACATCCTTTAAAATTAAGCCATTATTATCACTGCACACCAGCACATTGAATAGATTATTGGAAAAAGTCGACTCCTCGCTGCAACATACCAATGGCAAATCCTCGCTCAGCGAGACTTCGTGTAGTGATGAGAATGTCATCAATAGCATGCATATTTCCCCGCCGGCGTCTATTCCACGAGCAAATGCTCCACCACCCACGCCGCGCAAACGCATTTCAATGCTGGATCGCCTGCGAGACGATACGTTCAAGTACCGCGACAGTCTACTACGCTCAGCATTGGAGAACTAAGGGCGGAAATGTATAATTAATTTTCATAATTATATTTATTAGTCTACTTTAGATTATGTGTAATCAATTAAATTTTAGTAGTACCTAACTATATTACCACCACCTTCCCATACCCCCACACGCACATGAGCATGTTTATGCACATGTTGCAGCATGTTGTCATTTTATAATTTAATAGTCTGCTAGTTTCTTTCAGTGGGTTTGTTTTGTAAATTCCATTGCAGTTTTACGTATGTATGAGGTCTCAAATATATGTAGGTATATTTTAGACTCATACATACATACACATTTACATTAGTTCTAGTGTAATGCAAAGATGTACAATATATGTACCTTGTACACTCAAGCGAAATTATTGTTCATTATTTCGTGTGAGAGAAGCCTTACAAAATAAAATAATGATAAAAGATACAGTTTTTCATTCTTGTTGCAGCGTCACTGAATTCATTTCAGTTTGAGGTTTTATCGTAATCTTAGTGCAGGAGTTTCGACAGCACTTATTTGATTGGAGAAGTAAGTAGAGGGCTGTACCTTCTAGGGTTAAGCAAATAGTTTTTAAAACATTTCAATAAGAGACATTTACTCGCAGTATTAAATGAGTGTAGTTGTTGCAATAGCATACACCACCTAAATAATTTTTGGTCTGTCTTGATTGTTCATGTTGTAGTAAACGTTCACCAGTAATTTTGAGTGATACGGTGATAGTTCTTGGCCTGATATAAATCCAGTTGAATTTCGGTTACGAAGACTCGACGGTCGTGAGGACGTAGGCTTATTTCTGTAACGTACATATGTTCCACTACTTTTGCAGGTCGAGACTTGGTTGGATGCTAGAAATTGCAGTCTTGGAAAACGTTGCATTAAGAATACTCTTAGGGGTTAGATAACAGTTACAACAAAAGCGATTAAATCGACTTTAGCCTAAACTTTGCGGTGAACGCTCGTCACCAATGGAAACTTCTAGGGTTTTAAGTAGCTATCGAGATGAAAACTTTAACAAGGATAAAGTGCTTTCTAGAGCTTAATGAACGTTTATGAGAAGCTTTCTCGGGTCAGAAATACTCGTACACTGTTGCCATTGCTGTCGATACATCTATTAAAAACTTTTTAGTTTACTATGTAAACTAAAGTAAAAAACTACCTTAAAAAAAGTTTACTGTGTTTTTGGGTTTGTCGTGTTCGGAAATCAATTATGTGATCCACCCACACGAGTAGTCTCGCCGTCAAGGCACCCGCTTTCACCTTGTATACCTTGTCTTTTCATCAAATTTAGATTATGTTTTGATTCCAAATACATGATCCGGTGCATAGTAGTCTTGGACGAATGATAGCCTGCGGGATTACCCAAAAATTGCCTACAACTTGAACTATTGCTTTTATCGCGTCGTTGAGAATTCAAAATTGTTTAAAGACGAAATGTTATAAAGTGGCGAGTTTGCACAAAAACTGCAATTTCTTAAATTTTTTGGTTATCCGCACTGTCGCTTTCTAGTTGTTTTGGTTTTTTTTTTTTGCATATGCAATCAGCCAGAAGCCAACTTGAAATTGCAGTTGCTGCGTTGCGGCTGGTGAGAAGCCGCACCTACAGCCTTCAGGCCATTTCGCCAAGGACCATCACTGCAACACTTTTCATGTTAACAGCCAAGTCAGCAAGCCAACCGGTGTGCACGTGTGTATGTGTGCGTTCGATATCCATTTAAGCATTCCAATTGATGTGCTTGTTTTTGCTTCCCGTTCGCGCTGCAACTCACCAAACGCTAGCTGTTGTCAACGTTGTCTTAGTGGCCATCGCTTCTTGCAGGAAGCAGTGGCGAAATGCAAACTGTGTCAGGGTCAGGATAGGTCGATATGCACCAAACACAAAACAGCGCACCGCCAGTAAGCGCGCCAGAAGTGTACGATTGTGTGAGTCTGCGTGAATTTGTGTGTAAATGCCACTCAGCTGCTCAGGCAGTAGCTCAGGCTTCTGCTGAGGCATGGCTACCAAAAATCAATGCGCAAAAAAGAATAATTTTAAAAGTTGTATACATATGTATGTGGATAGATGCCTGCTAACGCTATAGAAAATGTAAAATATAATGGAGAAGAAAATGATACAACAAAGAGACGAGCAGAAGGTGAAGGAGTGTGCGGAATATTCTATTATCAACTTATAAAGTATTAGCAAATTGGTATATGATGAAAGGAAATTTATTATGTGTGTATATATGTATGTTGGCGGGGGCACATATGCATGTGTGTCAAAGAGTAGAAAAATGTGTAGGGATAAAGCGATTTGGTGAAAGGAACCCTTTTCTCTTATATACATACATACATATCTAGAGCTTGTGCACTTGGTGTGTAATTGAAAACCACTTTTTAAAATTAAATTGGAATACGCCATCGTTGACGGCCGTTAATTCAGTATCCGCGCAGCACATATCCCCACATCCCCACATCCTTACATATATTATGCGTACACATATGCCAGTATGTATGTATGTGCACATATTCTTGCAAGTTGGCATTGTATAAAATTACTTGTATGCAACTTCACCTACACATGCACATGTATATACCCACATATGGTAGCATATAATATGATTGAGCATTTACAAGCACAACAAACGCTGCAAAATAAATTTACCAACAAGATTTTGTCGAAATTAAAAACTTTGCCATAGTTTAATAGAACATGGAAAGTTCTGCAATAAGCGCAGAGAGGAATGCAAAGAGAAAGTAAAAAAAAAACATATAAGGTGGGAGTTCAAGTGGTGGCGAAGGCAAAAGCAATAGCTTTAGCATAAAATAAATAATAAATTTGATAACTAGATGAAAGTATATATGTAAATTAACAAATTTCTGTTCATTTGAGTTATCAGATGGTGTAATTTATATACAATGATAAGACATTGTTGGTTTATTTGAATAATACCGCCACATGTAATTTGACCTGGGATGTTGAAAACTGCATTTTTTTTGTTATAAAAAATCTATGTTATCGCCTTCAAAACCTACTCGCTTTTATAAAATGAACGCATACCAACAATGAAACCAATTTTCTTTACACTTGTTATGGTTCCCTATGGTATCATGGTATGGCCCTTTACTTCTATCAGCGAGTTTCTCAATCTCAAGAGGGTATTTAATTTTCGGAAACAGCAAAATGTAACAATTAGTAAAATCTGGTGAATTAGACGCCTTAGCGCTGACCTTTGTTAGTGGATTGTTGGCAGTCATCTATTTTGATTCTTGCGGTGTCATGGTTTATATTATAACGTCAACAAACTTGTTTTAGTTGATCGATAAACATAAAGATACGACAGTATCTGCTTTCCCATTAGTGCTGACATGATAATTTTCGAATATTATTTTTCCCACTTTTTCGATGTCTCCGTTTATGATAGAGGTGGATATATTATCGCATGCACAAGTTTCCGATGATTCCACGACCTTCACTGACTGCTTTATGCCACTGAAATATTAGCATTATTAGTGAAGTAGAATCATTATATAATTGCGAACTGTAACACCACCGGATACACAGAATTTGCTGCAAACGACTATTTTCATGATAGAATCGGTAGATTTTACTATAACTAGTTTAGACTAACTAGATCGGTAGATCGGCACTATAACTATTTGTCAACAACATCTTTGTGTTACTAAGTCATAATTTGTTACACCGCAGTACTTTTACGGTTGTAAAATGGCATTAAGAATTAAAAATGGACCTCTATGAGGTTTTTGTTGAAGAACATATTTTGAGTATGTGTATGTGAGTAAACCGCACCAAAAAAGTTTTAAGTGCATTGGCTTCGGTCTAAATAACTTCACGGTTCGACCAATAAACTCTGGATAGAATAAAGAAACAAAGCGGATGGTTCAAGACCAATAGATAGACCAATAAAACTTTATGAAGCTCAATCATGCCAGCTGTAGTGTATGGCGAAAAGGGTGGACCTCGTGCTCATAATTCTTATGGTGTTTAAAAGTGAAAAATATCTGCCCTAGATGTAGATATGTATAATCCTTAGCTTGGTAATAACACTAAATAATATAATTTTCCTGAAGGATATGGTGCATCAAATGGTTAACTTTTATTGCATACGTATTTTTCCGGATCAGCGTGGCAATGAATCACAACCATACAGCGATAGGTCCAACACTCTTAATTTCAGAAGGTCAAAATGTCCTTTGTCAGTGCAGATGTGTGAATGGTCGCGTTGACTTGGTGATGTGTGCATGCACGACTTTCATGAGCAGGAGAATTATGAGAAATTTCAAAATATAAAAAATGTACTTGCTAAAACCGTGGAAGCATTATGGTGTTAAGTTTATCATTTATGACACATCTAATCTAGTCCAGTTCATCGCGATCTAAATATCATCATTTTTTACAGTGCAGACCATTGCGACAAGCAGGATGCTTATGCTAGCCAAGCAGCCCGTTTGAGGAAACCCCTTTTATTTCTTTCAACTGTTTGTACATACAATACATTTATAATAGAGTGTGTATGAAAGTTGCAAATAGCAAAGTCGGTGCGGAACAATAACAATCAAGGCAAAAACACATAGAAAAATACGAAACATAACACAAAAACAAAAATAAAAATAAAACGAAGAAATAATACAGAAACAAGCGCAAAGACAAATAACATCCGAAACAACAATAACACTTGCAAATGAATGCAGTAAATAACAATAACAACAATTAAAATGACAAGGAGCCTGTAAGCATGTGGGCGTATATAACCTACTTACACAGCCATGTGAACATACCTACATATATAGATATGCGTGCATGAGCGCAAAATCACCTTGGACTATCAATTACATGCATACAATTCTATATAAACAAACTTATTCCAGCACATAACACTATATGAGACTGTCCGATGAAGTCACAAAGCTTAAGTGTGTGGCTATCACTCGGCAGGTAATGAGTTTGAAATACTCATAATCCAAAATTCATAAAAATATATAAATAATTTTCTCATAGCGGACGCTAATCGACAGGAAATATTAAACCTTCAAGCTTTTCGCCGGCAAGCGAAAGCTTTTTGGAAAAGTACAACAAACGTTCGGGGCGCAATTGTAAGAGAAACTCGGCCAAATATCCGCCTAGGTGTAATTGTCACTTTACTATTTCCATAATGTGTGTGTGTGTGTGTGTTAATGGAAAAGCTCAGACAATTGGGAAGCTTTTATACTGCTCTGTTCTGATTCATGCCGTTCCATTTCATTCATTTTCGGGTCTTTTCGCGCGTTCCAACTGTTTTGTTATGTCTCAGGACAATATACGATGCTACAGGCGCGCGTTTCTCGCTATGTTTGTGTAAAGGTAGGCTCGTACACGAATACAAACACATATGAATATGTTATGTACATGCATATAGAGTTGGGGACGGAAGGGTTGTGCGGCTGTTAAACTACGAAAGGACATCCTCGTCATGAAAGGCATGTGCAAAACACGTTAAAACGACAACAACAACAACAACAACAACAACAACAACACTTTAATTGCAGCAAAGCTCCAGCAGTGCTGATAACATGCTGTCACAGTTACTCGCAGGGGTAAGGGTACGGAGTTGTGGCTGTCATCAGATGTTTTCGGGTCGTTGCCGCCGTTACAGAGAGGACATTGAAGGACGAGCGCATCATCGGTCGTTATGAAAACGTACCGAAAGGTGCGTGCGCGAGTGGGGGCTGTGTGGTGGTGACAAACGGATGAAACGGATGGAACGGATGGATGAATGGTTAGTCAGGCGGCTGAGAGGCGACCAAAGTGTCTGTTTTCTCTGTCGTTATGCAAGCATACATACACATTTATAGGTGTATACGTACGTGCTGTTGTTGTTTGTGTGTTGTCTAATTCACTGGATATGCACTGACTGACGAATTGGTTAGCAGATAAAGGCATGAGCAGATAAACGGACATTGTTGTTGGCAGGAAGACTGCGGTTATATACTTTTATTGTTCAAAAACAAAAACTAACAACAAAAACACTACAAAAAATAATAAAATAAAACTATAAACATACGTGTGGGTTATGGTAAAGGTTCCGACTATTGGTGGGGGCGGGCGTTATGCCTAAAATAATTGTTTGTGGTTGCGGGTTTTGATTAACACGAGAGTGGTGGGGCTTCCACGGCGAAAGTTTTGAAACACAAATCATACGTACTTATAAATATATATATGCTGCTTTCAAGGCTTTAGAGGCCAGAAGAGTGCGCGACAAGCGCAAGAAATCAAATATTAAGAGATGGGCGTTGGGTGGGTGTTTGATTGTTTGGGCGCCTACACCTACAATCTTTTAACAGACCATGCTGTCTGCCGTCGATTTAACACAGCGTTCGGCGGTGCTCGTGCGTTCGGTTCGCCTCTGTCTGCAGGACGCAGGACGAGAGCGTGTACTGGTTTACTTCGCCGTTTGCTTGGATAACTGGTTGTTTGGCACCGAGTTACTGCTGCTACTGTCAGTTGAGTTTCGACAGTACGTGTATGCAAAGGTGCGTCTAACGTTGTGACCGATACGAAGAATTTTGAAACGCGCGTCTGTTTGTCTGTCTGTCTGGCCGCCTGCCTGTCTCACTGAATGTCTAGCCTCGTTGTAGTTGTCCTTATCGACGTCGATTTTCGCCTTTTTTGCCTTTCGCCTCTATCGTGAAGGAAAGCGTTACGCTGTAGATCGCGCGCCTGTTCTTAAGGGTGTGTGAGTGTGTGTGTCTTATGCGAGCGGAATTTTTCTAACAACACGCTTGCACTAGCTTCGTTTGTCGGAGAAGAACGACAACCATAAACGATAATAAGAGTGGCAATAATAACCAACAGCAAAAATCATAAAAATACACAACAACAATAAACAAGAAAGTGAGAAGCCAAAAAAGGGTAGCAGGAAAACGAAAGGAAGCCGAGAATATCAAATTAAAAAGTTTTCTACAAATTCACACTTCATCACCTCTGCGACTAGCCACGCAACCGACCAGTCACTGAGTGATCTACTTGCCCAAACTGAGCGCTACCCGTGCAAGCAAAGGACTACTAAACGATTTCGCCGCAGCAGAACGCCAGTAGCAACTAGGACGCTTTGTCTGTTTGTGGTGGCCACACAATAACCACCAACTACTCTACTAACACAGACGGACAAGCTACCTTATCTATCCACAGCTATTCAATTCATTCCGAGTCTACATTGTAAACGCTGTAATAATCGTTACGAAGCGCTACTGTCTACGACGACGGCGTTGTGGCAAAGCCTTTAATTGACGACGAACAGCGGTTGGAGCAGCAACAACGACGAGCCGCAACAAGCAAGGCGGACGAAGGAGCGTACGAACACAATTTGCAGAAAAGGCGTCAACGTGCTTGTCACACTCAGCGCGAGGCACCCGCAGTGACTAGAACACAAGGCAACCCCGAAAGAAGCAAAAAAAATCGAAGCAGCAGCAGTAGTAGAAGAGTCAGAGTCTGAATCAGAAACAGCAGAGGCATCTGCAGCAGTGGTGGTATCAGTAGCAACACTGGCCGTGGCATTTGCTGCCAACAATAAAGAGCTAGCTAGCAAACAAACAAATTAAAACAGTAGACAATAGCGCCAGCGAGCTATCAGTGGTAGCAGCCAGTAGCTTAGCCAGCAGAAGACGAGGCTGGCGTCGACCACTACCATTTTGACCACTGATAAGAGCGAACGACCAGCGCGCAGTGGAGCAACACACAGCAAAGGCGCACAGTGGGCTAAAGAAGACGGGGCAAAAGAAAGCAGTAGCGCTACATTTTTTGACGATTATCTCCAGCGCATTCACCAGTGTCCAGAGCTTCAAGGGATCGCGTAATTTAAAGTGAAAATACAAGAAGTAGAAGCGTCACTTGACGTACCGTTTACTATTTAAATAAGCGCGTTTTCGCTTAAAGCGGTTCCATTATTTTCGTGTTATTGCTTTCGCTGCGCCACACTTTTTGAGTGACATTTCAGTGATAAACGAGCATTTCATTATCAGTCTTCATTAAAAGCATCCGCAGCAGCTTGATAGTTGTACTTCCACAAACGAAGTAGCCAACAAAAGTGTTGTTCGCAGAGGAGTAAGAAAAAGAAAACATTTTTTTTGTAATTCATATTATATTGTAGCCGTAACCACCCGCACGCGAGCGGATAGCAGAGTCATTGTCGTCGCTGATTTACTAACCGTGACATCATTTGCGCACAAAGCAACTCTAATTTTTACAAAAATTGCAATCACAAGAATATTATACACACATATACATAAAGAAAAAAAAACAAAAAAAAAAAAAAACAACAAATTAGTGGAAAGCGGCAATTATTAAAAAAAAAAGTTTACGTGAAAGACCCAACCTATTATCAGCGATAAAATAAAATGCAAAATTTTCTAAGCTGAGGAAATTTTTAAGTAAGCGTCGATACAATTCCATTCAATTTCGATAAACGAGAGACTAGCAAACAATAAACGAAACACCTGAAAGTAGACATTAAAGCTGCCAAAGATGTTCTCCATGTGTTCCAAAGTGAAGCCACGAAACTCAACAGTGAATACACAGCAACCAACGGGTAAGTACAAGTGAAAGTGTTTTTGGTGTAAGAGACCTTGGCTACTGTTTTGGGTTGGGCTAGGAGGTTGGGCTAGGAGGTTGGGCTAGGTGGCAGGGGGTGGCCACAGCAGTACAGCGCTTTGCACGAATATGTAAACATATTTGTACAGTGGATTGTCGGCTAAGTGAACCAGTGTTACAGTAAAATTTTATGGGATTTATTTTAGAATTGGAGCTTTCACAAAAGCTTAAAAGTGATGAATGGAAAAAAATTAGCAACTTTATAACAGGATCTATGCTTACTTTTAGGTTCTACCAATATGGATTTGAGTTTAGAAAGATTATTTTAGAGCTTTCGCTGACAATATCAAACTCAAATTGTTTTGAACAAAAGACAAAAAGTTTAATTACAGCTTAAATTATCAATAACGAGTGCTTTCAACCTAAAATAAATATTTTGTAATAAAATGTGTTATTTACAATCGATAGTGAATACCTTAGATATCATAACACCGTTTACTTTACTAAATAGTTTGAACCAACACGGACTACTCTGAATAGCTATAGAGTACTATGTATTCATACACTAAGTACTTTTCATACCTAAAACAAACATTTTCAGAATCAACGTTGAGTACTTTAATTCAGTTTATTAGATTGCATCATACAATGCTTCTAGAAAATACTGAGGCAATACAGTTGCTCTTGAGCACTTCCCCATATACATTAAGTAAGTATTGAATATTTTGAATTACCTCAAAACAAACTAAATAATCACTGAGTATTAAATTTACTTTATCGACTTTACTAAAAATATTTTATCGGTAATGAGTTAAAATAATAAAAACTGAATAAATAATTTTTAATCGAAACACAGTAAAATAGAATAAATAATGATTACTTTGAATGGGAGTAATTAAACGACGTGATTTTTTTTTAGCATAATTACAGGCGATAAAACATTTTTATAGCTTTCAAAGTTTGGCTCGCACTAAAATGTACAGCTTTTTATTTAATCTAGCTTCAATTGAACGCTTTCACTTGTACGTATTTCATACGCTTTACCGTACTTATGTGAACACATCACCTACAGACACCCACACGCACACAAGCAAAAGCATTATGCTGAGTTAAGTGCTCCGACTGTGTTGGAGGTGACGGTGCTGCTTATAAAGCTTCTCTTCTATGCCACCAATCCAAGACTTTATTTTTCTCAATGAATTCAACGACTCGTCGTGTTTTGGTGCGAATCACTAACACATGCAAACGAGCACGCTCGTACATTTTATTATACATTCACGAGTGTGCGCTGGATATTTTTGGGGTGTGGGGTTGGTATACATATATATTAGCGAGTATATAAAAGCAGTATATCTGCGAGAGGTTAAGTGTGTATAAACTGATTTTAAGGCATGAATGTGTTGGTGTATCTGAGTCCTTACTAACATTTTAAATGCTTTAGTTGATGCGCTGTGATGTTGATGCTGGACCAACCAACCACTCTTATCTGCTGCATTTATCGAGCACGCTTTAAAGTGCAGCAAGTTCAGCGTAGTTAGTGCAGTGTTCAATGCATACACTTACCCACTAACACCACTATGAACATTTTATGCGCATACATTTGTACAAAGTTCATTGCAAACATTCGTGAGAAAAGCTTGAGTCACTGAGGGTGCGTGTGTTGCGTTCGTGATTATACGGCATCTTGTGGATTAAAATTGTGTAGTTTTTGTTGTTTTCTTTTGACATTCAAATCAACATGGACCAAATATTTCACCCCCTTTGCACAAGTAATGACCCCTAAGGGTGCAAGTACCCTCGGGCAGTCATCCCAGCAGTGTTTAAGTATAAAATAAAGACAGTTAATGGCAGCAGCGAAATTGCAGAGAAAATAATGAAATGACATTCTGCACAAAATAGTAAAGCTACCAATTCAATTTGCCAGAGATGTGGAGTTTAAATTGCAAATTATTGCGGATTAATTTCACAAGAAGTTTTTTCTCCTTATTACTCCTCCTCCTCTCTTCTACTTATAGAAATGTCAGTGATCTCTCAAATTATTTATGTGTGTATGAAAATTGTTACAATTACTCGGATTTGTGTAATTGTAAAGAATTTTCAAAAATTCGTTTGGAACGTAGTTGGAGCAAGTATTTGCACGCATTTCTTTAAATCAAATTTCCCATCGTTTCAAGACAATCACATTTTTAGGCAAAACTCGAATTTATTATTCAACATAAATTCCATACACAGATTATAACGACACAATTTTTTTAAACGATTTTTACAATACGATTTATCTTTAGTTTTGAAATAAACCTCAGTCCCGGTAGGTAATTAGCCTTTTGTTGTCGCTAAATTTCTTTCCAGCGTGAATTCTTTTAAGGTCTAAGAAAAGAAAATAGTCGCTGGGTCATATCCGTAGAATACGATGGATGCCGAAGAAATTCGAAACAATTTTGCGATGAGTTAGTCTTACGGTCCATTGTCTTGATGATACAAAATTTTTTTCTTCAAACATTCCAGTAAGTCTATACTACATACATAAGTAACTCTTTATAGTTCTTCCAATTCCAAGATAATAGAATAGATAGATATAAGGGGTACATCGCATGTATTCCACTGCTCCAAACACTGCTCAAAATCAGTTTCGTTTTTCAATTAATTCGTTTTTGTTTTTTCTATTGTGAGCTCGCGCGGCACTCACTTAGCAGAGAGTTTTTGCATAAGGAATGCCAACGAAGGAGCTTTATTGTTTTACAAGACCTGCGATTAACATACGAAGACAAATGCGAATCAAATAAAATTTTCTTGAAATTGCTCAATTCTTTTTCGAATGGTTATCATATGGTCTTTCAAACATTTACAGCGTACTCGAGGTGTGAATGCATAAGATCAGCAAATAGCAGTTTGTAGGTATACGGATCAAAAAAGTAGGAGTACAAAAGAATCCGACAGTAGAATACTCTTTCGAAAGAATATTAGTTAATATGACTGCAATAGTTTAGTGTCAAATAAAACTTTAAGATCTTTATGGTGTAAGATGTGTGACACATTCTGACGTCTGGAGAATGACAGAGGAAAACATTTAAAATAGAAGTTGTGGCAGAGATCCTGCAAACCTTACAATATATTCGCTTAGGTTTACTTTCCCTATATTTAATATAATATGATACATAAAATAAATATAATATGGAATATTTTGATTAAACTCGATTTTATATCACAAATTCTAAATTTACCAACATTACATCTTTTTTATTTGGATAATGAACACAAAAATTGTGGGAAAGGGTTCAGAAATTAAGTGGAAATATTTTAAATTTTAGAAAATGAGTACGTAAGCAATATAAACTCTCTCTAGGAGATTTCAGTTGAATTTCGCGGATATTGTTCTAGACTAGTAATATGCTTGTTCGCGTTTCTCCTCTAGCCTTATGCGTCTTGGAAAAAGACAAATTGCGTAACTACTGGAGAGCTGTAGTAATTCAAACCCAATTGTAGAGCTTTGAAGGAATTCAGATGCATATATATATATCTATGTATATATCTATACAAAGTTTAACGCTTCTAAACAGTAGCGAATACATAGTTTCTAATGAAATCGTTTACATAAATACACAACTCTGCGTTTAAAGGATGCATAATCCACATCTTTCGTGGATATTATTTATGAGTAGCTCTTCAGGAGTGCTTCTAATCGCGAACGCTTCATGTATGGCTCAAGTTTTTGACATTTGATTTGCACGGTCTTAGCTTGATTATTTCGAGGTCACTGCTGTGCAATACTGAGGATTTAGCCACCTTTTTTACTCTTATTAGTATACGCCAGCAGACAGGCACGGCAACTCAGCGTAATCGTCATCGCCCCTTTGGTCATTCATATGAAAGCTTAAAAACTCATGCGGATTCATATGTCGGCTCATTGACGGACCCGGTAGGAATTGAAAATTTATCTTCCCCTCATTATACTTAATTTATTCAATTATTTTGGCTGCCGGGTGCGATTAGCTGTCAGCTGATGGCTGAGGTCGTAACGACTGAGGAATGTGTGCTATAATTTTGAACATTTATCTATTAACATATATATTTTATATTATAGCAAATATCACTCTGTATATGTGGACCCCTCTCTCTTGAAAGGGCTTCTTACCTATTCTGATGCTGAAGTTAATTTTTCTAGGTTTTCTAGGTTTTTTAAAGTTTTATTCACGGAAGCAAAATTAAAATAAGCTGTGTCCCTCCCAAAGCCTTTGGTTACGTGTGGGCTCTGGTCCAAGCGACTTTTAGTTACTGACTTGGTTTCCATGACCTAATAAAAACCCACGAAAAGAACTGCAGATGGTTCTTATGCGTATGAATTAAACAAAAGAGTTCTTCGAAATTAATGGAACAAATTTATAAATGGATCTACTAATCGGAAAATTTTCCTAAACTAATTGGATAACAGGAATTTATATTTTACATATGGGTATTTCGGTAGAAATATCGAGTTTTTTTGGTATTTATAATGCCTGACCAAATTTCACCACTTAGATATGATGAGTGTCTTGAATATTATCCACAGAATAGGAGGACCTACGAGCTTTGACATATGGATTTCATTAGAAATTGTTTAGATCGTTTCTTTAAAGTTCGAATTATAAATACATACATTTAGAGTTTTAACATTCTTCATCGTAAATTATGAATAGAACTTTTGCTTCAGCTGGCAACTGAACCATGTAGCTCATGATGGATATCATGTACCCAAATCACTCTGACATGGGAACCGACAAAATTAAAATATTTCTTTAAGAAAGGGTAATCTCTTAGCCGGCCTTTTCCACCTATTTCTAAGGCTACAACGAAACTTTTTTTTTGGTTAAAAACAAACTCATTGAAACGCCTCAGAGGTACATATATGTTACACACACACTTCGGTGAGGAGGAAAAAATAATTCAATAATTCATTTTAAACTCTTCCTGCCGCAAACTGTTTATACCTCTACTCATATCTAATTCAGGTATTCTCTACAGGCAAGTGCATTTCCCAAATGTGCATTCCCATCTATGTATATTTCTATGTACCGCAGTTCACTTACCGACAAGTGTACTAGCATTTTATGAATGTGTTTTGCTAAACACATGCACACAAATATTCACTTATTCAAAATGAAGATGTTTCAGTTGCAGTTTTCTTCATCAGTATTTCCCCAGCGTCCTTCAACAAGCGTTGCAGCGACACTTGTAATCTGTCTGCAGTCGAATCCCTCTGTCTCACATTCTCACATCCTGCCATTCCGAAGCTCTCGTGCAAGCTCGTCGCACATGAGCGATGGCATCGGAAATGTATATGTATGTGTGCATGTGTGAGTGTTTGCTTGCACTTGTGCGCGTTTGATGGCTCACCGTTGGGAGCGAGTGCAACAGCGAGGTGGTCGGGTCGGGTCGGGTCGGGTCGGGTCGTGTTGGGTCTGCTCTGCTGGCATCCATGGAGTGTCATGTGAAATCGTAAAACGCTTTTGGTATGAGCACAGGTGGCTTTTATGATGCCAGACAACCTAATGGATGCAAAGACGGGCGGAAAAAGGTGTGAGAGATGGAATGCAGCGTTGGCTGAATGGAAGACTGCTGGACGATTGAGCAAACGGACGGAGGCTTATCGACGAAAGTGAGTGCAGTGATGCACAAAACGTTTGGCAGAAAGCGCTTATTCGTTTTTCCGTTACACGCTTCATCCTCGGCGCGCCTTCCGTCAGGGCGGTGCTATTGCTATGATATGCATATGCAACTGTATACATATATATATATGCATATGTACATATTCCAAGCCGTAGTGTCAGACATACGTGTACAGACGCACGCATGGCAGGGTCCAAACTGGTGGACGAACAGACGTGCAGGCGTTTTGAGCTCGAACCTCGACGCGTAGGTGTATTCCATGCAACATTATACTTATGCATACATATGTCTGTATATGTATGTGCATGTGTGTTCTGAACTATTGCGGATCAAGAGCATGTAATTATTGGTAGATAAATTTTACCATAAATGATATTGGGTGACGCTGGCGCAGCGTAACAGCGAAGGATAAGCCAACGTCTTTCATATGTCCTTCTTATCCAGCTGCGGCGTCAAGCGCAGCTGTTGTTGTTCGCGACGTCATTATACTTGTGTGTTATATGTGTGTGTGTAATATGTGTGTATCTGCAGAGTAACGCTTCTTCTTGACTAACACTTGTGCAACAGCGTTGCAATTTAACTTTCACTGATTATTCACCACTTGATGTGAGGCGACGAGTGTTTGTGGCCAGAGCAGACAGGACGCAATGGTAGACGCGCTCGATTGAAACGGCTGAAAAGAATCGGAACGTAGCCGCAATTTGTTAGCGGCAGCGTTGCCTTCAAAATTGATACATTTACAAGGATATGTGATTATTATGTGGGTGCATATTAATTGAATCGAAATTGGTTGGTATCGCTTCAGTGTGCACAACAATAACAAGTGTAATTTAATTGCATAGCAATAATTCAGTGAAATGAGATTTCCAACGCTGATGTGGCGGAGCAAGGAAACAACGAGTACAAATTGAACTGATAGCAATGCCATTGAACATATTTAAACTTCCTTCAATTACACAATTATAATTTTTTTGTTTGTTATCTTAATTTCGAAATTCGAGGAATAATGTCTCACAAAACAAAACAAGCTCTTCGATTGTGGCTTAGAATCAGGAAAATTTTGCAATTATTACATATAATTAGTGAAAATTCCCAAGCATACAATTTAAAATCCAATAACAACATCGTTTAATGTCCTTTTCTGAATGACACCTCTAGCCCGAAATCCGAAGTCAACACTGATACTGAATTGAATTGAATATTTGGTTAAAAAAAAACGTTCAAAATGAATTGTCTTCTGTTTTCAAATGAACAAAATCCCTCTCTCGACGAACAAAACTAAAAGTCTATGACCCTCTCATCATATCAGTTTTCATCGAAAAGACCTTAACAACTGTAAGTATTGCAGTATAGATGCGCGATATTCAACACAATGTTAAATTAATGTCTTTAAAGGACTGATTTGTTGCCCGCGTCGAAGTATCGAAAATCTTGTATTCTTTTCCACGCTTAACCTAGTTGCATGCCTAATTTTTATACTCTCGCAACATGTTGCCAAAGGTATATTAGTTTTGTTCACCTAACGTTGTTTGTAACACCTAAAATTTATCTAGTTAGATGTAGACATAAATATATAGAAATAATCATAATGAAAAGACCATTTGAAATTCGAGTGACTGTCTGTCCGTCCGTCCGTCCGGGCAAGCGATAACTTGAGTAAAAATTAAGATATTTTGATGAAACTTGGTACACGTATTCTTTGTCACCGTAAGACGGTTCGTATAGCAGATGGACGCATTTGGACATCTGCCAGGCCCACAAAATGCCAATAATCGAAAACCGATAAAGTGCTATAACTAAGCAGAAAATTAAGATATAAACGTGTTATTTGATATAGAGGATCCTAGTAGGGCGGGGCATTTGTGGGTAAACATTTTTGAAAAAGTGGGCGTGGCCCCGCCACCCCATGGGTTTAATATATATATTTCTTGGAAACCGTTAAAGCTATATCAATCAAACTTGCTCCGGCTAAGGCATGGCACCGCCCACTTTTAGGTGAAATCTCATATCTCAAGAACCTCTTGACTGATTTGAAAACAATTTAGTATGTGACGTTATATTTGCACTCCTAAGTCACGCTTTAAAAATGGACGAAACCGGATAAAAACCACGCCTTCTTCTCATATAACACATGTTTAAGTTTCATCTGATCCTGTCACTTTAAAGTAGATAAATCGAGCATCAATTAAGATATTAGAATAAAGCTTTCCACGAATAGTACGTTCAAGATATGCCATCTCATGTGTAAAAATAGTCGAAATCGAATCATAACTTTTCAAGCCACCAGATACAAAATATATGGACCTTAGTGTCTCAGTGACTTGATACCATATATAACAATAAATCTGTATGATATTGTAATGAAAGTGAAGGATTGTCTTTCCATTATAATAATGTAACCTGGTGTCAAAAAAGGGGAAAATCGGGTAAATGCTTCCCCTAGCCACCATATTTAATATTGACTAAATCTTAGCATTTAAGCGAACGTGTAATATTGGAAAAACCAAGTTAAATGTCGAAAATGTGTGAAATCGGTCTACGAATTATCCCACCTCCCATATACTACATATAATGATTTTCGCAGAGCTATTCTAGCAGAGTTTATGCCGAATATGTCGGCCCCTGTGTGAGTTACCTTCACAAAATTGTGTGAAAACATATTCCCTAATATACTTGAATAATGATAAGAGTTAATGTGGTCAGTGCAAATCTTCCTCTATCCCAAAAATGCCCGATATAAGAATTCCCGACATTCCACCTGACTTTAAACCGTTTATGTTGGTCAATATGTGTGGTATTTTAATGAAATTAAGTGGATATGTTTTCTTAAACACAATGTGAATTCGCGCTAAATATGGAAGAAATCGGTCTAGATCGTGGTCTAAGCCCCTTATTCCTAATGTAATGATTTCCTTTTTTCTGGTTGACTTTTTCCTCATATATCTATTATTTTCAATTAAGCCACTTTGGTTGAGTTTATATGGCATATATCTTATTTGAGTTAATTTGATATATTTTAATATAAATATATCTGACACGAAGCAAAATATAACAATGAAAGTACATGGGTCTATGGCTGGAATATAAGTTAATAATATACCAAATATAATTGCAATCCATTCACGGTTTCGTCGAATAATGAATGTTAAATTCTTCCGCAACATTTTTTAATATAAAGTTATGCCAGCACCTGAAAATATTTCTCCGCCTCTGATCCTTGCATATTGCGAGAGTATAAAATATTCGGTTACACCCAAACTTAGTCTTTCCTTACTTGCTTCAATATGTATTTTACAAATACACATGTATTTCCCTATAAAACAAATCGAGAACTTCCCCATTTTCGCAACAAATAAATAACTCGAAAACTCTAAAGTTTATCTCGATAACGTAATGATTCGTTCATGTTTTTTTAACCCTTCCTCGTAAATGAAATATTTTTTTAAATTAAATAATTTTAGAACATTGACTTTCCTAGTATAGTTGTCAAACTTGCTGTCAATGTAAAAATATGTGCCTGGCATTTAAGTTCTGTGTGCTTGGCACTAAGGCAAATCACTAAGCAAATACTTACACTGGAGCATAATTTAAAAATCATTGAAAACTTGCCTTCCAACACCTCATCGATGATGCAAATTTCTGGCCTAACGGGCATGAAAATATCCATACCTTTTAAATTTTAAGTTCCTACTTACAACATTATGCCAACATTACGGTCAAAGCTAGGCGCTACAGGCAAATTGTTCACGAAATTAATTTTCTTTACTTTTAAAAAATTACCCCTTAAAAATTATATCAAAACTGCTCGTTATATATTTTATATTGTACTTTTCAGAGTGACAATTCCAAGTAGTAATTAGTAATTATACTCGTTTCACTCTCATTGCAGGCACAGTTGGGAAACAAATCAAAGGAGGATACTTGTTGCGTTACAAAAGTGAGTAAACAAAGGTGGAGTCCACATTAAAGTAATAGGCGATTCATTTTTATAGTACAGAAGTGGAAAAAATTTGCGCTAACGTGTCTCAAAGTGACTTAAATGCAAATTTCAGACTTCATTTTAGTATAAAAAAAAGCATGTCTATAAATGTTCAACGGCAACAACAAGCCAGAAGCAGTAAAAAATTGAAAAATACTTTAGTCACTAGGGGTAGCGCAATGTAATATGAGTAGAAGAAATGCTAGCAACATTTTATCAAATCAACTGATTCATGGCCTAATGCCACACAAATGACTTTGTACACATACATATAGGCATATATAAGAGTAAGTGTAAATGCAGATTGCGAATGAGTGGCAGCGCAGGGCTTTACTGCTTTGCCAACTGATACCACAGCCAAGAATCTCAAACCAAAATTACCAATCGTATGTAGATGTAGGCACACATTATTGCATTCTTCCTTTTTGAATTATTATTTTTTTTTTTCGTTTTTGTCTGTGTCACATACATTTTTGCAGGATTTTGCGACAATTTGCTAAATCAGCATAAGTGCAATACACATTGACATGACGCAGCAATTCCTATCCTTCCTTCCGACGCGCACAGACAATGGAATGAATTTCCAAAGCGCGCACTAAGTGGCAGCCCCATGGGGCAAAGCGACGCAATGCCGCATTTGGTTACACTGCCATACCTCTACACTGCTGCTCGAGCGCCTCCGTTTCCTCCACCACCACCCACATGTAGATGATGAGGAGGCTGTGCGCTTTGGAGAAGGCTTTTAACGGCTGTCTGTCGGTGGCGTTGGTGTTGCTGTTGTTGTCGGTGTCCCTGTCGTTTATGATGATGACATTGGCACGATTGCTTTTGCCGTTGCTGCCACTGCTGCCACTGCTGCCACTGCTGCCACTGCTGCCACTGGTGCTGTTGTTGCGACTGCTGTTGGTTGTGCTCTTGATGATGGCGATGATGATGGTGCAGATTACATTTGTAAGCGCATTTAAATTTTCAAGAATCTTAATGCCGCAAAAAAGGCGTTTGATACACTAACGAATTTACATACCAAGTCATATATATCACATACACACATACACGCACATACATATGTGGCATATTCTAAGCTCTCATGCGCTTCCATTCGTATGCATGCGGGTGTGTGTGTGTGAAGTGCCCACTTTTATGGTTTCATAATTTTACTCAGAAAAAGTTTCCCTGCCCCCAGCTGTGTTTGTGGATGGCAGTTGGCTAATATACATATGTATTGCACTTACTTCATACATTTAAACATATGTATGTACAAATGTCCGCAGCATGCCAAACATTTGAGTAGTCGCAATAATTACATTTGTAATGTTTTTTCTTGTTTTTGTTAGCAAAAGTGGTTGACCTTCAGCGTTAGGGAGTCAATGACAAGATTTTCGGCAATTTAGGTTCACTTTTTTAATACTTTTTTACTCTCCTGTAAATACATATCATCACTTTTTAGAGCAATTGCTGTGGAATCGTTGGGCCGAGGAATGGGTGGTGCTGTATGATGATTCAACAATGGCTTGGTTTACGGTAAGTTCGATTAACCGTTATGAAAAATTACATAGCTACATATATACATATAATATTTCACTGGCGTGTATAAGGTCGTAAGTTCAAAAATTTCAAATGCATTTAATCAAATCAAATCAGGACGAAATTGAATGGAATATATGTATTTTTATAGTGGAATATTTTGTCTGTTTGGGATTTCTAGGTATATTAGGATTCAATGGTAAAAGGCATACAACTGCAAACCTTACTCATCAGTATCTGTGTTTTTAGGTGACTGCTACATCCATAATCCATAATCTGATTCTAACATTTTAAATTTTGTGAGGAAGAAAAGGCATTCAATAAGCATATGTATATAAAGGGTGGCCCATCGCGTGTTTTTATTGTTTAATTTTGGTCATAGGTTGTTTTGAAAGCTGAAAATTCTGACAGAAAGTGACTAAAATATCTTTAGGAGCGAAATATTGCAAACATTCTCTGAGACTGAGAGGGTTTTGATAAGATTTCTATCATTGGCCCATTTGCCTGATATTGATTGTTTTCTGAACGGTAATTGAAGTCTTAGGAAGATCTCGGACGATATTTGAATTCAGCAGGATGGTATGCAATGCATTAAGTTTCGGGACAATTGTTTTTGTAATATTAGCAAACCATCTAAGAGCTGTGATTTTATGTTGAAGTTAATTATATACAAACAGTTAAAGTTCTTAACTCGAATATAGAAACAGAACAAAGGTTTTCGATTAAGCAAATTACATAAACCGGAAAAACTTATTTTAGTTCATGCCTTCTAACTATCAAAGAGAAACCGCTGTATTTACCATCGGGTAGAGAATGAGTCACACATTTTCATGAGAAAACTTTTGTCTTTAATCCAGTTTTGAGAAATTTTTTTGAAACAGCCCCTTTTAAATTAAGTGACGTTAGAAGGTTATAAATACTACTAAATTAGGTTAGAATTGAGTAATAATACCGTGAAGCTCTGCAATCTTTTCACCGCTGTCCGGACTGTTTTGTAATAAATTGTTTACTATTTAGATAATAAAATTAACTACGAAAAACTAACAGCAAAACTTCTACATATAGGAACCCGGCCGATCATCGCCAGCTGGTAAAATCCTTGTCAAGGAAGCACCCGAAATGTTGGCTATTGCCCACTGGACAGGGCAAATACCGCGACGTCCACCACTGCCCGAAGGCTGCAGTGTGTCACAGCTGATTGCATTGGGCTCGAGAAGAAAGCGTTCCAAAGTCTACTGGATGTTGGCCAAATCGGAACAGGAAGTGAGGTAAATATTTTTCAATTTCTCAAAGCATGTCTGAAAAGTTGTAAACTTTATAAATTTTGATTTAAAATGCGCAGCGACTGGGTTGACGCCATTACTAAGACGGTGAGTTCATGAGTATTCCATTATTTCGTATACATTTATTTTAAAGAATGTTCTAGAACGACTACATTTAACTTAAATATTACACTTTATCGCATTACCTTTCAGTTGCCGCCACCACCACAAATTGAGCTCGTTGTAGACAAGCCGCATCTTATGAATGTCTTACGCCGACCATTGGTGCGCATCCGGCGTAAGTTCCACCCCCTGTTTTAAATGTAATGTGTTACTATGGGAGAATATATTATTTTTTCATTCTAGCGGCCACTACGTCGGAAGTGAAACAGCGTAAAGTTTCGGCGCATAGAAGCAGCAGCGCTCATCCGGCTTTGGCCCACCACCGCACGTTCTACGTACAGGATCCGTTGGTGAAGAGCGATGCTGCCGTTGCCATATTAAGTAAAAAGCCAGATTCGAAGCCGGCTTTGGCCTGCGCATTGCCCTGGGGACACGGTTGGGGCTGGGCCACTTTGCCGAATGGTGTGTGGAGTGGCGGTAAGTAAAATAACGATTTAGGGAGCGAATTATTTTCATAAATGCTATTTAAGCAAGTTAATACCAAAGTTATAATAAAAATAATTAAAAAAGAAAAATTACCTAGAAATGGATATAATACAGATTCTGGATTCCCTAAGGTATAATTCAGATAAAATCGCCAACAGCTACAAATAATTATTAGAGCGGAATTTATAAGTAGTTGGAGTAGAAGTGATGCGTAGGGTGGTCTTTTAATTAGCGAAAGCTCACAAAAACAAAAAGTATTAGCCTTGTGATTTTGCTTTGATAAAATACCCTTATTTAAAAAATATATTTAGTACATAAATACAATAAAGAAATATGTAAACTACTAAGTAAAATTTTTCTGAAGAAATTTCATTCTCCCAAGTTTTCTTGAAAATTACACAAAATCGTCACTTCCGTATATCCTACTCTTCATTCAACAGGTCTCACTTGGTCGCAGTGTGAGGACACTTTTACCCTACACGCACTGCCCACCACGCACTGCACCAATCTTGTGGACACGTCATGTAGTGGCGCCGTTTATCACACCGATATCGGGGGCTTCGATTTCCATTCGACTGGCGTAGAAGATCTCGGCGGTGAGGACTTTGACTATGCCATGGATTGTGGTGATTTCATATTTTAAGCGGAACACTTCCATGCAAAGGAGAGAGTGACCCCACAAAAAGCAATAGAACAGGGAGAGGATGAGCGACATTAAATAGGAGGAAAAAAAGGAAGATACAAATTTCGAAAAAATAACAACAAAAAACATTTTAACTGAAAAAATATAACCACCCCACCCTAGAAACGAGTGCAAAGGCACTTGAACGCTTACGAGTTGAATAACAAACAAAAAAAATAATAGTAATAAATAAAGCCAAAAACTAGTTTAATACCAAAGGCTCAATAGAAAGGTAAAATAATGGACTCACCTTCTAGTACTTTGGAATAAATTTGCACATTTTCGCTGCACTCGAGTCTTGAACGAAGAACGAGCCAAACTGTAAAATTAAAAATAACAAAAAAAAATAATAAAATTAAAAAATCTATAGAAATATTGAATTATGTACATGTTAACTAATATTACGGGTAATAAGAGAACGAATTTTCAGTTGGGTTCTCAACTGCGTGACAATGTAGAGTTTTTGCATTTTATAAACGCCTTCGTTTAATCGAAAAGACCTGTGAGTGGAATGGCAGAATGGATAAAATTACTAGCCAATGATATAATAAAAAAACCAAAAGCAAACAAATAAGAAAAAACAACAACAACAAATATGAGTATTCCAATGGATTTCAAAAGATGCCAAATTTTTGTAAGACGCCATAAAACAGCGCAGCAGGGAAAACACTGACCCACATTTAGGCGCCGGGTGCACCTAAGGGACGGGTAGCTGGGAATTAGTATTACTTATGTGTATATTGTAGGGATGTTTACACACGACGTCGTCAATAGTTGTAGTTGAAATTTAACCAATCATAGCGCATATTAAAAGGAAAATGAAACAAAAACCAAAAACCAAAAAACCAAAAACGAAAACAAAGTAGCAGTAAATTGAGTAAAGAGATTTAGCATTTTCAGCCGACAGAAAATGTTTATTTTTATGTGTATATCTACGTATGTATGTGTGAAACAACATAATATGGGACGCAAAGAATTTAGAAACCAGAATAGAAAAGTTTTGAGAATGTAAAATTAAAAAGAAAAACGCTAAAAAATATTACGTGGTATATTTGTTGGTTAAAAAAAAAACAGAAAAAAACAACAGAAATAAAAAACCAAGTAAATAGAAAAGCACACACAGACACAAAGTACTCATTGATCTGCCAAATAGTTTTGAAAGATATTTAAAGTAGGTATTGTATTGGAAATAAATAAAAATAAAAAGTAATGAATAAAATGTAATGAAACCAAGAAACAAGGAATCGTTGTACACAAGGAAACGCCACCAAGCAACAATGCGAAACACGAGCATCATTTATTGACAATGCAATGATTTTTGAAATGCCGAATTGATTATAGAATTTTTAAATGATTTTTCGATTTTTTACTGTTTTTACGTATCGAGAGATAAAATTATTAAAAAAAAAGCAAAAAAAATATTAATTAAATAGTAATAAAAAAGTAATTTTAGCGAAAAAACTAGGCAAATCACGAGCAACATGCAGGCAATGTTCTCCATTAAACTATAAAAAAATTGTCAAATTTATATAATATATAGAGGTAAATACAATTGTCAAGCAAAATAAGCAAAAAAAAGGAAACAACTAAAAATCCACACAAAAAAACACGAATGTTTGTATGTAGAAACAAAAAAGAAAAAACATAGATAATTATAAATTTCAAGCGCACGGCATGAAAACCGAAAAAAAAGTCAAAAATATTTTATGTGGTGTAAAGGAACAAAATTTAAGCAAAAAACGGAATAGAAAAAAAACACAACACATACATACACAGTCATAAACCAGAAAAATAATTTTTCAAATACATTTACTCTCATGAAGAAATTAGCCAATCAGCCGAAGTTTGAAGGAATGAAAGACGAGAGTAATTTAAGTAGTAACAGAGACAGAAGAAAGCAAAGAATCATGTTTGATTATTGGTTAGCAGCTGATTAATGACCGCAACTAGTTTTCCTTCCAACACCGAAAAACCTCAAAAGCACCAAAAACCACAATTCATAATGCTCTATGATATCATAAGACTTTCACAAAAAGATATACGAGAGTATATAGATATTAGAGATAATAGAGAGTCCGACACGCTGGTTCTTCAAAGATTAACTAGAACAGGGCTAAGGCAAATACATGGTTTCCACAGTTCCACAAAACAAAAGTTTTGAAAAATCGCACATCTTTATGTACATGTTTAGCAGTGTTGTCGTTTCCTGATCTTTGATCTTTCAAAAGCGGATCAGTAAAAATGGATAGAAATAGAATTATAAGTGAAAAGAATAGAAATGAATCCTTAAGCCCAGAGTATATAGAGATGTTGCGTTTTAAGACTACTTTGGCGGAAGTCTGGTTTTAATATTAAAACAATTACGTCTGAGGTTAGGTGTACCAAATTTTAATTTAGCATAAGTTTACAAAAATAGTTCTTCCCAAATTTGAGTTTTTTCTCATCTAAAGAGCTATAGTCTTTGGTTATCACTTGTAAGTTACTGTTCTAAATAGTTTTTTTTTTAGTGATTTGTAGGTGACGACTTTCACAAGGGTTGCAAAAGAAAGCTTTCCGCAATTTGAAGAACTGTAAGTCATATTCCCATTATCCCATTTTCTGAATATAATTCCAAATTCGTTTAAAGAAAATATTAACGTTTTATGAAATTGAAAAAATATAAATATTAGGTCCAGTAAAAAGAAATCCATTATTTTGCAATTGAATGTTTTATTTAGCATAGTTGGATTTAAGTCATATATACACCATTCTGTCCGATAACTTGTTGCCATTTTGAAGGTAATTTCATAATGCCACTATTGTAGAAACCCTCGACCCTTTTGTCAAAAAACTGGACATTCGATTTTCACAAGCTTCTCTTGAGGCGAATTTTTCACCAGCAAAATCATTCGCCACAGACAGGAACAGAAAGTAATATCGATGTGTCTGGCCTGGTGCTGTCCTGATGGAATACAATTCCTCTCCTATTGGTAAAGGATGGCCGCTTCTGGGTGATTGCTTGCTTCAGATGGTCCAATTGTTGACAATACAGGTCTGAATTAAGAGTTTGGCAGAGGGGAGCAGCTCATAGCAGATGATTCCGTTCCAATCCCACCTAACACATAGTTAAACCTTTCTGACGATCAATCCTGGCTTGGCCACCGTTTGCCCCGGCTCACCGCGATTCAACTCACCGTTTTCGCTTGACGTTGTCGTAAGTGACCCACTTTTCATCACCAGTAACCATCCGCTTCAGAAATGGATCGATTTTGTTGCGACTCAGCAGCGATTCACAGATGGAAACTCGGTCCATGAAGTTTTTTTGTATTAACTCGTGTGCCACCCATACATCGATTTTCTTTCTGTATCCTCCCTTATTTAAATGATTCCAAACGGTTTTTTGCACAATGATTACCTCCTGGGCAAATGAAACGGTGCTTACATGATGGTGGGACTCGACGATTTCCATTGTTTTATCGATATTTTCGAGATTTGGCCTTCTAGGGCGTGGTGCCTCTTGGACATCAACCGGAACGGAATTGACGAGACTAAAATTGCACATGATTGGCTGTTGCAGTATCAGGACCATAAATAATGTTCACATTTCCAGCCGCCTGGCTTATGTTTTCGCCTTTATTTTTTTTTTAATACGAAATCTTATCTTTCTAGCGCCATATAACGCAAGCCGATCGCACTTATACAACGCCAGACATAAGCCATATATTCGAAATATAATGTATTTCTTTTTACTATACCTAATACAATATTTTCAGTTCATAGAAAACACTAGGTGGATGTGACTCTATCTTCCTTTTAAGATTCAGGATCTTCAGTTATATTTTATATAATAATGGTCAAGAGAAATATTATATTAGTAACACAAGCAGAGAATTTTAACAAATCCTTATGTGCAACGTCTGAATAATCATCGTGTAAAGACGCTACATTCACATGCTAGTAAAGTGAGTCAATCCATTACTAGTAAGTAAACCCACTTTCAGCAACTTCTTCGGCTCTTTCGCTATCATATTTCGGATTATAAGAACGCTCCCTGTCGGATGTTTTCACTACAACACCCAACACTGGAAAACCTCCTTTAATGGCAAAAATTATATCCATTTAAATTTTTATTTCTATTTTCCTGTCGTTGAAACTCTTTAAAAAGTAATGATATGACTTATGTCCTATTTTATTCTGAACCATTGTAAATTTTCATTCTCGCTTGCCAAAATGCGTATGACCTACTTACATTCATCGAAACCATTTGAGCTGAACTTTCCTTGCCTTTTCACCGCGTCTACGTGCTTGTGTATTTGTGTACACGGGTAATTGAAAAGTCGTGTTGTAATTACATTCTTTAACTCAATTAAGCTTTGACAAATCTCATATTATAAATAAAAACACGAAAAGTAAATAATATATAAGTGTGGACATGTATATATATGTATACATGTATGTATTTTTATAAAAGTCCAATTAAGTTAATTAAATTTATGAAAAGGGACAAGCAATTCGTGAAAATATTCCCATTTGAAGATTTATAGACATACATGCATATGTATATGAATAAATAATATAATAGAACACTAGTTAAAGGTAAGTGAAAATAATTCAAAAGTGAAGAGAAATTTTAGAAGCACCATTATTACTGCGTTTGTTTAGAATGACTGGAATAATCAAATGAAGTCATAAACACGAGAAAAATAAGATTTTCATAATAATTTGTTATTCCATTGAAAGAATTTGTGAAATTCAGTTCACCATAAGTTTAAGCTAATGTGCGGTCTTCATTATGTCAAATTTAATGGCAGTCGTAGTCAAAAAAGTGAAACCGGTTGCCATTCAAATTTTCCAGTAAGTGAAAATGTCATATTTTTGCTTGCTAAAGAATTTAATGCGAAATCTCAAGATAATAACAGTTGTCAGTTTGTTATTATTTAAACAAAAGAAATTGCAATATTGTGCATTTATCTGATTTTTTCGTCATTGGGTTTGGCATAGCAAAAATCTGACATGTAGCATGTTAAGATAGATATATCATGCTGACGTTTCGTAGTTTGACAAGTTTATGTTCTTTTATCGCTCTATTTACATTTGACAGAAATCAATTTAAACAGATTTCAATATTAAAAGTGCAGATATCCACGAATATTTAATGAATAATTAATATTTGTATGTGTGTGGAAAAATGGCACAAGTTTATGAGTATTTCTTTGACTTCAAATATTTTGAAATGTCTTTCTTTGGGAATACCTTTATCACATTTGACTTATTTTTTTTATAGGCACAGACAAACAATTTACACATAAATTCGAAACTTGAACCTGAAGTCGCACCATTTTCATTTACTGATATGGTTATCCGTACTAAAATGGTTTCTTCAAACATAATGATTAAACAATTTCGGTTTAACCATAAACTTCAGTAAAAGTTGCAATTAGATATACGATTCTAAGGAATCTGACAAACAATGGCAATATGAAATCTATAGTCTAATAATCTATAACAATTGAATATCAGGCTACCTCTCAACGGGTCATGAGATGTAATCATGACCTAAGTGAAATCTATAAAAAAATACATACAAAATTTCTTTAATAGCGGTCATACTCAGCAGACAAGAAATCAAAACAATGGATCTGATATATGTATTGAGTAATGGAAGATGGTGAAAAAACTGCGTCTTCGGCACTAGCTAACAAGCAAAAATAACACCATACATCACAGTGACTACATAATTACACAAAATTATGTCTAGTTCCACTATGATTCACTACTTTTCCTAGATTCCTAGCCTTATAATTGAAAATATTTGATTAATTTTCTTACAAAGAGGAAAGAAAAAGAGGTATAAAGGATGAAATAAAAACCCCTTTTACACATATGGAAACTTTATAAGCATGTACTTGCATTCATAGCACGGCCCGTTCCTGGACTAACTTTTGATCCCACAGTACATATGTACGTATGTACTCGTATTTACATTGGTAGACTACAAGACTTAAGCAATTGTCGCAGTGACATTAAAATAATATGCATGTATATGTATGAGGTACGTTTGGCTTTTAAGTGTACTGCATAAATACAAAGTTATATTCGTATAGGAAATGATAAATAAAAAAGATAGAGAATAAAAATTAAAATGAAAATATAATCGAACTATAATTCAAACAAGAATGAATAGCAACGCCAAAAAGCAGCAAAATGCAATGTTAACGAACAAAAAAAAAAAACAAAAAAAAACAATCGCTTTGAATATATTTGTCAAAAAGAGTGTTGGTATTTTAATTTTTCAATGTAAAATGTGTCTTAGAAATGCAAAATTTGCCATTATAGATTGGAAATGTATGTATGTACGTGTCAAATTTAAAAATTAAGGAAAATAATATAAAAAAATATGTTGATTAAACAATTACTGTGTAAAGTTTACACTCGAAAAGCAGTTTTTGAATGTCGGCGCCGGAAAACCAAACATTTCAAAAATGAAAATCACTTTTCAAAAATAAATATTAATTAAAAAGTTTCCGGAAATAAATGCAAAAGTGCAATTTATGTAAAAGTATAAAAAAAATACCGGAATTTGGAAACACAATTGAAAAAGGCGCTGACGTAACCTTTTAACCACGTTTATAACTGACGTAACCGTAAATGTAATTTCGAAAACTCAAATGACCTCCGACAATCATCATATGATATCTCATCGAATTCGGAAACTGCTTTTATACTTTGAGTCATTTATTTATATCTTTCTCTGTTGACTCTTTGATCATTTGCAGACTTTTTTCTTTTAACACAAATAGTAAATAAAGTATTAGAACAATTCTTAAATTTAAAAACATATTGAGCACTTTTTGTCTTTATGATGTCATTATTGGAATATGAAACTAAGAGTTAAAATTAGAGTCTCTTACTTAGAAGACGTGATTTTGGTTAACGAAATGTTGAAAAAATTGTTTACTTAATCTTTCCACAAGATGAAATAATATAAGGAATCAACGAACTCTATATATAATAGAGTTCTCGATATTTTTTTTTTGAATAGCATCTTAAATTACTGTTACTTCCTGGTCGTGAAGTGTATTATGATTCCCAATCCCTGGGTTTGAAGTCACTAAATCGTGCGTGTACATCAATTAATTGTGTCTTTAACATAATAGATGCTTCAGACCGGCCGTTCTGAGACTAATGAACACTGAGTCAATTAGCATTTAATCAAGATTTTTAAGACCTAATTTGTCTCATTGTGTTTGGTGTTCATGTATACATAATTAACTTAAACAAATAGTATTTAAGAGCTGTCTATAAACGGTTTTGACTTATTTTTTTTTTTAATTTTCGTGTTAATAAAATGGATAACATTATTTCTTTTAATTAATAATACAAATATTGAAATTTTCCGATCAAATACAATAGTCTGAATACAAATTTGCTTTGTTCGAGAAAAAACTTATAGTCTATTCACAACTTAAAGAGGCAGTATTTAGAGGCAGCTGGATATTACTTACGTATACTTGCCTGCAGTATTGCGAAAAAAATTTTTTAATATTCTGTCATTTCGTTTGATGACACTTTGTTTCTCCCTAAACAGACACTTTCCTCCATTCATCGAGACTTTTCATCAGTTTATTGTAAATTATAATTAATTGGCAGTTAGTAATGAAAAAATTACATGGTAAATTGAGTACAAATAAGGGTTAAATTATAGAAATTGTGTTAATTGTCGAATTATCAGTCGGTTTGAATATGGTATTAGTAAAAACAATGTGCCAATTGGCTAAATAAGCGCAGTCTGAAACACATTATAGGTTAAAAAAGAATTATCTTGTTCTATTTATTTTAAATGAAATTTATGAAATCGAATATTTACATTTTTTAATAATATAATTATGCGAGTCATTTCCAGCTTATCAGCTTTATATTTATTTTTTTTGTTATGTTATTTATTGTTATTCATATTCATTAATGAAGTCTTCGATAACATTTACATACACACATGTAATTGTGTAAAATAATGTAGTTAGATGTATAGAATGTACAATATATAAGCACAATTAGATTTATGTAGTAAAAAAAGATAAATAATTTAAATGCAAATAAAACAACACTAACACAATAAAGTCCATGAAATTGTTAAAAACGCGAAAATCATACACACAAACACTCAAAAGTACATACCACATACATATGTATATGTAAAAGTAAAATAACAAAAAAGTAAATGTATATGTAAAAGAATAATATATAATTGAATAATAAAAAATGAAGCGAGTTAAGAATTTTTTGAAAAAAGCGACAACATAAAAATTAACTAATGCGAAGACTAAAATTTTCGAAATTTTAAATATTTTCGTAATTGATTGAAAAATAGGTTTCTAGTATTTTAAGCGAAATTACGAGATAAAAAACTGCTATTTCATATTTTAAAATGCAATGCACACACACACAGGCACGCATACAAATGTATGTATGCCTGCCGGTATTTATAAATTTCACTCGTTCCATTAAAGTCTTCGAGCGAACGCATCTGCAGCCGATTAGTGAAATATACGCTCAACATTTCGAACCAAACAACCAATATATGTGTTTAAGAGAAAAAGAAGGCGAAGCAAAAGAAGAAGAGAAAAAAAATATAAGATGTGTTATAATACACTCCATCATTTGTAGCATAATTATTGCATGTACTGTGTATGTTTGTGTGCAATAACCAAAGTACGTAGGCAAATTGAAACAAAAACAAAAAAAAAAACAGCTGCAAAAACAATGTGTTTCGCGTTTGCAACATACGCTGTTCTAGGCACATCTAGAAATATTGTATTTGTATTGTAATTGCGTCGATGTCTTATTGTATGTTATTGTTGTAATGTAATGTAATATAAGTAGTGTTGCGTTATGTTTCATAACACAACGTGCTAACATAAATGAAAAGTACATACATATGTAGCTTGATTAAGAAAAAGAAAACTGAAAAAAATAAAAATAAAAAAAAAGATAAATGTACACACCCCGCAGAAAAGAGAAAAAATATATGTGTTTGTATTTATTTAAAGTGGCTGGATGGAGAAATGATAAGGATAGTTACACTAATAGATTTTTCTTGCTTTTAAAGATTTTTAAGAGCACTTTTCTAAAGTTGGTACAATCAATGCTTTAGAGTCTAGACTCGCTGACTAAGCTGCTTATGAGTTTTAATTTTGAGAAACTGTAGAAGTTCTCCTCATACAATTTTAGAGTTTAAACTGGGATATGAATCCAGTGAAAAATTTAGTAAGTTCAGTTAGGAAGTAGAATGATATTTGTACTTTTCTATTAGTTCCTAAAAGTATGGTATCATTGTACTATAGCTGAGGAAAGAAAAAAAAATATGGCAAAAATTACTCTTTTGAAATAGGAATCTTTATAAAGGTTCTGGTTCGATTCGGAGCAAATATTTGTTAAGTTCAAAATAAATTAAAGTTTTTGTTTCCAAAAAATATTGGTTTGAGCAACATCTGATACCACCAGGTTACGAGTGACTAACCGTAATTAAAATATCTACCGCAGTATCTAAGAAGAAGGTAGGATGCGTAAGAAGATATCGGCCCATCAGAAATCAGCAATAAAATTGATATTACGATTGGAATCTGACTATACACGAGCTGATTACGGTTGTAGGCATCTGTAATGAACGGATCCATCGTTTTCATATGAATTCAACAAAAAAATTTTTATATTTCATATTATTCATATTAGTCCAACTATGAAAGAGGCAAAAAAAAAAAAACAGGAAAAACGATTAACTAGGTACCTATGTACTTCATGAAGACTATGTGAAGAAATAAAAAGTCGTTCACTTTCGTAAGATATTAAAAAAATAGTTTTGCTGCTGACAACAAGACACATATGTATGTATGTATGTAAGTGCATTTTATCGACATTCTTTCAATTAACAACAACAGTAATGCAATCATGAACGCCTACACACAGAATTATATATGAAAGTAAGTATGTACATATGTAGATATATAGCGTGGCCTAATGGAACAAAGCTGTGCGCAGGCGCAAAAATCAAGTTCAGTTAGTACTTTTACACTAGAAATACATACATATGTATCTGTAACAATATACATAAATATGTAAACATACATATATACTCGTTTATATTGCCTTTGGGAAGAAAAACTACAAGTATTTTGCAGCAACTATTAATTCGCTAACTTTCGAGCTTATACATGTGCACTGAATGTATACTGAAATACTTTACTTCCAGAAACTTTTTCCCCTTAAGCTTTGTAGATTTTGCTTACTTTATGCATTTACATTCCTACAAATTTATAAACCAACAAATTCGCCAGATATTGCCCATACATACATACATGAGTATTCTGTTATAAATTCATATTTATTACAATGGGTTACATCTCCCTAATCGTTCATAAAAGCTCATACAAAGTACTCTGTTGAAGATTATAGCAAAAGTGGGCAATAAGAAGGAATAACCATAAGAACTAGAGAATAAAAATCTAAAATAATAAGGAAAAGAAATGAAGACAAATAATAAAAACACATCGAACGCATGTACATTTTAATGAAGTTTTCAATTTACGAGGGTACGTTTCTAAGTTTGCATAACAATGAGTCCCTTACGCAAGAATGAAAAGTCTCCTTAATTCGTATTAGAAGATATGACACATATTTGTAGTGTCAAAGCAGGTGCTCTTTAAGAAAACCTATGATCATCAAGATTATTAGAAGATTGTATTGGAGAATGCAAGAATTTTGTTGAGTTAACTTGTCCATAGGATGTTTCAACATTTTAGTTCACACTCACTTTCATTCTTGACTCTCATGAATAAATATTATATTTTTATATTCCAAATATGAAAGAGACCGCTGCAATAAAAAATTTTCAAGCGAGTTTTCATTAAATTTCTCATTAAATAAAATTAAAATATTTCAAAGAAATACAAAAATCAATTGAAAGATCTGGAAATAGTATTTGGTAAAAATGTAAACTCATTGACAACGGGATCCCATGTGATTCACGAACTTAAAAAATTATACCTCGTATTTACAGTTTCGAGTTCCATCCGAAGAACTTTGCTCTCCCTTCATTGGCCATTGCAGTTGTTCTAAAGTGTTTTTTATAGAACAAACTTGCCGACTTAGTTGCGGGAAACGAGCGGCTTCATCATTGCAACAATTAAATGCGGTTGTAATTTTCCATTTGGCTGCACTTGTGGAGTTCTTTGCCACTCTTCAGTAGTGAGCTTCTTAGTCGTTTGTATGTAAGGTGAATGTTTGATAGCTATCTGCATATATCTTCAAATGCTTAAGTCCACATTCATATATGTATATACCATCTGGGTAGAATACATCTGGTAATTTTAAGTGCGATTAGATGGAAGATAAGAGAAAGTTAATTGCCTTGTTTTATAGTTTTCTGATAGCTCCTTCAAATGATTATCATAAATGTGATTTGTTAACTACATAGGTATTTTAAAGGCAAACGGATGCATATATTTAGTGAAATGGATTTTTTTTTATCAATTTGATCATTTAATATGTAAGGATATATCAAACGAGATTGCAGCTGGTCGAATCTCATCCGTAATACTTCTATTAGTAGATTTGAAATGTTGATACCTTTATTTCGAAGTTGTAATGAAAAATTCTTCCCTCTTGAAACTGCGACGACCTAAGCATTAAATTCAGCGACGCTCCTGGGAATTTGAGTCCGACGAAAATGGTATTTGTAAAATATGTTCAGCGAAAGATGAATGGAATTATGATCGGATGAGCTCTGAAAGTTTTGATCTCTTGCAGGTGAGTCTATTATCTACAATTATGTAGCATTGCTTATCTATGATAAGTCGATAATGAGCTGAAGATGATCAGCGAACTAGAGTAAAATTAGCATAAAAACCTTTACAGAATTTTTGAGCAGACTTTCCCACCTGCAACTTGTGCGTAACAGATAAACGTCTTGTAGACCTCGTTTGGGTACTAAAGAATTTCAGAAGGCTTCTAATTTCCTAATACTTTTTTTACAGCAACATTTTTACAGGAAAAAAAAAATTGATTTACTGACTACTGAAAATGGGGCGTGAACCAACAGAACCAAAATCTATTCTAAGCCAAAAATTACCCACTACGCTACTAGTTCAACATTCCTGTTCTAAAGAAAACAATGACAGCATCGGAACGGTTGATCAACAATTTCCGCCACATTCGAAATGCGAACTACAGAAAAGAGTAGGATAATTCTTGCTAAAATTTGATTTGTGGTGCTTGAGACTGAAAACCCGTATATCATGTTAAAACGTTGTCGACGCGACGGAATAAAAGGAGTCGATTTTAAAGTTAGTCCAGTTAAGGAAGAAATCTTTAGTTCAACGAATGGGAAATTTTATCGAACTATACATCATTGCTCTCAGAATAACACCTAAAAGAATTATATGCAAAGTGCATGCTTTCCGGGTACCTAAACTCTACCCGGCTCGTATCCTGAGGCAACTAAGATCTGCGCGCGCTACAATCACTCTCAGTAGACCTTAAATTGAGCAGACAACTTGTGTATAAATTAACTTCTACAAATTGATTTGCAATAATGGCTGTTCCGGCATATTTGTTGACGCCACGCATGCTCAGAGACACTTCCAACGCCTCAACTAATTGAAGTCAAGTGATTTTACCAGGCAAAAGCTACAATGTATGATGTTTAATGGATGATGCCCCACCACCAACAGCATAATAAAACACTTAAAGAAGTCAAGTAAAATGCACAGAAAGCTCCAACTACAGCGCGACGCTCCACCGAGCCAAGGGCCGCGCCTGCCTAAACTACACGAGGGCCTATTTGGGTGAGTGCGCATTGCGGCGGTTAACTGCCTCTACGGAATTTGTGGTGAATTAAGACATTCGCTTGTCTTCAACATCATACACAATTATGCATAATATTTCTCGCTGCTTCGTGTCTCTTCTTTACTTCAACTCTCTCCCTTTAATTTTTTTGAAACTTTGTGTTTTTTTTATTGTTTTTGCTTTATTCGAAACTCACTGATTCAACAACACAATTTTTTTTTTGTAATATTGCCATCCATCGCAGCGTTGTAGGGTAAGCCCACACTCACACGGTGTGAGCAACGTCGAGTCTATGAGCAAGCAAATTTGCTAAGTGTTTGCTTGAAGCCAGTTCAGCTGGCAGTTGGCGCGGCTAGCTTTGGCGACCAGTGCAGTGGTGCTGCTACTTACATATAAATATATATATATATGTATGTAGGTATGAGTGCGGAGCGGGAGCTGCTTGTAGCCGCCGGCTCTGTTGTGGAGCGTTCGAGCTGTGTAAAATGGGTTAGAAAACTTTTCGCAAGCATTGCTCTCGACAGTCTTCGCACAAACTTCTAAGCAAACAGAGGAGTGTTTTGTTGCAGTTCCACAGTTTGGATTTTATAGTTTGGTAACGTGCATTAGCTACAACATAACGTATAACAACAACTGCAATAAAGCACAAAAAATAAATAAATGAATGATAATTGTGGCTAGATTCAAAACAACAAAGTAACTACCTAATAATACTCAGACAATAAATAAAAATTTTTTTTTTTTTAATATTGAAGAGCGACAAAGGAACGGCGAAATATTTGAAAGGCACGAAGAAGACAACAACGGCCATACACATGGTGAGTTATGTTACTTTTTGATAATTCTCAATTTTATTTTGTTGTTGTTGTTGTTGCTCGTGATTACTATAATATGCGGAATGACTACGTTCCAGCTAAGTCGCTGGTTGTTCGTTGAAATCATCTACAATTGTTATAATTTTTGCGATGATTATTATTGTTGTTGTGGTCTTCGAGTTGAAAAAGTACAAAATGAACTGGCTATAAGAAGTAGATCTTATATATACATATATCTATAACCATTAATAACCACTTTCGAAAGTTGTTGGAATGCCATCACACCTCCTCAAACACCTTCGAATACCGGCCGCTTGGCTGGAGGACACGTAACCGCTTTCAACAACAAGCGCACACATACACATTACCTGCATTCGTACGTGGGCAGCATGTGGAGGAGAAAGAGCGTGGTTTGCTAGCTTTGTTTTGTTTTTTTTTCGAATTTTTTGTTGCAAATTAGTATGGAGTTTAGTGTTTAGCACTCAGCAGCGTCACAACAAAGTAGAAAAACCGTGAAGCTATCAGTGTTGTGAAAGCAAAATAGGCGAACGCAGGCAATCCCAGCGAATGCGGTCACGTCCTGTGTGTAATGCCGGCAAGTGTGTATTTGTACAGTTGCATTTACATATATTATATGTATATATATCTATACATATATACCTAATCCATAGATACATATATATAATTTTATATTTTAGTGTCCCTATGCGTGCGTTCAAGTCAATAAACTTATCTAAGTAGTTATAAAACTGCACCTTGGTGTATATGCGATAGTTGTGGGAACGTTTTGGCCGCTAAAGGTGCCGCCGAGGTCTTCCGCCATGCGTCCCCAAATGAAAACAATACAATTTTAAGACTTTAACCACTCGCCGGCGAACCGCAAACCACACCTTACAGGACACGAGAGCACATTTGTCATTGTGTGAGTGTTTATGTGCGTTAATAAGCAGGAAAAGGAATAGCAATAATCTCCATAAAATATTACAATTCAAACCCTGCAGAGAAAACCAACGGCAGCAAAGCACATTTGTGTAATTACGTCAACACTGTCGACTCAATAGAGAAACATTGGAAGAAACGCAACAATGTGCGGTGAAAGGCTGAAAAAAATCTGTTCAACGATCTGTTCAGACGGTTCAGATTTGTCATTAGATCATATGGTGTCTATTATTTGGCGAGTTTCCGCGTTTCAATCACCTTGACAATTTGAGAATAGTCCTGAATTTATATTTTACGCCTCAAGATTAATACCTTAAGATAACGGTACCCCCGTCTGCGGGAATAGAGAAGTTTGAACATAAAAACCTGAGGATCAAAATAATTGTCTTTAAGCTATTATCATGTTTTTTATGTGGTAAGAAATAAAATTTTATTAGAATGAAATCAATTTCTTCTTCGCTCTTTGCTTCACTAAATCTCAGATATATATAATATATATAAATTAAGGTACCAATCAAGTACTATTTTTCGCGCTATTATTCCTTGAAATTTTCTTAAAGAAATTCATGCCCATAACATCTTCCACTTCTGATCTCTCAATGGCTTTGGTCGAGAGTTCTCTTTACTTTTTATTTTGTCTCACGTTTTTGAGGATATCGGCTTTGTTAAAAGAAATGTAAATTATTCACTTTTCGCTTTATTTTAAGTGTCGATTCCCCAATAAAACATATAACATTAGGGTAAACCTTAAAAATTCCGAAAATGGTGATTAGTCATTGTTTTGGATATCAAACTTTAATTTTCGAAAATTTGAGATTTGAAAAATTAAAAAACATCAAGTAGTGGAAATATAAAAGGCCCACAGAAAAAAAAAAACAAAAAACAAATTTTATGAAAACAGTGATCTAACTCATAACATATACTATCTGTTGTTACAACACACTTCGATTCTGCTTGAAAAATTAATGACTTGGATCGGAAAGTTGCATACTTTGAAACCCAGTGATTTCTTCTGCTGTATTTTTCTTTCTTATAAAAAATTGTTTTCACTTTAACCTAGCATACTAGTTTCAATTTACCAATAGGTAATGGTGGCCTTGATTTCGAACGGAAACTTTTAGGTATGTGTGTTTCTCGGACATTTTCAGTATATATTCTATATCATCTTTCGCTGCTACTTCAGTTGTTCTCTCAATGTGCTGTTCCACACAGTAACCCACTCGATCTCGATTAAACTGCGCTATACTTAACCACTACAAGGATACGCACCCGAAAATCCTTTTTGGTTATTACACTATTTTTGTTTTAATTAATCACCCACTCCCTACATAGGCCAGGTTATATACCATAATCATGGTGATACCATCATCATCTTATCATTTTATGGGGCTTCCAGTGTCAAGAAACTACACCGCAATAAAAACATAGCACATCCTAACTTTCCAAATCAAACTTTAATACTTATTAATGCAAAATTTACTCGTACGAAACACTTTCAAACGCAATGTGAGCGCTTATAAATATTCATAAATATTTGAATACATTAATGTATTCACTTAATAAGAAAATTTATTACATTTTTATCAGCATAATTTCTTATGTGAGTAACACTACAAATAGAAAGCTGGCAATAAAAGATTTATCATGCGTTTTCGATTAATTGTTATTGCTTTTTATTCAGTCAATTTTTATTTAAGTTTTACTACAACATTTTTGACGTGTATTCAAAAAAAAAAAAACAATAATAATAAAAATATTTGCAAAACAGGAAAAAAATTATAAAAATTTTCTTGTGAATAAACAGATGTAAGTGTGTATAATGCGTATGTGTAATTTTAAGCGCATAAGTCGGAGAAATAAAATAAGGAAAAACTCAGAAGCAGCGGCTTACGAGCGCCAATTGTGCGCTATTTATTGTGTGTTGTTATTGTAGCTTTGCCTAATATTTAGCTAGTGGCCGTGAAGTACAAATTGAATTATATTCGTATGTATGTATGTACATATGTATGTTTGCAGATACCTAAGTTGGAATTGTACGTAATTTAGTTTCTTGTGGGTGGGTGCCGTGCACGTAACTACCACAACAAAAACAATTAACAACTAAATGACTAATTTGAAAATTGTGCCAATGGTTTGGCCTTTTTTGTTTCCTCGCCCTTTTTGGCTGGAATTAATTTTGTCAATTCAATTTAATAAAATAAACTTAATATTTTCAAATTTTTTTGCAGAATTCGATGACCAAAAAATCCACTTAAAAACAGTTCCAAGCAAATCGATTTGAAAACAAAAACCCAAACGTAACTGCTTCGGACTCTGCTGGAGAAAATTGTCTTAATAAAAAAAAAAATTACAAAAATACAAAAATTTTAAGTGTGCGAAACGAACATAACCTCGAATATAAGATAGAATTTTACCGCCTTCTAGAAGGGTATTTCAAAGTGAAATATTTACAAAAAAAGTTAATAAGAGTTATTAACAGCGGCAGTGATAGTCAATTGGAAGAAAGAATTGCGACACCCGAAGTGCCAGCAACAACATTTAGTAAGCGGCGAAGCGCGTTTGCAAGACCAAACACCAAAAAAACAAAACGCTACGGAACGCTTTATAGTCACATAGAGATCGTTTGACAGCGGTACAACGAACCATAATCGCTTCTCAACAACAATAACAAGCGATTTGCTCCAATCAGCGCGACTGTTAAGACGCGTGAATCACTCAACGTCGCGTCACCAGCGCGCTGAAGTGCGCGGCCTGCAAACGTCTGCCGCCAACAATTGATTGTGCTTGTGTTTAAATCATCGGTAGTCAAACAGCTGTAGGACGCTTGCGCTCGCTACAAACAACGTCGACATAGAAACGTCGTTGCCAGTAATCGAGCCGACAAACGCGGCTGCTGCCGTTTTAGCAAGCCCACACGCTTCCTTTAAAGCGTTGCCGAGGCGCTGGCAACAGTTGGTGCTGCCTTCCACACGCGCACGCCGCACAACAACGTTTGACGCAACGCTTCTAATAATCAACAAAACAGAGGGGGAAAAAAATTAAATAATAGAAAACAAGTATTAAATTGGCAATAGCACAAGTCGGCAATAACAAATTAGCATCGCTTCATTGTTTTGGTTTATTGTCGTCGGCGCAGCTGTCGCTGCTTTAGCTTCGTTTTCGTCTTCGTAGCCACTTTTTCGTGCTTTTTGTTAGCTGTGTTTGGATTGTTAGCCGGAGCAAATCATATTTGGCGATGGCGTCACAAGGTGTCGCAGCAGCCAACTCAAGGCTGGCTCAGATGCAGGTGAGTGTTAGCTGTTCTTACTGCTGACTTATCACACACATACACACTTGCATGCATGTATTTGCATAAATTAGTATATATCAATCTGACTGCTGATGTACTTATAAGCGCTGAAAATTATGTAAAATCGCTTTTGTTGACATAAACGCATTTAAATGAGCGACAGAAGTGACAGGGTCGTGAAAACTCTTGTGCAAGTCTCACAAAATGAGAAAAATATGTATAAAGTTCATATGCATATATTTATTAAGGGTATTGATTTCAAACCGACTCTTCGTGCACAAATTTTCACGTAGAGGGGAAATACTCCTAGCATTGTTATTGTTGTAGCAAAATTTACCATTACCATTTTCATTTAGGAAGACAGCAGAATATCATCTTAGTAAGATTTAAGTAGATGAAGTCCTTTCCCATGGAGTTATCTTTATAAGTTGTTGAGACTGCAGTAATTTATTAATGCAGTAAGAAACTGAGCTATACGTGACCGCTCTATGTAAATTTCAAGATAGCACGGATCTTAATAACATATCAGTGAGTTTAATCAATTGTCTACTGTCTTGAAATTTGCTAAGCTATTTTAATATCTACCCTAACCAATGAGCACCAGTCACACTTTAAACGAGTTATATTGAGACAAGATAGGTATAAAGGACTGCGTGATCTTCCCATTTCCCACATAAGATAATTAGTATTGGATGCTAGAAAAGAAAACGTCATAAAGTAAAGTCTTTGATAAAGGAGTAAAAGGGGTCTACCACTTCTTGGAACTTTTCGTTCCTCCATACTCATGTTTGGAAGGAAGAATGCTCATGAAGGTCAACCTAAACCTAGTATTAGTATTAAGAATCAATTCATGGCTGACATGTGATGCCGGAACGATACCGGATTTTTAGTCTAACTTACGGAAGGGCTTATTGAAATTGTAGACAAAGGTGTTTGAACGGTTGTACTGCTAACAAATTTACGCGATTATTTTCAAATAATTCTCACTTCCTTACGTTTATGTCTGACCTAGTGTTATAAACTCTTTCTTTTCTTTCTTCAACCGATTACGCAATTATTTTTAATTTATGTTAATTGTTTTTTCGATCCGCCACTCTCCAACGCCAAGTTTTGACCAATTGGCTCATATACGATGTATTCTCCGAATATGCTTTACGTTTTGGTCCTCCGTATTGTAGGTCAGGGGTTTTAGAAACGTTTTTAATATCACTTTTTGCTGTAGACACTTTCTAATCTCTAATTGATCAGGTAAACCAATCAGGTAAATTTGTTTTTTTTTTTTTTTGGTCAGGTAAATTTAATATAATTTTAAAGAAATCACTTGATTACTACTGAAAAGAAATAAAATCTAACAAAGTTGACATGACGCAATAAGGTTTTTAATAAAAGGTCAATGCTTTATTTTACAAAGTTCCGCCTAAGTACAAGCAATATTTGTAAAAAAAACCAAGAAAAGTAAATATGTACATTTACATACATATATTAAGGGAAGTGGCAAAATATATATCTGTTTAGCACTTTTTTCGCAACAAATTCAATATCCATACATTTCACTTGATTTTAATTTTCGCTGATTCATTTCAACGAAATACTGTGCCTCACCGCTCGTCTAGTGTGTGGTCGGTAGATGTGTGCACCTGTGTATAAAGAAATTTTGATTATGTATTTGCTAAGGGGGGTTTAGCATTCGTTTAAGTTTATGCATTTGCCGTTTTATTTGCTTTGACAATTATTAAGCTATCTTTAGAGTTATTACCTAATTTGATTGGTTTTTGCAATTTTCAGCATTTTAGTTAGGCGGCACTCACATGTGTATTTGTTTGCTTATATGTATATATATATATATATATATTGTATATAGAAGAAGTATATGCGCTATTCAAAATTTCAACTGGAAGCCGTTAAGCTTTGAATTCGATGTTGTTGTTTTGTCTAGTTGTTCACTTTATGAGTTCATTGTGGTGATGAATCACGTTCGCATTATTAAAAAATTAAAATTATTCCTTTTTCGGAAAAACTCAGTAGACCTACACAGATTTGCAACAGCTGATGAATAAATCTATATACCTTACTTAGTATTGTATTGTGTATGTCTGTATTTATATAGACGGTGCTGCTAATGGTGAGATAACAGGCTGTCTGTGAGGTTTTCCTTAAATGGGCAAAGGTAGCTTATATGGATACATAACTACGTATTAACTTTAGCGGATTAAGCCATACTTGAATATATATATTTGCGGATATGACGCACAGACAACCTTGTGCGGCCGTAAAACACCTGTAGGTGTACAACAGTGCCGCTAATTAATAAGTTGCGTAACTCAAATAGAAGTTGAGGGTAAATTGTAGCAACTGAGTCGAATGAAGTTCGGAGTTTGATTATTATGCTCGTGGTCTTTAGCCCAATTATTGTCCTGATTACGGTAAAATTTTATTGATATTTCCTTGTACATAAATTAAAATGGTTTTACCCAGAGAGGCAATTGAGAGTCTTTTTGAGGGTTCATGTTGTTGCTATACAAATGGTAAACCATTTATCACCATTAACCATTAACATAAATCATTTATCTAAGTTGAGTCAGCATTTTTCAACCAACTTCGTATTAGAAGTCAAGAATGTTTAGGACCTGGAGCAAGTTAGCTACCATAGTAGATATTTAAGTCTTAAACTCCTTTGGCCCACCATTCACCTAATTTCGGCTACCTCTGCTTTGAATCACAATATAACGTTACATATTCTCAAATACGATTTGTCATATAATTACTAGTATTAATTAATTAGATGCTTCCCGAAATGCACTTCGAAGTTGGTGGATAGTACCTACTAGTAGCATATTGTTTGTTGAAACATGAGTACGTTCCATGTGTAAAATTTTGTTAATTTTGAGAATTGTTAAAGCTTTATTGTTTTCATGACCCCCATTAATGTACGAGCAAACCTTTTCTCATGGATCTTTATAGAATATCCTAGAGATATTTTTTGTTTTAGTGGTTTAGTTTGCTTTTAGCCGAAAGGGCGCACGCATTTGATAAATTAAACCGTCAATTGAAATTAATTAAGAAAGAGGATGGAAACAAATTATTTTCTCTTTTGCTTGTACTCAGAGATATTAACAAGAAATTGGAAAATTAAATGGTTCCATTAACAATTAACCAGTGTATTAACTAAATTTGTCGATTACTGTTCAAAAATAAATAACGAAAAATAGTTGTGATGTCGACAATATAATTGAATCACGTTCGTATATTAGACATAATAAATAGGCATTCTTCAAGGTCAAATTCTCATTAAAATTGTATGGCTCATCGGCGTTATTAATGCCTATAGTATGCCCAACAGTGGCAGAGAGACAAAAATAAATTCCCATTCAAATAATGTTTCATACAAGTTATGAATGACAACGTAATCATTACTAAAACAAAAATAAACAAGTAAGAAAGGGCTAAGTTCGGGTGTAACCGAACATTTTATACTCTCGCAATATGCAAGGATCAGAGGCGGAGAAATGTTTTCAGGTGCTGGCATAACTTTATATTAAAAAATGTTGCGGAAGAATTCAACATTCATTATTCGAAGAAATTGTCAATGGATTGCAATCATAATTGGTATCTTATTAACTTATATTACAGGCCATAGGTTCATGTACTTTCATTGTAATATTTTGCTTCGTGTCCGAGATATTTATATTAAAATCTACCAAATGAACTCAAAAGTGATATATGTGATATAAACTCAACCAAAGTGGTTTAATAAATATATTACATGAGGATACATGAGGAAAACCAGAAATGAATGAAAGTCAACCAGAGAAAAGGAAATCATTATACTAGGAATAAGCGGCTTGACTATGGTCTAGACCGCGAAAAGAAAAAATTTGGTCCAATAGATTTTCCAGATATTTAAATTAAATTGTAATATAAAATGCCTATTTTTAAACACAGACATAACCTCAATAAAATATTAAAAGTACCAGGGCATTTTCACATTTTCATCAGCTTAAAAATTTTATAAAGTATTATGGAATTATATATGAGGGATTGTGGAAAATACGATACACACGATACTGTTTAATTATGATTAGGTTTCAGCTTAAATTTTGAAATAAAATAAAATCTAAAAAGACAATTAAAGGAACCAATGATTAACACATACGCTGTCACTTTTCTAGGCCACGGACTTTTGAAAGGATATCGTTTAATTAAAAAAACTGAGCGACCGAACCAGCGAGCGGTGAATATTAAATCAATGTGTATTAATTTGACAAATATGATATTTTTATACCCATGCAACGAATGGAATTATTTGTTTACAATCTTGAATCAAATAACATTTTAAATCTGTCCATTAAACCTGCTCAAGTATAATTTGTTTTGTCAAAATTCATAGATAAATATGACACAGAATTAAAAAACAAAAATTCAGCAGAACATTTGACAAATTCTGTTGTCGAAAATAATTCCAAGACGCTTCCGTAGACCCCAGAACTTCAAAAGTTATTACTTAAATTTGTTTACAAAATTATCAAATTTTAAAGTTCAAATTTTTTGCACTATCGATTTGCGAAAAATACATTTTTTAATTAAATCTTGTGTCTATTTTGAAATTTAATAGAAAAATAAACAAGAAATGAAACAATGAAAAGTCGTTCGTTCTGCACAGTACGAACTTTGAATGCAGCTATATCGTAAGTGATGGATGCGTGTGTGTTAGCACGCCAATGACAACGTGGGACTCATTAGTGTGGGCCATATACAACACCCAACCATGACAACGAACATTTATACCATAAATACTTATATACGTGCATAGGTATGTGTGCACTTTCAGTTGACATCGTTGGCGGAACAAGTACACGTTAGGTATGCACAAGCACAATACATTCACTTAAGTAGGTGCATATGTAGGGGCAAGTGTGGTGCCTTTGTGTTTAAATTTCCAATTTTCATACGCTAAATAGCTTTCTTCAAAGCGCCACAAAGTCCTTTATCGATTGGCAGAAGGTCGAGGTACTTTGTGCATACACACATGCATGCATACACACTTAAGTGCTTATAAGAATGCATATCAATTGATTGCGGCAGGCTAATGTTCGATTCGTTGAAGGCCAAAACTGTTTTGAGGCGCACTCGTATGGATAATTTTGTGCTCATCCAAATGGGGAAAAAATATTTGTGAAAGGAAAAGATAAATAAATAAGAGTTTGATTCGCTTACCATTAATTGTCTTAAATATTCTTAAGTACTGTTGACATTATTGTTGTTGTTATATTGATGCCCACTATAGTGTGGCATGAGTGGTATTAGTGTCGACAAAACGGAATCACGGAGCTTGACAATTTCGCTCGTACGTCTCCTCTGTGCGCTCAAGGAACACAAGTTCGGCAGTGATGTAAGTACTTAACGGTACATGCACGCATGTGTGTATGTTGTGTGGCACGTGTAATGTATGCATGTGTGACTTGCTGTTTTGATTTGTTTGTCGTTTTTACACATTTTGTTGTTGTTAATTACTATATATTTCTACGAATGATGACCGCTGCTGTGGGTGGATAGGGAGCCAGAATTGGCTAGTTGGTGACCAAATAATGTGAGAATAATGAGCTCAATCGCGTAAATGTTTTCGTTGGCCATTTGGCAGTGAGAGACAGCAATTTACTCCGTTGTTCACATGTTTAGTGTTGTTTTGTCCATCAGCGGAAGGACATGGTATTCATCGGTACTCATACAAAGCGGCGATTCACTTCAACCGCGCATAACTATACTATTATTATATAGAAGTAGAGTATAGGCGAACGTTGAGTACGGCAATCATTTACTTTACTTGCCACTTGACCCGGAGGCTTGTTTTTGCAACGACAGCAAAATGGCGACACTGAGTCCGAATAATGAGCCGATACACGATCAAATCATACCGCCGGTCAAGCTAAGCGAATCGTGGGCGGGACGTAGATTGGTTGAGGCGCTTAGTCACTTGCCGCCCGCATATTTAAACTCAACGTTCGATGTGAGTTTTGCCAAAATCGATTAGTGTGTTATGTATGTCTGTGCCAGATCGCATACGAAATAAACAATTTTAATGGCTTTTGATGTGAAAAACCACTTACGTTTAAGGACGGCAAGCAGAAATTGTTGAATAAATTCAAAATTATATATATTTTTGTTTATTATTTGAAAAATTGTCAATTTTGTTTCGATATTTTTGCAGATGCGTTTTCAACAGAAACAGCAACAGGAGCGTGAACAACGACGGCTGGAAATGACTGATGAGGGCGTCAGCAACTTGGAAGATATTGTTGACCCCAAACCCATTACAAACGGCAAGGTAAGCAGTTCATAACAAGCAGACATGTACTTTAAAACGTATCTGCGTCAAATGTATTTGCCCGGTTTTGTTCACATATTTGCTTGTGCCCGTCGCAGGTGCGTCAAATGTTCGATGAGCGTCGACGCGGTGCCGGCATTGATCGCGCCAATCCACTTAAGCCAATCACTTCAACGGCCAAAGGTGCGTCGCCTGTTGTGCGTCAGACCGGTGGCGCTATACACAATCTACAGCAAGCGAAAAATAGAAACACAACGCCGGTTCGCGTGCGTGGCACGACCAATGCGATCAATGCGATCAATGCGACCAATGCGTCCACTGGTTCTACGCACGTTCGAAATCAACCGAAACGGCTACAGAACGGTAATACCGATACGCTCGCTAAGGAAATGTCGTCGCTGAGTTTGGGCTTGCACTCACCCGATGAGCGCAACAACAACGATGTATTGGGACGCGCGAAATCCTCGAATGGTCTCAAGCTAAATCCCGTTGTGACCAAGAAATCGCCAACGCCGGTGATGCCAACACAAGTTGTAAAGCGTCCAGCAAATACCACACCGACGGCTGCGACACGTGCAACACCAGCGCCTAGGACAAGCTCAGCAACCACCAAAACTACCAAACGTACTGCAGTAGTTTCATTGAAGGTAGGCAACATTTATTTTTGAAGATGCTAATGCGTCCGTTTTGAATTTTTCGAATGACATCGATATTTCATTAATTATTTTTAAAAAATTCTCCGTCATATTATTTGCTTAACTGATTTTTAGACACCGCCACGACGAACATCGGGAAATATGACTTCTAATGTAAGTTGTGCGCGTAAATAATGTTTTCACAATTTCTATTTGTCAGTTAAGCATGTGTTTTTCTCTTCCACAGACCAACAGAATGCCGCTCAACGTTGATGTGGACACAGGAAATATGGGTGTCTGCCGGCATTGCAATCGCCATTTCAATACGGACCGACTTGCCAAGCATGAGGTAGTATGCGAGAAAATGGCACATACCAAGCGCAAAATTTTCGATGCGGCGCGACATCGTTTGCGCGGCACTGACGCGGAAAAGTTTCTCAAGAAAGCACAAAATCGTGGTAGCGCCAAATCCGCATACTCCAGTGCCGCAGCTGCTAGCGGCATGACGGCCAGTTTGAAGAAGAATAATTGGCGTAAAAAACATGAAGAATTTATCCAAGCCATACGTGCAGCCAAGCAGGTGCAGGGGCATTTGGCTCGTGGGGGCAAGTTGAGTGATTTGCCACCGCCGCCACCTTCGGAGAATCCTGACTACATTCAGTGTCCACATTGTATGCGTCGCTTCAATGAATCGGCTGCTGAGCGACACATTCCGCGTTGCGCCACAATGTTACACAATAAACCCAAACCGGGCCAAGCGCCGAGAAAAAGATAAATATTGCATGGTGGCGCCAAACCGATCATAATTAAATACAGCCTTATGTAGACACAAATACACCCAAACACATTTAATCTCATATAAACTAACAACGCCGACTGGAAAGTTGATCAGTTTCCTCCGGGTGCTAATAAGACTAGAGGCCAATTGTCTGCGTGGACCGCCAAGAGTTTAGATGACGACTTAATGTTAATGTAAACAGCGGTATGCATACACACCCTGTACATGTGATAAATTATTATTGTAAACTTGACTTTTGGAAAATTATTAAAATATAAACTAAATCAAAACCGAGTTCTGAAGCCCTAATTGTTGATAATCTTAATCTGATAGCAATTCCACTTTGTCCTCTTTGGGCGTAAGGCGATCTATGAGTGCTTTTACAGCTTTGGCTGCCGCGTTTATTTCCAAACCCTCAAGCATGTAGGCCCAGTTGTCAAGACTGGCGTCATCGTCGTCGGCAAACCAGTTATTTAGCATTGAAATGCATCCGCCGTCACGATCGGGATGCTCAGTCTCAAAGTAAAGCAGTTCGTCGGTGGTGTAGCCCAACTTTTTACCCAACTTCTTCCAGTCATCACCAATGAGCGGTGCGATTTCCTCTATTTGTTCAGCGGTTGCCGTCATCGGTTTGGTATGCGCATTACGATCATCATCGCCTTTGTCCATGTCACCTTGCACATCTTCTTCGGTGAGCATGGCATCTCCATCCCCATCGCCGTCTCCATCATTTTCGCCTTCGCCAACGCCATCCGCATCAGGTTCACCCTCGGTTTCTTGGTTGTTAGACCCCTGATCACTATTAGTTTCGGTTGCATTAGGAGATTCGGTCGATAAATTGCCACCTACTAATGAAGTGTTGTTTGCATTCATAGTTGCTTTGGCATTATCTATACGATCTTTGGCCAAACGGCGTCGTACACCCTCCAGGTAATCAGCTATTTTGTACGATGGCGAGTTTAAGAAGGTGAAAAAGTGTGGCGACTGTCGTGCAAGTAAACGTAATGCTCGCCATTCAAATGACGGATCGTTTTTTTCATGCGGATTTTCCAGGAAAGTTTCAACTTGTGGAAGAAAATTGCGCTCTTCGCTCTTGCAGGCTTGCAGATTATCGGGCGAGTAGTTCCAAAGGCGTGTTAAGACATCACTTTAAAGTAATGATAATTAATAATATGTATTGACTTCATTGTTTTAGATTGCAAATATACTCACTTGCCCAAGAAAAATTTCCCACTACGATGCGCATCCTTCAAACTATCTCCCAGCGTGCGTTTGACACGTTTCGAAGATGGAGGTTTAGCATCAGTACTTCCTGCTTCTTTGTTTGTGCTATTTTCCGTTTCGGCATCATCAGGTTTGCGGAACTCTTTACAACCATCGTTCTTCCAGTTGTTCCACATTTCTTCTCGCGTTAACATATGTTGCACTGTGCGCGCAAAACGTTTTCCGTTTGGTGGTGTCTGCTCGAGTAATTTGTATACTTTTCCTTCGGTCTCTTTAATGAAATCCGTTTGTGCAGTGGTGAGTGTGTTCGATTCGCTGGAAAAAGTTGCAGAGCAATTATAATGTCAATAATGTTTTTAAAGCACGCTCCCACTTACGTCTTAAACTTAACAGTCAACTGTAGATATTGAAAAAGAATCAGGAACTGCACCAGTACCGAACGGCGAAAGTTAGAGTCGGATAATTGTAAAGTTAGTAACTTCGGATTTGTAAGAAATTTTGCAAAGAAATGATCGGACTGACGAACGGTGTGGTCTGTTTGGTTCGATTTTTGTTCATCTGCTTCGGCTGCCATATCAGCAACAAACTCCATTTTCATGTTTTCTAGATAATCTGCAGCTGTAAGAGCATTTTCACTTTTTTCTGCTGCGCTACTGAGACGTGGTTCCTCCAATTTGAAACTGTCAAAAGCTTCTAGTACGGTACCAGCGTGCTGAGTGTAAATATAAATGTAAGATATAAATATTAAATATAGCGGGAAATTAATGTACTTACAGCTTGAAACATTTTCCATTGTGCTTTGCTATAGCACTGATTGGGATTGCGAAAAAAATCTTGCAATGACCAAAATTTACAATATAGATTGTAATCAATTTTGATGGGAATATCTTCCACGGTGTCTTCCAAAGTGTCGTCCAGATCCTTACCATCGACACCATATTCAGTAACATTGTCTAAGTTGAATTCAGAGACTATGTTCAGACCCGAACGTTCAGAGAAAGGAAAAAATTTGGAAAGAAACAACAAAATGCGTCCACAGAATACGGTGTTCTGAGCGCGTGATAGTCGACGTAGAAGGTCGTTGCACATTCTCAAGATATTGTTCTTGCATGATGAGAAAAATATGTCCTCCTTCCACACCTCAACCATTTCTTCCACAAAACTAAATATTTGTTCACATTTATCCAGAGTGACTGCATCGAAAATGTCCCCCAACAACACAACGGGTATGGTTACCGAAACTATTTCTGTACGTACTGCCTCAACGGATAAACGTACAAGTGCCCCTACCTGCTCCACATTGTCACTTAGTCGGAAAAGTAGCATTTCACGAAATGCTTGATCCATTGGCGATTTTTTATCATGATCGGTGTTGGCACCAAAAGACTCATAGGAGGCGCGCAAAATTTGTGCATCTTGTTTTCGGAATGCTTCGTTTAGCGCTTTCTGTGAGTACAAGTGAAATTGTTATTTGCAGGCACACAATGTTTCATCAAACTTACTGTGAATTCTGTATGGAGGCCGATAAATCCTAATGGCCGATTTTGAGCCATGGCTGTGTGAGCCATTTTCAAGCTGAGTTGATGACAAAATTTAATATAAAAAAGTTTTTCGCGCAGTAAATAAATATTTTCACATAAATTGCCGAATTTATCTGCAATGTTGTTCCAAAACTGAAACGCAATGGAATTTTTGAATCACAGTGGTAATAAATGATAAAAGTTAAGGGATATAATTATTAGGATAGTTGTAAAATTTTGAGATATATGTATATTGATTCATCTAATTTTATTATTTGTTCGGTAAATTTGATCAAATATTTGGATAATTTTACTTTATGCGTCGTTCCGCTCAGCAACTCGCTACTACTTGAAACTTTAACATATTTGAAGAATTTTCACGGAAAGCATTACATACACAAGTTGCGTACATAAAGAAAATAAAATTATCGAGACAGCATTTATTGCCTGTCGAGATGCCTTGTTAAGAAATGCATTAAGATAAGAGAATTTATCGGTACGGCTCTCTTGTGATTACCGTATAATTTACAAAATAGATACCTTGATGGATATAATTCGAAAAAGTCGATAAATTTACTTTGTGCATCATTCCGGGTTTACATCTCAGTATTTGTTATTTGTATTTTATTAGTTGTTACAGTGATAAAGGGATATACAACTCTCCTGTGAAATAAAATTGAGATAGTAAATCACCTACCCGACTTTGACAGTTCACTGGATCGGGTAGGTATGACATTTATCAACTAGAAAGACTGGAACGACCAGATTGAAATTCTGCAAAAAATTTTTTTCAATTGAGACATTTGTAATCGTCGTGTAAGATCACAAATAAAAATGTTAAATAGTATAAAGAAGAGGAAACGCGAAATTTAAATATAATTGAAGCAATCTTCTGTGATTTGCAGCTTAGGGATATTAATTTGCCATTGAAAATGATACGAACTACGTATTAATTGGTAGTAGACAAGTTTAGTTCACTTAATTTATGATTGAAAGCTTAAATACACATTGTTTTAATATACTATGAAATCACAAAAAATATATTTAAATATTTACTTTATACATTCAAAGGTCAATATATAACAGTTTTTAATCGTAACAATTGTGGGGTGTTTTAAATTAAATGCGCAAAAATTAATATTTTGTATGATCTGGCAACAATGCAAAATGTTATAAAAAAACTCAAATTTTGAGGCGCCCTTACACTGGAATAAATTGGGTATCCCTCTATCACTGAGTTGTTATTTTCGGCTTATTTGCATATAAGTGTAGTATATTCTTATTATCATTAAAATGTCACAGGCGGATTTTAAACAGACTTTAAGAAAGTTGGACTTTCCTGCTTGCGCAAAGGAGGCTCTGCCGCGAATAGGTATAATTGCATATTTTTGTTTTCTTTAACAAAAATTATGTACTTAAAAAAAACTGTTTACTTTTTAGAGAGCATAGTAGTCAGTCGCAGCAAACAAAACTTTGCAATTCAACTAATCTCAGAATTTGTGTTCATGGAACGTCCTAAAGACCCTGTTGATATTCGCAAAGGACATGCTTTTAGCGGCACACAATTGAATTCGTTTCAAGAGTTTCAACTCATAGTAGTTCTCATTGAATATTTCTCTCAACCTGGACCTGATGCTACACGCAACGTGGTGTTTCTCTCCCTTTTTGGCAGCAATCTTACCCCTCAACGTTCCAAAATTTTGTGTCGCTTAGTGAGCACTGGTGTTTCGGGTTCTGTTGCACCACTGCTCTCATCTGCTGGTACTTGGATGCAACAAGTAGGTTGCATGAATCCACCTAGCCTGGAAGTAGCACAAAGTTTGGTTAGTGATTTTATAACATTTTCCCGGAAAACTTCAGAGCAATTCAAGCAATTACCAATGGTTGCACCACACTTTGCAGCTAATCTTATGACAACTGTGGCAGATTTATATATGAATGATCAGCATGGCACATTAACACCACCACCTGATGCTTTACTAGATGTATTCACAGAATGGATAAGTGAGAATCATGACTTGTGCTTAACATCACAGCAGCCTTTGGCGTTGCCGAGTGGTGCCATAGCAATGCCCGTTGTCACACCATTAGCAGGGCTTATACGTTGGGCTGTCTTGTCACCTATGTTCTCTAATCGTCCTTCATATAGTTATTTACACCTGTGGCTTCTGCAAACGATGCTGCAAATTGTCGGCTCTGGTCCACCAACAGCATTAAATGCACAACATGTGGCACAAAATGTGGGTCCACTGCAAACGTATGTAGCACGCTTGGTTGCCGAAAAGGTCGAACCCACCAAAGATGCGGCATATCAGAAAAGCATGGAGCGGTTGGCACAAGCAGTGCAGTTAGCAATATATGTAAATTGCATGTATGGCAATATAACACAGTTATTGTGTCTCTTGGAAACACTTCCGCCACATCCACTTATGACAATGATTATTAAAGCAAATAAAAAAAATTGAATTAAGTTTAAGCTATTCTAATGTAAATTATATTTGGGCAAATAAAAAATGTGCACTAATTTATAACGTATATAGCTTAAATTATTATTATAAGTATATATTAAACTAGAAGGGTCTAAAACGACGGGTCTTTTTTAATGCTTCGATTTTCTGCTTGTCTTCTTCGAATTTCTTGCGCAACTCAATTATATTCTTCATTTTAGATTCACGTATCTGGAAAGTGTAAAAATTCTCCAATTCCTTCTTTTTCTGGCCTCTCACCATTTTCTCTTCCAAACGTCCAACAACCGATTCTTTTTGTTCGAAACCTGCGTTACGTCCCTGTTTACCAACAGTCACCCAACCGTCAGCATCTGCTTCGGAGTTCTTCGCCACTTCAATTGCCTCCTTCTCACGCTTATCATAAGCCACCATATATTTATCAATTCGCGTCTGCAATTCAACTTCGTCCAAAATACGTTTTTCGTATTGGCTATGCAATAGCTGCATACCCGAATCCAATAAACAATTGTCATCACTATTAAACAAATCTATGCTTTCCAACTGCAATGCACGTTTTACACCCACACTTTTGTGAAAAACTACATATGCCACTTTAAATTTATACGGCGGTGTTGATGAGCTAAACGGTATATAGCGTTGGTACCATTTTTCACTTTCATTTCGACCTGGACGTTCAGCAAAGCTCACTTTGTTTGAAACATCTACTTTGGCGCGAAAGTAAGTGCCCAAACTTTGTTCGGTCACATAAGGTGGCACGTTCAGTAGGAAGAGTGTGCGGCCTTTTGGTTTGTCTGCGTCCTCCACTCGTATAAAATGCTCACGCATGTAAATATGATGACAGAGCACTAATGAACGGTCTGCGGTGAGGCGTAAAGGTACAACTAAAATATGGTAGGCGGTGTATATTTGAAATCTCAATTTTCTGTATTAATTTTTGTGAGTTACCTTTATATCCCTCAATTTCTGGCATTTTTCTAATTCGTTAAATTGAATAAAGTACAACTTCCACAAAATGTTTGTTATGCACGTGCAATAATTTGTTTACAACAGCTGACTGCCAATGTTTTTTCTTTTCACAGCGGATCATTCACAATAGCGCATGAAAATTGTATCGTATCAATTTTGATGGTTAAGTATATTGGCATTGGAACGGAACAATCTCTCGGATCTCACACGTTAAAAGCTTAACGATTTAAATTACTTTATTTATTTAAGTATTATTTCTCATACAAAATAATTTAGACGGACGGACTTAAGAAATCGTAACAAAGCCATAGGTATACAAATAAAATGAAATAATTTTTAAGATTTTAAGACGTTGTAGGCAATTATCCAATTCGATTAGTTGAATACAAGTAGGGAGGAGTGTAGCAATTATTTTAACCATTGCTAAGACATTATCAGCTGATTAAAATTGTGTGTGTCCTGTTGCAAATATGTGACGCTCAACATTGCGCAGGAGCAGGATAATGTCAAGTGAAAAATCGATAAAGCTTTTATCCTCACATCAAGAAGTGTATGTGTTAAAGGACTTATTTCACTTGTTGGTAAATAATCAATCAATTTTAATTAGATAACTAAAATTAAACTTCCATAACAAAAAAAAAAAGGTCTGTTACTGAGCGCTAACAGCTTCCAACTTTTTTGGAGGTTACAAACGGTTTGCTTACATCGCTCAATTAATGGCAGCAGCATGAATCCAGTGCCAAATCGCGAATATATCGAAGTGTGCGCTGCCGCCATACATCACCATCAGCAGCATCCGTACCCTCAGCATCAGCATCAACATCATCAGCACCATCAGCAGCATCAAGCCGTCGCACTGAATACTTTGTTAAGCAACGCACCACCACCACCACCACCGCCCGTACAACTCCCACACCCGCACGAATTGAAGGCGCCACCACATGAGCATCAGCCACACTGCAAGCAACAGTGTTTTGTTTTCACAGAGATCGCGGATATTGAACTACCGCCTGAGATCACGAAGCTCGGCGGCGAGAAGATGAAGAATGGCGCCATCGCCGCCGCCACATACAAAATGAGTGCATGCAGTGATAGTGGCAGTGAGCCAAGCCGTTCGTCGCGTAATCGTCGTCTGATAGTCGTGCTCGGTATAATGTTGGTCTGTATAGCAATGGCGGGAGGCATTCCATTGGCCTTACAGTTGCGTTCTTCCTCTTTGCTGGAGGCGCGTCTTGCTTTCATACGTCGTTTGTTGACCGAGTCACCACTTATTGAGGGCTCCTCCTGGCAGCCCCCTGTGCGTGATGCTGTGAATCGCACCAGCAGTGGACTGTTGAATGAGGTGCGTCGCAATCATGTGGGTGCGGTGTTCTGGCCAATCTCAGTGCCATGCGGCGCACAGTATTTGGATGCTGTGCAGTTGGCGTTGGAGGGTATCGATGAGGCGCGACGCATCACCGCCAATACGGATGCTTTGCATATCGTGCTCTCCGCGGACGAAATGGAACAGACGCATATACGTGGCGAGGTGGCTGTAATGTTGGGGCTTGGCGGCGGCCATACATTGGGCGCTAGCTTGGCGGTGCTGCGTTCGATGTATCTGCTGGGTGCGCGCTTTGTATCGATCACTACTTTGGAATGCACAACACCGTGGGCCGCCGCTTGCATACGCAGCCACGACTATCTGTTCGAGGAAAATGCCACGCATTCGATAAACGAGTTCGGGAAGGTGAGTGGTCGCTAAATTATCTACGTTTTAGAGTTTCTAACTAGTTTCGCACATTATCTTTGCAGACTGTGCTCTACGAGATGAATCGTTTGGGTATGCTTGTTGAGATTTCACAACTGTCGGAGGCGGCCATGGTAACTGCCCTACATACCGCCAAAGCGCCCGTTTTGCTTTTGAACGCTGTACCGATTTCACTCTGCAACAGCTCTAGCGTCGCCTCCATACCGGATCGTGTTTTGAGGTAAGTCTTATTTCTTCGACGCTTCCATTTTAATCGTACGCTCATGATTTTTCGTGTTAGTTTGCTCTCGGACAATGGTGGTGTTATAATGCTGAACTTGGAACGTTGCGACGAGCGCCGTTTCTCGGTGCGCGAAGCAATCAACGCGATCAATTACGTACGTAAGGTGGCTGGTGTGGATCATATTGGACTTGGTGGCGCACCCAAAAGCTATGCTTTTCTGCTCGCTGAGCTGGCACGTGATCGCGTTTGGGGCAATGCGGCTATTAAGAAGTTAATTGGCGGTAATGTGGTGCGTATCTTACGTGAAGTGGAGACACTGAAGAATCGTTTGCCCTTATATGAGGACTGGATACCGCGCGAACTAGTGGAGAGTACATCATATTGTCGCTATCCAGAGGCATAAGATGCAGCGCGTTATTAAATGGAAAGAGAGAAAGAGAATACAAAATATTTTGTTGAAGTTTTTTGTTAATGTATGCACAAAGACAGTTAATCCCACCCACCCGAACCCCACTACGTTTACCTACGATATAAATGCATGCATATTCGAATAGGGATACATACCAGTATGTACATACATACACACAAACATATAATACTATAGATAGCCTTATAGCTACTAGATATTCTCAATATGGCTAGTTACATTAAGACTAGTTACTAATTACTTATATGGTATATGTATATTGGATATGTTTATCGCTCTTTCGTTGCTTACTTGTCAAAACTTAGAGAAAATATCGTTTTGAAATGTAAGAAAAATATATTAACTATTATTAATTAATTCATATAAATCAATACAAACCGAAATTAAAATTTAATTGATAATAAAAGTTAAAAAGAAATCAAACTCATTTACTTTGAAGTTGGAACAAGTCTTATGAATTTAATAGCAGTCCTTATTGATCTTTGGGCAGACAAATTCCTAGAATTCGCATAATGTTGTTTTTGTTGTAACGACATAAAACTTTCCCCAAATAATTTAATAAAATGTTGCCGAGTAGTATTTACTAATGGTAGTAATAATATTGGCGCAATCCTTCGCATGCCATTAAAATATTTTTACATGGTTCTTCAGAGAGTTAATGGAGCTAAAAGCTAATTTTTTTGAGAGTAGAATTACCACTGAGTGGGTCATGGGCCAAAATTCCACCCTAGGTAAGCTATGAAAATCTATAAAATCTCTTGTTTAAACAGAGAAAACCAGAACTCTAATAAATTATTATACTTAAGTTTAAAGACAAGGCGAATGAAGTACTCTCGGGCGATTAAAATATCGACTTTCATTAATTTGGAGTAGTTAAAAATCGAATAGTTTTTAACGCCTCACTTCTTCTTCCTTATGGGCCTTCTTAACCCTGGGCGTTAGAAATAATATTATATAGCTTATTAAATATATTCATGTATATCGATGACGAAATTTTTTTTCAATTCCAGTTTCTTAAAGCTTTCGGCGCAAACTAGGAAACTTTGGGGTTATGTTTCTCCGATTTCTATCGAATATGAGCGGTTTAGAATTAAATCTTGAATGCGGCAAATTTGTGCGTTAACAATGTTTTTAAATTCATATTATAAATTAAATTTAAGAATTCTCGATCTATATAGCTCCCATAAATTATATATCATTCCCTCCAATAATCCAAGGTTCATTATTGCTTTGAAAAATCTATGTGTTCGAAAATATTTTTATATATGGTATGCCAAGGAAAAGTCTAAAGATTGGACCTTACTTAGTCCTGGTCTGGACACAGGGCCGGCTAAGGGACCTCCTCGCCAAGTTGCAAAGGAGGCGCAATGCATTGATTTATAAAAAAAAAGTGCTGAAGAATGTCATTTTATAAAATTCGAAGGCGATTTAAAACTTGTAGGACCCTGCTGTTGCCAGATAATGTTTAGGTGTACATAAAAAATAGGAGTAAAAGTTTCACCAAACACTTAACATAAGTGTAAGCGTCAACTTTAGAAACCGGATATTGAGGCTTCTCTCTAAATAAATATATCAAATATGGAAGTCGCTTGAAACTTAGCAGACATCTCAAAATACTTAATTCTCTCTACAATACTCCAACTTGCGGCCGCATTAAGTTCATCTGTACTTGTTTGCCAATGTGTAAATATGCGGTCTGACTTCCAATTCCTATTTTGTGCACCCACTTGGTTTTTTTCGTGCTGGCTTGCGTTATATCCACTGGCTTGCACATGTGCACATATTTGTTTGTATTGCCCCACCCCAGAAATCACGGCCGCGCCTTCGCCATTTTCTGGGCACTTTGATCCTTCAGCCACTTTGTTGATCTGCCACATTTGCTACATTTCACACATCCCAAATTCTTTGTCTAAACAAACGCTTTATAACGATGTTGTGACCTCCGTTTCATATACCCGTGTGTTTGTGCAACACTTTGGTGCTTTTGATATTCTATAAAATTTTTCTATCCACGCAGTCATTTTCCTACCTCGCTTTTGCTTCCGATTTGTTTTTGTGTGGGCTTTTCCTAGCTACCAATGTCATCTTCTGCCTTTCTCCTTCTCCTTTTTACTTTCTGTGAGTTTTTTATGGGCCAAATTGCACAATAAATAATATAAAAATGGGGAAAGCACAGCTCGCATAGCGAAATCATGATCGTCATTGCATTTAGTTGCTATTGCCTTTGCTGCGGTGACACAGCGAGCAGAAGCAGTAAGTGAACAAAATGAAGAACACGACATTTACTTTGGCACTCCTTTTTTGTTTTGTCACTTTCCACTTCTTTACTTTACGCGCCATACCAAATGATTTACCAGGAAATGCAGCGCGGCGTCTACAAGGCTTGTGTGTGTGGATGTGTGTGTGTGTGAATTCCAATTGCATGGTCGTCTTGACTATAAAATTATGCTAATGAAATCGCATATCTGATGACGACCAGCTTATATGTATGTGCGCACATGCAACCAAACTTTGTTGTTGATGTTGTTGTTGTTGTTGCTGCGGTTTTTTTTGGGCTGTTGACGTCTGCGAGGCGTTACTGTGGAAATCTAATAAAAACCAACCAGTTACACGTCCTTGAGCCGCTGCGGTCTGCAACTGGCAGTAATATTTACACACACGCGCACACACCAACACAGGCACAATAACAACAACCAGGGATACGGATATGTGTTTGTTGGTGTTTGCATGTGCTATGGCGCTGGTGGCAAATGCCATTAGCTATGCCGCGATTTATTTACACTCGACGAGCACACAAGCAGGCAAGCCAAACTGGATTTGAAACCCAGCAGCAGCGCAAATTATCTTCAAGTGCAGAGAATGTACGACCTGGCGCATAGTTGGCGAAGTATGCGGACATACGTGGAGTATGAGTAACATTTTTATGTGGCTACTGCAGTTGACAAAGCACACCAAGAAACATACACACCTACATACATACATAGGTATACCGGAAATTTAATTACATATGTATGAAGCTATAAGATGTTTACGGTTGTATGGCAAAATAAAACAAAAAGTAAAAAATAAATAAAAGAAAATAACTACAACATTTGGCTAAGTGTATAACTTCCGCGTTCGTAAGGGTAAAAAGAAAGTAAGCTTCAAAGTAAAAATTTATTTAACAGTTTTAGGGACTATAATTTAGATATTATATTAATTCGGCAGAGTATTTACAGCCTCTTAAAAAAGTTGAGTACTCTCGTCACTTGATATTCTCATATTTTCTAGGCGCTAAATTTCAAAATGATTGGGAAAAAGTTTTGATGAAAATTAAAGACAACTTATACATCGATGTAGAGGTACATATGTACTATATTTAGATATGATTTAAACCAATTTTTATTAGAATTTTTCAGTTAAAAGAAATATCTGTGCTCTATTTGTTCCATATTGAAGGAAAAATAAAAGAATAAAATTTCTTTAAAATAATTGCTACGAAGGATTAATTAAACTTCTTCATTTTCATCTTCATCTTTATATTTATCTTTATCTCTATCTTTATCTTTATATTTAGCTATATCTTTATCTTTATAGTTATCCTCATCTTTGTTTTATCCAAGTCTGGTTAAACTTTTTTTCTTTTAGCAACAAAATCATCTCTTCATTCACTAAACTCGTAGTTTCGACAGAAGGCAGAATCTTTTCTTATTCTTCTTCTTAACAGAGTATAAGCCGGAAGATAGCACCAATTCGAAAGGCTAAATGGAGAAAAGTTCATCTGTAAGGCCTTCTTAACGCAGTGAAGGTTCCTATCTTTAGCTGCAATCATCAGTTGTCTACTAATCCTAAAGCATCAAAGAGATGGCGGATGTCATGCTATTTTGAACGGGTCTTTTCCTATATTTGAATGCCCCATTCTGTAGATTCCCAAAAGTCACACTGTAAGTATAGTATATAGTATAGTATATACTTACTATATATAGTTACTTAAGTACAGTGTACTTAATAGTGTTCTGTAGTAACATTGTACTGTATAGAAATATACTTAAGTACACATTGTAAGTTTATACATCTGTTACAAATTGTACTATGTACTTTTATATAATTTAATCGTTTGGGAGTCGCCGTATCTTCTCTTGGATCTTCCAGTCAGAAGTGCGAACCCTTATAACTTTTGTGAATCCTTAGACAAGGGCCTTGTCGATAGAGAGGTATCTGCATAGGAAGAACAACTAAATTTAATCTGAAGGGGAACGCTGAAGAACCATTGCAACTCAAAGAAGAATTAATAAAATGACGAGGTCAACATCTAAGATGTAGAGGAAAAAAAAGAAGAAATAAACTAACAAGAAGATAAGTTGTCAAAAATTTGTCAAAAACAAACCAAAATTAAATCCAAAAAGAAACGGCTAAATTCAAACGAGAAAAAGGAAAAATAAAAATCTGATGATGAAAAAGACAAAAAATATATGAAGAAACAAAAAAAAAAGAAGAAATAAAAGAAAATGACAAGAATAAGAATATAAAATTGACCTAAGATAAGACAAATTAGGAAAAAAAGAATATAGTAGATAGCAAAATAAAAAAGGCGAGCCAAATTTAAACCAATTTAAGCAAAACTAAGAGGAACAAAGTGAAAATAAGAGAAAATGATTAAGAAGAGTTAGAATGGAGAAAACTACGAGTAACGAGTAGATTAATGTGAACATAACAGGAAAGAAATTATAGAATAGATAAGAGGGAGTGGAAAGAAAAAAATTTATACCCAATAAAAAAAAAAAACGCGTGGCAAACAACAAAAAGAAGACGAAGACCTTGTTAAACTATTACAGTTAAAAACTAAATATTTGAATAAATAAAACACTGAATCCTTATAAAGCCAATTAAATGTACATATTGAAAGTACATACATACATACAAACATACATGTGAGGACGTCTATACGTTTGTCACACACCAATTGAATAGCGAACTGTTAATCGAACTGTTATGCTAATGTCAAGGTTGAAAAGTCGCCTAAACAAGAAACAAATTAAATTTTGACTAAGACCAAACTAAGCGCGCTTTACACCTAACGGAAGTTGAGCAATACATATGCATGAGGACCCAAGCAGTTATTGTTGTTTTCACTTGTGTTGTGCAACATGTTTGCCGCCGCCGCTGTCTTTGTGGAAGCGATCCCCTGGGAGGCCAATAAATAAATTCACAAAAAGTTTCCAACGCAGACACAACAACAAGAACACAAAAGAAAACAAACAATAAGTAGCGGCGTGCAACTTGAGCGATTGCTAAACCATTGGAAAGAAATATTGCGCAATAACAACTATTTGCCTACTTGTAGCACAATGACCAACTCGGAAGGCACTGTAGGCACTGGGTGCGGCAAACAATTTAAGTTATAAATTTGCTCATTCGCCTTAATTGGCATAAATTATCGAAGTTTTGCTGGCATCGAGCCACAATAGAAGTACCATAGGGCCAATATGCGATTTGTTTCGATTGTCAGACGGACGTGCAAGAAGAGCGGACAAACACATACACACACAAACACACTTGTGATGTGGCACTGCCATTTTGTTGAGTGGAAACTGGCAATCAACACTGAGTCTTGGTCTCGAATCACAAACACGACGGGGTTCAAACTTTATCAATAAAATATCCAACAGTGTGCTCGTGCACACACACACACACACACACACACACACACACACACACACCCATGCATATATATTTATACACACACATATACATGTGTACCGTCTGATGCTATTCGGTGTACGGGTCCTCTGTGTGACATTTGTGTGTATGTATGTGTGTGCTCATATGTATGCAGTGTATGTGAGTGTATGGGAAAATTTATTTCCGACCGTGCGACACTTATACGGCGAGTGTTCGGTATTTCCGTTTCCGGCATTTGACTTTAGCCATAAGGACAATAATAATAGCAACCATAACACCTTTACGGTTAGTTAAATGGATCAGCAGCAGCAGAGACAGCAATGTATTTGTATTTGTGGGTGGCTCAAATAGCTTTGTGGCAGGAGACTGGCGAATGCATGCGACAGCCTCTTGAATTAATCAACAATTTATTGTATCAATGCAGCGGCATAATAAATGTTTGCACGAACACATGTACGAACATGACATGGCACAGCAGAAGTCAGAAGTCAGAAGTAGAAGCAGAAGAGCACCATGGGCACGCATGGGAATACATATATACTTGCACCATAAGTCAATAAGATTACGCACAGATGAGCAAAATATATATAAGCACTTATATGTATGAGTCTCAACAATGCATGGAACATTCAATTATGGCTAAGCAATGTTACCACATGTTTGACGTTATGATAGTGAGTGAGAGATGGTGAGAGCATGCGGTCTCATCCGACTGAATGTTGTTTTGGAGAACTATTTACCATCTACACCTTTGATTTTTAAGTGGACAAACAGGTGCCACAATGTTACAGAAAATCAGACTAGGTATAGTTAGAAATGTTTACCAGTGGCTACACTCCTTATATAGCTGATTGAAAGTATCATGAATGGCTTATAAGGATGGCTTTCGCGCTCTGCGAGTTCTTCAATTAGCTCAGCAAGCTCGCTTTACGCCTTGCGTGCTCATCAGTTATCATTTGCTTGTCTGGAATGTGAGGTATTCTAATAAAAAGTACTCAAAAGCTCAAAAGAAAAAAGCCATATACTACCTGGCCGTTTTCAACCATACCAACAGTTGTCTAACTTCGTTTCGAACTAAATATTGACACTACTGGTACGGTAGATACTCGCTAATGAAATTTTATCAATTGCAATGTCGAAAGCATTACAGAAAATATCCCGCTGTCATTCAGAAATCTATACCTAAGATTAACGAAAACTCTGACAAATTCGCAGTGGTTCGATTTCAGATATCTGTTTATGGCCTTGAAAAGTAAAGATCCGCAGTTCACTTTTGTGGCTCTGTTAGGGAACAAACTGCCTTTCAATCTGACCTCTTTATATACTGTTGTAAAAGTTATTATAAAAATTATAACAAATTTTTGTCAAACAACTTGTTAGAAGGATCCAGTTCCAAAATTACGGGTACAATTGTTAGTAGAATATTGAGATATAATTCATAATAGAAGGTTTGAATCTTTGATTGGTTTTGGAGATATTTCTATTCAAATTTGTGATGCGCTCTAATATATTTCACTTCTCAAACTTTTAAGACATTTTCAAAACTTTTTTTATAATAAAAGTTTTGCCTTGTCCTTTTTCCTTATCTATAGAATTGTGTTATCTCCAGAGCGGATTCGAATTTTTATCTGAATACAAATTATTGAAAGAAAATCTAAACATCCTGAATTTCAATAAACAAAGAAATCGGCTTTTATAACTTAAAGTTTTTTAATCGAATGCACTTTTATGGCCTCACTCATAATTTGATGTCTGCGGAATGTCTCGCTCTTATTTAGATCGAACAAGTTACTAACACGTGTTCGTTTGCGTGCTTCCAGGCAGACATGACTGTCTTCAACATAAATAAATTCCAAACGCAACACCGCGTATGACTCGCATATTTTAATGTGATTTACCAAGAAAGCCTCCGCACACCTATATACTTACACAATATATACTTACATCGAGATATAAATATTCCATTATACTTATGGCTTGACGAGGAAATTAGTTAGGTCATTGATGTTGCGCTGCATTTCATTTGGTGCGAGTGTATTTTTGTGCCACAATAGATCTTTTTTATGAACAATCTTGCCACACATATTTGTCCTTGGCCGCCAGTTAGTAATATTTGTGACTGCCTTCTGGACTGACTGTCTGTGGGTTTGCGCGTGTGTGCTTGTAATTGTTGCAAAATAAAAATGTTTTATTCATGAGGCTATAAAATTGCCCAATTTTCAGTCCATTAAGAAAATTTACGCCTTTTTCATAAGTGGACGCGCAGCAACAAACACAATTACAGTTGCATACACACACGCTACTCACATCTACATATGTATAACTCGGAAGAAAGTATGAATTGTTGAATTTTACTGCAAGCTGAGCGGTGAACTGTGTGCCATTGCTGTGCTGCCAGGGCGCCTGGCATGCACATATACACTCACACACACGGAAGATCCTTTGTAGGACGCGTGCAAGTTTTGCAGCCAAATGGACAGCGAATTTAACAAAAAAAGCACTGGTTAACAAGATATTAGAAGTGACTGTGAACAGTCAAGCAATACGATTCGAACACACAGCCAAACACATACTCATGCACACACGCCCATGTCCAACTCAATTGGTCACAGCGCCCAACTGAAGTATGAAGTACTCGCACATATTCGTGCTATGTGCAAACCGACGACCGAGCAGTGCAAGAAAATAAGTAACTCACTCGCAGACACTTCTTCGGATTCTGAGTTGGACTGCCGATTTGCCTTTGTGACCTGACGCATAAATCAAGCCAAGGAAAGGTTGCTTAAGTGCGATTTTCTGCACCTTCAAGGCAGCTTTTCAACTTCCAAGCAGCGTTATGCTGAATATTTTTCGACTACAACAACAATAAAAGGCGATGAACTCAATGTTGAAACTTTTCAAACCTGCTTCAGTGCACAAGGCGCAGGGGTGCGCGGGAGGTGCGCGGGATGTACGCACTCAAGGTGGTGGCTTCAAGGAGCTGCCGTCACTTGCTTATTTCTCGGAGCCGTTTTGCCTCCAGCGCCACTCGCTACGTACTCTCGCTACAGTTGCGTGTGTAGTGTTTAGTGAGCGGGGGACTGGAGTGGCGGTGGTGGGTGCGGCAGCCTTGGCTGGCGGTTATTTACGGCAGATGGCGTGTGAGAATTTAAAATGCAAACGTAATGCCATTTCCTTTGCCGCTTTGCCACTCGAGATCCGTTTTATTTTTCTGCACACTTCTTTAAATTCTTTTTGGGACTTCATTTTCGTTTTTTGTGCTTCACTGATGTTTTTGTTGTCACAATTTTTGTTATTGGGTGTCCACCAGCACCAGCTTCGTGCAATTGCAACGATTATAACACTTTCAACACGTCGCTTGCAATTTGCTCAGTTACAGTTCACTTACAGTCACTGCACACCATATTTATATATTTGCTTCCACATATACACACGCCCACTTACATATAAACAAACACACATGTAGACATGAGCGCTGTGCATTATTTTATTATAGCATTCATATTTATATGCATATTTGCTCTATGATTTACAATGGCTATCACATTTATTATTTATGTAGATTTCACGTTGCTGTCGTTTTGCTGGTAGAAAATGTGAAACATTGTGACAGAACATATATAGACATACATGTGTAATATTCAATATTTTCCGTTATTTATTGCAGTTTTATCTACTATTAGAGGTTGATTCCGCTTGTGTACCTTTACTTTAAAGTGAATTCTTAAATATAAGTTTTTTGAATTTTATAGAAATGACATTTCTCACCCGTAAAATATATATTTACATGAATATGCTCATCTATGTATGTATATCACATATGATTGTTCAAAGATGTTTAAGGCGCGGCCTATGGGGGCTAAAATAGTGAATTTCCAGTGAATACTCAAGAAAAAAATGTCTTTTTCTTCGCAAATATTGAAAGATGTTGCTAACGAATGTACGTTCTAGACTCAAACCGGGGCAATAAAACCTGTTTCTATAAGAAGTCCATAAAATTATCGACTGTGGTGACGTCACATCGATTCGAATCAAATTTGTCGGTCGACCATGAAAATGTGTGCCACGAACCATGAAAATGTGCTTCCGCAAACATTGATCGTCTAAATGTGGAACACTAAGAGTAATGAAATGTCAAAGGAAAGAATTAAAATGGAAATTTCAGTAATGGAATTTTTTACGCAAAAAAGAAATTCGGGAATCTGGCCATTTTCATAAAATTTTGAAGACACTTTCAACAATATTTTCCCGTTTCTCAAATTTCTTTAATCTCCTATTTAATATCATGTCCTATGCTAATAAGGAAGATAAACCTGGCCATCATCATCATCATCAATCTCTATATCTCTGGGTGTTGAGGAATAATAGTGAATATATGTTTGATATTACTTTCTGTAAACTATTAGGTGAAATTTTGCTTTATTTTTTCCCTCCTCGTTTCTTTTAGTGACACCGAGCACAAATTTTCGTTAATAACCTTGGTACTTATTATACCATGGCTTCATTTTCGAAGATATTCTCTTTTTCACTAAGTGATACATTTAGAAAAAGAGAGCAGGTATATTATTATTTGATTTTATTTAAAATCAATAAGCACCGGATCAAACCGGGATTGGCACGAGTAACGAACGATTCTAACTCTGTTTTATGCTACTACATCAACAATGATTATAGTTTTTGGTATGGTACTATTGGTATTATAATTTACTTCACTTAGTTAATTCAGTATTGTTGGTATGTTGTACAACTTCTGAAGGCTCTTCCAAGAGTCTATAATATATATATATTTTGGGTACAGAGGTTCTAGAGTTCACAGAGTGAAGTTTAGACCCTCAGAAATTAAAGAAAAAATACCTCCAAATTATTATTGCTTTCCTTTTCAATTTGCCGAATAAATGCCATGCTTATAAATGCTCTCTTACTTTTAACCATATTCGACGCTTTAATATTGCACTTGGTCTTTAATATTAAGCTTGAGTTCTTTAAAATTTGGATTTCTGCTGCAAAACTTTGTTTCCTTGAAGTCTAGTTTACTTTCTGCTCGAATTTTCTCAAAGTCAGCCAGTGATTTCTTGCGCAAACTAAAATTTAATTCTGCTTTAATGGAGTTTTGTCACAGAGAAAATTTCAAAACTTCAGGGCGCAATACCCTGTGAGTTTTTCTTCACGAGCGACAGAAAGTTTTCATTGCAAATATGAAAAGTCATTTACCGTTACTGCCGCAGCGACAGGATCAACGAACATGCAGGTGACAAGAAAAGCGAAAGTTAGCAAATGATATAAGTGTGTGCGCTCATACGGTGATTAGCACAAAAGAAATGCCACAAATATGTACATATAATATATAATGTCCACGAATGTGTGTTTCCATACGAAAGCGGATATTTATAGTCAAGTTCTGTTTGCGGTTGATTTAAAGCTTGAATATTATTCGTGTGTGTGTGTGTCTGCGTGTACGAAGTACCGGTGGGTCCACATGCCGTTACAAATGATTGCCAAGGCGAATTTAGCAGAAATCTTTAATTTGCCACACCGCGTCAGCCCTGTCGACTCCCATATGATTGGAGCTTGCAAACGAGTGCCCAAGTGACTGGTAGCCGCGGCGACAGCGACGGCTTCTCCTACTTCTCGAAAGTTTATTGCCAAAATTTTCCTAATCAAATTTAATGAAATGTGAAAAAGGCAAAATACGACTTGAAAACTTTGTCGTTGAGGTTGTCGGCTAAGCGAACTCCTTAACCGTGCGGCAGTGTGTGATGTTCGAAGTAATGGTGGAGGGAACGGCAGGAGCAGTGACAGCAGTTTACCGACGCAGCTGGCAGCGAATAGCATGAGATGATATGCACGCGATCCAACGGGTGAGCGAGATAAGTTTTTTTCTTTGCATAAGCACACATATTTGTTAGTATGCAAGACTTGCGTGCGTGTGTGTGAGCCCGTTGGCATTGTGATTTAATATGACAGAAGTGGCAGAAAAATTTGCAAGTCCTTGGCACAGGAAAATATTATTTATAAATCAAAATGTACTCGAATTTACTGTTGTTTGTATTTGAAAGTTATTTTTGTTGTTCTACCAATATGCGCATGCATCTGTATATATGTATACATTTATACTTGCTTGGGTATTTGCTATTTGCGGTAACTGTAGCGCTCGGCAACATATTTATATTTTCGTCAATGAATTGGAAAAATGCTCAACGAATTAAATTTTCTTCGTGCTTCATCTGCCTTTGAGTTTTGTTTATTAAATAAAATTGAAGTGTTTGCATTTCTCTGTACATATGTGCGTATGTAGGTGTGTAGGTGATATATAGGGTTTGTAAGCCGGAATGGGTTAGTATTTGTAGGTTTCGGCGATTAAATCTTCTGTTTGAATTTGGTCTATAGGGAAATAAAGACGATGTAAGATAAGTTGAGATAAGATGAGTTAAGCTAAGGAAGAATAGATCAGATTAGGTAAGTTAAGCCAAGTTAAGTTAAGATATGATGAGATAAGTTAAAGTAAGATAAGATAAGATAAGATGGGATAAATAAAGACATAGGTAAAGGTAAAGACAAGGGTAAAGGTAAGGGCATTTGCCATTTTTTTCTTTATTGAACCTAAATACTATATATAACCTAGTCTTGAACTTCAACCAAGAATTAATGAAGAACCCTCTATTATATATTTGTATACATATATATTTTTGTTGGATATGGCTGTGGTTTGGCAATATTAGCAAATTTAATGTTCTGCACTTACGGAAATACAAGCAGCTGGGACTCCACCTACTTGCCTTCGCCTTCCTTACATCTCATACTACTAGCCTGTTCCTGATTCACCTTCTCATTCCATTGTCGTTTTCTGCTTTTTCCACTTTAAGCGTAACTACCCACTTCTTGTTTAGCATTAAATATTATGTTCTCTAGTTTTAGTTGATGAAGTCAAGTGATGTCTTGTGGTTTTATTATGCGATTTCCTTTGATAAATATCTTGCCCAGCCAGACAGACAATATTATATTGTAACTTCGAGGAATTCAATTTATTTAATATGTATCTATGTATATATGTACTTACAGTTATTTGCTGTTACTTATTTTATTCCTTGTGAATTGTAAAGAAGGAATTCGGTGCAGAAATTTCATTGGCTTTTCAGAGTAACTATTTTATTAACCCGCAGAAGTATTGAGTAGTATTCGACAGCGTGAAGGAATTGTATAATCTGCAAGTCTGGTTTCATTCATAATGGCAGGGGGATATATTGAGGGAAACTCTTAAATTTGTTGGTTACCTAATATGGTTGATCGTCAAGCAAAGTCGTTTAAATCCGTTGATCGTTAATAAGATTATGTTGGCTGCAGAGATAATGATTTCTCACAAAAAATCTTTTGAAGACTTTCGATTGGGCAAAGGTTGAGAGATTCTTGGTATTTCTAGATTATTTTAAGTGGTTTTAAGGTATTAAAAATGCATCTCTGTGGAATGTAGGTGTGATAGCAGCCTGATATAGCTCATTTTGTACAAGAGAACACAATAAGAATCTTATGAAACAAGTTTACTTCAAATCGGTTAAATATTTTATGAGATATGAATTTTCTCCAAAAAGTGGCCGGCCAAAAAGATTCAACGTTCATTCTTGAAGTTAAATTTGTTGTTTGGTTAGCATATCTTTAGTAGCGTAGGTGATATGTACTTCAAAATCCTTTAGAGGGCGGGGTTGCGTCCACTTTTCAAAACTTTCGAAACCACATGTATCCTCCCAACAGTCAGTCGACTTCTTCTTCATTTTTATTGGCCAGTTCGTATTCTAATATTGGTGATCAAATAACAATAAAGAAAATGTATATGTTTCCATATAATATATAATGTTTGTAAAATCTAAACATATTTCAGAAAATCGCAGGTTTTTAATTATAGCCGCATATTGTTCTTTATTTCTCGCCACATCTGTGAGGTTGCCAACGTTCTGTATTCCTGTCCATTGTCGAATGTTTCGAAGCCATGAGAGTTGTTCGCGACCAATACCACGCCGTAGGTAAGCTGTTATCATATCTACTAATTCGATGTGTAATTCTTATCATAAATTATAAACTTTCAAATAAATTAAAGCAAGACTATTCTGGAAAAAAAGTGTTTTTGAAAAATATACAAAAAAAAAAAATAAAAATATTGCGGATAAAAAATATTCAAACAAAAAAAATATTATTTTTCATTATGTCGTTCAAACTCGCTAAGTGCACACAATTTAGGAAAAAATACAGTTTTTAAAGCTACCAATTTCCAAGCTGCAGTAATTTTCTGCTTCGAAAGCTCACAAATGAATAAATTAAATGAAATTAAATTGCACCGCGTGCGTGTAACAGAACCTACACACAAATACAAACACATATACTCTCGAGACGAACTCAGCGACAACCGTTTGATTGTATTGAAGGCCAATGCAAAAATTTCCAATGAGACGATAATTGTATAGCAATTTCGTAAAATTTCAAATGTTCCGAAATGTTGACGGCATTGTTGTTAATAATGAAATTTGAATTTTAGTTGCGGTTGTTGTGTGCAGCTATGCGTGAACATGTGTTAAGTGCGGGCATGCGTGTTGCTGTGTGTCCACTAATCTCATGCGCATAATAGGTACCGTTAGCATTGCGCAGTGAGTACAGTTTGCGATACATTTAAAACATGCCATTTACATTTTCCCGTCTGCGGTCTGAGGTCAGCGGGCCGGTTAGTGCGGGTGGTCCGGGTGGTCAGTGGCGAAAGTGAGCAAGTTGTGCAAGTTGTGCAAGTTGAGGGAGAGTGTCAGCGGAAGTAAAATTTTGCTTTTACGGTGATGAAACTTCAACTAGTGGCGTTCAGCTCTCATTTGCTTTAAATTTATTTCTTATATACATTTTGCCGGTTCTGGAATTTTTCAAATTCATTGAACCCTAGAGTGTTGTTATGGAGCAGAGTGCGTTCTGCTTAGACATACATGTTTTTTAATTAAATAAGAAAGTCAACGGAAAGCAGAAAAGTGCTTAGAAAAATGTAAGACTACACATATTGGGGATTATGAACAACAACAATTCGCTGCGTCGCATGTTGTGCCGTGCACAAGCGACGGATGGCGGGCGACGGACGGAAAATGTTGAGCTGCTTTCAAAACCACAGAATCATAATTTAATTTATTAATTGTTGTAATTGTAATTTAGCTGTCTTTTTTGGTCAATTTATGTGGTCGGTGGTTGTTGTTGAACAGACTTTGATGTTGTTGAGCGCCTCACCTGCCTCCAGCTGTCAACTTAAATCTACTCAATCGCTGACTGCTTTGATAATAACCGCATGTGGATCCACATAATTACCATCATGCAAATTCAAAATACATCCCGGGGGTGTTGGCATACAAACTTTGTCGCGCACAACTATTCCGACAACATACGTGGAAACTTGTTTGTTTCTTTTTATACCCGGGAGTAAGAAGATATACAAGCTATTATAATTATTTTATATTATATAAGATTGAAAAATAGGTACTCGGTAGTTTGGAGGGGCTTACCAACAAATCCGAAATGAATTTTCATCGCACAAAAAAAAGGCCGGAAGTGTGAAATCTGGATGTCTCTTAGAGCAGTCAATTTCAAGATTGTTTGTAAGAGAGTTTTTGTAAAGGATTCTCTATGTAGAAATCGCACTACTTTTTTCGCCGCGATTTGAGAAGTTAACGCCTCGGTAGGGTGTTAAATTGGCCCCATAAATTGGTTCTGTCTAAAGATTTTCCCCAGAGAGCAAGCTCAGTGGCAGATGTTTGTTAGCAATATTCCTAGAAGAGAAATCTTAGATTTATGAACTTACATCGGGCACTGTAAGATTATAATTGGTTTCAGTTCTCATAGGATGACTGACTGGGAGCGAATGAGAGGTCCCTTTGTGTTTGAAGTCTACTCATAAACTGGGCTTTATATAAGTTCAAAAAACGTTGGACCATTACCAATAGTTTCCTGTTGCCGAAGTTGAGATCAGTCGCAATCAAAAGAGATTGTTGACTCATAATACTTCTGACTGGTCACTGTCCTGGTACTAATTGGACAACGGTACGGCTAAAAAAATTATCTGGTTCTCTGAATTTCCTCTGGAAGATGGTTGTGTCGAATGCTCTCAGCACATCCTTTTTGATTATGTTTGATTTGAATTTCTTCAGTTATTCTGAGCTTTTTGAATTCAGTGTATATTGGATTCTTCGCATTACAAAAACACTACTGCAACTAAGTATGATTCGCTATTGTCTATGAGTCACAATAAACTAGCCTGTTGCTAACGGACAGCAGTGTACATACTAATAAAACGCTTTAAATTTTGGTGGGCAAGCAGTATTTGAAATTACTATTTCACTAAGTTTTTTCATGCAAATTTACACTAAATTGTACAAATGTGTGTATAATATGAAATAATTGGTTCCATTCGCTACTAGTGCATCCTTAGTTATTTAGTTTAGTGTTGATCGCCGATGGTGTTGGCGGGTACATTGCAGAAGCGTCAGGTGATGGACACAAACATTTCGGACATTGCCTTCGCTTGGCTAAAATATCCAACAACAACAACATCAACATAATTTCAAAAACAAAGTATATATGTAACAGAGTGTGTGTATGCGTGGTATAACGAAATTTGCCTTGTGGCCATTCGCGCTCCAACTTCATATGGCTCCTCCAATAAATACAAGCCAGTTGGCTTTGCGCTGTTGCACGACAGGTGGACGCGGCAAACGATAATGTTTACGTGCAATTTCCTTACCTTTATTGTTGTTGATGTTATTACCAGTGATTTATTTTTAATTGTTGTCATTATAAGCGGCATCAACGTGGCAGCAACACAACCTGCACACCCACACACAAATATGCTCGGTTGGTTGTGGGTGTGTGCTTTTAGGTGTGTGCGCCATTCATCTGGAGGAATTTGCCTTCCTTTTCCACTACTTCCCTAATTCCTGCATCCATCCACATCCGTGACCATGACAGGTCGCTGCCGAGTAGGAAGAAATGCTGGCCTTCAGCGCTTTTGCTAAGCTATACGTGGCGTAGGCATTAAAGTGTCGTCGTAAGTGTCGTTATGAAATCCAACTTTTTATGGCACGAAAAATGATGAGACAATCAGTTCTATTTACTGATCCATGCCCGTTTCCCGGGAGTGTTAGTGTTCGCGCGGACTTGACGTTGACCACGTTTTGAGTTTTGCCTTTTGCTCTAATGCATGCCTTGTGTGCGTTAGCGACGACAGCGATGTTCATACTTGCATTACAACAACTTGTTTGAAAAGAATTTATCACCACTGAGCATTATACATATATACTGAATTGGTGTTGCTATTGTTGTTGTTGTTGTTGTTGTTGGATTTATGTGCTTGACTTAAGTTTGTTATATTTAAAGTAGGAGTAATAACGGTGTAAGCCACGCTGAGATGCAGGTGAGCAAAAAATTAATGAATCAATTAGGCTTTCCCGAGACCACGAATTAAGTGGAAATTTGCCGGTAAATTGCGATTTCATATGTATGTACTTGTGTATGTGTGCGAAGGCAGATGATGGCGCAATTTTATTTCAGAGAAGTATTTACAGCTATTAAATTAGCTTGGAGTAATGAAGTAATATGCTTTAATATTCATTTAAGAATTTCAACGAATTTGAACCTGACTAACGTCGCTATGGCATACAAATATTAATCAGTGTTAGGGGCGGCTTTGGTGTTAGGATGCAGCATTAAAGTTCATTTGAAGGTATACAAGTAGCAAGTGCGACTGGTTGGAACTTTAATTAAAATCTATTACTATTGTGATAAAATATGTAAAAGTTGTGTGATAGTTCCAAAAATAAAAGAAAATAGTAACGTTTTCATTGAGGGACTGAATGAATTTGGTGGGATTTAAAAGTATTATGGGAATCTTAAGCGGGTATTCTAGTAGCCAAGCCTGTCACTATTGATCACATCAAAACCCTATAAATTGCATGAAATAAAAAAATAAAAAAGTACTATTTATCCATATAAATGCTGTCCATGCTAACTAAAATATTTTTCGCTAAATTGCGGAGGTTCGAAAAAATAATAATTTCTTTGCTTTTACTATTTTTGGGATTATTCTGAATTTTTCTGAATTTTTAAAAAATGGTAAAAAAGTCTTATTTGTTATAAATAATGGTCAACACGATAGAAATATATATAAAGATTATTTACACAAAAATTTCAAGTAAATGGATTAACTAGAAGTTGAGAAATCATAACAAAATTTTAGAAAAAAGTAGTATTGAGAAAAGCGCATCTAAAGTTTCGGATAAAATTACGCCCATCATGAACCGATACAACCTGTTTGGATGTCGTGTCACTTAGGTAGCCCTCTCTTCGGAAATAATTTTATGGACCTATTCTTGAAAGGTTAAGCTTTGAAAATATGAAAAAAAAAATTAATTTTTCTTTTAATTTCTGCATTAGAATATCTCCTTAAAAATCTTTTCACAGAGACCTATTATCGGTAATGGGTCTTTAGTATGCACCAGTAAAAAAGTAGTTGCTACTAGGTACGCAAACTACAGCTGACTAGCATAAAACCAAAGAATCGGCACGATTTTCAACTTAAATTTTATAGAAGATCAGATATTGCACATCCCACATCAAAGTCAAGATAGCAATCACGCGAAGTCAAGCTAGTTAGCCCAGAGCCAGGGAAAGAATGTATAGAGGTTCTCATGTCCTTGAAAAGGGATATTTTGATTTTCACCATTTTTAGTTAAGGGTTGACACGAATTGGAGTGCTTGATTTATTAATGTCTGCTTTATTTATTGTAGAGTCGTATTTATTGTAGTATAGTAGAGTGTATTGTAGAGAAGAAATTTGTCCATTTGCAACATGTAACATGTAATAAGTACGCCAAAGCTACTTGTTTTTAATTCAAATTAGTTGAGTAGTTGTAGAGAATGTAGTGTCACACCCATTATCCAAGTTTTATATCGATTCACATGCAAACCTATTACTTTAAAAAAAATTTAAACCATGGATGCCCCTCCTTACTTGTTAGTTACAGTGGAGTTACTTGCTATTTAGTTACAGAGGAGGGACAGACGGACAGAGACACGTTAGGAAAACAATTTGTCTGATCGTAGTGGTCGTTTTGATTCATTTAACTCTATATCCAGCTCTATTAGTTTTAGGTGTTACAAATAGCAGTGAAGGGAATAAAGTTATTATTCCCTCCACAACATGTTTCCACCATTTCGCTGGAATGTTAGTTAATGCTGAATATAGTTCGGATGGGAAAACGGATACAATAGCGGATCTAAGTAAGTAAGTGTTCATAATTTTGCATAAAAATAAATAAAAATTTTTTATAATATAAAATTTTTGAGACCCTGGGAAATATTTCGCACACATTTATATAATAATGTCATTACATCGATATTATTATCATTACATTGATTTTAATTACTCTGGGTAGAATAAAAAAATAATTAATCTGCGTCAGATAAAATAAATATTTTACAAATTTGAGCATTGAATTCAAGTCGTACAAAACTCAATCAATTCATTTTTAAACTCATTATACAGAAGGTACCAAAGTTTCTAAAATTGAAATATCAAATGCTTCGCTACGTAACTTTAAACCTTCACAATTGTAATATTAAAAACTTTAACGTACTTACTAGTGGTGCGCAAAAGAAAATATAGCGTCAGCTTGTAAAAAATGACACACCAGAATATTGACCCCTAATTGGCGCACAACTTCCACATGTTTATGCTTTATTTTCATGCACATACACGAGCAAACGTATACGCGCCTACCGAAAATGTCACAAAGGACTTTCCCTGAATGATTATGAAACTGTTATTAGAATTGAATGTTGACCCATTTCTGTAGGCGCTGAATCCCAACAGACACTCCCTTATGAGAGCAGCAATGTTAAATGTGTTTAAGAGCGAAAAAGAAGAGCATAGGAGAATCGAGATGAGCCACGAGAATCAGTTGCTGAGCGCTGAGAGTGTTGTGCTATGCAGGACCGAGTGGGAGGTGAAATACAGAGCTGCTCCTCATTCAGCAGCCGAGTTGCACAGGGCGTATGAGTAACTCGCATTCAATGCCAATTTCCTTCACCAATTGAGGCTGCAGCTGCCACTTTGATATTGGGCGACGTCAGTGCAACGCTGCAGCTGTTGTGGTCATGTTGCAGCGTTATTTTAGCGACACTTCCTATTATTTGCAAGCAACTTGCATTTATTTGTGTATGTTGCAGCACTAATGGTGCGCCATAAATCAGTTTCGACTAAATAAATATTAATTATGCACATACCCTAATGCAAGTGCATACACGTGTGTACGTGTATGTATGTGTGGAGCTGCGCTTGTGTGCGATATATAGCATTCAACGCTTTTTAATTAATTAAAGATTATAATGTAATTCAATTACAGCGCCGCTGGGCTGCCGTTGACGCCAGTGGGGTAATTAATTTCAATATGCACATAAAGATATATGCGAGTGTGTATGTGTGTGAGTGGATTTTGGTAATTGCATGTGTTTAAGTGGTCCGATTAATGCATTGGTCAATGACACGCACAATATATATGTACCATAGGTACATATAAACACACATACGCAGATGTATATGCATTTTCATATATTTTTCCATTCACACATAATTCACTAAGGCTAACGTTTATGCAAGTATTGTCGGTATTTGGGCTATCAGTTTGGCTATTTGCAGAAGGTGTGCAAATATATATAATATATATATATTTATATAACATATGTGTGCGTGTTTCCTGACCTGCAATTGTTTAGTGACGCAGCGTTTCGAGCAATTCAACTCAATTAATTTATAACATAATTTCCATAATTCATGTAACTGTTAGTTCTCGGCATATATACGCATTCATATACATTCATATTTGCATGAAATATGCATTTAATTTGCTACACATTGCTGTAAGTGCGCCCTTGTGTCCACGATTGTGTGCGCGTATGAGTGTGTGCCTGTATTTAAAATTTATTGAAATATTAATTGACCACTTTAATTATGGAAACCGCAAAAAATAGCTGGATAAATACACAATTGTGCATAGAGATTATTTTTTAGTATTGATTTTTGCGCAGATATGGACAATTATCAAAAAATTATGCAATATGTAATGAAATATTTAATTCAAAACTAAGTTTATATTTTAGAAAGTTTGGATAATTATTTTTTGGTTATCCTAAGGATATAGTGTGTGAGATATCGTAAATTAACACGCTTAAATCTATTAACTACTACGAAGTTGTATGACGAAAATATTCCGCTGTTGAATGCAATATTAGTGTAGTTCAAAACAAAAAACGTTAAGAGGCTGTCACCTGTTTTAAAATTTTAAGAATAGATAATAAGATTTGATAGAGCAAGTCAATATTCTGAATTGATGAGGTTTAATAAAGCGCACAGTTGAATATATTTTTTGACGAGCAATGCAATCTGTTTGAAATATGGAATATAATAAAATTCGTAAAATAAATGAGATATTATAATATGGTTATCAAAATAAAAATGTTCAATAAAGCTCGCTGTTGAAAATATATTTTGAAGAGGTTGTCACTTATTTAAGAATAGCAATTCTATAAAAACTAAAAAAATCTGGACGCAATTTCTATAAAAATGAAAAAATTTTGGACAGAATCAGCAGTTTATTTGTCGCATTTTAGTTATCACAAGTATAGCACATAAATTTTAGAATATGGTAAGTTAGCTTTGAAATAATGCATACATTTTTATAATCGACTAAGAAGATAATCAGAAAAAGAACGCTTGATAAAAGAGTTGAGTATAATACCGTTGGAAGAATTAAGTGTATGTTGTTTTCTTTGAGGTAAAAATATTTCTAGAGGGATAACTGTCAAATAATATGTCAATAAAGATGTCCGCGTTCACAATTTATTTTTTGGAAAAGTGCGAGGATATTTAGATGTAAGTCACCATCCGTGTAGCGGATGCTATGTGTGACATGCTGTTAGTGACATAGACCACTTGATAACCTTCTCCTAGTCCCTTTAACTTAGTAGCCTGCTTTGTCGACATTGAAAAATTTTTTAATTTCATCTTTGCTGTAGTTTGTACAGTAATTCACCGATTGCCCAGCAATCAAGCGACCAAATTTAAGGATGACTTATAAAAAACATTCTTAAATGCAAAGATGCAAGGACAGTAAATAGGCAGCGTCGGCACACATTTCTTTATTATAAATATATTTAGTGCTGTAAATAAGCGCTTACCGATACAAAAGGAAGAAATAGATGTTTTTCACTCATATATATGGTTAAGCTTTGCACCATAATGAACTGGTAGGGTTTAGCGAGTTATTGAGCAATCAGCTCACAATATGCGGCAAGCAAATTCCTTTCATTCCGAAGCGTCAGCGCGAACCCCAGTTAAACCTTAGCATACATATTGCTGGTTCACACACAGATATATGGTAAAAATAAAGGTATGAGTACATGGTGAAGTGCGCTTAAAGCTTAAAGTAGATGAGAAGATGAATGAACAAATAGACGAATGCGTCTACCGTTATCTTATCAAGCCGAATTATCTGCGTAGAGGCATTAACATTTTTTCACTGCAATCTCAATGTGTAATGTGATGAATGTGCCAGACTAACAGGCATTTGCCTGAGGGTTATACGTGCAACATATATGTATGTATAAGTGTGTGTGTAATGCGTGTGAGTATTACGTATGTGAAATTTTACATTTACGTGCTCTGTGGCTTTAAAACGTTTAAGAGATTTTATGTGTGCTTAAAATGCTCTAGTACTGGGAGCATCTCATTAGAATGCACTCATCTTGGTAATTTCAGGGACACTTGTTTGTACGTGCGTCCGTTCGCAGTTTACAGGCTTTGTGAGTCGTCATAGACCAGTGATGGTTTTGCTAGATATCTTTATGCATAAATGTCGGAATTTAGTACACGCATACACACACACAAACCTATATAGTCATGTTTGTGAATACAGCAAATTTAATATGGCAGGCAAGTAAACGCACCTGAAAAGAATTTGCTCTAAGCTGATAAACAAAGAGGCGTGTAAAATGGTACACACACATACAGAAACATAAATGTTTATGCATATAGCGTCGTTATGTATATAGCCAGCAAGTAAAAAATAACAGAAGATTGCCAACACCTTTGCATTAGGCCACAAGGCAGCAATGCGTGTTCACAAACAACTTGATTTACTGCCCTTTAAAGTATACAAAAACATAAGTTATAAACAAATACTCGCACATACGTGTAAATAACAAAAAAATAAAATATTATAAATAACAAAATTGATTACGTCGCAAAAATTCGCTTCGTTTTCAAAGGCGAGTGGAGAGTTTGCATACAGCTAAAACCACGATTCACCAAAATTGTCAAGAGAATTTTACAAAAAACATGGGAAAAGCCCCAGAAGCTGACTAAATGCAATGTAAGGAGGTGTGTGTTGCTTGCTGATACACATGGTGTAATGATAAGCATCAAAAATTGCTTTGTTATTGTTCAGGTGGAGCATGACACATGCTTTTATATACAAACGTATATTAAAACGCCATCATAACTATTTCATAGTTATTTGCGAAAGGTGAAGCAAGTGGAATGATTGAAGAAAATAGCATTTGTATCTTATAAATGAAGTCATCACTAAATTTCGCTCGTTTTCAATAATATGAAAATAAGGGATCCAAAAGTCAAACAGTTTTGTTTATGGGACTCACCCTTTGGCCAGAGCCCTTAAAAGATCTAACTTTGACAATTTATTCTGGTATTAAGGAAAGAGAAAGGTCTTTCTTTCAGGCTTTCTATTACGTATACACATATTTGCTGTTGCTCGTGTATAAGAAATCTTCGGGGCCAATCTTCGGAATAATCTGTTTCTAAAAGACCCTTGACGGGGGACGGTGACTCTAGGAACTCGTGATGCCTGAAGCAAACTACGAAACGGGATCTTAATCTACGTAAGAATCTACTGACAAATATTTACTTTTTTAGCTTCACGTCAACGTGCGGTAGTAAATATTTTTATAGAATTATTAGCATTATTCTAGACTTCTTCGCAGCTTCTGAAGAGTAATGAAATAATTTTAATATCGGAAGTTTCTCAACCTTAAGGTTTTAAGGCAAATTTGCCCATTACATAAACTGCTTACTCAAAAATTAAGTTGGCAGTAAATGTTTCCACCTTCATACGTACGACCTTTTATTTATTTGTAAGTATATTCAATGTATGTAGAAGTAAATATTTATATTTATAAAATTTTGAATTAATAATATGTGAGGTTAGGTTAAGAATATAAGCCAAAAAAAATATCCCATGAGGTTACTTAAGTGTGTTGTAAGATTAGGCCAGCAAATTCTGAAAAACTAGGAAATAGTGACGTCTCAGATTTAACTTTTTCTTTAAATACAACAACAACCACAACTCCATATTTTATTTCGGAATTAATTTTGTTACTGTTAAGAAGGCTACTTTTTCCAGAAACAAAATCGATTTCCTTTAATCAAAAACATTAAATTTAAAAAAATTATAACATCTTTTAAATGATCTTACGTCATACTGACTTTATTACTTTATTCGAAATCACAACATTTGTGCACATATTTGCCATACTAATGCCTTCACTTCGTATTGTTTCGCTTTCCCGCTGCTTTATGACTTTCACAATAAAAGCCATTCGATGAATCGTAATATCCCTCTTGCGCACACATCTGCCTGCAGGGCGTATGAGTAATAATTGCATTTCCTGCAAATCATTCAAACCCTTATTCACAGCACTATGCGGACGCAATGTGGACTCAAGCGTATAGGTAACAGTAGCCGAAAGGTATCCGAAGCAGACCAATAAATCTAAGCTCCAAACGATCCGTATGATATATGTTCCATGTGAGATATATTTAATATTCCTACATACGAGAATCTTCAATGCGGGTAAGTATAATACGAGCGCGCCGCATGAAGCCTCAGGGGTTGGCTAGCTAGCTGTGATTTGCTCATTATTCGGCATTACTTATAAACAATATTATTATTTCTATTATTAATAACAATAACAAAAAAATATATTTCTTTATTGATATTGAGATTTATGCGAAAACGACGACATGTGGGCAGTGGCGGTGGCATTTGGGGTAGCACTTGCCAGACAGTAGCGGCGAAAGCGTTACAGATCAAAGCAATTCGTGGCAAAGCACACATCCGAACAACAATGATTTACGCACTTTGAGGGCAAAATGCTGATTCAGCCATGGACTCAAATGGGCTCAGATACCAACGAAAATGTGAGAAAATATTGATAACTTTGGTAACACACACTCACATGCATACAAATACACAGCCAAATATAAAATAAATACTCGCATATGTATTGCATATTGGCGACGGTAGCCGAAAGGAAGGAAGAGCCACGAAATTAATTATCTTTTTTGGCCGCATTGTTGCCGTTGTTGTTGCCGTTGTTGTTGCTGAATGTCGTTTTTGCGTGGTTTGCGTCACAATATATATGCAATATATATGCAGTGCATATAACATGCTGTGTATTGGTTGCGTAACTTTGTTTCAATATCGCAAATAAAGTGTTGCCACGCGCTGAGAATTTCTTCTTCTTCAACACACACACAAAGAAGATTTTGGGCACAGATAGGTGTGTAGTTCCGTGACGGCATCTCAACTGCGAAAACTATCACTACAAAGGAAATTATGACATGTGTGTTGTGTGGAAGCAAGGAATTTAATTTCCGTTAGAAAATGTAAATGCAAAGAATTCACGTATCTATAAAAATTTGAACCTGTTGTAAGAAGTCTTTTATAAATACATAGCTATATTTACTTTCCAAATTAAATCAATTAAAGTGACAGTATTCGGTTCAGTAGAAGTCTAAAATAATTCACATAAACGATGCATCTGTGCATAACGGTTGGCAACTGTAAATTTGGTTTTGCTCTTACGAAGTAACTCACTTCTATTATTTTTCTTCTTATGTATCCTTTTTCTCTTGCACCTATTGCATCGCTCATAAGAAGCGAATATTCTCATAATAAGAATAAATTATACGAAAGCATTGTAATGAAACTAAGTATCACTATAAGAACAATGGAATTCTGCAGGACTTCGAAACGTACAAAATTTCAATTCTAGTATGGAAAAACTCAATCGCCTCACTAGTTGTGCTCATGGTTATTTATAAAATATTAAACGTTTGTTCTGAACCACAGATTGTACATTTCATAAAACCCCAGAAGAGAATACCTAGCTAGAAGTGTTGTTGTTATCGTCATATAGTAAAAGTAAAAACTGTACCAGTCACTTTTTCTAATCTAGAGCAAATGCAAGAATAATAGCTTTAAATATTTTCAACAGTTTGTGAAATCGAAAAAGGAAGAAGTTTTAGATGTGATGATGATCGAAATTAGACCAAGACCAAAAATTAGACCATTGATTCGGGATTGGATTCTCTGTTGCTCTTTCTTTATTGAACCTTGGCTTGCAGTTCTCATTACAAATGCATCAAATCTCCATACTCATAAAATTCCGTAATTGAGGAATTCCGATCATCCAGCTTCGAATAATGAAAAATTCAAGTCGATTTTTAATAATTTGTTCACTGCAGCATCAATCGCATTACATTCGACTGCTTTCTTAGGATTTAAAACTAATTTTAATTGACACTACAACTGCCGATACGCAGAGCTATTGTAAATTTCCGGTGGTTCATGTGTGGAAATGTTGCATCAATTTCGTTCACTGACAATTGATGATTAACAATAATGCGAATCAGACGAAAAATACTTTAAATTTTGTTGTTGCACCAATAGGAACTTTTCTGTTTCCGTTATGAAAAAGATATTATATACATTTGCTGGCGATTGCACTTACACCTTTATTATAAGTGATATTTTTTTAGATAGTTCCACTGGAGTTCCCTTTTAGTTGCAGAGGATGAGGCAAATATATAACAAATGTTTAAAGAGGAAATACATTTATATATATAACAGCAAACTATATTTTATCTAAAGTTTCTTATGTACATATTTTTGATTTGATAAAATTGCAATTTAATTTTCTTAATAATAAATTTAATTTATGTATATTTTGAAATTATTGTATATGTGAGAGATTAATTATCATATGAAAGTTTTCCGAAATGTGTACATTCATTATTTTTTCTCATATTAAAATAAACTTTAAATTTATCATTCTATCTATTTTTCAGTAATTTAAATCAAAATCCAATTGGATACAAATATTATTTGTTGAATTTATTTACAATGGATTAAACTTGTATTTATGCAAACTTAAGAATTTTAAGTATTTTAGGACACCATGTGAGCTGAAAAAACCTCTCTCGCACACTCTCTAAGCACCTCTTGTGTCTCTTTGGGAACAATGTAAAAAAAAAATTAAGTAATTTTTCCAGATTGTCTATGTTCGTCGTAGATTTAGTCATAATTGAAACATGATCAAATTGGCATTTTAATTGCTATTAAATAAAATATTTCGAGAAGACCAGGTGTTGCATTTAGCAAATGTTATCTGCAAACTAGGCTAGTTTAATTTCAGCTTAACCTTTTTATAGCTGGTTTTAGTAAACTGCTTGTTAATATCAAAAGCTTCTACAAAGTCAATAGCTGATTGCATCATGCGACATAACCTCAAAAAGCTTAACATAAAATTTTGTAATAAAACCGAACATCTTTCGGTTTAGATTAAAACTATTCTCAGAAACAATTTAATAAATACCCTAAAAATATGTGTGGTAAATAAATATTTATATGTATATGTATGTATGTATGTATGTATATGTGCATGTATGCATGTATATAAATGCTTACAAAAATTAATTGGTACTTCAAATCGCATGTATTTTTGCAGCACTTCGTTCAACACAAACATTTTTCCTCAAAAATGCCATGTGATTTTCAATAAAGTCAAAAACAGCAAAAACAGAAAGAATTGAATAATATTGATGAATCGGCATTTTTGGTTCATGAAATATAAAATCAACGAAGAGATCAAATCAATGTGGTATTTTGGGCAAACTGCAAAGGCAGAAACAAAGCAAAGATTAAAATTGAATTACACGCAAGCATTGTTCGGAAGCTGCCTTCAAGCACACACGCACTCACATGCGAATACCTGCCGTTTGTTGAACTCTTTGCAACCAGTGCTGCAGTTGTTGCCACGCCTGCTTTACGCCTGCTGCTATTTTCATCAATCAACATATCAATACTCGTAATTTTCAATAGTTTTGAAAACTTGATTAGAATTTCCATTCTGCGTCAGTGAAATTTAATTATAAAGCAGTTTCCAACCATGTACATGTATGTATGAGTTTATGTGCGTGTGTGTGTGTGTGATGAGCGCATGACACTAACACTGATGCGAAACAAAACAGCTTGACATACGTTGGGTATGTTGTTACATCGTCAACTTGCATGGACACTTGCTCTTAATTTAGCACGTAATTTCGCATGTGCGTGTGTGTGCTTACGGGTCTTATGTTCGACTCAGCTGTATTGTTTACTAAAATCTGTACGTCTTAATTGAATCGATAGCATCAGCATAAGTATGTATACCTGAGTGTATGTGTATGCGTTTATGTATGTGTGTGTTGCTGCGTCTGTGCAAGCAATCATCTATATCGGTTGCCGTGTGTGGTCGCATGGCCCAAGAAGCCCAAACGTCAATTGCCATGCAATCAATCGGAAAAGTTCAAGTAATGCTTAGGAAATGTTGTCCGAAAATAGTAATGTAAATATTATTTATTTGCTCGTTGCAAATGAAAGTGAAAAGTGTAGATTATGCAAACAACATAAGTAAACATTAATATATAAACAACTAACAAATGCTAATGGAACATATGTATATATGTGTATGTGAATGTACATATTGTACGTGTGCGCAAAGGCAAATTCAATTCGATATTGAAAGGTCTTAATTATGATTGAGGAGGAAAACAAAAGTGTTAAAATTCATTTGTTATGCATATTTTAAATAAATTATAATTGTTTGCAGTGATGATTGCTGCAAAAAATATGAACAAGTGGAATTTAGTCAAGAAAATGTGTAAAATAAATATAATTTCTAATTGTTGAATTGCCAGTGAGGAATAGTAATGAAGAACAAAGCTTTTAAATTGCATTCTTTTGATTAATCCACAAATACTTCTGTACATACTACATGAAAATACATATCTATATACATACATATATCAAGTAGCTTCAAATCGCTAGAAGGTTTGAAAAAAATAATTAATTAAATTTACAATCTGTTACAATTATTATGTTGTCAACAAAAAAAATTATTTAAGCAAAGGCATTTCAATATTATCGTATTATGGTTTTAGAGAGTTGCCGGCTTACTTTCATTTGCAAAAATCGGTTTTCTTCACTCCAGTCACCACTTATCTTTATTTTATTTATACAAAAATATGATTTTTGTAAATGATAATTATATAGAGTTATAATTATGGAGTTGCGAACTGATATTTATTTTAATAATACAAAAGTATTATAATTTGAGAGAAAAAAAAAATTTTTACCATTTCATACTATGTTTACATTACCTTGATTAAGAGCTTATTATTAATTTATGTATAAACAATTAAAATCTATTAATTAACTAAACATGAGGTACTTAGTTTATTAAACATCAAGAACCAAATTCAAAGCAAACTGTGTCTGCGAGAGGTTTTATCGATAATAAATGAAATTTATCCAGTGAGTTAGTGCCATCTATCTGATAACTACTCAAACTTTCAGGAAACGCCAAATTTTAGGACTATCTTTTACTAATTGCTCCTTTTAATATTGCATTATATTGGAAATATAATTGATTATATGATATTTGTTAATGCTAACGCATTGTCTTCTTTTCGTTATATGAAAGAACTCCTTGCCATTTGACCCCCTACTTCTCAAAAGCTTTCATTTGGTTTTTAGCAGCCTCTCTCATTTGTATTTCCGGACACAGCAATATCGAATCTGAGGTAGAGATACACGGATGCTCACAACGATAATACGATTGAGGGATCCAGAAACAATTCCCTAGCGCAAGCAGAAGTTTTATGGGTAGATACCGAAACATGTAAGGTGGCTACTGAACTTTGGCCTAGGTAAAGATTATTAAGAATGGAAGAGTTACAGTAAGGGTTGAGGTCAGCTATTTGCAAACTAACGGTTGTTATTGCAAAATACTGGCTAATAGACAATTTGCGCTTAAGTGTAGTGACTTGAACAAAAATATGAGCTCTGACCATAAAATGATCATGAAATATACAAAAATTCATGCAGATGCTTCAGAGCTACTTTCACTGGAGTCAGTTCTAATGCTGAAAGGGAAAATTATAAGTTGTGAGAAAAATTAGGGAAGGAAGACTGGCAATCTATGTAAGTTGATCGATGCTTGCTTGTATTTCGGGTTGTAATCCAAAATGATAATAACTTCTCAAAAGTTGAGAATTTTAAAAGAATATATACAAAGTGGAAACTGCTACCAAAGTATGAGAAATGTAATCCTTTTTTAACTGGCTTGCAAACAACTGAAGTGGCAGTAGGGCTTTTGTGCAAGAAAACGGTGCAATCAATATAACAACGTTGATGGGAAAACACCGTTATCTATGCGTCGAAATACACAGTAACAAGTTACGTAACTGTAGGCAACAGCACACACACAAACAACATCAACAAAGCATAACCGTTGCTTTGGTAAAGCAAAATATGGTAATGTCAGAAGCGTTTCCAAATAGTGCGAGTTTCAGTGGAGGAGAGCAGCCGAGATGCCGGCCGCTAAGTCGGCGCCAAATGTGCGCGCGGCGCATGTGGCGAAGCAGCGGCTGGGAATGCTCATGCGATAGCTGTGCGGTGTGCGACGGTGCAGGCTGCGATATTGGCGGTGGCGGCAGCAAAGATTGTATCTATTTACGTGCGAGTATCAAATTAATATGAGTGCGAATGCTACACTTTTTTTGGGAGTATTTTTTGCGCCGTGTTTTCGTTGCATGGGGCGCTCTGCAGGAAAACCAGGAATGAGAAAATAAGCAAAACGTACAAACAGCAACACTAGCAACAACATTGTAGGAGTATGTAGCATTCATGCAGCTGGAATGGCAGCTGTAAAAACGCTAACAAATTGTAAATGCGTTTTTTTAACTGCGCGAACAGGCGAACAAATAAGAGTGCAGCGGCGAGTGTGAGGTTGGGGAAATAGGGAGTTTGTAAATTCGAGAGCAACATGGAACATATCGCAAAGAAGATGCAAAACAGAAAAACAATATTCAAAATTTGCGTGGTGCGGCTGGTCGCTGGTGCGGAAGTGACTCGATGGGAAGAGGATTGCAAGTCGAAAGTTGCAATGTTCACCGTAACTAGTCGCTTGCAATATCGCTGCGTACAGTGTTGATTTGCATCGCTCGAATTCAACAAAGTTATGATTTCCAAAACTTATCAAATTAATGGCATTCGAATGTTATACTACAGTTATTTGTTAATTATTCGAATACCACGTAGATGGATTATTTATCGATTTTAGAGTCTTTGGTACACAATTCAATCTGTTAAAAAGTAAAAAATTGCTACAAATTCATGCAGCATGCATATTTGAGCACAAAAAGCTCAAAAGAAAGCAGTAAAATAATATAGTAATTTGAGGATAAATTGGATAAAAATGCAACACTCCATTGCTTAGGGATGGGCGAGCTAAATTGTAGTTTTTGGGATATATTATCAGTTATTAGCAAGAGCGATTTTGGTAAAAGAGGTTAGATTTGAAGGGTGTTTGTATAAGTCGCTCACCCTGGAACAAATTAGAGTGATTTGATTATTCCATTCCATGTCCTCTGTCGGGTTGTTTAAAAAATATACTCCTATATATTTCAGTTCTATTTACTTCAGCCTAAGATTATTATTTTCTTTATTTCTCTTTTCAACTCCTACAAACTCGCGGCATTGTTGATGGATTGTTTTCTAATAACCCCTGAGAGCTTTTACAATGGTAGAAATATTACTAAGTTAAGAGTTTGCCGCCCCTTTGCAATAATTCAAATGTAGTAGGCATATAAACGAATCGAAAGTGTGAAAATCACTTACACATTTCTATCTTTATTATTTTCATATATTTTTTACTCCGAGTGTGCTATAGAGAGTACTTTAAACTGAGTGAGATAAAGGATATGAAGTTTTTATTGAAGTTTCTCTACTTCCTTGAGAAGTATAACTCGATCTTTCAAGCTGAAGTATAACTTATCTCTAATATTTTAGTTTGGAGCTCAGGAGAATTCAGGAATTGACGGAAGTTCTAAGTCTACAATAAGTCGAATTTGTCATATTTTCATGTTTCGGTTCCTCTTGAAGAAGGAGCCTGGGTCCATTTCGTTAGAGTGGAATTTCGATTACAGCTTGCGCCGGCGAGAGTTTCTTAAGAACAAATACAGGAAATAAGTCTGATTTTTTGCGACACAACTCACAATTTATTTCAGATGTCTTACCCTGCCGGACTCCTCTTGATGTACAGAAGTTACATGGATATGGTAAGAGAAAAATATAATATCTTTTTCAAAATATAATACAGTAGTCACATTAAGAAAGCGACCCACTGTGCAGTTGTATGACCTGCGGCATCCGTAAGAGATGCATCAATAATAATCTAAACACAAACTTTCATATAAATTTTAGCGTCGACAGTCTGGTGGACAAGGAAATCACCCAAGGTTCACCAACCGTGGGCTTGTGACTGTGCTGTAGAAAATCGAATATTGTTTACAATCTGTTACTAAACAAAATCAACGGCTAAAGGGCACTAGTAAAAGCTTGAAGGGGAGAGTAAAGAATGAAAAAATGTAGAAAACGAACGGTGGACGGTGTTGCATATGTTTGTGTTTCTACGTTTATCCACAAACCACTTCCGCATCTGCGGTCATCAATGCCAATATGATTTCAAGTGTAAATGTCTACATAAGTATATATATTCGTATGTATCTATACCACGCAAACTTTCTCCATCTCTTAACTTTGCTTACTAAACACTTTTTATACTCCGCAACATGTTGCAACAGAGTATATTTGTTTTGTTCACCTAATAGTTGGTCGTCCGTGCAAGCGATAAATTGAGTAAAAATTCAAATATCTTGATGAAACTTGGTACATGTGTTCTTTGTCACCATAAGAAAGTTGGTATTGCAGATAGGGGTAATCGCACAGCTGCCATGCCTAAAAAATGACCAATAATCGAAAAAATATAAATTGCAAAACTAAGCAACAAATTAAGATATAAACATGTAGTTTGGTAGTGGTAGAGAATCGTAGTGGGCAGGGGGATCTGTGGTTGAAACATTTTTTAAAAGTGTTTAATTCAGAGGCATTTTGATTCCATAAAGTTCGCCAGACCGCATATATTTCCAGATTCTTAATAAGTAATTAATTAAATTTATTGTTTTATATTGACAACTTTTTCTCGAAAAAAACTTTTTTGGCAACTTCTTTTTCAAAGTTGTGAAAGATTATTGATTTCGTTAAATTTTGTGAACCGCGCTAAAGGTAAACAAAAAGAGTAAACAAATGTTTTTGTGCTCACTAAAAGTAATCAAAGCTAAAGGACATTGACCTCGGGAAGTGTGATGGACCTCGCTAAAGGTAAACAAAAAGGTTAAAAAAAAGGTGAACAAATGTTGTTCACCTCACTAAAGATAAACACAGAGATCACTGACCTCGAAAATGGAAATCTGATTCTTTCACCATCTTTCAGTTTTACAGTACAGTATTGTCTTTTCCATCCCCCATATAACGAATATGTCCACCTCGATGCCTATGGATGCCTTTTTACCGAAAATATCAGTCACTCTCTTAGATATATTATTGAAATTCGTAATAATGTACCCTTTTGTGGAAAAAGGTTAAGATCAGCTTAATACTTCCCTTAGCTTCCATATACCTAAAATAAAAGAGTTCGGACTTCCGGTTGACTTTATACCGTACATTTAGGTCAGTCTGCGAGATATTAGATAAAATTCAGACAATGTCTTTTTCTGGTAATAATGTATTTTGGTTCAGAAATTTATAAGATCGGGATAGTACTTCCCCTAACATTCATATACCTAATATGAGAATTTTCAAAATTCCGTGTATAATGGACAATATGTAAGATGTCTTAGCAAAATTATATTAACGTATGATCTTGAATATACTGCATTTTGGTGGTAAAAATTAGTGAAATCGATGCACCTTCCCGCAGCACTAATATCATGATTTGTCATCATGATGATTCGTCTTAGTAAGACGACTTGATTTTATGAGTATATGACCTAAAGTAAAACTTAATATGATGCCAAATATGATTGAAATCCATACACAAATGCGTCGAATGACAAATATTGGATTCTTATGCAACATTTTTTAATATACAATTTTCCCAGCATTTGAAAGCATTTGAACGCCTTTAATCCTTGCACATTGCGAGAGTATAAAATGATCGGTTACACCCGAACTTAGCCCTTCCTTACTTGTTTAGTTTTATTTTCGTCCTTTTCATATTTTCTGTAATGAGTCGCGCGGTGGGAGCGAAACGGTGAGGTGTTTGCGAAAAATAATCACATCTTTGCTGCGAGCTCCGCCACTTGAAAAGTTATTTTAACTCCCATTAAGCCAACACCATTCCGATAAATATCGCCAGGGTTTAAAGCAGAGCGGAGAACAACAACTTCGCCGCTACACTTTCAACCTTTGGGTCCATTACGGCGACGCCACGTCAAATGAATATTAACGATACAACTATAAATACCGAAACTGCGCAAACAACAACAACAACTACAGCAACAGTGCATTACAAATGCAATGCTCAGCGTCCAAAATATTATATTTCCAAAAGCTGCTGCACATTCTCAACTCACCACTTTCGGCAAGAAGGGATTTCTCTCCCTCTCCCTACAAAAACGCACACTTTTTCAGCTGACAACAGTAAAGTGCGCTAAGCTGCTTGCGATCAGCGTCAAATAGTCCTACTAACGGTCACCTCCCACCAAATGCTTTCCGCTCTTCTCTTTTCCTCTCACCCCCTTGTGTGCTAGTCTGTATTTGTGTGTGTGTGTGCGTTTTCGTTCCCTGTCATTGCGCACACCGCTGTTTTCTTTTCCAATTTCACTGTCTGTCAAAAACTTGAGAACATAAAACAAACATTGACACTGGCTGGCTGGCTGGCTGGCTGGTTGGCTGGTCACCACTTGCCGCTGTCGTCCCGTATCGTTAAACTTCCACTAAACTTGTAAAGTTAAGTACACTCACGCCATTAGAAATACGCTACTCCCGAGCTCCGATCCACTCGTTGGAGCTACGTTGAAATTCACACCTCTTCATATCGCGGCCGCAGCAGACGTAAGTGAGTGGAAATGTGGCGAACGCTTGAAAGGGTTTAAATGCATCAAGGCGCACAACAACAACGACTGCAAGAGCAACAAGAATGGTTGAGAAATTGTGCAGTTGGTCTTGATAATCCCCATGCGTCTCTATTACCATTGATCAATGTGATGAACCGCAGCAAACTTTTGGTGGCGCACAAGCGGCGAGCAGCGAAAGAAAATAGTGCGAAAGGAAAGGAGAAAGTAAATAAGAAAGGTCGGTAAAGAATTGAAGTTGCTATGAATTGTGGAAAAATAAAAATGATCTGGTTTAGCTTTCATACTGCTGCTGCTTGCCTATCTGCAGCTCAGCGGGTTAGCGAGCTCGACTAACAAACTTTAGTAGGAAGACAAAACAGCGGTCAGAGAGACAATAGTTGATATAAACCTATGAAGGTCGTGGCTTTTCAAAGCTGAATATTTATCTTTGAATTCCTTAGCTCCCTGACACTGGTACAGACCTGAGACAGTTTAAAGACGAAAAGCGTTGTTTCAAGGTCTCATATCTCAGTAGAACCCTGAAAAATACTGCATGCCTGCCTAAATTTTTCGGGAGGTTTAAGTAAAGTGGCTAATGTGTTGCCGAAGTTCTGGTAAAAGGTTAATATACTCGAAGTATTAGAGAATTTGCAAATTTCAGATTTCCCTCCTCTACTTATGAAACAAATATGATGCCATTAAATATTCTAAGCCCTAGCCGGTGAAGATAACTCAATATAACTTTGATAGTACGGTCTGTTTTTGTGAATACCGAAGTATAATTGCGATTTATTTTCTTAATTTAGGGAAGGCCATTTCCTTCTACAAACTTATTCATGCTGCTGAAATGAACCGTAATGTGAAACCCGTAAATCTTGACTTAGGCGCATCAAGTTAATATTAAGATATATTGTTTAAACTTCTACTTTCCGAATCTGCATTAAAATGTACTGCTATATTCAGTTAAGGAAAATAATTTCTAATATTATTGTAGTTTGTGTCAAGTAGTTTGGTAATTTATACCTTAAAGTTACTTTTAGGTTAAGTTAAGTTATGGAGCCTGATCACCCAATCTGATATCACATATAGGTAGAATAAATCATGCTCTTTGGGATTTAATTAATTTAATATCTGAATGGCAGCCCGTGTATGATCCTGCGATAGCGAAAGTGCTGGCTATTTAAAGCATTTGTTTACTATTTAAAAAAATAGCGGATTCTAAGTGTAAGAAGAGTAAAGAGCTTGAAAGAAAAGGAAAGGCCAAGTGGAAAATTACTTAATTCTTCTTGTTTTTATTTTTTCTTAATGGTCCCCCTGCGGGTCGGGGGATAAGAGTAACCCGCGGTAAGGCATGCCTGTCGTACGAGTCGACTAAAATCCACAAAATGCACTGCATTTGAAATAGACTTTGCTCAATCTATAAGCTTAGCCATGTCAAAAATAGTGCTATATTACTTAGCTTGAACTAAGTTTATATCACTTTAAATGTATTACGCACACACTTAAAGCGGCATTTTAGTTCAAGCTACAAATGCCACCAGTCGAGATGAATGGGTAACTCAACTGGTAGTAGCTTTTAGGCTACAAGGTCTGACCGGAGACTATAATCTGGTGCCACGGGGAGCAGGAGCCCGGTGGAGCGACAAGCAACTCCACCGGGCCCCTTTCCGGTAGGGCCTTCGGGGAGTATCGTGGTGGCTGTGGTTTAACACCTGAATGCGGGTAGAACTGTCTAGGGCGGTACAGTTCAGTGTGGAGTTGCATTGCAACCAGGTGCCCGACCCATAGAAAGGCAGAGGCTTTAGGTAGGGCTCGAACCCCACCAAGGTGGTTATTGTGCCATTCCACAATGCCGATCGGTACCGTTGGTTTTAGCGAAAGCTATTATTAACGGGGCGCTGATCGACGCATTGTATTGATCCGTTGTGTTTTTGAACACCGTGGAGTTGGGCTGTACAACGGCAGGTACCCACGTAAAGCGCAACGTCCTCTGTCCTTAATGGTATTATGCACAATCTCATGGCTGGTTATAACAGCAAACCAAAAGCAAAACAACTTGACAGAAGTGGTGAATAAAATCTGAGTAGAATTTTCAATTTTCTGAAATAATTTCCATACTTTGATGTGAAAATTAAAATTATATACATTCCCATATAACTTCCCACATAACTATAAATTTTTTTCTTCAAACTCCTTTCTGCCGGCTTTGAATTGATGTCAGAACTTCTGGTCAGCAGAAATTTCATTGCATTTCTCTTGCTGCAATTTTGATTTGCTTCACTTATATCTTTGGCTTCGACAATTCCTGCCTATGTGCGTATATACATCTGCACTTAAGTATATATCCCCGTTATTTTTCTTTTCACTTTGAGCTTGTTTGCCTAAATGCGAATATTCATCACCAACTGCATAAATATTCCAATTAAAATCTATCCTGCGGTTATTGTCTATTAATGTTAATGTGAATGTTGGATATGTTAATTTGTAGAGGAGTGCCATGTGGGCGTGTCCTAGCCCAGCGTGCGGGCATACACTTTATATCGCATGCAAACAAATAAGAAACAACAATGGGCTTATGTGAACTTAGGCATACGTATATTGAATTATATATACAATATGTGTATATGTGTATATGCGTATGTATGCATGTGCATATGGTAAGCAATATTGAACTTAATATCTGACAAAATATGCCACATATTTGAGGTGCAGACGAAGGCAGACGCTTAACCCAAATATATATAGTTTACTTCTTTTTTGATATATAAACATTTATTTTATAGTATATTGATAGTACAGTGTACAACCACAGCACACTAGGGAGGGTTTGAAGTCTCTTTTCTCACTTTTCAACTTCACCCAACAACAAGACATCGCGCAAATATCGTACAGTTTGCTATTTGTCATAACTCTAAGGACCATTGGTGCAATGTTAGCTTATTCTTCTTGGGAATAGCTTCTAAAGAGCTAGATGAACCAACTATGATACACAGTTTTGAGGTAAAACAAAAGCTGTTTGCATTAGGAAATATTTTCTCCAAAAAGCGCTTCTGATCTTAAGTTAAGTGAATTCGAACACGTCTGGTAATTTTCTTTAAAAAATTTTAAATGTTCTGTGATTTTTAAAAATATGAGAGTTTGAAAAGGACCTATTGAGACACGCTCAAAATCTTCAGTACATGTTATAATGAACCTTACTTTTCGAGTGTAAATCAGAGGGAAAGTGTCCTCCAATAACTCTTGCCATAGTAAATTCGATTTAGTTATTACTGTATTGTTTTGCTTTCTTATGAAATTAATTTTGTGGTTCATTCCATAACGACATTGCAATGAGAGGTTGCAATAAAAAACTTATTGCACCAATTTAAAAGAAATTTGATGTATAACCTTACCTTCATATTCTTATATATAAAGTTCGAAATTGAACTACAACCGCGCCTACTTCCATATAACAAAATATTCAAAATAAATTCTGAATAATTTCAGAAATTTTTAATTTAAGATTCTTTTACTTTATAATATACGAATCAAACACCAATGAAGATATCGGAATAAAACTTTACCTGAATAATGCCTTCTGGGCCTTTGCCTTCTTGTTGTTGCCTTCTTGACATCGTTTTATAAATTACCACAGCCACCAGATACTACTTATGATGTTTTTTGATTTTTGTTTGGAAATATTTTCAAAAGCTAGGTGAAATCGGTCCAGACCTTGCTCTAGCCTTCATATACCTAATCCAATGATTTCTGTCCCTCTGGTTGACTTAATGCCGAATATATCGGTTAATATGTATATGTATATGTATATGTATTAATATATTTAATTGGCATTAAGTGAACATCTGCTTTTAGGCGTATTGTGGTTGATGCTATGCCAAAATTATGATTTCGGTATTGGTTGATTGTAATTTCGTCTATTGTCTAATGTTGAATTCATATGTAAAATTTGTATTATACAGTGCAATATTTTCAAACGACCTATTGAAACTCCCATTATCTGTCTATCAAAAACATAAATTTGTATGTAGAAGTTAACATAAACAGTGAGAGTTCACACACAGAGCTTACAGAAATACACATGCTCACCTTCAAACATTTTCATATATACATATATATAGATATAGATATATAGATATAGATATATATATATAGATATATATGCATGCGTCTGCAGCTTGCAATTAGTTTTTGTCAAAGTTATTATTTGGAGATTTGCATTGGAAAGTCTCAATTCTAGTTAAGGTTTTGTCGGCCTTTCAGACTGGTGTGTTGAAACGAAATAAATACTGCTGCAGTTCATACATATATATATGTTTGCACAACAAACACACACATGTACACATGTAGGTAGTGTGTGCAACTCACGGTCCAAGTTGTGTGAACATGAAGTTTTTATTTGCTTGTAAAACAAACAAACAAGTGGAGAATAATACAAAACTTTGGTACAGTTTTCCTGGACAAATTTTATTTTCATATTTCTAGAAAATGGCACATTGATTATTATTTATGGCATTGCTTATTATGGATTATTGATTATGCCGCAAAGGCAAAAGTACTGTTTAAGTTAAGCAAAAATACTTGTCAAAGGTAAAAGTTTACTAAAGGGCTAAATTTTTTGGATTACAAATTTTTTGCATTAAAGGGTTAACTTATGAGCTTACTTTTTGTGCTTTTTCATTTAAAAAGCTCAAAATGAGATAGTGGTGTATTCTTAGAGGAAATTTTCTAATAATTCATCACCTTGTGAGCATGTCTTATAGCACATTGATTTTAACTCACCTAGTTGGTGAAGATGAGATCCGTAGAGGCAAATATTCATTTAAGTCATTGAGCCGTTTGTATCCTCTTTTGCAGCCAGACGTATAGTAGATAAAATGGAATTGTAGTTATTGCATTGGAAACTATATAGGATTCCCTAAAAGAGCTATACTTCAGATTTAAACCCATCGGTGAATAAATAAATTGATCAGTGCAATCACCAGACGCAGCTTCGACCTGCTCTTCTCCTCCATGGAGTGAATGTGTTGTTTCATCTTCCCAGCAGTTCCATTTTCTCGGTCTCGGTGCCAAACTATCCCCAATATTATAACAAAATCCAGGAGGTTGCCGTGCCTGTAATAGTGCTGATACTAAAAAATCTTGTGCACAACCCCCCGAAATCGCTAGATCTTAGTGTTGTTTCTTTGATAACTTCGATATGTATTGCATCTTTGAATATATCTCATAGTATCAGCAATAACCATTAAATGGACTTCTTTGGATTACCAGTGGATTTTTATTTCTTTGCCCAGTGAGTCGAAATTCCGGCATAAACTATTATGGTGCTTCCTTGAGGGAAGGTCAGAGGTGGTCCTTACTAGATTTGATAATAAAGCCGAAGCTTAATATAAAGTATAAAGGAACGGTATTTGAATTTTAAAAGACATAGTGTTTTAAAACTAAAGGTGTTTGTTTTAGAGGTAAAGTAAGGCTGCTAGATCAGCTGACATATGTATTGACATTTATGTTCAGTATATTTTGGTAAATTACCATGCAAATTAGCAAATTAAACAGTCCTAGACTATTTTAACCATTTATATACAAAGAAAGTAACTGTACACTTTACTGTGGTAGATAATAATAGTGAGTATTACAGGGAAATATTTCGCAACTTTTTAGTTAATCTCGTTTTCATTAAATTTCTAGGTGATATGGTAATAAATGGTCGCAGCAGCGCATTGCAGCAAGCACTACTCAGGAAGAACTTTTATTGATCAAATGATTTCATTAAATAGGCCTCTAAATTAACCACCTGGGTGATGTAATTTCAATCATTAGATTACTTTTTTGGGAGCAATGAGTAAAATAAGTGGTCCTTGGTAATCAACGAGCTCTGAATGACCAGTCCGAAATCAATATTCGTCGAATCCATATGCCCGGAATTCTGTTCAAGTACTAAATGCCATAAAAGTTGTGAACTAACTAAGCAAAACGACTAAAGTGAATAGTGAAGCAGTTCATTCATTTGCTAGAGTTTAATTTGAAATTAATGCTTTATACTTTAAAAATATCCCTTAATAAAATTCTTTAAATTTCAAATATTTTTCTTTCCACAGTACAGTATAAGCGTTAAAAGACCCTTTTTAATGTAAGCATAACAACATCCAATTTAGCCTCAGTTTAAACAGTTTCGTACTTTGGCGTATTCAAGCCTGCTCCTTTAGCATAAATTTATGGCTTTCGAATTTGTTTATAATTGTTTTTAATTACTAGAAATTTATGCAAAAAGCAAAGCCAACTTAAATACGAAAAGTGGTTAAAATAGTCACATAACTGCTGGGCAGGAAATGGCAGCAGCATCGGCACACTGACCAGTCACATGATCTAAAATCCTTGCGTGTGTGTATGTGTTGGCTTGGCAAACTGTAGTTGGTTGGACTGTGTTGTTGGAACATGAAATTTACTTAACCATTCAACACTTTCCTCCTGCACACTAAAAATTATTCATTCAGAAGATAAGCATACACACATACACACAAACAACTGTATAAACAGGGATGTGTTAGCACACACACACACACACACACATATATATATATACATACAAAAAGGAAGTAGTTAATAGCTTACAATTGTATTGAGGCTGTTTGGAGAGGTGAACAAGATGACAGGTTGACAGGCTCACAGTCAGGCCGAGTGTCAAGCTGAGCAATCTGAAATGCGCAACTTGAGTTGCCCGACTGAAACTGGTGTCTGTGGCAGACTCTTAGTATTTGTTCACTTCTAGTTTGGTTTAGTTGGGAAATGTGGCAAACATTTTTCTTTCTTCTAAAGATGCACATGCAATTGCCGCACACACGCCACAACGATACACACATATAGACGCTCACACATACACACAACCGAATCTAGAGCAGTACATATGTGTATGAATACAAGCACGCGTGACTGCCACTGGGTGTGTGTAAGTGAGCACACTTGCATTTGGCAAAGACCATGCCTCAAGCATGACTCGCCTGCGTACACATGCATTAAAGTGTGGAGGGGGGCTCTGAGCGGGCAATTTACATAACAAACGAAGCGATTTAACACCAACAATACTACCGCTGCTTGGCTCATGCTTGTTGTGTGCCATAAGCAACTGCTGCCTGGAGAAGAAAGACGAAATAAATCAGAAATTTTATTTCATTAAATGCAATGCATTGCCGAATAATGCTAATAATAACAACACTCTTCCCTGGCTTCTTTGTGGGCGAGCACAGCGCAAGTGGGTGGCCGCCCGGGCGTATGAAAGATACGCTTATCAGTGCAGCGCTTTCATTGGCTTCCCGTAGCAGTGGGCTCTCTTTCTTTCTGTTTTCATTCCATTTGCATTCATTTCATTGCTATGCGAAAGATACATTGGTGAGCTGCACAGATTGCTGCAGTCGTTGGCTACAATTTGCAAATCACAGATTCATCTCAATCTTTATTATTAGCTGAGATTGTGCGATTCGGCTCTTCAATTAGTGAAAAAGTATGAAATGTGATAACTCATTTTTTGCATTGTAGTTGTTATTATTGTTGCTCATAATTATATTTGTTTATGCCTTCTACATTTAGCAAATAATCGCAAATGAACTCAGTAATTTTGCATAATTCGAATTATTTTGGTTTGTTAGTAGAGAAGTTGAGAATTTTTGAATTGTCCTGAATAGAGGAAACGAATCATGTGCCGAATAATAAATTGCTTAATAATGGAATATGAAAACTTGAAATTCATTCGTTTGGATTATTGCGCGTTTGCCACGTTTGGCAGTTTTTGAGTAACACACCAAAGAGGTTGAATTAAACTGATCAGAATACGGATATATAAAAAAATTTCAGGCAAAAGCTGGCATTTATTTGACAGAATATATTCAACACAACAATTTTAATTTTAAATGAAAATAATTTCACATTTGAAGTTCATAAGAATATGTTCAACAAAATGAAGAATTTATTCATATTTATTCATTTGTTCATCGTATTTTAAGAAAAGCAAATCAATATTATCATTTCCGGAATATGATAGTTTAATAGAGCAATTTCCCTAAGGCTTACTCTTCATCTTCTTAAATCCAAACTGAGCAAAGTGTTTTACGTTTTTCAAAAGGTGGTAAAATTATTCCGAAGTTTGTCTAAATCAAAGATTTCTAAACCTTTCTTATAGATTTAATTTGATCCTATATTAATCCTATATTGTTCCATTATTTTTTCCTGTCTTTGTTTGAAAAATATGATCTTAGTTTCCAGCATTATGTCTCGGAAGTTTATTGACTCCCCTGAAGTATCGGATAGTATGAATATTCATCTTCAAACTTTAGAGAGTGACGAATCGAATAAACAATTGGCACACACCAAATAAACTGGCATAACCAAATAAAGAGGGAATTACACATAGTGATTCCACTTCAATGGGGTCTCTACATCCTCTCCTAACACTAAACAGTTCTTTTTGTTGCTTTTGTGTGGACATATTTTGACAAGAAAACAGAGTTCAAATACGACGAGCAGAGATGTGTCAAATCGAACACGGCTAATTCTTTTACGGGTGGATATACATTTTTCATATTGCTTTCTGGAAAATATATATTCTGGAGAATTTATTGTTTCCTGAATAAAAGAAAACACTGAAAATATTAGATAACTCAATAAATAATAATTTCGTAAAGACTTATTTAGATGTATCTCTTGGAAAGAGGCAGATTTTTCTTCCGAAAAACTGGTTAAGAGGCAATAATGTCTTTAAAAACTTTTCGTAACATAAATGATAAGAAGTAATATCTTTTAAAAATTATTGATTGATTTGGCTCGGCCATTGTATATAACATGCCAACTTGTGTACTTAACTAAAAACTATAGTTATGGAAGCATCTTAGCAGCTTTATATATGGATTTCATAAATATCGCACATTGAAATTTTAAAATTCCTTAAATACTTACGCACGAAAAGCTACTCTTTGTACTCCATTTCGCATTTAAAGCTATTAACAAAAGTTTAAGTATGAGTTCGACATAACTATGTATATATAATACACATATGTATGGACAAACATGATATTCACAAAAGGTCAATATGCACTCACCTTCAAAATGACCTAACCAATCACGTCTAAGCTGCCGCGATAATTTTGTATAAACAATGCAAAACTTCAGCTCTCCAGATCTGATCCGCTTTGAGGCCATCTAATACCGACAAACTAACATTGCACAATTACCGCAATTCGATAAATTTCAGGGGAGTTAATCTGGATTGGGGATGAGCACAAGCATACATAGTACATATAAATTCCGCACAATCAACGGACACAATTGAAATACGCTTACTATAAATAGCCAATAAGCGCGGGCAAATACTGCAACATGGTGAATACATATATACATATATATAATAATATTTGTAATACCAATGTGGGTCGATCTGAATGTGGAAATGTCGAGTAAGAAAAGAATAACTTGACGAAAAATTGCCCAGTTTCGGTCTACAAACAGGGTACTCTAAAATTATATCAAGAGGAATGGCGACTGATATAGGGTTTCCAGAATGTGCTAAACTCAATTACGACAAAGCTGGGAATCACACACACTTTACAAAGAATACTCCTCAAATTTGCTGAACGCATATGACAGTAAGTTGTCCGAAATATATAATATAATACACTCGGCAGTACTGCGGGAAATAGAAAGAAAAACATTAGGCAAACAGACCTAAAGTGTTTAGAGGCAAACTAGGGATTAGCAATGGGCTTACCTAGTTTAGGAAAAGAAGACACTCAGATGGACATTGCGGAGAAGAATCAAGATAATACAGCCTATCAGCAAACAAGGGATGAGGACTCGCAGTGAAGTGTTTAAGTAAGATTCTGAACGTGATTTATAGATAGGGTGTTCACAGGCGTGGTATTGTTGCTGGTATATCATATTTTCGTCTAAGAAGTAGACCCTGCCTAATAATCTAAATGGCACTTACCTGCCGGCGCATGTACTGGTATAAGTATTAACGTAACATTGCGAAATACATAAATTCATCGGTGAAAGCACCCACGCATACTCAAAGGTACAATTCCAATTGCAGATATGAATGCGCTTGTGTGTGTGTGTTTGTGACGAAAATCATTCGCATGTTGATGAGCACCGAATAGGAGGTGATCAAGTGGCTTATCGGCGTTGGACACTAGCTGTGCGACATTTTGCTTAAATCGCTTTACGCAATTGTGTTGAGGTTACGAATGTGTGAGTGTGTAAATTTCGGCCGCCACAAAGCATTGATTACGCTTGCGCACTCGCAATAATTTATATGGGACACATAAACATCCAAGCATATATCTATGTATATATGTATGTACATTTTTCTATCTTTCAACATAATATCTTTCAATCACATGCTGGTGAATTGTGTGAAATTTTGGTGGAAGGGTGATTGTAAAATATTTTTTGCAGAATCTGGGACAGCACTGTGATCCAGAAATGTTGAAAATATATATGGAAATCTGAGGGAAATATATATATATATGTATATGGAATATATATGGAAATATGTAGGAAATCTTGAAGCCAGTACTGTTGCAATACAACCAGTACTGGTTTCACCAAACTCAATCGACCACTGGATGTACAACAAAAAGGTCTTTGCCATAAATTAGTACTCCCAAAATGACGTTGTTTATTGAGGATTACTGCTGAGATGACAGCTCTTGTTCCGACCATCTAAATCCGATTATTGTGGGTCGTTGTAGTACAGGATAATGAGTTTTATTAAAAAAAAACTAGGCCAAATGAAGATAATTAAATAAAAAGCGATCTGATGAGGTTTTTTCTTCAAATCGATGCTTCGAAAATGCACAATTATAATGTAGGACAAAATTGTAGAACAATTAATCACTATTTGCTTTCTTCTCATCCTATGAAAAAAAACAACAAACATATGTTAATCTCCTGTTTCTTAAGATGTGGTGGAAATATGCTTTTATGCGCCATTATTTTGAGGCAACTTACGTTCTTTGGGATATAGTTTTGCGCATGGCCTGTAATTATATGTTTACACAGAGTAGGCCAATGAATTATAGTAAAGATCGTAAGTATCAGAAAAAAATTTTTGTTATTATGTTCAAAAGCCTTCAGGAATTGAAAAACGTATTAAAGAAGCCATAAAGTCCGAATATTCTATCTCCAAGAAATTAGGAGTCGAAACGCAAAAAAATGTGTGGGACTGTAGTCAGGACAAGACCTACGCTTCCATGAAAAATATATATTTGTGCATTCGATTTGCTTGGGAAAAGTGAAAAAAAAAATGCATCATAGCTTTATTCAGAGCTATTTGCGAATGGTGAGCAAATAATATCTTTGTCATGTGACTATTCTTGGATCTCAGTATTTCCGGTTGATATTATTTTACAAACGTTGGTCAAAATTTAAGAAATTTAAATGAATTTCAATGAGCTTATTCTAAGAGATAATATCGCTTGGCACCAAAAATATTGGAATCGTTTCATAACTTCTTGCAGCACTAATATGATGATTTCTCTTAGTGAGGTTGATTTTATAGTAGATGTTTTTGATATAAAAGAAAATATATTTATTAGTAGACCTAAGTAAGCACGTGATCTAAAGTATAAGTTTATACGATAAATAATGGGAGAAATTGTTCATAATTTGTAAAGAAATGATAGTAATATTGATGTTCCAACGTTCTATGTAAGATATAGAGAGCCCCTATTGGATCCAACAACTCAAATGTTTAAAGTAAGCCTTTCCACAATCAGAAGGTTCTAAGTAAATTATTTGACACTAGTGACCAACTTTTGAGTTAGAACCATAGGTATTAGTATCAAATTAGCTTAAGGTAAATAAAAATGCTTTAAACTCTCTGCAATCTCCCATTTTAAACATTTTTTAACTTATAACTGAAACAAAAATTCTTTTTGCAGTTCCTTCTGCCGCGGACAGTTTTACGTAATATACTACTTGTGTGAAATATATTTCCAATTTATTACAGCATATTTTTTACATTGTTGTTATCACAAATTTTCTGCCATATTTAACATATACAAAGGTATAAACTTACATATGTATGCATTTGCCACAATAACGGCAACACTAACCACAAAGCGCGCCACATTCGCCACAAAAGTACAAAAAATTCAAGAGATACAAAAAAACAAAAAAATTAAGGCAATCCACTATATTAACCTGACACAATGACACTAATAACAATAGTGAAAACTGACATAAATACTCGTACTGTGCGGCGCGAGTGACCAGTGTGGCTTGCAACATTGTGCACATCATCCGCAGCAGCTGACGCAGTGATTTCAAGCAACGGCAACAATAACAACGATGTCGAAAAGAGCGAACAACAACAAGGCAAGAGACGACCGCAGTTTCAGAAGCAAAGTGACAATGACCGACACAAGAAATCGGACAGAACAGTAATCAAGACAAGAATGGGGTGATCGTAATGACAGTAACAAGTATAAATAACAACAACAGCAAGCAACGTTGGCAGTAGCGTGAATTTGATATGACAACAGCAATGTCGCGCATATTAGTTGCGTGAATGTTGAAAGTTTTTAATTGAATTATGTCCTGGCAGCGACCAGCAGACGACGAACTTCGATGAAAGACACACGGACCAATGAGGGGGACAGCAAGCGAGCTCGTGGCTGGTGTATCACTTGTTTTGTGACAATTTGCTCGAGTTGGCGCTACTCTTTCAAGCAGTTGTCCAGCTGCCAGCTCAATCTGCGTTGATGAAGCACAAAAGTTTCGGAGAGAAAACTAAAAAGTATCGGTTGAGTGTCTAAGCTTTGGCGATAGTAAACAATTTTATACCCAGCGAGATGTTTCTTTATAAATATAATAATATAAGGTAAGGTTTGGGTTCACTAACATATGAATTTTGTAGTTTGAGAAATGTAACTCTTTAGAGGTAGCTGCGATTATGTTGCATATAAGTTAGTTTACAATTTATTTTCTCATCAAATTCCAAAAACCTTAAGTAGCTTTCCGAAAACCTTAGAGCTTAAAATGCTATTATGTCATATTTTTAGGTTATTTAGTTTCTAGCAAGCGAATCGATCATAGATGTTCCTAATTTAGTCATATGGTATGAGTGCCGCTAAAGCTTCAACAAATGTTTGGAAAGTTTGGAAAATTTGTCGATTTTAATTCCAGTGGAGGTGTCTGAAGGCTGGTTCTATTACCTCATTGCCTTTAAATCGTTGCGACTAAATATTTTCCTTTATCCCATCTCTTTTTTTCTGAGAAAGTTTTACCCCTTTCAGAAGCAAATGATGTCCGGCTACTTGAAAGTTCGACAGATGTGTCGCGGCTGACGATAAAAAAAGGCCTTATAAACTAATTTCTAACTTAAAAACAGCTCGCAACCTTTAATTACTATTCAAAACACCTCTGACTCCTTAGGCTAAGTATACATGTAATTTTTGGTCCGTTTATAAATGTCAAAATGTAAACTCCACAGCTGTAATTCCGACACTATCGGGTGTATAATGAAACTGAAGATCGGTTAGTACTAGCAATCAGATACATTAGATAGATCAGAAGTATGTTGTTCACATTGAAGTTCGAGTCTTTTTTGATAAAGAGATGACAACTTAATGGACTGACTGAAAGGGATTCACGGCCCGCTTGTTTACTTATACCTAGAAAATTTTCTTATTTTCATGATCTCATTTCTAACTCATATGACCAATTTTCCGAAAATTCGTTGAAAATTCGTTGAAATTACGGAAATGATATGAGATATATTTTCGTAACCTCTGCACCTAATTTGCAGAGTCCAAAATAAATGGCCGCACTTCATGCTTGATGTCAAACTTCCCCCTACATCCAATAGCAGATATCTTATTATTCCGTCATTGTATTGATTCGTCATATTTGTATGGTGCTGTGTTGGGTATAAAAGGTGGGAGAAGCTAAGGAAGTGCACCAAATGTGGGTGGGTATGAACTTTGAATTGTTACTGACTGCCCTTAATTGCGCTAATGTTCAACTGGACTAGTTCATTTTCTCTGAAGTTGCAACAAATTAACTGCCTGCTGTTGTCAACAAGCAAATTACATACATACATGTGTATATACGACAATGGACTAATGGAAATTGATGCGTTGTTGCAATTGTTGGAATTAAAAAATTTTCCAGGGAATAAACCAAAAACCAAATTCCAATATCATTTGCTTCGGTTTTAGTAATTTTCTGATTTTTCACAGTAATTTGGAATGGTGAATATTCTTTTTTTGTATAATCTAAAATTAATTCAGTTTTTATCGAATTCTTTCGCTACGTACGTGTTCAATAAATATTTCGCTTTCAAAACGAAAACCTGTTCTTAAATTATTGTTATTAATTCCCGTGTTTAAAAATGCCACAGTTTCTTTCTTATCTGCCAACAAACATTTCACCACAATCATTTTTCATTTTCCAAGAAAATTTTAAAATTGCGAAATTTTTGCAAATCTGTGTTGCAAAACTTCTTGTCTTGATATGTGCAACTTTTTCTGTCGCGCTTACATGTGTTTAAAATATTTATGTACAATATATGCATATACATTTAAGAGCACATAAATATGTTTTACCAAGGTTTTTGGTTAAGTTATGAAAAATTTTCCCTTCACAGCAGCCATAAATTAGAATAAGTGCAATAAAGGCAATAAAGGGAATAACAAATCGAAGTACACGAATATATACACACATACACACAGACATGCTTTTCGTAAGTGTGTTGAGTCAAGGGAGTAAAATGCAGGGAAATATCAATTCCTTAGGATAGGAGAAATATCACAGGAAATATCACAGGAAATTTCACAATTTTAGTTATTGCAAAAATATTTCGCTAAAATTAAGGGAAAAGTGTAAACTTTTAAAAACATTCCTGCATTTTATCGAGTTCATAAATTTAAAATGTATGCAAATTTAAGATTTGTTTTGTAGCGTCAAGTCTGCAGTGGAATTTATTTATTTTTAAAATATAAACTAAAATGTAGTGAGCTAATATGTAGTTATGCGAGTATTTTCTTATACTTTGGGGGAGTTGTGGTTGCTTATCTTATCTAAAAGTTTGATGTTTCATGAACTACTTTGTTTCTAATATGCATACTGGGAATGCATTAAAATTATAAATAAAAGTTAAGAGTTAAAAAATAATAAATAAATTATTAGATGCTCTCGTAATTTGTATATGAACTAAACATGCGTTATAAACCGGTGTGTGGAAGTCTCGTATTTCGGCTTTGACCATATTTTGATATTCAAATATCAGGAACGTTGTTTCTGTCCAATTTCATTTCGATATATGTGTTGCTAAAATTAGCTAACTGAGTAAAGTGAAATGAGCAATTGTACTTTATTCTAAACAGTGGTAAGAGAACTTAATTATGTTAAGAACTGAATTTGATTGAAATTAGTTTATTAGTTTCTGGTATTTCAAATTTCATATAAAAGGATGCGGTGTAAGGCTCATTGTCCAATTTTCAAACTAATCAACATTAAGTCTACCATATCTTAGAGTTCAATGTAATGTTTTTGGCGTAATTTTTGGACAGTGGTCGGTAGATTTGAACATAATCGCTTCATGGGAGGTGAGTGCGGTTATTACCTGATTTCATCCGTTCTCACAGTATAGTAAAAATTTGAGTTTTCTGGCAACCGTTATAACAAACGCTGTGTTGGCGTGCAAAGTATTGAAAATATAAATAAATATGCAATTTTTTTGGATTTATTTACTATTTATTTTATTTATTTTGATTGACAGACTATCGGGTATTATACAATGCGTAGCAATCTTAATTGTACGAAAGGACTCGGATATTTTATTGTATTATTGTTGTTAGCTTTTACAAAAATTCAACCAAATCTTAGGACAGTTCGTAACGAACAAGAGAAAAGGATGATGAGCTGAAGGCTGAAATTCTAATAAACGTACAGAGAATAAACACATAATGATTAAGCCATATATCAAGGAAACCATAGTAATTTGTGGTGTAATAAACTCTGTTTTCTAGTCATGGTTTTTATATAAAAGCCTATTACTTAAACGATACAGGTTCTGAGTGAAATACGATTTTCAGCTGTATATTTAGTAATCACAAGCAATTACTTAAAATTATTAGTTGGTTGTTAACTTCGATAAATATTAAACGTAAGCCTAATGTAGACAATACTTATTTCGTTTCCCTTACATGAGACATGATTAATTACTAGTATTGATTTTGGCATAGTTACGCTTAATTATAGATAACGTTTAATTAAAATTATTACAGATATTTTTTCTAGCTAAAACTTTGAAAAAGTTAGTTTTTAGTCGAGGTGATTTAACTATATTCATTCCCAAAATACCCTCCTCTAGGTCTTTAGGTATCAGCATACAATAAAATAAAACCATTCCTATAGCAACCTACACACAAATATTTGTTTGCATGTACAAACTTCTTTGCGTGTGTGTCTTATTCGAATAATAAATGTTTTAGAATATTCAAAGTGAATGTGCAATAATATTGAAGTGTATCTTTTGTGATTTGTTCAACTGTGAAAGTAGTGACCGGAACGTATTCTACATCGCATTCACATACTCGTACACACACAAGTTCTAACTCATTCAGAAAGGAGATATTCTTTGAACTGAGTTTTGCAAACGTAAATAACTTCATGTATTATGAATACGTATGAAAAACCATTTACACTGGGCAGAAAAAGTCAGTCTGCGTACAAGATACATAAGTCGAAAAAAACATTCTTCTTCCAAATCCCGCTGAAAATTTAATAGGAAGTCGGATATTTCCTACGTTTTAAAACTTCCGCTAGGCGTTTTGGCATGGAATCAACAAGCTTAGTGGTTTATCTTGAAGCGATTTGAGCCAATTCCTCCTGTAAAAGATCCTTAAGCATAGCCTTTGAGGTAATTGTGTGTTGGCGTATTTTTCGTTCAAATGAATCCCATAGGTGCTCTATAGAATTCAAATCTAGCTATTGTGGTGGTGTTCGAAGCTGCTTGTGAACGTTATAGAGTAACCAAAGCTTAAATATGTCTGCTCTATGCTTCGGGTTGTTATCTTGTTGAAAATAGTAGTCACTTCCTAGACCCAATTCTTCCGCGCTTTGTTTCAAATTTCTTTTCAAGATATAAAAGTATGTATATTTGTCCATCCTGGCCATGGACAAAATGGTCTTTGTATGGAAGAATGTGTTCTACTAAGAATCTGACCGATTTCACCGTATGTTTTTCCTTCTTCGAAGAATTTAACCGTAATTTCCCTTTCAGAAGGCCTTATTTCTTTTCTTTTGGCCTACATTGCATATTATAATATTAGTACTTTTTTTACGCTGCCAAATGAGTATTTTTTGTAAATAAAGTTAGTTCAAATAAAGTTATTTTTTAACAAAAGAAAATAAGATGTAAGCGTGTACGTAGATTTTTTCTACCAAATGTATTTATGTACTTATATGTAGAAGCTTACCTAGAATGTCACTCACAATGCACTTTGTGTGAATAGAAAGTGGAGTTTAAGAGGGGGGGACTAAACATTTACGTTAAAGTGTTCGGATAACAATCGTTTCCAATCCAATTTTCTTCATTTTAACGGTGTTTTCTGCCAAGAATCCAAAAATATTTTTTTTTTATTTTTAAGATATATCTATAGTTTCTAAAAAATAATTATATTCAAATACCCATCAAGCACTGCAATATATGGACAAATCAAAAATCTTCATCATGCGCCATGTATCACCCTGGTTTAATTGCCTTTACCATAAACTTTGTTCTGCAACATGTTCTGCAGACATAACTGCATAATATTTAAGCAACTGTATGAAAAAGTATAATTTTTGAAGTGCCACTAACAGCAGACTCCTTTGCCTTTTATGCTCAACACCCGCTAGAAATATGTATAAATGAGTAAGTGTACGTTTATGCTGACTCTCTGGCTGGCTGCAACATTGGCGTGGAGTGTCTGCATGTAATGCGAAGAACTGGCGAATGAAGCAGAAAATCCATGCTTTTACTTACAATTTCATTTATGTGCCCTTGTTTGTGAGCCTTAAGCTCTATGCATTATATTTTCGATTGTGCCGTTATGTGCGCATAAACACATTTTACTACATCCTATATTCTATATGGCATGTGTATGGAGTTGTAAATACTTGAATTTTTATGATCATATGTCAGCGGATATCTTTATCGCGTAATAATCAATTGTTGAGCGGAGATTACCCATTTATCTGTCTGTTTGTATTTTCCGCTTAATTTTTCGCTGCACTTTTAAAATTTACTGTTATGATAAGAGTTAATACGAGTTATGAATACGTATTCGAAAGGGTGGGCCTGTGTTGGAAACTGCAAGGAGTAGTAATTTTTTTTTGTGTTGGAAGGTTGAAAGGTTTTGCAGTCCATTTGTGTAAATGGACAAATATCTTCTCTGCATACACAATGTTTTCTTGTTTTTGAATTCATCGAGACTCCCTGTATGTGTGAGGCATCTCTCTGCGGAAGTCGCTTAATAACGATTTTCCATATTGTTGACTTTCGAGACTTGAGGTGCATAACATTACGGGAAGACCCATTGTTTGCAACAATATTTTGGAGGTGATGCGACACTATTTATCACTCACTGCAGCACGCCATCAGTACAGATTAATAAAGTGAACGGTTGAAGAAATCCTGAAGGTAATTGCTATATCTTATGGAACAAAAGAATTAAGCGCTTTTGAGATCGCACATTTAAGCTTTCAATCTACTTTGGCCATTTAATCTACGCTGTATTTAATATATGTGAAACAGAGAGAGAGAGAGAGAGAGCATGTATAATTTTAACTACGAACTAAGTTGGGGGACGCTTCAAATCTTGATTCAAATAGCAACAGCTTTGAGAAGCTGAATGTTTCAACTGATAAGATCTAAGAATTTTTATTTCACTTTTGCTGTCTACATTCCTTTATACCAATTATATATACTAATACATAAATGTATCTACAATGGAGAAGTGAATAGCAAAACGCTGATATTAGCGGATCGTTTAACATGCTCTATATGGCTGTAATTGAAGAATCTCCTGATTACTGAAGATCGGTAATCTCATCATCCTTTTTCTGACAACCCGAATGAAGTATCTTAAATAGACGAATCTCTGTTAATATGATATTTTGAGCTGGAAGAATATCAGATTTTTATCCAATGATACTATAGGGTCCCATAGTCATTAACTGGGTCTGCTATTTGTGAAGATCAATTTTGTCTATAAAGAAGATACAGTACCAGAACTCTACAATAGTAGTTAGACTAAAGCTTCCTTTTTTTTATCAAATTCGATAATGGAGTACAATTGTTCGCTATCTTTTCATTAGAGTCTTCAGAGCCATGATCTTTTACGTCACGTCATTTTATTTCCCATTATATTATAATATACATTTTATAATAATAATTCAACTAAGCAATTCAACCCAATTTCAATTAAGAAAATGCTTAACAAAGAGACTGACATTAAGTAATTTTCTAAATTTGAGGATTGGGTAAAGTAATTGCGACAATGCTATATGCACGACTTCAAAGTAGCTTTGAATATAATTTTGTTTCAAATAATAAGTGAAGGAAATAAAATAAGTTGTATAGCACCTAGTACACTGGGTTAGAGGTACATAAATTACGAAAGTTATCGAAAGTATGTTGTGTTTAAACTTGACAGACATTGAAAATTTGATCTTTCTCACAGTGAACTGAAATCACTGCCGGGGAAATATAGTTTGACCGGCATAACTATGGCCTATAAACCAGCTTAACGATATATGGATAACGAAGAGACAGAGCAACCAACCAATGACCCTCGAGGAACTAAGATTATAATTTGTTTAAACAATTTATATGGCTTTAATTTGTACAGTATATTCTGATAATTTGCTTTTTTTTACTTTTTGTTGTTTAATTTTTTAAATATTAAACATAATAAATTTGCGAGATCATGAGACACATTTTCCATTTGTTTCCACGATTGTTTCCATAAAATTTCAAAAGGCATAAAAATAAAGCTTTCGTGTTAGAACTAATAACGGTGCTTTCGTGGAGCGCTCTTGAATTGGGTTAATACCTAACTACAGTTTACCAATTAAAAATTTCTGTCAAGCTCTGGAGTAAAGCAAATAGAAAATATATGTAATATATAAATATACCAACAAGTGTATTTGTTTAAGTTAATTTACCTTGAAATACAAACAATTTATTGTCAACTACACCACAAACTCCATTCATTATTTACAGACTCCTACACAAATAACGGACCACAAATTACTCAAAATTAATCTTAACTTAATTAACCACAACATGTATAATAATTCACCACATTCATTCATATCGTGTTGTGTTTATGTAAATAAACATAATTATTTTGCTTCGATGACTCTCAGTGTGGTTGACTCTAAGACTCTAACTCTAACTTATAACTTTTCAGTGAAATGCATAAATAAATGTGAGTGTGTGGAAACACATTTATCTTTAACTGTTTGTCGCTGACGCTTTTTTGCTGTGCGCAGTGGCCACATAATTTCTGCTAAATTGTCAAATTACTGTCCGAATTCATCTCGATATATCTTAATGCCTGCGACTATGGGTGTGTGTGTACAAGCTGTTACTACACTACTGCTGTAGAAGATGCCACATGCCACATGCCACGTGCCACAAACTAAATATTTCATTCTAGTCAACTATTGAATATGTATGCGTTCATTCATTTTGTTGTTGCTGCTGTTGCTGTTGGCTCTGTTATTGTACAACAACCACACTTGGAATTATTTCATTAGAGAATATAATTTTTGAGATCATTAAGCAGAGTTGGCGGTAACTACAATGGATAAGCGGCAGGCGGTAACTACAATGGCTACAATGTCAGTTGACAACAACAACAAAAATAACAACGAAAGTGTTGGTGCTACAAATTTTCTGTAGGACAATACAAATGTGTAATAATAACAAACACTTATGTTGTAGCAATATAAATTATTAATACACCCACATAAATAAACACATACATACACATTCGAACAGCCGCTCAACATTACACGAACAAATAGATAAACACTGAACAACAACAAAGCCGATAATTAAAACGGTAGCTCTCTGCCTGTGGCACCGTCTGTGCTTAGTCCACCAAACGCTTGTCGTCATTCTTAGCAGGCGGTGTGTCTCTGCGCCGATATCTGGGATATTTATTTATGCCTGCATGTTCATTGAGCTGCTACATCGATGTCGTCTTCTCATTCCTTCGCATTTTACTCGCCATTTGTTGCTCTACTTAATTGATGTGACAAGTGTCTGCAAAATGTCCACCCTCGCTTGGCCGCGCAGAACCTCTTTAGGTCCACAGCTCTTCACATCCTCATTTCCCCGGCTTCCTCCTACAGCTTCTATCGCTCTCGAAATGCCACATTTTTAGTCAATAATTCAACTTGACTCTGAAAGTCCAACTACAGGAGGACAAGTGTGCGCCGGAGTGTTGAACGTGCCGCCGAGTCCATATCGCCTAATTCGTAATGCTTTGCCGGTTCTTGCTCTCTTCTTCGTCTCACCGCTAGCTGCCATTGTTGCTGCGGGCGACAATTGACCGAAAAATAGTGTCATTGTTGGGCAACCAAGTGCAGACAATGGATTGCAATGCATTGAATAAATATAGAGAGTGTGTATTTGTCTGTGTGTCTGTGTGTTTGTGTGTATACACATGTAACGCCCAAGTAAAATATGTCCCATAGACAGCAAGTGCCGGCAGTAAGCTGCCACTTAGATTGTTCTATTGATTTCTCATTCGATTGCTCACTTTCGCTGGCATTGTTGCAACAAAGCGTTGTACGTATTTATTTGGCCTTAATGCTCGCATGCAACATATTGTATTGTTGCATTGGGGAACACCAATTAAAACGCTTATTAAACTTACTTCGTAAACTTCTTATCTAAATGAAAGTCTATTTAGTATTAATTTAAAGTAAATGGTTTAGCATCGATTCATTAGGTAGGATTTTGATTAGGTGAAGTTAGGCTATATTAGGAGATGTAAACCAATGTCGTTGGCTTCCGCTTTTATAAATAATGGTGTACATTATGTATGTCGGACCTCTGTAAGAGCTTGTTCTTCGATTGGATTTTATGTGTCTTTCAGAATTGTTAAGCTAAGATGAAGTCCTCCATTTCTTTTGCACAATATCACCTCAGGCAGTTACGGCCGCATTCACCACGGCACACTGTTGGGCTGTTTTGATCAATCTCAATCTCTTTGAAGTGGTTTTACTCCTCTTGACTTTCATTGTGGCGTTTACAAATATGACAGAGATAAACTTATAAGTGTCAAACTATTTATCTTCCAGACAGCATACGCGAGGTCAGTGCTTACATTTGACGTATTTAATACGAAAATTTTGAAAACTCATTTGCTTACTATTAAAAGTATCTGCTAAGAGCTTTTCAAAAGGGATAAAGATTATGTCGGTTTGACAAAGCTTAAGAATTTTATCAAGTCCAGAGAGTTGCCCAATGCTGCTTCGTTGGGACTAATTTGGGACTCACTCCAACTAAAACTAGAATCTCTAAGCCTATAAATCTGACCTAGTCGGGTATACCGATGGTTTTTCTTATCTAATATGATTAAAGAAAAAAATTTCTGTTCTCTATACAATTTAAGTCATTATAGCTGAATGTTTTTGGAAGAGGTCTTGCACTATACATTAATTATATCGTCAGAGGATACGATAAAGGAACTTTCTCTGGTGTTGTCCTGAAACTCTGAGATCCGCCATGATGCTTGAAGTTCCACATCTTAGTCGCGAATAAGTAGCAAAAGTCTTTAGACCAAGGTTTACGAATGAAGGGAAACTGTTTAAGTAATGCTAGGATTTAATTCCAAGTCTTCCCCCTCCCACCATTGCAATGTAAATCACTAGCCAATTAAATTTTATTTTATTTTGCCCAGATCCGTATAGAACTTTGATTGAAGTACTACGTTTGGAAGGATTAAAAATGAAATTGACTAAAAATAGATTGGAAATATGCTTAAATAAATAGATAGTGTCTATGCCTACTCTTCACAATAGACACTAGAAGCCCTTAGTTGAGCTAGTAGTCCCACAAATTTTATTTGAAATGTAAGGCTTTCTATACCTACATATTAATTTAATAAATTTTTAGGGGGTCATCATATTACGAAAAGAAGAAAATAGTGAAATCAAATATTTTTTTGACATCTATGAAAATAAATTTATTGTAATAGATAACATCAAATTTACTACACAAATAACGAGGATAAATGCAATTATATATTTTTACTTGTATTGCACAAGCATACACACACGCACATGTACATGCACAACTACTTATATAGATTTCTAACTCCACTTGTGTATATAACTCGCCAATACTGCGCGTATAATCATGCAAGCGCATGAATGCGTGTGTCTGTATGTGATAATTTATACACTTTCGAGATTTTTTCCCATTCATTGCTCTATCGCGCCACAAACGCTGACGACAATAAATCTGTTGAAAAATAACATTTAATGCCAATTTGTTGTAGATAGGGATCATCAACGTTGGGTTGACCAAAAATTCAATGTTGTCTGCCGCGAACTGCTTGCAGGCCAACTCGTCGCCTCAGCTCTGTTGCAGTGCACATTCAAACACATACAAACACACACCATGATCTATGTATATGTGCTTACATACTGGAATGAATTCGGACAGTCTTTCTGCTTCCGAAGAGAAACTTTTATCCGCGCATGTGTGTGTGTGTGTGTGCCCATATGCGCTTACTGCGCTTTTGCTTCTGTCTGCACTGCTTGGCAAACGGAAATTTTGGTATTACTGGCCGGAAGACGTGTGCTGCCCATAAACCGATTAACATTAGAAAATCAAATAAAACTCAAACTTTGCATAATTAGTTAAAAGTGTTCGAGCAAAATCTATATTGTGAGCGTTAGCGTGTGTGGTGCGGTGAAGGGGCGGCATCAATTTAGATGCTTTCAGTTTTAATTTTACATAATTAAATAATATTCAGTGTAGTCAGCGGCGAGGCTCATAAATTTACGTCCCATTTGGTTGATTTGAGACCATCATTGGCTTCCTGTTATGTGTGTGTACTTATGTATGTACGTCTATATTTTTTTATCGCCACTGTTGTAAGTATTCACCTGTGTGGTTCATACGCTCAACAAACATGTACACAACGCTTTTGTTTTACTACGAGTTTAGTTCGATAAGTCGGGAAAGTTTTTGATTACACTTTTTCCAGTTATATATTTATCGTATATTTTATATTGATTGATATGTTTCATTAGCCTAGCCTTTTCATCTACTTTAGTGATCGTCAAAATAACGGCATTTCTGAAGTGTCTCTATTTTTGATTAGAGGAAAGTTTGTTAAAAGCGATCCACTTCCCCCTGCTGGAAAAAAGGTACTAATGCAGGTGCCTTAAGTTGAGGAATATACATGTATACCAAGAGAAAAAAAACTCTTACAGTTTTTTCCCCCAACAGTTCAGACAAATAATCAGAAATGGATCAATTTGCTCTTTACGAGATACATGTGGGTATGGGAAGGATCAGGCGAGTTCTTCAAGAAGTTAAGAGTTATGTTTTTGTTTCCAGATGCTTCGTGCTTGCTGTTTTTTTTTTTTCATAGTAATTTCTTTAGGAAATTCCGCTGTGACAACCGTTCCTGGTAGGGTATAAATCTGGGCTTCTTCATGGCTTTTAATAGTCTATGCTGCACTTTTAACCATAAATGTCCACTCTTTTCGATATTTTCTTTTCTCTTTAGCATAAAGAACTTCTCAAGTCTCACTCTTAGCAACGAAATTGCAGAAAAATAGTACGAGCTCGATTATTTTCGGATTAACAAACTACCCTACTCAGCCTTAAGCCTTTCATCAGTGAAATAAAACCTTGATCCCGTTAGAGCTTACGAGTATATGTATTCATATCCACGCACTCAACTACTAAATATGTTTGAAGCTTTATCTGCCAATCAATGTGTTTAATCTACGACTTCTAATATGCCAACCGCTATCAGGCAATTAAAATCGATAATTTTGCCTCTACTAAATATTTTCAAAACTCAAAATTGGTTTATCGAATTGTCCTCGTAATGACGCATCTAGCACTTGCTGTTCTTCTCTCGTACTCTGACACTCATCGCTCATTCAGCATGGTCATCACACCACATACACATAAATGCTCCCTTCGCTCTCCCTTCCTTCCTTTTTTATTCACACACTTTTTACTGGCATTTTTTCCATAAAAATTTGTGGTTCCTTTTTTTGGACAGATTTATGGAATTTCTTTCATAATAAATTCCAACTTGCGAATTAAGCAGAGCCCTAGGATGTTTGTGCCTTTTTTCATCATGGCATTCATTCGCAGTTAGCACGCTGGTGCTTTATACAGTATGTAGCTCGTGCATATCTTCGCCATTTCTGTTACTCACTGGCGGACCTCTGTCCTAGGTGGTAAGGGAGGTAAAAGCCAGCACATTTGTACGCATTTTATGACGTGGTTCTTATTCACTTTTATTATCCTGCTGATCCTGTTAATTTTTTTGCTCATATCTTCAGCTTTGTTTTTTGATCTCTCATTCCGATTTGGCGCCACCTTATGCGTCTTTTTGTTTTGAATGCCCAGTGGTCAGCTGGTCAGTTCGTTCTAGGGTGAAGTATACGCATTTAAAAGCGGTTGCACGTTGTGGCCAGCGGGAATGGTGTTGCATATTGGCTTCCATAATTTTTTGTTTTTCTGCTTTCGTGGTAAGTGGTAATTTGACGGGGGGGTTTCATGCGGGGCTTTGTCGGTTTGAAGCCCGTCTGTGACAGACTCTAAAATGGTGGAATTATTTATCCTCAACACTATCATTTCTCGTGCTCGTCGATTCGATAACAATCTATTTTTGAACACAGCTTCCACTGTAGAAGATGCGAATGTTTATACTTATCAAAAGAGTGCCACTGCAGTACTCTCATGTGAGCTCAGATTTTGTTATTGTTCCTTAAAACTGAACTCTGGAAGTTTAAACACGAGGTATGACACAGGCACAGAGATCGAAGAGAATCTCACTTTAATTGCAATAACTCTCATTTTCGTACAATGCACTGTTACCTCATAATACCAACAAATAAAATTCCTTGCGGGAAATGCTACAGATAATAGGATCATGCTTATGCCCGTTTCTTCCATTATTCTTTGGGGCGAGTTTGGTCAAGCATACACGAAAATATTTTAATGAAATTAAAACTGGCTTCGCTCGCCTTGTTTGTCATTGGTGCTTATTTTTGCGGTGGGTGTACGAGACCATCTTCTTTGATGCACCTTCCTCATTTCGTGTCACTTACCCCTGCAACTCCCACAAAAAAAATAAAAAAATTGTCGAAAATGCCGCGTATGCCACGTATGCCACTTGTCACAGACGCAAATTCGCCGCTGCACCAATTGAATTATTGACGTGCACACGACGATCGTTTTATGTACCCGCACTACGCACGCCACACATTCCGCTGCAACTTGCGACCACAAGTTGCAATTAAATTTAATGTGATTTTCTGGAAGCAGCTGCGTGTACAAAAGCGAAAAATGTGGTCGGAGAGGAATGCGATGGAACCTCGTCCATGTGGGGAGAGCTGGTCAGAGGGAGGCGGGCGGTGCTTATCAGCAAATATGACACTTGTACATATTTATGTTTGAGTATATGCGCATGTGGCGCGTCGTCTCGGAGACGTGAAACTTTTGTGTCTTCGCTGTGAACTCGCAAAAGTAGTCAAAATAAGAATCCGGAGAAAAGCGCAAATTGAATGAAAGAAGTAACAATGAATAACGTACCGAGCAAGGCAATCGAAACTGAAATGGCTGAAATGAAGTACTCGTATAAATATAAGCAGTTTTCTCAAGCTATAGGGATGGGGAGCCGCTTGGTCTTTAGCTGATTCACAGATGGTAATGTAGTTTGCGGTCTCGTATAGTAAACCTTTCTAACAAGGGATTGGTATGGTCTCTCTTGATTTGTAAAGTTTAGGTGACATTTTTTATATTAACTTCCAAAATTCACTACCGGGACCGATTGGTGCTGAGATGTCTGAGTCGTGTTGACTCAGATTATTATTACTATATATATATTACTATATATTATATATTACTATTATTCAATATCAGCTAAAATAAGTTCAAAAAAATTGGGCAAGATGCATAAAGCAGTTAGGAATCGCCTTGTGTCTTCAAATAGCAAATCGGATTGGGGTGTTCAGGTGACCCTATATAAGGTCAGTGAAATATGTGTACACACTCCTTGGGTGGGTTGATTTAATAGGACCATTTGATTGGGTATTAGAGCGAATGCAGCTTTACATAAGCTATCAAATGACTTCTGATCTGAAATAAGACTTACAGGTCAACTCTTTTGTATATATATGTGTGTGTTCTGCTTTAGTTATGAATGTGTTAAAGCGTGTTATACCTGAGGAGAACAATTGGGTCTGTAGATGTTGGATTGACCTTAGAGAGGATTGAAAGGATTGAGGATTATTTTTTAATATACTTTGGGGATTCAAATTGCGATTCCGTTATATTGTACCTAGCTACCTATCCGGGTCTGAAACAAAATTCAAAAGCTATATCCTTTTCGAGGTGTCTACACACGACACTAAACACCTGTATTTCCCAAACCAATTTATATAATATTACACTTTCTTTTTGTCCAATTACGTCTAAAAGTGCCATTTTCGGAACCCACATGGTGATTTCATTAAAAACTTTTGTTCTTCACCACCGCTAAAACAAATTTGTCTAATACAGCGAACTTTCTCTCTTCAATTTATTTATTTCATTCTTTGGTTATAGAAGGTTCGGAACAGATAATATTTTGGCCACAACAAAAGGTAGAAGTTTAGAAAATATTCCATAGGCTTACATAGATAACTGCTTTAAAAGGGGGAACTACTTTGGTAGATGAGTTAAACTTAGTGATCACTCTCTCAGGCTAGAAGTGTGCTCTCTTTCTACAGATGAAAATGTGCCGAGATTGCAATCGACGTACATAAAAACTGATCTGTTCTGTCCTATTAAAAGAGGATGGAGTCGACAGAACTCGTTTTATGCAAAAAGTAAAAAATTTTCCTGCGGAATTAAGATTTTTGAACACCACAGTTTTATTCACAATGAAGATGCAAAACCTCAATTTAAATGTAAGAACACGGTATTTCGCTCTCTGCCATCTCTAATTGCTGGCAACGTAAAACCGTGGCTAAGGAGTAAGACAAAGAAGAAGAAGAAGAAAAACAAAATCATGAAAGCAACGGTTTGCAGCTCCAAGATGGGTTTGGTGTCTGCCGATGTGACTGGCTTGCTGGCTGGATGAATTATGCTATTATCCTTGGTTAGTGTGCGGCATCAGCGTCATAAAAGAAGACGAGAATGAGCGCAGTGTTGACCAAGCAAAAGACTACCAACGAGCTGACAAATCGACAGACACGAATTTTAAATGCAGTTACAAAAACAAAAGCAACAACAACAACAACAGCAACCACAGCTTTCAGCGTCGAAAGAACAATAGCAAGATGCGTCGTAAGCATTGCTATTGCGCATTTTAATTGCGAAAAATCAACAGCAGCAGCACCAACAAAAGCAAGAACAACAACAACAACACTGTTTCGGTTAATGCAGATTTACTATATGCAACGCAAGACTGTTGTTTGAGGCGACCGCATCGGCTGCGACGTGCTTTTAGAAATTTACTTACACACTTTTGCCGTTTCTGCTCCTGTTCTGTTGCCTTATTACATTTTCTTACAATGCCCGACGGCCCCCCGCCCACCGTCTTCCCAGCGCGGAGGCTTGTTTAGCTTTTCTTACGCTGTTGTTCTTTCCCACTTTGACGCTGTTGACTGTTGTTCCTCTTTCTCTTTGGCGGTTGTTTTTTAACCCCCTGCTGTTGTTGTTGTTTCCTTAATTGTGGTGTTGTTGTTGTCGCTAGCATGCAGTTGGCATGCACGGCCATAGCAGCTTCTCTATGTATTGCATTCACTGCTCCCCTACAGTCGTAGACAAATACATGTAAGCGCGTGCATGTGTGTGCGTGTGTGTGACTACTGTATGGATGTGTGTGTGTGTGTGAGTGGAACAACCCGTGTTTATGCAGCACATTTGGCCCCGTTATTATGGCTTTCTTGCTTTTGTTTTCTACTTTTATTGCTGTTGTTGTTGTCGTTGCTGTTGTTGCTGTTGTTGCTGTTGTTGCTGGTGCTGTTGTTGTTGCTCGTTTTCGTCAAGCTATGGGTCACTTGGTGTATTTGTTTGTTTTTTCTATTATTATGCATTGTTATAGTGGCTTTTTTTGTTGTCGTCATACAACTCACCGTGTTGACCTGGATTTTGCGTAAGCGCGCCGCGAAAATAATTCACTTTGTGATTTAAACACAAATTTCTGCTAATAAATTTAATTTTCATCTTTCCATAAATATTTTGTGTGAGCGAACAAGAAGAATTCCACTGGAGTTTTTCAAAGGATCTTTTGTGCTGTTAAATTAAGCACAAACGCAGAAGTGTTGCCAGCCAGGTGCCGGCTTTTTGCAATTAACTTAAATTATTTAGCGGAATGCTTAATGAATCCTCTACTAAATTAAAAAGTTTTGCACTTTTTTTAACAAAATGAAATTAAATTAATTATTATGCTATTCTTTTTAATAATGGATTTTGTTTATAAAGATTTCAAATTCTACGAGGTTAGATGAACCAGACGGGCAATAGAGTACGGGCGCCTCCAAGGAGGAGATCACTTTCATTCATATTGAACGCTAAGCCATATTGGGGTCAAGAAAACATGCTCTGTTCCATGGATAAAAATGTAATAAAGTTATGGAAAGACGAAAATACTATATTGGATATATTTAACCAGGAACTGATTTAATTTATTTTTGCAGTTAAATAAAACCATGTTGGAGACCATACACAATTTTATGAAGATAACTCACAAAATGGCCGATATTTTCGATAAAAAGTCAGACATAGGCACTGAGGTCCTCATATTCGGTTTTTTAGTGCGATTTCGTAAATTGAAAAGGTTGGAATATTGGAATATACATATATATATTTATATATCTAGATCTATACCGATTATTTTTAGGTGTTGCAAAACCATTATGCTCTGTTCAACATATTCCGAGAGTATAAAACATTCAGTAAAATATTAAAAAAACTGGACTCTCAGCTCAGTAATTTCACTATTCGGTCAATTAATTAAATCACCTCTAAAACTACATATATGTTCCCTAAAAATGCAAAGAAAGATAATACAAATACATATGCACATATACGGCACATAAATATATAGAGTTCGAAGCACTCAAGTGAGTTTGCGAAAACTCGTAGTGCTTCAATTTTGAAGTGAATTCTAATTGCAATCGCCACCTGCACTTGAAACTCTTTGCAATCAACCACCCTTCGCCTTTGAGTCTACCGCTGCTGGAAGCACTTCAGGGGGCGGCTGAGGGCATTTGGGTGAATCACAGGTGTTAAATGGTCACTAAACTTAGGCAATTTTCACTTCCGAAACGTTTGGTTGTGTTTATTTTCAGATTTCTTTGTTTTTCGCCTCACTTGCCGCTTGTTTTGCTTTGCTCTATCGATTCTATTGTTTTGTTTTGGGTGAGATTGAGAACTTCAAGATGAAAAGCTGAAAATCAATTTCGGCACTCGAACTCGAACACACACAATACGTATAAAATTACCAACGCATAAGCATTTGTGCAAGGTTTCATCGAGAACTTTGTGAGTTTAATAGTTGCTTGTTTGCGCACCTTTGTGCCTGTATATGTAAACTTATGTGTGCATGTTTATTCATGTCTGCAGTTGCTGTGGCAAACAGGAAGCTTCTAAATAAATCGAATTGCATTGGAAATTGCTAATGCAACGACCGGCCGGCAACGCTGGTAAAGAGAAAGATCAGTGCTGCATTGTTGTTGCTGGTGGACTACTAACAAATCCTTTGTGGCATCAAGTCCAAACTCTCATGTACGGTTAGTTGAAAGTTAAAAGCCCTCCCACCTAACATCACCCATGTGTAGCTGTAATTGTTTTGTTGTTGTTCTTGAATTGCTTCAGTGCCATCAGTTATGCAAACATCACACACACATATACATGCATATTCGCAGATAATTTGTGTAAACATTGGCATATGTCATACACTAATGACTTAACTAGTGCGGAATAAACTACAAGTTCACTTTGGTTGGTGAACCACGGTTCTTCTAGATTTTAACGCCGCTTCTAGCTTCTACTGCCACCATAAGAAAGCGACCCACGCCACGACCCAGAAGGTTCCCACGGCAGTTACGTCTACGTAACCAGATCCACATTTAGCCAAGGATTGCCAACTCGATAATATTTTTTCGAACAATTCGGATGGATTTTGGATTTCGAAATTGGATTCTATGCAACAACAACAAACCATATTGGAAGGCTTTTCATAATAAAATCGGAGCATTACTTAATTGTTTCACCTAATATAAGCCTGATTAGCCTGATAAGCCATATGATTTTTAAATAAAAAATAATAAAAAATATATTATATAAAAAATTTAAGTAATTTTAATTACTTGCTGAATAATTATTTTACCACCACTACCAAATGGATTTAGTAGTGTTCAAACTGGTTCGAAACCAGTTCAATTTCCATGTTAATAAATATTCATTTCGATACTTGTGGTTACGAACCTGCCTGTCTACATTAAGAAACATACAGATGACCAAGTCTTCTAGGATGAAAGCAGAAGCAGAAACACAATGATACCCTCGGGAGGTAATCGTAGTTATGCACCCATAATTTGGTAAAACTGCTAAATCCACTCAAGTGGATTCAAGGAATAATTATCAATAGTTAAATTGAGTTTGCGACTACTTTCATGTTTAAATGCGGTGGATTGACCCCGGATTGAGTCACTAGGAAGTTAGCTGAAGCCTTAATGGGTTTTCTAAAAGTTTACAGAAGGTTAAATTATGCAAGTCAATGCATTCGTACTTTGTGTCTAAGGATTGGAGTGGAAATATATTGATGATATGTTTTTATGTCTTCTAATGGTTAACACCGACACTGCTGCCATCAGAGTATTGCCGTTCAGTTGATTAGCCTGCCGATTGAACGCTCAGACGACCGTTTGATGGACAGTGGCAACGTTGGTTGACCACCAATCTGTCGCACAGTGGGGAAAGATATTCTAATTTGGTGTTACATGTTGCTAATATCTCCAAGTTGGGTTTTCGCTGAAATAAAATTAGGAGGTTAAGAAGAATTATCTTTAGTAGCCATTAGTTGATTTTGATTCATCAAAAATTGCATAGCGACGAGCCGGAAAAATAATTGCTATAAATCAATTATATCAAGTACAATATATGTGGAAGGGTCAACGACTATGGAACTTTAGTAGATACATCACTCACTCATGAACTCACACTCTCTCCGGATAACTTTGTTGTTGATTTTTGAAAAGAGAACAAATAAAGCACGAAGAGAAAACAAATAAATAATTTCATATTATTAAGTATTCATTAAGTACCATATTAAATAAGTTCATAAATATTCGAGCAGATTCAGGCCTTATGCTTTTCTCACACTCGCTCTCTCAAAGCGTGCCACATACAAAGTAATGTTTGCTGTCTATTTTTGTATTATATAATCAAATAGTTGAAGAAGTTCCAAACATGGCAAATATTACTTCATCCCAAAAATAATTCTTAGCGATAAAGAAGTTTGCGATACAGTTCTACGGCATTTTATTTGAAAACTCACCACTGTGCTGTGCTAGTTTTGGGGAAAATATCTACTTATGCAGATTTCTATGCGGTGTTTGTGCGGCCTTGACAGCTGTGTTTACTTTTGCGTTTGATTGAACGCTTTGGCCGGAAGCGTCTTTGGGAATAGCATGAAGCAATGAAGCATTTGTATATCTAACTAAGTAATATGTTGAAATTTTATGAAAATTTCAGTAGAATATTCTGATTTTTTCTAATCCGATTTTAATTAAATCCCTCTGTGGTAGTAAATGATGCAAGCAAGAGAAGGGGAAGTGCAATGTATGCTGATGAATATCTATTTGCACTCATATGTAAGTATGTGTGCCGTTGAATATGTGTGTTTGCGTATGGTTCGAAAGTCTAAGTCTAATTTACCAGTGCAATTAAAGAAGTACATATTAGAGGTACGTCTGAAGTAGTATCACTATGAAAATCGAATGTGGAGGGCATTAGCGGAAATCGCAAAAAGATATCGATCATCTTTTTAATGTTGGTATAACTATTGTCAATGTTTCTAATAGCGAAAATACTCTACAAAGTGGAAGACGGCGCAAGTATCGATATATCAAAATATCGATTTTCATTAAATTATTGAAATATATCCCTAATGTTACACACTAAGAAGCTTAAAAGCTTATTATAGAATTTTTTGTAACCTTTTATTCTATAGCTATCGATATGCTTGTTATTTGTTATCTCTGTTACTCAGGACTAATAAATACCGAAAGCCGGTGAAAAAAACAGCTCTACATCATAGCTACGTCATTAATAATTAAAATTAGTACATCAAAGACAGCAACAACAAAACATTGCAGCCGAAGAAGCTAAATACAACAAATACACAACTTATTTGGAATTTGACGAACAGAAAGCTAAACTAACTTGGCCACCACTGATATTGTACGTTTGTAGTTAGTTGTTCCGTTACATCCGCAGGTTGCTAAGGACTGCAGAAAATTAAAAGTGTGTCATTGAAGTCTGATACGTGCCAAAAGAATTTACGAAATTGAATATGACTAAACCGAAAGGTAGCACAGACACACACTCACACCTATATTAAGCACACACATAGTTTGCTGAGTGCCGAGTTTACACAGCTAAACAAAGTTTCTGTTGTTGTTGTTATTATGTACCATAGGTAACACTGATGGCAGAAGTCAGTAACATATTTATGCAGAGATTGCTGGAGGCAAAGCAACGTTGACAAAGCAAAATCAAAACAGATGAGTAAGTTTTTGACATATTTTAGGTGGAATTGAGTGTGAGAGAAGTGATAAGTTGTCGTTTTTTCCTCAGATGTTGCTCTAAACTTGCATTGACAACAGCAACGACACCTTAAAGCTGAGAGGTGCAGCGACACCCATGCCAACAGTAATTCTTACATGTCGCTTTGTATATGTTACTTCGTACCCCGTAGGAAATGCAAAGTTAGACTTTAGGCTACTAATTTTTTTTATAATAACGAAGAATGTGATAAATAAAAAAATAATAAATTTTGCATTTTTAGTACATACTATAAACACGTGTTTAAGGTTTTGTGTTTATGAACAAATATCATAGTTTCTCATTGGGGTGTTTATAAATTTTTATATTTAACTTAATATCTTTTATTTGTATACGAAAGACCCAAAATGTTTCTGTCAATTTTCATTAAGTTTCAAATCCCGACCAAAATTAGTACCGCTTCATATGCCATAAAATGAATACCATAATTCATTCTGTAAACATATTCCATTCGGCCTTGTAATGAATATATGGGATTGTGGAAAGGAATTATAGGATCATATTTATTAAGTTGGAATTGACGGATATCTTTAAAGATAATCTGATGCAAACCAATGCTCAAATTTATATCGATCTATAGGGTGGAACCATTTTCTCAAGCTATCAACTCTATATCTAACGCATAGTGGCCGATATAGTAGAAAATAGTCGATAATTACTCGGTTAGTTGTGGGTTCTATCACAAACTTCGGTCAAGTATAAAATATGTATAAAAATACGTGATAGCAGGTGCCCTTCCGTAGGTTTCATAGAACCCCAAAGTATCTATATCTCTATCGATATCTAATATAAAAAAAAAAATAGATATATGATAAAAGTTGATCAGTCGTTCGAAGACCGTCGGCCCTTGGTGGAGTGCTTCACTCTTGTTCAATTCTTTCAATCACTATTTCCAATTCTTGAAAGCTCTAAAAAAAACTTTTATATTTTTGCTTTTCCATGTCTGCTCAATACACTACTAACCAATATATTTATGTGTATACGCGTATATGCACGAAAATATTTTCCTCTGGAGGCAAACAATTTTGTAGCGCTTTCATGCATTCGGGATGTATGTGTGTGTGTGTGTGAGCAATCACAGTTGGCCAATTGAATTTTTAATTAATACTAGTCACCCGCTTGTACGCTTACAAACTATCATCTCGCCTCAGCACTTTCTACCTGGACACAATTTCCTCTAGCATTTCACTCCCATGCCACACACACATAATCTTCTCAAATCGAACTTCCAAAAAAAAGGAATCTCATTATTTTGCTTTTTTCTAATTCTTATTGCACTTTGTTGGCAATAAATTGAGTCGGGCTGCCGCTTAAGCTCATCAATACCGTTTTCATATGCCTGCGAGTGGCCGGAGTAAGGAAGCCCGTTTAAAGTTGTGTGCATGTTAGTGTGTACGCAGCGCATAAGTTGACCGAAAACGTGCAACTATCAGTTTGCTGCAAGCTCGGTGGTGGGGTGGTGAGCAAGGCAAGCACACTGTACACACCGTTGTCAGGTATTTGCGCCAAATTACATGAAGTTTGTGCAAAATTTTCATTGTTCGGCACTCCTCACCTTCGTAGTCGCAGCGCTGCCATTCTGCTGTGGTGAATTGCCAGCTCTTTTATCAAAGCAGTTTACGGATATTGTTGCTGCTACGGCGTTTGTGTCTAACAGCTATGCTCCAGCACCAGCGCTCTTGTTTTGTTGTTCTGCTTTGCTGGCATCGGAAAATATTCAGCAAATGTCGCAAACAAATGCCACTGATTGAGTCACATCGCTTGGGATCTGTGTAGTATGTTAACTTTTTTTACTTTACGCCCTTGTTGTTGTTGTTGTTATCATTGCTAGTTTGTTGTCGATGATTTTGCTATTCGTCTCTGGGCTTCCTTGTGTATTTGTAGTGTCATACTTTTATTTATATTTGTTTGCATTGTTTTTGTTGTGCAACAGTTTCTCCTGCTCAATGATTTCGTTCGATTGTTTGATTTTCAATAAGAAATCAAGTTGTACCCAACTATCTCTACTTGCCCGCATACAAAACAGGTTGAGGGTTAAAGGCGTTTGTTGTTGTGCGAAATGAATTCGACGAACTTAGTGTCCAATAAGGTAAAAAAATTGTCAACGATTTTCTTATTTGTCACCGTAGTTCTTGATTCATTTTGTGGAACTTTGCATCTTCTTCGTTCTTATTGTTGCATGTAGAGTGTTGCTGGCTGTCATCAACTACATGATTAACTACCACTTTTGCAATGAGGTGTCAAGTATCGTGTTTGATGCCATCGAACGGGTTGAATTCTGCGAAGTGTTGGTATTACTTTTCCAAGTTCTGTGGTATTCTACTGGGCTTTTGTGAAGTGCATGGTGAGGATTTTAATAAGATTTGTTTTCGAACACATTTGTGTGAACACATAAGTTTGCTCCTTTACTGAATGTTATATGCACTAATTGTTTGTTAGAAACTGCTATTCTGAATTTGAAGCTATTCTTTTCTTTTTATTCCAAATGTTTTCTAACTGTGAAAGATTTATTTAAATATATCTTCAAAAAGTTTTATTGGACAGAGCTAAAGAACAAACAAGAATTAACAGGTTCATAAATAATGAATTTGCTATTTCAATTATATTATTTTTATATTGTTTCACTAGATTTACGATTAACATAACAACATACAACATCACTTAATAAAGCATGACATAACATAACATAACATAAGACAACATTCATAACTTAACATTCATAACTTAACATTCATGACATAACATAACACAATAGAACGTAAAATAACATAACGTAACATAGTTTAACATGACATAACATAGATAATTAATTTGCTACTCAAATTGTACTATTGTTTGTATTATTGAGTATTTTGAGGTAAGGTTCTTTATTCCACAAATAAAGGTTCCCAAAGACATTCTCAAAGACCGCAATATTACACTAAACACTAAAACTACCGATTAAGAGCACTAACCAAACTTTGCCCAAATTTTTGGGGATGAAAAAATGCTTCCCAGGAAACAGGATAGGATAACAAAAAATCATCCTTATATATATACATATAAGTTAAGATGTTAAAAGGCTTGTAAGTTATGTTCAAATATTAAAAGTCAAAAATGGTTTCTCAAGGATGTTGAGTCGTCCTTCTTAGTCTTCGTTATAATCTCAGGTTCCAGAAGTAAGCCTTAATCAGGTTATATTATAGTACGGTAAGTGGAAGCATAATATATATCTGGAAATGAGGCTTAAAAAATTTATAATGTTTTTCTTAAATTCTCTTCAGTGGACATCCGAAAAATAGAAATAGAAAACTATACATACTATTCATACTACATACATATATAAAGAAGTGTACATATAAAAAGGAAAGATGGATCACCCTGTAGTTAGAACTTTGATATCGGAGTTTACAGATTGCGTGTATCAGATATATCTCTGCGCCATTTTGATTCTCAATATCAATTCAATTTCATTTCAATAAAATATATTTCTATTGCCTTTTTGTATTTTGAGTATAACAGAATTACACAACGCATTCCAAAAAACATAAGAACTGCTTGAAATTATCCTCTGCCATATTAAACAACAAAAAAATTTCTTTAAATGCGAAAAGGAAAAATTGCATCTTCTTGCCTGTTGGCATGTATTTTTTTAAAATTTCTAATGTTTATTCTGGTAATATATCATGCAAGCAAAATTATCGCACCATTTGTAAACGCCATCGCACAGCACATTCAAGGCGCACACACATATAATATTATATATATTCACATGTAAGATAATAGCTCGGCTGTGAGAGAAAGGTAACAAAATTATGTATGCACAACTCGGTAAGTACAATTAGATTACCATGTCGGCATAAGGAGCCGCAACAACTTCATCTTCGTCATCATAAACTTCATCATCAACAAGCACACACACACATACATACATACATATGAATACTATGGATCATGTGAGGTGTTTTGCTTTGTGGCCTGTGAATGAGTTCAGTATAAATATAAACATAAATGTGTACAATATGTGTATTTTGCTCTGTTTATGCCGATAAGTATGCTAAGAGGGGAATGGTGTCATAACCTTTGTTGGCAACATGAATAATACGTCATAAAGTCAAGATCATCACTTAGTGCGCATTTGACTGCTATTTCCGCAAAATTTAAGACCAACATCAAATGTGAACATTTATGGACATAAAAATGTACAAGTGCTGCTTTTGGTTTACAGGCACATGCCTCTGGTTGTTTATTTGCAAATAAGAATGTGTTTGATTGTTGGTGGACTTTCGCACGTCTTGTAAGCAGTTAGCGCTGATTTGTGAGGGAGGAAATAACAAGAGGCTTAAATGTGGGAGCTCCTATGACTCATAATTCAGTTACGAATCGGGTAAGTTTTATGTGTTGAAGCCGAGCGATTCAAATCTAATGAGTAATGACTTTTCCGGTAGGCTTTTCTGTAAAAAAAAGTATTTCCTACGTACAAAAAATGAGCGCGTCAGCTTCTCAACACTGTCACAAGCTTTGACGATGAAGGCGTTTAATGCATTAGTTTTTGAACTTCTCGGAGAGATTGCAATATTTATAAAAAATTATAGTTGATTTTCAGTATTCCACACTATATATTTTATGTAATGAATAAATATCTGTTTATAAATATTTTTCGCTCCTCTCACTTTGAAAGCTCCGTATTTGAGTAACCCCTTTCAAGAGCGGAGAGAGAAAAGTTCCTCATCAGTGAACAAAATTTATGCTTCAAGGTAAATGTTTTTGCCTTGATGTCGACCGATTGTTCTACTGGGTGTTATACTCATATAAAACTGTACCGTAATTTAAAAATCCACAGGACAAATTGTACAAAAAATACTTGAAGACGCAAGCTTTATATAAACTCGTATACATACGATTACATATACAATATATATTATATATAATATGTGCATATGCAAATATTTGTTGATAAAATATTGCGGTTCATTTTTTGCTCTCTTAATGTCTTAAATCTTAAAGCACCTTCTTTGAATATAGCCGAGCGCACACAAAATTTGCAGGAATAAGTTCACTAACGTGAGCCTCCACATTGTCAGCGTTTCAAACATAAGCGTGAACATAAGCAAACGGCGTCGCTGTTGCAGGTATGTTTGCACATATTTTGGGCGGCAAAATTAAATAAATTCAAATAATTCACGGCATATTAGGCATGCCCCTTAATATGCGTATTTACATACTGAAACAGGTGGCAATAAATGATTTCACGAATTACTAGCGATTTGTTAGCTGAAGGGGAATATTAAAAATTATTAAGCTGTACAGTGAGATCAACATATGAGTTGTTACATATCTGTTTATGTAATTGCTATTTCGAACAAGAAATGAGCAAGCAAAGGAGCAATAGATGCATATTTTGATAGAGCTCGTATACAGCGATGCTGCAGCATATAATCCCATTAAATAGAGAGATTGATCAAACAAAACTAAGTATAATTACTTTTCAGTAATATAACTATGCAAATTTCATATAGAGAGTCCCAAAATTCGATATCCTTGTAGTTCAGTATCTAAGAGTTTAAATTCGTTTAAATAATTCTTTAGTCGGGATTTACGCTTTATTTACCTTAACACATATTTGCAACTACAGGAAGCAAAGAAAGAGAAAAAGAACGAGGAGAAGAAAATATTGCTGAAGTCTTGCTTTTTATCTTATTCTCATTTTGAAGTCTTATTTAACTTCAAAATGTAAAAGTCTGTCAAAGTAAAAACAAATGTTTAAAACTAATATGCGTAAGTAAGTAAATGCGTAAGTATTTGGAATGCGAAAAGTCCTCAAGAGTCTGTCTCTCCAAGCTCTCTCCCATCCAGAAATATGTGCTGTCTTAGTGTGGAGTGAAACAATTGATGAGTACTGTACGCAAATGATTCCCGATTTCTTGGTTCTCCACGTCCACATAAATTTTAAAAGGGCCGAATGTTTGCAGCAGGATGCTGGTCAAGTGGTCTATGTTGGCAAACAAGCTTTAATTGAAGCTGTAAACCAATGCTATGTGCATTATTGACGAGATAAGGTCACCTAAGCTGAAAAAGTGGTGCGAATTCCGATAGACAGGACGGCATAAGTTACAGTCGAGTTTCCAACACGTCCAGAATTCGTTGCAAATCTTAGCTGACGTAAAATTTTATGTTAAAACTGAAAATCTTCGAAAAATTCCACTGAATACCAGCAATAAATCTGCATATTCCTGCGTTGACGAACGTCATTGTCGTTAAAACTTTTAAATTTACGCTTTCAAATGGAGTGTGGAAATAAATGCGAATAGATTATACACGCTCCCCACGTTACCGTTAGTATTTAATTAATTGTTTGGAGGGTTTTTGCACAGCTTCCATATGCCGCGACTAAATATACGCACCTACTCACATATATAAATACAAGAATATATTCGGTTGCCATATTTAAGCTGAATTTATGGCGCTTGAAGGGCGGCCCTGCCCGTTGCTGAAACGTGCTAAATGCGTTGCCATTTATGACGAACGCACAATCATAAATATGGCACATGCCGACTGACTGTCGTGCGGCGTAGTATTAGCTCGCTATCAAATGCTAATGTTGTTGTTTTTGTTTTATTTTTGTTGTAAACAAGTTTGCAGTTGCTGCATGCGGGCGCGATGTCATTATAGCTTATTGGTACTTCGGCACTTGCAATCGTAGGTGTATGTAGGTGAGCTCACGCGCATATTTGCCAATAAACGTAGCATAATCGCAGGCGTATAATCATTCATCCAAAGTGAGCGTTCAATTTTATGTTGCCTCGTTTTCGGCGCAAAACTTTGGCACTTCGTGTAAATTTGCCGCCTCACACACACACACAAACACACACGTCATTGTACACATTAAAGTAGCGCGCGCCTGATGACGCTGAAATTGGTGGCGTGCATAAATCACAAGAGGCACAAAAGACGGGGGAAAATATTGCGTTGTGTCGCTCCGAGTTGCTTTTATAATTTTTGTTTGTCCGCCCTTCCCCTTTGCCACCTGTTGTTGTTGTTGGCGTAGAATTATTTCAGTTTTTTGTTGCTGTTAAAAGCGCATAAAAGTGAAATTGCTTTTGTTACACTTACGATTGTTGTTGTCGATCTCATACGGTTCATGTTGATATGCCGCACACACACACACCCACACAAACACATCTACACATAACGTAAATGCTATATGCCTAGGGAATTAAATTAAATGTTTCCCACGGTGTATGAGTAATACCACGCACTCGCTGTTTTTTCGCCCAAACAAATAACGGCTAACACTTTTTATTTATTAAATAAAATAAAAATGCACTAAATAAGTAAAAGATGGCTATCAATGAAAGCGTTTATTTAAAATTTTATGCGAAGTTGATGAAGTGGAAGGAAATGTGTGGAAATGAAAAATTCACGAGAAATGGATTTGCGAATGCGTTCATAGCGCGGATGGTGGGGGGTTGATTGAGTGGTTGTGAGAGATTGAGTTGTGTGTAAGTGTGCGCGTGTGTATGTGTGACTGCAATAAGCTCTTAATTCAGCACTTTGCAGCGCATTTTCATATATAAATTGAGTAAATAGAAAGAACTTTTAAAAATTGACATTTAGCGAGTAGTTGATACGCATTTAATAAAAGTTGCTAGAATTTAAGCGTGAAATACCTAAAGCCAGCATACTTAATTGAGAGAAATTAAAAAAATTTGCATGGAAGTGTGATCTTTTGCGGAAATGGAATTTATACGAGACTAAAACAGTAACAAAAAATACTTACAATGAATATAAAAATCCACTGAAAAACACTTGTGCACAAGCAATTAGCTGTTAAATCATTTTTAAATACTTCCGGGAGTAAACAGTGCTTCATACATATGCGCTGTCAATGATACTCTGACATTTTCCATAATTCAAAACTTTTCCTTTTGCACTCTAAGATGGGGCAAACTATGTTAATTCCCGAATGTGAAAAGCTTTTGAGACAGAATATTCGCTGAAAGATTTAATCTGTATGTGTGATACGTATGATAATTATTCTATAATTTCCGTCCTCTTTTGAGATTGAGGTTGAAAACAATAGAAAGTAAACAGATGATTAAAGCGTTAAAGTGAAGAAATACAAATCTTCTTTGTGCTATTTTTAATATCTGGTCCTTTTCTGCTGCTTTCCTTAAAGCACTTCTTAATTGTAAACTATGCGAACAGCATCCATTCTGAGACATATTAATTCTATAATCTGAAATAACTTTTCCTAAGCTCCCAATACTGGTTTTGATTAGATGCTTTCATCATGTTTTTCATCTCGAGGTTCTGATCTCAGTAATAAGGTACTTTTGATCAATGAAGTAGTCTGCTCGGCTTCAATGTCATCCTTATTCATCCTTGACCGAATTTCAACTTATTTTTGAAATGACGAAAGAAGATATTTTTTAACCAAAAAATTAATTGACGACTACAGTCATTGGTGATTGTCTCTAACATTGGCGTTTCGAGCTCAATAAGAAAGTATGCATATATATGTTTACTGTGCAATTATCCAACAGTATTTCGATTAAGCTGTTTTGATTATACTTGAGTTATATTTACTAGGTAAAATTAAGGCTCCTTTTGCCAGTCGGTCCATAACCGCATTCCCCGGTTCAAATATGTATAAAAACCAAGAAAATATCTCTAGCGAAGCTTGAAAGCTCCTGTACGTAATAAATGCTATCTGAGCCGCAAGGACATTAGTGCTTTTAGTAATATTTAAAACTAGGCATTATTTCGTCTCTCAGAATAACTTACTCTTGGATGTATTGATATCCTATCATTCCGAGACTTCGTTGAGCTTAAAGCTGACTCCGAAAGCATAATGAATTGTACGGAAAACGTTTCATCCCAGGAATACTCTCGGATTTTCGCCATTGTTGTTCGAGGGAAGACTATTAAAGAATAACATTTTATGAGATCACAATTATCTCGCTCCGTACTCTTAATGGAATTAGTGTTAACTAAGTTGTTTTAAAATTTCCTCAGAGCAACTACCTAATCGGTTTCTCAAAATTTGATATGAAGTTATTCGAAATACACAGCTTGTACTACTTATCATTGCCTTGAAATTATGTGGGAAAATATTTATTTATTACTACAATCAGCCTTAGATGTCTGTATATATGTATGTGTTTCTAATACTGTTTAAAAAGCTATAGCAACTAAAGCAACAACGCATTTAACATTCAAACCAATGTAAACGAAGCGAAAAAAATCAGTGCACAGACTGCCGAATAGACGATGCTATAACACAACAACAACATCAATTATAACAGACCAAGTGCAAATTTATTTAAGCGGCAAAAAGTGCTTACTTGCCACATGAGAGACCCATACCAGCGAGGCCGCTGAGGACAGCCGTCGCCACCATTGCGCGCAACAGACATGGTGAGGCACAAGGGCGGCAACAGCAACAACAACAGCAGTAACATATAATTGTTAAAAAACAACTTCGACTTATGCTAAGCGAAATGCTTAAGTAGTGTTGTTGCATGCCCCAATGACCAGCACGGCAGGCTGACGGCCTGGCTGACTGCCTGGCTGTTAATGCAGTACGTTGTATGTAAGCACCACTAAATTACAACTAACTGTAATTTTTTTAAATTAAAACCCACACAAAAAGCTTAGCGTGGCGGCGGCTTACTTTATCTCAATTAAAAGTTGTCCTTCGCCGAATGCGCCAGCTCTGCCGCCGGCTCGTTGTGGCAATAAGCATTTCGCTAAAAATTCTATGCCAACACAGATCGTATGTGCATGTGTGCGTGTGGCATGAACAGTGAAAAACTGGCATAGTGCACAGCAAAAGTTCAACATTCATGCTGGTAAAGCCACAAAAACCTAGCTGACGCCGACTCCACCGCCGCCGGTGCCGCCACCACCCTAACCGCTACCCATGCCACAGGCAGCGCAAACAAACTGTTGTGCTTTATATGTTTTCCACCGCACTCTCTTGTCGATATTGTTGCCAGACAGGTGAGTGCTGTTGTTGTTTGTTGTTGCACAGCAGTTGGTACAGGCAACAGGGCAACTTGCCACATTGGACTTCAAGCGAAAATATTCAAGTGCACTAACGATACGCAACGAGGCGTGCATATTGAAGAGTATGCAAGCGAATTGCTGCACGTGAGTATGTTTGTGTGTAAGTATGTGTGGCAAGTATGAGTGTGCGAGCTAAAAAATGTGCAGCGCTAAATATGTGTGTGTGTCTACTTAGGTGTACAACTGAGCATCATTAGCATATGAGCTACGTAGCCGCTGCAAGGAATGTTCACTCTGTTGCATGCAACACCTGTATTTGAGTAAAAATTGTCGAAACAAAAAGTAACTCTGCTAAAATGACTGACCAAAGTACAAACCCACACATATTCATGCACCCGTTTGAAATCGACGGCACAGTAATGAAGGCAAAATGTTGCAAAGAATATAGAAAAGAAGTAGAAATTTCGAAAAAATGCGACTCAAGTTTTTATACAAGTTACAGTTCACATTTGCAACCTTAGGGGTTACAACAACAATGCGTTGTATTAACTTCACATTACGAAACGCCCACACTCACACATTTACTAACGCACTTAGTGTTGCCTGTCACCGAGAAATTGCGCTGTGACACGAACAATGCCAACACCACACCTCTCCCGCCACATGCAGCGCCACCACACCATTTTAATAGAGTTTTAATGCGCTCGCCACCGTTATAACTTGTGGCGCATTGCTGGTAATCTGTACTCAAATTACGGTAAATTGCTGCCACACCCACTTATATCCGTATATGCCGCAAGCCGGCTGATTGCATTTTTATTATTGAAAAGTTTTCAAGCGCCTTGCACTTTGACGAAACAATTAAAACGTCACTTATACGCCATGGCCACACTGCAACTGATTGGTGGTGAGTGTGTAATTTAATATTGTTGTTGCGTTATTGAGTTAATTGAAGGCTTTGTTATGTATTTTTTTTTTATTGTAAATTGGTTTCAGGGGTCTTGCAGTGGCTCCTTAAAAGAAATTTTTTGATCTTTGCAAATTCCAGAATGCTAAATTTGAAAACAAACTCATTGATTTCAGCCATTGAACCAACGGTTTTATTCTGTAAGGATATCTTTAAAACACATTTTTTAACTAGAACATAGCCTCTCAAAAGGAAATGAAGGTATATAACAGCATAAAAGTCCAAAACATTTCACAAACGATCCCTCGGACCGTCCTTAAAGACTTACGCTCAAGGCGGAAAACCCTTTCAAAAGTATCAAAAAAGTTTTTTAAGTAATAGGAGTTGAAGCTCCAAAAGTGCCGTCCCAGTGGACCTTAAACTCTCATTCGCTTCTCTATTGGTAAATTCTAACATCACCTCCATAAGCTATATTCAAGTCTATATGTATAGTGGGTGCAAATATTTACACCGCGTGTAATAAATCAACTGCAACTTCATACACCTATTAACTAATGTTGACAATCTTTTCTCAAAGGATTTTTATGTTTTTCTTCTTATATTCTCATCATAAACACTTTTCATACACACAGAACATCGGAATCAGCTCACAAGTGCTCAATGAAACCACCATGTATAGTATTTACTGAATCGGCCCTCATTTCGATTCACTTATGGAGCAAATATAATTTTATTTGGGAATCCCTATTAAGAAAATTATGAAATATTCCTTTTTTTTATCGTTCCTACGACATTCGGGTCTACGTAACCGGAACAAACCTTCATAAATTGACGGCTCGCAATGATTAGTGTAATATTGATAATTATATAATCAGCAACTTCGGCGACAATTTTCTCTTCCCCGATCCTTAAATGATGGAATATTTGACAAATTTTCAGAGATTCTTTAGCGGTTAGTTTTGTATCCTAAATACCAAAAAATGTTTGTGCCATATGTTCATAAAATAATATCTTCTATCTCTCTATGCTTTGATAACAATATTCAAGTAGAGTTGACGTATATTTGCTAGTATATATTTGTGCTGGTATATTTTTGCTAGTATATTATTGTGGTTAATAGACGTAGATGAGTTCAATCATATGAGTCGAATTTTTAAGATCTTACAACTCATACTATTCAATCAATCAATATACTCATCAATTTAAATGTTTATTAGGAGCGTACAAGTTGGCATTATCCTAGATGTTTGACTTAGCTGCTGACTATATTTCGGTTCTGCATCTTAATGCTATCCCAAATATGGTAGGCTCTTCCGCACCCAAAAATTCAATTGGTTCATGAAAACCTTTCAAAAATTTAAGTCACAATAAGGTATTTAAATATTAAATAGTTTGAGTTGTGATTTCTGCAGAGCATGAAGCTTTCGGAAAATTTCGGTGTTATTGAAAAAGGTGCAAGTTTCGAAGCACTTACATAAAAAAGTACCAGTGACTTTCGCATTTTGCCACTGCTGTGTTTTTGTTCTTACAAAATTCGGCTGCCAACATTCAAAGGATTACATTTTAAAAGTAATATCTCAGTTTCTGCCACGTTGATCATTATTTCCTCCGCTGCTTTAAGCCAAGCTCTCCACTTGCGTTGCAACATTTCGATATGAACTATGCAACTTAAACCGTTAAGGCTTAACGACTTTATTTTTGGTTTCATAATTGATTAACAAATTAAATCTCAGCAAATTTACTTTCCGTGAAAGTCCCAAACCAATCGGAGCAGCTATACAGGCAGGTAGTCGTATTGCCTTTGAGGACGTCAAGCAATCGGCCAGCCAGCGGCAAAGTTGAAAATAGCACAAAAGCGGAAATAGCAAATTTCTTGCACGGAAATTAAAATACTCGGCGCTGGTTTTATGACCAAACTTTGGCCGTGCTGCCAATGTTGCAACATTCCGCACACACACTGTATAACTGTATAACTGTATAACTGCAGCAAATTCATTAAGTTGCCCACTGGCATTTCCATAAATTTGGAGAGCTTTCTCGATGTCTAAATTTTCTGTTTTTCAAAAAATCATATTCGGCAGAGAAATGATAATGAGTGTGTTGCATGCTGCCGGTCGTTTGTCTGCAACTTACAACGCGTATGTAAGCGTTGCCTAGAAGTCGGCTATTGGCCATCGAATGTCGGCTGTGGACCGTAGTCGTCGTTTGTTGCATGCAACGTGCCAAATTGCCGACTAGCTCAAGGCGAGTTTTGGCACAAGGCTGCAGGAGAATTTCAAAATTTCAAGGAAAACTAAAAGTTGCGGTAGAGTCTTTAAAGTCTTCGCTGCTGGTGGAAAGCAGGGAGAGTAAGAAAAGTTAAAGCTAAATATGAAAATAAATATGAATTTCGAGTAGATTTTCAAATGTTGTTTACTTATTTGTTTAGCTGTCGTTGTGGTTCTTTTGTTCTTTTGTTCTTGTTGGTTTTGTTTTTGCACTTGTTTCTTATAAAATTCAAAGCTATGGCGCTCATTCGGTTTGTGGCTTGTATGGCGCATTGAGTGGTCAGCCGACACACATCCGCATTTATCACATACACACACACATGTACACATGCAATACCTACACATAAGTCTCGCATGCGGGCCGCAAACTTTTTGGATTGCTTAAGCAAGTTGCCACATCAACTAACAACTTGCAACAAATGCAGCAAATGCAACAACAAGAAATTTTTTAATTGAAAGCAGCAAAATTTCAAAACCCCGCAATTTGCACGCGAGGGGAGAGGGGGTATAATATTCACCAGCAACATGCAACATGCAACACAAAGCCGCTATGCAGGCGGAAGATGAACGTAAGAAATGAACTTCCTAATTTTCTTTATTAAAATACTTGAAAACACTTGTCGACAAGATAGGAGCTCGGGTCTTATGCGCCACACAACCCAAAGCGGAGCCGGCAGAGCGAGCGCAAACGTGCGAATTGCGATGCGAGTGGCATAAAGTTGCAGCGGTACACACGCCACACTAACCGGTTAAGCAGGTGAGGGGTGTGTGTGTGTGTGGCAAATGAAAGTAAATGAACTTTTTCCCTTTTTTAATTTTTTTACACAACGGTAATTGTGGCAGTGGGCGCTGCAGTGTACGGGGGCGCGTTGTTATGTATTTAGGAGGCATCATCGAGATGCGGCAATAGTTTTGCGAGTGTTGCAAAATGTTGTTGCCACATCGTTGTGTTATATTGCAACATAAATTTCACAAATTGGCGAAAACTTGCTGAAATTTCTTCAAGTTTTTTTTTTGTTTTTGCTTTTTAGTATTTTATTAAGTTTGGATGGTGACGTTGCGTGTGTGTTTTCTGAGCTGAAGTTGTTGGTCAGCCTGCAGTTTGGCAAAATATGAAAGCAAATGTTTTCTATGAACAGTTTGGTAAATTTGTGCAGATATATCCACAGATACGAGGATTGTTGGTTATGTCCACATTTTATGTGAAACTTATAATAATAACGGAATAGAACAATGTTTCTTAAAAGGCCTCTATTAACAGTTAGAACTATTTATTGTTTTTGGCGGGCCACTAATATCTATTTCAATGGGTGTGGAGAGGCCTACTGAAATCAAAAGCGTTGCCACCAAAGCTACAGTAGTTAGATTTAACCGTTCCTCCAACAGTCGGGTGAGAGTAACTGGAGCCGTATTTTTAGTGCGGCAAGGACTTTTAAATCTTCAGTATTTCCCAAAATTATTTGTGGAATGTTTGCTGTCGCTACAACAGCAAAAGTAAGTTTGACAACGCATCACGTGACCTTAGATGAACTCTTTGGACAAACTAATACTCTTTGTAAACTTCAACAGAGCACTTGTGATCACGGAAATGGAAAGTTTGGTTATGTACAAGTGTAATTCGAGCTAGTTTTGAGAAAGTTCAAGTTGGTCAAATAGCTAAAATAATGGCTAACAGACATCCCAAAGAGAAGTATGGCTACGAAACGTAAACAAAATTCATCTCTCACCCGCTCTGTGATCTTGTCGACTACCGTTATGTAGTGCTTGGCGTGCATACTGTCACTACGACGAACTTGGGAACGACTGACTTGGGATCTATTCTAACCAACATAAAAAGGTTGTTTCTGTTCTCATCTAAACATTTTTATTTTCTTGTTGTCCTCAGCTTCCAAAACATATGTATATGATTAGAGAAATAAATATTTATATTTTAAAGAGTTGTTTATTAGTTTATCACTTGCTTCCAAGCCCAAGTGTGTGAATTTTTCAGTGTTGATCAAAAAAGTCACGAGGTGTCATCAGAATGAATCAACTGATTTTGGCGATTCTAGATTATTAAAAAAAAAAAAAACACCAGGAAAAATATTCCACTAATTTGATTAAATTAAATAAACAACATGTAATTAAATATAAAAAAAATTTCTGTCAAGGAAAAGATCTATCTAAGAATTATCAAGCCCCCGTCGTATTTGCAAGCATGTACATATGTATGTGAAAGTAGATGTGTGGACCGACATTTTTCATGCTACAGATTAGTTTGTTAAATAGATCGAAACTAGTTTTGTTGTTGTTGTTGCATTGCATAAATGTGTGAGTTGAACATTCATGAAAATGAAACTGAATGTCTTAAAGCAAAATAGGAAGAAGTCTTGATTGCTTTGTATTTATCTGGAAATATGAAACTCACTTAGTACTTGATTCACAGCTCAGTTGATTAATAAAGTTTGAGATAGTTTTATCTTTCAAAGCTTACGTCGGCATCTTCCCTGGCCTCATACCGGCGATGGATGTCTTGGCAGAGCACAGCTTCTAAGAAGAAACAGTGAGCTAATCCAAGGATAATTTTCAGTGAAAAGGTTGCTGAAATCCTATTGTAGCCCTAGCGTTTCTCAAGCAAACGGAGCTGCCGGTAAGGGCACGCTATATACACACCTTCGTAGTGCTGCCTCTTTCGGGAAACATCGACAGCGATTGCCCATTTATTGTGCTCCCAAAACTAGCTACGAATGAATAGAATGCTTGACTTCACTTCTGATGGCATCGAACTATTCACGAAGAGGACTCGTATGGATATAGAGCTAAAGCGGAATTGCATCAAATTGTAAGAGTGATGAGCTTTCAAGGGAAAGTTAGCCCGTTTCGCTAACACCATCCCACGGGCGAATGTTTGTGTATGAGTGTATTTATTTTCTTGCAGTCTTTCGTCGGAAAATTGGCCCTCAAGTGAACCAAACGAACGCGTGAGCTTCCTTTTGCTCAGAAAGAGTATGTAGTAGAAGGGGTTCTGATTAATCAATGTCCCATTTGCGACAAGATCAAAGATTTTGAGTCTCTTTTTTTTTTAAGGGACAGGTTTCTCTTTTCTAGAACATGGGTACTTTACTATATACTTACAGCGGAACTGCAAAAATCGATTTATTCTCGAATTTAATTATAAGTAAAAATTCGATACTCAGATGCAATGCTTGGCGATAAAATTACTACCTTAGTAATAGAACATATTTACATTTCGAATGCTCGACCAAGAATGCTGGACAGCCGAATTGCCCGTCTCGGATATTTGACATGCTTACACACTAATGAAACATTGGATGCGCTGCATGCTAATGACTGAAGCAGTGATTAATTCTAGGGTAAGAAATTATGTAAATGTTGCAAGTGCAAACAACAGGCAAGTATAACTTCGTTCAGAGCAAAAATGTCCAAAGCAACCGTGCCACATTTGTGTTTTATGCAAATCCTTCAAAAAATGTGTGTTCCGATTGCTGAATTCGCTCGAAGCAACGATAAAAAGAACACAAATCGAATAGTGAGAGAAAATCGATTGCTGCCACAGTGCCACAAAATGTATGCCGACGAGTTGCAATAAAGATGGAAGTGCAACAGACATAAGAAGGGACACGCAGGAGAGTGTACTAGTGCTGGGTAGTCCGGTATGGCTGTGCATGTATGTGTTGCAACATCTTATTGACTTATTGTGTGACATATCTGGCACAATGTACGTCCGTTGTTGCATAGTGTGTGCGCACAGACGGATATACCGTTGCACAGATGGTCACATATCCGCAGTTACTATTGAACGCATTGTGAATCCCAGCGGCCTGACGCTGACGGCGTCGGGATGAAATGGGGTGTGTCAAAAGCGGATATGGATGCCACTATTGGCCGGCTTACAGTGGACACACATGTGCCCTGTGGCTAAATGCCATATGTTGCTGCAGCGGCATTTGTCTGCTGTATTTTTATTGTCGACTGCAGAGCGGTGGAAAGAAACATCGCTGCTGATGAACTCAAATACAACGGCAATGTTTACAGGCCTACAACAACTGCCGACAACAGCGACGACAATGTCAGGTGCAACAAGAAAACAAAAACACCCAACAAGGAAGTGAGAAAATGCAAAAACTTTGTTTGCTGCCACATTGTGGGCACACAATAGCTGTGTGTTGTTGTTGTTGCTGTTGTCCATTCAAGCGCCTCAGTTATTGCGCGTTTAATTTCAGCTTTTAGTGCAAACGATGCTACGCAAAGAGAGCAACACAACGTAAGCTACGCACATGAGCAGAAAAAACGAGAGCAACAACAAAAACAACAACAACATAGCGCGCACAGTTGCAAGTGCGGAATGATATAACACACATTTGATGTTTTTAGCACGCGTGTGGCACTTAAACAATTTCGTCGCACTCTCTTCGTCGCACAGATCTTTGTAAAACGGTGTGAGTGAGAGTGAGTGTGTGTGGGAGAGAGACAGCACTATTCTGTGCCCATCTAATTGCATATATTGGTGTGTGTATGTATGTAAGCCAGCTCGCTATCGGGTGCACGAAAATAAAAGTCGAAATTGCTTCCTTGGCACGTGATACACTTTACACCTAATGGACAGTTGCTTTTTTTGTTGCATGCCGCTCACTGTGAAACAACAGCGCTGGAACTACTAACTAAACGTTTGGACCCACAAACGCTTACGTTCGCACATGTTGTTGTAACGGTGTAACGGCGTCATGGAAATATTTTTTTTTTTTGGGCAAACAGAAAAACAACAAAAAACAGTTAACTGAACGCAATTGGACATTTTGAAACAAAAACCAGTGTTAAAGTGGTAACATTCAATCGTTTGCTCGACTGTCACTGACTACGTGACCTTTGACTCAGGCTCTGCGAAAGCTTTGCGCGCAAAAAGTATCTGTCACATATATCTCTAATGTCTACGTAACTATGTGCGACTTTCACTAGCGTTTCGTGAAGCTTATCAAAAAGCGTGACGCAAAGAGCCGTTAAGCTGCGAAAATTGCTAACTGTACCGTTAGCTGTAATAAAAATGAAGTTGGAAAAGAATCTTATGTCACCAAAATGATAGTCATATTTGTAAATATCTATATATTTATGGTACATACATACATAAATATGTACCCATGACAGGCGACGACACAAATTTGTGGAGAAATTGACTAATGTACCGCGAAACGATTTTAAACTAAAAAGAAACGCAGAGAGAGTAAAAAGAAATAGAACAGTAAAATCAAAGAGCACACTGTTCAACCAATGTTTGTTATTTTCCCAGGTTATTTTAGTGTGGAACGAAATAGGTATTTTCTCGCGAATCTTCAATGTCCAATGAACAATATCTATTAATAAACCTTCCATTCTTCGTCGCGCTATTCTTATATTGCCATACATGGAAGATCCAGAACATTGATGAAATAAAATATACAATTAGAAAAGTGTTATATACTTAAAAATGATTTTCTTACTTTTATTGAAAACGATCCCAATTAAAATTCGTTTGGCGTTACATGGTATAATTTATCTCATTTTTGTTATTCAATATATATGTTTTTCGTTTGCATGCAAGTGGAACGCGTAACGCGGCCACAAAAGATTAAAAGCTGCTCCGGAGATTTACATAAAAATAGCGGCTTCGTCGTTAGTGGCGGCAGAGCGGAGTAAATTGTTCCCACACACCGCGAGCATGCGGCCACAGTCAGCGCCACAGCAACCGCCTCGGCTATGTATCATTTCGGGAACGCACTTTCAACACATAATACACAAAAGCGCGCACACAACAATAAGGCGACAAAGCTTAGTTATACGCTTACAATATTCATATATCACATATGAGCCATTTAGGACGCAGCAATGGCGTTCAATGGCGGGCCCGTCGATTCGCTGTGAGTGGTGGCAGTGGCAGCGGCTGGGCCAGCAACTAGAACGCTGCTGGCAGGCGATCGGCAAAAGCTCTCCCTACCGCATAACCGTGCAGGCATACGTTTGGTGGGGTGCGGCAAGCAATTATTTTTATTTACTGCCAGCCGCTATGTGGCGCCATTGAAATGATTGCCCCAATACGGAGTTAATTTTTCAGCTGCTTAACGAGCGGAAGTATCCATTTCGTGTGTCTGATTTAAATATGTGCCGCGTCGGTTGGTGTCGTGTCTTCTTGCCACATGTCGTCTACGAGTAACAATGTTTTTGTTGTTGCCCATATATTTGCCTATTACAACAATCCAATGTCGTTCAAATGTGCATGACACACATGCACGTAAGCGCCTGCACGTGTGTGTGTGTGTGTGTGTGTGTGTGTGTGTATGAGCGTGTGTGTATTTGCGCCACTTTGCACGCACATTAAAAGCCATGTTAACTGGCGGCAGCAAGTGTTCGCATACTTGTTGTTGGGCGGCCAGCAGAGCGGAAGACGCAGGCAGCCGAGGCGGTTTTCGCCAGCGTTGCTTTGGACAGTCATAAATGCGCGTATGTGCGTGTGTGCGTGCGCTTGGCGGGCAATAAATAGCTTTATGTAGCGTAGCTTTTTAGATAGCAAAGGAAAAAAATAGAAATAACAAAAAAAAAAGACAGATACAACAAAAGCAAAAAGGAATTGATGATGCAAAAAAATGGCAAAAATTATAAATGGGAGCATAGCATAGGCGGAAAGGCGTTGTTCGTTTGCTGTTGTTGTTGCTAGTGACAATTGTGCCGTTGTACGTATTAAAGCCAGTTGCATGAAATGCTGTACTTTATTTGTGTTTGCTGCACCATTTGCATTGTACTCACATTAACCACAAGCTTAAAGGCTTCACATATTTTACTCTTACCCTTATGGGATCTTTATTTTATTTGCCTTTTGTCTTCGTAAATAATTGACATTTTCCGGGATTTTTTAAAACATTTGTTTGCCAATTTAATTGCTGCCTACTAAGCCAGCACAAATGTGTTTACGGGAAATCCATTTCACAGGCTTGTTTCCTATAAGCCTTCCACTAGAGGGCGCTGCAAGGCAATTGGAGTAAAAAAAACCGGGTTTGAAAAATTAAATCAATTCAAAAGTAATTGTTAAGTAATTGTTAATTGTAATTGTAAGTTATTCAATTCAAAGTAATATACGTATGTTGACATTTGTTTTTCTCGCTCGTATCCTTGAAATAAAATTTTCCAAAATTAGATTGTAAGTAAATTTCTTCGAAAAGTGACTATGATAGTCAAGAGTGTGAAGCTCAGTTCGGAAGCAGATCAAGATTACAAGATCCTGTCGTCTATCAGTTTGTGCGTTTCAGTTTGTGCGCTAGAGCTTACAGTAAATGAACAACGACTTGCTAACTGCTGCCGGAAATACATTTATGAAGTCAAGGACTTTACAAAGTTTCCGTTTTTAAATTTCCTTTTCTCATAAATTCGTTTGAGAGATCTATTTATTGGGTTGTTCGGAAAGTCATTTCGTTTTTTTTTGGGGAACATGAGACAGTTTTCGTATAATGAATAAATATTTTATTAAATTATATATTGGCCATTCTGGTCCAACACCTTTTGCCATCTTTCTGGCAGTAACATAATTCCCCTCTCATAAAAGTTTTGGTCCTTGCTGGCAAAAAACTCGTCCAGGTGGTTTTTGACATCTTCATTTGAGGTAAAGGTTTTGCCATCCAAAAAATTTTGCAGGGACCGGAACAAATAGTAGTCGGAAGGCGCCAGATCTGGAGAATATGGTGGATGTTGCAGTACGTCCCATTCAAGCTGTAAAAGTTTTTGGCGAGTGACCAAACTTGTGTGAGGTCTCGCATTATCCTGGTGGAACACTACACCCTTCCTGTTGATTAATTCGGGCCTCTTCTCTTTAAGTGAATCATTCAATTTGTCCAGCTGATGACAATAGACTTCTGAATTAATCGTTGTATTGTCCGGCAAAAGCTCAAAAAAAACGATTCCTTTGACATCCCACCAAACGGAGAGCATCACCTTTTTTTGGTGAATGTTGGCTTTTGACACGCTTTGAGCCGGTTCATCTTTTCTGCTCCATGACCTCTTGCGTTTAACATTGTTGTATACAACCCATTTTTCGTCCCCAGTAATAATCCGCTTCAAAAATGGATCATTTTCTAGACGTTTGAGGAGCGAATCACACGCGTCAACACGACGACACAAATTTCGCTCGGTAAGGACATGGGGCACCCACACATCGAGCTTCGAGGTTAAGTCCATGCCTTTCAAATGGCCATAAACAGTTGAATTCGACAAATTTAACCTCTCACCGATCTCTCGTGTGGTGATTCGCCGATTTGCATCAACTAATGCCTTTATCGCATCTTTGTCAGCTTCGACCGGCCTTCCAGACCGTGGTGCATCTTCGACATCAAAATTGCCGGATCGAAATTTTGCAAACCAGTTCTGGCACTGGCGTACTGTTAACACGCCTTCTCCATACACATCCGTCAATTTTTTTCTCGCTTGGACAGCATTTTTACCTTTTCTGAAGTTAAAAAGTAAAATATGACGAAAATGCTGCTTATTGCTCTCCATATTTAAAAAGGCACCAACCAAAAACTACTGGGTAGAATTAATAGAACTTTTTCACACACAAGCCTTGCAATATCAGCTCTCATGACATATAATGGTTATGGGGCTTAAGTGTGAAGTTAGTTTCGAAAAAACGTAATTAAGTCCTCTGGCGGGAAAAAACGAAATGACTTTCCGAACAACCCAATATATATGCTAAAAAGTTTGTATTGTTTAAAAAAAAAACAAATATTTCTGTTTGAATTACATTTTTTTCAATGTAGTTGCCATCGGGAGCAATACATCTATTATAATTATTGACCTTTTCCTTATTAGTTTTTCAGAAAGCTTTCTATTATTTTTCCAAATATCCCTCAGGCTCGGCGGTTGCTTCCTCATAATCGCAAAATTTATTTATCTTCAAGTCTTAGAACAGAGAAAAAGTCGCTGTGGTCCATTTTCAGAGAGCGCGATGTATGCGGAAAAAAATCCAAGTCCAATTTATGCAAATTTGTTATTATTTTCATTGAGTTATGAAGCGATTTCAACAAACCTCTAACGAACGATTTTTAAGCCTGACGTACGTCAGGTTTCCGAGTAATTGGTGAAAGGACTTTAAAGGAGCTTTGAGCTTTGAAGGAACTTTAAAATATTTCTTCTACCATGGCATTTTTCTATGAATTCGTTGAACTAATACTCAGTTTAGAAATTAAAATTTTCCTTTTAAATTTTGTAATGTAACCCTGAAGTGACCGTGACTGCTGTTTTGATTTCTTGCATTGTGTGCCCAACCAGCTGCTACAACTGCTGCAGCAATCTGTAAATGCAAAAACAATTGCGTTAGTGTAAGCGTCTTTTGGTGCACCAGCAACCAGGGCCCATCGTTGCAGTGCAATGGACATTGCCATCGGTGTCGATGCAGGTTGACGGAAGTGCTCGTTTGCAAACGTTAACGGCAGTCGTGTCAGTGTCAGCTGCAGTGCTGGGCTCGCCAGCGCCATTAACATGCGGCACGCAATTAAAATGCATTTTGAAGTGCCGTCGTCGTAACTGTGGAGTCGCACTCGAGCATCATTGAATATTATTGATTCTTAATGTGTGTGGGTACGTATATATGTAGATGCAAGTACTTATGTTTATATGTATGTAGCGTAACAAATTTCTCGAGTGCCAAAACAGAAATGATTATCTGGAATCACTCGAAGCAACTTATACCAACTGGCTTTAAAGGTAAGAAATGCTTAAGGTGGATCTTAATTAGAGCGCAGAGATATATCTTGACAAGGTTAACACCAAATATTCGTATTTACTGATAAAATATCTAAAATTTAAAAAATTTTTTTTTTTATATATTTAATAAAAATAGAAATGTGCAATAATAAAAAAACATGAAATAAAATTAATAAAATATTGACATTTCATAATCCTTGTTATGTCGTTTGATGATTTTGTTTGAGGTCTTCAAATTTTTTTTTTTTCTGTTTCTAGTTACGTATTTCGTTATTTTATTACTTATGCCATCATTACCACTTATGCCACTTATGCCATATTTCGAACATTTATGATAGTCTCCGCTTTCGCTGCTACCTTTCGCCTGCTTGAACTTTACAACTCCAATACAAACATCATCAAGAGCGATGCTACAATAATTTTACGTCTCTACACCTACATACGGCTCATATTCTTGGCCTAATAAAATCATATAATAATAAACGGCGATGCGGAAAATTTTTTTTATTTTTTCGGTTTGAAACTAAGAATAGAAGATTCAAAAAGCTAGACTGTTACTAACTGAAGCTGTAATAACACCGTACAATTGACTGTAGTAAAGACTAGGGTTTGAAATTAGTCTATGTTTGTATGTGTGTATATGGGTATTGGAGTTCTTCTCCTCTTGGTGTTCTTTTTAATGTGATTTTTTAACGTTGTGGTATATGTTTTTGTTGTGCTTGTACACATTTGTACGAAGTGATTTGGACAAATGGTGATGAAAAGTGCATGAGCCCCAAAGTTCCACGAATTGCTTATTCTGAACTTTGTTTGAAGCTGTTCGATCTTAGTAAGTCCCAATTTTTTAATCGATGAACCGATTCGTATGGATGAAAGGACCCTATTTGTAAGAGAAGAAATGCTGTTTCTTCAAAAATTGCTTCCTATTCCCAACCACAATTTTTTGGATCTGGTATCCAATAGCTTCTGTTTGTCTTCGGAACTCAAAACAAGGCTCATAACAACAAGGCACATTTAGTGACAAGGAAAAGGTAAATGCTGAGACTGAAAACTATTTTGAAGCAAAAACAACTCGTACTCCAAGAAAGGTATCGAAGAGTTAGAGGATTGTCCCAGATAACAACCGTGTTGAATGATATAATCCATTTCTACTGAAAATTCGTGTTTCTTTGAATTGATATAATATTTCAGGATACTTGGTCTATTTGGATTATGAGGTTAGAGTGCAAGAGGTCGATTGAACAGAAAGAAGCATTAAACCAAAGTTTACAAATTACAATCCGCCTCCGAGGTAATGGTGGATAATATGAGAACTCTTTTTCAGCCAAATTTTAATCCAGGTTTGACAAATGCGACCGAGATTCAAATGTTATCAACATTATCAGAGCATTATCATATAAAGTGAAGAATTCATTAAACAAGTATTAAGGGTTCCAAAAACGTAAACACCGAACAAATTTAAAATATTCTCAACTAAACACGGTATTGAAATGCTTAACTTAAGTTCTTCGGGGAATAGATTGCAGCAGTTTAAGTTGGTTGTGCTGCCAAGCTGGCGAGAAATGTACACTTATTTTTATAGACGTACGAATATTACTAGATACATATAAATACAGGTGTGTGAGTAAAATGTATTTAATTGCAATTCGAAAATGGAGTTTAATGTCATTTTAATTTCCAGTTACGCAACTTAACATTCGCAATTAAAACGGATGGCTTCATAAAAATATGAATATTAAAGAAACACAACACACTCGCACTAATAATAAATACCTGCATCTGCAAGCAGCATAGAAAGTGAAGGAATAATTTAAAAGCCAAGACACACACATACATGAGCGTACATGCAGGCGCTTGTGCTATCAACAAAGTGGAGAGCGCACATTATATTATCAACGTACATAAAGTGAATGTAAGCCAAACCATAATTTGGCCTATTAACCTGTAAATGAATGAAGAGGATGTCGCACACGAAGGCCTATAAACGCAGACACACACGCACACACACACCCGCACACACATACTTGCGTATACAGTGGTCCTTACACAAGCGGTGGCACACAAAGCGACATGTGAGCGCCTATATGTTCGTACAGAAAGGTATGTAAGACCGAATAAACACCTACGAAGGTATGTGTGTATGTAAGCAGCTGTGTTTGGCTTGCCACCGAAACGGGAAACGGATATACGAGCCGAAGCGCCGACAATTGGACATTCGTCGGTCGCAATTTTAACATTGAAGACCGAAGCTTGGATTCTCTTAACCCACTGTTGTCTCTTTTTCTCTCCCTCTCACTCTCTCTCTTAAACAGTTTTACGCTCGTTCGTTCCTGCCTCGTTCGCTCGTTGTTGAAGCAATGGAAATGGAACGCACCTTGAATAAAAATTCAAACCAAGGCTTATCGTCGAGCGCAAATTGCATTGCCTTGTATGGGACCCTCTGCGCTGTGCGCCTTCCTCGTTGAAGTGAGCATTTTTGCGCTTCGTTTATTAAATTAATGAATTTGTGTGTTTTAATTAAAAGTGAATGTGTGCGTAAGTGGCATTAGCACACAAGTGCCAACATGTCGACCAGCTCTTTGAAATTCACCATAAAATTTTTGCATATACTATGAACAATGTAGTTTTAATTATATTGGCAATGGTTTGACAGACATTACCTACAACTAAAATTCAAGGAGGCTTTAAATCAAGTCTTGAGATTGGCAAATATTTTCGATTGAGATTTAAATATATATTGGTTTATATTAGTATTTGTACTCTAAAAATTTCTTATTACTATATTAGTTTCGAATCTAAGGCTTTATTATATTTCATAATTAAATTTTTGCTTACTTTGATTTTATTTAATAATTATAGAGAGATTTTTACAGGCTCTAGTTTTTACAATGCAACTTCATTGTGTGATATACTTTCATCGCGCCCATTGTATAAACTGAACGTCGAACGGATTTGAGACATATATTCTTCAAACTCTTGAAAACAATAAAAAAAGGGAGGTGAGATGGAGATAGTGGCACCATTTCGAAATCTTATAATCAGAATAATAAGAGAAATTTAAATGTTTCAGAAACCTTAGAAGCGGAAACATTTTCTGCCGAGACTTGCCATCTGTTCAAAAAGTCTTGTTCAACAAAATTTAGCAGCTAAAAGTTTTATTACAATATGGTGTCAAACTAATGGTAATAAAAACATTTACGAGGAGGATTGGTATTTGCTAAATTCTTTTATTCGTTAAAATTTGTAAAATCAATTAAATAACATCAATCTAAATATTTTTAAAAATTATTCCAATTATAGATATACTCGAGAAGGACATTTTTAATTCAATAAAAAGTTATTGTGTAAATTAACTGTAATGTCCTAAACTTTTGCCAATGTTAACACATTCAGGAGATTTTGATACAAATTGCTCATATTTTTACTTATACATTTCATTTCGTCTTATTCGAAATAAAACAACTTATCATTGCAACTCTAGCTTTTAAATTGAAGGAAAAGTTCCCATGTAAACCATAGTTTTTCTATTGAATTGACTTTTTTTTAAACATATATTTTTCTTATGAAAAAGAGAAATAGATTTGTCTCTTTGTGAATTACTGCTGTGTATATATGTGTGTGTGTGTAGTATGTCGCTTCACAGTAAGAATTTATTACGCTGCTTAGATGTTTTATGAAACGATGATCTAATCATCATAATAGTAGAAGTTCTGCCATCCTTAGATCTAATCTTGATGTTAGCATCTACATCAAAGGATCAAAATGTGAAAATGAATTGGAGTATGGTTCTTCTGTGGCAATATGAATGCTTAATGCAGATTAAAACTCAGCAATTCTATCTCTATATATAAATGGAAGAAAGATAGACTACTAGTAAAAGAAGCATACCCCTCCCCGTCTCAATCAATTATTAAATTAAAGAGTCGTTTATTTTAGAGTAATATATTAGTATATTTCTTTCATTTCGGAGCAAATTGTACAACATATCCACCCGCATATATTCGCATTGCTATGCTTTTTCACCTTGGGGTTAAATGCTGCACCACCCAAGACTACTCTTATGATTATGAAGTCTAATTTCTTTTTATGCGCGCACGCTCTCGCATCATTATCATCATAATTGCTTGCCACGCATGCATCACCACTTTCACTAATTTGACGCAGTTGCTTGCTGTGCAACATAGCTGTTTTATGCCGCATAACTTTGTTGAAAGTAGTCGAGAATATCTTCTTTGTTGTCACTTACACTTATATATCTTACTTCATTGTTGCTTCATTTATTATACGTTATTGTTGTTGTTGTTGCGTAAAACATATAAGTGCATTATATTATTATTTTATATACGTGTGTATGGATGCGCACGCTTCACTACTCATTTACGTATTTGCAGCGCATTGCAATTATGTGTCGCAATGTCTTGATTGCAACACGTGCAACACGACTAATTCTCATGCTCACACTTAGTATTGTTCAACTATTTATTTGTGTTTATATAGTTTCAAAATGTGGCATTTGTATGAGTGTTTAGTTGTGTATGCTGTTGTTCCTTTGTGTGGCATGAAATTAAAAAATTGCTATCTGTATTTTAGGTGTGAATGCACAAGTTGAATGCGTGACACAATAACAATGTTGCGCATTGTTTCACAAGCACAAAAATAATAAAAAATAATCAGATATTAATGCACATAGTTACAGTACATACAGTACATAGTTAGTTGTATGTATGCATCCACACAGCCGTTTCCAAACTTTTGCTAAGTGGGAGCAAAATCCTTCCAATAGAGCTCTTCCAAATTATAGATGATTTCATCATTTTGAGGTAAGTGTGAGTCCATTAGCAAGATATGATTAGGCTTGAAGACCTATTAACGCGCATTCATCTCCATTACCTCAGAGGTCACGCTCATCAAGAAAGATCTTCGGAAAGAAGAGAAGAAGGGAAATATGAAGGTACTAACTTTAAACTGTTGGACGGCTATTACTACTGAGAGTTTACAATCTGCATAGGTTTAAATAGGTCACTACGGAAAATGCTGTTAGCAACAAAATACTTATACAGGCCACCGTAGACCTAGGGGTTATTTGAATAAAATGAGTGTATGGTCCATAGAAAACTGTCGCTTTTACTACTTTGCGGACGAAACATCAGAACACATCCACTTCGAGTGTGATAACATCGGCAAGCTTTTCTTCACAGCATCTAAATGAGTTGGGGCTGGATGAAAAACTGTGGAGAATTGATGGAAAAATGGAACATGTTTTTTCTATGGTCGCTTTTAAAAGAAGTAAGGCGAAAGTCGGGGTGTGTCTTTAAAGAAAAAGTTTACTTTTTCCTAAACTCACTGGACACGACGTGGTAGTACGCCCTTATGTATTATGTATGTATTTTGCTCTGCATGTATGTATGTGTTGAAGACAAAACCGGCGTCTACTCTGGAGTGTGTTAACCTACAATTGCATTAACGAAAATGAAATAAAATTTCACTACAAATTTTCTTCTTATTCCATACTACACTCCTTTGCTTATATGTATGTTTGAGAGAATATTTTTTCCATTTCTTTTTGCACCTCCTCTTTGTTACGGCATTCATTATACGTTTCATTGTTTGCATTTTTCTCACACGTAAACAACAATTAAAAGTTTTTCCAACGGACAATTGCTTGCCCACACACACTACATTGCCGTTCAACTCGCTCATTTACCGTTACCGCTGTCACCACCCGCGTGTGCGCCAATCCGCAATTATCGCTTAGCAAATCAACTTCCTTTTAATATCTTCACCAAATGCGTGGAGTGTAAACAAGAAAATAAGTAACAAAGCAAAAACAGCAGCAACAGCCACAACAACAATAATTGCCACAGAATATATCGACAACAGCGGTTGTGGCAACAAAAATAATAAGTAGCAAATCTAGCTTCATCAACGAAAACAAATACAGCATCATCAGCTTGCTTCCACAACAACGAGTTCAGCGAGACCGTCCTTCTTGGCCTACCACTCCACTCTCAACCGTTTAGATCTAACAGCAACAGTGGAAATAGCAGCACTAACAATAACAGCAATAACATTTGCTGCAATGAGTAATGGCAGAAGCGAATCAAAGAATTTTCGTAATTTACTCTCATCGTTGTGTTTGCTTTAGTATAACAACCATAAAAACAACAAAGCCAACAACAATCGCAACAACAACAGCAAAAGCAATTGTTTCTCGCGCAGGTTCGTGCCTAACTGCAGCAAACGTTTATACACCGTATGCCGTTGCTCTTTCCTATTTCGTTCCGTTGCCATTTCAATCCGCTGTGTTATTGCATTCTGTGTGAATTGGCCACTTTATTGTTATTGGGTCATGCAATTGTGAAAATCATCTCTTCATCTGCTGATAACAAAAGTGTCTTCTTTTCCGTTTCATTCGCGACAATTTGGTTGGAATCGTCGTTATCTTTGGTATTTCGTTATTTTGTTTGTGGCCTATTGTGACGCGTTGTAGTGAGTAAGGTCTTCCGATCGTGTTTCAGAGTTCCAAAAAGTTAAACATTTTTAATGGCGATGGCTTTTCGATCTTATTATTATTAAACAAATTAATTAAAATTCAAAGAAAACTAAATAATAATTAATAAAATATCTATAACGGGAATATCTCTTCTATCTCGTAAAAATTGTGATGCTAATGCTATGTTTTTTTTTTTAATTCTGATGCTACGTTTCCTTGATATTACCTATTTTCAGAAATGGCTTCAAGCTTTTGTTGTTAATTTTAAAAGGTATGCGTAACATTAGCACATACACCTTTCGTCAAATATTTAACGAGGTTACTACAGGTTCAAGGCTACCTCTGAACGAGGGACGAATTTTAAGAAATTCTTTTTTAGGCTAATTTCTTAAGGCAGTGTTCATTGCTTGCATTGAAGCAATATTATATTGTTGCAGTTTTTATAGGATTTTACTGTTTCCCTAAGTTATGTGTAATATATTTTCTATTAAAAAGCTTACATGAAATTAGGAAAATTTAGCTTTGTGGCAATTGTATCTAATTGCTCAATAAACAGTGCTGGAATTATGAGGTTTGCCTTTTTTATTATGATACCAAAATATTCCTGATACCATTTAGCGCAAATAGTTTTAATCTTAGCTCTTTACATATTTATTATTTTCATTATAACTTTTTTATTAATAAAAAAGTAAATATTATTTTAATAATATATGTATTCTTACATCCGTATTATTTTTATTCTGTAAAAAAATTAATTTCCAGTTACGATTATGGTCGTAATAGAATTGGTGAATCAAACACGTCCTCCAAATGCATACAGTATTGCAGAGGTTAGTAGAATCATTGAAGATATTGTAACTTATGTGTTTGGAACCTTGGCATTTCTTTCCGAAAGTTAACTCTTTTTCAAGTGTACATTGCAGGGATTCGAACCAACAACCTTCTAATAGTAATAACTCAATTTTGGAAAGTTTAGGGATCGCCTAGTAATATTTAGTTAATGGTTTAACTATGGTTAATGGTTTATTAATTTAATTGTTTATTTAGTTAATTGTATAATAAAATGATAGTAGCAGGCACGTCCCGCTCACGCTGCGTTGTTAGAGAAAAAGGGGAAGAATTGAAGGAAGAAAGAAAATGGGCTGCTTACAGCTAAAATGTAAAAGGCAGGAAAGGGTTGGAGATTTTGGATTATTCAAACTAAAATTTGTACGCACTATTTTAAATTTTAATGTTTTTTTTTTAATTTTGTAAATACAACCTTGAAATACTTAATGAAATAAAATGTACACAATTGAGGTTTCAATGCCGTAATCTTTTATGAAATAATATTTAAAGAGTGTTTTAAAATAGTGATATTGCTCATTTGGCTTTCTTTCTGAGGTTGAAGACATCATCAAATCATTCAATTCAGCTCTCTTTTCCAAATTTACGTCACTGAACTTTTTTGAACAAAATTCTACTAAAAAATACTTTATGTTAGAAATCACTCCATTGTCTATAAGCTTTACTAAAAGATCTTATGTTAAATGTAATTGAAAAATTTTTAGTATTTGAGTCTCGGAAATAAAAGCAAAAACGGAAGAGTCTGTGATACAATATAATGGCTTCAATAAGTTCATTTAAGTTCTTCGATATTTAACATTTTAAAAGTTTAGATTCCATTATCCTTAAACAATTTTGTAGAATAATTTCTTTCTCAAAACCCTTCAAGTTTATTTATTCATCGCTGAATCTCAATAAATGTTTCCCATCACTAAGTCACACCTTCTTTATTACAGCACACTGAATTGTCACAAAGCTCTAGTCACAGCTGATATGCACGGTGAAAATGGCGGCAAACATTCATTCTGCAATTTTCGTCACTTCATGCATTTCAAATCTAAATAAACACGAATGTATTGCAACACAAACATTTTTACTACTCAACACTTCTATTCCATACTATAACACTTTATATGCGTACATAAAATTTTCACACTTTTATTATATTTAGTACATCGAAGCAATTGTGATTAATAAACTTAATAATCGACACTTTTAATATACGCGCAGATTCAAAAGATAAGTTCAAAACTACTGTTCCTTTGCCACTTTATATCTGTACCGCTGCAGTGAGAGCAAACACTGTGTTCACTTTGCCTGCACTGGCAAACGGTAAACGGAAATATGCGTCAAAGAGAAGTTGCGCTCTCACGGAGCAAACATTCGTTCATAACGCGTTGCGTTGCTGGCTTGAATCGAGTGGCAGCATCCGGCGCTCCCACGAAGTGTAAACGAACACAGACGACGAGTCTATTTTGTTGTCACATCTGTTGTTGTTGTATTTGATTTCGTTGCACGCGTTCCACCAATTGCTCGGCGCTCTTGCTCAGCGCACGAAAGCACGCAGAGCTGTGAAACATCGTGTGCGACGTCATCAACAACTTCCGTCACAGCATCGCTTTGCCGCTATTGCCAAATTGCGTACGGTGTAATGCTTGCCATCCATATTGCTGTCGTGTTGGTTACAAATCAAACGAATTCTATTGCTCGGGTGTTGCTCCCGCTGCTGCTGCAACTAACGACGCTATTTGCGCAGTTAGCGTTTTGCGCTGCTGCGGTCACTGTTGTTGGCGTCGCCGCTATTATTTGCTTTCACGAATGCTGGTGTTGCTGTTGCTGCTACTGCTGCTGTGCCCCAATCGTCATACGATGTGTTGCTGCTAAAGTGAAACTGAAACAGGCGTTACGGTATTCGCTGTACACTGTTCGGCCAACGGTTTGCTAGTCAGTCTCCAAGGAACTTTCGTGCCGTTCGGTTCGGTTCGGTTTGATGTGTTGCATGAGCAAAATAGATATTTCTCAACGTCGTCCGCTCGACTTTTCAATGGTTATTGCGTTGTGCCGCTAGTGCTTGGCCCACATTACGTACATATATACTACGTACGCATCATCATTTGTTTGATTTGGTGACTTTTTAGTGACGTAAAATATTTTTACTATTAGTACGGTGAATATTGTGCAACATTTTTGTAACAATTGAACTGCGGCAACGTGTGTGCTGAGAAAAAAATGTGAATCCTATAAGCGGCAGCCATATTAGATGCCTGTGTACTAGCAATTGTTGTGGCACGTTTATGTAGCAAGTTGTGTGGTTGTTGGTCCTCTTGCTAAGCCAGTGGCGCATGTGCAATTGTGATGCTGGTGCTGATCGTCTAACATTCAATAAATTTGTGGAGCTCACTTTTGCGAAGAAATTTTCGGTCGCGTCCATTTTGTGTGGCATGCAGCCTGCTTAGGCAGCACTCGTTGCAAGTGCAATTCGCTTCCTTTGCGGCACTCCAAGTGTATGAGTGTGTTTGTCTTTCATGCCATCGTCGCAGTCGCCGCTAGCAATAGCTGTTAGCTGTTAGCTGCGTAAACTCTCATTGAGGCGCTTGTTTTTGTTCTGCTACAGCGTTGACGCGCTACATTAGGGTGTGTTGGTCGCATGCTAACATTTTGTACGTTCGCTATTGTGCGCGCGTGTGTTGTAAATTTACATAAATAATCTAAGTGATTTTCAATCCTAATCCTAATCCTAATCTAAATTCCATACCCCTTTCGTGCAACTACAAACGATTGTTGCTGCCACAGCGTGTAATATACTATAGTGTCACATAATTCTCGGCAAGTAACACACAAAGAACTACATAAATATTTTAGTGAAGCGCGTAGTGACAGTGGCGGCTCGTAAAACGTTTGATATACTCGCTGCGACACCTGACTGGCATACCGACACGTACTAAAGACATTCGCCCCCATTGCGTCCACTACACTTGCTTACGACGCCATCAAACGCGTACAACGTGCTGCTGAAGGACACTCAAACTGTGCCGCATTGCGATAGCTTGCTCTCTTACCTACAATTTCGCTATGTGCCCGTTGTGCTTCTTGTAAAATATCACCGTTGAACGTGCGCGGATTAGGAAGCCACAAGCGTGGAGGCAAACTCCGCTCACAGTGCGGCGGTGGCTAAGTTAATAGCGCGTTACCTGTGCGCCACTGACTCTTCTTTTCGGGTAAGTCTTCTGTTTTATGTAGCTTGTTTGTTATTTATTTACGTGTGTGTGTGGGCGTATATGAGTGTGCTCTCACAGTTTGGGGTTCGACGCACCTCTTTACGATGGGTTTACTTCTGCCGTGAGCAGCTATCACTGGCGCATATATTGACTGCGAGCGTGTGGCAAGCGAACATTTTAATTTTCTTTCCATGTAATGCCATTTGTTCTTACTCTTCATCTGCGCGCATAAACACAAACAAGCGTTGTTGTTATTTTTGGTGTTGCTGCCCTTTTCTCTACCTCCTTACCTCCGTTGAGTGTAAAATAATTTACATCGTCAGCTGGTGTGCTCACACTTATTTTTCAAACAAATATATTTTTTAAGGGCAATTTCATTGCGTACGCTTTGGTGCTTTACCTTTAGGCAGATATATACAAACAAGCAGCAGTCAACTGTGCTGTGTGGGGCGAAGCAATTTCAGTGCGTTAATAAAATATTTTGCTAAAGGTAATTGGTGGCACGCAATTTGCACTCATCTCTGTGTGTGCGCGTGGGGGGAAGAAGCGTTACTTTGCGGATTTATGATGCGTTGAAATGTTTGCTTGTATCTAAGATGGCGATGATGTTGCATACTGCTACGCATTTGTGTGTGCACTTGCCTCCACCGTATGTAGAATTTGTAAGCAGTGACGTGCGATAACCGCTAAGCTAACGGCTAACGGCTAACGGCGAGCTGTTTGCCATGTAAATTCTATGCGTCGGTATGCCTGCCTCGCATAATTGTGGCAGGTCCGCATGTATGTAGTATGTGGATGTGTAGATAAGAATTGGCGTTTGGCAGTTACCTGCTAAATTGGCGGTCGATAAACTTTGCGAGTAATTATTTTTAATTATTCAGCTGAAGATACGTGCAGCGCGGGTTTTATGACTTTCATGAAATAGATTTAAGTATATGTTATTTTGGTGTTGTGGAGTGCAGTGTGTCAACTAAATTAATGAGGGCCATTACAGATAAATGCAATAAAATTCTTAACTTATTGAGTTAAAATATTTTGAAACCTATAACATTTTTATAACAAGCAATAAATGTCAAGCCAAGTAAATGGCACATTTATAAAATAATTAAATAAGTTATTTAAAGAAAAGTGAAAGCAAATTAAATGATTGTTGGAAAAGTAGAGTAGATTAGGGAAAAATTCAAATAAAAAAGTTTTTGAAATTCTTAAAATTTTAATTTTCAAAAATACCCAAATGAAATGCGATCGCAATAAAAAAGAAATCAAGTTATTATATATTCAAATAAAACAAAATCCATATCCATACAAAATGGCTTTGATTAAATTGCGTGAAATACACATAAAACATTAATAAATTAATAAATTTAATAAAAATAATTAAAAAACGATTAAAAATTTTTTTTCATCAAATAATATTACAAAATGTGTAAATGTATACAAATATTATGTTATATACATATTTATTTAAAGTTTGAAAAATTATTTAAAAGTTAATTATAATATTATTTCTGATATATGATTAAAGCAAATTAAACAAACTTTCGAATATTAACTAGACCTATCTCCTATCTAACTTAGTGTCGACCTAAAAGTAGGATACTTTTGATTGAACACAAGCACTCCAACGTTCAATAAAATTTTATTTGCGGTTTTTCCATTTGACGTAGTTTTTAGTTGATCTCTTCAGGACTGGCAGACTAATCTGCTGATCAAACTTGCTGAGCAACGACTTTATCTTGTTTTTGTTTGCAAAAGAGATGTTTTCTGCAACCTCTACTTACTTTTCTTTTTTGAATAAAATTAGATATTTTGGTCTGACGACGACAAGATTCATACCTCAAATATCAACATAGATATTTTGAGTCGATCGAAAGAGGCTTTAAAAATTTCTCTGAATATAATCTTATCAACCATAACAGAGATAAAAAATATTTCCCATAAAAAAGACATTAGCACACCATCTATCATCGCAAAGAGGTGGCTTTGAAACACACTCTTACTACTCGAACGTCAAAGGAAAAAAATTTTATCGATTCATTTTACATAGGGTAAATTTTTATCCCTTTATAAAGTCAGAAAATTTAGAAGAATGTTGTCTTAAGCCGAAATTTGAAAATTTGGCAATATATCTTGAAAAATAATCAAGAAGTGTGAGTCCAAAAAGTCAAAAAGATATTAAATTAGACAGAGCGATTTCATAAGTTATCTCCGCTCAACATCTTGTAGTTAGGGAGGAAGATCGGAAGGGGAAGTAAAAGAATATAGTTGCACAAATATTTTTCTATAAAATATGAAAAAAAAGTCCAAGATGAAAACTGAATTTGAAAAATATTTTAGATTTAAAGTCAAATATTGTTTCAAAATATATTTTACTTCTGAAATATTATTTAAATATTAACTACAGAGATACAAATAAATATAAATAAATGAAGTCACATAATAAGTGGCGAGCAGAAATTATAAATATTACACAATCATGAAACTAATAAAAATAGCGAATTGAGTGCAATTAATAATGCGTTATTCAAGTTATTACTGCAAATAGTTTATTAACTGTTTGCTGACATTAAAAAAAAAGATTAACGCTAAAATTACGGTTGATGGAAGTTGTGGAATTTCGCAATGAATTTTTAATCATTAGTACTCTAAATATAATGATTTTTTATTACACCTGTCTGTCTTTATTAAGAAGATAAAAGCGAGATTTAAATATGGCAACTACTCGTATTGTGTATTATATTTAATTAGATACAGATTCTGATTGTGTTTAAAATTTGTTGAATAAATTTGATGGACAGTTATAAAATATTGCAAATATATATTCCGTTTTTTTATTAGATGTTGTTTATAGAGTTTTTTCTACACTTTTATTCTGTTGACATTATACCGCACAATACATCACCGCGCCGAAATGTAGGCAAACTTTTTCAATGTACTTTTTAGCATACTCAATTCATGATCTGATATTCAATCGTAAAATTCGTTGCAGTGGAAACAAAAAATTACTCATATCAATATAAATCGAGTATACTTGTTCTAATTGAGAATTTACGAAAATATCATAAATATCAGTTATGCTCTTATTATTCCTGAGGCATGTGATTATGTTAAAAATGAAATATAAATCGCAGCAGTATTAAAATCAAATCAGTAGAGCTTTCAGCTTATGTAGGCATATATATATATATATATATATGTATTTATACATAATATAACTGAATTTGGTATTATATTTATTAATATTTAATAATTTAATTTCCAAAAGATTCATGTAACATACTTTCCACAAACACTAAATATTCAAATTGTTTGCTAAGGACCTATAAAAGTTGACATCGGCTAGAAAGAGGTTATGTTAGGTCCCATTGATCGAATCTACTACAAAGAAGGTAACGTAATTTTATTAAACTTAAAGGGTTGACCACGTAATAAGTAATAGTAAATAATATGAATACCACCAACGGTTAAGTAGCCTTCCGCAAAGCCGCACTAGGAATGCAATCCATATCACCTACCGAACCTTATTGTAATTCTATTTTTTTCTTTTTCGTGCTGAGTCTAAACATGTAGGAACATGTGGAGAATCGAGATGAAAATAGTAGGCATATTAGTAAGGAGCATACTATAATGAGGAGTATTATAATGAGACAGCCAATGTGAATTTCATATTAAAAAAATAAGCTTTTGAACCTACTTTGGATAGAGTAAATATGATTTCTTCGATTCAACATCACCGAACAATATTCTATTTCTTGAACAGAACCAGTGGATTCGTACATGCTTCCTTGAGAACTTTTGTTATGGAAGCCGCAGATTCTGCTCTACTCTATTCTTATATATACGCTCTAATAATACTTCTTAAAGCGAATATTCTCTATAGCAATGAATTCTATTAAGCATAAAAATGAGCAGTTATAGTTATTAGCAGTTAGTAAGTTATATGTAATTATCTCTGTTTCTGATGTTCTATTTCTATTCAATCACATTTGCCTAGAATATAGAATGGTGCCTGGTCGTTCATACAAATTTTCGCTACTGAAAAATTGCTCTCAGCAAAAGAAAAAAGAAGAAAAGTAAAAAAAATATATTTTTCAAGCAATTTATGTCATATACCTAGGATCAAACATTTTAGAAACCGCTCTTAATGCATTGTTGAAAGTGTGACTTGCTCTCACATCTTTCAGAAAAAATAGTAGTTGATTAAGTCCATAGAAATTTTATGGCTCTAGATTCAAATGTACCCATTAAAATTTTTGTATTACCCTTTAGTATAGGAAGGCAACTCTCCAAATGCCAGTCAATGATTTTCTAACATTTAAGCCCAAATTCAGTTCATGATTTTTTCTCCAGAAATCACGTCGGAATAGAGGAATTTTATTTTGAAACAAAGAGAACATTTTGGCTACATCATTTGGCTGCTCACACTTAAAAGCAATAAATTTAAATTAAATATTTTATTAGTCTTGTGTGGTTCCAATCATTATGAAAAAATTCCAAGAAATGTTGCGCTTTCAAATTCCATTAACAGTTCCTCCATTATCAAGCGTTAAAAAATGCTTTTGTCTCAACTGTACCCTGCAAAAGTTTGCAAAAATAATACCTCTGACATCGGAATTTTTATGAGCAAAGTGTTTTTGGAAAGTTTCACGCTACCGTTGCACAAGAAGAGACTTTCATAAAGGAATCAAATTATAATAGCAAAAACAATACTTTCAAACTGTCGATAATTTGAGGTCGCCACTGTAAACAGCTCAATTTTCATTCGCAAATTGTGCAACCCAGTGTATTTCCTCTAATCACACGGCGACGAAGTTTTTCCCTAACAACTTTTCGCTTTGACAGCGTAAGCATTATCTTTCTTTCATATTGTGCGGCACTTTCAACTGCCCCGCTCCACTTTCGCACGTCATACTTTTCTACTACTTTCTTTTATTGACACAAATTAGCTTTTGTGCTAAGAAAAGTCCTGACGCATATTGCCACCGAACCAGATGCTTTGCTGCGCGCCTGGTCTAACGTTGTTGTTATTGTTGTAGGGTGTGTACATATTGCGCGCTCCTTTGCATATGCAAGTTTTTCCAAAGTATAGCGCGTCTAGAGATTATACACTATACTAAGAAGAAGCTTACTTATTTACCTCAAGTTCCACTGTTTGCATAAGTGTCCGTGCGTGCGTGTGTGTATTTGCGTGTTTCGGTATGCTTGGTATGCGCTTGCTGCACGCTGCTTATCCTGCCACCTCCTACCATGGAGCCGGGCGCATTGCTCTTAAACTTTTGACTTGCTACAACGCAACGGAATGCAACGTATGCTAGACAGCAATAAAAACAACAAGAAGGACAACAGCGACAAATGGCCAAAAAAAGTGGCACACAACAATGGATTTAGTTGCACTCGTAACAAAAATAAATTCCTTGCAACAAAAGTCGCATAAAACTGTTCTCCCGTGACGGCGCGCGGCAACAGTGAAACGTGGCTTTTAAGCAAATTTGAAAATTTCTGCTCTGCGAATTCACTTATGCACATGCACATTCCTGCACATGCAAGCGCCATGTGTGTGTGTTTGTGTGTGTGCGCGGGGAAATGCTTGCAGCCAACCATGCATAAAGCTGCAATTTTGCTTGGATCGCAACAATCCAATTCGGTAAGCATCGCGGCGACCTTTCTGAACTTTTATTGTCGTTCTGTAATTTCGCAGACTTATGTTACTAATACGCTTTTGTTGTAGTTGTAATTTGTGGCACGTAGTAGGATTACAAAGTGCAGCGCTCATATTATATGTGGAAACGATTGAGCATCGATATTTGGCCAAGGCTCTTCAAGTCCTAAGGGGTAGTGGCATATTTACATTTATGTAGATTCATTTATAAGTTTTGAAAATTATATTTTTAAATGTCGATATCTAATATAATGCCCAGTTCTTAGTTCCGGTCGTAATTTAAGCCGAGTAAATTTTTTGGAAATTGTCTAAACGTTTTTACTATTTTATAGAAATAGGTTGGAGTTTTTTTATAGCGTTAACTTGGTTTGGATAAGCTTTAAGAGCAATGCTGGACCTAATTAATTTTCAAAAAACTAAATATTTTCATAAAACGGTACGTCGCAGCAAGCAGCACAAATCGTACAAAATTGATCGATTCTTATTGTGCAGTACTGTTGGTTATCAACGCTTCTGACCCACCTAAACATATTTTAGGAAAAATATAATCGTATTACGTAGGCCTTCCACATAGGGTTCTTTTTGAGGTCAGGATCGAGAAAAAATGTTTCACCAAATAAAACAAGGTTACATAGGGTAATGAACTTTGAATTCCTGGGTTATTTGTGTTTTACTAAAAGAGAGAAGGCTCACAGGCTTGTAAGGCAGTTGGAAGAATTTCGAATGCGATAGTTTTTAGCTGTAGTTCCGACAGACACTTTGGAAGAAATATTGAATAAATTCAATCAATTTTCTAAAGCTTTTTTTGACTCCTGCAGCGAGAGAGAGGGAAAGCTTAACATATGCATCATGAAAATAAAATGTAATCGGGAAGTAAACACGTTTTAATATATAGCAAAGGTTAAGTTAAAGTCTTGTTCAGCACTTCACAAATTTGGAACCACGCGATAACATAACCCTTAACCATTTCGGGAATTCATTTTCATAGCTTTCACTAGAATTTTAAATTCTAAACACTACACCACTCACTATCCTTAAATGTCTTTCATATGAAATTTCATAACAAAGACATCCAATTCAATACAGAGAAAGTAACTGTTTGTGCAATATAACCTATACTTTATGTATCAATACAGAAATAAAAGAACTTCAATATATAATTCATTGAAATAATAATATTTACGTGAATAATTCGCACATAAAATCAAACAGCTTGCTTGGGGACATAAATCTGTAGGCATACACACATATTATGTACACATTTATTTGTAAAACATTTTGCCTCCGCACAACTTGCTTGCTTTGACATAGTATGTTATTGTAAGCATCTCCTCCCTTCCCCTTCTGCCAATGAAATGAAAAAGGATACTTGAAATACTACGCGCAGTTTTACAGGTGTACATATGTATGTGCAAGAATAATTATATACTGTTATTTACTTACGTACAAACATTCGTGTAATAAAATGTGACATCTGCAACGATACAACGAGTAACGGTAGTCGGGTGTGTGAAAGTTCTGCGACACTTGGCGCAACACCAACACCCGTTTGCTTGTAGTTTGGTAATAGTTTTTGGCTTGCTGCTGCCGCAGCTGCTGTAGTGTTGCATATATGTCCATATAAATGTGTGGAGTGTAGTCGGAAGCGCTTTTGTCGTGGTAAACTTTCGCTATAGATTTTGCAAAAAGGTTTCGAAGTTAATTATCAGAGGCACGTAGAAAATCATATGCCACACACGTAAGAGGTGCACGCAGATACCATAACCGAAGCAAACAATAAATAATTGTGTATGTGCAAAACTAGTCATATATCTTAGAGCAGCCAAACCCAGTAGGAAATTGAAGAAAGTTTTGAAATTATTTGATTTCTTTCGTAAATTTATTATTTCGGATAAATTATTATTTTACTCATTGAATATTTATATTGCTACTTATATTGCTAATAGGTATTTATTATATATAAACTGCTCAGTAACCACAATTTAAAATTAAGAACTATTGAAAATTATGAGAACAATTCAGAAAAATTCGTTTCAAGGTTCCACCTCTCATAGTCGTCTTGGCAAATTCCCTTATGATTAATTTACTTTATTCTGAAAAGATATTCTTTCTTTTGCCTTTCTTCTGATTTCACTTACTAATTTCTTTTGTGCAAAATTTATTGCTTCTAACTTGGACTTTTTTCTTAGTAGTTATTTTCCATTTTGATTCTGAACAGATCATCAGAATCATCCAGTGGTTATGACATTTCATGTATTAATCTCATCTCAGACCTTCAACTTAACTTGATTAACATTAGGCTAAATCGGCAATTGACGGGAACATTTTAGCCTTTATGGGATTAAATTTTTTGTTAAAATAAAAAATTAAATGGGCAATAAAAAATGTTTGCCTAATGATTTATTACATAAAAAATATGTTAACAGAATGAATTCTCTTCATTTCCCTTTTAGAGCATAGCTAGTGATGTCAACATCATGTTAACGTGACGTCATATATGTTCTGAATTGATTCTGATTCCTCTCTTCGTACTACTTCTCATTTTAATTTACATAATATCAATGTCTTAATACTCGAATAATACGTAGGTATGTCACCTTTACCGTAAATAACATAAAAGACTTCTGAAATGATTTTTCATAGAGTTAAAACTATGTCCACTGATATCGAAATATTTTTATTTCTTCTAAACTAATGCCGAAATTAAGAAGAAACTCTTTTGGTACTTAGTTATGTTCACAACGTTTGGTCGATGAATTTATTAAAGTCCGCTAATGGTTTTGTACCAGGAAATTCATTGAATTTTTTCTAAGGAGAATACTTGAAATGTGCTTTATGACGACACTTAATATTCATTATTCTTCTGGAGAGAGGGTAGTCTAAACCCTCTTCATGCTGGCTGTGAGTTTGTATACTCTCTTCTTTATCTTATTATGGGCCACATTTGTTTCATGATTTTGTTTTTTTGATTGCATTCTATCTCACTTAAATATCTATTAATTAATTTACACCGACAACTGAGTAGTGATTCCACCTTGGAACTATCCCCTCTAGCTCTGATTAGTTTCGAGCTAGTTTCATTAGTATTTATTTCTTTAGCAACATTTTGGTTCGAGCCGCTAATTTTAATAAATCTCCCTGAACTTGTTTGGATTTTCAAGGCCGCTCACTATTTCAGCGTTTTCTTTTGCCACTTGTTTACAATAGAATATGACTAATACATAAGCGATTTAATAAGAGACTAATAAGATCCATTGGTGTACACTGAATCAAATGTTAATAAACTACCATTAGATTTCAATATCCATCAATATTATATACAAATTGAGCCCTAATGCAATGGTACTAGGGAATTTAAGCGTCACTGCAGTCAATGCCAGGAAAGCCTGTCATATTTTACACTAAGGCAAGAAAGATGACTTTAAATCCCGGACTTATTCTAGAGATCAATAATGATCTATAAAAGAAGAGGGTCCTCGCCCTGTTGGATCCTAAAATAAGTCATAAATTGAACTTTTAATTTATGGATTATTAAGCAGATTAGTTGTTGTTGCTAAAAGATTTTGAAAATCAACTGGTTTTAAGAGGAAAGCTTTCCATTTCCTTGCTCACACGGTTAATGATATTTTCTTACCCCGTAATTTATATATGTACCCACATAGATTCTTACACCAGCACGTTAATATACAAGTACATGTATGTGTATGTGTTTGTGCGCATATTTGCGGAATACCTTCGTTTGCACGTTGGTTCACGTTCAAAGCTATGACTTTTCGCACAGCACGCACGTACGCTTGCGTTTCCACTTACGTGCGTATGTGCTTGCATGTGCACGTATGTTTGTGTGCGCAATTATCCTTGAGTATCGTATTATTACCATTGTTGTTGTTTTTGCTGTTTATCGGATGGCATATGTGACATTCGAATGGTTGAACCGGTGAAATTGCATTTGCTGCTGGTGGGAAGAGACTCGATGCCAACTGTGATGAAAGCATTGTTTCTGTGCCACACGAACACACACAACCACTAACACATACATACACAGGTAAGTGCAGAGGTGCTACGTGCATCGTCGTGCTCGATCGCTCGATTGCTCGTTCGTAAACAAGCACAACAAGAAGAGTACCCGTAACAAAAGAGGAAGCAGAAGGCAAAAAATAATATTTGTGAATCAACTGCAAACGCTCTGGAACTCCTGTGATTTATGGCAATCGAACGTTGTGGCTATAAGCCACGTAACGGTAGTGGCAGCAGTCACTAGGTGCGGCTACTCAACGCTCGGATTCAACTTAGAGAGCTCTACTGCTGATTTCACTACCTCCGCTTGGGTCACCTACTGGTTATTTGGTTAAAATGTTTATGTGACTTTCGATGCGAGTTTGTTTGTATTTGCCTGAGTGAGTGTGGTATGTGAATTTCCATGTTTATTGCTGTTTACACAGAAGGTGGCCATAGCATCCGTTTCCGGTTCAAATGTGGAGTCGAATATGTATGCGTCTATTGTACACAAACGCAATAGCGAATCGATTTAAGGTGAGTTGCACTGGAAAGTACTGCACAATGTTGCAAGTTGTTGGACAGTTAGTTCCGATTCACCACAGTGATTCCCGTTCTTCAGGCCACTATGCACTTCGTATGCCTTCAGTACTCTCCCTGGCCTAGTGGTCACTTTCACATAGAGTTTATTTTAACTTTAAAAGCTTGACAGACGAGTTCTAGTGCAGCTCGAGTTGTTGTTGCAAATTGTATTCAAGCACACTTGTGTTTCAACAACTTCGCTTTGGCGCCGACAGCTGTCTGTGCGGGTTGGCTGGCACCGTTGGGCATATCATTATAGCTACAGTAGACACATATATCTTACTTTCCGCTATAAAAGCAACAAAGCAGGCAGCTCGAAGTCAAGCAACTGTGCAAAGTGTTCGCTTTGAGGTGCTGGGCACACTTCTATATACAAACCCCTAAATCTTTCTCATCACACTCACCTCCCAAGGTTCGCCGACACTCTTTGGCTTGGTCACAAGATTGTCAGCCACAAGCCATCAGCGCAACAGACATTTCACTTTTAAAATGCCTTCACCACTGACACTTGGTAGACAGCTTTGGCGACGACAAGCCGTTGAGTTGCCGAACGAAAAGTAAGCAACACAAAAAGCAACGAAGAAATAATTTCAGAAATTGTTTTTAAATATAATAAAATCGTGACATTTACCTGATTTCACAGATTTTGCATACACCCACCAACCAAGTAGGCCTCTCCCAAATCACTCCGAGCTCTGTTTTGCCACGTGGTGTGCGCTTTGTTTGTCTTACAATTGAGTTGATTCATTTCGTATTTCACTCCCGTTTTACAGCCTAAATTGACACAAAAGCATTTGCTCTGTGGCACGTACAGTGGAGGGGATGGGAGGCGGCGGTAGGTACATGTGTGACAGCGCTTTGGTCTCGCACGCTTGACAGGTGGAAATGAAAATCGCTGACATTCTGCGCTGAAAGCACTTTTCAAACATGTGTTTCCTTTCCATGCTGCGCCTTGTAGCTTCATTACCGCTGCGAACACGCGCACACATACATGTGCACACTTTTATTTAGCGGCCCACTACTGTTGACACACACACACCTAGGCCGAGGTAAGTCGGTCGGTGGTTGGGGCAACACGTCTGTGCCTGAAATTGAAAACTCTTCTGATTTCCATACTTTGACAATTTTTCAAAATATACAGCGCATGTTGTAGTTGCCTGTGTGAGAGACTATGGCATTTTGAGGCACTTCCTTTGCGTTCACCTTTTGCTGGCTGTCATGTGCTAACAACTGTGCCATCGGCACACGTAAGCGTAGTTCATAAATTTGTTTTACAAATTTCAGTTGAGCCTTTGATTGATTGAAGCAATTCGCATTATTTTAAGGAATTAATATTTACAAAGGCGTTTAAAGAACTCCGATATAGTTAGTTAAAATGAACTGTCTTTCAAGCTGAATATCTCACTTACTAGTTCCCACACCTACTTCCCTTGACCTACATTCTTATACAATGTGGATTTAGTATTTTTCTCGATTTGCTTATCACTCAATTTCAGCATAGACGGAAACTCAATTTGGGGCCCAAGAAATACACAGGGTGTGTTAATAAGCAAAATCGTAGTATATGAAAAACGAAAAAGCCATTAGATATATATGAATTTCCATTGCGTAAGCGAAAAGTGGTTCTTCGGAGCGGCATTTGCATCAGTCATCATTGCGACTCTCGGACCAATGACGTGGTCAAGAGAATAATATGTGCTGAACTCATCGCCATATCCTCAGAGATGGACAAAAAAGACGACAAATTAGTAGAAAACTTTGAGAGAAGAATAAGTGAGTTATCATATTGGTATCCGAAAAGCTTCAGGCGTTAGACATTTTTTTTTCAATATTTCAGATTTTGTTTCGATGAAGTCCAACCATAAAGAAATCAACCTCTCTATCACATCTAGTTATTGTACAATATTTAATATTTCTGTGTGCTTGATAGGCGAACCAATGCGGTTCTCTAAGGACAAACATAGCGCTGAATCGTTACAAATGTATTCAAGTTTCATTCCTAACTTTCTTCCATTTTGAACGAATGTTTGGTCCTTTAGTATACTCATTCTGAATTCTGTAGCTCTTCTTTCAGTTATTCTCCATCATAGATAACCTTTCCAAAAATTGTTGTAAAAATCTCTCAAATCTTCTAAAGATGAACAAAATAGAGTACATATATGACTTTTGTGGTGTTATCAATGTTGCTATATACCTTCGTTTTCTTTAATAACTTGCTCCCAATAATGGTGAATTATATTCAATATAATAGTTTTAGTTCTATTCAAAAGTAACTTAATTGTAGGCAACGTTTTATTGATAATCTTATGTTACAATCATGGCAATAAAAAAAGTTGCCTACATTAGGGTTATACAGAATAAGAGCAGACAGTAGGACTTTGATATAATCATGCAACGTCAGATGGAAAGGTGCCACTACATATTTCTTTTAAGTCAATTTAAATTAAGTTGAACTATGATATTATCATTTAACTGTTTCAATACTGGTTTCCTATCAAAATTTTCATTCTTCTATTCATCTTCCAACGCAGTAATATTACTTTGCCCTATCATTATAAATTGTCGAAACAAAACGAGTTTACAATTGCAGTGATTTCCAGTAGCTTTTTAGCACGAATATTGAACTAAATATTTAAATCTTCATGTTTCGAGTGATTTCACACCATGATAATAAATATTTTCGCTTATTTTTGGCGAATTTTTGCAAATAATATTAATTTCTAATGTTTCGCGCGCCTGTTCAAAATTAAATAATAATTTATGACTTCTTTTAGCAGCGTAGATGGCGTAGCTGTCATACGAATTAGACTAACTTTTAGGCGCGAATTCGCACCGCCAACTTCTTTACTTAACTTAAACTTTTCGACAATTGCGCTCATTACCAAGTTTCTTCATCATTTGCCAACTGCTGAGGGGACTTATTCCACTAAACGCATAGGTATGTATGCCTATGCATTGTGCTTAGCAAAAAAGTCCCATACTTTCAAAACGTTTCTTTGGCGTAAATTTGCCGCGTAAATAAGTGTAAAAATATTTGTCACTTCCGCTATCTGCTAAACATCTCGTTGCCGAAAGAGAAAGGGGGAGAGGGAGAAGAGAGAGGAAGCAATGGCAAGTGATAGTAGATACCGCTGTTGCAACACCAACATACTTGCAACAACATAACGGTGCCTAACTTGGTATTTACTTATGTATAAGAGTTTATGTATGTGTGTGTGCATCTCACCGTGGTGTCGCGCCTGCGAAAGGAGAATGCATGTATGTGCGTGTGAGTGTCGAGTGCCACTTTTTCCAGCGCCTGCTTTCACGTTTTTATTGTATTTTTTCGTGCTCGGTTGCGTAGCGCGCCACTTTTTCCCAAAATTGAAAATTAAGTTCACTCCCACATAGCAGACACAGTGCAGTAGACTATAGATAACGGTAGTTGGTTGCTTCATAGCAAGAGGAATGACGGTGTGTAGTGGGTTTTTCTCTTCGCTGCTTCGCTTTCTGTGTCGTAGCTTAACTTGACCTCCTACATTGTAGTAGTTATTGTTGCTGTTTTAGTATTTAATGCCAGTGACAATTTCCGTAAAGCAAACAAAAACTCGCTTGCCTCATTTGGTAAATTTAAAATACTTCCACTTTCGCTGCATTCTGCTGCAATATTCTCGTCAACTAGCTGCTCATTGAAAAAATTTTATACTCAAATATATACTTGTATATACATATGTATGTATCTGGGCATGCAAATCGATGATTAGGAATTGGCTCTCTATTTCGCTTTGTTTTATTAAATTGTTGTTATTCTTCTTTTAATTGTTATTGTATTGTGTTATGTCAATGTTGGCGTAGTTGCTGGTGGAATCTTTGGAAGGTGTGTAACCATTTAACAAAGAATTGGAAGCCCTCACTTCAAGTACAGCATAACATTTGTATAAACAAAACTGCATTCGAAACGCTGGCAGCGAACTAGACCATAACTGTTAACCCAGTAAACCCAGTAGCAACATACTTGTAGTATAATTCAAATCCTCTTCAATTATGTCTTTCTGATCTCATGATTTTAAGAGGTGCAGTGGAGGATAAAGCGAGCTTCGCCTTCCCCACGTTTTCCATACCTTTTATTTGGAAGTGACCTTTAAAGCATCTAAAGTACAATAAAGAATGAAAAGCAGTATCCAAAGAGAATTGCTTTCAGTTACTGGTACCAAAGGTTACAGTTGATGAAAGAACGGTTGAAGAAAGATCTTACATGCGTCGTGGGATGATTGCTAATATCTTATTTATTCCTGATATCGACGACAAATTCACTTTGTGTCATAAATATACTGCAAATTGCAAAGATGTGGCATGCCGAGAAAACAGTTGTACAACTTTTTTCTGAGTATTCACTTCAAATTGAATGTATTTGTTTATTGCATCCTAGTAGTATTGCTTAGGTACTCCATATACAGATACACTCTCAATCACTACAATACTACCTTTCCAAAATTATATAATAAAGCTGAGAAAGCAGTTACACGTGGATTTATCTACAGAAGACAGATGTAAAGAAAAAGGAAATCCATCTGGGCAGAAATTTTTTCAAGGGGTTATCAGAATAAAGGATACAGAGAAGAATAATATAGAGGAAAGAGGATTCTTCCGGAGAGCAATTTTTCTGTAGAGTTCTTCTTCTTTATAGGTTCCTATCAGTAAATAGATTTGTATTGTTTTTATTGGTGTGGTAATTGATTGGAGGAAGAAAAACATGGCCTTATGTCACTAGATTTATTCATGAGATCCGGTATGTCAGTGTATACTTCAATTTATCGGTCTGACGAGTCCAATAAATAGGATGTGATATGCAAAGAGCATTTTTTGGCTTGGGCCTCAATTTTAAGCAACAACAAAAGCAATACAAATTATAACAGTCTGCAGAAATATCTAAACAAGAACGCTATTAATGGTGCTGTGTGGACGCAGCAAACAATCCTACGCACACATTTCATACATATTCATACAAATATATGCACCGACTTGTACTCAGTTGTGCCCTGCCGACCAGCTAAGTGGTTACCCCCTCTAACTTCAATATCAATTTTGTTTACTGTACTTCGGGAGATGTGCATAGGAGTGTTTAAATTCCCTTTTTGTTGTTTTTGTTTTCTTGCATTCTGTATATTTTTATTTTTTTTTTTTTGCTGTGCATAGGTGGCAATGCCGTTAAATGCCGCCAATGGCTGTAAATGTTTTGTAGTTGTGCGCTTGTAAATGTGCTAGCTAAAATAGAAGTAATAACAACAATGCAAAGTGTTATTTAGTAGTTTTTTGCATGAACGCTTCTCGTTCGCATTTCTTGCGGCATTTCGTTTTCAGCTACAGACACGGTGGTTGCGCCTGTTTTTCTAATTTTCGATACGCAGTGTCACACACGCTTTCACACATGGATTCTAGAATATGTACGAGTATTTACATATATTGTATTTGTATATGTATTTGTATATGTATTTATATTTGTATTGTATATGTATATTCATATGTTTATTGCATTTGTTGCTCTCGCTTGTTTGGTGGCACGCTGGCAGGTGGCAGATGGAGACAAAAGGGAAAGTGAATCAAACTTTAACACCAAAATATCCACACGCATACGTTTTTGGTCATAAATAGCATTTTAAGGATTAGAGAGGGATGTGCGAAAAGTTTCATTAGAGTTTATTGTCGCTGTCAAGCTTAGATTTCGCCTGTGTGTGTATATGTGTTTGTGGAGTGAGGTCGTAATTTTCAGCTTTCGCTTTCGTTTAAATGCTAAAATGCGATTTATGTTATTTTGTATGTGTGCATGTGTGTTTCATAGCAAAAATTATTGAAGGTATAATTTACTTACTTTGCTTAAATACAGAGTGTGTAGAATTATGAATTTAATTAATTATGTATATGCTTATGGTTTCATCCAATTAAACATATTTTCCACTTTAATTCGTTTGGATAGATTTAATCAAACCAGATAATTTTTTTAACCCTTTTAAGAGCTTTCATTAAATATCCCCTATTTGAGTGAATTATTAAAAAAAAAAGTAAATGCGAAACATTCTCTTGCTCTATTATCACTTTTATCAATAAATCGATTAACTGTCTGAGTTAGTGTAATTAAAAAAATTACTATTACCTTTCGACGAGATTACAGCTATTAAAAGCTAAAATTACATCACTTAATTCAACATATATGTGTTTGTGGGGCGAAATGGCTGGTTCATACATACTCTGTGGGGAAATTTGTTACGTTCTTAGTATGAAGAAAAACTGTTATACATATGCTTCTAGGTAGACAATATTATACCTACGATTGCATTACTGTCTCTGAAAGCAATGATGATATTCTTTTAATTAAATGTTGAGATCTCCGGAGAGATATTCTGTTTCAAACCATTATTAACATGTAAGGAAGCACTGAGTTCAGGGTGATCTTTCAAAAATGTAAATATTATACTTTTTTTGTTTTAATTTATAACAAAAAATTATGAGAATGGTATCAGTATCCACTATTTCGGTGCTAAATGGAGTTACAGGTTACATTTTTGGTATGAGAACACATACTGCAACACCTTTATTTGATCTCTGGAATACGGTTGTATTCTCAGAATTTCTTGGCAACGTCAAGGGGATTGTCAAAAATGAATGTATTTTGTAAATGCGAAAAAATCGATACTAGATTTTACAAAAATACCCCATCATTGCCGATATATATTGGTTAAACATACCAAAAAATACTAGTTTCCTTACTAGTAGGAACCTAATTAGAAATGTTCCGTGACTGAAAGCCATTTCTCACTGACTTAAAATTTCCTGCTGATTCTTAAATACACTCGGATGTATTTATGCGCTCATCTACATGTACATGTGTGATTTGTGTGCTCGCTTATATAATTTTTAATAGCTGTCATCGCACTCACATTAAATTTGATGAACAACAATGCAGGCATTAATCATAAAGTAAAGGGGGAAGAAATTAATTCAGTTATAGTTTACCGTGTTTTTGTACCGAAAATCCTGTAAATGTAAATAATACTGATGGACGTCATAAGCCTTTATGGGTTCAGATTAATTACATTACACAAAGAGTGTATAAAACTGAGTTTCCTTTAAAAGAAAATTTTTGTTAAATGTGGGCCTTTAAAATTAATTCATATTAATTGAAAAGTTTAACAATGCCAAGTTTCAGGTTTTTTCTTACAGTAGCATATTGCTAAATACTTAATATTTTGCTTAATTAATTTATTTGAGCTTTAAAGATATGGATTGATTTGTTAAATCATATTTATTCTTGCGAAGTCGAAATAAACACATGTTGTTTTATGAATTTTTATATCACTGAATATTTCCAAAAATATCTGAACTTATCTCTTAGAAAATATGTGGTATGAAATTGTGGCAATTGTGGATTGGATCTATAATACTAGGGCTCGTAAAAGTATCTCAGAAACTCAGGACCGACCGTAAGAAAACCCTGAAATTTATTAGCATTCTCACTACGAAGTTGAAGCCAAATCAATATAACGATTTCTGGATACATTTTTGGCCTTATTGAAATACGCAATAAATCGGACACAATAAAATTAAGGAAACTGACAATATTTTGACTAAATTTTATGGCAATTAGTATTCAAACATTAGGGAATTTTAGATTCGGGCATATACACTAGGCAGAAAAAGTCTCCGCTCACTGGGTACAAAATCTTTTAAACTAAAATAAAAGTTTGACCAATAAAGATATTAAAAATTTTTTTTTTATGTTATTAAATCATATCTTTTCGTTTAAGAAAATTTACTTTTTTTCAGATAATTCAATAAAAAAAAGCCACAGAGTTCTTTGTCATTTAAAACAATTGACTAAAACAGAAAAAGTTTCCGCTCATCAAACAAAACACAATCATATAAAGTAATTATAAAAAGTTTAATAGCTGGTGGGATAGCCTCGAAATCTTAGAACTTCTGCTAAACGTTTAGGCATGGAATGTACTAATTTCCTTCTATCTTCAGCCGATATTTTACTCCATTCATCCAATATAACGATCTTGAGCATTTCTTTGCCGGTTATCGTATGTGTGCGAATTCTGCGCTCCAATAGAGCCCTTAAATGCTCAATTGGATTAAGGTCAGGTGATTGTGGAGGTGAATGTAGCTGCTTTGGAGCATTGTAAAGTAGCCAAAGACGAACAAGTTCCGCTGTATGCTTGGGGTCATCGTCCTGTTGGAAGCAAAACACGTTTGGCAACCCTAATTTGTTAGCACTTTGCTTCATTTGTCGTTTTAAAATATTTAAATAATCAAACTTATTCATTATATTTTCGATAAACTCAATGTCACCAACTCCACTTGCTGCCATACTCCCACACAATTGAACTCCACGCCATCATGCTTTACGGTTGAAGAAAGATTTCGTGCTTCAAAGGCCGGACCTCTTTTTCGCCACACCATCTGTCCATCTGTTCCTTTTATTCCAAAAGTACAACATTTTGTCTTATCCGACCATGAAACCGATTCCCAGAAGGATATTGGCTTGGTTATGTGTTCGTTTGCGAATGCAATACACTTCATACGATTTTTTAAGGAAATGAATGGCGATTTGCGGGCCACTCGCCCATGACATCCAACCCTTTGATACCCAAACCAAAACGAGGTTTTGAAGCAATAATTCCTGTTTTTTTTGAAAGCCTGGATGACATATCGCACTAATGACTCCGCTCTGTTGATAACTCGTCCAATTTCTCGAAAGCTTTTACCGTCTTCCCTTAATTTTAAAATTATTTTCCGTTCCTCAACAATTATTTCTTTGCCTTTTGCACTCATTTCGATTAACGCTGAATAATTTCGAAAAATGTACACTAAAATTACAGTTTTTTCCTTCGATTCTCTAAATATGTATTATTGGCAACAAAGCACAAAAAATTAACATGTCTTAAACGCGTGGAAACTACAATAAACTAATGTAATCAGCAATGAGCGGTAACTTTTTCTGTTTATTCTGTATTAGTAGATTTCAAAAAATGCCGCTAACTTTCCAAATGCACATAGGATTTCAATGAAATTTGGTGACTGTAATGCCATTAGCACGCGCAGCTGATATCCTGATAAGAACTTTCAAAAACGCATATATTTTATTAATATTTTTATTGAAACACATTCCACAAATTAGTGAGCGGAGACTTTTTTTACCTAGTGTATGTATATGCAAACCATCACAACTCTTTTATAGAAACAAGAAAGTTTGATGTGTCTCTTCAGGAATGGTTTCAGTTCCAGTGCTCAAGTTTTTTTTATTTAAGTTGTTGGTGGTAAAAATGCAAATGTAAGTTCACCGCACAAAATATAAGTTCGAAAAAATATCCACAATTTTGAATCGCCTTTCCTGTAATGTATACTGAACATAAATGTCAAGCACACGTGTTTACCATGGCAGCTGGTTTGTCAGCTATACCTCTAGGAAATTTTACGCGTATAAAATTTTTTTGGTATATATAGTAAGTGAAACTCAAAACAAGGGATTCTGATAATCTTAAAAGAAACCTTACAGTTCAACATGTACAAAATTTATCATGCAATAAATATATATGTATACAAAATTGACGTTTGTACCTCTGCTAGATATTTAAACAAGCTTCTAATAGTATTTGTAATGATAGATCTTACTAGCTATAACCCAACTTAGAGAGTTTATAGAATTTTACACAGCTACAACTATTTCCATATATCTGCATTTTGCTGGCTGAGATTTGAGCCTATGGCCATCCAGCTGCTAGTTACGCACACCAGCCAATTCGCTCCGCCAAGTGATTTTTACCATTCTTCTCACAATCACACAATAATATTCTTCTGACAGCCATTCAACTTTTCCAAAATATTAATTTAAGGGCTGGGTAATAAATCATTCATCCCTCCAATCGACAGCTACGCAAAAGGAAATCAATAAAATGAAATAAAGCAAACTTTTGCCATTTAATTTGATCGCTTGCAGGCGACATTTGTCCAAACAATCAACCTTTGTTTTTTTTGTTTGTTTAAATAACGTTTATTTGTTTGTCACAGCCATACATTTAGCAAAGTTTCCAACTCTATTACCAGGTTCAGGCACAATGTCGCAGTCATCACCTCTGCCGCCTGCTTCATGCCGCTCCCCGTCAATGGCATTAAACACCTTATACATTTTTATTTGGTTATTCTTTTTCAATTTCGATTGTGTAGACACTTTGCCAAACTGTCTTCCATTTGAACTTTGTTCTTCCTTTTCATTTCATTGTGAATTTCCAAGTGGAATAAAACATTTCACATTTCGTTTTGAACAAAACTCGCCAACAGCTTGTCGCTTTTGACATTCTAAACTCACCTATTAAGTTGGACCTTTCTGCGTTTTATTAAATTGTGGCTGTGTGTAGGAGTGTCTGTGTAGAAATGTGTCATTCTTGTTGTGTCCTCCAGTTGAGGAGAAAAATTAAGTAAAATGCCATGAAAACTCCGAAACTTAATTTGTTGTGCCTTCTTTTCAATTGTTGGAATGTCTGTTGGATTGGTTATGCGAAAACGTGAGTAAGGTTTTGGGACTCAGTCTTTTTTTTAAAGAGAATGTTACAAAGTTTATGCTGAGTTTATGTTGTATTTATACACAAGATATAGAGAGAACGAGAGAGAGAATAAGAATATATTTTTTATAGTATTCTCATACGAGTCTCTTAAATGTTTCAACGAATTAAAATATCTAGGACAGTGTCGGCATGAGAGGAATCGTGACTGTGTAGGTGAGCACGAAAGTAAAGATACTCAGTGTCCAGTGAGAACTCAGTAACCTTAGATTTTGAGAAAATTTCTTTCACTAACTAATCATTTTTGAGTTTTTTTATTCATTTTATACATTTTACTAATAAAATAAATATATTGGGCCATTAAAGCCTTAGCACCATTATCATTAAATAACCTACAACACAAAATGTAATGTAAGACACAAAAAACCAATTATAATCATTAATAATTTCGCATAGGAAATTTTTGCCTTACCGACACAACCATTCGCAATACTTTCGTTGCTGTCTCGACAACGACTGAACCATTGTATAATTGTATACTGACTGTAGACTGACCGGTAGAGCGTAAGCGTACATGTGATGTAAGCTAGCAAGCAATTGTGCTATGAAATATGAAATGCCGACCACTGATCAAGGAATTAAAAAGACTGAGATTGTCATTGTCTGAAGACTCTTTAATCTTAATTCTATATATGATTGGATTATGAGTAAACTGAGTTACGAAGATCTCTTTCGAAGAAGTCCTAATTGGTATCGGCGTCAGCAATGATTATTTATACTGTTGGATTAGAGTGTCCTTGGCCATGAATTCGCATAAAATAATCTATCAGTATTATTCTAAAGGCTAACTGATAAAAGCTGACAGATATCCATTCGAATGTTTGACTTTTCGGTATGTTTGACTGCGTTGGTAAGAAATTCAGAGACTTATATGGCGATAAATAATATATTATTAATATGGTATATTAGTCTCGCTTGCTTTTCTTCTTCCCAGATGCTCAACTAAATTTCTAACTTCTCAGCTAACTCATAGCCGTCACGTGCTAAAGCAAACATTTCAAAAATATTAAAAAATATGGCCAAAACACTCAGCGGTTTTTATTTTAAGTTTAAAGTCATTCGCATAATATCTCCTGAGAAATATGGAAAAACAGCAAAGCAAAAGAGAAATGATATAACCTAAAATTGCAGCAGATGAGCGAAGAAAAATGAACAGCATGTCAACAGCGGCTACTGTGACTGGAGCCAAGGCTATGCCATTGCTTAAGTGACACTGATATGCTGACTCAAAGGAGTGAAATTTAATTTCTCAGCAAAAATAACAAGAGTTATATAATGGAGAAAAATGGTGACGGGTCAAAAGCTATGACGTTTGGAGAAGAGCGGGCCAAGCTCTTGATAGCGCATTTGCATTTGGGGCAACACCAACGCAACAGTAAAGCATTTATGTTTTTTTTTTTTGAAAAATGTATTGGGAATGCTCTGTGAGATATAATGGTGCGAATGGATTCTAGCCGCGATGGCAAGAATAGTGTAGATTCAGTTGGTACGTGCTATGATTCGCAGCTTAGTCTTGGGTGAGTAGCAAGATTTATGGTTGGTTAATTGCAAAGGTGGTGAACAAAAAACAAAATTTTTAAGGGCGTTCGGGAGTTGAATTTTCTAAAAGCTGCTTATCTGTGCCTATCTTCCTCGGTATTAAGCAAGGATTAAGGCTTATACCAAGTATGTTTCTTTGATGAATTAAAGAGAATTTCTGTACCCGGATATTAAGTTGTTCATTAGATGTAATTACTGTTAAAATGGAATCCCCATAAGTGATTCATATGTAATGTCCCTGTTATGCCTAGAATATTAGCATTCAGCAAAATCATGCAACATTAGCGATATTCATCGATTAAGCAACTATACTGGTGAAGGCCAGTGTTGCATTCCAAATATCGCTATAAATCACTACTTGGTTTATTACTGAAAAACTTACATGCAACCAACTCGATTGTCCCAACAGCGCGCATTAAATTTGCCGCTTGTTTTCCAAACACTTAATGGCAAATGTTTTCGGAAGTACCGCTCTTCAGATTACAGATTTTCAGTTTGCATAAAGCCATTCTTTTGAATACACATTTGTTTGTGACCAAATATTTATTTAATTTTGCTTTATATTATGAACGCAAATGCCACTAATTTAATTAAAAGTGTTTGGCTAATAAATAATTACTTTAATTATTGGGCAAAAGCAGAAAATTAATTAATTATTCAATACACTAGAAATGGGGGGAAAAATATTCAGTGAATATTTAAAGAAATTCTATTTTTATTCGAAAGGCTGGTTACAGTCAGTTGGTTGGGTAGTTACACCTATATTAATGGGGACGAGGGAACTTGAGAAATATGAGACTTTTGTAAAAATATTGACATTGAGTTCTCTTAAATAGATCCACAATATTTCGCTCTTTAATTAAGTAATTCTATTTTAATAGAGCTGAATTTTTTCTGAAATAGAACTGAACTGAACCCTGCTCTCCTTCTGTGGAGCTGAACTAAACCCTGCTATTGTCAATTAAGAATGAATTAGGAATGAATAAAATTCAATAAATAAGTTTTCGCTTTTAAGGTCTATTTGCTCAAATATCTGTGACTTCACGGTCTTAATTAATAAATAAGACTATTTTTTTAATTAGGGTTGAAAATATATTTGAGAGGAGTTGCCAACTCCATGCGTTTTTTCTTCTTGAGACCACATTTTTGAAAATATTCGCAGTTACGGTTTTTCTATTTTATAGTCTTCGTTTCGTCCCACTATCGTACCACAACTCATCACGTGACTACAAGTATTATTTAGATAATCGACTAAATTATTGTTATTTAAATTGGTTTTCAGTGAGATATAGTAGTATTGTCCAATATTATTAAATAAAAATAATAATTTGTCCAATGTGATATAACGTTTCCATATCCAAATATATGCCTAATATATATGTAGAAAATAACAATATTCCAAGCTACTATAGTATTTGACATTCCTTATGCATATCAAAATGTGTGTTATAATCACACGTATGTATACGTACTCACACTCAAGCATATATGTATGCGTGTGAAAGTTTTTCATCCAGCACTCAATTCAATAATTAATTTCGCCACACATCAATTTTGTATATACTTTTCAGACGCAATTAATACAGTTAGTATATGCCGCTTTAACAAAAGCATTCGCGCCGATACGAACTACAAACATATCGATAATAATGTTTGCGTGCTGAGCAATCGCTTGGTCAGAAGTAAAAGGCTGAAAGGATGCTTTGTTGTTACTGATTTTGGTTAAGCGCTCTTTCACAAGGAATTTAATGTAAAATTACTTAAGCCTACAAAAGCCGCCGCCGCACTCTTATACATGCATGTTAAATAAGGCACTCGTATATACATATGTATATTATGGGTATGTATTATGGGTAGTTCAACGGGACAACGGCGTATTTAATGCGCTAATGCATGTATAACCCTTTTTTATTGGCATAAACGCGCATAATAGTGCCTTTCACAGAGGTTTTATGCAAACACGCAGCCGCGCACACGCACATATTCTTATATTGGTACAAATATATGTATGTGTTAAAATGGGGATATTCCACGAAAAGCTCAGGCCTTATCGATGTTCGATATGTTTTCAGCTTAGGTATTTTTTGGAAAAATTATTATTTCTTGCATAAATCTATCCACTTTTTCACAAAAGTCTAAAAATATTTAATACAGTTATTTAAAAGCTTTCATAAGCTTAAAAATATACACTTTTATGCATAAATGCTTTTACAAAATTAAGTACTCAATATTTTTTAAAAAAAGTGTATTGATCTTTTATTCTAAATTTCATTTATTTTTTTTTAATAATACTGTGAAATATTTTTTAGTACCTTTTGTGTTTGACAATAAAATAATCGTGTTCGAAAATAGGGTATCCATTCAAGCAATACGATTTATAAAAATATGTAAAATAAAACTGAAAATAGCAATGTTTAACTTACTTAACTTAAATAAGATTTTTTATATTGAGCTTCAATTATCAATTTTATGCACATGCAAAATTTATTGCTTCATACAAAGAAGAACAAAAAAAAATGTGCATAGGAAATTTTGGAATATTTCCTATTGATATAAAAGCGAATATAAATTTTGAATTTAGTCTTTATTTAATATTTATTTTAAAATATTGTATTCACATTTGATTCATGACTTGGATAACTTACGCCTAAATGTAGGCAATAATTAATGCTGTGTCATATTAAATATCAAAGGTTGAAAAAAGGTAAAGAATAAGAAAGGTAAAAGGAAAAGAATTTAATGTCTTCAAGTTTAATGAAAGTCATACCCAAAAAGTATGGCCTTTCGCATCCTTCATGATGGAATATCCCAAATGAGTGTACATGCCAACATTCTTATGTAACTGGTCATTCACTTATTAGCTGCCATTCTAGCCTTGATGCCACACGGTACGCCTTGTTGTTGTTAGCGAAGTCATTATTCGCTTCCTGTTTGCTCGTTTGTTGTTGGGACGACAGTGCGTATACATTTGGCAGTTTGCAGCAGCTGTCACTTTGTTAATTGGAAATACGGTAATGCGTCCAATCCAATCATGCGTCGGCGCCATCATTCGTCAATTGAGGGATTTACATCAACCATGCCACACTGTCCACTAGTAAATGCACATATATACAACAGTATATTTGTAGGTATATTCGGGTAATCACCTGCGATGTGTGTTGGTGCCGAGTCGGATGGTTTTCTTGGTTTATACTGTTGAAGGCAAGTATTCATCGCTTGGCAAAACTCACCTCTTCATTTGATTGCACCAACACATACAGACTCTAACATACATATATATACATTAATACATACATTTATGTTCGTATATATCCATGATACATGGCAAATGTGTTCGACTACATTGGAGGATGAGTGATTCCATAACGTATGAGTGATTTTCGCCTTCTTAATTCACAAAATCCATGAAGAATTGAGCTTTATTCAACGCACATATATACACGTACCTGCCTCATCTATTTGTACAAAAGGGTGTATTCACCCTACTAACTTATTTATTCTCGCACACACACATGCATGTGCTCCGCAACTTTCAGCTATTTAGCGGGAATAGCTGTTGCCCAAATGCCACACGCATTGGCAAGCAGGTGAGTAAGCAGTGCGGAAGCCATTTGTTTAAGTCAACTAAAGTGGATGTAAGCATGTTTGCACTAGTAGGTGTGTGAGTGTGTGCGTGCAAGTGCGTCAGTGTTGAAAGATGAAATCAGTGAAACGCAAACAAACCTTAAAGCAAAGCGCAGCCATGCGGCACATACGCAGACGTCTTGAGAGCCTGCTGCAATAATGAAAGCAATATCCTGCAGTGAAAGTGGCAGCGGCCGCGGTGGGAACAACAAGCGGACATTTTCGGGGGAAGCGCATTCAAAGCAAACCAACGAGAAGTAAATGGCAAAACATTCCTGTAGCTCACTCATTTTTATGTGTTGTTATACTCTTTTGAAATGTTTTTGTTTCTTTGTGTGGCAAATCGGAAATATAGGTTGTTGTTCTTTTCAGAGTGGAAAAGCGTGTTCCTGTCTTAAGAAATCAAAGCTTTGAAATTTTTAGCCAAGTAGAAACACACCTGATATGAACATTGGTTTAAGGCCCACAAAGTTTGCAATTTATTGAACTTATACTCTTACTTAACATTACTCCATTTTATGCAGCGAAGTCGAGGAATGTTGTATCCACTCCACTCCAAATGAAATTCCTTTCTAAATTGAGACATTTTTAATAAATTGATACAACAACCGAATCCACTGTTTTGACTGTTCCCTAAACTCTGGTATATTTAGTTGGATTCATGACTAATCTATTCTTTGGAAATAGCGCAGTGTCTCAATTGGGTCTCTTAAAGTAGTTAAAGTTGCACTTATGGTCCAGTATAAGCCTTTCGTGGATCATATCAAGTGGAGTCTTTTTGTTGTCAAGATACCGATGATTAGTTGAGACGATTGTGATTCAAGATATATTTGATCTATGAGAAGTATTCAGTATTCAGTATTTAAGTATCATTACATACAAAGTGTGGGTCTAAATTAACCGTGGTAAATATTAGCTAATTAGTATAAGGTATTGTCTTCACCCTGATTTGAACCCTCCATTTGTAGGGTTAAAACGGAGTGAGCGATTGCTTTTCCGTTATGTTTGGGATCTGGTTATTTTCAACAAATTTCGTTACGAATTCGAAGCTTATGGAAATACTTATAAAGTTTTAATCCATCGCAGAGTGAACTCAATGAGAGCCTAAAAAGTAAGTTTTGAAAGGTTCACTTAAAATCAGTTTTAAATCTGGGGAGGATACCGAAGTGAAAGAGTCGTAAATTGTTAAATATATTACTTATAAATATTTAAGTAAGCTTAAATTCATCAATCCCGTTACTGTTGCACACTACTTCGCTCTTGAAAAAGCCAGTGCTGTCTGTGATTGGCATGCGTCTGAGTCGCTCACTGGTCGTTTGCGGAAAATCAGCAAATATTTTATTTTTGCAACAGCAGCAAAACTTAAATTATGTTAATACGCATAAGAACATACAAAAACAAGAATAACGAATGAGATTACTTAGCGCTAAAGGGACGGCGCTGAAATAACAATTGTTAAGCGCAGCAACAAAAAGGCGAAACGCCAAGAAATTTCATCTACCAATGAACGTCGCCCCCTACCCGTCGACTGTCGTACCGCTCATAACTTTCGAACGACCGTTGTCCGCCGCTTACGAGCTGGTCAAACAACAATAAACAAATTAACAACCAAAGCAGCCACAATAAAATGCAGAATTGGGACGAACAAGCAACAATAAACAACAACAACAGCAGCAATGTTATATTTATACAATGTTATGGACCACAACTGTCGAGACAGGCGTGTTGCACGGTGAGTATGGGTGTGGACGCTTGGACGATGCTGCGTTGCCTGTGCGTTAGTGCGTTAGTATATGTGTGCGGTGGATTGCGCAAAGTGATTAACTTTAAATATTTTAATTTTGTGCACAATAATAAACAAGCTGACAAGCAACAACAACAGTAATATCAACAGCAACGAGTAATAACCACAAACAGTGCATGTAAGCTTTGAAGCAATCGACACAGCCATGGCGACAACGACACAAAAACAATCAGCAGAAACATTAACAACAACAAACACACACACACACACACACACACACACACACAGGCACACGAAGTAAATAACCGTAACAAATGAAACAACATGATTACCTGTGTACGTGTTAAGCCTATGTCGATGTGTTGTTGCTCTCCATTTTGGTTATTTTTGTTTCTCTTTATTCGCAGTTACGTCCATTGCAGGCAAAAAGTCAACAACACAAAATTATCAATTCCAATTCCAAGTTTTGAATATTCTGTTTGCTATTGTTGCATTTGCATTTGTGTGCGTGCACAAATGACTGCGTGAAAATGGCGAACGTGCGTGCACGTACGAAGTGCAATTGCAGCTGGAATGAAGGAGTGTAACAGCCATAAAAATGGAAAAACAGTATTTGCAGCAAGCGGTAAGAGGAGCTAAAGCACAGGTTCACATCAAAAGTACAGACAAGAGAGGTCAGTTCCCACAAAGGTTGAGTTTATGTACCCTAGTTGGACCGGATTTAGTTAGAACAGCAATTAGGGAAGTAATTTTTGATGTGCTAATTCTATGCCAATGAAGGACTAACCACAAAAAGGTCTAAATTTTAATTCTAGAAAATTACCACATCTCATTCTGAGACTGAGTTTCTCTTTAAAAGTCGGGCTCATTCCAAGAGGTTTTAGTCAAAGTTTAGGAGAAATATTTTTCAAATAAATTATATTTCCGTTACTATAATTTTCCAAGCCGTTTCATGATCCAGCGCATATCAGGTGGAGCTGGAAAGTATACTAAGGCAATCTTAGCCGCTGGGTTGTTATTCGAAGAAAACAGTTGTGAGAGAGATGCGAGTATCGACTTGCTCTTATCTCAGAGTTGTCTATCTCAATGAGCAGACGATATGAGAAATGTCTATATCTCTGAATTATCGGCCTTGAACAGATGCGGGTTGATGTGCGTAAGCCGGAAAGTATATTTTGAGGAGTTCAGTCATAATATCCCAGAAAAAGACTTTCGATATTGACGCAAGCGAGCCCTTACATACCTACCTGGAAGCTAGCACTCAAAGGCTGGATCTCTAAAGAGATCCACTTATGAAAAAATTCACTTTCCTTAGTGCTTTTGAAACAATAATTCGCCTGAGCCTACGGGAAAAAGATCTCGATGTTAAATGGTAACAGTTTGGCAGGGGTTACCCATTGTCAGAATATTTCCCGATAAAAGATTTGAGGGATAATCGGAAAATACGTGTTCTCCGGATACTTCCGAATGGGAAACTGAAGTACTAACGCCACACCTATTCCCGTCCCGTCCCGTTAAAAGTCCGAGGAGATCGTATAATCGTGGTTGATGTATTTATCTTGGAGAGCCAATTAATACTAAGGGAAACCTCCAGCAAAATTTTTTCCGCTTTCAAGAGTGAAAATCGACGGGAAAGTGACGAGATACGCTTGCAAAATTAAAATTTATTATCAATTTGTTGCAAATTCGATTTTCCCCCAGCTTTTATGTTTCTATTTATGTTTTCTGTTGTTGTAACCGTAGCCACTCTTAAGTCTGTTTGCACAAGCAGAGCAAATACGCGAGGATTGAGCTTTGTATGGGGAAGCGGAGAAGTGAGCAACATTGTGGGCGGAAATGAATATTAACTGCGTGACACTCTTCACTTTGTGCTGAATACTCGAGGTATTTGTTGCTGTTGTTGTTGTTTTATTATAATACTACTTTATTTCAATAATTCGTATGCACAACACCGCTAAGCGGAAGTTATTTAAATCCATTAGAAGTACACAGTCGCACTGTCGAGAGGGCAAAAGCACCAACAGCAATAAGCCAACCTATACGCCAACAACAACAATAATCGGTAATCGTTAGTGGAAAGTACTTTAAACTCGTATAAATTAAGGATTAACAGAACTCCTCGAAAACAGCTAAGATTCACGCATCCTTGGATTTCATTTTCCTTGGCCAGGATGCGTCTTCTCCCCTTGTCTCCTCTGGTATTTGCTATTGGTGGTCTCCAATATAATGGCATTCTGACTCATTCACCTATACACTATATGCTAGAAGGCAGAAGAAAGCAAATAATCATGAGAAAGAGAGAATATAAAAGATGCTAGCTGCAGCAGGCCAAGCCTCCGGATACTCGTGTGAGTGTAACTAGGGGCAGCGAGGGGCTTTGAGAACTTCGCAGTGTGACTAAAGCGAAATGTTTGATTGGGAAAATATTCAAATCACTCAGTGGGTGGCTGAAGCTACCGAATGCTCTGATGTACACACATACATATACACAGAAAGGTCACCTAGTCGCTTCTTCTTATGGCACGTATAAGACCACTTGGGCGGGAAAGAGTCTTATTTGGGGTGCTCCTCTGTCCGTTAGCTAAAACAAAATGAAATCATTGTAATTTACCATGGCTCTTTCCTTGCCGTTTTTAAGCAATTTTCGGACGACATGGATTAAAATGTATGTATGTATGTTTGCGTTGCGCAGTGTGGCAAGTGTGTTGGTTGCACAAGGAACTTTTCAAATGTATGTATGTGTTTATATTTAAAAAAAAATTTAGATATTTTTCCATACACTACACTTTGTTCACTGCTCGGAGATACCTTTTGACTGGCACGCACGGCGAGTGTTCGGCGTTTTGGAGGGAATTAATCTATTTGCGCTTCATCGAGCGAATCGTTTTAAAAATTAATTACCGTTACTAAACGAAGTGGCCATAAATATTGTGGGGCTTATTATAGTAAATATATGAGTGGCTGCCGCAATAAGAACCATGGCAGGTATATATGTATATAAGTATTCTTTCGAAGAGAAATATTGTACTTCAGAGTTGCCACGTAAAATTACAATTTTCTATTTATTGGCCTGTCGAAATCAGTGCTTTATATAAAATACATTTCAAGAACTTTATTAAAACTATCTATTTTTAAAATAAATCAAAGTCACTGTTATAATAATTTCATTTAGTATACTATATGAATAATTAGGTAAATTTGGCAATTTTTACAAAACAGAATTGTCACAGGTATTAAATTAAAATAACTTCTTAACTAAATATACAATGTTTCTAGCTATACTTAAATTAAAAAAAACTGTGAAGACATCGAAAAATGTATGAATAAAATAGATAAATATTTAAATAGTGCTGCCACCAGAGTTCTATCATTACTCCCATACTTTGGAATACTTATAATTTGGCAAAAATTGTTTTAAGCGAACATCATAACATTAATAAAGTTTATTTATCGAAAATTTTTAATTAGCAAAAATATACGGTAACGCCTCAATATTTGCCACCTAGTTATGATTTTGATAAATTTTTCCAAGTTGCAAATTAATATTAAATAATTTAATATCGAATTATATCTAATATATTTGTATTGATGTTTTTTAATTTTTATTGTAAGATTACAAAATTGCATTAGTTTGTAAGTCATAAACTTAAACTGAACATTTACCTAGTTTGAAGTTAATGATAGCGATTATTGGATAAATATTTATACAAGGGTTGTCAAGTCAATTATTTGGAGCAGATAGTTAAGGAAACTTTTTTTGAACTACAATAATTTAATTTTATTCGTAATTATTTTTATTTAACCTATTATTCATTATTATTATTTATTATTTATTATTATTAACTTATATTAAATAAATCCTGCTTTTTTTTCTATTAGCTATACTTTCTGTTTGAAGAGTGCCTTAAAAAATAAATAAATTCTATCTTACATTTTTCTCTCAAATGCATTCCATGGCGAAAATCATCTCCTTTAGTGCTGAGTGCTTCCACTTTTCCCAGCCATTACAATCATACGTGAATCTCTATGATGCAATTACCTCATATCCATCCATTCAAGTTTAATAATCCGCTTCAATGATGACCTACTAAATATTTCCAATTTAATCGGCCTATAACGGTGCCTGTGTGTGAATGTACGGTAGGTAGTTTGGCGAAAACTGAATGAATGATGAAAAGTGGATGAGAAATGAGCGCACGTTCCTCAAATTGAATTGCCCATTTGTGTGGAGCACACGTACGTGCCAACAACAACAACAACAACGACAACAACGACAACATTAACACACACACCGAAGCACACAAATATAAACGTGACTTTACGAGTATCCAATTCTTACCTTAGCTACTTCATACACACCTACCGGCATGCATACATACATACATACATTCACACACACACACATGCACAACATATTCACAGGCATATATAACACCGCATGGCACTATAAAGAATGCACTGGTTTGGCATTCTCGGCGTGAAGCAGCTTCGAAAGTTCAAACGACTGCCTGCCTGTCTATGAGGCCATTAAGGCAAAGCACACTTGGGTGCATACTTACTGACATTCATACGATTATATACCTACATACACACTTCCATATATACTTATGCCATGCTGCCGGTATGTATGTGTGTATGTGTGAACCGCTGAACGGGAATTGCACTGCTCTGTTACAAGCCATGTTATTTCAACTATGCTTTGACGAACAAACACACACGCACACGCACACACACATACACATGCGCACATACATAGCATAGATTCAAATATGCTCGAAGAACACGATATGATTATGGTATGTATGTTCAGATGTTTGGATGTGCGCTTTAGCGTTGCAATTTCAAAAATCTACAACAACAAAAGCAGAAGTAAAAATAACAAAAGCACCGTCCCAGCGAATTGGAATATTTCGATACACCGATATCCTGCTGCGTGTCGTAATCGATTTCTTTCAAGGACGACTCTTGACAGTGCCTCAGTCGGCCGGTAGCAGCTGCTCAGCGTAGCGTGTCGCAATGTGACGTTGCAAATGTGATGCATGCACGACTCAGCTGCTTTGCTTTGCTCTGCTCGGATTGGTGATTGGTTTAGTTTGCGTTTTGTTGCCAGCAACGTAAGCAGTTCATCAATTCATCTGCAACTGGAGGCACTCACTCTCACACATACACACACACACACACACAGAGACAAGTCAGCAAACGGCTTTGACTGCCTACGTGTTGCTTACGAACTCATCGACAGGAAAGCGCATGGGAAATCTCACACTGGATTTGCTACAAGGTTACCAACTATCAAGTTTTGCCGTGGGTAATAGCGCACAGTGTGACCTTTCAGTGCTATGCACAGGGTATATAATAGAATATTAAAAGTTAAGATTTTTGAAAATTAGTTTGAAGGCGGTGACTTTAATGTCTCTAAAACATTAATTCGGAAATTTAACTAAATATTAAATTTACCTTTAGGTAGGAAGAAGTGTATAGGTAATTAAACTGTGATGTTTAGGGGCTAAACTGTATGAAACAAAAACTTATCCTTGTCATCAATTAAGTGGCAATTTTTCAAAACCTCTCTACATATTTATATAAACTAAAAAAGAAAAATGTATTATTAATTAATGAGTTAGGGCCTTCAAAAAGCTCTCTCGTTTAGTCTGCGTGTTACAAAAAATATCTGCGAATTGACTTGTGAGGAAGTATTAGTTATCTCGTGTTTTACTTCAACTGGCTAAAATGATCTTTCCTTCCCTGTTTTTGAGCTTTCGGCCTAGATTTTCGTACTGTCAAAACTTGTTTCATTGCTGCGATTCATTAAATTCTATTGACCGTCTGCCGAATAGTAACTTTCTAATAATTTGTGGGACGTAAGACGTTCTTCGATGATTTTCTTATCATAGATAGGTTTTACCTCAAAGAACACTCTTCTTCAAGTAGACAAATTTTTTACACGGAACGATAAATATTACAGGGAATTCACGAATAAAATGGTGTGAATAATATCTCAGATTATTCCGAGATATTACTTACCCTTACTTATGTTACTTATATATATGTATATTACTATGATCCTTTTACATCCCTCGCGGCCCTGTTTCGAGGCCAGTTGTACAAAATTTCGATGGAAAAAATGTTCCTTTTCAGTTTCTGCGAAGTAAGTAAGTAAGAAAAGAACTCTCTATTAGATCCTTTTCCAAAGTTAGATACTTGTGTCACTTGTTGTGTGGGACCTAAAGTCTATTTTTATACGAGTCTAATAACGACCCCTCATGGATTTCAGAAATATCATGAACTGGGATGGATCTTCAACCTTAGGGAATACTTATTGGGTATTTCGCAACTTTCAAGGAGGAACATTATAGCTTTCAAGAATACATACGATCTGTACTGAGCGTAATAATAATTATTTATTTATTAATTTGCTTATAGTATCAAAAAACGGTAACTGATAGTGACTGATGATTCCCCTCCAACAAACAAATCCTAGAATTCAATAACATTACAGTTGAAAGCTTCTGTGATAGACGTTGAATAGTGCTCATTGAAAGCTTGTCACATCAAGCATGCCGCAGGTGTTGCCACACTGCACCACACCTTACTGGTAAGTACCAAATATGTGAAGTGTGAGCGCGTGTGGCAAGTAGTTGGCACAACTATCACATCGTTTGGAGCCACCATGGAGATGCAATAGAGCATTTCATTCACTTTCTACAACAACAACAAAAAAGAAAGAAACGACAAGAAATAAGTGTATTTATATAGGAGAAAAAAAAAACAATAAATCAACTTGGAAAAAAGTGAGATTGAAATAGAATGAGAGCGGGAAAAATTTGATACGGAAGAACAGCGCAGAATTGCATGAAAGCGGAAGGTGAAGAATGAATGAGGATAAGATGACGATACAGAAGATAATCGACTACCTTCGCAACAGCTCGGCGACGAAGGTGTCAAACTTATCCAATAAATGTAATGAAGTTAAACAGCAGTGGTGAGCAGACAGAGCGGCGCCGGGCAACTGAACAAGTGACGGAGGCAGCGCGGAGATCCGCTTTCATGGGCAGGACAGCAGGCGGTTAAGGCGCACATTTGCAGGCAATGTAGCTGTTGACAGTGCCAACACGCCTCTTGTTGACATGGCACTGGCGTTACGGCTGTTGTTGTTGACGATTGTTGTTGTTGTTGCCACTGTTGTTGTTGATATTTACTTGTCTTGATGGCGAATGATGCGTTGACAAACGTGGAGCCGACGCTACGACAAGACTGTAGCACCGAGCCGAGTTGTTGCCACACACTCTTGTAGTTGTTGTTGCTTGCAAATAAGTAAGAATTCTGTACTTTATTTTTTAAACACATAGTTCAAGCTTAAGTAAAAGACCTTGTATGCTTATGTAAAAGCGCTTTGCACACACACATACATACGTATTTACTTAAGTGAGCATATATTTACTTAGAAAGTACATATGTTTGTACATTTGCCTAAGTTGCAAATTGAAAGAAACGAGCACGCGACTTTAAAATGTCATGTAGTTGATTTCGCATTATGCATGCAGCACAAATACAATGAGAATTTTTAAGACGCATCCACATGATAACAACACTTACGTAAAACTTGTTGTCGTTGTTGTTGCTTTGTTAGTATTTAAATCTTTTTTTTTTTTTTTGAGGATTTTGAGGATTTTGAGTTGTTGTGCTCTGCACTTGTGCTATGACTTTCCTTAGCGTCAAAATTTCGAAGAGTGGGTGAAAAATTCCTGCGATAAGCTCAAAAAATTCTCACTGAGTCTTGAATTTTAAGTAGAGCAAGTTGACATACAAATGACAAACGTACAAGTGTGCATAATGTATGCATTAAAAATCAGATTTGACGCTCAGCTTGGCATTAAGGATAGGGGCTACATATTTTACCGGCGCCGCAGCAGCGAAGAATTATGAATTCTTTAATTTCAAAACTTTTGTAAGACCTTACTTTCTGCTTTTTTTAAATTTATATAATGAAAGTATATTTTACTTAAGCATACAAGTGTGTACTTAAGTAGGTATTGAAGTTACTCTGAGCCGATTTGTATGAAAGCGCCATTGAGGCACGTGTTCTTGTAATAAATCCGTTGAATTGTTTTTGATATTTTGTTTTAAACATTCGTCTCCTGGCGCCAAAATTGCTTAAGTACAGCGACTAAGTATGATAAATATGCTTGCGTGACCTACTTACGTACTTAAATGCGAAAGCAAAAGGAATAAAATAGAATGTGATTTAGTATGATATAGATGATGATGTTTAGTGTTGTTGTTCGAAAAACAATAAATTTTGTTTTTTACAATGAATTTTTGAGATTTCCAACACAAAAAATTAGCTCACAACCAATAAGATATTCAAGCCGATAGAGTTGATATTTTCTATATAACAGTAAAATCTATGCTTTGTGAATTTATGAAACACCCAAGTTTTCGTAGAGAGAGCTGAAAGAACAAAATTTTTCCCTTACTTTAAAATTTCCTTTAGTATTAAAAGAAAAATAATGGCTATTCTACTACCGTCCATAACAAGTTTGCAAATTTTAATTAATCACCTTGAAAACGATGTTAAAGTTTTGTATTATAAAAGTGTTAGGGTTAAATTAATGAGATGATATTTCTGCGATTAAAAACTTTTGCAAAGTACTTGTACTTTTGCAGTCTACTTCGTTGTCACTTATACTGAAAAGATTATTCTAGAGAAGGGTTCTTAGAATATTTTTGTAATTTTAAGGATAATTTAATTAAGAATAGCGGATTTATGGGATACTTACTCGAAACGGCATTTAACATCGCACTCTTAAAAATTGTGATCTTGAGTGCTTTAATGTTTACATTTTGCTAAAAAAAAAATTAGCACAATTTCACTCGCTTGAACATGTGAATACAGATGCGTATATTTATAACTGCGATACGAGCAATTATCGCCGCTCTGTTTAATTTTATTCTGGGGACACATTTTCGTCCATATGAAGAAATAAAAATTAAAAAAAAAAACAATCTATCCGATTCCATGACACAAGGCAATTTGTCGCAGAGTATTTCAAACTGCTGCTACAACAACATCAACAGCAAAACAACAAGTGATTGCCAATTTCACGCGGAGAAAAAATATTTGCAAGCCTTGATCATTTATTTCGTAATATGATGGCCATACCGAATATTTATTTACCACTCGTATATAAACATACACACATGCATACATGTTCACATACATATATTTTTTGTATTCACACTGCGTGCGTGGTTTTGTTTGTGTGTACTTTGTTTGCTGTTGTTGTCAATATTTTCGGTAAAATGAAGAACACTGCCATTTGACGCCATTCATTGTTTTTGTTGTTGTTGTTGTTGCCTTTATGTTTGCTCATGTCCAAAAGGGTCGAATTGGATTTTATATGACGAGTGTGCTGATTGTGCTACACTCACATGTACTGGTATGTTGTTGTTGTTGTTGTTGTTGTTGTTACTGCCTTGGCGTTGTTGTTGCAACATCCATAACACGACTGATTTATATTTATTAACACCAATTTCGCACTATGACAATCGACATATTCGGGATCAATTTGGTCATTTGGTGTTCTTGTCCATGTTTTTGTTGTTGCTCCTATATTTGTTGCACTGCTGTGGCACCAGAGAGCAAAGCAGTTTCACTTACACATGTATCGACATATGTACGCATGTTGTTTGCTCCCCATGGTTGTTGTTATGATGTTTTGCGTGCTGTTGTATACCATGTTGTTTGTTGTTGGCCGTAAATTTGCGCTGTGACAGCAACAACAACAGCAAATAGCGACAGCATTAGCCAATAAAGTAATAAAGCGAGTTAAGTGCGGCACACACACACATTCAGTTGGTTATGTATTTGTGGTATGCGAGCGGGTACATGTGTGTTGTGTGTGTGTGTGGGTGGGGCATAGTGAGCACCATAGTAGCAACACTAACAACAATAACTTCAACGACAATAACATGACACTGACAGTTTATTTATCGCCGGACGAAAGCGAAAAATGTTGAAATTGTTTTAATTTCGGTCAATAATGTCGATATCAGTGTCAGTGTGGTGAAACATAGAGCCGACATGTGCGGCAATGAATTGGCAGTGTAGCGAAATGGCACAGGAAGAAACACACAAATGGCGGGTAGTGCCAATGCCACGAACCGCAGCTGACAACTATCAGCAAAAATTTTCCACCCAATAGAGGGTGTTTGAGAGGGGTATGTGGGGTAGTGTTCAGTGCTCGCCAGGGAAACGGCAATATGACAGACAGACATTAATACAAATAAACAACAATAACAACACTCGAGGCTAGTTAGTTCATTGTGCTTAAGGGCAAGTGGCAAGTAATGGATATGTGCTTAAGTTTTTAGAGGGAGGGGGCGAAAGAAATCATTTCCCAACTACAGCTCAGCAATGGCGACGACCCGAGATCACCAGCGCAACTGCCACCACCACTAAACAAGCAAGCAAGTAGCACTTAGGAAAATAAATATTAACTTTCGGAGGAAATTACCTCTGACGACTAGTTTTTGTCGTATTGGGGTTGTCCAACTAGTGCCCGTTAGGTAAAGTGACATGAGCGAAAGGAATTTTTTATTTGCTTTTGGTTTAAATAACAATAGTGTATATACCAATAAGAGCTGAAAACATAAAATACAATATTAAATAATAGAATTTTTTTTAATATTATTTTTGGAGTTTTATTTGATTTTATGTATCACCTTTTTGTTTTGGTTAAATATTTACTTAAACCTTATTGAATAATTCCTTAGTTTTAATTTCAAATTTAATGTGAAAAAAATTAATATAAAATCAAAATTTGAAAAAAAGCTTAATATAATGGCAAAGTCAAAATATAAAAATAAATTAAATCGTACAGTTTTCATATGTTGTGCAATTCTTTGGCATTTATAAAAATTTTTTTACTATTTTTTTACTTCAATGTTTAGCAAATTTTCTATCTTTAATGTAAAAGCATTTTAATAAGTCTAATTTGTATTTAAAAAATTGTTTTTAAGAAAGAAATATATTAGTTCCGAAAAAAAGAGAATAAAAATTTTTCAAAATAAGTGTATGAACTCTTGGACTACCATGTACTTACTTATACTTCGCAGCTGGCAGTTTATTTTATTAATCTTTTAACGTCTGGATCAATTTTGATGTCGTTTGTGATGAGGTTTTTTATTTGGTTGTTCAAAATTATCGAAATGATCCGAAGAAAGTTTCTACCAGTTCATTCTTCGACTAATTGTGGAGTTAAATATTGGATGTCCCACGAAGGACACACACAATAAGCCATCTGATTCATTACATGCCTAGTCATTTACCGTGATTCCTTAGTACTGGCTCTGCCGTTTAAAAAGGAGCTTTCTTTTTTGTTAAATAACCGTAACTTCCACCTCAAATCGGACTTCGATCACTTGTGGTTACGAATTACCCCGCAACACGGAATCATCACGCAAATATAAGCTCACCTTAAGCACTATTATATTTTGGAGCTTTTCAAGTTAAAAACAGAGTTTATTAAACATAAATTCACAAACTCGAGTTTATGACGCAAGCTGCTTAAACTTTAAATGTAGACTTCTGAATTGTTTTTTGGATAAGAAGAATGGTAAACCGGGATTTGAAAGAAAAAAAGAAATTACTTTCAGACCTACTTTTACGTTATGTTGGACAGCTTTCACTACTCATGAAATAGACGAAAGCGATACAAGAATTTTAAACAAATCACACGATTTCCTTCAATGAATTCATTCATTCATTCATTCATTTGATACTTTCTTAAATTTAACTTAATGCCCTCCATTTGTTGTTTTCTGTGCAACTAACCTAAAGTTTAATCCAACTACAAACATTTTTACTACCTTCCCCTCCTGTAAGGTCATTTGTCGCAACTAATGCAAGTGATTTGATGACGCAGAGTGATGTGAGTTACATATCTACACTATACGTATGTACACGCTTATTTGCCCATGTGGACATTAGAAGGGTGTCAGGCTGCTTTGTGCTTAGTACTGAGCGAGTAGGAGCAGCAGCTGACATATGTAATAATTCAATTGTGCGAACGACTATTAAATAAGATTGATGACAAGCATGAAGCACTCAACGGCTGCGCTTTCCTACAAGTGACTAACACTCCCGCAATGCCTGGGCCGCGTGTTTAGTACATTATAACGGTGTAGCTATTCGAAAATATTATGTATTTCGTACAAGCTATGTGGGTTTTTGGCGCTTTGATAGTAAACGCTGTTAAAAGTACTCATACTTGCAGATGTGTGATTGTGTGAGCTGTTCACAATACTCTTCACTGGCAGCCGCTGTGTCGCCTATCATTTTCATAGACTTGCTAACTGCTACTTTCGATTTCTCATGTGGGTGCGTATGTGTGTTTATTTGTGTATGTGTACTTGTATCTGTTGCCATATTTACGGCTGACAGGAAGCAAGTGGCTGCTGGAGTTTTTACCCATCAGTACTACAGTTACATATTTCAGAAATGGTTTATTAGGGTGTTATTATATGTTTGCTACATAAAGTTAGTAAACAAATTATTACTATTGTACTAAAACTGATCAATATTACATATTTGTAATAGTTGCAAAGATTATGGCTGGGTAAATATCAAAAAAAAAAGGTTTTCTTTAGTATGTTACTAGTACGTTTTTATATAATAAATTTCATAAACTTATGTAATTTCTATTAAAATATGTTTAATTTTTTCAGAAAATAATAAGCAAATAAATATGTAAAAAATTTCTCCGAATCAAACGACCCACCCTAACACTGGCGAATCGTTTATATTCGGCAGTCTTCATCTTGTGTTTGTCTTAAATGTCAAATAAATCTTATGTCAAATGAAAAATGATTTGACATTTGGCTATTAATACAATGTTTTCAAACAAGAAACAAGAAACAAGAAAAGGTATAGCAAAAACAAGAACCAAAACACGTACAACAACAACGTACTACATGTCCCGTCGCTGTGCACACTCGTGCGCTTGTGTATTTATTATCGTGCCACCATGGCGTATACGTGTCCAGCAGACGATAGCCAAACATTCACCAATACCAAGGCACATATAATCGCCAAAACAGTGCGCTAAGTCCACAAAGCTTGTAGTGGCGAAAAGCGCGCAAGGGCGCGCGGACAAATTTTAATGTCCCACTGGTTGGGCGTGAAAAGTAATTAGCAGGTTGTTAAGCGCTGAAATAGATTTTAATTTACATTTACATTATCTGCCTGTCATCGGAGATTTCTACAAATTATGACGCACTTTGCGATAGTTAGACAGGCCATAATTATTTACATTGCCTTCGGAGGGCAAAGCTTTTTTTTTAATGAATGAAATTTGAATGTGTGTTTGTATGTATTGAGGCACGTAGGCCTTTAAAAGCTTTTAATTTAGCTGACTTCGAAAGGAATGTAGACTGCTTAAGTTGTGACTGAACGTTTTCATTAAATAGCAACAAAGTTCTTCATTTAACGATGAGTAAGTGAAGACAGAGTGAAGAGGACTTCGTCAATTAAAAATTAATGGTCTTAGTGTCTAAAATGCGCCTCTTAATATAATTTTAATGTAAAAGATATTTATTTGAATCAACTTTGAATAGATTTTGAATTATTTCATAAAACAAACTTTTCAGAATATGATTTGAAAAGCTTTTCTAAAGCGAAAGGACGAATCAGAATCTTATTATGTTTTTGTCGATTTTTGACAGAAATCCTTGGTATTCAAAATTCGGTATTGCTAAATGTTATAGTCTCAAATAATAATTGTAGAGGTTTGAAAAATGATGGTGTTATAGTGTTAATAGTGAAACTGTTTTATATATATATTTTTTAGAAATTAATAAAAACTTTCTTTATTATAATTTAGGACCTCAAAAAGGGCTTCAATAATGCTATTTACTTATCATCAAACAAAAGATAAGAATTCAACAAAATATTCTTAATTTTTTAATTTTGTCACTTTCATTTAGTCCATTTGTTCCAGACGTGGTATATTTTTTATGGAAGATTATTACTAATTTCGCTTTCCTCCAATTTCAGGTCACATGTCAAGGATCTTTTATGAATTACTCGCTGAGTTATTTACCTGAATTATATAGAGTAAAGAACAAATAACAGTGTATCACAAGAATTTCTGAGAATCTGTACTTATTCCTTCTTAAATTGCTTACCGACTGCAGTAAAATACGAAAAGTATACCAAGTTTATTCATCCTTTTATTCATCACCGTATTAGAATTAGATTGCACGTATTAGAACATAGAAAGTTGTTGCATTTTTCTAATTGTTAAGGTCAAGAATTTTCAACAACCGACCGAATTATCAAAATTCAATTCATGATTTCATTTAATTTACAGCACAAGCAAAGAAAACAATTAAAATGAATGCTTTTTGGAATTCAAAGCTTTCGACCTGCGGTTAAGACCTTTTAAATTAAACTTTTGATGAAAGTATTCGGTTTAGAAAATTCTACAATAGAAATTTAAGTAAATATATATTAATGACTGCCCTAGTCCTGCTCATTTCTTGTGCTAAATTTTAAAAATAATAATTAACCTTTTTTACGTTTTTGCTATTAGCGGGGCTCGTTCGTCTAACCAAATAATTAATGGAAATTCGTTATAAAAAGTATAATTTGAGACATACTATTCTTAATATTTGGCTTTTTAGAAAATATTTCTGCTTTTACTTACTGGCAACTTTCTTTTAACACTTGAAGCTTTTCATTCATTTTCAAAAGAACCTTTCGAAGCTTTTAGCTTTTGGCGAAAACATTTTATTTCATATTTACATTATACACTAAAAAAACATTGTACTATGTTCAATAATGTTTGCATGTTGTTATGAAGTTGGAGCTTTAAGCATAAAACATACATATAGAATTCTTCGCTGCTTCGCAAAAATTTATCAAAAATTGTGAAATGATGGCCATACCAGCATCCTAAGTCACAGAACTGAATACATTTTCAAGTTTTTTATATGTGTAAAAACTTTCATTTTATCAGAGATTTCTATTATGAGCGCAAACCTTCCGCAATCCGTTTTTTAACTCACCCTTTCTCGGAAATTTAAGAAATTTGTTGCATTTAGATATCCCACAAACTTTATTTGACACGTCGTCGCACTCATGACACACAAACATCCATTTGAGCGGTGACAAAATCGCACAAAACTTATCGCCATGCCATCAACTAATCCATAGTCCAATAGATATTATCCTTCCAGCACAGCACCAAGGCAGGAGGAGATGAGAATTGATTGACGTTTACAAAACGTATACAAATAAATACATATTTGACAGATACACGCATCTATATACACATGTAAAAATAGATCAATATTGAAGGTTAATGTGTCATACCTAAGTAGGAAATGCAGGCAGATTACTCATACGCCGCAGTGACTCCATCGTAGAGCATCTAAGTGAACGCCTTAACAAAATGGCGATAAAGAATTTATAAAAAAGTAAGTGAATAACTTGAGACACTATCGCTCAGCGGATGCGATAATGCGAGTACATTAGCAGGGAGGGGGGTAAGTGTACGCCTACAATTTACAAGGGGCTGCTAATATGAGCGATGAGCTTATTTCGGTTGTGCGAGCATAACTTTGATATGTATAAATTTGTTCGATTGGCATTAGGTCGCTACTACCGATTTTTATCATGTTATATTGTTTGTTATTGTAATTGCAAATGCTTTGTGCGTGTGTGTTTGTGAGATGTGAGATGTGGCATATAAGTATTTTATTAATATACACAAACACTTATACTGCCACATCCACATCTTGTCACTGTAACTTACCAGTTACAACTACAAATTTATTGTAAAAACTATTATAAGTTTCTCTGCTTTGTTATTGTAGTGCCATGGTTAAGTCACTCGAACTTAGACAATCCCTTCAACGAGAGCTTAAAGCGAGTAGCTAACATATATGAATATAATATATAATACAAATGATAAAGCTTGTCTGGATATACACATATAGATATGTGGGTATATGTATGTACAATAACAACAACAACAGCAGAAGATAAATACCACGCTTAGCTGCTGTACACGCTATCTAAGCCACTGCAGCCCTAAGTAATGCCACCACACTGACGCTAAGCAACACATATGATAACGGTACTATTTGCTTGTTGTTGCTGTTACTATTGCTGCTGCTGCTGCACCAATAGTGTTTGTTGGCCACTTAATCCGAAGCGTGTTTTATCTATTTGTGCCAACAACGCACACACTGCCAGTGCTGAGTGGACATTGATTGTCATGTCATAGCGCCAGTGAACACGCTGCTATGCACTGACCATTTCCCGTTGCAAGGGAATAGCCGAGTCACGTAGCATGGCTGCATATGCCACCATATCCCACCGCCCCGACCGCTTGTACGCTCTTGAGTCTCACGCAAACACTTTTCATCCGTTTAAGTGCGATTTCTTTAAAATGATGAATGACAGTTGGCAATTGGTGTGAAATGAAGACACCAAAAACAAACACATACACAAACACAAACTAACAAATACTCATACATATATAGAAATATATCTAGGATGCAGAGTGGGTTGCTTGTGTGTGTTGATGATATATATAAGTATGTATGAGTATGTGTGTGTACCGTTATGTGCACTAAAATGACGTTTAATACCGCCATAATCCCACAGCAACAACGCTGTCAATTTGAAGTTATGAGCTGCCTCATCCTCCATGCATCTTCTATTTACTACACACACACACACACACACATACTTACAAATTCATCCGCAAACGCTTGACCATTGAGAAAGGATGACCATGTGTGTTGGCTTTGATGGATAGACAAAAATGCTTGTACGCTTTACTGCTGGCAGCGTTTATCTGCTCGAGTTTTTATTTGAAGCTGTCTTTCGTTGTGCACGACTTAAGCACATTTGAGTTTAATGAATGAAGCCAATAAAACAAATACATGTAGGATACGTGGATAAAATGCGTGAAGGAAAGACGCGGAAAAATTAAATGTTGGTCATTTAAGAATACCTAAAATTTGTTAAATTAATGCTGCCACAAGATGTAGCAAATTCTTACAGATAGGCGAAAAAGGCGATTGCGAGATGAAAGTAGAATGAAAACTAAGAAATAGAAGAGCGGATCTGGGTGATACTTCCTGGGAATGAAAAACGAATTGTCGGAACTTGATTATTATTAAGCTGCCCAAGTAAATTATATTCTCGCTGAGTACACTGCACTAAGATTGGAGGCTGCTATGATTTTTAATATTATTAAGGGTCTATAATTAATGCATGGTCGAGTATTTTTCGGAAATTTTTCGAATGTTTTTCCTATCCTTAAAAGACTACCATACCTTTCCTATCCTAAGGCACTCAATAATTATCTCTAGTAAGTAGACCACAAAAAAAATGCTTCTTTGGAAATTCTATGTAACTTTGTTATTTGCTCCATTCATGTACTCCTATCATCTTCTGCATAAGCGATTTTCCTCTTGCTCTGTCGCGGTCACCGCGAGCTGTGTGAAAGACTCCACTGCAGGTCACTGAAGCGCTTATGTCCAATTGCTTGGGAAGGTATAGCAAAAATATTTTTGACCACCATTTTTTAAATACAGGGTTACCAAATTCTAATTATCTGTTTGCAAATAAACCAAATGTGTGATTAATGTACTGTATAAATATATTTGTAACAAGAACTCTTTTAATAATACGGTTCAGCAATTTTTTTTGGGTTACCATTTTCCTTTTTATGTAAATGTATAAGGAAATAACTATTTTGCTTTGTTATGAAGTTGTTACAAACCGAAATTTTCTGCCACGTATATACTTTTCCAATTTGGGTTACCAAATATGGGTTGCGTATTTTGTTTTTAATTTTCTAAAAAATATTGAAAACTTAATAAAAGTTTAATATTGTTGATTAAGAGTAACTAATTCAGTTAAATACTTCGTCTACAATTTATTTCAATGCATCAGAAAGGTATGTGATATCAGCAAAATATTTTCGGTCATGACCTATACAATGTTCAAAACAGGGTTGCCAATACTATTCATATTTTTGTTTTAACTTAATAAAACTTTTACATCAATTTTAGAATTCTTGTACAGACCAATTTTTGAAGAGGGTTGCCAGCCTAATTTTAGTACAACATCAATTATTACTAAAATATGAAACGGAAAAATTTTATTATTCCTTAAAACGATAAGAGGAGCCTTAAACTGTAAAGGCAAACATATTTTTAGATGTTATCAATCTGCAAGTAAAATTTGTTTTACTATTTGAGTAAACTTTGAAACTTTATGAAAATAACCAACTTTTCTTTTTGCAAAATAACACTGATTACTTAAACTAGAAATAAGACGAGAACGCCATTTTGCCATTGAAATAGTCTATAGGTAAGATACTGAATGCAATAAAAGGTAACCAATACAAATTTATTTAGTTAGCATATTAGTATATATAATAGACCAAGTAACCCTAAACTTGAAGGGAAAAAACTACTTTGAGTTTTAATTTGTATACTTTTAAAAGATGTCATTAATAGAGTTAATTATTTTTTGTTTTTTTATAAAAGTGTTTTGCGTATCCAAATATATACACCCACGAGTATATAACCTCAAATAAAAGTTGCTTCAACATTCTGAAATTTGAGAATTACATAGAAATTAAAGCGGTTTCTAGGAAAAGCACATACTACCAGGCGCATGTGTACGAGTGTGTGTGTGACATACTTTAAAGCATCTATATTCTGGAATATATGTCAAGCTGTGTGCTGTACACACATACAACATTACTACAAGTCTTCTGTCTTATAATTTCGCCGACTACCACGTTGTGTGTATTCTGTTTACACACACATACACACTCATTGAGTCTCTTACACGCTCATGAAGCGTAATTAATTGGATAACACGTGAACGTGAGTTTTCATTTTGGCGAATTGAAATTCATTGCAGGCGAAGCGTAGTTGTCAGCGACCTGTAGGAAAGCGATGTAAGCCAATACAACACAAAGTTGCCAGCAAAATGCAAGAACAAAAAATATCCAAAGAAATTCCATGGAAAGCAAAGTATAAATGAAAGACAAAGCGAACTCGCAGGCAGGGAAGCTGCAACACACTATTCATATCCTCGGCTCTGCGAAGCCAAAGCTGCTTCTTTTTCCAACTGATTTCCTCGCGCAGAAGCAGATAAGCGCGCGCGCGCTACACAAAAAGCACAAAACGGAACGCAACAAAAAGAAAATATGCAAGAAATGACATGAAACTATGTTTGCGCTTGTGTGTGTGTGTGTGTGAGCACTTGCGCTGCATACCTTGTGCTCACATACACTCACCCTTACGTGTATGTGAGATTATGTGCGTATTAGCAACTGTAACAGCTGTGTCGTGAATCAAAAGCGAAATAGAAAGCCGCCAACAAAACATACCATCCACTAATATGTATACATACTATGTGTGTGTAGGTGCATAAAAATGCGAACACACACACACACATAACCTTAAAGCTCTTAAGCATATAGCACCACAAATATGCCACAATTGGTATCAAAACGGTGAGCGCCGGCGCTCGCGTTTCCTCCGGAGTCGGAGATAAAAATTAAGTCGATGGAAATGAAAATCACGACAAATGGGCGCTCGGCGCTTGTTGGTCGAGTGCGCGTGAGACGCTGTCTATTCTCGTTTAGGAGCTCTAATCCGTATGCCACGGCATTTGCAGCAAACACTTGTGTGCTGGTGTGTGTGGTGTGGTTGTAATTACTTATGTACTCAGCTTAATCTGCTGTTGGATTTATGTAAGATAAAAATATATCCGCGAGCAGAAACTTGCTTTTAAATTGAAAATATGAAACATGGGTAAACGAGAAGTTATGAAAAGTAATGTTCCGACTAATTGAAAAGGAATTGTGTGCTTCATTATTTGAATTTGCTTGAATAATTAATTAATTATTTTTTCGAAAAATTTTCGACTTCAAAAGCATAGAGCTTACTAATTTCTCAATCTTTGTGACAGGAGGACTCTCTCGTTTAAATTTAAATGCGCTCCAGAGCGTATTCGCCAAAATTGCTAAAGGATTTTCCATCGGGGTTAAATTAGCCAGTTGCCATCGCATTTCGGACAAGTACTGAAATTCTTTTTGATCACATACGGCTGTCGCCATTGGGTTGAAAATGCTACAACAAGCACACACAATTTACATTATAACAAAATATCGTAAGTTGTAATATTGCTGCTAAGCTACAATTAAAATTTTAAGGCGATATGTGCGGTAGTCTCCAAGTACCATCGTCAACCGATTTTAATACTTTACTTTACTACTTTACTTACTGATCTAAACGCTTCGAGACTACAGCAGATTGGAGAGGAAAAACAATATTGCTTCACAATGCTACCGATAGAATACATTTTTAGAACTATAAAGTATACTTCAAGCTACAAAAATGGACCTTTGGAAAATCATAGATTAACCCTTTAAAATAATTTATCACTTTGCTGAGAAAAGCTAATCGCTGAAACTTGGCAACCTTGAGAAAATTACATTTAAATAGATTGTTTTCTTTCTCTTCATTTGCTCTTGTTTCTATTAGTTGTTATCATTTGCATCAATTTCCTTGGATTTCGCTTTACAAAATTGAACACGAAAAGGCAGTCGAACTAAAGTATGAAAGGGAAAAATGGTTTACAGCTAGTGTAAGAAAGGCAATGAAGGGTTGATGATATGTTTTTTCTTAGCTTAGTATAGCGTTGTTATATACAGATAGTACCAGTACTATGGTCTTCTTTATAGTTTAGCACCTTCTTCGAAAACAAAAAGAAACAAAATATTTTACGAGGTAATGGTGAAAAATTAGGAAAAATTAACTCTTGGCTTGACACCCTAATACATGTAGTCAGGAGGAACTTAAACTTTAATTATTACAAAGTACATTGTACAAAGTATAAAGAGGATAAATGCAACTGAGATTATCAATTTAGAACTAAAAGTGAATAGTTTTTATCTCCACCAGCCGTTCTTGTGTGTAAGACAAATTAAGTCATTAGCCAAGTGGAGTGGGTTTCCAGTTTCTAGGTGCGGTATAAACAAAAGAGAAGGAGATCTTCACGAAACATCTAGTTGAGATGTATACATTAATTATATATAAATAAAATATATATCTCTATGCAAACATTTAAAACTATATAGTCTCTGTGGAAGATACATACAGTGGAAGTACTGCTACAATGCTTAACCAAAATTGCATCAACTTGAGATTCTCATTAAATTTAAAGATAGCATTTTTAATTTGAATTTCAGTTGCAGTCTTAGAAATATATCCGCCATTAACGGGGAGAAAATAAACTAAAATGTGTTCACAACATTCTTTCCATTGTTGTCTTTTTATCAATTGTGTCAAGGCTAGCGGAAAGCTAGGGAAAAATGCGTAGTGTAAACAAAAGGCTCAGTGAAAAATTGTCTATTTTTAATGCCACTTGTACTATTTGCCATGCCCTTTGTCGCAGTCACTTAGCGCCAAGCGGCCCCTAACGCCTCTACATACAAACACGTTCATCTCAATTCGACGGCCTGGTAATAATTGCGCCAAGTGTAAACAAAACGCTCACACGCATTCGACACAATTTTTGTCTTTTTAAATCCACTCTCCAGCCACTCTGCCTGCCACTGTGTGGCGCCACGGTCTTCGCCTTGTCCGCTTGCGCTCAATAAATTGCACAGTAAACGCGCTGTTGAGCTGTAGCGCCATTGTGAGCGGCTATAAAAAATTATTTCAACATTCAAATAGGCTATTGTCCTTACAACACTTGCTTACTTGCACACTTGCACACACACACACACTTTGACACACCTGCCCGCACTCCCAATACGCCGACAGACCAAGGTCATGACACCGTTTTACCTACCGTTCCACCGGTGGCGTTGGCAGAGCTCAAAAGCTTAGCATAAAACATATTTTAAAGCTACTAACTTTATTGTTATTGTTGTGAAAAACTTTTTTCTTCATTTATTGTAGTAATGTATAATGAATTGTTGTAAGTAGTGAGCGAAAAAAGGGTTATGAACCCCGAACCACCCCCACGGGAAGTTGGTTGGGTGGCTGCGTGACATTAATTGCTGTGACGTGGTTGCTCACCTGCCGCACGCTGCCGTACACACCATTATTTTTTTAATTTAGCGGTATATAGGTGTGGGTGTGTGCTTCAAGTCGTATATGTTCTGCCCGAGCTCTGCTTTACAGCTCGTGGAGCTTCGGCTGTAATTGCGCCATAATGACGACAAACAATGGCAGGATGTGCTCGCTAGGTTTCCGCAGGTTTGAACAAAACTGCCACCCGCCTAATTATAAGCAACAAAAGAGAGGGGCACACATGCCTTGCCACCGATTGCCGTGGTGTTGGCGCTTTTGTTTTATCGCTTTTATTGCCGTCATTGTTGATGTCCTTAATGTCACTTTTTTGTTGTTGACATTTATTAGTCTCAGCACAGTCACGAGCACTGCATACGGGTTGGTTCCTTAACAATGACATTGGGCATAATAAGCGGATGATTGAGGCAGTGACCGTACGAAAAAATGTGCACTGTTTAATGGGTATGTATGTATGTAGTTCTTAACTCCAAAAGGAGCTTTCAAAAAAACGAAGCTTTACAAGTTCATATATTTTTGATAAATTGACTAGAATGAAATTGAAATTGACTTAAAGCTTGAATTTTCATCAAACAGAAGATGTTTAATATGATTCTGGAAACTTTTAGTTTAAATGTTTCCGAGTTTACCTTTAGAATATTTGAAGGGATGTGCACTTAAGAGAGCAGCGCTCCATGCTCGCATTTTAGTATTTTATTAATGTGTTTCAAAATGATTCCGAAAAATTGTTGCCAGTATAGAGTTAATCAGGTGTCTTTGAATGAATTTCATTCTTGATGAATGGTTCTCATAGGTAAAATAGTGTTATACTCCTTATCGGTGGGCATTGGGACCACAGCGCTGCTTACAAGATGTCAAGAAGCTTTCAGTGATCCAATGATCCAATTCAGGGGAATGTTTTGGTAAATCTAGAGCTTTCTGCACTGCGTTCCGTTATCCGTATCCGTTCTATTTTTGCGTTACAGGGGGGCGGTTGTTTAGTGCGGACCGCTCTTTGTAAGTGGTGACCGAGACTTTTTTATTTTTTCTTTAGAGTTAAATAAGGAATTAGTTGATGCTATTAAACGTTTCGCTCTTCGCTGGGTTGAAAGTTAAAATTAAGGAGTTAGAGTGATTTTAGGAAAGCTTCGTGCTCTCGCTTGTGATGGAATTTACAAAGGTCTTTGGAGGACGGTTGATTGATTTTGTAGACGGTTGATCGCTCCAACTTATCACAGGTACCGTGATCTACATCTGCCAAAACTAGAATTGTATAGTGCCACATGCTGCATATATTTCCGACTTCTGACAACGCCTATTGAAGATCTTTCTCGGGCTATGAAATTAGGCAACTTCAGAAATTCCAAAATTAATATACTTATATCAACACAACACAGTCCCTAGTATCAGTTCGTGTACAATAAAAATAATTTATTGGAAACTTTATATAAATTGATTATTTGTAGGCAACTTTTGACCATTACCAATTGTTTTATATATTTTTGTTCAATTCGGGAACTTTCGTTATCTATGTGGCGTAGAGATAACCCATTATTACATATTTCTTTTTCCCCATAGTCACATTGAGGGCTACAAGAATATCTTAGGGATCTAATCAGGGAGGGGATCAAGGAACGCAAATCTTAATGGCAAGGATGGGCAACATCCTGATTGCTTAAATCGGATAATAAAAGTGAATAAAAGTGGAGAGGATTGAGTCCAGGTTTAGAAGGAAAGTCTAAAATTATACAGACCTGCATTATATACATTCCGAGGGCCGCTGCCGAATGTTCACAATAAAACAAAGTAAGGAAGGGTATGAATGTAACTGAACATTTTGTACTCTCACAATTTGTGACACCCAAAGGCGGTGAAATAGTTTCAAGTGTTGACAAAACTTTATTATAAAACGTTTGGCAAATGAATTCAAAATTCATTAGTCGATAAAACCGTGAACGAGTTACAATCATATTGGCATCCCAAATACTGTAGATCATAGATTCACTTAGATCCATTACTACATTTTGCTTCGTGACGGAGATATTTATATAAAAAATAACCCAATTAACTCAAAGGAGATATATGTGATATCAACTTAACCAAAGCGGCTTAATTTATGGATATAATATGAAATATTGGTTTTATGAAGAAAAAATCAACCAGAGATTCGGAAATCCGTTATTTTTAGTTTCTGGACTATAATAATTTATATTTATACTATAAACAATTAACAACAGAGTAGCTACTCTTTTGGTATACATCAGCATAATTGTACTTGCAACACAGTAACTATTCCATTGTAGGCAAATATTTAATTAAACACAAAAGACGGGGAAACGGGGAAATGCACCACAATGTTTCACTCAATGCAAAGTCTAATCTGTTTGCATTATTAAAATGTCAATCAAATAGTTTCTCACTAACAACAAAATCGAGTGAAATGTCCTAACCATCGTGGGTTACGAAACGTTGGCCCAACTGTTCACCATACCTCACTAAGAGCAAGCACATTCACTCAAATTGTTGTTTTTGCCGTGTTTTACCTTTCATTTCATGCACACTTTTGAGGGTTCCCGACTATTTACGCTTCCTACGCACTTACAGCGACGACCTGCTGCCGCGTTGTGGCAGTTAAATGCTTGCCTCAATGATATTGCTGCCATTGAAGCTGATGCCACGATGATGATAATATCGCCACCACTCAGTTTCACTACAAGGCACATCTACATGCATACACATTTACATAAAGATACCGTTAGGAGACGAAGGTTTTGTATCAAATAGCGAGAGGCATGCAGACACACACACACACACACACATTCAAACACATTGAGCAGCAATAAAATAGCGCACAGGCGGCAATAACGTCGCGACAATAACGAGTTGTTTGCTCACTTATGGCCAGTTTCGGTGTTGACGCGAATCGCTCGCTTGAGAGTACATACCACTGTAGCATATGATATAGCGTTGAAGGTTGCATAAAGCAGTTTTTACTTCTTCCCAGTGACAGGCAGTCATAGCGGGTATATGTTATAGCGCAGCCACTAAATAAAAGTTGCAACATGTTTTACTCTCATTTTATTATTGTTGTTGTTGCAGTTTTTCAAATTAATACCGAGAGTACTCTCTACAGGGGAATGAGATTTGTAGTTACTTATTGTTTACTTTTCGTAAATGTGGCAACTCTTGCTGCGCTGTGACTAATTAGAGAATCATACGGTGGGTTGTGAGTTCGTATCCTGATATCAATAGAGTGGAATTCCATACTAATCAGAGAGTGCTCTCCACTATGCATCATTTGTAATTGTGAAGCACACGTGGTAAAAAATTTGTCAAAAGTAGGGTTGCCAACTAAACAAGAAGTCCATATTTGAAATTAAATGAACTTAAATAATAAAGAAACGCGAATCATACATGATATTATATTTTAAACAGATTGAGTTATTTAAACACCTACAAAAGTTTTTAGATAATGAGAAAATTACCAGTTGTTTTGAACAAAATGAACTGTATTTTTTGTATTTGTATTTTTGTTACAATTAATTCCTGCTAATTCTAAAATATCAATTCAGCGTTTTAGTTAACGTTTCTATAAATCGTTACAAATAATGTGCATGGAAATAGCATTGCCATATCGCTAAAAATTTCCTAACTAAATGAATAGTTTAAGTATATGAGCTACTTGGAAATTTGTACATATATGCCTTATAAACAACTTAGTATCTCGATACCCAAATAATTTCCATAAAAAATTTAAAGAATTACAAGCTTCTGTTAGGTTTACCAACCATAGGAATAATGAAAGAACATTTTGTTCTGGACTGACATATGTATAGCAATATTTTTAATTTCTGTAATGTTTGTCACTTTTATAATTTTTTCGTTAAAGTTTCTTTCAAAATACTGTAAAATAATTTGACAGCTGATTTATTTTATAAATATCATATAAAGTGTATGTAAATATATTATAAAGTGTATCTCATATTTATTTCGAATTCACTTAATTCTTTCGGAGAAATCTCGTAGTTCTATGGTCATGATTGAAATTTCAAAAATATGGTGGTCTAATTACCGTTATTTTTTTTTGGCTTTAATACGTCCATTGTAATATATTCGGAAAACGTGCCAAAGTTAATAGAATGCGGCATGAAATCTCTTTGAAAAGATTTCTAGCTATAATTAAAATCCACTCAAATTCAATTATATCTAGTTGTTTACGACACAAACGCACATGTGCAACGTTGTGCATAATCAAATAGCTCCATGTTTTAAAATGCACAAAGGCAACTCTGTTGCATACACATGAATAAAGCGGCGGCAGTGAGGAGCGGGATGAGGAGAAAAATTTTGTAGCAAAGCAAATACATCAGCGTTAATTGACTTGACTGTTACATCATTAAATTGGCAACACAAATAGCCGCCAGCTGCGAAAGTCAGCAGCTGAAAATTTCAGAAGAAAACAAAATAAATAAAAACGTAAAAATGTAAGTCGTAATAAATGAAAAGGAAAATTTGGGAGTAAAAGCATTGTAAAAAAATGCAAGGAGGGAAAGAGTGTCGCAAGAAGTCGAACAAAGGCAATGAGAAAATAAGTAAACTCAGCAAACAACAACTAGAATGAGCAATTTGTAGCGCCGGCATAAACTGCTGTGCGGCAAACTGGTGTACGCGTCACTCATACGCCCTGTGGTGCGGAATTTAAAGTGTCCACAAATTTGCTTTAAATTAAGCGTCACCCACAGAGCCGTTCAAGCAGCCGTTGCGCAGCGGCTCACTTGTGTGTCCAGCTTAATTTTTTCCATTCTGTTGGCTTGCTACGGTTCTTCCTTAACTTAATGGATATATTAAAAAAGAAGAGCTAATGGAAGAATTTAATTAAACTGCGTAAAAAGGCAACAGCAACAAAAAAATAAAAATTGTTGACCCAAAAATTAAAGTGCAAGCAAAATGTATACTGCACACACATACTTACATACATTTTAATATATACAAAAACAAATAAATTTAAGTACAAATATTACAGATAACAACAATAAAGCAACGTGCTCACTTAAATGAAATTAAAAGGCAAAAAGCGAAACCCAAGAGATGCAAATGCAGACATTGCAAAGAAAAAAAAAAACAAAACAAAAAAACAGTTAATATGAAAACAAAAATAACAGTAACAACAAGGCAGCTACATCCATCACCATCACTGCCACACAATCAACACTGCCGGCCGCAACAGTAACAGGAATGTGAATGGGCGCAACAATAAACTCCGCTGTGAGCATAATAAATCATCGTGCTACATTTCAGCATTTCGGTTGTCTGGCGAAATTGCCTCGCTCTCGGCGTCCACCCCAGCCAGAATTGCCTGCTTGCCTGCTTGCCGTTGCTGCGGCTACTTTAGCGTCGCGTCAATGATGTTGCGCTGCTCTCTAGCCTCCTGCTAACAATTGTTTATTGCTGCAGTTGTGGTAGCTAGTTTACTTTCCCCTCTGTCGTTCACCTTTTCCGTTGATTCTTTCCCCCTTTCTGTCGTTCAGCCTCCACTCTCTATCCCTCTCTCTCTGCCAGCCGTGATGGGAACAAAACACAATCAATTCGTATTTTAAAATTCATGTCGTGTATTGTATGCTCCATTTTTACTGTTATGCCATTTTCGTATTTTGTTGCTGTTATTCCATGTACATGACGAACAGTAGTTTCGCTGATTTAGTTGCTTTATTTGCTCGCTGATTCGGTCTGGTTTGTATTATAACAGTAACTGATTTGGAAATTGTCATTGTCCATGTTACAGTTAGTTGCATTTTGTGGCCAATTTTCATGAGACCGCCTATAATATATTGTACATACAAAACTGTGTAGAAATAAATTGAGTTTGTTTGGAAATACTTTGCGGCCAACAATGGTTGCCAAAAATTGCAATCACATTGTTGCTGCACTGAGTGAGTAGTATACATAGTAGTATAATAGTATTTTAAGGTTCCCTCACCTCTAAAGAAGAGATAACCCTAAGAACCACCATACAGCCGTCACATTTCCGTATGTTTTCCAACATTAGGTCACCACGTCACTTCCTGAAGTTTTGAAAAACAAAATACGATCTTTTGGCTCACCTTGATGCATGCTACTCCTGCAGTTTAGTACTTTAACCTTCTTTTTTGCCATTGTGCTGCGACTATGATTCGTCGCGCATAACGTAATTGAGCGAAAATTCTTGAATGCGATCACTTGAGGTGATCATTGGTACCATATTATTTATTTTCTAATATCAGTCGTAGGTGTATCGACTGTATTAATTGTTCCCTGTATTAAGAGTTGAGGGACTTTCGTTTTTAACAGCTTTATGATAATCTAATCAACTCCATTGACTGATTGACTCAACGAAATAAGTTATTTTAGCGATCTATAGAAAAGGTGAACCAGAGCTATTGCGATAAGGTTAACTAAACCCTTCGGTTTTAAGCAGTTAAGACGATCTTTTAAGATTTAGTTAGAACCTGCCTCCAGAAAGTTTTATAAAAAAACTGTTGAACTGCTGAAATATGCTCTTAGATGCAGATTTTCCAATGTGGCTTTCAGTAATGGAAATTGTGGTCCAATATATATAATAGAGACCAATTATCGTCCATGCCAAAAGCTTCAGCTTTGCATTGTTCTTATATATGAATATGCCCTGTCATAGAAATAGGATTTCATTGAAAACAGTAGATATTCTTCTGAAAACTTTAAAGCTTAATACATACGAGCTTTAAAGTTCAGTGGGATTTCATCAGGGTTGGTTATGCTCCAGTCTTACACTTTCCACAGGTAACGTCGGGAAATGAACGTGTTTCAACAGAAGTCGGCGTCTATACTGTATTTGTTTTAAATTTTTTGCAGATAAACTATTTCATTTCTGCTGATATCAGTATAACAGACCAGCCGAATTCGTAGGCAGCTTTACCTTTGATATTTATTAAAACTATCGACAAATCCGCAATCATTTTCTCACATCTATAATATGACCCCATTTTTTTTAAACAGTTACCCAGTTTTTGTTACTCGCTTGTTATAATTTCTGATTGATTCTCTGAGACTAGTAGGTTGCTTTATAGACTGACTGATTAACATATTATCGTCCCGACTTCGAGATTTAGCTGAGTATAAAACTGGGAGATGACTTTTTCTAGATCAACTGGAAATGCTTTACCGATTGCGACTGTCCGCTTCAGCGTTTCTCTTGTTGCTTAAATGTTTGAATTGCCTATCCAAAAGCCCTGCAAATGTCTGATTTCTCACTCCGTGGTAATATTTAAATACTCGCGTATACTTCGAATGCGCATTGGCGAGCTTAAAGCCTTATTGCTGAGTTGTTGTATGAATTCGTGGAACTTTGGCGAATGAAGACTTTGGCTCAACTTCAGCTATACACTGTTGATATAAGTAAAGACTGCAGGCAATAAGCCAATATTTATCAACCCGCCACACACTTTCACGAACACACTCTCAAACTTACAAATAAGTACATATAAATTCGACTGCCTCAGTATATACCCAGCTTTAAGCAGTAGTGGCCGCCTTGTTAACACCATATAATCTCGAAAGCGAAATCTTAATTTGACTGTCGGCGCCAGTGGAAAAAAATGCCCGCAACAACAATGAGAATGGGAAAAAGTGGCGAATAAAATGAAGAGAGAATAGAAATCCTGCCAAGCTACTTAAAACCTGCCAAGCCATTGGCTGACAGTTCGGCAGCCAAGTCGCCCACTGATAACGAAGTTGATGACAACGACAACAATAACAGCAACAGCAACATGGCCATAATCAAGTATAGTTGCAACAACAACATTAACAACTAGTAAATCCCTGAAATAAGCAGCAACAATCATTTCGCACACGCGCTCGTTCGCAGACACGCTGTCGCCGTCGTCGTAGATCCCCAGTGGGATGAAAACACAGCTTCCTGCCCGACATCCTGCTGTGCGCGCGTTCCCGCTGTGCAACAATGAATAAACACGGAGTCTTAAAATTAATCCGAAATAATTAACCAAATAACAATTTCGCAAAGTGCCGCCACCATCGCCATCGCCGCCGCCTTCGCCTGTGCTCGCGTGTCAGCAAGCTCGGGTCGAGCGCGTGCCAAATGCGTGTTCGCCGGCAGACGCCGTTACCCCCAAAGCCATTCGCCGCTGCGGCTGTTGCTTTGCAAGTAGTTGGCATGTGTAGTAGTGTTCATAGACGCTGCTAGATTTGTTTGCCCAATCCACAACCACACACACACACACACACTCAGCCGCCATTAGCTGCTAAACGTATAAATAAATTACAGAAATAGAAAAATGAAGCAAATATTTCTTCACTAATGCTAACAGTGTACAGCGTATTTGTCAATACGCGCGTCTGTGCGCAAATTGACGTTTATATTCAAACGTCGGATGGATGAATATGCTCCACTCTCCACATGTATATACGTATGTGTGTGTGTGTGTGTGTACTTGAGTGTGGAAGCAGTTAAGGAGCGCAAAATCGAAATAGTTAAGATGAGGAGCAGCAGCTGCTACTTGTGCTAATGTTTCCTTTTGATATTCAAAAATGTGAAATGTTTGAGTGCAACTTGCAACGTGGAAAAAATGGGGAAATGGAGAAATGTGGTAATGTGGAAATCGATTGAAAAAGGATAAAGCGAACTGTTTAAAGGATTGAGTGTGCACTTAACGGGGTAGTGTGGGAAAAGTGGGCGAATTATTTGGAGTACAAAAAATTTAGTACGAAATTAGCTGGAGTTGTAAGTAGTTATTTATATGAGAAAGTTTTAATTTATATTCAGCATAAAACATGCCTCAAACGAATGTTAAAATGGATAAAGATTTTGATTTTGATATTTTTCCATAGCGGCTATGCTACGTGCTACGTGCGTTTGGATGCACAACATAATTTTTAAAGAAAGACTTTTGAGAAATCCAAAAATTGTAAGGTATATCAAAGAAATATTTTTGCATGTATTAAAACTTTTATATTGGAAATCTCGTAATTTTGAGGTTTTTTGCTCGTACTATCGGATGCCGAATTTTACCTTTTGCTCTTCATTTCAATACAAAGCATACATTAATTCCAATTCGGTGTCTTTAAAATTAGAGACACAAAAGTTGAGAACCAAGACAACTTTCCGATCGAACATCGGTGATTAAACCTCGAGAGAGTATATGTAGCTTTCAGTTAGAACCTGGAAGAGAATTTTGAGCAACATTAGCTTTGATATTTCTCACAGAAAATTTTTCGTTTAATTTCAAACGAATTCCATGAATTCATATTTGCAACGCGTGCTACCAGTTCATAACTTATTGTGAATAATACCAAGGCAAACGTAACATGCAAACACAAAGCGCCTAACTTGCATCATTATTCTGACGAGTTCATGTCATTTCAATATAACAACATTCAACTCTTCGCCCATCGGTGCATTTAACTTCCAGGAATGCTGCGCTGCCTTCCTTGCCTGCTATATAAAAGTATATGTGTGTGTATATTGGTGGGTAGTTCATTTTAAGAAAATTACTTTGCCCGTTTCAGCTATTCATCATTTCGCATAATAATTTCAACAAAAGCAACAGCCGCATATGCCGTTAAATGAACGGTTGTCGGCTTTGGTGTTGGTTGCGGCTGTGGCGCTTGGCCATGGCGATGACTGTGCACTCTGCCCCCTACTACGCTTCCTGTTGCTGCCGCCACAATGCTAACTACCGTTATCCGCCATTATGTAAATGAAAATGTTGCAATATCATGCGCCACAATTACAATTCAATTCCAGCCGACAAACCGACAATGGAGTGAGAACACTAAAAGCCGAACCTGCCACCGCCTTCTGCCACTACGTCATTATTTTTCTGCTGCGGTACCCCTCCAAGCCAGCGGAAGCAGCCGCCCCAGTTAGCGGTGACCTTAGCTTTGTGTGAGTTGCTGGTGGTGGTGGAGGCTGTTGAAATAAATGAAATGTGGCAGGCATTGTCCATCAGCGGCGCCAACGGCAGCACAGCGCAAAGAGCGGCATCAGCAGCTTGTTGCCACTTCCTACATTCCGCTGACAGCCAACGAGGTCTTTTCCGTCGTTTTTGCTTTTACATTGCCGGTTGCTGGTGGCCGGACAACAGCAGCAACAACTCTTGGAACGGTGCGGTCGCGCGGCTAAGACAAATAAATCTGCATGCAACGCAGCAACGATGCACATACACGTGCATAGCTTGCCACGGGCGCAGTGCAATTTTGCTATTCAAATAGCATTTATGCAAATGTACTCCTAACAACGGCTAACTGCTGCAAAAAGAAAAGCTGCTGCAGCAGAAATTGCACCAACAACAACAAATGATGTGTAGTGAACTACTGAGCACGCATGTGGCAAGTAGCTAGTTACAGTGCAGATAGCTGCAAGCGAACAACTTCATTTTGTATGGTAGCCAATGTTGTTGATGTTGTTAGTGTGATTGACATTCAGTGTGTCGGTCGGCCTCAGTAGCAGCAGCAGCAGCAGCAGCAGCAGTGTGGCATGCACCAGCTGTCAGCTGAATAGACACAACGCAAATGATTGACTGAGTGAAGTGAAGCGCGAACAAAGTTACAGACGTCGCTGGGTGATTGCAGCAAACAGCAAATGGTTGAACGAACGAACGCATAGCGGCAAGTGAGCATAGAATGCGCGACGCATGGCTGGAGGAGTGACGGAAAAGTTGCAACGATTCGTGCCTGCACTGCGGCTGCGGGAAACTGAGACTGAGACTGAGGTCGCGGCAAGTTGCAAGTAGTAAGTGGCGCACGAGCAGATTAGACAGCCAACGCAATGCGAGCGAAGTGTGGTGTGTTGGAGTGCCGTGCAGTGCGGAGCATGTTGCAGGCAATTGTGGCCGCAGACGAATATGCAGAAAGTTTTCATTTACTGCAACAGTTCGTGATGGGAGCATTTGACGGCGTACATACATCGCCAGTGACTGAGGTCCCAGCGACTTGCGACGGGTGGGTTGGCAGAGTCGGCGCTTGCAAACGCTGAAAAACTCTTACACTTTTCCACTTTCGCCACTTTCGCCACGGTCGCCATTTTGGCGGGCTCTGCAGTTGTCAGCTGTGGTTTATCCATGCGTTGCAATAAGCTTGCGAGTGATTTGCGGCCTACGGTTGCAGTGTAGCATGCACGCATTGTGGCAATTGAGACGGCAAACTTGAGCTGGGGATTTGGTGTTTGTGGCACATACATACCCTAAAATGCTTCAGTTGTTAGACTGCTTTGAAGATCGCCATTTGATAATCGCCTTTGATCATCGATGACTTAACAACAGACACTGCAATGAAAATGCCTGCCTCGTAATGGAACCAGTGGAAGAAAATCGAAAGTACAAAGTGTAGTTAGCAAAGGACCCTTGTCTGATGAAAGCTTAGAATTCAGCGATGTTATTTTATATTGATAAATGTTTTTGTGCTGAGCAGTGCCTAAGACATCGGAAGTAGTGAATTTTGGCGTAAATAAAACTTTAATGCTTTTGTAATGTTAAGTCTTCTTTCCATTATAAGTTTGAAGCTTTAGTGTTATGGATCTTAGTAGTTGGCCATTATAAATTGGTTATTATCATAGTCAAGATATAATCTACACTTGCAGAAAAAAACTATTGTAATTTAATCTTCTGGACCTTGTTCTAACAATGGGTTCTGGTGATCCAGGAATCTAAAGACTCCTTACTGAGTCAAGATCGTAATGAACCGAAAAATCGAAAAATCGAAAAATCCAAGAAATGTTTGGAATGGTCTCCAAACGAATATCTGGAATCGTTAAAGGAAATAGAGACTGGGTCAAAGCCACGGACGAAAGAACGAGCCATACCATATTGCAGACACCTAATCCCTCCCAAGTCTAAATGAAAATCATTTTTAAGAACGTAATTTTCTTACTTTAGAAACTATAAGTTCTCCTCTTTGCTTAGATCGGAACTTTATAGACGAGAGATCTTGTATAAATTCTATATAGAAAAAATGAAAAGAAGGGCATGAGATTATGTTTTTTGTCGACTAATTTAACAAAACAGAAACTTATTATTTTTTAATTCAAAAATGGATGTTTTCCCTTCAGCGAAAGTTAATATTGGGTTGTTCGGAAAGTCATTTCGTTTTTTTTGGGGAACATGAAAGACAGTTTTCGTATAATGAATAAATATTTTATTAAATTATATATTGGCCATTCTGGTCCAACACCTTTTGCCATCTTTCTGGCAGTAACATAATTCCCCTCTCATAAAAGTTTTGGTCCTTGCTGGCAAAAAACTCGTCCAAGTGGTTTTTGACATCTTCATTTGAGGTAAAGGTTTTGCCATCCAAAAAATTTTGCAGGGACCGGAACAAATAGTAGTCGGAAGGCGCCAGATCTGGAGAATATGGTGGATGTTGCAGTACGTCCCATTCAAGCTGTAAAAGTTTTTGGCGAGTGACCAAACTTGTGTGAGGTCTCGCATTATCCTGGTGGAACACTACACCCTTCCTGTTGATTAATTCGGGCCTCTTCTCTTTAAGTGAATCATTCAATTTGTCCAGCTGATGACAATAGACTTCTGAATTAATCGTTGTATTGTCCGGCAAAAGCTCAAAAAAAACGATTCCTTTGACATCCCACCAAACGGAGAGCATCACCTTTTTTTGGTGAATGTTGGCTTTTGACAAGCTTTGAGCCGGTTCATCTTTTCTGCTCCATGACCTCTTGCGTTTAACATTGTTGTATACAACCCATTTTTCGTCCCCAGTAATAATCCGCTTCAAAAATGGATCATTTTCTAGACGTTTGAGGAGCGAATCACACGCGTCAACACGACGACACAAATTTCGCTCGGTAAGGACATGGGGCACCCACACATCGAGCTTCGAGGTTAAGTCCATGCCTTTCAAATGGCCATAAACAGTTGAATTCGACAAATTTAACCTCTCACCGATCTCTCGTGTGGTGATTCGCCGATTTGCATCAACTAATGCCTTTATCGCATCTTTGTCAGCTTCGACCGGCCTTCCAGACCATGGTGCATCTTCGACATCAAAATTGCCGGATCGAAATTTTGCAAACCAGTTCTGGCACTGGCGTACTGTTAACACGCCTTCTCCATACACATCCGTCAATTTTTTTCTCGCTTGGACAGCATTTTTACCTTTTCTGAAATTAAAAAGTAAAATATGACGAAAATGCTGCTTATTGCTCTCCATATTTAAAAAGGCACCAACCAAAAACTACTGGGTAGAATTAATAGAACTTTTTCACACACAAGCCTTGCAATATCAGCTCTCATGACATATAATGGTTATGGGGCTTAAGTGTGAAGTTAGTTTCGAAAAAACGTAATTAAGTCCTCTGGCGGGAAAAAACGAAACGACTTTCCGAACAACCCAATAATTCTAGCTCTTTTGCGGTTTGTAACAATATATAGGCTTCTTTCATATTCAATTTTCATTTTATTGGGACCTCAAGCTTTATCATTTTTCTCCAATTATCAGATATCTTTTGAGTATTCATATATTTTTACAGAGAGCCTATAGAGTATTCAGCCAAAGAAACTTCATTAAATCAAGATTTTACAGCTCAAAGTTTTTGCATTCAAAGGAATTGCATTTTCAATTTCTGTATCTCCTTGTTGCTTTTTGTCTCTGCACCATGCGCACCTGTTTGCAACACGCGTGGCAAAAATTCCAAATATCGAGTACGTTTGTGTGTATGTGTGAAAAAAGTGATAAGCAAAATTGCTTAGATCATCCTATCAGACATTGGAGATATTACATACATAATGTTCGTACATAAATTCATGTATGGGTGCACCCGTGTAGCACGTGAACCTGGTAGTAAAAACTATTGACAATCAATATCGCTTCCATAAAATTTTCATAGAATTTTCACAGCAGAGGAAGTAGTGATATATACGGTCGGTGATCATGTCTCAAGTTATGACCTTTATTTTGGAGTTTTTTTTCGCAAATTCGAACACAATGGTTCGTTCCAGTGAATGGCTCTTATAATTGGCGAAAAAAATGACTTTTTTTTATATATAGTGAGCCTTCACTGACTTCGCCGATACTCACTCGATCACTCGATGCCGCAGCATCTCTTCGCAGCTATTCTTGGTATCTTTTTTAATGTAGTGTCAGCTGAACTCAAGCAAATTCAATTGAACCTCTAGCTTATCATTAGTTGAGTCTTGATTTTTAATATAATTAGAATGAAGTTCTATACAAAGACGGGGTCATTTTTCAGCGTATTGATCCTATTGTTATTATCCGACTCTAGATCGATTTTTGAGTACCTTGTGGCAGAAATATATCCCAGAACTGTTGGTTCTCACTTTCGGGTTACATTTTCTGAACCTGTTAATATTTCATTTCGGAAGTGTTTCATTTGGTCAATATAGAGGTTAATCTAGTAGATCAGAAGAACCACCAAAATTTAGTGGCAACTTTAAAAGACTGTAAGCTTCATGGTTTTAAGAGGGTCACCTAGAGTTGATAGGTTTTTTCAAGGATCTTAGGTGAGAGTTCATAAAAAGTTGTGTTTCAATTAAACTCTGACGACTAAGTGCCGTCAATCTAATTGGATGACCTAGCTAAACCTAGAGAAAGTAATCCAGATTCTTATGGGTGCTTAATAATAGGAATATGTTATCTTGTTCGGAGTCGACAGTAGAATCCCAGGGGCGGGAACACACCCGGATTTTTGAAGGGCCATAACCTTAGAATAATTTCTCTAAATGATTTGGGAAATGTATACGGCTGTATGTAACAACAACAAGGATTTCTTAATTTTTAGACAGTCTTCACTTTTATCGTCTACGGTTTATTAAAATTTTATCGTTGAGGGAGTTTCGATGTTACATTTCAGTGTTCATTTAGATACTAGGGTTTTGTAACATCCTAAGCAACGAGTTGCGTCGAAATAATGTTAAACTAAGAGGTATCTCAACTGTTAATTGTGCTTGTTTAGTTCTGATGTATCAAAAATAAATACCTAGAAATAAAGACACAACTGTTTTTATAGCTAAACATTTTAGTATGTATATAATAATAGTAAGTATATAATTTTGGTATACATATAGCTAATATCTTAGCAGTTACTTTTGAAACAATCAAGTCATTATTCGGACCACTTTTTAGTTACTAACGTGCTAGTCTATCATTTCTTCCAAAATACTCATTGACTGGTTAAATGATTTTGTCTCAAAGCAGGCTTAATAAATATATGTTGATGCAGACATTCGAGCAGTTTCGTAGATCCAATGCAAAAGTTGCACGTTGCAACTACAACGTCGATTGCAATAAGCGTGGAATAACGCACAGTGGTACGCCCGCCAGCCAGATTTCTTCACTATGTTGCCAAAGAAAAGTGAAAAGCATGTTTGTTGTTTTAAGTATATGTGTGATTTTATGCTTTCGTGTATGTGTGCGCGCTACAGCCTTATGTGATTTACGCTTTAAGCCAAAGATTTCCAATTAAAACATTTTTTGCTTGCTTCAACTACTCATCCCGCCGCTGCCGCGCGGTTGCATCGCTATTACCAACCTTTACGCTGCACAATCAGCACTCGCCGTGCCAATATTTCCCCCTCCCTTTACTTCATGACAAACCGCCTGTTTGCGCGCGTAAATAAAGGGTAAACGCATACGAGTACACACATCCGCGCCTGCCCGCGCTCGCTACCCTCAAAATTGAAGACGGAAGCGGCGTCGCCATCATCCTCTCTACCGTTACGTATTTCATTACATGCGCTCGCGCATATATTTTTAAATAGATGTAAACTGGGGTGTATACATGTATGTCTGTTTGTATGTGGCAGTATGTGTGTGTATGGGTTTGATGCCGATTGCGCCAGCGTATTTGCGGAATTATCTGCTTCCTGCGCACGCTTGTCTGTCCTTATGCATATTAGGTTGGTTTTGTTCTGTATAGACGCACACACACACACACATTTGTGGGTCTGAGTGGCGCGCATGTATTGCAGAGCAATGCAATTATGAACTTTAATCGAAAAACTTTTTTCCCATCATTCATTCATTTTGCTTCATTTTGCTGCGTTTTCTCTTGTGCGTGCGCCGCGAGCGTCGAGTTTGACTTTGCCGCTGCCGGTGCCGCTGAATATCACTCGCAAGATAACCACACATCATCCTGCTTGATTTCCGCCACGCTTTCATTTCGTTTGACTTGCCATCCTTCCTGAATTCCCAATTGTGCTTGTGGTGCCAGTGGGTGGGTGATGGGAGCATACTGTGGCAAATTTGCATTGTATTTGTGAAGTATCTGAGCTAACGCGCGCTCATCCACACACAGACAGCGTTCCTTCTTTTGCTCTGTGTGCGAACCATTTGATGAATTCTCGCAGTCAGTTTAGCAGCTACTTTTGGCTGACTTTGGATTTAAAGGGCGCACGCGTGCTCACATTTACTCGTATATGCAAACGTATGTGTTTGTGTGTTTGTGCGTTGAACGCAGAGGATTAGCAATGCGCGCTCGTTCACTCGCTCGCTATTTTGTATTTGTGTTTATGCAATCCGTGTGCTGTGTGAGTGTGTGCGCGTGCTCAGCTAATTAACTTTGCATTAAATCACAACCGGAATTCACTGCAGTCTGCGCTGGCACCAAAGATTCCGTTTATTATATTTTCTGTTTCTTTTGTATGCCAGCGCACACCCACATGCACTCAAAGTGCAGTGGAAGTAACAACTGCGTTTTCCCTTTCAACCTGCAATGCCGCAGCAGTCAAGCTCGTGAACTGCTAAAACTTGTGCAAACGGTGCAAGTTTATCTTCTTCTTTTTTTTTTCACTATTTTCCACAAGCTTTATGTATTTCGCCCTCTTAGCAATTATATTCTTATTTGCTTCATTTTGACTATGCATACTTTCTTTTTCCGCTATGTTAGCCGGCATTGCTTTGCTTCTTTGAACATTGCAAGCTCCAATAATTTCAACATAAATGATAAATTACTCCTCCCGTCTGCATTGTTGCGTAATTTGAGGAAAAAGAAATGCAAGTTTTTCTTAAGGAATTTTTCAGAGTATTTGCAATAACAATTTACCGTTAACTAATGCGCCTACAAACATTTGAGTGCTTTACCTTATCGCTGAAACTTATAATAAATGTATACATTTATATTGAAAATCATTTGTTGCAACGTCTTGCTGATAGTTAGCAACCCCACCCCAATTATATGTACTTATTAAAGCCTCCGTGAGTGTATTACGCAATTACGGCTTTCTCACAAGCCTTGTATTAAATGTGGTGGAAGTTTTATATAAGTTTGCACAGTTTTAATTGTTTTTTTAAATGGCAATTCTATTTAAAAAGTGTTTGAATTAAAGTCTATGCGAATACTTTTAGGAAGACTCTCTTAATTGCCTTAAACTTCGAAAATATTTTGCAATATTATTCTCAGTTCACCGTTTTTTCAATAGATGACATCACGAAACAAAAATATATTTCAATTCAAGAGTTCTCGATTTTAAAGACTTCACGAACACTTACCGAGAGGTCCGTAAACTCCCATAGTTTATCAAACATTTTCAAATCTTTTGAACTTTACGTTTTTCAATATGTGGCACCTGTATTTCCAAATATATACAAGTTTAAGATTTTACTCTTTTTTTACGAAAACTGATATTTCAGTTTCTCTGAAAGCCCCTTCAGACCTTCATATATCTCATGAACCTTTTAAGATTCCGAAATAAAGTACAGATTCTAAAGGTCAATGTCAATTATGTCGACAGTCAAAGGCAAACGGTATTTTTGGGGCAGTTTAACAATTTTTGTTGGTAAGGATGTAATTTCATTATGATCCCTAAATAATTAATGACAGTTCGCCATTAAGGGAGTGGATGACCGGAATTGGTTTGAAGGGGGGAAAAATTAGCTATGTCTGAGCTTCTTTTCTTGAACCAATCAGTAAGTAGTTCTTCCTTAAAATGTTTAGGTTCTGGTTTTAATTTCTATTTCTATTTCTAGATTTCTGGTCTAGATTCATCGTGTTTGAGAGAAACTCGATCATGTAGCGATATATGAGGGTTTCTTTCGCTCTTTAAGCTACATGGGCTTTTCACCTAATACCCCAGGTGGCTTTCATTACCTTCATAAACTTTTAACGCATTTATGATATTCATTCATTCAATTCTGGAAGCTCTTCATTGGAAAGCTCAAAAGCACACGTACTCCACGTACAGGCTATTTTACTTGAGATATTTATGTACGAGTATATACATCCTGCTTCCATAAATATTAATGCGAATATTTGTTGATGAAATTCCCTGAATATTTCTTTGGTAACTGACAGTTGACCTCAAATGCCCTTTGTCGCTTGCAATGTTTTCCATAGAATTTATTTGTTTTTGACAAATGTGTGTTATTCGTCTCAATAATTAATAATCGTAACTATCAATTTCACGCTTATTGATTTCTGGTACGCCTTTAAGTACCAGGGATTACCGTAGCAACGGAGACAATAACAAATTCACATAAACGTGAGATGGTGGGCCTAAAGCAAATATTATGCAAGACTAAAGCAAACAAGCGCCTACACGGGAAACGCCTAGCAAGATAAAGAGTATAACGGGAAAGATAAGGAAAAGAAAAGGAAAGGAGGAAAGAAAAAAATGAATCATGACAACAGATGAACAACAAATAAACGAATAATGCTGGAAGGGCCGGAGCGGGAGCTCGAATTCGTAGGCGATTTGTTTGTAAACACATTGCGCGCTGGGAGCTACGTAAGCATGTGTATGTGTGTATATGAGTGCGGCATGCTTATAGCTCATTAAGTTATCAAAGTGTAATTAATCATTTTCGATTGTGAACTTTTGCGCCTCCGGGGAACCATTGGCATGCCCACAAGAATACGTTGTCGATTATGTGCGAATTTGCTGCTATCAATTTTAATTACCTACCACACGCACGCGCACACACACGCATACATATACTTACATGCCTGCCCCGTAGTCAATGGAAACTAGGAGTTTTTCGACACTTCAATCTCGGCGAACGGCTGAGGTCGCGCTGGATTTTCTATGCGAAATCAGCAAACTCCGCAGCGAACAAACAAGAAAGTAAATAAGCGAATTTTTGATTTAATTACCGAGGTCATAATCGTAATTAGATAAAAGGCGGTTGGTGCCCCCAACAGCGGGGGACGTTGTTTGGGGTTGGAAGGGAAACTATGCTGCGAAAAAGGAATGAAGGATGAAGTTATGATACGTGATTTGGTGCGCGAATGAATTATGGGATATCAAACTTTTATTGTTGTAGAATTTTTGTTGCTTTTTTTTTGCATTAATTGCAGCTAATTAATGAGCTATGAAACACTTTCTATGCCTAAATTTACACAAATCTGCGCAGCTGAGGGAACTAAAAAAACTGCCGTTTAGGTACTCGCATCTGTGTGTGTATGTGTGTGTGTTGGTATGCAAGTGTGTGCGTGTGCGCATATAATTTAATTGAAATCTGGTTTCAATCTGGTTATCATTGCAATGTGCTAATTTGCCAATTTGCTGATGCGTTGCATGATTATGCTAAAACAACACAACAACAACAACAACAATATAAGTGCAACAACAAAAACATAGAGAAAGACCGCTGCGCTGCCGTGAACATCACGCAACTGGCAACAATACGTGTAATAAGCAAAGTAGGAATTGAATTGCCGAGGATCATTAGTCTCAGCGCAGTGTCGTGTTGGCAATTGTCACTTGCGTGACAGACAGCAATGCGCAATGAGCGACGGAGAAACGTGTGGTAAGCAGCATGGCAGCCGCAAGAAGCATGTAAAGTATGCCACACTTAGTCGCTGTGTTGTACTAGTAGCAGTAGCAGCTACCACTCGTTGTTGTTGGTGGTGGTGTTGGTGGCGCTGACGTCGATGGCATGTTGCATGCGTTGCATAACTATTAACCGCCATTATGGCACGTACGACGTGGCATGTTTTACTTTTTAAACACTCGGAACATGTTGCAACAGAGTACAATAGTTTTGTTTAGGATGAAGAGATCAGTGAATTCCGGTGAATTCCGGGTGACTGCCTGTCCGTCCGTCTGTCCGTGGAAGCAATAACTAGAGTGAAAAGCTTGACTTGAGTGAGGAGATCGGTTTTGCAGATGGGTGGAATCGGACCACTGAAAACGCCTGCAAAATGCCGTTAAACTTTATACATTACATTCCTAAACATTCCAAAACAAAATTACAAAATTTAGCGTTAAAAATTTTTTTAACAATGTGTGGCGGGTTCCTTGTAATGGGTTTATTGTACATATCTCAGAAACCGCTAAAGCTATTTCAACTTTTTTAAACTTGCTGATTTTGCCTTCTGGTCCCGCCTCAGACAATGTAAAAATTGGTGAAATCAGATGATAACCACACCCACTCTCCATATGGCGTTTATACTTAAAATTATTAAAGTGCGATAATTAACTAGATAAATACGTCAGAAGCATTAAATTTCACAATGAAGACGCTAGCTAAGTATTTCATTGGAATCGATATAAAAATTGGACGATGGGTGTGGCTCCTCCCACCTCTATGTGAAATCCTCTATATCAGGAACTACTATAGCAATTTTAACTAAATTTGGTGGATTTTGATAGTGTTATCATGATATTTTTATGTTACATTGTGCAAATGGGCGAAATCGGAGAACAACTTCCCATATATCAGATTTTTAAATTCTCTGATTCCTTCACTTTACACATTATAAATCAAGCACCAATGAATAAATCGGTATAAGAATTTACGCAAATAGGTCCTTCAAGGTATTCCGTCTCACGTCTAAAATTTTTAGAAATCTGAATATAACTTTTCAAGTCCTCAGATACCGAAGATCTTGACCTCGGCGTCTTTCACTGACTTTTACCAAAAATATCGGTCAATCTGTGAGATATATTATTGAAATTTAAAGAAAATCATTTCCTGATGATAGTGCGACCTTTTGTCAAAAATAGGTAAACTCGAGAAAATACATTCCATAACTCCAATATACCTAATATAAAGATTTTCCAATTATTTTCGACTTTATACCATATATATGAGTCAATCTGTGAGGTATCCTATTGAAATTCATAGAGCTTCTTTTCCTAGCAACAATATGTTCTTGTTTAATATAAAGCTTTGTCAACACCTGAAAATATGCCCCCGGCTTTGATCCTTGCAAAATGTGAGAGTATAAAATGTTCGGTCCCACTCGAACTTGTACCTTCTTTACTGTTTTGTTTGCGTTTCGCTTTTGGTTTGGCACGCGTGCGAGTTGTTATTACTGTTTGCTGTTGTTGCTGTTGCAGTGCATGTCTACGTCATGAATAGAAATGCACCTTTTGACAAGTTATCTAGCAAATGTACATGCCACTGCAGCAGCACAAGAAATGAAGTTGTGAGTGTAGGGACAGGCAGTTTTTGGTAATCTTAACTTTAAGCTTTCATCTATGGGAAGAGATGAGTGTCAGGCAGAAAATAAATTTTTTTTTAAAGTCTTAACAGGCATAAAAAATTCTCTTATATTCTCTCCTTTACTATGTCTTTCTCTTTATGAAGCAAATAGTTTTAAGCAAAGAAACAAGAATGATAGAGGCAAGATTGCGAAAGCGCTATCTATGAGGAATATGAAACGAATGAATGAATGATGAACTTTCTGGGGAATCGTTAACGAAACTTTTCCTTCTCCTCCCATGCTTAAAAAAATTCTCTTTGTCATCTCATCCCTATCCTTCTCTACCTCTCTCTCCATTCCTCCTATTTGCATCTCCCCATCTCTCTCTTTATCTTTGTTAACAGAGTATTTCTGCACATTATCGAAGTGATTGTCTCTTACTTATCGATCACCATCGACATATTAGTTCGATGAAGAGCTTTTTATAGGAGTAGTCCTTTATGACAATATGAATGACAACTCTATTTTATAAATGTATTTACCTTAAGGTATATAAATATGTAAATTGACTGGATCCGCCACCTTCATATGCCCTAAATAGGAATTCTTTATTTCGCAAGTATTGGGTTGTTCGGAAAGTCATTTCGTTTTTTTTGGGGAACATGAAAGACAGTTTTCGTATAATGGCCATTCAAATGGCCATAAACAGTTGAATTCGACAAATTTAACCTCTCACCGATCTCTCGTGTGGTGATTCGCCGATTTGCATCAACTAATGCCTTTATCGCATCTTTGTCAGCTTCGACCGGCCTTCCAGACCGTGGTGCATCTTCGACATCAAAATTGCCGGATCGAAATTTTGCAAACCAGTTCTGGCACTGGCGTACTGTTAACACGCCTTCTCCATACACATCCGTCAATTTTTTTCTCGCTTGGACAGCATTTTTACCTTTTCTGAAGTTAAAAAGTAAAATATGACGAAAATGCTGCTTATTGCTCTCCATATTTAAAAAGGCACCAACCAAAAACTACTGGGTAGAATTAATAGAACTTTTTCACACACAAGCCTTGCAATATCAGCTCTCATGACATATAATGGTTATGGGGCTTAAGTGTGAAGTTAGTTTCGAAAAAACGTAATTAAGTCCTCTGGCGGGAAAAAACGAAATGACTTTCCGAACAACCCAATATATAAAAAGTGTTTTGGTCTCTGTCTTTTGTGTATTAAGAGTATCTGTGGGAACTCTAACATTCAGGGGGTTCTTTCTTAACTTCTACTAAACTTCTTTTGCAAAATTATTCCTTAAACGGTTTTGTGTAACCGTTATAACTCCCAAGGTGATTGTTAAAATTATTCGAAATAACAGTACTTATAGTATATTTGTTATTATTAGACAATAGTTTTTACACAAACAACAAGAAAAAAAGGCGACAAACGACACAACCAATAGTTATTACCCAACATTTAGATAAAATTGAGTTAAACACAAACATGGACAAAGTGATGCTGATCGAAAGCAATTCATCCTTTTATTAGACACACTTCCATGCCTATGTTTCTATGTATGTATTGGTAAATTTGTAGTGCCGATAAAACTTAAATTGAATTTCAAATTTACGAGTGAAAACTTTTCTATATGCTACTATTTAAATGTGATTAAAGTGATAACAATCGATTTATTGCAACAGAAACACACATTTTTGCTGGCAACCGCAGTTATAGGCATTTTCACTTTATCTCTTTTTGATTATTCGCAATTTCCTCTAAACAACGTTTAGTATTTCGCTCAACCTTTCGTTGGTTTTTATTGCGGAATTTCGGGCGTCACTGTGACTTGTGGAATTCAAGTTGCTCTGCACAATTTCCCATTACCCACCATCAGCGGTAATGAAACATTTTAACCCTTTGGGTGGTGTGTACTGCTGCATGGTGGCATGACTGTTGCTAAACAATGCGAGAAAATAAAATAAAATAAAAATTCAAAAATATTGACTTTTATATATTTGTATAGCTACATGGCATATTCATAGCCTAGATATTTATCTGTGCAGATAAATATTGCTATGCGAGCGCTTGGCAGCTAGATTAAGGGAGTTGCAAGTACACCGACACCACAAGCACAAATCAAACAAAATTTAGAAAGGAGTACAGCGGGTAATGTAGTGTATCTGTTGTTGGCACAACTACACACACATATATACGTACATATAGGTACAACGTAGGTAGCTTTGTCAATTTGAGTTTTGTATTTATTTGCCGCTTGTTTGTTGCATAAACCAACTGTCGGTGTCTGCCGCTGTATTTTAAACAAATTTTCCAAATCAATATTTGAGGAATGTGTTTTGAATGTGAAATGTGATTGGTTTCATGCCAACACACATATGAACGTATGGCAGTGGTATAGCACCGTAGGCACTTCAGCGTCGCAGGAAGCTGGCAGCGGGCGCAGTGACATCACAAAAAATGTCGAGGCAAAATGACAATGGCGACAACGAAAGGATTGCGCACGATTGTTGCCACAAATTGTTGAATTGTTGAATTGTTATGCGCCAGAGGCTTGGTGCGTGTCAAACTGACATTTGAGTTTGGTGGCAGTAGTTATTTTTGTTTGTACACACATATTGATATACGCGTTTCTAAATAGAGACACATTAATGATGTTGCTGTTTGAATGCGGATGTAAATATTTAACATTATACAATAATTTATAATGTTTACAGTTCACGTTACTAATAAATATTCTTAATTTTGGAGCGTAAAGCTCTTTTATTTATTAACAAACTCCTCTTAAATCAGAAACAACAGCGGCCAGTATTGTAGCACTTATATTTGCCAGCTACTGCTGCTCAAGACCAGGACTCGATCACAGTTAGTTGATGAACATATTAAAGTCTTTTCTAACAACTGCTCCCTCTCAACATCTAATGCCACATCTCCGCCCGTGTGTAATATTCGTTCGTTATCCATATCTTTCAAAAAAGAGCTCCTCATGTTCTTTATCCTTATCTTTAAAGAGAGATCTTTAGGGGTGGCTTGACTAGCAGCTCCTTCATTTGGCAGATATTATCAAACCGCACGAAATAAAATTAAATAAAACACTAGTAGAAATGAATTTAGTATTAGACAAAATTAAATTTTAATTTTAGCAAACTAGTAGATATTTTATTCTACGAGTATACATTTTTTTTTAATGTTTGTTTCTGTATTTACACAGTATTGAATAAGTGTTCGAAAAATCCTTGGAAATGTAACTGTTTAAGTATCCTCCTTTCGTAAAATAGAATCGACCCAAATGTTCAAATAACTCCTCTTTTAAATTTCTTATTCCATTCGTAAAGTAAAACGGTCTTCGTGTATTCCCAACTAACTTATATAATATATATGTATGTATATGTTTGCTTTACAGTTTAGAACTTTCACTGTCTTTTATATAGATAGCAGTAAACTTAGCGATTTCTGGATCAGCAATGAGTCCTTCAATTCTTTGGCTGTCTCCAAAAGGCTGAGGGATTTCATGAGGAACTTCTTCATGCGATTAACGTTCTCAGATGTTAACATTGTTTGTCGAGGAAGACACTTTCATCTTACTTAGCAACAATTGTTTGTTATTTGAGTACAAAAATATTTTACTCTTATATTGAAGAAATGGAAATCATAACAACAAATTTCGAAATAAACATTAATGACATTATTAATATATTATTTACACAATTATTAAATTAAAAAAACATTATTTACACAATTTTAGCTTGTTAACTCTACAGCTATACGTATTCCCAAGTGTGGTATGCATAAAGCGTTGCCTACATTTAGGATGATATTTACAATAGCTTCCTATATAGTCTGGCGAATCGAGGACACAACTGATGTAACTGAAATTGACTGGCATAATTTTAATAATATAAAGCTGACCTTTTTACTACTTTATTGCACATCTCTTCACATTTTCTCCTGTATTGAATTCAACTATATAACTTTATTGTTGCTTATATATATTATTTTTTGATAAAAGAAAAGATAAAAGAAATATTTTTGCGAAAATAAGCGGATAGGTGGAGAGTCGAAGATTGTTCATATTTAATAAGGAAGATAAATTTTCAGGGATCACAAAGTCTGTAAAAAAACCAAGACAAAAATCTTCACCGAATATAACTAATTCTAACTAATGAGAGCATATAATTTATCCTATCAGATTTAATGGGAGGTAGCACCGAACATCACTAATCAAATGCTTCGACAATTCATATTTTCATTTGTATGGATATTTACCCTCGAAAAGGGACACATTTAATATGTGAATTGAAAATTGTACAAAATTGACCCTTAGCCGCGCCAAGCATCTGTAGGGTAAAGATGAATAGATTCACGATTAAAACTGTCACCACAAATCGAAACCCAATTTCATTAGTTATGGCTAGGCTTAAAATTAAGTATGCACACACACATATATTGTGGGTTGCTGCTTGTATATCTGCATAAGTGTCTGTGTCTGTCTGCTGGTACGCCTGCTGTGAGGTGTTGCAAGCAGCACCGATAAATTTTTTTCGCACACAAATAAATTTGGCGCATTAATTTTTAAAGCTTACACGCACAAGCGCCCAACAATTTTCATACATACTGCACACACATACACATACAAACACTTGCCAACTTGCGTGCTGAATGCTGGCGTAAATTTGAAAATCCTACCGAGCGGATAAATGTAGTTATGCAGGTCCTTTGTGACGCGTAAACAACAGTACCAAGTTCCCCGGCCCCGGTGTGCCTGAGTGTACATACATGCATGCGTATGTGGATGCTATGCTTACTGTGGCTGCCACTGCTTTGGGATTTGTTTACAATTGTTGTTGTTTATTGTTTGTAGTAAAGTTTAGTTTAGAAAATGTTTGCCTTATTTCGGGTTCACTACATGAAGCTGCGAAAAGTGGTAGCGTTAGCGTAGCAGCGCGTCTACCCGGTTAGAGTGCTGGGCGTGAGCGTAAAGTGCACTTGAGTGGGTGTGCCGCTGTTGGGGAATGTATACGTGATAAATGACGTACATGTAAATGTTGCCACATAGATGTATGTGTGCGTGACAGGGTGTGCTTTTGCACACACTCACGGACCTCCACCGGGTTCCACAAGCGAGTGTGGCATGTTGCGTGACCTTAGCGCGGCCTCAGCGCTGCCATTACCAAAGTCCAGTACGTTTTAGCGCACAAATTTTTAATGCGTACATGCAAATATACGTACATATTTACTTGTATATTTGTGGGGTCAGGGGTTATACATATATTCTTGAGCAACATTGGTGCTGGAGACACCAAAGCGCGGCGCGTGTCTGCTCTGACAGCAAGTGCAGCCTCCCCAGTGAGTTTAGTTATTTGTATACTCTTATACTTGTGTTTGTTTGTTTGCTAAATCCTTTCACATTGTACATAAATAAATGGGAAAATAAATAATTGACAAAAACAGCAATAAAAATTTCTTCGCTGAAAAATTGCTGTCGAAGCGCTGCAAAACAAAAAAAATATTGACAGTAAAAGCTGCGTAACGTCGGTTTGTTATGTAGGCTAGTATATTTCAATAAGCTTTTGTTTTTTTTTTTGTTTTTTTGTTCAGTACTTCTGACGCAACACAGTCGTATATATAATTCTGAAAACCTGACCTGCAAATTGCAAAAAACAATTAAGGAAAGCGGAAAATTTTTTTTTTTTAATTTTGAAATCCAAATTACAGATGCTGTATATATTATAATGCTGTTCACTGAAATATATGATGATGATATATGATATGATATGATTCACTGAAAGTTAAATATTAAAATTTAATTTTGGTTACTACTTATTACTATCAAAGGAATTGGTAGTTTCTTACATGTATTTGCTTGTGAAAATTGTTGGTATTTGATTCGCTGAGGCGCTGAGCTTGAGATAATATGGTGTAGACTATTCAGGAATTATTTAATTATTATGTTTCACAGCCCCATTAATATTTTCGAGTTTTCTGTATTGAAATTCAAAGAAGAAGAATACAAAAAAGAACGGAACACCTGAAAATAAAGTTGTCTCCGTCTCTCAGTTGTCGAATATACCATCAGCAACTAGATGAAGTAATTGCTCAATTGATAGCAATTTATCGGTCTACCTCGCCTCCAATCTCATACTTGCTATTTTACTTAACATCAACATTAAAACAATCAGCTTAGGTGTCAAAGCCCTTACGGATGTTCAGTCGAATGAATACGAGCATTTGGTAATACTTCTAGAGCATAATAATTGAGGATGGTGAGGTTACAGCAAACGCCCCTCAAGAAAGATATTCCTGTTTTCTAACCTAAAGATGAGATGCTATTTCATTAGGAAAGAATATAAAATGAATGAATGGATTCTTCAATTTCTGCATATAATATATATATATATATATATATGTATTATATTATTATATTATTATATTATTATTCTGCTTATAATATATACAGTGACCCACACTAAACCCGGGCAGTATAAAAAATACTATCATATTGCACTTTTAATTGATGTATAAACTGAATAGTAGTGCGGTTTGGTTTTTCCTCAATTTTATATTAATCTCTAGTCTTCTGTGTTTGAAAAAACAGAAATGAGCAATTTCAATAGAATGCACCAACTACAACAAAAAAGCAATTAGCTTTTACGCATATTTTTTTGTGCTCGCACTCAAAGCCGGAAGCCAGCCAAACCAAACGGTAAAATAAGCGGAATGTGTAAGCAATTTTGGAAGTTTTGGTCGTCATGTTGTCAGTTTAGATTGAAAGCGCATAAAATGAGCATCATGCCTTAAAAAAAAAACAGTATACAGTCGAAGAATGGAAAATCATTATCAATAATCACGCCAAGGGTCTTTCAATTCGACAAATTGCCAATATTGTCTATGAAAGCAAATCTACAGTCTTCGATATAGTTCAAAAATACAAAAAGGGAGAGAGAATTACTAATAAAAAAATATCAGTCCAGTAGGCGCTAGTTATCACGTCGGGATGAACGTTGGCTCTCAAAAGAAATACCTGAAAACCACCACAAATCTACGGCTGAACTTCAAAAAGAGCTCAAAGAAGGAAAACAAGTGAACGTTAATGCCGAAACGATCCGGCGTTTATTCAGAGACAACAAACTTAATGGTTTTGCTGCCAGGCGAAAGCCTTTTTTAAGCAAAAAAAATCAAAAGCGAAAGGTTGAATTTGCAAACCAAAATATTGAGAAAGATGCTTTGTATTGGTCTTCGGTTAGTTTATATATGCGTCTGTTACCATATGGGGTTGCATGTTTGCAGGTGGCGTCGGCACTATTCACGTTACTGATGGCTTAATGAATGCTACGAAGTATATTGACATTCTAAAAGAAAATTTATCAGCCAGCACCCAAAATTGTGATACTTTTTCATTTTACCAAACCCGCGATGTGGCACAGCGAAATCCCCAATATATTTAAGACCTAAAAAATTTTGTGCTCGAAGAATGGGAAAGAGCCGATCCACAATATTCTAAAAACCTGGTGGAAGCATGCCACGCCGCCTCCAAGCCGTCATTGATGCTAACGGAAAAAATACCCGTTACTAAATTACTTTTTTTTTGGTATTAATAAACATATTATGATGTAAATAAGTTGGTGTCCGGTTTTCAGTGTGAGCACTTCGAAAGTATTAATAAAGATGAAATGTTGCGTTTATGTCGTACAAAAAAAAAAAAAAATTAAAAAAAATTGGAAACTTTACGCATAATGGATGGGGGTTAAATACAAATATGGAAAATTATAAAATTTTTTTACTATTTAGTTTTTATATCCATTTGGAAATGCAGTACGATGGTAAATTTTACATTGTCCGATTTTGAGTGTGAGTCACTGTATGCAGGCTGATCATGTATATATGTAAGCGCTCATATAAACATATGGAAGCTTAATGAAGGACTGATAAACATCCATAGAGACTTCTAACATAGTGAGTAAGCATGTTTCTAGAAAAGGTAAGCGCTGACATCATGGATCTATAGATGAATGAATGAATTAATGAATTGTGAGACGAGCGAACGAGCTGTCAAAGCACTAAAGGACCCAAAAAAGGTTGCAAAATGCGACGAGAGATTTAGATAAAGCCATTTGGTGGCTTGGCTTGCAAAGAATTTACGAATGCTTAAATTGAGAAAGCTCTACATTTATTTACACAATAAAAAGCCCATAGAAATATTCTCTTAACACATATGTATATGTATGTTCGTGTGTGCATGTTTGGTTGAGTATTTATGTGTGTGCGTAAGCGATGGTACACAAATAATAAATAATGTTGATGCAACGAGGAGAAAGTCAATGAAAAAGGATACAAAAAGTGGAAATATGAATGCGTATGTGCTTTCAGGCTATGCGTGTGTGAGTGTGTGTGTGGGTGGTTTGGACCAGCTTCATGAATGTCGTTTTGCATTTGTGTGTGACATGTCGCCCAACCGGTGTCTCGTACAACACACAAAATTAAAGTTAGTTTTATGAGTATAAGCAAATCGAGATACATACATATATGCCCTCCTCGTATACAAATAAATATATAAATGCAAAATGTCTGGTTTATTCATGCACTCATGCATATATAAATGAATTTAACTTCTTTCTATGCGTAGAAATAATATAAAAATTAAAAATGAGTGAGCCACAAACTGCTCAAGGCTGAGAAGTGTCAGGGCTGATCGCCAGGTTGGTTGCATGCAACTTTGTGTTTTGCGATTTTATAAACTTTCATATGAAAATATACATATACAATTGAACTTGGTGCATTTTAAATAAAATCTATTTGTTTATATTTAATTGTACACAGGTGTTTACTGCACAGCAAGTAAAGAACAAGAAATATTGCATGCATTCGCACACACAAACTTGCACACACGCATAAGTGCTCTACTTTTGCAATTGAATTCCACTGGTTTTCTTAGAAAATCCCATTGCATTTAAATGTAAATAAATAAATAAAATCGTAAACACAAATTCCGTACCGAAATAATTTCTTGCATTTTTAAAATTTTCATTATTCTTTTCAAATTCCTTCTTGATGATCAAATCTTGTCTGCGATTAAATTTTATTAAGTAATTCTCTCTTTTGCTCTTTGACAATTTTTGTTAAATAAAATTACTTTTATGTCATAATCTCATGCTTTTATGCGTTTTGTGCGATATTATTCTATTATCAAATTTTGCTAAAGTAATTAAAATTTCCATTAGTATAACTGAAAAAAAAATATAACATATGTATGTATATAAATGTTATGATATGTTGTTGGGTATTTTGTTAGGCGTTTGCAACTGTAGTCAGATAATATTTTGACACAACGGACAACCTCGGACTTATTTTCATTATATTTTTAGATAGCTACCGGTTTGTATTTGTTTGAAGCTTCTTGCGCTTGCATGTAATGTTGTGTTGACAATACCAACACATATTTGTCTAGTTTGGCAACGTAGGACAACACATACACATTTTCATTCAGAAAAGCAAACAAACTCTGACATAGAGGTCGAAATGTTTTAAACGGCCTTGTCTTTTTGTTCTGCGCAAAGCATAGAGAAATAAAATTTCTCTTTGCGCGCACTGTGGCTAAGATAGTAATAATTTCTTTATTAGAGATTTTGCCAATTCGAGTGTTCGACCGGAAGTACGATACTTCTCCACTAAATCCAGTAGCACTCTTTCACCGTGGGTAATTCATAGTTCGTCATTTGGTCGTTTCCATGTGTAAATCTGTCCTTCGATTGGATATTTTGTGGAAGAATCGCATATCTACCAAATCTTTTTTCCGCACTGCGTAAACCTAGTTTGTCCACGGTAAGGAAATAGCTGCTCGTCTGCTGAGCTCTTGTTCAACGAATTCATCATATCCAATTTCATCAATGTCTTCATGTTCAGGCAATTATTCCTCGAACCCCAAACTCATTATCAACATTAGATACCTCTCCCTCATCCATAGGAGCATAATCCACATCATCACCGAAGCCGGTGACATACGGATCGTCTTCCTCATCCTTCGCTACAATAAATTTGTTCAACACTTCCTGTTGATGATGAATTTGTTCACTTGATAGACTTACATTGTTTAAAAATGGCATATTTATGTACAGGCACCACACACAACAAAGCTCAGAATGAATACTACTTATCACTATTACTCGTAAAATAATAAAAAAATACTTACCTTTCTTCAATAAAACAAAAATGGCTGCAAAAATAAAATCTACCATATACAATAAAAATGTGTGCACACAATAAATAACTAACACCAACAAATTCTAACGTAACTGCAGATATATATTCAGAGTTATAAAATTTGAAAATATCAGAATGTAAGGGGGTGCTAAATTTCTCTTTTCAATAACTTTCAAGTCATCTAGCTTGTGGTTTTGTAGCGTTTGTTCAAATTTATTTAATGGAATAATAATTATTGAGAATCATATTGAAATCCAATCAGATTTTTTTCCCAAAATGGCTTTAATTTCAAATACCATTTCTTTTGAATTTAAATTAAATTCTAATTATTAATAAAAAAAAAAAGTGCAATGCTAGAAAGTCAGAATCGAAAATATTTCGCCCTATTTTTGCACAATTCTGTCCCACTGTTTATGCCAACTTTGCTGGCAATGATAACGTTGATGACTTTGATGGCGTGTCACTCACGCAGAACGCTCTCTATGAAAAATGGCAAAGTTGACAACTGACAAGTGTTGTAGTTGTACTGTCATTGTTGCAACATAAACATTGTGACGTGCACAAAACAGGACAGCTAAAGAAATATGAGAATACTTACAAATTGTAGAAGGAGAAAGTGATAATAACAACAAGTATAAAGGAGTGAAAAAGATTAGACGATATAATATTTTTCCAAAAACACAATAAGTTGGTATATCTCAGAAATATATGAAAACATATTACATTAGGGTGATTCGTAAATGTAGGTGCAACACTTTTGAGTCTTGCTTAAAGTCAAAGTTCTATATTTAGTGCCCCGATAGGAGATTATTGAGGTATATTAGCTGTGTATTATTATTAGCTAATTACTTAATATCGCTTTAAGGACCACCTGAACATATATGCATTTTAATTAGAGGAAAGCAGCAGAGTTAGTCGGAGACAAGTGGCAGCAATATTAAAAATAATTATTTATTATCACTTTGCTTAAGTTTCGGAAAAAGTTCTATTCCCGTGCAATCAGTTTTCTTCTACCTGTTTGTAAGGAAATACAAATTTCAGGAAGTTCTAAAACTAGAATATAATAAATTGATACTTAACAAAGTGATACTTTGTTAGATAGATAAAGATAGACAAAGATACTCTACGTGTCTATGCGTAACTATGCGTCAAGAACTAAGAATCGATTAAGTCATCAAAATTATAATTTTTACACTTTACTCCTCTTAAATAAATTTCCGCTAACCTGAAGCTTTCACTTATCCATCAACATGGTAAAGCGACATTTAATCTCGAGTCTATACTATTTGAGTCTAACACTCACTTAGCCCACTATACGCACTCACGCACTCTACGTCTCTCTACGTGCAGCTCTTCAAAGATACAACGAACTCGCTACTCAGCAGTCGTAGCAGTTCGCAATAAGTACTCCAGTCCCTTTCGTCGTCTGAACTTAATTCGTCGTACGTGGTGAATTAGCCGAAAAGTTTGTGAGGCACGTCGCCTTGGTCTCAACATCAATTTCAGAAGGCTCTGCGAGTTTCTTTTTCGACACTTGTTCGAACCTACGGAAGGGCGGGGGTTGAGGTGTCTGTAGTTCCGCTTTCATAGAAATTTGTCACTTTTTCGGGTTGGTTTAGTAAGCGTGTGTGTATAGTATGTGATTTTTTAACGAGTGCTTTTGCATTCGTTTGCTCTTCGTTGGGTTTTTATTTTTTGCGTGCGTTGCGTATTTTACGCACGTACATTTATGTCTTCGGAAATATGAAACGTTTTGTGATTTTTAATGAACTTAAGTGTGTGTAAGAGCGATAGCTCTAAATGCTGGACCCTGTTATGCCCACATGTGAACCCAAGCGCTACGTACTACACAAACAAGCGCTACATATGCGTGCTTAGTATAATATATATGAGAAAAATAAAATAAAAAATAAGTCAAAAAGCGAGACGTGCGATGAGAGACCAAACAGGAGCCGTATAAGCATTTCTACATTCCCACGCCTATAAGAAATCGCTGCTAGCTTCAAACTGTCCCGCTTGTTCGTGGTTTTGTGTACCGGACGCCCACACAAACACACCCCCTTCACCCCAATCCTATTCAAAAGCCGCTTATTCAATACCTCCAGCCTTTGCTCTACAACTTTCGTTGCTGCTCCACTTTTTTCGCCCACCCAATGTTCGCTTTTCGCTTTTCGCTCTCAAAGCCCCAGTTACGAAAGCAAGTTTTGCGGTGGACGCGCACAATATCAGTCAATGGCCACTTTTTCAACTCCACAGCACACCATGTCGTGGTCACCGCGTATAATATTCCGCGCTGAACTCCCTCTACGCGCTACATCTCCACCTCGGGCACTCGGACTTCTACCCTAATTGGACCGAAATTCAACGACTGAATGTCGCGTCGCGGTTTCGCTTGCAGTGCGACGGCTCCACTATTTGGTGCCGCCGAAATATTGTACAATCGCTTGCTTGATTTTGTGGTTGTTGTTTTTGTGCAGTATATAATATATGTATGTTCGGTGTATGTATGTATGAGTGTGTGGCTGTGGGATTGTGTGCGCGCACTAATTAAAAGCATCGATTTTCGTTGGTCCGCTAGTTGGTTGTGCGTCAATTTGAACCGCATCCAGGCAAGCCAATGCAATAATAGTAACTTTGTTGGCTGACGAGAGTGAATTGAGTATTTTTCAGGAGAGAAAATTAATGTCGACTTGCTAACTTTTGGTCATTAATTTTAAAATATGTACGCGCCACAGATTTGCTGAAATGGTGCACTTAATGAAAGAGAAGCCAGAGAGCAGAGATATTTTATCATCCACAAACAATCTTTAAATTATTTCCAGTTGATTTCGTGTAAGAAATAGATATAATCTTGATTATACAAGTCTTTTACCTCATCAAGTCATTTTCCTTCTTGATAAACCGCTATGGTCATATCTTATGATACAACTTTGGTATATCTTATTCCCATCTTATTATCTTATTCGACCTGTTAAACGAAAAGTGACACCAAATCATTCTATTTTCTCTTTTTTATGTGCATGGTACCAGAAATCAGAACTACAATATACATTTTTAGTGTGGGAGAGATTCTCAACTGAAAGAGTTATTTTCATCACATAATTATATTTTTGAATTTTCTGAATATTTAAATTACTAAGATTAATTGTTATACTTTTTTGTTTTTCTTACAGTGTCGTGATAGCAGATCGTACAAAAGGACTCTGAACTTCTTTTAAAGTCAAGTGTCATTGGTATGTATTAAACCATGATTAATCAATAGAATTAACATACATTTTTATTACAATCATAACTGTTAATATATTTCAAGTCGTTGGTTCAGTTGATGGCACAGTTTTAGAGATGTTATGCAGAGCCAAGAAAAGTTTAAATTTTAAATGTCTTTACATCCGTCGTGAGCCTTTTATTATATTGTAAAATAAATTTTGTACAATTTCTTAGTAAGTGTAATTTTTCTAGTAAGTACTACAGGTTTTTTGTTAGAAGAATACTCAAAGTTTTCAATATTTTTAGCCTAACTCGATACTTAAAGAAACTCTACTAAATGGTCTTAACATTGAATTTTTCGTGCTTCACTCTATATCAATTTGCTAATTGTATATCTTCTGTTTGAGTAGATGCGTGACCACGGTAAATTTAATCAAGCTCCTAATTGTAGGCAACATTTTATTTTTGAAATTTTATCGTAGCTTTTCAATTCGAATAGAAAGTATTGCCTACATTTAGGATGTCATTATACGATTTAACTTGCAATACTGATTAATAGGAATAATATTGAACAGATATTCAATACATCATTATACATATTCAATCATCCTTTCTGTCAGTTATTGTCACATTTTGAACATCAATGGCCTAACAAGCTACCAAAGGTAGATTCTGATTTCCTGCTGGGCACGCTTTAGTGTTCAACATTCCAGGTGTTGTCGTTTGAATTTGATGAATTTCGGTCAACCTTTTTGGTGCAAAGCAATATGTGGCCATTTGTTTTAATCTCTATTGCTGTAATGTTGTTGCTGTGTCGAAAAGTTTTTTTAAGGTTGCCAGCTTTGCAACCGGGTCAGACGCTCATTTATTTGCTAGGATTTGCCTGCATTTGAAAGCATTTAACGAACCGTTCATGCATTTCTCCTATGCCTCTGTTTCCTTTACTACCTACCACACTCTCAAACATACACAAATATATGTGTGTGAGCGGTAATTTCTGTTTTCACTTGCAAACGCATGTGAGCATTCAAATGCATTCATATGTGTGCGTGTGTGTGTGTACAATATACAAATATATTTGCTGCAATAAGCTAGTCACTTTGGCTTTTAGTTTAGTTAGTTATGCACGGACATACAACGGGTAAATAGATCTTTCAGTTTCCATATAATACTTGACCACACATATAAAGCACACACATATACACATGTACTCACACAAACGCACATTATTTGTTTCTTTGAACTCTGCACTGGTATTGTTCTACTTTTGTGCTTGTGTGACTTAGTTTTGGTTGCGTATGAGCGTTTATATAAATAATTGTATCTGTTTCTGTGTGTGTGATTGTTGTGTGCATGTGCTTGTGCAATTTTATTTCGCTGTGGCCATCAGTTTGCCCTCAATATCCAATCAATGGCACAAAAAGCTTTTGTTTCGTTAAATTGATTGAATTGTCTCTGTTACGTTGCTCTTTGTTGGTGTTATTGTCGAGCACGACCAACAGCTCCAACTGCTGCAATATTCACCACTACAACGAAACGCACTACTCTGCTCGTAGGAAAATTAAAAATACAAATATTCCACTAGTTAACACAAATAAAGAGTAAACAATTTTGCATTTGTTAAAATCTAAACAATTGAAATGTGTCTGATATGCCTTTGGTCACTTGTGTGGAAACTGCAAAGCTTTAGGAAGACTTAAATGCATGTTAAATTGAACTCAATTGATTGTGCAAATCAGCACAAGGGTTTGTGAGACGGGGTAAAATTATTTTGAAAGAACAACAAGGAAATTAATCGAAAGTTTATTCAATTTAAAATACAATCGGTTTGAAAAGATATGAATCCGAAATTACTGAATTTAAAGTAAAGCTTTGCGCATATAAATTTAAGAGCATTTCTCTATTTCGATTGATGGAGTACTTAAGCGCAAACTAAAGAGTCTCTCGAACAAAGTCTCTTCGAGCAAAAACTGAGTGAAGTCATTGAAAACATAGAAATTTTGTGGAAAATGCTAGGAGTCGACGGAACTTTTCATCAAAAAATATTTAATTTTAATGAAAGTTGTAGGGCCCTATATAAATAGCAAACACTTTTTTTTCAGTGCAAAGAGTGCGATATTATTAAACTTAAAAACTTAAAGCTTAACTCAAATTAGTAAGGAAAAAAGAGTTTGTGCGTTAAACTGCGCACCACGAGAGTGTAACTTTCTTTTGGATGGAAAATTATTATGAATATTCTATAAATTTTATTTAAACTGCTATTATCTATAAAATTAATTTAAACCGCTGTTCTTATTGATAAAATTTTGTTGCATATATAAATTTTTCAAAAAACATTTCTCTTCATATAAATATTATTAATTTGTCTTAATTAAATTCTTAAAACAGATGGCAACGCTTACGAAAAATAAGTCTGACACAAAACTTGTTAGATCTAGTTGGATGATATTCATGTAGCAATATTTCTTTTAATATATCAGTTTTGTTGAATAAAGAATTTAATTAGGTGGCAATGCTTTTTACAAATTTCTTCTACGACTCTACATTTCAGTTTTTCTCTCAATTCTTTACCTTGATATATTAAGAAAATGAACGAAAAGAAACAGTTCAGTTTAGCGTCCGCTACACACATCACTTCATTGTGTTCTCAGCCTTATATAAATAAATAAAGAAAAAATCTTAATGCTATTGGCTTAACAGATTTATAGGTTGGAAGACAACTATATTGTTCTCAGAATCAGTGCGCTGTTGAATATGCCACATTTTACGAAAAATACTTTAATTTTTAAAATTTTGGAGAATGACATGTTTCAGACACAAGGGTTTTAACTTATAATAGAAGAACATTAAAAAGGTCAGAAAGCTAATTGGGATTATTTACTGTCACAAATCTATTATGAATTATGCACCATAAGAAGGTGATAGTATCTTTCCGAACAAAAAACCCAAGACATTTTTGAACTGGTATAGTTAGCTGGTAGCTGGTAGTTCAAAGTTCGGAAATAAAAATGCGAAGGCACCAGGAATCGGATGTTGAAAAGGAAGTATTTATTGTATAATGATGAGACGTGTAGGTCAAGAGAAAAGAACGGAAGCTACATTATTTAAGTGGTTTCACTAAGCTGAAAAATTTATTTAAAAACATGTGCCAATCTTGAAAAATATTCATGAATTCATATAAGGAGAAAAGTTAAAGTTTCCTGATAGGGAGAAGTACTAGTTTCCTCGAAAGTTGTGTCTAAGTAACCGGACTATCTGAATTTATATTTAGATAAGACCTGTCAACGCCGATGCAATACCATTTTTAAGACCAATACAGATCGTGGACCTCCATGTAGTAAAACTATCTCTAAGTGCGAATTTTATGCTTTAATTTGAAAATGCTGTCGAATTCCGCACTGAAGAGATTGAGAGAAAATTAAAAAATAACATTTTAATTACATCGAAAGCAAATTGCTTGTTGCCACAAAGTACCATACCATACCAGCTTACTGCTGTCTTGCATGTGTTGACTGCCGGCCAATCGCCTTTAACCAACTGTTAATTAGCTGTGGTAAAGTTGATAGACAAAATGAGCAGGTGCAAATAGCAGCAACACAAAAGGCGTATCCGAGTGGAAAATGAAGTTGAAAAATATTCAGAAGCGATGTACACGCTCAACCATTGCATGTGTTTGTAAGAGTATGTATACATGAGCACCCGCACACATGTTGATTATTATAATATTTTTGCAGTGGGAACTTTGACTTCTTAGCGCTTCAAATGATATTACGAAGACAACAAATTAACCCGTTGAGGGTCTCATTAGAAATTCGTATGAAAAACGAAACTTGTACAGCTCTTTGCCGCGACAAAAATTGCACATTCTACAAGGGGGGTTGCAAGTAAATGGATCGGATGTTGCCAATTACCTAGAGTCACTTGCAACTTAACAAGTAAGTAGCTCAAATTGCTGCTAGATTGAGTGCCGTGTGGCATATGGCAAGTGGGAAGTGGGAAGTGGCTAGTGGCAAGGGTTGCTTAGCATAAAGCGTTGCTCCAAATTAACTTCATATGACATGCTAGTTGTTGTTATTGTTAACTAGTTGTCATGACACTGTGCGCAGCTGTTTGTGCAACATTAGCACCTCGCATGTGTCTATTTGTCTATTTCGCTATATCCTTTGAGCTGATTAAAAGCATGTGGCACCAAAGCGGAAAAGCAACAGAGGAGTCAAGTGAAAAATATATACGTGCAGCGCGGGGACAGCGAGAGACCGATGACAGTTAGAGGTGTAACAACAAAACTGCGCTAAAACGTGCAACAAAGGTGACAATTGTAAGCAGCAAATTGCTAGTGGTACGTACATACAAGCAAGCACACATGGAATTTCACACCAACAAAAGCAACACCAACAAAAGCAACACCAACAACTTGTAGTCATACATATCTATACACACCTACACATGTTAAGCCAAATGAACGCCACAAAGGACAACGAGCCAAATGGGTAGGGGCATATATAAAGCAGCAAGAACTGTAGGGGCAACAACAATGAAAAATTACAGCAACAATGTCGGAAACAATGTATACAGTAGTGCCTTCAGCAATCATTGGGTGAATTAGTAGAAAACATGCGAATTTTACAGCAAAATCTTGGAATGGGGCAGGGAGATAAGCGGTATAAAGGGATTAGCGAGAACGATGAAAGCTGCTGAATGACAGACAAATAATACTACTTTCGTTGGAAGCAATGTGCAATGAATGCATTTGCTGTTATTGCCATTGTTCTTATTACTGCACTTCATTGCTCGCATTGCTTTTGCTGCTTTGATTGCTGATGTTGTTGTGCTCATTGTTGTTGTTGTTGTTGTTGTTGGCGCTGTTATTGTCATCACCATTGGGGTGCTTCGCTTTTACTGTTCATATTGCAACAATTGTATTACCGCACTGATTGCGACATGGACAGGTCGCACGATGTACAGTGGGCGACAAAAGTCTACGTACGACCCATATTTTTGATGTATTGCTGAATGTAAAAATAATAGGCAAAAAGTAATGATGCAGTTTTGCTTTAATTAAATTTGTATTAGGAAATAATAAAAAAAAATATGTATTCCAATACAAACATAACAAACTGTTCACAAAAAACTAGCCATTGACAAAAGTCTACGTATGACTAGCATTTTAACAAAAAAAAGTTCAATAAGGCGCTGAATCTTAAAAATTTGTATTTTGTTGGCCCACCATGGGCATCTATAATTGCTTGCAAGCGTCTAGGTATTGAAGAAACTAAATTTTCAAGCTCAACGGATGTTATTCGTTGCCATTCCTCCTGCAGTTTCTCTCTTAGTGTTTTCGCACTGTGGTGGCGTATTTAATTGTCGTGGAGCATAGTAAAGCAGCCATTCCTTTATAATGTGGGCCGTGTGCTTCGGATCGTTATCCCGCTGGAAGAGCCAACTCCTATCAAGGTTTAGTTTATCTACGGATGCTCTTAAATTTTACTCTAATATATTCTTATATTGAAAACGATCCATGTTCCCCTCCACAAACACTAAGTTTCCTACTCTAGATGCAGCCACAGCGCCATAAACCAGGCCATTTCCAACGCCATGCTTGACAGTAGGGATGCTGTGTTTGGGCTTCATTGCTGCATTAGCTCTTCTCCAAAATTTGGCTTTTCCATCACTTCCAAAAATGTTATACTTGCATTCGTCTGTGAATAAAATTTGTTTCCAGAAATCAAGGTCTTTATCTTTATACTTGTGAGCGAATTCCGAACGAAGCTTTCGGTTCTTTTCACTGATAATGAGTTTCATTTCCTGCATGGAGTTCTACTGTGTAATCCATTGTCTTTTAAAGTCCTTTGAACTGTTCTGGAATGTACAGTTTCTTCGATCGCACTGCAAATTCCGTTGCTAACTTAGTGGCATGAATTTGTGGATTCTCATCAACTTCTTTTAAAATAAAAGAGATATCTCTCCGACTAAGCTTTTTCGGTCGACCAGTCCGTGGTTTGTTTTCAACACTTTTATTTCTATTTTTATACTCTCGCAACATGTTGCTACAGAGTATATTAGTTTTGTTCACCTAACGGTTGTTTGTAACACCTAGAACTAAACGAGTTAGATATAGATATATATATATAAATGATCAGGATGAAAAGACGAGTTGAAATCCGAGTCTGTCTGTCCGTCCGTCCGTGCAAGTGATAACTTGAGTAAAAATTAAGCAATTTTTATAAAACTTGCTACTGTTGGAATGTTGAATTCTTCCGCAGCATTTTTTAATATAAAGTTATGCCAGCACCTGAAAACATTTCCCCGCCTCTGATCCTTGCACATTGCGAGAGTATAAAATGTTCGGTTACACCCGAACTTAGCCCTTTCTTATTTGTTTCTAAAATTTTCGTATATGGTTTGAACAGTTGATTTAGGTAAATTTAGCAGTTTTGATATTTCACCAAATTATTTATTCTCCGTTTTATATTTTACGACCAGGTTTCGCACATCAGTTGAAATTTCTTTCCGAGGAGCCATTGTGACAACTATACGTGGTGTAAACTATACGTGACTGTATCGAAAGGTGCTTAACATGAAGCCTTATGTAAAGCATAAAAACAAAATAAGAAAAAACGGTACTTTCCCGTTACTTTCTAGTTTGCATCAAGAACATAACACATTGACTTTTGTCAATGGTTTTTTCAAGTTTTTTGTGAACAGTTTGTTATGTTTGTATTGGAATACATTTTTTTTATAATTTCCTAATAAAAATGTAATTAAAACAAAACTGTATTATTACTTTTTCCTTATTATTTTTACATTCAGCAATACATCAAAAATATGGGTCGTACGTAGGCTTTTGTCGCCCGCTGTATATGCATATGCATGTGTATGCTAGTATGTGTCCATGTATGTATCCATACATAAATAAGTAACCATGTGCATAAATGTGTTTTATCCTGGCAGTTATTTGTCGTCCTGCAACTGTTGCCGTTCTTTAGTTGAATTCCTTTTCATCTTCGTTGCATTGCTGCTGCAGTATTTGTGCTACATATAGCCATTATGTGCTTTGTTACCGTTGTTGCAACATCAATGAACATCGTGGCTGCGAACGATTGCGCGCATCCTGTTGTTGAAATTAATGGCGAATGACATAATTCGCATTGCTAACAATGCCGACAGCAACAACCACAACACCATATAAAACACAAACAAATTATAGTAATGTAAACAATACAAACCAAATCGACAATGAGCAACGCTTAAAAACAATGGTGTGACGACGTGAATGGCGTCGCTGTTGACAGTAAGACCGTACGCTCGATTGATCATCTTCGGAGCTGGAATATAAGTGTATGAAATGGTGAAGAGTTAGTCGAAGCCGTTCTATGGATAAGAGTAAAGAGTAGCTATGATTCTTTATTGTGCCAAACCAGGTCCTTTTCATCCACAAATTCACTTATTTTGAACTGTTTTGTGTTTCAGTGCATATTTAAGTTCCATCCAATAGACTAACTAACAACTTCATGGATTATATTTTGCTTCGAAAGTAGGTTTTGGCTTCATTTGACTTTATAGGAGACTGTAAAAGGAGTTCGTGCATTTGTTGCTGGCACTAACCAACCTACCAATTCCAATGAGCTTGTCAATTTATTCCGTCTAAATTACTTTCCGACCGACCATAGATCTTATCATCATCTTTACAGTTAGATTTGTGGGTCAACAATTGTCAACAATTTTCCTAGACCACATCAGATCTTATACTGTGAGACTCGTGCTCTTTCTCTACACCTACTTTCAAAGGTAATTTGATGTATGGAACCCATTCTTCAATTACTTCGAGTGTATGGTACTTGCGTTGCTCCCTTAGGTTATGGTAATGTGATTGGCAATGTGTAACGTACTGATTACTTGATCCTAAGTGTTAGCATTTATAGCTTAATTCCATATCATCTCTGTGTGGTCATTATTTGGGTTGTCCAATGCTTTAACAACTTTGAGTTCAGGGTATCAACTGCCATTGAAAATTGCTATAAGCTATCTCTATATCTATCTCTACATCTCTATATCTCTTTTTCACAACAGGTTTTTCGAATTATATCATGGAACTCCTGTCCCAGATCAGATTAATAATTAGGTAGCCTTCCCTGCATCTCACTTAAGATTTAGTTACAATTGAAGATTTTTATTTTAAAGTAATTTTTTAAACGTTTCTTTTTTGTTGGTGTAAGTATTATTTAATTGATTCGCAGACATGAATGATTCGAGTTTGGTAGCAACATTAGGTCTCCGAAGAGTGTTAGACAATATTCGCACATTTTCTAATATTTCTCCCAGTTTTAGATTTTCCCATAAGCGGCAACTCTATTTCAAAATGCGTCTAAAATAATTTTATTTTTTCACAAAAAAAAAATGTTGCATTTATTCTGTCCCATGCCCGGGCTGTCAAATTTGCGTGTTCTTTTCTCAAAATGTTGCACTCTATCTAAAACGGAAAAAGAGCAAGATTTTCTACCCTTCTCAAAACGTAAGAGTGAGAGTTGTTCTGCGAATGTTTATTTATAGTTTTTTTTTGTAGTTATTTGTTTGAATCGAGTTTTTCTACGAAATATAATGAGTAAATTTTGTTAAGCTCAATCATGGAAATTGTGAATGGGTTGGTGGAGTCATCCTTATACTCATGTGAAAATGTTAGTTATTGGAAAATATTCACTACAAAGAGTGAAAAGTTTCGTCGAAGACGTTGTGAACGCTTACTTATTGTCAGTAGTAGAGGTAAAAGAAGAAGAGCTAAGTGAGAAGCACGTTTTCATTATATTCGTAAATTTAGCTTTATATTTTCACTAACAATTATTTGCCCGTCTTTTCTATGCACATCATTTTCCAATATGAACGAAAACAATCAAATCCATGATAGGGTGATACCTTTTTTTGTTCTTTCTTCGTGTAAAAAATGCAAGATTTTTACAGGGTATAATGCAGTATTTACTCATTTATAATGTTCCCATGTAATGTGGCGACATTTTCATTGAGAAAAGAAAACGCTTTAACTACTTTCAGAATGCTCTTATTGCTTAATTACTTACCTTGTTTTGTCCGATTCGAAAATATGTATTATAGTTCCTCAAGAACCACATTTCAACCTCTATCTCGGGAACGAATTTTCGTTTCCAAATCAATTATTTAGAACCATAAACATACCTGTGTTAAGGAAAATAGTTACGATTGAACTTAAAAGCAATTCATTTCTAATTTATGGGTAGAAAGTTAGAAGAGAGACAGCTAAATAGAAAGTGGATAAATAGATGTGTATCGGGCGCGTCCTCAAACTATAATAATACATTTCACTCGTACTAGTTTTCTTGCTATTCTAACTTATAGTCAATTTGCTCGATACCAAAGGGATAATGGCTCTGTTGAAGAAGGCGATTTGTGTTAAATAGTTTTCTCTGAAAATTCACAGACTTACCTTTGTCATATGAGCTGTGCCCTTAATGAGCTTTATGCCCTGTATGTAAGTACTATAGCATCCAGTAGCCACTTTTAATACACGAACCCTGAAGCTTAGCTCGAAATACTCAATCAAGAATAACAATCATGTATTGTGTCAGCCAGAAGGAATTCCGCTCCGCCAGTGCTATGTAGCTACAGCAAGTTAGTCTAGTGTGAATAAAACAAACATCTACACAAAAGGATTTATGATGCACGTATATGTGTGTGGGAGTATGTATGTAGAGAATACACAGGATGACACGACTTGGCAAACACATCACACATCATGAACGTGGCCACATGCTGATGGCCACTGACCGACGATCACTGTGTCCAGACCAAAGAACAAAGTAAGTAATCCACATACATATTAGTGAGCGTTAAACAGGCGCCGACCGGAGGGAAGAGTGATATGAGAGGCGCATTTAGGCGTCATTCCATGTAGTTGGTTGGCGCCTCAGTTAAGCGTCGCTGGTCACGCCTGTACTATATTCGTGGAAAAAACGGAACAAATAAATACCGACGCACACACATAAACACGTAAACAAATACACAAAGACAAAACAGTGCGCAAACTTGCATAAGAATAAACTGCATGACCGACAGCAAATGGTATTCAATAAAAACTCGCAACAAAAGAAAATTAAATAAATCAAGGGAAGCGCTTGGCAAACGACAGTTGGCAACATACATCCACACATACGCACTGGAGCACTGACAGACTTGTCAATAAAACAGAGCATTTAAAACGAGTACACAGACCAACACGCTGACACACTTACAATAAATAACTAACAAATAGAATTGATAGAAGCAAAATAGAGAGAAGAAAAATAGAATAAAATAAGATTGGAAAAAATGTGCGCTGAGGCAGCAAATAAAGCGTTCAGCTAAGTAAATAAATTTGCAATTTGAACGAATTGATATGGCAACGCCGACAATGGTTGGCCTTAGCGGCCAACTGACCGGCCGACCAGTCAAGTCCGTGGTCGGACGCATCTGCGCATCTGGGCGCCTGTGTGTATGGGAGCGTGTGTTTGTTATTTTGTATTGTTCGTTGTTGTTTTGTACGCCGCTTGAACGGACGAACGGATGAGCGTGTGAATGGTTGAATGGTTCGGGAAAATGGCTTACGGGAAAAGCGGGCAGGGTGTGGCACCGCTTTGCCATTGGCAAAATACAACAAAACTGCGCGAAAAACTAGTAAATAACCGCAATGCATTTGCTACACCTAACAGATAAATAACCGAAAAATCGCTAAAAAGAAATTGAAAAATTGTGCAATTTTCACCACGAGGCGTATTTGACACACCAAACAACAGCCATAACAACAACAAATTTTTGTGCTTGCTTTTTTATTATTTGCATATTTGTTGTTATATTTATTTCATTTATTTTATCACTGACGAATTTTGAATTTTTTGGCAAATAGCTTTTGATTAAGCGATTGCCGCATGTGTTTTCTGTTTTGTTTTTCCATTTTTGCATATGTGACAACTGTGTGCATTGGTATGTGTTTAATTTTATTAAAATGTATCTATTGTGTATTTATTTTGCGGAATATGCAATTCGAAAAATCCTTAATTAAAACTACTACATATTGTCACACGCACGAATGAGTTTTGTTTAAAAATATTTACCAAATATCTAAGTATTTATGCACACACACACACACACACAGACACACACACACACTAACATACAGATGTACATACATCTGTATTATATAAGTAAATATATGATGGATTTATATATTTTGTTTACTTTCACCTTTTTTGCAAAAAAATTTTGCTAATATTTAGGTGTGTACAACATTTCGTTGGCCACAAGCAAATATAAGCTTGGGACCAAGGGAGGTAAGGCTGCTTTTCGTTACTTTTTCGAAGAGATATAAGATACCACATACTATGGGTTCTATATGCGCTAAATTTTGTTTCGATATATTCATATTACTTTAGTTACGGGGCCGCCACTAGGCGGGAGGGGTCTCGTAGTTCTAATCATTTCGATATATTTCTTGTTTAGTTTGTGTTCTTGTTTAGGTGCATAAAAGGAGTTTTAAGTGAATAACTATGTGAGAATGTTGTAAAGTTGACCATTAGACAACTCTCTTATATGGATTTCTTTATGTTATCGTTTTCTTAGTGGATACTTGGCTTAAGCTAGAAACATTTCTAGGTCCTTTTCATTGAGGACTTCTAACAAGCTATTTACAATTTTAAAGCGATCGGATCAAAGAAAACCATTACACATAGATAAAACCATAAAAGAATTATATAAGGAAGCATCGTATCGAATAGTAAGAATAAATCACAAAAGACTTGGACTATGCTATTTTAACTTTATATTCGCTTGGTTGGGCTTTGTAATTTTCTCATTTTATAACTTCGTCTCCCTTCGCAATGCGTTCGTTTCTTTCACGAGCAACACTTTACTCATATTATATGCAATTATCTGCTTTGACCCTGGAAGTATTGTAAAGTGTGCAGACGAAAAACAAATTCGTTCATGGAGCCTTTTATATTGATTATTCTGTGGAATGACATTGATAAGCGATTAATCTCAGGAGTTACTTTATGTACATATTCTTCATTTGCAAACAGTTCATTTCAAACAGTGAATATTGCACATTTTGTTCAGAAAATTAAAAATTTTTAGCTCTTCTAGTTCAGCTCCCACATAGCTTCTTCATTTATGATCCATAGTTCAAATGCATTTTAATGGGAATCCCCGTGATGAAGTCCTTGTTTAGAACTCAAAATACTTGGAGTAATGGTCAAATGCACTAACCTCAAAGGACTGATCGTCATAGAAAAATCACAAATTAAAAAGTTACTTAAAACTCGTTTCCATCTTAGTAAAAGAAAATTATCCAACTGAAATTAATACAGGAGAGTATATGGACGACTTTAAAGTGGTGAAACCGCTTGTTATTCCATATACTTAATTATGTCAGTTTAAGTTTTTTAACCTAGTTGCTTGTTCGATTCGCCACTCTCTAATGTTTAGCGAATCGATGGCAACTGCTTTATCTGCATACAATAGCGGTCCAATTTTTACCTTTCTTGCATTGTCATTTTATTTAAAAAAATATTTTTTACCAGTTATGCTTTTATAAATGTGGAATTATGATTATTTCCCGGTAAGCAAGCAATAAATGCAACCGTGTGGGCAGTTACTACATATTTCAAACTGACCAATTTAATTAAGTGTGCCTAAAAACATATTACAAATGCGAACAAACAATAATTCAATATTTTTCGCGAAATCTTTAATAATTAAAAACGTTTAGTTTCAATGTTACATGCCACCAATGCCAGCACACAGCATTAAAGCAGTGAATACACACACAAATATTTATTTTCGCAGTATTGGTGCGTTTAAAATTAATTAAAATCACAACGCATTGGCATTTGACTTTTGGACGTCCGTCCGTCGGGGCATTTGCTCGCCCACCTCACAAATTGTATGTTCGTTTGTTTGTCTGTGTGTGTGTTTTTGTTTGTTTGTTTATCTATGTCAGTTGCCGCACAATCGCGATGCACAATCAACAATTGCAATGCAACGCGGCGCTAATCTGCTCATTGGTGCAACGTCAACCGCAATAGCCGCCGGACGTGCACACAAAGTCAATCGCACAACTGTGTATGTGCGTTTGTGCAACACGCAACCGGCTTATACATAAAACCGCGTTGCCACGCATAAATGCAACAACTGAAATAGTTTACTTAAAATTTAATAAATAAAACTGTGCGTGTGGCTACTACTAGTAATTGCATTGTTGCAACATTTGTTGCATGCAACAAATAGTTGATATAAGCGCACATATTATGTTTTACATAAGTATGTGTGTTTGCACTTAAAAGCTTACACATTTGCTTATGTGGCATACACACACATCCATACTTCAGATACCAAAAACTCCACATACGACTCATATACGCATTTGTGGTCTTCAAGTGTGTGTGCGCCTGTGTAATTGTTGGGACATAAGTCGCCATCGAAATGTGCGCATGTGGCAGTGCAGGCGGGCGCCATAAATAAATTATTAGCCCGTATGCTATTCGACATTGGCTTCGGTTTCTGGCTTTGGCTTGGCTTTGAGTGTGTTAGTGTGTGTGTGTGTCGGTGCGGCTTTTGCGGTTCCGCGTTACCACGGAATTATTGTAGAAATTGTGGATTTGTGAGGCATAACACAGCAATTGATGTAGCAACAACAACACCAAATAAACAAACAATAATAATATTAATAAAACTCTCGTAATGCGAAAATACACTTGTGGGGGTGTATATGCGTGTGTATGTGGTGGCAAATATTGAAAGCGTTGCAACGTTATCTGAGCTGCATGCGGCGCTTCACTTTATAATCTGTTGCAAAAGACTTTGAAATGTGCAATTCAGAAAGCCAATGTTAGAGTAAATTCAGTGAGAATCTAAGCTCGGATTTTCCAATTAAACACGAGGTTTCAGTAGTCGAATTTATTATATAACATGTGTTTATGATATTATCTGCTGTTGGTGTTGTGTGTGGTTGAGTCAACGCTCTGTTCCATATTTTTATTATGACTGTGACTTTTCTGCCGGGCGGCTTTCGTGATGTTCAAATGTTTCCAGTTTCCACTCACTTCGGAGGCTGAGAGATAATTGATAGTGAAGAATGCCCGACCAAATTAATTTTGCAAATGTGAAGAAACTCGATAATTTGACCATATGTCTTTTAATTATTGCTCGGTCTTACACTAAGGCTGTATTCTTCTTGCTTTTGAGACCGTTGCCCAGTAACCCATTGCATTATACAGGTTACCGACTATAGAAGTTGATCTCTTGACGACCTCTTTACGCAAATCTGTTGACGTTTTATATGAGTGTGCTTATTTCTACTTGCTGGCATAACTGGATTATTTTCTAAATCACTCAAGGCCTGGACAACTTTTGCTGGATCACAAATCTTCTGAGATTACTCGCTGCCGCAGTTTCACCTCAGAGTAACTACTTACATTTACCTAAGTTTTAATGATACAATAATCTGAAAGGATACAAAGTTCCAGTGTTATTTTTATTAATTCTTACATGAATACAATACATGCAACATAGACCCCAAAGAAGACAATAGATACTTCAAGAAATATAGTAAATGGTAATCAAATTAAAATTTTCCTGATTAAAACTGCAGGAATTTCGCTTAGTCCAGCCTGAAAGAAACAAACCTTCGTAAAGACTTTCCAGTTGGAAGGGTGCCTGTCGCCGGGTATATGTTTTGTTGTTAGACGTTGGTAACAGTAAATGGTAATATTTCATAAACTACTACTCCACAAATGAAATAGGAGAGGAGACTGAGAGAAAAAAGGAATTGAGAGAGACCTTATATATTGTGTCATTGGAGTAAAATTATTTCCATAAGGTCTCTCTTAATGAAATCACTGTCAAGTTAAGAGTGTTAAATAAATGCGCTAGTGAAATCTCAATGGCCAACAATTTGCAGAAAGACAACTTGGAAATTTCGGAGGGTAGCAATATTATATCTTTTTGCAATTAAATTGGGCTCACTTTCAGTCATAGATGAGAATCATCTCTTCAGTTGCCTTTGCTCTCTCCAGTTATAGCTTGGCTGAGGTATATATATATCTTCCTTTCATTAATTAAGGTGTTCATATGAAGCTTCAGACTTGATAAGATGTGAAATTCAATCAGCTTGGAAACAAAAGTTTAAGAGTTGCTACTTCATGTTTAAAAAAAAAAACCAAAAAAAAAACAAAACAAAAAAAACAAAACAAAAAAATACTAAAAATTTCCACGAATGATGTGTAGATTTATGAGCTCCGAGGCAGATAGATATTTAAGTTCACATTATTTGCAATCATTTTTCTTGGGTTACAACTTTCTAATTACATTCTATTTACTATATTCTATTGAACATCTTATATAATAAGGAATAAGAAGAAAACTTTGATAATTCCGCTGCGAATACAATTTGATTGGTTCAGCATCATAAAACATTGTTATTTTAAACGCACATACATACATTACAAATACACACAGACACGTGGATGTAAACACATCAAGTTTGAAATTAAAAATTCAGTAAAAACGTTGTGCGCATTTTACGCATTTTACGCATTTGCCATTTCACCACAACCTGAGTTAAGTAAATAAATAACAAATAAATTGAGGATGAAAAGTGTATAAGAAGAGACAAACGCGAACGCCGACACGCAAAAATGTTGCGAACTGTTCAAAAATGCGGCAAAATGCCCACAAAGGAGCACTTAAGTCAATGTTTTCGTTTGTTGTGGCACAAATGTGAAACGTAAATAAGCAAAAGGCAAAATAACAACAACTAAAGGCTAAAGCATCAACAGCGTGACGTTGAAACGAAAATAAAGAATATGAATTAAAAAATATGCCTTGGAAATGCTGGGAATAAAATTCATCAACTGGCCACCAACTGAATTGAAAAATGAAAATTCCACTACCATCAACAACAACAACAATCATAACAACAAAAGTAGCCACAAACGCGTATCAAAAGTTGAGATCGTCATAGCCGTGACTGCCACATTAAAGTGCCAGTGGCAAGCAGCAAGTGGTAAGCAGCGGTGAGTGGCATGCAACAAAGAGTACAAAAGAAAACGCAGATGCAAAAATGTTTTAATAAAAATGTCATGACTGCCGCTGTTGCTGCACCCGCAGCAAACTGACAGGCAGTAGAAGGCGCGGCGGCTGCGTGGCGGCTGCGCGACACCAAAATTATAATTTGAGGAAAAAATAACACCAGTCATATTGACTGAGACAGCCGTCACTGTGCGCTGCGCGCAGCCACAACAGTCAGGAGCGTCAGTATTGCTGTGAAGCCTGCTGCATACAATAAATATACTATGCTGCGTCGCCGGGATCATGCGGTGTAGTAACGTAAAGCGACCATTACGCGCTCGCTGTCAGCTGCCGCTGCGCTGCCTCCACTACCACCAACAAACACTTGCGCACCCGCGCACCCGCCTGCCATCGTACGCAGCAGTGCTGATGTGTTTATGATGAAGCATGGCACTTCGCGACCCACGCGACTTCCCGTAAAGCTCAAACTAACCATAAAGCGGCGCTTCAAATATGTGTGGCACGTTCAATGTTTTCAGCATCAGGGAAATTCGTTTTTGGGATCTACACAAAGCGTTGTGCCACGCATATTTGTTGTGCGCGGCAAAGGGGCTGACTAACAGCATGAGTTACATGAGTTAATGGGTGAGTGTGTTTGTGTGGCTTACGTAAAATTTCGCTTTTTATGTTCGGCCTTTTACTGGAATTATCCGGGTAAAAAATCAACATGTAGAGATTATAATTCAGTGCAAAGCAATAAACGAGCGTAAAAATGGGCGACGTGTTGCCTGTCACAACGCGCTTCGTACACAGACACACACCCACAGCGGCAGACGAAAATTTTAACCAGCTGTCGACATGTACGCCGCGCGCATATGGAATGTGGCATGGTGTGGTGCTCGTTACTCGCCATGAATAATAAGCAACCGAAATTTAAATGTTTTAATTTGATTTGATTTGTTATTTTAAGTGAAGAGATAAAAAAATTTTGCTATCGTATCACGCGCATCATGCGCCGAACAATCGCCCACAGCCAATACACGGTGATCTCGCATAACCCCACACCTGGCACGCATTCCACTTTCGTTTATCGCACTCTCTTCATGTACGCGTGCCGCTCCAAGCTGTGATGACAAATAAAATTTGATTTATTGCCATGGCGCTGTGGCTGCCAAATTGGATTCGTTGTGCGAGAATTTAAATTTGCGCTGTCATATCAGACCACCGCTGAATTCAGCAATCACAATTGGAATTTGTTGCACGAGCGGCAACGCGTGATGAACGCGATTTCATTTGTTTTATCTCTCATAAATATTAGTTGTTGCCGATGAGTCAACAATTAGCCTGGCAGCGCTACAAATTGTTCCGCAAATAGAAAATCAAACTACAATCTCCCAACAAGGGAGATATTGGGGCACGTGGCATTAAGTTACAGCCGTATATCTGCTGGTGTTTGGTATAGGCAAATTGGGGTTTCCAGGCGTTGGTTCAGGACTTTACTGTAGCTAGAAAAGAAACAGTTAACATACTTTCAATTTCAGTCAGTTCATGTTATTGGAAAATGTAATATATGGGGGAATCATTGAGGGATTTGCTGCGGCCATAGTAACCAAGCGGAGTAATTCCGGGTAGATCTTCTCCCCGCATTTTTCTCACAGCGAAAGCTGACTAATTTGAATAACTTCATGGATTGTTCGGTGTATAGCTTTGAAGACTTTGAATTTTGAAGGGTAAAGTTTAAGAGAGCTTACACCAGAACATATTTTTTGATTATAATATATTTCATTCATGATCATTCATTAAAACGTACAAATGGTAGAATATCTAGATGAAATGCTTCTGTTGGACATATTTTTTAAACGGTTTTTTTTTTAAAGTGTTAAAAAGTGTTAACTTCACAGATAATAACGAATTATTATAATGCGCAATCGAATAAAAGCATATAATAATAATTTATGAAATTTTGCAATAGTAAATTTTAAGGTTAAAAATGTAAAGGTTTGCCACCTGTCGAAAGCGTTCACTTAAGGGAGACGTAAGGGATCGCCTCACCTTTCCGTCTATTCACTAAAATTTTAAACCTCAACGATTAGCTTTTAATTACATAATATCAAAATACTTATCAGATATAGAAAGAGAAAGTCAGCCTAATATATATATTTGCAGAGGAGCGATCTCAACTTCATTTAACTGCGGTTATATGTGGTAAAAGAATTCATAATTTGTGTAATATTAGACGAGTAGAAAGCAGAAAAGTAGCAAAAAAATCTGCGACGTGTTATTAACAGCTTAAGCTTTTAATCCGCTTTCTGTCATTTAATTAAAATCGCTTTTAGATGATGTAAGCGATTACACATATGTATTTAGTATATGTAAGAACTCTGAAGCTTTGTAAGATTTCGTGAGCTTTTTCATAGCTAACCGCTCAGCGTTCTCCGTTAACCAAGCAACGTACAAGCGCGCCGCTGTTTTTATGGTCATCATGCAACGCGGATGCGGCACTAAGCAAGTGCCTGCCTAAATTCATTTGTAATCCTTCTGAGACTTCTGCGCTCATCCACAACATAATTCGCATATCCTCAGGTGTGTTGCACAAGCGCGAATTTATCTCGACAATTTGCGACACTTGGATGCGCGACATTTTGTACTCGGCTTGTCGTTAATAAGCGCGCGCTTCATTTACCATCAAATCAGCGAATAAAGCAATTGCGGCAATGGAGTAAAACTCAAGTAGGCAACAATGTAATGATTGTGGTCGTTGTTGTGTGTTGGTTATTTTCCTTTTGCAGTTAATGCAGCGCTGCTACCTCATCAGCATCATCAGGAGCCGGTCACGGCAACGGCGGTTGCAAAAAGCGACAAGGCTTAGCGCCATTTGTGCAACAGATAAAATACAACAACAATTATAATGTAGAAAAAAGCGCTTTATAAGGCTCTCTGTGGCAGAAGTAGCAACAACTGGAATGACAACAGCAAAGCATTTTCATTAACTTGAAGTAGCGTCTTCGTTGCGACAGCAGCCTCTGGACGCCAGTCGTCAAACCAGACGAGTGGCATGCAGGGCATCGTAATTGCCACGGTTGGTGTGGAGTGGCGGCGCACAACTGCAGGCGCTGTTAAGTAAAACAATAACAAACACAGAATGATTGTGCAGTAAAAATTGAGTGTTGCAAGAATAAAGCTAAGCTTTGCCCTACTTAGCGGCACATTGCATGAGGGTGCCTACTAAGCACTTGTGCACTTAAGTATCGCCGATGGCATGAAACGAATTAAGAGAGAGGGCGAGAGTTAAACGCAATCAGCGCGTTTCATAGTCACGTGAAGGTAGATTTTGCGTTAAGCGCATCGTGCTGCGACAAGAGGTATGAAATGCGCAACACACTGCAAAGTATCAGATAATGTTGCAAATACAACACAAGGGGAGTGGTAAGTACCGAGGAGCAATACTCAACATATACGCTCGAAAAGCTTAGGACAATTTTTACTTAACTTAATGCGCAGAACTTAAATTGCACACAATACGGTACGCTTGGCTTAGCTTATGCTTTTATAATTATGCAACTTGCTATATGCATTGCGCCGCAACTTAGTTACCTTAAAATGTGACCGCCTCTGTAGTGTAGCAGTGCGCTTCACTGGGGCTGAACTCGACTTTCGATTGCGTGCTGAAAATGAAAATGCTAAGAACTATTGTTAGCTTTTTACTTACTTACTTTTCATAGACTTGCAACACTCAAGGGCGCGTGTTTTGTAGCATTTTGCAACTCAGGCGCGTAAAGGTGTTTGAAAGTAAGCGTTTGCACTTCCTTGTTCGCTTGTGTATATGTGTGTGTGTGTGTGTGCAAAGAAAATCGATGAAAACTTTTGCAACAGCCAAAGGCAAAATTACTGTTGGCACTCGGCCTCAAAACTTTTTAAAACAACAACTTTTAGGGTACTTGCAACTCACTTCCACACCAGAGACTGCTTCATCATAGCCAACTGCTGGCACATCAGTGCGGATTTGATGTGGAGTTGGCATTAAGCTTTGATGGTTGGTGCGAGAATCTCACGCTCAATTATTAACACGCTTCGCCTATGAGCGCCCTATCACCTGCACCACCTTCCAATTATTGCAACTTCAACTTCAGCGTCCCCTGCGTTATGCGGGGCGTTGCTGCATTTGTAAGTTGCAACAACTTTTACCGCATAGCTCCCACTGTGCCGCTCAATCTGCAGCATTGCATTGAAAGTATTTGTAACTTAGACCCGACTTTGCGCTCTAACGAGCTTTCAAGATGTGCTCCAGCAACTGCTGCGATTAGTTTGTGCCTCTGGATGCAGCAGGCAAAGTGGTACAAACTTTTCCGTCACATGTGATGGGGGCATCATTAGTACGACTATACTTTTATTAAAGTACATCAAATACAGGTGGAAGTTACGCCTAACTGTACTACTGTGCCACTTAGTCGGGAAAATATATATGTAAATATGGCAAGAGGGTGTGGCAAATGCGGCATGCCATGCATGTAGCACCGTAACCGGTCGATTATCTACAGCATTTGCAAAAGTATGTACATATAGAGGAGAGTGTTGCATACACTGAGGCGTTGCATGCTGCTTTTATCGTGCTGCCGTTGTCGGTGTTGCCACAAAAACTCCCAATCAGAAACAATTTGCCGCGTCGGATTATGAAAATTGCTTAAGAAATTAAATTGCACTTTAATGGCTAGAACCTCTTTGCCACATCTATTGACCCGCGCGCCTTATGCAACATGCCACCACCACAGTGAGGCGGTCCTTTGACGTCTGTGGTTTTTCGCTCAACCTCAGTTACTCAGTTGAGTTGAGGCGCAGGGCAGTCGCTCTGCGGTTGCACAATTCACCATCTACGAGTTGCAAATTTGCATTGGCACGTTGCGGCGGCTGCTGTGGCATGCTGCGGCTTCGCTGCTGTACAACGGAGTGCGTCTGCAAAGAAGCGTGCGGTCGCTCTTGCAGCGGTAATGGCGAAACAGGTCAAACTACCGTTACATCTTACACATACAGTTAGAAAAGCATTTGCTTTTTGTACCTCATAATGGGAGCTGGCCGAGTGTAAAATTTACGAAAAAACTATGAAAGTAATAAATGAGGGGATTGTAGGCCTTGCGCTTAGCAAATATTTGTGGTGTGCTTCACTTTGAGCAGCGAGCTTTTATGTGGTATTCGCTCTTCATTTGAACTGAATAGAGAAGTGGCGGGCGCTCTTAGTATGCTTTGCAGCCCATTTCTGTCTCAGTTTATTAGGGATATTTTCTGATTTATGTTTTTGTTGTTAATATATGGTAAATATATTTCATTATTTTATATTATATTTTCTTTTTTCATAGGGTAAATGACCTTAATTATGTTGTAGCACGGTGCCCTTTACATGGAGTGAGCTTCTTCATTTGTTGCCTCGTGATACAGACAATCCACACTTGCAACACTGACTATTTGAGAAACAGTTTTTCAATTTCCTCTTCGATTATGTCTGGACCGACTATGTCTAGTTCTTGACCTAAAAAAACTTTTTCATAGAATGGTTTTGACCATTCCTAGAATTACATATAAAAGTTTATGGAATTTTTTATATTTATATATGTAACTATAGGTGTTACTTTGGAATGGTTTAGTTATTGATCCTATAATTCTCTGCATCTTTTTCTTCCTTTCTTATATTCTACTGCAAATCATTGGAGAATTAGCATTCGGCGTCTGAACAGTTAATATCCACCTTTTTCCGGTATAAATCATTGCTAAAAACCAACCAACCAAAATCACTGCCAAAACCGTTAGTTCAAATATATGACACCAATTGAAATTTAGGTCGTCTTACAAACCTGTGAAGAGGACAGATTTATGTTTAGTATAAGTCTGTGGGATTAAAGAGTTGGGTTTTTTCGAGTCTAGATTTAATCTTAGCTTAATTGCTCTTATGATAACTGACCATTATTCAGAATATTTTGTGTTCTCTGCCCTTTCCTACTCTCTGTGCGCTCAAGATCTGAAATATAATATTACAGAGTTGATATTCTTTGTTTTTGTGTTTGTGGCCGCTTTTTCAAAGAAAAAATATTGCATTTGGTAAAGATAATCATTGGTGATAGACGAGAAGGCTGAGTGCCTTAATCGATTGAGAAACCAATACAGCACCACCAAATTGATCGTTATATTTCGGTAGATAATGAAAACAACCAAGTAGATTTCGGAACAGATATAGGTTTCCATAACTTCCATCAATTATTCCGTGGGTTTGAACTAGCAATACCCTTCTTTTGGAAAATTATAATAGGAGGGTAATAGAAAATTATGAGAAATGTTATCAAGTACCAACTGAAAATCAATTGGACATCTAACTCACTTCCTAACCTCTGTACTACAAGTACTTACAATGAAAACATCTATAAAAATATACTAGTTCATTTTGGCGAAAAAAAATTTATTACTGCTAATTTGGTGTGAGCAGATACAAACTAAAATTATCATTCAAAATTTTTATGGCGATCTATAAGAGATGCTAAGAGCCTACATTTAGTTCTTCTTCCAATGTTAATATGGGGATTTTCGGCTACAAACTCTATTACTTCTTCGATGTTATAGTCTCTAACAAAGGTGTAAGGATCTCTTAAGAGAACGACTTTCCACACCAACAATCCATTTATATGCCCAGCTTAAATGGACCTGCTCGAGTTAAAGTAAAAACCTAATTTACTATTAAATCAAATTTTGCAACTATTAAAAAACTGCAGTTGTCACCGAACACTTTCCGTTTCAATTGTTTATTAAAGTTATACAAATTTAACTGCCCTTAAGACTCAATAACTTCAACCGCTAATGGACTATAGTTATACCGCACAACATCCTCCGAAAACAAGAGATAATTCCACCACCCACTTTTCAAATATTCGCACACTTACACTTATTGCAAGCATTCATATAGATATATATACATATCTACTGAATTATTATTTTATTTTTATAAATATAAGTACGTTTGTACGCCAACAAAAGTGGTTAGACATAATCACAAAGGAAGTTTCTCGTTTAAATGATGTTTGCTATGCTAACAAACATAAATTTACGAAATTAGCCACAAATTTTGTTCTCGAAGCAAAGCAAATAAAACCGCAAGAAAAAATAATAAAAAAATATGCGAAAAATAGAAATATTGCCACTGTCACACACACACACACACAACTATACCCGCATGACAATCCAGTCAATGCTCAGCGCCGGCGCTTGAGGGTGCGGGTATGTGTGTGTGCACGCTGGTGATGGAGTACAGTAAAGTACCGTTAAAGTACATCACAGTTAAGTGCCAACAAACAAAATCCGGGCTGCTTACTTTTATTTACATTTATGCCGCATTATTATGCCAGAGACAATGGCGCTGACGACGGCTGCCACGGGCGTTGCATTGACGATGGCTATGATATTGTCGCTGCTGAGCGCAGTCCGAATACCAGAATACCGATATAAGCGAAAGAAAGCATTGTCGTAAAATATTTTTGATTGTTCAATTAGCATAATGGGGCCACAAACACAAACGAACCAACGAACGAATCGAACGAACCAAACGAATGCAATGCCACAACAAAGTATGACGCCGCTTCTGCGAAAGCCAACAACAAAGGCCACAAAAATTAAATGAAAAAATGAAATAAAAATCAACAGAGTGTGGGGAACAATTCGTAAATAGACAAAGTGAGTCGGAAGTGGAAGACACAGCCAGTTCGCAACCAGGGGCAGCGCCACAACTTTACTAGCGCAAGACCGGCTAGGGCGAACGGCTGTGTGCGAAGCGTATAATGGATATGTTTATGAAGGGAGTAAAAGAGGGGAAGAAAAAAGAGGAATGTGCGCGTGCACACGAATGTCGCTGGCGACTAGAAGACGAATAGACAGGCTGTGCGCACTGACTGACTAGTTGGATAGCTGGTTGTTAGCTTGCTTGGTTGGCTGCTGCTTTAAACGCTCGGTTGGCCAGGCAGGCGCACACGGGCGGCGGAAATAAAAAGCTGTGAAATGAAGTGATCCTTTTTATGCTTCTTGTGTGTGCCTTTTTATGCTGATTTTTCCCATTTTTTATACACACACACGCATACACATATAAACATATTTATTTATTCTTTTTATATGCTTCACTGCCACTGATGCTTGTTGTTTTTGCTAGTGGCTGTGCTGTGTGTCTCCTTTGTCTTTTTGAATGAGTGAGCCAACGAACAGAAATGACATTTCGATGGACTGTCGGGCCGTCGCATGGACTTAGCGAACTTTTACGGTTGTACATATGCAAGTATCTATGTATCTTTGTATACATAAGTACATGTATTGCATGGATGAACGGTAGTCAACGTGTGGCACAAATCTCGGGTACGGCTGGCGTAGGCGACAATGACAGACAAGCGGTCAGTTAGACTGACAAGCTGTGATGCGGATTGTCGTTTGGCTAAGGGCAAAGGCAAGAACAGGAAATGTATGTCCGCCAGGCTCGACGCATATTTGTGCTGCTTGAACTGCTTTTGTTTATATTTGCTGAGGGCAGTTGGTTTTTAAATCGCCTCTCACTAGCGGTCAATTGGCGTGGAAGTCAGTGCGTGTGTCTGCAGGAGAGCATCATCATGTGACGGCACTTCGCTTCGGTCAACTGGCTGGGTATTTTACAATTTTCATGTCAAAGCTTAATTGAAAGTTGCCGATGCAAATGACCTTTGGGGAGTGTGGGTAGTTAAATGAATTGTTGCTGAATGACAGTGATGTTTAGTTTTAGATTGAATTGAAATGTGAATAAAACTGACAGCGATATTTTAAGATTGACAAAGAAGTAGACAATTAAAAAAAAAAAAGTGTGGGTATCGAAACTCTATAATCAGCTATGAGTATAGCATTTGCTAAGAGAAAATATTGTATTTTAATGAATCATCTTAAAAAGCGCTTGCAATTATTTGTAGACTTTACATTAACATTTTTTAATATTTTACCATTTTTAGTACATAATACTTAATATATATATATACATATTTTACATAGTTTAGTAAAAATTTATATTTTCAATTGTAGTTCGTACTATTTATATTTGTTTTAAATAAGAAAATTTTTAAGATGTAAACTCTATGAAAATGACTGAAATAATTAAAAGTAGGTAAATTAATATTTTTTAAGCAAAATTTAATTACCCGCTGATAAAAGTTAATTATTTATTAAATTACTTAATTTCATTTAAAAATTTATAAATAGAATTCTTTAATAATTTATTAATTATTAATTTTACGAAAACAAAGATATATGAAATTAATTTGAGTTTATTTGAGTTATAATTATAATTTTTTTTTATTGCTTCTTTATGTATATAAATGATTACAGCGGATTGTGAAAATTCCTTGCATATTTTGCATTGAGCTTATATTTATGTATATATATTTCTAACTCTGAAATTTTAATTATCAATTTCAATAATTTTACAACGATTTGAATATAATCCATACAATATCTCAAAAATTTAGGAAGTTTTATTACTATTATCTCTCATCACCAATTTTGTGTACAATACATTTAGTCATCTAACCCGTAAATTAATTAAGTTCCACACCAAAGTTGATGAAAACGGAGTATTGCACTGTCCTATTTTATTAAATTAATCTATGTGTTATATTTGGGGTCTCGAACTTTCATTATCCATTGTTTTTGTGCAAATATAGTAACTTATTATTTTAAATATTCAAAACATTCCAACCGCTGTAATAAAAATATTGCCTACATTTAGGCACATAACTCATAACTTAGTCAGGTCTCTCACCAAAAGGCAGTGAAAACAAAAGTTTAGTTTATTCCATTTACTTAAATAGACCTATAAAAAGCAGAATTTGTATTTGTATACATTTATGTACAAAACTATTTTTTATTATATAAGTTTTTTTTTCAATATTAGATACATAAATAAATGTGTAGTTATTTAATTTAAGAGGAATTAAACAACCATCTGCCGCCGCTAAAAACTTCACAAAAAACCGTGTATATTAAAAACCCAATATAAATACATTTGCATTTCATCTGATATCAATAGGAAAGTACAGTCATGTATATTTACTAATGGTATGAATATGTTTATCGGCTTAAATAACCGTACTATGCCCTAGTTCTGCTATTCTCAAAGAGTTCTTGCAACATTAGAAATGTATTTCTCTACAAATCATTTCTCGTTGCTCCTTCTCTTGTTAATAAATTTCAAAACAAAGTATGCAGTTCTCTTTAACTCATTTAACAAATAATTTGACTGATATCCTTACACTAAACTAGCATACCTAGATGAGTACATATGACTGTGTGTTTGTATAGCTTTCGACTTTAATGATATTAAATAGCAAAAGAATCAAGTAATTTATTTTACTTAACTCGACTTCCACATGACTTGACCACATTATTATTCCGCCCAGCAACTGGCCAATAATAGTCTGTGTCCCTTCCCTGAATTCAACCGTGCGATAGCTGGATGGAGGGCTCACACCACAAACTCGGATGTGTTGTAACTAAATATATGCGGCAACTCGGAAGAATGAAAAATTGGTTACTTTAAGCAACCAACCGCACATAACTATGCCTGTTTTTATTGTGTCGTTGTGTGTGTGGCCTTGCATATGTGAAACGCCCCTCTCACTTACACTCACATATTATCCAACTGATTTTCTTTATTCAAATAAATCGAACCAGTTTTTGCTTTCGTTATTGCCACTATGCGACAATTTCCTATCAACATTGTTGGCGTTTAGAAGCAAATAATAAATAAATAAAATGAGGCAAAAGCAAAAACTTGAAGGTCCTTTTGGACTTACACACATGCTCATATATACAATTGTATCTTTACTTATGTGTGTGTATGTGTGTGTGTGTGTGTTTGTTTTGCTTTGCGACATTTTGTGAACAAAGTTCGCATAATTTCCTATTTAGGAATTTGTTTTCGTACACTTAAGCTATTTGCGAACAGGCTCAAAAAAAATACCCACACACATACCCCAATATGTGAGCATACTTGCGTTTGTGCTCCGCATAGTAAGTATGTCCTGTAAATGTCCTCCTTGTGGACGCATAGCGTGGAAAATTGAAAGGCAACATATTGATGGCAAAATATTATAGTTGAGCGCGCTTCTTCAATGTGGGCGCCAAGCCTAAGCCAATTCACCCAAATCGAGACATTCACCAACCGGGCAAGGATCCGAAGAGCTGCAAAAAACGTAGAAAATAAAGCAGCAAATAAACACATATGAGCATAAAAGAAGAAAACATAAATATACAAATATGCACCGACATGTAGGAAACCCGCTCCTCTCACGCTTGTTCCCCAGTAAGCGTAGTTCTGCGTACAAATGGCCCTTATTTAGCCTCATGTCCGTCGTGTTTGTTCGCATGGCACGCATACTGTTTGCTCCATAAAAGGAAACCCTCACAAGCCCATTGTGGTATTAAATGTATCCGTGTGTGTGTCGGCGTAGTGATGTGTGGCGACCGCACTTCGATCCGGCTATCGCCTTTGATGTAACTTGAGCGAACGATTGTGCTTTCCAAATGCTCCTTATTGTGCTTTTTTCTCTTCATCTTAAATATTCAGATTTTTTTCAGTTATTTGTGTTATTTCTTTGTCCCTCATTCCGATTTTCCGCTTTGTTATTTTGCTTTAGTGCTTTGCCACTGCGAGGCAGACTCGTTTCTGATTCTATTCCTTCCGATTAATTTGCTCGAAATGTGCCTTTGGAAGAGCGGAAATAGTTGTAATAGTTTTCGAGCAAATGTTTGGCTTTACGGAAATTGTGCAGTTTATTTTTGTATAAAATTTAATTGGAAATTTCAAAAACACATTAGATTGAATATTTTAACTTTTTTTCTTATGCTCCTTACACTGAGCCAACTTTTTCCAACTCATAACATAGTATGAGCAGATAGCAACTTATTGCTTTGTAGTAAGAACTAATTCTAAGTCTCGAAACAGAGCGAAAAAAATCCGATGGTTCTACCAATTTCTGCTCTCTTTACCGGTTAAGTTTTCGTTGAGTATTTTACTATATACTATTTTCAAATTATTAATTTCTCAGTCTGCGGTTGGTACAATATACCATATAGAGAGTATAGTATACTTGGAATAGTTTGTAAAATACTAAAGTTATATCTTAGCGCCATCTTCTATTTGCAAAGTTAATAATAGAGTTGTCGAAGTCACACACATCGTCAATATATTTTTAGTACGTGAAAATCAAAATAGTTTAGTATTCATAACTCTTTCACTATATTATATTTTTCCCATTGATGATTGCTCCTTCTTGATATTAATATTTCGTTCTGCACTTCACTAAGCGATTAGGTCAAAATATATGCGAGGTTACCGCGAATTGAAAATAGCATTTAAGCCGCAAAAGTATGAAAGACAGGAATTCATATGAAAGTTTCTGATAAATTTTCTACACAAATTTATAAAATATAATTTTGTTAATGAACATATTAATATCGATCGTTAATAAATTAGAAACCTGACATTCTTGTGTCGGACAACTATTTTATGCAATTCTAGCAATAGAATAACCACTATCTTTTTAAAGGCTGAATCATCTACTTTCGACATAAAGTAATTTTTGTGTTGTGAGAGTTTAGGTATTCGATAGAAATACTCTGAAGGAAAAATCGAAATAGAGGTAATTATCTGTAGAACACAGAGAATCATAAAATATTCTATAGAATAGCATGAATATCGGCGAACGATTTGTGTGTCAGGTTACGACAACATACGCTAGTATGACGTAATTTTAAACGATCGAACAAATAGTGGATCACCAAATAGCACAAATTTTCAATTTAAAACAGATATATAAATTGAAAATTTATTTTAAGGATCGTTTGGAAAAATGGTTTAATCTTTTCTTAAGATAGCATGAGGTTTCAACTTTATTTTAGAATGATATTCAAAGAACAGTGTTGTATGTGTGTGTATGTATGTGTATGTTTTGTTGCATAGAAAAACTAATTCGTCGAACTGTTCAGAGCTCAGATCAGTCTAAATATACTATACGTTGATCAAAAGAGAAATCAAGGCGATAAAGAAGGCGATACAGGTGGGCTAAAAATTAAAAAAAAAAAAATAGGTAAATTTGAGAAAATTTAGTTCAAAAAGCTTAAGTAAATTTAAAATTTTTAACAAAACAAACAGTTAAAGATGATTTTGAAATAAAATTTTTGTTATTTATAACAGCGCTTAGTTCGTCATTGACAAGCAAATAATGTTGACTTTTTAATTAGCGATAATCATATCTGCAATGTTGGATTCCTATCATAAAACTCTTGAGAATTGTTAGATAATACTTCTATGTGCTATAAAAAGAACTCTTTATTAAAGATTATCATGTAAGAAGTAGCTATCGCGAGGATAGAATGTAGTTTTCGAAGTTTGGAGCCCTTTGCCGAAGTTTCTAAAGTTTTATCTGTTATGCCTATAACAAGGTCACACAGGGAACAGAGCAGAGTTTCATGAGTTCTGTTGTGACTAAGAAAGCCTATGTCATTTGTTAATGCAGATGTGAATTCTTGATTCTTGTAGATATGAATGAAGAGGAATGAAACTTTACTTTTAAATTCGTTTTAAAAAAAATTAACGTCATTCCATTCAGCTGCGCACCAGCACCATCATAGAAGAAATTTTGTCTGAGCCAATAAAATGTAGAAAAGCTTATTATATTTTTTATCCGAATTTTACATAAGAAAGCACGTTTTGTCATCAAACCTCATTAAAAGATAGCGAAGAAAAAATAAAAATTAATATATTGTCTGCTATAATATATATTGTGACTGCCTGCTAATTTTACCAAGTTATGTGCAGTTAGCGACACATTTGATTGCATGTGTCTGTGTGCTTGAGTCTGGGATATTAAAGCATATTGCCATTGCTCATAAATTCACTTAACTACACGGCCAATTGGTTTCAATTTGACAAAGTGCAACACCATACATACACACACATGGTGGCAAAAACGCAGCGCGCCGAAATGAATACAAATAAAACAAGTTCTTTTTTGGTAAACACACACACACTCTCAAAGAGCGTCGCCCTGTAAAAAGCGGCGTCGAGAACACATGTAAACAGTTAGTGCGCGCTGCCAACAAAAACAATGCGCATTTCTTGCGCCAAATGGCCGCTTTTTGTACCAATTTCAGTATACCCTTCCACTGTCTCTCTGGTTCTAACGTACTTCGTACTAATCTACCACTCACATTCGCTTTTGGTTGTAATTTGTTTTCCGCTGGCTGACGTTTTTTGACTCGCCGCTGCCAAAAGGCTTCTTCGAACTTGCTATTTATATTTGTAGTTTCGTGTGTATGAGCACGAATGTTTGCGTGTGTATATGTGTGAGCGGATGCAATATGCCTCGGTTCTTGTGCGCTCGCTGTCAGCTGTTTGGCAGTAGTTGGGTAACCGTTTTTTGTGGCGCGTAATTGAATGGCGTCATGACAAATACGAGAATTGTCACATCACATTTTCATTTCGATTCGTTTTTTGCTCTAGACTTGCTTAGTTTTTGTACTTCTTATCAGTTAACTTTTGCAGTTAGTGAATTGGTATAGGAATTTTATATTTCTTTGTTTGAAAATCCAAAATCAATGCTAATTTTTTGTTCAAGGATAAATTCTCTATGGAGGGTGGTATTCGAGCGCACTATTTAGTATTGTTTAGTTTTAGCCTCTTAGCTCTCTTAGCTTCAACAAAGTTTGGCGAATCGAACATGTAACTGGTATAAACCACATAGACTGGCATAATGAAGCAGAAATTAAATAACAAGCATTTACATCAATTGAATTAGAGCTACATATACTCTCTTGCAGTGGATACAACTGGACTTTGTTATTTCTTTCACATGTAAAATTTTTAATAAGATATACGGCAATTATGTTGAGTATTATTATATTGTTATTTTTTTCTAAAACTTCCCCTGTTATATATAGCGAAATTTTGCATATTGGCGAATCGAACATGCAACTGGTATAAATCAAAAGTCTGCCGTAATCAAATAGAGATAGCGAGAAATCAACATACCATCTTTTATTGGAAGCAACTGGATAACTTTGTGTGTTGTAGTGAAACAAGAAAAAGGATGTAACTGAAGTTCGTGACTTGGCAGTTAAGTACTGTATCTGCACACTTCAACCTGCACATTCTCTATATTTAGCTTACTGCGATTAACTATTACTGTCAAATTCAATAAAAAAAAGGTTAGAGGGTAATATACCAGGTTCAACTGAAAAGGTTGTTAGAGACAAATTTCCTTTTTAAGTAGTTTTGAGTAATACTTATATAATGAAGCAAAACCATTTTCTATGGTGGTTTCAGAAAACATATTGTTTTGGTATGGTTCACAAGGCGATACCTCGAAACTAATGAGAAGCACCCGTCTTTTAAACTCATTACCTTCCGTAATCAAAGTCAAGTTACCACTTAGGAAGTTTTCTTTTTTCAGATTACAAATCGTCTAAGCCTACAAAATATTATGCTTACAACTTCTAATCGCTGCAAAGGTATACCACACAAGCAAAATTTCTGCAACAAGAAACTACACATCTTTCCAACCTAATACAACTAAACGAACTTTTAGTAGAATACGAAAGCCCGAGTGGGGCGCATAATTAAATCAGATTACATATAAAAACTCCATTTATATTTACCGCCTGTCGCGACACGTAAATCATGATTAAAACGCTTAGGGCCTCACAACACTAACAGTGCACCGCCACTGACTCGGATTTCGGCTCTGACTATGACCACGCTGATGAAATGCTCTTTCCAGTTAGCGTTATGTAAATATGTGGCAACGAGATTTAGCGTAGAGATAGAGTGGGCGTCACCAGTGTAATGGTATTGAGGGTGGAAAGCGGAAAAGTTACCCAACTCGTTAGCTGGTTAAAACTGAGCAGGTTTTTAGCATGCGGCATGGAGGAGTAAGTCAAGCGCTACCAGGCACCAGGCAGAGCAGGCACAGTTATGCAGCGCCGCGAACTGGGGGACTGTGTTGCCTACTGCGGCCGATTGACTTGTTGGCTAGCTATTTTTTCGGTGGCAACAAATTGCCAAAAGCATAATGAAATGAAAATAGGGAAATGGAATTTTGAAATATGGAACAAGAGAGGACAGCGCTGCTTTGTGTGGTTACTCGTGACTTTTTGCAATTTCTACAGCTTCCGCCTATTGTGTGGTATTGTGGAGGCGGTAGATGGCAATCGCAAAAATTGCAACATATTTCTTTTTGCTTATCTATTTTTGGCCATTATTATTATTTTGTGGTTGCGCTTTTGAGAAATGCGATTCAATTTCAGTGACAAACCAAAAAGTGTGGCATGTAGGCAAATGGCCATGATGGGGCAGTAAGAGCGAGTCAAATACGAGAGTTGAAGTCTTTAAAGTGACAACTCATATCCTTTATGGTAATCACAAAAACCTCAAAGGTGGCAAAGCGGGTGCGCGCGGAAAGCACTAAGCACAACATCGACCACAGAAGTTACAACTAAACTAAAACAACGAATTGCGTGACCTGAGTCCAGCTTTTGTTAGGGTGGAAAGAGGGAGAAAGAGAGAGGAGATGATAGAATAAAATATTTAGCTGATTCGTGGAGAAATTACCGAGAATGTGGAAATAAATAAAATACGGCAAAGGATTATGCTGCAATGAAAGTAGTGAGTACAATCAAAAAAAGTGACAAACCAGAGACAGCATTTAAAAAATGGGTGGGAAAAAATGGAACAAGCTGGCTAACAAATGTGTGAACGGGCAGTGACACAAGAGTGACCTTCGTTTAAGCAAATAGTTGTTTGCCGGATTTATATGAAATTGTTGCCTACATTTAGGATGAAGTTGATAGAAAATATTGATGTTCGAAACCATAACCGAATGAAAGAAATCTAGTAGCTTAATGGGAACTTTTAGCGTCTAATTGAACCTTAGTAATTATTGGGTAAAGTATTTATCGGAATGACCATTGATATATTCTCTGACTAACTCCTTCTATCAAGTGCTGCTTTCGGTTTGCTTAAGCTCGAAATGAGCAACAAAGTTCTCTTTAAATGTATTGACGGCGGTGCAAAGTAATTCCTTATTAATACCGAAATTTCCATTGAGAACGAAAATCATTAGAAATTTTCAATCAATGCTGTTCTGAAAGTTCCGATTCTCTTTCTCGAAATATAAGTATTGAAGTTGAAAATATGCACATTAGTCAATCAAAATATTACTATAACTAGGACTTAGCAAATATCGGATCTCACTGAATTAGATCTGAATTGAAAAATGCTTTGTGTATCATCCGACATATAACCAAAGGATTGTATGATTCTAAGATTATGATAGAAAATTATAGAGAAAATTTTCTATTCTTATGACAGCTCGCTTTGCTTATATATTGCTTGCTCTAAAGTTGCTCTGCTGTAGTTATAATATGATAAAATGAGCCATCAGTGCTGATGGAACGAGTCATAATCTCTACTGATTAGATTATTATATTCAAAAGTTTTATGATATGAACGAAGCATTCCCGACCACTGTGCCACATTGTAAGAAGCTAACAGATGCCAGAGATAACGGCGCATGCATTGCTAGCATGCTGGCAACAATAGCGCGCCTGGCAAAGGACAAACGAGTGTGCGAAAAATTTATCCAATTTGGCAAAAATTTGGGTCAGCAGAAGGAAGTCTAAGAAAACCGAAAAGCAAGTAATCAAGAACGAGGGAGATATAGTCCTCGTGCTGTGGAGAGAAAGAGCGTGTGCGAGACCGAGTTTTAAAGCTCAAAGCGCATGGTAAGCCTTAATTTTTTCTTGCAGCGTCAAGTGCACGGAGTGGTGACGCCACGATGGCGTAATTCGATATCCAATTGTATGGGAAACAGAGAAAAACAACGAAAGCACAACAGCAGTTTTAATGAAAACAACAACAAGTAACTTTGCGCCAAAATAAAGCGAATGGTATGAATTGAAGGTGAGTTGTGAGCTACGCGCTGCAGTTGAGGGAATCGATTGCCGTTACGCAGACAGCGTTGCCAACCGCAAACTATTTGCTTTGGTAATAAACGCACGAACGCTGAGCATGAAACGTGCAATAAATTAATATGAATGCGGGGTGGCAAGCAAGTGAGTGCATCAATAAACAAAAAAGCGGGAGAAAATAAAATAAGCAACTATAAAAATAACAATAATAACAAGGCGAGGGTCACCATAAGCGTTGCTGCAACTTGTTTTGTGTGGCAACAAAAGCGCAATAAATATCCTCAATATGTGTTCGAGCGTGTGTGCGTGGAAAGCACCAAAGTATTGCAGTAGCGGCATTACTGCAAAAACAACAACAACAAATATTTATATTAAAAATGTGCTTAAATCGCATGACGCTGCTCCCCATCTACCCTGCCACCCTTACAGCGCAGTCTCGTTTTGGCTGCCACTTTTACTGCATGTGGCACGTTGTGAAATTTACGGCAGATTACCAGCTTGGAGCATTGCATATGTTGCAACCTTGCTACGAAATATGCACAAATAAATATTACTGCAAGAAGAAGCAAAAAACTAGTGGAATATAGAAAAAATATAAAAGAAGGGCGCGACTAGTTGCCACGCAATATGCACCACTATACACATACTTGCAGCATGCAACGGTTTGCGTCCCTATGGCGAGCTTAAAATATACCGCTTGCCACATACAACACTTGGCTTATTTAAAGTTGCCACATTTGCATACAAATACCCAAACAAATCAAGCATAAATATGAGTAGACGCACGGCTGCTGTGCTTGCGGCTGCTGCTACTGCTGCTTCTTCTTCTTGCTATTGTCTGCATTTTCTTGCCACATTTTCTTTGCTCTGCATCGCCTTCATTTTGGCACATACCTCTGCTTAAGTTCATGCTGGTCCAATGCATTTACGCTGCACTTACAACAATTTGCGGCAAGCTATGGTGGTTGCATTATATACGCTTCTCATTGCACTAACTCGTTGCACACTCAATTTATCATTCCACCTGCCACCAGAACACACACTCACAGAAATAAGTGTACATAAATTGTGGTCGATTTGAGGTTTGCTGCGTCTACTTGCCACATGCGGCGCTATGCTTGATTGCCTGCACCAAATGAAAAAAGGAAAGCCGCATAGAAAATATACTCGTAACCTGTGTTGATTGCAAAATGCTGCACCTTCACAAAATTACAACAACACTCAGACACAGGCACACCGAAAAATATGTGCAGGTTGTTTGGCGTGCGATCGCCAGCAGAATTTTGTGCAATAACTTCGCTGCCTCATGTGGCATGCAACTAACGATTGCTGCTTGGCTGTGCAACACTTTAGCTACTGTCGCACTTTTACGTATGGCTGTGTGTCATACTCACACACAAGCCAGGTGTTGCAATAGTGAAAGTGCCTTGTGGCAGTTGATGGTTGCCACTTGTGCTGGTTTCCGGCAGCGAAGGAAGCGATAAGATCACCATAGTATATGCATGTAGCAGCAATACAGTTTCACTTGTCACACACACACACACACACCTGCGCTGTTGCAACGCTGTTACAACACATCGCGTAGCAGCGCACAGCACATCATCTCTAATGAAATCCACCGATATGACAGCTCGTTGCTAACGCATTTAATGTTATTGTTGTAGATGCTGATGTTGTCGTTGCTATTGTTGTCGTAGTTGCGTTACTTAGTGACATTTTATCGCCACTACAACATTGTCACACGTGTGCGCAATATTACGAGCGACATGACGTACGGTCCTGTGTGTGTGTGAGTGTGTGTGACGAGCGTAAACGTTAGTTGAATCGTTCAACTTTCGCAAGGGTTGGCTTGTTGCAATGTATGCCGTCGTACATATGTGTGTGTGTGTGTGTATTGGATGCGTTCAAATGACTTGCTAAAGTGGCAAGTGCGACGAGCAAGAAAGTGGAATCAAGTGAATTTCATAAAGTTAAATTGGATTGAATTTATATATATGTGTGTGTGTGTGCGCGTGTTTTGTGGTAAGGACTTAGTTGTATTTGTTATATGTTCTACTCAGACTGATAGATGTCAAGCGACACACGTGATTTGCGGTGATTTTTAAGGACACGTATGCATTTTTTAGTTAAAATGCGGAAATGCAGGTGGAAAATGGAAGAGTGAGGTTATAAAAGTGACGCTGAACAGAGCTTATTGCTTATTGCAGAGTTTTGAAAGCCAAGTTTGACATTAGCGAGACAATGAAGTTTAATTATAGTTATTGTGGTACTATGGTAAGATGCTCAAACAGGGTACACTAACTCAAAATATGTCCGAAGTAAGCCAGTATTTTGGAATTTAAGCTCACCCATCCGCATAAGTAGAAATAATAATACCACCGCATACTGGCTGCCCAAATAGCCTTTATTCTGTATTTATAAGGCAACTGTATTGTGACATATATTGAAAAAAGTCTCTCTAAATAGTGAAATGAGTTTCAAAACGCTTTATGTTTAGCACACATTTTGTAATGTTTCCAATTTTAATTTTTGTCCGATGGCAACCTTTATGTAAATAATTTAACAATTTTGAAGCCACTTTCCGCTGGACACACATATTTTATTCTTTTTGTTGTTTTTTTTTGAAAATTCTCTTCTAACTTCTCAGGGATGATAGTGGTACCGCTCTTCAGTTAGAACCGTAATCATTTCTCTCCTAAATCATAATTTCTAAGTAGATTTGTTATCTGCAGGTACCATACCAATAAATAAACCATAAACTGAATGTTCATTCTTACAAGTGAGATTAGATTAATAAGTTAGATTCCGCATGGAATTCACCCCATGCAGTTTATCATCAGATTTTTACTATTCCTCAAGTATTTGGAAAGTTGAGAAACTAAGAAATTATTCCCTGCTAGAGCTTATAATTATAGGCCGACTTCTTAGTCCTTTTTTCTATAGATTAGAAAATTGAACAGGACATTCACAGGTCATAAAAGAAAACAATACCATGAGACAAGAACTCAGAAAGAAAAGAAAGAGAGTCGCTTAATATGGCTAGATCACGTATACACGAATTCTAGTAGAAGTTAAACATTCATCGAATCGGTCATCTCGTTCAAACTGCTCTCTAAGATGATGACCAGTTACGTTTTCTAGTACGTGTCTACAGAAGTTAACTGCAAAATGAATATTGAGCACGCTGTAGCAAAATGTTCATGATCTATCTGGGGAACTTTTAACTTAAACATTTTTCTACTATTATTTCGGATCTTTCTGATAGTTAACAGACCAAAAATTTCACCATTATCTGAAGAAAAGTACTACCGATAATTAGTAATATAATTCAATTCGTACCAACCGACATGCAGCGCGAAGAAGTAGTCGAAACCAAGTGCCTGTAGAACCCGCTTTGTGGGATCTGCAAAAAATACCGCAACGCGAGCCTCGGCGAAGTGATTACACATTTGGCAAGGTTTGGTACAGCTGGCAGTGGGCGCATGTCATTGCTGGAAATGGCGGGTGAACAGATTTGATCCATTGTATTATACCCTCCTGATCTAAACAAAAGCTTGGAGTTTTACTGACACTGAGCTTCTTTCTAGTACAACTAGTTGTACACAATCGATTAGTTGATAAATTTCTTCTGTTCTCCAACTTATGCAGCAAAAAATATGTTTGTCAATAGCTGTCACAGGACATATCGATTATCAAACAAACCTATATGTGTACAATGTTATAATATCACCATGCCTTAATGACGTAAGTTCAAAACCCCTATAAAACTTTAATGCTGTTTATTGAAATCCATAATTCGTGGCAAACAAGTAGAATATGTTACTACTTTCGGAGCGGTATAAAAGTTAAGACACCTTCACCTGCATATGAAACATGCTCATACTGCGAAGCATCTTAAAGTTGTTATGGCAGTGAGCATAAAATTGTGATTGCCACTCGTAGAGCATCCAATTTACGAACCGTAATAAATCGCTAAGTCACTATGTGTCACCCACAATTATTCAAGCTATACTTCTCCCGGCTTACCTATTTCTATTGCTTCGGAGTTTGCGGCTGCGTGGCGGAAAATCTTGCAATTACAATAAAACGCATCATTAAAATGCTGATGCTGGGCAAATTCCGTACGAATGTAACGGAGGGTAGGTGAGTAAACACCGAAGTGGATGTTGAAAGATAAAGCGAATGGAAGCAAACAAGAGGCGGAAAAAACACATTGACGGGTGCCAAAGGAATGAAGCATAAATTTGCACCTCCTAATCAGCAAAGCGCGACGAACAAACAATCCGCCGACGAAGGACCCAGTGAGCGCGCAAACCAGCAATTCAATTAAAATATGGCTGCCACGAGTGACGTGCAACAAATTTACACTTACAAGTACCTGTCACGAAGTTGCCACTCACCAACATGGATAACATACGAGCGTCTTGCGGGGCTGCAGAGAGTGCTCTATGTATTTGCTTCGGTAGAGGTGCGCAGTGTGCGTATACTTAACTGTCAACTGCTGCGTTGCGACGCTTGCCGCTTTCACAGTTCGTCAATTTTTATAGCCAACGCGCGAACGAGCGTGCCATAAACACGCGGCCAGCAGTGGCGGTAATGCTCCCGTACCTTGCCTGACAATAGCAGCAGCAAAATTGAAATTGTGGGAATGAGCAGCAAAATGTTTGCAGCAAAATCGCAACGCAGCACTTTACGTACATAATTTCAATTTTATTCAAATTTTGTTGTGTCCTGCGAATGTTTTGACGTTGACCGCGAGCGAAATAGCTTTCACTAACATTTTTTATTATATTTATCTTGCTTTTAAATACTTTTTCCTGTTGTACATTTTTGTGTGCTTATGCTTCGGTGCCTGATTTTATGCTGTTTTTTCCGACATTGAAGTGGCGTGAGGAATTGCATTTGCTTATTAACGCGTTAAGTACAATGGCTGCGTCGCTCGATTTCCAACATTCAATGCTACAAAGCAGCAAATAATCAAATCGTTTTCTTTTTTTTTTACTTTCTATGCTTTGACATAAAATTGTAATCTTAGCGTGTTGATACCTCAAACTCATTTGCCTGCAACTCCTGAAAATAATAAAAACAAAAAATAAAAAGTTGTGGGAAAATATATGAGAAATTACGAATTTTCAATATTTCTGTCGAGATTTAATTCATTTTTCTTTTTACCAACACAAAATTGCACCGTCCAAGCAGTAATGTGTGCAAAAGAACTGCTCTTGAACGCTCTGTGGAAGGAATAAATACTTTTAATTGACTTGTGCTCAATCTTTTTTTTATACCCAACGCACATTCTATATTAAGACAGTAATAAAAGATCGAAGAGTTTTCCCGACTCGCGACTTACTCCGAAACTTTCACAGTTTTTGGAACATAGGCTTGAGAATTTGGGGATGATATTTGAGTTTGAAGCATTTATTGATCTCCACAACTAGAACAAATATATTCATTCTCTCCAAAACAGAAGTTTCCTGCATATTAGGATGGTGGAGTCTAACTTAACTAACTTTGGAGTCAAAGAACAAACTCAAACTCAATATCTTCCAAAATACCAAAGAATGTATAGTAGCGCATAGAATGTGCGCGTTACCACAACAACAGTGCTAGTATAGATTCTATAGGTATAGAACACGTTCTACCAAACCACGGAATACAAGTTCTAATGCTGACATTTCAAAACTGGTTCAATCTCATGCGTTCTCAATTTTTGGTCGAAATTCTGGAAGTTGGAGTCGGGCTTCAGCTCTGAGAAAACTTATAAGTGAGGTGGTTCAACCAGCTGCATGTTCAAATATATTCAGTGGATTTCTGGCTAAGGGTATTATGTATTCGAAAAGCATAAGTGAAACTGTCTCCGATCAAATTTGGGTGTAAAAGGATATCAAAATGCATTGAAAACCCGATTTAGAGTAAACTCATTGCATTCTCTTCAAACTCAATAATCATGAGAAACTATTGACCGTTTTACTTCACACAACTCGAAGAGAGATAGCAGAATGATCCTCATTTATTCAATGATTTCCATTACCTCTCTGTGAAATTAAAAACCTGTCAAGATGCAAGAGTTCTGAAGAGTGGCCAGGTATAACTTCGGGAAGAAAATGAAGAGTTTGAAATGGACCTCAAACACTAACCATTCATTTCACTTCAAGATTGCTTCGAGTTTATAATTGCCTTTCAATCGTTAGGTGTTGGGTTTGCATTATTCCATTTAAAACGTTAAAGTGGGGAAGCGAAAGTGATTTATTTCCACTTTTAATTTTTTCCGAGCCCTTTTTCATTCATTTACATTTTTCAGGTAGCAAAATGAATTATTTAGGGCACTTGAATTCCGTTGGTTCTCTTCAGCATTCAATACACAAGCGAAAATCCTTTTTGTTGACACCAAAAGGCAAAACCTTAACCTTTTTTAATGCTTGCTGTGGAAACATACACGCTCACGAGCAATTTTGACACTTCGCCACCAAAGAGCAACCCATCTTCATGCCTATTAGGGAATTCGCTTGAAGTATTTCCGACACGGAGGGAGCTTCAGGATATGAATCTTAAATTTTTTTAAAAGAAATTTTTTCACACTTTACCTTTATGGTCGTTTCGTTGGATAGTTTGAAGTATTTTTTGTATTTTTCTTTTAATTTTCTTGGCTAACAGCGGGAATATGAATGCATTAAGACATCTTAACTGGTGGAGAAGCAAGTTGGCGAAAGTGAAGGGGAACCAGTTACAGTTACAGTTGGGAAAATGTTCGGCGCTGACATTGCATGCAAATTTCTCCCATTCTCAATATTGCGCGAAATTTAGCTCGAGCTCTGCGCTCATTGCTACACATAACCACTGACTCTTAGAGAGTATGGCATCTTTAAGAAGATTTCCCTTGCTTATAAACCATATTCTTCGCAGCGCAGCCTGCTCAACACCATCGCATCACTTCGGTGGCAACTCGAATTGTGCATTGAATTTGAATTTGATTGTGCGATATTCGTATTATGAATTCCAATGCGTCAGATATGGATTATAGAAGAGTGTTTGTGTATAAGAGAGTTTGTGTGGCACTGAGCGATTGACAGCGCGCAAAATAACAAACAGAAATTTCGCGTATTTTTGCACTTTTCTCACTCACCCCTCTACCGCTCACTCCCTTTTCTGCATCACAGTCTCTATCCCCCTTCCGTTTTCTTATGTTGATTTTGCAATTGTGTTATGCTGAATAATAGTTTTTGTTGTTGTTCTTGTTGCTGTTGTTGCTGTCATTGTGGATTCATAAATGCGCTGGAAAAGATGCAAATGACAGCATTAAATAAATTCCAGCACTTCAATTGTAAAAATGCTACTCGCATTTCGACTCACACAAACCTCTTGCTGAGAGGAAAAGGTTGTGGGTGGAATTGGAAAATTAAGGGCTTCGAATTGTTAGTTAAGATTTTGCTCACTGCAAATATTGTATATTTTATGAATGGTGACAAAGAGATAATCTTTAAATGCGGATGGCTGCCTCGGCACTCTGCGGGATAAACCCTCTCAAGTGGTTTCCTTAACGAAAATTTGCATTCTTAGCATTTCAATAAATATTCTAGTGAATAAATTGTTTTTTCATTGCGTCAACAAAAAATAGAAAAAACTTGAAAATAAAAGTAACATTAATAACAACAAAGATTAATTCCATATATATATTTAATTACAGATTTCGGGTTGAAAAGGATCAACTAACGGTTCGCTCCTTTTGTGAATTGATTGGTGAGTGCGAAAAGTCCTTATAATTCTTATAATTTGAGCAATTAAAATTTTGCGGAAGAATAAGTAAGAAATGTATGGGCATATTTCATTTACTTAGAGACCATTAATTGTTTCAGAGTGCTAATAAGCTTACAAATGTAATAAGATACCATTTAGCGAATCATGTCATTAAATGGAATGCAATTTTAACTTTCCTATCAAATAAAATGGAAAATACCCTCCCAACGAAGCTAGCTACAAACCTAATGTCCACAACACGGTTTGTCTGGCAAAGGCCGAGGGAGCTGGGGAAGGCGCGAAGTGTGCTTACCTGCTTGCAATCCCATCAGTTTTCTATAGGAGATTCGGGCACTAATGTCTGCTATCAACACTAAGCCCGAATGATTTAGATCAAGGGTGGCCAAAATATTTAATTCCGGAGCCACCTGATAACAACATTAATAATAAGTAAGGGAGGGCTAAGTTCGGGTGTAACCGAACATTTTATACTCTCGCAATATGCAAGGATCGAAGGCAAGGAAATGCTTTCAAGTGCTGGCAATATTTTATATTAAAAAATGTTGCATAAGAATTCAACATTCATTATTCGGCGCAATTTTGAATGGATTGCAATAGTATTTGGCATCATATTAACTTTTACTTTAGGTCATATACTAATAAAGTCAACCTAACTAAGACAAATCAGCATGATGACAAATCATGATATTAGTGTTGGGGGGGCTAGGTATATGGAATTAAAGCGAAGTATTGAGCAGATTTTATCCATTTTCGAAACAAGGGCACATTATTATGAATTCCACTAATATATCTAACAGAGTGGCCGATATTTTCAGTATATTTCTGGGAAAGAGATGTTTGCAGGGATTGAAAAGGCAATACTGTATTGCGAAACTAAAAGACAGTGAAATAATCAGATTTACATTTTCGAGGACAATGACCTCTATGGTTACATTTAGCAAAGTTCACCGCCTTTCGCGACCTCTTCAGCAAGGTTCACCACATTTGTTTACCTTTTCGTTTGTTAACATATAGAAAGGTTCACCACCATTCGCGGGGTCATAGACCTCTTTGTTTAAATTTAGCGAGTTTCATCTCCTTTGTTTACATTTAGCAATAACTTTGCACAATTTTGAAAAAGGCAATTTTTTTTCGAGATAACGTTATGAACATAAAACAATAAATCAACTAAGTTACTTATTGAGAACCTGGATATATATACTAAACACTTTAAAAAAATTTTTCAACCACGGATGCCCCTACCCACTACGATTCTTTTTACCACACTACATGCTTAGTTATAGCACTTTACAGGTTTTCGATTACGCCCATTTGAAATACCAACTTTCTTTTAGCGACAAAGAACACCTGCACCAAGTTTCATCAATTTTCATCACTTTAATTTTTACTCTAGTTATCGCAACAGTGATTGAATGACGATAAATTTTTGTCCCGTTTGTTTCGAGTGAGCCACCGCGAGCTAGACGGAACCGAAGCAAGTCAACTTGCTTGCTCTGATCATTTAGCGTGATGTTCTTAAAAAATGCTATGTTTGTTGTAAGTGATGTTGTTGGGAACCAAACTGAGCCAAGTGAGTTACGGCGCGACCACCCTGCTGTATATAATGAAAAGAGATAACTAGTGAGAACGGAAAGATTTTTACGTGGATTTCTATCGTCGCAATTAAGCGAGCGAGTAAGCAATTTTTTTTATTCGAGAATTGTTCGAGTTTCTAGTGTTTCAGAATAAATCTTGTATTCTTAATCCACCATGACCTTTTTTCTCGTCATCTATACATTTTACTGATATATTTGCGAGTTTCGTAGTTTCGATATAGGCTTCTGTAATGTATGTTTTCTGCCACCGGTTAGTTATAAGAAAGATTTTTGCGTACTTTCGGTTAACGTCTGTGTTTCTATTTAAGGCACTCCAAAACAAAGTAATACCAAAATTTTTTTTTTAAGCAGGTGTGATTATTTTTTTGTATTTGCGTACAAAGTTGCGCACATGGTGAAATAATAAAATAAATTATAGAACAAAATACCCAAAATGTCTCCGTTCTACTTTCGATTCCATATAGTTCAGTTTCATATCGAAATTGATCATAATAGAACCATGATGACGCCCAATAAATTCGTTAAATTCATTAAAACAAACAATTAAACAGCTTGAAACATTAAAATGAAAGGCAAATCGCAAACTGCGAACTTGTTTAGATTTCGCAAAACAGGCATGACCCTCCTACATAGCTGAAATATCAGTTCTCATAAAGCCTACAATCAGTTTTATGGAGAAAATTAAAACCAACCACTTATAATTATCATTTTTGCAGACGGAGAGAAGAGCCAGATAAAGTTTTACATACAATTAATTAGATTAGATTAGTCTTGCTGAGAACATGCTGAAATAATACATGTTTTTTTCACTTATATATGGCTTATGAGACTAGATTATGCCTTTGATTTTAGCGTCACATAATTTGTTTTTGCGAAATTTAGTAATTTTTGTGCTAAATATTCGAAAACGAAAGCAACTTCAAGAAGAGCCGCTCCAACCAAAATGATTTATCTCTTTATTGCTACAGTATTTCCTCGAATAAAAAATATGCTTCAAAAACATTTCAATATGAATTCACTAAGCGAGGCAGCAAATATCTAGCTACAGCTATATGAGAATGTTTGTTTGAGTGCACTTGCATGTGTGTATCATCATTGAATTGGCTATGTTAATACTCGTTCTATGCCATATCGGTATGATTTACTTGATATTTGAAGAGTTCAATCATGAAAAATATGAAAAATTCATAAGAGCAAAGCTGAATTGTACAATATTCCATTCAACCTCCATTTTGTCGATGCTATACCTACAAATACAGCTACAAGTATAAATATTATATAATAATATAAGCGTATGCTTATGCCATTTGGCTTTCATAAAATTTTACGAGCAAAAATTTCGGTAAATCCGTTAAAAATTTTGAGTTCGAATTTCATGTTTTCTGCCTTTTCAAGCAAATACCGGCAAATGTATACATTGGTATATTAACATATACATACATACTGCTATTCATATTTGTTTATGTGTGTGTGTATTTAGATTTGGAGAATTTATATATTTCCATAAGTCTTTTGTAAATCGTACATGGATTTTATGAAGTCGTAGGTATAGGGTGTCAACATATGTAGCATACAATGATAGGGTCCGTGGCCAGTGTGTGAGCGTCTTCGATGAGCATGCAATCAGGCGCACAGGCTTGCGTGCAAGAAAGTGTCGTTCGCTCGCCCACTTACTTGCTTGAGTGAATTGTCTGCTTATTCAAGTGGAAGCGGAACTCTAGCACTAAGCATTATGTATAGAGCAAATGCTTATAAAGTAAATGAGTGTGAAAATATTCGTATAGCTACCCAGTGAACCAATTAGGTTAACTGTTCTTGATTAAATTTTTTTCTTTAGAATCTTCGAACCACTTTGTATATGGTTGACTATTAATCTGAGCCGAATGTCTTCAAAGTGAACAATATTTTCGGAAAGAGGGGAGAAGGAAAAAATTGTGGAACGCTGTAGTGGAGTCAATAATATATTAGAACTCATCTTCACTTTTATCTGTATTTTTTAATGTTATCCGATAAATGGAAGAGCTTAAACTTTTTATTTGAGCCATTTGAGAGAAATGGCTTTCTCAAACTTTGAAGCTCCTGGAAAATGGAATATTATAGAATATAAATAGCATAAAATAAAAATAAAAATAATGAATGAAATAAAATGGGAATTACTTTAATAAAGAGCAAAGTAAGTTAATGTCAGAAGAGCCGTATTCTCCTCAGCATTTGGTTTCACCTGACGAATATTTGGGGACTGACTTCACAATAAGTGAAGTAATTTATGGGAGCATACCTCTTTTAGATTGAAGAGAATTCTCCGAACCCGCTCCGAATTCGGGTACATTGAGTTCTCTGTATATATGTTGCAAGTTTATCAGTACTTCTTTCTCAACTCAGTAGAAATCTATGTTAGTCATAAAACCATCTCTTAGTGACGTCATTTTTTTGCACACACTTTTTCGATTATAGATCTGACCTGATCAAATCTTTTCATGTCAAATTCAGACACATAGAATGCTCATTTTGACCTTGCCACAATTGCCGGCTCCCGCATAAAACGTTTATATTTTGGTTAACGGAGTAACAAATCCAGCAAAGTCCTTGTTACATATTTCTTTAGTTATGCATTCAGCTTTTTTAGTAACAGCAACATTAAATTTGCCTGCGAGCAATTTGTGTTTGATTTTTATGGCGGCATAAGGAAGTGCAGTTTATGGTTAAATGAAAGTGGAAATGGAGTGGCCGGCAAGTAAGGCCAGGCACGGCATAGCGCTCGGCTGCCACGCGCTGACAAAAGCAACTACCGTTTTACGCAAATCTACAATAAACGCACACAAGCGCACACACAATTATAACAACATGGAAGCAAGCTTGTGTGCTGCATGCCACATATTTAAATGTATATGCTTGCATGCCCGCTTGTTGTTGCTGCATGGAGTATCGGTTTTTAAATTCAAATTTAAATATTTTTTCTTTCATATTTTTATTATGTAATTTCAACATGCATTGTTACGTCAAATTTTGCGCTTTTTTGTCAGCAGCAATGCGCAAGGCAATGCCACACAGCCACAGAAGTGAAGCGAAGGATGAAAACGCGAATGTCGAAATTGCGTATGTAAATTTTTGTTGCCACTCGGTGTTGAAGTGTCGGAACGGGGCAAGAAGCTGATGGGATCTGCAAGTGATGCTGACAATAAGCCACGGTGCTGTGTGACACTCGGCTCGAGTCGCATTGCATGAAATGAGTTTGACGACTGCCACTCCCTTATTTCTTGCTGTTGTGGTTGTTGTTGAATGTGCATGCTCACATTCCCAGCCATAAATGTAACACATTTTATATGTGTGTGTTAATGATGGCAGTGGAAAATTGTAAGTTGCCGCTCAGTTGCCACATATGTTGGCCAATGTTGCCACAAAACGAAAAAGCAACGAAAAAGCAACAACAAAAAGAAAGAAAGAAAAAAGATATTGCACATTCAACCGATTTGTGGTTGTGTGCGCGATTGTGACTGGTTGTAGTGGTTGTGGCAAGATTGCTTTTGCATACATATACATTGATATGTAAGTACTCGTATGTTTGTGTGTTGTTTCCGAGTATATGAAGATGTGAATGCGCCATTAAATTAAAATGCACTTGCTATGTAAGCAAACGCAGACAGTTATGCACACACTCACATACGCATGTGTGTCCTTATGGTTGCCACTTGTGGGAAATAATGCACTTACAATGTAGTGAGCTCGGCGTATACATTCTAACTATCAGCGATAGCGTTTGCATTGGCCTTCAAGCACCGACGCCCGGTTTTGAATGCTTACACAGTCGAAAATTCTTGCGCAAACACATCTATATATGTCCGCGCTCACATATATTTACAGTTAAAAATATTTGCTTTCCATTAGGCAATCTTGCAAGTTTCTTTGTGAGTTAAAATTTGAGCATAACTCTTAGAGTTGGCTTCAGCTTGAATTGATGGTTTCTAGTTTTTTGGAACCTGAATGCCCGTATTGCCCGTAATTGCAGATTGTTTTGTGCCTAATGTTTACTTGTGGCATCCAAAAATGGTTTGGCTTCAAAAAATTGTTTTGTTTGTTGGCAAATATCTCTCATTTATTGATATCTGTAAGAGTGAAGAAGCAATTTGAGAAATAAGTTGTTGTGAGAACATAAGAAATTTTTTTAAAATCTTTAGATTTTTGACTGATTATATCAAAGGTGTTCGACTTAAGTAACATTTTGTCAGAGAATAGCGCTTTACTTGCTCGAAATAGTCACTATTTTCGGTTATAAAATTTTATTTTTCGTTATAAAGTATTTATTGCTTATTACAAACTTAATGGATTTTCTAGCTATTTGTTCTAAAATTTGAATCGGATAAGCTTGTTAGCTTAGAAAAGTATTGCTTATTCATCTGGAAGACTAAATATGAAAATATCTGGTTTTAGCCAAGGCGTATAGTAATATAATTTGACAAATTCCGTTTATATCTACTACGGGTTGGGTTTTTGCGAAAATAATAATGTCTAATAAAATTTAACAAGGTTAAACCCTATTTAATAAGATGCCTTCTATAAAGACTTTTATTTATTAATTTATTAGATGAAAAATAATAATTCGTTCAGCTCGTTTCGAAAGGTTAATTAGTTGAATTCGCTTTAAACTTGTAGGTCTCTACATAATATTCGAAAGTGAAGCGGCCATCCCTTTTAAAATCTGTTTGAACACAAGCAAAGGATATAAAATCGTGTGGAATAAAAAACATTAAAGGAAATCAGCACGCAGTCTTGAGAAAAACTCGAAGAAATTATTGATCCTCCTCTATATCAGATCCATAGATGTGATCCATATTTCGTTGAGCTAATGTTTTTAATCCAAATAAGCATGCCTGGTTTTTCTTGATCATCAAAATCTCCTGTAAAAACTGGAAAAGTGACATTATATAAATTCTAAAACATTTTTATAGACCCCAATTAGATAATAGCCAGCGATTAAAAAAAACCAAAACCATCCTACACAAATTTTCTCACTCCTCGCTAATGAAGACGTTATTGTTTTCACACCCAACCGCTACCTTAGCTCAACTGTCTTCATCAACCAGCCATGTTTCTTAGCCACCCAGGCCTTTCCGTCCTTGTAATAACACCTGAGTGGCGTAGTAAGTAACGAGCTGCTCTCCAGCGGCACAAAGAATGCGCCAACGTGACCTGTATTTAAAAATTGCATAAAAACATTCTCACTTCTCACACTATTTAATTCGCTGCGGATTTGTGCAGCGCTGATAGCTACTTCATTACGCACATATTTAGACAGCCCGCTTTTACTTACCTCACGTTTTACTGCATGCTTTCGCTACACTCTGATAGCCCTTTTAAATGTTGCATAGTTTCAGGCGCGCGCTCACAACAAGGCCAACTCTCACATATTTGCACACACACATACACCACCGAAGCTTTACTTGCAAACAATGCATTCATACACATGCACTTTAACTATCAAACTTTATATCTTTAGCTTGCCGCACGAACTCATGTTGCCACACCCTTTACGTAAACGCTGCACTTATGCACAAAGCCATATGATGTATGCGCTGGGGTTGTCGCTGTCCAACCGCCGTTGTGGCCACTTGCAACTCGCTGCTTTTACCCAAATTGTAGGGTTTTTTCACAAGCTCAAGTGTGTGTGTGTGTGTGTGATGAGTGCGTGCAACATTTACACTATCGCCTAGTCACAAGTACTTGCAATTCATTTCAGTTCTAGTTATTGCTGTTGTTGCTGTCGCTGTTGTGGCATTGGCAGTAGCAGCACCCAACAGTTGGTACTCTTCGTTAATTTTCTAAATGGATTTTTTTCACTACTGTGGCCTCACCGTATATTTTCTAAGTTTATGCGCCTGTTTATATGTTACTCGTGCACACATCCACACATGCAAGCGCACGCACACACGCGCTTAAATGCAGCAACATAAGTTCTCCAATGTACTCTTGTATGTGTGTGTATGTGTGTGTGTTGGTGTGAGCTTTTGTAAGTGTACGACAACGCTTCTGGCAGTGACTCGCATAAAAGCTTTTCATTTTTCAACTTTATTTAAAGGAGCTGCTGCTCCAGTTTTTCACTTCACATGCTGCCGCATACTCCACTTGTACTTATCAACAGCAAAGGCAACACCAACAACAACAGCAAAAGCAACAGCAGCGGCGCAGTGTATAAAAGAAATTTGCTATATCAACAACAGTAGGGAAAACAAACAAAGTAAAAAACAACAACAACACACGCTGTTTATGCGTCTCACTATCGTTCGGTCTAAATGCTGCATCATTATATCCAAACAAATGCAGGACACAGGGTGCATGTGTGTATGTCTGTGGGTGCTCAGAAAATGCAAACAACTTACAGTTTCAATTCCAAAGGCACGTGACCATACTGCCTCAGTGTACCATTGCCGCATAGATGACTCCGTGCGCAGCGAGCTCGTTTAGACGTCTAAGTTAATGTGTCAACATTAGCGCTGTGTTGTTGTTGTTTGTAAGCCAGCGTACTAAATAAAGCGTACTTTTAAACAAATATTTTCCTTTTTCCAGATAATATTGTATGGTGAGGTGATTTAGAAGTATTCCCGCTATAATTACGAGTTTTTATCATAATTAACACAGAAGAGTTTTATCAAGATATTTTGCTCGACAGTGTACATACGGCAAAAGAAGGCCTGCATTATATACATACATCACGAAATATGCACACACATATGTGCTAGTGAGGAGCATATAAAGTTTTGAGCCTTTTTGATGGAAGTTTAGCTGTTTTGACTTTTTTGGGAGTGTTGCAAAAGACCAGTCCATCTAACATATTTATTCTGTAAATAGTAATAAGAAGGAATAAAGAGTAATTGTTTAACAGAAAATACTGTTTCAATTACTGCAACATCTGGGCGCACAACAAAGCCATCACCAATTGGCACACCCACAATTAGTACAGCTGCGAAGTAACAACTCGAAAATTATGGAGGTCTACTAACAGCTAATGTATCTCTGTACCTGGAGTATATACATATGTACATGTGAGTACATGTAAGTACGTTTCAAGCAAGCAAGAAGGACAATATACAGGTAGCCTTGAACATTGTAAACGCAGCGAAATGGCGAATTAGACACCTAACTGGTTCAAGTTGGGTAGACTGTAGGTCAGCTGCACAGCAGCTATTGCTTATTGTGCAATTGTCAAAGTCCAGCGAACAAAGGTGAGCTACTATAAAGAGCAGCAACTTTATATACCACACACATGCGCATAAATTTGCGCATGAGAAAGAACATATGCTTGCTTATGTGCCACATATTTATGTTAGCAACTCTGTGAAAGCAAAGTGAAAGTCAAACATTTCAACTTTCGCTTGTGATTTTACCTTCGATGTTTTGCTGTGTTTCATTTTACCTACTGCTGCTGCTTTTGTCATACATTCGCTGCTGTTTGCGTTGCAAGTTTATGTGCTGCTGCTGTATGGAGTGCGCAGTGGCGCAAGTGTGCGCTGATCCCCGTTTTGAACATGCAATTAATTTGCTTTGTTTTTCCGCTCAACCAAGCATTCAAAACGGCTACTTGACTTCAGCCGCTCCCCGTCATTCAATTTGCACACTCGTCGCTTCTTATTTTACTCCGAATGTTATTGTTTCGTTTACCGTTCGTTGGCTACTTAAGTATTTTCTGCGTCGTTATTCACTATGTAAGCGTATGAGTTTAGTAATGCTCTGCAGGAAAACTGAAAATAATTGAAAATTTTCTGGTTTGGTCACAATTTGGTAGCATATATATAGTAAAAATGTATTTAAGACTTCATACCTGTATATGGATCCAATGATGATAACCATATAATAAGATGGATTATACGAGAACCACGCTACTTGCAAATTAATTCACTTCCTTGCATGAGATACCTTTAACAGTCGATATAAACATTCTTCTAGGCCTATTATTTATCGATACTATTTTCCATAGCTCTTTAGCAAAGACTTTTTGGAACTTTAGAAAAAATCATGCCTTACTTATTTCTGATTTCTTTAATAAAATTATACGCTCTGCATAGAATAGCCGCACGAATTCGATATTACGTTGGAGAATGCCAGTAAAAGCCCTCTTTTAATAATTTGTTCGTCCAATTTCCTATTTGCCAACAAGCCAGCATTTACCAGTATCCTAGAGTATACAAAGCCTCATCTCATATTTAACTAAGCATAAAGTAAATATATTTATGTATTTGTATGTCATAAATATGCTTAACCACTTCTTATGTTTTTGATTATTTTCTTGGCAAATATTGCATAAAATACACAAACTACTCCTCTTTATGCGGGGGTATACGGCTACCACACACATACTGACCCACACATACATAAGCGCTCGACCATTTGCTGTTCGCACAATTGTTTACTTTACGAATTTAAAGTAAATTATTTCCTTTATGCGCATTCATTAGCCACAGGTTCGGTATTTAGCTAAACCCTGTGTCGGACAGTACGCGCATGAACCGAGGATTAAATAACAAATTATGGGGATTATTCTTTAGGCGCCTGTGTGGAATTATAATTGGGCAGCAGTGGGTTGCTGTAGGCACTAAGATGTCTAAACATGTGGTCAAAATATTGTATCCAATGTTATATAGATTTGGTTTTTCTTTAATACAGGTCGTTACTTAGCTAGCCGATTTCATTCTCAGTTTTCACTGTTTCGGCGTTTATATTTTGTTAAAAATATATCTAAGTAAATTAAAGATTTAAGAAATATCTTTTACTTGTTTCAAAAAATAAAAATTTTTTTTTCCAATAAGTGGCGACTATGCTTAAAAATATTTATTTTTACACCTTTTTTATTTTCGCGCCACATTCTCGTATATTATTTATTTGATCAATTTAATTGAAGTGAATTTGTGGCAAGTGGCAGCTCCTTTTCAGTAATACTTTAAATTGTGAAGTCAAAAGGTCTTATTACTTGGTTTTTTATTACAATGTATAATATAAATCTTAAACAGTTAGTAACACCAGTATTAATATATTGAGCTAGATGTCTTAAATATTTTCATATTGATATCCATTTTCTGATATTTCCATTATTTTATCGATGAATAAATTACAAATTAAATTAAGTGATTCAAAATTATTGAAAAGGTGGCAATCCTTCTAAAATTATTTCAGACTAACCCTTTTAGTTTGAAACGCTCATTGTAGTAATTCATTTAATTAGGAAATTTTACTAAACTTAAAATTGACAATCACAAATTGAAACAAGTGGCAATCGCGGCTAAAATATTATTTTCAACTGATAGATTCTTGAAATATTTTCCGTTTGTTTTGCTTCTGTACCTTATCTATATTCTTTTCAGTTACAAATTACGATTAGGTGGCAACGTTCACGATTTCTTCGTTTAAATCATGCGAAAATATGCAGAAAAATAATATATATATATATGTATATCGAATAAAAAACCGATTCAGTATTTATATAAGCATTGAATTGAAGGATGTAATCCTTATTTTTGGGTACATTTTTCAACTAATATGGCAACCACGAAGAACGCGATTTTGCCATATTTCTAACCACGTTTCTTGACTAAAAAATTGAGGTAACTGAAGTAACTGCATTTATTTTGCACTTTTTCCCGAAATTATAACGACAGTATCGGGATTTCAAAGTTAAAATAACCAGCCTGTTTTGGGTACGAAAGTCACCCCACGTAGAATAACAGCAACAGTAATACAAAAATAAAGAAGTCAATTGTGCACAATTGTGTGCAGCATCGCTTCAGCTGATTGATAATCGCTGTAAATATTTGAAATATTTCAGTATTTTAATTTAGCATTTGAATTTAACGGCTCTGTTGGCTCCAACATATTTGACCCTTCAGCCGGAGGTATAGATAAATGACTGGCGATTGCCGATGATTGAGTGGGTTGTTTGTTCGCTTATGCTGTCACTTCGTTCATCATGTTGCACGCTTACCTTGCCGCAGCCGGAATAGGTACAATTCGATGCCATTTCTTGCTTGCATATTGGTAAAAGAGTATTTTTTTAGTGAAGCGTATTGCAGGCAGCCATGGAATGTTCATCAAATACTGTTATAAATTGCCGTTTGAATGTTGGTGTTGATGTTGGCGCTCGTGTTGTTGTTTTATCGGTACGGAAACATTTCGCTACTTTCATGCAATCCATATTTGTTGTTGTTGTCATTGTTATTGCTTATGTGTGCGCTTAATTACATTTCGTCAGGTGATTAAAAGCTTAATAATTGTTTTTGTTTTTGCTTTCCTTTTGTTGCTGTTTCTCTAATGACACCGTAATTACAAGGGTTTTCCAAATATTTGGAAATATTTGCAACCCCTTCTATTGTGCACTTCACGGAAATTTTAACTCGTACCCGCTTCCTAAGCTATTTTTCATCTTGCTTCAGCTTCAATGTTGTTGTTTCGATCCACTGCCGTTAGATGGTTGCTACTTCCGTGTTTCACACTCATATTCGGGTACACACACACACACACACAACCACGTATCTGGAATTTAATTTATGTGCTTAGGTTAATATCCCACATTTCACGCGTTTGCCTGTGCCTCTACTTTTAATACTTTTTTTTTTATTTACATTTGTGTTTAATGCCCTCGTAATTACTCTTGTTCGCCGGGGCGTATACGCAACATTTTAGAGTTTTGTGAATTACATCAAAACGAAGTTGATTTCTTTATTCTTCCGCATTTATTTTTGTTTTTATTCATTTACTGAGTGGCGTTCGCTCATATGGGGCTCACTTTTGTATTTTAGTAGAAGTGAATCTATTTATGATTCATGTACATCTATTTGTATACATATATAATACTTCATTATTTAAGTATTATTTAAATATCATAATTTTGATGAGATTTTTTTACAAATTCGTTGCGTCGGATGTTTTTTTTTATAGATCTAGAGGTCTACAAAACGATCTTTGGAGGAGTTAGAGTATTGACAAAGGGTATTTTGAGGACAGGTTTCAATGATTTAGGCTCAAGAAAGTATGAAATTAGCTGCTAATTAAATATAGACGACATGTAGAATGCCTGCTATACAAGTCTCTCTGGACTATTAGAGATAAAGATTTAGTATCGGTATTTAGTAGTGACAAGACTTTAATGACAGTTTCGTTATTTTTCGAACATATAAATAAATAAAGAAGAGAACAAGGCAAAATTATTCGGAAATTATTAAATTTCTTTAAAAAATTTAGGCGCTGAAAAATTTTAGTTGGAAAAAATTCAAAAATTGTTGAGTTCTTTCTTGAGTTGAGAAATTTTTCATAGAACAAAATAGAACAAACTAACTCTCTGCCAAAAATACCATAAAATAGTGCCTCTAATGTTAACGTAATAGCAGTAATTACTCACACTAAAAGAGGATAATTAAAAGAGCAGCCAAATTACAACAACTGTCATTAAAATAACTGCAAATAATTTTGTAAATATTTGAAAATATTTACCATGTAGTACTTCCTGTAATTTTCCAATAATTTTGGCATTACACGTTTATATAAAGGTATATATACTCGAATACAACACTGTGAATAATTGACATTCACTTACTTACTCAAATGCCATGTTGAAAGGAATTCTTCACATTTCACATTCACAACCCCACCGATAACAATAACGGAGTTGGGGCACATAGCATGAAATAAGCTTTGTACATACACGAAAAAGTTTGAATTATTTTAATTGCCCGCATTATTGGTGCAATGATGCTTACCGCCCGTTGTGCGCAACCACCGCCACCACCACTTTTTACAGTTAACGGGGATATACACATGAAGCAGCTTGCATTATTGGGCGCCAATTCCTGTGTAATTCGCCCAAGTAGTCAACAATGTTACTGGCTGCGGTCCTCCTCTCCTAGTAATATGGCTGTCAGTTCCGTCCCTTGATCAGCAAAAAGGCAGCCAAACTGTCAGACTGCAAGTAGTTGCCGGACGGCAGGGCGGTGTGTGCGGTGAGTTCAACAGTAAGGAATCAATAAATCTCTTGATAAATGTCCAATTTAATTTCGTCCTTTTCATCTCCAACATAAACAAAGTCCTTATTTTTTCAGTTGCCACTGCCACTGCCACATCCACTAGATGGCTGCGCGTTCACTTCCTACATGAATCTGACACCCGCTTGCCCTTCCTCACTTATGCACAATGCGTCGCTTGCCAATTGCGTTTGCTTGCCTCTTATTGCAGAAGTTTTTGATTTTTCCTTTAAACATAATTTAATTTTTCTTCCGTTTGCCCTTCAACGTTCGTTGGCTGTGTGCCGTTACGTACAAGGGATTTTTCTTTGGTCCTTTTATTTTAAAACTGTTCGCTTATGTATATATGTGAGTTATATATTCACTTAAAATTATTTATGTTAACGTACCCAAATGTAAACGAACTTCTATATCTTTTGCAATTGGTTTGAAAGTAATTAATATATCATCCACTTGCTTTGAAAATGTATATATACAAATTTCAATAAAACATTTTATAATTTTTTCATCATATAAAAATAGTTTGTTGTTCTTTTAAAGAATTACAGAGTCTAGTTTCGGTTATAATTTATTTCGGACTAGTAAATTTAGATTAAGGAGAGTCCCAAAGTAATTCTTAGGTTTTGAACTAGGTGAAAGTAAATTGCAGAGGAACCCCCTTCTTTCATAGTCTTTATTATATTAGAGCATTTATAGGAAATCAAGTAATCTTGTTAATCATATTAGAAGTGAAAAAATAGCTCTGAGCCTAGTTAAAGAGATATGAGTTTGAGGGAGACCACTTACAGCAATATTTATAAATAATTTATATCCCAATTACAGCAACCGTGCTAAGCCCGGCAACATTTTTGGGATGTGGAATATATTTTTTTTAATACTGAAAGCAATTTACTTCGAAGATGATTAGTTTGTGATTAATTGTTCTCCTCTTTCCAAATGGAAGTTTGACCGTTAAATTATAAGAAAATAACTAAATGAAATTTAGTCGCAAATGCTTGAAATCTTATATCTATCTATAATCTTATACTTTTGTAAGTGTTAAAAACAAATTCAGTTCTTGGGACCTAAAATATATTAACTGAAAAATCCTTAATTTTTTATTCACAAATTGATTGAAGCGATTGATGAAGTGATTGATACTGAAATGATTTAGCACTTTTTACAAATTAATATTGGACAATATGGCTAGTTCAGGACTACTCAAGAGAGTCTAGTGATAACTTTTGTCTAGTTTTGATCAATTTCGGTTACTCTACTAACTGGTTTATATAGTTATTTGAAAAGCTTTATTTTCTGATTAGTTGCAAAGAAATGAAATGAAATGATGCCACTTTTGGACTAGTATACTCCAATGAGACTGTAATTTAGTGCTTTCGAACGAGGCACAAATAATCGGAAGAAAAATAAAAACATTCGGTGTTGTTTAAACATCATGATTAAAAATATTATTTTAACATCACACATATTGGGAATACCCGAAATAAACTTGAGTAGGGAAAAGTTAATATGAAGTAAATGCATAACTTAGGTTAAACCGAAGATATTTTTAAAATGAACTTAGACTATTTATACTACTGCTTGGCTTAAAAATTTAGCAGAATCCTAAAGCTCGTATCAGCGTAAGCGTGAGGGAGATGAACATGTATATCCCAGCATTTTAAATCTCAGACTCATGTACAGTAAACTTATATATAAATGTGTGTGTGTGTGTGTGTGTGCTAGAACGCGTGACTTGGGCGTGGTGGTCTGACGTCCCAAGGAACAATATTTGCACCACGCAGCCGGCATAAGTCAATATGTTGTCTACCAATGCGAAATTTGAGAATATGGCAACGTTAAATGACAATCGATTTTCGGTTGAGCTTTCAACATTTCTCAGCTGCTTGGATAATTGCGAAAAATTGAACGCACACAAGAAATGTAAAAGAAGCTCGAGAGAGACGGACAAAAATAGCTGAGCACCAACAAATATCAGGTATGTTTGAGGGAGAGAGGGAAGCTGTCAGTCTTACCTGATATATACTTATATATATATATGAAAGTTTTGCCTTCACTAATGTATGTACATATGTAAGTTTAAACGTTAGCGTGGATGTGTGCAAGTGAAAGTAATCGAATTGCAGATCTGCAGAGAAATAATTGGTCAGTAAGTTGAAGCACTACAAAATGGCAAAAAGATGAATGTATTCGAACGATCGAATGAGTAGATAAAAGGGGTTCCTCGTTCGATTTCGGTCATTCTTTTCTTTTTATTGCTTATATCTTTTTGATTATTTTCTTCCTTCGCCTTCAATATGAAAAATGAGAAATTTCCAAGAATGTAATAAGGCATCATTAATCCTAGTCCACAATGATTACCAGCGAATAGAGATGTATAGATACCGAAGGACGGATTAAAGTAGGAAGATGAGGGAGGGAAGAGACCTACCTCGCATTACTTATTTCATGAAGTCGGGCATTTTATTTGCCGATATGAAATTACTTCTTTGAACAGGTGCTTGAGTTATGCAGCAAAAGGTGGCTTCATTGCTCACATAATTATAGAATAATTAGTGTAGACCATTTTTGCAATAAATGACAGTAATATAAGAAAGCAAAACGGAAATTAATGGCGTCCATATCAGTATTGACAGCTGGCAGAGTCGCATAATTGTTAGTGTTACCCCAACCAGCTGATACTGAGTTTTCAATAATGAGCGGAGATTAATTAAAAATTGAAATCGATAAGGAATTTGGCAAGGAAAATGGTGGAGAACTGACATTTGAAAATTAATAATTACTGTAATTGATTGCAATTGATGAAGTTTGAAGCTATAATAAATGTTGAAAAAAAAGAGGCACTGCTCGAAATAAGTAAAAAATACCGCATAATTAATTGAGATAGTTTTGAAAGTTTTTGTGTGTTTCACGCAGCAACACATTTTAAAAGCTATAAATATTAAAAAAAAATAGAATTTATTTTTTTTTCATCACGGCAGATTTTTCTGGTTTATTTCGTTTATTACCAAAGACACTAAATAATAGCAAAACGAAACATTACCCTCCACCCCTTAAAACCAAACACTAAATATCCTTTGGAATGTTAAAATAATATCAAAATCTAATTTACCTTTCCAACCAGAAAGAATTGATAGATGCGATAAAAATTTTCACTTTTATCAATTAACATACAAAAAACTCTATTTATTTTAAATAGAATCAAACTCCGTTATTGTGAAACTGCTGTGACCAGGCTGGGTTTATCACGACTGGGAAAGTGTTTTGTGACATATGCAACATTTGTTCGTGAATAGGGTACTTGTGACCTTGAACAGATATTCAGTTGTTGTTAAAATCTCTACGTTTAAAGTATTCATAAAGAAATTACTTAAGGTAATCTGCAGGGTATCCAATTAATATTACAATATTTGGAAGTAGTTCACAATAATGTTTAAGTACAAGACCTACAAGAATGCATCATTAGCTTAGCTGTAATGAAAACCGTCCGGTCATCACTCACCAAATATTCTTTGAGAATATGTTTTCAACTTCTTTAACTAAGTATGTTAAGAAACTAAATAAACCGTTCATTATCTCTTGCTTAGAAATCGAAAGGATGAATGTAGGTGATGCCGCATTAGGGAGTTTAGGTGAGGTATATTTTAGCCCACTAGGCTTGACCAAAATCAGTAACTCCTGGCTCCTTGTACTTTTGTCTTCCAAAGGGCTTAAGGTTTTGAAATATTTACTCTTAGTATTCCAACCCAAAATGATGATTAATAAATGTCAAAAGTTTCTCTGAAATACTATTCTTGGTTTAAAACCAACGGCAAGATTTTACGATGTTTATTTAGTAATATTAAATCTACATTCAATTTGAATTTAAGATAGCTCCGAGAGAGTAAATAATAATCAAGAGAATCAGTATATCGGGAGTTTCGAAAGACAACATTTTCTCTTACCGTTATGTCTTTCCACACTCTAGTCAATGAAGATGAAATCAATTTTGTTATATTATTAATTTCCATTAAAAGAAATTGACCTCCATTAATCTTAAATAAATTATATTCTCTATGCATAATTCTTTCTGTCCTTACTTCTGTCTCCTCTATATATAACTATATATTTAATGGGAAGACCTCTGCTATCTTACACATGTGTACAAACACAATCAGCTCTGTTATGTGTCAAAATGGAGTCCAGTCAGACGACATGCGAATATCTTCACACATAAGTTAGAGCAAGAAGCTGGCCACCTGTAACATTCCAACCTGCCCAGAGGCTTAGCCGTTGACCCAAATTGCAGGAGCAATACCAAACAAAGCAGCGCCAAGAGTATGCAAACTAATAGCAATATCAATACGAGCACTAATACTCAAATACCAAGCAAATACCAACACCAATATAAATACTAAAGCAGGGTACAATACAGGTAAGCATGCGAGGGCTTTCGTATGTGAGTTAGTACCACTAATATGTCCTTAATGCGCACATGTGTAGTGTCTACTGAGGCAAACTACAAACGTCCTCCAAGCCACGCTACCCTCAACGCCAATTGCGCTCAATGCTCACAGACTCAACGAGGCACATAGCGGGGTGTCCTTGCCCTCCTGGTATTCACGGCGCTTTTCGGTGCTATTGGCTTGGTTGGCTAAGTTGATTGAGATTGGTTTGTTTATTGTGTCCGTATGCGGTGTGATGTTATATGCGGCATTGTTCATGGTGCAGTATGCTGTATGCCCAATTGCAGAGCTAAGCTTGTATGTATGTGAAAATGCAATTTCTTCAAAATGCACACACACACACATACATACACTCCCTAATACATTTGAATTTATGCATATATATGTATATAAGTATATTTCAGCTTATGCGCCAAATTTACGCTGAGACACACACCGCACACAAATATGTGCACCCATCAACTAGCATATGCCAAGTCGACTAACTGACTAAGTAACCAACCGACGGCGGCAAAACAGCGGTGGGAGCGCGCGCTCGGGTAGCAGTTTCGCAGCCACTTTGGCGATTCATGCATGTCGCTATTGATATTGAGTGTCAGCCGGCAGCTGCCTGCCGCCTGATGCTGCGGGTTTTGATTTATTGATTTCGGTTACGCCACCCTCCACTCCGCGTGTACAGCATACAAAATAAGCCAATATTTGCACAAAGCACGATAACAAAAATACAAGCACAAACAAACAGCCAACGAAGGAGCGAGCACTCGATGTGGGCTGTTGCAGCAACGCACACGACACATGGTCTATTATGTGGAGCAGTCGTTCAAAGGTATCGCATGGTGGCGCGCTGTGTGGTGAGTGCATATGTGTGTGCCGTAATGCGTTGTGTAGGTATGCGGTACTTGTAAACAATGCAACGTCTCGGCTGTACGATGTGGGTGCACGGTTGCCTGTCAATGCAAGAGAGCGCGCGGTTGAGCGGCAAACTTTTCAAGCGTTTTGAGTTGCAAAGAATTTAGTATTGTCAGCTGAGTAAGTGCATAGACGACAACGATAGTGACGCTTTAGTGCTTGGAATATATTAAAGGCGAATAAATTGAATTTGGTTGCAACAAAGCGTACGTGGGTGTGTGTGTGTGTGCGTGGTTGTTTTACATCATGGCTTGCTATTCAAGTTACTAAAACAACCGCAAATAATTTGACAAAATTGGTGAAAATTTTAAATTTACAACAAAGACATTTGTGGGTATATTGTGGAGGTAAATTTCATCGGTTTAGCGGCAAGTATAAGATATTTTGCCCTTTATTTAGATATATCACGCTTCCCAAGTGTGCTCAGTTTTAACCAGTTTATGGATGGATTCATTTGAGTTTATTAATATATGCTTCAAGCAGTTGGTGGAGAGATTGAAGACATTTCACTATTTTCATTTTATTCTCTCTCAAGCTTCCAAACACATTTTGGTTAAAGTTACTTGAGTTCTGGTAGTTGTATTACAGGTCATCAGAAGTAGCTTTGTTTCGATCTTGGAACTTTAGTCTATTCCTGTTTATCATTGCTTGTCTACGCTAATACAACTTAATTTTATTTTTGACAAATTTTTTTACCAAGAAACGAAGTTAAACTCGGTCGCAATGTTCGACAAATAACTCTTTAAAGAGCATCGTGTCGGTAATTCGTCTAGAACCGCTAAGTGTAAATGTCAGTATTTGCTGGCAGCTCGTTATGGATTATGCGATATTTTTACCTTTCCATTACTTTTGTTATATTAATTAATTTTTTTTAACTTTTGTTGGGTTCTTTCAATTTCAAAAAAAATATATAAAATTTCCTTCCTTTGAGTGGAGGGATGTCGTTCGATGCAGAACCTAATTATTCTTTATCTTTTTTCCGTGATTTTGCGCTAATATGAATTATTTTCCTAAAACACTTACTCGTTTGTTAATTGCTTAATTTATCCATTTAATTTGATAAAATAACTGGAGTAAAAGCTCAGTCAAATTAGGCTTTGTATGAAGCCTACTTACATCTGGTGGTCTTGTTACATTCCTCTACTCATCTTTTCTTCTTTTATCTTATCTCACCTTAAATTATTTTATCTTTTCTTATGTTATCTCTTATTTTGTTAGCTTATCCTACTTTTCCTTATTTTATTTCATTTTTATTATCATTCTTATTTTATATTGCCTTATCTTATAGCCTTATTTGTCTTATCTTATCTTCAGTTCTCTCATAATTATCTTAACTTAGGCTCACAACAACTCAAAAGTAATCTAAATTAGTTGCTAAGGCAATAAGAAATCCACAGTCACATCTGGCCCAAGCTATTTCGCACACAATTACCAAGAAATATGAGCTTGAGACTTCCTTGCATGCGACATATAATATTTAAGGTTAAAGCTATCTGTCTCTACGTGGAGCTTAAAATTTCCAACCCAGAAAATACACTCAGGTAGGCATAAGAGTACATTTACGTATATATGCATGTAAATACTAATAGTATGTGCGTGTGTGTTTGGAATTTGCCTGAACACCGACCGTGTGTGTTGAAGTGTTAGTGCGACGATGAAATTGTGCTGTGTTGTTCTTCAAGTGGATTTGGAAAGTTTCTGCAGCGTAAACGCTTCAGTAATAATGGGAGAAATTTTCGTAAGGAGCACCTGGCTCACTTGGTACCGTTAGCGGCTGATGTTGCTGCTGGGGTGGCGCGGACCGCCCCATATACTCGGGCATACCAATTTGTCGGTCATATGACGGCGGAGTACACCTAAGCGATTTGTTGTTTTGGTTCACTATTGTGCAAGTACAACTTACCTGCATATGTATGTGTGTGTGCCCCTGCAGTTGTACAAGTTTTCGGTCCTTTAAATGCCATTACGCGCAAGTGCCAGTTTGACTGCTCGCTCAAGCGTGCATACTCACACATTTGTGCACTTCTGTGCTTGTGTGTGTGTGTGTGTGTGTGTGTGTGTGTGTGTGTGTGTGAAAACTCAATCTTGCGCAACTCTGTTTGCCAGCAACGTGCTTGTAATTGAATAAAGCAACAACAATTGTCGCAAGTAGGGACTAAGTTGCAAGAAGTGTTGCTGTTCGTCGTCGAGTATAGACTTGAATTTCTCGTTATTATTATTGTAGTTGTTGCTAGTTGTTAGCGAACGCAAGAGGATTTCATAGGGAAGCATGCCATACCTCCGTACAACTTTAAAGTGTGCCATGGCTGTTAATGCAAAACCAATAGGCGACAGAATAGTGAAGGACAGCCAAAGAGCGTGGATGAGCGGAGCGGGGTGTGGCGCAGGCGGTGCGTGTTGACAACTTTTGGCACTATTTGGACAGTAGGCTTACTGCGCAACCGCTAGTTTGGACAAGCGTGCGTGTGGTGGGGCACTGCAGCTAGCCGAAAAACTGCAAGCGGTTGGCCTGCGAAATTCGCCAGGTCAGAAATTCGTAATTGAGACGCCGACGAGTTGTGGATTTTAAATAGAATGAAAAAAAGTAACAAGCAGCAAATTGTTGCTGCTGGCAGCGCAACGTAAAAATAAGCAGAGTAAGAAAATTGTTTCGCAGAAATTCGAAATTTCGGCAAAACTTTCCACTCACACACATGCGCATCCATACTTAGCACCTTGCCACCTGTGCATGTGTTTTCTCACTGTTGCGCCTATAAGTTGATTCTATTGCTAACTTGCAACATACGCTCGCTTGCACACACACAGCCACACGGGCGCATACGCCATCACATCGCAAATCGTCTGCGCCGTCATCATCATCGTTTTCACTTCAATTTAAAGTTACGAACTTTCGATTACTTTTTGTTTCGTTTGCAGTACGCAGCTAAGCGAAAAGGGAAGCAACGCATGGTAGAGTAAACAAAAACAAGAAAAAAAACAGCACTCGCACACTTATCTTGACACATGTTGATGGCGACTTGCCTCAGGTGAAAACGGTCATCTGTTACGTGTGTTTGTATATGTTGGTGTTTGTTGTTCTTGTTGCTTGTTGTTCTTGTTGCTTGTTACAAAGCGATTTGCGACTTTTCCATTTGTTTCACGTTTACAATTTTGCTTTCTTTTTTCATTTCCTCTTTGAATGTGGCGACTTTTTCCACTTGCCACTAAGTGTCTGCCTCAAATGCTGCTTCTCGAGTGGAATTCAATATATTTTCTGAGTACATTCTTTGTTGAGAATAATTTGAAGCCGGAGGTACACTGGTCAGCATATCAAATTTTGTTAACAATTTCTTATTTAAAATTTTTCATTCTTAATATCTGTCAGCGACAATCGATAAATTTTTTTCAAATCTGGAAACATAACAAAACTTGGTTTCGTGCATTCCTCTTAAAAAACAAATTGAAAATTTCGTTGTGTATGTCAAAATAATGTATTATTAAATCAGGTTCAATAAACCTTAAACAAAAAATTTTCTGCCCTCATATTAATTGAGAAATTTGTATCATGCGAGGGATGTAAGTACTATTGCGCCTAATTGTAGGCAAACTTAAATCTATATATAATTCTAAAAAACATTCTAAAACAAATCTTGCCGAAATTGCTATGCCTAAGTTAAATAGCAAGTTCAACAAAGCCGTGTTCACGCTCAAAAAACACCCTAATGCATTGGTGGATAAGCTGTATTCAAAAAACTACTACTCACTCATTCGCTTCTGAACAAAATATTAATAGTGTTTTATGGGTTCTCTACATTTAAAAGAAATTTTAATAATAATAATAATTTAATATTCCATTTACCAATAAATATATTTTGTTTCACACTTTCCTAATCTAAGCATAGTATAATAATACAATAGTCATCGTTGGTGTGTGACTTGGATAAATCCGTAATGAGACTCCTAATTATAGGCAATGAAATAGTTTAAACATTTTAATGTGATTAAGCTAAGTAATAAAATTCAGCTTACATTCAGACCGAATTGTATGATTATGATAATGCTAAATATATTCCTAACAAAGTATTCAAAAATTTCAGAACTGTGACTACTAATTTGAATATTTTGTTGACTAGCGTTATCACAACTATTAACAGTGAATGCTCAGTTTTCACCAACACGCCTCTTCACCGGCACTCGTTATGCAGATTAAATTTCCAAACGCAATACGTAATTGATACGGCTAAGCAAATATATGTACTCGCTCACAAACACGCATGCCAGCGCACATACAAAAACACACTCACGGAGAATGAATGAATTACAAAAAGGCATAAAATTACTGTAAAGGCAAATGTGAGGCATGTGCTATGTGCGTCGTGGTATTAACTTGCCAACAAAAACAAAGAGCAACAACAAGAACAATAAAATGCGCTAAACAAATGAAAAGCGCCAACAAACTTAGACATTAAGACAGCTATTATGCGACTCTGAGTGTTCGAAAACGAAAGTACTACACCAATATAATCCACAGTAAGTGCGGGAAGGCGGAGGGCGCCTGGTGACCGAAAAGTAACATAAATTACAACGGATATTGCGTTGCCGCAAATACTCGTAACTACAGAACAGCAGCTGCCCTACGGATAGGGGTGCTCGAGCCCATTGGGGAACATGAATCGGTGGCGTGGCCGCCAGCCAATTTTAATGTGGCATTTAAAGAGCGTTAATGGAAATTTATAGTTTATTTGAATTTGCTTTCCTTGGCATGTGTAAACATGTAGCAGTGAACCGAAATTAAACTAAGCAAAATCAAACTCAAGAGGCTAGGTGCAAAAACGCAACAAAAATAAGAAACGGCAGTAAAATTAAAATTAAAATGGAAATGGAAACAGCTTCAATTTCAGCTCAAGCAAAGAGCGGGAATAATGCGATTAAAACCATTGCTCAAGTGATAAAGTTTCGCTCTGATGATGACGATGATGATGATGACGCTGGTGTAGTGTGGGTAACGGTGCTTGTGTGCGCGAAAAAAAGCAAGTCCCTATGTGTGCGCGCTGTGTGTGTGTGTGGAGGGCAAAGTCGTAAAAGGGCAATTGTCGGTCTTAACTGTTGCTACTTTTATGCCGAGAAAAGTGCTAAGTACTAAGTTAAGTATTTAAAAATCTTAAAAAATCTTCTCAAGTATTAACCATTAAAAGCCCATAACCTGTTGGATTTGCATAAGAGAAAGCTGAATACTACTGCTCACTTAGTGTTTAGGTATATGTGCGCCTATTGCCTGGTTAATGCAAATGTGCAAAGTTTAGAGTCAGAAATTAAATGGATACTTGTCTGTACTTTTTAAATATTTATTAATAAATATAGGGTTGTTAGGGCCGCTAGAGGCGCTTAAAACTTTTTAATCTTCTGTTTTTTTTTTTTTATTTGTTTTAGAATTTCGGTATTATGTCTGTAATTTTTGAGCGTCTGCAGAAAATGCATCTTATAATAATAAAACATTTTAGTTCCAATCTAGTTCTGTGCTTCAAAGATGGTGTAGATTAATATTATTTAAAGATCACGAAAGTGTAGTCTTTTAATAAAATTTCATCTGATTTAGATTTCTTGACGAGCTCTGTTAAGAGAAATGATCTCTTGGTATGCCATGACAAAAACTTCTTTCTTCCTAGCCATCTCCTCATGATCAAGTTTCCATAATACTGTTATTGTAGGAGTAATTTAGTCTGCCTTGAAAGTGATCGATGAATAATCGGCGATCTGTCTCCGTCTCTGAATTGAAATATATATATTAAAATTATTAGTTTTTAGGCAAAAATCATAAAAAATTTTCATTTTAGAATTTGAGTTGGCGAAAACCAATATATATTTAGGTATATGTATATATATACAATAATAGATAATGTATTGCATACTTATATTCAAGAGCTAACTCTTAGGTGTTTTCTAACTTTTACTTCTTTCTTTAACGCTACATGCACATGTGTATGTGTAAATATATATTTTTCATCGAATCTCTCCAACAATTGTAGAGATGGCTCGTGAATTTTCCTTTCCTTTGTCGAAATATCAGGAATTTCCCTTTTCTTACTCCAGCTGTTGTCAAGTAGCAAGAAATGACAATCGCTAGCCGCTTGAAGTGAACTCCGCCTCTCGAATTCGGGCAAAGCAAACGCTAAATCGCCAGAGCTATCGTTGGGTGCATCTTCGTACTTACTACGAATGAGCATGTAATACAATGGCTCTGGTTGTAGTTGGTGTTGGCTTTTGTGAGTCAACAATGCGGAAAATGGTAAAATGTGTGAGCGTTTAAGTACACGCGTGTATATGTGAGAAAGTGTGCGTGTGTCTCTGTTAGGAGGGCCATTTCATACATGAAATACTTGCACACAAAAGCTGACTGTTAAATGAACGCACACATACACATTAAGACAGATTTTTAAGATTTACTCGCACAAGCGAATCCTAATCGATATTGTGCGCTGCAGCAGGCATAATACAGCACAAAGGTACATAGCAAGCCATATTATATATAGTGAGTGGCCACTATGTTCGGTAATATTTCTCTTGCTTGTATTTCATGCATTATTTCTCCTTGAGAAAGGCAAGAATTCTTCGCTATTTCTTAAACGATATGTTTCTTAGTCTTGTCTTTCTACACAGCATTACGTTGGAAATGGACCAGCGTCAATTTGCCCTAAAATTGCTTGGGCGACCCGCTCTGGTATATGTATGTTTGACGTTGTTGTTGTTGTACACCCATATATCTCATACCATCTCAAAAATGTTCACGTATATATTTCAACTAAAATATATAACCCACCTGTTCTTCTAATTGGCTCTATTTATTGTCCCCATGTTTCTTAAATGATTTGCAAGTGGGCGATAACAACATCAAGACGATCAACTCTATTTTAGTGAAATTACCACGTACCGCTCATCCTTTTCATATAAGCAACTTTTTTTATCCGAAGTGCTTAAAAATGAGGACTTAACGATGGCCTAAAATACTTTTTCCAATGTGATTGGAAAAAATTAATTTCAAAATAAAAATAAAAATGCATGACAATAACTTAGTGACTTTACTTTATTTTATTTCAGCTCCCGTGGTAACTGCATTCTATACACATTCTGTGAGAGTTTCCAAAAATTACCAGGTTTATAGAGATCTTTTTCGTACAGTATCAAGTAAGTTTTGCCCTATTACCATTATTACAAAATATTCTACATTTAAGAAAAAATAATAAACTCGGACGGTATAAATAGTGATTTCGGCACGATGTCTGCTAGGGCTCGTTAATGGTCCTTTGGTCTGATTGACCGCTCAACGTTTTTTGACATCAGGTTTCCAAGGAAGCATTTTGTAGAAGAATGGTGTTGTAATGAGGTCAAAAAAGTATTTTACTCACGACTGTTCACAATATAGAAACTATTTATTGTCTGCGACAATTTAAGGGGCCTGAGCAAAGTTAGTTGCAGCTCTAGAACTGTGTACCCGTTTGGGGGAACTGTGATTTCTAAAGTTCATTTGCGACTTACTCCAAAACACAAAAGCTTCCAGAAACTTCTTTAAGGAGTTCGAGAATATTGCTAAAACTCGAACAGATACGAAGTCTTTCTAACCAAAGCTCGATGAGTAGCCGCGACACTAGTCATTCAAACCCCCATATTTTTAAGTGTGTTTTTATCCTGTCCATGTGCGAATTATCAACGATCCGTTTACATTACAGTGTTGGTCTATGGCTTTAACACCATTGGAGCATTACTCTCACGTATATAAGCTAAATTATTCTTTATAGAAAATTTAACCGTAACATTCAGAACAAGTACACTTGATAACTTTGAGATGAAACAAGAATTGGCCGGAAAACTCAAAATCAACTTTGAAATGCTACGAATTTTGTCCGACCTTCTTCAAAAAGTCCTAAAGATGGATAGATTAGTTTCAGGTCAATCTCCTAGTTTAGTAAAGAGAGAAAAGCTATGTGAGTTAGATTTCAATCAAAGCTCGCATCCTTCTGTCATTTAGCAAATATTCTTTTGTACTCCAACTTTTCCAAATATTCACCGGATGGGAAACCTTTCAAAAGAATAGAAAGTCGTAATTCTAAATATGAATGTGAAAGTCCCTACACCAAGAGTCCGAAAGAAATTTTTTACTTTCTCAATTCAATAGCCAAATCACAAGCAATTTATAATATTTAGTTTCTCACGCATTCCACTGTAGTTCTTGTTGTTGTGCATATTTCTTCGACTTGGGGTATTTTGAATGTTGCAAAGCTATCTGGCCTTTTGCGGCTGAAAAGAACAATAAACAAAATCCAATTGTACATGGTTTTTCGGCTTATGGATTTGTCTGCTTTGCTGTCGTAAACGTGTGCTGTTATTCTTTGGGTAAGCATGTTTTTCATCCTTTTTTGCTTGTCATCGAAAGCATGTCTCTGTCACGAAAAGTGGAAGTGGATTTGCGAATGTTTCGCTTTTCTCGCTTTCAGCTTCTATCAGTTTCGCCTTTGTTTAGATTTTTTCTCAGTTTCGCATTGCGGCTCTGGGAGTTGCGTGTGGCATATGCAATTTTCTTACGACAGCTGCATTCTCTCATTGCTTTCTCCTTCAAGCCACGTTTTCCTAATAGCTAATGTCGAGACCATTGTAGCCACAAAAACAAAGCTGCTGTCTATTACTTGCATTGTCCGCTGTGTAATTTCAGATTGTTGCTTGTCATTCGCGGTGCAGTTGTACTAAATTGCGCTTGTTACTTATGGCAGCACATGAACTCTTGTAGTTACTCTCTTTTCGTTCCTTTTCGTCACTTTTTAAGGCTTTGACTCTACTTTGGTTTTTCCTTTCTAAACATTTTCTTGTTCTTACGCCTTCCGCTTTGTGACATCATCAGAAATGCGTCCAATTAGCTGCGAATACCAAGTTGTTAAGCAGAACAAAAACAAAAGCAATAAACATTCATTACTGGGGAGCATTGCTCATACGCACTGTGGTACTCGGCCGAGTGGTGGTGTGTCGAACTCTCATAAAACATCTAATTTCAAACAAAAAACGATTTAAACTACCACAAACATAAGCGCATTATTAGCGCAATAATATTATCAACTCAGTTATTTCTTGTGCTGTTTCTGTTGTTGCTATATTTATGTTGTCTTCATACAATGCGTGGTCCGGTTGCCACAAATATTTTTTGTGTTCCTGTTGCAATTTTGTTTACCATTTATTGACTTCTTTGACAGAAAGTATATCCTTACGACCAGCGTTAATTTGGCTTCTACATACGGGTCGGCGCGAATTTTAACGCGGTGTAGCTTGAGCGAATTTCATGGACTTGGTATTTAGGCTTCATATGTATTTAGCTGCGGAGCGTTAACTCGATTTACCTATTCTTGAGAATATAAAGTTAATTCAAAATTTATTCAATGATTTTTGATTTAAGATTCTTTAACCTCAGAAATCCTTACCACCGGAGTGAAAAGTATTGAAGAGATTATACTACCGCTGGAGTACAACATGTGTGAAGTTGGATGGATTACCTTCTAACCTCTCCCTCAAAAAAACAGGCGTACTGAACGCGATTAAACCTTATGTAATGGCTAGGGTTCAGATTTTACTTTAACTCGTCTTAGACACCATTTTTTGAGTTTATGTGAATACACTCCTGTCGTGTTACAATATTTGACTGTTCGATCTGAAAATTAGACATGCTGGTTGCAGAAAATTTCCAGACTATTGACTCTTTGCTCTTGACAAATTACTGTCGAATATAAAAATAGTACTACATTATACTTCAAGGTTTCTTAAACATGTCCCGTCCATATACCGGTTGTCCATATATGTAACACCAGAAACTGGAGTTAGTGGTGCAAAATTAACATGTTAAAGGTACTCTTTGAAGCCTGTAGCTTCTGTTTTAGCCGGAGTGGAAAGTGGAATTAGTCTGCCTTAAGCTCAGATCTAGCCTTTACCAATATTGAGCCACAAATCCGCTTATCAAAACTACTAAAGTACAAACATTTTGTTTGACCTTGTTTTTGAAATTTTTAAAATGATCTTTAGACTCCCTTTATATAACAGGATTGTAGGTAAGGTAACGTATCCTTAAAAAAGCTTCTATCTTTGAAGGTATAATATGTAGCACAAAACAAGTTTAACGAGTTCAGAGAAACTTTTTTAAAGTCTAAATATTTTAAAGCTAAATGTTTAAGTGAAATTAGTTAATCTCCTCCATCAACAACAACTTCAACATGAAATATTTTTAATGACATGACTTTAAGTATTCGGCAGGCAGGCAAGAGGGCTCACACCAGCGGGCAAGTCATAAACCCGAAAAGCATCCCTGAACCAGCCAACCGGACGAGTAAAGCGCAAAATCCAGGTTAAATGAGAGATATGGCGTAAGCTGGAGCAGGTTGTGGGTGAGCGAGTATGCAAAATGCTATCGTGCTGCTTGCTTATATAAACATATTTATAGACGTATCTCAAACGCCATATATTACGCTTGTTTTTGGCTGTCACTCATGTTTTCGCAACAAACATATTTCAGCGTTTTTACGAGGTGATTCGCTGGAGACTATCACTGCCTACAACATCGCTTACCCGCCTCTGCATTACAAGCCGGCTATAAATGTGGCATGTGTCACACGGCACAAACATATGGCCAAAGACCGACAACCAAACAGATAGGCAGCCCGACAGCCAGCCAGTAGAGCAGCTTAACAGCGCCCGGCAGACAAAGTGACAGGCAGCTCTGCTAGCGAGCAGTCAGCGATGAAAAACCGACAGCTAAGGCCATCAACGGCCGCGCAACTGGAGAGACATTTCAAAACGAAAAAGCGAGCAGACGAGCGCAAATCTGGCAACTCCATCGGATGACAACAGCAGTGATCGATGACGGCGCGGCAGCATGGCGCTCAATGGCAGCTCCGAAACCCGCGCACTTTTAAACTAACTCGGGTTTATGTCGACAGTGGGGTTGTGTACAGGCGGATTCGAGAAGATTTCGAGTCACTTTTCCATTTCCCTTTGGAGTTTAGCCACCATCGGCCAATCTTTCACATTCATATCCACCCACTTACATATAAAATATGTGTAAGGATATTAGTGCTCTACAGAGGGCGATGATATAAAATTTATTAAACGGAAACATGAGCAGCTTAAAATCTTGTTTCTAGTTAGTTTGATGATTAGTCGGGCTGTTAGTGCAGCTTGAAACTCTGAGCGCTTTAACTTTTCACAAAACTACTTGCAGCTTTGCTGAGCTATCAGTTGCTGCCGTCATCGAATGCTGCAGCTATCCTTGTTCATTCACCTAGACTTTTCACTTCCTTTAGCATTATCAAGTGGGTACATGAGATTTTATTATTCTCTATTTGGAACTTTACAGTTCCATGTATGTACTTATATACAAGTATACACTCCATATCTTCGATTGACTCGTAGCAGCTTTACCAACGATGCATTAGACCACTCTGGCTAGTCCGTTGTTGTTAATAGTGTATACACCATATGTATATGGTATATCCAATGACGTTGTTGCCGTTAGTTCTGATTTTATGTCGAAGCAATATAAAGTTTCGGACTTAAAGTTAAACACTCAGTGCTCAGCTGGCAGCAAAAGAAAAAAATGTAAATGAAATTTCTGTGAATACTTAACTTAAATATCGACTTTTATATGAAATTGGTAGCCCAGCCAACTACAGCTGTGGTTTTCAAAATTATTAGATTATTAGATTAGATTCGGTTAGAAAAAATATTAGATCCTGACATATGCAAATTATTTTTAAACATTTTCAGAGCGTATTATATCAATACAAAATCTTTGAATATTATCTGAAGCAATTAAATAAAGATGTAAAGTGTTTCACAAGTTCAGTATTAAAATACGAGCAACTTTATAGGCCATAGCCAAAATCGATTAGCATCAATTTGATTGCAGAATTCATTTTTATAACTTCTGTTGGAATATGAACTTTTGAAAATCGAGTCTAGCGAAACAAGCGCTAAATGTATTTCTATTTCGTCTACAAGTACATCCTTTGTATCTTAGAACGACAAAGTCGGCTAGAAGAGATGTCGAAAGCCTCTTCCACCACTATCCGAATGCTATTTTGATTACTTTGGAAAAACCTCTCCTGTTTTTATTCGATATTTCCGCCATTGACAGGGATGGTTTACTCATTTGAAGCAAATATTTTATATCCTCCGTTTCTTACGTTTGTTGTAGAGTAGACTCTTTAAAGTACTTTCAGATCATTCTCAATGATTTTCTAGATCTAATCATATAAACAAAGAGCTGACAAGTATGGTTTAATTGTCAAACTTCACATGACCTTAGGAAATATATTGTTTTCGTTTAAATTTAAACGAACCAGATGGCACCAAATTTGTTGAGCTTACATCACAATGGCACCAATCTTGCAATTCACTTGAAAGGCACTTTCAGTAACTCTTCCAAACAATATCACGCCCATGAGAATTAAGAATATGTTTTGCTACAGAAATTTTTATCTCAACTCATCAAAACGGATTTAAGTGCACTTAATAAACTTCGGCTCAGCCGAAGGGCCAAATAACAAACAAATAGCTAACTTCCGCCTCAAGCATTGCACTTCATAATGATGATGAATACGATATTAACGATGACTTTGTTTTCAGCAAACTTTTATTGGGGCTCTTATTATGTAACTGTTTCTACCATCTACGATTTGTGGCTTAAAATAATACAAATTTATTTATGCGCAAACAAAGTGAATGTGGCACATATACATATACACCTTCGTAAGCGAAAGAGCAGAAACTAGATATCTAAGCAACATTAACATCAGTCAACAAAATCCATATTATTTATTTGTAATACCCACGTATAAGTATTTGTAGAAACACGTCAATTATAAAATATTACTGTTTGCTAAATTATGTGTGTATGAGTGTGGGCTTTGGTGGAAACCTAGTTTGTGCTTGGCTTATATGAAATTTATACGCCACTGTCACACTAACATGCTGTGCCGCATTTCGAATTATGGATTTTTCAAGATTGTAAATAGACACGCAATTGGTTGCACACAAACACACAGACACATGTGCAGGCAGCCTGCCATACATGTGAGCCGAGTTGTTGGTTGCACTGACTGGCAGTTCAGTGCAGATTTTGAGCCTCAGCTGGCTAAATGACAGACGACCAACCTGCTACGCCGTCCGTCTACTCCATGCTCATGTCTGACTGACAGATTGAATGACTGCCACATCATTCAGTTTCATCACGGCGTCACCCTAGTTGCTTTTTCTAGTTGGCGCTGCTGCTATGCTGATATTAAGTGTGGAATTTCATATCAACTGACAAGACTAAATGATGTCTTCAGTATTGCCATTTGTTGTTGGTATTTTTATTGCTGACAACATGTTGTGCTGACTGATTGACTGACTGACTGGCTGACTGGCTGACTGGCTGACTGTCTAAGTACACATAGCCTGATTGCTATCGGTTTCTCTCTATATCTCCTTCTCTCTCTCTTACATCCCATTATAGACTTCTCAGCTTGAATCTTTCATAGTTGTTGTTAAGGTTAAAGTCCTCATATCTTTGAGCAGCACATACGCATCATATTGATTACTCATTCGTGTCTGTTATAAATTTTGAAATTGAATGCCTTGTAAATTTTACGTAATGCCACAATGTCTGTGCAAATAAACCTCCACATACAAACATACATACTCGCAATGTCTGCTCGCAAACACCTTCAATATTTATTTGCATTTTATTTGATTGTGGTGGCGGCCTTGTCGCATTAACCTCTGCTGTCCAGTTTTTTACATTTATTTTATATGCGGATTTATATTCACTTTTCGTTAGAAATTGAGGTTAGATTAGGTAAGTGCTTCCACTGGTGGTTGTGGGCCTCACATTGTTTGCTTGCCGCCAGCTGATAAGTTGGTCGTCGGTGTTATGAATTGGGGTGCACTGATGAGTTTTTGAAAGGTTTAGCTTTAATTCGTACATATGTATTTTTTGCACATATATGCTGAATGCGGTCGCTGGAGAAAATAAGTGCATGGCGAGAAATAAATGCTTGGCTCAATTTCTAAAAATATTTATAAATAAGAAATATGAAATTTAGTTGAATGATGGGCCGAGTTCATACGCTGGGTTGTCTTAACCGTTTTGATATTTTCCACCATGTTAAAGGTTCCGCAATTGCTATATAATCTGATTTCTTTGTAATTTTAGCTGAGGAATATCTCCTATACCGGATTCTGCACTTTTGACTCAAAGAGATGTATCTTCCTTCTGTAAATCTTCTGAAATATCTGCTTGAATTGAACCTTATATGTTGATAAATAATAGTACATAACAAGGTGAGTAGTGATCTCTAACCTCATTACCGAATCCACCATATACGCTTTCGAAAATATTTTAATTTTATAATGGGAAAATCATCCTACTTTGATCTTAAATCGTGCTGTTGGTTTCTCAAAACCTAACTTATCTCAGTCGATGAATTAATATTCGTAAAGTGTTGGCCTTAAAAAAATAGAATGGAAAACTTTGTTTTTAAGGTGTTCGAGAACGGCTTAGTTATAGTGGCTGGGTATAAATTCTAATCTTAAAATAGCAATTATAATGTAACAAGAGCAAACTTTATAGATATTTAAAAAACGGTATTCCATTCCTGTTTAACGTACTTGAGCATAGTTTTGTCACATTGACTAGGGTTAATTTCTAACCTCACAATTTCCCAGATATTTTACTTCCTCAAGAGGATGTAGGTGTATGAAAAATAATCTACCGTACTTTGAAAAGAAAGAGACATTTTACCCTAACAATAATTGCACCAAGAAAATGGTATCGTCTCACATGTATTTGTCATTTGAGCTGTATCCTCTCTCAACATGAATGTTGCATAAAGCCCTTTTTCTCTGAGGCCTGCTGCGACTAAGTTATAGAATTTTTATTAAGGAAACTAAAGGCCGACGTCATCGGTTTACATAAACAGTTCCCCTTGAAAACATAAAAGTCTTCCCCGATTTATAAGGTAGATAGGTACCGATAATAATCGTCTTATGCATGGCACGATAAAATTGTAAAAAATTTCATTTCTTTTGGTTCTTTCATTATATGTAATTTTCAGAGAAAGAATATAAAATTCGACCCATAATTGTATAGTGTCTTGAATATTGTATCTCAATAAAATACTGCATCTCCAAGTTTCTCCATATAATGATAGAAATAAGCTGCGAATCCTTTTAAAAGTGATGATATCGAAATAATGTAATTAAAAAATTTACCAAATTTTTGTTTTTAATTAGGTTTTTTTGCAGTGTACTTAACTAAAATATAATAGAGTGTTTCGAATTCAAGCGTGTACCTTTGCTTTCTCAATTCAATATACGCACATTCATGTACACATATCCACACGCACACCGCTTACACACGCCTTTATCTAATTCCGACACTTTATTACATTTGTATTCGTGCCCGCCTGCTTGCAAGTTTAAATTAAATTCAAATCCGTGTATTCGGTTACAGTCACATTCATTTGACGTGAAGGTAATTGAATGGGATCAGAGGTGATTTTCCTTTTGCATTTCCTTCTCCAATTTAATAAGTAACACATACATAGAAGATAGTGTCAAAAGGTGCCTGGCTAAACAAATAGCAAACACAGGCACTCACACGTGCAAAAGAATCAAATATTCTAACATAATGGTATGGGTAACGGAAGGCCAATGTGAAAAGAGCGGCAGAGATAACATTTGGTTCTGGTGAAAGAATGAAATATTGTTTTGGACAAGTGCTTAATAGGTTGAATGAACAAATGGATGAATGAACGGTATTGGGTGTTATGTGGCCATTTGGGCAATGTGGGTATACGATTATGTGCGTGTGAGTGGGTTGGTCCAAGTGTTGAATTGTGTTCTGTAATCAGTAGATTTCACAATATTGCCTCAAGGTGTCTGCTTGAGCTTGTATTGCTCGTTGTATTCACATAATATCTTAATGATTGTGAATTTGTGTCTTCTGCGAATTTATTTGTTTGCTTTGCAATGATGGAATTTGGATAATGATTATGAAATTTGAGTTTCCAGAAATGTGTTTTGGTTTAACCAAAGGTTTTTTGGTTAATACAAAGGTTGATGTAAATAATACCAACCTTGTTTTTCTTTTCTTATATATGAGAGTATGTTTGGCATGGATTTGTTCCCTTTCTTATGTAAATGATTTGGGGTGAAATCAGAGTACATTTAATTAAATTTAAAATTTTAAGGAATATAACAAAAGTAAACGTAATATACTAATTGTCTTTCCGGGCGTATACAAATATATTAAAAATCTTGCAATAATTGAAGTTCTGGGACATTAAGGGCCTTTGATCTTGTATTATATGCAGTCGTTTTTGATTAAGTTGCCCCGTATTCCCTGTCTGTGTCAGCCATATTGTTTGGCAATAAATTATAGAGACAAATAAAACTATTGAGGGGAAATCTTAAGTTTTTTTTTTGAAAAAATTAGCTACTGACCACTTGCTAGGTCCGTATGATATGATCTGGCAGAAAGATTTGATATGGCCTCTGTAGTACTTGAACAACAAAAAGGTTAAAACCTTAATATGAGATGAACTCACTAACAATTCTAAATGAGTCCGCATTAAATTGATTGCCTTCGTTATTATCTAAACACATGGATCACTTTAGGGTTTTTCGATTTGATAGATATGTTCGATAAAAAAAGTTTTTTAAGATTATTTGATGATAGGTTTTAAAAGCTTTTAGCTAGCAACATTTTATATTAATTTATACTATTGAACAGATGAAACAATTACATCCTGATATTGAAAATGCAAATGTACTCCAGGATAAACTAGATCGAGTTACGACATGAAAATGTTAAAAAGGGAAAAAAGCGTGTTTAACGTAAGAAATTTCTCGACAGTTTTAAATGTGGCTAAGCCGTCTAACTTTCGGATCGGAAAACCAATTTGAGATCTTCAAAAAGATTAGCTTATGGGAAGAAACCACAACCAAGGTCTTGGAAATCTAAGCTAAGAATAGAGTCAAACATTCCGAATCAAATCATGTTCTATAAATAATTAAAAAGTTTACCACTACGAAAAAAAGGTTTTGAGCATATCAAATAAAAGTGCCACCCTGTGTGTATAGTACTGCCATGACATCATCAACAAACTAATATCAAATAATCTTATTAGCAATTTCGTTAGACTTACGATTCCTTAGGCTCTGAATTTCGAAATAAAATTAATGAGTTTGTCAAATTATCTGCTGAACTGTCTTTGAAATTGAAATTTACGACTCTAGGGACACCATCTTCCAAAGTTGCTCTAAAGGACATTTATTATCATCACTGTGTTTTTTTCTCCTTTTTTTCAATAAAGTCGGCCTAGACTTGTGCATAAAAAGTTATGCTATACTCTCCCACCGCCTTTATCCGATTCACTTGTACTTAGCATATGAAATATTAATTAGCCCACGGCGGCTTTTTGACCTATAGACTAGAAATCTGTTTTATTTTTTCAATGAAACTTTTTGGGCATTTTTAAATTTCCTCACGCTTCCCTCCAGTTTTTTCTTTCATATATCTACTTTGCTACGGACACGAGCTGCATACCGATACATATACATGACAGACGGTCACAGTAGGTACAAGGTAAGTTTAGGAATTATGTAGAATTGTGCGAGTTGCCGCCATAAGCTGCTTGTGTGAAAAAGTTGGGAGGCGGGCAGCGGGCGGTTTGCAGCTGGGGTCAGTTGTCAACTTAACACAGCTGTCTGCTGCGCTGAAACTGTCAGCTCTCAGCTTTTTGATACTCTATTTTGTGTGCCTGTTATTGCGTTGCGTGAGCCTAAGCGATACACACACACACATACATACCGTTTACAAATTAACATATGTAGATGTTTGTATATATGTGTGCCAATCGTACTGGCCACTTTATTGAATGTGACTTTTTTACTTCATATTTGGTTTTTTGTTGTTTTAACTTACTAACAATGACAGTTTTTTATAACAGCTTTCATTTCGTTGGAATTTTAATATCCTTAATAAGTATTTGTTTACTTTTTGGCCTACAAAATGAACAAGCTGGTCGGTTGTACCTTTTTAAATTCCTCGGACCTAGTTTAAAGCGGCTATTTCTTCTTTGTGCTCTCTACAACAGCTGCTCTTCATGTAACTGGTTTGCAATGCTTCTTTTTTCGATTTAGTTTCCTTTTTTTTTTGGTCTCAATATTCTCTAAGAATAAATTTAGCCTCGAGTATTTATATATGTGAGTGGAGTTTTAAGTAATCTTTTATCTATATATTTACATTTTTTACCATTCACGTGAGGGTTCTGTGTAATTGCATGGTTCTTCGGACCACTGTAAATTTCTGTTGAATCCTTTTAAAATAATTCCATATAATTTTTAAAGTTCTTAAATATTTTTTAAATTTATTGATTTATTACCTTTTGAAGTCTGTACTGGGAGACTTTTTGATATAGTACAAGGACTAAAAGTTACCCTCCACTTGACATAAAAAACTTAGAAAGGGTATTTGCGACTACTTAGCATAACCTAAAAATTATATTATAATCTATGAATCATGTGAAATAGTCGAGGCAGGCAATATTTAGCTATAAGCAAGTTATTTTAAGAAATAATCATAAAACATAGAAAATTATGGTAATCAGTGTGGAAAGGAAAAAACAATCACACAAACATCAACAGTTAGATAGAAAGTTGAAAGTGGTGCGACGGTACTGTTATCCTCCACACATATTTTTCTATATGTCAAATGCAACCTCAAGTTTGCGTAAATATTGAGGGTGTGGCTACCACTCACAAGTGTGGCACGCTCACAAGAGTGGCACGAAATCATTGCCATGGAAGGTGGTTAAGTGCAGTTGTTTTGAGCGCGCTTGATACGCAAGGCTTAGCCACACGGTTTGGTCGCGTTTATTTTCTAATTTGTATGACGCTCTTTGAAGTGGCAGCGCAAATAAACAAACGCTGCAACGCTTTGTGGTCTGCGGTCACATATTGTGTGTGTACGCTCATTTCCTTTTAGTATATTCACGCGCGCTGTTATGCGGGCAGCGCTGCTGTGAAGTGGGAGGCGAAAAGGCGACCGCATTTGTGGCGGCGCTGAGACATTATTTTCCATTGTTGCTTTGCTGGTTTTACGAGCCACAAATGAAATTGAGTTGTAACTACGCGCTCATATAGATTTAAGTGTACATAAGTACGTATATGAGCAAAGACTTTTCTATTCCTGATTTTTGGTTCACAGCTATGCTTATAGCATTTGCTCATTAGCATTACTATTACCAATACAGCATTGTTAATACATTAGTGCAACATGAGTCACTCTCACCCGGTGTATCGTGCGCGCCGGGGTGCAATTTCATGGAGAACGACGGCAGTTCGAACTACAAGTCTTATCGGCACTATTTTTTATTTTATTTCACTGTTTATTTAACAGTGTTTTAATTCTATAAAGTTACTTTTAAATTTTTAAAAATTATTTTTTAAAATTGTTTGATTACTAACTTTTTGAATTTGTGTACACAGTTTTTCTTCTATTTTATTTACTTTTAGGTTTCCAGCAATTGCTTTAATTTATACTCCTGTATCTACAACTGGTATCTACATTATCAATGGGATAATTTTAATTCCCTTTAGCTAAAACGTTAACTTGAGTAAATGTTAAGATATCTTGATTAAACTTGGTACACATTGTATTTTATTTAGTATTGTAGATTACCATAATCGGACTACAAACAAATTAATATATGAACCTGCATTTTGTAATTTTTTAAAACATGTGTAAGGCCGCACCCCCAAAAGGTTTACTGTACATATCTCACAAACCACTGAAGCTATCTCAACCAAACTTGCTCAGAGCAAGTGTTTTTAGTGTTTTCCTCTGGGAAAATGAGTGAAATCAGTTTATAACCACCCCCACCTTCCACGCAAAAGTGAAAATTACTGAATGTGCGTTAACCCGCTGAAGAAATACCTCAAAAGCATTAAGTTTCACAACCAAGGTGGTACATAAGGGCTTCAAAGGAATCGATGTAGAGATTGGACAATGAGTATGACATCAACCAATTTTGGGTGAAATTCTATTTCTCAGGAACTACTACACCACTTTCAACCAAATTTAGTCTTTGACATTATATAATATAAGGATGAAATGTTACAGAGTGAAAATTATCGAAATTGGATTACAACCGCGTCTACTTCTCATATAACAAAATTTTAAATTTCATCTGATTCTCTCACTTTACATTATATAAATAAATTGCCAAATAAAGTTATCGGAACAAAACTTTGCATAAAGAGTGCCTTTGTGGCATTCCGTCTCACGTCTAAAAATTGTTGATATCGGAACTTAACTTTTCAAGTCACCGGGGACCGAATTTGATAACGAAGTGCCATCACTGACTTTTTACCGAAAATATCGGTCACTCTATGAGATATTATTAAAATGCAGAATAAATCTTTGCCTGATATTATTGTGCAATTTTGCCAAAAATGTGTAAAATCGGTTCTAAACTTCTCCTAGCGCTCATATACCTTATATAAAGATTTTCGAACTTCGAATGTGGTAATGAAACCTTCAATATAATCACAATTCCGTCGAATAATGAATTGTGAATTTTTACGCAACATTTTTTAATGTAAAGTTTTACCAACACCTGAAAATATGCTCTCGGCTTTAATCTTTGAAAGCTGCGAGAGTATGAAGTGTTCGGTTAGACGCGAACTTAGCTCTTCCTTAGTTGTTTATAATATATTTAAAAAATTTCTCGTCGCTATCATCTGATGCTGGAAAGCCATTATGGAGCCTTCTGTTTCTGGTTGCAATTCTGCTTTCCTTAGCCAAGTAATGAATTATTTTATCTCCGTTCTCGTTTTCAACTATATGTGAATGTTGGCCATGGATTTGTTTCCGTTTCCACAGGTTATGCCGTCCTCTATGGTTTGTTTTGGTCCCGTTTTTGTTCGTAAAGCTTAGACAGAGTTATTTCTTTGTCAGCTTGCATTATGGCTTTATCCAGTGTTGTGTTCTGCTTGTATAAGTATGTTTTGTGGTTGGTAAATTGATTGTTATGTTGTTGTTGAATGCCAATGCATCCCCTTCCTCCATTTTCATTAGTATTGTCACACGTTGTTTGCTTACATGTGGATGGTGTTTGCTGAATTTAGTTAGTTTAGTCCTGGTTGAGATCATTACATTACGGACTCACAACCCGTTTGACTCCATTTTAAATTAATTAATTGTAATTATTAATTACAAATTTTATTACAAATTACAAATTTCATATATAGCTTTAAATAGGTTTTCCGAGTTCTGATAGCTTTTGGAAATTTTATATACACCTGTTGAATATGCTATTGTTTATTTTTTTTTTATTGTTGTATTGTCCATTTTAGTATTTGTAGTATTAATTTTCTTCCATATTTTGAAAAACCAAATTATCACGTGTTGCTGTTGAGCTTCTGTCGCCCAATTAACCCATTTCTATGTGTTGAGTTTTGCATTTGTGGAAACCAAATTCCTCTTTATGTCTATTGTGAAATTTGCAATTATTTTTTTTTTATAAGTTTTTGCAACTCTTTCATATTTTGAGCATATAACTTAATGTCATCCATTTATAGTAAATTATTAACTTTTTGCATGTTTTGTTTCTGAGTTATATTCTCGAAAAATAAATAAAATCCAACAGTTCTGTTAAGTAGGTTTTTTAAGCGAGTTCAAAACTATGCTGATAAATATATTAATATTAGTAAGAAAAGGAAATAAAGACGATCGAAACATAAAATATCATTACAAAGCTTTTACTATTAATGATAATAGTAATAACAAGCCATAAACCAAACTATCATAATGCTGAAGCTTTTAAGCTGAAGTGCTTCCTAAAGTTTTCAGTCGTGATTCATATGTAGAATATGAAATATTTTTTTCTCAAATACAATACATCACTAAGTTGTTGCAACAAATATTTTGCAAGGGTCAAGTGGTAAGTGGCAAGCAATATGAGTGCAACACATATATGTGGTAGGAAGCAATAGCAAAATAATAAACATTTTAGTACTCCAATAAAAACGCCAACGACCAACAAAGGACTTCATTTGAAGCGGAATAGCCGAGGCTTACTGCCCAATATTTGTTGGTGCGCTACCTTTACGCGTTTGTGGTGAGCTTTTCGTTATTTTATTTGGTCATAAACGAAACCACATTCCTATGTGTGTGCATCTACTGCTTCGTAGCTTTTACTTTCACTTTTATGCCCTTTTTATACTTTTTCTATTTGGAGCGAAAATATTAGTTGAGTGAGGCTCTTGTACGTTCAGCATTGAACTACACGTTTTGCCAAAGTTGTGAGAAGTGCGTTTTGTGGGAATATATAAGTGTGGTGCTGCCGCAGACAACATGCGCTCTATGGTGGACGTTTTATACTTTGAGTGCCTGTCAGGAATGGTGAGAAATCGCTTTCATTAATGGCTGCTTGAGGGCCTTCAAGGGTATTTTTATGCGAATATTCATACCGACATATGTATTTATAACGCCCACGCATACACATACAACAGGAACACGTAAATGTAGACAAGACAATTCAGTTGTACTGACAGTTGCTAAAAGTGGACTCTTTTCGCACACTCACACCAATATATATCGAGAATATTGTATACGTGTGTACAACAAATTGCCCAATACCAATTTTTGATTCGTTTTATTTCGCTTATTGCTGCTATTCTTTTTGTACTACATATTGTCTTTTCTTCTGGTACTTAAGTTGCTTTCTTTTCCACTACACCTCATTGCCACTGTCGCACTTGAGGCTATCTCCAGCTCCATCATTACCACCACCACTATTACCATCATCATCTGCAGCATAGTCGTTTTCCGTGGAAGCCGCCCGCCTGCTGATCGCCACTTTACGCATACGCCCCGTAGGCGCACTATGGTCGAACTAAGCTCAGAGTCGCCACAAGTGAACGGCAAAAAAAGAGGAAGAAATAATATTCGCTGCCACTTGCCAAAGAGATTAGCATGATGTTTATCTACGAAAATGTTTCGAGTGCTATTGTTTGTTGTTGTGATTATTGTTAGTGTTGCCATCACCAGGACTTTTTTAACTGCGTGTGTGTGTGCGAAAGTCATTTGCAGTCGGCTCATGCCTGAGCACCTAATGAAACCTTAAGTGGCCGCAATGAGTAAGTCGTATGCATTCGAATTTAGATCATCATTCGCAAGTGTGTTTGTGTGTGTGAGTTTGCTTTAGCGTTATGTGCGTTAAGTGGCCTGCATGCTAGCGTGTGAGTGAATTGGTGATGAAGCTAAAGTGTTTGGGTATGGGTATGTGTGCCTGGCTTATTAGTGCGCCTGTCGCTTTCACTTAATGCTGATGACTGTTGACCGCAATTTTCACCTCATCCTTCATCCCCTTCTGCGGCGGACACTTATCTGCGTTACGGAAAGAATTCAAACAAATTTTCGTGTTTATACGCTCGAAAACGGCGCTTGTTTGTGTATGTATAATATGTATGTATATGTTCGCGCTTGCGTTGTAATTATTCTTTGAGTTTTCATTAAAGGCTCTCTCGCTTCCACTTTTTTTCATCCCTCCTAAACATTTCAACTTCATAGAAGCTCAACTAAGCCAAACTATGAGTTGTGTTTGTTGCTTGGCTAAAGTACAAGTTTCTCTATATGTTTACGTATTGTTGTTTATTGTTGGTTTTCGCAAGTTGTTGCCATGAGTAGACAACTTTACTCTATGGCAAATTGCCTGCTAATGTGTTTGTTAAGCATTATTTCGTTACTGTTCGCCAGTTGCAGGTGTAGTTGATGACCGTCACAATTGCGCTTGCGGCTGGTCAAATATCGCTTTAGCCATTAACTGTACTTTCGCATAGTTTGGAACATTACACACATTGAGTGTGTGTGTGATTAGGCAATAGAAGTACTATTTCATAGTACAGTGTATAGTCTGGCTTTTAGTGCAATTTAAGCTGTAATGATTTAAATCGAAACAGAATTCTCCATTAAAGCATCTCATAGTAGGGTCATTCGAGATAAAGAATTCAATGGATAACAGAAAGGGTTGGAAAAAATTTCCTCAGAAATATTGCTCGCTGGTAATTAAATCTATTCTGATTAAATTTTAAAGATATGATAGTAATTATCCAAATATTTCTTAAAAGAATTAAGCTTCGAACCACTATTCCACTCAGTTTTACTATATAATATATAAGTTGTGCGCTACACTTAGTTTTGTCCATCAATAGCACTACATTCTTCGATCGCTTCATCTAGAATATACTTTAATCACATGTCCATCTTGCCATCAATTATACCTTAATGGACTTTTATGTCTGCCAATCATGGCCTCAAGTTTGTTTCATGCTTCTAGCAAATTTTTTTTTTATAGTTGACATTTATTGCTTTTAAAGACAGTTAATTGAAAGCCAGCGAAATCTTTTATCTACAATGTCTTTCTGTGATCGAATCACGAGATGTGTTCAAAAAATAACGCGAATTTTCGTTTTTTGAAAAAAAATATTTATTCATTCGTCTACAATAATGTTGTAACCTTTAAAATAGTCTTCATTCGATATTATGCAGTTATGACAGCTCTTCTTCCAATCGTCGAAACACTTCTCAAACTCGATTTTTGGGATAGCCTTTAGCTTTTTCAGCGATGCGCTTTTAATATCATCTATACTTGTAAAACGACGCCCTTTTAAGGTTCTCTTTATTTTTGGAAATAAGAAAAATTCACACGAAGACATGTATGACGAATATGGAGGCTGGGACATCGTTACAGTATTGTTTTTGACCAAGAATTCACGAACAAGCAACGAAATGTTAGCAGAATTGAGCAAAAGTGAGCAAAAGCCATGAATTCTTTTTCCACAAACCAGAAGTAGATTGCTTCACGTAAACAGCGTGGAATTATAGGTAGTACTCCTTATTGACCGTTTGACATTGCTGAAAAAATTCAAGATGCAATTTTCCATTAAATTTGAAGTACAGAAGACAATGGAACACAGACCCGTTATTTTCTGAACACACCTCTTACATAGATAATTCTGCAATAAGCAATGAAATGGTATTATTTTCAAAACTATAATCCGGGTTTTACAATCTATATTTCGAAAATATTTTAGTTAATATCTATTAAGTAGTCGCTTATTTTTTTTTTTCATTAAACGTAATTATTTATTGAGGGAATTAAACTAACCACCTTGGGTTCCTCCGGATCTCAATTAGTTTTTGTAGTCATTACTTTTGTTGACATTTATTGGTATTTGGTACATTTATTGGTAATAATGATATAATACAAATGCTTCTGAACATAACTACTAATTCATAAATTATTTATAAATTTGCATTAGTCATTTTAAATTAGCTAAAATATTTCATATGTATTATATATTTATGTATATTTCTGCAATTTTAAATTTATAATTCACTTTCACTTTAATTAGAGTCCAACTTTATTTTATGAAAAACTGCAAATCAGTTAAAAGGTTTCGTTATGTTCCTTTTGAATATGCAAAAAATATTTTGTTAATCTTAGATTAGTCTCATTAACTGAATCTACTGGAACCGGTTCGTTGAAATAGAAAATATCACAGACCGATTTCCATATACTTGCAAAGTTGAAATTGAAAATCAAATTAAAAATTTTGTTAATTTCTTTTGCTTTCGTGTTAAAAATGCTTCACTTAAACTCAAGAATATGTAAACAATAACGCGGCAAAAGCAATCTTTCTTTCCTTCTCTCTTTCCCTAAAACTCGTTAAAAAATAACAACATTTCTTCTACATTTGTCATCACCCTACGTACCCCAAAGCGCCTACTGCTTACCTATAAACTTGTGTAAAGACTGCGTTGTGGTCGTACAGGGCGTATGAGTGAAGTGTAGATTATATGAAATGCTTCAAGAGGTGAATGAGTTAAATCATTTCAAACAAAAGTATTACACACTGCGCTAAAAACAACAAGTGTATGATAATATAGCAAATATAACAACAGAAGTGGCACTGAACTTGTGGGCTCAATGCCTACATATATGTACAAATGTATTGTATATAAATATGGCTTTCTCTGTGTATTCCGGCTCCATTGCAATACCTATATATGAGGGTGTGTTAAGTGTGTGAACCTTAATGATGGCAAATCTGTTTTGTAATCACGCGTAATCAGGAAAGATAAATGCGCATTTATGAAAAGTGGTGTCAGCGAAAGAATATGGAATATAGCGCCGCCGTAGTCAAGATGAGTACGCGAGCCTAAACACACACACATATGGATAAACATATTTATTACACATGAAGACATGTCAGAATGACAGGAAAGTTAACGGAATGTGTCACATTTGATATGACTGCTGACTTTTTGTTATAACGCGCGCGTGTGTGTGTATGAATGTGTAAAATTAGGCTGCGCAACATGATTTGTCACTTTGGCAGCGAAAGCCATGACAAAAAAGAAATGTAAATGCAAAATAGCAAGCTGAAAGATAAGCAAAAAAGTTACGTAAGATATATATGAAACTAAGTTGCACTGGAGAGGCATCAAAGCTAAACAAACACTGGGTTATTTACATAAAAACAAGTATATGTACGTATATGTGTGTGTGCCTATGAATGTCAGCAATGAGTGTGAATATTCAAATAAGCACACATATGTGTATTTAGCACAAGTTTTTGTTTATTTTTGCGTTTGGTGCAAACAACAAAAGCAAACAGATGACTTTTCTTCTCCCTTGCTCTTTTATCTAAAGCGAACGCTTGCTTTACTTGCGCACATTCATGCACACTCATAGACAATGACGGATAAACACGTCCTCTCCTGTTGTTCTTGCAAAGTGTTAGCTTTACTTTGACGTTTTTGTTTTTGCACTGATACTTATAATGTCAATGATATGCAAATATGCTGAGCGGCGTAACTTCTCCGCTTTTATTGCCTTATACGACTGAGCCAGGCTATACCAGGCAAATCTTCTCTGCCCACCGGCATGAAGTAGGAAACATTTTTATATTCTCCTTTTTGGCAGTTATTAAAAATTAAGCGACATCTCCATGGTGCTCAGCACACTTCCGGAGTGAGCCGTGCTTCAGGAGGTTGCACAGATAAGCCATCAGCTTTAATTTTACAGCAGTTCAACTTCGTATTTTAAGGGTAATTATTCAATCAGAGCTAATGTTGGAAATTTTAAATATTTTTTAAGTTATGAAAAGAAATCGCATCTTTTTTGGTATTTTACATAACTTTTTATATGTTATTACATAAAGTTTATTTTTCGATTTTTTTTTGTAATAAGTCACATATGATAGAAAGACACAAAGCCTTCAATAATAATATTTATATAATCATACCATTAACGCAAAAATATTATTCTTAGGTATATACATATATATTTGCAGTAATTTATATATGTATCTTGTGTTGCATGTGCCCAGCGAAAATTGGGTACTTAAAATAAATTTGGCTTCTTTTGCCAATCAATGTCTTGCCAGTTCATAACCGTCGGCTGTCTGAAGAATTCGCATCACATAAATACACAAATATAGATATATATATATACGTATTTTGAAATATAACTGAAAAAGTTAGGCGTTAACAAGACGCAATGCGCAGTGAATTATCTTTTGCCGCTCATCAAAGGCGCTTCAAATTTGTCTGCCTCATCGTGAAAGCAAAAAATTATTGTGTACATCAACATACACACGTATATTTAAAATCGCAAAAATTATTTATGTGAAAGTGAAAAAGTTTGGCTCATCAAACAAATGTGTCGCCAATGAAGCTGCGGCAAAGTGAAGCATTTACCATTGCCTCGGCGCTATCGCTAATGGTGTTTACTTGCCTTGTGCTTCGTTTTTCAGCCAACTTCCTTTCCTCTTACTTCTGTATTCCGTTTGGCTTTGATAAGGTTAATAAAAAGTCTTTTAATCCATTTCTCAGCGCAAAAAGAAAGACAAAAACACAGGCAGCACATATATATGAACACACTCACATATTCAAGTGACATGTGTGCAGAAGTAGTTAAACCGCATGAACTTCCTTTTGACTGTCGATATACCGTATAGGCATAGAAAACACGGTATATGTGATGGTTGCGTTTTTCTTAAATGCAGATAAACGCATATGATTTTATTTTATAAATCTGCGTTAAGATTTATCGTCTTTAACATCTTAAAAAAGATAAAATAAAATTTATTATTGAAATTAAAAAATTTGCTATTATCGCCCAGGAATACATATATATAAGTAGTAATATCAGTTGGTTTGCTAATGTTCTCAGCTATGGTATAGATTTTTCCAACGCGCCAGCATTTCAGCGCCGGTCTAATACGCAGTTCATTTCCTGTGTTCACATCTATGATCACAGGAAAAAGCGGTAAACGTAATTGCTTTCATAATAGTGAAAAGCTTGTAATGGTCAAGCGATTTCTTCACTGCAACAATGGCTTTTGCTTGCAAATAGCTTTCATTGAATTATAATATAAAATTAACATATAATATCAAGATCTAGTCCCAAACCCCAGTCTCCCAAAGAAGGTATCCAAGGAAGTTTTGGCCTTTTTCGGTTACAACTTTGGTGTAAATATAGAGATTCCACAGAAGTTTCCAACCCATTCATTCGCTATTCTTTTTATTGTATTTAAAATAATGCATATCCAAAAATTCATTTGTTAAAAGAACTGTAAAATAAATTAATTTTTAAGTAAATGTTTAACCCTCTTACCTAATCTTTCTAGCATTAATTTTGATGCGTTCACGTTTTCTTTCCCTTTGTTCCTTTCTACATTTTTTGCCTTATTCCATTCTCTCGCATTGAACCGCTCAACCCATAATCTTGATAAAATGTGTTTTAATCTGCATATTGATTTTATTCTTATTTGCACACATATTTTTCCGTTCTTTTGCTCACTCCCTGTGCTGCCTGCCGTTCCGTTGGTGGCGTTGAATATTTATACGGCGCTATTTTGCAGTGCTTTCATAATTTTCTTATGTATATACACAATTCATTATCAATTTATTTTTACTTCATTTCTTTTATACAATTTGTGCGGATTTTTGAGCTTTGCTTTTGAAGTTTCTCAGCAACGGAAAGCTCTCCCCATTTGGTTGCGCCTATCTTCTGCTTCGCTTACATTCATTGGTCCTTTTGATGCTTCATTTGTCGTCTCCTTGCAAGGTATGTCCGCTTGTAGTCATCACACTTATCACCATCTCCATCATCATTCTCACCAGTCATGATGATTTCGTTTCGGTTTTTTGTTTGCAGCAATTGCAAGCGCCATGGGTACCGATGAACCTTCGAATACATAGTATATACGTAGAAATTTGTGCCTGTATGCTCTTATGTATAATTTTTTTATATAATATACATATTTCTGCCGTAATCTACTATTTGCAGAACCCTCAATAGCAATTGATCACGCCAAGTGCGCGGGGAGTACGCACATTTGCGTGACTGCAACAATTTGCTGCCTTCTTCGCTTTTAGCTTTCGTAAATGCACAAACGGAGTTTTGTTAACTTTAGACTTAGAAAATTTTAGACTTTCCTAAACCTCTTTTCACAAACACTTTAATTTTTGGATTTTTATTAAGTTTTTTATTTTTTATTTCACATATCTTTTAAGTGTTGCTTTGTACTTTTTTTCGTTTCACCTAAATCCTATTATATTTTCTCATTTAGTTTTATTTAGATTGGCAACCCTCTCATGCAACCCATGCTTGCACGTTTAAACCAAAAAATTTAGTAAAATCTTTTCAGTATCTAACTTGTTTGCTGTTGCATTTGTTGTTAGTTCTAAGTGAGTGCATAATACCAAAATCAAAACGAGTTCACGCATCTAACCCCATTATAAAAACCATCTAAGAGCAACAAGAATATCTCCCCGCCACTTACATTCGAAACTGCAGGGATGAACCCGCACTGCTTGCCACACACGTTGCATCTTTGCAATTAATGCGCGGCGTTGGCAGTTAGATTGAAAATCACTTACAAAATTATTTAGTTGAGGAATGAGTCGATGATTCTCAATATTACTTCCACGCGTAAGTTCAGCATAACTAGCAGCATTGAATGAGCATGAGTCGAAGGTGTGGCACCAAAGAGTAAGTAAGCAAAAAACGAAAGTTGTTGCAGCTTGATAAACTTTGTAATTTACTTGAAATTTTTTTTCCGTTTTCTTTGAAAATCGATAATTGTAAATCATCTAATTATTCCGCGTACCATCAGAATTGCTACCCAACATAGTATATATGTGCAACTGTAGATGTCTTTGCGTATTAAGGTTTAAGTTTATTGAAATTAAAACCAGACACCGTTTCTTCCCAGCTTTTCCACCCACACGGTAATCTGTGATTTACTAGCTCAATACGTATATTGATAAGTATCCTGTAGAAAATTTGTAACTATGCGTTAATGCAAGATTCATGCGAAGCCTTCCTCGTGAATGATATAATAGTTGTTTTATATACAACGACGAGTAAGTTTTATTACCTTTTGTTCTACTTAAGAACTTCAAGACCGTTGGAAACGGTGGACTTCAGATCTGAAAATATCGAGTAAAGAGAATAATCCAGAAATCTGATTGTTTTCTATACTTGGTATCAAACCTTGAATTCAAAGGAGGTCATAGCGTGAAAGACCATAACCGGTCCGTCTAATACTCATATTTTTGTGATTGGTTATGCATTTTATTAGCTTTGTGATTACCGATAACATTACTTTGAGGTTATACGTCCAAATTTTTTGTTGTGAAAGGAGTCAATAATAGTCAGCATAGTTCGACTCTTGACTCGATTTCATGTTTTGAAAACTCTTAATATTTAATATCTGATTTCTCAAATTTTCACATATAAACATATATAATTTTTTAAGTACAGTCCCATTTTTCCCTATAGGTCATGTACCAAACGGTACGAATGCTGTTGTTGGCTCCGCTTTCTGCATGTTGAAATTTTGATAAAGTTTATAGAGAGTTTATTAAAGGAATTTTCAAGAAGAATTTATAGGAATAACTTCTTATTAAGTGTATGTATGTATGGGTGCAGATTCGAACATCAAGCTATACGCAGTCGTATTTGTGCATAGAAGTATGTTCAATTGTGTGCGCAGAAAAATATATTTAAATTAATTGCAATTGAAAAGTAGTCTTAACAACACAGCTTGGACGTAGGAAAAATGTGTGTGGGTGTACGTATGTGTTACGCATAGATAATGAAAGATTATAAATTTTGTTTATATGTATATTCAAATACTCCGCTAGTAAATATATTATCTGAGTTTCATTGAGGAAAAATTTGCTAAAAATTAATAAGTAAATAAGCTTAAGTCTACCCTTATTCACTCAAATGTTTAACTCTCGCAACCATTTTGTGATGCAACATATTCTTTTTGAATTTTGTATGCTCATATGTGTACGCAACAAAAAATATTTATAGGAAGTGGACTATCTATATCGGTTAATGGAAAATAAATTGTGTGGCACTGAAAGTAATGGAGAGTAAGTGTGAGAGGACTTTTTGCTTTTTCATGTATCCTATAGAAAATTGAATTTGATTTACTCTTTTAAAAATGTTTTTTAATTCAAATATAGTAAATGTTTAACTTTTCTCCTTCTTTTATTTAACCTTGTGATTTTCCTGCTACATAAATAAGTAAGTATAAATACTGGAAGAGTTGGCAACTCTTTTTGAGTGGAATATTCTCGTTTTATGTATATTGCTTCGCAATACCTACCTAGCTTAGAAAACGTATTTGGTTGAATACACTTTGTCGAATCTGAAAATTTAATGACGCCGCAACCTTTTCCAAAATATTTTATATTAAATTATTTTTTCAATACATATATCCTTAAATATTTTACCTCGTCAATAATTTGCTTAACCAAAATAAATTTTATAAATCGCGACACCTTTTCCCGTAATTCTTATATAATGGAACCTTCCATAGTTTTGTTTTGAATCTATGAATGATTTGTTCTAAAAATTTTTTACCTGAAATATACGTTTACACAAATAACAATTTTTTTATACCCTCTTCTATGGCAACTTTCATGAAAAACCTTCTTGCCGTTAAGCATTTAAAAAAAAAGGTAAATAAATTATATCAAAATTTTTTATTATAAATGGATAATAGTGTAAATTTTTATTGCTTAAACACACCAGATAAGACAATGTGGGACCCGAAACCCTAAACACTAACCACTCGATGAAAGAAGGAAAGAGCTAATTAATGATTCGTATGTTTTACCTTGAATAATAAATGCAAGTCGTGAAGCATTTCCTCCAGTATTTAGAAAGTAATTTTTTATTGCCATTGGTAGCTTTGTACTATAAAGTAAGGTTTAACCGAAATAAACCCTTCTATTACAACTTTTTAGTTAGGAAAGAAAGTTGTTTTACGCTATTGTTTACTTGTCACATTGCTTTGCCACTAAATGTCGATTTAAAAAAAAGACGTATCCCGTTTTAAAATGGTTGCACATTTTTGTTTATGCAAACAAAAGCGCAGTTTGTATTTCCGAAACTTCCATAAAGTTAACTACAACTATACGTATATTTGTAGGTCCATATATAATGGCATTTCCCCCATGTAATACGAGCAGTTTCACATTGCACGGAAATCTGCTAATAAATATGAATGACTTTTGCGGTAGTAACAACATTGAGGTGCACCACAGCTTTCGAATATTTATCTTTATATGCTTTTTGACCAGTTTTTAAATGGCTGCCGGAAATGTTGTAGGAAAATTAGGACATTTACAGTTTTGGTTTATGTTTGCTTGTATAGTTAGAGTTGTGTTTGGAGTGCTTAGAGTACCGTTATAGATGGCATACAAGGGATGGGAAGTTACGTTAGTGCGTACTGTTGATAATATAGCAAAGTTGAAATGAGATTGAGTTTAATGGGTATTTTGTAATAAATATCTTTCGGTGAAATAGGTTTTAAGGTTAGTTGGTGTAAAAATAACAGTAAATATTGATCCCGTATTTGTAAAATTTAGTAAATGTAAACCTACTTTATTTATGGTACTTAATACTAATAAAGTTAAAATTACAATTTACAAGATATTATGAAGCACTAACCGCTCCAGAATATAGGGTCTTCTATTTGCTAAGTAATGATTAGATCGATCTTAATAAGTAAGAGAGTATTTTTGTGTTAAAGAAATTACAATCTAATTTTAACATGCTCGATTTTTTTTTTTTTGTTATTACACCAAAATGCATAATTTTTCTCTTAGTTGAATGGTTAATATCGCCTGTCATACTAAACTTTTTAAGCTTAACAATTTTAAAATATTTCACACACGTAAGAAAACATTAAAAACAAAAGTTCGAAGCAAATTTTATTTTCAGAAAAATATACAATGAAGCAAAAATAAAAACGCCATCACCATGAAAGCTTAAATACATAAATATATATTTTGGATATACACATATGTTCATGTGTTATATTTATAAATATACACATTGTCTTTCCAGCAGGCAGACACCAAACAATAATTGTTAACAACTTTGTAAACAAAGAATTTGTGGCCTTGTGGCCTGTCGTATATACTTTCATATGCATGTGTGTATGTATATTTTTTCCCAGTTAACAAAAATATTGTCAATTGGTTGAAGGCAATAAAGTGCATATAGTAAATAAAAGGTTATTGGCTTTGAATTTATCTTGAGCTGGTTTTTCCCAATTTTTAGAATACAAACTTTAGAACCTTTTCAAATTTTGTAATTTCAGTAGTCCATCTTCGATGGAGAAATAATATTTTCTAGGATCAAATTTGCTGTTAGTCACCAAAATTTTAGTAGAATAGATAATTAAAAAAAGATCACAGTGTCAAAATAGTTTGACAGTTAGTTAGTTATTTATAGACAGTTAGACAGTTATTTAGTTAAATCGTTATCGAAATGAGAGGTCTTTTCGAGCATAAAAATCTTCGTGTAGGAAATTCCAATTAAGAAAATTAGTTTATAGCTTTTAATTAATGTGAAATGTGATTACATCTTTAAAAATTGAGATTTAAAAATTGTGAAAGTAGTAGTTGTTACTATCAACAGAGTCCATTGGAGTCAACTTAGGGTCAGTTTTACTTCAGAAAATTTTCACCAGTTGCTCAGGAATTTAAACCATATTGGAATAATATACAAAAATGTTGCCTACAATTAGGCATTGTGCTAAACATTAACATAAATAAATTGTATTATCGAAGTCGCACACCTAAAATACTGATTACTACCGAAATTGACAATTTTTGAAAAATCAAAATAAATAATATTTCTCGTCGTTAGCATCACAGAACTTTTTAATCCCGACAAATATCTTCGTTCGGATAATGCATTTCAAACTAGCTTTCAGTTTATGTCTACAGATCTGTCTAATTTATTAGTCCCTTAACAGCACATCTTAATACCCGAAAGAGAAATAACACTAATAATTTTGTTCGTTACATGGTACTATTCTGCTTTGTGTGGTATGTACTTGGTTCCGACTTTAAAGAAAGGATAATTTTGTATAAGCTTCTTCAGCCAATCCAAAATTTTCATGTATTCTTTAAATTTTTTTAGCTTCGTATGTAAGGAAATGTGTATTATACCAAAAAGAAATCGAAAATAATTATTTAGAGAATTATAAGGTTCTTCTTCTCATTTGTATAATCAATATCCTAGTCTAAACTTTCATTGGTCTCATTGGTCCAGTCTTTCGAAAAATATTGTAATTTCTTCGAGTTCATTGGGTCAAAACTAAAATTTTGTATATACGATTATACACCATATGAGTATAAAAACGTACAAATATATATGTATACATATGCACATATTCACATATGCACATATGCACAGATGTATACATGTTTGAATGTGTACAGCCAACATGTATATGTATTTTCCCCGAAAGTTAAACGAAACATTAAATGTCAACAACAAACTTTAAGTGCAAATTACAATTATTTATTTACTTTTATGCAGTTTGGTGGCTGACGATAGCAAAACACACACACACATACATAAAGCACGTATTAAAACTATAACTCTGTAATTTAAATTCAAATCCTCTACTTCTCTACTCCGCTTCACTGCCCCAGCGACGCATACAAAACTTCACTTTTCAGTTTCAAGCCATTCACCATTTTGAATGTCATTGTATTGCTGTCGCCGCTATTGTGGTCAACGTTGTTATTATTGTTGCTACAAAGTTGCTGTTTGCTTCTCATCAAAAATGCATTAAACAACAACATTCACTGCATGCGGAGAGACAATGTTATCAACAGCAAGTATGAAATCAGGAAACAAAATGAACGCCGAAAGCACACCGCAAAATGCTAAAATACGTACAAACATATATGTGCATGCAATATATGTATGTATATGACTGATGTGTGAAGGGCGTAGAGCTGAAGTTGGCACTTTTCATCCACTGCTGGCCATTGCGATGAGTGAATTTTTCTGTAGCAACAACAACTAACATTTTATGTTTTGCTTCATTCATGTTGGTGTATGTATGGAGGATTGCATATCTCTCTACAGGGTGATCACTGATTAAAGAAGCCTACATTTTTACAGTTATTTAATTCACGTTTTTTTTAAAAATTGCAAAATTAACAAAGATGTATATATTTAGTATAAAATGTATGTCAAACTAATTCTTCTAAAACCTTTAGTGGTTTTAATAACAAGAAGTATTTAATGAGGCAATGGATAGTGGTACAGCAATCGCTGAGAACCATATTCTCTTTCGCATTGTTGTATTGCAGCAGGTACATTATTCGATATAATAAGTAGAGAAAACCACCATACCCTCTGGCTGATCTGATTTTTTCAAATTGATGCTACCACGAGTAAAGAATTACTAGTGTAGCCTAGTCCGCTTTCGAACCAACATTAATCAAAGTCTTGCACCTAACCTTTATATTAATTGGAATTTATTATATTTTCATAATTAAAAATAGAATATAATTGAGACGCCAGTTCATTAGTTGATTTGTAGATTTATGTACAACACGCTTCAACCTTTCCATTCTTGCTCTTTGCTGAGCAGTAAACTATTCACTCTAAACTGAGTGGCAAAATTGATGATAACTCATTAGAGGAGTTTCTCATTTCTTGCAGAAAGTTTGAACTTTTCTCTGATCTTCTTTCTGAACTTTAAAACGAATACTCACTTCAAATTCTTCCATGTTTACATAAAAAGTCTCCAGAAGCAAATAAATTGTGTAAACGAGTTAATATTTACCATTCGATCTTTATTTAAGCCACGCTGTCAACTGAATTTGAAAACACCCTGCATACTGCGCAGCTCGAAATATATATATATATATATACATATATATATATGACAGTTTGTTTGCGTCTTGTGGCAAGTGCACATAACTTCAGGTTTGCTTTGGCCAATTCACTGCCATGGATTTGTGTCACAGAAATGTTACAAACGCCCCCCAGCGTATCAGTTATGCCGAGCGGCAAGTGGATTGTGCAAGCTAAAGAATTTGTGAACGTTCAAACAGTGACCGTCCGTTCAGTTACGTTGTTGCAATGCGACTATTGCAATGAACTATTTTGTTGTTGTTGTTGCCGTTCGACGGCTGTCAGACCGCATTCATCTCAGTTATTTACGCGATTTTTATCAATCCCACGCTCCTTTTTTTTCCGATAAATACGCATACAAAGTTGTATGTTTGAGATACGCTGGAGCGTCAGTCCTTTCCATGGTTCTCCTACCTTCAAAGTTCTTGCGCTTCATTTTATCTACAGCATTTTTATTCATTTTAGTGTTTACGTTTGTATTTTCTCTAATTTGTAATCTAAAATTTTGGCTGCTAATATTTACTCAGATAAAGTTTTTAGTATAGCATAGTCCAAACATCGAAACACCCACACACCCCATACAATCACAAAGGGTTCGTTCATGCTGAAGTTGTCGTTGGTGAACGTGTTTGCAGACTGAAGGCTTTCATGGTTGTTGATGGCGTTAGAATTCGCCAAGATTATCAGCTGCTTTAGAAAGTGTGGGTCAAATATGTGCAGCACCTAGCGGCATTATTCGCTCTCTTGTTGATATTTCATATTAATCTAAGTTTGCCAGTTGACGGAATGGCTGTTTATCAGCTGTTGGTTGACTTCATTATTTTTAATTTTAAAAAGGCGTGTAGTTTTACATACAAAAAAGGAAAGGAAGGGAATTGTGAGTGAGGATGTTTAATATTTCATTACATAATTAATCTATTTTAAATATAAACAAGAGGCTAAGGAATTAATATAAAATTCTCTTTTTCCGGCGTATTCTCGCTTTCAATTTTAAATTCCACAGTAGAATATTTGATCAAGAATTTTATAGGTCTTTCAGTTGCTTTGAAAACTACTGTAGGATTTAATGTTGTGTTTAATGATGTTTTATGAATAACCCGCGGTAGGCATGCCTGTCGTACGAGGCGACTAAAATCCAAAAAGTGCACTGCATTTGAAATAGAGTTCGCTCAATCTATAGGCTTAGCCATGTCAGAAATAGTGCTATATTACTTAGCTTGAACTGAGTTTATAACACTTTAAATCTATTATGCACACACTTAAAGAGGCATTGTAGTTCAAGCTACAAAATGCCACCAGTCGAGTTGAATGGGTAACTCAACTGGAAGTAGCCTAGGCTACAAGGTCTGACCGGAGACTTTAATCTGGTGCCACGGGGACCAGGAGCCCGCTGGAGTTGCTTGTCGCTCCATCCTGCTCATTGCCTTCGGGGAGTATCGTGGTGGCTGTGGTGTAATACCTGAATGCGGGTAGAACTGTCCAGGGCGGTACAGTTCAGTGTGGAGTTGTATAGTAACCGGGTGCCCGACCCAAAGAAAGGCAGAGGTTTTAGGTAGGCCTCGAGCCCTACCAAGGTGGTTATTGTGTCCATTCCACAATGCCGATCGGTACCGATAGTTTTAGCAAAAAAGCTATTACTAACGGGGCGCTGATCATCGCATTGTATTGATCCGTTGTGTTTTGAACACCGTGGAGTTGGGCTGTACAACGGCAGGTACCCACGTAAAGCACATCGCTCACTGTAGGATTTAAGTAAATTGTTGGCATACTCGTTTTATACTCGGTTACCATAGACTCTAGATTCAGACTGCGATATTTATTCAATATACTGTAAATGAAATTTTGCTCATAATTTACTAATTTACCGTTAGTTTTGTAGACCTTATTCACGTAAGCTCAAATGCTTGACGATATCATTTATATTTTAAGATCATATAAGCTCAGTCAGAACTGGTGGCACTAATAATGTCGGAGGATAGTAACTCACTTCGTATCTCTGATAAGGAAACAATTGGAAAAACTAAGATTCAAAGGCAACTTTTAAATTATTGAAAAACAATTTAACCTTAATTATATATACAAAAAATCTATGCCTCTAATATATATCCATTTATTGACCTGGAAGTGGTCTCTGCTTCAGTTTTCTTGTTTAAATAGGTATTTTCTCAGATTAACATACTATAAAAAATGTATGAAAAGCAAAAACTGATATTATCGAATACCTTCAAATATAGCTCGGGTTGAAAAGGATGCTCATAATTCAAATAATATTAAAACCCCAGAAAAAGGGAAGTTTTCTGTCATTAAAAATATTTGTTTTGGAAAGCTTGGTCGTAATCTATGCACAAAAACTCTGCAACACTTTATTTAGATGTTAATGAAATAGAAGCGTAGCCTACATATTGAGTGACGTGGAACGTGGAAGATATGCTGATGGAAAAAATTGTTTTTTTCTTGCCCATCTTCACTAGAATAAGATTCTTCGCCATAAACAAAATTGCTACCAAATGAAATTTAAAATACATTATGAAACTTATTTGAAAAATCTTGCTGTGGTTTATCGTTTAGCTTAACTTAACTTATGACTACTGAAAAATTTGTCTTAGACAATCTGTTAGACGACTGAGTCTTCCTTGGTCACGATGGTTCGGGGAACCAGAAGTGATAGGATATGTATAGAAGAGGTATTATATATACAAACTGTGATCATTTATGCTTATACCATTTACATCAGCTAATCAAGTAATTTTTTCAGCTTACCAGCTCCTTTTGAGTACATACTCAACTTACTCACGCTTTCCGAGTGTAAAATCAGGAAAGTTCCTCGTTACTCATACTGCTTTTAAAAACAGGCATCTTTGCAAGATACTTTTCTCCCTTCAAACTTTAAATGCGTTGAATTGCTCGCTCTTTGCTTTTGCAATCTGCCGTCTGCGGGCTTGAATTCTCTATATGGAAATCCGAACTTTTTCGTTTTTTTTTCTTATTAAGTAATCATTTTAAGCCTCACAGCGTTTTTATGTTCCTCACATTTTTGAATTTCTTATTTTTGCGTTTTACTTCAACTGGCGTAAAGTTTGTTCGTTTCTGCATTTCTGATTTAGTTCAAAAGTTTAACTTAAAACACTTTTCTCATACGAGTGTGCGCGCCCTCACTCTTACTGCCGCCGCTACCGACTCCCCAGGACTTTACTCCTTTGGCATCATTTGCCACACCGCAGCTTCCGTTTATACACTTTGTATGCACTAAGTCGACTTACGAATGTATGTGTGCATCGCTCCCTCAGCTCCATCCAGCTGATCGTTGCACCCACTTCCACTGACTTTATAAATATATCAAGTGAAATGTTAACGGTTTTATCTGCTTGTGTTTGAGCAGTTGATACCCCTGCATGCCAGCCTGTATCTTTATAGTCTTTCATTTTGTTGGTGTTGTTGGTGTTGTTGGTTTTGTTTTAATTTTTATTATTTCGTATTTTTTTTGTACGCCGCCCTTCCATTTTGCCGCTTGCCAAACCCGCTCAACTCAGCTGACTCCTACTCTATTCAAAGCTATAATTTATTTCTGAAAATAATACGCCATTAAAAGTTCAGCCAAGCCAGTTACCCTCGCCACCACCATCATCATCAACAACAACAATAACACTTCCTGGGTAAGATGCTGGTACAGAGTAGTAGCAAAGTCCAGGCGTACTCACTATAAAATGTTGCCTCAGCTTAGGGCGTAGGAATGGCGCACGGCGCAGAGTAAGCAGACGCATGTTGCATTTTTAATTACATGCCACAAATAATAGTGCAAATTGAGGATGAGCATTGGACGATGAGCGATGTGCTCTAAACGGCGGAGTTCGCAATGCGGCAACAACGCGCGGTGGCAAGTGCCACTAATGGAGGATGATTTTTTTGTGAAGAGTATATGAATATGCCGTAAACAGTTTATTCTCATGTGAAAAGAGAAATATATGGGTACCAAAAGGTTAAAATAGAGAATGGATATTTATTTTCATGGAAACAAATCGCGCTTGAAAAAATCGGGAAGAAATTTAGCTAAATCAATGAACTACGAGTATATCCCGCCCAGTTATGCTCGATTTTATAACAGGTAAAACCCTTTGGAAGAGGGTAAGATTAACTGTGGTAAAAGATCGTAACCAAAATAGCTACTAAGGCTCATTTCTATAGCACTTTTACCATATTGATCTTCTTCTTTATAAGATATTTCCATGACATATTTCAAGTCATGTGAATAGGCTTGAGGCTTATAACAACCTTTGAACAAAACGACTTCGATTGAGCTCCGCTGCAATTTAACAAACATACCACATACCATGTCACTAGTTCAATCTAGGGCGCCGCCTAAGGCATTTACTTTGGACTAGGGAATGGGATCTGCATTTTCATAAATCATTCTACGGGTATTTGTATAGATGTGGTATTCAGAAAAGATACTACAGCATCCGTGCATTCACTGATCACTGATCCTATAAATAATGGAGGTAAAATACAAAATGTGTATTCTTAACAAATAGTTCTGAAAAATTCCGAGGAAAGGTCAAAATCAGAAATATTACTTTTCGTACCAATTCAAAATTTGTTTTATGTTGGCGCCAAAAAGAAGTAGATATCTTACAGCTTTTTATTAAAATCGCAGACTCACTAGTATAACAGGGGATATATTGGAATATGTATACTTTGTTGAGCGATTCACTTTTTGACAAAGGATTTTCTATTCATTTTCACAGTGGAAATGTATCTTTACATGCGCGCCAAAATGTAGACAATAAAAGTACAAAAGACACTTTTAGGCACGAATTCTATTAAAAAAAAAATAATAAAATAAATGCTGTATAATTAATTACTGAAAAAAAAAAAAAAAATATTTTTTTAGAAGCTTATAAGTTTAGCTCCATGAAAAACAAAAAAAATGAGGTTACAAGTGTGAAAAAGAATTATTACAGAGCCACAGGAATATAACATGTTGCAAGAAATCCACAAAGCAATGTTGGTAAGCGTCTGTGGTATCCTCAGTGCATATATAATCTATTTTTCTTCCATGTGCATAGATATGTACCACTTCAGGCGTTTTTGCAGAGGAGGTGAAAAACAATAGCAAAAATGATTGCTCGTAACTTTCAAGTTGCGAATTAAATGCAACTTCCACATGTCATTTCAAGTTAGAACTAAAGTATGCAACAATAAAAACAACAAAGAGCACAAGAGCTTACATGTGGCATCGTATTGCACTCCTCTTAAAAGGAGTAACACGCACACCCGCTACAGCGCTGCGCGGCGCCTTAAATAGCGAAAGGCTCCATTGTTGTTGTAATTTCAGCTATTGTTGGCGTCTTTTGCTTGTGCAGTGCCACCATGGCAGCGAACTTCATTTCAGCTTCGCACATATTCTTTCACCGTTGTTATGTAATTCCAAATTTCTTATTGTTGTTGCTGTTGCTGTTGCTGATGATACTTTTATTACGTACGTACGAGTGTGTATGTTTAGTTTTTTTGCCACACCGCTAGTATTTATGAGCGTATTTTATGCGATGACAAACGCATAAAGTTACGTTTATGCCATAAATGTGCGGCAAATGTGGCAAAAATAGTAACTTAAATGGCAACAACACCTGCCGGTCGCGCCACAAGCCCACAAATGCTACACCCTTGCAACTCGAATGCAATGCTCGGTCATTTACGCAGCATGTGTGTTTATGTTTTACGTTTGCGGCTTTATGGTTGTCGCTTAACTTGCCACACCCTAGTTTTATGGTGTTTGCTCTTGTTGTTGTTGTTGTTGTTTCCACTTTTTCCAGCGCCATAACCGCAGACGTTAACGGCTGCTATTTCTGTTATTTTTATTTCAGCTGGTGGCTTTATCAGCTTATCTATTTATTCTCGTTTTATATGCCACATGCTGTTGTTCTTTTTGTTTTCTTTTTTTCTGTACGACTTTGCCAAGCAGTTGCCTAGTTGTGTTAAAAACAAAATCATAAATTCTTCCACAAGTAAACTGATATTCATTTTCATGTCATACATGGCAGCGCTGCACTGTTGCAAGCCACAGCGAAGGTAAAAATATCAGCAGAACTTCATTGTTGCCACATTCATTTATACAAATAACTGACATAACTGAAAAGAATCTGCGCTTGCCACAAAACTGAAATGTCAGAAGTTTTGTCACCAGCGAGAAACTTTCGGAATTTTTATCGACCAACAACAACTACAATAGCCATAAATTGCACGCTACTTCCACATACCTAAATATAAAGTACAGAATTGCATCTTGCTCGAAGTTGCTGATAAATATCTTTAAATAACTGTTTATCAACGTTGAAAATAATAGTCGGATGAGGAATCGTCCAGTTTCCCATCTTGGCATATTTCTTGGCGTTAACGGCATTATAATTTTCCACTTGAGAACAAGTCACAGGAAGTGAAACTTTTATATTTTCCTACATTTACCATACACTCAAGATTGGTTTATATTGCTACGGGTCGACACAGAAGTCGCTTTTACCTGCTAGATTTACTAGGACCAATTAACTATCATAAATTGGATGCTGCTGAGAGGCCAATGGTATTAAGTAGGTTTCTGAAACGAACTAGTCTTGAGTATTCGAGTCCTATTGGATCCACTACTTAAGACATCTTCAGAACACAAGAGACGATGTCTGAATTCGAAAGGCTCCAATAGAAAATATCCTCACCCAAAAGAATTTGCAAATTTTATAAAGGCACATTCTTTAGAGGATTCTTGGTGATCAGTACAAGACCTTTAATTTTATGGAGTCTCATTAATTTTTTGACTTTACTGAAAAATTTTCCTTCGGTACCGTCTTACAGGAGCATATAAAATGGTGCCTAGCTGTTGGAAGTCATTCCATTCTTTGTGGTGGGAGGCAACTAAAATATTAAAATATTTGCGAAATAAAAGCGAGGACTCCGAAAAATTGTCAGATATTCAAATTTAAACATTACTATATTTTATAGCAAAAATATACAATAATTTTTTAAATATAGAGCACTATGAATATTTCTGAGGTGACTGGGAAGATTGGACGAAGAAAATCGCACATGAGATGCACATAGGAAATTAGTTGAAAAAGATTTGCTTTTAAAAGAACTGCCTGCAATAAATTGTCGACAAAAAATTTAATAATAAAATAATGCGTCACCTTACTCTTTGCTTCAGCTTCCCAAACAATATTACGTCACAATTAATTTCCCAGCCAAAAAAATTTCAAGCGAAAAACAATATTTTTCAAAAACAATTGTAATAGATTTTTTCGGGCATAACTTTGTGACAGTCTGTGTGAGCACATAAAAATGTGGCAATATTTCTTGTACAATTTATGTGCAGCATTGCAAGTTAAATGGGGCACGAAATTGCAAATGTGAGCGTTTTTTCCGCTTCGAATCAAAATTGCCTTGGACTAAATGCAAAGTTTCACAGTTTACTACAGGCCATAAAAAACGCTATACACGCACATATATACAAGTGTATACGGGTTTCTTAGGTTTTAGGGTGTGTATGTAAATCTTCGCATCTAATAAGCGACTTGCTGACTAAATACACACACACACATGCATCTTTCGGCCGTTGAGGAGATTACCTTGAGTCAGTTGCACTTCACACACTTGGCCTAATGTCATTTCGGGCAAAGCCGCAATTCAATTAAGTCCATTAGCATTTTTAGATGTAGAAAATGAGTTGCAACAACATTTACTACACGAGCCGAGCGGAGAGAATTTTTCAGAACAACTAAGCACATATGCACATAGGTGTGTGTGTTGCACTTCTTTTGCCTGCAGTGTGATGATGCCACATAAAGATGTATGTGTGTGTGTGTGTGCGTGCAGCGCCACAAAAACTAGCTGCCGCCTATGTGACTGCTGCTGCTAATGTTGTCGCTGCCAGCCGCGGCACGGATGCCACAAAGGCGACATTGTTGCAAATAGTGACAAAAGCAATAGCAACAGCATCAATTACTGTGGCAATTTGAATTATGCAAATGTAGCGTTGCATTCACACACACACACACACACGCATATGACCGCCACGCAAGTATGTTGCAAGTCACAGACATTGTCGTCAAACGTTTTTACCACCGCGTTGCACCACATGTTTTACATTCTTTGCTCTTTCAAAATATGCATTTTTTTTTTGCTTCTGCACTTGGCTTTCACCTTACCTTTTGCCGCGCTGCGCGCCATCTTTGTTGTTTGCCATAGGCGACAGCAGCGTGTGGCAACTTCATTCGTTGCATTCTCCAATTCCATTGTGCTTAACTGAGATCGCTGCTTTGTTCTACACATACAAACACATTCTCGCAGTCGCTATGTGGGTAAAGGGGCGTTTCTACCGCAGTGCCTCCTTGCAACAAGCCAGCATGTTGGCGAAGTCTTAATTACCCTGAGAATTTGCATTTTACGACTCCTTGAAAGACGTCGTGTAAAATCTAAATTTCGCTGAAATTTTATTGTGGCATGTGGCGGTGCAAGTTGTTTGCATTTAAACTTGGTGAAGACGCAACAGTGGTTGACTGTGTGAAAGTGGCAGCATGCTTTTGTTATGGTGGCGCCGGCGCAATTTAGTTATTTAAAGAGCTCTTTGTGGCGAATTGCATTGCCAGAGCAATAATAGAGTTTAGACTATGAATTGCAAATAAATTAATTTTTGTTTTGCCTTCTTGGGTTGCTGGTGGTTATTCTTTCGAATTTTAAGGCGCGTGCTTTTGAATTATCTCGAAGAATGCGGCTGCTATCGGTTCGAACTTCGAAAGAGCTAATAAAGTTATATTAAAACTTCTTTCTTTTATGGGAAAGAAAAAAAACTAGTAAAGTCAGCATTTACAGAGGAAACCTTCGTTTCTAATGATTTGTTTCTCACTTTCCAAATGTATTTTCAGTGATATACCTGAAATTTATACTCGATAGTATTATTGTAGTTTATTCAGTTTATTATTTTTAAAAAATGGTGTTTCAATTATGTCTTCGACGAAATAAGTTTTAAGTACTCTTCTCAAAAGACTAAATCAAAATCTTCACACTTTCTTTCAAGTTCGGTTACTCTAAACAAAGAAAATCATTCGAAAAACTCTAATGCTCACTATAATTCAACATAAACATTTAAACATAGGAACAGGTTCAGTCACATTCGCATAAAAAGAATAATTATACAAAACATAGATGATGGCAACAGAGAGGGTAATCTCACTCACTTCTCTCCTCTACATAGTTATTTTTAATAAATAATAACCTGTCCTTTTTCATGGAATTACTAAGATAGTATTTCCAGTATTCTTATTTTTCAAAGCTAATCTTCATACAAGTATGAAAATTAGTCAGCTCCCAATTAATACCAAAACAATATCCAATTAACTGAGTTTTTAAGGGAATATCGCTTGGTGTAGCAAAAATACTTTCAGAAATTTGGCAGAGTCAGAATGAATGATCAGAATGCTGATCCCATAACTAACTTTATGGCAGCAACGTACTTGTACCACCTGGGGTTAGAGAGTGGCAACAGAACATTCACTAATTAACGAAATGATAGCAAGCCGTCTATTTGACGACTCCATTTCGTATAGACTCCTAAAATTAAATTCAGAGAAAAAACCGCAGAAAATTGTCCTGCTTAAAGATAATGGAATTTATTAGGAGACATTTGCACATAAGAAATAATTTTTAGCGCAACTGTGTTTCAAATACATCTTTCCACTGAAAACTCAATTTGTTTAGATTTTTAAACTTTAGTAAAATGTAGCATATGTAAAATACATTTGCACTGGTAGCATAAAAGAGCCAGTATTAATAATACTTTCAGAAAACTTTTAGTCACGTCAAAGTATTTCTCTCACTTTCTTAGAAAATTGTAACAATATTTCAAACATTAATTGCCTATATTTCGGCGTATGGCCCGATCTTTAATACGGTCCCAGCTTAAATAAATAATTAATATCGATCGCTAGTGTAAAATATATTTAGTTTTGATTTGCGACAGCGAAACTGGAGTCCATTGCAAAATTCTGACTATTCTATAATAATATAATAAATATTGTAATAAATAAATGTGTCTACCACAGTCCTTCCTACTACGTAAACACCATTGTTTCACGTAGTTCACGCAGCCCGCATTTTTGACGCTATAGAATCATTTCCATTGTTGTTGTGTTGTTCATCATATGCATTTATCTCACATATACCCGCACATGCTTAAATGGTTGGCCTCTCAGTAAAACACTTAGCCGGTAATTACAGTGCATCATGCTCGACTCATTGCCGCAATCTCGAACAGGAACAAAAAAGTATAGTTTGTGGGAGTATATTTAGGTGTATTTACAAATGGCAAGCCTACCTCAGGGCACTCAGATGTGTGTGTGATTACGTGCGTGTTGACAATCAGAGAGAAGTTTGAATGAGAGGCTCACGAACTATTTAGCATACCAACAGGCGCCCTGACGGCCACTTCATATGTAGCTGATACCTGCCTGCTTGTGCCAAGACTACAAAACTCTGGGCATTCAAACACACACAACGATTGGCTTATCGCTTAATTAAGCACAGACACACAAAGAAGGGCAAAAACAGAGAAGCCAAACAATCTCTAAAATACGAGTACGTAGACGAGCTGGAAGTCAAAGCACACAAAAGTTTAGCATAGAGTTTTACACAGATTTCTCATTGACGCAATAAGCACTTCAATCGCACTGTGCCAACACATTGACTTATGCATTTATATTTTGTATTTTGCTTTTGTACTTACAGTTATGTGTATCCAGTTGCATGAATGGCGCTTAAGCTGTCTCACATGCAGGAAGTGGATGTGAATCATTAACAAGTGCAACAACTGGGCAAATAAGTGAACACACACACACACACACACAGTCATATATAGTAACGTGAGATAAGTGTGGAACGTTGGGCGCCACTCCGTTATATCTCATTTACGCCCTACCAGCGCGTAGACAACCTTCCAAAGCCACCCAAGCTTCCAAGCGCAACGTTTGTCTGCAGGAAAGACAAATACACACAAGCGCACAAATTCCTGGTCGTTTTTGACGCGCTCGTGTGCGTGAGGAGCGTGGTAAAGCTTTGCAGCGCTCATTTTCCATTCCACGCAGCAGGTGAGTTTAATTATTCGCCGAGTTTTCAGTTTTGTAACGAATTGTTGCTCATTTCCAACCTCCTTTTTTGTTTTCATTCTCATTTTTAATTTCGGTGTTGCTGTTAAAGTTAACGGGAAGTTGCTGTTTCAAAAATTATATATTTCGGTTAGCTCATTTTGCACATTTGCTCTGTACATATGCGCTGAAATGTAGGAAAACTACGGTCAGCAAGTTACACGGGCAAAACATTGTATTTGTATTCGCCTCGCTAATTAAAAGCAGAAATAACAATTTTAATTTTTGGGTAGCTTACATGTTTGCCATGTTTATAGTTAGTACAGGCAGCCCGAAATTCGGAGGAGCAAAATTATTTGATTCCTGCTTAAAATATTAAATGGATATGGTATATTTTACAACACACAAGATTGACTTATATTTACAAAAACTTATTTTACCGAATAATAATTTTAAATGTTACACTGTAGCTGGCCACTTTGATCCCATAAGAGGCTGATATTAAATTTTGTGTAAGTAAAGAGCTTTACTTCGCGTTTTGAGGTGTGCTTTTTTAAGTGCAAAAACAATAATCAAAGCGAAGAAGAGTTTTACCAAAAGCAAAGAGAGCCTCATGCCATCAATTTCAATTACTAAAAAGATATTTACAGAATTTCGAACTCTTTAAACAGCTCAATCATTCAATAGTTAGGCAAAAAATAAGTTCAATGATAACTAGAGAGCCAAGACACAAATGCCTCTTAAGGCATCTAACTCATCTAAGCAATCATATTCCATTTTCAACCAATTTTTGTCCGTTAAATTACTATGTGTGTTTACTACGATTACTCAAATAACCTTCTCTGATTGAAGAGAAATGTTGTACGTTAATCCTGTATAACGTTAAAGCAGAGATGGATCCAAACAATGGGCGAAAGACTTAAGAGGAACTCCTCGTGTTGATCGAGTACTAAAAATGTTCAGAATTTGTTTGTCCGGCGGATAAGATCAATACGAAGTTCTTCGGCTGTGTTTCGAATTGTAATTTATATTGAAAAGATAACATTCAAATAGCAATATAAATAGAGCAAAGGTAACTATGTAAACTAAGAGGCATCACTTGAATCTGGAGATTGCACTTAAAACACCTTAACCATTCATGACACATCACATGAGAGTGGCGATAGAGCTGAAATTGTAGTACCAAGAAACGTAGTAATATTCGAGTATAAGTTTCAGATGAAACATCCTTCCAGTGGTGTTAGAGAGATCAACGTTACAGCAACATATTTCCGACATAGTTCCGACTGACATTTCTGTGGTCTAATATCTTCGCCAAAGGCTTACACAGTGTTAAAGAGATCTGATTGGCATCTCTATGAATTCGAGTTAAATATACTATATTTATTAAATAATTTTGATATATAAATAAGAAGCTTTTATTATTTTAAACTACCTAAGAGATGCTAAAGGATTTTTATAAGCAACCACCGAGCAGTGGAGATGCTGCACCCAAACCACTTGGCAACACTGATAATGAAATCGCAATTCAGTCACTCAAAGCTTTCTGGTTAGATCGGCTGTTGAGACTTAAAAGCTCATTTCATATTTTTATTTCTATTATTATTTTATACTATTTCTTTGGCAGAGAATCCCAAGAGCGGATCTTTGGAGTGTATGCTGAGTGTAAAAAATTATTTCAGTTTTGATAACTCCAAAAATAAATAAAATTTAATTTGTGTAGGTTGCTCGCAGTTTATTTAGCAAGTCCAACAACTCTACATCACACTGTCTTCAATCCCTAAAGGCAAACTCTGCACTCGCTCACAGTTTCAACAAGGCATTAATGTGCTGAGTTGTTGCTGTTGATTGTACAACTTTTACCATTTTTGCTTTTGTTTGCGGTCGTTGCTTTCACTAATTAGCTTTGTGAATTTTACAAACACTTGATACAGATACACTTCAATATCCTCTATCCTCTATCCATCTCAACATCGTCCAATAACGGAATTATAAAAAAACCACAACATTGCATTTATATTTTTCATTTATAGTTCAAATAGACGCGAAAAAGCAGCCAGGAACAGGAAGCAAACATGAGAAACTTATGATTTTTTTTTATTAAATAAACGCATATTCGAGTGCAACAACAACAACGCTAATAAATACACAACCACTTCGTGTTCATATTAAAAGCTGAGTTTCCTTTTACATTTGCTTGTCCAGGTTTCAGCGTATCTCATTAACTTTATTGCAAGTTTAATGCAGAAAGAAACAACTTTAACGCAACAACTTTACATTGTTGTTGTTGGAGTTGCAGTAATTTCATATATGCCCCTTCACATGCATACTGCCATGCATATGAAGCCATAAAGAGAACAGCCTCTCATAAAATTCAAGCAACGAAAGAGCAAACAGCATCTGCCGCAACACCGCTGAGACCAGCCCATAGTCACACACTCATACATACATACATGCATACATATAAGCTTATAAAATACATAAGTTTATAAATATAATTGTAGATTGTGTCACACGTTGGGTATCGTTTGGAGTGTTTCCTGTTTCCCAGCGCATAGTTCGATTGTCCTGCGAACAAAGTGCATATGTATATGTTTGTGTGTGTGTGATGGTCGTTCTTCAGCTCTGTGCATTTGTATGAGCCTGCTCATACAGCTCCGCGCCGGCTCCTCCGTTACTCTCCTACCGACTGTTAATCATCCATTTCATTCATTTTAATATAATTGCGGCGCTTATTAATTGGAAGTTCAACATTTTCCAATTTCTCGGAACTCTCAATTCGTAATTCATTGCATTTGCCATTGAGTAGCTCATCTTACTGCTTTTATTGCTCAATTAATTGGCAAGCGATTTATTGGGAAAAGGTGAAAAAAAGATGTGGAAAACAGCTGCATACACTTATAGACAGCACTATGACGTAAATGTTGGTTCCTTGCTTGCCGCAGAGGTTTATTCTCGAATTCACTTCACTTTTTGGGTGAAAAAGTCTATCTGAGAGAAAATATTGGGAAAGAATTTATTTATTTATTAATTTATGCATACAAATCAAGCAGATTTTGTCTTCAAACATTTGAATGCAAAATTATTCCAATGTACTCTTGCATTCCAAAAGCAAAACCATCCTCGACAAATTCGAATATCGCAAAAGCAATTTTAAGCAATAAAAATAAGGACGATTGAACAACAAAACTTTTTCTAATACTGACTAAAGTTTTGTAGGCACGGTGCTAAAAATTTTCACCTGGTTAACGACCACAATGGAAGTCTGGAAACAGGTTCCAAGAGAAGCATTCTAGGGTTCTATAAGCCAGATAACTAAGTAGAAAATCGTGTAAGAATATCTAATCTAATTTCACTCTCACAATACAATTAGCTTGGCACTTTTGTAACGAATAACTAGACTCAGCATGACATCTCAGACAGGCCTGGGAGCTTTTTGCTCCACATTTTTGTTATTTCGAAGTCGATGAATTAATAAAACTTTTCATAGTGGAAAAGAAAATTGGTGAGGAGTGCAGTCATATAAGGCTGAATCTATCGTAATATAAGCTCGAATACATTAAAGTAACTGGACAAAGAATTAACGCTGCGATGGATACATAGAACAATATGTTAGATACCAGATTGGCTATTCAGTATAACAAGCAGGTTGAAATGTTTTTAAGGTCATACAGAAAAGCATAATTCGATTTGTTATTCGAGAAAGAAGAAGGATACACTGGCTCGGCCTTAGTCACAAGCAATTTCTTTCCAGCATACATTCTCTTGAGGTGCGGGAACAGTTCGGGTGGTACCTACTTCACACAAATTTTTTGCATACTTCTTCATTAGCAGTATGTATAAGACTTTCCTTCGATATCTTTAGAGTGGCACCTATCTCAGCTATCTCAATCAGGAGCGCAGAGCTCGAATAACAGTCATCGAAATTTTCAAAATAACGAAAATAGTATTTTCTTTCCGCCCACTTAACTTCAAACAAACTATGTTAGTTTGCATATCTAATATAATATAGGCTGCTTAATTCAAGAATTTTTGAACCTGTTCAAAGCTACCCCTAACACTCAAATATAATATAATATATAATATAACATTCCTGGGAGTCTCCGTGCCATTTTTTTTTTTTTTTTGTTGTTTAAAAATGGATGTGACTTCTGATAATGCGAGTTTTGTCTGAACTCAGCCTTACCTAGTTTATAACCAATTTTAGAGATTCTTATACATTATAATATGCCACTAAACGTATGCTTCATTTTAAATATCATAGCTGAAGTTATAAAAATATTAACCCTTTTTCAATTTTGAAGTAAAAAGTTTATAATGAGTTTTTAAAAGGGTTCTACATCAAGTTCAAGACTTCTAATCACAATAGTAAGCACAAACAGTCATGCGTGCATAACGCGAACAGAAGGAAGAACCTTATGATTACTCATACAAGAGGCTTCAAGTTTTAATTTGCGAGACACCGAGTACGCAAACCCATTCCCTCAGTAGCTTACCTCTCTATTTTCTATATTATAACACCACCTGCGTACATATACTTCGTAAACTCAAAAGCTAATAGCACAGTTTGAGTATAGTACAAAAGTACAGTTAGTTATTGCCAGCAGTGCCACTGAGACGCCAGCGAAAGGTCGTTGCGTGGTAAATTTGTACTCGGTTATCAAATCTTTGCCGTTAGTTTACGAAACTTTTCCATTTGATTTTCCACTTGATTTAATTACTTGAATGAAACTGTAAAATTACTTCCGCGCAGCAAAAAAAAAAAACAACAAATTATAATAAACTTTATACTACCACTTAAAATTGTTGAGAGAGAAGCATTCATTGTCTGCCAGCTAAAGAGGGGTGGGAGAGGTGTGTAGGGAATTTGAAAGAAAGCTCTTAGACAGCGGCACGCAGTTGGCTTTTGGCATTGCCAACCACAGAAATGCGCATAATGGCGGATTAACACACCACATGCGTGGCTTGCCAGGCGTCAGAGATTGCCGCCCACGCAGCCACATGCCCAGGCAACAACCTGTCATGCACACGCCCAGCTGACTTTTTTCCACAAACACACACGCACACACACTTCTCTCCGGTATTGAGTATGATACATGAGCACTCAGGCAGACGCCGAACGTGGCATGGCGTGGCGTGGCGTGGCATGGCGTGGCAAATAGACAGTGAAGGCGGCATAAATTAGATACGAACAAGTGTTGGCTAAGTAATGTGATACTTGGCTCAATGGCAGGAGCTGGAACTTAAATAGTTAGTTAGCTTTCAGTCAGTCTGCCTAACAACTACATACGTACACACATGTAGACCAGCTTAATGGCGGCGTTAAGTGCTGCTTTATGTGTTGCGTGTAGTGGGCTGCTGTTCCGGCAGAGAGGCGTACTTTTTGTGTGTTCGTGTGTGTATGTGGGTGCTCCGCCAAGGCCTCGCTAACATGTTTTGTTATATCCTCCGATTTATTTGCATAACTTGCAGCATAGTGTTAGCCAACATACTTACATTCATACATATATAGTATTATACATAATATTTTTCCATACAACCTGCAAGTCTATTTTTAACCCGTTATCTGCTCTCGCCCCTGCGGCGCTTGTTTGTCATTATATAAACTTAGATTTGTTTTTGCTTAAAAAAGCTGGGGAACACTTATATTTAACCACGTTCTTATTTCAAATTTGTGTTTGTATATCTCAGTAATTAATACATACTTGTGTAAAATAAATGTAGATATGTTTAAGGGTTAATTCTGCCAAATTGCGTAATTAATTGCAGGCTCGACATTAAATGTTAAATGTTGTAAACCCTTTAAATGGTCTGCTATTTTCGGTGTTTCGATGTTTAATTGAATTTTAGTTCAATATAATAATGAGAATGTAATACATAGCTCGGGAAAAACTCTTTAGACTCCACTAGTATGTTTAGGTGTGTATATTTTTACTGAAATTAAACTTCTGATTGAATATATAAAATTAATAAATGAATGCCTACTCGCCTGCTGCCTACATTTCAGCGCAATGGTAAAAATAGTATAATAATAACCTTAAACCAAGGGGACTAACTAAACTTTAATAGCAACAAGTAAGTAAGGAGTAAGTTCTGGTGTAACCGAACATTTTATACTCTCGCAATGTGCAAGGATCAGATATATTAGGCACATGAGGGAAAAGTCAACCAGAGAAAAGGACATCTTTGTATTAGGAATAAGCGGCTTAGACTATGATCTAGACCGATTTCTTTCATATGTAGCGCGAATTCACATTTTATTTAAGAACATATTCACTTAATTTCATTAAAATATCACACATATTGACCAACATAAGGGGTTTAAAGTCAGGTGGAAAGTCGGCAATTCTTATATCGGGCATTTTTGGGATAGAGGGATTTTTGGGATCTGTACTGATAGCATTAAGCCTTTTCATTATTTAAGTATATTACGAAACATGTTTTCACCAAATTTTTTATGAAGGTAACTCACACAGCGACCGCCGTATTCGGAATAAAGTCTGCTGGAATAGCGAAAATCATTATATGTATATATAAAGATATATTGTTTAAAGTCTACCCAGAGGTTTAAAATCCTTATATTAGATACATGGGGGCTAGGGGAAGTGTTTACCCAATTTTCCCCATTTTTGATACCAGAGCACATTTTTATCATGGAAAGATAATCCTAGAATTTCATTACGATATCTTACTAATTTACCGTTATATATGATATAAAATCTACCGGAAGGTTGAAAATCCGTATATTAATTATACGGAGACTTGGAGAGGTATATATTCGATTTTCCCATTTAATACAAGAGCACATTATTATCATAGAAAGATAATACTCCAATTTCATTACAATACCTTACAGATTTTCCGATATTTTTGATAAAAAGTCAGATAGAGCCACTGCGGTCCTAATATTGGGTCTTTGGTGGCTTGAAAATTTTTAATCCGATTTCGTCCATTTTCATGCGTTGAAAATAATAGTCGGATGAGGAATCGTCCAGTTTCCCATCTTGGCATATTTTTTGGCGTTAACGGCATTATAATTTTCCACTTGAGAACAAGTCACACGAAGTGAAACTTTTATATTTTCCTACATTTACCATACACTCAAGATTGGTTTATATTGCTACGGGTCGACACAGAAGTCGCTTTTACCTGCTAGATTTACTAGGACCAATTAACTATCATAAATTGTAATTAACTAGTCTTGAGTATTCGAGTCCTATTGGATCCACTACTTAAGACATCTTCAGAACACAAGAGACGATGTCTGAATTCGAAAGGCTCCAATTGAAAATATCCTCACCCAAAAGAATTTGCAAATTTTATAAAGGCACATTCTTTAGAGGATTCTTGGTGATCAGTACAAGACCTTTAATTTTATGGAGTCTCATTAATTTTATGACTTTACTGAAAAATTTTCCTTCGGTACCGTCTTACAGGAGCATATAAAATGGTGCCTAGCTGTTGAAAGTCATTCCATTCTTTGTGGTGGGAGGCAACTAAAATATTAAAATATTTGCGAAATAAAAGCGAGGACTCCGAAAAATTGTCAGATATTCAAATTTAAACATTACTATATTTTATAGCAAAAATATACAATAATTTTTTAAATATAGAGCACTATGAATATTTCTGAGGTGACTGGGAAGATTGGACGAAGAAAATCGCACATGAGATGCACATAGGAAATTAGTTGAAAAAGATTTGCTTTTAAAAGAACTGCCTGCAATAAATTGTCGACAAAAAATTTAATAATAAAATAATGCGTCACCTTACTCTTTGCTTCAGCTTCCCAAACAATATTACGTCACAATTAATTTCCCAGCCAAAAAAATTTCAAGCGAAAAACAATATTTTTCAAAAACAATTGTAATAGATTTTTTCGGGCATAATGCATTTCAAACTTTGTGACAGTCTGTGTGAGCACATAAAAATGTGGCAATATTTCTTGTACAATTTATGTGCAGCATTGCAAGTTAAATGGGGCACGAAATTGCAAATGTGAGCGTTTTTTCCGCTTCGAATCAAAATTGCCTTGGACTAAATGCAAAGTTTCACAGTTTACTTCAGGCCATAAAAAACGCTATACACGCACATATATACAAGTGTATACGGGTTTCTTAGGTTTTAGGGTGTGTATGTAAATCTTCGCATCTAATAAGCGACTTGCTGACTAAATACACACACACACATGCATACTTTCAGCCGTTGAGGAGATTACCTTGAGTCAGTTGCACTTCACACACTTGGCCTAATGTCATTTCGGGCAAAGCCGCAATTCAATTAAGTCCATTAGCATTTTTAGATGTAGAAAATGAGTTGCAACAACATTTACTACACGAACCGAGCGGAGAGAATTTTTCAGAACAACTAAGCACATATGCACATAGGTGTGTGTCTTGCACTTCTTTTGCCTGCAGTGTGATGATGCCACATAAAGATGTATGTGTGTGTGTGTGCGTGCAGCGCCACAAAAACTAGCTGCCGCCTATGTGACTGCTGCTGCTAATGTTGTCGCTGCCAGCCGCGGCACGGATGCCATAAAGGCGACATTGTTGCAAATAGTGACAAAAGCAATAGCAACAGCATCAATTACTGTGGCAATTTGAATTATGCAAATGCAGCGTTGCATTCACAAACACACACACACGCATATGACCGCCACGCAAGTATGTTGGAAGTCACAGACATTGTCGTCAAACGTTTTTACCACCGCGTTGCACAACATGTTTTACATTCTTTGCTCTTTCAAAATATGCATTTTTTTTTTGCTTCTGCACTTGGCTTTCACCTTACCTTTTGCCGCGCTGCGCGCCATCTTTGTTGTTTGCCATAGGCGACAGCAGCGTGTGGCAACTTCATTCGTTGCATTCTCCAATTCCATTGTGCTTAACTGAGATCGCTGCTTTGTTCTACACATACAAACACATTCTCGCAGTCGCTATGTGGGTAAAGGGGCGTTTCTACCGCAGTGCCTCCTTGCAACAAGCCAGCATGTTGGCGAAGTCTTAATTACCCTGAGAATTTGCATTTTACGACTCCTTGAAAGACGTCGTGTAAAATCTAAATTTCGCTGAAATTTTATTGTGGCATGTGGCGGTGCAAGTTGTTTGCATTTAAACTTGGTGAAGACGCAACAGTGGTTGACTGTGTGAAAGTGGCAGCATGCATTTGTTATGGCGGCGCCGGCGCAATTTAGTTATTTAAAGAGCTCTTTGTGGCGAATTGCATTGCCAGAGCAATAATAGAGTTTAGACTATGAATTGCAAATAAATTAATTTTTGTTTTGCCTTCTTGGGTTGCTGGTGGTTATTCTTTCGAATTTTAAGGCGCGTGCTTTTGAATTATCTCGAAGAATGCGGCTGCTATCGGTTCGAACTTCGAAAGAGCTAATAAAGTTATATTAAAACTTCTTTCTTTTATGGGAAAGAAAAAAAACTAGTAAAGTCAGCATTTACAGAGGAAACCTTCGTTTCTAATGATTTGTTTCTCACTTTCCAAATGTATTTTCAGTGATATACCTGAAATTTATACTCGATAGTATTATTGTAGTTTATTCAGTTTATTATTTTTAAAAAATGGTGTTTCAATTATGTCTTCGACGAAATAAGTTTTAAGTACTCTTCTCAAAAGACTAAATCAAAATCTTCACACTTTCTTTCAAGTTCGGTTACTCTAAACAAAGACAATCATACGAAAAACTCTAATGCTCATTATAATTCTTTAATTTGTGTAAACATACGAACAGGTTCAGTCACATTCGCAACAAAGAGGGTAATCTCACTCACTTCTCTCCTCTACATAGTTATTTTTAATAAATAATAACCTGTCCTTTTTCATGGAATTACTAAGATAGTATTTCCAGTATTCTTATTTTTCAAAGCTAATCTTCATACAAGTATGAAAATTAGTCAGCTCCCAATTAATACCAAAACAATATCCAATTAACTGAGTTTTTAAGGGAATATCGCTTGGTGTAGCAAAAATACTTTCAGAAATTTGGCAGAGTCAGAATGAATGATCAGAATGCTGATCCCATAACTAACTTTATGGCAGCAACGTACTTGTACCACCTGGGGTTAGAGAGTGGCAACAGAACATTCACTAATTAACGAAATGATAGCAAGCCGTCTATTTGACGACTCCATTTCGTATAGACTCCTAAAATTAAATTCAGAGAAAAAACCGCAGAAAATTGTCCTGCTTAAAGATAATGGAATTTATTAGGAGACATTTGCACATAAGAAATAATTTTTAGCGCAACTGTGTTTCAAATACATCTTTCCACTGAAAACTCAATTTGTTTAGATTTTTAAACTTTAGTAAAATGTAGCATATGTAAAATACATTTGCACTGGTAGCATAAAAGAGCCAGTATTAATAATACTTTCAGAAAACTTTTAGTCACGTCAAAGTATTTCTCTCACTTTCTTAGAAAATTGTAACAATATTTCAAACATTAATTGCCTATATTTCGGCGTATGGCCCGATCTTTAATACGGTCCCAGCTTAAATAAATAATTAATATCGATCGCTAGTGTAAAATATATTTAGTTTTGATTTGCGACAGCGAAACTGGAGTCCATTGCAAAATTCTGACTATTCTATAATAATATAATAAATATTGTAATAAATAAATGTGTCTACCACAGTCCTTCCTACTACGTAAACACCATTGTTTCACGTAGTTCACGCAGCCCGCATTTTTGACGCTATACAATCATTTCCATTGTTGTTGTGTTGTTCATCATATGCATTTATCTCACATATACCCGCACATGCTTAAATGGTTGGCCTCTCAGTAAAACACTTAGCCGGTAATTACAGTGCATCATGCTCGACTCATTGCCGCAATCTCGAACAGGAACAAAAAAGTATAGTTTGTGGGAGTATATTTAGGTGTATTTACAAATGGCAAGCCTACCTCAGGGCACTCAGATGTGTGTGTGATTACGTGCGTGTTGACAATCAGAGAGAAGTTTGAATGAGAGGCTCACGAACTATTTAGCATACCAACAGGCGCCCTGACGGCCACTTCATATGTAGCTGATACCTGCCTGCTTGTGCCAAGATTACAAAACTCTGGGCATTCAAACACACACAACGATTGGCTTATCGCTTAATTAAGCACAGACACACAAAGAAGGGCAAAAACAGAGAAGCCAAACAATCTCTAAAATACGCAGACGAGCTGGAAGTCAAAGCACACAAAAGTTTAGCATAGAGTTTTACACAGATTTCTCATTGACGCAATAAGCACTTCAATCGCACTGTGCCAACACATTGACTTATGCATTTATATTTTGTATTTTGCTTTTGTACTTACAGTTATGTGTATCAAGTTGCATGAATGGCGCTTAAGCTGTCTCACATGCAGGAAGTGGATGTGAATCATTAACAAGTGCAACAACTGGGCAAATAAGTGAACACACACACACACACAGTCATATATAGTAACGTGAGACAAGTGTGGAACGTTGGGCGCCACTCCGTTATATCTCATTTACGCCCTACCAGCGCGTAGACAACCTTCCAAAGCCACCCAAGCTTCCAAGCGCAACGTTTGTCTGCAGGAAAGACAAATACACACAAGCGCACAAATTCCTGGTCGTTTTTGACGCGCGCGTGTGCGTGAGGAGCGTGGTGAAGCTTTGCAGCGCTCATTTTCCATTCCACGCAGCAGGTGAGTTTAATTATTCGCCGAGTTTTCAGTTTTGTAACGAATTGTTGCTCATTTCCAACCTCCTTTTTTGTTTTCATTCTCATTTTTAATTTCGGTGTTGCTGTTAAAGTTAACGGGAAGTTGCTGTTTCAAAAATTATATATTTCGGTTAGCTCATTTTGCACATTTGCTCTGTACATATGCGCTGAAATGTAGGAAAACTACGGTCAGCAAGTTACACGGGCAAAACATTGTATTTGTATTCGCCTCGCTAATTAAAAGCAGAAATAACAATTTTAATTTTTGGGTAGCTTACATGTTTGCCATGTTTATAGTTAGTACAGGCAGCCCGAAATTCGGAGGAGCAAAATTATTTGATTCCTGCTTAAAATATTAAATGGATATGGTATATTTTACAACACACAAGATTGACTTATATTTACAAAAACTTATTTTACCGAATAATAATTTTAAATGTTACACTGTAGCTGGCCACTTTGATCCCATAAGAGGCTGATATTAAATTTTGTGTAAGTAAAGAGCTTTACTTCGCGTTTTGAGGTGTGCTTTTTTAAGTGCAAAAACAATAATCAAAGCGAAGAAGAGTTTTACCAAATGTAAAGAGAGCCTCATGCCATCAATTTCAATTACTAAAAAGATATTTACAGAATTTCGAACTCTTTAAACAGCTCAATCATTCAATAGTTAGGCAAAAAATAAGTTCAATGATAACTAGAGAGCTAAGACACAAATGCCTCTTAAGGCATCTAACTCATCTAAGCAATCATATTCCATTTTCAACCAATTTTTGTCCGTTAAATTACTATGTGTGTTTACTACGATTACTCAAATAACCTTCTCTGATTGAAGAGAAATGTTGTACGTTAATCCTGTGTAACGTTAAAGCAGAGATGGATCCAGCACAATGGGCGAAAGACTTAAGAGGAACTCCTCGTGTTGATCGAGTACTAAAAATGTTCAGAATTTGTTTGTCCGGCGGATAAGATCAATACGAAGTTCTTCGGCTGTGTTTCGAATTGTAATTTATATTGAAAAGATAACATTCAAATAGCAATATAAATAGAGCAAACGTAACTATGTAAACTAAGAGGCATCACTTGAATCTGGAGATTGCACTTAAAACACCTTAACCATTCATGACACATCACATGAGAGTGGCGATATAGCTGAAATTGTAGTACCAAGAAACGTAGCAATATTCGGGTATAAGTTTCAGATGAAACATCCTTCCCGTGGTGTTAGAGAGATCAACGTTACAGCAACATATTTCCGACATAGTTCCGACTGACATTTCTGTGGTCTAATATCTTCGCCAAAGGCTTACACAGTGTTAAAGAGATCTGATTGGCATCTCTATGAATTCGAGTTAAATATACTATATTTATTAAATAATTTTGATATATAAATAAGAGGCTTTTATTATTTTAAACTACCTAAGAGATGCTAAAGGATTTTTATAAGCAACCACCGAGCAGTGGAGATGCTGCACCCAAACCACTTGGCAACACTGATAATGAAATCGCAATTCAGTCACTCAAAGCTTTCTGGTTAGATCGGCTGTTGAGACTTAAAAGCTCATTTCATATTTTTATTTCTATTATTATTTTATACTATTTCTTTGGCAGAGAATCCCAAGAGCGGATCTTTGGAGTGTATGCTGAGTGTAAAAAATTATTTCAGTTTTGATATAAGATCAACTCCAAAAATAAATAAAATTTAATTTGTGTAGGTTGCTCGCAGTTTATTTAGCAAGTCCAACAACTCTACATCACTCTGTCTTCAATCCCTAAAGGCAAACTCTGCACTCGCTCACAGTTTCAACAAGGCATTAATGTGCTGAGTTGTTGCTGTTGATTGTACAACTTTTACCATTTTTGCTTTTGTTTGCGGTCGTTGCTTTCACTAATTAGCTTTGTGAATTTTACAAACACTTGATACAGATACACTTCCCTATCCTCTATCCTCTATCCATCTCAACATCGTCCAATAACGGAATTATAAAAAAACCACAACATTGCATTTATATTTTTCATTTATAGTTCAAATAGACGCGAAAAAGCAGCCAGGAACAGGAAGCAAACATGAGAAACTTATGATTTTTTTTTATTAAATAAACGCATATTCGAGTGCAACAACAACAACGCTAATAAATACACAACCACTTCGTGTTCATATTAAAAGCTGAGTTTCCTTTTACATTTGCTTGTCCAGGTTTCAGCGTATCTCATTAACTTTATTGCAAGTTTAATGCAGAAAGAAACAACTTTAACGCAACAACTTTACATTGTTGTTGTTGGAGTTGCAGTAATTTCATATATGCCCCTTCACATGCATACTGCCATGCATATGAAGCCATAAAGAGAACAGCCTCTCATAAAATTCAAGCAACGAAAGAGCAAACAGCATCTGCCGCAACACCGCTGAGACCAGCCCATAGTCACACACTCATACATACATACATGCATACATATAAGCTTATAAAATACATAAGTTTATAAATATAATTGTAGATTGTGTCACACGTTGGGTATCGTTTGGAGTGTTTCCTGTTTCCCAGCGCATAGTTCGATTGTCCTGCGAACAAAGTGCATATGTATATGTTTGTGTGTGTGTGATGGTCGTTCTTCAGCTCTGTGCATTTGTATGAGCCTGCTCATACAGCTCCGCGCCGGCTCCTCCGTTACTCTCCTACCGACTGTTAATCATCCATTTCATTCATTTTAATATAATTGCGGCGCTTATTAATTGGAAGTTCAACATTTTCCAATTTCTCGGAACTCTCAATTCGTAATTCATTGCATTTGCCATTGAGTAGCTCATCTTACTGCTTTTATTGCTCAATTAATTGGCAAGCGATTTATTGGGAAAAGGTGAAAAAAAGATGTGGAAAACAGCTGCATACACTTATAGACAGCACTATGACGTAAATGTTGGTTCCTTGCTTGCCGCAGAGGTTTATTCTCGAATTCACTTCACTTTTTGGGTGAAAAAGTCTATCTGAGAGAAAATATTGGGAAAGTATTTATTTATTTATTAATTTATGCATACAAATCAAGCAGATTTTGTCTTCAAACATTTGAATGCAAAATTATTCCAATGTACTCTTGCATTCCAAAAGCAAAACCATCCTCGACAAATTCGAATATCGCAAAAGCAATTTTAAGCAATAAAAATAAGGACGATTGAACAACAAAACTTTTTCTAATACTGACTAAAGTTTTGTAGGCACGGTGCTAAAAATTTTCACCTGGTTAACGACCACAATGGAAGTCTGGAAACAGGTTCCAAGAGAAGCATTCTAGGGTTCTATAAGCCAGATAACTAAGTAGAAAATCGTGTAAGAATATCTAATCTAATTTCACTCTCACAATACAATTAGCTTGGCACTTTTGTAACGAATAACTAGACTCAGCATGACATCTCAGACAGGCCTGGGAGCTTTTTGCTCCACATTTTTGTTATTTCGAAGTCGATGAATTAATAAAACTTTTCATAGTGGAAAAGAAAATTGGTGAGGAGTGCAGTCATATAAGGCTGAATCTATCGTAATATAAGCTCGAATACATTAAAGTAACTGGACAAAGAATTAACGCTGCGATGGATACATAGAACAATATGTTAGATACCAGATTGGCTATTCAGTATAACAAGCAGGTTGAAATGTTTTTAAGGTCATACAGAAAAGCATAATTCGATTTGTTATTCGAGAAAGAAGAAGGATACACTGGCTCGGCCTTAGTCACAAGCAATTTCTTTCCAGCATACATTCTCTTGAGGTGCGGGAACAGTTCGGGTGGTACCTACTTCACACAAATTTTTTGCATACTTCTTCATTAGCAGTATGTATAAGACTTTCCTTCGATATCTTTAGAGTGGCACCTATCTCAGCTATCTCAATCAGGAGCGCAGAGCTCGAATAACAGTCATCGAAATTTTCAAAATAACGAAAATAGTATTTTCTTTCCGCCCACTTAACTTCAAACAAACTATGTTAGTTTGCATATCTAATATAATATAGGCTGCTTAATTCAAGAATTTTTGAACCTGTTCAAAGCTACCCCTAACACTCAAATATAATATAATATATAATATAACATTCCTGGGAGTCTCCGTGCCATTTTTTTTTTTTTTTTGTTGTTTAAAAATGGATGTGACTTCTGATAATGCGAGTTTTGTCTGAACTCAGCCTTACCTAGTTTATAACCAATTTTAGAGATTCTTATACATTATAATATGCCACTAAACGTATGCTTCATTTTAAATATCATAGCTGAAGTTATAAAAATATTAACCCTTTTTCAATTTTGAAGTAAAAAGTTTATAATGAGTTTTTAAAAGGGTTCTACATCAAGTTCAAGACTTCTAATCACAATAGTAAGCACAAACAGTCATGCGTGCATAACGCGAACAGAAGGAAGAACCTTATGATTACTCATACAAGAGGCTTCAAGTTTTAATTTGCGAGACACCGAGTACGCAAACCCATTCCCTCAGTAGCTTACCTCTCTATTTTCTATATTATAACACCACCTGCGTACATATACTTCGTAAACTCAAAAGCTAATAGCACAGTTTGAGTATAGTACAAAAGTACAGTTAGTTATTGCCAGCAGTGCCACTGAGACGCCAGCGAAAGGTCGTTGCGTGGTAAATTTGTACTCGGTTATCAAATCTTTGCCGTTAGTTTACGAAACTTTTCCATTTGATTTTCCACTTGATTTAATTACTTGAATGAAACTGTAAAATTACTTCCGCGCAGCAAAAAAAAAAAACAACAAATTATAATAAACTTTATACTACCACTTAAAATTGTTGAGAGAGAAGCATTCATTGTCTGCCAGCTAAAGAGGGGTGGGAGAGGTGTGTAGGGAATTTGAAAGAAAGCTCTTAGACAGCGGCACGCAGTTGGCTTTTGGCATTGCCAACCACAGAAATGCGCATAATGGCGGATTAACACACCACATGCGTGGCTTGCCAGGCGTCAGAGATTGCCGCCCACGCAGCCACATGCCCAGGCAACAACCTGTCATGCACACGCCCAGCTGACTTTTTTCCACAAACACACACGCACACACACTTCTCTCCGGTATTGAGTATGATACATGAGCACTCAGGCAGACGCCGAACGTGGCGTGGCGTGGCGTGGCATGGCGTGGCAAATAGACAGTGAAGGCGGCATAAATTAGATACGAACAAGTGTTGGCTAAGTAATGTGATACTTGGCTCAATGGCAGGAGCTGGAACTTAAATAGTTAGTTAGCTTTCAGTCAGTCTGCCTAACAACTACATACGTACACACATGTAGACCAGCTTAATGGCGGCGTTAAGTGCTGCTTTATGTGTTGCGTGTAGTGGGCTGCTGTTCCGGCAGAGAGGCGTACTTTTTGTGTGTTCGTGTGTGTATGTGGGTGCTCCGCCAAGGCCTCGCTAACATGTTTTGTTATATCCTCCGATTTATTTGCATAACTTGCAGCATAGTGTTAGCCAACATACTTACATTCATACATATATAGTATTATACATAATATTTTTCCATACAACCTGCAAGTCTATTTTTAACCCGTTATCTGCTCTCGCCCCTGCGGCGCTTGTTTGTCATTATATAAACTTAGATTTGTTTTTGCTTAAAAAAGCTGGGGAACACTTATATTTAACCACGTTCTTATTTCAAATTTGTGTTTGTATATCTCAGTAATTAATACATACTTGTGTAAAATAAATGTAGATATGTTTAAGGGTTAATTCTGCCAAATTGCGTAATTAATTGCAGGCTCGACATTAAATGTTAAATGTTGTAAACCCTTTAAATGGTCTGCTATTTTCGGTGTTTCGATGTTTAATTGAATTTTAGTTCAATATAATAATGAGAATGTAATACATAGCTCGGGAAAAACTCTTTAGACTCCACTAGTATGTTTAGGTGTGTATATTTTTACTGAAATTAAACTTCTGATTGAATATATAAAATTAATAAATGAATGCCTACTCGCCTGCTGCCTACATTTCAGCGCAATGGTAAAAATAGTATAATAATAACCTTAAACCAAGGGGACTAACTAAACTTTAATAGCAACAAGTAAGTAAGGAGTAAGTTCTGGTGTAACCGAACATTTTATACTCTCGCAATGTGCAAGGATCAGATATATTAGGCACATGAGGGAAAAGTCAACCAGAGAAAAGGACATCTTTGTATTAGGAATAAGCGGCTTAGACTATGATCTAGACCGATTTCTTTCATATGTAGCGCGAATTCACATTTTATTTAAGAACATATTCACTTAATTTCATTAAAATATCACACATATTGACCAACATAAGGGGTTTAAAGTCAGGTGGAAAGTCGGCAATTCTTATATCGGGCATTTTTGGGATAGAGGGATTTTTGGGATCTGTACTGATAGCATTAAGCCTTTTCATTATTTAAGTATATTACGAAACATGTTTTCACCAAATTTTTTATGAAGGTAACTCACACAGCGACCGCCGTATTCGGAATAAAGTCTGCTGGAATAGCGAAAATCATTATATGTATATATAAAGATATATTGTTTAAAGTCTACCCAGAGGTTTAAAATCCTTATATTAAATACATGGGGGCTAGGGGAAGTGTTTACCCAATTTTCCCCATTTTTGATACCAGAGCACATTTTTATCATGGAAAGATAATCCTAGAATTTCATTACGATATCTTACTAATTTACCGTTATATATGATATAAAATCTACCGGAAGGTTGAAAATCCGTATATTAATTATACGGAGACTTGGAGAGGTATATATTCGATTTTCCCATTTAATACAAGAGCACATTATTATCATAGAAAGATAATACTCCAATTTCATTACAATACCTTACAGATTTTCCGATATTTTTGATAAAAAGTCAGATAGAGCCACTGCGGTCCTAATATTGGGTCTTTGGTGGCTTGAAAATTTTTAATCCGATTTCGTCCATTTTCATGCAAGAGATGGCTTATCTTGAAAGTGCTATTTGTACAAAGTTTGATTTTCATATCTTAATTGCTGCTCGATTTATATACACTTTAAAGTCAAATGATCATATGAAACTTAAAATTGTGTTATATGAAAAGTAGGATGGTTTTCACAGTGTGATATAAAAATGTAAATGTAATGTCATATACCGAATTTGGTTGGAATCGGTTGAGGCGCTCTTGAGCTTTCTCCTAAAAGTGGGCGGTGCCGAGGCCATAACCGAAACTTTACACGGATTCCTTCTGTTTCTAACGTGTTCCTTCAGCGAGTTATCGCACTTTTAGTATTTTCCCACATAACTTTTGTATGGGAGGTGCGAGAAAAACTTACTCGAAGCAAGTTTGATTGATAATTTCTTGGTAAGGTAGAAAGCAGGTCATATACATACGAGCTATGCTACACAATAACGCGAAATGGGCGCAGTGTGATCCTAAAGTCTCTTTATGCTTCGTAAATATTTTTTTTATCTTCAGATTAGTGCTGATCGGCGGAGGAGAAGAAAAAACGTCGTTTTCTTATTAGCCTCAGCCTATTAAAATTTTTTTTAACTCCCAAAGAGAGAAGGGACAACATAATATACCGGTGAGATGCATCCAATTTCAGAATCTGACAGAAATTCGATATTTGTACATAACTCCCCTGTAACCAAATATCTATTGAAACACTCAGTTAATACGATAACTCGAAACTTGTCTCTCTGCCTGAAAATGCTCCTCCCTAGTAATACTTTTATATGATATGTGCAAGTGTGCGTGCAAGAATATTTTCCATTACTTTATGGTACTCGTTGTGGCATGAAATGATCTCACATGTGGCATGTAGCGAGCAACATCCATAAAAAAAAAGAAACATCAACAACAACAGCAGCAATCAACTTGCAGTCACACGAGTAAACAATAAACATATCAACAATGTGAAATAATATTTTTGATATTTTAAGTGCATGTTGCTTGCAGCATACGGCATGTTGCACGTAACTGGTTGCTTATTACAGCTGGCACTCATAATGCTAGAGTTTGATAGCATTTGCACAACTCACTCCAAGGTGTCTCGTTGAGTGCGCTGCATGCGCATGCATGTCGAATATCCACAGCTGTTGTTGCAAGCGGTACAAAATGCCAAATTGAAAAACCAGACAGCAAAATAGGTAATATGATGATGAAAAATTGGTGGTTACAAACATTTGACATATACAAAGTGAAAATTGTTTACACTTCTGGCGCTTGGAGCTTTGCCACAAATAGCATATCAAAATAAGAAACTTGCCGCACGATCCTCTAACATGAGTTTTCGGAATCGGAATAGTATAGGAATAGGAATAAGCACAACCGGCAATAGAAATAGAAATCGCAAAGCTTTAGTACGATGAGAAATCGAAACCGAAGAACTCCCTAGGAGTTCTTCGGCATTTAGCACTCATCACGCCATAGCGCTCTGTGCATAGATTTGTAGGTAGGCTTCTACAGGAATCTGTAAATGTGTGCTTGCCACGCAACTATCATCTGTGGCACATTGGTGGGCAGCGAAGCGTTACCGTTTTCCTAGTATCTGTCTCCGTAGCGTGCGCTGTCTCTAGTGACCTTTTAAGCGTGCCATCAAATAAACCACTGGGACTTGTTAGGCGTTTAATCAAATATTAATGCCCCACTAGCAACACTGTAATCCTCTATCTCTCTCTTTGCGTTTCTTTCTTTCGTTCAGCAAAAGCCATCGACCTGCCAAGTTGTTTCTGTTTGTGAATTTTCGCTAGTTCTATCGTTTTAACTAATGTTGTAAGTTACAAGCCCTGTAGGAAAAAGCGCGAGTATATTTGGTGATATTTAAAGCATTAAAAAATCATTGTTCCAGTATTTAAAAAATTTTCATTTGCAGGCTAAACTATTTGTTTGACTTGATAAGCTTCCAGCGTATGTTTTGCCTTCAAATCTGATAAAGATTTTCTGGTAGTTCACTTGCAATGAATCCAAGTTGCAAAGGACAATTTAGTCAACTACCAATGTTTGCAGTTCACTACTGGGTCAGATTTTTCTTAAAACCGAGCTTGTGCAGCAACATTAAGATTCAAATTGGATTACACCTCTCTTTCTGAAAGATCTTACACCGAATATTTGCAATGTGTGTCAGTGTGAATTATACTTCGACTGCCCCATTTTTACTTGCGATTCCAACTAGTCAATGATGTAGCATAGCTTAATATACACTAAGATATATGACCCACGATTAGAGGTCTAATAACAGAACTATCTGTGTTAACTATCCAGTGCAGTTTTCACTGTAATAAAATTAGAAAAGAGATAGCGGGAAGAGGGAAGAGGGAGAAAATTAAATAATGAGAAAAAATTTAAGAAATTGTTCGCCAATTTAGGAAGGGCGAAAAACTAGAGAGCATCCACATTTTATAAAAGGTATAACCCAAATTCCTCTTAGAGATGAGCTGTTTCTGACTTGCTTTTAATACTTTTAATAGCAGAGCCCTCTTCAAACTTCAAAAATATAAGAGAAGTCGGAAAGATTAATTTTTGTACTTCAATGTTTCCTTGTAAGGCTTATATTTTATAAACACTTGCATATATTTACATCCATGGTTTCAATTTCGTATATATCTGCAAATCTCAGTCTGTGTAAAATGAAACTTTGTAGACACTTTTCGATATCACATTTGAAGATTTGATGTGCGCAGTATTCACCACATTTGCCACACTTGTCACCGCACGCAGCCATATCGTACAAGTCCCTTGTGAATATGTCACTAAATGTTGCCCCTTCCCAAAACTGACTAGATTCTGACGATCCTAGTTTCCATACGCTCCTTTTGCATTCTCAAGTAAGCGTCTTTTGGTTCGCTATATGCGCTTTGTGTGACCGAAAAGCGATTGACAATTCAGTTGTGGCAAAAACTGTTAAGCAAATATACATTTTAATGGGCGTTGAGGAGCAAAAACAATCAAATAAAATTTTATAATGCAGTTTGGGAGTGTGTTCCCATAAGGACATGTGCGTTTGCATTCCGTTATTATTTGCATGTATTGTATGTGTGTGTATGTGCTTTTTGGTGTGAATAATATTTGCTCATTTCATAATAAGTGTCAAACTCATTTGAAATAATCCATAATTTATTCATGGCGATTTTATTTGACATTTGAATTATTCATTACAACCGTTAACTCTATTTGCAATGAGAGTATGAGCGCACATGTGCAATAAAAATTATTGAGAAATTTAATTGGATAATCAATTTTTTGAGCGAAAAGGTTCTTGAAATCAGTTTGCGCATATTTTTTCCCTTTATAATAACATTAACTTCAAGTAGAATTTTTAAATTTTAAGCGTTTAGCATTAATACATTTATTACTTTTGATTTTATAATTTCTTGAAGCAATTCGAAAAATGTTTTCGCGTGTAATAAAACTACCATTTATTAGAGTTAAATAAATTAATATTTCAAATACAAGCCACATAATTTTATGATTAAAGAAAACCAACGTTTTTTAGACATTGAATTTTAAAATCTATTTGAAAACAAAAAAAAAATGAATCCAAAGCTTACACGAATTTTCGGGTACTATTCAGATAACCTCTGACTCATATTTCAGCTTGGGTTAATCATTCGAGATATTTGGACCATCACCATTTGGTTTGCGAATATGATAAAAAATGAGTTTAAAAATACGCCCAAATGTAGACAACGATTTTCAATGTTTCTTATTTTATATCAATTTGTTGCCCAGGACTATATCCCCTAAACATTTCGCCAAGCATTAATAATTTAAGCCACAAGAATAAATTATGAACTACCTTCAAAAAGTTTTATATTTTGCAGGATAATTTTGTATACCACTGTAATAACAGAGCTACTAACTAGACTAAAAAGCAAGCTTCGTAAAATCCAAAAATATATCAACACCCCATTCAAACTTTTTCGTCTGAAATCAACATTTTTGGCTACTGACACTACACTTGACACTGCTTACTATGATGGCTTAGACAAAACACGAAACGAACAATTCACTACTCAAATACCATTAGCTCCTTTTTGATTGAAAAAAGTATCAATTGCAATTGCTATCTGATTAACCAAATAACTTTCACATAAATACGTGCTAATAAAAAATATTAAGCAAAAAATTTAAATAATGAAAATTATGATAATTGTTGTAAGTGAAAGGACAAACGCAGATGAGAAAATTGTCAACAATTTATTTGTTAATTGTATATTTTCAATACATGTATGCACATACAAATATACATGTATATACACATACAACACAAAATATGAATGTATATATTTATATATAATATATGAACCCTGATATCATACCAGTCGAATTCTTTCAGAGTAGAAGTAGTCCGAAAAGTACCTGACTTGTAACAATTTTTAAGCTACTAGTTACTTTAGTTCCAACGATTTCATATAATAAAATATGGCCAGAATAATAGCTTTAATATCATTTCAGTTTAGTTTCAATTTCATACAAATGATATAGATATTTAACTCGACATTATATATTATTCACCTTCCATAATATATAGTATTTATAGTATGTGCTTTCAGGTCTATTTTTAACTGATATGAAACTTGGGATATATATATATACATATACAATAATACAATATACAAAATATAGTTTATACCAAAATCTTTCAACTGACATCGTATAGGAGATGCCAGACTGGGAAATACCAGTTTTGCGAATGGAAGAAGGATATTCGGCCAACTAGTTTGGTTTCTCATTCACTCTAGCTCTAAAATTTGTAGTTTGAAACTAGTAGATTTCGCAATCGGTGGATATAATTGTACAAATGTAAGTAAATATACTTATGCGCGACAAACACACTCTTCTAGCATATTTTCAAATACACACACATGCCGTCATGTATATTTGCACAGTTTGCGCGAATGTCGAATTAATTAAAAATAAGTAATTATTTATGAACATTTTGACAGTAATTATTATTTGTAGTTTATTTTGTTTTATTTTGCTACCAACTCACCAACAGCAAAAAAAACTATTCATAAGCCAACGTAAGCATACATATTTATGCATATAATCATTACCTTTTGCATAATTCATTTATAAGTTTTTAATATTTTCCGTTTTTTCGCCTTTTGTGGAAAAATGTGTGGATTTTTTCAATATGGTGGCCTGGGTGACTAATTGATTTTCATAAGTACATGGTAATGAAATTTAAAATTTATTGAACTCGTCAGCCAAATTTTGAAAAAAATCGGAATTAAAAATTAAATGTGTCTAATGAAATTTTAATTTCAAGCAATAAAGAAACAAGATAATTTTAATAAATAATTTCAAAATACCCCACAATATCTAGAACATTGAATTTAGAATTGTGTTTTTAAGATATTCAGAGGACAGATATTTAATTTGTTGTTGAAAAAAATTTAAACTTTCGATTTGACAATTAGTTGAGTTAACACTTTAATTATGCTAATCCAAGACTATTTAAAACCAAAAAAAAAAGACGATATATGAAGATATCTTCTTCAAGATAATAAAAAGTTAATAATGAGCTTAAAATGTTTTAAAACTAGGGTATTAAAGGCTATTAAATACAAAAATTGGGGTATAATGTTTTGGTATGAAATATACAATACGCATATATCTCTCAATGTCAATAAGATTGGATCTTGAACACTGATTTTTGGCTATTTCTCAATTCCGACAACATCTACTGGTCTGCATTGGCTATTTAAACAGTTTATTAGACTTGGGCTTGACTTCTCAAATTTCCATGATGCAGTGCCGGAAACTTAAGCATGATCGGTTGAGTGCTTCTGGGGTTGACTCCCTTTTCATAGCTTTTCACCAAAATTAAAATATTTGTAAACATGGCAAATATTTGGCGCCTAAGACTGTTATTTGTCAAAATTCTTTCAAGTTAAATTAAATATTTTTATACTCTCGTAACATGTTGCTACAGAGTATATTAGTTTTGCTCACCTAACGGTTGTTTGTAACACCTAGAACTAAACGAGTTAGATATAGACATATATATATATATATATAAATGATCAGGATGAAAAGACGAGTTGAAATACGAGTGACTATCTGGATGGATCCCTGCAAGCGATAACTTGAGTAAAAATTAAGATATTTTGATGAAACTTGGTACATATGTTCTTTGTCACCGTTAGACGGTTGGTATTACAAGGGTGTAATTGGACATCTTCCACGCCCACAAAATGCCATTAATCGAAAACAGTTAATGTGCTATAACTAAACAGAAAATTAAGATATAAACGTGTTTTTGGTATAGAGGATCCTAGTAGGGAGGGGCATCTGTGGGCAAAAATTTTTGCAAAAGTGGGGTGGCCCCGCTCCACTAGGTTTAATATATATATCTCGGAAACCATTAAAGCTATATCAATCAAACTTCCTCCGACTAAGTCTTTATATACTGAGAAAATTAGTGAAACCGGATAATAACCAGACCCACCTCCCATACAAATGTTATGTTGAAAACTACTAAAAGTGCGATAACTTGCTGAAGGAAAACGTTAAAAAAATTAAATCTTGCAGAAAATATGACATGGAACGGTTACATAGGAATCCGTGTAAAGTTTTGATGATGGGGGTGGCACGGCCCACTTTTAGCAGAAATCCCATATCTCAAGAACGCCTTAACCGATTTCAACGAAATTTGGTATGTGACATTATATTTGCATTCTTATGTTACGTTGCGCAAATGGATAAAATAGGATAAAACCCACGCCTACTTGTCATATAACAGTATTTTAAATTTCATCTGATCCTTTCACTTTTAACTAGATAAATCGAGCAGCAATTAAGATATGAAAATAAGGCTTTGTACTGATAGTGCTCTCAAGATATTCCACCTTCTGCGTGAAAATGGAATCGGATTACACTTATCAAGCCATCAGATACCCAATAATAGGACCTCAGTGCCTCTATCTGACCTTTTATCGAAAATATCTGGAAATCTGTGAGACATGGTAATGAAATTGGAATATTATCTTCCCATGATAATGTTGTACTTTGGTATCAAAAATGGCGAAAATTAGGTGAATACTTCCCCAAGTCCCCATATACTTCATATATGGATTTTCAACCTTCCGGTAGACTTTATACCATATATTTTGGTAAATTTGTAAAATATCGTAATGAAATTGCAGGATTATCTTTCTATGATAATAATATGATCAGGTGTTAAAAATGAGAAAAATCGCGTAAATACTTCCCATAGCCCCCTTATACCTTATATAAGGATTTTCAACCTTCCTGTAGACTTTATACCATACATAACGATCAATATATGAGTTCTCTCTTTGAAATTTAGAGAACGTTTTTTTCTGATGACAGTGTATCCATGTCCTTAAAATGGATAAAATCGGGTAAACATTTCCCCTAGCCACAATGTAACTAATATATGGATTTTCAATCTTCCGGTAGACTTTATATCATATATAACGGTAAATTAGTAAGATATCGTAATGAAATTCTAGGATTATCTTTCCATGATAAAAATGTGCTCTGGTATCAAAAATGGGGAAAATTGGGTAAACACTTCCCCTAGCCCCCATGTATCTAATATAAGGATTTTAAACCTCTGGGTAGACTTTATACAATATATCTTTATATATACATATAATGGTTTTCGCTATTCCAGCAGACTTTATGCCGAATATATCGGTCGCTGTGTGAGTTACCTTCATAAAAAATTTGGTGAAAACATGTTCCGTAATATACTTGAATAATGAAAAGGGTTAATGTGATCAGTGCAGATCTTCCTCTATCCCAAAAATGCCCGAAATAAGAATTCCTGACTTTCCACCTGACTTTAAACCGTTTATGTTGGTCAATATATATATCAATATGATATCTTATTGAAATTAAGTGGATACGTTTTCTTAAACACAATGTGAATTCGCGCTAAATATGAAAGAAATCGGTCTAAATCTTCGTCTAAGCCGCTTTTTCCTAATACAAAGATGTCCTTTTCTCTGGTTTACTTTTTCCTCATGTATCTAGTATTTTCAGTTAAGCCACTTTGGTTGAGTTTATATCGCTTATATCACTTTTGAGTAAATTTGGTTGAGTTTAATATAAATATCTCTGGCATGAAGCAAAATATAACAATGAAAGTACATGAACCTATGGCCTGTAATATAAGTTAATAAGATACCAAATATGATTGCACTCCATTGGGAATTTCTTCGAATAATGAATGTTGAATTCTTCCGCAACATTTTTTAATATAAAGTGATGCCAGGCATCTGAAAACATTTCCCCGCCTCTGATCATTGCACATTGCGAGGTATAAAATGTCCTGTTAAACCAGAATTTAGCCCTTCTTTATTTGTTATTGAATTACATTTTTCTATAGTTAGCAACCGTCTTTCAAACAAATTTCCCCTACAAGCTTTCTTAAGCCCCTTTACTTTAATATTTATATTCTAATAATTCTTCGCCCAGTTTTTTCAATTAAGCCTTCCTTAGTAGTTCGCAACCCTCTTAAAAAGGCATTTGACACTATAAACCATTTAGTTTGATGCACATGTTGTACATTTTCTTAACTTTTGTTGTCGAAATATAGTAATTTCTGAATTCTCTTATTTTAAAATATCTTTTAAGTATACCCATAGTTGTTGGTTCCAAAAAAAAAAAAGAAAAAAGGCAATATTTTCGATATTATATTACTATATGTGAACTCTTAGTATCCTTAATTATACAAAAAACTGCATACTATTCATATTTCGGCACATCGCCATGGAAAATCACATATGAATCATTTAGTCTCTAACCAATCCTTTTGAATCACATGCGAAATTACACTTTACTTTCACCAGAGAATTTCAAAATGTCTACCAATGAACTCTTGACCCCAAGCAAATTTATTATAACACAAAAGTTTGGGCCACGTCATCGATGCCGTGATAACTAGTGTCCACAAGGGGGCAAAAAGCCACATTATCTTTGCCTGAGCCGCAGTCATTCACGAAAAACTTCTTTATCTCTAAGCAGCAGAATTTTCAAAAAACTAGAAGAAAAACATTTCTACCGTTACACGCACACACCCGATTGGTCAGCGCGCAAACAAATTTTGTTCGCAATAAATTTCCGTCCGGTTTTATCTAAATGCGCTGCGATGGCCGTTGAACGTGAACTCGTCGAAGAAGAAGAAGAGGAGTATAGTAAGTTCTTTTTTTTCATAAATGTCGGCGGCGCATTGTCTTTGTGGCAGCGCGGACAACTGAAACGATTGCAGCAGCAGGCGAAACTCATACGTAAGCACCAACTGAAACACATACACACTTGCAAATGTATGTGTATATGTAAGTATGTGCACTCGTTTGTGTTAGTTATTTAAAAATAGCTTTTTGCGCTTTCACTTGAACGACACCAATGCCAAGCCGTCGAAATGCCTGCTCAATCTCGGACCGCAGTTAGCAGCGGTCAAAGCGCTCAGCACACGAGCACACACACAAACATATCCTAAAAGAGTTTTCCGTGATGTAACTGGCGCATTTTGTACAGTCCGTTGGACAGCTTGAATCCGTTTGGAAATTGCATGTTGGTGCGCCTGTATGTATGTAATCTGCAATTCAACTTTCCACTTCTGTGATTTATTGCAATGTGTGGCAAATGCACATTCCATGTATAAATGAATTAGTGAGAACAGCGAGAAGGGCCTGGGGCTGAAGGGGCTGAACCACAACCAATCAGTGTATTTAGTGAAGAAAGGGTAACAATTGGACAAGAAATCGTAAATATTTTTTCAAATATAGCGTATATAGCTATACTAAGTATAGCGTAAATATAAGGAAACATAACAATACGTAACTTAATATAATATGATGAAACATATTACAACACCTACAAATGTACAAAAGTATGTACATATATATTAGTATTTAATTTATATGTTAGAATACCTCTATGGCATAATTTAACATAATCTATCTAACTTAACTTAATACCAGTTAACGTGGCGTCACATCGCGCCAAAGCATATGACAACACTACATAACATAATATAACGTAACGTAACGTATCATGACGTAACATAAGACAATACAACATAACGTATCATGACGTAACGTAACATAACACAACGCAACTTATCATAGCGCTAAGTAACATAACATAAGCAAACATAGCAAAAACAATAACATAACATAGCAAAAAATATCATCACCAATTTCTTTTTTAACAAGCTATTTAATTATTGTACATTTAACCAATGTCGGAATTCAAACATTGAGTCATTATCATTGCAGTTTTGTATAGCCGACACTCAAAGTCTTAATGATGTAACTACATTGAATTCTTACCCACGACATAAATTAACACCAGTGCATTAATATTGTAAAGTAATTTTCTAAAAAAAAAATTTTTTTTAAATGACACCTACCACTTCGAAATGTATTAGTTATACCAACGACCTCGTACGCTCGAAGAACAAATTCCGTCCAACCACTTCTTTTCCAACTTACTTCTCTACTTTAGTAAACAGTCTCACCATGAACTTGTTCCTCCCTCATCATTTGTAAGCCTCGTCCCTCATCTCCGGCGCTTTGTAATTCTAAGCTATCGTCCGCTCTACTTAATTCCGGTTGCAATTCTTTTGTCGAGTTGGATGCATCATGCCGCTTTGCTGCTGTTTCCATTTCTTCTGTTTCTGCGCTTTTTGTTAACTTACTTCTTTCGCTTTGGCAAACAACTTTTATTTCATATTTCATTGTACTTAGTTTCGACAAAAGCAGTTCGTTTAGTTTGACTTAAGTTCGTAATTTTATTTCTTAAACTTCGATATTATTTTGTCCTTTTTCTATTCACTCTTTTACTTCTCATTTTCCTTGCTGAAAACTTTGTTTTCACTTCGTTTTCGATCTGCACTTAGTTTAAACTCACCGAAAATTTCTGATGTTAGAAAATTTTGAGGTTAGTGCTTGTAGCGTGTCGACAAATAACGAAGTAAGGGAATGCAGTGCAAAGTGGGAGAGCGCATGAAAACCAGGCAAACGAGAAACAATCGCATTCGCACACCAAACCTATTGCGGATGGAGTATTAAAAAGTTTTGGTAAATTTTTTACTCTCGCTCTTGTTTTGGCATTTTTGGAAATTCGAAATGCCCATCGTCTTTCTTTCGAGTTTCCAGTCATTGCTTGCTACTAGTAACCTTTGCCTGTGGCGCCACGACCACCCGCTGGCCATTGTAAGCGCTTATGAAAACGCTCTCTGTGCGACCAAGCGTGGCATGCACACGCTAAGCATTATAACGGCACACAATGATAGATGCACTGTAGTCTCCCGCGCTTACCGCCGGCTGTCAGCGTGTCATTCGTATTCATTTGCTGGCTTTTCGACCCAAAGAGTGGCGGTACAGTGCGTATGAGTGATCCCAAATATATGCACTTGGGTAAGTGCAAGCCTTTGCTGTTGCTGCCATCACAGCGGCAGCCACCTCGCATTTCGTTTGGTTTGATATCCTAATCTGATGGATTTTTCGTTATGCTCGCAAAAAGCTCTGACTTCACTTCGCTTTTCGCTCGCTCTTTTTTATTCTATTTTACTTTTGTTTCAGCTTCAAAATTCTAAATTTATTTCCAAGTACTTTTGTCTCTTTTTTCTTGCGTGGCTTTACAGTTGCCACAAAATAAAGCGCAAAAAGCATTGCATATTCCAGATTTAAATGCAAAGTTGAAGTTTGGATAGAGGAAAATTTTCACTCAATTCACTCAGCATCAATTTCTTTCAGATATTTGCTTTATTTGCCCCTCCTCTTGATTTGTAATTGACCACTCACTGTTAATTCCACTCAAACAATCACCCCGGCACTCGAAATCACTTGACACCAATCCCATAATGTTTACCAACACTTCTGCACCGACTCTTCACCAATTCAAATCGATTATTATTAGTTAATGCCGGCATATTGGTGAGTTTCGAGAATTCCTAATCAATTCTCCAATTTCAAGCGAACCACTCGAAAGCTTAAGCAGCCTTATAAATGGCTACGTGGTGCGCGGTGGTACAACACTTAACCGCCTTAATACCTGCTACTCTTCAACTACGCTATTACTTACTTACACCACTTACACCACTTACACCACTTACACCACTTACACTACTCACCCATATACACACGCATACAAGCTCACACACACACTCACACAAACTGAAAGTGCGCATTCCTTAAATCCTTTCGTTAGTGGCTTGTGGTTGAGCGCCACTTTGTCATGCCTTACATAATTTAGACAACTTGATTTGCTTCACCTTCTACCTACAAACCGCTCACTGCTCATCATTCACCGCTCGCAGCGTTTAATTGTGTTCCTTTTTACTTTATCCACAATCCAGCAACTGGAGTGCTTTTCGCGCCGCTGCCAAAGCGTTGGTAATCGTGACCTGTTTCCAGCTTACCTAGGAAAAATGTTTGTGTTGTCGTTTTGGCCACGAATTAATTAAGCTCCCTTAATTTGGCAACTGTCTGTGGTGGATTAATAACGGTTTCAGTAAGAATGGCATTTTGGTCAGAAATTTAATAAAATTGTAATTAGTTTGGTTTAGAATACTAGTAAATACTATATCATAGTAGAAAAAAATATTAACAGAACTATCTGTGATATCAGGTTCTTCTGTTTAAGATATATATGGTTTGCTAATTAGTATAATTAAGTTATGAAGATGCTCTAGATGCTTGAATTCTTCGTCGTTGTCAGTTGTGTGCACCTACTACCTACTTTGCTTTTGTGACCAGGCATTTAAGCGGGGATGAGTTTAGCTTCTTCCGCACTTAGAAATGTTTCGCATTCCTTTAAGTTCTTCTTTGGAATATCACCACTTATGACATTACTAGAATGCCTGAATATGTCTATGCTATATTTCGTCCTCTTTCGAGCACTTTACCTTCTAGAAGAAGACATATAACATGGAATCTAAGAAATCCCGTTATATTTAATTATATTAAGTGCAATAAAAAGTAAACACTCTTTAGGAACACACATCGTGATTGGTAAAATTCACACACCCACACTAATGGAACACTTTTTTTCTGCTTCTATTTATTTTTAAACAGTCTTTAACTCTCCCGAGCACTTTATGTAATCCAATATCGGCAATCTATTAGTGTGTCGAGCTGATTACTTACGCAAGTAAGTTCTTTGTTGGCTAAGAGCAATGAGGAAAAAAATTTCCAACCTAACAATAACTTAATAATTTTCCTCAGCAGTTTCATTGTTTGGCTAAAGGCCCTACGAATGTATATGGTGGATATCCGATTTAAGACAATTCGCCCTTTTTTCGAGTTTCGTAAATATTTGCTGTCCAATGCAATGCACCAACACACTCAAACAGAAACTACAAAAACACAAATACTCATATGTGTATGTATGTTGTATGTGTGTATATAAATGTGAATTTAAACAAGAAACAAAATGAGACTAAAGGACTGAGACGTAAAGAGAATTAACAGAACTTCGAGAAGAATCATACGGGAGCTGAGCAAATATAACTAAAAAGCAAATAATGAAGAGGGGTAGAAGAAAATAAATGCATTAAGACTGAAACAATGGTGAATGTTGCATCAGCACAAACTCTCAATAAAGGAGAAATTACTGGAACTAATCTTACATTTTGACTTTTATTTTGATTTCGATTTTGATTTTGTTTTCGATTTGGAGTTTGATTTGTGTTTTTTACTAAGTACATAATTTTTGTTAATTCGAATGCATCCTGTAAATAATGGTTTTATGTTCCAAATATTTTCAATTTACGAACTTCTAAAATCACAGTTTTTATTTCTGTTTAATTTTGGCTCAAACTAACAAACTGTGCCTCACTCCACTTCACCTATCTTATACATGTGTACACATCCGTTGCAGAAATTTTGCGGAATTTCTTTGAAATCAACTTTGCTTTGATTGTTTTGCTTTGTACTTGATGTTGCCTTTGTTGTTGTTGATGCCTGTTCAGTTGTCTCTTCCTGGCAACTCGTTGCGAATTTTGTGTTTTTATTTTTAAATGATTGAAATGATGATGTTTTTTGCACTCAGATTTTCTGGTTATTTTTTTCTCACTGCCACTGCCACTTTCTTTGATGAACATCAAAAATTCATGAGGTTTGCAGAATATGACAACGACACAAACAAAACAATAATGCATTGCATGGCAAAGCAAAGTAAAGAAAATGTCTAGGAAATGAATGAGAACTGGAGCATTGAGAGTAGATGTGAAGTGAGCTGACATTGAGAATTGCGTATGCAAAATGAATAAGAACTAAGAAATAATAAAAAAGAAAAAGAAAAATTATATAAAACAAAAAAAAATATATTGCCGCACGATAGGAACCTAACCAATTTGCGATTCCTTTGAGTCATTACACAACGCTTCCGATTTGAAAAAATGTCAAAGCGCAGCAGTGCAGCGTCAAAAAAACCGAAATTTCAAGGAAATTTTAAATTTCAAAAAAGAAAAATAAACCGTGAAAGAATCAGAACCACTTATGCGCGTGTCACATGTCGCTTTTCAGCTGCCCGCCACCAGCAGCGTTTGCTTACGGCAGCTTTTTGTCACAGATACGCCATCCTAGGACAGATCCTAAGCAGAAAAAGTGCTCGAGCACACAAACGCAAGGCGAGATTGCCGAGGAGCAGCCTCGGCCACTAACTATCATTTGGTGCACAGCGCGTATGAGTTACCAAAATGCACTATCTGACACATGAAAGGCTGTGTGTGCGGTCCACAATCAAGCTTTGTGCTACAATTTTTTGATGAGCTGTCCTTGTACTCCGGCGCAAGCATGTAATACTGGATTATTGTAGCCGGCAGCGGAAGGATGCGCACGAAAAAATAGAGAAAACCAGTTGCTCGAGGGTACGTATGGATGGAATGCCGGAAAGAAAACCACCATCAAGCTGATGGGCCAACACACACTTGAACTTTGTTTCTCTCTGCCTCTTCAACTTTTTCGTGTCACTCCACCGTTTCCTTCCGGCTTCGAACAACAAAAAGTCGATATATATTTGTACAGTCCCCAACACTGTCGTCCTGTCATTTGCTTTGATTTGCCGTGATGCTGCTAACAAACTCTCATACACACACCCCTATATGACGTCAGAGTATGCTGCATGAGCATGTGTGCCACAGTTACATCGAAACGATTAATGCAACAACTCCAGTGACAGGCGCAAATGTGAAACGCTCCGCCATTGCATTGCCTCTCGAGAGATTCCGATTTCGGCCACAGATTCATCATCGTCGTCTTACAATTGCTTACATGGCGGCGGAGCGCTCACACGTAAAGTGACAGCAGCAATGGCAGCGGCTGTGGCAGTGAGAGGCATTCATCAAATATGCTTGAGCAGCTAGCTGCTTTGTTGTTGCCGGATTAAAGTTGCTTGCGTCGATTTCGGCGTTTCTTACTTTCTCCGCCCACTCTTTTTTTGGTCTTTCTTGTCCTCCTTTCGCATCCACTTCATTAGTTTCTTTTTTCGCCTTGTTTCTTTGTCAAATTTTCTGCTTTCCTGCAGCATTTGATTGATTAGAGGCGAAGGTTGAGTGGCGTGGGAGAAAAGTACAATTGTTTGTCCTTGTTAAGTGCAAACATATACATGTGTTTGTGTGTGCTCGCATTTGCAATGGAATGTACTTTTGATTGAAATGTCCAGCGGCGGCAATTTTGTAAATGTTGCAATGAAAAAATAAAAAAAAAAACAGAATAGGAAATCGAAAGAAATGCCAAGCTCAGTGCGAAAATCGCGAAAGTAAGCTTAGTTTGTGGTATGCACGGCCTGGTTTTATTGTTGTAGCACAACAGCTATTAATAACCGCTTGGTGATTGCTGTCATAAACGCCAGCGATTCTCATTCAGTCGACATTCAATTGCCTTTGGCAATGTATCAATCATCTGGAATCACTTCGCGGGCAAGGCGAAACCGTTGCAAGTACATGGAAGAGGAGGAAACAAATGGGAATGTGTGTGTCGATGATTTGAATGTTCACATTGGATTCCTTTTTTTAAACAACACTCGCCGTGGAGATGATTAGGAGTGTACCTGCGTCTTCACATACTGAGTATATTTTACACCTTACTTCTACCTCCTCTCTTCCCTGATATTCCAGGAAAAAAGAAACAGGGTGCACGACTTAATTGAGGGAACCTCTCAAAGGCTGCGATTTCAACGAAAATAATTCTGCCTTTCGCCCAAAGATCTAATGGTGTTCGATGATTACTGCTAAGCCGTAATGGAACTAGATGAATCAAATTTAGTTAAAAAAAAAATACATTACGTCTTATTAAGAAATACTCTGTATTTCACCAGCGTAATCCAGAACTAAGAGAATGAACAGCTCTGCTAGTACTCCATTTTCTTCATTTCGGTTTAAATTAAATACCGATTTTGAACGAATAGTCACCTGAAAGAATAAGTCAGTCAGAGGCCAACCAGATGTCTTCTTCTCAAATCGCTTTCAACCAACCAGTTTCAGTTTAGAAATTCGCAGAGCATTTTAGATAGGATTTACGATAGTTTCAGAGATCTTGTGGACTAACTAATAAAATTATGTATATAAATAGTGGCTTAACTTTCAGATATTTACAGTAAAAACTTGAACCTATTGTTGAACTTAATATTGAAATATCACTAATTTTTATTTTTCAGAATTATAAACTTCTTCATTTACAGCTTTCATCTAAGTAATTTCACCTTTTAACGGGTCAGTTACAAACCCAATGTTTCAGTAATATTCCTACAAAATCACAAATTTGTTTTTTCGCATTTGGCGTAAAAAAAGAAGAATTTTATTTTGATCAAATTGAATTGGCGTAAAGAAAGAAGAATTTTATTTTGATCAAATTGAAATTTGCAAAAACAAATTGTTTTCGCTGGGCCTGCAGCAAAACACAGGTAAAACATAAAAATATATTGTATTACAGCTAGAGTTAAGGGTACTTTTAATGTCTATTAGGGTGGTTTATGTTTGTTATGTTGATAGAGCCCAAATAAGGTTTTAAAAGTTTTAAAAAGTTTATGAAAAATTATAAATATTTTTGTGTTTTCTAATGAAATAGTATTCTAAAATGTTATTCAATTACTTGTGTATACATACTTCTTTCGATGATTAATCACAAAAATGACTTGTGAGAAAAAGTTTGACAAAAAAATTTGACGCGGACGAACTTATTTTTATAATTTCAAAGCAAAGCTATTGTTTTTAATCCCTTTTTGGTGTGTGACTTTGATAAAATATGCATATATTTACCGTTGCGCCTAATTTTAGATTTAGTTTCAGGAGAGTTGTTTAATTTTAATTGTATTATTCGTATATGACATTTTGAGGGAATATTTTAAGTGATTAAGTGACGAATGAAAATATAATTATTGATATAAGTTGAGTTTAACGAATCACCCTTATGCATATATCTAAATATTATAAGCATATATGCATTTACATATGCGCGTTGTCTTATTATAATGGACAATATTTATGTAATGGTTCAACGGCGCCCACGGACATAACCGATTCGCTGACTCGCTGACTAGTTAAACTGATTTACTGAAACTGATAAGCGCCAATCATACCAAAAACATTCGCACACGTATATACTACATATGTTCTCTTCACTTAGGCGCTGAGCATTAACTTAAGCGCATGATGTGAGGAGCGATTGATATGGCTTACGGCGTTTGCGTTGCATGCGAATTGTCAGTTATTAACTCAACTAAATGAGGCACATTGCCGAATGCCAAATGCTGAATAGATTCTGGCACATTGGATAAAATACAAATCGGGCAAATAGTTGCTCTGTAGTGTAAGACTAAAGCACATATACACACATACACAAATATAATCACGCTCGTAGTAAAACACAAGCAAATTAATACAAGTCAATTGGCAACGAATTGAATTGAAATCAAATCAAATCAAGGGAAACCATTGCCAGCTCCTAAATCGACTGACATATACCTTACATTCACAGCACACACACACACACACCCCGTACACTTGTTTTGCTGTTTTGCTGTTTTGTGCACTATCAAATTGGTGAACGTTATGTGATGTGTGCCAAGAATACGGGAATGTGGCATGCGATCTCTGCCAATTGATATGAAGACACACAAGCACACACATATACGTGAATACACCAACAGTCGACAATCATATCGAAGTTGTTTCTATTGTCAAGCCGTTTTCACACTCATACATGCATAGCGCCGACACTTGGTCTCTGTCAATGGCGATTCCACTTTGCTGTTGTTTATTAGTCCGTGTCCGTGTGTGTGTGTGTGCGTGAGAAAGAGATTGTGTCAGTTCGCTTGTCGCTGACAAAGCGATTTGCCGCAAATTGTACTGTGCCGCATCGATAACACATACACACCGACACTCTCGTTAATCGATCGCCATACTCATTTGCTGCCAGTCGCCAATCTCCAATCTCGCTTGCAATCCACTTCATTTGTCCGTTTTCATTTATTTCAACAATGGCTTAAATTGTCAACATTTCGGCATCGACATTTTCGGAAATGTTGTCAATTACGAATTTTGTTTGTTTTGCCATGCCGAATACGGAAAGCATATACAAATTTATTCAATCACCCGCTTCGCTTCAGCCATGCTTCTTGCTGATTTAGCAATTGTTATACACGTGTTGTTGAAATTTTTACCTACATTTATTTATAATTTATAATATGTCTAAAATTTGCTAAGCACACTTGATTTCAGTGGCGCGCCTATCGTTGCGTGTACTTAGCCTCTTTTTGAGTTGAGTTAAAACATCATAACAGAGCGACAGTGGAGCCAATTGAAATGTCAAAGTGAAATGAAGAGCCCTAGGTTAAGTTGTTGCAACGTCTAAAGCGCGTGTCTGAGGCATGGAAACCAACTGATATGAATAAATATATACATATCTACATACAGATACATATGAATAATGTTATGAGTATATTAAAATAATCTTTTCGTTCTAATTTGGAAATAAATAAAAGCAGTACTTGTATATTAAGATCATTTTTTTTTATAAACCAACCGAAAAGAAAATCTACAAGAAAATTTGTCAAAGGCATTTGAAATTGGCTCGCAAGTACAAGAAGTGATATAACATCCTGCCCTTTTCAATGAAGCAAAATTTAATTTCAAATATGTAGGCTCAATGTGGTGAATTCTTCAACTCAAATAAAATCTCTTATATGCTCGATACCGCAAAGTTAATATTAAGCGTCGCAGAAGTTTTATCACGATAACCGTATTAAACAACGTTAACTACAGCACAAAGTTTCTCAGTAGCATGCTTCAGCATTAGACTAGATAGATATGGTACTGCCTAATTTTACATCAGATATCACGTCTTTCAAACGACCTAACTATTGAGAAATATATCTCAAATCACAGCTATTGAAATATGGGTATTGCTGATTTTTCTCAATGATTTGATTCAATGTGTCAACTTTGGTTTCTCAAAGTATCCCGAAGTATTTTGTTTCATTTTTAATATGCATTATCGAAATAAACAAATGTGTGGTTGCCATTAAAAAAACAGCAAAGAAAATTTAATCTTATCAAATGCAATTCACACAGCTTCAATTCCGATATTGAAAACTCGCCCGGTTTAAGTGGTTACGCTCTTGATGTCAGATTCATTCTTTGATTTCTAATTCTTCTTTAAAGCTTAATTGATGAAACAGTTAATTACAGGAAGCAAACAGCCTTTACTTCGTCCGGTTGAATAACAAAGAATATTGTGAAAAATTAAACTAGTGTCTTAAAGATCGACTACTATATACTGAAAATGGAAAACTGCTTCTCATTTACTCACATATACCCTATTTGCATGTATATGCTACAAGAGTCTGTAATTTATGCATATAAGATTGTTTTGCATAAGCAATAGTATCCATCAACTGTAAAAATATTTTAACGCTATTGGCTTATTAAAATCATTATTATTGACAACAGAAACAAAGAAAACAGAATAAAAGTAGACTTTAACTATAAATTTGTCTTACATCCGACCTTCAGTTGTTAGAAAAAAAAAATACGAAAAACAATATGCTAAGCCTTAGCTACAAGAAATTTCAATATCCCACAGATTTTATTTTCCTCTGCCTCGTGCAGCGTCGCACACCGCACCACAGCTTTATTTGGGAAATAATGAGCAGTGCAGCTCAATGCCGTTATACGCATACATATTTACATGATGCGTATCTTAACAAAATTATCAGATAAAATCGTATTGAAAACAACTAACACGCAACCATAACATGTATAATGAAGACAACAACAACATCAATTTAAGCAAAAACCACAAGCAGCATTCCAACTAAAGTGGATAATTAAAAAAGTTACTGAGCGTAATAAAATAACTTTTAAGCAATTTCAACATTTGTCCGAAACTTTACCGCCGCACTCCTTTCCACTTCGCGCCACAGCGATCTGTTTACCCGCCTTCCAGCCTCCTTGCTTAGCTCAATGCCTGGCATATGGTGGTGGAGTGACGGTTGGCGCAGGGTTTTTGTGCGTTGCGGTTAACTTTAGACTTAATAAAAAGCAATAACATAGTTTATTATGGTTTAATTAATGCTGCTTCACATCCAAATCACTCAACAAATCTGCAAATTTTATGAATTCGAAAACAGAAATTGTCCAATGAAATTATTTTTACAGCCTAACAGAAATTTCTTTCCCTCGTGTGTTTCTATGTGTGTGTTTATAGGATTGTTTGTGCGTAACTGTTGTGAATATTGGTGGCATCAGAGTCGAGTGATCCTTGCTGCTGGTACACTTGTGTGTATAATATTTACACTCATACTCATGCACTTACGTACTTTTATACGAGTATATATACAAATAGAACGGTATTTATGGCTTGGGAGTGAACTCAATTGTGCGGTGATGCGGAGGTTCAAGTTAACTAGGGTAGAAATTATTATAAATTATTTGCTGCCCTAAAAGGAATATGAGTTTTCAAAGAAAAACTTTGTCATCCTAATATCTCATCGGCTAAGCATAATACATACTTTTTCATATGTTTAAACGATTCTTTGATATATACGGGAAAACATATGGAGATTATATGGGTTCTTAAGCCAGGTGAAGTGCTCAAAGTTTGTTATAGAAATAGCAACCATCGTGTTAGATTTGGGCAAAATTTTTTGATTTCTCTTTTGAAATGCTAAGTCAATTAAGAGACATTGACCTCTTCCGCCATTAATAAACCAACCATATTCTTATTATCTAGCGTGTATACTAAGTTTCGCCAACGAAACTCAATATTTGTTGGAGCTATGATAGCTGCATTGACGCATATTCTGATCCATTTCTTGAACGTTTCACTCATATAGTCATAACTCTAGATCTAATGTTTGTTTATCTATTAAAATTTAAACCAACATTTTAACTTAAAACTCTGAGTATACTGCATTCTCCAGGTGACTCTAAACTTCGCTCACTATCTTATGGTAAATAGTTAATCTACTAAAATAAAAAAGTACCTAACACCGATCGCCGAGGTATATGTTAATTCCAATTTTGTAACTTTCCAATTGAAAGCAGAATTATGTCAATGGGCTTCGAATTAAATTGAAGAAATAAAATTATTATGTTTAATAAAAACTCATAACAAAATATCTTCTAAGGAAAAAGCAAACAATTTCAGAAGTAGTGGTTGTTTTAGTTTGTCACTAAGCTTTGCTATTTTATTTAATAAGTTGTGATTGCTTTTTACGGCGCATAAAAATATATTGTTAAAACTTTTAATATTTTTTCTCTTATCCCTGCCTCCAAATACAAAAAAAAAATTATTTCCGCATTAAAAAGTTTCAAATGCTCGCATAATATAGTAAGTGTTTCTCTTTCCTTCAAAGCATCACAATATTATTGTTTGTTAATTAAATACCTCCGCACATTGTGTCCGTCCGCCCTAATCTCCGGTGCGCTTCAATTTATGTCCTTCGATCTTTGATGTTTTTGTAATTTTGATTGCCATTTCTCCGGTCACGCAAAGGAGCAATTTGTGGGCGTTTTATTGCCATAACGAAAGCTGCCTTTGTTCGCATGCCACACCCACACTCACACAATTGTGGAATCGTATTGGATGTGTGTGTGAGTGTATTGCTTACAGTGCATAGCCATTTGTGTAATCTAAAATTTGCCCCCAAGCAAAATATTCAACGATAAAATTGACATCTCACATTTTTAATTGCGTTCCAGGTGAGCTCCGGTTGACGACTTCATTTCATTGACCCCTACTCAGCCTCCCCTCCTCTCCCTGCGTGCCAAGTTAATTTTGTCGGAATTCTTGTGATTACTTTTGTTGCTGGTGCTGGTGGCTGTTCGGGTGTTTGAGTGTTTGGAAGGCAGCACGTTGTTGGTGGCACTGCTCAGGTCCTCGAACTTAATCTACGCCAGCCGCTTTCGTGCGCACACCACGCACACCACGCACCCACCGCGCCAGTAACCGACCACTACCTGCCACAGAAATAATATTTAAATTTAATTTTAATGCTCACATGAGATGCCACTCCGGCAATGAAAATATTTTCATAGAGAAAATTCCGGATTCCGGTTGCAAAAACATAAATATATCAGGGGCGGGTTGAGGGATGGTTGCGATGCCATACGGTTGTCATGGTTGGGCGAGCCAGCAAGGCTCGCATAGCCATAAAATGCACACACAGACAAGCATTAGTTTATTTATATTACGACACACAAGACAAGCTAAACCAACGCTCACGAATGATTGCTCTACCAGCCTCATCAGCCCCACCAGCGTTCACTCCACTTCGTCTCCAACGGTTTGCGTTAATTTGCGTTTGCATATTTACTCTTTTTCAACCCTCTCGGTGGGAGAGGAGGGCGAGGTATGCTGTTTTACAGTTTACTCTCGCCAATGTTATTGCATTTATAAATGAAACGTAACACAATCAGCTACAACAACAACAATAGGTGGTCTGAAAATATTTTGGTTTTATATAAAAGGTTTGGTTGAAGACACCATAACCTCAATGTAGCCAGAAAAGGATGTTCCTCTTAAGCATTCAATTCTGAAGGTGCGCCTGGTTTGTGTTTGTACCAGTGTATGTGTGGGTGGTGCGAGTGCTGTTGCAGTGAGTCAGTGTGTGCATGAAAAATGTCTCAATTTGTTTTGGGTGCAAATATTTTGCGACTGCATTGCTTTGTGGTTGGGATGTGTTGTGATGTGTTGTGTTGTGGGAGGTGAGCGATCATATAGTTGATTGTACACTGCAGAGCAATTTGACAAGCAAAACCACAGAGGAAGAAGTCAAAACCAAGACCACCAGCCTATGCTGATTCCCTACATGTTGTGCTACAAAAGGGTTGTTCATTTTGTGTTAAGTGGAGAACAATTTTCATGCGATTTAACAATATACGTTTTAATTTAAGTATACAGAAATGTTTTTACGATGTGTTAGGTTGTGTTGTGTTAATGTGAAACTTTATATTATTTATCAATGCCTTTATTAGTTTATTGGTTTATGCACTTATTGCCTTGAAAAATAATTTTTAGATCAATTAAAGAATCTGTATTCAACCTATTCCAATAGTGATAGCAGTTGATTTAAGCTTGCGCGTTGTTATTATTATACACATTTAATAACTGAAACTAATAATTCTACTAACCGTTTGAGAAGTGTATAATTCCGGTCCTACGGTAACGATATAGCGAACTAGCACCCAAAACTCTGCAATATAAACACTTAGAAAAGGAAGCAGTAAAGGTTATATACTTTAGTTAACTTTCCGGGCCCGGTAAATTTAATAGTCTCCTTTTATCTTGAACCGACAACTAAATGGATTTTTAATATTGCCTAACAATCGGTGTTCTTTTTCGTGTTTGACACTTTTAATTTGGCTTCGTTTTGCAAAATGGTGTCCCAACGATTTTCTGTCCACCCAATTCAGAGGAGGGCTCTTTATTTTTTTGCTACTACAAGCATCCACTACATGGTCTATTTTTATAGTGGGCAAACCAGCTTCCATTCTCACTACATGAATTATTCGTTGTAATGGATGAGCTGACATTTTCTGAACTAGATTAATTATAGATCACATATGATCTAATTTGAAAGTGCCTCTGGACAGCTGCGAGCTATGAGGGCATGTCAAAATATAGTCTTTACTATTAAATCGAGTGGCGAAGATACTGTGGGGTCGCATACTCTGCAATAGAAAGTTTTCACATGTTGTCGAATTTTGAAAGCTGATATTAATAAGTTCAAATACTTGTATTTCAATTCTGATTTTGCCAATGGTTACTGTAATGGATGCTGTATTTAGATCTGTTCATTTCATTTTATTGATTAAGCTGGCAATATTTGACGAGACCTAATAAATTTCATATAAATTGGAAGTCGATACCGGAACCAGCGAGGACATCCACTTTCAAATATGTAGACCAAAATGTTCGAAATAAAAGACTGGCATCCCGCTTAAAGAAAACAGGATTCTTCGTATAAAGAGTCCGTAAGTACTCGAATAGAGAGGTCTTACAATACTACCCCGAATTTGTTGCCATAAACAAAAACAATGAAACACTGTTAAGCAAACGCCTTTGAATCGCTTCGGATGTATAAATTAAAGTTGGCAAACTATAACTTGCGCCCCTAACTGAATATTTTATTTGAATAATCTAATCGGTAAAGTCAACGAATTTTTCAGAGGAAGAGCTTATCAAGAGACAGATTAGCTTAAATTTACCTGGAAGCATCTCAAAGCGCCTGTCAAAACAAGAAACGGATTATGAAGAGGAGTCCTCTCCTTGTTTAAGAAATAATAAAATCAAGAAATGGACTTCCAAATGGGCCATCCTGTAAATGGAATTTACACCATATACATATATGTATGAACATTTACCGTTACTAAATTACGCTCAAGAAGATACATCGGAATTTCCGATTCAAAAACGGAAAACTATTTTTAACGCTCAAATGTCCACAATGCGGCATGTGATTGTAACCGGCCCGAAGCGTAAAAGTATAGCTGTCCCTTGCCTGACTGCTACTTTGCTGGCTGTCAGACACTCAAGAGGTGCTTATAAGTTATGGTGGATTAGGTTTTAACTCTTTCGTTCTCAACGACAGTTAAATATACTAAAGGTTAGACACACATGTATATATACTTCAATGTTTGTCTGTGCAAATGTAAATATGTAATGACAAAAATTGGACAATCAAGAAAATTGAAATCGAAAATGTTGAACATTTGCTGAATTTTTGCTGAATTTGTATTTGCACAACATTGCTTAGCACAGCTGGCGACATGATGATGTGCACACAACTCACACACACATATGCGTGCATACGACTGTTTACAAACGCTTCGAACAACACAAGGAAACTAAATAGGAATTATCACAGAGAGATGCACACATGCACATAAGTGTTATTTCTTTATATATATATATATATATATCGGGTGTGTTTGCACACATAAAATATGGCTTAGCTATCAATTGAAAAACACACTTGCACGTTGGAGATTAATGCAAATATTTCACTCCGATACACACACACTTACACATACTTAGAATACCAGATATGTAAATATTACGGTAAATTGTAAACACATCAATTTGTGAAATATTTGTATGTGTGTCTAAATTTTAGAATCAGTTGTTGCATGCTTAGCTAAGTGGGAGAAAATATAGGGTGTTGTGGGAAAAGGTGCTTAAGTTGAGGAATTGCAAGTGCCATTTGTGCTTAATTTCAAATAAATGAAGTGTTCACCGGAATGCGAAATGAAGAGATTTTGAGACAGCAAATTCATATAGATCCCTTATGGACATATCAGCTGTCGAATTATCTGCTTAGAGATAAACAAGGACAAGGGGAGGAGAATTACAAGGAGATTTCTAAATTAAACATTTACAAAATAGTAGTAATATAAGTATGATAGCGAATTTTAAGGTTTTTCCTATCACTCTATTTATTTTAAGACTAACCTTTTATAACTTTAGGTTATGATCTGCCCTAAAAATAGCTAAAAAAAATAGTGGTATGGCATATTTTATTAGACAGTCACTGCTCTACTGTATCTCAAGCCGACTTTAGAACCACAAAAATGTTATGTATAAATCTTTGTAAAGTTTTGACATGAAGCAGTTTCTTTTAAAAAAGGAAACAAGATAGATTATAGTTTGTAAGGCCTGACTGTTTGTCTGTCAAACTATCGTCTTGTTCATGTTCGGGTTGCTTCACTGTTGCCATCATATGTAGTGCCTTTCGTCCTCTGTCATTCCCATCTATATATAAAAAAATATTGTAGTCTGGAAAACATCTAAACATGTTTCAATAATTTGCATAAATATGAAAAATATTCAAGAATATCGGACGTGTTTGTGTGTGAAGAGTCCTGATGAGCCACCTTTTAGATCAGTATAGTCGATGCTAATTTGTTATATATTCTTTAATATTTTAATGGAAACATTCTCATAATTGCTGTCAGATATTGGCAGATGGTTTAAAATCATATAACTGTGGGGGTTTTCGTTTGACTTCACAAATAAGAAGAAAAGTTCGAATGAACCATTAGAAGATGCGGAGATCAATAACTATATGCATAATTACATAGGAGGTGTTTACTGTTGACACAAAGCCCCATCTTAAAATTAGAATTAAAAGTAATTGCATTTGGGGAGGGTAAGTTTTTATAATATGCTCGATGAAAATTAGTGAATCATTTTTATACACAATCACAATCACTTCTGCTTTGAGTTTCTTCAAAGCTAATTTTTATTACTAATCAACATGTCAAGGAGTCGGATAACATTCATCGCTAATCATATTACCAGCTGTAAAGAAATTTAATTAAACTGACATCACGAGCATTCAGTATTACTCGAAACCTGAACTTCATTTGCCTACATACCTATATCATAAAAAAAAACGCTGTAGAAACTGAAGTTAGTTTGCGTCAAGGTCGTACAAAAATTTAAAATTGTATAAGCTACTTAAATTATAATTAAAATTTACTTAAATTATATAAATACTTGATTATATAAGAAAATTATATAAGAAATAAAAGAATCCGACCACTTTCTTAAATTACAAGAAATTTTGAATTTATAAAGACGTATAACACCCTGTATAATACGCTCAACAGAGCAGACACATTCCACTTACATCGGTGTTTGGAACAAAAGTCCAAAAAGTCCGCAGTTCGCAACATTTCTGAATGCATAAATAACTACAGTTTAACATTGCAAATACCACGGAAGACTTTCTGGTAAATCGCGCACTCTAACTCCCTTTTGTCAGCAAATATAAGCCTCGCATAACTCGCCACTGGAAAGCGGGAACCAACAGCCAAACACCTGGCACCGCTGCTCGCTGCCAGCTGGGAGTTATACTCTGAAAATATTTGCATAAACTTAGGCGCCGCATTTTAATTCGAAACTCAAAACACTGTCGAGCTTAGTTCAACTATGTTTCAGCTACAGCAGAGCACAGAGCTTTGTTGTTGCTGTATAAACGCATACATACAAACACATTTGCATGCAGTAAGGGGAAGAGTGAACTTGTTTGAAGAATAGTTCTGGTCGCAAAAAGCAAATTGTCAATGCCGTGTTGTGATTCCAAAAAAGGTCCAACAACAATAAAACAACTACATAGTGCAAGCAGTCAACGCACTATAGTAGGGTGAATGTATGTTTGTATATGTGCGCTGTGTCTAATTTCAATTTCATGTTGTTGTTGTTGAAGCGTTCTTGCAGTTATTTGTCGCAAAATACTTCAGGTCGCTATCGTCGGTCGGTGTTTGCCATCAGAGGGTCAAGTCGTGTCACAGCAGACCACCGCATTGCATTTAACCGCACTACAGGAAAAACAAAAGCAACGGTATGTTGTATACACATCCAACGTGGCAATTTGGCCTACGAACCGACAACAGATTTCTCTGTCAAACAAACCGCAAAAGAAAATTTGAAATTTTAATGCAATTTAAATAAAGACAAGCCAACAATGACAACACCAACAACAACAACAGCAGAAACATATAAAGGGAAATAAAATCATAGCGAAACAAAGAATGTGGCAAAAACAGACAGCAGGAACGAGACAATGACATTCACATGCAAGCTCACTTACAAACAGGCACACACTTACGCAGAAATGTAAATACGAGTATAATACTTAAGTTACTCATTCGCCATGGCGAACAATAAGAAATGTGCGCTGCCATGAAGAGATTAAAAGACGCATAGCATTCATGCAACACAAACAGACCATAAAGCGAATAGCGGTGCGCAAGTGAAGTTTCGTACGCCCATAGTGGAATGCAGCTTCTTCTTCTTGTTGGCTAAGTTCGTATTTGTTCTGGTCTCAATGTTGCAACAACAAAAAACTAACGCAACTAAAATGCTGTCAATAATTGTACAACAAAAACAAACCGAACGTTGACGAAGTTCCACACCAAAAACCAAAGAAACAATGGCGATTGCGGCAACAATGGCAGCAGCAATAACAACAACAATAGATTAAAGAAGAAATGCAATACAAATAACAGCAAATATGTTAGAGGCAAGTCTATACATATATACACACAATTTGTGGCAGCAATAAAATAAATTGCTTAAATGAAGTAAATTAACACAATAACAACAAATTCAAGCGACAACAACAACAATAACGATTACGCTGTGGCAACAATACGGAAAGCTAAGATAGCTTGACATTGACATACCAAATACTGGGTACAACAAAAATGAGAACGCATGGAAGAGTGAGGAAGCGGATTATTTAGTGAGAATGGCAGCTATATGAGCTGTAGATATTAACAGATATCCAGCCAGCATTCCATCATCTGGTTTGTTGATGTATGTCGTTTGAAATAACGGTGCTTAACTGCTAGCAGTTAGCTTCCGTGACAATTTTAAATAGGACAGTTATGTTGTGCGCTCTGTTACATTTTGTGATAGTTTGTAAGGAATTATTTGAAAATGTTTACCTACTCAGTGTTTGGGAATTTCAATTATTTTGTTTTTAATTCATTTTAATTAACACCTTAACAACAATTCTCGATTTGGTTTCCTGCTATTAACGATGCTCAAACTACAAATGTTTGTATTCATTTATAAACGGATGTATATAAATAAGAACTTCAAATAAATAAAGTGTTAGTTAATGTCATAGTTCGATAAGTAAGATTAAAATTGACAACTTGTTAAAAACCAATTTTATAAATGAGTTAATTCTAAACAACTATTTATCTATATGAATTAATTTTTAGCTTTATTATTATTTTAATTCAGCAGCTCCTCATTTTTATCGATACATGCTAAAATTGAGGAGCTGCTAAAGCATTTTGCTTAAAAGTTTTCGGACTACCTTTTGGAAAAAATAAATGATAGTAATAAATCAAACGAAAGAATTCCTAAATGTATATAGTTGAGGTACTCCTTGTACCATATACTTGTTCTAAGGACTTTCCAACTATTTATAAAGCATGAAAGAAAATACTTCAGTAGCACTTTAATATATATTACTTATCCGTCTCCATGCAATGTATTACGGTAGAAAGTTTAAAGTAAACAATTTTGGCCGTCTAACATGGAAACATGAAACTACTTACCTTGAAAATATTCACTGCTTCAGAGACAAATCTAGAATTTAAGAGATTATTGATAAAGCGATTGCGAATTGCAGGCGCAGTTCGCCCAGGATTTTTATAGCTTCAAAAAAGCTGCCATGCTTAAATTTTGTGCTCTAACACTTGACTGTCTTGAGCTTCAAAATATCAGGATCCAAGAAATACTACAAATATGAAATGTACTCGATAGTACTCTTACTTGTTTCAAGCGACTGATACAAACCTAATTTTGCTAAATGTTCGGATATACATGAAAATGTGAACTTGTCGTTGCCCTCTGGAAGACATCTTCACTCCATATTAAGTTTTCTACGAGATTAAGTATTTATAACAAGCTTTTGTGAACATATCGATATGCGACACGCTCTTTTACTTTTTTCCAATTTTCGAGAGCATATCACAGTGCGGTCTAAATAAATTCATCTCTTTCTTAGTTGGTACATATTTTGTAGAACCTTTTAATAACTTTCCATTTCTATGTTTAAATCATCAAATCAAATACGTATACCTTGAACTTAGGATTTATTTAAAATTTTGTAATCTAAAGTGTAAACGAGTCACAGTGGGTCTCGTATAAAGTGCTCCTAGAGTTATATAGTTCGTTTTATAAGTAGCCAGCAACAATTCGAGATTTCTGGAAAAAAACTTTTTAACTCCGTTTACTTTAAACCGACAGCCCATAAGCTTGTGTTATAAAGGAAGGCTAAATATAAAAAAAATTAAGATAAATAAAAATATTTTAAAAGCAAGTGTGTCGCGTTACAACCTATTTACGAAGTAAAGAAGACCAAAGGCAAAACTAAGGGCAGTGGTTTTGAACAAAGAACATTAGGGCACAAACAGCAAGTTTTGTACATATCTTTTCAATATATTGTTATGTATACACACATATATTTGAAGAACACAATTGAGATTCTAGCGCATCCTTGCACAAATTTGGAAATATAATGCACAAAAGAACGCATGTGTGCGTATGTTATGTACACATATATGTATGTATGTGTAAATATGGAACGTATTTGCTTTTGGTTTAGCGCATTTCGCATAGCAAATGAAGATTTAGTGGTCATGTGCAGTGCTTTCGACTGCATTTGCACTAGCTATTGTCCGGCTGTCCATTGGTCACACATATCGATACATATACGTATGTGTATATGTGAATGTCTATAAATGCATTTATAATACATACATATAAGTATGTAAGTTTAAAAGCAGTGCATCTTGTATAAAACATATGTCCATAAGTTAGTGTAGCTCTTCAAATTATATAGTATGTTGCAAAATATATGTACTTATATAAGCATGCATTTAGTTGAGCTTAGTGTATTTACTTAGCTGGTATTTGCTTTGGCTTCCTTGATGTCCTCTGCTTTACGCAGCTTATTGGTCTGGTCATTAGAGTTACTCGAAAATAGATTTGCTATTTAGATTACGCTAAGTGACAGCCGACGGAGGATACTTTCTCTATTCAAACTAATAAATTAAGCAGATTACTTCTCTTGAATCATCACAGTGATATAATGCTGGTCAGAAGACTTAGAGGTATGCATAACTACGAATGAGAAACTAAAGTGGGCTTACTTGATGATCATGTTATCAATTAAAATGAAATAATAGAAGTTTAGTTCGGTATTTTGATTTTACGAACCTTCCTAAATGAATTCTTAACTCGATATTTGCCCTTTCATAAACTATATACTTATTTTCAAAGGACCAATTTTTAACTCACAGGTATCTGAAAGTGGCTTCAATTGAGTACTAAACTATATCTTGGGCTTGTTTCTTCAAATCTAGTTATTTGCAGGTTTGCCTCCTTCTCAGCCATAGGATATGCTCTATCAATACCGCCTCGACTTATAATAATATTATAACAATTTATACTATTCAAACCTAAAGGCCCATAATTTCGCTGGCTAGGATACCGAGTAAAAGCAGATGCGATGATATGATGATCCACGATACCATATCATATCACAAATTAGGAAAATATACGTCATTTCCAACGAGGTGCATTTTCGATGTCCGTGAACCCGGACAAACGAAGCTGGTTCGGTCTTTCCAGTTTAAATTTGTCGTTTAAAGTTGTCGAAAATTAACCTAAAGTCAACAAAAAGTTAACGAGCGGTAGCAAATCAATTTCAAATATCACACAAAAAAGCAAAGAATGCGAAATTATCAACAAAAATATGCCAAAATTAATAATTTCAATCTTCATTATAATTCAAAATGTTTTCATAACCTAGAAAATTCCAATGTCCAGAAGTTTATGTTCAGGTTATTTTGGCAAGTTATTAATTATTATAATTAATTACATAATATAATTACGTAAATTTATTGTGCTCTGGCCATCAGGCATCATATGCTTCCTCCTTGTAATTTCAATATGGTTCCGCTAAGTTTTGGAGACCTCCTCGAACACTCAAGTTATTTCTGTTGTTATTACTATAACTTGAAATCTTCCTTAGAAATTTGTTTTATAGACTTTATGGAGTTCTTGGTCAGATATAATTCCGATTAGAGAGACTCGACTCTCCTATTAGTGGAAGCTTAGTCAAATACCGAGGATCAAAGAAGGCCTTTATTTGTTTACTTCCATTAATCAATAAAATCATAGGAAGAAATTATGATTTGATTTTATTCTGAGAGTTAGGGAACTGTCTTTTTGTTTTATTTTATTTTAAAATTATTATTTTTTGTTTGAAAGTATCATCCTTAGTAATTTTTATTTATAAATAATAGTTTCAATAATGTTCCAACAAAAGCTTAAAATCTTTAACTCTCTGCATTTCTCTTATTTTACAGTTAATCTGCAACCCAACGTTCTTCGCATTTAAATCAGGCACAAAGCAATCATGTCTAAAAGAGAGAGACTGTTTCACGAATGGTTCAATCTATTCGCACTAATCTGGCTGATCATCGCCGACATTTGTTTCAACGGTAAGTAAGAGTAATAAAACATTTATTTATCATGTATAAATTATGCACATAACTACAAGTAGAAAGCAGCAAACAACATTAAAAGAAGTAGAGAAAGCAAAAGAGCGAGCGATAAATGTGTTAATAGACTTTTAAAAACATTTATTTTATTCTGTTTTTTACTCGATTTGGAAATGCAAACTGTAATCTGCCAGCTGCTGAAATAATTTACAAAAGCACGCTTACACATATACATATACAAATGTACAGTTTAGTCCTTTTTTATTTGCGCAGATTTTTAATTACTCTTTGCGCAAATGAAATGCATTTATTTATTTGCATGCCATTAAAATTCCAAATATCGCAATTTATTAAATGCGTCACCCGGGCCAATAAAACAAGAAACAAAAGAAGAAAAACGCACGGAAAGGCTTAAAATTTTATATTGTGAAAAAAATTTCTGAATATTTATATGGAAAAATTGAGTTGTGAAACATTTGCCGAGCGTCGATAAACACTCGACAGTGAGAACTTGGCAATAATTTCACGCAAATGCCAGTAGGAACTACCGCATTATTGCTGTAGAGGAAAAAAATGCTGCAATACTCAATGAAATAGTGCTGAAGTGTCTACATTAGGGTCAGCAAAATTATTATTTCCAAAAGACATGCAATTTATTCTTAAGAAACTTGGAGTATAACTCAAAACCGAACTCCACTAATATTTTACGATCCGGACACCAAAAGGGCGAAAGAAAAGCAAAATCTGGTTTAGAATCATTTAAATATAAATATTAAATAGACACATCTTATAATTCTAAAAACTAGTTACACCAACTGTTGAACCGGAAAAAATGCCCAACTAAACCTTAGCTACTAGTTGTATGTGCTTAAAAGAAGTATAATTAAGGTAAATTATGCTCAGATAGCTCAGTGGAAGAGTAATTGCTTTTAAATTTTCTATCATGCGTATAGAAATGTGAGACCTGATGAACTGGTCAGAATTCTGCTTAGAATTTAGAATGCTTTGAAATTTAAGAAAACAAATGTTTTCGAGGCCAAGGATTGATTTCCCTGTGGCCAGATTAATCTAGCACAAGTATATCTCATTTTTGGAACTGTTTCACTGGTCCAAAATAAAATAAATAACATTATTTTCCTAAAATGATTGAGAGTCAGTTTGAAATATTCCTGTTTTGGTTTAAGAGCAGTATATTATATAATGATCTCAGGGTTGCCGAAATTCATTTTATATCGACCCGAATAAATTTCACCACATTTCTAAGCAAATTAGGAATATGCATGAAGTCAAATTTTCTAATATTGAGATATATAAAAGAGTAAGTTAATATTCTTCTATTGACAAATATCAAATATTGTCCTTCTACCATGCACCATTTAAAAATTTAACTTTATAATTTCCCTTGGACTAAGAAATACTAAATTAGTTAAAATTAATAAAAAATAATTAAAGAAAACAAAAAAAAGGAAAAATCCCCCGAAATAGCAGTCACACCCTAATGTGCTTTCGCACGGAAAGATTTTTTGTCTTCAAATTCATCACTCTTTATTGTTGCCGTTGTTGTTGTCAGCAATGCAGCAGTTAATTTAACTTTAATCACATATTGGGTTATTTCATTTTTAATTGTGTTCTCAGCCTTATTTCTCCCCACACACGGATATTATTGTTGTTTACTGCTCGCTGCCAAAACGATATCAACGACAAAGTTTTTATTACCCAATCGATGATCATAAAAATGCAGAGTTAAAAAAAATCGAAGGAGAATCGCACTATTAAAATTGAGGGGTGGAAATGCGGGAAATGTGGGAAATTCATGAAATGCAACATATGCAAATTTCATGCCACGTTGTGGGAAGTAAACGGAACCGGTGACGACTAGTCAGACGAGTGAACAGTCGGACGGACGGCGCACGGACGTACAGACATAAACTGCTGCAATTGAGTTATAAAAATGCAATGATGCTCTCTCAGCTATCGAGGAGCGCGAAGCGGTTTGTCTCGTGTATTATTTATGTGGCAATGCAGAAGGCGGATGGCGGCAGACGGTTGCCAGTGTTGGTGCTACATATACATACATGCGTCCGTGTGGTTGCATGGTTACGGGAGTATTCAGCGTTAACCTCACTAACCGCTCGGTCGTATGTCGGTCTGGTGCAAAGTTCGCACATAAGCTCAAGGTGGGCAGCAATTTCAATTTTTGCGAAACACTGATTAAAAAATGCCAATAAAATGAATGCCTTAAGGTGTGAGTGATAAATGTGCTTCCGCACACATAGCTACAAATGAGTATTTCTGCTTTCTCCCCACAAATTCAACTGATTAAAAAACTAATGAGTGAACCTTTTTCGAATGTTAAATGTTTTCAAATAAAGTCAGTTGAAGAAAATGAAAGAAGAGTGAAGTGAAAATAGAAAAGAAAAAATTTTGCCAACGCAAGAAATTTCAATTCAGTTGACTAAAGCGAAATTCATTTCCCTGGAATTTATTTATGAAATGTGCTGCCAGATTATCAAAAAATTACTTTACTGGTTTTCATTAACGGATGAATGCCACGCAGAAAAAGTTAAGGTTAAGAATAATAGTTTGCTTTTAGTGATTGGAAAACATGTTGTTTAGAGACTTAATGCACACTAAGGTGTGTGTGCATGCCAATTTCTACAGAACCAATACCTAAATCCACAAAATTGTTTTAAACCACACCCCCCTGATTGTGGTTTTGACAGGCCAGACGATATTCATCTGTCACAAATTGACACCCTTTGCATATTTTTTCATAATTATCACAGTTGTTTCCACTTAAATTCATATTCAATTGTTGTCTTTCTCACTCGCTCAATGAGGGCTTCTCACTTTTTTCATTTAATGCTTCTCATTTTATCACTGAAGTATTGTCTGCATGTTGCACCGCAGCGCTTTATTTTATTTTTGCAGTCAATTTTATTTTTATTTTTTGAATTTTTATTTTAATCTCTCTCATTTTATTTTAATCTTTTTTATTGCACCTTATTTCATTGTGATTTTTATTGCTGTATTGGAGTAATTAAGTTTTGCGTGCCTGTAAGCAGCGTGAAAAGCGCACAATTGAATTTGTATTGTGTTGCACATGCCACATCGGTCATACTCGTATACTCGACATACATACCAACAATGTGGTACTTGCCACCACAGCAATTTTCTTCTTTTCGCACTCCACTGCGGGGAAGTGAATGCGCGTGAAATTAATACATTAAGTGGACAAGCAACTGCATTAAGTCACACATACACACGCACACACACTCTCGCATAGATACATGTGAATGTGATGCACACTAGTTATCGCGCTTTAGTAGTTGTTGTTCTTGCATTTACCTACATTAGCTGCTATTTTCGCAGTGTCACCTTTGTTATTGTTGTGCTTGTTGTTGTTGTTCGTTTTTATCATTGCTTTAAATTTGTCAATAATGAGAGCGGTCAATTTGTTAAAATGTGGCATGTGCCACAGTGTTGCCAGCGACATTTGCTTATTGCATAATGTGTCGCTTAATGAAGGAAGCTGCATATTTTTATCACTCATTATTTGTACATGAATGAGCTTTATACGTTTGTTTGTGGCATGTTCAGCGTAAGCAGCATTGTCAGAACAATTTATACACTACTAGTGATGAGTTAATTCATTATATGGACATATATCCATATATTATATATAGTACATGTGTGTGTGTATGTGAGCCCATATGTGAGCGAGCGTGTGAGCGATTAATGACTGATAAGCTTTTATCAAATAACCTAAGTGCACATATATATTTTGCATTACTTTAATTGAACTGGCCAACATATGGCATGACCATATTTAAGCAGATTACTTTTAAACAAACAAAACTCTTTTTTTAAGCAAAATTAGGAAAAATTAGTTATGTGACATTTGAAATAAAATTTATTGAAAAGAGCAGATTTTAAATTATTTTTTTGCATAAATATGTGTATCTCTTTTTGAAAGCAACAGTATGAAAAGTGGTTCTTAACATAGAAATATGTATATACAAAAATTGCATTGTATTATTGTTATATTATATCAAGAATTTATACAACCCAGCATAAGAGCTTCTTTCTAAATAAAGAAAGACAATTGTATTTTTTGTCTTACAAGTAATTACAAATACAAATTACAAATACCGCTTAAATAAAGTCAGGCGAACATTTTTCCCAAAACTGCATACTTCTCTGACCTTTTAAAGAGAGAACCGGATTAAGGAGAGCAAAAAAAAAATAAAATATATATATTAAAGAGATTTAAGAGATTACAGAGATATAGATGTATTAAGGAGATGAGGAAGAGATAGAAATATATTAAAGAGATGGGGAATGGGGATGGGGGGAATCCAAGCAAAATCTACGAAATGCTTGAAACAAAGACTCCTTGTTTGCCAAGTAAAGGCAGTGAATTTTATTATTATTTTATTCTGCCAGAATTTGGATCAGGGAAACAAACTTTAGCTCTAGAGACTTGGAGATCTAACGTATTTGCTTATGACCCAGCTTTTCGCTTTCGCCTTTTTGGAATATCGTGTACTTTTCATAAAAATCAGAATATATCTAAGATCTGAGAAATTCTGCTATCGATAAGATTGTGTACCGAAGTGAAGTCTTTACGGACTTGCACGTTGATTGAATATTTTACACGAGCACGAAGTTTCTTGAAACCTTTTTAGAGCGTTGATAAACGACAAACGATTTGGTAAGTTTTCTTTACATTCATTGATAGCCAATGAGTTATCAGATACCTCTGAAAACTCAAAAACTCAGCAGGGGCCACCTGCTAGTTGGATATTAGTACCACTCATATCAAACGAGGCTCTCAAATGGATCCTCAAGGCTATATTTTAATAATTACTGCTTAACTTATAACTTCATTAGTTTAGTTTCAATAGATCACTGTGTGGTAGATCTATAATGAAAACCACGCTTGACTGTCAGTGAGTTCAGCTAATCATCTAAATAACATTCATATATTTGCTTTTTGAGGAGTTTTGCGAATTAAAGGTAAAAAGACACGTTTATATGATAGATCATGGGCTACAAAACAAAGCTGTACGAAAATAATTCCCTGAAATTTGCTATAATGCATGCATGCAATCCATAACCTATCACTTTCACATACTACATATTTTTTCCACTTTTCCCCTCTTTTGTTCTGCTTAAACGTGAAAACTAGGAAATGAAATGGAACTTGAACAAAATGCTATGAAATCCATTTAATGTTTCATTACTCTGGATAAGAACTTTCGGAACATATTTTTAGAGACTGGGTTGGGTTGTTGTTGGCTTCAACGGTTTAAAGCTCCTATGTTTTCGTTAGGTCTTTAAACTATTTCTCCACCAACAAATTTATGGAAAATCATACATTCTAATTATGAAGCGTGAAATTATTTGTTGTCCCTTCTCGCTTTTATTTCAAAAAACGCCAGTACTTTCTGTTGATCGATATGCTATATATCTAACAATTCGAGAAATTCTACAAAAAGGTCTGAAGAGTTCGAAATATCACATAGACCTTAATAGCATATACGATAATGTACCAATGAGAAACCTATCACTGAATCTACGATAATCCAAAAGTGACAATTTTTTTTAATTCGTCAAAGCACCATTATCTCTAATAATGAAGTTTCATTTCGAAGATACGTCACGTCGATTGGACGTATATAATGTACCTTCAGGAACAGCAACGATATTTTGGATCGCGATAAGCTACTTTTTTTCAATGAACATATGCTGTTACTGAACCCTAAGTTTTGATTATCAATTTTGCAGAGGACTATAACCAATCAAGTAAGTAACCAGACAAGTAATGAAATATACAATAGCAAAACGGTTCTTACTAACCTTCAATATAACAATATTTAAAGTTGTCCTTGATGTCTGGAAGTATTTCCGACATAAAAAAGTTCCTTCTTCTTAAAATGCTTCTTCTTTCAAGCTGCTAATATGATTCACATAACAGCACCAAATAATGAAATGTTTCCTTTTGCCGTCACATCTCTGTTAAAACGTTACCATCTAGCCCATAAACTATTAAATTAAAAAACTTATTTAAATTGTCTTCGAATTTGCCGCTTTTGTAGGCAATCACTTGCAGTCTGCGCGCCCGTGACATATTGACTTTCGTCTGCGCTGCGGTTAACGCCAATGACAGCGCTAACGGGACTACACAGAATTGGCTAATAGCTGCTGGTGAAGCCACTTAATTATGTGTCAAGCACAGCAATGTGCTGCTAATATAATATTCACGCAGCCACACGCAGCCACACGCACATGCTTGTTGCATATTACACACGAACAATCGAACACGTGCGCGTGTGTTGGGTACTCTTTGGCTCTGTTAATATTTTATTACGTTAATATTTCGCTAAATTTGCGTTTTTCCGCTGTGTTTTTGTAATCGCGCGCATATTTCATTAAGCTTTTTGTTTGGCATTTTGCAGAATTTAGCTCGTTTTTGCAAACAGTTTATTTTTTTCACGCATTTATGTTTGTACATAAAATATTTTGTGCGCGTCGCTGGGCTGGCGATACCACAGAAACCGTTATATTTGTGAAAATATGTTTGTATTTGCATCGGAATTGTCAGACGTTAGTTGCCTGCATTTAATGTGCTGCCACACTTGCAACACCAGCAATGGGGCAAATGTTGATGCCCATAATTAAATTGTTTGCTGTGTATTTTTGCTTGCATATGTATGTAGATATGTGCGTATGCGCTTATAAAATATCTTGTTTGCATTTTGTTTTACTTTTTATATTTAATTTTTTTCATTTTCTGTTATTACCACTCTTTGTTAGCATAGAATAATATAAATTAATTTCCATCATTTAAGCTTAATTAATTTCTATAATCGCATATTTTGTTATCGTGCGCAGCTGACAAAAACTAATAAACGACATATTTGTGCATATCAAACGTTTGGCGATGAATGTGATAAATAAATAACTTTTTTGAGTTTTTGTTTTGCACAAAATAGTGGTGATTTCCAGATAATGCGTCTGTATGCAATATCGGCAGTGGTTTACAATTTAAATACATTGGCTGAATAATTAACGTCGTCACCTCCTCACAGGCAGAATAGAATTTAAAGGCATCAGAAAAAGTGGGTCCATTGGAACACTTATCTTAAATAGCTGTTAGGTTTTGGAAAAATGTAAAAATTTAAATTTATTTTCCGAAGCATTTATTATGAAAGTAATAACTGGTGAGGCTTTTGCGGTTTCGGTAGTGGTGTAAAGATTTTAGAAGAAGAAGACTATATAAGGATTGACTAAATCATACCGCTATCATTAGCATAACAATTTTAATGTCATCCTTAAAAATTTGTATTAAAATCTTGGCAACTGCAAAATGTTGTCAAAAATGTCACAATTTCGTCCTTAAGAGCCCAGAAATTAAAGAGTGATCGTAGCTTCATCACTAATCCTTAAAATTTTGACGCTATATGCTCTGAACATTGATTTTAGAATTCTTCCATTGCATGTATTTTTTTTTTATTTAAACCTTTCGAGTTCGGTAATAAATTTTATTATTTTATTAAAAAACTTACCACTGCATTTATATTTTTCAGCTATTTAATTGATACTTCTATAGAAAAAATAATAATTAAATTCCCATGGCAACTGCAGAATAAATTATTTAAGGGAAACTTGTTTAGTATCTTTCTCTAACCGGTAATAATATTTTGGGCTGTTTAAAATTTTTTTATTCAAGAATTTTTTTATAAGTCCTTATTATAAAATATACATATACATAACATATATTAGTTCTTTTTATATTATACTTACAGAAGTAAATAATTACATAACTAAACACATTTGTTGTCGTAACTTACAAATATTATATAATCCAAATTTATCTTCCCTTTTCGAAACGCTACATCACATTGGCCGTGTATCGCGACGACAGCGCACTGTCTGAAGGACCTGAAGATATTTGTACCGGAAGCCGTTATAATGGGCAATGCAGCGACGCTCTCTTGCCAATACGATCTGGGGCAGGTAAGTTAAAATAAACTGTTATATATTTGTAGTGATCATTTGTGTTTGATTTCCACAGATTTGTACAGCTAAATATGTGCACCATACCCCCATAGCAGGTGTGCCTTTCCTTTGCACTTGTAATAATAACATGCCCCTCACGGGCAACAACTATGGCTAAGAGCACTTAAAATTTGTAAACATAACTTGCTTGCTGCCATAAATACTTCCCTCCGAGCAGCGCCGTTGCCATTACTTGTCACTTGACAGTTTCCACTGCGCAGTCTGCTTGAACGCCGCCGTCACCCGCCATTCATTACGTCCGTATTATTTTATTTAGAATGTCTGGCATGCTGTTCACTGTGAGCTTCTCAATTAAATTAATTGCATGATAATTCGTCTCTAATGCCACTTGCCTGCTGGCACATGCTGCCTCGCCGCCAACACTCCTTCACCCCTGCTGCGTATCTATTTGTCCGCTACTTTTCGCGTTTATATACTAACTATTTTTGCCGTTTGCCCTTTCTCAATCTCAATCTCACTCTCTCTCTCTCTCTCTTTCTTTTTACAGGCTGCTCTCTATTCGGTACGCTGGTATTTTGGCACTGAGGAATTCTATCGCTATGTGCCCAAGGAGTCACCGCCCACGCTGGTCTTTCCGGTGTCTGGCATTAATGTCGATGTAAGTCCCAGCAATTCTTCTTAACCACCTTCCTCGTTCCGCCTCTTCTTACAGCGCATCTTCTATGATGCACCGCGTTTGCTATTTCTCTAAACAAAGTATTACTTAACTTTTTTATTAGTTGTATGCCATATTTGTTGTTATAACGCGATGTTTGCGTCGTTGGCAATAAATTTCCATTTTCATGCGGCGACACGTACGGAGCAACATGGTCAATAACACAAAAAACAAGCGAGTATCTGGAAGAAAGTGGCTGTAGTAATTTTCCGGCTTTGCTATTGCATCTGTGTGTGTGTGTGCGTGTGGCAGTGTGTTGTTGTGTCCTCCTGATCACTCTGCGCTCTTGCTTTGTCAGCAATGGAATGTGAAAATAAATCGTTTGTTGTTTTTGGCCACTGGGAGCATCTTTCATTGTTATTATTGTTGTTGATGTGCTTTGGTATGCACCTTGTATGTGACATATTTCTGCGCTGCTGCGCCTTTGCAGCGACCATTAACAGCTCTTGTCAGTTTTGTTGTTGCCATTCAGTGCGCAGCAGCTATTTGTTTCCTCGCAGAAATATGTGCCAAGATTCTGTTTTGATTGTTTTTAATTGCAATTTGCATTCGTTAATTCATAAATTGCTCTAACTTTAAGCGTCTCCATAAATATCACCGGCATGCTATTTTGTGTATCCTGAAATTTTTCTAGGCATCTATGTATATATTTATAAAAATTGATTTTGTCAGTTCGACTGCTCTAAACTTAAAAGAAAGAAAAGATAAGTATAGCGTAGTTGGCCGCTCTCTCCATCACTACACACTACAAAAGATTCTGATTTCAAGATGTTCTGAACAAAATATAATTAATTCTGGGTAGCTCACTAACATACCTCTAAATGTTTATCGCTTATTAAAGGTGTATGAGGCAAAAAACTTGATAGTTCTAATAGGTTATACATCTTTGAAGAAGAAATACCCTTTTGTGAACTCAGTTGGTCTCAACTTACAATATATATACATATAAATAGAATACTCGCTCCACGTAAGTAAAACAAAGAATATTCTGGAAGGAGCCTTACTTTTCAAATGACATTTGTCCACTAATTTTCATGAAAATTTTATATTTTTTTTGTAAAAGTTTCCTACGAAAAAGCCTGTCAAGTGTTTGCTGACAAACTTAAGATTTAATTAATGCGTTACCAGATTTTGAAAAAAAATTTTTTTTTGGCTTAAAGCTCAATTTAGTGTCCTAAAAGCATTATTCAGTTGGAAGAGTAGTGAAAGAAAAATATCCTGTCGTGCTCACTGTAACGACGAAGCTTTTTTAGTCACCTTAAACACGTACAACTTAAAAGTTTTTCACGAAACTTAATTTTTTCAAATCGTTCGACAATGGTACTCGGGGGTAATCAAAAGTATTGGCTTGGAATTTTAATTATAGTTTCACTGTAACATTGTCATCACTCTGTAAGTTTTTTTTGTTATTATTCAAATTTTTTATCTCAGTTCTCATTTTTTCGATCAAAACTTTTACCGTTTTTACAAGTCCACCATTCCGCGAAGAAATTATATAAATTTAAAAACAAACAGCCGTCGTGGAAAGATGTGTTCCGGAAGATTGGCCGCAATTTGTAACAAAATGTCGGTATGAAAATTTTGTATACACTCAAATACATGTTTAATAAATCATAAAAGAAATAAATTGGATTTATTTTTTCTTACTCCCAGAATAAATTAGAAAACTTGAATATTTCTTTATTGCTCTTTTTTTTTTAAATTTGAAATCTGATAACCAGAATAATTAAAAACCTTAAGAAAGAAGTTAAAACTATAAACTATTTATACACGCATAATCTGCAGAAATGTGTTGAATAAGTTGCAGACTTGAATATATTCATTGATAATTTCAGAGAGTAGTTTATTTCTATTTTTGATTTTCTGCGCTAATTTTTTTATTCCAACTGGTGCTTCAGTAGTTGGTGCTAGTGCTTCTACAATCTTGTTGTAATGTTGTAATGTTCTTGGTGGTGGTTGCATGAGTATAGCTGATGGTGAAATTAGTACTGAAGCAAATTCTTGTGTAGTTGTTTCAACCGGTGCTGCTGGTGCGTGTATGTGTTTAGTAGCTGGTGGTGCATATTTTATTTTTGATACATGTATTGGTGTTTGTGTAGTTCCTGGTGCAACTGTTGCAACTGTTGCAGCTGTTGCAACTGTTGCAACTGTTGCAGCTGGTTCTTCTATAATTGTTTGCGTAGCTGTTGGTGAATTTAGTGTTTGTTGTGATTCTATCATTTCTGCTGCTGCAATAAGTATTTGTAGAGATGATCGTCCTGTGATTGTTGTTGGTGCTTGTATAGTAGCTGTTGGTGTTTGTGTAGTTCCTGGTGCAACTGTTGCAGCTGGTTCTTCTATAATTTTTTGCGTAGCTGTTGGTGAATGTAGTGTTTGTTGTGATTCTATCATTTCTGCTGCTGCAATAAGTATTTGTAGAGATGATCGTCCTGTGATTGTTGTTGGTGCTTGTATAGTAACTACAGGTGCATGTGTTTTTATTGCTGATTGTATCGTTTCAGGTCCTGCGATTGCTGCCGCTGCTTCTACAGTAGTTGCCGCAACTGTTGTCTTTGCAGCTTCGGTGGTTGTTGGTGCAACCGTTATTGTTGGTGGTTGAATATCTTTTGAAAGATTCAATGGAATCAAACCGGTCGAGGCGTTAAATTCTTCAACTGTTTTTTGTTGGAATTTCCCTTGGAAATCTTCTACCACATAATAATATATTTTGCTAGCGAAATGTTCGGTATCCTGGGACATCATTTTGCTTGTCTTTGAAGTTTTCAAATCGATCATACAGTCACAAGTTGCAAGTAAAGTCTGATGTCAAACTTCTGCGCAGCCGCTTTTATACAAAAAAAAATGTATGTGATTCGTGACACAAGAGGAGTAGGTACAGAAGTACACCAATGCAGGTACAAGAACTAAGCAAGCGATGTGAATAGCATTGTCCGGGGCACTCCTCTGAATACCGCGTTTTATTTTCCTAAATACACAATTAATTTTACGACTGTGCATAAAAACATACAAATCCCTTTAAGTATGCGATTACAAAAAGACAAAATTTAAATAATGAAGGTCGCGAAAATCCTCAGCAGTCTTTGTCTTTCATTGTCATAAACTCTGATTCCATTGTTTTCATTTCCTTTTAGATATTTTACCACAAACAATGCTTTAGAGGGGATTTCCTTCAAAATATTTTTCAGTTTTGCAGTTCAAAATGCAGGAGTATCTGATTGAATATACCTGCTGTATCTGTATATTAGTAGCGCACTGTTAAATATTTAAATGTTCTATTCACCTTTTTTTATTAAATTAACTCTTAAAATTAACTTTTAAAATTGTGATCACTAGACACGAAGTAGCGAAAGAAAAATTTACAAGTCTGTAAATAATGTAATATGCTATAAGGGGGGTCGAGCCGTTTTTAATAAAACTTTCATCAAAATCCATCTAAAATTTTTTCACCAAGAAGTGTTTCAGGTTAGCAACACATGCTTCTAAATAGTTTAAAGTTGTTTGTCATGCCTTAATTCAGGATTTTCAATGCAATGAATATCTATAAACTTCTTTACCTTCCTCGATTTTTCAAGTTTCTTAGTATGATATTGCCTTCCTCCACCTTTAATTCTCTGGCAATGTGTTTACCAAAATTTTTTACAGTATTTTATATTAAGTAATCGCCTTTTCTCTTTTTGGAGTATATATGTCTACTTAAAAATTTCTTTGAAGACAGTCAACACCAGTGATAAAGAATCTTGATGGAATTTCAGCAGTGCTCCCTATCTTCGCTTATGTAATAATTTAATGTTACTGCGGCTTCAAAATTTTCTACTTTAGTATTTTGTTACAAGGTCTCATAGCTTGCTTGACTAATTTTAGCAACAAAAATGTATTTATCAGATTCATAATTCCTTTTGAAGAATTACAATATCGCATGTCAAATCGTAATTAAGGTGCACAATACACTCATAACTGCACCTCCACGCGTCCGTACAGTAATTATAGCAACTGGAGAATAGTGCTTGCTCTCTCGACTCGACAGTTTCGTTAAACGTTTCATTAGCCCAGTAATAAATGGCAAAAGTGCTAATTATGTCCATTGAACATTTATTGATAAATGTGCGCAGTGAAATGACACAATGAAAGTTCTACAATTACAACAACAACAGCGTTAGCAACTATAATTATCATTAATATAGACAATCACATTAAGAACAGAAGTTAAACAAACAACATTATGCGAAAGCGAAGCAAAAAGTGTACACCAGGATACGCAAATATTTACCTCAGCTGCCGCTTTCCGCGCCACTGGAGTCGTATTTCATTTACAGACACCCCTCCAAATGCACAAGCGAATGCGATGCTTCGCAGCATTGCTCGTATGTTCAGCCGTGGAAATGCAATTCAGAATTCATTCGACCGCTCATAATTGCTTTCTCATTTACAACGGCGAAAACACGAATCTCACTCACTTCCTGCGTTCTCGCGCGAGCAAGTTACATGCTTTTCGTTATTGAAAGTTGTTCGATTCATTCGACAGCGTAGCTGATTGCCATTTGCAACGGTGGGTTGCTGATGTTGTTGTTCGGCAAATAATTTTGTTTTAAAAGAAAAAACAGCAGCAACAAAACGTTCTGCAAGTACGCAAGTAGTTAAAAAAGAAAGAGCAAAGAAAAAAGGATGAGATTTTTATTTTTTTTTTTAAGCAAACAAATATTTGCAGACGTAATGATATGTTTTTCTCGCGCACCATAATGAGCATTTTTTGTGCTGGTAAACTCCTTTTTTTTATTAAATTTGTGCAAAGTTTTGCTTTCTCATTGCCCAGTTGAAAAATTTCTCAGTTGGTGGTCACAAATTGCCTCGATACTGTTGTGGAGTGCTCGTTAATTCTTACGTCCTTGAGTAGCTTAGTTTTTTGTTATGAAAATTCAATTTTGGTGATCCGGACGTAGTGTCGAGACCTTAAGGACAAAGCTAAAATCTTTATGTTAGTTTCGCTGACAATCACTGTGACTGAATTCAATTTGAGACGTTCCAACCATGGGTTCAAGACTCGTCCATTTGACACTATAAGCAGCGATCACATCTCCAATTGTGTGTGAGATTCGGACAATCTTCTCGATATTCCATCAACACGAAATAAAATATGAGATAAGAGGAACTCCAATGTATAAGAAAAATAAGCAAATAGATGAAGAACAGTTATAAAATTAGGCTACTTATCTACAGTACGCGAAGACAATGTGTTCGTAGTCTATAACACGCAAATTTGTTATTATAAAATTCCCCACAGAGACGGGAACATTTTATTTAACTTTTTTTGTCGAACACTGAATGCGTTTAAACGTAATGTTCCGATCTTTTCGACCCTACAAAATTGATATTCATTTCACTAAAATATTTGAATCCGGTATTCATATAATCCTTAAATAACCCTTCGCGAAGGCAGGGGATAATCCGCAACTAATTGCTTCAGCATATGCCCTTCGAAAACTGCTAAGTACTTAATATGTAGAATCGATGTGAAATCTTAAATAAAAAAATTTTTTCACAAGTCGATCTGCCATCGACTAAGTATTTTTAAGTTATCTGGCTCACTTAACCTTAGTATTTTTTGTGTTTAAATAGCCAGAATCGATCAAAAGCAGATTATAAATATTCCACGAACATTTAACATTACATTTGTAGAATGTTTTTTAATATAACAAACAGAAGTGGAACATTTCAATCTTGAAAATTCAGAATCTTCTAAAATTTCTTTGAAAACTGGAGAATAAGAATTTACAACATGTTACGTGATAGCTAAAGATATCCAATACCACATTAGATTTAACTGTATTTTTCGAAAATTTTTCAACGCTTCAACTTCAAAGTGTTTGCCTAACCGATCTCATGATTTTTTAACATTTACGCTACATTACCGTTTAAATATTTAAATATCCTTAAATCTTTAAATCAAAAATCCATGAAATAGCACCCTTTACAATAGCACATCCACTTTCTGCTTGAAAGTTATCCTTTTCGAACCTTTTTTTACAGAACTTTACAAGTAATTAGCATTAATAGAATTCCGCTCTAATTGCATAAACTCACTCATCACGGCTGTACATATGTACATAACGGACTGATATGCACTCAAATAGCTCTAGATTAGCACATACATATGTATGTACATACATACAAACCCGTAAATAAACTCTCTAAGTACTCGTACTATTTACCCTTCCTTTTCTCCTCCCTCGTGATCATACTGATATATAGGATTAAGAATAAAGTAAACTCAATGCTTGAAAGTGGAACAGCAAAATTATCGAAATTTTGTAAAAGCGAAATCGTGTTTTTTCTCCTTATGCAGTTTTCATTGGCATCACACTGTTGCCCGTTTGCTATTTGTATTTGTAATTAACAGCAGCGAATAATAGAAAACGAATTAAAGCTTCGTTCTTTTGCTTCGTAAAAGTAATGAAATATTTTCGAAGAGCATTTGTGCAGAGTTGGAGGATTGGGAGAGCGCCCCAGTTGATTAGCAGCATAATTTACGGTTATTGTAATTGAATAGTTTATGTTGGTGCTTCTATGGCAAAGTGTGTTGTGGAGAACAGAAAAAATTAAATGAAAAAAAAATATTTAAACAAGGGTTAATACTCAATTATACCCACTTCTTTCAATTTCTCAATTATTATTCACTGTATTTGTAATTAGCACGTGCTTTTCTGAGCGCAATTTTTGTTTTTGACAAATTGCTGGATTTTATTTAAATTTAAACAAGCTGATGACGCATGCAAACTAAAACAAATGATATTTGTTGTATTGCTACAAATGCCAACACATTGTATATTTCAAGCGACCTTGAGCCACTTGGTAGTAAGCTAAATGTGCAGTGCAGAATTTTGCCACTTCCCATGCTCATTAAGTAATATTTTTATTATTTATTCGCATACCTGTGCGCATTATGTTGCAAGGGTCATTGTAGTTCAATAGAATAGATGAAAACAGCTGCAGCCCATCGAATAACGCGAACAAAGGCAGGTATGTCTCAACCTTGGATAGCTTCGCAGATTGTGTTAAAAATTGAAAAATACAATTTTTGCGATATATAAAAAAAGATTTAATTCCGTAATAAATACTAAAATTTCATCCTAATAATTTCAACTTGAAAATATCTCATGGAAATAAGATATAACATCCAACTTAAATTTTTTGATTCATATAAATTTTGTCAGACCTGTTTCAATAAGGAATGGCATAAATTCAAAAATAAATTCCGTTAGCAATAGAAATATATTGCTTTCATTCATTAGCTCTTAGAATATCATTTTTAACAGTGAATTAATTTTACAAACCATTTTAATTTCCTATTCTGCAATACAAGTTTCACTAACAGTGTTTGGCGTTATGGTTATATGCTAATACAGCATCAATTAAACTGAATAAAAATCGTATACTTTCTTCGCGAATATTAACCTTGAACCTTCTTAAATTTTCTGTTAAAATTCTTACCAATTACCTTTTAAAATTCTTTGTATTTAAAATTTTAAAAATGGTGGTAAACCTCTTCAAACCCAATTTTAATCATGAGGTTTTTTATCCCGTTTTTATACTTATAATAATAATTAGCTTGACTCAAAATTAACATCTGGCAACTGTTAACTGACAACTCAAAATACCCTCTTCATTAACATTTCGTAGGTGGTAATACCAAAATTGTAATGAATCGTTTATCTTAATAAATTTATTAAATTACATTTTTAAAGAGTTGCCAAACTTAGTCATAAAATATTTTTACCTACAAACTTTCTTAAACTTTGACATTTTGTAGCTTTTCTTTACCTCGTTAATTTTTCACAAAACATTTTTGAACAGAAATTTCTTTTGAGTACTTTCACTTTCACTTCAACAACATTTATTGAAACCTGTTTAAACCCCTCTAGAGAACATTAATTTGAATCACACAAGAGGAATTTACTTTCTAATCATAAGAAGTGGGAGAATAGCAGAGTTAATCTCAATCAATATAATTAATGTTCACTTGTACTTAATTGAACAATTTATTCTTCTCTAATTTGTTCGATTTAAAAATTCTTATCCGAATTTCAAGGCCCACAAACTTAAATAAAAGCAACTTCCTAAATATATATTATAGTATAATAAGCGAAATGGTGAAAGGGATAATAAGTTTTCGTCAATTCACCTTTTAATTGAATTCATTTCTCAAGACAAGATTAAAATTTGACATGGATTTTATTACGTAACTGAATACTTATAGAGTTGTGTTTGACATCCCAGGAAAATGTCATTTCCAATATTGTTTTTAATATTTTTGTTGTGGGTATTAGGAAAATTTTATAATTAATTGATAATAATTAATAATTAATTAATTGTTTGTAATGTAAGTAATATTATATATGGTGGCAAATAAAACACCAAAAATATTAACAAAAAAACACATTTTAATTAATATGGTCCCATTTTTGCTATGCGTGTTTGGTCAATCCCTTATATGCCCCTTAATTAAGTCAATTAACTAATTTTCTACCGTAATTGAGTTAAATTTTCAGTCTCAATTCTCATGCAGTTTTTTTTAATTACTTTGTTATGGAAGTTGTGAAATCTTTGCTGATTCTCGCGTGGCAGCACCGAAATAGTAGGTTATCTATTTTCGGGCAGAATATTTTTTAGCTTTCTCACATTATTTGTCAACATGGAAACGTGAAAATTTTTCTAATCACATTGTCAGCAACTAATCAGTACTTACGTTGAGAATTCTGAAAAAATGAAAATATTTTAATTACAAATCGTAAATTGCGCACAGCTGCAATGGCTACAAATAACTTCATTTAACAGTTTCCATACAAAATAAGTGAATTTTTTTTGAGTTCCCTTAGAGAATACCAGAGCTAATGTTCATTACTCTTAACTATCTGCAGTGCATTCAACTTGCTCCTTGCATTCCTGTTGTACGTAGTCAATTGGTGGAGCAGCTGAAGCGCATTGCAAACTTTTTATCATTGCCTGTTGTAATAGTATGCTTTTTCAGCGATCAAGCTTGTTAAGCCAATGCCAGCCAACCAGCTCAGCGCTCAGCGAAACCTCGACTCGCCACAGAACCACTCGTAGCTTATTAGCGCCAAAGTTTTTCTGCACTTTAGCTTTAATTATGAAATTTTTTTAAGAACAATATTTTGCGCTTTATATTGTGCTACAACACCACCATGAACCCAATCATGGGCACTCAGCGAACCAAGCGTAGAAAGCATATGCTAGGTTTACTCACAATTTGAAGAAATTATAAGAAAATGCAAAGGACATGGCAAAAGGATCAAGGAGACTTATTGAAAATTTTACAGAATTCGTGATTGATTATATAAAGTGAGCAAAGAATGTAAGCGCTGAAAATAGTTGACGGAAAAGGATGTATCCGAACTGGGGTAGGAGATAAGAGGACAAGAAGTGCAGTGAAAAGGGAAGCAAGAGAGTTCAGGGTGAAAAAATTGCGGGACCTTCCGACCGAAAGGGCTTTACTGCTAATGGTGTAATACATATATATGTGCATCCGCACTCCGTCAGGCTGAACGCTGCCATTGGCAATAACGGATGAGGATAATTTAAATTGTCCACATCGTGTGTCGTCATTTCGAGTGCGTAAAGAAAACTACGAAAAAAGTTTAGAGCGAATATATGTATAATGTAAGCAGCAGCAGTAAGAGGAATTCTGCGGAAGTAGCCAAGGATGCAGTTAAGCTACGCTCTGGCCGCTGAATGGCATGAGGAATGCAATAGAGTAGGAGAGGAGCAGAAAATTGGCAGCAAAAGAATTCCGGCACTGTGCATAAAAATGCAGTAATAAAAATAAAATATAGGAGAATAGCAGAAGTAAGTTGTGTTGAGCTGCAGCAGCTATCATTGCCAATTGCGCGAGACGCGCTCAGCCACACTGCATTGATTAATAAAAGCATGTACACCCTGTAGGCAAGCACGTGAAATAAGGCTTCAGTAGACACAATTCTATAAAATGATTCTTTTTTACCTATGTTGGTCCGTTATTCATCAACAAACTCTAAAGGATTATAGTTAACAAAAAATCCCTTTTTATGAAATTTATATTCGGGTTTTACAGCGATTTGAGCCCCTTGGTTTTCCTTCAAATAAATTCCTGTCTTAAGAAAACATCTTTGTTCTAAGCAAATATAATTAAGCTTTAATGTGCTCAGATTAGCGCAATTGGAGCGGCGATAATAAATTTGGCCTAACATTATTCGTCTATATTTTGACTCATCAAACTAATTTTGGGAATTAATGAAGTAGTAGACAACGAAAGCAAAAAGTTTTAAAAAATTTCTTTGTAGGTTTTCCCTACAGGGTATAGAAACATAATTGATGTGTATATAAAGGCGAAGTGAAGTTTGAAAGTTTTTCATTAAAACGGACATTGCTATCAAGCTAGTAATTAAGAATAATCGAAGATGTGGCAAGCATTTGGTGCTTGTGGCAACAGCATAATGTTAGCTATATAATTTTCCGCATATGTGTGCGAGTGTCGGAGTGTGTGGCAGGACAGCCGGGGCAACATCAAGTTTTACGCTCATTGATTTCATTAAAAATGATTAGTAGTGGATGGGGAAGGCAACCACCGCAGCCCCCGCTGTTGGGTCTTCCTGTCCTGTGCCTTTTCAGACCAAATCGGTTGCCAAAGGCTTTGAGGCCGCGGCAATAATGAATGTCCATATTCTACTTCCATTCGCTGTTTAAATACGCAGTAATTTAAAGAAGCTTTATCACAATTAATTGCAGTTAAATAGTGCGCTCTACAAGAGATAACTCATCAGACAACTATACATACATGCATGTGTGTATATATATAAGCTGAGCTCCTGGAGCACCTGCTGCTCCTGACGCTTCCGGGTCATCACAAGTTTTTTCATTGAATGTCGAATAGATGCGTGTGTGTACATATGTTAGAGAATGCACTACAAGTCTTACACACAAGCACACCTATATAAGAAGTGTACATACATACAAGCATATGATAGGTGACAAGCACTTTTAAACGTTTTTTTATGTGCGTGTATTTGTGTGTTTCGTATGTCTGCTGAAACACTTGACTTAAATCTCACTGCTGTCAACGTCACTGTCAGTTACAAATTGCGCGCGTACAAATGTCAAAATGACTGTGTACATGTGTGTTAGTGTATTTTCACTCATATTGTTTCGCTCTTAATGTCTGTATTAATTGTGTTTTTTTGTTTGCTATTTGTGGGATTGAGGTTTATCCATAACATAACTGAAAGAAAACTCTTAAAGTAATTACTTAAAACATGTTTTGACCAGAAATGAAACCCGAAAGGTTCCCGAAAATATGTGGATACAGCAGATTACTCTAACTACCTCTGTAAATACAAAGCGCTGTTATTGAAACCTTGAAGACAAAAAGTCTCACTTTATTTTAATTTTTTCGCAACTCAATAATATTTTTTTTGAGAGAGAGAATGAGTGTTTTTCATCGAAAAATGTTTAAGAATAGAGAAGAGGGTGTTTTTATGCGAAAATGAACCGTGAATCCGTCATCACGATAAGAAGAAGCAGATGTTTTGTCACCTTTCTATGAAATCGTACGCAAAAAATTGTTTTTGATACCTGAGAGCATCCTTTGTGTAACAGAAGAACGTTCTAAATATTTACCTGCGCTGAGGGACAATACACGAAATATGTTTATTTTCTCTCTAAAAAGGCTCTAAAATAATGAATTACCAATGAGAAGGCTGTTTATATAATCAACACGTACGGAGAAAGAACTACGTGGGAGAGAAATACGTGAAAATACCAACTCCAAATTTGATGAGTTTAAATATTCCAAAACATCTACAACAACAATATGCAAGAAAAAATGCAAACCTAAATCTACAATAATTTAATCATTTATTTTTATACTGTTTTTAAGAAGGCAATAGTTCGCATTATCGAATATTCACTGTATATGCTGAACTGCTGTTATAGTGTTGCCAACTGCTGCTGCTGTCAGCGGCTTTCACTGATTTAGCTGCCTTCGGGTCTGTTATTGTTGTTGTGTGTCTACTATGGCTGTCACTGCATTGCCTTCATCCTTACAGATACTAGAAACCAGATGTTGTTGTAAAAGTTGTTGTACTGAAGCGTCACTTTGCCGACTGTTGAGATCAACGGTTTGTTTTTGTTGCTTTCGCTGTCTGTCATGCGACATCAAGTGCATTCAGGCTGTAGCTCGCAACTTCATCGAACACACACGCACATATTTAAATCGCGACAATGGAGAAAAATAAAAGAAATTGAAACTGAGTGAAAAGCAGGAAGAAGAAGCAAAGCACTTAAGTGTTAGTGTGTCTGTGTGTGGGCGAAAGGATTGATAGTATGTAATTGCGAGATATAAGCAAATGTTGTGTATGTGTGGCACTATAATATGGAGAAACTCACTAATGTAAGTGCTTCCTTACACATGTGAGTGCATATTTTTTCCGCTTGCAACGGCAATGAATAACTCACTGCCGACACTTTCTGCGCCTCGCTCTACCTCTTTACACCGCCCCATGCATTTAGCGACAAATTAAAATTTAAAACGAAATTAAGTGACTAACGAAAAATACACACATACACACAGATTGCATATTTAAGTAAGAATGTTCTACAAAATGCACTGAGGGAATAGCGCATCTGCCATTATAGCGGCATTCGGCATAATTAAATTTCGCGCTTTTGCAAAAAAACTTTTCGACAACGAAATAAATCAGAATTATTACTATCACACCAATTCTTTCGTCATATAATATTTTAAATTTTATTTCAAACGGCGATAAATACGGCCGTCAATCAAAATATTTCTCGCAATTATAATGCGGCAATTTCAATAAATTAGAGCTTGGCACTGGAATTTGGAATTTTGTTTGAAATTTTGAAAATGTAGTTAATGGTAGCATGAAGGCAATGTGGCAACCATTTGTCAAAATATTATAACTACTGTACACATCGTTGTAGATATAAATTAGCAAATAATTGACTTAGTGCTGTGAATATATAAATTCATAGCTGTTGCTCAGTAATTAGACGAATTTGAAGCGTAATCGTTGAAATATTTCTCGACGTGCTGTAGGATATATAATTTGAGAATAATTTGCTTAAAATCAATATATTTTAGTAATGTATTATTTCCGTATTTTAAGTAAAGACGGAGAAAAAGAGATTTTCACCTGCGACATTGGCCACTCAAGGTTGTCTCAAGATCAAATGATTGACCACTCGCATTCGACTCTAGATGGCGAGTTTCACACCTGGACTGGGGTTAAGAAAGCAGTACTAGGAACATATTTTCTGCGAAAATTACTCCGACTCTTTCTCATATTAAACATAGGTCCCATGTAAACCACCAGGCAACCGTTCTAAAAGTCCAAAAATTCATTCGAAAATTGAAATATATTTTAATAGTTGAAGAAGTGAAACTAACCAAGAAATTGACTTCTCTTTGTGAATCTTTGGATCTTGGATTGGATCCCATCATTGGAGTGATCGCGATTATTTGCCATAGTAGAATAAACTCTTTTTGCTGCATTTAGCGAACACCTCAGGCTATAAAGCAAAGATATGGGACGAATATCTCCCTTGAGGTCGTCAATGATCCGAAGCTTGCTGGCGAAAAAAAAAATCTGGGGAGTTACATCTGTTGATCTAGGTAGCCAGTGATCTCCTCAGATATCTATGAATTTTTCTGCAGAAACTGAATAATTTGATTCACAATATGGCATAGCGCGCCGTATTGTTGTAGGCCGCAAGGGTCTAGACATTTTTCATACATTTACGACAACCATAGTGAGTCGAAATGTCGAGTGCGGCGACAATACGACTCTTGACGAGCTGTACCGAGTTGCAGTTTTCAAAACATGTCTAACTAACTCGATCGGTTAGTAAATGTCAAATTTATTGAGTATTTACAATCCGAAACAGAAAATGATACTCCCTGTGATGTTAATAGTTTCCTAATAGCCTCAGCTAAAGTAGGACAAATGCAAGAGAGCACGCCTTTGCGCCTTGCACGAGAGGCATTAAAATATCATACTAAATTTCAATTAAGAAGAAATATACAATACACAATCTTTTTGAAAAACGTTGATTTATTAAACTTGAGATCTATAAAAATATGGGATATGGATATGGGAGTTATTCGAAGCCGAGCAAAGTATCCCTAGGCGTAAAACCAATACCACCTATGTACATATATATGTACGTGTATGTTTAATCCGAAATTTAATCCATTTACAAAAAAAAATATATATATATATGTATACATATGTACAGAAGTATAAATAAGTAAGTGATGAAGTAAGTTCAAGCGTAAGACTTTGTGTCGTCTGTCGTTCCTATTATACAATATGCGTTGCTGTTGTTGATTTAACGGTTACAAGTTTTAGAACGCGCTTTGGTTGATCCACACGCATCATCCACGATGGGAAGCAAAGCAAAATGTCCAACGTTTTTTTCATAAATTAAATTAAACCAAAAGCGTAAATAAATTAAAATGTAAACTCAACTGAAATGGAAAAAAGGCAAGCAGGAGAGAGTACAAATGCGAACTTATCTAAAACAGACACAATACCAGTGAGCGACGCATAGCGTGCTTCCTGCGCACAAACTTCCTTCGCTACAATTGTTTTTGCTCCTCATATATTTATATTTTGTTGCTGTTGTTGTTGTTTGTAGTTGTTGGTTTTTATTATAGTTAGCAAAGTTGTTGACATCGCCGGATGTGGCTGGAATTTTGCATTAAGTGGAAACTGCGCTCCGCTGCCGGCGTTTAGCAGCGTTGCGCAGCAGCAAGTCTGAGGCAAGTTGCAGCCAAGCGTACACCACTTGGCGTTGAGCGTATAAGTGTGCTTGTATGCATCACACATGCGAAGTAAAATGTTGCCACTTAGGGTGTGTGCGAAACTTTTAGTTTTTCAGTTAAAAGCAGGGTTGTTGCTTTTGTTGCCACTGCCGCCGCATTTGTTTAGCTCGTGTGGTTGGTAATTGTTGATACAATAAAAGCAACAACAACATGGCAGTAAGCAAACTGTTGGTGGCTTCCTCAAGCGCCAACCAAGCCGCCAAAGTCAAATGTCTACAAATGCCATTTAGCATTCTGAAATTATGTTGGCTCGCCTCTGATTTGTGCATGTGTGCGTGCGCACTGTACGCGAACGTGTGCCACTTGCGTGTTTGCGTGTTTGCGTGATGTGTGGCGTTGCCCTCCCGCAAGCGATGTCATCCTGCCCGGCACAATTTTACGTTCCTCGTGATACTTGTTATTATTTCTTTTTTCTTTTTTTTATGTAAATAATGAATGCGAATTTAAAATGCATTCCAATTAATTCTTTCAGCTCGTGGTTGTCGCACTTCCTTCACTTCCTTCCTGTCTAAGTTTGAAATGCAAAATGTTATGCGCCCCTGACTTCCATTAGAAAATTAAAAATTCACTAGCAGCACAACGCGTAATTCAGTTCATATGGAGTGCTGTAAAGGATTAAATGAGAATTTTTCATACTGACCGCGATAGTGATACAAGAGTAATTGGAGTACATGCTAGTCACTCAGTGCGTCGGCTGTTTGATTCCGCACAAAACACAGACATTTTATTTTGGGTATTTGGGTCCATTATCTCCTTCCTAGAAATATTTTCGAAGCAAAGACATAGCTCCTTAAGTCTCTTTACATTTTGTCAGATTTTAGATGAGTGACGCGATGCTAATTTGGCAATTAGATAGTGCTTTATCAGGTTATATAGTAGAAAGAAAAATTTTCTTATTAGTCGATAGCCCCTAAAGTATCTGTCATATATAAATATAATATATATAATTAAAAATTACCGTGAACTTTCATATGCAACACCTTCACCAAAGTGCTAACAAGCCCAAGTTGGGTCATACTTAAAGAAATCTGTACTATCTGAACTTTGTTTTAAGCGGAATTTAAGTAGTTTAAGGAGTTGTAATTTGAAATTAGTAAACATCAAATTCTACTCTACTTCCACTAAATTTCTGCATAACTCTACTATCGGTTCATCGGTGCACTTCGTTACAAGGAAATCAAATTATATAAAAAATTCGAAGTAATCGTTCCCTTAATTGATTTATTGGGCATTTTTTTATGTTAATCTCGTTGTACGATATATCAATTCGGCGTAGAATCGATCCTACGGAACGCCTGAATTCGAGTCATAACCATGTCATTATTTGGTAAAACTTAACATCTGAAATATGAACATAGGTTAATCGAAATTTCTAACGGGTTCCGTTAATTTTGGGGATGTGCGGAATAATAAAATGTTTTAACCTTAAGGAGTAGTACATAAAAATACAAATTCCTATGTACATTGACGTTTAGTAAATTTGGTGAATTTTTCATTATTTTTTGTTTTGAATGTGATTTTTTAATCAAAATGGCAACACTGTGAAGTGAAACACATGTCATCGAAGCTGTAGTATTAATTTAGCCTATTTGTCTGCTAGTCTTATCATCCCCAATCTATAAATATGTTCTTGGTATTCCAAGGGACCCTAATGCTAACAGGTAGTTCTTTGGTCTGAATTGTTTATTTTACGTAATGAATTTGTGATGCAAATCTGAATATAGATGTTGAGGAGTATGTTTGTTTTTGGTTATATAGAGAATTGTATGTACGAACTTTTCCCGTGATCTTTTCTCAAAATTTCATGCAAATTGGTTGTTTTCGTTTGTATTCCCTCAATATCGATACCTTCTGTTAGGCTCCGTCAGAAGTTAGTACCTCTCTACCCCTTTCTTAAGGCCCTTTTTTGTCTTAATTCAGCTGAGAGGATCATTCCCATAAAGTAGGCATGGTTTTTTCTGAATACCGCTGGACTCATTTGCTAATTATTTTCTTTAAAAAAAAACTTTCGCTTTGTGAATTTTAAATGGGCTCTAGACTAGATAAAATTTAGTGTGAGCTGGCATAATCATATTTCTAATACGAATTACCCTCCGCTTTACTATTTAAAATAATTTCAGGTTTTCAAACAGAGCACTTCATTCATAAACTGAATACATATAAATAGTGTTCTAAATCATACACATAACACACACTCATACATCTATACAGTATACTAAATACAAGAGAGAAATTCTTCAGAGCATTTCCGAAAACCAGTTCCGTTCAAATTATAATTTTACACTTTACAAACTCAAAGTTTTCAACAATAAAAATTTCCGGCTTTTCCATAATTGTGTGTGAGTGCATAAGGGTATATGTATGTATATGTGTGCGTTTCTGCATACGGAAAATATATACACACACATTTAAAATTGCAATGCTTCGTTGGTGATCACCGCACCACAACCACACAGGAAACCTCTCATTGAATAAACTCGTGGTTGGTTGTCTCCTTTGCATCACACACACACACACACATATACACTCGCAATCACATATCCTCTTCCCTCACCCGACCAACCTCACCCGCTTCTTTGCGCACCAGCGCCACACTGTGTGCACTATATCAGTGGCCATTTGGCAAATCCTGGCCAACGCTGGAGCTGGCGGAAACTTTCGACGACATAATGTGGCACAGTTAGGCCGGCAAGAGCAAAGCGCCAGCGTATATATCAACTCTAGCGCCAGCAATATACACACACATATGCATATGAGAACTGTGGCAACACACAGGCTCCGATTTATGTCGCTGTGTCTGTATGTGTGCGTCCATTGCAGATAGGATGTATTGTGGTGCGGTACTGTATTGCAATAATTCATAAAGTGTTGCATGCAGCAAGCAGCAGTAGTTGCAAGTGGACTTTTGAGTGTTGCATGGACTTTGCAGCACTGGGAGTGGCGTTGGCAAACGAAGCGCGACGACGCGCTGTTGCTGAATATCTGCAACCGAAATTAAAATTGCGCTGCCACGCACATATATGAACACTCATATGTATATGTGTGTATATGCACACACTAACATATGTATAGTTAATTGTTCATTGCACGTTGCAAGTTACTCGCTGGCCGTTGCCAGTTTGCAATTCGCTCATAACTCATTGTTTGCCATTTCGTTGTTGCATACACATGCATACACATATAGTTATGGCTGTCAGTGTGTGTTATTGCTGAAAATGTCGCACACATACACATACGCGCGCACATTAATTGGTAAATTTGCAGTTTCACTTTCGTTGTTCTCGTTGCGCCACTAAATTCGCCCTTGTTGTCTTTGTTTTTATACCCGGCCGCTGTTCCAGGACCTAGTCAAGAAGATAATCTATAGTCTTGACTAAACCACGCCAGTTCGTCTTCTGGATCGCCCCTTTAAATTTGTTGTTGCATTCCCCGATAAATTTTGAGGAAATGTTGTTGAGATTATAGTTCCCCGCTAGGGTCCTCGAACAACATCATCCACCCAATTCGGCTTTTAATTCGATGAGATACGCCCATGGTGTTGCTGAGCTTTTTGACCGTTAGAGACTCGCAGAGATTTTTTGAGTACATGGCTTCTATCATATATGCAGTCGGTTCCATTCGAACTTAGGTATTCCATACCTGTGGCTCTTGCACTTTTTACCGTTATACTCGCACTGCTGCGATTGTTAATAATCTAGTCGCTCTGGCAGCGCTGCAGTTAAGTTATTACTTCATAAAACCGGAATCACCGAAAGAGTAACAACAACAAACACCAACACCAGCACTAACACCAACACCCACGGCAGTAGAAGCTTCAACACAATTCACAACAACAACACCACAAGCATAGTCAGCGTTAGTATCAACGACAATACGGACAACAAAAAAAAAAAAACCACTTCAGTATCACATGTGAGCGACAATAATAAGTAAAACAGCGACGAGTATGACAACAACAACAACACGAGCAGCAACAGTGCACCTTCACTCAATGCTCGTTGCGCCGGTTTCAAATGTTGCCAATTTGCTGTTATGGTTTTTTGCAATACTTTTTTAATTATTTTATGTATGCAAGCAAACTTGTTGTTGTATTTTTTATTCACCCCTTTTCTGGAATTTTGTATCCTTCGGTGAGTAGTTTTTTGCGTGTTTTCCATTGCTTACACTGCAACTGTAAATTAAAGCTTAGAAATGTGGCACACAATAATTCTGGTTTTTGCAACTTTATTACAGTTATATTTATTTATTTTAGTTTTGGGCGTTTCGCTATTGTGGCTGATGACGTCGAAATGTTGGCATTTACAGATTTGTGAGTTAATTTCGACACAAAATTAGGCCAATGATAATCTGAGGGGGAAAATACTACGAGGATACACCATTACACATATACATACGTTCACAGCACGTTCACAACGTTTTTATATGTCCAAACATTGCTGACGCTAATTTGTATTTGTAAATAGAACTAAAATTTATTGCTTTTAAGGCAGCTAATGAAACTGCACTTTTTCATTTTTATTCAAAATAATTACCGTTCCAAATATTCTGGTAGAAATTAGTACTCGGAATCGGCTGATAGCCAGTCCAAATATTTCCTTCATTTAAGAAAAATTATTTCCAAAGAAAAAAGACATCCATATAAACCGTACATATGTTTAAAATTAATTAGTGAATATGTCTACTGTTATCTTAAGCTTGGCTTAGTCAACTTATGCTTAATTTATTATCGATTAGTTTGATAACTTCACTTTGCGACAATCCTTATAATTATATTTCGTAGCTCCAAAGGTTTTTCTTCGATAAAGAAATATAAAGTATTTGTAATCCTTTGATACTTCTTGAGGCGGATATCGTCATATTACGTCACTTTTAACATTTCCAAGGCTTACAATGAAACTTGGTTCCATCCCAAAATTTTCCAGCGCAACAAAAAGATTACATTTCACGGAGCTTTATCCCAAGCCTTATTTAATTTAGATAGTTGTCACGTGCTGATGCTAATAGATGCTGATAGATGCTGCGGCTAATCAGCGTTCTATACAAAAATATATATTTCACCTTGACTTTGAAATTTTCAGTTCTTAATAATCAAGTTGAGAAGCGCAAAAGCAAAAAATTAAATATTATTAGAAAAATATAAAATATGAAATAAGCAAAAATATATGCTCTGATTAGACAAACAAGTGTGATTAGCGGAAATAGAGCAAACTAACTCAGTATCAAATTCTAAAATAAATTATTAAACGAACAATAAAAAAAATAAAAAAAAAAATAAAAAAACGCTTGAGCACACATAAATTTATTAAATTTTCAAATAATGAATCATTTGCATGTTAACAGCAGCTAGTAGGCAGCAGGCAGCACCAGCAGCTGAATAACCTCAACCGCTGCTGACAACTTCGACAAACGGACGGCAGGAGCGCCAAAGCACAAATTGCTTATCAGCCAAGCAGTTGTCAATACGACAAACACATACATATACGCACAAGAGTGAATTTGAATACCGGCTTGATGCAGCAAACTAATCTCCCAGCCCTTTGGCTCATCGGTTGTGCCCTACAGTTGTAATTCAATAATGTAAATTACCAAGATTTTTTTCCGGCCACTGGCTTTGCGGATTTCACTAATTTTACTTTACTGACCACGACAATGATAATTAGTTTGAGCTTATCAGGCACACACACCCATACAATATATTTTTTAAATCTATTTTTGATTGCATATTTCACAAGTTTTACCATTCACATCCATATGTCAAATTAAAATCGACGAAATTTAATCAGCGCACACATTTGCAATTTCAATAGTGCACACATACGCACATACGTACATGTGCATGTGTGTATGGTATGTAATTAAGTCATGTGCAAATGGAAAATGCAATGAAATTGAATGCAGTCATCGGTTGTGGTTGGCCGCAGTGAAGTTCTACTAAAGATTTATTCCATGCCCAAAGTAATAATTTGCATTAAGCTCTCTGTGTGGTTTTGTGTTAATGTGTGGGTGTTTGTGTGTAACAACCTTATCTCGTGATATGAGAACTAGACCTTCAGTAACTAGTAGCAGACTACGAGAAAAAGTAATAATGTTCTGCTAGCGGTTCTCTTTTCCTTCATATAAAAATTATTGACAGCAAATACATCAAGAGTACCTTTAAATCCGTTTATATAAAATACTGGCAAACGCTCGCACCCGGCTGAATTCGGGTGTAACCGAACATTTAAAACTCTCGCAATTTGCAAGTATTAAGGGCGGGAAAGTGCTTTCAGGCAAAACTTTGTGTCAAAATATGCTACATAAGAATACAAAAATCATTATCCGATGAAATTTTGAAAGGACTACTATCATATTTGGTACCACATTAACTTTTACTATAGATCATATATTCATAAAGTCAATCTTATTAAATCTTAAACTAAGACATATAATCTATATTCTTGATTTAGTGCTGTGGCAAGTTACAACAGTCAAAATTTTTATTACCGGATGACGTAATATTAATCGGGATATTATCATTTAGTTTTGTGGCCACATCTTCTATTGAGATATATGCGATATATCATATAAACTCAATAAAAAGAACTAAAGTGACAATATATTATATATGAATAAGAAGTCAAACCAGCGGAACGTGAATAATTATATTAGAGGTATGGGATTTAGACCAAGATCTAGACCGATTTCATTTATATTCAGCGCTAAACCATATTATGGTTAAGAAAACCCTTATTTCCTTTAAAATATCACTCATATTGATTTATATAAATGGTTTAAGGTCAGATGGAAAAGGATCGGAAATCACCATATCGGGTACATTGGGGTTAGGGAAAGGTTTGAATGGATAACATTTACTTTTGGCATCTAACTGAAGTATGCTCGAAAACATATTTCCATTCAATATTGATTAACTCAAAATGTGACATTCAGCATACTGTCCACCAGAATAACGGAAATCATCTTTTGTAGTTTATGGGGCAGGCTTACTGCTTGAACCAATTTCACCCATTTTTGTCACCAAACTACAGTATATTCAAGGCGTTAACTAATTTTGTTAAGATATCTTACATATTGCCAGGTGTACACGGTTTAAAGTCAACCGAGATTAGCAAAACTCTAGTATTAGGTATAAGACGATTAGGGGGAGTATTGGCCCGATCTTATAAAATGTTGACACAAGAACACACTATTATCAAGAAAAAATACTGCTTGAATTTCATTAAGATATTCAAAGACTGACCAATATTTTCAGTATGAAGTCCGCCATATGCACTGAAGTCCATATATTGGATATCTGGGGGTTTTAAAAGTTATATTTCGATTTCGACAATTTTTACACATGAGATGGCACACCCTGAATGTACTACTTGCTCAAAGTTTTATTCAAATAAATGAATTGGTTCTTGATTAATATACTGTGAAGAGAAAGAGTCAGATGAAACTTAAAATTGAGAAGTAGGCGTAGTTGGATTCCGATTTCGACCATTTTTACCACGTAATATGAGGACGCAAATGAACGGTGCCCCTCCTATTGTCCAAATTTTGTAAGATTTACTGTTAGATTTAATGCTGCTGACGTGTTTCTTCATCGAGTTAACCCAATTTTAGTATTTTTCAATTTAAGCGTTATATGGGGCCTATCAATCGATTTCACTCATTTTGCGAGTGTATGAGGAGGTGCTAGAAAGACTTGTCTCGAACAATTTGGTTTATAGCTGTGTGGTATGTACATTAAACCCATTGGGTGGCGGAGCCATACCCACTTTTTAAAATGTTTCTAACCGCAGATACCCCTACCTACTAGGGTATCCTCTACCAACTACACGTTTGTAACTCAATTAATTAATTAATTTTTACTCAAATTATAGTATCACGGACGGACGGACAAACAGACAGACAGTCACCCGAAATTCAACTCATCTCGCCAACCTGATCATTTACACATATATAACTATATATAAAAATCTATACTATATATATAGTATACTATCTCGATTAGTTTTAGATGTTACAAACAACCGTGAGGTGAACCAAACTATTATACTCTGTTGTGACATGTTGCCAAAAGTATAAATTTCTCCAAAGTGGTTTCCAAATAGTAGAACTTAGTCAGATGGTTATTACTGTGCACGTTGTTGCTCTAGAGAAAAACAATTTTACTAAGTTGTTTAACTTACCGATTCTCTAAAGTGGTTTATTTCAGTTTTACGATTTAGGATCTTTATAGAAGCAAGCGTTTCCGCATCTTACAATGTACTTAACTGCAAATAGCCGATCCATGAACATCGGGAATAAGATATTTCGTATATATTTCCCATATATTATATCGGTCATATGGCAACCCCTCAAACAGATATTTATTTTTCCAACACTCTCTTGCAATTTACGTCCATTACCGATAAATTAATTAATCGTTATCTTTTTAAAATATATGTGTGTGTAAATGGAAACTATTGTATTTTGAGCGTTCAAATATAAGACATTGAGGAAAAACACCCAACAAAGACATTATTAATTTAAATTTCAACTCAATTAAGCTCAGCAGAAAATTGGCAAATATCAACAACTAGCAGGCATAAAATTTTCAACTTTCAGTTGTTTTTATTATAGTACACATTCACAAGCTGATCATAAAAGCTCTTTGAGCCGGCATTATGAAGTTCCTACGCCTTTGTTGTCCTTGCAGTAAAGTTGATGAAGCAGAAGCCGAAAGTGTCGAGCGGAAAGGCGAGTTGTATGGGGATGGCAAATTCGCTCGAAGCAAAGTTCAGTGTTACAGAACATTAATAACACTATTATTGTAAAATTATTATTGTTATTATTATTGCAGTATTGCCTTGCTTATAACAACAACCATTGTTGCTGTTACTTGTGGGCCGTTGCAGTTGCAACACCTTTGCAAATTTAAATTTTATAATTAACAAGCTACAGTTCTTTAGGTCAACGTACGTCATTAATATTAATTAATATTATGCCCCTTAAGGACTTATGAGTAATTTATTCAATTGGAGAGTGTATTTCTAGTAATTTTGACATTTCATGTATATGCATATATAGATAGTGAGAAGTAAAGCTCTGAAAAAGACAATAAATAGCCCACTGAAAATATGGGTGAGTTTGAATAATCAAAAGACTATGCATATATCGGAAAGGTAATTTGGAAATTGATTTGACTTTCCGCTGGGCCACATTCGCCTAGTTTCAAGCCATCCCCAGAAGTCAGAAAAAGTTGGTTTAGGTTACCGATCGTTTACCTTCTTTGACTCTCACTTAAGCAGCATGAACTATGTTCTCTAAGTAACGTTGAATTGCATTGCAAACTCGAGTTTATCGGCCATTTTGATGTTTTGCATTAAACACTTCTCAAAAATATACAGTTTACTAAGGAGAAAGGTTTCTTTAACTCATTTTTTCACTTGTGTTTGTACAGAAATATAACCATACTTTCCAATAATTCTAAAGAGTTTCTAAAACACTCCACTATGGCACCTATTATTCAAATACACAAAACCTTAAACTTGAGTCTGAGGTTCAGTTTCACAGGAGTATAACATTCTTTGAAATCTCTTATAAATCACTGTTCATATCTTTTAACACTTTCGAGGCTACCGTCAGCTTTATAAGCTCCCCCACCATCTTATATCGTTCTCTATATCGTTTTTGCTTATCAAATTCGTCTCGCCAAAATTCAACTTAACTGATTCTTTTCAAGCACAACGATTTTAAAATCGAAAATTTTAACTCACCGACCTAGTTGATTGACTTTGAAAATTCTAAAACCGACTGGGTGAAAATTTTCAACAACTTTCATTAAACTATTTTTTTCTTTTTTCAAATATCCAAAAGATGAAAAGTTTGTCATGCCTAAATAATTAACTTACTCGCGGTACACTCTCACTCTTTCCAGCTCACAAACTCAGACGCCACTTCGGTGACGCTGAAGGGTGTCAACCGCGAACTAACCGGCAACTACCAATGTGAAGTGTCCGAAGATGAGCCGCTCTTCCACACCGACATACGTGCTGCACACATGCAGGTCATCGAACTGCCCAAAGATGAGCCGGTCATGCAAGTGGATAAGAAGGTCATCACAATGAATGACAACTTCAAAGCTGTCTGCACTGTAGGGTCGTCATATCCGCCAGCGAACATAACATGGTACATCAATGGACGCAAGGTGAGTTTCAGACATCGCGAAATTAGTTGGAATTCGAACATTATCAGTTTAAAATACAACCATATATGTCAACATATTTGTCAAGTTAATATTTATATAAATGTCTCTTTTTTCCACACTCTCCCTCAACACTCCACAGATCTACAAAACACCCTTCCAGCGCATCAATCACGTCGCATTCGAAGGTTCTTCTACATACTCCTCGCTTGAAATCTACCCACACAGCCAGGTGCTGCAAGGCTTCTTCCAGACGGTGCCCAAGTACCAGCCGACAAATATATTGCTGCTTTGCGAGGTCTCCATACTGCATGTATTCCATAAGAACGTGCAACAACGCCTGCAGCTGAGCATAACGCCGCCCACCACCATCTCGCCCAATCTGCTCGGCCTGGAGGGTTCGAAGCGCATCAATGGCGATCCAGACAACTCGGCGCTCACAGGCGGCGGCGACAGCAGTCACAACAGCAGGAGAATAGGGGGCGTGTTCGTGATCGTCTTTATGGCGTTCGTTGCTTTGTTGGCGGTGGGCGTGTGTCATGACGCTACAATGGGCGTGCTTGCCGATGATACCATGCCGCCGCTTGCAACTCGGTCTGCTATAGCGGGCACATTGTCGAAGGAAAAGGCGATTGTTGTTGCGACGTCAACGTCGTTGGCGCCAAGTGTGGCAGCTGAGCAGAAAACTATGCGCCAGCTGTGACCTCAATGCAGCGTATAAATTGGTGATAACCTCAGTCATGGCAAACAAAATGCAACAACTACAAAGTAAATAAATAACGGTAGTTGCATTAGGGTTGCAGCAGCGAGAGCAAAACCGACAAATACAGAAATGGCAGCAGCAGCAGCAGCAGCAGCAAGCGTTATGAAGGCCTAACACGGCATGCAAACTATAACGGTAGAGAAATGTTAATTTAATGCAACAACTATACAACAATAAAACACACACACCAAAACCAAATCAAAACGACAAACAATGGAAATTGGTTTTACACACGAAATTCAAAAAACAAATTCAATTGCAAAGTAATTTAATCTAATATTAAGCATAAAAAACACAGCAAATGTAGCAAAGCAAAAACAAATTATGCAAAAACGTCTGGTATAAATAAAAAATTAAAAAATAAAATAAAGAAGTAGTAAAGTAAATAGTGAAAAATAAGTATAACGAAATTAATTTAAACATTTGATGACTACAATAAACATAAAACGCTGCAACAACAAAAACAACAACAGCGGTGTGTATAAAGTCTAAGCCCGAGGAGAAGCCATAGTAAATAATAGCAAACAAATGAACATATAAATATAAATATAAAATAATTAAATGTAAATTAAGTTTATAAGCAACAAAAACAAAAAACACAGCAAACTATGTGTAAAATAGAAAAAAAAACGAGTTACGAAATGAAAAATCAAAAGACATTGAAAAGAATCAATTTTAGATGTGTTAGTATGTAAGTCTTGGCATAATTGGCGAAAACCAGCATCTTCGCTGACTACAGTTACTGCAATTACACAATGGCGCTATCCAGGCTTTTTGTATGTTTGTACAAGTGTATGTGTGCGTGTAATTTATGGAGCATTAAAATCGAAACTTTCAAGCACATAGTTATAGTAGTTGTAAGGCTTTCGAAAACCGCAAAATGTTGCTGCAAAATAAATTCCGGCTGAAAGGGCGCATATTTACACAGCAAATTGAAAATGTTGATGGGCGACATTGAGTAAGGCAAGAAATCAAAATTTCTTTTAAGTCAAAATTAAAACTACTATGGTATATTTCTGATTTATTTTATTTGAATTTTATTTATTTACTTCAGCTCACCTGCCCCATATAATTTCTATAATTCTTTTTATAACTAACTTGATAAATTGGTTATTTCTCTATGTTTATTCTCAACAACTAAACTCAATTAAAACTAAAAGGGAGTTAGGCATTTAGAAGAAGGCATAACCAAGTGTATTCTCTATTTTGAGAACAGAAATGAGCTGAAGCGTACAATAACATGATTTCTCTCACGGTATATAAGTAGAAAAGCTTGCTGTTAATTGGAGAGTTTTGACCAATGCCATCACATTTAGCTCGATATTTACTGAAAAACCAGTGTATATGGGGCCAAATTGCTTTCAAAACTACTACCTGGCTGTTCATTCGATTTTAGAATCATTTGTACATAATTGCTCATATAATTATAATTGAGATTTTACATATACAATTAAGTCTTCATTTTTAGTGTGATCCTTAAATGTAAAATAAATATGTTTACATACGATTTTCCAAACCTATTCCTGTATAAGTTTCGAGCATAATTTAAGGCAGTAAAATCCTCGAATTACAGAATGATGAAGTGAGAGAGTGTTTAGTACTTATCGCCTGGGTTCTCCATTGAAAATATTATATATATTTACACACAAAATTAATAACCTTTTGCTTAAGTTTCTTATATTTGGAATCAAAATATTCGACAGAATAGAAAGAGTATATTTTTCCGAAATTGAGTTTAAACCTTCAAGCCGTTAGTTCCGATTTTGGTTTCGTTTATGTCGTTTTGTTTGTGTTTGTGTGTTTGCAAGAAGCCCAGTATTCTCTGGGAGCTGATGAATTTTTCTATCATCGCATTTTTCCTCAATTAAGCTTGAAAATACTGGTGTTCTGGTATTGATATAGTACTGACCTTGATAATTTGGCAATTATCTTATACCCATTTTTTTTGCATGCCTTTGAAGAGCTTGCCGGTTTTCAGTGCGAGAAAATGTTTCGCATTTAGATGCATATACACAATTTTTAATATGAGATCAACTTCAATGTGATCCCTCGGAGAAATTAATATTGTTCTGAGATTGGCAACCAGTATTTCTAACTTGCTTCTTAAACATCTAACCTACCCTCACTCTTATGAATACTTAAGTTTTGTTTTTTGTTGCTTTTATAGAACACCTCTTTAAAGTTAATTACTTATATATTTTGCTTCATTAATATTATATTTTTGTTGAAAACTCTTTAAAAAAATAACAACAAAAATTTTAAACACATTGTCGCCGAACTCACTAAACCTAGCAAGCAATTAAACAAGTCAACTACACTTAACTATACATATTTAATAAAAATTGACATAAAAATACATGCATATATACTTACAACAAATATCTCGGAATAAATCAAATTTATAAGAAATGACTTTAGAATTTCCCATGTGTGACTAACTCAAATCAAAAATGGAAAATCAAAAAAAAAAGTCAAAATAATGTTTTCATGCCAAAATAAGCTAAACAACAACAACAATACTTATCTCATATACGAGTGCATATACCATAAACTACAATGTGACTAAACCAATACTAATTTTACGCTCTATTTTGGACATGTAAATGTATAATATAAATTAAGCCTTTACAAATACACACACATACACATAAACTATTTGTAATACATAAAATATACATTGAATATAATACAAGTAAATACGTAGGCTTAGCTCACGCATACATACGAAGAAAATAATACACGAGTGTATGTATTATAAATATTATATAATATAAATAATGCAAATGGCCCACTACTATATAAGTATTTAAGTAAACTAAAATATCTATAAATTGTTTGCACAATAACTAAAAAGCGGCGACTAAAACTTGTTAGATATGTAGAAGTAAAAACAAAAAAAAAATTTTGAATAAAATATGATATAAAGGAATAATCGTTTAGCCAAATTTTATATTAATTTAATTAGCCTTTTGACCTTTGTACATAAAAAAACGGATGACCCCAAATTGTTTGTTTTTTGTTATATACATCCGTTGTTTGGCCTCGTTTTAAATATTGTTTAGCATTCAGTAGTGTGATATATGAACTAATATAATTTTAATTAATTTGAAAATGAAAAATGAAAATTAGGTGTGGAAAGTTATTATAAATTCATTTCATTTAATAGGTGAAAATGCACCGGAAGCGTTACTCATGTCAGAAAAATACTTAGTGAGGCCTTGAGCCCCAAAGAGTTGTTAGTGCAAAAAATGGATAAATGAGTAGTGAGAAATAATCTCGATATTATAATAATTAAATATTATAGTTCTTATAAATGCTATTTTTTATAGAAATGTTTTTTGAGTTTTATTCACATTTTTAATCAGATCTTCAAAGACCAGATCTTCAAAAAAATCAGTTAAAATTTTAAAATATACCTCTTTATGACGTGTTCCTATAGCTAATTGTGCCATCTTTTTTTCATTTTGAATTAATTAAAAATCCTTTGAAAATTTCGGGACATCGATTAGCCAATCTGAGTGAATCTGATGAATGGTGCTGAATGATGCAATAGTGAGTGATCTACTCGAAGATTCGTATATATATTACTTTAAACGCTACCAAGGAAATCAATGTGAATTGTGAATGAAAATGGTTTTGCATTCATCTGATAAATTCCAATGATATGAATAAATATTGCCCTCTGGTATATTTGGAAATAGCCATACTTCGTCTACAGAAACCAATCCTTATTGGCCTCGTACAACAAAATCTTTACAAAAATTTCATTGCTTGTTTCACGATCGAATTATTTTCGACTTATTGATCTAAGTTTTATGTGTACTCACCTTCAACAAAATTTTGTCAAAATATTTAAAAAGTCTAGAAAATTGTATTACTGATTTTTGGGTCAAAGTTTCCATTTTTGATTTTAATGCGTTCCAAAAGTTTGCGCTATGAGCTTTGTCTATAGCTTTTAATTGAAAAGTTAAATTTTTTTTTATATTTTATGGGTGAGTAATTGTATTCTTGAGAAAATGTTTAAGGTACTGTGCTTTTTTAATATATTAATTTATTTACATAGCATTTATTTACTTAGCAATATACATATAGTAAATACATATAGAAAACATAAGTCAGCTCGCTTTTATATATTGTACTATATATATAAATAATTCGATAGTATTAATAAATACATTATGTATATAAACAAACAATGCTATAGAATTTTCAACACTCAAATATACATTAACTCGTAAAGGAACTTTCACACTGAGAAAAGTAAACTTGACCCATTGTTGCAGCTCAATTAAAATTTATAAAAACAATTCACAGCAAATACGAAAAATATATGAAAAATAAGAAAAATGAGAACAAAGAAAATGGAATAAATAGTAAATGAAATTATTTTGTAAAAAAATATTTTTTGTTAAAAGCATATATTTATTCTGATGCTTTGTACGTCGGAGAAGTGCTCTAAACTAAAAACAACAAATACTAAACAAAAAGGCAAAAAATAAAACTAAAAACGAAAATACCAATGGAAAATAAAATTTATAGAAGAAATAAAAACAATTATAAAATTTCAAGTTAAAGAAATCAAAAATCAACAGAAGCTGGTGAAAAGAAAAACAAAATATGATACAATAAAATTTTAGTTGAATTAATGTTAGTAGATTAGTAATTGTAAAAGTAAACTATAAATGAAAAAACTAGTAAAAAAAATTAATTTGAAAATGATGTCAATAAAAGTAGAATTAGTCAAGGTATTTGTAAGGTAAGTCAAGCTGCAAATGTATAAAATTAACTAAAAGATAAAGCCTAAAGTAAAAATTAAAAGATAAACTAAAAAACCTGGTTAAATGAAAAGGAAAAATAAAAATCAATATAATTATATTAAATAAGCAAAGAGATTTAATCTTAGTAAGCAGAAATAAACAAAACAATAAAAAAATTAATAGTAACACAACAAAAATAAAATAACAATTAAAAACTTTTACAACAAAAATGTAAAAAAATAATTAAAAGTAAAAGTTTAAATATATATATATACCAGTATATATTATATATACGAAATTACAGGAATATGATACACAAAAATGCAAATAACAAAAACACAAAACAAGCCGCCAGAAGCACTGGTCGCAAATAACTATTTATTTTTAAGATAATAAATTTTTAATATAAAAAGTAAATATATATAAAGTTTAAAAATGAACAAAAACTTTTCGAAATAAAACAAAACAAACTACAGAATCAAAGTATAAAAAGAGATCTACAAAGAGTATACCAAAATTGGGAATTTGAAAACTGAGTACAGTGAGCTCCCCTTGAGTTGACCAAATTTAAACCTAGTTGTCCACAAACACATATACAAATCAATACATAAGCAAAGCAAAAGTACCGTTAAACATGTAGACTCGGTAAAAAGTTGAAAGCAGCAGTTTAAGTAAGGCAAAATGATGACTTAAGTAAAAGCATATTAATAAAAAATAAAATAAATAAATGAAATAACAAACAAAAATGCACTATATTGTTTTGTATTTAATGAAGTCCTATGATACGTGAGAAGGCGCACTATCAGTGGCGGTTTTGAAACTGGCGAAAAGTTGCTGGGTCGACAATCTTCTGCAATAACAGTCGGTCTTCGATCTATTAGCTAATGTGATGCTTTTATAATTTAAACAGTCCTGTTATAAATTATTCAAAGACTTCTCTTGGAAAATGGAAGTAAATCACAATGATCTGAAAGAATCTTAGCACCCTTTACTAAAAATATCTTAATTTGGTCTAGTAAAGCCTGCTACAGAGTCTCATTTTCCTGCAACGAATATAATAGGTTCATTAAGTTCTTGGTTTGGGATCGAAAAGAGTTTCCTTCGAAAACCTTCACATAAATATATTTGAAATCGTTTCTGTTATATATTAAAATCGTTTATTTAGCTAAAATTAGCTCGAATCTAAGGAACACATAAATCTGAAGGGACTGCAAAAGATAAAAAAATTTATAAACATAATTTCAAACACGTGCTTAGACCACATTTGCGGCGTCTTCTTTGTGGTAGATGACCACTGGTTCGAAGTGGAAGTTATCCACATCGAAGTAGTAACCGTGCTTGATGGGGCGGTTGAAGGGGAAACCGAATGGCAATGAATCCACCCAGCGAGCGCCAGAACCAATACCACACGAGATGACGGGATCGTAGCCGGTGTGCTGTTTGACCGCTGGTTCATGGTATGGGTACACCATAAAGAAGAATTGGTATGGCATACCACCCTTCTTGCCAATGGGCAACATCAGACGTTGTGGCAACCCGCAGTGAGCCTCCTTCTGATTCAAAACGAACTTGTAGTCTGAGTTAGTAGCGTCCATAACTTTCTTGTATAATTCAAAGTAGGGAGTTCTATCCTCCACCCACCACGAGAAGTCGTCAGAATTGCGTGTGATCACATTGGCACCAGCCACCAAATCAACGACAAAGTGTTCCAATTCGAAGAAGTTCATGTAGTTACTCTCAATGAAATGATATTTGTCTTCTTCTTGTTCGGGACCGATATATACCTTAACAATAGCCTTTTGTGCCTTATCAGAGGTAACATCCAATTGGAATTGGAATGGTTTGTGATTCAAACGGTGCTGACGTGCCCTAATGACGAAGCTTTGGCCACCGTGTTGCGAATTACGTCCAAAGTTCACAAGGGGATCAGCACTACCCTCAACGGGCACTTCGACATTAACAGCGTTACTGATGTCGGAATCAAAGTATTCGAAGTAGGTGGTCAAATGGTCGGGCATATGTACTTTGTTAATCTTGACACCTTCGAAATTGTAGTCCTTAACGGTGTATTCGGGGAAGACCCCAACCAAATGCCAGTAAAAGTGAATTAGGTCTTTAATGATCTGGAAATTGAGTGGATCGCGTAATGCGGTTTCGTAGTGCATGAAGGTGTTTGGCAGAGTCTCTTGGTATTTTCCATAATCGTTCCCATCATTGACGATCTCTTTGTAGTATTTGCTCAAACTGCTGTAGCGTACTCTATCGATGCTGTCAATATTCCCTTGCAAGGTGTTACCCAATCTATTGACTGCCTCAATATCATCCTTGTGCTGATCGTGTATATAGTCCATAATACGCTGGCTAATCAAGTTTACTAGACGCATGTTCTCCATATTATAAATGTGATAGAAGCTGTAACCATTTTCGCGGTTAGGGAAGTTAACACCGGAATAGTAACGCAAACCGCTGTAGTAGCCGTTGGACACTGTTTCGTACATATCGAAGTCCTCAATGTCACCCAAATCGTGAGACAAGCGCTCCAAATAGTAACGAGCTAACAACTGCCAATGTGTGTAGATCCAGAACTCACCACGACGATCCTTATTCAACTCGAAACCCTCCGCACCTTTTGCCCAGAATGGATAATCCAAGTTGTAGTAGTAGTAGAAAGCATTGAGTCCAACATCCTCCAGGAAGTAGGCGAGCTCGTGTTCGCTGTGCATGTTTGAGTACACATTGCTGTAGTTCGATTTAATAGCAACATTGTAGATGTTGTCCAATTTCTTGACCTTGTGGAAGTTGTGCATTCTGTAACGTTCAGCGGACTCAATGGTCTCCACATCGAAGAAGAACCAGGGATGAATTTCGTAAATGGCTGGATAGACAATACCTTGCATGTCGGCGCGCTGCAAGCCAGCAACTGTCAAAGCATAGATGAACAATTGCTTGTTCACATGCAAACGTGCCCAGAAGACGGCGTGAGTGAAGGTAGTCCAATCCTTAGCAAAGTAGAACAATTGAGTCAAGCCAACGGCATACTCTACATGGCGCTCGTATACGACGCTGAAGACCTCGTCATCATGCATTGGCTTGTGTTGCCACAGCTCGAAGAATGGCTCCAACAATTCATGTTTATGATAGTCGCCAACATGTTCCCATGGTTTGTACTCATAGTAGCTGGTGTCGTACTTCGTTACCAGCACATCATCTTGGTAAACATGCTGTAGGATCTCCAAAATGAACTTTTGCTTAATCAAAAGGTCCTTGTCAGCAGTCTTTGACTCAATATTCTTTGATGAGACGGTGGCGAACAGCGCCAACGCCGCGAATACAACCAAAGTGAACGATTTCATTTTGCGAAATCACATCGTTTAACTGCGCGCTCAAGCTATTTATACACAAATAACGGCACAAAGCCATAGCCTTCACACGCCTAGCAAAGGGACATTGATGCACAGCATTTGGGGGCCGAGGTGCGGTAACGCTAGTAGCATATTCTTATCGTCAGTGCTAAAAGCCGTGCAATCAGTCAGTAATATTGCTCTGCGCTAACCCACCGCTTAACCTCGAGTAGGCACGCAAAAAAAAACACATTTGTGAAGCGCAGCGCCGATTTGCTGTATTGTCTCTCGGGATGGCAGCAGATCACCTTCAAGTCGGCGAAAGCTAATGAAAGAGTCTCGGTGTTGATGTAAGCCGAGCTCGAATTAGAATTTTAGTCTAGGTATATAAATATATATGTGACTGGGGTGTGAGAGTGGCTGTATGATAGATGAATGTAAGGTGTGCATCCGCTCATCGGACCTGTCAAATTTGGCGGTGTGTGGTGCAGTTAGGGGCAGGTATTGCGCAAACTTAGAGCGCTTATCACATTGTTGATGAAAATAGAAAAAAAGTGAATTTCACAGCACTGTACTCAAGTGTGTTAGCAGAGCACTCGAAAGTGCAAATATGTGTAACGCTAATGCAAATAGTTAAACTGAATTGGAAAAAATACAAAAAATAATATATAATTGGAAAAAGAAGAAATACATATGCATATATATTTTCATATATATACATACATGCAAATAACTGTATACATCCAAATATATGCTAAAAGAAGTAAGGAAGGGCTAACCGAACACTTTATACTCTCGCAAAATTTCAAAGATCATAGCCGGGCGCTGTTTCTATTAAAGAAATGTGGCGAAAGAATTCAAAATTCATTATTTGAGGAAATTTTGAAAAGACTGCAATCATATTTGGTATCATATTAACGTATATTACAGGTCATAGACTCGCTTGATTTCATTACTATATTTCGGTTCGTATCCGAGATATTTTTAAATCGAAATCAACTTAATTAACTCAAATGAGATATATGTCATATAAACTCAACCAAAATGGCTAAATTTAATATATTGCATACATTATGAAATGGAGAACCTGGTCAACCAGAGAATCGGAATTCATTATATTAAGGATATGGGGCTTAGATCAAGGTATAGATTAAATTCACTTATATTCAGTGCTAAACATCATTATGTTTAAGAAACAATGTCCACTTAATTTCATTAAAATATCACACATATTGACCAACAAAACCGGTTTAATGTCAAGTGGAAAGTCGGAAATATCTATATCTATAGAGCATATTTCGACTCAATTTTATGAATATAACTCACATATTGACCGATATATTTGGCATATAGTCTACCAGAATAACAAATCATCGGTATATGGTATATGTGAGCTGGGGTAATTCGTGGACCGATTTCACACATTTTCGATACCAATATTATTCATTCACTTAATTTCTTAGTATAACAGACATATTGATGGATATACATTATATATCGATATATAATCAACCATAAGTTCAAATATCTTTATATTAGGTATATGTGGGCTAGAGGAAGTATTGACCTAATTTTACCCATTTTTGAGACAAAGGAATATTATTATCAGAAAAATATTCTCTCTTAACTTCAATAATATACTCCGCAAATTGATAGATATTTTTGGTGAAAAGTCGGTCTAAAGCAGAGAGGCCCACATATACGGTATCTGGGAGCTTAAAAATTTAGGATCCCATTTGGTAAATTCTTAGACGTGAAATGACATACCTAAAAGACACTCTTTACGCAAAGGCTTCCTCTGATATCTTCATTCGTACTTGATTTATTTACTGTAAAATGAAAGAATCAGACTGAATTTAAAATTGTGTTTAATGGGAAGTATAATACACTGTAAGAAATAATTATGGAATTTCACTTAAAAGTAGGCGCTGCCTCATCATTCGCCACAATCTTTACTGTAAAATTAATGCTTCTGACGTGTTTCCTCGGTGAATTATGGCCCTTTTAGCAGTTTTCAACATAACCGTTGCCTAGGAGGTGTCTTTATATTTGATTTCACCGATTTTCATACTATATGAGAATATGTTTATAAACCTAGTTTTCAGTAAGTCTGGTTCATATAGCTTTAGTTGTTTGTGAAATATTGAAATTAAACCTATAGGGGGCGAAGTCACACCCACTTTTTAAAAATTTTAAACTAACCTTAATTAATGCTATGGAACAAAGTGTAGTTTTTTATTTTAATTTGTTACTTAGTTCTTCTTCATTATAATGTTTTAACTAACACCCAGAAATTCTACCTCGATTAGTTTTAGGTGTTACAAACAACCTTTATGTGAACAAAACTATTTACTCTGTGGCAACATGTTGCGAGAGTATAAGAAGCATTTAAAAACTATACAAAAAGGAAAACTGTGTCCAGCAATCACTTAATTGCCGCTGAACTGTAAACACACACGCACACGAATACAGTTGTTGTTACTAACAGTTGATGGAAATTTACAGTCATTTAATGGAAACTAACCCAATGTGCCAGTTCTGAACAGTAATTGACCCGAATGCGATTGCAATCGTGCACAGCACGCACTGTGGGGATTGTGGGTGGGCAATATCACTGCACTTGTGTGTGTGTGTGTGTGTGTGTGTGTATTTAGCTGCTGTTACTGGGCGATTTTGCAATAATCAATAATTTTTTATTTTGTCGCTTTTCTGCTCTGCAAATGTACTTAATATTGTTATTGCTATTAAGTACCTTATCGTCGCAAAACCCTTTCGCTTCGAATCGTAAACAAACAAGTTAAATTAAAACTATCAACTTAATAGCTGCAAATGAAAACAAAGCGCCCATATAATTGGTTATATACAAATTTTTTCACATAAAACACACGCATACATACACAAGTATATTTGAAAATAGGCTGCTGTCCAAACTACTAAACTGGCTTTATCGCCGGCGCCACTACGGACTTTTGGTCGTAATGTTTCGAAATTTAAGAGATTTTTGCAGTTTCGAAATATAAAACGACAAAATAAATATTTGTAGTCTAGAACTGTTGTATGGTTTTTCACGATTTTCTATAACAATCTCTATGTACATATTTTTTCATGTGTTTAAACCAATTTTCAAAGAGGCTTCTCAACTCCGATTGCGGTATGTCCAGAAAATATGACTTAAATGCATCCAATTCCGTGAAGTCGAAAAACCTTGATCTCATCATTGAGTTTGCAGATACCATATATAAGCAGATTTTAATAGAAGAACCTTGCTCCTGTGATCGCTTTACATCGTCCCCGACGAACATACTATTGATCCTTTCTTATATGCTGAGGAAGGAATATTTTATTAACATATACTAAGAAATTTTAAGAATCCTGGGACTCCGCGGTTTTTCATATAGCACCAATGTAACCAGTAGACCACCATGTTAGTATAGGGCGAACGAGAATCGTTTCGTTGGTATAGTCCAAATTTTGGGGTGATGGCTCTTCTGTAGCATTTCTAAAAACGAAGATCTTTGGAGCCCTGCATACAGTGTTCTCTCTATACTAGTTTCTTGTCAAGAATAACCACATGATATTTTGTTTGTTAGAGGTCTTTGTTTCCCACATAAAAAGATAGGTTTCAAATTATTCCGGATCAACAGTGAGTACTTGTCTCTTCACCCACTGCAGCGAGATATCCGGTGGTTTATTTATTCAAAGGAATAGGCGTAGTTAATCTTTAGGACAATCCTGAAATATTACAATTAGATTAATGCGGAACGTTTCATACATTTTTGTACAATGAAAATTCGGAACATATTTTCTTATTAATTACTAAACGGACAGCACAGAAATCCACAATAAAAATTCAATAGCTCAAAACTGTAAATCAACAGGACTCAAACTTTCACATGATGTGTTGATATAAATATATTTATAAATGTATATAAATTAAAATAAAGTAAGTGAAAGGTGATTGTTTAGAAGTAAACAATTTTCAAAATATAAAGCCGGTTTTGCCTGAGAAGCTGTGTAAAATTGGACACACAAAATGGTCTTCATAAGGGACAGTCGATATATATATTTACACGAATTTCCGCTCAAACACTAAATGAAAGGATGAAGTAAATATATAAGGAAATTTAATAGTTTTTCTGTGTTTTATTCGAAATAAAATTTTTATACCTCTCAAAAACACCCGCTATATACATGCATTTAAGTCTGCATTGCAGATAATTGCAGATAAGCGCGAAGTGTAAGCAGAGCAAACACCTATTTGATTTCAAAGTCGCATAAAGTTAGATAATCCGGATGACACAAAGAACGCTGTATCGAAAAGAATAAAACTCTTTTGGAGTACAATTTGAAAAGTCAATTGAATAGGTGTAGATTGTTCGCTAAACAACAAAAAATGTGTCTCAAACTATTAACTTAAATAAAAATCTTGAACTCAACTAAATATAAATTTCAGTACCTATCTGCTAAATATATTACTGTAATCTCCGCATATTTAAAAAGTGCCGGTTTAAAGATCAGAATTTAATGATTTTGAAAGCGCCTAAAGTGCTTGCTATGCGAGCGTTCGGTATTGGCGTGAAGCAAATCATCCATATACAATTATGTTTTTAAATAAACAAATGTTATCAGTGTGGACATTGGACATACACATACGTACATGCATACACATGTGAACCGCTAATTATGCTGCTGAGTTCAAAAAACTGCTAATTGCTCTGGCAAAAGTGCATCTCATTAATAAATTGATTTTAATTAATATTCATAATTATATAATAATAAAATCGAAAGCAAAACTATTATTCTTATGTGAAATGTATTTGCCTATACTACTGTTAAAAAATATTGAAGATTTAAATGTTACCAAATGTTTTAAGTTATGGACTTGATCGCCTTATATGGACGACCCTTGAGTTTCGGGAAAAAATACGGGTCAGAAGAACCAAAGCTTATGCATAAGAGGCGTACGATGACATTATAGTGTTCAGTTATATTAACAACTATCTTCTCTTTGACCCCTTTTCGATTTAAAAAAAAAATTTTATTTTAATATTTAAAATAAAAAAAAAAATTTTATTTTTAATTCGGATTCTTTAGTGCGAAAATGAAATATTGAATTACATTAAGATGTTGAGAATGTCTGCCCCCTCTATCTCATTCACGAGCACTCTAATGCGTTTGTTGTTAAAAGAGGTGGTGAGAAAAGCTGCCTTTGATGGATGCCGTGAAAGGATGTTTACCGATTACGTTTGCGCAAAGTTTAAAGAGAAAATATAAGAATTGACTCAGTACTCACCAAGTCTCTGAAATTTTGCTGAATTTAATTTTTTTTTCTTGTACATAATTTTCAGATCGAAAACTTAGCAATACTGCTTACCCATAAATATAAAAGTATCAAATATTTTCAATTCAGGGCGTTTTTCTGCATCTAAAACTTTGTTCGATGCATTCGATTTCATATTTCTCGCTTTGAATTTCTTATTTAAAACTTTAAATTTCTCTCTCACTGTTACTCTTGCCAAATAGTTCATCGAACATTAATTTCGGATGACTTATTTTCGAATTTCCCACCAAAAATGTCACTTCAATGTGTTAGCTCCACTTAGCGGCAGCTGCTTTTCTGCCATCATTATAACGGCGCAAGAATAGCGAAATCGTGAAATCGTAAAATTTCGCAGCGGCATTAAATGTAGGAATATTAAAATTTACAAATGTAAACGCACACAGTTACACACACCCACACACTTATTTGCCTACATAAATCCTTGCAACATGCCCAAATATATTACACGCTATTCTTTTCGTTTGTATGCGTGTGTGTGGGTGAGAGTGTAAATGTTTATGTATGCGCAGAACAAATTGCAAACTTGTTGTTGTTCTTCTATTATTATAGCCTACATTTCTAACGCTCTGTTGCCATTTGCCAAAAATCTCGCCATTAAAAGCTTTACAAACAAGCTACAAAAATGAGAAACCCCGTTAAAAATTGCATATGAATATTGGCGGCAAGAATAATCATTACTATTTGGCGAAATGCACCAAAACAGCATATAACAATTACTACGCCTGCTCTCTTTCCAGCAAACGCCTCGAAAAAGCGGTTGGCGTCAGTAATGTCGGCGACGCATTTTCATTTGCAATTTATAAAACGCCCTCGCATATTTCTGCCATACTTTATGCCTCCAACATCAATACAAACGACAGCAATGTTGCTCACAACAATAAAAGAAAGAGGCCTCCCAATAAAATGGTTCTCAAGAAGCGCTTAGACATTTCGAAATTTCTTCTTAAAAGTGGAGTAAGCAGAGCGCAGTATTTCACATAGCATAATGTCGTGGCAAACGCCCAGTACATTTTCAATATTATTTGCATTAGATTTTATTGAGATAACCGTAAACAAGCCGTAAAGCACAGCAAGAAACTGGCACAAAATAAATTAAATACAAGTAAATGAAAAAAAAATGCGGTTGTGTTTTTCAGTAAATACAGAGCAAGCCTTGTCTTTACAAATTTATTGTAAAAAGTACTTCGACTTGGATTTAAAGTATTAACGAGAAAGTCTCGAGTTCTATCTAATATATGGACAGTATAAATGTTTTATTCCCATTTGCCTAGTATATGAAAATCTGTGTACTATCTGTCCGAATATTTTTCCATCCCGATTTTTATGCTGTAGAATATGAAAGAGATACGGTGAGGTTTCTGTCACTCCCTTTATAAGGATAGCTATATAATCATGATCGTGAAATATGTATATACCAAACTCTCTATACCAACTATTTAAAGAAAATTATTAAACTTTTTCTGTTTTTGTAAATGTTAACAAATCTTTCTGCCCATTCGTCCGTTTCCCAATGATGGTTTTTTTTCTTTATGCTCCTATGTACTACACCCTCATATTTTGTTTTCCTACTGAATATTTGGCATCATTTAATTTAAACACTACGCCAGTTTCTAATATTGCATTGACGAGTATGCCCAGTGCTGGACTATGCCCAATTATTATTGATAAAATTACTTTTAATTGTTATGGTTACCAATAGGTTAATGTTTTCAAATTATAATTAATTGAGATAATTTCTATTTCTTAATTATCAAAGACCGATCAGCAATAAAATTAATCGTGAAACTTTTAACTACTTTTAACAGGAAGGAATAAAATGTAATTAACTACATAAAATTGTTATTAATCGCTTTATAGCGGAATTTTAAAAAGTAATGAAGTAATAATTTTGGTAATTACTTTTTGCAACTAATCAATTATTTTTCAATTAGTTTTCAATTATTTTCTGATTACGGATAATGGAAAATATTCAACGTTGTTGCTGATTACTTATGGCTGCAACGGATTAATTTTACCTTGGTAATGAACATTAATCTTTGTGATTACCAACCAATTATTTGAATTACTAATCGCAAATTTACATATTAGTAAAACTTTTTTGTAGAAAAAGAGACTGCTTGATCTATAACTACAACTGTTTAGTCAGTTTCCTCCAACACCTTTAATGAATATGAGCTAGTACTTTGAGTCAAATTAAAAGAATTATACAGTTTAATAATATAATTTATTATTAATCTGTTCTGCCACAAAGTAGCGTGTCCTTGACTGCTTTACTGCCTCTAACATCTTAAATTAAGTATATTCTGCCAATTTTGTTTGCATTTATTTAACTTCAATTACCCAAATCCACTCAATGCGTTTTCAATTCTTCCTCACAACCACAATTAATTACTTCATCCACTCATTCACTCAGCACTTCGCAAAGTGTGCATTTTTTACCTATTCCTTTATTCATTTTCGCTCACTTGTGAACCTTGCCCGATATTACTCGTGACCTAGGCATATTGTAGAACGCGAACACGAATGCGAACGCGGCGACGGAGACGATGGGGACGGCGGCATGTAATCCATTAAACAATCAACAATGCGCCGAGAGAAAATATTCGTTTAACTTCAAGTGACTTGGTAACTTGATTATTAACAGGCAGATTAAAAACTTTTAATCTGAGCGCAGCAAATTGTTGTTAAAAGGATTTCACAAAAGCAACAACAGCAAGAGCATAGGCAAAAACAATATGCGATTACAAGCGGCGGATGCGGCAGACACAGGCGTTAGGAGGCGGCGACGGCGGCAGTGATTTCTAGGCAAGAAACTGAATAGTTGAATGCGTGGAATGAGAAGAAAAGAAATTAAATAAGGAACGAAGAAAATCTGCACCTCTTTGTTACTCAGCTAGAATAGCGGGCGTTGCAAGAAGACACAGTTTGCCTCGGTGTAGCTCGCGGTGATTTTCCCTAATCGCCGAAGTTTATTGGCTCAGTAATGCTCCGTTTTAATGAAGGTGGTGTTGGTGTTGTTGTTATTAAAGCTAAAGGTGTTTTACTTTTTGTTGTTGTTGTTTTCTTTATATATATTCACTGCATTGGTTGCCACGAGCTGCTGTGCTTCGACGTTGTTAACGCTGTAAAACAATTAAGCGCACCGCCAACAACAATCTCACAGCAGCAACAAGAAGAATATTAGCTGAAACTACAAAGCAAAATATTGCCATGAAACAGGGGTAGAGAAGGAGACACCAACAAAAATAATAACAATGTGTGTGGCCCCTCAATTTAGCTGCCACCAAAATACATTCTTGCTGACAAACAGATACAATAGGGTTACATACAAACAAATACATACACTCGTGCACACATACACATTGGCGAAAACAGCAATTAAGCTAGTTATTAAGCACAGTAGAGACAATAAAACAGTTAACAGCATAGAAAATTAGCAACAACGAGTGGTGGCGTCTTCATGTGCCTATTTGCAGTTGTTGTTGTTGTTTTTGTTTTTGTTTTTGTTTGCTTCCGCCTTGTAATCCGCGATTGTAAGCAGATGTCATCTTAGCTCAACGCAAAATTAACAAATTGCTTTGGGCAAAAAACATATAACAGCAGCAGCTACAACAACAATGAAGCAACTATATTAAAATGCAATAAGGAAATGAGGCAAGTATGTTTTGAGGTATACAAACAAACAAATGCTTATGTTCGAGTAAAATCTGCAGAGAGCGATTTGTAGAAAACATGCTCTGCACCACAAAATTATTATATTTTTTAATCCAAATGTTCTTTTACTATCATCATTTAACAAATGTTCCTGTAATTAAAATATTTTTATATACATACATATGTATGTATACAGGTGGCCCGTAATATCTACTAATCTCTTCGCAAAACCATTGAAGTCCCGTTTACCTTTTAATGTCCTTTCAATCTGTAATAGATCTACATTTATGATAACCGTACCTTAATATGTTGGTGTTTTGATCCCTTCCAAGGAATTTTCTCTGCCAAGAACTTAAAAGGTTAATGAAACGACAGCTTTCTTTCTATTGATTGAATTTGAAATAATCAGGACCGTACCGAAAAATGTATTAAAAAATCAGATCGAATGACAATCACATTACCCTCGTCATTTCTAGCCTCGTGGGTAAGCTTCGGAGGTCCATAGTAAGGCGTAGTCTTTTCCAAGACAAGTGGGTACTGAGTCAGAAGAACCACGAGTACCACGAGAAGAGACCATAGGAACTTTTGAATACGAATACAGGGATATAAAAATTTTTTTTAAGAATATATATATGTTTGATATATGTATATATATATATATGTTTGACTTCGACACCCACATTAATTAATTAAAATTATTTTGACCCACTCAAGTCCAAATTATGTTATATTCTAAACATTTTCGTTTAAAAAGCAATTCTTTAAAGAGCTAAATATTTCGGCTGAATGTGCTGAAATTTAAAAATGAGTCTCTGGACGGATGAAAATAATTTTACAACATTGGCAACTCTTCTATTAAATATCAGATACCTGGGAAGTTACAGTTAAGTTAACAAGAAGGTTTGAACCGAAATAATGTAGGGCTACCTCCATTTGTAAAATTAGATCAATGAGGAGACTCCAAATTGGAACTAAAACTTTATTATATCATGACATATTATATCAACAATGTTTGGACTCTTAAGCAATAGTGGAATATCCTCAATTTCTTCATACATTTTCTACCACTGCTACTATCATAATCTTAAAAGCTTCTGTATTTAAATATGTTTATACTTCACATTAGTTTCATAATTATAACAGAGAGTATTTTTATATTCGTTTATGTAATAAATCAACAGATAAATTTTCTCCAGAACACTGATCCAACGTTACTGGTCTTGCACATTTCAATAACAAATATAAAAAAATTATACTAATCCGTTTTCTATAACTCTGTAAGCATGTAAGAATCCAAGCTTAAGCATGTGTGAATCCAAGCTTAAACTTATTTTGCTATGTGGAAGCCTTGTAATATGCCCCGCAACATTGTTTTCGTTCCGAGATTATTTAAATCAATCTCACGCGATTTATTCAGCATTTGTTTACAGACTCGGCTCACGTACTCAAGCGTGTTATCAGCTACGTGCACAAAAACATCAAACGACATCTGTTCAAATCGAAAACGCGCTTATCGCTTATAGCAATTATTATATACAGCATATGTGTATGCATTCAACTAAATGCTAATTAATATAATCTTCTGCACTGTAAGCGAATGTATTTCATGGTAATCAATTAGTTTTAAAACTATAATTTAATAATAATTGTTTTGAACAAATGGTGCGCTCCTTCTAGAAAACAGGTGGACTGATAAGCCAGACTTAACTTTGACTTTGCTTCTTTATTTCGTGTTTTTATTTTTAAGTATTTATTTATTATTTACTTAATTTATATGCTTAGGGTATGACGTAGTTTGTTTACTTAGCTGCTAGTCAAGTAGCAGCAATTGCTTGTAAAATGTGAATAAAAAACTTATAAAATATATACAAAAGGCGAAGATGCGCTACTCGTACATGACAACAAGCAAGTAAAGGTATAGTGGTGGTGGAAAGAAACCGCAGTGATTGTGAAGAATTAGGGTGGTTTGTAAGGTTCTTGAAAATTTCCAAAAACAACTTATTCAAAATTTTTAGATAATTTTTATTTACGCAACACACTATACATATATTAACAAAAAAACTGAAACATTTTAAAGAAAACTGCAAACTAAAAGTATATTAAGCTCAATGAAAAGAATTATCTTTAACTCAAAACTTTAAATGGAAATGAAGGAAGCTTTTATATTCGAAGAAAATGCTCAAAAGTAGTTGCCAACTGTCAAAATTCAACATATAAACGAAAATATAAAACACACTTAATCACAATAAATGTCCAAAGAGAACGCAGCTAAAGCTTGTCTAGGTGAAATCATTTCGGCAAATGTATATTTTGTAAGCATCCGTTGAAAAATTTGTAGCAAAAGTTAAAATTTTCTTAATTTCATTTCCATTCCAGTCTTTTTGACTGTCCTTTGATAGGTGATTAATTCGAATTTTTAATTCTGATAATATACAATATTCCTAAAAATCGGTTTAGAGCTTGTGAGACACTAGATTAATTGTAAATATGAAGGAGCATTCTAAGAATCATACTTTTGAAAAAAAAAAAAATTCGTTTTCTTGATACCCACCCTCCCACAAATTTCCTTTAAGAATTCGCGTCGCTAAACAAGATAAACAAAACCGAACCATGCTTTCCGAAATGAGCAATACATTTGTTGTTGTTGCTGAATGACAGCGGCTGTTGCGGTTTACATAGTGCGGCTGCATTGTTTTCGTAGAGTTACTTTGGGCTACAGTTTTACCAAGATAGACTTAGTGATCGGCTGAGTACTGCAAGCGCAAAGAGGAAACTCGAAGTTGACACACAATGTTCGACAACCAAGTACTTTTGTGTCATCTAGTACGTAGTGCCATTCGAGTGACTTCAAATTTACAACAACAACAACAGCAACAAAAACAACAAAGTAAACCCGAAGTGCTTCTGTTCAACACAGTGTTGCAGCAAAAGAGAAAAATAAGCAAACACAAACAAAAGCAGAGTGAATGACTCGAGACGTTGCAACACGCCGAGGCACTTGAAAAATCTACGGAAGTGCAAAACTCCGCTCTGTGGCGGTGAAAATGGTGAAAGTTTTGGTAGCTGACGCAGCAAAAGCGTGCGAAAACAAGTGGCTGCCGGTGCTTCTGCCGCTCGACGAGTACTTCCCAAGAAAACACACAATTTGCATTTGACGAGGGAGGATTTCTTTTAATTTCACATTGCATTGTATTGTGCATTTTCTAGTTTTAAAGAAAACATACATTTTCAACAAACATACAATACAAAGAGCATTTAACTTTTAGTTGCTGGTGGAGGTTGGTTAAGGGGAGTTGTTATGCAGAATGTGGCAACCTATGAATGCTAGCACGCAATTAATGGCGAAAATGTAAATAAATACAAAAATTATTGCATTTAGGCATACTTAAAACAACAACAAATAGAAATGTAGTAAGAAACTACAACAGAAATAACTACAGTGCAGGGCAACAACAGAAATAGCTATAGTGACAGTTTAGAATAATAATGACCGCATACAGCGGCAAACGAAGAAGCGCAATCATTACAACAAAAACGGGCGATACAAAATTAGTACAACAATACGAAGTAATTAAAATAAAAACATACTATAAACATTCGATTACTCATACCCTTTTCCTAGAAAACCTAACCTAGAATTATAGGTTGAGCATACGCCCCGGTGTGTCTTTAACTTCTGCTCTGACTCTGTTTCCAAGCCTCCAGCAGTGTTTTAAAAGTACAAAAGTCAAGCATCGTGTATATATATACACATGTTCTTTACTTTTACTGTTGGTGCACTTATTTGCTGGCTCTTGAAAATTGTATTGTAAACATTAACATTGCCTGAGTACTAATTAAAAATTTAATATTGACAATGCAAAAAAAATATTTTGCAAATTTTATTGTTATTTTTGCAAGATGTTCATGACTGCGTCGAAATAGAATTACCACACCTAGAGCTTTTAACTTTGGTACTATTTAGCTTTTAAATCAATGAAAGCGAATTCAAAGAGAATTCAGTTAAAATTAAATACATAATAAAAACAGTATAGTAAATTGACAATTTTGCTTTGGATTTTTTCCATTTTCTCTGTGAGGTGTTCTCTCCAACAAGATGTTGAATATTATGATTAAATTCAAAATGGTCGCCGGTATCCTCAAGGTCTGCCATGCAAGAAAAAGTTAACGATTTCACATGAAAATATGCAAATATCATTGGAAATCGCTTGGACTATAATTTTTGCCAGCCCTCTTTCGAGATATTCATTTTCTCCAATTGACGATAAATATCCAAGTTTGAAAGAAACACTAATCAATCACTTAACTTTCTTTTTGATTGCACAGATTTATATTCCGACTTTGTGGACCCTTCACCCGACTATATTGTGCACGAAGGTGAAGAATGCACATTAGCAGCTCTTAACTCTATGACATGATATTCAGTATCCTACCACAACTTGTAGACTTTGCCTTTCCTAATTTACACTTGCCTTGACCTCCTTGTAGTTATGCAATAGATCGTTAATTTCATCTCTTCATGTCTTCTAAACGATGGCTTCATTCAGAAATTGGAAATATTACTACATTTAGTGGCAAAAAAAAGAAGTATATGGATTTTTCCCCGTTTTTTCTACTTTAAAAAATTTGTCAGTTATCTCGTGTTAATCCGTTTCGAATCTTTTTTTTTTTTTATCTAGTTTCTTGTTCCTGTTTCTGAACTTTGTCGCAAGTCTCTACGGCTTTTTACTCCCGAATCTATGGATTTCCGATATTGAGCTACAGAAATCTATATACATTTTCTCAAGAATATACAATATATGATATGTTTTTACGTTGTATTTAGTTTCATTTTCCTTTTTTATCAATGATATACTAAAATTTATTTTTCAAGAGAAATCGTTGCTCAGAAAGCACTCTATTTCACCGTACACCACACACAGAGAGGATATTTCGGCAACTTTCTGTGGTTGCGGCAAGTTAACTTGGCTCGACGATAAACGATTGTCAACTAATTGCTTGTCAAGGCCTGGAGAAACGAGTAATTCACAAATGCCTCACGCCTCTACTTTCAAAACTCTACACTGCGCCCCTCTAAAGGCCTATCACATACTCGTACATAGATGCGCTATTCAAATTTTTCAATTGTGTGCTATGACAATATTTGATTTATTTTACAGCATTGCCGTCAGCTTGCACAAGTTCTTTCGACGCTTCGACGAACAGTAAATTTAACCAGTTTGGGTGGCGAAATCAGACATACTCACACACACACCCGGCACTCATAGTGCAGTCGCTGCATTCGGTTGCATGTTGCACGTAGCGCCGCTACATCGTAAGTAAACACGCACTATAGGCTTTCGATGCAACACTGCAGTGCAATAACGGTTTGGCGAATTTTCACGTTTTCTTTGGCTGTGGCTGCAAGTCGAGCAGAATTGAATTGCGCTGTGTGCGTCTTAAGGCTTTGACTTCCTCGCGCTTCACTACCCACAGGAGCTTGTCACTTGTGCCAATTGTTAGCGCAAAAAATTTCGAACACGAACTGACATGTGTTTACTCTTTCATATTCGTTCAGCTGTTCTATTTACCTTTTTTCTTGGCTAGCTTCCCTTCCAGCACCATGCAGAAGATGCCGGCGAAGAATCACAGCACTTCGATATCAATTCCGGTTCCTACTTTTGCGGACCTCGAGAAATTTCACATTTTAACGGTTTATTTTTATTATTATTCTTTTACTTACTCTATCATTTGCCAACTTGTCTCTTGCCTTGTGCTTTATTTTTTATTTCCGCGTTTTATTTCCTCAAAAAAATTGATTCGTACGTGTTTTCCCAAAAGTGTATTCATCATCTTGCTGTCGATATGTCGGTTATGGACGGGGTTGCCAAAATGTAATTTTGTCTAGCTGGTCTCAAATCGAACCTAAATTTTTGCTCTCATTGTATTTTCTAATATCATCGCTATCTGATGTTGTTAAAGCTAGTCGAAGTTGGGACCATCTAGTTGAACTAGTTATAGTTACTAGTTATAGTCTAGTTGAACTGAATACTTAAAAGTATTTAAGACTGTAATGCTTGAAAGAAAGTTTTACAGTTTTCTAAAATCAAAAGAACAAAAGGGGCTTCTTCGAGAAGTTTAATATAGATAGTAGAATTCTCTACGAGGATAATGTATAACTGAACGTAACACAAACTAACTGAGATTACATTTAACTTAACATTAACATGAATTAACATTTTTAATTTATTAACATTTGGCAACTCCGATGTTCGTGTTAAAATGTTCAACATATTTGTTCGAAAATAATCGCACGCATACTTGAACTGCGATGTGTACTTAAAATTCTTGCAAGTGGGTTTACATATGCGCACGAAAGTAGGCTTCCTTTGCCGAACTTTACATGCAACACACGCGATGAAGCAACATTTCTTGAAATTTTCAGTAGCATGCATCCTGCATAATCAGCAACTATTGGCAGCCTGTCATATTGTACCCATTCCATGCATACGCTCATATTTCTGCACTACTTCCGCACCATTTCAATTGCTTTAAATGTAATTATCAAAATATAATTGCGAACAATTTCACAAGTACCGTGAGATCGTCGATAGAAAGAAGAAACTACCTATACACGAGTGTAACAAGAAGTTGTAGAAGAAGAAGAACGAAAAAGTTTAATTGACACGGTAGGCTGGCCAAACCCCATCAAGATCTCGCCAGAGCCATGCTGGTACACAATAGCGCTTTCTGAACTACCTCCTTGAGTTACATATTACTTAGATTTAAACGGAGAAATATAATAATTATCATGTTTAACGATGGTTGAGATGAAACACCTGTTGAGGTTTTGTTGAGAAAGAGTCACCATTGATGATTCAAATGCACTTCTAATTGAAATTCCACCTTCCAATGTCTTAATTTCGGAAAATGTTGCTGTAAACTACAAAAGAATTTGCGAAATATACCACAAATTTGCAATAGGTCTAATTTTTTCTTATTCTACTCCCTTGGGAGGAGATTAACTCTATGCTGTCTTATATAGACATATATCGAAAGCTTTATGGCACATCTCCAAATCTTGATTATACTAATTTTATTCCTATGTGTTAGACAAAAAATGCTGTTCTAATTGAAAATGTTTCTATAGCATCTAAGATTTTTTCACAGCTTTTGGTTGATATTATTGAGATATTGGCAATAATTCGAGCCGGCAGCCCTTTTCAAAAATATTTCCAACAGATCTCTTTACGAAAACTTCTTAGTTTAATTCCCATATAATAATATTGCATTTTTTTTATAAGAAATTTTTAATGAAAAGTAAAACATATTTTACTTAAAATTTTCATACAGCTGGCAACCTCCTAACCTAGCCTTCTAAGTTATTTAATAAATAGTACATACTTTATTTTGCTCTTAAAATTTTCAAAATATTTCAAATGTAATTAATTGCTATGAAAGTAAGAGTTTTAACTTATTCTATAGTACCTGCTTACGTATATACATACATATATATCTATCCCCTATGTGCGCACTCAAGAGATACTTTCGACACACTCACAATAGTGCCGAAGCCAGCTGGGAGCAATAATTTAAAAGTTTTTGTATTTTATACTCTTTTATTATTGTACTACCGTTAACGATTGTTTGTATCGCGGAAGTCGAATGGAGAATTTTCACTGTGTAGGCTATGGAAATACCAACAACAAAGTCTATCCTCCGGCCGTGCACATAGTACAGACCTCGTTGTCCAGCGCGAAATTGTTGATTTCCATTTAATGATGATTAATTGCGTAACGGCAACGCAAATTTGCATACTATCGGGGTGATTTGCATGGCATACCATACATAAAAGGATAATCACATGTAGAAATATTTGTATGTATATTTATCATGCATACTTCAGAGTTTAAGCACATTTTTATTATAGATATACAGCTTTCTCAGTTTCCTTGAGTGATTTAAGTGAGTTGCGGGGTGAGTAGTAAAGTTCAATGATAAATTTAGCGGACTTTAAGCTTACTGCAAATACTGCAAACACTGGATTATATGGGAAGCTTTTCCAAGGCGAAAATCATCATCGAGGTTTGTCAGGACCGAAGTCGAACCCAAGTCCTGCGTAGCGGTCGAAAAGTCAAAGGTTTAAATTATGACCTTCACATAACCAATAATTACGAAAGAAAGTGAGCGCAAAATCGACTAGTAAATTTTTTATTTTCATACAAGTGTCTAATAAGAATTCCTAAACCGTTCACACTCTGCTTAATATCACTACTTGTCAATGTGTTTACTTCCTTGCCACAGAGGACTTGAATGCAATCAGAATAGAAAAGACGGGGAATACCAGAATTGATTATAATATTCAAGAGAAAGTATTGAGACTGAAAGCATGCTGGAATTGAAGAAATCGAGGACTTGTCGCAAAATTGAAGAGAGGAGATGAGAGAAGAAATACAGAAAAAATTATGCTCCTTTGTAATAAAAAGTGAATAACCACAAATCTTAAGCGAAAATTACTGAAATAGCAAAACTCCGCAGATTGAGGAAGAAAGCTCGCAAAATGGTGTAAATAAACGAGGAATATGAGAACGATTGAAAATGATGGGCTGTAAGCAAATGCCTCAGCAGCCGGGTGACATTTCAAATGCATCAAGGGCGGATGTACTACTGGCGCATTTACACAAGTGAGTAGGCAGTTGAACTGATTGGCAGGTGGGGAAGAAGCCAGACTATCTTTTTTTGTTTTGGAGCCCATAGTATTTGTTGTCAATAATGCTACTTGGAAGTGCGGAAATTGGTGATAGGAGGGAATGCGCTTTAGTTGCAAATCGCTATTCCTTAAACCAAAGAGGATTCCAATCTAATAAAAATGGTAGACAAATTTAAGAGTGGCGAACATACTCGCACCTATCAAGGTTTCAGAATAACCGAATGAATCAAAGGCACTGTAGGAATATCAATTGGGAGCACTCTCACAGAGGCAGACTCCACTAAAGGTAAGAACGCTGGAAAGAACCTTAAAAGTGCCCAGATATTTGTTGAATCTGCTATAATACTCAATATAGATTCTCAGAGTGAGAGGAGATAATGTGAGCGGTAGATAAAGAGCTTGTATTCGGACTTAATTCAGTGTTAATATATTCGTATGGAAAACAAATTACCTATGATCGTAATGAAGAGTTCCTTGTAAACTGGCCTAGTAAAGTAAAAGAAGTTTTGAGTAAGACTTGTGGATTGAAGAATGACTACAAACCATTTGAAAGAAGCGTAGACAGAGTAGTTTATTATTTGGAAGTAAAATAATAGTTGTTCTAAACACCATTACACTTGGAAGTAACGATTAAGTGCTTTTCAATTACTGTCCCAAATAAATTTATACAAATTTAAAATTATAATTTTTTTGTGACTTTTTTCTTGAAGAAGTGGCTTTGAATATTGTAAAAAGTTTTGTTCGAGGATGCAATGGAAGAGTTACTCGAGTTTTTCAATTAGAACGTTTTAAATTGCTCAATTCACGCCTGTGTTCCATTTGAACATGGTTCTTTTGTTTAATAAGGTGTCGTATGGAATATTGCTTCCGTTCGTCACTGTAACTTTTGTGAGGAGAAATGCTCCACCTTACGGCTTTTTCTGTTGGTTTTGTAGCTAGCAACGATTTGGTAACTTTTCTTTTTCCTTCATTTCAGTTAGCGATACTAAATCGTGTTAATAGGTCCCTATAGGGGATTTATCTAACCTAATATTTTTATAGGTTATATAAATTTGCCATCTAACAAATGTCCCTTAACTCATCGAAAGCGACTAAAATTTCTACCGATACTGTAATTCTTTTTCCATTTACAGCAACAGCAGCAAATCGCTTGCAAAATGGTTTCCTTATGCATCCTTATACACCACTTGAGTTTAACTGATTATTTTTTCATTATGACCTTAAGTTCCTCATTAAATTGCCGCACAAATATTTACCGCTTTCGCCTTAAGCGAAACAGGCAAATAGCAGTGGTAAGAAAATCCAATTAAAACATCCGTTGCAACAATTGAAGTCGGCCACGACAAGAATGCCGCACGCCAACTGGCAGCATACGCAACGTAGATACCGGTAAATTATGTAAATAACGGTACATGCAAGCACACAAACGCAATCATAAATAAGTTTAATGTTTTTCTTTCAATATTTAAAAATGCACTTTCGTTAATTAACAGATAAGAAGAATAATAACAATTACAACAACGAAAATTACATGCGAGCGGCAGAAGCGCAACGGCCCCAGCTGCGGCAGCAGCAAAAAATAAAACAACACTGAGGAAAATAATAAACAAAATGCTGTAAAAAGGGGCAAAAAATAATGAAAGAAAATCTGCATACGTGCTACAGGCGTCGCTGGCGACATGTGTCGCGTTCACAGCGGCGGCGAAGAAATCGCTACCGTGCCGAGCCGCATGCGTGGTGGGCCGCAATTTCTGTCAAATATTCAAAAATTATTACATAACTTCGCTGCGCAAACATGTGCATATTTTAAGGTCTTCAACCGGCTTTTTGTATTTATGCGCCACAGAATGTTGCCACAGATGTTGCGCGCGATATAAATGTGGTATGCGTTGTGGTCGCTGCCAAATTGACTTGCAATGCTTCTTTTCTGGCAATCAGTAAATTCGTGCGCCATTTTTGCCTATATTACCTGACTTCTTTCTTTGCTTTCGGCGTGTGTTCGCGTGCAGTGTTGGCGACATGTGTGTTGCAAGCATGTTGCGCATTTAATTACAACACTTGCCGCTCGCCGCTGGCCGCCTGTCGCAGCAACTGACGTCATGAATGTGTGGCAACAATCAAGCGTGTAAACAGCGGTAAATTCGCAAGGCAGACGGAAGAAAAGAAATCTCGCAAAAGGCGAAACAAAAGCAGAGACGAATGAATGTAATTGTGAAACATCTGCAACTCCAACAACAGCGGCATTGCATGAAATTAATTGCCTGCACATGCAAGTTCTTGTGCATTTCGGCACTCACGTTCACGTAAACAAATCGATGTGATGCGCATTTTCGCTCATTTTATGCTTTCCATCCATTTAACGCTAGCTGCTGGTGCTTGCTTCTTACTTCTTTTTCTTCAGCATTGACTTATGTTACGTATACGTCACGTCATCCAGTGAGTGGCATCACATGCGCGTATTATCTTTCAATTTCGGTTACTGCCTTACGTTGCATAAATAATAATAAGAAATACCAGACCTGCTGAAGCTTAACTGATCGGCGGCAATTCCGCCATTCTTGCCAACAAGAACAAAAGAAAGAAAGATAATTTTTCTGCATTTCTTTCGTAATTAAAATATTGATATAAAAGAGAAAGTAAATGGAAAAGTTTTGAATAAATCGGCGTACTTATCAAATTTTAACTTATTATTTAACTTATTCTGTTTAAATTTAGTATCGAACGGAAATAAAAAACCTGCTATTTTTTTTAAATGTTTAAAAAATATTTTTAGGATACATTTTCAGGACTGTTAACTAATAAAAAACATATGAAATCCTTTAGCACACGTTTTTAAATAGGGTTGCCAGATTTTACATTTCTGCCTTCATATAGTTTTGACACATTTCATATAAATTACAACTTATTATACGATTGTTGTTCACACGGAATTTTTATGCGGTTGTAGGGTTTGGTAGGGTTGCCATATTTCAATATGATTAACAAATTTTAACAACTGCAACTGCGTCATAAGGACACCTTTGTATATGTAAGAACTTTCAAAATATACTGTGGCTTTTTGAACACACTCCCGCATAGAGTTGCTAACCGTTATTAAAACTTTTATTTGCGGTGCATGTATAAAAAAAAAATATCTAATTTTGTTTTCCAATTTGATTCAAAATGTAAATATATTTAATTCTTAACTCTTTGGCTTTTCCATAAATACATCTCCGTGGAGTCAAAGGCAAGAATATAAATTTTTTTGCCTTGGACAAATTGAAAGCATCGATATCCAAAGCAGCCTGTTAATTAGGTTTTGCTAAACAATATTTTTTAAATTTTAAATTTCATATATGACATGTAGAGTTGCGTAAACAAGACTTCCGGAATCTAATCGGGCATCTAATTTAGAGATATTTTAGAATAAAGTTATTCTTCATTGATAGAAGCAAATGAAACAAAAAAATTTTAAAGGAAAATATTCTAGACGTATGGCATTTACTTACTATTTTCAAGTTTTTAGTTTTGGAAAAGAGTTGCCACCATTTAGAAAAATTCAAAATTCATAATATTGCGTCTAGTTTTTAATTATCAAAAATAAAATTAAATATCTAATACTAGACTGACAAATCAAGCCATATAATTTCCTATACGTTTATAAATGTAAGTAAAGTCTTTTTCTTCTTCGCTCATAAATGCCAGCCTTAAATAAAAAGTTATATATCGCAATTAATCTAATGAGGCATAGCTACAAACAATACAGGCTCGATTTTGATCACCTTACACACAGAGGCATGAATTCCAAGTAAGTCCGCTGAACTCTTAACTCAAGGGGTAAAGACATTTCACAACCGCAACTCAACATCGCATACTCGTACCCCCTCTTATGTTTCTTCTAACGTAAAGCCTCTACAGGGCTACGTAACGCCCACTAGAGGCCGGAAATGCCCAGCTGGTCTCACTACTTAGCAGTCAATGCCCAGATAATGCCGACGCCTGTGGGAGCGCAAAAATATATATGAACATTCATATATATAGCCAGTGTATATATATATACAGCAAACATAGATGCTGATATATTTAAGGCGGTTTGTTGTTGCAGTGCTGTGTTATTTGGCAACTGTCTCGGTATCTGAATTTTGTGTCTGCATGTTTGGGCTAATTTGCAAATTTCCAATTATATGGATCACACATACATCAACACCTGCATAAAAATATGTTGGCACGCAGCAAGTTCAAGTTGCACAACAACAAAAAGTGGTGGAAATTCTCCTTCATTGATGGATCTAGAAAGAAGAGAGTATAATGTATTAGGAAGTGATGGTTAATGGGGTGTTCTATATTAAAAATTATCATCGGATTAATGTCTGGCTCGAATACACTATTGTCTGCTGTATATATGGATACACACATGCGTCTATGCATATGAAAATAACAGTGTGTTTTTAGTGTATGCCATTGTGTGTGGACTTTAATTATGGTTTTATTGTAATTGAGTAGCAAATAATGCAAGTGCAACGTGCAACATGCAACATGCAAATTACTTTGGCAATGCAATAAATGGCAAACAATAGCTTCATACTGTAGTTCTAACAACATTGATCAGGTTTGCACAAACCAAGCATAAATATATTACCGCCTAATAATATGCTACAAATGAGAGAACATATTCATATATACACGTATTCATATTTGAGTTCATATGCTGATGTGAGATATGCTAACCCAGAAAGCAAAACTTGGAAGGAAATTAATTAAAAAATTTGTATTGTTGGATTGAAGAAAAATTTCAGGAAATAATCTTAATAAATAACGCTATACAATCTGTGGTGATTCTTAATGACTGATAATTCGCTGCTTTACAACACAATATTTCTTCAAAGCAGGAGGTAGCCAGATGTATATAAAAAATATCCTAAAAATAGAAAACTCTTATGAAATACTGTAGCTGCTTTATGTGAGCTCCGTTCTAAAATAATATTTTTACAAAGTCTTAAGTATTAGTGTATTAGTGGTATTAAGTGCTTAAGTATTAGTTGCGCCAGCCTTGCCACTCTTAATCAGTTGTTAAACAGATATTATTACGTAAATTTGAGAATTTTTCCTTTCAGATATGAATTGAGTGCCTTTCTAAGTATTTTTATTAGTAAAAAATGTTTTTATGACGCTGCCACCTGAATTAACATTTAAAAAATAACGGGAAAGCAGAAATCAATCAATGAATTTTTGTATAAAGTTGAAGGATAAAGAGGAATTTCGAACAAACATATTTCTGGGTTTGAAAATTCTTCTTGTTATACAATTTTTTCAAAATTTTGCCTGTTACCGAATTTGGCTTTCTATTTGACATTTCTCAACGTACAAAAATACAAGCGTATATTATTTACAACAGCACAAAGCGATCGATACTGGTATTAACATACGTAAATACAAATAGTAACACAATTGTACAATAATAGTACACAGCATCCCCATAATCTGGCCTTATGGGATAAAAATTAAAAATACTAGATCATTTATTTCTTGGACTTTTTTTATAAAATTTACTTCCAACAGATAATGATGAACCTAATTCAATTCTATTGCATTTATCATTTCATATTTTGGCACTTTTCACATCATATTTTTGTAAAATTAATAATTTTTAAATCAAATCAAATTCAAATTTTTAATAATATTCTAAGTTGTTCGATTTCTTATTGGGTTACTTCAAACATATAACTTTGTATATATATGTGCTATATATATTATTTACTTATCTATGGTATGCAAAGATGCAGTTAATATCTGCCGCATTTAATGTGCAACATGTAAGCCGACACATTTGGAATTTCCTTTTCCTCTTCGATATTTGTAGCTTTTGTAGTACAATTACGAAGAGAAAGACACCAGCAAGAATTTCACTTTGATTTTATTGTTGTTATGGCAGCTAGTTGTTGATTCTCGACTTTGTTGTTACTGTTGCTGCCGGCTTATTAACAGCTTGCCGCAAGGCAATCAACAAATCGGAACTTCTGGTGTTATTGAACTTCCTAATAGGAGGTTGCGCTCACACAAAACGAACTAAAATGTAGTGATTCTAGTACGAACATCGTGCATAATATATTTCTATACGATTATATGTGAGGGTGTGTGTATATGATGTTAATGTGTGCGTGAAAGTATTTAGCAAAGATGTGGAATTGGCTTATTTTGGTTGCCATGAATGCATTTCTAATAGACTCTGTGCCTCCAAAGCCACTTCGAAAAGCACTGCATCACTGGCTGTTAATGTTGCACACACACGTGAAAGCTTATGTTCGCATTTAAGCTAAACATTCCGACTTTATACGTCGCCGGGGAAAAGGATTAAGTGCGCAGCCAATGCCACGGATTGAATTTGTTGATGTTGCAAGTTTTGTGTCGGCGCTGCAGTATGCCACCATATGTGTAGTGCAACAACAAATGATTATGTGGAAACATTGCATTCGCCTACAAAGCGCCAATTCTACTCTTATATGCGCCTACACACGCCCATACATATACACATATATGCATATGCGTGAGTGCAGCATGTGGCATTTAGCGAATGGCAAGTAGCATTTCCATGCCTTTGACTTCCATTGAGCAAAAATTAATCCGCATTGTATCGACATTCAGCAGCAACAGCGACAGCTGAACCAAACAATGGCACCATATGTGGCTGCCATATACAAAGGCATAAACACATATATATACACATACGCGTCTGTAAATATAAATTTGCCTAATTATGCGCTGGTATTGCCGCAGACTCCACTGCACTAAGTTGACAAGTTCATGTGCTTTCGCTGCATTTCTGCTCAAGTGAGATTTATGTACCCTCAGCCATGAAACAGCAACAAATCGTTGAGTCTCGGTACCACAACTGGCATTGGTGCGTTACGTTTTGACGCCCTTTGTCAGTGTCAGATGAGGCAGAAACGTTGTTGTAACACCATTACGTTAAATGTATCGCGTTTGCTTGCTTCTAAAGAGGCATTGATTTGGAAAATGGTGGAAACTCTTTTGGTAAACGATAGGAATTTACGCGAGATTTATGCTTCTTATTGTTGAGAGCATTTTAAACAACTCTCCATAATTTTAATTAATAATAATAACTTTCATTGGTCGTGCTTTACAGATGGATGACTTCAGCCTTATGAATCGTTTGAAAGATTCAAGCTAACAAATCTATTCTGAGGGCTTTTGAGTGGTGTTTGGCATAAATTGTCCCCTTTTGTTTTCTACTATTAACCTCGTTCTTTTTCTAACCTGAAACCTTATAACATAAATGCCAATATCATTTATTTCTTTCAAATCCTTTCATGGACATGAACCCCGTACACGCATCTGTCGGCATGTTAACATTGAATAACCTTGGAAAAACAATAAACTTTTATACTTCAGAAATTTTTTCCATTTAAAATTTATTGGAAATACTATCTGAATACAACATTACTTAAGTGATCACCTTTACTGATCAAAATAATTACTTTTTCAAGTATCTCGGGCCGTATAATACTAATTCCGGCACGAAGGTGTGCATTGAGCACGGCAATGGCCTGAGGAGACTTTATTTTTCAAATAATCCCTCAAAGAGAAGTGATATGGTGCGAATATGGAATCTGTGATCTAACCTCTATTTTATTTTATACATCAGACATTCAGAGAATTAGAGTGGTAGATACTGAATAGCTTAATTTCGCGGTGGGACATGGTGCGCCGACTTTCCCACACTTTATATATAGTGGCTAGAGAAGGATATAGAACGATTTAATCCGTTTTTGGAACTATTTTTTGTTATCCAAACTTAACACATATAAGCAGAGCTACAGAACTAAATAGTTTTAGTATAGGGGGCAAGGAACTGATATCGGGAAACTTCATTTACACTTTTTGGTTTTAGGAAAGCAATTACGACACTTTAAGGGGGTAAAACTATTTAGTAGACGCGTAATGGCTAAAGACTGTATCACATTTAAATTAAGTCTGCCCAGTGGCTTAACTGACATTTTCAGGAAATCAGTTTAATAAAAAATAGAATAATAATAAATAAGGGCAAATGAATCTTGCTGTCAAAATCACTGCACCATTCACCAAAATCTTGCTCAATATATGTTTGTACTTAACGGAAGTAAATTAAAATCAATTTAAATTTGCGTTCTCGAATAACAACTCAGTTCGCATAATAGGAGCCGTCTAATAAATTTTGATTTACTAATTATGTAGCTTAAAATTACAGATTAAATTTCAACAGTATATCCACTTAGTCAGCCATACTTCCCAATTGCATTATCTTGTAGCCATCGCCATAGCCTAACGCATAACACTTGCCTATACACATGCATACATACGTGTCCTTTAACAAGTATTCACGTACATTTTAATACTCGAAAATGTCTTTAAGTAGACATACTTGTGTGCTTATGGGAGAGTACTTTCGACGCTGCTTACACAAACTAATTAAATTGAAGAGATTCTCATACTGTTTGTCCTCAATCAAGCGGCGTGAGTGATAGACGCTTCCTTATATACAACTTTACATACATACATACATACATACATATATGCACATGTGTGTGAATATAAATATTTTGAACATCGATATATGTTTTCATAAAACGCCCACAAACAAATCGTTAAGAATTCACTAACTTATGCCGGTGCTGAGGTTCAGCATATTGCCATCTATGTGTGTGCAAGTATGTGTGTGTATCTGTAGAAGCTATTCGTTTGTAGTGAGTTTATTGGTATTGTAGAATGCACTGCTGGAAATATTTCTTAAAACTTCTATAATTTTGTACATTAAATCCACAATTTATAATCTCTGGCACTTTACGTCAGTAAAGAGCTAACATCTGAAAATATATTGAAGAACTTCAATAATAAACAATTCACGTCATTAAAAAACTCATTAACAGACTTTTTAGATTTGATGATCCCCCATATTTAGTTTTTTCCAGTTACTCTTCAGGACTAATTACAATACAATAATCAAATTCTTCGGGCTTTTGTAACTCTTTTTCAGGAGGAAATACTACTTGATGTCACTCTTTTGTTTCAAAAGAAAAATTTTTATATGATTAATATGAATAAGTCCAATAATAAACAATTCCTCCTTGGGATCTAGATATCCGTGTATCCCTCTAAATTGTTCATAGTTCCGACTTCGATTAAATGATGGAGTCTTTAAAACTGCTTATAAGGACTAATTATCACATCATCTTGTCATTATCAGATGTCTCAGAAGTAATTTCGATATTTTATGGATCTCACTTCGGCACGAGTTTCCATTGTAAATATATAAAATGATCTATTTCTATATCACATATTTTATTCTTCAGTTTATAATATTTTATCCCTATTGGGTGTATATACCAACATACTGAAGTCTTTATTAACAAACATACATGTGTACAACATATACCTAAGTTTGAGTGAACGACTCCACCTATCAACAACTTTAGAAGTGATTAAAATTATTTGTGAAATCAACAAACACCAACGATTTACAAAAAACAAACAGCGATGAAGCAACAGTTTATAAGAAAGCAGACTCGAAGTTACTTATGTATATACATACGAACATATCTTACCACGTAAGTATGTGAGTTCATATAGAAGTGAGTGGCGTGTGCAAAGTTAGTGCCAGAAAGACATTTATGATTTGTATGTTTAGGAGGACCTTACTCATATTTTAGCCAAACTGTTGTAGTTGTAGAAGTATATGCATATATATGTATATATAAGTAATCAATGAACGAGTATATATACACATATTTATGGGGGCTAAACTTAGAACTTTTGAGAAAACATTTTGTTGCTTTTTGAACTTCTACTCTGCTACTCCTGTGCCAGTTAAGTACATATCTGTGCGATACGAAAGAATAACTTTTGTCGATTATAAAAATTTAAAGAGTGGACTATTTACTTTAAATTTTATAGTCATTTATTTAAGGAAAATAATTCTGATAACTTGCCTTACGCTAAGCCAGGCATTGAAAAGCGAAGCGCTCAATATAGCAATTCAAATAAGCCCTAAATGCGGTCTCTCGAACGAGCGCTTCGAATATATTGTGCAAACTGAGTTCGTGAAAGCTGCGAAAGCGAGATTTCACAGACTCCGTACTCTTTGTCGTTTTGCAATTTCTGCTTTTGAACGCGCAATCAGAAGCGAATGTATATTTACCTCTACCAAAGCCGCTTTTCTGAGTTTTAATTCTCATTTATGACGCTTTGAAGTTGTCCAATGCATGGAGAAACCCACAAATTTTAAGCCGACTCCAAATGGCTAATGAAATTTTTCAGGGAGTTTTGAGACCTAACTAAAAGAGAATCTATCGTACGATATCATTTCATAAGAAACGGGTAAGGAAAGGTAAAGTTCAGTTGCAGCCGCATACTATCTCTTGCAATTTTGAAGAATCAAAGAAATATTTATGTGCAAATATATTCTGGTGTGTGGACACTTTATACTAAATAAGTAAGGAATTAGCTGAACATTATATACTTTTGCATTTAAATATTGCGATGTGCAAATATTTACCCAAATGTGGGCTAGGGGTAGTACCATCATTGATCTTATCCATTTTTAGCACCTGATCACATTACTGTCAAGAAAGGATGTATAGGCAGGTAGATGGAGGGACAGGATACAAAGGTAGTCATATTCGGTGCCTGGTGGCTTGAAAAGTAATAGTACATTCAATTGTTGATCTTTGATTTGATCATTTCATTTAATTTTCAATTCATTCATCATTTCATTCCATTCCTCTTTGATCAATTAAATTCATCAAAAAAATATAGTTCATTCATTCAATCAAAAAAACAAGATTCACCCATTTTCACCATTGATTTTCACTCATTTCCATGTAATTTCGTGAAATGTTAATGACGTGAGGACTCTATATCTAAACAATAAAGGGACAAATCTATTATACTCCGTACCATCTGTGATAAAGTAATATTAAAATTTTTTTGTCGGAACATAAAGAATGAAAATTTTTGGGTCATGGATCATTCAAAAAGCAATTGTAGATAAACGAATACGTGATATGACTACTTTCGATTATCGATATATAAAAAATGTTTCTTTTAAAACATTATCTTTCCATCACAAGCTCTTATTTGGTAGTCCACCTTCTAATATAGTCTTCCTGCCAATAGACTTAAAAGGACAAATAAGAAGTGTGAGCTTTTCGCCTACTTGAAATCATCATGATCATTATTTGCGCTACTCGAGATTTGATGGAATTCTGAGTAAACATAATTTTTGCTGAATTTCCTGCGGCTGTTTATTATTCATCGCTTTTGCGGTTGATTTAATCGACAATTAATGTAGTCACTACGCTCTGAGTTTTGTCACACAGGCAGCATTTCAAACACTTGCCACGCTCTTAGGTACCAATAGATCTAATAGTCTCGCCCATCTTGAGCGCAAACACACACACACACACAGACATTCGGTCACTTGCACACACATGCACAACAAGTACAATAATAATGGCGCACGCACCCAAGCTACATGGAGGGCCACACAGCCGAAGCTCATAAATATTTCTTGCCTGCGGTTGGTTTCATTATTGTTGTTAGCTGTCGGTATTTGTGTAGTCTAATGCGTGTGGCATGCTACAAATGGCATTGGCATTAGCTATAGCAGTGGCATAGAAATCGACAGCTGTAGCTACTGTTGCCAAGCTTGCTGCTTCCGTGCCATTTGCTAATGTTGGTAATCTGCACGATGCAAATGTATTTATGTATGTATCTTTGTAGTGTGTGTGTATGTGTTTGTATGTATATATAGAAGTGTTGCCTGTCTTAAGCTGTCTGTTTGTCTTTGTAATTTCTATTGCCGCAAATGTTTGTCGCATTGCTGCCACTCAACGCGCAGCTTGCGCTACCTATTTGCCACAACCATTTCATACTTAATCCACAAGTCGTGGGTGTAGGGATGTGTGTATGCTTGCTTGGAGCTAATTCGATATCGAAATTTATATGTTCGCGCGTAGTTATCAAGCTATTTGCTGAATGCACCCTTCCAATAATCGTACCACGGACGTTGCCACGCGTTGCATTTCGGTGCATTTTGAACGAGTGATTGCGTGGAATGCCGCACGCATACATCTGTACATAGTAAAGGAGAAATGCAAACATTTCGCAAAGCATTTCTCGTATGTGTGATTATGTTGATCACAATGTGCTCCTTTCAACAGGCACATCCCAACTGCAATGAATGACAGCTTGACATGGCATCTAATTTCTACTGGCACTTCGCGTCACTGCGTGCACATATACATACATACATGGGAGTCATGAGAAGTTTGAGTGCTGGTGCTTGTGCAATCGGAAATATAGTGCTTCCTTCTTCTAATAGATTGACAGACGATTGTGGAGTCAACGCGTTATTCGATACTAATTGAAATAAATGTGCAACACGATTGCCGCCACTGTTTTTGCTGTTTAGTGGTTATTCTCTTTTTAGCGGCATCATTGCCAAGAGCTCTAGAGACATTGATATTCATTGGGAGCAAATAAAAATTAAGTGAATTCCTTAGTCATGAACATTAAAAATTAACAGAGAATAATGAAATTCAAGTATGTACAATGCGTATGAAAATATTCATGAAAAAAAAACTATAAAATTATAGTATCAAATCCTTGCAGTTTGGTATTCATGACATGCAAATGAAATAATTTTTTACGATATCTATATTTTCAAAAAGATGTTTAAAACAGCTTTATTACAAAAGTTCTTTTGTAAGTTTTCGAAGTTGCCACCTAATTTTAAATAAAAGTTGGTCGAGAATGTATTTTAGACTGAAAATTTGCTATAGAGTGTTGGTATAAAAATGTTTACAAAAGCTTGAGATTAAAAATAATTTGGAACAAGATTCACCTCCTTTATTTAGTTATAACCTAGTATGAAAAATTTATTACCTATTGGTTTTTCTTTATGTGAATACAATTTCAAATAGTGCTGAAAAATATTACCGAATACTTCCCACCAATACAAGTTTATTTTCTATCTTAAAAAGAAGCTCAAAGTTGAACGTTTTGGGAGAATGTATTAGGTTATATTCCGTCCATTTAGGTCCACTAAGATTTGAAGCTTTTGCATAAGAGGAAGCGGTTCAACTCAAAAAGTGTGTTTCATCACTTCGAGTCTTTCTATATCGAAGTTGTTCTGCAAATGAATGCAATCGTGCTAAATTGCTTTGCTTTGCTTTTGGGTTGAAGCTTTCCATTTGCAAATCATGATATCGTGAGGTATGAATTTTCATCTAAAATTGAATACTGCCCAACCCAACCAATAATTTTTCAATAGCTTCATATAAAGTCCTGACATATCATCCCAAATATTTAACTTTATGTTTCTGTAATTTTTATTGAGAGTCATTATATAGAAGATGAACATAGTTATTACTCGATTTTCTCTAATTTCCAAATATTCAATATTTCCTTGAATGGCTATAACAAATTATAGGTTACGTTCATTAAACTCTCTATAAGATGAATCCCGGCTCATAACTATAGATAAATTTCTCTCTATTTCTATTCTATTTAGTCACCATCTTTAATATCATCATCTTTTCATCAGCACTGTCACTCGCTTTAAGTTTGGCCCTTATATCCCAGCAAGCTGCAGCAGCTCTCACGATCCCGTACTGTTCGACCATTTCACAATGGCGATCAATTTATACCCAGACACACCCTCTACAATTACCCACGAGCAACCGCCTACTTTCTTGTGTGGCACAATACTGTCACGCCCACACATTTGTACACGAACACAAAAGTAAGTTACACTGAGTATATTCCACTTTTATTTGTAGACTGCTACATCATACGTATATGTGTGCCACGCAAACATCTTGCTTTAGCGCTGACACACAGCAGCACTACAAGACGGGCTACGATTTCACCTTAGATTGTTAACTGCCGCCCAGTTTCGTGTAAATACAAAACAATGGCAGTTCTCTTGCTACACCTTTTAGCAGCTACATTGCTGATTGTTTGTGTCTGAATGCATAGCGGCACTTGACGGTGGCACAATTGTAGTTGCAGATGTTCCCAAATTTTTGCTGATAGCGTGCTCCTTGTTGTGGCATTCAAGCCAAGCAGCCAGGCATCCGAAGAGCTACTAATGTGCCAGGCCATTAGTTTATGCTACATGTTGCAGCTAACAGAACTCGGTTGCAAGTTACATGTGCGCTTATTTAGCCACAAATATATATATATATTTGTATATATATATATATATATATACGTAATAAATACATATATGCAATTATATTCATATATGTAGCTGCACTTGTTGCATGCTATGCGCAACACTTTAAATGCCACAATGCAACAACTTACATAGAATTACGACAATACCTTCTTGACTGTCGCAGGGTGAACGTGTCGGGCAAAGTGCTAAGGAAAACTGGTACTACAAGCGAAAATAACGAGGCAGGATACTACCACTGCAGGTACCAAGTGCTTCCCAGATTTATTGCAGAAGAGAGCATCTTAGTATGTCGTAAACAACCACTTTAGCTAACAGCAATACTATTTTGTGTCACATTTTATGCATCTTATATAAAATATATCGAATTCAACATTATTTGCACCAACATATATATATTATGTACATATATACATATTTATTTATTCTGTCTTGGATAAAACCCCATATACCCGCATTTCACGATGTGTATTTAAAAATTTTTAACAACAGTTAAATAAAGGCTGCAACTCAAAAGTTAAAACCAATGATATTTAGCTGTTTGTTGAGTCATGGTCGAGTAGTGAACTCAATGGGAACGGAATTGGATTTATATACGACCAAAGACTGTAACTAGATATAGACTATATAAGACTATGTAAGACTATATAAGATCAACATTTTTCACTTGAAAATGCATAAAATAATGTCTTACTCTAAAAAGACTCAAAACTTGAAATAAGAATTTTCTATCTTTTGCTCAGATATCGTTTTCAGATTATTTCATTGGATTTTTCAGATATTGAATGCCGATAATAATTTGAAGGTCGGCTTCCAACCATGACAGCCACAATGCCAATGGCCATCTTAACTGACTTTGGATCGTGTTATAGTTCACAGAACGCACAAATCTTTCAAAGAATCTTTGCTTGGGAATCACCAAGAGATACTTCATCAGATCCTCTATTCAATAGCACATATATTAAGATGGATATGAAGTGTTTGTCATTCATCATAAAAATAGAACTTTACTTCTCAGTGCTTTAGGTTAGGTTAGGATTATCCCCAAAGATGGGTGATCGCATTTGGACTCCAATGGAAAGTCCTTTGCGAAATCAGAAAAACCAGCTGACTTAGATGCCTGAAGCTCTGAGATTTGAAGTATTTTAATCTTGACCTCACAAAGGCGGAGAGTCAAGAAGAAAGTGTTGAAGTGTTTCTTCTTCGAAGAATGGGATATAACTGAGATCCGGTAAAATGTTTAACTTTACCGCGTGGACACCGAAGGGGCAGTGACCAGTTAGAAACTTTTCGCCTGGAGGAAGGCTAGCTTTGCTGAGGGTGAAGAGCTCTCTAGTTCTATTGTGATTTCATTTAGGGCGGAAGGATCTTGCGACCGCATAAGCACTAATGGTTACTAAGCGCTCGCAAAGCTGTGAGTCCCAACTATCAAGTAGTAAAAGGCAAGAAAACGGCAGATAGTAAGGCTGAGGTGCATTTCCTTGTCAACTCATCAGCTGTACAGTTGCCTGCCATTTCGCTGCTGCTTGGGACCCAACCTTAATACCTTACTCAGCTCGGGAAATCAATGGTTGGCAAGAGTGACTGCATGTTGAGTTACAAGTCCGACAAAGTTGAACAGTTTTTAAGATAACTAAAGTTACCAAAACTCCAAAATAATGACGCTTAAGCTACTGCTAAAATTTTGTATGATGGAAGAAGATATTTTGCACTGGTTTCACTCACTAACAGCACCACCAAAGTGGAGAGTGGCATTGTTGTGATCATACGGCCCGGGAGTGCTTCTTCTTTTGAATACACAACATTAAATAAATATAATAATTCAATTCAGAATGAAGAGGTCTCATCCACAAGTACCTTTATTTAATCAAAACAAAAAAAAAAAAAACTACGCGCACGAGTGTCACCCTCCTTGAATTCCTTGAATTTTTGAATTCACTTATCCTTAATTTAGCATTTCGAGCGGTTAAAGGGCGATGAGATTCTTCAAACTTTTCTAAAATCATATTATGTTTTCCTCACTTACCGAATCGCCTAAAAAATATACCACACACATGCAAATAAAAACATACAAATAACAGTATCCTTCGAACGAAAACAATGCACATGGAAGGCACCCAAAACCAAACAAAGTGCTGTAGACAAATTCTACTGTAGTTACTCGGGTGATTGGAAATCGCTTTGGTAACGCGTTAAACAAATTTATTATTTGCCTTCTCTTTACTTTCGCCATTGTTTCTGCCGCAATACCAACATCCAATATGCCTGCCTCTATCAAGCATGCGATTCGAAGCGTCTCAGTAGATTTGCCCCCCAAAAACCTGCTTCGGTTCGTTTCGTTGCCTAGTGGCAGGGGCTTATAACAACAACTCGCAACAACAAAAGCAAGTGGCAAAAAAAAGTGCGCCGACAATAATAACACAAGCAAATTTTATAAAATAAAAAAATACATAAAAATATTCCGCAATTTGGCACACACTGTGGCGCATAGGCAAGCAGAAAATTCAAATTCATGAACACAAACAAATCGAAAAAGTATTGAAGTAGAATACAAAATCAACAAAAATCAAGAAGAGCAAATAAAAATAAAATTTGAAAAATAAAAACAAAACGAGCCGACAATACCACAAGTAAACAAAATGAGTTGTGAAAAACAAAAACTTAAAAATACAAAAAAAATACGACAAATAATCGTAGGTGCAATGAAAATATAGCATGCTAGAAAAAAATGCTGATGATGTGATGTGATGTGATCAAAGTCTGTCAACCAAGTTGTGTCGTGTGACAAAAAGTCACATTGAAATCGCCAGTTGAAGAAACATTTTCTCGTAAACAAAAAAAAAAAAAAAAATAATAATAATAATAATTGTCGGCAGCTAAAATACAGCGTAAATCTGCGGGATATCGTATAATTTGTTGTAGCGTTCGTTTTCAAACGAATAAGAAGTGGTGTTTTCGTTGTTTGGTTTTTCCGAAGAGCAAATGAACGCCTTAAGGGTGACCTAATAAAATAGAACATACACGTAGTCAAGGACCATAGCTATGATCCTGTTGATGAATGTATGTAGTGTGAAAATATTTTCAAGCATTTTGGCTAAATAAAGGCTACTGGAGTATGGTAATATAAACAAAAAAACAAATATAAATAAAATAAAAAAAAAGCACTTGGTATTAGAAAAAAATCGGTTATCGCAAGAACAGTTCAGATTCTTAATTTTGACAAAATCAAGAACCCTTCTGGGTAACCGAAATAAAATTATATTTTAAATGGTAAATTGTTGAAATCAAGCGGAAAACTCATATTTTGCACATTGCAGAAATTCATAAGCATTTAGAACTTGTAGAAGAGGAACGAATGTTAAGCCTTAAAGCAATTTAGTTAATGGTCATTTTCGCACAAATTAAAACAAAAAATCTGGACAAACTATCTATTTGACATTCTTATACTACCGATATCGCTCTTAATGAATGTTTGATCGGTTATAGATTTGCAGATTTGAAACACCTCATTGCGGTTATAAACAGCTATTCGGCTAGGAGTACCAAGCTAGGGCATTATAGGCTAAATACATTGCTGCTATGCTAAGTCTAACTTCGAGTAAGAAGACAATACAGAATGCTTACCTCGTAAAAAAACGACTGTAAATAAATCACTGTCACTTCTTTTATTTCTCCATTTTTATAATACAGATAAGAATTATAGGAAATTTAGTTAACCATAAAGAATTATTTTTTCCAAGACTACTCAATTCCCTTTCACCTTCATTAATCCTCCATAATCACTTGTACTAGAATTTCATAAGCAGCCTGATTGTCCGAATTCCAATTCTTCACTCACTTGTAATAGCAGTAATATCTCCAAATTGTATTAAGTGATCTATTCTCAAAATGTTATTATTGCAACTCATTGTTGCAAAGTCAACCCTCATAACAGCTTCTACCAACTACCGAGACATTTAAATTACCTCATCACTCTCCCAAAATAATGTTTTTCTTCGAATACCTTATAGGTATTCACGCATATGATTATTTTTGTATCCATTCTGTGCAGACGAGAACACATGTCTGTTTCTATATAGCTGCAATGAGTAAATACTAACGAACTCTGGAACTGGAACTCTGGTAAATACGACAGATATTGACTGAGAAGAACACAAAAATAAACAACTACTTCGTTTGGAATTTACCTCGTTTTACACTTTAAATTTTTGTAACACTTTGCAAAATCCAATGAGAATTCCAAAATTTTCATGCGTAAACATATAGAAAAATAAACATATGGACAGTTATTCTACCAAACGTGGGGAGCATTGTATTTTCTACTCGATTGCAAATGTATGGCGAAAGAGTGCACAACTTATTTTCTCTAAAAGTATTTGGCAACACTGCTGATACCTCAAAAATCCCACATATACTTCATTTTACTCTTTGCTAGTGTTTTCAGAGGTTCTCCCCGGTTTTTCGCAAAGCAATGCATGTGTATGCATGTGTACGCATATGTATGTATGCATGTATGCATATACAAATGCATGCAATGTAGTCACTTGTATCTTGACTGGCCTCGCTGAACGTTTTTCGCGTTTTCGCTGTTGCTTTACATGTAGTTACTACTATTAACCTACTAAAACCCCTTTGGTACCACTTTCCATTTATATAAATAGTTTAGAAAACAAACCTCTAAAATCTAGACATCGATGGAAAACATTAATCCGTCCAATATGAATAGCTTTTCATCAACACAAATTACCGTATTCTACCTCCATCTCGAAAGAAAATCTGAGTTTGACAGAGCTCCTAACAATTCTATTTGTATTACACTTTATGACCTCCTCCCATCCGTTAGTGGTAAACTTAGCATAAGATCATCAGCAAAACAAAAATTTCCATTTCGAATTCTGGGCTTTTGTTCAAATATTTTAAACCTAGGAGAGCTGAGTTTTTCAGTTACCGGAGACTTCTTAATAATAAAATAAATTAAGGGGCATATAGTAAGATTCCAAAGAAACGCTATGTTAATATAACATTCAGTATATATTTCTTTAGCAAAATATTGGTCATCCTCGATTCGCCACTTTTCTACTCGTTATGCTTAAGCTCTGCTCTCTAAGTTTACCAGTTGAATTCAATCAAAGAGAGTGTGTGATAATGTGTGCATTAACTAGGTGCAACCTCTCGCTATTCCATCTATATTGAACGTATCAGTATATCTCCCTTAAATCACGTGTTTATTAAATACGCCCCTCTCCAAGATTAGACAAATGAAAAAGTAACAAATTTTGGTATAATAAAAGGTAGTTTTGTTTTGTTTAATTATCAATTGCTTAGCGATGATATCGAATTCAAAATATATACGTTCATAATATCAATAATTTAAAAAATATTAAACGAAAGTGTACAGTTTTTTATTCAACCCTACTTTCTCTGTACATCAGTTCGATTTGCGTTACCTGCCAATGTGGCTTGTGACAATCGATAGATTTTCTGTTTGGTTTAGACTTTGATTTGCATGTTCTACGAATTGCACCAATTGTTACTTACACCAAAAACATCAACGTCTACAAGTGATTGAGTTGGATTGATTTTATCCTGTTTTCTATTTTCAGCTACCACAACTTGCAAACATTTGTCAACTGCAATCAAAGCAGATTTGAGGATTCCGATTCGATTTGTGCTAAAGCAGACCACAATAACAACAACAACGCACAACGGTGTTAGCAAAACACGCAATATAACAACAATAATCTCCTAACTACGGAATCACACATGGCTGTGGAACTAGATAACCGGCTACTGTGGTTGCGTTACATCATCAGCAATATGATAGGCGTCTACGATCCCGAAATTGTGAATACATTGATGGATAATCACGTTGAAGAGTTCACTCACTTTCTGAACGACAAATGTCTAAGGAACTCTGATATTAAATTGGTGCTGCTGACGGTGTGGCGCACCTACTATGACAAGATGGTCGAGAAGGAGATTACGGTGCTCGAAGAGGGTGAGTGAGATATGCGGGGATACTAATGTAATCATTCGGGGGGTGATTAGCTATAAATATGAAAGACACTCAACATCGAATGTAGTCTATTGTGAGCGTGGGGCCCTTACGAGCTACACGACCCACGAATACAAAGTTTGTTATAGCTGCGACGCCACCATCAGTCTTAAGTTATTATTGTAGTTGAGAGTTTTGTTCTCCATCGTCTTAACTGCCCCACTGAATTTCCTGAATGCAACAAATTCAAGTACTGCACAAACAGATAGTGAACTAGGACCACAACAGAAGCGTTGAGCCGCTGCTTCCTTCGTTCACATGCACACAGATATATGTGTACATGTATGTATGTGCTGCAAGAGTGCTGGTCAGTAGCAGTGGTCGTGTATCGCTACATTTAACACTCGCTGAAATAGACATTTCCCGTTAGGGCTACACCTAAAGGTGTCCAATGTGGACGCCTGTTGAGGGATTTACGCTGATGAAGCTCAACACTGACCAAACACATAATTTGCATTTGTACACACTCGCCCGTTCTACATGCGTTTGTATATGCCACATAATGCGACTTGGCCATGCAACTGCGAGGCAATATTTGTTAGACTGTTGTATAACTCAAATAGAGCAGTAAAGCAGGATAGACACATGTGCACCCTAAGGAAGTCGAGGCAACCGGCAGCAACACAGCTAAGTATGATGGACAGCAATGTTGTGGTGGTGTGGTGGTTAAGCAGTTTGCAGACAGGAGACTCAATGCTTGGCCGTCAAAGATGACGATAGACTACAGCTGACAACAACAAGCAACAACAATTGGATGACTGCCAGCATCTGTTAGTAGCAAGCAAGCATGCCACAATAATACCTACACTGCAGGTGCCACTGCTGACAGTTGTCTTGGCCCAGTTGCGCCACCGTGGAGTGCGTAGAACATTTGCAGCATGCCACAGCAGGGCAAACTTGCTGCAGTTTCACACAGAAACCTTTGTTAAACAGCAACTCCAATTATTTGCAAGTGTTATTTGCATATGCACCAATGCGCTATACCAACGGTGCATAAACATGCAATTGCAGTAAAATATTCGTACTAAGATGGCGGGTTGTTGTTGATTTTCGGCAGCGCTTGCTAGAGGGGCGTTAGGTAGCACATTTCGCGGCAATAAAGGCACGCATTACAACAGCTTAGCAACACAGCGACGATATTAAAGTTATTTGTACTATATATATGTATGGAAGTATGTAGCATTATATATGCGTGTATCTTGGAAAACACAGTTCCGCCATTGTAGCAGCTGCTGCGACAACTAGTTACCGAGTGCTCGAGGCACTAAGAGGTTAAGAGCTGATTGTACACGCTTTGTTGTGGTAATGTGGAGGACTTTAAGTGTTCATCAAAGGGGAGCTTGTTGGTATATTAATTTGCATACGTACATATTTGTATTCATATTCGTGTTTAGCGAGTCCCCAAATAATTGTTAGGTTAGTTTGTAAATTAGGATCCAAGCAATAAACAATTTAATTATTTTCTAATCAAATTTGTGTATTTAGCACATTTTATTTATTATAGCACTCCTCTGATAGCTTAGAGTCAATCAATGTGGATCAAATATTTACTTTTTTTTATAATTCCCTAATTTATTGTAGTTAGGCTGAGTTGAATTCCGTACAAGTGAGTACGTGGATATCTACGTGGATATTGTACCAGTCCATTGTATTTATACCAGTTGTTTATTCGGTTTAGTACTCTCCAAGGCTTGGCGAGTCGAAGACTATAAATTCATACTTGAAAAATACTAACATTGATCGGATATGTCATTGATTATTAACATGGTTGCAATAGATTAGCGTTACGCCACAAACTCGAGTTTAACAATTTGTATTTATGAACAACTGGAACATTGTAACCCACTAAGGGCGTTAGTTAAAATCTCTGAGTTTGACTCTACATACTTTTACGTCAACAGGTTGCATGTACTTCAACACCAAAATTGTTAATGTCCAAAGAGAGTTAAATGAAATTATAGTATAATAGACTCTGGATTTGTGAGTGTTGGTTATTCATAACCATTAACATTAACCATTATGGTGTCAATAAACTTCATTTTGCGGCTCTACGAAAATCTAGTTTCATCTTCCTGAAATGGGGTGCGTGTCATTACTATATGGAACTAAGTCAGATCAGCATTTTTTTTAAACAATTCTAAATAATATAACTTGATTTTAATGACCCAGAAAGGGTCAACGATCCTTTTCAACGATTAAAAGAGCATAAGGAAACTTAAGAAGGCAGTTTGCCAAAATTTGTAATTAAACATATTTGGTATTTTTAGCTTTGGCAAAACCATACTTTTATTACAATTTAATTCCTTTTTAAATTATAAATGAAAATATTTCTAAGACTTTTATATACGCATACACTTTCTTACTCCATTAGTAATTGAGCCACCACCGCCAAGAGTTTCAAAACCAGATAAGCCAGGCAAAAAGAAAGGCAAACCGGCACCCAAAGGTGAGCTATCCTATGCGTCTAAATACCATTTTTTATCAACAAAAGTACAGAAATAACTATGCAATTTATGAATTTAATTTCGATAAGGAGATATTTATATCTATTTGCACATCTTTCTCTATACTATGTTTCTCAAAACCAGGCAAAGGTAAGCCAGCGGCTGCCAAACCTGCAGCTCCGTCAGCGCAACCAACCACGGATGAAGAATCACCCGGAGAGGCTGGTGGCATCACCGATACCGATGGTGGCACAAGCGTAGCACCAACTACAACAACAGAGGGCGGTCAAACGGCAGAATATGAAGGCGAAAGTCCCGATGAAGGTGTACAAAGTGCAGTGAGCTCAGTCAGAACAGGTAAGAGAAAATCCTTTCAATTTAAAAATTTTCAACTACATACTCTGGGATATATAAAAATCCACATTTACAAAAATTTTTATGAAAGTTGCAGGAATTACGTTTAGTTTTTTTTTTAAGTTTGAGTCTCCTAATTTTGTAAGCAATATTCCAGCTTATCAATTGATCGCTGAGAAATTTTCCATCCTTAATTTTAAGTATGATTATGATTATATGATCCTATGATTATAAATTAGAAAGGATATTTATAATATTTCATTCAAATATCTACCACCAAAAATACATATAATTAAATTCCCAGAAACAAACTTAAATTTTCATACAAAACACAAAATGTTTTCCTCCTCTTAACATGACAAACAGCTAGCGATGAGGAAGATGACGACGGTAATTATGAGAAAACTTTCCACTGCTGATTTTTAACTATTCATCTTTGCATAATTCTTTTCCTTTTTTCTTTTAATTCTAACTATTTTCTTCTCACTTTTGTTTTACTGTGAGTTTTGCATTTCCAAATCTTATCGCACACGTTTTTTCTCCCTCATTTATGCACTTTTGCTTTACTTATGACTTTGATTCGCTGAATTATTGCATACTTTGTCCTTGTTGCGCTGTGCACTGCCAAGCAGTGGAGCGCGGTTGCATCCAATTTGTGGTTGGCGAAAATGAAATGGACATTGCTGTTAGTTAATCTTGATGTTACCGCTATGTGGCAGCGCATTCTTGCCACAACTAATTGCCGCTAAGTGCGCCCTAGCGGGTGTTGCAACGCTGCAGCATCAACGTGCTGCAAAATTTAAATCGCCATAGTTTCTTAGCGCAACATTTCGCACAATCCACCGGGAGTGTTGCCAAAAATTGCGCAGCCTTTCGATTTGCGGCTTGGCCTTGACGGTGAGGCGAACGTGAATGTGTAGTCGAAGGCGAATGTGGTAGCTCAACAGTCAAAAGTAGTTTATGCAGCACATTCAAACTTGCAACGTTGTAAATTACTAACATTGCTTGCCAAAGTTGTGGCATACCGCCGCGACCGCCGTCGAAGGATGCAACTTTTTGAATGGCTACAGTATATGCAAATGTGCATGTGTTTGTGTGCATGTGTTCGAGAACTTTGCTCGCTAAAGTGATGATTATTTCGCCTTACAGCGTCGCTACACGTGAACGTCAAAATTGTCGGAATCTTCACGAATTTACGAAACTCACTGACACACACGCATGCATACATATACCTTGTATGAGGTACACTATGCGGCATAAATTCAAGTGACGTCTATCTAAATGTTAATCATACATTCGCTCTCATCTTTCCACCGAAGTCTAACAAGCGTTGCCGATTATACAACATCATTGAGTTGATTTTAATTTCTGTTAATATTAAATGCTTCTTCTTCCACCTACCTGCTCACTGCGCTGTCACGACAATATTTTCATTTTGCCTTCAATCTACTGTCATCAACTTTTAGTCACCCTCTTTACTTATATTTTTAGACCCAAGCGTAGTGATGGGATCAAGGGTATTATGCTTTGGTTCACTTAACGGTAAAGTAAGTGAGTTGTATAAGTAAATAATAATAAAGGAAATGAGTTTGTAAATTGAGATGTAGGGATGGGTCGCTTTATTCTAATCTTTAGTGGTTTATGGTCGTGATCGGTTAAACATGGTTACTAACATCTTGAGGGTCTGGTAAACAGGAAAAATTAAACAATAATAAAAAATATGAGCCTCTAGATCTTATATCCACAGAAGCCGAACTCTTTCACAGTGTAATGTAACATTCGATAATCGGGGTCTTTTATCGAAAAATAAAAGGTTTCTGACAAGTCCTTCAGCCATTATAAGGCACATTGGATCCTGTGAGGCCCCAATTTGTTGGATAACATCAATACGAACCTCATAAATAAGATGCGGAGCTCAGCCAGCAGTCTAGTAGAGATATTAGTATTTATTACATCAAAAATCATGGTAAAACGGTACTACGATTTTCGTACGACTATTAGATTTTCGCTATAATTTTCTTATAAGAAAAGTAAATTAGATTAAAAACAATTTTTGGTTTTGTAACACGTGAGATCAACTGTACGACGTGTAGAAACCTCTTGGTACTGCTCGAGCTCAGACTTCCCTACTTCTTTTATTTAGTTTACGATTTTGCAATTTTTCCATTTCAACTTTTTCCATTTCGGTAGCCTTTCTGATTTTCATTTTCCTGTTCATTTTCATTTAAAGTGGCTTCACAGCATCAGCCAACTGCTACAACTCGGTATGTACTTGCCACACAAAACTTGCAACAAAGCCATTTGCACAGTGTTCACTTAATTCGAAACTACAATAGCAGTGACCAAAGTACACACTATGCACGGTCGATCCGCCCAAAGCTACTTGCAACTGCCACACATACACTAGCAAACCTTTTCCTTTTTCACATACAATTTTCTCTGCAATTCCTTTGGCTTCGGGCAGTTCAATTGTCTTCTATGTGGTGTGTAAGTGCATAAATTAATAACTTTATGCTTTTCTAATTTTTTCCTAACCATCCCTACGCCTCGTCTATTAAACCAACGGACTTGATGTGCTCGAAAAATTAAGATGCAGAAGCCGCCAGCAAAAAAGGTGGCAAGAAGAAGAGGCGCACCACACGCAGAAGAACGACTCAAAAACCAATTGTAAAATACGTGGAAGTGAAGGTGAGTAAGTTTGTGTGTGTATTTGTTATGTAATCTTTATATGTTTGTATGTTTGAGTATGTAGTGCCACTACGATGTTACTTGTGCATTACCTTCAAACTGTTAATCAGCTTCTGAGTTGATTTTCGAATCGTCTGCATGCAAATTCGATACTTCCGTACCTCAACCTATTGCAAATTCACTGTTTCTTTAGCTACTTTTGTTCAAATTTTGGCGAATTTCACTACCTTTTGTTTGATTTTCTCATAAAGTTATGCAAATATGCACAAATCATTTACAACTCTAAGCTGGATATCGTGTAATGCTGGACTAATATTTTGAAATATGTTAAAGGGTATTGAGAAACTTCAGTTTGATTTGCTTACTCGAAGAAATTGAAGGTTAATGTGAAAGTTGTGAGTATAAAATTGAGGGTCACTTTCTAATAGTTAGTTATTCGAAGTATTTAACAACTAATTTAATTTAGTATAAATAATTTCTAAATCTTCGGTTTCTAAAACAGGAATAACAGCTCCTGCTTGCCGATCCAAATTACTGAAACCCCTTAAGACATATTCGTCTATTATTTTTTACGTAAAATTTCTTTTTACAGAAAATTGTTCAGGAATACGTAAAAACACCACGAGTCCATTGCCACTTTGGGGATGTTGATGCCAGCAATCTTGATCCGAATATTAGATACGTATATATACTGCGCAAAGATCCATACGGCATACGTAAGTAAAACAATATTAAATAAACGTATGCAATATGCCATAATTACTGTTAATATTATATATTAGCGACAATTATTCAAAAATTATGACCCCATGGAAAGATTTTATGTCATAGAGGTGTCAATCAAAGTCAAGGTAGAGGTCCAGTTGAGTCAAGAAGAACCATCCAACCAGATCATTGAGTCCACATATTCGGTATCTGGGACTTGAAAAGGATTAGTTGGATTTCAAGAATTTTTAATTCGAAACTCAGAAGCACTTCTTTTAGTTTTATTTTATTCCGATATCTTCACTCAGTTATAGCGCTTGATATTTTTTCGGTTAACGACATTTATTGGGCTTGCAATGACCTCCTAAGAGCGCCAAGTTATCGCTTGTTCGAACAGACCTACTTGTCATTCTGACCTGTGCATATGACTCTATATGTACGTACATATGTATAAACAACATGTATACAACTTCACGTATATATCTGGATTAGGTTTAGGTGTTACAAACAACCATTAGGTTGAAGTTTCAAAACCAATGTAGGCATCACTACTAAAATACCTAACCTACCTACCTAAACCTTTGTTACAAATCAGAGATATGATTTCGAAAATAAATTTTAACTGATAGCTATGGCGGTTTATGGAGCAAGTGTTATTGCCGTTTAATATTAATGAACTTATTAACTATATACATCACTCACTTATTGCTTTCCATTCATCGAGAATTCTAACTCTCATAGCATTCATATTTTATCATTTCTAATCGATGTTGACCTTCAACAAATTTTCTCTTATTCACAGGTAGTTTCTACAATCGCGCTGAATGCTTTGCTGAAATGCCAAAATATTTTATTATTGGCACCATAAATGGTGTTGTGATTCAATCGTTGCAGAGTGATTTGAATTTGGTAAGTTTCGTTATATTTGATTGGCGTACAGAACACACACACACACACATGTTTTAACAATGCAATGATGAATTGCTGCAAATCGTCGAAAGATAATCGAAAATGCTCGAATTGAGAATAAAGCGCAAAGCAATCAGTGATATATAACACTAATACAGAAACTGGACTTTGCGGGTAGGGGGGTCAGCGTCCTGAAGTAAGTAAAGTAACGAATCGTTGGGCTAAATGGAATGAAGAATAATGAAAAAAGTATTGACGAGCTACTAAAATTAATCTATGCAATTTTAATTTCCATTACCCCCTCAAAGGTGCTGAGCTGCCAGTCAGGGTTTGCCGCACACCGTACAACGCTCATCGGGGGCTGCTTAACACAGCTTACCATTTACCATTCGCCATTTTGCATTCACTCACTCGCTCGCTGGCATTTGCTGCACAGCATATTCAGTTTTCAATTAATCAAAGCTGTGCTTACCACCGCTCAGCTCGATTATTTCGAAACGTAATGAAGTGGCGAATTGTAATTAATTCCATAGTAACACAGCCATCTATCAAATTCTACTCTGTTCCGGCGCGATTTTCCACAAGACCGCGCCAGGGGTCGTCCGGTCTTTTGGTTTGGTTGATTTTTCTTCTTTTCGAGTTGCCCGTTAATGCGGCATATTGACTTTGCGTGCGAAAATAGAAAATTCACCGTCATTGTGCCAATTTCGTGCGGTTATTAGACTTTTTGTTGGGTAACGAACCTTTGTTAACCCTCGCTAGTCGGTGCCTTCATCGCCTGCCGTCTGCCTTCAAAGCGTATTAGTGCTGACACGCTGCGTGAACTTTTGCGCCGCCATTATTGGCCTTTGCGCTTCGTTTGAAAATAAATTAAAATTCTCCTCAAATTCCCCGACATAGTCGGCAGCCATAAGTCAACTCGTCGCAAAATTATCGAAGCCAATCAATTAGAAATTAAAATATTGTAAACTGCGGTCGCGCCGCATCCAACCCGTGCAACCTTTCAACCTCAACACACAAAAATATTTGCCTATCACCGCACTCTTTTCTACCCCGTTCTGGGAGACTACGTGCGCGCTTTGTTCCTATTTAACACTCATTTTCGCTTTGTTGTTGTTTTTGCTTGCAGGTTGGCCGCAAAGCTGTTCAATTTCAATTTCGCGAACCGAAATTCGATGACAAGCAAACGAATGCCGATGAGAATATATGCGCGGGTCCCGGTGCCGGTTCGGGTGAAGTCAAAGAGACAGGACCGGGCTTGCTGGAGTTGTCAAAGCCCTCGGAATTCCGTTTGCGCGCACTTAAACAGAAAAAGTACGTATTAGCAGCGAAAGCAGTACCAATGGCATTCAAAACCTTTCTGTTCGCCGCGTGGATTGCCACCCGCTCCCTTACAGCTCACTGCTTGTCGCTTTTATTGGCTACATTCTTTTCATTTAAACATTGTTTTTGTTACTATGCTTTCTCTTTGGTTTATTTATGTGTTCTGAGTCGTCTTTTATCGCATTGGAACATTGTGTATTTCTGCGCAGCAGATTCTAGCACCCCTCAATTGGCAGTTACGCGCCATGGCCGTTCAGATTCCGAGCACTTGCCATTTTTTCACTTTCTTTCTTTGCTTTCTGAAATCCATTGGTATTTTACATTTACCCTTTTCGCGCATAAATTACAGAGCATCCGATAAGGATTTCCCTTTGTTCTGTATTTTTAATCGTATTTTTCCGCTACCCCACATCTTTACCCACTAACTGGTTACATTTGTAACGGTGTATATTTCTTGTTGTTTTGATATTTCTTGGAGCAGTTTAATGATTTTTGGACTTTAAATGTTTAAATATATAAGAAGTCATGATAATGACTTATACATAGCGACTTCGAGCGAAATAATTCATTATGTGAACCGAGATTTAAAGACTCAAAATTTTAAATATATTTTTATGAAATCTTAGTGGGTTTATACATGTTTTTCTTTAATAATACCTTATATTGTAAGGTCTTCATAAGTATATAAAAATAAATATAAAACAGTAAGCCTTTAAATCCCAATACTTCGAAAACCATTACAGGACAGAGTGTGCCCTAGACTCTTCCCTTTCTAAATAGCTAATTTTTCAAATTAATCTGATTACTGGAACCTGCTACAACTATAGGTTTTAATTAAGTCCGATTTTTGTTTTGAAGAAATTTTTATTTAAAACAGATTTTACAGCTCTTTTCGCATTTCGCTGGATTCATATCCAAACACAGAAAATCTATATTGAAAGTCCGTATAAGGCTATGATCTGAGCTCGAAATTTAAGAACCAAAAACGACACGTCACAACCCTTCAGCTACCCCCACTAGAAAACACCAGAGTCCATCCTGCCTTGTATCCTACGTTGGACAAAAATGTTGATTACATTTTTCCTCCAACTTCCGCTCACAACACTGCAACCGCTTGGTCAAACGGTCGATTGTTGTAATGTTTTGTTGCCTTTTGCTTATCTGCAGCTTTTCATTACATCCAAATTAATTTTCATTTCTTTTTGTTTCATTAAACAAATTCTTCACTTGCCGTTTTGTTGTACATCCCTTTCGATGCTTTTGCTGATGCTAGTTAATTTTGCTAATTTATTTTGCTTCTGTATTCGCTTTGTAAGCCAATGTAGCAAATCCACTTTTCTGCGGTGACTTTAAACCTTTTTGGCTGCTTGACTGTTCCAACAATAATAATTATTATTGAATTGTTTCATGAAATCTCAACGTGAAAATCTAAAAAAAACTACAATAAAAATGAAAATCACAAAAATTCGTCGCCCAGGAAAATGGAGAAGCTAAAAAAAGTGGCCTTATCAAAAATGAAAGCTGGCAGAAACACCGAAGATGGCAAAGGTGACGCGGCTGATGATGAGGATGAGGAGGAGGAGGAGGATGTAGGAGCGAAGCCCGACGAAGTTGGCTCATCGTCGTCCTCCGAACAAGTAGGTAAGTGTGAAACATTTGGAGGTGATGGCTCTAGAGTTGCGGTAACTAATTAAAGCGGTAATGCTAAGAAATACCGTTAACTGACATTTGCGCGCAACCGCAACACTAAGGGATGCCAGCGCGTAACATTTTAGTCACATTAGTCCCTAAGGTCACAGTGTCAACAAGTCAAGCTGTCATCACCGCTGTCAACACACCCTGATTTGGGTTGTTTAATATGTGTTTGATGTGTTTGTGGTAGTGGTTACGGACGTCAGTACGTCGGTCTCTATCTGCCCCCAATCTGGCAACCGCCTTCACTCACTCGCGCAGCTATCCTTCGGGACTTAACTCATTTCAATTATATACTTTTAATTACCAGAGGAACCAGAGAAACCCAAATTGACGATTGCCGAACGCTGGGAACAATTATTACGTGAGACGAACGAGGCAATCGAACGTCAACGCCTAGAAGAAGAAAGTACTGTAGAGAAGCTGCCACCGTACCAGCAAAATCTACTCAAAGAGTTGAGTGAGTTCGAAGGCGAAGTGGAGTGGACGACGAAGCATAGTATGCGCGCATTTGACCTGCCTACTAGCTATACAGCGCCGGGGCAAGAGGATGTAGAATTTGAGGAATCGAAAGTGAAAATACCAGTAGATGTAAAGAAATTGGATTTAATACACACATACTCTTTAGAAATATTAGAGGATATCGTACATGGCTGGATATATTTCTTGGAGGGTAGAATCAAAGCGCTGAAGGATATGGTGAGTAGCGGTGTCGGCGACAAAAATATTTAATAAAAGCATTATTTAATTTCAGCAACTGGATGAGTTCACACCAATGGCCGCTTACCGCATCTGGCACCATGGGGAAATCGAGCTCTATACCGCTTTGGAACAACTGAAATCGGAGTTCGTGTTAACAGTTTTAGGTACGTTAAGTGGTGTCTAATGAGGAATCCGAAAATGTGTTAAAAAATATATGAATGCAGATATCCTACGAAACGTCAATTCACCCATAATTAAGCGATGGGATGACTTCATGCATGTCCTACAAGAACACTATCATCTTTCCAAAGAGAATTCGGATTACATTTCCACCATCACCGATTACTTAGAGGTACAAAATCATATTTTTATAACTTATAATTTGGATGTCAGTCGATGAAAAATCTTCAAAAAAAATGACTATAAAATATAGCCCCACACTCTTTCTTAGACACATTATTATATTATTATCATATTATATCACTCAACCTTTCTCATTTCTTTCACAGAAAATTCGGGACTACGAAAGCTTTAAAATGACAACACTACTTATACCCAATGTGATGGTGGGCTTACGACACATCTGGACCATGTCCAGCTACTACTGCCGCGACGACAAGATGCAGGTTTTACTCTGTCAAATCTCCAACGTCTTCACACAGAAAGTAAAGCGCATCATCTGCTTTGAACACATATTCAGGTAAATTGGTATGCATTGTGGAGCGCTTACGCCAAGCGTAAAAATTAAATTTTACTTCAAACAGCTGAGGGTATCGCCAAATCGTCACAATGTCGTATGGAGCAAAATGTTTGTGCTCTTAGCCGTAGTAGAGTGCAGCTGGCAGTGCACATGACAACTGTCAGAGGCGATTTTCCTGTCGATTTACTCCCGAAAATACTTGACTCGTATGTTGTGGTACTTGCACGAAGAGTGCCTTGTGGAGTAGGGATAAGACCGCAAGACGGATATTGCAAGTGTTGCGCTGACTGCTTCCTCTTTACCACACTGACTACTACCTGTCACTCGCTGGCTGGCTGACTGGCTGCTGACGATTGCAGCGCGGTTGCAGCGCGCTTCCTGTTCAACAATTTACCCAAACACTTGGTGAAATGGAATTTCGGCGCTGCCGTTGTAGCATACAAATTCCTTTTCGCCTACGATTCTTATCAAAATATGTACGAATCTGAATTCAAATAACGTAAATGGTACGGTGCAATGTATTTGGCATTCTGCTTTTCCTATTTTGCTTTTCCATGCTTATTTCCGGTTGATGGTAGCGACATTTCAATAGTTTCTTCACTTTTGTGGCAATATGCTTTTACAATCTTTGAAGATCACAAAATCTCAGTGTAATAATCTAATACATATTCTAACTGTAACTTTTTCAATTGCTTCTACACTATTTATTTCTGATTTCAGCCGCTCTGCTAAATACACCTATGAGACCGCAACGAATTGCGCCAATTTGCTACGCTGCTGGAAGAGTGCTTATCTCGCCAGTCGTTCGTATATCGAAAGTTCCGGTGTCGGCTCACGTTGGGAGTTCGATCGCCAGACATTATTCTCCGAAGTCGATCATATATGCCACATAAGTCAAGATATCGCATATATTGGTCGCGTTTTTATACAATATGAAAACCTCTTCGGTCATCGCCTCAAAGCACTCATTACCGATCCATCTATTGTGGATGATTTGATGAAAAAAGTCTATCGTCTCTTGGATTATATGCTTTCTAGTGTTGACTATGATATCTTCAGACCAGGTAACTCTGAAAATTGGGAACATACGCTGGATACATTCAACCGCCGTCTGGAAAGCGTTGAGAGCGACGCAAAAGCCGTTATTGAACGTAGTATAAATACGCTGCGTTCTTCCGATATGGGTCTAGAGCTAATTAAGACAATCAAGGAGATAGATACACGTGAAAATCTCGCTGAATTTATTTCTACGAAACATGAAAATATATTGCGGTTTTTCCAAACTGAAATCAACTCTGTGGAATTTACATATTCGGTAAATATTTATTTAAGGCTATAGATTTCAAAACTGATTGACAGTTGACTTTTGTTAGAACGCGATGATTAACAATTTGAAGATCAACGCAGTCAGATATAAAACCATAAATTACTTTATGAGGAAAATCGAAATTTTAACTAAAAAAAAATGACTAAATCTAAAAAAATTGCTCGAAAACATATTTGAATTTCTAATTAGCTTAAATTTAAATATACACACATAAACATAAATATGAATATAGATTTCATTTGCCTCAATTATTTAAAGGGCTATATTTTTCGCTTACAGAAAAATCGCAAAAATCCACCAATCGGTAAGCACCAACCATTCCGGATCGGCTGCATTCAGTGGGCGCGTCTGTTGACCAATAAACTAAAAGTCTCCGTGTTGGCATTCAAAAGGGTAAACGTTCAATTATTGCTCGTGGGCATTTATATGCAGTGTGAACAATAGTTGTTGCAATTTTTGTTATTGTTTTTACTTTTTCTGGTGCAGCTTCTTTTTTAATGTTGCATGTATTTTTTTGGCAGACGCCTTTGGTGTTTATACTAGTTTGTATGCGTTTGGAATTGAGTGTGTCTGTTTGTGTGTGTGTGTGTGAGTGTAGAGTATGTGTTGGGGTATATGTGCCTGCATGCTGCAGAACACACTTTATTGTTGAATTTGATTCTTTTATCATTGTTTTTTAGCTTTTAATAGTTTTTTGCTCGCCTTATTGTTGTTGGTATTTTTTGTTTAATTGAAATTTCAATTTCAGTTTGCTTACTCCAGTTTTTTGTAGCTGTTGGTCGTTTGTTGTTATGTAGAACAAGCAATTCTTGTTTACCGCTATGGTACGCGTAGTAGTAGCACCAGCGTGTTGTTGTAGTGACAGTGGTATTCGATAGTATTGTTGCTGTTCTGCTACTGCTGTTGATTCCACTTAAAATTCCTTCCATTTCTGCCCCATCCACAGCCTTTATTGTTTTCCTTAGCTGCATTTAATCTTGTTTTGTTTTATATTTCTATGTTTTTTTTGTTTATTACGCTTTTTTGTTGTTGTGTGCTTCTTCTGTGCACATCAGCGTCAGCACTGCCACGATTTGTTGCATTTATTTCATGCACTTTAATGCTTCGGTTATTTATTGCCGACAATTTGTATTTGCTGTACTTTTGTACTTTGCAAATTGCTTCGGCGCTCCTTTGATGTTTTATGTTTTTTGAAATCGCATTATTATTATATCTATCTGCCGTTTTATTTTTGGCTACCGAGTCGTGGCATTGCCAGGCGTGTGCACTTTTTAATATCCGTTTTCGTTGCCAAGAGCAAAGAAATTAAAATTTTGTAGTTGTTGTAGTTATTAGTGTTGATGTTGTTTGTTTATCACACTGGTATTTGTTTGTGAGCCTCTCTTCTCAGCCTTTCTATAGATATTACTCCTAATTTTATTTTTTCTTAATTTTTCTCCATTCCTTAGATGGCAGATGAGCCCAATTTGAAGAACAGTTATGTCAAACGTAGCGCATTCAAGCAATATTTCGAATTGGTCAACAAAATGTATTTATTCGAAAAAGAAATGTTTGACAGATATTCTGCCAAAGGAACTTATATGGTCAATGCCGTCTTTCGTCAGAATATTTTATGCATTCGAATTTACAATCCTAAGCTTTGTAAGTAAATCGAATTTCGTTTTGCATCAGAATAAAAAAAAAAATCTATAAAAAGTGATCCCTAACAATCTGAATGAAAGTCCTTAAGTAGTACATTAATTGCGATGAATTATTAATGTACAAAATAAATACTCGACGTTGAGTCATTGTCGCACATACATGTAGGGCTTCTTTTTGGTATTACTGGGGTTATTATATTTTGAAATTATCTGGACAAGGCGGAGACCATCCATCGTTTTACTAGGTACTCAACTCATATTCAAGCTATAGTATTTGGACGGACGATTGACAATAAAGCATCAGATACTCTCACTCAATGTATTATATGATAATAGGAGTGTTAGTTATTGTCACACATAAAATATAAATATATTTATTAATTGGGGAATTAACTAACTGGTTTATCTATTGTATAATGAGCACTCAACATCTGATTTACTTGATTTATATATTGCTCTTCTTGAAAAGAAAAGAAAAGAAATCTTCCAGAAAACTGGTCGAACTGAAATACGTATATGTTTTATTTGAGACTAGGTTGGAATTGTGTAACCTATTTTGGCATTACAACCTCTATGTATATGAGTCACCATAATGTCATTATCCAATTTTTTAAGTTTACTTTTTATATTTTTCACAGTGGAGTATATTTCGGAGTCTCAAGAAACGCTTCGTTCATCTCACAGAGTAAGTAAAGTAAGGTAGTATACTGAGCTCCTCCTTCAATAAGTAGTCAGTAGACTCTTGTTCATTTTTAAAAGTAAGGAAATATTAATTAAAAAGATATATATATTTCGTATTTAATATACCACTATCAGTTGATCCGCTGTTATAATATAGTATAACGCTACACATTGAACGACAATTATATGTAGCTCCAAATAAAAAATAATCATTAATAAATAAATAAATATGCAATATGCAATATAAATAAATAATAAATAATAATTATTATATGATATGACATATGATTTTGCAGAAACTCGAAGATACTGAAGGAACTCACCTACAACAATCTGAAGCTGCTGTTGCTGGTTTCGTACGCAAAATTACCAAATTCACCATATTCGCAACACTTGTACAATGGTTGATGTGTCGGCCGCCTAAGGAGGATATACACATTCAGAAGGCTAGGGCTTTTGTAAAAGCGGTAAAACCTAAGAAAAATCTTACTGAACGAGACAAAACCTGTTTGAAAATATGCGAATGTAAGTATTTTCAATCATGACTGTACGGGGAATTGTCTATACTGGTGCATAAATATATATAACAAGAGATATTAGATCTAATTTCCATTTACCGTGGCCGCAATTGGTTCTATACTTCTTCGTATTTGTAAGTTAATGAATTTAAATTTTTTAATTATTTCACATCCTTCGTGGCTTAAGTAAGTCATTATAACACTTCAATGTCTTGTCTCATACCGGTAGCCGAAATTTAAGTTCTCCTAACAATAAAAGTACGATAATCTCAATCCTCTCGAGGCTCTATTCGCTCTTCACTCTGACTGGAATCCGAAAATAACACCAAAAGCATTAAATAAAATTCTAGTGATCTTTTTTAATCATCCTTGTGGCTTAATAGCTAAAATAATTCTACAATTTTTATATTTCTTCCGCGGCTACTAAAATCTTCAATCGAGTTCTCCGCTCCAGCTTAAGTTCTTGAAGCATCTGAAGTGTTCCATAAATCACTTTACCACAAATATAACGAAATTGCCAAGTTGATCGTCCGTCAGCAGGATTTCAATAAACTGACTATTAACTACAGTAGTGTGACATGGCGTATGAGTTGTCTGCGAATATCTCTCACTCAAACAAAAACAAAAGTGTATTTACTTTATTTCCACTACTTCAGCGCCTTAACGTGGCAATAATTTTTGGTACTTATCGCGATTGCACGGCAGTTAGTTGAGAGTGCGGGTCGAGTGCCAGCGTTAAAGCGCCTAAAGTCGAAGCGGCGATAAAGCGACGTAATGAAAATTGTGCTTCAATTACTCTACGCACTGGAAGCAGTTCTTGAATGAGCCACTCATTCCGCTACTCAAAAACTAAGTTATGCATTTACATATTATATATTAAAAGTACTGGCAATGAACGAAAGCAAGTCATTTAATACTCGACAAAAGCTATGTCCTTCAACGTGAATTCAATTTGGTTATTTCTCTCTGTTGCTGTTGTTGCTGTTAGCGAGGCTTTTAAAATCTGAATTGTGAGATTATTTGATTTTTACAAAAGAAAACTTAAAAAGCCTGTACGTGGTTGCTGACTATAAAAGAATTGATGCTAATCTCAAATCACACCCTCCCATTCAGCTAATAACCTCTGCCAGCCAGTCGAGCATATTGAATATCCGCAAATAGCGGCATTGAAGACCATTACTTCAACAATATTTGAAAAGTAAATTTGACACTGGCGCCGAGTTCAAAGCGTTATACACAGCGAAATAAGGAAACTCGCAGCCTCTCAAGTCATAAATGCTTTACTGAATTTATTAGTCGCATCAAATGTTGCGCGTGGGGTAATTTCGTTAGCGCATATTAGCCTAGATTACTTTTCGTTTTGACTAAGTGAAAAGTCTGTTCAAATATAAATACATATCACTCACTTCGAATGCTCTCTCTTTCCTTACTTAGTGTTGGTTCGCGCTGAAATGCAGGATGGATTACCCACTTGGCGTGAGTTGGTTGGCGATCGTGTTCTAATTGAGTTCGAATTGCAATTTCGTGTGAATCTAACACGCGGTAAGTTCTTATTCGTAATTAGATTTTAATTAAGTGTTATTTAGGGAAGTAGCATTAGACATGCAATTTTAGATTGACATGTGTTTGTAGCATGTTTTTATAGAATATTTATAAAATTACTTAAATTTTCTTATTGGAAGATTATATAATATGTACCAACAGTAAAATGCAAATTTTTCACATTAGAAATTTTCGAAGTCATGTTCGAGGGTCAGCAATTCGAACATTTTGGTTATTTGCTGCCTAATGCACTACGCACTGCCATTATGAAGAAGGAGATGCTCTTCAATGACTATGAGGCCGTATCCAGCATTATCGATAGATATAATGCGGTCATTGATAGTTTGGTTTTATCAGAGGTAAGAACAAGAACATGGATGAGAGTAATTTGTCAAAAAAAAAAAAATCCTTGCAGACCTTAAAACTCTCGGGCCAATATACTAATCTGAAACTAACCTTTAAAATTTCCCTTTTTGCTTATATAACAAACATTTTGTTTCACCCCATGAGAGTTTTTAAGTTCACTTATATAACAGGAGTAACGGTAGTGATTGGCAAACAATTTACCTAGCAGATGACTGGCAGTTTTAGTACGTCTCGAACTGCTCAACAAACCACGACTCTTAGGACTGGGATCCGTAATTGATTTATCGCGTGGTTGAAAAATATTATTTATGCTCATTGTAACTCATTTGGATTTTCTATTCAATAGTCTCATTTTATCAACTCATTGACCCTTACAATTTTTTGCCTATGAGATTCCCTGATCCTTTAGATCTCCTTAACCTCTCTTCGGCTTCTTCTCTTTCATTCCACCAATATCTAAATTAAGAACTCCTAATACAACTCTATTATTATCTTAACAATAATTTCTTCATAATCATAAACAAGCTTACTATAATTTTTTTGTAATGTAAATAGGTAAATTTCCTACGCGATCATCTCTACGAAACAGAGATAGTCATTCAAACGGGTATTGGTCGCTATACTTGGCAGTCATTTAATATTTTGAAGTTTTGCGATTCGGTCAACACTCTTATACGCAAACTCATCTCGATTGTTTCGCAAATCAATTTCATACGTTTGGACATAAAAAGTCGCATCGATCGCATCAAGCAGTTCAATCTCTTCGATATACATGATCGCACCGGCTTGGGTCGCGTGTCGAAAGCGCCCGATGTACAATTCACACACGAATCTAATGAATCTTCAGTGGAAGCACAACAAACATCTAGTGATGTTGCCGATTCGGAAAGTGTTTCTAAAATGAAGTCAGTGAAAATAATACAATTAAAAGAAGAAGAGGCCGAACTAACACAACAAGAAAAAGAATGCGGTAAGGATATGTATCATTTTCAAGGTTATTTTGAAAAGCTAGAACAATCGCGCAACGAAAAATGTTCGCACATGAAACGATTATACAACTCCATCGGACCGGTGTTGGTGAAGCTCGAAAGTCTCGTATTGGGTACATTTACGGGGCGTTCAGAAAAGATGCGCGGTTATTACACATATTGGGAGCAAATGACCTATCAGTGTATTTTGGAGTGAGTAAATTCAAACTTAAATCAAGCACAGCCTTTGTTATTGATTGCCTTTTATGTTGCAGCAACGCTTACCAAAATCTTAAATGCTACATTGAGCGCTTGCTAAGTGACGTGCCGATGTTTGAAGTTAATGCCGTTATGCTTATGTCCGAGATAGTACTGGAACCTACGGCTTCGGAAATGCAGAATATAATGTTGCAGGCAGCGAAGGATTATCTTGAGCGGTGAGAAATAAATAAATATTTATAGAGAATGGTGATATGTAAAATTATTTACCTCTATAAAGCATTCATATTTACACACGTTGGATGGATGGCACGTGCCTGCCTTGTCCGCCCATTAATGATGAATATGGTGACAAATACATATTTACGTTCTACGAGGATGTCGTTAAGGTCCGCGACATCAGCCATTTGGTAGTGCGCGTGCAAGAGGTATCCACCGCTTTGGTATACGAATGCAAGACTATTATAGCAAAGTAAATATACTTCAATTATATAAAAAAAAAAAAAATCGTTAATCTCTCAAAATACTCTCTCCCTCTCTCTTTCACATTTGCAGATTCAAACAATACTTTTATTTGTGGGCCTTTGATAAGCACGCCATTGCCGAGAAATTTATTAATCGTGGCATGCCACTTGTGACCCTCGATGAGAAATTTACATTCTTTGCCAACATCATTGAGGAGATACAACTGATGCCACCCTATTGGAATACCAAAAGCATACGCATAAATTTGAAGAAGCTAATGGACAGCATCTCTCAACATGCTCAGCAATGGCGCACAACACTCGGAGAGCTGCTGACCAAGCGAACAGCAGACAATATAGTGAGCTTGCGAAATGAAATCAAAGTAAGTTTTAAGACACTTTTCGATGGGGTGGCGTGTACTGCAAGTAATGCAAAACTGACAGTGTTCACCGTTATATAAATATATATGTGGTAGTTGATATGCTGTCAATGAGTAATAAAAGTCAGTTGAGCTACTTATATAATGCAAAATTTTTTAAGTTTGAAGAGCAATACGCTACAGATATTTCAGTTTTCGGTTATCACCGCAAAACTAATACGAAAGTGATGTGTCGAAAATATTAAAATATTTTTCTGAGGTACTTCGTAAATACAGATTGAATTGACTGCAGTTTATGACTTCATTTTTACTTATGTCTTTCCTGCATGTATGCAACTGTAAGGTACTTGTACATGTACATATATATATATATATACATGTTTCTAAATATTTTAAGAGTTTACATACTTTAGGTAACCTAACGAAAATAGCCTAACGGTGATAGCCTTGGAAATAAATGCGTTTCAGTTTCTTCACTATACCTTAATTTTACAAAATTTATAAGTTGCTCCCTGAAGATATTACTAAAGTGCCCTAATTAATTACTTATAAATTTCTATTTTAGTCATTTTACAATCTACAAATCTTCTCTCCCGTGGTTTCGTTCCACAATTTATGTGGCTTTGCCACATTTGTGCACTTTTGGCTAATTTTCCTCATTTGGCTTTGTGGAAAATAATTTTTATGTTAAAGGTTTGAATTCTATTGGACTGGACCCAAATGGTGCTTCAAATTACCTCGAATTGTCAGAGTATCTGTTTAGAGACGATCTTCGAAACAATTCTGAACTATAATAAAATCTGGTCTAAAAACATGTTGTTAGGGCTTGAGTATTTTATTTAATCGGACTTTAAGCAAAATTATGCTATCTTACTCATATTTACACTTACGCTCTATCGTTCCGACGTTGTCGAGACAGCAACATCGCGCATGGTCGGCCGCTTAAGCAAATGTACCGTTATCCAATATATTTCTTTTAATAGTAAAATATATAAAATGAATAAAGAAACACGAAAATACTCGGTTACTAAAATACTGAGATAATTTTTCAAAATGTAAGGTTACTGAGTTCTCGCTGGGTATTTTTACTTTTGTGCTCACCTAAACATTCACAATTGCTCTTATACCGACCACTGTTTTGTGAACCAACCCACCTTCGCTGAAAACAAAAACTTATCTCTAGGGAACTCATGTGAAAGTATTTCATGCTGAAGAAAAAGTTGCGTCATCCACTTAGTTTGGTTGTCAGGTTTTTAAGAGATTACAAAAGAAATTTAATTCCTTTAACTACGATTTTTTGATGGGACCTTGTAAGCACCAGGTTTCAAGGTGATGATACTCTCCCTTCTCAACGACAAAAAATTAACCCTCGCACTTCTGTTCAACTTTTACCTGGTATTAAATGAGAGATCTTAACCCCTGATTGTGGAAGCTATACTTTAACTACGTTCTAAAATTATCGAATAACTCCACAAGTGCTTCAGACTTCTCAATACATTGCAGATTTTCTCCTCCATATTTAGTATAATACACAATTGCGATGTAATGTTTTGTTACTTATTTGAACATAATTGAAAGCTTTTTCATATAAGTACTAATTTTTTCACACATTCACTACTTTCAGGAGCTACGCTTCAATTTGGACATGACTACCAAAGAATTAGCGGACTTTAAACTGGTTATGCAGACCATCTCTACGATACAAACTAAAACGCTAACCTATGAGCAACGAATACATGAATTGCAGGAAACATATACGGTGCTTGCCGAACACAATATTAAGGTGAGCAACTAATTTGTAAGTCATAATTTTTGTTTATTTCAAATAATATTTAATTACAAATAATGCAAAAGTGCTCCACGCCATGTAACCCATTTCTATCTCGGCGACAATAACCTGCTATCGCCAAAACTACATGACCACTTTGGCCAAAAACCTGGCGACAATTTAAAGGCATTCTCAAAAGACCCTACAATCTGGATATTATATTTAAGTGACCTAACAAACCAACCACATTTGCGTTGAGATTTCATTTTTCGTCACATACGAATTAGAGCGTCCACATACACATGTGTACGTGTATGTACTCGTATGTGCCCGCATATTCTAAGGCCGTGGCTTTTTTAAGCGAAAGCTCAGTTACACGCTGTTGACCAAAAGCATTTGAATCTGAGTAAAATGAAAATTTATTCAAGTCCACACATGTGCCAACAAATGCGCCCACATGCAGGCAAACACACACACACTCGTAGAACATGGCGGTTGCAGTTTGCGCTGGAAGCGGTGTGGCATACATGTACATGTACATGGCTAGTTGGAGCTTGACTAAACTAAACTACAAAAGCCCCGCTTTATTTATACATACAATTGCATATATTTGTGTGCGCGTGTGTGTGCGTGCTTGTGAGTGGCAGTGGCCAGTAAAATGATGTGCTAGTCACCCGCCTGGACCAACGACAACAATAACTGGTTGCTATACTGCAATTCCTTTTTGTATATTTTTGCTATATTCAAATAAGGATTTTTCGAAAATCCTTCTGGAAGTCGCTCCAGTATTTGCACTGCAGACAGCGCCAGTATGTTTAAGCAGCGGCAGCTCGAAAATTTCCCAACCGACTGACCACTGAGCAGTGACTACCTAAATTTACATACATATACATACAAGCTAGATGTATGCATGTGTGTGTGTGGACACTGTAATTTGGTTTGCTTCGCATTTGACAACTACTTCAACCCTTTCCACCTCCAGAAATCAATGCTGTTCGCACCAACAAAGCAGCGCACAAAATTGCTATGTAAATTTCAATACCTTTCTCCTTTCGAAATTCGAAATTCGACCGATTCAACTATTTTAAGTTACAAAAGCTTTTCACTCCCATTCATTCATTTACTATTGGTCTTTGGCCAAACTAAATCTGCTAGTGTTGGAGCGGTCTGTAGTGTAATGGCCCAGGTAGTTCACATATTTTCCCGCTCCAGCTAACTCAGCTTGGCGTTCAGTAGACGGAATTAACTAGCATTTAAGAGAAATTAATGTACAAAGCATCGAATAAACTAACCGAAAGCACTGTTGACCAATGAACGAGCGGGCAAAATGTTTGCATTTTTTTTTGACAAGAAGCCAGAATTCCAGATATATATTAGAATTTATAGCAGGAAATATAGTAGTGTATACATTTAGTTGATTCCAATGTCTTCGTTATTGAAAAAAGCAAAATAGAAATTGCTTCGAGTTTATTAGTGAGTGCAAGCGTTATACATAAAGTCCGCATGTAGCACTCAGTTTGGTGAGTTACGTGAATTTTTTTTTTTAATAAAATCTTTTGAAATACATTTACTCTTCAAAAAAATATATTGTATTGTTCTTTGTACTTGAGTTGAAATCGGATCTTATCTATAACCTCGCAACATTTTTATACTCTCGCAACATGTTGCTAGAGAGTATAGTAGTTTTGCTGTAAAAGTACACATATTACATACAAACACATAACAACCAAAAATACAGTAAACATACAAAAAATGTAAACATATTCTTTGCCACTGTGAGATAATTGGTATTGCAGATGTGCGTAATTGGATATCTGCCACGCCTACAAAATTCCATTAATCGAAAACCAAAAAAGTGCTATAACTAAGCAACAAATTAAGATATAAACGGGTAATTTGGCATAGAGAATCCTAGTAGGGTGGCGCATCTGTGGGCAAATTTTTTTGGAAAAGTGGGCATGGCTCCTCGCCCCAATAGGTTTAATATATATATCTCGGAAACCGTTAAGCTACGTCAGTCAAACTTCCTCTGCGTAAGTTTTTCTGGCATCTTCTCATACACTGGGAAAATGAGTGAAATCCAATAATAACCTCGCCCGCCTCCCATATAAAGGTTATGTTGAAAACTTAGCCTACACTTTTGGGAAAAATCCCATATTTCAAGAACGCATTAACCGATTTCAACAAATTTAGTATATGACATTGTTTTTTGCATTTTTATTTCACCGAGGAAATGAAGTGTGAATTGTTTATAAAAAAGTTGCAATAATATCAAATAATCGTGCATAGTTTACCAGAAAATATTCATGTGAAGCTACAGTTAAAATTTCATGTGGACTAGTGCGAGAGCCTCCGAGTACCATAGTCGCACTATTAAAAAATGCAGTTTCGAGAGAAAGTCTACTTTAAGCAAAAAAAAAAAAAAACAGAAACATTCGATTTTCTGTAAATCCTAGACTAGCCTAACTACTTGAGAAAATTCTACCATTTTAATACCAAGAATGGGCTTTTTTCCTATCAATACTCAGAGTAACTCTTCGTTTCTAACTGTTTTCTCCAAAAGAATTTTGATTTCAACTTGTTAACCGAAAATGGTCTTATTTTCTCCTTGTTCACTCTAAATACGCGTTTATTGCTCATTTTACAAAAAATGGCTTTCTTTGCATACCGGCTGATGGCATTGGCAAACAATACTTTTCGTAGATTATTAAAGCTTTATACTAGGAAAAGTATGCAGAGAACTATAGAATTTCCATTACTCCCCTCATTCTTCCTCTTTTCGTTTTTCCCAAAAGAGCCCCTCATTTTACAAATTTATGATCTGATGGCATTAACAAAATTTTTCGTAGATTATTTCAGCTTTATACTAAGAAAACATTCAAAGAACTATAAAATATCCTCCACTTGTTATATTTTCGAAATGCCCTCATAAGTATCTCTCACTTAAAATGTGTTACAAAACTCTAACTTTCTCATTAAAGTAAACAATTCGCCATTGACAGTCTTTCTATTATCTTATATAAGAGCTGCCACATTTTTTTAAGAGCTGCATTAACATATACATATTACATATGCATAATACCGAAATATTCACATGTATGTATATATAACTCTTATCGAGCTCAACTACTATAGCTATACACAACAACAACTATAGACCTCAACTTTTAGTGTTATCAGTTTTCATCAACGTTCTACATCAAAATCTAAATATTTGAATTTCTGTTTAATATAATATATAACTTTCATTTATTTTCTTTTCATACCCCCCAACTACTTACAACATCACGGCTGCTTTGTGTTTGCCACAATTATTGAATATTTGCGCCAATGTAACCCACATGATGCTCAAACAAAATACCAAAAATTCAACGTTCACTACCCAACGACCAACAAGCCATCGTTATAAATATTTTATTACATCATGATGTTCGCCAACACTAACTATTATCCTTATTATTATTGCTGATATTGTTGTTGTTGTTATTGTCGCTGTTATTGCGGTTTAAAATACATAGTTCAGCTTTGACGACTTGCTGATGGCCCATCACCTGGAGAAACGTTGGAATCGTCTCTTCCGTTCATCGCTCTTCCGTTTGGATAAGGTGCAACCAATTAAGCAGAAATTCGCCGATATGACGGCTGTTGAAATTTCATCATTCTGGGAAGAGGTAAGACTACAGTGTGGCATGTTAATTTATGCGTATAAAATATTTACAAATACTTACATATACCTATAAATATAAATATCGTATTTTAGAATTTTCTCAAAGAAAAAAGTATTCAAATAAAAATGAAATAATTAACAATTAGATTAAATTGAAAGAAGTAAATATTAAATAAAGAATAAAGTACGTCAGTAAAAAAAGAATAATAAGCAAATAATATAATGTAAACAATAAAGTAGGTCAATGGGATTCTATATCAGCTCAGAATAATATAAATTGACTCACACTTTTCGTAAAAAATAACGAAAAAAGATCTGCAATGTAAGAAATCTCCAATATTTATTTACCAATTACTTGAGATAAATCTCATACCTCTACACTTTCAATTAGCTTGTCAGAACAAAATTTGCTTAATATCCTCCTCAGAATTAGGTTACTAAATAGGATGAATTAGTCTAAATTATATTGCATAACAGACTACATCTTTCATAACATTGGGACCCTTCGATTTATCAAAACATAGAAAGTTACAAATCGAACAAACAACTAGTATAAATCAAATAATTCCAACAAGAGAGAGAGAGAGAGCAATCCACTTTAATTTATTCACGAAAAGATAAGAAAGCACGGCTTAAAGATAGTTAGAAATGAAATGGCGAAACTAAGATGAAAGCAAAGGGCGATGTATTAAGACGGCTGCCTTATTAAACCCCTCACATCACAATTGGCACTCGCATCCCTGAACTGACTTTTCTTAACGTCAATCGGCTAACAGTTATTCCTATATGATTATATTGAATAATTATCTTCCCCAACTACTCACCAAGCCTTACTCCTTGCACTCTTTCGTTGGCATTCACATCTCCACTCGTTTCATTTGCTTGCGTTTCCAGTTCATTCCTCTTTTTTTAATTTTTGTTATTCCATTATTGCTTCCGCTTTCAATGCGAATTTAATTGGATTTTCTCTAGCGCTACCATTTTAACGACTATCTACGAATATCCAATGTGTGCCTGTGCGTTTTATATGACATAACTACAAGCATACATACCTAAATTTAAATATGTATTGTATATTCGTACCACCCACAGCCCGCTGACAGACGTTCTGCACATCCATGCACGCTCTCAACTCTTGCGGCTGCCTGCTGCTGTCACTATTATTGTCTATTATATAACAGTAAGCACTTCATGGCGCGCACTACAATAGTTCGGATTACACCTCTGCCACCAACACATCTCTCATGCGCCGGGCGCATCGACGTCACTGCACGCCTTGGCTTCTGCAACCGAACACATTTGCTTGCCGCTTGCCACTCGCCGCTTGCATCCTGTCGCTCTCATTTGCTCAGCATCCGTCTATCGACAACGCAGTCTTGTCGCTGCTGTCAGTTCTACAAATGTTTATGTGTGCCTGTGTACGTGTGTACGCGTGTGTGCGTTCCCGTTCATTGGTATTATGCGTTCTACGTTTTCACTTCGCCACTTTTGTCTGCCGGCATGCATTTTATGTGCTTCATTCGTTTCATTTGCGCATCCGGCTACGGCTTTACTCTTACCGCTCCGCCTGCTGGCGCTTCTTCTCCGTCTTCTGCTTCTTCTTCAGCTGCTGCCATCGAAGCAACCATGAGGCTTGCTAACAAACCAAGAAAACGAATTAAATTGAAGTGTTTATTATGCGAATTAAAAGCGACAATAAGCCGTTGGCTGTTGCCAGTTGCCAATTGTTGTTACTGTTGCTATTGCCATTACCGTTGTTATGGCTTATTTTGTTGTTGCTAGCCATGTGTTGGCGTTGGAAGAAATGGCCACCGTAGCTCTTTGTCATCGGCATAAAATTTAGATTTTACCATTGCAAAGACAGACTCATAAGTAAATGTTTAATTTTCAATGAGTGTGCGCAAAGCGCACAAATCGTTCGTGACAATGGAGCGTTTAATTTTTTTTTTTTTATTTTGGTGTATGGACGTACAGGAATATAGGAATATAATACCGGAATACAGGAATATAATATACAATTGCGTATACCGTATGCCGTACTTTTGTAAATTTATTATTTTTAAATATCTTGTAAATAAAAAATAATATAAATTTGTTGTGCTTAAATAACATTTTACAAATTTAAATTAGAGAGGTTCCAATATCTACAAAACTTATTATTCAAGAATTCCGCACATTATCGTATATTTATATTGTCTTATATTGTTGAAGAAGCATAGAATATTCCCTAGTTCTTGGTCGGCATTTAAATCCCATTTACGAGAGATAATTGTTGAAGAAATGGGCTCAGTTGTTAGGTTTGATATTCTTTACTTTTGTTTTAAATTTCCATATTTATTTTAATGTAGCAATAGCAAATTAAATAATTGATGAAAAAACATTTCTCTGACCACCGTTATCATGAGTTCGCTGCCGTATTTGACAATGAATTCATTGGTAACGATGAGAAGAACAACATTCCAAGTCCAAGCGGAGCATGACCCAATTTCTATTTGATGCACCTCATAGTCATCTTTAAACTTTAGAAGACATATGTATAATTGTAAGTCGTTACCCAAAATTTGCCTCTGACATCCCATTTTAAGACGACACGAAAAAGTAATCACTTTTTAGAGACCCTGATATGAATCATAAATTTTTATTATTGTTTGAAATTATGAAGACGACCAATTTATTTTGTGCTCTTTCGTCATTTTTTTATACCGGAATGTAACGGCAGAATTAAAGTAATGAAACAGTAATGAATTAACTAACAGTAATAAATTGATCAGATGACTTTAAATTTATTCAAGTTGGAGCCTCTGATTTTCCAATACAATGTTCGAAATTCGCTCCCACAACTCAGTGTATTCGAAAACGAAATTCGACAGTCTCATTCCATGATTTTCGATCTTTTAGCAATGTCGGATAGAGTTTCTTAAAAAAAATGTGCAGTAAGAATTATTTTCTTTACTTTTATTTCATCAAAACTGTAATATGATACGAAAAACCTAAAAAAAAATTAATTAGTTATCCATAATTCCTTTATAAAAAATACGGAAAATATCTAAACTATAAGAAGGAGATTAACATCACAAGAATATTAAAGTCAGACTTTTCCGATCTCGAAAAGTAGTAACAGATAAATGCATCTCCGAAATTTTATACGGATCAATCCGAAGCCTCATAGCTCCATAGCTAAATATCGTCAAGTATTCGAGCTGAACAAGCCGGAATAGTTTTGTACCCTTTTTGTGTATTTTTTTTTTCAATACCTTTGAATAATTCACTAGACTTGTGTACTTTACTTTTTGATATTTACATGCATATTTTTAAACACTGATTACAACAATTACTGATACTGATACTGACTCACCCTCTTTCAAAAAACCGCAAAACTAAAATTTCCAAATGGTACATGTCCAAACTATTCCAACTTGCAACAAAAGCGCATAGCAAAGCAAATAATAATCTCACTCAAATATCTATACAATTTGACCTACTACAATTATTTGCTTTGCCGTAGCTCATTTTAGACTTCTGATTCAAATGAATGTACACTACCACTAACCCCCTCCTTGAGCAAACTTAACACTACCCAACGCAACTTCACTCTTCAGCACTTCATTGAGTTCCATTAATTTGCATTTACTCGCATATTTGGCCGTGTTTCATTTCATATTCACCGACGCTAGCTGGAGGAATTCATCAAGGACTTTGAGGAGAACGGGCCCGGCTCGGTGGGCCCTGACATGGACAAAGGCAGCAAGCTGATGGACTTTTATGGTACTAAATTGAGCAAATACGAAGAGCGGCGCATTGAGTTGTGTGAGTACTACAATGACTGAGGGTACAGTTTTTTATCAGGCAAAAAACTGGCAGGTTTGTTAATTTTGTTTTATATAAATGGGGGTATTTGTATTCACTGTTAATTTCGTATAACCAACTGTTTACTTTTGCAAATTCACCAAACTCGAAGAGTAGAGGCCTTTCCCTTGGACCATGCACTTCGGCTGCCTCGCTTTACATTAGTTATTATTGTATTAACAAAGTTTTTCTTTTCTCTCGTTCCCAACCGACCAATACTGATTACTATATTGGACAATTGGCGCGCACTCTCAAATCGCTGCCACTTCGCTTCTACCTCTACTCACCTCTTATGCTTACGCAGCCAATGCGGAGAAACTTTTCGATATGCCAATGGCCGATTACAATGATTTCTCAAGAATCAAGACCGACTACGAAGGCATGTTATTGGTAGGTGCTCGGCGCATCAATCAAATATCATCAATCTCTATTATTCGACACTGCTAACTAGTTTACAACAACAAGGCTGCTTAGTACCCATCCAATCATCACCGCGCCTTCAAATCAAATCGTCAGGCAAACAATTTAATTTTTTAATTAATTTGCTTTGTGCCACTATGCTGGCCCGAAGGTGGCAGCGTGGTTGGTTGGTGCCGGCAGTTCTGCACAATAGTTTGTTTAATTTTTTATTAACTTTATAGTTTTACGAACTTTTATTAAATCACTGCTCTCTGCATTTTACTGTTCTTCTGCCTACACAGGTATACAAACTGTACAAAGCCTACAAGACTGGCAGGGAAGTTTGGTCGAAGACACTATGGGCCGATTTGGATCCACAAATACTCATGGATGGCATCGAAAGTTACATGAAAGAGTTTCGCAAACTACCAAAACAGGTATGTATGTAGCAAATGGAGAGCAAGTTAATTTCTGCTTGAGTGTTGAAAGTTTCCTAATTAGTTTGCTTGAATGGTTTCTACTGGTGGAATTAGATAATATTTAAGTGTTTATGTGAATACAGGGTTTAATGTTTTGATGGCACTTAAGGCATTGGAATATAGGAAGTGTCACCATAATAAATTTTAACGAATGACCAGACATCAAATTAGTCATTCAGTTTTACAGTAGCATATCGATCTATAGTTCCAAAAATTATTAGACACGAATCGGGTCCCGTCTGAGGATCAGGTTCCAACTGAGAGAATAGTTCCAAATGAATATGCATAATATTTTTTACATAATATATATCAAATTTACATACTACATAATATAATATACATAATGTTTTTTAATAACGTACATATTGAACTCAGAAGACAAATATATACCTCCCTCTAAACTCCCCTCCCAAAGAAGACAAGAAGTGTCATCATAATACTTGTCGATGGAGTTTCTTGCTATTAAAAGCTTTATTTTTACCTCACTGTAAGTTAAATTATAAAGAATAAGATTTAAAAACGTTTATTAACCCTGAAAACATACAAAACAACCGAAATAGAGGGTACTACAAAATTTAAAGTTTCTGAATCATTTTTTGTAAACTTCCATTTTTCTGTACAAATACTTTTTTCCTAATCCCGAAATCCCTCACCCTCTATAAGTTGTGCTCGTTGTTTCAATAGCCCATTCCGCTCCCTGATTGTTGCATTCTTGTGTCTTCATCTTCAATGTAGACGCGAAATTTTAGTGCAAGCTCCTGGCTGATCCTGTTATTGCCAAAAATCACCACCAGCTTGGGTGCTGCTGTCTCTTAATTTTGCTTTTGCAGGTGTTATGCGTCGCCGTTGCAATTTTGCCAAAATGAAAGGAGCAATTTTAGCACTGCAGCAGCTGTGGAACTGGTAGCTCTAGGCAGTGACACAATTTCCACTTTCTTTCTGCTGATTATGACAAATTGATTTATTTACTTTCCTAACAAGTTTTATTGCACTTTACTAGCTGCTTCCGCTTGAACTTTCCGCACTTTGTTGTACGACGGAAATATTTTTTAATTGCACAAGCCAAACAAATTCCGAAGTCATAAAATTTCTATTATGCATAAATTTCACAAAGTCGAAAGTTTTTTTTTCCTTCTGGCCCCTTTTCTTCGTCGAATGATATGAGTAGTTTAGACTTTGGATTTTGCCACATGACTGCCTTTCAAGGCGGCTGGGAGTAGAGATACTCGTAGTTAAGATAGTGTTTGTTTATTTTGTATGACGTTATTCATTTTAAGGTTGAATGTATGGTGGTTTATTCTAAAACGAATTTAAATATTAAGGTGAGACATTTATTTTTTGTTAACATTTTTACTTAAACTGGTTCAACGATTCGAATATTATTGGTAAAAGCATTCAGACATTTTCTTCGACCCATCTCCACATTTAGATGAGGCAAGACTAATAGTCGATCATCTTCAGTGGTCTTACTCGCCATTCACAAATATATCTCTGTTGAAACGAGCCTTCAAGTTGTCAGTGCAGCTTAACGCAGTTTATTATTTCGTAGGTACTGCAGTGAAGTAGAAGAAACAGAATTGGTGACCAATGCTTCAAGATCATACTGACTGCTCACTTAAGCCTAAAAATCGGTATCTTTTCCTTAATCATCTACTACATATTGTAAATAACAATATTCGAAAGCTTTCGCATTGCCTCTTGAACAAAAATAATTTAAATTCGCTCTCAGATGAAAACTGCTTTATTTTTTGTTTTGGTCGATCATCGATCAAAAAATTTACTTTCACCCATCTTATAGAGTTTCTGAAGTTTTGCTACTATAGATACCATATTCAAATACAGGCAACATATGGCCTTCATCAGAATCTTCGCAGACAACATCTGAATAGGTTTCGGTTCTAGATTATATTCCTTATCATCTTTAGGATAAATCAGTTATTAAGGGTCTTTAGTAATCCTAAAATGGGTATCACAGAGAGACAAAAACATGGGGCCGTTATACATTCACCTTATCTTGAATCTGGATGATAAAATAATTGTACCCAGCGTAGTCATCAGCTAATAGCCTTTTCGTTCGAAAACCTCATATACAGCCAAATATAAAATAATATTTTACTTTTTAATTGATAGTCACTATCCATATCTGCAGATCTCTAAGCTAATTGTTATGCATTGAATTTCACGCCGATATGTCACTACAAATAAACAAACACAATGATGGACTCGTATGTACAGCATATGTACTCCTAAATGGAATTAACGCACTTCAGCAATGCCGTTCACTAAACATATTTTAGTTGCATATAATCAATTCCATCCACAAACCGTTCGAATTTCATGTTGTTTGCACAGCCGCTAAGGTCGAGCACATTCAGCTGTTGCCAGTCGCATTGCATTGCTTACCATCCCCTTCGCAGCCGCTTCCCGCCTAACAGCTAGCAATGCATGGTTGTGGTCGGTGGGCTTAGCAGTGTCAGCATGAATTATGACAACTCTAAACAGTCGCCAACAACGACACAGACGCGCGCTTTCTCGCACATATGTGTATATTTCGAGGCTCAGGCGAGTGGCGCAATCGAACTCCAATCGGCGAATTGTTTTCAAAATTTCATAGAACCCGTAGGCCCAATAAATCTCATTTCGAAGGCAACAGCGGTGCGTTCGAAAATGCCATCAAAGTTGGAGTCAACGCACCGTTGAGAGGGGTAAGTGGCAGGACCACAGCGCCAAAAATGTTAATTTAGGCATACAATTGCCTAATACTAGCCACTGAGTGGTAGGTCTGGTGCGTCCATTGCATATGTTGGTAATCATATGAAAACCCACGATGGCGCTGCAGCTGCCGAAACCAACTCTGATAATGGCACTTCCTAGTTGTTGTTGCCATGGCAACGACAAGAGCTCCACCAGGCAAGTGCAGCAACAACGACGTTAAAGGCAATAACAAATAGCAATGGCTAACCGCAACATGTCAAACATTACATATGTGGCGGTCAACATTTCGCGCCTGACTAGCCGCTCTTCAGAGTATTTCGCGAAAGGCAATTGCTATGCCGAAATGATGTTTCTGCCGCTGTTTTTTTTTATTATTGCCGATATTTTGATTATTTTAATTTCATTTCAATTGATTTACATTGGCGCTGGTGCGGGCTTTGCTGCAAAAAGTTCGCTTCATTTCATTGAAACCCGCTGTATTGCCTAGATCGGTGGATAGACGCAGTCGGTGTGTGCGCGGCGAAGTGCAAGGCGAGAGGCCCTTGTCAGCTGCCAACGATAAGCACTACGCTCTTGATTATTTATAGACAGGCAGTAGCCTAATTTAGTCAGGCTAATAACGGGTTCATCGGCGCCGCTCAGCGCTGTCCTGAGTTGCGTTGTGTGCGCGCTGAGCAATTTGTGATTGACCATTTTGAGACTGGTTGGCATAATTGAAATATGCATTTAGACAATTGCGCGTGCTGATGGAAAATTACACCACATAAATTTGAAAAGGTTCAAAAAATTCAATTATGTGGGTTAGGGCAAGAATGCGTTTCAAAAGGATGCAATAGAAACTTTATTTAGTAGTTATATTTAAATGAGGAGCAATATTGCATTTAAGGTAGTCTGAAATTTCGAAAGAATCAGTTGGTAATACTAATATTAAGAAATTTATATTTCTGTTTTTATGAATAGTTCTTCTCTTATGAGTAATCCGAGGTCTTCGATGCTGAAATACTCGAGCTTTCTCGATAATCGAACTTGGAATCTTCTATTCTTAATGAACGGTCTAAAGGCTAAACTAATTTTCGAAATTACAACGATTGTACATTGACGTGGTTCTTTCTTCGAATACATTATTTAATTACCACAAATTATAAGGTACTTGAACCTAAAAACAAAATATCTTCACGATGGAAAAAGACCAATCCAGAACATCCTGACTTAAAGGAGAAAGAGAAGAGAAAACTCAATAATAAGGAGTGATAGTAGAGATAACAAAAATGTCTACTGAAGCAAGAACAAGAAAATGTCGACCTTTTAATAATTTGTTTGTAAGCTTTCCCGGAATATTCCGGGAAATTTCGCTTTAAAGAACTTTTTGGGTTCAATTGATTACGGTACGAACAAATTATATGGTACGATGCTTGTCCTGACTATAGCCAAGACAAAGAGTGTTCACCAAAGTTGACTTTGAACCCTAGACCTGGGTGGCTAGACCTATTTTAAATTTATATGCATTAAATAAGAGATTTCGGCTGGAGCCCTTAATTTGTAGTTATCATTAAGATAACGACAACGAGATCATGGAACAGACCCAATAGTTATTCTCGTCCCCAAGTAAGCACAATTTCTCACTTCTGTAGGACCAATTGCCACTACCAGTTTTATCATGTTACAGCAAACCGGTTTTTAAAATTCATAATCTTACATAAAACTCTCTTATCCTACTAACTCAACCAGGTCCGCATGCTACCCTCTGGCATGATGCTCGAATTGAGCATGAAACAATTCAAAAATACCGTACCGTTAATGGTCAGTCTCAAAAACGAAGCCTTACGAGAACGCCACTGGAATCAATTGATGGAGAAGACGGGTCAATATTTCGATATGGCACCGGCAAGATTCACGCTCGAAAATATGTTCGCAATGAAATTGCATGAGTATCAGGTATGTTGGATGAATAGTGAAGATTAACTTAATTTCAATAAATTTTTTTCTGTATTATTGTTGCCCTAGGAAATCGCTGAACAAATTCTCAATAATGCCATTAAAGAGTTAGCTATTGAACGCGGCGTTAAAGCCGTCGAAGACACTTGGGCCACCATGGCATTCAAAGTACATAGACATTACAAAGGCACGGAAGATCGTGGTTACACACTGGGTTCGGTAGAAGAAATTATCCTAACGCTGGAGGACAATGCCATGAACTTACAATCTATGGGCGCATCACAGTGAGTGCAAGCAGGAAATATTTCTCCACCTCTCCACATGTAACTGTTCCTCCCTGGAAAGGTTGTTATGATAACTCTATTACCTATACATTCCAACTTTAGAGACCTTATTAGGTTTATGTATGCATGCTTTCATATACATATTGATGTAATGATGTCTCAGGCGAATCTCCACAACTTCCAGAATTATTCAGTTTATTTGAATAATTTCCTTAATTTTCCTACATTCCATTTGTTCTCTCCTCGTTATTGTTTTCTATGACATAAACAAGCTTCTCTTCTCACTTGCTCCTCTTCGCTTGTATCAATTTCATATTAGTATATATGAGTATGACATCTCAAGTAAACCGCAAGCGTTATCATATCATCAACGTGACAAAGGAGCGCAAGGAGTTCATGTTGCATCATTTTCCTGTTTATTAGTTAAGATATCATCCATTGCGCAGAGTTGTTGCAACACTTTGCCTCGCTTTACTTTCCCACGACCTAGTGCTGCTCACATTCCATTTCGTTTATCGCACTGACAGGTTCATTGGTCCATTTCTGGAGACTGTCAATAAGTGGGAGCGCTTGTTGTCCTTGATCGGCGAAATCATTGACGAGTGGCAGGTGGTGCAGCGCAAATGGCTCTACCTGGAGGGTATCTTTATTGGTGGCGATATACGTGCACAGCTGCCAGATGAAGCGAAGAAATTCGATGACATTGACAAAGCATACCGCAGGGTAAGTACTCACATATACAATAAGTAGAACTACGCACATGTACACCTAGTGGCTATGTTTGTATACAGTAGTTGTACTTGAAAGAGCTGAGTTTGAAGCTTTTTTGCTACTATGGAGATTTGTGGAATTGGCAGTATTTTGCCAATGTCTGAACTGGTTAGCTTATGTATGTGAGTGGATGCGTGTGCTTCATGTGTTATTCCAGCGCAATTCGTGTGTCGACAATATGGCGTCTTGCTACTTAACGGTAAATTTAATACGCACGCAAAACCTCGTCGTAGCACACAATGAGCATGAATGTGTATTCGAACATGCTTAGAGGACAATATTGCTGTAAGAGTACTTAAGTATACACATATATATGCATTTTAGGTGTATATGTGAGTGTGTCTGTATTATTTTAGGGTGAAAATACATACTACTATTGTGTTGACATCTGACCGTGATAAGGTTAACCAAGTTGCTAACAAGCGTATCTTTGACAAACACAGACATATATGCTTATGATTTCACACCAGTAGTGTGTCACCAGTTCTTCGAAATTTTGTTTATTTTGGTTATCTCATCGATTTCAATCAACTTAACGGAAGGAGGATTACATATATAAAATAACTTTCATATTTTACTTCCATATATAATAATAAACTTTTGTATGCACTACGCTCTATTGCTGCACTAAAAAATATATTAAACTTCGGTCAAAAGAGTCTCCTCTCTAGGATTAATTAATAAAAAAACTGTTTCTATATAGTCTCTAGAGTTATTGGTTAAAGTCAACCACCCTGCAGACTGCAGACTGCAGACCTCAGTTAACCATGGAAAATATCCCACATTTGCTATTATAAGACAACAGAGTCTTCCTACAATGCCTTAACATGGTATTGTTGCGTAATTTTGGTCGACCACCGAAAATATTATCTATTCCAGTGACTCTAGATTTTCAGCCACACTTGTAGGAAATCCGGTAGGTGAGATTTTCAGTTCGAAGAGTTAACTAATAGCAGGGAGACTAATTCTGTGAGGCTGCAAATGAAGTAGATGAAGGTCAGCTAATTTAGATTTCTGTTTTCAGTATGTAAAAGTAAGAATTTCATTTATAACAAAAAACGTAACTACCCTAAAGAATGCATGCCTTTCTTAACTCAACTCTCGCCACATTTATTCTGAACGACTAACGAATTTCGACCAATACTCTCGCTTGCAAGACTCTTACAAAACAGATGATGTTCTTGTCGTCAACAAATACAACAACACAGTCACCACTGTCACAATAACTTCAACTGAAATCTTATACTCTTATATTAACCTTCTGCCAAGTACAGTATAGGAATATTCGATATTACGTTTCGTTTGTTTGTCGAGTTTGCTTACTTGCCACTTACTTTTGCCACATTTGCAACATTTACAACATTTGCCACAATCACTGCACATTTATGTGATTTATTTACTTTGATTTCATTTCGTACACTCGCTAACCCCTGTTCTCTCTCTCCTTGTCACCAACTTATTCGCCCAACTACATTCTTCACGCACACACACATGCACCTATATGAATATATTTATACATTGCTTGTGTTTCTATATTTCATTTTGCAGATTATGGTTGACTGTGCCAAGAATCCATTGGTGGTGCCACTTTGCTCGGTGCCTGGCCGTTTGCCCGAAATTCAAGGACTCGGCATCGGTTTGGAGAACTGTCAGAAGTCATTAAATGAGTATTTGGAATCGAAAAGACGCATATTTCCGCGCTTTTACTTCATTTCCACGGATGAGTTGCTTTCCATTTTGGGCAGCAGCGATCCATCGGCTGTGCAAAATCATATAATCAAGGTATGGAAATGTGTGCAAGTATTTAAATTCTGCGTAATCTAAGCTATAAAAAATACACCGACGATTAAAGGGTTTCATTAGGAACCTTGTTTATTCTGCTGGACATAACGTATCACATAATATTTTCGAGCACCCTATTGCAATGCAATTTTGTGGATATATTTCCCTACCGAGTAGAAAGTTATAATGGCAATTAAAGTTACATTTTCGACAACTAAAGCCGAACATCTCTTTATAAAATAAGATTTCTTATTGATGACTTTGAAGGTGTATTCTACATGAGGATGGTTACAGAAGAATCCTGTTACTGTATCTACTTGGTATTTTGAGCCATCAATATTAGGTTTCTCGTCTTTGGAAAAATAAGGTTGATTCCGTTCTTACTTGGAAGGAAATTGGCGGAATGTCGAGAACTTCGATAGCCTTAGAGGAGTTTTTATCAAACCAATGATGTGCTCCCTCTAAACATGATAAATCTTCTTAATCTCCTTCCTTATCCTTTCAATTTTCTTAAAGCCTTTAAGCGATATATTCTTTCCGGCTTAATTTCATATCCAATCAAATGATATAAGGTTCTGGATAGTATTACAACCCCTGGGTGAAGGAGGATTAAATTCTAATATTGTGTCTTGTAAAAAACAAACAAATCAGTGTAGTTCTTCTATAGTTGCGGGCATTTCAATTTTTCTCTCGAAATTGAATACAAACCCAAAGAGACCTTTTACAGATCAAACATACGCCTTATTAGATAAAGACTTAAATTTTTTACAATACATTAGTATTGTTGAAGTAGAATATATAGAAAAGATATCGGAACTATGTGGTATTTTTGCTTCAACATATGAGTACCATAATGGGTACCATACCATACCATACCATAATAGGCCATTAAAAATTGAAGGAAATGAATAATGCTTATTAGGTAGAAGTATGAAGTACAAAATACTTGGTTTACTTTTCCTTTTCCAAAAATTTTGATATTATCTACTTATACGTTGGCCATAATACGATTGCTTTAAAATAAAGGAACTTGATTTTTTGTAGAATTTTTGTGTCACGATGTTAACATACTCCCACACTTATTACATCTTCATATTATATATGTATGCATATACCCAGCAGAGAAATGCACTAGTATCGAGCTAGTTTCATCTTAAAGCATAAAGCAAAAATTCCACAGCAAATGAAGAAAACTGAGCTCATGAATTCAAAGATGGTCCGAAATTCAGAAGGGAGCTAAGAGTTAAGGGAGTTTAAGAATGAGCATTTATATAAAGATTTTCCGATACATATTACCTTCAGTAAAAAAAAGAATTTTATGGTAAAGTAATTTCTAATTTTTTTTCACATTTCCATTAAAATATTGGTAAAGTAGTATTGATCGTAAAGCTCTAATAACACCGCTTTCCAATGTCAGCTGTTTAAAAATTCGCTTAATTGGATTTGCTATCAGCCGAATATACGATATTAAAGAACGTTTGCGAGAGTTTCGGATCATTTTCTAGTTCTAAAATAGTTTTTATTGAAACATATAATTTTTAATCGCCTTCTGTAAATTTCATTAAAACCTTCAGGTAGACAGAAAACATCGTTCATGTTCTAATGGTTGCTCTATAATCTAACTAGGAATTGTACTGTGAAGTTTTTAACTGGTATAAGACTAGTATATTTCTGACCACGATCTGACAATTGTCAGCTCATAGCACAACAATATTTAAAAAATATAGAGTTGCTTGTTAGGAAACAGACAGTCGGCTGACTACTTGGGCTTATAATTCAAGTAGTTTGCAAACTTTTTGATTTCACTGCTGAGTATTTATATATATAAGATATATATATATATATATATATATGTATAATACCATACTTATATGAATACATTAGTCCAACGCCTATATGGATGGCGTCATAAAAGTTAATGCATCTGTTTATGAACTTGTATGCGTTAATATGTTGGTCATTTGTGTTTGTGGCACAATGCAGCCACATGTTGACATTAATGTTGCCTATTTATACACCTACAAATATAGCGGGTATATTCAAAGACACAAGAGTGTATATTTCAAAAGATTTTTATATTATTTTATTTTTGATATCACTGTTTTTATATCCTTTCGCTTTTAGTAACTTTTTGCGTCGGACACACGGTGTCTCTGGCTCATTTATTGTTTTTTTACGCCATATCGCAAATTTATTTAATATGAAATCAACGGACAATAAATTCGAATTTACTTTGGTTATTAAGTTTTTATAATTCTGAAACTGATTTACTGCATCCTTCATGTTTGCTACTTAATTCGTTATTTTATTATTACAATTGGTGTTATTTTTTTCGATTTTCTCTTAGTATTTTATACGCAACTGCTGTCTCACACTCAACTCATCTTTTATTTCTGCTTTCTTCTGCTCATTCATTACACACCATACAGATGTATGACAACATTAAGTCACTGCGCTTCTCCAAGGACAATTCGGATCAGCCCATCGTCACTGCAATGATATCCAGCGAGGGTGAGGTTATGGAATTTCGCCACAGCGGTAAGTATATATATATATATATATATATATATATGTATGTATGTATATGGAACATGCTCTGTGCAATTGTTAGTCAATGCTCGAGCCACACTTAATTACCAGCGACTGCTCAGACTATGTCGTAGATTTATCAAGCACCACTACATTAAATTATATAATAATGGCGAAGAATGCAGAGCGAGATGAGTAAGGACGGAATATAAAAATCAAAATGAAAAAAATATAAAAATGAAAAATACAAATAAAAATAACAGTGGTAATAATATAGTTTTACGCAAGCGAAGCAATAACTGAAGCACTCACACAAACATATACTTGGACAATTACATTTGCCAATGCTCAACACCGCCAGCGTCAGTGTGCCATATCCAATTGCCGAATTCTTGATTGTCCAGTAAGCGCGTTTGCTTGCCACGCTTTATGGTAGCGCTTTTTTTTCCTCTTTTCATTAAGCTCGCCAATACAAACGATTTGCTTCGATTGACTTTGTCATTTCCGCGCGCATTCTTCTTACTTACAGTCATACACCCATACGTACATACACATTTATGCGCTTTTCCTTCGCTTTTCTTGATTTGCTTGCACAGCAGTAAGCATGCGGTCGGACGGACGGACAGAGGAAAAGTAGATTGGCGAAATGAAATTGAACTTTTTATGTGAATAAACTTCTGAAATTTCTTTTTATATTACTTTATTACTTTTAATTAATTGTGGCAACGACGCGAATGTCCTTTGATGGCAACTTCACTTTGGCCGCTAATAATTGAGCGTGTAGGGTACAGTGGGTAAAAGGTCGCATGCGATTACTAAAAATAAAATTCTATCTTTTATGTTCCAAATGTGTTTTATAACCAATAAGAATACGAATGTTGTATTTTCAGTGATAAAACAGTACCTCCAGTTTATCTACTCCGGTTGTATTTATACTGTATATGTAAATACATTTGAAGAAGTGTGAAACTTCTTCATTACTTCCTTCATTTAAAACACTACCGCGAAATTAAATCTTTGAGTCACAATAATTCAGAAAGCTATTATGAGTATTATTTTACTATTCTGGGTGATCACACATATTCTATTATTCGGAAATAGTAGCCCCACCTATCGGGTTCAAATATAAGATGATGGGTGATGATGTCTCAGCATATATTCGAATATAACCAAAAACAATTATAATAGCCCCACCTATGAGTTTTAATTTTATATAAGTAGATACAAATAGTAAGTAGAATTAGTAGAGAGAACTCTTTTGTTCGTGTGGTAATATTAAAAAGTCCTCCACTACCAATATACAGCTAGAATATTCTATATTTTCTTCTAATTTCCCATCTTTGTATTTTGCAACTTCAGAAATGTCCTTCTTGTGGACCAAGTTTTTTCGTCAAAGTTAGTTGCAGAATTTGAAATATTACCACGCTTCTTCTGTTATTCTACAGAAATTATCCTATTGGATGCATCATTTATATAAATTTCGACCTATCAATACGCACATAATTCCGTTTTCACTAACCCAAAGCAAGTTGAATGTTTTAACTGTATTTCTAAGATACGTATATGTTAATCATACAACATAGAACAGAATTATTACGTATTGCTAGGAAAATTATTGGGTATTCTAATACACACGTAATAGGCGGAATTTCAATCCATATAGTTCGTAGATCGAGCACAAGTAACTAATACCGCACCTGAACTTGAGAAAGTCTCACAATTTAAATTTAATATTAAAGAGAAATCCAATTCCCCCAGCCTAGTTCATTTACGCATATTTCTCAATAATGAAAATAGCTTATCCATAATCGAGGGGAATAATACATTTAGCATAAAGGGATAAGGAAAAAATTTTGAACGACTTTTAATTTTTCACAAAATCATGTTCAGAAAAAATAGTAGGAAAAAAATAAAAAATGAATAATAGTAAATAACAAATAGTTATTTGAGTTGATAGGTCTTAGCGGAAGGTAAGAACAGGTAAGAACGTTCATGGATTTCAAATTTGTGCATCATGGGTGTAGGTGTGTTTTTCAAGTTTGCTTTCTATATGCTACTTGAGGTCCTACACTAATTTAATGAATACGTGATCTACCATTTATCCACAATTCGCCCTATTAAATCTTTAAAAATTCTTAAAAAATATCTTTAATCTATTTTATGTAATTAATTCTATATTATATATTAATTTCATATACAATATATGTCTTCTTAAAAAATCTTTAAAAATATTACATTACACTTCGTTAATCTGAACCGATTATATAATTAAATTAAGTGTGATTCGTATAATTGAACGGTACTTTCATATGACCGCATAATTCGAATCAAATAATTTCGCATTCCCACCACTGTGCGCTTACCCCACTGTAGCACATTTAATGCAAATTACGCAACGGACGCAAAATAATGAAAATTTCACATCTTTTCCTTAAAAAAATCAGTGTCGCCACTGACCGCTGCTAAATGCCAGACACACATTGGGAGGGCTCTCTCCCCTTCTTCCGCACACACTGGTGTATTTCAATTTCTTTTTCGATTTCTGGAGATGATTAGCGGCACCGCTGCTGCTTATTACACGCTTTCGCTTTATTGCTGCCATTTATATATGTATATTTTTATGTACCTTGCTGTCCATGCTACTCCCACAGACTGCAAGCACAGTTATTTTTGTGAAATATACCGTTGTTATTATTTATGATTTTGTAATATTGTGGTTACTGACAATGTTTCGAATTCTGCTCGATTTTCACTACTTCTCCTGACCGCCCGTTCAATTTTCCTCTTTTACAGTACGCGCCAAGGGTCGTGTTGAGAACTGGATGTGCGACGTGCTGGATGAGATGCGACGCTCGAACCGTTTCATAACCAAACGTGCCATCTATGACTTCGGCACTGATCTGGAAATAACAAGGTAAGTTGTCGGGTCAAACACAGTGGGCCACTTATCGCGTCGAGTACTATACAAAGGCGCGAGGGGTGCGTGAAGGCTAAGGTTTATTGGCTGGCAGAGTTGAAGAGCGCTTAACAGACACAAAAGTATTTTATTGCGCTGTCCAATTGAGCATGACATAACTGCAGGGGTGCTGCTGTCCTCTGTTGTCGGTGTTGTCGCTGTTGTTGGTGTGCTGTTGTGTAGTAGTGCTGCAAAGACTGTCATCCTCCTCGTTGGCGCACCGCCTGCAACATTTTATTGCCAACAATGAATAATTTTGTCGTTTTCTGGGATTTACATTTTATTACCAGCGATTATGCTGAGAGCATATAATATCGTACTATACTACCCCAACTCGCACGCCGCAAAATCATTCTAAATCCAACCGCAGCCACACTTTCTTTTGTCGCAGCGCAATTATTTATGTGTGTATGTGTGTGTGTGCGTCACTCGAAGCTGCTTGTAAGCTCTTTCACATTTTTACGACGCCTTTATTTCAATTGCACCCCATTTACTTATGCATTTGTTATTTTTTCGCCGTCTTGTCCCTCAGACCCGATTGGATGTTGAACTACCAGGGTATGGTCGGACTTGCCGCTTCACTTGTCTGGTGGACCGCAGAAGTAGAGGAGGCTTTCGATCAGGCCACCAATCATCACAACATGCGCGCCATGAAAGATTTTCTCGAGAAGCAGAATCATCAAATCGAAGAGCTGGTCATTAAGGTGCGCTCGAATTTGACCCGCAATGATCGTTTGAAGTTCAAAGCCATCACAACAGTCGATGTGCATGCACGCGATATCATCGAAGCTTTCGTACGTGACAACATTTTGGATGCAAGCGAGTTCAGCTGGGAGAGCCAATTACGTTTCTATTGGCTGAAGTTATACGATAATCTCTACGTCATACAATGTTCGGGTCAGTTCGAGTATGGTTATGAATATATGGGTTTGAATGGCCGTTTAGTCATCACACCTCTAACAGATCGCATCTATTTGACCATAACACAAGCGTTACTCATGAATTTGGGCGGGGCTCCGGCTGGTCCCGCTGGTACGGGAAAAACGGAGACTACGAAAGATTTGGCCAAAGCTATGGCACTGCTTTGTGTTGTCACCAATTGTGGTGAGGGTATGGATTTTCGCGCTGTCGGTACTATTCTGTCGGGCTTAGCTCAGTGCGGTGCTTGGGGTTGTTTTGACGAGTTCAATCGCATCGACATCTCGGTGTTGAGTGTGATTTCTACTCAGCTGCAGACTATAAGAAATGGATTGATAAGAAAATTGGATCGAATTATTGTAAGTATTTACTATTATTATAAGTATTATTGTATTTACTATATTTATATCTCCTATTTATTTATATAATATATTAAGTTTAATGATAATAATGATACTCATAAAAGAAAAAATTTTGCTTAGTCTACATTTAGGATACTATTGAATTAGTTCTAGGGTAACATATATTGAAAAAGAGATGAAAATTTCAGTAACAATTTATTAGCGGAAGAAAATTTGAAAAAAGAAGCAGTATATATATATAGACGTACATTATTGATATTGGGAATGACATAATGCCTACAAAGTTCATGCAGATTTTATAAAATGTAATATGTGACCTACATTTAGGGAGACAGTTAATGATCGCGTTGCTCTTGTCGAAATTACTGAAGAGTTACGAAGAGGTGATATGTGACCATTTTTAACTTAAAGGTGATAATAAAATTTCGTTGAGAATAAATTCTAACGACGAAGGAAAGGGAAATGTTGTTTGGATAATTTTGATATCAAAATTAATTTCTTTCTAAGATTTAAGTGATTCATAAATATTGGAAGGGTTTAAAAATATTTTGAAAAGTATAAATATTTTTGTAATAATATTTTCATTTCTTATCCTCATGCCTGTAATCCAGAATGTGTGTCTACAACCTATCTAACCCTTAATTATAAATATTTAAACTCTCTTTCTCTATCATTTATAAGTACAGGTATTAACTAAATTTCCATTCAAAATCAATTTCACAATATTTCTTTACTTATCGCAGTTCGAAGGTAGTGACATCAAACTCGACCGCAAAGTTGGCGTCTTTGTCACAATGAACCCAGGCTATGCAGGCCGCACGGAGTTACCCGAATCGGTTAAAGCGCTCTTTCGACCGGTGACCTGCATTAAACCGGATTTGGAGTTAATCTGTTTAATATCTTTATTCTCGGATGGATTTTTAACGGCTAAGGTGAATACCACTACCGCGAACAATTCACGGTAGCTGCACATTTTACATTACTGATACTTAAATTTTCCACAAACATCTCAAGAATTTAAAGACAGCCTATGCTCCGTGTTGTGGTTGTCGGTGTCTAACAATGTGTTCGCCTTATTAACCTTTAACCACTTATAGTTACCAACGTCAGCTTTATTAGAGCAGCTTGTTGTTGGCGATTACAAGTATATACAGCAGTATGTTTCACTTTACGCGCCCACAATGCCTCCATATGCTTAAGTCATAATATCATCATAACAATAATGCGATTATTAAGTTACCAAAATTCTATGCACAACACAAACACTTCTGTTGGCAACAATAACAACGGCTGTGTGGCAAATTGCAACCAGGAACCGCCATTGTGTGCGCAATAAAAGCTGATTTTACGCACACGCACACACTCGAACGCTTTTCCACAAAATAACAAACTTCGAACCTCTCCCCACCTCCTCCTTACATACGCAGTAACACTCTCTTCCACAATGAAACACTTTCATCGCAAAAGTTCTAATAACGCACTTTCGTTTTTTCGAAAATGTTTATAATAATAACAGTAATTATTTTTAAAGGTACTTGCAAAGAAAATGACAGTACTCTACAAGCTGGCTGAAGAGCAACTCTCCAAGCAGTGCCATTACGATTGGGGTTTACGTTCGCTGAACTCGGTGCTGCGTATGGCGGGTGTGATGAAGCGTGCGTCGGAGGATCTACCCGAGGCTGTTGTCCTGATGCGTGTACTGCGTGACATGAACTTTCCGAAATTCGTCTTTGAGGATGTGCCATTGTTTTTGGGACTTATTAAGGTGAGTAAACGTATTTACATTTACAATTGTGTATTAAACTGCAGCAAGCTCCTGTTATCAACACACTTACATAATTACATACATACTACACATTGCCTTTAGCTGTGTGTTAGTGTCTTGAAAAACAATTTGCATTCCCGTTAGGTAAGTTGTGAGCGAAGTGGGCGCACGTGCAACCCATACAGCGAAATTCTGTAAAATGTTACCTTGAATCGTTGAATGACAGCTTTATGCGACAACATTATATTTCACCGAAAAGTAGGCTTATCGAGTTACTCGCTAATACATCTTAGGAGTGTACACATATCTGTACATATCTGTAGTAATAAGTGTATCGCAACAGCTTTAACTGCATACATAAACCTTCATTGATAACACAATTTGCTGGCATCCAAGTAAATATGTTTGTGTATATATATCGAAGAAATACATAACTACAACTAAGTTTACTTCCTGCATTACCCAATAGGAAATTATAAACTATGGGCGCTAAGAAAAATTTGGTAATCGGGTAAGAAAATATTAGGACACAGTTCTCCACATTGTTGTGCAGTTGTATTATGTCTCCTTTTAAGGTTAAATTAGATTAGATTAGAAATTTCTCACAAATATTAACTTCCAGCTATTTTTACAGCAATGGCACCCTTACGACTTTATCAGACCCTTCATTCAAACTTTCTGCAGCAAAGAGTATATGACTCAAAATTTTGTGAGAAAAATGAAAATAAAAAAATTAACAGCTGTGAATGATTTCTTGAGAACCACAGCTAACTTCACAGCATTGCTAATGCTTTTTGATTCGTAGTCACAACAAAACTGGATAAGATAGAGGAAATATAAGAAACATATTTAATGCTTGAAGCCACCGTATCATTGACTTCCACACTATCTGTAAGACTGCACCTATATATTAGGACCTTTCAGTACTTTCTCAGCTTAAGCATATTACAGTTAAACAAAGCCCTGAATGTCAAAGGTCCTGGAAAGGGTACACAATTTCACTCTGAATCGGTGGGACTAGGTATCGTTACCGAAAAATTTTGTGACTGATAAATTTTCTAATAATTTCTCGACTAGTTATATCAATTTTAAATTTCTTTTAATTTTTAATTTTCAAACCAAAGTGGTATACTGAACAGCCGCTGGATTCGCGGGAACATCCGGGACATTTTTTCAAATCCAAATGTAGATTGATAATATTTATGGAGAATATATACAATAGAATAAATATTCACTTTTCTTGCTTATTGGCATCTTTTTCTCTAAGGAACGGTTTTTGTGATGTCAATTGTTCAATTTTTCTTAAAGATTTCCACAAAATTGTTAAAAAAAAAGGCAGGTTGTATTTTTTACAACCGATAGCAGTAACCTTTAGATGCCGCCCATTTTGAAGCAAATGGATGACTGAGCTAATTTATTTAAATTAAAAAGGCATTGAATTTTTTCATCGACCTGCCTTTCTTTTAGAGCATTTATACGTTAAAAAGACACCACTCCAAACATCAAATCTATTGTCTTCACTGCACCGACCCAATTTTTTCCTACTGGATTGCACATTTTCCATATGCGAATCGTTCGTTGCTTCCATTATAGTTTGAATGTCATTAAAGACTTCGAAGTTTTCTGAGTCCCTTATTTGGTGAAACTATGCTTTCGTTTTTGCTTAATTTGTAATTGCAAAAATTTAATGTGTTTGCAAATACCCTCTTCAAGATGGTATCCCTCATATATGAGGATTTCTATAATCGACTAAAACTTAGGGCAACTTATCACCAAAGTTGCTAACAATTCCTTTAAAGTTTTAAATGGCAACTTTAACATTACGATTTTTATTACCTTAACTTCAGTTACTATTATTGAAATAGCAAGTGTGGATAGTTAGAGTTAAACAATTCCCCACAGTGTAAAATGCAGTTATGTCTCTTGAATAACATTTCACATTTTCTCATTATTATATGACTGGGAATGGTTTGGAGTTCCGTTTTCATCTGACGGTTTACTGTTGGGCTATTGAACATCGCTTGAGTGGTTGTCTACCCCCAGTACTTGCCATTTACAAGGTATTTCCGGCCCTGAGCGAATCGCAAATGATCTAGTTCTAGAAGACCTTTTGCCTCTCAACAATATTCGTCTTTCCCTATATGTATAAGTCCTCATCGGCCACAGTTCGATTGGCATCCATGCGGCAATACAAAAAATTTTTAGAAATGAAATTGTCATAGGTTTCTGAAAGAAAATGTTGTGGAATCATACTGCACTCCTTTGTTGGCTGCCTGGCTTCCACGAGACTATGTTTAAATCATCTTGGTTTTCACACTTAGAAAGTTTGAATGGTCGAATCACTTTGGCACTTATGATATACTAGCTAATCAATTCCCAGAAAGTTGTATAGTTTCAGTTCGTGAATATTTTATAGAGTTTTTGAGATTATAAAGATTTTTTACCGAGTTATAGAGTTTGATTTTGATTTCATTTTAGAGTGCAACCATTTGTCCTACAATATTACTCTCAAAATATTGGGTTGTTCGGAAAGTCATTTCGTTTTTTTTGGGGAACATGAAAGACAGTTTTCGTATAATGAATAAATATTTTATTAAATTATATATTGGCCATTCTGGTCCAACACCTTTTGCCATCTTTCTGGCAGTAACATAATTCCCCTCTCATAAAAGTTTTGGTCCTTGCTGGCAAAAAACTCGTCCAGGTGGTTTTTGACATCTTCATTTGAGGTAAAGGTTTTGCCATCCAAAAAATTTTGCAGGGACCGGAACAAATAGTAGTCGGAAGGCGCCAGATCTGGAGAATATGGTGGATGTTGCAGTACGTCCCATTCAAGCTGTAAAAGTTTTTGGCGAGTGACCAAACTTGTGTGAGGTCTCGCATTATCCTGGTGGAACACTACACCCTTCCTGTTGATTAATTCGGGCCTCTTCTCTTTAAGTGAATCATTCAATTTGTCCAGCTGATGACAATAGACTTCTGAATTAATCGTTGTATTGTCCGGCAAAAGCTCAAAAAAAACGATTCCTTTGACATCCCACCAAACGGAGAGCATCACCTTTTTTTGGTGAATGTTGGCTTTTGACACGCTTTGAGCCGGTTCATCTTTTCTGCTCCATGACCTCTTGCGTTTAACATTGTTGTATACAACCCATTTTTCGTCCCCAGTAATAATCCGCTTCAAAAATGGATCATTTTCTAGACGTTTGAGGAGCGAATCACACGCGTCAACACGACGACACAAATTTCGCTCGGTAAGGACATGGGGCACCCACACATCGAGCTTCGAGGTTAAGTCCATGCCTTTCAAATGGCCATAAACAGTTGAATTCGACAAATTTAACCTCTCACCGATCTCTCGTGTGGTGATTCGCCGATTTGCATCAACTAATGCCTTTATCGCATCTTTGTCAGCTTCGACCGGCCTTCCAGACCGTGGTGCATCTTCGACATCAAAATTGCAGGATCGAAATTTTGCAAACCAGTTCTGGCACTGGCGTACTGTTAACACGCCTTCTCCATACACATCCGTCAATTTTTTTCTCGCTTGGACAGCATTTTTACCTTTTCTGAAGTTAAAAAGTAAAATATGACGAAAATGCTGCTTATTGCTCTCCATATTTAAAAAGGCACCAACCAAAAACTACTGGGTAGAATTAATAGAACTTTTTCACACACAAGCCTTGCAATATCAGCTCTCATGACATATAATGGTTATGGGGCTTAAGTGTGAAGTTAGTTTCGAAAAAACGTAATTAAGTCCTCTGGCGGGAAAAAACGAAATGACTTTCCGAACAACCCAATAAAAAAAATATCCTCTAGTAAAAAAAAAAATTAATACATTTTTTTAGTTTTTCAAAAAAAAAAATAACAGTGGGAGTAACATAACAATATCTATATATATATATATAAATAATAAAAAAATAAATTATTTTTTTTTTTACTAGAGGATATTTTTTTTACATACATTATATATGTTATATATATTTATATGTTATATTATATTATATATATATATATATATATGTATTTGTAATTATGAAAATTAATTGGTGTTATTTGTTGTCCTCCTAGGACTTATTCCCAGGCATTGATTGCCCACGCATTGGTTATCCGGATTTTAATGCTGCCGTTCGCCATACGCTCGTTACCGACGGCTACGTACTTCTCGCCGACCAGGTAAGTTAAAGTTCAAAACTAACATTCATAGCTCATCACCGGCCCTTACAATTTATAAATTATAAAACCTTTTGATTCCTTCTTTAACTATACGCCCCTTCATAATTTGCAAAAACGCTTCCCACATTTCACTGACACTTCTGAAGTCCTTTGTAATATCAACTGCTTGACACTTCAGCACCTACTCAAAAAATCTGCTCGAAACGACATGCTTTCTTTCGAGTCTCTCCCGGAGCATTCGTTCGAATGCCTGTCCGCCAAGAATTTTAAGTGGAACACCGCAACTTTACGGTCTGTGTCGTCGGACAAGTGGTCGCTTTAGATAATTTGTGTATTGTGCGAAAAGTAACGGGCAAACACGAAAATCCACTGTACTATAAGTCAAGCGAAGAGGAGAAAAAGGGTGCGCTGTAGTTGAGCGTAAAATAGCGAGGCATCTTATAGTCAGTCTTATTGTGTCAGTGAAATGCTTTTGTTTCGGCTTTGTGTAGTATTTTCCGGCATGATTTCGTGTTGCTGTTCGCTTTGAGCAGCACCATTGAAATATAACGGATAACTGACACATTGACACATTGCATTAAGCGCGCTGCCACACTGCGGAATGTTGCAAAGCATTTTCGCCATAATTTTTTGGGAGGAAATCTCTTTTAATGCAAACATAGTTTCTCATCTATATTTTTGTATTTCTTTATTTTTTACATCCGCTATCAAAAATGCCTACACACAACCGACCATCGCCATCACTTATCGTCAACGTCCATTTGAAACTCAACAACTCGTCAACTCATCAACTGGTCAACTGAAATGGATGACTATGAACCAACTGCACTTTAATGGTTTTACCACCCCACCTGACATCTCACCACAGGAGGATAAAGTGGTGCAAATGTACGAGACCATGATGACCCGACACTCGACCATGATTGTTGGACCAACAGGTGGTGGCAAGACTGTCGTCATAAATACACTAATTAAAGCACAATGCCACATGGGTCTGCCCACCAAGTGCACCGTACTTAACCCAAAGGTGAGTTTACCGTTACCCGCTTACATAGTCGTAACTACTCGTAGAATAAACCATTGTAGCAACGACGAACAATTAAAACAAAAACAAGAACAACAAAGCATTAGCTTGATAAAAGTCATCAAAAACACAACAACTAACATAATTGTTCAACAAAAATAAGCAACAACAAAAGCAATGCGAATGGCATGGAAGGTTTGCAGTAGCTTGTTGTCACTAGCTGGCAACTGTTTTCTGGCTGCAATGGCTTTTGTGCCTTTGCTTCTGATCTCACAGACCAAGGGACCACCGGCCAACACGCCCACTAACCAAGCAACTAACGGTCAGCCAACCTTGACTCAACTACAACAGCCACGTGGCAGGTTGTTGAGGCATTTGCCGTCCGTTACAAGCAGAATAGCCTTTGGCATTTGTCCGGTTGGCTTCCGTTTATGCTCGCTCAAATTAACGCCTTCCTCCCCTATTGCCCCTCACACACACGCTCAAAATGCAGTTGCTGCATTCTTTTGTTTTTTCTGCTGTTACTTGGCGTCGGATGGTGGCTTGTAAAGGTGGTTCCGGTTATTAGGCGAGGATTTTGTAATTTGCGTAATTGCATTTGCAACCTTCACACGCGTTCAACAATTGTGCTGAGTTTTTTTTTATTATTTTACATCACTCTTAATTACTAAGCGCCATTATGGACAATGAATTGAAATCACATTGCTTTCAAGTGCATGGCGAATGCATGTGTACCGTTCAATTTAAACTTTCAAAGTGGAATCCGAAAATACGAATAAAAGAGAGGTTGGTTGGTAGAAAAAAAAGAGAGAAAAAATTAAGTCCTTGTAATTTTCTTTTTAGATAATTGTGCATTAATTGGAACACTATTGAATATTTAGGAATTACTCCATATAAAGGAGATTATAAGAAATAGAGGAAAAAGAGTGGTAGTGTTTATTGGATTTTTATCGAACTGAATATTATGGGACCCTGTAACATTGTATGTGTATATTTCTATAATTGAAGCCAATAATTTCTAGTATTTCTGGATACAAAACAGTTATTGGGTTTAGATCAAAAATGTTCTTGATGATTTGATATTGTCTGTTAAAGAGCAAATTTGCCGACAATTGTGATTTCGGACAACCACCGTTTGAGGAAACGACTCTTCAGGATACAGTGGCTGTCTCCTTGATTGGTTGAAGTAATAAACTTTCTTAACTGCTCGCTAACTTTCTATGAATACTTCATTAAAGAATGTAATCCATCTGTCTTTATTAATTTTCGGATTGAGAATCTTAGTTCTATGCTTCCCTTTTATCGCATAATTTTTGAATTCAATATGTAAATAATTTGCCAAAAGGTAAGATATCCTTTATATATATATATGTATAAAGGTATATATGTAGACATTTAGTGCATTTAACCCAGTTAGTTCCAATTCGTTGTATGAAATCTGGCTAAGGTGACCTACAGAATATCTCCTCACCGAACCAAATTGGCGACTGACATTCATAAAGAAAAATCCATTATCTCTCGATTCCGAAACATTTCGTTTTTATTATGCCGACCAGTTCTGGATTTCGTCGCTACAAAAAGAAGCCGCGTATATTTAAAAAAAACATAGTTAAGCGGGTTGGGAAAAATAAAAACAAAGGAAATGCCAATACATCCGTAGAATCAGAAAAAAACTTGCAAACCGTAAACCTTAACGAAAATATAATTCCAAAATGTTGCCATTGCATTGCTGTGTTACTGTTCACAGCACTGTGTTTTACTGTGTTTGTAAATTTCAGACTTCATTCTTGAAGCTTTCTAATTTTATTTCATTCCAGATGTACACTAATACGTGAGTATGTATCTCGGTTTTAAACGGTTCCTTCCTCGATTTTTGCCTTCATATATAAATAAATTTGATTTCTTTAAATTATTCACATTTCAATTTCACTTATTTTTAATGCGGCGCTGCTTTTGCATTGGCGTTTTTCGCCAATTTTATTCTGTTATACCTGCCAGAGACAGGGTCACGGCTGACTATTCAATTAACATCCTACTTCAATATTGTTAATAATAGGACACACTTATTGTTGTTGATTTTCCTGATATTGCTAACGCTTTGTTGTTGCCATTTTGTACATAAAATATTTTGATGCATCCAGATATATGTATGTGATAAGACCGCATAAATTTCGGCATAGACATTCACTTAAAAGACCCCTGCAGGAAAGAAATTTAAACTTAAAAAAGTTCACTCTTTTCAAATGCATTCATGTTGTATTATTGTATTTAGTTACCTTTCCTCATAAGCAAGTAAGTCAGTGCGAAAATTTGTTACTTTAATAAATCTTCAAACAAAGTTTGACAACTTTGTTACCATTGTTCGTAATTCGAAAGTTTCGTTATACTTAGTTACGGACACATTGTTTTAAATACTATTCCGAACCTGATTTTGTTTGTTCTGAGATAGAAACTACACTTGAAGTTAAGTCATTGCGGCTAGATTTTCTCTTCGTTTGAGATAATACACCAACATATATTGCCAACTGAGACTTCTTAATAGTGATAAGAGTACCAGATACTTAATACCGATATTTTTCAAATCAAAATTTAGTTACTCGCGCTAGAAACACTTCTTAGCGAATAAATACCATAACCAATAAATAAATGACTAATAAATATCAAAAATGCCAACGGCTTGGACGTGTTTAAGTTTTTTTTTTTCTTTTCAATTATGCATAAGACCTGAAATATGGATATTATTAATACTTTTTGGCATATACTGTTCCACTTTTCTCCAGAATATTCTACTTCACCCTCTAAATGATTAAGAAAAACAAATCTTCACTTTGGTTCCATAAAGCTTCATAAATGGTCTCCCTGAAAAAGCCTAGAGCTCATTACGTAAATTTAGTTGCTTAAATAATTACAAAAAATCAAAGATGTGTATTAATAAATATTTATTATGTTTCCTTGTAATATAACATCGTCCTATGTATTATTTTGGTGTACATTTGTTTAACAAAAGTGTGACTAGTGTGGCGCTGAAACATTTTCGCACAGGGCACTTAGAAACCACGGCACCATATTACCATATTTATATAATAATGCGGAAACCTGTACGCATGTGTGTGTGTGAGGCAATGCAGTAGAATGCTGATTTGTGAAAAACATTCCAATATCATTTTGTTTTTACTGTTTTTGCCGCCTATAGATTTCATAAATTTTTCGTCTACCTTAATTTTGATTCGAACCACTTTTATTTATTGCAGGCCTGTTCGGTAATCGAATTATATGGTTACCTCGACATGGATACACGCGATTGGATTGATGGATTATTTTCGAATATATTTCGTGAGATGAATAGGCCAACCGAGCGAGAGGTAAAGTGCAATACTAGACAATATAAATATACGCAGTGTCAGCGATATATAAATATAATGTATATTGTATATATTTAAATTTGTATATGTAGATATGTAGCTTGAGAACATTTAATTCATTTTTATAACACCATATAATATATACGCACTCATACTTGTAAATGTAATCGTCACTTTTAAGAGCAGAATAAGCGATTGATTTGAGTTACAGTGAGCGCTTTTATATTTTATTTACTCTATGCGGCTTTCGGAACTGTAATTATTGGCGGTAGAAATTAGTTAGTTGTTCGCTCTCTCTGAGGAGCTCTGAAAGAAAAGGTTTATTTAGTGAAAATCGGCCGCATATTATTCTCACCACTTGTCGGCAGTTCTATATTTTGGAACCACAGAAAAAGGCAAAGCTAGATCTTTTGGAATTGAGAGCCAATTAGTTGACCTTGAGCCACTAAAGACCACTTATTAAACTCAGTGGTCTAAAAACGGTTTAAAATGCTATAAAATGCGGATATGTGAAGGTCTGTCGAGTGTTAAGTTTAGACTAAAAGCGCTAGAAAATACTTGAACGAATTGCTTTCCCGAAACCTGTCTGTCAAATTCGGTGTGCAGCATTCCCATGAGTGGTTAAGTTTGCAAATGGAAAATATTCCATATAACGCCCACATAACCCCATAGAGTACTAACTTTCAAAAGAAACACGAGTTGACCTTAGTCCTCAATAATCGCCAATTTCATACACAGTGAACTAAAGCAATGCCAATTTTGATTACATTCATAAAAGTGTGTCAGTTACCCTCTCCGCACCAAATTTGCACACAGCTTTTCCATCTCTCTTGTCGTTTTTATCGTTGCATTTAAATTTTAACTGGCAATTTCGGCATCCACCGTCGGTGGATGCAGGTGCAAATTTGATTGTCACATTTCGACTTAAAAATGATTGACGCACATTTTTGATTCTGAAATTTGATGTGCCATTTTTACAGCCGCAAAATTTTATTTAATAAAATGAAAAATAATTACAATTACTACCTTCATACAAAATTGAATAAACATCAACTCATTTCAAAAATATAAATATACCCTAAAAGCGCCAGGTGGCAACTCTTAATTCTATTGGTATGTCAGAGGAATTCCTTGAACGGCGACCGCACTCACCTACAAGAACATTATTCATTGTGAAAATCTCAAACGCAGAAAAGATTTTATGTCAATGTCAACTGCTGTGGTACTTCTGCGGCGCTGGCGTTGACGGCCTTAACCACCCTAAGCGTGTGTGCCTGCCGCGTACTGCTTGCCACATCTTTAAGAAAATACGCTTTGCTACTTTTGTGCATATTTGTGCGCTGAAGCGAGCACTCGTACAAGCGGCAACAACAAAAACATTACAGAAATATAAAGAATGTGCGCAAATCTCCGACGGGTCGAAGTCAAGAGCATTTCGATGTTACACACAAACACCTGCCTCCGCCACTGCGCTCAGATGGATTTTCCGCACTGTCAAAGTTGATATGTCGGTAGAGTAAGTGTTGGAAACCACCGATTTGACTATGACACTAACGTGCCACACGCTTAGGGTTGTGTGTGTGTCGTGCAACACACTGTGGTAGTGGCCACATAATCAGCCAAGTGGAAATCACACTTTCAAGTTGCGCTAATAAATCCTGAGGCAACACAACTGCTGCTCTGACAGCGCGGAACAATAGACTAACGCGCCGCGCTCTTCAACGCTAGAGAGTTAGAGAAAACAAAAATGTCACATATGATTGCAATGTCAATCACAGCAGGCGCTAGGTGATGCCCCCAACATCAGGTAGTATAGAGAGAGGTGATGGGGATCTAACGTTCAACACCTTACACGCCTAATTTCCGCTTGCCCGAGGTCGCTGTTTTTCAGTCGCACCACCATCGATGCTGTAATACCCATGTGCTACATGGAACGTCGACAGCAACGGTTACATGGCATGTGCAAAGTGGCAAATGGCAAGTGGCAAGTTGCAAGTGGCAAATGACAAACTAATACAATCAGCCTAATGCATGCATCCGTTGTTACGGGACCGCCGCTATATATTTCCATCTAACTGTGTTATCCACTTCCTTTAATCGACAGGAACGACGTTATGTCTGCTTTGATGGTGACGTCGACGCACTGTGGATCGAGAACATGAACTCCGTTATGGATGATAATAAGCTGTTGACATTAGCGAATGGTGAACGCATCAGATTGGAAAGCTACTGCGCCCTGCTATTCGAGGTAAGTACAAACATATACACACATATATATATATACATCTATACATTGAAGGGCGTCCATACCTTTTTGATGTGTAAGAAGGGCGTTTATGGCATTCAATGACAAGCATTAGCCGGTGAAATAACTATGTACTTACTGTGGTGGCATTTTTTGAAAAACGATTGTCAGTGCAACATGCCACACCAGCCGGTCGCATGCACTAAAACATACACCCTTGCTTAGAAAAACGATGCAAGAGCCTTTCATGTGGCCTCTACGATAAAAGGCGTTGCAATGAGACGTCGCTATTTACTCAGAGGTGATGTACGCGTATACCGTATAGGCTTGGAGACAGTATAGCTCAGAAAAAGTTTCCGACATTCCTGAATGTTGACCTATTTTCCCAGCTAATATTTTCTAATCGAAACTGGTTTAAAACAAAACAGTATTTGGTAGATTTTCCAAGTTACCAATCTAAAAATCACTCACAAAAGTCTATTAAAAAATAAATCTTCTATCTTGTATAAATTGCAAGATGACTAATTTAAAAAATCGATAAGTAAAGCGCGAAATTTTTCTTCATCCTATTTCCTTCTGATTATTGTCTTCTTCTTCTTGATAGGCGCTATAACTCTGGCAAAAATTATTTCCGAGTTCATCAAGTTGCTCTAATTGTTTCTTCGTTTCCAAATATATTGCTAATCTGAAATTCCATGTTAAGCTAAGTCCTTCTTCACGCAATCTTGTGAACTAGTCGGAGTCCTCCCTTTTACTATGCTATTACAAGCTTGAATACGTCAAGTAAAATCTCGTCTCGAAATTCTCTACAGCTTCGAAGTTATGACGCTTACAGTGACTTGGGAGTCAAAAGGAAAGTTCCACTGATGAGAGGAGATATGCTCCTTTTTTCATTCACCATCAGATCTGTATACCTTTTCTACCTAATGAAAATTGTATTACGATCTTTCTTGTTCTGATCTGTTTCTTGTTCTGAAAAAGTATTCACCATTTATAAAGTAGAATACTCTTTAAAAAATTGTTGACAAGTAGTTTAGTTACACTTTTCTCGGACATTCGTATTCGGCAACAAACGGATCGGGTAGATTCTTCCCATTTCCGATTGTGCCAGTTGTTTGGTTAATTTCATTCTTTCATTGATAATTTTAGGTCAGTAATATATTTATATCAATTCGGATATCTCTCATTCCTTAGTCCCACTCTTTCACTCCTCCTTTGTCCTTTAGATACATAAACAAAATAACACTTATTACTTTTAATTGAGCACTACTGTAAATTACAAATACAGACGTATGCATGTTTTCAGTATTTCAACATATGCATTTTTTATAGGTTGGCAACTTATGGTATGCCTCACCTGCCACTGTTTCACGCGCCGGCATGGTCTATGTGGATCCGAAAAATTTGCGTTACGCTCCATATTGGCAACGTTGGATATTAACTCGGCCCGAGGGTGAACACACCATATTAAATGTAATTTTACTGTGTTTTTTTGCAGATTCAATTATTTATTATTATTTATTATTTTCTTATACTTTGCAGGATTTTTACGAGAAAGTAGTCGTGCAAGCGATCGCTTTCATCTTGGAGGGTGTAGATGGCACCTCGCAAGGTAACCCCTTGAAAATGGTTATTCCACAAACAGAATTGAATATGCTTATGCAATTATGTCACATGTATGATGCTTTACTGCCTGTATATACCAATGTGGATGATATAGCCATGGAGGCGCCAGAGGCTATTATTTACGATCAGGACTCAATTGAGTGTGGATTTTTACAGGTATATACCGAAATATTTATATGTTTAATATGTAAAAACATCTATTCTTCTAAATACATCGGACAAAATTAGGGTCAAGGTAATAGATCCCTTCTCCTTTATTGATTCTGCTGGTTCCAATGTAGACGAAATTGTCTCCAACTTCACAGTTATGACTTTATATGGAGACAGGTGAACCAAGAGGTGAGCTTACTGGTGGTTAGTTTCTGGAGATATTTTGTCTTGTTCCTAGAAAAGTGGAATATATATGTACAAATTCAAGCTTTAAGAAATAAGGTTCTTCCAGTGTGATGATTATACCCTCTAAGCTACTTCCGTAAATTTTCTCTTGTTGAAATATTATTTAAATGTTTTTATATCTCTTTTCTCATATTTATTCTCAGTGTGTTTATAATTCACTGGGAGCCACACTCATTGAAAGAGATAAGCCAATTTTCGACGAGTTTTTGAAACGTATTGCTGGCTTTCCCGCCGTAGCTGACTCACCAGAAAAACCAGCTTCGGGTGGTCAATTGCCGAATAGTAAACCGACACTCTATGAGTACTTCTATAGCCGTGAGAAAGGTGGCTGGATCGCTTGGGAATGGATTGTGCCGCAGTATGTGCATGACCCGGAAATGAAATTCAGTGAGATTCTGGTACCGACTGTGGACAGCACGCGTACCAACAAAACGCTGGCCTTAATGAGTGAGGTATGTGCTAGTGAGGTGTTGAAAAATGTACTCTCGCTATGAAAACAATTTTTTTTTTATAAAAAAAGTATTAAAGTAGGGTAATTTGGTTCGGATTTAACATTTGTGGCAACTCAAGGTTGCACTGAAAAACTCATTTTGTATAATCGTAAAAGTCGAAATGAAAGTATCGGTACCTATATTCAATAATATTCACTTATTTTATAGCACTTTTTCATTCATTCATTCATTGGTGAACTTCAAAGTTGTCTTTAACAACAACCAAGCTACTCGCCACACTCAGCGAGTACACGTCAAACAAAACCAATAACTGTACATATTCTGCACAAAAACTTTATTAATATTTACCTTTTTGTTACATGTGCACCGATTATTGCTGATCCCTTTCTGCTGGACAATAATGCCACCGACAAATGTTTAGATCAAGCGACCGGTCCTGCTTGTCGGCGAAGCGGGCACATCAAAGACAGCCATGATCTCACAGTATTTACGTAATCTAAATCCGGATTCGAATGTGAGTGATGAACATCTATGCCACATATGGGCACATACAAATGCAGCATTGTACACATACACAGGCACACACTCACACATCGTGTTGCATGCAATTGTGGAGGCAAAAATCCATTGCTCCATTTTGTTTGCTCTGTGCACTTTATTAAATACATTGGCAGCAACTGCCACTACCACTATCCATATTGCCACATATTCATATTGCATCGCACACATCATGTTGCAACATCACGAATACTGGTGTTGGCAACAAATTTGCAAAGCCGGTGCTGGTTTCGCGTGTGTATGCCTAACGTTGGTATTGTTGGCAGCCTTATGTGCCTATCTAGTTGTTTGTTTTATTGTTGTAATCGTTGTAATTGCTGTTAGTATGTGCACTGTGATTCTTTATGCTTGTTTTTGTGCTCGCTACACCCACATACACACACATACATACGAATGGGCAGCGGCTTCCATTCATGTTCTTTGGCTTTTCCCAGATCATATTGAATATTAATTTTTCATCGAGAACTTCATCTATGGATGTGCAGCGCACGCTCGAGGCAGCTGTGGAAAAACGCACAAAGGACACATTCGGTCCACCAATAGGCAAGAAGATTGCTTGCTTTGTGGATGACATGAATATGCCACAAGTTGATGAGTAAGTCTAAACAAAATTCTCATTTTAACCAACACAAACGTACTGTGTCGATATAGCCCAACAAAACACTTGTGCACCTACCTTCAATAACAACAAATGCAATACAAAGCACCCGTTTGGTTTCGATGACATTGCATTTTTGGCCAACGGCCGTAATCCAACACTCATTTTGTGTGACACACACAACTACATACGTAACTACATATGGACTGTATATATGCATGTAAGCATATATTAATTCGCACGGTGGTTGCTGTGCCATGTCTGTGGTATTTATTATTAAAAAGGCCTATTACATGCACGCAAAGTCGTTGTTGCTGTTGTTGTTGTTGTTGTATACTAAAAATTTCAGTAACATTTGTTGTAAGTATGTAGCTTTTTGAGTAGCAATCACCAGCAATAAAAGTTAGAGCTAAATGTGGGTTGGTTTGAGGTTTGACTGCGGAAAATGGGCAGTGAAATTTAATTAAGCATAAAGATCTGCTGAGAACGTGGAAATTTTGGGGAGAGATTTTTTCGAAATGTAGCAAGATACAGCAATTTCCTAATATTCCCTTAGTTAGGATGACTTATTTTAGTGCCAGAAATTTCATACATATACATATACATACATATACACAAAAATTTTAGCTCAAATAAAATTCAGGGAAAGTGGTGTATGTTTCAATTAAAGTCCTGTAGAATTATTAAAAAAGTTTGAAAGTAAAAGGAAATAACACACAAAAAATGGCTAATTGAATCAAAATCGATCAAAACAAAAACATTAAATAATTATTGAATACATGTTTTAAACCCGTCTACCTACCGATAATCGATATTTCGGTTTGACACCGACGTATTATAGGAAAATGAAAATTTGTCGAATTTCTTTTAGTCTCGGCTTGATTATTATTCGTGTGTGAATTGTTTATAACCGAACGCAACTGAACCAAACGTCAGACAATTTCAAGCGAAACGATCATAGAGTGCTACTCATTATCAAATTTGTACCGATCATCACCTTTCATCAGGCTTTCAGTGCTTTAATCAGCTAGCATTCTATTAAGCTGAAATATTGCTGACGGTCCGTTGTATACTTCAAGTGTTGTTTTTCTAAAAGGCTTCTCTGAATGCCATTTCCGTCCCTGTCATTTTAATTTGTAGGAGAGATCACATATGGTTTCAAATTCAATATTCTTGTACCCCATAGCAGGGCACCGAGCTTTTTCAATAGTTTTGCCTAATTTTTACTAATATTAATTTTGCTCACAGTTATGGCACACAACAACCGATTGCATTGCTCAAGTTACTCTTCGAACGCGGTGGCATGTACGATCGTGGCAAGGATCTAAATTATAAAAAATTCAAAGATCTAACATTTTACGCAGCCATGGGTTGCGCCGGCGGTGGACGCAACGAAGTTGATCCACGTTTCATATCCATGTTTGCCGTATTCAATATAGTCTTTCCCAACGATGAATCGTTGCAACAAATCTACGTCTCGATATTCAAAGGGCATCTGAGGAACAGCGGTGCCTTTAAAGAGGAACTCATAGATATGGCAGATTTTGTGGTCGCCATGACGCTGCGACTATTTAAGGTTAGTGCGTGAAATACATACACATTAATATTTAAAAATATATATATCAAGTTAATTTTTATGGCTCTTTATCGTGTGTACAAATCCCGTTGCAATGTAAATTGCTTTAAACCAAAGTAAATATTTGTTTTATCAACCATGCATCCTGCGCAAATAAAAATTTTTACATATTTTTTACATTTGTTGATATTTTCCTTGTTTTTATTGTTATCAAATTTTTTTTCTTTCTCTCGGTCTTTGAATGGTTGGAGTGTAAATTGTCACAATACATGCAAGAATTTATTATAATAGATTTACATATGCAAATAACGGACAATTTTTCGTAAGCACCAATCGCCGTCAACTCATCTCAACTCCTTGTTACCCTGGCTCTTAATACATTGTATTACACAATTCGAAGGCTTGTGGTGGAAATAGTATTTCTCGCATTTCGCCGGCTGCTAAATGGTTTATGCACAATAGAAATTATTCAATAAATGCCGACGGATGAAATGTACTTACCGAGGACAGCTTACTTGACAAAGGGTTCACATTAGGGAGGCGCGTAAAAGAATTAAATTGAGCATTTTTGAAGTTTTCAGATACGTTTCATCGAGCATTTTGAGCGGATTTTGACACATATGTCGTTTTAAGTTTTAAATGTAAATTATAATCTTGCTACCAATTAGTTAAGACAATCTGAATTTTGGCTTTAAAGCGATACACAATAACCTCATACACGGTTGGTATCACAATTTATATATAACATGTTCTACTACAGCAATTCCGACCATTGGTTGACATTTAGCGAATTTTTTTTTACATATTTCTGAACCGCTCTAATGTACCTAATGCAAAGTGAGCGTATGAGGGCGCCAAAGGATGGGAAGAATTCTCCTGGGTACGCAAATATTTGCCTGATTTTTCACATAAGAGTGTATGAGTGTACCAAAAACGAGTCCTTAGTTGCGCCAGTCGCTGTCCTGCATTGCTTTTTATGTACTTGCAATAAATGTTCGGTCAGCGCAGTTTGTCGTTGCTTGAGTGCAAACGATAAGGTTGGCCAGGCGGAGCAAGCTTGGTGTGTGAGTGTAGATTGCCACTTGCAACGGCATTCTGTGAATATCGATATGTTGTTTGTGCCAATCAATACGTACCGTAAAAATATAATTGCGTGCCTTACTTGGCAATCCAGCACTTGTTTGTTTATGTTGACAGGAATACCTGGAACGCTTGCTCTTTTATATGATCGTGTGTTTATATCAATTTATGTGGGTGTGACTGTGAATAAATCCTGAGGTTTATGTTCCAATAGCGCCAATGCCAAACTATGGCATCTCTAAACTCCCAGCCTAACATCTGTTTTCAGTCATCATCAACATCATCGGTTTTGGCAATTTCTGAATCGCTTATTTTGATCAATATACTTTCGAAATATTTCAAAAATCCTGAAAATAAGTTCCCATTTTTTACATTACTTGCGATCATTTGCTTCAACGCCGTTGATTACTTTCAGATTCGCAAGCATTATTTGCCAACTACATATGTACTTTTGACTCACCGCTATCACATCGTTTTTACCAAAAACTGATTTTTAGCGACTTTAACCTTTTCTCTTAAAAAACAAGAAATAAAGTAATATTTGAAGCTCACAAATAGTTTATTTTTGTTGTCTTATGTTGGAGCACAGAATATATTCAGGAGGATATATAGCAAAATAGTTTTCACAAAGTTCCACAACTGAAGAAATTTATTGAAAACAAAAAAAAAATATCAATTTCAATTCCGACTTGAAAGCATTTTTTGTCTTGGAGCAGACAATAATGGAATGTTTGTTTAAGATTTATATTTGCTTTCTATTTCTAACATTTTCTGCTAATACCATATCGCTATCAGCGACAGGGCACTTCTCTTCTTTCTTCAAACGAACACACTGTTTTCTTTCATTTTCTGCTCTTTTGCCTTATCGATGGCAATGTATGAAGTTGCAAACGAGAGAAGCACTGCTTCAATTCGCGAAATTTATAGATGCCTGACTTTCAACCGCTTACACCTCCTCACTTCTGCAGCGCTAGCAATCGGCAGTCGGGAGTCGGCAGTGAAATGAAAACCACCAGCACTTACTTACTTTAGTAGTGCTAGGAGCGACTGTGTGAGAGCGCAGCTTCGAAAGCAGTGCACACTGGAATTGCATTAGTTAATGGTAGTTTTAACAATTGTTGACATTAAAATATTATCGCATTTCATTGCGTTGTAAATGTATAAAAATACGTTTGTCCTACTGCGACATTAGGGACACGATTACATCGATGTCTGCTGCATACGCCACAGCTGGGATTTGCTAGACTGGCCTAAGGAACGGAGCAGTTTTTTCGTTGGCGAGTGAACGCGATGGCACCGATGGTGGATAATGGATAATCTAAGATTGCAAAAAATAATTGCTTTGTTACCGATTTAACCCACTCAATTAAAATTTCTTTTCACCCTTAATATTTAAAAGACACTCAAGCAATTGTTCAAGTTTATTGAAAATTAATTCAATGGTTGTAACTCTTTGCTAATATAGTTAGGAGCTTTGATTTCCTTCTTTCATAGGTATGGTTTTTAGTGAGATAAGAGTTCCACAATGCAATGTAGGCCAAATATTGGGATTTTTTTTTGTTTCTGCGCCCATATTCTAATGACACATTATCGTCGGACTAAAAAACCTCTTCGTTAGTTCCGCTTCATCAAGATTGATAATCCAAAATATAATGCCTCTGGCCCATCTTTTAAAATGTAAATAAAATTTCATAGTTCTCATTATCCGTCGTAACATATGGAGCGATAGCATAGACGATCAAAATATACGACGGTTCAACTTTCGGATTATTTGGAAGAAAGACCACTGGAAAGTGTTTTTCAAGCGGTATCAGCTAGCGTTGTTAGAAGAAGAACATCTAAATCTAAATAAAGAATCACTAAATTAGGAAGACTGCCGAAATCATTCATTCTAGTATAGAGAACGAAAAATGGAATTTTATTTAGAATTTGTTATATCGGTAAATATGACTCCAAATGTGCATGTAACCGGCTCTAATCTTCGCTGGCGCGAAGTTTTCTATATATATTGACTTTCCTCTTCCTTACTTACCTCACTACTTTTTTGTATTCAAGAAATTTGCAATCCCAAGTCTATATGTAACTATCTCGAGATTTATTCACTAATTTGGTTAAAGTGAAATGTGTAAATTTCTACCGACTATCCTTAGTACATGAATGATCAATAAGTTCATTTAAACTTTCGGAGCACAAATATAAAATAAATTTCCAATCAAACTCGCAAATGTGTTTTCTTTAAGAATTTTGTATTCACTACTTTTCAATAGCAGACGATTCTCTAAATACATACATATATGGTATGGTAAAAGCAGGAAAATAGGGTAATGTGAATAAAGTCACCGAAACAAAATTCAAAGTTGCCACAATAGGTCTGCTTAATTGTTCACAAACCATAAATATATCAGCTAAGCTAAATAATATTGATTCAATGCATCTAACATATGGAAAGCTATTCTTGTTATATAATAATATTCTTCCACAATTAATTTATTTGTAATACTAAATGAAATCTTTTAACAATTTTCAACTTCCTCGAACTAATGCATCAAATATATTACTATGTATTGATAAACCGTATTAGTTTTTCGAAAATTTCAATATTTTCGCTATCTTCTGTTGAGAACCACTTTTCAAACATACTATATAGAAAGAGCGACCACCGGCATCAGAGGCAGAACACAACTATCATGTGAAGCCTTGAGTCGATTGCATTTGCAAAATGCCTTGTTAAATGAATTATTTGAATAACAAGGACGTTAGTCATCGAATTTCGCACTTAACATCTTACAACCACACCATTCACCTTGTCCACGCTCAGTCGCAATAGTCAAGATGGGCCAGAAGAAATATATAGATAGCAATGATGATTGCATTAACTGCAGCATAAATGAGCGCCTGAAATCTAAGTGCACACATACACGCGCGTACATGTATTCTTGCCACAACCTAATTTTCCTAACTTGCTTCGGCTGGAGGAGAAGATCGAGCTCTGGCTGCATGGCAGTCGGTTGCAAGACACACCGTCCAATATCTGCCTGGCACCACAGGCATGCTGCGAGGCACACTTCTCAATGCATATTGGGAGCTGCGATAATTTTGATTTGTATGCCATTTAATGTTCGATGACAAATTTAATTTACCACAAACGTAAATGCGAGGCAGCGAAGCGTTGAATGGGCCTGCTGCTGCTCTTTGGCACTAAATAAATCTATGGAGTTTTTACTATTTACTATTTTCAATTTTTAAATTTTTTGCTCAGCTATATTCTAATAGAAGTATGTGTTTTGCATAACTTCTGCGATTGCAATTTTCGCACGTTCACCTTTGGAGTGTTACATATATATAACGTCTTATATGCATGCGTACACTGGTCTATTTGCCTATCTTTTCCCACATACATACAAAAATTTATATAAATGTTAGATGTAAATACCGCTAATTGAAATTCCCATTTTCACTTACAGGTTGTCGTTGTTGAGCTGCCACCAACACCATCGAAATTTCATTACATCTTTAATTTGAAGGATCTGTCGCGCATTTTCGCCGGAATGCTATTGATCCATTCGAATTACTTCACCAACCTACGTGACTTGATACGCGTTTGGCGTAATGAATTTACGAGAATTATTTGCGATCGATTAATTACGGAAAATGTTAGTACTTTGAAGTTCTGATACAAATATACGCAGTAACCAATACATACAGTACACCGTTCACAACACTCAATTATTAAATGCTGCGAGTAAAGAAAAGTATAGTACGCGAATAAATTATTCGACCGAACCGACATTTACGAAAGTTTTTAATTTTCAGATTTTGAAAAATTTTAATCTTTTCCTTTAACTAGACGGGACGACTTTGGTTAAAAATTTTCCTCTGAAGCTTTCCCATTAAATAAATTCTACGAGCTTTTTAAAAAAATTGACGAAATTAAACATATAAGACAGAGTTAGAGGTTAAAATGTGGCAGAAAATTTAAGCGAAGGATCCCAAACACGTTATAGAACCTAAAATGACAAACCACAAGGCTTGGCTTTAATCAAGTCCCTCATTTACAGTTACAATTTTGACAACCATTTTCTTGTATTGATTACGTTAAACTGTCAGGAAAGATAGCACCCGTAAGACTTAAAACGAAGGAGGAGATAGCTGCCACCAGTTCCAAAATTAAGAAAAGTAAATATTACAAGCTTAATCCACCAATTTTTTAAAACAGAGTTGCTATCTGTTGAAACTTTTCATTTAAGTAAATGACTAATATAAATTAATTATTTTAAAGGGTGTGTTTAACTCTAGTGGCTCGAATTTAAATGATGATTAAAGATATAAGTAATGTGGGTTCCGCTGATTTAAAAACATAAAAAAAATAACCTGATAACAAACTAAATATTACAATTTAGGTATTGATCGAAAGGTTTTTGAAATAAATATTAAAAGTATTTGTGAAAGCCATAGGTTTTTTCAAAGGTTACGACCTGCCTAAAAATCAAAGCCCAATATTTCAAAGAGTTAACAACATATCGAATTAAATAAACCTAATGTTATTAAAATTGTCGTCCACATACTTTTACATACACATGTTGTTCTATAAGTAAGCACACCAAAACAACAAAATTTACCATTATGTGCGCACTGAACACATTATTGAAGCTTTGGCAGCTTACGTTTGATTGATGTGTCGTTGCTGCTAAATTGACTGCAATTTAAAAATTTGAATTCGATTTGAAAACGAACGCTTAAACAAATAAAGACACTAATAAAAGCACACAAACGACGTAGCACGCACTTAACGCCTCTTACCCACACCTGACAGTGCTGCAACGCCCACCGCTGCCTCGCTTATCTAAAATCAAAACCTATAAATATACTTATATCAATATGTAAGAACAAATTACAAATAGACAGGAGCGGAGAATCAAGTAAATACTCGCAACGCTAACCACTGTCTCGTGCATTTTCCCTCGAAAAAGTTAGTGCGATGAGTGAGATTCGCTTGAACGACAGCACAGCTTGATTGGCATCAGTAGTCTTTGTTCGTCAGAACTCAACGTATAGTGGTTGCGGCGTGCACGGGGTACCGGTGTTGTCAAATAAAACCATTTAACGTTAAGTGTCGAATAGCGACGTGTCCCGTTAGACAACGTACGAGGCAAAGCACCTACGCAATCAATTACCAACATACATACTTACACATTTTGAATGGAAAACTCACACACAATTCCTGTTCACGCAAGCATCATTCGGCACTTTTTCGTCACCAGCCACACTAATACCAACAACATTTACCGTTACTTGTAGGATGTCATCCTAATGAAAAAGCACATTGAGCGTGAGGTTGATGAAACATTCCCAGCGGGATTCGAAGAAGAACACGGATTCATAGACCCGGAAGCGGTTGCTCAAGGTAAGCGTTGAATTGAGAAAAATTTTCCGGAATGTCTCCTAATCATTACTCTTCTTAAATTTACTCATATTATACCATATCCCTTTTAAGAGACTACCTCGAAGAAATAAACTATCGTGCTAAATAAAGATTTTAAGGTTCATCATGAGTCTGTTAGAGTATCGACATCGTGGGCAATGACGTTGATTTTGTAAATACATGCTTCTCCTTGAGTTATTCAGCAGGTCTAATGTTTCTGTTTTGTGATACTCATCTTTTAGAGCCACATCTACTTGATTGCTTTACAAATGGTTATATTATTTCAACGGCTAACGATACATTTTACCGAACTTAATAATTCGCTTAACATACGCTTTGAAATAATTCCTGGCGATATCAGCCCAAAATTATTTCTGCTTTCTAGAATTTCCGCTTGGAAGATATCTGTCAATATTATAATATTATGTCAGAAAGCAAAAAGAAAGAGAGATATTTTATTTTTCAAAGACCTCTTTTGAGAAAGCCCCGCAATTAATTTTGAACCCATATGTATAGATTGAAGTAACATTTTTCTTGCATATTCATATATCTACAGCGACTTACAATAAGCACTGGTGACATGTAGCTACTTGAGCCTCGTAACCTAACTTCCTTAAATACATTACTTTGGAGAAGTGTCATTTCGAGTGTAGATATGATAATACTTTCGTGGTATAAAAACTAACTTACTTTTTTCTATTATTTACTAACTCTTAACTACTAATACTTAATTACTAATAATTAGTCTTTTTCTATAGAACAAAAAGATTTACTGGCTATGAACCCCGAAGAAGAACCAGTGATTATAACATTCCAAGATTTTGTTTTCCGAGATCCCTTACTTTACGGTGATTTTCGCAACGCGATGAATGAGGCAGAGCCCCGTTTTTATGAGGACCTCGTAGACTACCCTGCTGTACATGCACTTTTTGAAGAGGTAAAAATTTTCTCTTTAATAAAAATCTCCGGGCCTTAAGTGTTTTTCGTTTGGTCTAAACCACTATCATAATATTTTCGTTCACAGATACTTGAGGAATATCAAGAACGCAGAGGTAAAATGAAATTGGTTCTATTCGAAGATTGCTTGGAGCATTTGACGCGCATCCAGCGCACTTTACGTATGCACCGTGGGCATGTAATGATAATTGGCGTTGGTGGTAGTGGCAAGAAGAGCATCACACGCTTATCTTCATTCGCAGCCGGTACACTTATCTACGATCATGGATAATTAAAAATTAATTAAATTTTTCATTCACTTGTTTTTTTTAGAATGTGAGGTGTTTGAAATTACCGTAGCACGAGGCTATAATGAGACATCTTTCCGTGACGATCTTAAGCGGCTCTACACCATGGTGGGCGCCGAACGCAAGAAAACTGTATTTCTCTTTAACGCCGCGCAGGTTAGTTGACATTTGAATATATTGAGTTATTGGCAAACTCGCTTAACTTTCACATATTATTTACAAAGATTGTTGAAGAAGGCTTCTTGGAACTGATTAACAATATACTAACAGTGGGTCAAGTGCCAGCGCTCTTTGCCGACGACGAAAAGGATGCCATAGTAACATCTTGCCGCACGGCTGCTGAGGAAGCAGGCTACTCGGCATCCAAGTAGGAATCACCTTTCTATTTTTTATTAAATAAATTATCCTTTCTCTTTTATAACCTTAGAGACTCTGTTTGGTTATATTTCCTACGTACTTCTGCTGAGAATCTTCATGTTTCTCTATGTATGTCGCCATCCGGCGATGCTCTGCGTAACAGATGTAGAAGCTTTCCTGGTCTTATTGGCAGCACATATATCGACTGGGTATTCCCTTGGCCGGAACAAGCCTTGTCGGCAGTGGCGCAACTTTTCCTCTCAGAACATAAAATGGTATTGAAAACTTTTCACTAATTTACTAATAGTAGTCCCATTCTTATAATCCAACCCCTGCCACTCTTTCAGATACCAGTGGAACATCGCGACGCTATTATAGAGCATGTGGTGCACGTACATACAACCATTCAAATGTATTCCCGCGAGTACTTGGTAAAACTGAGACGTAACAATTATGTCACACCGAAGCATTATCTGGACTTCATCAATACCTACTTGCGTCTGCTTGGTAACATTTTGTGAATATCAACTCGAATATATCTAAACTTCTCGACCTTTCAGAGGAGCGCAGCAGCTTTATTAGAATGCAACGCAATCGACTTAAGGAGGGCATACAGAAGATCGACGATGCGGCTAAGCAAATAGACGAGTTGCGTCTTATTGTTACCGAACAGAAGGCTAATGTGGCAAAAGCATCGGAGGAGTGCGAAGCGATGTTAGTTGACATTGAAGAGTCCACACAGAAGGCTAATGTCAAAAAGGCCGAGGCATCGGAAAAGTCCATTGAAGTAGAGATCAAGGGTAAACAAATTGCTATCGAGAAAGAAGATGCTGAAGAAGCGCTTGCTGAAGCTATGCCGGCTTTAGAAGAGGCACGTCGTGCTCTAGCCGATCTTGATAAGGCTCAAATTACAGAAATTCGTTCATTCGCAACGCCACCACCACAAGTACAGGTCGTGTGTGAATGTGTCGCTATATTGAAGGGTGTTAAAGAGATCAACTGGAAGTCCGCCAAAGGTATGATGTCCGATGTGAGCTTTTTGAAAAGCTTAATGGAAATGGACTGTGAAGCGCTAACCGGTAAGCAAATAAACGCTTGTCGGGCGCATATGAAAAACTCGAACTTGGATGATATGGAAAAGATTTCCGTAGCCGGTGCAGGGCTATTGAAATTTGTACGCGCTGTAATTGCATTCTATGAGGTATACCGTGAGGTAAAACCAAAGAAGGAACGCGTAGATTTCCTGGTGCAAGAACAAGAGATACAAATTAAATTACTGAATCATCTAAATCATGAAATTGCCAAGTTGGAAGAACAACTGGATCAGTTAAACCATCGTTATGCGGAATCAATGAAGCAGATGAAGGCATTGACTGAAATGATGCGACAGGCTGAACGCAGATTGGTAAACATGAGTGCAAATATCAGGCTGGTTCACAAACAAAATTATTATGCTTTTATTTTTCTCGTCTGTAGATTGCTTCGAATAAGTTGATAAGTGGCCTAAGCTCGGAGCGCAGTCGGTGGGCGGAGGATATGGAAAACTTTCGTCAGCAAAAAATTAATATGATTGGCCAATGTTTATTATGTGCCTCTTTTCTTGCCTACACAGGCGCATTTTCGTGGGATTTTCGCACCGCAATGGTATTTGATGATTGGCTAAAAGATGTGCAAAATCGTTTAATCCCCGTGCCCTCACCATTTCGCATCGATGAAAGTCTCACTACGGATGTTGAAGTATCCACATGGACGTCTGAGGGTCTGCCGCCGGATGAGTTGTCCGTACAAAATGGCATATTGACCACACGTTCATCACGTTTTCCGCTCTGTATTGATCCACAGCTGCAAGCCTTACACTGGATTAGAAAGCGTGAGACACGAAATAATTTAAAAGCACTCTCTTTCACCGATTCTGATTTCTTAAAGCAACTCGAAATGGCAGTAATGTACGGCTATCCAGTGCTATTCGAAGATGTCGATGACTATATAGATCCCGTTATTGATAATGTACTCAGCAAGGATGTGCAAATAGTGAGTGGACGAAAATTCATTGTGCTCGGTGACAAGGAAGTAGATTTCGATCCGAACTTCCGTTTATATTTAACAACCAAATTTGCTAATCCCAAATTCGATCCAGCCGTTTTCGCCAAAGCTATGGTTATCAACTACACCGTCACACAGATTGGATTAGAGGATCAGTTACTCAGTGTTGTAGTGCGCTCCGAACGACCGGATTTAGAACAACAACGTGAATCTCTCATAGCGCAAACGAGCGAAAACAAACAACTTCTACAACAGCTAGAAGATTCCTTACTACGTGAACTGGCCACATCTACAGGCAACATGCTTGATAATGTCGAATTGATCGAAACGTTGGAAAATACTAAAACTAAAGCAGCAGCTGTCTCTGAGCAACTACAATTATCGGCAGAGACGAGCAAAGATATTGAGAAGCTACGCAATGGCTATAGACCAGTAGCTGTACGTGGCGCCGTGCTCTTTTTCGCACTCTCCGATATGTCCTCCGTGAATAGCATGTATCAGTATGCATTGGCTGCTTACTTAGATGTATTCGGCTTTTCGCTGCGCAAATCAGTTCCAGATACAGTGCTTGCCAAACGTCTTAACAATATCATTAAAACTCTAACTGAAAATGTCTACTGCTATGGATGCACGGGCTTCTTCGAGCGACACAAACTGCTCTTCTCCTTCCAGATCGCTACGAAACTTGCAAAAAGTGCCGGCAGTCTAACGCAGGCTGAGCTAGATTTCTTCATCAAGGGTGCAATAACTTTGACCAAAAGTGAGCGCGCCTGCCCAGTGAAGTGGTTAACAGAAAAGGGCTGGGAAGATCTTTTAAAATTGGCGAACGATTTTCCAGAACAATTCGCCACATTGCCAGATAGCTTAGCACGATTTTCACTAGAATGGAAGGAGGTAATATTGAAGCGGTTAAGTAATTATATGGAGAAAGTAGTCAGAATCAAAGCGACTTAAATTTTTTTAATATTTGTCTGCGAAGTCCTTCTGTATTTCTTCCATATTATACTTTTCAATATCTGAACATATAGAAAGCAATCCACCTCTGACATACCTACCAAACTTATAAACATACGTAAGACAAGATATATATCATAAGTCCATACTTATAACAGTAGGAACCATCGAAAAGTTTACAAATACTTTGCTCGACCTTTATCCATTTTCTTATTCTCCTTACTGAAATTATAATGTTAGCCAAATTTAAGGAATCCAATCTAAAGACTATAAACGTGCAGGTTCTATAGGTGTAATAATTGAGATCCCACAAATACATAGATAAACCATTCATATTAAAGAAAACTTTGCAGTGGCACGTAACATTAAAAAATAAAACTTCATGAAATGAAGTGGAATCTCAATAAACAGTTTTCTTGATGTCTTTTTCTAAATTTTACTATTTTTTCTATCTCCACTTCCCTATGCACACATTTACTAACCGGAAATCACTTTCATCTTTACAACCCACCTCAATTTCCTCTTCATTTATGGCATTCGCATTCGATATATTTTCGCAACGACATGAAAAACCAACAACATACCATATCCAGTGGTTCGATTTGGAGAATCCGGAAGAAGTAGCGTGTCCGGGCGAGTACAATATTAAATGCGATCCATTCGAGGTAAGTACGCTGAGCAATAGAATATGAAAATTACTTTTTGCATGGAAAGCAATTGCAGGCAATTTTTATTCTAATAAGAAAATGTAAGGAAAAAAGTAAAAATTATTACTTTAAGTAAATATATTTTTCAAATCATTTTCCGACACCCAGAGATATACTAACACCAAGGTCTAGTTTCTTTGACTTTATATATATATATATATATATATGTGTATAAAAGTGTGATCCAGGCAAATCAACTAGAAATAATGCCTATGAGAACCATTATGCTCTCAGATAAAGTCAGTGAACATTTGGAACCGAAATAAAAGTCATAAAATACGTTTGGTCAGAATTAGCCAAATTCTAGATCTCTTAAAGGCGGAATCGTCAACACTGGTATCTCTCCCCTTCTTTGAAACCTGACATAGAAGATTGAAAGTTGTAGTTCGAAATAATCTCCGTAAAACCACCACAAAAAAGATACATTCTTGTCACTCCATCGATGTCGGTATCTCCTTTTGTGCAGTTTTTTTCTTTATAGAAATCTCTAAAATAGATTTACGAATATTACTTTGCGAACTTTTGACCTTTCACATTTCCACTTTACCCACTTAATAATTCAAGACGTTTCAATAACAGAGTATCAGGGTGAATATAAGTGAATGGTTGTAATAAGAAACGAGTTTTGTCATAAATTATAAGTCTTCCAAATCATTACCGAAATTTACCAACCATAAATTCGTTGCTCAAATCCTTGAAATCCTCAAATTCAAATAACCACACTTCACCACTTCAAAAAGTAGCTGCCACACGCTGCAGCTTAGTTCATCTTTTACTCATTCTGTTAGCAAACACACGTGCATATTTCATTACAAACATTGTTCTATTTCCACTTTTTTCTAATTTTCTTCAACTTCTTTTTCCATCTCACTACGACAAATGTGCCTTCACACTTCCCGTGTGCATTCAATGGTTTTGTTGCTGACCGGCGTAGAAATTAATGTTCTTGCGTTGTTTCCGTGTGGATCGAATTTTCCGTGCAATAAATGAATATATCGTGGACACCATGGATGAGTTCTACATCACGCCGCCAGTGATTAGTTTCGCCAACATCTACGAGCAGACCAACTGTAATATGCCCGTTTGCTTTATACTCAGCGCCGGCTCGGATCCCACGAATGATTTAATGAAATTGGCAGACCTCGTTGGCGTAGGCATGGGCAACTTTTGTCACATCTCATTGGGACAGGGCCAAGAGAAGGTGAGTAGGCTAGCAAGTACTCGTAAAAAGCTTAGTCCTTGTGCGCACGTGCGTGTTCGTGTGTGTGTGTTATTGCTGTTGCAGTTATTTACGAGCATGCCAAGGCAATGAAGTAAACAACGCCAGAGACGAAAATAACTTGTGCTCCGGTGATATTGTGTCAATGCTCATTGTTGCGCCCAACAATAGAGTTCAATCTTACTACCATGGCAATGCTTCAATTTTGAGGTGTGGACTTAAACCAACATAATGCAGAAACATGCCACTTGACGAAATATATACAACAAATTGAGCGGGGTGGAAAAATAATAAATAAGTGGGCGGAAAATAAGAATAAGGAAGTGCCGAGGGAGGAATAAAGTAAAAATGCAGTTAGCATGAAATCATATAAAATTCTTGCTAAGTTGGCATTTCAGAAACAAATATTATTATTTTTACATTTGACCAAACATTGTGCCTGATGGCCGTATATATATTATATGGTGGCCGCCATATATTGACCTATAAATTAACTTTTTTTATTTCCTCAATTCTTTGCTGACTTCGATAGTAAATAGTTGGCACAAGAACGTGCCCAATTAAATTTGTCGCTGGCGCGTAACCAACATATTATTTTAATGCCATAATTTAGTGATCCCTCTATCTTTGAAGAATTTGAAATGAGTGCGCTTGTGAGAGGATTTTAATTCGACAGTTCGATGCACTTATTTGTTTTAATTTATTTATTTTCCTCTGGACTTGTACTCGCACTATTTAGATAGACCAAGTCCAAGGTCAAAGTCATGATGATTGGGGTGTTTTGGATTAAATCCAAATTGTACAACAACGTTATTCGTTTCCAACTCGCTTCGCTTCCTTGGATGCAAATTTAGGCTGTTTCTAGATCTTAAGCCGTTTTTGCTCCGCATTTACACCTTTTCTAGTATGCCCGAAAACAAAATGTTTGACATTGTCCACGTACTACCGCTGTTAGAAAAAACCCAACTTTACTTTTGTACTGATAGTCTCTTAACCCCAAGAAATCGACGTCGGGTCATATTAGCCAGAGCTTGAAAAAACATTCAATTTAATACTCTAAATTTTTAGAATGCCCTGAATTTACTGGATAAATCTGTACGCCAAGGCTACTGGCTGATGCTACAAAATGGTCATTTACTCATCAGCTTTGTGCGTTCGCTTGAAAAGTATCTCGAAAAAATTGAAGCACCACATCCAGATTTTCGTTTGTGGATAACAACAGATCCTACACCTACCTTCCCTATTGGCATACTACAAAAATCACTCAAAGGTAATTTTATGCACAAGTATGTGTAGCAAATATTTAGAGAACTACTGTTTTTATTCTTCTAAATTACAGTTGTAACGGAACCACCGAATGGCTTAAAGCTGAACTTGCGCTCCACATTCTTCAAGGTGCGTCAAGAACGTCTGGAGGCGTGCTCACATTCGGCATTCCGTCCACTTGTATATGTCTTGGCCTTCTTTCATGCAGTCGTGCAGGTGAGTGGTTACGCAAACCACTGTTTTTTTTCTCACAACTCAGTTCATTTACAGGAGCGCCGCAAATACGACAAATTGGGATGGAACATATGCTACGATTTCAATGAGTCTGATTTTGACGTCTGTTTAGAAATTTTGACTACATATCTGAACAAAGTAGATGAGGAGACGGGTAAGGTGCCATGGAATAGCTTGAAGTACTTAATTGGTGAGGTAAGTGAAAGTAGATAATTCCCCGAGTCAACAAAACAAAATTATTCCTTATCTCAAATATCGTTAAAATTTTATTATTTCACCTTTACCACAAGCACAAACTTCAACTTTTATCTCCATATAATCTCACCTTAATATGTAGGTCATGTATGGTGGACGAGTTATCGATGACTTTGATCGACGCATCACGCGCATTTATATGGATGAATATATGGGCGATTTCCTCTTCGACACCTTCAATCCATTCCATTTCTATCATGACGAAAATGTGGACTACTGCATACCAGATGATGAGGTGGTGCTGAAAGAGGATTTCATAGGTAAGTTTAAGAATGTAGTGCATAAGGCAGATAAATGTTAGCAATCAAATTGTAACACATACACATATATATGCAAACTACTATATATCGTATATATATACATATATTTATTCACATCCTTTTTTTTGCACACATTTGCAGCTCATATTGATAAGTTGCCGCTCGTCAACAAACCGGATGTGTTCGGTTTGCATCCAAATGCGGAAATTGGTTATTATACGCAGGCGACACGCGGCATTTGGAGTCATTTGATCGAACTGCAACCGCAGACAGGTGGGTAATGACGAACATTTTTCTATTTTATTTGTTATTTTCGCTTTTTTTGCACTTTTACATTTACATTTTATTTTTTTTTTACTGCACAATGTTGGCACAGTTGCTTTTAAAGATGAGTTTTGTTTCAGAAAAGGGTTTTATTTCCATGTAAGCCACCTTTAGTTGAACAAGAGGTTAGCAATTCGTATTTATAATCGTAGTTAAAAGAAACTTTATTGAAAGTTTTATAACAATAAATATGTCGGAACTGAATGCCTGGTCCAATTTTTTTTATTATTTGATTAACAGTTGCTTAAATCAACCATGCCTTAGTAAAATGGTTAATTCATAATAGAATCGACTATTTATAATCCACTACTGCTAGGAGTTATTTATATGTAATTAAATACTAAAGAAGTTGCGGATAGAAATTGTATACCCCATTTGAAATTAAATCGACGGCAGCATGAATATATTTTAGAAATGAAATAATTGATTTAGATCTGTTCCCACGACGTTCGGGTCTACGTAAGCGGAGCCTATGTTTTTAGTTTTAAAACAACAATAATAAACTGTGGTCTCAGCAAAATAGAATCTGTTATGACAATTATTTCCAAAATGTCATATATCTTCACGTAGCAGCGAAAGACTTGAAATTTTTTTATTTTTTGTTTGTGTTTTTTTTTCATCTGCGGAATAGATATTGGGTATAGATTAGATAAAGATATTCGTACTAAAAATCCATGAATTATACAGTCAGTTACTGCGTTTTAATTATGAAAAATACATGGAAGAATACTTGTTACTACATTACTGACCTCAGAGGTATTTACCAATTTGTAGAAATTTAATGTTCTTTTGAAGACCTAACACGAAAAGGACTAACACTGACATAAAAGTCAGCTCCACAAAGCCGATATAGACCTGGGTTTATGTCTACTTATGAACTTACAATTGGTAGTAAGTGGCAGAAAATCTATTTAGGAAGTGTTCTATCTATATTTTTACAACAACAAAAAATTAAGCCTGTACAACAACAAGACAAAAGGCGAAACACCCAAGAGAAAAAAGTAGAGAATCAATGTTGCCATATTTAAAGTTTCAACGACAATTTGAAATTTTTTAGATAATATTACCGATTTTTAAATGACGACTTTGTACAAAATTATACAATGTTTATATTATTTCTGATCTGAATAAATCCAAATTGAGATCAATTAAATTACCAAATTTTAGAAAAATATAACTAGACTAGATTTTAAAACAAACAAATATGATTTATGTTTTGCATTTATGAATATCGTCTTCACTTAGTCATATTTTATTTAAGCCAGGGGTGTACAACCGTAGTACCTGCTGCATACCCCTCATTTAAACTGTTGATACTATTTTCTGATTTTTAATTTCATTTTAATTTAATAAATTTGTAGTTAAAATGACATGCTTTAAAAAGCTGGTAACACCTGAATTATAAAAACAATTTTATATTCAAGAACTATTAAAATATTTTATGATTTAAAAATACTGAAATTATAAACCATTTTAGTTTTTAGTCTCCGGAGGGTAACACTGGCCATTAGCATGGCAACAAATCCCTAACCGTATAATATAATCCATTTGTTGCCGCTCAATGTACAGCTTTTTAACAATTTGTGCACAAAGCAATTTTTCTACACACGCAAGCAACTACTAGATACTCCTCGCCATGCGCATTCTCGCTTTCATTTTGTTCGCCAGCATAACAGCGAGTTTCATTTAATTCACAATTTAATTTAATTGAATTAATTAGTTGCGGTTTTACAATTAACTTTATTGCCTTTGTCGCAACTGCACAACTGCACAACTGTACACATTCAACAGCGACATGTGTAAATGCAATACAAGCTCAATATATACGTAGATATATAATATTATCCGCTAGTTAAATTTTATATACAATTTGCACACACATACACACAGAGCGTTATGTGCGTAGCATGTAGTATTTTACTAATTATGCGATGGTCGGTCACACCGCTGCCGAAACCGAAACCGAGCAAATTAAGAACTGCTGGAAATTCTGCACAGAAAATCGTTTGATTACTGCTCGATAATATTAAATGAATGTATTGCACAGTAACTGTATATATAAATCGGTATCTGTGTTTGTATATGTGCATTTATTGTAATAACGGTAACGATTAAAATTTGCTATTTCATTTAATATTCGTACTGTTTGATCATTTCCCTTCCTCGCCTCATTTTTTTCGATGTCATTTTCATGCTGCACTCGCAGTAACGGTTTGGACTTCGGATGCGGCGAAAACGCCTGGTAACGTATCACTACAACTACATAAATATTTATAAGCATAATGGCAGAAACTTATATTTCTTTCATTGAGGATAGTTGAAATTTATATTTTTGCACAAATTAATATGTGATTTCAACATTTAAATATTTTAATTGCAAAATATGGATTTTTCGTGAATTTCTCTTATCCTATTTTCATTTCACATTTGGCAGCAGATAAAACGCACAAATGAGAATTTATAGTATTACAGCATATTTCCAGCAAATTAAACAAACTGCGAATAATAATATAAAGATATAAGAATTGGAAGCGGATGTATTATATTTATACTAAGAAACTAATGTTAAAACGATACGGTCCTAAACATAGTTGCGGAACTAAATGTGCTATTATGAAATCGTATAGAAAAATGATTTAAGTCGGAAAAAATTCTGAAAGAAAACCTATGTAAAAAATTGCCTTCCATATTTCAACCAAAACAAAAAAGGCACTTTTTGGCAACATTGTAAAGAGCCGACATCGTATTAAGCAGGCTCTTCACGATAACTACTGCAAATTGACAATAATGCGGAATTATTATTTGTATTATTTCTTGATTTTTTCACAGTAACGAAGTCTGATGTAAAGTAAAATGGTTAAAGCCTTAGTTATGAAAAAATAAGAATTAATCCAGATAATTACATAATTGACGAAATATATGAACATATAGTTCACTTATTAGAAAATTGTTGTAACTACGAATGTGCAGGTATATCCGTAACAACTTTCAAGTGGAGATAATGAAAATAACGCAATTTAAGTAAACGTTTTCGGAAAATAAAGGAAGCAATCAACCAACAAGTGTTTGAAAGCTGCTGTTGTCATATATTGATAGAGGTTAATTATGTTTCAGTGAGATCGTTAATTTAAAGAATTATCAAGTTTTTTAAACAAAAATGCTCAGTGAAACATGTCTAATAAAACCACGTAATATTTATAAAAGCAGTAACTTCTGCCGTATTAGAAATAGCTAGAGTATATAATTTTAAATACTCATCCCGTGAGCCCTTCTAGAATTAATTGGAGCCTAAAATTCGAATTTGATATATGCAGTTGACATTCATAAGAGGAGCCTATTTGCGCCTAGCTCCAAGCATTTCTTACGCTGGTCCCAGAAGGATCAAAACTAATATTGCTTCTTTAACCAAATGAAAAAAAAAGTTCAAATTTCTTTTATTAACTTCCAATTTTTCAAAAACCTTTTTCAAAATCAATATAACTGAACACCAGGACCGGTAACCACCTACTGTTCCACACACAGTCGTGTCTACGCCATCAGATCAGACCTGAATTTTTATCTGCCCAAATCCTTATCATTTAAGAAAATTTGCATATCCGTTTCTGCTCATGATACATATATATATATATATTTATATATATATATACATAATGGTGTATTAACGAAACAGTTAGCAGAGCAGACAACTTTTTAACACCGGAGCCAAATTTTTTAATCCTGTTGTCAAATTATTTTTGGACAGAGGGTTGCACCTTAACTAACATCTAAAAAATAATGTTTCATGTGCGTTAAAGGAACTATTGTGGAGTATTCGTATTTATCAGCTCTCTAAGTCTCTAAATGTAATCACAACCAGCTTTTAAGCTCGTAAAAATTTGTCTACTCTTTGGAAGGCGCGTTTTTTGTTCGTAATATATAATTATCGGACAGATGTCTAAATGAGCTACATTAGTGTATTCATGTATATATATATATATATATATATTTATTTATTTATTTATTATATTATATATTAATATATAACACACATATATGCCCACATATATAACAAACATTATATATATATATATATATAGACATATTTATATAACTACAAGAATAACTGACTTTTGTCCTCCTTACCTTCTCTATCTATTCTGCTGTTCACAAACGCTGTTGCAATATCTGCAAATTTCAGTTAAGTTTCATTATTAATTTATTGGGTTTTTTCAACTTCGTGTTATAAATACATATGTACATTGTTATCACGAGTATATTTCTTAAATTATTGACCATTGATATTGCACGTTTTTATTGAAAAAATTGCATTGTCACTTAATTCAATTTATTACAGTTTGATTGAGTTATCTGGCAGCCTCCAACGAAATTATGGTCACGACTCCACATACGGGCAGCATTTTGTAATATTTGAAATTCCATATTGCAGTAAAAATATAGCAAAAAGTTTGCTAAAAAATTCGCTCGCCCTTGTGGCATCCTATTGACTTGCCAACAGTTTTTCAGGATTAAATGACGGATATATCACCACACAGCTCAGTATTTGAAAAAGTAAGAGGGTTACTACGTAACTGTAAACCCAAAACAGAAAATTGTAATCGAAAAACACCTGCAATTGAATTGGTATGCAAATGAAGGCAATGTGTGAATATGCGTGAGAGGAAGAAATATACAAAAGTAACAGCTGTCAGTTGAAGAATAAAATAAAATTGCAATGTGAATACATACCTACATATTTATGTTAATGGCAGAAATTGTTAAAGAAAATGTTACTTTTTCCAATCAAATTAGCTGCCAACTGTAAAAGCAATTGTTTTTTATGCATACGAAAATTGTTTTGCCAAAATATAATTCCATTTTGCATTACGAATCTCAATTGTCCACCGTAATTGCCCTCCATGTTGATTACAAAATCATAAAGTTTACTTAATTCCCTAATTGCACATTCATTTGACATACAACTATCCACATATGCGACGTACATACACACACTCTTATATATATTTTCTAAAATGGAATATTAAAAATTATTTGAAACTCCATAGCCCATACAATCCGCCACTTCAATTTACACCTCCAGCCAAAGGCCCACACACTTCACATTGGCAACCATAATTAGTCTGCTACAAAACACGGATTAAAAGTAAATTACCAGGTATTAAAGTGTAAAATCGTTGCGGTGCTGGTTGTAGCGCATCGTAATCCCACCCAACTCCATGGTACTTTAGTGTTTTGGTGAATTTTGCAAAATTTAAACTGTTTAACCACAATGAAATGGTCAAGGCAACGGCGACCATGTGCAATACGCTACCTGCAACCAGCGGCCATACCGCAAAGCGTTGCGGCGTGGAGTGCACACACACAAACATATACCCGCATGCAGCAAATACAAACTCAAAAGGTCTAATCAAAATTCACTCTCTCTGGTGAATTGTATGAGAGTTTGTACTCAAAATTTCTACTAATTTACTGTACAGTCTCAAAATGATCAATAGGAAAATTTGTCCAGTAATAATTGGTAGCAATTTAATTGGAATCTATCTACATTATGACGGTCACTAAACTAGTGCAAAATAGAGAAGTTTTGAAGTGACTAAAGAAACCAGAAGGTTTTGAAATAGCTCTCTTTTCTAAGTAAGTCTATCTATAAGTCTAAGATAAGTCTATCTCGTAGTACTTAACTCTCCATATGATTTTTTGCTTCGACATTAAAATATTAGACTATTAGAAATGTAATTGGAATTAAATCAACTCTATTACACATCTACTATCTGTTACTCATTAGACTACCTGGTTTGATATAAGGTATAAATATATATTTTTCCTACTAATTAGGAATTTAGATGCATGCGGAATTCCCTCGGTCTTAAAAAACCTTATAAGATTAGTTAGTTTTCATTTTAAACAATTTGGAATGTGAAAGTTCGAGTAAGCGTAACAATTTGAAGTCCATACTGGTATAAATCTGTGTTAGAATAAGTTAGGTAAAAAAAAAAGTTTGAGGACACACGAGGAGATCATTATTCTAAGTCTGTAGATTTCATAAGTATATAATTTTTATAATTTTTTATTAAATTTTTATTTATAAACATTTTGCTATCATAAACAAAGTTCAGGATCGAGAATGATCCCTAGTATTAAAGTTAAGAGTAAAGTAATTCACACAAATACTAAGAATTTTGGGAAGCATTTATATTTGAGTTTGGGAAATCCAACCACCGTTAAGTTGTTATCCAATGCAAACAATTAAAGAAATTTAGTATTTTCATATATGTTTTTTATACTTTGGAAATGTATAATGGACTCGCCTACTGATTTCTAAACCAATTTGCAATGAAATTTCGGTATTTCGTATCGCTGGGTACAGTGAAACTCATAAAGTTGCGCCCACTTGTGCACAAATATATTTGCGAAATCGCAAACAACTGTCGAATGGAGTGTCAAATTGCGGATATCATTTGTTGCTGCAGTTGTTATTATTTAAATTTTAGTATAGCGAAAATTTAATATTGTAATTGCGTTTTCACATTTATGAAAGCCTACGGACTAAACCAAGCATGTCCATTAAATTACGAAAATTTGTAATATATATATTAAAAATACATTGACAAACAGATATAAACGTGAAAAAACTAAAAAGCAATGACAGAGGAAATAGTCACTAAATATTGTAGTAAGTTAAAAGCCAGTGTATGCATATAATTCTATAAATTTGCAACACATTATGGGCGAAATGGTATCAATTTCATAGTATGGAAATTTGCATGATTTTGCTCATAGGCGTCATGCCCCGAATGCGGGACACGTTAAATTTACACTTACTTTTGATATTAGCGATTGATATGATTTTTCAAACGGTTCGTATTTTTATTTTGGGTGAAAACAAACAGTTGACTTCACTATATTTCATATTAAAGTTACAAATTTAGATTGACCCGCATTTTTGAGCATGAAAAGGCAACAGTATCTGCATTTTCAATTTGTTTTCACATAAAATCATTTGCTACTAATTTTATTAGCCCATTTACTGTTTATTAAAACAAGCAACATTGCAACAAGCATTAACATTTTTTTATTCACAATTAACTGTTATGAAAATAATTAATACTAATACTACAGGTAATATCAGACTAATTTAGGGAAGGGATTTTTAATTTTCGACATTTATTTATATATTTGTATATAATACAACGATATTGTGTCTTGCAATCACGTTTTGAGCAGACCCACCTAGACCGAAAATTATTTCTATACCGACTTCCATCATAATATCTCACTTTCTGCTCAAGTCATCGCTAATGCACTCTGCGCCGAGTGTTGCAAAGGGTATAGAAAGCTTGCTACAGATGTTTATAGGGATGTGTATACGTATATATACGTTTATTCATATTTCATCAATAGCTTATTCGGAAATCAGCTTTATCCAGACAGAATATGTTTATTATTTACAATTCTAATTCAAATGGATTTGCATCGATTAGGAGATTATAGCGAAAAATTAACAATATTAAATATGCACATATATTATGTAGCCTTATATTATACATTAAATAAATAAATAATGGGGCACAGTCACCATCAAATTTATTACCATAAATGTTTTGAGTATTTTTGCATAAATTTACCTCACCGAAAAAACCACCCATCGCCCATAGACTCATGCACGGTTCAGATGAGGGAATTTAAACAACTCTATTTTACTGATTTTCTTTGAAAACTCATTTAACTTATTTACTATTAAATATCCATCTGCGCGGTGTAGCTGCACATTTTCATACATTGAAAACTGTTTCTCCATTTATATTGGACTCAATATAAGTAATTCGGCAATCTCTGCTGTTTATTTGAATATTTTGGAATTGAAATGATTCTATTGAAATTTTCGACTAGAGAGAAATGTTTGTAAATGAGGTGGTAACGTAAACTGATACAACTTTACCTTTCGTTGGCACAATATAATTATGGCTATTGAAGCCGAAGTGCTGACAAATGGATTACAGTATCCGCTGATCTGAAGTCAGTAATTGAACGAAATAGAAAAATTCTTAAGCTGAAGCTCCATACCAGGCTATTTAGGCTTTTTAACTTTCAGAATATATTCCGTTTATGAATAATATAGAATAGAATTGGAATAGAATTTCACTGTGAAAGACATTATTCGTCGAAAAGTTGTAAAAGATAACCTTGTTTCACTCAGGAACAGATTGCTCAATTAAAAGTGAACATTTTATATTCTAAAAGCACGTTAAAGAGAGTATAGTAGTTCCTTCTTTACTTAGATACGGTTTGTGAGCTTACAAATAACTTTAGGTTAGATTGCATAAGCTTTCGACCAATTTGATCTTCTCGAATATTAAAAAATCTACCGCAGTAACCATCTACAGATAAAAAATCAACTGCAGTATCAAAATCAAAAATAAACTTGGTCATTTACTACATAAATATGTTATTTTTATACCATTTAAAATTAATAATTTGTAAAACGAATGAATTGTTTCCCACTTAAATGCAACCATCCAAACCTACCAAAATCACCCAACGTGCCGCATGCAGGCGATGCAACTGGAGGCATAAGCCGCGACGACTTCATCGACAACGTCGCTTCGGGCATATTGGAAAAACTGCCCGTGGCCTTTGAGGTGTGGCGTGTGAAGAAGCAAGTTCAAATGAATATCACACCGACAGGCGTGGTGCTGCTGCAAGAACTGGAACGCTTCAATTTGCTCGTGATACGCATTAAGAAAACCCTCGAGTTGCTGCGCAAGGTGAGTTGGCACACAATACCATCAAACACACCTTCAACATCTATAAGGCACTTCTTGTACAAAACTCATATAATTCAATTTACATAGACGGCGCGTTTGATTTATTCAGCGATTGCGCCAGTGAGCGCAATTTAGATGAAAAGTTTGCAAGCAAAATGCGTTAAGTGGTATTAATTTTAATTCAGTCGTCAAGCGCTCGAAAAACAATATACCTCATATATCCAATTATGTACATACGTATATGAGAAGGCAAACATGTTTGGTATATAATACTTACTTATATGTATGTGGAATAGTAAGGGTAGGGGCGAAGTATACAAAATTGAAAAGCCCTATAAGTAAAAGGAATGTTTTAATTAAAATTTCAAATTAAACTCGAGTTGATACCGTGGAAGAAGTAGCTCTGGAAAGGGACGAAGCTAACCAAACAATGAAATTCAAATGAAGTGGAAAGGGAAAGAGAATATGAAACTATAATAATCCGAAGTGGTTTTACTTAGAATTGTCATTCGTGCTTACAATACAGTGAGGGGTTCATGCTCACAACTCCAAAACTTGAAAGAAGCGTCACTGAAGCGCTTTCATCTTGCAAAGAATATTTTTTCCGCATGTCTAGACGATCAGTATAGTTTGGAAAAAAGTGTGGGTTTTTTTTATTATTTCGTATAATGTTGAATTTTAACACAGCATCTAAAATGTTATGCACTTAAATTTGTTTAAATTTTTTCAAATCGAGACAACTTTTCAATACAGGCAAATTATATATTCTACTTCCGTTTAAACAGTAAAAGGTGCAATTTTGAATAGAATTCTTGATTCTGCCAAATTTTATTTAAACGCTTTAAAATCTGTGGGTGCTACATCTAAACTCAATTTTCAGAATACTTTATAAAATTTGGAAAATAAAATTTTTTTGGAATTTAAAAGTTATTTTTATTGATACTAATACGACTGTCGAATTATTCAGTGTTCATTGCTACCAATAAATATTGACCGTCTTATTCGAAGACCAAATAAGACACCTGATTAGAGAATTTTAAGCCAATGAGAGCTTGATCGATGCCTAATTGATACCAGATATTGTATTATATTCTCTAAATATTAAAAAGAAACTATTTAGTTTGTTTGGTTTGTATTGGTAAGAATGTGTTCTATTACTCAGCGGGCCCTAGGCTTGGTCTCACAACTAAAGTCAAGCTTGTTTTGGCACTACCCTTCCTCAGCAAACCACTAAAGCTTTTCTCAATATTTAACGCCCATTCAAATCTGGCTTAAAGCTTACTCAATTCTGATTTGATGGATAAAGTTAATATTTACACCACGAACAGGTCTCATATATTTGTATACAGACCTCATCTTAGTAATATTACCTCTTAGCGCAAACTGCTTTACAGGATCTTCTATATGAAACTTCTTCTTCTGTAAGAAACTATAATTTTCATAATCACGTAATTCATAGTTTTTGTTGATGTTGTTGTTCGAAATTTAAAGATTATTATTTTGTTAATTTTTGTTTGTTTGTTTTAATTTTGAGTAATGCTGATGATATATTCAACATGCAGGTCAATTAAAACAATAATTCGTTTTCACTAACTCAATAATTAGAATCTAATTCCGGTCTACTTTTTCTAAAATCGACGAGAGTTATTTCTCACATTTCCGTATTTATTTCAGTATATGATTTACTCAAAAAGAGTAATGAATACTGTTATACAGTCAAACTCCTAATCATCAACTTTAAACGCGATTTGTGACTGTAAATGCGCGTCACACAATGTCAAAGTTCAATTATGCCATAAAGACTGAAAACTTAGAACTAGAGATTTGGTTTCCTTCTAATACCAAATGTCAGTACTATTATAATTGAAGGTATTAACACGGGATATGGCATATTGAGTATTTATAGAGTAATCTACTGTTTCTCCATTTGCCTTAACCGCCTCAGATTCGGATAAAAATGTATTCATGATAGCTTAAACTCTGATGGATTCTAAATTGAAGAGGTGATATTAGAAAAATTCCTTTTAAAGCCCAACTTCTTATAATATGTTTTATTTTAATACCAGATATTATTTATTATTAATTAAAATCCTTAAAACACGAGTACTAAAACCTAATTGGAAATCTTTAACTTCGAAAAGTTTCTATATTTAAATTTTTTTCATTAATTTTCACTCCAGTTTTGTACTCCTTAGCAGTGAAACATCTCGTTGTAACAATCAATTCTTCAAGACAAACACATAAAACATACAAATATTAGAAATAAATTTCCTGTAAGAACGATCACGGTAACGATTTTGAAATATTCTTGTATTATGCATATGGACACACAATATTTATACAAGCATATAAGTAGATATATATAATAAAACGACAAATTGTTCAATAATTTTTCTTGCTTTCCGCCCATTTCACTTATTTCAACAACAACACGCTCGCACAAGTCGCCACCGCCGCCGTAGAGGGGAACGAAGAACACATGTCGGTTTTAAGAAATTTATTATGCTTGTGATATGACAGCAGGCGATAACTCGCTGCTATGCTTTATTAATGTGTGCTTGAGTATGTCAATGTGTGTACGTGCGTTTATGTGGGCAGCTTTTTCTATACACTGTACATCTTTTATGCCACATGCCACATGTTACTACATCCATTCACCCTTTCCAAGAATATAAAAGAAACAAACAACCAAAAATAGATTAAGAAAAAAATTGGCAACAGAAAAAATGTGTGTCTACAAAAGAAAAAGCATAAAGATAACGAGAACTAAGCGAAAAGAATCGATTTCCTGTTATTCACTGTACACCACCCACTCGATGTTGTTCATCAAAAGTACAGTGGCACCGTAAGCATCCTACCACACCACTGACAGTTCGTTTCGAATGTAAAATATTGAATTTTTTACAAATTTCGACATACACGTCCTACATGATGATGATGTTGTTGTTGGTATACGCGCGGTATTTACGAAGAAATGCGTAACATACAGAAAACTTGAGCTTCAAATGTGGTCTGAGCTGTATTTAAAACTGTGAACTTTTCGTAGAAGTGACAGGAATTTTCCCACAAAAATTTTGTTTACATATATTTGTTTATTTACAGTCTTTTGACAGACTCCTGTTCTGCGGTAGCAGAGTATTTCGGTTTTCGCATTGATATTTTGTAAGGTTACAGGGCGTATGAGTAATATTGCCTTAGACTTGCCTGGAATAGAGAGAGAGAGCTCTCCACTCGTTCGTATTGGTGAATCTTCGAAATTAGTTCACAAATTGATAACTGTTTCTTTTATATTAAGAATATGGGTCTTAATTGAATTTTAAATATATATGAGATATGTGACAAATCGGATAAATTCCTAACCAATGTCTGGGTTTTAAGAGACCTCTTTTTGGCGGCTTTTGCCCCTTTGTGGTGGAGATCTGTTTCGGCTACTCGGGAGATTAATATTTCGGCTGTTTCTTTGAAAGCGAGCTTCACTCAAAGAGCATAAATATGGTCCAAGTATACCTAAACAAACATATGTACACCATAAGCGTATGTTTTATGTTTTTTAAGCTTCTTAGCAGCAAGCTGTGTGCACTTCGCTAGTTTCTCGGTGCGTATTTAGATTTTCAAGCGAATATTGCTCAAACAATAACACGATATGACATTTACACACAAAGCAAAACAATATATTAAAGCATATGTACGTTCGTATGTACGTATATACATAAGGTTAGTTTACCATAAACGATCGGCAAATTGAATTTTCAAACACAAACAATCTATGCGCTTCTGTCAGTGACAAAATGTCTTTCACCGAAAACATAAACGAATTGTGTATAGGAAACAGCACTCAAACTACATACATATGTCTGTATGTATACACGCATAAAGATTTAAAAAATAATATTCACCAAAAATATTTTAAGATCTTTGCAACATGTTTCGAGAAACCCAATACATTACACTGCAAAGTCACCAGATTTATCATATGAAAACAAAACAATTGATTGATTAGTTCGAAATTAGATATTTAAAAATGTATACCAGTACCTCGAAGAATACTACAGAATACTACATATACACTATAGTTTGAAAACTGTCAGCTGGTAGTTTTTTCAATACTGGTGTGACATACAAGGGTTATTTCTGACCTAACAATTGACAAAATACCATGGGTGCTTGAAACGATTTTATTTCTTACCAAAGTATTCCTTATGATGATTGATACAAGTTTGCATTTGTTTGTACAAATTTAGTACCACTTTGTCAAACGCGATTGAAACCACTTCGAAACATGAAACATTTTGCTCTACACATCCAGTTAGTTTTAACCAGTTTTTTGTCGTTGTTGCAGTGGCAGAAAACATCTCTGAAAATAATTCGAGAATACTGATGGGTTGACTTCTCTTTCAAAGACTTTCGTCTTTGGCTGGATATAAACCCGGGTCATGACGTCACTCTATTTCATTCGGTAACCCTGTTTGTTATTTTATATTATGTACAAGTAATTTTATAAAAACTGCACTCGTTTTAATCATAAAAAGAGACTTTTGAAAACCAGGTTTATGGAAAAATTCTTTAATCAAGATTTTTAATATTAAACCTAGTAGGAACTGCAACAGAACCGTACAGCAGAAAAAAGAAAATATTCCAGAAAACTTAATTACCTGCAGCTTATAGTCTCACAAACCACGAGCATACAATTTATGGAGCAATTTAATTTCATAGTCAAACAAATGCATATATACCTATCCAAAAGGCACATTGAACTGAATCGTTGCATCCTTGCATTCTCTTGCTCCCACCAATCACATGCTGGTTAACGATATTCGTTGAATATTTGAGTTGCGAAATAAAATTATTGAATGGCATATTTTTATTATTTGTGAAAATCACATTTGCATAAATTTTTTATAGGCCATCGCCGGCGAAATCGGAATGGACAATGTCCTGGACAATATCGCTAACTCGATGTTCAATGGACTGTTGCCAAACGATTGGCGCAAACTGGCGCCGGACACATGCAAACAACTCGGCAGCTGGATGGAGCATTTACAGGTGAGCCCCGAACGCATAAGACTCCTAACGCACGCATAAATATACGTATTTTTCAGCAAGCACTTTTCATATATTCTTTATACATAAATTTATATATTTATTATTTATTTTATCCTTTATTTTTCGACCTTTGCTTGAGGCAGCTGTAGCCGCTGAGACTAACCGGTGTTGTGCTGCTGATTGTAGTTGATAGACAGGTCGAGCGGTAAAGAAAATGCATACAACATGGATACAGATGCAAAGCCACCTCTGAAAGGAAGTTTGTGTTAGTGTGTTTACGTATGTTTGTTTTACGGTGCCGTGGCCACTTCCGTTCGTTATTTTAACCGTTAATGCCGAAAACTGGCAACAGCCGCTCATTAATCATTAGTGTAATGGTAAATGGCTTTGCCATCAATATGCGGTCGGCGAAACTCACCTATCAATCACAATCGCTCAGCACCGTTAAGTGGCTCAACGGCTTATGGGTTCAAAACAACAAAGAACAGTCGAACGGTGTTCGTACCGATAGAGTTTATTAATAATTTCTTTGCTTTCCACTCTTCTTTTTCTTCTGCAGAATCGCTCTACACAATTCAAGTATTGGGCCATGTCAGGTGAACCGTTAGTGATTTGGTTGTCTGGTCTACACATACCGCAAAGCTATCTAACCGCATTAGTGCAGGTGAGTAATGGCGTGCTGAAAACCAACAAAAATGGCAATAATTTAGAGAAGCGTGTTGGTAAGAGTTAAACAAACAATATGTAAATGAAAAAGTAGAGAAATACGGAAAACCCCTATACAATGACTAATGGTTATTTAATATAATATATAATCGGCTAATCAGAGCGAAAATTGAAAATATGAAAGTGATTTATAGCAGGTGAAATTTTAATGTAATTTAAGGGAATTTCGATACACCAAATTTGTATACATCTCCTATAAATATCTGCATTTTAGTATAGAAAAAGATATGAGCAGAAAGGTAAGCAGAGTCGGTATATTTTACAGTTACCTAGCTAAAATATGTGAAATATACTGGGATAATAGTTATAATTTATTAGAAAAATCTGACCTCGGAAATCAGAATACGTTTTTATGGATTACGACCATATGCATTGCGTCCATTTTCGTACGAGCTTACTGGATGTTAAGGGTCTGAGGGTTATTGTACGGAAGAGTCGGAGATATGTCTCGCATAATTACAGTTATAAATTCAACCGCAGAGTTGAAAAAAATTATACATGTTATATGGAGAAAGATATAAATCTATTTTAAACGTTTTTGTGGAGTTTATATCAGGGTCCAATTCGTGAACTGCTCCATACGAAGGCTTAGTTTCTCAGCTTTGAGCTACAACTAAGAGAGGTGAGCTTGTTCGATATTGCTCTTTAATGAACTGTAGTATGTGGGCTTTTCATATATCTTACATCACATATGACCCTCGCTTCCGTAACCCCTTGATTTTTGTTGCATAATTAGTTATAGAGTTATACAACTCTATATCAAGTTCCACCAAGATATCTCAGCTTTTACTCATATTATCGCTATCAAGAAAAATTGTTCAGCAAGACTGCCAGCCATGTTATATTGCGAGTCAAATTATTAATTTTTTGTAACAAAAACCCAAATTTGTTTTTCGAGCTTGCTTTCGCGAATCTCACTTCCTTGATAAATATTATGTAATACAAAAGTTCATATGAAATATTTTTGGTATTATGTTTCCAATATTCAATAATTTCGTAAACATGTTTAACACCAAGTACATGTAATTCATATAATGTTCCCTCTATTCCACACTCAATTTCATTTATTCGTTCCTTTTCAACACCCACCACAGATGGCATGTCGCAAAAACGGTTGGCCACTAGACAGATCTACTCTATATACCTGTGTCACAAGCTATCTGGATCCGGATGATGTAGAGGAGCGTCCACCAACGGTAAGTCTGCTTATAAAAGACAAAAAATCTACCTGAAAAATTAAATAAATCTTTTGGATACTGTCGTTATACGTGAATGTGTGGGGAATATGTGTAACGGAAGCATGCCAACCAACCCTAGTGAAAGATTCACTGATTTCCATATCACACGCACACATATACAGGAGAACTCACTCACACCTGAACGCCACTAATTTCGCGATTGAAAATTCTGTTTGCATTTCAAATGCGCTAACTCAACCGGCCCAACACATATACACACATATATGTACAAGGCACACACAAGCTTATTCCACACAATTATTTACTTTTTGCCGAATTGAAATTTTTTTTTCGCCGTCGCTTCGCCTTTTTGAACGTTTTACGCTAAATGCCGACGTCACCGCATTCACCACCGCTTTGATGGCCGAATCCTCATTTGAATATATATTTGATGATACCGACTGCTGCAACTACAACAATGCTGTGGATGATCGGATATGTTTATAGGGCTGTTATATTCAAGGCCTCTTCCTGGAGGGAGCTCGCTGGGACATGGAAATTATGCAGTTGGCGCGTTCACATCCCAAAATTTTGGTGGAAGATTTGCCAATTTTGTCGGTAGTACCGATCGAGGTACATCGCTTGAAGCTACAGGTGAGTAGAGTCAATAATATTTTTGGAACTATGTTATTCTCAATATTAACAGCTTTACAAAAACAAAAATCATAGGAATACTATACATTCTAGTTAACATCTTCTTTTTTTTTATTTTGAATTATCCCACCTTCTTAAACTCTTTCCGATATTTACCCTCAGTTACTCTCCCGTCAATTTCCAATCAATTCTTATTTTTCTTAAACAAAATTAACTAACTTGTTATTACTATTTTTGTGTCCTTTTTCACCCTAATTTGTTTAGAATACATTCCGCTCCCCTGTATACACCACATCACTACGCCGTAATGCAATGGGTGTTGGACTCGTTTTCGAAGCTGACCTGGCAACCACTGAGGATATCAGCCACTGGGTACTTCAAGGTGTTTGCCTCACACTCAACCGAGATTGAATATTTTTACTGTTATTTCATTTCAATTTGTTCAACCTTTCAATATTTTTGAAATTTCCAAAATATTCATTTATAGTTTTTATTTGGTGTGCTTTACCACATTTATTACTCTCTTTTTCTGTTAAATAAATACTTGAATTAGACTGATTTTACATGGAAATAAACTTTAATATTAGAAAAACAATGAGTTTCGGAGTAAGAAAAGATTTAAATATTAACACGAAAAGGTCAAAAAACATTTTCATCACAATTATATTTGTTGTATATAAAAGTTTTATAAGAACTGGCAAATATTTTTACGACATTGTTGAAGTATACAAGATCTTAATGATCTTAAAACAAATATGAAAATCGTCATTTATTATTCTCCCTATGCAGAATTCTTCGTTAAGACATTCCCTGCCTTCAAGTTCACTCTTAAGTTTTCTTCTAGGAACCAAATCATCCATATGAAAACGTTACTGCAGAATCAAAATTTTTCTTTATGTATAAGTTTTTCTACATTTAGAAGAAACACATTATTTTGTAAACCAATAATTAAATTGTAACAACAAAGTTAGAGAAACAGCTGTAGGGTGGCCCCTAAGATGAATTTGTTGGACATCCCTGATTTCAATTGTTGGCACTTTTAAATCACGAAATCACACGATCACGAGTAATGGCAAGCAGGCCAGAAAATTCTATACAAAAACCAAATAAACTTTATTTACGACAACAAAGAAGTAAATGGACAAGAGCAAATAAAACAATCTTGAGTCATCGATCCGGCAGAGAAAACAAAAATCAACCTAAATATCTATATGTCAAAACTTGATTATTATTAGAGCGAGAAAAATGTCTATAACAAGTGTAAACCACCTCCAAATAAATTTTTTTAAAACTCTTTTTTATCATTTGTTATTTAATCACGGGCCAAACCTACTGCCTGCCTACTGCCTACCCTTATTCTTAGTCTAAACTCAAGATCTCCATGAAAATCTTGAAGAGGACAACGGAAATAATCTCGTAATTTGTAGGAATTAAAATCATGTGAAATATTTCAATATTAATAATTCTTCTGTTAACATTTTTATTTGGAAAGATGAAAAACCACAGGTTCCTAAGGGGTTCCAAAATTGATGACATCAGCGTGCAAAATTTTCAAACAATCTTCCCTCATGATATAAAGCTCCGCTGCTTCCTAAAACTTTTAGAAGTTTCTTAGCATTCTTAGCTGGATGAATTTTGGGACCACGTCGTTTTCGAATTATTGATTAGAATTGGAAAAATCTACATAGAGAAACAACTTAGAATTATTACAAAACTATTGAAAAGGTCTCCTATTGAGTAACATTGATCTTTCATTGACAAATTAATTATTTTAAACATATTTCAAAAAAATTAATTTAATTATTAATAGATTTGATTAATTAAGGGATTGGAAAGTTTTTAGAAATAATTCATTTGCAGTTTGAGCTTATAAAGATACTAAGTCGAGTTAAGTTATTTAGTGAAATTCCCATAGATGTCAACTAAATTTATTGCACTTCAGAGTCATTTTGCACTTTTCATGTATATTTGTCATATTTGTTTAATTTAATTCGTTTCGTAATTTCGTTTAATTCGTTTAATTTTTTGTAGTTTGCTCAACGCAGTTAGCTTCTTCTATTCCCACAACCGAAGCAAATTTTCAAGCTCTCCAAAAAATTCGCCTTCCTCAACGGTGGCAACAATTCGAGGTTTTGCGAACCGCTATCGTCTGAGTCCAAGTCTGATTCTATAGTCATTTCTTGTATGCTGAAAGTGTCGCTAAGTTCCGTTTTTCGATGAGCATTTTTCAGTTTAGCAGGGAAGAATGAAATTTCGTCTGGTTCATCGCTGTACGGTAGAAAAATTTTCTCAATATATTATTTCTTTAATAAATCATATCGTAGATACAAACCTGCTATCGGACTTATAATCTACAAGTGGTTTCTGCTCCGAATTGCCTGGTATGGACAACCGACTAATGGGTATGAGATTTGCTGATTGCGACTTTCGTACCTAAAAAACATTTGAATGTAATGAAAAATCGATTTCGCTTTTCCACTCAAAAATCTTAATTCCACAACGAATTTTAACTGCTTATTTACCTGCTCCTGCTGCTGTTGGTGCTGACTAAAGTTGCGTCTCGCACGTTCCACCTTCAGCTCCAACTTGCGCTGCAGGATGCGACAGGTGTTCGGTGCCGGTTGATTGCTGGTGGCTGTGGAATCATCTTCACTTTCGCGAGCCGTTAACGCTGCTGGTGTTAATGCTTTTGTGGCAGTTGTTTTATCGGTCATGCCTTCCGGCACAACTGTGTTTACACTTCTTCCCGCCGTTGGGCCGCTGCTACCACGGAAGACAACCTCCAAATCCGCCATATGGCTAGCTGTGAACACGTCATAGGCTTCGCTCATTGTGTTCGTTGGTGTTGTTGCTTTTTCCAATCTTGGCTGTAATCAAAAGCAATGCAAAGCAGTAATGTAACGCGAATATTTCTTATGAGTTCCAGGGTATACAACCAGTCTTACCACTGTCAAATCTTCGTAGTTATTCGACTGCTTATCCTCACTCTCTATGCCGCTATCCTCCATGATTGGCATTTCTTACCGTCTTCCCAGTCGTGTCGCTAAATTAGTTTTCTAAATTTGATATGCCTTTGTTAGATTGCAATTTTCTCTAAATTTGACAAAATGCCAAAGCAATGGCGCAGTGCGCATGTCCGGCATGTTATCGCCAACAGCTGTACGGTTAATTGCTAAAAACAGTTAGCGAGTGGGATTATTGATTTTTTCAAACAGCCAGCATTGCCATAATAAGTTTTTCATATGACATGGTTTATTTATATTTTTTTTTTTTATCAAAACGAACATATTAATTGTATATTCTATTATTAACTTTATTACATATTATTGCATATTATGATTGATAAGGTAAATTATCATAATTATTATTATTTGAAATAAGAACCTGTTTTCGCGGACTTTAGTTTTAAATTCACCATCTAACCCAGTGCACGAATTCCTTCAAATGCTTCAAATACTTCCCGTATTCTCGAGACGAACTCCACCATACTTCCAGTCTTAGAGAAAAGTAAAAAAATTGTTATTTCTTCCTTGGAAAGCAATTTCTAGGGACCAAATTAAAGCCAAAATCTTTTAAACTATAAGAGGTATTCCAATAGGAACAGAAAACTCGGATAATAACTCAGTCACTGAAGTAGAGTGGATCCCTAGCGCTTAGACTTCTTATGCTCTTATTAAAAAAATATATAAATATTAAAAAAATTATTCTAAAAACTATTCAAAAACTACCAAAAGTGTCATAACTCCCTAACAAATAATGTCAGGAAATGTTATAGAATTTTTCAAAATATGGATCAGTTCAAAAATTCCACTCTGGTGTAAAATATAAAATCTGAAAACTAATTGAAATCAAATTTTTTAAATAACATGAACATTAAAACCACTAAGCATCGTGTTCAAAAAGAAATCGAAACATAAATACACCTATTTCCCTTATAGCTTAATTATGAATCGCATCAGGAAATTTATAATTGCAATAGAAACTCGAACATAATTTGAGTTGTCGGTACCAAATTGATCGTGGACTTATATGACATTGTATGAAGAAATTAAATTATTTGTGTCCATTGGGGTTGATTTATGCTCCCCACCACGGAGGGATATCTTATTTAAATTAGACGAGAACGCCTTAGTTGAATTAGGTGATCATATTTCCTACCCGAAATACAATTTTGGAAGTTGATAAAAATCTTCTTGTTGTACCCATATACCGAAGGAATGGTTCAGTTAATCTGTCCCATATATTTTCGGTTAGTAAATGAGAAATCGTCATATAAATTATTCACGCCGTCAAAAGGCGTCCAAATAAATTCTATATATGTGTACTCAGAGTACGATTCCCCTCTTCCGCTAAGCCATATATGATTAAGATGTTAATTAAGGCATTAATTACTATTTAGTTTACAGGTCTAACTGTACGGTAATGAAACAAGATTCTTTTCATTCTCTTTTTCATCATTAGTTTATTTACAAAAATTTTTTAACTTTCTTTCTGACTTCTTAAAAGTCAATTCGCAAATCTCTACTATAATAATAAATCGTAAGTAAGGCACTTTGCAATTACAAAAATTAAATCGTTTAAGTTAACATTTTTCGCAAATGGGCCGAAAACATTAGTAATTTACGAATTCACCCAGTTGTTGGCTTCCTTTTTTTATTTTTCTTTTTCTGAGTATTAGTTCACTCGTTTATATGTGCAGTTGTGCGTGTTAGCATGCTTGTGACTTACGATTTTCATATAAACGCACGCATTCACCGTGATATACCAATATAGGTGAGTATATGTTAAAGTGATTGGCGTCACAAATGATCCTCGGCTGGCACAATAAATAGGAACAAATTAAAAACTAATTTTATACTTTATAATTACATACGTATATGTATGTATATATAAAAGCTATTTCGTTACTTGTAATATTCATTTTATGTTTGTATGCGTGTAAACGTAAGTATGTATGAGAGTGTGGGTTTTTATAAGAGAAAAAATCTTTTAAGTTTCATTTACTGATTGCTTGCAGCTGCTGAGTGGAGAGTGAGTGTAAAGTAGCTGAGAACTTACGGCTCATCTGCGATGAGCTCGTCTCTTACTCTCAGCAGAGTTGGCTTTTTATAGAATTATATGAGCGTGTGTGTGAGTGTACTTATGTGTTTTTAGAGTGTGGCGTGTATTTTATAAGTTTACGTTTACTTTACATCAGCAAATACTAGTTACTACATTTGTGCGTCGATTATACATTAACAGTACTGTTATTTTCATTATTTCTTTTATCCTTTTTTTTTTTTTGGTTTTTGGAATTTTTTTATTTTTGTTTTGAGATTAAGCACTAAAACGGCGGCTTTCATAGCGCATAGCACAACAAGCGCGAAGAAAACCGCCTAAATAAGCAATCGTTTATAAAGCATTCGGATGTGAGAACGCGATTTGGCCAGCTAGTGTGCATGATCGGCAACAGAACTTAGCATAGTACTGGTGACGACAGTAACGACCGCTGACGATTAGTTTACAGTTGGCGAAATATGGATTATCAATACAATCGGGATGGATCGGTATCGTAGCTATATAAAGGGATAAAAATGGGAAGAATTAGTGTTGTGATGAATTGTAAAGCAACAATAACAGAAACAGGCATTTGATACTTACACTCAATGGTAACTCGCTCTTCGCTCGTGTTGTAGCTGACGGAATTTCTGGCCGTGCAACCGTACATGCCGGTATCCTCGGACGTGGCATTATGTATCACCAAAGTGTGTGGCTCAGCTGTGAATGCCATGAAAACAAATAAATGTTTAACATTTTCTAATAGGTATTCTGAAAATAGCATTTCACTTACATGTAATTTGTATGCGCTCATTCGCCAAAAGTGGTATCGAATCCTTCGTCCAAGTTACACTCGGTACTGGAATGCCCTGTACTGCGCACTTCATAGCTATCGAGGCGCCTGGAGTGTATGTGTTTCTAGCATCCAGAGTTAGAACAGCTTGTGCGCTTACTGTATAAGTTATATCAAAAATGTTATTATAGAGAATCTAATTCAAAACGATTTAAAACAACATGCAAAAACCCATCTTATATAATTAAAGAACAACTATTGGCAAACCTCCCCTGTTCCACCCAAACATATAGCGTTCACACATGCTTTTCTTGGTACTTACTCAATTGTGGTCGGCGCGGTGGTTCGACATAAACTGGTGGCGGCGGCTGTGGTGGTCGCTGCGGTCGATATGGATATGAGGGTCGTCTTGTGACCGGCGCACGCGCTGGATCTATTATATATTGTAGATATGGCGCTTCAGCATTGGTGACGGCACGCGCCGGACCGACCGCTTTAAGTACAACTTTTATTGAGGTTGGACGACCGAGACCATTCCACACTTCGCAAGTATATGGACCCAGATCGCTTAACTGTATGGAGCGGAACATCAGCGAATAATCACGCGTCAATTCGAAGCGATCGCTTATCAAACCCAAACGTTTACGTTCACGCCACCAACTTACATGCGGCGCTGGATGACCACCGGCTGGACAACGCACTTGCGCCGGTCGATTTAAGCTTACAAATTGTGTTGTATTCTTATCACCATAGACATAGGCGGGTATCTCTTGAGGCGCTACTCAGTTTACGTTAGCATACAGCAAGCAAAATTAAAACATTTTTTGTGGCATTTGTTAGGCAAAGTAAGACAAGCAAAAGCATTGATCAACATGCGAAATATTAAAAGAAACAGTTCATGCTTAATGTTAGTACAACCGACACCATATTACGAAAGTAGAAAAAGTTCATACCTGTTACTGCCAACTGCACTTCACGGCTCACCGGTTCGCCCAGTCCGTTAGAGGCGACACAAACATAAGAGCCACTGTCCGTTTGCCGCACCTGTACAATTGTCAGGTCTCCAGCAGCGGTCAACACATAGCGTCCTTGGTTGGTGTCAATCTGCGTAAAGCAAAGAGAAAGCAAATCGTATAATTGGCATAAAATCTTATGCTTATTGGCATATTGCGATAAAGGAGATATAAAATATAAAGCTAAACAAGAAACTTCAATCCCTTTCCGTATTGTTGAGAGAAATCTCTTTTTAATACACATTAAAACTCTTCTCGATCAGTCTATAAAAGCTTTTTTAGGGCACTAATTGATTCATTATAGTTCCTATAAAAATATGTATATTCGCTGAGCTCCTCATATTGTCCTATTGTCATCCAAAAAACTTACCAACACATTACTGCGGGACCAGGTAACATTCGGAGGCGGACTACCAGTAGCGAAGCAACGAAGTACAGCGATTCCACCAACAGCCGTTTGTACATCGATCTCTTGTGGTTTTTTGGGTTCCAAAACCACCGGCGACTCACCTGGATAGATGACAGGCGGAGCAGCTGTGACTGGCGGTCGTGGACGTGATGTAGGTTGCGTCGGACGAACACACACAAAACCACAACCATTACTACAACACTTGTTATCTTCGCGGCAGTCGGCATCGGTGTAACACTCTCGACCACAATTCTCCCCTTCCGGTTGGCTAAGACGTGGACACTCACCCGGCTTGTTAGTCTCACGACAGACAGGTGCAAATTGTCTGGAAGCATCATTCGACACATCAACTGCGCATTGTTGACCTTCAGCACATTCGTAATTCTCGCAAGGATTCTCGCAAATACAACGTGTACAATCGCTATTTTCAACTGGTACGCGACGAATGCCGAAGGGACAACGCTGTACTCGACATTCGTTTTCATATGTATCACATTCGTTCGGTAAGACTTCAGTTTCTTTAGGTTCTGGTACTGGACTTTCGGTTGCTAAATGGGGGAAACGTACAAATAATTAGTGTGCGTAGAAAAATGTGTGTCACGAGTAAAATTAAATGTATAATACTTCTACTGAAATGCAGGCAGTGAATAACACATTACCACGTGCAAACAAAGTAAATAAATGGTGTAAGAGTGCATTCAAACTACAAATACCGTAAACTAAAACATGATAAAGTAGGACAGCTTAGACTAAATATTCCACAGAAAGATTTTTTAGAAAAAAAATAGTAGCAAAGTGCAAAAGTTCGAGTGATGTGCGATAGAATGGGTGGGTGGATCTTGCGTTTGGAGCGAAGAGTAAAATGAATCAGTGCAAAGTGCATGGGTGCGTGAATACAAGTGGAGAAGGTGCGTAGTAGTATCAATGTATCAAAACATGGGCGTCTTTGACATGTGGCATTCGCTTACTTGCACAATAGTCATAGCAAGCTTCGTATGAGCGGAAGTTATTTTGATTGCCAGCGCAACCTGAATAAATGAAGGGCATGCAGTTGCCGCGCTCGTCATCATAGAAGTAACGACGCTCTTGCGCTGTTGTATCATTACATCTTCCAATTTGTGCTGGCAGCTTGCAAATATCTACTCAAATTATTCAAACATATAAATAAATTAAAATGTTAAAGCTAAAATTTCGCTTCGTTATAAATCGTCGTAACCGTTGTTTACCTTTGGGAGCGAATGTCTTCGGCTCCTGACCTAAAATGCAAACCGATTCGCACTCAGACCGTTGAGTGAAACGGTTGCCAGTACCCTCGCAACCACCAAAACTGAAGGGTTCACAAGTACGTGTCGACTTATTGTAATAGTAACGTGCCTCCCACTGATAACATGGACCAGCATCCACTGGTTCATTGCATACATCTAGCAGTCATCAAAATTTGCATAATTTGCGTTTTTTGCAAAAGTTATCAAATTAATCAATTTTTTTAACTTACCCACTCCTTTGAATTCACCACATTGGCGATCACACTGCTCCTTAGATTCAAAACGATTGCCATTACCGCCACAACCTGAGTATGTAAAGGCCGTACATGCCATAGAATCACTGTTGTAGAACCAAGCCACAGTGCCGTTTTCACAATCGCCAGCCTCCACGGGTAAATCACACACTGAGTAAGTCTCCTTATACAAAACAGTTACAATAATGATATTAAAAAGGCTTATAAGCTCATATATACATTCAAATCTCTGACAACAAGTTAAAATAACTTAAGTTAACCTTAACTAATGGAGACAATTGTAGTCATTCTCACCAACTTCTTCGCGATTCAGGCTTGTATTTTATATTAAACAACACTTTATAACCAAAAACTTCAAATTTTCGTTAAATAGGGGGTATATTTTTCTAAGAACCTAATTACAATTGTCACAGTATAAACAAAACATTTGGTTACTTACGGGCGCTGATGGCTCTGGTTGTTGCGGAGGCTCGTTACCGCACCATACTAGACATTCACGCTCTGTAATGAAGTTGTTCCTGTTGCCGCGACAGCCGGTGAACTCGAATTCGTAGCAACGCTTATCGCGTTCATCATAATACCACCGTATAAGATGCTCCGAGCATCTACCTGCCAATGGTGGCAATGAACATGTGGGAAACTGGTCGAAGCATCGATCCTGGCATTGCTCTTCGGTATTAAAGTTGTTCTGATTTCCACCGCAACCACCATACAAGAACTCATCGCACAGTCCATCCGCATAGTTATAGTACCAACGCGTCTGATTGTTATCGGAGCAACTACCATAATATGCCGGCAACGTACAACCGTTGTCTTCGGATGATTCCGTAGCTGGTGCTGGAGCTGGAGCTGCTACTGGCGATTCTTCATCTTCGCCAAAGCGTACGGCAATATTATTTACCGGAGTCAAGCAACGATCGTTACAGGCTGCTTCGGTCTCAAAACGATTTTCATTGCCACCACAACCACCATAAAAGAATTCTTTACAACGTCCCTCTACATTGTCATAAGTCCACTTAATCGCGTAGGAATCACATTCTCCTTGATCGGCAAGCAAATCACAAATATTTGTGCTTGCAGCCGGTTGACTAGCCGGTGCAGGAGCAGGAGCAGGTGGCTGAACGGAACACAATTGATTACATTCCTCCAGCGTATTGAAACGATTCGCATTACCGCCACAGCCGCCATAATAGAAATTACGGCATTGCTGCGTCTCCCTATCAAAGAACCATTGAGAAATGAAAGCTCTGCAATCGCCAGGATCTCTGTCAAGCTGACAGGCTTCTCTCGAGCTAGGTGCTGGTGCAGGCGCCGGTGCGGGCTCTGGCTCTGGCTCTGGCTCGGGTGCAGGTTCTGGTTCTGGCTTCTTTTCACAGCGTTGCAGACAAGCCTCTTCTGTGGAGAACTTGTTGTCATTACCTCCACAACCACCATAGTAGAATTGGCGACAGCGCTCTTCTTTGGTGTCGTAATACCACATAGAAATATAGTCAGTACACGCGCCAACCTCGGCAGGTATTTCGCAAACATCCTTGACTATTCGGTGAGCAAATGAGTAGAATAATTCAAAAGAAATTAGAACATTTGTAAAATATTCAACTGCATGAGTTTGTTGACGAAGATGTAAAAACGCCATCTTCTTGACACAACATCGAAAGCGACGGTTGGCACAAATTTGTGCATGTGTATGTGTTGTGGGGTGTTGTGTTTGTGTCTATATTTCAGATAAATTAAAACAAATGGTCTTACCAACTTCCTTGGGACAATGATCCTCACAAGATTCCTGTGTTGGGAAATTGTTTTTATTGCCGCCACAACCTGTGTAGTAGAAGGGCATGCACTTCTTGTCAACATCCGAGTAATGCCAGCGTGCGTGTTGTTCACTGCAATCACCGGTTTGCTTAGGAAGCGAGCAATAGTCTAATTCAGCAAACGGGTGTGTGTGTATGTGTGATTTTTTGAGTGTATTGTAGTGTTTGTTGTGTATGTGAAATGTAGGCGTGGCAATTTATGGGTTCGCGCATAGAAAGTAGCATATTCATTTTATATGATATGAGCAAAGGGAAAATTTAGCAAGCGGCAAACGGACATGCAACATAGTGAGTATGAAAAAACAGAAAGACGGAAAAATTTAACCTACCATTGCACCACAATTAAATAAAATTTATAAGAAACAAAAGTAATAAAATTATGTAAAAAATATGCAGTCCAACACCAAATATCACACACAGATGCAATCAAGCCTTAAACATGCTCCTAAGCTAAAACATAGTGTAGCATTGCACTTACATATATATTTTAACATCAAAAAACATAAAGCATATTAATAATGGAAATACTGAGTTCAAACCTTTGTGCACGCCCGGCTGACGACAATGATAGTTGCACGCATGCTCAGTTGGGTAATTGTTCTTATTGCCCTTACAGCCGCCATAGATGAATGGACGGCACACATCCGTCTGATTATCATAGTACCAACGTTCGAAATTACCGTCACAGGGTCCAGCCTCCATGGGTTGATCGCAAGGGGCTGCAAACACATAAACATATATGCATGTAAATCACATTGTTTGCCTACTCAAACACTGCACCCTCCAACTTACGCGTCGTCTCATCGATGGCGCAGAGTGCCTGGCATTCGGCCAAGCTATCGAAGCGATTTGAAGTACCATAACAACCACCATAGTTGAATTCTTCACAACGATTGCGGTCTGTATCAAAGTACCATTTCTTATTGTAGCCAGTGCATGGTCCAGAACTCTTTGGCAAGAAGCAAGCTTCTTTGCCGACGTACTCTTGACAGGTAGCCTTGCAGTCAGACTCGGTTTCGAATCTGTTATCATTGCCTTCACAACCACCATACCAGAAACGTGCGCATGCGCCATACGATGTGTCGAAGAAGTATTTAATACTGAAATTTCCGCAAGGGCCGGTTGCTTTCGGTAGTCCGCATGCTTTTTGTGGTGGTTCTTTAACGGATGCGCAACCTTCGAATTTATCACCCTCCGCTGTGGCAATACCATCCGGACAACAACCATATCTGTTCTCCAAGCAAGTACAACCCTGACCATCTGGTCCCTTAGCTGGAGTCTTTTCATCGGGACAACATTTGAACTCGGTTTGCGAACAATGACAACCGTAATGATGTGGTCCTTGTGCAATTGTAATACCATCGGGACAACAACCGAATTGTAGTGTGTGGCATGGACATCCCATAAATTTAGGTCCATTAGCCGGTGTAATCTTATCGGGACAACAACCATATGTTGAATTATCACAAGCACAGCCTTCTCTATTTGGTCCACGTGCCGCTGTTATTTGATCATCACAACATCCGTATGGAGTATATTTGCAATCGCAATCCTCAAAGTTAGGTCCGCGTGCAGCGTTAATATTATCTGGGCAACAACCGTAGACTGTATTAAGACAACAGCCTTCTCCAAGTGGTCCATGAGCAGGTGTCTGGTTGTCGGGGCAGCAACCGTATGGCTCACGTGTGCAAGACGCACAACCTCCGTAATCAGGGCCAGTGGCAGCTGTGAGGCCGTCCGGACAACAGCCATATTCTGCCTCTCCACATTGTCCCGTAGCTGGTGCTGCAGATTCACATCCCTTAAAGTCTTTTCCTTTAGCTTCTGTAGTGCCATCGGGACAACAGCCAAATTCACCGAAGGAACATGATTTAACCACTTTACTTTCAGTTTCAGTTGTGCTTTCAGCATTTTCTGTGCTCTCTGGTGTTTCAGTGCTTTCTGGTGTTTCAGTAGTTTCTGGTGTTTCCGTGCTTTCCGTCGATATTGTGCTCTCTGGTATATCAGTTGTTTCTCCTGATCCTTCTGTAACCAACTCAACAGATGTTGTTGATAGTGCCGTGGTAGTTTCAGGACATCCTTCAGAATCTTCTCCCTCTGCAGGTGTGAAATTGTCTGGACAACATCCGAATAGTGTTTCCGCACACTGTGATTGAGGACAGCCCTCGTTGTTCTCGCCTTCAACAGGTGAGACCCCATCTGAGCAGCAACCATATTTAGTCTCCGCGCAAGTTTTAACAATCGCACAACCCTTATCAAATGGTCCCTTAGCAGGCGTCTTCTTGTCAGGACAACATCCAAACGTTGTTTTTCTACAGTCCTTCTTGGCTTTGCATTTCTTCTCCTTAGGGACCTTGGTGACAAAAGCTTCAAGCGTGTTAGGTGTGGTCCCTTCATCCTCTTCTGTCGTAGACCAAATGTCAACCGTAGAGCTCTCAAAGGTGGAATCAGGAGCTCCACTTTCTGTTGTCTCAGTGCTTTCAGAAGACCCACTTCCTGTAGTGTCTGTGCCTTGAGTTGATACTTTTTCGGTTGTTTCTGAAACGCCAATTGATGAGGAAGACTCCGTGCTTTCACCAGCCTCTGTACTTGAAGTAGATCCTGCAGTAGTACTAATGTCTGATGTTGACTCCACTGACACTCTTTCAGTGGTTGATTCTGTTGAACCATCAGTTGTACTTTCCTCTGTCGACCCTGACGCTGTTGATTCTGAAATGTCTGTAGATCCTGAAAACTCTGTGGTTTCACTAACAGTTGTAGTGCTTTCCTTTTCGGAAACCTCTGTTGAGACACTGGTGTCACCTGTAGTCTCCGATATGTCCGATATGCCAGAGTCAGTAGTAGAGAAGGTAGCACCAATACTCGTGTCAGATATTTCTGTTGTATCAGAAGAATCTGATAATGTGGTGATATCAGAGCTAATCGAAGTTTCAGAGGATTCAGTTGTGACCCCTGAAGCAGCTGTGGAGGAATATGTGGAATCTGTATCAGTAATATCGGTGCTATCCGAAGAACCGGTCGTTGAGTCTGTACTGAGGGAAGAGTCTGTTGAGGATTCAGTGAATACTGAGGTCTCAATTGAGATACTGGATTGAGTAATCGTAGAATCACTAGAAACAAGAGCAGTAGTGTCAGTGAAATCGGAGGAACTTGCCGTTGTTTCTGTAGAAATTGACGACTCAGTAGAGTCCGTTGATATAGTAGAAAATTCGGTGGTTGATTCAGTTGTATCAGTAGATGTGGATTCAGAAGACTCTGTTGATTGTGTTGAATCCATCGTGGAAGACTCTGTAGATATTGATGATTCCGTTGATTCAGTGGAAAATTCGGTGGTTGATACAGTTGAATCGGTGGACGAAGAAACTGTTGAATCAGTTGTATCAGTAGATGTAGATTCAGTAGATTCGGTAGATTCTGTTGATTGTGTCGAGTCCGTGGTGTCCGTGGTGTCCGAAGAACCAGGTGTCGACTCAGTAGAGCCAGCCGTTTCGGTTGTTTCCGTAGAAACAGTAGAAGATTGGATAGAGCTAGTTTGATCAGTGGCTTCTGAAACGGTTGATTGGGTTGACTCTGATGATGTTGAGAATTCAGTAGGCTCAAGTATATCTGTCGTTTCAGAACTATCTGTAGAACCAGTTGATCCCATTATTTCAGTTGTCTCTGTAGATAGTGAAACATCTGTTGATGCTGATTCAGAAGTTTGGGTAGTACCAGGAGAAACTGATGACTCAGTAGATACAGAAGATTCAGATGCATCTGCGGTTTCGGAAGATGAAATCGATGTAGTATCGACTGATGCTCCCTCAGTTGTTTCCCTTGTCTCTGAGGATTTCGTAGATTCAGCAGATACGGAAGATTCAGACGCTCCTGAAGTTTCGGAAGATGATATATATTCGGAAGTCGTGTCGACGGATGCTCCATCAGTTGTTTCCGTTTTCTCTGAGGATTTTGTAGATTCAGTTGCACCTGTGATATCGGAAGATGAAGTAGACGCTGTGGTATCGTCTGATGCTCCCTCAATTGTAACCGTTGTCTCTGAAGATTTCGTAGTTTCAGAGGAGATGGTTGACTCAGTGAAAGGAGAAGATACGGTTTCTGATTCGGTGGAATCTGTAGATATGGGCGAAGTAGTGGAGTCGACAGATTCAGTAATATCTGAGGCAACTATTGTGGTACTAAATTCATCTCCACTGCCTTCACTAACAAAAGTGGTATCTTCTGTATTATCTGTTTTCTCGCCGGAGCCCTCTACTGTAATAAATGGAATGCCTGTTGAAGCAATTTCGCTTGATTCTTCGGTATATGGTGAATCACTAAACATCAGTTCATCAGTTAAAAGGGATAATGGTGCAGCTGTTTCCTTATCCAACTCAATACCCTCTGCCAATTTGAGATCCTCCTTAGAAACTAACTCATCCTCTTCATCTTCTTCACAATCATCTTCTTCAGCGTCTTCGGTAATTGGTGAAGTAGTGCTATCAACTGGAATAAGTTCATCTTTCGTGCATGCTTGTGTATTGCATTTTTCAGAAAGAGACTCAATTTTCGTTTCATCACAGTTGAGCGACTTTGTGCCATTAGATAAACATAAAACTTCCCGCGTACGTTCTCCACCACCACATGGTTTACTACACGACTCCCAAGGTCCAGTGAACCATTGACCAGGACATTCCTTTTCCTCGCCTTCACATTCTTGTTCCGATTCCGGTTTCGTAGAAGCATCGCATTTCGTTTCCTCGGCTGATTTAATTCTCTTACCATCAAATTCTCCACATATCACTATTCGTGATTGCACACCCTTCCCACATGCCGCAGAACATTTACTCCATTCCGAGCTGAACCATTTTGGTGTACACTTAGACGATTTGCATCGACGTGAAAGTACTGGTGCTTCGGGTGCACAGAATTCTTCTGGATATATCTTACCAGATTTCGAAGCACAAATGGCTGTACGAGTTTCGGTCTTTTGCCCACATTCATCACACTGAAATCAAAAAAATTTAGATACATATGACATAGGTAACGGTCTACAACTTGTTCAGCACTTGTTATGAGTCAGCCAACAGCACCACTAAATTGTTTCGACAATACTTTTCTCGTTACAACAAACGCATCCTTACCCCACTCCATTCGGATATAATCCAATCCACACCCTCACAAGGAGTCAACATGCATTCCTTTTCTGTAGGAGGCTTCTTCTCTGCGCAATCTTCTTCAGGAAGCACATGCTTACGCCCATTCTCCTCAATGTAACATGTCACTTTTCGTTTTTGTTTGCCTTCTCCACATAATTTGTCACACTAAAATTATTTCGGTACAAGAAAAAAGTGAAAGAAGTTATTTTCTTTCTGAATGGACAGGATAACTTACTGGTGCCCAAGGACCCAAGTGATACTTCGGGCAATTTTTCAAATCTCTATTGCATTCTTGTTGTGTAGCCGGCTTATTGCCCACGTCCTCCAAACATACAGAGTCTTCCTCTGTTGTATGTGTTCTACAAAAGGAATTAGAAAGTTAAATTATCTATATTTTATTTCTCATATATTAATTAACCCATTCGGCGAAATGCGTTCACAGGTAACAGTTCTATTTTGCACGCCATCAGCTCCACAGCCCCTCGAGCATTTACCCCATTCACCCTCGATCCAACTGGGTGCACAGGGTTCCTCATTACATGCCTGCTCTTCCGGCAGCTTAGCGTTGGCATCACACAAATTCGGATCAACTTCTTCGAGAGTCATGCGATTGGTGCAGGTTACGGTACGCGTTTGTGTACCACCCCCACATGGAGCACTACACGGCTCAAATTCCGAATGTGTCCATGAGTACTCTACAGGTGTTGACTTACTTAGTGATTCTGGTATGCTGTATTCATAAGTTAGACTCAAGTTCTTGTCCTGCACTAACATCATAATAGTGATGGACTCCGTTGTCGGCCCACTGCAAGTCAACTGGTCGGGTGCGGCAAAGCCAGCTGGTTTTCTTTGATAAATCCACCAACAGCCAGCATAAAACATAGGGCGTGGGAAATCTATACGGAAATTACCGTTTAAATAATAGTGACCAGATGAGTTGCGGCAGGCTAAGTAATTGCTAGAGGGCGCCGTCTCCTGTACACGAATATTCGTGGCACCACTAGGAATGAGTATGATATCATTATAACCTAAAAAGAACAGTTTAAACAAAATATTAAATACACACGGTGAATCAACGACCTATAAAGTAACCAACCGACTGGATAATTATTGGCACTAAAGGTGTCCGAAATAGTGCGGCACGTGCTGCCATCTCCACCGCATTTGCGACACTTATCTTCCTTGGCATTGGAGCCGAGCATCATATCGCAACCGACCGGCTGGCACACACCATCCACGCAAACATCGAGATCGCGATCATTGCAACGTGTGCCATCGATGACTTTCGCTTTCTGGCGATAGTAAAAACGTTCGCCCACCGGCATACAATTCAACTCGCACGGATTGGGCGCATTTGTGTATGGCACCCAGTCATAGGTGACGCCGTCGAAGGGTACACGATTGAAACGCGCACACTGCTGTAACCTAAAGTCGGCCTCATCGTCGGGGCAATCTTGTGTATTACAGGAGAAGTACTTGCGATTGCCACCCTTGCAGATCGGTGCACCATTGCGCCTGTGAGGGCAGAAGTCATGTCAACAATTATTTACTTTCGTAGCATTTGTTAAAGCTCCAACTTACGCTATTCTCCGACATTCGCGCGTTTGAAACGATACACCACCTCCGCATGTACGTGAACACTCTGATGGTGAACTCCAGTCAGTCCATTCGGCGGCATCGTCACCCTCTCCGCCCGGCACTATATAACTCGCTGGTAGGTACATATTAGCACCATATTGTCTTTTATGTCGCGTTCCATACTAAAGGAGACATATTGATGATTTATTTACACACAAATTTTTTTCTCTTAAATATATTAAACACATATTGGTTTGGAAATATCGAAGTTGGTCAAATGAGTGAACTTACGAATCTGGAATATGATGATTGAACACAGAAGAGTACGATGAATAATATCAAGGCCGTTGAACTGTAATAAAAGAAAATAATGAAGAATTGAGGTAAGTGAAAATATAATTAAAATATAGTAAATGGTTAATAATATAATTATATTCCTGTGGATCAATAGTTGTAACTAGAAAAATCATACACCTCTAGGAGAATGAGATTGATTGATATCTAAATCTTTAACTAGTACGTAATAGTTGTGCCACAAACTCGATTTTAAAATTATGTGCTTATGAAAAGCGGACAGAACAACTCTCAATTCAGTATTTAAGTAAATCTGGGTTAATTCTTTTATTTTATTTATTTTTCTTCTTTACCTGTCAGCAAACATTTTTTGATTGGGCGGTCAAATTCTGTTTGAAAGCACGGTTTTAAGTACATTACCACCAAAAAAGTGGTGTTTAAGGGGACTTAAGTTTTTTTTTTTTTTGTTATAATTTTTAAGTAGCGTTAAGTGCTAAACTCTAAAATTGCCAAAATAGAAAAACAGTGTTTGTATTCACATGTATAAGAGACAAGTTTTAACCAAATAAAATTGAAACAATTTTACCATGTAACAAAAAGTGATTTTAAAATAAGATAATGTTTAGGCAAAGATGAGGCGAAGTCAATTAACTAAGCAAACAAATGCATTCATGGAAACGAATTATTTTTCCATTATCGACTTTTAAAAGCGGAGATACGTAGGTACGAATATATTGGTATATAACTTTATATTATATAGGTATATAACCTTTGTATGTTCATTTACAGTCATGTACAAAATATTTGGGCATATACTTTCATTTACGTCCCTATGTATAATGTTGTAGTAAATTTTTTATTCTACGCAATTTGCAAATTTACTAAAATAATTTTTAATATCTATGCTTCCATAAGGAGAACTCTAACAAAGAATAAATATGTAAGAAAAGTTTGTTTAAGAAAAACATGTACAATTGTTATACTACTGTTATTCAAGGTATTTAAAGCTATAATATTTTCCAATCTTTCTGGCGATTTGTGGATTCCATCATTGCTACCTGTGGCATCAGCGCTTAGAATAAGAAAACACAGCGACCACCAACAATAAACAAATGTTTTCGTAAAATTATTTATCTGCACACACACTTATTCACTTTGTAAAATAACTGTAAACATGGACACATAAGGGAACAAGAGCCGTCATTCGATGCCAGGGCCACATTAGAACCAAAAATAAATGAATAAATAAATACGCAAGCAAAAAACTAAGCTAACTAATTTAAGAGAAGACCCACATATGTATTTGCGTTTGTATAGAACACAGGCGGAGAAATTGTTTTGTATGTCAATAAGTTGCACTTTCATTGCATGCCACAACCGCAAATGCAGCCACAACCACTGTCACTGACATTGCCATCAACCAGCACCGGCAACGGTCGACAAGTGCATACCGAAGACTCGGGCATGCAGCATGTAGTTAATTAATTTTTATGGCTTCGCACGCTTTATAAACAGCACAAAAGACAAATAAATAAATCAAAATGAATTGCAAGGCAAAAAGTAAGATATACATAATTTTATTTTTTTTTTTGCAAAAATATGAGCTGCCACTGACCGGCCGCAGATAAGCTCATCTTCGGTGGCGGGTCATAAACGTTAAGCCGAAGCGACAATGATGCTGATGTGCGTATTTACATGCACATATGTATTTAATTAGGTATGTCCTAATCTGTAGGTGGTAGATCCCTTGGCCGTGAGTTGGCAATGACACCTTACTTACAGTTTGTTGCACATTCATTCATACATACATATATAAATATTTACTTTGAATTCCCTTAATTATACTCAACGCTCTTAAAAATCTACTAATAAAGAGTTCTTCATAACCAATATAGTAACTATTCGAACTCTTTTACTTGGAACCACATTATGTGATCAACTTATAATTTCCCTTTAGTCAATGAGTCACTTATTTCTTAGATACTTTAAAATAATAAAGATTCACAATAATCAAATTGTATCAATATAAACAGATCAACGTATATATATAAAAGCCTATAAGCAGAAAAAAAATATTTACAAAAATTTAGATCACTGCATAACTCAGGGCGCACTGTTTCCTATCCGCAATCAAATTACCGACCGCAGACCGCCTACCGCTATAAAAACCATACGCGTGCAATAGCAATGCCAACGAACTTAGAAGACAAATTTTGCAAATTAAAATGTAGAAAAATTAAAACAATAAAAATTTGTTGTGGCACAGACAGTGTGACGCCATGGCATGCAAACATACAAACATACAAGCACACAGATATGCCCGCACACCAAACCACACCTCAAGTCATTGCATGTGTAAGCATCCATGTTCATTCGATTATGGGTGCTTGCCGCAAATGTACCGCTATACTCAACTTAGCTGACGCATACGTCAAGTATGTCGTATATTCAATACAAACAACAAAGAATTGCAGCTATTTGCCAACGCATATTTCCACTTTTTTTTTTAAGTTTCGTTTACTACTCCTTATTCTTATTATTATCTTATTGCTTGCACATATTGCACATATTTAAAAGTGGTTATAGCGCATATGTTCTTGTGTGTGCTTCGGCTTTTGTTTTTCCCATCGCTTTGCTTGTTTCTTGGCTTTGTTGGTCTATTGCCAATTTAATTTTGCTCGCTGCATGTTCCACGCTACAAATCGTCGAAAATGTCGAATCAGAAGAATATAAACCGAAATAATAAGTTACACTTCGTCGCCTCGACAAAGTCATACGCATGCCAACGGCAGCGGGCGGTCCACTGCAATTCCGGGTGCCAAATGTGTATAGAAACATATTTAACTCTGCTGCGTACTAGAATCAAATATTTTTGGGTTACGTCACTGCAGTTACTACAGCTGTTGTGTGTGTCGTTTTGTCACCTCGCCAGGGCACTTGCTGTCTTCCTGGTGACTGCTTAACAACAAAGTGTTTAGCAAGTGATAAAAACAATCTTAGTTATCCTGCCAAATTTTAGTTTTGAGGGAGCGTTAAAAGATATTTCTACATATTTAAATACATTTTACTCCTGAGACATCATAAACGTTTATTTATGGACGGAAATCAAATACATTGATCTGTTGGATCTTAAGTTTCAACCCAAAGTTATATAATGGCACTCAGTCATACCGCAATGGATCTTCTGTGCATCAAACTGGGAAAAATCGTTATCCGTCATTTCGGCAATATCATTCGGGCATCTCAGAACTGAGATTTGAAGCCTTCAGACTTTTTTTGGGTTTCCTAAACACATTTCCCATTAACAATTGAACAAACTTCTCGTCAAATATAGTCCAAAGCATAGAAAAGGACTTCGAAAACTGAGTAGAAATCGGTATATAAACCATGATCCTATAAAATTTATTGCTCTAAATATTCTTAGAAAATTAGAAAATTAGAAACACCAATATAATAATTTTGCTGCAATATCTTGGTTGTAGGAAGGTTGTAACGCTTTAGAGTTTGAAAGATTATTATTAATAGATCTGAAATTAAAGACCCAATGAAATTCGTAATCGATCTATAAACACCATCTATTAGAGAGAACCCTCAAAAAAAGAGAAATGCAGGATTCGAGTAAAATAATATTTCGAATATTTTTGTATGTTGCAAAACTTATTACTTGATGTAGTCAAAATTTCTCACCAACTCTTCTATTCATCTTCTGTATATATGTATGCATTATTATTTTCAAACTGCGAGTAACTTACGAGCGCACTGTTTTGCCAAAATCAACTTAAACTTATTATCAGCAAACCACATTACCTTGTCGACATAGTTTTTAACAACAAAAACAAACGGCCTGGGCATCGCTCGTCGTACGGCGCCGTCTCAGCTTCCCAACTTCCGTGCAACGTGATTTAGGTGTTTGCTTACAAGGCAACAATCAATTTTTCGCAACATTTGCACTAGCTCACATCTTTTATTGTTATTATCTATATATTTTCCCATTGTACTCACACATATTTTCTTAGGGAAATCCAAAGATGTGCGTTGTTGTTTTGCTGCCCTTCTTCCTTTCTCAATTTAGAAGACGCAGTCGAGGCACATAAATTAATGTCCTTAGAGTTTTTTATTTGACGCTGAGTTGGCGCAAAAGCGGAGCGACCGAACATAAATGCGTACATACATACATACAATATACGAGTTCGAATAATATTGAAAGTGACATACTTACACGTTGCAATCTATGCATGAGTATTCGTGAGTAAAAAAGTCACATTAAAAACACCAAAATCACCCGAGGAATATTAAATAGAAGAAAAATTAAAAGCAGAAGACAGCGCATAAAAAATGTCTGTCTTCGTATTTATGAGCTTTTTTTTGGAATACCTACGCGCATCCGGTACTACGTTATGTACAGCAATCTGTATTAGTAAAAAAAGAAGTTAAACTGCAAATTTAAGAATGTCTCTGACAAATCAGCTGCTGTGAAATGGTCGAGACGTATATGTGTTTATCTTAGAAAACCTAATAATCGTTAAACAAGTAATAATCTGAAATTTCTTAAAAGTATGTCTTGGTAACACATAAGCATCATATTAGATTCCTCAAGGTCTAAAATAGGCTAATTGATTTAAAGCACCTCCTTTTTCCAATTTAGCAAAGATGATTAATCGGCTTCCCACTAACAAGACTTCGATTAAGGTTATATCCGTGGTAGTTGAAATTCAGAATACTTTCAAATTACAAGCTTAACGATGTCGTATTGGCATCTGTAAAGCTATATCTTTATTTCCTTTACCAAAATTCTCTTTAAAGACTGCGGTACTTGGTTGATACTTGTTTCTGTGCCGCTTCGTCTTGTCGATATTCTAAACTCCTTTGCGAATTCTTCACTCACAGCTATCTCAGTTTTATACAGAACTGGCAACATACTGCGTAATTACAGCAAAACACTGACGTGTCTTTTAGCAAAAACAAAACTGAGCAAATTCTTTGCGATTTTGGGAAGCTTAGCGATTTACAGATAAAGAAAAATTTGTTTACTCAAAATATTTCTTTAAGATGTGTGCAACTTGAGGATAAACCATAGGTGAGTTTAGATTATGCGCTGATAGCGAAGAATACCGACATTAAGAAGCTTTACCAACTATAATTCAAACAGAAATTAAATAAAACTAAATATTGCAAATAAATATTTTTGTTCGCATGCCTTTTCCAACATTTATGAAAAAAATTTCAAAAACACCAACAAACAGAGCTACATGCCCACCGCTCATGTGAACACATTTGGCCCCGCTGGGGAGCAACAACAAAGCCTAGGGCGGCATTTAGCACAACTGTTGCCGACACTATTTATCAAATCTAATTTGCAATATGCTGCAAATTGCGCGGGGGTAAGCGCTCAATGCGAATGCCACAACAGCACTTGACTGCAAAACCAGCGGCAGGTGACAGTGGCAAAACACAGAAGCATTGATATAATAATTTTAGTGTTTTTATTTCGGGTGAAGCATACAATCGCAATAAAGGCGCAATACTAAGATCACCAAGAACAAGTACAACAACAACTGCAGCGGTAATGAGATAAGAATATGCATCGTTTGTTTGGAGTGTTGTTACCACAGCTAACATGACCCCTGAGAAGTGGCATGCAGTTCTTATTATTTTTGTTGCTCTTTTTCTCGTCTTGCTTTTATTTTTTTATTTTTTGCTGTTGTTTCTTATATACTTCATGCCGCCGCGAAGCCAACACCTACTTAATTTTGTCAAGTGACACTTTATTGCCAGCAATGGCAACAACAGCCAGCCAGCCAACCAACCAACAACAAAAAGCATGCTTTCCGCTCTTCAGAAGCCCCAGTGACTAAAGCAACAATAAAAAAACAACAAGTGTTGCATTTGGTAGCATACAGGTATAACAAAAGGACTATTGTTGCGACACAATGGCGCGTTGAAGTGTTCGCTTGTTGCACGCCACTGTGCTACGATCCGATGCTATGCTACATGCCTACACGGCGACTTTAATGGCGAAATTGCTGGTAAAAACGGTGTGATCCCTTGCCGTTGGCCTAACACCGAAGCAGCAGCGGCACTTTGATCGCAAAACAACAGCAAGTAGAGAAACTGACGAAGAAATGTATGGCATATGTGCAAATGTGTGCCTATTTGTTCGTAAATACATATATATAAATATATACGTACATGAATATGCAATTAGTTGCAGCGTAATAAATCAAAAATATTTAATGCGAAAAGTATTGCTTTTATTTAAAATAAATTAACCGTCCTTAAAGTATGTTAAAGAATTTAGACAATATAATAAGAATTTAGGCATTCGAGATATATGTAGGAAGTTAAAAGCAAACGAATTTGCTTCTGGCAATTGGTTTTGAAGAGGGTCTACAGCCCCTCGATTATTCATATTCACCAATTCAACAAAGCTCAAAAACAAAACAAAGAAGGAATTATATACGAAAATAAGAAATTTCTTACATTACCATTTATAGAAATATGGATTACGACTGTTTCACCCCTTGCTCTGGCAGAAAAATTATTTGCTTTTTGACGTTATGTACGAAATTAGGAATTCTCACTCTTGTCATACAGGAACCTTGTTTGAATACAGGACGTTTGATCCACAAAAAATTTAGCACTCTAGAGCTTACTGGCGTACTGGCATTCAAAGATGTTCTGGGAATGAATCTAGAACTCTTCAGATCGTTTTTTATGAAAATAGAGGCGTTCAGGAACAGATGTCATGATTAATCTGGATCCTGATTCTAAGTTTTAAAATTTCTCTACCCATTTTTAAATGGAAAGAATCGAAAACACTATATTTCTATGTCATATGTTGTAATGAGAGCGTTTTTCATCATAATTCATCATAATCAAAGTATTGTTGGTTCGATACTAAAATGATTCAGCGTGGTGAGCGTCTCCAAAATCTTATTTAGATGCTGGCAAAGTATTCAGAAGAATGGTTTCTGGGAATCCTATTCATAGCGTAATGAATACCTCGGCAACTTGTTTTTTTGCTTGTAAAAAATTGGATATTTGTAAGAAAATAACTTGTTGGCAAGCATTATTTTCTACTCGTCAAAAAATGTTTTATCGGCTGTTTAAAGTTCTATTAGGTAATACAAAACAAATGATACATTGATAGGCGTACCATCCACTATTTCTTGACTCTAAAGATTGTACATTGATGATTTGCTTTACAGCCAGTAATGTAGTAAAAATTGTTTTTAAATCACCAGCTATGTGGATGAAGAAAATTCTTACTTTATTTGGACTCATAATCCCATCTTGATCGAAGCAACTTTCACAGCCTATCATCTATACGCATACATATTTATATCCCAATGTGGAACCTCTGTGGAAGTCTTGCGGCACCATAACTAATTACACTGGCGTTTTCAAAAAATTAAAGACTTTTATGATCTCTGATTCACTTGTTGGTCTTCACATAGACAGAAAAATTTAGTTCCCACATACATATTTACATACGTATGCAGGCAATTTTATGGATCGTTGGTATTTACGAGCACGCCCGAAGAGATCTAAATTATTTCCAAATTGCCGATTTTGCTTCCTTTTCTTACACTCGCTTCCCAAGAAGCTGTAAAATGCCATTAAAATGAATTGACTAGTGTAAAGTTGGTGGCAACAACCGTCAATCACTAAAGCAAAATGACGTCAAGCTAACTGCTGATTGGTTGTTGTTGTTGTATTATGACTTTTACTTGCGTGGCAGCGACAGTGGTGGCGGCAAGTTAAACGTTTTTGAAAGCAGTTCAGAGGGCTAATATATCAGATCCATACGTATATGCAACAAAGGCAAACAAACAAAAACTATAAATTTCTAGAAATTACTCAAAAAATAACAACATACAACCTATCGCGGTCACAAAGTCAAATAATGCACATGTTTGTAGCCACAAAAAATACATACGCACAGCATTCCATCAGAAGAAGTGCTCATGTTACCAGCGGCAGAGGACAGCGCGCAAATTGCAACATTAAATGCAACAACAATGAACACAATAAAATTAAAACTTTCGCAAGAAAACAAGAAAATCGCTAAGCAAAAGATGCGATAGTAAATTGTATTTTTACTACATAAATATACGTATGTGGCAAGAACGCGCCAAGAACTCCATATAATCGCACACATACAGATGGCTCTTCATCAACATAAACCAACCGTTGGTTCACACTGCTTTAGGGAGCGCCTAGGCGCGTTCCTGAAATAGCAAAGGCATGGACGCGGCAAATGAATTGGCAAACACAGGGTGTTATACGCGATGCGAAAGTGAATGTGATTATATAACACACATAATCTCATTTGTATGTATGTGTGCGTGTCTACGTGCCAGCAGCAGTATTTTAGCAATGGAATATAAAGCAATAACAAAGATGTTTAGTGACTGCAGTGCGACGCGAAAACCCAATTTTGTCTGTTTTCGTATGCGATTCAATTGCGCGTATAAATAGGATAGCCTGGGATGCGTGCGCCGCGCTGTAATGAAACACCATCAATGACAGCGACAGCGGGGCACGGGCAAGTAACAATGCCGCAAACAAACGCTTGCCTCAGCATGTGATGATGCAGTCCACGGAATGTATTGTGATGCATTGTACTCAGGCGTGTGGCAGATGGAGTATGTAGAAGGGATTGGGCACGGCTAGTTGGTCGACAATCTAGTCAAGACGTTGCTTATAATTTATGAGTAGATGGACGCGTGGAGCCTATCACCCATACAAGCGAACACATGCCTCATGACACAGAACTTCGCGGCGCTCACATGCACTCTGCCTGCATATATATATGGGTGCATAGATATGTTTGCGCCGCGCCCGCACAAGACCGCATGCAAAACTATGTGTAGAAGAAATTTTCCTACACAACACTTCGTTCTAATGAAGCAATTTGGCAACACCAACCATTGTATTGATAATGCAACAAATACGTTTTCTAGCAGTCAATTTTTCCACTACTTGAAGCGGACTGCATTCCTCGAAATCATAAAAGCACTGCGCGTTTTATTGCTTTATTGTGGCACGCATGCATGCTTTTACGCGCACACATATGTATGAACATGCGTAAATGTAAATGAAATTGTGCGTGCAATTGCCACAGTGCATATGCCACGCATTAAGGACTCTAGTGTTCTATGCGACCGCGGTATTCGCTGGGTGTGAGAGCAAATATGAAACAAGTGGCATGGGAAAGGGCGCGTTGTACATTTATATAGCTTAGGCTCTATCTGCTGTGCCACTGTTGCAGGGGCACATTTTTCGTTTGCGTTAATGCGGCTGCATGCAACGAGCAAATGGTAATCGACTTACGTTTCTTTATAGACGCATTGCACTTTGCCACAGACAGTTGATTAGTGAAGTAAATAAACATTTCGAGAAGCTCCAATCAACTGCTCCACTTTCCGTTCAATCAGGTGGCACTCATGTTTTCGACATGCAGTTCCCCCACCTCTAATAACTCGACTTCGATTGTTTGCTTATTTTAAGATAAATTGTATACTTGCAGTGGTTTGTTTGAGAGTTGTGCGTGTCGGTTTGCGGCGTGTATAATATATTGTGAAGTGGTGTTGTTACTTCTCTTTTCGGAAGTTTTTGTAAAATTTAATTTTAGGTCATTTATCTGTTTCTAAAAGCATTGCTGGTGGAAATATATACACATAAATATGTTTGAATGCATTTACTATGTACTTATGTGTGCCACAGCTGCAGCATGTCGATGCTTCACTTAACGTTAAGTGTGGCAAATGGACTCATTAATGCTCCAAAGTAAGTACCGTCGACTAAATTTGTTTTAATTGCCGCCGGGAAGTAGGGTACTACCATTAAATAGTGCTTTGGTGGCAGCGAAATTAGCGAGTGAAATATAAATTGAGATAGAGCTAGGAATCTGCGCGTTGTATGTACGAGTATTTAGAAGTCGGAGTCATAAAATAGTTGCGCCCGACGTTCTTAAATTAAGTCGAAAAAATAGCTTTAAATCTTTTTCTGTTAGGAAATATTGCATGTATGGAGATATGTGTCTTCCTTTAACCTAATCGAGGAGTGTTTTTATAATTATTATTTATCTAATCGGTCTGAATTTGTTAGGTCTGAGCAAATCCTAAGGAACCTAATGATTGTAAGCTTTTTCACTTCTAAATAATCAGGAAAAATGTTTCTTATCGTTTCTTGTAAAATGTCGATGTTTGCGACAACACTAAAATTTGATGTTGGTTTTCAATACGCGATAAAATCGAAATTTTTATAATTATTTGCCGAATTTTCTAACTGGAAATCTTATAAAAAAAGCTAGACTTCCAAAATGTATCAAAAGAATTGACAGCACCTGTGGTGCAACCATGCGCTAACATGTCCTCTGACACATGCGCAATAATTCTTTCCGCTACAAAGAACATTTTAGTAACCCTTTGGTTTTGAGCATTACGTTTCTTACTAACAACTATAATTTATTTCACATTTTAAGGATTTAAAACGAGGAGGAAATTGCTTGTCTTTTCTTTTTTGACAGTAATACGATAATAAGTTAATAATAAGTTCTCCAAAATCTATAAAACAAAACTTGTTAGCTTTGAATATAGCAACTATACCACTTTAATGAGGTATCAGCGTACTCTCTTATATCAACTCAAATTGTTGCTTTTACAGTGCAGAGAAATGACGAATCGAAAACAACTAATAATTGTCATAATTTTGTTTTTTTTGACATGGTTAATATGAACATGAAAAATCATGCTTTGGTATAAAGCTGTCAATTATATAACGAGATTTTAAGAAGGGTCTTATAAAAAATATTTAAAATGATGAGCGACATTATCGGCAAATACTTGAAAAATCACTTACTTTAAAATTCCCGCTATAAAATAAGTAAATTCATCAATGCCTGCTGTAGTACATAATGATAAAAGTAAACAAAATTTTCCACACAAAACTACTAAAGGCATTAATCTCAAGAAAAGCGTTTCGATGAGCTATTAAAAGTGTCTGCTCAGCAAGGTGTACAAACAACGATCAAAAGCTGTGCAAATTTATGGCTCATTTAATTAATTAAGACATAGCTACCATATGGATTGCATTAGCAGGCAAGACCAGATAGGGACTGCATCAGCGCCAACTACAACTACGAAAAGATACAACCGCTGCAAAATTGTTTTAGCCGAACAGTTTGAGCACACTTTACTTTAAACATCTGCATAAATGGTTTTGTTTTAGTTAAACCTACCAAAAGCAGCTTGCAGGTGGTAATAGTCGGAAAATGGCAATAATTGCAAAAAATTTTAAATAGAAATGAGATATTTGCGCACGTGAGAAAGATAAATAAGTGGCAATAAACGAGCAATCAGCCGTTAGTTGTGTGTGATACCAGGAAACTGCGAAGCATAATTAACGCTAAACTGACGAAAGGATGCACATACGAGTAGTAGTAGTAATCGTTGAGTCCTTGCCACAAGCTATTTGCTTTCGCATTTGTGCCTGTATTTGATTGTCACTGCAGGCTGGCGCACCGACACACCGCAACAGTAGCAAGATAGTGTAAAGAAGTAAATAGAGATGTACGAATTCACAAACACACACACACACACTCACATATATGTATTATAATTAAAAGCTGCCACCTAACTGAACGAATTGAGCAGACAGCATTAATATAGACAAGTTAACCATAATGGCAATGGTACGAATGCTTTAATGGTGGTTATGGTGGCAGCAGTGTAGACCTTGCCTAACAACTTGGCTTTGTTGGCTGCTAATAGCAGTGTGTGAACGTCAACGGAAGTAAATGTTGGCATTGTTGAAAATATTAATTGCATTTGCATAACGCTGCACACTTGTTAGGCAGCAAATATATGCACACACACACATATATATATATATAAATATATATATATATACATGCAGGCAATTTACATATGTGCGCTTGTGCTAAGTAACTGTTGCATGTCTACTGCATGCCGCCTGGGTTGTCGCTTGATGAGCATGTGCCTAAGCAAACATCCTGTCAAAAGCACAGTCGCATTCATACTTATCAATTTCAAAATTAATTAAACTAAATTGGAGAACTAAAATACACATTCAGCTTACAGTACACACACACATACATACACACATATGTACATATGCCTGTGAATGCATACAAAGTGAATAATCAGTACGCAGGCAAATGTTTAACTAAAGGTGCACAAAGATATGCTTGTATGTGTGTGTGCTATTATCTGCAACACATTGCAGTTTCATGTAATAATTCCGTTACACCTTAATATGCTATTTGTTTTTTTTGTACATATAACATTTGGCAATTATGTGCGAAGCATTTCAAAAAGCTTTACTTAAATACACCTCTTCAGTAATTTGCAAGCTCGTATTTCTAATGAGTATATCCCAAAATTGAGTAGAAGCATTCTAAATATGTGCTAAGCACAAAAACACGTATCGTATAGCAATTAAGCGCCTAAAAATATGCTTTAATATCTCTCATATTACTAATTCTAAGTAGTTTTCTCCCTTTGTCTCCATTCACACGCAACCAAAACCAATAAATAAGGTATTGTTTTAAAGGTAAGAATGGGCGCTATATGATAATCGTAAAAATTGTGTATGTGATACCTCTATTTTGTTAAATTTCATACACCAAATTTATTTTATTTTAATTAATTTTACTTTTATTTTAAATGGTAATTTCCTTTACTCTTTCGCATTAAAACTTAAATATGTATTGCTTCTGCGATTTCTTTAATCGTTTTGATTTACTTTGTTAATAATAAACTCATTTCGGTTGTAATTTAAGACAGAGTCTTGCTTTAGCCAAATTTTTCGTTAAATTATATAACGAAATAATAATTATATATACTCGAGTTTATTTTACATCTATTTAATGGTGATCTAAACTTCTTGCAGAACTTTTATGACTCTAACTTTAATTTAACCTGATTTAATATTTTCAAAATTCAAATACACCAAACTATTAACATTTTTCGCAATAGCTTGGTCTCGTTTTTTTTTTAATCTCCTAAGAAAATATTTATTTTTAGTTAAAAATGCCGCTTAGCAAATACTACAAGAGTGGAAAGCTGTGTCAAAAGAAAAAAGCTTAGTATTTTTATTTCCTTTCTAATATACCATAGCTCTAAGTTGCATTCAACTGCATAGCAATTTACACTTGCTGCTCATTCAACGATACATTGCATAATGCTTACAAGTTGCGGGAAAAATAGTTCAACAAACATTTATTTGCAAAAACTTTGTACTTGCCTATATACATACATAAATAAGTGACCGTAACCCAGGCATTTCGGCCTACTGCCCCATATTAGTGCACTTGGTGCTCGCACATACGTAAATATGTATTCATGCAGATTAGCTATGCAAATTTCCAGTAATTTGATGTTTTTGTACGGGTTGATTTGTTGCCAAATTGCTCACGTTGCAAGGCCATAATGCTACCGCACTATTAGCACATCTAATATATAATATCTAATATGTTGTTACCACAAAACCAGCAAATACTTGCACCAACTAAACACAAACAGCATCCATTTTATGTATGTGAGTGTTGGGTAAGCGCCCCATTGTTTGCTTACAAAAAGCATTGGAGGCGAAGGTACAACGCATTGTGCCACACCAAAATCTTCGCTGAGCGTTGGAAAGCGCAAAATTCTGCGAAAATCGCCGAGCGCGCTAAAACGCCTTGTGTGCATAACTTCTTTTGTTTGTTGTTGCTGTTGCTGACTTTTGTTAATTCCATCACTGTACGGCTTGTTGTTGTTGCTAATATTTTGCCACTTGAAATGCCGGAATAATCGCTGTGCCTTTGGTATAGCGGTGCCAGTCCCGACTGCAGCTTTTATCGTTTTGTTTTTGTTTTTGCGTTTGCCGACTTCTTTTCTTTAAACTATTTTATGTTTAGATAAATGTTGTTCCTTTTTAAAGTTTATGTTTCAACAGCTACATTGTTTATTTGCAATTTATCTCATTTCGTTTTAACTATTTATTATTTTAATATGTTCGGGTGAAGATTTTTGAAGATTGTGCGTAAACATATTTTGAAAAAGTGTTTTCTTCTGTTTTTGCATTTATTTACATTTGCAAATTAAAGAAATGTGTAAACATTTTGAAAAGTTCTTATGTTACAATTTCCTTACAAAATATGTATTATATATATATTTCAGCAAAAACTCTAAGAAAAAAATTATCAACATGTATTAATCACTAAAAACTCTTTGATTTATAAAACAAAATTTAAGTTAAATGAAGAACTACTTTTGTAAAGACTTTCTAATATATTATTATACAGCTTTTGAAAATTCAATAAAAGTACTTACCTATCATAAAAGTACGTTTCGCTGACCCACAAACTCGAGTTTAAGATTTTGTGCTCATAGACAACGGTCAAATAATCTCATTATGGGTATACAAGGTTCTCTATTACCTAGACCGCTGCTCTCTCGTCAAAAAATTTACATGTGAAAACAGCAGCGGATGATTTACAGGTTTTATACAAAGTTTACTATTATGATTGGGCAAAAATCACTATTTCAACAGCTCGTATAGTTTGTTCGAGTCGTTACTCTCCAACATTTGGCGATAGCAAATTAGCTATTTTTAATACGTATATGATAGCGAACTGTCTAAAACAATCGACAGTCGGACTTTTCCTATTCCATTATTCTGGCATTAGTGAAATTTTAACTTTCAGGCCCAATTTTATTACAAAACAGGGTTGCATCTACATAAAGAAAAAAGATGATGTTAGAAGATTTAAGGAAAACACTTTTTATGGAAACCATTGTGTTTTGAGTATTATTTAATGCTAAACACCGAAATCGCCAATAAACTCGAGTTGGTTATGTAAAAGAACTTAGCCTCTCTAGATTCTTGTTAGCATAATTTCCTATTATACCTCTAAGAAAACATTCTCATTATGTAAATAATATTATTTAGTACAGAAACTGCTTTGAAATTCAAGCCCAACACCCAAAACTTCTCGGAAATTTTGTTATTATTATAAGAAAAATTCTTAGTAATCAATTGTTTAAACGCCAGCAGCAATTTTCGGCACACAATTAATAGCTATAAATGCTGGAGATTAAATTAGATCATTATAATTATATAACCGAAATTGCTAGCTTTTTCGCCAGAAAGTAGCAAAAGTGAACTGAACTGGAGGAGTAGATATGTTGAGTCAAGAGAATACACCACACATGTCTAGTCTGCCAATAAACTATTTTAAAATATACAAAAGTATTTAAGAATCTAGGAATATATGTGTAAGTTCATACACACACATATTCACAAATTTGCACACACTTTTCTATTTTCAGCTAAAAGATGCTAAGCTTTTACTTAAATTTATGTCCATTTTTTATGCTGCAAATTCCAAACTATTCACTTGTACACGTGCACATAAAGTCGTATACTTCTCCCGTTATTCGCCGATTGCAATTATAGACATATTTTATATCCAACAGCAAATTTGTATAAAAAGAAGAAGCTGGCCCACCCATTGCTCCAGCAATCGCTCGCTGAATTAACGCACTTGTAGCAGAAAATTCGCACAGCTATTAAATTTGCATGCTGTGCTAAATTTGGCTGCTAAGGTCATCCTGCCTTTTTATATTTAAAAGTAATATACATCCATACACATACACATACATATGTATCTGTAAAAATTTCCCAAGTGTTTTATTGAAAGTAAACAATTTATTGGTGAGTGAAAAATCACCTTCACCATGCGTGGAGGTAGCAACTAATACAAAAACAAAACTAAGTAGAAATGACATAGGCAGGTAAATCAAATCTACTGTTCATTTGTTTATGCATTTTTTAATCATCTATTTTACGAAAATTGTTACTTCCCTTGGTGTTTCATTTGCGAATTTTATATGCGAATTGCGAATATAGTTTCCTTATTGCAACACTGTTGGAAGAATTATAGAGAAAATTATAGGGAAATGTTAATTACGTTATTGTATTCACTTTTCGCATGCCACACACATATACATATACGTACACACTCCTTCTAGCGACGTGCTACCGAGCTACTGTTAGTATGAGAGTGGGTAGGTCTATGCTGTCATTTTGATTTATGACATAATTTACCAATAACAGTTAGTCGAATTCTCCTTCCTTGTTTCTACATGTTTCACCTGCACGTTGCAATGCAACTAATCATTACATCAATAGGCTGTACTATATATACTATACTAATACTAACTGTATTATTGCCGTGTGAGTATTTGCTCTAGTAACTACTCCAGATAATAATTTATTGTCCGTTCGAAAGGTCAGTAAAACAAGGTAACTGGATTTCATAGATTATTTTCAGATAGTATTAACCCTTGGGCGATTCATAAAAATTACTCTAAGTGTCTTTATCAATACTATATATTAAGTATCCAGAAATGCCTGTACATGGATTGAATTTACAATAAAGTCTTACGGAGTACATTACCAAGTGTGGTCAGAAAATAACGGAATGTTCTTCGACTTTAATGGAATAATGCATCATTAATTCTTGCCTCAAGGTCAAACGGTACTCAAGGTCATACTGTAACGATATCCCAGCCTCCATATTCGCCAGACATGCCTCTGTGGACTTCTTCATTTCCAAAAATAAAGAGAAACTTTAAGGGCCGGTATTTTACAAATATATTGGGTTGTTCGGAAAGTCATTTCTTTTTTTCCCGCCAGAGGACTTAATTACGTTTTTTCGAAACTAACTTCACACTTAAGCCCCATAACCATTATATGTCATGAGAGCTGATATTGCAAGGCTTGTGTGTGAAAAAGTTCTATTAATTCTACCCAGTAGTTTTTGGTTGGTGCCTTTTTAAATATGGAGAGCAATAAGCAGCATTTTCGTCATATTTTACTTTTTAACTTCAGAAAAGGTAAAAATGCTGTCCAAGCGAGAAAAAAATTGACGGATGTGTATGGAGAAGGCGTGTTAACAGTACGCCAGTGCCAGAACTGGTTTGCAAAATTTCGATCCGGCAATTTTGATGTCGAAGATGCACCACGGTCTGGAAGGCCGGTCGAAGCTGACAAAGATGCGATAAAGGCATTAGTTGATGCAAATCGGCGAATCACCACACGAGAGATCGGTGAGAGGTTAAATTTGTCGAATTCAACTGTTTATGGCCATTTGAAAGGCATGGACTTAACCTCGAAGCTCGATGTGTGGGTGCCCCATGTCCTTACCGAGCGAAATTTGTGTCGTCGTGTTGACGCGTGTGATTCGCTCCTCAAACGTCTAGAAAATGATCCATTTTTGAAGCGGATTATTACTGGGGACGAAAAATGGGTTGTATACAACAATGTTAAACGCAAGAGGTCATGGAGCAGAAAAGATGAACCGGCTCAAAGCGTGTCAAAAGCCAACATTCACCAAAAAAAGGTGATGCTCTCCGTTTGGTGGGATGTCAAAGGAATCGTTTTTTTTGAGCTTTTGCTGGACAATACAACGATTAATTCAGAAGTCTATTGTCATCAGCTGGACAAATTGAATGATTCACTTAAAGAGAAGAGGCCCGAATTAATCAACAGGAAGGGTGTAGTGTTCCACCAGGATAATGCGAGACCTCACACAAGTTTGGTCACTCGCCAAAAACTTTTACAGCTTGAATGGGACGTACTGCAACATCCACCATATTCTCCAGATCTGGCGCCTTCCGACTACTATTTGTTCCGGTCCCTGCAAAATTTTTTGGATGGCAAAACCTTTACCTCAAATGAAGATGTCAAAAACCACCTGGACGAGTTTTTTGCCAGCAAGGACCAAAACTTTTATGAGAGGGGAATTATGTTACTGCCAGAAAGATGGCAAAAGGTGTTGGACCAGAATGGCCAATATATAATTTAATAAAATATTTATTCATTATACGAAAACTGTCTTTCATGTTCCCCAAAAAAAACGAAATGACTTTCCGAACAGCCCAATAGATGATATTAAAAGCACACAGTTGAAAGAGCTAAAGTCTATCCCAAAAATCGACTTTGAGAAGTGTTTCGACAATTGGAAGAAGTCATTATATCGAATAAGTGCATAATATCGAATGGAGACTATTTTGAAGGCGACAACAGTAATGTAGACGAATGAATAAATATTTAAAAAACAAACGAAAATTTTCGGTATTTTTGAACATGCCTCATATATAGGAAACTATTTATTAAGATTTAAGGCTTTGTTGTAAAATGTTACAAATGTTCATATTTTTCAGCGATTAATGTCCAATGAAAGCTAGATTAAGCAATAATAATACTCCACAATATGACCCAACCGAAGTTATGTAATGGAATAAGGTTCGCTGTTAAAATGCCGAATTCTGTTGAGACAACGAATTTTACATACATATATTGAATTACATAACACATTCCCGAAACTGATCACTTTAATAAGGGTTAAACATGCAATCGCTACCTTCACGAAATAATTAAGTAAAAAAAAAAGTATTTGTGAACCATTGTTTAAATGCTATATTGTTTAAAGCTATATTTTACATACATAATTGCATTGCAGTTGTGCTCAATGGCAGTTAGCTGTCCTGTTCATCATTCTTAAATTGAAATACAAAAAAAACACGAAACATTTCAGCTATCAGTTAACCGGTTTCTTTTGCGTGCTTTTTCTACAGAAATTCGCGCTCACGTGCAACACAACCTACAGGTCGGCGCCAATGCCAATGACGCATGACTCTGCTGTCTTCTTAACCGCCTCAAATGCATGCATCACCTTTTGAGGCAACTTTAAAGGTTAAAAACCTTTTCAGCAGTTTCATTATAAGTTTTATTTAATGGATTTTTTTTTGCGCATTTCCATTACGTTTTTGCTTGCCTCTTTTTCATCACTTTAGAACGCTTAACTTTGATATGTTGTGCAAAAGCAGGACAATGGTTTTGTATGCCGTCTATATATGTACATATATAGTTCGCAAAGCACTGGAGCCTATCTTGTCTTGCTGCATGGTCTCCTTTGACTTTGCCCGTGGCAAAGGTTTCGCTTTCGAAACCACATTCTGACACTTTGGAGTTTTGTCTGCGGCTACGCATGCAATTATCAAAATTTGTGCACGTAACTTTACTTGTGTTTGCGCATGGAGAATAATAACGGAGGTGATTCTTTCTTATTCTTCACTAAACACTTTCAACAAACTCACTTTAATGGAACGTATTTATTTTTTGAATGATATTTTGACCTGTACATTTGATGCATTCAAATTCAGCATGATTAAGGGAACTTTTTCGCAGTATTGCTATGACCCTCAAGAGTCAATCGGAAAGCTCTAAATAAATTGTTTTTTAAATAAATCTCTTAGAAGTATCTGTTGGAGCAGGAGTGTGTATATTATGCCAGTAATTGAGGACGAACACATTTAAGTCAGGCGAGAGAAGAACTACCTCTTGGTAGGAGTTGGAGTTGGTTGGAGTTCAAGTTCAAACGTGAAATCAAAATTTATTTCTGTATTTAAAAAGGTTCTCATGAAAAACCCATCGAATTAATTTCACATTTCATATAATTTCACATATCATATAGCTATGCTCTTATTTTCGAGGAGGATCATAGGGGTTCCGAAATGTGTGAGTTCGAGGAGACAGATTTAATAATGAATTAACCACATTCTAATCGAAGTAGAAATTCAATGAATAAGTGAGACCCGACCGAAATTTTGAATATAGCCTGAACATATTTGAAGCCACATTTTTGCAAGTTTTACTTTTATACTTACACAAAATTCGAATGATGTACGGACTTCAGACACAAGATCATAACCACAAACTCGAGTGTACCGGCGAAATACTTGAAAAGCTCTCCAGCTCTACCAACACCTTTTCCCCTCCATTTGAGCAGGTATTTGAGTGACGTCCATTGTCTGAGTCCCTAATTTAAGCATTAAATCCCTTTCAATTACTCGCTAATGTGTCCCTCATTATTTGTCCACATTTTTCTTCAGATCAAAGAGTGTATACTTTTCGGAGGATATATATATTTCAGTGATATACTCGAATACACTCGATACACAAGTCGAGTTTACGGGCCTTGGAAAAAGGCTTACAGTAATCTAACCTTAAACTTCACTGTTTAAAAAAAATATTTAGCCACAATGTTAGCAAAGTCTTACAGCTCATCATAACTCTTATGATGAGAAATTCTAAAAGTGACAACACTAAAATTATAAATAAAAAACCGCTTACCATTAGCTCATCCATATAAATCTTAAATGGAAAGTTAATTTCTGTTTCAATAATTTTAAAAATTTTCCAGTTCAAAATATTCTATATATATTGATTGTATTCTATATCGATTCTACAGCTTTAATAAAACTTTCCATATTTAAAAGTCATATGGAGCCACTCGCGCATATTTAGCATGTATGCCTTATATATTATTTTCCATGTTTGTACTGAAAACACCCGTCATACCAGGCGCTGTGCGAGAACTAATCAAAGCATAATAAATTCTAACATCACGTTATCGATTTAATTAAGCGAGTAACATTTGTTTTATATATTGCCGACATGCGAAATTCATGTAGCATGCCGCACAAATTTACCATACTAGTAGTAAGCAAAATTTCTAAACAAAGTCACACACACACACGTTTTAAATCGTGAATAAGCTAGTGGTTACAAATTTCAACCGCATTTCGCATATATTCATGTATGTGTATATGAAATATGCAGAGTGGCATGCATTATGTTATGTAGAGCATGGGTGAGAGCGGAAGTGAATGCGGAAAGATGTGTTTCATCACCGCATCACAGCGTTAAGCATGGGAATCGATTGTAAGCGTATGCTGTGAGTACTGTAAGGCTTCTAGATAATTTAAAGTGAAATCAGGTGGAATTTATAGCAACAACATAATGGGAGCGCTAGAAGCAAGCGTACTGTGAAAGGGATGGCATATGGAGGAAGAAGAAGACACCGCACGCCACTCCGAAGAATCTCACAGAATAAATTTTAAACACTTAATATGTATATCGATGTGTATGTGTAAGTGCACATGAAGACCCCACGCCTAATGAATAATTTACAGCTCATTTTTGCGATTCCCTTTAAAGGTTGTCCCGCACGCCTGTGCTTTGTCACACTGAAGGCAAATTGATCAATGTACCATGTTATGCCTCAAATGCTTTGCACAAAGTGTGACGACGCGACTCACAAGCATACACAAATATGTATATACAATCTGCTGTGTGAGTGCAAAGCGATTGATGCTACTGCACAGCATCAAAATATCATAACATCTCAGCGACAAGTCATCCGCACAGCAGCAGAAGTTAATTAACGAAAATTCCTGTTTGATATGGAACTAACAGTGATATTGTTCAAGCGGCGACAGCAGATTACATAAACATACACACGCACATATGTACATACATCGTACATCTTCATTTAACGGCTTATAAGCAAATATGAGCCGCCTTGTGGGAGTACACACACACGAACACAAGCATGCGGCACAGAGAAGGGCAACAAATGTTCGGCGGCTAACCGTTTCCAACATTTATCGGTTCATTTGTGTGACGGCCTATTTGTCGGTCTTGCCCCATGTCTGTCTGTCTGTCCTGATGCGGCAAAAATTCCGCAGAAATGAAACGAAAATTCTTAAGTTCAATGAACAAGCAACACTCAACTGAGAATCACTGAGCTGTGATCGAATCTTAATATTAGCATTGCCACACATGCGTCACATGCAGCATGCGTGAAGATGCGCCACAGCGGTTTCAACACACTTAGCTGCTTCAAACAGTGAGCAAAGAAATAAGTGTCGTCTGCAACAAATAAATGAGTGTGTGTATATGTGTGCGGGAAGGCGAATAAGGCGGCAGCAATCTGTGGCAGCGACCGTGGCAATAGTCTGCCAGTCACAACGCGTAGCGTTTGAACTTGAAACATTGACTCGATTGAAACTGATCCACAGCTAAATGAACACCACTCAACACTTTGCGGCTTTGCAGCGAACGCTGCCGCTGCAGGACGACAACAAAGAGCGCGCTTGTCGACTTGTGAACTTCGCTAAGCATGTGTGCGTATGCACGGGTGTGTCGTCATGTCTTCAAGTGAGTTGCGTTGACGCGGCTTAATTTGTTGCATCATTACCAAAGTGACAAATGTCGACAGCGAAGATAAATGTTTGAAATTAGAATGGACCTAATGAAAGCCACTGTATCACCAACTGGCTCAAGACGCAACGCAGCGAACTCTTTGATAGAAATTTCTTAATAAATACATGTATGTATGTATAGCTTTTAATTTACTCGCGTATTTGCGGATCATCGGCAAGGAATTGGAATTGAATTGGATAAAATAATTATGCATAAAAATGCGAATAATTAAAATTTATTAAATTCGCAACATTTGCTCATTTGCTCATTTTTCAGCATACTCAGTACCGAAGTGTTGGTGATGTGTTTGTTTATTCAATTTACTTTTTGTTGTAGTTTTCCTCAGTAACTATTTAAGCATTTATTTGGATAAATATTTGATGATGATCGCGTTAGTTTGACGGAAAAATTTTAAAATGTTTGAACAAAATTTCTCTGTCGTATTCATTTGCATTGGACCAGCAGTGTCTCTTATGATGGCGAAATTCTCACACAACTTTTAGTGCTACTAGTGCTATCACAGTTGTAACTTACAGTATCTACGCAGGATTTTTTTCGACCAAAAACTACGAATAAAATATTCATTTCAATACAAATCTATTTAAATTAAATGAAATCCCGGGAGAAAGACATTTTCCGTAAATTTCATGGGAATTTTAGTACAACCAATGAATTATTGGGGGTATTATTCATTGGTTAATAGACTTCTTTTTCTAGAGAAATTTGCTAGAAGTCTCTCAAGCAATATATGTATATATATATACATTTTATAGATGTTTGGTTAAACTTCTCTTCTAATTTTTGTTGTACGCCTATATGAGAAGTTTTTTGATTGCAAAAATACGCTTTTGAGTACTGGTAGTACCCGCCCTTTACCAAAGCGACCGTACAAACAATACCGTTCCATCCGTTCCGAAGAAAAGCGACAAAGCATTAGAAAAGGGAAAGTTACACCCAGCTTTTATGACATCAAAAATGGTTAATTTTGAGTGATAACTGGAGAGATTTAATATTTTTTAACAATTGACAATGAACTAAACGTCCCATTTGACATATCTGGTATATAGATAAAATAAACCCATAGCACGCACATAATTTGTGAAAAATTATTATAAATTATATATGTTTAAAATAAAATACAGTGTTAATTATCATTATCACCTAGTTTTCAACATCGCATTTTATCGATAGCCTCTCCAGCAATTCTTTTCAAACAAAGAAATGACAAAATAAATCTATAGAAATTATCTGTTGTGTAATTACTCTTAATTGGAAATATAATTATTCACAAAAGTCCTTATATTTGTGCCCATTTATATGTGTATGCATATATAGATCAATATCAAATTTACAATATTTCTTTAAAAAAAAGCTAAAAATTTATTTAATTCGTCGACCCTTTCTTAAGCTAATATTGTATATTACAAAAAGTCAAGTTTTTCAAAAATTTCATGAAACATTGACTCATTAATACATGTAATACTAAATTGTTTTCCATCAATCAATGAGCCTATTTCTTATTAATTACAAATAGAACAAAATCTCTGTTTACATATTTATTGTTTTGAATGTCCGTGACTCCCGAATACTTCTAAGAAATTTGTATTTTTTCTCTCCAAACGTTTGCAATAAATTTTAGTATTACTTAGAAAAATCACACTCATATATAGTTCTCGACCTCATCCACCGTTACGCCATCAAGTACGTGGTGATATCCATAGTGTTGAGAACATTTTCATAAAGTACACAAGTGCAAACCTTCAGAATCATCCAAGGCATTAGCCGAACCACTGAATCACAACCATTTCACATTTTATTGAAGATCTCAGCGGTCATACACTCAAGGTGGCATACACTCAATGATAAACAAATGATTTTAGTAATGTAAGCAAATTGAGTGGTGGCAAGATGGAGTGAAAATCGCACGTGTGCACACAAATTAAGGTTCTTAAAATAAATATCATATTCAAGATGTATGAAAATGTTAGCTATTTGCGTTAAGTGTAAAACAAAAAATAGTTAAAATTAGTTCAAAGAGCAAACAGTATAACGTTACCTAATAATTTGTGCATATTTTTTATAAAAAAAATTTTTTTTTTGTTATATTTCTTTAAAATTGAGCCTCATTAAAGTTTCCTTGCACGTAACTCATATAATTATTTGGGCGCATAATTTTTGGCGCTCCCGATACAGTGATACAATGGTTAATTGACTACATATGATTGTTTATGAGATAAGAGTCGTGTGCTATCGCACCTAACTCCGCTATTGCTATGACATTACTAAGTGTACACACGCACACTTGGCTAGACAAATCCGCCCAACTTCTGAAAGCCAAGTGTTTACTCTCCAAATAAGTAATGCCCTTTCCATATTTGAAAATAATACGCAAGCCAATAAACACAACAAAAATGTTTAAAATAAGCATATAACTATAGTAAGTAAAGCGACGAAGCAAAAACAAACACACAGAAAATAGCTAAAAGCAATTTGCTTATGCAAACCACAAATAATGGGTGTGGCATAATGAAATAAATAAATAACACCTAAAGACATTAATCAAACGAATTATTTATCGATCATAAAAACGTACGGCCTTAAGTAGAACTTATGAAATTTCCTCTTCTTTTAGCACAAAAATTAAGTTCTGCAGCTCAAATTTTATCAAAGTATTATGCAAAAAATAGCTCTCCACAAACTTGTACAAATGCACACTTAATGCCGCACCCTATACATGAACGCCACATGGGTGAATGACGAGTGGCAGCGAAGTCGACGCTTTATATCAAGCTTCAGACGTCCCTGTCAAAAGCTAATGAAAATGAGCCACCAAATATGCTGTGTAGCCAACAGGAACAGATGACAACTAGACAAAAGCATGCACTTTTTTTTTGTTCTTCAATGAAATTATACGCATAGAAAAATGGACTTATCGCACACAGTATAGAATGAGCATAAAGCCCACATGCCATTCATACATATGAAGATTGAAGTGCTCCAGCGCGCCACTGCCATTTGCGAATTTGTCAAATTATTAATAGTTATCACTCAGCTGACTCATAACTTATGGGCACGCATAATAATTAAAATGATTTCATAGCGAAATTCGCAATTTTTCGCAAACAAAAGAAAATATTACAAATTAAATTGTCAAGGGCATAATAAAGATGAGAAGCGTTAAGTTGCCCGGTTAAGCTTGGAATAATGGTTGGATTAGACAAAGGGGCGGTAACAAATCAAAATCGGAGTCATGTACTTGTGTATGTAAGTATCATTTAAGTAAGTATGGTTCACCAAAACCATAAAAACTTTTAAAGAGATTATGGGAAGCGCGGGAAGAAGGTGAAAGATATTATATGGAACCAAATAGTTTCCAATAAATGTATAATCAATTCATTCAATAGTAGTTCAAATAACCAGAATAACATCTATCTTATATTGAGTTTTTACTTCAAATGTATGCATAAAATGAAGTAAAAGCAATGGGATCACAATGAAATTTTAGATGTGTTATGGAAAAGGCCCAGGTAAAGTTTCACTGGGCACATTTTAGAGCTAATCTAAATAAATAGGTTAAAATATCCAAATACATAGTGTGAAAACAGTGCATAAATCAGTTCAAACGATTTTCTATATGTATATTTAGCAAGGAGTAATTCATTTTTCCACCAGTTAGTTTTTAACCAAAGTGTCTATTCTCTAGCTATTGAAAATCACGAATAAATAATGTAAAGTAATTATTTCGATGAAGTCAATAGTATAGCTGGCTCGATCAACTTGATGAGCTGGCTGCTCTATTTTAGCAGCAATAACTTTCAGTGGTTCCATATAATATGTGTCGACACCAGTTCGTAATCAATATCAAAAAACGGCCGAACTCGTATTGTATTTTAGAATTTATAAAACTTTTCCTAATAAAGCCAAGAAATTTCGAAGTCGGCTCAAAGTTTTTTAGTCCCTCCATTTGTCCGATAACCTCGGGATGCTCACTACAATTAGGAAGGAAGATCCGCCACATTTAGATTTATTATTTAAATATGAAGCATTTAGAGTACTAGCATCAATATCATTATAAAAACATTATAAACAGCTGTTTATAAAAGTTTTTTTATTGTACATATTCTGACAGCTGTCCAAGCTGGCTTTTCCATAGGACTTAGCAAAATCATAAACATTTTCACATACACTCTTGAGAAATTTAAAAATAAATCCACATATATATCACAATAAAAATACAACTCCAAATTACCTGTTAAAGAGTGATCAAAAGCACTAAGACGAGAAGTGGCAAACAATTATAAAAAGGCAGGCAAAACAAAAAGAGTTCACTAAAAACTCAACAACACGAAGTTAATGACCGAGTAGACCACTTAAGTGCATATATCACCTCTTCCAAATATACATAAGTAACTCCATCTAAATATACCAACAAAAAACATAAGAAGTTAATGTGCCACACATGAATATTACAAATGAAAATGACGAAGAAGAAGAAATGGCTAGCAAGCAAACACCCGAAACCAATTCAATTCAACATTTGTTGTGGTTCTTGACATGGAATATCTACAAACACTGTTGCAGACGTAATTCGCACGTGCGTTTCATGCAAATGATGTAAACTATGACGAATGTGGCATGTATTCAACAGGCTGTCTACATAGGGACTTGTATGTACATATATAGGAGACAAAAGTCGTATGATCATTGTATCAGGCAGAATACAAGCAACAGCAAAAGAAATGAAAGCCTATTTTACTTGGACCCGTCTCGCACGCATTTTGCAACAGACACATAATCAGATTTACTTACTTGCATACATTCTGACATACATGTGTACATATGTTGAGCACATTTATGCACATCAAATCGCTTCCTTATTCAAAACTGCGACAGCCGCCAACGAAAGCCACATTCAACATGTAAACAAACAACATTTTGACAGATTCACCAGCTTTTGAGGAGGTTGGCGGAAAAGAAGCGCACTTACTTGTTTAGGTATGTATGATAAAATTCGCCAAATGGTCGCCTACCAATGCCATTGAAGTCGCTTCACTTGTGGCGACAACGTTGATGGCCGTAGCAATCGTGGCGTTGATGATTTCAAGTGGCATAAACGCGGCCAAAAAGTCACAGACATCAGAGAAAAGACTCACCAACACCAACTACACATATGTAGCACCACCGAACGGCAACCAACAGTGCCTGGAGTCATGACGAATTTCCTGCTAATGCCATAAATGTGGACGGTGTTCACGCATTTATTATGTCGCCTCATTGGGCAATGTCCGCTCGAGTCCATTGCCGCGAAACATGTGTACCCAAAAATATATGTACATACATATGTGCATCCGTTCATATAGAATTCATATATATGTTTAAGAATGCGTAGCGCATGTAAGATACGCAGAAAATTTAGAATTTTATGACTTTTACCAAAAATACTCTTGGCTCATTTACCCCAACCACTAATGGTTAATGCGGCTGCTTTTCGAAAAAGACTTCTAGTTAACTGGTTACAATTAGGTTAGTTAGAACTACCATTTCACTTAGAATGGAAATATGTTCATTAAACTAAGATCTGAAAAAATAAAAAAAAAATGTCACTTTCACCGAATTGTGCTGAAATGTGCAGCATTTGATTAATGTTTTTCAGAACATATATGAGCAACAGAAATAGGAGTGAAAATTAACCCTCATTTTTGGGAACATAGTTGGAACAACCGAACTTGCACCCGCTTTAGAACACTTGAAGATTTTGTATTGGAGAAAGCCTGATGCAAGTTAAAAATATTTCAAACTAAAAAACCTAGTGAAAATAAAATGCTATATGGTTTGTAATTACTTTCACTGTGATCATTAGGCAATATGTAAGTAGATACAGAAGTTTTGGCTGCTATCTGTGAGAACTCCATAGCAGGCTTTCAAACGTTTTCAATTTTAACGGTTATCCAATCAAAGGTAATGACAGCGGCATAAAACGTTGAAAGCTAAAACGCCTAAATAATATTAGTATTAATATTAGATCTTACCCATTTTTAAAATTGAAACTAAAGTGTAGAGAAATACTTATATTAAAATAGAAAAATATAAAAAGAAATACTTATTAATACTTAAATTATGAATAGCGTTCATTACTACAAAGTTACTTAATGTATACAAGTGCATGTAAGAGCTCAAATACTGAATATGAACTTGTACTATAGCATTAAACCTCTACAAACAGAGTAAATCCCAAATATATAATTTTTTAGAGGCGTTGATCCAAAAAATCCTTCTTCAGCTATAATCTGAAAATTAGCTACAAAGAAGCAAAAAAATTGGGTCTATATTTGTGTATCAAATGTATAGAAAACCCTTTATCTGAGAAAAATATAGACGCCAATAGCTGAGACCACCATATTACAGCAGAAATTGGGCTGAGAGCAATAAAATTATTTAGAAAATGTTTACTTGATCATGATCAATAAATTGTAAGCGAAATGTAAAATAAGTTGTAAAAAACGACTATGAAACTAACGGCTCTAACAAATTTGGAAAAAATTCTATTTATAGGTTAACACCAAACTAATCAATATTAATATTTAAAGTGTAATTATCGTCACTCTTAATCAACTAAATTAAAATATTAAAAGATTGGACTACATTTGGCTATATCGAAATTGCTAACCTCACTTTCGTCTTTTCGAAAACTAGTCAATAGAACTTAGCGAGGAGATGCAAATCAACAAGTATAATAAGTCAAAGAAATAAAGAAACAATAATAGCTTTTTCACTGTGATTGACTTTCTAAATGAGGCGAATCAGCGTTTCCCCGATGATTGATTAGCAGCAGCAGGGTTTCGAAATGACCACACGCATGCCTGCATGTTTGCACATATTTTGCCCAGGCATCAGCCGCGTATTGCAATGTAGTATTTATCGCAGAATTTATTAGCTGCGGATTTGTGGCACTTGTCGAATTGACGATGGAATGCTGCACGCCAATGGAAATTGCGGTTGGAGGCCGCTCGTCAATCGTGTTATGTTTCAATTCATATTCTACTACCTAACTTTGAATTCTCGCCACTACAACTGCTCAACACACAAAAACACACTTCCTATATATGAAAGCTATTTCGTACTATAACTTAGCTATGAAAGAAATTCAGAGCAGAGTGCTTGACGCACTACAGTGTATGCGAAATTCAATAACAACAAGTGGAGCAGAATTTCCATTCGTTTTTCTTTGTTGTTGCTGTTTCTGCAAACAAATACATCAAAGCGTTTTGATTCGCTTTGATTTTCACAGACCCAAAGCAGGATGTCACATGCTAGAAGGATTATTTATATAATTAGGTAAATCACATTTGTCACATTTGTTTTTGTGTGCATCAGTACTTGAAAACAGACGTTCGTATATATCTAACACACACCTTCAACCGCATACCAAACGTTTCTTTTAATCTCCGCCAACTTGTTTGCACCGCGGCCTTACAGTTGCCGCCACTTTCAATATTCATTATTAAGCTGTGCGTTTTTCCAGCTAATATAAATATTTACTTTAATATCTCAACTACTGGCGAAGCATTTGATTATCCGAATTTACTTCGCATGCCGCTCTCGCCGTGTGGGCACACATTTGAAACCACCTCAGTTATTTACATATTTGTTTTTCCAGCAGGATGGAGTGCAACAAAAACCATCACATCACTGCCAAAAACGAAAATCATTTTATTATTCGATTTTCACTAAACTATTTAAGTTTATTACGTTATTTCCAAATATTGTATTTAAGTGTGTTAAAGTACTAACACACATTCCAGTCCAAAACCCACACTTTGCTGCGTGTGGGAATGTACCGCATGCATGTGTGTACAATTTATGCAAATTTGGAAATTTACTAGGATGGTCTACTTCAAAAATTTGCTTTTAAGTACAGATTTTTATTTAATGAACAGAAAAAGGTGAAATGCTATACAGGCATGTAGTAAACTTCAAATATTTTTCTTCAATAAAAAGGGATTCAAATACAAATGATAGTTATTATTATCAAATACCATTTTTAAACTCATTTTTTAAAAAAAAGTATTTTTAAATTATTCAATAAAATTTATTTTTTTTACTAAAATTAAATAAATCAAAATGAAATATTGACAATATTTTGTACAAAAATTTTTTGTTTTTCGGTATTATAAAGAGTTTCGAACAAACGGTTCTTAGTTTAGAAAAGGAAAAATTACAAAAAATCGATCACCCCAATATACATATTTATGAACACTAACATTACATTGTAAGTAAGTAAGTACACAAGTACTTAACACAAACACTTAGTAAGGGTGTGGTGTTTGCCCCATAGCGTGCAACTAGCTATACATGCGTTCGCTCCACTTGTGGCTTTTCCATGTGGCAAAGTGTCTACCAATTTTATTCTAAACAAATCAATTTTCCAGGCGTACACAATGCACTTGATCGACTTTCGTTTTCCTAACCACACACACTCGCTCTCATTTGCATACTGGCACTTATATATGTATATGTTTATGTATCTGCGTACGTATGTGGGAATTTTCAGGTACGCGCATTGCAATATGCTACAAGTTCACTTCAAGCAGCACCCACATAAATATAATATAATTTTATTGTATTTATGTGGCTGTAATGGCTGGCCGTGAGCGCTGCGTGAGCTCTTCGCAAATTTAGCGGATCGAAATATCTTTCAATAATCATTTGTTGCAGAAAAATTTGACGTCGAAAAAAGGAAACAATTGCATGCGTGAAGGTTATTAGCTCATTGTGCAACAACAAAAATGTGCAACTGTTGCCAATTTTGGCAATTGTTTTGAATTAACGCCATTGAATTTCCTAAATCGGTGCGTTGCATATTTGAAGCTTGATACAAGATACCACAAAATATTTAATTCAATCACAAAGTATTTATGGTTTACCATTGAAGCACGTACAAACTTTACATTTATATGTTTATGCTAATGCAGTAATTTCCTTTCTCTTTCCCATTTCATAATGGAAAACATGAGAAAGTTCAAAACTTATGGAAATTGATAGTTTATTGTATATGCAGAATAAATGAAGTTTTTTTTGTGGACCGCAATATCTTTGTTCACTTCTAGCAAATATATATATTACGAGATTTTGTAAATTATTAGACTGAATGTAACGTTTAAGTCCCCCACATATAGAACAACATAAATGTAAACATATGTGAGGATAAAATGTTCAGTCAAATACGAGGACACAGCTCAAAATAAATATCTTGATTTTATTTTTTTTTACCAATTCGGACATGTCGGAAAAAATTGAAGCCTTGTTCTCAATTTATTCAAATTACAAATGTACAATACATTAAATTTAAGTTAAACACATTAATTACGAGAAGTTCGAGAACTTGATTACGAAATATCAAAATTAAACTTATTTATTCTTTCTTGTTAAACTATAAGATCAAGTCACACTACTTTATTATCAAGACCAAATATGTATGTACATTGTTATAACATTCACCTTATTCTTGTTCTTCTATAGACGAATGCCAAAAAATACTAGTTTGAATAAAAGACAGGTGTGTAAGGCAAAAACGATTGATACGAAAAATATTGGGAAGATTTCTTGTAAATTTTAACAACCACAGCCAACCTCTCTCACAAAAAAAATCTTGACAAATAGTAGTTTGACTTGAGAGAGGTAAGGCTTTCTCCACTCTATTCGAAATTGCGCTCGACTTTTCAATAGTTTTGTAAGCAAAATAATTTATAATTCCAATTTAGAGGCAATCGGGGTTTTGCGTACGAATAAGAAAATAAAAGGTTGTATAATATTCATTAATATTTTACTTATTGATATGGTTGAAAATGTGCTCTGACATGAGAATATCAAATGCCATAAGAAAAGAGTTTTCGTAATTCGTATCGCTAGACATTTTGAAGGTAAAAAAGAAATAAATTTTTGTATATGGGGTTAAATGAATTTGAAAAGTTTGGAAGTGTTTCTAGACACTCAAAACGTATAATATAAAAAATTTTAATTAAACTGTATCGAATTAATTTTTTAAGTTTCTTGTCACCAAAAAAAACAAACAAGCTAGAAAGAGTAAGAGTAACCAGAAAATGTTAATTGGCATTAAATTTCGCTCTTATTGAATCAGTGATGATTAGTTTAGTTCATCGAACAGAATTTTTGTATTATATTTAAATAATAACCGAAATAATTTAGGTTGAATAAATTGTTGTATTTCAAAAAATTATGTTATATATTTTTAATTTATTTGTTTTCGTGTTCTTTTTTTCACCTGTAGAGTTATATAGACGAATTATATTTGTACTTAAAGATTTTTTCGTTAATCACTTAAAAGATTTTGTTTTTCGTTTTTCAGATAAATTTAATGAAATATACTCAGCATTCATTTAGCAGCAAGGCACAGCACAAATATTTACAAAATGATCGCTTTAAAAGCACCAAATAGGCGAACAAATATTTACCAAAGATTTCAAGTAACTAAAGTGGCCGCAAATTGAAATGTGACGCGTAAGTGTAATTTTATTTGAAATAGGTGATGTAGGCGACGAATTCAAATCTAAATTGTATGTGCTTCATCACATTTATGCGACTATTGTTGCTTACGCCGTTAATGGATAAGCTCAGCTCAAAGCGTGCAATCAAAACTGTGCCACAAGGATAACAAAATCAAGTGACGCAGCTAAACCGATGGTCGCCATTGAAAATAGATAAAACGTAAAGAATACAATGGTAATTGGAACTAGTAGCAGAAATGGCAGAAATTGATGTAATTCAAATATTTTAATAGCTCAATGTCAGCCATACCTTTACACACAACTAATCTTAAGCTCGGCAAAGTTCGAAATGCTGCAAATGCATGCAAATAAATCCGCTCAGCTATGGTTGTTTGCATGTATGTATGTCTTGCGCTTCGCACATACCCTTGCTATTCAACAGGCACACATTTACCCATACATACACATCTAAGTATACGTGATCTACAGTAACCAACGCAATCGCCCGAACAACACATCAGCTGTTGGTACATATATTTCCAAGTGCGTTCACAAACATTTCGAAATTAAATTAAAATCCTTTATTGACATATTAATTTGCACAGCACACAAAGAGATTCAATCAATTGCACAACAGGTGCATTTGAGGCAGACTCGGGCATATATTGTTTGTGTAGGTGCATATACATATCCGTACAGGCAGAAGCAAATCATTTTAATCACAAACCAAATAAAATTGATTTTTCATTATTACTCGTAATAGCATCCTGCCACCAGGAGCCGCTTGCAAAAATGTGAAATGCTTTTTTTTATTTCTTCTTTTATTATTTTCTATTTTATTCTTACCGCAACCGCCTCGACAAATCCATTTTGTTGGCTCTTATTTAAAGTGATGAGATTCCTAAACGTTTTTCCACACTGGTCTTTACGGTTATTTTTAGTGAAGAAAGAAATTAATATTTATTTTTTTTTTTCAATTATTGCACATGCGCATATGTTTTTGGCTTAGCGAACAACTTAATTGAGGCTTTTATTTTATTTTCATACAATATGTGTTTTTCTACTCAAACAGATTCATCAATCCAATATTTATATACACTTCTTAACAAGGATATCGTTATAGCTGAGCACCTCATATATCCTTAAGTGTATTCATGTATGTAACAGTAAATTATCACAATATTCATACATACACATACATATATGTATGGTTATTTATGCACAAATTGTTTCACAACACAATCCAATCCCAAATGTCCTGCTTGGCGCAAGGACACTGCATGCAACGGTTCGCGAACGCGAGCGAAAAAGGAAAACACACCCGTTGGACAGGAACGCCAACACGCAACTGATCACAATGACGGAACATACGATCGCAGTTAGTGGGTAGACGGTGTAGCGGCGCGCACGATCAATGCCACAACGTAAGTCACACCAACAACAACAGCAAGAACCACAAACACAACAGCTAAAACATGGCACAATCTCCACCGAAAGCAACAATGAATTGACTTCCAGCGTTAAGTAAACGCCAGCAGAACGATCTGTAGTCAGAATCCAGCACCGACTATCCATATGCACACTTACATGTATACAACAACATTTGGAGCAAACTACGAACACACTACACACACATATATATACACTTCGCTACAGCACATACATTTATTATGTGTGAGATTGCGCTTCCGCTTTGTATGTTATTCTAGGGCCGAATACAATCGGCTGTCCGGCATATGCCTCGTCCACCCAAACACCCACTAGTGCGGAGTGCTACGCGATCGCATAACCACACACACATCGAAATATAAATTCATTCAAAAGTGAGCACCATTCTATATAAGCTAAGCGCGATTCGTGCGCTTAGAAGCAGGCACTGGGGCGTCAGCGTTCAGCGGATATTGATAACACACAGCTCACAGTTCGGAAATACATATTACAGGCAAATGTATTGTGTAGCGTTGTGTTGTTTGTGATTGCTTTTGCTTTTCAAATCAGTTATCCGCTTTTCAAGTCGCCTTGCAGCCAGTGTTGTATGTATGTATATGTATGTATGTATGTGAATATTTGTTCCCTTTCTGAAGTTTTAGCATTTCTCGATTAATTACTTATAAGCAGAAAAAAGTTCTATTTTTTTAATTTTAAAACTTTATCGTTTCGCGCCGTTTTTATAAAGCCTTTCAAATACTAAAGTCACATTACATAAGCACACACACATGCAACAGATATTAAATGTTTTTATAAAATGACTAATAAGAAGTCGCCTGTGATTGCTCCAGTTTTACTTTACTTTCACACATCCATATACATTGAGTTATTTATAAAAATATAAGTGACTATGTCGATTTACTGCAGATACTCTCACTTGTTTGGGAATTTTTCGCGCGCCTTCAAAATCTGTTTGCAACTTTTACTGCTGTTACAAAAATATCACAAAAGCTAACATAGATAGACGAATACACACATACGTACATAGTCAAATGCGCAAGCAAAAATCAATTTTGCTCAAGTAGACGCAAACTCTGGCGGCTTACTGAAAGAGACACACACGCGCCTGCCGCACGTTGGAGCTGCAGCGCTCACGGCCGGCCGGCCGGTTTGTCAAATACACAGATGGAGCAACAGTTTTAAACCGCTAGTTTAGGCCGCGTAAAACATCCACTCACGTAAAGGCACATTCATATGTTCCCCATCAACACAGATAGTTGTTCTATAGTGATGATCTACACCGGTGGACGACGATTGCACTTGTTGTTTGATTGTTTGTTATGGGTATGGGAGAAGTACTCATTTCTCTTGTTTGCACACACATATGCCATCCGCTTTCGCTCTCATGATAATGATCAACACTCTTACCAATAAATGGTCGCTGTTTGCTTGGAAAGTTGGGAAGTCACTTAGCAAGCGATTGAGTGATGTCATCTGATCGGACATGATCTGATCTGATGATGTGATATTTTATTTTATTTATATATTAAAGTAGATAATCTTAATTAAAGCTATTGGAAAGCGCACACAAATTAGAAACCGAAAACAAGGCTAGGTTGATTATCTTTATTTCATCTGATAATATATTTATTACAATAAGTTCCAATTGTTATGAACAACCTACATATATAGTTTTCCATGACCATAATATATTGTCTCAAATATGTTAACTTATGCTATAAGCATCGTAGTTTATTAGGTTAAGAATCGATAAGTAGCATGGTCATCTTGAAATAGGGTAAAACCTGAAAGATCCGTGCAGTTACAGTCTTGTGGACTGGCGTTAAGTTTAGTAGAAACGTCCATTCCATACGAGCTCTTGAATATCACGGAGACACTGTTCTTAGTGGAAGCATTTCTTGATCCACGAAAACCAAGAGAGCCTTAATATAATAAATCCAAATCATAACCGACAGCAGATTTTAACGGGAGTAGACAGTGAATGAGAAAGCAGGATCTCTGGACATATTTCTATAGCTTCGATCGCTGTGCGCGTGTTCCACGTTCTCGTCATCATTGTAATCACCCGTGCTTGTTCTCCCCCGTAAAATGATCAACTTTTTGGAACGTGTACACCTTATGGTTTAAAACTCTTTGAGCAATTTAACGCACCGATTTGCGATAGATGCCCGTCTCATAGGAAATTCTGAGCTCTTTTAGACGACTACCACTACCTCTCTAACACCACCTCTAAGGCTGACATTGAAACCAGACCAGATATGTACACATATGAGATTTTTTTGAGTCTACTATTTGCTATTTTATTTTCGCAACAACGTAAAATGTGATCCCTTTTCGAAACAATATTCCATTTGTTCGAAAGATACATGCGAAAAAGGATTTTAATGAAGAAGTGCTCTAGCAAGAAAACAAAAACCGGATGACTTTTTATTGGCTCTTGACTACTGACAACAGTACAAAGACATATTTCCACTGAACAAAAAATGAATGAAGCTTTCAAAAAATATGAAATGACACTGGAAAAGTGTAAGTATGCAGAGGATAATAAAATTATTTTATGTTGTACTTGCAAGAGACCCCTAATGAACACGCTAGTGTGTTTCCCGTTATAGAGTCACATATACGACGTTATGGCGCTGACGACACGCTACGCCCACTAATTATACACACATGAGAGATGTGTCGACGACGCACAGTTGGAGTCTTTCCGTGGAAAAAAGGGCCACCGCCTCGACAATTAATGTTAAAAATAATCGAATATCCAAAAAACAACAACAACAACATTATGCCAAATTTAAATAACTGAATTATGGTGCTGAGGGCAGGAGGCATTCTTCATGGAAGGAATAAATGAATGAATGTGTCAAGTCACAACAACAATTTTTATAGTATAATATGTAAAGGCTTGAAATGTAAAATTCATTGAAGGGCTGACATGCTGAAGGATTTCGTTTAACAGTAAAGAGACTGTGACTGATTTTTGGTAAACGTATAGTGCCTACAGCCGCGGCCACTCAAACGATTAAGTCTCGACTTGCTGAACAATCTGACTTTATGTTCTGAAATGTATATATGTGTATTTGTATTTTGGGAGATGGTGCGGCTGAGCATTGCCCACATATGTGTGTTTATAAGGCATTTAATCCATTTATCATTCTTAAGCTGTGACTATATATTATTTGGTTCAAAAAATATATATACGAACTAAAGATATTGTAGTTGAAATTCTTCTGCCTATGTATTTGTAGGTGCTAGTATTTGTACACCTTGCTTTAGTCTGACAATGCAGAGTCCTACGAATTTCAAACATCAAAAAATGTTGACATTAGCAAAGATTAATGGTATGTCTGTACGTATCTCTAAGCGTTACTTAATGTCGCTTATAATTTGAAATGGATTGAAAAACTCGGACATAGAACTATTTTTATTGGGAATGACGTATATATCTATGACTCTGAATTATATATCTCTTAAACTATTAGAGATATTTCATAAAATTTAATTTTCGTACCTATTCAGTGAGATCCCTATCACAATAAAGAGAACATTAGATTGCATAAAAATATTATACAATAGATTTGGAATATGAGGTTTAGGTATATATATTCATTGAAATCATTAACAAACTTTCACATCATATTTAAAACTACATAAATGTGCATGTACCCGCGTCACACATATATATAAACCTAAACATGTGCACTTGAATGAAATGTGAGTTCCTCTCCAAAGTACACAGCGCGTTCATTGTGTTAAATTAAATGTGCTTTTAATTGACTAACAAACAAATGCAAACAAATCCTTATGGCTAAGCTTCGAATTTCCTATTCATTCATAGAACTTGCGTACTTTACATTTTTGCTTGTGGATGCAAACATGCTTAAATTTAAATTTGTGATTCATGAATGTACACTACGTACATAAAATATGATATCGAACAAATATTGTTTTAAATTAATGTATAAAGCCTTTATGACGTTACAATTGTAGTGTTGCAAAAATATCAACAGATCATGAAAGAAAGTGGTATGGGCGAATATCTTAGGTGAAAAATAATTTTAAGTTATTAAGAACAGATCTGGAGGACTTCTGGTAAAAGACTTTTGTTAAACTTACCTATGTGCCAGCAAATAATTGATATGGAGAACATATAGACAACTGTACTTAGAATAAAATCAACCAGAAGAACGGAATTTATTAAATTCCGCATATGGTAGTCCGGTGACGGTTTAGGCAGATTTCTTCATTTACTGATATATACTTCATACTGGCCAATATAATATGTATTCAATATAAAATCAACAGAAATAACGGTACGTTGGGTCTAGAAGAATCTCTAAACTGATTGCATTAATTTTTAGTACCTTATTTGTTCGATTTGTTTGATCGTGAGATATTCGCAATCTGACGATAACATCCGGTATATAGAACCTAGAGGAAAACATCGATCGATCTTTTTTAATTTTTAGTACTATTTTCTTAGCAATTCAGTATATTTTGGCACCAAAATATGTTAATTTTCAAGTTTTTATCATTGATCGATATATTGATATGTATCGATACATTTCAATATCTTTTTTTGATGCGTGAGCTATCTCCTATGAATGAAAATAATCTGGTTGCTTTAAAAATGTCATTATATTGAAAGTGAGCATGTATCAATCAATCTATCTCCTCACTCTGACCATATTTGTACATATGACCCTATATCTATCTCAATTACTTTTAGATATCACAATCAACTGTTATATAAACAAATCTAGTATTATATAATCCTTGCTATATGTTGCAACAAAATAATAATCTTTTTCGATTCGAATAGATTTAATGTTCCCATTCCGTTTCTGGAAAAAATGGAATAAAAAAGTTTTACTTTTGATAGTTGACAAGAAAATTTGTTTGGAAATTATGTCAGAATAGTGATGGAAGTCTTAAGCCATAAAATTTAATATAAAATACATTTATTTGGGGATTGGACAATTGAACCATTGGGGGAACCATTGAATCTAAAGTAATTCTGGCTGGCATCGTTTTTAATTTCACACAGGAAGTGAATGCAAACGTGACCTAATAAACAACGGATGGGAAAAAGGTTATCTTATACCATTTCATTTCATTTCTCAGTAGCACTGATTGGTCTAGCTTCATGTGAAAGAAGCTGAAAGAAAGCTTTATATCAGAAGTTTCCAAGTCATCAAGAGCGAAAGATCCTGCATGCTTCATCTGATGCATGGTATGTACATGTACATATAGAGCCAAATAGATAAGAAATGCACTTTTATTAAATACTTACTGCTCGTTTCTAGTTTTTGCAATGTCACTGGGGTAGATTCATCGGGTATTCACGAGGTTCGACAAATTGCATCTGCGTATATACAAAGATATGTATGAGGTCGTGCGTTTGTATGTGTATGTTTTCAGAAAAAACGATAAGCTTTCTGCATACATATGCATTTATATAGATACACATACACATACACATACACATATGTAAGTATTAATACATATGAATATGGTCACATATTTGCAGTAATGCTACGATATCAGGTTCCATGGCGGAATGATGTCTCTCTCTGTCTCCAAAATAATTCTGTCATTTGCGAACGGCGGGGGCAGCGCAGATGAATATTCGCATATAATTAATTCAAGATTCATTTATTTTAATTTCCGCAAATATTTCGTTACAATCGAAAGCGTGCAGACACTGCTGATAAAACAATAAACATGCATACTTATATTATATGATCATCATAACATATGTATGGATCCGTCAAAATTTAAAACTTTGAATTTTATAAACAAAGCTCATAAGGAATTTCAGGGGACCAACATTTGCATATAACGGAATTTAGTACTTCCTGCGACGATAAGTTATCACATGAAAGTCTAAAAATAATTTACTAAGTTTAATGAGCAGAACATGATTCTATATACAAATAAGTAGTATGACTTTGAAATTGTTTTTCGTTTTTCTTTTTTTTTTTTTATTAAAAGGATTATATTTTACAAGACTGCAATAATTTAAGTATTTATCTTATATAAAAATGTTTTTTTTTTGTGATTTTTACAACTTTTAGACTCTTGTGTGTCACAATAATAATGTGGAAAGCGCAAGTTGTTATCGCACATGAAAATAGTGTTGCGAATTCCACAGCTGAATTAAAGAGAATTCCAGCTATTTAACCCCCGCCTAGAGGCATACTTTTTATAGCGGAAGTTCTTTATCGCATGAAAACTATAATTCAGTAAATGCGCAAAATCATAGAGCGAAAATATTAATAGTACGAGTATGATGTGACCGAGGCTTCACCAGGACTACCAAAATTTTTACCACGTACATATATACGTGCGTATATATATCACTGGTTACGCACCGCTTCCGGCGTTCTAAATATTATCAAAGCTTTGTTTTTACTTTTTTCCCACAATCAAATGCTTCGAACACACTGCGAAAGTAATTGAGAATGTATTTTAAACTGACTCACTTGTTTTAAATTTTATTGACCAGGAAAATAATTCGATTGTCTTAAATCATTGCAAAAGCTCATCGTCAAAAGTAATGGGCCTTGTCTACACCACTAAAACAAAAAAGAAAAAATAAAAATGGCTACAAAATCTTTGTAGAGTACTCATCTCCGTTTATATAATATAATATATATATGTAATTCTCAGCATATCTTGTTTCCAAGTTCTTATTAGCTAAATGCGTACCGCACGATAATTACTTTTCGCACTTTTTGTACTATTCGACTCAAACTAGCATTTCATAAGTCCTTACGGCTCAGAAATGACATGATTACTAATGCACAAATATACAAATACATACTTATGCATAAATATACAAATGTGTATTTGATACAATGGCGCCTTATCAATGACCAGTTCCGCTCTGCTCAAAATGCTCCCATTTCATTTGTCCCATTCTTATCCTATGCTCATTAATAACTAACTACAACAACAAATGAGCTCGTAATGGTGTTGAGATTTTACATTCAGACACTGTGTGACATTGAGCATTGTTTAGCGCGCTTTTGCGGCATCTAATTTCAAGTTTTATGAATGGATTTAAGAATAACAACAGGAAGTGTGAATTCAATATTTCTATTTAGCTTTGGCGCCGATAACAAAGTGTACCATATATTCAAATTCAACTATTATTTTGTTATACAATTTGTAATTCGTTTTCCAATTTATTAATCATTTATTGCATTTTTTGTTTTCAACATGATTACTTTCAGTTATTTATGGATATTCTTACCAAATTAGAAAATTATAAAAACTGATAGCAATACACTTTTAAAAAATAGTGTTAACATGGCAGAGATGATTAGCATGGATTGCATAGAAGAATATATATTCGTATGCGAGAAATACAGTTTCCATTTATCCACTCATATTCTTGTGTGAGTGCCTTTCTGTTAACCATCTGAACTTGATTATTTCTTTAAAATCCAGGGTCCCAATCCGTTTGTTGCTCTTCCATGCGCGTTGTGTAGCATACAATGGTATCGCCTGCTTGTGGCACAACTTTGGTATCCTTGAAACATAAACCACACTCCACATCCTTTTTTATGGAATCCACTTCGTTTTTCAAATGCCGCATAGATTCTAAATGACCTAAAACATTTATTTTTATTCAATTTTTCTTTTTGTAACAAAAAGATCTGCCACTTACCCTCGTATAGAATCTCGTCATCACGTATTAAGCGGAATTTATGTGCCTTCTTCAGTACACCCTTAGTACAACGACAACCTGCGACAGGCACTTCTTTACGTCCCTCGTTGATGAAGAATTGCTGCAGGACATTCGCCTCGCCTACAACCTCTTCCACTTCCAACGCTGGAAGTTTGCTGCTAATTTCTTTTTTAAGATCATCAATAAGACGATAAATGACATCGTAACAACGTATTGTGACATCTTTGGGTGCATTCTTTGGAGCAGATACCGAAAATCCATAGACTATAGCATGAAATGCTTTTGCCAATTCAATATCTCCTTCAGAGACATTTCCCACACCATAGTGCACAACGTCGAGCCTACAACGTTCATTGCTAGTATAGGTATCGAAGACATCGAGTAGAGCCTCCACAGATCCGTGCACGTCACCCTTGACTACAATACTAACGCGGGGAACGCCATCATGCTCGACAGTTTCTTTTTCGCGCGGTCCATAACGCATACGAAATCTGCCGGCCAATCGACGCGCATCACGCTCCGCACGATATTTGGCCAAATGTTCCTCCTCTTTTTTACGAATTTCGTCAATAGCCTCTCCAGCTTTATGGTGTTTGGCTTCATGTTCACGCCAACGCAACACAGAATGCGCCTTTTTCTATACCATAAATCGAAAAGTCAGACAAAATTTTTTGTAATGAAATTCAGGAACGCACCTCGGTTTCCACTTCAAGTATAATATCACCAGCTAGCGGCAGCTCGCGCCAACCCAATATTTCGACTGGCGTACCAGGTGGTGCTTGCGTTATTGGCTTGCCATTATGATCGAAGAGACCTCGCACTTTGGCATGAGCCAAGCCACTCACAAGTACTGCACCTTTTCGTAGAGCGCCGCGTGTAACAATCGCAGTGGAGAGCTTTCTTAAAAGAAAATTGTCACAACAAATATCGGAGTAAATAAGCCGGGAATTGTAGAGGAAACTTACCCTCTATGTGGATCTGTCTTAGATTCTACAACCACACCTTCAATTAATCCAGCAAGATCAGACTTGAGACCCATAATGGTCGCCTGCGTACTCACAGCCTCCGTTAAAAGTTCTAAGTTTATACCTTTCAAAGCTGAAATTGGTATGGCTTGTATATCACCACCTTGATCCTCGAGCACCAAACCCATTTGCATTAAATCACGTTTGGTTTTTTCCTAAAATCAAAGAAAAAAAATTTCAAAATTATGTCATATTGCTTATTTAATTTAGCAGCAAACCAAGCTACTAAAATTCTTTAATACTCACAATGTCTGCTTCGGGTTTATCGATTTTATTAATGGCCACAATAATGGGTACTGTTAGTGAAACAAAAAATATTTGGTTTTCATTTACATTTCACCTTTAAAAACAAAAGCAAATCTTACCATTCTCATTCAATGCTAGTTGAATAACTTCTCGTGTTTGCGCCATAACACCATCCTCGGCAGCCACCACCAGCACAATTATATCCGTGACGTGTGCTCCACGTGCACGCATTGCACGAAACGCTGCATGACCGGGTGTGTCGAGAAACGTTACCTGCTCCCCATTACTAAGTTTCACTGTGAAAGCACCAATATGTTGTGTTATACCACCGGCTTCACCAGCAGCCACGGCAGCTCCACGTAATGAATCCAAAAGTGTTGTTTTGCCATGATCGACATGTCCCATAACAGTTACTACTGGTGGACGTGGTTTCAGAAGTTCCGGTGAAGCTGGTGGTCGCGGAGACACATCATGATGTTTACCCAATTCGGTTGAGTCTTCCACCTCTACATCTGGTGCCGAAACGATGCGTGTCTTCGCCCCACATTTATTAACGATTTCTTGTATGATTTTGAGATCGTCCAGACGTGCTTCTGCTTCTATATCTTCAGCACCCTTCACGTATAACATTACCTCTTGCACATCCTCTGCAATAAGCAAGTGATTTCAATGGAATACAAATAAAATATGAAATTTTTCGCAATTACCTAACGGGCGTTGCAAACAATCTGCCAGTTCTTGAACGGAAATGTGACGCCAAATATCCACTACACCTTCTAATTTTGCTCCACTTTTCTTCTTTTTCGGCGAGTACTCTATTATGCGATCGGATTTCTAAACCCAATAATAGTTAAATTAGTAATGAAACTATCAAATAAAAAGTTACCAACCTTCTCTTCTCCGGTTTTTCGACGTTTGCACAACACATCGCAAGTGTAAACACTCCTTCGAGTCACATTGTGTATGCTTGTCTTTGTTACGGCTTTGGTTCTTAAACTAATTGGAAGTTGTCGCGCAACTGCCAATCTGAAATCCCTCGTGCTGCACAAGTGGCTGCGCGCTACTGTACTGTAATAGGAAGTTATCAAAGTAATTGAAAGAAAGCAGTATGCATATAAAACGAATTATACATAATGAAACAATTTTCTTAATTTTTGTATATATAATCATTTCCATTAAATACAATTTCTTACCGCACAAATGAACGAAAAAACATTTTACGTAAAGGCCAGGCAGGCTGTCAAAATCCCGGTATCGTTTTTTTTTTTTCCTTTTTCGTTTGTTTATCAAATCAGCTGTTTGGTATGTTGCCATGTTATAAAAATGTATATTCTCAATCTTCTTTAATGCTTGTGGAATGCAGTGGAATTCTTCTAAAACTTATATTTCTTAAAAATATGGAATTTTCAAACAATATGTTTAGCAATATTTGACATATTTGCCTCATGCTATGATCAACGTCTCATTTATTGAAAATGTTACGTGAAAAAATTTTCGAAACAAAACTTTGCTGTTTAGATTAAATTCATCGATCGAGTCATCGATTACACAAAACCGAAGCCGGTTAAAAACAGTCAGGTTGGCTTAATCAATTACAGGCAGAATATCAAACCGTAATAACACTATAATGAGGTATCAATTACTCTCTTGTAACAATGTTTAATATTCAACTTGATAGCTTTGTTGTATCATTCACTTCTTAACTTTATTTACAAGAGAGCGGAGTTAAAACAGAGTGGACCGGGAAATTGCAATTCGAAGACAGTTTTTGGCATCTTTTACTGAGCAATGCTCAAATTCATTTGCATTTTAATATAGATAGGCTTATACCTATATATTTTTGGTTTCTCATGTTTCCCGGATTTTGCTGGTCGATCTGAAATGGAATTCAATTTATTATTATTATTTCATTTAATTTCTAAATGCAAAAAATACATGTATATACTACACTGAATAAACTGAACATATACTGAACGCTTCTGTTGTTAACTACACTAATCAACCCTGGGCGACATCTACTGCAGCTTTATCTGAAAATTTTCTTCTCCGCCATCTGTACGTGAATTATAGCTGGTACTCGCAAAAAAAGGTTTGGATCATTGCTACACATGTTTTCCGCTTAATTTGTGCCGAACTTAACAACATCAACAACAATAGAAATTGACGAGAGAAATGCCGCTAAATTCGTTATGCGAAAAATTGCCTTCAAGAAAAGTGGGTAAATATTGATGTTGGTTGCTTGTTTTTATAAATTATTAAATAGAGAATTAAAATTGCTGCAAATGTAAATGAATCTAGCTTTTGTCAGTGTAAGAATGTCATCAGCACGCATAAAACTCGGATTTTAGCAAATCTTACTGTTATCACTTATAGACGCCGGAGTTACAAGTTTGGAAAAAGTATGAAATGAATTTGAATTTGTTTATGTGAAAACGCAAAGCTACCCACTTCCCCTGAGGTTGAAGATTTTCGACAGGTAAGTTTAACTTTTGTTCATTTACCTGTTAATGTATTTGTTGTTTGTATGTATTTCGTTATATTTACTATTCAAAATATGCTTTATGACCTACTGCTTCTATTATCTGTAACAGTCCTGATTTTTTAAAAACATGTTCTTTTGCTCGTTAATTGCGCATTTGCGCGAAACAAAAAATAACAAAATTGTCTGCGCTGCGTCAAGCAGTATTGGTGTTGGTTACTGCTGCATAATGCCAATTTAAATCCAGTTATATGCTTAAATGAATGTTTCTTGATAAACAGTAGTCAAACGGCGACTAACTCACGAATCAGCCAGCTAGTCAACTTATTCGCCTGTCTGTCGACTTATCAGGAGGCATACTGCCAGCGTTCCAACAAGTTCGACAAGCGTCAGCGTGTCTATTTGAATTATGATGAAGCGCGCAAATATTCCAGATGCAAATATTTGCAGCAAAACTGACTGTACACACAAACACATACATATGAATACATATGATTGTTGAAGCAAGCACTTGCAGGAGCTATCGCTGTGAGAATCCACCAACAGGCAGACTTATGTGAGTGCATACCTATATTTACATATGCATACATATATCAAATGCGGATTACAACAGTTTCAGATCCAGTCAGTCTGCTCATGACTGCAAAGCATGTGGAGCCTAAAGCCTTTTAACTGAAGTTACTTCGGCACATGCATGCCCAAACAGCCTGATTAGGCTGTGAGCGGAACTTTGTGTATGTTAATATCATATATATTTGTATACACGAATGCAGCTTGCCTCATAACTGAAATAGGTTGTATATCTAGTATGAGATGAGCAGATGTATGGATATGTCCAAGGGTATGCACTATACCCAAAGTGGGCGCTGAATGACTTTCATGTCAACGGAAGCTGAAGACACTCAACGACACGCGTGGTATATATGTAAGTATGTATGTACATATGTATGTAAGTATACAAGTGCTAAGAAGAAAATTATACCACACAGTTAATCGGAATATCAGTTGTACAACAAAGGAGATTCCTCTGTTTAGTAAGCATAACTCCACGCTCCATGTCTAGCATATCTGTTCAAGTAAAATACTCTATATATACCTATGTGCATACACTCATATGTATATACCATATAAAATATATACATATATATACAAATGATATGCCTTTGTTTTATATGCTCTTTTCTGAAACCAGTCACTTAACCAGTACATTATATAACAGTTCTCCCACTTTTCACTGCTGTGTGCTATATGTGCATGTACAGCACTAACTCTTTGTATTGTTATATTGCTTTTGCTAAAACTCTCAATCTCATCCGCTTCCCGTGGATTGGATGGATTCCCGTGGATTGGATGGATTCCCGTGGATGGCAATTTAGACAGGATCATAATTTAGGCCTAAACGAGAAAAATGCGTGATGCAAAGCTTTTAAGAAAGCCCTAGGAACAAAGTCGTTATAACATTGTTCAAATATTTTTAATGTTTACTAACAATTCGAAAAAAATAGATTTGGCTAAGACCACCCTGTATTATGTAAATCGAACATTCTCACTAGCGTCGGTAGCGCCTAATTTATAGCTTAGTTGCGAATTCCTTTTACACACCAACAAATTTAAGATGGCGCATGACATTCTACACCCACAAAAAGTCTGCTCACTACCTCACCGGCAAGAGTATTTCACCGAACCGCCGTTTCCCGACGCACAGCCTGCTTGGTTGCAGGCACAGCTATTTGAGCATTCTTTACAGTTATTTGCATTTCATGCAGCTTCTCCAACACACGTAAATTTGGAGCTCCACTTAGGGCGACGAGCGGCACGTCAGCATGGAAACTCAAACAGCGCACAAATTCGCGGAAGTGCACCGAAACTTTACAATTTATCTAGGAAAATGTAATTAGGATGCATTGGCTGCTTGAAAGCAACACTCCACTGCTCATTGCATTACCATCACCCTTTCGGTCACCTAAGGCTGGCAACTGGTAGATTTTGGTTTGGCTCTGTTGGATGGAGCGGCGTGCGGTGTGACGCGGCAATTGCGATTTAATTTAATTCAATTTTCAATCTCAACAAATGCGGCGCCGACAACATCAATTTCAAATGTAGCAAATGTAGCCGCGCTCTTGCCCGGCAGAAGGCTACACGCCGAGTGAAACATACAAATGGGTGGACGATAAGGCAGATGTGCAAATGTAGAAACCCACAAATACATATGTGTATAAAGTAAATGTGTCGCTGAAACGACTTTTGTTGCGAAGGTAGAATGATTTTGCGTCTGCTTTTATGGCTTTTGCTCTTCCATACACGTGGGTATGTATGTATGTATCATCCAAAATGCACTTACAATGGCGAAAGCCGAAATTAAAGAGACATTTGTGTGCGCATGCATGTGCAATTCACAACTACATACATGTATGTGCATGCATGTGTAAAATAATGAATGAACGAGATACGGGTAATGTCTGACTGCCTCCTGCCCGACGCTGTCTACTGTCTACTGTCGTGCGTACAGCAATAAAAGCAGTAAATCGCCTCGGCAGTCAGCATGCAACCGGAGCAGCAATGCGCGCGTCGTCCCAGCAAGTCAGAGCGAGTGAGAGCAGATGCGAGCATGAAATCAGTTAGGCACACGCACTCATACAGCCACAGACGCGTACAGCCACACGTAAGTGCAATGGGCTAAGAGGCACATGAGGAGCAGAGATAGCAAGCAGCAGGCAGCTGGCAGCAGAAAGTAAGTGGTGACGACAGCACAACGAGGCGGAGCAAAGTAAACAAACATGGCCGAAAATGTTTGTAGCTCTTGTTGATCAACAGACAGAGATGCCGCGTATACACAAGCGCACAAGTACGTGTATCTCAAAGTGAGCTGGAAAGCGTGTGTGTGTATGTGGATTGTGTGATAGTTTGATAGCATCCGTAATAGCAATAGCGTTTGAGGCAGCCTGAGTCACATTTCGTTTGAGTTTCGCCACCATGATTTTCATTGGCATTGCAACTGAACGCACTTTGTCTACACATCTGCCACTTCCCGCTTTTGCGCTCAGCGTGCATTTGGCACCTGAAGGCAATGATTTTTTTTAATGAAGTAAATAACTTCCAATTGAGATACAATTATAAAATACGTAAAGGTTGTTAACGCGTTCGGGCGAAGCCTTTACCAGCCAGAAAAACTATAAGGACAAAGCGACAAGTTTTGTTTTTGGAATTTCTTATTCAATTATTGTTTATTTTTATTTTTTGCCTTATTGACAGTAGTTTACGAATACTTATCACTGTCATGTAGCATAATTTAATTGCATATTTACATATGTGGAATCCCTAAAGTTTCACCTCTTAAAAAAAAATTGAGATTTAATGCACTTGCTTTTTTTTCTGAACAATAAACTGAATCTTTTTGCATTATGGCTAAAATGGAAAAAGGGGGTGGAAAGTTTCTGATCCGGTTATGGATCTACTTGTGCTTAAAAATAATTGCAATCGTTTATATATATATATAAAAACTGCCAATGCTACAGAACGAATAATTTAATGGACTAAAAACAGTTTTGAATTTTTATCTTACCAAAATATACAAATAAACGTCGTCAAATCAAAGAAAAGAAATTACAATTTAAATATTTTTGATACGAGGTTAATATCTTTTGTAGAGAAAAGCTATTTCGACAAAATCTTTATGTGGCTATTTAATTAATTGTTTGCAGAAAGTTGAGAAAAGTAGGGTAATAGCAAGTATTTTTCGTTATTATGTAGTGCTAAAGCGTTAGTCTCAATTTTGAGAAACTTCGTTGTAAAAATAATAGGTTGTCGAGTAATGAAATCCTTCAAATAAACTGACATAGAACTTTACAGGGGTTTATAACTACGTTCATATCAAAATTGTGAAATTTAATATCCAAGCTGACAGACATCTTCAAATAATGCGTAGAAAATATTTATAATGCGTAAATTTTTTTTCAAGTCCACAACCCTTACCGGGTGTCTTTTTTAATATAATGTTTAATTATAAAACTAAAAATAATAAAATTAATTTCGATTTAATTTAATTTTTTTTTTTTTGAAAATTTATATTAAAGAGAAACGGTCTGTATTTGAAATTATTAAATTATTAAATTCCGAAGAACAAGACTTTTATCCCTTTAGCCTTTTTCCCTTTAACTTTTTAGGAATAAGCCTTTTTGTAAGTTCTGTAAATAGTATTATTTAATTCAAAATAAATTTTGTTAATTTTTTTAACTTTTGACGCCCTTAGCACTATGATTTTTCTTTCGAGGCATTTTTTTCAAAACTTTCATACATTTTTAACTCCGTTCATTTGATAATGCTTTCATTATAGTGTCAATATTATGGTTTTTCCATGAAATTTGTTTTAGAGTTATAAGGATGTATAAGAAAATGTCTTGAAAAGGCTTCTCCCATTAATGGCTGGTACTTTAAGTCAAGATCATTATAAGGAAGCATGGTGTCTATTTGAACCTGCGGATTGGAATACTTATATTTGTATATGTTTATCCATTATATATTTTTGTATATTATATATGTTTATCTATAGCTATACAGAAAATCTTTATTAAATAGTAAATAATACCCTAGCAGCACTTTATTATTGACGAATTATTAGTTTATTACATTGATTTACTCCAAATACAATAACACAAGAGAACCTAAAACGCGGGTATCGAAAACATAAAATAGTTTGAAAATTATAACTATCTTTAAAATTTGAACCATCTAGATTTGTAAAAAAAAATTATGAAATTTTAAGCTTACTAGCTTAAAAGAACAGATTGGAAAATAAGTGCATTAAGACAATATATGACAAGCAAATACAGCACAAATTTAGTCATATAAAATTATTAAATAAGAAGTTCAGAAAACAATGTATGAAATTTCAGACCCCTACGACTTCACGTATATTATTCCTTATTAGTAATATATTTATTGATCGGAGCACAATGCACAATGTAAAATATAAGGGTTTGGCATATTTGTGGCAGTGGTGTTATGTTATAAACATTTCTAACCTATATAATTTAGTTAATTGGTAAACGGGATAGACACTACGTCACCATCACTTTCTATTGCAAATAGTTTCGATTCGAACATACTATTTCTTGAGATGAATTTCCATCTCATATTATGAACATGAACATGACATGACGACTTGAGACGAATTGACAAAATCTCAACTTATGGGGTAAAATTTTATTAGGAAATTTTTATTTTATATGATAAACATGCGATCTAAATATAAACTCAGAGAAACTATTCTGGCAATAGTTAGAGAATATATGCGTTTGTTGTCATTGGTTTTTTACTTATTTAGATATAATATCGTGTGAGCAAAGTGGTTACGTTTTTGACCATAAATTCGGTTCTATTCATGGGAAAGCAACCAAATTTCTTCAATAAAGTCTCAAAACAAAAATAATAAGCATTTAACACTCTTTAAAAAGCTTTATTTCACACAAAAAGGAATTTCTTAGGATTTTCTGGTGAAATGTTTTTAGATAAGTCCGATATACAAATATATAGGTGTATGTAGAAAGGTTATTTAAGATTAAAATATCTACATTAATATGCATAAAGCAATTTGTATATGTATCTAAGAAGTTGACTTTGATAAAACTATCACAAAGAATTAAAATCTACATTTTTTTACCAACGAATTACTAAAAAAACAGGGTACATTTGAGATTAAATTCTGTTGATAAGTTTTCGTATATAACCATTAATATTGTATTTAAATAAAATTTTGATTACTAAATAAACTACAGTACTGTTAACTTCATTTATTTCCTTAATCAGTGTTGGGAAAATAAAAGACATGGAGAAGTCGGCATATACAGCTACATATGCCAGTAAGTAAGAAAATACAACGGCACTTCAGCATTATGTACCTTTCAGCGTGTTGCAGCATTTTTAATTGGTAGAAAGTTTTTCAATTATTAATTTACAAAGGCACACAACAAGCGAACATACAAAAAAAAACATGGACGCTGTTCACTCCCCGTAATCTGAAAGCTCTTAGTCATATATATATATATATATAACTACATATGTATGTATGTACGCAACGAGGGGTCGACATCTTTTTTAACAGCACTGAGGAGTTAAATTGTCAGATCCGCAAGCGACTGAGCTGCATTGGACCGGGATTGGCGCTTTCTCTTGTATATTATGTATATACGCAGTGAATGGTAGGAATTGATGGCTGAAGTGCGTTGTACTCATTAAGAAAATTTAGTAGGACTGTGCTGCACGCCTGTTGAAAGTAATTCACGTATGCATGCATGCAACTGGCACTTAAGTGCTTACGACACGCAAGTTTGATGATTGCCTGGCTGATTGCCGTTAGTGTGTGCAAGCAGTTTGCTAGTTAGCGTTCATCATTAGTGTTTTGTGTAGTTAGTAGTCTAAGCTTTGCGCCATTGCTCAACGTTGGTTACAGCCGTAGTCGCAGTCACAGATTTTGATGGCAACACTAGCGTCAATAGTTTAATTTGCACTAATGTATGGACATACAGGCTCTTTGCGTTTACGCTTACTTAGTAATTTAACGGGGAAAAAACTTGAAACTATAAAATTAGCGGATGGTTTTATATAAATAAAGTAATTACAGACATAACTTGTAAATCTCCGACAACCGAAGTCATTGCTTTGATCCATTCGCAACTAAATGTATGCTTTTTTCAAAGAAGGTTGAGATAATACTTCTGTGTTTCACTATACAAAATTTAGTATATATTAAGTATATCATTTGATTTAGAATTTCTATATTTATGAAGTTTAAGCCTAAAAAAGAATCGTACATACTATGCGATATCATAAAATATATAAGCCTCAAGCAGCAATAATAATCCTCACCCTTCACGAAAACGACAAGAGCAAAGTAAAAAGCGCTTTAGATATTATCCAGTCATTCAGTGGCCTTATAATTGATAAACATTAAAAGTAATTTTATTTTGCTAGTATTCTACGAAGGATAAGGACGTAATGTCGTGATGTGGCATTGTGATAGGCCGAACAAGCTGCTCTGAATTATTTCAAATTTAGCTGACGTGCTCGACAAAGATTAATCTTACATAGAGAACAACTCCAAGGTTCCTTAATTCATTTTCTTAGGAGAGCTCTACATTTAAAATAAAATAAAGGGCTTTAAGCCATTGACAACAACAACGGACAAGCATGGTATTTTAATGATGACCTTGAAATCGTCAGCATAAAGCAATACTTATTTTTTAATAATAATGTTGCATTATTTAATTATTTTAAATATTTAATTATTTACTTATTTTAAAATAATTTTTTGCAATTGTGAATGTTAAAGTTTTCTAACCAAACTCTGCCTTCATCCAACTCGCTCACTGAATTTGATAGTATCTGATGCTTGAGTTAACCTAAAAGAACATTTATGCAAGTATTACTCAATTATATGCAAAGATAACGACTTTCAGAGTTTCCGAAAAAAAAAATATTTTAATCGGAGAGGAAATAATGAAAGATTTAGAGAATTCATCAACTTATAGAATGGCGGTATTGCAATAATAAAGATGATTACAATTCCATATCATTAGTTGTGTTAATTTTAACACCATTAAATTGATCACTCTTAGGTATTGCTCATTTCGGGAATTATATACTGGCAAACAAATATTATATGAAATGTTTTTGAGACCAAGAACCAAGCGACATTAGATCATTTTATCGCATTCGACAGGAGTACTAGGACTATAACATCTTCCAATAAATTTGTTAACAAGTCAGTAATGTTTCTCATGAAAAAACTTTGTTCTAAAGTTTTACTTCAATTTCAATATTGGCTACTAACCGGAGGTTTCCTTGCAAATTTAATATGGAAATCTGCTACTGCGGGGAATCTTACTTAGCGTTAGTCCAAAATGGCGGACTTCAATTGTCACTCAACATGTAGAAATCTAATGGCCTTTTGTGTAAGTTGCGCTATGTTTGCAAATGAATAGCAAAAACTAGAAACAAAATAAAGTAAAAAATCAGCGGCAGCAAAGATTTACTATTTTATGATGGACGAAGCTTGCTGGGCTCTTTGATGTTCCGGCAATTGCAGATACATACACTTGAAAAATCATAACCTGCAAGTGGTCGGCAAAAAAGAAGAAAAACATTACATGGCGTTGCAACAACAATCGCAGTGGCTGCCACGACAATCTGCAACTCGTCAGTCCAAGCTAACATCCTAATTCAATGAAACCCAATACAATTGAAGCTATGTCCCATTTTGATGCACAGGTGAAGAAGTGTCCCTGCCACCTACCGCATTGTGCCGCACACCTATGTCTATATTATATACATATATATAAGTGTTTGATAGTCTGGTCGGCCGCTTGCCGGCTTTTGTTGCCAGCACTTGTGCACTACAAAACACAGGTAATCATCACCGTTGTCTTGAGAGTTCGGCAATGAAAACAAAATATTGACATAAGCGGCGAACATGCAAAGCGACTGCGACGGCGGCTGCGGCGGACAGTGCGGACAGAGCGGACAGCTTGGAAAGTCACAGTATCGCCGGCGATGGTGGTGGAGGAAACACCAACTATTCAAATTCCATATGGAAATGGACACGTTCATGTGCAGCTGTTCGGTCAATGCGCGTATGCATGTATGTGTATGTGACTTGAAGTCGTGAATATTACTTTGGTAGTTGTTGGTGGAATAACTTGAAGCGGCTGGAGCGGCAGGTAATGTTTCAGTTGGAATCACTGTTTACACACATTAGAGTATCCGTGCTGGTGTTGGCACTGACAGCGGCATCGGTATAGCCAACATCCGTCGTTTAGTAGTTGTTTGCATATTGTTATTGTTGTTTTTACTTTAAGACATACAAGTGGTAAAATTCACCTGTGAAAATTTTAAATTGGAAAATGTGCCCAGCCACTTAAATAAAAAGTAAGAACACACATATTTATATTTTATGCATATATAGGCATTAGTGTAAATACAAATGCATGCATGCACTTGTATGCATACCTAAATATATGTATATACCTCGTGTTTATAGGTCTAATAATGTACAATGCCTGCCATTGGTTTTTGTAAATTTTGTTTTCTTTTTCCTTGCTTAAGTGCATGTATTGCTTTAAGTATACACACAAAGTGTAGGTGAGAGGAGAGAGGAGTGGGGAGGGGAAGCACGTTGCCATAGTCGTCGGCTAAATGCAACGTGCCAAATTCTTTTGGCGTCAATGAAAAGTGATTTGAAGATGTCGAGCTTGAGACCACACACCACGCTTATATTTCTTTTTGTTACCAGAAAAGTACAACGAAATGTTTTTTGATCAATTAGGAAGGAAATGTTGCCTTTGTTATAACTTGGCTCGTTGCCGAACAAGTAATTTATTTTCATTATTGTTGTTTCAACTGATGGTTAAAATGTACTCATGTTTAAAGTTTAACTGTTTTAGCCTCAAGTTGGCCAGCGTAATGTTTAAATACTAAATTTGATGGTATATGAAGAGAGAGTTTCGCACTTAAACTCTCTTAAGACTAATAAATGAATGCCCAAGGATAGGAAATTGTATCAAATAGTCTGGTTTCACAAAATTCCTCCCTCGTTTTATTCAATATCTTCTTATTCTTTATGATTTACATTACAGCTGTTATAACCCAATATATTACTTTAATCAATTTTCCTTGTGGTCAAATCATTCTGCACTATGTTCAAATTATAAGACCTTCCTATTTCTCTTACCATCAAATCGTACCACACAGTTTGTATCAATTTCGATGACATTTTCTTGTTGTTGTAGTAGTAGAAGGTAAAGAAATTCTCAAAATGGTTTTTGGGAAACATTCTGAATTCTTTGTGCCTGCTCATATAGCTGATCTATATATATATATATATATGTATATATTTAATTGGCGCTTACATCTCGCTTCTGCTTCTATTTGAGATCTACGTGTTGATGACATAAAGCAAAAGGAGGAAAATACGTCCGGAGGTCTGTTATTGCCTTTCGGGACCACTATTAAAAAATATAAATTTATAAAATACATCCCTGGTGTAAGGTCGATATTAAGTTCTGCATAGCAGAAGAGTAAACCTCACTACTTTATAGTGAGTGCGGTGTAATTTTTCATATTATCTTCTTAAAGTACCAAAGTCACTCGCTTTATCTTGTTATTCAATCCAGAGAAGGCGAATTAATATCATGGTTTCTTAGTATGATGAAGCGATGTCAACAAACACGTTAGGCTTCTCACAAAAACTGAATAACGGACAAATTAATTCTAAGGAATGGGGAAGCGTTTATTGCTATCCAATTACTATCCATACTTCCAATTCTCTACAATTGTCCTGCATGCTGTGTTATTGCCATCCATATAATGAAACCTAGCTGCATCGTTTTCGATTCATGTGGGTTCATTGGTATCCCCATTTAGAGAAATGTCTGCATTTCAAAGACATTTTTAATAATATTTCTAGACACCTTTCTCAGCTAATAAACTATCCCTTCAAGATCTTCAAACTCTTCAACATTGTTAATATTGAATAAAATAATATATATATATGTATACATATATATATTCAAAGTATATTATTGAATAAATTTGAAGCATTTAATAGTTTATTGTCCAAATTTTCTTGTGATATGGAACATATAACTTAAAAAAGTTCAGGCTGAAAATTTTACTAATAATTGAATGAAATTTTGCATTTAAAAGCGTTGCTATTGATATCATCAACACCTCGCGCCTGTTTACTTCCGTATATTTAGCTGTGAATGCATCTGCACTCCTCCTAATTCTATGCAAAGTGACCTAATTACGTTTTTATTCATAACGCTAGTGCTAATAATTAGAATGACAATAGTTGCGCTCGACGCTTATTCGTCAGCTCGCGCATTCTTAATTAAAGTGCTTTACTGGCACATTTTCGCTATTATGGAAAATTATTGTTATTTTTATTATGTACACACACTCCAGTAAAGCAACAATAATAAGAAAAAAAAAACAAGAAAATAAACAAAAAGGCCGGCAGGTCCTTCGAATTGGCGGCCACGTTCACAACAACCCTCTGGTTGAAACGAAGCTCAAGAGGCAGCGCTCGCTTTTGTCAATTGGCGCAGCAGTTTTATGCTATAAAATATTGCCTGGCTTAAGTGTTTAGTATGTGGTGTGTGTGGTGTGTGTGTTATATTTTATTTTGTGCGTTTAATTTTCGCATTTCCGCACATTCCCCCCACTCGCTTTCTTTTCCGCATAAAAGTTTATGGGTTTGTTTCATTTTTTGATTGACTGGCGCTTTTATTCTCGTCATCGGCGCGCACAAACAATTTATCTCAATGGCACTTGAGCGACAAACGTTTGCACAAACAGTCCAGCCCAGCTGAAGCAGTCGCGCTTAAAGGTGCTTTAGAAGCATTACACACCCTCGGTTGGCGGTGGGTTGGTAGGTTGGTGGCCTGTGGCCTGTGGCAGGAGGCACCACCATTGCCGCTGCTATTATTAGTTATAGTGTCGACAAAAATGCTGTCACTATGCTGGGTAATATGTGTCGCTTGCGGTTTGGCAGTGTAATCACAATATTTTGCTATTTTGTATTTATAAACAATCGCATATTGTTAGTTTCCGCCGTTTGAGCTTCAGCCTCTTTAATACTCGTACAAAGTATGTAGCAAGTATTACATTTACTGTATTGTATTTTGCCGTTCTTGTGATGTCAAGCATCGTCGCTACTGGCACTTGATCGAGTACCAGAGGGGCATACGAGATTACTCTTGTACTCGATGTACTCTTTGTGTATGATGAATATATGTACATATTCCTCTTTTTTTTTGGTCAGTAGACACACTTTGCTTTCATTTTTTTTCACAATTGATGCGAATAATTGCATTTGACACCTTCGATTATTTGGTTAGGCAAGTAGTGAGTAGTTTTGTTACTGACAGTTTGTCATTCAGCAGTGACATAGGGTTATTTGCTTTAAAACTTATATTTAATATATGTATTTAACCGTTACATTTTGCAGAGGAAATTCTTTGAAGTAGTTTGCGAAAAACATTGAAGATTCGCGCAAATTACGGAATTAGCGTTATTGTATATTCTTGTTAAAATAAGTGTTATCATAAAATGCTAATTATAACATTAATATATACATACAATAATACATAAATACAGTAAATACATACATATATCCATAAATTAATTATTTGACATCTGGAGAAGGACATTGTGATCTTTAATATTTATATGATTTTACGAATTGTAAGGAAAGTTTACTTGTTTTATGTTTTTGTTCACAGATTTTCAGTAGACATAGACATAGATAATATTTTATATTGAGATTTAAGATTTTCTGAAAAACATTTAAGAAGGTTGAAAAGATCGAAGACGGACCAAAAAATGAATTTGTTTGCTTAATCATTTACATATACGAGTACTTATGAAAACATCTTATCCGACATTCGTGTTATGCAAACTTAATTATATATTGAGTCACAAAACAAATAATCCGTGGCAATACCTTATGTGTAAATATAGTTATTACTTCCCTACTTGCCTTATGTGACATCGATGATTAGGAAAAGTTATATATCGAAAACTCATTAAAGTGCAAATAAGTTGATGATCTTATATCTTACAATCTCTTTTATTTTGAGATTTTTTTTTTGCCTCAATCTAAAAATGCTGATTATATACAAAAACTCATCACACGAGGAAATTGTCTCAATTTTAGAATCTGCTTAAAATTTTTTTTACAGTAACATAGTAATATTTATTAAGTGGGTACGTTATGAAATAAAATATAATAATAATTCAAAAATAAATAATAATACTTTTTCACGCCATTTCCGAAATACATACATAATTTTTGTAATTTGTGTGATAGGCCGATTTTTGTTAGCTAGTAACAAAATCATGCGCATTTCCGATACAATTTCGGTGAAGGTGTTGAAAAATACTGTTTTTTTTTTGTGTCACAAAGATTGCTTTAATGGTTTTCTTAATTTTTTTAATTCACTGTTTTGTTTTTTACTTTATTTCGATTTATATTAGTGCCTGTTTCTCTACAATTTGTCTGTTATGAATAGCGCATTCAAATCGTCGATTTTTAAATATATGTGACAAGTATTGTGCTAGCTCTTAACGGATGTTGAATTTTTATCAAATTAGAAATATATTCGGAGTTTCAATATTGTCTGCTCGTTGATTACTGCTATTAGAATAAAATAATTTCCTACAGCTTTCTACTTTTTGTATAAATGTTTTGTTCGGCCATCGCATTCTCAACGCACTTGGCTATGTTGGCCACTATTAACTTGCAAACTTAATCATAAACTCTAACGAAGCCAAGAAGCAAGTAAATAAATGGAACTCGCTAGTTTAAATGTTCTCAGGTAACCACGTAAAATTTTTTGTGTATTTTTCATATTATGTGCCTTTGAATTAGAAATACTAACCTAATACTTACCAACATAAGTGCGAGGACTCGAGAACATGTTTGTGCAAACCAAGAGGTTCTATAATTAGCTCTGATTGATATTTGTACGATATCACACTAAAAAACAATTATATTTGTACGAATGTACATCGATCAAATATTATGTTTGTGAAATCATCTAATACAAAGAAATGAAAGTATAAAAAATATAAAAAAAATCAACAAAACTCAACAAAAAGTAAGTGTGAAATCATTCCATTCCCGCTGTGATTTGCCTGCAAATGTGACGGAGTGATGCCGAATTTTGATTTTAATTTGTTTTCCTTTTGCATTAAGTGTGATTGTTTGAGCACAGCGAGTGTACACAACAACGTCATAGCCACCAAAAGGCAGTCCTATCCATACACCTAAGTACATATACGTGATGGCGAATATATTTGCTTGGACGTCAGTCCAGCCGAAGAGTGCACTACACTTACACGTTGAACAGAGGCTGTCATGACCGGTAGATGCCGTACAAGCCAATATTCTGCCATGGCAGCTGTGCTTCTACCAAACGCCTCGACATTTACATACACATTTATATACATATGGCAGGCTAGATGCACACACATATATGTATGGGTATGTATGAAAGCTTGCCTCTTCGTACATACATATGCATGTGTGTGTATTGCGTGTGCATGGGTGGTATGTAAAGCTAGCCTGATTTTGTGTGCTCTTTACAGTTTAATCAAATAATTGCACATGTGCTAACTGTAAACATATTTGTTCGATCCACTTCGCAATTCCGGCTAGGATAGCACCGGGCCACAACACTACGTGCGCCACTATTGCGAGGAGAAGTGCGAAAAATGTTGTATATTTGTAGGCGATTATAGCATGGGCAGCCCACAAAAATCAGCAGGAGAAGCGGTCGCAAACGATTGTAAGCGCACACAACTTATTACTCCACCTCATGAAGCTCAGTATACACTGTATGCAAATCGTACGTTGTTGAAGCGTCTGCATACTCGTTTCAAAATCTGAAAATCTAGCAGGCAAAGTCAACCGAGAGTAAAGCAATGTAAAGCGAAGTAAAACGAAGTAAAACGACTTTTCCGCTAACGTTAACGTCAACGTCAATTGGCATGCCAAAAACGGCGGCGAAATCGAAAGGCGAGGAAGCGGAGTGTGACCATTTCAAAAATGTGTTGTTGTTGTTGGCACCCATAATACAACAAAGACAAAAACTCACTTGAAGACTCCCTTTGACGACCCTATGAATACATGTACGCTAGTAATTACGTATACACGTATGTACGCTATAGTTGGTGCTTCGCTGTTGGCAGTTGACAGTCGTCGATTGATGGTTGCTGGTTGCTGGTTGACAGCAGTCAGTCAGCAGGAATATTTGCGAATGCAAACGAAACAGGAGAAAGTTCAAATAGACAAACACAAATGAGCGAATAAACAGTGATGGAGCACGGCACAGCTCAGCTTCGGCTAAGTAATGCATGACACGCTCTGCCTTGCTTGCATGCCATCCCACATTATGCACCGCCCCTTTCAAGCGGAGCCAGCGTGCGTGCATGCGTGCGTTGTGCCAACTCAATGTTAGGTGAGTAAACAGCACGCCAACATTTATGGATGCGGGGCGTTGGGATCCCACCCATGAAAAGGGGTATTGTGCAGCGGAAGTACTAGATGAAATTAAAAGAAATCGCCGTGAAGTCCAAAAGGCAGTTAAAAGGACTGCTAATACAGACTATTTGGTTGAAGGTTAAAATTTTATTACAAAATGTGCATATGTAGGTATAAGTTGTTTCAAAAAAAACGTCGAAATATTTATCAGATTTCCTAATTTTCTAAGGGCTATAGTTTTTGAAATTGTGTAACTATTTGTAGTATTATAAATATTGTGCGACTTTATTGGGATTATTGTGTTTAAGTTTTGAGGTGAAGCTTGTTTAGTAAAGACAATCGAGTGCAACCAAATTGTGTCACAAATAAAATTTCATTTTCATGCCCACATTTGACTCAACAGGTTCTACTAATTTATGTATTAAATATAATTATGGTTTAAAACAAAGAAGTTAGAAGGTTACTACTATTCTGAAAATATAAAGTAAATATAATAACATTAAGAATATTAAGAAGTTGGTATCAAATTAAAAATACTTAAGAGAGCTGATAGTTTAAAATCTTTTTGAGAAGAGTTGCGAGCTCTCTAAAATTATTAATGCAATAAAATTGATTAAAATATTACATAAGAATTATTACACTATGGCTATTAAACTGAAGAGGTTTAAGAAAGCTAACAGATGAAAACATTTTTAAAACAAAACTCTTTAAGCCTGCTCACAATATTGTAAAACTGATAAAGTAAATGAAAAAGTTACAGTCTGATCTTGAAGTTCATTAGGATTAGGATAAGGATTAGGAGAAGGATTTCCACCTGTTTGAAAAATTTATCTCAAACAAATTTATAACCTGAATTAAACGTTTCAATATTAGCGTAATATATATAGAAAAGTTTCAATATTCTCAGCAGTTAATTTATTGTACTTCAAAAATACGAACCAATATATAGATAACGTCTAGAATATTATAAAAGAAACAATGAAGACTATGATACACACAATAACATCAATCGAATGTTAAGAGGTAATACCAATATGATTGGTATTTTGATCAGTAGAAGAGTACTCACGGATCTAATAGCATCTTATGTATGTATAACTAATACCCCAAATGAACCATTATAACAAAATTTTTCGTGTGAGAAATGTGCTTGAAGGTTTGCATTGCCTGCCGAGGGATGACTATTAAAAAAAATATTTTTTTTTATATTATTCGAACACAGTTCGATTCCTGGTTCTACGCTGTCGAATCAAGAGTGAGATAGCTTGACGAAACCAATAAAAAAATTAACCTCAGCAATGAACAAGTTAGTCGATTACGTTAGCACCAAAATCCACCCACCAGGTTTACTTCGCAATGAATATTGCAATAAATAAGCGCCATATCTTGCCGAAACCGGAAACTGGCTGGCGCCGAAGAATTGTAATACAGTGGCCCTCCACAATTCAACTCTAATTATTTGTATTTATTTTGCAAAAATTTACCTATGGAATACTGCCCTTTTATTGAATTCTATAAGCCCAACTTGTATTGTTTTATCTATTACAACTAATATTACATACACTCAAACACTCATTAAGCAGTTTTATTAAATTATTTTAATTGAAAATTTATTTCGATTTTACATAGCAACTGACGCATTCCAGAATCAAAAGTCTTAAATTATATTGAACAAATTTCATTTATTGTAAATATTAATATTTTCTTTTTGAAGCATATTTTAAACTTTTCTTAATAATGTGTACTTATTTGGACACTCAAAAAGTATTCGCTAAAAAAAATTTACATAATTGGAGACTATCTTTAAAGGTTTCCCTTCACATTTGTAAAACATCCAATCAGCTACATTTCTCTTCCAAAAAAGGCAGAAATAAAATGTAAAATAAAATGTTTTCAATAATTTTAAAGTTATAAACAATATGAACTTCCTTAATCATTCTTATAAATTTAACTAATTCACACACACACACTCCATTCAAAAATATGTATATGCAAATCTAAACATAAGCAGATATTAAGCAAGCGAGTATATTTGCAATTATGTATGCATGTATGAATATTTGAAGTACTCCTTACTGTCTTTGCATACTCTGGCAACACCACCCGGCCGAGAGCGAATGCAGCGTAGGACATCAACAGCCAAACAGAAAACAGGAAGGAATGATTTCTTGTGCCAATATTTTTCCAGAGCACACAATTTCGATTTGTCGAGTAGGTACCCGACAAGTGCTGTGCGCCGCACATTCCGGAACGAGTGTGGCCGGCAACCGTTCGAAAGCTGTCTACTAACATACATATAAACTATATACACGATTGCTTGTTTGCTCGTTTTCTCTTCTGCGCACTAATGCTTTCTTCATTCGCTACATGTATGCGTGTGTGTGTGTGTGTGTTATGCATATATTTCGGGGTAATGCATTAACTATGTGCATAAAGTTCGCTTTAGTTTTTTTATTGTCAACTTTCGTTCAGCGTCCTTGATAGCAGCTACTATATACATACATCCATGCATGTATATGAATATACGTGTAATATACATAGTATATATGGATAAACTTTCTAATAAATTTGTGTGCATGACTGCTTACAATCAGACTGACAAATGTTCATATATATTTTCGGTACATATAAAACTAAGTGTATATGTATGCATGTGTACATGAGCACATAGTTCGCCTTCGTTGTACGCCCGACTATGCTTACATTAACAACAATTTCCAATGCAGTTGCGAGCGCACGTCAATGAGACTAATGATTACAACGGCACCATCCTTACTTCATCCACGCTTCGGCTTCTATTGCATTCGTCTATTTGGCATAGGGAGCGAGATTTTGTAGTCACGTCATCGCAAATGTTAGCTCCACACGCCCATTTGACTTTTTGATGCTTTGTGGGCGCTTGTACGAGTATACATTCACACACACTATTTGGGCGGGTAGCGTGAAAACTGGTAACTAAATTGACAGCTCACTAGGAAATATGTGTATATGGAAAGGTATTAAAAAACTCTCATGATATTTTGACAATATGTAATTTGAAATATGCATTACACAAACTAAATAGAGAACGATTGAAGTAATCAGGAAACTTAAACTAACTTTATTCATTTAGAGCATCTATATTTCGACCTTTTTCATTAAAATCTCATTTAATTTATACTCCAACCATGGAGTAGCATTTGTAAAATAAGTTCATTTAAAGCACTTCAGGGATGGAAGTAGGAATTTCCGGAACGTTCTTGTTCGGAACTAATTGGAATATTTATGTTGGTCAGTAACATGTCGTTTATTTTGGTACCTCCGTCTCCAAACTGCTTTCTATCTAATTTCAGGTCTCACAAAAGATAAGATGAGTATCGTTCCCAAATATCTACAACAATCCATCCAAACTTCTTAGAAGTGTTATTACAGGTCTTTGAAATGAAAAACCATCTACTCATTTTCCGTACCCAATTCCTAAAAGGAAGCGATATTAAAACACTAGCCACTTTTACGCTCAGCGATATGCGCCAATCGCTTTAATGGGCTTTTCTCGTGCAACGGTTTCGTTTATCACTGTCGTCATCACTTTGCACCATTCACTTGCAAATCAAGTGAAATGTTTGCAAATAGAATTTGTCTGCGCTTGCTCGAGTGCCGCTATTTGTCTATTTGTCTAACTGTCTGTCTTTCCTACACTTTTTACGAGCATATTTGTGCATGATCAGTACAAAATGTGAACATAACAGCACAAATATGTGCATAGTCACATATAGATGCACATCGCGTTGCATACATCAAGGCGTACAAAATTATAAGCTCACATAAGAGCACAAACACACTCAACGGGGCCATACTAACTGAGACGACGGCAATCTGCCATTTGAACTGCAAATGCAAATGGAACTCGTAAGTGTTTGTAGGTGCATGTGTGTGCGTCTTTGTTTATATAAAATAGTAGATATACATACAACAATATGTGTATAACGTATATGTGTGTGGATATCGGTTTTGGCATTCACATATGATAGTGCGCGCAATTTTAGAGTGTATTTCTGTTTCGACATGAACATTAATTAGCAAAGTGTGGAAAAAATCATTCACTCAATTGGATCACTTTCATCATTCTAGAGGTTCTGTGCACTGTGTTCGTGGCGCTCGATGTTTCAATCTCAAATGCAAACCAATTAAATATATTTCCTTTTATTTTTCACTCTGCACACGAGTTTGTACGCTTGCAAATGAGTAAAATTTTTGTTGTTGTGAACATCGAGTGACAGTGAGTTCAAGAGTTTGCCGTGTAGTTGAAGTTGTATGACACTTGCAGGCAATATTTTTAGCCAATTTCATATGTGGCAGAGGTTGAGTATCGAAAACTTTTTAATTTTGTGTTGTGTTTGCATTACTTTTAGTTTTGTGTACAGTTTTTGAGAGCTTGTTGAGAATGACTCATGCAGTCGCTTCCACTTTTTAATTATTGATGACCTCAAATGTTTTGACTAGGTAGCGGTGTAGCGGTAAATTATGCTTACCTTTTTCTCAATTCAATTCGATCAAGCGTCGCTCAACGCGAGTTGAGTGCGAGTTATTCATGAAAACCACAAAGTGTCGCCGCATAAATATTACTCGCACTTAAAATTCAGCAAAGCACTCAGACGACGTAAGCGTCACTCAACGTGACGGCAGCAATTTGTAAATTTTTTTCTTCCTCAACGCCGCCAATTAGGTAATCTCTTTTAAATGTCACTATTTAAGTGGCAAAGGAAGCGACAGTTGTCATTCATTGATGAAAAATTTGCGGTAATTGTTCGTTCAAAGAGTTATCCGCGTTGTCATTTGAATGGCATCGGCGGCTACTGGGCTTTTGTGAGAAATGGAAATACCGTTCATATTTGTAGCATAGCGGATGCTGCGCCACGTGAGCGCTTTACGAAAACAATTTATATGTATGTTGGTGCTATCTTATGCATTCAAATGTGTATGGTACGTGGTTTGTTTTAGAATCAGCAGAGCGTCAATGCAGACAAGTATTTTCACAGGTGATTCTTTTTACGTTAAAATACATTTCTACACAAAATTTAATATAGCGTTCTTTACTATATTTCTGTGGAACTCATTGATAAGTTCTAATTTCTAATAAACAAGTTGCGATTCTCGCTTTTTACCTTAATTTTGCACCCACGTAACTCTATGAATATATACATATACTTATATACAGAGTCTGGTTATGAATAACTGCTGAAAGTGAAATGACTCAAAAATATATCGCCCGAAACATAGAATTCCGGCCCTCTATAAGTTAAATTTCATGTCACACAAACTAATTGAAAATATACAAACTCATTCATCAATACAGTTACCGAAACGAAACTCAAAATATAAAACACCCTCGATATTACACCATTATATTTAAAAAACTATGAAATTGATATATAAACGCATCTAACACCCCTACACAAAATAAAATAGTGCCCGTTCCTTTAGCTGACTTTATACCATTTGTCTCGGTCAGCTCGAGACATATGTAACTATAATTAGGTGAGAATATATTGCTAAGTTTCAGTTGCTTTAGTTCACTGCTACTATAAATTGAGGACCTCTCGCAGTTCTCTTTTACCACATAGCATTACTGTCGACTTTCATATTAATTTCAATCCATACATTCGGTTAGAATGAGATATAACTGAACAAAATGAAGTGAGATTTTTTACTTATGAACAATTTCACCAAAACCGATTGTTCATTTCATACGCAATATACAAAATTATACATCTAAAACTAACTACTCGCCGAGCATACATAAGAGCACATGAATGCATTCTGAGTCCACTCATTTACTCACTCACAGTTAAGAATAAACTGCAAACTATAGGCCCATTTTGGCCGACAATTTATGTCTTGTCTTCTTTGTATTTACTGTTATTTGTCATATTCCATTGTTGGCCGGATATGTCATTTAATAAATCCCTAAACAATATTTTGCTCATTTGTTGTGCATTTATGCATTCTCCTACATATCGTTGGTAACAGTACGTATGTATATATGTAAGTATGCATGTGTGGACAGTGAATGCGGCACTTTACCGCCCATTAGGGAATCGTGCCGTTTAGATGGCTTTTGTGTTGGCAATTATTTCTGACTCTGCTATTTTTATTCTTACATCTTCGTGTTTCCATCAGGCTCACAACAAAACTGGCAATAGACGCGATCTACTGTCCGGCACTTAAATGATGCTATGTTTGACTATGGAAGATCCCTTTCTATGGTGCGAGCATATAATGTTTTCTTATCTCTTCACTTGTAAGTGGGACACAGTTGCTTGCACCCATACATATACACGTAGGTGATTATGTGTGTGTGTGTGTGTGATTTAACTGATACTAAGAATAATGGCAAACAGGCAGGGACAATTTGTCGACACAAAATGCGGAAGTTATAGGCGTTCTGCTGGACCGGTGTGTTTGTGCAAACATTTGTCGTGTGTTTCGACTTTTTATAGCAGGCCAAAGACGCAATATAAATTTGTGTATTTTTTATATTTGTAACGGCGGATAGAACATTTGTTATAGCGCAGAAAACAGAGTGCCACGGCGCACACGATCTTTGCTGCTGTGCTGTGTGTATGTATGTATGGTTGGCATGAAAGGCATTGAGACATGACAACCTGAGCTAACAAACGTCTTCTGGTTGTGGTTCTGAACGTTTTTCAATGACAATAAAAGTCATTGCCTAATGCTTATTGTCATGCCATCCATGACAGCGATGCTGCAGCTGTTACCACTGCTGATGTGGGTGTTGTTGCAATGCCTGTACGCTTGTCGCGACTAAAGTGCGCCAGCTTTTGCTGACGTATATAGCTATTTTAGCTTTGTTCTGGAACAAAACGATGGAAATAAAATAAATAAGCGCAGAAATGTGTGTGTGTGTGTACATATACAAATACAATAAATATGTGGGTGATTCAACATCGGGAAAAGTGATAATGAACATAAAATTAATGGATGTACTTATAGTTAGGCGCTGAAGCAGAGAAATAGGAAGCAGTAGCAAAATATGATCAGTTTAGTACATCGAGCGCAAACATTGAAGTACGTTTAATCAACAACTGTGCAAATACATACATACATACATACATATGTGACGAAATGGAAAAACTTAAGCAATTTAAGCAACAATGCCAACAATACCACTGATCACTTGAAAGCGATCAGTTCTAGCTTGCCGTGCAGACAGAATTCCGAAATTCAACATTTAGAATTTTGTCGCTCGAATTTAAATAGACGTAGATTTTGTTTAATTGTTTATTCATTTTCTTTTGTTCTCTACTCCATTGCCGTCATTGTTGTGATCTGTTTGTATTAATGCTGCTATAATTCTTTTTATTGACGTTGTTTTCTTGAAGCCTTATATATACTTAGCTGAAGTTTACGCCTAGCACATTTGAAATATTTTTACATTAACTGTACCTTCAACAAGTGTTCCACCAATAGCAACAATTCTTTTACTCATTTGGTTTTTATTAAAAAAATAAACGAGATGTTTTACTGTGTGAAAATATGTACATGAAAAGGAAAAGCAAATAATTTTAGAAATTTGGTAGCGCAAATGAGATGTGGACAGGAAAAAATTTCTTATAAAAAATTTTTATTTGTCATTATACAGACATGTTCGCATTAAGCTGTTGAAAACATATTTTCTTAAACATTCTAACATACATAAATACATACATACGAGTACACGAATTGATCAAATATATAACTCACTTTAGTGGCCAAGTTTGTTGTTTCATCATACTGAAATAGTATATGATAAATTAACTAAACAATAATTTTTGACTATACGTTATTAGAGGCAATTAATAACATTTTGATGGCAACTAATGCAGACAAAGTAAACTTCATTTCGATTGAATGTAGTTGCTATACCAAATATACACATATACCAATACATACATATATTTCATATGTTTTTGCTGCATATTCCAAATTTTCGTTATTATATTACATAGCGGAGAACCTTGAGCGTAGTTGGATATTTAGTTGAAAACTTTGGAAGAGGTGTAGTACATCTTGGACATAAAAGAATATTAAGGGTATAGAAAAAACCCATATCCTAGCAATGAGAAGGATTGATGGATGCTCTTGAGAATTTAAACAATTCCATTCTAAATTGTATTAAGTGTGTATGAATACTAAACTGTAGCTCAATTTTCAGTTTAATTGTCACAGCAAATTTTGCAATTTTGACATAGAATAAGCTGATTGCAAAGTCTACGTGATTTCCGGCTGAGCGTTTTCGTTCATAATTTGACATGAGTTATATGAAGCAGTGGTTAAAATTTCCAAGACAGAAGAATCAATAAAAATCCTGAAAAGGTTGTATGAAATACATTGTTGATTTGAATTTTCAGCGTTTGTTACAAAATAAATACATTTTTCTTTTAATTTTCTTTTAAATATTAATTAATTATGCACGGCTTTTAAGCAGACGAGAGAAAATTTTAGGAAAATATACATGTGTGTGTCTATTTACACAAGTAGTACATATATAGGAGAAATTCTTGTCCAAAAGTCACTGAGAATTTGTCCATGCAACAGAACGCCCCATTGTCATTGACTCCAGATCTTGCATTCTCAAACAATTTATTAGCGTTCACTCAAATTCGCCAGAAAATGTGATTGTTCATTCTTGCGCACAATTAAACTACCTCACCCACCCTTCTGCGTCCTAAATGCCGTACCTAAATATACTGTAAACGATTTAATAAATTTTTTTACAACAATTAATGACAATTATATGAGCTGAATGACGATTGTGTGCCGAGTTGGCGTGAAATCACTAAACGCGCCAATTACACCGGCCGCCCGCTGTGTCGACAAGCGAACCAGAAAACCAACAAATCAGCCAGCAACCAGTGACTTTGTGAGCACCACAGCAGCACTGCAGCACCGTTGCTATTTTTGTACTTTTGCACAATAAATTTATATAACCTTTGGTGGCAGCGGCACAGCAGGGTATCTAATGTTGGCAATTTAAGAGTGCGCAAGTAATTTGATTTGTAAAATAGGTTTATTCATTTTGCGCCGCTCAGCAGGACTTCCACCTATTTCACAGCAACATTTAATGTCATCGTGATAAACAATAACTGTTAGGCCGTAAGAGGACATCATCGATCGTTGGCCACGGGATGGGTGTTGAAAATACGGAAGCAGGAAAAAGTGCAAGAAATTTGTTTCCACTAGCAATAAATGAAGTACAATGTATACTAAGGCGTTTGCCATGCAATTCACGACAATATGACCGTGTAACAAGGCGCATGCGCACAGCCGTTTTACTGCTTTTGTAATACCGTTTAATGTAATGCTGTCATTAGTGTCCTTTTTGACATTTATGCGACTATTGTATGGGCAAATTTGTTATGGTTTTGTAATCACAAAAATGTGTGGCTCACTTCCTTGTTTTATCTATTCCTTTCATTTCTATTCTTACTTGTATGTTATTTCATATATGTCGGATACTTTTTATGTGCGTACGAAGACGTTTGTCAGCAGATTACAATAGCTGTTTGTGACATATATATATGTATTCACATATGTGAATACATAAAGAAACGACGGTGACAGAAGTTGTTAAATAAAGGCGGCTGCGTAAATATTTGTAAATTGTTGAGGTGCATCAAAATGTCAATGCATTTTTCATAATGATTGTTTGTATTTCTATTGAAATAAGAATAATATTTATTGAATTTGCCAGTGTTTTTAACTGCTGAGTCAGTTGTGATTCTGCGAGTGCGAAGCCGAATTTGTTTCGATTTCTCTCAATTTTATTGCTTTTAAACTTTATTATATATATATCATTACATTATGAATAAATTTGATTTTATTAAAATTTAGGCTCAGAAATAAATATTATTTTGTTTGTAAAAGATATTTGAAAAAATATACACTCGTAGAAGAATTAGGTAGGAAATGCAATAAAATAATTTTAGAGGGAAGATTTTCCTTAGGTAACTAATGTATATATAAGCTTTCTATTCTCTCGCTATGACTGCATTATTTTTAAATATGTTCCGAGGAAATACATCCCTCAATTGGAATACATTCAAACGTTGGAGAATATGAAACAAGAAATTTTGATTTTTATTTGAACCGGACAGTATTTACTACATGTATTTTTTAAAGTTTTAAATTTAATTTAAAGTTTAAAAGTTAAAAATGTTAAAAAAAAGTTAAATAAATGTTTCCATTTGTCATCAATATAAGAAATTTATATATACATACATATGTAAATGGTTGCAGATAAATACCAAATTTGGTTTCTTTTTTCCAATGGTATTTAATACAAAAATCTTATAATACCTTTGAAGATATATCCACTGAATCACCAGAAAACCAATGGTACAAAAAAAAATATTTATAACATCTATGTGTTATAAAAAGTTTTATTTTATAACAAATTTACATTAAGCTTTTGGTCGAATTGGTCATTTTGTTCGCATAAATATGTGTGTTTGTATTAGTTGTTTATTCTTGCATAAACATTACAATGTTTGCATTGAATTTAATGTTGACTTTAAATGTGGCGCAAACCTGCGCTTACCGCACCCACAAAATAACATGTATTTGTAGATATGTGAGCATGTTTGTATATAACTGATTGTGTATGCATATCTGTGCCACAAAGTAATATGAGTTTCTGCATATTGTTAACAACAACGTAAATAACAGTAATAGCAACAACAAGTGCGGGTTTGCAATTGGCAATGAAGCGGAACATCAGTAATTCCAGCGGCGACAACAACTGCAAAACCAAGCTGCAAACATACAACAACAACAGTAGCAGCGTCAGCGACAGTTGGCTATAAATAAATTATTAAAAATTTATTTCATGAATTTTATTGGCATAACAGTGTACTTGTACAATATTTATGTAATTAAATTTTAAAATTATCACAAATACGCGGCACCAAGGCAAACATGAACACAAACATCAACAAACGCAGCCACAGCCGCAGCAGCCGCAGCAGCAGCAGCGTTGGCGACCAGTGCAAATGTGCACAAACAAAGTTGTACAAACAGGCATTTCTAGGTATGTCTATCTATGAATACTCATATATGAGCAAAATACACACAAAAATGAACTGTGTATGCATGTCATATCAAACCACACCCGCAAGCCGCGCTTCGCCACACCGCTGGCCTTGTCACTTAACGCATTTGAAGCGTTGCGGTTGGCACATTCGCGGATTGGCTTGGCTGGCTCATCATTCGACTGACCGCGCAGCCGATCAGCCGTAATGGCCATTAAGTTGCCTCAATGCAATTGCACAATAAAATTAATAAATAAAATGCAACTGCTTCTCAATTGGATTGCGTTGAGTGAGTAATGCGACTTTGATTTGCGCTTTTAACGCGCTTTATGACAAACTTTCCGCCTTTGCTTAACAAATGGTCAAATTGAACAAGAAAAAACATGCAATGATGCATTCGTTTATTTAACGACACGCACATAAATGTGTGAGTATGTAAATCACCAACTTACACGGTATAAAAATATGTTTCCTGAGCGAGTAGTTTTATTTAGCAAGTATGATATAATATGTGATGTAGTGCAATGTGTCACATCACTTTCGCAACCTCAAGGAAAGATGGGAGCCGTCTAAAACAGCAAATGTTCCCCATTTAAAACAACATTAGCATGTGTTTGGGGCGGCCTTTAAATTAGAAGAAAATATGGTCGACACTTTCTCAGACCCTTACTATAAGTCGTAGAGTAGCCAATGGTTCGAAAGATTTTTCGAATTGAAGCTGATTTCAATAACTTCTCCAAAAAGTGATGCATTTTTTTCTTTTCTTGAATCAAATGATTTCCATTTTCGTACAAAAATTTACAATTGAAATACCTGACTAAATATTATCCTGAAACTCAAAAAATAAATATCTTTTTAAAATTGTGTAAGTATTGAGTATGGAACCAGACCCTTATTTTGCTATTTTTGCAAAGGTAAGGTAAGATTTCCACTAGAAAGAGGTGTGATGTACTGAGGTATTACTGTTCAGGAATGCTTGTTTCTTAATTTATCAATGTGGTAGAGAACTATAAATTACATGAGAAGAAAGAATGTCACTGCTGACTTGGGGAATCTAAGAGGATTAGAACTAGTAGGAGGCAAAAATTTCAAATATTTTCCCACCCATGAAGATTCAGATACTATTTGATGCGAACTATTCCACCTTATTTGAAGCAAAATTCGGAAAAGTTGGATACACACACAAGTGTGAAGATGACAATTAGAGTTGGTTGGGTAACTAGTTGTTTAAAGGGCGTTTAAACGTTAGTCTGAGGTATTTTACTATATTTACCATATATACTATATTAAAAAATATGGTTAATAATAAATCGGAATTTAGTTGTAACAATGCATTAACTCAAAAGTAGATCAATTTGAATGTATTCTTTAATGTCATTTGGAATTATTAAAATCACAAAATGAGTTAAATTATTGAACAAAAAATTTCTGAAGTTATTTTTAAATAGGGAATACTTTTCAAATCACCCCAATTTTTTTAACTGCATGCATTAAATGAAAACGTATTGGCACACACAGCTGCTACCTCGGCGGCTGTGGCTGCCGCCAATGCTATAGTTCCAAATACTTCAAACTAATGAATTTAATAATTCAACAAGAGACGCATTAATTGCATTTTTGTGTTTTTAACTATATCTTTTTTCTTCTGTGTTTGTATTGTTATTGCTGCTATAGCTTATGAAATTAATTTAATTATTATTGCCATTTAAGTTTTTTTGTAATTTAATTTATTTGCTTCCTACGATCAGGGCAATAGCATCAAGGAAAATCAGTTGAAAATCGCTTGAAATCAAGCACCTGCTTTAACTGTGCAACAAAGATGGTTGCGATGGCGTTGCAGTATTTTGCTGAAGCGAAGCATTAAATTAAAGTGAAGTGTTTGCGATGGCACAGAAAATGGTGGCTCCCTAACGGCACATACCGCACTAAATTGCACACACACTTAGAAAGTAGTTGCGTGTACATACAATATATGCCTTAGATCGAGACATGCATTCGGGGCATACTACTTGAGCCGACCGCTTTATTGTGTTGCAATGTCCTGCACATAGTCGAGCAACCTCTAAGGAGGCCATAAGTAAACACAGCTTGCCAGTGGCAGACACATATTGTAGCAGCAGTGCCATCCCCTTCAGCATCAGTAGCCGACGTAGAAGTGGCAAGTAGGCGCACACCAACATACGTGCGTACTCCATGTAAGTGGCATGCAACAATGCACAGCAGCAGCAACATTTCCGTACAGCGACCAAGTCAAGATGCTCGAGCAGCTATAATATGGGAAATGAAAGCAAGAAATCGGGGAAAGTAAAAGGAGATTGTTTCAAAGTAAAGAAAGCAGGAAATTTCTTCGTAGTCGAAAGATTGTGGAAAAAGTAAAGGCAGCTAAGCAAACAAAACTTATTGTAGGGATGCTGAAACAGCTGAGACGCATGTTGCCGCTCCATAAGGGGTAAGGGTGTTACGTGAGCTACGTGGCGTTGCAGTGCAAAGATGACAGCGTGTATGGGTATGCATCTTCATTTCAAGCATGCCATCTTCTTCGGTGGCTGCACGGCGGCTGTGTTTGCGCATTGGCTTTGAGCAGGGCGTGTTGATTATTGCAGTGCCTTCTTGCAACACATTGCAGTAGATGCATAATGACCAGCACAATATATGCACACCATGCACTTATCTATGTGCACATGAGGAGCTTTAAATATATATGGAAGCATATTTGCACTGGTATGCATTGTAAAATTCAAAAACTTAATTTAAATAAAGAGTAAATTTAAGGGAAAAGACGTATATATTTTAATATTTTAATACTTTATTAATTTCTTTTTCAATTATTTAAATATTAATATATTTTAAAGTAACATTTAAAAAATAATTAGACAAATAATAAAAACCAATAAATTATTAGACCTCCGAGTTTAAATTTCTATCATATATATTTTTTTACGAAGGGATACAATGGCGATCCAATAATTATCTAGCCTACAAAAGAAAAAGGAAAAATTAAAAAAAATGGTGAATTATTCCTCAACATAGTCTGTTTTTAGCTCATTACATTTAATTCAGCGATGCTCCAACATCTCTAACCCGTATGAAAAATAGGTTTTCTAGAGGTTTGCAAAATTTGCCTCCGTGGCGTCGATTACCTCATCATTCAACTAAAATTTCTGTCGGGCGAGTAATTTGTTTACTTTTACAAATTTGGATATAAAAAGTTCTATGAGGCCGAATCTGGAGAATACGGTGGATGAGGTGAAAGTTCGTAACTTAATTCGACCGATTTGGCTGTGACGACGGCGTTGGTATGAGCTATAAATAAAATAACTTAATTCTTCGTCAAATGGGGCTTTTTTCTACACTTAAATGTTAAATCGACCAAATAATTCAACATAGTACAGCCCAATAACTGTTTTGCCCTTCTCCAGTAACCGATGTAGATCACACCTTGTGAATCCCGGAAAACGGTGGCCATCACCTTTCCGACCGATAGAACAGCCTTTACCTTCTTCGGAACAGGTTCGTCGGATGAGTTCGGAAATATCGAAATAAAGCTGGTAAAATCTGAGGGAAGGTGAGCCTCATTTATTTTGTCGAATGCGTATTACTTTACTAGTTTTTCAAATACGACGACTAAAAAACGCTTTCTGGCAAATTGTAGTATTTGTATTAATGATAATAGTAATATGTATTATAATGCAATCGTTACCGGTCTAAATAAGTAGTTTCCATCTCTGATAAGTTTTGCTAACATTTTTAAATTTTCACCTTACGATCACAAAAATATTCTATTCTCTAAATATAGTACATAATAATAATATACAAATACAAGAAATATATATTATACAATATATATATACATATATAGTACAAGAATATATAAGTACAGAATAATATGTACATACATACAACATACATGCAACATACCAACAATGGAAGCATCAAGAATACTTAATACTCGTATAGAATGTATATAAGTAGTATCAAAGTGCAATACTTACTCAGATTTAAGTAGTATTGCAATCGAGATCACATATCCTGCGGCTACAATAAACCTGCCAGTTGTGTAGCAACAACAAAAATAACTGAAATTGCAATATGTATTAAAAATGGCAGTAGAAACCGCCCATGTAACCGGCTAAACAGGATTTATTCGACTTAAAAACAAAGTCATATTGAAAAGTGAGCACAAGAACAAAAACAACTTCATTCACAGTGTTACACAGCGCTTAAAACCCCATCCAAACATCGCGTACACAAAAGCTAAGCGGCCAACCAACGACGCGGGCACTCAACGGCATCTTCTATTGTTGCCTATACTGCCATCGGCAATGCAACCCTGCTGCAGCTACTTTCTGTACTTCTTTGCTATCGAGCCGGAGTCAAGCCAAATCCTTAAGAATTTATAGTAGCCGCTTGCGATACCATAACGCAATTTAAAACGGTCACTATGAAAACAGCATCAATACAATAGTATAAACATACCTGAGAGTATGAATATATATATGCGGTATCTCCAGCATATATGTACATACCACTGTTGCAGTGACAGTTAAACTGACAGTAGAACGACAAGTGCGCGCAAATAGCTCGCGGCTGGCAGCAGCAGCGGTAGCATTTCATTTCGCTAACAACCTTTTGCGCTGAAGAACCATTTGACTGCTCTCTGTCAGCCCTTCTGGGCTTCCCTTGAAATGCGACTACTTAAATTAGGGTTAAAAAAAATTTAAATCTGAAATATCAGAAGTCAGCATATGAAGCGAGAAAATGCACCAGCTGCGATACGAGCAAATAACCGGGATCTTAATATTCCGCTACATCGCATGCATGCAAACATACACAGTGTGCAATACTTTTTTGAATGGAAGATGAATACTTTGGAGGGGAATCCAAACGAGAGCCGCTGGCAAAGATCCTTTTAAAATTAAAGCAGTACTACTTATATTGTAAAAATTATGATTCTGAATTTATGCAATTTGAGGGAGCAGTGGGTACATTAACATTTGGCAAATAAAGATAAATGCAACACGAGAGATTAGCTGAGGGTTTATTTGATTAATTTAAGTAGATAATGTAACAACAACAAGCAGTCACGTTAATGCACATAATAATTTTAAAATTCTGGGCTGTTTCGAATTGCCACTGGGTTTCGGAGATGCTATTTATAGTGCAGGGAACTATCTAATATACATGGTGATTCAATCCTTCGCACCACTACGGAAGAGAAGAAATAGAATATGCTAGAGTAGCTCTAATTTAATTTTGATTTGAAGGTTGTCATTGTACTCGAAGTTATGACTGGATCGAAAGTAAATGCATTATTACCAAATGTATGTTTTTTGGTAGAATTTATTTACTTTCTTTCTCATAGATTTTTAAAAGAGCGGAGGTAACTGCGATATTACTACTATCGATCATTTCGATTTTATTCCCATAAGCTTTTATAATGTTATAGTCTAAGTAGTTATTTTCTGAGAGATTTGGTTCTGTTGATTTTTGTCGAAACCTAATGTGTTATCAATCTAAAAGGTATTCTCGAATTCTAATTGAATCTGTGATATTAATCATTATAATTTTGAAAAGACGTTAGGGGTTTATAGGGACACCAATCTGAGGTATAGCAGTATTAAAGCAACACTTTATCATACTAAGCAATGAGGCTTGAATTATAAATAGGCCGTATGTATAGGATCTTTTCGAAGATAAAATGAATATCTGTTCATTGATAGAGTTTCACACTGATAAGGTACAGTATGTTTTTTATTGTGAAATATATGTATTCATATAATGAGTATGCTCGAAAAAGTTCAGCGAACTTTAGCACAAATGTTCATTATAGTCAGAGCCTGAGTTGTCTTCACCTCGGATGTGACTTTTAAAATTCGTCAGATTTCTGGTTACCTGTTATATCGCAAAGTTCAACAATCCATTTTAGAAAGATTCCTTATTGTTTGGCTGCCCAGTTCAACAACTTCTTGCATGCCTTTGATCGATTTTAGTTTGTCACTTCTAGCTTCTGTTAAGCTATTAATAATGCCATAGGAGATTATCTCATTAGAGATCAGTTGAAAGATATCTCACTCTCTCGCAGGTGAGAACATTCTTCTTCGATACTAAGAAGTGAATTAAAATCATTAGACATGCTTTAATTGCACTACTTGAGAAATAAGAATTGATGAATTTCACAATATTGCTTGTTCCTGTCATTGCTTTTGCTTTGTCAATGGAACCTTGAAGTTTTTGTTTTTTTTTTTGACTTTCTTATAGTCTATTTAATTACTTGCCTATGTTATGGAATTTAGGTGGCACATTCACAAATCAACTACTTGGACATCACTCTCTCGTCGGTGTAACTGTCACATAGTGTTGAATAGTCGCGAAGACTGTTCCTAATCATACAGGCTATGTGTAAATGATGATGTTTTATTTAATTAACTAAAATACGATGTAAAAACTTTAGATTATATTTTTTATCAAACCGCTAAGTTAATACCTATTACCTAAGTCATTGATAGTTTATACCGTAAGCTCGCTTCATTGCTATTGTTTTCTAAACCTTCAATTGCTTTGCCTATCCCTATACGTTTAGGGATCCAATGCGTTTCACGCATTTTCATTATACGGCGTTGAAGCTCGTAATTAAGAGGCTGTGACTTTCAATTGTGGTTTCGCTTGAACCGTTTGTGTTTCCTTTCAGGTTTTTTGCCTTTGAAGTGCGGCTCTTTGTTGTACTGGTTTACAAGGCAGCAAATTAAGTTTATTCAGTTACAGTCCGGTGCAGTTTTTTGGGCATTTGATTCGCGCGTTTATTCGCATTGTGTTGATTGCAATTTCTCGCCGTTTGTTGTTTACACGCAATGCTTTTTTCAGTTCAGTGTTGCACGAAGGCTTGCTTATTGTTGCCATGAAGCTTTGCTGTACTCGTGCATTTATATGGGTATGTATAAACGCTGCTGCGTGTGTGCGTCGGTACATGAAAATAGAACAAAACATCATTCGTTGAGCTAAATTGAATTTGAAATGGCAGTTCGTTGGCGCCATGTTGTCAATTAAGAGTGCCAATAGAAACCGTCAGTGTCAGAGTTGCAATGCGGAGTGGTGTTAGTAACTTGTAAAAATATTTCTTTGTGTGTTGTAAAATCATATGGTTTTATTACGCTTGTGTGTGTAAATATTCTGAAAATGTTTTGTAACCATTATAAAAGCTGAATTTTAAAGAAAGGTTTAATTAGAAAGTGCAGGTTTTGAAGGTCTCTTGAAAAACAGTAGCATGTTATAATTTTGTCGAAATTCAATAAAATTTTTATTGAATATAAATGGTACACATGTAAGTTTGTATACACATATGTCACGTGCCACAATTGACTCGTCCATAAGTTCACAATGAAGTTAATGAAATTTCCGAGCAAATTTTATCACATTTGAATGTTTACACCGAAATTACTAGAAAGCTGTATATGCATATACATATACATATCAATGTGTGCACAATATATTTATGTACACAGGTATATATGCCCCCTCTTCTTTGTGCGCAATCACTTTACGTGCCCATATTTGTTTACCATTGCACTGTATGTATCAGCATGTCCGTCTTTATTGCATTGTACGAAAATGCATATGTAAATAAATGTAAGTGTGTATGTGTATTTACATACTATGTGTGCCATTTGACTGTATGCGATAAATATTTACTTAACTTTGCCAAACTCTCTAAGATGGAGTTGATAAAAAAGAGCATTACAAAGCTCAATATTCCTTCGGTGGTTCATCCTTCGTGCTGCATCTCTATGGCATTGCGCTCTAATTGTCATGGTACTTTTAGGTTTGTTTTTGTAGCTAAATTGCCAATTCGGCTCAACAGGGTTTATTTCAATGTTTTTTTTTTAAACAAACTGTTGTAGATTTATACCGATAATTCTGTAAGCAGAAAGAATTTGCGATTAAGAAGGACAGTTAATTTCGGTATAAGGTCGAATGTGGATCAATAAAAAAATTGGTTACTGATTTCCGAGAATATAATAAAATTATAATTATGTTTATATATCTACGTTTGAGAGATTTGTCCAACAAACCTTGGTGTAGTTACCTCTTTGCTGTAATTCATCCATGTTCCACTTTCTTCTTTTGGGGCAATCCGCAATCAGTAATCCATGTTTGTCAAGAAAAGAAACATTTTTGTTGATGCTTTTAGGTTATAATTAATACAATCGACTTGAAAAACTCCTAGTGAAATGTGTCAAGACAGTAAGTGCTGGCAATGACATGCCATCAAAAGTAGCACTCTGAAGTCAAAACAAAATATGGATCATGAAGAGATCTAGTGTTATTTTACATAATTAATAATTTAATATTCATATATTAAAATAGTTTCTAAAATAGGTTACTCAACTCCAGATTTTAGACTTATAACTAATGAAAAAACACTCAACAGCATCGGAAAGACATACTAAACATATGTCTAATGTATGTGTGTACCATAACGGAAAATCCTTCAACAGTCTTTCGGTAAGAGGCAGAGTAGATTTATAATATCGCTTTAATAGAAATTATTATCCTCATTAAGAGTGTTTAAAGATAACTTGTTGAAAAACGTATTATCATAATAATTTGTATAAATATAAATAAAATAATAAATAAATAAAAATACAAAGTTAATTTTTTAACAAATCGATAAAAGAAATCTCCAAACATCATTTGGTATAAGGCAAACAGTGCCTCGAAAAAGTTTATTCCGTTAAAATCTGTTAAACATTTAATTAAGATTAAGTTGTTCCACAAAAATTTTCGAGAAAATATATGTGTTTGTATGTGCACTATGTTTATAAAATTAATATTTAGCGCACTGTAATCGCTATTGTCACAATGCCTTTGGTGCAATTGGACTAGAATCAACAACTGCAAATAGCTTTAGTCAACTGGAATGGCAACATGACGTTGGGCGTATGAGCGCACCCAGGTGCGAAAATATTGTTGTTGAAAATATTGTTGTTGTATACATGACTGTATATATACATATATGTATATAAGTGCATATATGTATATTTGTATTTATGTACAGATGAGAGAGCGCATGTTTGTTGTTGGTGCTGCTTCTGTTGTCGGTTTGTTGTTGTTGTTTTAGTTAATATTTTGTATATGCATAGTTTAATATTTTATAATTAAAAAGCTAACACCAACTAACACCACGCTAGGTGTGTGCGCGCAAACAATAAATAAACAAAATCCTTTTCAAATATTGACCATTCGCATATAGTGAAAGCCAAAGTGTTGACTCCGAAATGAAAGCAAAAAAAGAAAAAATTCTATTTAGCATATTAAAAAAGTCAACCAGAAAATTTACCTAACATCATAGACCGCGTCACGAAAATATTTAGAATAAATATATGTACAAGATTAAAAAAAAAAAAATTTAATTTGGGTTAGTTGCCGAAAACCGCTCCTAAATTTGACTTAGTTAAGCCATACGGGAATTGCATACAGTAAATATTTTCACTAGCTTACTTTTATATGTGCACACATGCGGCATTTTGCTGAAAGCTATGTGTATTGCGTAAACTTTTGCAGTGGCATTAACGAATTATGCCTGCTGGTTGCTCAAACTGTTCATAATTCATGAGTTTATTGTAGGTTCGCTATAATTAATAATTGCCCCTAAGCACATTAATGATTGTAAATATTTAGTTATTCGATAACTCGCCAACTCTACTAACTTACATAAATTAAGCTAAGTAAAACTATCACCAATAATATAATTTAATAATAAAATACATCTTAACAGTGCAATAGTTAAAATTAAAAATAAATTCTTTTATTATTATTAATAAAACCAGAATATTCTCAATTACCTCTCTTCAAAGTTTTATTATACAAATTTGTACGTATTTTCGGTTAGACTAGCTGTTATGAGATAATATGAAATAAACAGGAGATTATTTTTAAGGGATCTAATTTTAATCAAACACAATGATTGGCTCGAACATAGTATTAAGCAATCTGCGGTTCCTGTGAATATTACATTCTAGTATTGTTGGAATATCTCGAATTTGGTACCAATGTACCGTAATGAAGTGAATTTACTTTGTTATATTCATCTGCAGAAAAGTTTAGTTAATCTAAAAAAATTTCGGTTTGAACTTTGAACTAGTGTCAACTAATTTTATACAGAATTTATATTTTAGAAATATAACTAACTCTGTTAAACTGAAATTTCGGTGCTAGGGTCTTCCTATAAGACATAATTAAGAAAAATAAAAACATGGAAGCTTTACCTTAGCCACAACTTACTACGTCCATAAAATAAAGTATAAAAACTTTTCTAAAACCTATTACTTCTTTAAGCTGCTTTGGTTAGTGTCTTTGACACCATCCTTTGACACACCAACACTTAAATAGTATACTCTTAAACACACAAGCTTATAATATGTGCAAGCAAAGAAGGATTTCATCACAACCATCCGCTAACAACAACAACTGCATGTACATACATTTGTATGTGTGCGTGTCCTGCCCGTGGATTGAGGATTTTACTGGCAAATTGCTATGAGCAAATCCATCATAAATTTAAGCTCTTCTCGATGACAATCATACATCATCCGTTGGCAAACAAATTCTAAATCTTTTACAATATCCTTTTGTTCACCACGCTTCTGTGATTTTCAACATTTTATTATATTTTTATTCTCTCGCAACATGTTGCACGCAGTATAATAGTTTTGTACACCTAACAGTTGTTTTTAACACCTAAATCTAATCGATATAGATATAGAGTTATATATATCCAAGTGATCATGATGGGGAGACGAGTTGAATTTCGAGTGACTGTCTGTCCGTCCGTCTGTTTGCCTGTGCAAGCGATAATTTTAGTAAGACTTGAGATATCTTGATGAAACTTGGTACAAGTGTTCCTTGGCGAAATCTACACACGACGAAATGCAGTTAAACGAAAAATTATAAAATGCTATAACTAAGCAAAAAATTAATATAGAGAGCTAAGATTTAGTACACTGAATAACACTAGGGAGCGTCTGCTGCTTAAAAATTTTAAAAAGTGGGACTGAACCCGCCCCCTTATAAGTTTAATGTAAATATCTCGCAAACCACTAAAGATATGTAAATAAAACAAATCTTTCTAAATCGTCCTCATACGCTGGGAAAATTAGTGAAATCGGTGAGGTTGTGTTAGATATTACTAAAAGTCCCTTTCAGCCCAATTTGGAAATGGGCCTACTTACCATACAACACAATTTAAATTCCATCCGATTCCTTGATTTCACAGTACATAAATCAAGAACTAATGCATATATCGAAACAAAACTTTCCACGAATTGTGCCCTCGAGTAATACCAATTTACGTCTAAAAATAGTCGAAATCAGAATATAAATGCAAGCCCCCAGATATCGAATATGTGGCCTCAGAGCCAAAGGCTGACCTTTTACCGAGAACATCAGTTAGCTTTTGAGTTAGTTGGTTATAATGTACTCTTGTGTCGAAATTGGTAAAATCGGATTAGTACTTCTTCCAGTCACCATATACCTAAAATAAGGATTTTCAAACTTGGGGCTGACTTAATACCGTATATATCAATACTTCCCATAGACTCATACACCCAATCTAAGGATTTTCAAATTTCCGGTTAACTTTATACCGCATATATCGGTAATACCAATGTATATCGACATACCAATATATGGGATATCTTGTCAAATGAAGTGACTGTTTTGAATATATTTTAGTTAGTTGCCGAAAATAGATGAATTCGGTCCATGAATTAACCCAGTTACTCCAGTGGCCTCTATGCCGAATATATACATTCACCAAAATTACGCAGAAACATAGAAATTATATTCAGTTTAATGTCCAAGGTATATGCAATCAATGCATATGCCTTCCCGTGGCTGAAGCTGATTTTCGACTTTCCGATTGACTCGTTTATAGTGGTCAATATGTGTATTATTTTTGTGAAATTAAGTGGACATGTTTTCTTAACCATAATATAAATTTGCATTAGATATAAACGAAAACCTTGATGAGACCTTGAGCTAGCCCCCGTTCTATATTTTGCCTATACCTGGAAATATTTCCTCGTCTTTGAGCTTCGCAAACTACGAAAGTATAAAATGTTCGATTACACCCGAACTTAACCCTTCCCTAGTTGTTAAATATATACGCAAAAATGCTTTAATGTGTCTTGTATGTGTAATATGTGTAATATACATACATACATACATACATACATACATACATACATACATACATACAAAGGTTTCGATGAAATTCGCAAAGGTTTTTGTCTGTCAACAGGCTTTTATTACATTCATAAAAACGCTCGTGTATGTTCTCGCATAAGAATATGTATGAATATGTGTATTGATAGACATCTGAATCAGTGTTGCCACTCTGAGGATTTTTTTTGGTATTTGCAGTATTTTTATTACGTAAGTTTGCTCTATTTATAAAAATTAAATGTCTATGATTTAGGGTGGTCCTTAACTCGATATAGAACATTTTAAGTATTAACCAAAAAATGATAAAGCAGATTAACCCCGGTTTCGTCAATCAGTTTTAAAATTGTATCGAACAGTTATAAACAATGAAGTTTTTAGGAAAAACTATTTTTAATAAAAAATATGGGATTTTTTGGAAATGGGACAGTCGTGCTGAAGGACCCCAAAATCTTGTATTTAAATAACAAATCATGATTCCGGGATGCGCTTCTGTAATTTAGAATGATCGCTTTTGTTTTATGTGGCAACACTAAGTTGTTTACAACATTTTTGCTCAATATTTTGCTCTATGAATAGAAACACTTGTTTGCTAGAAACTCAGTATTACTACAATTCAATTTTGTTAAAAATTCATATATTATTGTAAATTAAATTCCTTGGAAATCAAAATATTTTCACAGATACGTAAAATATTTGACTTACCTAAGTCGACAATTTGAAATTTTCTAAGAAATATTTAATTTGCTTTATTTCATTATTCTTTATAAGACTTATAAATAATGGACTGTTAAATATTTGATATTTTTTGTTAGACATAAAGGAACGAAGTGCATTTAATAAATTAACATTATTAAAAAACTCAGAATTTTTTCCTACTAATAACTTTGTGAGAAAATAGATGTCTTCAATTCGCCACTTCACTGCTAGCTATGTTTTCTAACCTATCCAAAGATTGGAAGGTGAAACCAACAACGAAAGTATAAACTCCATAAGTATTGACTCTAGTTTAATTCTAGACGTTCAGGGGTACCACCAAACCCTTTCTTTTCTATCACTATTTTATTATGACAATCTATTGAATTTAAGCAAGATTTTTTGCTAGATCCGCCACACACACACGCTTTCATCAATTTGACAACAGTTAATGTCGTTTCACTATCATTTGATCTATTTTGTTGTTTTATTTAGGTTTCATTTTAGGTTTCATTTTAGGTTAGTTTGGAGGATAATGTAATTTAGGAGATTAGAAGTTGCATAAAAAAAATTTCAAATCATAAAACATCACGTTCAGTGATGATTGCATTTCTAAAATAAAGGCAACTTATTTGAAAAATAGAGAATATATAGGAAATTTCACGTAGCACGCTTACACACTTACACGTATGCGTGTGCGCCGACAGATAACCACACCGTGCATTAATGATGGTTTAACTCGAAAGAAATTTTGATTGATCTGAAGTGTACACAGCGCATTTGGCTTCTTCTTTTTCGCTACTTCACATCTACAATACTTGTATCCACCACTCACTTACCAGTTGTATTCCTTCTTATTTTAACTACCCTTCTACGGTTGTTTTTTAATAAAAATCGCATTGCTTCGTGTGCGTCTCTTTCGGCTGCGGCGCACACACACCTCAAAGCGTTTGTACTTTTTTCACTTTTTTGCTTACATTTCTCCGAACGTGGGGATATTTTCATATTTATAAGATAATTGAGAGCGGGTATTGCCAAATTAAGGTTGTTGTTGTTGTGTAAACAACCAGCAGCTATGTTTGTATACCTTTGTAGGTGTGTATACGTACTTGGAAGAAATATATGTATGACATACACGTATACATATACTATATAATAATGCTGGACAGAAAAACACTAAAGTGGCGGACGAACCCATTCGCCTTTAACTGCATCCGTTCGTTCGTCTATCCACCCTCTGGCTCCGAAACAAACTGAGTGTGTTTGAATCGAATATACTTACACAAACATCCACCTGCAAAATTCGTACAACCGGTAGGAAAAATAGCTTCAAAATAATACCAGTAAATTTCTAGTCGTATACCGAATTCTGGGTACTCTCTTTTGGAAACGCAATATTAGTTGTATCATCTTTTACTTTTCTCTTCTTATTATATACAATGCAGAAATGAACAACAATTTCTACGAAGTAAACGAACAAATTCCACTCCCCTCGCGATCCAGAATCAAACTTCTACCAAGTTTATTTGAGTTCTACAATATTGTAGCGACCTTATCACCAGAATTGATCAAAATATTCAATTTAATTGAGACTGACTAACTCTAACTAAGTGTCAATACAAAACTTTGCACATTAATATATTTTTTTAGTATAATGGGAATGCGAGTGGGGTCGACATTGTGTTGCGTTACTTTGGACAGTCGCTCCTATATTTAAATTTGACTTGACAGTAACGATTATTGAAGGCCTCCGATTTTGAGTCATATGCGATTTCTACCGTAAACTCAACATTAACTAAAATAATCATAAACTAAAACATTTATCACTTAAGTGGGTCATTTTGACATTTTTTTGTAAAATGTCAATAAGGATATTAAAAATTCTTCGCCCTTTAGGTTGGCTAGGGAATACCACATTCTGTCAATTGTGTAACGTAACGATTTGAAGAAGAATTGAACTTTCTTACGGGTTTATCAAAGATTTAGAGATCGGCACTGCACTTTTTTTAAACATGATTCATGGCTCTTCGATTTGTTTTGAAAATGAGGTTTCCTTCAATATTGGGCATTGATTAGCTGTTTTCGATTCTTCACAAATATTTATTTCTTAACAGTAATGATATTAGTTAGGATAGTATAAGATAATTCTGCATTCCAGATATCAGCTATCCAGAATTTGTGCTGATTTCTCATTTCCTTGTTGAATTTTCGGTAGTTGTTTGGACAAATCCTAAGGGATTCACCTTTCACCCATATTCAGCTCTATTTATTTATGACTTTCAGTTATTCTTCAGCATTCGCAGCAGCTATCACAGACTTTAACTCGAATATATGACATTCTTGAACGATATCAGCTTGTTGAGACGATTTCATTGCATAACGTTGTACAACCATTCAGAATCAATCATTTTGCTTACAGGGCCTCTTTTATCCGTACATATTAGATATGTATACTCTCCGCTATAGACGAAGAAAACGTCGAAGTGGGTAAATATAAGGATATGGGGGCGGTGTCAGACGACGCATGGTGGACATTGATGATGGCGACGCCGCCAAGCATATCCTTTGTGTACACAATAATGTTGTGTTTGTACGTATGTATGTATGTATGTAGAGGATGAGCTTTTTATTGTTTTTTCGACGCATGTACACTCGTTTGAAAGTGTGTTACTTAGACGTCGTACGGACGAGTCGAGTAGTTGGCAGTGAGTACGTGCCAGCGCAAGCTTGCCTCTGTGTGTTTGTATAGCGCATGTAGTTCATTTCATTTTCATGCTTAAATTGCACGGATTTTATTAAATTGCATTCACTATAGTTGTTTTTCAATTGGTACATTCATTCCATTCGCCATGCCTGCGGCGGTGATTTTATTTCGCTACATTTTGTTTATTTCATTTTATGTTATCAGTATATTTGATGTTGTTGGCGCCTTCATATGACTTGCTCGTCTCCCAGATGCTTCAGTCGCCTTTGTTTTAGCTAAAATGTGATTTGCAACTCAAATATATGTAGAAATTAGTGGAAAGTTTCCGCGTACGAATGAGGTTTATTGCAATGTTTCCTACTTCCCTAATACTAAGTTCTCTTCGGAACTTCAATTGCGACTCATGTAGTTTATGTTAGCTGACCACAACATTAAGTTTTATTTGTTAAAACATTTTATTATTTAGTCTTAAAAGTTTACTGCTTATATTATTGCTATTTTATGTAGTCAATTTGTGCTAATAGCAAATATTATTTTATTCGGACAAATTTAGATCCGCCTTTACAAGGGCAAGTAAACTTCCTTTGTAACGTTCGAAATGATATTTGCAATATATCCTTATATAAAATTACACAAAATGATTTAAAAAATTTTTTATTTCATTAAATTTTTAATATTTTGCAATTTTTATAGATCTAAATATCTACAGATCGGTAATATAGATCTAAATTACCCCTAGTCCCTTTGTTGAATTTATACCCTTAAGCGATACAAAGCACCTTCTACCTTTTGTTGGAAAAATTTAATATTATATAATTATTCTGGGAAATAATAATTACTTCTAAGCAACCTGCGAAGCAGCTGAAAGAATATGGTTAAACAAAATTCACTTTTAAGTAGCTGATGAATAAAATAAATGAAGCACCAATGGCATATAATATCCGTTAAAATGCTAATGTGGGATAAAATTTTATGGAGTTCAAATTTCAAAAATATTTGAATGCGTGAAAATTTGATATTCAAAAAAGTTTTACGCATTTTTAGCATTACATATATATGTGTAAATATATATAATAATGTATATATATATATATATATATATATATCCGATTACTTTAAATTGGCATAATAAACTGCTCAATCTCAAACATAAAAAACTAACAACTACGCCCTTATTTTCACATAAATTACAACTATTTACTACTAAGCCTTTAAATAATTTTAAATCCACACATACACAAGCAAATTATGTTTGATCTCCAGTGTACATAATGTGCGACACAATTTCAATTAGCAGCTGCTGCACCAGCAAACATAAATAAAATTACATGTAGAAAATACTCTAAGCGAGTAAATAAAAAGCCAAGAAGAAGAAAAAAGCTCAAAAATGCGAGGAGAGTTTCAAGGAGATGTGCCGGTGGGCAGTGCAGGGCATTTAGCAAGTGATGTGCGCACGCGATCGAAACTTGACCCCGCCGGTATGTCGAATAGCGGGTAGCGGTATCAATGAGTACCGCTTAGTTAAGTGAAGCCTCAACTACCTTTGTGATGACAACAGGCAGCGGCGCATTGTGGCCACACCAAACCCAACACCATATGGCTATGAAGTCTCTCGATCGGTAATAGTGCTGATGAAGTTATGCCGGACACTCATAAGTGTTTTCATTGTGTTTCATTTGCATTTGTAAATATTTGCCAATCTGTTCTGCGCCTGAATGCTTTAGTGCAACAGCAAGTTGTTGTGAAATGCATACAAAACACACGCATTCGCATTCATATTCGCATTCATATTCGCATCCTCGCACTTAATAGCACTCTCAGTTATTTGTGATGCGCGATGATGCAAGCACGCATGCGCACTATGGAATTTGTATATGCGTGCATTTTTGTATACTTACCCGATATGGCTGTCATAATAAGGGTATGTATATGTATTCGCAGTGAATTTTCATTGCAAACCCTGCATATGTACATTTAAATATTTGTGATTAAAAGATATGTATAAGGTAAAATGTGAAGGTCCCATCGTGCTAATATGTTTTTTCGCATTAGCTGAAAGTCGTGACTTTTTTGCTGACGCAAATCTAATTTAGATAAAAATTAGATAGTCTTCAAATAGACTTTCGATCAACAAATTTAACTGTTGTAGATGTAGATATTTCGACATTTTAAATTATATACCCTTAGGTTATATAACCGAACACCTTGGAGGAGTGATTACTCGTTGTAAGTCGTGTGTTCTTTTGACTGAACTATGGGTTGAAATGCATTGATATTAGACGATATTTAGTAAATGCTTACCCAGAAATTATAATTTTCATCCGATAAATCGTTTTCATCCATTTCGAGAGAAAGTGTCCGCACTTCAAAAGTGCCATGAAGGTTAAATTTTGCTTGAGATCGACCAACGGACGGACAGAAAGACATAATTTATCATTGCGATAATGTGTATATCTATAATCATACATTTATCCCGATGACTTATTGGTGTTACAAACAACCGTTATGTTTCATATTGTCAGCGCTTACAATGCAGTAGACATGCAATAGTTTTCATTCCATATTTAGCACATTTCCATTTATAGCACAGCCTCATCGTTTTAATAATCAGGGCGATACTAGCCTCGTCCAACTTTAAACTACATACATTTGTACACATGCACATACATATATATGGTTACTGCAGCACCATGATCACGATTCCTTTGTTTCTTTTCGTTTTATTTAAACGCTACACAGTATGCCTTACCTTATCGCGTTTTCGGTTTCGCCGCCGCGGATGGGTGTTTAATTTTTTCGACAAATAAAAATCGATTACGTTGAAAATTTCGTTAACCAAAAATAAAACGGGAAATGTCTGTGTGTATGAGTATGGGTCAATGTGTTATGGTATGGACTGAGCTCACATCTGCTCGAAAGCTTTCTTATGCACAGGTTTATAGCTGTGTGTGCGTGTGTGTGTGTGTGGATGCTTATTTATTTGCCTAGTAAGTTCTACTCACAATAGTTGGTGTTTCGTTTTAAACAACACTTTTTTGTATTTTTCACGCTTAAAATTTCTATCGAGATCGCTGCGTGTGTACGTATGTGTGTGCATACGTTGTTGTTTGTACGTTTTGGATTCAATTTAAACACATGTACTGTTTGCATATCTTTTTGACGGTTATTTTAACGATGTGAGCACAAAAAATTCACTTTAAGTCGCCAACAACACAGTAACAATGTGGCTGCGCCAATAGCCATTATAAAGCAGCGACAACAACAGTTACGTATAGAAATATCACCACGAGCAACAACAATAAACTTTTGCTTGGCTGTGCAAAGGTTCATATGCGCAGGTGCAAAAGAGCTCGTTGCTGTCACAGCTTTTATGTGCGTATGTACATGCGTATCTATGTATATTACGATCATATACCATATCGCTAAGATACTGTATTCACGTTCCAGTGATAATGAGATGCGCGCCTTATTCATTTTATTTCGCTTTCTTAACTTTTTTTTTACTATTGCTGTCTGAAATTAACATGGCGAAGTTACATTTTTGGGCTAATTATGTGCTAAATAGTCATCATCGTTGCTGTATACATAAGTACTTTCATTTATTAGGTACACAAGGACACGGTAATGTATGTGACTTTGGGGAGACATGCAATTACATACATATGTGTACACATATATTGTCGCAGCCAAGTGCGCTGAGTTGCTGACTAGTTTTCGGTGCCTTATGGGTTCAAAACGAAGGATAGTAAAATCTTGTCGCAATTGCTTAAATGTAAAAGCAGTTAAGCGAAGTACAGGAAACTCTACAAATGCTTTTTCACATCTAAATACCTTTGAGAAAACTTAGCGAAAGTTACAAATTCTTTTAGATGTGATAAGTCTAAACAACTAACACCCTATATTTACTAGTTGTGAAATAATAATTATATTTTTATTTTTATTTTATTAAATTAGTTGTTTTTTTTTTTTGAAAGTTATAAGAATATGAGGGGTGATGATCTAGAAATCCTTATTCCAAAATTCTTGTGGGTTGGATAGATTGATGTTAATGTTCCTTTAACAGTTCAAAATATAAATATTGCTTGGGACGATTGCTAAAATTTGTTAGCAGTTAGATACTGTTACTCTCAGAGTAAATTTAAAATCTTTGAATTTTTTCACTAATATCAATGTTGTTCTCTTCTGTGTAATCTTGTACAGATGTATACATTTGTAATATTAATACACTTCCGGGATGTACTGTTTGTTATAATCTTGATAACTTCAGCTAATTCCGCACGTATGCGGATTGCGCCGCTGGCATTGGTTGGTCGGGAGGAGGGTAATATTAGCATTTATTATTATTATTAAAGATAGGTTCATCGTTAGCTTGTAAACTCGTCATTTTTATATTTTTGCAACGTGTTGAAACTGAGTAGTTTTGTTCATCAAACTGTTGCTTGTAACACCTAAAGCTAATAGAGATAAAAAAAATGTATTAATTAAGAATTAATTGTTTTCCCGATAATATGATAATTATATTTTAGATTTTTTACACGTTTTCCAAACAATAAATCAATCGTTAATTTTTTATTTGGTCAATGGACCAAATCGAAAACTTAGGAAGAATTATAATATTATAATTTGTTTGCTAATTACCCTGTATATATTCCAAAAATTTATAAATTTAAAATTTTACTTTAAAATAACGTTAAAGCAGGATTTTCTTTACATTTGGGAAAAAGCAACCTTAACGAATTATTTACAATAATCGAGAAAAACTAAATTTTTAAGTAAATATTAAATGCAGTTTTATATGATGTAAATTATTAAAAATACATTCAGATTCAAAAAAAATGATTGCTGCAGATGTTCGTTCTTGGAGCAATTCGTTGCTCCAAATATGCGAACTGAAATTTTAGTTATATTTTTTAGCGATTTTCGAACATTTTTACCTAATTCCACAGAATTATCAATTGGTTCACAACTTATTTTTTTACCATTTTACAACTTACACAAACAGCTTGAGGCATTCAAGCATCCAAAAATTATAATTTCCTTAACTGCATACCAATCTATGTACGTGTCGACCTCTTTTATAAAGTGTGCGTGATATTATTGCAACAATTTTATCATAATTATAATATCTTATTAATTGTTATCTCTATATGTGCTTCGTGACCATTGCTCCATTTGTTCATTTGCGCATTTTCTTATCTATAAGATATAATGAGTTTATAACAATGAATCATTGCACACATAATCTTATAAAAGAGTAAAGAAAATAATGTTGACTTAAACACGTAAACACATACATCCATATGTAAAATCACGCTGTTGAAAGAGAGTATATTACCCTTTTTCTTTTTGAAACATAATATATGTTCAATTAAATTCTTTTGCAAAATGAAACTCTACTTAGAATTCCATACTGCCTAAAATATTCTCAGTGATTTTGAAACTAATACAGAAGAAGAGTTGGCTTACTCCTTTTAAATTTGTGTGCAATCGTCCATCCATTCCCATTTGGCATAATCTTCATAAAAAAATTGTTGCTTATCGAGACCTCTAAATCTTACTGTGCATAAATCGAATCAGTAAACGAACTTCAAATTTGAAAAATTTCTTGAAATTCTAATTAGAGCATTCAAAACATAAATAGATGTGAATGTATTGAGCTAAATTTTGTGCTCACAAATATCTAGTAACTTTAATTCAAGGTTTTCGGAGAAGAAAAATGAAAAGTTTAAATTAAAAAAAAATATATATTTATTTAGTATTTCGATAAGATCCTCAGCTGTAGTTATGAAACGCACTGTGGATAAAAATTAAAATACGTAGTTTCAGTGTCTAATTCAGATAATTGAATTATTTTTTGAACGCACACATTTTTTTTCATACCAGCTTTTTCTAATTTTGATTCCATATTTCTGTTAATCTTACGCATAATCTTACTAATAATTAAATTTTTTTTCTTCTTCGAAATTTCCTCTAAAATACTTTTAAGAGCAGCTAAAACTAATTTTGCTCTAACTCTTTGAAATCCTAAGCTTCACCACAAACACGCCCGGGCAGCCTGAGTTGTGGTTGCCCATGGTGAATCATTAATTTAATCTAAAACTTGATGTTTAAGTTTGGTTTATTGGAGCAACGCCAAATGCAACTGTGCCCGGCATGTCTATACATAGTATACTGCCACCGCCCGCTTGCTTGCTCCCTATCACCCACTCATGCACCCTGGCATTGGGACTGAAATTGCATTCGCCCGCACTTTATTGCAGCAAAGGCATGAAAGAGACCAACCGGTAGCACCACCACTCGCATTGTGCAAATATTTTATGCAAATGCCAGCACCAGCATCCTCGTTGTCAGCAACAAAGCAGATCGGCTCTTCGTCCCCTCCATCGGTACACTCTTGCTACGTTCATTTACCGTATCTACATTTTCGCTGGTGTTCCATTTACACTGAAATGAAATTAATTTGTGTTTATAATATGAAACTGGCAGGACGCATGCTTGCACTCAAACACACACAAACGCATTCTACTTGTTGTATACATATATGTATGAAAGTTGGTTGGGAGAGCGGTAGGCGGACAATGTGGCAGTGCATGCATAGGTGAACAAAATTTCCATTATCCATTATCATTTGGCAAATGATTGCTAACGGAGTGCGGAAGCTTGACAACCGTACAACATTTCCGCAATACATTCGGTCAGTCCAATTGCATAAGTGTGTAGTCGTTATAATCATCGGTAGTCGCCAGGTGCACTGTTAGAGGTTTCCTTATTTTACTGCCTAATACAACCCTAATGGAAAACTACGCTTACTTTATAGTACGTGAATCTACTATATAATTTCACTAGATCTCAAATTGATTTAAAAAAAATATATTTTTTTGATCACCTTCCAAACACCATCCATTTGAGGCAATACAACCAAATTAATAATTAATACAAAAATATTTGTTATATGTTTCATCTAAGATGTTCTTGAGTTCCTTCAGTGAACTTATGAAATGTTCTCCGAAGCGGAAGTTTGAGTCCTCATTTTTTTATTTTTGTAAAAAACTTTCTTTAGTACTTAAAAGATTAGACCAGTCTAGAGCACTAAAAAAATAGCCTAAATTTGACAATTTATTCTGAGAGTAAGGAAATCGGAAACGAATTTCTTTTATTCAGGCTTTAATAAACTTGTATTCGATAGTACAAAAATTGTTTATTTTCACATTTGATACAAAATGGCGGCTACTAGGCCAATCTTCTGAATCTATATGTGCTATATGGAACAAACTGAAAAAACGGGATCTTAGTCTTTATAAGACATGCTAGTAGAGCACTAATGTTTTTAATTTTATATAAATTTTGCAAAGTGTTTATAAAAAAATGCCCAATAATTACAGATAAATCGTATTTGGTCTGCTAGATAATGTTACTGTGAAGCTACAGTTAAATACAGTGAATATATGTTATAGTCTTCGAGTATCATCGTCATCAGATTTTAAAATGCAGTTTCGTGCTGAAGCTAACTAATCCAAACACTTGGCCACTGCAGCACACTACATTGTTTTTAAGACCATAATATGTACTTTAAGCCAAGAAACGTAATTTTTTGAAAATCCTTGACTGGCATAACCCCTTAAATCTGAAACAAGTTGCAGCTAAAGGCAATCATGTTATTTCCACACATGTTGCGTTTAACGTTTCTAAATGGTGCTGGTGTACATACCAGTCAGTCAACCAACTAACGATAAAAAGTATATTCAACAACAATTTGCAATTTGGTCAACACAAGACACACTATAATTTGTTGGTTTTCCACTTAAGCCAGCAGTGAACAGAATTAGCAAATTTGCACGCACCTAGCAGCGTCCCGTGCCACGCTTCGCACGGTCCTCAGCGCTCAGCAAATTCACTTCATACGCATTTTTGTACGAGTATGTGTGTGAATATATCTGGACGAAAATTCGTTGCTCGCCGCCATTTCAGATTCGCATTCTGGGGCGGCTCATTTTCGGGCAGCTCCGACATACAACAAGCAAAGTTTACGCCATTACCAACTGTACAAGGCGTATGTACAGTTGTCTTCTCTACCTGCCACATTGGGTATGTAGTGGTACAACGGTGCTTGACCACTGCGTTAAATGTAATTGCGGTGCAGCAGTTGGAGGGCGTTATATTACTAGCTGAATTGCCTACATCCATACACTCATACAAACATATATTTTAACTATGCTGAAAACTTACAACCGTTGTGAGTTGCACATTTGGACTTGCAGCAATATGGAAATATAGCATACATATTTATCAAAAACAAAAAATTCACGACGCGCTGCAGATTTTGTCGAGTTTAGCAAATATAATATGCATATGCAGAGACTGTCGCACCTCAAATTTACTGTACGTATAGAAAAAAAGCACTGGAAATCATAAAAATGCTGCATTGCAACTCGCCGTGAACAAAAAAAAATTGGCATTTCATATTTGACAAGCTTTTTGGTGCGATTTTGACCGTTTTGTATCCAACGCCGACTTGTTGTCAACTATTTGCAATTTTATAGCGCAATCAATCAATCAAACAATCAATCAATGAGTCCATCAATCAGAGCGTAAGTCAAACATTTACTCTCGAAGAGGCAGCGCAATTTAAATTGGCGTGCTGGTGCCGTTACCGTTACCGTTGCCATATTTACCTGCCATTGGGGCACAAAATTTGCAACACCCAGCGACCATTAAGCGACAGAATGCCTTCTGACGACTCTACACAACCTTGCATGATTTTTGGCGGCATTGAATTGTGAAATCAACACTTAACGAGCATAACAAAAAGACATTGCTAATTTGTAAACTAAAGTCACTAAGAATACCGCAATAGTTTTGAGAAAGTAGTTATGAGTATTCCCAATTTCACATTATAAGATATATTGTAAGATATATAGATATGCATTGATAGAAAAATAGTGGAAATGTTAGAGTCATTTAATTGTCAATTGTTTTTTGTGACGAAATGTTTCTATACATATTACGCGAATTCGAGCAAAAATGCACTCTCAGCATCAACTCGCATCAATATCGGTCGTGAATTTCGAATAACAATACATCTTTATGACGTTCGCCTCTTTACCAGCGCTACCGGGTTTAAACTTGTACTTTGCCGATGATACTGCCGATGCATTAAAGAAGACTTCTATGACTGAGATGTACGTCACTCGAACGTCTCCTACCGAAAGATAGCAACAAAAAGGTATTATATCAACATAACTTACATGAGTTTTTCGAAGGCTAGAATTCATATACTTTTATACATTGGACCTGAGCAGAATGATCATTACCGTATTACATTTCTTAATTCTTTTAAACTTTTCTCGAGACTACTCTCTACGTCGCATTAATATCAATATTATAGATCCTGTAACCGAATACCATAATCAAATAGAGATAGCACTGAGAAAATATTCACCACCTTAATGAGGTGTCTATATACTTCCAATAAACAAAATCAACTGGATAACTGCTTTATTGCAGCTACTCAAGCATTTTTTAAACAAACATAGCTATAACTCAAAGATAGCTATAAGGGAACTAAGCCTCATATCTATAAGAGAACTGGTGATAAAAAGACGGCTGATATATATTTCAAGATCTAAATCTTAGGTGAGAAGACTTTATGGAGGGTTCCACTGATATACGTATGTATACTATTTGTTGACTGTTTTGTTGAGCTTCGACTCCTATTTACGGTGTGTGATTTAATTTTGCCTGGAGGCCCTTATAATTTTTAACCCGCTTTCTCTCTTTTTATTTTCTTTCAAGTTTATCAAAAGGTTTTTCATGACAAGATTGCCTCTTGAGGACCGAGCAATCCTCACACTCCCGTAACCTTAACCGATACTATTTTTTTAAATCGAAGAGTTGTTTCCGACAAGATCAATGCCGATTTTTTCCCAATTAATTTTAATGCAATTATTAGAAAATATAATAATTAAGAATGTAGGTATTGTATATATTTGAACAAAAATCTTTATTAATTTTTTACAGCATTTCCATTGTTGAGCTTGCATTAAAGTGTAACATCTGGTGCACATTCAATACAAAACTGAAAATTGACAAAAATATTCGCAGTACCCGTTTTTTCCTTTTCTGAATTCAGAGAAATTTGTTCCAACGAATTTTCGGGTGTATCAGCCCAAATCACAACGCCAACATACAAAATGGGAGAACCATGTTCGCTGGTGTGAAGGGTCACGCGCTATATCGACCACGGCAAAACCAGTCGCCCTCTTCCGATCTCAATCAGACGATTGCACGCTGTTTGGCCATTAAAGCTTCATATTTGTCTTCTGAATAATTCAAATTACTAATATTGATTCCAGCTAAATAAAATCGTTGCCAGCGCAGTGCATTGGTAAAGCGCAAGGTAGTAGGGCCCAGTCGAAAGGTGTCGAAGGGAGGAGGCGTATCGGATCAGAAAAATGACGGTGCGGTGTTAAAATAAAGTGCGGGTAACGCAAAAGCGTACACATGTGTGTTAGTGCTCGAAATACTATCTGAGATTACTTCACCGCTGGGCGAGGTTAATGGAGTGGGAAGTTGTTGCTGTTGCTATTGCTGTTACTGCGTTGTGTTGATCGAGTAGTTGCTGGCAGTGCGTTATTTCAGTAATCAACGAATGTTGACCACACGACTTATTCGTCGTATTGCAATGTAAAAGCCTTGATTACATTCGATGGAATGCTGTTGACAAGCTGAGGGCACTGAATATCGGTGGGCGAGAGGTTGGACCGATACACGTCTGCGATATGAATAGTTGTAACAAGGCGTTGCAACACACCTGCGAAAACGGATAGAGAAAAAATTGCTGAAGTATTGGCAAATAGGCAGTTGGGTGCAATGCCTTACATATACGTGCATGTATGTAAGTGGTGACCAATGTCAGTGGTTGTTGTTGCATTTGAGGGCATGTACATATATCATGTCGGCGTTAATAATAATAACATTACCAACAGTGTATGAAGTGACCAACCTTTAACTAGTGTAAATAACATCGTCAACCAAGAATTTTCATACTTCGAGGTATATATGTATAATAATCTTGAACTATCCACTAAATTTAGTATTGGTCTCAACTTTTTTGTTATACTGGTTGCGATCGTTGTAGCTGGGTGTGTTAAATGCCTGACTAGCAGCCGGAAGGATTAAAATTCCAGCCAATTGAAGTAAAAATTCGACCGATGGTCATCTTTCAATATATCTAAAACTTCCAGTCCTCCATTTGTTGAATAACTATGAGACCACACATCAGAAATAGAGGGAGAGAAGCACAACCAAACGCTCTAAAGTTGTTAGAGGATGAAAATCTAGTTATGTGTGGGTCACATTTTCCTTATATGAATAATTACTAATAGTTATTTTTGTTTCCCATCGTAAAAATCATACATTATAATATTCTTCAGATATTTTAATAAGACCTGGCTAAGTGGATTGCAAACCCTGAAAATGAGTTTTGGCATACTTAATCAAAGTCATAGCAGAGCTTGATTTCTCGCAAAGTTTCCGAAGAACATCAAAAGATGCGACTTTTCATTTACACTACGCTCTAAAGTTAGAGCTGGGTTGTTAGCTGAGCTCATTGTATCGTATATTGTCAAAATATAGCTGTGTTCAATTCTCCAAACCTCGATTGTTAGCGATCCGAAGGCAGTGCCAAATTTTATTAAAATTGATCTAATTGAATAAAATCGGTCTTTCATTTACAAAGTACTGAAAGGTAGCGAAACGAATAAAATAGATAGAATAAGAAACAATGTATACCATTATTAGGTTATAATATACTCTCTTGTATCAAATTTCACTGCATAGTTTTGTAGCTTTCATCCTTCATTATCTTAAGAGAGGAATCTTTTAAGAATCCCATATTTTTTGCATGTGTCTATAACTATAAAAAAAAAATAAACGACGATTCAAGCTTCATGCTTCCTGACGTGCATGCAATCACAAACGATGTCCAAACCAGTAAGTATTTTCGGAATTTTAGTTATAAATATTATTATATACACTCCATTTATATGCTAGTACCAGAATATATTAATTCGTAATCTGCATTTTTGTCTTTGTTCGTCTCATCAAAGTACAATCGCATCGTTCATTGTTCTACACTGGGCTTATCAGTGTCAGTCAAGTATACGCGCCATTTTGTTGGCACAGTCTTATCAGAAATTAAATAAAATTTCATTCCTCAGAAAAAAATAAATATGCCTTGTTTCCAGTGTGGACGGCTACTAATTTCACTGGTAATCAAAATCAGCGCCGTAGTAATTCTTCGCAGACATTCTACGATGCGGCGTCTTACAGTGGCCCCGACAGTTTTTGTTTGCTCATCTCATACGTTATGCTGACATACATACATAACGTATAAAATGCGATGCGGTTTCATATATAGTACATGAGCGAACATATGGACATGCACTGAATTCGAAGCGATGGCGTCGCGTAGCTGTTCTGTCCTTACCTTATCTCTTGTACTATGGAATTTGCTGACTTTATTTGTGCTTCCCCTGAAAGACGACTGTGTGTGATATCTCTGTATTGCTTATCAGCCGTACAGGACACTGTTCTGAATATTGAGTCTGATGTCTCAGTCAGTATTCTGTGATTCCCAACTTAAAACTCAAAAACTCTCTATAATATACGCTTCATGTGCATTGTTGTTGATGTTTTTTTGGAGTGCAAGCACATATAGGTGTGTGTTATTTTTATTCTTGTTTTATAGTATCGTTGCCGTTGTCGTTTGCAGTTGTTGATCTCTCATTATTTGCATTTCTGCTTACCGATAAGATTAGATAAATTAAATCTGAAGATGTCGTCTTCCTGTACAGTCAGTAAACTGTCTCCTCGGTTATTTATTTACGAGTATGTACTTAATTAATAATGTGCATACTCACAATCCTACATGTGTATGAACCATATACGTACAGGTATGCGGTGGCATACACTTTTGGCCTCGAACAATTTTCCGCAAGCATTCCTACCAGCTAACAAAAGACTTTTTGACCGACCCGGAACGTGGCTCTGCACTTCGAGAGTTCGTTATTTATATCAAAGGCACAACAATCCCGTATTTTATCAGTTTCTCGTAAGATAAGTGTTCATATACGAATCGGTAATCAGTAATATGAGCAAGTTGTATTTTATTTTTTATGATTCCTGTAGGGTTGCACTGCTGCGATGTCATTCAATTCCAGGAAAATAAATCATAAACTTATTCATGATTGCTCTACTCATGCCTGCGAATGTTGGAGTATATGTTCTTATTTATTTATGCACTATCACTTAGACTTAGTCATAAATCCATAACCTTCTTTTCTTATATATCTGTATAAAAATGTAATGAAGACTAAGGACTGATGGAGCCTAAATCATTTAAGCCTAAGCCATTAGATATTTCTATTTCCAAGCTGGCAAGCTACTCTGCCTATTTCAAAGTTTATTTTAATTCACAATAATACTATCTGAATTTGAAGGTTAGTAAACAAAGACTTAAAAAATTGAAGCCTCTTTTATAGCAATTAATTGAGGTAAGCTTGTTTTTTGTGATTTTGATATGAAAAAGATTTTTAGAAATTTTAAAATTTTATTTTAGCAATTAGTTTCTTCCTAATAGGGATTTTCCTTTGGAAAATATTGTAATTGTATTCAAACCTTGAAAGTTTACACTAGTTTAATACTAGTACTACTTAACTTTAAACTTTACTAAAACCCAAATGAATCTAATATAAAACAAGCAGGCTGAAAAATTCGTATAGTTTTAAGGAGAATCATATTTTTGTACAAAATTCAGTTTTAATTTTCAATATAGTTGCCCTTTAGCACGATAAAGTGATTTTCCAACTTTTCGATAACATTTTTGTGGTATGGTTGGTCTTTTAATTCAAAACAGGCCTCAGTCTCGGCGATTTCTTTCCAGTGGATATTTGTTTGAGGTTTGAGAACAGAAAAATTCACTGTCTGCCAGATTTTTGAGAATATTGAAAATGTGTAAGCAATTCGAAGCCAGGTGCAAGCAATGGAGTCATCGTTTTATTAATTTATGACACAGAGAAAGAGTCGATTTCGCGCCTGCCCGGCACCCTCTTTGCACAGATCTTCCGTATATCCAAATATTCATTAACAATGTGTTTAACGCGTTTCATTGATATCTTTAAAGTCTCAGCTGTCTCGATTAATCTCATTTTCATCAAGGTCATCCAATGTAGTAGATTAGTCTTGCGCAGAGACCGAAGAGCACTCATCAAGCCACTTTTTGGTTTCAGCAGTGTTAAATTATAAGTTTAGTTTTTATCCAAATTTTTCAAAAAACAAAATCTTGTATCACAAAATGCTACATCGAAAGAATTAACTTTTCAGCCTATCTGCTATAGTAAATTTTTACTTTTTCTCACTTTCTCACCGTAATAGAAATTATATAAGACTAAACACAATAATCTCCAACCTTTTATTTAGTCTTAGTTTTTAATGTCTGTATGTTAATTTTTTGTACATTTTCATTTGTGTGGAAAGATGAACTTTACAGTTTAGAGTAGAAACTCGGCTTCCGTTATCGATCTAGCACTTTTAAGTTATTTCTAAGCTGGTAGTTATTATTGATTTGTATGTATGAGACATTTGTTCATTTGACGAGTTCATTTCAATAAGTCATGAAACATAGAGTAAAGACAATTTAAATGTAAAATATGTCAAATTTAATTAATTTTAATAATTTAGTTTAATAAACCTAATAAATTTAATTAATTATTTTTGTTTGCATAATTTTCTCTTATTTATCTTTATATTTAAATGATCATTTCCATTTGACTATGTCCAAACAACCCAAGCAATGCTATTCATTTGCCCTCTCTCACCGCCACGCAGCGCTTTAACACATCTCGACCAACACCGCACCATAGCCGGTCCAAAGCAACCGACCGGTGTTTCACATAGTGTGCTCAACGATTAATCGCATTGTAAACAACAAGAACACTCCATTCAAATGGTTGATGTGTACTTTATACGTATACACACATCCAGATATATTTGGTTTGGCTTATTCCATGTTGATTTGTTTCTTGCCATGCAGGGTTATGGTTAAATTGCTTGGTTTTGTTGTTGTCTTTGCCTTTTCGGTGACTATTAACAACTCACCTTACTAAGCAGAAAATGCTTACGTAAATAGTAAATAAAAATGCAAAATAAAACACAACAACAAATATATATGTGTATATATGTAAGTATGTACGTCAACATAAACATCAACGTCAGCGACAGCGGCAGCGACAAAGTAACAACAGCAATAACGCCCAGCAACAATGTAAGGGGAAATATCAGCCAATTTTAGCCGAATCCAATCTCAAAATATTAGCAACGCGCAAATATAACCAAACATTTCCCGTGTATTAAGTCATGAATTATCCATTTACGCTCTTTGTTTGTTTGCTTGTTTGTAGCGAGCAAACATTCCGAACAACAACAACAACAAAAGCAACAGCGATACCAACAGTAACAAAAATCAGAGTAAGCGCACCACTTGCGAGTACAACTACCCAACCGTATGTACACCAACACCAACAACACCAAAATAACAAAAAAAAAAATGAACGAACCCGGGCAACAACTACAGTAATGCAGAAACGTCAACAGGAAAATATAGTAACGACTCCAAACGGAGCATGAAGAAAGGAAACGGAGCACAAATGTTGCAACACATGCGATCGCAGAAACATGGGCCAGCAGGATGGATGCACGGGTGAGCCTGCACACAGCCATGTTTCGGCTAGTTGAAATATCGCTGATAGTATGTACGTATGGCAACACATGTGCTGTTGATGAGTCTGCATCTGAGATGGAGTGTACAATCGTGCCGACCGTTGGCAGTGCAGAGCAGAAATTCGTTTGTGGTTATGGTAGTGGTGATATGGTAATGATGGCGTTGATGGATTCTTAGAATCAGACAATGTTTTACATGCGCTCATGAAAAACACATTAGGTATATGGGGAATTCCTAGCGGAAGTTGACCCTGAATGCGCTTCAAGCCGATTGGTTGTATCGGGGCCGAGTTCATTCCGCGCCGCGCCATTGCCGTCTTCAACAAATCCTAAAAACGTGTGAAATTCACACATTCTAATGCCAACTGAGGTATTTTCAAATAAATCGTGTGCGTTTATTATAGCAGACAAACAATACTTGGGTGTATGTATATTAGCAATTTTCTGTAGAAATTTCAAATTCCAACAAGAAGGTGTTAGGCAACAATGCTGTATTCGAGCGTGTGTTGCAGAATATTTTAATACTTTTCATTTTTATATAAATTGGAGTTTCAATTAAAAGAAAGGCAAAGTTTAAAGTTCTTCGTAATGAATGATCCGTTATGTTTCGAATATTTTGCCAAATGGTATCCTTTTTGTCAGTAATCTTGAATCGTTCTCTCTGGCTCTGATAATCTAAGAGCGGTACCAATTGACGCCAGCGCTCTTCAGTGTTCGAAAAATCAAATAGAGATGATCGTGATTTCTAATTTAACACATTTCATAAATAAAAATTATATAGTCCGAAATTTAAACCATATTATGAGTATGTGGTTTGCAAGCGCAAGAATAAATAATGCCCATTAATGATCAAAAAGTGCATCTGAATTGATTTAAAGGATCAGTGTACTTGCTGGTTTAGACACAAAACAACTTAGATCCAGTTGGAAAGGTATCTGGTTGAAATTTTACTTAAAATGGCACAATTCCTTTAAATATTATGTGGGTCTTTGAGCGTGATCGATGATAAATGATATATTACGATTATGAAATGAATAAAAATTCAGTGCCGTTCGATTTAGGCGGGTATCTCCTGTTTTTATAAGTCTGTTAGATATTCCGTATTTCATTATCATATTGAGTGTGGATTTAGATTGGGAGTAAATATCTAGTCTCGATCACTGCCATTTCGGTTTTCAGTTTAAGTGTCGTCACATCACGAATTACATATTTCAAATGTGTTCTTTGGATTTCTCTTGTTACGCTGTTTTTTTACTACGTGTTCCCATCTCAAAATTATGGAAAAGTAAAAATTACTCTATAGTTCTATGAATTGATTTCTAAGTTTTTCAACTTGGTAATTTTTCATCCCATGGAACATTTTGAATTTCGATATCAAATTCCTTAAATCAAAATAAGAAATACATATACATCTGTTGCTGAACTATGGCTTACGATTTTGGATATCATCTCAAAAATAATCAATTTGTGTGGGATGCATGTTCTCACTGTTTTCAGTTGGGGTGTATTGTCAACAGTGTAATAAATATGAATATTGACATAAAAATTCGAATATTATGATATAATGATCAGTCACGAAATTTTGCTCATTATTAGACACAATCACCCGAGAGGCTCTTAAAATTCTTGAATTACTCGTTTAAATTATACATTTTTATTAAAACAAGTCATTTAATTTACGACAACAAAAAATCACTTAACACAATGAATTGAACACTATTGAGACTCCCCATTACTATACTTCAAACAATTTATCTAAAAACAAGAAAAGAGTAACATACATTTTTGGCTACTGAAATAAAATGTAGATATATGTAAGTAGAGTGAAAATTTTTCTTGGCTTCAAAATTACTTTCGAACATTGGCTATTTAGAAAATAATACTTCCATACTCATTTATACCTAACGTTTTATGTACATTGCAGCTGAGATCATCTATTTTTCCAGGTATATTCACACTCATATTAGCTTTCGTTTCGCACATACATTATATGTATATTTCATGTTGCTACCAATTGAATTCGTACACTTTGCTTTCTCCACAGCAAATTTACATAACCATTTACGTCTGCTTCTATGCGTGTCTGTAAATTGTTCAAGGCTTCACTATGCTGCCACCTTCTCCTGTGTACACTGTTGTATTTTCCTATCAGCGACACTTTTGCACTTTCGATTTCCACCTTAGCACTGTCAACATCAGGCTGATCCTCCGTTACTGCTTTCGCATGGAAATTGTTTGGTCAACACAGTGACGACGGTGGCTCCAACGACGGAGCACCAGCGTCACAAACAGTACCAGCAACTTGTACGACCGCACAGCAGATGCAAATCTTCCTGCTATGCTAATTCCTCGAATGATTTTTAAGTGCACAAACACATAGTCCATGCTAACAGCACCCGACCATCCGCTTCTTGCGTTCTAGCCAATTTTGTGGGAGCATGTCGAGGCGGCTGGTAGCAAAGCTGTCAGTAAACAGCGTTAACGGCATGAAACAGAGTCGGAAGTAAGTGTAATGGGGGGCATAGTTACGTTTGAGATTGCAACACCAACAGCAATACCCATTTCTTCGTTTTTTTGTACAAATGCTCGTATAGGTGGAATCAGATTCGAAATCGACAGGCAGCACGCGCTGCCTTCGTCATCGAAGTCATTCTACATGTTTATCTAAATGTTTCGTTTGCCAAACGCAAATACAAATGAACCACTTCCCGACGTGGCTCCCAATTTCCCCTCATTGATTACTCAATCGCTACCAAACATATCCACACAAACACACACACATGCAAACACATTTATGTACTACTTACCGCCACTGGAGAAACGCAAGTCACTGCGTTTTGATAAAAGTCAATCCAAATGTGTACTTGCTTTGGCCCCTCTCTGGGAAGAATATGTACGAGCATGTGTGCACATGTGCTGTAGCTACCGCTGCTGCTATAAACCTACATGTAAATATGTACTTTCGTATTTATGTACATATATATAAAGGAGCACAAAAGTATGAATGAGTACATTGAATGGCATGAAAAGTCACACTAACAATATTTAACTGAAAAATATTTATTATTTACCAATTTGTTTGCAAGACTAATAACAATAATCACAATCAAAAGAATAAAATATAAAAGCACACAAACACCAACAACCATAAACAGGCGCAACATGAGAGTGTTCCTAGCAAACAGTTGCATACATGCATACATACATACACATACTGTATTCACAAATACTTGGCATAGTAATGTGACGGTACATGGAAAACTTGAGTATATACAAATTTATTTGTACATTTTTAAATAAACGGGCATTTGTAGGAAAATGTTAGAAATGGGAAAGTGTGACAATAAATCGCTATCTGTATGCATGAACATTTGCAATTATGTTTGGTGAGTTCGAGAAATTAAAGCAACATTTTTTTAAATTTCTTCTGTTTCTTTGCCGTCGCTCAAAGTAGTCAAAGTCAAAGTCCTGACTCTCGAACTGTTATACATAAAGCTCTTTTCTAGAGAAGGTAGTTTAGATAGTCTGTTTAGTTTAGATAGCAGTACTGTACTAACCACTTACTCTGCGTTTAAGCCGAAACTTTTGTGCGCATTATGGGGAAATTGCCTTGTGGTGTTGCCCATTGCAATCACACGGGCGACTCGAGCTCGGCAACTCGAGTCGGGTAATTTTCTACATTCCTTTTCATATCATATTCTAAAATTCCTGTACGCTTCATTTAAGTGGTACACAAAAGTATTACACATTAGCTAATTTTTATCCTTATTCATCATTTTCTAAAATGTGTTTGAACGCGCTCTTACGTCAAGAAGATTAACAAATCTCACAAAATGGTACTGCTTTCCCAAAGCGGACCAAGAGGCCTTTTTTCCTAATTCATTTGCAGCTTCATATCCTTGGACACCCACAGCAATTTAACCTCGTTATTCTTAGCTAAGAATTAAAGGATGTTAAAGCTTTTGTTGTTCAGCTCAAAGCTAAAACTCCTTTTTATGAAGGTCCTAATACCCACAGTGTTTACTTCTCAATCGTTTCCAGAGACCGTTAAAACACTAAATAACCCTAATGAATCCCACATATTCTTAACGGAGACGAGGTGAAATTAAGGAACTGTTTTTGCTCATATATGCAGTCAGTGATTTCTGCTTTGAAGGCTTGCTGGGCTGCTACTGCAGTAATTATAAAACTGGACCTAATCCAAGAAAGTCATGTTCTCATGGATATTGAGACCGAGGTTTTGAATTTTAAGACTTTATGTCACCATTGTACATAAACTCAATTGACTATTGACCGAATATTCTAAAGTATGCCTCCAACACGCGAGAAATATTTTGAGGCGTTAAAATTAAGTCGCATATTAACATCTATAGATATTTTTCTCTCATAGAGCATACAGTTCTACTATGGGGAGGATAGGAAGAAGAAACTACGTTTATGAATTTTTGCGCAGAAAATAAGTACCAGGTTTGTCCACACACTAAAAGCTGCGTTTATTATAACCGTAATAACACTGGCAAATATTCCAGTCACTATAGTGGGTTAGCCATATGCGCATCTAATGCAACCTTAAATAAAACCTCACAATAAAACAACCAAAAATATCGGGCACAACGCATTACAGATGACAAGCCCAAAATATCAAACATATGTCCAGCACACGATAAATCCCCCGTCATTTGCATGTTCGCCTTACTAAGTTTCTCTTTCTCCAGAAATACTAAACAGGTGAATCCTCTCACTCTAACAACGTAGATTTTAGACCTAAGCGCTTTCGAGCAAATTGTCAGACAATGACTGTTTCGTGATTTGATAAAATTAAGGAAATTTCTCGTTTAAACTCTTTAATCAGCGTCACTTTCATATTTCCGCAAATAACTTTTCATTTATGAACATATATACACATTTGAGTAAACATTATTGTATGCATACTTGTACACAGAATTTATTTAGTGCAATCGAAGAAAATTTGCTGGATAAAGCGATTATTTGTGTACAATTGTTCTTAAGTTCTATTTGCACTTTTATTTTCTGTTGCTTCTCGATTGACTTCATCCACAACCAGTGCAATCTTTGTTTACATGCATATATGCAGTTTATGTAGCTTGCCTATCAATGTACCAGTATACACAACGAATGTATACATATATGCATATGTAAGTCATCTTATGCTTTGGGATATCCTGCTGTGGTGCGGAGGAGCTGCAAACAAATCTTCACACAAGATCAGAGAATGTATTCATCGCTGCTGATGTAATGCAGGGTATTCCTTGCCAATAGTTTTTTAAGAATTTCTCATATTCACTGTCTATATTATTTTATTATTGTTTGCCATTTTTTCATCAGCAGACATTGCTAAATGACTCTACCTCTAAACCGGGAATGCGTCAATTCCTTTGTCAACCATATCTGCTCCGTGCTCTCCATCGCTGGCACTTAATGCCGTCACTCTTGCTCCAGTTTCCTTGCCACCGAACCAAATCTGCTCCTTTACGTTTCATTGGCTCGGGTGCTAGAGACCTCGGCACTGCGCTGCGCTTGTATGCTGTTTTGCAATGTTTGGGGTAAAGTTGAACCGTATAAGCGTGCGGGCAACGCGTACGCCTCTCTGCTAGATAAGTGCTCGAATAAACATAAATAATAAATGACATTTACTAAATAAAAATATTTGCGTTCGCATAATATTTGAGCAGTAAACGCTGCTTTTTGATTCTGCTGTCGCTGATATTGCTGTGCCTCCGATTGTGACTGTCGCTGTGCCATTGCCGTGTGCCGTTTCCTGTGTCTTTTGGCTTTGCTATTTTGTTGCCAATAGAGCGTTCAGTGCACCGACACACCGAGCCACCGAGGCAGTCAAGTCGGCGGCCCTGCTGTTATGACAGTGAAATGCTGCTTTATACTATTGTTGACGTACCTCCTACTCGTATCACACCGATTTGTTTTCCTTTTGCATTTTTTTGCTCTTAATGTTTACCTTTAGTTCACTCTGTTACTTTATTCAGCTGCATATAGTTGCCCCTTTATACGCTTTTTTAAGCGATTTCATTTAAAAGTTAATTGGTTACTTTTACTTTCCATGCGACAACTTGATTGTGTGGAAGAATCCACGGCACAAGGATTGTATACTCTTCAAGGACAATTTTGTATGCATATTTAGTTTTCATGAAATTTGTGGGAATGAAGTAATTAAAATTTCAATTTCTATCAAAAGTGGTTTGGCTAAAAATGTTGTAGTAAAAATGGCTTCATTTGTTCACATAATATGATTGAACAGCAAAATTATTTCCATATCCTTTCTATTATATTTAACTTTTTAATTTATTATTGGGATATATTTCTCTCGTTTTTGTAATAGATTATATTTTGTTGCTCTGTATATTTATTATAATTATTATTTATTACAAAATATATTTTATTTTTCCTATTCGTTGTGAGCTTTAAACTACTTCTCGGACTTGTGTTCAAAGAATGATTCTTACGGAAATACTGCAGCAGGAGCCATACCCGCTTCGTATACCTTTTTAGTGGTGATTCGAATGTGATAACATCCATTATTGACGGAGTATTTTTTCTCAGAGTATACCCAGTACTTATTGTTCCGTGCTTTGTAATTCGGATAAAAATCCAATGGGTAATTAACCGCGATTTCATCAGAAACTGTAGTAGCCGATAAGTCGGATTTCCTGTAAACACATGAGATTGATCTTGTTTTATCTTGCAACATAATGCAAAACTGTAAAGTTATATCCAAGGCAGCTTTTGGAGTTTTTGCTGTGAAATTAAATGTCACAAAGCTTTTATTTCAAGCCACTTTAATCGTAGAAAGTGAATGTAGGAATACTTTTCATGGCACTCTTAATTTCTTGCTAATAATATTAACAAAAGAAATGTTATGTGAACTTCTCCTAATATTTAGGTATACTAGTACATACATCGAAATAATTTTCTCCATTGAAATTTCGATATGTAGATGATTGCAAGACCGTTCTTAACTAAGCTCCACAACACCCATACGGTATGTATATGACATTCGATGTAATCCCACTATTGATCGATTATGTAGTAGGGCTTAACTGCTATTAAATCTGGTAGCAAGTCACAAGAGCTATTTTTAATTTTGGTATCAAAATTTTATTAAAAGCGAATCCAAGTACTTGTACCTCATACAAAATACTAAAAACCGAACTCTGCGGGGCACACTAATAAAGATGGATCTTATAAATTCGGCATAAGCACATAAGTACCTGTAAAGCCCGGAGTTGAGAATGACAGACGGGGTTGGGTGACTGCAAATCCAAAAAAAGTAAAAAATATTGCTCGCACCACCACACACAAAAGTCAAATGGAAAAATGCCGGAAACACACATTTTTAAGGTAAACACAGAGGCGCATTCATAACCTAACACAGGCAAAACATTCATCCTCTACTACAGATGTCAATCAAGCAACGCGGCTAAGGACAGACGTAGTGGTTGTATCAGCGGCAGCGGCGGTCTCAAGTACCGAAAGCTAGGCGAAGCGACGCGGCGCAGTGCAACAGTGACGGGCGCGTTTGAGCTTCAAATGCTAACAGATGTTGTATTGTAGTATTTTGCTTAGTGGCACATGCAAATACCAACAACACCAACAACAATGTCATATGAAATAACTATATAAAACGCAGTTACAACAATGTTAGCGACTTAACACAATCATAACCGCTTGCCGGTAGAGGTAACAGTGGTGGAGGCGATGACGTTAGCGTGCGTTGAAGGCAAGCTCGCGGCAGGTGTGTGCTGAGCGCTCAAGTGCTTGAGTGCAGTGGGATTGTTAGACGGAGCTGCAGTAAAAAATGCTCGCTTAGAGTACTCTGGCAACTACATAAATATGATTATATGCTATTATTAGGGTGATCGATTAGTCAAGTCAAGTTAAAGAGAAGTTTTTACGAAATTTATACGCCTGAACATAAAATAAATGTACTGAGATGTGCCACAATGAAGAATAATATTATATTAATATCTGATATATAAATTATCTTTAATAACTTTATAGTATCTGATATAGGACTAAAATCTTGCCTTTTCATATACCGATAGCTAAAATAATTGGTTTCTGAGGCAAAATTATATATTTTGAAATTAAAAATGAAATATCATCCGATCATCCTATCTTGCGCAAGGTGAGTGCGGGTGTAGACAGGACAATGACGAGTCTTATCGGTTGGGTGCGTACTAGTCGACTAGTCGTGGCTCAAGCGCCGAAAAGGCAAATGTGAACAGGAGGTCAATGACGCAATGCGACTGGTAGTGACAAGTAATGGTATATGGGGAATGGAATGCGTCAGACTCGTGGTTGAGATGCCTTAGCAAGCACTCGTACGAGGAACGCAGCGTACACAGAGTGATTTAGCGGCACGGGAGTGGGCGTAGCGCTAGAAAAGTGACTTGTTAAGTGGACATTCGGGCATTTGGTGATTGCGTGTACACGTCAAAAGATCGGACTTGCTTCTTAAAAAGCGAACTGCACATATGTGTTAACAAGTTTTTGTGCCAATCAATTGGCATGCAATAACTGTGGCATGCGTTTAACCCCACCGATGAAAGGTTGCAGTTTTTTTAAATTTTACTTAATTTTTTGTAGCTGTTATATGCCAGTCGAATTATCTACTGTGTACTAACTGTTAAATGGCTGTTTACCATTTTGAACGCACGTTATCACAAAACATGTGTACGCATTTAACCACCATTGGCGTTCGTTAATGCTGCTATTACCGGATTCTTCTCCCCCACCTCCGAGGCGCATTGCGCAACTTCCATGCGGCGCATTCAAAGTAACAGTCATAACGAAAACACCAAAACTAACTGACAACTAAATTAAACCATTTGTCATGGCTTATTTTCACATATGCTTCCATTTGGCACGCCCATTGAACAACATCATCACCCCACCCCTCACCACATCACATCACCTTCGCCGTCACACGCTCAAACAAATTGTGCTTATTAACAATAAACGCCTGTACATTTTTGTTTGTGGCTGATATTGACTGATGTCTTGGCGTTGAGCTGCAGTGCCGGCGACCTTTTTCGATGCTTCCATTCGCAGGCGCTTGCAATTCAAGCATCAAGAATAACAACAAGCATAATGGCGACAATAATCCAACGAAAACAAAACCACCCATCAACACGTATAACACCCGCTACCCCTCTCCTTATACAACAGACCAAGGCCAAAGTTTTACAAGCACACGCACACAGTTTAGCAGAATTGTTAGAGTGTTCATCCTTTTCGATCCTTTCCAACGCTTTGCTTTTATTGTTGCTGTTATTTTTGATACTGTTTAGCTGTTTTTTGTTGCTGCTGCTCTGTGTAACTTTAATTGTGAACCAAATTCAATTCATTTCAATTATGTTACTTAAAAACATACACACCACAACGATGTTGCTTCGCCCCTCGATGCTTTCCGCCACATTCACCAGCGACGGTGTAAATTGTTCGGCGGATTTATTGTTTATATTTTATTGTGTTTTTATTCGGCTAAAGTGCTAATGCATTGTTGTTGTTTTTAGATTATTGTGCCAAGTGGTGTAGCAAATTGTATGTGCGCGCACAATGGGCGGGAATTCGAGAAATTTGTAGCAAATCAAGAAGGTGAAAGAAACGGATGGGATATAAATAAACTATTATGGAGAAGGTAAATAGTTTATTTTTCAATTAAAACCAAATTTGTTTAATATTCTTCTCAGATTTATGTGTTTTGATTTAATATTCAACAAACATATAAGTTTATTTTTTTTTTAATTCCGAAAAATTAATGTAGGGAAGTGTTAAGTTAAGTTTTTACACAGAAGGGGGGAAAAATAAAAACGAAACAAAACCAACGATCATATTAAATTTTAAATATAATAAAACAAGAATAATCCACTGAAATTTGGAGAAAAAGTAATTAAAAAACATGTGACTTTAGAATTTGATCAAAGTAGCAATATAGTATAATAGGTAAATTCAAAATTGTTAAATATTTTGGTGGAAGTTTTCTTAACTACATTAAACTGTAATATATTTTTTCTTTCTTTGTTCGGAAACGTCTATCTCAAAACGTTTGTATCTCAAAAAATAAACATAGACCTTTTGAACCGATTAAAATAAAGTATTGCCAAAACAAGTAATTTTTGATCAAGTAATAATCAACAAGCATTCAACTTTATATTATGAATTTTAAAGTGAAGTATACAGTAAATGTGATTTTCGTGAATGTACGACACTATTAAAAGTTTTAAACACATAGTTCAATCCGCTGTATTGGGTTCGAAAAATTGGATTAATAATTTGTATACTTTTATGAGACCTCATTTATTTTTAACCCAAATATAATGTTCAAAGGTTCTAGCATTAGCATTTATTTTATTTTCTGTGTCTGGCTAATTAGCTAAAAAAATATTTACTAAAAATAAAAGACATATCGTCTATCGTATCTCTTATGAATGTTCAATATTCTTGAAGATTCTAGTTCTCTCTCTGCCTTTACCAAAGCGTCATGTCTTTAATTCTAACAAAAATTACCTTTTTTTAATTTTCTACCTCTAGTAAAATGAACTTTGATAATCCAATACATCCAATACAGAGCAAACTCTAAAGTTTCCAACAAAGGACCCAAATGCTACACTGTTCCTCTGCACGGAGTTTGCTACCCTTATTCAATTTTCGTCTGTCACATTCGCTTAGTAGAGACCAAGTCTGCTAAACCCGTTTGTGCTCTTGTCCGATACGAAATCTCGTAGCAGAAAAGCAGAAACGCTTATAAAACATACGTCAAGGCGGATGCAGCCAAGCGCAAGCAAGAATTTGTACAATGAAAATGTCAAGTCACAATGGACCAACGTATTCATGTTGTCGATTAGTCAGTTAGGGTGTTGAACTGTATCGCTGGGTATTCTGCATATTGTGAGGGTAATAAAATAATTGCGACAATAAGCATTTCATTATTAGTAGTTGGACTGAGTTTAAGCGTGTCCGAATAAAACGGGCCCGAATGCAGGGGTGGCGTGGGCACACCCTCATTACAGCACTATTTCGTCTTATGCGCTAGATTCTACATACATGCGCATAAACGTTGAGTTGCTCAATGCAAATCCACTCGCTACAATTTATAAAGTTTATTTGTCGTTAATAGTTTGCTAGTTGTCTGTTGTTTGATTTTTATGACGCCACACAATTGCCAGTCTCAACCCGAACAACAAATGGTCTAATAAGCAATGCAGTACGGAAGCAGAGGGTGCTATGCGGGTACGTTCACGCATGTTTTACCACTTTCACTTACACTCACACTCACACACACACACATGCACACACCAATGGAGGCGAGCATTGAGATTTGATTAGATGCCGTGTTTGCCTTAATGCAATCAGCAATCAAAGAAAGAGCAATTTGCACCGTTGCTTTCGCCGCGTCGACAACGCAGCCATATAACACGTAAGTGTGTTTGCCCTGTTGTCCGTGCTGCGGTCTGTTGCTGTTTTGCCTTGATTGTGTTGTGATTGCTGCAATGTTTTGTGTTGGCGGATTATGAAAATGTGCATTTGAACGGAAAATTCCCATGGATTATGATTTTTTACAGCCGATTTTGCACTCGGCGGCAAAGTGCTGTCAGCTGTGTGCTTGTGGACTTGTGTGTGTGTGGACGCAAGTGTAGTAGTGCAGGCTCATGCGGAGGCAGCGAAGACGGTAGGCATTTCAACAAGTGAATTGCGACATTTGGTTGAAGTTTCTCTCCGCTCTTTTATTAGCGTTAAGCTGATTAATATTCATTAAATAAACGTTCCAAATGCTGAATGTGGATTAGCCGCCGAAAAACATGTTAATATATTTGTTGATGTTTTATTGGGAACTTTTCTTTGATACTTTATTTATTTTTCATTGTATTCTAGTGCAGTTATACTTCCTACTTCTCTTTGTGCACCTTAAACAACTTGTAACTTTCTTCTTCTGTATTTTAATTTCTTTTCGCTAATTTGCAGTTCTTCCTCAAATCTTTATCCTTCCTTGGAAATTGAAAAAAGTCTGATTTAAAAGGATGCACACGATTGGAATGATTATAATTAAATGTGCAAATACTGCATAAATTTGTGTGCTTGATTGTTTTGAACATTCATTTCGACGGAATTCTTTTATATCCTATATAATCCAGTGCTTTTTTATTTGCACTTTACTCCTGCTTTTTATTTCCGTTATATTTTACTAATTGCGGTGATGACTACGGAACGGACGGAATCGATAATTGAGATTGCATCATTAATTTTGCATTAACTCCAGCATTTCTCACTTCAAACGAAGTATTTTACGGTTACTTAATGAAGTTTTTGTTGACTTAAAGAATGGTGAGAAAATCTTAATTACAAATTAAAGAAAAACTTCGTTAGCAATGCAGTAATATGAAACTTGATATATGTAAGGAAATTTAAATTTAAATTTAAGTTTAGAATGGAATTATATTTAGAATAGGATATATCTAATTTAGCTAGGAAATATTGTTTTTCTTGATGTCAATTCTATCAAAGAACTACGATTTAAGCCAGGAATATCGGATATTTTAATACATAAACTACCTCTGCGCAGTTAATGTGTGTCATTGTGAAAATATAGGTTGTTATGAACGGGCACAAGGCTAAAGGAAATTTTAGACCAAAAATTTATTTCTGTAAGAGGTGCCTCAAGATGATGATCATTGCCACAACAAATTATTATAAATTTCGTTCAACGTCTGCGAGAATACTCTTTCCAACGTTCTGAAACTAATCATCTTCGTAACTTCAGGAACCAGCACAAAAATGTGACTGATGCATGATTAATTCCTCCAAATGTACTTGTTTTTTGTGAAATGAAATATGGTATGTCAAACCCAAAGTTTTCTCGGTTCGAATAAAATAAGGCGATGTCGATGTAATATATGGAAAAGGTATATCTTTAGTAATTTAGACTTACGTTCTATCCAAAACCTAAAGTCAGTCAAGCTAGCAGCTGTGTGATTACAAATCAAGTCCTTTTTCATTTAGTCTTCTACCAATAGGACTGAAAAGTTAATGCACCATTTCATCTTACGCAATATTCACATATATCCTCTCTCGAAGACTCCAAGAGCTAATTCAGGAATGTAGTTCTCAATTGCTTACTAAGCCCAAATCCCTACTTATTAGTAGAGATAGACTTCAACTACTTCGCATGTATGATGCCTCGCATCCCTATTACATTAGAGAAGGCGCTAAAGACGAGGTTAATTATTATGCTAGGAAGAGGATTTTTACTTTCAAAATCTCACCTTCAGATAATAAGCGGTATTGCAATATGTCCATGACCTGAAATTAAGTTTCCATCGAGTTCATCAGCAAAGGTTTAATATTCATAATTAAAGTCACGGAGCCTCCTTTGATTCAGCCCAGGCGAACCCGCATAATAAACCAGAGAATTGAACAGTTTTAAAAATTGAAATACTTCAAAGGGTGGTCTTATATAAATGTATCAATACCTTAAACCCGAAGTATTTAAAGAGAACTCTTTCGGCCCAATACTCAATCGCCTCTTTGTAAAAAATATCTCAAACGATATTATCGTTATATAATATATATAAGAGTTTATCAAAATATGTAGAAGTGAGGAGGTAATAATTATGCGTATATACATATGGTACATACATCTATACCGATTCTATTCTGTAAGCACATGTGCTCATGCGAGTAATAAATTCTAGTGCCTGCGGTCAAATTTGCCAGTTGCCGATTGCCACTTTGCTTGCTGGATAGAAATTTCGCTTTCATCTGTGCAGAAACTTCGAAACTCCGTCTGTTGCAACTTGCATATCGGCTGCCATTGTTATCGACTTTGTTATTGTTATTGCATGGATTTCACTAAAATGTTTACCCTCAAAATCCGACTAAACAATACATCAATTAGCCGCCAAATCGGAAAGAATTACAAACTATGAAGAAAACAGGGTAATCCAATATTTCCGACTGCAAGTCAAAAAGATTTAAGCAAGCGGAATTCCCGCAAACATCTAACAATTGCCACAAAGATCCTCAGTGATGATGTAGTGACTCATTCATGACTCTCGTGTCAAGACGAGTGGAAGTAGGATATCTAAAGGAGCAGCATGCCTTTAGAACTGAGTGCAGGTAAAAATTGTGAAATCCAAAAAAGACAAGGGCAATTGTTGTTATCCGTCGGTTAAGGATCAATTGAACACAAATGGGTACATCAAAGTAATTGGATTAGGAATTTAAAAGAGATGAATGCAGATATAAGGAACGCCAAATCTCTTTTATTTATATATTGTTGTTTTTTCTGTCTACCCCTTAACCTTGATAGATGTGTAGTAAAGTTTGCTAACTGGATTATAAATTTTAATGGAGAAAGTAAAACTGAATGCATATAATATAAATTGATAAAAAATTTTGACAAAAAATGGAAAACGTCAAGAGCGTCTTTGAAAAAGAGACGGCATGGATCTAAAAACCACGCTTAAATACCAAATAATATTTTATGATTTACTAAAGGCAGTTTGTGGAATTATCAGTCCCGAAGCAGATACGCCTTACTAGACCTCGTCCAAAGTCCACCTTCTCGTCATTCTCCTGTCGTCTTCTTCAACCTTTTACTATACATTTTTATTAATAGTTCTCTCAACATTGTCCAAATCCCATTGTCAAAAATTCATTGTTTTAATAAAATTTTAAGTTTTGAAAGTGTTACATGCAGCAAACCTTGCAGAGCAGCGAATCGTTCAAACAACTGATATTAATAAATTGGTGTAATCAAATCCAAATAGAAGCTGTCTTCAATTATTTGCACTTTAATTTACTTCAATAATTTATTTCAAGACTTAGATTTTAAAAATTAATTAAAAAAAACATTTTTGTTTATATTTTAACAGTAATTTTTCATTTGAGGCATTCACATTGGTAAAACTGGTCTAAACGTGTGGAACAAAACTTGTTTACATTGAAGATAGAGATTATATCACTTTAATGAGGTATCTTTATATTCTCTTGTATCGAAGTCAACCTGTTAACTTTGTTGTTGTGTTTTCATGTAAATTTTTTGACAAGAGAGCAGCGCGCAAAGTTAGCGAGCAGAGAAACGGCGAATCAAAGGCAGCAAGAATAGCAATATCTTATGCCCCACTGATTAGGTATCCACTCCTTTGTATTAAATTGAAAATAATGGCTTCTTTGTTTCTTTAAGATGTAAATTTGTTGACAAGAGTGTGAGGGAAGTGGTAGATCGAAGACGAATGTTAACTAACCCTTATATTTTTATCTTTTTGATTTCATAAAAGAAGCTGCAAAACTCTAACATATTTATGAAATTTCATAAATTCGCTTTTTATTGTTGTGTATGTATTACTATGTATTTATTGTTTTGAATGACAACGTGTAGTAGGTAAACGAATTGAATGCAAGCAGTAATTGAACGTGAGAACGCGTGAATGAATCATACTCACTCAGTCATTTGTTTATTTACATTTTGATATTTTTAATTGAAACGTGCGAACGGAATGCTGATGACAAGTGGCTGTTGGAAATTGGCGACACATCAGCACTTACACACACATACATATGTGCTCTTGTCAACATTCAAAACATGTTGAGAGTCAAATGCAATATTGACGATGTTTATACCGACGAAGTTTGTCTTTGCAGTTTGTTTGAGGTAATTTCTAGTTTGTTAGAAGGATATTCAAGGACTACGGAACCTTTGGGTTACTTCAATCGAAACATCATTACAAAGTGCTTTGGTACACAAACAAATGTGTATTTATAAATTATATATCTAAGCACCAAATATATACATGTGCCTCTCTGCTATCCCTCTCACTGTTGTACTATTTGTTGTATTTATTATTGCTCCACTATTTGTTTAGGAAAACTTTTATTGTTATTGCTTGGAGTATTTTTGCTCATTTATTCATTGGTTCGTACGTTCGTTCGTTGTTTATCTGTCCCGTTGCAAAACGTGATGTTGGGTGTCCTTCGGCAGCGTCAGCAACGTGTCGTTCACATTTGCCGAAAGCAAATAGCTAAAGAAAATACCAATGACATTACGTTATATAACAACAGATTAGGTGCTGATGTCATTTACAACACGTACGCGTCCTAACACCGTCCACCACAATCTCCGTTCCTCCTGATTACACAAATTCGACAAGAACAACCGCTGAATATCTACAGTGTCTACAATGTCTACAATGTCGCGACCTGATGAACCGTGGTTATGAAAGCTTTAATAAACTGATATGTTTTAAATGTAATATCAAAACCTTTATATCCGAAAGCAGTTTTTAAATTATCCACCCTGTTTATTCTCATTTCTTAAGAGAAGTCTCTGGAAAATGCCTTCGAATATAATTGAGCCACAAATATTGTCATCAGGCAAAAGCTATTGGAACGCGAAGTTGAAGTTGTTATCTCCTTGACCAATATACAATATGAGATTTGAAATTTAAAAATGAAATTTGGTTAATCACATCCACTGTCCTACGCACACACAAATTTAAATGCACGTCGTCATACCGTGTCATAGCCACGTTCCCAACTAGCCGCCCCTTGTGTTCCTAAACCAAACATTTGCCTTCTCGCGACAAGTGCGCCTGATGCTCGGATGCAGACTGAGCTGCTGCCTACGCCCAAGTGATTGCCGACGCCTTCACACGCGACTTCTATGAACTGCGATCGGGGCTGAGAAGTCTGAGTGGCAGGGCAATATTAGAATTTAGGGCATTGGGCTAAAATGCGATTTCTGTGTCAATTGTCATTTCGTTTGCCAGGCTGATGGGCTGGATGCAATGCTTACCATTAGACTTAGTCACACAACCATTTGTACATATGTACATATATACAGCTCGTTTCATATGGATCTCTGTTGTTTTGCATTATTGCGAGCGCGCCTCGAAGGCATCACTCAAAGCGCCACTACTTGTCCAGCTACTTCAGCTTACACTCGAATACCAATGCATACTTAGGCGCATTGAGTGCAATGCAGAGTCCAACAACTAGTGCACCGTTATCCCATTGCATAAGGATTTGTGTAAATTTAAAGACAAATGTGAGTCAGTCCATCTCACTGCCTTGTGCTCACATGAATACACGTTGGTCGAAGTCATTCGCAAGTCTGCACTCGCTGCTCGCTGCTCGCCGTTTGCTATGTTGTCCATTGTGCTGTGCAAATACCATTTCCGAAATTGAAAGACAAACTTTCGAGACTTGCGAGGCAAGCAAATAGCGAACACATACATAGATGTTGCCAAATTCCCCATGTAGAAGTGATGTAGAATGTGAGTCTAACATGCTATATATGTACATGTGTATTTATGTTTGTGAACACAGGAGTGTGCGACATGCAAACTAAGCTGTAAAATTTGTTTAATTCACTGATTTGTTGATTTGCTTCGCCTAATCGTACAAGTACACATCAACCCAAAAACAACATCAGCAATACGAGTGGTTCATGATGAGTTCAAATTATCACAAAATTGTGTTGTACTCACGCCTTCTCCTTTCTTAAACACATACATTTATCTATGTGTTTCGTAAATACGTATATTGATTTCTTTCAACGAAAGTCAACGAATGCCTTCTAATATAAACCATAGTTGAAGATTTCTCTGTATAAAATTCAAGAACAGTAAATTGTTGTTTAAGATACAAAGTTTAAGATTTATTTTTAAGCAATTATTGAAATTAGCTTGTTTTAAATTTATTTTATCATATTTTTTAATTAAATGTTATATTTTTGGTTTCTCAATAGTTTGTACTAGTGATTTTTATCAACCCTGTTTTTTCCAAATATAACATATATAGTCTTAAAATTTTTTTTCCATATGCTTAGTAATTTTTATCTAACTTTGAAAATATTCCTAAACTTCTTTAACTTTTTTAATGAACACGAACGTGCTTTTTTTTTTTTGTTTTTATTTCATATAATTATTTGTTAATTTTACTGAAATTGGGTCGTGCCGTCCATCAAAGTGTCGTCATTCAAAGTGGTAACAATGTCTAATTCACTGATGATTAATAAGCTAAGGCTTGATCCTCTTGGTTATTGCTTAGCTGTTGTCTGAAAAAAATTTTTGGAATGATTGTAAAGATTATATTAAATATTTAATAACCTATCAATCAAATATAGAGATGCATTCACGTATTTTATTAGCGTTTTTATTATAAAAGTTGTTGGTATCAGTCAATTGATTACTGTTCAAATACTTTTGCAGTAAACTCTACACTCGTCTACGCACAAACAACAAGTATTAATTTCGAATATATTTTTCTGCAATTTAGATAAATTTGGCCTCGACCATGACCACATCCACAGCACTTTGCGTGAGTGGCACACATATTCCATATATTTTAAAATTTAGTAGTTGCACAGTCAATAACAACAGCAATGTTAATACAACTTAAGAGATGTCGTTGTTGCTGTTGTTATATGTAATATATTTACACATTAATATTGATTTGGGATAAAATGGTGAAAAACATTCAAATGCCACTCGTGCGCTTCAATCTAAAATACGCCTTAGCAAATAGATACAAATATAAATAAATTCAGACACACACATGCACATATACGCACATGAAAACATACTCGTATGTATGAGCATAATATACTGTTTATTGTGTATTTAATCGTGTTTAAATTTCCAATTCGTTTTCATTACAACTTAAATGTAATGCCTCTACAACCATCTATCTCATATCTAAATACATACATACATACGAGTATTACTATCTCATCTTACCCGCCCTGCTCACCAGCCATCTCAAACAAACGCCTGCCTCCTAGCGGAACTTTTTGTTGATTATTTAAATGGCTGCTCTGTTTAGTCGTTCGGTTTGCTGATGGGTTGTTTGACTGGTTGGTTGGCTCGGTTGGTTAACTGATCTGTTGATGTATTAATTTCGGTCTGTTGTGCAAATAAGTTTAGCTATTTCGCCACCAAATTGAATGAATTAAATGAATTTCTTTAAAGTATTGCGGGGTGTGAACCGTTGTGGAAACATAAAAATCATTTTAGTTGCGATATTTTAATTATTTTGCCTGAATTGTGAGCTTAATTGGTTTTTAATGTTTTTTCGTTGAGTACACGTTTTAAAATCTCCATTTTGTCGCCATTTTGGTTGAATGCGATTGCGTTTTAGTAATGCTTACGCGAGAGAAGGCGTTAACACATGTGTACATGTAAATGCGAGTGTGCCTCTGCATGTGTAGTTATGTGATATTTTTGGCACCTTTTGTTTGTTGGCAGCTTATCGATAAACACGTTTTAGTATTTAAGTAATGCATTAAATGGGTATATTTTAAACAAAGGAGAAATTTATTTATTTATAATTCACAGATTACAGTTAGTATTGGTATCGATATCGCCATGAAATACTAATAGTGTTGACTTAGGGTACATAAATGTTAGGCAAGTTAAGCTCAAAATAATTTTAAAAATTACTTAATTTCTTAATAAATATCATATATAGTAGTATTTGTCCCAGTGAACGATCTTAATGGAAAGATTGCACCAGATCCACTTGGATTGACATAAATCGCTTATACTGAAAAAGCCCATGCTTACTAAATGGTTACAGTGAGAATTTGAGAGTGATGGTATCAATTACCATTGCTTCTTCTTGCAAATTCCGAAATTAATTTAATTACCATCATCACTAAATATCACACAGCCGCTACAATCAGTACTTTACTAAGTTCGGTATTAGGGTTGTCAGCTATATTGACGATGTCTTTTAATTGCAATTTGACGCTCGTTCATTATTGCAATCAATTAAGTTGGTTGCTTGGTTGAAAAGGGAATTTCAACCGGTTGAAGGCAGGATATTCCCACAGGCACTTTCTGGGTCTGATCATCCTCCACGGCTGAAGCAAGCTTTATATTCTGCCGATTTCACTTTACCAAGTTTATTCAACTGAGATTTTAGGGTAAGTGCCCAGTAATGACCTCTATTGCTTAGTTCCCTCTTTCCTAAAGGTATGAGCCTTTTTGACAATTAGGCAAATTAGTGAAAAACGCCATTTCCTAAAATTTCTAAACCACCTCTATTTATATTTTGAGTGGTCAGAATCAATACTGAAATACATAGGTAGTTCTACAGAAGCTTACATATTACACCCCAAAAATTACCAAAAAAAAAAACAGGAATAAAATGAAACTTTATAATTTATACCATTAGACGCTTGTACATGCTGATAAAGGAAGGACATGTGTTATATATTTTATATACGGGATAATTGGATATTAGCATTAAGCCCACAATACACATATATACATACATACGCAGATTGATATGAAATTTCATCCAATCGAATGTTATGCCCCGATAAAGGCGTGTTTGTGCGTATTTTGCTGGCATTAAACCATATATGCTTGTGTTTGTGTATGTGTGAGAGCCAGTTTTAGTGTTCGCCAATCGATAAGGCGACACAGGACCTCATCAGGCACATCAGTCATTGTCACACCTTTTCAATTTGCCGAAAACTCCTCATCGACCTCTGCCCGCACCGCTGCCAGCCACCTTTAGGGACCGCTAGCGAAGCTTAGCCAGGCTGGTCGTTGATGCATACCACCAAAACAATAATATACAGTTATATGTATGTTTGTCAAAAGCAAGGTTTTGCTCCACCAGGACGCTCTTTCGCTCTTTCGCCCTTTCTCCAATATTCTCCCCCTTGGTGGAACGTCGAACGTGATTAATGCGTTTGTCAAAGTATCTACGAGGATAGCAATGTGGCGACATTGATGATGACATGCCACAAGCAACAAGAACAACAAGAACATATACACACAATAGAAGCGTGCAAGGGTGGTTGGTAGTCGACGGGGAAGCACGGGTGTTAAAGAAATATGATTAAATTAAATTTATTCAATGCTGTCATATTCAAACTCTTTTCGTTTTGTAATTTTCGCATTAGACAAAAGCAAACAATAAATGTTGCGTATCTTTGAGATATGAGCACTACACACATATAATGGCTCATAAGAAGACAACAGCAGCACAATTACCATTGAAATGGGCACGAGTTGAGTGTGAGTGGCTGTGGGCTGACGAGTGTGGGAATTGGTATCAGACATGATAGCGTGTGTGCGCCCTTTATTCGCCACTTTAAGATTACTTCACGAAAATCCTTGCATTCGCTCATTGCTCAACTGCAATTTGTAGTGTTTTGATTTGTGCACTTGCAGCAATCCGCCCCCTCCATATTGTAATAATGCTGCGTGCCACATGCGTCGGTCACGTGTCTACATTTTAACACAACACAATTAACCTTAAGGTTCTGCAGATAAAATGGCAGATTTAGCAGCCACTTCACAGCGGTATAAAATTTGGCCGTAACTGGAATAATCAACAGGGATTTCAATGTAATTACTTGCAACTTACCACAAAGACTTTTTCCACAACCGTATAATGCCGAGGAAAAATTGCCAACGCTTACGGTGAGTGAAATCTTCGGATTGCATGTATTTTTCGGAAGTTTGTTTGAGCCAACGAATAACCCCTTAGGAAAATGTGCAGAGACATAGGAAGGGCAGGAAATGAATTTAAGTTTTCATATATTCGGGAAAGTATTCTCTCCAATGGATATTAATATATATATTTGATACACTCGGGTATAACTTTTTCTTCTGTTACGATAATACTTAGATGGTTAAGATACTAAAAGTGGGCTCCTCAGAACCCACAAAAAAATCTTTTGCAAGTGGGTCCCTTTTTTATATAAAAGAACTGTGTTAAATAGTATCCGAAAGCAAATTTCTTCTCATATAGTTCGTTAACCCAGTATTTCGAATCCATCGATTCGTTCTATTTACGCAATCTTTAACAAGCCGGAAAAAAGGAGTGCGCGAAACCTTTATTACATATAATATTATTTTAGTATTGCATAATGCAATCAAATATATTTTTGTTAAAAAAATTTCAAAATTTTGCAAAACGTGTGATTTTTAATTGTGCCTTCTCCTAGTCCTTTCTTACTTTCCTTAAGCTTAAATTCCCTTTTGGGTATTCGGTTATAAAAATTTGACTCAAATTTGCAATAAATTTAAATCCAGCTAAGCTACTTTATATGACAACAATAACAAAAAGCTATTATCAGCAACAAAATTACCCAGGATAAATAGGCGACCGTCGATGTCCTTTTGTCATATCGAACATTAGTACATTCACCCGCTGACTTTGTTGCCAGTATATGTGCATGTAGATCCAGATCCAACAAGGTCGGGTTGGTCGGCATGTTGTTCAATTTTAATCCAAAACTGCCATCAAGAGTCACGCATAAAAGGACAGCAGTGCTTAGAACGGAGCGCCACAGCGCAGTGTCATTGCTACGTTTGGTTTGGCTCCGTGTTGATAGAGCACATCTCATGCGTCCTTCAAAATCACACATACACTACATGCATATGCATGAAATTATGTATGTGTGTGCTTACGCCTTCACGGCACGACATGCAACCACGCACACATGCATCGGACTCATCAATAATTTTATGGCGGTTAGCTGCCCGAGCATAACCAAACCACAGCTAGCACTACAACAACAACACACTAGCAATAATGGAGGCCAATGGACCCATTACGCATGGCATCGCCAATATAACGGAGCGCTCATCAGTTTACCCGCGCGATGCGCGTGCAGATGGCGAGCTACAAGTTATAAACTGTTATTCTGCTAGTACTCGAATATCATCAATGTGACGCACATGCCTCCGCCGGCATCCCCACCACTCCACATCGAACTGGTGGCCAGGCAATGAGCATTTGACTTAATGCGCTTGGCAGCAGTAACAACAGTTGCCACATCACGCTCCGGCCATCAAACGATGGCGACAAGTGAGTTTCGCTGTCAATGTGACATCCACGACAACAACAGCAACAGCAACAGCAACAACAACAACAGTGCTGCCATCCGCGTCAATGCAGAATGACAGCCGCAATGGCGACAGCAACAACAACAACAAAAACAGCAGCAACACTGCGTGGTAGCAATGGCGCAGGGCTGGCTGTTGGTCAGAGATAACGAGAATTTATATCCAAGTCATCATTTTAATTATCCCATTCGTTGTGTCGGTCGGTCGATTGTTGCCACTCCAGCTCCGCTACCCAAGGCTGGAACCGCCAACTGGTGAATGCGAAACAACGGCCAACAGTCCACAACGTTCGTTACCCTCGCTTCGGTATATTCATTTACTCATTTAGCACCGAGTAATGTATTTCTTCTCTACATATAAATACACCACCGTTAAAATGGGTACACGTATCTACAAGATTATGGAGCACATATTACTTAGAAGCGGGGGAAATACCATGCAGCATACAGCCGCGCACGGTTCCCACTTTTCCTCATTAAAATATAATATGTATTTTTTAATTTAACTGAAATGTTTACACAAAAATTTTTCCTCGGTATAAAGTAGCCTCCACCGCTACTTCCGATACTTTGCAACCCAATAGCGCTTGAGTACCGCGCCAGTTAAACCGAAGGAAGTCGCACACACAAAAAAAGGAAAGATTCATCTCGCTCACTGATGTTAATATCCTTTCCACTCAACACACTTATGGGTTTGTTGGTGTGTGCATATCTGTGCGAAATCCTTTTTACTCAGCCTCAATTAGCTGGTTGGTTGTTCGGTTACTTGTTGTTGGCAGTTTCATCCGCCACAACGGCCTCACTAGCGTTTGGCGTTGGCGTTTGCATTTACGTTTTTCGCTTTCCTGTTTCCGGAAGCGTTCATGAGCAAGTTTCCGCTTTCATAACCGAATTTTAATTAACTTTCGAAAACCTAATTACAAAGTATTATTATTATAATGAAATGCTCTGTATGCCGCTGCGCTGCGCCTGCTCATCCACCTCGCCTGCCTGTCTGCTAGCACTGCCAGCCCACCCACCAACTCACGAACGAACAGGCCAACCAGCGTGCGGCTCAACCTTTGTACCAGGCTTATGATCAGTATGCATAACAACAATAACGTGATTTTTGTGTAGTGAGTTTATACCCTGTACGGGTTCTGTAGCCCAGAGTTTTGGTTGGGGCTGGTGCTGGTGCTGGTGCTGGTATGTCTTCCACTATGCCTACCTTCAGGATTCGTGCATCTTTTGTAGTTGCCGCACTCCCTCTTCCCTAGCCAAAAGTCGCATAACACTTTACTTTTGTATATCGACCGTTGATTTCTTGTTGTTGCGATGTTATATAAAATTAACTTTAATAATTACCCAATAAGCGTTTTTCTTGGTATTTTCTATTGATTAATATTATACACATTATATATCATATACAAAAATAAGAAATTATTCGAAACTACTAATTGCTTAAAACATTTCGAAATGTTTCTCAACCAACGATTTTTAAAAAACCAACAAAATGAAGGATTGAACAATTTATTGAAGAAAACTCCGATTTTGCATTGAGATATTAGCTAATTAGCTCCAACACCCAGAATTGGACTTCCAGCAATCACAAAATATTTTTTAGAAGAATCAAAGACTTTCATTCAATGTAAAATTATGAAACAATAAGCTGAATCTGAATTCATTGAATGGTTATGGTGTCATATAGTTCACAAAGTCAATATTTTCCGCATTAGCCGAATCCGATCCTATTTACAAATTACTCCAAAGAGTAATTCTCTCTCTTATCGAGAAGTAACCTAAAAATGTTTAATAATAAACAATTTAGTTTTACAACCTTTTTAATGGTTCTCAGATTTTTGAGGTATTACAAATATGTATTTTCTCCTAATTGAAAGTAGTTTTTAACGAAAAATGTCGAAAACATTATGACAGATAAAGGTTTTAGGTTTGACTTTCGACAATATGCACTACGTAAAGGAATAATACAAAAGTATCACCGGCACCCGATTTTTAATCTGGAAAGATCCATCACCACGAAGAACTTAAACGCCTTTAAGAAAATTTTGTGTGAACTTGTACTATTTCCAGGGGCTTGGAAATCGCTTTCAATTTTGCGTTTTGGTGGCTGTCGTATTCATTTATTTTTATTGTTATTATTTAAAGAAAGATCCTATTCGAAACTATATTCATAATACTAATAAAAATTACAAGTAATATTATATTAATAATCTATGCATGCAGAAGGACTATATCCAGGTGTGCTTGGTAGTGGAATAATCAGTACTCAAGTAAAAAGGTTATTCATAGAAAATAGGTGGTTTTTACTATGAATCAAAAACACAATTCAAATATTATCTTATTCATAAAAATATACTATATGTATGTATATATATATGCAAAATATATATTGTTGACCAACACTATCTAACAACTTATTTACTTTTTTTAGAATTAACTGTGATAAACGCTTTCTGAGCAACAGCGCCAAAGATTTCATAACATCATTTACCAGATTAAAGGTGGAGAGGTAAAGAAGCAGTACAAAAGAATTGTATTCGTAAAGACGCATAATTTTTGAGTTCCAATATTATTTCCAAGGCTATAAACATATAAACATTACTTACAACGCCTTGGGATGGTGCACTTTACAGCAAGAATGGAGTAACCATCTTCGGAACCTCTTTTATAGGGTTTATTTCATTTTAATGTTCACTGTGTTTCGGCAAGCACAATTCATATTTAGTGTATACACATAAGTACATAAGGTATATGACGTCGTATGCACGCTTATGCATTGCTGTTAGTCGGGTTAAAATTAAATATTCCATTAGAAAATTACTACAAGATTGTGCCCTAGCTCAATTTAGTCCCCTTCAGTTGGCTGTATGTATTATGTATGTGCGAAAGCATGCTGACTCGGGTGCTGCCGCTGCCGCTAGGGCTAAATGCCAGTCCGTGCTGCTAAGCACCAGCTTTGCGTGGTAGTAATTGGCTCTTTATGTGACTGGTACAACAACAATAAATGTAGCAAATGAAAAAAGCTAGCTACGCACATACATACATATATGACGGATAGGAGCACTGGTAGGCGAGTGCACTACCTTTTTGCCTTCATTTTGTGCTCTCCAACATTTTCATTTAAATATACAGAAAAGTCAGTTTAAAAATTTACGCTTCTTCCTAGCTCAACACTGATATGCCTTGCACTGCTGCATAGAAGCGTCATGGGTGTGTATTATATTCTCTTCTCCTTCTCCTTCTCCTTCTCCGACATTGAGAAGGGCTTCTCTGACATGAAAATGTTGGAAATGCGTTGATTTGATTGTTGAAATTTTAATTTCTCTCTTCGCTTCTGTCAATAATGTAACGAGACGAGTAAGTTGCCAGATAGTTAAGTCTCACTAACACTCTTGTCAGAAGCCTTGCAGTTCCCTAGATATCTTTATGTATAATATATGCGTGTGCATACCATGTACATACCAAAAAGAGTTTAAAAACTACAAAGTTCTCGGAAAATATTGTTGATATTTAAAATTCTATGCATTAAAATATTCCGTACATTTCGTAGATGCAGTTATATATTCTAAATTGAATAATATCTCTTAATTATTATCTCTTATTATCTTATATTAATAACTTTTAATGCTTCCTAACTAAACCAACCAGTTCGCTTCATTGAAAAGTTATTTTGAACAAGATGGATATAATATCTAATCATGCCACTCGGTTTGCGTATGGAATACCAAAATTTTGTCATAAACCTATTTTGTCATAAATCTAAATGGAAACTATCTTTCTTGGAATGTTTCTGACCGTCATAAAGCTAGAAACGGTGTTTACATACGCTGGTTGATAAATGTTCATACGTCTGAGCAAACTTTAGACCGAATGGTTTTCTTTAAAGCCATAAAAATTCTTAACTCACTTCCTCTTACTATAATGGGTATATCAAATATTTTTCCAAAACACATCGATCGATCTCGTAAAATTTGTAACCGTAGTAAAAAGGCATAAGGAAATTTTTGTGTGATTTCAATCAAATAGGTCAAATGGTTTGGAAGATTATTGTATAATTTTTGAGCAGACTAATATGAGAGCCTACTGTATCATTCATAGACTAAAACTTAACATTAACAGTAAAACTTAAATTAACATTAACAGTTTGTTAACTTGTTTTATTGAAATTGCTTGAAGCCAACTTCCCAGAGCATTTATATAGTTCGACTAAGACACGCTTATGGTAAACGTGTTACTTGATCCGGAATTTAATGAAATCTAGAGGAACTTAAGTAACCTTTTGTTTAATCCTACTGATATCGCTCACTACATGGATCTACTGTTAAACGACTTCCACTATAACTAAATACAATTCTTTTAAAATTGAGAACCATCCCACACTCACTCTGTGTTTCAATTTCAATCCGCCATTTTGTCAATATGAAATTATGCACAATAACTTTTAATTTTCCCCAGATATTATTAAAAAAAAACCGGTATAAATATGCCTTTAAACAAATTTTGTTTGCGCATTTACATTGCTTAAAATTGTTGTTCATCAGAATGTGTTTGAAAATGCTTGCATATGTGATATACGCTATAAAATGTATTTATCTTCCACATACAGTCACATGTACGCTTAATTGTGTGCATGTACGTCAATTAATGTTGAGCCGTCATTAGCATTTGCATGTCTCTCAGCCATTTCATATATGGATTTACTAATGACAATATCACCTCTAATTACCAGAAGTCGGGCATATTGATAGTTATCATTTCGTAGCTGCTTAAAGAGTTTGAAAAATAGCTACATGCACACAATCTTTTCTAATTATATATGCGTATGTATGTATATGGCTGCAATGCGCGGAGCACAAATGGCAAATGTAGGTCAATTAGTCAAGAAAGACAATAAATGAAAATTTATTTGAGTTAACCAAGTACCTATGTACATATATACACATATGCCGAATCATTTCTGCCAAATGAATAAATATGTAAATATATTCTATTTACAATATATTACGGAAATAGTTTGTAAAAAAATTATAGTTAGAGTGGGTATTTGGACTTGGTGGTGATGAAATTTAATTAAACCACGAAGAGTAGTAAGCAGCAATTCAACTTTAAATTCACAAATCAATTTAATTAAAGTGACAATATAAAAATATATGGCTACTTCAATATATGATACTCGCTGCTTACACACATACATATGTATGAGTGTGTACATAGGTGCGCACAACATTCGACAAAGGGCAGGAGCCGATCGGTCTCAACTATCTATTAAGTATCTAGTAATTATTTATTTATTTACCAACAAGCACAAGCTCACACAAGCAACGCGTGTGTATGCACTTGTATGTAGTATCCTTGCGGATAGAAATGTGTATGTATTTTATTTTTCATTGTACTTCATGTTCGGCAAACACTCAGGCAGTCGGTAAGTTTAGTTTTTCCAATAAAAAGACATGGCGCAAAGATGTCAGAGCGCATGTCTGCAATTGTCGCTCATAGATGCTACAATTCCTTGGTAAATATACTTATATATATGTGTGTATGTGTTCCACCACCAACCCCCATTTAACCTATGTACCCCCAATCGGTCTTATCCCTTGTTGCTGCGCTGTCGCTGTATATATTGTATCATGAAAATGCAGACAAGTTCACAGAATTTCATGTGGTTTTGGATTTTTCATATCGCCATTAGCTTTAAAAGCATTGCTTTAAGGTTTTCAATTTTTCAAGGCAAATAAAAATTGAACTTTCATTGCGACGTCTGCTTTCTTAAATTCCTGGTGATATATATACACATGTACCCTGTAATCTCAATTACAATTCGGCTTATTAATGTTAAAAAGTTAATGTTAAATATATCTGTTTTGACAGTAAAAAGTTTTACATTTTATTTATTTCATTAACCAGTTTTTTTTTCACACAGACAAATTGTCAATTGTACCAGTAATTTAATTGAAAAATATATTGTCTGGTACGAAGTTTTCATAAAAATCTAGTATTTTGCTGTGTGTGATATGTGTGTGTGTAATGTGTTTCACTTTCACATTTTAATTTTCACTTCTTTCTGATACGTACTTTAAAAATATACAATATTTGACATAAAAAATTCACTACACATAATTCATATTTTAAATTAGAAAAGTTCTATTAAAGTTCAGAACGTGCGTGTTTATTTAATGGTAAGTAAGTGATCATTTAGTTCATTTGGTCTTTGCTCGATTCCCTCAACTCGATTTGCACGAACCTCTAAATGGACTCCATGGGATCATTTACGCGATGACGAACTGCACTGATTTAAAAAGAATATTGATTTATTTGCAGTTTTTTTTCTCTTTGATTATTAGAACCAATCTCTTTGCATTATTAGTTTTATTATAATACACTCAAGGTATATAGATTTATTATAATAGCCGAATGATAAATAGATGCACTCTTGAATATAATATTCAAAATATGCTAACTCGAAGGAAGGACGCGCAGAAGGCTGACGAGTTATGTTTGCCGCCATTTTAATTTTTTTAATACTCCTTTTTGCTATTGCTGTTGGTTATTCGATATATTCTATTGGCTTTGCTACCGCAAGGCTTACATATCCATACATAAAGGCGCAAGTAATCAGACGCTTCGGAAAAATACCCGGCAGGAATATGTGGTAGTTCCGAGCTGGTGATCTTTTTATTTATCATCGTTACCAATGATCGCATTTCCTCTTTTACTATGAAAGCACTGGCGCTTTTGACTATATTTCAATGTTCAATCGATTATTAATTATTAACCTTGCAACTCTTAACAATTCTGCTCTAGCTTTTACCAGAATAATTGGTGTATTTCTTGAAGGGTATCTGCAGAAATTTGCCGATATAGATATAGGTAGGCATGTAACTGGCTATATGCTTGTCTTGTCTGTATTTGTCATGCACAAATTGTATACCTACAAATATACTCTTCCAAACTTACATCCATATCTGCACGCGTTTGTTGGTACATCATCTACGCAAATATTGTCCTCGAGAATTTAAAACGTCGCACTGCTGACTGACTCTGTTGCTTCCTCCTTCAACAACATTTACATTCTCTCACTTCGGCTTGGCGAACATATCAAGCTTTTACGAAAAATGCAAATATTTGTCACAGAGACATTAATTTTATGTTTACGAAATCTTACGGTAGGTATGAAATATTTCATTCATAAGCATTTTTAATTCACTTGTAAATAAAGCCACATACAGGTAAATATTTCGCTCATTTGGCTTAATGTATTATATAATTAGGGCTTAAACCTGGCCATCTGAGAAAATGGCTATCAAATTATCTTCTTTCAAAAAATCAATAACTGTTTCATCCACCACATTTAAAAGACAATAATTTATCAAACAATACTCCACCTCATAACTAAATAATTGTGGATGCATAGTACCGCTAAAAGTGTTGCTGCTGCTCGTATCTAGGGGCCACCTTCCTACCAGCTGCTGGCAAACAAGCAGCCTCTGCGAGTACTAGGTGTCCCGCGATTTTTGATATGCACATGTAAGTTTGTATGTAGACATATATATATGTGTATATTTGTGTGCTCACTCAAGAGGTTTTTAGTTGTTATTATTAATTAAAAGTACAACAGCTTATTAAATAAAATTACTAGTTTTACTTATCGGCCATCGTTGTGGCATTATGATCTGCAGCTGGTATTATCGCCCGCATTTTCTATCGTCTAGGTAATTGGTTGTACTTCTCAATGATACCAATACTCGTCATTAACGCATATAAATACGTCGCCACTATTCGCACTCGCATAAAAATGTCTTTTGAATAATAAAAATGTTCATATAACCTCATAGTACCTCTCTTCGGGGATCGTACGTTTATCAGCCATCGTTTTCATTTTCGATGCATGTGAATGATAGCTTTCGATCACATGCAGTTATATTTATGTGTGCATATACGTATTTTTAATCTATTTACAATTCCTCGGAATAGAGTGCATATTCAGCATGCACTCGCTTGTTTGAAAGGCGGTATTTTTCCTATGTCATTTCACTTATTTTCAATTTTGTTTGCGTTAATTTCTATTGAATAGGCTATTCGGTGTGATAAGTGTTAAAGTGCAACTACTCATGATAAATATATACACATGTGTCATAGGCGTATTTGCAATAGTCAGTGCATCAACTTCTCAGTCGATCATCGAAAAAACCCAAGCGATTGGCGTCTTCTAAAAAAATATTTAACGTGCATTCATTCATTTTGGTAATGGGGGTTCGGTTCCGCCTCGAGGTTTCATTGTATTTAAATATGTTTACCTAACCGTAGCAATCACTTTCGTGTTAATGCAATACCTGGGATGCGAAAATTGACATGTAGATACTTAGCTTTCATTCTCTAACTTTCGTCTTTTCTTTTAATTTTGAGTTTATTTTTACAAACCCCCCTTGGATTTTATTTTAACTCCACCACTGCTTGCTTTTGCAGTAACTGCATTCACTCTTACTCGTAAGCACTAGATGATTGCAATTTATTATTACCCCGTTGTTTTTATCAACAATCGTTCAAACTCGATAAGATAGCGTCAAATTCTTCAATATTAGTTATTTGTTAAAAAAGTAAAAATGAAAGCATGTAAAGTGAAATCAATTGTTCGAGGTCAGTTGTATTTCAATCTATTTGTTTTCGTTATTAAATGCATAAATATACACATTTGATAACAGACATATCCAAAGTTCAAATCCAATAATTGACCCCCCATGGATTATGATAACGCCAATGTTTTATAAATTGAAGATCTTTCTAGTACATATTTCTGGTACAGTGTGTTCAAAAGTTTGAGAATTAAGTGCTTTGGAAAATGCTCACTTTATTGAAGCTATAAACTCATTCGCGCTGGACGAATGGTGCGGAAGATTTATAATTAATTATTGCAGATATAAACGTCGCACGTAATGTACATGCATAAGTCACACGCCTTTTTTAAGTCAATTAATATTTTGCGCAAGTCTCAACTACTGTAAATAGAAGTGAACGAAAATATGATGTCTTATTCTCATATCTTGAGAGGTATATAAATTTATTTTGCTTTTTAGCAAAAAAGATCTAATACTAGCAATATATTGTCAAATTCGCTATATCTATATATTTATATTATACGAGTATTTTATTTATTTATATTTATATATAAATGGAGGGTCTTCAAATGTTTTTATATTTTCTAGTAAAAAATGTTTCATATAGCAAGAAGAATGATTCAAAAACTATTTTCCCACTCTTCTGTTAAAAATCGGCAGCCGAAACGAAAATATCCCTTAAAAATTGCTTATTTGCCATATATTTGGAAATTTTTATTTCTACGGCCATTTGCAAAGCAAATTCCATAAAAAAAAAACTGATTCAGCCAATGGAAATCCATTCTTCTACATCACAACTTAATGGAAATAAGAGGAGGAGCGAAATCAATTTCGATGTCCGAATTGAAACGCAACAAAGCATAAAATATTCGAAACATTGGAGGATATTAAAAAAAACTGCATAAAATAATCGCTTTAAAAATTATTTCCAAAAAGCCGTGGATTTTTTGTGTGGAAACCTTACGAAAATAATAAATTTAAAAAAATCCAGTAAACAACACTGTTAGTGTAGTACTCAGAGACGTGAAATGTTATTCGATATCTCAAATCGAATTTTTAATCCACTAAGCGCCGGAACTGAAATTCAGTAAAATAAAATAACCTCAACCGCTTGCATGCAAGAAAGAGAAATTTTTTTTTGTATTTCAAACATTAAAATAAGACTTTTATTAAATTTTAACTAGTTTTAGAGTTAATCATTACCATTACTTATAGCTTGACATTTTTTTATCAGCTGCTATTATTTCAATATTAATTATGATTAGGTATATCGGACATACGCTATTATAGGTTTACATATTTATATATAATATTTATTTCTTACTCAACTATTCACATGACTAGCATGTGGGGCTTCTGCTTTATACATACAAAATAAAATGAAAAATTACACGCCAATCACATTATTTTCGGCGTACCTAACCACACGACGCCACAGCTTCATATTACTGTGCACAGCAATAACAATTCAAATTTGCTTTATGAATATTTTTATGTAGTCTTTTTTTTTGCATTTTCTAGTTTTCTTTTCCTTTTTACACAATTTGAATTTAACAATTCATTTTTTTGCTTACATAAGATGTATTTTTATTTGCATGTGCTTACATATTATGTGTTTAATGGTATATGTAATTATTTAAGTAACCTAACGGATTAACCGACATCATTCGTTCATAGTTTTTATTGCATTTAGCTAAGCTTTCGTGAAAAATTTTTTAATTTATTTGCAATACTTTTTACATACATACATTTTATTATTAAGTTGATGCACTTTCATATTTTTTTTTTGCTTTTGATTATTTTTTTCATTTAATTTGTGTGTTTTCTTACAGCGCCCGCAATTACATGTTTTTAATTTTACTTTCATGGCATACTTACAACTTCGTTGATTTCTACATGTAGTTTTTGAATTTTTACCAATTCTTTACATCGGATTTTGTAAATTACTTTATAAAAGAGAATAAGAAGTCAGCTAGAAATTCTTGGTTCTTGCATTTTGTGCATATTTAAATTATTGTAGGCATTTGTGGATTGATTTTATATACATGTACAAAACGGTATACACACCAGGCATATCCGATTTAATTTAAATTGATAAAAACAGTAATTATTTTTCACGTATTTACATATGTAAACAGTTTTGTTTTATCAAAATTATCAAAACACTCAAGCAGATAAGCGTTTTAAAATATAATTTGTAAATAGTGAATATACAATATCGGAAGTTCTGTTGGAACTTGCGTGGAAGTTCAAATTAGTTTTTAAATATAATTTTGTAAGCTAAATTTACCAGTGCATACTAAATTGACAAATGCCCACCAGAAACGCTGCTGACATTTTTTTTTTTTTTGGAGTTTATATAAAATCTGAATTTTCATTTGTGCTGCGAATGACATAAACCAAATAATGAAAGCGAATTCATATATAGTCTTTCGTATATTTATATTTGTAAATTAATGTAAGCCAAACAAAAATACATTATGTTATGCACACCCCTAATGTATGTGTATGACTGCTCACTTACAGCGAAGAACAAATAATTTCTTAAAATTTAATAGAAAAGCACATCGCACTAAAAACTTAAATATAAAACCGTTAACTACTTTTATTTATAAATTTTCTGAAGATTCTTTTTTTTTTTGTTTTTGGTTTTGATCATTTCAATTCGAATTTGGTTAGCGTTAGTCGACTCGTGGTCACTTGAATTTGCCACTTATATAAAAAAAGTTTTTTTTTTCTTCGAATTTACATCAATTGCACTTATATTGTGTTATCGCGAACATATTATACTGTTGACGCCTAACATTTCTATACTAAAAAAATTATAATAATAAAAGACAATGAACTTAAAAAATAAGAATAAACCTTTGAATAGAATAATATATATGATTATATAAAATAAAAAATATATTTTCACTTAAAAATTAATATTTTGTATAAAAAGTATTATTGTTAATTATAATTTTTTTTTTTATAAATTTTTCCTTGCTTGCTCTAAAGATTCCTGCATTTACATATATGTACATACAAACACAAATGAGTGTTGACATCCATGGCACAAACGTTGTGTCAAGTGAAAAACCTGCCAGGGTTTAATTGTGAACTTTCTCAAAGGACGCATTTAAAGCTACGTAGGCATAGCAACAAAAAGCATAAATGCACATGCGCCTAAATTTAAATTGAATAACTTTGTTTTCGTACTTGCAATGTATCAAATATTGGTAGGTGTGTGAAGTTGTTATTACTTAAATTGGAAAACATTTTCTCTTACAACTACATGACATTTGATTGTTGCTTACATTAAGAAGAAATCCAGCTGCATATGACATACATATAAACAAGAGTACGACATTTGTGCGAATAAATAATTCGCATGTATTTATTTAAATGTTTATATGCTCAAAATCTTCACATCTACAAGCTCAAACTGTCAATGATAGCCAAAAATAATGTACCTTCAGTTAGTATATAATTAAATAGTGTAAGGAGACTGTTGTGTGGAACAAAATGAAATAAGAAGGCGAAAGGAATAGAGAGTATACCTAGACTACATACGAGTACATATTCACATCACATTCCTTTGAAAAGTTATGTGCATTGAACCATAAATGTGTCTTTGCTAGCAACATGTTCGCCGCGCGTAAACCAGCACGCACACATCCGCGCTTATCCTTTGTGGGTGTGTACAAAAACACTCCAAAACTAGAATTGAGCGCCGATGTCTATAGCATAACAGCATAACAGGAATGCAATATCCCAATAGAAAATCACACTCCAACCAGCAGCCCTTGCACCTAACTATGGGGACTAATAACTGGCAAACGCGTGAATTAAAGAACATGTTCCTTATTTCATTCAAAACTTAAATTATCATGACACACATACTAACGGGTGTATATGTATATAAAGCAGTAAGACCATGAAATGTACCAGGTAAGAAATTAGAATCAATAAAGCAGAGGCGCAAGTGCTCACTAAAATCATTGTCTTTCACTAGTGACAATCTACCAATTTGTTAACTGTGGGCTTATCTCTGAATTGATTATGGATATGGATATATGGAAATGGATATATCAAAAGAAAAAAGAATTAACCGTTCCTGAAGAAGGAAAACATAGAATATTGCTGAAAATTTTGAATAATAATCCATTAAAGCGGAGTAATCGCTTCACGCAGGTCTTTCGAAAACGAAGACAGAAACTATTCAACTTGTTTTGTCCATCATTGAACATTGACTCCGTAATGACCACACAGTAAATTCATTCCAAGTCAAAGCACAAATTGCTACCTTGACAACAACTCTGACGGAGAACCAGAAAAAAGGGTCACTTCCCTACAGAGCAATTTCTTATCTATATATTATATTATATAATTATTATGGAATGTCCCTGTGACAGATCAACACTGGGAGAAAACGTGCCTGAACACTCATGGAGAACATCAAAGGTTACGCTACTACACCAACTTACTACACCGCACTTTCGATTCTATATTCAAAAATCCAAGGAGAGACAGCTGATATTATAATAAATCATAACACACAATTCAACTTGTACTCCATAACCAACCACCTCGACTACGCGTTTGCAGACCACACACTTTTATACGCCTTACTGGAGGAAATGAAAAAAATAATACAAGGAAAGCATACGCCGGCAGAATTCCATTGCGAAGACTGTAAGGAACTAAATATTCAAGAGGAATCACGAAAGTACTGACCAAATGTGCAAATGCAATATACGCAAAGTGCACCCAAGCAGCAATAACAACCCCCAGACGCACATTGCCCACACCAATACAGGAAACCCACAAACTTCAACGCTGCACCTTCATAAATCAGTGCAATGTGAAACAATCCACGAGAATAACGCTCCATTCCAAATCCTAAAGAATGGATATATCTTTAAAGATTACGAGCATACTTGGAATAACATGAATATATCAGGTCCAAAATTAATTTTACAGAATCCACAACATCCACAATATGTTGGAACATATTACAATCATAAACAACAACTCAGAAAAATCTCACACAACCAGCACAGTGAAAAACTTAAGCAACTCATTATGCTTTCCTCAAAATCAAACTACAAATTCAGCAACATTCAAGAACTTCCGACATTCTTAATACCTATTGAAGAGAACCAAGTACAGCTTACACTTTTCACCATAATTGCATTTCTCACCTTGGCAGTTACAATTTATGGCCTAGTGGGCCTCCGCCAATATTGCCACAAAGGAAAAATAATCAACAAACAAAGACGAATTGATGAACTATTATCAATCGAAATGAACCGTCTACAACAAAAACAACTAGGAGTAAAGTACCGAGGACGCTCTATTCTAAGAAGGAGGAGAGTTCATGAACGTGTTCCTCATCGCACTCACATACCAAAAATAACCTAAATTAACATAACCCATCAAAACAAAATCAACTAACAGAATCTAAACAAGAAATACATGTAAAAATATTCCTTTCATAAATGCAGCAGACAAAATGAAATAAACACATAAATGCACCAAAACTATCTTATTAGCAAGTGAGCAAATATTCTCGGTAGTATATATAGCAGTAAGAGTATGTAGCCGGTAGGAAATTAGAATCAATAAAGCAGAGACGCAAGTGCTCACCAAAATCATTGTCTTTTACTCGTGACAATCTATTAATTGGTTAACTCGCGCCAAAATTGGCACAGCGCGCTGATGTCTACTGCATAACAGCGATGCAATATTCTAGTAGAAAACTATGCTCTAACTAGAGGCCCTTGCACTTAACTGTGGGGACTAATCACTGGCGTACGCGCGCATTTCGTTAACTGTACGCTAATTGCTTCAGCAACCGCCAGGCAACAAAGCGGGGCTTTGTCATTGCATGCACTCTCAGTGTTGGCAACACTACAGCAGATTCTGCAACGCCGCTGCGCCATTTAGCGCCAAGCCGTGGTTCCAGTTCCGATAGGAGGCAGCTGCCGCATATTGTTGGTAATTATTATACAATTGCTGGTGCTGTTGCTGTGCAGCCTGTTGTAATTGTAATTGTTGTTCTTCGTTCAGATCGGTTGTGATATTCGATGCGTCATCCTGCAGCTCTGGTGGCGTCAACTGACTTTGCAGCAATTGTTGTTGGTGCGCGCTGAGTTTGTGTGCACTGGTAGTACTGTTAACACTGTGTTGCTGCTGTTGTTGGTAGTGTTGTTGCATGGATTTAATATAGGCCTTACGTTGTTGTTGTTGCATCAGTTGATGAGCCGCATGTGGATGCGTTAATTGCTGATGATGTGGGTGGTGGTGGTTGGTGCCATGGTGATTATGGTGATGATGTTGCTCCAGATGTATATCATGTGTATTCCCATTGCTGTTGCTGGTGCCGCTGCCGGTGCTGCTGCCAATATTACCGCCAATGTTGGTATTGTGCAGAGTATTGAGACCAGCAGCTGCTGCTGCAGCCGCGGCGGCACTACCAAAGATGCTGCTGCTCCCACTGGCGGCGTTAACGTTCACATTGCGCAGCATCTGGTCAGCTCGCCCTTAAGCCAATGGGTACTGGTGATGTCACAAGCTAGTCGTGCCGGCTGGCGCATGGTAGCCGAGACTCTGGTAGTAGGAGTCTTGTCCTAAGGCCGCGTGTGTATTCGTCAATGGGCTGAGTGCATTATAGCCGGGATATTGACTCATATCGTACATCTTGATGTCCGCCTTGGACTCGGGTAAGAGTCGATTGATGGAGAACGGATGGCTGGATGGTGTGTAACCGGATGGTTCTTGCTTCAAATGATGCATGGAGGGGTGATAATCGCTGATTAATGAAGGATGGCATCTATTCACCATTGCTGATAGCTCTTCATGCTGCAGCTGGTGATGTTGCTGATGGTGATGGCTTGGTGCATGCTGTGCCGCTTGTTGACCCAAACAAAGCTCTGCATTAGCTTGCATCATGGCCAGTTGATCACGACTAACAGCGCTGCTGAGTACACTGCCAGCGCCACCCACTGTAGCACCTGTCACGTCTTTACTGTGATGATGCTGCTGGTGGTTATCCAACCGGCTGTGATGGTGGTGTAAGTGATGGGAATCTTCGTGATCCTTCTTGCCGGGACTTGTTGCATCGAGGCTGCTATGTGACGGGCTCTTATGCAGCTGGCGTAGCGCCTCCTTCTTCTCATCTTTGAAACGTTTCTGACGTCGCAAATAACATCCATTCTCAAACATATTGCCTGAATCTGGGTGTAACGTCCAGAAGGAACCTTTGCCTGGCTTGTCCGGAGTGCGTGGTATCTTCACGAAGCAATCGTTGAAGGACAACGAGTGACGTATAGAATTTTGCCAACGTTGCTGGTTCTGACGATAGAATGGAAACAAATCCATTATAAATTGATAGATTTCCGATAGCGTGAGCATTCGTGTCGGATTATTCTGTATCGCCATTGTGATTAGCGAGATGTACGAGTAGGGCGGTTTGGCGTGTGTGTAACTCCGACGGTATGTAGTTGGCTTATCAATTCGTGCGCGATTCAGCGAGTTCGGTGAGCCTGTGTCTAACTCACGTGCACTAGCTGCCGCCGCCATAGACGAGTAGCCACCCATAGCTGCCATTGTCGACATACCACCACCCATACAATTGCCCATATTACCCAGCGGTGAACCCATTGAGGCATAACTCATAGAGCTGGGTGTCATGCAATTACCAGCCATAGAATTCATAGCTGCTGCGGCACCCATGCTACCGCTCATGCTTGCCACCGCCGCCGCGGATTCCAGCGCGCCAAAGGCGGCAGTCTGTGGGGATACTGAAGACATGCCACCGACGGGCATGGCCATAGAATTCATAGCGGTGTATGCGCTACGTGCAAGCGGGCTCATTGTGCCGCCGTTGCTGGTGGGATGATTTGGATGAGGATTTGAAGGATTACCACCGCCGCCTACACTACCACCTCCTCCTCCACCACCACCGTTTGCGCCACCACCGGCGCTGCTCGAACCACCACCACTGCCAGCACCGACGCTGCTGCTCATGCTCACCGGAGGCCCGTTACTTGGCGCCTCCGAGTAGAGCTTTTGCATGATGTCGATCGTCGTCTGGTGGGGCGATCCCTTCAGGAAACTGTTCAATAGTTGCGCCGTTATGTTGGCGGCTGTTCACTCGTCGCACGTATGAAATATATAATTTAATAAAATTTCCGACGGAAATAAACGACGCACACACTTTTTCACAGACGACGTACACGTTTTAATATATTTTAATCGTAAGCGAACTTCCAAGTGGGTTTTTTTGAAAAATCAGTTTTCCGTTTAAATTGTTTTTTTTTTTTTATTTTTTTAGATTTCTATTTTTATTTTTGTATGCATATAGATACAATCGCATGTTTCATCCGTGCCGACTCGGCAGCGTGTTTCAATGTGGGGTTTTACACTCGCTGGAAAATGAATCGTTGCAGAGCGCATGCACCAGGGCAGTAGCTAGTGTTTAGGCTTTGATACAGCAAATCAGCCAGCGTATTGTCAATTTTTAGTTAAATTTAAGGCTTGAAAATCAATTACGATTACCACTTTCTTTCACACACTTTTTTACTCTTCGATTTTCACTTCAATACAACTTTTTTTCATTTGCTTTTGCTGTACCTTTGCCCACCTTATCACCTCGCCACCTTTTTGTCTTCTTTTTTGTTTATTTTTGTTACGTTTTTTCTATTATATCTATTACGTATTTATTTTAAAAGCGCATATTTTTTTCTGAGAATTCGCGTTGTGTTAGTTCGTAAGTAAAATAATGTTCTTTTGAATTTCGGTATTGTACTCTATTACAACACTAGAAATGACGCTTCGACAATCGATTGATTGGATTAATTGCAATTTGTGCGGATGGACGTGTCGTACCGTCAGTCGCGATAGCCGTACATTACAGTTAGACAATGCATCTAGCAAACAAAGACTTCAAAAATCGTTATAGAAAATAGCAAAGCCAAAGCAAGCGCTTCCAACTTGACTCTAGCTGGCGTTTCACTATGCAGTTCGGTTATCGGTTGTCCGTTTCTACTTTTTCGGCAGCTGTGCGCGCTCGAGTACTCTTTAGCTTGAGCTCTTGAATGTGACTGTTTGCAGAGGGGAATGCCTACTTACTATTTGGCTTACTAACAAAAATATTAAGCGGCGACGTACAACGAAAGCTGCAGTCGCCGCAGCAGAATGGTCAGAGCACCAGAGTCCCACCATATCCAATACGAGAGTCAGCGCCAGCAAAACACCACTACAGCGTATATCTATACCTATAGGCCACTCTTGTGTACATAAATATAAGTATGTATGGGGATGTGTGAGTGCGCCAGTATATTGGTGTGCATTTCGGTGGTGGCAAAACTGGCTCTGTAATATCCGCTCAGTCTCGCTTGCGACTTGTTTCAGGCGTTTGTTTTTGTGCCGCGTTCCTGCCTATGCGTATGTGTGCATGCCGTATATTTCAATTTATCTGGCTGGAGCGACCCACCCTTTCCCGTATGCTCACGTACAAAATGAGTGTTGATAAAATCTATACGCGTTGGTGTGCATAAAAGCGAGATAACTACTGTATATCAATAGCGTCGCTTCAAGTGACTCTCTTGCGTACACATAGCGTTGTGCAGACGCAAATATACGTATACTAACGCCAACCGCATGTGTAGGCTATGTGGCCGCCATACACCTTACCTGCAAACAGCGCACGCGCATTGGCTACTACTTGTTGTTGCACAGCAGCATTTTGTCCAACTGGTCGGCTGATGCATAGTATTTAACGTTGTTGTAGCGCAACGGCTTGAAATGCAATTTGTATCTGAAGTTCATCGGTTGCCAAGACGACGTGGGTGGAGCCTTAATGTCTGGCACGCCCACAGCAGCATTAAAAAGACAACGGCGGCAACAACGCCAATCACACCAACACAAACATGCTTCGCACACAACTCTCTTCAATTCCAATTATGCACTCTCTGACAGTTTGACGTTTTCCATTGCGACGAATTACGCGGCGTAGCTGCAGCAACTAATATGACCCCACCAATATTGGCGCAGTGGAACGCACCATCGACGTGTATACCCTTTGTTTAGCCTGCACTTGGCACATCGCAACTGTGAAATGCTTGCAGATTGCTTTTAGTTCCATTTATCGTCGGTTTTGCCGGCTTCTCCATTTGCTGGGTCTTCTAACTACAGTCGCCGCCGCAATCAATATTTTCGTGCTCTTCAAGCCTCTCCAAACGCCATTCGTACCTTTCCATTACACACCCTGAATTTTTTGGCACGTTTTCACCTTTCGATATTCGAACACTTACTTTGATTTCGATAACGCTATCATAGTTTCTCTGCGAAGGCGAAGCGTTTCATTAGCACAACGCTTGTCAACCCGTTGATAATAACTGCAAAGCAAACTGCTGTTTGCTTAGTGCAGAGAAGAGAATCGCGTCGCGACAGCAAATCTTTATTCCACGAGGAGATGAAGAGACCGTGCGCTGTAAAAACGGCGTGCTAATATATTTTATACAGGCAACTTACAGCGGCGGCTATCAAGCGGCAATGCTGTCAGAATGTAGTGGCAGTAGCAGCAGTAACAACAACGACTACAATTTGTAATAAAACAAACACGTTTGATTCGAATTGAAGATTGTGTAAGGCATTTTTGTTGCTGGCATCGAAACCGCCGTGCCTCAGTCATTACAGCAGCTGTTTTCACTGTATTTCAATATCGTTTTATCTCCTTCTTCTTGCCGTTGTTTTCACTGACGCTGCAGCTATTCTATATTTTTTTTAGTGAATATTTAATGCAACCGTCTTGTGTTCAAAGTTTCGAACTTGGAATGTGTAATTTTTGAGGTTAAGGCGGCTTTACCAATGTCACATTCGATGGCGTAAGAACAAATGTCGTGGCGCGTATAACGCAGCAACATACAGGCGTCACGGTTTATCGCGTCTCGTCTTACTGCCGAATCGTTCGGTGCAGAACGTTTGGTATCGCCAGAATGTTTTCAACGCGCTCGCCTATTAGCTTCATTGTCGATTGCAATTGCTGCTAATTCTGTACTGCTGTCTTATTGTTTCTGTTGTTGTTGCTGCATAGATATTGTTAGTGTTTTTTGTGTAACTTCTGGTGTTGAATTAAATTTTTGCTCATATTTGGTCGAATTAAAGATAATAAAATTTTTTTCAAACACGAAATGCAAGTGGGGACATACATACGTATATATATGCAATGATATTCATCTTGTGTTGCAGTGAAAGTGTACAAAAATTTAGTGATAGTTAAAACGGCTCACTTCCATTAAATTTCATTAGTATTTTATTTATTTTTCTCTTTTAGCTTTATTTTTATTACAAAGTCAATTTTTCTCCCAGTTTAAACACCAATCGCAAAATGCTATTGAAAACTTATAATGAATGTAAGGAATTTAAACAAAAGTGAAATTAAAATTAAGACATGTATGTATAACATGAATCAAATTTATGGGCAACTTCACTACTTTTCAAATTACTCCAAACAAATGGAACCCAAAAATTAACACAAGAATAACTCAAATTATGCGAATAAAAGACTTCTCAGGTTTATTTAGTTTCAAAACTTTCAAATCTTTATATGCAATTATATTATTAAACATTATATGAAAGCTCAAAGAAAAAGTGTTTTCAACGTAATATTTTTCGTTTTAACAACGACGTCTTAATTTCGAAACTAATTTCCGCCATAACTTAGTGCGTTGATTTAAAAATTATAGAAAAGCTTTTGTCTAAATATTGGCGGCATTCAAGACTTTTTCTGCTACCTACTTTGAAATAGTGTCATATCTGCGCACTTTGTTATCCTATCCTACTTTTAAGACAGGGCATTCCCTTGAAAGATGGGTACCCAGCAATGTAGCACATACAAAGTAAGTTCGGTCCGACAAAAAGAGGAGCTTATTGATTTTATGCCGACTCTGAATGACTGCTTGATTTTAAGGGAGAGCTTTCTCCCTTTTTTGGCTTATATTTAGTATACTCTGAGCTACTAAAAACATTATTCAATTGGTAAAGTAGGTGTGTGTCGAAGCATTACGATCAGTCAGCCCAGTACTTCAAACTTTAAACGCGTTTTTCTCGAATAGCGTTTTTCAAATCGGGCAACTATGGTATTCGAATACTGTCACACGTATGTATACATTTGAAATTTTAACTGTAGCTTCAGTAACCTTATCTAGTAACCTGCGTATTTGTTATGATTTTTTGTTATTATAGCAACTTTCGTTGCTATTTTTATAAACAATTAAAAGTTCATTTTTTCGGTTAAAAATTTAACGTACTTTTAGAGTACGTAAAGTACAAAAGTAAAGTAAAGCATAAAGGACAAAGTAAAGCAAAAGAATATATTTACCAAATAAAACAATAAAGGTGATCTGTAGCAGGTACTTGCACACACATACATATGTGGGTAAACCTTTGCATTTACAGATTAAATCTCTTAGTCTCAGTGCAACGAAAGGGTTAAATCTCATAAAAATAACACATCCTGCAAACCACATACCACATACATACACAATACAATGCTTAATGCATAAATTGCGCACCCATTATGCGACCTTCAGGAATTTGGGATCACCAAAGAGAATAACTTGTTCTTACGTATATATGTATGTATGTATGTATATACATATTAGGATTCAGAATAGTTACAAAATGGTGTCAAGGAACGTATAGATAACAAAAATGTGACCATAATCCATTTATGACCATACAATAATGAGGTAAAAATTTAGTCTACGAAAGATAAATAAATTGTTTTGTAGTTCGCTACTTTGTAGTATTGAGCAACAACATCCATTCAGAAGGTATTTAAATGCGGAAGGGTATGGGAAATACCCAGCAATTTGAAACATTTGCGAAAAGAAGAAAAACAAAAGTACATACATATGTTTTTGAATAAAGGAGAAAAAACACAATTTATACTACAAAGGCGACAACTAATTATATGTTTTGGCAATGAGAAAGATCAAAGAAGAGATATGAAAGATCATAATGGCCTCTTAAAGACTTTTACGTACAGAAAATATATTTACATACATATATCGAATAGAAATTAAATAGATAATCTAAACGATGTTTATTAATTTGGTTTCGCAAAGAGTAAGTTCTATAAATTTGATTAGAAACTTTATCATCTAAAAAGTAGATTTAATCAAACCGTGCACTGAAAATGGGAGACAGGCAGAAAATATTCAGTAGCAGTCACGCATAAATCGAACTTCTAACATTACAGATATATCGGCGTCTCTTAACATCTCACATATTTTATGCAATATCTTAAGTATAAAGCTCTGGTGCCGAAAAGATAAAAGAGGTTTATGAAAAATTTTTATTAATTATTGTGTTTACTTTTAGCAGGAAAGGGCCACCTTTTAAGGCGATTCTACATACTTGTATTAAATAATTCGTATTTTATTGTATTAAATAACAATAATATACCAGGCAGGCTGAAAAATACACATCCTTTTAAAGAGAAAACAGTTTTTTTTTTTTTGAAAATACCATTTAATTATTCAAAATAGTTGCGATCGATGGCGATACACCAACTAGGGCGATCTTCCAATTTTTCGATACCATATTTACGATTTGTCCTTTGGTTGAAAATAGGTCAGAGTTTCGACTATTACCTTGTGCTCTGAGAACAGGAAAAAAATGCTGGAGCACAAATCAGGAGAATACAGTGGAACCGTTAGCATTTCAAAGCGTTGGTGCTATAGTTTTTATTGAGTTGAGCTTGGAAGCAGTGTCTTATTGGAACAGCACTTTCTCCTTTTTCAAATGGTATCGTTTTCTGAATCTTTATTCTTCTAACATTCATTTTGTTTTTTTTTTAATTAAAAAAAATTTTTTTTTTTAATCGTAACAGTCATCCGTTACGTTCATTGTCTTCGGTACTCTAATGGCCTATACGAAATTTAGTAAAGCACTTACAAATGGTTGCTTCGCCTGGGGCAGGGCCCAGATAATACTCATTAAGTTACTTTTTTTATATTAGCAGTATTATAGAACGACTGATTGAATGCATATATTATAGTACCAACTAAACTCATTCGCGACCTTTTGTGAAACAAATGTAAACCTGACACTTACCTCCCTACTAATTAAAAATGCAACAAAGATATTTAACTTTAAACTTAACAGTTAGCAAGCAATATATACAAATTATTTGTAAATTAAGTCGACTGCTTGATAAAACGAAAACACCTTATTATTTGTGACATTATGATGTAACAATTTTCATTATATGATTACATAGTACTTAGTTAGATAAGGTGGTATAGTTAGTTATAGTAATTTTATATATTTGCTTATCGCAGCGTCATGGATTTCTAATTAGGTAGTGTTACTTAGTCCATAACCTTTGTTGTTTGTGCTCATCATTCCTATTGTTTATTGTTCCAATTATTTGGTTGTTATTCAGTTGTAAGTTTTCATATAACATAATAGACTTTTGTATACATATATTTAGCTATTTACTCATTTCTATTTGAACAATTTATTTATACAAGAATATCTAGAAGTCTCATCATAATGCGACGCGACTCTAATACATTTTCACTTTTTCCATATATTTGAATCTTAAAATTCGCTGCACGATTCTACAAAGTGTAAAGTCCTCATAAATGTTTTTATGTTGGAGTGTTGTTCGTGTATGCATCGATTATTGCACAGAAAATTGTTTTGTTTATTCGAGATATTAGTACTCTCGCCGATTGAAGAAAAACATTCAAATATCGTCAGTAATTAAATAATCTCTAATGAGTATCGATAATTAATTTAGTACCAACTATTCGTACACATACACCTATCTACTTATTTACCTCATTGTGTACTAGTATTTAAGTTGATTAACCTGTGCGTTGTTTTGATAGAGGTGTTTTGTTGTCAATAAAATATGTATTTTAATTTGTGTGAAAATATTAAACAAATAATAAACAAATGATTTTGTAAAATAAACAGTAACAGCAACAACAGCTGCAGTAACGGACACAGCAATGTTCATGTATATGTGCATAAATTCAAATGTACTAAATGGACCGATGTGCTATGTATTTTCATCTCATTTGTTGGCCAAAATCAAACCGGCATCAATGAAATTTTTGATTTTACGATAAAATGTTTGCTTTGGTGCGTGCGTGGTACCCGACAAGGCGGAAGCGGTAATGGGAAACAGCTTTTTTACTTTGGATTTGTAAAGATTTTATGAGCACGCCTGCGCACATTAAAGTACAACTTAATATATATAAAAAAGTTTGTTATTATTATATGTACATATAAATAAAAATAAATACAATAAATCTAAAAATTAATATCTTTAAATTTTTTCATATTTAAAAATAAAGAAATAATGCAAAATTTTGGAAATATTATTTGTGTAATACATTTAATGCACACTTGGAATTAAAACTAATGAGGAGAGGGATGTCTAAATCAATTTGTTAATTCATGAAATGATAACAATCTCCAAGAAAATATTTTCGGTACTAGAGAATATTTTGTATATTACAAAAACTGAAGATAATAATTCTAGTGTAGTATTATTTGTATACAGTCAACACAAATGTATGAAACATATCAATGGCTTATCCTTTCTATTATTATAATTGTTATGTTAATACTATTATTACATAAAACTCAAATATTTTTTTGAGGAAATTAGTATCGATTTCATTCTACACTGTCTTCCGTTTTGCTTAACCATATTGTGTAACTGCCGTCGCTGAAATGGAGCGCCAACGAAGTGTAACGCATAAAAGACGGGTCTTCTCAGCTATCCAAGTGGAATACTTCGTGAGTATCAGCCCCGCAACATAACCTAATCTAACATACAGCAGACTTAGCGCTGCTATTCTCATTCTACTAAAATTCAATTTGTTTTATATGTTCAATGAAACGAATCATTTTTTTTCCGTCTTTTCAATGCTCCATTCACAACCCTACGTCGGTATACTGTATCGAAATTGAAAATTATAATTACCATTTGCTCGGCGTTTGTTTCCAGTTTTTATGGGATGACACATATAAAATACTTGTGTATTTATAGATGACTTTACTTTAAAGTTCAGTAAAATGTACATTTGAAAAAGATGATAGATATATAATTAAGATTACTAACATTACCCAAGGCGACAAGTAAATTTTTTAATACAAATATCTTTGTAATATTGAATTAGTTAAAATAAAAAAAAAAAGAAGAAATTTGCAAAAATTATGAAAAATAATAACAACATCATTCTTATGTTGAAAATCGATATTTTGAATACTTATATATATTTTATTATTTCATTTAGAAACATTATTGCAGACATTATTTAGCGGCTGTTAAATTGGGATAAAAGGAAAAAAGCAAAAGTAGCTTAAGACAGCGAAACTAACAGTTTATGCCAACAAACAATAATGATCCACTTGAACGGGCTTAAAAAAATACTTAAGTATATTAGGAAGGTACACATATTGACTTGTCTATACATACACATTCGCTTATATACAAACTGGTGTAAATATACTCGTAAAGATATACAAGAGAAATGAAAATGTTGCTCTCAACAAATCAAAATTAATGGATGAACTGAAAGAAGCTAACTATTTATCAAATGATTAAGCTTTTTGGAGCTGAAAACAAAAGCACCAACTCAATTCAATAGTCAAATACAACAAGTCGAAGGTACTAAATACTATATATATGTACGTATGTATGCGGATAAAATCCGAAAAAACTGGAATTAACATAAAAAAGTGGACTTAACCAACGATGGGGCTTTCGAAAGCATGGAAACTGGGGAAACATGTTGCTATGTGTGAGGAAAGTTGAAAATGAAAATCTTAACGAACGACAGCAGCATATTGGCCGTTTAGGCGGGTGAGCTAAAGCGACTGCGCTGAAGATGTCCGATTGAGTTACTCACACAAGCTCTCTAACGATGAGCCGAATGACAGACCACATAAATATATTTTTCCATACAAATATAACAGTTATTTTTGTTGTTGCTGGAAAAAGAGAGTTTGTTTTGTATGCTTAAGGTTTTTGACCGCAAACAAAAAATAAAAAGAAGGAAATTGTGTGCGCTCTTTACGAGACACTGTTGGTATTCAGCGGTTAACCACACGACGAAGCACCGAAGTGAAATTCCAAAAGAAATCGAGTTTCAAAATACCAGATATTCATTTTGATTTTGCAGGACAGCACTGACACCACATACACATATTTATGTGGAAACTCCATTTTGTACATTGTATTTTATTAGTGCTTAATCTTTTGTGTCTAACACAAATTTTGTTGTCTAACATTGTAAATTTCAAGCATAGTTTTAGTGCATACAGACGCTGTAGTGCAGGGCCCCGATAAATTTCAAACTGATATACTTGTTTTTCAAAAAGTCCAGAAATTAAATAAATAATATCAGCATTTTTTTATACATATGTATGTATGTATATTCTGCGGTTCACTGTGACATTAAAACATTCTCCCAAACAGAGCTATTAAATCACTATTTTAAGGTTTATTTACCGGCTAAAGAAGTTTTACGTTATGAATACATACATACATATTTATTTGTCATATTTAATTAAATGATTTGTAACATTTTTATTTATGGTTTCAAAACTATTACCCCCATTAAGGCATTGAGTTAAGGTGTCCAAAATTATATACATACTCTTATGCGCTTAATAATTGATTTATTAGTGAGTGGGTGGCACTTTTAATGCGGAAGTGTTAATACTAGCGGCCTACTTATGGATTTACGAATGTATGGACTTCTTTATTTGTTATTTTGAAACGAAATTCCTTTTTATAAAATTTAAGAAGAGATTGAATAGGAGTTGCATGTAAATAAATATATGTACATACAGTTTAATGCAAGACAGTTGCAGAGCCGCCAAAATAAATTGCATTGATGTTGCCGCACAGCTTTTATATTCCTCCAAAGTTTTAAGAGAGCTTTTATATAGTCATTAACGTATGTTCGCTCTACTATAAATATATATGTAAATAAGTGTACCGCCTAAGTGGGCATGAAATCAAATTGTTATTTCGGCAAAATAGATAACTTAATTAATTTATTGACTTGAATGTAGTTGTACAAATCCACGCAAATATTTGTATTAATATTAAAAAGTATTCAATAACTTATTATAAAAGTATATACCAGTATATACCATCCAAACCTATGTTATTATTATAACTAATACGATAGAATATATCCGCAATTTAAGTGTATGCATATGTACACATGTAAGTATGTATGTAAAGTGATATTGAAGCGGTGATAGCAATCTGTAACTAGTAACTAAGTGCAAATGCGTGCAAAGAAAACCATAATAAAAGCCCATAATATTCTTTTTGAGCAACGGATCCTAATGAAAGACATCCTTTGTTTTACGACCGCAGTACACGTGTGCTCGCACACACACCGACACTTAGATAACCTCAAGCGCAGTAGGTCTGTAGAGCGTTATCCACACCAACACACGACCTCATATGAATTTGGCAGCGCATTCACCGCTGCATTTTCATTCTTGTCCTTGTTGTACTAATAACCATTTAAAATGGGGCAAATGCAGTATAATTTACATCAGAAACCAACACAATGGATATTTAGAGCAATCAGGTATTCGAGTAGCCACACGATCAGGCAAAGTTGGACGAGACCGATGGGAAATACTAAAAAAGGACTACCAGTTTAACAAATGTTCGCGTAAACTGAAAATTGCATAAGTGACTGCCGCATGTATGTATGTGCTACATACATAGATCAAACAAACATAGATCGTTTGGAAGCAGCAGCTCATTTTGCTTTTTCATATGCCGCTTATTTGCATTTCGCATAACATGCTCAATTTGTCCAGGTTCCTCAGACGGCCACTTAGGTGCGCAACATTGCATAATTAGAATACACAGTATGGATGTACATATGTATATATATGGAAAACAATGGCGACTTGTTAAAAATTACCGAACAGCGAGTTCAAATAAAAGATATAGAAAAAGTGCGCGCTCGTTGGCGATGGGTGTGGCGTGTCGATTTGTGCATATATGTACATATATCTGTAAATATGTATACTTATTTGCATCTACCGAAAAGCGCTTGCGATAATTTTTTCGTAATTTTCATATTTTCTGTATTTGTATATTGTGTTGTTTTTAGAAATAGACTCATCGAGTTTGTCCGTCGAAAAACAACAAAACTGGCAAAACCGCCAGATAAATACATAAGTAGAAAAAATTACCTAAGAAAAAGGCAAAAAAATATTCTTATCTAAATTTAAGTATGACGCGTTGTTTGCGTAGGTGTTTCATTTCCTCTGCACATGTACATTATGTAGGTAAAATAACAACACATTCTTTATAACTCTTATTTTCGGCTTCCCTTCTCAACTTTTAATTATGATTATAATTGTTTGTACAACTTCGTTTGTTTCTTGGCGTGCAATAACAAACGTAGACTCAAATATAAATAAAAGAAAATGGCGCCAAGTTGTAAGAATACGAAGCGTAACCAATCAAAGTCAATTACTCTGTACTTCAATAATCAATGATTTAAGTAATCATTTTTCATATGGTCAAGTCGTCATAACAAATTGATTTCAGTCAATCCAGTAATTGCATTTTATACCACAGTGTTCAACTGAACTTGCTTAAGGAGCTGAAAAAACCAAATAGTACTAGCTGTCGAACAAATGAGACCTCCACTCAAAACCACATAAACTCTACCAACGCTTTCCACTCGTTCATTAGGTACAAACTTAATACTCTAGATTTTTATAGTTAATTATTAACATCTTTTCTATAACACCCGTTAAGCACACCATGTGGCAGCATATAGCCCGAATTGATGTACGAGCAAAGGTGTACTATACTAACTACCCACATATGTATGTACCTAGAAAATTTGTAAGTACTAGTATACTATGCTCACGAGGTTCGCAACAAGACGCCAAGCACCCTGGCAAATCCAAGCAATCCAAAACAAGTCTCCGCCAAGTCACCTCAAGCCCTATAAATGTAGATAGTGTCAGCTTGTTTTGATATATCACAGCGGACATAAAGATATAAAAGATATCGTACAATGCATTGACATTCATACACACATATTTATAAGCATTTATTGGCACCACATTAACTGATTCATGTTGATACCACACAGATACGGTGCAAATGCGACAAAAATACCGTACGTAATAAGCAACAATACATGACTTTTTAATACCACTCAGACCTCGAACGCCAGTCCCGGCAATCGTAATTATCATCTCTTATAAAAATATAATTTTTATTATCATTGTGCAAACAAACGCAAAATGTCTTTTGCTCATTTAATTAAAAGAATAAGAAAAATTTTTTAAAAACGAAGTAGAAAAACACAACCGACTGTCGCCCAATAATGAAGAACATTATACTCTTGTAGTATAATCGTTACGGAGAATATATTTATTCTAATGCTTGCTATATAGAGATTGTGAATATAAAAAAATAATTCCTCCGTAGTTAAAACCTAGCTCTAAAATAATGAAATGTTTAATCTATAATATAACGACAAGAAATTTTGCCTTATTCCTAACTACGTTTACTTCGTATAGTTTGTGTGATAATAGTTTCCTTTTAAGAAATAAAACGTTAAAGAAAATAAATATTTTTACAATGTATTTTGTATACTACTTTTTAAGGATTCATTCGAAAGAATTATTGGTGGAAGATCTTATTGTTGTTTTCTGGTTTCTCACGCCTGACTACTTCTATATTTGCTTATTGGTCTGCAGTATTAATAGAATGCTCGAATATACTATATGCATATTGTTTATTTTATATTGTGACCTAAAGGATCTATGGTAGTGTGATATATGTAACATGATTTCGAAATCAAAAATTCACTCTTTCAGCCTATATAACATGGTATATCTGTAATACAAGACTGTAATGTCTTTAATAAGCTCCAGCACAGATCCTGCCTTGGAGTAGTGTGCACATCTAATCATTACTCCACTCGAGCCGCTTTTGAGCAATATAATTTTAATTTACTAAATAAACTGCATTCATCATTCAAACATACGCTTTTTTAAGAGGCCACTTTTCTACGAAAACCTCGTTCTTATTTTTAAAATTAACATGATTTCTCTGAATACATTTAAGAAACTAATTTTAAGAAAATATAATCGAAAACTACACAACTCTACAATCATAAATATATTGTTGTGATACGAGCATGTACATAAATACAGATTTATTTCTTTATTTTGAATTTAATTCGATTCCCTCAACACATCCCATGTGGTGGTAGAAAAGTATTTTCGATACGCATGTAACTTAGCACCTTGTCGCTAATTATTTATTCGTTTCCCGATAAATTAACTAAGCGCTTTTTAGCAGCACTGCATATGCTTACAGGCGTAGTATGTAAGTATGTATGTACATATTTAAAAATGTCAATACTAAACATTGAGAGATTTGAATTTATTAGTTACCAAGCTCCCTTCGAATCTATTGTAGGTAATACATAATGAATGAATTTCATGATTATTTGTTTAAAATATAAATAGAAATTTGTTTTCTCACTTTAACAGAATTTTTTAATTTGATGAGCATTGTTAGGCGTAAAATATACCCTGATACTAGACTTGAATACTTTTTGTCAACACATCAACACGTTTCTGGTGCTATATTGCAATGCATTATAGTAGGCCATATCGATAAATTTTTGGAATTTCAGTTCGACATTTTATATGTTTGTAGGTCTAACTTAAAATATAAAATAAACTTTACGGCATGAAAATATTTTATTACCTATAAATACGTATGTACCTATCCGATCTTTTCAATTCATATTAAGTTATTTCTTTGCAAGATTTTGAGAAGCTCCTGGATCTCCAAGCTGACAACATGCTAGATTTCTCTTACATTTATACAATTTTAGTAAATAATTTCTTTTAAGTTAAAAATTATTGTCTACAGTTTTATTAATACTTAGAGCAAACATGTTGACCGCAAAATAAGCATAGCTGTGTGAAGGAAGTTGAGATGGAATCATCTGGGCACTTTATCATCTACTGTCCCCCTTTCGCCAGACTGAGGTTGACTTCTCGTTAGACACAACTTCAACGATCCTAATGAATTAACTAGAATTGATTTTATCCGCCTTAAGGTATCCGTGATATGCTTAAAGCGTTTTCGGCGTGACAAAGGATCAGCTTTCACGGCTATTAAAATTGGATGCTTTATGACCTTTGGCGCGGTGTATCGGCCCCATAACCTAACCTAACCTAGCGTCAAAATAAACGCCTCTAACTTACTGTAACCTTTCAACATATATTTTTAGTCGCAATCCAAAGCTAATAAAATCATATTAATAAAACATTTTAAGCATATGAAAATTCTGTATACTAACAAGCATTTCTCAAGGAAATATAATTTTGGAAGACAGATTAATTATACCAACCTTAATACCTGGAAATAATCTCTACCAATTTGGTAACAAAAAATATTATAACATATATAAAAATATTTACTACATATATGGACACGTGATAAACCTGCCACCCACCTCGCAAACATATCTCCATGCATGGTTCAGCTCAGCCTCAAAGACCCCACCTGTCAACTGCCACAGAATCAAAGCTACAACACCGGCGTCAAATTGGCTAATATAACATATGGAAACATACGATGTACGTACATATATACGCATATATACGTACATCTATCATATCTATACATATATATATATATAGATGTATATATATGTGTACATCAAAGTTTGTCCGCCCTGGTGTGACTTATGGGGCACGCGTTTCTGTATCTCATTTTTATCGCATGTAAACAGCAATATTATTAACCAACAGTAGCAATATAAGCCGAAAAAACAGCGAACAACAAATCAATGACAAGCAATCGAATTGACGTGAAACTGTCAACTATGCACATAACTACCGTTAATGAAATATCTAACGAATTCTGTCTGCTTTTGTTAACAACAAAATTTTTATGGAAAAATCAAAAGCGATATTATCGCGGTCCAACAAACAAAACGCCTATAAAGTGAGCTAGCAGAATGAACAAAAATAATAATAACAACAATAACAACAATGAGTGTACCAATCAATGAATAAACATGATTTTGCATTCTTGTTAAACACAAGCAACTACCGTAACGCTGCGCCATTGAAACGGTGTTCACACACCCATACATATGTATATATGCATGTATGCATTAATACGCCAGTTATGATGCGACCAACCCCCACTTCGCCGCCTAGTACTCGTATCAATGCGATAAAACAATTCAATTAATTTTCTTGTATCACAACGGTGGATTTGATTTTGCTTGTTTTGCGCTTTCGGTGATCAACAAATCATAATTTGAATTTCGGTAATTATTGATAGCCTGATTTATGAGCAGCTAGGCCGCGCTGAGTGGACGAATTATAGTATGCTACTAGTATTTGCGTTATCACTAACTAAATAGCACACATACTTCTTCATTTCAAGAGCGCTTCCGTGCCCTCTCGTGTGCGTTCGTATGGATGTACACGTCTAAACGCTGCGTACATAGATATGACGACGTGAAGTACCGCTAGCTAGCGAGTAGCCAAACTAAATTTTTACGACTTTTTCGGCATGTCCAATTGGCATGTCAACAATCAATCGCTTCTACTATGTTTACATTTAGTTAATTGTGATTTAATTAGTTTTAATTGCGTGCAAAGTGGCGGGTGTTGAGCGGAGCGATATTGCAATGTATGGGATCGCGCTTATCAAGACGGGCGTAAATAAGCTGGACTAGCTATCGTGACTATGCCTTAACTGATTTTCGATTGATCGTCGTGTGCTGCCGTTGGCTGAGTGTGAAGCTTTGATGGGTCAACACGGTGCGACGCTTTATTGGCAAGAAATAAACAATTTGAAGTGTGTATTTGAAATGATAAGCTCTGCCACTGGTTGCGCGTTAGATTGTTTATATAGTATCTACAAGATACACACTTAGCAAGAGTAAAAGCAGTACTTAGTTGTGTTGCGCACCTTTGATGAGTAGCTGATCAAATACAATAAAAATCTTTCAAACGATTGTCAAATATTATTTCGTTGATTATGCCGATTACACAGCAAATACACACACTCATAAATGGTACTTGACGACATACCTCTATATTTACTCATTTACTGAAAATTTTTATAATTGTTGTTATTGTGACTGTGGGAGAGATGTTTACTTTATTTCTTGTGCCAACAGAAATAAGTACGAGATCACCTGCCCATTATTATTATTATTATTTAGATATCCGCAAACTGTTTGAGTTGTTCAACATCTTCATTGAGCTCTATAGTGTACCCGCTCCCAGAAGTAATGGTTGCTTCTTTTCAATAAAATATGCATTAATAAATAAAAAATAAATAAGTAGATACAAAATTTTGCTAAATAACCAATTCACGCTTGTTGATATACCCAATCACATCTATACTATGTGTGTGTGTCTTCAATTTGCAGAGTGTAAACATGCAAATTTTATTTGTTCTATGATTACTTTTGACTTCTTTCATAGTCTCTTAGACGTATGTACACACATGCATACATATGTTGTGACTGTATGTAATTTGAAAAGAAATCAGCTCAGCTAGCATGTTGTTTTGACTGGCTACCACCAACACTGTAGATACCGTGTGGAGCTTGAAAAGGAATCAAATTAGCTCTTGAGTCGTTAGCAAACGTGCACGTTGAGTACGCGCGCAGGCGCAGACTATCTTGAATGCTGAGTGCGCTTGTGCATACGTACAATTGAAGAAATCAAAACAAGTTTTTCATTATTATTACTTGCGCTTTATTTTTCCTGAATCCATTGGTGTAAGTGAGTATGCATTTGATTGTGGAGTGATTTGACCGTCTTCAGATGTGTTGCTGCTAGCCCCCACTTGCGTTAATCCTATTAATCTGTGTTTACCGCATTTGAAATGCGTTAAAAACATAAGCGATGCAATACATACTTACAAATTCGGAAAAACTTGTGTAAGTATAAAAATCTTACAAATCATTGGCTACAACTACATAGAGTACAAGGGAACATTGTTACTCTAACACGTCAGTATGTGGTTACGAACATTTTGTGCTTTTGTGTCCAGCAAGCAATTTATTTAAAATTAAGGTTCAACCAAATATATATTTGGAGTACAACTTGTGCTGATAAAAAAACCTGATTTTGAGATGTTCGAGACAGAGATCCTGCGAGAGTTAAAGTCTTTTCGTTGTTTTCAAATATGTCATTATTACACAGATTACTCAAATAATGAAGAGCTTTTTTAATTATGACACCGATCATCACAAAGAATGTTGATTGGGTAAAACGACTCAGCCACAAATATGAATCTGTTGTTAACCTGGTTATCCTCTCCGTTTCAAAACGCATATAAAAACCAGAAAACACAAATGAAAAAAAAAGAAAGAACAGAGGTGGCAACACAACCGAATCAAAAGGTGGACACAATTCTATGTGTAACAGGCGATGGTAACGGAAGAAGATTGAGTAGAAACAAATGTTAGTGTAGCAGATATGAGTGGCTACATGCCAACTACATCAAACCGAGAGCGACATAAGTGGCGCTTAGTGGTGCTCCTCAACCGATTCGATATAATTCAACGCCACTCGACGGCATCAACATCTCCGGATTGCACATCAACATCAACAATCTCATCAGAAAAAACATCAGCAACGGCCGTAGAAAAAAATATAGTAAGAGCGAAAGTTAAAGCGCTAGCAGCAGCGATATTGTTAGCAACGAATCTCCACATACATATATAAATATATATGCACATATATGCGTGCATACAGCAACAACTTGGTTCACAGATCCCAACGAATCTGCTTACTAAAGATGTTTACACCGATGTATTGGGTTGTGTTCTTACTACAACAACTAATACTTCAGTGAGCAGTTTGATTCAACACGAGTTAACCCACACCTGTATTTATACATATAATCTTCGAAATTTCGTTGCAGAAGACTGTTTTGAACATTTGTTACCAACATTTAATAGCTGTAAGTTTATGTACACTCGCTCGCATATACGTACATATATCCTCTGTATAGAAAAAAAAAATGTTCAACTATTCGAAATAAAACTGTTCCTTAATAAAAAGTATGAACCATTGGTCAGAGTGCACTAAGTGGACAAGAGATGAGAAAATAAAAAATAAATATTTTGAATCATGAGCACAAAAATTGTTTTTTTTTCCTGCCAACGGAAATATATGGTCCTTTAAGAAAGTGATACCACTTTGTTTTGCTGGCATTCTATAGAATGTGTGTGGTCTCAATAATGTTGTTTTAGAGGATAGTTGTGAAAATCGTAAGAAAACCCCGAAAAAGTAAGCCAATATGGTAAATTGCTTGCACTTTACGTAATGCAAGCAAATGTGTTAGTGATACAACCATTCAGAAATTTTAATATAAATGAAAAAAAAAAACAGTTGCTTTGAATGGAATTTTTATCTTACACTGTAATTTTATATAATTATATGATAAAAGAGAATAAGAATGTTAAAACAATGTAAAGTTGTATGCCTCACAGATAACCTCCCTTAAAAATATCTTCGATTATATTTATTACATATATACAATATATAAAATCTAATTAAAATATAATCTTCATTTTTCAAATAATTAAAACCTTCTTTAAACATGATCTTATTAATAATAAAAAAGTTGCGCCTACAGCTTAGAAACTTAGAAAACATTTCTATGAACTTCCCTTCATTATTAAAGTATTGTAATTATCGAATTTTTTATTCAAATGCCTTCAGAATCTTTTTCGTGGCAAAACACAAAGCTATGATAGTTTCCAACTGAATCTACTTAGTTACTGAAATTATTACGACACATCAAAATGCTGATTTTCCTGTATTTTGACTTGCTTCGAAGACAAAACTTATCCTATAGACTCTCGTATAACCTGCCGCCTTTTAGAAGAAAAATTAAGACTATTTTCATGAAAATGTGTCTACCGCTTCGGTTCGCGAGGTAACCAATTTTAGCGACGAAGGTTCAAATCACTCCTCCAGTTCAAACAAAATTTGAAGGTACGATTTTTGCAAAAAACAATCGCCAAATATATAGTATATATATAGTATACACATATATATATATATATGCACTAATATAAATTTATAAAATATCTATTGCACGATTGTTATAACAAGATAGTCAAACTGTTCTTTTTTTAATTTTTCATACTTTATTACATACATACATACCTATAAACCTATAAACCTACATACTTCCAAAGTACTTGATCGATTTATAAGGTTTTTAGGTTCATAAACTTTTATACTTGAATACACATATGTATACTTGAAAGTACACATGTATATGAGCATATATAAACGTGCGTATTTGTATGTAGTTATATATGTATTTTCTAAACTGAGTGTAGGCGGTCATAACGGTTTATTATAGCTAGGTGTGATTTTTATGGAGTGTAAATTATATACACTATATGTGAATATAAACATTCATATATTTCATACGAGTAGATAAATTGCGGCATTTACAGTAGAATCAAAGGGTTCAAAGGCGCCGATTACAAAGGCAAACTTTTTCACTTTAGTAAAATATGATAAATTTATTAAACGAACGTGAATTTATTTTAAATTAATTACTGTATTAAGATGTATTAAAAATTAAACAGAAGAAATATTTTTTCTAAGCCCGCTTGTAAAAATTTAATTAGTAGGCTGATGCAAGCACTTCATTCTGTTAGCTCCTGTGTGTGATACCTTGTGCTTCTGTAGTTTTCTGTGATTTTCATAATTTCTTTGATTTCAAAAAATATTAGTTGAATTAAGTTACAAAACTCTAGAATTTCCATTTTTATATTTTAGAGCAGAGTACGATGTGTTTTATGTGGGTATCTGCCGTATGTAACAGCCTAACCCCACGGTGTTCAAAAACACCCCGGATCAATACAATGTGCTGATCAGTACCCCGACAGTGATAAGCTTTTTGCTAAGCACCAATCGGTACCGATTGACATTGTGGAATGGACACAATGACCACCTTGGTAGGTTTCGAGGCCCATCTAAAACCTCTGCCGTACTTTAAGACCGTCACCCGGTTGCAATGCAACTCCACATTGAGCTAAACGGCCAACAGCTCTACCCGCATTCAGGTATTAAACCACAGCCTCCACGATACTCCCCGAAGGGGCTACCGCAATGAGCAGGTAGGAGCGAGTCAGACCTCGTAACCGAAACTACTTCCAGTAGAGCTACCCATTCAACTCAGACTGGTGACATTTGTAGCTTGAACTCAAATGCCTTTAATTGTTTACATAATACATTTAAAGCGTGATAAACTCAGTTCAAGATAAGTGTTATAGCACTATTTTCCCACGACTAAGCCTATTTTAGAGCAAATTCTATTTCGGTATTATGCAGTGCATTTTGTGGATTTCAGTCGCATTTTACGACAGGCATCCCTTACCATGGGTTATTCTTATCCCCCAACCTGCAGGGGGGATATTCTAGGGCAGTCAGAGATTAGTCCAAATGAAACGCTGAAACTTCACTTCTGTGACATATGTATATTGCAATGAGCACAAAATTCACCACCCGCACCGAAGCGCTCGACGCAGCCATCCATTAAAAAAGAAGGGGTATTTTGGTCCGACCTCCAGATAAATTTAACTATCTAAGACTATATATTAGAATAAACTGAATTTTGTACCACGAATAATCTAAAGATTCCTCTCGTGCTCAATATAATTCTATTGGCAGTGGAACGAGAAAACAATATTTATTTTTTTGGTAATATTTTCAGTATTTTGCCTAAAGTGGGACTCAATGACGCGACGAGTGTCAGCAAGTTGTCAAGTCATTGCGTACAATTGACTGACGGCGAGTCGCCACAACGGCAATGTGCCACCTATATAAACATATATGTATATGTACATATGCATATATTCATACATACTTATATGCATATCAGAGTATTATTTTACTGTGAGTTCATAAAAACCTTTGTTTAACAAAAATTTCAAGCAATCATTGCACATCCTTGTCAACGTTTAACGGAAATTCAACGCTACCAAATACATACAACACCAAATATATGTATATATGATGAAAAAAGAACTGAAAAATCCTGCGTATTTAACGCGTTGCTCGGTGCCTCTGCCATGAATCAGCAAATTTTCATTTTGTGTTTATGTTGTAATTGGTGAAACCACAAAGGTAAGGGTAAAATTGAAGTTAAAAGCAATATTTTGGTACCTTATGAAATATGAATACGAAAATGATAAGTATTGCACATTGCCAGTATGTGTATGGATGTACATGGATACATGTATGGATGTATGTATGCAGTGACAGTTCATATTTGGTTAACTAACGTACACTCAAACTTTAATGGTAGGGTGAGGTAGTTGGTGGTGGTCACACGTGACTAAATCGAAATGAAAATAAAATTAACATTTAAAAGTTATAGACGCTGTCAACACCTAGAAAAATAACACAATAGAGACTACTACAACATATGTATATGCTTATGAAAATTAAGAATTGCATAAACACAAAATGCTGTGTGCAGCAAATGCAAATGCAGTACAAAGGATAAGTCGTCAACAGCATAAACATACTTATCTACCTACACACATACGCAAGTCCATGCATGCTAGAAAAAACATTTTGGTATGCCATCGTCAAAATAGCAAAGTGTGATGGTGTGTAACACTGGATTACTATGGTTAATGAAGTGCAGTCATAAAAAATTAAAAGATAGTTTCACACCTAACCCCACAGCGTATAATTAAAATTTATTCCCATGTGACCACTGTACAGTAAAGTTTCTGCCACTCCGCGGGCTCTTACAATTTTTTATGATTAACAGCGACACCAGAATTATTTTATTGAACTGCAAGCGCGAAGAAGTGAAACTGGATAATCAACGCATTGGCTAAGTATCGCCTTTTGTTTTGCTATTGCCAACACTGACGAACAATCCGCAATTACTTTGTACTCACATTAGCTACTGGGCACGAAAGTTACGAAATAACAGTAATAAAGTATTAGTTGGCGATTGGCTAGTGTGTCGCTGGCATTCATTGTCGGCAGCAGTAGTCAAATTCCAACGGCAACTCAAAGTTGCCGCTTCAAACCGCACAGTAGTAAACAATGAAAAAATAAAACAAATGTGGGTAAAAATAGCAAAATGACCTTGATCCGTATATATGTATATCGTCAATTGCATTCAGTGGAAATGTGTGAGTTTGCACATTTTCAATACTTCCTAATGAAATAACTTTGAATGGAAGCGTTTATATTTATCGACAATTTAGTAGCATCCCAATTCTGCTAGTTGCCTTTTGTAAATGAGTGGCAAAAATAATTCAAAACTTCAAAAAAAGAATTCTTCAAACTGTTTGGAAATAATGGTAACATCTCAGCCGCCAAATATATCCTTCAATATTGGATAAATTTTAACCGCGGCTGTCCCTGGAATGCTACTCTGGCAGTCGATTACTTATGTACCAACTTCGCTGAACCAGGTCAAATAATCCAGTTTGTGTCCTTGCTTTGCATGTATTTTGCAATTTAAGCGGATACGCTGATTCAAAAGACAACATTTTATGTGAGCATAGATCACTCTTCCTTTTCGCTCTGTAAATAATTTTATTATTCAATAAAGGTTCTTTGGTCATCACTAGTCAAAGCTTCCAGCAACCACTTTATATGTAAACATAATTGGCGTAGCGCCTTTTGCTGAATAATTAGAAGCCTTCTTCAGTATTTGGAGCGCAGTTTATTTTTTCAACAAAATGGGCTCCGATTTCCTTTCCATTTTCGTATTTAATGACATGCTGCTGCATATTAGAAATACGCTCAGAGTTTAACTATAATCTGTCAAGGAACGACCTTTTTTTTACCATTTAGATATTTCCTATGCCGGTATTCCTCCCCCGGGTTTAGATCCATCCAGAAGGCTACAACTGCCTCATCGAGAAGAGAGAGTCTTACACCTAATAATAGGCCGACATAGATAATAGGCTTAAGACATCAGTATGCCTATTGTGATTCTCAAATCACACATGCTTACAAATAGCTTATGTTTTAGAAAGGAAATTTTCTTTGGATAAAACATTTTGTAATATCGTACAAATGTTTACGGCATTATTACTGCAAAGACCTACTAATATGCTATATTCAGAAAATATGACATAACTAATGGTAAATCGTATTAGACTTATCTTAGAGGAACTATTAGAATAAAATAAATCATTAATTTTTGTATGCTTTTGGCACAACTATGCACATTGTGCGAGGTGGCTTGTAATAAAACCTCGTCAAGCTACGACTGCCACTCAATATTTCCGTTCTTTAATTGCGGTAAATGTGTATGCAAAATTCACATACATGCATATATCTAAGTATATAATATATATACATACATACTCGTACAATCTCATTCTGTAATATACACACATATGTATGTATGTATGCATGGTCTTGGTAATTACAACGGCTATGCTTCATACTACCGATTTTATATTCACAACATTTTACGATACTGTCTACACTTCCAAGGGAGCCAGTAATTTCGATGTTGCTGCCGGTCTATTAGCACCTTTAAATCACATTTACAACTGTCAATGACCACAAAGAAATCCATCCACTTGCATCTACCCGCGCGAATGCACAAATGAAGACACTCGTAACTGTATTCTCAACGTAAGGGGTCTGCGATTCTGACGCTTGTGTTGGCGAATGCAGGTAGCAGAGTGATGAAAGAATAAAGTGTCTGTTGTTTGAATTTCGAAATAAATGCCGACATCGATCGTTGTGGACACGTTACTGCCACACAGAAGGTCACATGCGAATACTTGTTAGCCACGAAATTTGAAAGTATACACGTTGATATAGAATATTTTAGATCGATTATCAATTTGACAGCTGCTTTGTTGCATTATTAATTTCATCTAATAATTTAAAGTATTATATAAAGTGCCAACAATAGTTGTGATTGAAGTGTTTCAGTTTATTTTCGATAATGGCACAAATTTTCTGATTGAACCTTGACCCTCTCACACATGTTTCGAGTTTTTGATAAATTAATTCTACTTTTTTCGTGTTATACTTTAGACTTATTAATGCCACTAAATAAATATTCGATGCATGGAAAATGTCAACAACTTACCTTAGCCATGGCGATACAAATGTTAAGAATAATAGAAACGGCCTTAGGGATATTTATATGCAAGCAACAAATATTACAAGTACTTACATGATTTAATGCACATACTTACATACTCGTATATCGCTTTATCAATAAATTCACAATAAGAGTCTTAAATATATTGATATTAATGAAAAAGAAATTTACTTGACTTCAAATGGTGGACAACGTCGTGACACTCTTCACGAATGTGTCAAGCGAATTGACGTACATACGTACATGCATATGTACGTTTACAGAGCCTCCATTTGGATGAGTGCGCAGCCGCAGTGAACAAAATGTAAGTGTCCACTTCACTAGTTGGGGATATGAATATTTTGAATATTGATGATATTCGAGTGGAACGGTATTGTTTTGCTGCGAGCTGGGTTGGGTTGAGCCCAACCTACATATATCAGCCTAACAATGCACCGGCTGGTGCGCGAAATATCTTTGTTAAAAAGGGAATGAAGTACACAATGAATTTAAGTGAAGTGAAGCTGCAATACTTATTTAACTTTGAAGATGCGTGTGAATGCTTGCGTAGGTTGCTCACATATAATGAAATTTTATATGATGAGAATCACAACTCGTACAAATATGCAAACTTATATGAACTTGTACTGCTTCTGAAATAATCGATTGCAGGATGCAAATTATTGAAATGAGAAACAGATGAAATCACATATGTTATTATTTTCTCTAAATATTAGTGGAAACACCATTAAAGCATGGGAATCATGCCTATAAAGGGAAAGTATGTTACCAGATATATTTTTTTGTCAGTAATGAAGACATGTGAATAATTTTTACTTTCGCCCTTCAGATATCATATAGGATTTCTACCAACCAACATGGCTACCGAAATGCTCAACACCTAGCGCTCAGGTGGCTTAGCCAAAATCCGCCCAGTGAATGAATTCAAATTGTCCAAAGTTTACAATACTATAACACATAAAAAAATGTTATAGTATGAATTATCGGAGCAAATCTCAATTACAGCAGGTTTAAGTCCATTCCTCATATGTTTAAAATCTCTATATCTCGAAACTATAATTTCACTCACCTCTTAAGCTGATGAATGTAAAATACCAGCCTCGATGACAGGTTTTCAAAAGTAAACAACATTCTCTCTGCCCTTTTTCCCTATTTTAATGCAAGGCATCAAAGCGTCTCCTTTACGTAGCCTACAGCTATCCTTTTTATCAACTAGACGAAGGAGGCCTGACTCATTTTTGAAATTAAAATCAAACCTTTGAGAATTTCATATCGGACGTTGCATTAAGTTAAAGTTCTACATATGCAGAGAGTTCCAGCATGCGAACTAACTACCCTCTTAAACTTTCCCACCTAACACCCGTCTTCCTATGCTTCACGGCCCTAGCATGCATTTAAAATTCATCGCTACCAACATCTGTTTTTTTACCTCTATACGGTTACCTACGTTACTCTTCACTGCCTAAAATATATTTATGAGAATTAATTTAAATATTTTTCTGCCTTCATTGTTGCATGCTTTATAGTGAAAAAAGGTATTGTGCGAACTTAACATTGCGAAATGCATCGAATAATGCACAATAACACACATATGTATTTGTACAACTATATAAAGAAACTTTAGAATTGCATTGCTTAAGTGAAATAGTTCCCATTATTTTAAAATCAAAACTTTTTAAAGAATTTTTTATGAATTAAATATTTTGTTCATAAGGAAATAAACAAATAACAATTCTCTTCTGGTGCCTTACTTAAGATGCTTACTCACTGTTTTTTATTTAAAATCCCACGCGTCTTTTACGCAAATAAACTTGAATGAACCTTTGATGTACTCCAAAAAAGTAATGAAATTGTATTTTATATTACGTTCATTCATGAATACACTCATATTTACATGTTCATGAATGTGTTTAGTGCATGCGATTAAGATCATTGGTGATTGTGATGATTTGTGCAGGTGGCGCGTGTGAGCCACGCGGCGTAACAAGTGCATTTAACCAACCGCAACTGACACACGCCCATCCCGCATGTCAAAAAAATATCGTCTGAGGCACAAGTTGTATACTTTCAGTTCTTAAAATTTGTATAAGTTTCGTAGATCGTCATTAAGTGGCACTTGCCAATTGTAATTATCTATAAGTACTTCAAATCTCATTTAAAGCGGTTATATAATACTATAGTGTCCTTTGAACGTGATTGTCAGCACGCAATTTAATAATTTTCAATGATTGAATCAAAAATTTATCGTCACAAGCTTTGTACTTAGAACGTGTATTACCAGCATTATATGTGGCAATGCCTTTGTCATCATTATTGATTACGCCACGCAATATATAATGTGAAAACTAAAATAATTTTAACATTTAAAAACTCTTTTATTAATACTTTCAAAATAGGTGACTGAACGATGATATCTGATAAGCTGGGAGGTATTAGTCGATGAAAAAATGAGCACGACTCCTATGTTGTACCGACTATGACGAGGTCTTTTTTATTTATTATTTTTATTTTTGGCAAAGCATACAACAAGTGTGAATTTGAGGTAGGTTCTATCTCGTCTAATCAACTCTGACAGCAAAATATTTAATAAATCTTCCTGCACTAAACCTCATGACGGTACAACGATTGTCAAATGCGATACATGTTGTAAACAACCACAACTGTCTCAATAATTTAACTTCAACATTTTCGCATTGTATTTCACATCAGCAGTAACATTTTATCACCACTACAATTATCAAGCATGAATTTCAAAATTTGTCACGCGCACAAATATCAACATTCCATCTGATGGGTGGCAGTTTATACACACCAGCGCACTCAGACGTCTGCAGGCATTTAAGCTGCCACGTAAAACCGATTCTCAAAGTCTTTTGCTTAAAATCAAAATAGCACAAACGGTGAAAGGCAAATGCCAAACACTTTTCCACCCCAATAAGCAACCGCCTGCTTGCTCTCCTCAATCTAACTGGTAAATCCTGAACCATCACGGTATGGTATTCAATAAAAGTTCACAACTCACACTGAGATGCCAAAGCGCGCCACTTTGCCAAAACATGTGCACATGCTTATTTAGTGGTGGACCGAACGCAGCGTGACCTGTCGCCACTCTCGAGCTGCTGCACGAAATTCAATCACTGTCGCCACTATCGCCAACGCGCCACCATTGTTGTGATTGCTGTGAAAAGCCGTTGAAAGACCGGCTTATCTTGGGATCAAAATAAATTCGTTTGAAATTAATACCGAGATTTGCCTTCATTAGCCATACCCGATGCGCTGTTAATGCCTGCTGCGTTGCTGCAATGCCAACACCATCCACCCACCAATCATGCTGCAAAGTGAAGGTCTGCCAGAGTTAAAGAATAACAAATGGAGTTTCTTTGTAGCTGAACCAGCAGCGGCAATGACGCCCGCAGCAGCTTAAGAATCAGCGGCAACTTACAAGGGTTGGGAAGGTTAGTTCTACATATATTCTTGCCACAGTTGATTGTGCCAACTTGTGGCTCGAACGTCTTTAAACCGAAAAGTAAACATTAGAGCAATCACAACAAAAGCAATACGCTGAAATTTTGTTCTACATTATGCACCCAACACAATTCGCACATGTAAGCGTCATCATCATCATCAGCACCAATAATAACAAACACAAAAATCCGGAGCATCAGTAGCAAGTAGCATTCGTAGCTGCTAATTCGAAACACTAAGCATTTGACAACTACAAAACTCTCTCAGCCACAACTCACCGCAGCTGTGTTCCGCTTGCTCGTTGGGTGGTGGTTGGCAAGTCCGTCCTGCTTTCGTTCTAACTAGAAATAAATCCGGCAATCTGCCACGTGACCTTTTTGTGCTGCACTAAATTGTTGTGCGTGTTTTCGTAATTGTTTTTGTTGCATTTGTTGCATTTGTTGTAAGTAGTTTCGTGCATAATGTGACACTTTAATTGCAGGTGAATTGCTTCCGGGCGCGTGCGCTCATCCATCCTTTCATCAAAGCCACCGAACCAGGCCACTTCTTTGCCACTTACTGTCACACCCAACGTGTGGGTAGGTGGAAATTTTTTATAAAATAGGCAGGAACATCAATAGTAGCATATTGATGTTACTTTTTTGTTACTGCCTTTCATTGTCTATTCGTTTGTGTTTAACGCTGCGAAAAGTCGGTAAAGCAATATGCTCTTTTATTTCTCATTATCCTTATGTCAATGACTTTTTAATTGTATCTTTTACAATACAATCCTTTGATACTCACTAATTGTTCGAAAGTAATAACTTTTTAATCGGATAATTTTAAGAACTAGTTTATGATCTATTATAATATATGGAAACGGTCTTTTTTTAGGTGGAACCAAGTGTTACAAATTCTCACAAATTGTAAGAACATACTATTTGTATGAAATCTGATATTTCTAGAGGAAAATTTTAACACCTTCCAATTTGCAGCGCTTCTTTCTAAAACTACCTATGTGAGCATTTGATTCGATATATAGACTGCAGTTATCGTACTAATTATTCAGCAACTATATTATGGGCAATAAGCGCCATTTTAAAACCAAACAGCAATCTTCTTATTGGTCGCATGCAGAGTTTGACCATTTTACAGCATGTATCAGAAATAACTTGTTTTTTGAGTTTAAATTTTTTGCCCTCTTTTATAATGATAACGCCTTAATCCTGCAGGACAAATAGAGGAACATAAACAATTTAATCCGCCTTCGAACGATTTATATATATACATATATATTTTTTTTACATAGTTCCAAGGTGGAACAAAGAGCCTCATACCTCACGATTTATACCAGAAAGCGATTATTGTAGTAATATTGATCAGGAACTGAATTCAAGGTCAGATACCGCTTATGTCCTTTGGTTTCGATCGATCTGTTCTTGAATACCACTTAATCGTGTAGTCTTACCTTCCTAGACCAATTTTCAAAAAGAAATCTAAATGTTTAGTCTGTCCAGGTGTTAGATTTAGCATCACCCGACAGACAGATAAGGTCACCCTGTTCATTCTGATGCACAGACACCCACCTCTATTCGTATGTCAACTATTTTGAATGAATTTTTCTAAGCGATTTTTTCATCTCAGAAATATATTCAGATATCTCGTCTGCTAAAGAAGCTTGTGGTTAGCCGGTATTAGAACCGATAACCCAGACGTACGCCATAAAGGCGTATTCACGAATCCAACCCATAAGTAAGCGAAAATTACAGGAAGTTTATTTTTATTAAACTATTTTACTTCACATTTATTTGCCAACCAAGTTAGTATTGCTGTTACAGGCCAAGTTAGTAATAGGAAAGTAAATTTTCCCACTTTACGAGCATAATTACATTAAGATTCCCATGTTATATCATGAATCAATCGCACATTTTTTATCGGCCTTATGCAGTTGTCTATTTTTATTTCTACTCAAGTGAATATTTAATTAAATTGTTTTCTAATAACGCGCATCGGCCGCAGGACACACGTCACTCACTCCACGGCATCAATGCTCCAGTTAAATAGAGCAACACCAGCAATGTATAATCTACATTTAAGTGCGCACAAATATATACAGTTATGTTCATATTAATAGCAGTGCGAGTTGGGATATGATTCAATGCAAAAACCTGACCTATTTGCAATAGAAATGTCACTTAAAATTGTATTTCCAGATTAACATAATGGTATAGAAAAATAATTTTTGATTCGGGTTTGCTTAAAGTAAGCGTAATCCTATTTACGAGTAAATTTCCCGTTGATCGTCCTTTTTGAGTTGTTATAAAAGTAGCAGTGTTGCTTTTAATTGTTCGTTGGGTGAAAACTAATATATTATTTAGGATTAAAGCATATCAGTGCTCTTAAGATAACTCAATTCGAATTTTTTAAGACAAAAAATTTAGTTAAAGTTAAATATAATCGTCCGTTCCAAGCCCTACGCCGAAGCATCTATAAAGTTAATAATCAACATAAACATTTTATAGAACAAATGAAGGGATATACAAATTGCAAAAATCATTGAATTAGTTAGAAGGCACAAATATATTATCTCTCAGAATTTTAAGGGCCTAATATAAATATGGAGACAATCAGAAGGCATTTTTTTGATCCCAATTAAGAAGCTAACAGCCCTTACCAATTTTCCACTTTTAACTATGTAACAACATAAAAACAGATTTATGCTTACGAATATCCCCATAAAGTGGACAAAGTCAAAATGACAAAATATTTCATAAATGGATGAAGGTAAAATGGTACTTATATATATATTATTTATATACATATGCAGGTATTTGAATGTATCGTTGAATCCGAAAACAAGTTGACTTAAATTGATTTGAACTTATTTGTGAAAACCTATAATTTTTTCTCATTCCTATATGGGCACTGTTTTTGTGAACATAACTGTATGTATACGTGGGTTTTCGTAAATGTAAAAAACGAGGCAATGAAAACCTTCGAGTCCCGCATTAAAAACAACAACCGTTCATATAATTTTATATACGCGAGCAGCGACACACCTTGTTGAGCCAATACCGCCGCTACGTCGAGATGCGTACGTTCGAATTTTTCACTTACATACATACATACGCTTATAATATATACTAACCGACTAACCTAACCACCCCTTTATGGAGTAGCGAAATTCTTTTGCGCCTAAATTGTTTATTGTGTCCATCAATCAGGGAAATAAAATACATTTGACAAACAGCCTGAACGACTGAGAGGACGAAATAACACACTTCGCAAGCAGAATAGGGCAGACAACCACCGCCGACGTGGGAGCGAACTTAATTAAAATATACATAAGTGAATAGAAAAAGCATATTAAGTTAGTAGAAAACCGCCATCTTACCAGGAGAACCCATCCCCTGCTTCCAATTTTGTTTTTTTTTTTTCTCATGACACACGCCGCTAAACACGCTTTCATTTCAAGGGTACCTCGGAGAATTTCCCTGTGGCACATATATTCCATGATATCTAATGTTTTGCTCAAGTTAGCCGTTGCAGATGGCCAAACATACAGAACACTTCATCAGACAATTTATATATAAACCTAAATATTTATAATTTATTTTAGGTTGTTACCAACATAAAATGATAGACCCTCCAGAAACCAAAGTGTCCATATATATCTTCCAAAAAAAAATAGATTTCTACTTGCTCAAGCATATTTTAGATTGTAGATACAAAAATAAATACTCTTGAATTTATTTCAAATATAGATGGTTCTCTTTCAAAATGAGTTATTAAATTTACCTTTATTAAGGTGCTTAAGTTATTGGTAACATAGATAAGTAATACAGATTTCTTTATACTTGAAAATTTATATGTGTATCAGCCTGGCTGGATTCTAACATTGAAGTTTATATATGTAAGTTACATTTGTAAAGAAAGCCCTTATTTTTAAAAGATATTTTGTAATATGTGTACATCAGTTATATTCAAAATTATAACATTTCTTTTTCGGTGATAATTAAGATAACTAATATCGGGACAAACAAACTACCAAGAAATCGCAAGGTGTCGCTGAGGTCGAGATATTCATTAATCTAAATATTATTAGATTGTGTTTATTATAATATTATTATTAATATTATTTTCGGTACATAAATATTTTTTTATGTATATTTTATTTTTTATAAAAATACTTTTATGAAAGTAGATCCGTTAGATTTTGTTTATATTTCCACAATTTATATTCTTAAAGCATATCGTAATAAACTTTTTACAGAATACATTTTTCATTATTTAGAATTATTTATTTCAAGAAGCACAATATATATTTACACATGATAATTTAAAAGCTCACCGGATAAGTGAAGAAACCCTAAAATTTGTGCAAAACAACGCCTGTCGGTCTATTAGAACTATTGATAATGCTAACAAAATATTCTTTCCAAAATGGTTGAAACACACACCATAACTAAATTGAGAATAAGGCTAAAATAACATTAGGGTGATCGGCCAGTCTAGAACAGTCTAGTCTCAAAATAGACCTAACTTTGACAATTTATTCTGGGAGTAAGGAAAAACGAGTCGAATTGCTTGTTTTCAGGGTTTATTAAACATATATTTGACTTTATAAAAAATTTTATATTTACATTTTGATACAAAATGGCGGCCTCTGGGCCAACCTGCCGAATCACATTTTTCAAGAATGCCTTTATAACTAAGGAATGATTCTAGGAACTTATGTTTTCTGGGGCAAAATTGAAAACGGTATCTTAATCTACATAAGACTTGTAAAGCTAGTAAAGTAGACTCCAAAACTCTTTACCGTTATAACTAAGATAAATTGCATTTCGTTATATAATATGCTTGTGTAGGTATATTGTGACTAAAAATTTAAATAGTGCTACTAAATCAAAACAAATGCGGCCATATAATTCAAAGAGAAAAAGTAAAAAAGTTTTCTTCGTCCATAAAATTTCTTAGAGCAGCAATTATTGATACTTAATTTTGGCAATGCTTGAAATTGATATTTGTCGTTATTGTTTTCTTTTGTTTTTGAATCATTTTAAGAACCACATTTCGCACAATTTGGACGAGCATGAGGAGCAGGAAGATGCGCACTCCGATTATTAGCTACACTAATGAATTGGTCTGCAGATTTTTGAGCAAACAAAATTGGATCCAATAGCTGAAATGGACTACACAGTCAACATCAGTGTAACGTTGAGCAATGCAACACACACGCACACGCCCACATACATATGTATGTGTGTATATGTTTGCGTATGAAATGGTCAGTGTCAGTCAATAGTTGTAGAAATTCGACAGTCGGGCCAACAGCACATGATAACCGCTGGAATTGCCAATATACAATTCAATCGAAGGCCTGTGGACATATTTCGGATTAATAACGCACATTCGCTTATACATACATTCAGCGCTCTGCGTCTGGCGCCCGCCTTGCAACGCTTCATCCATACCGGGCCCGTTCGCTGTGCAATTAAGAGCTCAATCAGTCTACATTTCGGGCAAAGTCCATTTATGAAATTATTGATGTGTGCCTCACACCCTTTGCCAACCGCCAACCGCCAACCGCCAACGTTCCTAGTCTAATTTTGCCGTTCTGCAGCACTCCCAATGCTTCTGCGCCCGACCGCCCGCCCGCCTGCCCATCTGCCTACCCCTTCGTACTGTAGAGACATTAGTTGGCTGGCGGTTAGTTGGTTTCCGATTTCAACAATTGGCCTAAACCGGGCATGTCCAGCACCCATGGAAAGTATCTAATTTCGTTGAGTGGCAATCATATTTGTATGTGTATGTGTATTTGTGTATATATATGGGATTTGGGTTTTTGTGTGTGCTTCTATTGATGCGTATTTTTATTGATGTTTCTATGAGCGGTGAATGTTCGGGTCGAGTGCGGCCGACAATGCGGCTTTCTGATTGCATTCTCGCTTAAATGCCCCATACGCACTCACACACATACACATACTTATATTATACAATATCCGTGTATATAGAGTTGGCACGCCTTTAAGGCAATCGAATTTCCATCTCGCACTTCAGCTAATCTCCTTCTATGTACACATTTGATTTGCTCATAAAGTTTCGCCGGAAAAAAGTTGATATGCAGCCAATATGAGATCCGGGCGGGAACTCGATTTTGGCAATTCTCACCACTCTGTTCTCGAATTTAAGCGCGCACATGGTTTCTAGCTTTCTTCGGACGGTCCGGCATGTTGATGCTGAAGCAATTATTTATGCGCAATGTGAGTATGTGTGTGTGAGTGCATGTTTAATTTTTGGCAAGAATGTTGGATAAGGCTACACACATAGATCAGTGTATATATGTATATACGTATGTGTATGAAATCAGCGGTGGATTGCGGCGGTGAGCTGCAGCATGTCGAGAGGGAAGGAAATATTATAGTTTGCTCACACCGCCGTTTCCCATAAATTGTGCAAATATTTGCACTCGTAAGTGGATTGAAGATGGATGAGTTTATCATAGACGTACCTACTCATAGTTTCACACAGGCTTACAAACTTTTGTTTATACTTAGCGTAAGTACAATGTACCTTCCCACATACTTACTTACTTATGTATATACATATACAATATGTATGTATATATGTACTATATATGATGTGTGCCAGTTTGTAGGCGCAATATGCATTCATATTTGGTTAAGTATGTGCACACGAGCAGTATTTATTGGCACATTTAAGTTGCAATTGTCGTCACTGCGCACCAGCTTTGATTCAGGCGAAATGTTCCAGAGCAACATAACCTCCTATGTTATTACATACATACGTAGGTGCATGCGGTTTTCATATACTTTTTAGATAATTTCATACTGCGCTCGGCATAGGAATCAATGAAATTGATGTATTTTAATATACAATATTTTAATATACCTTAAATTTATCACAAAATGCACTTGCACACAAAAATCCCCTCACCTGTGCAAAACTAACATTATACACTATTGTTCTGTTTAATTTTATACATGGAAATTATCAAAATGGCATCCACTCTTCTCATCTTCTTAATACAAAAACTCATTTTCGCTTTCAAGTATTGGACCTCTTTTCAGTTAATGCTAACGATTATTCCACTTTGCCATTGGCTTATTATTGGCCTCGGTCCGGTTGGCTTTACTAGTAGTCTTCGCCCCTAAAAATTCTCTTTTACGTAATGAAACAAGTTAGATTTCAGAATTTCGGAACAACTGCGCCTTCAAACTCCTCTTTTGCTATTTTGATTTTGATTAACCAATATAAGTAAGTCGATTCTGAAAATACCTTGAGAATATCCATCTCGAGTTGAAACTTCCACTACTTCCTCTATTCTATTGTGGATTCCGTTCAAACTATAACTTGATTAGATTTTAGATTTTACTCCATTGTGGAAGAAAGCGGTACCTATTTTGCTTGGATCACTTGTATGTGTGGTCTCTTTAGATTTTTTTTTTTGCCATCCTATTGGCCATCCATACCTGTCTTAGATGTTATTGCGACATCGTTTGAAATTAGCTTCCCATATTTAATTCTAACATCCCGTTGTATCATAGCTTGCTTTCGAGCCTGAAAAAAATAGTAAAAATTTTTCTATATGAACAATAAAACTTTGTCCCTCCTTAAATCCTTAAAATATAAAATTTTATTTGATTTTATGCATTTAAGCATACAGATTAAAACAGAGAAGAAGCAATCGCTCTTCTTCTTCTTTCGGGTATCTTTGGAATGGTTCAAGTTCTAAGAAAATTTTATAATAATATTATAATGTTACAAATATATTTTAACATAATTGTTTAGATTCTAATAAATCTTAAACTCATTGTTCTTGTGATTGCAATAAAAATAATTTAAAATATTTATGTACAAGAATTCGTATGTATTCAGTTAATACTAATTTATTGTATATTGTATTGCATATATGTATTGCATGTAATATATACTGTATTGTGTAGTAATGTATTTCAGTAAAGCAATATCGATTGTTTAAGCTTTAAATGAATGAAAGAAGTATATAGTAGAGATATTGCCGAAAATACACATTTTGCTATCATGCAATAATAAACCTGATAATAAAAATGTATTTAAGAAATTTCCCCCTATGATTTCATTTTATATTTAATGCTCTTCAAACTGCATCCAGAAAATTGGTTTGCAACCCCACTCTCTGAGCCTTCCAAACTTCACTAATGTTAGTGGCAGCAAAATTGTGATTTTTAAAACTGCATTATCAGCTTGAGTTAAGAAATACGGGTATTTTATTCAAGGGAGACATCTGCTGTGAAAAAATATGTCTCAGCTAAAACATGTAGTTGCTGCCCGACTCTGCTATGCACTGCATTATCAGCATGCGGGAACTGCAGTGGTATTAAAACTACAACCTATTTTCACATCACCTACAGCTGCATTTTGAGCGCCTGGTGCAAATTCAAGTGTCTCTCTTGAGATTTTATTTAGCAGGCACAAACACACACACACACACACATAACAAATAAGTTTTATAGCATGCAAGTATTTACTTTCACATTTCGGTTGCAACGATGTAAGTTGATGTAGAAATATGCAACATAGGCATCAAATTAAATGATTTTGATAATCCATTTTGTTTTAATATTCTTATTAAATTAAATTAAACTGAAAAATACACATTTCATATTTATGAGGATTTTTAATTAAATTTATTATAAATGCGTTTCTTTTCAGTTCTCTATTTAAGAAATGTTATTTAAATAAGAAATTAATTATTTTGAACATTAAATTTAGCAATATGACTAATTAAGTTAAATTAAAAGATAATAGTAGTAGATAGTAGTAGATAGTTAAGAAGATTGAATAATGGATTTTAAATGAAATAATTCTTTTAACTATGCTTAATTTAATTATTTCTTTTCTTATTTTTTGCTTTATTAAATGATTCAATTGGCTGAAAACAAACAGTTATTCAATGAGGTAATGAATACACATAATATTTCATCTTGTTTTTTCTCACCTATTTAACCATCGATTTATTGTATATATTTATTTACATATTCATTTTATTTTATCTAAATTTTTCATAATCTAACTTATTTCGCTATTCGATTTAAGAAATAAGAATAAGAAAAAATACATTTTTCCCACACTGTTATGCGGCCGACTGCTCCGTTACCTTTATACAACATATTTCCCTAATCATATCCAACCCTAGCACTTTGTAAATATATATGTAAGTACCCTTAGTGTATATACATATATATGTACATATACAAATAAATATACAATATGTACTTCTGTATGTTATGATTCAAATTAAAACTAACTTAATTTACAACAATAAAATCAACTAAAACTATCACAGGCATCGAAAAGCATTATTGGAGACTCCGGGGACAACAACAACAACGTTTCCTATTTTTGTTTAAATATAACGTGACCTAGGCACATCTATATTGAATTCATACACACACGCACACATACATATATATATATTTTTAGATATATATAATTTGTAGATATGTACATGTGTGGCTTAAGGCTGCACAAACAAATGGCAACAACGCGAATAGTCGCTAGCGACTTAGGAACATTAACGGCTCACGAGATCCTTCCAACCAGTCCTCCTTACGTACGTATATAGCTACTACTTGCTACTGTTGGATCAGTTAATAGGCATGTTGACCTCCCACAGTTTCATCTGATTGTCGAGCACTTCGTTGAACCAGCTTTGCTTCTCGGGCTCATCCCTAAATATGACGTTCAACGATTTCAAATCTAGTTGAAGAATTGCATCGTTGCCCAAGAGATTATCCAATGCCTTGAGTAGCGTACCATTGCCGTGCAACTTGAGCAATGTAACATACTTCACCACATAGTACTCGTATTGGAGTTTGCGACGCGCCCAGCGCTCCACCGTCGCATTGGCGCTCGCCGACCGTATTTGCCCCAAGTGAACGGCATGCCATGGCGCAAAAAAATCGTAGAGATCCTTCTTCGAAGGACTGTTCAAGCCTTTCGTTTTAATCCGATCCCTGATCAGTTGATAGTTTTTGCGCGTGTAAACAAATACCTACAACAGCAAAGAAATTAAATAAAAATTTATTTTCATTCGATTCCGTTATTCGCCGCTGCACTTGCCTGATACAATGAATTGCCCGTCGTATAGGAGTTGATGTAGTGTGTGCCATAAGACTCCATAAACTCGATGGCGTCTGTCACATTACCCGCCGTTATTCCACCGATACGCTCATGTACGTCATTCTCCAATGTCTGATTTAGCGGTATGTCGCCTTTGAATTTGCCCACTTCTCGGAAACGCACTACGCGCACCAACACATATGAATATTCACCCATTATGTAGGACGTGTTGATGCCCAACTTCTTGGCGGCATTCTCGGCGAACCAGCCACCGGTGAAAGCCTCCCATGGTTTATCCAACCGTTCAACTGTAAAGTCTCGGAAGTAAGCCTGATACAGCTGTCGTCGATTATCGCAGAATTCAATATGGAAGTCACCATGAAAGATACCCGGCGCATTCTCCTCACGACTTTCACTCAGTGCGTTTAAATCCTGCAAAGAAAAGTTTTAATTTTTACCGAATTAATAAATATAGAACAGTAGATGTTTGTTAGCATTATTTATACTGATTGATTTAATATTGATAGAAGTGACATATCACAATGAAACTAGGCAATCGTGTTGCAAGTTGGTTCCAAAATTGTTATTCCGCGATCATATGTTTGTATGAAAAATATTCACAACATCTAGAAAAATTCCATACAACATTAATTCGTAGAAATTGAGAGAGTATCTTTTGCTCAGTTCCGTCAGAACTTTGATCTTATCATCTTGTGTTTTATAAGATATGTGATATTTTTAACTATTGTAATACGCGAAGAAAAACCTTAAGAATTTCAGTTAGAAAAAAGATTACGTATGTCTGTTAAATAATATATATAACTGGGGTGCAATAGGAAATTACGATCTAACAAATCTTTGGCACAAAAACGTCGGTGACAAAAACCCAGAATTCCCAATACGGTATATGCCTCTTTCATGGAACCGGAATCACCAAAAAATCTATGGGTTGTAAATAAAGTATTTTCCCTCATGCGTTTATGACGTTAACGTTTACTCTGGCAAAAGTACTCTAAAAAGGTTATAGGATGAAACGGTCGCATTCCTTGTTTCTTTATTCATCCTTTGAAAAAGCCGACTGTTTGCCTCTGCCGTTGGCAAATACAACATTGTCGATGGTATTTTGTTTCGTAAACAAAATATAGAAACGTAATCAAATTATTTTATTTTTGATGATTTACTCATATTCTAGAATTATAGATGTTGATTGGCAGGAATCGGTTCAAATTCAACAATTAAAGAAAACATTATTATTTATTAATTATTTTGTCAAACAAATAAAAATATCGAAAAATAGTTCAAAAACTAGTGGGCTTTTTTAGTTAGTGGCCGGTTTTACTATTTTGAAAAATTGCTGTACACTTTGTGCTCTAATTTCTACAATATGGAAATGATTGTTATATATGTATTATAACATATAACATTAAATGCATATGCACCTTATAAATTGACTTTGTCGGCTCCTTGAATAGCCATTTATCCATTTCGTAGCTGTCATTGTATGGTATGACACGCATAGATATTCCCAGATACCCATAGCGTACGAAGATGTTGATGGCCTTACCAATGCGCAGTTGTGACTCACGAGTGCCGCCGAAGGACAGATTGTAGGCTACGAAAACAAGTGCCACCAGCCAGAATAGACCATTACCCAGGTTCATCGCTCATGCGGCGTCACGTTTACATAGAAACGTTTCAAACGTATGTGCTGCACGAACCAAGTAACTGTAAACATTAAAATGAGATTGAAATTTTTCATAAATTTTTGATCAAAACCAATTTATGCACAAATAAAGGAATAAAGGAATAAGAAAAAAAAAAACAAACACACTGACACACACCTATTCAAATTTTCTGTAATAAATATGTGTATTGATCAAATGTAGATGTATGTTCAAGGTCACAAAACCGCTGAAGCTTGTATGAGCCTACGCTGGCGAAATTATTCAGCGTCAAATAATCCAAATCAGATAAATTTTAACGTTTCCATATGTGTATGCATTTGCATGTGCTTATGGTGTTGTAAATAATTTGGTTTACAAAACTTTCAAAAAATTCAAGTTTTTGTCGCTTTTTACATTAAACAGCTGAATTGATAATTTAATCTATTGTTATATCACGCAATGTTCCATTACGTTATGGTTATAACTTGCTATTGAAAAGTTAAAAAATTTTTGCAAACAATTAATTGGAATAATTTTGAAGTGGTTAAACAACATAATATAGCGTAAATTTATATTACCTGTTGCCAACGTTCAATTCCTACTCCCACATATTTTATTTACTGTTATTGTACGGTTATTGCTACTGTAAAGCTAAATGCTTAACACATTGCGGAAATGTGGAACAGTTCTAAACACTATATATATGTATGTATGTTTGGTAGTTTATTTTAAATGCCTACAAAAAACTACAATAGAACTACAAAGTTTTGAGTTTAAAAGTCGTCCAATGCCTTTACATTATATGCTAATCCTTTTTTGAAGCTGACCACAAATCAACGAAATTTTGTTTTTAACTCTAAATCATGCCATACATACATCAAAGCATAGACGGGAAAAGTATTTCTCTGACCTCATAGGTATTTATGGTACTCAAAAAAAAAAAACAAAAATCGTTTTACAATGAAAATATTTATATACCTCAAGCTCATATCCAATATACCTACAAATGTCTGCTCGTCTCGTCGATAAATTTAGTTCCCAAATTGAAGTTTTTTTTTAATAAAAGTTTATTCATAAGGTTAAAAATTAAGGCTAGTCCCACTAAAACTCATTTACGGATGGTATTAAAGTTCTGATTTAAAAACATATATAATAATTATTGCCACATAACCAAGTTTGTTTATTGAACTGTCGTGATGTTCCAGTTGAAGTATCTTTGAGAAACGGCAAGAAAAATTTTAAAAAGTAATTTTTCAACTTAACCTCGATTAAAATTTAAACAGTCTTTTTTTTCGAAATTCAGCTTTAAATTGTGTACATAAACTAAATGCTTCAAAAAATCTTAAGCATTAGTCGGATAACTACTGACATCGTGCTTCTAATCGCCCAAAGTCATCCATTATTTGAGAAGTGATTTTCAACAGCGGATTGTCTTGTTTTTCTTATTGGTTATTTATGTTCTTGCATATAATCGGTTGTAATCAGGCACCCTAAAATGAAATATGAAAATGAAAAAATGCTAATATTTCTCGCACTGGCTAACAATCGTTCAAACTTAAACTTGTGCATATATATGAGACCCAAATTGACCGTGAATCATACAATGGTAAACTTGACATCGGTGAACCATCGACATCGTCACTCACTATCACCATCAACATTAATAATCATAATCGTAAACTTTTTAAAAGCACAATTAAAAAGCAGTTAACATGCTACCAACAGCAACAACAAAATAAATAATATATAAACAACTCGTGACGAAAATTAGTCAAATAACAAATACAAAAATACAAAAATACACACAAATTGCATATGCAATAAAACAAATATGAAATACTGCGTGGTTATGTACATCGAAACGCTTTTGAACAAAGCGGAAGAGATTTGCATTTATTTCAAGTTGCTTGTAGAATCTCGTCACTTAACTAAAGAAGCGTGCTGATGGTCATCGAAAATCTTCGCTGCGAGGAGCAGTTAAAAAGGTTTTGTTTGTATATTTTATGAATTGATGATTTTTATGAGTCCAATTAAGCCCCTTTCAACTTTAAGAGTTATGAAGCCTTGAAGCTAATCTTCAATAATCGCAATTTATTCTGGAGAAAATATTAACGGACATAATTCCAACATAATAATGCTATAAATAAGCCTGGGTAGACACAGTATTACCATGCTTAATAGACCCCAGTGTAATCGACTTCCTTGCTCATTTTAATAACCCGCTTTGACAGCAATGCAAAATGTAACATACGTGGTGTGTTCAAAAAATAACGGGAATTTTTGGTTTTTTTTTAAAAAGATTTATTCATTCGTCTACGTCAATATTGTGTTCTTCAAAATAGTCTCCATTCGATATTCTGCACTTATATCAGTGCTACTTCCTCCAATCGTCGAAACACTTCTCAAACTCGATTTTTGGGATAGCCTTTAGCTCTTTCAGCTATGCGCTTTTAATATCATCTATACTTGTAAAACAACGGCCCTTTAAGGTTCTCTTTATTTTTGGAAATAGGGAAAAGGCACACGGAGCCATAGTTGGCGAATATGGAGGCTGGAGCATCGTTACAGTATGGTTTTTCCACAAATCAGGACATTTTTTCGGATTGCTTCACACAAACGATGTTGAACTTGTAGATAGTACTTCTTATTGTAACCGTTTGACATTGAGGCAAGAATTCATGACGCACTATGTCATTAAAGTCGAAGAATGTAGTCGGAGAACATTTCCGTTATTTTTTGCACACACCACGTACAAGAGACAATTTAATTACTCATAATTGTAAAAGATATTATTATATACAAATAAGAGTGTCAGTATATAAATATACACTACCAAGTAAATGCAAATTACTTCCTACGCTTTCATGTTTTGTTTTTAAGCTAAAAATCGTATTTGAACATCATTGAAAAAGAAGAGAAAAATAAGTTTATATACTTTGTTTTAACTGAACATTTTTCAGATTTTTTCGTAGACATTGTGCTATAAATCGAGGGTCTTACAAAGTTTAAGCCGTCTCCAAACGGCTGGTGGGTTTTATGAAAAGCTTTTTGAAGAAAGCTTATCACGAAGGTTAGCAACGGTATACCCAGGAATGACTGTAAACTAAATTTTCACCTCCAGCCCACGGTTGATTTGATTGTTCAATTAAGTGGGAAACCCACTCTGACTAAACCACTTTGACTAAACGATAAATGGGTATTCTATAATAAATTACTTTGTGAATACAGTGTTTATTTGTGCATAAAACGAGGTATGTCGGAGGAGGTAAACGAGGAGGTTTTACACGAATCATTTAGCAAATTATGAACGTAAAAGCACGGAGAGTTTAGCAATAAATTTGTCGTAAACTCGCGGAATGCAGGGCAGACAATATCAAAAGGAGTACGAGCCCTATTAGCATCTAAATTGCTTCCTAATGAGTTGAACGAAAATCATCACTTCACACTTTGGCAAGCATTGGTAAAAAAAAAACCAAATGAATTATAATATAAATGTGTTGTAAAAGCAAAACAAAGCGCTCGGGGAATAACTGCAAATTCGAGAGTAAATAAACTACACTAACTTGTGCAAACTGGTTGTAGCCCCAACAAAATTCCTGCTCGTATCATTTACGATACATGATACATGGATGCAAACATACAAATCTATTATTGTAAATATACATGTCTAAGTGTGTGTGCATATTCCACCTCGACATAACAAAGTAATGCCAGGAAGCGCAGGCGCAAAGTTAACGACAAGCAAATAAAGGTCAGAAAAAATGGCGATGTGACAACGATGTATAAGAAGAATCGGAAAGTTTTCACAAGTTTTCTGGTTCTCGATATCAATTTCAGTATACTTTTCATATATATTTTAACATAAATATATATGTATTTATTTTATCATGCATAAGTAAATAATTACAGAGGTAAGTATAAATATATGCATGTTTGAGTGCAAATATGAATATACATTACAACAATCTGATTTCGCTTAAGTTGTTGATAACTCAATATGAGCTTATATAAAAAGCTATTCAAAGTGTCAGTTCTTGTACCCATCCCTGTTTTGGCATTTTCTTACACACATGCCAATCATTTTTCTTACCATTTTGGTTAATTAGAAGTGATACAAAGAGACGATAAATGCCGAAAATTGAATTAAATGGGCTTTGGCTATAGAAAAATTTTTTGCATCGAATAAAATCTATATTTTGAATGTTAACTTCGACAATCGTGTTATCAGCAGTCTTGGCGATGCTATCAGGACCACAATTCGACATCAAACTTTCGAATAGGGTGCCATCATAAAGAATTGAATTTATAACAAAACACGTTAGCGACATTGATCTTTAAGGTGAAGGGTTCATGACTTTGTAGGCAGCCACTCGTAAGATAGTCATAAATCATCGCAAAGCTCTTACAAACGATGCATAATCCAATCCTAGACTTTCTAATTTCTTGAAGGCGAAACACTCAGGAGAGTAAATTCGAACCTTTGTGAATACTTACAGCAATTTAATCAATTCTGTTAAATTAGAGATTAAGATTTCGGGAATAGTATAATAATTCTTTAGAATTTAAAGCACAAACTAATAAAGAGAAGCATTATTATAAATATTTACTGTAAACATACGTGGAGAAATGTATGGTGAATAATGAATAATTCTATGGAAGTTCAGTAAATATGACGTTTTAAGTTTTACCGTCCAGATTTCAACATGCATATGCCTATATAAGTATATGTATGTACTTGTACATATATATATATATATATATATATATAAATATACCTACAATCGTTATCAAATTGTACAAGTTGTACACGTAACAAAACAGCAGTTCGCACACATACACACAATATTTATTATTTAATATATAATATTTAGATTTGTAAATACATTTCTCACAGAAATGCAAATAATTAGAATTATGTTAGTAGTGGTCGTATGAACACAATTGCGATAACAAATACGAAGTAAATATTATTAGCAGTGGAATGTAATAAGTACAATCACCCAAAATGGACGGAAAGCTTGCGCGGCAACTTAGGTCTCTGAGCCACACACAAACCGACATCATAATTACTAGTTGCAGTTATGCTGATGTTTTCGTTATTGTTTTGTATTTTAAATGAGTGAACACTTATGAAAGTACAACTGAAATTTACAGTAACACGTTGCCAGATCGCAATGCCGGTAGGTAATTCGCATAATTACAAGAATTGTTTGTAGCAAATATTTGTCAAATTAATAATTTTTGTTCGTTGCTTGAATTCATAATTCCATTGATCGAATCGATTACATAATACATAAGATTTGCTAGTAAAGTGAGTACGTTTTTAGCTTTACATAAATTTTTTGCAAAATGGTGGACTTGTAAAAAAACAATTTCATTTTACCGAAAAAGTTAACAGCAAGTTGTTCACAAAAAAAAATTGCAATAATTTCGAAAGCATCGTACGTAGTTTACTAGAGAATCTTACTGTAAAGCTACAGTTAAAATTTCAATTGTAAGTGGATTCCGATATGATAAAAGCACTTTTGAGGAAAATGAGTTTAAAGTTTTTGGTGCTGAAGCTGAATGAACCAAACCCTCCGACACTATACTATTCGCTATGGGACTATAGACTTGGAATTTTTAAATTTTTAATTTTTTTTCAGTATTCCACCAAGACCATTGGACCATAAAGTGTAATTTAAGCCAAAACAAGTTTTCAATTTCTTTTAACTCCTAGACTGGTCTTTGCCGATTTCTGTTGTAAGTTTAAGCAATAAGAGTTATGCATTTCTGACTTTGTAGAACCATCCACAGTTCATAAGTTCGTGAAAAATTATTTCTGCCAACCAGATTTGGGTTTTAGTTATCTGACCATTGTTGATTGATTTTTCAATATTACAAAAAAGACCATTATTTTTTGTTACCTTACATTTTTTTCCAAGACGAAATTGAGTAAAAATAAATACATTTATTACAAGTTTTATTACCGTCCCGTGACCATGAACTAATGCAGAAGAAGTAATAATTATTTTTACACTCACTTCAAGTAGTCAAGTAGATGCTTTATTACGGGCAAATACTTACATAAATACGTTTATACAATGTACTAGACAACATTTGTGATTACGGAAAACGATTCCTTGTTACAACAGCACCAGTGCTTCTGAATGGACAACATTATTGTCATCATTTGCAAAATGAAAAAATAAGTAATTGTTGCCGCAATGAGTGTGCGCATTTGCATCTGCGCTTTTCAGCTTGCAATTCAAAGCCTTGAGCAAACAGTATGCCCATACCAAACACAACTCATGTGGACATAAAACACTTGGCATCAGCGACTCAAACATAAACACAAACCAGTAGATATGTATGTATTGTACAACTAATTGGCGCTTTGACTAAGCCAAGAGACGTTTCGCACTGTTCGGGCGTTGATTAGCAATTTGCCGTCATTGCGACAATCTTCTTTGCACATGCAGTAGTTGTCATCGGGCTTGGAATTGCGCCCTACGAGCTCTCATGCATAATAAATGATCACAAACAAGACCGTACCACATAAGCATTTGGCGAAGAGAAGACGCGCACGCATGAGTAACCTTGTGCGAATGTGGATCTGAATAAAAATTTTACGTCACGATTGAAAAGATCGCTCAATATTCGTCGTCGAAGTAGCAACAGTGCGACTTGTACGTACATATCTACATGTATCGATAAATAAATATAATACATATATACCTTGTAGATGCAGATGTAAAGCAGTGCTTTGCAAGCTTGGAATTGTAAACGGGCTGTATTTCTAACATTAAAGAAGACTAACCGGAATATGCGAATACGAAGTTGATATAATGAGGTAGCCGAAAGAACATCCATTCGTATGCGAAATTAATTGAAACCAAAAGTGCAGTTCTATTTTTTTTTGTGTGTTTTGTGTTAGACTTTTGGATTTTCGCAAAAATTTGCATTCGAATGAGAATATTGGCATTTTAAATATTGGCATGAGAATATTGACAAGATTTTTAAGATGAAATCGCAGTGAGCTTAATTAAGATAATCATAACTAAACCCATCAAAGTCCAAGTAGTTAAAAATCATATAAATTATAAATAGTAGAAACAAGGCTTTATAAAAGCTTTTAGTTGGTAGTTGCCATAAATTATTATAAAAATTACTATGACATTTAGTTTATAAAAAGAAAGTCAATCTTGAAAAATATTAAAATTCAGATATTTTTTTGTGGACCCAATAAAATCTCTCAACCGGTTAAAGCCATCTTAAAAGATGTGAATCTTGGCCAAACGTCTGTTAAATGCGTGCCAATAATTATGTACTTATATGTATACATATACATGTGTATATATATATTTTCAGATTACTTAATGCATAAAGTACTTTGAATACAGCACAGGCTCGTGGTTTATCGTAAACTTGACCAGAACAGCTGTGTTGACAACTTCGTATAAGCGTATGTTCCCAAAAGAAATAAGTAAGGAAGGGCTAAGTTCGGGCGTAATCCAACATTTTATATCCTTGCAATTTTCAAAGATCAAAGCCGGGGGATTATTTTATTAAAAATGTTGAGTAAGAATTCAACATTCATTATTCGACGAAATTCTGATTGGATTATAATCATATTTAGTATCTTACTAACTTATATTATAAATCATAAATAGTCATAGAAATATTTATACTAAAATCAACCCAATTAACTCAAATGATATATGTGATGTAAACTCAACCAAAAGAACTAAACTTAATATTATATATTGGATAAATTATGAAAAGCTCAACCAGTTATATCAGTATATTAGGGATATGGAGTTTAGACCAAGGTCTAGACGGATTCATTTCATTCATATTCAGCGCTAAACCACATTATGTTTAAGAAAGCATGTCCACTTAATTTCTATTAAATATCACATATATTATCCAGCATAAGCGGTTTAAAATCAGCTTTAAAGTCGGAAATCTCTATATCATGTATATTGGAGCTAGAAGAAAGTCTTGACTGATTCCAATAACCTTTGGCATTACTCAGTATACTTGTGAATATGTTTTCATGCAATTTTATGAAGATAACTTACACATTGACCGACATATTCGGCATAAAGTCTGCTATAATAACGAAATCATTATATGCAGTATATGAGAGTTGGTGTAATTCGTCATTTCACACTTACCTTGAACTTTCACATATACCTAATATAAGGATTTTCAACCGCCGGGTAGACTTTATATCATATATTTCGGTCTATATGTAAGATATTTTAGCAAAATTAAGTGAACGTGTAATATAGTAAAACGTGTAAAATAGTTTACTGCCGAAAATGTGTGAAATCGGTTTACGAATTATCCCAGCTCTCATATACTACCTATAATGATTTTCGCTATTCTAGCAGGCTTTATGCCAAATATGTTGGCCACTGTGTGAGTGACCTTCACAAAATTGGGTGGAAACATGTTCCCTAATATACTTCATTAATGAAAAAAGTTAATTTGATCAGTGCAGATCTTCCTCTATCCCAAAAAGACCCGATATAAGAAATCCCGACTTTCCACCTGACTTTAAACCGTTTATGTTGGTCAATATGTGTGATATTGTAATGAAATTAAGTAGATATATTTTCTTAAACGCAAAGTGATTTCGCGCTAAATATGAAAGAAATCGGTTTACACCATGGTATAAGCCGCTTATTCCTCATATAGTGATTTCATTTTCTCTGGGTGACTTTTTCCTCATGTATCTAATATATTTATTAAACCACTTTGGTTGGGTTTATATCACATATATCACTTTTGAGTTAATTTGGTAGATTTTAATATAAATATCTCTGGCACGAAGCAAAATATAACAATGAAAGTACATGAGTCTATGGCCTGTAATAAAAGTTAATAAGATACTAAATATGATTGCAATTCATCGACAATTTCGTCGGATAATGAATGTTGAATTCTTCCGCAACATTTCATATTAATTTTATTTTCACTCCAAGAGTGATGAGAATGAAAACGATTGCATTAATTTAAAATTTCCGAGAAAATATTAAGGATTTGTAAAAGCAGTTAATCTTTTATATCGATTAAAAGGACTTTCCAGATTTATTCGTTTTTTGATTTCGAAAGTATTTAGTACAATAGTTTGTATTTTTTTCGTAATGATTACACTTTTTGATGATGTCCGAAATTCAAATAAGAGAATTTCGATTCGTCTCGAGTCTGACTTTATTGCCATACAAAGGTTTTAGAATTCCTATGAGATTGTATCATTCACAATGCTTACACATTTCTATGGTGAAATACGACATTTTGTTCAACAATTGGACCACTTCTACATTTTCCACCGGGTTATTCTAAAGCTTCTGATAAATTATCCTTCAAGCTAAAATTGGAGTTTAAATTTAATTTTAGCGTGGAAATGAGTACTTTATTTATATACAGAGTAAATGACAGAAATTGTAGTTCTATTTTATTAACAACCATAATAATTTGACTTGGTTAACTTTAGTTACAGTAATACCACATTTCTTAGAGATAATGCATACAAGAAATCATTTAAACTCATCTTAGTTAAGGGTTACACACTAAGTGTTATTATAAATAAATAAAATGTGGATGATGTCATATGATATATTTTCTAAAATGTTTATAAAATTTATAAAATGTCTAAATTATAAATATATTTATGGACATTCATTTATTTTTATATTTTATTTTAGAGCTAATGTTTAAAATATTATCAACGAACAAAGTTCGTTATTTCAGCTACTAAATTTCTAAGAATGTAATATAAAGCGTATCAACGGATGCCCCGTAGGAAATCATGGGCATAGGAATGTGTTCTGTCATATTTATAAGACTAAGTTTTTCAAGATGATCTATATTGGTGATTTTAAAAATTATGAAAAATTATTTCCTAATTATTAATTTAAAAGATTGCAGCATTTAGACACGATTATTGCAATTATAAATATTAGTTGAATCATATTAATGGGTCAATATACAGAATAAATACTTAAAAAATATTTTCAAAAAAGTGTGAAAGTAAAAATTATTTGAAAAATTCATGAGAGCAACGATTTTTGGAAGATCAACGCTTGGTAAATTATTCAAGATTAAATCTTTAAATTATTCAATTTAAAGATATTCTATGTATTCAAACTCCAAAATTCGCAAAATAGTGCAGGTAACTGTTTTTAAGCAATTTGTTGATTTTGACATTTCTCCCTACTAATACAAGAGTGGGTAGTAAATATCCACAAAATGGTCAAATGTTGGTATATTGTTGTCAAACGGCTACTATGCTCGCGCTATTATAGATACGTAATAGAGGAATTACTTATGTGTTAGGTCTAGTAAAAATAAATCCATTATGTTTCCATATATTTTTCTAAGGAAGCATATAAATAAGGCTGGATACAAAAAGAAGTTAGATGCATGGGTTCTATTATATTATTATGATTGCCTATTCTTGTCTATGGCGAATGATTTTACTGGTAAAAAATTTGCCTCGAGAGAAGCTTGTAAAAATCGACTGTCCCAGATTTATGCCAATATGGACGAGGGTTTCCATGAGAGTGGCACTATAAAATTACCCTCAAATTGGCAACAAGTTATCAATTAAAACGGTGCCATATGTCACCTAAATCGGGTCACTCTAACTATGCTAAATAAAACCTTCAACTTTATGCAAAAATTATGGTTTTATTTTTACTAGACCTAATATATGTAGTATGTGAAAAACCATGATATTCGGCTAGTCAATTACAGTTTTTATTATTGCTTATATTGCTATTTGTAGATTCTCCTACATTATACATATACGTACTCGGATGTACGTGTGTATAAATTATTATGACCACAATTGCGGTCTATTAATACTAAGATCATTTATTTTTAGATTACTGAAGAAAGATTCATCATAATGGCATTACCCATTGCTGATTGGTGTCAAATAAATCTGATTATAGACAAGAGAAAAAACAGCGGCCTTTCAATGACACGGCAGATTATTACGTAACTTGAAGCTCGATAAGTGACGCACATGAATGCATTTTCTTAGTAATCCCACAATTGAAAAAAAGGTGATTTACTATTTATTTGTTTTCCAATTATATTTATCCAATGTATACATATATATACGACTCATAACTCGTATAGGTTTAAAACACATTTAATTTAATATTATTTTGAAACGAGAATAAAATAGTTATTTATTGTTTATCAAATACTATTATCTGCTTATATTTTGGATATTATTTATGCTACGCTATCTTCATATCTTGTGATCATATCTTGGCTATCATAACTTGTGAGTTGGTTTTGAATAAGCTAGTTAACAAATATCATTGTACTTTTTGTACGCTTAAAGACATGATGGAAAACCCCAAATATGCAAACAATTATTAGGGTTATACAAAATTAGTAAATTATCAAAAAAGATATTATGTATTTAAGAATAACAAACTTTTAGTGACTGGAATTCCAACAGGGCTCATTTACACCGGGTCATACAGATCCCAACACACCAACTGGTTTGCCTTATCACGATTTATTTTTTTCGAACAACATCAATATCGGCATCACAACCAATCAACACAAATGTACATAGCCACTGCATGACGTTCATATATTAAATGTGTGATTGTTTGAATGTCGCAGGCAGACGCAGTGAAGCAAGCATAATTAAACTGAAAGGCGCGCAGTTTTTACTTTGATACATCAGCGCTAACAAGTAAAAATGCCAAGAATAAAGAGAAACATTTTTTTTAGCATAAAAACATGCATATTAACCTAAAAGGCAAAAGGTTATGTTAACTCAAACATACGGGCGCCGATCCTCAAGTGGTTCTTACAAGAAAAAAATAAATATTTTTGGTTTGTAAACACATACATTTACATAGATTTACATACATGCATACTCATATTTAAATTTATGCATACACACTCGAGAAGTGTTTCTCTAAAAAATGCTAGCTGATCGTTGCAGATCTAATTTATGGATATGAACTTTGGTGTTAGTGCTGGAATTTCAAATTGAATTTCGTGTTTACGGTCATTGTAATTATACGGCCGGCCGCACATTTAAAACAATGATGTGTATCACTTGTAGCACTCCTACGGAACCCCACTTCCGCTTGCAGACACATATGTGCTTACATCAGTATATACATAGAGTATTTATTTAAGCAAAATATACATAATATGGTAATATGGAAATACGTTCTCGACAACTTCATATTTTAAAACAATTAAGTACTAGAAAATGCCATAATTCTCGCTAGCGACGCCAACAGTTTATTCTACATCTAGCACCGCTGCCTTCACCGAAACAAATTTGTTCGGGGTTTACAAGTTGTTACACCAGTTCGTAGATAGTTGTGGTAACAATTGACTGAACGCTTGCTAGTATCACACTATAAACCCCACCGGCATAGCCGAAAACTTCCACTACCAACTAGTAACCCATCTTTCAAGTTAGACTTCTGGTTTAGTCACGTTTTCACAAACATTTTCATTTACTTATTCACATATTTACTATGTGCAAAAATTAAAATAAACCACATTTTATTACCACTAAAGTTATTAAATTTCGTCACTGGTGCTGATAATTATTCAAAAATTTCAGAATGGTTGCTTTCAGTGAATACCAAAGAGTATTTTACACTTCACAAGTTGTTAATTACTATTAGAACACATATTTCAAGGGGTGAAGTTAAATTTGCCGTAAAGTTATTCAAAAAAAGGGGAAAAAACCTAATCAAAATACTTCACTATTGAGCCACTCACTTTACTCTGCACTATGTTATGAATCTGAATTTGCTATTAGCAGACGCGCGACCTAACCGGAATACAACCGATCGACACGAGATTCACTGCATTACTGAGCGAACAAAACGAATACAAAAACCTAATGGCCTCGACCACAACCAATGTGCTTCAACTGAGCCAAAGCAATAGTGAGTCTGGAAACATGTTGCCAACAGGTTTTCGTAAACATGAGAGTGGTCAGCTACCCCCAAGGCAAATATATCGCTGTTGTAGCTGTTATCATTGTTGTAGTTTTTTTCTACAGTTTACTTTTTAAAGAATTTCGGAATTCAGTAAAATTGTTTGATAACTCGTACTTTAAAATATATAATATTTTCCAATAATCTTTAAATACGTTATAACTAGAGATATACAAATACTAGACAAATAGATAGACAAATACTTAGAATATTGTCAATTTTGGTAATATTTTCAATAAAATGTTTACGTCTTTTAATTTTTTACCGTTTCTGAAAATAATATAATTTATACTCGAACAAATTCGAATGTGTAAGTCTACTAAAATGTTAAAAAATAATCAGTAATCACCGCTTTCAATATTTTTATACAATCCTTGCAATCCCAAAGCATTCAGCTATTCAAAAGTTTTAAGGACACAAGATGTTTGACAACGGGAATCACATTCTAAATTTCTACAACAGAGAATATTTTCTAAGTTTTATATTGCATTGTGACGTTGAAGATTACAATTTTTCAAATCATATTGTACATAAAGATCTTTGATCTCCCCTTCATCTACACCACAGAATATGTTGCAGACACATCTCTCATTTATTCGATATGTACAATAATGCAACTGCAACAGTGTCGAATGAAATGTTTAAGCAAAAACAATGCATTTGAAACTTCCGACTGCCGATCGTCGACACAGTGTGAGGAAAACTGCCGGGGTTGCAATCGGTGCAATTGTGGGTGTGCGCTGGCATTTGAATTTATAATTGTTGAAACGTATGAAGTGGCAGGCGTTGAAGGAATGTCTGCCTGATATTTGGCCGGTTCGTTGACTAGTTGGCGTGTGGTGGCTGGCTTATTGGTTGGCCAAAGCCAATATGTACATGCATATGCTGCTGTTACTACAATAGTGATCGTATTGCATCGGCTCAAATTAATGCAATGAAAGGGCCTGCTACATGCTAAGTGCAGCAAAAAGTAAATAACAACATTAGGCGACGCTTATTGATAAGGTTTTTTCTGTTGCTTTTTATTCAAATATGCCTCTCTTGTTGGTTTCGGTGTCTCATTGACTCTCTCATCTCATAGACTCGCACACAAACAGCTTAATTGTTATTATTGCTTTGTTTGCACCAATAGTACGAATAGTGAGGTATTTTCAATTCGTCGCACATGTGGTTGCAAACGTGGTGTTGAGTTTATAATTAAAACAATAAACTTCAAAGCAATATTAAAGAGTAGCGTTGATTTTTGTATTATCCCACAATATAAATATTGAAGGCATTGTACTCCAAAAGGGCCAACACAGCTAAATGGGCTTTTGTCAACATGCTTTGGCGCCCATAATGCTGCAATTACTCATGTAAAAAATATCCACACATGCACATATATATGTTTATTAGTATATGATAAAACCTTTAAGTGGGCCTAATTTACTTGTAGATCTCTGTTATCTTTATATGTATATAAAGACAAATAAATGTTCATAAAATAATTGTTTATCTATGTGGTAATATTCGCTCTGATTTATATGATAAGATGGAATTTTAAATATATATGTATAAATATTACGCCTATTGCTGCTACTATTGCACAATTTGTTATAAATGTAGAGATAATTTGGTAACAGAGAAAAAAGAATAGTTAGTAAGGTCTGATTTACAAGACTGACAAAAATATCAAGACAAATAAATTGCAGGGTAACCGCATATTCCCATAACAATCCAAAAATCTGCAAATTTGTTGGCCAACAACATCTCGCCTAAACGGATTGGTGATGGCGCTTTGGGCTCAAGGCGCTTTGTTGTCATTTAAGATCTAATTACAAGAGTTCTTTTTCTGGTTTCAAAAAGTGTTATATATAGCAGTCCAAGTGCGATTACCCTAGATTACCGATTACGTATATTAAGGACCAACTTTAGAACCTAACCTCTCAGCTGTTAATATTATATTTTCAGAATAATAAAATGCGCTCGGGCTTAATTCACCCATGAATAACTGATGAATTTTTGAAATGATATGATAACATTCACTGTTATAATAATCTTAGACATAAGTGTTTTAAATAAAAGATCCGTAATGATATTAAAAAAATACCTATGTATTCACTATATTTGGGGGGAAAAAAAAATATATTGAGAATTTAGAATAATAAAAATACAAAACATTAGGGTACAGTATAGAAAACTGTATAAAATATATATAAGTAATAAATAACAGTAACAAAAGTATCAAAGTTCACACACGTATTCACACATGCATAAATATGTACACAAGTACATATACATATATGTACATACGTGCATGCAAAGAGTATTTTAATTTTTGTATATCAAACTACGGAAACATCATCAGCATAAAAAATTAGCTGAAATAAATATTTAGTATGCAACATGCAAATTATCGTCTAAAAGAACTTACAAACATACGCACATATGTACATGCCTTCATATGCCTCACATGCATACATATGAGCAATGTTCTTGGAATACACATCGGTACTTAATAGCGATGGTCGCTTGACCAGCTTGACTTTGGAACTTTAGTGGTCTTGAATATTTAAGCTGTGCGCAGAGTCACTCAGAATGAGAATTCACTTCAAAGAGACGCTGAATTATGCATTAAAGCTAACGTATGTAGCTAAATATGAATGTATTTATGTATATACATACTACACATACATATATGAGTTAATGCACACGGGCAATTATTAAAGCGCTTAACAGTCATGCATATTTATGGTTTTTCGTATTACTTGTATTAGAAATATTCACATACATAAGTATGCATATAATATGTATGACTATCATATAAATGGATTAATTCCAGGCTTTCTACTTTTTTCTTAACTACTTCTAAAACTACTCTAAAATAAATTTCAACATAGTATTTGTTTTGGCAGTTTCGGATTTAGTCGAGCTGCCGGTACGAGTTAGCCTAAGACTGCAGAAATAACTGATATGAAGTGATCCGTGTTTAAAGTACAAGTTGTAACCATTTACCAATGCAAGAGTAAGATTTTGAAAATGAATAAAAAAATTCACAAAATTGGAAAATGGTGAACCCCAGTTATGTAAGAAAGCTTTTTCAAAAAAAAAAACGAAGGCGTCCTTTTTCCACTCAGCTCCACTAAGACGGAGTGCCAATGTCAAGAATGCTTTTTAGGAATGTCTATCTGTGTTAGTAGTATCTGAGTAGATTTCTCCTACTACTGTGGGTTGAGCGGTAATTTAAAATGAATAGACCTTGCAGAACGATATTTATTTCTTATTTCTTGTAAATTTTCTGATTGACTGCTATAGCAATTTAGATTCTACAAATAAATTAATATCCTAAGATTAGTTAATTTAGCATATACAAAATTTATTTATTCTAATTATGTAATAATTGCATCCATTACAATAAATTTCTTTTAGTTAATCAACTTATCAAAAGTCAGACTCGGTCCAATTCATTATACTCTCTCAACATGTTGCAACAGAGTATTATAGCTTTGTTTACTAACGGTTGTTTATAACACCTAAAATTAATTATTAGAGATATATATATATTGGAAAGAGATATAGAGTTATATATATATAAATGACTAGGATGACGAGACGAGTTGAGCTCCTGTCTGTTTGTCAGTCTGTCTGTCTGACCGAGCAATCGATAACTTGAGTAAAAATTTAGATAACTTGATACACATGTTCCTTCTCACTCTGAGAAGATTAGTATTGCAGATGGGTGGAATCAGGCAATTACCACGCCCACAAAATGCCGTTAAACGAAAACATAAACCTAAAAAATGCCATAACTAAGCCACAAATTAAGATACAATACTATAATTTAGAACATAAAATTGCAGTAGAAAGGAGAAAGTGTGATTTTTTAAAAGTGGGAGTGCCCCACTCTCCAATACCGCTTGAGTTTGTACTGTATATATATCGGTCAATCTTCCAGATATCTTAGTAAAATTCAGACGACGTCTTTTCCTGGTAATAGTTTGTCTTGAAGCCAAAAATTTATGAAATCAGTACAATACTTCCCCTAGCCCCCATATAGCTAATAAATTAGTTTTAAAAATTCCGCTAGATTTTATACCGTGCATATCGGTTAATATGTAATATATCGTGATAAAATTCAGATTACGTCCTTTCCTTGTAATGTGTACTGATGCCAAAATTTGATAAATTCGGACCAATACTTCCCCAACACCTATATACCTAACTGAATGAATGAGAATTTTCAAAATTACGTGTAAAGCGGTCAATATGTAAGAAATCTTAGAAAAATAAATGAGCGAACGTATCTTGAATGTACTATAGTTTGGGGGGCAAAAATTGGTGAAATCGAAATACAATTACCCCAGCCCCCAAATATTATAAATAATGATTATATTTATTCTAGTGGACTCTATGCCGAATATGTCTGTCTAATTTACTTTCTTTGATGTTCTGTCTAAGTGTTCTCGGGCATACTTTAGTTTAATTCCAAAAGTAAATGTTATCTGCTGCTCTGCCTCTCCCTATACCCAATGTACCCGAAATAGTGATTTCCGACTTTCCAACTTACCTTAAAACGTTTCTATAAATGAATACGTGTGATATTTTAAAGGAATTAAGTATTTTCTTAACAATAATATAGTTTAGCGCTGAAAATGAACGAAATCGGTCTAGACCTTGGTCTAAACCCCGTACTTCTAATATTATTATTTACATCCCTCTAGTTGACTTTTTCCTCACATACGCAGTATGTTAAATTTCTTTCCTTTCGTTATATTGCCAAAAATCTTCATAGAAGATGTCTCAACAAAAGTACATAAGAATTATTCGAATAATATTACGTCATTCGGTAATAAAAAGTATGGCTGTTGTACCTTCCCAGAGCATTAATATCATGAATATAGATGATGTGCCTTAGTTAGATTGACTTTATGAGTATATTACCTAAAGTAAAAGTTAGTATGATGCCAAATATGATTGCAATCCATTCACAATATCGTCGAATAACAAACACTGAATACATTTGTCACCGTTCTTTTTTCAAGACATCCTTACTTCAATTCTTACTTTTTGTTTCGCAAACCTGACCTGCAGAGAAAACACGTTTTGTTTAAATTTATTTTTGGTGTATTTCATTTTTTTTCTTTCAATTAATTTTGTGGATTTCATTCTTTTCTTTGCTTTTCGTTAATTCTTATTTAGTGTTGTTTTTTATCTGTATTGTTTCACTTTGTTGTTTTTGGTTTTACTGACTTTATGCGATTCATTGTATTAATCTAAATATATATAATATATATGTTTATATATTTATGCTGTTTCAATGTTCAGCTTCAGCTTTTAGGCTTTATTGCGCCCGTGACTCTTAATAACATTATCACTACCATCAAAGTTTCGACACATTTCCGTCCAACGAACCACCCGTCTGCGTACACCCATAAACATACTATCATATTCATATGCGCATGCGTGTACGACTTGTGTATGTATGAATCTATGAATGCACGTCTCTTAGAGGCTTCATATATTTTTCGCTTGAATTTATTTATTTTATATATTTTTTGTGTGGTTTTTTTTTATTATTTAATTTCTTTAACTTTAATTTTGCTTAAATAACAACTGTTTTTCATTATTTTAGTATTACTTTTAACGGCATTATATTACTGTTGATCTCATATGTATGTGAGCTGCATATATGTGTATGTACATATCTCAAACTCGATTTAGTGTTTTGCAATGATTGACGCTTTTACTTGTTTCTTTGATGAGTTGCATTTAAAGAAAATATGTATACATAATTCTAATAAAAACTTTCAACAATTAAATTAATAATTAAGCAATAACTACAATAGCTAACCCCAATTAACTTATGATTTTAAATTTTCATTTCATGTAATTGAAACAATTCTAAATTTATTTATTCCAGTGTTCGGAAACAAATTCTAATAATGGCGTGCAAGCGCTTCTTAAAGATCTTGCCATTAATACTCGTTTATTAAACATGTACTATTCTTATTTATGCATCCCGATTATTAAAATGACTTTCACTCAAAGAGACAAAAGCGTGATGGGCTCTTTAGAACAAAGTGATATTTTTTGGCTTTCGTTCATAAAATTTATTTCACTCGTATTTTTGATTCTCAAAGGAGTGATTTTCTTTAAATGTATTAATTTTGTCAATGTCGCTAGTAGTGCATACGTTAGAGATAATCTATGTGTATGTATGTTAACATTTTGTAATGAGAACCTACCTTGAATTTCTAATTTAAGTACCGTTGTTGAATCAAATTTCTATTTATTCACATTGTGTAATTCATATCTAAACATAATACTACCACGCCCTGTTAAGCAAGCGTTAAGAAGTTGTATATGAAAAAAAAAATAAAAACCAGTTCTGTATAAAGGACGAGGAAGAGGCAGGAAGGTCACATCGATTTTTTACCTTCTGTGAGATGAACACAATGGGCAAACGTTTAGTGGGTAAACATATTAAATACCAAGGTTCGATGGGGGAATGTTCAATGAGGGAATGTACTTATGTTGGCAGGATGTGGGACTTGGACTTCCAATTAGCTCCTTTATCAGGCATCTTCCTATCCTATAGTAGTCTATTTAAATCTAATTGTAATCTAATTTAATTTTAGTAAAACGTAAATTTAGCGATTTAAGTTTAGTTTGGCAACAGTTTTAAATGGATTCAACCACTTCTTAGTCAATTTTATACCGTCTATTTTACATGACTTATTTGTTTTTCGTTTCCTTTTTGTTGTTTTTGTGTTAGTGTTTAACCAACATGCATCCACGTTTTTCTTATGTTCCTTAGTTAGAAAGTGTATATAACTATTGAAATTAACACGTTTTAATGCATAGTAGTGTGAAGTAGCTACTATTCATTATGATGGGGGAATTTTTTGACATTTCCCCATCTTCATTGCTTGACTAGTATATCTCCGATCATTTCTTTGTTCAATTATCTCTCATTAAATTTGCTGAAATATTCGATTACAATCATCAACCCTTTGAAACCATAGAATCTTAAAGATACATACAAAAGTTTTTTGTTCTCTCAAAAACTACAAAATAAGCTCAGAAATACGGTAAATATTTGTCTGTTGATTTAGTTTGCATATATGTATGTAAGTATGCTGTGTGTACTCACATTTGTGATGATTGGTGAATATTTTTGGAGGTGAAATGAAGTCACTGGTGAAATATTTGCATGTTATATATGTATGTATGAGAGTACGATAATGCGGCAAATTTTGTTATTAATTTCCTTTCCATACTATTCGTCACAAATGTGATTAAATATTGAAACTAAAAATGAAATAAAACAAAACTATTAAAAGAAATATATACATATCCGTAATTTTAAATATATGGATTATGGTTTTAAGTGGACTTATTATGACGACACTTATTTACAAGGTAAAAAAGACAAAAAAGAAATTCTGAACGGAAATTCTTTGAAATTTAAGTTTCCACATAACATTAAATAAAAATTATTAACTGTACGTATGTACGTACGTATGTATGTATGAATATGCATATTTTTGCAATCCATTGAAACAATTGTATGGTGGTTTTGCTATGGCAGCCTGCAGCGTTGAATTTTCCAACATTTCGATTAAGCGTGTGAAGGATAACACTTATATTTAGCTTGATGTGATGATCATCATTTCTGATGCCTTAATAGAAGGGATTACGTGCTGCTGGTGGGGCTTTGTGTTAGGTTCTCTTAGTTAGTTTATTGGAAAAAATTCAATACATTTACAGTTGTCTGTTTTCACATTTTTAAATAATTCAACCTGAGTTATTTGTAATCAAATTATTACCATTTCTTAACGATCTTAACGATTCCATGTAACGGTTCTCCAATATTTAATGCATGACCATAATATACTTGTACGATTATCTTTTCATTGCATACCTGTGTGTCCGCATTTTGAATATTTTAATTGGTTTACAATCATATGTGTTTATCATTTATTTTTTTTTCTTTTAGTATTTGGTTGACTGTAACTTTACTAAAATTATTACAATAATTCTCTTCTTTCCCGCGTTTTATTAACGTTTTGAATGTGCTTTTTATTTCATTTAATTCATATATGTGTAGATGTGTATGAATGCTTTACTTGTATCGTTTTTGTTTTTGTGCTTACTTCACTGCTTTACGTTAAATTAAACTGACTTGTGCTGAACACTCAGCAAACTTGCTTGTTTTGGTAACTTTTTCTCTTCAACGATTACTTTGTTTATTATGTATTCGTAATATTTTGTTAAAAAGTGCAAATATTATTTGATTGTTTTTATATTTTTTTACCTTGTGGATTAATTTCATTGTTTACAATTGCATACTTTTCATTTAAAATTTACTTAATTGGTTTGTGACTCTTACTTTTGAAACGCTCTTAATTGCATCGGTTGAATACTTTTCAATAATACTTTTAGTTTATTGTGTTATGTACCCGTTCGTAAAATTGTAATTATTAAGTATATGCAGTATTTTTGCAAGTTCTTTCACTTAATTTCAAATAGTTCATTTTAAGTTAATCATACTATAATTAAAAGTTACATTAAATTAATTTAACAAGTACTTGTGTGTGTACATATATATATTTTTACTTTACTTAAGCGTTTTAAAATAAATTAAAAATTTAACAATTGCTCTGAGTAAACTTAACAAAGTACCAAATAAAGTATACGAAGTTATGAAAATTTCGCACTTTTCCATTATTTAACACACGTGCAGCATTAGCATTAGTAAGCTAAAAACAACCTGGAAGAGATTGCCGTTCGGATTGCGCACTGAGAATTGAAATTTGTATGCTTATATAACATTTGTTTGCGAATTGGCTTCAAACCATTATAAAACCAATGACAATTTATAAAATTTTTATTCTCCGAATTGCAATATTTCTTTAAAAACATTAAAGCCGAGATTAGAGAAAACCACAAAATCGAATTTAAGTTTGATGAAAAAAACTTTTGTGTTGGCAACCTGTAAAATATAATTTAACTTTACAGTTTACGACATTCGCTTGACTTATAATTAACATACTTCCCAAGTGATGATAGCTTGTCATTAGCAATATTGTTCGTGTACGAAATAATTTTCAAAGAGCGAAACATTTTTAGGTTTTAAAAATTTTGTTTCACTTTTCTTGTACGGGTGTACTCAAACCAGACATACTCAATTTTTTAACGTTCTCTTCTTATTTATTTGGAATGTATGTATATCTGTATATAAGTGTTAATGTATAATTTTTTTTTACTTTCTTGCCTATACTATACTATATTGTTTTATAATGCTGCACCCGAAATTTCATTTATAAATTTTACTACGAACTAGTGTATGTTTGTGTTTCGTGTATATTTGCTTGTGTCACTTTGTGCACTGCTGCAAGTAAATATGTCTTTATGTTTTTCTCACTTTTCCATTTGCTATTTTACTTATACGTTTTTCTTTATTCCTTATTTAATAATCATTCCTCGGTATACGCATGTGTATATATGTAAGTTGATTTTCCCAAGTGATGTTACTTTACGTTGCTGTTATAGAGTTTCTGTTGTTTGTTGTAGTTATTTAAAAGAAGCCCGTATTTGGATGTTGGGCACCAGCTGCGTATGCTTCCCATTCACAGTCACAGCCCTCTAAGCAGTCGGGACACTCAAGCTCACTGTCTTGTCAGTACAACCATGAAACTGGCACCCATTGTGGTGTAGTGTGTACACGCTCGATGGCAGCTTCCAACGTAGCAATTGTCTCGCTTATATCGTTGTTCACGATCGTCAAATCGAAAAAGTGTCCGTACAATTGACGCAACATATCGGACTCTTTAGCCAATCGCTCCAAACTACCATCGTACTATAATCGAAAATAGTAAAATATGATATCAATCTTTCAAATATATTTCATTGCAACTCACATCTGCGATATTTTGTAATGATGGCGCCGCAATAAACACTACGTAGGGTGTAAATTCCGCAGTACGCAGAATTTTCAACGCCTGTGGCTCAACGTCTAATATGGCCATCTTACCTTCGGTGTGTATGCGACGTATGGTGTCCAATTTGGTGCCGTACATGGCATCCTCATGAGTACCTATAGTAATTCAATATTTAATGATTTTATATACGAGTGAGTAGAACATTAAAAATTATTGGAATAAAGTTCTCAATAAGAACAAATGTGTATTGAAATTTTCTTTGCTTTTCGATTTTAATATTTTATGTAAATATTTTATCTTTCATTAATCATTTATAATAATATAATAAATAAATCCATATAATATTTTCCTCAAGTGTTTTTCAGAAACTTGAAAAAACTTTTGATCTATTATCTTCGGAAGGACTTCAAATCCAATTCAAATAATGCCTAAACGTCAAAATATGTAAGTACACTGAATACCTACCATACTCCAAATACTCATTCGCAGCAATGTCGGCCATCATCTCGTCGTGCGATACAAAGTAATAGCTGCGTCCATTCTCCTCCTCTGGTTTTGCAGGTCTCGTTGTATCTACAAGCATATCGACATTCGACATTCGACATTCAATGTATAATTTACATTTTTACTTTTATGTAAGTGGTACTCACGTGGTATGGGGTATGCATATTTATCGGGATACTTGGAAATTAGTGTATTCTTAATGTGACGGCGACCCACACCATGCGCACCAAGTAAAACCAACGTTTTCCGTTGAAAGTTTGGATCACCGACTAATAGTAAAACAATATTTATGTGTAGTTGAATAAATGTTGATATAAAAGGTTAAAAGCACTACATACCTGGCACTTTTACAACCTCTTCATATGTCACCACATCCAAGTTGTCAAATATGGCATTGTGTTTAGCTAAGTATTTGTCGCGGCATTGTTTTTTCTTACGCCCAAAGATCGAACAATTTACTGTGAATAAAGAAAAGAGAATTAAAGCAATAGTTCGGCGAAGTTTCAATGAAAATGTGGAAGTCAAATTCAGGGAGTGAGTGTATTTCCCAATTAAGTTTCCATGCTGAAAAAATATTGCCCATGCATTTTCATGCTTTAGTTTTTGCCAGCAACCAATGCAATACCCATAATTGTGTTTTTAAGCAAATATCAGAAATTACATATTTTTAAAACAGAAACACGCTCATAGTTATATATTATCCCGCATTTCGAAAACCAATTTTCATTTAAGATCTTCCTTCTTATCTTTATTCCAGATACAAGCAATTAATTTTATTTTTGTGTTCGTATTGAAGATTATCGTGTCGGTTTAAGAGGAAAACTTATGTATTGCATATGTAATGTTATGCAAACAAACACTCTATAGACTATTTTGATGTGAGTATAATTTTCTTATGATCCGTAGTGGGAAAGAGCATTGTATATCGGCTGACTACCAATCTGTATATTTGAAACCTTCGGAGGTAAAAATTAGAATTAAGGAAAACTGTTTTGTTAGCTAAAAATTGTTATCCCTCCTTCTTACCCCTCCACCGCACTTTACTGCTGGCTGTTTGAGCTTTGCTCTCTTGTCAATCGATTTACGTGTAAAAGTAACAACAAAGCTCTCTAGTCGAAATCAGTAGTAGAGAGTACGGCCACACCTCATGAAAGTACATAATATAGTCTCTTTCCTTTCTATCTTGAAATATGCTATATAAGCAAAATATATGAAATTTGAAAATTGAAAATTGAGTGATGCCACGCCCATTTCATACTTGTTTTTTACAACACTATTATGTGTTTTGTTTTTTTCTGTTTTCTGTTTTCTGTATATATTCTAATGATTTTAGATCCATTCGCAACATACACCCTATTGAGAGCTCTAACATAACAGCAAATTTTAAAGAATTTGAGTATTTTCAATAGATATAAATGTATATATATTCAAGTAATTAAGAATTAGAAGTCTTTATTGAAAACGTATTACTAAAATTTATAAGTTGCGTTTTTATAATTGAAAAAAGTAATATTTTAAAATTCAACAAACTACTTAAGTACATGTTTATTGGTGCAAACGAAATCGCAGAATGAAAATGTATAGGGTAGTACAGGTTATACTTAATAAGTAATAAATATATGATTATGATGAGAATTAATTACTCTACGAGGGAGGTCAACCAGTAGATAAGTTCCTAAATGAAATTCTGGGCGAAAACATTGAACATAATGTTGTATAATAATGTACAAGCTATTAGAAATCACCACCTTAATCGTATTTTATGGAACAACTAATGTGCGTGATTGGGTTTTGTGTTGTGCATGGGGTGATACTTAATTATTTTAGTTGGAAAAAATTTCCTCAACAATCTAGGTTAAACTGTTTATTGGCAGCCATTAAAAGATATATTCATTGATGATGGCTTCCGAGCGAAGCAACCAAATCGGAATTAAGTTGTGTGCTAGTTTACTATATTTGTTATTAACTACTAAAATCAAACACAAAGTGTAATCGGCTCAAAACCGCTTGAGTCGTAAACCACAGTAGTATATGCTTGCAAGTAACGCTTTTCTTAGAAGTGAAAATTCTTAAATCAATTAACTATTGGGAAAATTTACGTTATTTACCATATAATAAAGTGTGTATGTGCGTTTGTATGTGGGGTTGATTCGGGCGGAACGTGAGTGATTGGTGTGTGAAAATTATTCAACTGGGGATAAGTAGCGGTTGCATGGATGAATGTATACGGTAACTACCTGTCGATCCATCGCACCCATCGGCGTGGGCGGAACAGCCAGCGGCACCTTCTCCTGTTTATCATTATGGTTAATATGCGTTTTATTGTATTGTACATTATTCATCATCACCAAGAATTTTATTTTGCATTATCAAAGATATGTTTAGCACCAACATGACATCATCATTACAATGAGATCAAAATTGTATGTATGTATGTGGATAAGAGAAGGGAGACAATCACAACATAACACAATTGGCAAGTTTAACTAGTAGGCATGATTGGCATGATTGGTATACAATACATACATACATTTACATATATTACAATACAAATTAAATTGAAAATAGAAAGAACTGAAAAAATTTACCATAGAAAATAATTAATGGCATTAAATACTTTCACAATACCGCAAAGAACAGTTTGAATAGACATGTTTATTTTGCATTAATTTAATGCCATTCACACTCATGGCATGTCCGCAGGTTGTACACGCTGCTGACATTTGGCACTTTCGTTTACCGATACGGTTTGTAAGTAATGGCTAAATTTGAATTACTCAATGCCGCATAATTAAACTGTTTATTTTTGGTAACGAAAAACAAAGACCAAATTATACTAAATCACCAGGGTCATACTAAAGAAAATAAATTTAATATTTACTTAGACGCATACACTGGTTAAGGTAATAAAATCGAGTTCAAATACATTTTTAAACTACAGCACACACATGTCACAGATGTACAATACTTCATACATAGATATTATATTTGAGTATTAATGTTAGAGGTTAAATTTTACAATCAACATCCAATTACATTTAAGTTCCTCATTTAAGAGGAGGACACAATTATAGAGTGTGGTAAGCGTGCTGTGTGTTAATTATATTACTGATTGCCACTCACCTTGTTCCTGTTTGGTCTTATCCGCAACATTACAAGCAATACGCCACTCTTGTAGCTCCGGCGATGGTATCAAACCAGCCGAACCACCTACCGTGTCTAATCGGGCCTGCCACCAGTGATGGTCGTCTTTGCTTATAATCTTATTAATGAGAATAATCAAATGTAAATGAATAGATTAATTTAAGTAAGACAAACCAATTTAGCACATATATGTATATGTGTATATATATGCCTGCTTTATTAATAGCTCGATGGTATTCTATTCCATCATCGAATTCTCCGGTTGATGCCACACATTAAGTGTTCAGCACGACAGGCACAACCAAAAATGTTGCCCCGCCTTTGCAAACTACTGTTACCAAATCAACTGTGTGCTAGGCATCTCATACTGCTTAGTTGGTAGGGGTCGCCTATTACATAGTAGTTTGGCGTGTGAATGAACTCACCTGTAAAATATCACCGACTTGAAATGCGATGCCTGCCTGTGCACATGGTATAAGCTCATCGTCTAAAGGATTATAATCGAATTGTGCACGCACAAATATCTGAAAATAAGAGGATAAAAATTAAATGTCGGTTTGCTTTACAATATGCTTTTTGCGCTACACTTTGATCTTTTTACGCCCACTAACTGCTGATGCCGCTTCACTGACTATGTTTGAAGAAAGAAGCGTCGCTACTTTGTAACTAAGTAAATGTGTGAGAGTGAAAATTTTGTGTTAAAGTATGAAAGAGCGCACAGTTACAGCGAGACTCCGACAACTTCTGATTTGACTACCATCTGCCAGTATGTTTATTTTTGAAGGCAACAAAATTAGCATTACGTCGTTGGTCTTTAAGATTTTAATAATTACTGTATATAAATGTGTTTTGATAGTAATGAGCACAACAAGAAATTTTGAATTCAAAATAAATGAAAAATTCACTTTTCTGGCGGACTGTTGCTTATGTTTTAAACTATCCTGCCGTTTTAGAGATATTTATAAAAGCTAACGAACAAAATTTATATAATTTATACACTACCAATCTATATATTCCGAAAAGTGTATTTAGTCCCTGTCATGCAAAATACGTTATCTTTCGTTATACGATACTCGTACACATAATCAATTAATAGAAATTTCTACAATGATGTTGATTTTACTTACAAGTACTGGAGTTGGTCTTATCCTGAAAAGCTGCATTTTGTATATGAGTGTAGAAATGTAAAAGTAATGTTAATGGAAAATATGAGAAACACATTATGAGAAATCATCAACAATTAATAAGAAATTCGATACCGAAAATAAAAGTTAAGTACTTAAATAAGTATTCAAATGAAATAGAGAGTAGCCAATTTTTGTAAAAACAAATATAAATATGAAATAGTGCGCAAACTAATAGTTAAATATTTAAGTGCATTTAACTGCATTTCAATTCTTAAATGTCGGTACTTTGTGGAATGTGCTCGTTTAGGACATATTTGCTTTTGTTTTCTTTTTTTTAATTTACATGCGCTAAACTAAAAGAAATGGTATCGGCGAAAGCTATAGATTTTTGTTAATACGTGATCAAATTTATTCATACCTCACAAGGTGGTGGAGCACTTCTATAAGAAGGAACTATTTTAAAGGTAACCGATCCACGCGCTTCCCGCTGCAACAATAAAAGAGAGAGAAAATATAAGTAATATATATGTAAGAAATAAGAATATAAGTACTCATTACTGCGATTTATTCAATCATTAACATAGAATAATAAATAAAAAGAAAACACACATATATGTAAGTAGGTATGTTTGTATGCGCTCACCAGCATGCGTTGTAATTGGCCCACAGATTGATGTTGAACGGGCTGACCATTAATTTCCCGTATCTCATCGCCAACATGCAGCGTTGCCTGACGGTGTATCATGCCACCATGCATTATTCTAGCTACAATACAGCGTCCATCTTCGGTCATTTTCAACGTTATACCCTTAAGAAAATTATACAATTATAAAATTTGTGCTGAGTAGTCACAATTGCTCGATGCTCTATATATATATATGTGTTCTTTTCTGTTGTTCTGTTTTTACTGCTCTTTTATATATTTCATTAAAAGACAAATTCATATATATATGTAAATTAAATACCTGAATTGTCACCAAGAGGAGACCTTTTATCCTCGAGGGTTGTCTGAGACTGTTTGGTTGTACTTACCATTGGTTCATCGGTGTTCTTCTGGAATTGCACTAAACGTACTCTGGTTACATGCTGCAACTCGCCATTGTCCACATTATCGATTTCGTCACCATTAATGTAGGGTACCATTGGAGGCGGTGTGACGCGCAGTGCCTCCTCACCGTAAACGTCTCGGGCAACAACATCGTGAGTGTGTAGCAAGGCCTGAAAAGAAAAATGTAGGGAAAAACTTTATTAATAACATAACGACAAACCACACACGCACGCACGCACACACACATATATACGAATTCTTCGCGATGTAGCAAACTCTTGAAAAATATATGCCAGCACATATATACAATTACTATGGTAAAAAAGATGTATATATTTACATATGTATGTTATGTTGTAGATTCCAGTGTCAAAAGTAGCTGCGAAAATGCGGTAAGCGGGTGTAATAAATATTATGTGGTATATTTCGGTGTTTGATACACCCAACTTTATCAATAAAACTGTCATTTATGCGCTGCAAATTAAATATATATGGGTAGGCATGCAAGTGCCTACCAGGTTACCACTGCGTATACGTAACGCATGAATAGGCCACCCTGTGCCCGCCCACAACTAAACCGCCAAATAAACACTGGCATGTACATGTATACATACTGTATACTGTGTATACATGTAATGTATTGTATGTACTTATATTGTCTACTTTAGGTAGTTTTTATTACATTTTAATTTTTATTGTCTTATGATGACAAAATTCTCACTTTTCGAAATTTCTTTTAAAAATTAATAGAGTCTTACTTAAGGGGCTAGGCCAGTCTATGATTTTTAAAATATCGACACTTTAGAGCCCTAACACATTAATTAATTGGTAAAATACTGAGAAAAAATGTTTTCCTTGCACAATCCGCTATAGTGTCGAAGCGCTTGACCCAGTCAGTTTCAGCACAGAAAAATCCAAACGCGTTTTTCTCAAAATTGCATTTTTCAAATCGAGCTACGATGGTACTCGGACATTATCGTACGTATCCACTTGAAATTTTAACATTATCTAGGTTTTATTTGTTATTATTCCAAAATTTTTTTATGAAGAGTTTACTCATTTTTTCGATACAAATTGAACCTTTTTTACAAGTCCACCATTTTGTAAAAAATGTATATATAAAAGTTAAAAATCTACGCGCTTTACCAACAATTTTTAGTAGATTAAAATGCCGTTTAACGTGTTACAGTTAACATGAGTTCTTAGAACTTAGCTCTTCGCACGTAGAGGCCCTCTTGTAAAGTTGATTCCGAAGAGTGGCTTAGTAGCCCTCATTTTGTACGAAAATGTCAATATAAAAAATTTTTGCACTTAAATACATGTCTAATGAAACCGGAAACAGAGAAGTTAGATTCCTTTTTCCTTACTTCCAGGATAAATTTTGAAAGTTAGACCATTTTCTCTAGACTGGACTCTAGACTGGTCTAACCCATTAAAAATGTTGGACATTAAAATCTTACTTGGCTATTCTTCATTTTACTATAGATGTATGAATAATCGTAAACATACTATCATACTATACTATTCATAAAAATATCCGTGAAAAAAGAAGGTACAGTAAAAACGATTGAAATAAAAATAAACTTTCAAATCAAACTCTCAAAACTAGAGACTAATGGTTTAGAACATGCATGCACACGTTGTGGATAGTTAAAATCAAAACAAAATTTCAAGCAGTAGCGATTAGGCAGATTAACCCCTGTCAATAGGAATTTAGGAAAATATGGAAAGCAAAAAACCTTTCTGTAATTCTGTATTCACCATAGTTCACCAACCGTATAATATGAAAAGTTAATGAATTAATTAATTTAGCAAACATCAAAATTATTTTTTTTTTTGGCATTTTTTACTATATTAAAGAAAGAAAAAGTGTAAAATACAACAAAAAAATTCTCAGGAATTTTCTTCATTACCATTTTGCCGAACAACTGTATAACCTCATTTGTTATGTAAGTGGTGCATGTTTACGCACACAAAAGTTAATTGGTGCAACATTCTGTTCATAATGGCCGGCACACAGTAAAGCAATAAAATATTTAAGAAACATATTAAAATTAACTTGACACAAAAACCGGATAACTTTGAAACTTTGTGGTCAAAAATGTATAGGCTATGCATATATACCGGCGATCGGCTTTCGATGTTACCACATTTCTTTTACACTAATTGTAACTACTACTTTTACTAAATTAAATTACTGTATGTAGTTTGCAACATCGAATACAAAAATTACAAACACAATATGTAGAGGACTGCAGCGGTTTCGCAACCGTAACCAACAGTTCTTTCGCTTTCGCTCTGTGGTTAAATATTAAATTATTAATTTCCTCAGTCCTTTCAGCTGCCTGCAACGCTTATTATTACACAGCAATCAGAGTTAAATTATGCCGCTATGGCATTTCGTGGGTGATGGAAAGTTGATCGGTGGAATGTTTCTGGCAGATGGGGAGAGGGCGTACGCGTGCGTCGATTCGGCGGTTCGTATGCTTATTGAATTATGGTCAATAACTGTTTGAATACGCTTTGTAATTAATTTGTGGTTTTGCTGTGTCACTCAAAGGCCAAAGTGTGTATGAATGTGCGTACGTGTGTAGCAGCATATAGCATATTATACCATAACAATATGTGCCTTCACACATACTATGACCTCCATATACAATACATACACGAGGTATATGTATGCATATGTGTGGGTACAATGGTATATGGGTATATGTGTGGGTCTGTCGTAGACAGGAAGACAAGTCAGTTCAAGCAGTTGATGGAGGCACACAAATACCATTACCAATAAGCGGTTTTCTTGCTGCAAGCATATTTCATTATTATTATTATTATTATTGCTCTTATCCCTGTCGTTTGTCATTCGTTTACCATTATTGCTACCGTTCCTATCGCCGTTATCTTTTCCTTTATTCCGATCTATGTACATGCGTACACGTATATACATTATTCCGTTCCAATCTGCTGCGTACGCACAGTTGTTTTGTGAATATAACAGAAATTTCAAGTGTTGTTTATATTGTAAATAAGGGGAAAAGGATTTCATTTTGTGCTTTATAAAAACGACTCGACCGGCTGCGACCATCAACAGCAATATGAGTAAGCCGCTGCCCAACCACTCACAAAATTTATACAGAGGCATAAGCGAGCACGCATACATTTGCATTTGTTTGAATAGATATGTATATGCGCATGCCGATATCAAACACCATTCCTCTAGATGGGTAACGACAAAAGGTACAAGCAATCAGTCGACCCCCACTGCATCTAGTCAACACCAGCTCAAACCACTGGCACGCGCGGCGTTCTCAAAAGTTCCAGCTCTTTACGGTAGCCTAATGCCAACGCCAAGTAACCGATATTCTATTCGCAAATGTTTGCGATCTGGCATGAGACCGGCATTTGCCATAAAATTCGTTTATTAAAACCTTTGACTGTGATACGCTAGCTAGCTGGTGACAGCCTTTTAGTCCACATGCGAAATATTATTCAATCACGAACTTTGTTTAGGTTGCCATGGTCAAGCAGTTTTATTACTGGCGGAACAAATATTTCATGGCAAACACTTGGTGTGTGACATGATGAGTTTTAATGATTCTCTACGAAAGAGAAAATGCGGGCATTCCAGAAGTTTAATAGAATGATGTTGCAACATTGCAGCTGGGAATTGAGCAAGTTTCTCTATTATTGTTTAAGAATCATGTAAAACTTGTGTTGAGAATTTCACACATTCTACAGATATATATATAATACATATATGAACAGGATGACCATAAAATTCTACTTGAGTGGGTATAAAACACTGGGTAAGTTTTGCACAAAATAAACCAGTTTCAGAACTTTATTTTGATGCTCTCGCAACATGTTGCAATATAATATAATTGTTTTATTCACCTAACGGTGTTTGTAACACCTGAAAGTAATCGAGGGAGGTATAACTAAATATATATATACAAATGAGCTGGATGACGAGACGAGTTGATTTCCAGGTGACTGTCTGTCCGTCCGTCTATCTGAGCGATAAGCGACTGTAAGTATAAGCGACCGTGTAAGCGATAACTTGAGAAAAATATCTAAATGAAACTTGGTACACGTGTTCTTTAGCACCAGAAAAAGGTTGGCATTGCAGATAATTGGACTACTGCCACGCCCACAAAATGCCATTAAACGAAAACATATAAACTGCGTTGTAAACATTAAGTGAAATCGGACGATAAACACACCCACCTCCCATACAAGCGTTATGTTGAAAACTACTAAAAGTGCGTTAGCTCGCTGTGGAAATACGTCAGAAGCATTAAATTTCACAGCCAAGATAGAGCTTAAGAGCTTAAGGGCATTAAAGAAATTGGTGCAAAAATTGGACAATGGGTGTGGCAGCGCCCACCTTCAGGTAACATCCTATATCTCAGGAACCACTATACCAATTTTAACCCAAGTTGAAAGTGGTGTGTGACGTTATATTTGCATCCTTATGTTGGAATGAGCAAAATCGGAATGCAACCACACCTACTTCCCATATATCACAATTTTAAATTCACTATGATTCTTTCACTTTACAGTTTATAAATCAATTACTGATGAAGAAATCGGAGAAACTCTTTGCACAAAGAATGACTTTACGGAAAGCCATCGCTTGTCAAAAATTTTCGAAGTCGGTTTATAACTTTTAAGCAGCCAAATATCGAATATGTTGTCCCAGTGCCCGTGGGTGAATTTACCGAAAATATCGGTGAATCTGTGTGACATTTTATTGAAATTCAGAGCAATACTTTGTCTGATAATATTGTGCTCTTATATCATAAATGGGTAAAATCGGGTAAATATACCCGTCGGTATATACCCGATTATAGTGCCCATATACCCCATATAAAGATTTTCGAACTTGTGTTTAACTTTATACCGTATATATCGGTCGATACGTGAGTTTTCTCAGTGAAATTCCGTGTATTCCTTTGTTCCTTGCACTAATAACAATGTATCCTTGAGCCTAAAATGGATAAAATCGGGTAAACTGTATTATATTATATATTATAACTCTAAGATATGAATAACTATTATGAGAATCGTTAAAACTGTAAATAACATGTCTTCTGAATAGGTTTATGGTCATAGTGTACAAATAACTGTTACCTCGATATGCGAAAGAAAAACCTAAATTAGCTAGCACCGTACCAAAAGTAGCAAATATAAGCGAAACAGCTTGACGTCTACAGGCGAAAAATGCACGCAGTAGCCAAAGAAATAAAAACTTTTTATTAGAATATTAAATGAGCTCACTTGCTGACTATGGCGAAACCAAATTAAAATTTAGGCAATAAAATAAACGTTTCCATCATATAAAAATACATTGAAATATTCTGCGTTAGGTAACCTAGGTAATGATGCTAGCAAAGTAATTTTTAATGTTGAAACTAATACATAGACACAACTTTAAATGACGCTGCCATCGAGTGAATAATGAACTGGCAAAAGCAACCATCTCAATTTCATATCAATTCATTAAATCAAAACACATTCCACGTACGTACCTATGTATTTTACTACCAATCACAAATAGTGAATCAAAAAGAACAATAGTTTAATGAACGATAATACGCACATCGTACCACAGATAGACAGCCAGCGAACCACCCAATCAGCCAACCAGCCAATTATCAACTCCACCTACTCAACGGCGACGAGCAGAGTGATAACGGCAGCAACGCGCATATGAAAACACCTCTGTGGAACTGTTCCGTTTCAGAGGATGTGTCATAGCAACGAATTTTTATTGTTCCGCAAATGCACTGTCATCATAATTGATAGTAAGGCATGCCGTCATGCCGTCATGCCGGCACGTCAGCGGCAAGTAGACAAACTTTATGAACGTGCGATTTGTAATATTGAAATATTGACGTTTTTACGTAATTTGATCAAGTAATAAAAACTGTAACCATTCACTGAATTAAATTCGCTGATGGCAAAGTTACAAACTATTCATAGCCGCTACTCGGCATGACGGGGTAAAAGTGATAAAAATAAAATAAATATTGTGTTACAATAAAGTGGTGACAAAGAAGGGGAAAGGTGGCGAAAAACAAGTACGACACAAGTACCCATCATTGCCGCGGGTCTTCAGTGAAAATAAACGACTATAAAAACATGTTCAACCTGATTAAAATAAATTTAGTGTTGCCTATTTTTCAGCATGGTTACTCTTCAAACGCCAGCGTTTGGACCAAAATTTCACTTGGGCCCTTTTCTTATTAGCACTTATCGCCAAGTGGCCGAAATTGAGATTTCGAATTGGAAAGAGTCACTTAAAGTGTCCAAAGTGCTTGAAACCTAAGTCGTTTGCACTTTACTTGCTTTCCCCCACTCACTCTCTACTATTATATTTACGCCTTGAGTACTTCGCGCTAAAGTGGAGGCCTGTTAACTGCAAAGCAAACAAAAAAAAAAACAAAAAACATCACAAAATAGTAAGTAAATTAATAAGCAGCACAGTGGTAACAGTACTCATTATCCTTCCCCCTCATACTGGAGCAAAATACTGTTTGCTGCCGCAGTTGATTACTACTTGCCCGGCTGCTTGGTTCGCTGACTGTGCTGCTCATATTTATTTGAGGACTTTGCTTAAGCAGTCCGTATTATCTGTTCACAAATCTTTTCTTCGACATTGATACGCGCTAATGAAATGAGGTGCTAGGCAACGCAGATTGGCTGCTGAGAAAGCGCAGCGACCCTCTTTATGCTTTGTGCGTTTGGCAGCGACATCGAAATTGCGTGCACAGTGCGCACATTTGTATAAAATTCGGAGTAAAATTTGACACATTCAAATTTGTGTGGACTAAAGTCTTAACTTATTTTCAGAAAGTTCAAAAAAAGTGTTAACGACGGGCGTTAATATGGCTTAAAGAGAATGCAGAGACAAATCATAAATATCGAAGAGGTTAGATAAGAGTGCTTTATCTGATTTTTAGAGGAAATGATCAAAGTTCTTAAATCCACGTCCATAGGAATCTGCACAGAGAGTGCTGAGCATTTAATTTCGGTAAAATAGACCATATATATAGTAAAACAATAAATTTCTGAGGCATGAGGATTGAATTTGAGTCTAGTTTTGCGAAATGAATATGAAATAGAATGGGACAACAATTAAACCAATAAATTGAATAAAAACGCCCTTGTCGCATTCTCTTACCAAAAAAATTGGAAAAAAGACTTGCGTTTATGCAATTGAATTATCACAACTTGAAATATACAAATTGAACCTCGTTTATACCTAACTGTTTAACCATAATACGATATCCCTCTTTGTGGTCCTTCGACGCCTTAACGCCACAGCACACACTTGGGATTAATTTCGAATTTGAGCTACCCAAATAAGTGCTACGTACTATCAGCTTATGGCTGATATGGGTGTCTGTTACCAAAACTGACCAAATATCATTGGCATCTCACTCGTCCTCAAGGCACTTAAATCGTTTCCGTGAACGCATAACAAACTTGACACTTTATTTTCATTTCATTCAGTTGCGATTTGGATGATTAATAAAAGGGAACAGCAACTGCAAATGTGTCGTCTGAGGCAAATGTGACATAGGAAGCGAAACTAACACATCTTCCTTTGAATGCACATAATGGTTATTTGGCGCTTCTTGTTTATTTTTGGACTTATTTCTGTTCTCACTCAACTCTAACTCGACGCTCTTCTTGGCTGTTAGAATGTTTGCTTAGCTACCCGTATATTATTCAAGCAACACCAAGTATTTGCGGATGAATGGAAAACGGTGAGGTGTTACGATGCAAGTTAACCATGTGCTGAGATAGCATTTTAGACCCAACATCTTAGACGACCCTCATTTGTTGTTCTTTATAATTATGACAACAATATTTTGGCCTTAACAACAACAGCAGTATAATATACAAAGTATGGCCATAAAGTGGCACAAATGGATAATAGGAAATGAGTGGATAAAAATAAAGTATGTAATAAGAGACAACAACAAAAAGACAAAAGTCGGGACACAGGCAAAGTTTATCTACGATACCCCAAGCACTGTTAATGTCATGCTTAGAAATTCATAACTTTTGTTTAAAGTAACATTTTGCATTTAGTTTTGGCATAAATTTGAGCTTTAATGCGCCTTATAAATAGTACAGCCAGTACTTCACACGCACTCAAAATCCCCTTCAACGAGGTACAATATCGCTGTCTCAACTGCTTCTCCATCGAAGGCGACCATCAATGTGGTCACTGGAAATGATAGCAACCAGCCAACCGCTGGCGACTAGCCAACCAAACGGCAAACTAACTAGCTGCTGAATCATCTGGATTAATGCTGAATTTTAATTAGAAAGCTTTGGTAGTTATCTGCAAATTGGCCAAGTATTTCATTTCGCTTGCAGCATCATCGCGGTTTTGACACTTTTGTTATCAACGTCGCCCAGTCGACACAATTTCAATTTACACCCTCAGCCTTCCGCTGCTGTTGTTGCAGCTCTGGCGTTGTTGTCTTCAAATTTCCGTTGCCTATCGGCCGACACTTCGGCGCTGATAGCGTGAAAAAGTACACAAGTATGTGCTTTAACAGTGGCAATGGCATATAGTCGTACGATATATCTATGTTTGTATGCAGGTGTATGTCTAAAATCTCCAATTTTATGCTTAGCTAGGAGATGAGCTGGATTTAAAGCACAACAACACTAACAGATTATGTTTGGAGGTTGCTTTGCCAACGACACATGCAGCACAAAGGGGTTAGATATCTTTACTTTTCCATAAATTAGCGCTAGATATGCTAAGCTATCATACAGTAATTTGTATAGAGAATTATCTATTTCTTACCAAATTGCGTTTAAAGATAATATTATAAATGAAATTTTGGTGGTTAATTTTGCAGTAAGTATAAATTGTTGGATTTAGATAAAGCAGTGTTAATAGGGGTAATCATATAGAGACTGCTAAAATATTATTGTTGATTAAAACTGTGTTGATATACGTGATCCAATAAGACCTCATCGAACATTCGACAGCTTTTATTCACCCAAGTTTTATTAAGAAAGGAAATTTAAAACTTCTTTGATCAAAAATATTTCCTTTAAAATGGAAAAATTGTTGAACTGTCCTATGTAATTGTTCTAGAAATTAATTTAAATAAATATAGACCTAAAAGTGAAATTTTACGACTTCGATTAAACTTAAAATTTTTTCATGCCAAAAATACTTTGGCAATGTGAATTAATATACGGTGAGATCACTTTTCGGAAAATTAGAGTCAAAATAATTACTTTTTTATATACTGTCTTCCACCCAATTGTTCCACCACCGTCTTCACCAGTCTTCACCACTTACAGCAATTTAAGTGTTTCTGAAGCATGTATTCAATGAAGCATTCAATTAATTAATTTTTAACAGACTTTTGTTTGTTTTCATTTTTATGTGGGTTTATTTTCTTTGTCTTACGTTTTTAACATGAAGTTTATTCCACTTGTAAAAGTCAACGGGACTTTATTTTCCTTTTGTTATTGGACATTTAATTGCAAACTAGAAACCAATATAACCTACATAGCACACATAATTTTCTTTTGTCATTATTTATTATGAAACTGTTGGAGATAGGATCCCACGCTGAATGCTGGCACAACACTAAGACACAGTCTTACAGTTAACATTGGCTCAAAACACAACATTTGCTGTATGACTATGTCCCAGTAATGGAGCACAATTTCAAACACTTTCTCATTACGGTGGGCTTGCTTGATATTGCATGTAAGACATCATGATGATCGACCACAACTCCTTGTAGGCGGTATTCTTAAATAAAAGAGACTGCCAGTGGGTTAGTTGCATAGCACGTGTGCGGTAGTAATTTTAAATTCTAAGAAAACTGAGGTCCTTCAATAGATAGAAGAATTTTCAGCTGTTGGTCGCGCAAGCCACCAGCAACTCGTATTTATTTTCTACATGCATATGTACATCGTTGTCAGTGTCATTTTGCCGACCAATACATGTTTACAATTTCCCTTTCCTCTGTAGTTCACTTTACTCTTATTTATTCAAAACGTTCGCCTTTGGTACATTGTACCACAACAATGGCTGCCATATCAGTGAAGTAAGTAAGTGGCACGCATTCATGTAGCATGGAACGCATTTTGCAAAATCTAACAAAGGACCAACAGCACACATTTCGAAATGAATATGGACCCAGAGGCTGTAGTAGTGAGTGAAGCATTCTGCATTTCATCCGATTAGAAAATAGGGATAGACTTGGAAATGAGACATTCGATTTTTTAGTTTAATTTGTAGCTCATATTTTTCACATTTTAATTATGACATGCAGCAAAACTCTCGTTGCCAAAGATTATTGAGTGTCAGAGTTTTGCTCTCACGTAGGTGTATATGTTTTAATGAAGAGACGCACTCGCAAATATTCACCAATAATTTGTGAAATAAGAAGTTTATAAAGAACAGAATTAGATGTCATTTCCTAATTGTTATTTTTTTTTTTTCATTGAAAATAAATACATATTTATACATACATACATATATGTACGCTTCAAATTATATGTTGCAGCTCTCCTTCGAAGTTGTGGGGAATAATAGGATTGCTCTCTCAAATAAAATATCACACAATTTAAATATTCGGTTGCAGAAATTCTGACTTTCATCTAATTTTGCAATTTTTTAGAAAAATCTAGCGTTAATCGGTTAAATCGCAATTGTTCTATTATTTGTTTTCCAAATTAAAAACAATAAAAGAGCTATCAATCAAATTTATGTACAGTTCCGCCACTAAATTATGAAATTGACCCTTTTGTTGTAATATTTACTTAACGTGTAAATTCTTCTCATCTGAAAAAAACGAATGAGCCAATATTGTCGGATATCATATGATAATTATAAGAATGTAAAATTGTTTTAAGAAGCTTGCTCCTTATTTCATATATATTTTTCTAATTTTATTATGTATCAAATAGATTTATATCATACATAAACCCAAGGTAAGCTATTTAGTTAGAAATAGGCCGTTAAAAAATATTATCACAGACAAAAAATACCACCCAAATAACGCCCTGATTAGACCAAAGAAGTTACAGATTCTCCAAAATATCTCAGATTGTTGCAGTAGGCAAATTTTTCATCCGATAAATGATAATGATAAATAAGTAAATATTTTCAGTGGCAACATATTGTAAATGATGATGCCTTGGCCGATTGCTAACATATAGATCTGTAACATATCTTAATATATTTGCAATACCGTTGTTTGTATTTTCTTTTGATGGCCAAAACATCTTACATAATTCATTTTACCTATTTTTATAGCATCCATTTATTTTCTTCTATTACTATCACCATTGTCAATACAACTTACTTGGTTTATCGCTATAACGAGCATTGAATTGTGGCAAACCATTCATAATGCAAAGGGCTTTCTCACAAACTTTGTGCCTAAATACACGTTTCTGTACATATACTTCCGATCTAAACACCTCTGGTCCACTTCCCATCAACTATACAATAGCTAACTTTGAATATGCACGTGTTTGCTTTACGCTCGGCCAATTCCCTTGTTTCCTTACTCATTTACTGACTGGGCGGAAGACTATACTACTATCGTATCGGATGCAATGATGAGCGATAGACATTTGCCGTCAACTGATAGCCGATGCGAAATGGGGAATAAAGGATGCTGACAGACATGTCACACCTCACTCACTCAATTCAAATTGACAAGTTTGTGTCAGACTGACAACACTGATACCCGCTTGTGTGAAAATTTTGCGCCCTAACCAGTGGCTGCATAAAAATTGTTCTTGTCGCTCTGTAGGCATAATTTGGTATGTGTTTATGCTGAAATTTGTAATTACAACAATTCCTGCTTAAGTACATTTTCGGTACTTTTGCGGATAAACAAAAGTCTTTCCACACCCGCTCCTGTTTTCTATGTCTTTTGTTCTAAATCTGCCTTTTTTTGTCTTCGTGTTTGCTTATACCCTTTTAAATTTTTATTTTTTTTACATTTAAAATTGTTTATTTGTTTCTCCACTATTTTTCGTACTTTCCACTAAGGCAAGAGTTTCTATAAGCATGACAGTCGCCTGATATATTGAGTCTTAAAAAGTAGCAGCAACAGCAGCAGCAAGAGCAAAGAGATTTTGATGTTGCCATGATGACTGAAGCAGGGCTGGCAGTTGCATGCTGACAAGTTTTCGCGACACCAATTCAAGCTGCAAGCAAGTAAACTAATTATTTTGAGACTTTTTGCATATTGTCTGTCAGATGTTGCAAGTGCAGCTTGTAGTAACTCTCAATTGTTATTTATACTCTGTGTATATATTTATGTGTACACATAGTTCAGTGTATGTGAGTGCAAATGTATATCTACCACCTGCTGCCCTTCACAGCTGCTCTTTCGACAACTTTTCATTCTTCTAATCCTTTTAAGTGTTAAGCAATTAGCAAGTTTTAACAAGTGAAAAGTGTCAGCCAGCTTGGCATTGCTTATGAGTTGATGATGGGTTGGTTTATTAGGGTTGCCACCATATTTTCTGTTAATTACATGAATCACAAAAATTAAAAATATAACATTTTAAATTTATTTTCTGTCCTTAAATTTTTAAATTAAAAAGATATGATAAGAATCTACATTTTTACATTTTTTCTCAAACAGAAGATGCGATTAAAATTATGGAGTTTTAGAAAAGTGTTATAAGGGCAAAGCGTACACGAATTTGGATTGTAAGAAGATTTAAAAAAAAAATTAAGAATAGTGATAAAAACGAATGAAGAAAAACAATTGACTTTTTAAATTAAGGTAATTTCTGATGTAGAATTTTGAAAAAAGGATTTTTTTTTGTATATATATTCCATATATTAAGAATATATCCTTAAGATTTGTCAAAAATTTAATTATTGCGGATACATAGCCATTTTAGTGACACGACATCCAAACAGATTGACACGGGGTGAATTTTACTGTAAACTTTAAAAGCATGTTTTTGGAAACTACTTTTTGTAAAAAGTTTGTCAGAATTTCTCTGTTCTATTCTATTTAATTCTATTCTATCTAATCTAATTCTATTCTATCTAATCTAATTCTATTCTATCTAATCTAATTCTATTTAGTCGATTTACTTGAAATTTTGTGTGAGTCTTCTCTATATAAAGTCTAAATATGATTCATAACAAATTACTTTATTATTTTTAAAAAATTTATAAAGGTCTAAAATAATTATAATTTTTTCGGACGTCCGCAATTTAGCGAAAAAACTTTTTTCGTTCAGTTTTTTTTTAGTTAGTACGATAGCAGAATTTATAATATTTTTTATTTCTACATCTACATTACAAAATAAAAGACCAGAAGTGAAAAAAAGCCACCCTGATGCCCATGTGTTATTACTATAGCCATCACTGTTGCCGCACAGCTGTCAGCATTGACGCTGACTCCGTCAATCGTCGCTTCTTCTTAACACTGTTGCAGAGCTGCTGTTGCTAACTGACAGTGGCGATGTCAGCTATCTTGCTTTTGTTTGCGCTCAACTTCTGGAGCCCATGTCAATGAAAGTGCTCTAATATGCAAGTACAAGCTTATGTTTGTGTAACATACGTGTGATTTTTGCCACTTTAACTCTTCTACTCTTATGCATATGGCCTATGGACGGGTGAACCTGTAGCTGTGTTTGAGCGAACATGTTTTGAAATGAGCTACTTTCAACTACTTAATAAACTACACAGTTTCACATTTGTGCACATACACATATGCATAGAGATGTGTACATAGGGATGTCCTTGGCCCATTGATGTTAGAGTCAGCGACAAAGAAGACGACAAAGTCAGACGGACGGCCGTTAGGCTTGCAAATGTTACACAGCGAAAATGTCCTTAAAATGACATAGCCTAATTAAACAATTCTCACAAGGAACGATTAGCCAACAAACAACAACGAGTCTAGTGTAAGCATGTTGATGCATTTAAGTATGTAAATATGCCGTTTTTCATGTGTCACTTGGTCGACTTCCCACTCAGCTTCAATGAAACGTATATGCATTATTTAGCATGCATTAATATGCCTGTTTCTAGCTGTGTACTTACAAAGCCATATGTATAATAGTGACAATTTGAATAAAAATGGAATAAGTGAAGAGCAGATAATTATGATAGTATGTTAATTGCAAAAGAATAGACTCTGAAACGTTAGGAATGATTAAATATGGTAGAAGGCGGTGCTGTACTTTGATAGAAGGAGATCATGTTGGCATATATACCATAAATAAATAGTTGAGATAAAATAGAATATATGTGACATCTTCGTACTTTATCATTAAATAATGAATTAGAACTTTAGTACAGCACAGAAATTAGTAAGAATGACCTTTAAAAGACGGACCATCACATAAACAAATAGTTATGGTCAACATGTCATTCACGAGATCGTTTCAACATTTTAAAGACACTTCGACCGAGGTTGCACAGGAAATTGAGCCAATGTATATTTTCCACTCTATGTAATGCCTAAACTTGAAATTAACCAGAACTTGACTTAACTTGAGTTAACCATTCACAATAGCGAAATAATTAAAAAATAATAATAATCCGATGGTTTATTGCTTTGGTTTATAACCCACTATTCGGAGAAACAATAAAAATTAAGAAAGGTTATGTCGACGAAGGTATGATGAAAAGAAGTACTGTTACCGGCTTGAAATAGGCAAGAAGATGGCGAAGATGTGTTATTAGCTAATATTATGGATGGAAATGCTAGGTATTAGTTTGCGTTATTAAACTTACTTTACACAATTTAGCATTTTGACATATGTAGGTGAAATACGAAATAAGAAAACAATACAGTTGAATTTTGGGTAGTCAAATTAAATATCATGGCTTTCCACTTTCCACAATTTAATCTCTCGGAATTATTGACAAAATTAAGAAAAAAAAAATGTCATAAAACTTTGCATTCTAATTAAACTCGATAATATCAATATCAACATAAAACATTCCTCAAATATTTTTGTAGGATATCTCCGAGTTGCCGGACAAAATTTGAAACCGTTCCCTTTACGTAGACCCGATTGTTGTGGAAACGGATTGTTTCTCTGAGTAGGTCATGAGATATCTGAAATACTCATTTCAGAAAGAGATAAATCATTCAAAAACTCTACTCCGAATGCAAGAAAGTCTACCTTAGACATTTTTTGTAAATAAAATATACATTTGTTCCACGACTTTCGCAAATATCTCAGGGCTATCGTTCTATTAAACTATTTTTAATTAACAAAAAGGTTAATATTATTATATTATTTGAGAAATATGAAAGTTGAGCATCTTTTTAGTTGAAGGGGTGAAGTTGAAGTTGAAGTTAGGTTGTTCACATTTTATTCATTCCATAATTCTCAGTGTTTACAATGTCAACACTTTTCTACCAGGATTTTTTTTGGAAATGCGCCTCATAAACTCGAAAACTGCTTGGTGCACCCTTGCATAACAACAACAATGCTAGCTGACAAATTATGTGCAAAGGTTTTATAATTATCTCTGATAAATTTAATAGGGTTCGGTAATGAGCAAGAAACTTCACCCACAATTCTATGAGCCACCACATATTACATTCTCCATTACCATCCATTACAAAATTTTAGAGTAAAACAATCAAGCAGAAAATTTGTAATCAATTGTATTAGTTACATTGAATTTGCGGTCGAATGTCACAATGATGAATCTTAATGCCAGCGTTAGGGTCATTTAAATATAAAGCCACACATAAACACACGCACATATACATGCATTTATTTTTAGTCGCTAATAGTGTGTCCTTTTGACTTGGGAATGGCTTAGAAGTTGACACTAGTAAAAACCATACTGTATTTAGTTGGTCAATGGTGTGAAGACCCAATTTAGAAGCATAAACATAAAAGCACCAATCTCATGTGCGTGAATGGGTGTAAGTATGTTATTCATATATATATAACTGACTACGTACATACATACGTATATATATATAATTACTGTTAGGAAAGTCATTGCTATGACAGTCAAACCTGTGGTCATGTCGATAAAACCGACTGTTGCCACGATCTCTGAGATATAAACTTTGCCAATAGCTGCACATGCCTTCCCAACTATTTGCGCCGGTACACCAATATATGTATGTATATATATTGTAATACATACTACATATTATAATATATATACATATATATATATATACGTATGATTGAAAGCATATGCTTTAATACACACAATTGTTTATATGTGTGTATGCAAACAATCATACAATCAACAATCATCTGCAATGATGACAGGCAATCATGTGAATTCAAGTCTTTATAATTCGGAAATCTGTGACACAATACACGCGCACTTTTAGCTACCCTATACGACACTCCCATATAGACATACATATATGCACAGTGCGGCTGTGTGGCATTGGCGGCTACAAATGTGGTCATTCGGTTACTCTGTCCATGTCCTTTATCGACGCGATAACTTAACATCGGCCATTACGTATTTCTGGTGCTAATATTGTTGTTGTTGGAAATGAAAATGGCCCGCAATGAGCAATGGTAACTACGTATGACGTAAACTTTCATATATGTTATATGTTTAAATGCAAATATAAATACTCACTATGTATGTACATAAATGCCATTATATATAGGCATACATACATAGATGGAATGAATGTGAGAGGTCTTTTGGCACCAACCAATTACACTACTTGCATACATATTTATGTATATAGTATATGAAGCTACGGGACATTTTTTGCGGTTAGTTTGGATGAGCAGTTCATTCTAGAGCGAAAATAATCTTACATGTCGTTGACACATTTTAAGCTTTCTCGGCTGGTATGCTGCTCTAGAATACGGTTGATAGAGCAAGTAATGCGGTGATGAGCGTAGATTTACTTTTTATTTGCTTACCTGAAAGAAATAGAGGAGGGAAACAAAGAAAATCACATGTTAAAATAGTAGGATATAAAGGCTTCAGAATAAAGTGTGTAAACATCATATAAACTATTTTTGCACAAAACGAACACATATACCACGTACCAATTTACAATACAACTTATCTTCATGCAAACACAAAGATTTGCACGCCTAAATGTATGCTGATGTATGTGTATTTGGATATAAATGCTTGCTACGCCATGGAATTTAATAAGCTATATATACCAACAGTGAATTCTTTAGGGATGTATCGAATGTGTATGTATTTTTAGCAACTTTTAAATACTTTTATTTACATATTATTATTGGCAACATAAAAGGTTTTTCAATTCAACCGCGTAAATATTGGAAATATATTTGTTTTCTTTCTTCGGAATTACTATTGAATTTAATTTATAACTGCTGATGATAATTTTTAGTTTAGTTTTTTTGTTCTGGTAACGAAATACCGAATTTTGAGAAAAAAAATTAAACAAGTTTACTGTTAATACCAGGTATCAACAAAAGAACACATAATTTATTCTGCAAACGATGGCGAGCTGACACGTGTTGTATCTCGTTCTAGATCAAGTTATTTGGGAATACATTTTGAAATATGGATGTCATCGGCAAGCAGTTCTAGTATAAGAAGTCAAATGCTTCAAAACGAACAAATTACTTGATATTACTAGATGCCAAAATCAATATCTATTCATTTCAATTGCGAAAAATTTAACCTATCAAATTGTCCGATTAAAGGTGAACATATCTTCCGTTGCTTGCCCAAAAAATGTATACAATTTAACACCGTCAGAATATTACTTGCACGGATCTGTCAAGTTAGAGTACTCTACAAGCAGATGCCTTCCTACGAGAAGCTTAAAATTTAAGTAATTTTATACAAACAAGGAAATGGACTGCTGTTGAAATATTGAAGGCAGTTCGTGGAAGCTCCGTTTTATTTAGTATGAACATCATTAATCATTTCAATGATTTTATGACTATTTCAGTCAAATCATTTCTTAAGTCATTAATCGATTGAAAAAGTGATGAGATTTCGAAATTTAAATATAAAGGAAAATATTCCATTTTTAACGGAAATGAAACGGTTTTAAAATTAAGAGATAAAATCCGCCAAACGCATCCACAACACATTTCAAATGATAGTAAAATTTTAGCAAAAATTCTTGATTACCTGTGTTTAATCTTCGAGAAATATAACTCACCTTAATAAAGTATACGTTGCTGAACATTACTCGACACATCCCTAATAATTGCTAAAAATACATACTTACATATTTACATCAATTCACTTCCGACCATAGCCCACATACATGTCGCATGTGACATGTGGGTAGCGTTAGATTAAATTTGGTACGTGGTACACACTATGGCGTTTAATATAACACATTTGCTTTATGCCAAGTGGTTAAAAAGTGATGGCAAGAATCTGCTTTTCTCACATATGAACAAAAAAAAAAAAAAAAATAACAACAAGAAGCAAGTAGACATATTTGGCTACATATTGGTTTCTTTGTTTCGTTGTTTGCTTTCCTATATTTGACTACTAAACAAACTCAACCGAATGCAACACAAGTGTTTAATTCAACATATTTACACATTTGAGAAATGTCAGAAACATCACAAGCCTTTGTATGTAACTAAGTACATGCGTGCACGTGTATAGTAAATATTATGTATTAATACATAGTATATATGTATGTGTAGATGTGTGTTTTTGTGGTAAATTCATACATAGTCAGGCAACCTTTCACATAAATCACTCATAAAAACACCCACATACCATAGCCTCAGCACTCTTCCGTTTCGGTTTCGCAGTTGTACCCACCACTTTACTCAAATATCAAACAAGTTCACTTATAATAATCAAAAGCACACACACGTACTTGTGGGAGGGTGTGTGAATTGTATGCGAGCATACAGTTTTGAGAAAACCTCGTAGTAAATATAAACGAGTATATGTATTGCTTAACTACGAGTACAACAACCATTTAGTATGAAATTACCTGATGTCCAGAGCATATTGAACCGTTGGGTGCCCGTACTCGAAACGGACTGTGTATCGGGCATGATGTACGCGGTCCCCAGCGTGAGGAGCTTGGCCCCTGCATCGACTGTATCGAATTAAAACTATTTGAACTACAAGGATTGAAGATGGGTGGAGGCGGCACTGGGGGTGCTGGTGGTCCGATACTCAGACTACTCAAGCCGCTTAGACTGCGACAATGACTGGGACCTGAGATGATCGTATCACAACCGTAGAGACCACCACCACCGCCGCCGCCGCCGCCGCCACCTACGCTCATTCCACCAAGCGACATGTGTGAGCCCAGTAAGCTGCTGCTGCTGTGCAGTGGATTGCGCATATCGCCAATGCCACCGACGACGCCGCCACCGGACATCATTGCTTGTGGCGGTTGTGGTGGTGGTGGTACGCCCATCGGCAAGCCACCGGATTGATGATGACACATGGTGCTGCTGCAATAGCTCGCGCCAACTGTGCTCGCGCCGCTGACGCCAACTCCACTGTTGTTGTTCCCGCCACCGCCGCCGCTGCCACTGCCACTGCCACCGCCACCGCACGATGTTGTCCCCGCTGCAGCCACAGCCGCAGCTGCTGCCGACACTGCTGCCGCCGTTGATGAGCATTGACTGCAAATACCGCCGACTCCACTAAAGCCGCTGCTTGAGCCACTAATTCCAGCCGCCCCAACTCCAAATACACTATTCACTGTGTATGGCGTATCACCGCTGCTGCCGCAATAGTGATCCACGGCAAAACTATCTTGGCTACCAGAGCATTGTAGTCTGTGCGGTGGCGGTGGAGAGGACTGCCTAGAGTAAATGTTTATTTAGTTCCTAACGGCGCAATTTGCTCGTACGCGCGCAGCACACACGTCCTTATAACGACGTCACGTCACGTCGTGGTTGCGCACCTTCAGCCGTCACGGCCAATTCCACTGTGGTGCTGCGTAGCTTTGCAACCGAGGCGAGAAACCTTACTCTTGGTTCGTTGTTCGTAATCACCGATGTTGCTGTCGATGATGGTTGTCGACCCTCGTAAGTTAGCGTTGTCAACGACCTATCAGGTGTCAATCCTACTAACTGCTAAACGATTGCGACCACCTTCCCACTTGGCACTGTGTATGCGGCGAGCTCCGCGCGAAAAACTGTTAGCTGATCGAACTCCTGTTGCTATTGCTGTTGCTGTTGCTGTTCCTGTTGGTATTGTTGTTGCCGCAGGAAAGATGAATGCTGCTCAAGGGCGATTACACTGTTGCTCCGTATAGGCGTTGTACACGTCAACATTCTCACCAATGGATTAGTCTAATCCTCTTTTCGTATGACTTGTTTTTATTTTCTTTCAGCTGTTTTTCTTTCGTCTTATATTATATTATTTCCAGGCATATATATGTACGTGGTTGGTCGCGTATCACAGGACGCCAACCAGCGACAAACGAGCTTTAACATTCAACACTTAATTTCGAACACGAGTCAACCCACATTTTACGGTTGAAGTTAGTTCTCGTCTGGCTGTGCTGTCAGCATTGTTTTGCGTTTGTCCTCGATGACGTCGTCGCAATCTCTATCGCTCAGTTAAGCGATTGCGATTTCTTATTATTGGGCGCTAATCTTAATGTTTACGAGTGTGTGTTTTGTAAGTGAATGTATATATTTATGTTTTCGGTTTTCGGTTTTGGTTTTCTTGATTTTCAGTTATCTTAAATATGTGTATATACTTATGTATATTAATCAATAACAACAATAACTACGCCTAATAATACAACAATTGAAAGGAGCACTATTGGTTCCAAATGAACGGCATTCATGAATACGAATGAATATCTACACAAACCGAGAAGCGAGTACTGGGTATAAATCGATTTTGGCACACTTTACTTATACAATTGTCCTTCAGAGGATTTGTTCGCATCTAAAGTTTTCATATCTTTGGCAATGTATGTTATTTGGTTAATTTTACGAGTATAGATTTTTTTATCACCGTACAATGTACAATTTTTCTACAACTTATTATACTTATTGTATGTGTTTGTTGTTTTTGGATTTAGTTTAGTAATTGATATTGAATTTGTGCGCTACTTTGTTAATAACTTTTGCTGTTTAAAACATTTTTCTTTAGTTTGGTTTATTTAGAGTTTTGCATTTTATTTTATTTGCATCACATGTTCCCATTAGAAATGTTTCTTTAGTTTCAACAGTTTATTGATTTATATTTATGTTTATTTGTTCTTTTATTTCGTATAAATAAATTTTGTAAGCATGCGTGTTCTGTAAGAAATGCAGAAACAAAAATTAAATTAGTCGCCTCAAAGGTTTTTACAGAATTTAGTGATTTCGAATCAAAGCCAAAGCAAACAATATATTAAGCAACTGATCAGAGAAATAAATACAAAATGAAATATTTGCGAAAGCAATAACTGACGTAAAATTGAGAGGTAACAAGAGCAAAGCGGAAGAAGCTTTTGAATATACATATGTATTTATGTTAGTATGTAAGGACACTACATTATGCAAAATCAGTAAAAAAAATAAACAATATAGAAAGTAAATTGAAATTTTTATAAAAACGAACGAAAAAGAAACTTCATACTTTCGATTTGTTTTGTATCTCCGATTTTGCTCAATTGGTTGGAAAATGCCGTTAAATTGCAATGCATAACAAAAATTACAAATTAGATAACGAAATAAAATATAAATTCATCCGTATTGTTTAACAGCCACTGATAGACTGATGAGAAAAAAAATTTCATAATTTCGAAACGCCAGCTGACATCTCAAAAGATCAACACTTAGTAGTGGATTTATTGAGTAATTAGCAGATAATGCTAGATAGAGGAAGTATAAATATTGAAGGAGTGACAATTATGGTAGCCAAAATTTTTAAAATAAGATATGAAGTTGAAACTTAAAAACAAAAATCGATAAGATATAAGATATCAGTTAATCGATAAGATCGTAGATAGAAAGGTAATTCACAGACTAATGAAAGGATTAAAACCCTTTTAATAAATGTATAAGAGTAAAAAAAATTTTTTAAAACTTAAAAACGGTTGTAATTTTTTAAACAGATTGCTAGAGCTGAATTTATGGAGTCTTCCATAGAATTGGAGATTTTAAAAAGAAGCACGAAAGCTTCGGAAAGACTTCTGAGAGTATCAATAACAAAATTACTAATATTTTATGGGTAAAATTAAGTACACCCAAAATGAAGGGTATAGAGGGGAGAACTCAAAAAACACATGACTTCAAAAAGTGTCATTCTAATCATTAAAGCAATCGAAGAACTATATTTTTTCTCTATTACCCAAATAACAGTAGAAGTTTTTATTTAAAAGAGTACAAGTAATATATACTTTGATCAAACACACACCGTATGAGAGCATTTTAGTCTGAATTAACAAAAGATATGTAGAGAAGTGTATTATTTGCAAAAAGGTGCATATTGAAGATCTTGCTCTAACTTTGTAAAAAATGCTTGTAAAAATTTAGCAAATTTTGTGGTTTATGTTATTTTTTGAACTCGTTCTCTGCTGAAATGGAAGTGATACTGAGTATAATAGTTGGCGATCTCATATATAGTCCTTGGCGATCTCATTTTGATAGCCTGATGCTAAATTTCAAAAAAAAATAATAATAATAATATGCAAAGCGGAAAACGCTTTAAAAAATTTACTGTTAAAATAATAAATAAATGGCTATAATAGAATAACTATATTTAAAATATATAAGATTTTGTCTTGTAATTTCGTTAAAAAAAAAATTCGCTATGAAGGGTAAAGAAGATTAATATCACACTCACTCTTCTTCCGACATATTTTAACCATAATTAGTTTGAATCGTGAGGAAAATAAAAAAAACAATAGCTTCCAACACATTTCAGTGACAGCAAACCAATTACATTTATCATAAAATAATACATATTTACTAAAATTACATATCGAAGACATTGCACATTAATCAAATGGCAAAGCGTCACTGAAGTGTGTGTGAACGCGTTTGTGTGACTGCCGCAATTGTTTTATTATTTCTTGACGATAATCGTATGTCATTCACTCTTCCGTCGAAATGTGAATAGTTTCTTCTAATATTCTTTCCATTAGTAAGTGCCTATGTACATATGAGTGTAGGTATTCACATATCATTTCTAAAACGTAATATTTATTAGTATTTGCCTAAGGTGGCAACGAAAGTCTAACATTTGAAACACATCCATCATATCACAATGTAGAAAAAAGCAGCAAATCACAAAAAAAAGTTATAATAAATAATCCGAAAACATAATAATCTCATAAGAGCGAAATGGAAATGTTAACACTCACAGAAAGTTTGGAGAAAGCTTCAGCAACTGCATAAACATACAAATGTATATTTGTATTTATAATCTTGAATGTAAGTGAATTGCACCTTTGCTACTTAAGTGCAATCAATTATTCATTATTTACAAAGTATGTATGTGTGCATATTATTATTACTTTTTTTGCGCTCACAGTCTTGTCTGAGGGCGCAGCTGTTATATGAGTATTCAATAGCGCTGTTGCTATTAAATTCCCACTTGCGATTAACTGTGTTTTTTTTTGCCCCTACCTTACTTCAGCTTTAGGCCTTTCCTCCCCTGCGACCTATTTCAACAGAAAAGTTCTTATCTTAGTGATTTGTACATATTTTTGTTTCTGCTTTCCCCATATCCTTTTGAAATTCATTGGCATTATCCGTAACATTTTCTAACTGAAATATCATGTCTTCACTTTTTTCTATCACTGGCGCATTTGTTGCTTATTGCGAAACTAGCTGCCGTTTCCTGTAAAGATTTCGTTTCTTCTTCGCTTTCCGTTTCCCTTTTCGAAAATCTTCTTCTATTTTGCATAAACTTAAATATTTCAGGGGGAAGTTTGGGTGCATACCACGTATGTACCTTTGTAGATATGTAGTTGTGGATGTGTACTATGGGCATATTTATATAGGATTTTTAATAGTTATATGCATATACAAATTTACATTCATATTTTAAATTTTAAAGATGTCTATACATACATATACACTTTTGCTCCTAATATCTTCTTTACTTTCTTTTTATTAAGGTATTTTGGGTGCTTTAGCGCTCGCGCCTACAGCGAATCCAGTATAAAAATGCTTTTCATACATTAATAAAAATGAAGATATGCTTATATTTAGGTATCAACACAAATATAAAATTTACATTTCAAAATACTGCGGAATTCTACAGCAAACAGGAAGATGCCACATTCTTCTAGTAATGAGAAAGTCTTTCACACCTTGGCACAAAAACCTTTAGACAGTTTTGAAAGCTTGATTCATATTTGGAGTAAAAGTAACTAGTTAATATTGTAACTTTATTGAGGCAAACTGGACGATTTAATGTAAATTTAAATTTTTTAAAGAGAAATGTTAAGATTTTTAAGCAAATAGATGTTTTGGTGACGGTTTTGCGCTACGAAATATATTTAAACATTTTTAGATGCAGAAGAATTTCTGAGAATGAAAAAACACATCGACCCTGTTATTCAACAACCGCGCTTGACATTCCTTTATCTATATTGTATCTATTTATCTATATAAGTAATATTATACTACTGTAAATTGGTCAGTAAACGAACAGGCATAGATTTGATTGACAAGCAACGCATGACAATATAACTGTAAATTAGTTTTCAAGCATGTCTAACTTCGACATTTTCACTAAAGTATTTCTGCATATATGAAATTGATATTCAGCTTAAAAGTGCCTTCACAAATGTAAACGAAATGTGCTTGTTCAACCAAATTTACTATAAAAAAAATGTGTGTTCGCGTGTGAATGCCGGAAAATTAGTTCGCGAAGTATTTTTTGTCTCTTCGTTAATCAATTGCGAAAATTAAAATTGCACAATGGAACTGCGATTATTTAAATGGGACTATTTAAAGGGAAACATCCAAGAAAACCAATTATAGAAGATTCAGAAATGCTATCTAATTTTATGTAAAAGATACATAAATTTGTTATTCAAATAAATGTTTACAGCCGCCGCTATTGAATAAATATCCACAATCCATGAGGAAAAAGTAAGAAATTTAAGGACAGTCTTTGTGCGAGAGCATACAAAATCTCGAAGTGATAGTTAGGCCGTGCAATAACCAAAATGGGTGTTTTATAATGCATTTCTTTTCAAAGCCAGTGAAACTACAATAAATTTGCAATAAATTAAAAATAAATAAATTACAATAAAGTTGCAATCATCCTTATTTAGTTTTTTTTTTCATTTTCACATCCTACACACCTTTTCTAAATATGTGGGAAGGCACGATTTCAATCAAATTCGAAAAAGTATTAAGGTAAAGCGGGAGACTATCACATTGTGACCGAGCAAAATGGTCGTGGAAGCCACTTTTCAGAAGAAAAATTCTATTTTGGGACTCCCTTTGCAATCGCTTTTCCAAAGTTTTCGTTTGCCAGGCAAGTCGATAGCGAACTACTACCTGACTTTCCTGGCGGCACTTTAATTCAAGTGTTGTACCCCTTTAGACTAATTAAATTGTTATGTTCGACTTGAAAATTTTCGATATCAAATAAATTACTTAAGAAATTGAAATGTCAGTAACATAGGATGAACAAATTGCCTCTGGATAATATGGTCACCGATTTGAAAAATATGACAATAATTGGAAGGATAAAATAGCAACAGCTAAAAACTATTTTCAGTAGTCGTATGATGAAACCTTTAATTTCAAGCATTCCTAGGTTAAAATTTTGTGCATATTGATTTCACAATTTTTAACTTTTTTTAAAAATAACGAGAATAATGGTTAAACTAAATACTTGATCAAAATACTAGTACATCTCAAACCACATTTTGACTTGCATGCTTTATCAAAGCCTTAATATTAATGAACTTGAAAGGTCGCCGGAGAGTTTGGATGTCATTTTCTAAATTCGTTGATTCATTTCACGGGAGATTTTCCCAAAAATAAATTTGGCACAAAACGAAAGTGCAGAGAATTAAAAGCTTAAATTATCTCCTTGAAATATACAACAAATCACAGAATGAAAGCTCCATGAACCATGTACCTGCTTTTTAATAATAGTACATGTAACTACTATATCGCAATTAAGTATTAAAAGCTACATCAAATAAACAGTAAGATTTAACGATATTGACGTGACTTTCATGCGAAATTGCTCATTTTAAAGCTCAGTCCATGTAATAGAGAGGCCATTACACTAAATTTCAATTTCTAACAGCTAAATGTGCCGATGAATGGCTGAATATCAATTTCTAGGCACAAATAGGACTACTCAACATTCAATGTGGAAAATAGCTGATTTCTACAATTCATATAAAAACTGAGAGTGAATTTATAGGCCTTTACAATTTAGTGTTTTTAAACAATTTTCAAGGCGCAAAGTAATTTCTTGCAAAAAAGTCGGCCATGTTTTCTACACGTGAATAAACTAAATACCCTTTATCCGTACCGATTAAGTTTTTCATTAATTACACCTGTTTTTCAAAACATCCGATTTAAAGTTACCCACCTAAAAATGAACGTAAGAACTCAAATAACAATGTATTAAAATGAAAAAACTTTATAATTCTAAATTAATTCGACATCTTTCGCATACTCCTACGACTCCTACCACTATGCATGCTAAGCACAAACATTTACAGGAAGTTGAAAATTTCTCTTTAATTAAATTGGTATTTCCGATTAATCAACTGCTGTGCAGAAAGTTTCCCCAACTGCGTGAAAGATGTAACGGCAGTTAGGCGTCTAGCTACAACTAAGCCAATGACAACAGCAATGGCAGAAGAAACAGCACAATTGCTGCTACTACCACTAGCAGGAGCGATAACATGAATAAAAATAAGAAAGGAAAAGGAAAATAAAAAATACCGAATAAAATGGAAAGAACGCATTATATCGGGCTGAAGAATATGCTGAAATAACATTTATGGGATCTTGCTAGTTGCTCGGCTGCAAATGGTTGCCATGTCAGATGTTGCAAATAAAAACCGCAAAGGAAATTTTAATTAAATTAAACCAACGAACGAGCAAAAAGCCAAATACCAAACAAGTCGAGCAGGTTGACGGTGGACTGTGCGTCGAGTGTGTCAGCGTGTATCGACCGAATTGTGTCGTGAGAATACTATCTGTGGCGAAAATTGCTTAAATTTACGAAATTCTTGTGGCATAGGAAACGTTATAGGAAAGAGGGAAAAACTAAATATTATAATCAAATTGAAAAATATATGAAACATTTTAAAATGCTGCGGACAATTCACCACCGAATTCAATAAAAGCAGAAGAAGAGGTGCAAATGTATTTAAGCGGGGGAAGAGCACATCCTTAAACGCAGCGGGACACGCACTGCCAGCTAAGCAGTGTACATACATACAAGCAAATGTAATGAAAATGGAAAGCGAAATTCAAGCCAAGAGTAACTGTAACTGTAACTGTAACATAAGCAGCAGCAATAATATAAAAGCTGGCAAATAAGACTTGAAAAGAAACAAATGAAAAAAGATGAAATACGAAATTGAACAAAAAGTCTAAAGCAAGCTTTGGCAAAAAAATGTGTAAAAAGTGGCAAAGTCATACTTACTACAATATTGCTAGCATCTTCACGGCTGGTTGGTTGACTGACTGGCTGATTGGATGACTGGATGAGCGGATAACGGGTGAGTGGCCATGCGTTTATAAGACCGCTCAGACGAGCTTACTATATTTCTTTTCTCTGCGCCTCTTTTCGTCTCCAGCTCTTGACTCCCCGGCAGCGCGCTTGTTGCAATAAACACTGTATGCGTTTGCTTTTTGCTGTATGTTAAATTTTGTGGCGGCTGCCTCTCTCGTTAGCAGTCAGTTTGAGCAGCACACGACGACGACAACAACGGCGGTGTGTGTGCTTGAATCCAAAATCAATACAGAATTTGGGGTGAAGGCATCAGTATATACAAACAGAACTCCAACAGCACTCAGCCAGGAATACACACACACACACACCCAGCAGCAACTCTCTTTGTATAAAATTCACTGAGCGCGACTGCTTGATGTTGGCAGCGCAAAGGTTGGGGAGCTGATGCCGCTAAAGCCGATGCTGTTTCACTGTTTCTGAATCTCAATCCGACGCTGAGGCTGAGGCAGGTGCTGAGCCAGTAGGCAGATGCACAGGCACGAAGTGATGTAGAAAATGGAGTTTGTACGCACTTAAATGTGTGCGTTTGTGTACTTTTGTAAGTTTCTATGCGTACGTGTGCGTACGTGTACGTGTGCGTGCGCGTGTATGTGCTTTACACATTGATCCTACGCTCCTCTACGCTTACGCTGTAACATGGAGACCAAGTCCAAGTCCAAACGCAAACCTAGACAAAGTTTTTCCTTCTTATGAGTGTATTTCAAAGTTCAGTGTGTTTATTGTTGTTTTTTGTATAAGTTCTTGCTGCTTTCTTTATCGTATCGAGCGCTGTTCAATTTCTTTTTTCTATGCGCGTCAAGTGAAAAAGTTTAAGAGCGTTACAACAACCGCTTTTTCTACGACCCTTAGATTGTAACAATTTTCGTTTTCATTTTTTTTTCTGTTTTTATCTTTCTAGTGACTTGATTTAAAATTTTCTAATTAAGTTGAGTAGGCAGCTGTGACGTTGGCGGCGACGGTGGCGCGACTATTTACATGACACAAAAAATAAAAGCAAACAATCGTATTGACGCGGAAATCAAATGGAAAAAAAAAACTCTAATTTAATGAAGCTGGAAAACGAAAAAACTATTGGGCGTCATAAAGGCTTCAATAAATCAACTAAATTAACCACTAAGCCAACATTGCTTTCTCATGCGTAAATCTTTAGTCAAATTCTATGTTGAAATACCCTAAAAACCTAAAAACCAAATTATCAGCATAAATATAGGCGCGCGAGCTTATGTATAAACAAGTGGATGGAGTTTAATTTTAGGTAGACATATTTAATTTACCCTCGTTGACATTGTTAGGGTAGCAAATTCCTTAGTTGGTGGCAGTAGGAAGTGTGTAAAACCTTGAATATACAACGATATCAATAACGTCTATAATGACGTTGAGACGCAGCCAGAAAGAACCAAGGCGAGTTAACATTGTCGTGCATCAAGTCGCGCTGTGATTATGCTTATTTTTGCAATTTTGCATCGAGCAAGTGCAGGCTCTTTGCCGTCAGCGACCACGGCATGTAGGCTTTGTGACCACAACCAACCCACTTGAAACGCTGGAAAAAACTGTGCATCTCACATCAGCCGCCCACGTACGAAGTGTGTTCATATCGGGATTTTCCTATTCTTATTCCATCAGCACATTCGCCTCTCCGCATTATTTATTTTTATTTATGCATCCTTTTTATTAGTACACTGCTATTGTAGCTATCCGCCTCCAACGCCGCAACGTTGCGCCGCCTCGTCAACACAGAGCATACATGATTGTTGCTTTTTAAAATTGCAATTACTAAAAAATTACTTAATGTGTGCGTGTGAGCGTGTCGGTTGCCAGCTCACTCAAACACGCACACGTATATGCATACGTATGCAACAAGAACAATTATAATAGAAGTGGCAACTCGCAATATGTGCGAATCAACGTAGTGAGGGTATGCGGCCCGCCGGGCAGCAAGGTAAACTCGATTTCTTCCCCACCGCCGCCAAACCCATCTAAGCACACCCACACATACACACAATTACACATGACCATGCCAACTGACACAGCAAGGAGTCGGAGAAAAAACGCGGCTTGTGGAATGTGCAAAAAGGATTCCAGTTTTTCTTTCACACAGTTTCAACTTCAGCTTTTCACTTCATAAATACCGTTAAAATAAGCGTTCAAATTACTCAGAAACAACAATATTTACTTTAAATTGCATTTGTAATTAATTAATTATTCACAGATGTTTTTATTGTCTAAATTCTCAAGTCTATATCATTTTGCACAATTTTTTAGCACCACTAAGCTGTGTGTGTTTGCTTGTGGATGTTTCTTTTTTTTTTACAATTCGCTTGGTGCCCGTATGCAGTAGAGTAAGTGCTGCTGAGCTGTGTACCCTTTCCAGTCAAGGGCTCGCGTTCGACTGCCACAAATAGCGACAGCAAGGTACACTGTTATAGATGCGAAAGTCGCGCAGATCCTTCGAAAGGATACTAGGAACAGCGCAGCATCACAACAACATGCCGAAGAGAGCGTCAATTATTGGCTGACTTAAATTTGCTCAACACAAATCAAATTTGACTCAACAACGACTCAACAAGCGCAGCCATGCTCACGAACTAAGCAAAAGATTTGACTCTACACCAGTTGCAGTGCTGAATGCAGCTTTGGCTTCAGCAAATCATAGCATGCTTAAACAGCAAATATGTTTCAAATATTGCACATATCCTCACCCGTTCCATCACAGCGCCGCCTTCTTCAGTCTATTGCTTGCGTCCCAACCCACTTCCCAAGTCGTTCTCCGCCTCGCTGTTGCTACTGAGCGAACATGCAAGTTTACCAGGGGGGCATGGATTTTACCTTTCGCCAGCAACTGCGCTGCCAACGTCGACTTTGGAAAGAATCAATTTCCGGTACAGCTCTTGAAGCTGCCACTGGCGTCGTGGAAACAAGCAAGACGGCAATACAGTTAGTCAAAAGCATCGCAATATCGTTGTGAGCTCCCCAACACCACCTAACAGGCAGCAACACACACCATTGCGCCCTTGACTGGTGGATGCTGTTCCACTATATTGCGTGCTCAGGTCGCTCACTGCATGCGTGCTGAATCTGCACAAACAGCATCAAAAGCAACAACAACATGCTGAGATTTAAAGGGAAACAAATATTGTATTATTTTAAGCTGCTCACAAACATTTTCAACATAGCGCATGCGCAAATCAGAGCTTAAACAACACTCTCTTACTCCCTGTGCGTATGTGTAATTGATGGTACCAGATTAAGCGCACAACATTCAAATGAACACAGTCATTATTGCCAATACAACAACTCATAACTATATATATGTACATGTGTGTGTGCATATGTCGTCATATAACAGCAAAAGCAAAATAACGTTTTCATTGTAACCAAAGACGATTGTGTTTGCCAACGAACGAGTACGATGCCTACAAAACATATGACTATGGCAATGACAGCTTCGTTGTAGCATAAGTCAGAGGCTACAGAGAAGCATTAAGTAAGCACAATTACACAGAGAATCGGTAAACGACTTAACGGCTCAGAAACTTCCAGCTCACGACCGAACGAAGGACCAACCAACTAAATAGCCGACACAGTGACAACTCGACACAATCGACAAGACCAAAATACATCCATATGTATATACATATGTACATAAGATACATATGTAGTACCTATGTTAAAATAAAGCGACTATCAGAAAGCTTAAATTTTAATATTTGCAATTACATATAAAGGTGTGTGTATGAGTGTATGTGTGTATGTGCATTATGTGTATGGGTATGTCTTCACATTCAGATATTCAGCAGCGAATTTATATTGCGCAATGCCTATCTATGGACTGTCTCTATGACAAATTGTAGAGGTTGCATGCTGATAGGTCTGTCAGCCTTTTGGGCAGGTGGGCAGGTGGGCAGGTGGGCAGGTGGGCCCAGTGAGCCAGTGAACCAATGAACCAATGAGCCAGAGAGCCAGCTCAGGCCTATAACTATGTAACTTTGTATGCTTGCCGCGGCACACTGTGCTAAGTCTGTGGTTTATCGACGAAAGAATTGACAATTTCTGGAAGAAAGTTGCCATTGATAGTATCACAGAGAAACCTCAAGCAAAAACCACATTTAAAGCTTATATTGCAAGCTTGTAGGAAAGGAGATAAAATTTGGAACTGTTACAACTTTTGTAGAGGATATGAATGATATGGAATTTGAAGGAATTTTAGTTTAAGGAATATATATTAATGTTTTTAAAATATTTCTTGCAGTATAAATATAGTAATAAGTCGCGTGGTAGTTATGTACCTCGCTTCATTAGCTAAACAGTTGATGTTTTGGGTACTATAAAATATCGTTGCCTACATTTAGCAGCGCAGAACAGTCAACCCATATTATGTCTTAACTAAATTGCTATATTCACTGCAATATTATTCTCTTCCCTCTGATTAAATGAACATCTTCTATCGAGATAAAAATTGAAGGATTATAAATTATATTAATAATATACTATATTTATTTTATATAGATTAATATATATTTATATATAATATATATGTATAATATATATAATTATATATAATATTAATATTAATTATATTAATATTATATATTATATTAATATATATATATATATATATATAATATTATATATAATTATATATAATATATATATATATATAATATAATTACATATAATATATATTCATATATTAATTTTTTTCTAACATTGAGAACATATATATGAGAGCAATTGGTGAATAACGTTTTTGATAACCGTACTCTTTTCAAGTTGTAAGATGCTGACATTATTTTTTACTTAAAGTACTGTTGAGAAGCAGCGTTATGGACTTGAGAAGTACTTTAGTGCTCAACTTAACCTCAAGCTTGACCCTACACAGTTTTTCTAACATTTGTAGCTTAGAACTTGATTTAAATAGCACATATTTTAGACTCGCGCTTATTAGTTTTGGAAATATTGCAATTGATATGAGCTACTTATTCACTGCCTTTAATATCCTCAAAATATAAGACAGCATTTCTAAGCATTAAAATTTTAAAACTTAACAGGTATTTCTTGTATGAAAAAGTTTCTAAGAAAGACAAGATTTTTCTTTGGTTTGGTCAAGATATACATGAGATTCAACAATTTGCCATCAACAAAACAAATATAAACTAATTATTAAATATTTCTGGGGATCTTTAAGCGCAAAATTAAGAACTCGAAAGCTTAAACGGTTCAATCATGCTACATATAGAATATGCAACAGCGTTTAATTTCCGTTGACTCATCTCACACAAATTTCTATCATTTCAAGTCCATGCTCACTACACTCATCACCACTTAAACTTACTGATAGCACATATCCCTTTAATTCGTAACTCACACTTAGGCTTTGTTTACAAATGCAAATGCTGAATCAGAAGGGGTTCAGCAACTGCACAATCACTAGCAGGCATATCAGTATGAAACGAATATACTTGTGTGCCACATGCACATAATACATGGTTGTTTGCACTAGATGCTTCGGTGGCGAGCGTTGTTGTTGATATTACTTACGTTGTAGCGTATGAGTGATAGATAAACTCTTAGTCGACAGGCTGACGGACTGGTTGACAAACCGAGATACGAGGCTTTATGTGAACACGCACATATCTACACGCATACGTATGCATGCTGGTGGTTAAGTGCATACAAGGGTGAGTATGTGTGAAGAGGACACACGAAATAAAAGCTCAGGGCATGCACATGAGCTAATATGCGAACATACGAGTGCATACACAGATGGACATACATGTTTGCAAATGCCATTGGTATTTCTTGGAGCGCAAAAATGAGTTTCTAAATCATGTCAGCCGCCCCACCCAGCGTCTGCGATGCATTTTGGAAAGGGAGTGGGCAAAATAGAGCACAAACGCTTAAACAAAATACGGGATATCCTTTTCGGTTGGCAAAAGGATGTGCCGCTCCTGCTAACGCCTGCTTAAGCATACATGGCGTATGATTCACATTCATTGCCAAAAGACATAGCCCGACACACACAAACAAAACATACTCATACATAGGTGTGTAAGTATGCGCGAGCGAGTGAAGAAAAAAGGAATAAGAAGAATAAAGTCTCAAATCGAAATAAAATGAAAACGAGCCGCCGCAACCGCAACCTAATTACGGGTAGTAAACACGTTTATGCGCACTGCATACAAAGCATGTCTGCATACACACATATACACATGTATGTACATAACTAGCTGCTGGCTTACCGCATAAGAGAAGAAAGCACAGCAAGCGCGAACTGACCGAACAGACAAATGGTTTGGGCCGACAGACACCATCCATAAAAGCTAAACATTGGAAAAAACATGCACGTAGAACGAGGCATGCCTCTAGCCACGTCACTTGCTCATATTATACATATTTATGTATACGTGTGAACATCTTACATATGAAGTACCGCAGAGTTTATATGGAAAGAAATCACATTTGTTTGCTTAAATGTATAGCCACGCGCCAGAATCCAGTCGAATCAGTGAAAAGAAGAAAGAAGAAAAAATAAAAAAATATAAATATAAAAAATAAATAAATACATAAACAAAAAAGTGGACCCGAGTGTATCGAAAACATTAAGCAAACACAACCTACCAACATAAATACCATCAATTGAAGCTACCAACTACGGTATGTAGGTCCTGTCGGCAAAGTAGGCCTGCATCAGTGAAAGGAGGTGTGCATACACTTTCATCAGGCAACTCCCAGGCACTGTCGTCGTCGTTGCAGTGCGGCCCGAGTTGGCCAACACAACTACTACCACGAAGGCAACATACTCATACACATACATACACATTGCATACGAACAGACTGTAAATATGAAAAATGCTCCAGTTTAAATGCTAACACAGAAACGGGCACGTGATTAAAAGGACGTGGCTAGCAAAAACAAAGACGGGCACGAAAAAACATTAAACTTTATTGGGCCGCTTAGCTCACTGTTCGACTGTCTGGTGGGCTGCCGCTGCGTCATTTTGCCAGTTCGCTAGTTACCTACTCGCTCGCTGGCTAAGCCAACTTATATCGTATGGTATCGTATGAGGCAAAAAAACCAAATTGTATGCAAAAAGCATTGCCACTTGCGCTGCATGCCCATTGTTGGCGCGTACCGTAGCTGATGATAAAATTATTGGGCCGAACGGACTTTTGCCGTTGTGAGCAACCAAACTTACTCACTAGTGCATAAAAAGTTTATTTTCGCAAAACAGTTGAATTAATATTTTATTATTCATATTTTATTGCTTTTTATGCGATTTTTATATTTACAGTGAAATTCATATGTGCACATACACATGTATGTATTGCGTGTATGTATGGCAATGTGTATGGGAATTCATGCATATAGTAGCAATGAATGATGTAGTGTAGCAAAGAAAAGCGCTACACTATGCGCACCGTAAACGAAAAGTGCGCTCAGATTGTGCAATTTTTTATTATTCAGTGTGATTCTCACTTCAGCAGCAATGTGCCAGCTACCTACGCTGCTGAGCCGAAAAAACTTTGAAAATATGCAAGCGAAAAAACTACGATATACTCGTAATAAAATATATTTTAATATTGCAAAAAGTAAATTTTTTACATTTCAACTGCAAATGCTAACATTATTCGCAAAAAACAACAACACCCAGCAGCAAAACGCTCAATAAGGCGTCATCCATGCCATGTATATGAAATATACGAACATTTATACTCGGCAATAACGTGAGCGAATGTGTATAGCTATAAAAATGAATTTTAAATTTAAAATCATGAAATGCGAATTTTTACTTGCTTTTATAGACAGAATTGATTTTTAAAAGTTCACACGGATATTTGTTAACATTAAAAGTAAACCTGTGTAGAGCTAAACTATGAAATTAATTTATATCAGTTTTTATGTGAAATCTGTTGGGTATTGTATTGAAGTAGAAGATTGAAGTAGTTTGCTTAAACATACTGTGAACTTAACCTTATTTTGTAAACTTTAAAAATTTTTATTGTAAACGAGGATAGCGAATATTTCTTCGATGTTATGAAGAAAATTATGAAGGAAATTATAAGTGAGAGTATCTAAAAGAGAGTAATTCTAAATATTGACTTAAGGCCCAGATAGAGGTCAAGCCATTGACAAGGAAGCTAATTGTCGCTAATTGCACTAATTGAAAATATAATAGTTGAAAATATTTTATTTTATATTTATATTTGTAAATAGTTAAAAAATAGGTATTGAGGTATAGAACTTATTAAGTTTGCATTATGACTCACATCTTGACACAAAGTTAGGTGGCTCACAGTGATAATTTGGCGAAAAACATATTCTTGTATTCAATATATTTTAGTGGTTTTGACTTAAAAACACATTTTTAATAAGAAAATTTTATTTCGTTAAATATAATATGAGTGAAGTTAGGAAATCTTTTGAAAAACTACCATTTACTGGTGAAAAGAGAAAAAATTTTAGTCTTTCGATATCTAAAAAATGTTTAACATATTTACAACTAATTACATAACTGATATTCAAATGGCTCAATTACACCAACTAATTCCTTAAAATACGAGGGCGGTCCGAATAATATATTAACTCTACTTCTCCATGATGACTTTCTACGGCGAGGTACATAATGTGGCAAGAGTGCGCGATCTCGTCTTGGCAGACGGACAGCAAACATATCGTGGACCACTTTACAGAAGTTAACGCAATCCGAAGGATTTTTGTAGCGTTTCATTATCGTCGACGAAAGATGGAATCACTGGTAGTAAAGGTGATGGCCACTTTTTCTGGGATTCACAAAATTAATCTCATAGACTAGCCGGAGATGAGGAAATGGTAACAAGGTCGAATAATTGTACCGATTTGACAACGAATTGCGGAAAAAAGGGGAAAAAATGGAAAAAAATGGTGAAGAAAAGTGCTCACTCCTGAAGTTCCTAAATATGTACGGTCTAGAATAAGTACTGTGAAAATTGGAGTGTGTCTGAAATATGTAGTATACAGAAGGGAGCGAAATTATGTTTATATTTAGTGAATTTATTACATCCTAAATAAAAATACGAAGTGGTCAGAAGTGCGAGAATACCAAACAACCAAAAAACAACTTGAATGAGCTTTAGGAGCGCACACAAGGGGAGTGGCATGGTTTTCGAAGTCAGGTTATATTAAGTTCAAATTAATATGAATTATAATTTGAAATCAATGCTTAATTAAATCCTCATATAAAACTAAATTATGTTTCAGACGACACTTTCGAATTATTTATTTATAAGTCGTTAAAATGGAATTTAGGTAAGTGAAGCTTGAAAAATATCTTTATGGAAATTTGTCCTTTACAAAAATTCGAATTGATATTTGAATTGAATTGATTAATACTCTTGAGTTAATAACGAACAATGGTTTGGCGTTTTCTGCCCAATATCAAACACAGATTTCTCTTATAAAGCCAACACAAAGGCAATAAAACTCCAAATTATATAATTAAAAATCTTTTCGTGAAGCATACGGTTTTGAATATACACCTACAAATGTAAATATATATGCATGCGGTAAGTTACAGCACTATTCGCTCGCATTTGTGTGGCCACTGAGCTACACCTTCGTTGGGAAACCCACAGAATTACGGTAAACGACCAAATTTAAGGAACCTTATTACCGCCAATTATGTACATGCATATACAATAAGCTCGTTGTATATATTTATATATTTATATGTATACTAAGATAACCGCAATTTGCTGTCAACGGATTATACAATTAATTAACAGCAACCTCAAGTGAACCAATTATCTTGCACTTTGCTGCTCAAAGCTAATTTTATAAATGAAATCTCGGTTTGCACAACACTTTAATCAGACAACTTTTCGAATTCAATGACAATCCCCAATTTTCTACCCCGCATTCTGCACTCATTCACCACTATTATTTCACAGCAACAACTGTTGCAATCGTACCACTTATGTTTATATGTATGTATGGATGGAGGTTTGGACACAAACAGACATACATATGTATAAACCACTCTACGCATAGCATTCATTTATCCCGACTGACAAGGCCAAAAAGCATACAACAACAATAGATTCCTCTGAAAAAATGTTTATTGTCATTTATTTACATATGAAAAGTGCACAAAGTGAATGTGTCTACAATTCGTAGCAACATATTCAACAGTCGAGTGCCCAACGACGAGCGACGAGCGACAAGAGCCGAGCGTCGAGTGGTACTGGCTGGTATGATATTACAATTTGAATATTGAAGCTTTTGTGAAAATTTAATTAATGCGGTACGAACGATTTGAAGTGATTACGAGTGAACACTGTTAATTCCATGGGTTATATCTATTCCTTTATATATATATATATCCTTACATACATATGCATCTAAAGATCTGCGCTTGTTTGGATGTATGTGTGTATATATTTGAGACAGAATATGAATTACAATGATGTCCTTACCGAGGTCGTCAACGTTGAGGCTTGGACGATAATAGTGACAGCAGTGGCTGGGATGACAAGGATAACCAGTGAAGCAAAAAGCTTAGCGCTCATACACAAATACATAAATGTATGTAAATATACATATGTAATATGTACATATGTCCTGAGCATATGTGGGTAGGTCAAGGATTCACAATGCTGCAATTTGAATAATAGAACACAAGCATATCAACAACAACAAATACATACATACAATCCTTATGTCCAAGTCATAGTAGCCCAAACTACATATACACATCTACTTCTAGAGCCACTCACTTTCAACCACTTTAATCGCACAATCAAACACACTCGCTAAGCTATACATACATCTACATATGTACTAGCACCGGAATAGTAATCACCCAAATTTGTCGTGAATCGTTAAGATGATGGATTCGATGTCAAGTACCGTTGCCAATTCGCGAATCATTCTTTTCATCTCCTTCCCATTGCATTTCATTTGCAATCACTTTCCGCCAAATGAAAATTTTATCTATCAGCAAAGCGCTTGTTGCAACATGCATATGTAAGCAACACAATAGAATGTAACATACAGTGTTGCCAACAATTACTGCAGAAATTAGAGAATCATTAGGCAAGCGCTTTTAACCTTAATACAAAATGAGGGGAGCGGTCATCGTGGAGTAAAATTACAGGCATCTGAATTGAATTTGATGGGTTCGCGATAAAAGATTGAAATAAAATGTTGATTAGAATGTGATATTTACATTATATGGGACAATTAGAAACGAATCGTGTTTTTGGAGGAGAGTGTAAAATCTGATTACATAAATTTCATGTGGAATAAAAAATTTGTATTTGAAAAAATATTTGCGTATCATTGTTGTAACTGCAAAAAGCATGACTTTCTTATTTTCTGGAAAAGCCATCTCTGATTCAGTCAAGTCTTTATGCTTTTTCCAGCGTTTGATAGACGAAATTTATTGACAAAAAAAATATGGGTCACATTACCTATTACCACAGAGAGCAGTCACCTTCCGGAATGGTACATTTTGCTTTTTTAATATACGTTAGAGAACAGCTAATAAGTGGAACTGCAGTTACAGACAGGCTACCATAAAACCCTCTTTTAACTACTTCAAAACTAATTCGCCAATGTAAATCTCGAATTAAATACATTAATAAGCACTATAAGATCTGCTCAGGCTTTCGGTTGCTTATATGAAGTTGTTTCTCCTTTGACCATCGTGTCCATGTTGTCCATGAGTTAGACGAAGAGAGCGAGTTGCTACATGTAGACTAAATTTATGATACACTTAATCTGGGACATCTAAATGAACTTATGTTTTAATTCAACCGATCCCGGGGATTATATATGAGGCTTTCGGAAGCGACCTCCAAGTTGAGAGCCAAATTAGCTATAATTTTTTCGTCGATATGGGACTCCGAGGTCCAATCAATAGTCATTCGAGGATACAATGAACAAGCAAAAACCGAATCCAAAGTGTGAAAAGACACAAGCCAGCTGGCAAAGTTATGGCATCTATATTTTAGGATACGCAATTAGAAGGAAAAACCTTCAATAGGATTGATTTTTTCAACATAAAGGAAACTATAATTTGTCTAATGTTTGTATTTGTTCAGACAGCGTCTGCTAATGAGTGTGACAGGAAGTCTAAAATCTCGAATGTCAAAATTTGAATATCGATCTGAACCTCAGCTTGTAGCTCTCTTGGCTTCACATAAGTCTATCAAGGTGTTATGGGATTGAAGTAATGTTTTTTAGGCAAATTTGTTATGCCAGTTTCTACTTTAAAATAATATGTGCACATAGTTTAAGGGTTTCTAAGGTAACACAAGAATGAAAACTTAAGTCAAAATTAATTAATATGGCTTTAGAGACTTTTGACTTGCTAAATATGGTTAAAACCAAAGCGAAAACTTTTATCTTGCAAAGCATGCACTCCATACATTACAGGTATAAACTCAGTTTCAACTTTTCGGCTGCTTAATTAAAGAGTAGACATGCTGATTTACTCTAATGCACACACCAAAAAGTTTCAACCACTTAAAAGCTATGATTTTGCTACCTTTGGCGGATTTAATTTTGCTATTTTTTGCTTTCATTGAGATTTTGTATTTGTTGAAGAAAAAAAAAAAAACAAGGATTTTCATGTACATTTCCCAACTTACTAAGTACAATTGTAACACAAATTTGGCAGCACTCAGCAAACACAAGCTTCCTAACAGGCAGCAGTTATTGGGCACACGCTAATGATACAAATGAGAAATGAAAAAGCTTTTCGACATCACTATTTCTTTTCCATTTGTTTTCTTTTGTTTTATGATCTACTCGTTCGGCTTATTATTAAGCCCTTAATCGCCTTTGTAGGCTGCACTAAAATTGAAATAGGACGTGTTGGCGCAGACAAACAAACCTGCTTGCACAACAAATATGAATTTTTGACCATTATATTCAAATTTCCAACAATTCATAGGAAGAAAAAGAAACAAAAATCTCTTCAGCAGCTAAGTACATTTCCAGTATACATATGAATGTATATATTATCATGAGTGTGTGTGTTTATTGCACGTACATACCTGGTGATGCAAATTATTGTAGTAGCGCATTATGTATGGTGGCAGCTGTTCGGCCGTCTCTAAACCAATCCACTGAAAAACAATCGATCCTGACGATGATGAATCATACAAATATTCCTCCTCATCCATTCAAAAATTGTTCGACGCCCACATATACACGCACATATACACTGTGCAATTGCGAATAGTACTGCGGATGGTATGTATACTTCTAGGTACATATGTATGTAAGCAAGTTTGTAGGTGCGTTTGAAAGTGATGCTGACGGTAGTGGTGGAAGAGGTCGCAGAGTGTCTATGGTGCAAGGGTGGGAAGTTCAGTTCTTCATGCGATGCTTATCCATTGGCACCATAAAATCTTGGTGCTGGGATGAAACGTACACACACACACACGCGCGCGACATTGCAGGGCGTTCCTATTTTGATTTTAATTTTAAATCAATCGTTACGCTTTTTGCATTATTGCTATGGTATTTTACTTTTTATTTGTTCACACTTGAGTTATCAATTCACAGAACACGATTCGTCGATAATTGCTAACATTACTTGCGCCCGGGGGTTGTCACAAATGGCATGGTGGTAAGGCCTAGCAGCAGCCAGAACAGTTTCGCTTCCTTGAAGGCATCACAGCATTTCCATTTGCCGAACAACACGCTAACGCCATCAACACCAGCTTCAGCATTGTTGCTGTCAAATCAACTCCAAATTTTTGGACGAAACGTGCGCAGAACACTCAATTAAACATGGTTTGTATGTATATGTATGTATGTATTAACTATTAATTTTTATATGCTTCTTTACGAACAGCAACAATAACAATAACGTAGAGCAATAGCAGCAATCACAATGGTAATAATGGCACTTGCAATGACCAAGTTTGGTGAAAGGAAAATTAGTTTGGCACCAAATGATTGGTTGCTTGTAATTTTTGCCGCCAAGATTTCTGAGCTCCATCAGTTTCTCTAGTCACGCATACGACATGGCGAACCGTGTTGAGGGACGGCGATGAGAGCGTCGGTGTATTTTTATGGAGCGCGTCCTCGAACGCGGTGCAACATGCACGAAATTTTCGATTTTAATAAATTTCATATGTAATTGGCACGTAGCTGGACAAGCAAGTCCTTCCCAGCTCTTCTCAATATCTTGCAATGATGAAAACCTGCTGCTGGTGCTGGTGGTTGCAGCGCTGCCGTTGTGTGTGCTTTGTCGCTGATTACATACAAATTAGGTCATCAGTTATCAGCGAAGTTCGGTTCGACACTCGCCTCTCACCATGACAACGCACTGCAGCAACGTTTCGCAAAAGTATTTGCATATTTCGGCACTTTTCATTAGTACACTACCGCTGGCCGTGGTGCTAATGGTGGTGCTAATGGAGGCGGGATGATATTAGGCCCATTGCGCATTCCCTATTGACACTAAGAACACAGTGACGTTTACTGTTTTATCGCTTCCCCCTTTGTTCTTTCTTTCTCGCTTTGTTTCTTCGTGAACTCTCTTTTTCTCGATTATTTTCTTTATATGAATTCTATTTGATGGGGGTTTAATTTTGCATAAAGTCCAAGCTAACGAAGCATATGCTTCAGTGTCCCAAACGCACACAATGACCGGCACAAACATTAACGCCACAGCCACAAATCACACTTGTCCACATTGTAAATGGCGCGGTTAGGCTGTGTGACCGCCCTGTTAGCACGGACTCGCATAGACACGGATCAGGGAAACAAGCAGCTGCTCCATCTTGTCAATATATTCGCCAGGCGAAACGCTTGTTAGTCGGCTGACAACGGACGCACACCTCACGTGGTGCAAGCATATGCAAACGGTATCCCGTGCCACTTTGAGTGCTGCCTCCACTAGCGCTGCATAAATATCATTAGCAGACCTTTTATTTTTCCACGTGACTTAGCGAATGTCAAATAAATCAAACCAAAGGTCTAAATCCGGATTCGTATCCGTTCAGCGCAGTCACACTCAGACGCGTACATCGCAAGAAAAAAACAGGAAAACAAACAAAAACTGAATATTGTTCTAAACGCAAGTGTGGCGAAAGTTCTAACTCAGCCCAAAGATTTGGTGGCTAATACACGCGCGCGCTCGCATACCAGATCTACTACTGTTGCTGGTGCTGACACCATTGCGCTCCGGCTCGGCTCGGCGCCTCCATCAGAACTGCTTAGAAAAACAAATTGCACCCGAATGTGTATGTACATGCAAGCGCAGTGTGGCGCTATGGAGTAGGCATGGAAAAATATGCCAAATCGCGCTGGTGCTGGTGTGCCCCTCTAGCGGATTGAGCGAAAACTAAATGCCTCGGATTTGTTACTGTAAATCTCGAGATGCATACGCCATGAAAGTGGCAGCAGTTAGAGCCACAGCAAACGCAATCGCAACAACAGAGGCCACTGCATGGCCAGGGAACGATAAAGAGAGAGTGAAGTGAAAATGTGCAAAACAACAAGAATAACACCACTATGGCAGGGAACCATACCACAGCTACCCAAGACGTCACCGCAACAATACCCATATAAACACACACACTCACACACATATGTACACATATACGAAATGCACCCATTCAGCAGCGACGAGGACGACGACAACAAACACATATAGCTGCTTTATAGGCGCATCAAAGCCTAATGTCTGCACCACCTGCAGCTTTGCGCTCTCACACACACATACGCACTCACGCCCTGAGTTCTGCAACATAAATAACAGCAACAACAGCAACAACAACAAAGACAACAAAGTCAGCATCAGCAAAAACAAAGCTAACAACGCACCGAGGTCTGTATTTGCGAATATGTGAGCACAACCAGCGTAAGTCTTGCTGCAACACTCACACATACATACAACCATGAATGCGAGCGCCTTGTTTGTGTGGTATACTGTCATAAAGCATCATTGTCAGCGAGAAAGTTGCAATAGCAGGAACACCAACAATAACAACAGCATACTTATTATAACAACAACAAGAGCAATGCAAATTGCAACAAAAGTGCAAAAAGCTTAGCATGCGCACATGCAACATCCTTCCAATAAGCGAGCATGCGGTGCGTATCATCAAGCTGCTCTTTACCTTCTACACTGCCAGCCAATATCGTTGTAGTTGTAATTTTTGCTGCAGCACCATGCTCGCAAGCTCACACGTTTCTAGGAAAAAAATATAGCCTTTTCCTCTCGCTTCTCTTCGCTTTCTCCTCACTCATTCTATTCAGCTTTCACTGCACGCCCATACAATATGTGTCTCTGTTTCTAATATGGCATCCTCTGTTCACATTTTTGGCTCCATTCTTTGTGTTTCTTTTTTTTTTTTTTTTGCTTTCTTACAGCAAATCACTGCCTGCCACGATGTAAATTTATGAAAATGAGATTGCTTTAGCGGAAAAATCGTAGAAAACTTACAGAAAAACTGAAACTGCCACAAAGGATGCGCCTCACTCAGCCGCAAATGAAACTGTGCTGAAAGTACTACGACTAGTTGGGTGTAGTTCGCAGTAGTGGCAGCCACTCAATGGTGTTTGTGACTGCGACTGCAACTGCAACTTCAAATTTGCTTTAGAGGCCAGCTTGTTTGGCAAAGCTACATAGGAGGCCCGTACTGGCATTTCAGCATATACACACACATACATACATACATATATGAATATGCATATTAATACTATAGGAGCTTGCTGTTCACCATGGGTTGTAGACGGCCTGACGAGAAACAACAAAAATAAATATGCTTTTGTGTATGAATGCATACATTAGGCTGAACCGTTAGACACCGTCTTAGACATTCAAATATTCAAAAACGACGGAACACTGTATTAAAAATGAGATTTCACTTGAGCTTAAAATGAAACAAGCTCAAGTTCATAATAAGATAAGATAATACAGGCTGGAACCTGCACATTCAAGTATTTCTCATATAAGGGAGTTCTTGGTATGAAATTTTTGATCCAAGCGATACTGATCCCTATCATAGGCTGAGGTAATTTACAATGCATGTCTGTATACAATGTATATTTCGTAAAATATTCGGTGAAATAGTTTGTATGTGGTTATTTGCGTATTGGTTAAGTAGGTCGTCTGTTACATTCGAGAGACTTCTCAAAAAGATAATGTTTTAGGGACGGAAGAACATTTTTCTTAAATAAAATAATAATTAAACAACATTAAAAATTTTTTAAAATGGTTCTGTGATGCATACGATATTCAGTAAATGTCAATACAATTATCGATTAAAATATAAATACTAATCTGGGATTATCGATTTATCCATAAGTAAATGAATATTTTTATACGATTTATCAATAACTAAGGATAGCCTACATATCTGATTTGTTATGATATTAACTTTTATAGCAACATTATTGTCACAATTTGTGTGAAGTTGTAAAGTTCTCTCGCTTTTGATTGGTTTCAATAATACGTCATATGAGATGTGACCGATGTTAAAATGCGAAATTATCCGACAAATGGAGGGATCTGGATCTACAAGTTTTAAGCCATCTTCGAATGGATTTTATGAGGAGCTTTTGATTGTTTCTCGAAAATTTAAAGTACTTTAGACAATACAGTAAATCACATATACATATATATATATATATATAAATCACAATACAGTAAAGCAAACCCATAGTCGGAAAGAACAATCGGCATCTCCAAACCGAAATTTTTTTTTTAACTTACTAGTATTAATTTTTTTTTCTCTATATATCACTTAAGCATTTAGGACTGATATCAGATATTGTTATTTACTCTCAAATATTAGAAAATAACTTATTGGAACTTGTAATACGGAAGCAGGTGAATGTATTGAGATAAATAAATAATAAATGTGTCCATCCATTCCACAAACAACTACAGTAGAGATTGAGATATCGATGAAACTTAGCGCACATCTTCCTAAAACTAAAAACTAAAGAAGTAACTTTTTGAAATTGGCGCCTAAGATAAAATAAAATATCAGAAAAATTAGAAATTTATATCCACCGCATACTTCTGTAAGAAATTCGAAGCAAACTTAGATTAGGTTAGTATTGGGATGTGGAAAATTAAGCCTCATTAGAGTTGTGGTGGATAAAACTGATGATTACCAAAATATCGCTGATTTCACATTGAATGCATTCTAATTTGAAACATCATATGAAAAAAAAAAACTACATTATTAGAACCACCCTAGTGTACCTGCTGCTAGCGAGCCTGCTGTCCATCGAATCGGTAGCAGCGATTCGTAACTCTTTGCAGAAAGATTTGAGCATACACAAATATGTAAGTATATATGTGAACACGACGTGCCAGCGTTGCATACGATCTGGAGCACCACATGCAGATGGTATATTGAGTATTTGTGCAGCAACTACCCGAACGTGCAACATTAGTGTTGCATCCGTGTTTGCTGCTAAATTTTGGTCGTTTCATTTGTGGCGTTGCACGAGGAAGTGTGGCGTAGCCCAACAACTGCGGCTTCCTGCGACACTGAACTGCCAGTCGGTTGGGGGCAAATTAATGGTTTTTGTATGTCGCTGCCAAATTAAAAGACTTCGAAGAACTTTTATTGGTGTGAGTGTATGTATTAAAAGGGCCCTGCAGTGAAACACCAAACTACTGTGGAAAAATACCAGTTACCACAACTTGGAATTTACTGACTAAAATCAAACTAGTTAGAGAAGTATTAGCCATTTTTTGGAAATTTTGTTCAGAAAGAGAGGATAGTTAAAAGAGGAAGGACCTTAATAAAACTCTAATTAAAATTTTCTGAGAGTATGCTATTGTTTTGAACTAGTATGAAACTGGTATATTTTTAACCCCAAAACATAGTAGTTGGGTATATGGAAAATAGACAGCTGACTAGTTGGGCCTGTGGTGAAGTTGTTGTTGTATGTGTAGAAGTTACATATATGTACATATGTTACATATATGCAATTGTAATTTACAATATGTAGGTGCACACATACCTGCTCAACTTTTCAATGGGGGTTTTATTATTTCATATGGAAATAAAAATTACATTAAAAATTCAAGAGCGAAACTAAAAGCTAAAACCTAGTAACTCGTAGAAACGAATTTGAGAAAACGAGAACTGTAATTACGTTCGTGTATTTGTTCATACAAAAGTGAACGCTCAGCTTTTTTGTTTTATAGAAGTAATTATAACTAAAATTTGCTACATTTAAACAAGGACCAAAAACGTATGTTTAGAAATTCGAAAAATTAATGAAGTAAAACACAATTTTCACTGATTTCACTGAGGAGGCAGCCCCCTTTTATGTACGGTATTACTAGATTCTAATCAGAGAAAATTTAAATTGGCATTAAAATATTTAGTTATTTGTTTAAGCTTTAGTAGCTAATAAACGACATATAAATAAGATTTTTCAAAATATATTTAATCCGTTTCACTTCTCATTAAAAAAATACTCCGTTCGAAGGTTACTTATTGCTCACTGTTTATTAATTATAAAGATGTAAATTACTTGAAATCAGTTCACAATATTTATTTACGATAACGATATCTTTGTATATCTGGGTTTAAATAAACCATAAGCTCCTCTAAGTACTATTAATTACTAAAGACCCTTATGATCGTATGCATGAAAGAAATGCCCACTTTGTGGTTGTTGTTATTGCTGTAGCGACAGAAAATATTCACCAAATGAGGGTGAAAATATTCACCAGAAATAATCACCAATTTTGAGAAATGTTGCCGAGTTCGCATTTCTTAGCCGGATATAAATCCGTTCCGTTATCAGGTCTATCCCAGAATTGGTTAAAGAATGCCATTTGAGACGGAGCGATTCGAAAAAGTTGCTGAGATAGGGCATATCTGGAAAAGCCATCGTACTTTTCGTGACCATTCACTCAGTTGACAATATATTTTTGAGAACAGATAAGGGAAAAAGGGTTACATGGGCATATATACAATTAGTGAGTTAATATTATGGTGATTTTCATTTTAAAATATATAATATACGTATATACGTATATTCGATTTAGATATTATTGCAGCAAATAATTGAAAAGAGTTTCTATGAATTGACGGTTTAAAGCGACTAGTAAAACTATAAAATTGATATAGGAAGAATTTTAAACTCCTAAGGATGTGACCATAATTATTATAAAAAGTACTAAGTTCAAAAGTTTTAATCGAAACTTTATATTTTTTTTTATGTATGTAGGTTTGTTATGAAAATACATATATTTCGAAAAGACTCTCTGATCATATTTCGGAGTATTTTACGTCAGTAAATAAGCCAAATTTTTTTACACTTAATAAAAATATAGTTATTATTATTATTATTGTATATATATACATTTAATTATCACCACTTTAACGACAATGCAAAAGAATGTGGTTGAAAAATACCTATCTAACTAGGGAACATCATATATATTTATATATAATATTACTAAACGAATAGTTTACGATTTCCGTGCTTGCTAACTCGCAACAAGTATTTTTATGTGTGTGTGGTATCCTTATTATTTTAATAAATAAAATTTATTCTAATACTGCTTTTATAGCTAGGAATATTATATATGTAGACTATTAGGTTATTGATTATAATATAATTATTATAATTGTATTAAAGTCATCACGATCCCTATGTATCCCGATGTAAACGATTTTTTTTTTTTAATTATTAATAATAAATTAATATTTTTCTTTAATCAGATTCTTGCCATATTTTACTTAAATTGTTTTATGTGTTGGAATAAAAGTTACTTGCAACATACCTGAACATGTGGCGAAGCTAAAACCAGCATTAATTCATCCTTTAAGTACTTATTACCGCCAACTGATGAAACTGATTCTATGACGTCTCTACATCGTGCTACAGCATCACCGGGTGGTGCACGTGACGGCGACACCACTGTCGACGTAATGCGATCAAACAACTGCTTGAAAACATAAACGAAAAATATTAGCAAGTATAATACAAATATAGTTATATTTGCTAAATGAATGCCAACCAACCTGTAAAAATTGGTGCAATCGTCCATCACGCAACATCTCGAGCAAAACTTCCGGATCGACATTGGAATCCTGAAGTGCATAGATGTCATCGAGGCAGTCTAATACGCGTTGCACGGCTTCAATGCCCGCCTCTTCGTCAGCCCATTCGTTTAGCATGTCAGAAGCAGACGCCACGGGCACTGCAACAATACAAAATATAAAAGTCAGTTACAAGCTTTCCTGCTGTGTAGTGTGTGTCAGTGTGTCATACTTGAGTCAGTGTCTGTGCCGAATAGTGGATCTAACGTTGTGCCACCTGCAATCGCTTGCACGGCACCTTTTAGTTTGCGACGCGCATTGTAACGCTTCAATTCCTCAACTGTGTCCGTCAAATGTTGACGCTGCAGCTTATCGCGATCCTAAGTTGCGGAAAACAAAAGGGAAGCATTAGCATGATACGTTTATATATATAATGATATACGAACGCAAATTTACCCGCATCCAAGGATGTTCTAACACTTCTGTTATAGACGGCCTGTGGTGTGGATTCGCCGAGAGCATTTTCATAACCAAATCCTTAGCCGTTGTGGAGATTGATTTCCATTCGGAAGCTTCAAACTGTAATGAATTTAAGGCATTTTTATTTATTGAAGATATCTCATGAAGAACTCAACCAAGCTTACTGAAATTCGGCCATGCGCTATCGAATTTTGCAGTCTTATACCCGAGCCCAGAAACGGCAGACGACCGGACAGCAACACATGCAGCATGACTCCTGCACCCCAAACATCACAGCCTTTTCCATATAAGCGACGCGTCACCACCTCGGGCGCCATATAGTGCGGACAACCGACGCGGCCTTCAATGCAAGAGAACAGAACATTTAAAATATGACCCATGTTGGTACAACTAGGATTAGTTTAAAAATATCAAATATCAAAATCATGCTACGAACCATGTGTCTCGATTGTCTCCCTACCACCAGGCAGTTGTATTGCCGATCCGAAACCGCCCAATTTCACCGGCGCTGAATTGTCCACTGTGGCAAGTAATGCGCACGCCGGTCTCACATCTCTATGCAAAATGTCGTTTTCATGGCAGTAGCGTAACGCCTCCAATATTTGACGCATGTAATGACTTTAGGAAGGTTTTTTTGTTTCATTAGCACGTGTCACTGTTGTACCATGTACATGTACATTTATGTATATTTTATGCATATATTATTGAATTCAAGTAGAAGTGTTGGTAATGTGGACATAATGAACGAAGAATGTGATGGGATGAGATAATTATACTAACCATGCCACAGCTTCGCTGTATACAAAGCCACCCACAGCACGACGCACCACTTCAAAGCACAGATCAGAACCTTCCATGCTGTAAGTGAATGAATGCAGCGCACACCCGCACACAAACACACACATATATATACAAAGGCATATGCAAGAAAGAGAAAAACGAACAAAGTAACAACAATAAAAATTAGCACAACATTTTCAATATCAAGTGTAAATTTGTTACAATATGCACGCATATGAGTTCGTATGCTTGTACATATGTAAGAAGTATTATGTTGGAGCGCATACATACAATTCGAACACCATATACAGCATGCCCTCTGAGCTATACGTCTCCAGCAACTCGACTATATGCGGATGTTTCAGCATGTGGCATATTGTCGCTTCGCGCTTCAAGTCTGCAATGAGCATATTTTGTTCTAATTATATTAAAAAGGTTCGCATCCAAAGGGACAAACGGGCGTACACATTTACATAAAAAAAATTTCAGAAAAGACAAAGTAAAGTGGGAGAGAAAATTAGGAAGAAGTGAATGTACAATGTAAATAAAGCAAGCGGCTATACAGCGGTAAACAGATAATCGCTGCCACAAGCTGCTACCTTACGCAACCCTGAAGCATTTAACATTTATTACAAATAGACTAGGTAAGCATAACAAGTTTGCATTTTACGGTACTTATCAAAAGACTTAATTAAAGACAAAAGCTTTTTGGAAGGGCGTATGATAAACATATGCATATGTATGTGGATAAATTATTTTGCATATACTGGGGTAATCGCACTTAAAGGCCATGAAATGACAATAATTGCAAATATGAAAATTCATAAATTTCATACAGAACAAGTGAAATGGTTAAAAAAAATGCGGAAATCTCGAAATGTTTTAAGTTTTAATAATTGCATACCGAAAGATATTTCTAGTTTACTCATCCGTTGAATATTTTTAATTATTATTACATTAGAGCTATCGTTATTCAGTTTGGTTAAAAATAATTTTTTATTATATTTTTTACTCTTGCTGTAATTATTATATTTGCCATTTAAACAAATATAATTATTCTTAAAATTGAGGCAACGAGTATTTGAATTATGCCTGAGTTAAACATAAACATATTGGTACTTTAATTTAACCCATTTTACAAGAGGCAAAAATAATTTTTTTTTTGTAAATTAAAAACTTAAACACTAACGGCAAAAGATGATTATACTTAAGTTAAAAATTAAGTATTCTCAAATAATCTTTAAAAACCTCATTTAGGAAGATTACCTTAATAGCAACATAAAGATATGCTACTAAAAAGCAATGAGTTTTTTTGTTGTTATAACTTCACTAACATTAAATTTTGAGTACAGAAATTAACAAAATTACATAGATATAAATTGAGTGAAAAAGCAATTTTCTTGTAAAAGTAAAATTTCAGAATGTAATAAATACATATCTGAACACAACAGTCGGCTATTATAAACACATAGGTATATGTATTTTCATTGACCAACATTGTATAAATCAAATATTTTTGACTGTTTAAAATATAATAGGCTTTTGTTAATTATAAATAGTCGCATGTTCTTATATTTTCAGAGAATATTTAATCGAGTTTTACCAAGCTGCATTCGAAAACATTAAATAAATCCACTTTTCACTTTTACTAATGTACTTTTCGTTCAAGTTGATTAAAGATAGAAAATTTGCAGCATATTTAAAAAAAAAAAAAAAAAAAAAAAAAAAATATTTGAAAAGCGACCCTAAACGTGGTGGTCATTAGTCAGAAAGTAAAATGTGCCACGCGTCTAATGTGCCTCGTAGTAGGCTTTAATGGCACTTCATTGTCTGTCTGTCCGCTAGTTTGTTCGCAAGTCAACCAATCAGCTAGCTAGCTAGCCAAGCAGTTAACAACACCATTTTGCGACAAGCAATACATGAATAATGAGAAGTAATGAATCAAAACAGTCATACCAACAGTCCTGCCGTCTAAATCCTAAGTAAACCTAAAAATGTACTGTAGTAATTGAAATACGTTCTGAACAAACACAAACATAAGTAGTTAGATGCAGATAAGTTATTGTAGATGCGTGCATACTTTGAGTTTAGTAGTTCTCAATTGCCGAATTAAAAAATATTTACTTTAAATTGCCCGTTTATTAAACGACTAATAAAATAAAGGCGAGAAAATCACAAAATACATAATTAATATTTAAAATAAGCCTTTGGAAGCCTATAACTTAGAATAATTATACCGCTTAATTATAATTTATTTACGCCATAACAAATATTCTATATCAAATACTGTGAAACGCTTACCAGCTGTGCTCAAACCAGGACTCGCTGTAAACTTCGCCACATCAACAATTTTAACAGCAAACTGTTGGTTTGATTCTCTGTGTATGCAGCGTCGTACTATGGAAAAGGGGCCTCTGCAAATATGAAACCAAATAATTTATTGAAGAGAACAGCATGCGTATTAGTTGATTGTGTATAACTTACTTCCCAATGACTTCGCATAATTCGTAAACATCGTCGAACAAAATTTCATCCTCTGCCATTTTTATTAATTGCTTTTTGATGAATTGTTGTCGCTACTTCTGTTTTCAATTATATTTTCCGCACAATTAACTGAGCAGTACAATTCCTTTTAAAGCTGTATCCTTGTCAATTTCCACGCTTTGCCAGAATATTGATGAGGACACTTTCGTTCCAACGTACGGGCAACTAAATAACTAGTACCAATATGCCTAAATACTAAAGTAGCAAATTTTTCGACTGCATATAGAAACAGTGTTTACCGCCACACTTTTCTCGCTCGCTCCACCACCACTTTTCTAAGCTAATATGTTCGCATTCGTGTTTCTCTAAAAGTTTGTACTGTTATTTTTGATTTTCACTGTTGCTGATGTCAATCAAAAACTCTTACACAAAAGTTTAGTACATCTATAAGAAACTTGGAATTATGTTTAATTTTATTTACATCATGAATTATGCAAAAAAAAAAAAGAAAAGTAAAGAAAAGCGTGTCAAACAATATAGGTATAACTCAATTAAGATAAAGGTGGATTGTAGTTTGAAATTGTGTGACAACGCAGCGTAGAGAATATAAGGTGGTTCAATGCACTTTACCAGCCAACAGCCAACGAACGTAAAGGCAACAATAGGCCTGTCTTATTTGTGAAGTACATATAATGAAGTACATGTGGAAGAAACATAAGAAAAATCAGCCCAACGCCGTCATTGTGACATCCGCTTCGGTATGAATATGTCAATCACAACTTTTATGGACATTCATACTTTTAAAATTCAAAGGGTATATATCTTTATTTATGTATATTTGCGACATGGTTTCTTCTCACATCTCGATTTTCAATGTGCTTGCTCCAAACAGCAAACAATAAGAAACGTTTGCTTAAAAGTAACAACAAACAACAGTCAACAAACCCAATAACTTTGCCTTAAATATATAGTAATAGCAAAAATGGTTACAACAGACAGTAAACGAATAAAATGTTTTCTGTTTATCTCTTTGCGCATCACCTAGATGTGGTGCTTCCGAATGAAACGGCCGACCACGGAAGGAACTATGTTATGAAAGAAATGAATTTTCAATCGGAAATGGATTCTTTATGATATGCATCTCACCCGCAAACTTCTTACAACAATAGTTATTCACAACTGTGACACCCTGCGTACCTGTGCGTATGTGTACCATTTTACGGCTGTCAACATTGACGATTTGTACATAATTCATCATTCACACTTTCCCCAGTACTCTTTATAATAGATGACCCACTGCTGCATCCGTAGCCACTTCTCAATTTATTGAAGCAGAAGCGTTTGCAGTTTGATAAGCTTTTCTCGCTGATCTTATTTCATGGCAACAACGCCAATTGCCAATTTTATGGCAAGAACGAAAGCGAAGTAGTAGAGAGGATGACATCCATTGATATGGCCGGCAGACCGCGCTGTAAAAGTGTGCTGCATTATATCAATTGATATCAAATGAATACCAGAAAGGATAAATTATATGTTAGCTATAGCCTAAATCTTGCAGCAGATATCCCTATTTATAGATATAATTTGCGAGATTCCAATTTAAATATTTGGCAATATATTAAATAGCTTCATTCAACCGGCTTCCACTATTTGGACATATAATTTATTTTGAAGTAATTTATAGAAAATCTTATTTCAAATATAACTATAACTATAACTGTCATTATCATCAACATTAGCTGCATTCGACTCAAGTTAAACATTTATATATTGCATTTAAAATTCATTGCAATATTTAGTTCCGCTTCACCCTCCTATTTAACTCTTATTTAAAGTTTTAACGCTATGGAAGCAGTTTTAATTCAATACAAATCTTTAGAATTTTATTTAATATTTTTTAATAGCAACGGCTATTTAATCACAGTTAAGTATACATTACGACTTCATAAATCAAGATAAATTCCGTATTATGTTTTTTACGTTAGTATTCGTAATATGTTAACAAAACATATTATGTTATCTTTTACAAATAAATACAAATATATACGTAATGGAAAATATTGACAACAGTATGGCAACACGATGGGAGACTCGCCCTAAAAATGAGCGTAGAAGCAGAAATTGAATGAGAGAATAATAGAGCAAAGAGAAAATAGTATGTAAAATGAGATTTGAGGAACGAAATTTCTTTGCAATCCCTATTAACACCTTGAAATTCTTTTTTGAATAACTTTACACCGCCGCTATATGTAAAACTGACATAAAGAATGTCCTTTTCACTGCATAGGCATACTGCATCAATTAACCCTTTAAAGCTAATTAATAAATCATTTGTAGCATTCATGCTGCAGCAAGAACTAATTAACACTTCAACGAACACTTCTTTTGTAACCCAGTCAAGTGATAATGTCACAAATACTTTAAGGCAGATTTCGAGCGTTGATAAGAATTTAAAGAAGGTATGAACTTTTAGTATACTCGTTTTAATATTTAATTGTTGCTTGCTTGGCGCTTTCTTTTTTTAAATTATAATTTTTATGTATATTGGACAAAAAAAACACTTATTATCAATTCCTAGAAATTGATCCAATGCCTGGTAAATGAAACGTATATGGTTCACTTGGCAGTCACTTCGCGCACCAGGCAAAGGGCGGTGACAACAGTTGATCAGTTCTCTGTGCTTTTACTTCTTTGTAGTCCCGTTCTCGGCTTTCCCATTTCTTTGTATTTTCTTTGCACTTTTCACTTTTTTTATGATTCGTGTCCATTTTTTACCGTTGCAGCGGCACTTATATGAACATTTTACATCAAATTTCCTTGACATTTCCACCCCGCCCAAAACAAGCAAACGAACATACGAACATACGAACATACGAACATAAGCACATAAATACACATGAATTAAACAAACGCGGCGCATCCTTTTCCGCTTTGAGTGCAGCAGCAGGACCACTGTCACTACTAGCACCAGCACCAGCACCAAATGTGAAGGGCAGCGGCAGCGACAGCGACAGCGACACGACAGCAGCAGCAGTAATAGCAACGAGCAGGTTGGTTGGTCTTGAGGGCCATTACCGACACACCAACCACCGCGCACTCCGTGACAAACAAAAACCTTACATCTTCAATCCAATTGGAACGATTCGTTTTATCTGCTTGCTCGCACTCAATCGTTGCACTTTTGAACTTTTGCACTTTTGCAATTCTAAAAAATTTAATCATTCAACATATTTTTCACTTACATCAAACGTTAACGTGTGCGAGGCTCACATAATTTTATTTCAATTGAATGTTTTAATACAATTTTTAAGAATTAAGAAGTCTTTTTGTTTACAAATCTCGTCTCCTCCGTTTGCAAATTTTCTTTCTGTACTGAGAATTACTCGTGACTGAGTTGCCAAATGTGGTGTAAAATTTTCGCGTTGCCAATACTCTATGTTTATTTCAATTTTGCCTTCTCCGACACTTTCGTAGATTTTTATTTCAGAGAACGTAAATTTCCTAATTTGTGTTGTTTTCTTTCCGTTAATACGTTTGTAAACTATCCCAGCTTAAAAATTCTTCTATTCTTTTCTATGAATTATAAAATAAATTGATTTGAGTGCTTTTATAACGAATAAGTTTTTTTTTTAATCAATATAAAAGCAAAAAAATTAACGCTTATAATAAAATTTTTGTACTGACTATAAATTAGTACGTTTAAATTTTTAAATCACTTTTCATTATTTATTCTGCTGCAAATATTCAGTGCGATAAATTATTAAATAATCTAAAATATACCAACAGAATCAACTGTTTTATTATTATTGCTGAAATGTGGGTTGGTCTAATGTGGAGAGTATAACCGAAACAGTGCTTTCGGCTTCTTTCTTTTCACTACTTAAATTAAATTTTAAACAGCCTTACAACGCCATCTATTGGTGGTTGGCAAAACAGTTTTGGTAAATGTCTCGCATAAAGTTTTAGATATTCATTAACATTCTCTGAAATGGTGTATTCACTGCGTTATTTTTAAATTTGAATATGCATTCGGAAAAGGAAGAGTAGTTTAATTAATCGCCCTTGGAATGCTGTTGTAGCGAACAGTAAACGATATGTTCATACAAACATTTTACGTTCACTAATATTTATTTTATACTTAGGGAAAATTCAAGACTAAAAATTTGAGTAGAAAGTAATAAAAAAAAAGTCACTTTAACTTTCGATTAATTTAGTTTCCTTTTTACTTAATTACCTCTATAAATTTTGTATAAAAATTTTAAGTTATTTCCATTGGGCATATGACAGCATTACTTCGTCCAATATCATTACAAATACTTGATAAATAATGGCCCGACTATATCATCGGGAATATCGATAAACTGCCGCTTACTATGACTTTAATCCCGAAAAATTCACGGCCTTAATTGTGTAAAATATTCGAGAATCTAAGCTATGATTGGACAGACCTCTGTCATGGTCGGTTTTAAAAATACCAAACTGACTAAGATCCAAATATACAGAAGTAAAAACAACATTGTCCTATCCACTATGTTAAATAATTTCTTAATATCTATTCTATCATATCTAATATCTATCATATCTAAGTAATATTTAGTAACTTCTCATCATTATTCTAATCCAAAAAGTGTATCATTTTCTAGAAAGCTGTTTTCGTCTACTATTTTCACTGCTACGCTTACACCATTATATCCATATACTTAGCAAATGTACGTATATATGTTTGTAGTTTCATATACTCTGTACATCTTTATCACTTTAATCGTGATACTAAATTTTCCACTTTGGCGCCAATATATAATAAACACTGGGACACTGCCGTACGTGAATAATTATCGCTTAAAGTAACCCACAGACCCATGGCCCACTAGAGCATTTACTTCCTGCTTATGGCGTGGCTACACACATTGACTTATAGGACGACTTTGATGGTTTTCACTTCCGTAGTTGTCTCTGGAAATTAATCTGGCTGCCGCTCCTGTGTACAGAAGCAAAATTAAAAAAATATATACATACTACGCAAACCTGCAAACATTTCAAAACAATTCGACACCAACTAAGAGTTAACCAAAATGGAAATGAGCGCCAATTGTGCAATTGCAACGTAAAGGCATACATACGTACATACATATCCACATCAAGTATCACTTTCAAACGTCTTGATGGTGCCCTTAATGTTCATTGTTCATTCGAATCACGACCGTAAATTGTAACTTTGTGTCTATTTATTGTGGTTTTTTTCTCTCGCCATCTACCCCATGCGCTGCGTTCTTCAATCGGTTTGCAAACATACGAATGTGGTAAACCTACTTACTTAGTTATGTTAATGCATGTGTTAATATTGCAATTGTTTGCTTACCTGTTCATTTCACTGAATGCCTCCAAATACATACACACTTGCATACGTCACATTAAATGCGTGCCCGTTTTGTATTCATACGCTGATTACGTAGACGATAACGACAAATGCTATATACATATTGGCGAAGTCGACTAATAATATTGATCACGTCGGCCATCGTAATAATGATGTAGACGTAGACAATGCATACTATCCGTCCTCGACAACCACACTATTGGCGAGGACGACCTCTACAAGGCTCCCAATCACAACATCATAATTTGTATTGATTCGAATTCACGCTCATCAGCAAACACCACTGCCGTAAACATGATTAGCTTTACCTGTTTCAATGGCTGACGTTAACAGTTGGCGTGTTCGGATAAAAGAACTGTGGATCTAAGCATACTGATCTGAGAAAACTGACAAGGGGGTCTTCCCCACCAACAACAGCATGACAGAAGTATAAGGGATGCCTACTATTTCAGACAATAACAATATATTGAAAATTTGTTAGAGGTGAATTTCTGTTATGGAAAAATTCTGTGAAAATATGTGATACCGTCGGCACCTCGAGATCAACTTCAATCTCAAATGCGTTTGGTGATCTAGGCGCTTCCTTGTTCTTCTTTGCAATGAAATTGGTTAATAGGTTTTTAGTCTTGCTAGTCTTGCTAGTCTTGCTAGTCTTCAATTCACTGCTGGGTGCATATCTTCAGATTCAATATTGCCTATGAAACAAGTAGGCAGAGATGATTTTGTTACTGTTTGCGTTTGTTTGACATTGCAGTAAGTTTGTAGGTTGAGTGTATATACATGTACAAGTGTTCGAGAAACTGCTCACGCCAACACACAATCAACAACAAATAATCAGAGCGCAGGACGCTGGCATGGCACTGGGCGACGTGTGATCGTCGTACACTAGCAGCCCCCCTCAAATTGGTAGTATGCAACAATGCACCTATACACCTAAGATGTGTGTGCAGGACGTCGTCCTACCTGTTTTATGTTTCGATCAAAAGAGGCTTACATGTATTATTGACGATTTCTCCCTCGGACTGTTCAGATATGCATAAGTGCAAGTGTTCGTTCATTAATTTGTTGTTTGGATTCGAAGCTGTCCGATGGGCTCGATTGTTTGATCATTTAATCTTTGATGCTCATTCCACTGGTTTGGCTCTTCTGCTTCATCTTCGTCTTTTGATTTATTTATTTTACCTTTTGTTTAATTTTTTTTTGTGGTTAGTGAAACTAACACCTTTTGTCAAACCTCTGAAACAATGAAATTTACCTGGCTGTGTTTAAGTTATTTCACAACTTGCATTATACCCATTAAGTAATTAAAAGTGTTTGAGTACCTTATTGGTTTTTAACTTTTGAATAATGAATTTTAAAATCACCTTTGTAGTGATGTACTCAAAATTTCTTAAAATCAAGTTGTCATAGTACACCTTATGGCAGCGGATATATACTAATGTATGTATTATATATTATCTATTAATAATTGTATTGCCAATTATGCTTGTTTGTTTTTGTTTTCTTCATATTTAGTGTGACGCTCAATGAAATCGCCTTTGAACTAAAATGGCACAATTAACAAGTAAAAAGGGCTAAGTTCGGGTGTAACCAAACATTTTATACTCTCGCAATGTGCAAGGAGTCAGAGACCAGAGGCGGAGAAATGTTTTCAGGTGCTGGCCATAACTTTATATTAAAAAAATTTTGCGGAAGAATGAATGAATGTTGAATTCATTATTCGAAGAAATTGTTAATGGATTACAATCATATTTGGTATCTTATTAACTTATATTACAGGGCATAGACTCATGTACTTTCGTTACTATATTTCGCTTCGTGTCAGAAATATTTATACTAAAATCTACCAAATTAACTTAAAAGTGTTATAAAAAAAAGTCAACCAGAGAAAAGGAAATCATTTCTTTCATATTTAGCGCGAAATCACATTGTGTTTAGGAAAACATATCCACTTAATTTCATTAAAATATCACATATATTGCCCAACGTAAACGGTTCAAAGTCAGATGAAAAGTCGGGAATTCTTATATCGGGCATTTCTGGGATAGAGGAAGATCTGCACTGATCAAATTAACTTTTTTCATTAATGAAGTATATTAGGGAACATGTTTCCACCCAATTTTGTGAAGGTCACTCACACAGTGGCCAACATATTTGGCATAAAGCCTGCTAGAATAGCGAAAATCATTATAGGTAGTATATGAGAGCTGGGATAATTCGTAAACCGATTTCACACATTTTCGGCAGTAAACTTTGGTATATCCGATATTACACGTTCACTTAATTTTGCTAAGATATCTTATATATTGACCGAAATATATGGTATAAAGTCTACCCAGAGGTTGAAAATCCGTATATTAGGTACATGGGGGCTAGGGGAGGTGCTTTCCCGATTATATCCATTTTAAGCACATGGACATGCTGTTATCAGAAAGAGACGCTCTCTAAATTCTCATATATTGACCGTTATGTATGGCATAAAGTTTACCGGAAGTTTGAAAATCCTTATATTAGGTATATGGGGCTATGGGAAGTATTTACCCGATATTCCCCATTTTTGACGCAAGACCACATTATTATCATAAAAAGATAATCCTCCAATTTCATTACAATATCTCGCAGATTTTCCGATATTTTCGATAAAAAGTCAGATGGAGGCACTGAGGTCCTAATATTGGGTATCTGGTGGCTTGAAAATTTATAAACCGGTTTCGTCTATTTTTACGCATGAGATGGCATAGGTTAAACGTACTATTCGTGGAAAGCTTTCTTCCAATATCTTAATTGCTGCTTGATTTATCTGCTTTAAAGTCAAAGGATCAGATGAAACTTAAAATTGTGTCATATGAGAATTAGATTTGGTTTTTATTCGATTTCGTCCATTTTTACAGCATAATATAGGAATGAAAATATAATGTCATGTACCAAATTTTGTTGAAATCGGTTAAGGCGTTCTTGTGATATAGGATTTGGCCTTAAAGCGAGCGGGGCCGCGCCCATCAACAAAACTTTACACGACTTCCTACGCAACCGTTCCGTATCATATTTGCTGCAAGATCTGTTTTCGATTAATGGCATTTTGTGGGCGCGGCAGGTGTCCAATTACGCCCATCTGCGATAGCAACCGTCGTACGGTGACAAAGAACACGTGTACCAAGTTTCATCAGTATGTCTTGATTTTTACTCAAGTTATCGCTTGCACGGACGGACGGACGGAACAAACAGTCACTCGGATTTCAACTTGTCTTTTCATCCTGTTCATTTATATATATATATATATATATATATGTCTATATCTAACTCGATTAGTTCTAGGTGATACAAACAACCGTTAGGTGAACAAAACTAATATACTCTGTAGCAACATGTTGCGAGAGTATAAAAATGAAAATAGAAGAAATGAAAATCTATTTATAAAAATATTACACACCCCACGTATCCTTTGTAAATACATGCGTACATGTTAATATGTATACGCTCATGTAAGTATTTAGGAGAAAAGTACAGTTCTGACATCATAAATCATACAAGCTTACATAAACACACGCTTGCGCAACTATTCGATCATTAATCCCGCAGAAGGTCCGATCCACTTTCTCCCCAAACATTACTATACTTGTAATTATACTTGTAAGTATATGTACATGAGCAATTATGCCTTATATATTATATACATATGCATATGCGGTATTGAAATATCCTAACATCTGTAGGCTCCTAACGTTATGCGGTTGCTGCTGTTTCGGCATATTAATTCTACGGTCATTTATTATGATGCGGTAAGGATCGCCGACCACAGCATCCCATTTATGTTTGTTATCAACGCTTCGGTGCGCAGTTAAATTACACTAACGAATCATTCTTTCACTGGATTTACGTAACATATGGTACTAAATTTAAAACGTTTCGCTTCTGTATGTACCTATGAATATTCGTACCCCTTGCTTGTGGGTGTGTTCGTCCTTATTGCACATGAGTATGCATGACTAAACCGAAATAAACGGGTGAAGAGGCATTTCGAGCCAAAACACGATATTCAAAAATAAACAAGATTCAATGTAAATGAATATTGTTACGTTGTGCACATAAGCACATACGTATGTATGTAAGAGTGTACCCACGTAGAAGCGGCACATATGCTCGGATGTCAAAAATTAACATCATTATTGGCATTTCATCATCAACAACTGATCAACGTCATCACCGTCAATGGCATCGACATACTTTTGAGTGTCAGACAGATCAGTGCCATATGACCAACAAGCCCGATATGTACGTGCTAACATCTGTATGAACTTATCCTTGAATATGTAGAGACAAAACCCAGTAAACAGTAAATGGTAACTGATCCAATGTTGTCCAGACTAGTCCTTTTGAAATAGTCGTGCAAAGGAAATATGTGAACCAGTCTTTGCTAGGGTTCTACTAAGAATGATAAAAATAGAGCTGGATAATAGATATAGACCTCACTCCGCGCTTGGGCCGTGATTTCATAAATGAACAACTTAGAATGTTCCTATTTACAATTACAAAGGGTTTTTATGTTGCCTCTTTACATTCCCTAACCCATGAGGTAGCGCCTCGCAATCTTTGAAATCTATCATTGCGGGTACAATTGAGTAGCACAAAATATTCAATGAAAATCGTAATATTATCTAAACTTGCCTCATGCGAGGCAAAAATGAATGTCATGTTAGCATTAAAGATGGAGTAGCGGGTATCGACTTCTCTTATGGAAGGACTCGTACAGAATCAAGACAAGATCCGATTTTTTCGCAAGAAGAAATTCGGATAAGAGTCGCAAGAAGAATGATTATCAACAAAACACAAATGAAAGCCACTGCCTAGCCGCTTTTTTCACATGTGAGTATTCCTTTTTTAAAAAAAGGCCATAAAAAGAATGTTATTGGATAAACAGTGGAGAGCAATGCTTTTTTAAACTATAGTTTTAGAACATTTTTCGATATATAATTTTAAAGAAATTTAATTAAAATTTAATAGATATTTTTTATTTCAATGAAAAATAAATAAAATTAAATAATCAGCAAGGAGCTATCACATCCATAAATTTAAATATTTTTGCTTACTGGGTTAATTTAAATTCAGTTTTTGTTTGTATTCAGTTAATTCCCCTTAAATTAAACGCTTGATTAAATTTCACTAATATACCGGGGGAGTTTAGAATAATCACATCTGTTGTCGTCATCGCAGTCGAACTGTTAAAGCGCATTTATAACCCGAGAGCGTGAAGTGTCTTGTCGCCTCACTGCAGCTTTACGAACCGCCCTCGCACCCTCATCATCCTTGAGTTCGCCAAACATTCTTGAAGTCTCTGATACACCGTCACAAGTTGCCTGTTATGTTACCTTTCTTTCTGCGGAATAAAATATGTACTATAGTATTTTGTTTGAATATATATTTTTCTTTTTACTATACATACGAATATGTATAGATGAACTTCGTACTAGCATTTCGGCGAAATCTTCACAGAACGTGGAAACCTTTGAAATGCATTCGGGTCGATTGTTTCCTCTGCTGATGTTCAGAATAACCAGATCATGCAGTTAAACAACCAGAACCGCACACCTGAGCACCGGACATGGTCAAGTCAAGCCGGTTCGCTTCACTACGGTTCGATACCTATCAAGCCACACCGTGTTAGTCTGTGAGAAAATGTCGATGAAACTGTTTTGCTTTTGATCAGGATATCCGCTTTTTCACACCACACTCATCGCATGTGTATGTATGTGTATATGTGTATTATATATTCAATCTTCTGTCGCACATCGTCTTGTCGTCGAGTTATTACAAATGACAGCCGAGTTATTAGAAACATTCACCGGCTCCTTGCTGCTTCTTGGTGGCGGTTACGTAAGTCTTAATTTATGTTTGTATGTATGTGCATCAAGAGAAACATAAATATTAACTTGTTGCTTGTATTTCATTGTAGTTTTTATTATTGTTTGCGCTATTGTCTTAAGTTATTGCCCTGCAGTTATGCGAAATCACTCAACTTGAAAAACTCCATATCACCGTTGACTTGCAGCGGAACGACATTTAATTGCCACATGAAAAATAAATAAAATTCAAATGTGCGTACTCAGTAACTCAATGTATATATAATAAATATAAATATAGATATATGACATCTTAGTATTTCGAAATATAATATCTATGGATAAAAGTAAAAAAAAATTTACTTTTTTAAATGTATATATTCAAATATATCTATAATACCTAGCCCAAACAAGGCAGGAGATTATACGATAGAGATAATTCAAAGATGATACCAAGTATTATTAAGAAATTCCCACAAAAAATAGTAAGAATTTATTAAAACATGACTTTTTAAGTATATTAGAAAGAAAATATACTCGTTTTTGACGTTATAAATGAAAGTAGAGGAAGAATTTGTTTACAATCCCTTAGAAAGCTTAACAATTTGTTTCATTTATAACTTGCTAATCTTTTCTCTGCCAATTTATTAATTATCCCAATTTTCAGGTCAAAAGATTTTAAATTTCCAGGAGTTGAAAGGTAGTTTTTGGAAAAGCCTAGCTAAAAGTACTCACTTTTTTCATAATAATTAATAAATTAAAATAAAACCTTAAATCGGTTAGGAATAAAAAAACAAATTCATATTTACATGTGCAAAATTTGGTTATTAACCACGAGCTATTTTTAATGTACATTGGATTCCTTGTAATTTCTCTAAGTCGTTTTGAACCTTTTCTGATTTTAACGGAAAACGGTTCACAAAAAATAAAGCCTCTGATGTTTAATTGTTCTTATCAATACATATAGACATATATACATAAGTTGTAACATATATAATATGACACAATAACACAATAATTGCGGGATCATTTGCCAAAATATCACTAAATCTGAATTGATTTCTGCAAAATAATACACACAAAATAAATGAAGTTTAATTTTCATATGAAGTAGTATACAAATGGACGGTTATATGTATTTTGTCCAAATATATACACAGGGATTACAAAAACAAATATTCCAAAGGGTGAGTGTATGGAGGACATCGAAATCCACATTGAATCATAACGTAAAAGCAAAAACGACGTAAAGTGGCTGTGAAGCAAACAGTAAAAAATTGACGGTCAAGTGTGATCGCACTTGCATTAAATAAATAAGCATTTAAATCCGATTATATACACATATGTACAGACCAATGCTGTGTACAAAATAAACTAAAATAATTTATATCTATGAAATTTTAATTCTGTCAAGTCAAAATAAAATGTATAATTCGTGAACAGAGTAATAAATACTCATACATATTACATGCCGATGTATATATGTAATATATAAATAAACCTGCAAGAAAATTAATTCCCCTGTTTCAAAGAATGGAATACGGGAAATAGTAATAAAAGTAAATAAAATAAAATACAAAATGCAAAATAAATTAAATAAATACCTTTTTGATACATTTGACTTGGAATATTTTCAGAACCAATATCAAGTACATTTTATGATTATATTATATTTGATGAAAAGTTCGCTTATGATCCATATAAGCAATGATACCATTCTTATACATCTAAATATTTTTACAAAAATTGTTGATATAACTAATATTTTGTCCAACTCGGTAGTGATCATCAATTCTTTTTTTCCCCGCAGGGTATTAGTTTAAAACCTATGATGTTCAAATTAGACGTTTTGAAATTACCTTCATTTAACGAAATTAGTATTGGTCTCCCTACGCTATATTTCATGAATGTTGAGACGTTTTTTTCGATTCAAGACAATAGCTTCCATAAATAACGTAATCTGTCGCTTTATCGTTGCAACGACTGAATCTAGTTTAACTAACCTATTCTTCAAATCTTCGCTTGCATATAAGCATTCACATAAGTATGCTTTTCAACGTACAATAAAGTCCAAACCCACCTACATACACATTTACATACGATGGCGAAAGAATTAAATGCAATGTATCTTATTGTATCAATCTATAGTTCTGTTGTTATGGAAGTGCTCGTAAATAGTGGGGATACATGTTAGGATTAGAAGTTGGAATTTAGATAGACTGCCGTGCTTTGTTTAACAATGAGTCAGGGTGAATATATCGATAAAGTGTTAAACGAATTCTCTATTGATTTGTTGTATAGTATTCTTTTGTTATGTGGTTATTTTGATAGAGATAGATAGATAGAGGAGGCTTGATTACGCTAGTTAACTTGAAACAATTTTTATCCAATTTGCGATTGGCAATCTATTTTACAAACCTATTGAAATCTGCTTTACTGAAGGTAATATAAAGATGCTTCTTCTATGACACAACAAATGTCTTCAAATAAAATCCTTCAGTTAAACAAGTTATCTTCCGTGGATTAACTAAGGCGATGTTAACAGCAAAATCATATAAGTGAGTGGCTACCCATGAGATCATTCATATCGTTGTAATTTTTTTCACTGTTGAGTGTCATAAGTTTGGGGGGGTCTTTAAATGGGATTAATATATAATAGGGGTATTTCAAACTAATTTTTGAAAGCTCAACAATCCTGTCACACATTGTTTATTGATTCTAATTTTTCCGAAATCGAACCAGGTATTCGTGACATAACCGGTTGTTCACTAGTTTATCAACACCAGCGGAGGTGCCGAAAAATAGCACTCGATCATCTATTGTGTCTTTATTCCTAATGTTTGGCTGATTTCAGTCTAGTCAAAAGAGTTGAAGTTGATAGTATTAGTCCAGAGTCATAATCGGTCTTGATAAAGTCTTTCTAGATTCTAGATACTATATCATCCAATATTGACATTGACAACAAAAAATGTAAAAGTATGGAATTGTTGCAACAATGCTTACCCTAGAAGTAGATTTTGGTAAAATATCACAGAAAATCTTTATATTAGTATTAGTAAATATAATTACATTTAAATTACCTCATACGCCTTTGGCAGTATCTCTAAATCTTCGATGTTATTGTTCTATTACTCTGACCGTACATTAACTAATATTTTAAACTAGCCTGTATGATATGCATAATAAGTAGGACCACCATTCAATTAGTATAGATTTTGCACTCAGTTTTTAAATATCGGTTTTTAAATACAATTTCTAATATAATTCTGCAATCTTTCAAGCTAGTGAGCCTTAATAGCGTATAATAGAGCAAGATTTGCAGGAAATAATCAGTGAAAATTCCGTTTAGTCAATTGAGTGTTTGGAATAATAAAAATAGTTATAACATAATATGTAATTTAATTGAGTTCTTAACAACATACATGGTGTGTATAGAGGTTAAACGCTATCGAGTTTTGCCTGTTTGTTCGTCACTGTCACAGCCCCCGTCTTCGCTTGCAATCAAAACCGTTACTGCACCTAAATCGCGGTACTACCGAACTCAACACACACACGTACACACCCAGACAAGTCAAATCTGTTTATGGTAATTTTTGTTTTTGCACAAATCGCCGCATGCAAGTACAACTGGATTATAAATTTACAAATTACGTACAGACAAATTTTGAATACTTGTACATACATATGTACGCATCTATGTATGTATTTACAAATTTACGTGCAATCTCCTAATACTACGCTGACTCGCTTCCCCGTAATCGTCTACTCTCGGGCGTTGTGTTTATTTTTGTCGGTTCAACGACATTTCCTTCTAATCACGCTTTGCTACAACAATTACTTCAACACATATACATACATATGTATGTGTATACTACACAATCAATACAGGGATAGCGATTGCAACAAAACCAACAACGCAATTGCTATCAAAGTACTACAATTTCAGGCACAACGCTCACGTGGAACGTACATATGTAGATTGAAGATACACACACACACACACACACATACTTGCAATCTTAAATGTACAGGAGTAGGGGAATAAACCTCAACCAGGAATAATAAAGCCAGAATATAGAAGCGAGAAGGGTGTACTATAGTGTCAGCGCTGAGCGAAGGCACTACAAGCAGGAGCAGAGAAGCAATGCACCATTGTTGATGAAGCATAAAAAACAGCTCAACAACAATTGCTTACTATCACCATAATACCATACCACCACCACAACCAACCATCACGTCATTATCACCATCACTGCAAGCAACGACGTCACAATCGAGATCGTTACAAAATTTTCATGTGCACTTGAGTGCCTACTTGCGCATACATACAAACATATGTACATAAGTATATGTACACACATAAGTATATATATATATATATGCATCCACACTCTATGCATCAATATAAAATATCGGCACCAACAACAATAGCAATGTCGGGAAAAAAAGAATTATAACAACAATGGGTACAGCCATGTCAATCGGGAAGTGAATACAAGCAGATTAAAGGAGATCTATTGTAATTTAGTGGGCATAGGATTTTCCTAACTACGTCAAAAACAACAATTGCTTAACAATGCGTAATTGTTACTTACATGTACGTGAGATCTACTTGTTATTTTGTTAATGTTTTAACTCCGATCTCTGCGAAGGTTTTAATATGTTTTGTCAGTTTGGAATTTTCGACTGACATTTCAAATGTAAAATATCAAACAAATAATAGTAATATAGTGTCAGTAACTTGATCTCACTTTATTGACAGCTATTACATGGATTTATCTGGTTTTATCAAGAAGCTTTTATTAGAAATGAAATTTCTGACAAGATACACAAGCTAAACTCATATACTTAACTTAGCTTGCTAAACTTTTCTATTGTATTAGTAGAAGTTTAAATAAATATTACAAATCCTCTGACTTTGTCGCTACGTCAACAGGATTTGACAGCTAACACGGTTGGTAGTACCTTGGTGAAATTGTATGTCTGCACAGAGAATTTTTAAGAATTTGCTATAACAAAATACATCCCAGAGGTTACTGTATATCGAATTACTAAGTGAATGAGTTCTACACATACATATATGTAGAATTGATGCTTGCATCTCTGATAGATACTTGGTCGAACATCTTTTCTCATTTCTGGTGTGTATCTTGATATTGTCCGACAAGTGGATGGACCAACAAGTTTTAAGTGGTGAATAAACAACTGATGAATTTTATATAATTTTCTTGGCAGAAATATGCTCTTAAAAGTTGGTATCGAATCCTGGATGATCGTGCGAACCTCCTATAGGTTGTGTTAACAAAATTATATAAAAGAAGGGTTTCATTAATGACCGTTGGGTAATAGTATATTAATTTTACCTTTTTAACCATTATAAGCTCCTAAGCTTAGCCATTAAATACAAACGCTAAGTATTTTTATAACTGTATAATTTGGCATAAAATAGTCTTCATTTCACCTAATATTACTAGAATATTGCAACAATTGCTAATCCGCACGAAAACAGTTTTCCGACAGGATTGCTTTCCTGTCTCTTAAGGAAGTTTCAGCTATGGCAAGTAAAGTTTTTTACAGAAAAGCTTTCAAACAGAGAATATTCTAAGTTAATTTGCGGAGGGTGCTTGTATATTTGAAAAATACATTTATGGATCTACTTCGTCACATTGCATAAGAATTGTGTATAAAATTTAGAATATCTTTTGATGATTACAGACGGTTACTGTTGAGAAATATATTTTGTCGACGCGAATTTCTAAATAAGAATGTAACAGCAATTAATTACCGAACCATAAACTCTCTTTGATTAATTTCGAAAAACAACTTGCTGTGGACACTTTGTTGTTCGCTCACCTCGAAGGAACAACTTTCAAAATATTTTTAGCAGTTGAATGGAAATAAACTGCACTTTACTTGCCATAACTTGCCAACTTTACTTGCAAATAATTTCTTTTTGCTCACCAACTTCACATCAAAGGTAGATATGTACATAAAATAAAATGCTTTCATAAAAAGATTAGTTTGTCCTGATTTTCCATTTATCTTCTGCTTTCTTCCATTCTACAAAATGTTTATAGCTTACGCTACGAGCAGCATCCAGCAACTAGTGTCCAAAGTACTTATTGTTTTTGTACAGCCAGTTGTTAAAAGTGCTTGTAGTCGAATCGTGCACGTGCACATCTCCTATCCTATGCAATTATTCGCTTACAATATTGCTGCAAAAACAGAAAACACAAAAAAAAAGAACTCAGCACACGTAGTCTATGCGGCCAACTGGCCGAACTCACTATAAAAACTGCATTCATAGTTCATTGGCCTGGCATGGCCTCACTAGGTCTTCCCTGATTCGATTTATGGCAAAGTGGAACAGGACGCGGTGTGTGCGCGTGTAAACTAGAGAAAAGAGTGGAGTATGAGTAGATCGCTGATCTCGTCAGAGTGGAGAGAAGTGGAGTTGTTTTGAAATGACTCTGCGTAAAGCAACTGCTTTCACAACACAACACAATACAACACAACACAATTTCGCAGACACATTGAATATGAGGTCAACGTAGCACATTGATCGACGTAGCACCAATCACAAAAAGTATTGTACGTATGTATGTATGCAATATGATCATTGAATAGCTGATTTGAGAGGGCGCGTTATGTTATGTTAAAATAAGTATTTGCCGTAATTATTTCAATTGCGATGACAAACACTCATACAAGAGCTGCATACATATCAAAATGTATATTTACTCTGCTAGGTGCAAGCACTTGCTCAAGCTTGCTGCAGTTTCGTTAGTGTATCATCGTTGTCGTTTGGGCTATTTTGCATAAAAAATCAGGTTTTTTGTATGCACATAGAACATAAAACAATGAGCACGTGCGTTTGGCAGCAGCAGGAAACAGCATATGCATTTAAAAATGGTCAGCTAAGGTACGAATGTCTGTGTCGCCAGCGGTATCGAAAATATGTCTGGATATCTACACCCCGACCCTATTTACATTAAGTCATTAAGTCGATTTAAGTCTTGTTGGTGCCCTCATTTCTCGGATAACTACAAGGTAACATCCCTGTTATATATATATGTATATATCTTAATACATTATGGCTAAAATTTTAATTGTGAGAAGATGTTCTCAGAAGAACTGTTCCTGCGTAATATTTTGAACTATAGAGAAAGAACATCAATTCCGCCTTTCGAAACTGGACTTCTCTCAACAACGAAATCGATCTATCTCGAATTATTTAATAGAATTGACTACAATAATGTGACCATAATGATTCTGGTTTTGAACTCAATTATCTAAATTTGTGATACGCCGTTCTTATAGAACGTCTTCAAGACTCACTTAGATACTGACTGGTCAGATAACATATAGAAACATATGGATTAGTAAATATATAAATACTTTCATATGGTAATATTTTATATTAGAGACCTTGATTTCATACAGTGTTTCAGTTATGTCTGATATACTCGTTTCTAAAATGATGGACACACCTATGGAAACAACACAAAATTACTTTGGTATTGTAGAAAGTGGGCAGACCAAAAAGATTATATTTTTAGAAAGGAGAAAATTAAGCAGTATGTTAAGGGTCATCACAGGGAACACTGCAGAATCGGCAGAATGCAGGGCATGTGTGAAGGAGGATGAGACCCAACTACACTACCTTCGCCAATGTTCAGCCTTCAGCCGGTTGAGGCGAGATATCTTACATGACTCCGTGTCATTTAAGAGAAATTTGGCAGCTAGCTAGGAAAAAACTTAGGAATTGCATCAAATCCACAGAGCACAATGGGCTTAATGGTAGCTTAAGTGACACCGTTCAGTCAGTGTCAGGGGTTCTTGCGACCTCCCCTTTTCATCCAACCAACCATATGGATGTTATTGCACCAAGTATTCGTATGTGATAATAAATAGGAAATAAGGAAGTCCCTTTGAAAAATAGATATTGCAAGTTCTTTTCATCCTCGTAGTTTGAACTGAATACTAAACTACGAATTATGTTCATAGATTGATGAGTATGTTCATCTATATTTAAGATTTGAACAGCTATATATACGCTTCGATATGTGCATTTCTATGTGTGCATATCTAGGCACTCTCATAACCGCTAAGTCATGGAGGAACCACATTGAGTGCGCCGCATGGCGCTGTAATGCAATGCAGCCAAAGAACTGGTTGGGCTATATAAACTGCAACTCCTAGTGGCGGCAATTCGCTAAAGATGCGATGCCGTCAACTGAGGTTGCCACTGCCGTTGCAATTCACCAGATAATCTGTGCAAACAGCATACACACGCATACATACAAACACATAAGCCTGCATAGAGTGGCACAACAAGCTCTTGTGGCAAACATATTAATAAGTATGTAGGTAAATACATAGTATGTAGATACATATGTATATAAATCATAAAAAGTCAGCCAGTCTATGGTATCTGGCTTTATAGCAAACCTGTTATGCCTAGTAATAATGCTTTTGATGCTCAAACATACAGACAACAGATACACGGATACGCCAAGAAGCGATAAAATAATGTAAAGCTTGGAAAAGCGGTAGTGTCCGTGTTTGAATCCACAATATCCATACATCCAGACATACAAACACTGGGTGCTATATATGCAACTCAGTTTACTCGCTGCTACTGTTCGAACTGAATTCAAATTTACTTCAAACACAAATATATACTCGTATTTACCTACTTACATAAAAACATATTTACATACAACGTAATGTATTTGAAAGTTTCTTTTTTTGGCGAATTTTGTGCGAAAACTTCGATAAAGTCTATGTTAAACTTCAGTCGAAGCGGTTTCCAGCACACACACACACACAGTTACTGGTGAACACAATTGTCAAAGAAAGTTGTATGAACAAGTTTTCCACTAAACATTGCATGGCATAGCCCCACACTTCCTGGTTTTAAATGGATACTAGTATTTGTTCTAAGCGATTTCTTTAGCGATTTAAAACCAGTAATATCTTTGTGAAACGTGAGCTGGTGAAAGCAGCAACTTGATGGCCTGTAAAATAAACTCTGCTGTTGTAAGCATAAGTTATGTGCATTTTTGGCATATATGTATATATTTGTATATTCAGTTATACTATAATAGCACTAACATTTTTATATAATACGTACAGACAACTTAGGGATATGAAAACTTATTTTATCTTCGCATTTTATTTGGGTTAACTGTCTTAATTGACCTCTCTAGACCGTTAGTTTGAATGGTGGACGATGCAAAAACGAAGTTACCAAAATTTCAAAAACAAGTTAGAACTCAGACCTCAAGATTTAGAAGCCAAGTTTCGTAGGAACTTTTAACTAATGAAAACAATTCCTATCATAGCTAATACAAATAATTGCATAATTACAAATAATGGAAACTACAAGCGCGTTGAGCAGGCAATTGTACCACCAATAACCCAACTATTGTTATAAATTCTATTATCTCAATAGCCCCTCTTATAGAGGGACTTTTTCAAAATCGTCCTAGAAAATAGTTGTAGGTTATTTGAACACATAGTTAATAAGTTTTTGACAAGGACATCTCGGCATTGATTGAAGGTCCGAATGGCTGATGTATTTTGCATACATATGTTTAGGTAAAATTTTGAATGCAAAAATACATTGGATCGGATAATGTCTACCCAAGATCAAATACTATTGGAACTAAAATTTTGGCTATTGAAGCCATGGCCAAATGCGAGGTGACCACGAACTTACCACCAAGTACTCCACTGTGCCAATCAAGATAATAAAGTGCCTTTTCGTTTGTATAAACATTGTATGTATACATATTTTTAGGAACTTGTAGTGAAATGAACTAGTTCCAACTAGTTAGACAGCACTCTATTTTTCATACAAGCAACTAATATTTTTTACATGGTCATCTCCTCAATCAGAAAGGAAATCTCCGGATCTAGTTTAAAAATAAATTCATAAAAATATAAAATTTGGCGTATAATTTACACAAATCTGTACACAGATGTTTATCGGAGTAGTTCATTTTCAGCCTGGATGCTCTAGTATTAAACTAGTACTTTTTGATGTACTCTGATTATTTTGATGTTATAATACAAGTTCATGTATCTTCTGTTTCTGATTTGAAGGCTGATTGGTTAATGAGAATAACCCAAACCGTCAATCTACAAATTTTCCCTGAACAGCAAATATTGACTATCCACCTAAATACGGCTACTGCAATAGCCATTACATATAGCAGACATATATTTAATATGACTCAATATTTAATTAGTAAAATAAACATCAGAGCGTCGGCTACTGAAGTTGGCCGATCAATCACCTTGAACCGTAAACGTATACAATACTTCCTTTTCCCCACAAGTTCTCCCCATTGGTATACACTCAGCAGGGCGACCCATCGAACAGTTTAGTTTGTGGTTAACTATGCCGCAATAGTACTACTATGCTAGTACAATCGCACAGAACTTTTCGCTTACCGCATGGTTGTAGTGCTCTACAACTATGGGCGCCTCTTGAGTGTGTTCAGTTAGAAATTGCAGAAGCAGAAGATGGAATTACTTCAAGGATAGGGGAACTATCCTTTTCTTTTTCCTGATTTTTGTGTCGTTGATGCCAAATTTGATGGCAGCATTTCTGCGATTATCAGGTAACGCATTCATATTGTTGTTATACGCGAGCGTTCAGAGCAAAAAATTTTTCTAATAATTAAACAGTCGTTAATATGTACAAAAGGGTTTCACCAAAGTCGAGCATTCAACAGGTACTGGGACGAACATTTGTAATATCTGTCCTTGTGCATTTTCTTCTCAGCAGTATAGTTTATGACTGGTCTGTGAAATTTCATTACTTTTGGAAATTATAGGAATGATGAGGATGAGGAGGAATTGTTTAACAATCATTTGCCTTTGGTTAGGTACAATATAATAAATTTTTTCATCGACGACAGCAATAATATTTATTCTGTTTTATATGAGTTGACTAAATAGTTTCATCATATTTTCCGCTGACAAGCATATACTACAACTTTTTGATCATACTGATGCTCATATACCGTTTTATATGGCGATATTACTAACATTAACTACTAACGGTGCAGTGAATTGTGTAAAGTCTCAGCCGCCCGATTTGCTCAATTTGGATCTAGTCTATGCTGACATCGATGCCCGTTGGGATGAAAGCATAAGTTGCAATGAGATATATTTTCGTATCTTCAATATATTTTCGTGTCTCAAACACTTCCATGATCGATTGTTAACCGCGTCCCTTTCCTTGTTGTCTTTATACAGTTAGTTGCAATTTCCCATGAAAATAATCGCCAGTGGCAGTTAGCAAACAGAGTCTGTGTTCACTTGAAGTTGTCGAAGTTAATTTTCTGGTATTACATTCAGTGATAGTTTTAAAACAGTTCCATTTGTGCTGCTACTCTCATAAATTAGTTTTCTCGTTTCAATGTCAGCTTCCTACAGAGAGTAAATAGCTTTCCTGACCCCTTCGCTAGGATATCTATTGGAGCCATTCCAGTTATCACAGAAAAACCATTGTCTGATTTGGTTTTATATATTCAGCACACTTTTGCTGCGAACACAGATGTATGTTGGGCAAATTTTTCGGTATATCCGGAATTTTGGCTTTTCGACCATATAACGGCATACTGCTTTTGAAGTTTGTACTGTATGCAATTTTTAAATTTTGATTATGTTGGTGTCTTTATGGATATTATGGTGTAGTTCAGCGTCATACATTATATTCCCTAAAAGAGTACCAATAACCAACCCTTTTAGATAACCACTGGTTGCTTCTACTTTGCTTAATCCTTTGATAATTTAATCCTTTCAAGGATTCCGATTTATTCCCAAAATCGTCTAGTATTCTCGGCTATTCCTCACAGTTTTATTTATAGTGATATTTTATATATTGTACATAAGTATACAGTTATACATTTAATCTTAATTAATTTAAGTTTAAGATATGTTTAAGTATATAATTTATATATCACTACACTAAAATTAATCTTATTTTTCATATGCAATATGGTTTATATAAAATACGTACATTCGCAATGTTCTAATTTCCATTTGCTTTCTTTAATTACCATAACAATGTAGGTTGAGACGTTCATTTGCCAACGAAAAGTGGAAAATCTAGAAATTAAGGTGTTGGTATTCTTTCACCTCAACAATGAGTTCATCTTAGTCATAATATCGGCCATTATGTTTTACTTTTTTGTACTAATTCAGTTTGGTTTGACAAGTAAGTACAAATACACATGTTTTATTATTATAATTTACTTATATATGTTGTGCATACATACACATACACTGGTGAGCATAACATGCAACTATAGATTTAATTTTATACCGGACTTAGGCCATTAGATGAAAAAATATATTTACAACAAGTAAGGAAGGGCTTATTTCGAGTGTATCTGAACATTTTATACTCTAGCAATGTGCAAGGATCAAAGGAGGGGAAACGCTTTCCGAATTCAATTGCATTAAAATATCATATATATTGGCCAACATAAACGGTTTAAAGTCAGCAGGAAAGTCGGAAATCATTACATTGGGTATATTTGGGCTAGGGCAACGTGTGAACTGACTGCATTGCCTTTTGTCATTACTCAAGTACACTAGTGAACATCTATCTACCCAATTATATGAAGGTGCCTCATACACTGACCGACATATTCGGCATAAAATCTGCTAGAATAGCGAGAATCATTATATTTGACATATGGGAGCCGGGATAATTCGTAGACCGATTTCGCACACTTCCGGTATTACTCGGTTCCTCCAATTTTTAATAAAAGGGCATATTACTATCATGGAAAGATACTTCGCAAATTTCATTATGATATCTCACAGATTGACCGATATTCTCGTTAAAAAGACCCAGATCCATTGTGCAAATTTTACACGCCCTCCGTACTATCTCCAATGTTGGATTTAATGTCTGTGATGTCTTTCTTCAGGGAGTTAACACACTTTTAGCAGTTTTCAACATTTGTGTGGGAGGTGGGCGTGGTTATAATCCGATTTCACTCATTTTCACACTGTATGAGGAGGTGGCAGGAAGACCTATTCTGAGCAAATTTGGCTTTATAGCAGATATAGCTTTAACGGTTTGCGATATATGTGGATTAAACCTACTGGATGGAGGGCCATGTCCAGTTTTAAAAAAATTTTCAACGACAGATGCCCCTCCCCACCACGATTATCTGTGCCGAACTACACCTTTGTATATTAAATTGTTCCTTAATTATAACACTTTATAGGTTTTCGATTATCGGCATTTTGTCGGCATGGAAGTAATGCGATTACGTCTCTGCAATACCAAACTTCTTATGTCACCCATAATTCACTTCGTCTCTTCATCGTATATATATATATATATATACATACATATATACATATATCTATCTCTATCTCTATCTATATATATATCTCTATCTCAATTAGTTTTAGGTGTTACAAACAACCGTTAGGTGAACAAAACTAATATACTCTGTTGCAGCATGTTGTTTGTAACTCTTGTAGCTGTATATTTTTTACCTCTAGTGTTTACATAGTCAAATGTTTATAAATTACTATTTTGTAAATATTTCAACGAAAAATGTTTTTTTCTTGATGTCTTTAAAATTGTAATAACTTTAATGTATCGTAATAGGTAATAGGTAATTACAATAGCATTGTAATTTAACTTAGGCTTTAATTTGACGTCTTTACAACTGAGACAACCTTATAAGCTTTACTTTTTTTTATAGATGGCCGACTAAATGTAGATTAATCGGAGATTTCCAAAACGAAAGAAAAAAGCCAACTCCCTAATAAAAATTATTATTTCTTACGTGTTAATATTCTCGCTTTAAGTTGGATATTTTATTGACACTACTGTAGTAATGTAGTAACATATTAATGTATGTATATACATATGCATATGAAAAGTCTAACTTAAATAATCACTTATGAAACCATAAATAAATATATAGCACAATACAAGCATATTTATAGGTACTCATATATAAATACAAAATTTTCTCCGCCGGGGCAATAATGAAAGACTGCGCAAGCGTGTCCGCAACACATTGAATAACAGCCAAAATTATAAAAGTAATTGCTACACTGCGACGATAGAGGAATTTGTACGTTGTCACTAAATTTAAATTCGCAATTTTTGCTGCAAATAGAGTTCATACAATAAAAACAACAAATACAAATTTCCGAAATCTTGTAATTATATTTTGTACGAAACAGAATAATTTGTGTGACTTTAATGATGGAATCCAAGCACAATAGGTATTAAATACTACGAAAGTTGGAGCACAAATTGAGGCTGTGACCGACGTTGATGCTGATTACGACACGCAACAGAGCGTAACGCACTTGTCACGCCTATTATTTCCAAATGAACTAAACATACTGTGACCTTTGCGTTGATCCGCGCCGACGATAACCGCGCAAAAATTGTCCCTTACGCTCAAATTTATATATATACATGTGTATGCGTGCACTCATTTGATTGTATGTATGCATGTGTATCGAATTTGTATATTTACATGTGAATTTTCGTTTGAATTACAAAGAAGAAACAAGTGTTCGTAAGTTCATGTGTATGTGTGTGTGTACGCCTGTGCGTTTGCATTGTAGCCGATGTTATTGTTTTTCCTAAGAGTCATTGTTTGTTGCTATTGCGCATCTTATTAATGTTGGCATTCACATCGCCTCTGGCACATGCCTGTAATGATAATGAAAATGATAGGAAGGGAGGTCAACGTAGGACGGGCACATCCGCAAAATTTTGCCATAAACAGTAAAATCAACAACAACAGCAACGTGCTAAAGTGAAACAATGCACCGAATTAATTTCTATACCGCTGCGCTCTGCTGATTTAACCGTAGAAACAGATTCAATATTCTTCGCGAAGAAAAACAAAAACAAAACGTAAATTACAGAGGAGTCCGCTAGCTACGCTGATCACTGGTAAAAAGCAAACCGAAAAAAAGAACACATACAGGAAAGGAATTTACATATGAGTAGAGACATATCTACATACGTATGTGACCTGAACCTAAAACAAATACACCTTGCTTCATACGTACAACATCCGGCTGCGCGCCGAAGCGAAGCAGTGCAAATCACAACTTTAATTGTCTGCTATCTGTCAGGAGCGCCTCAGCGAGTGCGTGGGTCGTACTTAATCGGACACTACCAAAAAAATTCATATCCATCCAACAACGTTTACAACCGTGATAGTCGCTGCCACAAGGCATCACTGCCCATCGGCAGTCAACAGTGCGCAGCGACCAGCCATTGCATTGACCCATCACTCCAAGTGTGTGGAAGTGCTGAAGGCTCAAATTAATTACCGTATTTATAAAAAGGAAAATAATCAACATTTGAAGAATTTGTTTTCCACAAAGCGACGTCTGCACCTAATTCACTTTACGCTGTAGACACATACAAAGACATGTAAAAAAGAGTCAAACATACATATACTCGTATGTACATATATATGCTGCGCATGCACTCGTAGATATTGCACTCGGAGGCTTGTGTGCTGCTGCAGGAATAGCTTTTAAGATGCTTAACAAATATTTAAAGATCTAAACATTAAAGACACCGCGCTTCTGGCCGCATGGCTAAAGTTCCTAGGTTTATCAGTCACTATCATCCATAGCTGATAGTTTTACACTTTATTCAAGTAAAGCCCACTTTATAATTCATCTAATTGCCATTTTTATTAAGTCTGCGATGTAGGCATGCTTACCGTATATATTTAAGTACTTACTTGCTGTATATACATACATACGTCCAAATGTCCTTATATTTATAGAAGCGCATGCTTAGTTCTGAGGTTGATAATTATATCCTTTTTTAAACTTTTGTAATTTTGCCATGGCTAAGATAACTTTAAGTGATGTAGATAAAATTGTGTGAGAATATATACCGGCTGGGATCCATAGAGAAATAAGTACGATATAATGCTACAGTGGCATTAATTCAAAGATATGTGAATTACAATGTACGGTCGTAATTAACTAGAATGTGTGACAAACTTTTTAATGAGCTAATATTTTGCAAGAAAATTTTATTCATAAGACGAGAGCTTTACGAATATTTAAATAAATTCAAATAAAGGCTCAGAAAATATATAATTTATATTTAAATTCATTATCACGTAAGGGTCTATTGGTTTTAAGTAAAAGATTAAATTCGACTACAAATTTGTGATTGACGGTCCTAATTCTGATATATCTGCAATCGAGTAGATATTCAGAACGCGCTAACACTTGGAACGAGAGAAACAGATAAAATTTAAAGCTCTATGCCACTATGGCTGATTTTGAAATATCCGCAAAACTTATACAGCTTTGTGGAGTAACAATAAGAGACATCAGAAGCTCACTCAGAATTAAAAAGTATCTCCCCACGCCGCTCGATATTAAAGGAGGTTTGAGATAAGTCGACTTTCTGTCATTCAAACTTGGAAATTGGCACCAAATTGCAAAGAGAAGAAAATTGGAACAATTCTGTTAAAATTGTTTACTTGATCCAATCGAGCCATCCGCTGAAATAATGGAATTTAACTTCGACTTCAAAGGGATATTATTAAAAGATTACGAAACCTTTTATTTTATAAATTCATCAAATCTAACAGTTCTCTGTACTCTAACAGTACTCTGCTGTGTTAAACTCATTACATACTCTTTTAATTAATTGTAAATCAAATCGTTCAAGTAAGCTAATCTCTTGAGGTAATACCGCATCAGACGTCTCAATAACACAAAGTACACATCATGTCAAAATATTTTATGCATGAATATTTATGTAATGAAAATATTGGGTATAAAGATGTATTATTCGTTGCAGAGTGAAAAAGTTGATTCACTAGCCAAAAATGTCACATTATATGGTGGCTTATTTAGCGGCATATTTAAATGCATAATTCAGTTTTGCGATAACTCAAAATATATTATAATATATATATAAGTAAGCGTTTCTTGCCTTATAAAGCAAACGAGTTCATCAAAATATCTTTTCATTCTTATTGTAATGTAATTAGTAAAATAATTACTTTCGATTAGTGACGGATTTCTCCAAATGATAAACAATGAATCCTCATTTTATTCTCTAATGACGTTCAAAAATATAAACTCGAGTGTATTTAAATGCATATGTACTTACTTTACTTTTATACTTACATAGTTATTTAAAATGAATAATACAGCTAATGTGTATTCACCTAATACTTGGGTGCAAGTAATTTATCAGTACACTTTCACTTGCGAATGACAATAACAAAACAAAAATGTGCAATAAAGTACAAAAACCTCGTAAATATATAATTTAACACAAACGCGAGTTAACCCTTGCATTACTGTAAACACAATTTTCTAAATCAAACATTTTATACAACAGCCGTCCAAATATATTCTTCTCTTATTGCTTGTTACAAATCTCGTGAGCCAGATTTTGTAACTCTTTCAATGTAATTTTATTAAATCAAACCTTATTCTACGAGAAATTTGATGATAACAAAAGTTTAGTTAATAAAAAACAATCAACACAAGCATATGTATATAGAAATGTGTTCGTACTTACATATGTTGGAAAATATACGTGTGTATATTTACATAGAGTTTCTTATAAATATTGCACTAAATATTAATTTTATGTAAATTATAAAAATAATAGCTTTTTACACGCATACATGCATAAGAACAGGTTTTGACCTACTTTCCGTAAATTCTTTTAAATTAATAAATTATTGCAATTACTGAGGCACGGTTTGAATTTCGAAGAACTCATATTGCGAAACTGAGTATGCAATCAGCTGCTGCACTATTATATACATGTGTATGCAAGCATTTATGTACATGTACGAGGTAGTGTGTTTAAGTTCGTGGAATGATACACTGGAATGATACTCTTAGGTTCATCTCGTCACAATTGTAGGAGTTCTGACTGGACACTGCCTTATAGGTACTCATGTGGTGAGGTCAGAAATCTTGACGTACGCCAATTGTCAAAGTTGTATGGAGGAATCCACAATTGATATTAGCCACCTCAATAAATTTGTGACAGGGTCGAAGCGCTTTGTCGATTTACGAGAGTCTTGTTAATCCATATGTAGGAGTTGGTGGCATCACAAAGGACCGGTGTTCTTAGCTGTCTAAGTGGAATCCTTCGTGATCTCTCTCACGATAGTGTCGTATAACCTAATCTACCCTAACCTAACCTACATACGCAATTATCTTTTGTAATATATTTGCCTGCGTTTTTTGTTTTGTAAATTAAAATAACCTATTAAATAAATGAAATCAATTTGGGTTCCTTAAACTATCTTCATTAAATCTATTATTCAATTCCGCGAACTTAAAAATTCACCCTCGTATCTAATTTGACATTTGTTTTGCCATTTGATATCTGGCAGACTTATTGAAAGGGAGACGTTTACTTTTATACTATCGCAACATGTTGCAACAGAGTATTATAGTTTTATTCACCTAACAGTTTTTTGTAACACCTCAAACTAATTGAGATAGATATAGGGTTATTTATATGTACATGTTCAAAATGACGAGACGAGTTGAATTCCGAGTGACTGTCTGTCCGTCTGTCCGTGTAAGCGATAACTTGGGTAAAAATTAAGGTATCTCGATGAAACTTGGTACACGTATTCTTTGTCACTATAAGAAGGTTGGTAGTCCAAATGGGTGTAATCGGACTACTGTTAAGAGCACAAACCGTTTAACGTTATGCCGTTAAACGAAAACGTTGAAATGCTATAACTAAGGTCCCAACTACGATACAAAACTGGAATTTGGTACAGCGAATCACAGCATCTGAGTGTTGAAAGTTGTGGGAAAGTGGAAAAAAGTGGGAATGGCTCCGCCCTCTAATAGATTTCATGTACATATCTCACAAACCGCTAAAGCTACAGCCGTTAAGCTTGCTGAGGACAAGGCCTTTCAGTACCCCCACAAACAAAGTGCAAGTGTAAGTGTATAAGTGAAAACTGATGATGACCATGTCCATCTTGAAAACTACTAAAAGTGCAATAACTCACTAAATAAATTTGCCAGAGGCATTAAAATTCACAGCTAAGATTTTACTTGAGGGCTTCAAAGGAATCGGTGTAAAAATTGGATAATGGGAGTGGCACCACCCACCTTTAGGTGAAATCCCATATCCCATGAACGGCTTTAAAAATTTCAACTGAATTTGATACATAACATTATATTTGCATTCTTGTATTACAGTGTGAAAATGGGCGAAATCGGTTTACAACCATGCCTACTTCTCATATAACACATTTTTAAATTTCACTGACTCTTTCACTTTACAGTATATAAAACAATTACCAATTGCGATATGGAAGTAAAACTTTGCAGAAATAGTGCCGTCAAATTATGCTACTTTCCTATTTCCGGTACCAGTTTTTATCTTTCCTTTATCTTTATAAAGGATATACCATAGTTCAATGTCGCAACTATGTGAAATTTGTTAACGAATTAGTCCAGCTCACATGTACTACATGTAATCATTTTCGTTAATCTAGCAGAATCTATGCCAAATATATCGGTCAGTATGTAAGTTATATTCATAAAATTGCGTGGAAGGATGTGCTCTAGTGTACTTGAGTAATAAAAATAGTTAATGCAATCAGTTCAGACCTTCAACCAGCTCAAATATAAATGAAATAATGATTTGAGACTTTCCTGATTTGCGATAGTTTAATGAAATCAAGTGGCTCTGTTTTCTTAAACATAATGTGGTTTTGAGCTAAATATGAATGAAATCAGTATATACCATGGTCTAAGCAACTTATTCTACTATTATAATAATTTGCGGTTCTCTGGTTGACCACTTTGGTTGAGTTTATATCGCTTATATCATTTGAGTTAATTTGTTCGATTTTAACATAAATATCTCGGACACGAAGAAAAATATTGTAAAGAAATTACGTAAGTGTATGACCTGTAATATAAGATAACAAGATACGAAATATGATTGTAATCCATTCACGGTTTCGTCGAATAATAAATGTTGAATTATACTCAACATTTTTTAATATAAAAAATTTGCCATCACTTGAGAGCACATTGCGGGAGTGAAAAATATTCGGTTAAACCCGAACTTAGTTTTCCTTACTTGTTTTTAAGTTTTTTTAGCGGACTATATAAGTTCGCCAAATTGTATGAGTAAATGTGGGTGTTATTTCGTGAGCAGTTTAGAGCACGTATGATATGTATGTATGTATGCATATATGATGAGAAAAGCACAAAGTAAGAGACAAATGATATGATTTCTGAAATACTGAATTTCTGAATTAAAGTTGTAGATAAATGGTTCTACAATATGTGCAATTTTGCTTGCAAGATAGCACTACTTTTTAATATTCAAAAATTTTATATATTAAAATTTTTCCAATATGAAAAATATTGTACATTTAAGATAATTTAAGACATCAGGTAATTTCTTTCCTTAAGTTTTAACGATAGTGAGGAAAGATGGACACTTTTAAGCATCCATTCAAAAATTAATTCTAAGAAACAAATCAAGAAGTATATTTCAAATATTATTGAAAAGTTAACATGTTTCAGAAAATCATACTACAGATAATATGGGGTCTAACGGTCACCAGGACCCTTGTGTTTGTGAGATATTGGATTGTAATTACTATGAATTTTCACATCTCTATTTTTATTTCGCCCATATATTCTTTAAAAACTACTTAAATCTAATAAATTTCTTTAACAGATTTTATATTAGTCTCATAGGTTAATTAGGAAAACGAATATGTAAGAAAAAGTTTATGTGAAAAAATTTCCTTTCTTTATGGTAAAATAGAGGCTTTGGAACTTTGAATATATCTGATCAGATAATTACGCCTTTTTGTGGGTGATCAATTTTCAAAATTCTTAGTTCCTCGCTAGATCAAATTCCAACTAGCACGATGTTATGAAACTTAGACGAATCTGAAACATGGAGCAAAAGCCAGTAGAGTTATGAAATATTCTTATTATTATATAAATTTTACATTTTTGCTTTCAAACTAATGACATTAGATTAACAAAATTTTACCACAGGAAGGAAGCCGAGTTTGAATTCGAGACTAACTTCCTCTTATTTGCGAGTGGATACTATTGGAACTATAGCTTTATTCTGCTGTCTTTATTTTCCTTTTGTGTCTCTAAAGTCTCTTAAGTACGGCCAATATGCAAGCAAATAGCAATAACCGCAACTCTGCCAACAAAAATAACAACAACAGCCAAATCAAAAAATAAGCAAAGAAAAATAAAAAGCCACTGCAGCAACAACTGTAATAAAAAACTACATGCGACCGAGTATAAAGGAAAAGATCACAATAAACAACGTTATGGCAAAAACCAGTTTGGCTCCAACGCAATACATCCAACGCTTCTGCTGTTTGTGAGCGTCGTTCGCGTTCACTGTTTGAAGTTTAGTTTTGCTTTCGAAGCAACGCTACGGTGCGTATTGGGGCTTTTCCCTGATTTCTATCTTTTAGTTTATTTTGCCAAGTACGAGCTCAAACTATACGCCTTGCACTTATGAACACATACAAGCGAGCTTACATGCAGCCAAGTACAACATGCATAAATATGTGTAAGTACGAGCGTTGCGTTGAAGCTGGAGTTGAGCTTGTAATCCCCAAAATGTTGTTGCCTCAACGTCATTTCGCATGGTCGCACACACCCAAATGTGCATATCTATGTGTGAACATGCACAGCTTTTCGAGCTGGGACTGTACTTTTGTTGGTGTACTCGCTTTATTCACTGGGACCGAAGTGTGTTTTGTTTGGCTTTCTGCTTTCTTCTTCTTTTGGTTTTGACTCTTTGGCGTAGTCTTCACTTTTTCCCCACCTTTGCTTACGTTACACGTTCTATATTTTCAAGACATTTTGCCATTTGTTTTGCTTATTATTTCCGTTAAACGTTTTGATTTCTCGTACAACATCATTGGGCATATGAAAAAGCGTGCACGAAATATTGGTCGACGTAGTATTGGCGGGCAGTTTGCGGTCGCCGGTAAAACAAACGCTGCGCGTACGGCTTGGAACTGACCTTGTCACAATGACGCGCCTCGACGATCTTGAGGGTACTAAATACGCTTTTGTTGGCCAGAAGGTAAGGCATAAGAGAAAAGAGAAATCAGTAGCAATGAGGACGATTGCATTTTGTTATGAAATTCGCGCGCAGATAATGAAAATCACATAGATTTTAGCGAAAAGGGTGCGGTGAAATATTCGATTTTAATTACTAAACTTTTGCACGTATGTTTATGTATGTAACCATATAAGCGTATTTACCTGCAACCATAATCGTTTGAAGTGAGTGTATATACATAAAATCGCAACAAATACTATGCTTGACTATATCTGTATAATGCATATGTATATATATATATATATATATGTAAGTCCTTAGATATATACTTGTATTTAGTAGCACATTGTTGCATGTAAGGCTCGATCGAGAAACAAGTTCTTAAAAGCTTACACGGACACATGTTGTTGTTAAGCCAGTTTGTGCAAATACACATTTTTTATAGAACCAAACACACACGAATGCACATAATTTGTGCAATCAATTGCTAAGGCCATCTGCAGCAGCATATAATCTGCCACAATCTACACGTGCAATGAAATGTCAAGCAACAGATGCGCATTGCAATTAAGAAAATAAAATCAAATCAAATCAGAACATAAGAAATACTCTATATATACGTGCGAACAAATGGCCAGAGGCACATAAATAAATGCAAAAAAAAATGGAAATAAATAAAAATTGCAAGTGGAGCGTGCGGCACATCACGAAATCTTACTTTCTTGTAGACAATTACGTATACATAGATTATGTATAAACATTGGGGCACATATACATATATTGCGAGAATGCACTTTTTACCGCACATAACAGCATGTAGATGCAAGCATATATGCTTGTAAACGTACATATTTATTTCTTTTTATATTAACACATCATTGGAGAATCAAGTTCAATGCAGAACATTATAGAAATGAGATTTTTAGATACTATTTCATAAAAAATAACGATTCGAATCTGTCGCAATTTCTGTTGTTTTAGGATGAACGCAATGAAGAGAAAGTCAGTTAAAGTCATTTTGTGGGACCCGATATTGCCAAAGAATTTTATATACAAAATACTTCGACTCTCATGTTAGATAAGGTTATAAATTAGGTTTCTACGCTGACCACTGTGACGAAGATCTGTTGAGGAGACTAATTTAAATTCCAACTAATTCGCCCGAATCACCGAAAATATGACATCGAAGAAACTTCAACCAATTAAACAATATTTTCATATCCAATCAAGACGTCCGACCTTCCTTTTTTGATGTTCTTGTTCGAGCTATTAATGGATTTAAAGAAAACCCAGTAGCTCAAGATCAATTTGGAAAAAAATTATAATCTCTTTGGTTTAAGTAAATTTTGTTTCAAATAATCTGCAAAAAGTTTTTTTCTCATAAACCAAATAAATAAAACTTAATGTGAGGTGGAGATAATTGGCTTAAAAGTGTGTGTAAAAGCTAAATCCTTAAAGCTTTAAGTTGCCCTTAAACAGAAAAGTTATCGGGAATAAAATATTACTTCCGAGTAACTAATGCTGTTACCCACTTCGACTAAATAATATTAAAGATAAATAAAATTGTATCGGGCTTAACATGCAGCCTAATTAAGTGGACTCGGTCAATTCGCTTTAACCATTCAAGAAGAATAGCAAACGTAGAAGCTCTATCTATATCATATGAAGATATAAAGAAATACATATTCTTTTCTCAGTTATATAGAAGCTTAGATAGAAGCTAGTTAAATAGGAGCTCTATCTATGTCTTATGAAGAAATAAAGGTATTTTCCCATTATTAAACTTTACTTCTTTACACAGGAAAACCATTGTATGTATGTACTCGGCATTATTTTTTTTGTAAAATCTGACACTCACCTTTAATTTGATTTTTTTTTTAGACTCGCTGACGAAGTCCCCTTAAAAGTGATTCATCCAGCAATTGCACTGAGAAAAATAACAAATTCAGAACAAAAATTATTTTCTTCCGGTGTACGCTTTGAAGGCCATTATTTTGATTTGATTTTCCAGTTTTTTTATTGCAGTGCGTATTAAGTTTTCTTGTTTTTGCTTTGGCTACACAAAAACACATCGCAAACAGCTACTGTGCGTGCTAAAGTTGGCAGTTAATGCTAAAAATGGCGAAAAAATAACAGCGTTGAGGAAACAACAAAAGTTCAGCAAACTACTGCGTTGGCCCACTGCGTACCGCAATCCAGCACACAGCGCACAGCACATAGCATCCGACCAAACTTGCGGCTCACGCCTTCGTGCGCCAGGTCGAAAGTGGGTATCTCGCGGTTGGATGAAGGCAGATGCGGTGGCGATTGGCAGCAGCCGACGCTTGGCGTACCAATTCTGTTTTACGATCAAAACAACAATTAAGAGCAAAGAAGGATGCAGCAGCAAACAAACAACTAACAAAATATCATAAACAACCGCACACATACATACAAATGCTCACACAAGTATGGGCGACGGGTGAAATGCGATTCACTTCATTGCAACTTTAAGAAACGGGTAAACAACTTTAAAGGACGTACGCGCGCTGGGCGCGTAAAGTGGCTGGGCTGTGTTGGTTGTGTCGCAGCGTTGAGGCGGTGACGAAGGCGAGGCCAACTGTGAGTGACTGCGGCCTTTACGCACGTCAAATGTTGACCGTTGGACTGGACCGAACGTCGTCAGCGACGCTGGACGTGTTGAGGGGCTGACTGGTTTTGTGGGTTGCTCGTTGAGTTGGCGGTTGCGGCGATTGTTGTCAGGTTAGTTTGTATTTGGTTTGTGGCAACTTATTCAACATTTTCGTGTTTTATTTTCAACTCTTTGATTTTAGGACTTATTTATTTCGCCAACAAGTTGTGTAGTTGCACAGTCGCTTTTATTTTCAATTTTTCGCATTCGTTGTAGTTCTGTTATTTGCTTTTATTAGTTACTTCGCCGTTGTGATTGCACTTCTATCCTACGGTGTCGGTGTCTGCGTTAGCGTTGCCGTCAATCATATTGGCTGTTATTGTTTCTTGCCAACAAAAGAACACCACACAAACGGCCCACATCTGTTTTCTGTGTTACTGCCTTCATAAGTGCTCCTTCGCGTCGGTTTTTATATCGCAATCGTCGTTGCTGTTTGGTTCCATTTATTCACCGTTGCTATGTAGTCATCTTTGTTGTCACAGTTTGTTGGCGCGCCTACGCCTCGATGGCGGCTCTGGTGCAGCATTAAGCGCGCGTCCACATCTAGCCGAGTGGTCTTTTTTGATTCTCGGTCTTATACCCTGTACATGGTCGTAAAAGTGGCCTCTTGCTTAAGGCAAGCAAGTCACCATATGGATGCTTACGCGCAGTCTGTACTTTAGCCACGGCGTGTGCTGAGCTCGTGCCAATGTGCGAAACTACACACGAGCACTTACATATGTTCATGCGATAGCTCAAGCGTTCGTAAGTCTGTTCGCGCGCGCAACGATCTTGTGACCAACCGAGCTCTTGTTGACCAGCAGACTGCATCGGCAAAGCAAAAACTCGGCCCACCAATAACAAGAAACCACTTCTTTTTATCAACGTCAGGACTACTGGAGCAGAAAGCTTTGCCACTTTTGCTTGGCACTTTGTAATAGGAACGCGCGTGAAGTCAAATCAATAAAAGTGGCAGTCAAATACTATTTTAAATTAGCCATTAGTTTTCTAAATGTTGTTTACTTATAATTTGTGGAATTGTACAACTTGTATATGATTCTTCGAGCGTTTGTACTTGTTTAGCCCTTTGCATCTGTTATCATCCTTTTTTCCAACTTTCTTCGAATTGACCGTATTGTTTTGCACTTGTTCAAGTACGAAATTATCTGAGAGTGAATATGGCGACCAAACCAAATGAACATCCTCATCGCCATAAGTTAACTAATATGACCCTTCACACCAGCAGCCCATAATAAGAACCCTGCAGGAAACCGAATCAACATTCGGTTGTAGTATGTAATCTTACAATAAAATCGTCAAAACTAGAACGATGCACACTTTTTAATAGCCCAGACCAAGTACCCAGTAAATTAGTACGATTTTATATGAAATTTACTAAAATTTTACCACTTTGGGATTTTTCTGCAAATCAATTATCTATAGAGCTCAGGTTTAGTACATATTTGGGAATTTTGAGTCGCTGATAACACTTTCGTTATGAATTTTTCCACTTTTAGTGTCCTGGCAACATCGATAGTTACACCCTTTAGTGGATCAAAAAAACACGCACATTAAAAATGCTTTCCTAGAAAACAACGAATAAATGAAAAATTTCTAGTACTATAGTCTGCCGTTATTTTAGTACTCCTCTAACGAAAAATTTTAGAAACTCTTAAAGTTTTTTATATCACATTTTACTAAAATGGTAGAAATTTTAAGAAAATTTTGATTTATAGACGGAAAATATACACCGAAAATGTTTATATTAAATGAAATATACTGTAGAAACAGTCTCAGTAGACGTCGTAGTCCCTTAATTTTGATTTATAGACGGAAAATATACACCGAAAATGTTTATATTAAATGAAATATACTGTAGAAACAGTCTCAGTAGACGTCGTAGTCCCTTAAGATTGATAAGATCATGGAACATATTCAGCTTTTATAAAAACGATTTTTTTATATGAACTATGGAATTTTCATCCTCTCACAACATATTTTATATAATATTTTCTTATTTGAAAATATCTCTTATCGTTCTTTGTATGTTGTCCTATGCCTAGATTTGGCTTATCAAAGAAATATTTTTCCATACATTTTAATACAACATATATGTCATATGAGTCTTCCTTCAGGGTTCGCATGATCCTGTGTATATTTTTAAATTTTATTGTGATGCCCAGTAGTCCACATTGGTAGGCCGTGGTATGATCTGTTGTTTAAGGGCATGCCGCTTGCCACGTACAATGTGCTACTGTGTAATCATTATGATTATCTTTCGCTTCACATTTGAGTAACGAGATTCTTCATCTTCAACGAAGAAAAACAGCACAACAAATGAAGATTTCGTATTCAGCGCTAACACATGCATACACTTTTTTTAAATTTCTTGTAGTTAAAACAGAAAAACCAAAAATATGAAAAATACTACAGAAAATACCCTACTTTGTAAAAGCTAATGTTGGGTGCATTGGCGCACTGCAGCACTCGACTTACGTTCCGACACTTGACTTCTGTGCAACGCAGCATCTTGTATCTGTGTATTTATTCAGAAAGAGGTGCGCGAAAATTAACAATAGCTTCGACAAGTCATTCGCCATTGGTTTTATTTTTTGCCAAGCCAAAACTTACAGTAACACCATTTGAAGTTGAGTGCAAAGAAATTTGTAGATTAGATATTAGGTATTGGTATTATATTATACCCTTTTACAGGCAACTGTGTTATCGAAGGAATATTGGTTTAAGGGAAAGAGATAAATGGAAAGGTTTGTGTATATGTGCTGAAATTACATCTTTTTATACCTCTATGGTAAGTTACGGGTAAGGAACTAAGACAACATAACACATTTAAGTATGTAGTTATCGATTTTAGAATATTTTTTAAGTTGTATTATTCCAGATTCAAAATTAGATTAATAAAATAAACCATTGATCCTGGCGTTGATTGAAGAGCACACGAAATATAGACATCTTAGCATATACATACATATTCGTAGATAATCGATGTCAACATTCGTTGTAGGTTCCCACGTTTATATAATTGAGTCTGCATAACTGGAAAAACAACTTTCGTTCAGAAGGTTCTTGAGTTCTTCTATACGAAAGGCTAGTGTCGACAAATTCCCCAAACGATAGGCTTTTTACGAATTTAATGAAGACATTGATTTGGAACATGATGTCTGAAATTGTCAATACAGAAGCTGTTGGTGCCAGCAATAATGAAATAAAGCCTCTTTTGCTTCGGAAAGACCAATCAGAGAACGATTTAATGCGACCTGATATTTCAAATTAACCACAGTCCTCGTTGTGAGTGCGAGGAGTGTGGGTGTGAGAGAGAAAAGTAACAAATACCAAAATTTTTATAGAAATATTTGTTGTAATTTTCTTATCGTTAATATTTCTTCTCCAATGAACTAAGTAAAATAAACTTTATTTTCGAAAAGTTAGAAAACACAACGCCTAACACTCTAAATAAGAAAAGTGGAAAAAAACTTAATTAGGTAAACTAATCGAATAAATGGAAATTACTTTTATAATTTAATACAACAATAAGTAGAAACAGATATAGACATGTAGGTACTAATTTGACTTGGTCCGCATTAAGCTCACCAAAGCAGCCACTCATCTCATCGATAACAAAACCATAAGAAGAGCTCGCAACCACTAAAAACCAACATTATTCTAATTTTCTCCAACTCCTAAGATATTTTGTCCCAATGTGCAGTAGTTGCCCATTGACATATCTACATATATAAGAGCGGGTCGCAAAATACAAGTGTGACTACTGTTTTTTCCAACGCTGCCTGATTGTTTTTGTGGCCATTTAAACGTACTTTAGTGTAATTGCGTTTACGCGACGCTTCTGCTCCATTGTTGCTTGCCATTGTTGATGACAGTGGTCGTGGCACTAACAGCGGTTACGAATGCTGCTGGTAGTAGCAATTCCATTTTTACTACTACTGCGACTGACCTATAATTACCTGAGGCTTCTGTAAAAAAACAATCATGAGAATTGCACAACTGTACAAACACACACATACACACAATATTTGCATGTTTATGTGTGTGCGCGTGTGGTATATTTTCTCGCTTCCTTCACGCACTCATCCTCTGCGTAAAAGTAACCTCCTTCGCCGCCAACAACAACAACAGCCACTACACCATCGCAAGTGAGCACTAGCTATGGGCCAAGTCAACTCTTTGAAGCCACACTTGTAAGATGGTCTTTAGCTTCTTCATTTGGGTGCTGTGGCTAACTGATTTTCGAGAGCATTTAAGCGCAACACGCAAACTTTGCAATCACGCGTTTGTACACAAATATTATATATACATACATGTTTCTACACTTAATTCTAACAAGCCACGCACAAATTTTCTTCCACTCCAACAAAAAAGAGAAATAAATACACATGGAGTAGTGTAAAAATATACTTTTTGCACAAAGTATGTATAATAATTGCATGGGCTGTAGCTCATTAGTCAAGGGCGGATATAATGCTTGGCTATAAATTAAGCCTGAAACAAATTTGATTTATACTTTCAATCACTCATTGCATTAGTCAACAACAAATTACGCTTATGTATATAAGTACTGATGTTTTTTATACGTTGGAAATCTTTTCAGCTATTGTAGTTCTCTACTATGCCTTTGCGGTTTACTTAATTCTCAACTAAATAGATTTCTTCCAAATGCAAAAAAGGCGTTGAATTCATTTGCTTAATCAACAACTCAAGAGCAGTTCAGTAGCTGTAAGCATTTCTACGGGCAATTGAAAATTATTCAAATCATATGGAAGAAATTTCATTTTAGGCTTTGAATAGCTAATCATTTCAATTTCTTTTTTGACCCTTCGATGAAATCTACCGTCAGGTTTGATCTCAGCGTAATGTCCCACAATTAAAAGGTCATTTTGTTTTTTGAAATATGTAATATGTGCCATACACGGCTACATAATATGTGTATACAGATTCAGAAGAGATTATAATGAAATTTAATATTACTCTTGATCCTAACGATGAAAAATTTGAGCGTAACTTTGTTACTAACTCTCAATTAATTCATGCTAGTATTCCTATTCGTTATTGGATGTTTGGTGGGTAATTAGCAAGCAGCAGCTTTCAACAGTTACAGATAGAATAGACAGAAATAGATATCCAGGGAGATATAAGCACACACGAAACCATATGGGGAAAGAGAACATAGGCGTGCCCGCGGATTTTGGAAAAATGGAAAAAAGAGAATTATCGTTTGGTGCTTCGGTTGTTGTTTTTCGAAGGAAAACCACGAAATGAAATCGAAAAGCGTTTGGATGATCTATACGGCGACGCTTCTTCTTTTATGGCGACCGTCGAAAATTGGTTGAAAGAGTTTCACCGTGTTCGCACGTCGGTTTTTGTTAAGAAACGAACAGATGCTCAGAAAACGGTTAGCACGGAAAATTTGGTGAGAGATCTTAATAAAAAGTATATTTCGTTGTTATTTTGCCATCGGTTTCACGCGTATGTTTTAAATATTAAATATTTCAAATAATATGGAGGTAATCTTACTTTATGTTTTCTATTTTTATTCAATTTCGACCGAAAAGTTTTAAGAATCTTCCATTAAATTATCAAAATGTATTGAATATCTTGTTTGAAAATACAAATTTGGCATTTTTATTTTTATTTTTATTTATTGAAAGAATTAATGACTAAAGATAACGACATAAAAAGAGTACTACAAGAAAACGTTCACAAAACGTGTTTGTTCAAGTTGCTTATCAAACATACCCTACGGGATTTTATATTTCTCACCTTAAAATTTCTATCTAACTTTAGATTTTCCGACTAGACAGGTGCACTAAGGGCACTGCTATCAGTTCATTTAATTATTTGTCTTCGTAAGAAAATGTAATTACTGTTCTTAAATAGCCGTTATAATTTCAATTGACCAGCATAACGATTTTTCGGTAACATTTTCCCAAGCTCAGCAGCGAAATGCACACGAACACTCAACCACTTTGGAAAAATATGTAAATTAGTCTGCATAAAATTTATGTTAAAGAATTAAAATCAGCTTCTATGCGTATATATCTTGATACACACAAACTATTCTCGCGATAAGTGCAAAGTGCATAAAATTTATGCGTTTCACAGTTCCACACTGACCACAAATGTCCGCCGGGGGAAACAATGTGCATCGGGAAACACTTGTTGCATCGGATCAGTTTATATTGCGACCTATATTTGCATATAATTAGCATTTATAATAAGTTAACCATCAAGTTGTGGAGGGTCATACGTACATACATAACCATATCCATACAATGAACATAAATGTTGCAACAAACAAATAAGCACACACATGCCCAAACATGCACAAACATTTACACACATCTTCATCAGGTTATACCTTATGACCACTTAGACCGTTAAATGCTCACTTTGTGGCAATTGTGGCTATTCGGGGAATAATGGTTACTACCTGTCTACCTCCACATTTTACTACAATTATATACATATAGACATATATACGAGTAAACGCATGCAAATAAATATATGTACATATGTAGGTATATATGTATGTAGAATAGAGTCTATTGGCGTTAAGTGTTTTAAGAACCGTACTGAAATAAACATTAAGCAGAAAATGCAGTCATAAACAACGTTGTAGCGTGGAATCTGCTTTTTCGGTTGTCTACCTCACCTACATATATATGTTGGTATGGATGTTCATAGATATGGTAACTGCGCTCATCAAATGAGGTTTGGAGCAGTACTTCGTTGTTTATGAAGATTTAATTATATTTGGACACATATATATATATATATATACCATGAATATCTGCAAGTGCGTTCATGAAACTCTGGATAAACCACTTAAGCAAAGTTAAGGTAATGTAACGTTTGACCATTATCATAAGAACGAAAGATAAACACGAAAATTTTGAGAACCTTTTCTTAGCCAAACAGATCGCACTTAGTTTGGAACTATATTTGCTATAAGCGTGTTTGATTATTGCTTTGACTATTTCTGCTTAAAGATATTGCTGCACAAATAATTACTCTACTAAGCTAGTTTATCGTCGTATAATATCGCAGAGCTTCAAAGCTCTAATAAGCTAAAATTTATTTGAATCTTTATACTCGAATGTAACTGAAAGCCAAGCCGGGGATGTACCCCTTCAGTCTCGAATTTTTTTGATAACTTTGCCACAGCTTTTCCGTTTAGCTGCTACTGAGGTTAATAAAAACACGAAATATGGATTATTTTTAACCCGGGATTCCAAAATATTATATCACTTGGTCATGTACCTATATGTATGTATTCATAATATTTTTGCTCCTCTATAGGCATACGATTATATCTTATATTAGATATAGGATGGGTTTATGGGGGCCTAACATTTAGTTTACAAGTTTTATGCAATTTATTTGTATTATTAATTTTAAATTATTAACTTTTCCCAGCATAGCCGCCTGTTTGCTAACTGTTCACTCGTAGCTGGGTTATCAGGATAGTTCATTGACTTGGCGTATCCCTATAAAATGCAGTCTAACGGAATCAAATCACATTGGTTTGACAATTATTCCTTTGAGTAGTTTTATATTTCTAAAAAATGCCATATGTATATGTGAAAAAGTATTACAAAAGAAGTTTTTAAGAATGGCGTAATAGATTTTGAAAAGATATGGAGTAAATTTAAGAAAATATTGATAGGCTCAATCGAAGTTACGTGATCTTATCTGTTCGACCATAAAATTTTATAATTCAATACAAAATTTTGCGGAGCTGTTCACAGCATGGTTTTGTCTGAGTTCATAAAATATAAAATATAAAACACACAAAATATAAAAAGTTAAAATATCTCTAAATGTGAATATCGGACAATGTTTGAGATATCTATATTGAATTAGGTGGTAAAATGTCGGTGAGTAAAATCCATGCGTATTTTCCTCTAGCTTCTATTTACTGAATGTAATGACTTCCGACTTTCTGGTATCCCTAAGGAGTAGGTCAAAATGTGAAATATCTTAAACGAGATGAAAATATTACAGTTAGCGTATTGTGATTTGCATTGTGAGAGCATTTAATTTTTGACTTACCCTTCCTTACTTATTTTTTATTGTGTTTGTATTTTTAGTTTAAGCCTAAAGCTGCATAAAGAGTAGTGAGGCAAAATTTTCTATTCCAATGAAGCAAATCATTCAATTTTCTTATTTGTCAAACCCATATTTGATAAGGAAAATTAAACGCTTCAGAGCAAATCAAGTTAAGAAGGCATTTATTTTATTACATTCGATTATCTTACAAATAAAAATATGCGTGCAGTGCTTACATATGTATACATAAATATGTTTTTTTTTAATTAATTACAGTCATGAATTGTTGTTGTTACAATAAATAGCAAATAGTGTTTAAATATTTTAACAATATAACAGCAAGACGGTGGTCAGCGTCAAGCGGCGTTCAACTCACAATTTGTGGTAAGTGGTGTGTAATGTATGACAATTGATGTGTATATGCCATTATTTGTAAATATGTATGTATACATTTTGTGAATAGGTATGTATGTATGCACTGGTATGTTGCATAAAGTTGTGAAACGTGTCTCAACTGTTTCCCATCGGATTTTCGCAGACAGCTGGCGTCGCGGCTTCTACGTAGGTTGCACGATAATTTGGCACAGATGTAGGCAACGGACCGCTCTATTAACCGCAATTTTCGGATACGACACGATCGCGTAGCACAATTCGACTAACTATTCCATGGTGCACCATTCTCGCGATTAGGATTGCAAAAGCGTTGCATTATTATTGCTGTTGTATGTATGTACATTTATATGATTATATGTGCCTGTACTTGATTATATAAATACTATATGTATGTAGTTTAACGTTTTCCTCGCATGCAAGTAAGTCACACGAACTCAGGTGCCTTAGCCGGAGAGACAGGTGAACCTTGTGCTGTTCGGAAATATGTTCTAGTTGAAAGGGAATGGTAGTTGATGGCTTCGCCAGATGATCATGCTTCTTGACTCGAGGGTTGAAATCACATCCAAGTGTATGTGCTGGTAATATGTATTTATATGATTGTTGTAATTATATATTCAGATATTTTCGTAGATGTGCGTGACGCGGACCCCTGAGTTGGTTTTTGTGTTTCGCATGGAATATTGCATATAACCGCAACGGTACCGCAAATGGCAACTACAACAAGTCGTTACGATACGCACGGTTGCATGTTCGTGCGTCAATATTTACTGTTGGCTTAATTTTGTATTTTAGAGTATATATGTTAGATAGGTTACGGAAGAAGAAAGAAACATTACCAAAATATCACTTGAGATATTGCAAAATCCCTAAACATTTGGTTTGAATTTGTATAGATTCATGTGATTAATGAATATTTCGACCTAAAAAATATTTAATAAAATATAAAACCATTAAAATATATCATCTTATCATTTAAAAGTTCGATAATTTTAAGCAAAATTAAGCAAAAAATCAAATAGTTTCCGAATATTTATTTAGCCAACTAGCCTAGTACTTAGCCAACAAATGAAAAACCAAAATTTTGTAAAAATCGCGATTGATTTTTCGAACTACTCTCATTTTAGCTCGTTTTTTTAAACCGTCTGAAAAATACGTTTTTTGGAGCTCTGCAAAGTAGGTCCAGGTAATGGATCTAAATCCCAACCACCCATCCCACCCAGAAAACGGTGCTCAACACCCTTCGGCCGATAGAATTGTCTTCGGCTTGTTGTCAGGAGTGAGAAAAGGCGAAACCCATCGTACCAAATCATCCCATTTGGCTGAAATCTTGACAACCGCCGTCTTCGAGGACTGCACCATACACATACACATCTATGCGCATATGTATGTATTCCGCTCACGTCAAAGCAGTTAGCTCACGTAAAGTTAGCAATCATTAGCTGAAATGAGCTGTGAGATGCGTGAGGTCACCACGCAGTTCGCTTGAACACATATTGCATTCTCTCAATAGCATTGTGACGATTGCCAAATGCACATAATTCTATAACCGCATCGGTGACTTGCCTCCACCACAATTACGTATGTACATACCTACACACATACAAAGGAGGCTGTACAACCGCATTCACAACCACTAGGGTGACCGCAATGGGAGCACACATGTGCACCTTGAACTTTGCCACAATTGGTTTCTTGCATATATTTACTGAATTGCTTTTGTTGTTGTTATTGCAATTTCTGCTGCACGATTCACTGATTACGTGCGATTATCATTTGATTTCTCTGTGTGTGCTTCATTTTGTTTTTTCTTCAGCTGTTGTTGCTGTACTTTTATTACAATGATTTTCAGCAAAATATTCCCACAATTTGCAGTTATGCGCCCTTGGAAAATTATATTAAAATAATGATCAGCCGTTGAGCTGCAAGTATTATTATCATTATACTCATTTTCATTTTCATCATCTACATTGTCAGCCTTTGTCCCCCAGTGGGGTTTCTGACTTGGCTTGGCTGATTGCCGCGTTCTTATGGAACGTGGCCTAGAAGTCGCTGACTCTTGTGGCAAATATCATTCACGCTCACAGTCACTCTCTGCGCTGCCAATTGCTATTGCTGAAGGAACTACTTGCCGTTCGTAAGATAATGTAATTTAACGTCTCTGAAAATTTCTTCAGCTATACCGATGGTAGGCAATGGAAATTCCTAGTAAATTGTGATGACGTGAATTCGTGATAAATTTCAAATTGCATTTGGACAATTTATTGCAATTCTGTAAGCTGTTGTTCCTTACTGACTGAAGGTACGCACATAACTATAAACCTAATTTCATAAGGTAAGCTATAAACTATAAACTATAAACCATATATACGTATAAATATTTAAAAATGAATACATATTCGAACCGATTTTATTAAATATTTCAATAATTTATTTATGGAAACCAGGCTATTGCTGTTAAGTTAAAACCTGATCAAAATTGTATTTATATACCGAATAAGGTTTAAGGTGCTTTGAGATATTGAAGACATCATCTATTTAGCACAAAAAAAACTTTCGTTGTTTTACTGAAAATGATAATTTTTTTGTGCTGTAAAAATATAATCTCTTAGATGGAGATATGGAGATATTCACTTGATTTTCGATTAGAGTAAGGTCCACAGATGAGCTTCCTATGTCAATAGCTCCATTATTTTCTGGTCAAGATACTTAATCAAAATATTTTTAGAAAATATTCAAGCATAACTGTATTACCCTTTTTTCTCCATGCAAGCAACTGATATTTTTTTCAAGTTGACATCCTATGAGTTGCCAATTGCTAGATTTTGGTCAGAAATATGCCACCTTATGTTTGTTCAAAACATACATATGCATGCCTATTTAGTACAATTTATATTCTCGGACACAATTTTATCTAGATTTTTTCAGATTTTCAGCGTTTTTGTTAAAAAATACAGAATTGTCAGCGAAACTGCATATGTTCAAACTTATATCTGAACCAATTTTCCAAAAAATTGTACAAGTCAGAGGCTTTCTAGTTTCGATTAGTTCGATTTTAGTGAAGAAATTTTACTTCTGGATTGTATTTTTCTGAATAGTTTGATATTTCATTGCAGTATATTTTTCTTAAACTAAAATACCTACTTAAAACTATACTTAATACTAAAAACCAAAGTAGTTACATACTTACATACGTAGTATGTATATGTAATAACCTGAATGTCTTCCTTAATGTTCAAACTGCGCATTAAGATATGCATTACAATATACAGATATATGCATGTATATAAATCAGTTAGAAGTTTTCGTGCATTATTCGCACATGAACATACATATGTGTGTACATATGGATGTAAGTAAGTAAGTGATGGTGGTTGACATGAATTAAAATGTAATCATTGGTACATACTTACATAATATACACACGTATACAAATAATAATCCCTGTAAATGTGTGTGTGTATGTAATATTTGAGATCCATAAAACTTTATCACTGTTGACATTTATGTGCGTATATGAAGAATGGCGCAATTAAAAAACTACATAATAATGAATAAAATGTACTTTTTTAAATTAACATCGATTTTTTATATATATTTTTTTAAAGTGTTGCTTGATTCGTTTTGTTCTCCAAATATCAAAGTTGCACACTTGCAGTTTTTGCAAACATATCCCGTAACCCTCGCGATCAGCATTAAGGATGACAATGTTGTGGAAAAATGACGAAAGTAAACCGAACATAATTCGCGTTCGTAAATGAAATGGCCTATAAATTTTGTTAGCGACGCATACAAACATATGATCACACATACAAATACATATTCTTTAATTTATTTATTTTCATTTTATAGCTTTATTTGTTCCAGCAAATTGCGATGAGCGTATGAAGGGTATAGCGATAGGCGTGGCAGATGGTTAAGATGAACTAATTCATTTGGAAATATGAAACGCCCATTAGAGACGCTAAAATCATCAATTTTACTACATGTCTTGTAGTAAATACTCACACATACATATCCACCTATGATTGTAAATATATTCTATACATATGTACTAATCTCTTTTAAAAAGTTTATTACACTTTCTATTTACTTCAAATTGATTTATTATTATAGCAGCCTGTTTCTTAGTGCCCGATGTATTGTAAATTTTGGCAATAATATCTAACCTAACGGTAAAAGTTCTGAAAACAATACTTAAAACTTGTGTGAATTTCTGTTGATTTATGGTCTTTTACCATAAAATGTAATCTTTCTACCGCATTGTCAGACATATCAATAAATTGAAGTTTGTAAAGCTCTCTAATTCTTGCCGTTATATTACGATGACTCTCAACCTCTAATCCAGCACATTAATTTCACTCCAGATGTATCTTATGATGAGTAGCTGACATTTTAAGAAACTTCAAAATGCTGCAAATTTAGGACTTCAGTTTGTGGAATCGTATATTCTTAAATCAATTCTAAATGCTTGATTGATGTATGATATAAGCTAACAAAGCAAATCCAAATTCAATTATGTTCCCTATTTCGATTCAATCAAGTCTTCACGAAACAGAATCAACTGGTTTTCACATCAAGCCTTGAACTCAAACTTTGAATTTCGATTCGGTTAGAAATTTTAAGCATATAATTCCTAAACCCCTTAGCAGCTAAACAATTAATTTCCAAAAATGAAAACGATTTAGCGGTATCGAAATCAACGACAATAAATTGTTTCGATTCCGATAATCATGATCGAATTGAAATTTAGAACACGTCTGAGTCATATAGTTTTTTAATTTCCGATTTAATTTGGTTTAGATGGCCAATTTGAACTTGACATCATTGCTTAATTTCGAGGACTGTCGAAAATGAATTTAAATGCTGAATAATTTATACAAGATAGCGTAGTGGCAATTTTCCTTCACTTGCTTAAGGTTCTTCAAAGTTATGAATGCCGAAATCTCGTTTTGATAACACTATGGCATTCGCTTTTGAAATTAATTTTTCACTTTCATTGGGCAGTTTTGGCAGCACTTAAAGTCACCAGTTGCCCATAGAAGGCTTTCAAGTAAAGCTTTAAAAGTTAAGCAATGTAAGTTTGCATTTAACCGTTAATTGAGCAAAGCTAACGAAACCATAGAAATTAAATTAGCTGCAGATGACGCAATACAACTCACAAGCACTTGCTGTCGGTACACATTCAATAATTGCACTTAGCAACCGAATGCAATGTGGTATATTTAAACCTAATGTAGACTAATATTATGTGTGGAAATATGTAAATGTGCGTTTGTACATACCTCCTTACCCTGCAAGAAAAAAGAATTGGAACAAATCCGTGCAGATTACTATTGTGAAGGTGTAAGTTAAGTTGGAGTCGACTGATGGTGATGAAAAAATAAATAAAAAATTTATAATAATTTAACAAAGTGATAAAACACTAAGCAAAAACCAAGTGGAAATAACTGAGTAGGTTTAATACTCCTAATGGTATTTAATTTCCAAACAGTTTGTTTCTTATTTTCATCTGATTATTCCTCAGTCTTTTGTTATATAATTGCTTGTTGAGTATCATATATTTGATTAATCAACAAATCTGTTTGATCAAAACAAAAATTACTTGAAAGCTTAATGAGTGAAACTATTTAAAAAACAAAACCTAGAGGGAAGCGTACCTGTTGCATTAAGGGATTTATAAAAATATTTTAATGCAGTCTATTAATTATATTTAATTGTGTTATATTCACGACAACGGATAAAATCATATTTTAATTGGTTTGATTGTTGTCACAGATAGGTCAGCTATTTTGAACTTAAACTAGTATTTAAATTCGATATCGGAAGCGAATTCTAAAAATTTTCCACCTACGTTGCTTTCGTTAAACTATCTGTAAAGCATCGCTATATGAAATTCGTTAGAAGGTTATATCAAAAAGAACATGTACTCATGAGCTAAACGTGCTTAGTGCACTGTAGTCGCATCAGTTCATTTCCCTACAGGGTTTGAACGCATGCACGAGAGTGTATACAAATAGCTTGTGTGCAAAGTAAACTTCCCAAGGCCATTATAATATATAAATTGGCAAATATGTAAAAATCATTGTGTTATATTGTTTTGGTAAGAGAAATGCATAAACTAGATGAAATTTAATTAACTAAAATCAAAGTAAGAAGTAATATTGTTAATCAAGCCAATTGACGTTGGTTGTTGGTACAGCGACATTGATAAACATTATTGCAATGCAAAGGGCTTTTATGAAAAATGCAAGATATAAATAAAACTATCACAGGTATATTGAGTAAATTAATAACTGCACAAACATACAGCGGCTATTTGCGATCGCATTTAATATTTTCAATACGAACACGTACATATGCATACAGAAGCGTCAATGCGAGTATTAATTTGAATAAACAAAAAATTGCCAGAAATTCTAATTGGCATTGATGTTCATTTTAGGTTAATAAGTATGCATTTTTGCTATTTTCTCTTTACTACATAAATTTATAATGTACTTGTATCGAGAATTGTTCGCTTGGCAACGCATACAATCTATGAATAAGTGATAAAAGAAATGCAACTTATAATATGAAAACGAGGAATAATATAATTGATAAATGTCCAAAATGATTTTGACCCTAAAATGAAGTTGATCGAGATAGCCGACACTATAAGAGATATCAAAAGAGTGTTTTGGAAATTTCGTTCGTGAATATTTTGGTATGCGTAAGGTCTGTACAAAGTGGATGCAGAGCGAGCATGAATTGAACTTCGAATTGCTTCCACAACCACAGTATTCTCCTCTTCTAGACTCCAGCGATTTTTTCAGATTATAGAATTTCTAGAAAATGTTCGTTGGAATGTAATTTAGTGACAATGAGGAAATAACTGCCGAAACAGAAACCTATTTGGAAACAACAATTTCAAGTGTGTTTTATCGTTACCTTTTTATCTTACATGTTTTCCTCTGCTTTATCAATAGTTAGTTAATGCAGTTTATTTCTTTAAATTCTAAATATAATCGATCCTACTTTGCTGATTAGAAAAAAAAATTAATTTTTTGACAATGAATAAATACGGATGAAACAATGAATAATACGGATTTTGAAAATCAAATATATATGCATGCATATAGTACATAGTATGTACGAATATGTAATCCGTTGGACATATTTCTCATGTATAATTCAGTTGGATTAATGAAGTCATGATAAGAGAGAGAGTCCAGAACGTCTCAACCAATTGTTTTCTATCAAAGGTTGAATTAATTTTTCTCTGGAAATTAAAAGGCAGAAAATGTGCATTAACAAACAATTTAAGAAAAATCCAACTTTCTGTTTAATTTTGCATTTATTTTATTTGAAATGTCAGTTTAAATTTTTTATAAATTTTTTCTGTAAAAAAAAAAGGAGAAATTGAATTCAATTTGATATTCCTATGTAAATATCTATTCCTCATAAATTTTGTTTCCTATATATACACATGTACATATAGTATGTGCATACATACTTATAGTAAATATATTTGTATTTATTGAAAAAATATGAAATTCTAAATTTATGTTTAATGGCAAAAAACGCTAAATTTCAAGGTAACTGAAGTTTTTTTCTATTTAACCGCTCGACATTTGTGCAGTCATTCAATGTGTCAAAAGCACAACGACATCACATAAATATACGAGTGTTTAAAGATATAAGCAATAATTTAAAATTTTCTTTATACGAAGCTTGTAGTTCCCTTTATACAATCAATAGAATTGTCGACCGATATATCTATAAATTTACTTTAGAAACTGTATGACGAAAATTAAAGGGAAATGTCGTGCTTTTTGCCACGTATTAGATGCTCGAAGCATACTTCTAACCGATCTGCAATTCGGATCAAAAGGATTCAAACATTAATAAGTTAAATAACGCGAAATTATTTCGTTCAGAGATATAACCGAAAAATAAATGTTGTATGTATTTTGTACTGTACTGTATACTAAGAAGATATATTGCTTTGGTTCAGCTTTTTTGAAATTGATCGGAATTAGTCTATAGCTGCCACAAACTGTTCTGACTATTGCAGAAATACTGTTCAGAAATACTGTTCTGAAATAGTTAGAAATAAATATCAACGATATGAGAATTTCATAAAACGATTGAGTATTTCTTGAAATGCCAGATTTTCTTTGAAACCTTATATTTCGATGTTTAAGTCTAACTTCGAAATAAGGAAAAACTTTATTTCACCAAGGACTCGATCTCTCGGATAAATCTATTTGATGCAATACCCAGCAGAGTATTGCATAATTAAAAAAATTTAAGGAAATTTACAATTTTTTTTTTAATTTTGAATTCATACAGCAGACAGAGCTTTTGAATGTTCAGATCATATTCTCGCAAACATGTATTTCTTGCTAAGAGTAATGAACCTTCGAACCTGCTCAGAACCGTTGCGCCCTTAGAAAGAACTCCAAATAATCATGAAGCGTTTTTACTTGACCGAAACAAATGAACGAACAAAGATTAAAAAGTCAAACAATTACGTTTTGTTTGCATTTGTAAAATGTGCGCAAACATACATACGCCTGCTTACAGACCGTACATACACATGTACATACACGTACGTTAGAGTGAAAAGCAATAAGCTAAACGAAAGAATCCCTAAAACTCCCTAATTTGACGTGAAATTTCGTTCTGGGTTGGCGCAGTAAACATTAGTAACTTTCACAAGACGGTAATTATGCTCATATGTAATTATATATATATATATACATTCAAAGTCACATACGAACGAGTGAACGTTCTATATAAGCGTCCGCCGCTAATGTACATGTGTTCAGGTGAATATGCCTATTCATTATTTTTCATCATTTCACTACCGTTTTCTCTCTTTCGTCGTCATTTTCTCAGACTATTTTCTTTGCTACACAACGGTAAATATAATAAAGCAATCATATGGTCATTTCCATAGCGCAAAGTACACTTGCACACCTGAACTCACACCCATATGAAGTTATGAACATTTTTACCTCTGTATGTATATGTGTATGTTTGTATATATATATAAGCGCTTGTTTTATGAAGCTTCTCGTGACCACATCGGAAATGAAAATGAGACTGAAGTCGCCGCCGAATTCGGCCCAAAATTAACACACAAACTCTTAAAACGAGTAGTACTTGGCTTTTAATGACCCCAACACATAAAATAACTATCCGAACGACCTAGCCATACCAACATCGAATATGCCTGTTTCAGAGATGAACAGCCGTTCGGTTGAGGTTTTGCTGGAATTTGCTTTGTTTGCCGAGATTTGATGGCGCCGACATTAATTACATATGTATGTATGTGTGTAAGTGAGTAGGTGTAGAATCCGGAACACAACAGGTGCGTCGCTTGCATAGCGTGGTGGGGAAAGGTGGTATGAAGATGTGTAGTAATTTATCAACTCTTTTCAATAGCGTATTACTTTGAGTGCTCCCGAACACATACACAGTTATACATATCTGTGAGTACGTATAATTTATATTAATTTCAATCGGTATCAATATCGCTTGAGTTTAAGTTTCTTTCCTTCTGATTGATTTGCACTGCGATCGTGCAGTTATCGTCGTGTGAGATCGGTTACACTACGGATGGAAGAGCGGAAATATTCAAAATACATCATTTTGTTAGAAGTGGGGAACGAAAATCAATTACTGCACGATATTTTCTATTCTATTTGGTTTGAATGTTTGATACCTAACTGTTCAGCCCATTGACGATTTCAACTTGGGTTCTTTATACCCTTGCAGCATGTTGATTTAATGTTGATGTTGGTTTTAGATTTAAGTGTGGTCATATATATTACAACGATTACAATAAAGGCACGAACTAATTCGTCTAAAATATATTGATTAAAGCAAGGGGTTCAATTTAGTGAAGTAAAGTAAAACTAGCTGGCAGAGAATAAGGAAAGGAATGTGTTAAGATGATATAATAATTAAAGAATTGAATGATGTATTCTCTTTCTCACTATTTAAGTGGTTTGAAAAGTTTAGAGCCCTCAAAAAGGCCTAAGTTTTTAAATTTATTCCGGGAGGAAAAAGGAAAAGGCTTTCTAACACATGTATTTGAGTGTATAGAAAATTTTTTATATTAATTAATGCAAAATGTCTATTGGGACAATCTTCGGAATTGCCTTTTTCAAGAGGGCCTTTAAGGGTGATGGTGATTCAGGAACTCGTGCTGTCTGAAACAATATAATAAACGGCATCTTAATCTATATAAGACTTGTGAGTAAAGTATGTACGTTTTTGACTTTACACTTTACAAAAATTAGCAGTAAATTGTTTATAAAAGTAAGTAAAAGTAATCTCGTGTCCGAGATATTTATATTAAAATCTAACACATTAACTCAAATAATATATGCGATACAAACTCAACCAAATTGGCTTAATTAAATACAGTAGGTTTATGACGAAAAAGTCCAAAACCAGAGAAACGGAAATCATTGGACCAACATACAAGATTTAAAGTCAGTTGGAAAGTCGCAATATTACATTGGATATATTTGGACTGGGAGAAGGTCTGAACTGACTGCGTTAACTTTTGTCATTACTCATGTACATTCGAGGTCGTGTTTTCTTGCAATTTTGTGAAAATAACTAATACACTGACCGACCTATTCGGCACAAAATCTGCTAGAACTATGGTATATCCAATATTATTCGTTCACTTAACTTTGCTGAGATACCTTATATATTGACCGATATATATTGACCTAGAGGAAATGGTTACCCGAATTTATTCATTCATTCAGGCAGATGGACACACTGTTATCAGAAAGAAACGCTCTCTGAACTTCACAGGGATAACTCATATATTGACTGAAATTGACATATATGGTATAAAATCTAACGGAAGTTTGAAAGTTTCAAATTCGAACTTCATTACGATATCTTACAGATTGATCGATACTTTCGGTATAAAGTCTGCCTTCGGCCCTGAGGTTCATTATTGGGTATCTGGAGCTTGAGAATTTATATGCCGATTTCAACCATTTTCATGCATGAAATGCCATTTCTTAAAGGCACTTTTTGTAAAAAGTTTTATTCGAATATCTTAATTGATTTTTGACTTTTATACTGTAAAGTGAAATGAAATTCAATGTTTCACGCTGGCCCATTTTCACCCTGGAACATAAGGGTGCAAATATAATGTCACGCAAAATTGGTTGAAATCTGTTAAGTCGTTCCTGAGATATAAAGTTTCACTTAAAAGTGGGCGCCCACACGCCCCTGTCCAATTTTTACACGGATTCTTGTGAAGCCTATAATCACCATCTCGGCTGTGAAATTTAATGCTTCTGATTTAGGTCCATATGTTGGGTATCTGGTATCACATTTTAGATTTTCGATTAACGACATTTTGTGGGCGTGGAAGTAGTGCGGTTACACCCAAATCCGATGCCAACCTTCTTATGGTAACAGAAAAAATGTCTACCAAGTTTCATTAAGATATTTTAATTTTTACTGAAGATATCGCTTACACAGACGGAGGGACGGACAGATGGCCACCCGAAATTCAACTCGTCTCGTCATCCTGATAAATATAGAATATATATTTTAAGAGTTACAAAGCAGCGTTAGGTGAACAAAACTAATATTTTCTGTTGCAACGTATTGCGAGAGTATAAAAAAGTTGGAATAATTGCAAGAAATTGTACGTAGTTTACTAGATATTGTTACTGTAAAGCTACAGTTAAAATTTCAAGTGGATAGTCTTCATGTACTATCGTCGCCTCATTTGAAAAATGCAGTTCGACAAAAATACATGGACAGAGATGGATGGATGGATGGACAGAATGTTTTTAGGACCCTGAAGTGTACTTTAAACCAAAAAATATCGTTTTTTGGAAAATCGTGGATAACCCTTAACTGAGTTGAACCATATTTGTATTTGGTACATTCTTAATACCAGCTTAGCAGTTTGACTTTGAAATGGAAATACGCAGGATAACAAACAGGATAAGTTTAAGCAACTAGGTAGACATGGGTACAATCTGTCCAAAATCAATCAAATGAGGAATATTAATTTCCGCCTTAATGCCTCTCTGTGTTAAATAAGCTACTTAATCAACAAAAACAGAAGATTTTCGAATCTGAACATCTGAACAACTTCATAGGTACCATAGTTACTTCTTCTTTAATACGTGTATATTGTATAGTGGAATTTTGTATTAATGCTCCTTTTTTCTTTACAAAGCTAAGCCTCTCATTTTATTTTACTTTGTTTTTTTTCCAAAATTAAAACGAAAAGTATCAAAATTAATTTTTCTTTCAAATATACATTTTATTAAATTGTTCATTCGCCAATAACAAAAGATATTTTGATATATTTTTATTACAATTATATTCTTAAGTAATTTTTACAAATTTTCTCACACTGATAATCAAATAATTACAATTACATTTTTTTCTTCATAATTTACATACATAAGAATATCTACAGTTGTAAGCTGTTTACTGGGTTCCACTTGCACAAAACACTGAAGCACAAACAATCAGCTCAAGTGCATACACAAAACACACATTCTACATACTAATACTACCACATAGTATAGTTTGTTGTATCTACTATATACAAATCAACAAAACAAAAATATATAAAAAATTTATTTAAAAATTAAATAAAACAATTTAAAATTAAATTTAATTAAAAATATATATATCTTAAGCAAAAAATTGTCACTAAAGAACTAAAATAGTATTTATAATTGATCGATCATAAAATGAATGAGGAATTTAAGGGTTTGAAATGCTTGATAAGCAGTAGCAGCAAACCAAATAAAATATAATTACATAATCAATTAAGATGTGGTTTAAAACATAATTATTAGAAAAGGTTGTAAAGTTTATTATTGTTGTTGCTTCTTTGTATTCTAAAGTTAAATCTTACTATTTTGGACTATTGCCATTGCGCATATGCTTCAGTGCATTTAATACAACACCAACAAATGCAACTGCGCCAACGAGAAAATATGGACGTAATGTAAAATTTTTTAATTTTGTTTTTGTTGTTTAAAAGTTAAAAGTTTTTCTAACCGCCAAATATAATTTTAACCGCAGAAATGGGCATTTTGAATGCTTTTTTCCTATCAAATTTCATAAAATCAACTTATTCAACTGATGCATACATGCAACCATATCTCTCATCGGCGGAGTTTTTATTATATAATTTGTTTGAATTTGCTTACAAATTTGTATATTGAAGGTTTTTACACATTTATTTTAATTTTATTGATTTTTAATCTATTTATTACTTTTTTTTTTTGTTGTGTTGTAGTTTTGTTTTCTTTTATAATTCTACGAATTGTAAGTAAATTAAAATTTAATTTGTTAAAAAATTTTGTAATAATTTTCAACCCATAATAAAAATACAAATTCGATGTACATTCAATTAAAATAATTAGTTTTTATATTATGTAATGTGTGTTATGCTTTTTGGTAATTTTATATATATTTCTTTTTTATTAAAGAGGAAAAATAATACTCTTATACACACACTACATCATTGCTAAATTGAGATCATTCCAAAGTTTTTTTTTGCATGAATGTTTTGGTTAATAACACAGGCCAACAAATTGAACAATTCACATGATATGGGGGAGGAGTGAAAACTAAAACGTTCGTCAAATAAAATAAAATAAAAATGGTAAAATTGCACTGGCCAGCCACTATTCACTTCTGCCGATTCGTGCAGCCGTTTGTTCCTTATAATACATAGCCATACGGAACTATGGGCTGCACTTTGTTGGCCTATGTGCAAATGCGTTAATATACCTATATGTATATATTTCTTTTAATCTTAACACACCACCTTAACTTCGTTAGCAGCATTGAAAGTAATTTTTTCATCAAAAAAAAAGTAAATAAATAAATGAAAATAAATAAAAAACAAATAAAAAAGAAATAAAATAAGAAATAGCATATAATGAAATTCACTAATTTGGCAATATGCGTCACAAACTACACATAGCTCATGACAATGTTTCCGCCAGGTGTGTAATTATCATTTCGTGTTTTTTGTTTTCAATTTTCACAATTTTCAAATCAATGTGCTCTCCCCTTTCAGCTGAAGTGGCAAACGCTTAGTACATAACCCGCATTATCACATCCATCAAAAACATCTATCAGCATCTAAGGCGGTGGTATGGCTTTTCGCTTCGGCATCACATCTAAAAGCAAATATAAAAGAGATAGGAAGGAAGACGATCAGTGAATATGCAAGTAGTAGAGCAATAAAAAAGCATTAATATAGTATATTTATGAATGCTGGTGATTAGTTGATTGTTGATTAATGCTGCTTATGCTTGTATTATATTGCATCTTTTTACATTTCCAACTTCTTCAACGAATCGCTGTGATCGGCAAATGGCAAATGACCTTCATAATTGCTTCCAAGTCCATTCACACGCATCCGAATGCAAACGCTTATCATTTGGTCTCAGGCAGTAAAAGTGCACAGCACAGACAGCGTTCAAGTGGACGGCAAACAACAACAAATACAAAGAGTAAACATGTCCTATTACCTGCGACGCAGAAATGGTAATAAAATGAACAGCATTGTTCCAGCTGCTGATAACGACGCCTCGAATGAAATCGAAATGCACATAAAACAACACGTACTCACCACACACACACACACACACACACACGCACACGCGTGCGAGTGCACATTCAAATTTTGAAATTTGAATTATGCTAATGGGAAGAGTGCAATTATCGATCGTTCGTTGAATGCAAATAGATTGAATTTGATGGAAGAGCACCGCCGCAATACTGCTCTAATCTTGCTCAGAGTTGATATTAAAATAGATTAATATTAAATAGAGAGATTAAATATTATCATATATATTGAATGCGTAAATTATTAAAGTCAACTTTATATTGTGTCTTTATGATTTGGAGTTTTTATTGGAAACTGCTTTGATACATATTTTCGAATATGCAAAGCACTGGTTTGATGCTTCAATATACAATCTAGGAAAAGTGAAGCATTACCATAATTTTATAAATGATTTTGGAAGTTGTTAATTTTAAATCATTTGCGGTCAGTCAAATCAGTAATATTTACGTACACAATTGTATGTGAGATCTTATTTTCCAGTGCTTATTAAGTGAAATTGTTTTGAGCTAAAACAATCCCAACAGCACATATTCGAAATTTGGCGTTTATGAGATATCGTTAATATCTAGAAAACACATCTTTCGATAAGAACAGATTTTATATCCAGCTAGTGCCAATAAAATGCCTTACTTTCCATTTATATGTACGTACATACATCAATTTTCACTAAAATTAAAAGTTTTCGAGTTACTTGTGAAGATTTGTAGAAAATTAAGCTTTTTCTTTTAAAGTCACATTCTTTTTAAACAACAGTAAATATATTAAGAAATCATAATCGAAGTGATGTTATTAATTTTTAAAATTTTACCCAAAAATGTAAGTCACTTATAAAAATTCGCAAGCAAACATGCATAACGATTTTTCTTATTAGAATATTCACTTTGCTGTGAAAAAGAACAAAACTCGATTTTTGACGATATTTTGAAAACCACATAACACAAGTGGCAAAGTGAACATGGGAACTAGCTGTTTTTATTATTAAATATAAATTCAATTACAAAAGACTTTGAACAATGAGTATTTCAAATGAGTATTTCATTAGTTTAATAGCCTATTCTTCATACTTCGCTTAAACAACATGGGTATCAAAAAAATGCACATAAACAAAAATTTCACAAAAATGTATAACAATTAGTCATACGTTGAATATAAGTATTCATAGATCCACTCAAACACATAAACTTTGTACTAAAATCGATTTAACCGTTTAAAAGAACTTTATCAATCAATTATAAATTAGATGAAGAAGTTTCCGCTCGAAAATTATTTATTACATTATAATAATGTTAAATTACGTTTAAAATCACTTCAAATACGCGCCAAAATTACTTTCACACTTTCAAATGACTAATTTAATCTGTTTTATAATTTTAGCTTATTTTCACTCGCCTTAGATTTTTTCGTAACTTCACACTTTTCATTTTAATTAAGTATGACTTTTTCAACACCACACACGCCACACACACAGACACACAAAATATTATATTATAATTCACCACGCTCCAAACTATATGAATACACCTTTTACGAAAACATACAAAAATAAAAAATAATATAAAATAAACAAACACCTCAACTAACTAATACAGCCTATATGCATATAACCTACAATTTGCGCGTTGCAAGTTTTCACCATTATTTCGACAAAACAAAACAGAAATGTTTGAAAACAGCCAATCACACAGCGAGTTCATAACTGGGACACACTTAAAAGGCTAACCACTGCACACTTAACCAGCAAAGGTAAACTCGAAGTCAGGCAATCAGTCAAACCACAAAGCAATCAACTAAGTGATTGGTGAGAAAGCCAAAGAGACAGTTCGACACTTGGCCATAAATTCATACATCTTTTCTTACAATAGAGTTGGCCACATAGTGACGGACAAAAGTCTACATACTCCCCTGTTTTACTTAGTGGGAAAGTACAAAAATATAAAAAAAACTATGTTGATACCATAATAATAGCCAATAAGCTTTTTCATTCCTTTCATTATATTTACTGTTTGAAAAATTATTGAATTTAGTTGTGGTTTGAACACTTAAATATCTGTGGTGAAATTTCAAAAATTTTAAACTTGAGTGGAGCCAGGCAATTGTAAAAAACATCGAAAATAGAAACTATCTCGTAGAAGAGACGCCAGCCTGATTCTCAAAGAAGTGGAACAAAAATTAACAAATCAAAAGTAAATGCTCCAAAACTAGCCAAACACATGGCAACTACATCGCAAAAGAGTATCCATCCAAGCACAATGCAAAGAACTCTAAACGGGTTCCACAGTAGAACACCACGCAAGAAACCACTTATTTCCGGAAAAAACCGAAACTTCGTTTGGAATTCGACGGTGGTGGCAGCGTAATGGTTTAGGGAGCTGTTACGGTCTCTGGAGTTGGAAGGTTAGCCTTTAGTACGGGTGATAACATAATTTGACAACTTCAGTTCTGGTTGGATCTTCCAACAAAATAAATATCCAAAGCACACGGGGCAAATTGTTAAAGACTGGTTGCTTTATTATGCTCCAAGACAATTAAACACACCATTGAAAAGCCCAGATTTTAATATAATTGAACATGTCTAGGAAATTTTGGAGCGAAGAATTATAAAGACCAGATTTCTAACGCTGCTATACTCAAAGGGCGCATAGTAGAAGCTTGGAATAGCATCACATATGTAGGGTTGACAAATTTAGTAGAATCGATGCCACGGCCGCTTCAAGCGGTTATGGCTAATGGGGTCCCAACTAAGTACTAAATTGCCCTAATATGTAAAATTACGTCAAGTTGTCGCACTGAAATAAGTTAATTTTGTACTGCATGTAGATTTTTGTGAACGAAATTTTTGAGTTTTTCTTCCATAACTTTGTTTTTTTTTTTGAAGTTAAATAATGGATTTTTTTTTTTATTTTATTGCTATTAGAAAAAGATTAGAATAAAACTATATAAAAAAAAAAATTTTCTAAAAAGTTTTTGTACTTTCACACCAACGAAAACAGGGGTGCTGTAGACTTTTGTCCGCCACTGTATGTGCATTGTACAATAGTTTCGTTCAAACCATGCTGAACGTGTTGGCATGAAGGTAAATAAACCCACTTTGCCCCTCGCCGCAGCCACACAAGCGCGCTACACCAACTCGAAACGCGTCTTCGAAAAAACCAAACAGACAAGTACGCTACGCCGTTGATGACAAAGTTGAAGCCGATGTTGTTCGACAACCAAAACAATACAAAACTATTTTTACTTCTTTGCTATTATTTACAGTTATAGGTTACAAACAAAGCTAAGGTTAAAACAACAAAATGGCGGCAAAATAATAACAACCGTTTTAAGCTGCATATAAAACGAAAGCGACAAAAAATGGTAGATTAATGTCAACATATCAACCGCGTCTCAACTCAATGCATTGGCACTGGTACTGAACTGCTTTCTTTCGCAGCTTTCTTTATGTATAAATATGTAATCCGTGTATACATACATACATATGCACATACGAAGAAAATTATGAGGCATCACTACTTATCAGCACAGCAGCGAGTCGTGGTTGACATCGTCGTAATCGTCAATATTATGGTCATTCGTACGACGTTGGCGCTAAACGCTTTTACGTTTTATAAATATTTACGAAAGTTGTACAGCAAATGGAGTAAAATGAATTGACACACAAAAAAGCAAGAAAATTAGAAACCAAAATCAAAACAAACCACAAAAAATCATAATAATAATAACAGTGAAATGCTTAAGTTGTAGGTTAAGAATGCGATATCGCTACTGTAGTATCGCGGCAGTTAGCTTTTTGTTTGTACACACTTCCGCATACATAACCACAAATACATCTAGTTTCGCAGGCATTCATGTATATATGTGCATGTGCGCTCAAAACCAAAACTTGCACACATATTTATCGATTGAACGTGCGTAATAAATAAAACGACGTACGCAGTTAAAAATGGGTTTCGTGGTTGGCTCCAAGGTGAAAAGCTTCCGCAGGCGCACGGTCAACTGTTCGAGAACAAAAATGCTGAAATTGAAATGTCAAAGGACAAATTTGTTTATTCATTGTTGTGTCCGGGGCATCATTATTTGCGTTCTAATCGTAACCTTAAATCAAAACTTTTATGAAACAAACGGGAACCGGAACAACAGATATGTGAACACATGAAACGAATTTATATATAATAAATACGAACATTTATTTATATACTGAACCCTATTGGAAAATAATTGCGGAAGTAAGTGGTCACGATATCAAGTAGTGATATGCTGTCAACTTAAAAACGGCAGAATTGTGATATCTGCTGTGGAATACTAAAAGATAAAGAGGTAACTTCAACTTAAATCTCGTTTTGAAAAATATACTACGATTTATTAGTGGAAAAATATCGATATTCATTGGAAATCGACTGAATTAGTCGAGCAAATAATTAGCCATAAAAAGTTTTACAAAGACATCAAAAAGTGTTGTTGCCATTAGTCCATCACTTGATTAAAAATAAAACCAAATGTCAAGTCCTAATAAAGATGAAAGCGCGAAAAATTATCGCAGAAACCAGTTTATTGAGCTCCGTTCGAAAAAGCTAGGTACCAGCTAATAATTGCTATACATCTTGTTGCTAATTAGTTACAAACAACTGTACATATCAAAAGTGGCTAAATCTAGATTAAAAAATTTTAGAAAACATATGCATATGTGTATGCATAAGTTATAACTCTCTTAAAATCATAAACACAAAAATCCACTTTTAATTTTCCCTAGTATTATTTTTAATATTAATTGAAAGAGATTCTCCCTTTCAATAAATTCAATAAAATTCGATTAAAGTGTCAATGAATTCCTACTAGGCAAGGTGATATCCAGCGGCAAGTCGTACACCCACGCACACAGGTCAACAGCGGACCAAAATGTACACGCATAAAAGCAAGTTTTTCGAATAGCTTTGACTACATTCGCATACAAAAAATCATAAAAATCAAACTATGGAAATGAAACGAAGGCCGTTCAAATTGGAGAAACAGCAAGTGGAGAGAATCATGAAGTAAACAAAATATACAAAACAACTACGCATAGAGATGAGCGATACAAGTGCGAGTTAAAAAAAAACAGTAATAACAAATATGGGGGAGGAGAGCAAGCGAGAGTGAAAATGAGTTTTTGAAAGGGTGAGAGATGCATACAGATGTGTAGCGGATAAACGAACATGTATGAAGCTACTCGTAAATTTTGTGTATGCAAAAACAAATGTGTATATGTGTGTGTTTACCTATAGTGCGTATTGTCGTCTGCAGACGATATTTCCCGCCAAAAAATCACGTTTTCTTACAACAATATTCACTTGCTTTAGTAGCTAGCTAGAGGCAAATAAATATATTCGGAACAGGTGTAAGCGAAAACATATGTTGTGTATATGTATTTGACACATAGTTATTTTTAGCAGCGTATATGTTTGTTTAGTTTTTAAGAGATTGAGTATTTAACTTCAATTTTGAAAACATAAAATACTGTAGTTTCGCACTTATTACGCAAACAATTAAACGCTGCCTTTACAAAACTCCAACGCATGGCAACACTATAGGAGCAAACAAAGTGGGGAGTTGTTATTTTTGTTTTTTTTGTTTTTTGTTTTTACGTGCGCACTCTGCTTTTCTTCTCACTTTGTTTTGCTGGTCGAAGACTTTACGCGAACGCGAAACCCGAAGTGCGCACAAATACACACACGCACACGATCAACAACTATGTGTATGTATGAAAGCACGTGTGTGTGTTAAGTTGTTGCGCAGTATATACAGGGCGACAGACGTGGTGGAGTCTGATGATACCTACATAAGTATGCCTGGTATATATATGTAGTATTGTGGGTGCGGCTATTCTGCCGCTGCCGCTGCCGCCGCCATCGCCGTCACCATTATAGGCGCTGTGCCATACACTATTGTCTAATAAACGAATGCAACTGCAGAACGATGACGAAAATTGAACAAAAAGCCGAACAAATAATACGATTTAAATCTAATTTATATGTGTGTGTATGTATGTAAATAAGAAAAAAAATTATAGAAATAACTGCAAGAGTTGAAAACGAAGGCATAATATACAAACATATATATGTACACATGAACCCAGTGCACCATTTGAATATCTTATGAGCGACTTTATTTTCTTATATTATATATTTTTTCGCGCTCTCTTTACCGTCGCTCGCTCTGCGACTCTGCGTAATGTTACATTTAGCTTTTAGCTTTATTGTTATAAAATCAATTACCGCAAAAAAATCGCTCAAAATGGTGAAAATGTAAAATGCCCAACAAACTCTTTAATATTCATTACACAATTTTCTTTAACGAAATCACTGCAAATTAAATGCCAGAATTGCCACTCTATAAAATAAATGAAACTTTGATTGCAAAAAATTTGTGGCGATCATTCAATATTTTTATTTTAGATATTTTCTCTTTAAAAAATGTGTTTGCTTAATGGACTGGCGTAGCAAAGTAACTCTCGCATGCATGTATACATACATACACTTACAATTGTATAGCTATAGGCGCATACACACATACTCCAACACATACATATATGCATACACACATGCAGAGCAGCAAGAGATAAACAAGCTGTCTCAATGACTCGCTGACTGACTGCTAGCGACGATAGCGGTGGTACAGTTTGACTGTTCGTAGTCGTATCAAAAACAGTGACGAGATTTGCCCCATCGCGCTGCTTTTTTTTGCGTTCATCTGCTTTGCCTGCCATTCTTACGTTTATTTGTGTGATCTATAATTATTGTAAAGGCCTGATCGAATATACTACACACATATGTATATACATACAATAAAAAGTAGTCAAGCAGAATAGGGTAAACCTATGCAAAACTTACAATAAATGCTACCACACCTATACATACATACATGAATACACACATATATATGTACGAACATATGTTATTACACAATATAGAAAACTTCTATCGGAAATAATTAACCTTGTATTAGACGAATTTTTATAATTTGAAAACAAAAAAAATTATACATATACATACATTTGTATTTGCCTTGCAGCTTATTTTTAAGATAATGCTTAATTAATTTGCTCTACAAAACTAATTTGTATAAAAATGATAAAAAAAAACTAAATAAATTGATTTTCTATATTTCCATCACTTTTTTCAACTTTTTCGATTTTTTAGCCAAAAAAAAAATAACCAAACATTTTTTCTACATTTCAAAAAGCCATGCATTTGAATGAATTTACAATTGAAATAAAAAAACACTGCCTTGTATTTCTGCCTGGCAAGAAGAAATTTTAAGCCTTACCGACTGCAGGTGAAAGTTTAACTGCAAAGCATAATTGAGTAGGAACACAATTGTTTCAAATAAATTAAATAGTAAATATTCACTAGGACACAATTAGACATTGCAAAACATATTCAATTTTAAATATAGTCTTCAGGCAAGTTAGGGTTAAGATTATTGCTCAAACATATGTTAAGACTAGTTATTGATTAAGTATGGATTTCAATAATTTAGGTTATTTTTAATTTTTTTTTTCAAATAATGATGTGTTATTAATGATGTGTTACAAAAAAGAGATTACTAACTGTCTACAAAAAGAGTGGATGTAATGGAATTGGGAACTTTAGCAGAGGAAATGAAATGTGAACGAAAATATAAAATATATTGTAATATTTCGAAAATGGCATTAACCGCAGGAATTATATGTCGAAGTAGGCACAAACATGCGTATTAAAGGAACCTCAATAAGTATTTATTTTTAATTGAGAATTGAGAGTTTAAATAATAAATGAATTACGATTTTATATACATACGTATCAATGAACATATGTATATACTTGTAGTTATTATAACAATACTGATAAACTTTATATCAATAAAAATATGAAAAACAACAACATTACATATAATGCTCTTTAAGCCGAAACGAGACGAAGTGGCGCGGAGGCTTTGTTAATTCTCCATAAAAAGTCTCCAAAACAGAAACTGATAAGACCGATTATAAACGAAGAACTAACAAATAAACCAAACATCATAGCCAAGGAAGGAAAGGGAATCGAAAGAATAGCCAAAAAGCGCCAAAATAATGCTGAAAATATGACGTTTTCAAAGCGGCCCTCGGCGGAATTGTCAGTTGTTTACACAAAAAGTTAAATTTACGTTTCATTTGCGCGACTAGCGACTAAATTACAAACAAACATTTTTGGCGCTCATTTGACAAATTTCGTTTTGTGTTTACATCTACATACATACATCTTGTTTTCGTGTTATACTTTCTGACGCATTCAGAAGATCGAGCGCGACGAACGCAAGTTATGTTGCCGCTTACTCTTCGTGTTGTTGTTTTTGCAGTCATCGAACAGGTAGTAACTTTATTTTTGTATTTTTATTTTTATTATTATTATTATTTTTTGCTTCAGTGGCCTTTGCAGTTTCTGTTTTGTTTTCGACGTTATTTCGTTACTAATTTCTATTGCCTTTTATTTTCATTTTTATGTACAAATATTTCTGTTTCTCTTATTTTATTTTTTGAATGCTTGCCAAAAAATTGGGCGCGTTTATTGGTGACACAAATACATATGTATGCGTATATTTAAAAGCATAGTGCATAGTGGCATAGCTGGCCGCAGTGACAGTTTCAGTGGAGCAGATCGGGCAATAATTTTCAGATTTCCAAAACAGAAGCATCTTTATTACAAACAACAGACATATAAGTGATGTTGTGTTCATAATAAAAACAAGTTTGTATGCATGTATGTGCTCACTGTGTGTCTTTATTAATGAATTATTTGGCGCGTCAACTGTACGCGGCTGAGTGCATTAAAATCGAATGAACTTTATTTTTTTTATATTGGATGTGGCGTTAAATGCAAATTAAATTCTTCATAAAACATAATTTAAATTCTGCCATTGACTTTGGCTGTTAAAATCAAGTAGAGTTTAATTTTTGTACACATTTTTGGTACTTTGCTGGCAAATGTTTTTATTACATACCCAAAGTAGAGTTGGACAACTGAGGTTCACTTTGTTGCATATGTGTACATATAATATTTTTGTATGTATAGCTATGGCTAAAATTTCAATTAAATACAATAAACACATTTGCTACTATTTTTGCTGGTATTAACCCATAAAAGACAACCTTGTTCACAGTTGGGAAATTATTTCGCACCAAAATTTAAAAAATAAAAATATTTTCGATAGTTTCAGCAGCAACAACTATAAAATTTGTAATATGTTATGTAATAAAATATAATGTTATTTTATTTTTTGCTGCTATACACACAAACATATGTTGTATGTACAGATTCTGTCTTATAAAATACATCGTGTGTTTTATATAATATAGAATAAAATAAAACGTGGTGATTAATACCAAGAATAACTACAAAATAATTGTTTCAAGAGAAGAATATTTTTTATATCTGTTAAGATAGTTGAAGCCCAGAGAGGATCAATATTAAATAAAATCGGTTTTAGAAAGGTACTTGCATTGGGAAGGATTAATTGTTTTATCTTTATATTTTGAGATGATAGTTCCTTATAAGAAATCACTTAAAGTTGTCAAATATGTGTAAGATTTTAATTTGCAAATATATTTGGATTAAGATAGTTATAGAAAAAATCAAGTATTACTTTCTGTAATGCTTCTTTAAATTTAATTATTTTTTTTAACAAGATATAGTAATAATTTTAATAAACTAAGAAATATTTGAAAAAAATACAGTATATTTCTATTCAACCCTTAGCACCCTTTGTTATTGTCCTTAAACAAAGTAATAGTGTAAGCAATGCAATTAGTCGATAATAGGAAATAATACTTATTTATAAACTGCTAGTCGCTGCATGTATGTATATTAATTCATTCATACGCACTCCTTACACACAATATATACATGCATACAACCGAACATAAGCGGCATATCCACTCAACACTCTCAATAAAAATGGCAACAGAGGCGAGCAAAACAAAACTAAAAAAAATTAATAATAAACGTAAAGAAAATATGCATGGCATAGCGAATGCTCTGCACAACAAGTAGAATGTGACAAAATCATTTGCTATACTGCCGCTCTTACATACACATAACTAGTACACTTGTATAATTGTATGGTGTGTAAGATTCTTGCACTTCTTACGATAGTTTGTTTGCGCTACAAAGGCCCGCCAAAATTTTCTTATTGACAAAATCGTTGGATAAGTGCGTGCTCGCGCCAAGTGTTGCATGTGTATGTGAAAAGGCTATGCGACCCGCAGGCGTATGTCCGGCAAGATTTTAAGGCGGGAAAAAATTCGGGCGCGAAAATCAAACATCGATACAGACGTGTGTGTTGAGACATGTGCGTTTACATTTGGACGTGAAAGCATTTCACTATATTAATCCTATCGCCAAGTCTCATGAAAGGAAAGGCGAATACAAAAATACATACGTATAAATGTAGATAGGTGCACAACAAAGTATTTACGATTGCATGTATGTATGAGTGCGTTTTGTATTTGAAATCGAAAGGAGGACACCTGAACGCAGAAAGGCAGAACACAACTTGTCTCTTACAAATGCGATTTTTGGCGCCTGAATGAAAATACAAGGGCCCTACTTCTGAAGGGTAGGTAGTTGTGTACATATGTATCAGTGTACATAGCAGTGCACAATAATGTAATCTCAGTGAATGCACCTTGTGGGAAGAAATAAAATGTTATGGAGTGCTGTGCAGTAAGATGCCGAAAAGATTGATATGTCACCTAATATATACTTACATGTGCAAATATAAACATGTATACATACGTAGAATTATTTTGCTTTTACAACTTCCTGAGTTTCAAAAATGTAACAAGTATTTTTAGTAATCTTAATGTCACTTCTTAGAAGAATAAGTCGCCTTACAATTATTTAGCATTAATTTCAATTAGAAAAAATATAGATTTCAGTATTTAATAAAAAAAAAAAATTCCCCTTGAGAAATTTCGCATTTATTATATGAACGCACTAGAAAGTAAGTTAAAAATCTGCTCTTACTATAATATTGTCGTGGCAACGCTATATCTTTTGTTGCGTAACAGGGGTTGAAATGGGGAAAAATTGCGCTAAGCATACATATGCAGACACCGCTGGTTGCTTTGAGCAAATCTAATCGGAAATTATACGAGCCACTTACTGTGCACTTCGCGCGTCCTTGCAAGGAAGTCGCTTCGCACACATAAAACGAAATGGAAATAAATCAGGTGTTTACGGAGTTGCCATACGGAGTTGCATAACATATGCAAGTTATTACAGGGTTAATTTAATTAATAGATTAATAGTTAATTAATAGTTAATTTAATTTATAGATTATGTTAATAAGCTGTTTATAGTTAATTTTTTAAATAAAACTTACCAGTGATTAATGTCTGCGTAGTGTAGGGTTTGTAACGTGCCGCTTCGGTGGACGATTTGGTGTTGGCACGAACGGTGTGGATCGTTGGTGTTTTTTCAATCTGCTTCTGTCGCATGGTCAACGCATCGTCGTCACTACTCTTATTTTGTTCAGGCTTCTCATTTTCATTTTCCTTTTTACACACCTCCTCCACTTCCTTGGCAATAAGATCGGGTAGAGGTCGCTCATTGTTACTTGGCTCAATTTTGCCAATAATTTTATAATTACTCAAACGTTTTAGTTGACGGGCATTTTCAATTTCGAAATTACGCACCATTTCATTTTGATCGGGTGGACCGAAGAGGTTTCTTCGCACGCCACCAGTTGGACGCTCCGGACGTGTCCTAGCGCTTTTATTACTGTGATACAGTATTGGATGAACTTGGCAGGGTGCCATTTCGTTGATTGGTTTACACACGATTTTATCTCTTTCGGTATAACGTTGATAAAACATGCACAAAAATCGTTTCAAATAATAAATACAATATTTTCTTTTCCTTCTCTCGTAATCTTGTAATATACGTTTTCACACTTTCCACTTGCTGTGAAAACTCTCACAGTATATAAATTTTCACTGCACTTAATTGCGATTTTATGGCGGGTCGTTGTGCCTACAATGTTTGTGTGTATACTATTAACCCCACTAAACACTTGGTGGTTCTAAATGCAATTGTAGTTTTACTAATTTTACCGCAATTGCTATAATTGGCGATTCGAAAAATAGTATATGAAAGATACACGCACTCACAGATATGCTATACATATATACATATGCGTTTAAAACCGCGAGAGAGAACTATATTGTAACGCACTTTACCCGAACACACTCCAACAACGAATGAAAATTAATATTGCTATGGGCAGAACAATGGCGACCACTCAAACCAAATCAAGGCGAATTCATACCATGGAACCATTTCAACATGTTGTACTCCGAGCAACATGAATCTATCTCGTTCACTCCGCTAATACGATTCAGCGCACATGCAGGGTTGCATGGAACCGTACCTATTCACACAATAGTTGAGTAAAATTCACCTATTGAAAGTGGTAAACTTAAAGGTTTTGATAGTTTTTTTGATTGAGAGTACTTTTTAACTTTCTCGTGTTTTGCTCTTTTGATATGAATTACATGAAAACGTATATGTTTAGTATGAAAAAATATTTCTATAGTACTTCAAAGCTAATTCACTTATAAAAATATTTACAGCTATATCCCCAAAATCACATAAATTACATGAAATCATACTTGTGGGTTGTATGATGGATCATGGTGAATCATATGGTGAATCTTTATAATTGATAATTGATATGATATACCAAAATTATTGATTAATATTGATAATTAAAAGAAGCATATTCTCTAATAAAGTACTGAAATAGGAAAGTACACATCTTCCTTTCTATTTTTCTTCTACATGCCTTTGAAATACAATTTAATGAGGAGATTCTCTTATATGCTTGATCGTAACAAGCAGAGCTAGTACAAGGTAACGATCGAAGTATGAACGACCATAAGCAGTGAATACTACCCGGACGTTATACGCTCAAGAAATTGATTTCGGGCTCCAATACATTCACACTTCTTTTACTACCAAACTTTCACTGTTTTAACTTGAACGCCGTCTTGATACCAAATTTTCCAATCAGGTTATATGGCGACTTGATAATCAATATTCAAAATAGCTGATCACATAGTTTTGCAAACAAAATCCATGCAATTCTATGGAATATAAATCTTTCCTGATGTCGAAGGACTGATATCAAAATGAAAGCATATCAATCAATTTCTTCACAAATGAAAATGTTTATGTCTCTTTGAACAGCTTATAGTGCGGGCAAAAGTTATGTTGAAAAAAACACAAAATTCGTATTTTGTATATACTACGAAGTTGTTTTCGTATAACGAGATGGCCTTTCTCAACTTATCTTTTGTTTTTCACCAAATTAATTATTTCTTGGGAAATTTTCAAAAATTTTTCGTTGTTTCCTTGACTTGAATTGATTATCAAGCTGCTTGCTAATTTTGACAAACAGTTTGAGTAATCAGTCAACTTGACAGCAAGTTCTTGATCGTGTAACTGCAGAAAGCAGCAACTGAAAGAATTATTTTCGCAACTCTGTCACAGCGCACAAATACGATATGCTGCTCCTCGTTTTTACCGTTCCCCGCATTTCCACCACACCTGACTTTTACGCTCTTAGCGAAGTAGGTAGCTACGCTGAAATGCAACCATTCCTTTGCGCTGGGGAAAGAAGTCTGTGTAAACGAGACAAAAAGAGCTAAGTTGTGCGAACATGCTGTAAGAGACATGTTGGAGCGAGATGTTGCCACAACTAATTTTGCGGCGTGCGACGTTTTTATGCAACTTCGACGTTGGGGTAAAATTTGTAAACAATAATATCGCCTTTGTTTTGATCGCGTATTTCGCATTTTTTGCATGAGCGCGATATAAGCTTTTGCTTTTTTGTTGTCTTATAAAAATTTGCAAACTCATAAAAAATGTTTTTGTTTTCCTCCGTTCTTTCGCCAATTACCCAGTAGCGCCGTCGTATATATGTATGCATGTTTATTTGAACTTGTATTTACATATAATTTAGCACATATGGCATGGCAACGCTTTCTTCGTGTACTAGTTTCTTCGTGACGGCTTTTTTGGTAAGCGTTTTTTGCACTTACGTGGTTTGTTGTCGCTGCTCACGTGATGTCGCATTCTTTGCGAATATGCGGTTCTTGATAGCATTTTGTTTATTTATAAATGTTCATAAACTTGAATGGAAAGAAGGCGCGATCGCTGTCGGAACTAAGTGGTAATTAGTTGGTGCAGGTGAGTGTCTGAACGAATGGTTGCTTATGGTTTTTAGTAGTTAGAGGCGCGAATTATAATTTAATAATTAATTTTTTGATACACAAAAATCAATAGTTTAATTTCGAATTCAAGGTCAAAAGTTAAAAGAGTATAATACATATTCGTTAACTTTTTAGAGACATAATTGATTAAAGTTCTCTTATTAAAATATATACATTTTTAATGTCGTATATCCCTACATAGTTGGTGCATAGCCACCCTTCATCCACCCTTAATAATTTGCCAGGTAGATAGTATACGCATTCCAATCAGAATGCCCATTGCACTAGCGCCGCAGTTAGCATTCTTCCCCGTTGGGCTTAACCCTCGCGCCAAAATGTAGCGTCCTGGCGCCGAATCAAAAAAAACACACAGGCAAATTGGCAGACAAGCAAATTGGCTGCTGGCGCACGCACTGCGCAATTGTTTCCAATCCAATATGTTATTGTTGTTGCAATTTGGCAGGATATTTCCCTATTCTTTCACTCCTTTCACTTTTGCCTTTGTTCATTCACTTTGCATGAACAATGCAATTTCAGCTTTCGATCGATTTCAGTGAATGAAGCAAAAAAATTGAAATATTTCTTTTGAAATGAGGACTTGCGCTCATAAAAATATGTAAAAACAAACATGGATACTTATTTATGTTTGAAGATACGTGCATTGCTCGAGAAATTCACAGTAGTGGTCGTTATTCGGTGGTAGCGAAAAATATTTTTTGGATTTTTTTGCGTTATTCCTTATTTTATATTATATATATACAATTATGTTATATTACATTTATGACCGACCAGCAGTGTACGAAAATTTCTCTTGGGCGAGGTTAAAATAAAATAGATCATAACTTCTTCAGATAACAACTGCTGCATAAGTAATGTCTGTATAAATAGATTGAGTGCATTCTAATAGATACTTATGTGTATATATATACATATATGCGTATCTGTGTGTTCGACTGAACTGCATAGTACGTGCCGCTGGCGCACAGTTGGGGCTTTCAACGCCTTCCGGTTACGCTGTCTTCATTACGATTGCATATACAATATACGTGTGCGTATATTTGTGTGTATGTGTGTGCACATTAGTGTAAATCGATGACAAAAAAGATCATTCATGGTTTTACGCCACACCCGATCACAGTGAGTAGTCTGGGAATGCATTTGACTGACACCGTACTGTGCCATTGAAATGGTGTGTAGCGGTGCAACAACAAGAATGAGCGTATAGTGACAAATGTGAAGAGAGTTCCAACATTATGTGCACATGTTTCTATTTCTTCTGACCGCCACGCCGGCGCAAAGAATATGCTTTCTATGAAGCCAGAAAGTGCAAAATCCGTATAAACGCAAAATCACACGTTGCAATAAATGCGCAACTGCATTGTGGCACTTGCAAATTGCACACACACATGCATGCATGCTCGAATGAAGTTGGGTTAGTGCACATACGCACGGCTATCAGTTACAAATTGCCACAACAGCAGTGAAAACAGCTGTTGAAATGGAACTGCAAGCAATGCTGGCGACTGTTCTTTTTTGCTCTTCGTTTTATTTTATTTTATTTTTTGTTTGAAATCTGCTCGCACGATAATGAGTGAAGGGAGCTTAGAGTGTAGGCTGTTAGGGATTTTAATTTGTTTCTATGCACGTATGGCTAATTAATACAAGCACCACCACCACCACCACCATCACCATCATCACCATCATCACCGTCACCAGCACTAGCAACAACTAGCAACAACCAATACGACCGTCGGTCGCGTAGGGGTCGCCCGACGCGTGCTTCTGTCGCGTCTCTTTTAGTATTTGCACCCATACAATTTATGTGAAAGGCAAAAATGACATTTTGTTACAGCAGCAGCACTCTTCGTGCATTCGTTGTCCGCTCTTCATTGGGAAATCGTTCATGTTGGCAGTGGCAATGAATGTGGCAGAAATGTAAGACGCCAAGGAAAATGACATTGCGCGACAATGCAATGCTAACGATGGCGTTGACTGCCGATATAATGATAATTATGGTATGCGCTCGCAACGTAAATGGAAAATGGAAGAGCATTAACATTCGGTGAGTGATTTTTTCAGGATTTTAGTTGCGCACACGCTTTCTATTTGTGGAATTAATATGAAATTTATTTTTAGAAGAAAAATTTGTTTGCTTGTACAAATATACATATTTATCTGGTAAATGTATTAGTAAAAGTATTAGCAGGGTGCAAAATGTGAAGAATAATCTTATAGCGTTCACCCATTTCGTTCAACGTCGAGTGATATTGCAACCATTTAATGCTGGTGAAAATTAATGCGGGTATAAATTTATTCGTCGTTTAGGGAGGAGAAATGTTCCCACCTTTACAAAGAAAATTAATAATTTCGAAAAATTTGGGAATAAGCAACTAATTGAAATTACTAAACATTTTATATTAAAATTATTAACAATATCAAATGGTGTTGTGGTTCATAAGCATTGAAATGAAGTCATTGTGGCTATGGAACTTTCGGAAACAAAAGTTTTTGCAACACGTCAAGGTACAAGAATGCTATGTTATCTACAGCACTAGCTAAAATATTGGAACTCATTATAAATGTCCTTGAAGATGAAGCTCCAAACTAAAATTTTATAATTGTAAAACACTCATTATATAATAAATAACAACTTATAACTTAAATTTTCTTAAGATACGATTATTGAATGAATAAAATATGAAAGACAAACAAAATAACTTAAAAAATATTCTACTAAAATGGTCATTCATCGAAAAATACATCAAATTTGTTACGAATGGCTATACATACTATATGGCTATATATACTTCGATTTACCAGGATAAGAGGTTATATTTTAAGTTAATTGGAATGTAAGAGAGGATAGCTGTTTTTCTTCTATTTTTCTTCTTCTTCTAGCTGTTCTTCTATAAACGTGGTTAGACCTTCATACTAGAGCTGGAAATTTTAAGGCAAAACCTAAATTATTTGCTAATACGAGCAATAGAAATCCATTAGTGATCTTTCATATTTGCAATAAAAAATACAAGATCTCATCTGAAAGCTTATCTAAATTTCATTTTTATCATTCTTGTTGTTGAATAAATAGATTTGATTGGGATACACTAATTAAAAATACGATGATCATTCATGTTATTTACCTTGAACTTTATTACATATTTCACATACTAGACCTCAATATATATATGTATATTATTGGAGAAGCTATTGCATATGACAATAAGATGATGGCTACTGAGCTCTTAAACTCTTATTTATTGCTTTATGTGCTAATATGCACATCAGAATTCTACTAGACAGTTTATTCATCCGTTGAACCGTGATTCAAATTTTCAAGGGTAGGATTTTGACTACGGGTCGTCTGGGATGAATTCGTGATTACAAGAGCTAAGGAAAATCGGAAGGCTGTTAGGTCAACAGCTGCCAATAATGTTACATATCTATATGTTGAAGTAATATTATAATATTATAATACTAAACTGAGCCCTCTTCATGAAATCATTTGAAGATTTTCAAAGTTACTTCAACATTTGTGCTCAAACTGTTTCCACTAAAGTATTTTTTTTTTTTGGCTTTTTTTAACCATCAAAAAATTTCTTCTTTAGCATCGTGCTTATAATCATTGAGAAAAGCAAAAACAGCTGAGGTTCAAACATTTTGTTTTATTTTCGATTTCAAAGAGATATACATAATTACCGGTTCATCCAGAAGACATGTTGCACCATTTTGAGCTTCATCTGCAGCGCTCTTCTTCCTGTGTTAATGGACAAAAAAAGCGCTTTTTTAAACTTCCCCAGTTACTTCGCTGGCTCAACAACAATGAGCCGACAAGAAGTCCGAAAGGGAGCAACAGTAACATCTGCTCAAAGTTCCCATGAATTTTGGGCAGTGCAAAATTGTCGTAGTTCCTGCTTTTTGTGGCAACTGCCCGCATTCGCCGGACAAGTGTTGCTAAGATTGCTGCAACCGAAACTTTATGCACCGGTCTTCATGAAGTTTGCCTGTTGAGCCTTTGAGCCACTGAGGCATTGAGGCATTTTACACATACACTCATACTTAAGTACATATGTATATATGTTTCTTTTGTTGCACGTGCTTTTGCTTACCCTTAAAATGCTTCGATTTGTAGTGATTTCAGGTTTTTTTTTTTCAAAGAAATGAGCACAGAAAAAATACATGCAAGGTGGATTGCTCAGCTGAGTTTGCATCATTATGACTCAAGAAATACGCACACAAACAAAATTAAATACCAAACAAGTATGCATGCACATCTTCTGATGCAAGAGTTCAGGGTTATGAATACATACACATTTACATACATGTGTACATGTTTTTTGGAGTTTTGTGAAGAATTTTGAAGATCCGTATGTAAACCTTTGCAGCTGAAACATATTAGACTAGAGTTGCAATCTCATTTCACCTAACTGTGTATGTATTTATGCATTTTAGATTGAATATTCCACTTTTATATATATATATTAATATTTTTTAACAATCGTGATATAATTTATGTTCAATATAATTACTATTATCAAAATTAAAAAAAAAAAAATTTTAATGTGGGTGGGTTCATATTGCTTTGCCTCAAAGATATATTTTGATAATAAAAATATTTCCACTCAAAAATATTTTAGTTTTTTTTATTCTATACAAAATCACTTACTTCTAGTTGATCGAACGGTCCTTGAATTCACCGGCTGACTGCCGAACAGTGTTAAAGAAAGCAACTAACTCAATCAAGTTCCCAAGGAATAAGTGTCGAAAGTACAGAAAGTTGAGAAGTATGCTTTTGTAAATTATCATATCCATTTAAAAATAATTTAAATTATCATATTCAATAAAAAAAAAAATCATTTAAAAATATATAAATATTCATTTAAAAAGCATAGCCTTCTGCAACATTAAAAATTGTGCAGATAAGTAGATTTTTACTCTACTCAGATTATTACTCGCGAAATTAATATTAGCTCTTTTCGATATTTGAAAATTTCGAGAGTGGTGAATCGAACAAATAACTGTCGTAAATCAGTTAGAATGCAAAATTAAATAAAGGTAAAACAGATGGAGATTATACTAGTTTAATAGGGTATTCACATACTCGTAACGTTGTCGTTGCCCCCACATGTGAATTTTTTTAGAAGAGAATAGAGTTCTAATGTAGCAAGCAGAGTAGTAGCGAATGGTAGACAAATATTGATAAGTTTTGATTTTAACATTCCTGAAATCAATGTTTAAGTTTTTAAGAACGACTATAAACGCTTTGTCATTTAAGCCTTCTCCCGAAAGGTACGCTTTCAAGATCTAAGAGCCGAACACACACAAAAATACTGCGCTCTTTAATTTTCCAAAAACAAATTAAACTTTTCAATTTGCAGCATGAAAGTTTTTCATTTTGTTATTTAAATTCTTTTTCTTATTTAGCAAACCCACCGTTAGTAATAAATCTTTGAACAGTGAAAATGCATGACCACTCACACACATATATATACATATATAGTATGTTCAAGTTGTGCAAATCTCACGGGCTTCTTATTACGGATGACCGACGGTATAGAACATAGATCAAGTGATATCACCTTACTAACTGTAAGTAACTGTAGACATATGAGCACATTTACATGCATTTGATACGGAAGACAATGTGATAACGCGTTAATGCGGCTCATCATGAAGTTTGTGTCTCCACTTATAACGAAAGTTGTTTGAAAAATCCATACGAGTACCTGAAAGCAGTCAGTGAGTGTTCAATGCGAGGTCCACTGGACAAGCGCTAATGTCCGGTTGCCGGCTGTCGCCCTGCCTGCTGTCTGGTGTCCGCTGTTAATGCTCATAATTCACAATTAACCCTTTAAGTGCTTGACAAATGAAGGCTATGATTTGTTGCTATGCATTTGTCTACATTTGTGGAAAAGTATGGAAAGTATTTAAAGTTAGAATTGTGAACTCATTTTTGCTATTGCATTTGCAATGACAAACACAGTGGGGTGCAAGATCGTACGCATTCATTAGCAGCCATTTGAGTGGATATATGTGTGTGTGTGAAATCATAGAAATTATCAAATTTCATAATAAACTAATTTCTAGGCATTTTCGGCGCATAAATCAACACTTGAGAGGTGCTGAAAATCTATGGGAAAAGCACGTCACGCCAACGGCTAAATTATAAAAACACTAGAAAACTAGTAACTTCATGCGCGTTCATACAGCAATTATTTGAATGCATCACGGCAAATGGGTCACCGTTATAGTGAAATCACAGAAGCAGTCTGATGTGGAAAGTAAAACAAATATTTTGCTAAAACACGCTATGATGGTCAGTTTCATGTACATGCACATGTAAGCTTGAATTTATGAGTGTAGTGAGAGCGCTAATGAACCTTTGTTGCATGCCCCGTTGTTGCACAATCCATACTCTATTCAATTGCATGCAACACGCTAACTAAGCAAATATGTTGTTGGAGAGAAAGTCACTTTGCAGTTAGATACTAAGTAAACTGCACACTTAAACACTTAGCCGGTACATAATGACTCTTGTTATACTGACATAGATTCATTTGAAGCCAGACGTTTAGAGACTTCGCGATACTCTATGAAATCTAGCAAGCAACCAAGCGAGTGAAAATTGCATGTCAGCCAGACTCAGATGACTCAACTAATGGAGCTCATTGGAAAATAAATTATGCGAACATTGCACTAGTATTTTAATTATGCATAAAAAAAAATGTAACAAGTGCAACAATAATTGTTGATCATTTGAACTTAAGTGGGTAATTTTTGCAAAAAAACATTATAAAAAATTTATTGGGAGCAAAATGCGTGTGCAAAAAAATGTGCAAAATTTATGACGAGAGTATAGATTTCTAAAATTGAAAAAAATAATATTTTTTGAAGCGAAAGCCTATCACTTTAGTAAATATCAATTTACTTTAGTAAATATCAATCAATTTAGTAAATTAGAAAGTTTTTCTAAAAATGAACGTGTAGACAATTTATTGATTGGCAAAATTAATGGGCTATCTGAAATACTTATTAAGCTTGTACACAAAGAGTGGAAGTCATTAAATAAACATAACAAGGTAGACCCAAATTTGATTTCAATTTAGCTGAGTGCATTTTAATTGAGCTCCGAAAGGAAGAAAGATTTTTGTAAGGAATTGTTTCAAGTATATTTCTTACGTTGATTTAGCACTGCTGGGCGAATCTGTGTTGCCACAGTCTCCCAAAAAAGTGTATTTCTGTGACAAATTTGTAATATTTATTTGTTTTGGAACAATAGCTTAATCGAGTTCCTTATTGTAATCTTGGCAAAAATAATTCGAGCAGCGGAACTGAAAATTATTACTCTAAACAAACAAGAAGCTTACATTGCAGAGCGGATGCGAACCCTCTAACTTTGACAGTTTTTAAAGATGTACCAACTGCTTGTATCTAATCTGCGGTAACTATTGAAGATAATAAAGAACTGGCTTGAGAGTGTGAACTTGGATAAAGCCTTTAGGCAGTTATAGATCCAATAAAGAAGAAGACCGAATGGAACCCCATTGAGAGGTGATTGGCGTAGTCTCAAGTCCCTAATATGAATGAATTTGAGTTACCTATATTATTTACAATCCTTACTGGTCGGCTTTGTCAAGGCTTAAAAATTTTAGATGCGTCAACCAGTTGCAGAAAGGGTAATTTACATGTCTCTAGCTTTTCTGGCAACGTCGGCTAGTTAAACATTTCTCGATTTTCTCAAGCACAAATTACTCTAAAGATTCCGATTCGCCTAAATCACTTTCACAAAACTGTGTTCAATAAATAGAGGATTTGTTATCTCCCACTTATAAGGTCATAGCACACAGACTTATGACATGTGATATAACATGCAGCATTACAATTAAATAAAATTGTTCGATCTTCTCACAAAACTCCATAGCATTTATGGCAGAATATCCCCGATAAGAAGCACGAAAAAGGAGAACAGAAATTTCTACTCGTTCATGCCTGTCATTAAATAACAATATTTTGAAAACTTTATGGCTGTTCATTTTCACTTTGTTTCGATTCGAATCGCCTTTTCACTGTCAAAGTGGTATTTCTTTGTGTCCAATGTTTCGGAAAACAATGACTTTACTGGACACGCAACAATACGCCTATACATATGTGCGTCGTGCAAATAGAGAATGCATTGTCAACCAAAATTTACTTCTGAAACGTTGCATATAACTGCAATAAACGATCTGTCGCTATATGGAATGTTACCGTTACCGCTGGTTAAACTAGAATTGCGTATTGATTCTACGAGGAGGTCGTTCGGTAGGTTGGTCATATAAATGCTCGCTTAGTTCGGGTCATTAACAACACCAATGGTGACCTCCAACCAACGTTTGATTCGTTTAACGCCGGCGTACGCATCGTTTTTCAGGCATTTATTGAACAAAATTTCAAATAAGAAAGTTGAAGAAAAAAAAAAGAAAACGTTTAGAAAAACTCGTTTAATATTTGTGCGCTGAATTTTTGACGAAACAAAGGCTTGGCATTTCAATTGTTTGGAAAATTTAGGAAAACCGCCAGAAAAAAGCGCTCCATTCAATTCCGGAAACTTGATTTTCCTCATCAACAGCAACAGAATAGAACAATGCAATTATTTCTTTGGAAATTATGAAATTTTTAGATCATTACCAATCCAGCGGAATACGCAAAAGCCAATGTTAATGTAATGCCACGACTTTCGAGGGCAGTTCAGAGCGCCCTAACTTAGTGCCATTGAATGCGTTCCTCTAAGGTGGGTTGGGCTCTGCTCGAGAACACACATGTGGCTGCAATAATGATACCCACACGTATCAATGAGTGTGTGCGTATGTGTGTGCTTGAGTGTAAGCGATCTGTATCATCCCCTTCGCCACTCCACACAAAGGTGTGTTCCAAGTTCCTGCTGCGCATGTGTAAGCATATACGGGTAAACACCGAGTGATCACTGTCTGTACTTTTCTGTAATTGAATTATATATAGAATTTACGTTCAATTTCGGCTTACATTTGTTTAACGCTTTTTTACTATAAAAACTCGCCGAATATTTAATATGCTTAGGTTGCATTGTGTGCTCACATTGCGCGCCGATCACTGAATGAATGAAAACAAAAGGTATCAGGAACTGGTTTGGAAAAGTTCTCAAATGCTGCCACATCATTCCAACGCTTATATCATATCGAATGTCATATTTTCGTGTTCGAAGCAACATTAAGTTTTCTGCCACAATGGGTCGAGGGTGCTCTGACATATACGCGCATTCGATGCTGTCCATTTGTACTAAGTCTATAATAAAAAGCGTACACACATATGTCTGTACATATATGTATTGGAAAATAAATTTTTGTTTTCGTATTTATTATACTTGTACATGAAAAGTCGCTGAAGTAAACGCCAGTTGGGTTGTGGTTGCGTGCACTTCAATCAAAATTATGCTAAAACCAGGTATGGCGAGCTAGAAGGACGCTCCTTAGTAGAAATGCATAACTCAAATACGAGCTAGTGGCGGAGAAATAAGAATAAGTTGGAAAATTATCGGCAAATGTTGAAATTATATTTGATTGACGACTGCTAGGCGGGAATTAGCTTATACAAACATACCATATATACATACATACATACATATTTGTGTAGGGATGCTCAGTTGGTGGTTTATGAATTTTCATGAAAACGCTACTTGAATACTAATTTGATCGAAATTTGTTTTTTTTTTCTTCTAATGTTAAACACATGAAATTTAAAAAAAAATTTTATATTCGACTGAGCTTGTAATATTTGACATTTGTACATGAATTTTAATGCAAGAATTTACATGAGCTTTTACTATTATAGAATACATTATTTCGACTTCGGCGGCATTTCAATCGAAAAACGAAAATACAAAAATTATATGAATATACTCAATGAATTTGAAATTTGTCTGCAAAACCAAGATTTCTAATCGACTTCCTTATCACACATCTACTTCTTACCAGAGTATTTAAGCATGCATATGTATTTATAAAACAAAATGAAGTGCTAAGTCCGTTTGATCGTGAAATATGTGTTTTTGAATTTTACATCGCTTTGAAGTTATGTTTGAAGTATGAATGAGAATTTGATAAATGTGCATTCATATTTGAAAAAGTTTGATCACAATACATATGTATATATATTTTTTTATTTACAGGATTTTAATGTGAATCTGAATATAATTTAGATAAAATTTATCAAAACTATCAAAAGAAATATATTCTTATGTTTTTATATAATTATTTATCATCGCGTTCGAAATAGCCTGTGTTTGAGTCACTACGGGCCTTCCTTTGGTTAACTAAATTTTCAACATATTTGATATAACCTTTGATCTTAACTTATGGCGCTACTCAAGAGCAAATATTTGAGTTTAAGGAGTATCCAACCCAAAATTTGACGAATAATTAGAGAGACATATTTCACTTCAAGACAAAAGCAGATACATATAGAAGATCCACTAAGAGTCGAACCAAGTACAGTATCAAAAAATGCAATCTGATACAGGCTACAAATTATAAAATCGGTCCTTTGAAGCTCTTCATCTGGCAATGTGTATACCAGATATTATAGAACATATAGAATATATAGAAGGCCAGGATTTTTAGGCACCTTCACGTTGATATAGCATCTAAACCCCCAGAGAAGGTTTTCATATAAGGAATACACCCGGCTTTGACTTTGCTTGCATAGAGACGACCTTTATGGTAATCTCATTTTCATTGCAGTGACCCCGCTACATCTTATATTATCCGAACTTATCCATTTAATAAAAACCTCAGTATATTCCATTAAAACTCATTAGCAGACTTATACTACTACTAGTATACTACTACTGTTACTAAAATTATCAATATTGTTGTTGTTGTTATAATATTGAAAATTGTTTTTATCATTCGTTATGTTATCACATTTGTTTTATCATGAAAAGATGGTTTCAGTGGTTCCAAAGATTTATTCTATACCTTCTTCTTAATATCTTCGCATTCATGTAATATGTTTATATACATTATTTTCGAATTCCAATGACGTAACTAATTTTGTCAACGAAATGTACACCACTCTATGGAGGGTAACATGCCACTACAAATATTGAAAACCATTTTCGGTAAATGATTATTCTTCAAAGGTCAATAAACAGCTTCCGTGCCTATTAGGCGTATACGAGAATGATAGAACCTAGTTCGCTACATATAATATATATGTATGTACATACATACTATTACCACATAGCACTACACTGATTTCCTTTTGCATATGTTTGTATGTAAATAACTGTTAGTCGGGGACTCGATGTTGGTTTTAGAAATTATCGCTGTTTATATTATATATGTACATATATGCAGATGTATGTGTGTGTGACTCTTGAAGTTGATTGAATGAAAAAATGGAGTTTCTGACATTCTCAACCGCCAAATGTCAAAACATTACTTTTATTGCGGTATGTTTTCATGTAAAGAATAAGTGGTCAAACTAGGTCTGCGGACTTATCAATTGTCGATCAAAACTTGTATAATTTAAGGGTTTATTACAAGAAAGGTGCACATTCGTACATACATATACACTTAAAGAATGAGAATCCTACTACTTTTTATGACTTTTTCCACTAAAAGAGGCAATGAACTCCAGCTTGACGGTTTTCACTTTGCTTTCCTTGCTCCCTTGCGCTTATGTATGAGTTTAGATGTTTGTGCACATCACATATTAGAAAAGTTACATCTGTGACCTGATTAGGTGTTTGACATCGACCATTTGACCATACCATATGTGAAAGCGTGTTTGCCGCAAAACGTCTTCCTTTTTACTCACAAACCTAGTTACAAGTCTATGTGTACCCGTTGAATCCATATAAAATATAGTCTCGCTATAATATAGTATTCTCAAGTATCAACTATGTATTGTAGCACAGTTCAACGTAATTTTATAAAAATTCTATTTACATTTGTTGTACTCGAAGTGTCGCATTACCAACATATTTGCGTGCATTGAGCGTGGAGCGCTTGGAAGCAGACACTCCTTGCGTGGCCATGCCGGCTGCTGGCGCTCAGAGAAACGGCAGTCAACCAAGCCAAATGGTCGTTGTCATCTAGGTGGTTTCGAATTACTTTCCAAAATTGCTATCTGTTTTTACTTTTCGTCACTTTTTTCCTTTCATTATTTTTGCTTTTTCCAATATGGGTTATTATATATCGGTTTACGTGGCGTGCGGCCAGCGTCCAGAGACTCAACGCCACTTTGCACAAATGAAATACAATCACGCATGCGTATATACATATAGGGTGGTCCATATGTAATATTAATATGTTGTCACATTGAATTGATTTTGCAAATTTGTTTAAGGATAATCTAAAAATGAACAAACAACAGCAAAAAACTGCCATATCTATTGATCGAAAAACCCGTGAAACTGTAATGAAGCCATCAAAATCCCAGGTCGATTATACTTTTTCGACGCTGGTATAATAAGCCCTGTTTTTCGCCGGCCATCGAAGGCATGGACTTTAGATTTAGATTTTACGTAATGATCACCAAATACTCAAATACTACAAATTACTCACCAAATTCGATAAACGTGTTGACAGCTGCGACTTAATGCTTTTTGGAGAACCAAGTTTTATCAAGCCGTTCAGAAGAACATACTGGATTAAATCAAATAAATGTTTGACATCGAATGTAATACATTTGTTTGTTCAGGTACAGTATACATTTCCTTCAATAGGTGTCTTGTAATTCCAAGTAATATTTGTTTAGATAATTTGAACCCTCTATCGTCTCTAAAAATCGATTGATTTAAGATTTCCCAAAACAAAGTTCACAAAAACGTAAATAATATGGACAAGCAATTTTGACTGGATATCAACGTTAAATGAATTTAGTTCAACAACAGTCCAAATTTGAAAAAACTAGAGCCAAGCTTAGATGCACACTAATATTCAAACCAATAATGTAAATGGCGCACCCTGTTTATACCAGCAAAGACAAAATGTATGGTATGGTATGGGGCTTAATCGATTTCAGCTGGTTAAATATGCAATCGTAAGTGTGTGTAACCAATATTCGTTTACTTCGTTGTTTGTGTACATACTGACCACCAACACACGGGTCAGTCATTTGTCGGCTTCACTTTCATTTTCACCTTTCGCTCAAGACAATAATTATTTTGATTTATTTATGCACTTTTACCACAAACATATAAGAGTAACATGAGAGACACTCAACTATACATACATATGTATGTATATACGTAGATGCTGTTATATGTGTGTAATTCGCCATCAAACTATTTTCAGCTGCTGCCGTTGCTAGTGCAATATGAACCTTACGCCGCGGACAGCTGAAAGTCAATTAGTCAGTTAGTTTTTTTAATTTTTTTTTCTTTTTTTTGAGATTTTAAATATGTCTTTTATGCTCTTTTTAACGATTTCAAATCGTTTGTGGCTGTCGGTGGCGCACCTTTTCCACTCGCTGCACCATATCGTCCCTTGGTGTGTCAATTGCTGTTTTCAGCTGTTTTGTTTTAGTTTTTAATGCGGCGGCTGACATCATTGCGCGATCCGCCACAGTTGACTTTATTACTAGTGCGCCGTTGCCTAAATAAACATTAAGACACACCTACAAACGAGCATATTCATATACAAATATGTATGCAAGCTTGCAAATGAATGAAATATGCCTTTATATGGGGCTGCTGTCGCTGCTGCAGTGCTTCATTTTCCACATATTAACCGGCATGTGGTGCAGATCACGCCTTTGACTTTGTTCATTTTCCGTTCGTATGTAAATAAATAAATTGAAATGCATGCAACCTCATATGCGCGTAGTATGTATGTTTTTGTATTGTGTGCAAACACTTATCGTTTAATGTGGCATCCGCCGTTTGTTTTCCTAACAGTTTCCTCCAGCATTTCCCGTGCGCTAAATGGATGCATGCACGTATGTATGTATGGATGTGTATGTGCATATAAATATATGAAGTGCTGCATGTGCTACTATAAGCGCAAGTGCAAACAGATGTGCATACATACATACATACTCATTTATTTACTCTGAGCACCTACACAAATGCATACGATATATATGTATGTAAATGGGCAAACACCTAATCTGCTGGCGTATGTACATACTTATCTTTAGATACACCCATATGCGCATACAAAAGCACATAAGCACATGCAACTTCTCATTTAAGCACTCGAATATATGAAACACCCCATCAAAGTCGCGTTTCTGCTATCTATGCACCATTTTAAAAGCCGAATTGTGCGCGCTTCAACGGGAACGCAATAGATGCGCCCTTTCCCAGTATTCCCAAGTACTTTTATGGCATACTGTTGCCGTCATTGTGCTATTTCTTCCTTCTATGGGGCGGTAAATGATAAATAGGCATCTTCAAATGTGCGCATACAAATTTATTTACTAGAAAATACGATTAAATCTTATTTGTAGTCAGAGTTTGTTCCTTTCTCTGGTTGTCGTCTTTTCGTTTCTAATTTTAGGTTTCGTCTGAATTCCTAGCCCCCTTTCCTGTGGAATATGTTCCAAAAAGATCATTATTTTACGTTAATGTGAGGTGACTCTGCTGGCGACTTACTTTATTAGGCAAAGACTAGGCACTTCCTGTGTAGGGAAGAGATGATTTTATTTCAAATGATTCAGTGAAGAAGTAGCATACTTCAGTATATAAATATTTGGATAGTATTTATTTTTCTAATTTTTATTCTTATTCCTTCATCAACTCCCAAATATTAAAATATAATATTACGAGTATCAGGGTAAACTCCGCGTTACTGTGGGATGCTTAATGCAAATGTTATGGGAATGAGGATATTTGACAAATCGGGGTTTATATTGTAATACACAATACATACATGCTTGTCGAGTTTTGAGTAAGATGAAATATGGTTATAAATATTCGAGATACGCAGAGTAAAGATATACTCGTACTCTATCAAATATGATATTCGGAAAATGCGAGAAAAACTCTCTGAAAATGATCTGTCGTCATTTGTCGAATGGATGGAAAACTTATCGCGTATCTATCTCAACTTCGCTTCTATTATGTTTGAAGTTTAGTTTATCTTCTGATTTTTTTATGTATCATTTAACACTTAATATATTTAAAATGTATCCCAAAGCCATCATATTCACATTAGTTTTAAACCGTCACATCGATTTCACGATTTCACAATCAGCATAAGAATCGATAAAAATTTAATTACACAATTAGTTGATACAAAAGTCAGTAAAGCCTGATCTCAAGATTTGGAAACCACAGTACATGCTTTCATAAAAAATAGATACGATATTTTTTTGGAAATTAATGTGTAAATACATCTATAGATTTCATATTGATATACCAATATTCGATATTTCATTGATAGGCAATGCCAATCCCCAGACATTCAAAGGCTTTTGATGAAATTGTTAGCAGTTACGAGTTTTATTGTCATACACTAGTTTTTCGCCAAACATTATATCTATGCAAAGGCATGTCATTTCGAAAATAATATTTAATATATTATTAATAATAGAAATGATAGAGAAAAAGAAAAAACTAAATGAAATTAAAAAAAAGTATATCTAAGGTGTAGATCTAACTCCAAAAAATACAAATGTTATCATTATCAGCAATGAAAGCACAAGCTATATATTTTTTTTTTATTATAAACGCAATTTTAAAGGTTAATAAAATATTACTACATACTCGAATAACACAAACAACAGTTGGTCAATGTCATATATCATATAACATATTTTGTATATACTTATGTATATACAAGTAAGCGTGTACGAGCATCATATATTAAAAGTATTTATCTACTCTGTTCATATTAGAACAATAAAAATTAAATAGCTTTATTTTGTATGTTTTGATCAATTAGCTTACCATATGGCACCACAAAGAATAACCATTACACACACATATGCATATACATACACATATGTATGTATGCACATGAAGGCATGCTCGCAAGTCTTCGAATACTTTGCGCTCGCGCGGTGTATTGCATTTGTTCGATCCTCAAACCAAAAAGGTAGCGGCGGAAAGGTAGGCGCCGTTGCCGGGAAACTGATATTACGCCAGCGACGTTGGGGGCGCAGTGCGTACTTTGTACCGTCAGCACCGTGAATTGTTAGTGAAAATATTTCAATTAAAGCGAAAGGCTTCCGAAATGTAAATAAATAAAATAATTACAACACATAAACACGCCGCGAACAAAACGTGAGGTTTGATAAGATGGCCCAACAACAACAATAGAAGCGATAAATGTTTATAAACAGAAGCGCTCACGCGTAGATAGCAACTCGCCATATGGGCAAATAAACAAGCCGCGTTTTGTATACAATGCAGTTCATTGAATTTTTCTTATTATTTTTGTTTTTGTTTTTGTTTGAAATTCTGAGTCTATATAAATGTATATGTGGGCATGTGACAGCCCGAAAGCGGCTTAATTTGCAGTGGATGCGTTAATTTGAGCATTTAACGATATTGCACGCGGACGAAGAATAATTATTAGTCGAGAGAGATACGCTGTGAGGACTGCGCTTCGTTGAAGACAAATCGGTGAACTGACATTTACAGACACATATACAATATATTGTGCCATACTGTGTTAGAACCGACGTTTTGTTTACACTCCCGCCAGATGTTTAGATTGTGCTTTGAGACTACTTTGTTTTTTATATGATTATGAAAATCGACACCTATTTGAAGGTCGCTTCGCATATCGCGTTTGTGATAAAAATCAATTAAGTTTACTTTTTATGGTTATTTGTGTTAAGTTAATGAGTGGTTACCGTTGTTTCCCGAAGTGCGGCAATATTATTCGTTTCGATTCTTCCGAATGGAATAGTATTAGGGTTATATTCAAACCTTTCCAGACAGTGTTTTGTTTTTAAACTATTTTATGGATCATTTGAAAAACAGGATATGATTCATTAAAGCTTATTGAAAATTAAATATCATGCGTATATATAATCATATATTCGGGAAACAACGGTAACAATCTGTTACACATAAACTGAAATTGAAACTTGGGTTTTTGGATAATTTGAGTTCGCGAGCCAGATTTAATAAAATAGAACCATTCCGTTGTTCAAGGTCTTAATCGCCTATAAATTTAATAATTGTGCGACTTAGCTCGCTCTAATTGTTGGATAGCAATTGGTTAGGGCAGAAATATACTGTAGTATGTTCTATAGAAGTCATACGAAGTTTAGAAGTAGAGTTAACGACCAAGACATTGTATTCGGTTAAATATTATTAGAGGGATTACTAAGAAGTTTTTGTTTACCGATTTTGATCAATATAGAGTATAAAGAACCACATTACTGATCGTTTGGTTGGAGAGTACGTAACTTCTGTGCTACAGTAATTCTTTAAGCTCTACAATAAATTCTAGTAAATGGAGGGAATTATGATTTTGAATTGTGTAAGTTCTGATGAGTAAAACATCTACCATGAAAATTCTTAAAATTCTGAGGGTTTGTTAATAAAATAAAATTGTGAAAATTTACTCTTCTATGAAAATTTGAAGAATTCAGAGGGTGGTCAAAGAAACCGTATGATGGAAAAGCAGCCACTATAATTCTGGACACTACCTATTGCTTGGAAATTAACGTAATAGATACATCCGCTGATTTTGACTTAAATTAGCTTTCACTTATTACAAATGAAAGTATTCTCATATTCCTAAATCCTCATATTCTCTATTTTCTCTCCCAATAGTCCCAATAATAATGCTCCAATTCAATAAATATTAATTGGAAATACCTCTCATAAACGCCACTTCATATACACATAATTAATTTTCATTTTGCACATTTAGAGCTCCTTTACTTTTGTGTTCATACTCATTTATATATACATACATATGTGTGTATTCTAGTAGTTATGTATTGTGATTTCAAAATCCACACTTTTCCGCTATTTACCACATGAACAATAGAATTTCACTTTCAATTGCATCGAAATAAAGGCTTTTATTGTGGTTTTTGACTGCAAATGACTCGCTTCATGTCAACGATAGTTCGTTTCGTAATGACATTTAATCATCAAATGTGTGGAGGGTTTAAATTACCCTGAATGAAAAGTAAGCGAATTTACATACATACATACATATGTGAACACAGCAAATACAATATCCACGAAATTCACAACGAAATCACAAGAGCGAAAAGATCATCGATTACCGATCAACGATCAACGGTCTGTGATCACAGTGACAGCAACTGCAACGGACGCTTGACGACAGGCATTTTTTACGCTTCGCGAATGTAAAAATTTGTTTTGCAGCTTCGGCCATCCATTGCAGTCAATTGAACGTGGAAATCGCCTTAATGGGTGATGATTACTCAATGTCCCAACGCTGGCACTTTGCCGTGCACTTAAGCACAAACATACATACTTACACACATATTATATTTATATGCATATGTAGTACAAAATGTAACTAACATATGTATGCTTTATGGTTATGGGGGAAGTAAATATATGGTCTCTGATGCATACATATGTACATATATTATAGTTTTCGTAAATGCTTGCAATTGACGTATTTTTGTTCGAATGCGTTTTTGATGAGCGCATATGGGCGCATATGGGCGCATTGACAGACACTCAGACAGACCTCGCACCACCACTTCAGAATGGAAAACCATTAAATGCACTTACTTGATTACTCATAAAAGTCCATCATAAAAGGCAATTTTTGAGCATAAACAGTTTTGAAAATATCAGCATAATGATCACTCCAATCGCATTAATCGATATTTTGATGTGAGAGATTGTAAATAAATGGAAAAATTAGAGTCTATTCAAAACTAAGTAAATAAATGAGTAACACATAGTTGACTCCCCTAAGTAGTACTTAGGTACATCCGAAATGGAGAAAAAGTAAAAGTTTGGAATTATTTCATTGAGTGAGAAATTCAATTAATTTTAGTACTATTGCAAAAAACAAAATATAATAGTGTTGTACAGCAAATTTGGTTGTTTAATAGATAACAGTTCTGTTTGTGGTTCGCCACTTTGATATCGAAGTAACAATTCAAAAACCATTTTGACATACATTCGTGCGAATTTATTTCTATTTCTAGTTGTAAAATTTAACTTTTTTAATTTGCTAGAAATCAGTCGGTGTTGTATATGGATCTGCCAATATGGCCGGTAGTGTGTTTCAAAATTCCATTGCAGTCTCGGTACCTAATATCTTTCTGAAAAAATTTCTCAAATTTTTCTTCCGAGAAAGAGAGTAGCAAATTCCCTCCTTTGTTTTGCAACATTTGATCCAGAACTGCTTAGTTGTCTTGATGATTCCTAAATACCGAAATTCTTGTTTGGTAATATCGCAAGCACACTATATGGCATCCGTGTCAAAAGCTTCAAGAAATTCTTCTATCTTGGACAGTTCGTCAATTTTTTTTTCCAAATCACTGGATAGAAAGATTCCGCTTTGCTCTGTCACCTAGCTGCAACATATTTGCATATTTGGACACACTTTGAAGTAGTGCTTGGCAATACAGCACCAGCAGAACAGAACGCTATTCATGTCCGACCCAAGACTTTTACCACAGCAAAACTATTTGAGGAATCTGAAAATATCTGAATAGCAGTGCTTCGTATGCTCTTTCAATTTAACATATGTATATAATTATACTTCCGCTTCAAAGATAGAGGACGCAGATAGAGATATATTAGATGAGAAGTGGGGAGATTAGTTGCTCTAGTATGTTTAACAAGAAACGTAAGCTCTAAGCATTCTTATTCATTTAGGTAAATATTCTATACCCTATGATTGTAACTTCTACAAAGTTTCTCTACTCCCTATTATAATTATGTTCATCAGATTCGATTCTACCTACCTATCTACAGGTCTATATTGTCTACACCAACTTTGAACATAGACCTTTCTTATTTGTATCATGTTTTATTGAAACCTTCCAATGAGTATTGTTTGTACTACAGGTTATTATCGATAGGTCCTATCGCTTCATATATTGCGCTCTCTTCTGACCTGCCTTCTGGTATGGATGTTCGTCCTTCGACAACGTTATGTATATCGAACCATTCAGGAATGAAACAAAATTAAATAATAAAAAAATTTGTAACTTTCAAAATATTTCTTTATTCAAACCTCATGCATTGAAATTACTTAATTCGAAATTACAAAACCATTTTTTGGCTTAAGTTTTTCAAATTTCAAATGCCAATTCTTTAATGCAAATAGATAAATGTATCTTGTTTTAGATAATAAATTGAAGAAAACAAAAAAATTTTTTTGCTTTTGTCAGTTCCATATTCGTAATTGCATAGCAAAAATTTTAATGTTTAAAAAAATGCAAAATAAATTCCATAAATATGTGTATGTATGCATGTATGGTAAAGAATTCGAAAAATATGGCAAAACAATCTTGATGTTGTACATACTACAAATATAATCCATTCGTGTACATAATAATAATTCTATTAAAAATAAAAACTACAGTCTGCTTTCGATTTTATGCTAACTAAATAACTAATTCGTCCACCAATCCATCAAATTCATGTATATACCAAACATATATATGTAAATATATATTCCTATATGACTATGTGTATGTGTGTTAATGTGAAAAGTCTCTGCATTACTTTATTTACAATATGCACCACGTAGCATCGCTCCTTTCTTTGAAGAAATCTAGAAATCTACAAATTTTCCTACAAACACTCCTCCAACTCCTCGCATGCCGCAGTCACTATCGTTGACTTTGGCAACTCGATCTCCAGCAACTTCGTGCATGTGCCAGCCTCCTCGTCCTCCTCGTCCTCCTCATCGAGATCGTCTTTGCCACAGCGTTGCTCCTGCATTTCAATATCTAAAGTGCCATGTTGTCGTTGAAATGAAATGAGGAAAGCAACCACCGAGACGAGCAGGAACATGAATGCAATGCTCGAACAAACCACAATTATTAGACCGGAGCGACTGAAGATTGAGGCGGATGTTGCTTCAGTTAGGTTGCGTGTAGGCAAGGGTTTGCCAATGCCGCCATTACTCTCAGCGGCCATGTGATCATTTAAAGTTCGCCCAGCGTTGTGCGGCGGGAAGGTTTCGAAAAGTGTCGCCGCCATTGTATCGTCCAACTGTGTCAACAACATTGTATGATGTGTCTGTGTGTTAATCGAGCGTGAACCTTTCGTTGAAGCAGTGACATCACCTTGTCCGGTACCTCCACCCACCAAAAGTGGTACCATGTTTGGATCATCCGTATTGTTGTCGTCTTCATCGATGACTTCAAATGCTTTTAGCGTCGTAGATTGTCTCTCAAATGTATTAGCGGAGGTCGGAGGGACCTCACCGATCGGTAAGTGTGTTGTGCTTAGCAGTGAAATATGCATTTGTTCCAATTGCTCTGTGGTTGCATTGCTTTGCAAATGTTTCTCATTATCCCCTGTTTCTTGCGCAATAGTGGACTCCGTAGTTGAGCTACTTTGCGTATTTTCATTCTCTTCTTCTGCTTCTTGTAGTATCGCTGACTCTTTTATTGGCTTATCAACGCTTGCAATGCGAACACCTTCATTTGTGGTTGAGTTTTCTGTTTGACTTCCAATATCATTGTTTATTTCTATCAAGTATTGATTATCATTGAGAAAATGTTGTTTATCGTCGGACTGTATGTTCTCTTTACCAATGGTTAGGTTACTTTTATTTTTCATTTCTCGATCTTTCTGCTCGCTTTCGTCACTACTTTTTACATCAATTCGATTGTTGTCGTCGTTAAGTTTGTCATCTTCAATATTCATTTGTGCATTATCCTCAACAACACGTCCAGTAATGGTCTCCACTGGCTCGGAAACAGCTTGCTCGTTGACATTGTGTGCTAACTGTAAACTTGTTTCCTTACCCACATCATCATTCTGTATATTTTGAGCCTTTACAATGTCTCCACCATTTATTAAAGTTGCGGATGGCTTTGCTGTGGTTTCCTCTTCCACTAACAGCTCTTGCTCCACTATGTCCATATTGACGGTTGTCTCTTCCAGTGGCTCAACTGTTAGTGGTTCTAATTCAACACCCTGTTTCTTAATTACAACATGCACAATTTTCACATTATCAGGCTCAACAGTCGTGGCGACTTCCTCGATGGCTAATGCGTCCCTTTCGTCCACGTGCAATAGATCTATTGGTAGATCATCAACAATGACCGTAGTGGGTTCAGTGGCGGTGAGGTTTTCATTTAAAATTATAGATAAGGATGCCTCATCTGGTACAGTAGGTGTTATCTCTGTTTGATTTAGATCCACTGGAGAAATATTCTTTTCTGTTCTTTCATCGGTTACATTTTCATCTTGTGTGGTTAATTGATTTTGTAATGTATTCATTGATGATGATGCTTCGTGGCTTTGAGCTGACTCGACCGTTGATTCATGACCCCTTTCATTACTTAAGCTATTATCTTTCGAGCTTACTGAGCGATTTTCAGTAAGAATATTGGTATTTTTATTTTCCAGCTCCGTATCATCTTCCTTATGTTGATTATCCTGATCATTAATGGACTCCTTTTGCACTGTTAAACCTTCTCCATCGATTTCGTTGGCCTCGTGAGAGTACAGCGCAGACTCAGAAAAACGGCTTAATATTGTTTGTAGCGAGCTCTTAGCTACATTTAGAGATCCATCTTGAGCTTCAACGTCGTCTTCTTCAATATTTTGCATGCCATCATCTCCTGTGAACTGCATATTTGTTTCGCTGCTGTTGTTTAAAGCTTCTGTGTTTTCGTTTTCGTTTTCGTTATTATTAATGTTTAGATTTCTGGCACCTCGCTTATTGTCCAATAAAGACTTGCCTGTTGAGACTGTCCCCTCGGCTTGTAGGGGGACCGTTATTGAATGTCCAAAGGTTGTACTTTCTGTTGTCGATAGTTGATCGCGTAAAGGATCTGAAGAGGTTGATGTTACTGAAAATTTTAATATATAGAAGTTGATAATTGTTAAATATTTCGAAAATCAACCTCAACTTACACTCTGCCAGAACATCAATCGCAGCACTGGGCTTGGTGCTAATCTCTTGCAGCACGCTTTGTATTAACTGAACTTCGTCGTCAAGTTTTTGTCGCACTTCCTCATCCGTTACATTTTGTAGGTGCTGAACTTCAGCAGCTATGATATCTTGTTCAAATTCAATTTCGTTCCTCACAGAATTACGTATGGAATCCTCCAGATTTTCGTCAAGCACAGTTTCGGTATAATCAAATTTTGAATTTGCCTTTACTCTAAGGTCTGTAGCTGCCTCTTTGCTGACAACTTGAGCGATTTCATTGTTAACACCTTGTGGCAAATTCAAGGCCATTATTTGATCGTCATGTTGTACAGTACTGGTGCCTACTGTTGTCGTTTCCGGTTCATTTACAACCGTAGCCGTCGCTACATTCTGCTGAACATTCGAAAGTGTGGTTTGATTATTAGCTAAAAGTGGTGTGATAACCGTGGTGGGAGAATTTTCCACTGCTTCGTCTAGTGGTGTGCTTAGGGTGGTCAAATTCATGTCGGTTATTGTCTCTGCTATGGATCTTTTTAAAACTCCTGCTTTTATCGGTGGCGCTGTTAAATAAAACAAATGGAGAGAATGTTATCAGAGGATGTTAATGAAATTGAAAAAGAAACTGTTAGTTTCAACAATTCCTATTAATGTACAATAGAAAAAAAATATTTTTTATATTTATGCCTTAAGCAAAGCCGTTGCGGAAAGAAACACTTAGCTTAGTAATTTTGAATTTATTTGTTTACTAACAGGACGTCCTACTTTTAAATACCATAGTTTATGTCCTCATTTGGTATTTTTAAGTATTTATATAATACATTTCTTGTTTATTTCTAGGTGTAAATGTATACATATGTACGTACATAGTAGGTTGCATATATCTACGAATATTATACGACAGAATTAAGTACACACAAACGACTTCCAAGTCTAAATATATAAGTATGTACGCACATCATTCATCACAGCACAAATTCGTGTGTCAACTTAGGTAAATTCAAACATGTGTATGCACATACTTAGGTATGTATATGCAGTTATACAAATATGTGCATTATATACATTCTAAAGGTAAATAGTAAATCTAAAAATAGTGTAGATTTATGAGATGTCTTCTTACGCTTTGGAGCTTGTTTATTCAATGTTTATACTGAAGAAACCAAAGAGACCATATTACTGGGAACATGTCATGATATTTCAACACATTTTCGACCATTAGAAGTATTATTAAAGAACTACGGGAATTGAGCTATTAGTAAGTATAAAAAATAATTCTTAAATGTGAAGAGGATAAAATATTTAAATTTTTAAATAGTTATAGTTATTTTTAAATAGTTAGTTAGTAATTTTTAAAAGTGGTAAATAAAAAATTTGTTATGTGGATTAAGGAGGTAATGAAGTTCAATAAACATTGAAAGAAGGTATACGTAGAGATTTTTACCACAATTCCTCAAAATCATAACATAATTTTAATTAATTTGGGAAAAAATTAAAAAATGTTCAACAAAATACTTAAGCGCTTAAGAATAATCACCTCCTCAATCACATACCAGATCAAGCGATCGTATAAAAAAGATAGAAAACCACCGTATTGTGGACTGACTTATTTTATTTTTATTTTTTAGTGTAGCAGGTGAATGTTTAAAATTAAAAACTATTTTGATTGCCACATATTTGAAACCGTTAGTTAGAAAAAATGTATAATAAATATAAATATAAATAAATAATATATAAATAAAATAATATATAAATAAATAATAAAATAATATATAAATAAAAATATAATAAATGTATAAACAGATTCAAAAAAGATGCATTAAGGAGATATTGTTACAAAGAGCATGAAAAATGTAATCTAAATAAATTTAATATTACAAAGACATAGCATCTGCATAAAACCTATTTATATTGTCAAAATTGTTGGTTTAGTTTTGGGGAAACCCTCACTTTATGGAATTTAATGCTTATGACACTTTCACTACCCCCGTACACTACAATATTATTTATTTATATTATTTATTAAGCATTTAACCGTTTAACCGTTCAACCAAAAAGAATAAATGAAGATTTCAAAAAAAAAAAAGAAAAAATTATAATACTTTTTATTAGTAGCAAATATATATTTGTATGCTCGCTTAGGATTTACAAACAAATTAAAAAGTATCATCATATCTATTGTAAATTATGCGTAAACCTTGAATTTCTATCTGTATTAAAGAAATTTCAGTTTCAACATCTGAAATCATGTATAATTTTATCATTATTTTTGTCTACTTTCTCCCACTGTGCAGCGTTACATTGAACTCGCTTAATATATTTTTCTTTTGTTATCACTGATGATAACCGTACATAAAAACATATATGCACATATTTAAATGCATACATATGCATTATATAAATATGTATGTATATATCTCTGTATGTATGTTTGCATGTCATTAGCCATAATTCTAACTTGAACAGAAGTCAACAACTCATTTATGCATGCAACATGCGGACAACAAGAGCGCTTAGAGGCAACTTGCAAGATGAGCATCCGAAAAAAAAAAAACCCTATCTAATTTGAACATTAAAATCGAAATGAGACTGAGCGCAAACGGTAAGCAACTGGTTGCCGCACTGCAATAACAACCATATTATCATTTGCTGCAGTAAACAAATACATTCAGACAGACATACTCTTCCTCTAAGTATACATAATTTATTATTCATTCCCGATATCTTAAATTATCACACAATGGAAGTGCGGTCGCCAACGACAGATTGCCGAACTGCAGTGAAAGATGCCAATGCAACAGACATTTTACACATATGTTACATACTATATATACTTACAAACATTCATGTATACGTAGTTGTATGCTTTTCCAATGCATATATGTAAATGTATATGTTTAAATGTAAATTCGTGTGTCCAACATGCTCCCATGGGGAACCTTCTGACGCTGTGCCGCTACCACTATAAGGAGTGTGCGTACATATGTATGCGCTCTTCTGTATGTTTGAATAAGTGTGGCGTGTCAAGAATTTTTCAAATGACTAAATTTTTAAATAAAATATCCAATATGTCATTCTTCTACGCCACAGACACATTCTTCCATACATAAAGATGACAGTGGGGGAAAAGCAACATTTGAACAAATCAATATGCCACGCATATCGTGTGGCACACCATAGCCGCATAGCGTCAAAATAGCCAAGAATGCAAACGGACAGACGTGGCATGCACAAAAGTGGGTCTCAGCGATAAGTTCATTTTGGGAAAAAATGAATTTGAAATGTTTCAGAGGATTTGCCTGCATGCCAAAGCAAAGAACTATTTCTCCGATTTGGAGAAATGTGTCGACAGATAACAGCTAAGGCAGTAGAGAGGAACCGATTCAAAGAGTCGCACTTTGAATGGAAAAGGATTATGCACAGCGGCTGACGATAAGCTTTTCCCACGCTTCCATTCATTTCATTGTTTACACATATCATCAAGTTCAATGTAATTGTTTACTCTTTTTTATGCTTTATGACCCCAACTGTTGTTAATGGAGCTTGAACATATAGAGGCGAGTGGAAAGAAGTTTCAGATAAGCATATGAGTAGGCTTGCCCCTTGCATAATCTATTGAGTTGTCATTTACATTTACTTAGTGTCTACATATGTATGCATGTACATGCACATATTGGCATAGGAGTATTATCATCATTTTTATTTATTTCACTTGTATATATGTACATATGTATGTACTTACATAAAATCTACTACTGTGGGACATTGATCTGCTGAGTATTATAAAGAAATTAACGATAACTTCGACTTCCTTAAACACACACACACACACACACGCAAACACCCATATATACATGAAAGTACGAAAGACCCTTTATGTTGAATTTACGAGTATCTACTTTCTTATTTATGCATTTCGCATTATCTACGCTAGTGAGGCACGATAAATTCTTATAAACAAAAAGTTAGGAATACGAAAGAACACAAGTGGAGGAAAAGAAGTAGAAGCAAAATAAAATAAATTCCGATTACACAATATTTTTCCACAGTATATCCCATTGAAAATCCACTTATGCGTGTACATTCATATGCCTGTGTGCATGGCGGAAGATTCGACTAGACGCATGCGTCACCGTGCTTATACGCATATGCATGAGTGTTCATATACTGTGTGATCGTTGTATTCGTTTCCTATATTTGCTCAAGACATGAACCGACGAAAATGTAATTAAATTTTTATGTTAGGCCGGCATCTTGAACATCGATTTACCACAGTTCATGCAGCACGTGGCTACGCATTGTATGTCCGTGACATTTCGCCTCATAAGAAAGCTTGAAAGTCAACGCGGTTGGCGCGAGTGCAATGATAATGTAAGAAACGAATCAATATTCGTACGGAAAAGGAGTACAATTATGAATGATGGCGTGTTAAAGTGGCGTAGGAAATCGCTAACCGTTATTGAACTACAAGAGTTATTGTCGATTTGGGGCACGACCACGGCAGTTATGTTTTGTGTTTATGTACAAACATAAATGGCTTTTTACCTCAAATTTTAATTACTTGGAACAATTTTTTTCATTGTAAGAGTGTTTATTGATTTAAATTAATATTCTTTTCCCAACGCACGATTATATGTATTCCTAAAATTTTCGGTCTTTCATATCAAGTATTCCATGAACGAACGTTCGACATAACGTGTTCGTTAATTTTATTTGGCTATTTCCTTAAAGCAACCCATAATCACTTCTATAGGGATAAAGCTGTTCAGATTTTTACCGATTCAAAAATGGCCTCACAACACAAGTCACGTATTAGTTCTTTTGGTAATCTTTTTTCAGTTTAAATTGGCCAAGTAATTTTAAAGCTGTTAAAACTTGGATATTACCATTGAGCTATAATTTTACTCACACTATTTTTATATAATTTTAACTTTTAATTAACAGTTTATCATAGACCAAGTGGATGAGCAATAGTTTCGGTTTTCCCATTTTGAGTGTAACAACTAACAACTAACTGTAACTAACTAATAACTACTTTCTGGTAATATTGGTTCTCGGAAAAGAAACTCGGGAAGCGGTTACGGTTTCAAAATAGAATCTAGCCATAAACATTCGTCTCTTAATGATAAGTATTGAGCCCAAAGTCAGTTCGCTGTGCCTGTGACCAGGTGCTGCTAAATGAACGTTAAAAGAGTTCAACAATAATTTTAAAAGCACTCAGGTCTCTGATTGGCAGACGAAAGTCACGAAAACTTCAGAATTGAACGTAACCGCATGTCACGACGTTCGAGGGAGTTATTACGCTGTCAAATTGGACATCTTGTCCAACTGTTCTTGCTGCATGGAGGACTCTATTGTGGGATCGTATTCTTCCAGTTCTCAAAAAATTTCCAGTTTCTACAAAAATGAAATTCCAATACGTATGATAATCGTCTTCATGATTAAGTCTAAGTTTGTCGATTTTTAAACTGACATTATTAGCTAAACTTATCCTAAGGAACATACATCCATAAATATGAAGAAGATTTTATTCAAATGTTATGTTAATTATATATTAAATTTTTATGCTTTATTTCTTAAAAAAATTAAAAGATTATTAAAAATTTATTGTCTCATTTGGCATTCTCATTTCATTAAACAGGTTTCGTGAAGTCTTCAGCTCCACTATCGAATCGGTAGTTAATGTAATTTCAAAACTTTAAAAACTTTTTCCTGAAATTATTTTCAAAATTCAAGTGTTTAAAGTTATAACAAATTGAGGTTTTATCACATTTTTTCAATTATAAAAATTGTCTGCCCAATATACATTTTCATAGCGCATTTGGTAATTCATTTAAATATAATTGTCTTAGTTTCAAATAAATTTAACTAGTATGTAAAAAACAATTTTCTCACAACGCTTCGAAGATGATTGAGATGATTGCAAATAAATATACATCCATGTACACACGTAGTATATGTAAGCACATAAAATATTCATATTACGAATAGATAAGCGCTCCACAGGCGACTGGCGGGGGAAGTCGAAATATGAGTGGTGCCTTCGAAACTCTGCCACAATACATTTTTAAAATGTAACATCACCAAATAATCGTTTTAAAGGTCCCAAATAGCATATATGTATGCATTTTATTGGTCCTTCATGGAAAGCAAATCTCTCTTACTTTTTAAAATAAGAAAAGGAAGTTGGCTTTAACTCTTCAACTTTTCTCTTCAATTCTTGCAGCTATTTTCGTTCTAAATCACTGTCGAACAGCTTAGAATAATAAAAGATCCTTCGAGATTTTAATCGTTTTGAAAGAGTTGAACATCCCCATTGCTCATATCTCCTCATCAGGATTATTTTAGACCCTAGTCATATAAAGTGTGGTGCAATTGCTGGTGATTTTAGAGGTTTAAGAACTTTAGAAACTGTCATTCTAAATTTACGATATTTTTTAGGTGAAGCACTGCTGAAACAGAGTTGAAAATACTATTTTGAAAATGATACCATTGAAAATATTCTAACAAGGTGTAAAAAAAATATTTATGTTTTTACTTATGCTACAAGAGCATAGAGAAATAATTTTATCGATCTTTTAATCTTTTCTCCTTCTCTGTGCTGTACTGTGATGTACAGTATCCTAGAAAAATCGTTTTCTAAAATATTCAGAGTTGTTCTTTCTTATTTAGGGACTTCTTTGTGTAACATACAAACATGAATTTATATCTATATGAAATACACATACGCATATAACTACAATTCATAGTGAGTATAAATTTGTCGATAAATGAAATTGATGTGGAAGCGAGAGATTAAAGGCGAAAAAACGCAATAAAAATCCCACTTATGCGCTAGCCTTCAAATCAAATTTTCTCGCTGTTAGAGAAAATCCGATGCAAGTTAACCGTCCAGTCGTTATGTTCATTCTTTTAACGTTTTAACAAGGTCTGTGAGGGGAAGTGGCAGATGTCATGTCGAAATAAGTGGCCCACGAGAAGTTGTTCAAAAACGCGGGATAGGAGGAGCGACAGGGAGGTTAGAATTGCGCACAGCTGGCAATTCAGTTCAACTGAGCTCAATATGCAAGCTGAAGTATTGATATTGTTGTTGTTGTTGTTGTTATTATTATTATTATGTTTATGGTTGTAGCTGTCTACGCCAATGATGCTAATGCCATCGGCAATCTTATTGATATTGTTGTTATTCTTGTTACACATACATACGAACATACATATATAACATTTTTTAATAGTCACTACTCACTTGCCAACAGCAGAACGGCCATTGTGATGAACAGTAGCAAAGCTTTGCGATGGTTGCTGCCACTACTCTTACCATTGCGATAACAGGTTAACCTGTTGCAACGTCTTTGTTTGTGGCAGCTGCAATTGCCGTTGGAGCCATTCATGTCTGCTACCACGCCGTTGTTGCTAGTGATGCACTCTGCAGTGGTGTCTTGTTGTTGCGCAAGATCGCAGCGCACTTGTTTCCACCATGACATGTTGCCGTCGTTGTTTGTATTGTTGCTTTTGTTGTTGCAGCTGAATTTCTTGTTTGCTTTCTGTTTCATATTGAACGTATTTGTTGTTATCGTTGTTGTTGTTATCGTCGTCGATTCTGCGGTTATTATTGCCGGTAGTTAATTGTATTTTGTGTGTTTGGCAGCGCCCCTTCGTCAATAAAACCTTGTTTCTCCCGGCTGCCTATGTAGAAGCACACACACAAAATAATCTATCGAGTTCGATCGTAGCGTTGCTGGTTGCTGCAGATGCCACAACGTCAACTAGTGCAGACGACACTGTGGCCGATGAATGGAGCAATACGTTGAACCCGTCAATGACGGTGCTGTCAATACATCCAGAAAGAAAGGAAAAAACAATCCGCAAATCGCCAATTACTCTTCCTAATTGTTTTAAACACATTTACTTTAAGGCAACTTCGACTGCAACGACACTTTCAGTGCGATTTCGCGGGAATCGCACAAATGTACAAATTTCACTAGAAAAATTCCTTGAAAGTGAAACAACTGATCAAGTAGGCATTAAGTATTCAAGACATATATGCTCACAAACACCTTGCACACGCCAATTTTACGCGCTTTACCTTTAAGTAAATCTTGTTAGCTTCTTGTTTGAATTGTTATTACTTTCGTTACTTTCTTAAAATTTTCAGTGTCTTTTTTTCACTAAATTATTGTTGAAATACTGCCGAAGCTATCATCCCATAACAAAAAAGTCGAACTGTTCGCGTCCAATACACGTGAAGAACTGAAACCGAAACTGATTTTGAGAACAGAAATCAACTTTTCCTCAACATTGAGAACCACTACGTGTGCACACGCTCAACGTCATCGGCCAGCATAAAACTCAACAACAATTTGTTCGTCCCGCCATTCCGCTGCAATCTTCAGTCCACAGTCTGGGACCCGGCCATGTGCATTGTGTGCTCACAGAGATCCATGCATGCAAAGAAGCATACTCGAATGTGTGTGTGTGTATATTTATCAATATGTGAGAATGTTTGTGCCTTATAAGTATGGATATTCATTGGCATTGTCTTCTTCATTTATTTTCTTTTTTTGTCCTCGATCTTCAACGATCGTCGTCGTCGCCACCGTCGCTTATACCTAAATCGGCTCGACCAGCTTGAATCAGCTCGGCTATGAAGCTATCGGTGTCGCGCGTCGTGCGGCTATGCTTTGCTTTCTTCTCAATCCCGTAGCGGAATTGAAAGACGTGCTCTTGGTCGCGCTCCTTCTTTCTGGATGTGTAAATATATACATACGAGTATTTACATTATGTTTGTATGTGAGGAGTCAATGCATTAATGTGCGTTTATTTAGGTAGCTGCAATGTGCATTTTATATTTGTAGTGCAACACATTAGACTGTATCGATTTTTCGGCTTCCAATACCCACGGAATACAGAGGATTACCTCTTGAATCATAAACCTGAAACGCAAAGCACTTCTAATATTAATTTCATATGTTTTGCCGTCTTATTAATAAAAATTTAAATAATAATTAAGAGAGATTTTGTGGCTATCAAAGTTATGATGATTCGATTTTATTACTTAATCTTTAAAATGAGTTGCAATAAGATACCTATATTGGACTAATTTTAGCTGATTAATTTACCAATCAACTCTATTACAACAAAATATGTGAAATTACAGATTGTCTACTTCATTCTTACATACTTACGTCGTATGTATATATGTTCCTCAATATCTCGCCAAGAATGACTACTGCCGAGGATGTTCGTGAATACTTATTTAATCAGAGATTTTAATTTAATAGTACTTCGACAAGTCACGTCCGAAATTTCTAATTTTCTTAATTAATGTCGACCTTTGATCGATAATTTCATTTAATTTCAATGAATTATTAAACGATGCTCCAGGGGAAACACGGCTGCATATAAAGTGCACTGCACTTCAGTGGAATGCATATCCATCATCGCTTCTGAGTCCGAGGCTACTTAATGGGATAGCTGTTGCTTTCTAGTTTTAAAGTAATCGCAGCAGAGGTCACAAAATTTATTAGATGTTGGTGATGAAATATAAAATTAAAGTTCCAAATAACACGGTTAACTGAAATATATTAAATATATATTATATTATATATTATTATTATTATATTTTTATTATTATATTTTTATTATTATTATATTATATTATTATTATTATATATATATTATATATATATATAAATATATTCAACTATTTTATTGTTAATATTATTAAATTTAGTTCAATGAAAATGGATTTTAAAATATGATTTTTTAATTTCACAAAATAATAAAGAACTATTATTTATTTTTGTCAAAATAAAAATTGATGAATGTAGTATATTGTATTAACAATTCTCTTTGGCTGTGCCAGCTCATAGAATATTTTTTCAAAACCCCATGTAGAGAAATGTATATATGTATGCATACCTATTCCGTATGCATTAGTATTAAATTTTCTACTAACATAGAATTCTTCTAATGCCGATTGCTGCTGCCTTCTTGCTAGTAGGTAAACGATTTGCTCGGTGCTCTTCTCTATAAAAATCATGTTGTTAGCTCGCCTGGACAAGAAGAGAGTAGAGAGAGCACATAAATACATAATTTGGAGTCTTTACTATTCTAAACACGCACGCACACACATATATATATATATGTATATGTATATGAAATTATATATGGGTATATAGTTCCATACCCGAGCATTACTAGCTCAGGGGGTCCCAACTTCTATGGAAATTCGTGTGGCGTAAGGTTGGACTCAAGTGTTGGACACGTTTTATTAGTGTTTGTTTAAAGAATTGGCAACAACAAAAATAATTGATGTGCTGCCTATTGGTTTCTTGGTTTGCCGGTTTGCCGGTTTATCCAGCCGTTGCTGCATTAGGTAGCTATGAGCGCACACATATGTACATACATGTAGGAATGTATGGAGTAGGTGATTGTGTGTAATTTTAATTTAAATTGTCACTGGTGTGATTATTGATGTTACATTTACTTATTTATTTTTTGTATATTGATATTAGTTCTGCTTTTTGTATGTGTTGGGTTAGGTGTTGTGTGTGTTTGTAGTTGGCGTCATAGAACAAATCATAAAACGTAGAATATCAGAAGGAGAATGGCGAGGATCACAATATCTGTGTGTAGGTGTATGAGAACTTGTAGGTGTTTTATATGTACAGGTGATTGTAAATGCTGAGAAATATTTGTGGAATGTGTTTGCATATGCGCGTGCCCAGACAAAGCGTCAGGGAATATTGACTGTCAGAGCCGTCATTGAGGTACTAGTATCTGATATTCATTAAACATGAATTCCACGACAACTACATATGTAAATTTTCTTTCAGTTTACTGTCATTGCCACACTTATTCGTTGTATTTGCTTCGCGATGCTGCAGTAGAGTGGTAGGATGTGCGTACTATCACTCTACAGGATATGGAATTTATCCAAGTGGTGAAACAACATCAACATTTTATCTAATACTTATTGTTACTCGACAGCAAATTATAAAGCTCTAACCTTATTATTGAAACCAAAAGAGTTATATAAATTTATTAAATTTTATTAAAATTATATAAATATATCTATGTATACATTTCTATTAGGGCTATTTCTAAACTTTCCTAAATATTGTAAAATGAATGCAAATTTGTACAGTCAGCCAGTACTAAGTTACAGTAAGTTAAAAAAATTTTGTTCAGAAAAATAGAAATTTATACAATTATTTTGTAACTCTAAAGTCCAAAATGGTTAAAAATTACTAAAGACAGATTATCTCAACCGAGGAAAAGAGGTTCAATTCCACAGAATTTTAACATTGAATATTAAATAAAAATATTACAGTTAAAAAACTTTTGACGAAATAAATATACAAATTTGTAGGTACATATTTAGTATGTACATCAAATCAACTCTTCCTGCCTTCGAACGATGCACTTGCCGCGTTGAATGGTGAGGGTCATTAACATCCTCTCTGAAACGTCACCCCGTCACGTTGTTGGGAGCTCATTTGTTCATTGAAGATTTGCCGCAAAATGTGGTCACCGCGAAAAAGTGTTAAAAGATAACGAAAATTCCATACTCTTTGGGAACAGCATAATCACTTGCTAAATCATTATGCCAAAATGCACTCGATATGTCATTGAGAATAGCCTGTAGGAAAAAATTAAACTAATAGACAAAAAAAAACTTATTCTTCTCTTTTTTAAATATTTGGAGTGACTCATATCGTTGCAATGGTTATTTTCTTTCTTCCTTTTTCTTATTTTCTTAATTTCTTATTTCTTATAATGAATAAAAAGGGACATAAATTTGGTTCAAAACATTTTTTGTTTATTTGAAAGAGAAAGTATTCACATTATATATATTACAGTGCAACAAATACACTTTAATTCAAATACCTTGACTTCACAGTATCTTATCTTATCTTATTTAACCTCTTAAACCTTAGACCTTAGTGACAGTTTCTGGCTCTACCCCATTAATGGAATCAAGGGGAATTAGAGTCAAAGCAGTCTAATGATATCAATATTCCAAGGTGGCAAATTGGAAAAAAAAAATTGACTTAATTGAGGTACCATTATCTAATTAAGAGCGCGAAATGTGTATTGTCGCATGGGAAAGTTGGTTCGAATTCAAGTTTCCAATATTGGGAGTCAACAATCGTTTACCACGCCTCTGTGATGATCATATCTGGCGCACTTAGCACTTTCAGCAGCATTTTAAAGAAGAAAGTGGCTCAACGATGCGATTTTTATGAGAAATTACGTTTTTCAATTATACCAACTCTTTATGGTTGGCATTTTCCTGTAGGGCATGTACTAATAATGCATAATACATACATACTTATGTATTTAACCAAAACAATACATGTTTATCTTTTTTTATACAAATTTTGTGTGCGGATATGGGTTTTATCGGTTATTGCAACCGCAGTTTGTCGCATCGTTGGCATTTAATCAGCAAATATATTGTACATTTTCTACCAGATTTTTTTCGCCTTAAGCTTCAGTGCGATCTTTCGAACGCTTCCGAACGAATGATAAGGTTTTTTCATGGGACTCACTTGTTTGTAATTCGCCGCTTCCGAACCATTAATCATTTGTGCGACAAATGGCTGTGGTAATTTTCGATCATGTCGCTAAGGTCCTGCACGTAGACGCATATCCATACAAAGTCACATAAGTTTACGTATGTAGGCATACGTATTTATATGTTTTTGTACATAAATGTGTGCTTTCCTTTATGCAGTTGGATGGTTTACCAAATTAATATGCATATCTTCATATTATGTGGTTTTATCGATAACTAGTCGGTCAGTTCTAAACCCTGTAACTACGAGTGTTTGTATGTATGATGTTTGTATGTTTTGTACTTTATGATTTTATTAAAAAATTTTATGAGTTTTTAATGCTTCTTTTCTTCGTATTATTTGTAAGCCACCAAAAAAGAAGGCATATTTATGATTGCAAGTAATGCAATGGAGATTTACATATACATATGTATGTACATACATATATGTCCAAACAATTGTAATTGTAAATAAATATAAGAATATGTATATATGTGTCAATAAGTTGAATAAATTAAATTATTCGTTTGCTACGATGACAACAAAGCTGGTGCCGCATGCTAACTTTCAATTCAAATGCTCATTTGATTCTTTATACACTAGGCAGAAAAAGTCTGCGTACAAGGTGCCAACAAATACTCAGGTACATACAAATACTTACTTAAATACTTACAACAATACCAACAATACTCTTTGAAAAAATGCTTTTATATACTTTTTGAAAAATTCAATTTATTTTATATTCATTAAAGGATATTATATTTGTAATTTTATGAAAATAAAAGTTATTAATTTTCTAACAATAACATATAAACAAAACAGAGCATACAGACGAGGTAGAAAATATATTAGAAAAAGTCTGCGTACAAGGTATTTAAGCCGAACAAAGATATTCTTCTTCTATAGGATTCAAATCTGGCGATTGTGGTGGTGTTCGAAGCTGCTTGGGAACGTTACAGAGTAACCAAAGCTTAACTATGTCTGCTGTATGCTTCGGGTCGTTATCTTGTTGAAAATAGTAGTCACTTCCTAGACCCAACTCTTCTTCCCTTTGCTTCAAATTTCTTTTCAAGATATTAAGGTATACATATTTGTCCATGATGGACTCTATAAATTCCATTCGGCCCATACCATTACTAGCCATGCACCCCCATATCATTACTCCACCACCGAGTGCCGTTCCTGTTTTTCGTCACACAATCTTACGTCCCTTGATTCCAAAGACGCAAAACTTGCTCTCAGCGCAAAAAATAACCTTCTGTCAAAACTCTCGGGGCTTATTTAAGTGCTCTTTCCCGAAAGCAATACGCTTTTGCCTATTGACTGTCGATATGAATAGCTTCTTGCGTGTGACATGACCATGATATCCAGCTTTTTTCAAAATTTTGCGGACAATGTCAGTGCAGAGGGTCCTCTTAAAACTTTCCTTAACATTTTTAGCGATTTTGGATGCAGTAAGGCGAGGGTTTTGCTTCACACTTTGCAAAACGTTGCGAGTTTCACGCTGTGTTAATATTTTTGGCCACCCTGACGGGGCCGAGATACAAAAAGGCCGATATCCTTGTGGTTAATAATCACTGTTTGTATGGAAGAATGTGTTCTACTAACAATCCGACCGATTACACGGTAAATTTTTCCTTTTTCCCCTTTCAGAAACACTTATTTCCTTTCCTTTGGCATACTTTGCATATTATAATATTAATAACGAATTGAATGATACAAAAATCTTTTAAAATTGCTGGTTTTACGAAAAAAAAAAGTAAAATTATAGCTTCCCGACACTTTCACAATTGGTTATTACGCGGTGAATTTCCATTTTAGCACTTGTACGCAGACTTTTTCTGTGCCGCCAAATGAGTATTTCGTGTAAATGTATCGACAAAACAATATTGCCTGATTTTAATTGCTTTAAATACTATCAGATTATGCAATAGGCTTGCAATAAAGCACATAGTGTGAACTTGCTCTGAAATTTTATACATAAAAGCTATTTTTAACAAAAGAAAATAAGACATTAGCGTGTACGCAGACTTTTTCTGCCAAGTGTATGTAGAAAACCTTAAGTAAAATATCAAGCTTGACAGTAAAAATGCCACTTTATAACTAGACTCTCCCGACTTCGATCGAACTAGTCAAGAAAGTATCAGATTTATACCACTTCCATTCAAAGTTGCTTGCGAAAGGGGACGTAATAACTTCGGTGAATCAATAAGTTTTCAATAAACACAAGAAGGAACAAACTCTAATCAAAATTGTTCCTCTCCTGTACGCTTTTCATAAACCAGAAAGATATGAAAGGCACGTATCTGTTTCGAACTAGTTTGAAAGTGGTATATTTCTAACCAAAATTTGACAATTTAAATATCGTAAAATATCGACTTATAATAAATATCAGTTGCTTGACAGGGAAGAAGGTATTCGACTGACTAGTTGGGCTTGGGGTTCATTAGTTGTGAAGTATAGTAGTATTTAATTTGACAGCAGGGCACATACACTCACTTATTTTCTATATATTCATATGTATGTGTCCCTGCCATAAGAGTAGTACTTTTATGGGCTCTAGTTTATATAACGAGTTTAAGTACCTGTGAACTAAGCTTTGTTGTCTCGTGTCACAATTAAAAACTTGCCGCCTATTAAGGCTTTTCAGACCGCCCATTCATTTAGGCAATTAGTATTTGTTGTCTACGAGTAAACGTGTAGTCAATTAGAAAATCAAGGTCACTTAGAAAAACACATCGTAATAATAATGCAAAAGTTTATATATAATAAAAAAACATTTAATGATTAAAAAAATCTTCTACAATGTAATATGCTATTCTCAAACAAAAACTATATAAATACATACAAGCTTGACTGATCAAAAATTACTTCAAATCAGTCAGCGCTTCCATTTATTCATACAGGAACCATCTGCTAGTTGAATTTAATTTTCAATAGTTATCGAAAGTGTTGATTCAGCGAGGTTTCGTTTGGTATTGGTAAAATCCATGCTGAAAGAAATTTTCAACTGGTTTGTATAAGTCATAGCTTAAATTTAACATTCGATCGGCATAGATCATAGATCGAAAGTTGCTTTCGTATCGAGGGCATCGAAAAGAGTCGTCTTGAAGTGAACTTGCGGTTCCAGTTGAATTCAGTTGACTAAATAACTATAACAGGAGCAATAACATTTCACTGCGACTGTGTTAACTGTTACAACCTCCTGAATTTCTAATAAACTTTTTCGTGATCTGGTTAATATGCTTATCATTTAAAAAAGTAATAATTAATTTTGTTTCAACTTGAACTCAATATTAAAAATATAAATATATAATTATATTTTCTATTTTCTTTAAGTCCTAGTAAAATTCACATCCAACTATGCATAATTATTTACGTATATATACAGCTAGTAATGTAGGGATGATTTGTATAAATTTATATAATATATACGTATATGCATTTATCGTTGTGCATACGTGTACTCATTAGCATACTGATCACATACATGTATATGCATAGTATACTCCAAAGAGTACTCTCAAAGTTTGGTTATGAATGGCACGTATTCATTTTTTCTTGCCGTTTTATTCTTATCCTTTCATTTATTTCATAGAGCATTTTAGGATAAAGAAATCTCTTAAATCTTTATTTGTCACCATTTAAAATTTATTACATGACACATTTTTGAATATTAATTTCAATGACAATCCATATATAGGATACTGAGTAAGACCATTCGTATATATGTAAGTACCTAGTTGATGAATATGACTTTCTATACAGAAACAGTAACTAGAGACTTTCGCATTTGAAATCCCACACTAAAGTAAATTCGATATCTATTTATTTATAAAGGGAAATGTGTATGTATATAAATATATATCTATACTAGTAGTGTAGTTGCTGATAGCGAATTTAATTGACCTCACCTAGCTGAACAAACATCTAAGTAAATATAAATATATTATTATATTATATATTATATATATTATAAAGCGTCAATATTTTATATATATTATATATTATAAAGCGTCAAGATTGGGTTACATTGGGTTACACTTCAGTTTAACTATTTGATCACTTACGCATAAAAATGTTCATGGTATAAGATCGCATCTCTCATTTAAAGCATTGAAAGATTATATTACTAGGATGCCACAAGAAATACGAATTTAACGCAGTTTTCACTTATACCAATAAGCAAGTTAAAAAAAAACCACAATATTACTCAAACAATGTCCAATACACTCAATATTTCACCATTAAAGTTATTTTCAATAGGAATTTTGAAATTATAGAAATGTCGGCTCTAGTTGAGAATATTATGTATCTTAGTGACCCACCATCGGCTGAGAAATATTCTACCAAACTCTGTTAGAAATCACAGTTATTATCCAAAAATTAAAAGATTTTAGTTTCTAAATCGACTACACTGCTTTATGGTGCAAGGCTGTCTATAAAATAAGAGAATTACAATAATTTCACCCCTAAATACTCTCGATTTACCATGCAATATTAGTAATAGTAATACCCAGTTGGTATTTAATCGAAAACAAACTGATGTAAAAGTAGCCAAGTAAAGTGTAGATCAAATCTTCTGTTTAATAAGGTAATGAAGGATGTTAGCAAATAAAATGACAGAAAGCCAGATTGTCGTTAAGATCAAATGGGGAACATTTCGTATAACAAATAGTTGTGAAAATCGACATTTTCCATATTTATGGAAATAGGCCTATCGGAAAAATTGTCATCATTATCTTTGCAGTTAACCTCCCCCAAAAAAAAATAGTGCCCACTCTATAATAAAACAATATTTATGTATATGGTTTTCATTTACTATTTTCCACCAATATCTTAGATTTTCGGTTTTTTATTAACGAAAGAGTTATCAAGTTATCCTTCTCTCTTTCCTACAGTCAAAACTCATATCACAGATACATCTCATAAGTTCAATACTGCTATAAAATAATAAGACTTGCTTCAAAATTAAGCTGTTATCTAATTATTTATCCCGAAGTTTTCACAACAAAAATCAAACAGTTTTAGTAGTCTGAAAACATTAATATTGTAAGCTAAATTGAGGATGTTTGCACACCAAACACGAAACATCTTAATTATCTCAACTAATTGCTGCACCGCTTTGAGTATAGTATGAGCATTATATTATACATCGTCATAGCGACTTGCTGAATTATTTATCTTTCCTAAACGATGTAATGACTTATAAGAAACACTCTAGTTCGCCGGCGATCTTTTGAATTTTGAAAAACATCACGACAACCAACAGGAATCGAAACAGAAAATCGGCTAAGTCAATGTTGGCTCATAAGTTTTTCAAGAAAGATCCCACCCTTTAAATCCTCGCACATTTGTTTATTTAATACAAAATAGACAATTTACACACAACCATTTATACCAACTTGTTGATATATTTTTCAAGTTCACCATTGTTCCACTTTTTTTATGGAACTTTCTGAAAAATGCAATTATCTTTCTGCACTTGCCCAGTTTTGAAGGCGAGCATAAAAATGTTATTAAACGCTTACGTGATAGCCAAAAACACAAGGTATAAATATGCGTCCAGAGGAAAAAAAACGTGTTAATTTCCCCCAATTGAGACAATTAATCCATGCAAATAAACAGAAATTTAACAGAGCTTAACCCTCGCACGTCTGAATCACTGCACAATTAGACAATTGCGATAAATGACATATGTTTACTTGTGAGTATATAACTAGTTAATAGTGTATGAGCTAATATGAGTTTATTTACTACGACCACAACTACATACATACACACACATAGATCTATACTTACATACACATATAAGCAGTTGCTCATGCTTTACATCAGGGCTGGAACAAAGAGCCGTAATTATAGACACAAAAAACGACAATTATTGCATGACGTATTGTAAATAATACTCGTATTCGTTCGTATGTTTATGTGCAGGTAAGTACATCGTAAGTGAATATTTATCCATAAACAAACCAGTATGTGTTTATCGATTGCATCCGAAAGCGCGCAAACACGGTTACATTTGACTTACGTACTTATGTATATATTTCCATGGTGGTTTAACGGACCGCAATGGGATGACAGAGAGAGTGCGAGAAGTGACACAATCATAATTCCGTTAAACTTTAAAAATTATATGAGATTTCACATAAAAAAGTTTTTCGTATAAGGGCGGTCATACATTAGGTGGGCTCCAAAATATTAAATAAAAAAAATTGTATAGGTAAGAATCTAGTTTTATAAATAGCTCAAACAACCTACCAACTTTTAACTAAGTCAAAGCTCTGCATTTTAAGTTGAAAAGTCCAGAACTATTTCCCAGAAAGTCACTTTAGAGAGATAGCTGAACGCTTTGTACTTCCAGTAGGTCGTCTCAACAAAATTTATTTAAACTTTTAGGTTTTGAGCCTGTTTCTGCAAACTATCTCTTAAATATTCGAATACTTTGAACAAATAACGTCGAACAGCGCTCTCCAAAAAGATGACTTCTTTAAAAATAAAAGATATAAGTCGATAGATTTGGCTTCCTATTAATTTTTTTTGTTCTTGAAATCCAAATATCCGTTCCATGAGTCAGTTGAAAAACTATATGGCATCCTGTTATAAGCGTTTGCGACATTCTATTTGTCGTTGGTCAAATTACGTTGGTCGATTACTTCAATTTGTGAATACTTTTGGAGTGCCTTAGAGAAGTTTGTCACAGCTACAAGTACAGAATGCTGCAAAATCTAAAAAAACTCACCCATTCAACTGGTGTTCAAAGAAAATTGAGAATATTATGAAATAAAGCTGGAATCCTGAAGCATTCTTTAGAACATTTACTATTAAACTAAACGACATGTAAAGAACTAAATAGCAGATGGACGAACTTCTCACGAGCCGTAAAACGAATTATAGTACTCACCAAAACTACAAAACCATACCCTCATTTTGTTATTATCTCCTTTTCCAAATCTATCTCACCTTATCTCGACTTTTTGAAATATCAACGATTTGTCATACTTCCGTTTTATGGTGGCTGACCCCAACTAATTTGAATCTATGTAAATACTTGAGTCGGCTTATACCTTGTGACTTATGCCATGATTAAATCACGCATAGCAAGACATCTTGAAGACGCGTGAAATAAGATAAAAACAGCGGTTTGTGATGATGGACGCGAACTGCAATGACACAGTGTTCCACTTAATAAACGCATAAGATTACCCACAAAGTTCCATACATGCATGCATTAGTGCAAGCAATTACATGTGAGTGAAGCATGTAAGTCCACAAGTAAGCACTTAAATGCATGTAACTGTGGAAAGAAAGTGCATTTTGCCTTGATAACGTAAGGGGCGGCGAATACTCAAACGCTTATTGATGAAATTAAATTACTTAAATGCTAAGCGTTGACAAGTGTTTGTAAACTGACGGCAAAAAAGCAAACGCACAATTATAGAGGCCGACAAATAGCTTAATGCGTCAAGGCGGCTGAAGCGGGTAACAGCATTACCGAGTTACCGACTCACCGCTATCGGGCGGTGGACGCATCGCAAACATCCTAAACAAATCGCGCAATGACATACCGAGTCGAATTTCCAGAAAACAGGTTATTGCAATTTCGCGGAGGAGTAGACACAATTCAGTGGGTAAATGTGGTCAATAGTTCCAACAACCCCCGAGAGCTGAATTATGTAGGTGCTCATAATGGTCGAGTGACAGTTGTGAGAGAATTACGTTGGACAAATGGGAACAACACTTCACGTGCTTCAGTCGTCGCCGGCTGGCTGGTCGGGCCGGGCCACGCTCATTGCTAATCGATGAATGTGAAAGCAAATGCAAAATAAATAATTGAGTTTATGAATTAAAAGTACAGCCAGGCAGCAGCGGTTGGAAGCGGGCTAAAGCGGGCTAAAGCGAGTGAAGTTAAGGTAATACACGTAATGAGCACGATGAGCGTCGCAGCGAGCGTTATACTTACCTACTTACCTGTACATTTGTATGGTTGAAGTTGTGGTGGAGAGAAGCGCTTCACATCAGCTGGGGCGCGTGGAAGCCACAGGCTGTGCGGATACCGCTATCGAGGCGGCAAAACAGTCAGTCAACAGACACCAGTCCGCGCACGACGACGACAATCGTCGAAGCCACGCGACGTTACCAAGATTTACGCCACCACGATCCCGGAATTCATACACGTTACTGATTTGGAGTTTTCTCCTTTCCTGCGCGCGAAAAAAGCTATAAACCGCCAACGAAAGTGCAAAAATAAAGACAAACACCAGACGAAAACAAAAAATAACGCTGCGCAAGCAAAAGAAAGCCAATAAGTAACAATGAATGTGAAAAGTGAAAAGCAATAATATACCCGTCCGTACATACTTGTACCATACATAACCCGCCCCAGACGCGCACAACCCGCTGTGACGAACCAAAACATCAAGTACCCATTAGTGTTAACTTTTGACCTCAACTGCAAAGTCACTACCTTTAATATTTATCACTCTTTCGGCTCGTCCCGTCTGGCTGCTACATCCAGTTATTTTGAAATATTTAAATAAAGCGTGATAGAGATAGAATAATTGTGAAACTTCCTGCTTACGCTTGCCCGCCGCTTATTGCCGACACACTAGGCTACCGCTGCAGCTGCAAGGTACATTGTTGTGGGCCGGACAAAGTGTGATGACGCTGACGTAAGCCAGTATGTCATTCTGCATCATCTTGTCCATTCGCTGTAACAACTGTCCGAACGCGTTTGACGAGCAACAGCATTAACGCCAGCATTCACAGCATCCTACCGTCGTGTATCATGGCTGTCACCATCATCGGTTGCAACATCATCGAGTCGTTGTTGCTGTTGGTGTTATGTGGCCCCTGTTTCTGGCAGTTGGAGTCGCAGCTACGTGGATCCTCGTTTATGGTTGCTGCATTCATCAACGTCCGTCAAACGCGCGACATCATCATTACAGACGCGGTAAGACTAATAAAATAGAAATGACAAAGAAATTAAAAGAAAACCATTGACCCCAATTAAATTTAAATAAGCTGTGACCAATCACTCCACTAAGTTAATAAGACTTGCATCACATGGTTTTCATTATAAGCTTATTTTATGTTGTATTTCTTTTGATTCTTGAATATTTTTGATTGTTGTTTAATCTACCATATGTTTTAGAAAAACACAAGCCTTTTAATATTTTCTTTTATTTGCTACAATTAATAATTATGTTAGTGTTCTGCTTTGGCGGCTATCGCCCGTTGCGTTTGGAATTCTAAAGCTTCTCAGGACCCGAGTTCCATAACAATTTAAGAACAACATCCAAACAAATGTTTTCTAATAGTTACCCATCCGAGACAAACAATTATAACCTTCTAGTGTGTTTCTGCAACAAAAAAAATCCCAAGCAACTGCAAAAATCATTTAAAAACCTAAAGTAAGTTGAGTTCTAATATGACATCAAATCCCAAAGGTAAATTGGAGGGCCAGTCTTACGATTATAAAATAATAACTTTCTAATGGTGCCACCTAATTGAAAAACAGTTTTAGGCGTCAAATCACAAACACTTGTCTGATACAAATATCCAACCATAGCATTTCTGAAATTAGCGCTAGCTCGCATTGCCGATATGCCCTGCCTTATTAAATATGGAAATAAGGATTTCTAATTTGAAAGGCTAATATCCAACTTTCACCGTCATAAGATCTTAGCCCAGAGAATTATATCCACATCTGTATGGCATTTATAGGGTAATATATAGACAAGATGTCACCATCTTCAGCAAAAGGGGCGCTCTCATCTATGATCTGAGCCTGTAGAGATCATATTGTTCTTTGTAATACGATACAATTGTAATACACAAAACATGCTAAAGCTTTGTATTACTCACTTTATGTTCCAGATAGGAAAGTGAAAGAAGGATCTTGGGGTTTTGAAGGTACTAATATCCTAAGACGAAATTCCTCTTGATTGGTCTATATTGATATATCATACCACTCGTCTCCACCTCCATACAGTACATATATATATAAGAATGTTATTAACAATTAATTAAATATATGTATGGTAATTACAAAAGAGCATATCGCCTCCCAGTCTTGCGATAAATTGCACAAATCAATATTTCAAAGTTTGGACTTATTTATTGTGTTTATGTGATAGAGGACGCAACTTAAAAGCGAGAAGGCAGATCACATTGCAGGAGTGTCGGTCGGACAGAGTATTTGCTGCATGTATTTATATGCGTGTGTGGCGAATGCGCGTGCGTAGAATTCATAATTTGAAGTATTGCACACCAACATACATGTACCTGCATGTGTAAATGCATACATATTATTGCTTTTCGTATTCGTGTTGCCATTGGCAAAATACCCATGACTTGTAGACACTTTATGACAATATTTGTAATCGTAAGTTTATTGTCATTCATCCATTTTGTTGTTGTACTGTATATGTCGGTGTTTCTACGCGAATGTGAGCAATTGTGTGCAACACAAGTGTGTGTTTTCGGGGCACGTGCCGGTATTTGCATTTGCCAAAAGTAGGTAAATAAAACGAAAAAAATAGACACGTATTTCGGAAAGCATACCCATCACCACATTAAAAGTAATGGCATAGACTATACATTTTTTCAATAAAAGTTTATGATTTTAAAACCATAATTAGAAATTATATATTTCGAATGCAAATTTCTATCTGAATTCATGAATCCTATTTCGTAAGCAGTATCGTGAAATGAACTAATAAACTAGTTAGAACAAGTATGAAGCTCAAGCCCAACTAGTTAGTCGCATTTATGGTTTTCATTGCAAGTAAATGGTTATTAGATTTCAATCAGAAATAACGGGGCTTAAAGGTAGGCTTAAATCTAAGTTAAAGTAGGCTTAAATTGTGACTCAACAGAGAACATTTCAGAAAAGATGAAATTGCCTACACATATCACTTACTCCAAATACCATGTTATATTGCTCACAATTTTTGTGTTTTATCACATATATATTTTATGTATCATATTCATGATTTCATTAAAAATTTTATATTCTTTTATTATTAAAATGTAATTCACATTCTCTGGAGATACTTTGGTGGTATATGTATTTAGGTATATATTTAGTGCAGACTACGATTACTACAATAAATAAAAGCAATGAAATGGCAACGTAGGCCGATTACGGCTGTCAGGAGGCGCCATAAATATGTTCTCGCTTGTGCTTAAGCGACACAACTTAGTTTCACAATCCGCCAATTGAGCCATGCAAACAGGTACTCATAGATCGTAAATGGTAGACAGTATGTGATTTGCGTAAGTCACCTTTATGTCAACGCAGTGTCACCGTGACGTCGATAGCGTCTATTATTGTCATTCTGCCTACTTGAGTCGCTCAATCATAGCACTACTATTTCCACACCGCCATTGAAAAATAGCACAAAGAACGCATGCAGATATCATAATAAAATAAATGTCTTTTCTATTATTTTTTTTTTTTTATTCCATGAATACTCACATTTGCAGGTGCAACGCATTCGTCGCGACGGCTATCCGGTGGAAAAGCATCACGTGCTTACGAAGGATGGCTATGCGTTGACATTGCATCGCATACCGCAATATAATACGTCCACGACAACAGGGTCGAGCGCTTGCGGCATATATTCGCGACGTCCGGTCGTTTTCTTGTTAGCCGGAATTTACGCCTCATCGGACGCTTGGCTACTGAATGGCCGCGAAAACTCATTACCATATCTGCTGTGGCGTCAGGGGTACGACATTTGGTTGGGCAACAATCGCGGCAACATCTATACGCGCCGCAACGTGTGGTACAATGCCACGGAGCGTGAGTTCTGGAACTTCAGCTGGCATGAGATGAGCATTTACGATATGCCAGCAATGGTGGACTACATCATGCAGTGCACGGGTGAGGCGAAAATGCATTTTGTGGGCATCTCTCAGGGTGGCACTGTCTTCTTGGTACTCAACTCAATGCTGCCTCAGTACAATGGTGTCTTCAAAACAACACATCTGTTGGCGCCAGTGGCGTATGTGAGCAACACAAAAGGTGGGCTGGCCAAGATTTTCGGTCCCATATTGGGTACACGCAACTATGTGGCTAAGGTGTTGGAGGGTATGGAGATGGTGTCTACAAACAAGTTTGTGAAAAAGTTCCTCTCGTCGCTTTGTTTTGAGAACGAACGACCGATGGTGTGTGTCAGTCGCCTTTGGCCGGCTGTGGGCTATGACACGCAACATCTGAACAAGGTAGTACTTGCAAATTCATTACATGTAGGTTTTATAATTTTTGTGTACATTTTTAGACTTTACTACCGGATATAATGGCAAATTTTCCGGTTGGTGGTTCCTTCAAGCAAATTATGCATTACTTTCAGGGCTATGTCTCGACGAAGTTCCGCCAATATGACTATGGTCCCGAAAAAAATTGGTTGATGTACAATCAATTAGAGCCTCCACACTACAAGTTGGAGCTAGTCACAGCGCCGGTAACTATCTTCTACGCCGAGAACGATTACATCGTATCCGTGGAGGATATTTGGCGACTACTGATGCGTTTGCGCAATTTACAGGCCATCTATAAAATTCCACGCCGACGTTGGAATCATTTCGATTTCATATGTGGCCTGGGCGTGCGTGAGTTCATTTTTGATAAAATTATCAGAGCAGCAAACTACTACGAGTATACATATAGTTGACGATAATATTTCGATTTTATTCACAAAATTATTTTAGTTCTTATATTTTTATTGTGATTTTTAGGAAAAAATAGAATTTTTGGATAAAAGCTTATTGTTTGATCCATAGTTGTTAAAATAAAGGTTGCCATAACTAAGTGAGGTATATTTTGTAGAATAAATGTTGACTGGGTATTATGGCATTATTCATATTATTTAATATTTAAGAATAAATAACTTAATAATATTAATCAAAAAACTTTAAAATTTTGTTTTCTTTCGTAGCTAATATTATTCAATGCTTTTGATATAAATTAATTTAGTTAACAATTGAGTGAATTCAGTTTAAAAGTTTACTAACTTGCTTCGGCCTCAACCAAGTGCAATAAAACCAATATAAAAGAGAACTAATTAAAGTTTTTACAAAATTATGTTTTCCTTCTTAAACAAATTTTTACATGATGTCTGGTATAATTATTTTCAAACTTAGAGAATGAAGGGAAAATTTAAAACGAAACTTTAAATTTTCATATACCTCTTCAATTTAAAGTGTACCTATGTCTCACAACTTATTTACTTCAATTTCTCAAATATGTCGTATAATTCTTATTTTTCTGTTTTCGCACCACCCATGTATTACATCGAATTATCCAAAAAATTATTCTTATGGTGGTGTTCTGGCATTGTGACGAAATTCCCTTCACTATACAATTTCGTCGATCTAGTTTACTATGCCTAAAGAAGATTCACTTCAAAAACATAAGATCTGTGAAATTTCATTCGGCTTATCAAATATATTTTTCAACTTATGAACTACTAACAGATATTTATGAGAATTTTTTTCACATCAAAGATACTCTCGTAGATTTGACATTACCATGTAATGCTACGATTGTTTGAACGAACTTTAAATGATTTAAACTTGATTTGTTCATTTATTGATTTAAACTATAAACTGATTTGAACTTTAAATATTAATATTTAAATAATTTTGAAAAAAGGTTAAACTAAACATGCACGAATTACGACTTAAAGTCATGATTTATTGATTTAAAATTAAAAAAAAAACCTTTTTGGTCTCGGTAAGAAAAAAGAAATTACTTAACGACTTTTACATTAAATAATATTGAAACATATTGTCATAGTGTGGGAAAACCAAGGCAAATATCGCCATATCAACATATTAATTGGAATAAGGCATACATTGTATTGGCTTATAGCTCTTAAACAATATTATACCGCCAAAGGTAAAGAAAAGAGTATTAATTCTTGGAAAAGCCTACCGGAAACTTTTCCTAAGTTTCTTATTAGCCTCATTTGACCTCAGCCTAATGACCTTCAACCATTTTAACCGTTTTTCAGGCAAATTATTTTGATCTTTTTCGTCGATCAACCGCAGCGTTTCATATTAACTCATATTGTAACGAACGCAAACAGTCTCACCCAGAATCTCACCAAATATGAGAAAAATTCATAAATTATGATAATTTGCAAAAAACAAATTGAGAATACTTAAGACGCCCCCAAACTATTGATGAATTATATGAAATTTTTCATGGCAGAGAAATATTGTAGCATTCTTGATTTGGTTTCGGCTGAGATTCGAACTAACAACCTTTTTGTTGGGTTGTCAAGCACTTCTTGCTAAGCAATTGTGAGGAATATATCGTAATACCTTAAACTGCAGCATGGAATTGCATAGAATTACATGGAAGTAATCTGACGAACACTTTTGTCCAGCAGTGTAAAAAGCACTTCCCTTGTACACTTGTGTTAATTGATACACGTTTATGATAAAGATAACACTGCTTGCGCTAGGTGCAATTAATAAATATTAATAAATATTTATTGCTCTTATTTATCTTTTTTTGTATGTTTTTATTGTTTAAAGTCTTTTTTTCTTCGTAGATAACCCAATCAATCTCGTACTGCTTGCAGTAATCAATCACCTGTTGGTTTATATTGTCCTTTACTTTCATGGCGAATATGAAATCGATGTGACCCCAGCTTCTCGTCTGGAACTTTGTACAACAGCTTTAAATTATAGATATGTGCTGGCATAACGCTCAATGTCCTGCCAATTCACCAATGTATCGGACATGCCGTTATAGACGTAGTGTCAACTGATACGTTTTCAAGCCGGTAATGTGATGGCTGCGCTTGTTTATAGATATTCAAAGTCTTCTATTTGCCGTGATCGTACTGTCGAAAAAAATTCGAGTTGTGAGGTCGAATAAAGCGTAGCCCCTGATTGATGCTAATACCAGCTGGATGGGTTTCGGCATATGCGTCTAGTGTCTAGGAAGAATCAGAACTTTAATATGAAATTATGAGATTGCGAGATTGCGAGAGCATTTCTTACCGCATTTTTGTTGGATGTCTCAGTACCAGTCCAAGTATAAAATAGCGTGCGACAAACTTTCAGGCATCTCTGCTCACCACCATAAGCCGTATCCGGTGCACGTTGCACCAACAGGTGGTATAGACAGTTGATTGCCCAACAGTCCCACATCACTGCCACTGGGCACAGATTCATACGGTTTGAACAAGTGAACCAGTGGATATGTAGTATTGCCATAAAAATTGCTTCGATGTCTTGCCAACTAAAACGCCAGAAGTCTGTACTAGCGCATTCAAGTCTGCGCTATGTACTACCAAATTGTAGGTACGCAACAGGACGATGTGCATTTGCATTGTTCAAGTTGTGCAAGTAAGATATGCGAAAGACATTCAATAAGTAACCTTCGCTAGTTTCGACAAAAAATTAAATTGTCGATGCACAGTTTGAGATTTAGAAACGATACGAACTCTTCGGCCTGCCTGGTACTTTGCTTAAGCTCTATAATTGAAAGTCTCCTCAACTAACTTAAATATATCACATGTTGCTAGCTTAGAAGTCTTTATTACTTGTCTTAATACTTTTGCTCATAATCTTTACAATACTGTGAAATCCAAATGATCCCATGTTGGGTTGGGAACGTCATAGAACAGACGCAAATTAGATAGGTAATATAGCATTGGCCGAACCGTCAATTAAGCCATAGTAGAGGAATGTATCAGCAGTGATCTTTTCTAACGGATACTCTGGTGGTTCTTCCTGATTATATTCTATTTTATTTTTCTTCAAACCGAAATCATGTTGAGGGAACTTATTGGACACTTTAAGTTGGATGAATTGTATTCCTTGTTTAGTCGAAATGCCAGCAGGATGTGTTTCAGCCAGTTGAGGTAGTACCATCTACAAATGAAAATTAGGATACATGCATATATTTCCTTTCACTTAGAGTATTCACAATAGAGTACTGACCGCATTAAGGTTTGACTGCTTATCACCTGCCCACATTAGAAATAGTGTTTTGCAATATTTCGGATATGCTGGTTTGTCGCTGCAGGCCGTATCTAACAAACGCTGCACATGCGGGTTGTACGGTAGAAACGGTTGATCGCTGAGCAGATCAGCGGCAAGACCAGGTGAACCTAGATAAGGTGCGAGCACCGAAACAATACCATCGGTTACATTACCCATAAATAAAGCGGATGCCAAACCGTGTCCGGTTTTTATCTTTGCATTATCTTCTGAAGAAAGCATCACAAAATACACTGTGCCACCCTGTGAATGTCCAACATAATGCAAGGCACTTTCCTCTGTCTGCTCGAGCACACAGTCAATCGATTCGGGCACATCAATGATTTCGATCTCATGCCAGCTGAACTTCCAAAACTTCGGGTTCACAGGCGATAAAGTAGAATGACTACGAGAGTAAATATTACCGCGCGCATTACTCAACCAAACATCAAAACCAGCATCAACGAAATTGTATGGAATCCATTGTTCGGACCATTAAGTAAAAAACAATCGGAACAACTGAAGAGACCATGTTGTAATGAAGACTACAGGCTTGCGCTTACGCTCATGCTGATTGCCTAAACGTGGCGAGTAGGATATGCGAAAGAGGTTGAGAATATAACCATCACTAGTCTCCACAAAATGGGACTCAGCGGGATAACTATTCTCGCGTATGCGTTCAGCATAAAAATTATTGAGGTTAGAATAAGTGTATACAAAGTACAGTATTGTTAAACTTACTAATGCTTTTAAAGTTTTAAGTGGTTTGTCAAATTGGGGTTGAGGTTAGAATAAGTGTGTACAAAGTATAGTTTGTTAAACTTACTGATACTTTCAAATGTTTAAGTGGCATGTCAATTTGGGGTTCAATATACATAATTCAGATCCAAAGCGCAGCTCAGTGGGATCAGCACACTGAAAGCAAATGTTAAACGAAACATAATTTGCCTAAATACTAATGTTTCGCAAAAAAATTGGTGCAAACTGAAGAGTTTGGTTTACAAGCTCATGGTTATAAAGGGTACCACCTGCTGCCTACAGGATATCTAATCTAATGCCATAAATCGCAACATACAACAAATATCGCAGAGATTAAGCCTATTGAAGTGGATGACACAAGTAAGGTTGATATGGTTAATCGTCATAACTCAAACAAATATACAGAATATACCCCCCATAATGATATGTATTATTTATAGTTTGTTTTGTATACTTCGGAAAAAAGGTTATCAAATCGTTGTAAATTAAAAATATTTTTTATACGCAACGCATACTTTTTATTGATATGAAAAATCTGAAATTGTTTCCCCAAAGTAGATAGACAACTTGAGATATTTCGCCTAAGAGGATAAAACAAGTTTGAATCGCATTCGTACAATATGAGTCTACGGTGATCTTTACATAGCCTCTCTATAAATCATTCTCATCATTCAAATAATTAGCTAATGCATAACTAATTTTAGTGCATTTTATGCCAACCTAGGATCCGAATATCTAGTAAATAACACTCATCAACAATATGACACATTATGACTGATTAATGACTGGTAATTGTATGACGCTTATTAAATTACCTGAATAAGTGCTACTTTCCGGTAATACAGAGATCCAATGGCGTGCCAAGGTATTCGTAAATTCGAGAAGCACTAAAAGAAAATAAGAACCCCACGCGTTGACCAACTATTTTTGGACAATTCAGACCAGTCTCTTACATAAACGACCCAAGTATTCTATTTTTTAAATATGAGTAAGATGTAAAACATGATGATCAATTGCGATAAAATTTTTATTTCTGTAGGTATTTAATTTTGCGATTTACTTAATTTATATTGTAAATAAAATATCAGCACTGTTGATAAGAATAGGTGTTCATAAATAAACCTTTTATCAATAAAAAAATTCAAATCAATTCACACCTCTTTGACAAAGACTGTATAATGATGTTAAAAAATTGCTAATGAAAATTTCTACGAATTGCAAAAAGACGATTTTGAAGAAACTAATCTATAGCTTTCTCGTAGGCTTATTCTGACGGACTAAGTTAGTGATTCGTTACGATGTATTTTAAACAAGCGTTGATCGAAAGGTTGAGGATGTGCCAACAACGAACGATGTAGCTTGATTTATTTATGGAACTGAAAAGGGTATCAGGCGGTCTCAAAACTTTCGATCTTTCAACATATCTCATTATACTCTCAGGCTTCCACGTGGTCAAACTTCCACTGGTTCCTGATGTGTTTCAGGTTGTACTTCACTAACATTTGTGTATGTTCTTGGATCTCTCTGACGACGCTCTGGAAGGAAAAAGGCGACAAGCGTTAAATCTATAGTACAATATCTTCGAAGCTTAGTTGGGTTTGGTGAAGCTTCTGATGTTTTTTATGATGTACTTCTTAACGCTATACGACAATTACAGATTCTTACAACTTATACATCGCCTGCCAAATACTAATGGGCTGTCAAAAATAAATTCGAAGGTCTGATAGGGACATAGGACTTTTATATACCTGCAATGGGTATCTAAATACCATACTAAACTTGCTGAACTGAGTATATAAATAAATGTTTCATCATCTACTTGTTATTTTTTTATTTGTATGATATAATTACATCCTCTCATAAGCCTTAGCGGTGCGTACAACGCGGTCGTTGATTACTTCTCGCATTTTGTTTGCAACAATGAAGTCCATGTGATTCCAAGTTGGATCAGGTACGCGATAATCCTCAACTAGATATGGCATATTTTTCACCAAAGTGTCAACATCACGCGGACCACAGAGAGCATCGTTGGCGCCCGAGTATGTGTAAGTGCGAGCGGTAATCTTACTCAGATCATAGTCTGGTGGCGTATCTTGATTATAAATCTGTTGGTTCTTCTTGGTGCCATAATCGAATTGACGGAATTTATGAGATTTATATAGCTGGAGGTAATGTATGCCCTGATTGCTGGACGAACCACCTGGATGAGTTTCAATGAGCACTTGCATGGAAGTCTGAAATATCAAAATAAAAGACATTAATGTATTCATTTCATAAATTATTATTATTTAATTTTTTTTGATTTTTAAACCTACCAGATTTGTGTTATGGTAACCGTCGCCTGCATACCAAAGCACAACATCCTTACATTGTTTGCCCAAATTGGGTTGTTGGCCACAGAGTGTATCTATAATGCGATTTACCACATCATTTTTAGGCAACAACTCCATATCCTCGAGAATGCTGTTCCACAGCCCACCGGGTGTGCCGACCAATGCGGAGAGTTGGAAAAGGAGATGTCTACCATGCTTAAAGAATGCACATGGCGCCAATAGATGTGCCGTTTTAACCTTGGAATTGTACTCTTTTTTGGTAGACATGAGCGCCAGATACATCGTGGTACCCTGTGAGTGACCGGCATAATGTACGGCTTGTTCACCGGTAAAATCACGTATATAATCAATCATAGCGGCAACATCAATGGTACCAATTTCATGCCAACTGAATTTCCAAAATTTTGGGCTATTCAAGGTTATTTGCCCATTTGAGCGAGAGTAAATATTACCACGGGCATTGCCCAACCAAACGTCGAACCCGGCGTCGGCCAGCAGGTATGCCAGTGAATGGTCTGGACCGCTGCTCAGCCAGCAATCTGAGTTGCTGAATAAACCATGTTGCAACAGAAAAGCTGGACGTTTTGCACGCTGATTTTTCAGTTTGTGAGAGTAAGGTATGCGGAATAGTGTTAAGAGATAGCCATCACTGGTTTCTACGGTATGCGATTCTGTCGGATAGCCATGGGATCGAATGCGTTCCTCCTATAAAGGATTCGTTTACTTATTGTAAATAAAACGGTTGCTTAATATTTTTACTTACAGATGTGACAAATTGCTTGAGTGCAAGCCTCTCTTCATCGAATGTTAACGCTATTGCCATATTTGTCATAGCCAGCAGAAGCACAAAGGCTAATATCACTTTTCTAAACTTCATTTTTAATCGTTCACCACAGTACTAAATAAATTTCGTGTGGGACATATCGCTTTATAAAGACTAATGACTCGGCAATGATTCTCCATAATGCGATAGCGAATAGCGATAGCTTATCTCTTAATCTTGATTATATCAATTAGTATTTATGGATTTTCAATACTTAATCCAGCATAATAGCAAAAAATACTTAGAATCTTTTGTTAAATTTTATTATACTTTCAGTGCACAATATGTTAAAAAATATTTATTTGTTTATGGTAGATTGCATTTTCTTTCAACCATAACGTAGACGAAAACATACTTGTACATAAATCAAAATTATTAAATCTACCTAAAGCATATAATATTAATGGATTTTCTTAGCTTTGTTATGCACACTTTCCCATTCTGATATCGAGATAAGTCTTTAACGATAGAACTTTAGCCGCCACAATTGAATGTGTACAACTACTCAAGATGTTCCTGCAAAGCTCGAACTCTCCCTGCAACGCCATGACTACTGCTAAATTATACCGCACAACATTCTGTGCAGCATCCAGTGACTTAACGCGCCAATCTTTCGTTTCAAAATCAAATGCATTCAAGTCTGTAACAAATGTTGGCTCAAAATGTGGACGTGCCTCCTCCAATTTATCCAACATCAATAATGCTTCACCGGCGTACATATGCGCTAGGAGTCTGAAGAAAGAAAAATATACATTTATTAAATAAACCATTAATGATATATTATTTATTTACCTATGAGCATCGGAGAGCTTTTCAGCCTTCAACAGCTCCTGTGCCATTTCGAGTGCGCATACATAATCGCCCAGACGAAGTGAGACATAACTGTACGCCGCATAAATGGCGCAAAGCATATTATTAAGAGAGTTCTTAGAAATCGGTCGTGAAGGGTTGCAAAAGTTATTATCTTTAACATTACGCCAATTTTCTTTCTCCCTCTCTGTAGGTAATTCATCGTCTTCAGTCATTTCAAATGCGTCTTTATAATATGTTGTAAGAGTGAGGGCATTACGAAGCGCCAAAGCGGCAAAGTGCAGATTTGGTCCAGATTCAAGAGCCCCTTTGTCAAATCTGCAATACGAATATGGTTATATGTTAATAATTTACTTATTAAAATATAGTATAACAATACAACTTACGAATATACCACATTGTTTGTGGGTTTTAAGTAGACCATTTTACGACCTCCAGTGTTTACCACAGATGTGACCATTGGCTTACTATCCTCCTCTAACATTTTCTGTAATTTGTAAATTCGCACAATTGCAGTCTGCTATGTGTTTTTATATATGCACATACCATTTCATGATCCATAATGCAAGCTTCCGATATACGAAACCATAAGCGCGGATTGCTATGGTATGATTTCAACGGCACAAAGAAACAATTATATGCTTCTTTCGGACGGCGCAAGTGCAACATAGCAATACCCAAATTGTAGAGTATTTCACAAGTGCGTGCAGTCCCCATTTGATACAATGAAACATTGCGCATATTGGCTGCTATGCGCTTGTCAAAAGTTAAAGCATCCTGAAAGAATTTTGCTGCAATTGCATAATGGCGTACACGCAAATGTATTACGCCCATATTGTTGGCAATACACGTATTAAGCAAATCGCTACTGTAAATTAAAAGTATTAAATTAATATTTAAAGAGATTGGGAAGCAACTCACATGTTTAATAAAACATTTACCTTTCGCCAGTTACTCCTATCTCGTTGACCTTTTTCAATTGTTTGGCTGCCATTTGAAAGTCCTTCATAATGTAATATTGATGCGCTTTAAGAGAAGAAAACTCCGCTGACTACATTTATAAATTAGAAAAGCACATGTAATTATCAAAATGATTACTTCATATATTATTATACACCTACACCATCTTCTGCGACAACAATAGGTTTGCGGTTCATAACGCATGTCTGTATAGCCAAAAATTTATATGTGCGTTGAAAGTTTTCATGGTTGGCAATTGCCGTTTCACAAGTAGAAGCTTCTTCGCCTATTAATGTATCTCTGTTCAAGTAGAGCGATGATTTATGTTCAGGCGATTGCAGCATTTCCAGAAAGGCGGCCGCTTTGCGCAATTGGTTAGTGACGAGCAGCAGGCGCAGCATAAATGTACTCACGATTGCAGCCATGTGTTCTTCTAAATCTTCAACTTGGTCGACCAACGGCGTCAGTGTGTTAATTGCAGTTTCATACATATGCCGATGGTAATATATTACCGCCATGTTGAAACGCGCTATTGGACTATATGAAAGAACTTTCGACGGCATGGGACTAGACCTACCAACAGGTCCAGTCTAAAACAAGAATATAAATGAAGTATAAATGTAAAAATTAATAACCATCTCATAGTGGTCTCATAACCATCATATAGTATAAAGAGTAAATTTTTTTTTATAATTTTATATATATAGTAATTAATATTGAGAAGATATAATCAATAAGATCAAGTAAAGTATATATAGATATTTTTTGATTAGGTTTTTAGGCATATGGCATATTTAGGCAATGTGGCAATTTTAGGCAATTATATCAAAATTTCACTGTCGTATATTTTTCTTTTAAATTACTTGCGAATACATTCACAAGCATATTAATGTTTGCATATAGGGAAAAAAAAGTTTGTAAAATAGAAACCCCTTCCAACTTCCAATTTGACTACGTTTTAAATTTGTTGAAATGTTTTCATTAGAATTTCACTTTGATACGACATTCTATAACGGTAGAATGTCACCGGAAGCGGCCATATTTTTTATTTAATTGTCAACTCATCACACTCGATCAGAGAGCAAGCGTCATTAGTTATTTAAAAGCTAAAAAAAAAATTTATAGAAAATGGATACTTTGATTTCGAATGCTGACGATTCCGACAAATGTCGCTATATATCCCATGTCGATTTTATTCGGATTCTACGTGATAAATACAGAGAAGGTACCAAGAGCACTTTTGAAAATATAAAGGGACAAGTTGAGCAAGAGTGTGAGAGAAAAAAACAACAAGGTACTCGTATTAGCGATATAAAAAGTTATTACGATGTATTCATGAATTTAAACGATCCTTGCAGGGGAAAAGGCTACAACCTTACTTAGTCACTGCCGTCAAGCTTTAAGCCAATTGGATGAACAACACGAAATGATTGAAAAAACTCTCAAACAACATACCGAATTGGGAAAAAAGCTGAATGAACAAATACGTCAACAGACAAATAGCCTAAGCAATGACGAAAGGGCAATCCGACAACTGCTTCACGAACTAAGGCAACGTAACCAATAACTAATTTAGTTTGGGTTAACATTTATATTTACGAATATGCAAGAATTTAGAATTCACTCACATTTTCCTTAAGGCTTTTCAATAGCGTGACATGATCTTTACATCCGGTCTTATAAAATTTCGCCATTGCGCGATTGTGTTCCAACTTGTTATTGTTTCCATTATATTTTTCCAACTCATCAAGAGTTTCTAGACACTGCTCATAGTGGCCACTAAAGTATACATAACGATATCATAACTGAGGCAACAAGATAATACTGACATTTACCTGTTGAATTCATCGTAAGCTTTTTCAATTAATTTGTATTCTTGTTCTACATCCGCACCGTTTTCATATTTGTTGTCCGAATCTTCAGATGCAGTAGACTCCAACATTTTAAATCCTAAATAAGTAGAATCGCTTTCATTGGACTAGCTGCAATCCAACAAATGTTGACTGAACAGATGACGTTTAACATATCTGTGGCAAAGGAAAGCAAAGTTACAGGGTTGCATTTTCAAAGAGCGTAACGTATCATAACAGAAGCCGTTATAACGTAGGCAATTCAACTCGACTTTCTCCGGAAAGGAACAGTAGTACAACCAGTAGGTTTAATTTGTTTATTTACTCAAATGCTTTTACAAAACTTTTGTCTGAAACGTGATAATTTTAACAGAGGCTATTTAAACATACATTCAATCATTTGTGTTCATATCTTCGAGCGACATTAAAAATGCGCTATAATTTAACATCAGATATCAATAGACAAATACATGTCAGAATGACAGTTTTCCAATTATAAGTTATATTTTACATTTAAATTTATAATATTAATAAAGATATTTTGTTCGATTGATTGCTACTAACTAATATTTTCTTGCCCTTGTTCCTACTTTTAGATCTTCTTCTCCTTATTTCAACTTCATAAACCTTCAGCAGTTTTTTTTTTTGAAGTTTATATTAATAATAATTTGTCGGCACATTATTAAAGATAAAATAGTTTTGGATTCGAAAATATATATATGTGTGTATATCCATATAGTAGAACATATATAACGTACATTCCATACAATAAATTTTTTTAAATATTGTATAAACCCGAAATTTAAAAAAAAAAATAAACCCTTCTGAGCAGTTAAATCCTTCAATGTATGTATGTGTTTATATTTGCATTTGTATATCTTTTTTTATTCAGCTTGGTTCCCCAGTACGTGTGCACTCGAGTAACAGTAACAACCACTTTTTCCTTTCGGCACACATTCCCCACTTGCTTTCTAAACCTTATTATCTCGCCTCTTATGTGTTGCGAATCTTTCCTGGCACATAATTCTTGTCGATTACATTTTCCTGCAAGAACATGTGTAAGCATCGCTCATTCTGTGCCAACGGATGACCAGCGATTTTATTAATAAACGCTTCTAGTCCTTTTCGCCGCTCCTCAATGAAGTTTTCATCAAATATACCTTCGTCACCGCGGAAAGGCATTTGGCGTTTCCATGCTTTACCGGGTAATGGGGGTACTACAATCTATTAATTAGAATACTCAAGTTAAACTATGAGGGATAGTAACTATTAATAGTAAATATACCTTGCTATCGCGCTCCAATTCATTCCTTAACCATTCAAAATCACTGTAGCGTCGACGAACGCTAGATTCCTTTACTTTGAATACAGGTAAGTTGGTCTGGAATATATCAAAAGCAATTCATGTAAAAATATAAGCCATTCACAAAAACATTAATTTTTATAGTAGACAGTGGTGATAATAATAACTCTTGCTTAATGCCAACACAAACATTATGAGTAATTTTCATTGATAAACGACATCCATGGGTAATGACTAATTTTTAATCTGTACGAGTTTTCGATACTACTGATATGATGCATAATTATTGTTTTACAAAATAGTTAGGCCTCAATGTTAATGTGTGAAGCATAAAAATCGATGTGTATGAGTATCCCTGAATTATAATCATAACAGTTTCCGTTTGAAACAAATTATCAGCATGCACTCATTAAATTGCATAGGTCACTCACCCGCATTCGTACTTCATAGTCTGTATAACGCTTCTTGCCTGCAGCCATAGTTGTCAATGGATTGACCACGTCGATTTCCAAGAAATTTGCTGGTACCGCATAAGCATCATCCAGAGTTTGCTTCTTGACGTTGAGACGACGAGTAGCATCAGCAGTACCATCGGATTCAACCATCATTTTCTTATTCGCAAACTAAGTATTATTAAGTTAAAATGCTGGAGGGATTGTGAATATGTGTGTGTATGTATGTAACTTTGAAGTATGAAATATTCCCAGGAAAGAAAACGTTTCGCACCAAATAGATTAACGTTATATATTTAATAGTATTTATTTGAAATCACAGGTCTATTAGAGATATGACGAATTGTTTCACGGTATTCGAGAATTTTCAATAATTTTATCTTGCACTTTTCGTTGACACCGCTGTAATCCGCCCCTTCTTTACTTTAACTACAATAGCGATGGTAGTTAAAAATTCCTGCTCGATTAGTGTCAAATGATTAACTAAATCAAAAGCTTAAAATTATTGACATCAATTAACAATACTTATCGATTAATTCCAATTAGTTTATCAAATAAAAAAACATATAAATTGATTCCAATAATTTCCCGAATTAAATAATTTAATTATAAACGAAATTATTTATAAAATAAGCAATTTCAAGCAAAAGTTTTTTGGTTTTAAATTTAACTAGAAATTGTTAAGTGAAACATCTTCTATTCTCCTTTAATTTTTTACCGCGTAAATTTTGTAGTTTATATATTTTGAACGAATTTAGCATATGCTTTTATTTCACTATTAACACCATTTTATAAATCCACTACAATAAAAATCCATCAACTGTACCATTGAGCTATATGAAAGATTCGTTGATTTATTAATTTTAAATTAAGGATTTTTCCAATAAGATGTAAACAAAAGTAAAATTATTTGTTCGGAAGAACTTTTTGAAGATCTTCTTCATGTTTTATTTGTTAAATTTAGTTTGTACAGAACCAGTTATATACAGTCCTAATACAAAGCTGTATGTTCGCAAATTCCAAATTCCGAAACAATTTCTACTTTAATGGACTTCAAAACACAGAAAATAGTATTAGTGTTATGAATAACACTTCCAATATTTCACATCGATAGATTCATGTTTTATGCTTCAATCGAAAAACCAAAATCGAGAATTATGATCGAGTTTCGTTTACATCTCTATAGAGTGTATAGTTTATATCTGGCCCCGACTTTATAAACATTCAGTTTATTATTACCAAAATTCAAAAACAACTATTAAGCTATCAGCTTATTATCAGTTATCAGTTATCAGCTATTTGACTATTTCATTTGGATAATATTGCGAAATCGATGGACGCCTTCTTCAACAGTTATTGTGATTCCCATTTAATTAGGCTAATTTTTTACTTTTTGACATATTCCATCTTCTTTGCTTCGTTGTCATTTATAGTGATGCCATATACCACCAAAAACTCCCAATTTATCGATAATGCAAAGAAGCGTTGGGCGTCCTATTATGGAATTCTAAATTCCAATTTTATTGGCTAAAAATAAAATAAAAACGCATTTGACTATGTTTATATCTAAGAACATATATTCGTTTTGGGTTATCAGGTATATACAAACATAGTAAAAAATCAAGCCGACTGGTACGCATACACAACGCACATATATTTATATACATATATACATATGCTTAATTTACTTTTGTACATACATACATGTATTTTTATGATGAAATGTTGAAGATTCCAAAAAGAATTCAATTTCATTCAAACATTAATATAATTTTAAAACTATTTCTTCCATATACTTGTCTACTATGACAGAGCAGAACAATAACATAAATTGTCATTTTGTGTAATTTTCAAAAATTACTTACTTGGTTCTGTTCTGTAACAGGAGAAACCCACACACATATATATATATATATACATATATAGGTAAGAATTAAGGTATGCATATGTATGTTATTTACATAGCCAAATACAGTTACATAATCATGATTATGTAAATAGTATGTATGTATTTGCGTCGTAAGGATATATAAAAAACAAGCAATGATTACATATTTTACACTTAAATAAACTAAAGCAAAATATTTGGTTCGATTGCACTTTTAAAATTGTACGATAACAAATATCGAATTGTGGACTCGGAGTGGGCGAATGGGCTCGTAGCAAAAGCGCAACGATCAATCTATAACTTAAATATATACATAAATTTTTGTTTATCGAATTACTATGCAAATACATGAAGTAATTACAATTAGAATGTACATGTTTGACTACAATTAAAAAATTAATTGTTGTCTAATATATACTTATGTATATGGATGTAGGTATGCATGTATGCACAAGGGGGTGTACAAGTACTATCTACAAATCCACAAATCTTCTGTACATACGTACATTAACTATCATTTCAAATTTTTTTTTATAAATTTCATCCACTTTATGTACGAGTATATAACAAGACTATAATCGACGATTAATTAACTCGAATAGGCGAAATGCTTTTCCAGAGGCACGACACTTTCACCGTGTTTCAAACTCAAATCAAGCAGCAACTGTTGCATCAACACACTTGATCGTTTTGAGTTATGTAAGTGTTCATTATCTAAAGTCAGCAAATAGGAAACTGCCAAAAGTATTGAAATAAATATATAGAAGAGCAAAGTATATGAGAAGAACAGCTCAATCTTGTTTGACAGCAGCAACAGCCTTGGCCTTTTGCGCAGCCTCCTTGTTGTAGTTCTTAATATAGAAGGAGCTGAACATGTAGGTGAAAAGACCGGCGTTGAAAGTGAGCAGAGCAGCAATTGGTTTCGGGAAATCACAGCTTGGTTGGAATTGAATTTGAAGAGTGTGCACGAAAATGATGAGAAATTGAATCTGCAAGAAGACACTCTCAATGTATAATGACTTCATACAAGATATTTACAATTAAATATACAAAAAACGAAAGTTCAACTTACAATTTGCAGAATGGTAATGTATTTCTTCCACCACAAGTACTTTTGTACTTTGGGACCCATAGCAGAGAGCAAGTAATAGGCGTACATGATGATGTGTATAAAAGAGTTAATGAAGCCGAGTAGTGTGCCGTGACCGCCTATGAAAGGAATTAAAAAACAAAACCATTATTTAAATTAAATTAAAACATATATAGAGGGTTAAGTTAAAAGCAAACTGACCAGCGAAATATTTAACTCCCACGAAGGCGCAAACGGGCATCAGGGTGTGATGATACCTGAGTGTATGAAAAATTTTGATTTTAATTATTTCCTGATTCTACACATCTCCTATATATGTATGTACAAATGTTGAGCGTTACTTACAAATGCAGGAAGGAGATTTGCCGTTGTTTTTTGCGCAAGACGAAGAACACGGTGTCGAGCAGCTCTGTTAGTTTGGCAATATAGTACAACCACACAGCGCGCGCCATCTGCGAAAGATATAAAATCACATATGCATATATACAAACAATACATAAATACTTATAATAGCCCTAACTACTCTGTCGTAAAATCAAACTTACCAAAACTATCGTAATCTACTAGATTTTGTATGGATTTTAAAATTTTGATTTTCCCGCTTGTTTAAGACCGTTAAAAAAACTCTTTATTATGGGGTTGCCCTACCAGAAGTAGAAATAATATTGACGAGGAACACCGATTTGCTAGAGGAGATAAGTTAGAGAAAAATGTTCCAAAACATTCAAGAAACATTTTTTATTTTCATTCTAAAGCCTTCTTTCAATATATGTATCTGTTTCTTCCAAATTATTATCAATCTTATGTTGTCAAAATTTTAAATAGTTGTTTTGGATCCGGTGTTAAGAATTGTTCTTAGCTTCTCTCTATTTTGCTCATTCTTTTTTTATAACAAGCATCCCTTTGGTGATGTTCTGAACATAAATAAATATCTGTAATGACACCAATAATAAAGAATGGAATTCACGAATTATACTTTAACTACCAGATATGGCTTTAATTTTATAATTTCAGATCTCGCAGCCGTTCGATCCATAGCCAAAGTCTTCCCAAAATAATTCGACAAGATTTCGTTGTTGTATTTTTTTGGAATCCTAACATTCAAGGATTAGGCTTGGAACCATCATTGTATAAAGCAGGCCAAATCTTTACCGGCCGAAAGTCGAAAGAGTATTTCAACCAATGAAAGACATACCCAGATCCATAGTGTAATGATATAACGAGCTTTTGTGCAGAATGTCTTGTCTTTACAATTAACTGAGTGAACCATTCAGAAATAAATTCAGCGAAAGTCTATTAAAAAGATCGTTGAAGTATTCTAAAGTTCACAAGCACACGGTCTCAATAACTGAAAATTGACTACTAGCATTAAGCCTACTAGCATTAGGAACCTAATTGTCTTATTAGCATATCACCGAAAAAAAGGTACAAATTGATGTGCGGTAACCTGATTTGGCCATGGAAGAACTGATGTAAAGACCTCTCTAAAGCGTCTTCTTTTCATAGAATCTGAGTATTATGATATTTTTTTAAATTTCATCGCCTACCCTCATTGAAATCGGATCTGTCGTATAGTTGACTGGTTGGCAGCGAAAATTGTAGTGTCCACCCCAACCGGCTTTGTAACCCTGCAAGCAAAAATTTGTGTAATTGAATCGTCTATTTGATCCATTAATTTCTAACTTACCTCATAGAATAATACCCAACTGAATAGTACCTGCACAGCATTGTACACCAATAGTGTGTTTTTCAACTCGAATGGCTTACGATCGCTCATGTAACGTGGTCCCGCGTACAAACAGAAATACAAATAACCAGCCAAAATCATAAAGAGCGGACCGGGGGCATTCGACAGGAACCAGCTCTTTGTACGCATATCCTCATGCTCCACCAAAAAATTGACCATACGATCAACAATCGTATTCGTATCATTCATTCGTACAGCTGACATTTCGCAAACTGTATAGATATTACTGTTATATACAGTTTAAATAGATTTGCTAAGTGAGAGACTTCCGGAAATTCATACACAACGGAAATATCTGAAAGTATACAGATAAATATGTTCACTGTTAATTAGCGTCAATGTCATTTATTTGGTTTGAAAAGAACGCATAAAATGTAAATGCTTAAATAAATATTTGATTGAGAAATAGTTTTTTTTTTACAGTTGAAGCACTTAAAAGTTCATTAGTGAAATAGACTTGATTAAATATGCAAATGCATGTACTGGGTGTGTCTCTGTTGTTTTTTTCAAAGTATTTACTATTTAACTGTTATTTTCAAGAATATTATTGGTTTAAAATAGATATTTCAATGCATCAATTACTAGAAGAAAATATACTGGATAGAATTGGTACTGAACTATCATATAATTATACTATTACAAGTTGAAGTACGTTTAAGCTTATAATTAAATATTCTTGTATAGATTTAAATTTATCCAAATAGTCGGTCAATTGGTTTAATCAGATTATCTAAAATATCTGTGGTATTTAACATGTGCCTCTATTCAATTGCCTTTCAATGAACATCTTAGCAGATTGTTGCGGAGTACCTGCTTTATTTCTTTTGGGGACAAGTGGTCCCCAGTGGGAATAACTATTTAAGGCGGTGTTTTATACTTTTATATGACTTAAATATATTATTACTTAGTTGAGAACGTTAGGTGTTTCGTGATTGCTTTGGAAAATCCAGCTCTTTTAGGACAACCCGCAATGTAAATAATTTATGCTCTTTAGCTTGTATAAAATTAAATGAGTAACAAATCCAAAGCCACCAAAACCGTAAATGAATATTATATATTATATTAAATTTTCTAGAACAGACTTCGAGAGCAGGATTGTATTAGAAATTCCTGAAAAATGGGACCCAATTGATTAGTTATCACTTATATATTTATTTTTTCTTTTAATAATCAGTAGACGAGAATTATTGAATCTCCCATATATATATTCAACATATTTTAAGACCAAAAATATTAAATATTTTCTCCCATTTGTGGTACTCTTTTAAATTATCAAACAAACGGAAGGACCTAATAGTTTTAAGGGACCTCCGAGCCACTAAATATTTTTATAAGAAGCTTTTTTAGTTCAGAAATACTCTCGTAAGGCTTTTCATTGCATAAGGAGAGTCGATCGATTTAGAATATAGTTTTGAATGTTAGTCGATACTGGAATCAGATCCAGGTCTCACCACCACGCCACAGAAGCCATGATTGAAACACTGGTATTTCAGCAACACGTTATATCCGATTAGGTTTGCCCGAAATGTAAAAATTTAATATAATCTATAATTATATATTTCTTCTTCTTTCAGCTTCTAATTCTTCATTCGGATTCCAAATAGATTATTTTAAAACACTGCATATTTAATCCGAAGTCACTACTACTTCTCTGAGCGTATTCCCAAGATTTCCGTGGAAGATTTTCTGTAAAATTTATATTTCTAAACGCATTTTATAGGATCTCGAAGTAAAAAAAATACGTCGCGACATATTACACTAGCTCTTGTTGAGCCAAAATACTTTTAAACAATTTTAAAATAATTTAATTTTTTTTCAAAACGTGTTCAATGAAACGCGTTAGAAAAACATTATGAAGCAATAGCAGAGCATTAATTTTGCAGCGGGTGTACAGAATTTCAATTCAAAATAAATCAAAAATTTTGAGTTATACAGCATGTTCACATTTCCTAAAACAGAGTAGCGTTATATGTGCTGTAGCCAGAAATATGTATACATAAATTTAAATAATTCTTCGTTCCTGTTTAAAAAAAATATGCTCGAATGAAAAATATTGAATTTTTAAAAAAGGTCTATCTTTTTTCACGATAGACTATATAGGCACATATTTTCATTACAGATTTCACAATATATAACAGTCCATACCGTCCTATAACAGACATACACATTTATGTATTGTTTCATTTTGTTCAACTAATAATATAACAAATATTTCATTTTCATAATCACCAGAATCGAGCAGTAAAATATGGCAAGAACTTTCCGCGTTACATAATCCGCACTTCTTAAAACTCGCGAGTAGACTGATCGGAAATATCAAAAAACAGTCACACAATATTAACAATTTTAGTCTATTTCCAATATTTTTCATCATCCAAATAAATGTATTGCTCAAATCACAAAAAAAAAGAAGCAAACAACAGCAGCAAACCAACTAATAATATGCTCAGAAGAAGATCAAAAACAGGCTCAGACCATCCGGTCGGTCGCAAGCGCCGCGTATACAAATACGCACCGCCAAAAAGTCAACTCGTCGCGTACGCAAATTAAACAGACAAACAGCACACACACATACACACACACTTATATGAATATGGAAAACAAAAGCGACACAAGCAGCTGAAGAACACACATAAAGCACATTAAAACTCAAAGACATTAATAGCAACAACTAATAAAGGTGATACTTCTCGATATGTCGAAACCATAAACTGGGACAATGTCACATAAATGTAAGCAAAACTTAAAGAAGATAAAGTGTAAAATCTTAAAAATATATCATGCACATCCGGATGCGCACCAATATATGTAACAAATACATATGTATAAATATGGACCACTCTATAGAGAAAAATGGAAGATGAAGAAATCGATTGAAAATCGTAACATCAAACATATTTTGGTCAATATCTAAAGTTAGTTTGGCGTTAAATTAAAAATTAAGCAAACGGTTTAAGTGCAGCCTTACCAATAATCGAATATTGCAGGCACGAGTCTGTTTTATTTTTTTATTTTTTTAGTTTTTGGTATTTTATTTTTTAAAAATAAGTTCAAAAATAAAATGTAACGTTCGGAAAATTGTAAATCGAAACAAATTTGTATTCTTTTTTGCTTGCAACCCATTCGTCACACAAACGCTGCGCACCAATAATAACAACAATGCCACGCAGGTAGCGGAACGCCAGCAGCAACAACGGTTCAGTGCTAAAAGTACGAAATTGCGAATTTCAGCTCAACTAAATGAACACAAAAGCTCTCAATAGCAGTGGCGCAAAGGGAAAAACGCAATTCATCATAGCACATGTGTAAACGCCTGAACTGCTACAACACTACATATGCATTTGTACTTTTAGTCACTTGTTCGTTTATTTTTTGGTGATTTATGCTGCTGCACAGAAGAATTGTCTGCTGATAGCAACAACCATGCAATCGCCGCAGCTGAGAGCACCAACAACAGCAGTAAGCAAAAAACGATTACCAATAAAACATTGACACTCTTGCATGTATGTGTGTATGTATTGTATGTGAGTGTACTGTTGCAATAATTATGATCGATGTCAAGTGTCAAGTGCCGTTTATTTTTCGCTCCTTCAACAGTTACAGCCGCCTATCTATGTAGTAGATGAAGTAGAAACTTATTAATGTATTCTTATAACATTTTTTATACAACCGTTAGAAAATATGGATTGTGTAATTTTTCCCTATAAAGGCTTCTTCACTTCACTCATTTAATTAAGTTGACTTATTGGTTATTTCGGTTGACACGAATTCATTAAAGATTCAGATAAATTTTTAGTCAATAAATAATATAATATGTAATTTCCAACTGATAATATTGACCATTGCAATGAGCGCGTGTGTGGTCTGCGGTACTTATCGTCTAATTTCAATTTGAAACTCGAAAATGTTCGATTGCTTCTTTAACCCCACTAACGCTCGCCGATGTTGTTTAGATGTTAGCAATCGTCAGCGCACACAAAAATTGCATAGGAATTGTACTTAGTGATTAATCAGGGTACGTGTGAAGCGTGTGAACACATAAGAGATAATGACCAGATACAAAGCGTTTAGAGTTCTGCGAAGACGCAAATGACGCGTGGTGAAGTTTAGCATTCAAGTATTTTTATAGTATCGCAATAAATGCTCATATCATATGATTTTTAGCAAAACGAATTTATATATTTATCATTTTGCTATTACCGAAAACTTTTATGACTTGCCTGAGTGGAATATATATGGGAATTAAAAAAAGTGAGAAAAAATATTCTAATGAAGGATAGTGATACGCTTAAGTGCATATCTAAATAGTTTTGGCATGGACTTTAAAGCTTACGGCGAATAATAACTACTTGGAAGGGTTTTTATATGCACCCCATAGGAAAAAATTATAAATAGATGAAATATTTGTAACCTTTTCAGAAATAAAATTACCAATTTAAAATTTTATACTACCTAATCTCGAATTAACAAATGTATTGTGTATTGTATTTATATTATTTTGTTAAGTTGATCTTAGACAAATTATATATACTATTAAAATTATTAGTAATATATATATTAGTAATTATATTATCCAACGAGTTAGCAATTGATGTTCGTTCAGGGTGTGTATGTAAATGAATATATTATATGTGCCAAGGAAAGAAATTTAAGAGGTAACGAGTTTTTGTTTATCTTCCTTTTATTAATTTGTCAATTTTGCGAATAATTTGCCAAACTAATATCCTCAATAAATCTTTGTTATAACTCATAGATACATGTAGATAGTCATAGATACATGTAGAGATTTCACTGTATCTTGCTTTAAAAGCTGATTGAATCCGAATAGTAGGAGAGAAATGTAAAGATATATGGTATAACAAGTTAACTCAACAAAATTAGCGAACATTATTTGCATAACATTAAGAACACACACACGCATACATGTGTATTGTTGTTATTTTCAAACTAAAAAAAGTGTATAATTATAAACGAGTGCTTTCCACACATAAGCATAGTCATGGGCTTAATATGCGCACATCGTAGATCCATCAATATTTTTTTTTGTTCTATCATAAATTATATAAACTTTATATAAGAAATAATAAATTTATTTATTAATTAGTTGTGGCAACCCTTCTAAAAAATATCGCTTACAGAAACCGTTTTTAAATCTGTTTACTTTGATGCCCGCTATTCACATACTATTCATTTTAACTATTTGATAAGAAATCGGAAACAGTTTTCAACCCTTCGTAAAAGTCTTTTGTCTGATACTCTTGTTCTAACATTTTTTTTCACTTACTGATTTTTATTGAACTAATTTGTTTGTTTTATTAATTTTTCTTATTTAAAATTTTCAAAGAGGTGGCAGCTCTCTGAATTCATTCGGGTATTATATTAAAGAAAAAGCTGAAATGATTCTGTATTCTTCGAGCCTGAAGAAATTTTGTTCCGCAGTGCAATTTCGTTGCTATCGTTCAGTTCAACTAACGCATTGTAGGAAGTTTATCTTAAAAAATATTTTGACAAATGCACCACTCACTTAATGGTTGACATATTCTTTTTTTATATTCTTTAACAATTTTTTACTTTTTTTTTTAACTTATATAAAACAGTTTTTCTTTTTTTTTGTTTTTTTTAAATAAACATTTTTAATTATATCTACAATTAAATAATAAAAACAAGAATATTTGAAAAATCTTCGTAAACAGACTTGTTTTTGCGTTTGTCCAGAGCCCGGCATAACATAGCGTGTCATTTGCTGAAAGCAAAAATGTCATAAACTACTTACAATAACAATAAGGAAATTAATGCCACTCCCAGGGCGTGGACCAGCCGGTACAACCATTCTTAAGCTAAATAAAAAAATTAAACAAAACGAAGAAGTAATTTGCATATCTAGACTCAATTTTCAACTCATAAATTCAACTTATACTAACATGGCCCTTACTTTTATTAGTGATTTCTGATGTTGTTCCCACCGCTTTTTATAACAATTTCTTTACTATTGTAAAACAACAGCGGATATTCTGCTTCCTCTTTTGTATTTAATATATCTGGTTTTTTGTTGGCGCATGCGCAAACTCTTCTATCGTTTATATATTCATTTTTGTTTAAATTTTGTTTTTATAATAATTAATTTAAGTAAAACAACATATTCGAAAAAAATAAAAATATACTTAATATACATATGTAGTATGTGTATATATATTAAGAGTTGTTTATTAGTACTTGCCACTGTGTAATTTTCAATTAATTAATTAACACGATAATGTCATGACAAATGAGTTTTCAGAAATATTTGAAGATATTATCACTACATACTGTATACAATTACCTAGTATTTTAAAACTAACGTGTGGCAACAACAATCGAAATGTGAACACATACCGAATATATTTAAGGAACACACAGTTATATTTATGTTTATAACATTTTCTTCAACAGCCATAGATATTATATGAATTCAATGAATTAAGAAATGAAATCGAAACATTTTGTAGACGTTTCCACTTTTTTTAGCGATTCTAAAGTGACGTAAATTACATTTGCATTTCTTTGCATAGATTTTAGAGTGAATATTTAAAAAGAAAGAAACTAAGGATAAACACTTGTAGAATGAACTGCAATTGTTAAAAATTTAGATTTTTATCAGAAAGCTAATAAAAGCAAACCAACTTGTGTATAAACCAGTATGCAGGTAGTTTCAAAAACTCACAAAAAGAAATAACAGTTATTGCATAATATTGTTAAATAATAATGTTTTTGTTCTTTTTGTTCACATGAGACAATAAAACACACTGCTAATGTCTGCGAAATAACAAAACTTGATTTACACGCCCATTTGTCTGTGTTGCTGTTTACGTTTTATTTACTAATATTTATAAACTTTAATCCACAATTAATAAAAACCAATGGCTTTTGTACAATATTAAAAGCAAAATACTGGAGAACAATACTATTCAATTTTATGTAATATCATTGGTATATTTATGTTTGCGGAATTGAAATTTATCATCTATTAACTCATTGGTTTTCAGTGATCATGTTTGCTATAAGGCAAAATTATCTCTTTCCGTTTACCGCTTATGTAGTTAAAGGCAGTGCAAAGGTAATAGCTAAAAAATTTAGGAAACTCCAGAAGAAAAGTACCGATTATGAATGAAAATACATGAAAATACATTTTTTAAAATCCATTTTTCTCCGTCTGACCAAATCTACATTACTTGTTCCCGGGCCGGAAAAACTGCTTAACTCTTTTTTATATAAGCGAGGGTACAAGCATTTATATGTTAATTAGGTCACCTCTTCTTGAAATGGTACAGAAAAAGGAAAATACTTAGTTTTCTATCAAAATTTTATTCCGGAATAAATTCTGCAAATTAGGTATAGTATGGATATTGAGTTTAAATTTTTAAAGCGAAAACACAAATACATAACTTAATACTAAGAAGGTAAGTTAATTACTACGTGATGAGGAGTTAAAATGTAGTTTTCATTGTATAATTCTGGTCGAATTATTACACTTACCCACGAACTTGCACTGAGGTACTGTAAAAAAGTCAAAGGCCACACTCAGTTGCATTGTTGACAATTTATTTATTGAGGTTTTCGTTTAATCACGTATGTTTTAATGAATGAGCCTCTAATTGCAACGTACAAAGTTACGACTGTAACTAATTACAGCAATAAACACGTTTCAGCTTTGTAATATTCAGCACTTTAAAAGACACTTGCTCACTTAATATTAATAATTAATAATTATAACAACAACTACTTAGCTGTTCACTTTTCAGCACTTCATTTAAGAAAAGTATTAAACGTGCTTCAAAAATGACACTTTAAACTTTAAATATTTTAAGAGTGCACTCCTAATATGAAATGGATTTTCATAGTAGTGGGAGAATAACACAACTTGTTGTGCATTTCACAGAACTTTTCACATAAAAAGAACTGAAAAAAATTTTATAGATTTTACTTGGAGAAATGTAAAAATTGTTTGGTTTTTTTGCATTATTCAACTTCAAATTAGTATCAATTTTTCATTCAAATTTAAATTATTCAGCAGTATATATTGTATATGTTTTTGTTACTTTTACTAAATCTTATTTAAATTGCATACACATTAATTACATTTATAAAAATAGAAATAAATACAGTAATATATAAATCAGTTTTACAATGGTAATTAAAAAAAGATTTTGAGTTTTTTTTTACTTTCATTGACAAATCAAACACAAACAAACACATATGATTAAAATATCAAAACATCAGCAAATTGTAAACTGCATTGTTCAACGACCACTTTATTAAACTGACTCATTGTTCAGCAAACGCTACAGCGAACGCTAAAAATTAACAAAAAATTTAATGCTTAATCATATGGAAGTATTCGAAATTTCAACAATGAACAACTGATCAACGTCAATTCTGCCTAAATTACAACAACAACTCTACTAAAAGTTCAAATATCTGCATAAGTGCGTATTTATGTGTGTAGTCGACTGATATGCGTCTTTAAATGGAATTTCAATGTATAAAATATTATAAAAGCACGACGGCATAACTACATATATATGTATAAGCGTACTTGCGTGTATTTTTTTGCGAGCCTCGCATTTCCGTACTGTTTTCAAATTTTATTTATTTTTTGAGCAAAACGAATTTGGTGAAATCAATTCTCGGCACGTTCACTCATTGGCATATTCTCTTATCTACGCATATGTATGTATGTATGTATGTATGTATGCTTGTTATGATCCTTTTAACTTAAAAATTCTACTCAATAATTCTGGTGTCAGCGTCATCTTGGGTTTTACTTCTAAAAAAAGTATCGTTTTCCTTTTACAAATGTGATTTTTAGAAGGTGTTGCCTTCTTTGGGGTGCGCTGCCTCACACGCCACTTTTATTTTAACTCACTTTTTTTAAATTTGTACTCCATGTTTTTTTTTCTATTTTGCACTCCATTGTATATTGCCGTTACATATTTAAGTAGATAAATATATATATGTAGTTATATATATATATATATATATATTGATATATATCCCTATGCTCTGCAAGGATATTTACCAATAAGGAATAACGTGGTGCTCATACATTCTAACTCATAATATTATACGTGACAAAAAAAAAAAATAAACGTGCAAAAAGATGTATGACGTTGTAGAACTAGTTTCCTTCAAGGGATCTTAGTTATCGATACCGAGTTTAATTTGAACATTGAAATTTTTTACATGTACATACATACATACATACATACATACATTTTCAATGTACATACTATGTCTATAGAAAGAAAAATTTGTTCTCGATACAAAATAATCTAAATGGCTGTTCTTTTCCGCCAGGGTTTGTTTTCATTATTTTAATTTGTTTTGATATTTTAATGCTCTGGGTACTTGGTGAACAACTGTTTTATTTTGATAGTGCAATTGACAGCCGGCTTATTATGCAAAGTTTTACGCACCAGCGTCGCATAATAATATTTTGACATTTGATGAATAAGCCATAAAATACATAGTTCTATGAATACACATAAGTATGTAGAGAAGAGCATAGCTCTTCTCTGATGGTGGCGGTTCTGAATACCTTTACACGTATATAAAAAATGTTACCAAAAAAAAAGAATGCTTCAAGTCACACAAATGTATTCAAAGAAGGTATGAGAAGTATTTTAATCTAATATAATATTTTAGTATAACAGAAATGCGTAGGTATATATGTATAGTAGTAGAAATCGGTAACATAGAACTGAATGCATAAATGTACGAACACTAATTTTATAATGTTATTAAGAGACAGAAAATTTTGTTGGATTATATTTGGCAAAAAGAATTCTGATTTTTTTCATAAAGAAACTTTCAAAACGTTTGTAATGACCTTAATCTACATTGGTTTCCTTAATTTATATTGGTCTGACTGTACTCTATAATTAGATGCATGTATCATGTGCTACGTTTTCCAAAGCCAACAAATTGCAATGTCAATACCAAAACCCATACCCAAATAAAGTCGTAACTGTTTAGATGTTTTTCATTCTCTCGAGTTTCAAATAATTTTATACGGGCAGTAAAGGAAATTTATTAAAGCTGGGATATTTTAATATAATTTTTACATTTCTATAAAAATTTCCCATTTTTATCCTATTCTTTATATGATACAAACATTATCAAAACACTCCTACCCTCTGAAAGCTACTTTTCGAATGGCTCTTTATCTTAAAACTAATTTAGTTATTTTTGAAATTGAATCGCCACAGTATAAGAATATAAAAAAAAATTAATATTAAAAAATAATTTTGGCAATGAAAGGAAATTAGTGCTTTCATGAAATTTTACTACATCTTTTTATCTACATCTCATTTTACTTTCTCACTATACTCACTTACTCACAATATTTTTCAATATCACAATTTTCAGGAATATTATTGTGTTATTTTATATAAATACACATATGTAAATGTATGTAGGTAGCCCTACAAATGATTATGCAAGTGATAGGCGTATTCATGCGCCTTGAACTTTACTTGAATTACTAGTATTTTGAAGTTTTTTCTTAAAATTTTATACACTTGTGTATACACATATTTTGAACTAATCATCATGCCTAATGAAGAAGCTTGTGAAGATACCTTTTTATTGACTTAATTTGAAATTTAAATCAATTAAACTTGTCTAAAACGTGTTTATGTGTATATTTTTAAACTTTGTCACATTTTTGCTTAGAATTAAAGTTGTCAAAAACTAGTAAAGCGATTTCGTTACAATGTATAAATAAATTAAAAATCATCGGTTACTAAATGTACCAATTAAGTTACCAAATAAGAGTTTAAACTTATGCATAAGCAAATACATACATAAGCAAGTGCATAAATGCATACATTAAAACCCACACTTATATATTTTTATATATAAAATATATTACTAAATATATATAATTATTAATAAAAATAAAAATTTGTATATATAAAATATATAAGTGTGGGTTATATTTTCCAATAAATATTACAAGCTTTCTCAAAGTTTTTGTTTTAAATTTTAGTTTAAAAATATATACGTGTAGCCGTACCATAGAATATCTAAATTTACAAGTATGTATGTATCGATGCCCGCCCAGATGCCCAGAATTAGTCCAAAAAAAATTAGTCTTTTTTTGGCGGAACCTCAAACACGTGCGCATTTGAGCCCGAAAGAGACGTTCAGCAGAAAAGACATTTTCATTACGCATGTCCGCGTTTTGGTATTAAATATTAGATTTATACTTATATATTTATGTACGAGGGTAGCTACACTATTCAGCATACATATGTTAAATATTTCATATACACCCATTTAAATAATTATCTGTGGAAGTATGTGTGTGTGAGCAGCGCTGCATGGAATATTGATCAAGTCTACTAGTAATTCCTCCTCTGCCGTTTGAAGGTGATGGCAAACAAGATGAAGACGGCAATGACTTTTGTTGTTGCTGTTGTTGTTGAAATTTTGAAGGTTAACGGTTGTAGGAAATGAATGCCCATAGCTGGCCGTTGCTGCTACTTTGGCAGCTGCTTTTTTGGCGTCCACCACTGAGCTATTGCTTTTGCTATTATATTTGCTTTTGTTGTAGATTTTTTGAATTTTCCTTACTTTCAATGATTATCTATCTACTACATATATATGTCGTTTATATATCTTTAAAAGTTATGCCGCATTGTTTGTTGCTATTAACGCTCTAATCATTTTGGCCATATTAATGCATTTGCTTAATTTCAATTGATTATCCACTCGAAATACCAAAAATCTTCAGCATACACAACCCCACCGAAATAGCAACAAGAGTTTTTGTGTGTAGAAATTTTAATATTTTTTTATTTATTTATTTTATTATAGTTTTTTTTAATTTTTTTCGCAAATATACTTTGTGTGGACGTTTGTGGAAATTAGCCCAATCAGGTGAATAAACTGCATGATATAACTCCTGTGTACATGTATGTGTGTGCATGTGTGTCGATAAAAAGCAATTTAGCTCTTGTTTTGATAATTAGGCATAAATGCTCGGCCGGTGGCCGGTGGTGTTGATACAGATTTTGGTGCTGCGGCACTGGTGGTGTGGCGGTTATGCATTTGATATAGCATAGACAACATTCGACTAGTTGACCTTCAACGCTATCAAAGCTGCAGTGTAATATGCCGAAGGCGACGCACAAGAAGTGAGCAAATCATTGATCTTGGTAGCGCCGCTTCAAAGCATACCAACTCAGCGTTCAATATTTAATGATAACCAAATTACTCGTAGACATGCAGAGTTTATTTTTAACTTCAAGGAAATACTTGGTAAATTTATCTGCATTTTCACTAAAAGAAGTTCTATCCGTTTTTTTTAGGACTGCCTAAAAATATGATTTTTGGTGCTTAAAAGCTAATTCGTGCACTAGGTCAAGTTTTAGTTAGTCAATTCAGACTTTATTTTATATCAAATGTAACAACAAAGTTCAAATTCCACTTTCATATGACAAATACTTTAACGCAATCATGCCTTTGACTGGTGTACATTTCGCCACAAATCAAGCAATCGTAATTAATTGAAAATATTTGCATAATCTGCACTTATATACCCGCTCAGCTTTGGTTTTCAATTGTCATCAGGGATTTTTTACATTTAATGTAGTTATTTTTACATGCAATTGCTATCTTCAACGCTGTTATCGCGAGCGATTAGTCGCCAAATGCCATTACTAGAAACATTTGTTAAGCACATTAGCAGCTTTAATTAATTGCATCTGTGACCACTTTTCAACTTTCCCACTTTGTGGTGAATTTTTTCTTTTTTTCGCTTTTCGTTCAATAGTTCCCCCTTAGGCAGCGCTTGCGCACAAAAGACTTAAGACACGAACTTGGCGTAAATATTCTGCAATATTTTATTGTATTGTATTATTATAGTACATAATCGAAGATTTTACTGAACGGTAACTTACATTTGACTTAAGCGGTTCTTGGAGTTTTCAAAGTTAAAAAAATATTCTTCTCCATTATAGAGCAATCTTAACATACAATTTTTAATATTTTTTTATTTGGAAAAATCTTGGAGATTATATTTTTATATCACAAATAAAACCAGTTGATTTCTCTATGATTTCTACAATACCGATTATTTTTAGAAATCTAATAATAATCAACATTAACCTGGCAAAATTTTAGAATGAATATATTAAATATCCGAGTTATTATTTTAGAAATATCCCCTATAAAATATAAATATAAAAGAGATTATTTTTAAAATAGATTATTAATATTAGTGACATAACTCGAAGTGCCATATTTTTTTAGTAAAAATAAGTATATGATATTGATGCAGCATATTATAAGTGAATCGTAGGACTGATCTGCATAGAATAAACACGCTAAAGCATCAAAAGAAAATATTTAAAACAAGCTTCAGCTTTAATTTTATAATAAACTTTTATAATTTATATAAATTAATCAGTAATTTTGAAATTGCTTAAAGGAAAATCTTCATCACAAGGCCAATTCCTCACATTCACTGCTCGCTTCTCATGTTGTTTGTCAAGCCATTAGTAAGGAATTGATCGCGGATGCATACATTCATACAGATGTTATGCGCAATGAGTTGATAATTTTTCATTGCTTTTGCCCCATTCATGGCGCTGCGCTGCTCTGACATTGCCTTTTCCCTGTTACCAGTTAGGTGAGATGTGAGCCAATTTCGTTTTCGTTTTTTGCCTTTATTAGCAAGTTGTTTAAACATATATATGTATATATAATAAATTACTAAGAGTATATTTATATATTTATGTATTCATGATATATTATAACAAAAAAATTAATTTCACTTTCTTTCACGAATGTTCTACGATCATCAAAAGATTCTACACATGCTTGAAAAAAATATCTACGAATCACGTAACCTTCTCTGTTTAAAGAAATCCAAATTCCAAAACTGAAGCCATAAAATCAGGTCGCTGAATAATTAACACTAGTTAAAAACAAAAATCAAAATAATTTAATATAATATGTATTAATCAAATATGTCTGTATGTGTTTTCTGCACATACAATCAAGGAACTTCGAAGGTAATTTTATATGAACTAGCATATTCTCGACAGCACGAGATCAACTCAGTTTGATTCGAAAATAAAAGTAACGAACTATAATTATAAAATACAACAATAAAAACAGAAGATTTGCATAAATTAATAAACCACAAAGTAATCATCAACAACAACAACACCCACAATTTATACGCTTAAAGCAGTTTCTGCAAAACCTTAACATTGGATTTCCACATTCACCGCTTCGACTTTGTTTGTCAAGCCATTAGTTAATTATTTTTGCGTTAGTTGTCTTTGCACGCTCCATGATATAGGTTTTCGGTGATGATTTTCAATTCATTTCATTGCTGTCTCTTTGCCAAAGTGCTGAGCACCGAATATTTTACGTGCTGGCATTGAATTTTTGTGAGTTTCGTTGTGATCAAAACGATTTTGTGATCACTTCCACACTTTTTGTTGTTGTTGTGAATTTGGCGATATTTTTAAGCACTTTATACGCATTTGCTTTTTTTCTATTTATCTTTCAGCGCGCATCTGTGAATTTTCCAAAAATTATGGCAACCCAACTCAGGGTTATTTTGGTTGTCATTGCCGGCGTTATGAGTGATTTTGTCGCTAAAAAGCAACAATTGTCGTAAATAATTCGTGCAACCAAGGCGACGGAGTTGTGGAAATTTTTTATAATTAAAGTGAACAGCATGTATGTGTGTATGTATGTATGTATGTAGATGTATTAGTAGCAAATAATTGCATTACAGAGCTTATGAACTGAAGTGAAGGGAAATGCCAATTAACGTACAAATTCATTGCTAATTTCATTTTGCTTTTGGCGCTAGTTGGGCACAAACTCGGAAGCAAATTTGAGTGTAATTGAAATATTATTTCTAATAAGTGCACACTGCAAGTGTATGGATGATGAAACTGTTCAGCTGTTGTTTTCATTTTGAAAGTTCGAATATTTCTATATAATCGCCACTGTTCAAGAAAAGTTTTTGTTCTAAATAAGACTCGCAGTCGAAGCAAGATATCAATTGCATAATAGATTTGCCAAACACTTATGGTAGCATACATTACGGCGCGGTTCAATTCATGGTCGTGGAGAAGATAATAAAAAAGCAGAGCAAAAATGTATTCATAATAAATGAAAGGATTTCATGATAACTAAACATAAATGTAGAAGATCACTCACACTGTAGTTTCACTCTCCATTAACTAGTTCTAATGGCATTATTTATAAATTTATAAAACTAAACAGCCTTCACATCGATAATACGGAATTGTTAGAGTAAACATGTTTTCAAGTTGAATTTTTCAATATTTGCATATCCCCAAAAAATACTTTTATAACTTGTTATATCAACTGATTAGCGTGATTGTTATTTAGGAGTATTGAGACCATCCAATTCGCACTTCATTCAAGTATGCAACGCTCTACCCTCCACTCGGAAGATCATTCTAAGCGGCAGATCAACTGCAAAATAAGCTGCTAACACAAATGTTCCAACAACGTTCGCCATGTTGAAGTTAAATCTCACGCTCTACGCGCTGAATCAATGGCAATTGTTGCTTACCGCATGAATAAAAATCATTGCATATTATTTATTTTAGTTGTTGCTGCTTTTGCTTTTGCTTCGGTTATGACTGTTAATTGTTGCCCAGTGGCATTTCGAAATTCTGTAGTGGGTTTATAGTTTCTTTTAAATATCATAATATTTTATGCAAGCGCAAAAATAATAATAGAATATAACAATATCAATTTGGGTGTGGAATTCGACGAACAGATTATGTTAATCATTCACTATGTAGTTGGCAATGTAATGTGAGCAAGCACCGTTTTTGCAAATTATTATAAATGTAATTCTCTCTTCGTTAATGCCAAGTACATACATATATTTACATGCATATGAATTTTCGAAAAGTGTTTAGTTATTCATATATGATATAAACATTGAAATGTAAATTTTTAAATTTGCTGACCTAAGTCAAATAGTGAAACATGACTTTGATTAAAATTATTTTTTTCAATCTTTATAATTTGTTTTAATGTTATTATGAATTAATTATATTTATTCTTCTCTTAAAATACTTGTTTTATTTCATAAAACATGACAAACTTTTTAATAATTCACAAATACCAAATATTTCACTTAAAACAAAATATATCTTTAAAAACAATAAAATATAATAGAGAAATAAATAAATAATATATATATTATAAATATACTATACTATAAATATACTATAAATATTTTAAAATTATGTATGCCAATATTTTCTTCAGTATAATTAATAAATAATGACTACAGGGTGCAACGTCGGTAATCATTGAATAACTTTAACATTTGCTAGGTGATTAAGTCTAAGTGGTTATTAGTCACATTTTGAATTCAGTTCAGGGCAATTCTAATCACGAATCGTTTCATGATTTTTTATAATTATTTATATAACTCGTCCGTGCTCCATAGTACGTAGTTACGTACTTTCGTCCGCTTAAAGGCAAAGCTTGAGGTCTTGTCTTTCTATAAGAATATACTTGGGGTTTCTAAATTGAAAATTTTTAAATAAGTATTTATTGCGCCAAAGGGTCTCGAAAATATGTGAGAAAACTAATATCGTCTTTTGACCAAATATTCAATAAACGAATTTAATGCATACTAGATCAAGTACGCTTTTAAACCCAAAATCAACAATGAACGCATAACAAACTATATTTCCGAAATGATGTGAAACGCTTGCGGATCGCGAAAAGGGAGTACTAAATACAATTTAAGACAGAACTAAATAATCGTTTGCATCTTTTTCTGAATTTTGCTTTATTTTATTTCTCAAGGCTGTATATATATGTTTCCAATAAAAATTAGTTTCAAAAAGATTTCTTAAAAGATGCTTACATTTTTTCTATAATTTTTCAATTTTTTTAACTAAAATGAAAACTGCCAAACCATTACCAAATTTTCTAAACTGTTATTATTTTCCCCTTTCAAAAATAGGCCTACTTATTTGGTCTTTTGAGTTTATAGTTTTTTTTTTATACTTTTATTACTTTAATAATTTTGTTTAAGGAAAATTTAAAGAATTCAAAAATATTTTTTAAATAAAGAAAAGCTAAATTTTCTAAATTTTTTCTTTTTTTCTTTGTAAGATCTTTATAAATAGCGCATTCTATTAATCTCTTATGGAAATAAGTTCTTTAACCTCACATTTGCATCTGAGTAAATACATACTCTTCAAAATCCGGCCTTAAAATCTTAACTCACCCGACAAGTTCCATCGGTTTCCTCAACACCAAACCCAAATATTGGTTATCCATGCTTGCTTTATCGCTACTATGCATTGATTGCAATGATTAATTTGGCCAAACGATAAGAGCAATTAATGAAAGAAAAATAAAAATAGGTAAACAAATGTCAAAATAGGCGCTGAGCAATATGAGCTGAGCTGGAGCAGAGTTGCGCAGTCACAACTGATAGTGAAGGGCACTTCGACCGATGGTTTGGTGGTTGACGCTACAGTATGTAGGTGCGTTGTTGTAATTGTTTTTGTTAGCTTGTGTATTTAATAGTTATCACGTTTTTGCCTGCTTTAATTTTTTTACGAAGCTGAATTAACAGCATCTGCTCCCCTACCCCCGCGCCATTTCAAAGTTGATTTATGATCCACACACACGTACATGTAAAGAAATATGTATGCGTTGATTTTGGTTGTGTTGTGAACCTTTTCAGCGCACTTCTCGGTCATCACTCGTTCGTTTTCACTTTCATCTCCGGTCGAAAGAGCCAAAAAGAAAAAATGATTTCGTTATTGTCGAAAAAAAAGTCGATCACACGCACGTTAAACATTTTTACGTTTACTCATTTGCGATTGCCTACATATATATGTACATGCACATGCATACGATCTTGAGCTAATGTAACTACACATACGCAGATGATTCTTTTTGGTCAACCATGGATATGCCCGACTTTTGATATTGTGAGCAATTTCGGAGCTGCAAAATCTCTCATCCTGTGTACGAACGCTCCCCCCCCCTTTGCGTTGCCTTTTTATTAAACTTTTTTTGTTTTTGCTTAAAACCGCATTTTCACGAAAAAGTCTGTGAAGTTGAGCAAATTTGTAGGTTTTTTCGTTAGCATGCCGCTATTATTATGATCGTGATCACATGCATTGGCGCAAAGTGGCCAGTTCTGTCATTTTAGCTGTGATCTCCCTTTTTGTAAGGTTTTTCCCTTTCCTCATTGTCATTTCCTCAATGTGTATTTTCTTTTGTACCAACTTTTTATTAATGAATTATAATATGAATGAAACATATCCATACATACGTTTATATACGTATTGGAATGTGACAACCAGTTTCGTTGGATGCAGCAAGTGCTGCTGGGCTGTTGGCTCACGACTTAAGGGCAGCATTCGTAATTGGGTAAACCAGTACTGAATGTCCCAGCTAGCGGGGAATGTCTGAATGTCTACAAGTACTCTAACAAGTTTTTAAAAATATTAGTTCTTATAATTTGGTATAGATCTTAGATATTCTCAAATATAAAAGAGATGTTTTTTTTTAATAATTGGAATAATAAAATCATAATGTTATAACTCTTTAAGTTCAAAAAATCCATCCGAATGAATACGCAGTGCTAAACAAAATAAATCGTCTTCTCTAAAGTTTTTCTCAAGTAAAATTTTTTTTCAAGTCTATGGCCACCAACCATAACAAGTGTGATGTAAAAATAAGTCGCTAATTCCGAAAATTTCAACGGTAGGAGTAGGAGAATAAGAAAAGCAGAAAAATGCTCAATCACACAGTTTTCTAACATAACGAAAATCATATTAACCATTAAGATAAATAATATGTCATATTAAATAAAATGTGATTTCTTACTTTTAGAAAAAAACTTACTTATAAAGATTAAAAGAAATGATTTTTGATATGAAGTTATTCGCATCAGAATAAACATACTCAAATATTGGTTGCTAATATTGAACATTTCTTTTATATTATTTATATAATTATAAGTAATCCTTTCGTTTTCATATTTTTCAATCAACAGAATAACAATATCAACAGAAAATAAAATTCGCTTGCCTTATTTATTTCTTGTCTAAATGACTTTCCGTTGTGTTTATACTGCAGCGTGTTTTACAAAGCGAAATCAAAACACAGTGAAATTTTCAAAATTGTTTTCAAACAACTTTTGAAGCGAATTCTTTATCGTTTCATTCATTTATATACATATGTATGTGTATTTTCGTTGCAGCACCTTCTCGTCAAATCACTGGCAGTTTCTTTGAACACTGAATTTTGCAAATCGCGCACAACGCACAGCACCACAACACTAATCGCCAAACCCTACTCCACTACAACTAAAGCCTAATTTGTTTATAAAATATTTTTTTATGTTTATTTGTCTTAGTAAGTGCTAGTCCATAGTCGTTAAATGAAATAGCTCTTGTCCGCAACACAACTCAGCACTTTTGATACAAATGAATTGGGTTTTTCTGATTGTTCGCCTGCTCGTTACACTAGGTTTTGGCTGGTTAGCTCTTAACGGTTCGAATAACTTCCACAGACTAACTGCTGTACGATCAAAGCCTACCGTCTTCTATTCGATTCGCTTCCATCTTTTCACCTGTGTGCACCGTCGTCGCGGCCGTTGCTTTCGCCGTACTACCTATCAGTCGGAGGGCCCACAATGGTGTTAGTGATTTTTGCTCTTGGCCAACTTGTATGCAAGTGCCCATGTGTATGTGTGTGTCTGTGTCTGCCTCCCAAGTTGGACCAAAATTGCTCACGGCACAAGCCTGAGTCTATACTCATATGAGTATCGGACACATTTACACTTGACTCATACGCTCAACCTATATGCTGAGCATTCGCATACGCATATCTGGTGTGTCTATGTATTGGCATGTGTTGTCATTTCCATACTTATGTTTTCGAGCGGTATAAGCACAGCAAAATCACCTACCTTTACCTGCGTCAAACGCAATTGAGTATATACATATGTGTGCATGTGTGTGGTTTTGTCGAGTTTTTTCCGTCGATCGCGTATCCGCCGTGTGGACCATAGGTGACCCATGACATTTTCAGTTCTTTACATATTCGCACAAAATGCATTTACACGTGATAACAAAGAGGTATGTGCTTATGTACATATATAAGCTGTTTCTGCATGTCAGCAATTTTTATATTGAAAGTACTGAGAGCAAAATTATTTTCATATTTTTTGTTAATTTGCGATTAGTCTTATTTCTCTCTGTTACTTTTGCATTTTCGCATTTTCACGCGTTTTCTGTTGATTTTCTTGTTAACAATGTATTAATTGTTCTTTTTGTGTTGGTTTTTATTAATTTATATATCTCTTAAATTTGTATGTTATTTACTTCGACTTTGTTTTGCAGTTGGTGCTTCATCATTTCGTTTTATTTTTTTTTCGTTTTTCGCTTTTGTTTTTCTTAATTTTTCTTTTCTCTTAGTTTTTGTTTAAAACTTATGATTTGGATTTTGAGGTGAAGTTCATGACAAGAATTGGTGCGTCCTCAACACTCAGCGAAAGACTCAGGAAAATTAAGTATTTTAGCGAAGAAATAAACAACAAAACGGCTAACCGCCAGTCGAACTAGTATTGTTTATATAGAATGAAGTAGTTGCTGTTATTAATGGCCAACATAGAAATTTAAAACCTTGGTTCACGGAGTTATTTCTCCGTTTTCATTAGTCTTTGGAGAACACTAATACGAGTGCATCGTTCGAATTCATCTTTTAAATGAATTAGAAAAAAATTTTTTTTTTATTATATTTATATAATAATTTTATATTAATTTAAATCAAAATTAGATTTTTACTTAGATTGAATTCCAAATTCAAAAGAATAACCGCCTTCTCAACTTTTTCAAACAAAAAATAATAATTTAAATAAGTAATAAATTTTTAAGTCTATAAATTCGAACTGAAGACACCCTTGACAGAACCTGAAAAAATAATGTGATAAAATAAATTGGTAGAACTTTGTTTCATGTCTGATTTGGAAAGTAATGAATTAAGCAACTTTTTAAAATTTTAAACACACAGCTTCTAAGCAAATATTTCAAAATATGCGTCTAGCAATCAGTACCTCTTTATTAAAGTTAATTCACAATTTTCCATTTTCCATTATTTATTTAAACTTTTCCAAGTTGTAAACTTCTTACAGTAGTTTAACTTGGAGCTGGCCATTAGTTATAAGTCAGTAGCTTTCCTTTCTTACCTCTTCTTCTTTTGGAAATTCTTCTTCAACTGCCAAGTGGTCGCCCTCTATTCAAAAGCGCTATGACTGAAACAAAATTTGTAAAATCTTCGGACGCACCGAAAAATTCTACATGAGAATGAAATTCTATGAATATTTCTGCCGTAAAATAGTGTATTTTATAAAACTATGTTTATCATTATCATTGGAAAATAGGAACCATAGAACAAACTTTCGCTTTTGTAAAGAAAATTGGCATACAATTTCAGGGGTATATGTATATAAGTAATTATATATTTGCAATTATGGATGAAAATTGCTTTTAACAATTTATTCGAAAATTCATTAAATAATTTGAAAGTACATTTGTTTTCACATGTTTTATTAAGTTCAACCGAGAGTACACGTGCTGTTTCGAACACACAATGTCAGAATGCTCGTAGTTACGAATTTGCATAACCACACATACATATATATGTATATATAGATATGTTTTTACACATTTTATTTAACATCTTATTGCATTAATTCAGACACAATAATATGACTATTGATTAGATCCATTGTTGTTGTTGTTCTTGCTGTTTGTTTTAAATTTCGCAGTTCTGTTGATCATCTCCTAAGTCTATTGAGCCGATTTTCGGCATAAGCGTTTGTGTATGTACATATGTAGGTTTTTATATTGATGTATGATGTAGATGTAGTCGCCAACTCTTAGTTACTATTATTGCATGCATTTTTCTGCTTTTAGTTGGTTACTCTTCCGGATATTTATTGAAGGTCAATAATTCGCTTTCAAAATCACATTTAAAAAAATCATAAATACATATACATATATATGCTTTGTTTAATTCACAATTAAGCACACGCAAGCACACATATATTTACAAGTATGTATATCTTTAAGCATGTTAGTGTCATATTTCAGAAATTTGAACATGATTGTTTAGTAATGGTGACGCGGTGCTTATTAAGCAGCTTGTTGCTGTCAAATGTTATGAAGGAGACGTGTTAATATTTCAAGCATCTAGCAGCGTTCACATACATATATACACACGTGCTGGTGTATGCATAAAGCATGTGTATATGCGTATGTGTGCACTAAACTGAGCGATTTTTTCGTAACCCTTAATTACATATTCCCCAGGCATGACTGCGCATGTGTGAAGACTAACAACTATGCATGGATTCGCGTCACCCATACGCCCGCTTAGTTCTCTTTGGCTTCACATACAACGCATAAAATGCTGCTTTGCCTTATCAATTTAAGATTTTTCATCAATTTCGAGTGCGTGTGCGCCTATTATACACAAGTCGCAACTTAGCACGTGTTAGCGAACGGCAACGATGATCGACGGCAGCTGCATAAGCTCAGAATTGTTTGCAAGCTTCTTGAGGTCAATGCAGAAACAAAGGACTTGAGACAAAATCTCTTCCTTTCAAATGCACATTTTTTTGACTGGACATTTTTTCAATAACTCCCTTCGGATGGTTTTATTATATATTTATGTAATATATATATAATATATATTAAATTATATTGTATTATATTGTATATATATATTATATTAAATATAATATATTATAATTAATAATAATATATATATATATTAAATATAAATATAATATATTTTTAACTCAATTTACATTTAATTAATAAGAGAAGTAAGTAGCAATTTCAATAATTTTACTTTTATATTTTAAATAAACACTCACACTTGGGGAAGTTTCTGCAATAGGCAAGATTTATCTTTTAATTTGCAGAACGATGTGCACATGAAAGTGCGTCTACACACATATATACCTATCCACACTTGTTGCTAAAGTAATCTGATCTCAGTTGCAACAAAGAAATCTGAATACATATGATTTTATATTATTATTTTTTAATTTTCTTATAATTGCTTTAATTAAGCATATTTTATGGAAATGTGTTCTTCTATTTAGATTCAATAAGACAACTTATATGGTCTGGATAAAAAATATAAATTTATTTTTAATTACGAATAATGACATTTGTGTTTTACTTTTGAAACATAAGAACTTTCTCAGTTTGTTTTTCTTCAAATAAAAGTCAAGGTTATGTAACACATTTTATAATATTTTTTTGTTATATATGGACATTTTCAATTGACAAAAGATGATTTCATCTCTTACAAAACAACCAGTTTTGTTTGTTTTTGGCAATTTGAGTGGGTGCAAAATGCTCTGAAATTGCGTTAGATTATAAACAAATAAATAAATTTGTTTAAAAATGATTGAGCAGAGCAGGGAGTGACCCACAACGGTAAAAAGCAACACATTCGATGACAAATACTAATTTCCCGAACATTTTCAAAACATCTTCAGTCTTTTTTATTCTCGCAACATGTTGCAAAGAGTATAATGGTTTCGTTCACAAAACCGTTGTTTGTAACATCTAAAATTAAGCGAGATAGATATAGAGATATATAGATATGTAGATATATGTATATAATATGATTTATATATCAAAATGATCACGATGACGAGACGAGTTAAATTCTGGATGTCTGTCCGTTTGGCCGTGCTAGCGATAACTTGAGCAAAGACTAAGATATCTTAATGAAACTTAGTACACGTGTTCCTTGGTACTCTGGTTGGTATTTTATATGGGCGAAATCGGAGTATTGTAACGTTTAAAAAATGCTTTAAATAACTTTAATTTGGTATAGAGCAGCGAAGAATTGCCCCTTCCATTGTGGTAAAATAATTTCTGAGAGATGGGGTTTGCCCCCGCCCCCTATTATGTTTAATGTCAGATCTCACAAACTACTATCCAACATCTCCTCATACACTGTGAAAAGTAGTGAAGTCGTAACAACGACCACCCCATATAACGGTTATGTTGAAAATTATTAAAAGTGCTAATAATTCAAGCACCAATAAAGATATCGAAATAAAAATTTGCATAAACAGTGCCCTAAAGATATGATAAGTTATCTCACGTCTAAAAATTGTCGAAATCAGAATTATATATGTATATGTGAATATGTGAACTCAGATATCAAAATGGGTAAAATCGGGTCAATACTTTTCATAACCCCCATATGCATAATATAAAGATTTTCGAACTTCCGGTTGACTTTATACCGTATATATCCGTCAATGTAATAGATATTTGAATAAAATTCAGGGAACATCTTTCTCTGAAAATAGTGTGAAAGTGAATAATGTCTCTGAAAATGTTCTTATATCCAATACGGATAAAATTGGAGGATTGAAAATTAAATGATTTTCAAACACCCGGTTGACTATATATAGGTCAATATATAAGATATCGCAGCAAAATTAAATGAACGTTTAAGTTTGCATATAGTAAAGATTTTTGGCGAAAATGGGTGAAACTGGCCCACGAATTACCTCAGCCCTCATATACTACCTAAAATGATTTCTGCAGTGAAATAACTCCAGTGGACTTTATGTCGAATAAATCAAATCGGTCATATTGTGAATTATTATAATAAGATAAGACAAATTGCGAAAGTACAAAATATTCGTTTGCACCAGAACTTAGCGCTTCCTTACTTGTTTAAACAAATTCCGATATGGAAACAATATACACACATATATAGCACACTTATTTGAGAAGTTGTACTTCACTGTTATTTACGCTGTTTGTAAATGTATTTCAAAAATGGCTACTCAACCTCACATTTGTGAATATTAATACGAACATTATCAAATTTACAATATCATATACCCGTGTATGGCAATATATAAAGTGGGTTATGTTAGTGTTTTCTTCGGATTTCGATAACTATGTCGTAAAATCTTCTCTGAGAATAGAAACTTTTAAGTTTCTTTTTTTTTTTTTAAACTTAAGACAACTAGTTGCGAAACGCTGGTTAATTGGGCTTCACTGAGCTGCAGAATGATGGCTTAAATATGGTGGCTTAGCCTAAAGGTCTCCTTGATTCCCCCTTTTAACCCATATTTATATAAACAAATAATATTTACCTAAAGAGAGGAATTTCTCATTGTGTTGTAATATTTTAATTTTATTTGCCTGTTAGGGATAAGTAAAGAACTGTAAACTATAAACTATAAGAAACTATAAACGTGTCAGAAATGTAAGATAAATATTTTTACGCTTAAACAATTTGATTACATTTTAGAGAACAGAATACTTGAAGTAAAAAAAAGAAGATCTTCTGCATCGCGAAATTAACTTTAAAATACATATCTATAAATGCTTATACCAATATAGACATATATGTGCACTTTTTTCCGAGCTCGACTAATATGGTTCACAAATCTGCATCAATAAACTTCAAGCCAATAATGCTGACAAATAGTTTAAATTGATACAGCCAGTAGCCCCAACTTATAGTTAACGGGAACCACCAAAGCTGACAGTAAATAATATGGCATTTTTCCAATGAAGTTAATAAAGAAAAGCAAAAATTTTGCTATTGATGGCGAAGAGCAAAAAGCACTGCTACGACAACTACTGTTACAATCCTCAATTACCAACGCAAAAACCACCAACCAAGATCGGCGTCCTTGACCTTAACGCGGTCGAGTAGCCTTCAAGTTGAAGTACAGAGAAGAAAAGACGATAAATTGATATTATAGATACATACATATTCAAATATATAATTTTGTATTTTGTATAATTTTCAATTTGTATAAATCTGTAAATAATCGGTGTATAACACGTTATAACTGTTAAAGGAAAATCAACAAAAAATAAAGCTTGCGTTGGTTTCTTCTCATATTTATATTTGCAGTTCAATAAATACCAAAGTATTGGCCAGAGAATACATAAGTATGCATATTTATAAATATGTAGATTTAGAAGCATTAAATGTTGGGTATTCTAACTTCTACATATTCAAATGTAATGTTGTTGCAGGTGTTTAAAACGTTTTCCATATAGTTTTGAGATCCGGATCCGTTCCAATTACGTAGACCGTATTTATTGAAATACAAACATTGAGTGGGTGTATGTTAGATGTATAAAATATGTATAAAACTGATCCTTAAATCCATATGAGAGCTGTGATCTCTTGTCAACAAATTGAGCCTTGAGTGAGCCTGTGTATTAGTCATTTCTGTAGTATAACTCTTTGCTGCATATGCTTTTGATTATGCTAGTCGTTTGCTTGATTCATAATTATCCCACTTTAAGCAATACAACAACAATTGTAGTCAAAAGAATGAAAAGCCTGTTTGTCCATTATCGGAATACATAGGTTAGTCTTAATATTGCAAACATGTAATATCTACTGATACTGATTACATCTGAAGGCTGCCTTATCACATCCCATTTCAGTACTCGAATACTAAGCAGGAGATCCGACTGAGGCAGAAAATTTAATTTTTCAAACTTTCCTTTATTTTTGCTATTTAAAGGGATCAAATAAACACATCACTTAATCAGAGGGGGCTTAGGACATATAGAGTCTGCAATATTTCCGATAATCTTCGTTCAAGCATAAACTATTACAAATTACATTGAAGGTTTATGAACAAGCTATTTTAAATATATTACCGATAACGACTTCGAGAGATTTGTTAAAGCCAACAGTCATGATGAAGCGAATTGATAAAGTAATATCCGTTAGCTGATTAATAAACTAAAACTAATATACCTACATTAGTTGATGACCTTGAACGACACCTTCTAAAGACAAGCTATTTTGCAGAATTAATGCCTCTTATGGAACCGTAAACAGCATCAATTCGGCAACGTCAACCATAATCGAATTCTGTATCATATTCAAATGGTATCGGCCATAAGAACGGCGGCCGAAGAAGACAAACTCGCAAAATAAAAATCACTATAATAACTCATCACTAATAGTAAGTCACAGCCATTTAATGTATTCAAATATTGCTGTTTAGCCAAAATGGCAAGTCATTCATTTCCTTCCGCACTTAAAACGCTTTGTTTGGCTTTTGACGCCGCGTTTATACGTAAATACATTTGCGTTCAAATATGTATGTGTATAATCCATACGAATTGTGAATTTGACGTATGCCAAATTTAAGCCAAGATAGCCAAAACGAGTAAACTGACAAAACAATGAAGTTGTCGGTGAACTGATAAGCAATGCTCAGTTATTCATACAATAAACACACCGAATTGTTATTATGAGAAAATAATATAAAAGGTGTATACATAGGTAATTGACCCATTGTTATACTATCGCAAAAACATTTAATAATACAAATTATTAAAAGTTCTCCTTTTATTTGACGAGGATTCATATTTTACTCTATCAGTTTCATTCTAAAAGACAATGAATGATTTTAGAAGAAAACTGAACTTTAACATTCTGGGATGCACTAAATAACGATGGCTAGATTTATATATAGGACGAACTCAGCTGATCCTTAACACGACTTTAGTCTTACACCATATATTCTGCAAAAAGGCTTTAAAATGTTAAGAATACACATATTTTCGAAAATACATTTATATCAACATCATCTATATTTTTTAGACAAGAATACATATTGTTTTTGCAACAGTCTAAACATAACCCATATATAGTTCTTCAAGAAGGCGACTAGATTGATTGTTTTTGAGATGAAGAAATTCAGGTCGATTAATCTCAAACCGTTACAGAAAACTCAAACTAAGAAAAACAATCAAAATAAAACGCCTTAGGAACAAGTTTTTCGATAGAAAACGACCTTAGCCACAATTTAAAAAAAATCTACATATCGGCTGTTTGTGCCTTACTAACTAACTAACCTAACTAACTAACCTTAAGATTTTAGAGGAGGGAGATTTTCCACTTCATCATGTTTTCCTTGTCCATTTATGTTCGTAACTGAAGGGATTTTACATCCATTATTTTCCATGATGGACTACTTTATACAGAACAAATTCGTATGATATAATTAAAAAATAACACTATATGGTTAATAATACATATATCAATAAAATACGCAGATACAAAAAATAAAAAATTATGAACTAGATATTATGATCATGCATGATTGAAATCATGCGAATATATCAAAGCATATTGATTGTCATCAATTCGAAGGATCGATCTTTTCAATTCGATCAGCAACTATAAATCTTTTTTAGTTTACTCAATTAACATTACAGTAATCCCAGTATGTGTTTATGTACATTTGCAAATCAGTAAATATTATATTTACGTATTAAGAAAAAAAAAAAGATAAAAACAACAAAGCATGTCAAACAAATCTAACTGCAACTCTTCAAACCGACCTACTCATCATTGGCTCAACTAGTAGCAGAACCCTTGAAATACTCTCATATCTACACAAACACGTAAATGTACGTTAGTATGTGTTTATGCATATTTATAATTGTATTAACAAAAACTGCTTCGTAAATGCTCTTGTGGAATGCTGCTAAATCAAAAAGTCCTTGATTAAATATGAATCCAGGTCGCTTCGCTACCATAGAACATTTGTCTTGAGTAAATCCATTCGGAAATATTTTAACTACTACATATATACATATATGTACATGTGATTGTGATGTGATTAATATTATTGTGTGATGTGATTAATATTACAATACATTCTGCAAAATCATTGAAATAAAAGAAACTCTATTTTCTTTGTATATTCAAACGAAAGGATTCCATAAATAATTTGAGGAAATCTGATTCTTATCTTAAACCCGCTGAATTCAGTGATTCCAAATTTCTGTTTTTGTAATTTTTGTCCAAACCCTTAACCCCCTTGGATTGGTTAACGTAGCCTTGTAAATCAGCAATTATTGCTCACTAAGTTTATTTGTTCTCTCAAATACATAAAACCCCAGAAATAATTTTTTCTGCCATGACAGAATTATTAAGAATGTAAATTAACTTCTTGGTTCAACACTAACAATCTTAGCTTCATTATTAATACATTAGTAAGCAGACACTTGAGTATACGTTTAAATGCGTAAGCAAATGAAAAAGATAGGAAAACTTTGCCTTAAAAATGTATTCAATGAAGCAGGTCAAAGTCGACTAAAGTTCGCGACGAATTGGTCTGTTCGTCTGCATCTACGGCAGTCAAACACTAATAATGCTGGGTGCTAAACTAACTAACTGTTAAGCAGACTAACAAATTGTATAACGAATTAAAGCCATAAAAGCAAAATTGTGTGCGAAGTTGTTTTTCTGCTAGTTATAAATTGATTGAGCGCTTGCGCAGACAGCGACTACACTAATGTCGTTTTTTTGCATTTTCTCATAGATTTGTGAGTGTAACTGCATGTGTGTAGTATGAAGATGTGCGCAAACTAATTATTGTAATTAACTTTTTGCTACCCCAATAACTGTATCACTTGTAGCTGCTGGAAAGAGATCCATTAGAAATAACAAAACCCATCAACATTTATGTGTACTATGTTTCGAACTAAATTTATTTTGTTTTGTATTGAAACAACTGGAACTAGAATTTTTATTAGTTGTATACATTTGTCAACTTTTATTTTAGTTTATTGCAATGCCTTTACTCAAATATTTTATTTGTATGTATTTTGCATGCGGAAATATTATTAATTGTTGTCGAAATTTAATGGGGTAACGGGTATATAAAATTGAATTCAACAAATAAAAATTTAACAATAAAACATATTAACAGAATTGAACAGAATAAAATTAAAACAAGAAAATATAAATAAACCTTATAAATTGCTTTCGTATCAAGGGCGAAGTCAAAAAATCAAGGTTTTGAAATGGAGTATCAGTAATTTGTAAATTTGATAAAAAAAAACTTTAAAACCACTATTGATTTCAACTTTACAATTGAAAATCAGTGTTTCTTTAAAAGTATTATCAATATTTTATATAAGCTAACAGCAAAGAAAATAAATTACAAAATATAATTTAAATTTCGCCCGATTTGTAACAGCGCTTGCAAAAACTATAACGATATATGTAGTTTGCAGAATGCATAACCACCTTTCTTATCAAAAATGCTGCAATTCGGCTGCTGATTCGGCTATGAAGGAACGAACGATCGTCCAAAGTACAATTAATATGATTCAAAGTCCACATGTGTATGATTCATTGTATGTGTTGATATATGAGATGTGTATTAAAAATAACAATGCCTCAATTTCTTTTTCAATAATTTTATGTCGTTAACAGTCGGCTTCTTTCTACTAAGTGGACTCTGTAATTTTGTCCCAATAGATATGAAAATGTGTATGTTCATTTTTATTTTCCTATTTTTATATCGCCATATTTTAGTTTTCAATTATAACAAATATTATAAATGATACTAATGATTAAATTTTAACTTTCGACTTCTGCCATTTGTTCATAAACTTTAATTTTTTTCTAATATTCGCAGTCAAATTAAATAATGGATAAATAAACCAACAGTTTTAGTATAAATAGTTTTCTTTCCGCTTAGAACGTGATTGGTTCGTGAGGTACAGTGCATTCGCCGACCGTTACCCGATACATTGCCATCTCGGATATGCCGTGATAGTGCACAAATGCAGCCGCAATTACGAGTATATGGAACAACTGATGCGATTGGAACTGTTAAATCAATATAACATAACAAATTACATAACAAACTATATAACAAATTGCATTCGATTTACCCATATATCAAATTTCCCCGGAAACCATCTCTCCGGCACACGTAAGGCATATAAAAGTGCTCCAAGTATATAAAGAAGACCTCAATAGAGCAACAAAGTGTAAGAAATTAATATTATAATTTTTAAATTGTGTAAAAGCAGTTTACTTACCCATCAGTATTAGCCAACCCAAACTAGCTTGACTGATTTTACTAAACCAACCTTCCATCAGACTGTAATGAATAGCTGGTATTATGCCAGAGAGGCCGAAACTCATGAAGACTCCGGCACGAAGTGGTCGTAAGCCAGGTTCAGAGAATTTATCCCACAATGAGACAATAATTGAAAGCGACCCCAAAACGCATACGACAGATAAATAGATAATTTTGGGTTGGTAATGACAATAGAACCCGTAATACAACCAGGGTACAAACGAACCCATAATTAGTAGTGCAATTCCACAGTAATCTAATCTGCAATAAATTCAAAACCAATTATTACGAAGTTAGTATTTTTATTAACAGCGTTTCTACCTACTTTGAAAACAGTCTTCCAATCTCTACCGAGTGACAGCTAAGCGTGTGAAAAGCGAATGAGAAACCCAGGCAAATGATGGCACCGGCAAAGAAAGCACCAAATATTATTTTTTCTTGTATTTGTATTTCAACTGATGGACGCGACAAAAAGTACAGTGCTACACCAATGAATGCCACACAGCCTAGCAAATGTGTCCAGATATTGCCAGTTTCGGTGTGCACACGAAATATCGACTTGAAGCAGGCACTGAATGAGGGAAGTGGTGGGCGATGACCGCGGTGTAGAAAGTCATTGTCCTGCAACCATTTAGGTAAATTTTTATAATGACATACAATCCAACTAGCCTCCCAAACCTAAAAAAAATGTTATAAAAATTTATATTAGTTATATAAAAGCTTGTATAAATACCAATAACAATACCAATACCAAATACAATGTGTACTCACTTTGCGGACGAATTCTTCTGCTTGTTCAGCTGCGTTATGGGCTAACGCACCCAAATCGATCTCATCCGATAAGACGCCCGCTTTCAAAACCTCGGTCATCTGAAATAGTTGTATTTGTTTAATGATTGTTGTTGTTTAATACATATATTATATAGAAGGCACTTTGTATATTCATTTATACAAATTAATTGAAAGACAAAAAGTATTTTGTTCTAAAGCCTTTAATTTTCATAAATGGAATCAAATTTTATTTATTTTTATTCAACAGACCATGCAATAGAACAAATTGATGTATCGATACTCTATCAATGCATCGAATTGTTTTGAGGATGCCATTAAACATATGATAAAAAAGTTAGTCCAGGAAATATAAATCAGAAATTAACATTTTTTGTGGTATTCCCACAACAGACGGTTATACGGCACCAGAATTGACCAGGACTTTTTATTCGGCCGAGGGCTGTTTTGATGATCTAATCCTGTTTGTATCAGTGAGTAATACATTAATGTTTATCTCACGAGCGAGATAGTGGTGGTTGCCAAACTTTCATTCTGCATAACACGGTGCAATATCGTCTTATCGATGGCGACATCGACTCCTGGGATACTACCCCAGATTGTCACGGCATAGCTATCCGGTCAACCGACCTCGAAATATTTATCATATACATCCCCCTTCCAACAGGATATTACCCAAACATAGGTACGCAGCTCGGTGTTGAGAACCGTTTGGTACTTGGCGATCTTTGGCATTCCAGCTGGCGATTCGACAATCTGCACGATGAACGACAAAGCCCCCACCAGAATTATGGGCACCTTTGACAGTTCAACTAATATTACCATTGCTAGTGGTGGTTTGATAAATATTATAACCTGGCGACCTATGCTAACTCTCGCATCAGAATGCCCATAATTATCTCTATCGAAAAACCCTTCTTTATTTCTGTGCACAACCGAATCTTCGTTAACTTTAACAGAGCTAACTGGTAACGGGGCTAACGGGTCGGCTTCACCGAATTCACAGAGAATATCTTCACCGCACTAGCGATTCCTACGGAGGTAATAGTTGGCGAACGTCGATTACGCAAGGTGATTGCTGCTACTACCGCCCGTTTCATTTCCGCCCATCCCATCGCCCAAATTTCCAGCGCGCGCGATACCATCGCCAGGTCGATCATTGTGATCCCCGCATAAGAGGTCTCAATTTGGAGATTCGACAACTGGTAATTCAACATAGGCGGACGAAATGGGCAAAGCATCTGAAGTCTTTTGACTACTGTCAAAAATCTGTCCAATCCGAGGAGACACTATGACCAGATTGACATTCAATTTGACAGTCTTGCCTCCTCAGACCTAAAGAGGTGCGCGAGCTATTTTAGCCAGCAATTTCTACTGCACCCTTCGGTGGATAAGGTAAGAAGACGTATTACCCGACGACTGCTCAAAATGCCAAAAGACTACGTACCATTTACTTTCACAGACGAGGACGTTCAGGGTGTCATCAACAAGGCTAAATCATCCCAATCTATTGGCCCAGATGATATAAACTTGTCACTGACCACTCTTCACTTGAAAATCGGAATAGTGGCTCCCTACTGAAACCTGGGAAATTTGCAAACCTAGCGGTGTCCTATCGTCCGATAATTCTCCTTTTCCCAGTAGTCTCGACCCTGAAGAGATGGTCCGAGAATTACCTGAGCGGTCGTCAATCGTCCGTACTATTTAGAGGCCGAGACCCTTAACTAAGAAGAATTAAACAGGGGGTTCCGCAGCGCGATCTCCTCTTCCCATTACTGTTTAATTACTTCATCTCGAAACTCCCACAGCCACCAGATGGAGTTTCCATTACCTCATACGCTGACGATTGCACGATATAGACGTCGGGTAAAGGAATCGATAACACGTGTTCAAGGAGCCTAACACTTTCGGATGAAGGACTCTGCCGGTCGAAGGAGTACAAACGAGACCTCAACATTTTTGTCGGTGACATTAAAATTCACAGTTAACAACTCAAAAATATTGCGTGTAACGCATACGACTGCGTTCATTACCAAGGTACAGAGCCGCAACAAGATGTTCAAGTCGTTCTTCGGTTGTCGGCACCTTATAAGGTAATCGGCAGGCCGGTCATAAACTACGCTGCCCCAATATGGTCGCCTGGATGCAGCAGGACTCATATGGGGAAGATACAAACTTATCAGAACACCGCACTCCGGATAATCACAGAATGTGTCTCAATGTCCCCTATCGAAAATCTACACAGTGAGAATCGTATGGTCACAGTTAAGGAGTACAACGCACCCTTTTCCAAGCAGTTCCTGCTAAGAGGCTTTCACAGAAATCATCCCAGCAGTCACCTGTTCGGAGCGGAGACGCCTCCTAGCAACATCAGGAGAATATTCCTGCAGCACGTCGACGAGGTACACCACATTATCACCACCCACCGCAGAACAAGACCTCGAGTTGCTGCGTCAAACCAGAGTGACCCTTGATTTTGTAGCAGGTTAAACTCTTACCTATCCAGTATCCAGAGTCCCCGCATGACTCTAACTACCTCTTTGCATGCCCCTTGAAAGTAAATTACCTAACACCCGTTTCCCTATGGTCCGACCCCGTTGAAACAGCTCGTTTCTTGGACTTACAGTTAAATGACCTCGATGACGTTTAGGGTGACGAAATAGAGTCTAGATATTTGCTACAATAACAATGAATAAACAAATTTATTACGATACTAATGAGAACAAAAATGTAACTGGCGAAAGAATACAACTTTCCTTAGGCATTTTTCGCAAAATTAATCAATATTTCATCAATAAATGACTTATAAAATTCTAGAATAACGTCAGCTCACATATATTGTTATCACAACATTGCTCCTAAGTTCAAATATCAGCGATAAGATTGTGTTCCAAACAATTGGCAAAATATATATATTGAATTTATATGCATACATGCCAATTTTAGGTAAACAAAATACATATGTACAATAAGATTGTTAATTAAGCAATATGTACATATGTATGAAACTAGTACTACTTACCTCTGCTTCAATCAATTGTGTGTCCTCGGGTGTCGAGGGCAAGGGACAGCCTGCGTCGTCTTCCTCTACCAACTCATCATCATACTCGAGTAAATCCAAGTCGTTAGCGCTTAGTGAATCTTCGGGTCCCCAACCTCTGCGTTTCCGCAATATCATTTTGACCTCCTGAAAAATGATATCTTCATCGTCGTCGTCTCCATCGCTACGTAAAATTGATTCAACACACGAATGCACTGGCGATTCCAAATCGCAGATGTTTTCTGTTGCATTTCCCATTGGAATACTACCAACAGCAATAGATTCTTCTTTGGAAATATCACGAGCCATTAGAATTGTTGTAGATTTATCGGCTTCCATTTTATGTATTATTAATGATTAATTTAGTTCCGCGATATTTCTTTATGAGCTCTTTACATTTAGAGAAAAAGTTTTGGTTTTCTCAAACGCTTTCAAATTCTCCGAGCTGAAAGAGATAAATATCATGAAATAATGTAGAGATATGTAAATCAAAAGTTTAATATGACCCTATTTAATATTTTACTTGGTTTTATTTTTCCTTAAATGGAGCGTAATTTATTTCCCACTCCCTTGTTCCTTTCTAGAATTTTTCCCTATTTTACAATCAGCAATTTTAAAATGAACTCAAATTTATTTTTTATGTATATTTTTTAGTTTTTCTTTGACATTGTCAATTATTTCAATTATTTCAAATATTTATGGAATATTAAAATATTGTTCTTTTTTATTGTCAGTGTGTCATAAGTATCCTTAACATTTCCACGCATTCTTGATTGTGACCTAATATAATTTATTCATACAATAATAGAAACGTTACCTTTATAATATAGACATTTTGCTAAATTACGTAAGAAATAATACATAATGTATGCACATATAAGAATATGAATGTTTATGTGAGCAACAGCATGTATACTTGCATCACCAACAATTTAACAACATTTTTAATTATACCAAATTCAGTGGTTTGTTAAAATTGACATAATTTGAAACCCAAACATGTTATTTGATATTTAAAAATATAACTCTTACAATAAACTTTGGCCAACCGATGTAATGGCCAACAGTAAGTCTGTTATAACGTAGAGAGACAGCCTATGTCTACAGTAGCGATACATTACGTATTTCTGAATCTACGATAAATGAGGCTTTACAAGTGATTGTCCATTCACAAGTATATTGGAACTAATTAGCGTTAAATAAAAAGATCTCTTAGAAATAATGAACACAGAAAAGCAATTTTCCTTAATGAAATTTAATGAAGTTATATAGTTTGTATGTACAATTGTTTGTAGTTTTGTACTTATGGAATGTAGCAATAATTAATGGAAATTTTTATATGCATATGCCAGCCACCTGACGTGTTTGTTTAGATTTTAAACTTCAGAACACTGAGTGCTTACACATTCATGTTATTTGGTCCATTGCATTTATTACACGATCAGACACAACTTGCAAACATTTTATAGATTTTATACTGTCCCAAAAATGTTTAGTAACAAAATGTGCGAAAATTACGCACTTTACACTCCATTTAAATAAAAGTAGAAAAAATGGTTAGCTTTTTCTTAGTACCAATAACTAATTTCACCATGCAAAAATTATCAAATAAGTATAATTGTTCGTAAATTCAATTTCTAAAACGACAGATTTATTTACCTTTTAATAAAATTCAGTAAAATACCGATATTTAAATATGTGAGCTTCAAATTGAAGTCTAAAAAATTAGAAAGCTCTTCCAACCAAAGAAATAAAGACTTTCGATAAAGCAAAATTAAGTGAATTTTAGTAACTTCTACAGAGTTGCCTAGCTTACGTATAGAAATGTATTTCTATTTTCAATTTCAATAATAATTGTCTTCGTCATAACTAAGCTTCTTATAACTAAATACGTATGTGAATATATTTTAAAGTTGATCGTAGTATTGAAATAAGATATAATTAACATGAAAGTAACAAACTTTATATTCGAATCTTTGTCTATTGGACTTTGAAGTTCTTTTATTTCAACTTGAAATTCCAAATTTATTTCCAACACTATCAGCTGTACAGTGGCGCTATCATATATTAAATCTTGAAATTTTAAATTGGTTGGTTAATATATAAAAGCATACCCTCAATTTCAGCATAATCAAAATGAACTTATTTTTTATAAGCGAAAGATTTATCAACTTTTATTTTAAAGTTTGAGGTTATACATTGTTTATTTTTTGAAAGTATACCAAGTTGGCACATTGTCTAGAATGTTACACTCCAAACTTTACAAATTGGAAATAATCAATTTTAAAAGAATCATTTAATGACCTAATACGTAAATATATTAAATTTCAGCTTTAAATAATTTTGTTTCAATGCAACCATGGTACACAGTGTAACCGGATTCTTCTTGTTTAAATCAATGATTTCAATAAATAACATTTGTAACTGAGGTGTTTAAATTCTCAAACAAACTAAACGTTGTTAAAAGAGATTGTCCATGTAAAAATTAAATTAATATCAAATAATAGGGATTATTATATATAAAAATTATCAATCAATTCGGATTTTATGAAAATGTGGCAAGGGCTTGGGAGCGGCGACTAAAAAGAATGACAAATGCTTTCCATTTTCGTGTATAGAAACATCTAAAAATTCCATAAAAATTCGAAAAAAATTCTAAAAATCTGTTTTACTTCCGAAGGAAAAAGAATAGTCTAAAAAGAATCAAATAGTTTTCGCCAAATAGAACGAAACTGTTTTAGTTTTAACTGCGACACGCAATTCTCTTTTGTGAATTATTTAATAATTGTTACACCTGCCTCGCCGGTTTGTGGTGGGTTTAAGAAATGGCTAACTTTTTGGAAAATCAATTACTGACGGCTGCTCAAATGATTGAAAGGCAGTTGGATCAACAATTGGATCAGCTGGACAATGTGGACTCCGATGACTTAAAATCGATACGAGAACAACGCCTCAAAGAAATGAAAGATCTTAACTGTAAAAAGCAGGAGTGGCTTAAAAATGTGGGTGTGCTAGCTATCAATATAAATTTTTACACAATTTTTATGAAAAGAAATTAACAATTATTTTTAATTTTTTATTATATTTCCAGGGTCACGGGACATATACCGAGTTGGCCGATGAAAAAGAGTTCTTTGAAGTGTCAAAAAAGTCTCCGAATATTGTTTGTCATTTCTATCGAGACTCCGCAGAACGTTGCCGCATTGTTGATATGCATCTTAAAATACTTGCAAGTAAGCATGTTGAGGCGAAATTCTGTAAAGTGAATGCTGAGAAGTCACCTTTCCTAACGCAAAGACTACGCATTAAAGTGATCCCAACCATTGCGTTAGTTAAGGACAGTAAAACGAAGGACTTTATAGTTGGATTCACCGACTTGGGTAACTGCGATGATTTTTCGACAGAAATGTTGGAATGGCGAATGGCACAATCTGGTGCCATTAATTATAAGGTAAATACTCGAAACTATTTGATTTTGTTAATTTATTTTAACGGTACATATTACCTTAGGGTGATCTTATGACTCCACCTGACGTGAAAAAGAAGGCGTATATCAACCGTGTTAACAAGACCATTCGCAGCGGATATGACTCAGATGATTCTGACATAGACTTTGATGATTAACAGCACTTCTATAGAAGTTGGCAACTGCAGTGTCCACAGTGTGTCTTTAAGAAGGATAGGGTTTAAAAAGCTTGCTTAGCAAATTTAACTCAATCAAAACTAAATTAATATTAAAAGAAGTAAATTTTAATTGTAGAGTTAAAGTAATAAACAAATCAAAAGCTTAAACAATACAACACAGTAAAAAATGCTAGACTACTATTGCGCAAAAATAAAACAAGGAAATTCAAGTTAAATCCAAAAAAAGGCACAAAAACTCGATGAATTTTAGTATTGTCCTTAGTGGAAGAAATCGAAAAAGACAACAAATCAGTACATGCATATTTTTTTCATCCACAAATCTTTTTCCTAAGCCTATTAGAATATTTACAATATTTATTTTTTTTACTATTACATAAAACTAACTGAAATTTGCGTGTTAAACTAAATATATTTTTAAGGATTCATCAATTGTGTTCTTAAGTTTGATTCATGAAAATAATAAAAATACTCAAACATGCAATATTTTGGAATTTTTATTAGGACAACACACATTTTTTTCAACAAGCGAAATATGTTATTTATTTGCACTCTTTAAACGGCTGTGTAATAACGGTACGCTTGCAATTTAATATTGATTTGTGTGCTTTCAGCTGTCATTGTTTCTAGTGTCGAAATTAAAGAGAGTTCCCTGTGGAGGAATATATTTAATTACAAATTCAACACGGTGAGAATCAAAATGGGTGTTTAGTTTAATGTTTCAACTGTTTGGTTGCGATTTACGTTCAAAAGAGCAGTTTAATCTATGATAAGTTAAGCAGACTGTAAAATATCACTGTTATATTTCCAGCGGTTAAAAATAATTGAAATATAATTTGAAAGTTACTAAACTTTCAGAAGAAAAGGTATCAACATATTTTATATTAGGGCAAGTGGAATGTAGCTCCTTGCAAAAATTTTACAATATTTGGAAATGATATTCACCACACTTTGCATGCCACAAATAGCAACCCTAGTTCGTGTTTGCATTTTTGCATGAACTTTCATTTGGTTTCATTGGAATAGTTTGATTTGGTGATTTTGGCTGATTTTGTTTGGTTTTAGTTACATTTCGAAATATCAAACAGTGTGCAGGTGAAAGGGAATATAATTGTTTTAAAATAAATTGATTTGTGAACAGATATTATAAACAGTGTATATAAATTAGTTAGTATTGTGGGAACTACTTTGTATAAGTTCAATAAAAAGTAAAAAACTAGAAAATCTTCGAAAACTACATTGGAGTCTTGTGAAAAAAAATCAATAAATTATTTATAAGGAAAAGTATTCTGTTGAAGTAATATAAAATAAAAGTGAACTCAGTGCCTGGATGCATTACAGTTTTTGTTTATAATACGGAAAACATATTAGCAACATTTTAGCAAAGATAAATAAAGACAAAAAAGTACGAATCACATTTTAATTATAATGACGCAAACTACGTCAGCTGGCTCGGGTGGTTCCAATGTCAGCAACTTGATGGCGACAAGTAGTACTCCGATACGCATTGGGAGCGGATCGAGCAGTTATCACGGTAACAGTTCAGCTTCTGTTGTTACTCATCATGCACTGATAGGAAATGATTCATCTTCACCGGGTGGTGGGGGTAGTGCTGGTACTGGTACATCTGCTGTGCCTCAATCTAGTAGTGTACCATCTGGAGCAGCCGATACTCTTCGTCAGCAGCTGCAAAGCCAAATTTCATTGTCTATGGGCGCCTCCAATCAATCATTAGGTGTTAGTGCGGGTGCTGTAGGAGTTTCTAGTATAACACCGCCTAACAGTGCCGGTCTACGACAAACTGGAGGTAAGTTTGTCTAAATTTTTGTCGTTAATTGTGTGTATAATCGATTTTAAGGGGCTTATTTCTCTCTTTTGTTGCATTTTGTGTGCGTTCATTAAATTTAAGTATATATACATCTTCAACTGAGTATACAAAAGTTACTTAAAAAAACATTTTTAACAGTACGATAGCACACAAAAGTAAAAGTGCTAAGCAACCACAACAACAATACTGTATATAGGGTACATAGAAACTATTTACGTATGTGGTTCTGCTTTTGTACATACCACAAATCAACCATATGATGATTAGTTGTAACACATACTGTTGTACATGTTTCCCGTCAATTAACTTACATACACTTCAAAAACAAGACGAAGGTTGTTGTTATTTTCGTGAAATGTGTAATATATTTTTTTACTACAACCAAGTGGTAGGTCTTCTATATTGACAGAGTGTTGGAATTCTGATTGTATGACTACGATTTTCCAACGTAATTAATATTTCTATTAAATCTCAAAATTTGGTAGTAATGAAATAATCAAAAACTTTCTTAAATTGTTAAATTGAGTACAACTAAATTTTATTATTTAGACTCAATGATTTGAAGATAATTAAGCTGTTTCTACATTCCAGTTTAACAGCTCATATATATTTGACATAATTATTTATTTATAACATAATTGTTTCATCGCGATTAATTTCTCGTCACACTTGTCATTTCCAATTTCTCTGATACTGATACTGCCATTGTCCTCATTTCATATACATTTATATACATTCATTATTCATAAAAATTAAAAAGCATTTTTATCTGCAAACGTAAAAAAATATTTGTATTACATTTTAAAGTTTTTAAATTTACAATAAAAATATAATAACGTGCAATATTTGTTTAGCTATTCTCACGACACGCTAAAGTTTTAAGGAAACATATGCTTATATGGTTAAAGTTTGTATATTATATAATATCGCCTCCATACATACAAAGTAAAATTAGTGAATGTACGCTAAACTATTGGTTTCCCCATTGGCACTTTTCCCACGGCTCTCGTCTAGGTCATGGTCACTGCCAATAGAAAAGTAAAACATACATTATTTTCCAGTTGTTTTAAATCGTAAAACGCATTGGTTGTTGGAACATGTGTAATGTAATGTGTAATTTCCCCCGAGACATTGTGCACGGCCAAAAGTGATTAGCAATATTGAAATTCTTATAAAAATAAAAATTTATTTAGTTGAATCGCAATAAACAAATAGGTAGTTCTACCGTTATATGCTCGATTCACAAATATCTTGTACCTTCATTTAGCTTAAAAATTCAAAAATACAAAAGAGAGAAAACGGAAAAAACTTAAAAATCTCTATAATATCCCGATTCCAAAAAAAAAACAATTTATTCAATAACTATTGCATATTCAATTAATATTTTTCAAGCAAAGTATAATTAGTTAAAATATCAAAGGTATCGATGTCATCGCTAAATACAATCACTGTTTGCTGTTGCTTTTTACAATTTTTTACCTTTTCCATCGTAAACTGTGCACGCAAAATTAGCTCCTACTCACCTTGACCTTTTGTTCGTCATTGCTACGTCCTAACTTTTATTGCGACTTTCAGTCACCACTTCCTCCGCCTTACTGAGGCGTTGTTTAATTTTGCTCAACAAATATCGATTTGCTTTGCTTATTTCTTCTTATTTTTGCGCACTAAACATTTAAAATTCAGGGTAATTGCCATTATTTTTGCATTAATTGAAGGTTATATTTATCATAGTTAGAACGAACGGTTTTGTTTGACAGCTTGTAGCCATTTTGAACATAATTTCATAATGGCGCTCTCATAGAAACCCTCGTCCCTATTGGCAAAAAACTGGAACAAATCGACACAAGCTTCTCTTGAAGCGAATTTTTTTACCATCAAAATCATTCGTCATATACAGGAACAGGTAATAATCTCTGGATACCAGGCCCTGACTAAAAGATGAATGCATAAGAACCTCCCAGCTAAGCTTCCGGAGCGAGTCACTATCGATGTGTGTAGGCCGGCGATGTCCTAATGAAACAGAATTCCTCTCTGTACCCCTTTCTGTACAATTGTTTTCTACAGTGTTTGGCTATATAGCTCATGGTAGATGATTTCCTGCCAATACCACCAAGCACATAGCAAAACCTTCCTGGCCGTCAAACCTGGCTTGATCATCGTTTGCGCTAGCTCACCACTGTTCGACAATCACCGTTTTCGCTCTACGCTCCCTAAGTGGCCCATTTGTTTTATCACCATCCATCCGCTACCACCCGCTTCAGAAATGGATCAATTTTGCTGCGACTCAGCAGTGATTTGCAAATGAAAATTCAATCCATCAGGTTTTTTGCGTTAACTCGTGTAGCACCCATATATCGGGCTTCTTTTTGTGTCCAGCCTTATTTAAATGGCACCAAACGGTTTTTTGTGCAATATTTAGCTCCTGGGCAATCGAAACAGTGGATTTCTTTTTACTATACATAATATAAAAAAAAAACATTCATCTGCCTCAAATAGGATTAGTTATATTGCCAATTTTACGGCTGATGTAGAATATAGAATGCAGAAATTTTGTTTAAGTATGTCGTCATTACTTTGAATCTCGAGATAAAATATAATAATATGCCAATTAATAGCGATATAATATGTATAATAATGACATACAAACATACATATAGGAAAAGTATAGAAAGATCCTCACATTCAATGTCCAATTCGCATTCACGCCATGTAAAATTTATGTTAGAATAAATATTGCTATGGTCAGTGACATCATCTCATCTCATGCATATCTACATACATACGTATATACATGTACACAAAATATATGTACATACGTTATTGTTGCAGATCAAATACGCTACAGAGTTTGATTGCACTTCTACTACTTCTACTACTATGTATGTGCTTCGTATATATGTATGTAAAATTTGCCATATAAATTTTAATTGTATGACAGTGACGTTCAGCCAATTTAGAAGTTTACTTACAGTAAAATTTCATTTCATTACGCGTGGAATGGTATTTTTATCATTTCATAGAATCCATTTAATTTATTGTTGCTTTTGTAAGTATTCATTATTGTGTCTCAGACTACATAGGAACTTAAAAAGTGTAAATATGTACATTAATATAGTGAATTGTTGAGAAAAGTTTGTTATTAGCTAACGAAACCCGTTTGTATAATAATTTCACGAAACACACACAAACACATCTGGAGGAAGTTCGGCTTTCAGCAAAATTATTAATATAAAACAAGTGAGAAGGGCTAAGTTCGGGTGTAACCGAACATTTTATACTCTCGCAATTTTCAAAGATCAAAGCCATTAAAAATGTTGCCGAAGAATTCAACATTCATTATTCGCCGAAATTGTGATTGTATTACAATCATATTCGGTATATTATTAACTCATATTACAGGTCATAGACTCACTTGGTTTCATTACACCATTGCTTCGTGTCCAAAATATTTATATTAAAATCAATCCAATTAACTTAAATGAAATAATGTATGTGATATAAACTCAACCAAAAGGTACAAATTTAATATATTGGGTATATTAGGAAAAGGTCAACCAGAGAATCGGAAATCATTATATTAGGGATATGGGGTTCAGGCAATGGTCTAGATCGGTTACATTCATATTCAGCGCTAAACCACACGAGATGGCATGGAAGGATGGATTTTTTTGGCATGGATTTTAGGCATGAGATGGCATACCCTGAATGCACACTTTGTGTAAGGTTCTATTCCGTTATCTTCATTGGTACTTGATTTATACGCTGTAAGGTGAAAGAATCATAAATTAGAATAAAATTGTGATAGGTAACATAATGTAATATAAGAATATCAAGGTAATATCGTGTACCAAATTTGGTTGAAATTGGTTAAGTCGTTCCTGAGATATAGGATTTTACGTAAAACTGGGCGATGTCACACCCATTGTAAAATTTTCTTACACATTCCTTTGAAGCCCTTATGCACCATGTTGCCTATGAAGTTTATTGCTGTTGAAATGTTTCTTCAGCGAGTTAACGCACTTTTAGTAGTTTTAATCATAACCTTTGTATGGGAGGTGGGCGTGGTTATTACCCAATTTGACTTAAATTTCAGTGCATGAGGAGGTGGTAGAAATATTTGTTCAAAGAAAGTTTGAATAATAGTGCTTTAGTGGTTTGGGAAATATGTACATTAAACCGATTAGGGGACGAGGCCACACCCACCGTTTAAAAATTTTCATACCACACATGCCCCTTCCTACCGTGATTCTCTATACCGAATTCCAGTTTTATATTTTAATTGGGGGCTGAATTACAGCATTTTATAGGTTTTCGTTTAACGGCATTTTGTGGGCGTGGCAAAGGTGCGATTCCGCCCATCAGACCGCCCAACCTCCTCAGAGGACCAATGAACATGTGTACCAATTTTTATCAAGATATCTCAAGTTTTACGCAATTTATCGCTCGCACGGCTAGACGGACGGACAGACAATCGCCCGGAACACAACTCTGTAATTTTACTCTGTAATAAGTTTATTGATGTCCTTATCGTGATATAGTTAGGATCAGGTTAGGATCATTCTAAAATTATCAAAATAATTGAAATATACAACGAACTAATTTAAAAATCGATGCAACTATATTCTAAAATTTGTGAAGATGTATATATGTAAAAATTTTTATCATTGAATCACACAAAAAGACAATTCCATTCACTCCTTTCACTTCATCGCTTAATTTCAATACCGTTTGTTTTCCCTTTATCTAAACTATCTCCGCAGTTAAGTTTTACTCTATTTTATGCGTTGTTGCAGGCACTCTAATATTGGTGAAACTATCAGATTTTGCCCAGGAGAAACATAGCTCTGAAAACATGTGAAGATGTTGATAGTATTTTAAGTTTAGTAAAGCTCAGTAAAGAATAAAACGAGAAGTAGGTTTATGACTTTAATTTCTTAAAAAATCCTGATGAAGAAATAGTAACCATGCCAACAATTTCCATAATTTCCACCCTAATACTCCTCATTGTGCTCAAAATGTAGTATAAACGGGTAAGAATAATAAATTTTCAAACTCGTAAATAATTCATGGTATAGAAACTGTCATTCACTACGACTAGAATGGCGCGCTTTTTTACTTACAGACAAACATACGTACACATGTGTGTGTAATGTGTGGACAATGGGAGATTTTAAAACGGTTTCGCACGCAATATTTTGCCAATTCAAACAGCGCCGAGCTCCATGCAAATGACTTGCATACATTGCATATATGTCATTTTATGCTCCATATAGTGGACGGTGGGTCGAACATTGAACACCAAACAGTTTGCAAATATATAAACAAGCATACATATGTACGTTTTGTACAAGTGTGTGCGGAACAGTTGGCCGCACACTTTTAACCTCAATAATAATGGCTATGCCAGTGCTAAGCGTAAAATCAAAGAAATATTCCAATAAAAAGAAAAGAGACTTTCCATTGCTGTTCTTCAGCTGAGCTCATTCACAAGTTCGCCTTCGCCTTCGCCCTGACTGCTTTATTATTAAAATGCATATTTTAGTATGTATGAATATAAATGCTAATTTTTCCAGTTATTATAGTTGTTATCTACTCAAACTAAAATCGAACTCGTAACGGTGCCGATACAATTCATATGTAGGTGAAAAGTTTAAAAAACAAAACGGAAAGTTTATTATTCTAAAAGTTCTTTTCCATTGCTCATTATTATCGCCTTTCTAACTTTATTTGTATATAATATGTATAAGTGTATGTTTTTCATTTAAGCCGGTAATTATTCTTAAATCTGAATGTCTGAATGTGTGCGATAATAAGCCTTAAGCATTTAATCGCATCATTTGTTGCTTTTTGTTGCTTTCGTACTGACCTAACCCACTCGAGCAATTGCTAATCATTTGTATTGGTTGGCGGTTGCACTCGATTAGGTTTTTGTGTCGCGGTATGTTCAATGAGTATAATAAACAAGTGTGATGTAAAAAAAACCTGCATTTCTGGTTTAATTTATTCTCAAATAAAACAAGAAAAAACTATTAAAATTAATTTGAGTTTCAAAAGGCGCGTGTCTTGTAATTATTTTGTCTCAGCAGTAAACGCGGTCCTTTCTTAAAAAAAGAGGAAAATTCGCAGCAATTAAAAATTTTTTTAATACAAAGTTGGTATTTGGGATATTTTTACAATGCCGATAGATTTTTTTTTTTATTGGTGATATCATAAACATAAAGTTCTCAGAAACAACAAAGCGTCTCTTGAATAATTAAAGTGATACATTCGAGGTATGGTAGGACATTCAATGGTTTATCAGCAAATAACATAAGTCCACAAGAAGAGGTCTAACTTAATAAAATATATGTTCTAGGCAGCCAATTGACATGTCTGTATTTTTATTTCTTTATGTCATTCGGTCACATAATCTTCGTGAAATGATTATAAATAATCCTGCTTAGTCGACAGCTCTTGGTCGGACATAAATCCGGATCCGTAGAGTTACGTAGACCTAACTGTCTTGAGGGTTTCGCGCGGCTTATGGTTTGTTGCACCGCCTTGGTATAACTATTCAGATGACTGTGGGGATTCAAAACGACTCTAATTATTTGGCTGTAGCGCTTGCAAAAAAATTTGGCATGCAAACCGCACTAGACAGCTTGGAGGGTCTTCTTCGAACTATTCGAGTTCTAAAGACTTCAATTTCGTACACTACAAATGTGCCTCACTGCTCAAGACGATACAAATGTGATTGTAATTTTTAAACGCGTTGACTGCTGGTTTGATAGTTTTACCTCTAAAAAAGGCATCCATATAATATATATACATAATTTGTAAAACAAAATATAATTTAAGCGCATATTAGTCATAAAATATAATTTGACATTTACAGTTTTATTGTCTCTTTAGCTGAATTTATTCTATCATTCAGATTAACTAATTGATGACCTTTCGTGTAAAGCTCTTTCATGTCAGTTATTATTGAGATTGGTGTTGAGGTGACAGTTCTTTGAAATATTTTACACATATATTTATATTATTAACAAATATTATTTTTTCATAGTTTCCATTATGTGCTATTTCTGATTTAAGCAATAGAAACTGAAAGTAAAAAATTACCCCACACAATTTTCAATATTAATGAAAATTAATATTACGTTAAGTAATTTACGCAAAAATTTCATCCAAGCTAAAATATGTGTGTGTATATAAGTTTTTGTCTCTTTGAAGGAATATAAGCATATGCGATATCCGAGTAGATTCTTGGAAAACTTTTAATCGTCGAATCACAAAAAAAATATTTTTAATGAATAGCAATCAACGTACATTTATTTCAACATAAATCTGGCAGTTCAATTGACGTACGAGTCAAATTATAATTAATTTCGAGTAATAAATTATCGTCACTCAGCACACAGCACATTCTCAGTTTACTCTCGCGTTTGCCTCTAATATTTGCCTGCATTCTAGTAGATAACAATATAAATGCTTTCAGTAAATATGACTTTTATCTAATGTGCAATCATTCATCCTATTTACTCAGCTATTCTACAGTCTACTTTGTATGGTGTACTTTACATTCCACAGATGTGTTAATGTGGTTTTCTTGAAGTCTAAAGTAATACTCATCAAATTCTTGGATAAAACACAAACTGTAGTCAATACATCCACTGTAATCTTCCTAATTTAGTATTCAAAGAAGGTCTAAAATTGTAAGCAAACCATAATTTAGTGACTGAATTCGTAAATTACAGTTGGATATTCAAGATATGCTGTTGTTCTTGCTGTTGTAGAAGGTTAAAATATTTGCTGAAGTGGAAGTCTTCGATCTGATCTAATTGTGCATTTGTTCCGGTTCAGTCGCATTGATTGTAGTGCTTTATTAATAAAGGGCAGAGAGTGCTCTTCATACTTATGGTATTACTTGTATTATAAAACAAGCTTCTGGACTCTCGGATTTTATTTTTTTTTCCATGACTATACATCAACCCTGTTGAAAAATAATTTCCTTCTACTGAACGTAATACATATCTGGATATAGATCTCCAATAAAAATTTCTTATATGGGAAATTAACGCAGTTGCTGACACCCGGGTCTTCTAACGATGAGAATTCTTTAAAACCAGTTGAATTAACATATATTCATATACTCGTAAAAAGTGCCTCATACAAAATTACTTTAGCTTCAAACCCGATTTGCAACTAGTTTGTAACTAGTCCTTGCTCTTGACTAACTTGCTCTTGAAATATTAAATCGAAGCATACGTCAGAAATAAGGTCAGATCTAACTATATAGTTCGAATCACGCCAACCCGAGAATCTTCTGAAAAGTTTTTTGTTTCGATCGCAAGTATTTGAAGATCTTACCGAACCCGCCCATCCCGGTCTTTTATAAATTTGTTCCAACGTACCATGCTCCGTTTTAATTCCAACATATCTACCTAAAGAAAATTTTATCGATTTTACGTAACCGGAAATCCGTTTACTAATTCGAGGAAAGCAACATAAGCAACATACGAAAAGCTGTAATAATAGATAAATCCCAGTATAAGGGACATCTGATTTGAGGCTAAGCATATATTACTTTCACTTTCATTTTTGTGTAAAATCTTTTTCATTATATTAAAATAGTCTGGTAGAAAGTCACAAATACTGAAACTATTACTAAATATCCCACATACAACAATAGTACTCAATAAATTACATTCAATCTGCATTTCTCACACTTTTATCTTAATTTGTTACATTTTACTAGTGTGTCTGTTTGTCTGTATTGTAAATTTTTACATTTTGTTAGCAAGTTTTCTTTGCTACTTTTTATCTAAGTGTTTTTAAATTTATATTTGTTTATTAAGTATATTTATGCATATAAGTTTTTGTATTAATCTCAGTGGCGTTTATTGTATTGAATGTTATTCTTCTTGTTGTAGTGAAAATAAATAAATCTCTAAAAATATTTACGTATGTTTGAAACGCTTTCGCAGCTTTTGATTTCAAGTTTATGCGGCGTGCATCCTCAAAAGTTCTATTGCCAAAACTTCCATCTACAGATAGCTTGAGCAACAGTCCGGGTCCATCATCGCCAGGTGATTGTTTTCGAAATTTTTTCTACAAACTCAATTCCTATTTCCAATTTGTATGTACTTATGTACCATGTTTAGCTAATGTATTTACACAAATTATGACATAAATTTATAATTGGCCGTAACAAATGATACAAATAAACACTCGACACATGAGAAAAGCAAACATCTATACTGTGATATATCCTAGGAGTAGGTCTGTGAGCACGATAAGACCAGTGGGTCTATACATATAACACTGCAAATGATATCAAAGAATCCGTTTAGATGGGTGTGATGCACAAATAGTAAAATTGTACATTCTATTATTTGTATATTCTAACAACTTTCGTTTGTAAATTGTGTTTTTTTTTTTTGTTCTTACCTAACTTTCTTCCAATGGATATAGTAGACTATAGTATGTGTATATATGGTACTAGTACTTTTGTTTCATTCAATTTAGTGAGCTAAATTTCTGCACCCCTAGATATTTGTTACTTTAGTAAAATTTTTGTAGTACATATGTGCTTGATCTTATCTCGAAAAATCCATTACAGTAATTTATGCATAAAGTTGGTGAATGTTATTAAATATATGGGGGCAGTTACAAGCTCTTGTGTCTGTTGACCAAAAAGTGGCTTTGGCCAAATTACGTTAATTAAGTTTCAATGACATTATTTCCAGATTGTCACTTTCCTGTTTACTAAGGAAAGCCTTTTATTATGGCAATGAAATACGTAAAAGTAATATTTTGAGTATGACGCTTTTTTGCAATGAAATTCTTGTATTCATCAGCAGTCACGGATTTATAAAACTGTCTTCATTGTCTTAAAATTAAAATATTAAATTTTTCAAATTAAGTAAATAATGGCTGACATGTTTATGGATATTATGATATATGGATATTGAAAGTTAATCGTAGTCTCCATCGTGCATCGTCTCTTATGTAGTAATAGTAATAACAAATATTGATGAAAAATAGAGATTACGACAGTTTCGTCCCGTTACTTCTTTTGGAGCGAGTTTGACAGAACAGTGTTTATAATTATTATGGAAGTTTGACAGTTTGTTTCATTTATAACATTGTGAGCCGCAATTTTGCCTCTTAGTAATAACATTTATGTATTTGTTAATATGTACGTGTATGGACATTTGGAAAGTACTACAGGGACCACCATTTTTATTTAATTTGGGTTTACACAATATATTGGAAATATTTTAACAGAAACATATTTTAAAGAAGAATATTTTTTAATTTAGAAATTTTTATTATCCACCACAAACTTCAAAACAATCCAAAAAAATCAAACCTGAAGAAGTCTGTTGCCAGTTAATGTCACCTCTTTTTAACGAACGACTTAATTAGTCACTTTTTGATCATACAATGGCGTTTCATTGATCTCGAATGGTTCTCTTTTCCTCAGATCAGACATACACACCACTACATGAAAGTACTAATGATATTTTTGCACATACTATTATATTGTATTGTCTATTTTCAACAGAATTGCATTTGAAAGAAAATGACGTTAAAATGCTCAAACCCGACCACTGTACACACGATTATACTATGAGTCACACTTATCTACTATATATGTATGTATAATGGTATAATGGTATGAAATATAATGATTTCTTACTTCCCCCAGTCTCTAGTACAAGTATTTGTTCAACTGATGTCATTTCGGTTGGTTATAATTTAATTAATGATGAAAACATATAGGAGCACTCTTCGAACATATCCCTACAAAAAATTGTGCGTGTAATCTTTAAAGAGAGTACATCCAGAGTACTTTCTATTGAGTACAATTGGCATTAAGTTAGTGTTCAACGCACACCTTTAGGACATAATTAGGTATTAATTTGTCCCACAAGAATATCTTTAAATTACAATTGAGGATGTATTAGTTGTAAAATTTTAGAATTGTAAAAATAATTAGGGTAGAACAGTTGATTGGCTCGTAAAAACTTTAAGTCGATTAGCCTTTCGGGTGTAAAAGAGTATAATTAGTATATTCAGAAGACATGCTCGAACAATAGGGATAAGTTCATTCCATATAAAAAGATCAGAAGTGACATTAGACACATATCCCTTTGTGACTAATTGCGGACTCACCCCGAACTTGACGCATTTTTTGTCGGGTATGGTTTCATATACTTGTATATGTATATTACGGGTTGTTGTCTGAGCTAACCTTTAATATATCTACATAATGTTCGTTTTATTTAACGTTCGTTTTATTTCGAATTGACAAGTTAAATATTTAAAAGAAGCAAAAGATAAAAATTTTTAATAGTTTTTATTTTAAAGTATTTCTGAACCTTGAATTTTGTACTTATGGCCTTAGGATTAGGATTAGGATAGTGGATATATACTATATATCAAATATAAATATATTGATATTTGATATACGAATTCAATTCTTTAACGACCCAGCTCACTACAATAAAAAATTAAGTCATTATTAATCATATTGTTAATATTCATATTGGATCATATTGTTAATTTGAAAATCATAGCAAACAATAATTAACTTACAATAATTATTTACATACAGACGTGTAAATATATGTAAATGAACTTGCGGAAAATTTCAAAGATATCAAAAGTATAGTAACTAAGAGTACAATAAAATTTATTGCTGTTACTACGCCCTGTCTTTAGTAGGTATTTACCGATTAAAGATTAAATAATATAAAGAATATATATATATATATAAATATATATTCATAATAAGAATATATATATAAATAATATAACAAATATATATATATATATATATATATTCTTATCCGATGACAAAATTATACCAGGTTTGCGTTGAAAACACGTGAATCATTTACTTTCGTCTTTACAATTTCAAATATTTATTCCATCATTAAAATCGCTTCGATATATGTATAATGTAGTCAAGAATAAATATTTTTATTATCACAAACTGTACTCAAAGGCAAACAATAAATTCCTACGTTGTTTATATAGGTGCATAGTTTAAATGCTTCAAATATGCTAATTATAATTTTGAAAAAATTAACATCTTCATTAAAAATGTCTCAATTAAAATGTGTTTTTTTTTATATACATACCAAATGTGTAAAACTATTTGTCAACAGTATTGAATCTGCTCACTTTAGAACACTCATGGAACTAGTTTATATGAGACTCATCCAAGATTAAGTTCAAAAACCATTTGGCTCCTATAATCATCACGACTGACTTTTCCTTTTAAAGGAGTAAACTTATTATTAAATTAAATCTTTGATGTCGCTTGAAATGTCTATCTCTCACACGGATAGAAAACCAGAAGTGATTTGTAAACACTTGAAATGCATTAATATCGAATAACTAATACTAACTTTTATAAGTTTACTATTTTTGGTACTACGGCTGTTATCTTGCTCTAAACAGTTTGGTATAATTGAAACTTTTAGTTGTTTGCTTTCAGTTGACGATTGACCTAAAACTCGAGTTAAGGTTTTGTATTCAGGAACAACCACCAAAATAGAGTTGTATCTTCATAAAACGTGTTGTTTAAGGAAGGCAGGGTAAATTTGCATATTCTGAATTGAAAACTCTGTGTTTAAGATAAGTGTTTAATGCTAAATACCAAGTTGGAACATAATATTGGAGTGAATTATCCTTCTGATTTGTTTATCCATTCGTTCACTGCATACACATTGCACATGGTTGTTTAGTAATGAGATTTGTGAGGTGCCTTATTGTATGCGCATATGTATATGTACATGTGTACATAGGTATTTAACTAATTACTTTGCAAACATTTATTCTAACATGTATTTATGCTAACAAGCCTTTATCGGAAATTCAATTTGGTTTTGCATGCTTTTGGTGAATGCATGCTTTAAAATTGATTAAAAAAACTATATGGTAATATATCTGTTGAAACAATAGTCAGGCATTTATGTATGTACGTAATATGGCATTTAATAAACTCACAAATAATTTTATATTTTTTTGTTATTTACTCTCTCTATGGGTATTGATAAGAAAGCGATTATTTGGAAATGAAACGTAAAACTTGCAGCTTTTTGTATCATCTCTCGCATTTTTATGTCGTTTTTCTGTTCGTTTATTGCTGAATATATAAAGCATACAGTTCACGATTATGTACATTACATAATTAGTTTTAAATTATCTCTTCTTTAATAATTCGAACATTAGAAGAAATTTCAAATATTTTTGGTTCGAAAGTGTATTTGTATCAGTTGGTAATTTTTCTGAATGTATTGATGACTTTTCGTACCAACAGATACTCTTGTTCCAGATCACAATTATGTACGTAACTCTGATTTTTGTCTGCCTAATCGATTGCTGAAAAGGGGTTGTCATAGAAGACAGTATCATTTGGATAATTTTCACAACTTTGAACCAAAAGAATTGTCTAAGAGTAGCAAATACTACTATTGTTCTTTCGCGTGTTAACTCTCATGCCGTCCACGTTCACGGTTAGGCATAATCTTCCATCTAAGTTGCATCTTCGAAAACATTTAAAACTTTTCAATTAAACATTTTCACGAATGACTTCCATCATTTATGCACGTTGCCATTTGAATTGGCTTTAATTCCGCTCTTAAATTTCCCATTTAAATTTCTTTGCACAAAAACAAATAAACGTTGCCAGCCAATTGCGAATTTTCCAAATTTATTTATATATTTTTTTTATCTTTCTAATTTATTGTATGCGATTTGAGTAAAATATTCAAAGTGTACCGCCGATGATTGCTCGTAGCAGTTACATTGCGGACTTCACAAATTTTCGCTGCCAATACATTTCTGGAAAGGTAGAGCCAATTTTGAGTGGAGGGAAACATTGATAGAGATTAGTAATATAGTAGTATTAGAGATTAGTAACAGATAAAGGAACTGATAGGAACTTTGATTACATTGTGATTTTTATAATGACTTCAAAACAGTAACTTATACCTCAACTTCCTAAATGCCAGTTGGGAAGCTGTATAACATATGGCTTGATATACAACTGGTTTGATGTTTTCGTCGAGAAATTTTAATGTTTTGATGGACGTAAATATTTATCATCCCTGCCTTAGTTAGAACTATTCCACTGAATCGGATTCAGATTCGCATTTCGTGAAGAACTATTGCATTTGCTTTATCCAAGAGCATTCCACGATGTTACAACAGCACAAAAATTATAAATATTTATTGGAAGGTTTCTGAGTCTTTCACTCAAATTAACTTTTCTTGAGTTAACGTTTCTTTGTATATTACCAGTTCTGTGATTTACCGTTAGACTTTAAGAATTATTTTTCGGTTTTACAAACAACCGTTAGTTGATTTAAACTGTAATACCACAAGCAAAACTTTGCGTTCGGATATTAAAAGTAACAGCGATTAACAAGCACCACAGCTTTTTAGCTTTGTTGAGCGCCAAAACGTGAGTATTTGGCAGCAGACCTGGTGCTGAGGTGTTGAGAATCTTTGAAATTGTGTTTTTCATTGTTTTTTTCAAGTTTGTTGTTACTGTTGTTGCTGTTGATTTGATTGTCTCCCCGCAATAACCCCTCACATACTTGACGATCATCTTGGCGCGATTGCTGTATTTATCTCTTATTATTTTGAGATTTGAGATTAAACGCATGTGAGATACTTTGCTAAATGATTCCACTTATTTGGTCTAAGTTTGCTAATTTTACGTGCTGCTTGCACTTAGTATAGCACAACTCTTACGACTGTTGTTGGCTACAGAGCGTCCACAAATCGCCTATAACCTGTTGGTTCTTTCCATTTGGCGCGCATATTATTGGCATTGTTTATATTAGCGGCGGTGCGGGGTGACGAGTTAGCAGTTTTCGCAGTTAACAGCCGGCACAGCTAGCCAAACACCACTATTGCGCTCAGTAATCACTGAGAATTTCGACGCGCTGCCCAGAGTACGCTGGCCGCCATGTGTTTTTCGGCAATCACTCGCTCGCTATCTGAGTCAGTCGTCGGCTGCTACCGTCTCAGTACGTAATACGCAGAACCCTACACAGTTTGGAACGTTTTTTTTTTTAAGTGTTGTCATTATCATTTGCATTTGACCACAACAGCAGTAACTTTTAATTGTGCGGCGAGTTTCTACTTACCTGTGTTTACATAAATACATAAATACATGCAAACATATAAACAAACAAACAAACAAACAAACATATGTATTGTATATGTGTCTACATCAGTTTAATATCTCAAGTGATAAAATATTGTGAGGGACGGCGCATAACCTCATAACCATTTGTGTTTGTTGTACACATATACAGGACCATTTAGTCAAGTGTGGCTGTGAGAGGCTAAAACGGTGTTTCAATTCGAGTACTAGTCAGTAATAGAGTGTATTGTTTGAGTGAATTTACTTGCCTATGAAGCCTGATAATGCAATGTGCAGGCAAACGTTGTTGAATGCCTCACACCTGCCGTACAGTGCAGCGAGCCGGTTAAATGTGGAAGAAGAAATTTTTTGCAAGTAAGTGAAAGTAAGTGGCATCACATCACAGCAGCAGATGTTTTGCCTGTTCGTCGGCTATTGTGCGGTGCCACACGTCGCATACGTAACGTGCATCTAGCTTTCCGTGACGTATACGACGCCTGCAGCGCCATTGTAAATAATTGCCAACAGCCAACAGCCAACAACCCCACCGAGTTGCATGTGTCGAGTGTCGTTTGTGTGTGGCAATTTAGGTGTTTCGACAAACGGGCGCATCTGCTACAAATTTCTTTGTCATAGCTGTGCATTTTATTAAATATACGTTGTGCTTTGATTTCTTTATACTTATTCATTATTTTTATTATTTCTCATTTAGTTTTTTTTTTTTTTCATTGTTAAATTTTTATTTATTTCCTTTTTTAATTTGTTTTCTTTCTTTCTTTTTCCTTTTTCTGTGTTTCTTAAGGTTATTTTTTTAATTTTTTTTCTTTACTTTCTTTATTTTCTTTATTTTATTTTTATCTTTTTTTTCTTTTTTTCTTTATTTTGTTTTATTCTTTTATTTTTATTTTTATTTATTTTTATTTTTATTTTTTTTTTATGTTTTTTTCTTCTTTTTCCCAATTGCATTTATTTTCTTTTTGTGGCCAGATTTATGCTGTGTTCTTTGCTTGAAAACGAAACAGTGGACAGTTCCTAAGTTGTAAACAAATGAAAGAGAATGAAAACAAAAAAGTAAAGCGCAGATAATTAATTGAATAATTGCTATGGCACCATATTTAGTTTTTCGCTCACTTCGACTGGCTTTATTTATGCAAATATTTATAATGAATGCAAGCGCTTATGGTTGTGAATGGGTGTGTGCATGGGTTTATAACAAAACTTAATATGTCACCTCAAGCGCCGGTGGCCCGCAATCATTCTACATTCGCTTAGTACATACATATGTATTTATATACATACATATACACATACATCCATATGCATATGCATGTGTTGTCTTACAGTTTGTTCGATCGCCAGTTTTCATTAGCTTTTGATTTTTAGTTTTCAGTTAAGCATTTTTGATTTCAGTGTCGCACACCCGTTGCGTTGTATTGTTGTTATGTTCGGTATTCGCTATATGCTGTGCTGTGCTTTTTAGCTGTCTTGCTTGTTTGCACTGATTTTTTTCTATACTAACATTGTCGTGTATTCTCGCAGAGTTTTGTGCGAAGTTCACGTAGCGGTATTGTTGCGCCATTCTAACTAATTTTGTGCCGTTATATATCTCACTCAAATACCAAATGCTGTGAAAAGTACAATCATGTGCAAAATCACTTTAAAGTAAACTGTAAGCAGTAAATATATTTACAAATGGCACTCCATTAGCCAAAAACATTTAGTCAGCAAGTTTACTGGTGCAACATTATTATAACTTAAAGAAGTGAATGTGTGGAATATTAGATGATCGGTCATTGTGTTGTTGAGATACATATTTTATGTAATGCTAAATATTGTAAAAAAATGTTTTTTTAATATTTTAATAAATGAACAAACAAATAAATTATTCTTTATATGCACAAAAAAATTAAACAAAACTATTTAAATACAGTGCTGCTCAAAACTAAATATCAAACATGAAATTTCTTCTAGGACTTGCCAGTTGGGCAACAGATAGTCGTGACAAATATGATGGCAATCAAACAGATAAGGTGAGTACAACACTCCTACCCTCATTTTTTTGTATTTATCCGCATATTTATGTGCTTACTCTTATTTATATATGTGTGTACATATGTGTATGTATATATACAATACTATATGTAACATATGCTTTGCTCGCTGCTACGTTGGCGTGACTAATCGGCGAACAAATAAAAGAACTTTTATTTCCTTTAATTTTATTGCATAGTTCTGCGAATATATATAAATAATATAAAGGGAGTTAATATTCGATAGACGTATAACTGAAAACGCATTGCAAATTTTTGTAAAGATTCTTATTCACACCCGTCCGTGATTGTACCCGCGTTCCTTTTAGCTGTTGCTATATTAACTTGTTGAAACCAGCTTCCGGGTGCATAATAATAATATATAAAAATTAAATATTCTTCAACATTTTCCTCTCATGCAAAAGGGGATACATTTTGTTTTGAAAATAGCAAAAAGTTTCGGTCGTTTTAAATATAATTTTACTTCTAGAAGTATTATCGGATATTAAATTTTATTAAAGTAAGTTTAAAATTCAAAATTTATATTTCCCGTAAAAAGTAATAGTATTTTATTCTGGTATTTTAAGGAGAAATTCGAATTATTGTTGGGTGAAGCTTAATTTTTTTATTTTTATTTTTATTTTTTTTATAGAATGTCAGATAGTGAACTGGATTTTGTTTTCTTACAGGCTAGTGTATTATAAAAATCCTGGCATTTTATTTCACCCCAAATTGAAGCTACAGTTCAGAGTCGCGTTTTAATTTGATTTGTTTGAATTCTAAATTTGTATTAATAATTTTTATACTCCCGCAACTTGTTGCTACCGAGTATATTAGTTTTGTTCACGTAACGGTTGTTTGTAACACCTAGAATTAAACGAGCTAGATATAGACATATATATATATATATAAATGATCGGGATGAAAAGACGAGTTGAAATCTGAGTGACTGTCTGTCCGTCCGTCCGTGTAAGCGATAACTTGAGTAAAAATCAAGATATATTGATGAAAGTTGGTACACGAGTTCTTTGTCACCGTATGACGGTTGGTATTGCAGATGGGGATAATTAGACATGTACCACGCCCACAAATTGCCATTAATCGAAAACAGATAAAGTGCTATAACTAAGCAGCAAATTAAGATATAAACGTGTAATTCGGTACAGAGTATCCCAGTAGGGAGGGGCATCTGTGGGCAAAAATCTTTGTAAAAGTGGGCATGGCCCCACCCCCCAATATGTTTAATACATATATCTCGGAAACCGTTAAAGCTATATCAATCAATCTTGCTCCGACTAAGTTTTTCTAACATATCTTCATATACTGAGAAAATTAGTAAAATCGGATACTAACCACGCCCAACTCCCATACAAAAGTTATGTTGAAAACTATTAAAAGTGCGTTAACTCGCTGAAGGAACACGTTACAAACATTAAATCTTCCAGCAAATATGATACAGAAGGGTTGCATAGGAATCCATGTAAAGTTTTGGTGATGGGCGTGGCACTGCCCACTATTCGGAGAAATCCCATATCTCAAGAACGCCTTAACCGATTTTAACCAAATTTAGTATATAACATTATATTCGTATTCTTATGTCACATTGTGAAAATGGACGCAATCGGATGAAAACTACGCCTTCTTCTCATATAACACAATTTTAAGTTTCATCTGATCCTTTCACTTTAAAGTAGATAAATCGAGCAGCAATTAAGATATGAAAATCAAAATTTGCGCAACTACTGCTTTCAAGATATGCCATCTCATGCGTAAAAATAGACGATTTTGTCTCTATCTGACTTTTTATCGAAAATATCGGGAAATCTGTAAGATATTGCAATGAAATTGTAGGATTATCTTTCGATAATAATAGTGTGCTCTGGTATCAAAAATGGGGAAAATCGGGTAAATACTTCCCCTATCCCCCATATACCTAATATAAGGATTTTCAACCTTCTTGTAGATTTTATACCATATATAACGGTCAATATATGAGTTATCTCTTTGAAATTTAGAGAGCGTCTCTTTCTGATAACAGCCTGTCCATGTGGTTAAAATGGATAAAACGGGTAAGCACTTGCCCTAGCCCCCATGTACCTAATATACAGATTTTCAACCTCTGGGTAGGCTTTATACCATATATTTCGGTCAATATGTAAGATATCTTAGCAAAATTGCAACTGCCGAAAATGTGTGAAATCGGTCTACGAATTATCCCAGCTGCAAATGTGTCGGCCACTGTGTGAGTGACCTTCACAAAATTGGTGCAGATCTTCCTATATCCCAAAAATGCCCGATATAAAAATTCCCGACTTTCCACCTGACTTTAAACCGTTTATGTTGGTCAATATATGTGATATTTTAATGAAATTAAGTGGATATGTTTTCTTAAACACAATGTGATTTCGCGCTCAATATGATAGAAATCGGCCTAGACTATGGCCTAAGGCGCTTATTCCTAATATAATGATTCCTTTTCTCTGGTTGACTTTTTCCTCATGTATCTAATATATTTATTAAACTACTTTGGTTGATTATATCGAATACATCTTATTTGAGTTACTTTGGTAGATTTTAATATAAGTAAATATGACACGTAGCAAATTATAACAATGAAAGTACATGAGTCTATGGCTTGTAATATAAGTTAATAAGATACCAAATACGATTGCAATCCATCGACAATTTCGTCGAATAATAATGTCGAATAATTCTTCCGCAACATTTTTTAATATAAAGTTGTGCCAGCACCTGAAAGCATTTCCCCGCCTCTGATCCTTGCACTTTGCGAGGTTATGATATGTTCTGTTACACCCGAACTTAGCCCTTCATTATTTGTTTTGTTTTAATTTTTATATGTTTCAAATGTCCACCTGAAGAACTAAAATTCTCAGTGCTTTGAATCAAAAATTCAATTTCTTATGCTAATAATTAGTGAAATTTTCCCAAAATGAAATCTATGTTTGGGTTAAACGTTTTAGAAAATTGTAATAAAATTTCGACTGTTATATAAAAATAAAAGATGAAAAGAGACTAGTATTATTTTGTGGACACAGCTGGAATCGCTTAGATGGTTAAAAATAAAGATGAAAATTTTATTATATTATAAAGCATAAAGTCTGCTATGCAGAAAACCTATTAGCTTGACAATATACCGCTTTGTACTCATCCTTAAAACTCTTCGATACCATTCTTGATCGATGGAGCTTCATTTCTATGCCTTATATTGTAGTGAATGTAAACTTTTCGTTGTGCTATAGTCGTGGAATCGTAGTTTCGATAGTACTCACGTATATATGCTTTTGAGCTTCGCAAAATAACGCCGTAACACTAAATTCCGACAGACTTCTCTTACATTTCGTCATCATTCACTCCACCTCGCCTTGTGTGTTCGATACAGCTACTGATTCCAATAAAAACGTGCTTTTAGTGCACTTTGTGTAGTTTTTGGGAGCATATATTACTAATTTTTTTTTTTTAGAATTCTCAATTCAATCTTTGTAGACACCAATAAAAAATAAAACACCACATGACTGCTAAGTTACCAACATTGTCAAAGTCGGTTGAATTTTCAATTTTAGCTCTTTTTTTTTGTATAACGCCACATTAAATTTAAAATTTATGCGAAATTAAACAATTAAAAAAAACCAGCCTTGTAAATTTAATGCACCGATTATTCGAGCATATTCGTATGTTTTGTTGTTTCTATTATTTATGTACGTACAAACATTTTGCTCATACATACTTTCATTAATTATCTGCGATAGAAAACGAATGAATTTTAATTATGTGAGTCGCGTCCAAATTCTCACCTTCTCAAAACAACAAAAACTCTGACAAAATGCTCAAATAAACATTTGAAAATCCCCTAAAGCAGAGATAAACACGATATTCGTAAATTGTATTGAGTATCACTTTTGGCGCTATGAGTATATTACAACCAAAAACAATTGAAATTATTTATCTTTAAGTTAATATACTTCTTATATAAAGAGAAGTACGCAACTGAGAACGTTTATCTACAATAAAATAGCCGAACAGATTGCGCTGCTGTTTATGGAAGTCAAATGTTTCCATCTTGAATTTTACCACAACTCTTTTAAATTCTTTGAAAAATTAGTAGTTGAATGTATTTGCAAGTCTTTGAAATATTTCAAGTGCTATAGGCTAATAAAATTTTAGTTTTGTTGCCATTCTTCCATATGGTAAAAAAAAAAAAAATAATCAACACATTCGTTTCACCATACTCAAATATATATCTGTTTATATGCGTGAAACACAGTTGAGTCAATAAAAGTGGCATGCGGAAAAATATATTGTGAAATGGGTGGGATTCACTTTAGTCGTGTCGATGACTTGTAACATTCACACCCGGTCAATGTAATGTTTGGTCTTCCCTCGTGGAACCATATATCAAGTATGGATATTGCCATGCTTTTGAAAATATGTGTAGGTATATTTTGTATGTGGCTAAAAGTGAGTGATTATTACTTGGTGAGCAGTCTATTGCAAATGAAGGGATTTCAATAGTGTATGGGTCGATTTGTCTGATTACTTGGCGGTTTGAAAAGTTCGTATCATTTTGCAGAAGAACACATTACTGGATTCAATTCCACTAATTGGCTAAAAGTCGGATTGTTTCTATGAGGGGTGCCAAGACATTTGGATCTATCTAACTGCATCTGGGTTTATATCTAGCCAAGAGCTGTCACAACAGTAACATTTTCTGAAAATTGTAGCGAATGTTTTGTACACATTTCTTCGATTGTTGGTTCGTTGTCCGCCGAAACGCCGTTAACCTTGAATATGACTTAAATAACATATGCGATAAATAATTGTTTTCATTTTTATACTCTCGCAACATTTTGCTACAGAGTATATTGGTTTTGTTCACCTAACGGTTGTTTGTAACACCTAGAACTAAACGAGTTAGATATAGACATATATATTTATAAATGACCAGGATGAAAAGACGAGTTGAAATCCGAGTGACTGTTCGTCCGTCCGTCCGTGCAAGCGATAACTTGAGTAAAAATTAAGATATTTTGATGAAAGTTGGTACACGAGTTCTTTGTCACCGTAAGACGGTTGGTATTGCAGATGGGGATAATTGGACATCTGCTACGCCCACAAATTGCCATTAATCGAAAACAGATAAAGTGCTATAACTAAGCATCAAATTAAGATGTAAACGTATAATTCGGTACAGAGTATCCCAGTAGGGAGGGGCATCTGTGGGCAAAACTCTTTGTAAAAGTGGGCATGGCCCCACCCCCCAATATGTTTAATATATATATCTCGGGAACCGTTAAAGCTATATCAATCAATCTTGCTCCGACTAAGTTTTTCTAACATATCTTCATATACTGAGAAAATTAGTAAAATCGGATACTAACCACGCCCAACTCCCATACAAAAGTTATGTTGAAAACTATTAAAAGTGCGTTAACTCGCTGAAGGAACACGTTAGAAACATTAAGTCTTGCAGAAAATATAATACAAAAGGGTTGCATAGGAATCCGTGTAAACTTTTGGTGATGGGCGTGGCACCGCCCACTATTCGGATAAATCCCATATCTCAAGAACCTCTTAACCGATTTAAACCAAGATTAGTATTTGACATTACATGTGCATTCTTATGTCACATTGTGAAAATGGACCCAATCGGATGAAAACCACACCTACTTCTCATACAACACAATTTGAGATGGTAGATTTGGTAGATTTTATTATAAATATCTCTCACACGAAGCAAATTATAACAATGAAAGTACATGAGTCTATGGCCTGTAATATAAGTTAATAAGATACCAAATATGATTGCAATCCATTTTCGACAATTTCGTCGAATAATGAATGTTGAATTCTTCTGCAACATTTTTTAATATAAAGTTGTGCCAGCACCTGAAAGCATGTCCCCGCCTCTGATCCTTGCACATTGCGAGAGTATAAAATGTTCGGTTGCACCCTTTCTTACTCGTTTTAATTATTATTTATATTAATTTATGTTACTTAAGTATATGATTTATACATTACAAATAAAAATTGAAAATTAAATTTAATAAAATTCTTTTTATAATTATTACAGACTCCAGGTGATCCCTCTAAGCTTAACCGGAAGGAGTCCTATAAGGCGCAACGTAAGAATTATCGCCGGGAAAAGAAGCGTGTTGCCTCTGAATTGCTAAATTCGCTGCAGGATCCCACTGTTGTGGTGTTAGCTGATTGGCTTAAGGTAATTACTGCACATGTGTGCGCACATATGCACGTATGCATATTTGTTGTATATATAAGTCTATTAATTGTTGCACACCTTAACTGCGACAGGGTTTTTCTAAATCGATATGCACCAGGCGTACTATTATGATAAATTATATTTTTTACCTTTGCTGCTGTTACTGTTGCTGCAGTTCTATACAACTGTCAGCAGTGATGTATGTGTAGATAAAATAACTAATATACACAAGTACATTGAAATGGGCGGAAGTGCCACATATACATATATATGTGTTTATATGTAAGAGCAAATAATATTACATACAAACAAAAGCTAATTCTTTTATGAAGTATATTTACATATATGTACTTAAATGCATACTAACGCATATACACATACGTATACATATGTACATATCGCATACAAGGCTAAACAATGCTACACAAAAATTATCGCTGATTATTTTCGAATTTGTTGAAGCATTTTTTTTATCACAAACGAATGTCATTCACTATGTTTAAAGCGCTGATAACAACGGTGAGCCACCATGGCAACTGCGTCACCTAATTAAGTTACCGCCAAAAGCATAAATATATAATTCCTTGCAGTCTGACAGCATACATGTGTAAAATTGTGTGTGAGATTTCTGTGGCTACAAGTAACATGTAGTAAGCTTTATAATCCCATTTAAGTGACTTGGGTGACCGACATTCGTGATATCATATCGTTTCACATTTATATGTACCTATCCTGTTTTAAATTGGTTTTTACTAAATTACGACACATTCCCCATTGCTCCCCATACCCCATACCCCATACCCTATACATTATTCGGTCTTGGGCGACACTCATTTAAAATTACTCTAAACTACCATCTACGTTCTCTGTTAAAGCTGCACCTAACAGTGGCAATAAAATAATTCACACCCAATTAATTGACATTTTGAAATAATTGCAAAATAACTTTCATTTTAGTTTAATTAAAATATTAATTGACACATATTTCTTAACTAATTAATAGGTACGTGGAACACTGAAGTCATGGACAAAGCTATGGTGTGTATTAAAGCCCGGCATGATGTTGCTCTACAAGAGTCCCAAGCTGAAGAGCAGCCATTGGGTGGGTACAATCGTGCTGACCTCATGCCAGGTCATCGAGCGCCCAAGTAAGAAAGACGGATTCTGCTTTAAGCTTTTCCATCCACTGGATCAATCGATATGGGCACCACGTGGACCAGACAAGGAGACAATAGGTCTGATTAGTAATTTCAATTGCGAAAATATAGGTTTTACGAAATTTATTTATCACTTATTTTCAGAAAATGTTATAATATTATTATTAACGACTTTAAATATCTACATAATGGATAAAAAAATTGTATTGGAAACTTTTGTTTATTAAAAGGTTAAGAGAAGCAAGCATTAACGAGTTTTTTTTTCTCAATTTTATAGGCGCAGTCGTTCAACCCTTACCAACCGCTTACCTGATATTTCGCGCACCCAGTCAGGCGGCTGGTAAATGTTGGATGGATGCACTGGAGCTCTCTTTGCGATGTTCAGCATTGCTTTTGCGTTCCAACAGCAGTTTGAGCGCTGTGCAGGGCACCAGTACCAGTGACAATGCACAGATATCGCATGAAACCCAGTGGTCAGAGGCGGATTATGAAAAGCATTTCAACGAACATGGTAAGTAAATGCCAGATCTTTGAAAGTGAATGTGCAACAAATTTCACTTTTATAAATTGTGTAACAGTACTCTACTCCAACCGACTTAGTTTTGCTTCAAATACACAATTAGGGGAAAAAATTAAAAAGCGGGAGTGAAATCAAATCGGTATATTTTAAGTTTAAGTACAACTGTACTGCATTTTTGCATATTTATAAGATTATGAAAATATCTGAAAAATCCACACATTTCATTCCTAAGAAGCATATTGGATAGTATGAACAAATTTGAAGTATTATATTATAATTTAATTGTGTAAAAGGTATAAATGCGTAAAGATGACAAAAAGCCTATGCAATGTGTGATGAGAGCAGAAAAACTACAAAAAGATATATATGTATATTGTCATATACACAAAACTTAGTAAGATTGATCAATGTTGTACTACGTGCATAATATCTTAGCTTGTTGCACATTTTTTTTTTTTAAATTAACTTATAAATTCGACAAGTTTTCTAAAAAAATTTTCCAAAGACCCACTTCCTGAGCGCTTCTCACCAAGTGGTAGCATGCAGAAACAATATTCCCAGTATCTTATGGTGCCCGAATTGAGTAAATCGCACGGTAGTTCGGATACAAGTTTAACACCTCGTACACAGACACCAATTTTACAGCAACTTTACATGACCATGACACATTGGGAGCGTGTTGTTGCTAATTCGGCGGAGAAAAATTTACGCAAATTTCGCAAAGCCAAACATTTAGGCAAACGTGATTCATTCGAGGGCATGAGTTCAATGGGTGATCTCAGCGATGTTTCCAGTGTTGACTTTCCATCCATGCTGGAAACACACCAATCGTTAAAACTGAAGGCACGTCGACAAAATCAATTTATGAAATCATCTTCGTTAGGCCCGATGGCACATGAGACATCATCATCGGTTGATTCCGTTGAAGAAACTGCAGAGTTCCAGGCAAGATCAGGCGCATCTAGAGCATTGAGCGCACCACCTTTTGTGCTGAACGTTAAGGGTTTGATCAATTCAATGTTTTTACTCGTTTCATTAGTTCGATATTAAATGCATTGGACAACTGCACTGTTCGTTTGCTAGATGAACGCAAAATGAAATCAATAAACTTAGACTTGAGTAGAAACAGTAGAAGTTGTATACACGGAAGCGATTCATATTGATGCATCAGTTTTCATACATGCATATATACATATGTACGCTAATTAATGCTCGACTAATTGTAAATATTTCTCAACATAGTCATTTTGATAAGTCTTATCTAATGTTACGAATTCATTGAAGGAAATTCGTATAACTCTCGTTCCTTATATTTGTTTCAAGTGTTTGGTAACTGTAAAAATTTCTTAATTTTGAAAGAAAAATTTTGAGAAAAATTAATCAAAAGCGTTAAAGCTTTACTTAAAAATCAATTATTGTTTTTTATCTTATTTTTGTTGGGCGGTTGGGACTTTAGTATAATCATATTCACAGTGACATTCTTCTCGATTTTATTTAATAACTATAGCTACAAGACGAGTGTTTTTTATTTGATTTAATATCGCAAAATATCCCAATACAAACACAAAATTCACTTTTTTCCATTGTGAAGAAAAGAGCAGATGCCGTGTCACTTTGAGACTAATAACTTGAGAACGATTGGATGAAATGTCATGAAACCATGAAAGTATTCCTGTGAAGTACTCTAAGGCAGTGATAGAGATGTTTTCTTTGTGTTTTTTTCAGGCCATAGATTTTTCACACCATGTAGTGCAGTTATGTAAAAATATTTCATGTCAAACATAGAAGCAAATCTAAGAAGTATTAACAGTTAAAAAACTACAAATAAAATTTTTTTAGTTTATTTAAAATTTAAAAAGTAACCTCCTCTGCACGTTCATCAATATTCACCCGAACTTTACAGATAATTTAAAAAACTCTTGGTATTTGAAATTGCTTGTCATTTAAAGAAATCAAATAAAATATTTAGCATTTCAGTACAATTGTTGAATTTGAACTAAGGCAAATAATATAACAACAGTTATACTGTAGAATGTGGCCGTCCATATTGTTCAGTAATCTCCTCATCCTGTTGTTTGCATTCAGAAATTAAAACAAGAGTGCACAAATTTATTATAAATTTTTTTTTTTTTTTATTTTATAACAGATCTTGATGGCGATAGCCAGAACGAAGGTGGCCCAGCCGCAATGTCGGGGGTTGACACAGAGTCAGAATCAGATCAAGAGGCTGTGGTCGAAGATGAAGAGCCGGAAACACCATACGTGCCACTCACCGAAGAGGAGTTCGGCTCTGTAAGTCCGTGATTTAAATATAATCTAATCTTAATGGTCTAAACAACAAAAAAACCTTTAACATATTGCTCCATATACAAAAGGTGGGTGAGCAGGTGGAAGAGCTTGCAGATGAGAACAAAAGTTTAATTTGGATTCTGGTTAAACAAGTCCGGCCAGGCATGGATCTGAGTAAAGTCGTTTTGCCGACATTCATACTCGAACCACGTTCATTCTTGGATAAGCTATCGGATTCATATTATCATGCAGACATCTTGTCGAGGTGAATAGTGCAAAAACCAGCATTTATTGCAATCGAACTAAACAACAAATTTTATTTTGTAATTCGTATTTAAAGGGCTGTCACCGAAGATGATCCCTTTACGCGCATGAAAACCGTTGTAAAATGGTATCTATCAGGTTTCTACAAAAAACCCAAAGGCTTAAAGAAACCCTACAATCCTATATTAGGTGAAACTTTCCGTTGCTATTGGGAACATCCGAACGGTAGTCGTACATTCTACATCGCCGAACAAGTGTCACATCATCCACCGGTGTCGGCGTTTTATGTGACAAATCGCCAGGATGGTTTTTGCATCAGTTGCTCCATCTTGGCTAAATCGAAGTTCTATGGCAACAGCACATCTGCTGTGCTGGAAGGCGTTGCCACACTCACGTTGCTACCTCGTGGTGAAACGTACACATTGAATACACCATATGCCCATTGTAAGGGCATACTTGTTGGTACACTGTCCATGGAGTTGGGTGGTAAGGTTAACATTGAGTGCGAGAACACCGGTTACAAGACGGAGCTGGAATTCAAGCTGAAACCATTCCTGAGTGGCTCGGATTATACCAATTTAATTTCGGGTAAAATTAAGTTGGGCAAAGAAACCGTGGCCACCATAAGTGGTCATTGGGATACCGAAATGACAATCAAAGAAACTAAAACTGGCGAAGAAACTGTACTTTTTAAAGCAGATCCCGATACAAAGCAAAAGCGTCTGGTGCGCTATGTTGTACCGCTGGACGCTCAGCTACCAAACGAATCTGAACGTTTGTGGGAGAAAGTATCCCTAGCGATACGAAACGACGAACAGGTTGGTGCAACAGAGGAGAAGACCGTCCTGGAGGAAGTGCAGCGTAACTCTGCAAAAGAGCGAAAACTATTATCAATTGAATGGATGCCGGTACATTTCAACTATGATCCTTTAATAACACAGGTGAGGTCGCTCGCTTATGTCGTAACTCATATAAGACGATTTAAGTAAACAAAGTTGAAGTTTTTAAAAGAAGTGATCAAATATTATAATTCTATATGCAAAGAAATTATGGTATGAAGTTAACGGGTTGTTTTAAAAATCTAAATGTAAAGGTAAATAACACGAAATTAATGCTTTGGTGTGTTCTGCAACATTCTCAAAGTAGTTATGTGTTTATGTACTAAATAACTATACATGTTTTTATGGGCCTGCCGAGTGCGATGAAGAGCTTATAAATATGAATATTTACAATTTTATGGTGCTTGAACAATTCTAACAATGGAGAACGCATTTAAAAATATTTTAATCTTCAAATTGCTCTTTAAGCAATATATAAAGTAAATATTTTTAAATCAAGTGGATTTACAATATATTGAGATATAATATTGAGATAATATTGTGAAAATTTATACAAAAAATTAATTTAAGCTAAGTTATTAAAAATGTATTAAAAATAGTTTGTGTTTAAAGTTGTTTTTCATTCAGTATTGGTACTGTAATATTTGATAAATTTTTATTTAATTCGCCTCAGAAATGAGTTGGTAACTATTATATTTTTTAGTGTTTTATATTTTTACTTCTTTTTTCACTGAGTTCTTAATTATTTATTTATAATAAATTTAATTTAAATTATTTACTTAATAATTAGTAATAGGTATTATTTTTTAATGTATTTTTTCTTAAAAATAATTTATATTTATTAATTCGTTGCATAAGTGTGAAGTAGCAATAATAAGTGTATGTAGTAATTGTATGTATATAGTTAAAATATTTGTGTTTTTCTCGATCTGTACTTAGATCTATTAACTTCATAATTTCTTAACCCTCGACAGTGGATGTATAATTATGCTGACTTGCGTCCATGGGATCAACGTAACGATTTGAAGCAGTACGAAGCGAATTACAAAGTCCTCACGAAGACACGCCATCGGGCGCCAATGGTGCGTAACCCGAGCATCGTGACTGCCGATCCAATGCAGTTAATTAAATCGTCTTCTCTATTGAAGGTAAAACATAAAAGCATTTCGATTTTGGGTCTCCAGCACGAGGATGAAAAAACCGATTCGAGTGCATCAAATCCGGATTTGAACAAGGAGTCACACCAGAAATCGAACAAATCAATACGAAAGTAAGTGAAAACTTGTTTTTTTTTTTTGTTTTGTTAATTTATTGTGGAGTGTTATTAAATATATATATCTTTTTTTTCAGATTGGCATCAGCCATTGAAAAGATGAATCATACTCTAGAGGAGCAAACGAAACAATTGCGCGTAATCCAAACAAATTTGGAGAGGATCCACTATAATCCCAGACTAATGGCGCCGATGACATCTAGTGGACGTTACGCTGATATTGTGCAGCACACCGTGCCACAAACGGTGGTAATAAAATCAATGGTTTATGCATTCGTTGGTTTAGCAGCCTGCTTTGTAATGAAATGGATGTTTAAGTAAATTAAGTCTCAACTCAGATGAAACGGTGAAGGGATCATAAGTCAAATTAGTTAGGTAAAACGCTTATTGTTGAAATATTCATTGATGTTTTTGTCAGAGCATAGAGACCGTGTGCAATATGTTTCACACAAGTAAATATACATACTTAAATCAAGCGATGTAACCGCAAATATTGCTATAGTTACGGTTTTACGGTACACATTTTTATTCTAATTTTGAAATAATTTTAAAGTAATATATTACTATAGTATTAACTCAATTTGAATTATGATAAGCTATTTTAAACTTTTTCCTTTATATTTTTCGAGTTTAAGTTATACACGTTTCCAGAAACACTTCACTACATGCACATCGATTTATAAACGGGCGGTTTGAAATTCTAAAATTATACATATATATTTATATGCATAAGTTTACTATATATATGCATAAAAAGTGTAAAGAGATGTGTTTGTTGGTAAAATATTTTCGATGTCTTTTAAGCAAAAAAAAAAAAAAACTGCTTTGGCATTACTTATGCATACAATTGATTAGTGGCTTATTCGGCAGCTGGAATAATTTATTCATTTTAGAGTTTAAAAGAAAATGCAGCAAGATCTGGTGCTCCTTCGAATTTTTACACACAACTGTTCACTCTCAATGTTTTCCTATTTTTTTAACAAGTTTGTTTTTGTCTGATTTCTTTCATGAGCTGTTTTTGAGGTTAGATGTTTTAGCAGTAGGAATTGGTATGTTTTTTTTTTAACTAAAACTTAGTTGTTTATTTTGTTTTTATCAATGTTTTACAACCGTTTATCGTTTAATTAATATTAATGCAGGGAAACATTGTTTTGGAACATGGACACTGTTAACATACCTAAGAAATTTGATTTCTTTATATACGAGTACTTTTTAAAAGTCATTTGCCTATAAATTTGATTCCTTTACAAATACTACAAGTATGTATTTTTTATTCCAATTATTATAAACAATGCATTAAGATTAAAAGAAGCTATTTGCTGTTTGTTGATTGTGCTGGCGAGATATAATGTAATTTAACTCATATGCATTTTTATTATTTATGTATCATGTCGTGATTGTATCAACGAAGTAAGACATTTACAATTTAAAGAATTAATACATATTTATAACACGTTGCTCTGATTATCGCACCAAGTATCGATGCTAACATTTAGAAAATAGTTGTCTCTCTCTCTATCTCTCTCGGTCATACAACGCACTGTAACTGCATATGAATTAAAACTTTTTCCACCAAATAATAGCACGATGTCAGGAATCGATCCAAATTCGCTTATTAGCCAACATTAGACTATAGAAATGATTGCTATGTACGCTAAATAAAATTTATTCTGTTGAAAAAACTACAAAGAGTAACACGAAGATGATTACGTACATACGAGGGCGGGTCAATAAGTACGTGACTTTTGGAATAAAACGCAGATTTTTTGATAAATAAATAATTTTATTTTTCAACATAGTCTCCCTTGAGCTCTATACACTTTGTCCAACGCTTCTCCAATTTTTTTATCCCTTCCAAAAAATATGTTTTGTCGAGGTCCTCAAAATAGGCCTTTGTTTGCGAGATGACTTCATCATTGGAGACAAATCTTTTTCCACCAAGCCATTTCTTCAGGTTTGGGAACAAGAAGTAGTCACTCGGAGCCAAATCTGGAGAATAGGGCGGATGAGGGAGCAATTCATAGCCCAATTCATGGATTTTTGCCATGGCAACTGCACATGTGTGCACCCTTGTATTGTCTTGGTGGAAAAGAACTTTTTTCTTGGCCAAATGAGGTCGGTTTTTCTTCAAATCGTCATTAAATCGGTCCAATAAGTTGGCATAATATTCTCCATTGATTGTTCTTCCCTTTTGAAGGTAGTCAATGTGGATTATCCCGTGTGCATCTCAAAAAACAGTCGCCATAACTTTATTGGCTGACAAACCCACTTTGGCCTTCTTTGGTGCCGATTCACCCTTAGAAACCCACTGTTTTGACTGTTGTTTGGTCTCTGGTGTGTTGTGATGGATCCATGTTTCGTCCACGGTTACAAAACGGCGCAAAAACTCCTCCATATTGCGATTAAACAACGCCAAACCTTCCTGTGAAGTTGTTACACGATTGCGTTTGTCGTCGACTGTGAGCAAACGCGGCACCCATCTTGCGGAAAGCTTTCTCATGCCCAAGTGATCATTCAAAATTGAAACCACTGAGTCATGCGAGATCCCTACGGCTTCCACAATCTCTCGCACTTTCAATCTTCGGTCGGCCAACACCATATCGTGAATTTTTTCGATTGTTTCGGGTGTAGAGACCTCAACTGGGCGTCCAGGACGTTCGGCATCTTCAGTGCTTGTACGGCCACAACGAAATTCAGTAAACCAATTTTTTACCATAGATATCGATGGTGCAGAGTCCCCATAGTATTTATCAAGCTTAGCCTTGGTCTCGGTAATGGTTTTTTTTCGCAAAAAATAATGCTTAATAAGCACACGAAATTCACTTTTTTCCATTTTCTCCTCAAATTAGTGGGTAGTCTGATAAAGATAGCTGTCAAACACAAACTAACTGACGCGGCAAGTTCAAATTTTGACAGGAGTCAACTGACAGATGCCTGTTGACGGGAGTAGTGTTGTTTTTTCAGTAAAGAGGTCAGAAATTCAAAAAGTCACGGACTTATTGACCCGCCCTCTAAGTACACACAAGCTGTTAACATTTCAAGCCCAATAAATGAAACTCTATACCTTATTGCTTTTGTGTTTCAATTGTGTTGTTGCGGTGTACCATGTACGAATTGTTTGTCTTTTTATAATGTATGGAGTATATTAACAAATAAAATATTGTATACCAAATATCCCCCATTTCTATTCCAGAATTTAGAATAGTGACTTTAGCTCTTGATTTCTTGTTCTTAACTGAATTTTTAGGGCAATTTTGTTTTTAATGTTCAACGAATTGAATTTAAGATGTTGGCAACCATATTTTGGAATCGTGAATCGTCGGGTTTTACGGTTTTTTGAGGTATGATGTGGATATAGTGATCTTAGTGATTTGTAAACATTTTGTTTATAATGTAAACCTAGAAGGCAATCTAAGTTATGATGAGAGGTCCTTCCACATAAATGCTTATACGATACGATAACGAAAACTCTTTCTAGTTTTGGATATGTGCGACAAATTTAAGAGTCAAATAAATGTAAGTTAGACATCTTTTTAAAATCAAAATAATTTTCTTTTATATAAAAAAGCTTTATTTTTCTTTTATATATTACAAAATGTCAATTTGGCATATCACTGACTGTGTTATTTGCATATATAATTTCATTCACGTCTTAGTTGTTGTTGTATACCAAATAATTTCGATGGAATTGGCTGAGGTGATAATCATTGTCCGGTTATAGATTCAGATCCGTTTTAGTATCGTCCACTATACTATATACTTTTTATAACTGCAATATTATTTCAATAAGGATTTTTGTTTACTATATTATATATTCGATTATTAAATGCCATATTACATATTATATATGATCATGTACTAGTATCAACCATTCCGCTTCCGTTACCAATTTGAAGTTGCTGTTGGCAAGCAGCACATAACAAAGGATAACGAAACCTTGTAGGAGTCGGGATTTATTTGCATATTCTTATCAAATTAGATCCCAATACCCCAGAAGAGTGGTTCTTAGCGTCGATTGCTTTGCCAAAGATCATTAAGAGTCAAAAATGAGACACCTAAGTGATCACCAAGCTAAAACCAACTTGCCAAGAACTACTTAATTTTCGAAATTGATACATCTTTGGGAATTAAAGCGGGACAAGTTTTATACGAACACAGTAGGAAAAGAGAAAAACATGAACCAAATAGAACGTTTCTTAGCTTACTCAAAATCAGGATAAATTTCAGACTATAAAGGTTTTAAATTGCGACTAGTAGCATTTACCAACCACTGCACTTCCTCCAAAATGCCTGCAAAAATATACGGGTAGATATTAATACAGTTTTATACGAAAATTTAGACTTTAAATATTTCTAAAATTCGAATATACTTTAAGTTAAAATTAATGTTCAAATATTAAAAGCCCCATGGGTATTTTCTGCTTACAAATATCGCTTTATTCTACATGAATTTTTATTAAACGTTTTTGTTCTACGCACAATATAATTGGTTTTATACGTAATAGTACAATTATGCATGTTAAATATAATTTGCTCGATCTTTTTAATTTATCATTATTTTATATTTACCTTTTCTTTTTTTTTGCTTTCAAAAACATCCGCACAAACAAGAAGCGAACTTTTTCAAAACAAAAGAGAACATCCTGTATGTGTATGTATATAGCAGAGACTTGCAAGAGTAAGGGAAATTGTAACATGTTAGTTAATTCACAGAAGTCGACCATTTATAAATTGTTTTCATGGCGCCACAGGAAAAATAGTTGTTTAACAGTAAATGAAAAGACTATTCTTATAAATATGCTAAGAATGTTGTTATTAACCGAGCACATTTTCTGTAGCATTTCTGTTTAATTTGGATTCCAACCCCTTTTTTGAAAAAGTTTAAGTTATTTGCGCTTAAAGTTTACATAAACAAACGATGAAATAATAAAAATAATAAAATGTATTTAATCATCAATTTCTGTCTCTTCATTACTTTGTTTTTTTTTTAAATTGGAAGAAGTTTGTAGTTTTGCCAGCGACTAAGTTTGTTTTACATAAATTTCTGTCCGTCATATATTTCTGTATCGAACTTAAAGGAATTTGCAAAACTCTGTTTTGAAATTTACGGTGTTTTCGGATTGCATTTATGCCCTACAGACCAACTATCGGTTAATACATACGTTAATTACCAGAGAATGCTTCCAGAGATTTCTGTTAAAGTTTCTATGAGTTTATTATACCAAATTGACAGAACTAACCGAAACTCTTTTGTACATGCGGTCGTTCATCCCTGTCTTACTTTTATAGTTAATGAGTTGCAATGTGTGCATGTATTGGTTTCTATGAAAATTCTTTCAACGTATTGGAGTCAGGGTAGCCGTGACTTACTGGGTATATACATTTCGTTTTTTGGTTATTAGTTAACTTCACTTTTAGTGCTAAGGACTTTTAAAATATAAAAATAGTAACTTAAATGCTCTGCAGTTATTACAAAAAATTCTAATAAAAAGGTTTTCAATGCTCAAAGCTCTTGACTATCTCAAGTATTGGTTTACAACGCTATACCACATTTATTGCTATTTTTTGTCTGCTTGTTACTCACGGCCTCAACGGTTTTTCGCTGATTTCGTATGCAGACAAATTATTATTATAAATAATTATATAATCTGGATGGGGTAGATAAAAGGTAGTATTATCCACTATCCATTGAATATGTTTTAATTAAAATTTCTCTGTTTCCATTTTAAATCATTTCAAAAAAGATATTTGCTGGGTATTGCTTTTGGGTAATTGTCATACAAAATTACACTGGATATCAAAAACAAAGAGGAAGTACAGTTAACACCAAAATGATCTGTTAAACATTAACGGTAATTAACGGTAAACCAATGAAATTATATTTGCGACGTAGAGCACCGCAAATCAAAATTAATTACTTAATCTTAACCAATCACTAATCCGACCAATCAGAGAAGAAAAATATTTATCACGAAATTATATCAATTACTATTGCAACATCCCTATATTTTATGGCTTACTGAATGATTTTATCCCATCAAGCAACTTTCCTGAAATCTGCGATGCTATTGTTGTCATACGGATTCGCACTTACTCAAGCAGCTCTTTAGTATATAATAAATTTACATGGACAATACATATTGCACAGCAGGTAGGTAACTCATTACGTTTAGCAGCTGGTTATAGTTATTGAACACCGAAATAACAATGGTAATTTCTTACTTCCATTGTATCTACCACTTAAACCACGTGTGGTAGGTATGCTGATAATGCCATTTAAATCTATGTTTATTGGTTGTGTGGGTTATTGTTATCTGCTATTTCCAATTTTCCAATTGGGCTAGTTAGCCAATACATCTATTATTATTATTATTATTATTATTTCATATAGCTTTAGATCCACCATCGTCGTTATTCTTATTACTGCATAATTATTTGCATGGCCATTTTAACAATTATGAATTCTGACATGATTAATAAGAGTGCTTTTCTGCCGGAATTGCTTAGGGCAATAGGAACAGCTGTAGGGCTTTTCGCCAGTATGTATCTTTAAATGATTATTCAAGGTGGACAATTGTCGAAAGTTTGACTCGCATACTTTGCATTTATATGGCTTTTCGCCGGTGTGCGTCTTAATGTGGTTAGCCAAAGTGCTTTGTTGTGAGAATGCCTTTCGGCAAATGGCGCATGGAAAAGGGCGGTCCGGACTCTCCAGCATTAAGCTATCTGCCTCGTTTTTGAAACGACGACTGGTGTTGGGGTTAAATGGCTCCTTCGCAATAGTGCTTACAGTTGTGTTGCTGTCGAGAAAATGCAAAAGTGGATGTTCAGCTTGCAATTGTTGATGTACCATGTTATTTAGTGGTGGATGTTCTCCATGTGCAACAAGACTTGATGCGGTCATGTGGTTAATTCCGTGTGGTGCTGCCATTGATGTTGTTGTGGGTGGCACTGCATTCGAATTGCTGGCGGCTGTTTGCGTGTAAATTTAAATAAAAGCTTTGTTAGGGGGAAATTGGAGTTAAAATTTCTCAGTCGAACGGCGAACACACAAAAGGCTCACCTGTGGTGTGTGTCTTCATGTGGTTGGTTAGAGTACTCTGCTGTCGAAATTGCATGGAACAAAAGGAACAGGCATATTGCTTATCACCGGTATGGATCTTTTTGTGATTGGTTAAAGTGGCCAGTTGACTGAAGGACTTGTCACATGTGTCACATTTATACGGTTTGGGATCGATGTGTGTCCGCTCATGGTTGTGTAGTGTACTTAGTTGTGGGAATCGTCTTTTGCATACATTGCACTGATACGGTTTGACCAGTTCTTCAGCTTGCGGTGAGCTGTAGCTACCAGTATAAAGGGTTTTTGTTATGGATCGATTTTGATAGTCTACCATTTGATTTTGAGCCAATTTCGAATTGCGATGATTTAATTTATTACCCGGCTGATAATTCAACAATGAGGTTGGGGTACTCGATTCTGTAATAAAGTTTGAAATTGCCGTTATTTGGTTGTGTTGATATAAAATGCTTAACCTTTATGAGTCTTGATGTGGTTGATTAGTGTACTTTGTTGGCGAAAATCTTTTGCGCATATAGTGCATGTGAACGGTTTTTCGCCAGTATGAATTTTCACATGATTGGTAAGCGTTGATATTTGGCGGAAGGCTCTATCGCAATGCTTACACTTGTACGGCCGTTCGTCGGTATGAATTTTCATATGATTGCGCAATGTAGTTAACTGTCGAAATTTATTCTTGCAGACGTGGCATTCCTTCTTCTTGCGCGGATCTTCTACTTTTACCTCAATTGGTTCGGGTTCCGGCAGCTCCATTTTCGTTGGAGGCACTGGTGTTGGATTCGGTGTATTTGTTGTAGAAATATCAAGTAGATGTACCAGCGGGTGTTGCGGGTGTAACATAGCCTGATGCGTTGGATGTTGTATAGCTTGTACAGCAGTTAATTGATGTAATGTGAAAGGTGTACTGCCCGTCGCAATGGTAGTCTGCTGCTGTACTGAGGTGGGCGTGCCACCATGCGTCGATAATTGCGGTGGCGGGTAATGTTGGTAGTTAGCCATTGCAGTGGCGTGGTTGAGGTGCATCTTTCATGAGGTATCGTAGAAAATCGATAGTTTAAATTTTTATTGTCTGCGTTTGAAGCACAAATTCATAAAATGCCTACAAAATTCAATTACAAACAATTATCAATCACCAGAGGACGCTGCGGTAGTTTTTTCTCACCGTTCAATTGTTATTTTAGGCTGTCTGCAATGGGCAACGTGCCACCCGTATCCAGCTTCGTTTATTCAGAGTAAAAACACAAAAACTACACTTGGAAAATGCATGGTAATACACTGATTGATATATTTTACATAACTTTTATGTAAAATTGCATTTTGCATGAATAATTTTTTGAATTGTATAAAAATCGACGCTCAAGGATGAAAAATTTTCAGGAAAAGAAAACAAACCAGCTGGGTTGGTCAGTGTCAAGCTATCAAAACAAAATTGACAGTTGACAGTGTTGCAGTTTCCAATTGGATAGCGTGGCTTTTGAGGTGAAAAACATGAATATGTGCTACCTTATTGGCTGGGTAAAAAATGCTCCTATATGCTTTAAGCGTTTGTAATAAAAAATTATATCGTAAGAAACAAATTAAAAAGCAAATTCGGCTCCACCTTTATATTAGCCAAATTCCTTTGACTACTAAAGTTCATTTTTGGCAAATGCATGAGCTGAACTAGTTAGCAAATAATGTGGCAACACGTATATTCATAAACGATACCAATCCTGTTTAGAAAATGGTGACATTTTGAACGTTGCGTTTTTCAGTTGTCAAATTTGTGTTGTCTAATGTTTCTTAAATTAATAAATTTTCCTTTTATTCATCAAAGACGGCGCTGATTTACCCAAAATTTAAATTTCGTATTAAAAGACATCGGTCTAGGACAACTAAATTAATAGTGATGAGTAATGAAGACAAAGCCGGGCCGTCAAAACAGTCATACCAAGACGATCATCCACCCCGGGATGCAAGTATAGAACGCGCGGAACTTACACCAAGCCCAAGCAGTAAGTTTCAGGGAACATTGTTTAGGGGGGAAGTATATTGTATCTATAGTTTCGAGTGTATAAACAAAAAGAAAGAAAAAAACAATTCTCGTTCATTTATTCCGAGGCCCTGATTTGTTCCTAACTTTTATGCTGTTCGGTGTTGTATTGCATAGTGAAAGTTCTTCCAAATGCATCTCTGCGTTTGAGATGCCATGCGACCGGTTTCTACTCATTCGTGGTCAGACGTACTAGTGTATATAAAAACCGAACCACTTAATTGGTACAGTAGGGTTAAAAACGTACTGCTTTTCTGGGAAGCGCAAATATAATTGTCAACCAGTTGTCACTTTAGTACAATTATAAATCATTTCCAAAAGTAGAGTTTTGACCAAAAATCTGCAAATGTTACTTGTATGTTACTGTATGTAATACGACCCCAGTCCCCCAGTCTTCACGTGAAACAATTTGAATACGGCATATGACCTTATTCAATCTACAGTAATAACCGCTTAAATACTACACCCTTATAATTTGATATTCCATTTAAATCCTTGGGCTAAACAATTTCTGTTTTATTTAAATTAATGATATATTTAAAGAATATGTACATATTTTAAATGTCTTCTTTAGCTGTTTTGGAATCTATTCGGGCGAATTTGACCCACTTATTCTCCAGGCTCTCTGTTCACCAAGAACAAACGGCGGGTGTTATTTCAGATTTAACGTTTGACGGATTTCTGCAACATTGGAAAGACAATGGTTTTAAAAAAATTGTTACTTTAGTCGGAGCGGGTATATCAACATGTAAGTATATAGTTTAAATGGTTATCATTGACTTTTCATTTGTTTATACTTCTTACCTTTCATATTAATTTCTATTAACAAAGCTCTAAATCCTTGGTTTTCTAAAGTCAGTATTCCTCATAAATAAATAATTAACTAAAAACATAATATTTAAAATTATTTTAGCTGCGGGCATACCGGACTTTCGTACACCTGGAACGGGGCTTTACGACAACTTGAAGAAATATGATCTACCACATCCAACCGATATATTTGAATTGGATTATTTTTTGGACAATCCAAAGCCATTCTTTTCTTTAGCTAAAGAGTTATACCCTGGACATTTTATTCCAACACCAACTCATTATTTCATACGGCTTTTAAATGACAAAGGTTTGTTGGTTCGACACTATACACAGAATATTGATTCCTTGGAACGTATAGCTGGCCTACCAGAAGAGAAGCTGGTCGAAGCGCATGGCACATTTCACACAAATCATTGTCTTGAATGTACTACATTATATTCAAAAGAATGGATGAAGGAAAAATTATTCAGCGATACTTTGCCATTGTGCGACGAATGCGGTGGCATTGTTAAACCCGACATTGTTTTCTTTGGTGAAAATATGCCAGAAAGTTTCTATAATATGCCAACGGAAGATTTCAAAGACTGTGATCTGCTTATTATTATGGGTACATCATTGGAGGTGTATCCTTTCGCTTCGTTGGTTGGATACGCTGCACCTGCATGCCTTCGTGTACTGATAAATAGAAATCTTGTTCGAAAATTTACGAGCCCGGTGAATAAGCGAGATATCTCTTATGTAGGTGATTGTGATGACGCTGTGTGGAAAATGGCTGCGGCGCTGGGTTGGACTGCTGAACTGAACGCATTGATTAAAAAAGAAACTGGACAATTTGAAAAACAAAAATCCAAGAGCGTCAGTGGTAAATCTGATGGTGAGAAAACTAAGCAATCGAAGGACAAAAATCCTAAACTATAATACCTAATAAGATTAAAAAGAATATAATGGATTTAATACCACAACCGGGTTTGTGCAATAGGGATGAAAATGAATGTGTGAAAGTTACATAATCTGTAAATAATTTTAATCGTTATGACTTCAAATATACACATACATACATGTTTGTGATATGTAGAACACTAGATATTTCAAACATCACTAAAATTTACTAATAAATTCACGGACACTTAAAATTATTTTTTGGATTGTTAACTTTATGTGCCTATGTATGTGTATATATATGTATGTATTAGATGTCACCTTCTATAATTACGGTTTTTTGGGTGTTTTTCAAGTAAACCACAACAATTCATATACGTATGTATATTATTATAGCTAGTAGTAATTAGATAAAAAACTGGTGATATATCTTCTTCTTAAGATATTAAATTTGTAAGCTTTTATCCTATCTTATAGAAATAATTATGATTTCGCTTTAGTAGAATCCAATGAATCCATGTAGTTTTCTATAGTTAAAAGTATTTGAAGAAAAAATTTAATTATTTTTACTTTCAACTATACCGGAGTTGTCGTCGATGACTTGATCAATGAATTTTATTGCGACATTCACTTAGCTTCCATTCATTTAGCTATGATCACCAACAGGAGCAATTATCAAGTAAAAACAGCGAATATATTTAGGACAGTAATTAGGTTGGACGGGATTACAGGTAATGAATCAGTGGTTGTTGTCTGCTAGTGATGAGCATAAAAAAGAAAGCAGTTAACCGCATTCGAGTACAGCGCTAGTGCAGCGGCATTTAATGCATCTAACGATATCTGTATGTTTATGTCTGCATTGTCACATTTACGAGTACTAAAATGCGGCAAAGTGCAGCACAGGTTCGAAATGCCACAGTTTGTTGATGAAGTTTCTGCGGTAAATTGACCGACTGAGGATTACTCGGTTGCACGCACTAATTAAAACCAGATGCAGCATTAGTGTGTGCATATACATATGAACTTGTATATATATGCAAGTACGTTTTGTAAAGCGATTATAGCAAAAGGTGTATTAGAAAATAAAGCGTAACTGGGGTAAAAATGGCGCACGGCATTAGTACTAAGTAATGCAGACAAATGACAAGCTTTTTTAGTAAAAGAGAACATAGAGAGTATAAGTAATTTAACTATGCTTTACTTTTAAATATATGAAAACATAATTTGGCAACTGCAGTGTTTATAATAGCCAACATTTGATAATTGATAGCGATTTACTGATATCTTGGTGGGATTTTGGCTGATTCCAAGTTAGGTTATGGAAAGTGGCGAGACAGTCGGGTCTACCTAACCGGCTCGGTCGCGGATTTTCTGCCACCATAAATTCACGTTTCTTTATTGGTCGTTGTACTAGACGTGGGATGATCCGGTAATTCCACTTTTGGTTTGCAAGGTTATCAAATACCCGTAAGGATGGATCTTCTCCATTAAGGAACAGAACTATCCACCCTCCCCAATCGTAGTCCTTCAAACATTTATCGTCGGCGTCCTGTAAAAAGGGGATCTCGTTCGAGGCAATGCGTGAAGTCAAGATGCGTCAAGTTTCCCCTTTATTGCCAGCGCTGTGTCATTGCCGTTTCGAACTCTTCAAAAATCATTAGTTTATGTACATATATTTTAACTTTGAGCATGTTAAAAGAGATAATTCTACTTTAGTCAGATCAGAAAATGAAAACACTTAAACATTGATATTTCATTTTCTAGGAAAAATTTGCTTTTCCACTCTTAAAAGAAGTGTGCGCTTAATTGTATTTTTTTTAATTATATTTTCAATTATTCACTATTCAACAAAGAAGCTATTATCAAAATAAAAATCAATGGCATCGTTACATTTTGCCACCCCCAGCAATACGTCGGTAAACCAAAAAGGTAGTAATGATGAACACAAACAAAGTGTAATTCGATCATCACTGAAGAGGAGGTCTGGTACTTCGATAGCCTCGAACGGTTTATTTTATATTGGTTCTGATTCTTCCGATACATCACAACAGCGACGAGCTCATTTCGACCAAAGAAACATTGATATGACATATAAACCCATACATAAAGATTATGGATATATACAGATCAAACAAGCGGCCACACCATTTCCACGACGATCATCGGCTGTGCGTTTGAGCATTACGGACAAGAAAAATAGGAAACATTTTAATGAAGAAACCAAAAAACTCATTGACCCAATATTGCCACGTGATTTCAGCACAACAACATTGAGATTCGGTGAAGAAGCTACTGACTTTGTAACCAAACGACGGATATTCTGTAAAGGCGAATTTACCATAACAAGGCAACGTAGATCAGTGCAGGTCCACCCGCCACTTACAAATATTGATGAGGCAGCAAGCAATCGTATCAGCTCCTCAAACCTCAATTTAACTAAGTTCTTCCGCAAACATTATCACCAACGGGACAGTGAAATTCTTGATTAATTGAAGTTTTCCGTCTATGCATATTAGTCATATATGCTCATTAAACAGATTTAAATTCACCGTGAACTACCCACATTTCTACATACGTCAATTTTGCAAATGTTATCACTTAAGTTTACGTACGAGTGCGAGAAATGTACTAGGTCTGTAGAATTTCTTTAACTACTACAGTTTGGCTTACTGAAATATATGTGTGCTTAATATCTTATCTGTCCTTACGTCTTCATTCATTATACTTAATAGGGAAATGTAAGACCTTCTTTTTATAGAATAACTTCAACACCCCACAGGTAAGTAGTATGTTTCAAATGTTATCGCCAAGATAAAACCAAATTACTATCATTCCTGTTTATTTAGCTTGCTATGGACCCAAAGCTAAAGCACAGACTATAATTGATATTATTTAAAAGCTCATCGTCAATTCATCTGAACATACATACTTTGATATATTCTAATCTACTTAACTTAACCTTACTTACTTAACTCATTTATAATATGGCAAAATCTGACATAACTTAGCACATAGAGATGACAACTTCCAAAAAATGTTTTGAGAAAAGTTAAAAGTGTATAAAAGAAATATAAACGATTTTCGATTCGTCAAGCCTTGGATATTAGTGAATAGAACAAACAACTCGTATAAATCAAACAGACTGGCATGATCAAATAATGAGGTGACCACATAATTTCTATTAATGATTTCTACTGGAAAACTTTGTGTTACTTCCGCTTGTAAATTTCTTGACAAGGGCACTCAGCGGGCAGATAAGTGGCGAATTAAAAAGTGCGAAAGATTCCTCTTCACTCTTCACTCTTCACTCTTCACTCTTCATTTAATCATATGCGACACAATAGTATAATCTAATAACGAACTTATCCAATTGGTCTGAGGGTGCTCCATGTATTGAAATGCATAAATATTTAGCGTGTGTATATTTAAACAAATATTGATTTGCCGCCAAGCTGTTACAACGTAACTAAAACAAGTAAGGATGGGCTAAATTCGGGAGCAGCCGAACATTTGATACTCTAGGAATTTGTAAAAGGTTAAGATGTATAAAATATTTAAAGGTGTCTGCAAATTGTAAAGAAATTGTGATAGATTTGGATACCAAATTAACTATTTTCATTAAGTTATCTCACCTGTCGGCCGATCGATAAGGTGCCAACCTTATTATATAAAGTCAAATTGAATGAACGAGATTTTCATGTTTGGTATACTAGATAATGGTTTGGACAAATTTAGACAATTTTTGCATTAAAGTTGTAAGGAGCACTGTTCGTACAAAGTTCAAATTCAATATATTTCTTAATTTATGGGCTGCCGATTTCGCCCATTTTCAAAGGATGTCATGAGGACGAAAATGTAATGAAATACCATATTGCTCACATGATATTTTCCACTTACCACTATTAGAAGGTATGCTAAGAACTACTTTTATTAATTTTAAAACTACACCTCTTCAATATTATTCCCTGTGTAAAATTTTAGGTATATCAGGTTTTATCAAGAAATCTCAATTTTTCCTCAATACATACGTACTATCTCATATATGGTAAGACGGAAGAGGGGATGGACGAATGGATCATTTTGATCATTTTGATATATACTACTCTATATCTGTCTAGATTTGTTTTAGGTGTTACAAACAACGGTTAGATGAACAAAACCATTCTACTCTTTACAATATTTTCGAGAGCGTAATAAAGAAATATTGCTCAGCAATACAATACTGTGCACAAGTACATATATACCCTATGGTGTAGAAGCTTTTCCAAGTTATATGAGCATCCTTCAAATATTGATATTCAAATAACAACGCCGCTGTGAATATTTTATGTAATTCCAATAGTTATGTAGAACAAATTTAGTTTACGCAATATTCTCTTATTGAGAGTAATATTCATTTCTTTTGCTTTTGGCAACAGTTGTTATGGGTCGCTATATTGACTGTTATTGCCAATTCCTCTGAAATTTCCTTTTGTCAATAAGCGCATAAGATGACTTTTCATGGCGGGTAATCATATTTAATGGCAATAATTTCGTGTTTTAAGATAATGATAATAGTGATAAAAAGATATCACTGAACTTCTAAATTAATGCCTTATTGACTCAAAAGAGATATCACGTAATGGGTGCTGAATGGTTTGACATATGCAAATGGCAATTTTTGTTATTTAAATGAAAACTTATGGGATCACAAATATGAAATTATCTCCATATGACAAGCTGACGTAATGATAAAGACTTTATTTTTTATTTTAAAAGTTTTACTATATTTGAAAACTGTTTTTTTTTTTTTATAAGAGAGAACATAAGAGGGGAACATCGGGGGCGTTGAGGACGGGTTGTAGATAAAAATCTGACATCTAATTGCATAACATCACTAGTATTCAGATATTCTTGCACAGAATATAATTCGAATAGTTCGAAACTTTAAAAATATGTTAGTATTACCAACTATTTAGAAATTTCAAGTTGAAAAGATTGATATCACATTATTAAAACACAAATCAACATTATCTTCATCATAAACTGAATATTTTTAAGAAAGTTTACGGTAGAAAATAGTTTTTGAGGAGGCTTATCATCAGTTTAAAATTTTTATGCCATAAATAACTATAGAATATTTTTAAAAAAGGGTTGTCAACTATTTCAGTTTTTAGCTTACTGAAGTTCTTAAGTGGAGAAAAATATTAGCCTCAAATAGAATCACTCTAGAAATATTTCTGTAGGAGGTATCTTGCAGAACCGTTGCTACCGGAAACGAAATGGCTCGACAATGTAAGCCACAAGTTCTGGAATGACGAGTTCATTCCATTTTTCAAATCCTTAACTCGAAGAGAAGGAACACCTAAAATGATCGAAAATAATTGTTGTTGGTGACCATAGCCCTAGTTGCATTGTTTTTGCACTATAGCCTTTTTTTGCGCTAAAAAGTGTGTGGCAAAATGCAAAAGTATATTCGTACCTGATTTGGGAACATGTGAGTCTGCATGCAGTGAAATTGTATTATGAGTGAAATTACAGGGCACAAATTAGCTCATGTAGTTGCATATTAGCACATATTCCTATATTGTATGTATGCATTTGCATATCAGATGCGCATAATCAAGTTGAATTAGTAAGCGGAAGCGGAAATGGCTGATGTGAACGGCGATTGATTGTTGATGTGAAATTTAACAAAAAGCAGATTGTGAAAAGATAAAAATCAAATAAATGTCGCAGTCAAATTGGCAACTAATTAAAAGCTTTGTGTAGGATATGGGTAGTCAATTGAAAATCATTTAAATAAAAGAAGAAATAAAAATTTGCAAATGAAAAATATCAATTGTGGATTTCTATCTGTTGACGGACTTTGTCTATTTGCTCGCTTAAAACTAGCTTTAAATAAAAAAATTGGCAACTGCGGTTGCTGTTTATTTAAATTTATGCGCACATAAATACACAGATATACATATGTATGAAAATCTATGTATGTGTATTTATATATGTAGCTGAAACGCTCGCATACACTTTGTTTCCATTAATTCACTGCGTCGTGGGCATTTCATTTGAATGGATTTCGTACGGATGAACTCAATTGAAAACTGCCAATTTGATTGGAAAATTCAATGTCCAACTTTTACGCGTGTGTAGATACGTACGCATTTGCACGTTTGTAGGCCCATGGGTGAGAATATCATGAAGAACTGTGTAGCCGATTGATTTGGTGGTTTGTCATATGTCGCTTGGATAGGCATGTATTTAATTGCTACTTTTCGGTGCGGCAATACGGAAAGCAAACGAAAAAATCAAGCATTTTCGACGTTTTAATTAGTAAGGTTTTAGCTCAATTACCTTTTTAAAGGTATACAAAAACAAAAATCAAATACTATAACTGTTTGATATGAGCCAGAAGGCGTATGAAGGGTAATTAAAGGTATAAAGCTAAGTATAGTGGATGTAAATGCATGCTTTAAGTATTTAATGAACACATAGGCAGTAACATAACTCTAATTTTATTTTATGTGTTAAATATTGGACCATAGACTTAAAATACCCTTTTGATACGTTTCAAGCGGATGTTTTGAAGTAAATTTTGACTTTTTCTTTGACCCAAGTAAGGTTTTAGTGTTCAATGTTTCCTGTAAGATGTAGCGTGCTTCGCTTTGTTGAGGTAATTTTATGTATCCATGATATTGGACTTGCCGATTAGACACAATTGATGTCAAACATTTTTTTTTTATTAAAAAACTAATTTTTATTTCTTCGCTACTTCGGTTTTAAGAACATTCGATTTTTTTGCTTATTGTCCGTAAAGAAAAATGTAAAAGACAAGAAGATGAAGTTGACAAAATTAAAATGATTTGAAAATAAAATTCTATAGTACAAATCATAAATACGAAATTTTGAAGCTAAAAGCTAAATTCTGCCAATATAGCTGCGCAATTCAAAATTCGGACTAGCTCTGAGCTGAGCACTAAAACACACATAACTATGAAGAGTATCGCTAGTGAAAAAATGCGTAAAGAAAAACTTAAACGATTTTCAAAACAAAAACGATCCTCCCCGCAGGTACATATACAAGAATCACAATTACAGATCCATAAAAGTGCAATATTTGATGAGGAGAATATCTTATCAACTCTCAGCTCAGTTAAGTCTCTGGGCTTTAGCGAAATTACCTCTCTAGCTACACCTTATACAAAATCACTAGATATGCATACGAAGTTATTGGAAATAAAAGCGAGAAAACCGTCCGTAGCAAATTTCGTTGCAGAAACTTCAACACCATCGAAGGTCTCTTTGCATGATACTTCATCTCGGGCTTTCGTATTGAAGAGACAGCAATTCTGCAAGGGAGAATATACAAATGCAAAATGTGGACGGTATACTCATATACACCCGCCATTGTGTAGTATTCCAGCAGAGAGTTTAGTTTGCGTCTCGGGCTCTATAGAGAGTTTGATGGAGTTTTCAGGATCCCCAGAATTAACGGTGTATCCGTGGTCTCTTGAAAAAAGCCGAAAAGCGAATTGAAAAATATATAGTCGGCTGTTTCAATAAGTTTGATCAGAAAATAAATGAAACAGCACCTGTATATATGCGCTAGATAGCTTTTGGTATGTGGAGGGGGAATCGCTCGTTCACTTTACTATGCGGTATTTAATGCTACAAGTCAACTCAAAAAAAAAAAAAAAAAATGTTGAAATCAAAAATCTGTTCCACCCGGAATTATTCTATTATTCCACATTTTATGAATTTTTCAACAAACTGTCTTCAGTGAAAAACGTTTCACGTTCGTTCTCAAGTTTAGCTAATGGTAAGACAAAACATGTCTTATGTTTCAACATTTTGTTTTCATTTTATTAATCATATTTCTATTATAGCGTTGTATTCAAGATCATGTCAAAACATGTTTTATGTTTCAACGTTCTGTTTTCACTTTATTAGTTATCATATTTTTGCTATAGCGTTGTTTTCAAGATCGTGTCAGCAGTTTATTTAGCAACATGGACTTTCGTTTGCACACCTTTTTTTCTCGGTGTTAACGCGTTTCGATTCGTTAAACTACGATTTTACACAACCCTAGTGTGATACGAGCGTCTATTTTTACTTTTCTCACTCCCCGAGAGGTATGTATTGTACATCATGGTTTCAGCAATTCGAAACGAGTCTTGGAAACAATTGATTTTTCGTTTTTTTCCGTTCGGACATTGCGAGGTAGATACTGTATTCATATATCTTTATATTTTCCAAAAATAAAAATCTCTCAAGTAAAATACTCTGGTAAATAAGCAAGGAATACTTCTTATGAAGACAGGGTGCTCTTCGAAGAAGAATCGTATTTATTTGTACTCTGGATGTATATCCGGCACCGAACTGTAAGGATTTCTTATGTATTTTCAATACTTGTAAGAGAATATTTGAAGTAAGAGAGGCTGGACTCATGCACAGTCAAGATTTAAATTCGAATGAGAAAATAGTTTTTAATCAAAACATTGATATAAACTTTTTACATATCGCTGAAGGAGTAGAGGCCTTATACGTAGAACGTCATAAATGAAGTTAAGGGAGCACTCACATTCAGGACATTGTATCATCGGAATCTGCTCCAGAACAACAAAATATTTCTTTCGGTTTCCATTCACATTAACAAGCAGAAGTAGAAACCTTCCCTGTCTTGTAAAGACTTGACCCCACCAGGTACGTTTCATTGACGTCTTTTTTATATGTTATCATAGTAATAATATGTTATCATCCTTAATATACCCAAGGGCAAACTACCAAGGATCATGGATATGTGGTTAATTATAATAGTCACAAATATTTTATCTTCGAGAAACTATTTATTTATTTGTTTAATCTAAGAATACAAAAGTAATGCCTCTTTAAGAGGAAGTGTCAAGTTTTCATTCAGCTGCTCAAGAAAATAGAAATGTAATGATATTTGTGATTATAGAAATATTACGAGCTCAACTTCTCCCATATCGTATGGAATCATTATGATGATGTTATTTCTTCCTTTCATTTCTCTTTGTTATTATTTTTGGCAGTACGACAGGTGTAAACTTCGTGTACGACGAAATACCAGCAGCACCCCTTGAACTACCCATACCCCTTCCTGGTGTAATCAACACTAGCGTGTTTGGTCTATGCGGCTTACATTGTCGATGAAATTGAGCAACAACTCTTCTCTCATTTTCGGGCATCACATTGCACTGACACTTTAAGTTGCAATTTCGATGAAATGTTTCCAATCGATTTCCTGGTTTATCCTTAAGTTCACTCCGTACACTTTTTTCACTCTCTTGTGTTATTTTAGTTTTGTGAGTTGTTTTGTTGTTTTGCCGTTTGGTAGTTGCAAAGTTTCTAGTTTCGTAACGACGTGCGGAAATTAAATTCATTTCCAGTATTTATTTGCCACTCGACGGTGCGAGCTTGAAGTGCAGAAGCACTTCGGCGGCGTTTAGTTGTGAGTTTTAATTTAAACGGAAGCGCTTCCATTTCCTGCATTATATATAATGGGATCAGGATCTAATACTGGTCAACGTAATGGTATGTATATGAATATGTGTTGTCAAAATGAAAATAGCATAATACTGTGGTTAATAATAAAAGGTAAGTTTAAATAAAAAAATAATTTTATATTTTAATAATAATAATTTATATATTTCAACAAAGGGTTTAAAGTTATGGGATCCCAAGTGGCAGATTTCTTCTAAGACATAGGATATGCAGAGTGTAATTGTTAAACGTTAGACTATCTGTGAAGTCCTCATTTCAGAGATTTTGCAGTGGATGTTTCTTGGTAAATATCATTGTTGGACTGTTGCAGCGACGTCCAAATGCCCGCTAAACATTACCTACAATCTGTTTCAGTCCTAGTAGTCCTAGCTAAAATAGTCCCCGTCTGAATCTGTTACTGAATCAATTAAGAACTGCCTCTCAATTCGTTTACAAAAGTTGGTAAGCGTCTCCAAAGCAGAAGCGATAGTCGTAGAAATATCCCGTAGGTCATAAATGAGGAACAATGAAGTAATAAAGTTGATTCTTCCATATTCCATTGGACCAGAAATAAGCTTTTTGGTAATAAAAAGACTCTAGCGCCACTTAGTGGGCTTTTCATGTCAATGAAGTTCTCTTACTTTTACCAATAAATAATTTGAATAGAACTTTCTTCGGCCCAGCGCTCTCTAGCGGTTTTGAGTTTCAGGAGGAATACTTCGGATTGGATTTTCAAAAAGTTGTCTTGAAAATTTCACCAAACTGTGCTCGGGGAGTTCATAAGATGTGTATATAAAACATCCGTAAATTTCTATATGTTACTTATGTAAATGTCATCCATGAAAGCAAAATAAAGAATAATAATTAACATTACCGCCTTCTAGTGTTCTCTGCGTTAGTGTCATAAGTGTTTAACTATATATTTATTATTATACTAGCAGCAACAAATGGTTGTCATTGTTGGCTTGATTAAATGCCATGTTGACACCTAATTAAACGCTTAAAGGACATGCGAGGACATCTGAAACTATCAATGCGTGTTACAATACACAACAAGAGCTACAAAGAGAAGGCATTATCTAAACCATTAACTACGAGCAGATCATGTCTATGAAATCCTAAGTATAAATGTGTGTGCATATGTAAATGACAGCTATTGTAATACTGCTGAACACGTGTTTGTTTGCGGTTGTCAATTTGTTGGGGATTACTGTAATAAGGAAAAAGTTACGACAACAACAACAGTAAAACTGAAGAAATTAAAAATGGTTACGACACGGAAATAATATGTCATTGATTAAGCAGGTGCAAGGGTTGTGTGCTGGTAGTAAGCACATAGTTTTCGAGGCAAACTCGAAAAGTTGCCGGTTGTTATTTTACATTTCAGAGGTTCGAAATGAATGTAGAAATTCGAAAAAAAAACTCGAATGAGTAGAAATTCTTAAAATTGGTTGAACAAATGTTATATATATTCAAAATCACAGCCAAATTTATTGTCTTTCGATTTCGTTCTAATATTTGTAATGATTATAAATTATTTGAACTAAGCCTATATAAAGGTATATATGTATATCTCAATATTTCTTTAATATAGTCTATTAAAAAAAGACTCCTTGGATCCAACAGGACCAGTCATTTACAACATCAAGTACTTAGTTAACGTCAAGTTCCTTTTATTAAGCACAAATAAATATCCAATCATTTTCTATTCGAGACCAGTGTAGCACGCAATTAAACGCGCGGTTCTAAAATTGCGCTGCTCAAGTAAAAAATGTTGTGTATACACAGCGTATCACCAGTATGCACACATTCTGCTGAATGCGTTCTGCAATTGTTTTTTTTCTTTTTTTTTATTTCTTTTGCCGTATGCAACAAAAATTTAACTTATTTTGTCACTATTTGCGTGCAACGTCATCCATAATACTGCAATTGTTGGTTGCTTGCTGCCGCTGTTGTTGAGAGTTTGTCACTACACAGTTTCAAGGCTGCTCACCACAATGTGGTAAATTACGAAGCTAACGAGCTGCGATGGAATATATGACCGCGTAGGCGCATATCCAGTTATTTGCGACATTATGTGTGTGCGTGTGAATAAGCTTTACTATTGTTCTCCCTCACACTCCTGTGCATAACAACATTTGCCAGCGTGGCGTTTTTGATGATGCCGGACGGCGTGCAATTCAAGGTTGTGTAAATGTTGGCCGCATTACACATTTGACATGTGTAATGGCGAAGCAGCGGCGTGGTAATGTAAAGTCTGCGACAACTTGAGGTTGTGATGCATAGCTCTGGCTTTTCTGGTGTGGGTGAAAATAATTGCGCTTGTCATAGCTGAATTGAAATGGAAACAGATTTTACAGATATAGTTTAAAAGCTAATGAGAAAGACAGACACGAAATAAAAGTTGACTGATATTTCAAGTATCTTATTATGAACAATTTCTAATGAGGTATGAAAATATTGCTCAGTGCTATTTCCTTAGCTATTCACACTTCGGAATGTTTGGTGCATGCTGAGAGTCCAATGCAATTTGGATAATGAATTATCTAAAGCCACATAAATCAAATTTCTTCTTCCAATAATCACGTTATTTACATAGTCAGTTAAGAGCTTATAGGTCAAGGATATACAGAGCATTGACATATCAGAGAAGAATGATGAACTTGTCTGCTACTACTGGATTATGATAAGCTTCAGGAGGTGAAGTCGATGTTAGTTTCCTCAACTCGTGTACCTAAAATACTTATAAGGCTAAATAAAGTATAGAGTCATATCACTAGTACTCGCTGCAAGGATCAGCTCAGTATTCAAAAATAATGACGGCTAATAAGTATGTTACGAAATACATCCTCCCACCTCAAATTTGTAGACCTCGTTTACTCAGGGACAATAAGAAAGTTAAATTGGAAATATAATATAGAATCACTCTTGCTAAGAAGTACTTGAGAAGTAAAGCAAAGAGATTACATTTCATATTAATATGCACAGAGATTAAGTGTAGAATACTTTTAAAGATAAATAAATCGCTAGAGCAGTATTGTGTATTCAAGTCAAGTTATTTGAATAGATACGGAGTTAAGTAAAATGAGAGGAATAAGATCATAATGCTCTTTCATCGCATTAGTCTTACGTTCCTACTTTTATATGAACTAGTAAAGAAAATTTTTTTCCAGCATAGGTCGGATATTAGTTTACCAGTACTTTTTGGGTCAAATGTTTAAAGCTTTCATTTGATTTGATCGATTTATAGTGGCCTATTCAAATTTACATTTAGCGAAGACACCTAACACCTGGCCTAAAATGCCAAAGCAGTAGTTAAAATCAATTACTGTTGTTGTTGTATTGGCGAAAAAATATTTCCAAAAAAATTTAGATAATGTTGACAGTCCTTGGCCGGATGAAATTCCGACTTCATTCTGGATATGTATAAATGACTGTCCTAGAAATGAAGGTTTCGCTCGGATCTCTGTCTCTCCAATACCGAGAAAACTCATACGAAATAATTAATAAGAAATAAAAGTAATGTCCACTACTTCCGAGAAGGCGCCCACGTATAGAAGAAGTTGACAGGATAAAAGTACTTCGATTAATTTAAGATTTTCATTAAGAATTTGGTGAACTGGGAGTGCAATTAATTACGTCTGAATTCAAAATTAACAAATTATTAAATCGTACATCTTTGTTTATATTTAGCGAAACGCCTCCCTTGTAAATAAAAGCCGTTATATTGCCTTCAAAAATGGTATGCCCACCTATACTATACGATTGCTGTCGATTATTCACTTAACGAGTTAAGTGTGGATATTTAATTATTGACCACAAATTGCATTTATTTCCACACAAAATCATATATTTAAAAACGTATAAAAATCCTTTGTTGGCAAACCGCTGCGAAATCCGATTAACACATTACTTGAATGTGCGACGAGTTGTGATAATCGTTTGTGGGTTTATATTTACAAAAAACTAAAATTTGCAATAGACTAATAAACTCGTGATTAAAAAATTTTTTGTTTCAAATCTGCGGGGTATACATTTGGAAATATATTATGTAATCGTGCATTATTATATATTGTTGTGAAGTGGCGAATGCAAAACATCTGTTAATAGTTAGGTTTAGTTAAGGCGTACCGAGCAGTTAAAGTGCATTAATTTATCCAAAATTATGCCATCAAGTATTATAAACACTAGAACTTCACATAATTCTGAAATAGTTAACTTTTTTGTTTTTGCATTGCAGCTACGTGTATATCAAAGTTTCGGTCGCCTCAGAGCTCTGGTGTCATTGAAATTCTTCAAGCACCCTAACGCCAACACAAATTTGTGCGTCCGTGGGTGAGTTGTTAAATAGATGCATATGTATGCTTACATTCAAGCAATTATCAGCATACCAAATCCACTCACTTCGACCACTGGCATCCTCACTTCTTCATCATTCATCCACTCTAATCAGTGGCATGCTTTCTAGATGGAATTTCCACACATGCAGCATGCAAGGAATTTGCACCATGCACTTGTAGCACCTGCAAAATTGCAATGTGCTTCAAAGTGAGTTGAATGGCAACCTGTGGCCAGTCGACGGTCTGTCCATTTGGTAATTAATACTCGCTGCATTAGAAATTTTATTGCGATGAAGTTAAAGTGAAGTCACAAAAGCTGCGGAGGAGGCTTCGGACTTAATTATGACTTTATGAGACTTCATTATAGGGAAGAAAATAAAATACAAAGCACAATTTAATTAAGAATACCTATATTATTAATATAAATAAGTAAGGAAGCGCTAAGTTTGAGAAACAGCCGAACATTGTATACTTTCGCAATTCAACATTTATTATTCGAGGAATTTGTGAACCGATTAAAACCAGTCAGAAGGTTGGAAATTGTTATATTGAGTATATGGGGGTTGGGGGAACATATAGACCAATTTTATTAATGTCTGACACCTTATGTTTAAAAGAGTATGTTAACATAGTCTCATATAATGTATTTTATATTCGGCACAAGATCAACCGGAAGGCCGAAAATCACTTCGTTGGATTTTTTTGGGGTAGGGGAAGTTCTGAACCGATTTCATTAATTTTTAGTAGCAGACCACTTTATTATAAGCAAAAGATGCTCACTTAATTTTATTAAGATGTCCTGCAGATTGACCGATATTTTCGCTTTAAAGTTAGCCATGGACCCTGGGGTTCTCATATTCGGTATCTGTGAGCTTGAAAAGGTATAATCCGATTCCCACAATTTTTGGACTTAGACTTTTCATGTATTAGAGGCATTATTTATGCCAAATTTTATTCCGTTATCTTACTTGATGCTTGATTTGTCTATTGTAAAGCGCAATAAACTGGCGTAGTATAAAATGGTGTCATATGGGAAATGGTCATGATTTTAACTGGTGTCACCTCTTGTGATCACGGACGGATCCCAGCATGGAATCTGTCAGCCAACACATTGAGTTTCTCATATGCCATATGATCGATCGAGCAGTTCCTGCTGCTGCAATGAGATTTCACATAAAAGAGGGTGGTCCTACACCTATTGTCTAATTTTTATACCGATTCAAATTATATATCTTAATATAAGTATTTTCATTAGCGTTGCCAACTATCTAGGCAGTGAAAACAGAACGTATTAAAATTAAATGAGGTATGACAATATTGGTAAAATATTTTAGATATTTAATCGATCAGTCTATTCATATAATCGATATAAGCAATGAAAGCATCGGTTGTAATTGACTTCCGATATTATCGGTACTTTCGTTAACTTGCTACATCTATTGCAGTTTTGTATGCGTATGTGTATTTTTATCGAGGCATTGGTTGCCTTTAAATCATATAGACTTTCAAAAATGAGGTTTTGAATTATATTAAAGCTCAGAATGGAAAATTTTCTTTTATCGCTATCAAAAACCAGTGAGCGCTATCGAAACTATCGATATTATATATCAGCGTGTTTTCGGAATAAGTGACTGTCACTGGCATCGATAAGGATAAGCTATTAACAAATGTCGATAAAAGTTACCTCTAATATAGATATTTTATTGGGGTTACTTCGACGATTTGAAGAAAATCTTACTGATAATAATTTTCGGTCACGGCGAATTGCATAAACCTTTCTCTTATAAATATGGTATTTTTATATAAACTGTAAAAAGGGACCACTTTTGGCAACAAAGATATTAAATAGTTACTCAAAATTTATATATTTTGTTAAAAAAATTTCTCTCAGATAAGTAAATATGAGAGATGATGTACGCAATGCCAGACCAAAATTATTGAAAAGAACTCTTTCTTTTAATTGTCTACTTTAACAAAAACATTTCTTAACTACTATATCGGGTCTCTTTTGATACAACTAGGCGTTAGAAGCTCTGTGTGCGGAGTATAACTGATTAGATTAAAGCAACCTGAAGAAAATATTCATTGATTAAGCCTCAATAAAAGCATACAACTCACGCAAATGTGTGATGAAAACAATTCCAGCGCTTAATTACTGTGACCTGTAAAGCTCATGACATCACTCACTACTCAGTATCGTTGATTTCATTGTTGTCGAGCTGTCATAGCCAACGATTGCAGTGCGGTGCTATCAGCGCCAATACAGTTTTGTGAAAAGCCCGCAATCATAGCACAACTGCCAACTGACCAAGGCTTGACATTGGCTTGTTGCGCCTTCGACAAGGCCCACAGCTGACGTTAATGTTCTCCGTTTCCCTGTGATCGATATGTAAGCATGTACATGTGCATGTGTCATTACGCGGAATGCCGGCATCGTCATACGTGGGCTACTGTGTAGGCGCTTGTACGGAAAATCTTTTAATCTGCACCTTAGCTTTCGCTTACAACTTCCAACATGACTCGGTAGGTACTCGGGTATGTGCATGAACGCGTGTGTGTTGTTGTAGGCTTACTTACGGCCAGTTGTTGAGACAGTGAAGCAAACTGCTATTTCACTATTTTGTGTTTACATTTTCCACGTGACTTGCCCCCTTTTTGCCCTCACCGCCACGTCGCTTATTGTGGCAGCTTAGGTAATGGTCTATAATTGATTGAGAGGTTCAATCGCTTGATTGAGAGGTTTACAGTTTCACTGCTGTGGCAAATGAACTTGGCCGTTGTTCGTGGCTGCTCTCTTGTTGCTGAGTGAATTGAATTGCTTCGATTAGCTTTCTTAGTGCCTATACAACTTCAGATTGAGCCAAATCGGGCCCTTGATCGCTGACATGGGTGAAACATAATAAAGCCAACACATGCTTTCATTTCGCCAATTCCGCCCGTAATGGGTTCGGGCGTGTGCTTCTTGTGTGGCATGTGTGTCAGCAGTTAACGCTTGTAGTTTATGTGTGCGTACTGGATTAAAGTTGAAATTGATATTTGGAGGTAGCGAGATTTGACTTTTAGATGGATGTTTATGGCAGTGAAGCCATGATTGCTTGTTATGTGCCTCTAATGTCTGTTATTTGGCTGGACTAAGTACAGTAAAGTGGTATTGATTATTGTTAAGATGATTGCAGTTCAATGGGTGAGTGGGCGTACGTTGGATGAAGAAGTGAAAGAATTGTCACTTTTTTGACATCTCTGGTCTTCTTCGAGGAGCTAAATTCTTTTCCCCGAAAATATGATTTTTCTTTTCTCCTTTTATAATCGTTTTGCGCATTCAGGACATTACATTAGCGTTTACAAGTGCGCTTTGAAAGAATTTTTGGTGCACTGGGTGATAAATCTTAATTGAAATGTGACCAAAAAGTTCTCATAACTCTATATACATATATATATCTATACTTTTTTTATTACTGCATTGTTCAAGAAACATTTCAACAGTGGTTTTATTTACTTGAAATATTTGCTTACTTTTACTTTTTTCCATTTCTTTTAATACATAAACTCTGAAATTTATTAAAGTTGTAAACAGTCAGTTCCACCACGAATACAAAGCTGGCAATCAGGCAGCCGAAAAGCAGCGCAAATGTGGCACCCGAAATGTTTTCTATGTTTAACTTCTCTGGTGGTAGTTTGTTGATGTGTCCTGAAGCCAAGTTCAGCATAATTTCCTGTGTTTGGCGATCCAAGTATTTTGCCACAATCTGAAGGTTGAAATAATTGTACATATTTTTCTGGTTGCATATAGATTTATGAACATTAAATCAGGCTATATAATACATGAATAAGGAAATAATTAATTCCAATTCCTTATAAGGAAGCCTAATCGCGCCTAATTGGTTCCTCTTCAAAGGTCCGCGGGTGCAATGTCAGTTACCCCACGGTACTTAACGTCGAGGCTTTAGCGATATGTTTTTATTATTCTAATTTCAGACATTAATTTGCTACTCCTTACCTGCCTTTCCCAATGTACGAATAGTCCCGTTTCAACGCACGCTCGTATATGTTTGTCAAAGAGCGGCATCAGTGGCCAGCCCCTTATGGAGACAGCACGAGTCCAATCGAAGTATAAATCATCTTTTGATACCTTAAATAATGTTGTAATGATTTATAAAAGCTTTTTTGGAAATAACCAAAAAAAATTTACAATTTTTGTTTCTAAAGCTGGCGCTGTTATGAAATCTTCAAATGTAAAGGACCCACTCATAAGACGTTCGATACCCAATCCATAGTCCGATCTAAAGCTGGCATTGTATAAAAAATCATAGTCGTGTACCTCAAATTTCTCAGACATTATTTGCTCTTTCTCAATATTGGAACTGTCTATAGTTTGTACCCATACAATGGATGGCGCCGCCCAAGCCCAATCGGTTTTTGACCATTTTTCTATAGTATCAACAGCTTCGGTGAACAGTGGTACAGTAAGTATAGATTTCAATTGTCCGCTATAAGTGTTCTCCAAGGTAATAGTGGCACAGAGTATCATCGCAAGAAAGAAACGGGCAGCAAAAGTGTGTAGACTGTACGAATGAAAATGAAAAATAGTAATTTAGAAATGCATCTTGATGCATAAAAAATGAAATTAACTCATGTAATCTATAGCTCATGAAATAAATACATTTCCTCTTTAATTTAAAATGATTTCTCTTAGCAAACTTCCAATGTTTTGTATTTTAAATAACACTGCCTTCAGAGCAATCTTTTGGAGGTTTGAATTAACAGATAATATACGCAATTTTCGACAATGCTTTCAATAAAGCTTTCGATGGTGCAATCCATTGTGCTCTCGGGCGTTATTTCTTGGTAACTAGAGACTATCACCTTGTCGGACCCGATGGTTGTTGTATGAAAACCGCAAACATATCTAATGTCGCTTGTCCAAATGCAGTTATGTGTTGAAAATCCCGATGTTTATTGCCATGCCATTTCTCCAGGATGGAGGCTATAAAACGAATAAAGTACATAACAGCTGCACAAAGTAAAATTGTCAGTATTAAGAAAATCCAAAGAGCGTTACTGAATGGCATTATGTTGGCACGCCAAGCGGGAAATTGTCTGAAAGACAGCATGAAAATGAATAAAAGTTAACTTGGTGCTTTGACAATAATAACTTACGCCGGTGCAGGCCCCAAAATAGCTACAGATGAACGTGCAATGGTGAAAGATGTTTCCGTGATGTTGTTGTACCAGTTGTAAATGCAGCCGATAGCTATTTCGACATTTTGTGTGTACACATCTCCCAACATACCGGTCGCGCTCTCGTTCTCATAAATGTATCCCCAGTTATCAACACCATCTACAGTTTTAGTTTTTACAGTACAGTATTAGTGATAAAAATTATGCTCGGGAAATTATATGAACTTAAACTCCTATATAACTCTATAAAATCGTTCTCCAAATTCGTAAAAATAATCATCAGCTACATATTTCAATATTCAAAAGAATTGTTAGCTAAAGCAGTTATAATTATAAATAGTTGATATTGATTGTCTTTGGTATTCGGGGTTATCTTATCTGAGAATTGCAGAAATGGAGAAATTGATATATCCACTATAACTAAATTGATCACAATTATATCCAACATGTTGAGTGTCGATGAATATAAATAGGTGTTTTATAAAATTGTGATCAATTGTGATCAAAATTGGGAACTGTGACTAATATATAATATGTTTCGAAATCTATCGAGAGAACACCTCTCGATGGTAATATATAGAATAGTTGCTCCAAAGTGGCAGTTTGATAACATTCCCTTTCTTTTTCAGAGTTAACTTCCCCTCATTCGGTAATTACTATAAAATTAATGATAATAATACAATGATATTAATTGATTAGCAAATAGTAAGACCACATAAATACCTATCTATATAAAAGATAATCATCTTGATAAAAATTTAAGTATTTTTTATATGTTTTGAAACTCGTATCTGAATCTACCATAAATAGTATAAACTGCCATAATCTCTTATGAACCCTCCTACTATATATTCACCTCGAAACATAATTTGATTTATATTTTTGAACTTACATGGTTCCAGGCGTAAGTGACAATTGCGCACCTCACAAAAAGATTTCATAAGCTCTGCTTCGGAACCCACATACGATAAGGTGCGGCTGTAATCACTGAAATTCAATGCGTCCACATCGCCCGTACCAGCTGGCTATTAAGTTATACAGTTCTTAGCTTAATAATTAGTGTCTTAAATTAATGTTTATATGCACTGAGACATAAATAAGGGTGCCCTTTAACTGATGAACACTGCATTTATATAGGTTTGTGTTGCATTTACTTTAGTTTCATTTAAAGAAAAAGAATAAAAATTTCAATGGCAAAGCTAGAGAATTTGATATGTATTCTAATAATAGGCAGGGCTTTGAGGTTTCAAATTACGGGCGTTTCAATGAAGACTGAGCTATTTTGGAAAAGCTAATGGTATTTTTCGTATACCGTCATAATACTCATGAACTTGGTTTTCATAATTTATGAAAATTAAAGACAAATAGACCTTTAGTAGACACCCCACACCTCCCCCCCCCAGCAAAAAAAATAATAATTAGGGACACCCTAATGCAAATGAAATGAATGCGCTGGTCAGTCAAGTGGGCGAAGAGTTTAGGCAATAAAGCATTGTTAGTTAGTGTTTAATCAGCCGACGAAGTGAGTAAGTTTTAATGACTAAATTTATTTAGGTTGACCATGAGCGCATAACTTCAAATGAAGTTCTTCGTTTGGATTAGCAATTCAATTAGGGATTACAAGTGATTCAAATCAATCGAATTGTCAACCTGACAGGCACACAATACCGTAGAATTTCAGGAGCAAGAAGAAGAAGAATGAACATTTGCATATATAAAGTACACAAACACACACAAACACCTACACAAGATATGTGTATTTATGTTTTCCGGTTAAGTCAACAATTGTGTGCGAACGAAACTTTGCGACTTGTCATTGCCATGTTGTGCTAAGTGATGTTTTCTTCTTGTTATTGTTGTTCTCAGATCTCACTCTACCTCACGCGTGCTCATACATATATAATCGTAGCAAATAACTTGAGAACACTCATAGCATACGCCCACTTACATGTGTTTACAGTTACATTTCGAACATGCACCCTCGCACTTAATAACCTTTCAGCCCCCGCTGATGATACGCCCCTAAACTAAACTTTCACACCGAATAAGTACTGGTTAAGTTATAAGCTAGAAATAAGTATACCGTTAGCCTTTGAATAACATACCACATAATTAGCCACCACATATGGTATGTATGTAATGGAGCCGACACGGATTGTGCGCCCCCTCAGATTGTTAACTTTATTTGGGTAAAGTTCGACGTTGCTGGCGAAAGTTTCGTTCGGCAAGAACGCGTCCAGCAGCAGCGCATCCACATTGCCGCTGGTGCCGACAAACTTTTGTGTCCACAGTTGGATATTGGTGTCGCGGTGTACGCTTGGAGATGCCAAGGCGAGTGTGGCTGGTGTGATTCGTGTATGTGTTGGCTTAGTGGCGTTGTGCTTGCGACGAGTTGGCTTTGTAGGCGTTGTTGCTGTTGTATTGGGTATTTGGTGAGTATACTTTGTTTTAGATTTTGTTTTGGTAGTCTATACCTAGCGGATTGTCCCATTGTTGTGCTCGGAGTATTTCCGGTGTGACCATGAGGTGGTGTGGATAGACTAGAATAAAATCAAACATAGAAGTATTTAAAAGAATAAATATAACTTTGGTTGTCGTTGAAGAATTGTCATTAGAAAAATAACTCAACAATAGTTTTTGTAAGCATTGGGTCGTATGAGTTACTTCAATTAAGAATTACTTATATTTATTCAAATTGGTATATGCAAGGAAGTACAGACTTACGTTTGAAATTATTCACAGTTCATTTATTTCATTAAATAAATTATAAAGATAGTTATATTGCATCAGATATATCACTCAGGTTTATCTTCATCATCGCTTATGTTCCTTATGCGCCTCGTTGCACTTTTAAATGAAAAAATCTTCACCAAATAATACAATTCATTCGAATTTGACTCAGAAAAGGTGATATTAGAAAAAACGAAATTTATAAATAGAATGCTTTTTTGTGATAAAATATTATAATTATTTGGTTAAATTATTTTTCATAGAACAGATGGAAAAGAGTTTAGATAATACTCTTTTGAAAATAGAGTCTCCTTTGAATGATATGAAAGCTATACAATTCGATTTTTTTAGAGCTTGCAACATGTGATAACGCCAATGCAGTTTACAAATCACAGACCTACATAACTCATCTGTTCTACGTAACTGCAAAATTAAGTTAATTGAGTTAAGTCGTTAAGATTTCAATATTATATTTACTAAAGAGGAATTTTAGTTCCTTAGATATCAGTTTTCCTTTCTCAAAAATTAAAAATGTTTCCTTAAAATTTGAAACTTAACATTTTTGGACTAAAATTAGTATTAGAAACAGACTCCAAATATATAAACTCAATTAATTGAGTTCTGTAAATGACTAAGTTTTTGGGTTTCTAGGTTACAATTGCTATTAACATTATTAGGCTCCTTTAAAAAAAAGTTAGTTTATCTTTCTCTAGAATGAAGAATGAAGTACATTACAGACGTTTCGACCGATTCCCAGAGATCATGTAGCGAATATCAAGGCTAGAAGCAAATCAAGGTGGTTTCCTCATTATCTCAAGATATTGAAGAAAAGCAACACGTTGGATGACATCACCATATGATGGCTGACCACTGCTAGCAACTAATTGTTACGCTTAAACCCATTCTCGAAAGCGGTCAGAAATAGAAAGTTTCTATCTATCTGAAAAACATATACTTTTCACGAAAAAGTATATATATGGGATAAGAGATAGCAAATGAAATATAACTAATATATATATTATATATGCTTTGTGTAATTTCGTACATTCATTGTATTTTTACTCACACTGTAGTATCTCTGTCGATAGTAAATCCTCGGGACGTTCATGTTCGCATAAGAATAGATAAAATTTATCCTTGAGCCGTAGCTCAGCGTTGCGTGTTGCGAAGTAGCGAGCGTGTAGGAAGCGCACTGTGTCCGAAAGAATGGTGATGAAACCCTGTGAATAAGAATATATATGTATATATATATATATATATATATATATATAATACCGAAGTAGAAATATAAATGTAAGAACGAGTACAGGCAGGCTAAGTGAAATGCTCTAAACGATGTGTGAATTCACACGCAAAACTCAGGAAAGCCTGTGCGAACATAAATACGGCTATGAACATGCGCATTTAAGCTGAGACAATCTTACTAAAGGCATATTTGCCGACTGAAGGCTGCCATCGAGAAACTGTTATTTCCGTTGTTTGCAAAGGCAAAAGCGTAAGGTTTTACCCACCTCGGTTACAATGTCAACGGCGCGCAGCATACACAGCTCCAATTCATCGTCGGAGGACAAATTGTCTACGCTGTTGTTGTGACTGTCGCTAGTTGCGGAGCTGCCGCGATTGTTGCTTCTGCTGCCTCTTTCGTCCAGTTGACTGACATCAATCCATTGCAGTCCAATTACGCGTCCCTGCTGGGACAGATTGCGGAATGCTAGCTGCACCGCCTCCAGGTAATCTTGCTGCAAGGCGCTGTCTGCGTCAACGTGCCCATCGTGGACAATCAGCACTGAGGAGAATTGTGCGAAATATCTTTGTACTGTAAGAGAAAGCAATGCGCTCAGTGGTGGTAGCAGTTTGTGACACGGATAGTGATGACTGTGAAATTCAAGTGGTGGCATGTAAATTGGGTGATAACGGTGGCGCAGTTGTTTCCAGTAGCCGTTTGTCGGAGGTATGCTGTTAACTTACTTAAGAGTTGCAACAAAGTCATGACGTGCGTTTGCGTTCGCGTTGTCCGCATTTCGTCCTGATGTTGTAGCCTTTTTGGGTTTTATAGTCACTTCTTCTGCCGTTCGCTTCTTGCTGTCGTAACGGTTTGTTTATGCATCTGCTGGAAGTTGATTTAAAGGTTGCACTGCTTTTATACCAAGCCTGGGGCAAATATGAATGTATTAAATGCTACCTTCGTATGAATTGTGAGCGAATGGAGGATCCGCGTAGGAAATGGTCATTTAATTGGTCTAAAGAGGGACAATTTTCCAGGAAATTTGTTGATATATGAGCTATTTTCGCAAATTGAAAAATAATTGCTAGTTAAACAGTAAGTCGGTGTATATTTCTGCTGTTGAAGTAGTTGTGAACAGTCGTAAATTGATTTCGGTTGGTATTAATTTTTAATGAGAATACAAACCGGGCAAATTGAATTGTTCGCTTATTACTATCAAGTCAGTCAGTATTTGCTTTGCATGAACTGTTTGCTATTTGAACATTATCGGTGGTTGACATTGTCTCTCTATTAACTAAATATTTTACCAGTAGAACTGTCGATAATGTTCCATATCAGCATATCTCTCTATGTAAGGAATATGGCTGAGAAATTATCTGAGAAACCTGTAGAATACCTAGAAAGATTATAATACTAATTAATGTAATATAATTAAATTTCAATACATTTTTAAAGAGATCGCAGGATCAAATTGTGTCGGACTAATAGTCATCGCATACAGGCAATGAGAAATTTTGGATTAGAGCTCTTGAGTTAGGGTTTTTGAATTCAATCTGGAGTCCAGTGCTCGTATCCGCGCATTTTAAGAGCTCACTAAATTCTGAAATTTTTAGCGTCTATGATAATAAAGAGTGACTGCTAGTAGACCTATGCCACAGTTATATTCAAGATAATTCAGGACGAAAACGTGAGTGGCTTGATATATGTATGTACATTAATCGATATATACTCAGATATTTTTAGAATAAAATATATTTCGAAAATAATATCTCTGAAATTAGAGTCTAACGTAACTGGTTCAAAATCTCCTAAGTACGAAATCAGAGACGTTAGTTATTGTTCAAAAGGATGAAAGCCAATGAGGCTATTTGTTAATTTCTGTAACCTAGAAGGAGATAGTGCTCAATATTTACTAGGGTGTTATCCTACCTCCGTATGGACTTCTTTACCAAACAATATTTCTTACTTTATTGACATTAAGTCAGTCAATAAAATAACCAAATTTAAAGAAAAAAATAATAATAAAAGAACATTTTTCCAAAAAGTTCATAAAGTCCACTATAAAACAAGTAGTGACAAAACAACAACAGCCACTATTTTCCATTTAAGTAAATTATGATTTTTGAGAGATATGTATAAATCTATTTGAATTCTAATTCTAATTGAATTATTGTGCCATAATATTCAAACTGACAGACAGAAATTCCCCAAGATAATCAGCCAGCAAATGTAGAACCCATTCTATGAACTCAAAGCAGCATTTACTTACCAACAAGGTAATTTGTTTATAAGAATGTGCCCGAAAGTTAACGCGTGCATCCCTCGGGAATTCAAGCTCGTACCTTTAGCTGAGCATGCCCAACACGCTCCACAAGGTAAGCGGACGTCAAAATTTTGCTTTATTTTATTTAAAATGCTAAACTTTTGTCATCGCAGATATTAAATAAAGTGCCGGCTGAGTTCCAAGTGACAGTTGACAGATAGCTGGGAGAGTTGGAGAGAGGGCAAAGTGTCAACTCGATTAAACTCAAACACACACACATTTACTTGTGGTGGGCTGACCTATTTAACCTTTATGCTTTCTAAACAAATTAAATAAACATTAAAACTGTTAATTGGTTAGTCAAAGTGGTGGAAGGTAATCACATTGTCGTGTGGCGGCATTCGTTGCAGCTTTCTATGAAAGTTTTCAAAAGTTGAGAGAAGCATTAAGGCACTTAGTCCTTTGGTTATAAATAAGTGGGTGTAGTAAATAATATTTCAAGAAAATTATGAGAGAAAATTTGGAAATGAGGATAGCTGTAATATTTATCGTTTTGGTATGGTAATATCTATGCTTTCAGATATTGAATTGTATATTTCATTTTAGAATATTTGAATTTCTTCATAATAAGAACCAATAAAAAGACGAAATAATTAGATTTAATATTACGCTGCGAAGGCTTTTTGAATATATAAGCGAATCTATTATTTTCAACTTTTATCAGTAAGATATATGATAATTGCTGTCAGCGAAAGAAGCATTGTTCTTCTCTGCGAATACAATATAATTTCGATACCTTAATACTTTATTAAATGGCATAACTACTTTCTATTCTAGCTTTATTTGATTATACCAATCTATTTTATTTATACCAGTTTTTTGTTCGATTCGCTACTCTCCAAGTAGATATCCTAATGAAAGAGTTTTAGGGCAAATTCATAAGGGATCAGACCGCGCAATATTTGTTGCTGTAGTTCTTGCCAAATTATGAGCGACTTATCTAAAGGAGATGTTTACAGCCATTGGAAATAGGGATCCAAAACAAACAAAAAAAAACCTTTAGAAACTGTTTATCAAATATACATCGCTAATAGAAAATGAAAAATTATTTAGCGAAATAAATTAATTATTATGAAATTATTTATTTTATTTTATTACTTATTTTTATTTTCATTTTAATATTTATTTAATTTATTTGAGTTTGTTTATTTGTTTAATTATTTTTTTATTTCTTATTCCTTATTTTTTATTTTATTTATTTTTAAAATAAATTATTTTGATAACTTTATAATTTTTGATTTTCAATTTGAATCTCACGCTTGAAACCTTTTAATAAAATCAATGTAAAATCAAAAGAAAGCCACCCATAAATTTAAAATTAACCTTTGTAAGGGCCATTTTATCACGACTATATTGGTACTTTCCTTCGAAACTAGTGAGATGGTTAATTAAGGTTATGACGTTGGCTAAATTCCAATAAAGCGACTTCTCGGAAAAAGTGGTCTGATATTTGAAGCGCTGTAAATTTCAATAAAATTTCAATTGTAAATATAAGAACAAGGAAGCAAATTAAAAACATGAAATTTTGTTAATTTTAAATTACATTCCTTTTTAAATAATTTGTTTAAAATTACAACCTCAAGCAATTGTAAATTAATTTCATTTTTACTCATAGGTTGTCCTTAGCTATTTTAAAGTACAATTGCCCACCATTATAACGGACAATAACAAAAGATTCGCTAGACTATAAAAATGCGTGGCTTCAAATTGAATAAACATAGAATAATGAAATATCAAAATCCATTAACACAATGATTGACGCTGAGCGCTCGCCACGAGGGTGTAATTAACGCATAATGAGTGCTGAAATAAGCTATAAAAGAGATAATGAAAAAAGTGTAACTGTTAAAGAATATTCAATATTTAGTTGGATCGATGAACTGCCACAACAAAAAGCTTAATAACTGCAAGAAACATGTAAGCTGACAGTTTTGCGAAATCTAAGCTGAATGCGGAGTGAGGGGGGAAAAGACAACAAAATTTGGCAACGGATATACAGAAAAATTGTCAATGACTCTGACCACAACACCGCCGAATTTCTATAAACCTACTCAGGTACTCCGTGGCAGAGGAGAATATCGTATTTGTGGAGTGTTTGAACTTCGTCAGTGCTATCAATTGCAGAAGTGCCTAGCAGATGCTCGCAGCGGATTGGCGCTGCTTGCGTCTACGGCGAAATCAGCAGAAATGAATAATAATTTATTTTCATGTTATTTACTAATCGTGTTGTCTAATGGCATTTGGTACTTGTGCGCAGAGAAGGCGCTGAGATTTTATTTCCAGTTGAGTTTGAGTGAGGTGTGAGAGTCGTTGAAGACGAGATATCTATTTATGTGTGTGTGTAATAAAGTACTTGAAAAGGCAATGAAATATTCATACCACTTTGCGGATATCCACACATGCATTCATTGATCATACTTATGTCCATTGGGGTTTCACTGCCTAAGTACGTAACGATATCAAAATTTTGCTAATATGAGTATTTTATGTGTAATGTTTAGCAAATTAGATAAGAGTGAGCCACGATAGGCATTCTTTTTCTCTCAGTATGTGCTATACTAAAAATTACTCTGTGAGTTGTTGGATGTTTAGATCAAAACCTTTTCCTTAGTTTTGCATGTTCTTTAAATTTTGTATAATCTTTAAAATTCTTATAAAAATTTTTATAAAATACACGTATGTGGAAATCAATATAAGGACTGACAAAGTCTGATCAATAAAAGATCTGATAAAGTCTGCCTATTTAGCTTGGCAAAAAGGGATTGTCGAAAGGAAAATAATCGACTACTTAAAGGTTGAAGATTAAAAAGTCAATTAAATTAATGCATTACAAAGTAGGTAGACTGGGACCATTCGCTTCGAGGTGACATTCAGAGAACTAAACATATTTTGTCGCTGCAAATGCAAACTTGACAATCACTGAAACCGAATTATTGGGCCCAAAAGTGCGAAGAAACCTCTATTTGTTAAAACCTATTTTTATATATAAATACTTTTTAAGAATCCAATATTTTTGCATGAAATCTATAAAATTCATTCATGCCATCAAGCGCAGCTGCATATTGCCGCTGCACGTACGCGTAAATTTTATTGCATTATTTCCATATTTCAGATATTCTTCAATTGCAGTTATAGTCAAGAAAATGCTATAAATTTCGAAAAATTTTTGGCATTTAATCGAAAGAATTGAGGAGAATTTGGTTTAACCTTTGCAGCTGTTGCTTGGACGCGCTGCAATGAATATCCGAAAATGAGTGTGAAATATTAGTTTGCAATGATTAATGTAAATGCAGTATCGAAAATAACCACTTTTCGCAATTTAGTGTGGTTTGATTTGTGAATATTCATTGTACTCCCTAAGGTACCACATGTGGTATACGTAGCACTTTTTCAATATATGTTACTCATACGACATGGTAGTTAGTCGCATGAGTTATTTACATTTAGAGTGGTACTAGATTCGAAGATTAATAGTTCGTAGAAAGATATATTATATGATATAGGGGAGAAAGGTGTATTAGAGACAAAATTTACTTCAAATTGAGATCAGTTATATTAAATATTTTGAAAAATCTGAATTTAAAGTTTCCAAAAAGAGGTAAAGACTAACGGCAGTACTTTAACTTAAGTCATAGTTAGTTAAAGCACACTTATAGCAAAAAACAATTATAATTCTTAAATCATAATATGAAAGCATAGCTGAAGGTAATATCATGCCCTACAAGCTAGACATTTTAGATATATGAATATGAATTACGTTATTAGAAAGCATCAATTAGGTCCAAGGTAAACATAAATGCTCTCAGTAAACATATTATAAATATGAGCTTTATTAAATACAATCTAAAATAAGTAAAGACAACTCTTTGCTGGACCATCTTTCAATTGACTTTATTTAAATATACCAAGGCAGCAAAAAATATTTTAATCGAGTTTAGCTTTTGAATGTTGAAATTTGAACAGTATTCAGTAATCTCAGCCTAACTTAAGTTAACCAGATGCCAGATAACCAGCCTAACCTAATTTTGTAATATTTCTTAACTAATCAGTCTAGTCTAAAGTAGTCGTAGGGAAATGCTTGGCATATTATTCTTAGTGAAACTCTTGAATGAATTAGTTTGTAGCTTTTTTCTCTTGTCTGTGGTTAAATTTACTATCCCAGTTCGCTTATCCAGGTAGTTTAGATCCCTACTGTTTAAAGCATGCAGATCAAATTTTAAACTAAACGAACCCTTCCGTCGCATATTTTATGATTTTAATACTCATTGCAGCTAGTTTGATTTATCAGACTAATTTTTCACCAATAAAAAAAACTGTATTATTTTCACTTAATAAATAAGATCATACTAAATTTATTATAACTCATTCTTAAACCTAAGCTGTTGAAATTTTTGTTTCTGTAGCTGAGCATTTTTAGATCGGGACGTCTCTAAAACTTTCTTGCCTTTCATGACTCGGCTGATTCCGCACGTATGCGGATTGTGTACCTCGCGTCGGTTGGGCGAGAGGAGGGTAATCATTCGGTTTATTATAATGCATTTACGTAATTTCATAGTCACCTAACCTAATTTTACTTCGAGGGCGGATTAAATTTTTATATGGTGCACATGTATTTAACTCGGTAGTTTTATTCAGAATTGGAATGCATAAGTCCGCTTGCATGTTTGTATATTGAAATTTATGTATACATTTCGCTTCAAGTTGTCTGTGGAAACGCATATTTTTAGCTGATTCGTGAAGCGCATCTCAAAGAGAAACAAGACAAGTACATTTGAATAAGGCTCACACCAAACGACCTCGACGCCTGCTTCTAGACTGCTTAGCGACTGCAAATTGTTGGTTTGTTGCGCCGTTTTTAATTTACACCACTCACGAGGTGACTGCAGTCTAGCGCAGGACCAGGGGCAGGGGTAGGGGCAGGGGCAGAAGTAGTCAACCTGCTCAAGAGCCATGTAAGAATTGCAAATTAAGCGCCGACTGCAGTCAGCCACCAACCAAGTCAAATTGACATGGTGCGCTCGGTGTCGGCAAAACGGTTATGCGCTGAAATAACAAACCAACCTTGCCACCACAGCGCGCTTCACCGTCGCACCGCTTGTGCGCACTCAAAAATGTTCCATTAGCATAATAATTTGACTTTGCGGGCAAGCGGTGGTGTGGCGGCAGAGCCGACGCCAACCTTTGCGGAATGCGCCAGCAATGATAAATAGCAGAATGCCAAGAACAAAACAAACAGCAGCGGAAAGAATACGAGAAATAAGAATAATGCGAATGCGGCGAGCGTTAAATGCAACAACAGGTGCATTTTGTCTCAATGCGCGACGGAGGCACCACGCGGCTTTGAATTTAGTAGTCTGTGTGTGCGTGTGAGGGCACATCCGGCTGAGCATTTAATTGGGCGAAGCAGTATTTGCGTCGCTTTATTCATGTTCTGGGTGTTGTTTGTTGTTGGCATCGGTTGCGCAACACAACGGCGGGGGACCAATTAAATGCAGCGCACTTACGTCTATACTTATAAGCATGCATGTGTGTACTTAAGTGCCGGATGGCGAGTCTGTGCGCGTATAAGTGCCGGAATAACTGCGAATGCATATGGCGGCGTGTGTCTGCGTATGTGTGGCTCTTGCTTGCGGTTACAGCGGCACTCAAGTGCATTTGGGAAATTGTTTTGCATTTAGTTGCATTCATTTGTTGTTGGTTAGTTAGTGGCGGAGGGGAGGGCAAATGGGCAAAAAATTACTTAGGAAAATGTTTGTTTAATGTGCGGTAAATTTGCCGCACACAACAACAACAACAACAAAAAGCATAAGTTAGCGCATTTATGCATTAAACAAGTAAATAAACACACACTCACATACATTCAGTCGAATACATACATAAATTACGATGTTTACTTACAGTGCATTTGTTGTTGTTGATGTGGTTGTTGTTGTGTGGCAGCACATGCATATTTAAAGGCGCCCACACGCACACACAGAAGGTGCGACTAGTATGAATCACAAATTAATGTCTCGTTTCAAATTTTTAGTGCCGCCAGCAAATGTTCGCCCTGTTGAGCGTGTGTTTGAGTTTGGAGTTCGTTCAAGATCCGCTTTTGATTGCGAACTCATGATTTATGTATGAATGCTTTCGTGTTCGCTCTGAAAGTTGGATAATATTTTTTGCTTCGGCTTAAGTTTCAAATGCATTAGTGGTGGAATACAAATGTTAGAGTGTTGCTATCAAAGATTGTGCTTCTTCTTGTTTCTAAATGTGAAATACAAGTTTCGAAATGAAAATTATGTTTTTCATTATTTTTGTATTTTAATTTCTTAAAAGCAAATGGGGGAGTATTCCTTTCCATTCTTACATTTTCTAAATGTCGCGCTTAGTTATTGATAGCAAATAATAACAATTTTTATATCGATATATACATAGGTAACAATTTAATATCTAAAAATTAAACATTTTTAACAGAGCTAAACAAAATGAAAAATGTGTCTAGTGAAAAGAAGGGTTTTCGAAATTTTAGAAACAAAATTTAATTACTAATGAAAAACATTACTAATGAAATTTTGTAATTTTTTGTGTTGAAAAAATGAAATAACTTTTAATAGTGTATAAAACTACAAATATGTTAGGAGAGGGTATTATATTATATTTATTATCAGAGTATAACACTTCACTTCACAACGTAGAAACATTTCTTTGTATTACAAAAAGTATGATAATTATGTAAGGAATTAATATAGTACCCCATTTGATTTAAGCACCTTTTATCGAGCAAAAATATCGACATCACTTTTTTTTTTTTAATGTTCTACATGGAAGTGATCTGAAGTAGAGTTAGAGTGGATACGATGATATCGGTATAAATAAATCAGTTTCTGTGTCACTTATGGATTGAATTTTTTATTGGTTTTCTCCTTCTAAACACGAAACTAATATAAAATACTCTTCTAATCTCTTTCGTATTACTTGGTGTGTTGCTAGATAAAACTGCAAATTATTTTTTTAATAACTAACCTTGCGTGTTAAATTACAACCCACTGTAATTATCAAATCTTTCAAATATTTTACTAATAAAGTAATAATTTCTTAATAATCTTTCTTAAATAATAATCTTTTCTTAAAGTAATAATTTAAGTAATAATTTCTTAGGTGAGAAAGGGTTATCTGGGGTCATAAGCGAAGGTTTGGAAAATGATTTCGTGTTGTTCCCGAAAATTCGTAATAACGTGTGCATTTTAGAGATGTAGAATAGGAGATTCCATCCAGAGCAAGGAGCAAACCAACAAAAAATAGGAGAAATATAGGAAGAAGAAGAAGTGGTTCGTTTCTTTGAAAGTGAACCCGGCCTTAGGCGAGTGATTAATGCCGATAAGGAAATTACAAGGGCGCGTCTGCATAAGATGCTTTTGACCCTTACTTTGAGTGAACTTCGGCAAATTGTAATAAATTAATTATTGAATATTGAAATTTATTTCTAAAACTCACATTCTGGGCACTTGGCATACCTCAGGAATAAGGCATGAAGCACCATCAGTTTATTGAGACGAATCAGCTATAACTGGAAAAAATGGTGCACAATTGTACCGACAGTCGGTGGCCAAATGCTCGAAATGCCATTCAAACTAGACATTTTAAACTGGTGAACTAGCAAAGCTAGATGTTAGGCGATTTTATTAATTTGTTTATGCTTTATTTGAAATTAAATGTTTAGGCTGCAAGGTTACACTGTGAGGTGAACGGACTTGGAGGCTTAGAATAGTTAGTATTTTATTTTCATAATATAACCCTCTATAGAAAAAAGCTCACATTAATTAAAATATCTTCCATCTCATACATGATTTTAGTCTCATTGAATGAAATGTCAAACATAGTTTGGTATATATCAACTTTTGAATAAAGAAGTCGGCAAAAAACTAAACTCGAGCCTGTAATCATAGTCAAATTTCGCATATATATGACAAATCTTTATAAATCCGCTCTACTTTACAAAAAAATAGGACTTGTGCACACATTTCCCTTAACATATGATAAATAAGTGTATTAATCTATCGATTTAGTCCTTAAGGAACATTCTGTACAGATCATTCAATTAAAATATACCGCAAGTCTTACATGAAATTTTTTTTAATGCAACTTAATACTGACATATATTTTATTTTAACTTCTTCTCCTCACGATTGTTAGTTATTTCTCTGCGGCAATATTCTGTTTTGCAAAACTTGTGTAAGTGAACTGACTTCAATTTCGTCGACGGCTAAAGCTCGCACAGGAAGCATCAATTATTCATTATGATTCAATATCACTACATCGTTATCTGTTGGGATCAGTGACACTCCGCCAGTGACTATCATCAAAATATCGTCAGCGCATGTGACGTTGATGTTATATAAGCGCATACATGGTTTACCAACTAGGAGCTTGCCTATTTTCCACTATCTGCATTTATCCACTGACATTCGATTTTTTGCATTTTTCCAGCTGTACCACTCTAATTTTTTTGCTGACATGCCAACAAGACGTAAAGATCCCACAGACAACGGGAAAGTCTGCACGTAGAAATGCCATTTGTATAATTGAAGAATTACGAACTGCATGCGTATGTGTGAGAAGTGTCATAGGGATAAATGTGAATAAGCCGAAATTTCAGAGTAAAGTCGTACTGTAAACACTGCAGCTTGCCATTCCATGGCTGTTAAAAAAATATAATTCATTTTTACTCTTACTTCTTTTTAATATTTTTTTGTTGACTCTATCGAAATTTGAAAATGAAAAACGAGCCGCAGTCAAAGTCAAAGCCAAAGCCATGACCGTAACCCGCCATAGCTGCTGGTGTCAGTGACTCAGTGTCGGTGGCAGCCAGCCTTGCGTTTAGTGCCACACAGCCTGATGCCAAGTAGAAAGTCGAATTGGGATAACCCAATGTCAATTCGATTGAATGCCGAACTCCGAACTAAAGCAAAGCAGAAATTCTCTTATTTATACTTACACACATATCAACCATCATATCCACACATACATACAGTTATGTGTGTAGAAATGGTTGATGAAGCAGATTACGGAAGCGATGAACTTCGTCAGTGTACAGTGGGGTAAACGGAACTATATTTCTTTTGTAAACTAAGTTAAATTTTTGAATTGATTGTTTTTAGTTCGACTATGTTTTTGTTCCAGAAAAACTCCCAAATGAAAGAAAATTTTATCTATCTCTTTTTTGAAAAAATACATTATTGTTTTCCTATATTCAGTAATTTGCATCAAACGTTCTTCAAACATGTTTTTTTTTTCAAACATGAAATAATCAATATTTTCCTCTCAAATTATACAAAAATCATATTTATAATCATAAGTAATTTTGAAATGGAAATTTGCAGCCTAACAGTGTATAATAAATTAATTTTTTGACCGAATATTCCCCTTCCTCGACCACTGTCAGCCATTCGATCGTTTAGTTTATTTGCTCTGGCTTTCTCTATTTGCCTATGGTAATCTTTGGCAAACAGCAACATCAGCGGCTACAATAACAAAAGGAAGAAGCTTAAAAGACTTGCTGGAAGGTGCTGAAAATGCGATATTCGTTAGTAGCAACCATTGCCATAGGCTTGGGCAACTTTTACCAAAGGCTAAAAAGCCAAAGGAATTGGAATAAAACGAATATAGTTTCCAATATCGTACGCTAATGTAAGCAAAAAGCTAAGGAAGAGAATGAATTCCAGCAAAAAACAAAATGAAAGAAGCGAGAATATGTGTCAATATGCTTAGTTATATATATGTGTTTGTAGATACTTAGTTGGAAGTCGTGGCTAGATTCTGTTTGTATTCAGAATTCTGACGCCACAATATCAGACACATAATGTGGAAACAATGCAACTCACACACTTGCAACTCTTTACCACCGAACTCTTATAAGACTTCGGAGACATATTTGACACTAGTCTTTATTTTCTTTTTCATCTTCTTATTCGCTTCCTCCACTGTCGAATATAAATCACTTGTGTCTTTTGCCTCTTTCGGTGATAAATGATTATTCACACAGCCAGGTCGGTGTTGGCACTTTGATTGCCGCAGTGACATTTTAACGAAAGCTCAAACGCAATGCTTCAAATGGACGGACGTAGTTTTGCGTTCCCGGTTAATTGCTTTCGGTTATGACTAAAGTCTTAGAAATTGATCTTAAAAAACATAAAGAGGAGGTGCGTGCAGTGAACGATGTGCTTTACGTGGGTACCTGCCGTTGTACGGCCTAACTCCACGGTGCTCAAAGACACAACGGATCAATACAATGCGTCGATCAGCGCCCCGTTAGTAATAGCTTTTGCTAAAACCAACGGTACCGATCGGCATTGTGGAATGGCACAATAACCACCTTTGTGGGGTTCAAGGCCTACCTAAAACCTCTGCCGTACTTTGGGTCCAGCACCCGGTTGCAATGCAACTCCACACTGAACTGTACCGCCCCAGACAGTTCTACCCGCATTCAGGTATTAAACCACAGCCACCACGACACTCCCCGAAGGGCCTACCGCAATGAGCAGGATGGAGCGCCTTCCAAACTCCATCAGGCTCCTGTTCCCCGTGGCACCAGATTATAGTCTCCGGTCAGTCCTTGTAGCCTAAAGGCTACTTCCAGTTGAGGTACCTATCCGACTGGTGGCATTTGTAGCTTGAACTAAAATGCCTCTTTAAGTGTGTGCATAATACATTTAAAATGTTATAAACCTAGTTCAAGCTACGTAATATAGCACTGTTTCTGACATGGCTAAGCCTATTTTTAGAGCAAAGTCTATTTCAAATGCGGAGCATTTTTTGGATTTTAGTCGCCTCTTACGACAGGCATGCCTTATCGCGGGTTATTCTTATCCCCCGACCCGCAGGGGGAGGAGGTGCGTGCAGTGTGTATGCAAATATATTGGCGATTGGAGCCGCATATGTATGTGATTGCTGATGTGTTGACTAAAGGGTATATATATTCAATACGCCATTTGGATATCGATATTAAGGATATTAGGGAACAACGAAATATATATGAATATTTGTATTGAATTAAATAATGCGGTTTATTTAGGAATCTACTCGTAACATATATAATATTAAATAATGTTTGGTATTTTTATTTATTTTGTATAGCAAAATAAAGGCTTTTTAATAGAGAAATGCGTAAGACAATTCCCTTACAAATTGAGCTTACATGATCGCAGATCCTGGGATGTATGAACACTGATTTTTGGTTATAAGGAAAATATTTAATGGTTCTAGAAAAAAAGGGAACGTAAATTGGTATATACTTCATTGAGGGAAGCTAGGGCGCTTTATGTCTAATTTTTCTAAGATATCTATACTCTGACAAATTCACCCATTTTCAAAACTACACCTAGTTCAAGAAGATCTCTCCACACGCTTTTATTAAGATATCTTATGTATTCACCGATAGACCTAGTATGTAATCCATGCTTATATAGCATAACTTAACCATTTATTATGCAGCTTAATTGCATTACAATACTATATATAATTGGCTATAATACTAGTACTGTTATAATTCCTAGTACTAGTACTAAATATAATTTAAATTAACTGGCAACTATACCAAACATATAAATGTACATAGGACGGCATTTACTAACACTATTAATTCAGCTGGATTTCAATTACTTGCTTTATTTGATGCTGAGAATGATAAATACTGAGTTCAAGCAGAGTTGGCGTTAGAAAGATACGATTTCATAGTAAAAAAAAACTATTCAGATATTTTTGTGATTGCTTTTGAGAAAATACACCATATTTTACAGTCTTTCTTCGATAAAGGTGCACCACGCTCTGTAATAGAAATCGGCGGTCTGATCGCCATGTAACCACTGTTCAGTGTACTTAGTACTGAACCATTTATTTAAGACTGGATACAAAAAGAAACTCGATGTATGGGTGGCACACCATTAAAGCAAAAAAACCTAATTGATTGAATTTTCATTTGCGAATCATTGCTGAATCGTAACAAATTAGTTCCATTTCTGAAGCGGATGGTAACTGGTGGTAAAAAAATGCGCCACTTTCGAAAACAAAGAGCGAAAACGATGATGGTCGAATAGTGGTGACCTGGTTTAAACGGTGATCAAGCTAGGATTGACGGCCAGGAAGGTTTTTCTTTGTATTTGGTGGGATTGATAAAGAATTTTCTACCATGAGCTCAATTATCTACCATGAGGCCACACTCTTAATTCTAACCTATACTGCCAACAATTGGACCATCTGAAAGAAGCAATCGTCCAGAAGCAGACAGCTTTGACCAATAGAAGAGAAATTATGTTCCATCAGGACAAAGCCAGGCCACACACATCTGTAGTGACTCGCAAGAAGCTCCGGGAGCTTGGTTCTATGCATCCACTTTTTAGTCCGGACCTGCCACCAAGTGATTACTGCCTGTTCCGGTCTATGGCAAATGAAAATCGACTGGCCTAGTTTTGTGTCAATAGGGACGTGCGTTTCTATGAGAGTGCCTTTATGAAATACCTCTAAAATGGCAATAGGTTATCGAACGAACTGGTGCGTATTTGACCTAAATCAGATCATTCTAATCTATGCTAAATAAAACGTTCAATATAAAGCAAAAATAGAGGATTCCTTTTTACTGGACCAATATATCGAATTCGCATCAAATCTTCATTTTCTCTAAATAAAAATTACTACAGCAAACAAAGTACACTTATTTATTTAAGTGTTAAAACATATTACAAATTCGTGTCAATCTAATATTCAACTTATTTATTCCATTCAGACTGCCAAAAGTAAATGCTGAAATTCATAGCTTTGGCATGCCGCGCCGGTGGTAGACCGACAGTGATATGCAAATACACTTGTAAATGGGAAGAACTCTTTTAACGTTCTGGTTGAGTGTGTATGTGAAAACCCCTCGCAAAAACTCAAGCCAACTAGGGGCTTATGGTCAGGAAAATATGAGTGGTCGGAAGTATCAGCGTGCAGCAGTGCCAACATTCACGCCTACAAATATGAAATATGCATACTCGAATATTCAAATCACGACTAAAGTATTCCATTTGAAATTCTGAAAGTCATTAAATAATTTTCCACGTTTTGTTTTTTTTGTGTACCAACCTTTTGACAGTCGCGTTTAGTACAACGAGCGTGGCGGCTAACAATAACAGGTAAGGCATTGCGTAAATAAAGCAGTCAAGAGATATGAATGGGGAGTGAAAAGAGAGGAGGCAAGAGCCAAAAGTCGGCTGTCGCAGTTTCAACACTCGTCGCGGTAGACACATAGATATGTGAGTACATATATTTGTTTACACACACATACATACATACATTCAGTTGTATACAAGGCTGATACATTAATCTCTTCGCACAAAAATTTACACAAAGTCTTACAGATGACGAACGACTTTCTTGCAATGAAATGCCTTGCAAGGCCTTGTTATCCTGGCGTAGAATCTGTGTGTGAGTGCATGTGTATGTAGTGATTTGTCTGTCGTGCAAATAATGAATAAGCAAGCAAGTCAAGTACTCCTAACCGATTCGCCTTTATAAACGAGCAGACACAATAAATAAATATATTAATTTCATAAGCAAATACACAAGTCACCAACGCATGTATCTAAGCAATTTGAGGTCGCCACGTTCGTTGTATGTCCACAAATTCTGAATTATGAACTCAAATCTCCTAATAAATAAATTGAATTAGGTAGGTATTGTGCTGATGAGTGTTAAAAAAGTGAAAATATTTAGCAGGATTTTGAAGGTGAAAATAATTAATGTGCTTAATTTTTATTTAACAGTTGAAGAGGTGGAATGTGCCAACGAGAGCAAGCTTTTATGTATGAGGGAATTACTTATTTATTATACCTGATGGCAAATTTCTTTTGGTTTTGTATATGTCTCTTTCACTTAATTTTTATTAGACATAAGTTGATTCAAAATTAACACGGGGGCTTACAAAATTGACAACTATACATTCCCTACTTACATAGAAGCATCCAATAAATCCAATAAACATACACATACACCGACGTCGTATGTAGCTGTAGAGTAGCACTTGAAACATGATTTAGCAGCAGCCAAGTCGATTGTTTTAGGAAATTTTCATTCAGGCCGTCATGGTCTGCAGAAATATATGAAGGCGTGTATTTGGTAAAAAAAAAACTTGACTGCAGCCAAATAATCCAACTGCAACCAAGTAGCAGAAACAAGCAAAGGCAGCAAGTTTTCAACTTTCAACACTCGGTTGCGGGAAAAATAAGGGAAGGAATCATCATCAAGTTAGCGTCAATTTGACTACACTTTATGCCGAGTTGCCATTATCCACTGGCGATTCACACAAGGCTGATGCCAGGCACTTAGCATTTAAACGTGCTTGTTGTTGTTGCTGCACTATTTGAGTAGTGATGGCAATTAGAGTTTACCCCTGGCATTAGGTTTACTTTTCATGTTTGCTTGGGTTTTCAGCTCCCGCGGGGGATCATTACTTCTATTTGCGGCTGCTGGTTGGCCATAGAGGGTTAATTTGTGCTTATAAAGCCCAATATTACACTATATCCGTCAATATTATAGCTTCTACGTAAGAGTATTTGAATGAATGTGAAAATATAATAAAAAATATTATTTATTTGCACAAATTCTAAATAGATTTTTATATGCTCCCTATGCCAACATTTCAATAGGCAACTCGATATTTTCAGATTTCTCAAATCCGCCTTATTCTTTAAAAAGTAAGCTTAAAATACCACTCTCCAATTTAACAGAAGCGGCAACAAAGTGGAAAGACAAAATATATGTGTTAAAATCCTTTATAAATTGTTCTTCTTATATACTTTTGCCACCTGAACATCAAACTAAATCTGAGTGCAATGCTCTCGAGAATACTGTCGTAAGTCGCTTCAAATATTTCACTCAATTTAAGTATTTTTTTTATACTGTCGCAACATGTTGCAAACGGTAAAACAATTTACTTCCAAAAGTAAAGGTCGAGTTAGATATAGAAAAGTTGAATTCCGTATGTTTGTCTGTCCATCCGTCCATTTATTCGTAGAACGGAAAATTTGGCCACGAATATAGATATTATATGGAATATCGAAATATAGAAGAATACAGAAAATATGGAAAAGATAGATATATAGAAATTGACCTATTTAAAAGGTATTTAGTTCGCGACATTTTCATTACCTTTTGACCTTGTTTGAAAATGACCAGACTATCACCACACCGACATCTTTTATGAATCTACTTGGAATGTCGTCAGGCTATTTGACTTCACATTAAATAACTTAAATATAGATTGCGGTATCACCTAATTTCCGTGTCCGCCCGAACTTTACACTCCCGTACGTACCATTTTTTATTTAGAAATTCCTTTGGGTTTGAAGGATTTCAATTTTATCTGCTTACTTTTGTGCCCGTTATGTTGTGCACTTTTGTATTGTACTTCCAATTCAATTCGCTCTGCCCAGTTCGTTTCTATGCGAAAGCAATAACAAACAATAGAAAATCGTGTTATGACTACCTTTATTTCATTACTTTATTGCTATTTGTAAATAAAATTATTGAATATTGTTTATTTGTATGCTATTATTTCATTGCGCTTTTATTCGCTCATTCATCAGTGGAAAATCAGGTTATGGCATATTATTGCATTTCGAATCCACTTTTCTAAAGGAGAAGTAATATTTATGAATTTTGCTGCAAGGGCAAAACATAATGATATTTAGAATTTAATTCTGTGTATTTATTAAATTGTAAAACAGGATGGGAAGTCAAAGCATTTAGTGGTTTATTATATGATACTTGTGCATTTTAGAATATTTTAATTGGTATTTTGACAAATATGCATTTATAACACATTTTAATATTATGTGTTTTTGTATTCAAAGTTAAGATAGTAAATGGTAATGATGAAACTTCGTAAAACGCCACTAAGTCGACTTAAGCAAAGATCGTTTCCACGACAGTCGGGCCTACATAACCGGAACATATTCCGATTTTTATCGGCCAAAGACTGTCAACTCGGCAGCATTCCTCAAATTTCTTGTCGCTATTACAATAACAACAATAAGTTAAATGCTCCGATGAAGAAGTTCAATTGCGTAAGTGTACCTCTGGAATAGGGAATTTTCATAAAAGTAAAAGAAAGAGACTATTAGTGAACCCGCAATTAGTGCAGCAATTCCGTAACTACCATTTGGTTGTGGGTTGTGAGTAGCTTTCACTGCAAAAGGAGTAACAGCTCGTCGAAGCATCTAAGTAAAATTGGATATTTAGCTACCGATTTTCGTTTTCAGTGGAATAATACTATATATGTGAACTCGTGTGATTTGCAAAATTTTCGGGATGTTATTTGCAGGCAGACATTCAGATAGAATTCATTTCTGCTTTCATTTTCTGATTCATTCAACTATATTTTACTTAAGAGTGTCCTCTGTCGACTTCAACTACCGTGTTTGACGTCAAAGAAGCAAATTGTATTTATACAATTTTGAACTCTACAAATCTTTCGAAAATTAATCAAAACAACTGGTTTCCAATTTAGAAAAATATTGGTAAATTTAATATCTACGATGACTTAAAACTCAACTTTTGCAACTATTTTGTAAGTAAGATGAAGTCAAGCCTGGTGTAAAAAGCAATAATGTCATCGATTTAAATCAAAAGTGACCATTTTCGGCAATGTTTCCCGCTATAGTTAGTGTAATTTATGGCAAAATAATTAAATAGCAACTAACCGATGGCGATTGAAGTGAAATTACAAAAATCTTCAGTATTTCTCAACTATCATGTTTTAGTTAAGTAGTGTCCACTTATACTATTTCTGTCTATCGCTTTTCCACAGCAAAAAAGCGCTGCCACGCTCCATGCCACATGCTATTAATAAATGTGCGACTCATCCAAAAACAACAAAAAAGCTAATTAAGTTTATGTCATCGGAAATTTGTTTCGCCACAGAAACCAACGAAACAAAACCGGCGGTGAATGGAACTTACAAAATGTACTCTAGAGCAGAGCGAGCGCACACAAACCTTTCTATGAAGTTGAATGAGGTGTAAAATACAGACACACATGAGTACACATGGCAAGAACGCCGATGAAATAACGCTGAAGGTGGAATCAGATGAAAATAAACAGCACAGACATTTGTCATGTTTCGATAGCGAGTCTGCACTCAGACTACTATTGCCGCTCCTTAGCGGTAAGGTGTTCATTTACCAAAATACTCCTCGTATTACATTTGAGCATTTCATTGGCAATTAAGCTGTGCTTTTGCCAAGTGCGCTTTTGCCGGTTTGACATTGCTTTGTCCCTTGTATTTGGAAGTTGAGTATTGAACTACTCTACTATTCTATAGTTTATTAACTCCATGTAAGGACGTGCGCTCATTGAAGCTAAGGAGTATTCAATTCTAACTGCGTGGACTCCAAAAGTGACAATTTAATTTTTAGCTCCAAATTTCCAATAATGACCAGTGTTTGCCGATTCTCACATATTTTACTACGATTGCCACAACTCTCTTCGCTCCGTGACCGCTATTCGCACTTCGCCCGTACTTCATGTGTATGATGTCCTTGGTGACTGTGGGCACATGTTCGTGTTATTCGTTGTATTAGTTTGTAAACAGTAAAATAGTTCGTAATACATTTTGTCACAGGGTGTCGAAATTGATTTGCCTGTTTTGGGCGGTAAATGCCAGCAACATCACACAACGACCACACTGCTCAACACACGTTGATACACTTTTAGACACCCGCCCACCCACTAACACCGTCTGATCTAAGTGGACTAAATATACTAATACTAAGGCACACACACACACACACACACACATCGATACACAATTAAGTGTTGTCGATGGAAATGTTGCTTGCCTTATTTGCAACATTCCTACACATATACATACAAAATATTATAGACACGCACACATACACAATTACACTATGCTTTATCGTTAAATGAGAAGCTATGTGTGTATGTGGTGCTTGCGTGTGTGTGCGAGCAAATGAATTGAGTGCGATGGCATTGAGTGCTTCACAGGAAATAAGTTATGCTGTGCCAACAAGAATTATTAGGTTGCCATGTCATTGTGGGTGTGCAAATTAATTGCCTGTATTTGGGCCTGAATAGAACTGCTGACTGGTTGCAATTTGTTGCTTTACTTCGGGCCCAAAAACAATTGGGGCGGTGAGTTGGTTTTGGCAAACATTGACCGTATGCGCTCGGATTTGTAGTTTATGGCTGACAGCTTATGTATGGTGCGCGTGCGATAAACTTAAGTAAATTAAAGGCCGTATTGTGCTTCATGTGGGTGAGAAAATTAAATTTAATAGCGACAATTAAAATCGATGGTTAAATAATTTCATTGAAATTAAATTGCCGCAAATTGTTATATAAATGACAATTAATTTGCGGTTTGTGGCGTGAACAGGGGTATAATAGAATAATCATTCAGTAGTAATGAAAGTACGAGGTGTGTTCAAAAAAATAATTTTGGCCAAGAATTCACGAACAAGCAACGAGGTGTGAGCAGTTGCATTATCGTGGTGCAAAAGCCATGAATTGTTTCTTCTCAAATCCGGGCGTTTTTCGGATTGCTTTACGCAAACGGCGTTGAACTTATAGGTAGTAGTCCTTATTGACCGTTTGACCTTGAGCCAAGTATTCATGATGCACTATGCAATTAAAGTTGAAGAACATTTCCGTTATTCCCGAACACACCTCGTATGTGAGTCTTTGACCTGCAATAAAAGTTAATAAGTTACCAAATATGAAATATCTTGACGTGCTGCTCTCTTATCAGAAATTTTACATATAAAATCAGCAAGAAATTTAGCGAGGTGAATTCGAAACAAGAGAGTATTGCCCGTACCTCATTAAAGTCGTACAACCGCTCACTTCAATGCTACCACGTTATGTTTTAAACATTTTAGACCAGTTTTGCTATTGTGAATAGCTCAAGTGATAAATTACTATCAAAATATTGTTAATCAATTAAGACCTGAAATAAATTACAATTGTTTATATAAAAATAAGATTCGCAAACTAAGGGGTTGTTAAAATATTTATATAACGAATTATCTCTTAGCCATTGCAAAGTCTAAATTAGTCATGTTAATCGACACCATTTCTTATTCTTTTGTCATTTTTAACAGTCGAACTGAGAAGATAGAGCTTATCAGCAAATAATTTGTATACACAAAAATATTTTTATAGTTCCCCTTTGCTTCCTACACTATCTGATTATCGATATCCTTGCTTGATTTTCAAACGATGCAAAAATCGTTTCCCACTTTAATGGAGTATAGGCAGTACAATTCATCCTTTTATCAAAAAAACTATAGTTAAAAAAACTTCTGACCGGTTCAATCTTCTCATTATGACCAGTCAAGCTTGACGTCTTTCTTCGTGGTTAACTTAGTCGCGAGCCTAACTTTGGGTCAACCACATTTCAACCTCGGTATCGAAACTCTAATAATTTTTTCAGCTATAGAAAGGATTTGTTTCATTTTCCCATTGATCATAAGTAATTCTTGAAATGCTTATTAATATCAATTTGTACGTTTTGCGGAGCAATATAATACAGGTCGGAATTTTATACTATCTTATATTGAACATCCTTATACTCTTGTACTCTTTGAGCTCGACTGACACGTCTGATATTATAGTGCGTTGGAAACTTATACTTTTCATAATTATGGTAAAATGCAGATATTCAGTGGACCAAAACAATTTTGACACTGGAAAAATACATTTCGACACACATTTCTGTAATTTGACTTCTCTAAAACGTTTTTATGTAACTGAATTCTTCAACCACCCTTCATCTCGCAATGAATAGCAGCGTATGCGCCAAATTATGGAACTTTTAAGTGCAACTTAGGCACCATAATGTATGCATCAGTGGCACCATCAGTGACAGCTGTCACGACAACCAAAACTGCAACCAAAAGAAGAACATAAAAAAGTAAAAGAAAAGTACTCTACAACTGGCGAGAGTCTTAAGAATTCTCACGCTATATGTAGCTACTGCTTAACACTACTTATTAGTGCAGAGCTGCGGAAGAGAGAATCACAAAATTTTGTCATAGTTGAAGGTAACAAATAGAATTTGAAGTAGTGTAAGAGGGAAGAAACATGAATTCCTATGCAAGTTTTATTATCTGATTGCTTCGTTTGATGGAATGCCTATAAATAGGGTTTATGCAATTACTTAAACTAAATCGGTTTTATTTAAGAAATTTTTACATTATTATATTAGGATCCCATTTCCTCTTCCAATATGGGAACAAAATCAATGGTTGAGGTGTTTTTTCAACGCCAGATATCAACGTTATATGACAATAGCATTGTTTTTTTCTTTGGTTCCTCTCTTGAACCATGGTTTGGATTACAACAAATTTGAAAGGAAAGCGACTCGATTGCATATTTGGCCTTTTTGCGACAGGTAGCTGATATTATATGTTGTATTTGGCACAATGATTTCTTTGCTTTTGTTCCACTGTGCATTCCTCTTCTCCTCTCTCTTCTCAAGAAATCGTATAAAAAGTTTCAAATATTTAGCATTGCATCACATTTATTGCCACAACCTCGCAACTTATTCGCAGTTTTCTGAGAGATACACTTTTTACATGAACAAACAAGAAAGCTATTCGTTTTTCTTCACTGATGTAAACACAATTCATAAAGTGGCAGAAACTTTAGCTAGTTTCTTTTCGTGTTGTTTAGCGCAAACGATTTTATTATGTAACTATTCTGATTTTATGTGCTTGTGATTTGCTAAGCAATTACTTTTTGGTGTGGTCAATTCGCGAAAATTGACAGCTCTTTGCATAACTGAGCTTCATTGCTTGCGCTGCAGTCAATTGATATGTGTGTATGTATGTGTGTATATAAAGTCAATCAATTCCGAGTTACGTTTATGACGAATTCCGATATTTTGTTATGAGATTCCAGTATATTTCGAAAGTTAGAAAGAGAAGTAAGACGTATTTTCTCGAGAGCAAAAGAGGAAAGCAAATTGTTGGTTATAAAAGGTGGGTTAAGCTCTTATACGCAGGAAAGTATAAGAGAAGTTGCTGCAAATTGTTCTAAACTTGAACCTATTTTCGTCTAAGTAGATCAAATTCTGACCACTCTAGCTTGCTGAAATAGTAGTAGAAGTTCCTCTCCAATTCGATGCACGTATTGTGAAGTCTATAAATCCGAATTATTTAAGTTCAAATTTGTAAAAACTAGGGAAACTCTTTGAAATGTTCAAAATAAATGTGTTGCAACCATTTATATTTTTAAAATTTTAGACGCAGTCGCTTTTTTCCAGGAATACTGAATATGAAAACTTTCTTCTTATTGGTTGATGCCTAAACAAATTTGCTAAGTTCACCGAACATTTAGTGCTCCAAAAGTCGAGGCCGATTCGAAGGCCAAAAGGAGCGAAATTATTGTACGCTTGGTCTTCTGCATCTTCGGCCGAATAAAAAGAAATGTAGGAAGGAAAATCGGAATCTCAGTGCTATGGCTAATAACATTTCTACATGAACTTACAGCTACGTTACATTTATTGCCATACATTAAAATATAATATAACACCTGTGCACTTTTAACTCCTCCTCCTTAACGCCTCCTCCTTAACGCCAATTTTTTCACATAATTCTCAGCTTGCTGACGTCTCGTATGACAGCCCATTGCTCGTGCACCGAGTACCGCAGCCGCCTGCACGAAAGCTACTCGAACGCTTCCGAGCAATTGCTTTTTACAGTTTCCGAACAATTTGATTTAATTCCAATGAGCAAGAAAAATTTCTGCAACTACAATAAAAATAAGAAGAAAACAGCATAATGGAGTGTTGCGCCGCAGCTGGTTCTGGGAGCGGGCAGGCGGATGTGGGAAATCAACAAGAAAATCATGCTCCAAGTGATTTTTGTCGCATGCGATCAATTCGCAAGTCGCTACTTTTGGCGCAGAGAGCGCACTTCAACGCCTTCCAGCACACTGCACCAAACGTTACACATACTCAACTAAACTCCAGCCAGCAGCAGTTAGGACTATGCGGTCGTTTGATGTCGTCGCTGTAATGTGAGGTTAGTTGTGTGGGGGTTAAGATGACGGCGATAGTGTCGACGCCGTCAGCCGCTTTGAATGATGGCGAAACTAAGCTGTTCCCGGTGTATGTAATGTGACAGCTTGTGTCTGGCTGGGGTTGAAAGTTGGAGAGTAGCGAGCGGTTGCGACACGAATAATGACAAGCGCGACAATAACGATGATGATTTCATAACCTATAAAAAACGATTTCTGTAAAACTGCAGCTTACTACGTCGAATACCGTGTGAAAGGCAAATGGAAAAATTACATTCTCATAAAGTGGCGAATGATGGGAAACTGGTGGCACGAAGTGTTTGCGACAGCCCGGAGGCGTTTGGCCTGTGAAAGCCAAGCTATGTATATATACCAACGTATATGTATGCAGAACTGCCTCCTAAACTCTCGGAAGCACGGCTAAGGGCAGCTTTGAAGCCATAAAGTTGCACGGCTATGCCGCCACAGCCGGCGCCGCTATCGCAATTGTGGTCGTGGGGATTGTTTGTCGCGTTGAAGGTGAGCAAATGCTTACAAAAGATGTTTTGCCGCGGAAAAAGTCTCAATATAAAAAGGAGGCTTTGCATACTTTTGAGTGCCGATGCCTGCCATACGTGTGCAAAGGACAAAGTTTTTTGGCGTTGCCTATCCAGGTACATGTGTGTGTGCATGTGTGCACTTGAATCACATTGAAAGTTATGTAGAATGGTTCTGGATCGTTAATGCAATTGCCTTGATGTGGGAAATATTTAAATCACTTATGTTTGAATGAAATTCACCCAGTATAGGATAGTGCGTCGCATACGCAAAAGTTTGCGTCAACGAAACCGCCGCATTAACTAGCAAAACAAATCGACTAACTAACTTTGGCAGTAACATAGCCATATGCATTATTTATGCAACCAAGTCTGTGATGTATATCATACATATGAGCCATCCCTACAGGGTTTCAGGTTTTTCTCCTGCCTTGTCGAATAAAGTCCAAGAGTGAGGGATTTTTTCCACTTTGACAACGGTTTCTCTCTTACTAGGAGGGAATAAAATTTTCTATACATAAAATTCTCTACAACGAAAATTATAATACTTTTTATATTAATATGTTCCAAACTGTTTCGAAGCCTAAGCTTCAAATCTTGACGTTGACGTCTTGGAAGGCAGTTCACATTTACTTCAGGACCCTTTGCATGTGTATTGTAGTATGAAAGATTTCGAAAACATTTTTTGAGAGTACTGATTTCGGACTTAAACAATTAGCAATAAGTTGGACTACTGAAATATAAAGTGAAAAGATAGAAAAGCTTTCTTCGAGACTGATTTGAAGCGAACTTTGATTTATATTTTTATATTTCGTTCTTCCTTTACGTGATATTGAATATATTAATACATATATTTTTAATGAAAACTATAGTATATTGCCTTATGTTGCTAAAATATTATTCAATTAATTACCAAATTGTAAGCCTTTTTATTAATTTACGTATAAAAATTAAAACATTGCTTGCATTTGGGCTTTTGATGAAATGTTTGATGAATCTTTAGTGAATATATACGACCAATAATAAAGAACGAAATTGTACTACAAGAGGAGCACAAATGAAATGCATCTATTAGTTCACCCGACTTATTAAATATCTTTATTTTAATGGAAATTCCGAGTTGCATTCTAGCACCATGGAATTTTCAGTAACTAAACTCACAAAGCAAAACAATGAACATTTTGTGGGACCATCATATGGTCATATACCAGCTTGGATATGCTTCAGGGCTGCCACTTTCGTGGCACTTGTGCGGAATTGAATACACTCTTAAGCACTTTACTCCACACAAGTATAAATACAGGCGCACGATGGCTACGGTACATATGTGTATGTCTGCGTGTATGTTGAAGTATAGATGTACAGAAGTCTATGCATGCTAGGTGATTTGGGAGTGCATGTGCACTTGGCTATTTTTGTATGACTGTGTCACTTCCATTCACAGTCTCTCGCCACACTGCAGCTGCGAATGCAACTACAACAATAACTCACAATGCAGTCATTTAATGAATTTGCAGTTTGTGGCACAACTGACGGTGGTTGTCGCGCTATTCGCATTACAGTTAGTTTTGCTCAAAGCACTGGCTGCCGCCACAATTGCTGCCACCACTTCAATCGGATTTGGGCTTGTGACTTCGACACTTTTATCGTGTGCGCCGTATAATAACGCAAAGTTGTGTGCACAAAGTGGTAATATTCGGCGTTGGCCACCACCATCACCACCATCACCACCAACACAACCACCAATCACCACTCGCTTCCAGGAGTATTATTGTTGTCATTAAACAACATTATTACAGTCCAGCCATGCGCACGCATACACATACACATTTGTTTGCATGTATGTGCATTGATATGACATCTCACCCTTTCCACACTCAACATCCAACGTTCAACGTTCACCATTCATCGAGCTCATTCGACCAACAATTGTCGCATTTATGGAGTTTTGAACTTGTGTTATTGTTATTTCCTTTTGGTTATCATTACTGTGAGCGTTCTTGTTGTATTGCTGTTGTTGTTATGACTGTGTATACCACTGTGGCTTGGACTGTGTCTGTGGTTGTGACTGCTCTTGCTATTCGTCGTGTAAATGTAGTAACAGCTGTCACAGCGATTTTTAGTGGAATGTAATTCCGTTATTCCGTTGTGGTGTCGTATGCAGTTCAACAAGCGACTGTGCCATGAACCGAACTGATGCGAAGTAACAGTAACAAAAACGTTAGCAAGTGTTTACAATTTTGTGCGATTCCTACATACATACATACATACTACATACATACATATGTAGTTTGGTTTAGTTAGTAGGTTAGTCGTAATGTGGGAGCAGCAAAAATACAATTAGAAAAACGAAATCGAATATGGAAAATAATTAAATAATATAAAATAAAATAAAAGATAACATTTTTTAGCACTTAAAACGAAATTTCGTAATTTAGCAATTTCGTCAGAAATTATTTTCTTACATAATGGCGATCAAGAAAATTGCTCGAACACATATTAAGCCTAACTTTAGTATTTAATCTACTTAAAAATATTTACTTACACTCAAAGAACTATCATGCGATATGTCTCTTAGTCATGACCGTTGCAACTATCGACTTGTTGCCGCACAAATAAAATTCTAGCATGGAAGTGCCAGTTGCCACTTTAAGTGTCCGCATTGACTCCTAGCCGTTCTTGCCACTTTTAACTGTATATTTCCGTTGCGAGCGCAAGCAATTAGTAGGACTAAGTTAAATGACTGCTTACTTAGAATGCAGCACTAACTTTTAATGAGCAAAGCTATTTCGTATTTTCGATACTTTGCTCTTCACTCTTCACTCTTTTTATTTTTTATTTTTTTACGCATTCTTTATTTTTCCACAGACATTCCGCTTAGTGGTGAAGCTTTTGTGGTACTTAAATTTGGCATTATTGTATGTGGGGGGAGACTAAAAGAGGTCAGCATAGTTTTATTTCAAAGTGTTGGGAAGCGTCGGGAAAATCGAGGGGTGTCAAAAAGCTATGAACATGAATACCATTGTTGTTTACCACATTTTATTCTGAAGAAAGTGTAAGCAAATGGAAAAAAAAGGTTTAAATTAATGCTAAATAAATAAATAGAAAACAGTAGCAAAATTTAGGGTTTTTGTTTTGTTAGTAGTTTGCCACAAGCCTCTAAATCTGCGGCAAAATCTGCTAAGCGGATGTAATTTTACTGGTTTAGCGATTCAGGCTGGTTTGACAGTTATGTGTGTGTGTGTGAGTTTTTCTATGGTTGGCAGCGGATGCAGAAATTAGCCGAAAATGCCAGGGAAAAATTAGCAAGGACAACGGAAATATATGAAATTATTATTTTAATACACTTTGAGTGAGCCATTTCCGTTGCAGCGTGCCAACGTACAAGTAGATACTCATATTTATAGAGAGAAGGGGAGGGTATGCTAAAGGATAGCTGAGCCCCAATGTTTGCTATTTCATATATATAATCTTGGAAGTATAGAAGAGTTTTAGCATACATTTTAATATATATTATTATACTAATATCTCGAACTAATACTTCTAATTAAAAAACACTAAGTTAAAACACCATTATGAGTCTCGAGCCCTTGACTCCCTCAATGCTGTTTTAAGCTGGTGCCCTTGTATTTTATATGCATACGAGTATGTGCATTTGTAATACTTTTTGCACGCGCTTTGAAACTGTATGTGTTTGTTTACGCTCGCTGGCAAGGCGTACTTCCGTTGTGGCAGTAATATTTCAGGCTACACTTGGGTAAAGTTGAACGAAATAAGCTGTTGCGATTTGCAAATGCGGCGCGTGTGCCCGACCGGAATGGTGCAAGCAGGTTTCGGTGGCCGACGGGCGCTATTGTGTGGCGCGTAGGTTAGACTGAGGGCATGCAGATTCTACGGACATCAACTGATTAACGTTTAAAGTCATTAAGATAACCCTCTGTTGGGTTGTGTGTTTGCATTCCCATTCACTTGAAGTTCAGTTGGCAATAAATGTTAAAAGTTTTCCACTTTTCATAATTTCTAGCAGCTGTGTGCCACTCATGACACAAGTCATAAACTCTTTCACGCTAAAGTTTTGGGCATAAATTTTGAATTTTATTTGCTTATAAATTGGCTTAGCAGCTTGTAACTAGCTAATTTTGTTTTCATTGTTTTGGTTATTTGTTGTTGTTAGTTTGCCTATCATAGATTGAAGTCGCTTTCACAGGGAGAGGAGATAAGTCAATTTATTTGCGGTTAATAATTGATGTAGGTTTATGAAAAGATCTTAGAAATTATCTTTTAACTTTTGTATAGTATTTAATATCGAATCTCTAATATTTAATATGTGCATAATGAATCATACCTCATATGTAATATTAAATTCAAAATATTTTGTGGCTAACTGCAATTGTTTTAGATACTTCAAAGTGTAGAATATTTTGCTGTCGCATTTTTTATATATCTAAAGATAATAATTATTATAATTGCGGTTTTGCGACTTTGTTTTTCCGAAGCCACACTCGCACTAGTTTCGGCTTATCTATTTGACCCAGATTGTTTGAGCCCCATTCAATACTTTTACTCGTTTTCTACAACCAAAGTAATTCATTTAAATTGGCATCAATTCTTTGCAGCCTTAAATTGAAAATTTCGCATAAAATTGAGGCCGAATTCAGTGGTGAAAATTGAATTCTATTGGAATTGGATTGATTTCACTGGTGCGGCATGCGGTGAAACCCTATAATGTTGTTAACGCCTAAAATGCTGTTACACACAATTGATAACAGCTAAAAGTGCATACTCATCAATACATATGTGAATGTGTGCGTGAATTCGTGCCCTAATGAACTCAACGCTCGTAACGCCTGTGTCAGTAAGGGCAGCACCGGGTCAAAAGGGCGAAAATACGCGGGCTGCCTGTGAATCATATACAAATGCACATATTGCTAAGTGGAGTAAATTTCACTTCGGGCAGCATATCCATATAAATATTGGTCATTCATTGCGTGGTGCGCTTAATTAGGCACTGTTTGTATTGCTAATTGGCCACCGCGCCCGCTTCGATTGCATTGCTACTGTTCGTCCAGGTTTGTGGCGAATGATGTGGTGGTTTGCATATTGCCAGCATATTGTTACATACATACATATGTATATATATATATATATATATATATATATATATATATATATATTTTCCAATGCAGTGGCAACATGGATAGTTAAGTTTACATGGTTATATTGTTGCTGCAGATGTTTTAATTGCAAGCTACTGCGAAGGTGAGTATTTCGCCTGTTTATACATAGAATATGTATGTATGTATGTATGTATGTATGTGTAGGTTTGCTGTTGCCTTCCTAGCAAAATACTTTCGACATAGCCTCAGCGAGCTTCTCGTGCTAGTCTGTTGAAAGTATTGCAATTATTTGAAGATTTTCTATGCTCCAGTGGGTTCGCAAGCCATGGCTGCGTTCTATACATACTTACACATTACACATAATATGTGTATATATACATATATACCTGCATTCTTAGCGAATCATTGCAAATAGCTGTGTACGTACTTGACGGTACCGTTTTTCAAATTTGACTTTATTTTTACTAAGTGGAACGTTATGCTTGACTCAGCGATTATGCAGTATTTTTGCGTCTTTTATGTACCTATCTGACTTATAAAAATGTTCAAACTATTTATGGAATAGATATGATTGCGGAAGCGAGTATAAGTGTTTTCGATAACTCATATTTAATTACCAACGACTCGACAAATATTGGAGAGAGGAGTATAGAATAAACCACAACATGGTAGAAATCTCTTACAGGTAATTGGTAAAATATCTTGTAAAAGCAAAATAAAAAGTAATTGGCCATGAGCTATCTGTCAAATACAAGTCAGGATGAAAAGTTTGAATCCATTATATGAGCGGTTGCACTAGAATTGAATCCTAAGATTTGTTATAAGATCTAACCTTGAAAAGCCACTTATATAAATTTCACAGCTGTCGGACGATTGGTTTGTGAGATATGGCATCTTCTGTGCCCCAAATTTTGTTATTTTGAAAAAGCGGATAAAAAGTAATTTTTTGTGTTGATGAAACACCAATTTTGATTAATAATTTTGGCCATATGAGCACCGAAGACGTTGACCGCAGTGGACTACCAAATCCACGAAATTATTTTGGATGCACTAAAATCGGGTTATCGATATAGCTGGCACTCTGGAGAACTTGCACTTAAAGAAACTTAAAATTGTGCCACCATAGCATCCGATATGTGGAATAATATTTGACCAAAAAAAATGTGTTTATCTCTAAGACGATATGAACTCTTCAGTTTACCTTATCATATTACATTGTTGAAACCTGTGGATTGGGGTTTCCATATATTTAGTTAAAAATGAAAAAGCATATGAACTATCCGATTATGTTGGTATTTGAGTTTCATATCGAATAATGGAAAATGACATGGAATAACGGAGTAGGAAATAGTTATTGCAAGCGTGGTTTCAAGAATGTCAAATTAAATGAGAATAATTTGACAACAAATAGAAATATTACCGAAGTTGATTCAAACGATAATAAAAAGCCAATATGGGAACAAATCTTGTCAACTTGACTGACAAACAAAAAGTTTACCTGTTTAATGGCACGAAGAATGTAACGTAATGAACACCAAATATAATAGAAGAACTGCAAAAGTAAGGAAAAATCTGTAGTCAAAGTATACATAAATGTTTAAAAATGTAGAGGAATTTGCTTTAAGTTATGAATAATTCGACTTCTATAATGACTATCTTTTCTTTCTCTTTCTCTTTCTCTTTCTCTTTCTCTTTCACTTTCTCTATCTCTTTCTCTTTCTCTTTCTCTTTCTCTTTCTGTTTTATTTCAATCATATTTAGTAGTAATATATTTCTTATTCTTCAACCAATATTTTATTCAACCAAAATAGCTTTAAGTTTGTTTAAATTTTAGCTGAAGGTTAGACATCGATTACTGTGTGCTGACTAAGTAGCAATTTTTAATATATTGATAAGTAGATATCTAGAATGTTTTACGTTTCGAACGCAAATTTAAAGCAGAAATTCTACAACACAAGAAACATGCATATGATGCCAGTAGGCCCGTGATCTGGTAAATGTACATGTGCAATATGTGTGTAAACCACCCGGAAAGCATTTCTGCTTGCAGCTGCTTTTGTGATTCTCAAATCGTTTTCAAACTCTTGTCGACGAATCTGCGTCACTTTCATTTGCCAGTTTGAAAGGTAAACATACTCGTATGTAGCAATACGAGGAACATAGCGAGAAACAACAAAAGCATGTAGCAAAAAAGGGTTCGCAAGACGAAAATAGTCCGCTATGGCCACAGAACCGCACAATTGCGGAACATTTTCGGCGGTGCTGCGACGCTGATGACGACAAAGCGGACGCCATGTGGTCGTACAAGTTCAGAAATGGTAGCAGGCGAGTGCGGAATGTCCTTCCCGGCGGGTGCAGCGGCATAACAGATGTCGACGCTCGCACGACAAACACAAGAAATGGAGTGAAATGTATGCAGGGAAAACGAAAGCGTCCGGAAGTGCGTGGGGTGAAGTGGCCGTGCCAAATATGTGCGACACATGCACACACACACATTGAATTTTGTGAAGGAGTGACAACTAGGGTATGGAGGCCGCAGGAGGGTCGAGTTTTGGCCACCGTTGTTAATATTTACATTTGACATGCGAAAACGCATTCACTCACTTTCGAGTTATGTTGATGTTATGCTACAAAAAAAAAAAAAAAACACGCAGATACAACAACTTGTGCCAACTACTTGTACTAAAGTGAAACATGATTTTTACTACTACAACTACAAGTCGTGCGTTGCATTCACACACACGGTTGTCTATACATTTATACAGGCACGCATAAGGAATGTCAGCAGAAGCGAAGTGTTGTTGTGCATTTTTTGCCTCCTTTTGTAGCATCAACAGCATGTTGTGGCTTTTTGTGGCACTAAGTCAGTAGTTACACATATATATCCATGTATATGGCTGTTGACGTAAGAGGAAATTAACTTGAAATACAATAAATTTTAGAAAGCTGATTTACATAAAGTAAACATTTCGCAGTTTGAATATGAAAACATCAACTCTAGCATTGCGTATAGTAAGTAATAAAGACCGAAATGCACAAACTGCTTGCATACTAAAGAGTTGTGCAGATAAAGGTATGCACATGTTGTGTAAATTATGATATAAAACGGCATACATAGATATATAAACGCCTATCACTAAATAAATTCAACGCATAATATATGCATAATACATAATATTTTCAAGAAAATTTGCCATATCTTGCCTGCAGGCTAATTGGCCCTTTCAGTCGTTTATACACTTTCCAGACTTAGTTTTGTTGCGTGACATTTATATCAAAAAACAATTTTTGTGTAGCAAATAAGCTACAGCTGTAAAAGAGATGAGTACCAATTGATATATTAAGCTAACACAGGGATCTGTTTCACTATTTGATAATGTCGTTATACGGCGAATACGAAATATTTAATCTCATAAAACACTTGAATAAGCTGAAACAAATCTGATCTGATCTGATGCACACTTAAATTATCAGAGCAAGACCTTTATGGCAGCTGTGATATTCTTCTACAGTAATTTTCGTATCCATAATATATTTGATATCAAAAATGTTTTAAGTTGGTTTAAATCATCCTCTATACGCATACATATCCCTAATGTGATGATCGGTCAATATGTGTGAAATCTCAATAACATTAGATAAGGCTTCTCCGCTTAGCTTAGGGATTTGGTACCAAAAATAATCTCCCGCTATGTATTTGAGATTTATTAATAAATTGAGCTGTGCATGTTGCATTTTATAAATTTTCTAGACATCTCATCATATTGCACACCCTATACTTAAGAATTTTCGAATGTAAATTTCTAGTTGAGTATCGATCTTAAAACATGACTATCTTTGTTACATTAGATTACAATTGAAAAGTTCAGTGAAAAGAGCTATTTAAAATAATTTTGTCCTGTAAATTAACTCTTCCATTTTCGTGTGCGTGAAACGTCTTATCAAAGCATCAGTACACAATGGTATTCAATTAGCACACCCTGATGTGCCCGATGACAAGAGATGTCCTCGCTTCATTGTAGCAGATAAATATTATTTCTCAGGCAACATTTGCTCATTTCATTCATCTAATTCAGAATATCGATATAATTTTATTGCTTTACAATTATTGAGTGCTTGGAACAAAAGGGTTTTTGATACGAATTTCGAATATTGTAATTTTAATAACATTTATGCAATATTGCGTTTAACATGACTAAAAAACGAGTATAAATAAAATGCATGTGTTCTAGACATATCTAGATATTCTGACCCTGCAGTAAGACTAGAATCTGATCATCGGATCAGTGGAGTTCAAACCTCAGTTTGGTTGAATTGTATAAGAAATTTTAACGGCTTTTTCTAAGTTACTTTTGCAACGAAAGATTCAAATATATAGACTGAAAGCTACATTCCACCTACTAAATACTTAAAAATATTTCTAAGGTCGATTTTATATAAAAGTAAGGTTAGCTCATGATAGATTGGTATTTGGTTGGTCAAGTAACACATATTTTCATTCGTAAAACTCCGAAAATTTAGAAGAAAATAATTTCTAAGTCTTCATTGAAGCATACTGGTAAATATGTGTAGTATAGTGTAGTATATATACTATATATCTTCTTCCCATACAAAAAGGCAGAAGAGGCATTAAAACACTTGAAATGCAATACAAAAGTAATTATACAAAAATAATAATACAAGTAATGTAAAAGACAGAGATAATTAGAGTAACTTCAATTTAAGTAAAACTTTAAAAGTTCGCAGAACAATTTTCTACAACTCAGTTCTATCCGAAATCTTATGAAACAGTTGCGTCCAACATTGACTTCTTTAGCGAAGTAACAAGGAAAGTAAATTACATAAAAATTAAGTTTTTCTTTCTCTTGACCAAAAGTAAACTGTAGCATCTTTTAACCAAGAAAAACCTTCAAACCATAGAAAAGAAATGAGTGAGAAAAGCAGTCCCGAGGGACATTAAAAGTAGAGAAAATAAGAAGAAGAAAATTAAAAAACACGTAAAGTGGAACATTATGGCAATTTTTGCGCTTGAGTTTAAGAAATGAAGTATGATACGGAATATTCTCACTCAGCAGCGGTTGTTAACAGGGAAACCTTTTTAGCATCAATGGTCGTTAAATAAAAGTATTCCTTGTGTATATGTACTTGAATGAACTCGCGGAAAGTAACGAAGTGGTATAATACCAACACCAGTTAATACACCAAAGTACCCGCACTAATTGTTATTTACTTTTGTACAGATATTTTCGGAAAAATGCTTGGAAGTTTTTCTGAGTTAGTGCTACTAAGTAGAAGTATGCTTGCGAATTATGCCAGGAAGGAAGTGAAATGTTTTAATATGTTAAAAACGCCAATAAATATTTTTGTCTTTAGTCGAACTCTGGCTCCGTATTAATATTAAATATTTAAATTTCCTTCATTTTAACGGTTTATGTCAGGCTTTGCCAGACAGTGATTTAAGCTTCCCACTTGCACTGAATGACAAGAATTATTAATCTTTACTGATTTGTAAAAAAAATTCTTCAAATACAGAATTATAAATCATACATTTTTCAGAAATAAATCTCTAAATACCCTTTTAATTTTCCACCGCCTCTGAAATTACATTAATATCAATAATCTCTAAATCTAATCTCTAATATATCTAACAAATCTTACAATTCAGCTTTATTAATACCATAGTAATACTTACGTTCTTACTATTTTTTCTGTTTTAAATTTCGAAATTTCTTAACACAGCTTAACTTGTTGTTGCTGTTGTTGGGGTAGCCAACTGGCCACGAAACATACCACAAAATGACTTGTTATCTGCTTCCTCAAATTGATAGATGCCATTACGGACGCCTTTTGCACACTACAAACAACACCCACACATAGACATATTCACAACACATACAAAAGTATGTATGTAGATGCTATAAATGTTGTTTCGCCCACATAGTGGACCAAGCAGAAGCAAGCACACATATACCGAATGCTGTCGACAGCCCAGAGCAAGCGTTATAAGCGGATGTGGGCATTTTGCCTATTTATTTCGTCACTTTAGCAAGTCCTTCAGCGTTCGCAGCAATTTTATTTCAGTTGTTTTAGTTTACTGTTTTTTGCTACTCCTCAAAACAAAGTCAAACTGCTGACTTGCTACTGTACCTGCCTTCTGGGTATTTCTACGTTCCTGCAGTAACGGTGCTTTCAGCAATTAAAGTCAATTATGCTGAAATAATTGTTTTCTTGCAAACCAAAGAATTTTGCGTTGTCTGCGTTTTTGAGATTGCTTCTGATACTTGGCTTCTGATTTGCTTTGTCTAGTTTTGGTTTTTACGTTTGCTGGTGGCTGACTGTGCAGATTCCTCTGAGCTGCATATCTGTGGGGAGAATTGTTGCTTAGCATTTTCAGATTTTCTTCAGTTTTCTTTAGCATTTCTGATAGCTGCTGAAAACGAATTAAAGTTGGAGAGCTGCCGTCGATTAGTTTGGCTTTGCTACTTTCATAATTAATATTTCTTCCGCTTTTATACTCATAATAAAATTCAATATGACAAGGGGATATTATATTCCTTTGAAATAGTGAAGTAATATTTAATATTTGAATGTAATTTGTTTAGAAAATTTAAGATATTTCATCAGTTTCGTTGCTTGTAATGACAAATTACATATTTTGCATTCTAAATACTACAATATGAGCCTTTAGAATATTGTTGTCATCTGATGTAAATGATGATTGCTATGTGAAAATAATAATTACTTTGTTATGAAAGGAAATGTTCTTCCTGCTTATGTTTAACATATTTAATTTTTTTATTTCAAAAACAGAAGAATTAAAAATTTCTTATGTGAAACCAGTGTACTCATATATACGTATTACATGTATATATAAATGTATACTAATTTATGTATTCGATGTATAAAAAGCAGTGTGCGGAATGTTACATTATTAACTTAATTTCGCTGCCATATAAATCGAAATATGAAATTGGCTTTTAAATGTTACGTCTACACCATGTGTCACCATATCTAGAATATTTATAATAATAATACATAATTTATACAGTATTAATTAAAAGTAACTGTATAATGTATAATGTCTAAATTTTAGTCTATATTAATGGCGATGTGGTGGCGCCTGTAAAAAACACATTTAATATTGCCCAATCAGTGTGTTTCTTGCATATGACAAGGAAATATGTTCGTCTATTCACTATGAAAAAAAATGCTATTGCGCAATATTATAAGACAATAAATCTAGAAAAAACTCATTTGAATTTTACGAAAGGAACAATGATGTTTTCACTTGCACTAGATCAATGCTCCATCCCTTCAGAGAGATTTTAATTGATTTTTACACTCATTTCATTGCAGTTGATTTACCGTTTTTTGAAAAGCTTCAAAGTTAGATTAACATTTTTGGTGAGCAAATAATTAATTATGAGCCCCATTAAATGCTTGCGTTATCAATTACCTACTAAAAATTTTCTATTAAATGTGGAAAAGTTTATGAATGTTGAATGTGTTAAACTGTAAATCATTGTTTTTTATTTATTTCTGCCTGGAGAGTATGACTCGGAGAGAAGAATGCATGAATATTCCTAAAGTCAACTTTAATACTTATCCATTGAAATTTCAACTTATTGGTCACGCATACGCCATGTAGCACCGTTGTTAGTAGAATTTTATGTTATTAAAAGTAAATTTTCAAACTCAAATGTCTTTATTTTATGGCAACATGTTAATGCCATGAGTGCAAAATTTATGAGAATAACGATTTCTAAATTCATCCATTTCCGCTATTAAGGTGTAGCAAAGCGCTTAAATCTCTCAATGGGAATAGCATGTTGGACTTGCACTACGCAAAAACAGTAATTTTCTCTGTAATAACACATTTTGAACTAGCGAATACATTAAATATAAAAGTTAAGCGGAATTACGACCATTTATTTAAAAAAAAAAAAGAAAACAAATTGCATAATGCAAAAGTTCATTTGCGTTAATATTCTACTAGCATATTTAAGTACATAAGTTGCTTAATTATGTTAATGCGGCTACCCATATAAATTAGGGGAGAACTCATTTGAGAAATGTGGTTAAAAAAACGAAATTATGTTTAAAAATATTACATAAATGCTAAGCAGGTTCTTAGTGAAATACGAAAGAGGTTCACTTTGTTTAGTTACTTTCCTGAAGAGTAAACTTTTCGTTGCCAACTACCCATTGCGGCCTTCCGGCGGCATTTATTATAAGTGCAAGCCTATGTAAGGTAGTCTACCTTAGTTGCGTAATTAACCCATTTATTTAAACTACTGGCCTCTCTCGATTTCTTTACACCCTTTTCCATTTACCCTTGAAGAGCTTTCATTCTTTAAAGCAATTATCAGAAGGCGAAACAAGTGAGCGTGAAATAAAGATGGGTTGTAATAGGCCAACACAACACCCGCGTACGCAGCGCTAAGCAGAACAAAAACAAAGAGCGCTTAACCTTTACAGTTTATGTAATCTTCATTTTAATGCGCCTTTATTTTATTTAAATTGTTATACTTATATTTATAGCAAAAGCAATAAAGGCTTATTCACACTGCCAGAGGAGAACGAAATAATAATAACAACAATTACGCTGTCGGCAAATATGCCTCGTTGTAGGGAAACACATTGCATTCTTCATAATGTTTGATGTGCTGCTCAAATGTACCCACTTTGCTTTCCACTCATTCACTCGGCTTTTATTCACACACCCTTTGTGTTTAGACCTGTTGTTAGCAGCCGATATTCCTTTTGTTGCTTGTCTAGCGGAGAGTTTGATTTCATTATGTTTATACGAAAAGTTGTATAGAAAACTCTCAGATTACAAGTTTGTTTTGTTGCTCATTCGCCTAATTGGTCATCTGAAAAGTAGTTAAGTTCTACATATATAGTGCTATAGGTAGAAGTTGTAGTAGCTTTACAATTCATTCAAGGGTTGAATGAAGCTAATGCTGAGAAGTCACTAAAATGTGTTAAAAATACTGAACAGCTGAGACTGGTATTAATCAACTCATTTCGAAAAGAAGATCGAATGTAAAAATGTTAAAATTCTTAGAAATGTTAAAATTCGTTTCGCATATATATATATAAAATAAATAAATATAAACATATTCGTTGAATTTTTAAAATTTATTTTGTGTGGCAAGCATGTGAGTAACTAAAATAAAATTATTATGTTTATATTTCTCTATTTATTAAAATAAAATTTTAAATGAAATTCCAAATTGTTTAATGTTACTGTCGAAAAGTCACAAGACGGAAAACTCAAAAATTAATTACCTTTCATTAATTTATTTAATCGGAATTGCCATTTCTCTATTTATTAAAATAAAATTTTAAATGATTTTCCAAATTGTTTAATGTTACTGTCGAAAAGTCACAAGACGGAAAACTCAAAAATTAATTACCTTTTATTAATTTATTTAATCGGAATTGCCACACTTCATCCGCTGATTACAAAATTATGAAGCAATAAAAGTAAAAACCATATTTGTGCATCTTCACTTTGTACACGAATAATTTTTGCTTCTGCTGACAGCCAACGATGCGTGACCGGCCTTCCTCAACAGCAACAACAAACACAATATCAAAAATGCGACGCGTGCGACACTTCATTAAAACAAATTTAATGTTACGTATACGCACCGTTGACCCATTAGAAGCCTGCAGCAGCCAGCAGCTTCTGCTCATACAGACATTCGTACACGTACCTCCGGTCGTATAGATATACAGACTTGTAATATCATGACGCTAATATGCCATAAGCCAATTGTAACTCATCCTAAATCAGAACATAATTTCGCAATTTACATAAAATGGGCTAAACAAGAAATAAACATCAACAGAAAAGGGTCCGTCATGCTCGCAAAGCAGACACGAATACAAATGTACATACTCACTTTGGCACATATTTCATTGTGAGGATGCAAACAAACAAAGACACATGCATATATATGTGAGGTTATGCATAACATTGAACGTAAGCAAACGCTCGTCTACACAAACAAAATTGTATATATCTGCTTTTACTAACACACATTTACATATATAGATGTCCATGTTTCAGCATACCGACTAGCGTTTATGACTTAACGGTCTTGTGTTCATAAATTGCTGCACTGTCCGGGCGCCTGGTGCGTTATCTGCCCTTTCAGCGGTTAATAAGTGGGTCTTCTCTAGCCCCTTGGAATGCACACACATATAATGTATAAACGTATGAATACAATTATGTACTGATATTTACAGACATCTATACATGTTTCGCCATATCCGTCTGGCTCTTTACTTGTGTGTGTGGGTCTGTGTGTCCTGTGCGTGCCAGCAGTGTCCTTTTCATTACTTCCTGCCACTCCTGCTATTCAATATGTCCAACTTCCCGTCCCTCTTTGTGTCTTCCGCATCCCCGCCCACGCCTTCCTTCCTTCAATTGCCATTGTCCAGAGCCGATGCGCTGTTTGTTGTCTACCTTGCTCAATTGCTCACATCCGCTCACTTCCTTTATCATCCTCAAATTTCATTTCACCCACTCACATCCGCGCTGACTCGCTCCACTTGTTCTCTATATGGTCTTGTGCTCGTGCTATTATGTTGCAAATTTGAGCAGAATCCCTGTTCATTTATGAATTTGTGCTTGACGGTTCGTTATTAAGGTGAAAGTGATTTGGCAAGTCGTGCGCTCTTTGCATGCCGATCTCGCACCATTGACGTCGTCAACTTCATGCCACACTTTGCGTTACGAGCGACCTTTTGACGCTTCACTTTACATGCTTGTCGACTTGTGGGATTTTTATTTGCTTTCTTGGCTTAATTTTTCTTCTTTCTTCTCATGTTTTTCCCTACCACTTGTCTTATACTTGCTCCTGTTGGTGTCTTCCGTAGTCGTGATGAATACGTTAAATGCTGCAAATGAGTTTGGTAATGAGTTACATTATTGTGGCTGCTAGCTGTGGTAGGTTCGTGTTTGCCAAGTATTTACTTGGAGCAATGTTGTGGCATCGCAAGAGGAGGCGTGCAAAAAAGCGAGACACTTGAGTGATTAGTTCAGACAGTTAACGGGAAAGTTGCCAAGCTGCAGTGAACATTAAATTGAGATATGTCAAAGAGGGCAGGTGCTCTTATATGAAAGATCTCTGGATACTTTAGTGGAAGAAGAATGTTGGGAATGGGCTTTGCGGATATAAGAACATGAATTCAATAACATGAACATGGATTCAATAATCTGCTAGTGATTTAGTTAAACGATTACCTTGCTCTGCTGATATATACTCAGACTGCTTTGCATTCACTTTATAATAATAAGTAAGGATAATGAGGCAACTAAAACTTTGAGATGTGTATTGATTTATTGAACAGTTTGTGACAATCTTGCTTGAAATATTTACTAATTATTTATGATATATAAATTAAGAAGCACTACAAATTTGCTGAAGCATTTTTTCTTATTAATAAATTAGAATTAGATGAGCTTACAAATATATAAGTTCAAAGCTTTATGGTTAACATATCGGAAAAACATCTCTGATTAAGTGCACAAAAATTTATTCCCTAATAAATTCGTCTCAAGTATATCAGATGTTATTAGGATTTGAAAAATAGTGGCTTCAGAAGGTGAAACAAACATGTACTTTGATTGCAATGTTAGAAAGCTTTCTTTGAACAGAGCGAAATACGAAGATACGAAGGCATACTCACATCGCGAAAAATGTAGTTTTATTCGAAAATTTATCGAATCCTTTAGTTATATTTAATTGGCAAATACATTGCACACTCTGAAAGAAATATATATATGCATAGGACGTTTAAAACGAAAATGGCTTATGATATATATCTTTCTTGTAAATGCCATAGAGCACATCATCAAATTCCAATCGCCCGCTTTTGGAGTATATTGTAGTTGCACACCTTGTTCACGCTTGAAGGAAAAAATAATGTCCTCGTAACTTGGTAACCCTGCTGCTGCTGGTCATGACTGTGCACAAAGTAGTGGGATCAATGAAAATACCTAACAGTCCATCTAAGAGCTATTAAAACAAAGTCAATTAAGTGCTTAAAGTAATTTGTGTTTCCCATTACCACAAATGTTATAGTAAAACCCTATAAAATATAAAAAAATAAAATAAAATAGAGCAATTCTGTCAACAAAGTCTCCACATTGATTGCTTTCATTTTTCACTTTTTCACCGGTTCTCAACCTTTGCCCTGCATTTGCTTTACGCTCCTTTGACCTGCGCACGTGACCCTAACACCTTTTGCAGCCGTTATGTTGCCACTTACCTATTTACGTACATATGTACGTACATTATTGGCAAACATTGCCAAATTCAGTGTCATAACGCGACTTGCCGACACCAATTTCTCTTGCATAGCCGAACGCTATGAATTATCGCCGAAGCGTGATTGGCATATTTCAATAACGTTTGGTGAACACTAAGAGTTGAAGTGTAACTGCTAGTCGAGTGTACTGATATGACTCTTTTGGTTTGTTGGAAATGTGTGCCTCATGTAAGCTGAATTCGCATAAATTATGGAGAAGACTTTTGAGAGAAATCTAATCATTTTGACATACAGTTTCGAAGGCACACTCTTTAGTTTAAAACTTAAACTTGTCAGATACAGCGGGTACATAAACTGACTGCAATTACGACACTATGTGTCCCTGAAATAATGACATGGCAATTATTTGAACACACCAAACACGCGACATATAAATCAGTTCAGTAGATGAACAACTTGATAGGAAGGTATAAGGCTTAAGTCAATAAGTAAATGCAGTACAAATACTTATGGTAATAAGCGCAAGAGACGAAATTGAGTGTGAATATAAAATTCTAAAGGCACAAATACCTACTGCGTGTTGTAGGAAAAATATTATATTGACCATGCTAATAGGTGAATTTCTATGATTCAGTATCAAACATTTGCCATTGTGAAGGTTTCCTGAACGGCTTATAAATATTATAGAAACCGATAAGCTGGGAAGTTATTATTTAGGTATGTAATCTAAACGTCAGTAGTTCAAGCGAAAGTTTAAGCAAGATATGTTTTACTAAAATTGAGCTTATAGCACGATGAAGGAATAATAGTCATTGGAACCCCTGAAGTCTCGTCTAGAATATGCAGTGATGCTTTGCATATTCTTGAACTAATAAGGGTCTGATAGTCAGCCGATCAATTTTATAATAAAATAGTGATTCTATCCGGTGTAGTTCCTTCCTTGTGTAAAAATACAACAAGAAGAGAATAGTGAAAATGGCTTCAATGATTCAGTCAGAGGTCCACCCAGCCCTTTTCAACATTGCGATTTGGCTGTGTGGAAGTTCATACTGTTCTTTTTTTGAGGTGAATTTGTATTGCATGGTAGGTTGTCACACGTTTCTCTTCTGTTTGAACATTTTTGTTGTTCTAATTTAGTTTTTAGGGCGAATGAAGAATGCTTCTACTTAATTACTTTTTAATTGCACAGAAATTGAAAAAAGGTGTCTTTATGGTGACACACGTATTCCTATAAATGTGCTATGTAACATGCTATCATATACTGTATAAATGTTCTTACCATATACGCAAGAATTCAGCTAAACTCAAAAAAAAAAAATAATATGAATAGTGGTGAACGACATCCCCAGGCGCACCCGTAAATTTGATATTAAAAATATACAATAAAAATGAATTTAATTACTTTGATAAAATATTAATTGAATAGTGTTAATGAAGTAACAAATGTTTAATGATAGAAAAAACTACAATCCTATTACATATGTTTTCCTTTATTTTTGTTGGTTCTCGTTAAATGAAGAAAATATTGACTATATTATCAATTGCGTTGAATGCTGAAAAATTTGCTATTCGAATATAAAATATAACATATTATATATAACATAAATATTTCGTGGAATATTGATCAATAAATTTTATCAATTATAATTATCTAAATATGTGATTTTAACTGTACTTCTCACATATTCGAAATTGAAATTGTGCATTTTCTGTCATATTAGGATTTTCATAGAAAACTCTGTTATATAAAAAATTGCACCGAACCACCTTCCAATGCTGGCCCGCTCCTCTATAGCACTCAAGCAATTCGCCACATGCAACGGAATGGCAATAAAATTGTCAACAGCTTGGCATGCTAGCACTTCCTTGCACTCTCATTGATTTCAGATAAAAGTTTAATATGCAAGCTCGTCATATCTGTGTGTATGTATGTATGTGTATGCGTGAACAATCATAAGTAAGCTTGATTTCAACTGTGCACTCAATCGAAGCCAATAAACATATGCACACACACATCTACAGAAATGCTCCATTTGCTACTGCGTGTGAGTAGCTTGAGTGAACTGTATCAAAATTGAAATACCCATACTCATCACAGAAGACTGATAGTCTCAAATATTTTACAATGCAACTGCATTTTATTTCTCACTTGATCAGTTCTTTATAGAGCATGCTGTATGCATGCTATAAGGATATTTTATTGTATTTAGAGTGAATTTTCGTAGAGTTCAGAATTCCGATGCTTTTCTATGATTGGGTCTTTTTTGGATAATAGTAAGCTACAACTTTTATTAAGACGTTCCAGGAAAGGTTGGGCCCATAGTGGGTGTGAAGAAAATGTTACTGAAATAAAAACCATTTCAATGGTTTTTCAGAAACTTGTGTTTATAGCATTCTTGAAGATCAGTCATGGTAATCAGCAGCCTTAGCTGACTAGCTTATGACTAGTGAGCTGAGTCTGCGATTACTTTTAGTCCATACGAGGTTTGAAAACTCTACATAATTTTGATATTAAAGAACATTCAGCAATGAGTTAAAAATAGTTAAAATAGTCCTGAAAGTGAGGCTTTCTCTAATTATTGAGCAACGAGAGACCCACAAAACAACTGCTGAAACTCATTAGAATTATTCTAATAGAAATTTTCTATGGCGCTGAAATCTATATTGTGCTTCTTAATGCTGCTCAGACTATGCTACTCTTTGCTGTAAATTTCTTGCTCGGCTTTTTCCTAACCTTATTATTATATAGATCACTATTCACATATTCTCCAGCTTTATCACCGCCCTTTTGCCACTTTAAGTAATCACCTGACGTTGTTAAATTCCAACAGAAATTTCCTTTGAATACTTCTACAACATCCATTATATCATTAGTATTCATGTCGCTACCCTTTTCCTATACTTATACGTTCATGCAAACCTGTGCTCGCCTCTTTTTTGCTTTGCTAATCGCAAAGCATCAGCAAAGAATTTAATTAGTTTTGCTTTCGTTCATTAGTTTTTCTGTTCGACCATTTTTCCGATGCTCATGTTTGTGTAATTGCTTTCAACATTTGTCAGCTCCACTCAAACTGATTGCGATAAAAGTGTTTGAAAGTGTAGTGAATAGAAATGCTACTACCCAGAATAGAGCAGGGAAAAAATGCATGAAGAATAGATGGAATTAATACAAATTCAAATGACTTGGACTATGCCCATTATTCGAAATTTTTTCACAATTTTATTTTTAAGCTTTGCTACGCTAAACAAAATGCAAACTGCAAACTGTAAATTGGAAGCGATTAACGGGTTTTCAATTTGTTTGCTTACTTTTGTTGCAAACTCTGTGAAAAGGTAGAAAGAGAAAAGATTAGCACAGAAGTGATTTGTTCAGAAGCGTTGAAACTTTTCCCACTTGAAGGAAGTAATTTTTGTTTCTAAAAGAGTTTGTCAAACAAAACAAAGTCAATTGAGCTGTCAAAATGTTTGTTAACCAATAATAATGGTTAATTAAAATGTTAAGCAATGTTAGTTGACACTAACTCGGCATTCGTTTCTGATTCTTACATGTATTTCAATTTATAGTGCTGTTGCATAGATGTAACGGGACTTTCCCAAAGCTGCATGTATAGATTTAGTTAGGTTAGTTTGAAGATACTCGTTTCATAACCAAAAATATATCAGTTCTAAGGATGTTCATATATTTATGATTAGAATCAATGAGAGAGATGTTTTATAAACGAGCTACCGGTGTTGCTGCGTAACTCTAGAGACTGTGACACACCCTTCTGAGAGCATTTTTATTCTTCACCTTTGCTACGACTGTTAAGACGATTTAGTTTAAAACCGTTACCATTTTGTTTAGAAATCCTTTTGTCATAGAGCTTCTGAGCTTCTTTCGCCTGTGGAGTGTAACTTGGAGACTTCTATCCGATTGAAATGGTTTTTTCTTTGCATCTGTTTTATGCAGTCGTTGTTGTCGGTAATTGTAAAGCAGCATAAAAAATTTCCATGTTTTTTCGATTACACACCTTAGCCGGATCTAATACCGTATTCATACGAAGATCTGGCTATAGTTAGTGCGGCGCATACGAACTTAACAGACAATGGAGATTTTAAATTGGTGTGGATAGGAAAATTTGTTTCACTATTTGGTGCCGATATTTCTATTATCTGGATAATAAAAATAGAGATTTTTCTTTTAATATCGGCTTTCATTTTCTAAGATGCCGTTAGAGGAAGATTAAAGTTATTTTGGGTGGATGATTCGAGAGAGATTTACATTACAATTTAGATTATGAACCAGAATCCAAACTCACGGATGCAAAACCTCTACTTTGCGTAAAGAAAGAGGTTACTGCGACAATTTTTTAAGTAATGAATTCGCTGCTTAAAAACTGTAATATGTGGAAACAAATATAGAATGAAATATAATGCCTTATGACGTGGAGTGGTGCAACATTTCCGCTTCTAATTAAACAATAACAATTAATTATCAACACAGTAAAATTCAATGCACATAATCGCAAATGGAACCAATTAAATTTGATAACAGACCATCTAATTTTGCATAAAATTTTTTAAAAATCAAACTTTTATCATTTTTATTTCATTACTTTAGTTTCTTAGCTTTAAAATTTTACATGTTTACTATCGTTTGAGTACATAATTGAACGTGTTCTCAATAATTTTGTCAGTTACTGCATATAGAAAATAGTCAGGAGCTACTTGCTAACTATGTAGTCACATGGAAAAGCGCAATTCAGTGAACGGGTTTAGCAAAGTATATGTATGTGAAATATGTATATCAGTGTATATGTGAAATATGTATATCAGTGTATATGTATATGTATGGATTCGGTTGTTACGTTATTATAGCTGCGCTGCTCAGAAAGCAATAGGAAAATTTTATTAAACAATATTGTCTATTTGATTTGTTGCCCGAATGAACTTACAATTTCAGCTGCGCATATCAAGGGCTTACGTTAGCAAGGGCCAAGGAGCTGCAACACAGATGTAGCGACCGATCCACTTCTAAGCTAACTAAGCATGCAAGTCGCATACTAAATCGGTTAAATATTTGTTTGTACATGCATACATATGTATGCTTTCTATTTGACTAAATTATACAGCGAATTGAAGTTAATATGAAGAAACTGTAGAAAAATTTGGAACACAATACTAAATTCGCAGCGTCACACATACAACCTTATATCCGTTACGTGATAACATAAGCATACAATGACATCCACAATATATGTGTATGTATTCATAGTGGCTAAACTAGTATGCAAATCTTTTGCAGTCATGCATTTGAACACACGTATGTTTGTAAGTTTGAACGTGCACATTTATTTGCCATGCTGCTCCGACATTTTGCGCTAGCGATTTGAAGCGAAGCGAAAATTTACGGTGCAATTGTGCGGAAACTTCGTTACGTTTTGTAAGCAAATATAAAATTTAATTTCTTAATATTTCGATTGACAACAGAGGATTTGTGTAAGGGAATTAGAGAATTATAACGATGAGCGATTGCTGCAAGCCACGCGAGCCTGCAATACAGATTTTATCTGCAAAAATGGAGATTTGAGAAAATAATTTGCCTGAGGAAGCAAAAAAGTTAATTGGCGCTACTATTTATTCACTTAACATACTTGTATTTAAATGTATGTGTTATGTGAATATTAATTCTATCCAAATATTCTTTACGTTATCAAACATTAAAAGAGTTTCCATAAAATGCACGTTTTATTAAATTTATGGTATCAACTGGTAATGGCCCCAATATTAAGCCATTTCCATATACACACATATTTGTATAATATATCGCATACTTATTTACACACAGTATACTTTTGTTAAAGTGACTATTTATCATTTTGCGAAACAGTTCTCTTTTCAATGAAATCAAAAACAGGCGTCGGCATATTTATATTTTCTTCACTTTTGCATTTTGATCTCAACATTTTTAGACACTTGTGCTTTGCTATTTTAAATTATACGGTCGATATATAACAGCCCAGTCGCATTATTTATTAATGTGGTGAGAGGTTATTTTGCATATTCAGATTTTTGATTGAGAAAGCGCTTGCAAAACAATCATCAAAATGATTTCAGTTTGAGCTATCTGCGGCACAGTGGGTTATTTTTCTTAATATGCATATAGAAAGTGTTTTGCTTTTGCTAATTTCTAATTGTGGATTCTACGAATGCAAGAAATTAAAAATTTATATAAGCGAAACAATTCTGCGACACATAAAAATTCAAACTAACATCCACCTGAAAACCTGGTTGGAACGATCACTTTAAACTAGTTGTCGGTACAGTTAATATTAACCAACTTTTACGCGGACATAAAAGAGCAATGCTGATGAGAAAAATAAAAAGGTCTCTCACTCCTGTAATGGTAGAAATCCGAGAAAAACCTGTTATGCCCTGCTTCTTACTCGTTTACTCCATAGTATACCTTCACCTTGAGCTTTAGCTCGGGTGTGTTGAACATTTTAGTATTAAGCATTAACACTGTTATTGTCCATCAGATTTCTTCGATAAATGCGAAAACGTAAGCCAGGCGGCTGAAATATGAATAGCGTTTATGGTCTTACTGCTGTAACAGGCAATCGCGCGCATTTTCGGTTTCGTCGATTCCGTGCCAGTAATTTTGATGTCAAAGATGCACCACGCTCTGGCAGGCCAATTGTCGAAAATATCGATAAAGTAATGGAAATTGTCGAGTTTGACTCCCATGTAACCACTGTTTCGAATGCATTTACTAGGGTATATACAATTCATTGGCTTCCTTAAGTTTGAAGCATTTTTTATGACATGAAAAATGAATATTATATGTTGAAACTTAAAGAATATTTTAAACACATATCTAAGTAAATAGCATAATTTTCTTAAAATAATTTCATTAAAAAACACCGAAGATATTAGCGAATCTACAGTGACCCAGCATTTTGCTTAGATTGTGGATGGCGCAGTTTTCATCTGAATTCCAATGTGGTTGGAATTTATTTCTGTTATATGTCTAATAGAAAATCGAGTTTTTTACAGTGGTCCGAACAAAAATGATGATTTTTTACATTTACAATTTTTTTTTTTCAAAAAGAAATTATTTTAAATATTGATAATATTTTGCTTTCAGGTTTATATAGAGCGCAATAATATGAAGAAATTAACTGCCAATTTTCCTTACCTTATTAATGCCTGATAACAATAGAACCAGCCGAAATTTTATTTAAAATTTTGTAAACATATTTTTTAATAATTTCACTAACAATTTATTAATAACAGAAAGGGGGCTTTGAAGATGCGCCGAGGCTTATAACAAAATTTTCTCTACCTCATAACACAGTTTTTAAGTCGACCCGGTGTAGAATTTCGTTTTATATCAGATATTGAGCTGATTGGAAGATTCAAACCGGTTTCTTCTTTAGTTAGGAAAACATGTTTGAAACGAATAAATTTGTTGGTAAACTAACAATATTTCAAATCTTTAAACTGCTTCTTACTAATTATTTTTTTACTTTTATGAACAAGTCTGCCAAAATGACCCAGAAGCACAGATAATCTTATTCATTTTAGCACCCATGTCACTGTGTTCGTTAGCCACAACCTCAAAGTTACGCACAAAAAAGTAGCGTTCAAATATAAAGCGCCTTACATGAGCAAAAAAAAGCAGAGAAAGTTTAACGCCAAGCATCGGTGAAAATAAAATGATTTAGCTGAAAATTGAGGTTGCATTTAATCATAAATCAATGCTAATGATGCTAAAATGTTATAACTTGGCTGTTTCCCTCCAACAACGCTTGCACTTGCCGAAAGCAGCTCGCGGCATTGAAATATTTTCTGTGTGAAAGCAGATTTTTGTAGGCCACCAAGCTATCAACTAACACCGCCCCACCGCTAGCACCAAGTCAACTGATGTGAGTGCTTAAGGCGGTGGGGCGAGCGAGCGAACACTGCGTGTACAATGCATTGCCAGCTGTCTGCTGTCATTTATTACAATTGCTTTGACTACTCGCCAACTTAGACCCGCTGCCGTTTTGTCGGCTTGACTTCGCTTCGAATCTTGCGGCATTCGCGCGACCTTCTTCCACGTCACTCCATATAACACATACACATTTGCTCGCTCAACCAATTTTGCTGATACGCTCGAGTGAAAGCGCGCTATACCTCGAGCTTGCTATGCAACATAAAGCAAAGGAGGTGGAAGTTGCGGTGCTATTGTAAAAATTAAATGTTTTTCCCTGTTCTTACATGTTTCACTCCACTTCGCCATGTACGGCATGGCTGCTCCTAATGATGGTTCGCGGCTTCTGCAGCGGACAATGAACATTCGTCGGGGAGGTGGTAACAAAAAGTGCGGAATAAGTGAAAACATGTTTCGATTTATGTATTGGTGTGTGTGCACTACTGTGTGTATATGGATTTGTTGAGAAATTTGAAAGAAAAATGGGCAAATCAATGGACTGGAAAAATGTTTGCTACTGTCTGAAAGTAAGCGTAGTCAAATTACAAATCTTTTCAGCTATGTCGGATGGTGAGAGATGTGTCAGATAATTAACTACTTATATATATAATGAAAAATTGAGAGTTTTTGGGCATAAATAAATATGTGGCTAAATCAAATAATACGCTAATTTTTTCATTGTTAGAATATTTTAGTCGGTGTAATGAGGTTTCGAGTTTTGAATTTTACAGTTGGGCAATTAAACAGTGTAAATGGATTAAGTAAAGTAGTGTGCTTCAAAGATTTTAAAAGAAATATTCGCAGGTCTGAGTATGATTCTTAGTCTAATCCTAAACCACAATCAATATATGTGTAAAATTAGTAAACATAGAACGGTTTCTACAAGAGCGAAATTTCGAAAATCATTATTTTTCAAAAAAAAAAACAACAGGCGAAACTTTAATATAGAATTTATCACAATGTCTTCGATTTTTCCGATGCAATTGTAAATTATCTTAATGAATTACATGAAAGAGAAAACTGCAGGATTTTTTCTTCCTTAATTTACTTTTCAAAAAAGTAATGTTCATAACGCTGTATATTTGGTTTTGATTAATATCTCACGGCATCTCTCTTTTGTTCCTTAGATAATGTCCTCTTATGAATATTTATTTTGTTTTTCAGAAGTTATATTATATTTATCCTTAGTAATAAATGATAATAATAGTAATAAATAGTAATAAAGTGATAATAGTAATAAATGATATTTATTCTTAGTAATAATAATAATGATAATGATAATAATCTTAGTAATAAATGATTTCCTATACTTAGAGAAGATATTGCTTCTGAAGCTAAATTGTACATTTCTTGAATTGTACACTTCTTGGAATTGTTGGAAATTTATTGGGTCTATAATGTATATTCGTGCGGTTTGCCAAGAGATTTTGTAACTTGATTGTTATTATTTTATTATTCTATTGTACCAATATTTCGAATATGCGTTGGAAAGCTACTGTCTTTGTGCTTCTCTTTCATATGTCAATCACTCGAAGCGCAAACAACAATACTTTTTTTTACTCAAATATGTCGAACTTTGTGCCTGAAAAAGTCTTTTTGTGATGAGTTCTCTTTATTATTTCAATACGAAGAAAAACTCAACCGAAAGCCACCGTATTTTGTTAAAAGTTTATGGTGGACATGTTCTAGTTGAGCGAACGTGCCAAAAGTGGTTTTCAAGATTTAAAAGTGTTGATTTTGGCTTGGAAGACGAAGAACGTCCTGGGCTACCAAAAAATTTTAAGATGAGGAACTGGAAAAATTACTCTATTACTGGATGAAGATTGTTGTCAAACACAAGAAGAGCTCGAAGAACCTTTGGGAGTCACTCAAGCAACAATTTCAAAATGTTTAGAAACAGGCGAATAGATTCAAAAGCAAGGAATTTGGGTGCCATATTAATTGAAGCCAAGAGACGTTAAGAGACGATTTTGCAAATCAGAGACGCTGCTTGAACGCTACAAAAAGATGTCGTTAGTCGTTTTTATATCGGATTCTGACTGATAATGAAAAATGGATCTATGCCGATAACCCTAAATGCAAAAAATTATACGTGAAACCTGGCCAATCAGCCAAACCAACGTCTAAGCCGAATATCCACGACGCCAAAATAATACTCTGTATTTGGTGGCATCAGAAGGGCGTGCTGTATTGTGAGCTTTTAAAACCGGGTGAAACTATTAACAAGAAACTACCGACAACAACACATCCAATTCAAACGAGCGATTGCCGAATAACGTCCGGAATTTGGGACTAGACACCAGGCAGCAATTTCCCTTCGTGAGAATGCTCGAACTCATGTAGACCAGTTGAAAACTATTTGGAAAATAGCGGCTCGGAAGTTTTGCCTCACCCGCCTTATAGTCCAGCTCTTGCCAATTCTGACTACCATTTGTTCCGGTCGATACAGAACGCCCCCACTGGAATACGTTTCACATCAGAACAGGGTATAAAAAATATGTGTGATTCATTCAAATCCACAAAATGCCAGAAAGATGGCAAATTTTTATAACTTGGCTATACCAAGCTGGGCTTAACCCAGCGACAATGCTGCGGTAACCGGTGTCGACGTCGTCATGAATATTTGCATGGAGTTAGGCCTAAAGTTTATTAGGCTATAAAGAGAAATTACATTTCTATTAACACTTGAATTTCATAAGACCTAGCTTCGGTCTATGGATAAAAAAAATCGCCTGTAATGACGAATAAATGAAGCCTTATTTACACACTTGTATTCAGGTCCATATGTGTTCAAACATAAATTCTCAGCTGCATCCGAAATACCAACTGGCTCTGCTCATTACTTACGTAATGAAACGTCATAACTGCCTGCTCGGGTGCCCATACTGAGCTGTCAAATTTTTGAATTTAATACAGCTTATTACGAGCCGCAGGAGAACTATGAATACCATGGGAGGGTACGTTCTCTATTTATGGCAACTGAAGTCATTTATATTTCAATAAAAACATTTATGCAAATCTTTCCAACACAATCATAAAATAAGGCAAACATTCACTCAGCAGAGCAAATAATCAAAACATATATATAATGCATACTTATATGGAGGTCCGTTTCAGGGGAAAGCAACGTACCCCTCATGTGTGGGCACTTGGCAACGGACAGACAAAGTTGGCAGTCGAAAGGCGGTCAGAAAGACAAATATATGATGAATACGGATGGAAAAAATGTGAAAAAAAACCAAAATATACACACACGCCCATTTACGGAAAGCACAAAATTACGCAGAAAACAGCTGCTACCAGCCAGCACGAAAAAGTATAGACAGCCCGGCAGACAGACGGATAAACATTCAAGTGTCTACGTGGCATATGTAAATTAATATTTGCGGTTTGAATGACCGTCTAGGGAAAAGGCCCACATACATACATATTTGGGGCTGATTGCAGTTAGAGCGTGAGTCAAAGAGAACGAGACCAAGCGAAAAGTATGCGGCGAAGGCGGAACTTTGCTTTCGAAAAAGGCACCGACCGAATTTGCCAATAGAATTCTTACTTCGCATTCGAAAAAGGAAAAGGCAGAAAAATGTATAATACAAATAATATACACTTGCACAATGACGACCAAGAACATGGTGAGAATGTAGCATAATTCGAGTAATAAAGAAATAAAACCACAAGGAATAAGAAAAGCTGCCCAAATTGCCTTTTTACGAGCGCTTCTGCATACCAATGGAACTATTTAGGAACGTGCGTGAGCTTGTAGAGTAACATGCTCATACACGCGGTTCTATGGGCATATACGTACATACATTGGAGTGCCTGAGTTTTAAAGATTACGCACTGGTGGCTGCAGATACTTTGTTTGAGAGGGTAAGCTTAATCGATTTTTATTGCGATATATTATTGTGCCCAGTGCTATAATATAGACTTTAAGCAGCGGTACATGTTCATCGAATTATCTTTATTGCTCAAATTAAAAAATGTATAACGAGATAGAGGAAATAGTTTATGAAATAAAGAGATAACTCGGGTTTTGAAAGACAAAGAGACAAATATATCATAGAGACTTGTTTTCAGCACATTTAAAAAATGCTAAGTGCTGAGAAATCATCTAAATAACATTATATGCATTGAGAACTTTCTCTACAGGAAATTCGAAAATTCTAGTTCTCACGGAATTACCCAGGTTGGGTAATTTTTATTGTTCTGAAAACCATGGAAAAAAAAATAAAGGACTAATAATAAAAGAAAAAGTTTCGAAAGCAGTTTAAAGTGGCAACTGAAGTGATTTATGCTAATATAAAATAACTCATTAACGAGAACAAGAAGCAGATCACAAATCTATATTGATGTGATCCAGATCTACATATATGGGCATTACATCGTTGTCCTTATATTTGCATTTGAATTTGTTATGTTGTAATTGATATTTATTGGATTTGAAATAGGACGTCCTCTATCTTGGACTAAAATGTTGAGTATCAACTTGCATGACCACCTTTTTAAAGGCCTTCAAGGGAGGAGTGCACATGAATAGATACGCTGCGCAAATTTAAATGCTGGCGGACTAACTAAGCAAGACGAGCTTATGGTCTAAATGGTCAATATGACGAAGATCAACGATAATCGTGATATGATGATATGAATGACAGATATTACCATACTTTTGGCGTTGCTGGGTGTGTCTTCACTATTTCTCCCAGTAAATATCGGAGACCGAAAACTTCCAGTTTCATTTTTTCACTATTCTTTTCGTATCGACGAAAATTGGAAAGCATAGTTCAACTTTATTAAGTCAAAATTCCTGCGCAAGAATCAGTGTATTATGTGCTCGGTATGCATATTAAAAGGAGCATATGGATCATACTAATAAAAGCATTAGGCCCTTTAATTGAATGAAAGTCTTCGTGGTTAAGCTTAAAGCACCTAAAATTCCTCTGAATTCACCTTTGTGTATATGTACAATATAAGCATCGGTTTGTTTATAACTCAATTTTTATTTCGTAATATGCGCAAAAGTAACGCGCAAAAGCAACATGAATGCGTGTATGTGTAAGTGTGCGTGCCTGCATGTGACCAGTGAATTGCCGGCGGTACAGCGTTAATGTGTCCCCAATGATTACCACCGCTTCTTTGTGATATTCTCTCGAAAAAATTTTTGTTTTTGTTGTTATTTTTTATGTGGTTACTACTTTCACATGTGGGAACGTTGGTAGATAAATCAATTTACAAAATTATGCATGTATAGAATTGTACGCCCAAATTTTCATTAATAGATATTTGTTGTGGTAGACGTGCGAGCGAGAAGCACTTTCTTTGGAAATATAATAATACTAATGCACACGCATATATGTATTCAAATGTATATTAAATATAATGGTAAAATAATGGAGAATTCTTGATGAATATTTGTTCGTTTCTTTGCGTAGGAGTGTTTGCATAAATCCTGCTGCTCAAATATTTCTCGCCACAAATTTTTGGAACTTTGGATTTTACAGTAAATATCTAATTGATAGCAGTGAATTACTGCAATTCTCAAACATCGTTCTTTTAATATTTAATTAACTCTATTTAAGTGAATTATGGGCTTTTCAAGAGCTTTAAATATATGCAATTATCAATTCATGTGTATATATGTACGGATGTGTCCAACTGTAAATCTGTAAACAATAATTTGAAAGCCTTTTACACTCTATTTACAGAGGCTAATAAGTATTATTTAATGGAGAAAATGTATACGTTGAAGGAAATAGGTGATTCCCTCCTGGTTCAGGCTTTTAAAAGGGACCAAAAATTTTCGATCCCCAAACGATTTTTCGGACCTAGTCCTGAGCGAAGCGGTCGCTAATTGCTCTTGATATGAAGGAAATGTAATCAGCGTGGTTCCTTAACCCACCGAAGAGACTTCGTTTAATTCCGGGATAACGCGAGCGATTTTCTTAATTATCATCCCGTGAGCGGAGGAGGATTTCACAGTCTAATTATCTGCAAATTCTCAAAGGGTAATATCTTAGCTGTCTAAAATAATTGTATTCAGTCCTGAAATAGATATTTAACATAATACTTTATCACTTGTTTTCTCCATTATCCTCAAATTCTCAAATACTTAGTTATTGTGTTTAAATAGGCTGTCCTTCTAGCCACATTTTTTCTGAAAAGCGCGTGCGACTTTTTTTGGTTTTACCTCTCGACTGGTTTATCAAATATTTACACCTGTCAATACTTTTTCGTTCTCACTTTGTCGTAATGGGAAACAAATTTTCCGATTCATTGAATATTTCGTTTATCTTGTCGTTTACTCACTTTTCTTCTTCACTCGTTCGGTTGCGAAGACATTCTATCATTTCAGCATGTCCGCTATGTCAGTGGTGGATGTTGTTGTTAATGTACTCAGCGCCCCGTTTTACTATCTCCATTTCTCTGATTCATAGGCTCTCATTTGGTATACTTTTTGTTGTTGGTTTTGACACGCATCACTTCATGATGCATCTTCTTCAGTTCTTCAGTGTTTATACGCTTGATTGCTGTCAGCAAGCGACAGTACTCGATTTGTCAAATTGTCATTGCAAAATTAGGCAGTCTTTAGAGGAGAGTGGATGTGCGTAGGTAAAATATGTTTTCAGAAATTCATTTATATATGTATATGCACATATAGGTACGTGTGTGTTTGACTATGTAAAGTAAAGTGAAATTATTACATTTTGTAGATTCTAAACTTTTGAAATGTGTTAAGATTTTTGTATTCTATTGTAATAACGTTCATCAAGTTTTCTAAATTTTTCCTGATCCTGATAATTTTAATACACGTAACCTTGTCGCAAATTCGATTCATTTAAGTTGTTATAAAGAACCGTTAGATGAAAAAACGTAATGTACTCTGAGCAACCAATCGGAAGAGAATAAAAATGCTAAGTGTGACCATTTCGAATATGAATTTTAATCGCTAGATTCTCAAAACAAATTTTTTATCATATTTCATGCCTTACATGTATTAATACAAAATTTAAGGGATATGGTGTTGTATTTTAAAGACGTGTACAACTAGGAATCACCTAAATATCGCGCTTTAAATTACTGCCATAAATTCCGCTTAAAGAACCACCCTGGACGTGCATCTGTATTAAAGCACAAGATAACAGGTGTGCCACAAATACATCTGCAGCAAACGGGAGGCGCAACTTCATAGAAACAAAAACAATCGTAAGAAACAGAACGAAGTAATAGCGAAGGCATTTTCGCATGCATATCTAATAGGGCGTGCTTTCATGCCGAAAAATGAATTTACATTGATATTTGATACATTCGCCTAGTTTAAGTGTGCATACATACACATATTTACTTAACTTGCAGCCACAAGCGGAACTGGTGACAGACAGGAAGCGTGCCGGAAGAGGCAGGCAAGATGAAGCTGGTGATCGCATACGCACGAATGAGCACGGGTCTACGAGAAATGCGGAAATCGGGCAAATCTCAGAAACCTTAAAAGATTTGCATTGATAACGGTGTGGGGTGGGTGGGTGTGTGTCTACAGATATTCAAAGTGGAAATGTGTAGTATTTTGTTGACTTTATGTATATAAAACCATAAAAGACGTAATGAGCGAAAATTAGCTGCTCTCTGGTAAGCGAACTTGCGCACTTCGATAATAATATCTGTACCCATGTCGTCAACGTAGCCATGTACGAGTATAGTCAATGTAGTCATAATGTCAATGAGTCCACATACATTCACTCATATTATTTTAAATGAGGCAACCTTATATTGGAGGCGTATACAAATGTCGATTTAACACCTCAATAAATAAAAATAATTGCGTGTTACCTGCTCGCTGTCGCTTAAATGGAATGTCGCGCAAGACTTGAGTGCTCGGTAGAGAAATATGTTTACCTGCTCTCACAAAGTGTGTATGAGTGTAAAGGCTACTTGTTGTGGCAAGGAAAATATATTCATTTGCGTTGGTGTGCAGTTTAGCTTGTGCATTTTCAATTTATTTATCTACATATCTAGCTTTATTATCTACAGCAACACACATTTTCAGAAATATGATTTTGTGTTTGTGTAATATTTACATTAGTGAGTATAAATTTGTCTTTTCCTGAACCTAATTGCTACTGGAAGTAAGCTTGGGACAGTGCTGTGCTGCCAACGTGATGTATGGTATGGAACCAACGGTTTATACTTAACTATGAGTAGGGGTGTCATAATCATTTTTTAAACATTTTATGAGCGATTTTCTGAATGTATTGTGGGAGGAGCACATTAACGTTGGAGTTGAGTATCTGGAAATTTCCATTTCGTTATGAAATATATGAATACGTATTGTAATAGATTGAAAGACTGAAGATGGTATGTACCGATCTTTACTAGGTTCATCGAGAGAAAGCCTTTGAGTCTTCTGACATCTTGTTTCTTTGACCCATATTGTAGTGAGAAATAATGACCAATTAAAATGATCACTTTCTGTCAGAAGGAAAAGTGAAAAAACTAGTCTTGTAAGTTTTTTTGTTTCACTCTCTGTTCTCTGTTATCTTCTTCAAACAAGCCTTTTCTGGGTCAGTTAAACAAAAATAATATCGATTCCTTGAGTCGGTGTTTGACTTAGGCTGAATCAGTAATTAAATATTCCAAATTAATAATAACTTCTATCGCAGAGACGTTTTCAATGACTGGGAAGTGTCGCTCCATTGAAGCATCAGTCTGGTTTGGCCATTTTCTTGTTCACTATGCCTATCATTGAAAATAGAATCGGAAGTGAGGGCTTACATAAGCTTAAGCGAAGGGATAGATGAGTTCTTGAACTAGTATATAGGAATAAGTTTTGAACTCTGTCCCACTCCGTCTACTACTGTGGTCTATACTATAAATTTGAGTCTCTCATGCATTGGCTGGCGAATTTTGAGTTTTGATATTTTTGTGGCAATCGGCCAAATCACCAGCGAAACTCATTTCCACGAAGTCAACACACGTACATATACTTCGATTAAATTGATGAGCACTTTGCGATATGCTCATATGTCGTGGCAAATGCGCATTAAATGGGCGGAAAGCAGAAATTTGCTGGTCACGAGAAGTGCATTAGTGTGAAATTTTATATTTGAAGTGTCTAGATGTATGTGGAAGAATGTTTACATACTCATATTACATAGCTTTCATTACTAACATTTTGCATAACTTTACGCAATGCACTATATGTTATAACCAAATTTGCATATTTTTTAGGTCAAAAATTATCTTTTAGAACCACTTTAGCTATATTTATTCCGTATCATTAATCAATTATTTAGAATTTTCTATAATACGATAACTGTTAGAGTTGCTAGGGAAGTTCAATTTAATTTTCTTTAGATACCATCTAAAGTACGTTCATGAAAGAGAAACTAAATTATTTTTGGACTCCAAATATTTAACCATTGAGATTTCCCACCATTTTTCTACTAATATATTTCTTAGTATATTCCTTAAACAATTCATACGTGTACTTTAACTTTTCAACATTTCTCTTTGCACAGATATACTTAGGTGCAATACCTACACACACACACACATAAGTGAAAACTGCGCTTTTGCTGGGAATGCATTCCGCAGTTTACAGTACTGTTATTTTATTGATGTTATTTTAAGTAAGCTATTAGGTGCCATAGCCACAGACATTTCGGGGGTAAAAGCATTAAAAATTATTTATGAAACATTGTAGATTCAGTTTATGTCAAAGTGGCGTGAAAGTGATTGACACGAAAGCTTCTTATGAGCGACTTACTGGCAACTAAAATGTAAATATTGCCTGCATAGTTATAGTGGCACATTTTAGTGCCACTGGGTGTCACTGGGTAGTGTGTCTGGGTCTCGGCTTTGATGGTAGTGAAAATTAGGTCAATGAAGGTTAGGTTGGTTAAAAAGTAATAAGCAGATGTTTTAGCTGCAATATGAGTGTCATAAAAGAAAATTGTTTTTAGACTAAAAAGGGAGCATTTATTTAGACATTTCTATATTTGTTATATGTTGATCCCTAGGAAAACTGAATTAATTTTCATAGAATTTGTTTAGAGATTCTACAACTGTAAATCGTTTGAAATCGTGATCAGTAAGCTTCTCCGTAGTACACGCTTGCCTCTGTAAAAGCCAGTCTATCAATTTGAGTTCATATAGGTCCCTCTACAATTTATCCCATCATTGCGCTACTGAACTTATAATCGTTGCTTCATCAGATCAGTTTTCTACGCAGCTTGCTACTTTTGCAATTCTACCATTTTACACTCTTCTTTATATTCATTTTTGCTTATAATATATTTAGATCTTATTGTTATTGTAGTGACATAAAATACTTCTACAATATTTTACTAGTGTCGATTTAGCAGTCTTTGGGCGGATAAAATTCTTGGTACATTACGTTTACGTAAAATGGAGTGCCTTGGAATAGAAAGTGAGTACTAACACCGCTTTAATTTTCCCTTCTCAGTTGCCAGAAGTTAATATTAGCTTCTCTTTCAGTTTTTAGTTATTTTGGAATAGTCCGGCTCGAATTGGCTTCAATCCATCAAACCCTTCTATAGTTTTATTCTTTTATTGCCATTTGGTCCGTCGGCCAATACTCACCCGTTCTCAAGCAGCACTATAATATTGTACTTGTCACGATATTTATCTTCCGACAATGCCAATTTGAACTGAAGCAAATGCAAATGCAAGCAAATTGCTCGCAGTTCATAAACTAAAATATGCATAAAAATAGTTAAACCATTTACTTACATATTTTCACATAATGTTTTTGAAGACAGTTCTCTAGATATTTCATAACAATAAACCGTCGCCTCCTGTAACGATTGGGCAATCTTCTTCAAGTTATTTTATTAAGTAAATATTTCTGTTGCAAAATATAATTTGAGCATAAAAGCGTTATGATGCTGATCTTAACAGCTGTTCGAATAATCTCTTAGCACATTAATAGATTACATTGGAAAACTAAAAATTAAACTTTTTTATCATAACTGTACTGTGGCCATCAATATCCATAATATTGTATCAATTAATAAAAAAGCATTTGTTATATATGTGCTTATGTAATAACGGTAAAGATGTATGCTTTCAATAACATGGTAAAAACAATTCAATTTTCCTGCAACAAAACGTTTAAGTGCGCGCCATCACAATTAAGGTATTTCAACATGCGCAGTACACAAGCCTCGCTTCCACACATACGCAGCAAAAAAAGAAAACATAAAGACACATTTATGCCATATTTATATATGAGAACATAACTGCATATTTATTTGTGCATATAACCGCACTTTCGCATAACCTAAATAACAGTCAAACAATAAATCAATTTCACAGCCATTCTGCGCTTGAGTGTATGCGACGGCCACAGCTCACTCTCATTTACAGCACAGCCAGCGTGCCGCGCCAATAGCTTGCTTCTGCATCTGCTTCCACACAACCCCACATCCATATAGATTTCAATTTGATCATATAGTTATGGGTTTCTTTTCATTTTATTTCCTTTACTTATGGTTTGTGTTTATTGTGTCCTTTTTACGCGTTATTTCGTGCACTGCCTACTCGTGCTCCTCGGACAAAAAAGAAATTGGTGCCATTGTCCTTTGCGCTCATTCAATTATTTATGGAGCAAACAGTGTAATTGTGTTAGTAGGTGCGTAAGTGCACTCATACACAAACACCCACAAAGCTAAAAATATGGTGGTAAAATATGGCGATTGGGAAATTTCTCACAAATTGTGGAATATTAAAGCATGTGAAAACGTTTACATGCGCTTTCTATTTTATTTACTTGTCTTTTTTTTTATAAATTGCTTCGTAGTAATATCAATAATAATTGGCATAAATTTAGCATATTGGACGGTTTTGTTACCGTTGTTTAACTTATTTTTTCTTTTGTCTTTAGATCTTCTTATATTTTGTTAAGAAAATGTGGGCACTTTCACATGAATTTCGATTTTAATTTAGAATGTTAAAGTTTTATTTATAAGTGCGCTTGGAAACGTAATTTAATTAAATTCTTTGTTTACATTTCAGCAATTTGTGTAAGCATTTAAGGACCCACAGAGGAGATTTTACGCTATATGTTTTTCAATTATCTATTTTTTCGGCAAATAACTGTTATTATATCTGAGTTGCAATATTGTAACCTTTAGAACGGCCAGCAGTGTGGAAGAAAGATGATTAATTTCGTCTTGTAAAATCTAAGGTCAAAGTAGATGCGAAAGAAATTATGTCATATTGATTGGTGACATCGTGCATGATCTTGAAAAAACAGCACTGTTGAGTTTTTTGTTCAATAAGAGAAGTCCACTCTGATACTCGGATCGACTGTCAGTTGGTCTTCGGCCTGAAATATCGGTGTTATATTTTGTCCATTGTTACACATCGACGAAAAAATTTTCGGTTTTATTACGCTCCGTATACTGTATGCGTATATGTACAAAACGCTTCTTTTTGTTTTTAGAGTGCCAGCTATCTCCAGCACTTTTAACTGTCATCAAGAGCTGTTATGTTTATTTTTTCATTTTCTTTCCATGCTCAGAAATTTCCTTTCATTCAGTTATAAAATTTCCTACCGGAAAGCTGTTAAACCAGCTATCAAAATAAAAATAAAACATAAATTTATTACTAAGAAAAAAGAAATTTTTTACTAAAAAATTTTAATGTTATTACTAAGAGGAAAAATCAACACAAAAACTAGCTAATAAGGCAGATTTTTATTGCAATGTTTATTAATTTTATTAACGAATCGCTTTCGATATTTTTAAACGGAGCGTACAAGACAACAAGTATCAGATATTATATTCAAAACAAAAGATATTCTTCATCTCAAAAATTATGTTAATAGATTTTACCAGCAGTAACTATTTTCTCAACGCCTTGCTCTCAATTTTCAAATTCTCAATTCCAAAAATTGTATCAATTGTTATATAATTACTACTTACTGTTTCCTCATACATAAAATTTACTAAACATAAAAATCTAAATTGTGAGTTCACCACGCTTCATTTCCAACTGATTTCCATGCCAACTAATTCCCAAATGGAACTAAAAACTAGTTTTAATATGGAGCATTTTCCAGTGCATTTAATGCATTTATACACTCAAATGCTCGGCGAATGCCTTTATTCGTAGAAATCGTAAATTGTGTTGATGCTGAAATGCGATTCACACACGGTCATTTGGTGGAGTGCTTAGCACACACTCGCATACATATATGTTATAACTAACTGTATGTAGTGCTGCCAACAAGTATTTCCACTTGTAATGCCCCACCAGCATCACTTAACATTTGGCAGCTTGTTTTACACACCAGGCTATTCAAATGCAAGCACACACACACACACACACACACATACATACATACATACGTATGATATATAACACTTCTATTATATGCACATGTATGTGTGTGAATGAGAAAACGCCCGAATGAATAGATTCCAAAAAAGTTGAAGCAGCAGAAGAAATTTACATTGTTGTGTCATCGCATTTACACTTGTTCTCTTCTTCTTCGTTTGCGCATCCTTTTTCCTCTACTGGCCTTTAGCGGAATTCTATTGCATTTTCTTGTTGGTGTAGTATTTGACGCCTTGGGCGCCAAGTCCGTGCTTCAAGTGCGCTGCTTCTTGCACACATACTTGCACATGCATGAATTGGCAATGCACAAGATGCGCTCACCTATACACATACACACATACACATGCGCTGATATGCCAACGTATGTGTGCTTGTGCTGACTATGTTGCACAACTATTCAGCAATTTTCACTTTATTTTCATTTGCATTGTTCGTAGAATTCTTTTTTGTTTGGAGGCATTTCGCCTCTTTGCTATTTGCCTGCCATTCTGCGAAAATCGATAATCACGCCGTGGATGTGGATGAGCTCGAAACCAGTTTTTAGTTGGAATTCATATTTGCAACGTCAGGGCAAGGCGCGATATAAAGGAATGTAATCAATTTGCAAATTCGCCAGATAATGCATTGGAGAAGTCAGCGCTTCTTATGTTGGCTGCTGCTAGGTGCACTGTGTCGCTGAAAATAAATTATATATACAGTTTCTTTCTTTATGTTCAAAATTTGTTTATAATCAGTTTAATAATAATGGAAAGAAATATTGTTATTATTGAAAAACGAATTGAAAAAAAGTTATTCCAAGAAACATGTTTTAAACCCAATTTTCGAATAAAATTTTTCTAAGAGTCAAAAGTTTTCGAGCACTGATTATTTTGAAAACTTTTCTTAGACACAAAATTCCAAAAAATAAATATAAAACTCATTTATATTTATTTTTATTGTTATTATTTTTTATCTTAAAATTAATTTAAATAATAGACACGTTTTTTTTATAATTTCAAGTTAATTTTTAATATCGAAGAAATTTACTGCTTACTTAAAGTAACATAATCTCATATATAATTGGTTTAATATATAATTATTTTAATTTATTTCTTTCACCATTCATTGTAATTGCCACACTGCGCTTGCACTCACGTACGTACGGGGCGTATACGTAACAACGCATGAGTAGACGGGTTGAAGAGATTTACACCGACTACCGAAATGGCATTTAGCACAGCCTTTTCGCTGTTTCTGGCCGGCACTTCAAGTTTTTCTATTACATTTGCTATTTACATAGTATTTTTTAGTTTTATTTTATTTTTTACATTGTGATTGGAGGAAAACTAATATAATTCGCAGAACAATTGTTGCCGCGCATTTGAATATCAATTCAACTGCATTTCTAGTAGCTTAAACCAAATGACATGAATATAAAAAAATTAATAAAAGTAAAATAAATATCGATAAAGGGGGACGCACACATTCACATTTCGATTGGAGCAGTAGCACATAAGTGAGTACTGGAACTTGCATAAATGCCTGAAAAAATGCTTTCATATATTTTAGGATAAAACAAACACCACAACAAATTTTGTAGCTCTATAAACATCAACAATCAGCTATATAGTTTTTGGAATTTTAAGATTAAGTTCAAGTCTATTTCAATAAACTTTCTTTAAACTAATCGAATTTGGTATAATAGACTTTTCAACACTTTTTCCTTTTTCAAATGTTTTCATTAAATAGGATATCTCGTTAATAATATTAAACCCTTAGATTTCACATGCTGAGCGCAGTAATTCATTTGCAAATCAACCATAGTCAAATTAGTGAAATTTGGAATTTTTTTTTATTATGACACAACTTGACTAAATATGCACACGAAAAACGTACTCCTAACTAATATATATATATATGTTATTGGACATTATTTAGAGTTGGATTATTTATTAGTTATTATACAAATAGTTATTAGTTACATTAGTTAGATTAGTTATCCAAAATTATTTAGAGTTGCATATCGTTTTATTAACTTGGCACGGTTCTCTTCATTGGTTCTGTTAGCATTTAATGTATTGATGACTAAGTCACGTTATAAAATTTGTAGGGCTAATAAAAAGTAAATGGCTGCTTTCTACATATGTTCACCAAATGCACCACCAATTTCACTGAATATTTAACTGTTTAAAGAAAAAGAAACTTTAACGTCTTACGTTACTTACGATCATATATCACCGTCATAAACATGATGGTCAGTTAAATTCTCACTTTTTGAAATTTTTTGTTCAAAATTTTCTCATACTGCTTTATTCAGTAAAAGGGTTATATACTTATAGTATATTATACGTATTCATTATTATACCATATTTTCCTTAATCTATATAATAATTGCGAACGAACTCAAATGGTTTCAGATAAGACGATCTGGTAATAAAAGTGAGGTTGATATTGACAATACTATTTGAAGTATTCAGAATCTTACATGAATAAAATCGTACATCTACACTACATATGGTACACACATATCGAATCAAAGAGGAACTAATCTATTTGGGAAACATATAAAGCCATAAATATATCGGAGGATAAATAACTAAGAACAAAATATGCCACCAGAAATTGGTATTATTCATAAACACTATTGATTTCGAAGAATTTGTTTTGTTTTCGCTTACGTGTTACTGTTATAGGTTAATATTAATTTTTAAGTTTATTTTAAACTTGAAGATAAAATTAATATGAAGAGGTAGTTTAATTTGTGGAGTAATGTAAAAAATTTGATCGAAATCGACTTCCAATAAAATTTTTAATGTTTGGTGGTAAACCAAGATTCGACGTGGGCTTTCCATTCGTAAACTACAACTATGCGCATTTACATTATATATTTATATATATAATACATATGCATTTTCAGAAAAGAGCAACAGTTTGATAAATGATATATGACGCTATTCGTGCCCCAGCTTACGATTATGAAGACAAACCAGCCATGTAATTAACGGTTATTCTATCTAGGCGGAAATACCAGAAATACAAAAACCAGAAAAAATTTTGTCGTATTAGCAAACACATAAGCAATTCATAAACTCATTCCGATCAACATTGGCTGCGCATAAATATATGATTATCCAAATGCTAGTGTACAAGTGTACAACGGGCACGGTCAAGTGGACAAGTGGCACGGTCACACCACGTGGCATTCGTACTCCCAGAAATGCATGAAATTCACATAGCGCCCTACAAATTCACATATTTGTGTAACATGCGTCAATGGCATGCAGCACCCAGCACCACGAACAAAACTCTTTGCCACAGAACAAAACGTCCACTATGTGAACCGAAAAAAAAATTAGCACAAACATCCCTGCATATGTAAGTATGTGTGTATTTGTGTACTCACATTCATGTGTAGGCACGTGGCCGTAACGTCAAAGGCGCCAGAGCGTACACACTGCCATGCCACCCGATTTCTGGATGCCTTCATACGAGTACGCTCACTCATACAATCATTTATTCATCCAATCGCACGGTCATTCATCCATTCATACAGTGGCACTCATTCAGTCACATACAACGCATTCAAGGGCGACTGAACCGTGCTGCTGGCAGAGTACAAACGGTGGCGAAGTGGGCAAGGAGAAAGTAGGCGAGGAAGGACACACAAGAAATAAAATGAAATACGGTCACATTCATTACGTTTCATTAATTTCGCATTCTATAAACGACACGACACACAAAATTAAATGGCAGAAAAAGCAAGTGCGTTGACTAGTGTGGTAGAAGACGCTTGCGAATAAATCATGCTGGTGTAAAGTGAGTGTATGTTTGTATGCATGTGTGAGCAATATTGGCGTGAAAAATCACAAGAACATGAAGAGTAATAATTGCAGGAGCAAGTGTAAGATTAATATTAGGGGTTCTGTGTGCTTCGTGTTCGGGCAAAAGTGAGAGTAAATTATTTTTGCAATAAGCGTTTAATTTACGTATAGAATATAGTGGGCAAAAATTGTGTTAGGAATACTATAATAAGATAAATAAATGTTTATAATTTTTTTGTTTCTGTTTGTGTCCATGTTCCGCGAAACTCATAAGATACAAACAAGACTTAAACGGATTTTTTTAATCTTGATCATTTATATCAATTTGCGTTAAATTTCGAGAAGGCCCATGTATATTTTGTAAACACTTTCTTGTGAATATTCAATAATTACTACATTAGAGTTTAGAAACATGAAGCCTTATAATACTTGAAAAAGAAATTAATAATAATCTTACAAAATATGAGTTGTTTGCTTCTAAGAAAAACAATATCTTGTGCGCCTAGGCTGAGATTGCTTACTTTTGCTATTCCAAATAGATTAGATTAGACATAGACATTATCTACAATGTTAAAGTTGAGATTTAAGGAAGTTTTTTAAATACTTTATTTTATAGATTCTGGTTATTTAAATTCCGGATTGTAGCTAGGCCTCAGCAAGTGAATTATTGGGAATATTTTCATTTCGAATCTACCATGGAGAACCCGTAATTGTTCCTTGTAATTTTCTCTAAACCTCTGTATTATACGCGTGTCGGTAGTACAGACCGTACACCACTGTCGAATCATACATCCTTTTCACCATATTACATAAGTGAAATTTGTTGTCAATGCTAAATTTTAAGATTTTGCTTAGAAGCCAGTTCACATTTGACGCTTCTATTTTCATGCGAGTTATTTAGACCGATATAGGTTTCCTCCATGTGAGCCTTTTGTCCAAGTGAATGCGAAAGAAGTTAATGCCTTTGTATGGGGTATAAAGATATTATTCAGTCTAATTGCTTGACGCATTTTTGGCTTTAGTGAGTATGTAAGAAAAAAGAAGTTGATTGATTCATTGGCTGCAAGAAATATTAGTTCTTATCTTTGTTCATTTCTTACCTAAATATAATATTTTTTATCTTTTATTAGCCTGATACAACCCAGGTATATTCCATGCGTTTTAGATAACACGTGGCGGACCAAAGAATGTGACGCACTTGATTAACCTGATCTGTTGGTATTTTCAGAATAGTAGTCATTCGCAAGTTTTTGTTTAAGTTAGAACCAGTTTAGTATCTGAGAAATCCATTCTACTGTATTTTACTGCTCCATTATTTATTTCCTTAACAGTCCATATGGATTAGCGGAATATAGTAAGTAGAGATAAAAGAGATGTTTGTTCACCACAATTATTACTATAGATTCATTGGAAATATTTGAAGACTGTTTACTTTTCATAGCTCTCTTCAAATACTTATTCAAAATATTCCAAGTTCATTGCTTTCTACTCTAATACACTAACACTGTCGGATTGCAGTTATTTTTGTGTAATTCTCATTTTCAATTCTCAGAATAATCCTACAACAATAACACCCACAAAACGTTCTAGTACAAAAGCACACCTTCTCGAGCTAATAAAATAATTTGTTTATCATTTGCCTGAATGTGAGAGAAAAACGCAAACAGAAATTCGAAGCACGTAGCGAAATGAATGGTTTTTATAGCAAACTAACATCAACACCACTGAAGGCACATCCGCTCTTACACACACGCGCAAACCTACATATTGGATTTAAAAGGCAAAGCAAACCCACGAAAAAGCTTCCGCAATAATGAAGAGAATGGGTGAGCTTAATGCTTATAAAAACATATTTGCGTGTGTGTCTATGTTTCTGTGTGTGTATGGGTGTATGCATTGAGTGGAAATGTTATGAGCTAATTTCGCATTTAGCTTACACACTATATCCTATGCATATGCTTCTGCTGTGGTTTTTGCTCGAATATAAATTACGCTATTCTACTTCCAGTATTCTATTGTAGCACTATCGAAATTTTCGTCATGTCTAGACATAATTTCCTCAACCATTTATTGCCTAATTAAGTGGAAGTGGAGAGCCCATAATTTTCATTGTTTCGCTAAAAGTTTCGCTTTTGCACCTTGGTGTGTGTGTTTCGAACATAGGCTGACAAATAGGCGGAAATGCAGTTATGCATGTGAAATTATCGGTTGTTCTTCTTGCATTATCATTAGTGATAGAAGTGGCAATGTTCCATTGATTGAATTTTGAATCTGCCTTTGTATGAGTACATGTGTTCATAACTCGATTATGAGTAAGTGCAAAAATTAATATTGGACCTACAAATAACAAAATTGTATGAGACGATGAGTAGATCGATCCTATTGATTGTAACGTAAAGTGTACTCTGCTCAATCTGCAAGATTTCATTGTCTCATTAAATTAGAATTACATCACAGTCGAATATTTGTTGATAATTGTCTACTGTCAACAAACTGATTGGACTTTTGAGTGCTCCTTTAGACTTGTAAAATATGTGATATTGGAAAAGACCCGTTAGAAATGGATCAATACCTACTCTATTTGTCCGCTTCATGATTCATTTAAGTGAAAAATTGTGGAAAATTTTTTACGGATATCTAAAATTATGCTGTTACTTTTTTTTTTTTTTAAATTGGATACGGAGTCGAGTTTAAGAAAAAATCGAAAATATAATCGACCGCGCTGTTATGGGCAATCATAACTAGCAAGTTATAGACAATTTCGTCTATCATGAACTCCAAAAGTATTGAGAGCATTGAACGAGTGTGGTTAAGTGGAATAAGGCTAAGGCCTTTCATGAAAAAAACTAAATGTATCTAAGAAGTAGTAGTAGTCAGTGTTGTTTGTCCCAATTGGTACATATTCTACAGCTTTGAATTTATTAGTGCAGTATCAGCTGACAGTAGAAGAAGAAGAGTGACTTTGTTCTTTCGTTGAAAAGAGCCAGTGAAGAATTTGAAAATTATAAAACTGAAGTGCTATATGTTAATTAAAGGTATACAATTAAAGGGCCTTTCAAATTCTTCTTCTTCAAAATAGTTTCGTGTCTTCATCGGTATTGAATTATAAAAGGTAGGCATAGTAATTAATCTATTGGAAGTAAATGTAAATGTATTATCAAAGAATTACCTCACAATTCATGTACAATTGGTCATAGTCAACTTGAGAGAATCACGTTTTCGGTAGTTGCAGTTAGCAGACACAATCTGCATACACATATATATATACTGTGTTGGCATGCATTGATCCACTGCTGTGAAATTACGACGAAACATTTATTCCTTTGTTTGTTTTGATAATCGCGTCAATTGGTCCTTTATTCTTTCGCCATCCTCGATAGAACTTTTTGTTTCCAAAATGTATTTCTACAACTAATACCCTTACGCATATTCATGCCACTCAAGTCGGATTGGCGTTAACTACGGACGCACACACCTAGCCTACAACATTAGTACGTTTAAGCTGATTCGTGCGAAGCAGACAGGCAATTGCTTAGACAGATACTCTGTTAATTGGTTTGTATGTCGTGTGACGGCATTTATGGCTGCTTTTGTTAAAACATATGTAAATGAATACCAGCTGAAGGTAGTTGTGCTGTTATCATCGTTGTTAATCGCTTTGCAGTGCAACGTAGACGCTTTTGTTCCATTACAGTCATGCTCTATAATGTGTTAAACAATCTTGTTAACATCAATGTTCGCAATTGCATTCCCAAGTGCTTATAAATACATGTATATAAGAGATTTAGAAAATATTTACATTACATAACATTTACATGTACTATTTTACACTGTCATTTAATTGTCCAATGGTGTTTAAACGATTTGACAATTTGGTAAACAGTGCATGGTGCTATAAAGCACATTGTTTGTAAAATAATAAACTTTGGTTATTATGGACTTTTAAAAACTGAATTGTTTAGTATAAATTTAGTTTATTTAAACTTAAAATCACTCACGTGCTCAGGTATCCATGTTCATCTTGCACCGACTTCGTAGTGCATTGCTTTGCCTTCAAGTTAACATATGTAGTAAAATTCAATTAAAATTAAAACATAGAAATGCAATGATGTGAAAGTAACAAAATTTTATACGGAAGCTTTATAAGGTAATCTTAACGACCCATGTTTTAAAACGCTTTCTGAAGTATAGTTCTTAAGAAGCATTTAGTCATCCAAGTATATATTTTTCGAGAAAGATGGCAATGGGTAAAACTCTCCATTAGAATAAATATATCTGACATAAGAGTGAAATTTTTTAATTTCCTGCATTAACCTTTGTAACTTTCCGTTGCTTCCATTACATTGTTGCCAAATTTTTTTTCTCTGCTACTCTTTTATCATTGCAAAGTTTTAGCTGATTAATTTTAAGTAGCATCATAATCAATATAGCAATTTAAATGTCAATATGTGCGGTGAGATCGCTGATAAATCCTGAGAATTAAAAGACCTGTTGAATAATTAACTGCCCCATTTCTTCCTCCAATGACGTCTACTGATTTAAGGGTGACTACTTCGCTTTCAACGTAGAACTGGTTAGCGTGGATAAGATCGTAGATATCTTTAGTTTTAATAGGGAGAATAACTCGCCCATTTAGCCAACAGTGATTTATTGCTGCTAAAGAAAAAAAAACAAGGGACGAATGGTTTCTTTCATGAAGAAGCTCTTGAAGTTAGGAATATGTGATCATTGTGATGGTATGAATACACTTCATCTGTATTATTACTAATGAAATATGTTTGCAGCAATTTATGTTGAACATCCGGAGAGGTAAGAGGGAATAGAGAGTCAGTTTTTTGATTAATTTGCTCTTTTTTACCAATGAATTTTCAGATGTCCAACCACAACGAAAGTTTTTCACGTTAACCAAACATAGTGTCGGTAACAGAAAAATAACAGAAGGTAACGGAAAATTATTTTTAGAGTTCAAAGGGAAACGTAAAATATGTTCAACAATCAATAAATGGATAGCAAATACTTTTGGACTTTCGCTAAATTATTTATTACAGAATATTATGAAAAAGGCGGTACATCGATTTTGTTCATTGAGTAAGGTTTAATTGCAAACCTTACCATTTACGGTGCAACATTGCACACTCTTTTATAAAAAATTGTATAAGTAGAATGACTGATACTTACCACAGAATTATTTGCAATTATTACTTCCGCTATTACTCACTTTTTATGCTGACCACTTAACTTAATTATGCCATAATCATATAGAAATATAACAAATGGCAATGCGGTTGTAATGAAAAGTTTTCAAGACTTCCTTCGCCCAATTTGAACCAACTCTGCCATAAAAAGCTGTATGCAATTCAATGTGGCAGCTTCAATTTCTTGCCACCAAACAACTATGGTTTCTTTGGCAGCTTGAACTTTCTAACAAATTCAGTAGCAAACAGCACTTATCCAAATTATACTAACTGCCAGTATACACAAACATAATTACAGACATATTTCAAAATTTTTTTGCGTAGTTTCCGACCAAAAGCCGTTACATAATAAGCGTTGTGCGATCGTGCAACGGCAGAAGAAAGTGCTTGGGGCGGATTGCTGTGCTGCGCAAACTTGCAATAAACCGCAAAATAGAAATAAAAAATACAATAACAACAACAGAGATTGAGCGTATAAGAATAGTTTGTTTTATGCGCTGCAAGATTTATGCGGCGCTGCTGGCAGCTGGGTCGCCAGCGTGCTACGAGTATTTTGGGCACAATGGAGCGAACGATAGCTGCTGGTGGCAACGCCGGGGTTTGTGAAGCGCCACTTCCAGAGCGAAGAAAAAAGTAATGCAATGCCATATTTTGTTGACACTCGCGAATCGCGCAGCGGCGCGGGGTATGCGGCATGTTGCAGTTGCAGAATTTTAATTGAAATTTTTGGTAACAAACGGCACGACACCCACGAATAGCTGTGGCGCATGCTATAGACTGCACAAATTCTCCTTAGCCTCGGCATGCAATACCGTTACAAATGGCCATTACATAAATATGCGCTTGCATTTGTCTGGCATCACGCATCGAGTTTTTTGTTCGTTTGTATTTTGCTTTACTAGTGCTTATTGCCCGCCACTAAATTTATTGAGCTTGGTGGTTTCTCTTCTTGGAAAAAATAAAATAAAAAACAAACAAGTAAGAAAGGGCTAAGTTCGGGTGTAACCGAACATTTTAAACTCTCGCAATGTGCAAGGATCAGAGGCGGAGAAATGCTTTCAGATGCTGGCACAACTTTATAATAAAAAATGTTGCGGAAGAATTCAACATTTATTATCGAACGAAATTGTCAATGGATTTCAAGCGCATTTGGTATCCTATTAACTTATATTACAGGTCATAGACTCATGTACTTTCATTTCTATATTTTGCTTCGTGTCAGAGATATTTATATTAAAATCTATCAAATTAACTCAAAAGCGATATAAGCGATATAAACTCAACCAAAGTAGTTTAATGAATATATTAGATAAATGAGCAGAAAGTCAATCAGAGAAAAGCAAATTATTATATTAGGAATAAGGAGCTTAGACCATGATCTAGACCGATTTCTTTCATATTTAGCGCAAAATCACATTGTGTTTAAGAAACAATATCCACTTCATTTCATTAAAATATCACACATATTGACCAACATAAACGGTTTAAAGTCAGGTGGAAAGTCAGGATTTCTTATATCGGGTATTTTTGGGATAGAGGAAGATCTGCACTGATCACATTAACCGTTTTCATTATTTCAGTATATTAGGGAACATGTTTTCACCCAATTTTGTGAAGGTAACTCACACAGTGATCGACATATTCGGCATAAAGTCTGCTAGAAGAGCGAATATCATTATATGTAGTATATGGTAGCTGGGATAATTCGTAAACCGATTTCACACATTTTTGGCAGTAAACTATTGTATATCCGACTGTATATCCATGTTCACTTAATTTTGCTACGATATCTTACATATTGACCAAAATATATGGTATAAAGTCTACCCAGAGGTTGAAAATCTGTATATTAGGTACATGGGGGCTAGGGCAAGTGCTTACCCGTTTTATCCATTTTAACCACATGGACACGCTGTTATCAGAAAGAGACGCTCTCTAAATTTCAAAGAGATAACTCATATATTGACCGTTATATATGGTATAAAATATGCAAGAAGGTTGAAAATCCTTATATTAGGTATATGAGGGATAGGGGAAGTATTTACCCGATGTTCGCCATTTTTGATTCCAGAGTGCACTATTATCATGGAAAGATAATCCTCCAATTTAATTACAATATCTTACAGATTTCCCGATATTTTCGATAAAAAGTCAGATAGTGGCAGTGAGATCCTAATATTGGGTATCTGGTGGGTTAAAAACTTATAATCCGAATAGAGAAAATCGTCTGTTTTTACGCGTGAGATGGCATATCTTGAAAGCAGTAGTTGCACAAATTTTGATTTTCATATCTTAATTGCTGCTCGATTTATCTACTTTAAAGTAAAAAGATCAGATGAAACTTAAAATTGTGTTATATGAGAATAAGGCGTAGTTTTCATCCGATTGCGTCCATTTTCACAATGTGACATAATAATGCAGATATAATGTCGTATACTAAATTTGGTTAAAATCAGTTAAGGCGTTCTTGAGATATGGGATTTCTCCTAAAAATGGGCGGTGCCACGCCCATCAGAAAAATATTCTACGGATTCCTATGTAACCCTTCCGTATCATATTTTCTGCAAGATTTAATGTTTTGACGTGTTCATTCACCGAGTTATCGCAGTTTTAGTAGTTTTCAACATAACTTTTGTATTTTACTAATTTTCTCAGTATATGAAGATATGCTAGAAGAACCTAGTCGGAGCAAGTTTGATTGATATAGCTTTAACGGTTTCCGAGATATATATATTAAACATATTGGGTGGCGAGGCCATGCCTACTTTTAAAAGGATTTTTGCTCACAGATGCCTCTCCCTACTGGGATACTCTGTACCGAATTATACGTTTACATCTTAATTTGCTGCTTAGTTATAGCACTTTATCTGTTTTCGATTAATGGCAATTTGTGGGCGTGGTAGATGTCTAATTATCCCCATCTGCAATACCAACCGTCATACGGTGACAAAGAACTCGTGTACCAACTTTCATCAATATATCTTGATTTTTACTCAAGTTATCGCTTGCACGGACGGACGGACGAACAGAAAGTCACTCGGATTTCAACTCGTCTTTTCATCCTGATCATTTATATATATATATGTATATATCTAACTCGTTTAGTTCTAGGTGTTACAAACAACCGTTAGGTGAACAAAATTAATATACTCTGTAGCAACATGTTGCGAGAGTATAAAAATACAAAAAAATTACTCTTTCAGTTTTGAAATGAAAATGCAATTTTGATTTTTATTTTGTTTATATTGACAATCAGTTACTTTTATTTATTTAATTTTATGCATTTACTTTTCTATTGTATTTACTTTTTGTCACTTACACAATTCGCCATACACTTTCTTAGGTTTCATCTTAGTAATTAAAGCCAGCTTAATTAGAAATCTCTCACGTATCCACTATTTTGCTTTTATCCCAACATTTTTATTTTTTTATTCAGTGGTTAGGATATCTTGTATGTGTGTACTTTGTGATTGCTTTTGGTGTGTTTAGTTTTATATAAGTAGGTGTTTATTTAAATATTTCATGATATAAAGAAGAAAATTAGGAAGTATTGCACGTTTTGACATATTTTATAAGATTATACAACTTTTGAATTAATGAGAAAACATATAGGAATATTTTCGCTAAACACAAAATTGTACCGATATTTTGTTTTTACTAAAATGTTTACTGAATTATGTAGATCCGCGCAGATTTTATTCAATTTTCTATTTTCGGATATTCTTAACACTATTTTTTAAAATTAACCAGTTTGAGCAGTTTTTCAAATTGGCCTTACAGAAAGTGTGAGGACTATTTTAAATATTCTTTAAAACTTTGTATATATTTTGCAAGGTTTGTTATGTTTTGACTTCGAAACCTATTTGCACCCCCTTTTACTTTGTTATTTAATTATATTTATTACATTTCCGTAATTCCTGATATCCGGTTACTCAAATATTATCATTCATTCAGTTATCCGAATGTCTGAATTTTTAGTTAGGTTTCCGGATATTGGAACTTTTGGTTTATCCGGATAGTCGAAACATCTAAATACCCGAATATGTACATAGTCTTCTGGTTCTTATCTGTGTCTAAACTTCTATACTTTTACAAAGCACAACAGCAATTAATTATGTATCTCTCGACGTAAACCACCATAGCATTCGAAATTTTTGATAATGCAAAAATATGCTGAAGTAATCTCTTAATCAGCTGACTTCATTTTTATTCATTTAAGCCCTAAGTTGAGCTACATAGCTTTTGGAGCTTCTGAGATCTATTGATAATGTTGAGATACCTCAACAGTGAAATGGATATGTACTGAAATAACTGTATGGAGTGTTCGATCGTATTGGTACTTCTAAATGCTTTTTTAAAACAATCGCAGCAGACATTTCAAATTCTACAGCTTTCACTTTTTTACTAAGAGAACTTTTTCTTTACTTAATATCTTTAAATAAATGTTAGTTGTTATGAATACGCTTTCTCACTATCTTCATGATTTATAGCTTTCTAAAGTGAATCGATCATACTCAGCGATGACTTATCGGAATAATTAAAGGTTTGGTGTTACAAGTCGTCGGGATTAAAAGAAAGCTATTTGAGTAAAGTCATAACTGTATTATTTTTGATATTAGATGAAACAGGAACAAAATTATGTCTCCATAAAGAATATTCAGTTTACCGAAGTATGGAAAATATGATTATGTTTCATAAATTTAATTAAGTTTGTGTGTGTAACTGTGTTGTGTGTTGCTATGTGTATTTGGATTTGTGTGTTTCTGCATTTGTCCAGGTGAATATTTGCGTATTTTATTCATCAATATGCAATTTCAATATTTTTATTTTATGTTTGCTTTCATCCATTTTTCGTCTCTTATTATTATTATCATACTTTTTTTTTGCAGTTTTTTTAAATAACTTATATATTTTAGCATCTAGTTTCCGTTTGCTTAAACGTTTGTTATTTGGTTGAGCTGTTGTATGTAACTATATAGTTGTATATGTATATATTTTTGGATTTTTGTCTTTTATTTTAATATCGAATAAATCGTTTATAGATATAATCATATAAATAATTGCTATTGGATATAGAGTAGTTTGCTTTTGCTCACACTTGCGCTAACAAATTCCTATTCATTTACCACATCATATTAAATTCGTCTAATATTTCTACTGTAACGGTTTCAATTGCTGTTTTCTATTACTATTTTATTTTATTTTCTCTCCCTCTTTTTAGGGGCCCAGTAAGCTATTTTGCTATATATATGTGTATTTTTGTATTTACATGGATTGCCTTAAAGCGGTGCCTTGCATTTGCTTAGTTTCTGCAATTATTTGTGATTTTCTGGCTGGCAAGCGAGATTTTCGATATATATTTATATATTCTATATATTAGCGCTTGTAGCAGAGCATACGAGTACTAATTGTAATTTTTCCTTTTTTGCTAAAGCCCGCAGTTTTACGTGTTTTTTTTTATGTGTTTTATTTCCGAAGTTTCAGAAGTATCTATGCATATAGTATATAGCGCTTGGTGTATTAAGCCGTAACAAGTATATGTATATTTAATAGAATGTACTATATATATACAGAATAGTACCTAAATACATATTTCACATGCAAACACTACACCAATCGCGCTTCTTGAAACATTTGCTACTTAAATTTAGTTTAATTTATTTTTCAGTTATAGTTTTAAGAATGCTTTCTACATATGTGTGTGTATGCATATGTTTAGTCGCCTTAATATGTGTACAATATATATAAGAATATGTTTTTATAGTCATATAACATATATTCATATATTTTAACTATATATGTTTAACGCAATTTGCTAGTTAAATAGTTAATGACAAACGCAAATTTATCGCCAATGAAAACGATTTTGCGCTGAGGAAGACTTAATTTCATGATTGTGACCATTTTAAGCTTTTTTTTCCATTTAATAATTTTCTATCGCTTTCCATTTTTTCTCGTTTATTCAAGCATTTCTCATGCGTTTTTCAATTCATTACACAATTCCTGTTCGATTTAAATTGGAAATTATGCGCTCGCTGCAGTCCGCATATACGTTTCAGTCACTCAAACCCTCACACATACACACACACGCGCGGGTATTTACATGCGTCCGATTTTGTGTTCAAATACATCCGCTATTGATATTCACATTACAATGGCAATGGCAGTGTCGCCACAATCGTTTCCGTTTCCGGTTACATTTCCGCCAATGCGATAATAACGGTGTTTGCACTTGCACATTGTCTTTACAGTTGTATATATTCGTGTTCGTGTGCTTGTGTGCTTATATGTGGAAGTTTACTGCCATTCTACGATAAATGGTCATGCGGCAAATAGATTTATTCGCACTCGCTATACTAAAGTATTAACTGTACAATTTACGTCAAATGTATTTATTTACATGTCTGTATGTGTTTCGCTCGTTATATATGTATGGCATATGTACATGTGCATGCGTTTTGCTAACCTAGAGAAACATACTGCAATGTATTCAGGTTGAAAGGCGTGCAAGTTTGCTAGAGTATATTGCGACATTCTAGATAATATGTATTCATTTGTGTTTGTTTGCAGGTCTTTTTACGGATTTTTTCAGCTCAGTAGCAGATTACAATATTTAAAGTTGATAACTACACAATACTTTATTCTTTTTATTGATATCTACATCTGACTTTTTATATTTCATTCATTTTGCTATTTTTCTTTTACTGAAATATTCACAAGTTAGTTGTTGTTTTTCAGAATTTTAAATTTACAGAATTGAAGACATAAATGAAATTAAAATACAGCTTTTTGTTTTATTTAAAAAATAACTATTCATTTAATTTTTTAGTATTATATTTTTAATTCTTTTGTTTGATTTAATTTTATTAAATATTAAATTTAGTTTTCATTTATTTTATGTGAAATTATTTTATTTTAATTCCTTTCCTTTCATATTATTTAATTTAATATAATTTAATTTTATTTTATTTAATTCAATTTTATAACATTTTATATTACAATATTTTATATTATTTTACAATATTTTGTTTTATCTTGTTATAATGATGAATGAATTATTTATATAATTTAAGTGTATTTAATATTACATTATTATTTATAATTACTATTAGTTATTACGGTGTTTGTTATGAAGAAAAAATGCATCCACGCCCATAAACATTGGGAGTAATAAGAAATTTTACCAAAAATATGAGCTAACCTCAGTAAATTAACATATTCGAAATACTCATCAGAATAAGAGAATGTCCGTTTCTGACCAAAAAACCAATTTTTATAAAAAAAGTGTATTATGCGGCAATTCATCAAGCGTCTCTCTCTCTCTCTCTCTCTCTCTGCCACAGAAATCATCACCTTCGTAGAAAGAGTTGCCTATATATTGACGCGTTTACATAAAACCTGAGGGGCACATATTTGGTGGTAGTATAAAATGAAACACTCTTTGCATCAAAATTTTTGGAACTATATGAGCACAATATAACTAAAACTTTAAGTTTCATTTACATATGAAAACAATAAACATGGTTACTCAAATTTGGGTCTGAACCACTTACTATTTTTTAGAATCATACATATTTTAACTGCCTGAAAATATCCTACAATTTTCGAAAGCCTAAATCGAGCCTTTAAGTTATAAAAACGAAAGTTTTAGGGCGCCAAACTTCATCGCGTGGACTTTTATGGAAATACTTATTATTGTAATTAGTTATAGTTTAGTAAATTAAATTTGAAATTTATGAAATTCTGTAACTCTTTTAAATTAAATGTAAATAATATTTTTTAATCCGCTTAAAAGATACCTCAAATTCATAATTTTAATATATTTTATCTATATATATATATATGTATAATTTACTAATCATTTTTGGCTAAAGTATTGCATGTACGCAGATTTTGTGGTTTTTAAGTTTGCAGAAACTACACAAATTTCTGTTTAGCTATGTATGTATATGTATTCATCCATATCCACTATATACATATTTACACCGATAATAAAAAGCAGTTAATGGAAAATATCGTACAAGAAATATTTAATAAATTGTGCTAAATTAAAGAAAAAACATATAAGAGAGGGAGGAAGAGGGGAACATATAGTCTGTACTACTGTCCGCCCTACTGAGATCTCATCCTTTGCATATTGAATTTTTTGTTTATATCGACAAACTCAATAATTTAATAAAAAATTGTTTATTTGGTTCCCTAGTTTCCACCTGCTTTGTTTTAAGTAATATATAGAATAAACCTGTAGCAATATTAGTTTGTTAAGTATTTTTTGGTAAATATTTTAACTGCCATATACAAGTAATATGCTTGTGTGTGTGTGTAAATGTGTGTAAATATTTAGGTGTACAAATTGATATGTTTGGTTATTAATTTTATATTTTTCTCATTATTTTACGCATATATGTTACATTTATTACATATTTGTATTTTTTTATAAAACCTTGGTTGGGTTGGTAAAAAAAAGAGGAATTAACTGATTTTAGTTGTTCAAATATTAAAAGAAAAACCTTCAAAGAGCATTCAGTGATAAATGTTGGTACAAGTGAGGTGTAAATATGTAACAATAAATAAATAAAACCCAGAAATATGTTACATATTACATGATAATATAGTGAAACCGAAATTTTAAGTAAACTGTGCTACTATAAATTTTTTTTATTAAACGATTTAATTATGTAATTTTGCTTTTAACTAATCAAAATAATTACAAAAAATTCAATTCTGCATATTACGTACTATAAAGTTTAAACCTTATATTGATGAAGCGCAACTCATTTACAAGAATAAATAAAATAAATTTAAATAATCAAACGAATCAGGTATCGTATAATTATTATTATTTGACAAATTTTTGCCAATTGTGAAAATTTTCCCTGGAAATGGCAACTTTAAAATCAATATCAAAATTTCGACATGTCAGTTCAATTTAGGTTTTGCGGCGATAAAAAAAACCTATTATTTTTGAAAGAACGTTTTTTGTATCTAATCTTGCTTATAAATAATATATGTATTATACTTTATCTTTATAGTCTTTTACTAAACTGCCTGAATTTTTTCGAATATAAAATCAGTTTCACAAATTATCAAAATTAGTAGAATATGTGCATGCCAAATATTTCCAAAATTAAACCTTTAACACGAGGCCGCACTGTTGAAAGTAATTGTAGTTATAAAAAAAGAAATAAATACGTATTTGTCAAAAAATGGAATTTGTCTTTTATGAATTTTTGAATTTTGAGCTCCATCCTCCATAGTTAGTGAATAGAAATATCTTGTTTCTTGAATAGTTACTCAGTCGAGAATTATTTTTCTGAATTGAAGAACATTTCAGTATTTATAACTAAGAATCATATTTTGTTTGAAAATTCGAAATTAACTGAATTTTCAAAAAGCTCCGTAACCAAATTTTTTAAATAAAAAATAAAATTATATTTCCCGCGTTCGATTCTAAAAATTGCTATTTTTTTAAATATATAATTATAACTTTTTTTTAAATTCTTTTCTTTTCTTTAATAATTTTGTTACAAAAAACAGAGAAAGAAAAAATTTGGTAACATTACTTGGGGGTCATGAACTTCATCTTAACCATTTAGCTATTTTTTATATTTATTTTAATTCTCTCTTTTGCCTTCATTCGATTTTATACCTTTTGAAGTCCGAATATTCTTTAACTTTGTCTGTATTAAATGCCTGCTTAAGCTAATTTATTCTTTAAGATTATTATTATCATTTTTCAATAGGTTATTATATAGACAGCAGTTTGTATAAAAATTATTTATTTTCTTCATTATATATATATGAGCTTATATATAAATAGTTTTAGTCTTTTATATGCCTATCATAAATAACTATATATTTATGTATATATAAGTAAAAGTGAAAGAAATACAATTAATCATATTTGTACGTATCTTTTTATAACAAATTTCGAGAGACAGAAGTTGAAATTGATATGCGAAAATGATATGCAATACCATATGACAACAATTGATTCGTTTCTAAGGATTAGGGATTAAGTGCAGAATATGCTTAATCATTTAAGAAATACTAAAATATTGAAGGACTCTAGATACAGGTAGAGAAGTTGTTTTTTAATTTTATAAAAATAAAAAATGCTATTTTTATTTGTTAAGAATGTATATGTTACATATACATGAGTGTGCATATTTAAGTGTTTATTAAGCGAGATTAGCCTAGAAACTGCAGATATTGTGGAACCAGTATTATCATTAGAACTTAAATATAAGAAAGGTAGATATTGAAATAAATACTGAACCGAAATGCTACTTCTTTGAGATTTTATACTTCAACTCTTCTAAATATATGCTAATTTACGTATATACACATATATATGTCTTCACACGTGCTTCGAATAATCCGACTTGTACAAACTACCAAACTCAACCAAGCGTGAAATCAACCGTTAGTTGCTATCAGTTTAACACATATCCCTATATGATATATATAGGTACAGGACCCGATACATAATATATATCTGTGCATAGTTTTAAGTTCTTTTATTCGTTTAATTAACATTCACATGCACACTTGATTAATTAACTATCAACTTAACGGGTGCTTATATGTCACCTAACTTAAGATCACACACAAACGCATATTCATTTAACGCATTTATATAATAGTTTTAATAGTTATGTATATACATGACATACAAATAATCATGTGCTATATATGGATGTGTATGTATATATTTGTGATTGTGTTAATATGCTACGTTTTTTGAAATTGAACAAAACATTAAACACTTTTAGAAAATTTGAACTGATACCACTTGCTTTCCCGTTACTTAACATAGTCAGTAAGTCTTTACCGCTATTTATTTATGTTTCATGAATACTTTGAGTATTTCATATTTCCCTTATTTCCCTTATTTCCGATTTATGCATACACAAATATTAATTATTTACTAATATGTATATAAATTTGTTGTTGTTGCATTTCTAAATGCATGAGTTTCTTACTTGCGATTACGTTGGTGGCGTTGGTCATGTTACGGCCGCCCCACTGCCACTTCGCCACACACCTCTCGCCAACAATAATAGCAACATATTGGCGGCATCACCGGCAAACGTCGTTTTAATGGTGTACAACAACAATGTGAGTGGCACGATGCATGCAGCGGGCCCACTGTGGAGTTGTGCGGCGGCTTGACTGCTTTCGGGCCAAACAACTTCGACTTCGGACATTTTGAAAATGCTCAACAGCCGGTGGGATTGCAATTCATGGTGCTCGGTGTTGATATGATGGCTGATGGTCTTCAGTATCGAAGTGCATTCATCCTGAAAAAGGAAGTGATAAGTGGAGAAATGAGTAATTTGCTACTTGGCAGCGTGAGTTATGTGTGCCTTAGTGTTGGTGTTATTTGATATAGCCGATAGTGGCAGAGGGTTCAATGTGCAGGTGAGCGCTGATAGCGGAGCGTGCAATCAATAATGTTAGCATTCATGTATTTATTGATTTGTGCAATAGCTACTAGGTAGGTGTGTATAATTGTGTGTTTGTAATGATTACCTTCTCTTTGGCCAGCAGTTCAATGGCTTTGAGTTTGGCGTCGTGTGGCAGGCGAGCAGCAATTATGATGTTCTCATCGGTCATATTGAAGAGCGTGAGTGTACACTGAGTCTGCGGCGAACAAAATGTACAGGAGTTATTAATAATTTTTATTTTTAACAGAAGTTCAGTTGTGAAGTTTGCAAGAAGAAGGACAAATTTCTCGAATGTATTGGTATTACATACTTTACTAGATCAGATGAAGCATTTTATATATACATAAATATAAATCAAATTCATTTTAATTTTTGTATATATAAATGTATTTTATATATATTTATTTGTATTTTTAGTATAAATATTTGTATTTTTTAATATACATATTTTAATAATTTTAACCAAAAATATTGTTTTATAAACTAAATTTTTGGTTTCCCCATTTATGGCGTAAAAAACACTTTTTTTCGTTTATCTAATCTTTGGAGTTGGTCGGAAACTTTTTTCTTGGAGTAGGAGGAAACACCTCTAAATAATTTACCCTAGCAGTCGCAGTTATAATTATAACTTAATTTATAAATAGTAGTTGGTGTATGAAGTAATAATAACTTCCTTTATAAAATGCATTATTTTGATGCGATGTTATGTCTTCTTTGTAATGACTATGCGTTAGTTTCTGCACTAATAAGCATATTTTTTCCTATTAAAAACTTATATATATTCAAACCTGGTTATCTATATGCGTAGTAACATATTGTTGTAATGCTCTCACGGCATCTTGCACCCCGAGATTTGTATGTGGACGTAGTAGTGCCTCATCGGCTGAGCTGTAGCCAAGTAGTAAGAAGACACCACCTGAAATAAAAAAATTAATTCACAGAATATTAGCAAATTTTGATGGTTATTGTTTTCTGTTGAAAAGTCCGAAAAAAGATCAAGGATCTATGAAAGCGAATAACAAGAATATGAAATTGTATTAAAATAGTATTTTAAATCGTATTTCTGCCTTCTCAAACAGCTTCAACTATAGGCATCGGTCTAAAATTAACGTTGAATTGATAGAACCAGAGGAAGACCATTTAAAGCAATATTATCGGTATTTCAATGTTTGTTGATATAGCAGAAATGTAGATTATTTCTTTATTTGTTTTGAAAATACATTTTTTATATTATTCAGGCCATGGCTCCAGGCAGTTCTGAATATTTAACATCACACTTTTCAATAATTTCCCTATTAAATGTATACAATTTTAATTCAGGCAATACTTTACATTCCAACCTATGACTTAAATATCATTTAATAACTTTAAAGTTTATTCGATCACTTTCGGTTGAAGAAATTACCTCCACTTCCACTCCCAATTCAAGGAATTTGAAAAATTACTTATAAATTTGCCATACCCATCGAATAGACAAAACAATTTATTTAAATTTATTGTGCAATAAATTTTGGCAAGCCCCACAGAGAGAGAAAGAGAAGAGGACAGACAAAAACTAAATTTTACAAGTTTGCAAACTTACCTGGCAGCGTATATGCACCCAGCGGTGGCTTCATACAAATGAATCGTCCCGAATAACAAAGGCAACGGCCGCGGAATGCCTGATATGCCGGCGATGCATGACTGTAGAAGGCCAAGGCGGTGCGACAGGGTGCAAATGGTACGCAAAGAGCATGACAGGTGAGCGTTAGAGATTCGCCACAGCTGCATAATTCACTGCATTCGGCATCGTCCAAGGAGTAGATCTGTGTTATGAAGAACAGAGGCAATTTCCTTTAGGATTAATATAATTTTTTTAAGTTACAAAATATTTCCATATATACCCAATCATATACATATGAACAGGTATATGAAAACAAGAAAAAAAGTTTTTTGTTAAAGTCGAAATTACTCTAAGCCTTTTAGTGGCGTTTAAAATTAATAACGGTAAATAAATGCCGTCCCAAAATAAAATTTTTCACATACCCGTTTGCTGGAGCCTTCGCGTATTAACTGGTCTGATTGATGCGGACGTTGAACCACGCAATTTCCTGGAATTACAAGAACACAAATGTTTGTAAAAATATTTATTAATTAAATATTATATGCGGAAACAAAGTGAAGTGGGCAAGGATGCGTACATAAATATTTATATTGTTTACAAGCAATTTTCAGGAGGCTTCGCATATTCGCACAAAAAATAGACGACAGCGCACGACATACTCCGACCGGACAACGAGTAAAATGCGATAAAAAAGTATATACATGACGGAGAGAAAACAAGTAAAGGAAAAGTGCAAAATGTAAATATAAATACAACAATAGAGGAACAGCAAACGTTTTATGTGAACAATAGAGAGAAAAAACAGAGTTTATTATAAATCAGTTGAAAATGGTGTTAAAGCGATGTCAAAACTTGTTTATCTTTACAAGAAAGAAGTTTGAAATGCAATGCCAGTAACTTAATGGTTGTCGGTATTCATTTTCAAAATAAGTTTTATGAAATAATATTGAAATCCTCTGTCGCCCGTTCTCTGAAAACGCATTGCAGAATGCTTCTTTAAGAAAATAAACTTTGAACTCCAGTATCTACTATATAAATATCGATATATACAAACATCCTCAGCTACTTTGAAACTTTCGAGCTTTGGGCCCCAAGACCCAACAGTCCCAAATACGAAATCTTAACATAATCTCGGAGGAAGCTAGGGCAAACATGCGACAAAGGTGCAATGGTCAAAAAGGTTCCTTAAGCTGAGCCAATCATCGTATTATTTAAGGTATAAAACAACCAAACATCTCTTCTGTCATCACAACCTCACGGGTAGATCTGTCACGATGTATATATTTTCCTGCAAAATTTATTTTTCAATGGATAAATATCCCATTACTATTATTACTTTTATGCTTGCAGCACCCTTGTAATACCGACGATTATCGCTATGCGGACAGCCGTCGCTAGCTAAACAACTGTGCTTACATTGCTTTTGTGACTGATGACATCGCGTCATTTAACACAATGCTTGACAATTTGTTAACATCACTCATTGGGAATGCATACATAAGTAAGCAATTATAAATATATATACATATATTTGCATGAGTTTATCATTGTGGAGCTTGCACTTCATCCTTTGACTAGCTTCCTGTGTTTAGCTTTTACTCGATGTTCAACTGAGCTCTTTTATTTGTGTGATCATTCACTGAAGCATGAGCTAGGACGAGTATTCATTGCACTTGTATTAATAATGGTGCTCAGTTGTAGTACTGGTTATGTTGAGGAGGGCTGTTGAAAGCGGATATCATGGTTGCGCTCACTCTTTTTTAGAAGCTTAGTATTTCTTTCTTTTCTTGTGTGAACGGACCTTCCTTTGCATGAAAGGGGTTTGATGGACATACGGACATGTATACATGGGTATACATGGGTGAATCGGAAATATGGTTGTGATTTATCACAGCGTAAATAACTTGTTTTTACTAAGAGTTATTTTAAAAGATAAAGTCTACTATAAGTTTGTTTGTTGGAAGTTGGTTTGAGTGTTTTGATGGGAACTTAAATAACAGAAGCATTGCAAACAAGGCAAATGTGATTGTCATGTTGATAATTTTAAAGCTAAGTCTTCACAAATCAGTATATCAGTGAAATATCAAATAAATTCTTAGATTTTTAGCTTGGTTATAACTGAGGGCAATATTCACGAATAACCCAATGCAAGTCCACACAGTACATATCACCCGCTTAAGGACCGGCACCCTATATAAAATTAGATAAGCCTTTTCTGAATTATGTTGAGTTCCTGCATGGCTTTCATTATGGCACTGACCTGGGCATTAAACGCATTACACATCTTCTACGATATCTCTGTACACAAATTGATTGCCTTTCCGCGTTCTAAATCGCCAAATCATGGAAGTTCATCTGTTTCCAGTGAAAGCTTTTCGAACACTCGCATAAAATCTAAGCAGAGTAAATGAAAAGCTTTTATAATTATAATATTAACTAAAAGCATTCGTTTTACAAGGATTACATTTTCGTTGGTGCTTTTTTTGTGAGCCTTCGATTGTTGGGCGAGGTGGAAATTACAGTGTGTATATACCATACATTATATTACTTATTATATAAAAATATTTATGTTGAATAGAAGAGATGTTTGACAAATTTGTAAATTTTGCAGCAATACAACTTAGTTGGTACATTTTGTGATGAACAATAATGGTGATCTTATATATATTTACCCAACAAACTCGGGGTATATATATATAATATGTGTTTTACATAATTTAGCATAAATCTATTTTTGGTATATTAACTTATACGAATTCATTACATCAGCGTCAATTAAATTACAAATTTCGGGATCCCGATAGTAATCCCGAATTTTCGGGATTCGGAATATTGATTCATAAGGATACCTTATACGCAAAAAGGCCACATCTTATTTAATACCGAATTTCATTTACAATAATTAAAATGATCTTCAGAATATATTATATATAGCATTATGTGTATATGTACTTCGAATTTTTCTGGCACTATTCATTACGGTGGCAGATACATAAAAAATCACATATACACATAAGTTCAGTCGTAATTGTCACTTACTTGGTGCTTGCGTTGTTGTTGTGGTTGCCACTGTTGTGGTCGTTGTGGCTGGCGGTTCTGTTGCACCGTTACCCGCATATTCTGTTGTTTGAATTTGTTCCACGGAAATCACTTGATCATCGAAATCGCCAAAATCATTTCCATTACCTTGTGCAGCACCCACGGCAGCGCCCACGTCTGTTGCTTTTGCAGTTGCAACATGACCCCTGCTATCCTGTCCGTTGATGTAGACAACACCAGTACCAGCGCCAGCCACATTGTTGGCATTACCATTTCCATTGTTGCCGTTGTTGTTGTGTTTTGAGTTTTTACCATTTTTGTTGTTTTTCCCGTTTTTACCGTGACGTGGGGCATTGACGGCGGCACTAGTGGCACTGCCATTGCCACCATTACCACTACCGTTGCTACGGCCACTGCCATTGCTATTTCCAGCATTACTGCCAGCACCGTTGCCGTTACCGTTGCCATTGCTCTTGCCCTTCCCGCTGTGATAATCGCCATTTCCGGAGTTTCCGTTTTTATCATTTCCGCTGTGCAACGGTATCGAATCGGGCTGTTCGATATAATTGTCCTCCATGGATGTGGGTTCCGATTTTTCCTTTGGCTGCATTCGATTTTTGTTTTGTTTCAATTGTATTCACCATATTTTTCATGGTTTTTGCAGAGTTTCCCATTGTTTGTAGTTATTGGAGTTGGTTATTGCAATTTGTTGAATTTTTGTGTAAAAATGGAGTAATTTTTTTGCATTTTTTTGCAAGCACAATTGAAGAAAATGGAGTGATTTTCGTTTTTCACCATAAAAGTAAATAGGAAAAGTAGAGAATTATATTTAAATAGTAGTTTTAAGTATATTAAAAAATTCTGACATCTGCTGTAAGTGTGATTTTAATTTTTTATTTAGACCACTTAAAAAAAAAATTCGCACGCTCTACAATCGAGAAGAGTTTGTAAAGCAATATCGTAAAAACTTCTGACCATATAAGGTTAGGGATTAGAGATCTAGAATCTTGCTACTTATCCAAATCTGTGCTTTAATGGATTATGGAACTGATACCTTATTAATTTTTCAACTGACTTCATATTATAATCGTCATTTTTCCAACTATTCAAAAGAGACAGTTGATATCGATTACTAGAATCCGAGTAATGTTGACAACTCGATTGACGAACATAATCAACATAAATATGTTAAAGTTAAAAAGATGCGTTTCCCAAAGGATATAGATCCCTTTCTAACCAGATCATCGGCAGTTTCGGCACTAAGATCCAAGTATTGGTACTGGCATCTATATAGCCAAGTATCAGTTCTCTATAAAGTCATCAACATCGTTCTCACGATAATCGGGGTTAAGTAAACAGAAGGACTGTTATGCCAGCCTCACACTTAAAAGCTAGTTGGGGAATGCTTTATTCTTCAACAACAGGAACGGGAATTCCACCTCTAGTTCATTCAGCACAATCAGTTTAGATTCAGACATTTGGTCATTAAAAGAACTCTTAACGCGTCAGGGAACGTCTTCTTTCCCACTCTGTTATACTCGAAAGGGAGAACCTAGTTAGTTGGAGTGACAAAAATTAATCACCAGCGAATTTGGGAGCCCCTTAGACGAATCTGTACATAATCATATTATTTTATCTTATTTCTGATAGCGCCTATACACCTCTTATAAAGATTTTCGAACTAATCGCTCGATATGAGAGTTATCTCAGTGGAATTCAGAAAACGTCTCGTGCTGATAACAGTTTCTTCTTGTGCCCAAGTGGATAAATCGTACAAAAACTTTCTCTAGCTACGATTGACTTTATACCAAATATATCCAGTCCAGTCTGTCCAGTCCAGCCAGTCTATGAAATATCTTAAGAAAAGTCAGGCAGCGTTTTTTTCCTGGTTATTATATTCCATGATGCTAAAACTGAATAAAATCGGATCAATACTATTCCTAACTCCATATACCTAGTATACGAATTTTAAACTTCCGGTTGACTGTATACCGTGTATATCGGTCAATATGTAAGATATCTTAACAAAATTAAATAAACGCATATTCTTCAATATACTGTAGTTTGGTTGGCAAAAATGAGTGAAGTCGATATATGAATTACACCAGCTCCCATGTATTACATATAACTTATTTCCATATAACTTATTATAGATTATCGTTATTCTAGTGGACCCTATACAGAATATGTCTGTTAAATTTTTAGTTAGCTTAAAAAATTGACTGGAAATATGTTCTCGAGCATACTTTAGTTTAATTCCAAAAGTAAATGTTATCTGTTTAGACCTTCCCCTAGCATCAATATACCAAACATAGTGATTTCGACTTTCCAGCTGATTTCAAATCGTTTATATAAACTAATATGGTGATATTTTAAAGAAAAAAAGTGTTTTCTTTAATATAAAGTGGTTCAGCGCTGAATATGAATGAAATCGGTCTAGACCTATTTCCAAACCCCACAACTCTTATATAATGATTTAGTCTCTTTGGTTGTCTTTTTCCTCATATAAAGAATTTATTAAATTTCGTCCCTTTGGTTGAGTTTATATAGCAAATGTCTCCATAGAAGACGTCTTAGTAAAAAATATTTTTTTTGGGCTGTTATGTCTTCCCACAGCACAAATATCGTGAATATACACAGATGATTTGTCTTAGTTAGATTAAATTTATGAGTATATGTCCTAAAGAAAAAGTTAATATACCAAATATATTCACGGTTTCGTCAAATAGTGAATGCTGACTTCTTTCGAAATATTTTGTTATGTAAAGTTTTGTCAGTACCTGGAAACGTTTTCCCGCCTTTGACCCCTGAAAATTGTGAGATTATAAAATGTTCGGTTACACCCAAACTTAGCCCTTCCCTACTTGTTATATGTAAACTTGAGATATTGATAATTTTTTTTTATAATGAAAGGCGGCGAATGCAAAGCTGATGGAAAATTTAAATACACAGCTTATTGCTAATCGATTGGATCGTTAACATCATCATTATATGTGTTCGCGTCAGACGCTGCACTTACCGGATATCCACGAAAGATGTGCGTTGTCTGCTTTCGCGAAGTTTGGCGTGGCGAAGTGGGCGGTTGGCGATGTGTTGTTGTTGTGGTAACTGTAGTCAACACCGGAGGCGGTGGTGGTGGCGGTGGTGCGCGTGTAGTTGTTGTCGTGGTTGTTGTGGTCGTAGTTGTTGTAGTCGTTAGATAACCCAACTCGGCGAGACGTTTCATGTGAAAATCCTTCTGAGCTTCAACTGCATTTAGAAGATGAAAGATGAAAGTAGAACAAAAGAAAGAAGAAAATTGGAAGAAAAATGGGAAAACAAGCATACTATTAAAGCAAACAATATTTAATTTATCTCAATTTGCGATGAATAATATATTTTTGAATAGAATTTTGGGTAATACTAGCAAGCTGCACTTACCCACACAAGGATTCAACCAGAGCAGACGCCGCCAGCCGACGCATTGATAGAGATACTGAGGATCTGTGCCTTGGCAGGCGCAGGTGGTGCGCAGCATAGTGCCGAGTATGCCAATCATCGCAGTGCGACAGCCGCTGGGGCGTCCCGCGCACTTCTTCGTTACACTATCCACCGCACAGGCCTGTTCGTAGTACTCCAATTTGAGCCTAAATTATGAAGAAAGTAAACGGTACAATGATAACCCATTTATTAGTCTATTAAATATGAAATCTAAAGTTCCCGCTTCAACCTTTGTATAGTGGCAAGTGTGGCATAAGCCAAGTGGCGGCCCTCAGTTTCCCTGCGAACTACGCGTCGTTGTGTGGAATAGCTTGTCAGCTCTTTATACTTACGCCCAACAACCTGATACACATAAGTGAGAAATTGCTTAAATAAGCACTTGTGAACTGTAATTCTCCGCATACGTACACACACACACACACAGCGTACAAGTCTCACCAAAATATAGTCGCAGCACTGAGTACAGCGTCCGTTCGAAATTCCGTTAGCTTAGCATGCGTTGGCAACACGGCAACATACAGATGCTAGCGCAACATCTTGGCAACACGTTCCAGCTCTAATTGCCATGTCGTCGTTGTCTTAAGAGCACTGCAATTAAAACATAATTGAAGTTTTCAACGTTTCACCGCCTGGGCTTCCCTGGCTGTGGAGGGTTTCACAAGAGACCGTACGGCTTCCCATGCTTTATACCCGCTTTACTTCAGCTAATTTTAAATTGGGATCAAATATGGGAGAACAGCGCTGTGGAAATGGCAGTCGTCGTTCATGTTGTGTGCAATTTTCGTTGACACAATATCAACTCTACCACACCTGTGCTCTTATGCGCTACTTGTAGCAGCTTCTTTATAAATCCGACGTACGTGGTTCTTATTGGGGACTGTGGGGTTGCCATGTATTTGTTTCTAATTTCTTCTGCAAACGTGTTGCATAGCCCATACAATCGCGACTTGCTACTGCTTCAGCAATATTTGTGGTTGTGTGTTAAAGTAATGCGGGGAGATATGAAAACTAAGGGTTTCCTTGTTGTAAGGGGCGAATGCTGAGGTCATAAACACGGTAAATAGTGTAGTAATTGTAGTAAGTTGGGCTTATTGAATTTTGTACTATGTCTGATATAAAAAAAAAAACTGAGGATCGATAGAAATGGAAGGAATGGTGGAAGTATAACAGCTGTCTCTATATCACAGAGTGATGTATTTTTTTTTTTAAGGCCAAGAGAATGTAAGAAAGAAGAAAGCACAATATCGTCAAAGTTTATTGATTAGAGGTGATTTAGGATTTATATCCACTTCTTTATCTAATCTACCACAATTAATTACGTTCTCCATAGTAATGCGTTGCTTATTCTGCTTTGAACGATAAGCAATTTTGGTGAATTTTGTATTTATTTGCTTACGATTTGGTAGGAGATTTTCAAATTATATAGAAATATAATTACTAGTGAGTCCTTAATCACAGACTTCTGTTGCCCTCTTCATATAATAAAAAGAGCTGCCTTATTATGCTGCCTTAACTTTCATATGACTTCAAGTAGTGTTTATTGAATAAATACCATAAAATAGAAATATAAGATATGGAAAATATTTTGCATTTGGTTTGTAATCACATGTTCTACAAAACAGGGTTACAAAACTAATGCATTTGCGTAATTGTATTTCCGAACAATGAGTTGCATCCAATCGACAATTAAATTCGCTTTTATTACACACTAAATTTGTTGCTAATGTCAGTTTTGAAGATTTTGCAAGAGATTTGTGGTGATATTAACATTTAATATACCACTCCATGTATAATGTTTAGTGCCATAAGTCAGATACTTTATTATTGTTGATATACTTTCCTTAAAAGCATTAACTTCATCATATAAGATACAAACATTAAAAAGCACACTTGTTTTCGTTTCCATGAGAGGGAAATAAACTTCTTAATGGGTATCCATTACACTGCCGAACCGTTATCATTGATGTGGAGTGGCGCGTGCCGCAATTGATTTTTCACGCAAAGCCATTATTCACATATGTATATGTGAACATATATATTCGTATACACATTTCTACTAAATTATTAATGTTCGTTTGTATGTGTGAGAATTAATTTACAAACAGATGCCATCAACACTTCTGTAGGACTGCGAAATGCACTGATAATGGCAATTAATTATAACACGACCATCATTTATACATAAATTTTAACATTCAATACATTTTATAGCACTTAATGTCATTTAATACAATTCACCCGGACTCTATGTAGTTTACACGTTTTACGCATTCAATTATCCATTGAATGCCGGAGTCATCAATCAAATACACAAATGTCATGAGAACTCCACATATAAATAAATAATGTAACCTATACATATATATATATAAATACTGTTTGTTTGCCAACCATATGACCCAACGTTATTCCCTCAATGGTATATTATATCTTCCATATGACATATTTAATTCTACCAAGTTATGACGGCAACATGACAACGGAACTTTATTAAGCGGCCGTCATTAAGCCTCATTAATGTGAAAATGGTTGGCATAACACATGAGTGTATTTTTGCGATTGCTGAAAATATATTTTCATTGTAGGAATACCATCATTACCAATGTGCAAGGTTGTGACTTCGTACATGCCTATTTATATATATATATATATATCCACATACATACATGTAAATGTTCGCTATGTGCATATGAACTGCCGCAATTTTCAATGGTCATAAGCACCTAAATAGGCAATGCATGAGTTTCCTACTCTTTAGGTTCGAGCATTCAATTAATTATATTTATTTATCAAGCACTATTGCTTGAATATCTTGAACCTGAATCAAGACAGCAACTGGCCAAAGTTGCAAGTGCGAAGAGAGAGAAAATATTGAAAAACTATATACAATATTATTATATGTAATGGACAGAGAAAAGTAAGCCTTTAAAGACAGGACAAAATTAATACTTGGTTTGATATTTAGAGCATGATCAGCATCAATTCAAAATGAAAAATGAGTAGAAATTATAATATAACTAATTAACAAAGTATATTTCAGAATTAATATATATTATATAGAATATTAGTTGGTTACAGAAGATTGGAGAGACTTTAAATTCTAATTTAAAAGCACCAAAGCTTAACATTTTCGTACATTTTGAAGAGGGATGTATTAAAAAAGTAATAATATATATTGGCTTCATGTTAAGTGGAATTATTATAACTGAGCCATTGGATGCCGGTTCACAAGCAATTCTTCACGGGCGTGCAACTTCTTATTTAAAAAATCAAAAATAAATTTTGCCAATATCAGAAATATGCGCTATTACGAACATAATTGGAAGAAAAAAGTTCAAAGATGGCGGTAAAATATAAGACTTACAGCTTCAGTTGCTTCTAAAAATATACAGTTTCATAAACTTTACTCACATAACGATTAACTTAAAGAAAATGTAAGGTTTGAAATGAATGTTTAAATGTACTTTATGTTTCGCAGCAACATTTTACTCGGCGAGTTCCAAAATCAACTGCCTTAACTTTATAAATTCTTCACTAAACCAGTTAACCGAACGCCTCTCTCCATTATTGCAAATACCACTATATGCGCCGCATGTGAAGTAAGTGTCGCCATTAGCACAATTTAGTTGCTTGCAATGGAGCAAAAGAGCGATTCACTTAAAAGGCAATTAAATTCGCAGCCACGTACTTTGTGGTCGTTTAGCTGTGCAACCAGTAATGACGATGTGCTATGCGACCAATCAGACAATCAAGCTCGTATATAGGAGCATATTAGCCGCTTAAGGCTTTATAAGGCGCATAGTATGCGAAAGAGCAAGCGACGATTAAGGGAAAAATGTACGAAAGCAATAACGAGTCAGTGAGGGACTCTGTTGTACACGTGTAAAATGTGCGTGATCCACGGCGTACTGTGTTTTCGCTTTCGCTGCAATGCTCTCTGCGTTCGTCACTGATTTAGTTGCAGCTCCCTAAGCGTCTAACCTAAGGTTACGTGCATAGTGCAGCGAAGCGCACATATATGTTTTTATACTCTCGCAACATGATGCTACAGAGTATATTAGTTTTGTTCACCTGACGGTTGTTTGTAACACCTAGAACTAATCGAGTTAGATATAGACATATATATATATAAATGCTCAGGAATGATCAGGATGTAAGTTCGTACATGTATTCTTTGTGACCGTAAGACGGTTGTTATTGCAGATGGGCGTAACTGGACATCTGCCACGCCCACAAATTGCCATTAATCGAAAACAGATAAAGCGCTATAACTAAGGAGCAAATTAGTACATGAACGTATAATTTGGTACAGAGAATCCCAGTATGATGGGGCATCTGTGGGCAAATTTTTTTTTGTAAAAGTGGGCATGGCCCCGCCCCCAATAGGTTTAATATATATGTCTAGGGAACCGTTAAAGCTACATCAATCAAACACTCTCCGACTAAGTTTTTCTAGCATATCTTCATATACTGAGTATAGTAAAGTAGTAAAATAGGATAATAAACACGCCACACACACAAACGAAAACTACTAAAAATGGGATAGCTTGCTGAAGGAACACGTTAGAAATATTAAATCTTGCAAACATTATGATATGTAAGGGTTGCATAGGATTCCGTGAAAAGGTTTGATGGTGGGCGTGGCACCGCCCACTTTTAGGAGAAATCTCATATCTCAAGAACCCCTTCACCGATTTCATCAAAATTTGGTGTGAAAATGGACGAAATCGGATAAACACCACGCCTGCTTCTCATATAACACAATTTTAAGTTTCATCTGATCCTTTCCCTTTAAAGCAGATAAATGGAGTAATTAAGATATGAAAATCAAACTTTGTAAAAATAGTACCTTCAAGATATGTCATCTTATGCGTAAAAGTAGACGAAATCGGATTAAAACTTATCAAGCCACGAGATACCCTCTCTGTGCCTCTATCTGACTTTTTATCGAAAATATCCGGAAATTTGTAAGATGTAAGATCTAACGAAATTGTAGGATTATCTTTCCATGATAATACTGTGATCTAGTTTCAAAAATGGGGAAAATTGCGTAAATACTTCCCATAGCCCCCATATACCTAGCATAAGGATTTTCAATCTTCCCGTAGACTTTATACCATATATAACGGTTAATATATGAGTTATTTCTTTGAAATTTAGACAGCGTCTCTTTCTAATAACAGTGTGTTCATGTCCTTAAAATGGATAAAATCGGGTAAGCACCTCCCCCATGTATCTAATATACGGATTTTCAACCTCTGGGTAGACTTTATACCATATATCTCGGTCAATATATAGGATATCTTGCAAAATTAAGTGAATGTGTAATATCGGATATACCACAGCTTGCTGCCGAAAATGTGTGAATATATAAATAAATTTTTTAATATAAAGTTGTGCCAGCACCTGAAAGCTCTGATCCTTGCACATTGCGAGAGTATAAAATGTTCGGTTACACCCGAACTCAGGCCTTTCTTACTTGTTAGTATTTTGATTGTGTTCGAGGTCGACAGTCGAATATATTTTCGACATAGCGCTAGTGAAATATATTGCAACATTACGTTGAAAATCGCGGCCATCGCATACACAAGCACACTGTGTGACAGACCCTTTATTTTGGTTTTCTGCTGCAGTAAACCGGATTATTGACAGCGTTTGCTGCACCTGTTACAAAGTAGCTATAAAGTGAATTTATATATATGCAAGATTTTAGTATATTTCTCCATGTGCGTGTGTGCATTAAATTATCTTGAAGAACGTGTCTCTTTTAATAGCAACGTTACTCATCCTACACCAAGCCGAGCAACTCATTTTCGAAAGACATGCGCGCCGCCGCCACGGCAAGGTGTGTATGGTTGGCTGTGTTTTGATGTGCCTCTGTGTAGTTAATGGCTGTCTCCTTGCATATTTCAGCAAAGTGTCAATTTCGTGATGCATTGATGCAAAATCTTAGACAGGTGCCAAAAGCAGACTTCACCTTTCGATCCCCTCTTGCTTCCCATATAAAGCAAAGTTTTCTTCTGAAAATATATATTATATATCTCTACACATATTTATTAGACATTCTGGCAATTTGGCTGCAGCTACATCTGGTTTCATCAAGTAGTGTTGTTGATGATTTTAATTACCACGTTATTTTTGGACAGATTTTGTAGTTTTAAGTTAAGTATTTTTAGTCGGTAACATATTGCTTTATTTCGTGATTTTGACTTATGTTGCGAGTTCTCTCGCAGCTGCAAGTAAATCAGTATACACATTTATAATGGAGAATTTTGCCCTTGAAGTTAATTAAGTAAGTCAAGACAAAAAAAAAGTCAGCCAAGGTTCACACATATAATATAAACAACAGCTTACTTCAGCCTTTTGAAAGATTACATCATAATTGCTAAAGCAAAGCAAGTGATTACTGATTGCAGAAATTTTACAAGCATAATTCAACTACAGACATTTCCCTTTTAATTAATAAAATTAATGTTAATAAATGTAGCACTAGCATTTTATACAATTGAGCGCTTTACCCCATCTGATGAATGGATATTAGAATTTTTGTCTTGACTTCAGGGCTATATATTTTGGTTTTAGCTTTTACTTCAATGCTCTTAGTATTATCAAACATCAGAAAATGCATTCTTGAATGCCGACCCGTTCGTTTTCCAGCGGTCTATGAATTTGATAACAATTATGAAGTGCGTCTAGTTTTAGACAACATACGTCTAGATCAAGACACAAAAATTTTAGTAAGAAACGACTTATAAATGTCTGAATGATTTAGAATTCGAAGTGTATTTTTTAATAAGCCTTGGCGGAAACATGTCAATACGCACATGTTTTCTTGTACACACAGAGTATATATGTAATATAAGCCAATATTTATCAGTATCGACATAATAGAAATCCTTAACTGCTTTTACCAAAAATGAAGGAAAATCTACCACTTAATGCTTGCTTACCCCGAGTACACAGCAAAGAGCCGCTCGATTCCACTTACCTGCACTCTCGATCCTCTTTACAATTTTCCGCTACTGAGTGGCAGGATGGTGGCGGATGGTAGTATATGCCGTTTGAACTTTGCTGATTATTGTTATCGGCCGGCCTTTGTGCGCAAGTTGGATGGAGCTTTTCCTGTGCAATCATGCACATGTCGTGACGATTCGTTGTTTTTCTGTGAAGAGAGAAATCAAGAGAAAACATAAAACAGAAATGCATATGTATGCGATTGAGGACGAAGGAGCAAAGTGAGTGGAGGCACTGAAATGCTAAAAAAAATGTTGAAACACAAGCGATGGCACACACACTAACCCACAGTGGGTAATGTGAAACCACGAAGCGTGCACGAACAGATAGCAACCATGCTGTGCAATGTATCCAACACACACACACACACACACACAGTTATGTACGCAGTCGTATACGAAGGCGTAGAGGCTTCACGGCTCTTTAGTGCACTCAGTGGATTAGACAAAAGCATACAGTTGCAAGTAGTTAAGTAGATGTTGCAAGCATGCTGACATACATATATATATATATGCATGTATAGAGGTAGATGTGTATAAGAGTTGTGTGAATACTTACTTGCAGAGACAGAAGGCAATGTCCAAATTCAAATCCTCATGTGGACCTTTGTAGAAGGCTTGCAGTGATGTCATGCATGCATTGCGATTGCAACGGTGCATTTCACAATGCATCAACATTGGCTGCAGGGACGACGAGCATGATGCATCCTCTCGGCAAGTGTCCAATGCTGTGTGGCAGGTACTCTACTCAGCCGTTGGAATGTTAACCACACCACAAGCCATCAGTCGCCAGCCATCAGTCGCCAGCCAGCGGGTAACGGCATTCAAAATCATTAAATCAGTTGATGCGACCAAAGTCACGAAAGCAACGAGTCAAGCGCAATGCGTGGTAGTTGGTTGCACGCGTCATTGATTACGAAGCGGCAGAGATGATGTTGACAGCAAGAGCGTTACGCATCGCAGCATGGCGAGTAGGGCGTTGTTGTTGCATGTTGTCAGTTGCACGCATGAAAAAGTCAGCAATTACACGTGAAAATCGTAAAACGGCGTCCAATGACGGCAGTAATAAAGTTGTAGTGGCACAGTTGCCATTAAGAAGAAACGGCAGAAATGTAAAAAGGTATTAAAAAGAAGAGAAAAATCTTTAAAAGTTAAGCGCTGAAGAACTGCAGGTAATGGCAACACTCAAACGGTTTGGTTGCACGCATCTTTTACGCAGCCGCAGCGGTTGACAGCAGCAATGAATAATTTGTGTCTGAGTACATGCGTGTGTATGTGTGCGTGTGCGCAAAGATTTGCTGTTGCCAACTTGCTGCATTCAAAGTACTTGCAACATTGCATTGAACTCACCTGAAAGTGTTGCTTGATTATTTCCGTTGAGAGGTCCACTTCGACATCCTGACCACCTGTGTTTAAGGATACAGTACGCGGCAAGAAGAAGTGGGGCAAAGAGAAAAATAGGGAGAATGTGGTTCCACAAGCGAGCGAAACGTGTCCAGGTGTACAAAAAGTGTTTTTATTTTTGTATTTTTCATTTTAATCAGCAAGCGCAGTTGATGTTTATAAGCCAAATTGTTGTAGTTATTTGAAATGTATGAGGATTGAAAGTCAATATGAAATGCGTTCATTAACGTTACCATTATTGTTTTCATTGTTGTTTTGTGTATTATTAAAGTTGTTTATTTCGGTTAAATTTTTTTTGCCAACCAGACGTTTGTTGTTGTTCACGAATGCGTATGTAAGTACATTTATTTTTTAATTTTTTAGCACGTTGTTTGTTTGAAGAATTTGTGAGCCAAATTTTTTTGTTGTTGTTTTGTATATAAATTTTTTTCATTCAATTTACGCAGTGTATTTGATGAAATGATTTATTGTGTTGTAGATTGGAGAAAAAGGTAACGAGAACAGAAAATTTTAATAAATGAGAATTTTTTTCCAGATGCTTTAGCAATATGCATATAAAGCCAATAAATATGTATGGCTGTCGTAGTTATGTGTTGTTGTTTTTATTGAAATCATAAGTTGAAAAATATGCAGAAAAAGTTATTTTTAAATGCGCGAAATATACAAAAATCTTACAGTGGCCTAAACTCACTCACGGTCTTTTTATGTTGCATCTATAAGTAGTATATAGTATACACGGATATGAACAGTTAGATGTACGCTTTACCACGCACGGAACATTTTCTGACAAATTAATTACGCTAAAATTTTAAATTCTTAGAAAATTGTACTTAAAATGGAAGGAACGGCATTAGAAAAAATAATCAAATAAAATATATAAAATATGTAAAAAATGTAAATGTAAAATATTAAAAATATGTAAGGTACAATATTTGCTTATCGATTATAAGGTTCATAGCTAAACTTTTAGTATGGGAACACCATGTCGTATACGCAACTTTTTGTTCATATAACAAAACATAATAATTAGACTACTATAACAACTACGACAAATATAGGTGTCGAAATGGCAAACTAGTCACTTGATAGCTGGAATATACTTTGGACCAGTTATTTTGGATGAAAAATGCAGTAAAATACTTTCCGAACTAATCTATTACTCCTTCGATAGTTGCATATTTTTGATTTTACCCAATTTCGTAATATTTGGTTGAATAAAAAAAGTAACAAGAAAGGCAAAATACAAGTTCTAAAATAAAATAATTTTCAGAGAACGGTTTCCCTCGTCACTACGTTATGCTTTATAGTAGTAGTAGTATAAGAACCTAGTATTTCTTTAAATAACTAAGCACAAAAGTGGGTGGCGTTAAAATAGGCTTTACGGCCAAATTATTTAAAAATACTTTATTTTATAAAAATCCTTAAATGTGCCTCTTTTAAAAATATTTCCACTCTTTTCGCAATAATTTTCCGCTAAGTTTGATTAAAATTAAATTAACCTTAGACTGATCCCACATAAGTACATTAATTTATTGAAAGTAATTCATTCATAATATTTAATAAGAATTCAATTTAACAAATTCAAGTAACGGCACATTATTTAATTAACCTAATATAATTTAGCGTTACGTATGATTCAACTTTACTTAACTAAGCTGGACTTAACTGGTCTTAACTGAATTTAATTTAATATGAAATATTGACAGGAATTAATGTACGACACTAACTTTGTTTACCTTGCTTTAACTCAAAAAAACATAACTTAGGCAAATGTAACTTAATCTAATATTATTAAGTAATGCTAAATCAAAAGATGTTATAATCATACATTTAGGTCTATATTCTTCTCTTACTAACTACTGTCTTTAATACAGTCCAATGTCTTTGATGAAGTTATCTGTTGCAAATAAAACAAAATTCTGTGCGAACAATAAAAATGTTTAATTTTAACCTCAAAATATTACCTCATTACCAAAAGTCATTTTAATCATTTTAATTTTTATTTTTATTTTATATATTTTTACCTTAACTCAACCTTTTTTCTGTTATTTAATGCATAACAGTTACTTTGTGCTTAAGTATGAGCAGCTAATATAAAAGAAACTACCGATACTTATGCTTACAAAATTTACGAAAAAAAAAAATCTCTTAGCGGCTAATTCAATGTTGCCACAACTATATATAAACCACAATGAAACCAGTTTGAAAATATTTCTTTAGCCGCAGTTATTCATAATATATTTATAAATATTTGAGCGAAATAGCTGCAAAACATAAGCATATGTACATATGTATGTATAATGTATATGTAGCTGCACACCGAAACGGCTAATTATTGCATTTATCGGATTTTGCGGTTAAACATATTGGTATTATTGAAATTTTAAAGCCACATACATTGCATATTTTAAAATCCAGTAATTGAAAAATCATTTGCGGCTGTTGCCACAAAAAAAAAATCATAATAAAATATTGCACAGAAGACACACGGTAATTGAAAACCGCTTATTAACCCTTGACGCGCTCGGCGTTAATTGGCATTAAATGACGCAGTAATCGCCCAATTGGCCACAGCAAATAATGCAATAGCTGTCACTTTTTATATGCGTAAAATAAATAAAACATGTGTCAGTATTTGAAATGGTTTAAGTAGTTGAAAAATTAGTGAAATATATTTTACCATTATCGGATAGAAAATGCTGAATTCTGACATTTAAATTGGGTGACTAACACCATTTATTCACGAATTTACTGTGATTTGTGCTTGCAGAACTAGTAAATTCATAATCACTATAATATTAGTGACATAACTAATTGAATTAATTTAAAAACAATTTAATCTAATAAATTATTTTGCTAATTTGCCTTGTTGCGAAATACTCTCTTTGATTAGGACCACATTCTAGTTTGCCTTTCTTCACTAATTGTATCGTTTGTTCAAAGCTTATTTTAGGAAGAAAGAACAACAAAATAAATATAGTCGATATACTATTATACTTAATGAACTTCATTTATTCCCATAAAAGTAAAGTGAACATAAAATAATAATTCAACCTTTGTCAGTTCTTATTCCTCCCTTTTTCACCTTGGCTTAATATGACTTGTGCGGCTAACAAAGTTTTCATATCTGAGATTAGTGCTTTTCGAATTAAGTTCGGAAAATAAAGTAATTTTCATAGTGTGTGTAGTGTAGTAGTCCGCCATAGTCACTTATAGGTTAAGAATATATGACAAATGGAAGATGTTGTGAGGTTTCTAGAGATCGTTTTTCAAATCTCTCCATAAAGAATTGTTAGAATAATTGGAGTAACTGGAGTAACTGGAAACTTAAATTCAATAACAAATTATATTTATTTTATTTTTAGTAGAATGAAGAGACCTCTCTGTTAATGCTGACTTTCTAAGGGTGAAAATATTTCGAAAGCAACCGGTAGTGGTAAAGGAGGCAGGAGTTAAAATATGCTTGTAGGTACGGATGTTTTAGTACATGAAACCTTACCTTCCAAGCACTTACAGTATAAAATACTATATCACTATAATTACTTTTATTTTCAAAAGCCAGTTCGTACCTGGCGAGAGGCCATATGAATCTATTAGAGATATATAATATACAATTTCGCCAAAAAAATTGGCCACCATTATGTTGTAGTTTTTGCTAACCGCAATGCGCTATTAATATTTAAAAATCCACTAACATACGTTTAAAACCTAAATTAGTGCAAACAATTAGTACAAACTAAATGTTTATGTACGTGTGGGTAAATGTGTATTCGCATTAGTAAAGTGCCCCACTGGTATACTTCACCATTTTAATTACTCAAGTATGCATGTTTTCAAATTATTTGTTTGCAAGTAAATTAAACAGTAAATTTAATTAAAAAATCCAAGTTCCATCATTGTTATTTTTGTTGTTTTAGCATTTTATAGCATTTTCAACTCATTTGTTTCGACAAACCACATTTTAAATGAGTAAACTAACCATGTGATCATTTGGTCAGCGTATAACACACATGCACACACATAAGTATATACGGTTTACAAGGATATCGCATATAATGCTTCCGCTACATTTTCCTCTATATAATAGGACATCAGAGGTGGGGATGGTGAGCACTTTTTGCAACACTTTTCATTCCGTGACATCCTTGCCATCGGACTGTGGCACTTGATTAATAGCATTTTAAATGCGTTACTCTTTGAAATAACTGTAAACGAAAAAATGGCTGACAAGGCATACAGCATTTCATGGCATTCCAAAGGCATTGGGGCCTATTTGGTGCTGCTTTGGAGTGAGTTAACGCTGGAAACTGAAAAATATTCTGTTACATGTGTGCACATGTATGTATGTGTTCATGTAAATTATTGCTTGTCATTGGAAGCTAGAAAAATTTATTGACAAAAATTAAATTTATTCATTTTCATTTTCATTTCATTGTATTTCAAGTGAGTGGTAATCCAATTAAATCGCATTAGTAATTTAGTGGCGTATAATAAATTCATTGAATTGTTACTGCGTTACACTTATTTCGATTTACATTTAAATTTATGTTGGTAAAAAATGTGAAACTTAAGTGTTTGTACATGCTTTTTAACACATTTTATTGTCAAATAAACACTTCCCTTTGTTTTTTAATGTGCCGTTTTCAAAATTCAGTAGGTGGCATCAAATATATTATATAATATGTGCGTAAAAGTGCACATATATAGAATTTTCCTTAAGAAACTATTTGTAAAGCAAATGATTTGTAAAAAACAGTGAGTGGGGTTATGAGATTTTCCGATATGAGTTTGCTCAGTTCGCTAAAAGAAAAAAGTCTCGTATAGCTGTCTCCAATAACTAAGTATATGTGACTATTACGAATATAGGCTGTAAAGGCAGTAGTAAAAAATCACCATGAACAGGACTTTCAGAAAATTCTCACCATATCATCAAATTGTTTATATTATTAAATTGTATTTACATGTCTTTGTATTTACATTGTATTTGAAAAGTATGTCAAAGCTATAAATTTAAATCTCAAAATTGCTCTAGAATGTGTGAAATAGGGAAGATTCGTAAAATACGCTATTATTTCATAAATCTTTTTGTCAGCTCTAAAATCGATGCTTCATTGTACTCATTGCAGTTTATTCCAATCAGGTGACTAAAGTATTACGCTGAAATAGCTTTCTCTCTCAAGCTGCGTAAGGCACCATTACCAAATAAATGTTTTTAATCAGGTTTAAGATATTTTAAGCATAGAAAAGATTTGTTTAAATTTTCGGCTTTTAAATTAATGAATGAATGAAACCAGTTTTTCTGTAAGTAATTATTAAAAAAAAAAAAATAAATAAAATGTACGAATAAATGCCTTTAAATGTATCTTTTCATAAAATTATAGCCCCAAAATTATATTACATCCTTATAAAATTAAGTCCTTTATGAAATCGAGAATAATAATAAAACTTAATATGCGATTTAATATTTTTTATTCCTACTTTTTCTCCCATATGGTAAAGCGTACATCTTGTTCATGGCTAAACACACAGAAAACTGGTAATTGCATGTACAAAGTGGGCAGCGTACTTATTTATCTTAACTTACTTTATTCATCATATACAATCATTATGTAAATTGACCACGATCATAAAACATAAAGTAAAATAATAATCAGAAAAATTATTGAAACAAAAAGTTAATAAAAACTCATTGCCAAAAAGTCAAAAATACAACTCAAATGAAAATGTATCATCATTGGTTACTTATTTGGTTTCTTGGGTATTTAATTACACTCCGTATTTTCTAGAAGCACTACGGGGGTGTTCGCTATAGGTTCTAATGCCGGCATACGGTTTATTTGGTTGACACACTGATTTAATCTGTTGTTTGATAGCAAAATTACAGTTATGCACTAATTCAAGCTATCTATAATATAACGGACTTTATATAACATTGAAACTAAGAAAGTGAGTACTCTCCTAAGCTTTCACTATACAAAAAGTTGCATTCGTTTCTTACAGATTAAGCTGTAATAATTGTTCTTTTATTGTAAATAAAATAGAAGTAAAAGTAATTATTTTGTACAATACAACCTTAACCGAGTTTAGTGCCACACCTCCTTAGGAGCTATGAACTTAGCGGCTTATGTCATAAAACATGTTTTTGAAAATTGTTTGTTGTGTATATATATTAGTGCTATTTTCTACAGCAAAATAACATAATTTAAATACTTTATTTCCTCTTTAAAGTACATCGCTTTTTATTTCATCACTTCTAATATGAAACTTTCCTTTTTCCGAAGCAATGCAGATCAGAGAAAATGCTATATATATGGTATGTGTGGATAGTTTGGTAAAGGAAAAGCTAATTTTTTTGATCAAAAAGTAATATTCACTCTTTGATCAAAACGTAAGAATCAAAACTAGATTGCTTGATGCATTTGAAGTTTATGTATGCTTAGGGGAGCTTTTCATAAATTTTTAGTATAACTATTCAAAGATGTCGTTAAATTTTATAAATTATAGCCGGTAAACTCCGTCCGGGCTGTCTATGCATTCAACGTTGCTTGGAACCTAGTTAATTGGCCGACTTTGTCAACCTACTACTTGTCAGTCTTGTTATTGTTGGAAACTTGAAATGAAACTTGAAAATTATTCTTATTTTTTCATATGTGTGAGGTTCCAACAAAAGTTGTTCACAAAAAAGAGGAATTGAAGCACTTTTCAAAACCGATTGAAGGTGAGAAGAGAAAGGTTATGTAGATTTTGTCTACTTTTCTCAAAGGCTCATCAAAAGATTTATTCTTTCTAGTTTCCACCTATGTACTATTTTATGTACTTTAACGGTTTTGAGAATGATATACCTTCGTGTGAAAAGAGCTCCAGGGTACTTAAAAATTTTTGATGGTTATGGAACTAATTTTTGGGGTTGGAACATTTGTTGAGAATAAAGTATTATATATGTAACATTAAGCCATGTAAGCCATGTATCCTGTTTTTCATATAATATAGAAAATAATACTGATTTCAAAAATATCTGTATGAAATCCCTTCCTTTAGCGCTCGCATTCATTTTACACACAAAAATTTACTAATATAATCACGAAGACAGACCATGAAGACTGGCTGGTGACTTTTTTCTTCGAACATTTTAGCATTAATACGAAAATTATAATATATAGAAAATAATATTGTTTTGTTTTCTTTAATTGGTTTTTTATTTTGCACCGCAATAAGAATCAGAAAAACACCATTAAATAAAAAATACATCATAAATCAATAGTAAGCACGCAAAATAAATACACACACATAATTGAGGGAAAAAGCAAAAAGCTAGGGTTAAAAATTTAATTTATAAACAATGTTTTGCAGTAAAAACCAATAACGGCGAGGGGAGTAAACTTAAACGTTCAATTAATTGGAAACAAAATAATTAAAGGCGATGAAAATGCAGCAAATGACACAAACTTGTTGAACTCTTTGTATGTATTTTATGTATGCGTTCAAATGTATGTTCAATGCAAACATTATTACGTAGTGACAAGTTGGTTTGCATATGTGTGTGTACAAAATACATATGAATGAATGTAAATTATGAAAATCATTTATTTGCTATGTACACACATGAAACTGCACGCCGTGAGGCAATTTAATGGAGTTAAATAAAACACTAGTAGTGACGTAGTGACGCACCAAAAATCAAATTAAATAAATTGAAACCAAAATAAATAGTAACTATGTATTTAGCATATAAGTATTTGAGTTGAGTTTGAATTGATTTGTCGTAAACAGTTATTGCTGCAACATTGATTGCCTTAATTGTATGAAACATGAGACGTTTGCTGGTTTGGTATATAACAGATACATATGTAAGTATGTAAATATATATATTTTTTTTTGAACATGAATGAACATAATAATGAACGTAACAGAGTTGCAATGAAATTTTGAAAAATGTTATTGGGATTCCCATTTCATAGTTTGTATATGAAATATTTATATAGATATAAATGTATATAAATTTTGTTTTAGCATTTTATGTCTGTTGCTGTAAAACGGTGCGTAGAATAAAAAATTTGTAAGAGTGCGGAAAAAATGGAATTTTTTTATGTAACAAAATTCGAAAATTGGAAAAGTTGTATTTTCATTTTTATTTAGTTTTGCTATTTAATACAAAAATGTTGCTGTTGTTTTTTTTGTTTGTTTGTTTTTATTTTTAGTTAAAGTTTATAAATAGTTTTAATTATAAACAGGAATAATTGTAAATGTAATGAAATCGAAACAAATTGAGTTAGTAAAAAATAAACTGACAAAGCGGTAAAATTTTCTTTGCGAGCATTTTCGCAAGTTTTCAAGTTTTCTAATTGTTCACCTAATTTCGTATGCATTAGTTTTTGTATTGATTATTTTGTAGTCGACATTTGGCGTATTTTTTTTTAGTTACAACCATGTTCGGTTTTCTGGTTGTTGTTTTGAGTATTTGTTGTTGCGTTTTGTTGTAATGATTTGATTTGCATATTTCACACAACTCAAAATATTTCTTGTCGAGTGTTGCGTGGATTTGGTGGCTTGCGGCCACATAAGAAGCGTTGGCGTAACGTAAAATAGTTAAGTAAAAATAAATAAAAATAAATAAATAAATGTGATTAATAGATATGAAAAAAAATATTATTATTCTTGGTATAACGCCATGGTTTTAGCTATTCATATGTTTGAAAAATAAACTGAAATAAAAGTGAAAAAAAAAAAATAAAAAATATTGTTTAATTGAATTTAAAAATAAATATACTTGGTGAATTAAACACTTTGTACATTGCATAATAACACAAAATTTATATAATTTTTTTCATTTAATTACGCCGCCACTTTCTACGCTTCTTCTTTTAACCATATACTCGTGCCAATTACCACAGCACTTACCTAAACTTACACGCACGCATTACGCACACACCCAACCACACACACACACACACACACACACACATAAGCGCGCATACATATATTAATGATACAACAAACAAAGCGGTTTCGCTAAAAATTCACTTCTGCTAAACTCTAAGCGCTGCCCTACTTCGACTATTATATTATGTTTTTTGTTGCATACTTTTTGGAGTATTTTTCCGATTTTCCTCTTTTTTTTGCGTGTTCTTGGTATGCACTGATATTCTATTTCATACTTTTTGTTTGCATTTTGGTTAGTTAAACATTTACACATACTTTGGTAGTAAACGCCGCCACCGCTATGACTGTGGCCATGGCCTCCGCCGCCGCTGTGTCCATTGGCCGTTTCGTAGCCGTACGATTTGCCGGTGTCGATGACATCGAGAGCGCTGGACTCGTGGCCAGCGGGCGCTGTGTGCCGCGGCTGGAAATCGCTTACATTGAACGGGTACAAGAGTATGCCGTGCAGCGAGTGCAGTGAAGTGGACACCGTGCCCGGATAGTGGGTGCTCGTCGCTGATGCTATGAGCGGCGTATCAATGAGCGCCAAATTATCTTCGAACATTTTCAGATGCAATTTATCGTCCATGCCCATTATTCTGACTGCAATTTGCATGTAAGGAAGGAAGGAAGGAATGGTTCAAGTTGAGTTTTTAGTTCTTTTCTATTTTAATTATTATTTTTGTTGTAATTAAACTTTGCTGTTTGTAACTAATTGCTGTGGTGTTTGTAAGTTATAGTTGCTTTAATTCCTTTGTTACTTTTTATATGAAAATAAAATGTAGTTGAATTTACATTGCGGTATTTGCCACTCAATATTCACATTGCTATGAATTTATAATTTGCGTTTGCTTGCTGCTACTAAACATTGTTGGCGTCTACTGTCAATTTAGAAACGTGTTTTGCTTTTCTACCTTGCTCACTAACGTTTCCTTCAACTAATTCATGTTTCTCTGATTTTTATTTTTTTTTTTTGTAAAAGCTTTTGTTTAGAAATTCAATTGCTTTACTTTTGTATCCTCTTTATACTTAATTATGATAGAAAATAAAACAAAAAAAAATTACAACACTTATTTGAGAAGGTGCAGGAGCGGCAAATAATGGTGATAAAGACTTAAGGTGCATTTAAGACACGAAAGATTTAAAACAAAATGAACTATGCGAAATTTAAGAGTATTTTTTTTTTTTTTGAAAACTATGAATAGCAGTGAGGATATACATTTGTTTTGCAACGATGAAACCTACCTGCATGTTTTAAGCAAAACAAAAAATTAGTGATTGAGTGATATGTACGTGAAAAAATTTATATGAATATAATATGAATTCCATATACAATTTTTCTACTACTCATTTATTAAAAAAGAACTCCAAATTTTTGTGCATGAAGCAGCTAAATCCAAATGTTACTCATACGTCATGTTTCAGCAAAATATTACATATGCTGACACATATAAGCTTAAGCAGGCGATGCTTGGTCCGTTTTAAGATTAGTTCCATTTATATCACTTCAGAGTGCAATAAAAGTTATTAGTTATTAACAATCAATAATCTGTTATTACATTATTCCTCTAATATTTTATTTACTTTTTCATGTTTTTGTTTTTATTGTATTATATGCTGCATTATGTTTGTTTGTTAAATGCTCAGGTAAAGTAGCTTAAAACGCTATAGTTTTAAAATAGTTATATTTGATTAGAGCCATTGAGGGAAAAAACGTCTAAAATAAAAACAGAACTGATTACAAAACCTATTACAAAATAACAATTTGATGTAATGATAAAAGCATATGTAAAATAATACAGAAATGAAATCCTCAAAATCAGGTATACTGGCTCTAATTTATTAACGTAATGTTCAAAAACATATAATCTTAATGGGTCTTTCGCCACTTTCTCTCAAATGGGGTACACTTCCGCCTCATTTAGTATGCAAGCACCCAACATTTTAGCTATCGGAGTGAATAAATTCAAATCAAATAAAAATCAAAGTCTTCTGAAATGATCTAAGGTTGCTGGGTGTGTAGTTTTATCAGCAAGGATAATGTTTTCAAGAAAAGCACTTATCACACTGCATAACTATTGTGCTCCAGTTCTACATCAATTCAATAATTTCAATCAATGGGCAGTGTTTCACTGGAATATTAGAATATGTCGCACATCCTAAGACTCAATCAAACCGATTTATGACAAAAAGTGATAAAATGACCAATTTATCCCCCAGTCCAGGCTTATCCTCAATATATTTTTTCGACGAGCAACTAAGTTCATCTTCTAAAATATGAGGATTATCTTCACGAGAGAGATACTCTATCAGGCCATAATCTCCAATTTGCAGCAGTATTTAAATGACCACGAATAACATATAAACCACATAAGCTGAAAATATCCTTATGTGAAATATAATCTTCCTTTATAATATCATTTTCACTTCTATTAAATGAAGTTTCTATCATTGAAATGAAGAAATACTTTTCACTTACTTGATATGCTTCGTTATAAAAATTATCAAACGCAAAACAAAGTGAAAGAATTGTTTATTGAGAATTGACTATATCAATATTTTAATCTTCTGTAGAAAATGTTGAATAATCTCCCTTTCGACCAGCTAGCGGCTATCATTAAATTCAATATGTAACACTGCAGTTAGTTGGTCTTTTGGAACACACGCATTCATTAAATTTTCACTACAACTTCTAATCAAGCACCACCATCGACCTGCGGACGTAAATAGCTCTAAGCTCTATTTGAATTTCCCTCTGTCTTTACATTCTTTCTCTACAATTCAACTATTTACAGTAACTTCAGCGCATCCCGAACTTGAATAAAGTGTGAGCATATCCTTTACGACAGATAAACAATTGAATTCTTTGCTTGTTTTTGCGCGTTTTCAGCATATCTGCTTCTTCTGCTTTCAATTGCTTGCTGTCACATTTTAATGATTGGCGCTGGCGGTGTAGATGCCACCAGAATCCCCCGCTGTGACACAGCCAGTTTGTTTGGTTATCTGTGCGCCTCTTGCGGCCGCCACCGAGTGGAATGTATGGCACATTGCTTATTGCCTGTCGTTTCACAATTGTGCATACATATATACCGAGTACCTCTGTGCACAATTTAAAGCTTGTCAACGCTGCGCAAAGCTTATTTAAGCTTGTACTCGCATATCCGCTCAGCTATTCGCTATCTGCTACGTCTGGTCGAGTGCAAGGGAATCGCCCGGCTACATCGGTGTACACTTTTAAAACCAAATCCCTAACAGGTCAGCTGCACTACAAATGCCACAACTGTTTGTTAGTGTTGCGCATACTTCTATCTGAGTTTGCAGCTAACATTTATATATATATATATATATGTGAGTGACTGCTGCTAATACGCGTGTGTTGGTGTTTTATTGGTTTATTTCCTAAGAAAATATTTATACAACATGAAGGAAGTGAGTCGGTTTACGAGTATCAGTTGAATTGGATTTGTCTGCACTTAATGCCAGCTTTGAAACAAAACCCGGAATTAAAAGTGTGCTGGCGCTACAAAAGACGCACAAATATTTGCTAGATGCTTTTAGTTAGGTGGGTAGAGTGTTAGACAAAGTGGAAAGAGTTAAGGCACGAGGAAGTCGTAAAGCACTTATTTTTGCAGCAGAAATTTTAATCATTACAATTTATTTGTGACCTGCTCTATTCTGTTTCGACGGGTTTTTGTGCTCAAATTATCACTTATACGACCTGGTGAACCGTTTTGTAATTCAAAATATTTAAATGGAAGTCTTATGCGCTCAGCGTTCAGGTGAAGTACTGAATGTATGTCGTCGATTATACGTTTTGGTGAGTTTAATCATTTAATGATAAAGTCTTAATAATTAATTAACGATTGCAGAAAGTCACTCATACGCCATTCCATTTATTTGGTGTTGAAAAAAGATATTAACGCGTTTCGTTTTCGTTTCCATTTTCATTGTTTTACTATAAATAAATAATTATAAGCAAACAAGTCTATTCGAACAATTCTTCCTTAATTTTTTCAACCTCCACCAGTTGTATATATTTAAATAGACTAAGAATTAATTTTATAATTCATTGTACAGAAAGAAACGAGTAGTTGAAGTATATAAATAGAACGATATAGGAAAAAATACATACCAATTGAGGATATTCCATTCTATTTATTTATTTTATTTTGCATAAAAGAATTTAAAATTACTTTCTAATAGAAAATATGCCACTGAAAACTAATTCGAATGCACATACTGTACGAAAAAATAGGAATATATTCTTTTTTTTTTTGTTTTTTTTTGTACTAAATCTGTAAACAACATATGACAACATGACATATTCTAATTCTGAAGGATGGTAAGCTAAGCTTGCGTACACGCCCCACCAACCGCTTGTAAATTTGAATTCATTCCACATAAAATGTATTTCTCCGTTTTAGGTTTTAAAAGTATTCTCCAAAGAAGGAATACTAATTTAGCACAACTTCTATCATCGGATCTACTTCTCTTTGTTTTAAAATTAGAATTTTCTCCCCCAATATTTCAATGTGCGAGAAAATTTGCTCAGAAAAAAGAAAATATTTCACTAAGCATTTTTCAGTATCGATTCAATACCCTTCTATAAAATCTACAAACATTTTAAAATTTATTAAATAAATTAGGAACAAAGTTACAAATATTTTTTAATGAGGATTCTCTGTTATGACGAGCTCACCAATTCCTCTGTGTATTAAAGATAGCCTGCCAATTATCACAAAAACAGCACATCTAATTTTGGAAAAAGTGTCCTTTCTGTAAATCAAAAATTCAAATACTTTCCAATGCATCATTTCTCATTCAAACGACTAGTATGTCATCTACTAACTCATTTTTAAACTGAGTCATCTGCTACATTAAATATTCCGCTTCAATACAAACTGAACTGAAACTTTCTTAACAACACAATCCTCATTCTCCACAGTAGTCGCTACCATTCATTTAAAAGATTCCTGGAAATGAGTAACTTTCGAAATCTGCTGTGCTATTTTGTTAAACTGTTAATGCGCACAAAGTTATTTGCAATAAAATGAATTTCAGTGATAATTAAACAAAGCTCACAATTAACCACGACAAAGCGTAAAGCGCAAATTGAAAATAAAAACAGCAAAAAGCGTCGCAGTGAAGCAGTTTATATGAACACATGTAGTCATGAGGAAATTCCACAAAAACCAATAACACTTTTGTAGGAATTGTGTAAATTGTTGTAGTTTCACTATTTATATGCATTGTAGGAAAATTGTTGCGGAGTACTTACACTATAACGGTTGTACTTATTTCGACTGCGAAATTTTTCCAGCAAAAATATTTTAGAGATACTATAATATAGGGTTATCTTTTAAACATTGATAATATAACAAAAAATAAAAAGGCTGGTCACATTAAGCTTATATATGAGACCATATTTGACAAACTTTGCCTCTTGATGTCACAAGTACTCCTAAAAGCGTGATAATTTCACAGCTCACATCAATTACATATATGTTTATATATATATGTAATTATTATATATATGTTTATAGAGCTCCATTACTTAAAATTTCACAGCTTTTCACTTTTAGCGTTAGTTTTATGTTGAAGTGATAATTTCAAGCAAAAATGTGGCAATAATCTAGAATGTGCGACTAAGAGTTTCACAATTTCTTCGAAATTGCCTGATATTGATTTTTTCGAAAAGAAAAAATTAAAATGAATTGGTTCATTCTGTCTAGCGCCTTCAAAATAATAACCACTTATTTTACCAACAAGTTATCAGTTATCAAAAATTTCACACTAAGCTAAGAACTTTTCCAACTTATTTCGATGCTTGACTGCTGCAATTGTGCGCCTATTTGCCATATGCTGTTGTTATCAACCCTAGACATTGGAGGCGCTGTTGCGTTAACCCATAAATAACGAAAATAAATTTTAAAATGTGCAATAATTTCGACATTACGATGCCACAGGGAAACTATGCGCACTGAGCAACAAAAAATTATCCGAACTATAAATTCATATCCGACGAACCTACGCATATACGCATATAAATATGTATAGAATTTGGTATGAGTTAATTTTTGCACTACCGTTGTATCAACATTGTCAATCCTTTTGAAATACGCCCAGAGCAAACGAGAACATTTAATGTGACACCATCGCAAACACGCGCACACGCGCACACCAGCATCGGCATACACTTATATGTTTGCACAACTACTTACGCATACTGATGCCAACATACAAGCTTAAATGCGTGCATTAACTATGCCAAGCGGCAATATGGCAAACGCGTTCTGCACGCTCAACGGCATACAGCTCAATGCGCGCAAACCCGCCACGTTGAGCTGCGTTGTATTGCCTCTCATTTGCCGAAACAATAAACTACGCGCTTGTGTGATTTGTTTGGATTTGGTAAATTGAATTTTTTCTTTAAATTATAAGCTGCTGCGAAGAGTAACGCTATGCGCTGCAGCCTTACTTCTCGACTCGACATATCGATACGTATGTACGTATATAAAGCAACGGTTCAAATTATGCCAATCGCGCCAGTGTTGCTGTTTGTAATTTCATCATATTAAAATCAACACTTTTGGCGGCACTCTAGCGCACACATACACATACTGTTATCCACATCCATTTTGTTGCGTTGGGATTGCCGCTTGTGTTTGTTGGCTGTATTGCGCGCGTGTGTGTGTGTGTGTGTGTGTGTGTGTGGTTGTGACGTTATTTGTCGAATTTATGTTTATTTCGCATTTTATAATCACAAGCGTAGTTTATTTGAAAGAGTAATAATACAAATCAGCAGCGTCGCTCATCCATAACGGCATTGTGAGGCATTGTACGCAGCTGAAGTTTTCGCATTTGCTGAATAAATGGGGTTCCCAAAGGTCATTTAAATTTTGTTCCATTTGTTAGCAATTTTAACTAAAATAATATTTACAATTTCGCTTCCCGCAAGCGCCTCCCGCTTGAATAGTTGGCTTTATGGTAGGCCGTTAATATTGGCTTAAATAAATGTAGCTTCAGGGACTACAAAGCCAGTCGCAGAGCTGTGGAGCCAAGATTTGGCATTATTCATTAATATTTGTATAAGTAAATACGAGAGATTGGCAATAAGGCACCAAAGTATGAAAATAAAATACAAATTTAGTGTTTCTTAACATGAGAAATGTTTAAGACAACTCTCATAACGAGTTTTCGACAAGAAAATTCCACCACGCTCGCAGTATCCTGTGCGCTACCATTATGAACACTGGACAGATTATTATAGATTATAGATTTGCAGGGTATTTGAAAAGTTTAATTTAAAAAAAAATTGCAATAGAAATAATCAATATAAACGGAACGCTCTAATGAAATCTTTACAATAGAAGAAATATGTATAAAAGGTTGCCATCTGTTTAAAAAACTTATTTTTATAAATATTTATGAACTGGGTAAACATTTAAAATATGGGTATCAAATTTAAGAATTATTTTCGTATAAAATGTATATAATATTGGACGGCAACCCTGCTTAAACATTGCAATTACACATAATTTATGAAGTAAAGGAATTATTACAATACTTGAATATATGTATGTTTCAAGAACAACAGCTTTTCCCATTTTAATACAGGCTTATACGGTTATTTAAAGTCTTGCCTTAACTTCTGAGTAGGAGGAATTTAGGAATTTTTCTGCCTGGCTGGAGTGGATTATGTGCCTATCTGGCTGAACCAAATGAACTTTTATCGCTTAGAAGTAGCCGTTCAATCAATTGATCAAAACAAATCTTCACTTTCTCAATGTAAGTTCAAATACTCACTTAAGCATTACAAGCCTTTAGAAAGCGGGAAAGTATTCAAATGAGCTCAACACAGTGACAGGAATACTTTCATAACTGCTCAGTAGTAGCAGTAGCAGCCAGCTCCCATATAGCTTCCGTATATTACACTTACAAATATATAGACTTTGTAAACTCTTTTCATTATCGATGGCACCAGTTCACCAATGTGAGATATACTGGTTTGCGAAATTCCAACGAGACTCTGACCATTGCCCTATACGTCACAGACCAACGATATATCAATACGAAAAAGGTATAGGAGCAAGCAGTACATCAGTGGAACAGAGGTTAATTCAGTGGAATTTTCTGAAGGCTACGTATGATGCATCAGTATTGGTTGCTAAGTGCGTGTGGCCGTGTGTGTTTGTATGGAAATCACTGGATTTTGAAAATTTGCTGCCTGCATCACATCTACGCTTATTACTCATGATTACACATGTGCGTATGGTCCTCTGAGTTATGGGCCTCCTATGCCTTGTGTTTAAAATTCATATTAGAGCCTGCAATACTGACAGTATTAGTCGCATTTGAAATCTATGTAAATTGTTATACCAATTTGCAGACTACAAAAACAGCAAGAAAAATGTCAATACACTGTTGTCACAGGTTGTTGTTGGTTCATTAAGTAAGTATTCACAAATTTCTGTTTGTCATAATTTTCAGCTTCAGCGTATAAATTATCTTCACTTGCCGGAAAACACAGAAAATATGCATTTGGATTGTGTTCTCGTTCTGGATTTTGCAATTTTTCGTCGTAGTGATAATTTCAAGTATTTCATTTATTTGAGCCACATAAAAGGGTGAAGTATGATTAACTGGGTCTGTATGTGAATAGGACAGCTTAATGGCTCTTTGTGTGTTACTGATTTCACCGCTACTATCTATTAGAAATATATATTAAATGTATTAAATATGTATTTGGAAAATATTCAACCTTATTACGACCCTATAAAGTATAGATAAAATCCGTTGAACAAGATTGGTGCATATTGGTTGGTGATTGGTTCTGGTGCATATTTGAAAGCGGAATATGCACCAAAAGGTGTGAGAGGGTAAGATTCGACATTGATTTGAAACATAAATTTTGATGGTATGTCCATGTATATTTTTGAACAATTTAATTTTTTACGAAAGTGGAGCAACCTCGTTAAATAATACACTGTATAAGAATTAGACTTAAACCTCTTGCATACAAAATTTCTTCACTTCACTCTTTAACACATAAAGAAAAATTATCATTATTTCTAATTAAATTTAAAATTGTTCAATAACAAGGAAATAACTTAGCGAAGGGTGTGTAATTATAGGAAATCCCTTAGCTCTTGATATATAATAAGATATCCAATTAGAAAATCATGTTTCAGCTTCTTCAGGGGGACTTGATATGGAATTACTCCATCAAGTCTTGATGAGAAAATATTTCCACATAATAAATATTTACCACACCAGTAACTTATCCCAATAATAAAAGACACAAAGTTTACAAAATATTTTCGGAGTACATTTTAACTTTCTCCTCCCTTTAAATTTGAGACTTGCGCAGTTATTGTAAAAGTTTCACCCAATAAGTCTAAATCATAATTTAGAATTTTTTTTTATAAATAGAAAATGATTTTTAAGAAAGGTAGCAGTCAACATAATGCCTTATATTATCTAACGTATTGCTTTAACGTAACAGACGGGTTATTCTATTCAGTTATCTTGCATTTGCAGAGACAAAACTATGCTATACGTTTATCAAAACCAACTTAGGGAAATATTATGCAATGTTTACCAATAAAATAGATTACAATAACACATGCACAATGATTCATGGCCTATATAATCCCAGACACAATGTACATTTGTATGCAAACATAACAACGATTATGCCCCATTATATTATTAAGCAAGGATTTGTGCGAAAACACATGTAAAATAATGTCAATATTCAGGTACTTAGTATATTACATATCAGATACTCGCATATACATATATGCATATTTGTAATATTTGTCCTCAAGGCACTTCATCGGGTCCATTTCAAACAAGAATTTGCTGTTGCTAACAATTATTCGAATTGATTGACCTTCGAATAACTGTATTTTGCATAGCAACCAAGTGGACACAATGTGATAACTGTGCTTGTTTAAGGTAGATGACAGTGAAAGTGGAAGTAATTTTGTGAAATGCTCTCACATATTCGAAATTACCAAGAACCTCTGCGGTTATGCCACATAACAGAGCATGGCATTTGGTTATATGAGCTTCTAGCTTACAAATATTTTCATGATCATATTTTTTTTTGTTGGCATACAATAAATAATTTTTCATTATTTGTAAATCAGGAAAATTAAATATATAATATCACTTTATAATAATATTAACAAATGAAGGCGCTGCAAAAATACCATTAAAAAATTTAAATCGCTGTACGGCAATTTAGAGAGGAAAGATATCAATTTTATATGTATTGGGTTGTTCGGAAAGTCATTTCGTTTTTTTTTGGGGAACATGAAAGACAGTTTTCGTATAATGAATAAATATTTTATTAAATTATATATTGGCCATTCTGGTCCAACACCTTTTGCCATCTTTCTGGCAGTAACATAATTCCCCTCTCATAAAAGTTTTGGTCCTTGCTGGCAAAAAACTCGTCCAGGTGGTTTTTGACATCTTCATTTGAGGTAAAGGTTTTGCCATCCAAAAAATTTTGCAGGGACCGGAACAAATAGTAGTCGGAAGGCGCCAGATCTGGAGAATATGGTGGATGTTGCAGTACGTCCCATTCAAGCTGTAAAAGTTTTTGGCGAGTGACCAAACTTGTGTGAGGTCTCGCATTATCCTGGTGGAACACTACACCCTTCCTGTTGATTAATTCGGGCCTCTTCTCTTTAAGTGAATCATTCAATTTGTCCAGCTGATGACAATAGACTTCTGAATTAATCGTTGTATTGTCCGGCAAAAGCTCAAAAAAAACGATTCCTTTGACATCCCACCAAACGGAGAGCATCACCTTTTTTTGGTGAATGTTGGCTTTTGACACGCTTTGAGCCGGTTCATCTTTTCTGCTCCATGACCTCTTGCGTTTAACATTGTTGTATACAACCCATTTTTCGTCCCCAGTAATAATCCGCTTCAAAAATGGATCATTTTCTAGACGTTTGAGGAGCGAATCACACACGTCAACACGACGACACAAATTTCGCTCGGTAAGGACATGGGGCACCCACACATCGAGCTTCGAGGTTAAGTCCATGCCTTTCAAATGGCCATAAACAGTTGAATTCGACAAATTTAACCTCTCACCGATCTCTCGTGTGGTGATTCGCCGATTTGCATCAACTAATGCCTTTATCGCATCTTTGTCAGCTTCGACCGGCCTTCCAGACCGTGGTGCATCTTCGACATCAAAATTGCCGGATCGAAATTTTGCAAACCAGTTCTGGCACTGGCGTACTGTTAACACGCCTTCTCCATACACATCCGTCAATTTTTTTCTCGCTTGGACAGCATTTTTACCTTTTCTGAAGTTAAAAAGTAAAATATGACGAAAATGCTGCTTATTGCTCTCCATATTTAAAAAGGCACCAACCAAAAACTACTGGGTAGAATTAATAGAACTTTTTCACACACAAGCCTTGCAATATCAGCTCTCATGACATATAATGGTTATGGGGCTTAAGTGTGAAGTTAGTTTCGAAAAAACGTAATTAAGTCCTCTGGCGGGAAAAAACGAAATGACTTTCCGAACAACCCAATAATTACCCTCACTCCACCAAGAAATTGAAGTATTTTCTACCTCTATCTGTATACGTCTGTTAACATTCGGATTATACCTCACTTAAACGAAAATTAGCTTTTTCCTTGTTAGCTTTTGTTTAATTTCACAAAACGATTCAAAACCCATATAAGTAGTATGACTAACGTCTGATGATTACTTCGTAGCTTAAGACACATCTACCATAAATACCTCACAATAGACATAGTGAGTACTCACTTAATCGTATTCGGGGCTACGAACTTCTCGAAGAATACGCGAATTCATAACAATGTGATCTTAGTGAACTTTTGTCTCAAGTTTTTCAATAAATGTAAGGTGAGCTCGTGATTTCAGATAAAATGCACGCAGTAACGCGTATATATGAGTTTGTAGCTTGTATGGAGAAGGAACCAATACTGAACATTTAGAATTTAGTTTAAGACTTATAGACCATTAGGTTAAGCTTTTGTACAACTCAGATAAGGTAAGATCTTAGCTAAACTCTTTTTCAATATCACAGTGAACATAAAATCAAATCTGAATTATTTTCATCTGAATTTTGTATATTTATTATTAACTTCAATAATATATAACATTATGCATCACGAGAAGCTTTGTAAAAAGTAGTAAAAGCTAAAGCTAGTAAAAAAGCTAGTAGAAAGTAATTTAGATTATTGACTTAATTTAGTTGGTATGAGCAACAAAAGAAGAAACCAAAATGGCTACACTAAGTCAAGTTGGAAAATCGGCCCTCATAGTTTATCAAATAAAGTTCCACTGAGTTAATAAAGATTCCCAAGAGCCTCAACCGCGAGCTTGAGTGACGCGCTACTCCCTTAGTAAAAGGAAACGATATCGTTACAAATTGACTGAAAAATAAAAATCTCTCTATTTAGTTTGCTGGTATAGTTCACACAATGAATAAAGGGTGGTGTTTACATATAAACCTAATCATAATCTTGTTTATCTTTCCAACTTTTTAATTTACATTTAACTCAATTCTAGAACTATATCGCAACCAATTTCTCCAGAGCACTAACACAAGCATCTTATAAGCCTGCCTTCATTGCATATACTGTATTTATTTGGATGAGTAAAATCGTCCCTGCTCTTAATATTTCTTTGAATATTAAAAATGTGCTAATTTGATTGCAACATTTATAAAAAAGAAATATTTACAGGTATATTTAAAAATAAAATTATATAAACATATATGGTGTTATGTTATATTACGTTTTGTGTTTCAAATATATCAAAATAATTGGTAAGCATGTAATACCTTCCATTTCTTTTATAAAAAATTTCACTTCTCGATAAAAATTTAGTTTTTAATGCTTCATATTTGTATTTTACATTATTTTCGTACTTATATTCTTAACTGTCTACCACTTACCTCTTTCATCCATGCTATCACCTTTGTAGGTGCGTGAACGGTGGGATAATTTATCTCTGCTGGTGGTTATTTCGTCGCTAAGATGTATACTTTTGTGCGAATTTGTGCTTGAACTATATTATTTTATAATTTTAAAATTTTTTTTCAAAATGTTGAAGTGCAAAAGGTGAGAGAAATGTACAGGGCATAGCATAGAAGAGATAAATTAAAATAAAATTTACAAATTTGCAGACGAATTGAATACTTAAACTTACTGAAATGAAAATGTGAGGTTAGTAATGAAGAAAGTGGCAATATGTGACTAAATTTGATATACAAATATTCATAGCAGATATAATTGAAATGCGAGTAAGAAAATTCTATGAAATTGTCTTGAAACTGTTTTGACTTATATTTTAAATATTATTTTAATGCTCAGTAACTTCAGTTCTAATATTACTTATAGTTTATTCTAATATTTATTATTGGGTTCTGAAAGTAAAAATATCAACCAAACATTTGGTTAACTTATTTATAAAACTTTCGAAAGACACAAATTTCATCCTCAATAACTTCTTGTAGAAAAGCTTTTCTAACCCACTCTTTTGGGAGAATTATTTTTACCTCCGAAAAAGAAATTTATTTTTTTCTTATAAATATGCTTCATTGATATAGAAAAAATATTGATTTATCTTCAATTTAATGATTTCGAAATTGTTTTTAAATGTAGATTCGGAAAATTTTGCTATCAGGGTCATCATTCAATTTCACGCTCAGAAATGTAGGCAGGTTTATATTACATCATTTTTGTAATAGGATATATTAAAGGAAAAAAATGATATATGAACCGTATGGAAAATTTAAGCCACATTCATTTTTGGCCTTTACAACATTCTCTCTTCAAAAACCGGGAAATGTTTGAAAGAATTTACATGTTATATTTAAATATTCTCGAAAATTGTCCTGCTTAAAATTCAAGAATATGTGAACCAATATTTTCTGTCTTTAAAATCACTTATCAGAATCGTGCCCTTCGAAGTGCATTTTCTTGATTTTCTCTTTATTGTTTTAAATTTTAATGCACTCATTGGTATATGTATGCGTGTATATTAATATTCAGATGCAAATCTCTTTTCAGCATTCTTCAAATTAACTTCTGCACTTCTTCCCCGGCAAACTGAAGTGGCCGAAGTTGCAACCTTTGGCAGCTCTGTTAGCTCTGCACTTCAAATATTTTCACTACAAACTTATACACTTTGCCATTTGAATAATTAAATTTGACGATGGGAACTTTAAAATTTCATAGAATTTTAATGTCTCGACATTCACTTATCCACTTACATATATACAGAGATAAATGCATACAAATGCATACAAATACATACACGCAGATGTATGCAAAAGTAAGTAAGTTTTCATGTTGTGGTTGTGCTAAAGTGTGTGTGCGTGTGCTTGTGCCTTCGTAAGAGCTGTTTCTTATATTTGTTGTTAGCATAGATTATATATAGATACACACATAGTGCTTGTGCTAGCTCACATACATAGCAGTTTTTTGGTGCTTTTTATTATGGTGCAGATGTGTCGGTGGTGCCGGAAGTGCAGACTCTGGTGCGGAAATCGTGGCGGGTGAAGTGGTATAGGTGAAACCATCAAAATACTCGTGCTTTTGCTGCATGCCATGGTTACTATTACTATTGGTGATAATGTTGCTGCCGCTGCTGTGCTCCGTTATGGACTCATCAAGCGCACCGGACGAACCGAAACTAAAGTCAACATCACCACCAACACCAGCATAATGACGCCCAGTGTTAATGGTGCCCACCGAAACCTCAACATCATCGCCATCAGCGCCTTCGCCACCAACACCGCCACCACCAGCGCCCACCTTGCTGCGTCCATCTTTTTCAGCATTCTGCGCCATTTGTTGACGCTGCCACTGTTGCTTTTGGCCGGTCTTTTGACGGTCTCGTGCCGCCACAACATCGCCTACCTCGAGCAGCGATTCATCGTCGTCGTCGTAGGTGTGCGGTGAGTGCGAGGCCAACACGAGCGGATTGTTGAGTCCCCACGAGGGTGGGTGCAGATAGTGGGGATAATTTGAATAGATTTCGGCGCGTATGCGATCGTCGTAGTCGTCCTCCTCTTCCTCGTCGGTGGCAATGTTGTTCGAGAGCTGTTGTTGACCGGTGGCATTGGCGGCTATCAATGAGTTCGACGATGACGATGATGACGACGATGCTGATGATGATGTGCTATTGTGGTGTTGCTTTTGTTTTTGTCTAAATTTCGGTATGACGCCATCCGGGAAGAATATTAATCTATCTGCAAGAGAGAAGTTAGAAAGAGAGACACAGAGCAGTGCTTGGTGCGCATAAGTACACTAGTGCAAAGGAAATTCAATTAAGTATTATACAAAATGATATTGAAAATGAAAAATGGCGAAAAGCGGTGTGCGCTTAAGTTGTGTACAATAAAAACAATGAAAATATATTTTGCTATATATATATATTTGTATTATACTTCTATAAAATCGATGAACCGTTTTGCTTTGGTGCTAGTATAGCTCTGGTGCAGTGCGATGACAGGTGCTAGAGAAATGCTACTGGAAACAAAAGGTGCGAACGAAAAAATCCAAGAAAATGCAAAATGATCAACACAAAATTAATGAACCAAAATTCTTGGTTTAAGGAAAATTAAAAAAAAGCATTATTTATAAAATATAATAGAGTTTGCTTTAGAAATTTGTGTTGGTTAGAGAGTGTGTGTGCCTTGGTGCGTGCTGTGTGAAGCGTGCAAGCGGAAAAAGAGCTGCAGATATTGATTTTAATATAGTATGAATATTTACAATAAACCTTTGCATGAACATGCAACAACAAAAATAAAGCGCAAGGAGAGCTTGAAATTTAAATTTAAAGAAAAATTTTTAAAAATTTGGAAAGAGAGGTATTGAGCATAATTTTATTGAAACGAATTGAGACGAATGCAGCTGGTTCTTCTTAGTAGCCAAGCTTAAGAAACGCTTTGTGAAAACAGAGGGGCTTTTCATATATTTTTTAACCTTAAATTTCAAGAATTAACTTACGAGAGTTTAAATGACATTATGGTCTAAGCGGCAAATGTGAAACCAAATGCTCCCAAGCTGACCAAAAGAAATCGTGAATTCAACAAATAACGACAAAATACTGCAAACACATACTTATAAGTATTATTGATAATAATCTGAACCTTCGTAAAATCTAAGACTCCACAAAGTGACTGATGACTTCTTTATTTGAACTTTACTCATGCTAAAAATAGCTCCGCTTGTTCTCAGTGGTGACCGTTAGCAAACAGTAAAAATCACAAATAATTTTTTAGTTGCTGTTGTCGGAGTCAGTTGTCTCTTGAATCGTCTTATTTGTTAAACTAAGTACATGGTGGAATAAGTTACAAAGCAGTGATGAAAGCAAGACCATATAAACCAGAGATGAATAAGGTCTATGTGATATATATATGTATATATAAAAAAAAAAATGAAATTAGGGGCAAAATAGGCTATGTAATAAGGATTGCGGCACAATTACTTGAACAATGCCCTCACACTAACTAACTCACTAACTCATTAACTTTACATGTGTATGTATATATTAGTGGAAGCGAATTGACCTAACTGTAGGTTCGCTCAATTTACGTATGCATAGCCATTCCGGTATACAAATTTCCGCTTTTTTACAATTTAGAGTCCGACTCAGCGAACGCTTTTAAGTGTCAACAATATAAATGCTATGGGTCAGGAACAACAAGAACATAAAGAAAACGAACATTCTCAGGAAGCTGATGCGCCAAGCAACACGGAAAGGCAAACCAATCACAAATGCTAACTATGAGAAATGCTGTAGACGAATTGCCCCACATATTCACATACACACTTGCACCTATACACTTTTGCATACACATGTACGTATGTATTATATATAAATATTTCTGTGCGATTAAATGCGATGAAGGTGTTTGCCGTTGACTTCTGTACTAAAGTGAGCCGACATGTTGACATGCGGAGTCTAACGATGTTGTTGACAGGCACCATCACGGTGACACTGACAGCAACAACAGCAACAACAACAACAACAACTAAAATTACAGTAGTACGGACAACAATTGCGCTCCTTTGTATATCTAGAAATATAGATGCAATTGCTTTCCAACAAATTACTACTGAAACAATTCACACAAACAAGCCAAGACTACAAACATACACACATTTATATATGAGTATTAGTATTTTCTCTACGAACAAACAAAGGAGTGAGCGAGCGAGCGAGCGACCATGCGAACAAACTTAGATTGCAAACAGAATACGGAAGCAGAGAAAAGATGCGTAAAGTGTAAATTTAGATGACTGATGCAGTGTCAGAGTTGCAAAGCAGGCATGCGAAGGTGAGCAGTTTGAACTAGTGAAGTATAGAGGTGTGTATGTTAGTGATAAAATTCAAAGAATACTTGCAAGAAAGCGTTAGTGGCAGGTTGGATGGACGCACAAGCATTACTCGGGTGAACAGGTGATACAGCGGTGTAGGGAAATTGTTTTGATTGAGTAAGTAGAGTGCAAGATGCAATGACAGTACAGAGAAGTATAGTGACTTAGGTTAGCGAGCTGGCTGTTGGCGGCGGCAATGCGTATGCGTGTGAGTGTGCGTAAGCGAAAGATTTGTGGATTAATGGCAATGTGGGCGATAGTGGCGAGCTGGTGGGGTGACGACAGTGGGAGCGATGCGAATGCGTATGCTTGTGTGTTAGGGTGAGAGTGAGCAAAACTGCCAGATTTGGAATTTTTGTTTCATACTTCTGTTGCAGTTTTTTGTTTTAATTTGCGGTGTTCGGTAGGCTACATATTAGTATTGGAGTATATAAGTAGGTAGTCTTAAATTGAGTCGCATAGTTTTGAGTTGATGCAGAAGCGTGCGATTGTTGGTTGTTTACTTTTTAAAAAATACATATTTCTTGGAAGCGATTGTATGGAAAAATTCAATGAGTAAGAAGTACGAAGTAAAGTAAAGGAACTGAACGTAGGAGAACGAAAAAGAAATTGAAATGTAAATAAGTTAAACAACAACAACAAGTAAACAATAAGGTAGTTAAGAGTGGTTAGAGTTACAAAAGGTTTCACTAAACGTAAAATAAAAACGGAATACACAAAAATTAAGAATAGAAAAATTATATTTTTTTTTTAGAGATAATTTAAATTACTTAAATTTCATAGCTTATTCTTGTTTTTTCTTTCTTTTTGCTCTCGTTTCGAATTTTTCAATGTTTTTCCAGTTTTTCATATGCTGATTTCGGTGCGAAAATCATATTTGTTCCTTTACTTTGACTACTTTTTTCGGTTTACTTATCCAAATTTAATTTATTGCGAAATAACTTGTTTACGCTACTCTTGCACGATTTATGCTGTGCTGTTGACAAATGGTTGTTTTGCAGTTAATTACTTATTTTTTTTTACCTTATATCAATATATTTTTATTTGCCGCTTGTAATGTGTTTTCTTCTTGCTTTGCATGGCTTTGCCTTATTTGTTGGTTTATTTGCTTTTATTTTTTCTTTACTTTTGCGTTTGTTTATAACTTACCCACACACGGATTGTGATTAACTATATTAAATATACGATCACAGCGTTTTTTCATATGATTATTCGGACATATGCAGCCGAACATGGGCGAGAGGCGTAAGTTTGTCCAAGAGTCGTGACAAGCATCTCTGTGTTGGATTAAGAAAAGATATGAGATTAATATATATGCAAAATTTTGTATTAAGATCTATACATTACAATATGATTTCATATATATAAATATATAATATTTCAATATATATAAATAAAAATGGTTTATTGAAACCAAAAACTCGAGGTCCCTTGGGTCATGTGAAATATGATGGAGGATTTTTATCAAACGGTCCAGCCAAACAACCCGTATCTAAATAAAATGCTCTAGGATGCATACAGGGGGTGTAGGATTTATACAGGGTTTGCTTTGAGAGCAGAAATTATTTATCAACAGACGATTTAAATATCAGACGATGAAGCTGATCTGAATCAGTACCAGATATATGTGTATTTTCATACATGAAACTTCGAAAAAGAAGACATAAAACTAAAGTAGCATTCTATCACCTCAATATATAAAGATGTAACTTTCTAAAACGACTCTAGAACTTACCTTTAAAAACATGTTATAAATTCTACGATCTCCAGTCTTGAACAATTCAGAGAGAGTTACAGAGGGAGCGACTAACATTTAGATATCAAAAATAAAACGACAATATTCCATAAAAAAGGTGTAAGAGATCGTATCGCCGCTTGCAATAATATGAACTTCCTATAACCAATCATGAATTTTTACTCAAAATGAGAGCAAAGATGTAAAAACATTGGTGAAGAAAAAATAAGTTTTGAAGAAAATAAGTCATTAGTACCTAATGTAAACATTTCCGCTAGAATGTTTAGCTTTTGTAAACTTGACATACAAGTATGTATCTTGGGGAATATTACGTATAACATCGGTGGATTTTTTTGTGTGGGTACGCATTGAATTTCCCTACTAAAAACCGAAAGTAACAATTTTTTTTTCACTAGGGCTCAAATTTCGACCTAATACGTTATACAGTTATGAAAAAAGTTGTTCTAGCTTATTGTAGAATTCTTTCAGCAATTCCTATCAATTCTAAAACTTGTGAAAATCTTCATCTGTCCGATACACCACAATTAGAAGGAGAAATCAACACTTAAAATTATTAAAAATAAAGCTTGTTCCAATATTGCTCTCTTTCTCTAACTTCTATTTACAGTAGATCAATGTTTAACCACAAAATTGAAATTAAAGATTAAAGAGTACTTTTTTTTTTTAAAATTTCAGATTCAAGCAACTTCTACCCAAACTTATTTGATGACTTCATCGGATGTATGATTTCGTCGGATCTTAATGTGACTAAATTTTGCCCGCTTAGACAAAAATCGTTAATATTAGCAATATCTATTAACCAAAAAATTATTGAATATGAACTAACTTTTAAAAATGCCTTAATCGAATAAAAATAAGTTTTTGCATTCTTCATTTATTTTTAAATTTCTTTGCTTTTCCACTCTATCCGCATGGGCACTTTTCCTTTTCCGCTCTTTAGTGAAACACGCAACCACATATCACAGTTATAAGAACATTTCATAGCACCAATTTGTCCAACTATTCAAATATGATGTACTCGAGCTTGAATTACTTGCTGCAACAAAGCGATTCACTTGTAATTGAGGGCAGCAAAACTTTTTCATAACTACCAACCACGACTAAACACACACACACACACACATACACGCAAAAAACTTTAGCTCTTTTGTCTGGAGTTGAGCCACTCTGCTCTTGCCTGCGTGCCATTTTCTTTACTTATGTGACTTTAGTGACCAAATTTGCCCCGCGCGGTTTTTTCAGCACAACTTTTCCATTTGGCTCTGCGACGCAATCGCCAATGTGTTGTGGCCTGTGGTTAGCCAGCGTTCTTTCCAATCAAATTTCAATTAGAACCGAATGCAAAGGGTTGCGCTGGCTATAAGTTTTTATGCGTAAAGTGATGTGTATGTGCATGCGCAGCAGAAGCGTAAGCGTGCAAATTTACAGTCGAAAAGGTCACATATGCATACACACACACATTTACTTGCAATGGATTTCATACACATATATATATATATATTATTAAGCCGCCCCCTCCTTCTTCCAGCCCTATGTTGTATGCAACGTCTGGAGCACAGCATTGAATGTAAATGGGAAGTTTCTGAGCGCCCTCCATGGCATCTGCAAAGTGCTGGTGAACTCAGTTATGAACTCGGAAACTTTATTTTTACCCTATGCAAATCCCCGGGCTGTGGATGTTGCTGCTGCGCCAAAAAGCGTTGAACAAAGAAAACTGTGCAGATAGAGGAGTATTGTTGTTGCACTACTGCTATGGCCGCCACAAGCATGGAGGGGATGTGTTGGCTGCTTGCATTATGCTCGTTCCTTTGATGATATGATGGTACGTTCTCACACAGCTCCGCTTGCCACCACCTCAGCTATTAATTATGCAGAATTCATTATCGATGATAATAATTGATTTTAATAGATGGTGAGGAGTGCAGCGACTTGTTGCCTCATGAATTGCGGTGAGCTACTGCAGAGTGCGAAGTACGAGTAGTGTCACAGCAGCGTGTTGATTTGAAGTGCGGCAGCAGTGCCATTGGGTGGGCTAATTAACTGCAGCTTGTTGACGTCGAATGGCAATAGATTTAATTAAGTCGACGGCGCCACTGGCAGAACAAAGCAAACTGATTGAACTTACTGTAGTTTGTCTGCCATAACTGTTACCTGCCAGACAGTCACACAAATGAATGAGTTTGAATATGATAAGTTTTGTTGATATGAAAAAGCAATAAGTGTCGAACTTAATGTCTTTTATAGAGTTCGGAATAAATTTTTTTAGAAATGTGACTTGAGTTTGAACTCTGAATGAACTCTGTTGCAAAATGAAATGGACTTGAGCAGATGTGGTTGCCGACACATTGGGGTGTTCATTGTGGAGAATTGTTGAAAATGATAGTCAGACATCCTATAAGCGAGATTCATAAAGATTCCAGGAGCGATTTCTATAACTGTAAAACCGTAAAATGCTTCTTGAAAAGTCTGAGTAGGGACATAGTGACATTTTTTAAAGTTGAGAAGGAAATACTACTACAGAATACAAAGGCAGCAGAGAAAACACAATTTATGAGGCTCGAGGGTGTTACCGAGCCATCCGCAAGGAGTGCTTTTCTGAGGTGAAGGGAGTTGCTAAAAAAAGGTAAAAGGATGCTTTGCTGGTCATTTTCTGATCACATCTACCTCTTAAGAAGTTTATCAGTAAGAAATGTATGTGGTGGTTTTCTTTTGATTTTATTCTAGCTCTTCGTCAATTACAAAGTGAAGCTTAATTTATTTATATAAATCTTTATATCCTGAGCAGAAGTCAACCATTAGTATGATAATATCACGCCTTTTGCAATTATTTTATTAAAATTTATAGGGAATTCTAGAGTGGAATACATTAGTTATGAATCTCTACCGATATGTGAAGTGTTTGAAGTCATCTCCGAATATCTATAGGTTTCATGACGCCATAGACTGAAAACCGATTATGGTTCACGGTTCAAAATAGCATTTCATAAAATTCTGAAATTTTGAAATTTTTAATAATCAAAAATACAAAAAATTGTCAATGTTAAGGGCCAATTAAATTTAGAATTTCACGAATTAGCATAAGATTTCTTTATTTGTATCTTTTTATTTGTTTCTTTTTACTTTACCCGAACCAGAAAAACAGGCTTGGAGGTAAGCTATTTCGATTGTAGAAGAATATGCAAGAAAACATACGTTATGAAAATAAATTCAGTTTCTGGGAAGAAAAAGACATATTATTACAAAAGCAGAAGTGACTTTTGAAAGTATCTTAGGTTCCAGAAATTTTATTTTCTTAATTACCATAGGGATAATATCGCCCTGCTCGATAAACGGTGGTGCTAGTTGGCTAAAAGGAGGAATTCTAGAAGGTGAATTATCCCATGCGACCATACTTAAACCAGCGTATTTAGACCCATTGACCTTCCACATACTCAAATGAACACTATACTTTACCCATTCAGTTATACTACTAATTATTTATACAATTACTATTTATACTTAAGATAGTGGTTGCATTGATATACCCATTCACATTGAGGACAAGGCAAAATTCTTATCAACTTTCCAATTTGATTGCTTTGAAGTTCATCTCGATTCCGTATTTAAAATTGAAATCTCTTATTTCTCACCTTTCCTCATAATAAATGTGACCGATTTTCATTCAATTACCTATTCTCCATTTTGCACTTATTGTCTCGCACTTTACAGTGTGCTTTGAAATCCTCGAAAAGCTTGAGGCATTTACGTTCTTGCTGACATACAGACAGTGCGTGATTGCATGTCGGCAATGCATCTATGGGATATGGATCCTTTTCGGCTGCAATTGACAAGAAAATAGATTGTTTATTGATATATTTTAAAATAAAACAACAATGCGTATATATGTGCATATATGTGCTATTTATATATAACAATATATATTTATAAGCTTCTTTCGCTAGAACACCTTCACTTTATTTCACTTTTACAGAGTGAATTAAAGAGTTAAGCATACGTATTTTTTTGGTTATACGGAAATCTTTTACACATCAGCCCAACACACACATACAAACATGTATGTGCTAAGTGCCCTTTGGATATTCATTTTCTTTAAAACAGTATGCACACATAAGCTTACACACATACACACACACACACACACACACACACACACAGAGACCCTCAACTATGAATTTGTTACTGAAAAAATTTGATATTTTAGAGTCAGGCATATGTGTATGTGCCGTCTGCTGCCGCACACTTACGACCAAGCTGGAGAGCCATTAGATGAAAATTACTTTGAGGCACTTGAGCTTACTTACTACACACATCCTTCTTCAACCACATGCACACCTGTATATGTATATATTGATGCAGCTGCTTTTATATGGAAAATGCAAAATTGCGTAAAGCTGGCACCAAAATCGTCTAAATCGAATTAGACAGAAAAATCGTTATCTACATCTATTCCGGTGCTAGCATTCTGAAATCTGTCGTTGTAGGTAAGTCTCAGCAGGACTAAAAAAAATTTTTTGATTGTAAAATAAATAGATTGACATATGGGCATATATGCATGATATTTATTAATGCTGGCTAATAATAAAGGTAATGAAATGATTCAAGTCTCTCGAGAGGATTTAAAAGTTTCACAACTTTAGTAATATGTAGCAATATTTTTTCAAGTGTTGACAATTGAGCACACTAAGCCAATATCGTAATTATTTACTACCACTATTAAAAATATTTGAATTTATTGAATATTGAATATATTGAATAATATATCTGAATATTTTGGTTGAAGTTGTCTGGGATTGATTGTGAGAATAGTTTTCGAATGATATTTTGAAGATATAGAAATGAAAATATGACATTTTTCCAATTCAGGATAGATCTATAGTTTTTAGAACACTAAGGTGTCTAATTAATGTTTTTGAAAGTTTCACCAATGACTCGTTGGCTCCGTGGAGTAGTCTGTTTTAGTTTATGGTCATCGAATATGTAACAATTTCAAAAAAATAAATATTTATATACACAAACATTTGTTCTTAAAAATAATATATATAATATAATATATATATTATATATCTAAATACACATTTAGAAAGCTAAATGAAATAAGAAAGCAATAAAGTGAAATTGGTCACCAAGCATACGATTTCAAAATTTCTGTTTCAAGAAACACTATAAAAACTAGATCAATATGTTAAATAATATAATATTAAAAGTTGTACAAATCTGTTTTTTTTTTTCAAGAAAGAATCAATCATATGTAAAAGTAAATTTGATAAAGTTTTAAGTTCGAATCAATAACAAATAACTATTATAATTTAGATAAATATTAATGCATTTTTTTTAAATTATTTTTTAAAATATCAGTACAGCAGAAATCTTGTATAAGTCACAGAACAAGTCTAATAAACATCTTCAAACTGAAATGAGAAATTAAAAAAAAAAAATTTGAAATGTCTTAAATGGTTAAGCATTTGCTTGGGATTATATTGTTATTATCTTTTCACAAGTTGTATGCATGGAACTACGTTCACAAACTGCTTCAACAAACCTTTGTATACCTTCGTTCAGCCACATATTGCAACAATCACACACACAATAACCGCTACAATGCAATCCTTTCGTCTGCCTTTCCTCCAAATATTTGCTATCAAGTTTTTGTTTTATTCGTGCCATATACAACGCTTGTTGCAATAAAAATATGCAGTCATTGTACGAAAGGTTGCTGTTACCGCTATAACCTACAGCCACTATCCCACGATCGATGGCTACTAAGCGTCTGCCTTTAACTGCGTTACGAGCTGCGGCTGATATGCCATGGAATATGTGGAAACTTGCAATGTTACTTGAGTTACTTGAGTGCCACATTACTCTACTGACTTTGCTGCAATCGGATGAGACGCTGTAAATGAGCGCATTGTCACGTTGCAGGTGCAAGAGGCAAGTTCGTAGGCGCACACACCTAACCATAGTTGTATATATGTGTACCGAAAGTGATTTGCTTCTCCCATGTGCTCAACAAACTTTATTTCAGCGTGTGCACTCACACTTCGTCATGCGCCGGTAAGTATGCAACAGAAATATAGCACTTCTGGCTAATAAAAAAAGAAGGATAAGTTACTTAAGGTGTACTTTACTCAATTTCCTTGTCTTCCTCAGCACTCTTTTATCGTATGTGTAAGTGTGCATGAGTGTGTGCGTGAGTGTTTGTGTCTGGCTGGAGTGCGTGCAAGGCGACGCTGCCAATCTGCTGCTTTCACTGACTCCCGTATCAGCCAAGTTGCCGCAAAGAGGCGGTGGCAAATCCTCATGAGTTTCCGCTTTATAAATTACAATTTGTTGCTGAGTAATTCACCGCATGATTGAAGTGCGCAACTTCTCTTTGTAATAACAGTAAATCTTCTCAACTTTCGTAGATACGAGTCTAAAAATGCCGTCTTCAGCCGCAGTGTTGTTGTCTGGCCACATTTACCGCCCTGCTGCCTCCATTCATTGTCTTTGTTGTTGTTTTTCTGCTCTTATTATTGTAGTTTGATGTTAGGAGATGGCAACAAGGAGTTGCTTGGAAAATTTATTGTGTTTTGCTCCACTGCTCTAGCGCGTCGAGATTCAGCGCGCGACTAAGCGACGGAGTGTGTCTACGCAGCCAAAAGCGTCTGTGTGTGTGTATTTGTAGGAATGTAATGAGGCGTCGAATTAATTGCGTATAAGTATCTAAGCTAATCGGATACTTAATAAATGAAAGCCGTATAGAGATGCAGTTATTATTTGAACGTTGCTACATTGTAAAAAAGAACGAATCCAAGAAGATTTTTGATCTCCTTTTGGCTTCAGTAGGTCTACATATTGTTAGTGTTTTAATGGAATGCGAGGTAGGCTTTTAGAAAAAAGTTGTTCAATCATTTTAGATTCAGTTACCTTCGATATTCAAAACACGATCCACCGTATCCATTTTGAATTCATTTATAGAGGAATCAATAAACTGGACAATATATTGGAGCGATTTGGACCTTACGGCAATGAACTTTTCCTAGTTTAGTATATCGTAGCTACTTTCAATGCAACAATAGATAATTTAATGGGAATTCTCATATTTTGAACTAATATCAGTCTAAAATCAGTTACCATTGATTGAGATGAGTGATCCGAAGAAGGTTTTTCCAATTTATTTTATTTTCTTACAATTTTAAAACATATATTTATGTTGCACTCACCTTTCTTGAGCACGAAACCACATGGATGGTCAAAGAGAAAATCACGAAAATGATTACAATCCGGATCCATGCCGGGTTCCTTGCAAAGGCAGGTTGGACGAAAGAACTGAAAGGCTTGCAGTGTCCTTAAGGCGGCTTGACATTTCGTCACAGTAACTGTACTGCACGACACTGTAAGAGAAATAAATATAAAGTAGTATATATATTAACTCAACATGTTCTTACATACTTCTGCATTAATTTAGAAAATATTTATATTTTATGTGTAAATTGTTTATTTTTAGTTAAGATATAATTATTAATAAGGCATAGATCTTTACAATTACGACTAATAATGTGTGTGTTTAAATGCCAAAGCCAAATTTGATATAAATATTAACATTGTAAGCAATTACATTAAGAAACCAATAAATATTTGTTTTTGTCATTTAGAGGATTTTTAAGTATGTTCGAATATTGAAGAGAGAGAATATATGAACAACTATTTCTCGAATGACCTTGACTCTAAACACCTGATAGGATAAGTATCAGTTTTCTAAGGTTAAGAGTTTTCCTTATCGATAAAAATATACTTCCACGGCTATGTAATAAAAAAATATTAATTCTCTTTATATAAAATATTATATGTGACTTATACATTTTCTTCCACAAATATTTGTAGTAGGATACATATATATGACGAAACGCCCACAGCTTAAGCCACAACTACCACAATTGATAGCATTTTATGGCAAACAGATTGTCCTGACCAAGCGACCATCATTATTAGAATAAATGGCATATTGGCTACTGGCGCCTGCACTTTCATATAATTGTAAGTATGCATGTGTGTCTGTCTGTAAATACTATCTAAAGCACAAAAGGGATTTGTCCTCAGCAATTGCCCTTGAGAACTCCACATCTAAGTGTCACTGTTAAGCTGTTACAATAAACCTTTATTTATGCTTAACCGATTGTGATAATACTCTGAACGTAATAACATAACATAATCGTAAATATATATGTACACACATATAATTCATATGAACATATGATGATGATGAAATATGATGATATGATCATACAATTTATGTAAATAGGAGACATATAAATATTTATAAGTTATTGTCCTTAGTTTATGGATGAAGAACATTTGAAATTCTTTAAAGTTATTAGACCTGAATGAGTCCCGACAGAGAAAACGTGTGCTTCACACTACATACCTTCCACTGTAACTGTATTAACGGTAAAAATACAAAATTTTCTCAGCTTACTTGACATTCATTGCAGTTGATTGCAAGGTAAATGTTAATTGGAAGGGAAAGACGGGAATAGATACGAATTGTTTTGGTTTTTGCTCAAGCAACAAGTGAAACTTTTGGCAGATCTATACACATATCATTTTCTTTTATGGCCTGGCCTGTGTCCCATTATTTATTTTTGATACGAAGCTACCTATCCTCAAAATGCAAACGTAGTATTTATTAGTTTGTACCTACAAGTATATTTATGTGCATTATTTGCTTTGTGAGCTCATGGGTAGGGATATTCAGAAGATGTAAATATAGAGCCAATAGGGGAGTGTTTTTATAAATAAATGTTGGAAAACAAGTTTATCTCAATATATAAATTTCCAACATTTGATTAGAAAAATCTGCTCTCAGTTTTACAAAAATAGAAAAAGCTAAGAACCAGTAAGAGGCCGTTTTGTTCCTGGGGAGCACTCGTCCGCAATATTATTCAAATAAACTATTTATCTTTGGGCTATGCAAACTCTAATTTTTTCCGGCTTCGAAAATAGACAGCAACCTATAAGACCTTAAACACTTCTTCATTGCAAGATGCTTAATCCACCCGATATAAATACTAAAGTCAATAAAGTTAAAATTCCAACTGTAAGTAACTCCAAAAAAGTGTCTTCTTAAATCTGAGGAAGCCTCGAAAAATTTCTTTCTGCATATTACAACAGATTCAGAAATTCGGGAAAATTCATTCAGAAAACAGAAAAACATAGAAATTCATCTATCCAGAAATATTGTAAACATATAGTAAACGTGGGTAATGTATGAAACGTATCCTTGAAAACACTAACAACTAATTATATAGCGTATTAACCCTATTCATCATACTATCTTTTCAATGGTCTCACTTCGTTGAAACAGCACGTTTTATCCACCGTTAGATGGCATCAATATCTAGTCTTTGCTACTCGATCGATCGAGTCGATTTAACTAATTATAAAAAGTCCTTTCCGAAGTGTAGTCGTACGTCTACGAGGAGGATATTGCTTTGCTCGAATCCCTCAAAGCGTGAAAAACACCAGAAGTTTAATAAGAGCTTAAATCTCTCGGTAAAATTGACATTAAACATAACTGATTGTACTTCCATTACGGTGGTGTCCTGCTGGGTCAAAACCTTTTTATTTTTATTTTCAAACTATTCCATTTTTCTATAATTATACTAGGCATAATGGCAACACTCATTTTAACTCAACGACTTAAGTTTCCCCTTTGTTTGTATTCCAAAAAAGAAAAACTCTTTGTACAAATTGTTATTGTGCCAAATTTTGCTTTGTTTACATTCGCAATTTACTTAATTGCATTACAGTTTGGGAAGCCGAGCAGTGGCAATTAATTCAGTTTCGTAAAAGGCAACATATTCACTAAAGCCATCTCTCCTACGAACGCACACTTACACAACAATATATGCTCCATGCAACAGTCCCTTTAAAAAATCCTTCCTTTTCTTGTAGTTTTCAGTGGCATGCATACCTACTTTTACATTCGACCCGACAGCTTATAGACGCAGTTTACTTAAAATTCTCAACGTATTTTCCAACTCGAATCCCATTGACTTATTTGGCCGAGTTCTTTAGCGGCACAGCAAAATGCGGACTTCGAAGTGCCATTGCGAGCAATCCATGAAGTCCAACGCGCAAAAAAGTACGCAACAGTGAGCGTAAGAGCACTTACTTATTCACTCATTTCCTCTACTCGGCCGCTGCATAATTTCGGGCGCACAAAGGCCATGCTCCGAGGCCGAAACTGCAAGGGTTTTAATCATTTGACCGTTGTGCGGTGGTTTCCTTATTTCTTCAGCAGCTTAACGGTTGTTGTTGGGTTTTGCGCACCACCTTTTTGGATCGTCTTATAGACTTCGCATATGTATGAGTGTGTGTACGTAGTTATTTCCCATGTATATATAAGACGCTTAACGGTGTCAGCAGCAGCAATGCACAAGCGAATGATAAAGTAGCTGGTAGTGGCGAATACGAAAATTGCAATTATCATAAATAAGGACTGTCACAACCGCGACGACGTCGATGGCGTTTTTGTTGTGTTCTTTTGTGCTGTGAGTGTTCGAATCGAAAATCGATGCAAATGAATTGGTGTTTATGTGGCAGAGAACGCACAAATATGCAATAATAATAAGCGGGGGCATTCCATGTCAAGAGGGTCGGTTATTCGCATGTAGTCCTTTTGCTGAGACCAAGACTTTATCTGGGAGAATTGGAATTTTGAATGAAGCACGATCTAGAGTCTACTACAATCGACTTTAAGCATCACAAGTGTAAATGTAACCCTGAAAGCAAAACGCTTAAATAAACCGTTCAGTAATAGACTTGGGGTAACCCATTAGCACTGAATTTCCCCACGTCAGTTGCAGACAGCCAGCGCATTGTCTTACAATTGTTTGGATTGAAATGATTAATTTCAGTAAAAGCATTCAATACAAGCGCGATGGAAGTGCCAAATTGCTTGGCGCAAAGAGAAATGTAGATTGCTGGCTATTTTATTGCAAGCTCGAGTATTTACGAAAATATATACTATGTGATATGGACTTACGAAAGTACACAAAAATCAATTTATAAGTTACCTTTCTCCTTCTTCACTTGATTATCTTCCGTAGGCAACAACAAATATTCGCATGTACTCTCGAGGTAAGTGGATATGAAACAGGTCAACAACAAGCCTAGCCTAGCCAATACATGTAGCATGTTCAATCAAAATTTACACTTTTATGAAAGCTCGCACACACACACACACACTCGCACACAAGCCGACATATTCAACGCAAGGTTGATACACTTCATAAGGACGCAGCGCAAGAATTTCAATATTGATTGTAAAATTTTATTTTATTTCATTTTTCTACTTCATTACAAGTGCCCATTCACATACACAAGCGGCTATGCAAACGTTAACGCCATACGCGCAAAAAAGTGAGAGGGGGAGGGGTGAGAGGAACAGTGTGTGAGTCCGCCAGTGTGCGCCTGTGGATATGCAAGAATAAAGTAATATTGCAGGATGCAATTTGTATATACTACCTACTGACATCCAAATGAGGGTACACGTATGAATATTTTTACAGCTATATATACGTACTAAAGTAGTTGTTATATGTCCGCATACATGTTATATTTGCATATGCATATAAAAAAAGACCGTGTCGGAAGAATTTTATTAATATAAATATATTTTTCGTTGATTATATAATTTAATTTTATTAGGAATATATGCTTACTAATATTTAAAAAATTTCTGCCGGATCAAGTAAAAAGTTTTAAGATTTGTGAGTTGCTTATTTATTGAAGCGCTCAAGAATAACCAGAACACTTTGCAAATCTCAAGACAATTTTGGAGGCATAATGATAGTAATCAGAGGCACCTTTAGAGTTTTCAAATTGTTCGCCAAAGGGAGCTTGTTGAATGCGAAGACCCGAAAAAATCTTTAATTTATATCACTTAAAAAATTACAAATTCCAGCTGAGATGTTTGTATCTGATACTTTACAGTTTAAAAGCTGTAGTGAAACGTCATGCAAGTTAACAAGTGCTGATGTGTGGTTCAGAACAGCACTTCACTGTGAATGCTTTCAGCTACAGAGAGAAGCCTGGCCTGTTCATACATACATATGGGTACGATGCACGTACATACGTAGGTATGTAGCAGTTGCTTTAGATAGTTGCAACGAGAAAACATCATATAAAATAATCTCTTTGTATGGTAAAATTAAAGCAACAAAATTAATTTTATTATCACCAGCGCCCTGGTCGCTTAACTGACCCTCAAGAAAGCCAATGTCCAATATATGTACATATATCTACAGAGTTGCATGCACACTCAGAGCAAAGGATAATGGCAATGGGTCAGCCCAGTTGGACAGAATGTCGTACGCAAACAATCAAATTTGCTTCTATACGTCAGTTTGGGGGCTTAAACGTATGTACTGTTGTGCAAACATAAAAATACTCCTAGTTAACTGCACAATAGTTGAAAGTTCAAGTTGTAAGTTGGTTAATGGAATACAACAGATCCACTTGGTAGTGAAAACAACAAAAATCAGAGTTACAAGCAAAAATAATATTAAAGACTTTTAAGTACGGGGAACCAACTACCTTTCACGTTCGTCGGTAAACCCCTCACAAAGATGATAGAAAATGTGCCCAAAAACTACTTTGCTGAAAAAATGCTTTAATACTATTATATATGTATGTAAGCACATATGTATATCCATACATTAGGTACGAAGTGCATTAGGTACATACAACAAGTAAGAAGGGCTAAGTAGAAAGCTAGACTTGCAAGTAGAAATTACACCTTAGGGAATTAATTCAAAAATATTAAATAATACAAAATTTATATTAGTCCATTTATGGGTTTTTGATTTGCTTTTTTCACAGACACTACAAACGATCATATATTTCCATTAAATTACACATAAGCATGGGCATCACATAATTAGACCACTTGGCCGAAGGATAAATTTATCTCAATTATATACATTATCGATTTACTATATATATACTAACACGCACTAATCGATTATTCACATTATCCTTACCCTTTCATTAACCTTCGCACATTAATTGAAATACTTCTCATTAATCAATTAAATACCCCTATTTAGTTTAGCCCTACCGTTAAGCATTAAATCGTTAAAACATTTTCAGACTTACAGTAATTAGCAGTCTTGCAGACACAATGAGCGCTGCAGGTTATTCGAGAACCTTATTTGTCAATCAATTTTGATTAACTAATTTGCTTTTCACACCTCTTTTCTCCTAAAGAAATTAAAGAATCTTTTCATTTTGCAATTAATGTAATTACAATAGAATTTTAACATGATCAGGTAAGGAAGGGCTAAGTTTGGGTGTAGCCGAACATTTTAAACTCTCGCAATGTGCAAGGATCAGAGGCGGGGAAATGTTTTCAGGGGCTGGCATAACTTTATATTTAAAAATGTTGCAGAAGAATTCAACATTCGTTATTCGAAGAAATCGTCAATGGATTGCAATCATATTTGGTATCTTATTAACTTATATTACAGGCCATAGACTCATGTACTTTCATTGTTATAATTTGCTTCGTGTTAGAGATACTTATATTAAAATCTACCAAATTAACTCAAAAGTGATATATGCGAAATAAACTCAACCAAAGTGATTTAATGAATATTAGATATATGAGGAAAAAGTAAACCAGAGAAAAGCAAATGATTACATTAGGAATAAGGAGCTTAGACCATGATCTAGACCGATTTCTTTCATATTTAGCGCAAAATCACATTGTGTTTAAGAAACAATATCCACTTAATTTCATTAAAATATCACACATATTGACCAACGTAAACAGTTTAAAGTCAAATGGAAAGTCGGGCATTCTTATATCGGGCATTTTTGGGATAGAGGAAGATCTGCACTGAGCACATTAACCCTTTTCATTATTCAAGTATATTAGGGAACATGTTTCCACACAATTTTGTGAAGATAACTCACACAGTGACCGACATATTCGGCATAAAGTCTGTTGGAATAGCGAAAATCATTATATGTAGTATATGGTAGCTGGGATAATTCGTGGACCCATTTCTTGTATTAGGCATATGGGAGCTAGGGGAAGTGTTTACCCGATTTTATCCCTTTTAAGCACATAGAAACACTGTTGTCAGAAAGAGACGCTCTCTTAATTTCAAAGGGATAACTCATATATTTACCGTTATATGTGATATAAAGTCTACCGGAAGGTTGAAAATCCTAATATTAAGTATATGGAGACTTGGGGAAATATGAGCCAGGTGCCATAAATTTTTGACACCAGGACAAATTATTACCAGGAAAAGACGTTGCTGAATGAAAGATGTTTTCTCAATTTCATTAGTATATCTCACAGATTGATCGATGTTTTCTGTCGAAAGTCAACCATAGGCACTGAGGTACACATACTCAGCATCTGGGGACTCGAAAAGATATAATTCGATTTCTACCATTATTGGGCAGGAAATGGCATACCTTGCGGGTACTATATAAGCAAATTTTTATTTCGATACCTTTGTTGGTGCTTGATTTATATACTGGAAAGTGAAACAATCAGATTGAACTTAAAATAGTTATATGGGAGGTGGACGTGGTTATAATCTGATTTCATCCATTTGCCAGAGTATGAGGAGGCACTAAAAATACTTATTTTGAGCAAGTTTGGTCAATTTAACTTTATTGCTTTGTGAGATATGTACATTAAACCAATGAAGGGGCGGACCCACCCTACTTCTTAAAAAAATTCAAATCACATATGCCCCTCCCTGCCAAATGTCCGGTTTTTATCTTAAATGGGAGTTCAGTTACAGCACTTTATAGGTTTGTGGGCGTGGCAGTCTTCCGATCTCAATAAGTTTCAACAAGATACCCTAATTTTTACTGAAGTTATCGCTTGCCTGGACGGACAGACGGACAGTCACCCCGAATTCAGCTCATCTCGTCATCCTGATCATTTATATATATACATAACTCTATGTATCTCGATAAGTTTCAAGTGTAACAAAAACCCTTCAGTGAACAAAACTAATATACTCCATTTCAACATGTTACGAGAGTAGAAAAGCGTAAATTTACCTTAAAAGTAGCAATAAAAATTTATAACAATTTTAATTGGATAATCTTTAAATTATTTTCATGTACATACCTGGTATAGGCCCACATACTCGTGGTATTATTTCTAATATAGCTGAACAAGACGGGTCTTCAAAACATAACTGGCGCGCTAAAATACAATTGAGTATAGCAGACGCAACTTTTATGTTAGAACCTGCAATTAACAGAGAGTAGAAGTTTAATAAAATTGTTACAAAAGAGTTTGTAAAAATATATGTGTGCACATGATAATAACATGTACTAACCGAAGTGCTAATACGAATATCCTAAGGTTCTGGAACAAGTGCAGAGATTCGCATCCAGGATAAGTTCAATAAGAGTATCGTTCAATAGATTCTAATTTATGTAACATTATCTAATGGATACTTAATATTCAACAAAACAGTCAAAGCTTATACTGCAATCTTACACATAATAGTTAAAATAGGACAATTAATTACAAATACTATGTAGCGGGAAGGATATGAAAAATTTTGAACCGTCAAAGATATGCTCAAAGGCAAAACGTAATATGTGGAATATGTTCGGTTCCGTCGGGATTCAAATATGAATTATTAGCTCACAAAACATTACTTTTTCTGCCAACAATATTGCTAAATGGTTTTCAGAATATTAAACCTTTCAAAAGAGAAATATATTCCAATTATTTTCATTTGAAGATATTAAAAAAAAAACTGTAATAATATTAACTTTCATCAGCTGCACCCTGTTAGCCAAGTTTCAAACTATGCCCGCTGCCGTTAGGTTTATTTTGCTGCGCAGTAAGCCAATTTCGCCGACGACTTCGACGTCGACAGAGACGACAATGCTTATTGGCAACCCGCTAAATCAGCTGTGCACTGGAATATTTATTTACTTTTATTCCGTGATAAAAGTGAATTTACGTAAAAGTTTCATTTCAAAGTTTAATTTGAAACTGCCAACAATTGTGTATAGAATGGAACTCGATCCAGATATTGTGAAAGAATTTGAAAATCTTGAAGTGTCCACTGAAAAACCAACTGAAGAGCAATTAAGCGAGTTCGACGCAGATGCGCCATTGCAGGCACCAGCCAAAACGCTTCATCCCACTTATTCAACGATACCGAAGTTTTTTCATGCGCCACCGCCTCAAAACAGTGCACTGCGTCAAAATCTGCGCAAAGAAGCACATTCCCTTTTTCTACAGAAACGATCACAAGAATTGCTGGACAACGATGAGCTCGGCGCTTTGTGGACTTTGTTGGAAAAACATTGTACGCAAGTAACGCCTGTGGGACAACAACTCATCAGTTATGACGATTACCAAAAGTTGCTGGAAGCAGTGAGCACAAAATGTCGCAAATATTTGACTGCACGTCTGTATGCCAAATTGCAGTGCCATTCCATGTATCCAGGTTAGTACGCGCAAATCGCCTGTGTGAGTGATTTTTGACATGTTTAACAAATAAAGTAATATAATATGATAATTCGCAGGTAAAGTTGAAATCGTTTCCATCTTTAACTATACAATGCGAAAAGTGTGGCTAACACAGGGTCGCATCGGCCTATCGCTCTATGATGAAATTGGCCAAGGTTATCTACGTGAAATTGATATGGAGAACTATATTATTGACATTATACCAACATTAACACAGATTAGCAGTTGCGTGCAACCTTCCTTTCAAAGTTTCTATGTTTGCACGGTAGTGAAAAAGTTTTTCTTCTTTCTGAATCCATTACATACAGGACGCATACGCATACGTGACATACTGGCATCGGGTCTGCTCACCGAATTACTAGAACTACGCGATGAGGAAGCACCAAAAGAGTCGCAGGAACAAAACTGGTTTTCCATGCCGTCGGTGCTTACCGTTTATGGCAACTATTTGAATTTGGATAAAGATCATAACGGTATGCTAAGCAAACAGGAGCTGGCGGGTTATGGCTCGGGTACATTGACTTCAGTGTTTCTTGATCGCATTTTCGATGAATGCCGCACTTTTGATGGCGAAATGGATTATAAAACGTTTCTCGATTTTGTTTTGGCCCTCGATAACAGACATGAGCCGCAATCGCTGCATTATCTCTTTCGCATACTGGATGTGCAACACAAAGGCTACCTAACGGCGCAGACGCTACACTATTTCTTCAAAGGTATACAAGAGCAAATAAAGGCGGTCAATGCGGAAGCAGTGAATTTCGAAGATTTGAAGGACGAAATATTCGATATGGTCAAGTCTAAGGATCCGTTCAAAATTACTCTCCAGGATTTAATCAATTGGTACGTAATGTGTGTGTGTGTAATAGGTATACTCGCCTATTAATTAAACTCTACTGTTCCTTATATTTATTCACATTTCCATTGTCATTGCAGTGGCCAAGCGGAAACGGTTGTCTCCATCCTAATAGAATTTCACAAGTTTTGGGCATACGAAAATCGAGAGGATGGCTCACATAACGTTTAATTTCAGCGCATGAAAATCGAAACTTAATTATAAGCCAAGGATATTGTGTAAATGGACTATAGGTAGGGCGATGCAGACAGAACAGTTGAAAGGCAAAGCAATCAATAGTAGCACCGAATTGTGCCGCTTAAACAATAAGACTTTGAATATGTAACGTGCTGCCATTATTAGGATATCCACTATGCAAATAATAAGTATCGAGAACACGATTAAAGCTGAAGGTGCGGCATTTACTCTTAAGTGATTAAGCTTATGTATACAAAAACAACAATGAACATTCCAACAGAACGCTATGCAGTTATTATTTATATTTAAGTATATATGTTTGTCTGTAGTGTTGTTGATATTGGAGCTGATGCGATGATTAGACAAGGCCACCGTATTTGCATGACGCAGTGCAAAGCAGTGCGGCACTAGGAAATAGTACCTATAAAACCAGTGTTTTTTTAATATAATATATTATTGTTAATAAAAATATTATAAGGTAAATTAGATTTTGGCACGGCTTTTGTGCTGTATAATGCTTAATGCCTTGCAAATGATTTTATTTATATTAACTAGATGTAATCTTAATTTGTTTTGAAGCACTTAAGTGTATGTCTATGCGAGGCTGATTCAAATCCATGCATATCTATATCACCTGTCTTTTACCCGCTTAAGTAATATGTTAATTTAAAAATGTTATACTATTAAAACATAAGTATTAAACTTTTAGTGCAAATTTTAAATTAGTTTTAGTAAATTATTATTAATCGCCTTTTCTTTTAAATATACACAAATATTTATATTAATAAAAAATTATTTTCTGGTAATAAAAAATCAAAAATACATGTGTATGTGAGTAGATGTAAATATTCAACAATTTGGCACCGGATCCGAGTTTGCTAACCATTTTTGCCAAATGAGCGATCAATGAAAACATAAACCTCATGGCGTCGCTGGGTGTTATATATATGTGTTACCATTCTAATTTTAAGTATTTATATGTATGCCAGTGAGTACTATCAAATGTATAGACGATGTTAACAATCGAGGCACCAGAATGATCGGCCTATAAGTAAAGTCACTTTATACCCGGCAGCCACTATCTTCCGAGCACTATGTACTGTTGGAGAAAATATTTCTTGCTGCTAAAAAAACAATAGCATTAATATAATATAATAAAATATCGAAACCAAATTAATAGTTACAAACCAAACTGACCATTTTTTGGGTTTACCTTGAAATATTTTGTTTTTTTATCTTTCTCTCTCTAGTAAATACATACAATATACAGTATATATACATATAATGTAATATAAAAATATGTACCAAATTTCAAGTTTTACAATGCTCAATTCTAGACTCCGTCAAATACAAAATGCAAATCTAATCACTCTGGGGTCTTATGAATATTTGCATGCAAACTTTTTTTTTTCTCACATTTTTATGGAAAATTAACAATTCTCTCCTGCATTTGTCATTTGTGCCTTTTTAAACTTTAATTATGAATTTTTTATCTCGCTCTCTCGCTCTCTCGTTTAGAAGGCAAATTTTGTTCTAATTCATGACCACTAAAGGTAGTTGCTAAACATACCAAGTAAAAGAAACATCGTTTCCACCATTTTTATGCAAAAGTTTCATCCAAAATACATACATATATATGTATGCAAATGCATACCGCAACGAACAAAAAGAGATTTTCATTGCGAAACGCTAACAAAAGAGGATATGTTTGTAAGCAAACTGCTCCCAGCACCACATTGAAGCATACCGTTACTTGCAAACATTTATAAAAAATTCATTTTTCAACATTCATTTTTAGACAAATATCACACATACCTCCGTACATACTCGTATGTACGTACAGACAGGCAAGCGCTTGAATAAAAGGTGCGCAAATCAACTGGCCACCAACCGCCGACCGCCGACCGCCGACCGCTGTCCACTCTCTCCATCCTTAACTGTCTACTTTCATTTCGTTTCGGCATTCGGTCACACACACTTGACACACCGTTCATTTTCTCCTTAACCGCTCGCGTGCCTTCGTTGCTTGCTGGTTGGTTGGCTGTTTGACAGGTCTGTCTGTCCGGCTGACTGGCTGCCTGGTTGCCTGGCTGTCTGCTTTGTTAGCTTGTAGCCTGCGCTGTCGTTTGGCATTTGTCAGCGCGGAGGCGACCGCAGTTGAATTTTATCTGCGACTTCTCACACGATGTATGTCCAATTGTATGTATGTATGTATGTGTGTATGTGTGTGTATGTGTTTGTTAATTCCAGTGCACTTCTGCGCCAAACTTTCATTTGCAGCGGAAAATGGAAATCCAGCATATGCATTAACAACTCCTGATGGCCCAGCTCAAGCTTGGCGAAGTTGCAGCCAAAGTTTGAATCCTCAAGGATTTCCGCTTTTGCATAACTAAAATGTATACACACTCTCCTGCACACAGAAAAACACGAAATTTATTTACAACAAACAAATTGCGACTTTGCAGTTCACTTTTCAAATTTGTTCGCCATATTTGACTATCCGCCAACTCCTACCCTAAGCACCCCTTCGGCGTTGTAGCTCTCACTCTCTCCCCCTGCATTGCATTTTTGGCGCGCTCATTATCGAAATGACCATTTGCTGACTATATTCATATTTACATATATATATATATCTATATACATTCATAGTTATGTGAATTGTTTGTATGTGTTTCCTCGGTGGCTCCGGCTAAAGTTTGGCTCAGTGCAATGCAATTTTATCTAAAGTCGGCATAACAGATTTCCTATCAAAACATATCAAAGAGCATGTATATTTGAGTTGTCTTTGCATGGGCGTGGTTGTTTTTGAAGAGGGTGCAGTTGTGCTATAGGGGGGCGCAACAGAAACATAAACCACGGCAAAAATCTCAAACTTTTATAAGAGTAGAAGTCTCGTGAGATTTTATAGGTTTTATATATATGTAGACTATTAACGGTGTTAGGAGAAACCACGAAACTATCTAAATAAATTGAATTATTTTTATCGGTGAATCCGTTGCTTGGAAATAGCAACAAGTGAGAGAGAGAGAGAGAGAAAACTATGCTTTTTCTAGATACTTAGATCAGGTTGTCATGAATTCGTGGATAAATTTGTCATGCCTAGGTTCTTACCTAGAACCTAAATATCCAACTTTCACAAAGCATTTAAAAGCTGCGTAAAGACTTTTGATTTATTTGATTCCATGAAATAAGACATGACTTCGTTAAAGCAATGAAATTTATGACGGTATAATGACCTGAAGCGATATTTCTTAAAAACTGCCCGTTTGCTGTGAATTATACTTTTAATTTTTCTATCCAATGAAACCATATTAATATATTGCATTGAGCTCGATCAAAGTAGGTTGGAGACTGATAAACATTAAATCTGAAACAGTAATTGCTGAATTTGTCCAATTAAATCGAAAAAGCAATCAGCCTCTGCAGTGCATAAGCGGTAATAAATAAAGTTCTACGACCTCATATAGCTGAGGAGAGCCAAGTTTTAAGTAAGTCCTCATTAACAACAGAAAAAAACGAAGTCATTTCTCATTTCAACATCGATATGTTTACAGTAGTGATCAGAAATGTTTACAACATTCTCATTGCTCTCAATGAACCAGAAGAGTCCTACAATGGATCTATTCGTTTAATGACTTACCAGCCAAAATGGCCAAAAAACATTTTAAAACTTTTGTAAACAGCAAATTCAAAATTACTCCGACTTTTGTCGAAGTCGGCTTGCGGACTCAGACATTTTGTCCCCTTCCTCCCATCGCTACGCAGTCAGCGCTGCTGTTGCGTTGTGGCATGCGGTTTTGTACTCTCGCTTAGTTATTCTGATTGTTGTTTGTTATGAGCGTGTGCAACAAATCCGCATGACTCAGCCGATGTGATGAGCATAAGCGGGTTAAAGTATAATGTGTGTATGTGCGCGTGTGTGTGGGTGCGTTTGGCAACAGCTGAGTGGCCAGCTCTGAGGCAGCTACAAAGCATCAGTTGGTAACTGCTGAAGTCGTTATTATTGTGGTTGCTCACAACAGATGAGTTTTAACGTGCCTTGTTTTTGTTGCAAATTTTATCAGTTTTCATTTTCGTTAAGCTCTTTTCCTATTATTTTTTATGCTTTATGTTGTTTGTTGGCCGAGTCATGGTATTAAGCTAAAGTACTGCAATTTGACTTGTTAAGCGTTATGGCGGGGTTTAATAGCTTCGAGAGTTGGTGAATTCTGGAAGAGTAGGCGATTTCAAAAAAAAAAAAAAAAAAAAAAAACAAGTATGAAAGGGTTAAGTTCGGGTGTAACCGAACATTTTATACTCTCGCAATGTGCAAGGATCAGAGGCGGGGATATTCTTTCAGGTGCTAGCACAACTTTAACTCAACAAATTAACTCAAAAGTAATATATGCGATATAAACTCAACCAAATTGGTTTAATGAATATATTAGATATATGAGGAAAAAGTCAACCAGAGAAAAGCAAATGATTACATTAGGAATAAGGAGCTTAGACCATGATCTAGACCGATTTCTTTCATATTTAGCGCAAAATCACATTGTGTTTAAGAAACAATATCCACTTAATTTCATTAAAATACCACACATATTGACCAACATAAACAGTTTAAAGTCAAATGGAAAGTCGGGAATTCTTATATCGGGCATTTTTGGGATAGAGGAGGATCTGCACTAATCGCAATAACTCTTTTCATTATTCAAGTATACTAGGAAACATTTTTTCACGCAATTTCGTATTCGAATAAATCCATTAATAATCAATGTCTATTCATTGGTGGTAGAACTTTAATCACAGAAATAAACAACTAACGAAACACCCAACAAATGGGTTAATAGCTGTTTCTGATTCAACAACGCTAAAAAAGCGGTGAAACGAACGTGCAATTGACTAAGGAAAGTAGGTTGTCAGTACTGAAAAAGAGAATTTTGGCTGATTTGTGTTGAATAAGATACCTAAAAATTCTGGAGTTTTAAATTTAATATTCGGACAGAAAAGGCGAATTGAGACGTTATTTACTTTTTTTTTAATATTATAATTATTGAACATAGTCGTGATTATATTCAAACGAAGAGCCTAGAAACATTTATATTTTTTTGTTATGTTTTCTATTTCACTATTCCAAAATTCATATTTTAATTGGTGGATTGGAACAGTATTTTCGAAACATGTACAAAAATGATGCGAAAGAAGAGATATCATTTTTCACCAATGACATTAAAAACATTCGCATAAATGATTGCTTCAATGATATTCGAAATCCCCATGTGGTTATTTTTTGTTCTTGTTTGTTTTATTTTTGTTCAAAAATATACTGAACCGGCCGTTATTATAATTAGCGTATTGCGAATATCCTCAATTACCCGTTTTATATTTAATGAAAGGTAATTGGTATAAATTATGTAAGTACTACATAAAACATATATGTGTAATATATGACATATAACATATAATAATTATATAATATATAACAGACACTACAACAAAAAAAAAAAACAACGAGCTTCGAATATATAAAAAATAGAGAGTGAATATTGCACTCTTTATAAAACTCTTAGTTGTATTTTTAACTCCATCAGCCCCATTTTGGGGCTCCATCATCTCAAAGCCTTAAACTCACGCTTTAAAAGGAAAAAAATCTTAGCCTGTCGTACCTTTTTCATTTGTATTTTAGTTACAATTTCGTTTTGATTACCCTTACCGGTACTTTGCCTCTTATTTCATTTCATATTACTTCCACATTGTGGCTTTTGCCGCCGCTTCACCACGCTCATTGTGCCAGCACACCACTTTTACATGTTTTATTAGTTTTACTTTTCCTCTTTCTTTTACATTTCATTTCCGTTATTATTGCACAATACTTGTATCGTTTGCCCTCATTTGTGGAAAGGAAAATATTTTAATAAATTATTACCATACTAAAAAGCGAATTTCAGCCAACTCACAAACCAAACCCACCCCGTCACCATCACCAACACCAACACCAAGGGTTGGCTAACCCGATCGAACCCCTTCGGTGCGCAAATACGAGCAACAATAACAGAAGAAACACCGAAACGGGAAAAAGCTGCACAAAATTAACAACAGCAATTTGAATGTCCTTCCTTTCGTTTGCGACTAACTAAATGAAGTGTAGCGCATGGAGCTACACCAGCGAGCAGCGCCGCTGGCAGCGTCAACGTTTGGGTGAAAAGTTAAACCGAGGCAAATTATTGCTCCAAACTCGGTGGCAGAGCAGGAAAGCGGACCACATTACGGCACACAGCACTTTAGTGGCGATCCAGAGTTTGTAAGTGGAACTGAGTGCATGTGTGTGTGTGAGTGTGTATGTGTGTGTGTGGCAACAGACAAAATGGCAGCTTTACAACTTCCGGCGGCTGCCACTTCTGCTGCTGCTGCTTCCACAGCGCGCCAGTCAACCAACAGCGTGCGCTAGAATGAGAAATGAAGTGTAGTGAAGTGAGGCGCCACACACACACACACACACACACACACACACACACATACATGTACAAGTCGGAGAAGCACTCACAACGCTCCTTTTGACAGTGTCATTCGCGTGTATTATTTCGGTATGAGAAACCGAGCGGGCGAGTTTAAATTGATGCACTTCCTCACACAACACAAAATAGCAAAATAACAAAGCGGTGGCAACGGTACAGTGCAGTAGCAGTCGAGTAATTGGGGTAGTACATGCCAGCGGAAAAAGGGCAATGGAAAATAAATAAATAAAAACGAAAATGAACAAAACTAGAATTTTCGGTTTACCAGACGATTTGCACTTCGCCGCACGAGCAGCAGCACAGTTCAACATTCAACTGCTTATTGTATTATATGTGATTGTGCACGCTAGTGATTTTTGTTCATTTCATTTTAATTCCTGTTATATGTTTTGCTTTAATTTTTTTACTTCGAAATATTCCGGGTGCGGAATAATTTTCACTTCAATTATTATAGTTTATTTTACAGATTCCATAACACAACAGTGGAGTGGTTGTGTGGCGGCGCTGATGGAGCATGGTGTTGGCGCTGCTGCAGAGCCAACTATGCGGAAATGCACAAATAAAATACATATTTCACATTTGTTAAAGACTTTTGGCTTACACCATACAGTGACAGCTTTTGTAGCGATGGGCACACGTGTTGTTGCTGGTTGAGGTAGTGGTGTCGCGCGTTGGTCGGATAAAATGGTGATTAAGTGCCTACAGTCATCAGAATTAAAAGCAAAAGAAGATCGCAAGTGTAATGAAAAACATTTATTTTTATGATTATTTGGTGCAAACCCAAATATTGCAATGTGCAATTCGAACAGAATTCATGAAGCGCGGGTAAGTCAGAATGTCTCATATCTTGGTTCTAAAAATGTTTAATTCACTTACAATTAATATATATTACAAAAAAACGTAAGAACATATCAGAGAAAATTGTTTATATGAAATTGGTAGTAAATTCTTCTACTTTATTTTAATTTTTTTATGTCAGTTAATTATAAATATTATATTTTGCTGTCCTTCCGCTGACATAGTCACGAAAAGCACGTTAAATAAATGCTAAACATCATTTGGGAACAAAAATTAGCCTATAATTAGTTGTGACTCATGCTTTAGATCAAAGACACACTTTACTTTAGACACACAAAGATTCTCTTTATTTCACCATAAATATATTGTAGCGTTTGCTAATTACAATATTGTCAACCAAAGATCTGTGGTCGACTAATTTGGTACTCCAAAAAGTCAAAATTCGATTCACCGTACAGGCCATATTTGTTGCCCTAATACAGTCCAAGTTTAGTTTGTTTATTGCCTTAACTATTAGTAGGCGGTCGCCGTGGTCTAGTGGTTAGAGGCACGCTAAGATCTGAGTTCCATCGTAGTTCTGTTTAACCTAAAAACATTTGTTGTTTAGCACCATTAAACCTTTTAGTATTTTTCTGTCATGGATAAACTACTATTAGAAGCCATTAGGATTCGGAGTCAGCTTAAAGTTTAAGTTTTTTTTTCATTAGTAGTTGTTAAAAATATTTATTATTTTTGGCATACTATAAGATTTGATTTGGAATCTATAAAAAAATGGAAATTCGCATTCGTTGTTTTACAATACTTTCGCGCCAAAAAGTAGACAATTATTTTATTTTTAGTCAGTGGAATTATCATTCATGCCTGTCTGATGAAAAATACGTACTGAGAAAGTAAGAACAGGTAATTTTGAAGTTAGTTCTAATTTTTTAAAAAGTATAAATATATGTTTATCATCTTCTTAATTAATTCTTCTAATTCTTCACTAGTTAATAGTTAATATTTCTTACTTATACATATTTACATTTACGTTCACATACGTAGTGATAAAATCTTGATTGTATGCTTTTGAGTTAAACCAACTCACTATAGTTTTACATGTAGTCTTAAAATAAGTTAAGGAATCAGCACGTGAATTCTCGAGCTTATTTGCATTCGTGAGTGTTAGTTATGCACGCGTGACAAAAAGGATACAAAAGTATATACGCGAATACATACATATATTTGCGTGAAGGGTCATATTTTTCTTCACCACGTTCTATATTATGTACAGAAAAAATAATAATTCCGAGCAAATTGCAGTTGCTAGCCCATTAGGGTGAGCCACAAAACTATTTACACAGGAGTTGGTTTGATTTTGGAACTCCAACATTCTTATATATTCTTTGGGTTGTCTAACTTTCGTTTAATTATTTATGCCATTAGGCACATTTGTAGTTATTTTTTCTCATTGATGTTTTCAAGTTTTATAATGCCTGCAGAACCTTTCACATACATATATGCCATCAATAAAATGAACTTCTTGAATAAATTTCCCATATAAGATCAATATTTAATTTACATCTAGCGTATTTTTAGCGCTCGACTTAGAGAAGTTCCGAAGTTGGGTGCACCCTAATGCTCAAATACATGAATGAATATTGCATCTCTGTTTAAACAACTATAAACTCACTCATGAAGGTGTGAATTCACTGCCTGCTCTAGAAAATTAAAGTATAGGTCATTTTAGAGGTGTTTCTTTCGAAGAGTTCAAATAAATTCAGAAAGTAACGGTGATTTATCAAAAATTTTCCACCATAAATGTCAAGTACAAGTGTTTAATTTCACATAATCTCCCTCTTGGAAGTTGTATAACACTAAAAAACACCCTTTATTTGCATTAAATTCACATGCAAGTGTATAAGCCCTTACCGCTGCAGCAAAGTAAGCCAATGCAATTGTCAGAATTTCAGACGAAAATTCCACAGATTTGTTTTGCTTTTTTAAACGCTTTTGTATGCTTTTTTAATTCAACGGCGACCACAGGATATACGAGTGTAACCCCAACAAGCTTTGCCTACGGCTGCATGGGCAAGGTTGATGTTATGGCTGAGCGCTTTTACATATAAACCTACTCGTGTGTGCATGCATTTGTTTTTGTATGCAATTCATTTTCATTTCGCAAAACAATTTCCTTTTCATTTCGTTACGTAACATCGGTTGGTTACAACTGGCTACAACTATCACTACGTGCCCATTCGTGGCATTCTATGCTGTAGTGTGTTTGGCTGTGTGTGTGTGTGCGTTAGGTGTTGACACCACGGCAAGGCCACGTGCTATACTTTTTTCATTATTTTTTTTAAGTCATAGCTTTGCTCTGTCCGTTTTTTATTTTTGCCAGAGAGTGCAAACTGTTTCACGCTATAGCTCACACCGTTTGCTCACGCTCCTCGGTTAGCGCCCTGCGGTTAGCATACAGTGGCGACTAAGTTATGGCTATGCCGGCAGTTATGCTTTTGCGCCTTCATGCTTCCACATGAGCTATGCGAAGAGTATGCAAATGCAAATCTTAGCCGATTAGAGCACAATTAAAGTGTCAGCTGTCGAAGCGGCTTGAGGAGCTTAACGCTAAGAGTTATGAGCTTTGAAATAGAAGAAAATATCAGCAAAAAGTGTGTGCAAAGGCTGATATGATTATGGATCCGCCACAATGCACTGATTTTATTCATAAATGTGAGCGTGAATATACGGAAGCATTTATTGAAGGAATATTTGTTTAAGGAAATGGATTTAATAATTCAAGCTTTTAGTTTTCTAATATCTCTAATATCTATAATTGCAGCTTGTGTGTGTAGATATATATTAATATATTGCTGTTATAAAATTTTTACCCAATTCATTAATCAAGGCTGTATCGACTCATAGCGACAATTTTGTAAGCAGTAAAATTGAAAAATTAAGTTATAAATATGTCGAAATATGCGGAAAAATTTTAAAAATGTATGAAGATGAATCCAGAAGCATTCGATAGTATTTTTGAACATAATATTTACTTCTATAAAATTAAAATATGTATTATTTATATATATATATATTATAATTATTATATGTTTTATTTAAAAAAATATCCACGCATGTTCATTCATGCATTCAAATATTCATAGAGTATTTCGAAAGCACATGAATTCAGGAAATAGTTCAGTTCAGATATAGAATCAGGAATAGCTAAATTTTCACAATAATGGCTAATTTTCATTCACTGTTTTTGTGTTTTGACAAACTGCCTCATCAGTGTTTTCCAGCACCTAGAGGGACTTTTGGGATACCGCGAAGTTATGCTTTTATGATATTCTCTTTTGAGCCGAAAGTATATTTGGTTTTTAATATATGTACACATATTCATCCTGACTTTTTCGAAAAATTTCAGTGTAATCATCAAATTTGCAATACTATATCACTAAATATGCATTACTAAGAGATAACTCTTATTGAGAAAAAATAAATTTAAAAGAATTCAAACTGCCTACTTCCCAAACATTTTAATATATGATTAACTAAAGGAAAGCCACAAAACCTATTCAATAAAAATTTTTTGTGTGTTAAGATTGATTCCCCAATTAAAATCTGCTCATATATGGTATTCCTTTTTATTTGAAGCATAAGGGCAGCCACGCATTCTGCTGTAGTTGCGGCATTGTAGCACGACTATAACTGAAAATATTCTCCTTGGTCAGGCGGTAAGAAATGATCTTGTTTATTTCCGGTAATGACGCCAATCTAGTGATATGATGAACGAATGGAGATTTCCTCTGAAAAATATCAGAAATCGGTAAAGGAGATCTTCGTTTAAATAAAAAGAAAATCTATTAACGCTAGCTAAAATGACCACAAAGAAGTTATGACTTACTACGAGCTTATTTCACACTTAAAGGTACTGTATATTAAAAATTATTTACTCAGGGAACTAATTGTTACAAAAATTAGACTTAAGAACTTAACTTATTGTAATTGCTCGTTTATAAGTATAATTATATAGATATGATTACCATGGATAATTAAATTTATAACCGTGCTTATTCATTATTATGATGCTTATAAATATTATATTAATATTAATAATATTTCATTAATATATTGAAAGAATTTTAACGTCCCAAAATCTTGGTTAACTAGCAAAATTTATATACCGTTGACCTTTTACTTTTTGGTTTAATATTGTATTAAAGTGCTTCTGTCAACTCGTGAACCACGGATGTAAGTAAACAATAAATGTTCACCGACGAGGTTAACTCACTTCCGCTTCCGATGTCTCCCTTATCAAACCAACCGACCAAGAAGAAGACAATACCGCTGAGGCAATCGAACTGCTTTCGAGTTGTTTCAAAAAGAACTAAAGAGATGCACCAACGCATGAAACTGCAAGCGACACTTGGTACCCGGGTTCACCGAAATGCCGATGGGTGTGAAAAATTCCACTTGACAATGCGAAGTGCAAGGAGACAATGGAAACTTTGTTGTGCAACTACCGGCGACATCGAACCATCGAACCATTGAACCACCAAAACGCTCAATACCCGGCTACAACGCTGCTTACATAAAGAGTTCAGAGTTTCTCCGCGTATGTGGAAAGTCTGCAAGGTAAGAATGCCATGTGTTAGCGAGCAGAAGAAATGCAACGGAAGAAAAAAACAAAAAAAAGTAAAACAATAGAACTTCTTGAGGAAAAGCTACAAAAAAACTCGAGTTAAGGAAGTTAACTTAAAAGGTATACAATGTGAAAAAGTTGGAGAATTTGAAAGAATATGAAGAAAATAAACATTGCAACAAAAACCGGAATTCGCTGAAGAAGTGCTGGATACAAATGTAAAAAGATTTCAACGAAGTACTTCGTAATGCGACAAAAATGTGAAGGCGGGCACAATGGGCAACTGTGGTATGGCGAAACTGCAACAACTGCATGGAAGTCGAAAATTCAATGAGCAGAAAGAAATGACATTTGCGCAAAGCGCAAAAAAGATACGGAAGGTGGGTGAAAGTGCAGCGCAAATACAAACAAACACGGACACTTAATCACACTAAGTTCCTGGGCTGAGCGCAACACACTTGCTGCAGCGTACGAGGATTTGGAGCAGAAGTTCTAGGTGACGCAATTGAATAGAGAACGAGAGTATAAAAACTTGCAGCACATGTTTAAATGAGATTGCGCTTCGGCAAATTATTTTATTGCTGCAAATAGACTATTGCAAAAGTTACGTCTTTTTGGGTTTCACGCGGCTACAGAGCCATGGAAAGTGCGTGCTTTGACGTGTCCCCCAACGCGAGCAATATTCGTTCTGCCTTTGCTGAAAACCTCGCGTCAGTAAGTTGTACCGTCGTGAAAATCAGTAGACTGAGCGACAGAGAATAAAAAGAAGCAATCTGTAAATGTATGTTTGTGTGTGCTGATTTTTTCTTCTTTTACAAATATCTTTTATTGCATTTCACTTGTTGTAGTATTCTTAGCAAAAGCACTTACACACGGGGAACTATAACAACAACATTCACTAGGGTGAATCATTATACAGGATAAAGTTTTATATTAAATATAAATATTGAAGGAAACGCATACGTTGTGATACGAATATGGTGGGAGATGTTAGTAAAAATATTAAATATGGGGGGAATACTGCTGACAGTTTGAAATGTATGTACAGTTTGAATGAGTGGACTCTTTTAATTCGTGTTTTATTTGGTGGTTGAATTTTATGAATTGAATTCTATGAAGAGCTGCACATCTGACTTTGAATACAAATTGGGATCAATATTTTCTCTTAATCTGCGCGGCGTTCGAAGAGTATGAAAAGCGGGGGCTAGATTATGTTCATACATACCCCTGTCCATAGGGGTATTTTTAGATCTTCTTGGAATAAGTGTGAAGTCGGCTCTGCTTAGTATAGCGAAATGTCTTCAATTAACGTTCACTTGCAAACTCGATTCTGATTTGAGCAACAATCGGTTGAAAACTAGTGCTGCCCTAATACATATAAATGCGATATACACTTCAAATATACTTGGAGCATCACAAAGAAATCAGGCAAAATAACTAAAAACTTTGATTTACTGCAGCTAAGAAACAAATACAGGTAAGTCCGTAGTTTCGAAATGTATTTTACTTTGATATGACAAAAAACTCAGCCTTTTGAAAGTAAATAACACGGAATATTGCAAAAACTCTACGCTTTACGTTTCCACTTTCATCCTGAGTATGCTCGCACGCATTTGAGGTGAGCAACTTTAAAAATAACAAAACTCCGTTTGAGATTGCTTAACATAAAACCACTAATAGCTGCAATGCACTCGTCGTCCTACTAGATTATTCTACAACAACAGCAACTAACTTAACACTTGCTGCAAACGTCACTCATATATGTACTATATATACAAGCAGTTAAAGAATACTCCACACGAGTGGCATTACAATTCCGGCATGGAATAATAAAAGGAAATATGTTGAGGTGTTTTGGAAGTACTGCGACTATGAGCGGTACTTGTGTGAACAATGTGACCCCCGTTTCGAGTTCATAAAATACATAAGGAAGAAGGCTGTTAAACCATGACAAGAAGTCTTTATGGAGCGAGGAAGTCTTCTTTAAATTTTTAACTGAGAGTTGATTTTTTCTCGAAATGTGAAGTTATACGAAGTGTCATATGATAAAATTTTTTACGATATTCTTAAATGTGTATTTGACATTCAGTAAGCTGAAGGGCTGTGTATGAACTTGTATCCATATTAATAAAGCCATCTATTAGTACTATTCTACAACAAATTTGGAAGTTCGACTAGATTTTACAATCTCTTAGTAGAAATTCACTTCAAAGCGTGGTTAATATTTGTGGCGGCTAAGAAGAAGCTTCCTGATTGTCGTCAGTAGACAGAAATATATATATTTTTTTTACTATTCCAGAAAAACCTATCTAAGAACTTTGAAGATATTTTGCTACTATATAACTACAGTTTTGAAGGAATGTATTTGTTTATAAAAAATATGTGAAAACATCTGAACAATCTCGAGTGTTGTCTCTACATATTTAAGTGTAGTTAAATTTATCGTAAATGTCGGATTACTTGATACACTCTATGAGTAGAGAATATATATAAGAAATCGTTATTTGGTCAAAAATTTTGCAGCGTCATTAGAAGAAATCTCTTCTAACATACTTGATTCTCTCATCATTTAACCACTGTAAGCGCTACTAACTCCTATAAACTATATCCAGAAATCACTAATAAAATATACTTTTTCCAATGGTTGCACAAAAGAAAAATACACCGAGCGAACAAAGGAGTAATTGAGTGAGCAAACTAAGAACAACAAAGAAGCAGAACAAAAGCAAGCACTGTTGAAATTGACAAACAAATTTTGAAAGCAACAAACACAGCACCGAAAATCGCAGCAAAGGATAGTAAATGCATTAAATTTGAAACGAAGAGGAAAAAAGAGAAAAATGTGGTTAGGTGCGTTGGAACCGCAAAACTAACAGTGTGAATTGAGTGCAACGGAAACTTCGCAATAAATAGCAGAGGAAAACTCAACAACAACAAAAACTATAGACAAAAACCAGGGGTGAATAGAATGGCAATTTCATGAATTGACAAAAGAAAAATATGAAAAAAGGGAGGACAGAATAAACCCAATAGGGTCCGGTAGACTCGTTGTAAGGTTAGGAAAAGAGTAACCCTTGTGAGGGTTAATTTACTGAGCTGCTTGGAGTGAGGACTTCTATGATCCGAACAGTCGACACAATGTGCCCATTTCTATATAAAACTGACGATGTTTTGAGCAAAATATAGGTGAGAGGTTAGATATTTTCGATCCTTTGTTTCTATAGTTTTGCAATCGATCGACCAAAAATTAGTCGACTGCAAAGTCTTCTGAATTCCTGAAGATTGTTCTATGAAAGATGTGACTCCAGTTAGTTCAAAAAGAGTTGTAGGCTAGAGCGGATATTTTAACGGAAAAACCCAACTCAACAAATTTTCCGTGGCATCGTTTTAGAAATTGAGTAAACTTTTTTTTTGTTTCTGTAAACTAAAAAAATGTTGTTGTATGTCTTTCATGTTTTTGCCGCCATTTTCTTTTCGATTTCTTTATGAAATGCACTTAAATCAAAGCAATGCACAAATGCAACCGGGAAGAACTGCCACGCTGAGCCAACAACAATAGCGGGGGAAAAGCACCACAAGCAGCAGCGAAATAAAATAAGTTTATATAATAACGTAAATAGATTTCTTGTCGTGCGCAAGGCACACACTCGTTCACATGTAAGTATACAAAATGACGTCGACAATTGATTGTAGCTTCGCACTTTCCAGGTGTAAACGCGCAAAGCGCGCAAAATGTGCATATGTCACGTGCCACCCTCCGGTTTTTCTATTTGAGGTAGTCAGCGCTCAACGCTCAACTCTGTCAGACTATTCTTTATTTTCGCTTACATTGCCATAGTTAAGACACGCTATATTCCACAACTGAATACTCAGACGGCACTAACTCACTTTCTTAGAAGTTCTTCCGCTTTTATTTTCTTGTATTGCTTAGGTTTTCGTTAAAAATTGTTTCGCTTGGATTATTCGTCGTTGCTTTGGTGATTATTCCTTTAGTTCTTACATGCCATTCGTTGTTGTTGTGTTTTATTTTACTTCACCTTTTTCTTGTGTTTGCAACTTTGTGTTATTCGCTGGTTTTAGATGCGCATTCGTTAGTGGAAAGCCAAGTCTAGCAACTGACAAGCTTCACTTGAGCACAAAATGTGCACACAGTCAAACACATATACATATGTAACAATAAAAACATTACTGCCACTTATGTATTTCCTTTTACCACTCTGAGAATTTATTTACTTTTTTTCGGTATTAAGAAAGGTGCAAAGCATTGTGCTTGAAGAAAAATAAAAAAACCGTCGACGGTTGGGTAAACGTGGCATTATGCTGCTGACAAGTGAACCTCTTGAAACGGAAAATAAATGTTATTTACTTTTGGCGAATAAGATAGTGTAGCAAAGCAAAATTAAAATTTTTTGAAATCTCTAAGAGAAGTAATCATAAATTTAGTTTTGTATATAAAATAAATAAATTTATACTGGAAAAGTCGGACCATGTGTTATCGAAACCAAAAATAGATAAAATATTTCTTATGGCTTTCTATTTTTGGAAAAATACCAGCATGCATGTGCCTAACATTTTTAGGCGGTGCTTTTATGTTCCATAATTTAATAACTAGGGAATACCGAAAAAAAAATGTCTTAAAACTATTTAATTTTATATATTCAAGTCGAATTCGTTCACATATTCTGAGGGAACTAGTTGAAGAGTGCCTTATGTATTTTATTTAGCAAAATAAATCACTTAAAAGATTTAGTTTCTAAACCTTTAGTTAGAAATATCTCCTTATTTTGAATGTCTCCAAAGAAAAAAAAGAAGATGCTTCAAAATGAAATATTAGCGACTAATTACAATTGAATATTTCATGATTAATTTATAGATTCACTTTTTTTAAAAGGGATTCATATTTCCCTCGCTTATCTTTAGGAAGTGCTAAAATATTTTTTTGTCTCCTTAATTTTGACTTTTAATAAAAGTTTTTGTATAATTTCCGAACTTATTGGTTTGAACTTTAAAGCAATAAGAGAGTAAGCTCTGAAAAATAATTGTTGCGAATAAGAGACATAAAAGGGTACATTCCGTCCTTATCGTCTTTCTCATTCTTGCAAAGCCCTCGCTCTTCTACATACACAAATATATATGTACACATATACAAATAAATATTAAATTAGCGTACACGAATATATTTGTGTTGGCAGCCGCTTTTCGGTTTCCTTTATCCACTTCATAAAAAATTGCAAAAATCAACAAAAAATATCAGAAGTTGCCTCTCACTCTGGATGGCTTTTTCTTTTTCGCTTGCCACTCACTTTCTCTATTGTGATTCTCTCTGCCGTTGAGTGATCGGGTCACTACAAACTTTTCTGAAGCTTTGAATATTTAACGCACGCATAAATATTTAAGAAGCCAGAAAGAAATGACAGACGGACGAATGGTCAAAGGTTGGGAATGCTGCAGGTGGTAAGACCTATGGTGATATTTACAGAAGTACACTTATAACATATATATATATATATTTATATATATATACTTGGAAGCAAGTATATATTTGTATTTGTGCAAGTGTGCAACAAAAGGCATTTATGTCATGCACATGACTATATCAACAAAAATGAATATATGCTTTCCTCGAGTAATCGTCGCAGTGGGCGTGGGCGCGTGTTAGTGAAGATGTATGAAGGAAATGAAACGATTCACTTTAGGAAGATATCCCCAACATGCAACTATAGTTCTGTGTGAGTATATGGACACAGGAATATATGCATTACACTAGTCGAGGCAGAAAGCAGTCCATGTCCTCCTCGGAAGTGCGGGCGGTTGACGGTTGCCAGCTTTTTGACCTTAATAAAAGATAGCCGCTCCCTGCAGGTGAAACCAAGGTGCCTCGTGCTTTCTTCCATATTTTTAAATTTTATGTTTCTCACCTTTATTTTTATTATTATTTTTTGCAATTCTGAAGTTGCATGCGAATTGAGGGCAACAAAAGCAGCAGCACACAGGTTTTAAGTCGTACCTATGCCAGAAACAAGACCTATGCTATGATATGCCGTATGATAGGCAAACACATATTTTATAACGTACATCTGTTATTTGCGCATATGCTATGTGTACATGTAGTTTTGTATACAGGCATACATATCCAGTCATATTCGTCTGCCACCTTTAGCCTGTTCTCTAGCACGTCCATATCATTTCACTTGCATACGTATAAATAAGTATATTATAGGCGTAGGCACATAGCAATCAGCAAGAGTCTTACACAAATACAAGAATATTCCTTAGAGTCACTTCATATATGTGCATGTGATGCCTTTTGACCTGCTTTTTTGTCCTACAGTCAAAGCTAAAGTGTCTGTCACACATTATGCAGAAATAAAAACAATGAAATAAAAAGGAAATAAAAAAACTTTCACAAGAGATTTGATAAACCGAGTGGAAAAACGTATTTATGCAAAAATAACGTTCAGAAAAATTCAAGATTATGTATGCAAAAATTAATATTGACCCTCCATTGAGATAAGAAATTTTTCTGTATATGTAAAACTCATCTTCATAGGCCACTTCCCTTTACTAGGTCATTCGGGGGGTCGGAGTATAGATGTGTAATATAAAGAAATATGCTGTTTTATTTTCTGTAGCTAACAATTAAGCCTTTGTCGATATCATAGAAAGGTACTGATGACTTAAGACCGGTCGTTTACTAGCGCCGCTGTCATAACATCCAACTTTTCACGAACAACCATATATCGTACATTTAATCTGTGTACCTTCTCTGGTATCAAAAAGTTGTTCCAAAGGAATTCACCACCTTATAAGCAAACTTACGCATAAATTTCCCAGAAAATTTCATTCATTCTTTCCAATGGTGTCAACTTTGTGCAGTTTATGTTTTGAAATTGTAATAGTTAATGACTATATTTGCACTTGTACTGATTTTATTTTATTAAATGTGTGTGATTAATGATATCACTGCCCATATGCTTCAAAAATGTAATATTGACATTGAAATGGATTACTTTTGCTTTTAATTGCAAAAACCATGTCAATGCTCTATTTGTCTGCTTTATCTGCCTCTAGCAGGTTGTGTGTGTGTTATAATATATATTGGGAAACCTCATCAAAAATTCTTTGTTAGAGACCTTTTATAGTTGCAAATTCAACCGTGTCTCTGAGTTGGAAGTCGTTTCTTTTAAGTGGCGCCCTTGGATGTTCCGGAAGCAAGTGCAGTTGGTGAACTTCATTTATTCTTCTTGAAAATAGATTGCCTCCTGTTATAAAGTTAGAGTTACCTACTTTGTTCATGTGATTTACTCTTTTTTTTTTGTAATATAAGACTATTCGGTAAGTCTGATACTCTTCTTATGCAGCAACCTTATCTGAACATTGTGTGTGGTGTTGTAGTAATAATTTTTGAGCTTCCTAAAACTTACAGCTTTTAAAATGCTTCAAAGCTCTTTGTATACGGAAATTCATTCTCGACATATAACTCTCTATTTCGTTCAACATTCGCGTGAGCTTCAATTACGAGAAATCCGATTTACAATTTACTTCTATCAGAATTATGAGTATACAACGTACTTTTAAATATTTTCCATTTCGAACGTTTAAATTTTAGGAGAAACTATACTCTATAGCGTGCGGTGTAGGTTAGTCAGTCTAAAATCATTTGAAAGTACACATATATGACATTATTAGTGGTTCTGTTGATTATCCCGAACATATCGGGGTCAATCTAATAAAAGCTCGGCCAATACCAAGAGCTTTCTTAAATTGAAATTTAATTGTGTACCACTGAATTTTTGTGAGAATATCTTTATGTCGCACTTCGACACTCGTACTTTAAAAATCACTCGTCAGAAGACGAAGACGTTAAAAATCTTTTTCCGGTATAGATGTATAGATGGTATATAGATGGTATAGATTTTCATAGTTCGATCAATCATGTTAGCTATATTTCAACAATATTTTAATTTTTAAGGAAATTAAATACCCATTCGTATGTATAAAGAAAAACGAAATTGGTAATAGACTGGCTCATTCTGCATCAAGAAAAGAGCTTCAAGTAGTAAGGCTGTTCCATTTAGCAGGCACAAATATGAAGAGCATATTAGAAGCAGAATATTGTAGTATTTGAAGGTCATAAAAATAATTTCAGGGTGTGAAAGAAGGAAGGAAGATATGCAAGAAAAAACACCGGTCGACCTTCTTCTAAAGTGGAGTGAGCAACTTTCTTTCGATTCAAAAATGTTTGTTGCGACACAAAATTGATTTAAACCTGTCACTACATTTGATTGTTTACATCTGTAGGAAAAAGTGACAATGGCAAACAAAAACAGGTGGCATCAAGTAAAAAAGGCAATACACTTGTGGTGGATTTTGTTAGAAGAAAGTTGTTTCTTCTTTTGCATTACCTTTAACAAATTTGAATTCATTTATTCTGCATGCGCGTACAAAACTTTCATGCCTCTTTTTACTCATAGTGCTCGCTTGTTTTACAAGATTTATTCGGGATTTTTGCATTAAATATTATCTTTTCCACATATATTTTTCTTATCATACAATTTCCCTTTTACTTCAATCACCCCTAGTCTAAACATTATATATCAAGTGTCAGCGCGTCACGTAAAGCGCTGAGTGACTGCCGGATTTACGTTTGGATGGTGTGGTTGAGTGCCATAGCGAAGCAGCGACGACTATCCTGGCTAATCAGCTATGCTGTTCTTGGGAGATTTCGCCACCGATATTTATAACGGCACATTCTGGTGGCTTTGCTGTCATTTTACAAATTGTTTTGTTTATTGCTAAATTTTTACACCCGTATAGAATCTATTTGTGTATTTGTGTGTTAAATATATTTATTTAAACTCCTGTTTATTTGCACACCTGCACTTTCTAAATTTCTCTCATCATCACCTTTGTTTTGATTTGATTTGTGTTTCTTTTTATACTCTCGCAACATGTTGCTACAGAGTATATTAGTTTTGTTCACCTAACGGTTGTATGTAACACCTAGAACTAAACGAGTTAGACATAGACATATATAAATTTATATAAATGATCAGGATGAAGAGACGATTTGAAATCCGAGTGACTGTCTGTCCGTCCGTCCGTCCGTGCAAGCGATAACTTGAGTAAAAATTAAGATATTTTGGTGAAACTTGGTGCATGGGTTCTTTGTCACCGTAAGACGGTTGGTATTGCAGATGGGCGTAATTGGACATCTGCTACGCCCACAAAATGCCATTAATCGAAAACAGATAAAGTGCTATAACTAAGCAGCAAATTAAGACATAAACGTGTAATTTGGTGGAGCGTTTCCTAGTAGGGTGAGGCATCTGTGGGCAAAATGTTTTGTAACAGTGGGTATGACCCCGCCTACCAATAGATTTAATATATATATGTCGGAAATCGTTAAAGCTATATCAATCAAACTTTCTCCGGCTAAGTTTTTCTAGCATATCTTCATATACTGAGAAAATTAGTGAAATCGGATAATAATGACGCCCACCTCTCATACGAAAGTTATGCTGAAAACTACTAAAACTGCGTTAACTCGCTGAAGGAACACGTCAGAAATATTAAATCTGGCAGCAAATATGATACGGAAGGGTTGCATAGGAGTGTAATGATGTGTAAAGTTTTGCTGATGAGCGTGGTACCGCCCACTTTTAGGAGAAATCACATATCTTAGAACCCCTTAACCGATTTGAAGAAAATTTGGTGTGTGTCATTACATTTGTTACATTCTGATGTCACCCTGTAAAAGTGGACTAAATCGGATAAAAACCACGCCTACTTCTCATATAACACAATTTTAAGTTTCATCTGTACCTTTGACTTTAAAGTAGGTAAATCGAGCAGCAATTAAGATATTGGAATAAAGCTTTCCACGAATAGTACGTTTAAGCTATGCCATCTCATGCGTAAAAATAGACGAAATCGGATTATAACTTTTCAAACAACCAGATCCCCAATATAAGGACCTCAGTGTCTCTATCTGACTTTTTATCGAAAATATCGGGAAGTCTGTAAGATATTGTAATGAAATTGGGGGACTATCTTTCCATGATAATAGTGTAAACTGGTATCAAAAACGGTGAAAATCGGTTAAATACTACCCCTAGCCCCATATACCTAATATAAGGATTTGCAACCTTCCGGTAGACTATATACCGTATATTTCGGTCAATATGTACGATATTTTAGCAAATTAAGTGAACGTGTAATATTGGATATACCACAGTTTGCTGCCGAAAATGTGTGAAATCGGTGAACGAATTATCCCAGCTCTCATATACTACGTATAATGACTTTCGTTATTCTAGCAGACTTTATGCCGAATATGTCGGTCACAGTGTGAGTTACCTTCACAAAATTGCGTGAAAACATGTTTTCTAGTATACTTAAATAATAAAAAGAGTTAATGTGGTCAGTGGAGATCTTCCTCTATCCCAAAAATGCCCGATATAAGAATGCCCGACTTTCCACCTGACTTTAAACCGTTTATGTTGGTCAATATGTGTGATATTTTAATGAAATTAGTAGATATATTTTCTTAAACACATTGTGAATTCGCGCTAAATATGAAAGAAATCGGTCTAGACCATGGTGTAAGCCCCTTATTCCTAATGTAATGATTTGTTTTCCTCTGGTTTACTTTTTCCTCATATATCTAATATTCATTAAATCACTTTGGTTGAGTTTATTTCGCATATATCACTTTTGAGTTAATTTGATAGATTTTAATATAAATATCTCTGACACGAAGCAAAATATAGCACTGAAAGTACATGAGGGTGTGACCTGTAATATAAGTTAATAAGATATCAATACGATTGCAGTTCATTGACAATTTCGTCGAATAATGAATGTTGAATTCTTTCTCAACATTTTTTAATATAAAGTTGTGCCAACACCTGAAAGCATATCCGCGCCTCGGATCCTTGCACGTTGCGAGATTATAAAATGTTCGGTTTCACCCGAACTTGGCCCTTTCTTACTTGTTATTTGTACTTTTTTTTTGTAAATTATGTATATAATAAATTTGATTCCATTTTCACATTGAGAAGAGACTTGGCAGCTAAGTCGTGCGTTAATCTAATGAAATTTGGCTCACATACATATATATTTCATACACATATATGTGTGCGTATGTACTGTTATACTTAAGTGCCAACTGAATTATTCACAAGCTTGTTGCGTTAAGCTTTGGCGACATGCGGGGCGTATGAATAGTGTGCATACCGGATTTCCGCTATGTGTCTATGCGTTTGCTTGATTTTGGTTATAAAGCTTCTTTTAGTAATTGAAAACACAATTCTATGGAGTAATTTTAAGAAAGACTGCAATGGAGGTAACTAATTATGAAAAGTCAAGGCTTTTTTGGAGAATTTTCGAATTTTTTTAAGAAAAATTTTTTCAAGAAAAATAGATTCCAATGAAAATTTTGATTTTTTTTTGTAAATTTCTTATTAAAAGTATTAATAATTGCAATAACAGCCTCCTAATGGAAATGAACTATGTAATGTAACTATATAATGGCTGTGATTTACCCTAACATTGTAAGATATTCAAGAGTTGTGACAGATTTTTTGTCAAATCAGAATGAAAGTGGTTTCGCGTTCTTAGGTTAATTGCTGAGGTCTATTCTTCTGAGATTATTCCTACTAGTTGTCACTATTTTCAAGGCTTGGAATAAAAGTATCTTGAAAGATACTTGAATAATCGATGATTTGTTAAATAAAGGACTTTTAACTAATTGTTTTTAATCATTAATTTTTTGTATCAAGCTTTTTGTATATATTGGCCCTAACTAATGCTCTTGAAAATAATATTTCTGGCTCATCGAAAGAACTCTTTCAAATTTTTTTTTACCAATCTTAGACTTATTTCTCAGCTCAGGATGCACATACATATGTAAAAAATGCGTGTAATAAATTAGTTCTTTATTTTGTGTGACACTAATTTTTGAGCTTACATAATTTTAGTCCTACATAATGAAGCTTACTAAACTACAAAAAACTTAAATGCTGTCAATAAATTTATACGCAAATGCAAAAATATATAATTCTTCAGAAAATATTCACACACATAAAAAAACAATAATATGCATATTTGTATAGACTCTATATATATATTTTATAGCCAACATTATAAAAGTAATAACTCACTAAAATATATTTTTATTGTGCACAACAACAATACCGCTTGAAGCTTAGATCAAGAATCGTTCCACATTTGCGCTTTGTTTGTAATGCCTAGCTTATCCATGCTGTACACAATTACCCAAGTTTATCTTAATTATGCATCAGTAAATTAAAGCGATACATGTGTACATACCATATGGGTGTCAGTGTGTGAGTATGTGAGAGTATCGCTTGTGGCAAACACTTGAATGTATGTGAGGCATTTGAAGTTGCACACACGCAAACACTACAGCAAGTTATGCAACAAAACTTCTCATTTGATCCAACCTCCCGTTCCCCCCCAACCTTTCCCATTCTCTCCATCGCAACCCCTCATTTATGCTGGTTATCACGGAGAGTTGGGCTCTGACTCGTTGACCTCGACTTCTGAGCATTTGAGCAGCGTGTCGCACCGCATTGTGCCTTTGTTGTTGTGCTGTCACAGGTGTCTAAGTATGAATAATATTTTGATGATCTGATTCTGTGCCCTCCAGTCCATTGGTTACACACACATCCACACATGCATACAAAGCTGGGTTGTGGCTGTATTAATGCATTCATGCATGACCTGACCTACATCAAGATATCACTGCCGTGGGTGTTAACATTTATTATACTTATGGGTTAACCAGTTGGCGTGTTTGTATGAGTATGCGCCTGATGGACGAATGTCAATGTCATTGATGGCTTACACATGTCACATGCGCCTGCCAAATGGCTCGTAAGGTCCGTACTTTGCATGCATGGACACGTGCCGCAGGATCGCTTAGACCCATATCGTATGCAGAACACATAAAAACATATACACACATACATACTTAAACAGTTTATTGTCAGGAATTAGTTTTTGCCCTACTACTTGATTAAAGATAGCAGACATTAAATGGCAGTGATTTGTTCGGCACTACTATTACATCGTAGGATTGCTTTTGCATGCTAATTAACTGTATACATATAACGCAATTGTGTATATATAAGGGTTTATGCCTGCAAGTACCGTTCCGTGAATGTGAAGCATTTGAAATTCATTCGCTTTGAGTGCACAATTAAGCGCCTAATTACACGCTCGCCTATTATTGGCTGATAATACCTGTTGATATATTAATTAATCTTGTTTGAGCTGCCGAGATTTGTTAGTGTTATTACCGTGAGGTACTTCCATGAATAGTCCTTCCTTGCGTTTGACTTTGAACATATTTACATTTCATTATTTTCCTTAACTATATAAAATTTTTCATTCAACTTCATTTATTTTGATTCCATATTTTGATTTGATTTTGTGTTATTTAACCTCCGTTATAATTTATAATTCCGAAAATTGGCCACATTTATTATGCGGAACTACTGTTTTGTATAGGTTGATAACACTTCGGTCTCGAGTTTTATGTGTTGGTGCCAGGCAGTAAGCTTCCACTTATATTCATTTTAAATTAAGGATTATTAAATACATCGATAATACTGATCTGCTTGAACACGGTATCAAGAAAATGTTAATAGATACAAACATTTACATAATAAGCTTTATAGTTTCACTAATTTTATCACATAGAGCTCTCCAGAGAGTTTAATATTATAACATAAAATGAACTTAGACATAACATGTCTTGGTATAGTAGTTATAGTTGATATTTCCTGAATCTAGATTTCTGTATCTAACTTTCTTCAATTCGAAATCGAGCCTAGATGCAACTAATATACGCATATGTTAAACAAATATAAACCTCCTTTAGCGTCATTTTCAAGAATCAAGGCCCTCTCTCCCTGGATTCGATAGAGAGGGTCTTGGGTTTTTCATATAATTGTTGTTGTTTTTTTTTAGGGCTCTGTCGATCCATTGCACATTCTCCGGTGCAGAGATTTGAGTTTAGAAACAAAGTACTAAGCTGCGACAGTGGAGTGAGACTGAGACCAGTTCACCTGGTCATATTGATGAGATCGTTACATTATCTTTCCAATAATAGGTTGGATGTTGGTTCGGATTTGAAGCAAGCTTAGCACATTTAGTCCCACAAATAGTAGTCCAAGGTAGTCAAAACACAAACATGTGGCAAAATTGCAAACCAAATGCTTCCACCTTCATTTTCAAAGCAGTATCGACTAATAGTGCTTCTGCTTGAAAATTGCGCCACACAGTAACTTTTTCTAGTTGTAGGGGAGTAGGGACAGTTTCTTTAGGTTTATTCGTACTTCTAATACGCTAAAGTGTCTTAATTGCATAACTGTTAAGACAGAAGAGTGCCTCTTGGATGATTTATGTAAGTTTGCCGCACAGAACCTGAGTTTGGAAGAAAGATGTCCACGATTCTTATATAAAATATTATATAAGCTGTAGGTCTCCACGTGAGAATTTGCCACAGTCTACCGAGCATAATTGTCAAAGACATATGTTTACTTCGACTGTTTTGTTCCTATAAAAAGTTCGTGTTTTTCTCTTTCGGTTTTTCATGCGAATTCACTATGGATAGTGGTATGGAAGTCTAGGCAATTTACTTTTGAAATTGCTGCATCGAAGTTGCAGTTAGTCTAAGTTGTTATTGGTGTCCAGATTGCTGCTAAAAGTAGTTGTATCATTTCTGCCTCAAAGCAAAGAACTGAAATTCCAATTGCCATGTAAATGTATATCTCTCTATGTATAAGCTATGTATACACAGACACTTGCCCATATATTTTTGGCTTATATAAACCACGAGAATGCGGCAGGCAAAGCCAACAATGTGGCAACAAACGCTCGATTACTGCAAGTTGCCATAAAAACTGCTATTATATGTAGTCACCTTGTAGTTATGTATATGTCTATATAGTCCACTTGAAAAACTTATGTAAACATAGGACTATGAAGATATAAAATCTATTTATGCTTATTTGTATTTATTTTGCTTTACAGTATTTATATTTGCGGTATAAGAAAAAAAATAAAACACCAGAAAATGGCACAAAGCAAATTGGCATACATATGTAAGTGACCACCTGTATGTATACAAAGGTAAATGCGCTGTAAAAATACACAAATGCATTCATTACCTTCTTCTAAGGTGTTCCGGCTTATTGCTCGTATTCATACATTAATAAATTTAATATGTATGTATGTTTCCCTACTTCTCTGCACCGGTTCACTTACATGTATACATATGTGTTCCGGTTCTATATCGCTTTAGTCTACTGGAATTTCTTTCTTTTGTCCATTCTTCCTCTGGTTAGTATATAAATCAATAACTGTGCCATTACAATGCAAATTCGTATGTATCTGCGATGTTCGGCTATAATGGTATATGTACGCACATAAATCTTAACTGAGTTAGTAGCACATTTATGTACGTTTCTTTGACTGTCATTTAACAATTCCTGAATGAATTTCTGTCATAAGGATACTCATTCAATTTTCTAATTCGCATGTACAGTATATATGTGTGGATTTGAAAAAGTAGTATCATGACTTGCGTAAGCAGTGCCCACTGGATCCCATCAGTGGTCAAGTAGTGGTAAATTAATGTGAAATGCATGAAATCGTATGTATGTCAGCTTTCGTATGATATGCGAGTATGTGTCAAAATGCTAAATTAGTTAACGTTCCAAATAATTTTTTTAATTTTTAGATATATTTTTTAGAATTAAAAGATTTGATAGGATTTAATGCAGGTAAAATATTACAGTGAAAGGCATATCAAATAGTAATATTTTTTAGTTGGTTGTGTATTAAATGCACAAAAATGCTTGCCTTTCAAATAGATTTCTTCCTTAAAATTAAACAGAAATTGAAACAAGCAAAGAAGGGCTAAGTTCGAGTGCAAACGAACATTTTATACTCTCGCAATTTGTAAGGATCAGAGGCGGGGATATGCTTTCAGGTGCTAGCACAACTTTATATTAAAAAATGTTGCGGAAGAATTCAACATTCATTATTCGACGAAATTGTCAATGGACTGCAATCGTATTGATATCTTATTAACTTATGTTACAGGTAAATATTAAATATATATATATATATATTATTAATTAGATATATGAGGAAAAAGTAAACCAGAGAAAAGCAAATTCTTACATTAGGAATAAGGAGCTTAGACCATGATCTAGACCGATTTCTTTCATATTTAGCGCAAAATCACATTGTGTTTAAGAAACAATATCCACTTCATTTCATTAAAATATCACACATATTGACCAACATAAACGGTTTAAAGTCAGGTGGAAAGTCGGGCATTCTTATATCGGGCATTTTTGGGATAGAGGAAGATCTGCACTGACCCACATTAACTCTTTTCATTATTCAAGTATATTAGGGAACATGTTTTCAAGCAATTTTGTGAAGGTCACTGACACAGTGACCGACATACTCGGCATAAAGTCTGCTAGAATAGCGAAAATCATTATATGTGGTATAAGGGAGGTGAGCTAATTGGTAGACCGATTTCGCACATTTTCGGCAGTTAACTATTGTATATCCGATCCGAACGTGTAATGTTCACTTAATTTTGCTAAAATATCATACATATAGACCGAAAAATATGATATAAAGTCTACCCGGCGGTCTAAAACCCGTCTATTAGGTTTATGGGGGCTAGGGAATCGGGGATTTACCCGATTTTCCCCATTTTTGATACCATAGCACACTATTGTCATGGAGAGATAAGCTTAGATATTAAGATTTCTTAATAAATATTTTCTTTGTCTTTCGTTGTTGTTGAAATCTTTTAGTTTTGTGATTGTGATTTTGAGGAAACTATTTTCTGTGACAGCTTTTACCGATAACTTAGAAAATTCGAGTAATATTGCAGGATATTAGTTTATTTAATAAGAGTCAAAAAGAAGAAGTTGAAGGAGAGAATTTAAGCTCATACTGTTCTTATACAAATTATCAAAGAAATCAGTTTACTAAACTCAGATTTATGAATAAAATACTTTATTATAATTAATATTTACTTCGAATATAATATATAAATAAAATAGTTTAAGTTTCCATCTAATTAATGGACATGTGATCATTATCTCAATAGATCTTATAAATCTACTTAAAATATTTTGCCTGATGGCTCGGTTTTTTGCACTAATAATACTCATTTTCCACTAAAAAAAAAGCCATTTGCAGTTGAAAAATTACTATTAAACCTTTCCCACGACAACCCGGTAACTGAAACGTATACGGATTTATATACGACAAAGGACTATAAACTTGGTAGCAGTTCTCAAAATTATTTGGGACATTTTTTTTACTGCTAGCACGATGACATTAGTGTTCAAATCGTGTAAATATGTGATAAACGCGATAAACGCGACTTTTTCATAACTCAAAACATCACGACGTTCATGTTGGTGATCTGGATTAGTTAAAAGACTGGATACACGAATATTACAACAAATTAAATACAGGTGAATGTACTCGGATATTTGTTTTTGTACCCAACTCCGGTTTTCGTTATAGGAATGAAAAAATCTTAAATATATTTTAAAAATATTACTATTTCTTCTTAGAGACACTTTGGAGTGTATCTACTTGGGTGAAGACACTATCTTTTTATTAGGTCTCGATATATCTTTCAGTAAACACTCAATACTTCCTTTCGACTCAGATCTCAATTATCCACTCAAACGCGCACAAAGCAACCGCCACAAACTGCCGTCATCGGATATTTCCACCATTCACTAGAGAATCTAATCCTCAGACGAAAGCAAATCTCTTTATCAAATTACCACAATCAGTTGAAGCGGGTATGTGTTTGTGAAACCGCAATCGAAATGGAATTCCATATCATAACATAAAAAAAAAACTAGAGACGAGTACAAAAACAATCAGCACAATATTAACAATTAAATAGAACTGCCACAAAATCCACTCAATAACAACAATGTAATCCCCAACACGAGCGGCGTTGAGTAGAAAATCTCTTAAATAACAATGAAAACACATTACTTCATATATGATATGGCTGCGGCAAGAGATGTGGGGCGAGGCTTCACGCCCTAAAGTAGGCAACTAACCACATAAGCGCAAATACAGCTTTTGTGAATACCAAACACACACACACACACACAGTACACAAAAGCAAATAGATAATACATTTGAACCATAACAAACAACCACGCGCCCACAAAAAAGGCGCGTCGAACTCGATAAACTAACACGCCACCGCCCGGCCGGCCGCCTCCTGCGTCTCGACAGACCTTTCTTTTACTGCAGTCATGGCCGCCAGCCTTTAGCGAATGCCAATAAAACCAACAATTGATAAGCAAAGGAAGCAGCAAATGAAATAAATTCCCCAAATTTCAACCTCAATTTGCCAAAAATTCTATTACAACAATAATAACAAGGCTGTAAGAGGGTAAGAATGGGAGGGTAAGTGTTGTGGCATCAACCATAGGGGGAAGCCTAAGCGATAAAATTGCCGGAAAAGTGCTTGATGCTATTGTGAGCGAGCGAAAATAGCGCATAGAGGGGAATAAGAGAAAGGAGGTAGACGATAGATATGAAAAGTGATAGAGCGGAAAATGAGCAGAGAATCAAGCGTTGAGCCTAAAAAGTATGGGCAAAGAAAAATTGCCACTGAAAAGGCAAACAAGTGCAGAAGAGTAAAAAAAGAGAAAAGAGCAATAACAACAATAGTTCAACACAAAGAAAATTATGAGACCGTTAGATGATCTATTGAAAAAGCGAACAGCTCCAAAGACAGACAGACAGCGGCAATGACGAAAGTGAAATTGTCGAGGAAAGAAATCGAAAATGAGCGATATCCAATTTCGCTTCGATTGTTATCCAATTTCGTCAACAAAGTCTGTGTGACGACGGCTCTGCGGGCATTTATGCAGGCGGTGAGTATTAAGTGAAATTTACTTTTTTTATTATTTGCTTTTTCTGCCTTGGGGCAGATTTCAGCGACAGAAAGTTGCGGCATATCGGAACCGGTGCCAGTAATTTATTTAGGTTCAAGTGATTTGTTGCACAACAGTGCAACAACTACAACCACACTAATTATAATAGCTCTACCCTTCCACGCCGACATTACAAGTCAACTGTGAGTGGCGCTTCGGCACGCCGACAGACAATCACCGAAACAAACTGCGTGCCGAAATATTTGGAGAGATAGAAAAAAGGCTAATTTGATCTCGTATGAGCATTCGTGCAGCAGAAGCAACATTTATGACTGGTAGCTGGTACCGACACTACAATGGGAGAAAATGGAAGTGGAATGAAACGCACAAAATGTCTAACTGAGAAGGGTAAAGAATAATGTTGGGTAGATTAAATTGAGCAAATATCAGAAAATTACATGCTTGAGTAAATGAGTTGGCATAATAATGTGAAAGTAGACAAATAAGAGGCATTATATAATGCGCTGGAATTTAGGCGAGATGCGGTGAAAAAGCGTTTACTGTTAAAGCAGCAAGATTTAATGGGTGTAAATTTAAAATTAAATGACGCTAGATATTTATATCTATAACGGTTTTAAGCGAAGATGTTGACCACGGTATAGACCGGTTTTACGTCATTAATATCGAGTGGTCTCTAAATCTTGTTTTTTTTTGGCTTTAATAGGGTTTATGCAGGTTTCAATAACGCTTTCATCTATATATTTTGAATTGAGACAGTTTACAGTTACTTGAAAAAATTAAATATTGATAGATTAAATATTATAAAATATATATAATATATTTATATATTATATAAATTGAATATTATTTAAATATTGATTTCTATTTGAAATTAAATATGTCCTAATATTATTCCTACGAAGTTTTTGTTACTCTCTTTGTGGATTAATCGATTCCGAATCATTGTGCTTTCATCTCGATACATGTTGAAAATCGTGAATGTCTTCCAAGAACGATTTTTGTGTTAGAAAGCATCGATTTATTAGCGCAGAGCACCATGTAAAGCTAGCTTGGCGAAAAGAAAAGTTAAAATTGTGGTGCTTCAAAGACTTCCATAATAAACAGAAATCGATTGTTTGGATCTTTTAAAACGAGACAACTGCAATATAAGGGTTTAAATAAGGATTAATATAAATATAAATCAAGGGTTTTTATGCAGATGACAAATAATGAATAGTTTCGAGAACTAGCTGTAGCGTATGCTCATTTCTCAAAGTCCAGTCAATAACATTCTCTATGAGATCCCAATAGAGTAGCGTACCTTGCGAGGATATTTCTCCATTTTCAGTATTCACGGCTACCTTCAACATATCCACTGAAGGTTGCCTATGCAATTGAAGTCCTCCTGGTTTTCCTTATGGCATACTTATAAATGTGAACCTTACCTTATATAACATCCATTCAACGTTCCCTGCTTCTATGAGCGTTATTAAAACTTATTTATAGCATGAACAGGAAGGGTTAGTCGGAGCTTCCTGCCTTTTATGTCTCCAGGTCTTTGGTTAATCTTTAATCTTTTTATTGTTTTGAACCTCTTTGAACTTGACCTCTGGTAGGTTTAATATCTCTTTAAATAACACGGTCAAGATCATCCGCTCGAAGCTAGAATTGAGCAGTATTTCAAATTTTGGTATATGATGGCTTTCTTGGTGTCCAAACGTAATTTAGAAATCTTGTTCCGAAGTTTTAAAATAATGAAGTTTTATTTCGCTCGGCATCGTGAAGTGAAAAATTTCCCTCGAAATACCCTATATAACACACTGATATGATATATATATACTAGAGTATATGTATAATATATACTGCTTGGCATCACGAACCCCCAAAATTTTCTTTGTAATTTTTTTTTAACAATATAAGCGAGCACAAGCAGCGATTGGTAAATACAAAACATAACATATGCACATATACATAAAAAGAACATTCTGTAGTAATAGTTGCATGTAGCAGTTGACTTTAGTTGGCTTACCCAATAACAGGCAAAAATAGAATTGACTAAATGCGGTAATCCAAGAAAGCCACGGCAAAAAGTGATATCCATTTCAAGCGACAAAACAAAACAGGAGCTTTGCAAATTTCCACACAGAGATTAGCGAAAGACAACACAACGCAACGCGACCGAAATGTTTCGAAAAAAGGAGAAGAAAATAAGACCATTTACATAAAAGAAACGAAATCGGCAATTGTCAGTGAGAAATCTTGGCATTCTGTAAACCACTTGCCACATAACAAACACAAGAGCAGCAGAGCAGCAGAGCAGCAAGCGAACGAAGAAAACACTTGAATCTGCTGCAATGCGATGCAGAGTGACAGTTATGTCAGCAAACAACGCGGATTTCGATTTAAGTGCAAAGGGTGTGAGGATCACAGTAAGGGAAGGGGGAGGGTGACTGCTGTGAAGAGACGTAAATCTGCAATTTTCCGTTGTCGGAGAAGAAGTTACATACTTTTTTGGCCGTACTGGCGAAAAAGATATAAAAAAAAACAGTTAGCTGCAACTGCTTAAAGTGTGGCAACACAATCCGTGGATGACAAAGTCAAAATCACTGTCAAGATGGATTCAAGCGATTTAAGTGGCGACTGGCAGGCAGCAGAAGGAAGTCAACGCTGTCGCACTAATACATACGTAACGACCGCTACAAAGAAGAAGCATGACCAGCTGGCGCGCCGAGACAATGATGCGACAAATAAAGCAATAAATTGCGTGCCGGCAGCAGAAAAAAAAAAATGAAAAAAAAAACAAAATAATAAGAACCGTTAAGTTTACAAGTTCCCAAGATACCGATGTTTTCTTTCGGTTTTCATTTTAAAATAACCGCACACTTTTTGCTTGCTTCTTACAAATTCTCTTTTTATTTCTGCGCCTCTTGAGCGCGCCGTGTAAACTTTGTCGTAAAAGTTTTGATTTTGAAGGACATGCACGTTACATATTGTAAATGTCCTGCGCAACATGCCGACAATAATAATACGCCGACAAAGTGCTGCGGCATGCGGCTGGCGATATTCATGGTCGTTGTTGTCGTGGCCCCCACTGACACCAACAATTAGAGCGCTTGCTGCCTGGTTTCAGTAAATAATTCCACAATCAGCGTTTCAAAATTGCGGTGGAATGTTGTGGTCAGGAAAATGGGCGTCTGGGTGGATGACTGTAGTACGTGTGTGTGGGGAGGGGTGCCACAAGTTTAACAAGAATGCAGTGATTTTATGATTTTTTCTGATTCGCTCAAGATTTTCAAGTATCTCATTACGTTACCGCAGTCTTATCGACTTGCTGCCAACAAACTCGATAATGGCGAAATGTGTGAGACAGACAAAACAACTCAGAGAGAGAGAGAGCGAGAGTGGATGTGAGGGCGGTTTAGGAAAGCTTCGGTTAACCGCAACTTAAACAACTGTCGGACGCGTAAAAATATTCATGAGCAACAGAAAACGAAATGTAAAAAAAGAAAAAATAAATAAATAAAAACAATTCAAAAGAATGCGGAAAATGCAGATTTAGTGCTGATAATGCTGTTAATGGAAAATGTGGATTTCCACAAAGCTATGTGAGTACGTGTGTTTGAATAGCGAAAGTTGTCCCAATTTGTTGTTAAACAATGCCAATTATGTTGGATTGTAATTTTGCGTGTTTTATTTTAGTTTTATTACTTGTTGAATCTGATCCATTGACTTTTATTGCCATTCAAGTTGGGGCCGCAAGCTTCAATGTTGTATTTACTACGATTGTATACTTATCATTAAATTGTATTACAATATACCCATTTGTAAGTGTCTTCCTTGTTGTAGCAGATCATTCACCGTTGTCGCAATTATATGAAGATGCAGATTTTTGTGGGCATTAGAGGAAAATTGGATAACTTAATTACATGGTTTACTACAAATTTCGAATATTGTAGTCCCAAAAAGTTAGTTGTTTAGATAAAAGAATTAAAATAATCGAAGTATTAATGGAATTTAATTTTATTCATAACACACTTTTATGAGAGATTCAGGCTGAGACTTCGAGGATCTCAAACTCTTAGCCATACAAGTGAACTACTTGGAAGCGAAGTCAATCGCCTAAGTAGGTTCCTGATAGCGCAAGGTTATTTCTCGATGGCCTAACCTAACCTAACCCTTACAAGATACATTCGTATGTGCTGTACTTTCGTTAGGCTCTCTTATGACTTAGTTCTCTAGAAAATGTTCTGATATCAGAAATATCGTCATTGGGCATATATAACATAATTTCGCGAAGCTTTATTTTTGAAAGTGTCCTTCTTTGAGAATCCCTCAGTAGTGAAGCTACGTAATGCTAGTACTAAACATGGTGTCCACATAATGGTCAAGGTCAAAACCAATTTTAATGATTATTTGCTTCGATTCAAGTATTCGTTTCAATACTCTATTGGCTCGAGGCTTGAGAAGGATTTATGTACCTGGAATATATTAAATTTTGAAGAAAAATTGCCATCTGGTTGAAAATTGTAATCAAAATACTTCATAAGAAGAAGAAACCTGCAATATGGACATGAAACTGCAGATGTTTAGGGCAAGTTGCCACCTGTTTAAAACTTTTATTTCCATAAAATTAATAGGGAAACTGTATTTAAAAACTAAGGATACTTAGGAAAGCTTACGTTTGCGAATATTAGGAGATGAGTTGCCCCGTGATAAAATTCATGTAATAAAACAATGTGCACATAGCTCAAAGCAAGTTTGTTTTTATTTTGCAGAGGAGTGCTACCATAAAGTTGTCTTCTTTCCCGTGTATATATTCATGCTTTGCTTTGCCGTGCGGTTATGCTTGCATCTTGGAAAAATGTACACAAATTTTATGTTTTCCTATTCATAAAAGTATTTTGGCTTTCTGTATTTATATATGTACTCGCATGTGTGTGTATGTAGTGTGTGTATGTTATTTAAATTTCATAAAAGTACGCTTGTAAATTTGTGTTGTTACGCGAACACTTTGCGGCTTATATTTGCACTTTCGATTGTAATACGCTCTAATAAACATGCCACAACATCATGCAACACATATACTCGTACTCCATATAAATATATGTAAAACATAAGCACTAACGCTTGCAAAGTGGGTTACCGCGTAAAACCCCAACAAATCCACGTCAATTGCACATACACATGCAACAACATTTTGTGAGGAAATTTTAACTGCACTTTGCACTTTGCACCTTGAAAAACTTTCACTGCACTGCTGAAGAACATAAAACAAAAATTAAATAAATACCAACAACAAGTGCAATCAAGTGCGCGCATAACACATCATAAGAGAATATCGGAGGGATAGATAAAAGTTCTGTTATGCGCTTAACAGCAATGTGGTCTGGCGTTTCAAATGGCGTTATTAATTGCAATCCATGCGGAAGAAGGGCTCTACATATGTTCATATATATATATCTATGTATATATATGAATATGTAATTCCGTGCTGTATAGCTAATCAAAGCAATCCACCTTATATGCAATTGTTGCTTACAGTCATGGCCTAGTTATAGGCCTTATTACATCACTTAGGCGCAACTGCGAATTTTGAAATCAATATTTGCCGAACGTGTTTTGACGCGTACCATCGCATTACACAAGCATTAGCTTTCCAATAGTTACCTGAGAACATGCGTCAACTGTGAAATGTCGTAGTCGAATTAGATGCTACTGGAGACATGACGCAACGTGGATCTGAAATGAGGTCAGCGCTTAGCTATATATTGATAGCTAGCTGTTAATTTGCGGAAAAATACGCTCAAGCCATTGATTTGCTAATACCACAGCTGCGAAGTTATTTATATATTTGAGAATTTATTTGATAAGACTTCACATTCAAAGCCTTTACTTTTTTGCACCATGCTTCTCTTGGGCCATAATATACATGAAGTGACTTTAGTAGTAGCCCCAACCCTTTTTGGAGAAACCAACGATCGAATGCGATGATTAACTAATTTGGCTTATGTTTAAAGATACTCCATGAAATATTAAAAGAACCGTAATAATTTGCTTTTTTCTAGAACTAAAGAGTATGTTTTTCATTTTTTACTGCAGCCTTTGACAGAAATGGAATTATATTTCTACTTTTTGGAATGGTTAAATTAATATAATTTTTTTTAGCTTTTAATATTTATGAATATTGCTTCATTTAGCCTTAGTCTAACCACACAACTTTCTAGAGTGCACATGAAGTCCTATCTTTGGCTTTCCTCCTCCAATAATTACTGTATAAATAATTGAAGTAAGGCTTTGTCCTTTATCCATGAACTGAAGTCAGGTAATCAGTGGAACAAAGTCTTGTGTATTTAAAGCTTAATATATCTCGATACAGGCATCTATAAATGTAAATAAATACTTTTACCACGTCGCATTTTACTAATATATTCTGAAAATTAAATCTACCATCAATACGAAATTTCAATCCCTAGTGGCCCACTGCGCCATCTAGTGAAGACTTTTTGTTGTCTAGAAGAACAAATCACATATGGATTATGTTTGGCAGCAGTTGAGGCAGTGTGTAAATTTCTTGAGCCGATGTGTTACATATATATTAAATATTTGGAGGATTAAATTGCGGAGGAAGATTTTATTCGAGCACAGAGTTCAATGCAATAATCTTATGAATTATTATTTAGAAATGCTTAAAAAATTAAACTGTAGACTCGACACATCAAGCAAACAGAAAAGCATCTCCAAGTGCCTGTTCTCAAACTGCACCATTTGTCTCTAATAAAACCACGAATAATATCATTTACAACAGGTGTCTTTTATTGTGTTGAAAACCGTTAGAGCATGATATTCGCTGCGCTGTTAAAATTAAATTTAACTTAAGTGACAATATTTCAAACCATTTGAAACGTTTCATGGCTTGAAACCACTACGTGATAGTTAAGTAAATATCTGCAAAGCGATGGAAAGAGTAAAGCATAAAATTAAGTGCTTTTGAAATAAAATTCATTGAAATGCTGCAATACAATAGATTACCAAATCGTAAAAATCTTTGTACTTCCCAATGTGTGTGGAAATGAAATGAAGTGCGCTTTGATAAATAGTACCCCGCCACGGCGGTGTCAATTACGCACCGATCAGCTTGTACTCATCACTGCCGAAAGCAAACAACCAGCAAGAACAAAAACACACTCATTCTCTGAATAATAACAATAACAACAATAGAACAGGAAGGTATGGCTCATTTGACTGGCAGCGGCGTCGATTACCGCTAAACACAAAGTACCACTCATACTAAATACACATACACACGCACACACGCATGCGGTACATTGACAAGATAGCGCTCGTTACTCGCTTTACTCCACAGGCTGGAGCGCCTCGCAAACACCAACAAAATCATGCTAAACTGTGTTAAATGCCTGGTAATCACTCGCTGCACAGTTCGCGGCTCGCGGCTCGCAGCTCGCAGCTCGTGGTTTTCATCGACATTTCGTGCGCGCTCCAAGCGCCGCTCTTTCCTCATTGCCATATTACTTGCTTGCGCATTTTTGTGTATTTTCTATTCTGTATTTTATTGCTGTTGTGCGCCGCGGGGTGGAGCGCCTCTCGCTAGTTATTAAAGCGTCAGTGGCAGCCCTTCAAATTGCCAGCAGTCAAGCAGTTTCACAGGAACTGCCATTCCTTAAAACCCAGCGCTTCTCAAGGTGAGTACTGCAGGCGGTGGGTGGGGTGATTTTGTGGAGTTTGTGTGACGACGTTGTCGACATCTCGAACATTGTCGCTTCGACATCGTTTGCATTGTCAGCACAGAAACCACCTCCTGTCAAAGCGTCATTTAGATCGTAATGGTATGATAGGTTAGTAAATGGCGAAAATGTATGAAACAAGTTGAGTGCGACACGCAACAAACATTAGCGATTGAATAGCATTGCTGGTTGAGTGGCGGATGGTTTTTGGTTGTGGCGAACGGGTGTCAGCCTTCGAGCTTGTCTGGGGATGGGTTCGATTTGTTTGTGAAGAGCTTTGAAAAGCTACAATCGAATTTCTTATAGGATAATTATTCGGGGTTGAAGGGTATTAAGTACACTTTTGAGAGAATGTCTTCTTGCCGTTTCTTTAATGATTTTGGAGTGCAGCAGGCGAATTTAAAGATTTACTATATGTAAGAGTTTAATTTTCATTTACTGTGTTTTATTTAATTGCCTCTCACTTCCTGTTAGCACTTCCATATTAGTCCATGCATCGACGTGTACTCAAAAAATATCTCCTATGTCCATTTTATCTAACACCATATTTTTAAATTGGCGTTCCGACAGATTTTTCGTTGAAAGATTAGTTCGAGTGCTGCTTTTTACTATGTCTGCGGAAACATTTGTAGACCATAAGCAACTTGCACCGCCCTACAGTGAATTCGCGTAAATATGTATATATTTCATTGAAAATGAAAACCGCCTTTTTAGTCCAGTAATACGCATATCTGGCAGTTTCTCATAAGATTAGCTCGTTCTCAAACAAATTTGCGTATCCAATTACTAAATCGATACTCCCGTTATTAAGTTACAGTTCCCGTTACGGTTAAAAAATTGCTCACAAGCATGACTGGCATTTATAGTTACAAATTTCTAGACATAAGCATGAGGTTTTTAAATTAAAAGCATATGAAGGCGCGTGAAAAATGTTCTTTAATTTCCTTGCTGCGATTCTCGTGTTTATGTTGCATACATTAATTGCGATTAATGTGACAAGTGGGGTAACGGTTTCCTAAAGAGTATGCTTGCATCGATTAATACACCATTATTAAGCTAAGTGTTCAGTGGAGAACAGATTGAGGTTCAGAGAAGAACTGATTTCACATTGGTGGAAATTTCCATCCTTTTGTAGGATATGAGACCGCTTAAGGAATACTATTGCAGCTAGTTTGAACCTAGATTGGTAGCATCCTTTTACCCATTTTTAACATCTTACAAATATGTTTTGCTGATGTAACATTTTACAAGTAAATATGCCTCAAGTTATAACGAATAGATGATGGAACTCCTTTGCTCGTAGTGCCAAGTTCGTTTGAATGGTTCTCACATTTTCAGCAAAGTTATATTGCCTACTCTGATATGACCTTTGGCAAACATTTTGAATTATTCAGATTTATTTAAGTATCCATATCAATACCGAAATACCTGGCGAGTTTCTTCAATTTGTTGCTATGCACTTAGCCTAGGCCCAATGAACCACAAGTGTGACATGTTGGCTTACGCACAACCAAAGGCAAAGGCAAAGCAAAGATAACATTTTATAAAGGCAAAAGAAAGCGGAAGTGGAAATATGAGCAAAGCGAATAAATAAAAATGAATAAGATTATAATAATAAAAAAAATGGAAAGCCATAAAGCAAGCAGACGGTTAAAGTTGTCGGCATGTTGGCAATGTGGCGAATGCTGCAATTTCAAATTATAACTTGCTAAGAGCGCACACATAAGGACTTCGACAGAGGCACACAAACACACTAACTTTTATATAAACATATATATTCATATGTATATAAGTTTATGCTTATTCACAGGCGCCGCTTATTGCCTTATAAAGCGCAATATTTGGTTGCAGTAATGAGTTTATATGCGACACTTTGAAGTGCTTGCTGTAAGTGTGGCAGCACGTAAATGAGCATATATGTGCTCTTCTCTGTTTCTTACATTATGTAGGTGTCTCTGACTGCGCTGACGTAAAATTTCGCCTAATATTTGCTTATGTCGCTCCTTTCAGTTATTCACCTTCCCATTTACTTTGTCGCATTGGCGTTGACAAGGAAATGCGACACAAATTAGAAGCGCAAACATTTTAATGTAAACTCAAGTACGATTGTATATTACAAATGTGTGTATATATGAGCAAAGTAAATATTAAATGAATGAAACGAAAAGTGGGATGAGGGGTTATATGCCCCTATTACAAGGCTGAGCAAAAATATTCTGAAATAAATTGAGATTATAGCTTACAAGTTCCTCACAATTTTCTTTGTCTCTCTTAGTTACTGGTTATGATGACTTTGGTATACTCTACCTTCGTTACTTCCTTAGCAGTAACTGTAAAAGCAACCATAGCACATCCAGAAAGAAACCTCACTAATTTTATAGATTCAATACACCTGTGAACCGCTATCATTAAAATGAAGTTGTGAGAAATGACGTCGTACACTTTCGCCAATTGTTCTCGGTTTCTCCGACGAAATTTTCTCCATATTTTAATATAAGTCAAGTTCTATAAGGATTTTTCTCATTCAAAGTCATCGTACTATATTACCACAAGTAATTTTTATGGCGCTGAAATGCAGGCAACACTTTTGCACCATTACTGTCTGGGCTTATAGAGCCTGTAGCTCTTCTAATTTTCAATAATACGAAAATGGCATCCAAAAAATTTAACATGCCAACCCTTAAATATTTCTTCATACCACTCCTCAAAAATCTTTAAAGCACCTCTGCATACTTATAAATTAAGTGAATATGTGAGTTTCTCATTACGTGAAATCTTCTGGTAAGTGAGCGTACAGAGTATATCCGCTAGGTGGAACATACATATATTATATATACATATACATGGTTCCTTACATACTCATTTATTTGCTTGCATGGATTTCGTTTTGCGCGCTCGCAGCCTGCAAGAAGCAGAGTTATATTACTTTACGCCTAAAAATATACTTTTTAATTTTATATGTGTGTAGTAAATTCACGTTAAGTGGAAAGGCATGTTAAAAATTTCGCGAAAATATGTTGCCGCCGTTCGCATCGCACATTGTCGACAAACATGGTAAATATGACACTTTTAATTCATACATACACAAATGAATTTATGTGGTTGTATGTATTCCAGTATGTTATCACACACGTAGCGCATAATATGTTTGAGTAAAGTCTGAAGATATACCAAGTAAGTCGTCGATAAGTTTATACACAAAGTATAGGCGGTAAATACCTACATTTTTGTTATGGGGTTGGTTTGGTGGAGGTGCATAGATGACTTGATATTTGGTTGAATGGTAGTATGTTAATATTATATATGGGTATCATGCGAGCGTGTGCTTAAGTCGACACATGTTTTTGTACTTGATGACACTTTATACCCAACAAGCCAAGTATATGGGTTTTTTTACTTACTTCCTTTTTAACTTCTTCTTAATTTCCGTTATTAAATATTATAATGCACACAAGGATTAAATCTTTTAATATATATCTGTAAAGTGTGAAGGAGTGGTAATTTTAATCCTTGAGAGTCACCCGAATGTTTGCATAACAATTTTCTGTACAGTTTTTTCTATTCATTTACAATACATATTTAATATTTAAATATAAAACTGTTCACTGGGTTATCTGCTATATTTGATATCTATCATTTTGAGCGGAAAAGTAATTTTGTCATTTAAAATCTGCCGTCGACACATTGAAATGTTGTAATCAGAGATTATGTTATGTCTTTTTGATTGATGTTTAAATTAATAAGGTAAACTAATTTATAAGAAATCAAGAATGCTGAAGTCTTGCATCATTTCCAAAATAACTGTGTCTGTGCGTCTATTAACAGATTTTAGATAAACAAAGAAGTATTATAAAAATTTTATTTAAAATTGTGAAGGGAAGCTCAGCAATAGAACTAAGTAAGAAAATATAATAATATAAAATTAGAGCGAAAAATGGAGCTCATTGACAAATCCTCTTGTAGGATTAGTGTTTATGAACTGTTTTTTTAATTTATTTACAGTATATCCTCACAATTATAGGCGTTCTTACAAAAGTTAAATTTTTAAATCCTTACTTCTATTTTTACTCCGACTAATGCTTGTGGAGATGTGAACGCATTTGTAACCACGTCACTAATCCAAGTAAATGCCTCTTCGAACTTCAAATGGGTTTTTCTCGAAACTATTGTGTGTTTTCAGAGTCAGTGAGCAGAATTTCTGCGAAAGGTCAGCACCGATTGCTTTGAAATTTATAAATTTTTTTTAGATACTTCCTTAAGTAATGAATGAAGGAAAACAATTTTTGACTTCCATTTTTTCAAACCACTTATAAGTGGAATTTTTTTGAAAAAAGTCATGTTTTTAAGAAGGCGCCATTTTGTCAAAAATTAGAGTTCTTATTATTCCTTCGTTACCTACATGTATTTATCTACCCAGAACCAAATAAATTCTTCTAGACATTATTTTGGGTAGGATCTTCAGTTGATCGCCTACAAAAGCAAGGGAACTCAATATAAAAAAAAAATGTATTGCGTGGTCTTACAGTTCATTAAATTATCTAAATGTACATGTATTTAATGTGTTTATGTAATAGAATGCTTCTAGATATACAAATGGGAGAAATGCACTTCAATTTTGTTAAAAAAAGCCAAAACAGAAAAAAAATTGGTTGCAAAAATTTACTATTTCCTTAAAGAAAATTAAAGGTGCCACACAATTCTTTCCAGAGTTGTATAAACCTGAGAAATTTTAAGGGTGTCAAAGCAAACCGTATATTGATTGCTTTCAATGGCAGTCTGAGGCAACCTTAAGCAGTTAACTTTTAACCACATTAGTAATTATCACTACAATAGCGTTTTAATAAATTTTATTGTCCGTAAATAACAAGAAACCATGTAATTTAATTGCCCGTTCCTGCACTTGGTTTAGGTTGCGGTGTGGAAGAATTAAAGCAAAATAAGGCGCATGGTCACACACTCACAACCACTTATATATGTAATAAAAAACAAGAGTGTTATAAACAAGTAGGGAATGGTTCAGTTCGGGTACAATCGAACATTTTAAACTCTCGCAATTTGTAAGGCTTAAAGGATAGAAAATATTTTCAGGTGGTAAAACTTTACATTAATATAAGTATTTTATATTGCATAACTAAGGTGCGCTTGAAAATAAATTTCCTTGTAGTTCTATTAAGGGTAGTCATACATTGATCGATATTTTCGGCATGAAGTCTACTAGAATAACGAAATCATAATATACTACATATATGGGCTGGGGTAATTCATTGACCGATTCCACCCATTTTCGACACGAAGCTATAGTATATCCAAGATTATAGGCTTGCTTAATTTTGGTAAGTTATCTTACATATTGATCCATATATAAAATCTAAATTAAATTGCATTAAAAATATATAGCATATTGACCGATATTTACGTGAAAAAGTCAGCAAAAACCACTAAGGACCTCATATTCGGCAAATAGGGCCTTGAAAATTAAAGTGCGATTTCGAGCATTTTTAGTAGAGAAGTACCACGCCTTGACGGCACTATTTGCCCGAAGTTTTATTGTTAAATTTTTAGGGGTATGATTTATAAACCGTAAAGGGAAATAATTTTATGTAATTTAAAATTATGATATGTGGAAGTAGGCGTGGTTGTGGTCTTATTTTGTCCATTTTTACACGGTAATATAATGATGCAAATATAATAATATGCACGAAATTTTAGTTCCAGGGATATTAAATTTCTTCTAAAAGTGGTTGTTGTTACACTGATTGTCCAAATTTTACACCGACTCCTATGTAGTCCTATGGAGTCCCTCCGTATTACGAGGACCTACTGTAAAATATAGTTCTTCCGGGGTTTTTATTTATTTACATTAGTTACATTTATAGTAGTTTTCAAAATAACCTTATATAGGAGGGGTGGGCGAGATTATCATTCGATTTCACCCATTTTCATACTGTATGAAGAAATGCTAGAGAGCTTATTCTCAGCACGTTTGTTTGATATATCTGCAGTGGTTTGTGAGCTATGTACATTAAACCTATTTGGAGATGGAGACAATCCCACCTTTTAAAAATTTTCAACCCACACCTGGCCCTCTCTACTGTGATTCTCTGTACCAAACCATAGTTTTGTGTTTTAATTTGGAGCTTAGTTATAGCAACTTTATAGGTTAAACGATACTTTGTGGGATGGCAATTGTCTGATTCTACCCAACTGCAATAGTGACCTTCCTTTAGTGCCAAGTGTATCAAGTTTTATTAATATTTCTTAAATATCACTGAAGGCAGAGTTCCCCTCTTCTCGTTATTCCGATCATTTATATATATCTATATCATGCCGATTAGTTTTAGACGTTAAAAACCGTCAGGTGAACAAAATTATTGTACTCTGTTCCAAAATGTGGCAAGAGTATAAAAGAACTCAAACTAACTTGGTAGAGTCAATCGGGAACAAGAAAGGCATGCCGACCACCCCGGCGTATGAGTAATCACATACTTTCGTTACAAAAGCTATGGATGGAAGAAAATAAAAAGTAGCAACTCAAGGGAGGTGCAAAAGCGTAACAAAGGAAAACATTTTTTTTATAAAGTGAAACAAAAGCTTGAAAGTAAAATCCCGAAGAGAAAGTGTGGGCATACACATACATAAAAGGAAAAATAACGGTGCTCCTCAGTTGACCCAGTTTGACTCTCGCTTCATAACTAATTCACATGTTTCGAAGTTTGTGTGTACACACGTGCGCGAACCCCCCCCCGAGCTGCTAGTGTGTGCGTGTGTTGGCGAATACGTGGAAGTTCCGCATAAGGAAATAGGAAACGAAACACAACAGCGTTTTGGCTGCTCTACACTCCCCATTTATGCGCTTGTGTGAGGTTGAAGTACAACAACTGACGTTGCTTGGCGCTGTGTGCGCTCAGCCGAAAATATGTCACAATATATTGAAGCGCAATTAAAACGTTACTTACAACTGTACGAACCATAACAGTTTTTCCCAAATTTTTATAAATCAGTTATGTGGCGTGTAAAAGTACCTTTGTTATAGAGAAGTACATAGAACTACTCTAAATTGGTTACATGAATTCATAGGAAGGCTTTTCAGATATTTTTATTATTCTTCCATGTTATGTGGGAGCCAAGTGTCACGAAATAATATTTTTGATAAGTCTTAGTTAGATCTAAATTGTCATCAGGTTTCATACTATCTTCCTTGTATTTTCAATTGACAGTCGTGCTAGTGTGTTTCATTATTTGTATTTCATTGCCAGCTCAGCATTATTTGACGAACTCCCAAGTTTTCATTAACTGTGTAGCACTAATGCCTGTTAAGTCCCGTATATTTTTCGAAAGTGCAATTCAAGAACCGCTACTGCCTAAATAGCTACAGAGGGTATCTGGTACTTCAACAGAATCATATTACACTAGCTAATTCACATCATTAATGGGTCATTCACCTTTTTGCATTTTCTATTAACTGCATGATTAATATATAATTTATTTCCCCAAGCTCAATACAGCAATACACATGCTTAGCCATTATGCTTGTAAATGTACAGAATGCAATAATGCAATAAAAAGGATACTTTGTGCAATAACTATTTGAAAGGATAATGCAAATAATTCAACATGTCCATAGCCGAACAAATGTATAGTGTACATATAGAAAATAAAATGAATTTATAATTAGTATTGCACTTTCAGAGACCGGGCCAGTGAAAATGTCAGTTTTAAATTTTAATAAGCCAATACATTCACCTATGGAATTATAACACCATTCGCAGGAAAACTCGCTTTTACATACACACAAACAAACACACATATGAATATGCATACGTGCAGAACTGTAAATCATACAAAGTTCGCAAGTATTTTATATATGACAAAGCAGTAGATGTATATACTCTGTGGAACGTGTGTGGTCGATAAGTGGCATGCACTGAGTTGATTAAATAATTATAAATATCGATTAAATTTCAATTGGCAGACAAACTAACAAACGTAAGCACACGTGCATAATATATTGAAGTGGCTGGAGAGAGAAGTTACAAAAGAGGAGACAAATGAGGAAGGAAGAACTATACGTGTGTGATAAAGCAATTATGGTAGGTAGAGTTTAGCCATCTCACTGTAACACAATAAGTGAATTACTTTCAGACATTTAAAAGACTAGTTACTAGTTTAGATTAGTCTTTTAGTGAATGTAAAACCTTTACTGTTTAAGTATATATAAAAATGACGATCAGTGGGAATTATATTATTATTAGCTTATCTTAAAAGTAACAATTTCGGTTTAAGCTTTGAGAGCTATATTCTTATATGCTACGGTAGGATATGTTGTATACTCTTTATTGAAAAAAAAAACGGTAAGTAATCAGTAAAAATAATGAAAATCTGAGTATTCTTTTAGAGAAACTATCCTGGACGTCTTTGGAAGTAGTTTCAAGTTAGTTTTAAATTAATTTTGTCGCCCTACAACTGAATTACAAATCAATAAGCGAGGTACTGTGGTCAGCAAACATGGTTCCGTGCATGAATTGAGGTAGTGCAACAAGGGCAACTTACGAGTTACTCAGTTCGAATTGCAATTCGGAGAGAGCTAATAGCGTTATTTGCAATTGCAAAATACACATATATAGTATAGCTTTAGCCAAACAAAACCACACATGTGTACCTAGTATATCTAAATGCTGTGTCGCAGTACAAACTCGAATGTAGTCAGTGTGAATGTGAATTTACTTGTGAAATTGGTAAATAACGTTATGACGCAATGCATTTGCATTTAAGTATACGTGTGTGTCCTTAATGTATATGGACTTAGATATATGCATGCCGGCATATTTATTTGCTCACCAATGAAAGTACAGAAATTATTGCGGCACAATCAGCGCGTAATTGAAAACAAAAATACTACACAACTGCAAGCACACACACATGCATAGTTATGTTTAAGCACATCTATGCATAAGTAAGTACGTACTTATACAATGTACTATTTGTGGCGGCTTATTCGAGCGCTTGCTTGTGTGTGTGTGTAAAAATGCATGAGTAGTGGTATATGAAACAGTCGCATGCGCCACATTACCAAACGATGAATATCTACAACGCCAATATGACCACTTCAAAGTTGATTTTCTTTGAAATGCAATGCAGTCGGTTTAGTGGTTGAGAGCTATTGAGTTGTGGCGCCCAGCGGCGTGGCCACACCGCTGGACAGTACTGAGTCTGCTGGCGCATAGAAAATAATTGTACCATGTAAGTACAGCAAACTTTACGAACCACGTTCACATGCCGCTCACCCCGCCACTCACTCGTTGCACTGAGTTGCAATAAAAATCGATCGATTTTCGAATAGTTCTGATGCTTCTGCATAAGTATATATTTATGTGTGTTGCCATTCACCCGCGTCTTTGTGTTGGTATGCGCTCACTGCGCTCACTGCAATCGCTAGTGACGACAAGGACAACTAAAGCGAGTGACTGCTAAAGTGAATGCTTCATACTTTACTTAAGCAGGCATTCATGCAATAAACGTGCACATTCGAAATGCTCACGATTCGTAAATGTTGACCAGCAGTATATAAAAGCGGGAAGGGAAGTGGGAGTGTGTTTGAAAGGCAGTAATGAAGAACACACCGCAAGGGTAAGCGCTACGGGCGCCATAAGTGTATTCCTGTAGGACCAGCAGCTCCTCAACTAAATGCTTAACTAAATTTTTATGTGCATAAAAGCAAAAAGTTTTATTTCACCAGAAAACCTTTACACATATATCTACTAATAATCATTATAAGCATATATACTTTTTCCTTTTGTATTTACCATATTTCTCTTTCATTTATTATAAACATGCATGAGTTATACGTGCATTGGAGTTTTATGAAATTATTACAAGAGTATATAAGGATTTGTTTGAAACAAACTGACCAATGGGGTGAAAGTAGGAAGAGGCTCAAATCGAGAACTTCTTTGTGGTCCACTTACTGTTATTCAAATTGTAGTTAGTGCAAATTGCACTAATTTTCATGAAGTATCATTGAATGGCGAATAACTTATTTTAAGTGTAAATACAGTTCTCTTTTTTGTTCATAAGTTTCTTCATAGTATAAACATTTGTTTTTACACTTAATTTATAAATTTAGTGGTCTTTTTTATCTTTATTTTTATCTTTCTCTTCATCTATATCTTTATCTTTACCATCTCCTTGCGCTTAATCTAATATTCACACGAATGATTTATTCTCATGCTTGCATAAACTGGTGCCTATGGTATATGTATGTACAAGTAGGTCAATGCTTATATAACACGCCTCCACAAAGCATATTACTTTCAGGTTTATTTACATAAATAACCTCTTGACATTACTACTTTTTTGCACTTTTTATATGCCATAAGTTATTGAGGTTATTTGTGTGGTATTTGTGTGTAGTGTTGTAATACTATTGAAATGCCTCGCATGCGGATAATAACATGAATAATATACACACTCGCACAAAAATTAGAAGGTTATGTAATATTTCGTGCATATTATTATTATTTCATGTATATTAAAATGCAAAAATGAAACAGTTCTTATTTTTGAAATATTATGATTTTCAGATATACGTTTGTTTTCTGGGTATAGACTAAAATCCTGACTAGAACTGACTGAGTCCTAGAACACTCTTACATCTTTGCTTCTACTACCACAAAGGAGTAAATAAGAAATTAAATGCAATCTAGAGGAGTTCATCTTAAATATATTATATTCGGGTCTCTTCAAAATGTCTTAGAAAATCAGACATTTGTCTTTAAAACACATATTTGTACACATATATATTACACTCTAAGTGGCGACATCGCATGAATAATTACGGAATATTTACGAGGACCATATGTTATTAACAAATTATGAACCCGAATGGTTAAACAAAAGGCAAGACAAAGGCAAACAAACAGTTGAATAAACAAGTGAATGAGCGAAGAAAAAAAAAATTGACATTAAACAGCGACCCCAAGTGAAATGCCAGTATCTAGAGGCTCACTGTCCTCTTGTATTGTTGGCTTGCATATTTACTGCCAACCCAGAACCTCCTGGCGATCCAAAAAACAAAAAAATTTTGGATAGGCGTGCTAAGTGATATACATAATAAGTAAGGAAAAGAGCGGGGAAGAGAATGAGAAGAGAGGGCGTGCTTTGAGTTTCTGTGAAGATTTCTGAAATTTATTGATTAGTGATGCCATGAATCTGTAAATGTTTTGCGTACAAAATGGAATAAACGCGCCAGCATGAGTAGAATGGTCCCTCGAAACAAAAATGCATACGATATATATCAACAGGCTATATTCTCAGTGGTGCTCCCCTAATTTTGAGTTTATGCTTGCAGTTCAATATATTGCGCTTAAGGTACAAGAGCCTATTCTAAGAGTCTCCTAAAAGTCTAGTAATAATTCCTTCTCTTAAACTTAAATTTGGTTTCGGTAATATGGTTATGAGTTCGAAAACTTTGAAAACACGAAAATAATATTTCTTCCTCTTTTTTCCCCGTACACCGCTATTAAACCAATTTAATTGTCTAGGTGTGAATGTCTTTAATTCCAGCGTCCAGCTGTGTAGGCGGACTTTCTAATTATGTACTTTTGTGCCGGCGTTTGCTGAAAACTATTTACCCACACATGTAGGTGTCGCTAAAATTCACACATTCTAGAAATAAATTCTTCGACGCTCGTATCTCTTCCTGCTATTCACATTAAGGCTGAAGGTCAAAAGTGGACAGCAGCCCAGGTATTGTGGACGTTTAATTAATTGGATGCACATTGCACTGGCTCGCTGTGGCGGCAATACTAAATTAAGCCACTGCTGCTATTGGTTGGCGGGAATGTGGCAATGTAAATTTCTAATAAAATTATGAGTAGGTGAATAAAATGAGTATGGGCGATATATTATTTGCTGCTGGCAAAATTTAATAGTGAAACAATATTTTTCATAGGTAAATAGAACTTAATATCGGCACTAAAAAGGACTTGAAAGCGCCTAAAAAGATATGTCTTTTTTTATAACGTTCTAAATTATAATATTTTCCTCTTCCCGTAGAACTTGTCGAAGAATGATTTTAATGAGAAATTTCTAACATTTTAAAAAGAGAATAAATGCCCTAAGGAGATAATAAATACTGAAAAAATACAAAACGTTTAAGAATCACAGCAGCTTAGCCATATCATCCACAGAATATACATATATTAATTGCGTAAACAAATTGAATGATGGAATGATTCAGGACCCTAAAATGATTTCCGGATCGAAAACCTCGAATTCATTTTTATTGTTTATGAAAACGATATCTTCATGTATATCAAAGCTCCCAGGAAAACTGTGTAGCAACTTATAAGGTGGATTCCAAATAATTTCCAAATAAATTGAAGTAGATTGTGGTGTAGATTGTGGTGTAGATTGTGGTGTAGATTAAGGTAGAGAGTGAATACGAATTTTTTGTTTTTTGTGTTTGCAACCAATTTATAATTATTAATTTTTCTTTGCAATATATTCTATAGTAGTAATACTTATTTATGGAACATTACTGATGAATTATCGAAAATTTTGGCTAACTTTTTAATATTTTTAACAACTGACATAAAAGTAAAATATTGCTTTAATCAAATAGAGATACTTTCCTTCTTTAAATTTCTCTGAGTAGCTATGTTATTGCGAGCATTTGCGAATTGTTTGACAAGAAAATGAAGTTTGCTATAATATAATAATATATATAATAAGGTTTTGCTGGCAATGTGAAGGCTGGCTTATTTCCACCTTAATCTTTGATAATATAAAAGTTTTCCAATCATCGCTATTTATGCAGTTAAAAGAAACTATCAAAATAAGATAACATTTTACTTTTTGTTTTTATGCTTTATTTTTTACATTCTATATTGAATGTTAAATAAAGGAGTTATTCCTATTCCTAGGCTCTATAAGTCTTCGTAACGCATCCTATATTATAACCTATATTATATAGCCTAATGGCTTTTATCACCACTTATCTTCTACATTTCCACTACTGCTTTATTTTAATGCTAGACTTCTAGTTTAAAGTTCTGTGTAGCTATTTTAACCTTAGTCTATTTTTTAAATCCTCCTCTTTGCACCCCTTTTAGTGTAAGTACAGCATTGCTTGCATTCTTATTTACTTAACCACATGCTTTTGTATGGATTTAAATCGCTTTCCCTCACCAATCCACTCAATTGTTTGTATGTGTGTTTGTATGCGCCTGAGTGCATGTACTCAGTTACTTACCCGATCGTCCGACAGATATTGTCTGCACAGCAACAGTGGCCGATAGAGATTTGTCCGTTGGCAAGGCTGCCGGCGGCACTGGCAGCGGCCCAACTGTAGAGGTGGTCGTTAGGTCGCAACATTCACGCTCGGGAAATTCGCTGCAACGCACCAAATGCAGCACACCGAAAAGTGCGACCCAAGTGCTGAGGCAGCAGCAGGTGAGCATTTTCAAGTTTTTTATTTTGAAACGTGTCATCTCACCGCCACTGGGGACTTATGTCGGCTGTAGCGCTGTGGCACAGTTGTCGAAAATGCAACTGTTGTTGTTGTTGTTGTTGTTGTTTAGCGCAACGTAGCTGCTGTTGTTGTTGTTAAGTTCACTGCTGCAAATCGCCGTAATTGTTTTTGTTGTTGTTGTCGCTTAGTAAATTTGTACTCGCGGCACTATTTGCACTGATCAAAGCATCTCTCTGCATGCGATTGATTTAGGTTGTTTTTATTACTGTTTTATTGTTGCTTTGCAAGCGAAACTCTTTCGCTAATTGATGTGTTTTGGTTTTCGCTTTTTTAATAAGTGTCGCTTTTATTTTCTAAGCACTTTGAGCTTAAAATGTGAATGTGTAGTTTTATAGCTGAAAGTAAGTTTTAATGAATTATATTTCCTTTTTAATTTTACTGTCGTCTGTTCAACCATTCAAAGGCCTTGCGATGTGGAGAGAATAATTTTATTAATTACGCCGTTGAGCATTGAAACAAGTTCGGATCATTTTTTCCTAATTGGAAATGAAATTGTAGCTTTTGCCATATAAGCTTAAATAATGGTAAACTGAATGTGAACAACATTCAAAAAGGTTGAGAATGCAAGGGGAAAAGAGCACAAGATATCAAATTGAGTGACAGAAATTCTTACTTTGAGTTATAACAAATTTATAAAATAAAAAGATTAGTTATAGTTCAGCTTGCATACTAACCAAGGAAAAGAAAAATAAGCAAAGGAATTAAATACTAGCGCTATACAATTTACAGCAACCAATTCATTCGGCAAAGTCAGACTTACTTAATTCTAATGCCGTAAATATACATGTGTACTTATGTATGTAGTTATACACTACAAATATCTAAAAAGTTATTTATTTGCAATATATTTATTTAACAAATAATGTGACTGCATCTAGACGACAAGCGGACAGCCGAATATGCAAAGCAGCAACTGCTATCGTAGCTAGTAGAGAGTGTCTGTTTGGGCAGCGCCATGGGTTGGCGTATGAGCAACTTTTATTGCTTGTATAAACTCGCAAACAACAGCAATACGCACACTTTGTTGTTAGTACTAAAAACTTTTCTTTTGTTTTTATTGTCTTTCTTGTTGATACGGCTCTGCTGTTCGCCTTCCTTCCACAACTTCTCGCCTATTATTGCTCCTCCTGTTGTCACTTGAATGTTTATTGCGCTCATTTGTTTGATTGTGGTTCTTGTAGCACAAATAACGGTATTTGTTTGTTTGTATTGGTGTTCAGATTTGGTTTCCTCCATTTGTTTTATCCACAGCTCTTAGTTTGATGTTGGCTTTTGTAGTTTGCCACAAATGATAATGTCGCCGATTTGACTTTTGTGTTAAAGTATGAAGCCCGTTAGTAATTCCAGTGTTGGTAGTTGCTTGTTTTTGAAAATTATTTATACTTGGCTTTTCAAAATTCGTTGTATTTTTCATCATCCAAAAGAAACTTTTAGGATATTATGGCTTCGCACACTTGTTCTTTAAAATTTGGTAATCATTATAAAATTGGAATCACAAAAAAAATTAGGTTTATGCACATCTTAGGAATCTATTTAATTTTAATACGTGCATTTGTTTCTGTGTATATATAGTTTAATAGATAATATATAGCAAGTTTTTGACAACAAGGTTTGTCCATAAATTACGGAACGATCTCATTTTTGTGTTAATTTCTGAGTCATAAATAGTTTTTAGAACTGAAAAATTGAAAATGTGTACTTTATTTGACCTATTCGGTTTTAGAGGGTTGCCACCTGATTTCTATTATCCTTTTTTGAGAATGAACAGTTTATTGAAAATGCCCATTCTCTTGCTGTTAGATAACATTAGATATTTAGTAAATAGTGCATTTTTTGGCATGGTTCCCCCTCTTGTTAAATTATAAAACCTTTTAATTTTAAATACAATGTCGGAATAGGTATACTCAAGACATTTTTTAAATATAGCTTTATTACAAACATATTATTTCAGGAGTTGCTACCAAATTCAAATTAGAAGTAGAAGAAGTTGAAAAAATGCTATACAATGGTAGGAAAAAGAGGTTCGTCATCGTTGCCACATTTCTTAAATTTTAAAATAGCAGATAAATGAAATGATTATTTAGAAATCATCATCGAAACTATATAAAGAAATCAATTTGAATGGTTTGATCGCTGGTTGGCATATAACAGGCAGTTCCAAGGTATGCATATGCGTATGCGCACTACCAACACGTAAAGCATTTTCTTTGTTGAGGAAATTGCGCAAATGCATTTTTAAATCTGGAAACGCGTTGATAGCATGAAACTTACATTTTAGTACTTTAATAGTATCGGATTGAAAGAGATTTTTGCTAAATACGCTTTTAGTAATAATTGGGTTTTTAGGAAAGTTACTGTAACAAAACATACATACTTCAAAATCAATTACTTTAACATCTACCAATTTCATATTATCACTAGCCTAACAATTTCTCTAACCCTTTGCCATTCAATCAACTGCCGAACACTTTTAGCCTTTTGACTGATTGCGATGAATTAGACAGAATAACATTTGCTCAGATTGCAAATATTTACCCCATACATACAAATAATTTGCGCTAACTTGCAGCGTAAAAAATGATGCGAACCAACAAAGGAAATGCAAATATTTGCTGCGCTCACACAAACGCGCGCAGGCGCTCCTACAAACGCAAATGTTTAGTTTGCATTTGTAGATATGCCAGCATGTATGTGTTAGTGTGCAGTTCTGCCACACATCAGTGGCAGTAGACGTTGCCACAAAGGCGCGGAAACAGCACGAGACACTTGAACTGACGGAGGCAGTTAGCGAGTGAGCAGCTGGAAGGTGTTTAGGAGAGTGTCAAAGTGAAAAAATTACCAAGTGACTATGCGCTGATATAGGTAACTATGTGCAAATAGGCGAACAGCAAACATTGAAGTAAGTCATCGGATGAAGTCAATCAATTCAACGAGTTAAAAGGATATAAAGGCAAAGTTGGTAAGTAAAGAATAAGATTTGGGTGTATAGATGTGTTGCTGATAACCTTCTAGAAAAGTTGCTTTAATGAAAACCATATATAATAGACTTGTCTGAAAGGGGTTTCGTGCCATCCATATATAAAATGATAATTAACGTTTACATTCATATGTATATATAAATATGTTTTCAATGTTAAATATTAATTCGCTGTTAACAGAAATTTTCTTCTATTACTTTACATGGAAGATTTTCTGGAAATATGTGGATATCAATCTTCTGTCTATTGAATTTTCTTCAAGAGTTTGAAGAAATCTCCTTGCAGTCTCCCCTTTATGTGTTAAAATGGCGGTTATTTACAGTTTAGAGAGTTGGCTCCTCAATATCGTTCCTATTTACGCCTGTCTAAATTCTAATAACTGGCATCATTTGGCCCAAATGGGCAATATTGAACTAATTTTATCAATTTATTAAAGTTAACTTTTCAAACAAGTGGCAACTTTGTTCGAAAATATTTCCATTTGAAAGAGTTTGAGTTAGTACTCCTCTTGTGATAATTGGCAATACCTTATATATTTTAGTGGATTACAATTTGTAGTAGGTGGCAACTTCAAAAACTGTTCTGTTTTCAACCATAACCTTTCAAAACTGTGAACTAACCTTTTTTTATGTTTATTAATCTTATTTCATTCATTATTTCAGTGGACATCACTGTTGGTACCTGTGAGTCCTATGCTAAATTTATTCCCACACTTTTACTTGCTAACAGCTGCTGAGTTCAAGTGCGTATCGGTGTTTCATGGTGCCGGCGCCGCTTTTGTTGCGCAATAGTAAAGGTGGCGGAAGTATTTGTTTGTGCAGCGTTAAAAGCATTAAAAGCGTCAAAGCAAAGGTGTAACAGTGCAGAGAAAATGCAATAGGCGACACAGGCGATATGCATAAGATGTGTGGCAAGTGGCAAGTGGCAAGCGAAGTTCAGCGTTTTCATTGGAAAAAACAGCCACACCCACTTTCGCTTCACTTTGTCGCGGTCTTTGTGGCACAAAGAGGTTGCTACGCTACGCGCTAGCGAGTAGTTAGTCAAGCGTGTGAATGCAAATATGCACACGCTGCAGGAAAGTAGTGGCGAAACTCCACTCTAACTGTCGTGCAGGAATGCAAGTGTAATGTCGTTTGCTCGACTGCCTCAATCTGCCGTCTGCCGTCTGCCTCACTGCCGTACAATCTGGCGGTGCTTCTGTGCAACTGATTGTCGCCGACACGCCGCCGCCAAGCACGTTATTTGTATGAGCTTAACGAGGCAGTGAGCAACGCAATTATTTTCGCTTTTTCCTTTGAGTTTCTGTCTTTTTGTGTTTCTTGTTGGTTTCTTGTTTTTGTATTATTTGCATTTCGTTGCGCTGTTATTTCGTCTTTACTTTACGCTCGTTTGTGCGTTATTCTGCACATTTGCGGCGTTGCTCGTGCGTTCGACGGCATGTGGCACGTTGCAAATGAAATGAAGTGTCGCCATGACGCCAGTCCGTTATGCACGTGCAACAACGCGCGCTTACAAGCTTTTACAACCAAATGTATGTTACCAAACAAGCATATATGTTTTTACATATGCCGCTTATGTTTCAATGAGAGTATTATACATACACATGGCGCTGCCTTGTTTTTTGGCGCGTACCAAGTGGAAGCGTGCAAATTTACTTGCACGAAATTCCGAACTGCTTGTGTGTGTGTGCTTACACCTTCATTCGTAAAGGCTTATTTTCTTAACGTAAAAGTGACATGTGACAAAATTTATTTTCGCGCTCTTTTCAATTCCTTTTTTCATGTTTGTTTTTTGTCTTGTAATTGCGTGAAATGTGCGAAAATTATTATCAGTCCTTTTGCGCTGTACTAGAGGACATATATACGAACACCATATTTTAGTTTTGTAATAATGGAATTTCGATTCAATGAAACCTCTAATGCGTTCGCTATTGAGATGTGCCAAGAGGCTTACTGTCAATGATAGGATTGCTATTTCTTCGCACAAATGTGGCAACAATGTTGGCGGAGAACATACAATACTGTTTGTTATACCTTTCATATGAAAACGGGGATTTGAGATGAAATGTTGAAACTTGAAAATAATTTATGTTTAAACAATGTTAGTTATTTCATGTTTTTATTTATATCATTTTTTGTCTTCTTAAAAAGTTATAAAAAATTTAAATATTGTTTTTCAAATCATAAAATTCTCACTTGGTTATAAAAAATTATTTTTAAATACATATTCATATTCTAAGTAAAAAAATTTAAAGATTTTATTTTGAAATACATAGCCAAATAAATATTTTCTGAAGCACAACTCGAGGCTTTTGGGCTAAAACTTATAACTTACAATTTTATCAACAGATATATGATTGAGGTAAATTCTTTGTATAAAAATTTTTAAAATTAAGTTTGCTTATATTTGTAGAATGGGTTTCGTAGAGAATATGTATACAAACTTGGTTTTTTAGCAAAATAAATTCCTGTTAAAAAATTCCAAAATAAAACAAGTATTTCAACACTTCAAAAAAGTTTTTGAAGTGTTACCTTCTATTTGTATTTATAATAAATTATTTTTAACAAATTTTTTTTTGGAAAAAATATTAAAATTTTAAGTGTATAATTTATAACGAAATAAATTTGTTTAAAAGCTGTGAGCTTTTGAGGTTAAAATTATAAAAAGAACTTCTTGAGGAAAATTTCTTTTATAGAAAATTTTAATAAAAAAACTTAAGTTTTTAAGTTCTAAGTTTTAATAAAAGTTAAAAGCTTAAAAGTTAACTTTTTTCTATCATTATATATTTTTATGTAGTCTAAACTTACGACATATATTCGGAGAAACATGAAGAATTGAGCTATAAATGTGAATAATAGCTCAGCGTAAAATTACAACGAATAATAGAATTGTCGAAAAAGAAAATTTTCTGGTACCTATAAATCGAAAATAAACGCCTACTCCCTTACATCTTTATACTTTCACAGCAGGCTTATGCTTTATTTGTTTGTAACACAATTCTTTAAGGTAGGCGTTTGCTTTCTTCCACGAATAAATACCTACACTTATATGTGTTAAAGTATAAACAAGTATATATATGAATGCAAGCGCAGTACATATATAATGTATAGCAGGCATGCCATTTCCGACTTGGGCGCTGCCATTCCCGTCCATTCGTCCATTCGCTTTTGTGCATTTTCTGCTTATGAATGTCCACCACAAAACCACACAATGTCTTTGCAGGAACGTACGAGAAAGACATACATGAAAAATATGTTCACACAATAGCAATTCATAGAAATATGCATGGAGAGCATATGCGCAAAGTGCAAATATATTGGCGGCATGCAGCCATGGTAAGGCATGCAGGCAAGGTTTGCCAACAAGCGTGCTCTTCATGATGACCTGTCACTCTCGATTGGTTACTTTAAATTATTTCCTTGTTTTACTAGTTTGCACTTTCCATTAGCCCACCTGTGCTAGTTTGTCGATTTTTCTTAGACACACACACACACATATATATACATATATATATAGATATATTCGTGCAGTTAAGATGTCAGGTTCAAATATACCTATTGATTTTTGATCCAATCAATGGCGAAAGCTATTTTTTTTTATCAGAGATACAACATTAGTTGCTACAAACACCATTAGCGTTAATACAAGTATAGAAGAAAATATGTTGCACAAGTGTATGTGTGTGAATTACGAGTAATGGGTATGAGCAGTTTACATATTAGCAAAACAACAAAAAATAATAGTAATGGTATATACAAAAATATAAAACAACAACAGAACTTAATATACATAATCGCTATCCAAAATGACAGTGTGACATGTGTCTTACCACATTTTGAAGCATATGCTGAAAATTGCACTGTCATATGCTTACAAATATGTAGTATAACAGCTCTAAGGATGTAGGATAGTGAAAAAAACAGTTAGTGGCTATAAAAGACAAATATATGACTAACATTTAGTCTTGTTTTTAATTGTTGAGACTTTTATACACAGAATAAATATGGAGAGAATATTTATATATATATATATTTAATAATTATATATATATATATATTATTATTGTAAGAAGATTTGGAAGATTATCGTCATCGCATTACCCCAAATAAAACACCATCCACTATATAGTATGATGCACAACCCTCAGTGCACTCAAAGACCCGCATATAACTACATATATTTGAAGGAAATCTGAATATTTTAATTTTCAGAAATTATTTATTCAAAAAAGAAAAAATAAAAATTATTATTCTATGACAGGGTACCACTGAAATTTTATTATTGTGGTTTGTAATTAGACTTAACTCAAAAGACACGTGCATAAATATTATCCGATTCTGATTTCGAGCAAATTTTCCTGCTCTTAGACATACAGGGAATGTTTTCTGGAAAGAAATTTAGCAACAATGAAGAAGTAATCGCCCAGACCGGAGCCTAGTTTGAAGGAAGTCACAAGAAGTGTTTCGAAAATGTTATCGAAAAGTAAGAATATTGCCATAATCCATCGATCGTCCTCAATGGGTACTGCGTTCAATAAACTTTTCGAAAGAATTGAATGAAAATCGAAGCAAAATGACTTCATGCGATTTCTCTTGAAAGACTTTGAGACCCTGATTACAGAGAACTTGCTTCGACGATTTTACAGGATGAGTGCTTTGTCTGACAACAGACTTAATTTGATAGCGTTCTTGGTCCACGTTTTAACTTCTTATATTATATTCTAAGGTAATAAGATTTCTTTTGTAATGAAAACTAATATAATTTTTAAAAGTCTAGTTTATTTATAACCAAATGTTCTTCTAAATGGAATAAAAGCCTGGCTGAAAAATATTTTCTTATTATCTAGAAAAGCTTGTTTTCTTCGACGCAAATAATTTGTAAATAAACACGTGAAATAATAAAAACAAACTTGACCTGACCTAGTTAGACTTTGACTTTGATTTCGCCTTCAACTTTTCCATTGAAATTTGTAATGTACTTGCTAAACTTAACGAAACCGAAATAGTAATAATAATAAATTAAATAACATTTGCCAACCTACCGAACAAAAGTTCCCAACTTAGAATAAACTTCAGAAGCAAGCGAGGATGAATGAATATTATCTGAATATCATTAAAGGACCGCAAGTAGTTCAGGCAATAGTCCAACCTTTATTGTTTACATTTAAAGCTCAAAAAGCGTTCGAGAACGATTAAACTAATCTGCTGCCTAAATCTCAATTTTAACTTACTTGTGTACTTTTTTGTCGAAACTGCAGTAAATACATGGCTTGCGGCAAAGCCGGGGAACTTTTTGATTTCTCACACAATTAACACAAAAACTTTGTAAATCCAATTTGAGTTACTGTACGAGCGGCGCTAGCAGCGAAAAGCTGGCACACTCTGCACTTCGGCAAAAATAACAGAAAAGCTGAAGAATTTTGACAACAAAGAGATACACGCACGAATTGAGATTCGAAGAAGAAATTGCCTCTCTGTGTGCGGCCAAGTTGAGTGGAATTGTTTATTTTTCTTATAGATGCAAAAGCCAACACGTAAGTAAATATTAGGAAGCAGGTGTGGGAGCAAATGAAGTTCAGTTGGCTATGCTGCCGTAAATAAAACTAGGTTACCGAAATTCATTATTTTGCACAACGTAACGAAATGAGCGCAGGAAGCGAATGAGTCTTACCACAGTTATGTTGAGCTCCAAATGTGTATAAAAACAAAAAGTGTAATAAGCTTGCAAAATTAATTATTTATTAATTATTTATTATTTCTACGAAAATTAGAATTAATTTATTAAGACCATCTTATGATTTCTCTCTTGATTCTCATTCCTTTCTTAATTTGAGAACTTTGAGACTTTTTTACTCAACCGTTTTAAATAAAGAATATTTAAACTGTCGTGCCGGCATTCGTAGTTTCTCATTAAATCTTAACTACCTCGGTTTTCTTTTACTTTTATTCTAAGATTTAATTTTCAACGATTTGCCCTTAACTTAAGATGATTCGGCTAAAGACCGAAATAATGGCGAGTTTGTGAAAATAAATTTTACGAAGTCTAGTACCAAGTTAAAAGCTCTCTTGAGCATTTTTCCTTTCAAGCTCGATCTACATGAGATCTGTGTTGGAAAACTTGCGTGATCCTTAACCTCAACTAATTATAGAAATAAAGAGATATTATAGAGATAAAGTTTCCGTTTTCTATCTGATCCTTAGTATTTTAACCTTGCTTAAAATTAAAACAAAAGATACTTAGAGTGGGTGCCTGTTTTCAGCAGTAAGGTTGAAGCTATCATATATCACTCAGAATACATCGCTAAGTATTTCGGAGTGAGCCATGGTAGAAAAAGAAATTCCTGCTACATAAATAACGAGTACATCAAGAATTTTTCACAATCTCGATATTTATTCGCGAAGGCGTATTGACTCCATATTCTTAATATGATAATGACTTGTATTTCTCTAACGTAGTGCAAAATACATTATAAGAATTCTTTAATTTAGAATGTTTCTATTACGTATTTATGATAGGAAAATGATCAATTCAGGAGTTATCAAAATTAACACTGTCTACGAACTTTTATGACGAGAATCTCGAACTTTCGTATAAAATTAAACTGATTTAAGTATATAAACTAACTCTGAGTTAGTAAGCATTTCCTATATGAAAAATGTTGGGTTTGGGTCCTTATGCTAATTAGTCTAAATTAGCTGATGTAGATTCAGTCGGTCATAAGTCCCCCTTAACATATTTCAATTAAATACATACATAACGGAAAGTGGTACCTTTTATTGCTCCTACTAGAAGTCGATTTTAAGACAACGACCAATAAACTATCATATAATTCAATTAATAGACATACGAATTATTGTTTCCTCTAATTAAATTCCGCAGCCTTTACTCTGCTCTCTATAAAATCTGAATCTGTCATTTAGAGCAGCCTACTCACTTACAGCCCTACGTGCACACCACTTATAGCCAATAAAATGAACTTGTCCTCAACTTTTAATAAACCTAATTCCTGCTCATACAAATGTCATCAATTCAATTTGGCATAACTTTTTACGAGCAATGACCATATAAAAGCCCAAAAGGGAAACTAATAAAACATGAAATGACCATTTGACTGCATGATATTGTCGTTCAATCGGCAGCATTATTGAAAAGTGTCGCAACAGCCGCAGTAACGTGACCACTTCTCGTATTGGCGCAGAGATGAAGCGAGTCTGCAGCAGACTGTCTGGCGGCCCAACAGTAAATCATTCGCCTCTTCAAGCATTTGATTACTTTTACGCTTTCCGACAACATTTCGAGTGCGTAAGTAAACATTCGCCGGAATTAAGTACTTAAGTGCGAGACGGAATGGTTGTAATAACGGAAGGCATGAAGGAAGGAAGAGCGGAAGGAAGGATGGATGCTTGAAAGCGCAGCTAAAAATCGTTTGTCGTGGACAGCGCGAACAAATTGAATTTATCATTTGCTCTGAGTGGTACTTCGCAGCATCAGAGCGTCGCAGACATCCCAACAATTGGTCCCATAAATATATATGCGCTCGGCGTATGTAGCCGAACTTTATCCATATGAATGTGCCTCAGTGTATAATTTAGTTAAGTTAAGAGAGTACTTTCGTGGACATAACCTTAAGTTTCTGTGGAGAAATGTTTCCTCAAATGAAGTTCTTTATTTGAGAATTTATACGAATGGCCTCTATCTCATGGTATCAGCGCATAGCAGAAAGAAAACCGGGACACCGACTGGACCTCTTCTCTGCCTTGTATTGAAGATCATATCCGTGTATTATATATATAATATTGTACGAATACTGAGAACAACTTCCTTCGAGGCAATCATATGAACTGTTCGTGAATACAAACAAAAGAGAAAGTATTATTTGTGAATCAATAATTTCTATTCATTATATAAAACAAATAATTGCAAAATCTTAGAGGTCATCAGTGTGATATTCAGATCAACTATTACAATACTATTTCATACATAATTTGCCTATGAAACAGGCGGATTTAACAAATACTTCATTGCTACCTCCTCTCTCTCCCAGAGCATCGCTATTGTGACGTCACACAAAACTAACTCTCAGAAAATGTTATCAATTTGGTTGCTGTAACATGTAAGCTATTTAGCTCAACTTACACACGTCTTAAGTTATAAGTTATATTCGGTTCTGCTTTGCATTCGAAAGAAGTCAGTAAAAGGGGCAAGTAAAATAACGGAGTGCGGTCAACTTTTTGGTTTATACCGTTAATGTCACGTCCTTTGAACATTCATGTCATAGAGAACCATCATACGTTTGTCTAATATATGTACACATCAAAAGGCAGACGTTAAATTCTATAAACAACAATTCCGTATACACCATGAGTTGTATGGATGTGTGTACATACTCAGGGTTGGTCACTCGCTTTTGAATTGAACTGACATTTATTAATGATGCTAGTGCATGCAGAAGTTGAAAACTAAATCTGGACATAAAGGTTATATAGCCCAGACGTTTATTACATAATAGTCATCAATAATGTTGCTGAAATCAAAATTTGATTTGCAAAATTAAGTTTTTAAAATCAGAAATATGCTTGCACAGAGTATAAGAGTCTTTCAGTTCCTCCTTAACCAAGTAATCAATATTGAGTAATTTAATTTAATCAATTCACTGAAATTTGTTTTGTGTAATTCGATTAAAATATATGGAAATATTTACATTTTTTCTAGGTACTTCAAGATATGCTCTGTTTACAAGTATTTTGTAAGTATCACCTTCGTTTGCCTTTCTTAAAGCCTACCTTAATTACATATCGGTTGTTTACATTTAATATTCATTTATGGCGGCAGACTAAAACTTGGTCATGCAGAATTGTTGCAATAATTAATGATGTGAACCAATTCGGAGTCGAAACAGCTGCTCTATATCTGACAGTCTTTGAACTGAAAAGGAAATACGTGGTGTTTTATTAGTGGATGTTCGGCCGAGCCTCCACTTCGACGTATGACAAAACTTTGGGTGCTTTGACTCTCAATTAAGTAGTCCAAGATTTCAGATAAACTGCAGCCCTTTGTAAATCATATATTGCTGGCTGTGACATAAATGTCCATTTCGATATCATAATTTCGGAAATTAAGAAACCCTAGATGTAGATGAAAGCTCATGAACTCATAAAAAAATTTCCTAGGCGACTAATTCAAATACCGCTCAAGATGTTATGTCTTTGGTCTTATGAAAACGGATTATCTTGCTGATAACTTTGATAGGAAGGACTAGGGCAAGGTTTTAGCTTTACCGGATGAGTACCAACCGAACAGAGTTGCGTAGATTTTTACAATTCAGAAGTCTTTAAATGCTTTTATTTAAAGAAGTGAACGAAAAACGAGTAACCTTTTTGGGAAACTTCCCCTTAGAGAAAAGGCAAATGAACTATAGTAAATGTGAATGTATTATATGCTCTCTATTTATATAAATTTAGCAAAGTTAGAAATTAAATTAATAACTTTCCAAACCCGAATTATTATTAACCATCTTTGTTTGTCATGAGTCACGGTTTTTTGTATTCTTCTCAAAGCAGCGTATACAATTTAATGCAAAGAGTGTATGCTAAAAGATATCGAATTAATTTTTAATTAAATTCCACTTAAAAAGCAACCAAAGCAGCAATATTCCACCTAAAAGCTACCGAAATCACGCACACTCAAGCATTCGCACTGTTGCCTTTGATATGTTTGTTGGCACGTGAAATATGCCGCTTTTTGTGAAGGAATTATTGTTGTTGCTGTTGTTACTGTTGTCTGGCAAGTGTGTTGTCATTAATTTGCGGCTCAACACCAAAAAAAAAAGGAAGTTACATGTATTGAAAGCATTTAATTAAACGCAGCTTCCTGACACCGCACGGAGCAAAGACAAAGGAGTGCGCCGCCGCACAAGCGGACTTGGGTGCGGGGAGGCACTGTCTGAGGTTGAGATTGAGGTTGATATTTGCTCGTTCTTATGTTATTGAAATTAAGCAATGTGAATAAGAATAAAGGCGTGAGCTCCTAGGTTTGCACGATCGGGTTAATGAGTGCCTGTGTAGTTGTTGCTGATTGTTGGGTTGCTGTGACGAAGAATCAATACTTTTGAAGTGAAAATACATATGATCAATTTCTGTTTGATGCCATTTGAATTTCAGTTCTTATAAGTACATACAGTACATTTACAGTACCTTCGCTCCCGTGGTGTAACTCACCTACATAGTTATTTTCGAATGCTGATTGATGGTTTCTCTAGGGAGTTAATTTGTAATTTTGAATTTTTAAGTGTATTTTACTACAAATTTTAAGCGCGATATTTTGCTATTGCAATTTTTATTGAAGTCATAACCGTATTCTTATACGGTTTTATACGGTACTAAGAAGATTCCTATAGACCTTCTGTATTAAAATTCCGACCCCTGCAAGCATAACTCCACCTCGTAATCTAGTAATTTTCTTTCACCTGAGTCTCCAGAAGCCCTAAAAAAGATCACTAAAAATTATTACATAGAATTAGTAACTAGCTACGCTGTTTAGAGCTGATGTTTTCTATGTCGCAGCCAAAGAATTATAAGAGTATTAAGGTCTTTCAAGCACCTATGCTATAAAGCAGGAGATATCGGTATAAACAAATTTCTCACAAGGTCTAATCCGTCGATTAGGAGAGGCTTACAAATTGATAGATGTGCATAATAAACTCAACTCAAAGTTCTAAAGCCTTGTTGACAGCCTGAACACAGATTATTTGAGTGAGTCGACGGATTTTTCAAATGGAGGATTCTCAATATTTCTCTGTACGAAAGGTGGCGGCTTTCAAAAATCAAACAAGCAATGCTTAGTTTTAGGATTTTTCATGTCTAGTAAATTTCTAATCGACTAAACTCTGAGTAGGAAATTGTTAGGAATTGCTCTTTTCTGCAGAAGAAACCCATATCAAGTTATCTGACTTTCGCTTTATAGTGCGCACACCTATAAGAATAAAAAATATAATATATTGAAGTAGCTCTCGAGTCTTTTGGAGATGAAAACCTTGAAAGGTATTGGAACTTTTAAGACTCTGTAATGCTGAGAACTTTTTCATTTGGGAAAAATATACCGAATCTGAATATTAGCTTTTGCGAAAACTTTTAAGCACGGATTGAAGGCCGCTCGCAAGACATATACATTTAAATCATCATTTGGCAAGATTATTTGTAAAAATTGAGTAATATCTAAGCATTTCAACAAAAAAGATACCGATGCCAATTAAAATTTAAAGAAAATTCCCAAAATTATTGCTTATATAATATTAATGATTGAAAATGTATGTACACTAGAGGTGGTCAAGCCCGACAAAGAAAAAGAGTTGAAACTAAATTTTCTTCCTGATATCAGATATTTGTCACAATTGCCCAACAAAGTTTATTTTGTTTTTAAAATTGAAATATGCAAAAGAGATCAGTTTTCAAAATTAGAATTTAGATTTTTAGTAAGTTAAAAAATAAAATTGCTGTTATTCGTTTGAAAGCCCGCTTACATATGTCATTATTTTAGAGGATTTTCCGCTAACACAATACGACTAATTTACTCAAATACGAGGAAGAGGATGAACTAAAGAGAGCAACTAGAAAGAGAGGGTGTAAGCACGCATAGCTCATTTAATATGCATATAGGTTAGGTACCTCATGTGTGCCCGTGTACATTAAACCATGACATCAATATGCGCCTAACCCTGTGGCACAATTGCGAACCAGCTTATAAGCTCAAACATGCACACGTGAGCTGAGCCAGTGTTGAAATTAGAAATTTTGCATTGACACATATGCGAATGCACGTTTCAGCGGCGATGACGACGGTGATAATGACAACTGTTTGGAGACGCCAGCGCGGATAATATATGCACATGAGCAACAGCGAAAATCAACAAACAGTGTGGACGCAGCTTACAGCAACTTTAATTTGCTTAACCAATATGCCTGAACACACACACACACACACATGAGGGATAAATTTGGCAGCGGGCTGTTTGCCTTTGCCACTCGTCGACTGTTGTCACTTGATACGAGTAGTTGACAAAATTGGTTGTGTTGTCGCTAAAGAGCCACTAAATATATCAGATGTTGTTGCCACTTTTGTAGTAACGCACATGTGTATATTTATAGTTGAATATTGTTGACGCTGCGGTTGTTGTGAATTTTCAACTTGCCACTTAGTTGTGAATTTGCATTTGTTGTTGGTGCCCATACACACACACTTATACATACACATACATACACACCATGTTATATGGTGCCATAAGCACCGTATCGCTGTCACCGCTACATCTGGATATATATACTCATAGCGTATATAAATTAAACATCAATACACCCGCGACGTCAACCGCCTCCACGAGTTCGAGTAATAATCTCAATTTAATGCGGTTTACATGAATTTGATGTGTTTTAATTAATTAGAAATTAGAAGTAATGTTGCAAATGCGCAATGCTGCCAGCATATGTGCATATGACTGACTAACTGTAAATGTGTTGCTGAAACATATCTGTATTGGTGTTATAATTAAAACTGATAGGCACACATATATATTTTCCAGACGGAAATACAAATGTGCGCGTTTCCATTAGTGTGCGCTTCAAGGTTGCTCTGATTCATTCTTACTTCGAAATGGTTTACCGCGCAGAACTTAATGAGTATGATTGGAAAAAAAAGAAAAGCTCAGCATGTGCGCACATAACACACATATTTGTGTGAGCAAATACCCGCTCAAGTGCCCATAAATACATATGTATTAGCGTGTGCTTAATCCAGTGTGTGTGTGTGCTTTGTGTGTGTGTGTGTGTGTGCAAATATCACCTCAAACAAAAATTGCATGTTGCTGATTTCAAATTAGTCACCTTGCGGTTCATAATTGCAAACTCCGCTCTTTTTTGCCTTTGAGAAAATATTTTAAAATAGGTTAAAATAAATTTATAGACTGAGGGAAAAAATTAAAAAAAATTATATTAAATAAATCAGTTAATAAAAAAATTGATAGAAATGCGCACTCATGCCCTTCAATTTTGCACACTATTTTTAGTGCTGACAACTCTTGAAGTGTGCTGTTATGAAACCACAATTATTCACAGAAAAAACGTTTCTGAAGCCTCTTTTGGTTTATTTTGAATAGAGACTTTTTTCTTATACAAAATTGTAGACGAATGACTTTTGCAACATTTTTGGAGTTAAAAACGCTCGAAATAATTTTCTCAACAGTTTCTTTGCTTACATACAATATGAACATTTAACTCTTCTCCTTGGTTTAGACAAGCTTTTCTACCTATATGAGGCGCAGTTTTGATATCACATGACAAATAGTCAGCTTTAGTTCGATTCCCTAGTTTATCGTGTATCGTGTACCCTGACTCACTCTCACTTTGAGATGATATAAACGATCTTTACGTACCCCTACCGCTGAACGGTCGAGTGTTTCAGCAGACACTCTCCGTCATATTAGATGAGAAGTTCCATTTTATAGTCCTAAGGTGGACAGCAGTACTTTGCTGTTAGCTGCGTCTTCTATCTTATATGTCCCAAATGGAGAGATGACGTTACATGCATACATACAACCAATCAGCACACTAGTCTCAAGTTAAAATTGTTGCTACAATTTTGACTTTTCTTCAGATTTCCCTGCTGCACTTATATCTCAAATGTTTGTGTGTTCCCTTTGTTTTTTTTTTTTTTTATTAAAGTCTTTTATGTATATATGTTAAACAAATATGTAAATATGGAAAGATACGGACACAAGTCACAAACGCAAACATAAATGCACGGTTGCTTACTTTCGCTTACACCAGTGCTTCGCTCAGAATGGGGCAGATTAAGACTCATATGCAGCACAATTGGACTTGGATATTTTTAGGTAAGCACCCACATGATAACAAACACGCTAAGGAGAGAGGAAAAAGAGTATATGCGCAGAGATATGCATATCTAATATAAGCCACTGCTGCATTCACCTACACCCTTGCGCACATACATGCTTACACAGTTATGTATAAATATGCGCTTGTACATTTAAGTGTGCATTCATGCATTGTAAGCAATTTATTTGCATTTAGCTTCTCTGATTTGTATGTGTGGACATGTGAAATGCTCCGGTTCGGATGATGCAACTAAAGCAGCCCTATATTGCAAACATTTGTGAATATATGCTTTTGTTGTTGTTTGCATGTGTGTTTTACAAATAAATTGTCGTACTCGACATTTGAGCGAAATTCTGTCGAAATTTTTATCTACATACACTCGCATGCATATTTCCACACACGCGCACAACCTTAATGCAAACGTCACTCGACATACCACAATGCAGGCGAACAAAGTGTCCCTGGGGCATGCAGCCTTCCCTCAACTAAATACTGTCTAAATATATATTAAAGTCATGTACAAATACTTAAAGTAGAAGAGATGTATATAAATCGGCTTAAGTTAAATACTGTACTATATAACGCAGTAGAGCGAATTGACTTTGCTCTAGATGCATGTGTGTATGCGTATACGTATGCGATTGGTATTATTCTTGTCATTGTATTTACTTGGAATTTGTGGTTGCCAATGCATTTGAAGCTTCTTAACTGTTATTGACTTGTCTAGGATTTTGCTATTATTTGTTCCGCTTGCGTGTTTACTGTAATGTTTTGTATGCTACAGGTGAATTCGCATGCTACATGCATACGTAACTGTATCTAAATATTCTTATATAAACGCATAGGTAGTACGAATTCCCGAACGGTCTGCAATACAGCTAGATTTTGAAGTAAAAGTAGTTAATAGCGTTTTCTTTTAACCCTGAAAATGCACTTCTTTGGCACTACTAAAGATATTTAACTTATTAAGCGCTTAAGGCTTATACTTACTGCCTACAGTTTCTATATAAATTTTAAGTTGCGCTTCTTCAGCTGCTTGCTAAATCGATTGTCTTGTCTTAAACAAATTGTTCAAAAAAAGCTGGGGAAATTTAGCTAATACACTTGGGTTAATATATGCGCATGTAAAATATTAGAATTAACAATATTATTTTAGTAGAATAATTATTATTAGAATGAAAATGCTAGAATTTTTAGGTATATTTGTATGTAAAAATTTTTTTATTTCATTGTTTAAAAATTTCTTTTGTACAAAACTCAATAATCACTCATGATGCCCTGATGCACTCAGTACTTTTATATATAATAGGAATTTGTTTGAAGACCCGCTGATATGAATTATTTGAAACAAAGGGGAGATACCTAATGATTTAAATTGTGATTTATATTTGAAAGACCATTATTCGCTTAAAATCTTTGTAACGAGTATCGCTACTTCAGGTTAAGAAGTGCATTTGGAAACTAACCGTTATCTACATTAAGGCATCCATTCAATAAGTTCATTCAAGGCGAAGCATTTATTGATTAATATAAAAAATCTGGGAAAAGAAATTATATTTTTTGAAGGTGAATAAATTTTAAATAAGAAATGCATTATCAACAAAATGCTCCAGAATAGTATTTCAGTATGCAGGTCATCATAATCATAATTCTATCATATCATAAGTCTATGATAAAATTGTTGAATATTTTGCTAACTTTTGAATTACCTATTTATACAAATTTCGTTGTCTCATTGTTTCATAAAGGCTGTATTTTATATAAATATGAGTTATATTCATCGTACCAGCAATATGTATCGTCAATATTTAAATGTTTCTTGTTTATCAGCGGGCGTTCAAGTAAACTTTTCTATTACAGTTTGACCACAGAGACAGGAAGTCGTATACTACTAATACATACATACTCAAATGTGTTGAGTTGCTGTGGTTTTTGCATATGTGTGCATTTGTTGGTAACACTTTCCATTAAGCATTTCATAAAAGTTAGCAATCAAATAATTCACACGCCATTCAACATTTCAAACTGGCCAGGAATTCTGCAACCACTATGAAGTATAACTTAAAGCTTTCTCACAAAATTCTTACTAAACACACAGTCATCTGTATATTTATATGTAAATATTTCAGATATTTGAACGACTCAATAATTATTCCGTGTGAATAAGTCAAAGCTATTTTATTTGATTTATTAATCGATATAGCTCACTTGCCGAGTGTGTGCAGACAAAAATAGGAAACTCACTAAAAAAGCAAGAACGACATTAAACCTTTGGTTTTGTTGTTATGCCAATAAATCAGAATCGATATTAAGTTAACTTTTAAGTGAGCATTGATGCAGTGCCAATGAAATCAGTTGAAATCAATCGATAGATATGCTATAAATATGCATATTGAAATATTTTTGGTTTGTCATTCGTGCAATTTAGAAATTTATATCTGATACTTTGCCGAATGCAATTTTGTATATATATATGCACATAAATATGTAAGCTCACCCCTTGAGTTCTCAAAAAGCTGTTAAATTAGAAAGATGTGATGTGTTTCTGGAAAAAAGATTTATCGCAATAAAGATCAATTTCTCGATAATTCGGCAATGTCTAAAGGCCTTAAGTTTAGAGATTTATAAAATTTAATGGAGTTCTGTTAGATTTGACATTATAAAACTCTTCCCTAATTCATATGTTTCATTTTATAAATATTGCTAATAGCGGAATTATAATTAACGATTAATATCTGTTATTTTTAATGATAAACCATACTCTCAGAATATGTCCCGGAAAATTCAAAAAGTTTATTCGAAAGAAACGGTATTTATGAGTAAAACCATATATGTACTATATAACATTTTATATGCCAACAGATATGCTTTTAAAGATGCTTTGTATCTATATGAAGCATATAAACTCTTGTATATTGGGTTTATCGCCTAATGGTAACGTAGCTCGCTCTCTAATGCGAATTTATTAATATCTAATTTGCAGTCATACATTTCCCCATATAAAGCCATGAAGGAAACTTATTGGTTGTTAAGTCGAGCTTGCTTACTAAAAATTCTTATTAGAATTGCGCAGCCTGAAAAGATAGGTATGATATCAAAGAAGTAGGTTTATGTCTTGGGTGGATCGTAAAATCAAGTTATCGCAGTTGCATACCAGCAAAAGGGAAATATCTCATTAATAGAATTCGTTTTAATATTAATAAATCATCAATAGATTATAAAAAATTAGGAGTAATGAATATTAAAATTTACTTTTCACCATTTTCATCCAATCGTATTAAAATGGGGTACCAATATATCCATATCAGATATGGAAACAGATTTAAGTAACTGGAAGCTTTAGGTTTTTCCAGCAGGGATAAAACAGCATAAATCCATTAACTAACACAAACACACCCTCGTCAAGTCACCTACGTTATCACACAGACATACGTATAACTTTCAGTCATAAATATTTATTGGATTATTTCCAATGTTCAACATGAATTCACATATGATTTTGCTACGAGTTCTATATATTCAGTATAATTCTGTATTTGTATCTACTTCCCCACATATATTTTTATGTATGCAGGTCCGAATGTGTCGCTTTATAGATAGATGAATAGATATTTGTTTGAATCAATGAGACAGTGAGACAAAAGGCGGGCCTTAGTGCGGAATCCTTTGGTTTCGCAAAACATCGTGGCGTGGCAGGTAAAGCGCTTGAACGGTATGTGTAGATAACCAATACCAAGCTGCAATAATATATTTTGTGTGTATAATAACTGTAGCTAAATATAGAAATGGCTAAACGTTCGATTGTTGACTGATATGCTGTTATGTTCGGCTTATGTGACCTTTGCATGTTGCGACCACATATTTCGCAGAGAGCAATAACAAACTTCAACAAAGGACAGCAAAATCAAATCAATATAATGGATGGATATGCATATGCTGAACGATATGAAACCGAAAATCGTAAATGTCAGATAAATGAGTTTAATTTAATCGATTTGTCGGCCATTATGTGTGCTTTAGACGAAATTTCGTTTGTGATTGATAAAGAAAGGGAAAAGGGAAAAGGCGGAAAGGCTTGTTGTAGTACATTCGCAAGAGTCTGCTGTTGTAGTTTGTTGTGCCTAAAAAATAATTAAATTAATTAAAGCATTTTTGTTTTAAATTGACTCTATATTTTTTGTTTGTGTTTCTATTACGCTTTTTTCAGTCTTCTATAAATATATTTATAAAGAATTCGATTTTATAAATAATATCATAATATTGTATATAAAGTAATTAAATATAGATTGATGTTTTAATATAATGGACCTAGCTGTATTTTTGCTTTTATTAATTAATTAACGCCTTACAAAAATGAAAATTATTAATTGTAATCAAAAATACAACAACAGCTCATTAAATTTACCAAACATAGTTCAAATAGCGGTTCATTAAAATTGATAAAAATAAGAATTGATGAAATTGATGTATAAATTTCCAAGCTCCCAGTTGATTTTGTAGTAGATATTTCGGATACTTAAGCAGACAATTGAAGCATATAGCATTGGAAGATATTTTGTATAAGTTTTTGGATTGTATTTTCTGGTTTTACCATATTGCATTTGGTTTTTTTTTTCGTTTTAAATATGTTGCATGTAGACGTTTATTCCTAAATTAAGAACTTTTCTAACAGGTTAACCAAAAAGCTATTTCAAAAACTTGAGAGCTATGTTGACTACTTGAGAGCTACTTGAGAGTTGGATGGTTTTATTTTTCACGAAAAAACAATAAACAGCTGATTGCAAATCAGTTAGCCAGTTATATTATTGAATCATCATCAGTTATCTAGCACACGAGTTTATATTAAATAGTTAATAGTTATATTTGTTAATCTCGATTTAATTAACCCTGACACCCAAGGTACAATAAATTAAATTTTCTTTCCTTACAAAAATTTTCAACTTATTTCAATCATCTTTCACAATACTAATTAACTATTATTAACATTATTTTTTCTTTAAAAACTAGTAAAACATTATATCATAAAATTGTATAAACCCTGTAGTATTTGCGATGCATACATTTAGGTGCCAACTATAATTTCTCAATCAATAATAACCAAAATTTCGTTATTTAATCCCTTTGGCCTTTGGCGGCACTCACTCAGCATGCCAATCACTAATTTTTAATAAACATTAATTTGTGCAACAATTAAAAACATAACCACATGCAACTCTCGTGTTCACTTACGTGTGTGTGTGTGTGTGTGTGTGTGTGTGTGTGTGAACGTGAGTGCCATGTCACGTGTTCTAATGGCATATATTATAGGAGCTTTGTAGCTGTATTAAGTATTATTAAAAATTCATTGCGAACGCTTGAAATGCGCAAATACCGCAAGCCATAAATATTAGCATATTTTAATTACAGTGTCAATGCTTGTGTTTAACATGTTAATAAGGCAATCCCCGTCCGCGTTGCGGATGAGTTTGTGCTTTCGTATGTTGTGTGCATGCATGTGCTTATATAATTCATTTATTATTATGTGCAATCTGATAATTTGAATTGGAAAAAGCAAATGTGCACCGTATGCACGCATGTATGGGTGTGATTATCATTGGTTGCATATTTTTAGTGGTTGTGTGACAAGTTTTGATTTGAATATTGAACTTCAATTATTCATAATAATATCAACTGTGAAATGCTTTGAATAGAATATTCATCTCTTGCCTTTGTGGTTTCATATAATGAATAATTTAGGTTTTATTTTTACATGCACAAATATTTTCTGATTTCATTATTCGATTTTTATTATATTCCTCAAATAAATAAATTATTATTATTATTGGCTGATCCGGCGCGCTTTTTACCGTTTAACAAAGTACTTGAGACCAGCGAAAACCAGTGAAAGTACTTGAGTCCAGTCGATTTGACAATGCTTCTAAATTAATTAATAATATTTCTGATCATCGCAGCGGAGACAAATTCAACAAATCACCAATCATCAAAATCGGTCCAGTACTTTTTGATTTGTAAATATGTAACTAACTAAATTTTGCTCTATAAATGCTTTATATAGATTATTATTTTAGAGTTTATTAAAAAGGAGAACTAGATTTCAGGGCTTACGGCTAGAAATGGAAAATTTTTTTGTTCACTTTATTCTTGACTAAAATCATTAATCATAATAATATGTTAAATACGAATCAGCTCATTGTTTTTAATAATTAAAAACATTTTGTGGTTAATCTATACAAGTATAAACTATTTAAATGATTTTGATTTATAATTAATTTTACGGTGCTATATACGTATATATACGTATGTAAATATTTGCTTGAAATCAAAACTTAGCTCAAGTCATCATATAACATTTTTAAAAAATTTCATCATTATTCTTCTATTTAGTAAACTTAGCTTGTTGTAGAAGCATTTTCAAAAGGGAGCACATTTTAGAGAATTATACTCTCAATCAATTATCTAAAAATTAGAAAGTACCTTTTCAAACTATTGTTGGTGTATGCATCTGAAAGTAATATTTTTTGATGATAAATAAGTTAAAGGGCACATTTTAATGCCATGTCTGAAATTACCATTCCGACGAAAGTGAAAATATTCAAGCATTCTTAAGGAAGATCCTATAAATACCAAAAAACTCCATAAATATACAAACTCTCTACCGCATTCGTCTTTTGCATGCTTCTTTTGTGAGAAATTTTGGGTTATGAGTCCCAAAACTTAAGTAAAATACACATGTGTGTACATGTATTGTGTGTACGCGAATTAAAAATGGACAACAAAAGGCTGAGGAGCAATCCTGGCCCGGCTATTCAAGCATGGAAAGGCATACAGAATTGCAAATAATTTATTAATGAAGGAAAATTGCGCAGCAAACGAAAAGAGATTTATTTTTGTTAGAAACACTGCACTCTCGCAGATATTTCAATGTGAAAAAAATATGTATACTTTACCGGTATGTTATATCTTTAACTGGTTAACTGGATGCGAAAATACATAAGAACACATGCAATTTTATATACAAGAGGGAGAATTTCTATTTACTTATATTTCATTTTTTATTCTTTACCTTTTTCTTAAATATACAGTGGTTGTGAGGGCAAATTGTATTTCGCGACAAGGTAGCTTTAGGCGTGAATCAACAAACTGTTTAACACATATACATATTCACATTTTGGAAAATCTGACAGGATTAATACGTCTGACAATGTCTCTGACTGCGAAATATGTAATCATATGCATATGTAGCTGTAAATAAGACGAACGCGACTGTTGGCTGCGTGGCAGTTGAAAGGGTTTTTGCAGCAAATTCAATTTTCATATGCAGACACGGCGAACAAGCGAAATGACAGCGCAAATAGGATAAATGCAGCATGGCGATGGGGTCGCAGCAACAAATAACACAAAATATTTACAAAAAACAAAGAGTGTCACTGAAAGAAAGTGAAAAACGCGAAAACTATGCGTGCACTCACCCATATGCATATGTATGTGTGGCTCATTGGAGCAGCTAATAGAAGCAGGTGGCATGGCGATGCTATATACATACATAGAATGTGTGAACAATGAATCATGCGTGGCGCACCTGCTGCGTTTTTGAGCAACTCGAACACACTCAGAGTGCACACACAGTCCTACATGCTCAGCGCATCAGCGTTGCTCCACTGGCTTTCCGCTTAACATTTGTCAAGTTTGCCTTGTCTGCCTTGTTTGCCAGCTTTTCAGCATGATTGTTTATTGATATGGTTCTATTTTTATTTTCTATGCTTTTCCCTTTTTTGTATAGCTTATTATTTCACTTAACGAAATGTTTGCTGCTGCTTTATTCTTCTTCTTTTTCGCTTGCCTGCTGACTGTGTAGACTTTTTTTAATTTGGTGGTTTCGACCTTTTCTTGCAACATTTTTTATTCAGTTTCTGCATCACAAGCGTTTACTGCGTGTTGGCAATGTGTGGATTTGCTCTTGCTGAGTGAATTGGAAATTTTGTAATGTTGTCATTTGACGATTTACCAAATTTGTGTAATCGCTTGTAATAAATAAGCAGCTTAAAAAGCTAGCACACGTGAACGCATATGCGAAGGATAAGCTACATGATACACGTGCAATTTAAGATAAATACAAATCGAGTTTAAGATTTTGTTGAATGGAAATTTGTAGTCGGAAATGAAATTGCCGTTGACAAGCAAATTTCGTGTGCTGAGACCTGCATTTCTGTTGGTATTAGGGAAATGTCAATTTTACTCAACTTTTTTTTCAGTGTGTGGGTTATACGAAATTGATTTTGGTGTTGAGAAATGATAGGGATCGGGATGTTTAATAAAGAAGCAGTAGCAGCTGTAGGTATTTTAAGGTGGGAGTACCTGATTGACAGGTCATCTTGGTCTTGGTCCCCCCCCTAAACAAAAAACGATCTTTACAAATACCTATGTGTAACTCAAGAATTTGAAGATTAACTGGAAAATTATGTAAGTAGAAAAACAAGGAATTTTTATTACCATTAAATTGACATATATCCTTTTTAAATAAAACTTGGTTTTTATAAATATTTGTGATTTATCTTTACTTTTCATCTTCTAACTTTTACCTCTATTTAGAAAGGCGGATACAAGTATTGTGCCACTTTTTGAACTTAGCACCTTAATTCACATAGGTTTCTGATAGTATGCTTCTTTTCTAGAAGTATGCACTTAGTCACAGTTCGGAGCCTGTGACAGAAGTTAATCTAGGATATTTTGAAAGCAAGAGTTGAAGTTGCTTCGTAAAAAAATCCTGACGTTAAAGTTTAGCTTAGTCAAGAGGAATGAGCTACATATTGATCCATTTAAAGATTTTATTTAGAATATGATGAAAATCCTTTCCCTCTGACTAGCGAGTGTGAGTGTATCTAAAAAATCTGAACTACAAGTATAGGTTGGAAGATTTAAATTAGAATACATTAAGAATACCCATACGAAATACATTTGGAAGTTGGCATGCTTTTAGGTGTTGACAAAACTTTGTATTAAAAAATGTTGCATGAGAATTCAACACCAATTTTTCACCAAAGAAATATAAATAACTGCAGAACGCGGCCACCTAAACGACGATACACGTCTCGAAATGAGTTGGCTTCATTTATCAACGCCACGTCGCATACGCTGCCACATATTTACCTACATAAATACGTGTATATCAATACAACGTTAAGAATATTTACAAAAGTCGGGAAAGGTAAGTCAAATGGATTTTTTCTTTATACCAGTCTGCTTTTGTATGCGTTTATATGACTATGTATGTATGTATTTCTAAACAAAATTCAGTGATTCGATGCCTACTTATTGGGTTGGAATCAACTTTCTGTTAAATAATTAATATGTGCGTGACACAGCAATTTGATGTGTATGATAACAGCACGCGCTGTCATAACGAATACATTTGCGACAGAGTCAGTCTTTAATACATCAGTTAGGTAAATAGCATACTCACTGCAATTATGGTTTGCATACATAAAACCACATTTATTTACTTTATGCTATAGGCCATGTGGTAAGTTCCGGCTGTGACGTATCAGTAATTACAATGCAATTGAGGGTTCAGCAAAAGTGTGTTTATGACTGAGCATATCTGTAATTAGTAATCAAATAACCACAAATCGTTGCAGATACTTCGACGAAAATAATAAAGCAAATTTTATTATATTATCATAAATTGATTACATATACCCTACTTATGGAATCAATATATTTCATTGCGTTTTTCACTTTCCACAATGGCTTAGTGAATTCTCCACAAATGTTTGCTCTGTTGTGCACATATACAGACAGGAAAGCTATACAGTTCATGCAATAAGTGCCTGAACACCTTTCAAGCATACATTATGACCCTCGAAGTGGTTGTTTGTCACTCCGACACATTTTATGACATGCTAATGATAAATGAAATAAGTAAAATAAAGTGGAATTGTCGTGGACAATTAAAAAAGCATTTGGCTGATATCAAAAATAATTTATTTTAATTATATTTTGTTGTAGCATACTTCTGCTAGTAAAATTAGTATGGTCCCGCATCCATAAATATCCGTCAATTTAATATAATCATGGAGAGATTGATTGCTTTAGTTCAGGGTTTTTTATATGTTTGCTTTCTTCTATTATTACCACTACATTAAGCAATATGTTATCTTTCACTTATGTATGTAGGCTTCGCTTCAATAAAATCAACCAAAAAGGTGGATCCTTAAATCTTTTTTAAAAGACTTCGTCAAAAAGAGAAATTATAGACCAAGATTTAATGAAGTATTTTCAATATACTGCCAATATTCCATGGCAATAGAAAATGCTTTAACTGAAATTAGGTTTTTGTCTTATCGTCTTATCGTCATAAATGTCAACGGCAGAAAGTATAGATTCTAATCATCACTCATTGATACCTTATCAGATACATCCTTCTCCTATCAGATATACTTCCTAGGCCTTCAGATAAATTTTCAGTTTTAATTCAGTTTTTATGAATTCCTGTGAAAACGGCTTGTTGCGGAGATATCATAATGCAGAAGAAAGAGTCTTTAACGGTTGCAATTAAAAATACTGATCATTAATTATACAAAAGGTGTATTAAAATCTAGTTACGATCGCAGAAAAGAAACTTGCAAAGTTTAAAAAAGATGTTGACCTAAGTAACGAGAATCTTTGCAATTGCGTGGATGAATATTATCGCAGGCAGTAAAACAAAAACACACAAAAGAAATGTTTGCATCAAAGTTTTGCCAGCTAACGAAACGGAACAAATACAAAACTTTCACTTTAGTTAACTTTTCAAAGCGATATGCGCACAGACAACAGTTATCAAAAACTATAAATAGTCGCACATAAACGGAAAATTGTCGGACAAATGTAAAAGCGTTGCATATAGCTATACAGTTTAATGCTAAAAACAGAAGCCAGGAGGGTTTTAAATGGAAAATACAAAGGCAAATAGAAAGAAAAAACGAAAACTGAAGATAAAGCGAAGAGGTAAACGAGTTGCTGGTGAAATATATAGGAGATAGGAGAATGCAAGTAATGGTACATATGAGAGTCTTAAAGAAGCTTGTAAAAAACAAATCGATAATTTTTATTGCACAATGCTTCGTTAAAATAAGAAACACTTAATACACAACTTTAGACAATCTATTGCTGGAAAGTTAAAACAGGATTTAATAAAACAGTAAAAGCTGTAGTTGCCTTAGCACCAAAGAGATGAAATGCTAGAGATGTGCTACTGTGGTAAATATTCTAACAAATGACCTAAATTTACTTAATTCCGTAGGATTTCGCTTCAACTGATATTAAATATAACGTTATAAACAATAATTTATGTACGTAAAGGAAAATAACTCTCGATGTCATGCCCTGCGATAGATATTCCGCCTTTAGAATTAAGCTTATGCTTCTAGATAAATCAGTAAAAATTCTCTAACTTTTTAATATGGATATCGATTGCTTAGCAAAACCAATTAGCTATTTTCTGATACCATATGTTTAACCGAAATGAAATTTTTTATCAATCTTACTATAAAAAATACCAGTTATCCATGTTTATAACCGCCTGATTCGGTTTCAATATAAACTTACTCAATAGTTTCAACACAAACGGATAATATGTCAATCTTTGTAGCTTTGCCCACAATTTCAGTTAAAATTTCCGACAAAACAAAAGAAAGTCTTTTCGGTCTTTTAATACTCGGCCGATTATTAGCCTTTTTATATACTGCACCATTTTTATTTGTTAAACAAATTTATTTGTTTCTTTGTTATCAAATAAACAAACAAAAATAACTTGGCTGCATGGGCTTGCTTTTAAAGTCACACCCATTAAAGAACTGAATATTGCCACTAGTAAACAGAAGTCTTTTCGCACTCACCTCACGGAGCAAATTGCCAAAGTTGCATGTCGTAAATGCAGCAACATATGTGTTGCCATATATGTCTACATAAAATCTCTCGCTCATAACAATCGCATGAAAAGTGAAGTGAACTGGTGACAACTTGTAATCATTGATAAAACTGTAGCATAAAGGAGTACTGGAGTTTAAACCCTATCCCGAGTGAGCATATCTAAAAGACGACTGTAGTGAATGCTGTGTGCTTGAGCTTGAAGAACGTAGCCTTATATTTATGTAAGGTTGTTTTTTACCTGGAGAAGAGCAATAAAATGCTTGTTTACTCGTAATAAAGATGTGTAAAAGTTGGCGAATGGTTTTGCGCGTACGAATCCTAGAAATACACAAGTATATAATCTGATAAGCGGAAGTGCATAGTGCATAGAAGAATCCTTGCAGGTAAATTCCTGAGTTTCGAAATATAAAAGTTAGGGGATACATTCTTTGAAGATTGGGTGACATAACTGCATTTCCTTAATTAAATATTTTTTGGAAAGTATACATATTGATTTGGTTATGTTTGAGTGACCATTCGAGAGTTTGGCAAGTTCATCGTGTTCGGATAATAAGCTAATATTGGCAAGAAAATTTGTAATTAATTGCCTTCATACCAGCAATATTAATTTTATTTCCCATTTTTGGAACTCTTATATCCATGGAAAAAATTATTTATTTTTAAGTTATTTTGATGGTGATAATTTTTGGTAACATAGATTTTATAGAAAAAATTAAAGCGGACAGATTACAAATTCAGGCTACTACACTCAAAAATTTATTATATATTTTTTCATTAAATAAATATTTTAATTGTAAGCTTTATTCGAAGAATTTGTCAAATATTTTTGTGAACTTTTGGAACTATCCTTGCTAAATTTGAAACTAGTAAAACGAAATAAGTAAAACTTTCAGTTTCGCTCTTCTTTTATACTCTGAGTATCCTGTCGACTTAGAGCTCAGATTGTGTTAATATCAGTAAGGTAAATGCACATTGGGCCGAAGTACCCAAAACGTGCCTAAAACGTTTAAAAAGTAATTTAGAAACAAAGTACATTCTAACCGAATAATAACATTAATCGAAGCAAAACAAAAATAGTATATCAAATTATGGAATTTCAATGGCAATTCAATTTAGTTGAATGAAAATTATTATATCCCAAACTGTTAGAAAACACAGGTTAGAATATTATTCAATCATTATTTTCGTAGATTGTAGCATAATGAGTAGACACCGTATCGAAATTGTCATAGATTTGCCATACTCTGAGTAATGTTTCTTTTGCATTACAAGTATAATATACTTTCACAAAAAAAATGGTTAGTTCTCTCTAAAAAAATTACCGTTAATAAAGACATCTTATTCTAAGGTGAGATTTTATTTTAATAAAAGGCCAACAGGCATTTATTTACTTTTCAGGCTGTTAAGGCATCGCTTTGGAAGTCGCTTATCTATATTCCATCTACCTTTAGTAAAGATTTTTCACTGCTTTTATTGACAAACTTCTGCTAATTAATTTGCTCGGTTTTTATATGTTAAAATTACGGTGTTTTGCGATATTATAATGTTAGCTTTATTTTGTGAGAGCACTGGAAATTAACTGAAAAATTCACATAGTTCCCTTTTTAGATTTTCAGTTCAAAATACAATAAAACACCATTAGAATCTAGCTCTATGGCTTCTCTTACTTGAGATTTGGCGAAAGAATGGAAATTGCTACTAGAAGGCAAGCCTAATTATTTAACACTATAAATATATGATAAACATAGTATGATTTAAGTATGATTAAGAAATTTGTTACACCTTTACAAAATATTTCCTGATGGGTTTGAGTGCCACTAACTTTCTTGTTTTGCTGAATCCTCAACATAAAAGTTCTGTGAGTTGTGTGAGTACTGTCTGTGTTTAAGCGTGGGTTTATGTGCTGGTACGCTTTTACGGGTGTTATTTTATATATGTTTTAAGCACAGGGACAACCACGCACACATGAGCGAATATAAAATTTAATGGGGCCGAAATGCAGTGATCTCGCCAATAGTTGCAGTGTTAGTTGCACATAAAATGAAAAACGCGCACGTGAGGCACATCTGCGTGGACACAAATGGTGCTAATGTGTGTAAATGTATATGTGTGTGTGCTAGAGCAAAACGTGTTTGGTAATTACCTCATTATTTGCAAAAAAATTTGGGCATTAATAAAAGAATTAAGGAAAGAAAATTTGTATATTTTACTTTTGTCTGCAGCATGCTACTACATTCACATGCCTGTCAAGCTTGTTTGCTTGTTTGCTTGTTTGTTTCTTTGCATTGCTGGGTGTTTTGTGTGCGAATTGTTGCCATGGCATGCTAAATGCCCACAAAGGCTAAGCCTTCGCACTTGGTTGCTTTCGAGGTGCTCCACTGCTTCTATTGCGCAACAACAACAAAGCAGCCAAACGGCGCGTATACTTAACGTGAGAGCAATAAGTCAATAACGCTAACGGCGAAAACACACACACACACATACACACACACACCCCCATTCAAAGAAGGCGCATAGGTGTTGCACACGAATTTTGCTTGTGTGACTTAGTGTGTGTGTGTGTGTGTGTAAATTTCATGCGAGCATTTATGGGTCATTAGATCATATCGCGGCTGTGCGCCTTTGAATGGTAGTTGCAGTATTGTTGATTGCTGTTTACCGTTTTTGCTGTTGTTGCATATATCATAGTGTTTTGTTTGGTTACCACAACCCAAATTCCATTTTGCTTAGCCGCTCAATTCCGGCATTTCGCATTTCGTATGCACTAATCACATCGGCGCGGAGCACACATGTGAATTTTGAATTTTCCCCTCGCAATCGGCATTAAATTTCATTTCTCTCTTATCGTGACTTACTCCACGTTGATTGGTTTTATTTGTGAAAAACTATATTTTCCATTTTTAGTAACATAAATATATTATTCACAAGATGACACAAAACAAATACACGCACAAACGCAACTATTTCTTCTTGTACTACACGCTACTTCGAAATTACATATGAATATTGGTAGTGCTATTAGTGTTGTAGTTGTATTTGTTATTTGTTGTTGTTATTTATATTCACAAATTTCGGTGAAATATAATTGGATTGGGTCAATTGCCGCTTTGAAATATTGCCGTACCGCTCGTTACGAGTATCCGCCACAAACTGGCTCGTCGCCGTAGCTGCCTGTCGTGTTTTTGTCCTGTCGTTTTGCCGCTTGAACTTCGTTCGTTCATTAGCCGATGCCATAATAAGTAGTGCGAAAATGTTGTGAAGCATTTTACTTCGTCGATTTGTTCGTTTTCCGAGTTTCAACAACGAATAACTTGTGACGCTCCAATTGTTTACAAGTGTAAATGTGCATGAAACAGGAGAGAGAGCTTCTTGAATTCGTGAGATTAGGAAAGTGAGTAAGCCATCTAATGCGGCTAGCGTAAACGTTGAGAACGAATGAGTGGAATTGTAAATTCGCGCCAAAATCAGTGAACTCACACGCATTATAGCGGTAATTCGGCCACAGTGGCTTTGAAACTGTTCATTTAAGATTGTAATTGAGAGAGGTTTATAAGGAAAGGCAACAAATATGTAAAGATGCCTTTTACCCAATCTTGATTCTTATTTGTTAAACTTTAGGTTCTGAAATGAGCGAAAATGTTATATAAAAGGAACCTTCTTATTTCAGCACTAGTCGCTTTAGCTGGACAATTGAAGAAGTGACAGTATATTTACTTCAAATTTAGTTTTGCAAAATAGGGGCCGTCTAAAGGTGAAGGATGTTTAGAGATAATTCAATCCCAGCACCTTTTAACAGACTTTAAGAACAGGAGTTTGGAAATTGTTTTCTGTACAATGAAAAGAAAGAACTTCCATCCTTATCCTAATTAAGGCAATTAAACTCTAAATTGCTTGCCCAATTTTTTTACAATTATTTTTTTGGTTCTGCACTCACCACTTTTGATTGTGCTTTGGAAACAATAATACGAACACCAATCCATAGTGAATATGACTTCCTCCACATTTACTTAAAGCAAGATGTATGCTTTGGACAAGTGAGAATTGGTTTCCGTACGCATTTTTACGTTATCACTTTTGTTTTGATCACCGTTTCGCTTTATGGACATATTCTCCGATTATACTAGAGAAATTCATTTCTCCCCATTTTCATTGCTCCCCATTTTATTATTCTCACCTGTACTCTTTTGCTTTCTTAAATTCTATACACTTGCTCCCTCGTAATTTCTCTCTCTCTCTCTCTCTTCCCTTCACTAGTTACACTCAAAAGCTCGCTACGTTTTTACCTGCGAATTATGAATCATATTGGCTGCGCTTGGTCACAACAATCGCCTTTGCATTGGTGTAAGACAAAATAAAAGCAAGGAGCTTTCATCGGTATGCTACATCGGTATGCAGGTTAATGTTGTCGAAAGGACATTGTGCTCAAGGAAGAAAAATTTCAACGAAAATGAGTTATAAAAGCGATGAAATAACAGACACACACGTGTGCTTGTAAGCTTGGGCATGAGTAGAAAGGCTGCGGTCGACATGGTCTACTCGTAAAAATTGTCATTCACGCAACGCGTGAGCTGGTTGTGAGTAGTGTGCGCTATTGAAAAACAATAACCAACAAATTGCCGCACGATTTTGGTTACGCACACAAACGCCGCTAACTTTTTACTTATTAATTTGCATTTCAAAGCTGTGTGTATAGCCCCATTAAGGTGGGCAGGAGATTACTTCATACCAACACGTATGTATGTGTATAGAATGGTCAGCTTGAGTGGCCGCTATGCAGACCATTTAATTTAGAATTAAATCGTCGAGTCCTAGGAAAAAAAATTAACTTTGTCTCTACTCACTCGCTTTTGCGTGTTTGCCTTTTTAAGTTTTATTTCTCAAAATTATTGTTTCAACTCTTTCATGTGTTTTTTTTTTAATTGCTTACATATTGGATTTTGCATTTGATTTGTTGACAGTTCCTTAACTTAAGTGGCTTGGGAACAACTTGCCGAAAGGTATGTAAGTCTCGTGGTTGGTGGGTTAATATGCTAGCTGACTCTCCAACAGTCATTTCGAATTTCTACCATTTTACCTCTTAAGATATTTCACCTGCATTGGCTTGGGTGACTTCTTGTTTATTGCGTTTTCATTCACGACGCCCTCGTTACTTGAACTGAAAAGTTCATGAGAGTAAAATGTTCATAATTTTATTGCATGCGAGCGCATCAGTACCTTACATGCTCTCATTATTTGCTATTCCTTTACTTCCTCTATTTTATTCCTTTTCCAGTATTTTCGAACACACGCTACAAAGTGATTAAAGCGGGATTAGAAGGGGAAAGCGCTACTTAATTTAAATACGTATACCGTTGGTGATATCGTATTATTGTTGGTTTTGTTAAAACAAGCCATGTATATTTGTACTCTGAATGGAATCGAAGTGTTTAAAATAATTTCTGTCGGTTGTTTAGAAAAGAAAATGTATATACTTAGTAGCGTATTTGTGTATATGCTTTAGGTTTGTGATTTATTTTATGAAACGGGGAGAAGAATAGAGCGTTTAAATCGCCATAAAATCTTAACGAACCCTTTAAAAACGGTTGAGTTCTTAGCATAGTGCTATTTGAAGAATATCTAGCTGCATTAAATAATGACGGAAAGGAATAATTTTTATTAATCCTAAATGTGGAATCAGGGATGTGCTGCAGATGACACAACGTTTTGACACTTGAGTCGTTGTTAGTTATCGTTGGAAGTGTGGCTCGGCATATTACAAGCCCTATTGTCAAAAGATTTGGCGCTTCAACAGAACGAACGATTTTCGATGATCTTCTATTATTGAGCGAACACGCCATTGAGAAAGTTTTTTATAGGCGTTTCTCGGTGCGGAAGGATGATTATGATTGATGTATAATTGTACTAAAGGTGTACAAAATACATCTAATACATCTAAATACATCCGACCCATTCTCCCAAATATGTCATATGTGTATTTCGAAACCAAATTCCGAATAAAAATTACTATCCATCCTGGGTGGATATTCAATAGATCTATTATCTCTGAACTAAAGTTTTTCAAAAAGTTGAAATTTTGTTTCTTTAATTTTTCTTAACTGTAATATTTATATTGCTCAAATGATTTTGCCGCAGAATTTATTTTTCGGTACAGTAAATTGGTATACAAGACGAAATCTTAACCTAGGATATAATATAAAATTATTCATGTATCAAGACTATTTTCTATAGAATATAGAAAAGAATGTAGAAGGACATGAGATGACCTACTATGTTTGTTTTAAAATATGTATGTAAAATATAAAATACAATATACTCTTAAATAGTAAATAAGGGAAAATATTAGAAAATCCATAGTTAGTAAGAGGTGAGGTGAGGTGAATCATATAAATGTCAGATGACGAAAAAAATATTTAAATATATTCTTACACACATATGTGTGCAATTTTTGCACTCCTCGGCTCATGCAAACCTTATGCCTTTTTGCGAGAACAAAATGAAATATTTTTTCGTTTTGTGGCATTAACACTTTGGTATATGTAGCTGAGATATATGGAGCAATGCCAAAAATACTTCACCATCGGCGTAGAATCACAGCTAGAACGTGTAAATTCGCTATTTGGGAAAATTCCAAAAATTTTGCAAAAGGAATTGTCAAGCTGGGCACAAGTTTAGTGTTGTATGTACAATTATTATAAGGAATCTTAAAACCAACAAAATTTTATCAACTTTTTTCTTCCAAAAAGTTCTTCTTCAACACGGAGTTAAATTTATTTATATTTATATTTTTTCTTCTTTGTTTAATAATTGTTCTCAAATTATAATCATTTTTATAGGGAATTTTTTTCATACATTCTCGAAGTGATTGTAAATTTTGTATTCAGTATTTTAGTGTTGTATGATTAACGCTCTTTTTCTTCTTTTTCTTTTTTTTCTTTGTTTTGTTGTTTTTGTTGTTTTTGTTCTAGTTGTTTTTTTTTTTGTTTTGTTCCACTATTTGGCTTCATCGCCATTCTGTGACGACAACACACCAAAAGTAGGCAGTTGTGTACTAAGGCGCAGGGAAATTAATGTATATAACCAATTTATACATAATTTATATTTATAACTTCATTTAACAATATATTTTATAAATAATGATAATAAATATGTGGAGAGATATTGTGAAAAACTGCCAAAAGTATAAAAAATTTTAGCAAAATGTTAAAAGAATATTGTAGAAAGACGAAGGTGGGATAAGCCTATGATTTGAACAAATTATACTTCGGAATAAGAATGTTTTATTAAAGTTGAACATTTCATTAAAATGTAAAACAATTCGTGTCGCCCAAAGTGGGAAGTTTATTAATAGCAAAAAATCAACAAAGACGATTTGGCTTCTTACAATTTATTTCTCTTTTATTTTATTTAAATCAACATTATTTTCAATGCCTACATTTAGGTACATTGAACATAAGGTTATAATTTTTAGTACCATCTTAAAAAGCTGTTTGCTTTTGTATGTGTTGGTATTTAGTCTTAAAGAAAGCAAAAGTTGTAGTTGGAAATGCTGAAATTATTACTTACAAACCAATTTAGGATCACCCTAATGTCCAAAATAAACCAAATATATATTGTATATTTATATGAAAGCCAATTTCGGCGAGTGCGCGTTTCCAACAAGAAATTGCACAACTACACATGCGTTTATTTATACAAGCAATTAACATTAATACGTGGCGTTTACTCAGACAGCGTGTGTGCCAAGTAACTGGCTGATGCCAGTTTGCCCTACTCAACTTGTATATGCAAATGAAAATAGCACCCAAAATGGAGCATAAAACTTTTAAGATGCAACAGCAACAGCAGTAAACACAGCACTGTCAAACCAACAATGCAATTTCATTAGACATGCCAACAACAAGTGCCTTTGTGGTTTTTGCTATTGTTGTTTGTTGTGCCACAAGCCAAACACATGTTCGGTGGCATGTCGCATTAGGCGAAAATAGCAATTTGCAAAAATGTTGAACGAAAGCGAATGCAAAAGGCAAGAAACAAGAAAAGCAATGCTTTCACGGGCCACAGGCACTCACAATTCCAGGAAAACTTCTGGATAACAAGGAAGTACATAGATAGCAGCAGGAACAGCACCAGCCGAGCCATCCAGCAGCGTGGCGTGCTAAGACACTGGTGAAGTGACAGGCTCAACTCATTCTGAGGCAAACTGCCACCGGCGTTCAACTACAAAATTATCATCAGAACAGACGAACAACCGAACTCACACATACATACTTACACGTAGTGACTTGGCATTCAACCAAGACAGGCTGGTGAGAATGTCCTAAAAGGGGCTACTTAGGCAACCACAAGTAAGCCGTGCAGGCGCACTGCAAACCAGGATGTCAGTGGTGAGTCATGGAAGTCAAAAATCAAACAGCAACCAACAGAGTTAGAAAATAAGTCTGACAACACTTGCAGGCAGTGTTAGAATAACAAATGGAAGCAGCTGCATTTGTCAAGCGTCATCTCCACCCTCTGCGAAGGCAATGAAGTCGAGTGCAGCGAGGCGTTGGCGCGAAGTGCAACGAGCCGCGAGCCGCTTCTGCTGTGCCCGTCGTTTGGTGAAAGTGAATTGTTGAACGCTAACTGCGGCAGCAACAAAAATAAGGGCGGCAAAGAAAATAACAAGCCAGCTTTTAAAGTCATGCTCAAGCAGTAAAGCTACGAGCCCACTTAGCAGCCGGAGTCATAATTGTGACATGGTTGTTAAGCGCACGCGTCACTTGTAGTGTGACTGCGAAGATGTCACTTTTGTGACTCAGGCACGCATTGCTTTTCCAATGGAACTGCAAGAATACTGACAATCGGGCATTGCATATCACGCAGAATTGCATGAAGTTAAATGCGCGTGTTATCTATAGACCTGACAGCCAAGAAAGTTCACGAAACCGCAATGTGGTTAAGTTGGTTTCCAGCGATTTGTTTAAAACTCAATTGGTATAGAATCAGAAATCAAAGTTTAGTCACACCATCATGAATTAAAATTTATTCGAAATTCCAAATGAATCTAGATTTCACCGTTTTAAAAATTTTCGGCCCCTGTGACTCTTCCTTTTTTCGCAACTCAAATATCTGCTTCAGGGAGTGCGTCATAAGTCGAATTTTCAAATAATTTGAAATAAAATTAACCTTGATCCAAGTAGCAACTTCAAGAAATATTTTCTCTTATTTAAAAAAATAATTTACTAATAATTTTTTTTTACAGGACACGGCCTCAATAATGGATATGAAGGGTGATATTAATTTAAATTTTGTTTACGTTTGACACATTTTCAGTATTTTTATTAATTTTTATTAATTTTCAATAATATTTTAATTATTTAATTTTGATTGAAATTGAAATTCTAATACTGAAATCAATTCCAAATTGATTCTAAAAAAAGAGTGATTCCAAAAAACGAAATGTTGTAAGTTCTGTACTTTTCGGTAATTTTTATACCCTTGCAACATGTTGAAAGAGAGTATTATAATTTTGTTCACATAATAACTATTATGTGTATGTGGCACCTAAAACTAGTCGAGATAGATATAGATTTATATATATATATATATAATTGATTAGGATGACGAGACTGGTTGAAGTCCGAGTGACTGGCTGTCCGAACAAGTGATTTCTTGAATAAAAATGTGGATATATTGATGAAAGTTTATACGTGTTCCTTGGCACTCTGAGGAGGTTGGTATTGCAGATGGGCATTATCCATACAATATCAATACCCATATAACGGTTATATTAAAAACTACTAAAAGTGCGTTAACTCGCTGATGAAACACGCTCGAAGCATTAACTTTCAAAAATAGGATTACACTTAATGGCTTCAAAGGAATCGGTGTAAAAATTGGAAAAGGGGTGTGGCACCGACAACCTTCAGGTGAAATCCTATATAGCGGGAACTGCTGTACAGACTACAACCAAAATTTTTGCATAACATTAGATTTGCACTCTTATGTTACAGCGTGAAAATGTGCGAAATCGGGATCCAAACAACCTATTTCCCATAAATCACAATTTTAAATTTCATATGATTCTTTCACTTTACAGTATATAAACCAATTACCAATAAAGATATCGGAACAAAACTTTACCCAACAAATGCCCTTAAATGGTGGGGCCATCTCACACCTAAAAGTGTCGAAATCGGATTATAACTATTCAAGTCCCCAGATACCGAATATGTGGAGTTATGTGGTATATGGACTAGTGCCTATGGCACACTTTCTACCGAAGGATTCGGTCAATCTGTGAGAGTGAGAGTGTAGCTCTCACATACCTTATATACGGATTTCAAACTTCCGATTGGCTTTATACCGTATATATCGGTCAATATTGGATATGCTTCCGAAAATGAGTGAAAGTTGTCAACGAATTACACCAGCTCCCAAATATTACATATAATGATTTTCGTAATTATAGCAGACTTTGTGCCAAATAGTTCGGTGTAGTAATAAGTTTATGACCTTGAGTATACTTATGTAGTAGCAAAAGTTGTTGCAATCCGTTCAGACCTTCCCCTTGTCTCAACATGCTGGATCGGAAAGCCCAGTTTGATTTTAAAAATGACTTTAAACCTGATGTAGTGATTTCCGACTTTCCACCTGGTTTTAAGTCGTTTATGTTGGACAATATGTGTGATATTTTAATGAAATTAAGTGAACATTCTTTCGTAAATATAATGCGGTTTAGCGCTAAGTATGAATGAACTCGGTCTAGAGCTAGGTCTAAACTCCAAATTCGTAATATAATTAATTACGATTCACTGGTTGACGTTTTCCTAATATACCCAATATACAATATTAAGTTTAGACAGAAAATATGCCCCTCGCTTTGATCCTTGACAATTGCGAGAGCTCATATATGGTATGGTTGTGTTTAATATCGATAGGCAGCTCAGTAAAATAATAATGTTTTTAGTAAAACTGGTGTAAATACCACATTGGATACCGAAATTGTAGATATTTTTGATTTTTTGGCTTCCTACATTTTTGATTGCAGATATTCAATTAAATATATTTTGGAAAAAAATTAGTTAAATTATTTAAATTTACATATTTTTATTCTATTAATTTGAATTGTTATTAATTTATCTTATTGCTTATTCGTTTCAATTAGAATTAAGTCCAACTCTACAGTTTACTTTTTACTCCTAATTTTCTACTTATAAAAATCAAATCGAATTAATTTCATATTCCCATCGGTGAGATCGCAAATTGAAATAAATTCATCATCGTGGACTCTGTTGCCTGCAGCAACTTGTTGTCATTTAATACGTCTATTATAATCCCAAAGTCCTATACAAAGGTCTTTACTCATGCATATACACACATACGTAGGCGTGACTACGCATAAAGGTTATGTGCGTATTGAGGCAATTTGTCGGATTTCACAAAACAGTTACGGTCAAAGGGCAGGCATAATAATGAATTGCCGGTTAATGTGTGCGAACGTATATTATGTCACAAAGTAGCACAAAAACAACAATGAAAATATACACATAAGCAATAAACATTGTATGCGACAATAACAAAAGAAATTGTAAAGCAAGCAAAGGCAAGTAAATATACATGCTTAACATCCGCACATTTCCATAAACAAAATACACGCATATGGCCTAACAAAAATCACATACACTCTCACCCACCCATACCACATTTGCCACATTTGCCTGCATTGTTGTTTGTGCCAGTGGGTGTGCGTTGGAATATTTTCAGTTGGACGTGCGTAAATATCACAAAGCCATGTTAAGGCAGGAAAATTGCTTCGAAAATATTTTAATGACGGCAACGCATACACACATACACACACATACACACCTGCCCCTACACACCCAACAAGCGCAGCAATTTCGGCCATTCACTTGCCCAGATTTATTTTAATATTAAGGATGTATGTGTATGTAAAAACAGTGTGTGTTTGTGTTGAAGTTGGTAAGTGTTATTTGGGCAGCCCATCGAAGAAGGATCTGTTTCCGCACTTAAATTCTATGGAAAGTTGCTTCGATTGCTTGTACGGGTAAGGGTGTGTGTTTGGGTTTGGGTTTTCAATCACCTGGCTGATGTACTGCGACACATTGCAAAAATTATGTTTGAGAATGCACCTTGGTGGGTGTAAGGGGAAAGGGCATATATCTGTTGCTAGGATATTGCTAGGATTATAATCTAAAAAAACAAGTTTTTATTGAAGTAATGATGGAGCCTAAAATAGATCAAAATAATATCACGTCTTGCTCTGTTTATTTCTGTAGCAGTTTAAGAAGAAAAAATAAAATATTTCCAAATATATTTATTTTCTTAGAAAACAATAGATATTGTTATATAACATAAGGAATTGTGTAATTTATCACAAGAGATGAACCTATAAATTTTCATAATTCTAAGCAGCAAAGAGGACATGAAAGGCTATGAAAACATTTTGATTAAGTTTGCTAACTCTAACAATAATATATATACGCATAGTCGATGGATTGGTCTATTTTTATTACGAACGAGAATTAAGAGGCATTTGAGTTTCAATTTAGCAATTAGGAGGGATGAGGCGCAGAATAAATTTTGAACCAAAAAATTTACGAAAGTTAAATTTTTTTCCCTTATTTTGTCTAATATGTAAGTTTAGTAAAAACATATTAAACGATCATAGGTCTACTACTCATCCATGCAACAAATTAATTTTTTGCTACTTTTTGCTTAAACCGAAATATATATTCCTAATTTAAGCATGCAATCACGCCACCTAACGTTTCTCAACGACGACTTTTAGCTACATGTGCTAGTATATTTAGGTGCACGCCATATAAGTTATGCGCAAGACATCGAAGCAACGAAAATAGGCAAACGTTTCTTGCATACATACATACATACATATATACATACATACTTACTAAAACATATACTACATATATATACATATTATATATACGTGCACATATATATATTCATATATACGTGCACACTCTCCCATCCACCTTCCCGCATATACATAACCTCGATCCATCACATATGCCGCCGCACATATTTTATGCAAACATGAGTACTTAGCATACACACATGCATGCAGATCGCATAAATATGCATAGGGTGGTAGCATTTGACCGATTTGCATGCGGCAACCGCAAACGAGAGCGTCAAAGCGCCGCTGACAGTTGGCAGCCAACAACACGATTGCAAGCGCTAATGATAACCATGTGCTTAGCTCGATTTGAGCGCAAGCGAGCTTAAGCAAACTGACGCGGCTGCCAGCCAAAATTATAGCAGAAACAACAGCAGTGAAAAAGAAGTAGCAGTAGATAGGGAATGACAGAAATGCCAGTTGAGTTGTTCAAATCGCACGATAGCTGCTTGGTTTCGTGGGAGCGCGCGGTTAACAATAAGCCGCGTTGACTTTGTTGTTGGTATTAGTGGCGCATCAACTTAGAGCACTGCCAACCACTGATGAGATCTTAAAAATGTCATTACAAACGCATATAGCAGAAATGCTATATGTTGGTATGGCAGAAGAATGCCACAAGCAGAGCGCAACGGATTTTTGTGTTGCAACGCAGCGCCGCAGTGCAGAAAGAAAGGCAAGATGGGTATAAAGAAAAAATAATTTGAATATGTGTTTTTGCTTTCAAATTGCATCTGCAGTATGATGTGCAAGGCAAGACGAATATGGTACGTGGCTGACATGTGGAATGCATGAACGGCTTAAATTAATATGCCAACGCTATGCGCTTGGTAGGCGATGATCATCTAAGCGAAGCTAAGCATGCACGGACAGCTGTCTTTGCCGTGAAATGAGCATCGTGTGTGCCGACGTTCATATTAATGCGCTTTTGGCATTTTTAAGTTATAGACGTCAAGGTTCCGCAGCTGAAAGTGGTTGTGGTATATGGGCAATGTGTGATCAACATGTCGTATACGTAATACGAAATAACTGGCGCTTGCTTCAACGGATTTCTGGGAATTACAAATCATCAGATGTGATATAGAGCTTTACGTTTTGTTTCCGCTTAACCTGAATCGCAAATAAAGTGAATAAGAATTCAAATATACAAGTAATTTAATTCTGTAGCACCGGAGCTTAAGAACTGTACTTGTAGGTTTTCAATTCAAGACGGATTTAGACTTATTGAAATTTGTCGTGATTACAAATCTTTCGCAGCTGAACGCAGAGGTCGAAATCAGCTGGTGCACTGAAGGCTAGAATTGGATGACGTTAGCCTTTGCCGATGTCAGAAGTGCATATATTAGCGAAGTTATTTGGCTTAAATATATTTATGGGAACTAATTTGAACTTCAAACAATTTATGTTTAGTTATTCTATGTATTTACTATCCTTCTCCTCTTTGATATTTTATTCCACAAGCAAGGCGATTTTCTAAGGATTTCTGTTTTAAATCAACAATTTTTCCTGCATTTTCAGAATGCAATCTGCTCCACTTTTTGCCGCTTCAGATTCATTAGCGTAAATATTGCTTTTTCTCAAAGGCTTAACATTTTCTGCAATATTTTTTATTTATTTTAAAACCATTTCATAAATATCACTACTTCCATGCATTTATGTTATTTATTTTTTATGCCCCTACTTAGTTTGCTTATTGCCTTTACTAAGAGCGAAATATTTAAAATATTCGCAATGTTTTTTAAATTTCGCTTTCCAGGCATTCGCTCTCTATGCATTACTTAACATCTGAATTTCGTCTGACTTAACATCTGGTTCATTCTATGCAGCTCAAACAGGCGTCAATGTGTTCCAAAGAAGATTACATTTTTCTTATAGGGGGAATTCGTTGAAGGTATTATTTCACTTTACAGCTAAATGTAAATAGATTTCAGTACTAAAATATGAGGAGATTCGGAATACATAAAGCTCTTTTAATCGCGCGTTCCTTGTACCAAAATGAATCTGTCATACATTTGTCAACATCTCAGCATCTTAAACAACTCTGTGAAATGTAACAAACTTATTTTTAAAAATGTTCGAAAAGTGATTTGAGTAACTAAAAATACGCTACTTGATCGAAGAATTATTTTTTTCCCTTTCCAAGCTGTCTTTTAAACTAACAGGAACATCGATTGATCGATACCTCTTGTTAACATGATCCTCCGTCCACACTGGCTATTAATGAGCGCAAGTGTGCTAGTGGTGCTAGTGCTAGTTTGTTTAACCAGCAAACAGCGTCGTTGTGAATTTTTTTCTCTTCTGCTAGCTTTCAGATTTATCATCCACAACTCGTTTATAAAGTACCACATATGGTAGAGCGTGTGTGAAATTATTTGGCACTAAAAGCGTTTGGAATTTGTAAGTTGAAATGACGTTCTACTTTGTCGACCCCTCGCACCTCACGCTCATGACAGGTGCGACAATTTGCTTTAAAAAATAAATGCCTAAACACTAACACATATTTTCGTAGCTTAAAGGACCAACTTTCAGTTTGTTGCACATGTGAATTTTAGTTGTTTATTTGCTGTTTACTAAAAAGGTTCACAACGAGCTTGCTATGATTACAAAGTGTACACGTTTCATGGTTTTGCAAAAATCACTTTGCTGCTAACACAAAACTGTATGCGATCTGCTAATATTGTAAAAGTATTTGTGATGTCTAACTCAGCTTTGTCTAAAACGTTGTTGACATTTTGCTTCTTGTCATTACTGAAAATTTACAGTTTGTTAGGCTGCATGACTTTGTGCTTTATACCGAACACTAATGTTGATATGTATGTAGTTGCTTGTTCCATGCAATCTACACCGTTCATAATTGCATAATTGCGTCAGCTGCAGTTGCCACCAGCTAAGGTCAAAGCTGTGGCAAAAGTGTGTTACGTAAACCGTTCAAATTAAAGTAAAATTTTCGCTTGCTGTTTGAGTAGATAATGGCTTTGAGTAAGAATGTGAAGTTCATCTTTATATTAATCTTTAATTTTTTTTTTTTCTTTTCCTTTTTTTATCTTTCCTTTTTTTATCTTTATATTTGTCTTCGTCTTCGTCTTTATCCTCATCTTCATCTATATATTCATCTTTATTCCATTCTTTCTCTTTATCTTTATCTTTGTGTTTATCTTAATCTTTGTATTTATTTTCGAGAAAACTACAATGAATTGAAATTTAAAATTCGTTAAAGTTACCACTAAATCCTAATTTATATGCATACAAAATAATGTAATTCATACCCCTCATTTGACGCCGGTAATCCCCACCGCATCGCCTTGCCGTACTGATTGCCTAAATTGAATAAAAATGTGTGCCACACTCCTCTTCAACGTCGAAGCCTGAATGGTTTTAATGCTTTACTGTTGTGCCTTTGACGCCGTCTTTGTGCGGTGCTTGTTGGTTTTTTATTTCACACATGATTTTTGATTGCATACGTAATTTTTACTTCAACAGCTACGTTTGTCCTTTATTTCACATACTTGTTATTGCCTTTTTTGTTTTTGTTTACCTTTCACACCTCCCTGACATAAACATAAAAAATTGTAATGAATAAATTTTCCAGCCAAAAGCTTTTCGCACCTCAGACGAAAATACACACATTCAGAGAAAAAAATACAAGCTTACACATGTGTGTAGATGTGTGTGTGTGTTCATATGAATTTTTCAGTGTAAATTGAAGGCGGTTTGTATACTTTGTTGCCATGTTAGAGTCGATGTGTCATTTGAGTGAACAACTTTGTGTGTCGAGCAATTTAAAGACAGAGAGAACCTAAAGCAAATGGCTTCAGATTGCAGGTATGCTGCTCTGTTGTTTCAAAATTTCAATTTAATTTAATTTATGTGTGTGCAAACAAATTGACGAAGTTTAAAGCCATTTAAGTGGTTGTTCACACCCACACACATGAATGTATATAATTTAGTGTTATTGTATTTGAGTTTCTTATTTCTATCTGCTTATCTGTGTATTGAATATCCGCAGAAAATATTGAAATGTGGCATAAGTAATTTTGCTGTGACACTTTTAAAGTGTCTGAGATTGCTTTTCGTAATATTTTATGTGTTGCGTATACGCCATGGCGGCCCAATAAGTGCGGTTTATCCTCTTCCGAGCAGCAGTTAAGTGGCCTTATTTACGGAATATTTAAACTACTAGTTAATGGTAGTCCAGGACTTCCAGAAAAGCCGCCGCTCTCGCGTCGAATAAGACAAAGACAGACTTTTTTATAAAACCAAAATTGAGTTACGCTAGTATATATGTCCCTGAAGAGGCTTCACGAACATCATAAAGTGATGATAAATTATGGTGAGGGTATCTTAGTTCAGCAGTAGTTCAGTAGCATGGTATAGAGTTCTAAGATTTGAGGCCACCTTTTCTAGAACAACTTCAATTTTCATATTATAAATTCATCTGCTAGGTTAAGTGTCTTCTGGAATCCAATATGGTCAGTCAAAGGGTCAGATAGGAAATCAGTCTGTTTGATCACGAAGCATATCAAAATTTGTTGATGTACTTTAGTAGGCATTTTTTCCGAAAGATTCTTGACTGTTTGGTGAAATCAGTTTTTGCCTGATGCCATATTTATCTCATGCAATGATTTACTATGAGGCTTGCTTTTATGATTAGCTGTCGGTACATTCTTAATGAGACAAGGAAATGTCTAAACCTTTTCTTGCGAAGAGAATTTCCTCTTCAATCCACTGTCATTTGCATTTATAAATAAATCCTAATCTCTACCCTTATCATTCTTATTGTGAATTTTAACCCATTTAATCAACTAAACTTTATTCGATTTAAGTGCCTTATTTTGCAATTTTAAAACAATTTTATAAAACTCATTGAATTGCTAAAATTTTAACCTGATTTAATAATTTTTAGGCCACTTGTGGCATTACCTTAACCTAACCATATCAACCCGTGCAGCCAAAAGTCACCTTAGTTAAATCATCAACCAATCATGCCAATCAGCTTGCACCGCCAGCCTATCTATCATCAACTAGATGCGAAGAAGATTTTCTTTTCAATTTATTGATATGCAAATAAAACTGAAAAACACAAAAATAATGTAATCTATTCAATTCAAGTGCAGAACGAATACAAACAAACCCAATCCGTATGAAAATCCCATATGGCCAATATAAGTGTGCGAGTTTAACAAAATTATAAAATGCAAATTTTATAACGAAAACGCGGTTTAACGATGGGGCAGCCAAAGCCATACAACCAACAAGGGTGACCGAAATATAAATGTACAAAAAAAGTCGTTACGAAGTCGTCGTATGCCAATTTCGTGCAACTCTGTTGAGTGCTGGAGTGGCTTTGCTATTTTCTTCCTTTCAATCTATTCAAGATAGCGCATTGAATCGCTGCTTTCAAACGGTTGCCCCTTATCTGCCAGACAGAAGAATCTGCGATAGTTGGGGAAACGCAAATAAAACAATTTAAATTGAATTCGAGGCAGAAGATACATTACGCAAGCATTTCATTTGTTTGTCGATTACCATCGTATGGGTATTCGTACATATTCGTATGGACATTCCAATGAAAATGCTTACCTTGTAGTAAAAATTTGCCCTAGTTCAGTTTGCAGATTATCAGAGCAAATAAGCAGTAATGCGGTTGTAATCGTGGTAGTTTTTTTTTGAACCATCATTTTGATAGGAGCAGCAGTTGATCAAATGTAGCATATGAGAAGTATTCATAATCGGGTACTCGATCCTTGATTGGCAAACCTTGAGTGAATTGGTTGGTTAATTCAGTGTTGAGATATTTTGATTAAATTATAGTTTTAAAATTTTTGTTTTTGTTTCGCGTATTTCAACAGAACGACAGATCTGAGCTCATTTTGATCGTTCCTAAAATCTTGGCGTTTGGTGACATGGTGCAGCATCGGTTTTACTTAGGAATAAATACCCCTCATGCAGATAGGAAAATAAGTTTCTCGGATATTACTAGAATCAGGGATTGAAAGATGATTTAGCAACTGACATCTGGTCTAAAATGCAATACAAATAGTATTTGGGAAGGAGAAATAAGAGTTTAGTTCACTTCTCAAGATGATTCTGCCTCTACAATATTGGTCAGCGGAGTGCCATCAGCAACCAAAAATCGCTAAAAGGTGAATGGTTCAACATGTTTAAATAAGTTTAACATTATTTTGGCGTTAGTTTAATTTGACTATTTTTCATATATTTTGGCACACGCTAGTATACCTATAAAAACATAAATATGTAGCGAACTGCATGTAAATAAAACACTTGTGCTGAAAGGTTCAATATACAGCCACTATTTAGAGTGTTTTCCATCCAAAAGGGATATCAATTATTTTCTCCTTTCAGTCGTACGAAGAGAGAAGGGGTAACAAAAGAAGTATATACTTCTATTAAAGCAAAAATAAATGATGAATCAAGACCAACAGCAAATGATTCACTTCGAATTATTGCAAACGAATGATTAATTATGGGCAATAAAATCACGAAGGGCACACGGCTGAGGCGATGAACAGTCGAATATAGCGCAACAAAGTAAACAACGCTTTGCTCATAAAAGGAGTGAAATAATGAAGTCAGTAAATCACCGCATGGCTCATGACCGTCGTCTAGCATTCGTTCATTCAGCCATTTGACCAAATGAGTTGACCAATCAACAATGAAATTGCCACTTTTATTCTGCGCTGCGTTTCGTTGCACTTTTCCGCGCCCACTCCGAACCACTCCGCACCGCTGTGCTATATCTATGATAATATTCTAAATCTGTTTGATAATTTTTCTTTATTCACTTTCCTTTGTACTTTTTCCAATGTCTCATCTGTCTTTTTTCACGCTGACACGCGATACACTTGACAGTCATTAATTTCATTGCGTTGACGACGATTGTGCCGCCCGCTGACCTTTTTGGCGCTCGTCACGCTTTTGCTACTTCACACATTGTTGGGCGCATTGTTGCCGCTGTTGTTGGCTACACGCTTTTTGTTGACCAAAAATACGTGCCAAGTAATCGATCAATTTTCAGCCAAATTGCAAATAATGTCCAAAAAATCGTAGTCATACATTTAGGGCAAATATATACATAAGCGGAGGTGATTATGGAAGAGGGGAGTAGAAGAGTAGAAAGATGGCTTAGTAAATATAAAAAATTGTATTGTATTGTTATAACAAGCATTTTTTCCGTTTCTTTGTGCGGCATGTCATGCAGTCATTTCTGTTGTTGTTGTTGTGTGTGTTGGTAATGACACTGATGGTGGCACTAAAGCGATCTGTCTGTGACTAATAGACTCGCTGACAGCCGAGTCAACAACTGTGAAGTGTGTTAATTACAAAGAGATTGACTAACGAGTTGTTAACGAAGAACGACGAAAGTTACTTAGCAAATGCTCTTTGGAGAGTTGAACGCAGTCGGAAAGTTTTCTATATTTATCCATTCACCTAAAATTAAAGTTAGTTAAAGTTCATATATCTTTTTAGGATCATCTTTTTAAATTTATAGATCCAACTCAAAAACTCAGTGCCCTTGAACTCTATTGCTCAAAAGTAAGTGAGTAAAAGTTAAGAAACATCATACATAAAGTAATATGTGTGAAAGTAATAGTTGCAGGATAGGCACGTATTTAGTCACATAACTTTCACGCTGCCTTTGTGGCGTTCATTTCAGCATATCGAAAACCTTAGAAAATTCTAAAGTAATTTTCTGCTTGTATTCATTTCCATTCTGAAAAATGAAATGTTTGAAAAGAAATATCCATCCAACCATCTGGAGGTTAGAGTCTGCGGATTCTTGAAATGCTACACCGTTCCGGAGTGTTTTTATTGCCCAACACAATTTTGGAAACGATTAATATGTGGAATGACTGGGAAATATTGCAACCATTTTTTATCTTTATATAAATTAACCTGAATAGTGATTGCGGTATTTCCATTAGATTAGTGTTACTTATGAGGACTAGAAAGTAGCTAAAAGTGTGTCTAATACATAGGTGAAACATTGGAGAGATGGAGACCGGAGTTAGACATTGCAGAATCTCTCTCTGTGTACGCATTTGAAAGAATGAAAAATGTAATCTTAATGTTCTTTTTGAGGCTTTCGGCTTTCCGTTATGAGTCTTACAACCACCTTTAGCAAAACTGATAAAAAATGAGTAAGTATTTGATGCCATGACGTTACGGAAACTTATTCGAAGCTTCTTGCTATCTGTTGCTGGTAATTCTTGATATTTGAAAACTGTTTGGAGAAAATAGCAGCGGATAGCAATTTACTTTATTTAGATAGGAATTCTACCTACGGTGATTTTAAAATAAGTGGAGGACAAAAGTACTCGGGTCTGCCACTTTTCAATAAGATTTTAATCAGATTTTAATATTACAAGAGCAGCGTTCATTCCTTGACAGGCTTGATTATAGAGCCTTACATTCAACACCGACTTAAAAATTGTTAAAATTGAAAAGCAATTTTAAATGGAGAAGAAGAAGTTCGGAAAAGAGGCACGGTAACACCTTAAAAAATATGGGTAAAAATTACATGCAGATATAGGAATACGATTTATTTGTACAATCGATCTTAGCTTAAATAGCCACCAATCTCCTTTAGTAGTTGAAAGATAACAACTACTGGAATAATTGAAGTAAATAAATTGTCCCCCGAAATGGGAAACGAAAATATTATATATTTCATTCATACCTTTGCTTAAATGTTGTTTATAGACTTATCTAATTTGTACCTTACTCTATGCTGACACATTAAATTCCCTTAATTGCTAAAATGTATGTCCCCAAATAAGTTACATTTATTTCACATTAGGACATAAAAAATCGGTTTGATGGCTTAATCAATTCGAAATTTCGTGTGACGTTTATTAAAGTGAGACGTGGCAAATTTGATTACAAAACAAATGGGTTTTTTCGTTGTACGAATTTTTATTTTCGGTTACATTTACCGTAATATAAATAATAACAAATTTCACAAATAAAACATTGAAAATTATATTTTTATTGCGGTGCTGATTCGCAGCACGCGTCCGCTGAAAAGCGAACAACAACCAGCGCTTATTTTTATTGCTGATTTGATTTGACTTTAGTACCTCACAGACTGCCCCAGCTCCCACTAAATTACTCCACAGGGTGTGCAAAAAAATTAAAATATAACCCAGTATTTGCACTTTCGCAGGGATTGTAATCAAATGGAATGACCTGCTGTGTCGTGCACGTCGTCAGAGGACATAGCACTTCATGCCACTTAACTTTGTTGTCGTCAATCTACCCCTCACCTGCGTTACCCATTTACTACACGCTTTCTATGCCTACTATAGGGGTGCTAAAATGCACGCAAACATCTGAAAAATTAAATTATTTATCAAAAAATAAATAAATAAAAGGTAAAGGTAAAAGAACACACAAGAACCACAAGTCGACTTTGCTTACGCCGATTTAAGGATCGCCGTCGCATTTGCTGCATTAAAGAATTTCTTTTATTCATAATAGAAAAATTATATATGCACACGCAAACATAATTAAACACAAAAAACAATAACAGATTATAGTAAACAAAAAATATTTTTTGAATAATGAACGGAAGTAGGTGAGCATTTACCAACACCCCACGCTCGCCTTCTGAAGCTTCGTAGCACAGCTCGAGGCGAGTGGCTATGTTGTTTGTGGGCTATTCTGAAAAAGCCTCAAGGCAGCAAGTGCCCAAAGCACGTGTCAGAGGCCGTGGCTAAAATAGAACGTCAAGTTTGAATGGCAGTTGTGCACCGAACTGCAGGCGTTAGAAACGTTCGACGTTCCCAGGTCAATCGGGTACAGTGTGTCAAAGGCGATGCTAAAATTAGCCTTTATGTGTAGTAAGGGTTTTTAGTCAAAAAGTGGTTTGTAGCGTATTGTGTTTACGGTTAAAAAATGCTTTATTCATTCTATGCTTTATTTAGCTCGATATTTTATGTTGGACTGCAACCCAGTGAGACTTCTTCAATCGGTCATTTACATGAATCGGTTGGAGACACAGTATCAATCAGTAACTTGTGGACTGTTGGTCCATTCCATTTTCTACATATATTACTTTATAACGCATACATTTTTTGAAATCAGATTGTTTAGAGTTAGAAACAATATAGCTCTTCCATTTAATACCTTTTGCAAGTCCTGAATCAAATGGATTTCCGCTATTGTTTTTTTGTAGACTGAAGTCTAGTGAGATAAACGAACATCTCATGGCAAGTGCTGCGTAGTTCTTGATAATGGTATTTATCACCATTCTTGACCTCTATATATACATACATATACATATATATATTAAAACATGTCATATATGTTATTCAAATGCATCAGCATTTATTTTCGCGAAAAGACTGTCAACTCAGTGGGGTTTTCCAAATAATTTTAGTTATTTCTAAGTATTAAACTTGGGCTTAATCAACACCTCCAGAATTTCTCAACCCTTTAAAGTTATAAAATGAGTCCAGGAGTGTGGTATAATCTTATATCTTCGATACCCATAGTCCATCTTTGGAGGCTAACTAAAACTTTAATTAATTTTTATGTGCTGTAATTTTTACGATAGCTCGCGCGATCTGTCAAAAATTTAAACTCGCTGTGTAGAAACTATTCGATGTTAGAAGCAGTAGCACATGGATAGCCACGAGCCGTCAAAACTGACACCTAAAGCTAAGTGTTTCCCAACAAACCTACATTTCCACATGCACAATTGTTCGCACAGGCATTTAAAAGTGCATGTGTATTTTGAAATATTGTGCTTGTGACGTTATGAGTTGCCGTGTACGCTTAAGTGTAGTTGTAGATGCATGCACACACACATATGGCAATTATTGCACATATATATTATGCATATTGTATATTATATATGATTACTTAAGAACGAAACGCGGTGGGTACTCACTTCTTCAATACAAAAATGCAAATTTTCTTTTTGTCTTCCGCTGTCAACGTCGACTGCTTTTAATTACACAAGAACACTAATGACTTCAAGTGGAGTCAGCGGTGTGCTTCATAGGCGAATAGTTGCACGAGGAGAAATTTCCATGAGCCATCGACGAAATCGAGGTAACCATCAGCGCGCTAGAGTGTTTCTCTTCTTGTTGTTGTTTTTATTCTTTATGTCCTTTGTTGATGTTGCAATTTCATGGCTCTTAGCTTAAACCCAGCGGACATGCCAGTGAGAAAAATAAAAAGTAAAAATAAGTTGGGTCTGTGTCCCTTGGTATGTGCGTGCCGTTATATTGCGTGTGACCGCGGCTGACCCGCGACTTCTTTCTCCTCCTCCTACACATTGTTTAAGTTACTAATAGAAGTAGCTTGTTCTCACAATTTCGCTTGTTTAATTTTTAAGCTCTCACTTGCTTCTTTATCGAATCACGGTTTATTAATATAATATAATAATTTATTAGAGTTCGCAATGGCCCCAAATGTATGCAAATAGAGTATAAGCAAGAAAGAGATGGTCACAATTTTTTTTCACTAAAATATCGACCAGTTAATAAATGGTAAATGTTGGCGAATTTTAATAGAAGATATTCTGCTAAGATCACATCAAAATGCGTGAGATGCTTGTGATATCTATTTATATGGTAATTCGAATCTAATTGAGCAACATACTTAACGACGGCTTAAATGAAGAAAACTCAAGACATACTCAGAAAGTGTACTAAATAAATGTTTTTACAACGGCATGTTAAGAATTGGAATTCTGATCAAACATGTCACTATTCCTTTCCGTCTTTACAGATTTCTTTTATAAGCAAAAGGAATTTGCTTATATAAGTGTTTCGCTCAACTATTTACAACATGATTTAACTGAGCTCGCACATTTATCACTTATCGTGAAGTGTAGTACAGTGTTCCGACAGGAAACACTGGGATCAAAATACTTCTTAAAACGGTACTTACAATCGACCAAACTTTAATCACATGAGCTAAAATGCTCAGAACGTAAATATAAATATTTCTCGAATCCATTTATTAAATATTTAACTTGATTATGTTTTTCGTTTACATTATGCTTCTTTCTGCTTTGTTTTGCGAAAAATTCCTCTGGTTTGTTCGATATTTGTCACAGTGTTAATTTAATCCACATTAATTTTACAGACGTTTGATGAAACTCAATAACATCGATTGTAGGTAGGATATTGTAAAAGCCATGGCCATGAGTGTCTCGGTATCATATGACAATATAATCTTAGTTCTAAGTAATAGCTCCCTTGAATTGGGGGCTTAAAGTAGTGGAGATCTCTTCCTCTTCACGTGAGAGTTCTTCAAACTACTTTTTTCGGTATTGAATAGACGAAAAAAACATATCAACATTTGAAATAGTGCTTAGACTTAAGAATCAAAAATCCATCCATATTCTTTTCGTTACTTTCACTTACACTATTCTTTTACTCCAGCCAGGACAGAATGATATGATGGATAGATACTCAGGTATACAAGCTTGGAAAATTCAATGGGAACTACAGATCAAGGCGGAGTTCCTACCAGGCGTCAGCATATTATAATTCATGTAAATGCAGGAGAGCGAAACTCATTTTCTATTCTTTTTCGTATTTCGTTCGATTAAAAGGCGCATTTTAGGTAGCATTGTGGGTGTAGATAAGTCTTCCTAATGCATCAAAATGGTATTGCAAAGCGCGACTAACTCTCTTATTTTGTATCAGTAATTTTAGAAAGAAATCGACCCAGAAAATAAGAAAGGTTAATGTAATATTGTACAGGGAAAGAATATCAGAGGTATCGAAAATGAATACCAATAGTTTCTCTCCAATGAAAGATTAGTTAATTTCCCCCTCCACTCACGAAAATAACAAGTTTTCTTAGTCCTCAAAATTGCCAATTATGTGCTATAGCTATATACATGATCTCATATCAGAGTGTTCGGCACGCTAAATATCAATGTGAAAGTAGTTTTATTAGAGTTCCGGCATATATAAGTAAGGCTGTGGTGAGTTATTCGTGTTTCAAGACTGCCCACACGTAAACCCATTACTCAAAGTTTTATATTTCGTTATTTTTCATTGTGTGGTAAATGAAAAGTCAGAACTCTCAAAGGAGAAAGGACTCAAGTATATGCATGGGGCATGATATAGCGTTTTACTTGGCGTAAATAAACACATCTACAAAAGCAAAAGTGAGTACATTTGTATTCATTGTCGTAAGTGTTGAACGTACATACACACACATACATACACTCATAAATGAGAGTATAAAGCTATGTAAATGGATTTATGTTACCCCCGTGTCGTATGTTTTTGAAAAATAATTGGTTTCAAGTCTAGACTTTTAAATTGACCGCTGCTTTGTCACCACATGCGATGTGTAAAAGTTCAGCTGAATGAAAGAAAAAGAAATGTTTAATTGCAAAAAAATAAAAAAATAAAAATAAAAATAGTTTAATTAAATAGAACTTTTGCTTACTTGCCACAAGGCTCCCCTATTAAATTGCTATTTCAGAGTATAAGCCATACTAACAATGGTTTGTCACTTCCAGTTTCTGTATTGTTGTTTTTGTATTATTTGCCTTTCACAAGCGACTTAAAGCCATCAACTTGCCTTGGGCTTAAACAGAGTATGCCATACTATTGAGTATATATGTGTGTGCGCGCATAAGTAAAATGAAATGTCTTTTGGCATCTGCTAGCTAAAGTATTAAACGGCGAACACAAATGCCACAAATAGCACAACAAGCACACAGCGCCCCTTGTAACAACAGATAGCTAGGCGGTTATGGTGGGTGCGTATTGGCGCGATTGGTTAGGGAAGACTTGCTGTGTTTGGTGAGTGAATATCACACGAAAAGTACCCAATTTTTTCGGAGTGTAATTTAATATTACAGAAATGTATTTTGCAGGTTATTTGCTTTTCATAAAACAATGTCAAATCTCACTCGATGATATCAGTACTGGTTCTATTATGAGAACGCTCTACAATTAACTATAAAAGTCAACAAATGGAGTTCTTCAATTAGTTTGCGATCACACTCAAAATTTTTTAAGCGTATTCAAAAATGCAACCTCCTAGCCTATCTGTGAGCATGTGACGGCATCCTATTTTATATATTTTAATAGAAGTAGGGTGCTATGCGATTGAAAATTCCTTTAGAAGTAGTCAGCGAATATGGCTTGCGTCGCTGTGTGCTCAGCCTTAGTCAGCAGGCAGTAAGCCTTTGGTTTGGCAAGCATCCTTTACGCATTTTCCTCGCCCAGCTTGGTTGCTTCCACTTGGCAATTTAATGGATTGAGGTTCAAAAGTCGCGAGCGCATTAAATTTCAACGCAACGGCTGTGGCGTTTAAATAGCCCAGATTTTCTACATTATTCAAGATGTCCATGTTATTTTGATTTTTTGCTTTCTGCGTTTTAACCCCCTAAACCCATGACAACGCCCGGCTCATTGAGGCTATTAAACAGTACTTACTAGAATTTGTTTTTCTTTGCTTGGCAAAGTCAAGAGTGCCACGCACCGCTTCCGAGCACCAGCCCAAGCAAAGTTATTAGATAAATTCCGTTAAGAAGATTAGTTAATTTAATGGAAGCAAAATTAGCGTAGCTATGTGTGCGTGTTACCTGCATGTGTGTGGGGCGCGTTGGTGTGGCAAGTGTTTGTCTAAATTTTTACACCCACTTTTAAGTATTTGTTTAAGCGGCTTTTCTCAAGTGTTGCCCTTAAATGGGCAATTGGGGCATAATTACGCATTTGGACATTTATTTGGGTTTAAAACCTAATTATCTGGGTTACTTGCTTGTTATTGGTTGGTTGCTTTGGCGAGAATAACAGTAAATGAGGTCATTAATTTTGCATTGTGAATGAATTTAATAATAAGTCGAGTGGCATATTGCCAAATCTGAGATGCTTAATGCCAGGCAATATTCGAGGAAGCGATTTTAAAGATGGAATTTCGCGTTAAGCGCAATTGTTACTTGTAACAAACTATCCTGGTAAAGATTACGTTTATTTATATATAGATATATATATATAGAACAGTATATATACATATAAATATACATTTTATTCCCTAAGCATGATAATGGATATAACATAGAGAAATAATTATTGTGCAATATTTGTTACTATTTTGTTGAATTGTGTGTTGCTTTGAAAATACCTTTTCCCTGTGACACTAAAAATATAACTCGCTTTCTTGACATTGGCTCCTGATAATAGTTTAGTATACTTTTCGGCCCCAATTTAAAAGGGCATACTTTAAAAGAAATAGAAACATAATTCGAAGTTGAATTAGTGCGGATTCCTTACAAAGTTTGTTCTCTAAAAAATTTTTTAGATTAGTATTAAGTATAAACCAAAAAAAAAAGGATGTATACTGATCCAGGTTTACTTTCAGTTATTTAAACTTGAGCAATGTTGGGTTAGGACGTTCTTCGCTTTATTTCAAGTTCGTTCGTTATACATTTCACCAAATTCCGGTCAAACGATATCAACTTATTGTTTGTACTTTGGAGATGGTTATTTGTATGATGAAATGTCGATAGGTGGCGCTAGAGAACAAAATTTGTCAAGAACTGTATTTACGGATCGATTTGGCCCACAATCATAAGGGAAAGGGAATTATGCCTCAGAGTGGCAATGTTAAAAAAACTAATGCAAGCAGTCCGATATTGCTCAATGTTCATAATAGCAATAACGCAAGACAGACAGCAGATATGACTAAGTCAAAATATTTTTACTAAACTGAGGCCTTTCTGTGATCTTTCGGCAATATTTTAAAGCAATTAGAATTCTTAAAAACAAAATTTGCTTCCTCAGTCACAGTAAGTTCTGATATCTCTGATTATAATTTGAAATGAACTTAACTATAGGCTTAAACATAAAATAAAAGCTTAACACGTAACCCACTATTATGATATTTGTAAATACTATTTCTAAAATACTCATGAAGCAAACACACAAATTCTTACACATCGGTTTGAGGCAATACCTCACCTTTAATCGGCCAAGCATTTTATCGCTAATAATTTATTACCAATTTGCAATTATATAACAAATAGGAAAGACGTGCTGAGCCGACTCGTACTAACACATACATTCACACACACACTTTCAGGCAAACAGAAATCAAAATTGAGGTCTTCGTGGTCAATCTAAAAATTTCTGTAATTTACTCGTAACTTCACTACAACAACGCAAAAAACACATTTACTCATTTTACTGCCTGCATAAGTCAGTTCGATATCTGCTATCAGTTGCCTTCCGAACCCGTTATTAAGCATTGTTTATGGTATATACACATTGTTATATTTATTTTGTTCCCCAGTCTTATAACATATACCCGTACATGCATTTATTTGAGTAAATACGCCCGTGTTTGACCACAATTTATCATTCCATCTTGCCAACTTGGATAAAAATATTTGATGTTCATGTGTTGGAAACATATACATATATACTTAATATGTAGACATATGTATATATATAATGTGTGTAACTCACAATAGTTAATGATGGGTTGGCTGCTTCATAATTTTGGGTAAATAAGAATTCATAAGGTTATTTAGACCATTTCCGTTTCTAGCGCAACACACACTTTTAACACAAGTGCTTAATTTTAGGTTTACTTCTCAGTGCTCACATATGCAAACATACCTACACCATTTACATACGCATTATGCGTAGTAACCATTCAACAATCGGTCTGAATACACAAAAGAGAAATCATTCAATCAAATATCTAATCATGCACGATGGATTACTAACCCGCCTAACAATCAACCAACCGGGCTGAAGTCTGCATAAAAGGAGTAGCAATTTACCAGTTGGTTATTAATTTTCATTTTGTAAAGTTTTTAATACGTTCATTTAGATGGACTTATGGGCATCATTTATGCGCTCACACACCAATTCTCGGTATTATGTGTATGTGTATTATGTGTATTCATATAGAAACTTCTAGCAGCCACTTTTTGTGTTCATTGTTTAGTTAATACTTGTACCGAAGAAATATCAATAGAAAATATTAAAACTTTTTCGATCAACTACCCATTGATGCACTCGCATATTATTTTTAATATCAGAGAAATAGGGAAACAAATATTTATTGCTATTTATATTTCCGGCGAGAATGCAAACTTTAATGCTGAATTTGATTCCTCGAATTAACCTTAATTGCCCGTTAGTCCATTTGCAGTTGTTAAGATGAATAACGTGGCCACAATATTTGGCCGAAGTTGCGAGCTGCAAGTACTGTTGGCAAGTGTGTAAATAATCTGCTTGGTCACTTGTGAGGTACTTTGTATGAAGTGAGTAAGTTGTTGTGATTATACGTTTACTCTGTTTATTTACTAACTTGGCATACGATGGCTTGGATTAGCGTAAAGGAAATTAAAGAAAGTTGTTACTCGCATTGCTTGTTGTTAATGAAATACTTTGGGGTTGCGCTTTCCTGGCAAGCGAAAAGTGACTGCAGTATTGCTGAATCAAAAGTATCAGAAATTTTAGAGATGTTAATCTTAAATATTTTGGAATTTTATTAGTAGGTTTTGGGATTTTTCGGGATTTCTCGGGTACAAATTTTGCATGAGAAATAAATGAAATTACGTGCAAATAGTTAATGCACGTGCTATGTGATTTACGCACACTTTACATATGAAATTTGTTTAATACGAAATACTTTTAAAATAATTTATTTATGACACAACAGTTTTTTAATTGTGATTTAATTCAAGCGAAATTAATTTAATTTTAATATATCCTTATATGTCGTAAATAAATATGTCGCGGGGTCGTTATGTGAAAACAAGCTTTGTTTGCTATTATTTCCTGAAAACAAATATCATCAAGTATGTTTTACAATAAAGTCATCAGAATAGTGCTCATCGGGAATATTTCGAAAGCTTGTTTGTTTTATTTATACTTAATTCAGTTAATTGAACCTTCTGGATAGCTTGTGGGCTTTCAATTTATATAGATTAACAAAGATTCAGACCAACAAACTTTTCAAAGACTTGAACTAGTCTCAATTTAGTTTGGTTTATTATTTGAAACCATGCTTGCTTATTATTTTCCCTTGGTTATTGATCTGTGTTTTATACCACTAGTAACTTCCGCTTTATTAGCTATTATATTGCATATTTTTAACCAATTTAAGTACGTATTGAAGCGGAAGTTCCGTTGTCATGAAGTATTATTTGGAATCGCTTCCGATCGGAGCTTTTATGTTCAAGTAAAAAAGCTTTCGCAAACTCTTGCAGAAGTTGTGCTTGAGATATTTTCACCACTTGTTAATATGTTCTTATATTCAAAAGTTTAAAAGTAAAGCTGCAGGAACCTACCACACCCAAAAAGCTCTCAAAGCTTGTTTCTTGTTGTGTTAGAAAGCTAAAAAAATACTTTCAAAGTAAAAGCTTGCTAGATAACCATTCTGTTATTAATGAAAGTGAGCTATAAAAGCTTAAGCAAGTAACTACCTCACTTTTGCACCTAATAGCTTATTTTTGGTTTCAGAATAGTTTTACTCCAATTGTCGTAGTTATGGCAGCATGCTTTGAGCTTTTTGTCATAAAACTGCTTTCTGTTAAGTTTATTAAAGTCTTATTAAGGAATTTTAATATTTTAACAGCGTACACTTCTGTATCCAGTACACTTAAGACAATTAAAACAATTGAGACAAATTTTAAAAGCTATTTAAAACGTCATATTATCGTTTGAAAACAAGAATACTAATTGAGTAGCTACAATATTTAAAGAGTTATTTTTTTAAAGCTTTAGATTTTTTGCCAAATTTTTTTGCTTTCTTTGGTTAACTGTGGTTACAAATTTCGTTTGAAACTTATGTGAAATAAATTTATTTAAGACCCTTCCTTCTAAGTTATAATTTATTGAAAAATAATACTACGTCTGCCGAAAAAATTTAATATTCCACATGTATGTTAATATGGAAATATTTTCATTTACTTACCTAAAATAAAAAACGCTAAAATCACCATAATTTGACTGAACATGTTGTCATATGTTAATTACTTCCATTTAGCTGAAACGAAAAAATATTGTCATCAAATTGTAAATATGTAAAAAAGAAATGCATAAATGGGCATAAAATAGTTGAAATGACTGGATTCGTAAAAACGACAATATTCACTTCAAAAGTATTTTTCTTTTTTTTTTTTCTAAAGAATATACTGCTGGTTGATTTCTTTGATTCAATATAATATTTTGGCAGCAAAAACGGCATTGCTGAAAACATATTTTTTATTTATTTATTTTTTATAATTTTTTGGTACTACATTTTTTTCTTAACATTTTGTAAACCTATCTGAGAAGATACAAATTATTTTGTATTGTTAAATCAAAAGTTTGAAAGGTGATTTAAAAAGGAAAAGACGTATTGAAAAAGAACGATAACTCTAGATTTTATATAATCTTTTGACTTTACGTAAAGATATTGTTGTAAAATTTAGCTTCAAACTTTTATTAACAGAAATCAAAACCCACTACATGACACTTGATCTTATAATATCGCCAGAGTTTCTTGGTAACACTTGCTATACCAAAGGAGCAGAATGATTGACAAATTACACCCGAGAAAGAAAATAAAAAGAAAGGCAAAAGCAGTCAATTGTTTTATATTATCTACGTTACTTTCATGGTAGGAAGACTTAATCCCACCGTGGGAAAATATGCAAAAATCTACAAAACTACTACTAATCTAGAGCCCTCAAAAAAGGGCTGAGCTTGACAATTTATTCTGGGAGTAAAGAAATAATAAATGCATTTTTTTCTTTTCGGATTTATTAACCATATATTCAAGTGTGCAAAATTTTTTTTACTGAGATTTTGATACAAAATAGCGACTTTTGAGCCAATTTTTGGATTAAATTTTTTGCCAGAAGGTCTCTACACACCAGGATGATTTTAGGAAATTGTACCATTTGAAACATACTATAAAACGGGCTCTTAATATAAATAAGACTTGACACTGAAGCACGTAAGTTTTTGCTTATAAAAATTTTTCTCAAAATGTCCAAAACAATGAGCACTAAATTGTTTATAAAAAATTTTTACAGTAATAACTAATATAATGAAAACAAAAAGATTTGAACTACTTGTTGTAGTTGTGTGATATTCCATAATCAACTACAAGAAATCTGTAAAAAATAACCCTCAGCTAAATTTTTCCCATTACTCGAAGTAGCTCAAATACATAATATATAATATTGGAGCAAGTTTCACAGGAAGGAATTAAAGGTGTTTTAGTTTAAAAAAATAATTATCCGCTTATTTGAATATTTATTACTATTTTCATATAGATATATCAATTTTATAATATTTGAATATCAATAAGTTCAAAAAAAAAATATATAAATCAAGAAAAGATAAAGTATTCGAGGAGTGTAAGCAGAAGATTGTGATATTATAATTTGAGTGAAATTTAAATTGAATTTTATGGAATACAGAATCTCTTTCAATTTATTATATATACCTACATTTGACCTTCTGCTATATTTATATTAAATTGATGCATTATTTGCATTTTGTCATATATATATAGTTTCACATACACACAAAGCCAATGTATGCTATTATGCAAAAACAATTTTAGATTCCATCGATAATTGCATATGCAAATGAAAGCGAAAGGCATCCTAAATAATTGAGAAATTTTAATTGAATTTCAGCTAAGTCTGCGTGCGATGCATGCTGGATAATTTAATAAATGTAAGTAAATATTTTTTTTGTTTGCACATTTTTCTAACAGTTGGTATAACAATAACAATGACATATACTTTATAGTACACACATATTTATACATGTACATACGTGTGTGTTTGGCATTGAGGCATTTTTAATTCCAATTAAAATTGAGCAAATGAACGCCGGGGGGTAAACATGTAGGACATGTGCAAATAAACACAGCTAACCACGCAGCATAATAGCTTAAAAATGCATGTAAATATATATTTTCCTTACTTTTATAAAATTTGTTTGCTGCTATAGGTTTATATAATATTTGTATATATAAATTGACAACTTCATCGAAATTGACCAACTTGCTGAGGTGGCTAATTGACCAACTTGCTGATGACTGGTGAATATTTTTTTATTAAAACATTGGTTTTTCTTTGTTCTCATAGTAATTTCTTGCTCGCAAAAGGTTAATTATATACTGAAACGCAGTTATTATGAGTGCGACTAAATACAGAATATCTGTATGACTACACTCCACTCTTCTCTTACAATAATATTTAGCTTCCTCGCCGGTGAATATACCACCATTACCATTATTTGAAAGCCTAGTGCTTTAATTTCATATAAAAAAAGGAATATTGCATACTTTTCAGCGTGCAAATTTCATGTGTAGTTCATAGAAGCTTATTTTTTCCCATGCAAATATTTAGGATTGAACTTAAAAAAAATGTACTCGAAGCACCTGGTTTGCCGAAATTCAAGGAAAAAAAAATGCTGAGATAAAATCGGTCTGCGCAACCTGAATGAACTCAGATTTATATCCAGTCAAAGAGTGATAAGAACTACCATATTAAAATAAAATTTAAATAAAATAAATGTAGTTGAAACTTCAAAAAGTTCCCTCTTTTTAATACGATTTAACATTTCGACATCCAAACCTATTGCGCTTCCATTATATCACCAATTTACACATTTTATTTGCACATAAAATATAGCAGACTGATGAAATAAATCAAATTAGATATATATTCATTCAATCCATCACTTTATTTTCAACAAAGAAGTTTATTCAACACTGAGTGCCTATGAGTTTGCGTTTGCGGGTATTTTAGTTTCAAATGGCCAGAAAATTGAGCAATTTCCACTCGAATCTTCAAGTGCACTCAGCCGGCAGACAGCATTTGCACGGTCAAGCAACCAATTGACCGGACTATAGAAGTGGCAGCAAAGTGATTGCGACAGATCAAATAATCACTATGTATATAGAGCCGTATACACATTGGCGAAAGCATAAATATACATACATACAAACTAGCGGTTAGGTGCATCCCAGTAGGAAATTTTGAAGGAACCTAATAGATAAAAAATTTTAATACCTAAGGATTGTGTTTTAAGAAAGAAAGTGTTCTAAGTGAATTCAAGGTAAGTGTGTCCCAAGGGTTAACAAACTCGACATTATATAATTGTGAAGAATTTCTTACAATAACTTGGAAAAGTCTTCCATATGAGCGTATAACTTTTCCACTGCTGGATAGAAGTAATTTGCATTAGGGCAGTCTCAAAAACACATACATAAACATATTTCATTTTAGCAAACACAAACGAAGCGCTTTCGTAACAGAATCTAATAACAAATGCGAGTGTGCTTATGGCTGAGGCAAATATTGTGATCTGATCAATTTTGATCAATTGATTTGTGATTTTGGCCAATTTGAGACGACAAGTAATGCAATAATGAAACCAACATAAATTTGCTCACGTGCAGCAACAACAAATCGAGGAGGCTAGGAGCTGTTTATCGCCCAAAAGTAGCAACGTCTATTATATAATAATTGTATTGATGGCAAAGATGGCGGCTTCGGCGTACGCCAACAACAACAAACAATGATTAAACTCAAAGGATAATGCCGTCGTCACAGGAGCCGTGCGAGTACTTGATTGTGGAGATGCCATTGAGGCAGGCGTAAGTGCACGTGTACTCGCAGAATTTTATGCGGTGTGCATGTGAGTGCTCGCCACGCTAGATGCTCGCCACATTCGGTGCTCGTAAATACCCGCCAAATACTGAGTGCTTATAAGTGGCTGCCATTGCACCATTTCTGTTAAGCACCCGTCGAACAATAGCTGCTGGACTTCAAAGAGTGCGTGTATGTGTGTGTGCGAATTATTGTTGTTGCTCCACTTGGTTGAACAGGGCACTTGAAAGCTCTCTAATATGCCAACAAGAAAATGACCATAGGCCAATGATGTCATTGCTGTGAACACGGCAGGGTCTGCATCGGCGTAATCACAGCGCTTTATGGCATCCTTATGTCCAGTTGCTGGTCTCCATTACATTTTGGCGTTGTTCTTCGTTCCGCTTAGACATAATGGAGCTTAAATTCTCGGACACAGTCGGTGGGTGTGAAGGTGGCACACACACATGTTTGCATAGAGAGGTGTGTAAACAGCATGGATTTATGGTGTGTTCGTATGCATTGAACATTGTTTGTGCATGTGTGGATTATAGTACACGGATCAGCTACCTTGCCACGCCGTTCCGCACCATTAGCTCTTGCGCTCTTTGAACCCAAATTTCGAAAACCTGAACATTGTTCCTAAATAGCATCAAATTTGTTTCCTGTTTTGGTGGCTAAAATGTTAAACGATGGGTTTATAAAAAAACTTTAAAACATTTAGTAACAACATGAGTCAGTGTATATATATATTTCTATACCTGCGGTGACTTTGAGCCAAATTTTGTAAAATCTTATAAACTAATGGGATTGAAAATGAGGTTAAATGGTGAGTAGGTGTTGTTTTTATGTGATTTTGGACATGTTCAAATTCTGCTTTTAGGTTAGATAGTGTTATTGTTGTGAACCAATTTTGTTCGAATGGGTCAAGAGATTTGTGAGGAGTGAAATTTAGTTGAAATTATGCGCCTCAAATCTCCTTTGTGCACTGATATATACGTATGTGAACATATTACTCTTTATAGTTTTGAACAATACCGTTATGTGGCAGGAAGAAGAGATTAATAAACGATTTCACCTAACTCTCACATCCTCATTCTCATTATGTTTATACATAACTTTAGCATTAAACTTAGCGTTTTGGTGTACAAATTGAAAATTATTTATGGTCAGTAATTCCATGGCAGCTGAGAAATGTATTGACGTCATTGGGACACCATACCCCAAAAACGAAAATTCACGTACCATTTGCACGTCGAAAATTCTTGGCGAGCTACAGAAGACTTAGATATGGCAACCAATGCAGGCAACTAATGACGATTTTTATGTTTTCTTCAATTTTATTTTATTCTTTTCACTTTACGATGTGTTATAAATCCTGTTGATTTGGCAAATTGCTTTTTTGGGCACACGCAGCCATACAAAAGTAATAACTTGTGTCAGGCTTATGACAAACTCGTTCATTTTGCATGAAAAGCGATATGCTTTGATCCTATTGTTTACGACTTTGTTGACATGAAAGTCTTGGCAAACACCAGACGCAAAGTAATTGTATACTTTATGGCGCATACGACAGCGTTATGCGTCTTCATAAATTTACATGTACATTTTACACAAATACAAGTACATACAAGCATGGCAGATATGTCCTTTTGCCACTTTTGATTTGACGGCCATTTTAGTTGACTTCTCACTCTCATATTCAATGCTCAGAGATTGACAGATTGCAAAATTGATGTGAGTATAATGTGTCAAAGCAATCATTCACAAATCTTTAGGGTATGTCCCCTTATATTTGCATATATTAATGGAAGGGGGATTCGTAATGGATTGGTGCATTTTTATGTGTATGTGTGTATCATGAATTAAAGCAATACTTTTGTTAAAGTTATGAAATCATAGCTTTATACTCTTATAGTTTGAAATAGAATATTTTTGTCTCCATATCATTCTTAATTTAATTTGAAATAAAATCCTCATTGCAATTCTGTTAGAATTTATATAAACAGAATAAATAAAAATCACTTTTTTTGGTATCAAAATTGTAATATAAAACAGATTACATGGTGTTCACTTGTTGATAGAAGTCATTTTTTTGCTTAGAAATTTTTACCTTATTCTTCCTTGAAACTAGTTAGAGCAAGTGTGATTGATATAGCATTAACGGTTTCCGAGATATATATATTAAACCTATTGAGGGGCGGGGTCATACCCACTTTCTATAAAAATTTTTACCCACAGCTGCCCCACCTTACTAGAAAACTCCATACCAAATTATACGTTTATGTCTTAATTTGCTGCTTAGTTATAGCACTTTATCTGTTTTCAATTAATGGCATTTTGTGGGCGTAGCAGATGTCCAATTACGCCCATCTGCAATACCAACCGTCTTGCGGAGACAAGGTACACGTCTACCAAGTTTCACGAAAATATCTTAATTTTTACTCAAGTTATCGCTTGCATGGACGGACGGACGGACAGACAGTCACTCGGATTTCAACTCGTCTCTTCATTCTGATCATTTATATATATATATATATATATATATGCCTATATCTAACTCGATTAGTTCTAGGTGTTACCAACAACTATTAGGTGATCAAAACTAATATACTCTCTAGCAATATGTTGCGAGACAACATTTCAATATCAACATTTCAATAATTTTCCACTTCTTCGTTACAATTTTGGTTGCATGTTCACAAAGTGAACATTGTTCATTTCACAAAGTGGACTTCGAGTCACTCTGCCACCATCGCTATCAGTCCTTTTCTCACTGTACTCGGTTTGCCATAGTATTTCTTTCGTTTTGTTGCTTTGATGTTATTTCATGATAACCGATGAATACTCGATAATCGATGCTCACTAAACAGCCAAAAATTTACACAAGATCTATGTTGAAGAATAAGAAGAATAATGTCTTTTTTCGAGACTAGTCGAATTTGACTGCTCCTTGGGCCGCAATGACATGTTGTGATTTATAATAATTTTATATGAATGAAACATACAAGTAATAAATAAACATTTATTTATTCTAATAATAATCCCTTATAAATATTTATACTTTGAGTTAACATTCCGGTGCTTATTTCCTACACAATTTTTTTCTGCCCTGGACTTATTGTAGTCGATCACTCCTATCCTTATCACACATCAGTTCACTTTCCAATAAAATCAGGCTTTAAACTTGGCCAAATTTCGTTGTAGAGTCAGTCAGGATTAGAATCCTGTCAAACCTCACTTCAGCATTTAAACATATTTCCCTACTTGGTTTCGCTAGTTCCGAATTTTTATGCCCCAATTGTTCCTCATTTCACGCATTGCTTTTAGCTCTGTGTGTCCGCGAAGTATTAGCTAGATATTTTACAATTATACTGACAACTTGGTTAAGTAGGGCACTAATACAAACTCTTCATGTGATTCACTCAAGCCAGCAAAGAACGATATTTGGTGTAGTTTTGGGAAACGTCACTTAAATAAACAATGACTTTCCATTACGAATATAATCTCTGTTATCTTGTTTGTATTATTTTCTAATGAGTGGTCTCCAACACACTCAATGAGTCAGTGAGAATTTTGAAAATTTGACGCAACGGGCTGCCTTCGAACAAACCTAGTAAACATTTTCAGAGTGAATTATTTTCCAATTTAAAATCACTAACTATGAGAACAACAAAATCAAAGCTCATCACATGTCCAATTTATCGCAATGAATCTCACACCACCGAGTTACACTTTGACCAAGTAAGACAGTGTCACTGGAAGAGAATGCAAATTAGGTAACGAAAAGTTCACAAGTTTCACTTAAGAGTCATTGCTCAAATTCAAGCGCACTAAATAGACACCAGCATCAAAAACCACCTTTTTTTGCTGTGTTTTTTTATATTTTGCTTTTGGTGACTGTAAATAAAATAATGAAAAACTTCCGACTAACTAACGAATTCGAGGATAAATAAAGCAGGTTAACAACAGTTGCAACAGCGCCGGCAACAATTTAAAGCTAAATAAAAATCAGGGCGATAACAACAACAATTGTGGACCGAAAACAAAAAAGTGCTTGAAAAAGTGTACTACCTTAGTGTGAGCTGGTTCTTAAATAAAAAGCTGGTTTGCTGCTTGGTTGGCTGACTTGTTGGCGTTGACGCTTCTATTATCTCACACAAATACACACATGCATACACGCACGTGTGTGTGTGTGTTTGCATTGTGCTTATTTGAAGTGTGTTGAGTGGTGTACCGTTGCTTGTAGTGCGAACAACAAAACAAGAGGCTTGCCGCACTCAACTCGCACTTGAGCTGGTTACAAGGCAGTTCTGACATAACCTCAACAACAAACACAACACCGAAAACCTAATGACAGAATGAAAGTAAGTATGTTGTATGTATATGGGAAAACAAGTGATTGTATATGTGTACGCATATGTTTCTCCAAAAACATTACAAAGCAATACAAAAAACTACTGATTGCATAAGTGGTCGTATGCCTTATATATCTAAGTATATATTTATGTGTGGGTATAAGTACGGTTGAAGTAAGAAGCGCACACAAATTTGTTATTATAAACAGTATAAGATGTTGAAATGCTGCTGTGGACTTTGAATAAGCAGCAGATGTGAGTGATGAAAAAGAAGTGAGTAAACCTAAGGATATTATGTGGAGAGTCGTCGTGCTGCGGAAGGCACATGTCGGAAGCTAAAAAGCGGATCTAACAACATAACTAAAGATAAAACAAGTAAGCAGCACAAGTGAAGAGTTAAGTAGTGGTGTGGGGCATAGGCATATAATACATAAATTCCTAAATATGAATAATGAGGGCGCAAAGATGTTTGAACAATATACTGTGAATAAGGGAGCTGATAAAATTATGATAAACAGGATACATTTTGGCTTATCTTATGAAAGGAATTATAAATTCATAAGCTTAAATTCGCGAACCGTCTCCACTCTTCTCGAATTAGTCAATTTAAAGTGATGAAATTCAACCTAGAATATTTCGAGTTAACAAGAATCCTTACCTTAACGTTAATTTAAGTACAAATTCTTTACAAACGCAAAAATCTCTGAATAAATCATCCAACAATGCCTCAATAGCGTTCGTCAAGAATATGAACTAAATATTGTTTTTGTATTATCTTCCATATTGCTCTATATTATCATTCCTTGGTGGAAATTTCCAACTTTTTCTTCCTCAAATTTTATATTTCTGAATTCCATTATCCATTAAATCAATTAAAAAAATTCTTAAGTGTTCATAATTGACTTAAAATACAATAAACCGTCAATGGGAGTTCGACATCAAAAATAAATGTCATAATTATACAATACGTATTAGTAGTGAAATATTCCAAAAAGTTCTACAAAATTATTCAATATTTTATTGCATCTCGAATGCCTCACCTCCGATCTTAGTCATGAAACTATATGGTTGTGATATTAGAGCCTCCCGTCAAAAGTGAATTGCAGCTGAGATAACTAATATCATCATAGTGCCATAAACAGGGAAGGTAAAAATTAAATAGCATGTATAAAATAGAAATAAATAATATAGTTAATTGAGCTTTCTAAAAATGTGAAAAACCTTTCAAACCTGCTGCCTTGAGTAATTTGGTGTGGAAGATTGCTCCCTTAAAAGATTGAATTAATAAAGACACCTTTTCCCATTGTTTCTGTAATATATATGTATAAAATATGGAAAATATTTTGCCATGAAATGTTTAATTTTACACCATAATATTACACTGTAGGTAGGGCAGAAAAGCTTTCACGTCACACCTGGCGTATACGTAACCTTTTTCTACATGGGATCACAGGATTCATAAATTCAAATGTGAGTACAAATATTTATAGGTAAGATATAACCTAGTAGAGAAGAGCAAGAATAATGCTTCCATGACTTTAAACTATGGTATAACGTTAATTTAGTTAAATGCTATTCTTAATTATTGCTGCTTAAAAATTGAATACATCACTTCCAAATAAACAGAAATTTCTGTATTGACATTAGAAATTAGTTTCACACTAGTATGCTTATATTTATGTATAAGACTTCATTTACAAGAAAAATATATACATTTATACATGCTAGCATATATTTTCACAAATTTCCCTTTCTTTGTTTCTATATACTTCGCAGCACATGGATCCCTCACCTGTTAGCACACTTTTGGCCTTACGGCATAATTCTCCAAAAGTTAACCCTTTTCTCTAGAGAGCAGTAAATTATGATGTGGGCGTATGTTTTGGGTGAGCGCTGCTGTGTGTGACGCTACACTGCGTGAGCTTATGGTGCCTTTGAACTCATTTCGTGGTGTTTGTTGGTACTTTCGGTTTATTTGATGACTTTAAAATGTCGATATGGAGCGGCGAGATAATATTCAGTAAGGCGAAGAAGAAAAGGCGAAAGAAGAAAAAAGGAATGCTAAGCTCAAAATGAGCAAGCTGCCTGGCAATTCATCACGCGGCTTGTTTACATGTAAGAAAACACCAGTAGGTGGCTTTCATTTACACACTTGTGTGTGTATATAAGTACGTATAAGTGTTGGTTCGTTATTGCTCTATTTGCATTTGATTGAAATTTGCACGTAATTGAGGTGCAGTTTATAACGACATAAATGTTGGCAGCTGCGGCTGGCACGGCAACTCTTTGACCTTGGTAATCGCGCAAAAGTGGTTTTTCAATATGTATTTAAGGCAAATGTGTAGGTGACCAGATGCTCGTAGAACACATATGTTATGAAGCCTTTGAACTGAAACGTGCCTTTACACATATTTGCAAGCACGAGTAAAATATTTCAACTTTGACATATGAGTCCTGCTAAACTCGGTCGAGTGACACACTGGCTTAAATGAGACATTCTCAGTGAGGGTTAAATGGTTTGTACGAGTTGACATATTTATTTACTTAGAAAGTAATACTTGGTATGTTTTTGTTCGTTTGCCTTCAGTTAACAGATAAAGCTTTGAAACGTGAGTGTGAGTCGTAAAATTTCTCCGGTAATTTATGACCCATTTATATGCTTATATAAATATAAAGGAAAGTAAGTATGCGGTATTTTAATTTGAATATTAAGTATTGTAGAGATTTAGGGATAATTCTAAGACAAATTGTGGGCTGTTTGACTTTTTAAATAAATTCCTCTTCGCTGTGACCTGAACGACAGAAACTTTTTGTGTATATGAGCAAATTGTTTCAGCTTGAATTGCATAATTAGTAAAATTTTATAAAAAATTTTGACTTATTTCAATAAAAATAATTTAAATTTGAATTGTTAGGTTAAAATATTTACACAAATGAATTGACCAATTTGATTAAAAATAAAAATTTTTTTTTTTTTCAAGAGCTACTCATACGCCACGGCATAAATGTGTTTTACAAATCCAATAATCAGTCAAGCAATTGAAGCAGAGCGGAAAAAAGAGAAATTATTCGATAACATACGTGTGCACACATGGACACGTCGATATATACGTGCGTGTATATCAAATAATTTTAAAATGTTTAGCTTTTGAGTTTTTAGTTGTATGCTTCTATAGTATGCTTCAAAAAGTCCTTTTGCATGAGTATATGTGTATGCAAAGCACATTTCCGCTAGATAATCGCTTGTGTTTTAGCTCATTATCAGGAACAAACCTAGACAAGCTCTTCTATTGTCAGTCGGTTTCACAACAATGTTGCTGGTATCAATGTTGGCACTGCAACACACGCTTAAGCTTTGGCTTGATGTGTAGTTTGTGTGCAATTTGAGGATTTTAATCTCTTTATCACATTTGTAATGCTAAACACATTCGACACGCTGCGTCGCTTGCAAGATTATGTCACCAATTTCATTCAGGCATCCATCCATTCTTCAACAACGTCATGTCTCGTCAGTTCTCGCAAATAATGCAAAAGTTTGGCGATGCACGTGTGTCCACACGTGTGCATATACAAGTATATATGTATATGGGATTGCATATGTTTGTATATTTGAGCAATTGTCTTTTTTGCTGCATGTCTGCATGCAAATTGAATGAAGGAATTTGAAAACGCTCTGCTGTGGGTAAACGATTCGGTGCGAGCGTGCAAAGTACTGGCCCACACACGGGCACCTGTGTGTGTGTGTGTGTGCTTTCATTTGCATTCGATTCGTGCTTGCTTGTGCTCATGTGCTGGCAATTCATGCCTCAAGTATACCTTTGTACATTTGCGCGGCAGTATAATAGCATAGCGCCCATTGAGTGTATGTGAGCTGAATGAATCGCTGGCAACAAAAATGCAAATGTATGCGTGCATGTTATATTTACATTCACATTAAGATTGTTGCTCTGCCATTTGTAGATTTGCTCATGATTTGCTTTTTCGTGAGTTAAGGTTGTTTTGTGTTTGGGATATTGTATATGGCTCCATTCTAGGATAACACTCTAAGAACTTACTCCAGCACACATTTTAGTGAGGGAAAAGATGGTACTAATGAGCATAAGTAAATTAAGTTTTTTTTTGAAAAATATGATTCCATATTAATTTGTACGAATATTCCCATCAATGCATGTAATAGTCATATTTTTATGGGGGAGATATTTTTTGAGATAATAACTCCGATATTATAATCACAAATAATCGATGTCATCTTCTCATATTTTTCAACATGTTAATTATACTTTTATATATATTTATGTTTTACTATATATATAATTCCAGTAATTATTTTTTTCTATAAACGCTTTTAGTTTTTAGTGCACATTTAAGTTAAATAAAGCAGAAAGCAAGGCAAGAATTTGCATAATATATACCAGCTGATATATATACTAGCATATCCTACGAGTTGGTTACACTTCGCTTTTTTTTCCACGTTATTTTGCTTACATAACAAAGCAGTTCTCTGCTTCATATCCGTTACGCGCTTTTTGTTTTGCCTTAGCGGCTTTTCTCTTATATTTTTTTTAGCAAAATTTGTAGCGAAACTTTTCGTTTTGATAAAATTGTTGCGGTATACGTACACTGCTTAATACTTATTAATCCATTAAGTAAATGTTGCGTAATAAAACTCGTTTTAAGTAAAACGGGTAATTTGTTACCTCTGTGGGCATTAAATCGTAATCTTCATGTGCATAAATGCTTTCGGGGCAAAGGTGACTAAGATGTACTTATGGGTTGTGTCTCCAGCAAGTACTTTTTAAATTTTCATGTGATGAAATGGTGTCATGCCTGGTTCCATGTACAAAGTGTACTATCTTCTTAAACTTTTTGCTCATAGAACTTTCTACAGCCCTTACTATCAAGAAGAGCACATATCTACATTCGATTTGACATACTTTTGAAAACTTATGCTTTCGCTACTTTTAAATAAATGAGTTAAAACACATAAACGCTTATGGAACTCTCTCAACTTCACTTCAATGATTTTTACCTCTAAGCGAGCTAAGTCTGTATCTCAGACAATGTAAAGTAGAAATACGCAGATATACCATAGGAATTTCTTTTCTCGAATAAAATCTTCATAACTAAAACAAGGGCGTACTAAAAATTGTTTTAAACTATAAAGTTTAAACTACTTTAAATTTACACATATTTTTCGCAATATTGAGATACGATGAGCACAACTGCCACTTCATATTGTCAACTTCCAATACTCACAAATTTATTGCATATCCCTTTTGCATGACCAGTGATTGGGACGATGCTCCATATCGCAGCTAATAAAAATCGTGGCAAAGGAGAAACACTAAGAGTAACAGCTTGCCTGTAACAGTATAACATAAATAACTCATAACAAACATACAACATTTATAATCGTTGAGCTGGCAAGTTGACAGGGAGCAATTCACCATTCGTAAACACACTCACATATATATAAGGGCTCAAGCAAGCTCACAATCATATCGCCTAAATGCGGCACGCCCATTCAGCAGTGTAATTCAGCAAATGGGCGAACATAAATCAGGCGTTGGTAATAGTGATGTGCACAAACGCCGCGGGCACCTTCTTAAGAATAATCTTATTCTTAGTCATTTTTATTGTGCTCATATTTCACGACACCTCAGCGCACACACGGACACAAATGATCCATATATACAAAGAGATTTATTCGCGCCGGATGCTATGCGACTCAAAGTTCCCTAACACACACACATATATATATATATATATATATGGTTTCCGCATGCATTCGCTTCCGAGCGCACAAGCAGTCATCAGCTGGCGGCGGAGCGCACGCATCCTCAATTCCCAGTGAGGTTAATGCCTGAAAGCGTCGCATTGCGGCATATTTTGTGAAGCGTAAATTCGCAAAAGTGGCGAAGTAGTTCCTCTCTTCTGCATTTCCTTACGCTGTGGGCACATCAGCGGCTACAGTATGAATGGCTTAAGAATGTAAATCGGAAGGCATTTCGCTTCTGAGGAATTTCAAGTGAATTTGCTGCTGTTACTATTATCTTGAAGTAGTGCGGTGCTTTTGCGAAAATTGTGTAAATGATTTTTCAATCAGTCCTCATTATTAGTTGGCATGATAGGCGATTTATTTTAGTATAAGTAGGAAAGCATGCAGAATGAAATAATTCCGTTTCTTTTTTTCTTCCAGTTAAAAAATGCTGACCTGAAGATATCGCTTAATAAAGTTTGATAAATTTCTGCGTGCCATTAATTTATCAATTATTACTTGTATTTCAAATTACTAACTTCCTCTCTATATTTCGCTGTCACCTTTTCAGAAAATGTTTTGGTGTGGTAGATAGAGGAACACGGTATTGTTCAACAGGGTCCTGGCATCTTATCCTTCTATAAAATAACTTCAATATAATCGATTAGTTGTTCGAGTTCATTTTATTTGGAAAAATTTCGAGGTTAAGAGCAATCTCTCGTGCAAGCATCTATCAAATATGATAACTTCTGAACGTTAACCTTATCTCTCCACACTTAAATAATTTTGGCTACGTACAATTCGTTGCCTGACTTTAATGGTACAGTAACCGTGTACATGGAAATACCTACACAAAAATTTCCCTCTTTGAAGGTAAAAAGCAGGTGGTGGATATCACGCCTCGAAACTGTAGTGTCATACGAGAGAACGAAAGAAGTTGAATTGAAATCCTACAACATACCCAGACCACATACTCAAGTAGTGCATTGATCGACATATCAATACATTACTTACGGATACCCTGTGTTATTGTATTTCTATGGTAATTAGATTTATTACTAATTTTAAATTTGTATGTAGCCATTACAGTGATTCTTCCTCAGATTTGTTCAGAGAGGCCGTTTTTGGCAATTTTAGTTCTCATATTTACCTAATATATAAATTCTTTATATTAATAACCAACTAGTTTTGAAAGCCATAACCACAAATTCCACTTCCAAGAGTTCTGCTTTACTTCTTATTCCTTCAGATATCTCCCTGCTGTTAGACCGCATAAAGTTTTAGCCAATAGATCTAGGTGTACAGAGATGAACAGAGTTTTCCCTTGTCAATCTACATTGGGTTAATCAAATTAAATGCACTCGTATTTTTGTGCACTTTCGCTAATCATTTCCCCAAGAATGACGTCAGCAAGGTGAAATCTCACACAATAAAATTGGCATAGAACAATGTCTATACAGATTCCTACTGGGGAATGCTCATCATTTTTTTAAAGCTCCTTCTCATTATTACAATCTTATCAGATGAAGTAATTTAAGATGCCAGTGCCAATATACCAAATTAAAACATACAAACGTATTGCGTTACAGCAATTCATCCATCAAAGGTGCCTTCAAAGCCGTAAACTTTCACTTCCACAGTTTTCAGTGCACCAACAAAAGCAACAAAGCAACCATAGTGTACAAAGAAACCAATACGCGACCCCACCTCAAGTTTACCACAATTAAGAAAACTTTGCTTCGAGATAATTATTTCTCATGATGGTAGTGTTGGGCACGTGACGGACGGATACAAGTTTCGCATCCATCAGACCGAAGATGAAGAACGAACACAGAAATCAGTTACGTGCGCATTGCTGTTGTGATTTACTTGCTTTGGCTGCTGCTCTGACAATTGTTGTTGTTACTGTTTATTTCCCGCAATCTTTCATTTTAGCTGCGTAGTGATGCCGACACAGAGCCACACAATCATTCATGGATTCTATTGAATGAATAGTTGAAGGATCTGCGTATGTGTGCGGTGCTTTTGTGTGGTTATTTAGAGTGGAAGTGAAATGGATTGAATTGAACCGTTAGTTGTTCCATTGATTGCGTGCTGTTGCAAACCGCAGAGCATTCTAACATGCCGCTTTGTATATACATATTTTATAAATGATATATGTTGTAACTATTGAAGATATATCCCGGAATATGTATCCGTACACTGCTATACGCAGAGAGTATTTTTATCGGTATTAGAAAAAGTTGGAAAGAATATGTGATTGATGTATCTATGTATTTGTAGTAAGGTTTATATGGATTCAAAATTTATTTATTCATTTTATGAATTATATGGTATGTATACTAGACTTCTCTTGTCAGGTTACTTATCAGGTAAATATATTAGTGGGAAGTTTTTTTTCCAAACCTCAATATCACTATCATGATAGTGACTACCGGAAGAAATCTTCATACCACCTTAATTTGGACTGGAAGGAATTCCTCATCTGCACTTCTTAAAGGTTATATTAGAACAGTACCTGAGCCAAAAAGGTTATATTTATCATTTGTGTCAGTAACAGTAGAAAGAAATATTTCATTTATATAATTTACTTTTACGCCACAATACATATTTTTATGAAATAATTAGCGATGAAATATCTTCAGCCAGTATGATGTGTACTAAAATATCTTCGCTAGCTAACACTATTATTCTTTTCTACTACTTCCTATTTCCGCACCGATTATGCCCTCCTCATCAACTCTGTTAATTTCCCACTCACACAGTTGGTCAAGTGGTTCTCATTCATGAGGATTCATCGCACCAATGAAAATCAATAAATCCGTCCCGGGTATTGAGTTAATGTGCCAGCCTGATATCTAAGCAGTCATATATGCAGAAGCAGTCAGTGTGGATAGACTTCTGGGTGAAGATAGTCATTGTTTTGCTATTGAATGGAAAGCCAGTTGGATGACTTGTAAAACTTACCTTATTACCCCCTAATTATAAAGCTATCGTTTCAGTTGTCTATTATCGTTATGTACCTTTGTTGTTGTATATGTACCTATAGTTGAAAAGTCTTTGGCGCGAGGTAATTACATATGCAAATTTTAGTGAATATTGTATGTATATATTAGCAAATATATATATGCTATATACATATATACAAGCAGAGATATAAGTATTCGAGCATTTGAGCAGTTATGCGTAGCAAAACTAGACTCGTAATATTTATGAATTTTTATACTACATATATATTAACAGCTCCTCATAAAACGACAGTGTTATTTCTTTGCTCTTATATAATATATTCATATCTATTTCGTCATTCGCCTAGTTACTATTTTCATAATAACAGTAGCCGACGCGAACTAATAGTTCAAATGAAAGAGGTAAATGAAAGAATTTGTATTTCTCTTCAGACAGTATGCGCCAGCATACCTAATTTAGCTGTATGCTGACAATGCTGACGATAAACTGACTAGCTAATCTAGCTTGCTGTCATTTCGGTGAGTGAAAACCGCTATAGTGGTGACCTAACAGCTGTTGGCTGCTAAATCTGCGCCTGTTCTCAGCGGGTGTCCCTCATTGTGCATATTTTTAGGCGGTTTTATTCTTAATTAGGCACAAATAAGGACAGCGGAATTAGGTCATGTCGGTTAATTTTGAAAATACCAAGAACTTTGCTTAACTGGTTTTAAATTTAGGTTACAAAAAGTTTGTGGAATTAAGCTTAATGATGAAAATGTTGAATTTAATATGTGATTGCTAGTGGAACTAGTTTAAGGCTTTTTAAATATCTGCAAAAAATATTATTTTAACATTTTTAAGCAAAAGTTGTGCTAAGATAAGTTAGTTGTCATTATAAGTAAAGGTAGTGGGGAGGCACTGATGTAATAGGGCACCCAATAAAGTTTTGCTGAAATAATTAAAAAACACTGCCTGTTTAATTCCATACTTCAATTATTTTAGATAAGCTTAATATGTTACCTTTAATACTATAAGGTAGGGGAAATTATTGGCATGAAGTAGAAACCAGAAGAGCGGGCCTACCCTTATGTTATACAGAATATGAAGAAAAATCTCCATGACGTGGTAATCAAGATATCGTAAATCGTTTTAGTAAAAGGACTCTAGTAATAAATAGTAATATTAAGTTACGCTATATTTCTATGTAGAAGTCATACGAGGAACTATTTTATTACGTTAAATAAAATTATTTGTTGAGGCAAGTAACATAGTTATTCTACATAATTTAACAGATATATGTATGAGTTACCCATGTTCGCACTATTTTATAAAATTCTATGTGACTTGTCAAATTGTATACTAATGCCTTAAGTCAGTTATATATGTGTATAATGCACATAAATGTATACTTTTCTATTAATATGCATGAACAATATTTAAAATTTTCCTTTTCTCATTTTTCAAACTTTCCGTCAACAAAATTGTTAAAAAAAAAAAATTAGCAGTACGCTCTGTTTGCACTTTCTATAGCTTTTGCTGATGTTGGTTAGAGTTAACGCCTCGCGTGCCAGAAGCGTATAAACGCCACTCCAATGGTGCGCGCGCAAGCAAATTGCACGAAAACGAAGTGTGTCAAATATTATAAAAAGTAGCACGAGCTCACGCATGCACTTGTACATACATATTTATATGTATAATATATATATAGATATATATACTTTGTCATGATACTATGTAAGTAACTGTGGCTGTAGTTGACACTATGTTATCTTTCATCAATAAATTTTATCCAGTTTTTCGCTCTCATGAGTGGACGCTTATGACCGATGGCGTCGAAATTGTGAAAATAGCAAATATTTACGTAGCATGTCTTTGGATTTGTTTGCTTTCGATATTCTCTCATGCAAATATTTAAATGGTATCATGGCATATTTAAATAAATGTTATAAAAATATTTAATGACAAATCATGCTGTACACTAATGGAGAGTACACACAATTTATTTTTACGAAATTTGGCAGACAATACATATCTTTCGAAAAGCAGAGCAATCCTTTTTCATGGGATGAATTGTGGCTGATAAAATACAGTAGAAGTTTGTATTGTGCATTAAAAAATTAAAAAAATAAATTAAATTTTCCATTTTTTTAGGTGAATGTAGACACCAAACTCCAAGACAATATTTTTACATTGTTGGTTTTAATAGCGTCTCGGCTTTTGTGTGCACCAATTGAATAAATCACTGAGGTTCTATTTTGCAGATTACTGCACTCTGCTATATGGAGAGGTGGTATCGGCACATTTCTCATATGTTAATAAAACTATTTGAGTTAATTTCAGTCATTACTAGAATATCAAAATGATCAATAATATATCCGTGTATTAATTACAGTTACATTGCATTATCGAATATATGTATCATGGATATCATGGATCAAAATTCGAAAAGAAAACTGCTCCGAAATAGTTACTTTGTCATTCATTGTACTATGACGTCTTTTTATTAACCAAATCACAACTTAATTTGTCCGTCAAGAAGCGTTAAATTAAATAGCTTCCAATTCAACCAGCCAAAGTGAAAGCCAAACCGAATTCACAGCGAAACATCAAACGACCACAAAATAACCACAATAATTTCAACGCAAAGCATAAAAACATACACTTACATAGATATAAAAGAAAGTTTAGCTAACATTACTGACTAACGCCTGCAAATTTGATTAGCGATACTGCGAAATACAAACTAACGGGCATTTGTTACTAAACAACGGCATGGCGGTAAAATTTTCCAAACGCTTTGTTTTTCTTGAATTTGCCAGCTAATGGCAGGGAAGTGGAAATGGCTTGGCGTGGCAGGATATCATTTGCAACAATATCGGGCATATCTCGCTTCGTCATCGCCCTTCCAAACTGCGGACGTCGAACCTACGACTCTTTGGCTGCTCCTCGTCCTGCTGTCTATCTGGCTGTCTGTTTATTTGCCTGCTGTCTGATTATACTAAAAGGGCTGGCTCACAAAAATGGCCAATTCGCTGTTTGGCTTTCTACTGCTGACTTTTGCTAGTGTTGTTGTACTTCTTGCAACGGTTGTTTGTTCTATAAGCGCCGCTGTCTGAATATTAATACAATCTGCAGGCCGATAGCAGCATAACTCGCACTGTGGTACATACATAGAAATGAAGGGAAACTTTCATTAATATAATTACTCAAGGAACCGAATATATTACTCTCACTAAACTATACTAAATTTTAATAATAGAAGTATTGAAAATATTCCTGTCGACTATAGTGGCCATTACGGAATTTACTATCTCCATAGAATCGCGAACACATACATTCCAAGACCAACAAGTACAGAATAATTAACCACAGTGCAAGTAAAATCATCCCTCTTAAAAAATCAATTTTAAATACCATATCTTAAATAATTTCAATGTAAAAAGTTCTTCCTTCCCGTATCTATATACTCGCTGCGTCACAGCTAAGCGTTTATTCCCTCTTCAACTCTTCACTATGAATTAAGTTGCCTGTTATAAAGCCAGGAATTTATCGCAAACAAAAATTACTTTATGCAACCAGTCTTGCAACAAACTCTATTTTAGGGTGCAACATTAGCATACTGTATGTCTAAAAGCGGGAGGTTTGTATTTACGATGCCCCTTTCTGTTACAGATTATTATCAAATATGAAAATAAAGAAAGATCGGAGAGAATCTTAGCAGAAACTGGACCTGAAACCAAGACTAGTTTTTAGAGGAGTGGTTGGTAGTTCGCTCTAGTTTTCACTCAGAAATGCGTTCCCAATATTGATGCTGCCAAATTAAACTGAAATTTAAAATGCGGATGTGTTTTAATCTAAATTCATTGCGAGGAATCTTAAACTCAAGAATAGAAAAAAAAGTTATGTTTTGAAACATCTCTCTGATCTGAGTTTTCGGTCGGAGAATACAGAGAGTAACCAAAAAACCCACGAATTTTCGGAAACTGGAGCATCTTTGGTATATGGAACAAAGCTTTTCGGGCTGTATTTGTTCTAAGCCCGAGTTTGTTGAAAGAAAAATTAACTCGCTCCGAATCAGAGCTCGCATTAGCAGTCATGCTCAAATATATTATGTTAAAAGGATTTCCTTAAAAGTATACAACTTTAATTGCAGTCTTTTATTCGGAAACATTAGACACTGTAATTTCAGTCATTCATATTTTCTGTGCTTCGTTTGTATACTTTCAGTTCATTGGCAGATTGTTTACAATGGGCAGTGATCGACTGCAAAATAAGAAGAAGCACAAAAAGGAAACAGTCTTTCAACATTTGTTTCCACTGCGCACAAGGTGGGGAGCACGGCTATACAAAATATTAATCTTGCAATAACAAGAAAAAAATATCCTCTCATACAAAATATAAAAAATAAGTAAAAAGACTGCATTATGCCTTGGAAGAAGGAAACCTTGCGTTTTGATCAGCTAGAAATAACCTCTTTTACTTTACTGAGAAGCTTGAAAAAAAGTGCATAAAGTTCATGTACTTAAAATGTTTGGACATTTTACTCACTTTTTGCAAGTCAAATCCTGCCAAAATCTTTCCATGGTTTTCGCCATTCACTGTTGCACTATTTTCTTTTGGTTTTTTCTATTTTTGTGACGTAATTTTATAGCGCACTGCTTGTTGTTACTGTTATTTACTTAAGTTAAGTGTTATAATCCCGTGAGCTCAGTTTGCTTATATTGCTCACAGATTTTGTTGCTATCAGCTAACGCGCTCGTAGTTATAGTTGCAGTGTTATTAATAAAACAATTTCGTGTAAGTGAGACGATAGCGGCTTAGCGTTAGACTTAAGCGTTCATAGCCTTTTATGTGACGAGCTCCGCACATAAGCCCCTTGCTTGCCTCGCCAAAGTAAGACACGCACATACACATGTATATATGTTCACACACTCACTTCAACTACCCTTTTTACACTGTTTGTATATGTTTTTCATTCACTTTTGTTATTGTTGCTGTGCTGCACACGCGTGAGCCGTTGTCGCGTGGATATGGAGCATGCGACGATAAATTGTGCTCAACACAGATTGAATCGATTATCACACCGAAATACCCCAAACTCGATTAAAGGAGTAATCGCTTTAAGTGAATTGATGGCAAATGCAATTTTCCCAGTTAAGTCGTTTGCTTTCGATTGCATGCGCCTGAATGTGGTAGTGTAGATATAAGGATTTTGTGCTCGAATTCGCTCGTATATGTCGACATTTATCCACTGTGGTTTGAATTCGTTTTGTATTTATTTACGAAGTATTTTATATTAATTAAAGAGATTTCATAAATTTATATCAAGTAATTGTATAATTCTAAGAACATTGAGTTTGGAGTTATATTTTTTGTTACAAATTGGCTTTAATTACTTTTAAAGATTATAAAATAGAAAATCAGACTAATATTTGATATGTGTCGTTAAATTGAATTAATTTATTATTTAAGAGAAATTTTTATTTACATGTTCTTTTTTTTTTTTTGATGCTTAGATGCAGAAACAGTTTTTGTAATTTTAATTTGTGTGCAATTTTTAAGTCATTAGCACTCCATGTTTGGTTTGTTTCGATCGTGGTTTGTTAGTTCCCGAGTGACGAGAATTTTCACGATTGGGTTTTATGCAACGTGTATTTATTTAAATGTTTTGCGTGATTTTTAATTGATGGGGAAAAATTGAAGTTTTTTTTCATTGAATATTGGTTAGAAACCACTGAAATGTATATTTTGTTTTATTACAATTTTTGAGATGGGAAATGAGCTGGCATTTACATTCGTATTGTATTTTATGCATTTCCTAATTATTATTGAGCTCCATGTTACGTTCACTCTTCAGTTTCATTTTTATTTGCTTTCAGCTTTCAACAATAAGTTTCACTTAGTGGTCATATCGCGTTGGTGTTTACTCCGAGCTAAAAACAAATATTTAAATAAATAAATTATTTAAGGCAAAGTATAAAATATTAAATAATTTTATGGCATGGAAAATATTGGGATTTATTCCTCGTATTCGTAAAGTGACTTTGTGATACTAACTGGATTATTTGATTATTTCAGGCATAGTGTATATATAAATGTAAAATGCTGTTGTTATTGTTATTGTTGAAATGTACTTTAATAAGAGCGCAGAAAATGAGTTAAAATTATCTTAACTGCTTCTAACAGCACAAAAATCTTATGAATTCGTATTTTCTACTGTGTTTGCATAACACTACTTTATTTAAAAACGTGGTTAGCATTAGTGATAAATTTTAGAATGTTTGTAGATTGACCAATCAAATCATTGTTAGTTTTTCCACCACCAAATTTAAAGTAAAGAATGCTGCCTCACAATTAATGCAGTCCCAACTTGATAAGGACCAAAGGAAAGACTTAAGTTAAGATTATCGAATTTTCAACTGATTGCTATTATCATAGGCAAAATACTTTTGGTATATTTTTTGTATAACTTCTCAATAATTTTATGGATTAACAATAAATTTGCCTCAAACATAATCCTTGTTTCATCAAAATCCCTTGGCTGTTGTGTAGTGCTTAAATTTATTTAAAATGTGTCTTTTGTGTTAGTAATGATACAAAATAAAACTCTTTTAGAAATAAAAATTATACGAATTATTCAACATATTCAAAATATTTGCTAAATATTTCCTCATTATTTTGACATGGATTGAGAACTACTGCCTCAATTCCTTAAACCTAAGTTTCAATATTAGCTATGCGCTTGTAATCATTAATTTTTTATTGATTTATTTTATTGAAATACATTTTTTAATAAATCGTTTTAGAAATGTGTGTAAATTGGTTTATTCTTAGCGTCAAAAGCTTTTACATAGATTCAATTATTCTCACTTTTTTCCCAAAGTAGCTCAAATGTGCGTTCTATGTAGAAAATGTAACTATTGATGTGGAAAATGTTTCGCACTCACCTTTTAATTACCTGCAATCATTTTCATACATACAACGCAGATACAAAATTACATGAAACATCTGAACTTTCCCACAAATTTACAATTAATTCCTATAAAAACGATTAAAGGGTAAATGTGAATATATATGTTATTGTTGTGTGTAGATATTATTTTATGCAATATAAAGACTAAAAAAAGCAATTATATTCCATATATAGAATGTAAGTAATTGTATTGCTACTACATGTCTATTACACTATAGTCAATTTAACAATGCAACTAGCTATAACCTACTTTACAGCTGGTATGAACCGGAAACCAAACTAGTCGGCCCGCTGAGTATTTACCAACCAAACTAGTCGGCCGGCCACTACTCTTTTTTACGTCTTAATGTCCTACATTAAGGCAATTGCCGGATTTCGGTTGGAAACATTTCAGTCTCTAAGTAGTACAAAAACAAATCAAAGAAAAAAAAAGAAAATATGATAAAGTAATCCGTTAAAGATCATTCAATAAGTGGCATAAGTCTGATATTTTGGTATCTGTTTCGATATCTGAAAAAAAAATATAAATTTACAATAAAGTAGCATATTTTCTGGCTAACATAGTTTGATGCTTCATCTCGGGATCATATTCAGCATTTTGTTTTTTAAATTATGGCTTTCAAACTTCCCATGTATGGATTCTATGATATAGCGTGATTACTCTGAGCAACTTTCAACTTTCAACATTAAATATAAATTATTTACTTATACCGTTACACACTGAAGGTGTAGCTACGACATTTCCACTATCTTACCAAGTTTTCGCCTCACCATTATTTTCCAAATTTACATAATTCGGACCTACCAAACGGTATTACCTTTAGTCAGAACCTCAAAAAGTGAATTGCGCAAATTCTCTGCGTTAATTTTACTTTGATGAACTTTTGCCAATTACGATAATGTGTTTCGAAATATATGTGGTGTGGGTGTGAGTGAGTGTGTTTGAAAAATGGTATATCTATATATTCATAATGAAAATGTGTGTATATCTGCCTCAATTATGGTGCCAAAGTTGTGCTATCGCATTTTTTTCCATTGGTTATGGTTTACGCTTAATTTGGTAATTATTATTGAGCAAGGAATGGATACAACAACAATTATTAGGCCTAAAAAAGTTAGGATATTTGCACATTACCACCTCCATGTTATTTTTGTGCTTTTGTATTTTAGTCGGTGCTTAACTTTTATTACCTTTGCTAATACAGAAATGGTTCTTTTTGTGGGAAACTTTCAGTGATTGAGTAAAGATAGAAATTGTTGGTTTGAAATTTGGTAGAATACAATTGTGTAGGTACATATCAAAGCCACTATTATGTAATTCTTTTAAACAAGACTGTAAGAGTAAGTTAAAGAAGACCGGTAAGCAATTTTGGATTCTTTTTTTCATAGGAGCGTTACAAGAGAACTACACCTACAACACCAACTACACAACTATAATTGGTTTGCTTTTAACCGATTTTATTTTATACCTATAATAATATGTGCTTCTGTTCTCTAGTCTACATTTTTGTATGCACATTTAATTAAATAAAGATTTCTAAAACATAAATACAGGAAAAATTTTAAAAAGATGAACTGTAAGCAAACATTCGAATTATATAGAAACTTGCTTTGATCTTCGCTTCCGCTATAGGTCTAGCCTAATTAAATGTCTCACAATCGATCATATAATTATTTCACTTAATCGTACTTTTTTTTGCTTTTTGTAACGACCACCATAAAATACTTCAGATCTTATAATTTTTCTGAAAAATTGTATACTTTTCAATACTTTACAACAACAACAGGATCGAGAGTACTTTTTTTAGTTAATTTTTATCGGTTTTGCTCCAACTGGTCGTTGGTATTCCGTTATGTCAAGCTAGATAAAGTATTCGTGCTTAAGCAATAGGCTTATTTGGCTGAATCTTTAAGTTTCACAGAATATAATTAATTACTTTTATCAATACTATGGACTTGTATAAACATTCACACATACCTTCACTTTATTTATAACACATAAATTTTATTTATTTAATTGCACGCACGCACCCAATGGCTTTCAACGGTTGCCACAGGATTAAAACTGCACTCCAATTTCTCATCGATACAGTTACGCTCATTTAAGCTTTCACTTAAGGCATTTTCTCACTGATATATTGATATATATAAATGTTTACTCCTATTGTTTGGTATTGTGCTGGAGCCAAGGCGTGGACACGTACTGGCAATAAAGTTTTAGTCTTTTAGTTATTTTGGGAAAGCAAAGAAGCAACACAAATGCACTTCCAATACTACAGCAGACCGCTTTGTGTGCACGAACGTCTCCACACGATTTTTAAGTTAGCACTTCATTTATTTAAGTATTGAAAAAAATATATAAATAATATTGAAAAATTGTAATACAGCGAGAAAAGTTTGTTGAACATTCAAAGTTGTTGAATAGTAATCGAACACAACTTATTTATTTATAGGAATATATTTTGTAGAATAACTAAAAATTGGTTATTCGAACAAATTTTACTATTTGTTTTTCAGTACACCATGAGTTCTGTTAAGTACCATGAATACTACAGGCTTATCAAAAAGACTAATTTTTGAAAATTACAAAAACAAAAAGCACATGATTTGTTTTTGTATAATCCGAGTATCTATAGATTTCTCAAGCCAAATTCCCATGAATATAATTCGATCTTACATGTACTAACTTAAGTAGTAGAAAAACTATTTAAAAACCAATTATATGCACCCGATTTTGATTTTCTTATTCACTTAAAATTTTTAGGTTATTTTAATAATTCGTTTCACAGAACTGATCTCACTATGCAAAATTGTTGATCATTTTCCATTTATTCATCACTCCTATTATTATCCATTTTTAATTCTCATATCTTTAAAAAACTTTTTAACTGTTTTCGAAATATAAAAAACACAATTTTTATCTATCTATTGTATTATATATCTATTTCACATCTATATATCTTTATAGATATAATAATATCATATTGTATATCTATTTCATTCGAATAATATATGTCTATATGATAATGTTATTTGGTTAACTTTTTAATTATTTGTTAGTTGAAACACATATTATTTTAGTAAGTTTTACAATATTTTGTAAAACACGGAATAACATGCAACACGGAAACTTCATTAAATACCAAATATCCACATATACCCCGCGTATACGCAACCTAACGTAACTTAATTGCCTAAACATCTGCACAAACATATGAACAAGCATATTATTATATACATATATATGTTGGTTGAAGGAATGGTGAAGTGTAATAGGCTGCTGTAGGGTCAACGCTTTGGTTTGCGGTTGAATACCGTTATTTTACCGCTAACTAAATGGCCTACTTTTTATTATGAATTTTGTTATTTTTCTTTTCTTTGTTTCTTTCATTGACATTATGCACATCATTATACACACAAGTGTCACAGCCACTAACAGCACACAGTTCAACAGCATAATTTCAGCAAACACACACACTCGTTCAAAGACGCGTGGGCATTGACCCTGTTTGTCGGTTAGCTTTGTTAATATTCACATGTGTAAGCTTGACTGCTCCTTATGCTCATAAATATGATATATACATATATCTATCTGATGTATGCGTATAAATCTACCTTGAATAAAAATTACCATTTTTTATTTGTTCATACCGGAGGTGCCTGTAGAGTGTGTGCACTCAGGAGCACCGGTGCGTATGAGTAATTTCTAGCTGGTATTGCCATCATAGCATTATATATAGCACCAATATGAGCGTTCACCATAAATGCTTGTGTGTGTTTTCAGTTCCACACACGTAGCCATATGGGTTTTACTCCGATTCGCGCACCGAAAAAATTGTGAAATTGAATTTACGCAGCGCCATGAAATTTGAGTAGTTGAAATGCGACTGCCTCAACATGTCCGCGCGCCACACAACACTTGCAAATTCTACTTTCTTTCACTTCTACTTTGCAAGTGGCGCTAAATCCACACAACGTTTGAATGCGACACAGTAGTTAGTCATGGAAAGCGCACGTAAAATTACCTAGCAGCTGGAGTGCGTGTTTTTGCGGTGGCTAAAAACAGCACGACTTTCGAATTTGGGATTTGGGGCGCTTCACAAAATCGGTGTTATGGCATTTTTTGCCGGTAGCGTAGCGAAAGCAAAACGATATAACGATAAGGGTTGCAAATACACGTAAACATTTTATAAAGGAATTTAAGGATATATCAACATATTTAGCGGCCTTTATCTCAAGAACCTTTTACCTTTCGCTTTGGTTGTTGGTTTTTGAGTACAATATTTACTTATTATTGCGTTCTGACACTTAAAGGTCGGCCAAAAAGCATTAGTTAACTCACTTCACAACTATCAACGTCTTTCCTTCGCACAATTAACTCTTCACTTTGTTAACTTTGGCCTTCTTTACAAAGCACTCAATTATTTATTTTATTTTTATGTACTTTACGTTCGCTTCTGCTATTTAATTTGCAATTCACAAATTTCGTATTCCAGCGTGCCCGTCACAATGAGTCCCACACACATGCACATATTTGTACACGTGCGCACCCAAACAGCCACGAAACTCAATCTCCGCCACGTCCGCCTTCATATAAACGTGAATTTTGCTAATGTGTGTATGTGCTGGTTTACCTTTGAATGCCGTGCGGTAGGACGCGCGCTTCATTCGATTGTTTTCTCTGCCTTGTGCTGCGTACAACTGAATTTGAGTTGAAGTCGTCGCACGCCTTTTGCCTAGGTTAGTTTCATCTGCAATTCTTATCCGCAGCACAACATGTGGATAACACAAGAGAGCGCACGAGAGAGTTAAAGCCGCGCTCTCTCAGTTATAAGAACTTATAATTCTTGCGCATTTAAGAGCGCTTCAGTTAAGAGCAGTGTATGCTAAGAGTAGCTTTATAAATAATTGTCACTGAAAGTATGATAGCTTTATGGGAGTTTAAAAAAGGAAATTGGCACGGTGACCTCTCAGTTATAATTGCAAAACTGCATTACGCCACTTTGCGCCTTCATGGCGACACGTGTGCCCAAGCTACTAAAAAATTGTTGAGAAATTGCCTGCCAACTTGACGGGGCGAAATGTTCTTCATACGTCATGTCACCTCAACTGGCGTAAAAACAACTTTTACCGGCGACGCTTGCATATGCGTGTTAACATAGGAATGCCTGGTATTAAAAGAGTAAAGGAAATTTCAAAATTGTTTTTGCGGCTTAAAGATCACTAAAGGTACCGATGATTCAGTCCCGACTTCTGAGATAAATCTTGTAAATATTAATAAATCTGGCAACACGGCTGTCAACACGGTGTTTCAATAAAAATTTTCAAAATGTGTTAAAAAAAAAAGTAAATAAATAAATAACGTCGAAAACTCTGTTTGTTTTGCTTGCCGTGTGTATGAAATCTTTTGGAATGAAGTCCACAATGACTTCGGTGATTTAACTTCTACTTCTAAATTTAAAAAAAATTACTGGAATGGAAAGAAATTTCGAAAATTAATTTGAAAAATATTTACAAAGCTTCTTTTTGTCAACAAATTTTCTGGAAAATGTATTTCTAAAGGAAAGACAATTTTTTTCTCTAGCTTTCAGCCATTAAACAATATCGATTCTTTAACCCCGTAACATTTCAATTTCCAATTGGGATAATTGCATAATAGTTAGTTGGTTTGTTTTAATTTCCATATTTGCATAATATTGCTATTTATATATTACTTATTGTATATGGTATGGTATACCCTCTCAAGTTTCTTTGTGCCATGAGCAATTATTCATTGACTTGAAGAATATAATTTTTATTTTTATTTTTTTTTTTGATTTTATTCTGCATTTTTTTTCAATGCGCACGAAAACGATTTGAAAGAATACATACTTATATGAGCCAAGAAACTAAACAAAGAAGCTCGAATTGAAGTAGAAAGAAAAGACAGCAGTTGCGTAAACAGGAGATATGTACACGCATATAAGAGAAAATATGTAAAATAGAAAAGTAAATAAAGAAGTTGTGAATGAAAAGGATGAGTGTACTTAGTAGCGCTTACATTCACTGAGTATCCAAACTTTGGCCAAAATTTTAGTGTTACGACAACGTTACGTTATTTATGTGGTAGCTTGATTTGAGTGTATATGCGAGTACATTGCCGAATTTTGCACTATAGTTTTGGACAGAGTTCAGAACGAAGGATATGTTCATTGGCTTGTAATCAGGAAGGCAGTTCCAAGGGAAATTCAATCAACTTCTACTAGTGACACATTAAATTCTTGGTTATGAGGTTATGAGCAGTAAAACATTTGGAATTTGTTCCACGAACTTAACTGCCAACAAGTAAGAAATAGCTAAGTTGGGTGTAACCGAACATTTTATACTCTCGCAAAGTGCAAGGATCAGAGGCGAGGAAATGCTTTCAGGTGCTGGCAAAACTTTATATTAAAAAATGTTCCGGAAAAATTCAACATTCACTATCCAACGAAATTGTCAATGGATTACAATCATATTTGGTATCTTATTAACTTATATTACAGGTCATAGACTCATGTACTTTCGTTGCTATATTTTGCTTCGTGTCAGAGATATTTATATGCGGTATAAACTTAACCAAAGTGGCTTCATTGAAAATATTTGATACATGAAGAAAAAGTGGACCGGAGAAAGGGACATCAGTACATTAGGTCTAGACCGGTTTCATTCACATTGTGTTTAAGAAAATATATCCACTTAATTTCATTACAATATCACACATGTTGACCAACACAAACGGTTTAAAGTCAGATGGAAGGTAGGGAATTCTTACATCGGGCATTTTTGGGATAGAGGAAGATCTGCAGTGATCACCTTAACACTCCTTTCATTATTCAAGTATATTAGGGAACATGTTTCCACGCAATTTTGTGAAGATAGCTCACACAGTGACTGACATATTCGTCAAAAAAGTCTGCTGGAATAGCGAAAATCATTATATCTAGATTATTGGAGCTGGGACCATTCTAGACCCGTTTCACACATTTTCGGCAGCAAACTTTGGTATATCCAATATTACACGTTCACTTAATTTTGCTAAGATATCTTACATATTGACCAAAATATATGATATAAAGTCTGCCCAGAGGTTGAAAAACCGCATATTAGGTAAATGGGGGCTAGGGGGAGTCTATTTTTATCTATTTGAAGCACTTGGAGACATTGTTATCAGTGACGGGCGCTCTCTAAATTTCAAAGAGATAACTCATATATTGACCGTTATATATGGTATAAAGTCTACAGGAAGGTTGAAAATCCGTCTATTAAGTTTGTAAGGGCTATGGGAAGTATTTATGTGATTTTCCCCATTCTTGACACAGGAGCACATTATTATCATGAAGAGATAATCCTACAATTTCATTACAATATCTTACAGATTTCCCGATATTTTCGATAAAAAGTCATATAGAGACACTGAGGTCTTAATATTGGGTATTTGGTGGCTTGAAACGTTATAATCCGATTTCGACTATTTCTGTGCATAAGATGGCATATCTTAAAAGCACTATTTGTACAAAGTTTGATTTTCATATCTTAACTGCTGCTTGATTTATTTACTTTAAAGTGAAAGATCAGATCAGATGAAACTTGAATCTAAATGATTAAATTTTCAGAGTGTGCCAAAGGAATGCAAATATAATGTCCCATACCAAATTGTGTTGAAATCGGTTAAGGAGTTCTTGAGATATGGGATTTCTCCTAAAAATGGGCGGTGCCACCCACATCACCAAAACTTTACAGGGATTCCTATGTAGCCCTTCCGTATCATATTTTCTGCAAGATTTCACGTTTCGAACGTGTTCCTTTAGCGACTTGTCGCACGTTTAGTCGTTTTCAGCATAACTTTGTAATGGGAGGTGGGTGTGGTTATTATCCGATTTCACTAATTTTCTCAGTATATGAAGAGATGTTAGGAAAACTTAGTCGGAGCAAGTTTAGTTGATATAGCTTTAACGATTTCCGACATATATATATTAAACCTGTTGGAGGGCGGGCCCATATCCACTGTTACAAAATATCTTGCCCACAGATGCCCCACCCTACTAGGCTCCTCTGTACGAAATGACGCGTTTATATCTTAATTTTCTGCTTAGTTATAGCACTTTATCTGTTTTCGATTAATGGCACTTTGCGGGCGTGGCGAATGTCCAATTATGCCCATATGCAATACCAACCGTCTTACGGTGACAAAGTACACGTGTACTAAGTTTCATTAAGATATCTTAATTTTTATTAAAGTTATCGCTTGCATGGACGGACGGACGGACGGACAGACAGTCACTCGGATTTCAAATCGTCTCTTCATCCTGATCATTAATATATATATATATGTCTATATCTAACTCAAATACAAGTACAATTCTTAGTAAAAGACTAAATACAAAATATTCGTAGGTGCGAATACGAGGGTGGTTGCTAGAGTGTGTATTTTCTAATTCTTTGGGACTTTTACTTTCACTATAAATATCAGAATCAGAGAAATTGTATTTTAATTTTATTATGAAAACTTATATGAGATTAATTTACTGAATTTTGTACTGCTTCTGCCTGTTTTTGGAAGCCTTTATAAATTTCTTGCACTTATAAACATTCTTGTCGATATTTCACATTCAGCTTTTTCTTCAAATTCTTTTCTAGTTGCTCTTCAACTTTTTTTAGAAGCAGAAATTCTTATTTCACTTTTCACTTAATATATTTACATGGTATATAAGCTCGAGTTTCATTATGGAAGTTACTCAAAAGTTTGTCTGTACATTTCCACAAACCCACAAACCCACAAACCCGTGGCTAGGTTTACACCACAAACTTTCTACTAAATACTGATATATATTTAAATACTTGCCAACTGCCACTAACTGCTTGTGCTGTGTGCTAAATGATACAGTCAACTTCTATTTCCCCTGCTTACACACATTACTTCGCAAGCATTTAATTTCTTGTTGCTGTCGAAGGAAATAAGAGGCATTCATAGCTCACAAGGCCAATCACCTTTAACGCTTGTTCTCTGTTGGCTCAACAACCAGTTTATTCCGTTGCTACTTGTTAGCTTACAGCTGCCTTAGTTTAACATGCTAAAATGATCCTTAAGATATGCCAGAAAACTGAACCGCTTTGTGAATGTGAAGTACAGTGGGGAACTATTTTAAAAATATACGAGATAAATAAAATAAATTTTATAATCACATTCGGAAATTTGTTGAGCGCGCGAAGTAAATGTTCAAATTTTACCTAATTTTGGAAGTATATAAAATTTATAGTCGCACAACATTCATTTAGAAAAACTTTTCCTTTTCTTGTGACACAATCTTTATATGATATTTGATTTTCAAACTCCGAGTTTAAATCCACAATCCTATCATATTTTAGAATTCTTGAAATATATGTCCACACTAGAAAAATTTTGTTGCGGAAATAAATTGGAGTTCATTTATTAAGGTATAGAAATAGCTGAGTGTCTTAGCAAAAGTTCAGCCGGTAACCCTTAATTTTTCTACAGAAATTTAAATTTTGATTAATTTTAATAGGTTAGGCAGAAGTGTCTTCAATTTAGTGACTTTTAAAATCTTATTTAAATAAGAAGTTTATTAAGAAGTTTCACTATTTCTTTCTATTTAATTATAAAATCATACTCACGACACTGTGCTGTGCAGCACTCGGTCGCCGTATAAAGTCACAGTTTGGTATATAAAGTTTTATCTTGAATTTAGTGAATTTCAAATTAATCCTTACTCTTTGAACGGTATTATATAAATATGTCACGGTTAAGTAGCATCGAGGAGGCACACTAATCCATTCCCATGAGCATAAAACACATAAAACTTAGGGGCTGACTGAGAGACTCAAAACCTTGAAGCATTAAAAGTAAAAGCGGAAGCCACGCTCAAATATTTGTATAAACTGCATTTACTTATATGTCTTGAATTAGGGGCGGGCCCATCTGCAACTACACATTTAGGAAGAAATGCAATTCGTACAAATAAAAATGCCAAGTTGAATTTCATTCCAGTACCACCATAAAAGAGTCGTAGAAAAAGGAGCGATTTTCACCGGCCAGCGTTTAGGCGCCGTAATCAATGCTTGCGGTGCGTGAGTAAAATATTTAAATGCACCACATATAATGCGCTGATTTGCTGAGGGGAGGCTACACAGTGGAGATCTACACATCTTGCATGTTGCACATACACACACTCACCCATAAGTTTGTAAGCCATATCAGCAGATAAGCTGACTGTCGTATTTAGGTCAACTGCTTCGTTGGCGAAATCTGCTTTAAAACTGAAAATTAAAATTTTAAAAACGGCTAAAAAATACCAAGCGTAAGAGAACTCACTAGCGCTGCGGTCAAGGCCACATTCAGCATTCAAATGTATTCACTTCGGTGTGAATTCGAGCGCCAATGTTCGTGATTTAAGTATGTGTGCATATGGGTGTTAACGTGTGCGTGTTTGGGCACTTACAACCATGACTATGCATTGCGCAGGCGTTTGCTGGTCACATTTGCACAAGGTTGTATGCAACAGCATGCGTGACTACGTGACACATTTATTAGCGCCGCATAGCCAACACCACTGACGGCAAACACCATGAACGCACAGCTAACCAGCAGCCCTCTCTCCACATCTCGTGCAGATACCGTCAGCATTGGCTACGCGCTCCGACCTCTGAATGCAAATTAATAAATTTAAAGGATAACGCGATACTGACACGCTGGCTGTGAGCCAGCGAAGTTTGCATGCCGTCACACTTGAACTCCTGGCGTCAGTGAAGTGAACACACGAAATGGATTTTTAAATTTAGATTTATAAAAAATTTGCATATGCATGTGCGTGTTTCTGTTGTCGTTCTTGTATTTGAAATGCCCTTTGATGCATGTTTACTGTTAGTTAATTGTATTTGCATTAAATAAATTTAGAGTACATTCCAATGAAATGCTGAGGGACACTTAAGAGCATATTGTGCGGTCGTTCAATCGAGGGTTAAACTCTGAAATGTAGTAAAAATTTAAGCGAAAACGAATATAAGGATCTACTTAGAAATATTTTTACTCAAGAAGTTAGGAAAATTTATTTTTTTTTTTTAATTAATACATTCCAGAGTTACTCAACCCTAAAATTATTAGGAAGGTATATATGTAAGTTTTCTATAGCACGCAAGGTTTTCTAAATTCTTTGAAAACAATGCAAAATTTATACAGTACAAAATAAATAAAAATTTTGTTCGAAAAGATAAAATTTTACAAAGTTGCTGCTTCTGCACAACTGCATGATTTACAAAGAAACATTTTGAATTTTGGTAACAGAGATATTGGTAAAATAGAGAGAACATTTCGCATTATTTTATTTAGCCGGCATTGCCTATTTTCTGGATTACAAATTTTTTTTTTTGTAAACTAGACAACCTGAAATCTAAACACAGCAAAAGCAGAAGGTAATGAAAGTAGTTTGAGGGGACGCTTAAAGGTTACAAATGTCAAATCCTTGGTCTTCCTGCGAATACTTCTTGTGAAAACAAAACAAGCCTTCGTGAGTTACACTTGATTAGCAAACTTACGTTATTATGATTATCTCTAGCTTAATGTAGATATTATTCTAAAATATGCTCCTAAAATAACAAAACGACCAGCCACAAAAATCTGCTTAAATTCACTGTGTTTATTAATGACATATTTGCACCTTTTTTTACAGCAAATAACAACCCAAATATTACTTAATGTACTCATAGGTGCAAATTTTTAACCCTCTCAACACACACACGCATGCATACATATATTTATTTGCAAAACCTTTTATTGAATGTTTCACGTAATTTGCTCAGTTGTCTGCTGCACACAATTTACCTGCCAAAGCAATCAGTTTTTGCCAAGCAGACGTCTTCGAGCGCTCACTCATATGCCTTTTCAAGTTATTCTTCGATTTCTTGTTAATTTCTTCATTCGCATGAACACACATACATATACGGTATGTATATTTAGAAATAAAATGGAAACAAAAATATTTACAGAACAGACTCCAGCCAAATGAAAATTTTATGGCTTAGCCCAAATATATTGTGGGAAGTACAATGTATGACAAATTTTTATTTAGCCATGTTTATATGTTTGCAAAAAAGTATTTCTTTTCTTCATTCCAACTTCATTCAACTTTCATAGGGAAGAAAAAAGGTGTTGAAAGGGAAGAAAAACAATATCCGTAAAATGACGGTTCATGCAGAAAAACTGTGTACTAATGTAAAAAAAACTTGCAAATGTATTGTTCAGAACAAGCTTCCTCCATTTTTCACATTGAATGCGGAAAAATAATATAAATTGGCTGTGTGCCAGAATTGCCTTAACAAGCACATTCACACTCACGTATATGAGTGTCTACTTATGTCAAATATTTTATTATATACTTGTATATACGAGTATGAATATATTTACAGACATATTTACATGTTTATACTCGTAAATATTATATATAAAATATGAAATTGTTCAACAAATCTTATATTGAAATGATTTTTTGATAGAAATTTAACATTTAAGTGTCTGCAAATGAAAACAAAAGCAAATGTTTACACATATAAATCTTCACAGTGTCATATTTTCCCCATACTATGCTTTTATGCCTACTTACTATATGCTTTTATGCATACGATGTATTATACAGCCGGCTTAAATACTGTTTCAAGCTAGCTGCCTCTTGATGGCATCTGCAACAAAGAGTTGGTATAATTTATAAATGTATCTCAATGTTCCCTGGTCAAAACCCATAATTCAAGGCAGGAAATAAGGCAGAAAGTGAGTGGAGTGAAAGCAAAGGAAATGCAGAATTTCAGTGGCAATTGCTTGAGCGCTACTTCCTTCTGCTGCACTGCCAAGTTGACTCATTGCAAATGCCACTAATTCGTTACGTAATAAATTAAGCAGAATATTAAATTGTGCAGCTGCATGTGACATTTTTGAAATGCAAAAAAGCGCAAAGCAGTTGAAAACTCGCCTTCTGTTGCCAAAGTGAGAAAGCATTAACGCTGGATGACTAAGCGTTATAACAAATAAATAAGCGTTTACTCAGGCAACGCGTGCTGGTGTAGGGCGAATTACTGGTGAGCAGACTTTTCTATTTAACATTTCATTTGCTGTTGCTGCTCCGTTACATTTTCACTAATTAAAATGGATAGTGTAAACAGTGTTTGTGTGAACCCTTTTACTTTTTAACAGGACATTTCCCTAATATTGATTTCTCTTTTGAGTGTAATTTCTGCAATTAACTTTTAGCAGCGTGCTGGTTTCGTAATTTATTAATAAAAATAGGTGTTTGGTAATTGTGTATGGTATGGTGTATGGTGTAAGGTAATTGCTGTCTCAAATCAGTGATGTGTTACTTATACGCCATGTTGTATTTAGATTCCTTAATGTTGTTACGATTATTTTTCCATATCAGGTTAATATTACTATTATTTTGTGTTTCGTTGCTTGTTTCTAATACTATATATAAATATAAGTGTAAATGAAAATAAACTAATTTCCGAGGAAAATATTTGTATACAAATTTATAAAGAAAATATTAATTTGAAAATAATTATATTTAAATAGGTCAAAGAATTAACAAGAAATCAGTTACTAAAAATAATAAAACGCAGAATACATATACAAATTGATAAGTTAAGACTGTTGTTTCGAAAATTTCCAAATTCTTTCCTTAAAAGTTTGAACGGTGATGTGTCTTCGGTTCCAATTGAATTTGGCGTTTCTTACTTGATTGGGTTAATGCTTTTGCCATTAGCTTTTGAAGTGCTAAAAGAGTTTAATGCTTTTTTTACATAATTGAATTGTGTCCATTAAGCGTCAAAGGCCAGTCGCTGGAAATAAACAATTTTCATATCTCATATTTTGCTTTGCATATACTTTCTTTTTAATATGCCTTCATAGCTTATAAATGGTAATGGATATTTATATTTCATATCGAATAAAGGGGAAGAAAAGTAATTAAAATAAATCGGAACCGGAATTAAATCCAGATATATTGATATAAGTACATGCATCAATATTGAATAAAAGTGATTCCAATAGCGCAAATGTATAAAAGGTGATTCCCAAATTTTTTAAAACTCATCATTTATCTCTAGTCATAATTCGTGACACATAACGCACGTTAGACCTTTCAAGAGCGAAATTTTTCAATCAGATTCTGTTTTCATTATTTATTCCTCCCTTATTATACGACCTCTTAATTGGAATATGATCATACCTATGTTATACGCATGCACATATATGGTATAACAACAGACAACTTGGTATTAGACAATAAGAGCATATGTGTTGCCAAAATTACTGATCTAGATTAGTTAATCATATCAGTCGCCCTTACCTGCATTTATAAAAGCTAACATAACCAATATTTCTATTGATTTAAAGTTTCTATTGAAAATATTTTATATTATTCCGATAAAAGATGAGAACTTGGAACGCAGTTCCAAATGATTCAAACAAAATACATATACGCCCACAATATTCATTAGCTAGTGACCATAAAATAATATAGAGTCCTCTTGAAAGTAAAACAGGGGATCGTTAAAATTTTTCCCTTAACACTGTCAAAAGGAGGTCCGTAAGTATTTCAAAGATGAAGTCTACAGTGGCGAGATTCTTTAGATATATATATCTTTTTTTTAATGGACAAATCTAGTACTCCTCTCTTACAGCTTGCTAAAATGCAGAGAGATTCAAAGGTATGTGCTATTGAACCGAATATTCGACTCAACATCTTCAAGGTAAATACTCAAGAGCCTTTGCCAATTCTTTCATTATCTTATACGCTCTTAATGTAGTCCTCGTTATTATTTATTAGATGTGCGGACTTTCAAATTTTCTTTATTGCGTCAAAAGGGAAATGTAAGTGAAGGAAAATACGACGTGACGAAAATCGACAGAGCTATACAAAAGGAAGGCAAATGGCGACTGGATGATCATCGCAGTTGTGCGCGCAAAGGGTCATGCACGCCCTTCTTTAAAAAAGGTATTGTGTAAGTAAGTATAAATTTGTATTTGTGGCTTTTTTTTTTTTTGATGTAGACATTACAGCAATGAACTAACACATAAAAAGTAGGTCTAATTTCTCATGGCATTACGAACTATACTACTTTAATGTTTATACTGCACTTCCGTGGAGTTAAACCAAGTGGTAACACAAACCCAAATACTTACATACAGTTACCTGCTAGTTGAATATACACTTCACATTGCGTAACAAACAAATTGAAAATCAAAAGCACATAAAAGCTTTTCTAGTTCTCATTACGAAATGTTTGTAAATCTGAATGAATGAGAGTGAGTGAGTGGATGAGCAATTGAAATAATGTTTGAGTTGTTGAGGTTAAGCAAATGTAATTCAAGTTAAAGTAAAGTTAGTTAAAGTATTTTTATTGCGAAAATTGAAAACTTTTGTAAAAAATTCGTTTGCACAACTTCAATTAAAATTTTTAATTTTATTTAAAAGTAATTGAAGCAGCACAATCTGCATTTTCTCCACTTTCGGAGTAGTTGTGGTGCAATTATAACTGAGTTATTATTTAAATAGAGCAGAATAAGAAGAGTAGATACATAAAAGTCTAGTTAAGTTCTTCTTTGACTCTTCTAATTAACCTACTTTCTTAGAATGTATCCATGCTGATATTATCTTGTTATAAATTTGCTGGTTACTATTGATGCTTATTTAAAGTACTTCCATTTGCAAAAGAAGGTAATGTAATCCATTGCATATGGTGTCAAATTATTGAAATTAAATGCATGTCGATTTAATTTACAGAATTAATATAAGTTCACAACTTCAACTTAAAGATAATTGGGTCACTGTATATATGTGTACGTAAAAGAAGAATTGCAGATTCGATATTGGACCTCGTTAATTCATATAACTTTATTATTATTTTAACTAAAAGCTTTGCAATTGCTCGACCAAGAAAAACGTTATAGCCGAACATTTAGTCATTCAACAACAATATTATATTTACAACATTATATTTAACATTTTATGAAAATAGTATACAATTTTATTATTTAATGTTGATTTTGAGTTTCATTTCCATTTGCTCGATCGCAGAACTAAATGAAATGGAACTCAGTTCAACGAAAATTGAGTACTTCTAATTGAATCTGAGCTAGTGGTGTAATTTACCGTAAAATTTGCCCCTCTCATCAAGGTAAATGAAAATTTCCGTTTCCAATGAATTTCGCACAAAACAAAACAAGCAAATGTTTCTACAAATAGCCCTGAACGAAATGAAATTAAGTGGAACGAAATAAACTTGCGCTAGGCAAAGAGCAAAAATTGTCAACTGAGTGATGGCAGCTGTTGAATACCTCTGCAAAATCAACACCGGCTCTGCCGCCGAAATACTCGAAGCTGCGCTCACATTTATTAGTATTCTCAATTTGCAGTAATTGCACTGGCAGTTAAATTCCACGCTCTAATTGAATCGCCAGCTGCAGTCATTGCACTTTGCACTACGGCCTTTACCTTTCTTGCTCCATTATTTATTAATCAGTGTGTTTGTATGTGCGACGGTGCTTTGAATTTCTATTTGATTTATCTAATTTGATGGCATCAGTGTACCTTCTTTAAAATTGTCTCATTCTAGCAAGTAAATATCTGCGTTTTCTATGAGGACAATTTGCAATAATTTAGGAGAATTATTTAATACCTGAAACAAATGCTTGTCCAAACCTTCAAAACTACAATATTCACCATGGACACCGTTCGCGTCTTCCCCTCTGTCAATGACTACTATGTTACCTATAAATGTGGAATCCCTGGAATTTGTTAACGAAAAATTTCTAAGACAACAATAAAAGAAATGGAGTACTCAAGTTGTCAAGTGTCCTTAGCTAAAAAAGAAATCTGATGTAATAAATCCTAACAAATTCCATTTCTAGATTTCGCAAAGCATACTTATTGGCTAACTGGATTTTTACTCGCTTTGTTTTAAACTTCAATCTCACTTCAGCCAACAAATGGTGGAAGGGCGAAAAGATTTATCAACTTCAAAGTTTTTCATTTCATTCAGCGCAATCAGTACCGAAGTAAATGCAAGGAAAGTAATAGCCAAGTGCGTACAATTGAAATAGTTTGATAACAACAGTTCGAAGATTTTTGCAAACTCTGCTGAAAAGTATACAATTGCCCGACTCGGAGGGAGCATAGCAAACGAAGATAACGCCAGCAAAGAAGCGAATAACATTCCAGTATGTGATGTTAATATTTAAATGCATACTGTGATGTCATCAATTTGATTTCACGCAAACTGAAGTATATGTAAATGTATGTAAATATATATGTATTCTAGCGATAAGGGTCGCAGCTGAAGTGAAAACGTTTCCAATTTTAAAATCGCCAAAATTGTACTTTTTCTCCAAACCATCGTACGAACACATATAATTAAAATTCACAGTTTTAAAAGATGTTTGAAATAAAGTATTTGTTTTGAGGCACTTGTTAACTAATCAAGACACGGTCAAACAGCTAACTTGATGTATTATAGACTTACCTGATTTATTATAGTATTGAATATGGGCCTGCAACAGATCCCAAACAAAGAATGAAAAATTTTGAAGAACAATTTGGCGCTAGAGTTGCGCTACCCCGTAGGCTCTGCGTTGGTATGTAGATTTTTACCAGCTTCTACTTATGAGCATAGGCTCGCCTAAATACGAAAAATATTTTTATTGTGCTTTCGGCGGAATATATTTTTGTATATTTCACTTCGAAATTTACACGTGCGTGTTTCCATGTATTGGTATAAGTATTTAGCATTAATGCGTAGGTGGTATAGTAAAATTTAGAATTTTCGCATTTTCTTTTTTTGTTTATAATTGAATAATTATAAATTAATATTGTACAAATGTAGTCTCGTAAATGGTGCGAATTAAATAATAGCCAAAATTTATATAATATCCTTTTTTTACACAAATTGAAGTATATAATACAAATAATATCTTATCACCTGAGTTTAATTATTACTTTTGTGGTTCGATAACTGTACAAAAGTTATTATCCCCTTCCGCACTACTCAAAACTCATAAAGGACCAGAGTTCTAATTTAAAGCATGATCCTTGTCGACCTTTTTCGAAAGGATCAGCATGTTCCCTATGCCTCTTCATCTTTCTATTTATGTATCGTCAAATCTTACACATATGCATGCGCGAATATACATAAATACAAGCTCAGCTGTGTCACGGAAATGTTTTAATAACCTTCCCTAATATCTTTGTGACAGGCGAGAAACTTTGAAACTTGTACGTTGGCGTTGTACTTGTTGTTGTTGTACTTGTACGTATGAGAAAAGTCTTTCTTAATTTTTATGTCTCGCTTTGTGTGTGGTTGCTCGCGATTACCATTTACTCGCGCCAAGTTTGTAATCGGATTTATTACTCTAGCAAATAATTTACGCTCATTAGATTGACAGCATTATTAATTGCTTTCAGGCGACATTGTTGTTGACAGTACTGCAAATAAGGCCTGATGGTGGAGGAAACAATCGTAATAGAATTTAATATTAAACCCGAAATCAGAAAAGGTTGCTGCACTAAACTACTACTATTTTCAGCATACAGTTGACTTAAGCGCTGCAAAATCCGGGCATATTAAAATGAAACATTTGCATTATCCATTTGCCTCTAATAGAAAATACTTAATACGACAGCTCTTTATTTTTCCGGAAGTGAATGCTTTACTTGTAGTCTTTGCGTTGATAAAGTGGCAAAGATACTGCCATACGCAAGTAGTTGTGTGTGTAAAAGCTATACGGGAAATGACCTGCAGGAAAAGTCGATAAAGTGCATTGGCTTCAAATACACCACTTAGGTTCTATTAGGGTCCATTAGATTTCCTACTACACTGATTTATAAGAAATGAAAACACTAATGCAGAGGAGAACTCTCCTACATGTGGTCTTAAATGTATGATTTCTCAAGGTTGTCGGTTGGAGAAATTATATTTTCTGATTAAACTTCGATTATGACATATTTGCACATAACGACTGAAGATCAAATGCAGTATAATAACCTCATTAATATGAAATATCGTAATTTAACTTATACATAGTTTTGTCTTGGTCTGGTAATAAATAGGCGGAGGAATCATTGCAAAACTAAAATAATGCCTGAACTTTTCCTACAGGCTATTCACATTATGCTCATTTATATATATAAATTATTTGCCGCTGCGATAAAGCTGCGCTGCATTCCACTCAGATATAATTTCTGCAAACTTCCGGAGGTCTCAATACATAAAATATTTTTCGCAGTCAACACAACAAAAACAAAGTTATAGCTTATTGGAAATGATAACCTAAAGAGCAACGAGTAAATATTGCTGGGAGCTTAATGCCCGTAGCAAAAATTATGTCAAGGAAATGAAGATGAAGGGGGAAGAAGAATAACGAAAGTAGCGCATTTCATACCCATGGCAACGCATTAAACACACACAATTCATACGTACTTTCCGATATTGAATGTACTAGATATATTATATAATCGAAAGAAAAATTATTGAAACATGAGCTTTCATGTGCTAAATTATTATATGTATTGTACATGTGTGTATAAGATATATACTCATACACTGTCCTACAAATATAACGTCTTCGAAGGCGTGAGGTCCAAATAAGTTTTCTCTACATTGAGTACATGATCTGAAGTACAGATAACCACGAACAAATCAAGTACAGTGTTGTAGGGTAAATTCGATACGATTTCCTGGTAAAATTTCCCATGTATTCAGAAGTTCCAAAAGGGTAATTTAAATGAACTCAAAGAAGTATTTTTATACTCTCTCAACAAGTAGCTACAGAGTATGTTAGTTTTGTTCACCTAACTGTTGTTTGTAACACCTAGAAATAAACGAGATATATAATATATATATATATCTGCCTATATCTAACATAAATGATCAGAATGAAAAGACGAGTTGAAGTCCGAGTGACTGTCTGTCCGTCCGTCCATGCAAGCGATAACTTGAGTAAAAATTAAGATATTTTGATGAAACTTGGTACACGTGTTCTTTGTCACCGTAAGATGGTTGGTATTGCAGATGGGTGTAATTGGACATCTGCCGCGCCCACAAAATGCCATTAATCGAAAACAGATAAAGTGCTATAACTAAGCAGAAAATTAAGATATAAACGTATTATTTGGTATAGAGGATCCCAGTAGGGTGGGACATATCTGGGCAAAAATTTTTGTAAAACTGGGTATGGACCCCAATAAGGTTAATATATATATCTCGGAAACCGTTAAAGTTATAACAATAAAAAAAACAAAAGATAATAAAACCAAAGCCATTCTAACTTCACAAGAAATAGTTTGTGCTACCGCCCGTAGCCCCCCCAGCAAAGCATAGTTAGAATTAGAAGACCACCCAGCCACTATAACTGTATAGACCCCCAAACTTTGTACAAATAGTGCTTTTAAGATACGCCATCTTATGCACAGAAATAGTCGAAATCGGATTATAACTTTTCAAGCCACCAGATAGATACCCAATATTAGGACCTCGGTGCCTATATCTGACATTTTATCCCAAATATCGGCAAATCTGTAAGATATTGTAATGAAATTTGAGCACTACCTTTCCATGAAATGGTGTGCTTTGCCATCAAAAATGGTGAACATCGTGTAAATACTACCCCTAGCCCCCATATACCTAATATACGGTTTTTCAACCTCTGGGCAGACTTTATATCATATATTTCGGTCAATGTTGGATATACCATAGTTTGCTGCTGAAAATGTGTGAAATCGGTGAACGAATTATCCCAGCTCCCATATAATACGTATAATGACTTTCGTTATTCTAGCAGACTTTATGCCAAATATGTCGGTCACTGTGTGAGTTACCTTTACAAAATTGCGTGGAAACATGTTCCCTAATATACTTCAATAATAAAAAGTGTTAATATGATCAGCGGAGATCTATCTCTATCCCAAAAATGTTCAATATAAGAATTCCCGACTTTCCATCTGACTTTAAACCGTTTGTGTTGCTCAATATGTGTGATATTTTAATGAAATTAAGTAGATATATTTTCTTAAACAAAATGTGAATTCGCGCTAAATATAAGAGAAATCGTGAAGAGAAATAATATAGTGAATTCCTTTGGTAGATTTTAATATAAATATCTTTGTCACGAAGCAAAATATAGCAACGAAAGTACATGAGTCTAATATAAGTTAATAAGATTACAAATATGATTGCAATCCATTGACAATTTCGTCGGATAATGAACGTTCAATTCTTCTGCAATATTTTTTAATACAAAGTTATGCCAGCACCTGGAAGCATATCCCCTCTTCTGAGTTTGCACATTGCGAGAGTATAAAATGTTCGGTTATACCCGGCCCTTTCTTGCTTGTTTTCTTTGATTTCTGTTAATCATTAGTAATAATTTTATCTTAGCCATCATTATTACCTAAGGCTCCCGTCATACACAAACACATCTTGAATTGTTCGTAGTCTATCAAAAATGAGCTTGACTTAGTAAAATACTTTGTCATTTGCACTTTGAATTATTGTCGCTAATCCGAAGTATTCTTTTACACAGCTTGATTGGTTTTACGGTTAGGATTTTTATTAAGCTTAGATAATTAAGTGGAAGAGAAATTTCCTATTAAGAAGCAACCACATTTTCCCCAAGAGGCTAACTTCGAAACCATTACTAATTTTCTTATAAAACCGCACTCTTCTCAAACATGTTTAGCTTTCATTTCTATAGCCCATTATTTTATTAGCTCTCCTTTTAGTTTTCGAAAAACAACAATTAACCTTAAGGCTAATGTCCTTCTTCCTTAATGTCCTAAGACTTCAGATTTATTTAGCTTTTTAATAATCCATTGATAGTAGCGATATTTGCCTGCCAGACAATAACTCCAATATATTTGTAGTAAAATAATGCGAAAACATAGAACTGAATACGTAATAGGGCGTTTCAAATGGAATCATATCCCTCATTCACGCTCATGTAAACAATTTGTCAACACAATAGCAGGAACGCATAACAATTAACTACTGTATTTTCTTACTGTGAATGCTTAAAGTGATACTTGGGAGCACTTAATTTAATGTCAAAGCAAAATCGTGACCACGAACTAAGTGCGAATACCAAGTTTTGTGTTTTACATGCTACACGACTGGAATTCGAATGTTAATTCTGTTTAACTTTCGACTTTTAAGATGCTGAGAGAGCCTTTAAGAGACCATTGTTAGCATGTGTAAGCACGTACTTTTGCTTATATTTTATTTTTTCTATAGTATACAAGATAGTCCTTAAAGCATTACATTAAAGTCTTCTTTATTTTTGCTGAGTTTCATTTATTTAATTAGTTTTTAAATGACAGAATATTTGGGTTATTTAAAATTTCATTGAAATCAAGGTTTTCTCATATGTAACGAAAACATTTTGCTTACGCACACATTCTTTTTATATTGACATATCGACAAATATTCATTCAAGAACTATAATTAATTACAAAGTATCGTTGTAAGCCCTGCATTGCAATACAAAAAATTTTTTTTCACAAAAAAGTCTCTACAACAAAGCTAGTATAAATGCGATGGAAATGGAATGATTGGTCCCTCCGCTGATATATAAAATCACAATGACCTACTTTTTTATTTTTGCTCAGAGGTCGATATCGAACAGTAACACACACTGACATTTGTATTGCTTTACAATGAGGTGCACTGGAAACCTGTAAAGCAGTTCGCAGCAGACATTGCAGTAGAGATCGAAAATAAATGGGAAACCAAAAATGGGAATAGTGAGACATCACCAGGAAAGAAAACACACACACAATGATATCGGAACAAATTCAGTTAACATGTTTTAGATGACCACCACTATACAAGCTATTCCTGCACTTTTCAATCGCGTTTATTTTCTCATATTTGGGGTGCAGAGATTTTGTAAATATTTATACAAAAAACCCTTTGCATCGTGCTGGCGAATTGAAGGCGCACATCATTAGCAACATTTTATTCACCAATTTGCATACAGTCAATTTCAAATTCACTTAACTTGTCCACAACTCTCAAGGTTTATAGAGATTATACCATCAATTTAATACTTTTAGCGCAGCCAATTTGGCAAGTGAGTAGTGCAATGGACGAGTACAAATACAGTTATTTTGATAAATTTCTATTTTGATAATTTTGATAATGTGATGTTTTGATATGATAATGTTTACAGACATGTACAATATATTTGTGTCTGAAATCCGTTTCCGAATTTACCCTTTATACATCTTCGCATGTTTTGTCATTGCTGCTTTATTTTTGTTTCAGGCATTCGCATTTATGACAGAGAATTCACCCAGCGCCTTTCCAACAATACTTTAAAAATATACTGTTAGTCACTGTTATAATTTAGCAAAAATTCACACCGTTGGCATCAGCGCCTCTCATGTGTTGCAGCAGAAATAACAAAAAAAAACGGAAACTAAATTGAAAAAATTTTTGCCGCATGGGAAAAGCAAAGATCAATTGTAACGAAAAAAAAAGAATAATAAAAGTAAAAATACAATGTCAAAAACTGAATACTAAAAGAGCAACAGTGTTATATTAAAAATAGCGCTTACAAAACTAACACAATCACACACTAACACAACAGTATTATAAGAGTTACGTGACATCTCAGCTCTCAGCCATGAAAAATTGCAATGCGAAGCGATTACTGTGCGCAGCGCAAATGAGGATGACATTTCATATGTTTTGCCGCGCGTTGGTAGAGATATGTATGTGTGAATACTTCCTTTCAAACATTTTCTTGCTGATACAAATGAATAAACGTAAATGTTACATCTCCGTCTCTGTGAGTGTGCAACTTGTCTTCACGTCAGGTGTCGCAACATTAAATAAAACAAATAAAAAATACTCAAAACAAACAACCACAATTTCATCAACCGATAAAAGAGGAGTACAAAATCGGTGCAGAACTAACACGATGCTTTGGATCCAACCAAGCAGAGATTTGTTGTAATATATAAAAGGGTTGAATGCACTTTACTGGCTCGGGGTTTACTTTTTACTACTGAGAGACAATACAAAGATTAAATGATACGTGTGTGATAAAGCCACAAGCATTTCTAGACATTTATTAACTACAGAAAATGATACATATATATATATTACATATATTTACATAGTTTTCAATATATAATGTCTGGTACCATATTTCAAATGTACACTTATACATAGCACTTTCAAGGGTTTACGTTAAATTTTCAAGCGTTTGATTTCGATTACTTGCTTATTCCACCAGAAGAATATATGTACTACAAGTATTCTTTTATAGCAGGTGGAAGATGTTGAAATTTACCACTAAAAGCACTTAACAGAACAGTTAGCGATTTAAGATACTGACTTTCTTTCTGACTTTTTCAGGTTTTGAATTTAAGTTTCTGTGCTTAAGATATGATTTTTGAAATTTATAGGTAAATAACTTAGATACCCTTTTATAAAACTTTTAGGAAAAAGCTTTTCATAAAGTATCTTAGCCAATTGGAAGCGTCATCTATTCGTCGGTTAATATTACAAAGGAAACAAAAAATTTATAAAGAGATTGAATCTCTCAGATTTATAATTTAATTCAAATAAGTGAAAGTATCTATTGTATATATACAAATTTCCTTTTCTCTTTATTGAACCTGTCATTGAAAATACAACTCACTTTGTGTGAATAAAGCCAACTTTATCCTGAGTTTTCCTAAATATCTAGATTGCTTACTGTTAGATACTCATCACTCTGCAATAAAATCTGAAGCGATAAAAATGAAATATAAAGGAGAGGGAGGATAGTAAAAGTGTTCGCAACAAACACATTTGTATGAAAGTAAAAATGGCAAACGACATAAATCCATTCGAATTCAATTGCAGAGTGACAGCGGTGACGCCTCAACTCAACTATGGCACTTGTTCCTTTTAAAAACGTGTGCACACACACAAACATTCCCTGGGCCATCGTTGCGCTTTTCCATGTCAATTTTCATTTTATTTTCGAATTTTTGTTAGTGTGCGTAGCTATAGATTTTTGGTTTTGACACTTATGTGGCACATGGCCATCGTTCAAATTCAATAGAATTCTATATAAAATTTTAGCTACACCTTCACTTTCAAATGCTACATATAATATATATATGTATATACATGTGTGCGTTTGCTGCGCCGTGCATAGGAAAACCAATTGCTGGAGTTAAACCAAATACAAAACCAGTAAGAGTACACCAGCAACGAGAGCGTAGTGAAGTAAATAAAATCTATTAGATTTATTTTAAAAAATCATGTGCATTTTCCTGCAAATACTTGAAATTGCAATGAGGATGTATAAATTTATTGCAGCAATTGAAAGAATATTGGTAAATGCCAATTGCAAGCAGGCTCATATCCATTTAAATAAAATATAATTATTATTTTGTTGTCGAACCCAATACTTTTCTGCATTGAATCATCTGCAAACTTTAAATTTTTATGCCTTAAAACCCTTTTCTTTTATTATTGCTACATCCTTTGTGACCATAATTGTGTGTCTGTTGTTGTATTCTTTCGAGTTCATAGCACAAATAATTTACTGGAATTGGAAGATAAAAATTGACTAGTCATTTACCAAATATCTAATTTTCGCATGTAAAAAGGTCAGCAGTCCACACATGCATACATACGTATATTATATATGGGTGGACGTAAATACAAATGCGCAGACAAGTTTATGTTCACAAAAAGTTTTAGTTAACGTGATGAAATTGGCAAAGAGATAAATTAGCACAAAACAATACCTAAACAATACCCAAACAAATACGACATTCTTTAAAGGCAAAGCACAAAGTGACGAATCAGCTTACGAGTATTTTATCCAAAGAAATCCAACTTACTTAAATTTAAAATTTAAATTCTCCACTTCTTTGAAACAGCAGGAGTAATTCTAATCAAATTGATATGATTGCGAATAAATATTTATCGACTTCGGAATTGTCTTTCTCTGAATCGAAACGAGTTAATGCAAGTTATTTTATACTCTCGCCCCAAGTTCCCACAGAGTATAATAGTTTGTAACACCTACAACTAATCAGGATAGATATAGAGTTACCTACCTATCTTTAGGCGAAATCCTCTATCTCAGTAACCAATGCACCAATTTCAATCAAAATTCGTGCAAAATATTATATTTATATGAATTCTTATGACACTTTGTGAAAATGAGCGAAATCGGAGTGCAACCACGTCTACTTCCCATACACCATAGCTTTAAATTCCCTCTGATTCTTTCACTTTATAGAATAAATCAAATACCAATAAAGATATCGGTATAAAACTTTGCACAAACTGGGTCTTCAAAGTATTCCGGCTCATGCCTAAAATTTGCCGAAATCGGAATTTAACTTTTCAAGTCCTCGAATACCAAATATGCGGACTTCAGTGAATATGACTGACTTTTTATCGCAAATATGGGCCTATCAGTGAGATATATTATTGAAATTCAAAGAAAATCATTTCCTGGTGATAATGTATCCAAAATTTGGTAAAACGGGTCAAAACTGTCTATGACTTAATATATAGGTTTTTGAACTTCCCAATGACTTTATACCGTATATATCGGTTAATATGTTAGACATCTTAATGAAATTCAGGGAAAGTCTTTCTCTGAAAATAGCATGTCTTCATATCGATAAAATTTATTCAATATTTCCCAAATACTCAATATACTTAATATAATGATTTTCACACATCCGGTTAACTTTATATTGGACAAGATGTAAGATATCGCAGCACAATAAAGTGTTTGTATAATTTTAGATACTGTATAAATTGGTGGCGATGGGTGAAACCAGTCCACGAATTACCTTAACCCTTATATACCACCTATAATGATTTCCTTTATTGTCAAATATATCGGTCAAATTGTAAATTATCATAATAAGATAAGATGAATTGCGAGAGTAGAAAATGTTCCGTTGCACTAGCAGCCTACTACTACTACACAAAGTAGTTTACTTGTCTTTAATTTAATTTAATTATTATTTGCGCCTTATCCAAATTCAATGTATATTACCGTGTCAAGTTCATTTTCCCTAGAACCATTTTAATCAACCCCTCCTACAAAAAAAAAAAAAAAAATACACATCTAGGAAACTCTCTTTGTATTCGTGTAAAGGCCAGTTAATCCTAATTAATTAGCATAATGAATTTTCACAAATGACAAGCAAATATACACACAACTTTTTATTTGGTTTTCTAGAGGCGGATAATGGAAATTTTAGGTAAAAGTATTTCAAGCGTCAAAGTTAGTTATATTCTGTTATTCAATAATTTAACTTTGTAATTTCATATTTCCTGAAATTCCTTCAAATATGTGGAACCGTGTTGATTGCGTATGATTTAATTTCTAAGAAAATATGATAGAATGTTGTTCTTTTTTATTTATTTTCTCTTACTTATTCTAAGTAATTAAATAATTCTACTAGTGGAAACCGATCGAACTCTACATATCTTACATTCAATGCGTGGCGAGTACCCATTCAGGATGCGTTATCCCAACTGTAAACTTTTGAGAAAAATATTTCTGAAGTCTACGAAAAATTTTCAGATTCATTAATATTTATTTGAGTTTGAGCAAAATATTCAAGGCACTACTACTAGCAAAACTTAAGTTTTCTCTCTTTACCAGAGAAAGTAGCCCTTATTTGTGGGATCCCTGCAAGTACGAGAGAAACATGAATTGAAAATAATGATTTAATGAATTTTAATTTACACTTTGCTCATTTTGGTGCATTTTGCTTTCACCTTGACACGCATGCAGAAACCTTTTTACGTGCAGTATTTCACATTATTTTCTTTTTCGTAATTAAGCTCAGGCAGTGCAATTAGCAATGTGCAGTGGAAAAGGTAATCTTCAAATATTTCCATTTTGAATGTTGGTAAAACAAGCGCCTACATGTATGCCCCAAGTTGCTATTCTTGCACTTGCACTCACACGCGCACATAAACCCATAGTTGATTCAAAAATGCATTATGTGTGTGTGTGTGTGTGTGTGATACTAGAAACTTTAGAGTAAAGTGTGCAAAGCTGAGAACCGTTGAAAACCATAACTCTTTACATGAAATTGATTATGTGTGTGTGTGGATGGCGTGAGGCGGTAATATTCTGTGGCATGCCTCTTTACAAGTAACGCACTTCTGCACAACTTTTACTTTTGCGTAGCATCCTATTGCTTCACTGTGTGTATGTGAGTTTTCGTTTGTTCGATTTTTACTTTTCTCGCTACGTTATTGAAAGCTTGTGAGTACATAACTTGCAAATGGTTTGGTTTGGTTTCAATTACAGCGGCTAAGTGGAAGTGAAGTGGAAGGATCAAGTCTGAACAACAGGTAACTTTCATGTTATCTCTACCTTTAAATCTAAATATGAAATGTTTGTAAAATAAATATCTCTAAACCTTTTTAAATTAAACAGAAATTCTTTTCATTGAGTCACTTGAGTATTGAGTGAAGATAAAATAGAAAGTGATACTTTAAGTAAAATGCCAAACTAAAATAAAGAAAATATGAAGTAAAAGTGACTAAAAAAGAAATGAAGTAAAGATGGAGGAGTCAAAAGAGGAAATATTATCATGGTGAAATATCCATATTTTCTGCTAAACTTTCCGAACTGAAACCAGGCAAATATTTTCTGATACTTTACTTGGTGACTTAAATTGAAAGCTAAGCGTGGTAAACATGGCGCCCACAACTATGCTATATTTATATACTATAATATTTTTATATACTCATTCGCTCTCTTGTTGACCGCCTGCAAGGACGTTGCTTGCCACAATTTCATGAATTAGTTTCGAACGACAACAGCCGCCTACAACCGATACAACAACAACGACGGAAAGTGTTTTTTTACTTGCGTTATAATAAGTACACTCTTATGTGAAACTTCGTAAGCAACATTGACTTAACAACAGTACAGGGGTTGGGAGAACAAGGCAGCTTCAAAGCAAGGAGTAAGTATTTGTTTACACACGAACAGCCTACGGCAAATCTGTGCTGTTCAACACCGCTGCATGCCGCTTACTACCTACCTGCCTCCATAATGACATTGCTTAAGTAGTGTATACCTCTTCTGGTTCATCTCCTACTGGTTCCCCTCCTACTACCGTCACCAGTTATACACATACATTAGCAGGGCAGCAATCCAGCTAGCGATCGATTCGTGTACACATTAAAACATAACCCGCAGCTTCAACTGATGTTGAAAGCTATGAAGGCAGTTATTTAAAAATGAACGGAATTAAGTTTTCCTTGTGTGTTAGTGTTTTTTGCTCGCTTAGACATATCCAACCAAATTTCTTATTATTAATAGAAAAATCGTATTAGGAAAAGTATGTCAATTATCTGGGGAAGTATTTAAAATTCAGGAAAAGTTAGTGTCACATTAAATTTGAATTCTTAAAGCAGAAAGGTATTGCTCAGATTGCTTCGGAATAGAGACTACTCTCCTTATCTTCCCCATTCGTCATCTTTTATCTTAACATTTATTTTAGATTTCATATTCTTTAAATAATCGCGGGAAGGTCAGAGCACATCAATATTGTGGCGAGTATGAATTCCAGAATTGACGACAACTTGCCAGAATCTACCAGACATCGAAACTAGTGGTTGCCAGAATGTTCGAGTGATGATCTGTTGGTAACGATCTACTATATAAGGGCTGCCGGAGTGGCAGCAAGACGCAGTTCAAATAAGAGTGTTGCTAAGTTAAGTACAAGTGAATTATAAGTAAGCTCGAATAGCGAATAACAAAGTGTCAAGTTATTAAATAAGAAATAAAGGAAAGTATATAGTTATTAAATTGTGACTTTAATTGAACAATCCAGTGATCGAACTCAGAGTAGAGTTTCAACGTGAACGATTAATTTAGAAAATCCATTAAAATATTTATTAGATCTAGACAAGACACATGGCCTAAGAAAAAAAATGATTTCATAGAGTATTTGGCTCTTAAACCAGACGTGAACAGAACTTGATTATTGTTGTTGAAATAATTCATTGTTCTACTTAGAATTATATAAACCAAATGTATGTAAGCGGAGATATCTCTGTTTCACAGAAATTAGGTGTAATTGTTAAATGTGTCACACACTGACTAAGTTCATGCCCTTGCCTCTCCGGTTGCTTCTAATGAAATGTTAATCCCCGTTGGCAGCAATATGTATCCACTTAAAATATTAAGCAGAGAGCGGCACTCACTATAATTACAATGCGTAAAGGTGAACACATTTATTCATACAGTGATGGTAAGAAGTATGGGTCTAGAAAATAGGTATAGAGAAATGCAACTTTGCATAGAAAAATTAGCTTAATATCAGTTACTTCATATTTTGCGTTAAAAAGATATACATTTTAGAAGAATAACAGATTAAATAACATATGGCTAGTATAAAAAATGAGAAAAACTGAGATTATGAAGAAAATAAATCGACTATACACCAATGCCAAAAAACTCCCCGGAAAGATTTACCTAAAATAATTACAGCTACCAGTCGCTTATATCACATTTTATTTGGTTTCTAAATGTTAATATATACATATTACTCAAGCTGGAAGTGAAAGTTGGTTGTTGCTTTTCTGCTTGGGGCATTTCTTTGGCCCGTTTACTGGGCGTATGAAAGAGTATTGCATACAACACCCACTGTCTAGATGAACAACGAATATAACGAGCAGAGAAATAGTACTTCAGTAGCAATTTGTGCATTCAAGTACAAGGTCTGGCGTGCAGTTATCTGCCACTTTGAGCTTTTTATTTGTACAAGTACGATTATTTACGTGCACTTGACCTCTCCTTCACTAAACCTTGATAATTCTTGTTTGGGAATATAGCTATGTGTGTGCTAAATACCAAATATGCATGGATTTGCAATAAAAGTTCTAAACTGAAGAGAATTACTATTATTGTTAATTTAGAGATGTTTCGAAAAATAGGTACACCGCAAGAATATCTGGAGAATTAATGTAATGTAATGTAAAGGTATAAATGTCAGATTTTTATCCCTTTGTCCTGTAATTGCCAACAGGGTGAAGATAATATCGCCTGCCCTCTACTCCGCTGTATCTGACACTGTGGTTCTCATTCAATTACTTTTTAATTAATCATCAGAATAAGTATGCGGGACCAGAGAGCTTTTTGGCACGCTCTGCTACCAAGTGACCTTCGTCTAATTGGGTTTTGTGGCAGGCAAAAAATATTTCAAGGAAAAGTTGGAAAAGGAAATAGAAAATATAAAAAATAGACATATCTGAAATTGGAATTACTAGGGTGTTACCGTAAATACAAGCCATGTTAGAAAAAAATGGTAAAGGGTTATTTTACATATAATTTTCATGAAATGTTTACTTCAAAGTGCTGAAATAAATAATTTCAATTAATCACTGTGATTAACTTTTTCAACTAGCCTAATTAAATGGTTACTACTTTATTTTTGCTCAACTATAAGAAACTGTTATTTCTACGAAAAGTTAAAGCATCTTTTTTTAATAAAATTTTTATATTTCCTCTATATACAGCAAAACAATTACAAGCCACAATGTAAAAAAAAAGACGAAAAAACAAATAAAAAAATTTTTAATTTGTTGAAATATTTGCAACACAGTTTGTACACGATAAAAATTCTCGCAGGGATAACTTCCACTCACTTATATTTTTAATAAAAACAAAAATTTTTTTATTAAAACCGTATATAGAAATCAGTTTGTCAGAAGGTGTCTGTATAGAAAACTTTTGTACACAAGCCAGACAAATTTATATCACTATGTAATTAGCATTATTGTTTTCAACTTATCGACATTTATCTGTTAAATTTTTGTTGGCTTTCACTTCCAGTAAAGATGAGTGTAAAGAGATCCCGCTGCCTACTTGCACATATGTTATTTGATATCATTTAATCGAAGTCCGTTACTACTCATAAATCAGTCAGTAATTTTTGAAGATATAATGAAAGAAATAAATAGAAATAACTTAATTGAGCTAAGAACTCACTCCTAATTTCCTAGCCTCTGCTAATTTAGAAACTTTGTAATCTGTTGATACCGACCCCTGAAAAATAATTTTAATGATAGAAATGATAGATAGCCAAAAAGAAAGCGAATTTGGTTTGCTACGATTAAGAATGATTTTCGGTATTTCTAAGCTACTGGAATTACTAATTGCTTTCTTTGTAATGAGTATATTAGGTAAAAAATAAGATGTACTGGGAACCCTTTCTAACACCATTATTAGTTTTACTAAAAAGTACCTCCGTGCATGTGTAGTATGTATATACGGCTATATTATATCAGTATTTTATAATATAACATTGCACTAGGTATCGAACCCATTTAAATTTGCATACGTAGCCTCAAAAAACCAAAATAATATGGCTTTTTCACCCACTATCAGATTTAAAAAAACCATTACTTTTACTTTGGTTTTATGTGCAAATATTTTATTTCGTATGATTCTGTGATTAAAATATTTTTTTAAATGATTGCCTTCAACAACTGGCGAAATATCATTTGAGATCGCATGATTTGATATATAAGTTGGTATCAATTCGATTTTTGTTATTATTTTATTTGCATGGATTAAAGTGGGAAAAAATATTCCGCTCCCTTTAAATATATATAAAATAAAGATATTTTCAATTTTTTATTTTTTTACGGCTTTTGTTTTCAATTGGAAAATAAAGCGTTTTAAAAATGCTCAACAAATATCAGGTCGTTTAGAAATCAATGACTTAAAGGGAAGGCGGAAAAGTTTCTCCAATCTACAGGCAGTATTCAATACAGTATAAGATCCATAATAAAAATGTTTAATGTTCATGTGGGAGTGGTAAGATTTAACATAGAGTCTGAAAAAATAAGTTATAGAAATTTGATCATAATTCAAAAACTGGTTGAAAATGGAGGATTTTCAGGGAAAACTATGTTTGGCTTTTCTCATCGACAGGTGCAATGCCAATTAAATATTTTTACCCTTTCTGTTGGCATTTTAATTGCAAACTATGGTGAAATTGTACGACATTAGCTGCACGTAGATAACATGTTATGTTTCATTGGGAGGCGTGGAGTTATAATAGAAGTGGTTGAAAAGTTACTAGCAGGTAATTAATACTGATTAAAATCAATAACCACTTAAAAGCAATTTGTTAATCCCTTTTAAGCGTAACTATATTTTTGTCTTTTAAAAATAGCGTAACATCTGTTAGATAGTTTAGCGTGAGTAGATTTGTACAGTTCCATTTATTCAACTGTGTACCGGCCGCCATGCGTATTTGATTAACTTTTGTGCTTACAGGAAAAAACCAATTTGACAGCGGTAAAGTATAAACTATAGAATGAACATAAACTATAGAATAGAATAGAACTATAGAATATGCAATCGATTCTGTTTTAGTTGCTTAACGGAAAAGTATTATTATACACTATATGTAAAATACACTATTATTTAAAAGATAACATGTTGTCGATCGTGTACAAATACCTACAAATACCAACTGTTAGTAGACAAACTATGAAATTATGAAATGAAAATAAAACTTATTCGCTGCAAATGCTTCAAATGTGTACATAATGAAATAAGAGCAAACTTTTTCACTTGTATGTAAATATGTGTTTACTTGCTACCCCCTATTGCAATTTCAACAAACATGCTTACCATTTTCTGCCTTTCCTTGCCTTGTCCTTTTCAGCGCACCAAATGCCCCTGAGTGTATGCTTCGCGTTCCAGTGAAAATGGCCAGAATAACAGTAGTGTACGTCCTGCTTGCTTTGCTCGTTCTTTTTTTTTTTTTTTTTTGAACGAGCACAACAAAGAAAACGCTTGGAATATTTACTATATTATCCTTGTTTGTCACAAGAGAATGTATTCATATTAGGTGCATGGTAGTGGGCTCCTACAGTTGCAGTGCTCTAACAAAGCTTTTGCATCGAAACACATTCGAGTGAATTAATGCAATTACTCTAATTTTCCTTCCTCTTTCCTTTCTCCACCTTCCTTTTTGCAGTATGTGTGCGATTCACTAAGGGAATATTATATTAGTCGCTGAAGGGGGTTGACGACATTAATGACAACATTTTCTTGTCCGGATGTCGGTAACATCGCTCACGTGCTTCACATTACTGCTGGGTTTTCACTGACAAACTGTTTACAATGTTGCAAGTTTGGAGTTTAACATTGCAGTGTTGCACCTAGGGATGTGCGCTTAAAAGCCGATTTATTATCTACGTAAATAAAGTTCTAATATAGAAAAACATTGGACATGATAACTGTTTAATAAACAGAACTGACAGTTTATGGGACTCTGATGAAAGTATAAATAGTATTCATTAAATAACAAAACCTATTGCGGACGCTTTCATGGCAGTATCCACTTCTTACTACTGGTTTCCAATTGAACAATCCTTAACTAGATTTTCGTCTCCTAAAAATGGATGACAACTCCATCTGCAGCCTCGGCTTTTCGATAGCTCAGCTTCTTTTTCATCCCTTTTAGCGGCAAACCTTGCATCCCTGGCTAAGGAATGACGAAGGGCGCACATACCTACTTACACATTATAATATTGGGTTGTTCGGAAAGTCATTTCGTTTTTTTTGGGGAACATGAAAGACAGTTTTCGTATAATGAATAAATATTTTATTAAATTATATATTGGCCATTCTGGTCCAACACCTTTTGCCATCTTTCTGGCAGTAACATAATTCCCCTCTCATAAAAGTTTTGGTCCTTGCTGGCAAAAAACTCGTCCAGGTGGTTTTTGACATCTTCATTTGAGGTAAAGGTTTTGCCATCCAAAAAATTTTGCAGGGACCGGAACAAATAGTAGTCGGAAGGCGCCAGATCTGGAGAATATGGTGGATGTTGCAGTACGTCCCATTCAAGCTGTAAAAGTTTTTGGCGAGTGACCAAACTTGTGTGAGGTCTCGCATTATCCTGGTGGAACACTACACCCTTCCTGTTGATTAATTCGGGCCTCTTCTCTTTAAGTGAATCATTCAATTTGTCCAGCTGATGACAATAGACTTCTGAATTAATCGTTGTATTGTCCGGCAAAAGCTCAAAAAAAAACGATTCCTTTGACATCCCACCAAACGGAGAGCATCACCTTTTTTTGGTGAATGTTGGCTTTTGACACGCTTTGAGCCGGTTCATCTTTTCTGCTCCATGACCTCTTGCGTTTAACATTGTTGTATACAACCCATTTTTCGTCCCCAGTAATAATCCGCTTCAAAAATGGATCATTTTCTAGACGTTTGAGGAGCGAATCACACGCGTCAACACGACGACACAAATTTCGCTCGGTAAGGACATGGGGCACCCACACATCGAGCTTCGAGGTTAAGTCCATGCCTTTCAAATGTCCATAAACAGTTGAATTCGACAAATTTAACCTCTCACCGATCTCTCGTGTGGTGATTCGCCGATTTGCATCAACTAATGCCTTTATCGCATCTTTGTCAGCTTCGACCGGCCTTCCCGACCGTGGTGCATCTTCGACATCAAAATTGCCGGATCGAAATTTTGCAAACCAGTTCTGGCACTGGCGTACTGTTAACACGCCTTCTCCATACACATCCGTCAATTTTTTTCTCGCTTGGACAGCATTTTTACCTTTTCTGAAGTTAAAAAGTAAAATATGACGAAAATGCTGCTTATTGCTCTCCATATTTAAAAAGGCACCAACCAAAAACTACTGGGTAGAATTAATAGAACTTTTTCACACACAAGCCTTGCAATATCAGCTCTCATGACATATAATGGTTATGGGGCTTAAGTGTGAAGTTAATTTCGAAAAAACGTAATTAAGTCTTCTGGCGGGAAAAAACGAAATGACTTTCCGAACAACCCAATACATTTCGCAACAAATATGCTCACTTACTGCTCTTGTAACTGTAACTGTATATCCATGCACTACAATTATTGCTGCCAACACATACAATTGTTTGTTGTATTCACTTATATCCTGGTGGGGCATTTTACGCATCAGCCATCAAACTGACATTTTAATTGCATCCGGCGTGTTGCCCAGGCCACGCGACATGAACGAGGGTAGATTGTAAAGCCTTCTTTGCTCATTGTAAGACGCAGCATCCACTTGGGAGCAGCTTATACAAGTAAAAATTATATTTTACTGTAAAGTAGTGTACAGCTGGAACTGAGTAACAATATTCTTGCTGAAATAAGTATTTAACATGACTGTACAGGAGAAAAGTGATATTTTATTGAATTACAATGCACTTGGCACATTGCCACACCGTCATCTCGATTTATGTTCGTTCAGTTATTCAGGTTATTTCCCATTGCTTTGCTAAGTGGAACTCGCTTAGTACTTACACTTTCTCTCCATTAACTTGTGCCACTCCTAGTTAATACACTGCATGCCGCTATATTTCAAACTCTGCGTTATTTAAGTGTTAAATTTCTTGGCCGTTTCGGTTTCGTCATCCGGTTACTGTAACAATACAATTATTATAAATATTGAACCTTTAGAATGTTTACCTGGCATGCAATATGAATCTAACCTATACAAACACTAGTATACAGTAGCATACTTTTACCCTTTCGTTATCGCGTGAGTTTACATTAAACTTATTACTGTTAATAACAATCTGCGAATGTCGTAAATAACTACACTGAGAGGATTTGTATTTATTGCTTTCATTTGAGTAGACACCATCACGGTCAAATAAATTAAATAAGTAGTGAAATCTTTCGTTGTATCCGTTTTGTACAGTGTACAAGTTGAACTGGCTTGCAACACATCGTGATTAAACTCCATACGTGCTTATGCATTTATATGTAGGAGGACTGAACATAGATATTTATGTGAAACTTAAAATTAACAAGCTTTTAATGGCAATTTGACTAATAGGTTTGCCATTGGCAACTGAGTCTGTCATTATAAGTATACTTAAATAGAAATTTATTAGCGCACTATTACATAATTTTGAAAACAATAAATTCGTAAGTTAAGCAATAATGGCTAAAAGTGCATGCAAATATATGAAATGGGCAGTGTGTCAAGTGTTAAGCACAGGTTGCAGTTTTGGCTATAAAATGTCAACAGTCAATATGTTAAATTACACATTGGGTCACGCCCATTTATTACACATTCGGTAGGCTATAGAATAAAAGTTGACATGTGAAGAAATCTATCAAAATAACAAGAAGGTTTATTGGAGGTTAGCGCGTATATTTTGGAATCAATTTCGCTTTAATTAAGCAAGCTAAGGCAACTATGCAGTGTCACCATTATATAGTTTTGCCTAAAAAATGCAAATAAGGCGATACATTTTCGTTTTTGCTTTTGAAGTCTTACTTCAAGAATGTGTGTGCGGTTTAGTTAGTTGCATGCATCCAGAAGATCCAGTTGAAAGCGATAATATTTGTCGTGCAACAAAATTGGCATAATTTGTTTAGTGTGTTACATAAATACTCATAAGCAAGTTGTGGCAATTTTATAATACCCTTGTGGCACAAAGCTGATATTTTGCCTGTTCGTGTGACCTGTTTTTCAAAAATTCGAACTACAAAGATGTCTGAACATTGCCGGTGTGTTTCCTTTTAACATTCACAGGCACACAAAAAGCTTTTACCACAGCACGTACTATCCAGCAATGTGTCAACTTAATTGTCACTGCGTCAATTTTGTGTTGCTGGACACAAATGCGGGCAGCAAGGAAATAAAGCTGTGACAATATGCTACTGCGGATGGAGGGAACGCCCGAAGCCAAGAAACTCGTCACAATTTACAGTTTTTGGTTAAAGCTAGAAGTAATATGCTGGTCTTTTTAAATTATTGAAATCTGGCGATCAAGTTTTTCCAAGAGTTTGAGGTTGAAAAGTTCATTTAATGCTATACATATTTGATACCACTGTTGTTGCATTTACTGTATACTCTGCGTTGAAATGAGCTTAAATGTAAATTTAAATTGCCTGAAACTCATTCGTTGTTTTTATTTTACCTGATTCCTTGCTATCTATTCGTTTAAGTTTTAAATGCATTGCCAAAAAGTGTGTTATTCTAGGGAAGTAGTCACGAATACCCATAAAATTACGGTCTTCTCTTACTTAGGAATAAATGCAACTCATTGATATTTATTATCGGATTAGTTTACAATTGTCGGCTTGCCAAGTGAGCGTTTCCACTCACAAATATTCCAAATTCCAGAAATATCCACTTTGTTAGATATTTGAGTATACAGCTATCGATATGTACACAACTTTGGCACCACTGTGATGGCACGTGCAACGCCAATTCGGCTGCATTTACGGCCGACACATTTTTTTGCTGCAACGACCCGAATTTTGCATGGTCACGTTGCAAGGATGCAAGCAGTGAAGAGAAATGAGGGCAGAGTGTGGGGGGATTTCTTCATTCTGATTGTCGGAACTCGTAGCCATATGCTATTCTTATTTATTTATTCTCAATGTCCACTTGTGTATATACATACTTACCTAGTGAGATATGTGTGAATGCCTACGCAAAAATGTACGAATGGCGGCTCCTAGTGCGGCATGGGATCTTGATATCTATGTTGCATGTGGTCTGAGAAAATATTTGCACTGAAGCTTCTTTATTTGCTTATATTAGTCAATATATTGTCTCAATATATTCAATAAGTTAAATATGTAGGAATTAATTTATGAAAATTAACCACGAATTTAAAAAATTCATCTTTTTAAATCTTGCATTTATGCTTAATAAAATGAATTTTTGCTATTTTAAATGTCGAATTGTTGGTATAAATAAAGCCTTGCACAAGTTCTCTTAAATTAATAAATTGAAATAGTTTATAGAATTGAAATGAAATATGAAATGTTGTAGTCATAACTCATACGCACATACACACTAGAACATAGTGAAGCTTTATAGCCTTAGCTTGACCAGCTTATCGATTACTACTCAACGACAGAGCCAATGAACTTTGCAACACAGCCATTTCCTTTCCACAAACCCATAAACAGCAATGTACAAGTGCGTGTAGATGTAGCTAAGTTGCAGCAAGCGTGCAACCACCAGCTGAGGGCAGCAAAAATGGTAATGGCGGCACTGACGGTAATGCCGAAGGCATTTTAGCTACTCGTAAATTCCAAATTGTTTGCCTTTAGTTAAATGTGAATAAGCCTGTGAGTTATTGTATTGTATTCGATGTTTATGATTTGCATTTGTGTTGTAGTTTTAGTTGGCCACCAGTGGTGTTTTGTTTGAAACTTGTCAAAGCGAGAATTCGCTGTGCTTGTTCGTATTCTTGGATTTGTTGTTACGTCTTTTACTTATTTTTAATACGTCTAGCGTGTCTAGGATATGAGCTTGACTTTCAGAAATTCACTGGGTTATTATGTGTTTGAGTTGCACTTTGCAGAGTGGTATCCACATTAAGCAGTCAAAGACAAATTATATAGAAGTATGGCAGTTAATAACAGAATATTGGGAGGAGGGCTAAAATATCATCATCGATCATCTTTCTCCTTTTAATTTTTTCGATATTATTTTTCCTCTCTTCTCTATCTTGGAACTTAAATGCTTTACATAATTGAATTTATATCCGAGTCTTTTGTATTCAAATTAAAACTTCAGCTCAACCATCGCTCCTAAGCTCCACGTCATTGTATCGTATATATAAAAAAGCTGATAATAGCCATGATTAAGTAGCTCTATTAGCGATTTAATCGAAACCACAAAATAATCTATCGAAAACTCCAGGTTAAATTATTTATATGTGACGTGCAAATCAATTATTCCATTAGCTGTTAAGTGTGGCGCTAAACTAAACAAAAAATAAATAGGTTTTACAAGGTTAGCCAAAAACTGAATGACCACAAAGAAACCGCACAAAAAAGCAACAATTTACTATCGCATTGAACCGCATTAAATAAATACACATTTTGTTTTGTTAGTGAAAGAGTTGTAATTTATGTGTTAACTGAATTAGTTAATTAAATGAATCTGCGTGTTGGTTCGAAGCAAATATAATACAACTAATGCAAATATAATATTAAATGTGTTGAAATTAGGATTATGCCAGACAACTGTTCAAATTTTAAAATAAGCTGTTAAACAAACTTTCAAGCAAAGCAATTAGTTATTTATACTTTAGTCTGTTTTTCTTAAAATTTTTAATTAAATAACTTCTTTATTAGTAAAAACTGAACATGGCCCACACAATTGTGATTAGTAACTATGCAATAGGTTTTTGTTTGGCTGCTTTTATATATTTGCCACTTATTTCCTTACTCCTTTTCTGCTACAACTTGAGTGAACTTTCATTTCATGAGCACTGCAGTAAGGGAGTTTTCAAAAAGTTTGTCTTCATGTTGTTGTTTGTAAATATTATTTTTTCTTTGTTGTTAACGTTGTTGTTTTTTATGCCTCTTGTAATGGAGTCGAATACAAAATTTTGGTGTAATATCAGCATTAAACCAGCACTTTGCGTATTTACATTTACATTGTAATGTTGCATTTATAAACGATCGGAAGACGGAAATTTGAGTTATAAAAGTGGAGCACTTTAAAATCGGAAAGTGTCGAGTTTTATCGAGTTTTTGTTAAATGAGGCATTTACTGATGTTTGTTAGCAAATGAATGCAGTAAAGAATAAAAGCAAAGAAATGTCTCAAGAAGCGCAATTGAAGGCAATTAGAGCAGTATTTTTGGGAATTCATACTCTATCATATATTCATGTGAAGAAACAAAGAATTGTTATTATTTGCGTTGGAGAGTAGGCCAAAATTATGTAAATTTTGCTGCGGTAGTTGGGGAGAAGGCACGAATGTTTGACAACAGGCCTGCAGAAGTAGGAAGAAAAGTATTTTAGCTTGTAGGAATACTATATATATACCGCAGTAGGAGTTTGAGACCTATTGGAAATTTAATTCACCCTAAGCATTTTTTAATGAATGTAAATAATTTATGGGTATAAATGCATTAAATACCCCTTTTCTATTAAAATTATATTTAAAATTTATGGCCAAATTAAGTAAAGGTCTCATATGGTGACCAGTGTCACCACGTCAGTCAACTGGCCTCAGGTGGCCCTAAAAAAATTTTCATATAGAAAAACTTGTAGTATTTTATATACCACATATCTGAAATTGAAAATTTTCTATTATTATTGCCTTTATTTATCGGCGGAAATAGAACAACTAAAAATAGTAGTAACCCCAATGCATGCCTTTCCTGCTTAATAGATATTAATTTATTACATATTTGTATCATCTAACATATCTGTTACATGATATTTATGTAGCCAAAAGCGAATATATTAGTTCAGTTGTAGTTTTTGGTAATATAATTAGAAATACACGCACGTGAAATAGAAATCAAGATATCGAGAATTTATTTACAGCAAGAAATTATTAAATTACCTATACTCCTGTATTTTGTTAATACCTGCAGTATAGTCGAATAGAATATATAGTAGTAATAGTTGAATACATATATCGATATTAATGTAGAAAATATTATTAGGTTAGTTACACAACATATATTCATTAATTTGAAGGTATTAACTACTTGTAGTGGTGCAAGAAAAAGAAATTGTTTTCTTATTTAAATATTTGTTCTGTTTATATTATGTTTATATTAAGCTTGCATAATAAGTTACAAGCTCGTTGATCAATTTTAATATTCAGTTTAACCAAGCAATTTTCACAGAATTTAAAGCTCTCTTTTTAAATCAGGGAACATATTAGCTTATACTATTATTCGTTTATCATACAAGGATATGAATAGTGTGTGTTAAATTTAAAACAGAAATATACAAACTTGATAATTTCTTGGTAAAAATAATGTTTTATAACTTCCACAAGATTTCAGTTACTCGGATGCCTTCGCTTTAGGAAAGGTCAAAGTTATATATGAATAATTTAATTTTGCTTCAAGACATCCAGCTCTTCCTAAAGTAAATTTTAAGCCTTTATTTCTATTCATTTTCATTCTTTATTCTCATTCATATTTCTTTTTCATTAAAGCTAAAATTGCGACAACATTAATAATTATGTTAATAATAATTAACAATATTATTATTATGAGTAGTGTGTGTTTCCGAAGCAAGATTTTGTCGGCATAATTCTACTACCAAAAGGCTAAATAAATACTAATACGCCTTACGAGTTTTACACCACAAGATATGTCGGTGTAAATTTAAATTCGTTGTAAACGGATAAATAATTAAAACGTTTAATTAAATACAAACCGCCAAAAATAAAAAATAAACTGAATGCTTACTATATCGCTGACGTAAACTGAAAAGTCGTGGCGTCATCTTTAATTGGATGTAAGGAAAAGTTTCTCCTTCGCGTCAAAAGCTAAACAACTGTAAAACTGAAAAGAAGAGAAGCAAAGCGAAAATACGGGCAGACGAGTATTTACATATATAAATTCTTGCACATGTATAGATGTGTAACTCTAGGTTGCAGAAGCATTTTGTGTAAACAAGTTTTTGTTTGCTTCCTAATTATTGTTTGTGCTAAGCAAAGTGTAAATGCTAACAAAGCAAAACTGTATTTGAACATACACACTTATGTATATACAACATCAACGCTATATACATTTATACACACTCCTCTGTTCGTTAGCTCTGCCCATAATTACCATTCTGCGGAATAAGTTGCGCCGTCTACTTGACATACGCTGCGTATACGTGACTTTTATATATAAACATTTGCAGCACACATGTATAAACGTGTTAAGTTCGTTTAAATCTTCAGATGGTGGGAAGAGAAATTTTTGGTTATTTAATAGCCATATGGCGAATGGTAATTTTTGTGCTTTAACTCAACAGTCAAACTGGGACTGGACTTCCCAATCGAAGCTTAAAAGGTTAATATAGTAATAATTAAGGAAATCTGAAATAATTTTTTGTTACGTTTATAGCCCAGTCTAATACACATATATTTGAAGATTAACACTTCATTTACGAAATTTCACTGGAAACAAGTGTCCAATAAGCAAAAGCATTCAACAGCCAAAAAGTTAAGACCACTGAATTATTTTATTATACATCACCATAAAAATATCACATATTTATATTAATTATATCATATTATTATATAATATCACATATTTATATTTTTATTAATTTCGTAGTTATAAGCATAGTTTGGCAGTAAACCTGTGTCATTCACCAAAAAATCTCGAGAAGAAAGCTTAAGCAAATTAAACGGATTTAATTGATGTAATTTCATATTCATGCCGTATTCAATTACAATATTCTTACCACAAGACTGATAAACACAAGAGCATACAAGTTGGCGACAGCCAGAAGGCCAAACCACAGGGACTGCGAAACCTTAGCACATTTAAGATATTTACGATGCCGGAAGAATTTTGCAAACTGTGTGAGAGCAACCAAACAACCAACAGATATACTCATTTACACACATCCATTTGCAGTTCATTAGCGGAAATTTCAAAAGAAAAAGATCATTGCTTCCATCAGAAGGAAATACATTTTTTATAACATGGATGACGTATGCTTCAAGTGCACAATTTATAGACGTCAATATTACGGTATAATGACTTGATGAGTTAAAAGCACGAACGAGTATTTTGATGAGGTGTGTAATGCGACAATTCTCAATGTAGAGTAGCTAACTATCGCTTAAAACATTTAACTTTGCAACTTCAAGCTTCTTCTGAGGGTTGTGTCTTATGCTGAATACGAAAGACGGAGTTTGTGATGCAACTTGAATATGTTATTAACTATACTATACTGTAATTTTATCATGAGTAATACTTAAACCAACTTCTGCTTCATTTGCTCCTCATTTCTCGTTTATTAGTTTTCCATCGATTTCATTCTTCACATTCACGTCTAACAATTTTCCGCTTAATGAAAGCAAGAAAACGTGAACTTAGACTGAGCTTATTAAGCACTCTATTAACGCCTTCACACAATAATTTTCGCGCCGCATTTCACAGCAGTTAGCACTTTGGTACATTATTTTTAATGTTTTTAAATCTTTTCCACCATTTCGCCTGCAATTGCTACCAACTACTTAACATAATATTACTTTATCTTTGATTTTTTTTCTTCATCTCGCTGTTTAGTATGTAAGAGACCTTCAACGGTAAAGTGGATGGCCGATATGATAATAGCAGTGACCTTCATTTATTTTTTGCATTTTGCTTACAGCGGAGATCTTTGTTTCATAAGCGTGATTTTAGCATGCCTTTTAGTGGTTGGCGGTTTCAATGAGGGCAGGCCCATAAGTGAATCAATGCTTTCTTTGATTGTAACTTTTCTCTGCCGACCTCTGAACGCAAATGAGCTTTGGAAACTATCTGTTGGACTAATGTTTTTCATATACCATGTAAAACTATTAAATGCGAGTAAATGTTGAAAGTGAGATATGAAAACAAGCTTTGGGTTAATCAACTTAGGTATTGTGCGAGTGCTATCTCCTCAACGAAGTTGTTTTACTTCCCGACTAACAAATACCAACTATTTTCTATACCTATAATTTCCAACTAAATACTTTTCCAGTCAGATTCTTGGTGGTTGTTTCAAATTTCAAGTTTTGAGCAGCTATTATATGTGGATGTTAGATATAATTAGGCTTTCGTGTTGTAGAAAATGTTTTAACGGCTTTTAGTATTTTACTTTTAGTAAGAAAATATAATCGTTATATTATTAACTCGGTTATAAAAGCTCTGTGAGCGCATAGCAGAAGAGCAATTAGCTGTTGGTGAGCAATCCTAACCTAACTTATGGATCCATGTTGTGATTAATGTAGAAGCATTATTAGAAGGAACATTTCGATACGAATATTGCTTGATTAAATTTACCAAAATCCTCTCTACTGGTTTCGTTTGCCATGGGCTTAAGTATATGAGTTTATAAATTGGCCATTAATTCAAATGGTAAATCGTAGGTTCGTAGAAACTGAAAGACAAACTTTTTGTTGCATTGTTGCATGTTGTTGCACACCCTGATAGTGTTATAAGCTATGTGTAAAAGCACGCATTAGCAAGAAAATGCTTTCGACAAGACAAATAAATTTCGAAATAAACATATACCACCTGAGTCTTGGGCCGCAGCAAGTAGCTGATTTATTGCCCTTCTTGTATTTGACAATTTAATCTCTTTGGTTGTTGTTGCTGTTATTTCTAACTTATTTACTTGTGTTTTGGCTAGAAATAGCAGTGAAAAAAGCTGACAGTCTTGGATTAAAGCGCACTTGAGACGTTCACATACCTGCTTAGTCTTTCGCCCCGAATTAAAAAATCAATATATTTAAAGGCATTTTCAGCAGACACTGTAGTGAAATTACATGCGTATATGTGGTTTGGGTATAATTAATAGTATAATGAGATTAAGTAGAATTAGTGTTGCCTATGCGCAAGGGTCATGGCTGCGTACAAATAGCTGTAAATTTTTATGGCGTAAAAGTTAGCAAATGCAGCTATATATGAAATCAAATTATTTATGTAGCGAAATAGGTCAATATCTACGCAGAGGGCTGATGTAGAAAATAATTGCAAGCTCCAGTCAACACTCTGCTTATTTTCCAGCTCAAATTTCGAATAGGGTTAAGTGCGAACGCTCGCCCGACAATTTATTGCACGCAAAAGTGTTCAAAGTTCAACGAGTTTTAATGATTCTAGTCGACTGGAAAATGCAAGAAGGCAGAGGGTCGATAACACAACTGAGTTATGGTGTGGTCGGCAATCAGCTCCTCATTTACATGCTCCAAATAATAAAACTAATGAATATGTTATGAATGAATAGTTTGTGTTGTGAATTTACTAAAAAGCAAAAATTTTTTCTACATTTACAATGACAAAAAACGGATAATGTTTGCGTGCAAATATGTACCTTTTTAGTTACCTTTTGCCTTATATTTCACTTGTGAACGAGAACAAGCTCTACAAGTTAATTCGTTGATTGTGTTCGTGGTGCAATCAAAGTTGACGTTGACGTTTCTGAATCGTTGCCTGTCTGATTGGCTCATAGATTTCCTTTTATAGGGAAGATAAATTCTGAGTTTATATAGGTATTATAAACTTAGGAGGGACTTGTAAAAAATTCGAATATAATGCTAAAGTCATAAGAATTGCAGATGGAAGTGAGAGAATAAATTTAATTTCATAAAAATTCGTTTTTTAAAACAAAAGTGTGACGCAAACTTTTTTGTAGTCTAGTGGTTTTTTTTTTGTTTCTGATCTAAATGCTTTTTGCGTTAGTGAATTAATTATTAATAATATAATTTCCAAAATAAAAAATCTCGTCCTAAGAGAAAGTTATACATTTAAGCAATTCGCAATAGACTTTGGTATCACTTCATATTTTAAATTGACTCATTTTATGTTTCATAAGCCATTAAAGATGGAACTGCATCGTTTGCTTTAAAGCGCAATAATTTAAGACAACCAATACATGTGTAACCGGGTATGTCTACGCATTTCATGTCAGGTTCTTCTGTTGTGGTGGGATTCAAACTCATTTACCTTACCTCATTCCTCAAAATCATCGCGTTGCATGCTATAGCGATAATTGCAAGAAAGAAAGCGGAAAACGCATCAAACGCTTCCATTGACTTAATCAAAAGTCACCTTTGCGTTTTAGTTGGAATGTGCTAGATAACTTTTTAAATGCTTCTCTAGTGAATACTTGAAACATTTTAATATTCTATTGTTATTCCTTAGTTCATGTTTGCTTTTTTTCCTCTCTTGCTTAGCAATTTGTTATTGCTTCCCTACCTAAATTATAAATGTGCCTGTATAAGTCTCCAGCTTAGCGAAGGCGGCGGTACGCGCAGGTGTTTGCCAGCTTTTTAGCAAATAAAGTTTCTGCTGTCCAAACGGAGAAAAATGTGCATACGTGTGAAAAGTTGCACAACTACATACAAACACACATAGTAAGTCAGCGAAAAATTTTGCGTTGGAAAACTTAAGATGCTTCACTTTAATGCTGCTGTATTCTGCGGAGGCTTATTTTTCCCGCCAGCAATTCGAGCCGCAACGCTTGGCCATTAGCATTCGCATAGCTCTATTATCTATACTGCTATGTGGTAACACTTGACTGCAGCTCTAACTTTTAAGCCAACTTCTTGAATCCATTAGAGGTGTGAGTGCCAAAGTTAAATGGATTTTATGGCTAAACTGACGAAATTAAGTAAATGCAGCGTTTCAGCTGCATTAACCAGAAACCTTTTTCTTTGACGCACATAACACTTTTGCTGCACCTTTGCGTTTAGGAATGAACAAACCAAATTGTCACGCACAATATTCATTGCAAATCCCTGTATTGCCTATACAAAGGTTATGAAACTTGATGATCTGATTACATAAGTGCTCTCGACTGGTATAGTTTCATGCGTAAAGGATAAAAAATTTCAGAAAATTTGGTTTAACATTCAATTCTAAACTGATTCGAATGGATGAAAAATGTTTTATATAGAGAATACAGAAATATTATTACACATTTGTTGTCAAGAACTTAAGTTCTATATACATTATATTTTATCGGAGAAACAACGACTTTAAATAGGTTCGTAAAAGTGGGATTAAAATGGTTGCATTTTTTTTTCTGACCTGAATTGATGCTGAAGAATTAGTCGCCTTGCTGTGCTAAAAATCCTAATCCAGGTCGGCATGACCACGGCTAACCATACTTTCAAACTGCCCTTGCTAAATTTCTTCGCTGCCGTTCAACCTGTTGTCTATATGCCATTCAAGTACTGCTTGGTGTTGATGTTTTCGTAAAGCGCTTCACCGCAGGGGCGAAAACTGATATTATCACATTATAATCTAGGGTTTTTGGTTTTTTACCCTCAGCTCCTAGTTCAACTGGTGAATAAATTGAAATAAAGTACTTGTCCTCCTAAGTTTAACCTGCATGAGTTTTAGACTAAGATTAGTTTTAAATATACACTTTTTTTCTTATTATTAAGAATTAAAACATTTCTGAAACCAATTTAATGAAAATATGAAGAACAGAAAAATACCAGCCTATCTATCCCGGCAATCTTGTTATATATTGTTCGCATAATTGACACATTTAAAAACCGCAACATAAGCGAAATAAAACACACGCAAGAAAAGATCTCAAACAACATTAAACACACATGGTATCACTCTCAGAGCTGAGCAACCTAAAGTGCCTTGTAATATGCGACGAAAACTGCGGCTGCTTAACCAAATTTTGCACCTCACTTTGAATTTTTAGATATGCAAATTGTCTTTAACTCACACATATGTACATTCTCACATTTCATATTATACATCTGCTCTTAGAGTGGCTCATTCGCGCATGCAACATGTAAAGCCATACGTGCAACATGTGTAGCGGATAAAAGCATCAATTATTTGAGTACTGCAAATGCATGAACCGAGAGGTTGACTTTTCAGCAAAGCGCGACCTGCCGTAAGCGTTAAGTCGTCACATGTTCAGTCACGTGACAGTTTCGGCTCAACCCGAGCCCCATTTTTTACTCAGTGCCTCTGAAATTGTTTATGCATACCTGTGCACTAAAAGCAAGCATAGTGTCACCAAAGTGGAGAAGAATATGTTGACAACTGTTTGTGACATATGACAAGAGGAAGAAAACGCACGGCAACAAATATGGTAATTGCGAGACTTGAAAAGAGCCTGTTTTAGAAACTTTGTGATGTATGAACTTATGCGCAATATATTTGACCAATTAAAATTGCGATGTCCCATTCAATGAACATGGTATTTTGGGTGTGTGTGCCCGCAAACAGAGGGACAATAAGGTTTTTATTGCCCTCAGTTAAAAGAATAAAAGGGGTACATACTAAGCAATGGATTGTGTTAGGTTAACATTGTAAAATTAATTTTTACAATATATCACTTTTAATTTTATTAACATGTTTTGCAATCTGATAATTTATTTTATGCTCCCCAACAATTAGGGCTTTTGCTCTGTCAACGCCCGTTGCAATGTTTGTTCAGCTAACGACGTTCAAGCTATGAACATGTGCAAAAACTAAGAGGCTGGAAGAAACAGCGAACACGCCACTGACACACTTTCTCTACGACTGCACACAAATACACATGCATACGCGTACATATATACACTTGCATAAGAACCTTCGTCGTTTTACTTTCGTGTTTAAAGTTTTCCGCAATTGTGCATTATCTCTTTCCCATTGATAACCGTCGCAGATATCAATTTGTTATTGCCTCGTAATGACAGCGAACAATTCTGGGCTGTGAGCAAACAGTGTGAGCAAAGTATATAAAACATAAAAGGATTCAAAAGTTGAAGCAGCTGCACGCTAAGAAGCTGAGCGCTATTTTTCATTTTTAATTTTTCACTTTTCAACAATTTTGAATCACCGGGGTATTAAATACTTAGTCGTATTCACCCAATTTATCACCACCAGGTAGTTTATAATCTCCCAAGAATTGCAATTAGAATCGCAGAATGACTGCTAAAGCAATAAGTGTTGAATTGAATTGATGTATTTACGTATCTAACCTAAAGTATTGCTTGATATATAACGTACCAAGAATAACTCGTTTTATGCAAGTAAACCCTGACATTTGCTTCCATATCTAAAAAGTTCTCGAAAATTATTTCACAATAATATTACGTTTTATTTTGGATCATGTAAAGACTTTACTAAGGGGCCAACCTAACTAATAATCTTTCATAGTGTCTGAAATCTTACCGAAAAGTGATGAGAATTACCTGAGACCTGATATATACCTTTCAATACAAACAAAACATAATTCCAAAATTTTTCGAGTTTATTTTTTACTGAAGCTGGGCTAATTTCTCTTAGCTGCCAACAATGTCGCGCTCAATTCAAGTGGGAGTTACGATTCACTGTGATGTCTCAAACTTTTTACTCCTCCAATATTTAATATCACACGTAATGAGCTGATAGTTGAAGTGTTTACTGCGGATGCGAAGAGGGTGTTGCACGCACACATTTACTCCTATATTGTATACTTGAGCTCATAATGGATACAAGTAGTTGCAATATGGGAAAAATTTGTCTTCAACTTGAGGTGTATGGTACTTGTATGTATGTATATATATGAATTTTTTAAAGTATTTGTTGTACGTATGTCTTTGTGGCGGTTGAGCTGGAAGTAAATTTTTTCAGGTAATTCAGGTAAATGGAAATGTTTAAAACACCCATTAATGAAAGGACAAGGCCGACGGTAGTGAATAAATGAACGGGACGGCATCGAGTGGCAGGTTCATTGGCATTAGCAATTATTATTTGGGGCTTCCTTTCTTGCTTTGTTTTTGTTTTTATAGATAATATATGCCTTTTAGTTGGGTTACAAAATACGAAATATATTTTTTTAAAGAATAATAACTGGAAAATGGGGTCGCAGAAAAGGAAAGGATTATCATTTTTCACATTTTGAAGATGTCTGTGTAGTGTTTCGAAAATTTCTAATACATATTATTTTAAAATTCAGTTTTATTAGTTGCTAATTTCAAGTTATGCTACTGCATTCCGATATTATTCTGTTGTTAATGCTTTAGTTTTTCCAATATTTTTCGATTTTATCTCATTAGCTAAATTTGTTTTCCTCATTTCAATTCAGCTATATTTAATGGACTTAGTTCGGTTTAAGCTGAATTTCCAATAACATTTCGTTTCCATAAATTTCATCTAATTTTTTCCAATTTTCTGTTTTCTGTTTCTGTTCTTAATTAAGGAATTTTCTCTATTCTTAATACTCTTTCTAATACTTTTCGTTTTTGGTCATGGAAAACTCTTCTTCTTTGTTAATTTCCTAGAAAATCAACTTCAACAATTACGTTCATCATACTCCGCCAATACAAGTGACAGTCGCAATGCACTAGGAGATGGTGTTCGTCTGCAATTCAATACTAATACTACAGCTGTGTGCTGTTGCGCTGTTAATTTTATCTGAGGTAGTTTCTATTGCAACCAGCTGTCCCTAATAACAGTAATAAGCGAGCGGGAATTAAATTTTCAGCAACACATAGAAAGAAAATTGACGTTAAAGAATGTTAACACGCTTACATACATATAATATTCATTAGTCACCACACACACAGTTTGCTGTTATTGTTGTTTCCAAGCTATCTGTGATCTATTTTTAGCAACGCATTTTCTCCTAGAAATAGATTTCTTGCTTTTATTCTCTCATTCATTTAATTTCTCAGGTATTTTAGCGAATGATGATTGCGATGGTATTTGCAATTTGTAGTCGAGAATAACATCCACACACGAAATGTAATGAAATGAAGCATCTGATTAACTGAAGCAACATATAATACTCTAATAAACACATCTACAGATGTGAATAGTAAATGCTTAGAGTTCGCAACGAGTATAAAAAGCGGACAATTTAAACCGAAAAGTTGAGAAAACACAATTATTACCCAATTTTAAGCCGCAGGATTATTATATATTAAAGGACTTATTTAAAAGTTGGCTCAGTCACTCGTTACCAAGCTAAGAACACGATTTTTCCGATATTTCCGCATATTTTATACCCTCGACTAACTAAAAATTCCACAAAATCGACAACATTTGCCAACGATAAACGACGAATTAAAAATAGTTGAACCGTACTACCCTCTTTACTACACATAAGTACTTCAAATGGCATAGATACATTCCTACAAGCCCACAATTTAGCCTAACCTTGTTGTCCACTCCAAAGAAAATTGGCTTGGGGAAACAATTATCAGGGCTCCAAGACTCAATTTGACAAGAATAAAAGTCGCAATAACTTCAATTAAGTTCGCGATTACATACTCGCTTACCTTTGGTCAAAAGGGAAGAAATGCTTATAGCGTGACACAAATGAGAAGAAGTATTTTAACGCTTTCAAAGCGCTTTGGTTCCCAATGTGCAATTTATTTATCATTAAAAAAAATCGTAAAAGCAACAATTAATGAACACGACTAAAATTTTATGAAATTTATATTGATTGAATTTACTTACTGTCACTCCAGGAGTGGTCGACGTGCAAACGCGTAATATAATTTCTCATTTACCCTCATAAGGCTTCTGAATATCGTAGTGACGATGTCAAAAATTAAATTCTGTTATGCGACCTTATCCAGTTTTGTACTAATAAACTCATACATACTTATTCTACGCGCCTTCATTCTCTAAATAAAACATTTAAGTTATATTGTGTTGATGTAACCCTATTTAAATTTTATTAAAGTTCATCCAGTGGATTACCAAAGGCACTAAATGTGGTTTGTTCTCTTAGGATAAAATTTTACTGAATGATCACTGCACAGATTTAGGCGAAGAAAAATTTGTGCAAACATTTACTAATGGGTCAGTTTACATGCAGATATTTCTACACTTGACAATTAAAATAAGTATCGAGCAAATTTATTGAATCGATTCCAAATATTAGATATTATTATTTATCAAAAAATTTGAAAAGTATTCAATTATAAAACCTAAAGATTATGTTTGAATTTTAAGACGTAATAGCAAATCTTAGAAAGTTTCTGATGATCGTTTTTCTTAGAAATTGTTGGAAATATTTATGTTATAATTTACTTCTTCTTAAGGCTCTCTTTTTATATTTATCTTCTTAGCTCTTCGAATATTTTTAAAGAAATTTAAATTGGTAAAAGTAAAAGCCAAAAACATCGAACGAAAAGAAGTGAAATCAAACCTTAAAAAATATTAAAAGAGCAATTTCGCAGTATGCTCACAAGTTGATAAACATATGTTTGCAACAAATTTATTTAAGTTGTCTTTATGGCAATGGGATATAAAAATAAAATATTACCAGTTTTCGGGTTCACATTTGTAACAATATTGAGTTATGAGAAGCACAGCTGCCACTTCATTTTGCTAATTTTCAATATTCCTAAACCTATTTTCTACCCTTTTGCATTTCCGATGACTTAATGCTCAATATTGCAGCTAATAATAATTGCAACAATTGAGAAACGTTAACGGTAACAGATTGTTTACAGCAGAATATTACAAATAATTCATAGTCGACCTGGCAAGTTGACGGTAAAAAACTCACATATATATATTGCATGCTTATTTTAATGATACCGTCTAAATGCGGCACGCCCATTCAGCAGTATAATTTAATAAATATACAATATGAACATAAAGCAACCGTTTGTAATAGTGACGTACAGAAACACGGCCCCGGTGTTTTTTAAGAATAATATTATCCTTAGTCATTTTCATTGTGAACATTCTTCATGACACCTCAACCCACACTTACCCACTAACACAAAGATACTTTATTGTGCTGGCGGCTGTTAGTCAAGCTTTCAGTATAGGTGAGTGAGATTCAGCTCAAAGATGGCTAATATTTACACACATATTCAATATTTGTATAGTATGTATGATTTGTTATATTTATTGCCCTTTTTCTTTTCCTGAGTGCAAAAAATGAAACAGGCGTGCCCCTATTCACACGTTTCCTCAATTTTCCATGAAGTTAATGCCTGGAAGCATTGCATTGCTGTGTACTTTATTGCATTAATTAGTTACACACCTAAATGGGATAGAGTTTCGTTTGAGTGAAGCTTTAAATTACGCTTATCATTTATGCTCACTAAGGTTTTTACTTTTCTACCACAAGTAAAAGCATTTACAGTTAACCAATTGACTTATTTATAACTTCCACTTAGTCTGATTAACTATTATACTATATATATATATATGCATATTTTTGTATCTTTAAATCGCCAAATATTAGAAGCGATTTCTGTAATGCTCCTTTGTTCAAAGGTTAACCTTGAATAGCTCCCAGAATAAATAAATAACTATCGGATTATTGCCCGCACGTGCTACTGACTTGGCCCCAATTTTATGGATGGCAAATTGGTGTGTCCTTCTTTCTTGTGGCAACCGTTGAAAGCACGTGTTGGATGTGTAAGTCCAATTTGAAATTCATAATAATGAAAGCATTTTTAGTAACAACTAAAACTGCCGCACAAACTATTGAAATTCTTTAATGTGTAGGCATGAATATATGCACGTATGAACATTCTCGACGACTGTTGGCCTCGTTACAAATGCAAAATATCTGGTGTATGCGTATAAGTATGTGTTGAAATACAATCTCCAAATAATAATAATCCTCTAGTTATCTACTCAGTGGAGCAGCGAGGAGTATGAGTAATCTCTGCTTGTATAAGGCACATCAGCAGCTAGTTAAATATCCGGTACACCGATAAGTTAACAGTCTCCAAACTTAAATATGAGGGTTCACCATAAATGCTCGTACATCTTTATCTAATATATGAACCTTAACATATGAATACATTGAGTGATGATTTTATTTGATGATTTGAGTGAGAGTGATTTTGTCACCCGTTTTTTGTTTAATTTTGTTCATTCTGGTTAAATTTAGAATCTCAGCTAAGCTTAAGTTGTTGTTCCCTAGGTCAAACTTGAGACGGTTCATAAACACGCAATAATAACATTTGCTAACGATACCAAAGCGAAGGTAATCGAAACAAAAATACCGGATTGTGATTTACCAAATTTGAAGGTGTATTAAGGATGTGCTGGTTTCTTCCGCTCAATTAATATTCTTCAATTCCATAAACTTTTTACTTTATTACAAAACACCCTATTAGTTGTTTATCTTAGTATACGTTTCGTCTCCGCTAATTGCTTAACAATTCGAAATTATCGTATGCCAGCATGGTGTCAAGAGTGAGCATGGTCACACAATTCTATTTGTTCGTGAACGTGCTCGTTCAAACAGCCACGAAACGAACACCACGTGATTTGAGGGTTGTCGAGACACGTGCTGCATTCGATTCTTTTCTTTGCCTTATGCTGCAACCAACTGAATTTGAGTTGACATTGTCGCATTCCATTTGTCTAGGTTAGTTTCATCTGTAATTCTTGTCCGAGCAGAAAAACAACAGAGAGCGCATTAGAGATTTCACACATGCGCGCTTCCGTAAAGGAAAAGTTTGCTACTCTTATGCATTGGTGAGCTCTTTAGTTAAGGATAGCGCAGTTCAAAAGTAGCCTTGTAAATTACTGCCATTGTGAGGATGGCAAATGTATAAAAAGTTCTTAAAGCACATAGGCTGCCTGAATTTCTCAATTACAAATATAAAACGCTTTAAGTACATAACCTACAAATGAGTATTCATATGTATAAGAGCATACATGTTAATTAATGCGTGGGTACCAGAACCACTAAGCTGTCCCAGTCATAAAATATTGCTTATACGCCATGCCACGTCAAAAATATAACCGGAACATTTCTCATTTCTTGTATTGTATTGTATTTACGTTTCTTTCTTAATTCGCAGGCCAACAAGATATTCTCCGGTATATGTATGTCTTTGTGTAAATCTGCGCTAGTTTGCCGGTCGGCTAATCTGTTTATCTTCAATGTTTGATTCTCCCACAAGGACAATAATTTAAACCAGCCTACCATATGTTATGACGATACTACCAGGGAAGCGTATCTGTTGAAATAAGTACGCCTTGTACTATATATATACACGAGTGTTTATATTACTTCTCTAGTTGTAAAGTTTAAAGGAAATAGACATTATAACTCATTAAGCACATATTTCGCCATAGCAGCTTTTTGGCAAATTAATGTCGCAAAAATTATGTGCGATGGCGCCTTATATTTGGTGTGTGGATATGCGTAAAGATGTAGACAAATCTGTTAAGATTATTTGTGAACCGGAGCTGTGTGGGGTTTTGGAGAACTTAAGGCCTGGAGCGTACCCTCGCTTTTACATGTTATTAAAAAAATAAATTGCTGCGCTTAACAAGATTTTGATGAAGCTAAGCTATGAGAATAAGGATATGTTGAAAAACTTTTTACCACTTTAGTATTAACTATTTTTCTTTGTTAGGTATAATTATATTTCATACAAAGTAAAACAAAGTTATATTGAAATGCAAATTGAAAATAAATGTTTATATTTTCAATGTTTCATTGGTTTAACCAGCTGAGAAAAATATTAAAACTTTTGTTCAAGTTAAAGGTATAATTATATATTATTATTATAATATATTTAGTATTTTTTAATGTAAACATGAAATAAAAATTAACCAACAGCTAAAATAATTTGAAATTATTCTTTTTGTGTTACCTTTATTTACCTTATAAATTGTGAGAGAAGGCAGAGATTGTGACTCTAAAGGATATAGTGAATACAGGTGTAGCTTTCATAAAATAATGCCATGATGCTGAACAGTGATTTTAAGTTTCAAATACAATGCTCAAATATATATTTCGTTAACCAGATTCTCCCCAAGCCGTTAACCATAAAATCTAATCAAGTTTTGGTTTCATAATATTGTCACATAATATTGTTTTCACTTATATACATTCACTTAGATACATCACTAAATATACAAATATAAATTAAATGAGAAGTTAAGAAAACAAGCAACAGAAATGGCGAAAGTTCTGCGTGAAACATATATACATCAAGAAACTCATGTGTAGAAAAAGTCAGTGGAGCTTTTAGAAGAGTGAATAAAGAAATTCTGATTGGAATGGATGAGTGTAACTCGACTATATTGTCGACTATTGCACACTAATTTTATTTGGTATGCAAAGGGAAGAATATGATCACTGGAATGTAATCAGGAAGACAGCCATGTTGGAGGCTCCAATAAACGTCTATGATAAGATAATAGAGATGATAATAAGATAATAGAAATAATTTCCGATAAGGAACATTTCTGTTGCCGTTTTCATAGTTTTATATTGTTCTTTTATTTGCTTCTATTACGCAAACGAAATCTGCCAAAGCAAAGAAAAAGTGGACTGGGAAAACCTGAAAACACCAAGCGCAACTAAACTTGATGGCGCTTTGGTCACGGACATATTTGAACCATTCAAATATATACCCTTCGGTGCGAATTCAAGTGTCAATGTTCATACACAAGCAAATACACACCAATTCGCGTGAGTGTGGTGGTGTGTATGTGCATTTATGACTATGCATGTGAACGGACATTTGTGCACATGCGTGACTAGGTGACACAATAATTGGAACCCCACAGCCAACACCACCGATGCAACAGGCCATCGCCACTTCTACCGTCACCCCAGCAAGATTCGTCACTGTTGGCTTAACATTGCGACCATCAAATGCAACTGAATAAACTTTAAGGATAATGCAATACTGGCAATGGCTGTGGACTGCTAAGTTTGCATGCCGCAGCTGCTCGGCTACTGGCATTAGCGTGAACACACAAGTACGTTTGTGCAAAATGCAAAAATTTCATTCTAATACACCTATGTTATTAAAAGTGTGTGTTATCAGGTCAATTTGTTCCATTTGTTTTTGAAATTCCATTATATAAGATACAAAATATTTGTAAATAACGTGCTATATAGTTACCAAAATCATATCAATATGTGCGAAATATTAAATTTGTAGGAGTGAAAGTAAAAAAATTGTCTGAAGCTCTCAATTATGATTCTATAATGTATTTGAAACACAATTAGAAATAAAAACTTGGTTCTCCTGCTAAAATTGTTATTAAGAAAAAAACCCTTCACTAGTTTCTCAAACTAAATCTATTTATTATTTTTTTTTTTTTTTGTATTACCCTTAACACACACCCTTAAATAGCGTGCCTATATAACAATAAAAGTAACCGCAAAGATCTCCCCAATTCGAAATATTTATTAATGTCACTTTTTCACCTTTTCCAGAAACGAAAGAACACAAAATTTACCCAAATAATACTTAGTGCACTCATAGTAAGAATTGTAAGTACTAGTAAGGTATAGTAGGATATATTGTGTGTGTTCTTACTCACAAATATATATGTGCGTATACAAAGACTCAGGAGCGTACATGATATTCACCGTTTAGTTTGCCAATTGCCTGTGGCACATAGTTCAACTTTTTTCATGCACAAACCGACATGTATATACATACATATCTGTTTTTATAGTGTTCTTTATTTTTTTGTTTTGTATATTGCCTTAGAGTATAATAGTTTCGTTCACCTCACGGTTGTTTGTAACACCTGAAACTAATAGATATAGATATACAGTTATATATACCAAAGTGATTAGGATGACAAGACGAGTTGATTTCCTCGTGACTGTCTGTTCAGCCATCTGTCCATCCGTTTATCCATATACGTGATAACACATATCTCAAGAACGACTAGACCAATTTCAACAAAATTTGCTGTACCACATTATGTTGATATCTTCAACTTAGAGTTTTAAAAACGGGCGTAATTGGACTATAACTGATTCTTTCACTTCACAATATATAAATCGGGCGCAAATAAAAATGTTGGAACAAATTTTTTTTTTAAATGGTACTTTCGAGATGTGACACTCATTTGCTAAAAATAGTCAAAAACGAACCTTAATTTTCCAAGGCCACATATATCGAATACTATATACGATATATTATAGAATATACGAATAGAATATAATAAATACGAATAGAAATACTATCTATTGAAAACTTACAGCTAATATAAAATTTTTCAAACTTCCGACTGGCTTTATACTTTCTAAATGGATGAGTATGTAAGAAATCTTAATGTCAAAAGTTAATATAAGGTTTTGCCAATACCTGAAAATTTCCCTGCCTGTGAGCCATTCAAATTGCGAGAGTATATAATATTCGGCTGCGCTAGAACTTAGTACTTCCTTACTTGTTGTTCCGGGAAAATGCCCAACCGCTATTAAAAGCACTAAAAATACAACAAAGTGGAAATAAAAAAACTCAAGAAACAGCCAAAAACAGACTGTAATAACAGAAAATACTTTTTAGCTCAGCTTATATATATTGAGTTCGGTGAATGTATTTGAGGAAGGACACAACACATTTTTCATCTTAGCAAGCATACTATATATATGAAAGCAACTTTTTTTATTTCTACTCTTAAAAGGTTTGCCGTAGCCAATAAACAGTAAAGGGTTCATTCAACTCGAATAACAAAAAAAAAAGGTGTCGAAAACAAGGAAAGTAATATCCGTGAAATAATGGTGCAAGCGGAAAAACTGTGTATTAATACGAAGAAGTTTGCAAATGTATTGTACAATAATTGTTCTTCCGATTTTTGACATTGAGTGTAAGAAGTGAGTTTAATAAAAAATTGAGAAAATTTCAGAAAAGATGAATTGTGGAATGCGGAAGAATAAAATAAATAAGTCTACCAGAATTGCTTTCACGGACACATTCGCGCTTTTACTTACATATACGAATGTTTACTTATGTGCATATACATATCCATATATATGAAGCTGTTCTACAAGCTTTTTGGGATCGGGGGAATGGGGACGAATTGGATTTGCTGATAATAATTTCGGATCTGAATTTTCTATTTGAATTTGATTTGAATTTAGCATTGTAGCATTTACATGAAACCACACACATAAACTCACACGCAAACAAATCATCACAAATTGAGCTCCTCTCATATCCATATTTCTCCATGTATTACGTTTTTAAGCCCATCGCTTCCCTGAACAGCAGACCCAGCACGCAGTTTCCAGATGAACTGTGAGAAGAAGTGTACGTATTTCTTGCCTAATTCGTTGGAAGGTTATTTGGTCAAGCCGACTAGAAGTGTAACCTTTTCTGCAATCCGTAATAAATAGGATGTAGAATGGTAATATAAACTGATTTACGAGAGGTTGTTGTAATACTTTTTTTACTTGATTTTTACTTTTAGGTATAAATTATGCAAAATCTCAAAGATACTTAAGCCACATTTTTGAACACATTGGTTTTAGTGTAATCCGAATAAATTTAAATTTTAGAGTAGACGAGTTTTAAATTTTATTGAAGAAAGTAATCAAATTAAATTGAAAAATCAGAATGAAAAAAACGAATTGATATGACCAATAATATTTTAAGTTTTGCAAATGTTCACAATTTTAAGAAGAGCGGTCCTCTATTCGGTTCGGTTCCAATTGAATTTTGTGCTTCCTTACTTGCTTGCTGAATTGCTAAAGGAATTCATTACTTTTTATTGTATAATTCAATAAAGCTCATCAAAAGTCAAAAAGCATTTAACACTTCATTTTATTTTATGAACTGGATGTAACAGGAAAGTAACAGTTTTCATTTTTCATATTTTTGCTTTGTTTATGTTTTCTCTTTAATAGGTTCTTATTGCTAATAAATGATAAAAGATCACTAATTGTATATTTTATATTGAATTGTGGGAGAGTATAGCTTAACAGAATTAAGAATAGGGACTAACATTAAAGTTGAATGTAGCACATAATTACATTTTGTAGATATATATATATGAACAAGTGAAAACGCAGTAGATGTTCCAAAAACAGTAAAGAGAAGACATTTTTTTTTTCAACCATTTTAAATGTTTATCAGTAGTCCCAGTTACTCAAACTGTTCATGCTCACATCGCAGAGTCAGAGTTCAATAATTAAATATTTTCTCCTACTTTTTAATTATAGCCTTGCATTTTCCTCAAACAGGTCAGTTTAATTAAAATTATGACTTCTGCCATGCATTAACAAAAGGAGTGATAAAAAAAAGAAAGTCCAGGAGCAAACGTCCGTTCAACGAAAACTGTAGAAAATAGAATTATGTTAGGCATGGACAAAATGGGACTATACAATAATACCAAAGCTTAAAATTTTGCAAATACCACAAATGAATGAATATGAATATAACAGCTGTCTATTGCAAACTTTTGTGCGATTGCGTTTGTGTGCTTTTTGTTGCTGTATGTTGCTGTTAGCTCTGTGGTGTCGGTTGTTGGAATTGCTCCCAATTTTAATTTAAGCTTCCAGTTAAAGCTGCCTCTATGTTTTCATGTACAACATTTCATGCTTTGCGGAATGCCACTCTCGTATTCCGGAAGAAACTATGTGTTGGAATATGTGTTTGCGTATATAAAGGGATTACTAATAAGGGTCTGTGTGGTAGTGTTAGAGACTTCAATTCCATTTTTTATGTCAATTTCGTTCGCAGTCTGTCATGTAGGTCCAACCGAAATTCAGCGATAATATCGGACGACAGACGCTTCTCGACATAGTCTTGCTCCTTTAAATCACAATAAAACCCCACAATACTTAAAAAGACCCACTATTCTCCCGTAACGTAAATTAACTATAATTACTATGTTGATAAATTAAAGCCTGTCGGAACAGTGAGCCGCTCAATCTACTTTTTCTAAGTTAGACTGAAAAGTATTTTGTGAGCGTCACATCCTTCCACCATCGACTTGTCCAAATTGGTATAACCTCTAAAAATTACCATATCACAAATGATTCCAGACGGTTAACAAAACGAAAACAGTAATTTTATGCATACATTTGTAGTATTTGCCACACTTTATGTATATAATTAAAAATGCTTTTATTACAGTTTCTACATAGCAGACATAGACATCACGACGGCCATTATGTGCACATGTTTTCAGGCGAATGCAGAAGAAAAGGTGAATGAACGAAGGAACGACGCGACGTAGATCGACAGAGCTTAGCACAAGGAAGGCAAACAGCCACTAGGTGAGCGTCAGAGTTATGAGCTTAAAGGGTCATACGCACTCGCCATTTGCATATGAGTACTTGGTTCAAAATAGGTAACTATATAATTATGTGAATGCTTGAATGTGTGCGTCTATACAGAAGGTGGTCTCTTTAGGCAGACGCAGCGGTAATAAACTAAAAAGTAAAAAATAAGGTCCAACTTTGAAGTTAGAGATGCCTACTTATCGGTAGGCGCGCCAATGGCAATGCAAGCGCAAAAGGGGTCTTTCATAAATACTCGTGCAACGTTAGCTGCAAGTTAAATACTCACTTCACTTTGCGTAACTTGCGTAATGAACAAAAAGCAAATCACAACTAGAAAGCTCTTCTATTTCTCATTTTAAAATTCTGTGTTAATTTCGCTGAACTTTGAATGAATGAGAGAGAGAACGTTTCATTTGTTGAGGTATCGCAGACCCTGAAATCAGTAAATGTAAGTATTTGTAATGTGAAAATTTAATACAAGAATTCGTTTGAACAATTTGATTTAAAAATAAAGAATGGATATCTTATTTCGCTGAGGGTTTTTTTCTATAACTGGTGCAAGATAATAGAGTATAGATTCAGTATAAATTCCGCTTTGATTGATCTAGTTAACCTGAATTTTTTTAAAGAGCATATATTTTTCTCTGATCACCTGCTATAATTGTGTTAGTACTTTTTAATTTGAACACAGGCTATAAGCCTTCGGCCGAGCTCTAAAGACAGATCTCCAAATTGATGTTAAAGAATATAGCGTGCCGCATAAAAAAATTCTACCTACGAATGAAGCTACGAATGAATTAATCGTGTAAAATAAGGCTCTAGAAAAAAATTTTTTCTTTTCTACGCTGATGTCTGATTCGTACAAGGAATTCTGAAATCTTAAAACAAACAATAACATAGGATTTTAAGAAAAGCCGCTAATTCAAAATGTGTAAATATTTCAAATAAGTGATATAATACCTTCATTTCAATAACCAAAGGGTTTTATAACCATTAACATTTTATAATTTACTATTTACAATTTTTTTGTAAATTTCTTGTTGATTTTGATTTTAATTGGATCAATCGGTAAGACACAAACCAAACCAACAAAACTTTAGAATTAATAATCGAATCTGCGCTGATGACGTAATTTACTGTCAAATTTGTCACCCTTCGCCGAAGTAAATGTAAATTTCCGTTTAAGCGCTGCTAACGAATTTCGCAAGAAATAAAACGAGTCAAACATTTCTACAAATAGGTGGGGGCGAAGTGATGTTAAGCGGAACGAAATATTCATAAGCGCGTGTAAGGCAAGGCAAAAATTGGCATCTGAGTGACGGCACTGGCGGTGGAATAGTCTATAAAATCAACAGCTGCACTTTTGCCGAAATAGTCGTCGTTGCACTCACATTTATTTGAATTGCGAATTTCCGGTAATTTCGCTGGCAGTTGAGATTCACGCTCTAATTGAATTGCCAATTGCAGTTATTGCACTTTGCTCTACGGCCTTTACCGTTGTTGCTTCATTACACACATGCACGCCGCAGATTTAATTGTGACGAACAAACTATCCATCACAGCTTATTAACTGAGCAAGCCCGAAGGTTCGGAGCTTTTATGATGGATTTTCATTCACTACTACCAATCAGCATAGGCCCCCCAAAACACTAACGGGTATTTTTGCGCGCTTTCGGTGAAGTACTTTTTTTATGATCCGCTGTGCAATTTACAGAAGATTATTTCCGTGTTAGCATTTGGTGTGGATGCGTAAGTACAAAATAAGTGCAAAAATTTAAAGCGCAATGTTAAAAATAAGTAGCCTAAATTTCGGCACCTTTATAAAAAAGTATGAATAATTTTGAGTTTTTTTAACATAACATAAAAAATAATTAGTCAATATATAGTACTATCTAATTTTATAATACATGGTCTCCTTAAATTATTTTCAAGTGATTTCTAACAAGTAAAGTTCTACTGACAACTTATTTAAAAATACACAACGTAAAGCAATTATGTGAACATAAGGGATACAAATATTGACAAGAGACATATTCTTGTAAATAGGATATTCCTATATGCAAATATGGCAGTTCAGTTATGCAGCTGTTGAATAAACTGCAGTGTTTGTTTATTGCTAAGTTTCTTGTGTTCGTCTATCCCTCGACACTTGACACCGATGTGTTCCACACACTTGACTTAAATTTAAGCCCTAAAATATTATTTTATCACTTGAGCTTATAAATGTTAATTTGAGCTTGGACAAAATTTGAACTATGCTTCCAGTTATTTTCACAAACTCCGACTAAGTGGGTACTTAAGTGCGTGTAACTCAATGTCAAATAACAATCACTTACAATGTTAAAAAAGTGAGAAAATTTAATACATATTGCTTAAAAATATATGCCTTTCAGAAGAGCTAATCTCTGGTCTTTTTTTATTCAGAAATCTCCATCTGAAAAATGAGTCGAAGTCATCTTTTAGAGGTTGTTACCAGCTCTTTCACTTCATAGCCCATCTGCTTAATAAATAGCATTCGAATATTAAAAACGTTGGGCCGGGATGTGATTTGACACTTAGTAGCAATAGTAGCAATAGAAAATTAGAACAACACTCTCTTTTTGCAACAGTTACATATGAAATCCGTGCGTAAATTCTGTATATTCTTCTCAAACACAAAAACGCAAGCACATGAGTGATGCGGAAATGGTTTAATAACTTTCGCTAATACCTTTGTGACAGGCGAGAAACTTTGAAACTTCTACGCTAAAGTTCACCTGCATGTATAGTTAGAAGTTTGTGACGACAATCAGCAAATCTGTCATTTACCGGCATACATTTACACACATACCTATGTACTCGTATATTAGCATATGTGTAGAAGCTTTGTAGAGTTTCTTGTGTGGGTGTGTATTTGAAAATTTGCTATTACCATTTACTGGCACCTAGGTTGTAATCAGATTTATTACTCTGGCAAGTAATTTACTCTCATTAGTTTGACAGCATTGTTAAGTGCTTGCAGGCTACATTGTGGTTGAGCATTTTGCAAATAAGCTCTGACGGTGGAGAAGAAAACTTTGTTAGAATTTAGTATTAAATTTGATTTCACTTAAGCATATACGAAAAAAATTCTTTTTATAAAGCTATGAATATATCTTAGCAGTTTGTTTAAAGCTATAACGAAGCTCAGCGCTTATGAACAAAATCGTTTGACTATTCCATGGCAGCGCACATTCCCTGCTTACCATAATACTATACTCGCAGCAACTATTTATTTCTAATAGAAAATATTTTGTGCCACAGTGGCTTATTTTGCCGTAAGTGAATGCTCTACTTGCAGTTTCCTTGCTTTGATAAAGAGCGCGAGTATATTCCCATATGCAGTTAGTTGTATGTGTAAGAGATATACAAAAAATTCCATATAGGAAAAAATTTAAAAGAGCGTTAGTTTAAAACATACTATCTGAGTTAAATTAGGGTCTCACAGACTTCTGACTCATCTCTACTCAAACTCTACTGGAGACCAGGAAACCTTAGTGGAAAAGAGGTCTCTTAAATACTTATTTATATAGTCCAAGATCTTCACATCCTGTGTCATCCATATAAACCGTCTCGACTTGGGCTGCTTATAAATCGGTACAATTAATAAACTATATCTAGGCTTTTCCCACAGGGTATCATACTATGCTTATTTGCATATATATTTTTATTGACGAAACGATAAAGCTGCGCTGCATTCCATTCAGATACAATTACTGCAAATTTCCGGAGCCATCAATATATAAAATATTTTACGCAGTCAACCAATACACCAACACAAAAAAAATAGACTGATGAGTTATCGGAAATGAGGAAATGAAGAGAAATGAAGTATTCGTGCTGAGAGCAAAACGCCTTTAGCAACAAAATTATGGTAAATAACTGAAGAGTAAGCGGAAAGGAAACCAACGAAAGTGTCGCACTCCATCCTCATGGCAACGCAAAAAACACACGCGAACATTTCACTGTTGAATAAGCAAAAATAAATAAGCAAAATTTAATGGCGCGACTAGCACTGTCAACTGGCATCTACTATTATTCTTTCCTTATTTTCTTTAAATTTCCAATAAGATGTTTATTACTAAAATTCAGATGTATTCGCTGCATCTACAAACACCGATTATAGACAATTTAGGAATCAAAATTTAAGTCTCGACCTAAACACTCAGATATTTTAAAAGATTTAAGAAGGTGTGCAATATTCCTCATTCTCACAAGTATTATCAGTTCCTTAGTTTTAATTATATATTGAATACATGGTTTTTTTTTAATGTTTTTTGTTGCTTTATGATATTCAGGCTGGTTCTGGTAGCTAATACCAACAGCCACAAAATTTTTCACAGTCAAACTATCAACTTCCACACACCAGCGCGCTTATTTTGTATAAAGATTGTATATTTTTATATTTCTTACATTTCATTTTTATACTTTCCGCTGTTTATGCTGTATCACTTACCAACCTTTCCAAATAGCAAACTGTTAACTTTCCCTTTGACATGTTTACGCGTTTTTTACTCTCGCAACATGTTGCTACAGAGTACAATAGTTTTGTTCACCTGACGGTTGTTTGTAACACCTAGAACTAAACAAGTTGGACATACACATATATATATATATAAATGATTAGGATGAAAAGACGAGTTGAAATCCAAGTGACTGTCTGTCCGTCCGTGCAAGCAATAACTTGGTAAAAATTAAGATATTTTGATGAAACTTGGTACATGTGTTCTTTGTCTCCGTAAGACGGTTGGTATTGGAGATGGGCAAAATTAGATATCTGCCGCCCCTTCAAAGTGCCATTAATAGAAAACAAACAATGTGCTATAACTAAGTAGAAAATAAAGATATAAACGTGTTATTTGGTATCGAGGATCCTAGTAGATTGGGGAATCTGTGAGCTAAAATTTTTGTGAAAATGGACGAAATCGGATAATAACCACGCTTACTTTTCATATAACACAATTTTAAGTTTCATCTGATCCCTTCACTTTAAAGTAGATAAATGGAGCAGCAATTGAGATATGAAAATCAAGCTTTGTACAAATAGTGCTTTCAAGATACGCCATCTCATGCGTAGAAATAGACGAAATCGGATTATAACTTTTCAAGTCACCAGATATATTCGCAATATTAGGACCTTAGTGCCCCTATCTGACTTTTTATCGAAAATATCGGGAAATCTGTAAGATATCGTAATGAAATTGGAAGATTATTTTTCTACGATAAAAGTGTGATTTTGTGTCAAAATTGGGAAAAATCAGGTAAATACTTCCCCTAGCTCCCATATACCTAATATAAGGATTTTCAACTTTCCTGTAGACTTTATACCCTATGTAACGGTCAATATATGAGTTATCTCTTTGAAATTTTGAGAGCGCCTCTTTCTGACAACAGCCCTCTTGTACCTAATATACGGATTTTCGACCTCTGAATAGGCTGTATACCATATATTTCGGTCAATATGTAAGATATCTTAGTAAAATTAAGTGAACGTGTAATATTGGATATGCCATAGTATACTACTGAAAATGTGTGAAATCGGTGTACGAATTATCCCACCTCCCATATACTAATATAATGATTTTCGCTATTCTAGCGGGCTAGACGGATTCTAGCGCTAGCTATTCTAGCTAGCGGCCGAATAAGTCTGGCACTCTGTGAGTTACCTTCACAAAATTGCTCGAAAAATGTTCCCTAATATACGTGAATAATGAAAAGAGTTAATGTGATCAGTAATTTGGTTTGAAAAGCAGAACACCACTAGTGTGCGTTTAAACGTCAGAGTGGCCCATAATGTGGCAACTTGAAATTCAATTCAGCTAATTTTGTATTATTTGATTTGCCAATTTTCAGAGTACTTGGAACTAAGTTCTAAGCTTCGAGAATTCGATTTGATACTGAAATTAGTGCTCTTTGTCTTTCTCTCCCTCCCTGTTGCTAGCATTATTCTTACACATAACACTCCTCACATTAACGCCTCTCAAATGATAGTTTATCCGTTGGTTACTGTGTCTGTCGCGCTGTTTGCTTGCCCCCTGCACATTAACACATTCACTTTACACAACAGCTTTATCACCCGAAGCAGACCTCAGTGGTCCCACGTTCGCGTCGCTGCATTGTAACGGCGTTTTAATTGCATCCTGTGCATTCGCTCCTGTATTCTGTCCTTTCGCTTATGCACAAAGTATGGTCAAATGTGTGTTTCAATGAACTCAATAATGAACTCAACTACTTCGACAAACACCTCGCCTGACAATTTCAGTTAGTGCCCGTGCTTCATTCACGTTAATTGAAAAAGCGCGTGGACTCCGACTGTATTTGGTTTTCCACTCAATGCTGCTATTTGCGGAAGGATATTTATTGAGTCGAATTGTGATTTAGCGAAAGCAGAGAAAAAAAAAATTTCTTTACTTATCAGGTCATGTGAGTGTGAAGGTGTATCCTAATTTCTACAAATTCCACACTATCTATTAATCGACTCTCGAAGGACAATTGAAGGAGAGAATGTATTATTGATATTGCTTTTATTGTTTGCCTTAATTGCTGCGGCAAAACGTTTAATTGTGGTCCTACCCAATAAAGAACTATAATTGGTGTCATTTATGCACTATCGAGATCGAGCAGGTGATGGACACTGAGTATATTCCTGTGAAATACTTTGTAAAAACGATCTTTCAACGAGGTGGATCTTTAAAAAAGCAATGAAGAATATATGAACTCAAACTATATAACAAAGATTATCTTGCAATGCACCAATAAAATTTTATAAAACTTTTCTGCTAGCATACTTTAAATCGAAGAAAATAGCATTTGCAACAATTCTCCAATTATCAGCAATTACGCTTTAATACCTACAATAAATTAATGCTATGTGACAAAGCACATTGTGGTCTGCAACACCAAACCGAATGCACGATGAGCAAGCACAGTTCCTTTAATCGACTACGGTAGACATTTTTGTACACGTCTCTTTTTTTTTATTTTTTCAGTATTATTTGTAAATGCCATTTCTTGCCACACTCGCACACTTTGCTTTTTCTTCTACTTAACTTCAACTAACAGTAATTGATTATTGTGATGGCAACAGAAAAGCAACTTCAACCAGAAATTATCTTAGCCATCACTCGTAGCCAAGGCCATCGTCTCATACTAACACATGCAGAATTGTTCGCAGTTCACAAATGAGCTTGTATTTAGTGAAATACTTTGTCTTTTCCACATTTTCTTGATTTGCGGCAACTTGGTGTTAATTAGTTAGTTTTATACATATATATATGAGTAGCCTGCAACGCACATAGAATCATTCGTACTAACATAGATACAAATATTATTTATTTTGTGTGTTTTATGCTTGACTGAGTTTAGTTACGCAGAAAAAATGTTGTGTATTAAATGAATGAATATTATTAACTTTTTGCGAGGCATAAATCCTTCTATATCTAGAATAATCCAGAAAAATCCATAAAAATACAGAAACTTTAAGATTATGGTATATAATAACATGATATCATAATAATTAATAATAATAACGAGATTATAACTAATCACACTAAGCATTGTTTATCAGAAGGTTCCTTTTACCCAGGGATTAGCTGCAAAACAGACAATAAATTTTAGGAAACTCCTTATGCAACCATACCCTTTTCAGAAATTCCTAGCAACCATTTCTACGGAGTCATTGAGCATTGATTTTATCAAAATTTCCACAGTAGCATCGACGCTTATAGTCTTGCGATGATTGAACTCGCATTTACGTACATATATAAACACTTCATATTTACTTGCCTGTCAATGTCAATGTCAAAACGAGAGCTGCTGCTGTTGACTGTCACGCAAACAGCAAATATCTCGAAATTACTCTGCAAAAAAAATATATTACGCTGAATACGCGAAGGTTCATTTCAAATGAAATCAAAATATTGTATTATATTTCCGGGGGGAGTGTGGACATATACCCCCAGTACACGTCATACTCGCTGTGTACATATCCGTACATATTATGTCTGTGTACATAATATGATGGGAAACTCTTCTCCTTTGCTCGTCGGGAGAGCCATTTGATCTCGTGGTTGAAGTCGGCAACAATGTTAATCATGGGCTACTGAAGATATTACAGTTAAAATGGCGAGCTACCACTAACAATACCACTGAAATAAATGACGAAATCAGTTCGTCATCGTTACTTGTGAGATCAGATTCAAAGAGATAAAATTTTAATATTACTTAAGAAGTTGTTATTCGTAGGAAAGCATTGTATTTTCCTTAGCAGTGTCAAATTTCAAATACATAAATATATATTTAGATTAGAATATCCTATAAATTATTTTAACTTCGACTTCTGAATAGATTATTAAAAAATTTACCTATGTATTAAATATTATAAAATATTATATTATGTAATATTAGCACTGGAAAATAAATAATAATGTTCACGTTTAAGTTCTTTGTTAAGTAAAAAAAAAAATATTTTATTACATTTAAGTTTATATGTTAATTATGAAAATCCTTGGTCATTAAACTATTATAAGTATGTGTAACTATTTTGTAATATGTAATATTAATTTTAAGTATTTGAACTATAATTAATCCATTGGTCCGTAGTAGTCCTTTCATTGTGGCTCATAGGTATCCTCCCTATCAAAATAAATAATAATTTCAAATATTCGCAAAGGAGTAAAAGAGTAATAAAAAATAAAAATATTGTATCAAATAACAATATCACAATAATTACATCAACATAACCGGAACCGATCCTTTCTTTCTAAAAATTACTGTTCCACAATAAAACAATTAATTTCAATTGAACCAAGTAGATTGCGAATTTGATTACTTCTTAAGATCTTGCGGATAATAATATTAAAGGATCCCATGAAATATAAATACTTATCTCGAAATATCTCGAATATCAATACTGTGTTGTAATTCAGTTTAGAAATTTCAGCAGAAATCAAAACTAAACGGAAAGCAGGAAATAAACAGGACTGGTAATGGCCAATATTAAAAACAACGCCCGAAAACTCACACCCACAGATCGAAAATAATCTAGCTGAAATGCTTTAGATGCACTTAATTGTACAAGCCATTGGTCGTGAACTCAGCCATCGCAGCTTTTTTCTCACATTTGTTCCGCAGAGAATTTGTAAATATTTATACAAAAAACATGCTGGAACGTGATGGCGAATTGAAGGCGCACAGCAAGTGCAACAAATTCACAACTATTGCACTCAGTCGATATGCCTTACATAATACATGTTTACTGTCGCATTTCCGTTGGAAGTCAATGCACTTCATTTTCCTTCGACTCTCAGGGGTTTTAGCGATGGCACCAACAATTTAATACTTTTAACGCAAGCACTTTACAAGTTCGATATAAACAAAACAATGGACAAGTACACATGTAGTAAAAATCCTATGATCTCCAAATAATCTTCCTAGTTTTGGTAATTTAATATAATCGCATCGCACATTTGTGTGCAAAACACTGCTGTTCTAATTACCCTTTATGCAACGATGGAATTTTGGTTTGTGTTGTCATTTTGGTGCAGTACTTCAGATATTCACATTTATGACGAGGAATTCACCCCACCATTGTGCAACTATGTTTTAACTTTGCAAAAATTCACATCGTCAGTATCTACATGCCACTTATTTTGCAGCAAAAGCTGCATGAACGCGAAACTAAACTGAAACATTGTCTGCCACACGCGACAAAGCAAACATCATTTGTCGAGAAAAATGGGGAGAATAGTGCCAAAAACTTAATACAAAAAGAGCACGAGTATTATATTAAAAAATGGCGCTTACAAAGTCAACACGTGAAAATCGCATCTTAGGGCTTACGTGACATCTCAGCTCTCAGCCATAAAAAATGGCAATGCAAGACGATTACTGAGTGTGATGTAAGTAAATATGATATGTATGCATGTATGCCTGTGTGAATTTATATGACGGCGTGTTTGTAAACGATTCTTAGTAAGAATATATCCTTTACATACTTCTCATATATGCTCTTACATATATAATGCACATTTGCTTGTGCGTGTGTGCAAAGTGTCAGGTGTCGTAGCATTAAATAAAATAAAGACAGCAGCAAAATCTAACCACAATTTCAACAACCGATATAAAAAGGAATAGAATTTCATTCTAGCACAAGCACGACGCTCTGGATAAATAAGTTGGTATACGACCACATAAGCATTTATTTGAACACTGAAATGGTTGAGTGCACTTTACTGTCCCGCGGTCTAGAATTTTTGCGGGGAGACATTACAAATCTTATATAATACATATGAGAAAAAAATATAAGCATTTGTAGATATATATTCAGTACAGGCGCTCGTATGTTTTCAGTATTTTATGTTATTAAATATTATATGTTATAACATTTCATATGTACACTTATGCAAACAAACATTGCACTTTCAATTGATCGCATTAAATTTTCAAGCATTTATCTTTGACTTCGTGTATTTCCTTATTCCAACTTAATAATATATGTACTTCAAGTCCTCTTTTATAGCACTCACATATGACATTTTAATTATTTTTTGACCTTACTTATTAATAACACAAAACTGTTAAGCTGTGTGGCAAGTCAACATTTCCTCTAGTGGTTAAAAACACTTAGTACTATATAAGGGTGGTGTAGGCACTACTGAATTTGTCAATGGAAACCTCCTCGGAACATCCAAAGCAATTTTGTTGATGTGTGATATATTATAATGGATTTTTTGGATATAATGGACACATTTTCAACTTTCTTTGATCGTTCACCAGCTTGTACTAAATGATGATACAGAGCTAATAGGCACTTAATTCATGTCTGTATGGTTCACTGTGAATGACTCTGGCTAAATCGAGGTGAAAATTATTGCAAATTATAAATAAACACTTGTTTTTGAAAAGGTTAACCTGATGCTGCTTGCTCCTCGGCATGCACCGCTGAATCTCCGAGTGCACTTCTGCAAAGAAAAAAATTTTCATAAAGTCCCAATCATTCAGATGATTGATTTATTCAAAGCGCAAACTATCGGAAAACCGTTCTCTTTCTCTTTCTCTTAGTATGAACGAACCCAAATGCACCTAGTACGATAGTCGATAATTGAAAGTTGCTCATATGTGTGCAATAAAATCTGAAGCGATAAAAATAAAATATAAAAGAAATAAGGTAATAACTGGAATAACTGAAGGTAAATAACTGTTCGCAATAAACACACTTTAACAGCAGGGACGCCTCAACTCAACTTTGGCACTTGTACCTTTTAAAAACAAGTATACACACCATTATTCCCTAGCGCCATCGTTGTGCTTTTCCATTGTCAATTTTCATTTTATTTTCAAATTGTTTTAGTTTGTGCAGCTACAAATTTTTGATTTTGACACTTGTGGGACACAGAGCCATCATTCAAATTCAATGGAATTCAATATACAGCAACAATAGCTATACCTACACTTCCATGTACCTTATGTATATATGTGTTAGGATTTGTTGCCACTGCACATAGGAAAACCAATTTCTAAAGTTAAACCAAATGCAAAGCCAGCAAGAATACACCGGCATCGAGAGCGTAGTGTAGTAAATAAAAATGATTAGATTTATTTTAAAAGTTCATGTACATTCCTGTGCAAATACTTGAAATATTTTTCATTCAGAATGTATAAATTTATTTCTCCAATTAGAAAATGTTGTTAGTTCAATTAGAAAATGCCAAATGCATGCAAGGTTTAAATAACAAATTCCAACTTTCAACAATTCAAATACACAACTTTTTATTTGGTTTTCTAGGCGCGGATAATAAAAGTTTTAGGTAAAAGTATTGCGTGCACTATGGCCAATATTGTGACGGTATTAAGCCTGTGGAATACTGTATTTTCCGATATTACTTTTTTACAACTAAATTGAGATGATGACGAGCATTAAAGGCAATAAAGACTTCAAAACCACACGGCTACATATTTCATTTACACCTAGTCTTGCTACAGTGCTGGCAGTACATCGGCAAATAGGTTAAAAAACGAATTCACTTTCTTTATTTTTATCAAGGCTATTAAAGGCTATTAGTTTTAATTATTTAATCTTTTTTAAACATACTCTAAATTGTTGCTATTATTTCTAACCGACTTATAACAATTAAGCGGAGAAAACAAATTTACTTTTCATACTTGCGATGTGTTAATAGCTTGCCAACAATAACTCACTTAACCATAGCAAAGCGGAAATGCAGACCGAGTCTACAAGTCTGTAAACTCATGAGCCAAATGGCTTTTGAAATATGTTTACTGTTTTAGCTTTTTGGCAAAGAATGATGCTGTGGGTCACTTTTGGGATTACACACACAAATACGCCCACATGCAAATATTTTGTAGATCTGTGTGAGGTTTTTTGCTTCAATATGTTGAAAATAGTAAAAGTGTTGAAGTGATGCGAAAAGATGAAAAAAAGTGAATGTTGCTAAAAAGGAATTAAATAAAGAAGGAGGATTATCATAGTAAATGTCTTGTCTTCATGTCTTAAATATTTCTTATTTTCTGCTAAAATGCAAACACTAAACGATTTTCTAATACTTTACTTCATGACTCATTAGTAAGTATTTGATACTAACTAACTATTGGAGGCAAATCTCTGCTCTCTACTATTAACTGTCTCAATTCTGACATACGTAACATACTTTCGTGCATTTTTATACCTCTTCTTCTTTGCCTCTTACTACCGCTACCAGCTCTGCATATATATAAGCAAGGCATCAACTCACCTAACGGAAATTTTTTTTAATACTCAGCTATTTCAATTATTCAATAAATATTATAATTATTAAAATTATATTCTGTTTAAATTATTCAGAATATAGACAGGAGAAATATATTCGAAAAGTTTAGAAGGCAATTATCGCCGATGTGAGCCACCTTAATGATCGGATGACACAATATTTATTATTAAAATTTCACCATAATATATCTACCTTTTAACTGCATTAAATATTAAGGCGCCCAAACCAACTAAAACTGCTCTTCTTTTCTTTCCTAAGTTGTTTGCTCACTCCTATTCATCATCTTTTGTCCGGGAGTATGTTGCAGATCAATAATGATTAAGTCTAGACAAGAAACCCATGCGAAAAGAAATGAGAACAATAGTGGCGCACATACCCTGCCGAAAGTAAACAAGGAAATCATTCAAACTTACACATATATGCCACACAGATGAAATTTTTTCCATTTGTACCACGTTGATTCACGCAAGACCTTGAATAAATTTATTCTTAACTTGGAATACTTTACAACAAACAATTGGCGACTATAAAGGTCAAACTAAAATAATGCTAAGATAGTGTTGCATTTACCAATAATAATTTTCTATGTAATACTTATAAGTAACACTCACCTACACTACCTACTAACAATATAACACTCACCTAACCTGGTTCGTAAACCAATGGTGAACAGAACTTCGTTATTTTTGTTGGACTAATTTATTGTTTTTTTTTTTCAATTAACTGACTAAGTTCAAGTCCATGTCCACCCATCTGCTTCTGGGGAAATGTGAGGTTCAGTTGGCTACCACACGAGTTCACATAAATTATTAAATAGAGAGCGGAACTCACTTTAATTACTATGCGTTTATTCGTACAGTAATGTTGAAAACTGGAGGTAAGTGAATTAAAACTTTGAGTTAAAAAACTCATATACCATAAACAGCTTAAGTGGCTGAAGACCCATTTAATTTTTTATGACTTTAAGAGATAGCTTTAAGAGCTGGCATGACTTTCCTGGGTATGGAGAGATAGTAAATAAACATCTTTCGAAGCTATGATTGGCGATTACTTATTTCTTCCCAGAGGAAAGAAAACCGGGCCAAGCTCACAATATTATAAGATATTTGTTTGAAATCATGTCATTCGAGACTCTTGAGTGACTCATTCGAGACACCTGGCGTGGAGAAGAAACCTTTAATGATATTAGTAAACCTAAAATGCTCCCGATCGCACTAAAAGCACTTTTGATTCTACCTTTTTTATAGACGTTTTTGAATGGGATTATTTAACCGAATTAATTATCAAGATATTAGATAGTTTAGCCGATGGCAATAGGGATACATCTATAGAAACCGTAACTACCCATGACAAATTGAAGTTACAATCTTCATCAATAGTCTCCTATTTTTGTCAGTAGTGAGTCCAAAAGTGAATTAAGAACAGTTTGATTGTAAACTGTACTTGGAGCATTTCCTTAACCCCTTTTCGTATGAAAGTGTATTGCTTACAACATCCGCTACCTACATGAAAAGCAAATATACCGAGCAGAGAAATAGTATCTTATGAGCGATTTGTGCATTCAAGTGTAAGGCCTTGCATGCAATTATTAGCCGCTTTGGATTTCTATTTGTACGAGTAGGAGTATTTACCTGCACTCGACCTCCCCAACATTGAATCTCTGATAAGTCTGATTGAAAGTCTGATAAGTTTGGGAAAGTAGCTTTGTGTATGACATGTGCTGAAAATGGCTAGGAGCACAAATATTTGAAACGAAAATGCTGAATTATTGAGAATCGTTGTTATTGTCAGTTTAATGATAGTTTTAATGATGGGAACACTGAATAAACCTGACAATACTACAATATTAGTTCAGAATGGAAATATCAGAACAAAGTATTTTTACGAAATGTTTCATAACTCTCTAGGTGCTTGACCGGTTTGTACCAAATTTGGTTCATAAAATTTGAATTCAACTTTTGCGGAAACCTTGAAGCGATCATTTTAATGATGAAGTGTTTCGTATATTTTATTAATTTTAACATTGTAATTTTAGTGCCTATTTCGATAGAAGTACTGAATGTTGTCCGTCATGTACCGGCTTACTATTGACCTGTTGTCCGGTATTTGCATATTGAATGAAAATAAATAGCCTTGATGTTTGCCTCTCTTGACACCATTTAGAAGTAGTGAATTTCATTTAATTGGATTACAGAAAAATACTAAAAGCAAATAATAAATATGAAAAGAGACATATATGCAAGGCAATATTAACTGAGTGGCAGCGAAAATAATAAGGAACTATTATTACTTGAGGTTTTATCAGATGTTCATCTTACGTTGTTGAAAAAGCATACTTTTAATAACAGCGATTGACAATTTGGGGCGAATTGATTTTTTTTTTTGAATTTCTCAAATTACTGGTTAGCGTGGACATCGGTATGTATATAAATGCTATTTTATGTTTCTGCGAACAGCAGGTGATAGTGAAGTAATCGAAAGCTCGATTTTTTAAACTCCTAGTATTTGAAATTTATAATATTTAACTCGAAACTAACTGTAAAAGTGAAAATGAATACTTTTAAAATTTGTCTGTAATCTTCCGGTGCGGGATATTCTATTCGCATATATTTATACGCCATAATTCTTGAGGTCAAATTGTTTACGTGATTTGACTGCAAACCATGCCATTGCAAACAATAACACTCTGGCATATGAAATGTGTACGAGAAGAGCAAACAAAAGTGAAAACTTCTTGGAAAAATATGTGCAAGTTATACGAAGCAATCGGAAGTCATAAAAACTATGTAGTAGTGAAAATTAGGAAATAATTACATGGAAGAATAACAAAAATAAAATGTAAGCAGACAGTTTGTCTGTGCGCGCTGAAAAAAGCATTTACTCTTTCAGTTTTTATACACAATACATAACATCGCAGGAACAATTGTTTTCCATCTAAGCTATTAGTTTTCAATAGTTTTCATTAAAAAGTAGACAACACATTTGTATTTGTGTAAATAGCTAAAATTATGATTAATATAGCTTTTTTTCACTGGCAGTGTTAATGGAACCAATACACTATGCTTTTTTGATTTTTATTTGCAAATTTTTCCTATGTTTGTCTGGCTTTTGAAATAATTGCTTTTTTCATCAACTAATAAAATATCAAATTGAGTGGTGTGAATTTGTATTTCCGGAATTAATAGCATTCATTTGATTTTTCAATAATTCTTTTGTATGTACTGTATTGAATGAAATAGAAAACAAAATATGTATACAAAATCTCTTGTGAAAAATTAGAAAAGCGCATTTAGTTTATATACTAATACTAGTAAGTTCAATTGTGTTGTTTTCATTTTTCAGCACCGCCGCAGCCGCAGCTGTGGGCGGCACCGCACAGTGGCCGAGGTGTACTAGCTTATCGCTTTATATATGTGGTGTAGATTAATGAATAAAGCGATTTAGGGATGAAGAAAAGTAATTAACATATTTCTGTATTGCATGTGGGTTGAGATTTGATTATTCAATCCAAGGATGACCAATTTGAAACTGTTTAAAAATATTCACATCTACATCTAATATTACGTCCTTTGAAGATAAATGCATTATTGAGTTCCTGAATTTTGTTCTTAATAAAACTTAGCAAATTTTCACTTCACATTCAGAAAAGATGTTTTCTTAAATTCTTGGTAAATTAGCCACTGTACGCCAAGTTCAGAAACTGAACTGTGAATAATTGCTACAAGATGCAATTATGTGATTTGCCACAATACTTTTTGCATATGCATTTGCCTACGACAGACACGAGCATATATCTACTGTATTTATTGTATTTATATACACAAATATGGGAATCTGTCTTTATATATACGATGTCATAAAATCTGTACTGCGTTCATGCGTGCCATAGCAATTACGACTGACCGGCATGGATAGGCTGCACTGCTAAACAAATACAGGTTTATATTATTATCCATTACGAGTAAAAATTGTTTTGGAGTGAACTTCATACATTTGCACAGTTTGGCCAAGAGAACAAAAAGAAGTCTCTTTTGCGCTTCAAAAGGTATGTAAAACAAACCACATTTCATCAGTTAAACCGTTAATCAACGAACAACAATACTAAAAATTATCTTTATTTAACCGGATAAATTTTTTTTTATGAAGTGAAATATTAGAAACGCGCTGAAAATTTAAATAAATCTCGCATACAGTTTAAGTAAACAATTATTGTTTCATATCGTATTGTCCCACAGTAATTATTTTCCTCCATTTACTCAGCTGTGTGTTGTGCGCACCAAGAGTAATCAATTTACCTCTTAAAAAAATAAAAAATCAATTTAAAAGCGCAAAATATATGCACATAGTTTTTTTTGTTAACCTTTGCTCAATCTGTGCTCGATTTACGATTGCTTTTGGACACACAGACTTTTTTGTAAGAGCGTATGTGTTTTAATCACTCTGGATACCAAGCAACACACGCCTCAACAGCTGCAACAAATTGCACCACTTAATGATTGGTATCCATTAGGGATACTTTTTATAAATTGTGGCAGACTTTTTCTCTTGCGGAATTGAAAAAAGAGCGCTGTTGTGCACGTGGCCACAATGGAAACAATGGCCAATGGAAATACATAATTGTTCGCATTTCTCTAGTTTATAAAAGGAGTCAAAAATACTCATATGTTGCCTTTCGTCTCAGTACTTTAATACTACTTTTTTAACAAATTATAATTTTGCCGTTAGAAATAACGGATGTCGCCAACATTTGGTGGACGCAACTCTCGATCGTATTACCAAGTGATAATATCATACTTTATTCAACGCCGAAGGACGCGTACTTGCTTTACTTTAATTTATTTTGCCTTCAAAGATTTCCGCTGTGATTTTCATTTGTAAACCGAGCACCATTTAAGGAACTTTTTGACAAAGTCATTTTATTTTCCCTTTAATTTTAGATTATTTTCTTGTACCCCTCTTATATATCAACAAATTAATAGGCAGTGCCTATCCCCATATTGGTTTACCGCCCGACGTTCAAGGTCGGCCCATTCATTCCTCCTCTACTATCTTTAAAAATTGTCCCTAACTGAACTTAGTCGAAATTATAAATATTATACATATGAACTCACACCTATCCAATTGATTCATTTTTATGTTGGGTCCTTGAGTAGTGTTAACGTTTAACACACGGATGTCCTGCCTACTGTCAATTCAACTTGGTCTTAGTTCTTTCCCCGAAGCATGGTGAATTGGATTATTTCTTGTGAGTACTTAAATTTCATAAGTCCACCAATATCTCCCCAATACTAACAGTTTTCCATTGCATAGAGCTATTGATTATTGCAATTCTTTTTTACTGCTCCATTAGGGCACAAATCACTTACTTATTCGATACATTTACGCGTATGTGAGGGCGAGAATAGCGAGAAAATATTCCGAAATTAAATATGTAAATCCACAAATATTTTAATTTTTCATTAATTGTGTGTAAATATATTTGTTTGCATTTCCCCATTGCAATTTCAGTAAATATCCCAGCCATTATCTGCATTTCCTGCTTCGCTAACTTTCTGACTTAGCCATACCTTCCATTGTCCTTTTCGTCGTACCAAATTCCTAAGTGTCCTTCGTGTATGTATGGGTATGTTTCGCATTCTCGAGCAAATGGCCAGAATAACAGCAGTGTGCGCTTTTCCTGAGTTTAGACCGAGCACACAGGGCAAGGGAAATACCTGGAATATATAAAATATTATACTCCCTTTGCATACATGTACCATATGTATCCATAACTCACCTTTCCTTCCTTCTCTTGACAATTCTCTTTTTGCTATGTGTATGCGGTTCTTTAAGGGAATATTATGTTAGGCGCTGAGGCAGGTTAACGACATTAATGGCAACATGCTCATGTCCAGTCGGCGACATTGCTCACATGCTTGACATTCTTGCAACTCTGTCACTGTCGATTTGAAAGCTGTTTACAATGTTGCATGTTAGGAGCTTAACATTGCAGCATTGCAAGTAGGAATATGCGTTTTGAAACCGATTTGTATACCATGAAGCTCTAGCTAGAAATTCACGATATGCATACGCGCACAACATGTGACACTTCCTTTTGCAAGAAACTCTCTAAAAAAGTTAAGCCTTCTTTCATTTACGCAAATTAAGGAAACTAAATAAGATCACTGCAATAAAATACCGCATAAAATATGCAAGCTTTGTATCTACTGCATAGATAATTTACTTTCGTATTTTAATTAACTTGCTAATGACCAAAATATTTGTATATATATAGTATCTTTGTATAAAATTTTGAATTTATTCGGGCTAAACACAAAAGTAGTACACCAAGGATGTATATATGTGTTTTAGTTTATTGCAAACATCAAATACATCTAGTTAAAAGCGATGGTGTTTGTACTGCACCAAAATTGACATAATTTGTTTAGTGTGTGGTACGAATACTCATAAGCAAGTTGTGGCACTTTTGTTATACCCTTGAGACACATTGTTGATATTCTGCCTGTTCATGTGACCTAATATTCGAATTGTGGCTACAAAGTTGTCTGAAAACGGCCAGTGTTAGTATCTTTTAGACATACAAACCCGAATTTCTTGCCACAGCACGTTCAAGCTTGCACATTACACTCTGATTTTCCACTTGAATTCAACTGAGCCAATTTTGTGTTGGAAGGCACAAATACGGACAGTAAAGCATCAAAGCTGTGTCAGTGTGCTTCTGCAAATTGAGAGAACGCTTGGAGCCAAAAGCTAAGTATGTGATTTGGATTTCTAAATTATTGGAAGTAGAAGTTATTGTTTTTCTATCAGTTGCTAGCCGAGGAGTCCTTCTAATGTAATTGTTTTATCTCTCAACGTATAAATGCAGAGTTGAGACCCTCAGAATAAATTGCCTTATTTATGGAGTTTTTAGTATCGACTAAAGGGCACGGCGCTCAATGTGCGACAGGCGATCCTTCCGCTCGGTATTTGGATACATAGAGTCCAAATTCTGATCTCAATTCAATGCAAATACACATAATTAATTTGTAACTTAATATATTTCATGTTATGATATTGATGGAACTTTGGTAACACATTCGTTTGCGCTTGTATTTTTTGGATTCTTTGCTACATTTTCATTTACGTAGCATTATAAAATTATATACATTGCCAAAATGTGTGTTACTCTACTGATGTTATAACGTATACATAAAAATATGTTGTGAGACATAAAACTATATTATTTTCATATTTAAGAACAAATGCATTAGTTTACAACTCCCAACTTGCTCAAGAAGCATAGCCAGTTAGAAATATTCCAAATTATATCCATTTGTTAGATACTTGTGTAGATAGTTATAGATGGTGCTGTGCACATCTTTGGCACCAGATCAAAGGTCGAAGAACATTGCTTTCAGTTCACATGCAATCTAAAAATCTAGTGGCATACGTAGTCGGCTTTATGTATACCGACCAGCCAGAGAAATACACAGTCACAAACATTTTTATTTCTCTAGTAATATTTTATGAATAATATGTCCTCCGATAAATAGTGGAGAGCGTTACCATAACGGAAATATGAACAATACATTCTGAAACCTAACTTATTTGCTTCTTCAAATCCGAAAGATAAAAACTCCTAAATAAAAATGCCGGTTCGGTTGCCTTGAACGACCGACATAGTACATCGTGCAATGCTCTGCATTTGGTATAGCCACATCGTATAGACACTAACGGTCGAGTGGGATGAGGGTGGGGTGTGGGTCATTGAGGTTCTTCAGAGAATTGAAGGGTTGTACACCGCACAATCTCACTGCATTCAGTGATATTTACGAACCAACTTCTTCATGTTGTTTGTCGGAGCTCCGAGCCTATGATGTCCATATATTTTGACATGAGAAATTATTTGCATATGTACTGTTTGTTTTCTTATATTTCTTTATAACTCTCTTAGATTTGTGAAAATTATCTATGTTCTTGATTATGTGCTAACTAGTGTTTTAAAAAAATTTTTTATTTACTTTTTATATATATATAAGACTTGGGAAGGTTATGGAGTTCAGCTGCATATATGAACAGAGCTTTGCAATTCAAGTTTAGGAATTTCAACATTGTAATTGCCTTAAAATTGCATGTGTTAATTCAAATAATTTTAAAATATGCTTATTTGTTGCAGCAAATTAAAGACACTACTTCGGGACTATGGCAGCCTGACCGAGCAACTGTTGCAATTTCCACACAATTGTGTTATTTTATCCATTTCTATGTTAAAGCAGTAATAAAATTTTACTTGCGTTTTGTTAGTTATCTTGTTGTTAATAAAGTTCAAGTTCAAATTTTGGGTATATGCTATCTCCTTTTTACACACGATCACCTCTCTAGATTTTTTATTAGCCAAGGCAGCTTATCAAAAAGATTCCTTTCATTATGGTTTTCTAGAAACCATCTAGGCTGGTTTCATAAGATAATAAAAAATATGTCAATATATACTTAGAAACTTCATGTATATATTGGTTTTTGGACTGACCGGAAGATTTGAGGGGAGTTTTTCGTAAAAATGAATAACTAATGGAAAAAAGATAGGTTAAAGTAAATTTCATATTCCATAGACCACAATAATACATGCTCCTGCTTGTTGAGTTGTATGTTTGAAAAAAAAAATCCTTTAGAAACAAAAAAAAAGTTTAAGGAGTAATTTTAGGCCGTAATGCTTATATTTTCAGCATTTGTTTTTATGGACATGTACATATCCATATGTGAACAATTGAACAATATGTACGTCCATCTTGGATTTCAGCGTGTTACGAAATTGTATTAAATAAATTCAATACTAAATGTTAGACAAATAGGAATTGATCAATAGAAATTAACCACGAATTTACGAAATATGTCGATTTCAATTTTAGATTTTTGTCTATTATTATGCCTAACACAAACAGAGATCAGATACAAATTTCATTTAAACACGTAGTTATGTTTCCAGTAATTATATTTAACATCTATATTTATTTTAAATGCCAGGATGTATATAATTTCGAATGAGTCGTTATAACTAAACAGAGTATTAATTTCATGCAAGACTTAACTGCAAAATGCAAATGATATGTCAAATACAAAGAAGCAAGTACTTGCAATTGTAGCCTTTAACAATCAAGGTTCGGAATTAGAGTATACATCAATCAATCAATGCCAAATTAAAATGTCGGAAATGTAACATTGCGCACAGACGTGTAATTTTAATGACGAATTGTCAGTATAAATCGATCTATAATCAGTCCTCGTATGCTAACGAACTAAAATTTCTGCTCTTACTTTACACACACACACACATTTGTACAAATTTCCTGCCATTAACTTGACCAACTTATCGATTATTATTCGACGAGCTGCCAATGAACTTTGCCGCACAGCCATTTCATTTTATATAAGCATATAAATAATAACCATGTACAAATGCGTGTGGATGCAACTTAGTTCCAACAATTGTGCAATCATCAACTAAGTAGAGCTAATATAGTAATTCCGTTATTGATTGTTATGCACCGAACACTTTAGTTACCCATAAACTTAAAATTTCCTGCTTTTGGGTAAATATGCATGTGTGTGTGAGTAATTGTATTGTTTCGCAGTGTTTTTCTGGCGTTTTTGTTGGTCACCACTGGTGCTTCATTTGGAATTTGCAAAAGCGAGAAATAACTATGTGCTTGTTTGCTTTGTTTGATTTGTGCTTTTCATAGCCCGGAAAAGCAAGTGGTTTATTTATGGTCCCATCACTTGCTGATTATATCGAAATGCCGGAAATATGTTGTTATTTCATATATGAGTATATGACTGGATTGGACATTTTGATTGCCAACTTTGTCAAGTTTGTAATGACTGCAATTTCCGTACCAAATTTTCTTTAGATAAATTGCACATGAGAAGGAAATGAGCTTGACTTTAGGAAATATTGAAGTATACTAATTTTTAGAATTAAATAAATGGATTGAATAAATGTATTAGGATATTTTATTTTAGAGGCATTCTTTTTCCCTTAGCGCACATATTAAGCTCTCTAAGGCTATCTTTTCTGAAAACAATCGCAGCATGGCAGTAACCAGTAACATGTATGTAAACCCACACATCTGTTTTTCATCTCGTCCTCCGGAACATCAAAGAAAAATCCATTTACGGCATGCTAACTCGATTAATGTTGCTCATACGCCCCGCTGGGCGCATAAGGAGAAACACTAATTTACATATTTATTATCTAGAAATTGCTGCGCAACTAAATTCATATGCAAGATTTTTCTATTAAAAGTGAAAATTCAGCGGAAACGCTGATAATTATAATAATTATGTAAAAATAATTATATTATATATAGACATATATAGATAATTATATAAAAAAAGAGTTGATAAAAGCACTTGCACCACGAACCTGTTCTGTATATATTTATGCAATTCGCTAAAGCTCACATCATAATTATAATAATAATTATGTTGGCCTTATCATGGTATATACAAAACCATAAAATAGTATATCGAAAATTTAGCAATTCGTGGCAATATTATATATAAATTTAAATTAAATAGCTTTTACGAGCTTTTGGCGAATAATGAAAGAAAGCAACAATTCACTAATGCATCAAACGTTGTTCATGTAAACACATTTCATTTTGTAAATAAAAAAATCCTAAATTATAACTAAATCGAATTAGTTAATCAAATGAATGTTCGTGTTAATGCAAAGTAAACATAATAAACACACGCAAATATAATATTTAATTAAATATGTTGAACTTACAATTTCTACTACATAATTTTTCTGAAAGTCGAACTTTAGAATAAAGTATTAGTCAAACTTTCACACATTGAAAATTATTTATCTTCATTTCTCATTTCATTCTTTTTTTTTCTTTTTTTGTCAGATAACCTTTTTATTTTTTCATCATTTATAGAAGAAAGAGTACATATATCAGATTTATATATTACTATATTTGTAAGCTGGAAAGGCTATACCTACCACTAGCTTGTTGAAACATACAACAGTTTTGTAAAATTCTTTGTTTTTGATCGCATAAAAGGTTAGTAAATGTATTGCTCTTACAAAAGGGAGAGCCAGAAACTTCTTGGCGACAGCAATAATTCAGTACACACAATACAAGCATGTAAAATACCTGCTACCATATAAAAAAATATATATTTATTTCTTTTCTTTTTTTGTTGCACTTGTTGGCTTTTCTGCCGATTACGTCGTGTACAGAGGAGAGTACAATAACGAAAATGGAATTGTCAAAGTTTGCCTTCAATATCACTTGGGCATTTTAGTGGAGCTTTCGAATATCTTTTACTTTGTTTCAATTTGGTCGTCATATTTTTTGTTCAATTGCTTTCTTATTTTTATTCGCTTTTTTTTGTTTACTCCTTGTTGTGCTCTGTTGATGGGAAAAATCATTTTATGCGCACTGCAGTAAGGAAGTTTTCAAAAAGTCTGTTTTTATACAATTGTTTACAATATTGCTTCAATGTTGTTATTATTGCAGTTTGTTGCACACTTTGTTCAATGGAGTTGGGACCGGAGTTTTTTGTAATATGTGCCCTAAGTGGGCACTTTACATATTTACATATGCATTGTAATCCAATATTAATAAATAGTATAAGGATCAGAAAATGGGAAATTTGGGTTGTAAAAGTGCAGCACTTTCAAATCGAAAATGCTTGGTCTTTTCAGCTTAATATTAAATGTCTCATTCTCTAGCTTTTCACAACAGATGAATGTAGTAAAGAGAAAAAGTACGGAAATGTCTCGAAAAGTGCAATTGAGACTAGCTATGGTATTGTGTAATGAATGAAATATATATGAAAATGGACAATTTTTAATATTTAACTTGAAAAGTATATCGAAATGGCGCAAGTTGTAAAGTAAAAATTTAGTTTAGTTACCAAACTACGTGGAAGTCACATGAAGAAATTCGTAAGAAAGAATCTTAAGAAATTTTATATGCGAAAAGCCATTAGGGATGTCACATATTAGTAATATACCTTGAGGAGAAGCTGAAAATTTGTAGTTAACCTAATGCGCGGCTAATCCGTGATAATTAATTGCATTTTTTGTGTTATGCTTCATAATTTATTTGTGGTAGTTGTAATATGCGCAAATACATATGTACGTATTTAGTTGTAGCAGTTAGTATCTTCATTTAGAAATTCACGCACGCAATTTGGGAATCAAGGCAATTGATTTATAACACAGGATGATTAAATTACCTATACTGCCGTATTATATACACAACACATATATAGTAGTAGAGTAAAATTAGCCGTATGTAGTCGAATATATAAATAGATGAGCATGGGCCTAGACAATGGTAGAGAAAAATATGTGGGTTTTAATGCATATTTGGTTAGATATTAACATATATATATCCTTTAATTTCTATTAAAGCATTGCCAATGGTGATGAAAACATAAGCAACCTTTTAAATTAGATTCTCTGTTTTTGTGATAATCATACACATTAAATAACCCAATCATTAAACGATCTCGATTTTTATGAAATATTTTTGCTGTTTACCAAGCTCGGGACTTCTAGTATGTATTACTGTTATATGCTGAAACTACAGCATTTAATGACAAAACTTAACTATTTTCACTCAATCACTTACAGTTATCTATAAACATACAAGTGAAGAAATTGAAATGTTCAGTTTACACTTTACAGGTGTATTTATAGATAACATATATATAGATAAAATATATACCCAAATGAACTTAATCTCAAATACTCTAAAATTAAGCAATAAATTCCTAATATCAGCAAGAACAAACACTACTGCGTTCCTCTATTAATTTTTAACTTTTTATCTATTTTTGCATATTCATATGATAAATGGTCAATATTGAAAACCTGCTGGCAAATATACCGAATTAATGTACTGGAATTAAGCATGAGACAGACGTTTCAACGGAATTTAAACTCAAAAAGCTCAACCCTTTAATTCGCCTTTTTCCGAATTCGTTAGTCTACTGTTACGCCTCTTCCTGTAAGGAGGATATAAGTAAAACACGCAAACTTTTACACAAAACCACTTTTCCATCGCTTATTGACACAAGCATGTTAGAGGCGAACAATAATTTAAACACAATATATTTTCACATGCATATGTATGTATATATATATATATATGTACGTATGTATAACACTATCTCTCGGAAGCATTCTGGTTAAATATAAATTTACTTGCTTTCTAATTATTGTTAGAGCTAAACAAAGGGGAAGTGCCGATAAAGCAACCATGCATTTGAACATACGTGTGTTTGTATAACTCATGTATAACATAATTATATGCTCAATATATATAAACATGCGTCACCATTACAGAAGTTAATTCTCTCAAAGCTAACTCCTCTCTTCGTCGTCTTCGCCTATATTTACCATGCATGCGTTTAACCATCTTATTCTTCATATTGAAACTCAAATAATAGCAGGTCCAACAGACACAAGCACGATAGTAAGCATTGTACAACGAAAAAGCGAAAATAAGCAACGGCGAAGCTCAGCAATTTTATGATTTATACGTGAAGCATGTGAAGAGTTTCGCATCTTATGTGAGAGCAACGAAATCATACATTCATTAACACACCTACATGTTGCATTTGAGCTCACATGTATCATGTATATACAATATTAGTGAGCTCCGGAATCTTTTGACAGGGGTATCCAGACGATCCATCGATATCTATCAAAAATATTACTCAATGTGGCATTTTAAGGCATTTATATTAAGGTAAGAAGTATTCATTAATATTTTTTGACAATTCCAAAGTTTTGTAATTTTTATCACATTTTGCTCATAAAATAATTCTAGCTATATTAAATGATACTAATACTTCTGCTTCATTTCCTGCTCACTTACACTTCAATAGGTTCTCATCCTTCACATTCAATGCCAACAATTTTCCGCTTGACGAAAGCGTGAAAAAGACAACTCAGACAGCGCTTTTTAAACACAATTAACGCCTCCACACAATAGCTTACGAGGCGCATTTCTTAGTAATTAGCACATTGTTGCAAATAACTACATCCAAAGCTTTTTCGTCCATTTCGCTTCGATTTGTTACCGGCCGACTTAATATTACTTTTTCTTTTGCCATTTCTCTTCTCTTTAGTGCGTGTAAAAGACTTTCTAACTGTTCTGTGGATGATAGTAGTGTGACCTTCATTTAATTTTTGCTCTTTCCTGTAACTGTGAGCTTTGTTTAGTGAGCTTGTATCAAATTAATTTAACCCTTTTATCAAAGGAAGTGTGTGGCTAAGTTAAAGGGTTTTGCGAATCAATGGCGGTGGGTTGTAGTGATCCAGTGTGGTAGTCAATAAGTGAAGTTATTCTTCTTTTAATTTTTTATTTTGGTTGATTTTTTTCTTTGCTACCAACCTAGGAATGAATATAATGTTTGGTAATTATGTTTGATGATGTTTGTAGTATTTCAACTGTGACTACTGTATTAAAGGCAAATAAAGGTAGAATTTGCTAACAAAAAAAGACAAAGGGTTAAACACTTTTAGGTATTACTTAAAAACGAGCCAACTTCTCCACATTGGTATTTTATTTATCAACTGACAAAAGCTCAGGTTCACAACAAAACTCTCTTCTCGTCTGCTAATTCATGGCCAGAAATTTGTATTAAAATATAATTACTTTGATATAATAACATTAGTGAGAGATTCACCTTAGAAAGAATCTCCTGAGTGAAAGTGAAAGTGAGAGATTTGCATCAGAAAGAATCTCTCAAGACGAATGCTGCTTACTCCAGTTTGGAAATATCCTTACAGCTGAACTAGTTGGTGGTTTGAGGCAGAGTTGGCGTGTGCGTCTGCGTACGTTGAGATATGGTATATATGTTCTTGATATTTAAATATTTTTTTATATTCATTCCTTTATTTGTTCAAGTGTGTATTTTTCTTTCTTCAATATAACATACCCCGTAAGCACACGCATTAGCACGCAACCGCACTCGACTAGACCAATAAATTTCTAAATAAACACACACTACCTGCGGATCTTTAGCTTTGGACCTCGGCAAATGGCTGATTTATTGCCATACTTATATTTAACGTGTCGTACGACAATTCAAATCTCTACGCATTTCGTTGCTACCATGTCTTGCTTATTTACTTATTTAGTTTAGGCTGAAAATAGCGGTGAAAAAAGTCGACTTTCTTCGATTAAAGCGCACTTGAGACGTTCACATACCTGCTCAATCTTTCGTTTCGAATTAAAAAATCAAAATATCCGAAAACATTCGCAGCAGGCATTGAAGGGAAATTCTATGCGTATTCTATGCGTGATTAATGGTATTAAGTAGAATTAGTGTAAACTACACGCTTTAAGGGTTATGGCTGCGTACAAATAGCTATACATTTTTAAGGTGTAAAAGTTAGCAAATTCAGCTATATATGAAATAAAATTATTTATGTCACGAAATAGGTCGATATCTACGTAGAGTACTGATGTAAAAAATAATTTTAAGCTCCAGTCAACACTCTGCTTTTTTTCCAGCTCAAATTCCAAATAGGGTTAAGCACATAAAAGAGTTTTCTTGGCTTCATGGCTCAACGAGTTATAGTGATTACAGTCGACTGGGAAATACATGAAGGCAGAAGGTTGCTTAACTATTTATAAATGCCGAATGGTCGATAATACAAGCGCATGACGGTGGGGAAGCAACCACATTTTCACCTACGTTTTAAAAATAATAAAACCGATGAATAGCTGGGGTTATTATGAGTTAACTGACAATTTTACTACATTTTCAGTAAAATAAATAGTGTTTGTATATAAATATGTACTTCTTTTGTTTATTTATCTTAAATATTTTATTTGCGAATGAGAACAAGCTCTTGAAATAGATGTGTTGCCTAAGGTGATTGCGCGGTGGTGCAGCCGGCGTTGGCGTTTCTGAAATGTTGCCCGCCAGATTGGATTATCGATTTTCTTTTATGGAGTGTATGAGGGTGTATCAGAAGCCACTTGACCAACTTTCGAACATAAATCCAATTAAGCGGAAGTCGTTCACCACAAATCAGAATAGGAAGTAGAGAACGCGTGTAGTGAGAATAAGCCTAGCTGGCTATATGTGGGCATAATTTTACATTCACAAGAAGGTTTTCCTTTCTTTACAGAAGACATTTCTTAAACCAAATCTGTGATACAAAAATTTCCAATATTAAATTTAAGTTTACTTATTGTAGTCTAGTAGTTTTGTGGTTTAAAGCTAAATATGTTTTGCTTTGGCATTTCAAATTCCAATATAAAGAGTTCTCAACTAAGAGATAATCGCTTGAATAAACTTACATAAATTAAGATTCTTATGATAATAACTCATTGAATACATAATATATCACAAGTCTGGGTCTGGCGCTCAATTTTTTTCATGAATTATTTCGTATGTGTCTAAGCATTTCATTTCAACAACATCTGTCGGCGTTGCACTTAAACTAATTTCCGTTACCTGATTCCTGAAAATTATGGCGTTGCGTGCTGTAACGATAATTGCAGGAAAGAAATCGGGATACACTTCAAACGCTTCAATTGACTTAATTTAAAGTGTCACCTTCGCGTGCAATTTCGGATTACTATTTAAATGCTTCGCTTAACACTTAAAACTTTTCAACGTTCTATTCTTAGTCTCCGAGTTTATATTCCTTTATTTATTTATAATTTTTTTTTTTGTTTTTTTTTTGTTTTGCTTCATTATTCACACTATGGAGAAATATGTGTGTACGTGTGGAAAGTTACACAAGTAAATACAAACACACATAAGAAGACAGCGAAACGTTTTGCGCTGGAAAACTTGAGCTGTTTCAATTTAAGACTGCAGTCAACGCTTGGGCTTTGAGCCGCTTTGAGCCTCAACGCTTGGCCATTAGGCATTGGCATTTATTCAGCTCTATTACCAAGACTAAAATGTGCAGAAGCGCCAATGAAAGAATAACTTTGAAGGCAACTCTTTTCTTCAGTCAGAGTTGTGAGCGTCAGCGTTAAATTAAGCATTTTTATGCTTAAACTAAAGCCACAGAGTAATGCCTAGTTTTTTAGCACATTCAGAAGAAAGCTTTTTCTTCGATAGATGTAACACCCTTGCCGCCTCTTTGCATTTGGAGAATCACAAATATATTAGTCACGCAGGGAAGTCATTGCAAGCTCCTGGTATAGCTAAATAGAAGCCATGTTGCTTGATTTGGCGCTGTTTTTCCAAGTGTAGTGGTTTGATTATATTACCGTCTTGTGCTCAAAATTATAATCATCAAGGATTATCAGTAAAACAACGATACCAATTCATTCATTCAGAAATAATATCTACCCAATCTCGATTACCACCTATCGTGGTTATAATTTTGGTTGAAATTGTGGGTGAAGAAGAACTAAATTTGGCGCGCAGAAGGGCCGAATATATAATATTGCCTATGTAGTATTGGTTCGGTGTTCGCTTAGCTAAACTCCAGTTTCATCTACTGAATAAACTTTAAGTAAAAAACTTGAACTTATATTAGATTTAGTTAAGAATTTGTGTGTGACCCAAGCAGATTGGAATATTTGTATGGGATTTCATAAACACATTTTTGTGGAAATTAAATTGGAGATATAAAAACTTCTTTACTAAATCAAATTGTTATGAAAAGAAAAGCATGAGAATTGCCACACTGGCGTCATACGTCACAACAGTTTTGCTAAAAAGTGTGCGCCTAATTAATGCTTTTGAAAGGGACTGTGTTTAACCTGCTTATGCCATAAGTTTACTCACACCTGTGTATATATATTTTTTCCCACCACATAAGTGAAGAGAAGCACCTTTACGAAATGTATTAAAAAAAGCCAAATAAATATATCACTATCAACGCCTTTGCAATGGAGAGCGCCTTACAATTTGATGCCAAACTGGTGTTGCCTTTACTGTTACCCACAACGACATCTTCTTAGCCACATTTTCCACTTCACTTTGAATTCTCAGACATGCAAAATGTCTTCGGCGCACACATTCGCACTTGGGCACATCTCGTGCTATCCGTCTGTTCTAAGAGTGTCGCATTCGCTCATGCAACATGCAATATGCGCAACATGTGTGGCGGATGAAAGCATCAATTATTTACGTACTGAAAGCGCATGCACCGGTTGGTTGACTTTTCGGCAAACCGCGACCCGGCGTAGTTATCTCTGCAAGGAACACCGTTCACACAGGGCCGTCACAAGCAGGGTGACATGACAGCTGAAGCTCAACACGATGCATATTCTTTACTCAGTGCACTTAAATTGCTTATATTCCCCTTTGGGTGTGCACCAAATGCAAGTAAAATATTATAAAAGCAAAGAAGGCTGTTGTGGACCCTATGTGGTAATTGCCAGGAGTTGAAGAATTTTTTCACCGTTAATTAAACTTTGAGCTGTGTTCACTGCTTTTTTAAAAATGTGAAAATTCATAAAAAGATGCAACGACATATACATATTATGTGCCACATATCGCTACATTAATTGCTGCAAAAGGAATGTGTCTCTTGAAAAGACAAATTGATATTGTAGTGAGCCACCACATTAAAAAGGGATCAAAATTTATGTTCTAGATGGCTTTGCCCGCAGTTAACTGAATTAGTAAATTCTGTGGACCGTGGTATGTTTTACGTTATACATTGAAGTGAAATAAATTATTATAATTAATCACTTCTACTTTAACTAATGTTTTTAACAACTTAATCATTTAACAGCACTTTATCACTGTCCTTGTCTCCACCAATTCCTTTGACAACATTTGTTCATCTAGCGACATCCAGAAAGCGGCAACTTGCGAAGAATGAGGTGCCTAAGCTAAACAGTGCAAACTTTCAAGATTTGTAGTTATGATTTCAGATTGTTGGTTCGGTTAGTTTTTAGTTGAGTTGGCGGTGTTAACATATTGTACTTAATGAGTATTTGAGTAGGTGACTAAAGGTAAAACAAATTCTGATAGGTAGATAATAAGGAGTAACATCAAGCTTTTTATGCATAAGAAAAAACCCTGATATAATCGCTATATAAGATTTAGCCTTTCTGGTATTGAGGAAATCGCCGAACGCTGTTCAAAGCAAAATTTTTACATTTCTCTTCTCAGCACTTACTTTCCATGTTCGATAATTTGAGCCAATCGCGTTTAATTCTACAATGAAACTCTCCTTTAAAATCTAACAGGTAAACCATACTCGAACTTATTTAACCAAGAATCAAGCCGCTATCCAACTTTCGTACAAACATATTTATAACTTGTGCATAAGCTTGTCGCTACTTAATGAAACACTTCGTCGTAGATTTTACAAAAATTCATAGTAAAAAGTGAGAATACTTATTCTCACACACATACATACATACATACATACATACATACACATACATACAACAGACATAGTGATTACATGTGGTTTCCATCAGAATGTGGTAGAGCGTTTGCTTACGCACACCGATAAAGTAATGGAATGAATCGTGAGTGGTCAGTGGTAGTGAAAGCGTCAATGTGAATGTTGAGCTAGAAGCTAATTCTACAACAAAGCAACGCCCCCGCGACACATGACTATTTTTGAAAATTGGAATGAACACGATGCCTCTTGCAGTGAATTAATGTGCGCGACTTCAGCAAGTGGCAGTTGTATTGCCATTTATAATCAGTACTTCGCCGCCAAAAATGTAGTCCTCTCTTGCTTTGATTTTATTTTGGGAGATAACATTTGTTTTTTAGGTCGGTGAGTGCTCTTTTGCGAGTGCGAGGCGCATACGTAACATCGGGAATACGCGAATATAAAATATTACTATTTGAATTTAACTATCTCGGATGAAGTGCATAAACTTATTCCAAATATTTCTTAATCGATAAAGTCTAATTCAATGTGAATGTTCTCGCTCTTAATTTAGTATTTCTTTCGTAACTAGTTGTGTGCATATTTAATTTTTTTCAATTAAGAATTAAATTTATAGTTATATTTTAGGCGGAGACTTTAAGTAAATCAGAATGGAATCAAACAAATATACAATATATATAACCAAAGTAAACATCTAGTATACATATTTATTTATCTTTTAAGTTTTTTTTTGGAACCCATATCAATCCATAATATTTTTAGAGATCACAAAAAACCCACATACATATTATTCAAGAATCTTTTCTCAAACAATTGGCAACGACTAAAGTTTAAAAGACGTTTCTTTTAAATTAAAATTTTTCGAAATATAGAAAAAATGTTCCTTTGCTCAATTATAAAATTATTTTACAATAATATAAAAACCAATCTGAGCAGCTGCAAATACTTCATCTCGTTCAATCAGTCCCCAAAGACGTGAAGCCTCAGTGCACAAAGCGAACTCCATGCCGCAACTTAGTACTATTGGTGCAGTCACGTGCTAAAGCAGAAAGATTTTTCGAGCTCGTAGTTGCCATGGGGACAGGCAGGAACCCATCGTACATAATATTATCAACAACACAATGGCTAATGTAGCACTTTAACATGCGCATACACATACAAACCAAACATATTGTACTTCATTAGTTACCACAAACAGGTTGCTGTTATTATTGCTTTTATTCTACCGTTTGCCATCCATCTGCAACTATTTTTAGAAATGCATTTCCTCCTACATTTTTTTTTTACATTCATTTAATTTTCGCAACTGTTGTAGCTAATGATGATTGTGTTGCAATTCACAATTTGCAGCTGACAACAACAAAATGCTGACAATTACTATTATTTTTGTACCAACTTAATTGCGAATATTTCATATATTTATGTATATCCACATATGTGCTTAGTAAATGTTTGCTGCGCGCGGCATCGATGGCAAGCAAAAATAATAAAATGAAAAGTTGAAGATTGTGAGTTGCAAGTGTATTTGACACATTATACCTGACTTCATGTCATATATTTTCATTTAAAATACCAACTGTCACTGTGTTTAGCTGTCACCACCCTTACGAGTTAATGTCTGTCAGTCGGCGAAATTAATTACTTTGCTGGATTTGCTGAAAGCTACATAAGCAACGAAATTAAGGTAATTGGTAGATATCAAAGGGCTGGCTCAAAAATATTAATGGAAGTTATTTGTATGTATCTGATAAAGGATTATTTAGGCATGCTCTGATTTTTATTTAATAAAATTTGTTGGTATCAAAAAAAAAATAAAAATAAGAATAATATTATTTCACCTCTCTAATTATAGGGACAAAACAAAAAGAAGTGAAAAGCAAATCAAACTATACCTAATATGTGAATGGAAAGGCAGAACGTAATTTGATGCAGTCAAAAAAAACGCTTTTTTCAAAGTGTCAAATTGTCATATCACGATACCTCATATAATCATAAAAAATCTTCTGGTAGCAGCACTAAACGTGTGTTTTAAAATAAGTTATTCAAATATTGACATGGCGTATGAGTAACACGAGTTCATTCTCCTTCAAATGCGGCCGTTTGATGTTAATGTAATTAATTATTAGTGCACAGCGAGCTGGCTTTTCTTCTGCGAAATAGAAAAATTACACCAACACGTTTTTAACGCTACTAGCACCTGGCGTACTTATAATTTTATTTATTTCTCTCTTGGCGCTTGGCGAGTGGCTAAAGCTAATATAACTACGAGACGGCTTTTGTATGCCTTTCGTTTGAACTTTCCTTTGAATTATCCACTCACTTACTCAAATATATGTGAAATTACAGAAGTGGAGGGGAGTACTTATTAAAGTACCGAACGTTTGGGGAGTGATCGGGAGGTTTGGATTGAAAAAGTGTTTGGAAGAATGCGCAAATGTATTTGATTTGCCACATCTTTGCCATTTTTTTGCTTAATTGAGGCGTGTAACTCTCCTTATCTATTTACTTACCAAGAGTGAATTATATTCGATATTCTGAGGCTTTTTGGAAGCATTTTATTATAATCTTCAGATTTGTTTCTTTTCGTGCTTTTAATGGCAACCAAATTTCATAAAATGAAAATTCAACAAGAGCAACTGCTCCCAACTTCGTTTAGCCCAGTTCCAGGTGCAACGGGATAAGCACAAATTCAGCCTCAGCCTCAGCTCAGCTACATTGTTCCATACTTGTCTTTGCTTAGGTCTGGACTGCTGATGTTATTGTTTTATGTGTTTGCTGTGAAAACGAGACTTCATAAATATAGGTGCGTATGTGTGTACAGATTGAACGAACTTTTTTGTGGTTGAGCATTGATAAACAGAAATAAAAAAAGGCAATCTGTGAAAATAAGCGCACACATCTTTATGATATATATATTATGAGTTACATAGTTATATACACAGACAGTTGAGCGTACTCACAATGATATCCTTTTGAAACTAATGAAAAGAGAGATGTATTCTCCAGTCTTCTTGCACTCAATAATTAGAGCCCGATTCCTCACTTCTCATTGAGTTGTTTAGTGAAGTCCGCACTCCATTCACCTCCCATAAAAGGTAACATTACAAATACTTAGATCATGGATCAATGAATTATATTCTGAAGAAAATATAAATGCAATCTTTTCAATTATTTTTATTTGTAATATTTTTCTTAGCGTTTTTCACAAAAATATTTAGCATTTAACATTTTGTATGCGTGGCTCTCGAATGCCTTTCTAGGCTCTTTTACCGAAGCGAAATAAAGGTCAATGCAATCAAAACACACATTTCCGAACCAAAAAAACAAGAAAGTATTCAGAATTCTCTAGTATTTTCTCTGCACAAAAAATGCAAAATGTTTGCAATCACGAAATCAATGGAAATATTTCCTCGCCGCACACAAACATTGATCGAACGTAAACGTTTTTGCACGAAAACGAACAATGAAAGCAGGTCTGCTCCTACTGCTCTCTTTTCCTCGTTTGTTATGCAGCATACGCGCACACAAATATACATTGTTTGTATTCATTTGTGGGAATGCGTTCTACCTTTTTGCTTTTGTTATTCAAAGTTGTGGTTTGCCTGCATATTTCGAACTGTGTGTCTGTTGCAGCTTTTTCTTCATTCGGTTGGGTTGGAGCCGGTCAAACGCTCGGTGTCAAAGCCAAAGGATTCACATATGCTACCGTCGTCATGGCATTCACAGGCTTTGATCAGTCTAGTGGAAGATTCAACCGCCCGGCTGTTGAACAAAGCCTCTGCAGCTTTTATAGCCTTTAAAATAACAGTGCCTGTAATGCATCGTTTTATCCTTACTCTATATTTAAGTTTAAAAATATGTTGATATGTTTGCTTAAATGTGACCTGACTCACAACCATAAATGGGTCACTGATATCCCAGTACATATCTTTTCCACCTTTTCAAAGTCCTTGTATAAGTTTTTACATATGTTTCTATTGGTATAACGCTACACCGTAAACAATATAGTACTCTGCAAACATTTGCAATTCGCTTGAATTAAAAAATATTTAACCAAATAAAGTTAAATTGCAAATTGTGGTCGATGAAATGCGAGCGTGTTTCAACTATTAAACGCCACATGACACACAACTAAATAATCTTGGTACTCGTGGGCGCAGCAAACGCTCACATGTAATTAAGAGTATATATGTAAGTCCAAGTATATATGAATAACTAGTTTCATGTCTTTAAATGCCGTCTATGTTTCATGTGAAGCTAATGAAACACTAATATCCTTATTAGCTGTAAGCTATTTTCGGACAAGCAAGCATGCAGTAAAAAAAATCCACAAGCACAAGTGTGCTGATGTTAATGTGTGTTCAGAAGCATAAGAGCGGTTGCGTGCAGCGAGACAAGCTTGTCATGCAATTGCAACAGCCATATGCGATTCCAATTGCGAATGCTATGTCCATTATATTCATTCACTTGATGCGCCAATCAAGTCGGCTCAGCCGCGCTTAGCTCAGTTTAAGTTTGAGTATCCGAGTGCAGCTCATTTGCCCCGATGATGCATGTATATAATCAAGTGTGTAAACATACACCAGGCCGCAATTAAATGGAGCCTAAAAAAGTTACGCACTTAGCACTTAGGAGTTAACTCTTCCGCTGTGAAAGTGTTTTTGTTGTTGGTGTAGTTAACTTTATTGCAATCGCCATTATTACATCAATTTCATATTTACATTCATCTTTTTTATGAACATTTTTTTATGGCTTATTACATTGTAAGTATTACTCTTTGCATTTATGACAATTGTTTTATGACATTTTCGCGCAATTTCAAGTACTCGCAAAGGAGTTGCGAGTAAGTCAGTTTCAATTTAAAGTATTGAAGGTATTAATTAAATTGTTTTTGTATATACATTCATTTATATATATGTACTGTCAAAAGTACAATTCAATTGAAAGAATTAAGAGATTCTATAAACCCATTTTCCATTTTGAGCTTCAATGATCAATTTAGAAAGTTAAACTCGACTCTGACCAAATTTTCGTCAATAAAGCGTGTACGTTCCCACGCACACATATAAAGAGCACAGTCGTTTGCAACTTCCGGGTTGATAAGTTGGTAAAATTTCTGAATAAATCTAAGGGCTGATAAATTTAAATGTGTATTAGTGCAAAAATTTCCGAAAAAATACTCAATGTAATAATCCGTTTGACAGTACAGCTCATACACCGCCAACATTTTCACACAACCGCTCATTGAGGCACTTCACCCAGTGATAATTCAATTTTGGTCATTGCCCACGCCGAATTTTGGGGAAAAAATTTTGCGCTGTTGTAGTTTTGTATATCGTACCGTTATGAATTGAAAATAGAAAACTGATTGTTCCAATCATTTATCAGTTGGTGCGTTTGGCAATCACAGCTTTGGTGCCCCCTCATTAAACCTAGGAGAGTGAGAGCATTTATTTGTACCTATGTGTGTGTTTCTCGTTATGCTGCTTATTAATAGGGCATTCTCCTGCTATGTGCTAATGCCAGTTGACGCTGTGGGTATCAGCGCTCATTTGTATCGCTGCAGGCGTTGTGACAGGACGAGCACTTATTCAGGTTTGTTTCCAGTTGCAGTCGCAGTATGCCGCTATCTATTTTTAGGCTTATTCAGAGCTTCAACTCAAAGGGAAACCATGTGTATCATTTCAAGCGTATACCTTAGTTGAAATAATCCAACAAAAATGATATATAATAAAATGAATTTCATTACATATTAAAATAATTTAGTGTATTTTGAAACAATATATAAATGTTGATATACTCGTATGTTTTCGTCACGACGTCGTCGTCAATTATAACAACTGCTTGGTATGGAAAGAATTTCACATGCTTACCAAATGTTTCTTATATTAAATCTTTCACTATTTAGCCGATTTATAGCCATCATAGGCACACACCCATTGCTAGCCAACGAATTATCCGAAATTTATTGTTCAAGTGATTTATAAGTTTTGACACATTGCAGCTAACAAACGTGCCTTAGCACAAATCAGCTATCTATTGATGTCTTTATGTGTAAATGTTTGTGCTTGCATTGTTATCCTTTATATAGAAAATTTTGTTTAACCCTTACTTGCATACATTCATGCTGCATACAGCTTAGCAATACAATGTTGCACATACGACATGTTGTCCTTTAGACAGTACCGCTTTAGCGCCTTTACATCACAGCTGGCGAATTTTATATTTTGTTTATGCAAAATAATTTTTAAAACCCTCTACGATATTTTTCAAAAAATTTTGAGATTACTAATGCTATGAAGAATTAGGCAATTGTTTTCGAATTGACCGCTCACTAGAGTTTATGATACCTTGAGCGTAAGACAAATTAGTAAGTGAAATGGCACCAACAGGATGATTGGTACTCTAGCACCCCATTCTAAAGTTAGCCATACCTATATATTCTGCTTTTATTCTTTCAGAAATTACCTTTATTTAGATGCTTGATGAACGTATAATAACTAATGGCCTCATATTTATATCCGATATCCGTAGGCTGGCACTCAAACACTTAACCATCAAAAGTTAATTAAGCACGAAATTGCTTACGCGAAGCTCGGCAGTGAAGGAGTAGACAATATTTCCATTTGAAGTAATGAATTTTGGAACTTCCATCGCCTTCACCTTAGTCTGAAATAAAGTAATATGTTCAAATAGTTTTTTGTCCATTTCACTTCTTCTCTTCATCTTCACTGCCTTCAGCATCGTTTCACATGGTGGCCTTTATTTGCACTCTTATGTGTGCTGACAAGCCGACGCGGTGCTGTCACGTTTAATCCAGCATTAAACTTAAAATTTTTAATCACTGACGCATTGTAGTTACTGCGAGACTCCCTGCATGCAAAGCTTATCATTATTTCGATCTTTCTGTTTCAACTTCTTGAAATTTGATCCATTAAATTCGGTGGCAATCCAAAGATAAATTGCTGGAATGAATAAGTATGGGCTATAGCAACTAATGCGTAAACTTATCTTGTTCATATAAGTCACGATTAGTTGTTACCTATTTCGAACTGCGCTGTGTTGGTACTGTTCCCATCCATTTTTTGGGTATAAAAAGATACATTTAGTCCTCAAAAATATGAACTTTGCTTTTTATCAAGATTTATAGTGAAGCAAAGTTGTCACTACCAAAACAGGATATGATTAAAAACGCCGCTATTCAAAACTCATACTCGAAGAACGAATTTAAACTTAACATTAATAACTGAAAAGAATTCTCTTTATATATGCTTAGACCATATGAACATTAAAAGGAAAAAAGTGGCATTTCTGGCACTGGGACAGTGGCACAGTCTTTATACTTACAAACACATAGAAATACAATTATAAGGTAATTGAGTGGTCTCAATCGAGATCACATGACTACTCAACGTGCAGAGCCATCATTACGCACTCACTTACTTCCGTTAACAACAAATCGCTCCTGCCTAGTGCGTGTCCATTGCAAGCACAACGAACGCAAACCGTAGTTTTAGAAATAAAACACATCATGCACGCTAACACACGCACCCTACCCACACACAGAATTACAACAACCTATCTCTCTGATGCGCCGCACGCACTGTCAATCAAAATCGCCCACCGCTAGCGTTCTTGTACAAGATGGTGCCGATTCGCTGCTAGATATAACCTTGCAGGCGGAACGCAGAATATCCTCGACTAGTTGATATTGCAATGCTGCTGTAGGTATGTTACGAAACATCATAGAATTCTATACGCTTGCCCGGCTTACAGAGCTGTTGGTTTAGCTATGTATTCATCGCTGCCGTTTCATTTCCATTTGCTGCATGGCGATTAAGTCAATTTCATGGTGCTGTGGTTTTGTTCTTAAAGTAAACAAAAGTCACGTGGGGAATTTTTAGATTTCTCGTGCAGTAGCAGCTTATACATACCCGTATAAATGGTTGCAGAGTAATTAACAAACGCGAAAGAACTGCCAAAGTCTGTGCAAGATTTGGTAAGAGAGTGTTTTAACTTAGATAATTCTTCTTCAATTAACATTTTTCCCGCAAAAATTTAATGTATAAATTTAATGTATATATAAGTAATTATAACTTAACATATCAAAGCTTATAAGCAGATTCCTCAAGAAATAAAAATTGACGAATTACCGCGATTCTTGCTTATAAATGTCAATTTAAGCCAAAAACGCAATTCCCGTTAGCATCATTTGACAAAACGAATTAGAAGAAAATCTAATTCCCTAACTTCGAACAATCGTAATACAATAATGCAAGTATACTTAATGCAATCTGAGCACACGACAAAGATTCCATGCAATTTTTATTGCCTGGCTTTACTTACTCTCACCGCATGAGTGGTCGACTGGATCTTCATAAATTCAGAGATTTATGGATACCGTAGTGCGCATAAAGCACTGCTCATACTGTATTTCTGACACCCCATACCTACTCGAGTTGTGAGAAGGCCAAATTTGAAAAAAAAAATGCAAATAAATGTAAAAAAAAATGGTATTGAACCGTGACAGATTGCCGATAATTTTTGTTTTCATTGCGAGTTCATCCTTTTTAATGTCAACTGCCCCGGAAAATTTAATAGCAGTAAAGTGAATACGATGATGAGGCATAGATCAAATAATGAAAAAGTTAATCCAAATATTTGGTATATATGTGCGGTTGAGAGCAATCCAGGAAGAAATACCCACTTCGAATGCCAGAAAGAAAAACACTCTAAATTATCAAGGTCGTTCTCACAGCTAGTGCTTTTGTATGTGGCTTTTTTTATTCTTTTATTTATAAACATACATACACAAATTTACAAATACATATATATAGGGCAAATCTATATATATATAGAGCAGATTTGAGTTCATGTTTCTTACCACACTTTCACTTTCTTCTGCATATATACGCACGTAACATATTACCGTTTTGCTATTTTGTCTTTGTTGGCATAAATTTTCAGACACTTATAATTTTTTAGAGTTGCCTGCTTTATGCGACTATATTTATATGCGTATGTGGCCCATGCTGAAAGCCACCTATGCCAAAATGTACGATGCTCTTTGTATTTCCAAATATTACTTATACGCCCTGACACACGAATGACCAATAAATAGTCTGAAGCTGCGATATTTTAGAAAAATATGAAAATATTCCAATAACAAGTACAGAAACTTTAGAAAAATCAACTGCTGCTATTGCTACTGCTATGAGCATGCGTTAACAGCACCAGCTGACTGTGCACATCTGTTTTCTTCATTTGATTATTTCATTTTCGTAATCACATTTGCATTTGTCTTGTTAAATATGTTCTACACGCTTTCTACGCTATGTGATGACTCTGTGATGAACGCTCTGTGTGGGACCACTGTGTGGTTTTGCTGCATGTCTGCCTGCAAATTGAACTAATGAATATAAATGCACTGTGTTGTGGGTAAATTATTCACAGCGAGCATGCAAAGTAACTTCACACAAATTTAGTCATACGCATGTGCGTGTGCCCTTGTCCATTTGCACGCATTTGCTTGTACTCGGGTACTGGTACATGCTTCAAGTATACCTTTGTACATTTGCGGGGCAATAATGACAAGGCGGGCACTGTGCGCATGCCAATTGAATCTAGGAATACCCAAAAACACTGCGAATGTGCAAGTGTATTCTATACTTATATTCACATTAAGATTATTTCTTCATCATTTGTACTTTTTGTCATAATTTTATTTATATGAATAAATATATAGTATAGTTGAATTGAGTTGAATAGGTATAATATACAAATTTTATTGACATAATAATAACGTAATAGCTATTAATAAGAAATGATCCTTATAGACATAAAAATTTGAAAGAAAATAAGTGAGGAAGGGCTAAGTTCGGGTGTAACCGAACATTTTATACTCTCGGAATGAGCACGGATCGAAGGCGGAAATATGCTTTCGCGTGTTGGTACGAATTCAAGAATTCAAAATTTGTCATTCGACGCAATTGTGAGTGGACTACAATTATGTTTGGGATCATATTAACTTTTACTTTAGGTTATATACTCATAAAGTCAATCTAACTAAGACAAATCATCTATATTCATGATAATAGCGCCATAGGAAGCTACATCGATTTCACAAATTTTTACCACCAAACTACAGTACTCGTACATTCAAGGTATTTGCTAAGACATCTTACATATAGATCATTATACACGGATTTTTGAAAATTCTCATATTAGGGTATATTAGGATATAGGGTTATATCCAGATCTTATAAATTTTTGCACCAGCATAAATTATTAACAGAAAAAGACGTTATCTGAATTTTTTTAAGATATCTCGCAGATTGGCCAAAATAGACGGTATAAAGTCAACAGGAAATGTGAACATTTCCATTTTAGGTATATGCAAGCTAAGGGAAATATTGAGCCGATTTTACCCATTTTCGACATAAGGACACATTATTATGAATTTCATTAATATATCTAACAAAATGACCTATATTTTCAGTAAAAAGTCAGTCATAGGCATCGAGGTCCACAAATTCGGTAACTAGGGGATTGAAAAGACAATACTGTACGGTAAATTTGAAAGGCAGTCAAAAAAATTTATTTCCATTTTCGAGGACAATGAAAAGAGGTCATTTAAAAGGGGTCTAGTTTATATTTAGTGCTATCCACTGCATTTTACAAGGTCAATGACCTCTTGTAAAAATGTAAAAATGTAAATACAACGTCATGTTCCAAATTTTGTTGAAATTGGTTAAGGCGTTCTTGAGATATAGGATTTCCGCTAAAAGTGGGCGGTGCCACACCCATAGTCCAAATTTTACACGGATTCCTATTTAAGAATAATAATATTCCTATTCCTATATTTATACGGATACCTATTTAACCCTTTCGTACCATATTTGCTGTAAGACTTAATGCTTCTGACGCGTTCCTCAACCTTTGTATGGGAGGTGGGGGTGCTTTTTATTCGATTTCACATATTTTCTCGGTATATGAGTAGATGCCTGAATAACTTATTCGGACCAAGTTTGAATGATATATCTTATCATTCTGCGAGATATATATATGAAACCTATATAGGGCGGGGATGTGGATGTAGGCGGGGATCCTCTATGCCAAATAACACGATACCGTCCAAACGCAGCGAGCCCATTCTTCAACGAAATCCAGCAAATAAGCGAACGTAAATCAGGCGTTTGTAATAGTGACGTATACAAAAGCAGTGACCACTTCCTTAAAAATAATATTATTGTGCTCATATTTCATGACACTCCAGCCCACACAAACACACATACAAAGAGATTCCTTTCCACTGAGGGGCACACTCTACAACGGCGGTTGTTAGCTCTTTATGCGACATACGCAGTCGGATGAAAGGTAGCCCAAATGTGATATTTACACACTTATATGTTATATATGTATTATTTGCAATATTTATTCCTCCTAAATATTGTTCCGGTGTATATTTGTTTGCAAGCGTTTTTCTTTTCGGCATTCATTCGTTTGAAAGTGCCCAAACCGTCATCACCGCATATATATCTGGAAATCTGTGTGTTAGTCGCAGTCACGCACCCAACATGCCCGTTTTGCTTTCAACGGTTGCCGCACGATAAAAGCGACACGCCAATTTCCCATCGATGAAACTATAATACTTTTTCTTTTATTGAGATGCTCGAGCCAAGTCGTGAGCACGTGCAAGCGATAAACTGGTAGTTATTTATTTATTTTGGGAATAAAGTCAGACTTTAGGCAAACGAAAATTACATGAAGGCTTTAAATATTTCAAAAAGGCTGCTTTATAAAAAAACATTCCAATTTATAATAGTAGATGTTATTCAGCTGTTTAACACATTATTAATTTAAGTATTGATGCAAAATTTTGGCAGGGTGCAATAATAAAAGATATAGAGAAATAAAAAGAAAAATAAAGATAAATTAGAATAAGAATAAAGTTTGACCAGTAGGTGCAGGATAATCCACGTTGCAACTATTAACCTATTTAATTCCCATTATTAGCACTCGACTTTCTTCACAAAGCACTCAGTTATTTGTTTTCTTTATTTACTTGAGTTTCATATTCGCTATTCAGTTTGAAATTCACCAATTTTATATTCCATTCTATCCGTTGGGGTAGTTCCTACACACCTCTGGATATTCATACGTGCGCAATCGAAAAGCCACGAAACGCACACTTCGTCACTAGAGCCTTGAGACACATGTGAATTTCTCAAGTGTTTGTGGTGGAGCGCTGCCAAACATTGTTTACTCCGCCTTATGCTGCGTCCAACTGGATTTGAGTTGATATTTTCGCACGCTATTTGCCTAGGTTAGTTTCACTTGCAATTTTTATCCGAGCAGAAAAATAACAGAGCGCGCACTAGAAATTTCACGCATGCGCGCCTTCACAAATCAAAAATTGATACTCTTATGTATTTGAAAGCTCTTTAGTTAAGGATTGGGTAGTTCAAAAATAGCCTTGTAAATAACTGTCACTGAGAGAAAGGCAATTCTATGAAAATTTAATTACTCTGATAGGGCGGCATGAATTCTCTGTTATATTTACAAAACAGCATTTTGTCAGTCTTACTTAAATTCTTTTGGGTGTGCACTCCGATAAGTACATATATGTATGTAAAATAATGCGCAGCTGCCAAATTTACAATAATATGTGTCACATCAACTTTAAAATGCTCAGACTTCTCGTTTTGCTTAAAATATTTATAAAATGTACCTGCAAATATTCATGACTAAATATGCATTTAGTACTCTCATGCACACATGTACATACTTGGTTATATGTAGCTCAATTAAAACATATATAAGCTCTTGTATAATTCTTACCTGAATCTCCAGCGTTATTATGCGTGATGACGCGTTATATTTGATGTGTATGTGTAATGTTTCCGTTACAGTTATTTATGAGCCATAGTCGTTTTGGGGATACGGAGACACTTAAGGCCAGCAGCTTACATGTCTTTACATGTCAATCGAAATCATCGAAATCAAATCATATGTCTTTAAAAGAACATGTTTGGTTTTCCTAGTAATATATTACATATGTAAACTTTCTTACTATTTTAGATTTAGTACTCTTTTCTTTACTGTATAATAATCATATTTCAGTTACCTGCCTGGTATCTACCTGGTACTACCTGCTAAAGCAGGTTCTCCTCAACCCATAAGAAACCTGTTCACATTGCCAGCCATAAATAGCTTAAGGCTTTATAAGCCTCACGCAATTTCGCATTGGCTCGATCAACATGCAACAGAAGTTGGTCGTAATTTTTTCCCCTTTTTGTATTCGTCATACTTATATAAAAATATGTGAGCAGAGAAGCGGAGAAAGCAAGCAATCGTTAATGAGGAAAATTTGTGTAAAACCCACAAACACTTCCTACATATGCATATTTAGACATCAATCTGCGCAGCGGAATTATGTAGGAAACGCATAAAGGGCAAGTGACAATGTGTTCGTAGGTAAGTAAATAAAGAATTTTTCAATGAAATGTATGAGAGAGTACTTATCAGAGTTTACGTTCACAGAACACGTAAATATTGACTAAAGATTTTATATATAACATAATTTTGTTTAGCAACAAAGGAAGAATATCTTCACTGGTAAATAACCAGGAAGACAGTTGTACGAAACTTGTATACCGACACACAAAATTTTAAAAATTTCTCACGATTTTAAAAGCCTCCAATAAGCAATAAATTTTTATTATATTGTAATTAATATTTTTTTCACCATCTTTAGAAATTTAAATACAAATATATGCAGACATTAACCGTGGGACATTTGCACTTACAATGTAGAAATGAGGAAGAGCTTAGGTGTTCGCGCCTGTTCGAGATTTAGTTTAATACAAAGTAATATGAAATTTATATACTACTTTTTAAGCGTCTTTTTCCGAAGTCCACTGGTGCCAGCAGCTTGTCTGCACATTTATGCTCAGTATTGGTTATGAAAATTGATAGTTCTATTGAAGAATTAATTAAACTTCCTAATGATACATATTTACCCACCTGTCAAGTGAAAGCAGCAGGAAATTCAAATTCCTCTTGTTCAGCCAACAGCAATGTTAATTCCTGTGTCGTTATGAAAGAGTGTAGAAAAAATTATCGCTTTTGAACAACCAGCCTTTAAGTGACATAAATGGATACATAGTGGGAACTAGACCGCACTCTTGTGTGCTGTGCCCACGCAGAGACTTATACATTTGTAGGTCATAGTCATATCAGCAAAGCAGACTATCGCGAGGCAATCGGTTCATCTGTTTCGTAGGTGATATCTATGGACAATAAAAATAAGAATAAAAGTAAAAATTGTAAAAAAGGCTAAATAATACCAAGCATAACAGAACTCGCTTGCTCTGCGGTCAAGGGCATATTCGGCATTCAAATGTATTCACCTCGATGTGAATTCAAGAGTGACTGTTGGTGATTCTCCTACGGGTGTGTATGGATATGCAGGGGTTTCTGGTCATTTGGTATTATGCCAGCATGAAGGCATTTGCTTGCTACATTTGCACAAATTTGTATGCAACAACATGCGTGACTACGTGACACATTTATTAGCGCCGCCTAGCCAACACTACAGGCGGCAAACACCATGGCAACACAGTTGACTAGCAGTCCTCTCCCGCAATCTCGTGCAGCTTTGTTTAGCATTGGCTTCACCCTTCGATACCAAGCTTCATCCGAAAATAATTCAGTTTGGCTCATTTTATTATGTAACTTCAAAATAATCTCAAAATATTTTCATATCTCAAATGTAATCTCAAAAAATATTTTTTTTTTTTTCAAAATTGATGTTGGTTAAATGAAATGGTGTTCAGAAATGTTACTACTTGCAGTTAAAGATTTAATTAAAAGAATTTAAGATGCCTGAAGTACTATTTTCGGAATATAAATGAGAGAACTGGTGGCAAATTGCCAACACTCCTATTCAACACAAAAAAAATTCTGTGAACTACACAAAATATATTTATTTGTTACCTTATCTTATTGTAGTAACGCCTATTTGAGTGTACTGTGAACTCACATGTAAGAACCATAGAAAACCTAGCTTAATTCCCCACGTTTATTAATCACAGATTCAGGCCTTTTCGTAAAAACAAAATCAATGCTTTTCCCAAAAAATTCCTAAGGCAATAAAAGAGAATAAAATTTATTTGACTAGTAAGATTTTCTCGAAAAACATATGTGCATACGCAAAAGCAAGTGAGCATACAAAGTCTTCTTTTATAATATACACCGCTTAGTTGCTCAATTGTCTGCTGCACACAATTTACCTGCCAAAGCAATCAGTTGTTGCCATGCACACACCTATATATGCACACATGTCGCGTCTTGTTATTTGCGTCTTCTTTCATTTCTTGTTATTTATCCTTTATTCACTTGTATTTTGTGTTTCTTTATTGACGGCAGTCCATCCTAAAATTTCTATGTATTTTTGTCTAACACACGTATGTATGTACTGGAACAAAAGCGGATTTTAAAAGAACCAGCAAACAATGCAAAATCCAAACAGACTACAGCAAAATTAAAATGTTTTCATTTTGCTAAAATATATTGACTTCAATGGAAGTCTTAAGTTTTTGTTCAAATAAAAACGAAAATTCTTTGTACAATTGGTTTATATGTATGAAAAGGAAAATGGTTTTTGCTTTCCTCTTAAAAAGATTGACGCTGCCAATAGACTGCAAAAGGCTCATTCAACTTGAATAGCAAGCAAAAAGGTGTCGAAAAGTAAATAAAGCAATATCCGTGAAATGACGGAACAAGCAAAAAAAATGTGCAAATAAAACAAGCTTACAAATGTTTTAAACAATCCATGTCTCTACGAGTTCTCACATCGAGCATAAGAAAATATTGCTAAGTTGGTAAAAACAAAATGAACAGTGAAATGCAGAAAAATAAAATTAATTAGCTGTCTGCAAGAAATGCCTTCACAAATACATTCAAACTCACGTATCTGGATATTTACCTATGTGAGACATTTTAGCATCTATTTATATATATGCACATATGTAGAAATATCCTTAAGTACCAAGTACCAAGTAAATACCAAGTTGTTCTAGAAGTTCAACCTGTCCAATAGCATTTCCTGTAGTATATAAGCGTAATGTAAGATTACTCTTTGTAACAAACGCAAATGCTTAAATAGGAAATTGTTCTACAACTCTAACTTTCCATCTTTTATAATTTTGATTGATGCAAATCGCACCTTTATCCATATTTCCCTGCATACTTCGCTTTAACTACCACCGCACCCTTGAGTAGGAATGTGTCTCTGAAAAATCTGATTTTGGAGGCCTAAGTACACAGTTTCCGGATTGGCAGTGAGAAATTTTCATCGTTTTTGCAGATCTAGTTGGAAAATTGTTTTGTCATGCCGCTTTGATGTGTAACTTATTCTCGCAATCGGTAATAATGCTGCTGGAGAATGATAATATAAAACTGATTTGGCATTAAAAGAATATGCGAACATGCATCATAATAATTCATCAAGTTGCATTTGCTCATATTCCTCAAACAGTCCAACTTATCTGGACTCATGACAGTGGCGAAAATATGTTAATTACAAGCACCACTTAAGAGAAACGCAACTGCGTGCATATATGTACTACATTATGTAAGAAAGGGTCGGTTAGTATGCGTTAATGCAGCTTTTTTGTATCCCAAAGCTAAGGAATATTGAATGACATTTTTTAGCATAGTGTTTAGCATAGCATTTTATTTATCTATAGTGTAAACGCAACTTACCACTCAGATGTTGCAACCAGTTAGCTGCCTCTTGGTAGTCTTTGCAACAGGCATAGGGGATTATTTATAAATTAATATAAATTCCTTCGCTCGCCAGTCGAGCGCTTGAGCCTTACATCTGCAAGACTTTGTAATGAAAGAGGAAGCCGGTGAGCGATGCATAATATAAACTACGAAGTGAGTGTGGACGTAAGGGAATGGAATGTTTGCTAAGGAAAAGCGGCACCACTGGCAGCCGCTCGGACGCTAAATCCTTCTGTCGCACTGACTCACTGGAGAGTCTATCATTTCGTTATTGTGCAGCTACGTGTCAAATATTTGAAACGTCGTGAAGTACAAAACAATTCAGCGCCGCCAAGGGTTGCTCAAGAGAGTGAACGCATTACTGCTGGATGACTAATGAAGCGGAATGACAATTAAACACGCTTCTATACAGACAACGCAAGAAGATGTAGCGCAGCATGCTTGTTGACTGACTTTAAAAACAATTGCTTTTGGGAACATTTCCAGTAATTAATATAATATATACAGAGTAAAATAACTTATTCCTTTTACTTGTAAAGCGAAGAAGACACATGTATTTTTTACGAAACGAAATAATTACTCAAATTAAATCTAATGTTTATCCGTATTCGTCAGTCGCATATATATCCATGTAAATGCTAACTTCCCCACAATTATGTTATCTCTCTGCCCATTTTGTGACATCCTTTTACTCTCACATATGTTTCACAGCCCCCAATTTTGGCTTGAAATGTTTTGTGATTTATAAAACTCTTCATAATTTTGTGTGTATCTATATTCGGTTCTGATCGAACTTTGTCATTTCTTATTTATGTGTGCTTACCTTATGCCATTAGCTATTGAGCTGCTTAAACAGTTCATTACTTTTTATTCCATACTTCAATGGCGCCCATCAAAAGTCAAAAGTCAGTTTACTCTTCATTTTATTTTATGAACTGAGTGTTGCTTGAAAGCAACCGTTGTTATATTTCATATTTTTGCTTTGCTTATGTGTCCTCTTTAATACGCTTTTATAGTTAATTAATGATAATGGATCAATAATTGTGCGCTTTTTATCGAATTGCAGAAAATGAGAAACGCTTTCAAGTAAATCCAGATATAAAAATATAATTGATTGTAACAGTTGTGGATATCTTATTTACAGCAAAAAAAAAAAAATATTCATAATTTTTAAATATTCAACAGTAATCCATATGCATGAAATTATTCGTTTACTTATAAGATTCTTAATAAGTTAATATTGTACATATATGAATATTATATATTCGATCCGATCGAAAACTATAAGGGATCCACCATCCACAGAATAACCTTATAGCTTCAGCACCGCTTAGCCAAATATTTTCCATGACATTACGTAAATACATATTCACTCTGTGAGTAAAAACTTTGTAACGTACTGCTTTGAGTGTAACCCTGAACTCTCGTTAGACAAATGCACTCAATTAAGATTATAGTTTCTGTTGAGCATTTATAAAAAGAGTTGTACAAAGAAATGAAATGCAGAAAAAGTACATCTATTGAAAAAATGTTGTAGAAAATAACATAACAAAAACATAAAGCATAAATGCTAATGCTCAAAATTGCGCAACGCCTCAAATGTTATGAATATAACTGCTGTCTGTTGCATTCCTTCTTCTGATTGTGGTTTGCTTGCATAGTCGACGTTGGTGTGATTAAGGCCGTTTCATGTAGCTGTTGGTGCTGTGGTAGCGCTTGTCGGTATTGCAGCCTTAATTTAAGCCTACTTGATGGCAGTCGGTTTTTTATGGACAACGTTGCATAATTTAAGAATGCTACTATGCTCTTCAGAAATATATGTACAAATATTTAAGTGGTTTTCCAAAAAGGTGTTCCTGATGAAACATGCTTTTCCATCTTAAAAGGGTGTCTTATATGGCAACGCACAGAAGACGTCAATTGTCTTGCGGTTTATAAAAAGGAAAAATTCTTGTTGTGATTCTTTTTTTCAAGCTGATTCACCGAACTAGGAGTTTTTTAGTAAAATGTACTGAACTATAGAATACATAGTCCCACTCATTTAGTTAATCCACAATTGCAATAGCTTCTATAACACAGTACGTCTGTGTATTTCTAAAACACAAATGTTTCCAGGCAGTTAACAAAAAGAAAGCAACATTACATATATCTATTTGTTGTATTCTGCAACAACTTTACTGCACTTTTAACGGCTTTCATTACAGTTGCTATTGTACCTAGTAAATCGCTGCAATGAAACAGATGGGGAAATGTGAGTGGAATAAGAGACGACGCGACGTAGGCCAGCTGAACTAAACGCAAAGAAAGTAAGCAACAACTGGGTGAGCATAAAAGTTGTGCGCATAAAGAGTCATAGGCACTCGCCACGGTATATGAATATTTTATTTAAAATAGGTATCCATTTAGGTCTAAACTTGTATTTGTGCGCCTATATTATACAAAATTCAGGCACTTTTACGTAGACACAACAACCACAAATAGAAAAGTAAAAAGAGGCATTAAAACTATGCTAACTTTAGAGCTGATTTATGCAACGCTTCGCCGGAGCCACACCAAGAGGCAATGCTAGTGCAAAAGGACGGTTTCACAAATACATTCATACAGTTACCTGCTAGTTAAATACACACTCAACTCTGCATAACAAACAAACAGAAATCAAGAAGCAAGCAAAAGCTGTGATATTGTTGTAATGCAGCAAATAGTTTCTAGTACTCATTATAAAGTTTTTACAGTTCTGTATAATTCCATAGAAAGACGATTGAGTGCATGAAGTTGTGGTCGAGCGAAGGTATGTTTGAATGAGTGAAGTGAACAAAATGAGTTATTTATCAATTTAGTTCTCACTTTTTTACTGTATTACGCTTTAATTAGTGTATAAGAAAAAACATAAAAAATAAGAGCCATTGAACTCGCAATTCAACTGTGATTGGTCCAATAAGCGCATTTTTATAAGCACAAGTCAGATATTGTGTTTGTAATCGCCTACTTTGTTGTGCATAAAGTTATCCAGTTAGTTGAAGTTAATTGGTAATGGTTTCTATCGTGTAGCTCGTAGGATATCTGTCTAACTCTATGGTTATTTCCCATTCACAAAATTTCATTTTTCTGAATCGCACAGCCGAAATGCGCCGTGGACTGTCTTATGGATTGCTCGAGTTCATAAGTTTGTCGTTTCTCTTCACATCTATTATGTAGGGATCCATATCTCCCTATCCTCCTTTTATATGGAAAATTGGAGTAAAAGCATTCTGCTTCTAAGGCCTAGCTCATAGGCATATAGCATGGTTATTGAGGCATACAGGTGAGCAGTGAGCATCGAAATTAAAGCGTAGATTTTGAAAAATATTATTTAAATAAAAATTTACTATTAATTTTAAAATAATACTAAGTTCCTGATAAGAAAATGTATCCAAAAAATAATAAAATAAAATTTGTAGAATAGGAGCTTCATTACACATTATCTATTTATATGCACTGAAAATATAATTATATTTGAAAGAAAACTTACTGTTTTTGGTAAAGTTGTTCATTAATAAACTTTTACATACCCGAATTGAATATTATTACATCACTTCTTAAAAAAGTGTGAATTTAATTAAGGTTTTTGTGTTTCCCGTTTTAAAATATTTATGACTTTCTTGCATATTTCGTGTCGTACGATAATTGAACTAATGAAATTGAACTCATTAACTCAGTAAAACTTATGTATTTCTAATTAAATCAGTTCATAGCGGAATCTGCTACCAAAATTTCCTTCCATCGTAAATGTAAATGTAAGTTTTCGCTTAATCATTGCTAAGGAATTTCGCACAAAATGAGATAAATATTTCTACAAATAGTTGGTAGCAAAATGGTGTTAAGCCCCATGATATAAGAGCGGGTGTGCAACACCAAAGGCAAAATATGTCGGCTGAGTAACGGCAGCGTCGGTAAAGTTGACGTCTATAAAATCAACAGCTGCATTTTCGCCGAAACGCTCCTCGATGCGCTCAAATATATTTGCATTATTTTTCGTATTTCCTAATTGCACTGGCAGTTGAATTACGCGCTCTAATTGAATTGTCAGCTGCAGTCATTGCACCTTGCATTACCCCCTTATTATTACTTATTGGTGCATTTGCATCTGCGATGGTGCTTTGAACTTTTCTAATTGATGGTCATCAGTATATATACCTTCTTACAATTTATTGTTATGGTCCGATGGTGGTGACTTACCGCAGGCAAATAACAGGCGGATATTGAAAGTTAAATCTTTTTTACTTTTTCGCCATATATTAAAGTTCAATTCAAATCTCTATTCAAAGATCAACATCACATTGGTACAAAATTTATTTTTGCATTTTCTAATACAACTGCTAAATATTTCAGCCATCGTCAAATAGCTGGTTTGGTTTATTCCAGAAAAGCATTGAATATTGACTCTCAGGTTATATCGAAATATCTTGAAGTGAACAAAAATTTAAGTGTTTTACAGTGGTATTTGAACTATATGTTGTTAGGCAGTTATTGAAAGAAGTGTAGATCTACAGAATCTATGAGATATTTAACATATCCTACATGTTAAATCATATTAATTGACAGAGCTAGACATCAAGCTCACGTTGTGATGCGACAGGGTCTTGTCGGCCTCTGCCTTGTTTTTCGTTAAGAAGCCAAAGTGGCCAGGATTATTACCAGTAATATACCAGCCTACAATTATAGATTTCCATGATATTAATTATTAGCAATTTTCATAATAATCTAACACCACACCACATTTACATACCCAACTTAAGCTAAGCTACGCACACACTTACACGCCATAAACTGAATTGTGGCAGCAAAATATTTTCAAGAACTCATTAGCCGTGCAACCCCGTAAGTTCTGTGTTTTTATGCTGATTTTTTACCAACTTCTACTTATAAGCGTAGGCTCACCAAAATACGACCACCAATTATTTCGCGTTCTCCTTTGTACGTTTTTTTTACTACACAATTTACAGGAGTGTGTTTGAGTGTGTTGGTATCAGTATTAAACATTAAGGCATAGCTTTGGGCTATTGCTAACGCTAAAATTTAGAGCAATTTGTTTTTATTCAAAAACAAGCTTGAAAGGATCTTCTTTTGGGAAAAGTGATTGAATAATCTGGAATTAATAGAGGTGAATGTATTTTCGTAAATAAAGCGAATTAAAAAACACTCCATATATTGTTATCTTTTATATAATACAAATAAGTTTGAGTTTAATAATTGCTTTTGCGGTTCGATAATACTGAGAGGAAATTATGCCTATAAGATATGAAAAGTATGTCCCTCACTAACGAAAAATCACAAAAAGCAAAAGTTTTGAGCTCACTAGGTGGAATTCTTTGTGAACTTTGTCGAAACGATCAGCCTTGTAACCCAACCTAACCTATGCCTCTTCACCTATTTCATTTTTCATTGACACATACATGTAGGTATATGAATGCAAGCTCAGATGTGCACGGAATGTTTTAATAACTTTCTTAATGGCTTTGTGACAGGCGGGAAACTTTTGAACTTTTGCGCCCAAATTCACCCACATGTAGTGGTAAAAGTTGAAGTTGGTGACACCGGTGAAAACAAGAACATGAATAGCGTATGTGCAACACACTTGTTAATTTTTATGTTTGGGTGCCTGTGTGTGGTTGCTTGTGATTGCTATTTACTGGCGCGTGGCTGAAATCGGAATTATTATCTCTGACAACTAATATACGCTCATTAGTTTGACAGCATTGTTAATTGCTATCAGGCCACACTGCGGTTGACAGCTTAACAAATGAGCGCTAGCAGTGGAGGAAAACAAAGGATTGATTTTTTTTTTTCAAACTTAAATGTCTGCGAAAAAATTTGTTTATAAAATCATTAATATTTCTTAGGCAATTCCGCTATTGCTCAACTTTTACGAATATAATCGTTGGACTATTCCATGTGCGCTGGCAAATCCCGGCTTATCATAGAAATATAGTAGCATTATCGATCTATTTCTACTAGAATATATGTTTTATGTAGCAGGGTTGCAGTTTTCTTGCGTTGGTAAAGTGCTACACGGGAAATGCCCATTTAAGCTATTGTATGGTCTTCGAGAGTTCAGACTAAACTCATCTAGTAGAAATGAAACATTATTGCGGAAAAAGAAGTGTTCCACATACGAAGTATATTCAGAAAATAACGGGAATGTTCTTCGACTATTCTTCGACTAAAACGCCCCGATTTTTGGAAGAATAATTCATGGCTTTTGCTCACTTTTGCTCAATTCAGCTCACACTTCAATGCTTGTTCGGAAGTTCTTGGCCAAAAACAATAGTGTAACGATGCCCCAGCCTCCATATTCGCCAGACATGGCTCCGTATGACTTTTACCTATTTCCAAAATGAAAAAATATCCTTAAAGGGCCGTCGCTTTAGAAGTATAATTGCATTAAAAGCGCATCGATGACATAAAAATGGAGTTTGAGTTTGAGTTTCGACGATTGGAAGAAGCGCTGGCATAAGTGCATAATATCGAACGAAGACTATTTTGAAGGTGACAACATTAATGTAGACGAATGAATAAATTTTTTTTTTTTTCAAGAAACGAAAATTCCAGTTATTTTTGGAACACAAATTGTACATCAATTGATGGTGCATAAAATATTTTTCTCAGTGTGCACAACAAAAACAAATTGTTTACATAGTTTATTGGAAAAAGCAAATAAAGAGCAACGATGTTAAGTTGGGAAAATAGATCGAGGAAAGTTCGGCATTTGATCTGCGTGGCAACGCAGAATAGAAACGAAGAAACAGAAGACAATATATGGCGATTTCAAAAATTTAAAGATGTCCTGGTAAAACTCTCTCTTTTTCAGAAGTTCAGTAGGTGGCTTAAGCAAAAGTGAACTAGAGAAATCTGAAATCTGTATAAAATATATGTTTCCCAAAGCTGCGGTATACAGGAAATGCCCAAATTTGATATTTTTAGTAATTAATTTTTATAAACGGGAACAAGCCAGTAACGTATTCATATTATGTATTTTTGCTACTCACTTAGAGATATAATAATTTTTTTTTTAATTTTTACGATTTATGCCTTTTAAAGGCAAATAAGTGCCATTTCAGACATTTGTGCTATGCCAATCCGCTGAGTGTAGTTTAGCTTTTCACGTTTGTACCATTTAGTCTTTTTTTGTTGCCTGTTTAATTCTGATTTTCTATTTCCCTTTTTTACTTCGATTTGCAGGTTTTCTATTAGCTTTTTACATTACTTTATTACAATTACTATCAGTAAGTTTGTGTATATGTATGTATATATTTTGTAAGAACTTTGACAATATTTGCTGACTGCTATGACAAACAATTGACATTTCAGGATATGCCATGCTAGTATTTTTTTATGTAATTTTCAATGTTATTGACTTATTGTTGCTGGGGTAGTATTAATCAATTTGTGCAAGTGAGTGACTTATGATATTACTTAATTTAAATGGTAACAGAAACAATAAAAAATATTACCTAAATTAAAACTAAGCATGTACAACTCTATACACCCATTTCTGGTATCAAAATCTTTCCTTTCTTTTCGATTGCTTTTATTGTTATATCCACACTTATCGCTCCACACACTTATACTTTTGACTGTTTATCTGCTAGCTGTTTTGTTTATTTTTTTGTCCCCTCCGTGTTTTCAAATGCACAGCCCCTCCTATCACTGTTCTCATCTGCCCTTGTTTGCATGGCTGAATTTTAATGGCGTTTTAATTGCATAATGTGTATTCATATACTCCCTTGTTTCGTAGCATTTCCCAGATGCGTAATAAAATGCTTTTGTATATGTGGGTTGGAGTATTAAATTCAGCTGGTCTAACGCCCACCATAGCCCCGATACTCACCTCGCCTGCTAATGTCTATTCCTGTGTGTTCATTATTGTGTTAATTTAAAAAGTTTCTGGCACTAAAGGCTCACGGAATTCAATTTACTTTGTTTTCTATACAATTTTGCTATCTTCGGAAGGATTTTTATTGAGATACAAAGGGGAAATTTTGTGGAGGCAAAAGTTCATTTCACTCATACTTTGTCTATTAAGTAAGGTACATGTGTATGTGTGTGCTTAATTATACGTATTCCACACTATCTATTTTGGAGTGAGTGAGACACTATCTGAAGTGAGTGAGAGAGAGAGGGAAGGCATTATTGATACTGCATTTATAGTTTGCCTTCATTGCTGCAACAGAGTGTTTCATTTGAGACCTGCGTTGGGGTTATTTATGCACTCGTACGTAGAGAAGATGTGTGAATTCTATGATTTAAAAAATTTGCCTTAAATATCCCAAATATATTTTGCAATAATTTTGCCACTCGCAAAAACCAGATCTTTAATATACACTAAACCTATTTTACAAAGCACATCACCAGGAGCACCACGCCGATTTCCAAATGGAATTTGTTTTCTTGAAACACTCGCACACATTGCTTTTTCACCCACTTAACAACTAACGGTAATTTTTTGTTACAAATGATTACATGCAACAAAAAGACATTAATATTTGTCCCATGAATCATCTCTTCTTTTTCTTCGTAATATATCACAAATGAGGTTGCCTTTAGTTAGTCTTGTCCGCCTTTCTAATTAACCGACGACTTTGAGTTAATTAATTTCATACATATATATCTTAGTTGCTCTCACATCCGATTTCTTTCGTAATTATATCCGATGTGCAGGCATACATATATACTTACATAGCTAAACTAATTTTTCATTTTCAGCTACACAGAAAAAATGTGATTTGGAACTTTAAGGTTTGTGCACTTAAATTAACTAAAATCGCACTTCGATCGCACTTAAATCGTTTATCAGATGACTTCCTTTCTATAACGAAACTTCCTGCGGCATTTTCCCGAATTCCTGCAATTCTCGAAGCAACCGCACTTTCCCGTAGAGACTAACGGCGAAACCAACACTAATAATTTAGGAAACTCCTTCCGCAATTATTCATTTTTGAGACATGCATTAAAGCCATTATCAACAAAGCTATTGCAGAAATTGGCTTTGAATTTTTGTAATTGTTGTGTAAACTTCATATTCACTTGCCTTAATATCGTAACGATCACAAAACGCGAAGCATGAAATATCTCGATATTTTTCAGTCAGGAGGATCCCAATGCTGCAAACAATTAAAAATATATATTGCACCGAATATACTAGATAGTGTATAGGCGAATAGAGCATTTAAGCATTGTGTTTACGTGGGTGTGAATACTTAAATTGATACTTGGGGGCACTTAATTTAATGCCAAGGTAAGATCGCAGCCACGACCAAAATGCAAACAATCAGTTTTGTACTATTACTGAAATCTCAATTAAAATCTCTAAGAGAAAAATATTTGAGTACGTCAGCACGTATTTGAGAACGTATTTAAATTGGTCCAGTGTGTTTAAGGGAATTCTTAAAATATGGCACTGATGTTACGCTCACTTTTTAGTGGAGTTTAACTATAAATTTCAAATTATTGAAATATTTACAATGCCAATCAAGCCACACAACCACAACATAAGAACTAGTAAGATAATGAGAAATGAAATAACTGCTCGATCTACTGACATATGAAATTCAATAACCAACATATTTTATTCCACATGGTTCAATACTGCTACACAATGATAGGCATTGAAATCCTGAAAGTCAGTTCAGACATTGCCGTAGAAATCGAAAATAAATAGGAAACCAAAAATGGGAATAGTGAGAAATCACCCGAAAAAAAACACATATACACACACGCATTGATATCGAAAGTAATCTAGCTAAAATGTTTTAGATGCCCACCAGTGTACTAGCCATTGAAGAATTCCGCCATCGCAGCTATTTTCTGACATTTCTTCGGCAGAGAATTTGTAAATATTTATACAGAAAACATGTTTGTAAACTGGAGTCACACATGTCAAACGAATTCACCAATGTTGTGCACAAACAATATCGCTTACATACATTTGTTGCCGCATTTGTGTTGGAAGTCAATGCACTTAGCTTTTATATGCCTCTCAGTAGTTGTAGCGAAGATACCAAACAATTTAGTACTTTTAGCGCAAGCACTTTACAGGGTCGGTGTAAACAATCCAATGGACGAGTACAAAATTAGTTAAAATCTCCAGATCTCAAAGTAATTCACTAGCTTTCATAATTCCGGATAATAGAATGGCACATATCTGGGTAAAGTACAGCTGTTGCAATTACCCTTTATGCATCGATGGAATTTATGCTTGTTTTTGTTGATCTAGTGCCACCCATCAGATGTGCGATATGCCAGATTTATGACCGAGAAACCCCACCATACCTTAGCAGGAATGATTTAAAAATGTGTGCTTAGTCAGCGTTAAAGTTTTGCAAAAATTTACACCGACAATCAATACGCTACATGCAGCAGAAACAACAAAAAAATACGTGAATCTAAACTGAAACATTGTCTGTTGCATACGATAAAGCCAACGGTGCAAAAACTGAATACCGAAAGTATATGTGTTAAAAATAGCACTTACAAAGCCAACACAAAGAATCCTATAGTATGTTTACGTGACATCTCAGCTCTCAAGCATGAAAAATTGTAGAACGTGGGGATTACTGAGTACAGCGTAAATGAAGATAACACCGTGCTTATATATTGCCTTACGTTGGTACAGGTAAGTTTGTGTTAATACATCTTTTGAAACATGTCCTTGCATTTACAAATGAATAAGCGTAAGGGACGCAAGACATATCTGTCTTTCCGAGTGTGCAGCGTGTTTCCACGTCAGGTGTCAGGTCAACATTAAATAAAACACAAGAAAAATGCTACAACAAGAATTTCAGCAACTGTTAACAAGAAAGTATACAAAGTCATTGTAAAACACACATGAGATTAGGCAATTACTATAACACGTGAAAGGGTTCAATGAACTTCACTTACTCAACATTCACTTGTTTTCAGTGCGGTGACAACACAAACCCAAAATAGAACATATGTAATCAAACTACGAACATTTATATACATGAATTCCCTGGTGGCGTTCGTACATCTATATCTACTAGTAATGTTTTTAATAAAAATATCTGTTAAACCATTTGATATATATATACTCTTTTGTAAACAAAATATCACTTTCAAATAATTGCATTAAATATTCTAGCAATGACAAATTTGCGTTAATTTTTGATTTCTTTATTCTAGCTGACTAATATTTGTATGCGCTTCAAGCTTTCGTTTTAGTACTCGCCTGTGACATTTTAATTCTTTTTTTACGTTAATTTTTTATTAATATAGCTGTTAAGCTGTTTGACAAATTGCCTCTATTTGTCCAAAAAAAAAACAACGGTAGAAGTACTGACATTGAAGACTATGGAAGATGTGAAAATGTATTACCAAAAATATTTGACAGAACATTTAGGCATTTAAGATACTTCTTGACTTCATTTCGGACTCTTTAAGGTTTTGAATATGGTTTATAATGTTTAAAAGTTGATTTTTGGTATAAATAGAGACATAATTTTTTTTATTTATTGGACTTGCCATTGAAAACAAAATGTATCTATTTAAAAACCCAACTTCTTCCAGAGCTTTGCCCAGAGATAAGTCGCTAGATGTATAACTATAACTTACTCTTGTTTGCAATAAAATCCGAAGCGATGAAAATTAATTGCAGAAGTGTGGCAAAGTGCTCCTACCTAACTGGTTATGAACTTACTTGTACGAAAATAAAAATAGCAAACGACATAAATCCATTCGAATTTAATTGCAGAGTGACAGCAGTGATGCCTCAATTGAACTACTGCACTTGTTCCTTTTCCAAACGAGTAATCCATACCGCCATCGCTGCACTTTTCTAATGACAATTTTCATTTTATTTTCACATTTTTTTCTAGTTTGTGTAGCTATAAGTTTTTAGTTTTGACACTTATGAGACAAAGGGTAATTTTTCAAATTCAATACATTTCAAAATGCAACAAAATACCTACACCTACACTTCCATATACCATAAGTAAATATGTGTGAGGGAGACCAAATACAAAAGCAACAAAAATATGCAAATAACTTGAGTGTAGTGATATAAATAAAATTTGTTACATTTGTTTTAAAAGTTCATATTCATTCATATGCAATTACTTGAAATATTTCGTGTGAATGTGTGCATTTATTGTTCCAATTAGAAAGACTGTTGCTGAATGCCAAATGCAAGCAAGATGCAAATAACAAATTCGCACATATCCGTTCAAATAATATATCACTTTTGTTTTTGCTTTTGTACTGAAATGTCTGTTAGGTTTGAAAATTTCTCACTTAAACCCCTGTTCTCTTCTTCTATTATTCTGTAGGTATTTGTGTCTGTAATTATGCGTCTGTTTTGGTAATGTTTCCAGTTCAGAGAACAAGTAATTTTACGGAAATGGAAGAAAGCCATTTACTTGTAATTTGCCAAATAACCAATTTTCGTATGCTGAAATGCCAACAGTTCCACACATCCAAACAAAACATATGTATATAAATAGCCTGCAAAGTATTTACTACATAGCTTAGCCATACAAAAGCAATTAGAAGGTTTTGTATATCGATTCACGTATATAAAAACAAAAGCTTTTGGAAGTTTATGTTCAAAAAATATTAAGTCATCGTGACGAAAATTGGCCACTCGTATTCATACAAAAGCGAAATATCCTTAATAACAATAGCTAAGTAACAACTAAACAAATACGATTATTTTTAAAAGCAAACGAAAAAGGTGTGAAACGCGCTCACGAGTATTCTATCCAAACGTATCCCATTTAGAAATCAAAAATTAAAAAACAAAAGACTTCGGTTTCACTGAAAATTCAATCTTTCATCTTTCAATTTAAGATGACGTAACGCTATGACAAACGCAGTGACAAGTCCGTCATGACAAACTTCTTATGTTAGATGCCTTTTAATGGACAATAAGTAATTTTTATTGAACGTTTGAATACCCGAACTCCATCTGGCCACTAATAGTGGTGCTGCTGACAATCATTTCTACAATGATTTCCAGCTTTTTCAAATTCAGTTCTTTGATTGTGAGTCTCGCAAGGATGCTCTTCATGTCCGAAACATCAACAGAAATTTTATACGTTGATCCTTAAGAGAATGACCAAACGTATTTGCACCACTAAAACATTAGAAGAGAGAAAAGAGCAGCAGCGGTGTCCTGCTCTTTTATGGTGTTAAGAGTTTGCTGTTCCAAATTTTTGTCTTATTCAACGCAGCCCCTCAATTCCTATTTACATAATACAGCATCACTTGGTGATTTATGTAAATTAAATTTCAAAAATACTAACTCAGCTTTTTTTTAAGCTCTCTAACAAAAACAGAATTTAAAAGCTTCATGCGCAAACAAATTATGCACATGACACGTCATAATCTAAATTAATTTCACCACAAAATTACCAAAAACTCACACCAAAGCCGCTGGCTAATAAAATTTTAATAGTTCGGATGATGACAGCTAAAACAACAACAACAAACGTGGCAGTAGAGTTAGAACCACAACAACACAACCTATAAACAGAGTATTATCAGTGAGCAATAACGGAAACGCACACATTTACATTTTCATAGCCATTCACAGCCGCGGACCACTGACCTTGTTTTCGTATATAATTTAATTATCATTAGCAAAACTCACATTCTCCTTGTGCAAACTCACATTCCCGTATCAATTTCATTTTTTCCAAAACGATTTTAATCAACCCCAATTAAAAGGGCACACATAGAAAACTCTATGAGTATTTCTATGTGTGCGTTTGGTGTTTGCGGTTCATAAATAGCGAGCTGTCGGTGAATTTTATTATGCATAAAAGCTAATTTAATGCTTATCAATTAGCGTAATGAATTTTCATTACTGACGAGCGAATAAAGACACAACTTTTTATTAGGTTTTCTCGTGGCGGATAATGGATATTTTTGGTAAAAGTATTTCGGGCACCAATGCAAATGTTATTGCGCTTTTCAATAATGTAACTGCGAATTCCATTTCATGATATCTCCTTAAGTATTGTATGTGAAACGTATTGAGTGCGTGCGATTTACCTTTTAAGAAAATGAACAAAATTGGTTTAAATATCTTATGATTTATGGAATGTTATCCTTTTCTATTTGCTTTTCTCTCTCTTATTCTGAAATTCCATAAATAATTAATTAATTCTACTAATGGAGATCCGCCGATCTCCATATTTTTTACACGTAATGGGCCATACATACCCATATAGCATTCGTTACGCCCTCTGTAATCTTCAATCCTCTCTGAAGTCTACGAAAAAGCTTTAGGATTCATTAGTAATTAAATTTGCGCGATAGCCACAGCGCTTTCTCTAACTACCCTATAAAAATGTGCTCATTTGCAATATTCTTGTAAGCACGAGTGAAAACTGAATTGAAAATAATGATTTAGTGAATTATAGTTTACACTTTTCTCATTCTGTATCACTTTTCTTCCACCTTAATACGCATGCATATAAACCGTAACATCCAACATTTCATATTACTTTTTTCTTCACCATGAAGGTCAGGCTGTAAGTGCAGTGAGTAAAGTTCAATGGTGAAAGCGATCGTCAAGTACTTTCATATCGAATGTTTGGAATGCTTGGCGCCTACATGTATGCCTCAAGTTGCTTTTCGTGCTGAAACAAACCCATAGCTGATGCAAAAATGCACTACTTGTGCAAGAAACTTTGCAGTAAAGTGTGCAAAGCTGAAAATCCTTCCAACTTTAGCATTTCACATACACTTAATTGTGTGCTGAAGGGGTGAGTACCGTGAGTTAAGGGCATTCCTCATTTACTTTTATACCAACGCACTTTAACTTTCACACAGCATGGTTTCCCTTTATAAGGGTTTATGGGAGATTTCTTTGATTTATTTGTGTTTTCTTCGTTCTTCACCTACTTCATTGAACTTTCGCGCAGTCTATTTGCTTGGAACAAAGCACTTTTTATGCTTTCGCATGCATTTCATATTTATATTTCACTTAAATTTGGTCTACACTTTCCTTTTCTATTTTCAATTTTCTAGCAAATGAGAAATGCACTCAGGTGGTACTTCGTACATTTTTGTGGTCTGCGAAAAGACTATGAGCATATAATAAATCAGGTAGTGGCGGTGTACTCTATCAATAAAATACTATAGGTTCAAACAATAGCAGCTATATATTTGAGTCATATTTCAGCAGAGCAAAGAGAGCAGTGTGGTTATTCAAGTTTTGCTGAGAGTGCAGTTTTAAAAAGAGAGCTTTGGGTTTAGCCTCCTGTAAATTTTCGTTAACTTTAACTAATTTAATTTCAGTTTCATAATAGAATACTTTTAATGAAATTCGATTGTGTTTTTTCAAAAAGGCATTTAGTCTATTACTTACGCAATCTTAAAGACTTTCTCGTATTTGTTACTACTTTTCTTAATTGGTCTGGTCTCACTTCCTCCTTTTCTGGGTTAACAGTATTGCAATAAATAAAAAAACATATGACTTGTATAAAACTAAGAAAAACTGACATAATGAAAATTACCAACCAATCTGCTATCCGACTTGTATACACAAAGTCAATAGACTCACCGGAAAGATTTTCCTAAAATATTTACAGCTACGAGTCACCTATTTCATATTTTATTTAGTTCCTAAATGTAAATATATACACAATACCCAAGCTGGAGTATGAAAGTACATGCTGGCAGTTGGTTGTTGGTTCTGTGCTTGAAGCATTTCCTTGACCTGTTAACTGGATGCGTCGCATACAACACCCACCATCTACGTGTACAACAAATATAACCAGCACAAAAATGGTACTTCAAAAGCGATTTGTGCATTCAAGTGTAAGGCCTGGCATGCAGTTCTCTGCCATTTTGGATTAACTATTTGTACGACTAAGGGTCTTTACGTGCACTTGACCTCTCCAACGTTGAACGTTGAACGTTCATAAGTCTTATTTAGAAAAGTAAATATATATATATGCGAAGTGCTGAAAATGTACATATGTTTGCAATGAAATTGCTTAACCAAGTAGAGCTGCCGTTGTTTTCAGTTTAAGTATGATGTGAAAAATAGCAACACTGCAAGGATAACTGGAATATTTCGAACTAAATGCGACGCGTACAAAACATACGCACATACAATATTTAAAATCAATAATACCGAATTTGAAACCGTTAGTGTGCGAGTATTTCTCTTCCAGTGCATACATTTTTAAATCGCACACATTTTTATTTCAATTATTATACCAAAATATATTTATTTAAAAATATTATTATACCAAATAAATTGCTTCCATTTTATTTATTAATTTTTATAATTGAATGAAACTATCTTAGCTTATTTGCTACGAATCAATGTTAAGTTCCGAAAAGGGAATTTAAGAGAGACTTAAGACAAAGCCGCAAGAAATTAATCCACAACAGTGTCATCTATATAGAAAGAATTCATAACATGTTCTTGCGTAGTGTGGATTTTGGTCTTCTTACTTGCTGATCCCAAACAAGCATTTTTTGTAGTTCGAGGTTCAATTTTCAATGTCGCGATACTCACTCGGATATAATATCGCAATGACGCAGTTAATATTTATTATAATTTTGTCATGTAATTGCGTATTGTCTAAAGTAATAAATATCGTTTGATCTCCCTCATTGTTATCCGAGAGAGTATTCTTGTCAATCTTCTGTGGCGTTTCTTCTTGACACTCCCTACTACGAAGTGAACTTCGTCTAATAGGATTTTGTGGCCGGCAGGATACACTTAACAGAAAAGTTGGAAAAGTAGATAAAGGTATTGATATTTTTTGAGTATTTTTTGGTATATGTAGGTTTGAGTATTGGCGTTAAGAATTATTCTATATAATTTTTTATGAAATTATTACCTTAAATTGCTATTTTCAATTACACTATTTACTGGTTACGGTGGGTACTGTTATGTGCTCCTGCATAACCATAAGAAAAATTTATATATGAGAAAACTCTATTACAGAAGTTTCTTCTAGTTAATATTCCTAATAATTAGTTGAAACCTAGTTCGAAAAGTAATAATATTTTCAGAATTTCAGTTATACACAATACACTGTATACAATAAAAAAATTGCAGGGAAGAATTGAAAAAATAAAATATAAAAAGGAAGGTAAATATGTTGAAAGCTTTCCATATTGCAGTTTTAATGGCTTTGTAAATTAATTATCCATTAAATTAAATGGAGGAGAGTGCAAAAAACCTTTCCGATGCTGTCGTGACTGGGCGTAACTGGAAATTATTTTTTATTCTAATACTTTTTGTTTAATTCTACCTCTGGTTTTCACTATGAATTTTTGTTTGTATATATGAACAATAACAATGTTTTTTTATTCGTTTCATATATCCACAATATATAAAATTCTTTATAGACATAAATACACACAAATATACAGATAAACAAATGCTTAACTATATTAAAAATATACTGCACTAGTACTACCCAACGTTAAACTCAATATTTTTTTATATATGTCAGTTGCTTTGAAACCAGAACCAGAATAATATTACTTCTGCCGCTCTACAAATATTTATAAAACTAAACCTTTCATTTTTGTGTTCATATGCAAATATTTTATATATTTATGTGGGTTAAAAAATGATTCAAATTATTGCATTCAACAAATGTTTGGAATCATATCGGTAAAATATCAAACTGAATGGTATAATTTGATGTTTCAGGTGTTATTAACAGTACTCGTTTCAATTTCTTTTGTTACTTTTTTAAATTGAGTGGCATAACAAAAAACTCTATGCAATATATCTTTTGAAAAATATTTCACAAACATTTCATTTATATAAGTACATATTGATTGTTGAATGAGTATTCTTTTCCGTTTTTGTTAACGCTACGGCACAGTGGTCGACGTGTTTAAGTTCACTGATATTTAATTTGAAATTATTATATATAAAATATTAGCTATGAAATTAGGTCGTTAAAAAATTAATACCCTCTCTACTCTTCTCTCTCTCTTCTGATACTCTCTCTTCTGATACCCTTCTGAATACTCCTTCTTCTTTACAAAGCTAAGCAAATGAAATTTTGCTTAATTGCATTTTTCGTACAGAATATGACTTCAAATCATCCAATTTTCACCAGTTTGAACATTTCTACATATAATTGCAACAACATACAATTTTATCATTAACCACAATATTCTTTTATGCATATGAATTTTGCCCACAACAATACGATATATAATAGTTTACTATAGTTGTATATGCGATATAATAAAATGTGTGCAGTAGTAATGCGCGTCATAGCAATTACGATCGGTCGGCATGAAATGCCAACGCTGATATCAAAAGACAGTGTTCTGATATATGGTACAAATTGTTCAAAAGTGTTTATGAGAAAACAGTTGTTCTAAATAGAGACCACATAGGTTCAAAGTGAGCTCCATATATTTTGTATTGTGTCAGTAGTGCAGAGAAAGAGCCTGTTTTAAGAGCTTTTGAGCTTAAAAAGGTATATAGAGAACCAGCTACGATCAACAAAGCTTTAATTTTGTCCGTTCACAAAGTAAAACTTATCTTTATTCACGCGAATTAATTTCGTTCGGAAAGTGGAATGTTAAAAACACTTTAACAAATTTTGAGTAATCTTTTATGAATATTATGTAGCAGATTAACATATCTTCATGTCATATTGCCCCACTACAATTATTTTCCTCCATTTACTCAACTTTGTGTTCTGCGCACCAAGAGTAATCAATTTACCTCTCTAGCGACACAAAAAAGCAAAAAAAACTATTTAAAAGCGTAAAATACACAAACATATTTTTTTTAATTGTTAGCACTTATCCAATCTGTGCACGATTTACGATTGCTCGTTGGGCGCAAGTGTGTGTTTTAGTCTCTCTGGGCTGCATGCAACACACGGCTCAGCAGCTGCAACAAATTGCAGCACTTAATGATTAACAATCGCTAAATTGTTTTCTTTAAATTGCAGCAAATTTGTTTTGAGGTGCTTAATGGGAAAATGGAGGCGTGCATGTTTGTGCATGTTTCCAGAGCAATAAAAGGATATAATTTTCACATTTCCCCATGATTATAAGAACATTGAAAGAACACTAACATTTATATTTCGTAATAACACATTTTATTTAAGTCTTTAATTCTAAGAGTAGTTGAAATAATAGAGCGTTGGGTACAGTTTATACTTCAATTCTTAATTTCGCTGAAATTCACTACGCCCTTAGAGCCTTATGTAAGTTTCGTTCACACTTGCATTTAAAAACCAATCACAAATTTAATCTAGATAACCCTTCCGTAGCTCTCTTCAATAATTTCAGTTAATTAATATTTCATAATAATGGTCGATCGTGACCAAAAGGTCTCACCTCTGCCGTTAGGAAAGGCAGCAGGCAAATAAATCCACAAATTATTGCTTTAAATATATTTATATCCATATTGTATGAAAATATATTTGTTTACATATCCATTGTGCAATTTCAATACATAATCTCGCCATTATCTGCATTTCCTGCTTCGTGAACTTAAGCACTCACCCATTCCTAACTTAGTCCTTTTCGTTATGTGCCTGTGTGTATTCGTGCTTCGCGTTGCCGTGAAAATGACTGGCATAACAGAAAGGTTGCCTTTCTTGCTTGGCACTTTGATTGGATCGAGCACACATGACAAAAGAAATACTTGGAATATTTACAATATTATCCATACTTTGCATGATTCTATGTTGCCGTAGTAAGTACATGGTAGTGGGCACCTATAGTTCCGTTGCTTCAGCATAGCTACTGAATCTAAACATATTCGTGTGATTTAATGCAATGGCTTCATTTTCCCTTCCCCTTCCGCTCTTGTCTTTCCGTGATGTGTGTTTGTAGTGCTCTTAAGGTGCTGGCACAGGTTGACGACATTAATGGCAACGTGTTCATGTGCTTGGTATTCTTGCTGGTTTGTCACTGTCTCATTGCAAGCTGTTTGCAATGCAGCAAGTTAGCAGCTTAACATTGCTGTGTTGTAAGCAGGAATGGGTGCGTTATGTGTATGGCATACGAATATCCGATATAATCACTGCAATGCCTGAATTTATTGCAATATGATAACTTTATCGAGACAGAAATATGCAGAGCAGCTGACACATGGTCTTCGAATGCCCGTTCCATCTCTCTATCTCAGATCCATTTCCGTGTTGGAGAGATTTTAGCTAGAGAAGAGTTTATTTTGCTACTAGTTTAGTTGATTTGTTAGTTGAAAAAGGAAGCGCAGGAGCGCACTTAAGCCATAATTAGACCCATTGTGCTCCCAGTTAGTTAGGCAAACAATATTTGGTTTTTAATCGATTTCTTCCCGCAAAACCTTTCATTCCTAGCAAAGTGACAAAAAGTTTATATACATAACATACAGCAACACTTTTGTAAGCTGTTTGTTGGAAACTCCTCTTGCTGATGTCTTCTATCACAGGACCGCTGTTACTCTAAATCTACTCTCTCTATACTCTAAATATTTAAATAATTTGTTGTATTCGCTGTAGTATTGTCCTGACTAAGCATATCATGCTTCAGCTACCCGACCGACATTTTAATTGCATCCGACGTGTAACGCAGGACACTCGACATAATCGTTCCTTGCTCAGTATAAGGTACTCAGTATATAAGTACTGTAGAACATGACTACAATTGAGTAAAAATATTCTCATTATTACAAAAGTATAACACGAATATATAGCAGATAAATGGTACATATTACCACACCGCCACATCAATTTATATTCTTTCATGCATTCAAGGTATTTCTCATGCATTGCCACATTATATGGAATCGCCTTTAATACTCACACTTTCACTGAATTAATTTGCCACCCCTATTCAATAAACTACCTGGAAATGTAATTCAAACTGGATGTTATTCACAAGTCTCCCGACCCAACAAATGCAAATATAAGACCATTGAAATGTTCAGCCGTCAAGGAATGTGGGGGCGACGGCAACTAATAGCGGTAACTGTACAGTGGCTTATTCCTAAGCACTGTTTTTTGTTTCGCATTGCGTGAGTTCTCAATAAACTTATTGCGGGTAATATAATACCACAGATGCCGTAAAAAAATACATTGAAAGAATTCCTTCTTTCACACTCATAATTAGCTACGTAATATTTTCAGTTTAAACTTCAACAAACAAATAATTTAAAGAAGAAGTAGAAATATTCTTTACACAAATTTTGTGCAGTGTACAAGCTAAACTTGCTTTCAATACGTCGTGGCTATCCTATTTATTATGTAAATAACTGTTTAACATGACCAAGTATGTTTGCTTGCTCATACATACATATAAATTTACAAATATAACTTGTGAACATTAGCTAATTTTCATTGGCAATTTGACAAATATGTTTGCCATTGGTCACAAAGTCGGGCAACAACACAGAAATTTATTCGCACACTATTATAACTTTAAAAACGATAAATGTGTAAGTCAAATATTTGTGTATAAGAGTACTCACATATATATAAACACCAATTTATATGTATATGAAATGTTTACTTGCTTGTGTTAAACAAAGGTTGCGGTTTTGGTCAAAAAGTTTTAAACGTCAACAGACTAAATTACACATTGTGTCACGCGCATCCCTTATGCATTTGGTTGGTGTAGGCATAATTGTTGACTTGTGAAGCGATACGTCACAAATCGAAAGTTTATTAGCTTGGCATATACTAAATTTTTGGATACTCTTTGTGATTTGATTTAGTTATCTGCTACCTGCAATTGGGACTCTGAAGCAACTAAATGGAGTCATTATATATAATTTTCCATAAAACATAAAATTATTGCCTTAAATATTGTTGTTGTTAGCGCATATGTTTACCACCAACTGACCTTACATTAGTTATATTGTTTGTAATTAATACGGTTCGACAAATGTACCTTATTCGAACCAAACACAACAGTAGCACACTGTATTTTAGTGTGTATTTTCAGTTTGTTTTGCAAGTATCAAAAATATCCAGTTGAAAGTCATGCCATTTGTTGTGCAACAAAATTGGTATAATTTGTTAGTGAGTGGCATGAAAGTCATAAACAAGTTGTGGTACTTTTGTTACACCCTTGTGGCACATTGTTGATAATTCGCCTGTTCGTATGGTCTAATATTAGAAATGTACTTATGAAGGTGTCAGAATTGGCTTTTGGCTTTTTAAACACACAAAACCAAAGCCTTTGGCGCAGCTTGTACTTGCAATATGTCCACTTACTTACAGTACGAGCAACAATGCAATAAAGCTGTGTCAGTATGCTTCTGCAGGTGGAGAGAATGCTCGTGGACAAAAAACTTTTAAAATTTTGGGGTTTTTGACTTCAGCTAAGCAATCATTTGGCATCGTTTTTCTAAGAACTTGAGAAGAAGTTGAAAAGTTCTTTTAATGCATTAGATATTTGATAAAACTGTTGTTTAATTTACTTTTCACCCCGCATTGAAATGAGCTTGAACTTAAATTTATATTCCCACAAACTCATTCGTTGCTTTTATTTTTTTTTTTTTAATTTTTGCTATCTATTCGTTCATGTTATATATGCATTGCCAACAATTATATTATTCTAAGGAAATAGTCACGAATACTCATAAAATTATAGTCTTCCCTTACTTAGGAATACAAGCAACTCATTGGTATTTATTATCGGATTAGTTTGCAATTCTGAAGCTTACTCACCAATCGTATGCACCCACAAATATTCCAAAATTTAGAAATATCCACATTGTTAGATATTTAAGTATATAGTTATCGACATGTACACAACTTGGCGCTGGATATCAATGACACCACGGTGATGGTACGTGCAACGCCAATTCGGTTGCATTTACGGCCGACACAGTGTTTTGCTGCAACGGCCTGAATTTTGCACGGTCAGGTTGAAAGGATGCAAGCAGTCAAGACAAATGAGGGCGGAGTGGGGTTCATTGAAGCGCTTGTGGAAGTTGAAAGGTTGTGCGCTGCACAATTTTCACAACTTAACTGCTATCGACCAATTTCTTTATTCTGATTGTCGGAACTCGTAGCCATATGCTCTTCGTATTTATTTATTCTCAAAGTCCGCTTTAGCCTATACAATCTTGCCCACTTAGATATGTGTGAATGCCTACGCAAATATGTGCGAATGCGGGCCTTAGTGTATGGATCATGTTGCATATGATCCGGAAGCTATTTGCATAAGTGCTGCTTGTTTGCTTGGAACAGACTTTGGATATTTATTCTTTGTGAAAAATACGCATGTTATTGACTCTGTGCTAACTTGTGTTTTTTAAATTGCACTTCGTTTATTTTGACGTGTGATTTATAATATTTATTTATTTTTAAATAAATTTTTTAAATAAAATTTAAATTTTGTTTAAAAATCTTTAGTGCTACTGAATTTCGGTTGAATGACCAGCAGTTTGTGAATTCCAATTAAAGCGCCTCAACATTTTAATATTGTATTGCATTTAATATTGTATTGGCTGTTTAACCATTTAAGACCTATCATATCTTAATGCCCTAAAAACTCTTCCCTAAAGAGTGATCTTGTTATTTTCCTAACAGCCTTACCACTAGTTTAGTAATGTTATAAAAAATAAGTCAATATTTACTTAGAAACTTTATGTATATATTGGTTTTGGACGTGGCTATTTCAAACTGTAAATTTTCCTCTTTTTGTCATATAGTTTATGCATAACCAGCAAACATATTTATTTCATATTCCCATCAACATATAATTTCCAATCAGTCAGGATAACTAAATAGACTAATTTAATGCAAGACTTAACTACAAAAGATAAATCAAATAAAACAAAACGTAAATAAGTGCAATTGTAGGCTTTAAGTAGCTATAAATGTTCCAAATTCAGATATAAATAAATCAAAGTCAAACTTAAATATTCAAATTGTAGCACTGCTGACAAATGAGTAATTTAAGTAACGATTTATCAGTATAACTAAAACCATACACCAGTCCTCGAATGCTAATGAACTAAAATTTCTAGTCTTACTCTACACACACACATACATTTGTACAAATTTCCTGCCATTAACTTGACCAGCTTATCGATTATTATTCGACGAGCAGCCAGTGAACTTTGCCACACAGCCATTTCATTTTGTACAAGCATATAAATAATAACCATGTACAAATGCTTGTGGATGGAACTTAGTAGCAACAATTGTGCAACCAACAACTAAGTAAAGCTAAAATTGTAATGCCGTTATTGATTGTTATGTAAAGAGCATTTCGGTTGCTCATAAATGCGAAATTGTATGCTTTTGGGTAAATATGCATTTGCCTGTGAGTAATTGTATTGTTTCGCAGTGTTTCTCTGGCGTTTGCACTACAGCTTTCGTTGGCCACCACTGGCGTTTAGTTTGGCATTTATCAAAGCAAGAATTCGATGTGAAATTCTTTGATTTTTACTTTGAATGGTGCAAAAAAGCAAGTGACTTATTTAAGTACTCATGACTTGCTAATTATGTCGTTGTGTCGAATATTTGTACAGCAAATTGTTTGCAAAGCTTGCAACAACTATATTTTACGTATTTTATTCTCTTTGGAGAGGTTGATGTTCAATTATAAAAATTTTTAAAGCAAAATAAAGGTTTGGAATAAATTTAATGGATTTTTACATTCTCGAGGTGTTCAATGGCCAGTAACATACACATTTAGCTATCAAGAATTAATTTTTCTAAATCAATCGCTATATGGTGTCTAATATCAGCATATTCGAGGTGCTTAATATAATAACATGTGTGTTATTGCCCAAGATATTTACACACATGTAAAATCTCTCCTTTCTGTAATACAATTTTCTCAAAAGTGAGAGTCTCCTTCTCCTTTATATTTCCATAACAATGCAATTCATCTCTTGTTCTATAACATCAAAAGAATATTAATTTAGGACTCGCGAACTCAATTAATGTTACTCATGCGTCCCGCTGAGCACATGAGGAGAAACACTTTGGATCAACCAGCATACGACAGAGAGTAATTTACTTATTTATGCATTTTTCTTGGAACTTAAATCTGCTGTATTAAGCTGGCGTGGCAGGGACCTAAGATAAATTAAAAACAAATAGCTTTCATACGGTTAGCCGAATAATGAATAAATTTACAACCAAGTTGAAATTGGTTGTGTAAACACATTTCGTTTGGTGAGTAAAATATTTCTTTTTTACCTAAATTAGTTAGTCGAATTTCTATGCTAAATGCTAAATTTGCTAAATTTATATGTTGAAATAATCGTTTTTACACAACAATATTTTTAAAATTCGAATTTTTTAATAACACGTTAAACAACCTTTTACAGTAAAGCAATTATTTACTCTGATTTAAGTAACAATACGGTGGTGGCAGTGCAACCATACGTATAAATACATACACACTTTTCTCTTTCTTTCCTGTTCCTCTTTCTGTTGGCTTTTGTTACGGATTATTTCGGAAAGAAAAGAATGCACAATAACGAAAATGAAATTGTCAAAGTTTGTCTTCAATATCACTTGGGCATTTTATTTTTATTTTTCTAGTTTGTCAGCCTCTCTCTTCGATTGCTTTCATATTTGGATACACTTTTTTTGCTTACTCCTTGCTGCTCCCTCTTGAGCGAGCAAACTTTCATTTTAAGAGCAGCAGCAAGGAGGTTTTCAAAAAATCTGCCTTTATGCAGTTGTATGAATATTATTTCGTTGTTCCTGTTATTATTGTTGCTTTTTATGTCTCTTGTAATGGAGCTGAGAGCAGGGTTTTTATATCAGCTCTAAGCGAGCACTTTGCATATTTATATTTGCATTGTAATGCAATAGTTATACCAACATAACGATCAGAATGACGGAAATTTGAGTTGTAAAAGTATACCACTTTGAAATAGAAAACCGACGAGTTTTATCTGTTTTTTTTTTTCAATTAGACATTCACTAGCTTTTTTTTTGGAGTCGACTTTGGCATAAAGTGTTTTAATTTATGTAATTACTGTTACCAAATGTACACCGAAACTAGTAGTTTCCCATGAAAGTATTCTATAATGAATTTAATGTTTATTTCATAAAGTTAATAAGAGACAAAAATATAACCTAACGGTAGTATGACGCCAGTCGCATAAAAACCCAACATAACGTGTGGCTAATTAATTGAATATTTTATGCGCAAATATCTCACTAAAACCCAACCCTTTAAATTTCCTTTTTCCGACTTCGCCGGTTTCGTGCTAAGCCTTTTCCTGCAAAGAGGCCAAAATTATAGCATGCAAACATTTATATTAAGGGCTAAGGTATGCGGAGGTGACTAAAGGTGTTAATATCAGTGAAGGAGTAGTTATTGTATGTTGAGGCGAATGAAACAAGTTGCGTGTTCACTCAAGTTCAAATTACTCGAATATTAGTAATTAAGAAAGGTAAATTGTAGGTGTTTCTGAAGCAACATTTCTTTGTTAAATTTCCACTATCAAAAGGCTTAATAAATACTAGTATGCACGATAAGTTTATGTAAATTTAAACTCTTGGAAAACTATTAAATAATTATTATAAATGCAACTGGCCTCTATCGGCTGACAATACCAATACCAACCCAATAATAAACTCACCGTTTACTATTTCGTTTACATGAACTAAAAGTCGCGGCGTCATCAGGAATTCAATATCAAGTTTCTCCTTCCTAAAGAAGAGACAAGAAGCGAAAATAGAGACGGCGATGAGTATTTACATATATAAGTTACTGTATATGTAATTATGTGTAACCCCATGTTATGGGGTTATGTTATGTTATACCCCATTTTAAGTAAATTGGTGTTTATTTGCTTCCTAATTATTGTTTGTGATAAGCCAAGTGTAAATGCTAGCAAAGCAAAACTGTACTTGAACATAAACACTTAAGTTTGTACATATATCTACAAAACATATATAAGCATTCGTCAGAAAGTCATTTTCTCGAACCTTATTCTTGTTGTTTTCAGCTTTGCTTATAATTAACTATGCGGAATAAAGTTAAGTCGTCTGCTTGGCATACCCTGCGTATACGTGACATTTATATTTAATCTGGCGAAACCTACATTTATTGCAATGTCAAGCTTTATTTGAATAGTAAACGGTTGGAGTGATAACATTAGTGTATTTTATGACTGTATCGAAAATCTCTGATGATAATTTCTTTGCTTTCAATTAGGAGTTAAATGGGAACATATCGATTTTAGTAAGGGTTACTTTGCAACAAAAGGTCACAAAGGTAATAAAATAAGGAAATCTAATGAAGTTTTTCCTACCTTTAGGTTTATGTGACCTAACCTCCAAATAATTAAATATAATTTCACAAAAAGTCAGCATCAACGATGCAAATATATGCATCAGGCTAATATCTAAGACCACTGGATTATATTAATACACGTCACCCTAAAAAATATCTCATATTTATGTTTCCATTAACGTATTACTCCTGTAATTCAATAATAGTAAATCGGTGTCCTCTACACTCACCTATGGAGCGTATATCGGAAAATTGTAAACACTTGTGCATTCACCAGCAATAAAATATGTTAATTAAATTTAGCAATAAACATTCGAGCAGAAAATGAGAAGCATAATATATGAATTTCATCATCTTATATTTCATATTCATACCCAAATAATGCGGCAGCACTAATAAACACAAGCGCATGCAAGTCGACAACTACCGGAAGGCGAAAATCGGCAGTGATGAAGTCTCAACACGTTTACGGTGTTTATGATGTCAGAAAAAATTCGAATCTTTTGTGCGAGCAACTACACTTGCAGTTAATTAGCAGCTTTTACGAGCGTTACAATTGAATTTTTATGAATTTGCGTAATTTATTCGTACTTGGCTTTCGTGTGCTTTAAGCCATAACCTAAACACGTTAGTATAATTATATAATGACTGGATATATGTATGTGTGTTGTGTATAGTACAGTGCTAAAATGCTCAATTTCAAGCAACTAACTTGCATATTTTCCCACACTTATTACGCCAGTGTATATACAATTCTGAAAAGTGTACTGGATAATCGAACGACACACTCGTTTAGGAAACAAAACTTCAAACAAGGACTGCAGGATTTAACCCATACAAAATTAGAATTTTTATCACATCTCGCTTATGGATCATAAAATTTTTAAATATAAAATCTTAACTACTTAAATATAAATAACTTAATACAAAGGAGTATTTAAAGGAGAAAGGAGAATTTCCGCTTGTCGAAGGCGGAAGGTAAACGAGAACTTAAGCACTGATGTGGCGCTACTTAAGCACTGTTAACGCCTTCACCTTCTGACCTTCCTGCCAGCATTTTACGCCAATTAGCATATTGTTACAAGTCATTATATTACATTAAAGGCTCTCAAGCCTTTTCCACCATTTCCTTTCCATTTGCTACCAACTACTTATCACCTTTTCTTTTTCCATTTTTCTTCGCTTCTCTGTTTAATATGCAAACAAAACAAAATCGCCAAGATAATAGTAGTGGCCTTTAATTAGTTTTTGCTTTTTGCCCATAGCTGTAAGGCCTGTTTAATGAACGTGTACTTACAGTTTCATCGTCGATTTATTCGAGACGTGTGTTTGTTTTTGTAAGATTTCTTTTATGCCTCATTTCAATTCACAATTTGCCTGAAGCCATTCAACAGAAGATGTATGTTGCAAAGTTGAAAGGCTCTCTGTTAATCTGTGGCGGTGGATTGTGGTGACCCAGTGTGGTAGTCAATCAGTGAAGTAATACTTGTTTTGATTTTGTGCTGCTTTGATTTCCTTTCTTGCTGCCGATCTGGGAATGAATATGACCTTTAGGACTTATGTGTTGCCGGTGTTTTTAGTAATATATTTCATCTGTAACTATTAAAGGCAAGTAAGCGTCTAAGCTATTCAACAAAAAAGAGATGTAAAGGATTAGAAACATTTTCATATTGTACATAAGTTTCCCTGTTAACATTGTCATTTTACTTATCAATCGACAAAGTTTATATAATTGCTGTATTATTTCTGACAGCATAATAACAGTTTACAATCTCAACTTCAGTTCTTTTCTACTCCTTCTATTTCTCTCACTTTCATATTGCTACAACTGCTAACCCAAATATTATAGGTGGCCTTTCGATACGAATACAAATTGCTACTGTTTATAAGTATCCTTGTAGCTGAATTCACTTGGGCTCTGCTTGATTGAGTGTGTGCGTATGTCTGCAGTGAATTATGTTATAAATGTTTGCGGCAGTGAAATAAGCGAGAGCAATGAGTCTTGTAGTTATTAAAAATAAAATACCTGCATATAAAAAGTAACATCTATATACACATTATTTGCTCAAGTGTGTTGGTTTTCTTCCTTCCACATAACATAACCTGTAAGCGAATGCATTAGCGTGTAAACGCACTCGCCCAGACCAATAAATTTCTAAACAAACATACAACGTCTGTAGATCTTGAGCCTTGGATCTCGGCAAGTGGCTGATTTATTGCCATGCTTATATTTGACAGGCAGCATGACAATTCAAATCTCTGTGGAATTTATTGTTGTTATTTCTAACTTGTTTACTTGTGCCTTAGCTGCAAATGGCAGTGAAACAGTCTGAGGATGTCTTGAATAAAAGCGAACTTAAACTGTTCAAATGCTTGCCCAGCATTCCGTATCAAATTAAAAAATCAATATATTTAAAGACTTTCGCAGTAGACATTGAAGGTAAATGATGTGCATTTAATAGTCAATAGGACTAAGTAAAATTAGTGAAACTAAACGGTTGAAATGTCATGGCTGTTTGCGGGAGGCTATATGTGCCTCTTCTTAACTTTATTTTATAGATAGCTATATTATTACAATACTGCATGATACATAAATTTCTGTAAATAGCATCAGTAGTATGTAGCAGGGAGTATATTCTACATTGACTTTTTGTTTTCTAACTTCCTATAGTGCTTAAAAGAAGATCTTCACTTGATTACGCTTCGCACCCCAAATTATTGTACAATGAACTTAACTACTTATCGTGAAACTCCAATCAATGTTCCTCATAATTTTTTCCATAAAGCTCCAATATCTATAGGGTTAAGAACGAACACTGGCAGCACAATGTGCACGAAGGCAGAAGGTAGTTTTCACTACTTATAAATGGTAAAAGGTCGATAAAATCGAGGAGAAAGGGAGATGGTATTGGCAGCAACTAGCTTTAATATAAGCTTAAATGTTAAGAATAACAAAACTGACGGCATTGACAAATTTGCTATATTTTTCTGTTAGTTAAAGATTAATGGTGTATTTACGCAAGTGTGTGCAGTTTGCATATTTTCTTCAAAATTTCATATACCACAGAGGACAAGCTCTTCAAGTCGATTTGTTGCCTCAGCTGGCTGCGCTCGCAGTGCATGTTGATGTTCTGCCTGTCGTAGTAGGTTATCGATTTTCTTTTATGAAGAATATAAACATAGAAACCACTTGACCAACTTTAATCCATTTCGGCGACTGGCGTAAACCAAAAGTCAGAGTAAGTAAAAATGTGTGTATTGAGCAAAGCTCAATATGCTATATGCTGTGCTATATCCGCACGTGGTAAAGCATATAAGAATGAAAAATGGAAGTGTGCAGAATATTAGAATTTGTAAAGAGTTTTGCCTTTCTTTATAGAAGATTTTCCTAAACCAACTTTATGGCAACAATTTTCCATTATTCCATAAAAATCCTTTAGTAATTTTAAACTTATTTATTGTGGTTTAGCTGATTTGTTGTTCGTTAATTACATATTTTTACATATTTTTATTTACATTACATATTTTTATTTGAACCGCGATAACTTAAAACACCTGCTGCATGATCTAGAATTCACGCAGCTCGGATCTAAGTAATTCATTATAATTACTTACTTTGTAATTATTCTTAACTTAGTTCCATTACTTATTCCTAAACAATTATGCTGTGCTTGTTGTAACAACAGTTGCTAGAAAATAAAAACAAACCAAAATGTATCAAACGCTTGCATTGTCTTCATTCAAAGTGTCACCTTCGCGAGTAGTTACAGATAACTTTTTAAACGTTTCGCCAGCGAATACCTGAAACTTTTCAGCCTTCCGTTGTTACGTTTAAGGTTATATTTGTGTTTGTGTTTTTTTGTGTTTCGATTTAAAGCTGCAGTGCTGAGCGAAGTTTTATTTCTTCAGCCAACAATTTGAGCCGCACATCTTACCATTGAACACTGGCTTTTACACAACTCTATTACAAAGAATACAACGTGGGAAAGCGCCACTGCAACAATAACTTTAAAGTCAACTCGTTTCTTCAGTCAGAATTGTGTTTGTCAAAGTTGAAGCGTTTTTATGCTTAAACTAATGCCACAAGGTATGCCACAATTTTTAATGCATTCACAAGAAAGCTTAAGCTTTGAGGCATGTGACGCTTTTGCTGCACATTTGCATTTTGAGAATCACAGATAAAATTGTCTCGTACAGCATTCGTTGCAAACTCTTGGTCGGTCTAAATAGGCATAATAGAACTTTCGAGAAGCTTTCTATGTTAACGGGAACAAATTTCGACTAATACAGCATTCATTCCATGCCATTTTGAATATGATGTTTCCAAATATATACGAATATATGAAAATATATTCAAATTGCATCTTATGTCTGCAGCCAAGAAAATAAAGTTCACTATAATTTATGCGTTATTAGCTCATTCATTGAGGTTTATCTACCCAATATAAAATCTCGATTTCCACCCATTTTGGTTATGAGTTTTTGGTTGAAATTGAATAAGAAGGATTTTTTAGAATTCTTTTTATAGGCTAAATTTGGCTGCCAGAAGGGCAATATATTGTTTATAAACAACAATACTTTTTTTTCACTCAAATATGTCGAATTTTGTGCCTGAAAAACTACCCGCAGTTCTTCTTCATTGCACTAATATGAAGAAAACCTTATCCGAAAGTCAGCGCCTTTTTGAGGATGTTTATGGTGAGTATTGTTTAGCTGAGGGAATGTGCCAGAAGTGGTTTGTACTATTTAGAATTGGTGATTTTGGTTTGGAAAACGAGGGGCAGCCTGGGCAGTCAAAAAAAGTTTGAAAATTCAGAACCGGAGGCATTACTGGATAAAGATTGCTGCTAAACACACGAAAAGCTCGCAGAATCTTGAGTGTCCCTCAAGCATTCAAAAACATACATTCAAAAACAAGGAAATTGGGTGCCATATGAACTGGAGCTAAGGTATGTTGAGGGGCGGCTATGCATGTTTTTGCTTCGGATTGTGCAAAACTAAATGCAAAAAACTTATATGCGAAACATGGCCAAAACCCACCAAATCAACAGCAAAACTAACATTCGGATATCCATGACGCTAAGGTAATGCTCCGTATTTCATGGAATCAGAATAGAGTGCTGTATTATGAGCTTCTAGAACCGGGTGAAATCATTAATGAGAAATGCTACCGACGCGTCAGATTGAAGCGAGCGATTGCCGAAAAACGTCGAAAATCGCCCGGAATTTACGACTAGACACAAGGTAAAAATTTTCCATCATAAAAACGGTCGACCTCATGTTGCCGGCCTCATGTAGACCGGTTAAAAACTATTTGGAAAGCAGCGGCTGGGAAGTTTTGCCTCATCTGCCACACCATCACCTCATCCAGGCCTTGCCCCTTCTGACTACCATTTGTTCCGGTCGATGCAAAACGCCCTCACTGGAAAACGGTTCACATCACAGGGTATCAATAATTGGCTTAATTCATTCTTGTCGGTAAAGCCAGCGCAGTTATTTTGGGATGAAATCCAAAATTGCCTGAAAGATGGAAAAATGTTATAGCTTGAGATGAGCAATACCTTGAATATTTCTATTGTACACATTTTTTTTAATTTCAAAATTTCGAAGAAAAACGCACGAATTTAGTTATTGAGCCAATAATATTTTCTATACAACAATACACCGACCGCATGGTGATCGCTTTTGCCCTTTTGAAGTAGAGAATTTGCCCTCCTAATTTGAATCTGTATTAGATTTTGAGTTTGGAATAACCAGTTTTACATAATATATATAATATTTTAATTAATTACAACGATAACGAAAACACAGAGTTGTCACTCAAGCGCCATAGTCAGAGCAACCTTGCTAAAGAGTATGCTCATAATTGACGCTTTTGAAACGGTGTGTTTAATCTACTTATGCCAAAGTACACTAACACCTATGTGTATATGTTTTTGCCACAACATAAGTAAAGTACTTTTACGAAAAATTTTAAAAAAGTTAAATAAATGTATCACTAACAACGTCTTTGCAACGGAAAGTGCCTTGTAATTCTCTGCCAAAGGTGTCGCTCTTTGACAATTTCACTCAAAGGCATTTTCTTAACTACATTTCTCATCTTATTCGTCTGCTTATGGACTGTCGCATTGGCGCATGCAACATGCAATACGTGCAACATGTGTAGCGGCTGAAAGCACCAATTATTGAAGCACTGAAAATGCATACACCGGTAGGGTGACTTTACGGTAAAACGCGACCTTACTTACTTACGTCTGCATGGAATGCCATCGTGTCGTCATATGATTAGCGACATAACAGTTTGGGCAAGTTTGTCAACTCGAGGCATATTTTTTACTCAGGGCCACTAAATTAGTAATATATACATGTGTGTGCACTGAAAGCAATATTAGTGTCATAAAGTGGAGAAGACTTTAATGGCAGCTATTTGTGACGGATAATAAAAATAAATACAAAAAAAACATAAAGTAGTTACCATACTAGGAAAGAGCTTATTTTTAAAAATTTTGTGAACTTTGAACTCTATATGTGTGCTGGCTGCTTCGTTATGTTAAAATTTATAAAGAAATGAATTTGACCATTTGAAATTGCAATGATCCACTTAATGAGCATGGTATTTTGGGTGTGTGTGCACTCAAAGAAAGAAAAAATTTTATTCTTATTGCCCTCAGTTTACAAAATTAAAGAGGTATATACTAAGCTATTTACTATGTTAGATTTACATGGTAAAATAACAAAAGCAACCTAATAATATCTTTTGCGATCCCCAATAATTTAGCATCAATTTATCATAAATTTACCAGTGTTTTTATCTCTGTTAACTTCCGTTGCAATGTTTCTTCAGTTAACGACGTCCAAGCTGTGAACATGTGCGAAAACTAAGAGGCTGGAAGAAACAGCGAACACGCCACTGACACACTTTCTCTACGAGTGCACACAAATACACATGCATACGCGTACATATATATACTCATATAAGAATTTTCTTCGTTTTACTTTCGTGTTCAAAGTTTTCTGCACTTGTGCGTTATCTCTCTCCCATTGATAACCATATCCGTCGCAGATATCAATTTGTCATTGCCTCGCAATGACTGCGAACAATTCCGGTGAATGCGCGCTGGTTTAAGTAAGTGATAAATATGCACGTATAAATGCATTTCACAGTGGGCCTGATTAAAGTATATAAAATGCAACAAGGGATCAAAAACACCAAGTAAAAGCTGAAGCAACTGGACGTGAAGAAGCTAAGCGCCATTTTTCCACTTTTTATTAATTTTAATCACCGAAGTATAAACAGTAACAACTAGTCGCTCTATACACTTTGTGTGCTCAAGTATTTTGTAATCTATGCATATTTGTTGTGTTAGTGTTGAATGGGGGGCTTAATGCATTGCAACATTGATGGCAAAGCACATATTTCTAGTAAAAATACAACATTTCGAATATCTTATGGAAATGCTATTGAGTAAGGGAAAGTTCTGAGTCTCTATTGGACTAAGTATTGTCAAAAAAGCAAGGTTCCTAATATTCATAGAAATGTATACCTTTAATTCCATTACATAAAACTAGTAGGTTTTACTTAGACACTAAAAAGTACTATGAACATATTTCATATGGCATAAATATAATATAATTAAAACCCCATATATAATATAAATGGTGTGATAAAAGTATATGTCTACATTCTCCTTTGACATCCGACAGAGGAAAACCGATGAATTTAGTCTCCAGCTTTGTAAGATATCCAACATAAAATGAAAACCGAACTAGTTCGCCTTGTGCATTATCCAAAGTACACTGAAGGATAAATATAAAAAGGGGTATCCGCTATCAATTCATCTTGTAAATATATTACTGTTGCATAAATCTTTCGCCTTTCATTCTCCCCTGTGTCATAAAATTTAGAAAAATTCATACCAAATATGTCGTAAATAATATTTATCACTTCTAACCAATTCATAACCACCTTGTAATCCTTAGCAGCGCACATTGAACACAACGGACACATTTATTTTAACTGCCAGCAACGCGCTTTATGCGCTCAATTCACGTGGTGATTCTCATTCGCTGCGATGGTTCAAAATTCTCGCTCCTTCAAACTTTAATGGCGCACGTAGTGCTGCTGAACTGATAGTCGAAGTGTTTGCTACAGCTGCGAAGTGAAAGTTGCACGCACACATTTGTACAGACATAGGTACATAATGGTTACATGTGGTTTCAATATGAAGAAAAGTTGCATGCATAGTTGCATGTTTGTATATAGACATATATAGGACACGTGAACATGAAATTATATGTGCGTTTGAATGTATGCGTGTACGCTGTGCTTGCATTCGCGGCTTGAAACAAGCATCCTGCATTGTAATGGTTAACCTGGAAGCTAATGCAATTAACAACGGCCACTTAATTTTAAATCGTTTCATTTTATTTTTCTATAACCCATTTCCTTTCCAAATATTTTGCTCAATTTGGAATCCTAAAATTCGGTCTTCTGCTCATTGTTAATAATTTGGTATTCGTTTCAGATAGACTCTTCACAAACTTACAGCCAACTTTGGAATTTTGACGATCTTACCCCAATAATGCAAATGGTAGTCTCAATCGACTATACGAACACCATGTAGCAATTTAGTGCCATTTGAAGAAGCAAAAAAGAATTGTAAAAACGTTCATACACATATAGTACTCATACACATATTAGCCACCACAAATAGTTGCTGTTATTGTGTAATCTGTTTTTAGCAACACTTTTGTTCCCAAAAGTAGATTTTTGCTTTTATTCTTGTATGCTTTTAATTTTCCTAGCTATTTCAGTTAATGATGATGCTCATGATTTTCGCAATTTGTAGACGACAACAACAAATGTACAAACGTAATAAGTAGACCCACTGTGGTTTCGTACAGAAATGAAGCTGGAAATATAGCGAACTGTGGTGAGCTTGATTGCGTATCCGTTATATAAATATATCCACGTATGTGCTCAGTAAATGCTTAGTGTACGCGGCGAGGAGAGAAAGCGGATAGTATAAATTGAAAAGTTTAAAGCTAAGGGTGGCAAATGTTTTTGACATATTTTATTTGATAACATATGTACCTAAGTATATATTTTCATTTAAAAAGTTCCATTCTAACTACTGTCAACTTTGAGTTGCCATTACCCTTAGAGTTATTGCTTGTAGGTGGATACAAATAATTACTTTGCTTGATACTTTGCTTCGATAAAAAACTGAAAGCGAATTTAGTGTAACGGGATAATAACAATCTACTGGCATAAAAAATTAATGATAATTTTTTGAATGTTATTCCAAACTGAGTTTCGGTTTCATCAAATTGTTAATATCAAAAAAAGAAAATTATATCCCTGCTTTTAATACCAAGCAAATATTATATTTATTTCTAAAAGGACTAATAATAGCAAACTCAGGTGTGAATCAAATCATGTCTGTCAAAAATCTTGTCGAAATGCAAAAATTAATTCGATACTGCCTACTGATACATATACATATTTTTTGTAGAAACCATAAGCAAAGTTTCCAGAAAAGACAAAACTATTACTGCATTTCATAGGTCCATAATAAACCTAAAACAACCTTGAAATACTCATTGTCTAGCGCCCTTTTTTAAAATCAAGTGAAAATTTATTGGCCCCTGATACGAACTTACGACGGCATTTGAAGGCTCCTCCTTTGAATTTGCTTTTTATCTACTCACTTATATACTCAAACTTACACTTAGAACAATACCTGCTAATAGTACTGTATTAACTGAAAATTTTTAATAAAGGAAACATGTTTGAAAGAAAGCAGTAAGTGAAACAACTTTTTCACTTTCGATAAAGCTCACAATCTCTCATACAAACGAGCTTGAATTCATTGTGGAAGTCTGTTTCAAACCTTAAGTCTCTTTGCTCATTTTCGCTGTGCACACAATTCATCAGCATCGGCGGTACTTGTGGCTGCGTTGCCTTCTCGCTATTGATGTCTGTCTTTCGGCGATGTTTATTTGTAAAGCTTTTTATGCAAAAGAGCTGAACTGTAATTTTCGCGTTGGGATAACTTTCAAAAGAACCTTTATTTCCTCACCTTTTATGCAGCCATTTTGCTCGCATTTTATATCCAATTTCGCGTTTTTCCGTTTTCCATGCCAGTGACCAAGTTGCATAGAATGAAAAGTCAACAAAAGCAAGTGCCGATGTTTTCTTAGAGCACAGTTTCAGCTACACAGCTCTGTGGCACAACCACAGCATTCTTAGCCTCAGTTCCCTTCATTTCGTCCTTGTTGTTGCAAGATAAGTCTCGACAATTGATGTCATTGTTTTATGTTTTCGTTGTGAAAATGGTTGCGGTTGTGTTGAAAAGCAGTAATGATAAAAGGCAAACTGTGAAAATAAGTACCTGCATATATTTTGAAATATCTGCACATACGCAATGATAGATGGGCATGTATTACGGATATATAATTACTTACACCAACAGTTGAGTACTTTCATAAAAAATATCAGTTGGTTCAAATATAAACTTTCGTACCTAATTTATCAGCTTAAGTGACAATTATGGCAACGCGAATCCTCATTTATTTAATAAGTAATTACTTGTATGGAAATTCAATGAAATATTTACCGGAAATACTCCGAGAGCAGTACTGCAGTTTCATAGTTTTAATATTACGAAAAAGAATGAATTTGTGTTGTCTTCCACAACAATCCCCTTGTTTCAATATAGCACCGATTAATAAGTGACATATACATACGTATTAAAAATAATATGTGCGTACATGCTTACAGTTGTATTTTACGTATGTATGTATCCACGTATTTTTTGAATATTTTTCTCCTAATTTTACTACAAAAAATTTATATCGAAAAATAATACTATGCGCATCGTAGTTATGAATCGTGCCCTCTTATGAAAACTCTTCTTCCAAAACAAAACAATGGAAAATAAAATAAAAGAATGCATTTCAAATAAGCAAAGAAAAATCTACACAGAATTTCCTAGTATTCACCTAACATGAAATATGCAAAAATTGGCACACATGCAAACTTGTGCAGGCTAAATGTAAATGTTTTTGCACAAAAGCTTGCAAGAAATGCTTCCTTTATTTAGTCGAATGCATTCTCCTTTCTGTTTCTGTTTTTGTTTTTCAATGTTGTGGTTTGCCTATATTCAGGATACTGTGTATCGTTGGCACCTTCATTTTCCTACGGTACAACAGCCGGTTAAACGGCCGGAGTAAAAGCCAAACAAGTCACATATTGGAAGAGTCTATTGGAAGAGTCAACCACTCAGCTGTAGCTACAAACCCTTGTCAACTTTGAAGTATATGTTCAGTTTTGTTTTAATATTTTCGTACCGCAGTAATTTATTCCCTTATGTGACATCAAGTTTGACGTTGCCTCATTTAATGGTGATACCAAATATTTTATTTTTTTGATTTAATTACATTAATATTAATGTATATTTGCTAGGTCGCCGATCTCCTTTTTGATATTCTCATGGTTAGTCTTGGGTGATTTTTGATTGTTTTGTGTAGTCTAAAGGAATTTTGCTCCATTTCCGAGCCGATGTTGCTTGGACCTCGTTTTAAGTCTTGAGAACAGCAAAAGTTCAACTATCGGAATTGTTTCACAAGAGACCTGAGAAGTTTTTTTTTTTTTCATGAACGAGCCGTCAACGGCATTACTATATATAATATAACTTGCTCAGCGATGCTGCATTTGTATGTTAGTTGGGAAATATTTTCGTTGAACTTGATTGATAACCAGGAAAACACAATGATATCCTTTTTAAGATTTGCAGGTAATTTTTAACGGTTTTAATTGTAATTGTGTAGATTAATATGCAGCATAAATACATGTACATAAGTAAAAGCATAAAGTAATTAATTGAATGTAAAGGGATGCCATCTTCCCTGCACATAAAGCAATTGCAACATTAATATCCTGTTTATCTCTGTGTTACCCGTAGGCAAACAAACACCCACGCACATCAATCACAAAGTTTACTAGCACCTGTGTTTGTATTCACGTGTAAAAAAGAGGGTGTGTGCGGCGGGACAAGCAGTTCACGGAATTGTACACACTTGCCACATGCAACTGCGATCCACAGTGCTAAGCCAATTGCAATTTCACTTGCACTCACCCGGTGCAGCAATCAAGTCGGCTCAGGCGCGCTTAGCTCAGTTTAAGTTTCAAAACACGAGTGCAGCTTATTTGCGGCGAACAATATATAATCAATTGTGCAAACATACACAGACCGCAATTTAATGGAGGGCAAAGGAATTACGTGCAAACCGAGGTGAAAGTTTTTTTTTTGTGTTGCTGTTGCCGCTAATTTTATTGTAGTCGTCTTTATTACAGTAATTATATACTTACTTATTAGTGACATTCTATGTTGTCCGTCATTGTTGTTGCGGCGGTTTTGTTGTATGGACTCGGAATAGAGGTTATAATACTGGGAAGAGCCTTCTTTAGTCAGAATACACCATATCATTGCTAACCAATTAGTGAAGAGTTTCGGTATTATGTTGAAATGATAATGCTTATGAACCGAAATACTCCAATAATTTAGTTCTTTGCTTATTTACCGTTACGTATTTTATTTGATTTGGATATTTTATGCATTTACATATCGATATATGAACTCTGTGCTTAAAAATATTCCGCGTTAAATATCAGACATAAGCAGAGTAAGAAAAAAGAATGCCAAAGTAATCAAAAGCTGTTGTTATCACCTCTTCAGTGGATTTTTTATGTAAAATGACTTACGGCAATTTACAACTCAACACCATCTAGTCACCTCCAACATCCCTCGCACTGTAATCAATGTCTAATTGAGCTCCGTGTAAACTACAATAAATAAGTGCATAATATATGGTATTGATCTGACAAACGACAACTTTACGCTCAAACGTGCTTACTACCTTACACGTGCACATAAAATAAGCGGTAAGAACAAAATCAGCAACACTTTTAAACAACACTCATACGCCCTGGCGCTCCACGCGTTTTCTGTAAAGCTGTTGCCACTCCAGGGTGTACGTTGTAATTGTCGACAACAGTGACGCCACCGGCGCTGGTAAACGTGTGCATCTAATTGAGAATTGAGTGATTCCGTATTATGCTTAAGTGGTATCTGTTGAAAAGGTATTGGTATTAATTTCCTTTGTCAGTTTTTTTTCATGGTTTTTATTTAAAATGCTTTAAGGATTCTATTTTTTTCTACAGACAGACATCGAAAATTTAAAGAAAATATTATTACACTTAATTAATTGCCTTAATACACAAAAAATGTTCCACTAACCATAAATTTAATTAGTTTGTTATGTCTATAAATGTTTGTATACGCCGGGGGTGTAAAAATGTTTTTCGTTTATTATCCCTTATCAAGCTACTCTCTGCCAAATTTGTATTTTCTGCCAAAGAACTAACTAACGAAAGCTTTCTCAGGGTCATAATCAAAAAGAAATTTCCCAGTTCCTGGTTCTCACAACGCGAATGGTTTCGAAGTTATAGGCATTTTTATAAGTGAGCGAGTAAATCGTCTCTGACTAAATATTCGCCAATATATCGTTCACACTCCCATACACACATATACAGGGCACATTCGTTTGCCCTTATTGAGTTACAAAATTGCTAAAGTTCATAAATAAATCTAAGGACTAATGAATTTAAATGTGTATTAGTGCAAATATTTCCAAAAAAATACTCAGTGTAATCTCCTGATTGGCAGCATAACTTATACACCACCGGCATTTTTATGCGGCTGCGTGCTGGAGCCATTTTATCGTAGTGATAATTCAATTTTAGTCGTCGCACACACAGATTTCTGATTGAAAGCTCAATCGCTAGGGAAGCCGCAAAAAAATCTGCATGTTTCATTGAAGTTTTTAATTTCACACCGTTCCGAAAGTAAAGTAGAAAACTGATTTTCGCAACCATTTGTGAGTTGGCGTGTGTGGCAATAAGAGTTATGGCGCTCACGCGTTCAAACCAACCACGAAGCAAATATAGGCCTAAATTTCTGTATATGTGTGGGTTTCTCGTTCTGCAGCTATTCAGCGCGCCATGTCATTTGATGATGTGGCTGTCACGCTACGCGCGTTGCTCCGTTGGCGAAGCGATATGACAAGCGCTTACTCAGTTTTGCTTTCAGTCAACAACACCAGGGTGCCATAATCTCTTTGTAGGCAATAATGCAATGTGGAACATCAGCTTCAAGATTTGTTTATTACTTGTAGTCAGGGCGAAAACGAGCTTCATTTCACGAGTAAGCAAACAAAATCATTTCGAGTTCACGTTAATAGAATTGTGTATTTCTAGCCTCTAGCCGACAACAACTGCTTATGTGCACATGCAGGTAGCAAAAATGGGCGTATGCGCATATGGTATGGTTGCCCTTGATTCGCAGTAAAGCTTTTACATCACAGTTTGTAATTATTATAAAAAAAGACCCTTTTGGTGAGCGAGAAAACAATAAATTTTACTTTTGAGCATCTAATATTATGAATCAAGAGAATTTTTAAGAAAATTCGGTACAACTTTAGCTAGAAGATTAGAAGCTATTAGAAACTCTTGGGCGCATTAATGTGACACAATAATAGATCATGCCAATCACAACTACTATTAATTAGCACCTAATTCTTAACGTGTTTAGCCCTTAAGTAGTTATGGCTCTGACGATCTGAGTCATCTCTTCTAAAAGCAATGTATAACACACTACGTACCTAAAAGTCGGCGTAGTTCATCGTTGCCAAACCAATAACCCAAATTCTTCCAGTGGCGCTTCAAATATCTACAACCGCATCTCTTATAATACACACATTAAAGCCAAATTCCACAAAATTGGCAAATTCGCAAACGGTAAGCAGGGAGCATACATAAATTAAGTCTCGCCATGTTCTCTGCTACACACTTACTTCACATGACACACTTACATTCCAATAAACAAAAAATTAGGCCTAATTTTATTGTCCATTCGAAAGAAAATCGGACTGGGAAAAGAAAGTTCAAGAAGTCATGAAGACTCAACTAGCGAAGTTAGACAAATGAAAACATCACATTAAGCTGAATTAAGTTCCGGATTACATGCTTGACTGCATTTAGCCAAAAGAGACGTGACGAATGTTTAATTGATAGAGACGAAGAAACGCTTTTCCCTTAAGAACACTAATGAGTGCAATTGTTTTGGCAAATGCAAAGCAATGTTCGAGTTATTCAGCTGGCAATTATAAAAGAATCTTACATGTATCGCAACATGTGGCATACACTAAATTTAACTTCTAAAAATATATATTTTGACTTAATTTATTTTCCGTTGCTCCATGAGTGAACCACGAGATTTCAGTTAACTTCACACTCTCCTGCATAAATTTATGGGAATATGGATCTAATAGGGACGGTGGTATAATATCCCAGTTGGGAAAGAACTACGTTCAACCGGTTGTTAAAGTTTCGTGAAGATGATTCCATTGATGATTGAGCCACAGCTGATGTTCTCTAAGTAAAAATTTGTGTCATATGTGGCAACGTAAAATTATTTACATTTTATGTACGTTCAGTTAAGCTACAACTAACAATATCTAAAAACAAGTTGTATGAGAAGACAAAAAAATCCAATTGAAAATAGATTTATATACTTCACAGAAGTCTTCAATGTACGCCATTTTTGTAGTATTGAATTTATTTTATTAATTTGTTTGAGCAAAGTTTTTCAAGCAGACGGCAAATATATTTTATTTAACTACAAAATTGTAGAAAAGCTTTAATTATAATCAATTTTATTGAAAGCAAATTTTTAAACAGTTGCCAACATTATTTTAGAAAAAATTTTCAACGGTAAGCTATTTAAATCCCTTCATAGTCCGGTGTTATATATGATCTATCTTCATAGTGCGTTTCTGCAGCAAATTCTATCCTCCAGTTATGAGAAGTTCAATTAGAAAAATCTCGGGAAATAAAAATGAGAAAAATATTATCAATATTATAAGGCGATTGGTAACCTAAAAAATATTTTTTGAATAGCAGCACAACTATTGAAATTTATTATTACATTTTATTGTAAGCTCTTAATAGCTTAAAACATGGTAACGAGTAAAACGGAAACACAAATTTAAATATAAATTAACAAAAACTATGAAAATCTTAAATTTACTGCCAAATAGCCTCCAGTTCGTTTTACAATATGGTGACGAAAAAATTAAATAATGGTCGAATTGGAATATCTATAAGCGTTCAGAAATGCAGCAAGACTAAAAATTATGAGTCGAGCTAGCGAAAAGAATAGAAAGTAATGTTCTGGAAAATATACATAAGTTTTTAAATAAATATGAAATACAATAATTGGATAATTGTTTTTATTCTGTGCATGGTTGCTAGAAGAGAATATGACAGGTTTTCTCCCATTTCATGGCACCGAGTGGGAAATTCTCAGCATAACATACCACAACAAGTCCAAATCACTTCTTCTAGAGTAACCACCAGCGTAGGCATTGCAACCTCAGCAGGCAGTTGGTGACAATTTATTTTATTCTTTTCATTTTACGATGTGTCATAAATCTAGCTGATTTGTCAAATTGCTTTTTTGAGCACACATAGCCATTCGAAAACACATGTAAAGATACGTGCACAAAAAAATACTTAGCTGGTGTCACGCTTATAGCAAGTTCATTCATTTTGCATGGAAAGTTATGTGCTTTTATTCTCTTGTGTAAGACTCTATTGACATGAAAATACTACCAAACATGACAGTTCCATGCAACTTCATACACATGCGTATAACCAACTACACACGTATACACACGGCAACAGATATGTCCTTTTGTCCCATTTGATCCGACAGCGATTCAATTTGATTTCTTTGACAGATTGTTAATGCGATGGGGAAATGTTTCGAGTCAATCTTCGATAAATGTTTTATAGCTCATGCATTCTTTTAAGACGTAAATGATACGATGGCTATATATTGTATACACTTAAACTATACTATATATATATAATATACTACTATACTATACTCTATATACTATACGCTTACCATTACTTTCATCAACTACTGCGTTTCGAATATTTTTAATCGAAATAAAAAGAATAAAAAGTAGTAAAACCAAACCTTTGAAAATATATTAAAGCTTATATTTTACAACTTGAATGAACGTTTGCTTGCAACACATTTATATAAGCACATACATATGTAGACAAATATATACATACGTATAAATTGCTTTTATAGCAGTGAAATATAAAAAGAAAATTTCACCAATATTTTCGAATTCACATTTCATTTTGTCAATTTCCAAAATTCACACATTTATTGCCTGCCCTTTTTTCATTTTCAATGATTTAGTGTTCAATATTACAGCTAATAAAAACCATGGCAAAGGAGAACTGGTAACAGATTGTCCGCCGAAGCAATTTCATAGAGAAAAGCTCACATATATATATTGTACATACCAATATGGAAATATTTACCGATCGCTTCAATGATACTGTCGGAACATGGCACGCCCATTCAGCAGCATAAATCAGTCAAAATATGTGTACATTAGTCAAGTGTTCATAATAGTGTTGTTCAGAAACGCCGGGGGCCCTATCTAAAGTATAATATTATCCAACAACACCTCAACACATACTCACCGACAGACACGAACGCTCATACAAAGATATTTATTTACGCTTTAGCGCATACGCGACGTTGGCGGCTGTTAGTCGTCTAAGCAGACAGTAGCCCAAAGGAGGCTGATATTTACGCACGTATTCTATATTTATACAGAATATAATATTTGCCATATTTATCACTCATAAATTTTGTGCATGGGTTCATTTGCTTACAAGCGGTTTTTTCTTTTCCGTTGCATTCGTTGGAATTCCTTGCTGCTTGTGTTGTTGTTGTTGTTGCTGCTTGTTGTTCCTGTTCATACAGTTCCTCCATACTCAGTGAAGTTAATGCCTAGAAGCAATGTATTGGAGCACACTGTGTTAAACATTAGTTCAAACAAGTAGCAAATCAAATCCCGTACTCTGCAGTTTTTTCACATAGTGAAGGTAATTGTGACGACTAGTGGGTACATGCGACTAGTGTAGTGGGTTACATACCTAATTGCGATACGATTTTGTTTCAGTAAGTTTTAAATGAGTTTTCATTTCACTATCAAGCTACTGCTGCGCCTTTTCAAGAACTATCAAAAGGATTTTAGACGACTATTTGTATCAATATACAATATAATAAGCTAAATATAGTATAGAATTTTCACAAATTCTTTTGTTGGTGGCACAAAGAAGCAATGAAATTGTTGTAACCTCTAAGCCCCATGCCGTGAGGAGTCTTTAAGTATGCCGACAATCCGTCATACTTATACTGCTCTTGTTCCAAATACATTCCTTATTAGCGCAATAATCTCGATATTTTATAAATTCAAACGTCATTCTGTCCGTCCGTCCAACGGTAGAAGTAACAATTACCACGAATCCAATTAGAATTACTTCTCTTAGACAATTGTGAAGTACAGCATAGTGTATATATTCGGCGCTCCATTACTCTCCCAGATTGATGCGATGAAAACTTTCTCTTTCTCGTACCCGCACCGAACGCCACACATTGTGCAATAAGCATTTCCAGTTGTCCCTTGTTTGCTCAATAATTTTAAGTAATTAGGCAAACAAATCGTATATGGAGTTGAAAAAATTAATCAACTTAACATTCTACCTCCCAGAATTCTTATAATCAGTGATACTATTATCCCTCACAATACAATCAAACCGTCATTGCTCAACATATTAAGAGAAGCACCACGAACCACATTCAGCTCCCCAGTTATTGAGTGATAAACTAATCGAAAAGGATAACAAACAGTCAGTCCGGTAGAAAAAAAAATACGAAAAAAAAGAAAAAATTTTAATATAACTCAAAGACCCAACCTCCACCCGCCAAGTAAAACATTCATATTATTATCAAATGGGCTTATCAACTTGGCTAAATTGACAGCTTTAAAATAATTTCAATGAGTAAATCCAAATAAGTAAATGTGCGAATTTATGTGCATATCTTTGCAAAACGCAATTTCAATTATGTGAGTCGCTCTCATGCACCCAACACGTGGTTTTTGCTTTCAACATTTGCCGCAGGATAAAAATGACACACCAATTCCCCATCAATAAGACAACAAAAATTATGCATGCGGACCTTCACATATACCAACTATTACTCTTTTACTTTTATTGAGCTGCTCGAAGCGAGTCATGAGCACGTGCACGCAATCAACCCAGAGTTATTCATTTATTTTGGCAACAGCCCTGGCCGGACCTGCGCGATTACCATTACGAAAGGTGACACAAATTAAATTCCATCTGATTCTTTCACTTTGCAGAATACAAATCAAATATGAATAAAGATATCGGTACAAAACTTTCCAAAAATATTGCATGCGATGTATGCCATCTTATGTCTAAAAAGTGTCGAAATCGGAATATGTTGACCCAGTTTATATGGCTGACTTTGTACCGAAAATATTGGTCACTCTGTTAGATATATTAGTGAAATTCACAGAGCTTCGTTTTCTGATAGCAATGTGTACTTGAGTCTTAAATTAATAGAATCGAGTCAATAGTTCCCCTAGCCCCCATATAACTAATATAAGAATTTAAAACTTCTGGTTGGCTTTGTGTTTAATTGGTTGACAAAATGTTTAAATGTTTAGCGTTGAATATGATTGAAATCGGTCTAGATCTTGGTCTAATATATGCATAACCATATATGTAAGATCTCCGAATCATTGGTTGAATTTTTCCCATATACTCAATATATTAAATTTAGCCCTTTTAGTTAAGTTCAGACGCGACGCTAAATGTAGTAATGAATATCTTTTTCTAAATAAAGTTTTGAAAACACCGGAAAATTCTTCGCCGCCTTGGGCCCTCACGAATTGCATCTGTAAAAAACGTTCGATTACACCCCTTACGTGTCTTCCCTTGTTTTCCGTTTCGTGGTTAAATTTAAAATGCTTCACAACAGGTAGTCACACAACAAGCATGCAAATTTATGAATCAGCCGAAAGAGTAGCAGATATTTGGGCATTAGTTTCGCCAGTCAAGTTGAGATATTTCGCAAAATCTTAATTGTGGCATTTGCCAAACGTATTATGGCGTCATACCGAAGAAGGTAAAGTGTAGAGATACAGAATTTTTTCTGTACGCGAACCAGCTTGCAGGTGTATTAGGAATGTGTTTCTTTCTTCCGCATAATTAGTACTCTTAAATTCTTTCGATTTTGGCCTTTGCAAAACATTTTATTAATTGTTTATCTAAATATTTATTTAATTTGCTAGCATCTCCACTACTAAACTAATAATCTACAATTTGAAATTCCAAACATTCGCACACGTACTCACTCAAATAACCACGCGACGTTCATCTCATAACGACAACCTTCATTAAGCATTGTGCTGCATTCATTTGTTTTCTCTGCCTTATGCTCCGAACAACTGAATTTGAATTAACATTGTCACATACTATTTACATAGGTTAGTTCCATCTTAATTTTTTATCCGGGTAGAAAAACAACGGAGCACATAAAAGAGTTAAGGCTTGCGCTCTTTCGAATATGACAACCCTTTACTCTTGTGCATTGAAGAGCTCTTTAGTTAAGAGCGAAACACGTCAAAAGTCATCACTTTGAAAACGTTAATTTTATGACAATTTAAATACCCCATTAAGCTACATGATGTCACTTTGTACCATACTTACATGCTCACATATGAGTGCTTATATAATATGAGAGCATTAATGAAAATGAATGTATCGCTCCCATCCTATCCATCGTGGTGAAATCTAGAAAGTTACGTATACGCCATGTCTCGTCAACTTAAAACACAAAAATTTACGTCATTATGGTGTTTTAATGTCTGCACGTACGTACTTATTTGCCTGTCGACTCGTCTTTTTATCTTAAATTTTTAATTTCCCCACAGAGAATATAACCTAATCCAACTTTGTTTCGTATGTGTATGTTGTCATAAGCATTCCTCGTTGAGAGTATTCGTGACTATATGAACGTAAAAGTACTCGTACATGCACATATTTAATTATATCTAAATTGTTCAGGTCCATTAAGAAAGGAGTACGCCCATGTGTAATTCCTACCTAGATCCTCTGCAAAATTGTGTGTTCTGGCTTCTTACATCTAATGTATATGTCTAAGTATGTAGACGATACGGTTAAGATTATTTATAAGCTGTAGTCTTATTGGGAATTTGGAGGCACTTTAAGCCTGGCGCGTACCCTCGCTTCTACATGATAATCAAAATTTTATTCTAAATGGCAGATATTTATCATAAGCCAACGAATGAGCTTTTATAAGTATAGCAATACGGTGCTTGGAAATTCATATGAACAGAATAAAGCCATTATTTAATCTAGCAAGATTTTGATGACGCTCTAATTAACTTATGCTTTAAATTTTATTACTTTCTTTACTACTGAGAATTACTCTTTCTTAGTAGTTGCTACTTAGTAACTACTTTCGTTACTACTGCGTAAAGAAAGTAATAGAGCTGAGTTGATTTGAGTAACTGAGTTTCTTTATTACTGAGTAAAATAATATTCATATTGCATACAGTAGATTCATTTCAACCCATAAACTTATCTACTACTTCTAATAGATTTTTATTAAAAATTTTTTTAATAAATTATACATATTGCCTCGCCATAAATAGGTGAATATTTTACATGCCAGAAGCAATTTGTTATTGGATCGATCCACAAAGATGGATGTTTTTGATAGTTTTTTCACATATATAGATATGATATGCATGTGATCAGGAAGCTAAGTAAGAAAAAAAAAACAATCATAAGTGCCAAAAGTTTTGCGTGAAACCCGCAAACTCACTTCTACACACATATATGCGCACTTATGCATCAGTGAGGACAGAGGAATATTTTAAGCAACATGTGAACTAAATTTCTGTGGAGCGTGTAGAAAAGTACATAAAGAAGTTGGGAAAGATATTAATGGGAGTACTTAGTAGCGCTTGCGTTCACTAAATCTTTAAAAAGTGGCTAACGTTTCCAACTTATGACACGATTCCGTTATTTCTGTGCAAGAGGAACGGTATCTTTAATAGTATGTTATCAGGAAAACCTTTTTAAAGAATGCTTCAAGAAATTTATTCGCAAGACAAAATTCTCAGATGAAGTTAAAAAATTAAGGTTTTTGCACGAATTTATTTGGTAGATGAAAGAAAAAAAATTGTTTATTTTGATTTTTACTATCCTTATAGTCGCAAGTCCGAACATCCCATAAGCAAACAATAACAGACACGTCTTTATATGTATAAATACCAAGGCAAATGGAGGGAATTGAGGGGATCTTGCCTGCTCTATTACACAACTATAACTTTAATTCCCAGTCTATAAAGTATTTACAGCGCAGAAATATACAAAAATGTTTAGTCCACCTTAGTGCCTTTTAAAACCATTCTTTGAAGGATTCACTCACTCAAAAGGCGACCTTTGTGCAAGCATACGGTTATTATTTATGACATCAATAGTTAAGATACTATAAACTAACCTGACAAAATTTTTGTTTTTCCATGGTTTTTTATATTTCCCTCTACCCAGTATATGAGCGTCAATAGGAAAGTTACCTAAAAAGTTTGTCTGCACATTTGTGAAACCTTGAAAGTAGACTTTTAAAATTTATACACAACAAACTTTATCATTTAATCACTTGTCAACTTCAACTGCAACCAGCTACAGTTACTTTATACTAAATAAATTCCAACGGAGAGCGGCATTTGGCTTCGCTTATGCCACTTTGCGGTCATTTAAGGTATTAATATTCTAGGTATTAATAGTAAGATGTTCTTACAAGTACACACACATACATATATACATACGCAAAGGTACAGTAGAATACAAAGCCTTATTTGTTAGTATTCACCGTTTAGTTGCTAAATTGTCTGCCGTACACAATCCACCTGTCAATGCAATCAACTTTTGCCATGCACACACCTACATCCCCATACATATGGGCGCTATTAAAAGCACTTTCAACCCATGTACATATATATTACAAATGAAGTGGATAGAAAAAGAATCGGCAAACAGTACAAAGCAAAAAAGGCTGCAGTAAAATTAAGAATTTTTAGTTTAGATGAAATATATTGAGTTCAATGGAAGTCTGAATTTTCTGTGCACAAAAAATTTAAAAATTTTGTTTGAGTATGCTGATAAGTGTTAAAGTAAAAATCTATTTTATTTCTTCACTTGTTTGCCACTGCCAAAGACCATTAAAGGGTCATTCAACTTGAATAGCAAGAAAAAAAATGTCGAAAAGGAAGGAAAATAATATCCGTGAAATGATGGCAAAAGCGTGAAGACATGTGTGCAAATGCAAACAACTTACAAATGTATTGTGCACGATATTTTCTTCGATTCTTCACATTGAGCATCAGAGAAGATTGTTAAATAGGGAAAAATAAAATGAGCAATGAAATGCGGAAAAATAAAATAAATTGTCTGTCTGCCAGAAATGCCTTCACAAACACATTCACTCTTACATACATAAATAAGTGTTTACTTTTGTAACATATTTTAATATGTATTTATATATATGAACACATAAATATCTTTATGTATGGAGTTGCTCTAAAAGTTTTTGATTGTAATAATTTTTTGATAATAATTCATTTAATAATATTTAATTTAATAATTTTAATTAATTTATTGAAATTTAATACTTAAATGTCTGCATATGCATACATACAAATAAAGTGATATCAAAAAACACATTATTACATATATATAAATCTCCTCAGTAATATAATTTCCTCCAAACTAAGCTTTCACAGCCACCATTCCCTTGATCAGCAAGCCTAGTGTTTCAGGCAAACACGATTTTGAATATTTAAGCACGCAAATGCTGGATTTCCAGTAAAAAAGTACGATTTGTTGATGATTGTTGAAAGGTTATTTTGTCAGGCAGATTTGATGGGTGATCTTCTCAATCGATAATGACTTCATTGTAGAATGTTAATTTCAAACTGATTGGGAATTACAAAAATCCTAGTATTAGAAGTAGCAAGACACCACAAAGTATTTTTAAGACTAGTGAAGAAAAAGTCAAAAGCAGTCGACCTAACCAAAAGTGGCCAGCAACTGATATGGGCCGGTGTGAATAAACTGAGTAGAGCGATCAAAAATATCATAAGAGAAAAAGAGATTACAAGTAATTTATAATATATCTTGTATTCATCATAACAAACATACACAGATTACATAATTTCTGTACAACATTCCCGAGAGAGACATTTTTCTTCACTATTGTTTTCTCGCAATCAGCCTCTGTGCATCGGCTTCCACAAAAAAAAAGATAAAAAATTGTCAAAGTACCATTTACGCATATATTCACCAAACTTTCCAAATTAGAACCGTGACAGCGGAGAAAATTAGTTAATTAAAAGCACTCATGTTAATAACGTCGGCGACCAAGTGGCTACAAATGACTGTAGGATAACCCAAATGCTGAGATACATATATATGTATATACATGTAAATAGAGCGGTGACAGCAGTTTCTGTACACTCAGAGTTCAATGACCACTTCTAATTACACCGCAAAACGGACGACCGGGCAGGATCTGAGAAAATTCCAAATAAGCGAGCAGAAAGAGAAACATATAAGCATTTATGTAAGAAAGAGTCCGTTGGGATTAGCGATTTCAGCTTTCGTAGACCTCAAGACTAAGGTTTAATTAAGTTTTTTTTTAAGACGGTGATTTTAGTCTACTAAAATAAATTTCCATTTTGCATTGTCTTCTTACATTTCCATATATAGTATATACGTGGCTTCAATATTGTAGTTAGCTGCCTCTTGCTGACACTTGCAACAAACGGTGCGAATAAATTATACAATTGTGCAAATTCCGTTATTCGCTGGTCAGCGCGCATAATTGGAAGTAGAAAGTGAGTGTGAAAACACAGCAGAATGATTGCAAAGAAAATACAGGACGTCAGCGGCAGTCGCTTGAGTGCTATGTCCTTCTAATGGACTGCTGTTGTGGTTCACTGAAGACGACACCATTTCGTTACATACTAAATTAATGAAAAATTAAATTGTCTAGTGGCATGTGACATTTTTAGCTACCGCACGAAGCTTTTTAAAAGTCACCAACGGCTTCTGAAGCGCGAACTGATTGCTACTACATGACTAATAAGTAGTAATGACAAATAAACAAGCATTTACACAGGCATCGCAAGTAGATGGAGTGCATACTGCTAGTGAGCAGACTTTTCTGTTTCATACTTTGTTTATAACTTTACGTCTTTACTAATTACGGTTCACCGAAATGCTGTTAAAATCGAGCGCTAGAGATGTAAAGGTAAATACTAGCTTTTGAATAGCTCGTGTAGGAAATTACATATTATATTTTATGTGCCATTGGGACTTGCTGAAGAACCTATTTCAAATCTTTCATTATCTCATTCAAAAAGTATAACCCTCGATATTTTTCATTATTCATATTCGTACTTATCGAATACAAAACATTTGCTTGTCCTTTTTTGATGGTGACCCTGAATTTTCGTTAGACAAATCATTTAGTTAAGCTTTTAATCTCTGTTAGACATTCACAAAATAAGTCTGAAAGCAAAAAACAAAAAAAAAAAAAACAATCTATTCCAAAAAAAAATCTATTCCGTAAAAACTGTCGAAATCATGATTACAAAACGCACAGACTGGATGAACCAATTCACTAACGCTAATGCTTAAAATTGTGCTAATGCCACAGATGTTATGAATACAACTGTTGTCTGCTCCAAAGCTTTTGTATGATTGCGGTTTGCTTGCATGGTTGGTTGATTGGACTGGGAGGTTTGCTTGCATGATCGAGGTTAGTGTGATTATTTCTGTTTAATGTAGCTGTGGTGGCGGTTGTTGACATTACAGTCATGTTTAGTTTAAGCTTCCACTAAGGCAGCTGGGTTTTGATGTGTGGAGCTTCATAATTTGAAGAAAACTACTACGCTTTTTAAAAAGAGAATATAAGCTCTCATATGAATGGATTTGCATATATAAAAGGCTTTCCGGTAAGGACTTTGAAGCAGATATTTAAAGAGGCTGCTTTAAAAATTGTTTCTGCAAATTATAATAAATTTCAGGGATGATCTTAATTACGGTTATTATCATGAATGGGCGATAGTTGCTTGTCGACATATCCTTGTTCCACTAAATCCCAGTGAAATCGATTGCTTATAGAAAATAGTAACTTCTAATTGATATCGCTTGCTCGGACGGACGGACCGACTACCGTTAGGTGAACGAAACTAATATACTCTGTTGCAATATGTTGCGAGAGTATAACAAGTAAGAAAGGGCTAACTTTGGGTGTAACCGAACATTTTATACTTCGCAATATGCAACGATCAGAGGCGGGGAAATTTTTTCAGGTGCTGGCATAAATTTATATTAAAAAATGTTGCAGAAGAATTTAGTATTCATCATTGGACGAAATTGTTAATGGATAGCAATCATATTTGGTATCTTATTAACTTATATTACAGGTGATAGACTCATGTAGTTTCGTTGGTATATTTTGCTTCGTGCCAGAGATAATTATATTAAAATCTATCAAATTAATTCAAAAGAGATACGTGCGTTATAAACTCAACCAAAGTGGTTTAAAAACTTTAATTGCGTTATTTGATTACAATAAAGTTTATTTAAGCTGGTCTTCCCGAGAGTCAAACAAAGTGGCAATGCGACTGCAAACCAAGTTAAATACACACTTCAGTTAGCATATTAAACAAAAAACAAATCGCAAACATACAAAAGCATACAAAAGCTTCGAGAGATTGTAATAATGCGGTAAAAATTTCTAGTCCTTATTATAAAGATTTTACAATTCCATTTATATTTCATATGAAATGCGAATGAGTGGAAGAGTGTTTGAAAGAGTGAGGTGAGTGAAGTTAAAAAATGTTTGCAAATTAAAAACTTTTCTGTAAATATTCATTTACACAATCCCAATTAAAACATTTATTAAAAACTCCAAATGTGTGCCGCTTTTAATATTAATTTGTTTGTGCACTTAAAAGTGGATTGCACTTTTACTAGTTGTACAAGGAGCCACTAGTGCTTATTGCAGTGACCTAATTTTTAAAATCACAACGCAGATATTTTTACTGTAATCTCCTGCTACCTACATGCGTGAGATTATTTAGTTAAAGGAAGTGAATTGGTAAAGACTTCTGTCGGCTAGCTCGTAGGGGCTCTGCTTAACTGTCTCGCTATTTCCTTTGACAACATCTGCCTTTTGACGAACATTAAACATGTTTTTAGTAAATGAATAATATCACTTAGCTTTCTCTTTCAGTAGCTAAAACTGTACGAAAATATCACACAATAAAATTTCTACTTAAAACATGCCACTGAACATAGAATAATGGCTCAAAAGTACTCTGTATCTAATGACTCACACAAACCTTACTCAGCACGGTTTCGGGTCAAGGGTAATACCACGGTTACGAATTTAGGTTTATAAAGCGTCACCTCTAGCGGCAACAGCAAGTATCGAAACCACATGGCTAACGCATTGCCTCCCGAAAGTAGCGCATATCCCGTTTCTAGAGGATTAATATATAAATTGCGACTGCGAAACTGCGAATTGGGGAATAGCATTGAACTCCTTTTAAGAAAAATTTGCCTAAAAATAACGTCAATTGCAGAATAGTTACACAGAATAATTACACATTTTCTATTAACATGCCCATAAAGCATAATAAAGTGTTAAAAGAAAAACAAATCATTGACGGTCTTCGAAAAAGCGCTGAATTTATTAATTTTTCATATCTAAAATAAATACTACTACACCTAACATAATTCTTAAAAAAATCTTTAGCAATTAAGTTTTTTATGAGCTCTATTTCAACATTTTTTTATATTTGTCTTGTTGATTTCGATTTTCACTTCCATTCGCTCGATCATCGAACTAAACGAAACACAATTCAACACAATTCAACTCAACGAAACTTTAGTACGGTTAATTGAATCTGAGCTGATGACGTCAAATTTGCTACCTGTCGTCCAAGTAAATTTAAATTTCTGTTTAATCGTTGGCAACGAATTTCACACAAAATAAGCTACATATGTAGGTATATAAATCGCTATGAATGAAAAGAAGTTAAACGGAGCGAAGTTCGCGCGCTTGTGTCAGAAAAGGGGGGCGGTGGTAGTAAAACTGACTTATACAAAATCAACGACTGCACATTCGGCGAAATACGCGTCGCTGCCCTCACATATATTTGCCTTGCGAATTTCCAGTAATTGCGCTGGCAGTTGAATTAACACGCTCTAATTGAATTGCCAGCTGCAGTCATTGCACTGGGGCATTTACCTTTTAATTTTTAATATATTATATGAGCGCGTTTATGTCTGCGAAGGTGCTTTGAACTTTGCTAATTTGGCTGTCGGTAGTATCCAAATTGTATCATTTCTACCGAAAAATCTCTCGATATTCGGTGTAACACGAATATTATGTAATATGCTCCAACATTATTTGCCTCTCCAGTACACCTTTTAGGCGGATAATATTTATAACAATTTTTATAAAAGCACGCTCAAATAAAAATAAAAAATACTCGCTATGCGTAAATGCTCAAGTACGCTTAGCCCTCAAAAAATATACGTACAACAAGTCCTAATAAAATTGATTTGTAGTTGTTGTCAAGCAAACTTATTGTCCAATTAGATTTATTTCAAACTTCAATTCCACTTCAGCAAACAAACGGTGGAAAGGAGAAAATATTTCTCAGCTTCGATTTCATTTCAATCTGTGCAATCAGTAGTAAGGTAAATGCAAGGAAAGTAATAGTAAAGTGCATACAATTGAGAAACTTAGATAAAAACAAAATTTGTGCAAGCTCTGCTGGGGGAAGCATAACTATGGAAGATAACTCTAAGCACAAGCTGTCTTTCAAACGCAAATAACCGAACACAAATTCTCATGTGTGAAATCAATATTTGAATGCGTATTGTAATGTCATCAGTTTGATTTCACTCAAATTGAAGCATATGTAAATTAATATAAGTATGTATGTAAACACTTGATTACTCCGATGGTATGTACCGCAAGAGAATTTTTATTTTTTTTTATTATATATTAAGTAGATATTTGTACTCATGATAACAAATAAGAAGTTTAAAAGGGTTCATTTGTCTTTGCTTAAGATCTTTATTAAATCTGATACTCTCCGACATTGCAAGAATAAAGCGACATATTGGGACATGAAAACTTTTCCAATTTAAAAGTAGCTAACTTTGCATTTTATTTCACAAATCCACGGTACTGATGCTGGCAGTCTATGCAGGCAAATAATTGTGAGATATGGAAAAACACGGAATTAATTTTTTACAATTTGAAAGTGTGTTTGAAAAAGCATAGAAAATTTTTAACAAAATGCACCTAATATTTAAAGTTGATCGTCTATTCCTGATCCATTTAACTAGGAAATAAATCGATACCCAAAAGATTTAGACTTTAACCAACAACAAACATTTAACTTGATATATTGTATTTTGGGGAGGAAAGAGACTCTTCATTCAATAGGGGACATCAAATAGAGTAATGTTCTAAGTCCGGTAAACGGAAGAATAAAATCTCGACTTCGTTTACCATATCCAGAAGGCTCATTCTTGAGAGTTGAACCAAAATATCAGGCACACTGTCATTTAATCCATACATCTTTATATCTATATATAAATTGTTGAAAGAAGTGAAGATAGGCAGAACAGGAGATCGGAATTAATGCTACAACTTCTAAATGTGAAGGTTAATATTACTGACGGAGAATATAAAAAAAGAATCAACGTCAACAATTTCGGCAATAGTGTCTTGTCATTGTATTGGAAGCTACATCAAAAATCCTTTCGTTGGATCTTTACTAGTAAAATATTATCCTAATAGAATTTCCTGAAAAAATTTAAATAATTTTTAATATTTTTTAATAATATTTGGCATAAAATTTCAATGCCTAATTTAATGTCTAATTTTAGGTGCACACATTTTATAGCATACATAACCTTTTCAAGGCACACACCGTAAACTAAATTGTGGCAAACAAATTATCCACCACACCACGGCTCATGAGATGCGCAACCCCGTAGGCTCCGCGTTTTTATCATGATTTTTTTACCAGCTTCCACGTATCAACTCAGTATCTTGTTTTTTTTTTATCTTTCTTTTGTATCTTTGTAGTTTTGTATCTTTCACTTTGAAATTTAAGCGAATGTGTTGGTATAAATATTCAGCATTAATGCGTAGCTCTTGGCGACCTTTTGATAAAGTTAAATTTTTAACAATTTGGTTTTATTTCTAAATAAAAGCTGGAAATCATTTTCTTTTGGGGAAAATTATTGAATAATAAGAGATTGATATAGACAAATGTATTCTCATAAATGATGCGAATTGTATATTGTCCAGTATTTATATGATGACATCTTTTTGAACTTTCGCAAACATAATGAAATAAATCTTCTCTTCAGTTTACTAATTACTTTTATGATTTAAAAAGTATGCCCCTCACTACCAAAAATCACAACAAGGTATCCTTCGTGATCTTTGCGAAGGGTATAAGCCCCACTACCTAGCCCAATTTATGTGTCTTGACCTTTTTCCTTATGTGTCTGGCAAATCTTTTGTATACCCACACATGTACAATAGATACATAAAAACAAGCTCAGATGTATCACGGAAATGTTTTAAGCACTTTCTCTAATCCCTCTGTCACAGGTGAGAAACTTAGAAACCTTAACGCTAAATTTAACTCTCACCTAATCTTAAAAGCTGGTGACACCAGCGACAACACACAACGGCGTGAAAAGTAAATGTGCAAAATATTTGTTAATTTTTATATGTATGTGTGTGGCTGCTCACGATTACCATTTAGTGTCGCCTCGCCGAGGTTATAATCAGAATTTACCCTTATTAGTTTGACAGCATTGTTAATTACTTTCAGGTCACACTGTTTTCGACAGTTTTGCAAATTAATCGTAACGGTGGAGAAAAATCTCTAATCTGAAGCGTCTACGAAAAAAATTTGTATAAAACTATTAATATTTCTTAGCTTAAAGTTGCCTTAAAGCAATAGTTCAGTTTAGCTCTTACCAAAACTGACTCTTCCATGTGCACTACCAAATCCCGGCTTATCTTGTCTATACAGTTACGTTAAGCATTTATTTATAATCGAAACTATTTTATACGATGGCACATTATTTTGTCGGAAGTAAATATTGTGCTTGCAGCTACCTTGCATTGATAAAGTGCGCAAAAATACTCCCACAAGCAGCTAGTTGTGTATGTAAAAGTAGCATATATACAAAGCAATACATACAAACAAACCACACGCAAGCATGTTCGAAAAAATGTTTTCTTACAGGGTGTCCCATTATGTTAATTTAGGTATATATGTATAATTATTGACGCTGCGATAAAGCTGCGCCGCATTTAACTCAGATATAATTTCTGCAAAACTTTCGGTGGCATGAATGCATGAAATATTTTTCGCAGTGAATACAAAAAACAAAGTAGTAGTTTATTGGAAATGAGAAAATAAAGAGCAATGAAGTAAAAATTGCTGGAAGCGAAATGCCTGTAGCAAAAAAATATGATAAGGAAATGAAGAGTAAGTGGAAAGAATGTCTAGGAACGTGTCGCATTTGATCCGCATTAACGAATACATACGAATCTTCCGATATTAAATATAGGTCAAGTCAGAGAGGAATGTCATTAAATATTGTATGTAGCAAACTGAAAAGTAAATTATTTTTCTCGCAATAATTGTGTCCTTGTAGAAGTCAGTGTATGTTGCATATGGCGAACAATTCATTTTCGATTAAAACATGAGATCCCTTCTACTAAATTATTCTCACATGTGTATGATAATAATGATATATGATAATTCCCACACTCCATTGTTGGAATACAAAGACATTTAAGGCATAAAGATTGTGAATCTGTTTATCTGTATTGTCATAGTCTGAAGTACGAATAACATAATAATATGTACAAAACTCTTTAAGAAAATATGAACTCTTTAAGGAATATATATCATTATAAATATAATATTCAGAAGCTTTAAATTGATTACTTAATCAAAAGTGAACTCGAAAAAGGAGAAATATCTAAAATACATAATTCTGAAACAAGTTCTGGGGGATACGACCAACAACATTAAACACACTCAAACTATGCCATATAAATTGCTATAACTAAGCAACAAAATAAGATATAAACGTGTTGTTTGGTATGGAGGATCCCTGTTGAGCGCGACATCCGTGGATAAAAAATTTTGTAAAAGTGGGAATGTCCCCGCCCCAAGTCTCAGAACAAGTTTTTCTATAATGTCCTCATATACTGAAAAAAATAAGTGAAATCGGATAATAAACACGCCCACCTCCTTTACAAAGGTTATGCTGGAAACAACTAAAATTGCGTTAACTCGCTAAAGAAACACGTCAAAAACATTAAATCTTACGGCAAATATGGTACGAAAGGACTAAATAGGATTCCGTGCAAAATTTGGACAATGGGAGTAGCAGCGCCCAACTTTAATGGAAATCCTATATCTTAAGAACGCCTTAACAAATTTCAACCAAATTTTGAACATGATTTGTGGAACATGATCGTAATGAAATTCGAGGATTTTCTTTCCAAGATAATAATGTGCTATTGTGACAGAAATGGATAAAGTCAGGAAAATATTCCCCTAGCCCCATATACCTAATCATAGCATAACCTATCTGCTTTGACCTTGAGAAGGGTGGTGAACCGCGCTAAATGTAAATAAACAAAAGGGTAAGCAAAGGCGATTGACCTTGTCAAAGGTAAATAAAGAGGTCATTGACCTGGAGATCGCAAATCTGATTCTTCCAATATCTTTCAGTTTTACAATACAGTATCGCCTTTTCTATTCCCCACATACAGAATATGTGGGCTTCGATGCTTATGGCTGACTATTTACCAAAAAATATCCGTCACTCTGTTAGATATATTAATGAAATTCATAATAATGTGCACTTGTGTCGAAAATGGGTAAAATCGGCTCAATACTTCTTTTAGCTTCCATATACCTAAAATAAAATTTTTCACACTCCCGGTTAACTTTACACCGTATATTTTGATCATTCTGCGAGATATCTTAATAAAATTCGGATAATTTTTTTCTGGTAATAATGCATCCTGGTACTTTCCCTAACCCCCATATATCTATTATAAGAATTTTCAAAAATCCGTGGATAACGGTCTATATGTAAGATGTCTTAGTAAAATTAAATTAACTTATAATTTTGAGTACGCTGAAGTTTGGTGGTAAAAATTAGTGAAATGGATGGACCTTCCCACGGCGCTAATATCATGAATATAGATATATTTGTCTTAGTTAGATTGACTTTATGAGTATATAAGCTAAAGTAAAAGTTAATATGATGAAAAATATCATTTCAATCTATTCACAATTACATCGAATGACAAATTTTTAATTCTTGTGTAACATTTTTTAATAAAAAATTTTTCCCAGCACTTGAGAGCATTTTCCCGCCTTCGATCCTTGCACATTGTGAGAGTATAAAATGTTCGATTACACCCGAACTTAGCCCTTCCTTACTTGTTTTACTTCATATTTTTTACTTCCCTTATTAAATTTTCTTTTTGATTTCTGTTTTATAACTTACTTTTCTTTGCAAACATTTGTGCTATGAAAACAATTTTTGTTTTTGTTTAGTTTAGCTTTGCCACGTTTGCACGTTTTCAGCTTTGTTTTGATTGTCTGTCTTCTTTTCGTTTTTTATTGCTCTTTTAGCATCGATTTGCAGGTTTTCAATTTGATTTATTACATTGAGTCGACGTGCCTGCACGAACAAACCTTCTCAATTGTTACCACTGAAATGCAGAGCACCAATGTACATTGCTGTATACATAATTGTCCATCATGGTCTACGTATATGTTATTTGTTTTTGTTTTTCTGTGAGCGCTTTGACAACTTTTATTGACTAATTTCGCAAACACTTGACATTTCCGGATAAACTTCGTTTACCTTGTTTAAGTGATTTTCAATGTACTTATTGTTGCTGATCTAGCATTAATCAATTTATGGTAGTGAGGGACTATGGATATTACCTCATTTATTTGGGGACGCGAAGTTCAAAATTACTGTTGGTAAATTTTAATAGAAAATGAAAATTAGCTGAAAATTTTATAAAATATTTTCTAAAATAAAACTAGGCTGGTATAAATCTATACGCTCCTTTTTGCTACCAAAATCCGTATTCTCTATTTCTTTTCTGTTAACGTTATCGCCACACCTACCACCCCCACTTACACCCCTTATTTGGTAGCTTATCCGCTGGTTGCTTTATTTGTTTATTTGTCGCAGAATAGAGTAATGTTTGATATGCCCCTGCGTATTTTCAGTTGCACTTTGCACAACAGCTTCCCGCTCCCATTAACACTCCATCTGCCCCAGTTTGCCCAGCTGAATTGAAGTGGGTCTTTAATTGCATCTTGTGCATTCGTTGCTGCCCAGCAGCAGGACTCCCTTCCTGCTTTACATTTTTCACATATACAATAGAATATATTCACATATGTAAGTATGTGTTGATAACTCGTCGATCGATAACGTCATCTCCGATGGAGTTTATTTTTGTATTGAACCACAATGTGAATTTATAAGTATGTACGTGTGTTAATGTGTGCTACTTTCTATGTGGGTCATGCTGTCTATTAATCGGCAGCGATTTCGATGAGGGAATGCATTATTGATATTGAATTTGTTGTTTATTTTAGTTGCTGCACAATAAAACGTTTGATCGCGCACCTTCCTCTTTAATGACTATAATTGGTGTCATGCACTCATATGCAGAGAAGGCGTGTGAAATCTATGAGTTCAAAACTTTGCCTTAAATACCGTAAATACAGATGCTAAAATTTTCTTTGCTTTACTTTCTGTGTTTTAATACACACAATAAGCAAAATCTTTATTACAAAGGATATTCGGATATGGAACATAAAAACGATTACGCGTTGACTAGGCATAATTCCACTAATCAACTTTTCCTTGCCACACTCGCACAATTTGCTTTGTCATTTACTTAACAACTAACAGTAATTACTTATTAGAAATGGTAACACTTAATAAAATTGTCTCCATCTTCATCTAGGAAATAACGCCAGTTGTGGTGGCGTGATAAAAACGATTCCCACCGGAAATTATTCAAGCAATCACCCAAGCCTCAAGTGGTACGCCAACACTTGTTGAATTTTTCGTAGCATATCACAAATGAGGTTGTCTTCAGTGTTTTTCTTTTTATGTGTCCAGTTTATCTTGCTAAGCGGCAACTCTGGGATAATTTATTCCGTACATATGTGTGTATTCTCGCTCTATGTGCCTACGTTGCTCTCAGATTTGATTTCTCTCATAATTGTATGCGATTTACAAATATTCATACTGACATAGATACGTTTATTATTCATTATTGGTGTTTTATGCTTGAATAATTTCAGTTACGCAGGAAATATATATGAATTTATTAAATGAAATGTGAAAGTGTTAAGGGAAATTTAAAACTATAGTATGTAATTAGAAAGTGTACTAGCTTATGCTTATATATGTTATTATGTAAACACTTCATATGCACTTGATATATCTAATGATATCCATTCACTCGCGCTCATGCGAACTATTTTCATGTGAACACAATACCAGGAACGCAGAACAAATAAACATTGTATTTTTGTGGGTGTGAATGCTTAAAATGATACTTGGGAGCACTTAATTTAATGTCGAAGCGGAATTGTAGTCATGAACAAAGTGCGCATACCCAGTTTTATGTTTGTGCATGATGCGTGAGTGGCATTCGAATGTGCTTTTCCTTCTCGCTCGCTTGTAACGCTGAGATGGCTGATGAGATATAGCTGTTTGAGTTTGTAATCAGGTTTTTGTGTATGTATTTAAATTGTACCAGAGTAATATCACACTTAGGGAGAGACATTACATTCTATTCGCTTAACTTAAGAGCGTCTTTCATATCGAACATAGATTCTGAATTTGGCTTCGTAACCTATTTATCAACAATAAAAATCAAGTTAATTTCAGTTGAACCACTTACGTTGTGAATTCCATTACCTCTCTAGTTCTTGCGGATGAAAATATTGAAGCATCCAATCAACCATAAACCTACATAAATACATAAATACAGTAAATACAGTGCTGATGTATATATTATCTTGAAACCCACAGTTTAAAATGTTTACAGCCAATAATAACAACGCAACAGTGTTTATAATCAAAACTGCCCAAGTGGAGGCAAAAGTCCGATGAGAATCAATGTGGAAGCATGCAAAGCAACAATCGAACATATTTTCCAATAATTTAATGGACTCCCGACGAATTGGCGAGCTGGTAAGCGACTCATCGTTGATTGGTAAAATCAAAAAGTTTGCTTTAAGAAAGCCCAAAAATTACATGTATTTTGTACTAATAAAAATGAAAGGAGAAATTTATTAAGAGACATATGAAATTATATAAAACTCATACTATTTTCTTCATAGGTCGATATTGTGCAGTTAATACACATGACCATAAAAATCAGGGCGACCCAATCAAGTTATTGCAGCCAAATTCAAAAGCAAACAGGAAACCAGAAATGGAAATACAGAAGGCATCGCAGAAAAAAAAAACGCATATGCGATATCGAAAATAATCCAGCTAGAATGTTTTAGATGCCAGCCATTGTGTTAGCCATTGGTGGACTTTGCCAGCGGCTCTTTTCTGACATTTGTACTGCAGAGAATTTGTAAATATTTGTACAAAAGCCCCAGCGAGTCGCGTTTGCGAATTGAAGGCGCACATCAGGGGCAACAAATTCACAAATGTTGCACACTGCCGATATTACTTACATATGTTATTTGTATTGGAAGTCAATATCAGTAGCTGTAGCAGTAACATCAACAATTTAATGCTTTTAGAGCGGCTACCTTACTGGGTCGGTAAAAATAGTTCAATGGACCAGTGTAAATAAAGTTACCGTCATAGTTTTGTGTTAATATTTACGGACACATATTAGTTTATTTATTCAGTTTTTTTTTTTTTTCTTTTTTTTCTTTTTTTTTGTGTTGATACAAATGTATTCACTTGATCTTGGTCCCTTCAATTTGCTATTTTAATTTGAAGTAAAATTTCGGAAACTCAGTTTTATTATTTTAGTGCTGTACGTCAGATATTCAAATCTAGGACAGAGAATTCACCTCATCACTGTGCAACAATGTTGTAACTTTACAAAAAATCACACTGTCCGCATCAACAAAACAACAAAACCGTGAAACTGAACTGAAACATTGTCTGCCGCCTGGGAAAACCCGAAGACCATCTGTCGAGTGAAATAGTAAGAATAGTGCCAAAAACCGAATCAAAAAAAAAAAAAATTAAATGTGTTGGTGAGTGCGCAGCGTCACTTCTCGTCAGGTATCGTAGCTTATAATAAAACAAAGAAAGCTGAAAAATTCCGACCACCAGACAACCACATTTCAAGCAAGCAAAGTAAAAATTAAAGGAAATCATGGCAAAATGCATACAAAACTTTATTATATATAATTTCATTTGTCATAAAGCAAGCGATCATTGTGCATTGATTCAACAATTTATTTATCGATCTTCGATTTTAAAAAGATTGGAGAACCCTGTGGAACCCTATGTGACACAAAGATGATCAAGCTACAAACATTTATATACATGAGTTCCCTGTAGACGCTTTTACACGTCTATCGATCCACTTATAATATTTTCAACATCTAATGTCCATTTCATATTTCCACTCATACAAATAAACGTGGCACTTTCAATATATTACATTAAATTTTCAAGTGGCGGCAAAAATACGTTTATCTTTGATTTCGTCTATTTCCTTATTCCAGCCGAACAATTTTAGAACTCGCTAATGGCGTTTTAGTTATTTTAATGAAGTTACTTATTAATACATGAAACTGTTACGATATAGTGAATAGATTAGTGAATGGTATTACATAATGCACTATCTGTGCAAGACATTTCTAAAATATATTACAAAAAAAAAATAGCAGAATAAATTTAGTATAATTCCGGAAAGAATTTCTCATGAACTATGAAGATTTGTAGCATATGAGGATTTTCCCCGCAAATAATGTAAAGTCTTGCTTTTCCACAGTTAGAATTTTAAGATTATCAATCAATTGTTTGATATGCTCAAAGCACAGGCTAAGGGAACAATAAAAACTATATCACTTTTCGAAAATAAAACTCAACTTCATCCACAGCTTTGCTAAACGGATAAATATAATTGTAAGCAATTGTAACACATATATGTGCAATGAAATCTAAAGCCGTAAAAATGAAATATAAAAGATGAGAAGAGTGCTCGTAACTAACACACATCTTCGAAAGTAATAGCAAACGAGATAAATCCATACGAATTCAATTGGAGAATGACAGCAGTGATTTTTCATCTCAACTATGGCACTTGTTCTCTTCACCAACATGTATACGGGCTTTTGAAATATCAATTCTCGTATCATTTTATTTTCGAATTTTCAAATCCTACAGCGATTTGATTTATTTTTGCTCTGCCAGTTTGTGTAGATGTAGAGTTTTGGTTTTGACACTTATGGGACACAGGGCCATCATTCAAATTCAATAGAATTCAATACAACAACAATAGACATACCTACACTTCCATATATCTTATGTGTATATGTGTTCGGATTTTTTGCCATAGTGCATAGGAAAACCTATCTCTGGTGTAAAACCAAATACACAACTAACAAAGGTGAGCAGGCAACCGGAACGTAATGAGAAAGCAAATAAATTTTGTTAGATTTATTTTAAAAATTCATATGCATTTTCCAGAAAATATTTGAAATTGCAATAAGGATGTTGAACTTATCGCTCCAATTAGAAAAATTATTGGTGGAGGCTAAATGCGAGCAAAGTTTAAATAACAAATTCGCACATATCCATTTAAATTAAATATTCCTCTACATAAGTATATATAGGAATTACTATAAGTAATTCTTATTGCACTCTTGAATATTCGAAATGAATTTATTAAACCAAATTTTACGCCCATTTTCTTTTCGTTTTTGTTTTCGTTTTTGTTTTCGTTTTTGTTTTCGTTTTCGTTTCATTTGTTTTCTGGCCCAATTTCATTTGGTAACTAGTAATGATGCTATTGACCAATATGGGGTCCGCAGATTCATTAGCAGCAATCTCTACAAAGACTTCTAACTTATATGAAAGCTTCAGTTCTTTAGGTACGAGTCTAGCGACTCGGTCCACCATAAGCGAAGCATCAACTTTATCAACTATAAGTATCAAAATTTATAGTCGATACATATGAGATTGATCGAACGTATTTACACCGCTGAAGCATAGAAAGAGAGTAAAAAATAAGCAAAAGTGTCCTACTCTTGTGTGGTGCAAAACATAAGCTGTTTCAAATTATTATCTGTCACTGTACGAGCTGTGTTCAAAAAATAACGGGAATTTTCGTTTTTGAATAAAATATTCATTCATTCGTCTACATTAATGTTGCCGTCTTCAAAATAGTCTCCATTCGATATTATGCACTTATGCCAGCGCTTCTTCCAATCGTCGAAACACTTCTCACCCTCGATTTTTGGGGTAGCCTTTAGCTCTTTCAGCGATGCGCCTTTAATGCATTTATACTTGTAAAACGACGGCCCTTTAAGGATATTTTTTCATTTTGGAAATAGGTAAAAGTCATACGGAGCCATGTCTGGCGAATATGGAGGCTGGGGCATCGTTACACTATTGTTTTTGGCCAAGAACTTCCGAACAAGCATTGAAGTGTGAGCTGAATTGAGCAACAGTGAGCAAAAGCCATTAATTATTCTTCCAAAAATTGGGGCGTTTTTTTCAGATTGGTGCACGCAAACGGCTCTGAACTTGTTTGTAGTACTCCTTATTGACCGTTTGACCTTGAGGAAAGAATACGCGATGTACTATGCTACTAAAGTCGAAGAGCACAGTCGAAGAACATTCCCATTATTTTTCTGAACACACCTCGTGTGCTTATTCATAGACTACAGCTTCATTTGGTAATTTATATTAATTCGATTTCAGGAATAATAAAACAGCTCGCAACCGCTAATGTCATAGATTGTTAGCAAATTTAATTTATTTTCCATTATTTTGTTTATGTATGGACCACAGTTTAAACGCTTCGTGCCCAAACACAGCTCTCGCATAACACTACATAGCCAAAACTGACTTCACCACAAAATTAACCCACATTCATGGAACTGGCCAATAAAATTTTAATAGTTTCGCTAATGACAGTTAAAACAATGTCAGCGAATGTAGCAGCAATATTATAGCCACAACAATACAGACTAAACCGAGTATTACCTTTGAGCAAAAAGTAACCCACACACATATATATTTTCACACACACACCCAATTACACCCACTGACCTTGTTTCCGCATTTAATTTAATTATAATTTGCGCCTTATGCAAATTCACATTCCAACAAGGGGTCAATTTCATTTTCTCCCAAATGAATTTTAGTCAACTCCCCAAAAGAGGCGCAAAACATGGAAATACTGTAAATGTGTTTGTGTACGGTATTTGGTGTTCATAAATAGCGAAATGTCAATGAAAATTATTGTGTATAATTAATTAGTATAATGAATTTTCGCAAATGGCGAGCAAATAAAGACACAAAAGATTTTATTCGGTTTCATCATTGCGCGTAATGGAAATTTCAGGCAAAAATATTGCGAGCAACCACACCAGTGTTCTTAGGGTATTGAGTAAACTAGGTTGAGCTTATTCGAAAAACTTTGTCCTTATCTTGTATTTTATGTTTAGTCGTCACTTTCTTTTTCTCTTTTTCTTAAGCATTCCCAACTGTAACCTTTTAACGCCACCATTTCTAAAATCTACGAAAAAGATTTCAAATTCATTAATATTTGAGTTTGATCGAAAACTTCAAGGTACTTCAAACTTAAAGCTTTCACTAGCTATAAAGTGAGAGAGCGCTTTCGTGGGATACTTGAGAGTGTGAGTGAATCATGAATTGAAATTAATGATTTAATGTTTCTTAATTTACACTTTTCTTATTCTGTGGCACTTTGCTTTCACCTTCGCACGCGTGCACATACCTATCGACATATAACGTATTCCATTATTTTCTTCCTCGCTATGAAACTTAAGCTGTAAGTGCAACTAGAAAAGTTGAGAGGAAAAAGTAATCTTCGAGCACTTTCATGTCGAATGTTTGGTAAGCAAGCGCCTACATGTATGCCTCAAGTTGTTATTCATGCATTCACTCACACACACAAATAAACCAGCAGTTGATGCAAAATTGCCGCGCTTCTTTTGAGTAAAAGAAACTTTCGAGTAAAATGAGCAACACTGAGAATCGCTGAAGACTTAAACTCCCCACTTTAAATTTATGGAGGGTGTGTGTGAGAATGTGTGAATGACATTCGCACAGCATCTTATGGCTGCCGCTCTGCGTGTAGGTATGTGAATTTTCTTTTATTTGATTTTTATTTTTTCTCCCTTTGCTTACTTCATTGCAATTCCACGCTGCCTATTTTCATCGAAGAACTTTTGTGCACTGCATAACTTTTTCACTTAATTGCGGTTGGCTTTTGATTCGCTTATTGCTGAAATTACATACGAGGGCGGGTCAATAAGTACGTGACTTTTAGTAGTAGTGTTTAGTAGTGTAGGAGTAGTGTTGTTTTTTCAGTAAAGAGGTCAGAAATTCAAAAAGTCACGGACTTATTGACCCGCACTCGTATCTTTGTATGCATGTAACTGCGCCTTTCATAACATCGATTTCAAATAAGACTTTTCTTGGATATTATTACTTCTACTAACTGATCATCTCTCACTTTTTTTCAACTTTGGCAGTTTGTCAACGACTAGATTTAAACTGAAATTCAGTTATCTTTGTATTATTCTCTCTCTTTGTATAATTTTTTAATTTTAGCAATTTAATCTCTTTTATAAATACTCAAAATTGCTATTAGTACTACTGTTTGACCCCCAGTCATGACAATGAAATGTAGAAAACAAATTAACTTTTCAACCTTACGATGTGTTAATATCTTGCCAACAATAACACATTTATCGATTACTAAGCGTCACAAATTGTCGACAGACAAAGGTGGACAGTAAACGCAAGAGCCGAAGTTTTCGAAATATGTTGCCTCGTTTTTGGCAAAACAAGAACCCCTATGGTTGAGCACACACACCTACATATGGAAATTTCCAATTTCTTGTTGGACAATGCGGATACGTAACGGCATATATTCCGTATGAACTACAATTATAAACAACTATTAACGCACACAAACATACCATATATCTTAAATTTATATGAGTTTGTTGTAGTAAACATATTTATTGTGGCACATTCTCACTGTATTACGAAAGTTTTAAATGAAATTGGGAGTGAAATATGCTACGAGTTTCTAAATTTTTAGCAATAGCAATTTGGCAGAAATTTTTTAAAAAGAATACCTACAAATGTCACGGAGCGGAAATATTATTACCAGTGCTGATTAAAAAAGAATGTTGTCATTAGCACAAGCAACAAGCGAACGGAACGAAAGGTAACAGTAGACTCGAAGACCATTTCAACTTTTAGAAATAATGTTTTTTCAACTTCGTATTTAATCGTATTCTCGTGGTTCCGCACTTTTGAGAGGGGAAGTAAAAGAGCAAATGACTTAATAACAAATTAAATTAAATATTAATAGAAAACATTACTACAATAAAACTAAAACAGAATTCTGAATTAAAATTATTTAAATATTTTATAATACTCAACTTCCTGACTTTTGTAGGAAACTAATTGCTAATAACCATTGCATGCCAAACGCCCGTAAGTATGCTATATATTTTGAGGCGTCAACTTGATTTACTTGGTAACTGCCTGCGAGGACGTTGACTGCCACAATTTCATGAATCAGTTTCAAACAAGGACTTCTGGAATTCCCTGCAGCTAATGCAATAACAACAGAAAACATAAGCTGTTTGTTATTTGTGTTCATAGTAAGTATATTCTTATGAGGGACTTGGTGAACAACACCTACACTGTAGGCGACACTGTAAAGGTTGGGAAAGCTGAACAGCAATTGCTACTTCAAGGCATCGAGTAAGTATTTGTTTACTCTAATTAGCCCGTGGCAAATCTATGCTATTCTATACTGGTGTGTGCCGCCAACTACTTAGCTGCATAACATACAAGCATGAGTATTTTAAACATCCTCATTGTTCCTCCCTTTAACTCCACCAGTATATATATATATATACATTAGCAGGGCAGCAAGTTAGCAAGCGGTTAATTCGTGTATACTTTAAAACATACACCGCAGCTTCAGCTGATGTGAATAGCTATGGAGGCAGTTATTTGAACATGAAGAAAATTAAGTATTTAAAATTTACGAAAAATATACCATAGATTTCACCGATATTATATGTCCACTAATCTCAAAATATTGATTAATAAACTCCCTTAACTATGACACATTAAATATGCAGTGGCCAGAATCGACTGCTTTACTTTTCTTTCCCAGTTTTTACCCACGTTTGACCCAGCCATGCGTCCGTAAAATTGTCGAATAAATGTACTGATGAACTTCGCAACAACACATTCACTCTCATATCATTTGCAGGAATAATTTACTGTTCTACTCACAATTTATATAAAGCAAATGTATATAAGTATATATACTTCTGTTTCAAAACAAATTAAATTTAACTGTAAAATGTGTCACTCATGTTTGCTTTAAGTTTTTAATTAACTGACTGCGTTCATGCCCCTAGTCCAACCGTCAAGCTCTGTTGGCAACAATCTGCGCTCACTTGAATTACTAAAGAGTGAGCAGCACTCACCTTAATTACCATGCGCACAGGCGCACATAATTGACCGCACAGTGGTGGTGAGAAACGCAGCTCAAGTGAAATTAAACTCCCCGAAACCTTGAATGGATTATTGTCGTATTTTGTATCTTATTTATTTATAAAGTAGGTATTATATATATTATAGGATTTCATTCATATTCAGCGCTAAACCACTCCAGTTCAAAATCGCAATTCATACAGAATAAAGAGCTTTTATTTTTATAATTATATATAATATCTTAGAACCATGGATAGTATCAATTAGAAATTCTTAACTAATTTGCTATAGATCAGTAATTAAATGCAGCGATTTGAGTAAAACTTAAACAAAAGCCTTGACAAACAAAAGTATACTAGAGTCTTCAAAAGAGGAAATGCGTGATAGGCACCAGCATATTTTTTATGGTTAGCTTTTCAATGTTGAGGTTAATAGTTTTCAGATATCATTTAAATGATAACCGTTCATACAAGTTTGCAGTACTTATTATACCTTTGTCAAGTAATTGTGAATTGGGTAAAGGTAATATCGCTTGTTTTCTACTTCTCTGAATCGGACACTATTTTAATTTTTATTTAATTAATTATCAACATAAGAGTGTTGTCCTGGAGGATATTTTTGTCACTCTTTTACGCTTTTTCTTCTTGGCACTCTTCACTACGAGTGACCTTCGACTAATTGGATTTTGTGATGAGCAGGAAATAATTTAATAGAAAAGTCGAAGAAGAAAACATTAAACACGGAAAGGAGATATATTTGAAAATAAATCTTAAAAGAGTGAAATTGAGGTGTTGTCGTAAGTTCAAAAACTGTTAGAGAAAACGTAAAATAAAAATTCTGTATAATTTTTTATGCAATATTTGCTTAAAAGTTCTGAAATAAATTAACCTTATCACTTTGATTATTGCCTTTAACTACCCTACTTACAAGTTAGGTTAGGTACTGTAGTGACTATTCCTCATTTATTTATATTTGAGGCTTTGTATTTTTCCCAATATTTAGCTAAAGCTATCTTTAAAATGAATGGCGATTATTTGTAAAATTTACAGATAACTTTCCGAGAGGGAATATTCCACTCACAAACATTCAAAGCATAATTTTTTTGCGGTCAAATTATTTACGTGACTTGACTGCATATAATTGCATTGCAAACAATAACTCACTGCCATAATGACATGTCTTGCAAAATAAATCGAAAAGAAGAAGACAAGTAGAAAAAAATTAGAAAAGTTGCATCAGGTTCACCACAATAAGTGGTATAAATACAAAAATATATAATTTCGAAATGAAGAGAGCTAATAAAAGCGCAAAATTCTCGGGGAATTTTTCAAAGAAGAATCGTTTAAATCGCTTTAAAAGCTTTAAAAACACTAAACCTTTATAATACAATTTTCATAATAAATTGACTACACACTAAATTAAATTTCAAGAAAGTACAAAAAAACCTTAACGTTGAAAGTGTAATTGTGGGTAAATAGAAATTTAAAGACATTCGCGGAACTGGCACAATATTATACTTTGACCTAACATATACACCTGCGTTTCTTATAAACCTGTTTTCACTCTAGGGCTGTGTCCATGGCCATTTTTCATGCAAATACTCAGAGGAGTAATTATTTTTCCCGTCTGTAAATAGGCTTTCATTACCGTTATTAAAAAGTAAACACGCATATACTACATACATGTACACAAATCTGATTGTCGCAAGCGAAAAACTAAAATCAACCATAGACAACTGCTCTTTATATAAACATAAAAGTTGTAAAAAAGTATAAAGTAAAAAGAAAAATGTTTAGTTAGTCGATATATGCATTTTAAATTACTTCAGAAAAATTTTACTACAATTATGCACAAATATGAGCTCATATCATATTTATTATAATAGTATTTAATTTAATAGGTGAGTCGTAGAGTAAAAACATTAAAATAATTATAGTGCGAGCAAAACGTTATATTTAATTAGAAACTGTTTATATATAAAATCGTAATAATTGAAATACAATTTTTATAAAATTTTTTATTTTGTTTTATGTATAATATTTCATATTTATTACCCTATAAAAGCACCGGTTTTGAAATACATTCTACTTCTTAAAATTTTAAAAGTTTTTTCAACTGTAAATAACAAACATTATTTTTATCGATTATTAACTACTAGTTCACTAGATAATTATATACAATATACATACTGTCTATACATATACATACTATACATATATCATATACATACTATACAATCATATAATAACAAAATAATATAAAACAACAATAATAACAATTCGAATTTTTCGAATTTTCGGAATCTTGAGAATTGTTTGTAATCATCGACTTCTGAAATGTCAATTGAAATTGTATGATCTGATATTTCAGGTGGTAATAATAGCTTTCATTTGAATGCATTTTTAAATTAAATACAAAGTATCTTATGAAAAATAGGCTACACGCATTCAATTTATATAATTGTTCCAAAGCAAACACATTTAGTACACTTTTCAGAATTACCGCATTGTGTTGGCGAGACCACACAGTGATCGGTATAAGCCAACTAACTGTTTAAAATGTCAAATTTTAAGTAATAAAGTATTATTTGATAAAGCAATGAAGTAAAGGAACTAAATTACAAAAATGAACCACAATTTATACAGCTTGAACAAAACTTTTTTTTTTTTCTTTTTTTTTTTTGACCAACTTAGATTGGAATAGACTTAGAATTTAGCGTGTAAAGATGAATGCCTTTCTGAGAAATTTTATTCTGAACGCAACTTCTTGTAATACTCATGGACAATAATAAAATATAGTTTTGTAATTATATTTTAATTTTCTTTCCCTTTTTATATACAAAATATGTAAATTAAACACTGTGCACCAGTTTGAAAATATCAGTAAACAATTGCAATAGCATGCAATTATATCATGAGCCACAATATGTTTTCATGCATAACCACTTTCCCACAGCAATACGGTGCACGAGTTTTACTATGTCTGTACTTGTATACTCTGTATCATGAAATCTGTACTGCAGCCATGCAAGATACGCGATTACGGCAGGTAGTGGCTGCACTGATATTCAAATGTAGTATTCAAAAAAAAAACAATTTACAAAATGGAAGTCAACCTTTTATACATTTTACGTACAATAAAAATTTAATCTATTTGTATATTATTGCAATTATTTTCCACCAATTACTCAGCTGTGTGTTGTGCGCACCAAGAGTAATCAAATTGCCTCTCAAGTGACAAGAAATCAATTCAAAAGCGTAAAATGAGTATGTTTTTTTTTTTTTGTATACACGTATGTATGTTTTAGTCTCTCAAGGTTGTACACACCGCAACAGCTGCAACAAATTGCAGCGCTTAATGATTGGTAACCATTAGGGACATTTCATTACAAATTGCAGCAAATTTGTTTCGGAATGCTTAATGGAAAAAGGGACAATGTTGTACTCGCGGCCACAACAATGGAAACATGTAATTACTCACATTTCTCTATTTTCCAAAAATACTAAAAGAACACTCATATTTTGTACTTTTCTCTATCCTTCGATACTACTTTTTCCATTCGCTATAGTTTATTTGTCAACGCCCAATTGTACTGAAATTCACTTCAGCTTTTGATAAGGTTATTTCGATTCTCCTCTAAATCTATAAATATTTATATCCCGTATTTTTTTTCATATTCACCTTATTAATAGACAGTCCCAACATCCAAAACACAAGGTCGACTCAAAAGGCAAAATATTGATCCATTTTGTTGTTGGGTTCTCGAACAGCGCTTATGTGTAATACACTATTAGCTTGTCTTCAGCCACTTCATTTGGCTTTGCTTTTTCATTCCGAAGCCTGCTAAAATCCCCGATGCCGTGTGTTTTATCATATTGAGAAAATTCTTCGATCGAAAAAAGACCACTCTGCTATTTGAATTATGATTTGTGTGGCATCGATTGTATGTAGGAAATATTTACACACGTTGGTTGAATAATTAAATTATCAGTGTCGTCCGCATGCAAAAAGCTTAACTTTGCAGTTAGCAAAAGCAAAAGGTGCATATATTTGTCATATCCTTCGTGCAATTTCAATAAACATTATCGCCATTATCGATATTCCTGGTTTGTGGACTTCCTGACCCATCCATTCCTACCTTTGTCTTATGTACCTTGTATTCTTTGCATTCCCCTGCAAATTACTAGAATATTAGAATGGACGTCTTTTTATGTTTGGTACTTTGGTTGGACCGAACACATGTGACAAAAGGAATACTTGAAATATTTACAATATTTTCCTTGTTTTGTACAAGTAACAATAAAACGACTACATCAAAAGATATATTTGTGTGAAATAATGCAATGGCTTCACTTTTCCCTCCCACTCTTTTCTTGTTGCGATGTGCATGTGTTTCTCTTAGGGAATATTATATTAGTCGCTGACGCAGGTTGACGACATTAATGGCAACATGCTCATGTCCAGTTGGTGACATATCTCACGTGCTTGGCATTCTGGCTAGTTTGTCACTGTGACATTGCAAATTGTTTACAGTGCTGCTTGTAAAGACTTTAACACTGCAGTGTTGCAAGTAGGGATGTGCGAAATACTGATAGATAAAACTATACGAAAAGTAAGCCCAAAGCTGTATCCAAACCAAACATTAACTTATCCGTTATCGATACCCATATTTACAGAGAGATTGGTACATGTTCTTCAAATGCCCGCTCAATTTCCCCATCCACATCCGTTCCGGGGTCATAGAGCTCAAAAAATGGTATTTTTCTGCTGCTATTTTAGTCGAGCAGTCTTTTCTCTTTTAACCGATTTCCCGCTGAAAACATTGCATTCCTAGCAAGTGGCAAAGTGTGTATATACATTTGTAGCATGCTTCTTGGAATCTCCTTTGGTTCATGTCTACTCGCTTGGAACTGCTATTACTGTAAATATGTAATAGTGTAATACAATTGCTGTTAGCAACATGTCAAATTGTTTGTTGTATTAACTTGTATCCTAACTGGGCATTTTATGCTTCAGCTACCCGACTGACATCTTAATTGCATCCGACGTGTAGCGCAAGACAAATGACATTCTTAACCTATTACAAGGCGCAGTTGAACATCCGCTGGGTGCAGTTTCTACAAACAACAATTTATGTTGTACTATAAAACATGACTACAATTGAATAAAAATATTCTTACAACCATAACGGTATAATACGACTATAAGAGTATAGAAATTAAATGATATTTAATTGAATTACGGCTCGTCACCTCGATTTATGTTTGTTCAGTTATTGAAGGTATTTTTCATATCCCCGTAAGTGGAATTCGATTCGCACCTACGCTTTCTATGCATTAATTTGTGCCACGCCCATTTCATAAACTACGCCTTAGCAGGATTCAAACTTGATGACATTTACAAGTTACTCTACCATTCCGGTTTCGCCTTCGATTCGCTGCAACAAAATAGTAATTATAAACATTGGACCCTTGTGTGCTCATATATACATATATTTGTATGCATAAATGGTCATATACAGTTTTGTGGGCATTGTCAGGGTTTAATTGGCAATATGACAAATATGTTTGCCATTGGCCACAAAGTCGGGCAACAACAAAGAAATTTATTAGTGTGGGAATAATATAATTATAACTTTAAAAACGATAAATGTGTAAGTTAAATATTTGTGTATAAGAGTACTCACATATATATAAACACCAATTTATATGTATATGAAATGTTTACTTGCTTATGTTAAGCAAAGGTTGCGGTTTTGGTCATAAAGTGTTAAACGTCAACAGACTAAATTACACATTGTGTCACGCGCATCCCTTATGCATTCGGTTGGTGTAGGCATAATTGTTGACATGTGAAGCGATACGTCACAAATCGAAAGTTTATTGGCTTGGCATATACTAAATTTTTGGAAAGTCTTTGAGCTTTAATTATACGCTACGTGCTGGCGAGACTTTAAAACAACTAAATGGAGTAATTGTTGTATAACTTTTCATAAAATATGCAAAATTTTTTGTTGTTTTCGATTATATCTACTACATATATAATTTACCTGTATGCTGTAATTAACTTGTTCTTGGCTAAGACAGTTATGCAAATGTGTCTTCGGATTCGGACCAAACACAAAAGTAGTACGCTAAGCTTCAAATCATGCAATTGAAAGCGATAGTACTTATATACGATATATATACGATTATATACAAGATATAATTATATAGTACTTATTTTTCATGCAAGAAAAGTGGTATAATTTGTTTGGTGTTCGGCATGACTATTCATAAGCAAGCTGTTGAAATTTTGTTATACTTTTGTGGCATAAAGTTGATATTTCGTCTGTTCGTGTGACCTACTGTGAGATTGAGACTATGAAGATATGAAGTCAGAACATGACTAATGGGAGACAAAGATTTTTTAGCTTTCACCACCGCACGTACAATCCTGTGTCCACTTAATTACGACCGAGCCAATTTTGCGCTGCAAGTCACAAATACGAACAGCAATGAACCAAAACTGTTTCAGTATGCTGCTTCAAATGGTAAGAATGCTCAGAGCCGAAAAACTCATTTCATTTTGTTGTTTATGATTTTGGGATTTAAGTCAAGTACGTGATTGGGCTTTTCAAAATGATTAGTTAGTTGTTGCTTTTCTATCAATTTTCTACCAATGCGTATATGAATATATTTTGCTATGTGTTATTGACTAGAGAGCGCTTATGTAAAAATATGAAATTAATTAAATTTGAATTAATATTTTTAAAAATTCAGTAATTCATTCGTTTTTCATAATTTATTATCGACAACTTTAAGCTTAAGTTTACAACCGAAATCTTAATATCCCTTCCTATCCACCCACAATTGTACAAAATTCTAGGAATATGCTCTTTATTATAATTTCGGTATATAGTTATTACATTATTGTAGACATTATGAACGCAACTTTGGCAACAGATTAAAGGTCGAGAAGCCTTGCTTTTCTTCACATGCAATAAACAGCCAACCGAAATGCTTAATTGGTTTTATATGTATGTAGAAAGGAGATACTCGGCCAAAAAAAAAGCTTTTATGCACTTCTATTAATAGGCGTAAACAAACTTTACTTGAACTTCACAACTTAATGTGTGATTGAACAATAAATTTAATAATGATTAAATAAGGTTCAAGATTTGTCATAGTCGAGGACACCCCATCCAAATCCCATTTCCCGTTGGGTATTACGCTAAAATAACTGTGAAAATAAGCCTAGCGATCCACATGCAACGTCAATTCAGTTACATTTACGACCGACTCAGTACGTCGTGCTTTGACCTGGTTTTTGCATGGCCAAATCGCATGGACGCTAACGGTCGTGCGGAATGAGAACGGAGTGTGGGTCATTGAAATGACTGTGGACGTTGAAAGGTTGTACGATGCACAATTTTCCCAATTTAACTGCAGTCAAAGCCACTCAAGCACCAACTTCTTCATACCGTATGAGAGAACAGTTTACAACGATGTCCATATTTATTTATTCTCAATGTTCACTTTTGCCTATACATACTTACATACATATGTGTGTATGGCTAAGTAAATATGTGTATATGTGGCTCTTAATGCAAGGATCTTGACTTTCATGTTGCATGTCATTTAAGGCAATATTTGCATAGGCACTGTTTGCTTGCTAGTAATTGTCTTAGGGTTGTTAAAATATTTACGAGCTTGACGATTTACTAACTTGGAATGGAACTTTTTAAATGGAATTTAGTTTGTTTTGCAATTTTTATAATATTTATTTACTACAATCAAATAATATATATAAATTTACTGCAATACTGCAATCAATTTTTAAACGAACTTTCAATTGCATAATTTTTTCCATGTTTAAGTTAAAGCAGTAGTAAAATTTAACTTGCTTTTTGTTAGCTTCTTTTTCCAAGGCATAAAGTCTAATTGTATCGTAGTATCCTAAATAACGGTGTCTTTTGTTTGGTGTTTTTTGTTTTCTGAATAGTCTCATGGCTAGTGTTGTGAGATCTTAAAAAGTAAGTCAATATATACTTTTAATCTTCATTTAAGTATTGCGTTTATACTAAGCTCTTGATTTAGGGAAAGTGCCAAGTATTGGAAAAAAGTACATATGGAAATAGTAAATTTAAAATTAAGTTCTATATATACCAATAATATTCATTATTGTTCTTAAATTGTGGGTTTGAAACAAATGATTTAATTTGGAAAAAAAAACTATCAATAAATACTCTATCTTATGCTGTATTGCTTATATAGTAAGGGCTTCTTTTATTTTAAATACATATCAATATTTCACATTAAAGAAATTATAAACTTTCCTGATTAAACTGCAAATTCAGTATGTTATAAAATCACATCAAATATATTCAATACTAAATGTTAAATTTAATGAATTGAATGAATGAATGAAAATTGAATTTAATGAATTTAATAGATTTTAATTAATGAAAATAATTAATAAAAATAAATTTTAGATATAATATTTATTTTATATATAATATTTACTTTAGATATAATATTTACTTTTATTTAATGAAAATGTTATCGATTACTATTTGACGACGCTGGCAATGAACTTTACCGCACAACCATTCCACTTTACATAAGCGCTTAAATAACTATATAGCTTAAATAATTATATAGAATAATAATAATAATTAAATAGAATAAACATATGAATAAGGCGTGGTTACAACGATGGTGCAAACAACAACTGAGTTGAACTATAATAATAGTGACATTGGTAATTGTAATGCACAGTGCACTTAGTCTCGGATAAATGCGAAATTTTATGCTTTTGGATAAATATGCGCATGGTTGCAAGTAATTGTATTACATCCGCAAGCTTGTGTTGAATTTGTATTTCGTTTTTGTTCCCACCACCAGCATTTTGTTTGGCATTTCCATAGCGAGAATTCGTTGCGTAATTTTTTTTCGCTGTTATTGCTCCTATTTTTTGACTTGTACTTCTATTTTGCATAGCTTTGCTGATTATATAGAAATTCCTAAAATATGCAGTTATTTTATACATGATTACACAATCGGATTGAACAAATTGTTTGCAAAGTTCTCAACAACTATATTTTGCGTATTTTGTTCTCTTTGGTGAGGTTTGACGTTTAATTATAATAATTTATAAAATGCAATAAACGCATGGAAAAAATTTATTGGAATTATTACATTTTTGAGGTGTTCAATGGCCAGTAACATACACATTAAGCTATCAAAAATAAATTTTTCTACAGCAATCGCTATATGGTGGTTAATATAAGCATATTCAGGGTGCTTAATATAAGAAATGATATGTGTTATTGCCCAAGATACTCCCATACATGTGAAATCTTCCCTTTCTGTAATGTAATTTTCTCAAAAGTGAGAGTCTCCTTCTCCTTTATATTTCCAGGACAATTCATTCCATCTCTTTCTCTGTAACATCAAAAGAAATTTCATTTAAGACTCGCGAACTCAATTAATGTTACTCATACGTCCCGCTGAGCGCATGAGGAGAAACACTTTGGATCAACCAGCAAACGACAGAGAGTAATTTACAGTTTTATTATCGTGAAACTTAAATATGTTGCATAATTGAATTAATTTGCTGGTTTTTTCGAAATGAAATTTCAGCTCAATCAGAGTGGAGTTCGGTGAAAGCTTTTAATCGTTTCGGAAGTGTACTGCATTAATATAGAAAAAAATAGCTGATAATAACACTGAGCTTTCAAAGTAGACAGACAACTTTCTGGTATATATTTAAGCCATTTACGCATATAAGTACGTTTTTTTTATCAGAACTATGTAAGCTGTTTAGTGGAATAAGTAAAACCACAGAATAATGCGTCGAAAACAAGTAGTTAAATTATTTATGTGTGATCCGCATATCAGTTATTCTATTAACTAGTAACGCAGTTAGCCAAATAATGAATTACAACAGTAAATTTACAAAAAAAAAAAACAAAGAATAATAATTTACTAACCCATTGACCTTCGTTTGTGTAAATACATTCCGTTTTTTAATTTAAAAATTTCTAGTTTATGTTTAAATTATATTAATTAACAAAATAAATGCGGAACTTAGTTCGAAGCAAATAAAATATTAAAATAAATACATTAAAATTACAATTTCTGCTAAGTGGTTTTTTTTTTTGAAATTCTAATTCTAGGATAACATGTTAAACAAAATTTTAACCAAAGCAATTATTTATTCTCATGTTAGTCGGTTTTTCTTTAAATTTTTTCATTAAATAACCTTTTTATTTTATCAGCATTTATTTATTATATATATTATATATTTTACCTATAAATAATATATGTCGGCTATACCATACCACTACAATTTTGTAACTATTGGAATAACTTGGCTTTGTCAACATAAAGGGTTATTAAATTTATTGTTCTTATGGCATTGTGTGTTCACATTACAAGTATATAAATTACCTGTTACCAAACGTATAAACATATCTTTATTTATTTCTTCCCTTTGGTCGCACTTGTTGGCTTCTCTTGCATATTACTTCGCGCACAAAAGAAAGTATAATAACGAAAACGGAATTGTCAAAGTTTGCCTTCAATTTCACTTGAGCATTTTAGTGGATTTTTTGTATTATTTTGTATATGATTTTGTTCAATTGCCTTCATATTCTTATTCGGATATTTTGCTTATCAAAATTGCTCCTTTCATTTTAAGAACACTACAGCAAGGAAGTTTTCAAAAGTTTCCTTTCTGTTATTATTTCAAATATTGTTCCGTTCTTGTTATTGTTTTTTACCTTTTTATATATTTTCTGGTTGTTGAGAACAGAGTTTTTTGTAATATCAGCGCTAAACGAGCACTTTGTACTCTTATATATACATTGTAATCCAATACTAATAGGTAGTGCAACGATCGGCTAAAGGGAAATTTGGATTTTGAAAGTGCAGCACTTTCAAAATGAAAAAAACTTGAGTTTTATTAGCTCCATATTAAATGAGTCTTTCACTGAATTTTTTGTAACTGTCACTAAAATGTAGTTAGCCTAATACACAGCTAATCATTGTTATTTAATTGCACTTTTGTGTTATCTAACGTTTTTGTTTAATTTTATTTCAGTATTAATTGCACGTATGTAGTATATGGTTGTTGGTAACATCATTATAAATACAAGCACGCAAAATACAAATCGAAATATCGATAATTAATTTATAGCACAAAATTATTAAATTTAACTATCTTAGCTACTGTATTGTGTGTTCAACACTCAAATAGGAGATGAGCGAAATGGGTAATCTGTAGTCGAATATATTAATAGATCTAGCTAGATAATGATGGAGACAAATAATATTTAATGCATATTTGATTAGCACTAGATATTAGCACCTACATTTGTTAATTTATGACAAAGTGTTGCCTTTTTGTATTAATGCGGAAAAATAAACATTACTTTCACATATTCGTTTGTTTATATATTAAGCGCACATATTAATTTACCTAATCTTTGAGCGATTTTGATAATACTAAAAAATTTTCGCTTTTTACTAAGCTCTGTTTTATGGTAAATATTATTAACTATTACTTAATTAAAAAATCTTATTTCATTTCGCTCAAATGCTAACATGTATCTATAAACACTTATGTGAAAAAGCCAAATTTCGCAAGTGAACTTAACCCTGACAATCTTAACTACCCTAGTAAACAAACAATAATCCCTACACATCAACAAGAACAAAAGCGCGTGTTTTTATACTCTCGCAATATGTTGCTACAGAGTATATTAGTTTTGCTCACCTAACGGTTGATTGTAACACCTAGAACTAATCAAGTTAGATATAGACATATATATATATATAAATGATCAGGATGAAAAGGCTAGTTGAAATCCGAGGGATTGTTTTTCCGTCCGTCCGAGCAAGCGATAACTTGGGTAAAATAACTTGGACGTAATTAGAAATCTGCCACGCCTACAAAATGCCATTAATCGAAAACCTGTAAAGTACTATAACTAAGCAACTAATACAGTATAAACGTGTTATTTGTGGGGCAAAGATTTTTGTAAAAGTGGGTATGACCCCGCCCCCCAATAAGTTTAATATACACATCTCAGAGGCCGTTAAAGCTATATTAATCAAACTTGTTTGGAGTAAATATTTCTAGCATTTTCTAGGAGCATGTCAGATTCGAAATCGGATTATAACTTTTCAAGTCATCAGATATCCAATATATGGACCTCAGTGCCTCTATCTGACTTTTCACCGAAAATGAAACAAATAATGAAATTGGAGGATTATCTCTCCATGATAATAGTGTACTCTGGTATCAAACATGGGGAAAATCGGATAAATACTTCCCCTAGCCCCCATATACATAATATACGGATTTTCAACCTCTGAGTAGACTTTACACAATATACTTCGGTCAATATGTAAGATATCTTAACAAAATTAAGTGAATATGTAATATCGGATATGCAATAGTTTACTGCCAAAAATGTGTGAAATCGGTTTACGAATTACCCCAACTCCCGTATACTACATATAATGATTTTCGCTATTCGAGCACACTTTATGTCGAATATGTCTGTCACTGATTGAGTTACCTTTACAAAATTGGATGAAAACATGTTCCCTAATATACTTGTTCCCTAATATACTTGAATAATGGAAAGAGTTAATGTGATCAGTGAAGACCTTCCTCTATCTCAAAAATGCCCGATATAAGAATTCCCGACTTTCCACCTGACTTTAAACCGTTTGTGTTGCTCAATATGTGTGATATTTTAATGAAATAAAGTGGATATGTTTTCTTAAACACAATGTGATTTCGCGCTAATTATAAGAGAAATCGGTCCTGACCATGGTTAGGTATAAGCTATAGCCTTATTCCTAATGTAACGATTTGTTTTTCTCTGGTTGACTTTTTCCTAATGTATCTAATATGTTTATTAAACCAATTTGGTTGAGTTTACATCGCATATATCACTTTTGAGTTAATTTGATAGATTTTAATATAAATATCTCTAACACGAAGCAAAATATACCACTGAACGTGAGTTTAGAACCTGTAATATAAGTTAATAAGATACCAAATATGATTGCAATCCATTGACAATTTCGTTGGATAATGAATGTTGAATTCTTCCTCAACATTTTTCAATATAAAGTTATGCCAGCAACTGAAGATATTTCCCTGCGTTTGATCCTTGCACATTGCGAAAGTATAAAATGTTGCTTTTCAACTGAACTTAGCCCTTTCTTACTTTTTATTATTAATTCTTAAGTTTTGCTGTACTTTTCTCTCTTTTTCACATTATACTACCAAACATTATACTTTACATCAAATATTTCCTATTGCATTCGCATCCGCCAATAACTATTCGTAAAAGTCAAGCAATAAACCAATGATATTGTGTTAAACTGCACTCAAATATTCTCAAACATACATATAAATTATTATCGATATCGTGCATGCTAATATTTGAAAACTGCCAAGTATATCTATATGGGGAAGAGATAAGCTCGCTATGCGATTCCTTTTAGATAGGGTAGGAAATCAAAAATTACTTTCGAAGAACTTTGTGTGTGTATAAGTATAGGACATATGTATATGTAAATGACAATTATTTGTACATGTTTATGTATGTATGTATAACAATATATCTCAGAAGCATTCTGTGTAAATATCTGTTTATTTGTTCACTAATTATTGTTTGAGCTAATCAAAGGATAAGTGCTGACAAAGCCACGCAGCATTTTAACATAGTTTTGTTTGTATATCGCTTTAATTATGTATATACTAAATATATGTAAACATGCGTCCACATCATGGAAAGACATTCCCTCAAATCTATGCAGAAGCACTTACTTTGGATGTTTGACATACGTTGCGTATACGTGACATTTGTATTTAATCGTGCGCAACCCACACTTATTGCGATGTTAAGCTTTATTAGATTAACGGACGGTTGGAGCGAAAACATTTGGGGATTTCATGACAATATTGACTTCTCCTGATAGTAATTAATGTGCTTTGAATTATCAGCTAAAATGGAAGAAATTGATTTTAGTAAGGCCTACTTTGCAATCAAAGCTCAAGAAGTTAATGTAGTTAAGGAATAAATTAAGGAAATCTGACACAAATTCGTCCTCCATATATATTTATATAACCTAATATCCGAAGATCAACAATATACTAAATAAGTATATGCATTAGCCAAATATTTGGTATCATTGATTTATATTAATACACATCAATTATTCCATTAAGATAGTACTCTTACGCATACATTATTAGTAAATATGTGTCATCTACACACATTCATGGGGCATATTTGAGAAAAATTAATAAATATATGCATTCACTACTGAATGTACAATAATTGTGCTAGTAAATATGCGAGCATAAAATGAGGAGCACAATAAATGCATTGAACTGTGTTTATTTTATTTATCTATTTAAAGGATATATAGTTATAAATAATTATACTAACCAAAAACCGATGATAGTACCAGCGATAGGGCCTTCAGTTGTGGGGTTTAATAAATGGGGTTAAATCAATTAATAATTAATTAAAACATTTTATATTTTTTCGATTAACAACATTTTTTTAGTGTGGCCTTAGTCCAATTTTGCCTTTCTACAATAAATACCATTCTCCTCGGAGTGCCAAAGAACACGAGTAGCAAGTTTATCAAATTATTTCAATTTTTACTGAAGTTATCTCTTGCGTAAACAGACGGACGGACAGATGGATAGACAGACATTCGGAGTCCAACTCGTCTTGCCACTCTAATCATATATATGTATATAACTCTATATCTATCTTGAATAGTTTTTAATGTTACAAACAACCGTTAGATGAGCAAAATTGTGCAACATTATGTGAAACTTTTAAAATTAGCCTCGTATTTTACGACGGAAGATTACACGAGTTTAAAACGCAACTATTTTTTATCGAACAAAATTCTAAGAATTTTTAAAAGCTTAACATCTTTCTCATTTAAAATATTCTACTTCATTTGCTTCCCATTTCTCTTCACTAAGGATTTCATTATCCACATTCACTACTAATAATTTTCCGCTTGCCGAAAGTATGAATATGAACTTAGACAGCGCTTCTTAACCACTATCAACACCCGCACATAATGGCCTTCGCGCCGCATTTTACAGTAATTAGCACATTGTTAAAAATAATTACATTATAAAAGACCATCCTAAGCCTTTTCGCCCATTTTCTTTTTCCTGTTTCCATTTGCTACCAACTACTTATTTTTATACTCTCGCAACATGTTGTCACAGAGTATATTAGTTTTGTTCACCTAACGGTTGTTTGTAACAACTAGAACTAAACGAGTTAGATATAGACACATATATATATAAATGATCAGGATGAAAATGCCAGTTGAAATACGAGTGACTGTCTGTCGGTCCGTCCGTCCGTCCGCCCATCCGTGCAAGCAATAACTTGAGTAAAAATTAAGATATTTTCATGAAACTTGGTACTCGTGTTTTTTGTCATCGTAAGACGGTTGGCATTGCAGATGGGCGTTATTGGAAATTTTCCACGCCCATAAAATTCCTTTAATCAAAAACCTATAAAGTGCTATAACTAAGCATCAAATTAAGATATAAACATGTTGTTTGGTACAAATAATCGTAGTGGGCAGGGGCATTTGTGTTTGCAAAATTCTTTTAAGGTGTTTAGTTTAAACTAAAAAAAAACTACTAAACTTAGTGTAAACTAAACTAAGTGTTAGTGTTTAGTTTAGTTTAGTCAAAATTTTTATTCCATATAGTTCGCTAGGCCGCATATATGTCCAGATTCTCAATAAGTAATTCATTTGATTTACTGTTTTATATTCATAACATTATCTCGAAAAAAGCTTTTTTGATTGTGGACCTTGCTAAAAGTAAACGAAAGGGGTCATTGACATCAATGAAAGGTGGTGAATCTTTCTAGAGGTAAACAAATGTGGTGGACTAAAAAGCTAAACGTAAACAAAAAGGTAAAAAAAGGTTGTTGACCCAACAAAATATACACAAGGAGGTTGTTATCCTCGAAAATAGAAATCTGATCATTTCATTGTCCTTCAGTTTTACAATACAGTATTGTCTTTTCAATTTCCCATATACAGAATATGTGTACTCCGATACTTATGACTGATTTACCAAAAATATCGATAATTCTGTCAGATATCTTAATGAAATTCATAATAATGTGCACTTGTGTCGAAAATGGGTAAAATCGGCTCAATACTTCCCTTACCTTCCATACACCTAAAATTAAATTTTTCATACTCCCGGTTAACTTTACACCATATGTTTTGATCATTCTGCGAGATATCTTAATAAAATTCGGATAACTTTTTTCTCTGATGATAATGCATCCTGGTGCAACAATTTATAAAATCGGGGTAGTACTTCCCCTAACCGCATATACTTAATATGACAATTTTCAAAAATCCGTGTATAACGGTCTATATGTATGAAGCCTTAGCAAAATTAAATTAACGTCAAATCTTGAATATACTGTAGTTTAGTCGCAAAAATTTGTGGAATCGATGTACCTTCTCCCAGTACTAATATCATGAATACAGATGATTTGTCTTAGTTAGATTGACTTTATGAGTGTATGACCTAAAATAAAAGTTAATATGTTGAAAAATACGATTGCGTCGAGTGACAAATTTTGAATTCTTATGTAACATGTTTTAATATAAAATTTGGAAGCACGCACTTGAGAACATTTTCCCGCCTTCGAGCCTTGTACATTGCGAGAGTATAAAATATTTCGTTATACCCGAACTTAGCCCTTCCTTATTTGTTGCCTCTGTTTTTCGCTAGTCTTCTAAGCACTGCTTCTGTGTGATATGCTAACCTTCTAACTGGAAAGTAGGTGGTCGGAATGATAATAAAAGTGACCCTTATTGAATTCTTGCTTTTTGCCCACAGCTATCAGTGGTAATAGTAAGCGTAGTAATTTTGTTAATCCGTGGCCTGCGCATTTTTTACTGGTCTAGAGTACAGTGGTTTTAAGGGCGGGTCATTTCCCTGTTTTGCTGATTTCCATTCTTGCTGACAAACCTTGGTCGTATATGATATTTGGGAATTATATCTGATGGTGTTTTCAATATCTCATCTCAAACTATTGGAAATCAATAAATACGGAACACGAAATACATTAAATACGTTAACGTATTGTTTATAAACCGTCTTAATATCGGTATTTTACTTTTCCACCGCCAAAAGCTCTGGTTCGCAACTAAACTCGCCTCGCATTCCTTCTCCTTTATGTCTTGTCTCAAAGCAGCAATAGCAATAAGCATTCAGCCAAAATCTTCTCTATATTTTCTTTTCTTATGTAAATAATAATGTCTTGTACTCGCAATCGAGCTGTATCCACTTCACATGAGATCTTAACTTTTTGATAGTTTTGTCTAATGATTCTGAGCACTTGACTCGGAGTGCATAATACAGCCGTAACATGCTGCAATTTAATTCATAATCGATTTGGTTTAATATCTGATATGAAATATAATATCTTATATTTTAAAAATTTCCATTTTCCCTCATTTTGCGCACGTGGATAAATGCAAACTATTTCTCATGACGTGCTTCTATTAACTAATTTGTCTAATAGCACAAATAATTGCCCAATTGTATGTCATTTGTTGAGATAATTTCATCAACTCACTCAACTTAGCTCATTTGCACTATGGGACATCACTTAAACAACTGTCGAAATGCATGTAAGATTAATGATGAATTCCCAGAGTGTGTAAACGAATAAACTAGTACATGCATATATATCAGTGGAAATAAATGAAAGTTACAAAATAAATGCAAAATCTCATATATACAGAGTTTATCACATTGTTTAGCGAATGTTGGTTACTACATCAATTTTGGTAGTAAAATATTCAAAATGAAAGTAAAATGTACAAAAAACGTTTATACTAAATTTATTTATTCAATCCCTGCTTATGTGCTTATTTTTCTTCGAATTTCTTATTTTGGTGGTATCTTTCGCGTTCTGTTGTTATTTGATAATAAATTGTGTAGATAGAAGCATAGCACCAAAGGTATTTTTTGATGATACATGCATGAGCACACACACCCCCTAAGGTATAAAAGCGCACATATTATCCAAGCAACTGCACTCGACAAAGCCAATAAACTTAGCACACGAGGGATCTTGAGTTTTGGGTCTTTTCAAGTGGCTGATTTATTGGCGTGCTTATATTTGGCAGACAGCACGACAATCTAAATCTCTGGATTTTGTGGCTGTTGTTTTGAACTTATTTACTTCAGTCTGTTTTGCTGCAGAATCCTGACCGCCTTAGCTTAAAGCCCACTTGAAAAGTTCAAATGCTTGCCCACACATTCGCCTTGAATTAAAAAATCAATATATTTAATGACTTTCGAAATAGACATTGAAGTGAATTTATATCCGTGTATTTCATAGACGTGCAAGATAAAGTAGCATCAGTGAAACATACAGACATTAAAATGCGTTCGTATAAAGTTTTATAATTTTATAATATATAATGGAAATATTATGCAATAATTGTTATTGCTGGTTTTAAAATAAAACCTTAAGAAATCTAATCTAGAGATATTTATTACAGAAAGAACAAATTTTGCATGCTTTATAACTACTACATAAAATTTAAATATTGAGATAAAAAAGGGAACTCCTTTAATAGGATATGAAGTATATTTAATGCGTCTATATGAAATGAAGTAGCCGTAAATAATTTTTACGTAATGCTTACTTTCACGCTCCAATCAACACTCTGCGTTTGTTTTTTTTTTTTTTTGAAGGAATCTCCTATGTCTAAAAGGGTTAAGCGCGCGCATTAGCGCCACAATTTATGTGCAATTATAAAAGGCTTTTGCTTTTGCCAGCTTCACAGTTCCACGAGTTATAATGATTACAGTCGACTGGAAAATGCACGAAGGCAGCAAACAGTTTAACTATTTATAAACGGCGAAAGGTTGATAGCACAACCAAGAGAGTGTGTGAGAGAGAGGAGAGAGAGAGGTGGTGTGGGCAGCAACAAGTTTTTCACTTACATTTTACCAATAATAAAACTGATGAATGGTTATAGTTTGGATTGTTATGAACTACTGAAAAATCTACTACATTTACGGTAAAACAAATAGTGTTTGTATATAAATATGTAGTCTTTTTTATTTATTTTTCTTCAATATTTCATATGCGAACAGGAACAAGCTTTTCAAATTGATTTGGTGTATGAGTTCATCGTGCTGTGGTGCAGCTGGTGTTGGTGTTTCTGAAACGTTCCGTGTTAGATTGGATTATTATTTGCATTCATAGAGAATATGAACTCAGAAGGCCACTTGATCAGCTTTCTCAAAAATGTATTTAATTTAATAATAATAATAAATTGAATTTTAATAACAAAAAATTTTAAGTTCACAGAAATGTTTCCTTTCCGTATAGGAAACGTTTTCCAGGACTGATTGTAACGCAATAGTTCCAATATTTAAATTCACTTTTTGTGAACTAGTGGTTTGGTTAATTTAGAACTATGCATTTTTTGCTTTTAGAATTTAATTAACAATTAATAATTTAATCGCCAGCTTAAACATTTTCAATTAACAGATAATCTTAGTATTTAATAATGTGATATTAATTCGAACTTAGTATGGGTAAACATAAAATTAATAATATAATTATATGTTTTAATTAATATCTCATACGACTGACACTTATGTCACTTCACATCTGAATTTAGCGCCTACTTACTTACTTATATTGCCATTGTACTCCTCCACCATTGGACACCATTTCCATTTCCCCTTCCTTACAATTATTGCGTCGCATTCTCTAACAATAATAGCAGGAATAGAAACGGGACATACATGAAACGCTTCTCTTTAGAATATACTGGATAACTTTTTAAACGCTTCGCTAGTGAATCGTGAAACTTTTTAACATACCATTGTTAGTCCTACGTTTAAAATGGCCTTTTTTTTCTTGTACTGTGCAAGATTTTGCTGTTATACTGCCTACATTCAGTGAGCGCTTGTTTGAGCCTGGGGATTAGCGAACACGAGTGGCATGCACTGGTGTTTGCCAGCTTTTTAGCAGCAGAGTTTCTGCTGTCCAAGGGGAGAAATACGTGTGTACGCGTGAAAAAATACACAACTATACAAGCGAGTCAGCGAAGAGCTTCGCATTAGAAAACTTAAGCTGTTTCAATTTAAGAATGCAGTTTTAAGCATTGTGTTTCATTTTTTTAGCCACCAGTTTGCGCCGCAACGCTTATCCATGGGCAGTGCAATAAAGCAACACTGCAATGCAGCTACAACTTTTACGTCACCTTGTTTCATCAGTGCGAGTTCTGAGTGTCAAAGTGAAATCGCCATAAGCCTAAACTAGCAAAACAAAGTAAATTCAAGTTTTTTAACACATTCACAAGAAAACTTTTTCTTGGAGCCATGTAACCCTTTTGCTGAGACCAGCCAGCCAAACCAAATATCCCTGCCAACATTTTGCAAACTCTTGTTTTTGCTAAACGGAAGCTATGTCACTTGATTTGGAGCAGTTCTACCAAGAGTAGTGCTTTGATTACATAAGTATTCCGAGCTTTGGAAGAGCTTTATGTGTTAATGGAAATAAATTTCGGATTATATAAAATTATTCAATTTTATATCACTTGAATACGAAAAAAATATTATGCAAAGATATATTCAAATATTCGGTATCAGGTTGAGGAGCACCACCTACTTTGCTCTGAACTCCAGGTCCACCTACTGAATAAATTTTGAGTAAAGAACTTATCCTCCTAAAGATAACATATATCAGTTTCAGAATAAGGCTTTTGTGTTGCACAACCTGTTTTAAGTCATTATATATATAATCTTATAATTACATTTTTGAGAAAATTATTTACTAATCCAGTTTGCAATGAAAATACAAGAAATGTCACTCGGAGGCTTTATGTCAAAGCAATCTTGATAAAAAGTGTGCTCATAATTGACGTTTTAAAAACGTCTTACACAATTAGTATAATCATACACATGCGTATATTTTCGCATGCACAACATAAGAGAAGCACCTTTACGAAATATCTTAAAAAAGTTAAATAAATGTATCACTATCAACGCCCTTGCAACGGAGATTACCTCGTAATTCTCTGCCAAACGTATCGCTGGCAGCTGTGTGCTGTGCTCAAATGCACCATCTTCTTCATCATTCATTATTACATTTCGTGCTATCCGTCTGAGAGTGTGGCATAGGCGCATGCAACATGCAGCATGTGCAATACGTGAAGCGGCTAAAAGCATCTATTATATAAGTACCGCAAATGCATGCTTCAGTTGGTTGACTTTTCGGCAAAACGCGACCCGTGCTCCCCTCTACATGGAACACGTTGGGACGACACAAGCTTAGTGACGTGACACAAGTATTTTTTACACAGCGCTACTTAACATGGATATATACACTATGTGTGTGCACTAAAAACACGTAAAGTGTTATAAGAGTAGCGAATGCTAGTATGATCCTTAGCAAGAACAAATGCGGTAATAGCCGCACAAAGAAAGTCTTTCGCCCTTAAATCAACTTTGAACTGTGTGTGTGCTCGCCGCTTCATTAAAAATTTTGAAATACAGAAAGAACTGCAATGATAAATATGAGCCACATATACTCAAATTAATTGCTGTAAAAATAATGAGTGTCATGAATAGACAAAGTGAAATTGAAATGAGCCATCACCAGGACTCGCACTAAATTCGTTTTTCACATTTTATTATATTTGATTCACCTCACCGCAGCATCAAATGCTTATTAGCAGATATGCACTCCTTAAACTCAGATACTTTGTAATCTATCAATTAGAAATTCAGAATGTATGTTGAAGCTATAAGTTTTGAGTTGAGTTAGGGATGTGGACATGCTTACTTACTAATATCTCATAAAAATACTACCCAATCAAAGAGAAATATAATTGCAAATTTCTATTGGAAACGTAAATATATTACCAAAACTGGATCCTCTATTCTTCTACCAATAATAAAGTGAATTCAGGAAAATTCATACCAACAATGTCGAAAATATAATTCATTACCTCACACAAATTCTTAGCCACCTCATAAACCTTAGAATCTCTCCATAACTCTGAAACTCCAGACAACATAAATTTCGCAACGTGCGCACATTGAACACACCGACCTCATCTATCTTAGCTGACATCAACTTCGCCTTGTGCGTTCAAATCAAGTGGGAATTCTCATTCGTTGTGATGCTTGAAACTTCTCGCTCCTTCAAATTTTAATGGCGCACGAAGTGAGCTGATAGGCGAAATATTTACTGCAACAGCGCACACATACACACAATGGCCGTAATGATTGCATGTGGTTTCTATCTGAGGAGAGCATTTGCTTACTCACACATTCATACACGCTATGTATGTCACATTGACTTACATATATATATTTATACTTACGTAAAATGTTCATCAGTGTCGTGATGGAGGTTGAGCTGGCAGCTAATTCTCGCACCATATGACTCCTTCTGAAAATTGAAATGAAAATGCTTTAAAAAGCCATTAGGGAACGTACGATGGTTGCTGGCTGCGAATAAATGGACGCGACTATAGCAAGTGACATTTTTATTACCAACGGTGTTCAGCACTTCGCTGCCATAGATGTTGCTCTTGCTTTGATTTTATTTTGGGAGATAACATTTGCTTTTTAGGTCGGCGAGTGCTCTTTTGGGAATACGGGGCGTATACGTAACATCGGAAATATGCTAATATAAAATTTTCAAAAGATTAATACTGGATTAAAAAAGCAAAATATTGAATGATATAATTACTCAAAGAAATTTTCATTTCATAAAGTTTCATAAAAGAAGAATTCATAAAGTTAAATAATATTACTTAAATTAAATATTCTCAGAAAAAGTGGACAAATCTTTAACCAGAAGACAGAATATATTTATTAATCGTCAAAGTCTAATACTTTTAAGACATAGAAGCAATGCTATTTTGTTCATTTATATAAATTATTTTAATACAAAAATCAATCTGTGCAATTACATATACTTCATGTTGCTCAATCAGTCTCCAAAGACGTGAGCTACTTACTTTCCTAATAAAATTACTATAGCCTTAGTCTACTAAGCGAACTCCGTACTGGAATACAGACTAATGATGCAGTCACGTGTTAAAGCAAAAACATTTTTCGAGCTCGTAGTTGCCATGAGGACAGCAGGAACTCATCGTACATAGCATTGGCAACAATATTGTGGTAAATGCAGCACTTTAACATGCACATGCACATACAAACCTACATATTGTGCTTCATTAGTTACCACAAACGGGTTGCTGTTATTGTTGCTTTTACTGTACGGTTCGCAATCCATCTGTATCTATTTTTAGAAATGCATTTCCTCCTAAATTTTTTTACAATCATTTAATTTCCTTAACTGTTGTAGCTAATGATGATTGTGTTGAAATTCGCAATTTGAAGTCGACAACAATACTTACGCAGAGAAAAGTTAATGAAGGAAGCACACAAATGTTGACATTCACCATGCAGTTGTACAAAAATAAAGCTAGAGCCGATTGTGGTGATCTTGATTACGAATGTTTCATATATATATATATATCCACATATGTGCTTGGTAAATATTTGTACACGCGGCATCGGTGACAAGCGAAAAGAATAAAGTGAAAAGTTGGGAGTTTAGAGTGGAGATTTGCAAGTGCAGTTGACATATATCACATGCTATCATGTTCTCAGCTGGTATGTTTTCATTTAAAAGGTCCCATTTTTTATGCTGTCAACGTCTAGTTGTCACTACTCTGAGAGTTAATTCTAGCCATTAGGTAAAATAATTATTTTGTTCAGATTTAATGAGAATTTCATGTGCAGTGAATTTAGTATAAATAATAGATATTAATTGACTGACTTAGAAAATTAATGGTAATTATTTGAAAATATCTGAAACTGGGTCAATCAGGCATCCAATCATTAGGGATTGAGAAAAATGTATGTCAAGTGACAAACTGAAAGAAAGTAAAATAGATATTAACACATTCCGACTGCGTAAATCTAAATACAGAACGTAATGTGATACAGACAAAAAATGTTTATTTTTTTCAACTTTCCTATCATCAAAATCTCAGACAAAGTCTTCAACGAAAATATTAAAACAGAATATCACATGTTCAAAAAGAAATTAAAATTGTATTGACATGGCGTATGAGTAACACGAGTTCATTCTCCATTGTAGGTAAGTGGTCCTACCTAATTGATATTAAAGTAATTAATTATTTGTGCGCAAGAAGATTGTATGTTTTATATATAAAAGAAAGTTACAAAGTGCATTACACCTACATGTTTTCAATGCTATATTCCACCACTTGGATATTTTTCCCACACACCAGCATCGCAAGAAAAGTATTATTTTATGCTCGCAGCAAATATTTTTTCTCTTCTGCTCTTGCCATGTGGCTGAAAGCTATTATAATTAAAAGTGGGATTTTGTTAGCTTTTCTTTTGAACTGATCTTTCATTTCAGCCCACTTACGTACTCAAAAGTGTCTGAGATTACAGAAGCGGCGGAGGGTACTTTTAAAAGCACATAATCATAGGATCGATTGAGAGGTTTCAGATTAAAAAGAGATTGGAAAAAAAACGTAAGGGAATGATGAATAATGAGAAAAATGCTGCAAATTCTGTACGTAGCAAGCATCCACTCAAATGAGTTTGATTATTTGTGGTACTTAAAGTTTCTCTGCCTCCTTTCTATTTGTTTGTTCTTTTGTGCGTATTTGAGGCACAAGGCTCTTCTGCTTTATTCACTTACCAACCGTGAATTACATTTGACATATGGCTATTCTGAAGAGCTCTAGTGTAATGCTCAAATTGTGGAACAACCACTTTCAAAGCTTCCTTTATACCCGTACTTTTTCTCTCCTTTTATTGTGTAGCTCTGGTGTTCGCATTTTATATTTATTTTCGGAACATGAAAGGACTTTTAATGGTGACCAAGTTGCGTAAGATTAAAAGTCAACCAAATCAACTTATCATGCTTTCGTTGAGCACAGTTGCAGGTTCAGCAGCACAACCACAAAATTGTTGGCCTCCGCTCCATCATTTCGTCTTTCCCTTTGTCTAGATCTGGACAATTGATCTCATTGCTTTGTATGTTCGCTTTAAAAATGAGCCTTCACAAATATAATTGTATATATGTGTGCCAGTAAATGGAATTGTTTGCGGTTATGCGATGAAAGCAAAAAAGATGAAAGCCATATATATATATATATATATATATATATAACCAAGCATAAAAAGTTCATAGTCATATACGAAGGCAGTTGAATAAGATATATGTATTTAGTACTTAATTTATCTGTTTAAAAATTTATATTGACAACCCAAAATATTAGCTTTTTAACAAACAATTAATTGCAAAAGGTTTTGATAATACAGTTAATTTACGGTTTTTAGAAGATTATCAGATCTTCTCTTTAAAAGTTTTGAAAATCACTGTAAGAAAGTTCAGCTGTCTAAATATATTCCCAATAAGGTTCCGCCCTATTTCACTGAATCAGTTTTGAAAATATAAGAAGTTTTTTAACCCAATTACTTAGCAATAAATAAGACTGTGAAAGTGGAGACAATCCAGCTCTTTCTCACAATAAACCACCTCTCTTATTTTCAAGTACTTTTATTTGTAATATTTATCATCGCGTTTTTCACAAAAATATTTAGCATTTAACATTTTGTATGCGTGTCTCTCGAATGCCTTTCTAGGCTATTTTACCGAAGCGAAATAAAGGTCAATGCAATCAAAACACACATTTCCGAACCAAACAAACAAGAAAGTATACAGAATTCTCTAGTATTTTCTCTGCACAAAAAATGCAAAATGTTTGCAATCACGAAATCAATGGAAATATTGCCTCGCCGCACACAAACATTGATCGAACGTAAACGTTTTTGCACGAAAGCGAACAATGAAAACAGGTCTGCTCCTACTGCTCTCTTTTCCTCGTTTGTTATGCAGCATACGCGCACACAAATATACATTGTTTGTATTCATTTGTGGGAATGCGTTCTGCCTTTTTGCTTTTGTTATTCAAAGTTGTGGTTTGCCTGCACATTGTGAACGGTGTGTCTGTTGCAGCTTTTTCTTCATTCGGTTCGGTTCGAGCCGGTCTAACGCTCGGTGTCAAAGCCAAAGGATTCACATATGCTACCGTCATCATGGCATTCACAGGCTTTGATCAGTCTAGCGGAAGATTCAACCGCCCGGCTGTTACTACAAAGCCTTGCCGCCTTTATAGCCTTTAAACTAATGTCACATATTTTAAGATTTTTAGCACCGAGGTTTCAGTAATGTGGCATAAAGTTTGACTATGCCGATAACAAATCAAGAAAACTTAACTTAATGATTTAACTAACATATCCAACATTTATCTTAAGTTCAAATAAATTTAATGACCCTTCAGGAGGAAGATAGCCGATCTTCCTTTCAAAATTTTCGTAGTTTGTATCGGGTTTTATCTAGTGTTTCGGCGGGGTAGAATAGCTTTCGCCTTTACTTCTAACGCAAAAACGCCTTGGAGTTGAAATCAAACAAGTGCAATGAAGTGCAGTTCGGTGCTCGAAAAATTTTGAGAAAGTTCACAATGCTACTTTTTTAGCTCATCGAGCCTGCTCTTTTTTAGTAATCTAATGATCTTCTCACTATATAAAGATTTGCATAAGTTTCTATTGATATACCGCTATATTGTGAACAAATTGAGGTTATATAAATATTAGCAATTCGCCTGTATTAAAAGTAAATCTACAAATTAAAGATAAATACAAGTGAGCTTAATTGCCGGTAACACGCAGATTGTGGCCGATGAAAAGTGAGCGTGTTTCAAGTAGAAAACGCTACATGACACACGACTAAATAAGTTTAGTACTCATGGGCGCAGCATACGCACATAGGTAAGTAAAAGCATATATCCAAGTCCATAGGTATAATATATTAGTAGCTTGTTTTATATATAGGTATGCCATCTATGCCTCATGTGTGTGAAGCTATAGAAACACTAATATCCTGATTATCTCTGAGGTACTCGTGGGCAAACAAACATGCACTCGAAACAACCATGAGTTCAAGTATGTCTATATGTATACCAATGTGTGCTCAGGCGCCTAATAGAGGTTGTGTGGCAGGTCACGTAATTGCAACAGCCACATGCAATTCCAATTGCAATTACGCTTACTCACCCAGTGCGGCAGTCAAGTCGGCACAGTTGAGCTCGGTTAGGTTCGAGTACACGAGTGCGGCTTATTTGTCGCCGCCATTCACATAATCAAGTGGGTAAACACACACCAGGCCGCAATTAAATGAAAGACAAAGAGCTTCCATTTAAGGACTTACGTGGTGATTCATTCGCTGTAAAATGTTTCTTGTTTTTATAGCTAATTTTATGGCAATCTTCTGTAATGTATATTTGCTCGTACCTGCTTTATATCATTCGGAGTTGCTGTTGACTCTTTCTATTTGTTTGTCCATAATTTTTTCACAATGGATTACCTCCGTATGGCCGTTTATGGCGCCACACGCAGATAAATTCACAATTGAAAAATTTTGAATAACTGATCTTTCAATTGTTGTTGTTGTGGCTATAAAATATAAAAAAGTAAATATAACCAAAGTAATGAAATTGTCTTCACAATTTATTTTTCCATCAATTCCTTTTAACCTGCTTAATAGCGCTACTAACTTCAATTTCATATAACATCAATTCTGTAACTGTAAAAGGAGTAATAGGTGAGCATTAAATACGAACGCCTTTTGACATGAAAAAAATTAGCTACTACTTTCAATACCCGGAGGCGGTGGGCTTGAGTGTTTGGCCATTATTGGGTGGGTAGCAGCATCGGATTCTGCTGACATACAGTATTTTAGTGAATTATTTTTATAATTTAAGATCACTTTTGATTTAAGAAAGTCATTCGCAAATGAATTTATAAGAATTGAGGAAGCCTTCATTAGTTATATCATATCGAGATTACCTCCATAAATAGGAACCAAAAATAATTATGATTTGAAATCGTCTAAAAAGTCAGTTGTTTCTTTGGGAATACTGATTTAAACTGAATGTAACAATAATTGCAACACATTTGGGTATAGCAAATAAATTCAAAGAACGGGAGTAGGAATTCCTTTTATGCTTCGATAAATGCATTAGAGGACAATACTAATTTCAACAAATTGCTTATAAGTATCTGATTACTCAGATTTGGAAGTCTCATTTGATAAGCAATCAATTCCATTTCTTCTACTTTTTCAAGAGAATCTGCAAAGCAATTTATGTGAAGAACTCAGTTTTAATAGTCAAACAGTCCAATTTGTATTTATTTCGATCTACTTTTATCTGCAAATATATTTCCTTTAGGGCGCAGTATCCATTAAAATTAAAGTTCCAGCTGAATTGTTCTACGATACCTTATTTTTTCTAAATTATATATAAATGTGCTAATTGTTGAAATATTGCCTACATTGTGCCGGTCGTTTAGTAAACACACAGCCATACTAAGGCTAAGCACATAGCACACCATTGAGAAAAAAACACAGGATGAGCATAATAATAAAGACGTTAGTTTTTTATCTATTAATTAAAAAAGCATATGAATTTTTTTATCTTTTGTTATATGAAATTTATTCCTTGAAAAACTATTAAAATATTAATTAAAATAGTATTCAAAAAGAGCAATTAAGAGATAAGGCTATATATAAGCTGTTGAACATTAATTTTGTTTCGATATATTTGTTCAATATAAATTTATTCACATTATACTTCTTGTGCTACGCAATATTCACCTGACCTTAGACCTCAGGGCTCCCACATAATTCATGTGCTATTTAGTATATTCTTACGCGGTTACATAATATATTTCGTAATAATACAATATAATGTCAATCAATAAGCCATCTATTATATATATTATATATATATATAATATAAGACAGCTATTTATATAATCTAATATGGGAATTAGGCATAATTATTTGCCAATTTAAATTCCAATCCAATTTGATTGACTTAACATCAGTACAGTTCAGTTCACTTTCTCATTATATTACCACCGAAGGGCAAATATCAACCAATAAACTGACTATGTCCTGATGCCCATGTAAACTGCATTCACATGTGCGTACATATTCAGGAGGAAAACCATGAACTCAAAGTGGTTTGCGTTGATGTCCTCAACTCATTATTTGCAATACTTCTTGATTACCTATCATTAATGGAAATGACTGTAAAAGTACGAATACTCATACCGGTTTTGTTTCAACAGTTTCAGGTAATCTGTTTCAGGCATCTGTTCGGAACTAGAATGTTCACTAGCTTGGCTTCCCTGCATTGACTACAGACATGAACACAAATAAATTCGCCTTGATTGCACTCGGAGCAATGCAAAATATTTTAGCAGATGTGAAAATATCATTTCATTTCCAACAACAAAGTGGCTGTGTAATTTACTACATCATAGAATAGATGAATATAGAAGTTAAAACAGGGTTTTGGGTCAAATGTTATTTGTTAATTGTATTAATTAAAAAGATAACAATTATGATGATTGGAGGATAAAACATGTAAGATGATGATGAAATGATGAATTGAGGAAATTTACGATATTTTTAATTTATAATATTTCTCCCAGTGTCGAACGAAGTATTTAATTATAGATTATACACTGCAGGCACGATATGGTTGTATCGTAATTGTTAGTGAAGGGAACTCATGCACATTTTCATATACTTGTACACTCATAAGCCTGAAGCAAAAACACATTAGTTAATATATCACATAAAAAGCCTTGAAGATAGTCTACACATACTTATATATTTGTGCTTAGCAAGAGCATATTATAATGACTCTCTTTCTATACGATAATAAATATATGAATTTTAATCAATTTTTGATCACAAAACGTATTCTATAATTAATACTCCGCCTTATACTTGATCTCTTATGTATTGTCTCTCAACTATGTTAACAAATGTGTTCCACTTTACACGAAATTAACTTACTCTCAAAAATACTTACATTTACGTTTTCAGCTAGAAAAGAAGAGCGCCGAAAGAGGGTGGCGCATCAGTGAGTGTTATCATAATACTCCTCAATTAATCATCTAATCACACTTACTTATGTGCTTTTACAACTCAAAGTCGTCTAGTCACCGCATGCATAACTCACATAATCAGCGTCTAATGTGTTGAGTTCAAACAGCAATAAATAAGTGCAAAATGTCTAGTATTGGCAACAACACCTTAGACTTGCATACGAGTACAATAAACGGCAACAATAGAAGCAACAGTAACTTAGCGTAAAATAAATGAGTTTGGAGCATTTTCAAGTACATGCTTACAAACATTTTAGTGGCACACATACGCCCTGTCACACCGTGCTTCGGCTGTAAAAGCCCTTGCTAATACGTAGCACGTACTGCATGCGCCATTGATGCTGCTCGAATGCCGACGTCAGCTAATGTATCATACCAACGGAGTCAATTTGTGTATTGAGTATGAAGCGGGGGCACAAGTAGTATAGCTGGTGGGTTTTACGCGTATCGCATTGCACTATTTATGCTTCGAGTGCTTTTGAACACTTTTGAGACAAATGAATTACAAAATAAACCAACGACATAGGGTCTTCACAATAGGTTTGATTTATTGAGTGAGGAATTAGTGCAGACTCTTTCCACGGTGCTCTAAGATATGGGCTTTTAGTTTGTGTATAATAATAAAATATAACATATAAGATGATTTAAGAAGATATATTTTCTCTCGATAAGCAGATGAAGCCTCTTCAAAGTTTATATCAACAATCTAATGAGGTTTTGGGTTCACATTGTATTTAATACGGCTTCAAAAGAAATTATATTTACATATTGCAAACATACTTGTTATAATTTTTCAAAACATTCATCCATCCTATTTCACATGCACATACATGTTTGTATGTATAAATAAGGTATGTTATAAAAAGTGAACAAATATGCGAATTTTTTTTTTCAGTTTCTGTGGTCACTGAATCAGAAATGTTACAATTTTAGACACTAACTGAACTCGCATACACAGCGCTTAGGTAAGTGTAGTCATTTAAGCTATGCTTAACGGAATTGTGTAAAATGTATAAATAAATCAATGAACTGGTGCTGGAGTGAATTTAAAAGTGTGTTAGCGAGTGTATTTCCAACAAAATACTCGATTTATTCACACGAAGCAATTATTCAGGCAGCATTTTCACACAACCGCATGCTTGAGCCGCGGCGATAATTCAATTTTAGTTATTGCCCACGCAGATTTCTGGTTGAGAGCTCAATTGGCCGACCAGCTGCTGAAAACACGCGATAATTTTTGCGCTGCGGTTTGGAATTTTACGCCAACCAAAGTGGAAAACTGATTTTTGCAACCGCTTGCAACCGCTTGTATGTCGGAGTGGGAGCAATGGCGCCCGCGCAACCAAACTAAACGAGATTCAAGTGAAAGCACTGACTTATTTATAATATTTATGTCGGTGTACATCTGTGCACCTCGAATTCTGCTGCTGCTGTTCGGTGGCACGTGTTCCTGCTGTGCGCTAATGTCATTTAACACTGTAGCTGTCATCGTTCATTCGCGTTGCGGCAAGCGATGTGACATGGCTAGCACATATTCAGCTTTGCTTTTGGCCAAAGGTAGCCAAGTGTCGCCTTTCGCTCGCAGGCAATAATTTAGTGGGAGATAACAGTTTTATGACTTACTTATAACTTAAAGCTAGAAGTGAATGAGCTGTTTCGTGTTTTGTTTTGGTGTATTTGATTCAAATATTTAAAAATGAGCAAAGAATATATTTCAAATTGACATAAGTTAGAAGACAGATGTAAAAATGTGTAAAAATCTTTGTGATTCGCTTAATACCTTTATAGCTGTGCCCTTACAAAGGAGTATGTCTGGAGGGGTTCTCAGGCGTTGGCTTATTTAGGCTCTGCTATGCCAAAATTTTTGTGAATTATGATCACTTTCAATCTAGTAATTTTAATCATCAAAAGCAATGCTTGAATGAATTAGATCGAATTCCCAGGCTAAAATAATTGCCAAAAAGTAAAGCCACCGACTTAATAGATTTTTTTTAGTATAATGCGAAAATATAAACATTCACCAAAGGTTTTTTCGCATTCGCAGAAACTGAAGTGAAACACTCAAGAGTTGCGTATACGCCATGCTATCTCCATGACATTCGGAGATTGTCGTTTTCTAGCACTGCATGCCAATTCTATATGTCATTTATGCCAAAAAATTTGAAGCATTTTCGTATATAAAGGAAAGCAATATGTAATTCTTTTGACAATTGAATATATATTATGAGGAATTAGAATTTTCAAAATTAATTTTATTTAGTTTAATTTTAATTTTATTTTTACTATTAATTTTAATATAATATGCAATTTAGCTAGCTAGGTATTGTTCATATCATAAAGTTATAATTAGAAAATGCTTTAATGTACCGAAAATTACGCACAAATTTTATCCAGTTTGGCAGCTCAGTATGCCAGGGTTAGTATGGAGCTCACTCAAAGATCTGAATATTACGAGGTCTTCCTTCCTTAAAAACACAAAAGCTACATGTAAAGGACTTGATTCGAAATATATTGTATTTATATTGTAGACTCTCAGATAAAGCAAAAAAGCTCAAACCGAATGAATTTTTAAATTAAAATATATATATATATATGCATATATACGAGTGTGCGAGGCTGGTATTTGTGTATGTATGTGTGATATATCTGCAGTCTTCAGCTTCAGCTGAAATAAAGTAATAAACTCAAGTGGCTTCTGGCTTCAAGTTTTTATTTTCTTTCTTGCCTTCTTTCCGTCGCCTCCAGTGCGTCACCATCGTTTCATTGCTTCATCGTTTTGTATGCGTGCCGGCAAGTCGACGCGGCGCTGTCATGTTTAATGCAGCATTAAATTAAAAATTGAAAATTACTGCTGCATTGCAGTAGCTGTGAGATTTCCAGCAACCGAAGTCGGTCATGATTGCATGGTGTTGAGGAATTCTCCTTTGGTTTCAACTTCCTGACAGTTAGCAGCTTAAATTTGCCGTTTACTGACGCAATACGGATACGGAAAGTGCCTTTGTCGCACATGAAAGATAAATAACACTTTGTGATTATACTGAATTGAAATTCAAAGAGCTTAAATAAGGTTAAATAGGCAGTTGATGAAGTTCTCCATTGATATTATAAGTTACAACCCAAATGCAAAGCATATCCGCATAGTCAGCCATAGTCAATTTGTAAGATGAGAATGTCAAGGGAGTGTTATATTTTTTACTAAATATGGTTCAACTTATTTCAATTTCACCTAGAAGTGAGCGATGCCGTGTTCCTCTTTGTCTAGAGTCTACTTTTTGAACTGATCCAAATGTAAACATTTAATTGACTTAACTTAAGTAGTTTGCGAGGTATATTATTATTATATTAAAAAGGGGTGGAAAGAGAAATCGCCCATTTTTCATACATTTTAAAACTACACACACACACATACATGCATAAGTACATTTCTGCATTTGACTCAACATGAGCTAAGTAATTATAATATTAGCACAAGGTCACATGGCTGCTGCATTGTGCTGCATTGTTGTTGGTCCAGCAAAGGTAAAACGAGAAACCGCATTATTTCTCGACACTGCAGCAAAAACATTGTACCATTTTGCCGAACGCGCGCGAACAAACGAGAATCGCCATTATGCACTCAGCTACTTCCGTTTACTACAAAGCAACTTAACTGTAATTGCACAATTCCCACGCAGCATGCAGAGCGACAGACGCACTCATATGCACACACATGCACAAGCAAAATTACAAGCAAATATTTTGAACAGAACATCAATGCATTCGCTTATTTCACGAAACATATGTTGTGGCCTTTTTAAAGAGTGTAAAACATGTGCCCTTATATAAGGCATGTGTGTGTTAGTGTTGTACACCCACACGCATTGTCAGCCAAAACCACTAAACGTCAGAGCGTTCACACAACGAGATGGGGGTTCGCAGCTTGACAGAAGCTCAATGCACCGCAACTCTAGTGGGTGTGTTGGAATGATGTGTGCGGGCAGAGTGGAGTCCTTGAGTGGACCGCATGGCAAAGCAGTGCAATCGAATGTAGGTTACCAAGCATCGCAGAATACCGCATAGAGCTCCGACATGCTTATCGTATTTGATGAAAGAGCTCAATTTTTCTTTCGAGAAATCCTTGCCGCTTACTAAGCTAATACAATGCTTGAATGCTGAGGAGGTCATTTCTTTATTTTTACCGCTTGCTATTGTGGGTTTGTGCTTAAAGTAAACAAAAGTCACGTGCTGACTTTGTGAGCGGCGAGTGCAGAAGCGTTGTGCGCATGCGCGGATAAATGTTTGGCAGAGAGTAATGCGAAAAAGAGGATAGTATGCCTACGAAAGAGCTTAGAGGAGTCACTTAGAATGCACTCTAATTGAGTTAAAGAACTTAAGTAAACATTTTTAGGCTTTGAATGAGCTCCTAGTTGGCCAATGTTTAACGATGCGGTATATTTACTCTGAAATCTATCTGAAATACACTCCCTTAAAAGCACTTTAGATGTGACAAATAAGTTTGAGAGACTTATCGAGTGGCTCAAAACTCTACGCTTTTAAAGTAGGTTTATATGTCTGCAGTGCACTAGACAACCACAGACTGGCTACTTTCTCGACCTGTATCTTCAACCTCACCTTCTGTAATCCCTTTAACTACTAATCCCTTAGAATAGGTGACATTCCCAATTAGCTAACACACTGGACATACATTGTTTGCACCGACTGCACACCGCAATATACTCCCCGGACACACACACACATATGTACTTCAAATACCTTGATAGATATGTAAAGTGCATGTAATGTCAGGAAATTTTATTACCCATTCCAATGAAGTTTGGCGCGTTTAAAATAACAGTAGTTGCAATGAGTAGAGTGAAGCCGCGCATCCGTTAGTCGGGTCTATATAACGAAACCGAATTATTAACCGGCCAAGAATTGGCAACTCGGCAGTGTTTCTCAAAAATATTTCCGAATGTTTTCTGCCACTACAACATAATGATAATTGAGGTAGATTTGCTGTAATTTGCACCGGCCGCAAAAATAACAAACAGAGAAGTTATTTTAAGTAGCGCATTGAACATTCAAATTTAATGCAATTCATTTTGACTACGAATATGTCAAATATATATATATTTTTATAATTCGCACAGAAGTTGGCTAACAAACCTGGGGAATATACACTAAACAATATATAAAACTAAGAAAACCGGTACAAGTAAACGACAAAAAAAATTTATATCTGATGCTTCAATGTTCCATGTTCTTGCGATGTGCCATTTGCAGTTCAAAGCGACGATTTGAACGCACGCCTCTTATAATCTGGCCGAATTTCTTTTCCGCCGTACCAGGAGTGGTGCGGGAGTTCACAGCACGCCCCTTAAACATATCCATATGACGTTGACGTCGTGAAGACATTTTTTCATCGACTGACACTGTTGGAGCGAATGTTGTGTTTGCAGTCATGGCGCTTGCTTTCGTCACAGCGGTTGTGTTTACCGATTTCGCATTGTTGGCATGCGATTCGAGTGCCGTTGATAGGTTGAAGGCTGGTCGCGCTGCTTGTCGTGTTTGTGTTGGTTTCAGTGCATTCTTGCCCGGCGTCAATGGCTTATTTTTGTTGCTGGCAACGGTTATGGTGTGCGGCTTAATGATACCCAAGCGTGGATTTGGTAATTTTACTTCGCGATTTTCCTTATGCGCTGTTTCAGTTGTAAATACTGGTTTGCAGACACCAATACGTGGTATGGGCAACTTAGAATCCTGAAGTTCTTTGTGTGATTGGTCAAATTTTTTATGCATCGCTGTTTTATTAATTCCTGAAAATGTCGAATTTACCGATGTGTGTGAATTAATACGCTTCAGTTCTTTAGATTTATCCGTATTCATAGTCGTGGAAATGGCTTGATGGGTTTTTATTGGTTTTTGTGCAGAAGCTAATGAAAAACACACATCAATTAATATTTGTATTCATTGCATTATAAGTTAATGGCAACTTACCAACACGATCTTTTGAGGCCGAATTCGTAAGTATTTTAGCGCGTTCTGCTTTACGATTAACATGGTCAACGAGATTTTCCATTTTCTCGAAATGCTTCTGATGAATAGCTGCGAAATTTGGTAATTTTGTACGTGTTGGCTTGGCCTTTTGTGGTGTCACACCCATTTTACTCGGAGTTTGAGCTATGAAATGTGAAATAGGTTTGTATATATCAAGCTACAAAAATTATTTTATTCCAAAAAAAAATAACTTACTTCGATATTTTGATTTATTTATCATTGCCTCATCTAAGGACAAAGAACGTTTACGCCGATGGGTTATAACTGAAAGTTAGTAAAACATTTTAGTCTAGTTGGCGCTGCAATGCACTTTATTACTTACAAGTTTCGGTAGTCGCCGATTTTAAGCTGGTATTTTTCTTTACACTCTGGACCATCCGTACGTCTAGATCTTCCAAAATTGCAGTCTTATTAGCAGGGCTGTAAAATGTAACATTCTTCCGTTTGATATCTGCTTCAGTGCCTCCAATGCACACTGAAAATGAACGTTTCCTGATGCTACGCAAAACAATTTCTTTTGGTTCCATTTTAGTAAATTCGATAGCTTTCCACATTTCATCATTGTCATCTTCTATTATGGAAATATCAGTATTTTTCTTGTATGGTGTTGGCATACGTTTTGCAGTCTTCGAGTATCTTTTCGGTGTTGAATCATCATTCTGAGGTATTGTTACATTTAAATTCTGGTCTACGCCTTCATCAGTGGTTAGAATAATACGAGGTGTTTTACGTGGTGGCCACGTTGGAATTTCATCATCGGAAAATTGCAATAACTGCATTCCTTCTTCTTCTTCTTCATCTTCTGCTACATTCGTATTTATTATAATACAATCGCTACCATTGAAACTATCATCATTGATTGTAACAGATTGGATATCTGGGTCGACATTTTCTGCACTTTCAGATATTTTGCTATCTTTTTCTCCAATCTGTTGAAAATCTTCACTTAGAGCGATTTCTTCAGTTATTGGATTAAGTCCTAAATCGGAAATATCCAAGTTATTATTTTTCAAATAGATTCCAAAATTATATTGACTTTTTTCTTCTATAACTTCTGTTATACTCTCTTCTAATTTTTCATTGATAATGTTTTCTTTCGGAATGATATTTTCCATCCCGTTCTCTTCGAGATTGTTAATCTTTTCATCGGTGTTTTCTTCTATATTAATAACTTGCTTATCACGTTGTTCCTCATTTGTAATATCTACAACTTTAGCTTTTTTATTAATGACTTCCTCATCACATTGTTCCTCATTTGTGATATCTACAACTATAGCAACTTTATTAATGACTTCATCACATTGTTCCTCATTTGTGATATCTACAACTATAGCTTCTCTATTAATAACTTCCTCATCACGTTCTTTCTCGTTTGTACTATCTTCAACTTCAGATTTTGTAATATTATTAATGTTTTCCTCTTTCTTATTTGTAATTTGTAATTTATTAATATTTTCGACTTGTGATTGAATGACTTCATCATTTTGTAAATGTTCTTCTCCAAGTAAATGATCTACTTCTGTACGATGTTCATTTTCACTTGAATTTATCGACTTTGATTTATTTTTATCTCCAACAGTTTTACGGCTTTTACGGCCTCGCTTCTGCGATACTCGCCCCACCTTGGCGGGTGTCCATCTTGGTTGTTGCTCTTCCGCATTTGCTCCCTCCCCTTCCTTTTCATTATTCATTTCATCCACTACCTTTGATGTAGATCTCAGTTGACGTTTATAAGTAACAATGTCTTCATATTCTTGCACGGGTTTAATGCTTTTGCGTGTGCTACGTCTAGGAGTATGCGGTAATGCATTGCTTCTAACTTCACTGGGCAATTCAATTTGTTGTTGAATATGTTTGTTTGATTTGGGTGTTACCGGAACTTTATTTTCCTTCGCAATATCCATTTCTATATCACTATGGTCTTCGTGGGACATTATAAACTCTACTTCTTTCTCCAAATCTTCAGGACGGGTGCGACGTGAAGGTCTTCGGTAAGGGCGATTGAGCGATGAGCCTGTGGTTTTAGATTCCTGCAACGCTGCAATTATGAAAGCATTTCAAATTATTCCGAAGCTCACTATTTTTCATCGCACTTACAATTACTCATTTTATTTTATATAGTTTAGAAAATACACAAAAACTACAAACTAATTCAGACGCTTCTTTTCAACTTGAAATTGAAATACAGTTTGTGGCTCAATGTTTTCAAATTTGCTGAATTCATTTTCGATCGGAATTCAGCCACCAATTAGAATAAAAAGATGTTGCCACCACTACCATATTAAGATATTATAATTGGCAATATATTTGTGTAAGCATTCGTTATCTTGATAAACTTATTAGCGAAAGCGTAATTATTGAAGTGCTTAGAAATGTAGAGTCCAAAAACACTTTTAGAGGAAAATGGAAGATGCAGAAAATATATATTTTATAAAATTGTTAAGAATTATTTTATTCTATTCTATTCTATTGTAAGCGAATGTCAAAAGGCAAAACTTAGAAATAACTTTTTCGAAGAGTTAGCAATCCGTAGTTTTCAATGACAATGTAGCCTTTGTTAAGTATGTCTAGCTAACAATCTTGCCTGCGGTGAATGCAAGCTTTCTAATTTATACGAGTAAAATTTTTAATTTTTATCATACATATACGCAATTGCGTTTGGCATAGTCGGAATTTTAATTACATAAAAAACATTCGTTATCAGGTGTTGGCCACTTGGGATGCGCTTATGTGCTGAATTCACTCCATGACATCATTAATTTTGATTAGGATGCCATGTAGTATAAACTTGTGCTGTATATACTTCGCGGAAAAGCTTAAAATAAATAATTTAGTAATGTGTAGTCTGGTAACTACACGAATGGTTTAGAAATTAGAACGGCCCAAAAATTGCAATAGTAGTTTTTGGGCAGAGAAATTTTCTTTTCATTAATAGAATTACGTGCAAATAATATGAGAAATATGAATTCGGGTTCTTAATTGGTAATTAAATTAAAGTATATACGTTTCAATTTCTTAAAAATTGAGTAGTGAGTGTGTAATAAAATATGATTAAATCAACAATGAGCGGTCTGAAAAGACCTTGAACATAAAGTAAACAAATCACCTAGCTCAGATAAGAACACAAAGCTATTTTCATAATTAATAAGTGACTATATTAGATCAGTTCTTAAATATATGAAAATCTGAAGAAATGTGAAAACTAAATAAATGGTGTTCATATGTTTTTTGCGAAAAAATTTAATTTAATTTAGATGTCAGATAATTAAAACGATAAGAATCGTACGTACGCGATTAGTCATGATTATATTGTAAATATTTTGATTGCTTTTTTTCAGCAAACTTTACAATATTCGTAATCTCCATCGACTTTGCGGCCTGTTGCAATGGGAAAAGATCAAGAGCTGTTGGAAGCGGCACGCATCGGAAATATTGCTGTAGTAGGCAAAATACTTGAGCAGATTTCGAAACGTAACAGCGGGCCTTTCTCAAGGTTTATTAAAATAAACAAACTTTATTTCGTGTATGTTCTTTTTATGTAATACATAATATCTACTTTTTTTATTATATAGTTTTCGACGAAGCCCATGCATCAACAGCCAAGATGTTAATGGCTACACGCCCCTTCATCACGCTTGTTTAAATGGTCATGGCAATATAGTGCGCCTTTTATTGATGCATAATGCTGCACCTGATATGCCCGATATACGTGGTTCAACACCTTTGTATTTAGCTGCTTGGGCAGGTCACGACGAGATAGTAAAACAGCTCTTGCTTCAAACACCAAAAGCCGCAAATCCAAATGCACAAGTTAGTAGAGGCTATATCTATCTGATCGTCAACATAATTAAAATAATTGTAAAATAAGCATATAAATAATACAGACCACTATCTATACTTTTCAGACTATCGATAATGAAACACCATTGCACTGTGCCGCACAACATGGACATAACACAGTTCTGGCCATTTTACTTGCCTATGGTGCAGATCCAACTGTTCGCAACAATAGTTTTCAGACGGCATTAGATCTAGCCGCGCAATTTGGGAGATTGCAAGCGGTACAGACATTAATACGCACACATCCCGAATTGTTAGCTCCATATCGTTCTTCCGGTAGCAGAACTCCTACAACTTCAACTATTGAATCTACTCCGTACACGATTTCACCATCGACTCATTTATTTACTCATACATGCTTGCATTTAGCTAGTCGGAACGGCCATAAAAAGGTTGTGGAAGCACTCCTAGCCGCAGGTGTCGATGTCAACATTATGACTAACTCTGGAACTGCCCTTCACGAGGCTGCACTTTGTGGCAAAAAAGCTGTGGTCAATGTGCTGCTACAAGGCGGTGTTAATCCAAATGCTACCGATGGCTCAGGTCATACAGCCCTAGATTTGCTCAAGGACTATCCACCACATGTCACCTATGAAATTGTATGCGCGGTAAAAGGTATTTTGTTTGGTTTTTACCTTCAAAGTTTATTCTTCTTGTTTTGAAATAAAAATGGCTAATTTTTGGTTAGATTTTTGTAAAGACGCTTCGAATGGTACCCACTTTAAACCAATAAACGAGGTGAGTGACGGAGACGATCATGAGCGCAGTGACAGTTCCATTTCGCCAGTGCCAAATATATCATTCGAACGAAGACAAAACGATGCAAAAGTCAGTGCTGTTGCACACAAGGAATTTTTAATGCCAAAGACGTAAGACTGGGAACGAATGAATGGCTCATTTGTGTATTGTAATTCACACTCAGAATGCTCCATTTGATGCACCCATTGTCCACGATCATTATCATAAACGTGACACAAACTTGTCATTAAACAGCTACTCGTATCCTACCGCTTAAGATGCAACCTAGCACTAGAATCAATATTAGTATGATATTAACTATTGTGATTAGCAAAGCTTTATATTGTTTTTATTTATATTATTTACATACATATACATAATACCTACTTATAACTACCTATCATGCATATAAATGGGAAACATTTTTTTTTTTAACTAACCAAAGTTCTGTATGTGTCTAGTGTTTTAAAAAAATATATATAATGCATTACTGTTTACCTATAATCATCTGCAACTATGCGACTTTTAAATGTACATACATATTTATATATATATATATATATTGCATCAACCCATTTGAGTTTCTGTGCTTGGTGATTCACACACTTCATCCAATCTAAACCACCTTTTGCGTTAAAAACAAAAACAACAAACAAATCGGCTGTCTAACGAAATTTTTAATCATTCGTAAGTGCCTGTCGTAAACTTATAGTGGAAATTGCTGCTAGAGTCTACAAATCTAGCTTTACAAAATTGTAAATCGTTTATTTTAATATTGTTGTAGCAATGAAAGGGTATAAGCCATTTCATCGTTTCTTCTCATTCTGCTAATAATTTTTTAACTTATTGATATAATTTGAGTGTGTAATATACACATATAATGTATGTTTATATACTCACATTGCAACACATTGCTCAGCTTAAAGCTTCCTCCCATACGAGGTAAACATATATAATATATAGGATATATATAGTAGTTTTATTTATCTCATTTACATTTATTCACGAATGAATGTATGTAATTATAGAAACAATCTACACTGATTATGAGATGTTATATAATATTCTCTTATAGTGTGAAACCAAATAGACTTTCTGTGTCGATGAGTTCTTTAGAACAGACCAACAAGTCTCAATCAAATTATTTAACAATGAAACCGATTCTTTGGCAAAACTCTCATACAGGCATCGCGCCTCCATTTTGCCAAGATGGTCGCAATGTGATGCATCTATTTTCAGCAGTAGAGAAACAGCGATCTCAGTTTAATGTTTTTAATAATCAACACCGCACACGTAGTCCAAGTAGCCCATGTAGGTATGGGGACCGTGCGCAAATGCCTCACAAAACATACGATCAAGTTCGTTTGATCAGAACCGGTTCAGCGCATGATATCCATGGACTAAATAAGAAACGTATGTCAATTTTTTTTTTTATTTCAAATATTTTTTTTGTCACTTATTTAAAAATATTCATGTCAGGAACTATTAACACCAACACCCGTAATCGTTACGTGGATGAGTATGTGCAGATGACTGACCCAAATTGTTTTACACACTCTTCACCAAATGTTACATCAACAGCTCATTTACAAAAATCGCATTCTTCAAGCACGAATGTGACTGCACGGCAGCATTGTGTTGATGAGTTTGTAAAGCTAACTAATTTAAAAACTTTTACATGCTCCACGAATAACACTACACCCTCAAAAAAACCCATACCAAGTCCACGTTCCGTAAGAACCAATGACTATGCCAATATTAATCACATTTTAACAACATTAAATTCAAATATTAATCGCACGAATGTGGCGGAATCATCACCATCCATGCCGCAAAAGTAAGTAAAATAACATCACTTATCACGATGTTTTATTATTATACACAAGTCACATATTCAAGTGTATATTACAGACCACAGAACCAAAACTCACCATCGCAGACATTATACAAAATATCACCCGCGAAAGATGCGAACAATAATTGCCATAATATTAACGAGAAGAAACACTCGCCCACACCCGATTTTCCCCCACCGTCGGTTTCCCAGGCGGAGCATACAATAATCGAATTTATGAGACCTAGCAGCCTTCATAGCAAGCGTAAATCATTAGGCCTGAAACAAAAACCACATCCAGATTTGGAATCTTTCATTGTGGACGCAATAAATCAATTTGAGCTGCCTGATTCTCCAGTAAGTTCTCGTGTTTCGGATTGTGTAGAGGAGTTTGTGGGTGACGCGCCTTTTGCTGGTTAGTTTCAATACATTTCCACAAAATATGGCATAAATTGCATAATTATACATTATTTAATTTCTCTCCCATGCAGGTCTTTTTAAAGGTTCCACTTTGAATTTGGCAATGGATGGTAAAGAGGATGGCTTTTTCGGTCACCGCGCATCTAGTGGCCTACGCTCACCGAGTTTGGTGCGCTCGATAAAACCTCTACCGCCTAAAATAAATATTCTTCAGTCGCAAAAGAATGTTGATACCGAAAATTTCAATGCTGCACAAGTTTGGGCAGAGATTGATACGATACTGGAAAGCATAGGTAATGAAGTTAATGAACAGTCCGAAAAAATAGTCGAACTTAATAAAACCACCACCTTGAACAAGGAGTCACTGCAAATACGTAGGCCAGCTGCTTTGTGTTTGGGTAATAACGATGATTGTGCAAACAACTGGTGCCATTCGCCAAACACTCTAATTTTCGGACAAATACTCTACACAGTATATGTATGTCGCATGTGATTTAACTGTAAAAAAAAATGTAACAAAATTTGGCATCTTTTTAAAGTATCTAGGGTCCACAGTTATACGTGAATTGCATGGTACTACTTCCACACGAAAATCCATATTAAAGTTTAAAAGAAATGCCACTCCACTGCCAGTGGTCAAAGAGAGGGAATCGAATTTAGTGAAGGATTGCAATAATTTAACCAAAATGCTCAAAGAGTCTAATCAGGATACGCGCCTAAAAGTTGGTCTTGCTGTGTCTTGTGGTGGTGTAAAATTTTTAAATGCCGACAATAGCGTAAGTTTTCGAATATTATCGGTACACTTTTAACAAAAATAACTAATCACGAATATTTCAAGTCCACTATTTGCACTCACGATATCGAAAACATTAATTGTGTGTGTCAGGATGCCGAGGACCTGCGCTATTTTGCTTATATTACTAAAGAAGATGATATGCATTATTGTCATGTTTTTATGGTGGATAATTTGGTACACTTCTTGTTCATAATTTTATCATCATACACATTTAGACATTATTATTATTTTTTATTTCAGGAGTTATCACAAGAAATAATTTTGACGTTGGGTGAGGCGTTTGAAGTGGCATATCAGTTGGCTTTGAGCAAAGACGGTGTCGCGCCAGTTTATGATAAATCGAAGTCTATGGAAAATATAGCCGAGATTTAGCTTAACCTATAACTAACTACTAACTATAAGTTTTAATTCAATTTAATTTTGTATTCAACCACTAGTCGTTGGACTTTAAAATGTAAAACTGTATTAATGAAGGTATTTAAAACCTACGAGGTTTTGTTTATCGCATTTTCTACATTTCTTGCAAGTTTGTGTTGTCGCTTTACGAGTTCTGTTATTTTTAAATGTTTTAATACAAACTTGTTATTTATGAAATGTGATTATTTTCTTTCGTTTTGTTTAATATTTATATGGAATATTAAAGACTTCTGCTGAAGCGTTAGTAAATCGCCGGATACACATTCAGTGTTTCCTGTGGAGAATTTAAGGGAATGTATTATATTTTGAATTTAACGTAGTGGTTTTAGCCGGTTCCATTTAATAACGTTTTTATTATTACATATTATTTATTTAATGGTAACAGAATTTTAATATTAACATAATATAATAATAACAATTGATATATAAATTGTTTAGGATCACGAATAATTAAATAAAATAGAAGACTATTAAAGTAAACTATTAAATTAAAGAAAAATTAAATTTATAGAGCTGTGGCAACATTGACATAGCTTGAAGGATTGCATCCCTGTCAGTGTTTGACGTACGGCATTCGCCGTCAGGTGTGAAAAATATATTTTTGCATTAATGGAGGAGTAACAATTTATTTTATTTTGTGATTGTTGTTAAAAAAAAGCTGATATTATCAGAAAAGACTAAAATGGAAAAATCGAGGGCGAAAAATACGAGTGAGGATATTGCTGATGGCGAAGGTAAGATAGTGTGCATTTACATTAGATGGAATTCTCCCATGTGCAGGGTGAGGCCGACTGGCTATTAGGCATGTATTTTATTTACAAGAAAAATTTCGGGTTTCTTATGAATCAAGCCAAAATATTTCACACTTTCAAAGTTTGCGGTGTTCTCAGTTATTTTATTAAGAAGCTGTTACAAGCAACAACGTAGAGAAAAATATTTATAAGAAAAAATCATAGTTCTTGATAAGGTATGAGATCTGTAGTTTTCTGGTTATTACAATAACATTCATTGTATTGCATTTGCAGTTGCTGGCATCAAAAATGATGGTTATACAACTGGATCTGGTGACAGTGAACCGAAATGTAAAATAGCAAAACTTAGCTCAGAACCAAACATCATAGCTGACCTAACACTTAATCACTCATACACTACACCATCATTTACAGAGCAGCTAAAAGCAGAATGGAGCTCTCAAGAGAAACAAGACTTTCACGATTTGCCAACGGGTGTAAAAGTTTTTAGAGATCCCTTTCAAGTATGCCTGCTTCCTGATCTACTACAAAACAACATTACTTGTCGACAACTTGTCGATCAAATGGTTCAAAAGGTTCAATGGTCACGCAAACAAATGGATTTGTACGAATTTTATCAAAGCACAGATTTGTCTAATATGGCTAGCTGTAAATTGTTAACAAGTTTCTTACAAATGCTCCGACGCACCATGAGACCTTGGCTAGAGACTTTAACAGGCCTAAAATTAGATTATGTGTCTGCGTCTTGCTCTATGTATACCTGCGGGGATTACCTATTGGTGCACGATGACTTGCTAAAAGACCGGCAAATAGCTTTCATATACTATCTGTCACCTTGGGAGAATGCTGAACAGTGGCGTGAAGAGCAAGGAGGTTGTTTGGAGCTTTTCAACAGTGATGATCATTGCTTTCCGCTATTCCCCGTAAAGAGAAAAATATCACCTAAAAATAACCAATTTGTCTTTTTCAAAGTTGGCTCACGCTCATTTCATCAAGTTGGCGAAGTGACATCATTTGACTATCCACGTCTGACCATAAACGGATGGTTCCATGGAGCGTCTAATGATGACTTGATCTCTGATATATTGCGACCATTCAGAAAACAAGAATTCACATCACCAGTAAATAAGCTCTCGATTGATATAAGTGAACTACTAAACGAGGTATACTTAAAAGCACAAACCAAAAAAAGCATTCAAAAACGCATCGAAGACAATTCGGAAATTTGTTTATACGAATTTTTAAGGCGTGAAATTTTCGAACAAGCTTTAGATCAGTTGTTGCACGACAACACATTGAAATGGTGTCGGGAAGGACCAGCGAATGCGCATAATTATGAAGTGCTCGATATTGATACGGCTAGCAACTCTATATCTTGTTTGATTTCACTTTTTTCATGTACCGAAATATTTGCCTTACTTCGTGACTACACTGATCTTGATTTGGCTGGTCCAAATGCTGATAATCCAACATATAATCTGCAGATACAACGTTGGTCACACGGCAACTATACTGTTCTCGGTGACGGTGCCATATGTGAGGAGAATACACTGGACTTAATTTATTATCTTAATGCAAGTGAAGGCGCTGCCATTGTTACCTATCTCTCGCCTGAAGCGGATGAGCCGCTGCAAAAGCATCGTAATGAAGATTCGGACTATGATGACATTGATTTCGACGAGGAAGACGATGATTCTGTACTTTTAACAATTACACCAGTGGATAATGCGCTTAATATTGTCTACCGTTGTGAAGGCACAACAAAATTTACCAAATACGTGTCGCGTAATACGCCACTGGAACGAGGGCCTGTCTACGTGATTTCTTGCAGTTACAAAGAATAGGGCAGACTAAAAATCAGCGATTTTTAAGCAGCGACGCACAAGTATCCTTAATCATATAAGTTATCGATATGATAACGCTAATTATATTTCGGTTAATTACAAATGTCTTGTGTGAGGAGTTACATTGAAAGAAAGAAATCGAATAACAGTAAACGGAAGTCATAATGAATCATGCAAGAGTTCATATTGCAAGCAAAACACAATTTATACCTCCTATTAATTATTTTGTTAAAATTAAATTATTTAATACAAAAATAAATAATAAATATGTATTAGTTGTTCCAAATGACCAAGTAGTTTGTTTATAGTATATACTTGTATGAATGAACACACATACATTTAATAAGTTGTTGTAGTATAATGATTGAAGAATGCAATCGAATAGCGAAGACGACTTGCTCTATATTTGAACAAGGACCAAAGTCACGTCAATAGCGTTGCAAAAAAGCGAAATATAATGGTGCATTTACAACAACTACAGTGCTTAATTGGGTAAAAGTCGTTGACCTTGCGGTTAGGTATACTCGATTACCGCTAAACGTTCGGTATACTACGAATATACTTCGATGGTTACAGCTGGGTCTGTGGACGTACGCTCGGCAGTTCTCAAAGTCCTTTGGAGAATATTTTCTGCCGCTACAACAACACCAAGAAACCAAAATTGCGTTACTCGGCCATTATGCTAGAATATAAATTTGTTATAATGTATCGATGAAGAGGTTGAGAATGAGATGTGATAAGAATATAGAATATGGGCAAGATCTAATCAATATATTATTTATGACAATTTATAATGTTACTTCACTAGATTGGTTACTCATTTTTAAAGTTTTTTTTCCAGATAAATACCGTCTCTTTGCCTCGATGGCTTTCATGATTGTGGTCATTATTGTTGGCGTGCCTATGTGGTGGAAGACCACAGAAGTGTACAGGTAAACGAGTACATGCAATTTATACTTATAATTATAATAGTAACATACTTTCTTGCAATCGTTTAACGACAGAGTGAGCTTGCCATCAGCGGATATTATGAGTTTAAGCGATAAACCAATAGAAATTGTTACGAAGATTGTCATATTCACTTTTGAAAAGTCACGCGGTGAACTACTAGTCAAAGAGTTGACTGAAGCTTACGCTAATAGCTGTTTGTATATATTCAATTTATATTGTCAGCGTTATTTCAACATCAATTTTCTACATTACAGATCTGTGGCACCCACAATTTGTGCAAATTGCGCCATTTGAGAAAGCGCTGCATACCAAAACCCCAGCTAGTCTAGAGAATATATTGCTGAAAGAGGAAGAAATTAGAGCGGGAGATTTTATCTTCATTGAATGGCCAAAATTACAAGAAGACGTTTTGCTCACATCTGAGCGTTCCGCACTGATACGTAGCGATACTTGTACGTTTTGTCTATGTATATTAACCTTACACACACTATTTGTTTACTTTTTGCTCATAATTTCAGCTTTCACACGTATTAAGCAGGTCGTAAATTTACTTATTCTTCAAATACATCGTACGCAACAGATACTTAACGAAAATCACCCACAGGCGATCAAGAGTGAAGCGCCACAGACTGAATATGATGTGGTTGTTTCGATATTGAATCCACGTCCGGATATAATGAATGCCAAATGGAATGTACGCATGGCTGTAGAGAGTATGTCCACTAATTTAGATTTAAATAAAAAACAAAAAATTAATTTTCTTATTTATTTATGACGAATTCTTAATGTATTAATAATATTTCATTTAAAAACTTTATAGCCTACATTGCGCCATTTCTGAAGGAAGTATCACAAATATCCAATTATACGCTCACCACACAATGGAAATATCAGCTGCCTTTTGAAGCAGATTTAAAACAGGTACGCGATAGCACAAAACTTGGTCGTCATTACGCATTGGGCGAGGCCGATCTGCCACATATTATTACGTCGATTGAAAAGAATCTTGGCGTTGGTATAACGGCCAAGCCGGCAATTAATTTAGTGGTTTACATAACACCCTGTGACATTGCGCCCGTACACATTTATAATCGTCAAAATCAGCAAGCCACGCGCCAGAAGGTGGACTCATTCATTTCACCCAAATGGGGTGGCATCATCATTGCCAATCCGCCAATCGAAGCATGTCTGTCTTATAATACAGCCCAACAGCCGGTCGAATTTTACGTAAACACCAATGATGTCATGCAAATTATGTTGTATCAACTGCAAAAGCTCTTGGACATTAATGTGGAGGTGAAATATTAATAAATAAAAAATATTTTCTTATTTATTTATGCAACATATATGCAATTTCAGTTCAACATAGACGGCGTGAAAACGGTGGCCTTAGAGCAAATAGCGCCTCGTCGTTGGGAATACGAAGCTTATATACGCCGTAGCGTGGTGATGCATATCGCCACCGCAAGCAATACACTGCAAAGTCTCATCAAGCTGCTGGGTAAGTGTACGAAATTCGTGAAAAAACGGAATTTTAAAAACTACTAATCTATGATTGCAGACAACATCAGTTATATTGTTATCAACGATGACGTGGGCGAGTCCATTAATGACGCATATAAAAAGTTGCTTTTGGCTAAGCAGGCGCTTGCTGAGGGCAATCTGTTGGCTGCTTCCGACCATGCCAAAATTGCATTTGTCGCCTCGGAGCATGCATTCTTCGATGCAAGTCTGTTGGCGCAATTATATTTTCCCGACGAACAAAAATATGCTATATACATTCCATTGTTCCTGCCCATTATGGTGCCGGTGATCACATCGTTCACAATGATTCGTAAACTACTGACGAAATTACGAAATGCTAAAAAGGAGAAAATCGCTTAATCTAACTGTAATTAATACGTTTGTATGTATTGCTTTTCTATGTCATTTAGCTATAAATTCATGGTAGTATTAATTTATCGCCTGTAATGATTTTTCTGATAACATTGAGTAAAAACAATTTCGTATAAGGGTATAACGTGTACCGTGAAATTTATTTGTTGTTATTGGAGCTGGTCTAGTCTAGTTAGAGTAGTCTAAGACTAGTCTATATAGGCCTTGTATTTAGAGTAAGGTTAGCGAGTAACAAGACTTCGAACATTGCTTATATTGTCCATATTGGTTCATAACTTTCAAGAATAGTTCCCAAAAAGTGATATCGATCCAAATAAGTTCCTCCAACTCACCTAGGTTTCTGAATCAACACACAGAGTTTTGTTTTTACTGCAACGATTAACAAGACCTTGTGTAGTGGATACTACAACAACAACAACGACAAAATAATTACAATTCCTACCATGTAGAAACCAAATAGCATTAATGGGTGCAGAATTTAGTTTTTCTTTGACAGCATTTGGTGATTTTCGATCACTCACTACTCACTCACTTCAACCCCAGTGGAAATCTGCCTTGCGAGTGCTAACACATAAAACCAATACGCGAGGACTTCCTATAAATAAATAAGTATGTAATTTGCGCATCGGAAAACAAATTAGAAAATTTGAATATTAAAGAATATATTGAATCTTTAATTAAAAGAAGTATGTGTCGTCCAATTCTTTTGCCCCTATCTTCAAGGAAATCAACTTGTCATTGCTTTTTTAATAACATTTACTTTGTTATCGTAACGAGCTTTAAATTAGTAAGCAAAACAATAAGATTGATCTTTCATGACATATTTTTAATTATTCAAACCTGTCATTAAGTAATTACAAAAGATGTCTCTCTCTCTTAGAAATGCCCCCAAAATTTGCATTGAACTACTCTTGCAAAGGGTAAATTTGTATGGGCGACAAGTGCTTTATTAAGCTCGAAACTTGTAGGTAATAACCGGTCAAAGCTATTGTTTATATTTGCCTCAACATATTGTAAAATTACAAAAAGAATTTCATCTCTACCCATAATCAGCTCTGAAGATTAGTTAACGTATGAAAGTTTTCAAATAGCCCTAAATATACACCCTTTATATCTTTGTGAATGTTATTTTACGCAGTCAAACATGCGTCTCTAAGTTTAGTTTCATAACTCGGCACATAATTAAAGACCAGCTTTGCCAAGAATGATATATAGACGACAATAAAAGTACCTACATATGTAAATTGGTTTTTAATTGCAATAATCTATTTTATATTTTTATTTTTGCACGTTTGAAATGTTTAGTAATTATCAACTTAATTAGTCGCACGCACCCACACTCCTACATACATGCTTACAATGTGTAAATTCCAAGTGTTTTTTCCCTCGACTTTCGGTAAGGTAAAAACGCAACAACAATATATAATAATTCAACCTGCCTACTTGAAATCGGCGAATCGGCTTTTAGCCGTCATCAGCGAGTATTGACGAGCCACGCTGAGTCTTTGACAGCTTAATAATGTTTTTGCGTTGTTGTTGTTGTTGCATTGGACATACAAAGCGCATCAAGTTCCGTTTCTCGTGCAGCTACAGTGTATGTGTGCGTTTTGGTGTGAGGTGCCATTTGATGTCAGGGCTATCAGCGATAAAAAGATGCCACACTCTGCGCTCGACAAGCTGAGCGATCGATTGAAGATGCCACCTAAACGAGAAGTGCACCGCTGATGAAGCCGAAGACGGCTAAGCGGCGGTGTGTAGAGGAAGCGTGGGAAAACTGCGAATAGGTCAGGCTGGCATGCTTGTTTGTGGCCCTCCTCGCAATTATACGTTTTCTATTTCGTGCCAACAATAACAATACCGAATAAGCGACAACAACAAAACGAAACGACAATATTGGGTAAAGTAAATAGCGACGTAACAGTGAGAAGCCCCTAAGAAGAAATCGAGAGACGTAAAATTTAATATCAAATTATATTTTTTGTATAATAAAAAAAAAGTTTAAATGAAGAATTTCGTTTACTTTTTAAAATTCCCTTACATTGTTTGTGATTGTGCACTGTTTGCAAATCTACAGAGACAGGTTTCCACTGTGAGGTTAACACCGGAGCAGTACTCTTTGTGAACATCCCCACGTTGAAACCAATTGAAGACTCAATAATCATTTCAAAATATAATATGAAATAATTTCAAACAGTGACCGAGAGACGTATAAAAGGTACTAACTGGGTCGCCCTCTTCTCTGGAAGGTTCATTTGTCTCTAATAAATAGACATGCAGCAATGCAGCAACGATCGACTCACATGAACATGACAATAATCCAAATGCTTCAAATTATCTAAAAAAAACAGCTAATTTAGATTCAATTCAATAAAGGACTTTACGTGAATCCGTGGCTAGTCAGGTATATAAGATAACAAAAAGGGTGAGATGCCCATTCAGGGGCTAATTATCATTAAATTATTATTATTATAGTATTATTATCATTATTACTAATTATAGTTAAAATGTCTTACTTTCCCAGTTCCTTCAGCACCTCCTGGCTCTTGGGAGCCAACGTTAGATTTTAGTACAACACCAGTATGGGACGATGCAGAAATTATTTTGGCATGGTAAAGTGGACCAACTAAAAGTCAAGTCGAGAGAATTATTGTAGCGATTATGACAAAGCTTTCATTACATCTAAGGATCTCGCGAAGATTTTACAGACATTGAAAGAATATTTTATAAGCTTAAGTTACATTAATATTGCCCGGTTTCAACCGAGTTCAACATCTCCTTACTTGCGTATTTGTTCTCAACTGTTCCGCTAATTCATTATGTCTTTGTATAAGACAGATCATGCTCATTTTAATTTGACTTTTGTCTGTTTGGCATTTCTTTCTTTATTTTTATTTTGAACATTTCATTAACCAATTGATGTTCCAGCTCCAAGGGCTCATCACTCGTAATGGCACTCAACAGCGCTGCTCTAACATTTAACCAAATTATAAATGCATTTTTTATGTAATTGCTTTATTATTAGTTTTGTTCATTTACGACAGTCAATTGAGTGGCCACACAAAGGTGGTCGTGAGGGGCGCGTGGGGAGAGGATCCATAACTATAATTTTTAACCTGTAAACTGAGTAACTAGATATATTAGTTCGCAGCCAGACCCACTAGCTGGCATCAGTTTCGCCAGAAGCTTCGAGCGCGGTACTAACAGTGAATAGTGTTGTTGCCTTGTAGAGGCATAAGTGCTGGATTTGGTTTGCCTTGACAAAGAGACGATAAAAAATTTACTTCTGCAATTAATTACCGGCAAAAATAATAACTGAAGTCATAAATTTCCATTGCAGAAGAAATAGCGCAACATTAGAAATATGTAAGCAGAAGGTAAGGCAAAACTTGTGAAAACACACAATGACTTTAAATAATTGGCTGTGGAATTTACATTTTGATGTCAACAACAAAGGTAAGCATTTTAATGTAATGACTGACCTACATATAACCCTTTGACATATCGGTATCAGTCACCGATGACGCTTTGAGTTTAGAGTTATTAGTCAAAATAATACATTTTGAGGTGATATTGTTTTCGTACAGCACTATTTACATCTTATATATCTAAATGTATATATTCAAAATCTGAACTTCTTGTTTCCAAATTCAGCCGAAAAATGGTAAATTACATTTCAAAGCACTTCCCACTTATGGAAAGTATGAAAAGAGTTGCTTTAATATCCTCAATTCCAACTCATTGCCTGTGTTCGGTCATCCATTTCATGTCATCTCGCCTTACCTATGTGCGAGATCCAAAGAACTCGGTCACTGTAGATACAAAATAATAACTTGCAAAATGTTCGAAAACGTATCTTACCAACATGTAGTTTCACCCACTTCACTCTAACCTTTTTAGCATTCCAAAGATAAGTAATAAAATCATCAAACTTTTAAGATTGCCTAAATTTTACGGTATATTAAATTTCCTCAGTTCGTTTTGTACTTTTTATTTTTTTGTTTTGTATTTGTTAAATATTCCCGAAATGCTCAAAATTTTGCTATATCCGAATGAGATATATGCCTTTGCAAAATTTTAGCTTCTGTTCTAATTTAATAAATTTACCTGGTTTCTTTAAATTGAAGAACAAAGTCATTTCGTCTGTACTCATTTCGAAATAAAAAAAAGTTGTGGAAAATGTAATAAAATTTAAAACGCATTCATGAACAATTTCAAGTTTTCGAAATACATTTTATATATTTGAGTTTTGCTGCTACGCCCGCTAATCATAGCCCTGAATTGTGCCACTTAATGCTGATAGAGCGAGCGACTTTTATAATCGCTAGACTATTACACAAATGATTTGGTCGTTGGACGTAATCGGCATGGACTACTAACTTTATTACTTAAACGCTTTTATTTTAGGTATTCATTTCCACCAAATTAATCGGTATCATTTATTTACAGTCCTAAGCCGCATTAATGTACATAATCTTAAATTTGTTTGCCCACTAAAAATTTAAAGAAATATTGCCTTCGCCGCATAAGCATATAATATATTGTTATGAACTTTTGGTTATCAACGTTTTAAACATTAAAATATACACTTAAAGTCATAAGACTTTGGGAGTTGACTATAAAAATGCGTTTGCGCATGAGCTTTACTTTTCTCATACTTCCACATATTAATGCCGTTACATAGATGCCTGTTCACACGGACCGGAATTGTATTAAAATATTTACTCAATAAAATATTTGCGGTTGTTAACGATTGCTTTGTGGAACCAGCTGAAAACCAAAGAGCTCTCAGCGAGCAACAATAGCGCCAAGCGCAGCTAATTGCATTGTAGTAAGTCAGCTTTTCAATCTGCTCGAATAGATACAGGCAATTTATAAACTGTCTTGATGCATGTGAAGTTGTACATGTCGTCGATGAAGATGTTACATTGTGTGCCCCAAAATAAAAGTTCAAATAAAATTGAAGACGTGTAATTAATATTTACATATTTACATATCTACAATTTTGAAAGTTACATAGACACATGCTTTGAAGATGATCAACGTGTGAGCTGCATTGAGCCGGTGAATTCGTGCAAGAAGGACCTTGACATGAGGCGAAGTTCACGCGATGTTGTGGTGCCATGAAAAAACAAAAACTAATTTTGAATGAGCAATTTAAGTAAGAGTATGTGAATAGAATTTAAAAAATTTTGAAATGATTTTAATTATAAAAAGGCCCCGTTAATTACCATTGTTATTATTCCCCTATTATTTTAACTATATATACATTTGTGTCGGCAGAAATAAATTCGATATACTATCCAATTATACAATTTCACAACATCAAAAACCACTGACGCATACAACTGAGAGCCTAAGAACTAAGGAATTAACTTCTTTCTAAGCAGTAACAAATTTTATATTTTCAATCCAAATTTCACTTTCACTTTTAATTTAAGCTTTTCTAATTTAAGCAAAATCTTTAAGAATTTGCTTTTGAAGTAAAAAAAATCATCAAATTATTTATATCACTGTTGCATGCTACGAGTAAAATTAAAGAAATTTTGTTTCAGACCTTTTAAATCTATCGCTGCTTGTAGGTAGCGTAAAATAACTTAGATATCATTAATTTTCGTATTTATTTAAGATGGTGTACGACTTCGATTATACCACATTCAACTATGCACCTAAATGTATGCAGTCATTTTTATTCGATTTCATTTGTCGCATCTAAGAGGAGTTAAACCCGTTCTAAAGATTTTTATATTAAAATTTATTGCTTTTTATCCAAGGCTCATTTTTATTTGGAAAATTAAACAACACAAAAATGTTTTTGGAGGATTCTGCAAACCTTTCTAACTAGTTCGTTATATGCATCTCTCACAACATTAGTAAATAATGGTAAATTAGTGTTACTAAAAGTTCTTTATTTATAGAAAGGAGTAATAATTATTACAACAAAACGTCTGGAAAATTCTGCATTCTAGCGGCATTTGTTTTAAGTGCCTGGTAATATTTTCACACAGGAAAGTACAGCAGTTACTTTTTCTAAAATTTTCACGTGCTGGATACGAATTCACTAGCAACTGATTGGTAGCCATTATATCCACTCATTTACTGCTGTCATCAGTAACATAAATATTTATATTTACAGTCGCTTATATGGGCTTACACATATACAATTTACATTTCTGGTAATTCGAGTATGGAATGCTAATTGTACAAAGCTGCTGATGACTGAAACTTACAGTGAACAGTTGTAAACGTAATTATAAATCGGTGATGAACATTTTTCTTACAAACAAAATATACACCTCATTACCACTAATAATGAGTTTGAAGTTGTAACCGGATATAGGTTAGTTAGAGTTAGAATTTTATTTATATTTATAATTAAGGCGAATTCATTTCATTTAATTATATATATATAACGGTTGTTTGTAGTACCTAGGACTAAACGAATTAGATATAGACATATATATATATATAAATGATCAGGATGAAAAGGCCAGTTGAAATCCGAGTGACTGTCTGTCCGTCCGTCCGTCCGTCCATCCGTGCAAGCGGTAACTTGAGTAAAAATTAAGATATTTTGATCAAACTTGGCACACGTGTTCTTTGCCGCCGTAAGACGGTTGGTATTGCAGATGGGCGTAATTAGACATCTGCCACGCCCACAAAATGCCTTTAATCGAACACAGATAAAGTGCTATAACTCAGCAGAAAATTAAGATATAAACGCGTCATTTGGTATAAAGGATCCTAGTAGGGTGGAGCATTTGTGCGCAAAATTTTTTGTAAAAGTGGGTATGGCCCCGCCCCCAACAGTTTTAATATATATATCTTGGAAGCCGTTACAGCTATAGCAACCAAACGAGCTCCGAGTAAGTTTTTCGAGCATCTCTTAATATACGGAGAAAATTAGTGAAATCAGATAATAACCACGCCCACCTCCCATACAAAAGTTATGTTGAAAACTACTAAAACTGCGATAACTCGGTGAAAGAACACGTTAAAACATTAAATCTTGCAGCAAATATGATACGGAAGGGTTACATAGGAATCCGTAGAACGTTTTTCTGATGGGCGTGGCACCGCTCACTTTTAGGAGAAATCCCATATCTCAAGAATGCCCTAACCGATTTCGGCAAAATTTGGTATGTGATATTATATTTGGATGAAATTGGATAAAAACCACGCCTACTTCTCATATAACACAATTTTAAGTTTCATCTGGTATTTTCACTTTAAGGTAGATAAATCGAACATCAATCAAGATATTGCAACAGAGCTTTCCACGAATAGCACGTTCAAGCTATGCCATCTCATAGCCCTCATAAACATAATAGACGTATTTCAAAGTTCCGGTAGACTTTATACCATATATAACGGTAAATCTGTTAGATATCGTTATGAAATTGCAGGATTATCTTTATATGATAATAATATGCTCTTGTGCCAAAAATGGGGAAAATCGGATACGCACATCACATAGCCCCCATATACTAAATATAAGGATTTTCAACCTTCCTGTAAACTTTATACTATATATAACGGTCAATATATGAGTTATCTCTTTGAAATTCAGAGAGCATCTCTTTCTGATAACAGTGTGTTCATGTGATTAAAATGGGTGATATAAATCGGTCTACGAATTATCCCAGCTCCCATATATTACATGTAATGATTTTCGCTATTCTAGCAGACTTTATGCCGATTATGTCGGTCACTGTGTGATTTATCTTCATAAAATTGTATGAAAACATGTTCCCTAATATACTTGAATAATGAAAAGAGTGTTAATGTGATCGGTGGAGATCTTCCTCTATCCCAAAAATGCCCGATATAAGAATTTCAGACTTTCCATCTGACTTTAAACCACTTATGTTGGTCAATATGTGTGATATTTTAATGAAATTAAGTGGATATGGTTTCTTAAACACAATGTGAATTCGTGCTAAATATGAAAGAAATCGGTCTAGACCATGGTGTAAGCCCCTTATTCTTAATGTAATGATTTGCTTTTCTCTGGTTGACTTTTTCCTCATATATCTAATATATTCATTCATCCAATTTGGTTGAGTTTATATCGCATATATCACTTTTGAGTTAATTTGGTAGATTTTAATATAAATATCTCTAACACGAAGCAAAATATAGCAATGAAAGTACATGAGTCTATGGCCTGTTATATAGGTTAATAGTATACCAAATATGATTGCAATCCATTGACAATTTCGTCGGATAATGAATGTTGAATTCTTCCTCAACATTTTTTAATATAAAGTTGTGCCAGCACCTGAAAATATATCCCCGCCTCTGATCCTTACACATTGCGAGAGTATAAAATGTTCGGTTACACCCGAACTTAGCCCTTTCTTACTTGTTTTTATTTATTTTTAATATTTTTATTTAGTTATGTGCGCTTACTAAACAGACAATTGTCATAAAGATAAATATTTTAATTATACGCTTGGAATTACTTGACTAATACTGTATATTTGTTCGTAGGTTTGAATGTATTCGCACATACATAAATATTCATGAATTGCGTGCACTGCGTAAGTTGCCGCACATGCCGAGCCTTTAGTACATTTCACGCCATGACGCATTGTTGTTTGTGTTCATCATTCATAAACCTCATTTATTTATTTATTTTTGTTACTGCCATGCATACGCTTATTCCCCGGCATTATCAGTTTTGTGGAAACAAATCGAAGCGTCGCCTTGCTAGAGCACCTGAAGCATGAACTACACATTTGCCACAGGTGCAACATTCTCAGTGAGGCATATCCAAGGCCACGTCTTCTTGCTGAGCAATTTTAAATCTGTATGATGTGCTATTTAAATCGTTGTTTCCCTGCTGGGAATAACAACCTATACTGTATGATATCTTTATGCATCGATAACAAAAGTGAAATATTATATGTGTGCCGGGATATTTGATTTGTAGAAATCGTTTGACTATGCGCTGGGTTGAGCCTTCATTTTGATATATGTCTTAGAACGACTAATGGATTTTATTGAAAAGCATTTTTATTGCAAAGACATACTCGGATATTTTCAATTTCCTGCCAAAGGTTCATAAAATATTTTTGTTATTCAGAAAAAGATGTATCGTTGGGCCCTGCGAAGTGATAGTCCAAAGTAATTCACCAGTAATTGTCAAAAGTTTTTCGAAAAAATACATAAATTGTTTTTCGCTCTCTAAACAAATCTTTGTAATTAAAATATATGTATAGAATCTGATATATTGTTTTGTATTTAATGTGTTAACTACTTTTCTAACTTTCGATGAAATCTTGAGTTATAATTATACTCCCCAACTAAATTTTTCCTACTGGGTGCTTAATAATTTTCCTTACAGCCATAAATTACGGATTTAAATATAAGATATTAAATTTATCAACTTGATTATAAAATTTTGTTTATTACATTAGTACGCATATTCAATATTAATAACTGGAAAATTAGTTCTTTTGCATAATTTTTATATTACATGACGCGTCAATTATGGAGACTCTGCATAACCGGATCTAATTAGTCATAATTAAAGTGATTTTTTTTAAATATTACCAAAGAATTTGTAAACTATCGCAGACTTAAGATATCAAGAGCGTATAGTAGATGAGAATTATACAAATATTTTTATTTTCAAAAATAGCAATCAGGGCTTTAAATGGTCCTTGAAAGCCAGACGAAATTATAAATGTAAAGACCTTTACTAATTTTTGAATTTTGCGTAATGTAATTTTTTTTTTAATGTTATGCATAAAATAATTGTGTGAAGTTGATATGAAGATTATGGCTTATTAAGTTACAAAAAGTGTTTGTAATTAAAAATAATAAGCCTATAATTAAAGATATATATATATATTTAATATTTAGTTTCAATTTTGTTGTTATAATTTTATTTTGTTACTGTCAAATATAATAATATTGTTAATATTATTTCTGCAGGCTCTTTCAATTCAATCATTAAAAAAGTCCCAACAAAACTATGAAAATACTAATATATATAAATTTTATATCATATATCATGTTGAGATTTATATAGTAGAGCATTCCATTGTTACCTACATGAATATTCGTCCTAAGATGTTTTTAGATAGCACTAGTAAGCTATGAAAGGCTCATGTCTACTATTAATTGTAGTTACAGTACGAAAACGTGTGTTTTTTACTGCGCTCAGTAGAAGCCTTCATCATAATCGCAAAATGTCTGCAAAACGAAATAAGTTAGAAATATTTTCAGAGCTTATGAAACAACCGGCTGCTATAATTAAAGAAGTAACATAAATTATCCTTTTGACTTATCCATATATAGATGGATATATTTATAATCAAAAGTAGACCAGTAGATAAGTTTTTGAAGCATCTCGAGCATTGTTTGTTTTCTAATGAAAATTTGTTACTCGAAATTTCTAGAAAATCAAACTGTGAATAATCAAAAATACAATTTACCAAAGTTTTCTATGTGTGTGTGTGTGCAAACTAATATTTATGCATTTACATATGTATGTGTGCAATTACAACGTGAGAATTATAAACATCTGCACTGTGCTAAGCAAGAAGCAATGCAGCGTAGTGGAAACGTGCAAATTGAATAACAGCACTGAGAAACCCGGCCAAAAGAATAAAAATAAAAATTAAAAATTTTCTAAAAAAATGTCAAAAAAAAGTAAAATAAAATGCAACGCCAACACACCAATTCCACATGTTGGCATGCAACACGCCACAACGAACAGCACACAATGTGCTCGTCGAATCCGTGAAAATCTTGCAGAATTTGCATTTTCGCATTGATTTCGAATGCGCTTGCAAGTATGTACACGCACACACACACACATACGTATAATATACGTGAAATAAATTTATTTTTACACAAACGATTTTGTGTAGAAGTGCAGTGCAGTGAAGACTAATGTAGTGTCTCTTCAAATTGTTTGTTGTTGTGTTTTCGGGCTCTCACTCGACTTGAATTGGCTGGGATTGACTTGGCTCGGTACTCATTCAACGCAGCGATTGTGCGATGGTGTGACTAATTGTGTTTTTATCGCATATGCACAAAACTACATTTTCGTAATAAAATTCAACAACAACAACAATAGTGGTGGTTGTAAAACCGCCCCACAGCGAGCCAGTGGCACCACGCTTCACAGTATTGTATTTATTCACTTCTTTTTTTTTCTTCTCTATTTTTACTCACTTTTTTTGGTATTTTGATTTATCTTCGTTCGTCAGCGATTTGCCACAATGTTGTTGTGGCATCTTTCGTAAAGTGTTGGCAAATGCGTGCAATCAGTGATGCTAATGAGCCACTTTGCGTTTGTCGATGTTGTTGAGTAGTTTCATTAGTTGTTGTTACTGCATTTGGCTATAGCCACACAGAAACGTGCCTCATAATATTATATCCGCAGAATATTTTTTCTATAAATATACCACCGCTTATTCGCTGCGCCGAGTTTCCTTCATCTGCAGCTGCATCATAGTTGTTTTCGTTGTATAGTATTCCTAGTTTTCTTTCAGCTAGAACATGCGGCATTCACAATATGACTAAATGGCAGAATTATTTGCCATAGAGCGTGCAGGGGGGCTTTTGGGAGTGACTTGTTAACCTTTATGCTAAATACCAAGCAAGCAAACAAGTCTCAGTCAAAATAGCAGGCCAACCAGTTTTGTAGCTCTGCTGCAACAGGATGCAATGGTGAGCTAATGACAAATTCTACTCGCTTGTTGTCGAAGAATATATAGAAGATATTTATATAATGGGTGTTAGATAACGGCGGGATTGGGGCACGGAAATTTGAATTGATTCTGCTTGAAATTTGTTAAGAATATTTATCTTTTTTTTCGCTGGATGGTTGTGAACATTATTCTTTGGAACGATGTTAGCAGATATAAGTTAACGGTGTTTGTTTAGAGCTATAGAATTTCCGACAGATATAGCTGTCAAATTAGCTGTCAAAGGAGACATAAGTGTGTTGACCTCTATGTTCCGTTTACTTTGACCATATACTTATTGCTAAGCCGTACAACATTTAAAAATCTTGGAAATTAATTTTTGAAACCAGCGTTTTTTTGCGTCGTACTTACCTTTACATAATTACTGTCAAACCCTATCCAGTGATTGGATATATTTCTGGCTCAACGATTACCTAAATAAGCTAACACCATTTGCGAAAGATTTGGTCTAGTTTACTCTCTCATTAAATAAAAAAATAAAAAATATGTTACTGACCCGCTAAATATAAATTTCTCGTTCAATTATAAAATTCGGTAAGCAATTTATTCTTTCTCTACAAGAATGTAGTTCAAAGAAAAAAATTCAAAAAATCACTATTCCAATCACGAATTTCAGTTTCAGAGCAGTAGAAAATAGCAGTAGATTTTACCAATATTTCACCAGAGTTCTTTTTGCGAGTTTTCAGACACACTGAAAGTGTATGGACCCGGTCAATCTGACATAAAGACTTTAGATACTGATCAGATTTGTATAATGAATATCATATACATGCCTAAATTTGTTCATAGACACAGGAAATTATAAACGATTATTTCCAAATGAGCTCATATAGGTGTTGTGGACTGATACCCCTATTGTAATTTTTCCATATCCACTCAGAAGAGTTTTTTGAGAATAAATACGAATAATAGCTTAAATTCTATTCTATTATTTTATTCGACGCCATTACTGAATTAAGTGACAGCTTTAGCTTACGCTTACACAAATGCCTCCCATCACTTCCTAAAAAAGTACATTATTTTTGCTGAGGATAACATATAAATACATACCTTTTTTAAACTTTTGCCAACTCCTCTTTTAGTCATATTTTAAATATACGTGACAACGCTGGTGTTTTGCTTATATTATTGGTGCACTTACACTGCGTTATATAATGTTTTTTGTTTAGCCAATATGTTTAACATTAATGGATTTAAGAAATGTTTCAGTGTGTTAGTAAAACAATAACAACTAATACCTGAACACTATCATCCAATTGCTATGCAACACCCTATATAAATAGTTCGTAACATTTTTATATAATGGTTCATTCGCGAAGACGCTTAATTATACTAAACAAGTATTTTGTATGCAAATATGCAATTGTATGTGCTTGCATAGTGAAATTAAAAGCTTATGCATACTGAGATTGAGAATTTGAAATTTTGTTCTTTCCTGTTGCAACTGGTAGGTGAATGGACGATTTACTTCAAAAAACCTGCCGCCAGCGAAGCTGCTGATTCTTTAATATCAATGATTTACTACACCTCGGAATGTATTGTATAATATCGTATGAATATATGTGTGTATGCTTTTACATATGTACATATATCAGCATTTTTAAAGCAACGTTTGCCAACACTTTTCCGCAATGAGTACTTGCGACAATGATACTCAAAAGAATTCATGATTTATCGATAGATTCGCCTTACACATACAAACATATATATATATAGATATGTACACGAGCAAGTACCCACATCTAGCTGCCATCATTACAATATGTTGGCGCATTAAAATTCTTTGAAGAGCGTCCGCGTTGTGGTTGAAGTTTTATCGAAAGAGTACAAAATCGCTGGGAGTGCCTTGTCACTTGTTGTTGCTTTATATGATTTATTATTCAATTGAATGAAAATCCGTTTGCAATTTATCGCGGCACATTAAAATACAAATTTATTTACAAGTATATAGACTTTTATCTCGATAGTCTACAACATGTGTGTATAAGTTTACTTGGTATTATATATACATATATAAAAAAGAATATTTATTGCTGAAGATGTTTTTGAGTTATTAGCATCCATCAGTTGGACACCAAAGTGTCGAATTTCCATTAAAGTGATGCTTGTCGACTTGTACAATGTCGGAGAATGGTTAAATGACAATGTATTATGGTTAAGTAATTTTCATATGAACTGAGAGCAAACCTGAGATCAAATTCAAAATCGAAAATAAAATTTGAGATAATGACAATAGCGGCAATATGCTGTTTCTGAAAGAGAAAAAACTAGATAAATTTGATGCGGTTTGAACATATTTCCAAGGAATTTTGGTTTTGATGTTAACAAATAATTAGAAGTGCTTGAATGTAGGGATTTTTATTTTTTACTTTATACATTTACAAAATCTGTTTTTACAAGTCTGTAATTTCGGGATTTCATTCAATAAATTTCGAGATTCCGAAATTTTTCCAGACTAATTAAAATTTGTAAAAATTGAGATTATCACAGTTAATTAGACCATTAGTTCATTGATGTCCATTGTAAACATTCATATACTGCAATTAGTATAAAGTATTATTATATTTTGTTTGACTTCCGGGATACCGAGAGTTTTCATGCAAGATACCGTGGGGCAAGTTTTGGGCAAGGAATAAGGGATGGAAATCTTTCAAGTTTCGATTTTGACCTTACTTTTAGATACATACACAATATCATGGATTTTATACAAAAGACTTAAGCAGCGAACTCGGGTAGAAACTTCAAATGTGGGAGCATATTGAGTATGAAAAAACGGGTAATACCGTGAAGTTTTGATTATAATACTAAAGTATGGAATTGGTAAATGAAAATATTCTTCTGCAATTTGATATTTCGATTTCAAAAACATTAAACTGAAAATTTTTAATAAACTATCAGACTTTTGCAACATTTAACAACTTTTTTTATGCAACAACCAAAATTTGTATAGTTGCTCTGATTAATTTGTTTCAAAATATTCGCTTTAGCTTATCAAAACTTTTGAAAGTGATTTTGAGGCAATCGGCATTCTATCGAGAGCCAATTCAATAAAACAAAGAAATAAGTTGATTTTAATTACATTTTTATTACACTCTTAACTAAATTAAGCCAATTGTAGCATTTAAGAGCAACTGCTAAGCATAATAATCACATAATTGTACACTAAACTGTAAGTTTTACTTGAATAGCAATAAAAGTTGATCGTCGCATAAAATTGATTGCTTCCAATAAATACTTGCTGCTATTTAAGATCATGTCTGTTCACTTGGGAGCTTGGGTAGTATGAGTCTGAAATTAATTGCATTTGGCAAAAGCAACTTTTATTTTTGTACTGCCTGGGTTAAGATGTGAATGAAAATCTAAGTTTGAAGTTAAGTTTTAATCTTTGTTTAAAAAAGATTTTGTGTCTTATCAGAATACTAGTATTGAGATTACATGGAACCAATTATTTTGTAAATTTTGGTTAGGTGTTGAGGCTAATCCTCGTGATGAAATCACAGAGATTGGACAGTTGTAAGCCTGTTTTTAGTGATACTCGAAAAAGCCCCAAAGGCTTACCTCCAAAGGTTAGTAGGCTTGAGCTTACTACAAGTCGATTGAGGTGGCCAATTTCCATTCCAGTTAGTTTAAAAGTATAACTGGAAGCAGAGTCAAGATGATTCAATCTTACTCTTGCGGAAGTTGAACACTCCTGAACAAAGTAACTACCTTCTCTAAAGGTCCTTCCAAACAATTTTTACAATTCGCGTTCGGAAAAGTGTTTGACTCCACCGCTTCTATATCGATTGGGTGATGACGGGTTAGTAGTTCTACAGCTAGGGAAAGCTAAATTTAGCTAAGAGCAAGTAGTTCAATATGCGTCTTTAGGTTTAATCTGGAACAAAAGTAGCCAGAGTCCAACTTCGAAATTGTTTTTTATTCAGAAAGGCAAACATTCCCATTCTTATCAAAGCCTAATGGCGTTAATACTGTGGCAACCAGTAGACGCCAGTTAAAAGGATTTTCAATTTTGACATTCAAAATATCAAAAGTGAAGTGCACGCCAAAAATGAAAAGTCATCATAGTCGAAGTTTGTGTTTTCTAAACTGAACTAAACTAGTCTGCATGGTAACAACTACTTTAGAGTGTCTCTAAGAAAACGAACATTTGCACATTACACACATTAGAATCAATGCCAGCCACTTTGCTCATAAATACCAAACTTAATAATCACCCCAACTTTAATGGACAAGAACGCATTAGCCACAGATACGCATAAAACCAATGAAGTCATAAAATGTTTAAAAATACTCTCATATACATTCAGCAACTGTATCTGAAAGTACAAACCCAAACCGCCAAAGCGCATGCGCATCGCAATTAGCTACTTGCAAAACTTGTCTAAGGTAAGATATGTTTCTATTTTATTTCTTCCACTGCTCTGGGTAGGACATGGAAATTATTTATAACCGCACATTCAAAGCGCGCGCACACACAACATAGAATGCGAATAACATATGCACTTACCAACGGTAATGTTGCACATTTGCGAGAAATATGTGTGCAAAAACGCGAATTTGTCTGCTATTGTCTCATTGGCAGACACACACACAGCCACACATATGCACTGCGATGCGCCAAGAGTTGTTGTTTTGGTTGGCATACCGCGCAGTATGAGCAACATTTGCCGTAATCGCTGTTATCAGTGTGCATAAATCTGCAGGGATTCGCTCCAACATTTACCATTTACTTCTATTGTAATTTATTATTTTTTCGACTTTTCAGCAGTGAGTTGCTTATTACATGACAACGCATAACAAAATATAAAAATGTGCCACTGTGTCATGCGGTGACTGTGCCGCGTCACTGGATTGCGCAGGCAACCGTCGGCAAGCAGCCAGTTGTGCGGTCGGCAGCCGTCAGCAGCAACAGGCCGGCAGTAGCGAATAAAGCCAATTTTTCAAAATGCTGGCGGTGCATATTACGATGCTGCCTGGCTGCCTACCAGCCTACCAGCCTACCAGCCTGCCTGCTGCTTGTTGCTACGTCTTCAGCGCACACTCGTTTCTCCCAGACGCAAGGCGTCGTGCGGTTGTTTGGCATTTTTCCTCACATTAATTTGGCAAATGCTCAGTGAGGCGGTGAGGTAGCGAGTCTTCGCATTCTGGCGATTTCATTTGCAGTTTCCATGCACACATTTCAGAAATTGATTTTCCACTTGGTTGGCTTGGCCTGCTAGTTGTCGTTGGGATGGTGTCACCTTTTACAGTGTGGCTTGTTGTGGCGCATCTTCAAATTCCTGGCATTTGTCGCGCTGCATTGAGGTGTCTAAATAAAAGGAAAATTTATTGCGTTACTTGTTTGTTTACTTGTTCGGTTGCGATCTGTGGATTATTGGCTTTGGTTTTGTCTTGGAGTGCGGTTGCGGTTGTTTGCCTATCCAAATGACGTTTAACCCGTCTAGCTATGCATTCATCGCAGCACAACCACTACTTCTCGCTAAATGAATGTGGCTTTTAATACTCTTTTTGCATTTGTTATGTAATTCATTTTTGTTGCAATCGAAAGGCGATTACAAATATGTGGAAATATGCGTGCCATGTTGCCATATGGTAAATAGTATTATTTTTTTCTCCATAATTATGATATAATTAGATAATAGTGTTGAAAATATTCTTATGTAAAACTTAGTTATGTACTTAGTTTTGTGTTGAGGAATCCTATAACGTATAATCAATATGGTTTTTCTATCACCAGGTGTATATAGACTTCATTGGTGCGACTTTTCAAAAGGCCAATATATTTCATGTCACATATAGTGGAAAGACTTATGAAAATCGAATTGAATTTCAAGCAGTTCTTATGTTGTATCTTAATGCGGTAAAATAATACAGTGTGTCTTCTTTATATTGGATATGCAAAGTCAGCGAAACTGGACCCCCAAATTTTTTTTGTCAAAATTCGTTACACCCAACAACGTCCTAAGTCTTTAAGAGTCAAAAGGCGTTAATAATGTCGAAGGGAAAATTCAATGTGAGTAGCCTCACCCCAGTCGTTCACTCACAACTAATACCTTGAAATTACTTTGAACCCTACTAGAATGGATTGAGAATTTTTGTTGTTTTATTCAAAATCCATTATATGAGCACTTGTATTTGTACATAAAATATAAGTGTTATCCTAGAATACTATCCAATTAACTGTGAGTTTAATGAAAACACTAAAATTATTGGCAAACCCAAATGATATAAATCACCTATGTGAGCATTAATATTTCTCTTTGGGTGTATTGCTAATTTGACGTTAATAAGATGAGGGCACTTCAACGCGCACAGGCGCGAGCTGGTAAAAAACTTTGTAAAGTAAATAAAAAATACAAAATTTTGAAAAGATCGTGATAAGTTGGCGAAAATCATGAGCTGCTTGAGGGCTTGGAAACAAATAACAGCAATCAAATGATGATAAAAGCTACTCGCAGCATTTTTTGGCACTTTCAATTTTAACGACTCCAAAACTCTTGGTCCCCTTCGGGATGCGATGTGATGTGCGAGGGAGAAACCGGGGTTACAACCTAAGTGGTCGTTGTGAGTTTATTGTGGGTAAGCAGCAGGCAGCATTAACAGCACAATAAGCACCGATGCGAGTAACAGAAAAAACAAAAACAATTGTTAACTGATGAAGTGCAGATTATTTATCTTATATATATTTTATTTTTTTATCTATATTTTTATACATATTTTTTTATTTTATTTATTTATTAAGATTTTGTTTCTATCGCTAAGAGGCACTTGTTTTTATTGTTCGCCTTATTTTTATTTATGTATTGGTTGGCATTACAACGAATTCGTTCGCACTCACTGCTTAAATTTATTGTGGCAACATTTCCATTTTCGGCTGCTGCATTAAATTAATCAATGTCTCTCGCTTTCCTATTTTGTGCTCACGAAAGCGCTTTTAATATCTAATGCTTATATTTTTTCACACACATGTATGTATATTTATGTAAATATATCTACTTTGTACTAAACGATTTAGCAGTTCTTTCATTAGATGTAATTATTTGAGTTTTATGCGTTAATTTGTGAGCGCCTTTATTAAGCAGTTCATTACATAATCATAAGAGCAAACCTTTAAATAAATTAGACCTAAAATAAAAAAGTCGTAAGAAAAAATTTCAGCGAAATAATAATATAGTAGGGTAAGTAGTAAATTTCGAGTTCTCGAGTATTTCAGTGCAGAGAAGTAAATATTTTTTACCTCAAGATTGCTATGAGTTTTGAAACTGTATCCGTTCTCAATTAACAATTGGTTGAAATAACTTCAATAAATTAATGACTTCCGGTTACCGGTTGTTATAAAGTTGAAGAAAGCTGACTAAGATAGTCATCTTGATATCTTATATATATATATCATTTATATCGCCATCTTTTGGATATAACTCATTGCCTAAAAAAATCGCCTAAAAAGATTCCATCTTGTAGAAATAATGATGTTTGAGTAAAGTCATGAGACATTTTGTAACGCTGCAGAACTGAGTCCTGTATCTTGACAATATCAATATCATCCTTCAAAACGGATCAATCGAAAGTTTTGCAATCTTTTCAAAAATTTATCCCTGATTTTAATATTACGAAAAGTTACGGACATATTGCTCCGTGGCGCGCAATATTTATGGCTTGCTTTAAAGCTTTCTAACCTCAATTATTTCACATTGTTTTTGCATAAAAGAAGATGTCATAGGATTTTGGAATGATATGCAGTGAGCTTCGCCAAAAAAGAGGAGATAAAGAGTTGTTAGTTTTGTGTTTTCTCAGTGCTTCAACCAATTAAATAGTAGAAATGTTTAATTATTTTGACATTTACCAATTCAACTTAATTTTATACGAATAATTTGTCTTCTTCAAACAAAAACTATGTTAAGAAATCAAAATGAAAGAAACTCTTGCTTTTCATTATGATTTAGTAAAATTGCAGTGATATTGCAATTTTCCTCTTTGCCGGAAATCATGTTGACTTAACCGTATTCATTTGCATATTAAATAACTGTATTAAATTTGAGCACATTATAAATCTTCAGTGCAAGAAAGCGTCCATCATAATCCATTATAAGTGAAATGTTATTGTATTTAAATATGATTTTTATTTGAATAAGAATACGCTTAACAGCAGTAACAAAAAATGCAATAATAACTTTTCCGAAGCGCAAAGAGTGATTAATGACAGAGTTGCGAGGGGAATGCCAGAAAATGCCAAAAGAGCAATGTAAATTAATTTCGCCAACTAAAGCTTATTTTCATCAAACGTTGTTGAATCCAGCCCAATCGATTGTTTGGCCAGATACAGTTGCACTTCTTCCCACGCAAGGTCTTCACAACACCAAATGTCTTCCGGTTACTGCTGGAGACATCGCGAACTACAATATTTACCACAATGTAATCGACACCCATCGTTCGCGCATTCAACTGAGCGATTATTGCCAGCATGTTCATGACTATAAAAGTGCCCACTGCCATCTTCCATAATGTTGCATGTATGTATTGTATGTATGTAAACGCCGTGATTGTAATGAAATTGAAAATGCGCGTCAATTATTTACAGCGCGTGGGACAGGCGGTAAGCTGCAGAAAACTCGCATGAACCAATACGTGTGATTAAAAAGTCATATATCTAAGTTTGACTCGTCGTGTAGGTATGCAATATGAGGGTCGGTCTGTTTCTTATTGAAAACTTTTAGATAAAGATATTACTGTGATATTAAAATATGTTAAAACTTATTAACCATTTCGAGGGCAAAGGTAACTGAAAAATAAAAATCGGCTTTCAACCGAATTTCAACCGAAAATTACCATTTCTATTTTATTTATGTTTATTTCTCACCCTGAAGGACCTAAAATTATATAAGTTCTCTAAAGAAAATTTTAAAAAATTTATAATCTATCTATAAATAGATATATTTCACATATCTGAAAATTGCAAGGAATGTCACAAATAAGGGATTAAATTAATTTTTTCAATTTTGACACCCCTAATGTCCTTATGTATGTTAATGTAGACGTATGTTGTTTGTAAATGTATGATGCCCTCAGCCACTATTGGCAGACTCAATTGGTCATGGCTATGCTATCATAACACTTGATTGTAATGAGAAAATCATGAAGAGCTGGCTTTAGCCACCAGGAGTTTGACGGCAGGAAAATTCAAATACTGTAAAAATGCAAAGCTTTAGGTATTACATGTATATTTCTGGAGGCTTGCAAGCATCTTTCAGCGCACATAAGGAAGACATTTCTCATGCAAAAAATTATAACAACAACAACAACGTTATTCAGCAAAACAACAATGAAAAACGCAGAGGAGGAAACGCGAGAGGAGAAAGCTAAACAGGTGAAGGTTCAAATGTTTAAAATGTATAAATGCCCACTATAGTCGGTAATGAGGACACAGGTATTACATAGTTGGGCGATATTAGGTGAAATATGTGTTAAAAGACTTGGCACAAATTGAAGTCAAAAAATATATAGTGTGCACAGGAAGCAAAACTCACCTATAAGCGCTGTTCTATTATACCAAGTTGTTGGTAGCATTCGACATTTTTGTTTCTAAATCCTTAAAATAAGTATGCTCTTGAGATACTTGGATCGAGTATAGCACCTATAAAAAACCTCAATGGTTTTATCAATTTTGATATATTTAAACTTTTAAATGGGTGGCAACCACCTGATTCTCAAGACATAAATTCAACTATAAGCTTCTCCAAAGCTCTTCGGTTTGATAGTCCTACTATGGAGTTTCATTAACATTTGAATTTAACACTCGAAACTCTCTAAAACACGGGGAAGGCTGTCACACAAGTTTGCTTTCTAGTTTCATCAAAATCTTTCAATTCGGCTTACCTCCCATTATCCCATCCTCTCCGATCCTCCTATTACCCATCGCTCCGTATACTGCTAGTGAGAAAATATGAAATTCCTTTACATCAGAACGATTTGAACTCAGTCCCTAAAGCAGCTTGATTTCCAGAATAGAATTAAAAAAAAAATAATTTTGAGAATTCAAAGTTCTATTTTATTAAAAATAGCCTAATGTAACGTAGTTTGTGTAGGGCTTCTGAACTTCGTTGCATTTGCATTAATTGTTGTGCCCAGAAATGAAGCAACTAAAATCGTTCGCGGCGCAACAAGGATTGCCAAATCGTGTTTGACGCTGTATTAAAACTAAATTTAAATTGATGCAACAGCAATAGCAAGTTTTCCTCCGCACACACTCTTACCGATCGATCTTTGGCTCATTACGACACCAACTAAACTGCTCATCTGCTGCTGCGATGATGGGCATGATAGTAAAGTCGCATTAGGCTGTCGATTATTTTGCATTTTGCACGCGACTCAAACCAGCGACAGACTATTAAAAATACTTTAAGGTGACGCTTGAAGATGCTACCTTCCACCACCTCGAACTTTAGCTTGACTGACATAATGCTCTAACCCTCTCCCCCTTGATGTATTTCGACAAGCGTAAATCATTTGAGACTTCACCCATATTCGTGGTTGCCTCAGCTGTCCGTCCTACAGTTGTTGTTGGCTTTTCCGGCAACCTCAACTTTGAAATGCCAAAATCGCATTTACTTACCACCACATTTGCTTTATGTCGCATCCACGAGATGGCAAGACTAACGGCCTTTAGGTTTTTATGTGTTTGCTGTCATTGTTATTGTTATTGTTATTATTGCTTTTGTAATAATTCTTCACTGTGCTATTTATTTTTCGACGTTCGGAACTTTTGTGTCTAGTTCGATGGCTGTCGAAGGTGCATGAACAAATGATTACAGCCATTTTCCACTTAACAGCCACTTGAGCAATCAAAGTCCAAAACTTTATTAAAAAGTAGTCAAATGACGGAAGTAAATAATGGTTTATTAATATAATTAATAATTGGAATTAAGAAAAATTGTACAACATATGTTTATCTGTGTATGCTCGGGACATTACCCTGCTGCAAGAAAGGTACTAAAAGTTCATGCTTTTTGCCTGCAATTCGGGTGCAAAATAAATATAAGTTTGTTTCTGTAAAATGTTTCTGTAAAACCAAAAAAAAAATTTTGGTCACATTATAAAGCAAGATTTTTGAATTTGTTTCAGGTTTTTATAACATTTAATATAATATTATTTCTTATAATTAAATATTTTCACAAATTGTACTCCATACAGAATTATACTGACTGCCTCTTTTCCTTCCTGATCCATGCTATAACCGTGTGAACATTTTTTAATGATCTGAATACCGAAACTACATTAGCTAATTTTTTTACATAATTAAATACATTTGACATTTGGCCAGATACTATAGATTATTGAAATGTTGGAACTTGGTAGTGATAAATTTACTTTTGGGTGGAATCGATCATTTAGGAAATATAAAATGAAAACAATTAGTTTTATATATTTCTTTACAAGGAGAGTAATTTTTGAAAGTTCTTTGATCTTCTAAAAATATACTAACACATGGTTCTTCTTCTTACTTATATCTTGCTTGAGTAGAAAATGGTATTGAAAGCAGAGAAGAAGGGTTATATTTGTAAAATAAAGAGACGTGCCCCTCTCTGATAGTTTGAATGCTCACACTTCCTCAGTTTTAAATATGCAAGAAGCACATTCCATATTTAATAATTTCTCAAGCTGTTTTCTTGCTTATCAATTAATGAAAAAAGAAGATAAATACCATTCATTATACTAGTTTAAAAGTATAAATTATAATTAATATCAATTCTTTCTCTAAATATGACTAAAATTTTGTTTGTCTTTTTTTTGGCTTGATACAAAAATTCATACAATACATTGAATTGGTGGCGGTTTTGAGCAATTTTAGAGATATGTCTTACTACACTCTTACACTTAAATATCTTAAATGGAATGAGTGAAAATACTAATAGTATGTACTATTCTTTAAACTGAACCGTGCAAATAACGATAAACTTCTAAAAAGGTTTCATTTCAGCACACCATTAAGTTTCTTTCTGGAAGACCCACCAGTAATTTAAACTATCAAAATTAGCATTCAAACGCAATAGTAAAATTTTCTTTAACTAAATTGCTTCACATATATTAATATAATTGAAACAATGTCTTCATTACTCTAAGTTATATTACAGTGTCATTGAAGTAAGCAATTCACCATTAACTTTTCGAATAATAAAATCTGAGCAGTCCATTTGAAATTAAAGAAACCAATAACAATTGCAGCGAAAGCATTGAAATTGTTATTTGTATGCAGCTAAATATGTATGCACAATCTGGAAAACTATCAATTGTTTAACATCTACATCGGCAGACAGAGTTGAAAGCCTAATCCATGACTGAACAACTAAAATACAATTGTAATGATACCGCAACCATCATAGCAATTCACATGAACATTTGCCAAATTTAAATAAATATTTTCCAAATGACACGAAACGATACACAGGCGTATGTATGCATGTATATGTGAAGATGTTGAGGGACTGCAAGTTCCCACACTACAACAGGCGACAGCTGAGCCAACTATGACGTTGACGCTGTCGCCACCAGCGCAAACGACAATGTAGCAGCAGCGACAGCAATTGAGGTGAGGATGCTGCAGAGATGTTGCCTGCGCCTACCGACTGCTCCACGCCGCGCCGCCAACCATCCTGCGAACTCAACGGGCAAGTCTATGCCACATGCCATAGCTAGCCACGTTGTAATATGGTGCAGCATAGTCACCTACATTTGTGCTGTAGTAAACACGCACACACACATCCATGCGCGCCAGGTAGCTACAAAAAGTTGTGACAGCATTTAAACGACTAAGCAAAATGGCGCGGTTGTCTAACAACTAAGGCAGAGCAGTAAAGTACGCACGCTCAACTTGTTTGCATACAGCGAGGAGTTGTTGTCAAGCGACGAATAAGGCCCTAACAAAAACAACGCCAAACAATATGTGGCATTATGGGGAATATTTTTACATACATACTCGTACATGCTTCTCAGTTGTGGCAGTGTCCTACCACTCCTTCGCCGTCTCGCACACGCGGAAACTTCTATTTGCTTGCGGCGACGACGAACGCCTGCAACAATTCTCGCTGCTTGTCGCGCTTGGAACGCCAACAAATCAAAGACATTTTCCATGGCCTCCAGCCACAGTCACACAATCGACAGCACAAATAGCCAGCTAGCAAGCCTGCCAGGCAAACAAACAAATATTCAACTGACAATACACACACACGCACACACACACACACAATTATAGGCATGTAGCAACAATCGCTGCCGCCGCATCTCCGCAATAGCATAACAATTGTGGTAGAAACCGAAAGATGCAGGCGAAGCCACAGTTGAGTCACACGCTCACTCCCCCATCGGCGTGACTCTTGTCGGTGCACCCAAACCGCATTTGTAATTCAGCAGCAGCCAACGAAAGAGCGCACTTCCTCGGCGCATCTCCTATTCATACTTCCAAGCTACGAGCGCCCAGCAAATGCTGCCACAAAAAGTTGCGCACCTACAAACAAGCACGCTTGCATACATAGGCGTGAGTATATTTACATTTATAGATGATGTAAGCACCGAAAAGTGTGATGCATCACCCGCGCATTCGCCAGCCATCCAGTTTCTCTGTTGCATGCCTCAAAGGCACTATGTCTTCTTCGTATATACACACACACATACACATGCAACGGCATAGTCTGTGCCGCTGTTTGCCAAAGATGCTTGTCGTGCGCTTTTGTGTCGCTTCTGCCTCTTCTTCTCCTCCACTGATCGCTTTTGTCTCTTTGCAACAAGCATTGCCATTGTTATTGCTGTTGTTGGCCGCTTAGTCGCCTTTGTCTGTTGTTCGGTGCCTGCTAGCTGTGGTAAATGTTGTCCCATAACAGTTGAGGCATCTTCAGCAGATTAAAATCTATAAACCCATGCGCACAGTGGGCCGCAACTGAACGCAATCGCACCCAACCGAATGTCTGCGAACACTTGCGCTTATTATATAATTCGTCTATTTATTGCGGAAAAGTGTGTTTCTGTATAATTTTATGTATTTGATATAGTCGCCGTAAGAGTTTGGAGTGGGAAAATAATGCGTTAACTGTTGCTTAGGGCGGAATTCACTTGAATGCTAGCCGTAGGCGCGGTGGCAATTAATTGGGGCGTTAGATCGCTTGACAGCTGGGTTACTATGCCAAAAAATACTTATGCAAGGCTGTACTTATCTCAATCTCATTAGGAATATTATGGGTTGGCTGGAACCCAAGACGTTGTTTTTGACCCAAGACAACTGCCCATTATCACCAGATTTGGCTGACTGTCGATATATATGTTCTATGGGCATATCTGAAATATGAATACCTGGTCTTAGGTTAAATAAAAGCTAAATGGGAAGCAATTGAAGTCTACTTATTTATTGAAGTTTAAGTTCTCAAAAACTGAGCTTTTTTGCTGAAGATAATACAATATTTTAATTGCGTAAATCGCACAGTTCTTTCTATTGGAAGAGATGGCTTCAAGTATTCCAGTTACAGTTGTACTAATTATGCAAATTTCAATCCATATTCTCTCCTCCATCTTCTTTGCCTCTACCTAATATATACCAGTCTTTCAAAGTTCACTTGCGTAGACCTGCGATTTGATGCTCTATCTTTTACACCGGTAGAAAACATATTTTCTTAAGAATCTTTCTTTTGAGGTCTAAATTTTTTGGAAAGCTCTGACGTCTAAGCATTTTCCAGTGTTGTCAAGAGGTTTAGTCCAGTTAGAGATTATTTCATCCAGGAAGTTCCGCTATAGATCTAAGGAACCACTGTACTCGCACCACAATTATTCTTAGATCTGGCGGACTTGAGTTGATGCTATGATTTACCGAATGTAATGTTAATAGCACTCCTTATTTTATAAATAACTGTTTTTTATATCTTAGTTATGATCCCAGTTTTGCATTGATAACCGCATGTCCAAGTTGCATAAACTTAATACTTCCTTGAGAATTTTTATACTCATCTCACTACACATTTGAGCTCACAATGCATGGTTCCACTTACAAACAATGCGCTTTGAACCTCAGCTTCCCTTTCACTTTTAGAACATTCTACACAAAGTAAATGAATATGGTTGGCAGCAATTGTAATAAAATACAAGCGTTTACAACCTTTATGCGCATATATAATATATATACAGACATACACACATATTCGCTTAGGCCACCACGAGATATTGAAAGTGAAGCTCCACAGACGACATAATGCTCGTGAGCCAACAACAAAAACACCAGCAACAACAATGCCAGACAACAAAACCATAAACAGCATAAGCAGTCAGCAACAATTCAGAGTGGTGAAGAAGCAACACGCTAATAATGCGCACCGGGGCACAAGAAGTGTGTGGCAGCAAACGACGAGGCTTCAGAGCCAACAATGTTGTCGCTGCTGCTTCGTAAAGCCGCTTTTGGCTTCTGCAATTGTAGTTTAGCTGCGTCGCTGCCGACGTCGCTGCCAGCGCGTTGTTGGTGGCGTTGAAGATGTTTTTCGAATCTCTTGGCTCGCCGTCGTTGCGATTGCGCAGAGATGGGCCCAAAGTGGTTTTCTTTTCGTTTGGCACAGATCATTCCGCTTCGAATTCATAAACGATCAAGTCGTGCAATGCGCACCACAACGAGTGGATATTTCGTGTGTTTTCTTTGCCTTGTCTGAAGGCATCGTTGAGACTTTGTTCGCGCTGTAAAAACGCTGTGCTCAGTATTTATTAAGTGTTTCTTGTTATTGTTGCCTTATTTTACTTACTTACTAAAGCTGTCAATTACAACAGGCGCTTTTGTGTTTGCATAGTTTGTTTGTAAAAATTATTTTTGATATACAAAACGCTTTTCTTCGCGTTTCGCTGCACATTGTAAACGCTTTGAAGCGCCAGCGCCAGTGTCCGCCTTCTAAAGCGCATAAACGCTCGCACAGACATATTCGCATGCGTATTTGCATTTGTTTTTCCGCTTGAGCGCTGTTTCGTCCAATCGCTAAAACCGACAAACGTTCCAAGCGAACGGCAAAATAACCGTTAAACTGAGCAACCGCACTCCCGCAACCCCATGACAATCAGCAACAACAAATTGTACTTGTGAAAATCTCAACATTTTTTTACATGCGTGCGTTGTTCGGTGTTACTTCTTGTTGTTGTTTATGGAACAGCAACAATTAGAAAATCATTAACTGGAATTAAGTTGCAACAGCGGTGACGAGCGGAAGCGTGTTATTGTTGTTGTCTACTACGCGGTCGCGGTCTTTTGCTCTTTCGCAATTCGTGTGCTGTGTCTCAAGTCTTAATAATTGCATTATAGTTGTTGTTGTAATTGAAGGTGCGAGCATCCTTGAAGTGCGCACAAGTGACAAGTGAAGTCAAGCGAATACATATAGATACATACTTGTACATAAATCCACCGGAAATTATCACGACTGTTAAACGAATCGATTTTAAAGTTTTAATTACCTGTGGAAATCGTTTAATCGCTTGTGAAAATCACTGCTGCCAAACAATTTGGACAAGGACATAATTTAAAACATAAAACCAATTGGTTAACTCTTAGTGGATATTACTACGTCAGCGCTATGTTGGGACTTAAAAACATAAGTTGGATTTATATCGGTGGTAAGTTGGACTTCTTTCCTAAGATAGTGAAATAAAGTGTATTTCGGAACCTCTTAAAGCTGTTGATTTTAAAAACGGAAAATATGTGTTTAACGTTAATTTAAAAGTTCAATAGCTCTGCCAAGACACCATACAAAGTGTTCCATTATTATATTGTAGTAATATAGTATTTTTTCAAGCCAGCAATTCAACGTCTCTAAATATAAAATGAAAGCTTCTATAATGGCTGAAATATTAATTCATATATAATTTTTCATTTTCAATCTATTTTAATTTATTGAATAAATAAGCTTGAAATGTGCAAAATAAAACATATAAATCTCTTATAAATATGGATTACTCCCATTAAAAATGTTCTGTTAACTGAAATGAATTATATAATACAAACTTTTTTGTTAAGAATGTGTGAAAACAGATAGAAATGCAGGAATACTTTACAGGTATGGTTTTGACTGACTTTCTATCGACGTCCATATAGTCATTTAAAAGGTCGAAAATAAGTCTTAGATAATTTTTTTTTGTATTTATAAGAAGAATAGAAAATTAAAAACAAAATTAATAAAAAAAACGAAAATTTTCGACTATCGTAAAATAACCGATGGTGGCTAAAAATGAAAACAATGGATAGCCTTGGTTCTCTAATATTAATAAAAGGTTAAAAAAGGTGTTAAAGTTTTATCACTTCTTTAGTGAGCGAAATAACACTTTGGCATTTCTTTACAGTTTCTAAAAATAAACTTTCCTTTAGGCTGTGTTCAATTAATATAAAATAGTAATAAGATAATAATAATAGAATAGAAAATAATATAAAATAGAAATGCGGAAATATGCCACCGAGCGGGTTAGCTCTGTGTGAACCCAGTGGACAACGCCAAGTGAGAACATTTACGAAAATTTTCTTTTTAAAGAGTTTTCCATAGTTTTTTGCGCTTTTCTCCACATTCGATCTGTGCATCACTTCGAGTATTTATTTAAATAATTGTTTATACATGTATGACCTATTTTTCCATTTAAGAATTAATTTTCTTCTTCATAGTATAGGATTATTTTATTTTATTACTCAGTTGAAATCTTACATTTTTAATAGACCTGCTCATTACTTTCCATTGAAGTTATCAATTAATTTTTTCCTCACTGTTTTGAAAAATTAGTAGATAGATTTAATTTTGTTTGAAAATATAAAGTAAAATCTGAAATTGTTAACAATAACACATAACACATGTTATTACAGACTTATGAAAAATATAAGACTTTACGTATATCTAATAGTTGAAAATAAAAAGTATTCAGCCTTTGATTGGTATGAAACCCGTTCATAAGTTATTATTGATCCACGCGATTGAAAACAGACTCAAAGTAAACACCTGTCAAGGTTATGCGCTTCAGCGCTACTACTTCAATAATTACAAATCCGATTTGATGTTGGTGTAGATATTTAATTGGTGTCGCCAGAAAATGACACGCCGCAATGACCAGTACAATTTTCATCATTAAAAGAAGAAATACTTATACGTAGTGTTTATGTATGTATGTATGTATGTACATACGTACATCGGTCTGGCATCAATTTGCACAAATTTCAAGGTTCATTCATTGATACTCTTCATTGAGGTTTGACACATTTAAAATGATGTAATGGTGCTTTTATTGCATCTTGCACGATTCGCATAATTATCTCCCACACTTACATATCTGCTACATACCCGTTTGTACCTAAATGCTACAAGCTTCACATTAGCGTTCAAAGTATGTTGCCTGAAACTATGGAACCAAAATAAAAATAAAAAAGCAAGCGCATAGAAGTCGAAGAAGTTGAAGTTTACAAGTAGTTTATTTGTTGAAATTGCAATCGACACGAAAAATCATATTACGATAAATGCGTAAAAAATTGTTTCGTTCATTAGAATTTGTTTCGGTCAGTCATAGTAGGTAACAACGGCATGCATTGCTTTTATTTACATTTCCTACATATATACATGTTGTGTACTTAGCACAAATAATCACGCATAGAAAATTGATTCTGAATGCATCCGCTGTGCTTTTAAGCCGCCGCTTCTGTAGTAACAAAACGATGATTGAAGGCCAAAGCCACACAACTCAATCATAGCGCCATTATATTTAGACTGCTTTCATTTGTATGAAGTAGTAGAGCACAATTAGATTAAAGTGTAGTAAATGTGTTTGTTTTTATGATTTCTTTATGTTTATTTATTTCGTATAAACAAAAGCTAATAATAATGCTTAAACAAGAGTATTTGCATACAAAATCCAAACTGCCTAAAGCTAGCATTTCATAATTAAAAGTCATATTTCGAAATTATTTGTTTATTTTTCAGTTTGTTAATGTGTTATTTCTCTTAATTATTGCAAGCTTTTTAGCTTCAATTGCTGACTATTTACTTTGTCTCGTGCAGCTACCGACATAATTGTTTATTGCATGCAATATCCGCAAAGATGCGCTATAAAGGTTATTAAAACAGTGGATTGAAGCAGAAGAAGAATAAACCAATTAAAAATATGGAAGAAAGAAAAGAAGAATTACTAAACTAGACTACTTGTGTTTCCTAGTTTTGCATTTGAGTTCTTTGTCAAAAGAAAAACATAAAGAATTGCAAAGTAAGCTACTGTCTCTCTGCATCCCCGGTCATACTTCCTCCTCTTAACTCGCTTTCGACCATAAAGCAAAACCTTTCAATATAATCATTAATACTGCTTTCAAAATAAACTCCTCTTGGGCCTACTGAGCAGTTGATTGGAGCAAATGCTTTAGCTTCGAGAACAGGCAAAAAAAGCTACTGGGTTGCAAATATGGTGGAAAAAGTGGCCGAGCAATGAATACTAGTTATTTCAAGAAATCAAATTTGAATTTCTCGCTTCCTCTTATTTTTGTTGTTTTAAATTTGTATTTGTAATCTTGCATGACGGTTGCAAATACTCATCTCCTTTGAGCTAGTATTTTGTTTTTCGTAGTCAACTGTCCAAGTTGGTGCTCTGATTTACGCTCTCAACATGATCATGACATGAGAGATGTACATTTCTTTACTCCCACGTGATTCACAACAAAATCGAGAACTTCTACCATCGCAATAAAGCTAATAAATGACTTTCAGGTATGATTTGTTTCAATTCTTCGGTGTAATCATCACCATCAAACGATCGACGTCTAGCATAAGATAAATTTCCTACAGGCACTAAAATATCGGGGTTCTTGATAAATAAGATTAAAAAAAATCTTTAAAATATGTTAAATTATTATTTAACTATTTAAATACAAAGATTTACGCAACTGATTTTTTCAAGAAGTATTGACAGATAAGTTTTTTGTGTTGAAAAACAATTAGCAGTCAAACATGTACAAAATATCATACCTCGATCAAGCTTTACACAAATATCAAAGAAGATTGTTCAAACAAACAACACAGGGAAACAAATATATTGACTACACAATGCACACAGATTCGTTATCGCCAATCCAAATATCAAGTGGCTTCAGAAGCAACAAGAAATTTCAAAATCGCACTTATAACATTGTTTATAAAATATGAATCTCCCATGAAAACCGACTTAAAATTATTAGTTACGAAACCAATTTCTTTGGAATTTATTCAGTCATTATAACTTTAAGCCTACTTAAACTTATAACAATATCCCGAAATACTTGTTGGACGGAATACACAAGCATGACACTGTGATAAAGGCACCCCAATAATTTCAAAATCATGAAATTAAAACACTTAAGCGTCGGACATCGTGAATAGCTATGTGGACATGCGTGTTTGATTAACGCGACTGAATCGTCAATTTAATTGCCTTTATCGAATTGTTCGAATCTTCGAACATACCAAAATCCATTAAAGCGGCGAAATATTAAGAAATCACCGAAACAAAACAACACTCTTAATTGATTTGGATAGATGTGTGCGTGAAGCTTACACCAACTCCATAGTCAAGTGTCCGCCAAAGCAGGTGGAGCACATACTCAGATCATAAGTATTGATTTTGAAGGTGAGGCGTTGCTAATCCGTTAAATAAATGCACGGATCATATTGCTAAAAAAAAACTTCCTTCACACACTTGTATCAGAGTAACTGTGGAATGGATATATGGCTATAACAATATGTCCCATTACGCACTAGAGGCCAACGATTGGGTTAACAATTAAATAATGCATTAAAAAAACATTTTATTGTTTATTGGTAAACTCTAACACCTCAATACACTGATCTAACAATTGTCGAATATGAAATTTTTTTGATTTAACGTGGAACTTGATTTGAAAAAAATTATTTAACGATAAATTCATCATTTCGATTTCTTCTTCACAGGCGTATGTGTGGCGTAAGTAATTGTGGCACTTCAAGGCTGCGAAGAATTCGCAAACAAATAATATTCCCAGACCTAAACTTTATTGCGATTCATTTTTCCATTAAAAATTCAAATTTTTATTAATTATGCAATAATATTATGCGTGTGTTCAGTCAATTTCTTAATTATGTGAATCTTTTACACATTTCCTTGCTGTCTTACGTGCTACTTGAGCCAAGCATTTGGCTAGTTTGCCAACACACATATATACATGTATGTATTTATAAAATATACGAATGTTTGCATTTGTTTATTTGAGTTTTGTTTTTTCTTGCCACTTAACTTCTCTAATGACCATCAAGGTACTGCACCGGTGATTCGGCATTAAGCTGTGCAGTAAATGTGAGTAAAACGGAAATTAACCAACCGACTGCTTGAAGTATTTTTGACGGTTTCTGTATCATCGCTGATGTTTTTCAAATTCGTTACTGTTATGAATTAGTAGAAATTATTTATTTTTGTTTGTAATCTGAAAAGTTGTTAATATGAAAATGTGGTCATTCATATTGTTAAGATTGAGTTATTTCCTCGAGTGTTTCTTTCTTTCCAATGCATTATTTACTTCTCACTGAAATCGTTAAATTTAAATTTGCACGTCAATCTCAGAATAATTTTCAACAAATTTGATTTTTTCAAACTTAGTAATTTAGTTTCGTTTTCTTAATGAATAGTGATTAAGTCATTGTGTTTAAATCGGCTGATTGTTGTTGAGTGGCAATCAAGATATTTGGGCATAAACCGTAAAACAATTCGTTAATATACTCGTAATAATATTTAGTACTTTATCTTACCCTGCTTATAGTACTTAGTAAACTATAAAAATCATATTTTTTCGTTAAGAAATATAAACAGTAGGTCACAAAAAATATACCCATGGTTTAGTGTACGTAAGTAGAAATTAATCCGGTTTCTTTATAATTACAACTTAGAAAATTTAGTCTTCTTATTTTGAGTTAGGCTATATATTATAGTTCTTTATATGTACACATTATAGAGAAAAATATTGACATATATTTTTTGTTCCATAATTGAATATTCTAACATTTTAGATTTCTCTCATGAAGTCAATAACGATCAATATTCTTTCACTTTGTTTATTAAAGATATAGGGCTTTGTAAACTTCATTAGTACTCATAATGCCACAAAGATTATGACTCCATAATAACTCTTTAACATAATTTTCCTTCCACTTGGGAATCGAAAAATATTATTTATTCGGAATTTTTAGTATCTGCTGTTATTATGTATCCTTAAAAAAATTAATTTCGGTAAAAATATTTAATGACGGCCGCGAAATCGTAGAAGACATGCCTTAAACGGTCCCCCAATCCCTTTTGGTGCCAAAAATAATACAAAAATTTTGAATATCCTATAAAGATTCATCTTTGTGGCAGATTTATATGTTTTATACCTTGTATCTCAATATCTATTATGAGAAATTTGTCAACACGAGACTCGTAAAAACCGTATTTATACTTAAACAAAAGTTAGTCAGTGGTTAACCTCACCTCATATGTAAGATTTGAGTCCCTGTGACCTTCTTTCGTTATCAAAATTCCAATATCTGCTTCGAAGAGTTTTGATTGAGCCCGTGCATAAAAGTTGCATAAAAGAGCCACCACCACAGCGGCCTATAGCAAGTGTTTGTATTGGGCCACAAGTTACTATTTCGAAGGCTACTATTTTGAAATAATAAAAAAAATTTATAAAAAACATGATGTCTTGAAAGTTGTTGAGAAATTGAGAACTTACACAAAATACTCAAAAATACACAAAAGTCAGCAAATACTTTTAAAAATTTTGATTCAGTCGATAAAGTATAAATCAGTCTCATCACTTGTGCCTAACAAGCTTGAGAGTATGCAATTTATGTTCAGCCAAAGCAGAAACTTATTATTTTAATTATTTTTTTTTACAAAAATAGGTATAATATTAGTTGTAACTCCAGAAGTAAGTTCAAGCCCAATTTGTTGAAAATATTCTCACAATTATTGCCAACGATAACCTGTATAACATAACTTTAGTATGTTAATAAATAATTAGAAATTTAAACAAGAAGCAAATTGCATTCATATTATATAATTACCATGTTAAACAATAGGAGGATAACACTAATTATACACAATTTTACACCTCACCTCACAGTGAATTCTTAACTTACTCAATATTTTGGCCAAAGAGTTTTCTTCATTAAATGGCCTAAATATGTATGCACAAGCATAAACCATAACAAACACATAAAGGCATTAAACCAGTTTAATTGCACAAAAACCAAATCTGCACCAAGGCCATCTGCCGCGATGAGCACCTCAGCTGGCCACTGAAGGCACAAAGCGCAATTACTTTCAAAGCGCATTTTTCCAAAAGCCCACTAACTACATACGCAATCACGAAAAATGTAAAATGAACATTAAATGTAATAGTAGCAGCAAGAAGCTATAATTTTTTGTGTCTTTTCTGTTGTTTTGTCATTGCAGCAATACTCTTAGCGACGGCGGCTTGCATTCTGGGACAAGCGCAGCTGGACTATCGCAAGCCATGGCCGACATACAGCCTGCAAAATATGCCGCAGACGCGATTCACATGCCACGACAAGATACTCGGCGGCTACTATGCAGATGCGGAGACTCAATGTCAGATGTTCCACGTCTGCGTCAAAGTGTCCGGAGTGGGGGTAAGTGCAAGCAACTACGAGTATTCTACTAATGTGTAAATGTGTGTGTGTGTGGAGATCGCCACCAGTTTAGCAAGTGGCAATAGCAGCCACTATGCAACGCACGAACTGCTATAAAGAACAAAAACTTGAAAATGTGAAATAATATTACAAATATGCAATCAAAGTGTTAGATGCAGGCCAATGCGAGTGGCCATAAAATCGAAATCACAATCGAAATGTCAAAATATGCGAATGCGAGTGCGAGTGCGATGCACTTGCATTTTATTTGATATACCGCAGCCCCAGCTGCATGTGGTGCGCAATGGAGGCATCAGATATGCGCACGCTCAATAAGCGCTTGATAGCGTTTCTCCCTTCACGACGCAGGTGCCACTGAATATTGCTGATGTCGTGCATCTCCAGTTGCAAGTAAAACGAGATATGTGACCAAGTAGCAACTACTTCTTCGTAATATTTGTTTGAGTAGAGGAGATTAATAATTCCAATTCGGGCTTCTTTAGCTTGCGTATGTGACAATTATTCATACCCATTAAAAAGTCAGACTTCATGGGGAATGCTTCCGAACATAACTGTCATGGCTTATTCAGGCTGTGCTTAATAGGTGGATCCATAACAGTTAACTTCTGACGGAGCGAAATGAGAATCGTTTAAAAATCTATGCACTTGGTCACTACTACACTGTTTGACTTAATTTTCCTCCAGATCGTTCGTTCGCTCCAAGATTTTTATTCAAATATGTAAGATAATCAAAGTGGTTGAAATCGCAACTGGAATTCTTTTTATCCCAAGTATAATCCACGGCGCAACAATTATTCTATAACAAATTTTCAAACATTATGTTTTCAAGTCCCCTACTGATATTTAGTAGAAAGCTACAAAGTCTTAGGTTATGAGGCTATTTTAAAACTCCCATCAACATCGACAAGCAGGCCCTTCTAAAATTCCATATCGGTCCATTAAGTATTAGCAGGTGTGTCCAAAAGTGAAAAGAATATTTCCATAAGGCTACAAATTCACATAAGGCTAGGATTCGCACCTTTCCACCATTGTATTTCGGTCATTGGTAAGATGACCCTAGATGTCTGCTGAGCAAAACTTATGAGAAGAGGCCTCTGTGTCCTTCCTATAAAAGGGAGAGCAACATCTGCTGTTATGTTAGACACTGCAGAGACGTGCTTGAAGTAGAACAGCTTCATCGGACGACACTTCTAAAACACACTGACGACGAGTGACGACTGATAATATAATTTTCATATCAAACATTCTAGCCGTGACTACTAGCATCTCAAGATCTGATCTCAAGATTTTTACGCAAGTACAAAAGAGCCCTAGTCGAATAAGTTTTTCGAACGCTCCTACTGTTTTGCTACGCGAGTGTGTTTAACAAGAGACATGTTTGCGAATGACCTTTGAAGTTAAATTAAATTTTATTTCTTCATACTCGCAAATACACTTATCTTCGATTTGGCTCAACATGCCGTTAAATAAATAAGCAGGAAGCAGCAACATGTGGGTTTCAAGAGCCCTGCAAGCGTTCTTGCGGAGTTAGCTGCCTTCATTGGCAGTTTCACATTTCTGCTTTACGATTTATTTGCAGATTCTTGCTTTTTTACTCTTGTTGTCAATACAAATTTTCCTCTCTATTGTATTGGAGATTAATTTAATGTGCACTCCGGTGGTGCTTGAGCTTGTTCGTTGCAAATCAGCGCAGCTGGTAATTCAAGTCGGTCACATTTAAAGTGCTGAATTGCCACAAAAAATTCTGAATTTTGTTGGCTTCCACAGTTAACGGTAGCTGGCTGTATACTTTTAAGCGGCTAGCTGCTTGAGTATGGATGTGTGTGTGTGTAGGTGTGCGAGTGTTCTTGCCGTTAGGTCTCCATGTGTGTCGCAACATTTAAGATATGTTGCACGTTGTTGTTGCGAGTGCTCGAGTGTGCGAATGTATGTGTGTATTTGGAAATGCTCCCACCGTGCTTGCCGTTTCGCTAAATGGCAAAGTTCAACCGCAGCGATAATTATGTATTGCAGAATATGATTTTCATGCGGCTTTTGCTGTTCGCGCTGATTATAAAATTTATGATGCGCTCTAATGCAACATAACTGCAATTTTTACAAGCTTATATATGTATGTATGCTTCGTTAATTATTCTCATAAAAATTATGTGTCTGGCCTAGGGGGTATGAGTAATAATGTACGAGCATATATTTTTAAGAATTCCACTGGGAGTTCTCATAAAATTGTCGACTGAATAAATAGAAATAATTTTATGCATAAATCGCTGTATATATGTATGTAAATACACAAATAGTATACGCAAATCTAACTACATATTTCCGTAAGATAAAATATTATAATATATTAGTTTCACGATATTCTTTTACAGGAGACACTTCAATATCTTCTGAACATTTTTGGAAAATAATGGAATCGCATTTTGAGCATTTATTATTTATTGTATGAATTTATTATTTATTGTATTTTGAGCATTTATTATCAATTGTATGATTACGAGAAATACGTAAATCAAAATAAAGGGCAAGCTCTCCAACTTCTCTAATATCTATGGCAGACGGATAAATCTAGAAATAAATGTTGTTTATTTATTACGAAAGTACTTTCAAATATTTAAGGAGCGCTGCTGTAGCTCTATAAAATATCACAGTGTTGTTCTTGATAACAAATTAAGCAGGGTAGAACACATTCTTTGAATTGCGAACGCCTGTAGAGAATACACTGCCTCTGGTTCAGTGTTAAAAGCGGCATTACAGCGGCATTGTACTTGCTCTTGTTACAGAACTCGGGCTAGATGTGTGAGCACGAAGTCTCACTGTTTAAGGTTATGGGCGGTTATGTGAAACTCAGTAACATCATTTGAGTATCCAGATATATAGGCATCGTGGACACAAAAGAATGGACAAGTTTGGCACATAGGAGGGTTTCTGACCCTCATAAGTTGCTTTCTCAAAGGCTCCTTAAATCATCCATTACTGAAACACCTGAAAGAAGGACGAGCATAAATTCCTTTTAAGTATTGTGGATGGTACACCGATTAAAAGCCTTCTACTTTTCCGAAATAGGGAATTGAGTAATATGTTAGAGGTCATTTGCTCTTGAGATCTCTACTTCACAAAGTTGGTGTAATGGAATCGGTGTAATCAAGAGCATGTGCTGACGATAATGAAACTATTGAACATTACCCTTGTGAATAACCAGCCTTCAGCCAGTTAATACATGTAATTTTTCACAGCTCCCAATAAAAATTAAGAATTTTATTCAATCCAGCGTGTTGTTAACATGAGCTTGGTGGGACTCATTTGGGAGTACAATGTGCCTCATCTTTTAATTCTACCAACCATATTGAAATTTTCGTTACTATCTTTTTGAAATTCTTTACAGTCGGATGGTGTTTTTTTTTAGTAAAAATTGCATTTTACTGTTTGGATAAATAGATGATTTTCAATGATTATTGCAATTTTGTATGGTTTCCTAGCCGATTTCAGTTGTTAGAAGACATACATATTACTTGACACCCTTTAAATAGCATTTACAAATATGGTAATTTATGTAAATTATTTTCACAGGTACAAGACTTCCGTTTCTTGTGTCCCAATGGCACCGCCTTCGATCAAGAAGCTCAAATATGTGCTGATTGGGGTGATGTCGACTGTGAGTCATCCGTGCTCTATTATGGCAGTGACAACTTTGATCTATATCGCTTAGGTTCGGGTTTTGAAAGCAAACGCGCACCATTAGCTGAAGAAGAAGAAGCAACATTCCATTTGCAGCGTGCTGAGAGTAGTAAGTGCAAAAATACCAAAGCTACAAACACTTATAAATCAATAAAAAATATTTTATTTAGTACTACTATATAAATAATACACGTTTATAAGTAGGAGTAGGGTATATACAATATTTCACATTAGCATAATTAAATTTTAAATATCTTGAAGCGCCCCGTACACCTATTTATAACACTAATTCTTGCACAAGCGTCCATTAAAAGTAATTATGCAACACCTGTGATAAACATCTCATTATTATTTGTCTTCTTTACTAAATAGGCGATATACGCCGCTCCAAAGAGACGCGCGTTGATCAAAAGTCACGCCCTGATCAACCGCCAAACTATTCAAAACACTTTGGTGCAGCACCACAACGGAACTCTTTCCATAATTATGCAAATTCAAATACGCAAAACAACAACAATAACGACAACGAAGATTATGGGCCAACAAAAACACGAAGAATCGAGACGACACCAGCGCGTAGACCCATTGTTAATTATTATACACCAACAACTTCAACCACCACCTCCACAACAGCAACCCCGACCACTGAACGTAATTTTGATGAGTCAAAACGTAAGTTGTTCCGAATAATTTATTTAGTGACCCATTCACTTCAGTTGAACCTCGCACGTTTTTTGTATTCATATTTACATTTATATTGTAACACGTTTTCTCACGTTATTTATCATTTTGCAGAAGAATACGATGACATCTTCAAAGGTTCACATAGCTCCCATTTCTTTGCGAATCGCAATGGTGGACGCGAGGATGATTTCATTGATCACCCGGTGAAGGCTAAATTCAACGATTTCAATGACTACAACAAGAAGACTACAGAAAGCGCAACTACTGGCAAAAGACGCGCACAACCAACACGCCCGAAGCGTATTCAACAAACCAGCACCACAACAACAACTGCACCTTCCACATCATTTGCTACAAGTACACAGAAAGTTACAAAGAAGGTCACATTGCAGACCTACTATAACGCCAGCGCCTATGATTTCACCCAGTCGAAGTCCACTACGGCGTCGACCACCACAACAACTGCTACTTCTACTACGCGACCAAGTTACAGCGCCACAAATCGTTTTAGCTTCAATTCGAATGACTATCAGACACAAGAAAAAATCGAGCCGACCACTTATAATCCGACGAGCAGCATTTATCGCATTAAAAGCACAACGCCGAAGTATACCGAGTTCACAAGAGAGAATACTGTTAGCGCAAGAGGAAGAAGTACAAGCACGAGTGGGAATTCGTATCTACCCAAGGAGACGACGCAAAGTCAAAGTAAGCCAACAACCTCGGCGCGTAAAGCTCAAAAATTAGAACGCACACAACAAAAGCTGGCCATAACAAATGAGTTTGATGATTTTTCCAAAATAAAATTACAACCACCGCAACCTTTCCAGCCTACACAGAATGTACAGTCAACGCACTCAACACAATCAACACAGTCAACACAGCCGTCTCAACGTCCAACTACAACCAATCAGTACCAGGAGCCACAGTACTATCGTTCGCGTGGCGCAAAGGGTGAAAAGTCGCTACGCCAAGGAAATCAAGAACCAACACCATTTAGCGGCTCTCAGAAACAGCGCGGCACTACCACAACAGCTGCCATTAGTGCAACAAGATCCACGATTAACCCAGAATCGCGTCCACGCGGTTTTGCCAGTCGCGGCAGCATCAACTACAAAGCCACCACACAACGCGAGACGGATTATTACGCGCCCACAACGAGCACCACCAAAAAATTCTCTACACTCGTTCCAAAAACACAACAATCGCTGACACCAACAACATTCAAGCCAACAACTTATCAAAAACCACTAGACACTTTCCTCTATCAAACACAACAAACGGTGCGTCCCTCAAGCAAGGCGACCAAACAGCCAAGTATTGCGATTAATACTCTAACGCCCACTACCGCAAATCCTTACTATGCTCCCGATGAGGATGACGGACAATACCATCCGGAGTTATATGAGGTTGATTTCCCACGCAATCGTTTCAATCTACAACGTTCCTCTACAACAAAGGCGCCAACTACGACAACAACACGTTCTTATAATTATAACAATGATTTACAAAATCCTCAGAAACATCTGAAAACCCAACAACAAACCGCATTCCGCAAACAGCAAGAACAAGCGGAGCCAACCGATTTAAGCGATGAAGATGAACTCTTCAAGACTGCACATTCCTTGAATTTCGGCGCTGCCAGCATCAATAAACTGCGTGCAGACATTTTCAAAGCCGAGAAGAACTCACAGCAATACAACTCACAATACAGTCCGAAAATCGAGACGTCATCGACGAGATCAACCAGTACTTCCGCGGTTTACACGACAACCACACCCACCTCAACCTTTAATTACTTCGCCTACTCCACAACTCTGCCGACAACTAAGCTGTATACCTCCAGCACCACCAGCACACCACCAACAACACCATCCCCAACAGTTACAACAACGAGACGTTCAACAACATACATTACAACACCATACAGTGCGCCCGTCTCAACAACCAAAGTCACCAAATCGCCGAAGAGCAGCAAATCGCCGGCGAAAAAGGGCAAGAAAGGCAAGAGCGCCTCCAAGCGTCCACAACATGCCGATGAGGACACCAGTTATGATTATGCCTACTACGACACCGACACCTTGAGCGAGTCTCCGCAAGAGTATCCAGATTACGAGATTGCCGAGTTCGCAAAAACTCGCAGAAACTGAAGCAGTGAGTGCTAAGAGAATTCACACAAACACCTGTACTTCATAGTCTAGCCATCATCTTGCGGGAGAATATCTAAACTTTCTCTAAACCAGTTTCGCTTAAAATAGAAATAAAATTGGGATTGATAAGTCTCGTCACTTCTGCATCAAAAACAGATCCTTTGAATATATTTACAAAATTTGAAGACGGTGTCAGTGCCAGAGTTTTTTAATGTCATACTTACTCTAGCCCACACTGTCACCTATAACTGGCTATAACGACAGCGTGTGCCGCCCACTCCTTTAAACCGTTTTTTTTTTTTTACTTTTTATACCCCATCCAACATCTTGTAATTTAATATTATTATTTGCGTGTTTCTAGTTATTTGCGAAATAATTACAAAAAATACGCGAAAAATGCCGCAGTTCATAGTCGTTAGACGTATACTCAACATTTTTAATTTAGACCTCGATTTTTAGCCTTTATATACTTCTTATGGTTTACTTAACATTTTGAAAATATACTTTTTTTTATTTTTTTATTTATAAAGAAGACAAGTTGAGTTGAGTTACAAAAGTTCGAAATGGCAATTTATTGTAACAACAAAGTATATTTACTTTGTAAGTTTTTGCTGTAAATAAATTTTAATAAATATTTAAAATAAAAAGAAAATTGTTTTTGTTTCCCTTATTTATTTGGTATTAAATTAATATTTAATAATTTATGGTAGTATTTATGAAGTATATGGTATTTATGAAGTTTCGTTTAAACAGGGTCGTAAAATCGGGCTATTGCAACGAATCTGTGTTACAAAATTTCGTCACACTACTTGCATACAGGAACCCAAAATAATGAGGTCATAGCCATTTTGAATATATTTTTGGAATTGTCGGAAAGCTTCTTTTGAATTTTTAAAACAAAGCAATTCAGATTATAAAAACAACTCTATAAATTGAACAGGTTTAAGAAAGCTACAAAAGAATATTTTTAAGAGTATTGCCACATACCTAAAAATTTCAAATTAATGAAATTGAAAAGATAAACAAGATACTGCAATATAGTTAAAAAATTACAAAATAGCTCTAAAAAAACACATAGTTGAAAAAATTTTGGAAGAGCTTTCAAGGTTTTTGTTTATTTTGTTTTAAACATTTCAACTTGGATATTGAACAAAATAGGGCAAAGAAATATATCTGTCGTCGATATATTTAATAAGAGGAAGAGTTATACTACCAGTTTCAAAGTTTTGAGCAACAATATATTGGTGGCGGAAGGTTGCCACCCGTTTAAATATACTTACTTATTTTAGCGCAATTTATAATATATGCTGTTATCGAAGGAATGGTGTTTGAGAAATCATTAATTTATATAGAAATATTTTCAATAGTACCAATAGTCGATGCAAGCCATTTCAGTTATTACGAATTAAGCATATCCCTTCTAGAATATGATACTGGCCATAATTAAATATTCATATTATAATATCAATATTCAATATATAATATCCCATATGTTTCTTTCTATTTATTAAAAAAAAATGTCGGTATAAGCAGGCAAATTCTAGTTTTGCCCTCATATTTCTAAGTACATAATTTCTTTACCGAATGCTTGAAGAACATTAAATAGCCGGACAACGTCAGCATAGACTTACATCGTAGTATGTACCCTGAGCAAAATTTTTTAATTTCCCTATTGTTCATAAATCGCTAATCAATTATCACAAAATGGTTGAACCATGATATATGACATAAACAATAATTTTTACATTGATGTAAGCAAAATAAGAGCGAACCAGTTTTGGACTACTCTATCGAAGATAACAAGTCCCGTATTATTTTTTTTGGATTTTGGAAAACATCTCAAAAGCTTGAAAAAACCTTTAGTACAACACAATTTCTTACAGTGTATCGCATTAAATACGCCTGAGTTTATGCTCCACAATTATTCTTTTTCTGCTTCATGTAATATGAAATATTCAAACTACCCAAAAAATAAATATATCTTTATTTAAGGTGCATTTACAACGCTTGATATGTTAATTTAGTAATTTCTTAAATTATTTAAGTTCATCTTCCGGTTTTTCAAATCAAGATCATTTTCAAGATCACAGATACAAAGAGATCCTGATGAACATTAGCATCTCAGTCACCCCAAAATGTTTGCGGCTACAGAGGAAGGAAAGTAGAAATTTTCTGTATATGAGCCTCATAGTTTAAACATTATAATATTATTCTTGAAATAAATTACGGAAATGATAGTTCGAGAAAAATAAAGGCATGATTTGTACGAATCTTTTTGCCAAATCTTATTGATTGGTAAATTTGATGATTTCTACACTTGAAAAGAGACGAATCTACCATATGCAACTATTAAGGAAGAAATATCAGGGAATTTCGCTAATTTTACGCCTTCAGAAAATCTTAGCCGGAGAACCAAAAATAAATATTTTTGTACTAAATTTACTAAAGACAGCTGCATCTATGTAGCTGAGCCAATCCCAGTAACATTTCCCAACAACGGATTTCGCTTTCACTCAGAAAATCGAGTTCTCTATTATGTCCACCGAATATTTACTCGCATTAAGTGATGATTGACTCACGCGTTGCATATTTATGGGCGCCAACGTGTTCTTTAAGAATACATGAGTTTGCAGTCTGAAGTACATTTATTGTTAATTAAAAATTATAATGTTTGAAGCTTAACCCGAAATGTAGTACTGTGGGGCAAAACGAGCAATAAGTTTCCAGGGTCCCTGCTAATTTTTCAGTCTTTGAACTTCTGTCTCACACATCTGGGCATCGGGAATAAATAGAGCAACATATTAAAGGCCGCTAAGCCTACGGCGAAGGCACAGGAGGCGGCAACATCAATGGTCTCCTGTATAAATAAAAAGTTTTGAAAAATAAAATTAACAACGCGTTTATTAGGTCCAACTCACGTCAGGGTCGGCCATGCCGAGGCGTTCGTGTAGGAAATCAGCTGGTTTGGGGCATATAACGGACGCAGTGGGTATACAATTCATTTTTCGAGACTGAAAGGCAATGCTGTGCAACAAGGACGACACATAGCGGGTATGTGTGCCCTTTGTATTGTCCTGTAACCAAGGTTGGAGTCCTTTGAACGAACGCACTGTGCCACTAGCCAATGCAATACTGATGACGAGTATGTAAGTGACTGCTATGGCGGCGTTGAAGGGCACCTTTACTACCAACAGGAAGGCAATGCTCAACTGCTCGGCGAGTACGTAGCTGGACCACAAAGCTACCAATAAATAGACGAAAACCGTGCCGTTAGGAAATTTTGGATCCAGAAGCAAGCTGGGGGGTAGTAGGAAATATTAAATTTTTTTTAAATCTACTAAATTTCATTTAGCTTACGGATAAATGATACAGCTGGCGAACACCGCCGATATCAATGAGAACGGTATTGCTATGGAGTTATAGGCGATCAACAGCGTAGCGCCCGAGTAAAGGCCTTCGGGTGTATCCTGCGAGAAACGTTTGCGCCAGATAGGAACTGTGAGAAGCGAAAAGGGTCAAATTAAATGGGTTTATTCAAGCAAAGTGGTGTATATATGTACATATCGATATGGTGGTGAGTATGCCGCAACCATATGCCAAACCAATAATATTGAGAATCATGCCATTCTTGCTGAAGAAGCCATACGCATCGTCCTAAATGCAAATATATGATAGACATACATACTTATGCATAAATGTTTTCTGATAACTTACACCCACATCAGTATAAAAGAGCCACATGAGTGCCATTACTATGGGTAGTAACAACAAACGCATGAAGAGTGCTTTCATGCCAGCAAGGCCACACGAAAAGGTTGAAGCAAGCAGTTTACTAAAATTTCAAGCAGAAATATTAAAATTAATTCTTAATTACTCTCTAAGCAATACTTACAGATACAACATAATCCAGACTTTTAATTCACCAGGCTTTCCATATGCTAACGGCACTTTGCCGCTACCCATTGCATTGAGCGGCGCATCGGACATGGGAGTTTCACGCGAAAATCGCTCCACCAGTGCCTCAATCTGCTGGCTAGACTCTAAAAAGCGATCGCGACTTCTGCGAAGTTGAATAGGTAATAAAGTGTAAAGGTATAAAGTGTAAATTATTGACTTACTAGAGGCTGTCGCTACTCCACTTACCTGCGATCTACAGTGCTCAAGCAGAGATAGTACATCAATGGGTTCTCTAGTTGTGGGCAAGGAAATCCAATACTATGAAAATATTCCAACATTGCTCGCGTACCGCCTGAGTACACTACACCGCCCAGGCAAAGGAACAACGCGCGATCGAGAAAAGGAAATACGTCGGAGCGTGGTTTCTCCAAAGAGAGCAATATACCGCAACCAGTTTTTTTGGCGCTATTCGAAAGTATCGATATTAGTAAATAAGCGCTAAGCGGATCTAAACCTTGTGTGGGTTCGTCCAGCAGGAGCATAACTGAAATGAGAGAAAACTTTTGAAAACTTAAAACCACAACATAGGTCAGGTTAAGATGGCTGCCTTATATTCATATTACAACTATCAATGAAAATGAAAAATTTGGATTTCGCTTCTTAAAAGAAAACAAAAAACATTCGTTTCGAGAAATTCGGCATAATGTCTACCAAAGGCGTGGAAAGGGCTATATTACCTGTTTGAGAGTTAGGAGAAATACTGGAACAATTTTATTAACTTTTGACATTCAAATAAAGCAAGAGAAAAATAACCTACACGAAAATTATTGTTTTAGGTATATTGGTGCTAGGCAAAGTGCTGAACTGATATAATCCATATATAGAACCTGGTCAAACTATCATCAGAGAAATATGTTGACTTGATTGGATTAAGATGATTCCCAAATTGACCGATATTTTTTATATAAAGTCAGAGGACAGAGGACAGAGGATTTTCGATATCTGGGATATCTTGAAAAGGAATAGTCCGACTTAGTCTATTATTAGAAGAGAGTTTACATACATTAGAGACAATATAGTACTAATCAAGATAGATATGGGGTTATAAATATCAAACTGATCATAAGAGTGAAGAAAATTGATTTCCGGTAGTCGGTCTATCCTACCGTCTCCGCTTTAAATGATAACTTGAGCAAATTCAGCTTGGATAATATAATCTCATTAATGATACGTACCTGGGTCCCTCACTAGCTGTATACCAATGGCTAGTCTACGCGCCTCGCTCATATTCAAATATTCGACACGTTTGTGTGCCACTTGAGATAGTGCCAAGTCGGCCAGTATTTGGCGCACTTTTGAGCTTTTCAAGTAGCCTGAGAGCTGATATAAAAAACAAAATCAATAACAAAATTTAAAAATTTTGCTTGTAGCCTTTAGTATTATTTACTTACTATAGTTGGTGTGTAATGTAAGGTCTGCGCCACCGTTAGACCCGGTATGAATGTGCATGACTGTGTCACATAACCGCAACGTTGCTGGAAGAGCGATTTCGTTAGCGGCGAACCATTGAGTAGAACTTGACCACGCGTTGCGCCATCGGCGCGGCGTGCAATGACGTCCAATAACGCACGTTTGCCACTGCCTGCCGTAAGTGTTAACACAAAATATGGATTAGTTAATGCAAATAACACTTCTCTATCGTTTCATTACCTTTGGAGCCCAAAATGGCCATCACTTCGCCACTATGTACAGTCAGGTTAACTCCTTTCAGCACCAGCGCCGGGATGCCGCCGCCATTAAAGCAACCACCGCCATCTACCTGCGTGACAAGACAATGAAAGTCTTAATGAAAAGCTAAATACTTAAACAATGAACTTATTTTTATGCTAAAAATATAATTTTGGAAAATATTAAGTTTTTTTTTTAAATTTATTACAAACAAAGCATTTTTAACTTTTATCACTGCGTTACCTCCGTGGTGTGGAAAATGTTGTGCGCCTCTAATACGTAATCGCTTCCGATCATTTTCATGTCATTCATTCAGCCTCTGCACTGTATTGCTACTTGGCTGTGACGTCACACACATACACACTCCCACAAACGAAACTTGAAAATGAGCACTCTCTTTACGTTTCTGTTTTGTTTACACTTTTCGTTTGCTTCGCTCACACGTTCACTCACTCCAAGTAACGCAGAAACGCTAAAATGTTTACTAAGCTCACTGTAATTGTAATTGAGGCGCTGAAAGACTTTGTAAAAAAACGACAACAAAGCTAATCAACGTACAACTGAGACCAACTGCCACCAGAATCCGTTGACACGTCCGAACACAAAACACGCTCCGCAATAACTGAAACTGGAATGGCTTTGCGTCGCTTGCTAAGCCACATCCACGCTTTGAGCCGTGTTACTGACTTGTTAGCACCACATTTTCCAACTGGAAAGGAGTGGCTTGAGAATGTGTAAAAATTAATTAATATCGAGGAAATGAGTGAAAGAGAGTAATTATTAGAGAGCCTTCTAGCGGTAAGTGAGCATTATTAGTAGACTGTGTTTATCAGGTGGAAAATATTATTTGAGTTTGTTATATATGAATTTTAAAATTAAGTAGTTAAGAAAATTAAATTTATGAGCTTTAGCAAAATGTGGATGTTCTTCTTTATACGCATAGAGTACATCAGATCAACATTATTTGAAGATCTGGAAGACTTCGTGAAGAAAAAAATGAAAACAGTTTTCGTAATAAAATAATTCAATAAAATTAAATTTTAAAAACGTTTTCCTTTTTTATAAACTAGCCGGACTGAACAGTCCTTTAGAACAGTGATCAGAACTTTAAGGGGTAGATATTTATTATTTATATAAAGTTTGTCTTGTTTTATGTGAAAATACATTTGCTGCTAAAATTCATATTTATTATTCAACATATAGGAGTTGCCACTTGCTTCAATATTGTCTTCAGTCTCGGCGATTATCACTTTAAAAATTTCGCTAAATTTCTATTTAGTGAGTATTTTGTCGAGGTCTGAGAACAGATGAAAAGTAGCTGGAGGCCAGATTCGGAGAACATGGTGGATGTGGAATCAACTTCGCCATCATTTTCATCGATTTGTGACACGATAAATTGGTATATTGTGAACTAGCGCGCCACTCACTTTGATAATATAAATAATCAGACTATTAGCTATCTCCATAAAAATATTAATTGTTTGTCAGATTAAAATTCTTATATCAGTATCTGTTAGTTTAATTTACAATGATCATATTGATTTCCACCATTTTTTCATTTTCACATATTAATTTTTCTCACTGTACATATGATTCTATAGCTAGCACTCACCTGTTCTCACGTGCCACTGAGAGAACACACTCTTCACTCAGATTCGATCAGTTGCTAGAAACCAGTTAACTGGAAATGCCAACATTTTCCAGTCGAAATTTTCAAGTTGGACTTGGCGACTAAGATGGCGTCAGAGGCCAAGTTCAGTTCAGTTAATCCAGAGAGTTTGCGCACAACAGTTGGTCGGCGCTCGGCGCGTCATGAGTTTCCATTTAATTACAAGTACATATATATGTATATATATGTATATACATACCAGAATATTTATTTACTGAATTAAAAACATGCCTTATAAAAGCTGAGGAGTACAAGTTGTTTGAAAAAATTGCAATCTAATATATACCGTTATAATAAAAGTGCAAGAATTGCGAGAATTGAAAATAAATAGTTCGTTATAAATTACGAAGCCGAGAATATATAAATAATATACATAGTATTCTAACTAGTAGTGTTAGCTGTCAAATATGAAAATAATTACACGTATATACTTGCATGTGGCCAACTAGAAGAGAGCGCGCACCAGGCAATGCCACGCGGGCCACATTCAATCCAACCAGAATCGTGAAAAGTGCTTAACGGCGAGAATACGAAGCGAACCGGGTGCAAGCGAAATTTTCGTCTAGCTGTGCAGATTTTCAAAAAGATAGATACACAAGTGGAGTCGCTACCGTGTGTACACGTATGCAAGCGCAAAGCACCATTCTATAGAGAAGCTATAGAGTAAAGCACACGCACACATACACACGTATCTGTATCTATGAAGTCGTTGGTGTGCGCGTGTGTGTGTTGTTTAACGGCTACCCGCTGAAATAAATACCCACATTAGCCGTGGTATGCACTGTTGGAATATATTTTGTTGTTTTTGTGTTTAATTTTTTATTTGGTCCTTAATTCGCGCAAAATCAACAATCAACAATCAACAAAAGAAGCAAACAATATACGACTCTCTCTTCGTGGAATTGTGGCAATAAAATCAACAAAGGTGCATAAACAAAATAAAATAAATTTCGGTGAGTGAAACAGCTTTGTAAATATAGATAAGAAAAAGGCTAAAACATATAAATTATAACAAAAGCATATAGTGTGGTTATACAGCGGTGTTAAAACGTTTATTTAGAGGGTGGAATTTACGTGAGGTTAACAGAAAGTTGAACGTAAAGTGTTTTTTTTTTCTTCGGTCAACGGGTTGTTTCACAATTTATTTACACTTGTTCATGTGTTTGCTTCTTTGCTGATATGAATTTATGAAGAATTATAGTTGAAAGAAATGTGTGAAATATATATAAATATATACATATATATACATTCTGATATATTCATTTTCGAAGAATTGTTTAATCGTTTTGTTGCTGTTGCCAATATTTGTTACTATTATATTGCCAATTGTTGCCAATATTTGTTACTATATGAGAATGATTAATTTTGAAATGCAACGAAAACGTCTATAAAAAAACGCATCTCTTCAAAGTATATACATAGCATTTATAAGAAACAAGGATAAAATTCTGTCGATTTTTTATAGCATTTTTCAATCATCTGTACCTAACAACAACAATAACCTATGATAATTAGAGATAAATTTGAATTTATCGAAATGTGATATAAAAGTCTTTCCACAATATTGAGCAGCAAATACTTTGCTAAAAAACGTTAAATATTTTATTTTAAAGATTGTGCTAAAAAAACATTTTTCATAATAAATTATTCAGATTTGAACTAGAAGAATTTATATACTAGCTCCAAATATTCATTCTTTTTTTAATAATGATTTCTTTAAAGCTAAATAAATAATTTATGTTAACTTTTTCACATTTTTGAAATGTTTCATTCAGTATTATACTGAGGTTTTTTTTCAGGAAGGGCGCAAATAAACAAAAAATATATGAAAAATATGGTATTAAAATTCAAAAAATAAATATATTTTAAAAATTTAACTTTATATATATAAATTTTGTGCATTTAGTTCTTACCAAGTTTTCATGATGCGGACGACTTTAAGGAATCTTTGCTTATGCGTTTTTATGAAGGAGAAAATTTTACTAAAAATCTAATAGCGATTAAAATAATTATATTGAGAAATTCTAAGTAGAAACTTTTTTGAAAAATCTGCAAAGGGCAAATGGTTTTTTAACTTATCGACTTTAGTATTCCACTAAGTGGGCCAAAACTGTAAGTTATATAGTATTTATTACCTTTCCATACAAACAAGTCATTTCAAGAAATAAACAAAACAAAAAGTTACTCAATATAGCATCAATTGCTTTTAAATCTCGTTTTCCTTTATTTGCATATATAAATGTATATTATGTTGTGTATATAAGATAGTTGTGCACGAATACCTGCTTGCACTGCACATTTATCACACTTGTCAGCGGTAAATATAAATAAAAGTAGTTCTATATTAGAACCTCTTAATGACGACTCAAACAACAACAATATTCCACCTGGCAGCCATTCAGTTGGGCAGCGTTAATTTCTTATTTCCTCGCTTTAATTCCTGCCCATGCGTTTACCATACACGTAATGCGCCCTAACAGTTAATTTCGTTACGCATTAGATGGGCACCGGCACAAATTCCTACAGTCTACACCCATATACACACACACATATGAACACATCAATGCATGTGTATGCACAACCTACAACCTGCACAGCCAACGCAAACACACTTATTTAGATTCAAGAACAAATACAACAACACAAGCAACGCGGATGTGCACAAGCACACAAGTGTTACACGATCGCAAAGGGAGAACGAGCAGTTTCAAACGGGAAAAGTACGAGTAAAACGAGTGAAGTAATGAGAAAATCAAAGAAGTCTGTATGCTTTTCTGTGACTTCAGTCACTCACACATATGTAGATATTGCGGCGGTTTAGTTGGACAAAAGGTTTGATTACCTTAGGTGGCAGCGTTGTAATAGGTCAAAGATCTTGGAAAGCATTTAGCAAGCAACTGAAACAACAACAATAATAAAAGCGGCTATATTCGCTCAAACAAATAACACACACATAAAAAAAGAGCTAGAACGAATGTCTTATGCTGGGGATATATAATCTATTTTTCCTATACTAGAAAACATTGGTTAATATTTACTGAAGACAAGTGCTTCAAAAGTAACTAAGTTGGTGCTGGTTCAAATTTGATGCAACTATGAATATATATATATATGTACGTGTCACTTTTTTGGTCCCTAAATATAACAATAGAATAAATATCATCCTGAATTGTCGAAATTATTATTTAACAGTATTTAAAAAAAACACATACAAATCTAGCTACAGATTTATAACTAGATCTCGATCTCGATCTCAATTGGGTTTATTACTGAGTTCAATGGACTTTTGAAAAAATAAAGAAAAATCAAAATCCCTACCCGGGCTTACACTAACATAAGTACTCGAAGGTACCTCTTTACCTACCTATAAATTGTTTAGACACAACAAGTCTAACCTGACAGTTAAGAAGCTTGCAATCAACAAAAAAAAAAAAATGGAACTGCTTATGATTTTAAAATCAGTAAAACTACATCAGCAAAAAACCAGGAATTTTTTCACAAATTTTATTTCAAACCTTTATTTTTTCTGCAAGTAGACAACCATATGTAACATATAGATTTTACCCTTACTTATAGCCCGACTAAGAAGTCAAAGCAGCACCAATGTGTTCTATGATCGTTGGCTACTCGCTTTTCTTGTATCTACTGCTCTCTGGACAAGGCATACGCGCCGTTCATTTCTCCACAAGAAAGCTTTGTTAACTTGTTGTTGTATCTCTTTGCGCTTATGTGGTAGAATGTTGTTGAGCCTTACTTTTTCTATTTATGCTGCTACTTTTGCTGTATCGTATTGTCGCCTATCATCATCTCTGCCTGGTATGATTGTTCTTTCCGTTTTCCGCTTAGCATTAAGAATCCAGTTTTTACAGTCAATTCGCTTGGGTTTTCTTCTTTGAGATTTCTCTATATCATTGCATATTGATTTTGCGCTGAAACCAATATACTTATGTACTAATGTATATAAGCGTTTATGTATGTGCATGTGTGAGTTGGTGTAAGTGTGACTTTGGTTGGGCAATTTCTAGATGCCTTTAACTTGAAGATATCAATTAAAATTTTTGAGGTTACTTTTGAGAAACATATTATTGCTTATTTTTGTATTCATGCAATTGATTCACGTCTATAGTGCAAATGTTATGAGGTTAGGAAGATAAAGGTTTTGATATGTTTTCAAGTATTTTGTAGAATTCTCGTATTATTTAATTTAAAGTATTGCAACATTTTTTAAGACATATTTAATAAATGAAAATATATAAATAAATAAACATTTCGATTCATAAAAATTAATTGGAATTAACTTGGACTTTTATTTAACTAAGAACAGTCTGTCAGTCAGCGTGTCTTAAAAATATTTTTCCCATATAAGGCTGAGAAGTTTTGTTTGAAAATTCCACTCAATCACAACTTGCCAACTTCTGGAAGTAATTGGTGGCCAAAGTGAGTGTTTTGAGTTGATCGAAGTTTCATTAGCCTCAGAAAAATTAATGTTTTTCAATACGCTGACTCATCATAGGGAACCCATAATATTATTTTGGTTATTTCCTTTTCTTATAAACACTTTGGAAGAAATCTAACTGTTTTGTCAACGTTTCATTTAATTTTAATCACAAATCGATAATCTTAAACCGAGTAGTTTTGAAATTACTGTATTTTGGATACCATTACTCTTTTAATATTCTTTAGACTGTTTTTACACAGTCTCAATCATACTTCATGATTCAAAGTGGCTAGCTTTCTTCTTTGTAAATATGATTGATTACTTGTATAAATAAATATTTACATATGTAAATAATTTATGAATGTTAGATAAAATAATATAATATGAATGGAAGCACAAATTTTGACAACTGAAAGTATTTGTTTAAGCTAAATATCAACAGAAATGTTTATAAGCTCTGAAGGAATGGAAATGAGCAAATATACAGAAGAAAATGTATTTAATACTCTAGGATAATGAAGCCTAATACTTTTCAAACACTTAATCCACTTTAGTGGCTTTTAAAACTACGCAGTTTAGATGGCTCGATTTCTCAAGAACAATTTACAAAGAGAGTAGAAAGTCTACAAATTATTGCCATTTCTATCCAGTAATGAAAGTAATCCCTTAATACTGAGAATATGCAAATAAATTGTTAATTTCTTAATTTAGCTGCTGATGAAAGAAAATCTGAAAGCTCAAGCATTTTTTATTTTCACGTATTCACTTTTTATTTGCATGCACGTTGAGTTTATAAAATTTATTTGCTTGTTTTGCATTCCAAAGCAATTACTTTGCATATGTTCACACTGATGATTTTCATTTGTATGTAAGTATGTAAGGTGTACAAGTGTACACCTGCAAAAGCAAGCTTCCAATTTGATTTGTTTTATGACATTTGACAGCTTTCACCATGCGCACGGGCTTAAACGAGTATGAGCATGGATGAGATTTTGCTTGGATTTTATTAACACAGATTATTCGGTTGCGAATTTCTAATTAAATTTCTTTGCATTCCAGCACAAATCTATTTTCATATATTCTATGCATGTCTGTACGCATGTATATATGTATTTATGTAAACACAGTGCCATTCAAATATGCTAAACTCAATGGAGGTTCGAGATCAGCCTTGCTAGACGCGCATATTCACCAGCAATGTGCGCTCTATTGATGTTATGTCATGCGATAAATATTAATATATATTTCGATTTGTTTACAAATGGTATCAATTTCGATTTCATTGATTTCCTGCTAAACACAAACGCTTATAGACACACAATCGCATTTAATTACAAATGGTGATTATGAATGGTGGGCGCCATTTTTGCTATAACTGAAGTGTACTGTATGTAATAAATAATATATCACAGTCAATCATTCTTTGTTGGCTGATTTAGTTACAAATTATTAAAAAAATATATATATATATATATTAACCTCTTAACGGAGGATGTTAGATACATGAAAGGTTTTGTTGTAACTATGTGTGGTCGTATAGAAGAATAGCTTAGGTCGGGTTAAGAGAACAATTAAGTATTGTTTAAATTTATTTGACAAATCGATTAAACGTGTAATGAATGTAAGTACCGTGTAATGAATCGAGTTAAAAAAAAGTTTATTTAAACCGAATCCCCTACGTGTGTTCAACAATGCCTTATGAAAATGGTTTAAATTTAGGCAAAGATTAGAGAGATTTTCCTCAGTTAAAACACCAATTAAATGCGAACAGCTTACAAGTATTTTAGAAAATAGTCATTTTAGCATTGAGTTGTAACCCTGAAGGTTCTTTATTGACTGAGAATAAGCTCGAAAGCATGAAGATTGTATGAGAAATAGAGCAATAGAGTTACCATAAATCTCTTATTTTTTCTTATATGATAATAATGGAATTAAAAATAAAAATAAAAAAACAATTTGGCAATGAAAGGGTTAATCAATTAAAAATTTGCTACACTATCTATTTCATTGACTCTGAGGGTATCCGTTTAGTGCATTAAGTCATTTCCAAAGAATTCTTAAAAACTAATGTATATTAATTGCTGTAAATTATGTAAATGTAAACTTGTTAATAAAATTTTAAAAGATTATGTCATACATGAAAATCGAATGAAAAGCGAAGTAGCTTACTCATGTTTTATTTAGAAGGAAATTGGTAAAACAAAGTATTTTTGAATTCAAAAATGCAAGAATTAAAATTTACAAAATTAGTAATGGTAATGGTACCCAAAAAGATGTCACAAATTGTATCAAATCCTAAATTGCAACAAAATTGTGGAATGATTAAACGGATAAGCGCCAAAATGTATGCTGCATTTCAAATGCAAAGAATTTCCTGATAATTTATATTTAAAGTTCGCTCGAGAGTAGCTAACGCTATATATCCGAGTTCAGCATACCGAATGTTGCCTTCATTTAGGAACCCATACTTAAAAATATAACAAGTAAGACAGGGAAAATAATTAGCATCAATAAAATAGAGTTGAGTATAGTTTTAGAATTTGCACTTAAGCATTTCAATTATTTAAATTTATTTTCTTTATTCGAATATTCACAAAAACTTTACCATTAAAACCCCGCAGGTGATTTTTTTGCATTTTAAAAAATTATTCATCTTCAAGGTTAAATAACAAGTATCTAAGTATACGTAAAATTTATTAGTATATTTATGGACATATGGTATGAACTTGCACAAATTCCAAATAAGTATATTTATATGGATAGTGCGATATTGAATTTGGCGCTCACGTAGCCACTTACGTAGATATAAGTATACATATACGTGTGTATGCAAAATCGTGCTTCCAAAATGGTTACACTCGCACGCGAATGTCATGGACAAGGCGCTTCACAATGTTTACGCTAGGTAGCATATATTGCTGAAGTGGATTTACTTAGCTTACTATGTCATATCGCTTTATGTTATGCGAGGATTACGTTCGCTTGTAGCAAGTAATGAACAGAGGAAAAGGTAAATTTAAAACAAAAACACCAAATTGGTGTACTGCTCACCCAAAGCCATTCATCCAAATCTTCGCTGTGAATAATTGAATAATTCACAAATATGTAACCTCACATATATTCGCCAACTTAACGCTTCCTCAAAACACAAGTATGCCATCGTCGAAAGGGACCTCGCGTATCAGAGTGTAAGTATGTGAGTATATTTGCATGCAGTACCACTTTCACGACTCAAATCCGACAGTACATCGAATTCCACTTTCCATTCAACACTTGCTATAAAATTCCATGTAGTTAAAAAAAGCGTCATGAAAAAATTCACCGCTAGGATGGCAGCGACACGGCGACTGCTGCATTGTGTTAACCATAATTTGTTATGTGTGTGAATATCATATACTAATGATATGATAAATTTGAAAGTAAGACATAAATTGTATTTTTTGTATTCGTGGGATAAATCAAACGTATAGTATTCTAAGCTTTAGAGTGGACTTGACTCCACTACCAGCATTTTCCAATTACGTATAAATATTTGAAGGTCAAGGCTTGCTAAAAGGCAACGAAATCGATACAAGAAGTGAATATTTTTTATGGGCATAAAAATATGAACATTTCTCACATAGTTTTCCATTATATTTGTTCTAATACATCAAGAGATCCTTCCAAATAGTCAAAATATTCCTCAGTACCTAGATCAAAATTTTTTAATTTTTATTGAAATAATCTTTCAAGTTGGACCCGAATATTAGAATTTAAAATAGGTATTTCTATTAGTTTTTAACCCGAAAAGGAGTATTAACTGATAAGTCTTCCACCCTATTAGCCAGATGTGGGTTAACTGCACTGCAATTAGGTCGCTTGGACTCATTTTTATTAAAATATTAAATATTATATATTAAATTATATTAAATATTATTATTTATTTAAATTTCAACACGTATTCGCATCTGGGATTCTAAACATGATTGTTAATAATTTTCAAATAATTTTTATACTCTGATTACCTATTTGTTTTTAAATCGATTTAAAAATGTTTCGAAACACATTTACAATTTGACAAGTGATGTTTAAAGATTAACCCTTGTTGTATTAAAAGACATAAGTTGATTTTTCACACCTGTACTAGCATATATACACGTACTTAGCGATTTTGTTTGTTACTACCGTATATAATCTGTTCTTAAATTCCGTAGTAGAGTATTTTGTACTCGGATTAATTTTACAGTAATATTTACAACTATTTTAAAAGTTCATAGCACCTTAAAATCTTAATAAACCGTGTCCAAAAAACCAAAGAAACAAAAAAATTAAGCAATCAAAACGTCTTAATTTCCCACAAGCTTGATGACCAGTTAATAGTAACCAGTTAATTCGATTCTAAATAAAATTACAGACTTCGAGCGCAAACTCGTTGCTTGCGTATCGGCTATCTGCTGCAAAGAAATCAATCATGGCTACCGAATGCCATACATACTGTACTGCCTGCTATAGCAGTTAGTGAAGCGTTTATTCATTTCGCATTGACAGCTGGGAATACTTCTACTAGGCGATCGTATCTTACACACGTAGGTAGATATTCAGGCGCACTTAACGGATTAGTGGTGGAAGGAGGCGTGGTCGCAACTATGTTGCTTTGGACCGACGTTGCGCACTGATGGCTGATTTTGGATTATGGTTTGGTTCTTTGTTCTATTCTTTTGTTTATTTTATATTTCTTTTGTGGCTTTGTTATTTATTTATTTTTTCTGAATATTCTTGCTTACATTACAGTAGTTATGAATCTTGTCAACGGGGTTTCGTGGTAAGTTTTGCTGTGAGAATCGCAAAAGAAATATTTATTGACAAATGGGTATTGTTTGAAAATTTTTATTAAGAATTAATTATTTTATTTTATTTGAATTTTTACTTAAATTTTTGAAGCCCCTTGTAATATGGTTACTATATTTATATAGTAGTTAGTTACCAAGTTGTGCATTAGAGTTTCTTGATATAAATTAAAAACTTTTTCTTGGTTTTATAGTTCTAATTATATATTCCACTATTTTATATAGGCATATCACTTTGTCATTAATTCGATGCTATACGCAATTCCATATGTCCAACAGTTACATTTTATTTGATCTAAATTTGAAGTTAGCTTTATTGAGTTATAATATCAAGAAAAGACTATTTGATCATAAATGCGCCTAATTGTATGCAAACTTTACTACTTTTTATATGTACCAAATGAATGCGTTGCCTGCATTTATGAGCATAAGAACAGAACGTCAGCACAATTAAAATAACTGACGGGAATTATAAGCTATAAATCGTAGTAAACCAATTATTTTTCCGCTTGCCAAAATCTGATTGCTTCTCCTTCGAATTTAACTTTGTAGATATTTATTTTGATTGTTTTTCTCTAACAACGACAAAATTTATTGCTGATGCTGATAACAGTAAAGTCGTTGTTTGGTAAACAAATATGAGCAGAGTTTTATTCTTTTTCTGTTTCTAAAATTACTCATGTGACTTTATGCTGCGATACTTTAAGTTAGCCAGACAGGTTTACCTTGATTTTTGTGTTGTATAATAAATGAAATTTAGTACAAACAAATTTAGTACCAAACTACTTGCAGTGCAAGACAATAATTACTAAAAACCGATTAACAGAAACCCGCACTTTTAAATTTCATAAGATTTCTATAAACATAGCACTTTCAAATAACTGAACAATAAACTTCTGGCTAATGCATACTTTAATTACTTTATCATTTATTTTATGATTGAAGGTAATTATACCATAGACAAAAACACCAGCATGAAATATAAAAAATAGGAAACATTAAAATAAATTACTTTTAATATGCGAAATCCAAAACGAAGAGAATTTTGTCAGACATACTTACAGCTGAATCACATGTTCGTTCATACATACATACATACAGAATTTAAGGTGAATGAGGTTTGCATTTAATCAATGACTGCGCCGGATATGTGATGCAAGTGTACTACGACGGGTTGTCGAATAACCGCAAAAATTTTGCTCACGTCATTAAACTGGAAATCGAAATAAGAAAACTTGCACAATTTGCTAAAATTCCAAAAATATTTCAAAAATCTCTTTCCGATTACCTACACAGGGCAAGTGCACTGACACATTGTATGCTTTGAGCTGTCAACACATTACGAATTTACTGGTACTTGATATATTTGATAGACATTCATAAGTATAGTTATACAAATATGAACGCAACTTTTGCCGACGAATGAGTAATTGCATGCATGTGTACATTTATTTGAGTCTACATATATGTACATCTACCAGCTTACTCATGCATATGCATACTTGAAACTGCGAGTTAGCTTGGGTTGACAACGATTCAAAAGACTTAAGCGACGAACTCAATGAGCTATGAAGTCATTCAATATTCAAAGTAATCATATTAAAACAGATTTCGAAGAAAAATACGTTAAAAGCATGAAATATTAAATTTTGAAAACCAGTTTTTTACTTAATAAAGATAAAATTATTTCTTATCAATAATATTGATGGTTTTTATAAATTTTCTACGCTGAAACAAAATTTAGAATTTAAAAAAAATTTTTTTTTTATAATTTTGACGTCTTTGTTCTTTTTTTAATATTTGAAAGTTATCCTTTCTTGCTACTGAGTATTACCATAATATTTAATACTTATATATACTGTCAATAAAATAAATGTTTTTTGTCTTTGAAATATTAAGTATATAACTTATGTGGTTGATCGCCCTTTCAATTATAAACAGAAAAGTTTGTTTTTTTACAAGACGATTTTGTGGTTTGGTGATTTACAACCAAATCAATATAACCTACGAAATTGACAAATAGAGTAGAGTGACAAATACAGTTTCAACCAACATCAATATCTTCATACCGTTACTAATAGCGTTCACCTTCATCAAATCTCCGCTTCAGGAAAAATATTCTCAGAAAAGTCTTGGTCTATTCAAATTTGTTTCAAAATTTTCTTCAATAAAGAGTTAGCCAAAAATAGATTTAGGGTTAGAGATAAATTTTGGAAATCTTAAAACCCTTAACCGCCTTAAAATAAAAGCTAAATAAACTTCCACAAGCTAATGAATTGTGTGGATTTCTAATAATTGTATTGCGATTACCAAGCGTACCATTTAGGACTAAGCTAGACTAACCAAGAGTTATACCCAAAATTCTTTGCGGCGTTTATTCATCTAATATGTTTACTATTTGTGCCATTGATAATAAAGCAATGTCTATTTTTCCTCTTATTTTAAACTTGTGCTTAACTCAAAAAATATCAAAACCTTTTTTAAATTTACTTTATTGTGCAAAAAAATTTCAATCAAAAAGAAACGTCCATATTGACGCACCCATATACCCATGTTTATAGGGTTCCCATAACTGAGCTGATTTGGAATACTTTCTTTCTACCAAATCAGTCAAGACTAAGCCTCCATGGCTCACCTGATTTGGATGATTTGATTGAATTTTCTCCAAGGTTCACAAAGTGGAAGATAATTACTTCGAAATAGCCGTAAACAATGAAATTTATGCATCGTTTTCAACAACGCCTGGTGGCTCTTTACGCACCCAACTATGTGCTTATATAAATTGACTGTCTGCAACTAATGTTGCGCCACCGCTGTGCGTGCACGCTTACTTCTTCTTTTTTGCCATTTAAGTTGTTTTTCATTTGACTTCAATTGAATTAGCATAGCGCGTGAAAGCAACCACACAAGGAAAGTAGCAAGCAAAATGCCTAAATATGTAACCTACAATAGCTGAGACGTGAACGCATACTTTGAAGTCGCGTGCGTGACTTCGCATACACACAAACACATATTCATATGGAAGTAAACCAAAATTGAAATTCCAAATTGAGAAATAAGTTCAAACATTGCTACAAATACTAGCTTTGACACAATGACAACAATATCACACACATACATACATACATGCTCATGCTTGAATGTTAATTTAAGAATGGTTCAAGAAGTCTGCACGCAGCGCCTCGAAAGCCCAACAAATTTATTTACAAGCGCATAAACACACCAAATACACCACCGCACGACAATCCCCCTTACAGCTATCTCGCGCACTTTCGTGGCACTGAGGAGCACACATTGTTATAGTTGCCGCGGCGGCCTCTTAGTAGACTTCTGCGCTGTGGTTTTCCCATCAACACAAGGCAGCACCTTCGACGGGCTGCCACTTTGACGCACTGCGCATAAATTTACCGTTGAATTTATGTCATTCAACTTGTGAATTAGCAACTTCTCGCCACTGCGCCGCGCCGACTCCCGTCGCTCCGCTTGCCGACTCCGCTTTCAAGCTGGCACTCAAGTTGTAACCGCATGGCAGCTGACGGGCCATTCAGTGAGTGAATGAGTGCTCATAAATGTGTGTGTGTGCTGCGGGGTATTACAAGCATGCACAAGTCCACTAGCATAGTTGCTGCGGTCGGCGCGGGGTTTACTTGCTACACACAATCGAATGCTCATGCATTGGCCATTACATCTTTCATTATCTTTTGCCAAATGACCGTGGGTGGGAACCGGCAAGGAGCAAGAAGCAAGAAGCAAATGAATACTTTCACGATCATGCAGGTACTCATATGTGTGCACTTACACATATGTATGTAAGTGAGTTCACCGTTGGCATGACTGTCAGGAATAGATAAAGCCAAATTGTTGCTGTCGTTATTGCTACTCAATTGACGTGGTAGACTCTGCGCCAATGCAAAGCCAATGCTAGTCACTGGAAAAATTAACAAAAAAATTCTCGCCAACAAAGCACAAAGAACGGTTTTTGAAATTCGCTAACCATATGAATAGGCAATTTTGTTTTGCTATTATTATTTGTTTTGCTGCAGCTATATTGGCTGAAATTTATGTGAGCTTTGTGGAATTTGTGTCATTCGGATTTTGCAAATTTGCCTTTTCCATTTTTTTTTTATTATTTCAGTCTGGCAACTCGCAGTAATTTTTTTTTCTTATGCACATAATGCACATAACATACGGACATACATATATGCCTCCGTATAATCAATGCAAGCATATAAGTACGTGTCACGTAAATTACATGGTAATAGTAAGTTAGATACTGGAGAAAATTACTTGGCTGCTGCAACTGCGAGACCTCCAGATAGGAAAAAAATTACAAAGATTTGCATGTGGAAATATTTAAGCGCTTTTGTGTACATATGTATGCGTAGATAAGCCTTATCAATATATGCACACACATATATAAAGTGGAGAAGAATAAAATATTGTGGAATAAAATTGTTATTATGACCATATTCTCCAATGCCAGGAATTTCGAATAGCGTGAGGTAGAAATTCAAGGAAAATTTATAGAAGTATATAGCTTTTCTCACTTAAATTATTTATTAGCAATCGTAAGAGAGATTTCCATGCATGTGTAGAAATATGTAAAAAATATGAATATAAATATAAATATATACAAAATAATAAAAGTTATAGAAAATTCAATTACGCAGAATGTTGAATATAATAACTAAATCTACGATAAGATCTACAATTTATAAGCTTTCGCAAGAATTTTTTTCATATCAGCAATACGTTCAAATGTTGCCAATTGTTAGAGGGGGGGAGCGACAGGAAGGGATGATATAAAATGGTGTATGTCTCATAAAAAGTTAAAAATTATTTTATAAAATCTCAAACGAATTTTTAATGAATTTAACTGCACCGTGAAGAAGAGGTTGTGCAATTGTGAATTGCATGCAAATATACACAAATACATACATACAAATGTAAGGTTATAGAGAGCGTAGCACGCCAACGCATACCGAAGTGTCTAATCAGCGAAACTCATTTATAATGACACACAAACAAAATGGCGGGCGACAATTCTGAAAGTGAGACCGCACCTAAAATTGTAAGTATGACAAATATGCCAGAGAAAACCCAATGCTGTCTGAAATCAGACAAACATGATAATTGCACACGCATCAAAATACGTATATGAAATATATATTGTTTAGAAAAACAAAGCAAAGCAAAGTATAGACAAACGAGCACATAATTAGTGAATTATAATTACGTTTATTCAAATATTTGCATATATTTAATGTCTGCTTCTTTTCGATTTCGAAATTCCATAAAACAAATTAGCGATTTGTGAAAGATATATTTCTATGTATATATAATATAATTTATATAAAAATGTTTAAATCTAGTTATTAATGTAAAGAAAACCTAAATAGTCAAGGTGATTTCCCGTTAAGTGCCATTGCTGTTATAACAAACACTTGCACTAGTTTAATTATACTTGTATGTATGTGTGTTTTGGGTGCTTATTAAAGCATTTAAAACATGGGTACTGTAACAAAGTCATTTAATTGCGTAAAATCAACCCAGCGACACATATCAGAGATCAAATTTAATACTTTGTTGAACAAATGCGACCTTCAGCGTGCTGAACTAGAGCTGTTGAAATTAGGTTTCAACACATTTCTCATTCTACTGGCATATGTTCAACAATAAGCATATGAATGGGTATATATATATATATAAATAAATATATAATGTAAACATAATGTTAATATATATAATGTAAATATACTGTATACTCATCATTCACGCATTTGTTTGTGGATGTGCTTATATTTGGCTAATTAAATTAAAATTGAAGCAAAAACACATTGTAAATCTTTTATTTTTTATTTTATTTCTTTTTTAGCTAAGTGCCTTCAAATGTGTAAATTTTATGGAACATTTCTTTCAACCATACGCACTTGCTGACACGTAGTGCTTTGTTGTTAAATCTGTATAATCATTCTTTCTTGCGAGGCTCATGACATAGACTTTGCGTTCTTTAAATGTCATATAAGTAATAATTACATATTTCAAAAAAAAATTTTTTAATTAAAATTTATTTATGAAAACCAAACTGAAAATTAATAAAGTGTCATTATTAAAAGAATCTTCACTTTTTAACAGACAGCTTTTTCCATTTGAAAATCAGTTCACACCTACCTAAGCACCCTGAATTTCAAGTAGAAGTAAAAAGGGTTAAAATATTGCTTTTCTGTGCGAGTTATAAAGCATTTTAGCCACAAGCCATACAAGTACCTAGTAATTTGCTTGTATTATACGCATACCATATATAATGGTATTTCTGAAAACGTTCCCGCATGTGCATTCATAGCTAACTCATCGCTTAAACGATGACAGCGAGCTTTGAAGCATATAAGGCGCCAAGCTGTGCTCACTATGCGGTGACGATGTGCTCGTAAATGCGATGAAATTGCTTTAAATTTAATACAAATGCAATTTATAAGCTTCTTTTAAATACCGTTTTCTTCTTCAAATGGAAATATTATTTGTTTCTGATCAACGCATAGAGAGAAAATGCTGATAAATTAGTGTTACTTAACAATTTTGAGACTGTTGCGTGATGAGCTTGTTTACTAGGTATGAAAATATGAAGTCTTAAGACGGCGTTGATAAATTTCATTTTTTAATACTTTTCATAAACCATTAAGATCCGGACGGAAAGCATCGATATGGATTCTGTGTGGGAATGGATTACTTTGGCTAACAATGGGGAGATAATTTAATGGAACTGATTTTATTTTCTCTGAAATTTTTTAAAGAATTGTATACGAATTTTTTCTTAGAAAGAAATGAATATCCGAAAATATTTATCGTGTGACTTAATCTTTAGAATAGACACGAAAAAGTGCTAAAACTGATATATAGCTGAGTTTGTTCAGAACAAGTCACCAGTATTCTAATTTTTCGATTAATTTCATAACTGTCCATCAGAGTTTTCTAAGGATTTCAGCTCTTTATTCTAAGGGGGGAAAGGATTGGACAACGTTTTCTAAATAATATTTATTATTATTTTCTTTAAGTATAAAAATTAATACGATTTATTGAAGCAAGAGAATATTTTATGCATACATTTAAGTATATACCATAAAATTTTTGAAGGATTTCTTAGAAAAACACCTGAAATATTAACGATTTTCTCTGTTCTATATGAAATCCCCAAATACTATCAAAAAATTTTAACTTTAATTTTTACAGGGCTCAAAATAAAAAAAAAAAATGATTTTTTGGTAATTTTTTTTTTATAAGAAAAATATAAAATATATAAATTTAATAACTGCTCACATATAGAACCCCCGCATTGCTCATTGAAGGTGAAGAGGAAGTGCATTGAGTGATCAATCGAAACCGAGACATATTTGAGAACGATATAACACGATCTGATATTATTCGTTACTCGTCAGTAAATGCCAAATCTGCCAATAGTGACACCTGTCGTAAATAGAAGGGGAAACATCCAGACGTCTAGTAAAATGCTTAACTTGAATTCTTTTTGATTGTTATCTCACTATTTAATAATCACACCCTTTTATAACCCTTTCAAGCAGCTATCCAAAATTTTCGTTTACACCTGAAGCGACCACTTTCACTACATGTACTGGAGTATAAATACTCACGTTTTGCGCGAACTTCTTTAATAGGAGAAAATAAGTTCCATTTTCATTTAGTCAAAACTTAATTGTCACAGCGTTGTCATGCAAAAATAAAATATAAAAACAAATTTGCAAATTCGCTTCCCACGTTCGCTCAACATTTTCGAACTCCGAAAGTATTCCTTTTGTAATGATTCAATAATGCCGCATGAAAAATCCTGACCGATCACTCTTCAGTCACTGGCTCACTCAAGGCTAAATTATAAATGTACGTTTAACGAACGAAAAAACAACACCAGGCCAATAGCCGGTGGGCAAAGCACAATAACAACTTGCTTTCTTTGGTCATCAAAAATTTGACACGAATTTAACCGGACTGAGCCGCGACAGTGAGCCGAGCGAATAAACACAAACATACATTCAAACGCGCATATATAATATACATATATATAGCATACGGAATACACTTGCCACTAACTGCAAATTGCTGTAAACGTAAAACTGTAAAACGCACAACAACAAATTGCATTTGCTGCACGACAACAATAAAAAACAACAACTAATCATGCCATATATACATATACTCGTAATATATATGATTGCATTACAAACTTGCATTACAACATTCCATGTCAGCACGGGCAACAGTACAACAACAATAACGAAAACTAAAAACACCGATTGCATATCGCTTTTGTTTTTGTAAATACCAATTATTGAAAGTGATTGTTGCCACAAGAAAACCAACATCCGAAAGATATCAGCAATGGGGTCTCGCAGTTTCGAATTGGGAGGCTGGAGTAAAAAGCGCGTGCTAAGCGCGTATTGCAAAAAAAAAACAACATATATACAAAATTACAACAACTATCAACAACAAAAACGCGTATAAAACATTTCTCGCATTTTCAGCGAGAAAGTGAAATTTTTCATTTCAAAAACGTCGTTGCTGGGAAACAAAAAGAACGCAATGATTAACTGGCGCAGCCGCAAAACGTAACAATAACAAAGAGAAAAAAGCACAATGGCTGTACTAAAAAATATTGTGATAACTGTAACAAACGTTTAACTATTCGACTTTTTTGAAGCAGGCTTTTGCAGCAATGAAATGGAAGTCACCATGGTGGGTGTGCATGTGTGTAACTGTGTGTGTGCGTTAGTGTTGGTTTGAACTCGTCGGCGCATTGCTGCGAGGGTTTATGACTTGCCCTGTACGCAACGAAGCCTGACGTTATAAATTTAGCAAATAAATAACATGGTGGCAGCAACAACAATAAATTGGAAAAGGCAAAAACAAAACACTTGACTCACTCGGAGGTGTGCATGAAATAAATGTGGGCATTGTGGAGCAAGTAACTTCTTAACCCGCTTGAAAAGGTTTCCATTTTTGTTTTTACTGTATAGTCTGACATGCTCACATATGTGCATCTAACGTAGTGGTATAAAAGCAAAATTTTAGAAGCAATAAATAATTATCTCCAATTGATTGAGTAGCAAGCGATTATTCGGTTAGAAATTTAATATTTTGAAAAAATGGAAAATTCTAATTTTACAAAACTTATATATAATGATAACGATAATAATAATAAAAATATTTTTCAGCAGTGATCGGAGGATTTGATGAATCTATGTTTTTCTTCTATAGCATAAAGAAATAGCTTCCTAGGTTGGCGAACTTAAAGCCTTTCTTCAACTAAGAGTTATTGCTAGCAATAAAGTATACAAAAAACAAAAAAAAAAGTTTATGAAAATCAATCAAAAAAAGTTTTTGGGAGTTTTTGGTGTGGATGATGGATTTTATTAGAAAAAATTTTGCGTATTAATATTTTTTCCACTAACATGTGCTCTTTCAGATAATCATATAAGCTTTTCCTAGTGCTGTTTGCACGACAGTAGCGTAGACCTAACCGGACCAGACCTGTATATATATAGGGCCAGGACTGTAGGAGAATGTTTTCTGCTGCTCCAGCAACAACTTTTTTAATTAATTTCTTTTTGTTTTCCTCGATATGCTTGAAGCCACAGTGAATGAAATTTAAGAATGTTCTTTTCGCATAAAGAAATGTGTATAAGTAACTTATATCAGATTTTAAAGCCTTAAAAATCAAAGACTTCTTTAAATGAGAAATCGCATTTCTTTTCCACCAAAAAATATTCTAATTCTAATTAATTTTGTTTCTAAGTTAGCTTGAATAAAAAACATTATAAAATCATGACTTATATTAAATAATATTTATATAAAGATTATTTAAAACATTAAATTTATTATTTTTAATTTATTTCCATAAATCCATACGTACAAATATTCAAAAAAATTTGCTAAGAAATGTGATGCATAAGCTTAGTATAATTTTTATGTGTAATTTCGACATTTACTTACTTATTATCATCTAATCTAATTTTAAAATGCACCAATTTAATGGCTCGCACTTTTCGCTTTCACTGACAGAAATAACGTTAATAAAGAAGAAACAAAAACAAGAAAAAAAAAGAATTGACTTTTTCTAATTGTTCCTGTTATTTTTTAAGAATAACCGACGAAGAACAAAATTGCGAGCACATAAAGTCTAGCTTTAAGAATTTCACTTAACTGCGCGACGACATATTTAAATTGAGCTCATGAATGTAAGTCATTTACATGTGTAGACGAGCTCAAGACGCACTAATCCACATTTCTGCATATGAAAAATCGGTTCAGCTGCAAAGCAATTTAGCCACTCTTTCCGCCTCTTTCACCTTTCCAACAATGCCCAACCTCAAAACATTTTTCACACACATCCGAAAGTGAGCAGCAAAACATTCACTAAATCCCAACTTTCATTTATGAATTTTTACATTTCCGCTGACTTTCGGTACATAGCATCCACACACACACACATGCACACACATATATGTATATGAATGGAGGCTGCTAACTCTGCGCATTGTCAGAATATCGATACTCGCAGCAAAGCGCGCGCACATCAAACCAATTCATAAAATCAAGTTTGACCGACATTCCAATGCGACGCGTTAACCAAGATTTCTTGTTTGTTTGTTCACAACCTCTTCTGGTGGCGGTATGTGCGTTGTTGCTGGTTTTTTTGCTGTTGTCCATTGGCAGGTGCCAATGAGTTATGCTTACGCTCGACTACACAGACAACAAGCATGCGCAGTTATTCGCGCGTTTACTCGCTCGGCTACGCGCTACAAGATAGTTGTCGTTAATCTCTACAAAGCGCAGAAGTTGGGGGTCGCGGGGCGACGTTCCATGGCCGTTCCGCAGCGTTAAATGTTTCTTCTCATAGACAAATTGCCTTCATCTCGTCGAAAGTTTAGTTTAATGATTACATTTTTACCCAATTCATCATCATCAGCAGCATTATTCAATATGAGAAGATTCTTTTGCTTTGAAAGAACTTTCTAATGTTGCTTAGTGAATATATATATATATAATATATGCTGAGATGTGTATGTGTATTTGGAAGTAAGTATATATGGTAGGAGTGTTGTATTTTCTTTTTTAAATTTTTCAAATATTTGTTCTAAGGTTAGCTAAAATCTAGATAATTAAAAGTTGACCGAATTAAATTACTGAGATGGTCATATGATAGAAACAGTGTATATTATAGCATTTAACACATTATTTATAATATATATATATATATATATATAAATATATTATAGTATAAAATGTGCATTGTGTTGAAAGAACCAACAAGATGGATGTAATAAAATGTTATTATTGAAAACAGAAATCGACAATTAGAACAAACCTAATACTTATAAATCTTCTCAATAAAAAAAGCAAAACTCAATACAAATATTTGTCTAATAAATTGAGAACTTTAGAAAACCGGTAATAGCTGTCGTAATGACACATTTTATTATGTTCTTATTATTCCAGCAAACATTATGGATATATAGCAGTATTTACTCAATATGTAAAGCAAAATATTTCTTAGCTCAAAATCCAAAAAAAAAAGAAATTCAATTTCAAAGTTATACGGATTTTTTTTTCGTTAACAGTTAATCACATTTTGCGACTGACCAAGTTAGTTAGTGCATAATAACCCTGATAAAAATATTTTTTAGCTTAGTTAGTGATGACGGTAATTTAATTAATTTGAATTTATTTTTAACATAAAACTGCTTTTCGGGAGTATTCGGTTTTGCTTACCGAAAGCATGAAAGTATGAAACACGCCGTTTTAATGACGTTTTCGAAAAGAAATGTTTTATTTCTTTAATTAAGACAAATAAAATTATTTTTAGTTTCCATTTATCTTCTTCATTTTTGAATATTTAAATCCAGAGTTAGTTTCGTGACATTTATGAATTTTATTTTGGTTTATATTTACAAGTTTTTTTTTACCTGTACAAAACTGATTATTTTCTGAATAGAATTTTTGTAATGGCAAGAAAAGTTTTCATCAAATACGACTACTATGTAAATTATATGCAATTTATTAAATAAATTGTTTTTTGTTATTTATTAAAAGAAAGAAACATTCCGAAAAGCCTCTTACTAAATTTGCCATGCAAAAAACGTTTATAAAAAGAGCAAATGCATTTCACAAGAAACTACAGTTAGTCGAATAAATAGCTAGGCAATGACCTACTGATATAGTAACAATAAATAAAATTTTAACAAAAAACAAACTACACAGACAGTCATAAAAAGGAAATATCGTTTGGGAGCAAAGAAGTTGCAATCTGACATTAACCGGACGGCACAGTTAGCGATTAGTGTCCCATTACATTCATTCGAACACCACTCTTTGTTAGACAGCTTATTGAGTATCTTTAAGGAAACCACACTCATACATTTATACAACCACTTAGAGCCTCACATAATAGACATTACATGATACGCACTGCATTACCGCCATTAAAAATGTCAATCGCAAACTATTGGTGCAGAAAAAAATAAAAATCACAAACATTATAACGCATCCATCACACGCACATCAGCATTTGACTGACTTTTACCAGTTGGTGAGTGCGGTAACAGTGTATAATCACACAAAACGGTTTATTGCAAACGGGTTTGTTTGCCACGCCGCAGTCGATATTGCAACAAGCAATGAGTGCAATATCTAAATTAATGGCCAATCGATCGCTTATACGGTCACTAGCTGCGCTCTGTTTAACTTTAGCATTGGCTGGTGAAGCTGCGGTGTTGCATACATACATACACACCCATACACTGCTATAAATATTCACCTAGACGACAAGTGGACTTGTAACACTATTCCTTTTGACTTTGCCACAGCGCTCCAGGCATGATTTCTTCTTTATGGCTAATTAATTTGCGCACATTATTGTCCATTACAGATACCGTAAGACTGAGTACAGTAATGATTATATACTGATGATGTGAATGTAACTTGTTGCAACGTAGCTTTTGATAGAAAGCGCTAAATCTATGACCCATAGACAATTACAAGAAGAAGTATTAAAAGAACACACAAATCGATCAACGGCATTTATTTTTAGCAACAACTACTTCATCTTTTGGAATTTATATATACGTTATATCTGTTAAATGGATTTTCTTTTGTTAATGGTCATAAAGTTCTAAAATAGTTTATAACGGAGGCCTATATCCATGATAGCTACATATATGTTATGATCAAAAAAGACTTCATAAGTGGCTCCCTAATACCACTAATAGAAAAAATTAAAATTTTGAAACCACTTAATATGTATTTTTAAGGATTTTCCGTCTTTTGCCATATGTCAATTAGCTGTGGTAATTAAGTTGTTAATTGCCTCGCCTTTGGTGTTTAAATTCACTCAATTTAGCTTAAATCAATTAATGCATATTTGACAGTTGTCAAAAATTGATTTTAAATTTGCTTATGAGCGCTTCCATCTAAATAAAATAAATAACAAATTCACCTTGAAATGAATTTATGGCTCTTTGACTATAATGATAACTGACATTCATGTCGTCAACATTTTTTTCATAATATTTATTCTCCTCTCATTGAACAAAAAATGTCTTCCATGGAAGATTTTTGGGAAAAGTGTTTTGTATATTGTCGATGTGTATGTGAATTATGAATACATATTGAGTTCATTTACGATACAAAGCAGTCTTATAAAAACGGAAGAGGATATCTTTGGGAAAAACTACAAATTACCTCAGAAAGTCTATTGAAATGGTTGTAAATATATACTTTATTATTAATGTTCATTATTTCTTTGATTAATGAATAAAATTTAGACAAAAGGTTAAAAGTATATTTAAAAATCTAAAAGTGAATGCGCATATTAAAACTTTGTGCACACACTCCTATAAAATAACACAAACTTTCTCAACTTTCGTGCTTCAAACACTTCATTTGCCTTCAGCGCTTACGTAAGTTAATAATAAGTTAAGTGATATGCAATTAATTACTTAAAAACTTAAAATGATATCTTTTCGAAATTATGAAATAGCTAAGATTCGCCACTTTCGCCTTCTTTTGCTGCTTGGCTGAAACCAAAAACAATAAGTAGATGAAAACTCATAATTAATGAGACTTTATAGTCGATTTTGACCCGTGGTCACCGCGCGCTGATAGCCGCAAGTACACTTCAACACTTAAGTATCAGTTTGCTTATACTTATTTGCTTGTGAACACAATTTAGGCACTCTTTTAATGACTTAACACATGGACAAGTAATTTATTTACACAAATAAATGTCAGAAAACACACTTTTAATAAAATTAATTTTATTCGCTTGCTGGGAGCGGTAGGAAATTTGCTAGCACTTTTTAGACATGTTAGCACTTTCATTGCGTGCAAGAAATGCTGTAACAACTACGCTTGCATTTTGTTTTTGTGAATTAGAGTTAATGCAAGATCCATAAGAAATTCAAAATTAAAATTCGGGGGCAACATTTTGTATACAAACAACAGCTTTTGGAGCAATAAACAGCAGCTCCATTACTTACACGCACAAACTCTCTGCGCTTAACTGCATGAATGCGAAGAAAAATGGAAATTAGTTAAATCTATATAAAACGTGAGATAATAGCAAAATTAAGTGAAACGCACATTGCAATTATTTGAAAACAAAAATGGTTGGTTAGCGGCTGCAACAATATACTTTAGGGTGTGGTGCCAACATGCTAGTGCGCACAGTTTCATTGGCAAGTGTAACAGCGAACGTTAAAATGAAAAATGGACTACCCAATATTGTGATAGATTCATTGTGAAGATAATATTCATTTGATATAAATTAATCCTTTCGTCAATTGGGTGGGCCGAAATTTCATCGGCGGATTTTGTATATATATGTGTAAACAATATATATATATATATATATATATATGTGATATATGATATGATATATGATATATATTTGATATGATATGATATGTATAAGATATATATATATGTATATATAGTATATAAATATATACATATTATAGATATATATATATATCGTATTTGTATATTTTCAGAATAAGTCCCTTGATTGAAAAATTAAATGAATTTTATATTGACTTTGACTATTAATGTATTCCACATGGTGTGTTTTGTACTCAAATAAAAAGCGTCATATTACAGCCACCTTAAAGCGCAAACATATTGCTAAGAGAATTTTTCTTTGTGGATTTTTCTTGTGGAAATTAAAAATATAAATATAGAATATTTTTCGAAATGATTGACAGTCATTTAAAGCACCAGCATTTAAAATTACCTCAACAACCTGTAGCAGTGTCAAAATAAGCACATATGTTATATAATTTTTTTAGATTTAAATAAAATTCTGCTTTGTGTACTTTATGTTTTACTTACTGTTTTTATCTAATTTATTGAAATTGTTTTTGTAACCGTTTGAAAACAGACTGGTGGTACATACCGTAGAAAAATATAACATGTTACCTACATTTGGACTCTTTACCACAAGACACCACCACTCTTTACCAGAAGACACATTCCTACAATAATTTAGAATTAGTAAAATCATCGAGTTCATATAAATGAAGAATTTATTTTAACAAACTTCTTGGACTGATTAACAAAAAACAATAAATGAATTTGGAAATATTAAAGTGTGAATAGCTTAAATTAATTTTACACAATATATTTCATACACTATTTCTTCCAATACAACTTTTCAACTTTTTCTAAATGAAACCCGCTGCTATTTTATTCAACACAATTGTATATATACTGCTTAAGCAGGTAAGATTAAGACAAATGGCCTGAACTGATGGAAAAAAGATCTCACTGCTTGCGGCAAATTAGCCAAAATCGCCGCTATTATGCGTGCAACTAAATTTACAAACATTAAACTTATATATGCACGAGTACACATATAATCGGGTAAATGTAAACTCATATACTCTCATGTAGTCATTTTTCCATATGTAATTATAAGGTAATTCACATTGTTGCTTTGTGGTCATAGCTATTTAACAACTGGCCTACTATGCTGGGGTGATCATAAACAACAAAAAACGAAAAACAAAAACAACAGCAATAGAAATAAAAGCAATTAACAAAACGTTATCAAAATGATGTTGTGTGCATTGAACCCGCCCGTTCAACGCAGAAAGTAAAAGTATTCCAAAATGAATGAATCCATTGAGTAAACACATGCACGTACGCAAATAACTGCAACTACATACATACATACATATGTAAAAATATAAATATGTATGTATAGAAGTAGCTGTAGATACAGAAAAGCTACGCCAGCAGTTTCATTCGAGTAATATTGGCCGGGTATCAGCTAATCAATAGGAGAATGTGTATGCAATTCACACAAATATTAATACACAAACATATTTACATATACTAATTTTAAATAAAAGCGATCTTGTTATTGCAAACTATTGCTAATTTTCGCCTAATATTTTTTGTTTGTGTACGTTTCTCGAGGCTTAGCAGAGAGCGAGAACACAAAACATTTTAATAATTATCAGCATTTGCAACGAAAATTCACGCAAAACAAAACGGAAATTCATACGCCTCGTTGCACCAGCGCGCCAACACAAACAGTGGCTGCTGCTGCTGTTGCTGCTGCTGCGCCTAGGCTCCAACAATGCCATTTTATTTGGCGGTGTTGTCATTGTTGCATTTTGTTGCTGCTGCTTGGTGGTTGCTGTTGCTGTTGTTGTTGTTGTTGTTGTTGTCGTTTGGCTTGTTTACGCTTGCTGGTTAGCGTCGATCTATTAGCCAATTCGTTGCCACTGCTGCTGCCACATATGGTCCACGTTGGCTGCGCTACGTCTGCTTGTCTTCAACTCCGTTGGCCACCAACTAGCTAAGCAGCAAGCAGCCGTCGTCCATATTAGTCAACTTATGCGCTTACGTAACACCATTTTCGCACGCTTATGCGTCTTTTGTGGTCGCATGACTCTGATTGCTTGAGTTGGTCGGTCAACTGCAACTTTAATTATAAACTCATTTGCATACGAATACCCCGCCGCACCGCACCCGCGTGGCGAATACATACCGTTACGAGCATAACCCAAATGGAAGCAGAAAAGTTAAACAGTAATTAAAGAAAAATAACACATTAACTAGAACGCTAATGTCGTAATGTTCGGCTTTCATTGTTCTCGCTGCCCAATGTTCAAGTTCGCTCATTTGCACAGTTGTTGGTGTATGTGTGTCTTTATGTTTATGATGAAAACGAATTAACTTCAATGTATTTGCAGTCATAAATCATCAGAAAAGTCTTATTATATCTAAGCCTTACTTGTCCAATGAGTTTCCTGTGAAAATTGCATAAATTTCGTTTCCGTTAAACCATTGAGAAGGCCGATACGTGACAGGTGTAGAGAAAACTGAATATTTCGTCACAAATTCAAGTCGAAAAATTTCGAATTCTACTAATTCTCTAATTACGGCTAAAATGCTTGTAATTAAACTATTCAAGGAAATTCAAATATTTATTTTTGGTTTTTTGACCGAAAAGTGCTTGAAATTGCGCAAGGAAAAGGTGGCCTTGAAATTTGGTGGCCTTGGAAATGCGATTTGACAGCCTGGAAATGTATTTCTTAAACCAATGCTTTTTTAGTGATTATTCGAAAAAGGTTTGCTTCGCCTTAGAGTGTATGAAAAGTTTAATAGAACCTTTCTGGCTTTATGGGAGAATTTCATACATAATCGTTTAACTTCGCAAGCACTTCGTAAAATGGTGTAAACAATTTGAATAGTTGGGTTGGCGATCCAAACACTTAACCTATGCTTAGTTACTTTATTCATTGCTTTGAAAGCATCGTAACAAAATTGAGATCTAATTTCTTCTTGGAAATTAGTACGATAATACAAAAAGAGGCTTCCATTATTGACACACTTCCCTATATCTCTTAGTAGTCGTATAAGTTTTAAAAGCGTTTACTTCATAACAGCTGCAAGTGTATTTCGAAAGTAGTTTTCAAATCTCCCTAAATTGTAAATCTCTCTAAGTGAGTGCTAATGGAAGTGTCCTATGTCCTAAACAATGCGCAAATTGCAAATTAGATGCCACTTTTTATACACTTAATCAGCTCTTCACCACCATATTAGAGTAATTATGACGACAGTACAATGTCTTCATCGATTGAGTTTCATATTTTTCATAAGGGAATGTAATTTATCGATTTCTGCTAGGATTTCACTGTTATTTATCTTCTCTGTAGATCGATAGCAGAAGTGTATCTTCCATAAATTAAGCTAGAATAATATAAATTATATTTTCGGCATTTGCAGAGAAAGATTGTGTTAAAACGAGTTGTGATTCTATTTCCTGCCCGAATTCGGACTATTCGAATTCACTTGCTGCGTGTAAATTTGTTTTAAGATAGGGTCATATGAATTATGCATAAAACTTTATACTCGGGAGCTTTTGTATAAGCTGAAGCAGGACTGCAAGGGATTGCCCGCTCAAAGTTATATTACAGATGCACGAAAGCGATTTAATAAATACATGAGTAAATGCCGTTATGATATTTGTAAATTAATTTGTATGAATGTAAGATTATTTTATCTTTGACCAAGTCGATAATAAAGTCGCGCTTATATACAATATATAATATATAATATATGTAAATCTCTGTGTGCACACAAAATATTGAAAACAACTAAGCGAATAATATGGCTTAAGCTTAATTGCTGCAAAAAACCCGCTGAGCTGAATATCAGACATATTGTGTTATGATTCGTCCGCCGTTCCTTGAACAATTTTATGACTTCGATAAATGCAAGTTAAGATGTTATTGTTAAATGTGCGTATGCGTGTGAGTAAGCATATGAGGATTGGAATCTAGAAAATACCTTTACTTTTGAGGTTAGCAGGCTTCAATCTCAAAACTTTTGAATAAGTGATAATCCTATTTCATACCTTTTATTTCAGATACCTCCTCGCAATTCTCAAAATAGGTATAACATGCTTATGTGTTTTTGCACATTTGCTTATTTTGTTGTTTTTGCACATTCTAATACACAAATAAATCCACATAAATGTCTATACGCATTATGGAATTTTTTTTTAATTTTAAATAAGAAAATAAATGCTAACTGGTAAAGACAATTCCTAACCGAGCACCAGAGTACCTGAACTCTAAAAACTTAAAATAAAAGCAACAACAGCAACATTTAATGAGTAAACAACCACAAATACACCAGTTAGCCAATAATACCTTATTCGCAGAAAAAGCGCGTGCGCAATAGCAGCACAGCTCCATAAACGTGTATTACTTTTATACACATATATTATATACTTATATATCTATATATATAACATACATACCATATATGTGAATTTATACGCAAAAAAAAAAATAAGGCGGAAAGCAAAGAAAAGCAAAAAAAACTCCCCAACTCTGCAAATTCCAACTGAATTTCATGTTAAAACGCCAAAATTACCATGTCACGTGTTTTTTATGAGTTCACCCAAGTGGAAGCTGGGCGCCAAGCATTGAACGCTGAACGCTTTTTATCTGCTATTGGTTTTGAGTGAATGCCCGCGCCGCCAGATGCTTGACCCAATTCGAGTTTGTTGTTGTCTTGCGATGGCAACTGTTAGCGGAAAGTAAAATTAGATGCAAAACGGACCAGCAGAGTTGCTAATTTGTAATGCTTCTGACACGAATGCTGTTGCTGCTGTTTCTTCGTTCTGCGTTCGAAGGAGGAAAGTAATTAATAATAATACTAGGGTGCTAGAGCGTGCTAGAGCATTTATATAACTGATGGTATGTTGAGAGCGTATTAAAATGACAAAGAAGGCTTGAAAAACTCTCCATTTATGCCCTGCAACACTTCTTTCGTCTTCATAAGAAATAATGCGAGCTTTTTATAAGGCCACATTAACGTGTCATGAACAGGTACCTGCCACCAATGTTATAATGATAATATAATATATCGCAACAAGAAACATGTATAACCGTTGCTAAAACCGCTTTTAGCCCCAAGCTGCAGTTAATGTGAACAATGCCAACAACGGTTATAACAAAATGCTTTAAGGTGTAAGCCTCCAAACGGTCAACTTTTTCCCAACAGATAGGTTTTGTCGGTTTTTTTTTTGTTTTTGTTTACGCGGTATTACTCAAGAAATTTGCAGTGTGTGAAAATATTTATGAAGGTTCTTTTTGTGCTTGGACAAAATTTGCGCTTTTTATAACTTTTAACAGTGCTTTTTTATCTTTACCGGTTGATTCTTATACGCTGATTGTTATGCGAAATTTTCTAAGTTTAATTTTATAAAATTTTTTTAATTTTGTTTTCCTCTAATTTGCAGATAATGGAGTTAAGCAATTTCAATGCATCGAAAAAGATATCACGCGAAGAGCGCCGATATTCAGTACCTCACGGCCCCCATACACCACAGCCGCCGGCGGCCTCAGAGGACCTACATGCATGGTCTATATATAGGTAAGCTATTTTATGCGTCAAACGAGTGTATTGAAGAGGTATGCAGGATTTAAGCAACCTGAAACGATTACGTACAAGTTTAGGCTAAAATGTAAGTTATTAAAAATATCAAGCATTTCTTTCGCGGACGAAGAGCATAAAATTTGAAAATAAAGTCTATTATGTAATGGTTAAAGAAGTGATAATTAACCGTAAGTTTCTGTTCCCACTACAGAGGGGTTTCTGTTGTAGCCAGTATGAAACTGCATTATTAGCATCTCTTACGCATCGACTTCCCATATTTTAAATTCTGTTTTTGAACATCGCTGCCAGACTCGTACCCCAAATAGCAAATTTTTTGAAAAAAGGAAAGGTAGAATATTGGTCACAAAAGCACTGCTTGTCAACATAAAAACATAAAAATTAGCTCAACCAATTTATTCACCCAATTTGGGTCCATGTGGTTCTTTCTTATTTCCTAAACTAAAAATCGAATGAGGTCTAAAAGAAAAAGATCTCGAAAGGAACTAAAAGCGAACTCGGTCAGGTCTAAAATTTATAGAAATATGTGGTAAATTGACATATTTCCAGAATCTTAATTAAACTTCATGAGAAAGAACCGGAAAATGTTTATCTAAAATACATGTATTCATTTCTTTCTTGAACTTTATTAACGGTCTATCACTATATTGCCTCCTATTCGGATCAAAATGCTTTACGATCTTCTCTAATATTGGTATCAATCATTACTTATAAGACTACAAATTTAAACTGTCAAATAATCCGTCTTTCTTTGATCACTTTGACCTCCAAACATTTGACATTAATTCTGGATGAGAAATTCACTTTATACTATATATATAATATATCATTTCAGCGCACCTGTCGCTCGTACACTTCACACTACAATTATTCTATTATTTGTTTCCGCTTGTGCGCATGCAAATCTAAATAGGACTGAGTGGTCTCATAGATATGTGGGTTGCAACGCCCACAAACAATGCTCCGGCGATGCATTCTGCGGTTGAGTAGCTTCGCATAGGCGGAAGCGCTCATAAATTAACAGTGATTGATTTTTGACATTAATCAAACCATTGAACCGCAAGAGCCAATGTCAGGTAGCGTTTCAGCGCATCAATATGCAACACACCACACCTTCCAAACGGTTGCTCGTTTACGCATTTTGTTGAATGCCTAGCCTTTGCAACCAACCTCAACATATTTCTCTTTTATTGCCATTGCAGAACAACCCCCCCCAACAACATATTGAATTTACGGTTATAATAAAAGAAATCCATAATGTCATAGAAAACCACACACAGAGCTTGAATTAAATATAATTTCCCTGCTCATTGTTCCACTCTTCTTCTTCCCTTGGTAGACAAAATCTCAACTCCGACTTCACCGACTCCGCTTTGGGCTCCTCGGACAAATCACCGCTGCCATATGGAAATTTCCAGTTACGCGACACCACAGTGCAATCAATTCTAAATCATCCACGCTACGGACCGAAGTACGTTCTCGCTGTGATGACAGTCAGACTGAAAGTTCTTCTTAACTTTTACGCAACTATTTTACTTTTCTCTTTCATAGATCCCCCTTAGGATCGAATATGTATACATACTTGAAATTTGGACTGCCGCGTGTATTTCCACCTAATGCTGGTTCGCAGCGTTCACACCGACCGTCGGGTCCAGGACCGGGAGGCGTGCGCGGTCGTGTTAATCGTGGTTTCCGCGATAGTTCAGGTGTGCCGCCAGCAGGTTCATCAGGCTACGACAGCAGTGACAACGAAACAACACGCAGTCGGGTGCCGCCCAATTTGAGGTGAGCTCACTGTGGAAATTACAAAACTCCGCTTTTACAAATATATGAAAATTACGTGTTATTTCTTATAGAAAATACCGCAGTGAGTCGGATTTCCGTGCCATTGGCGGCATACCACCAAGCTCACGTCCCGAATCGCGCGCACAAGGCGTACCCATGACGGCTCTGCGACAGGCGAATAGCCGTGCAAGCATTGCTGGTAAGTGTTATTACTTTATCGATTCGCCTTTTTTGGCATACTAGTGCTAATTTTTCTAAAATTACTACTACCTTTCTCTGACACCCCCTTGACAGTAGGCACGCACATTAATACTCATCACTACATGCCGAATGGCAAGCATTACGGTCATCGTTCGCACAGTGAAGCCGATTTGTTAGCCGGTGGCGCTGACATCATCGGTTATGATTACGGAGAGTCGCGTATCTACGGTACATCACGCATTCGCAGCTCAGACCATCCGAACGGTGGACACGCCAGCTACATTATGTCCAGCCGCAAACATTCGAGCATTGGGCTTGTCTATCCAAATATACAGGTGCATTGTCTGGATGTAAATCCATGTCTACGCGGTGTTTCGTTACAAGCAAAGGCAGGCGATTTATTCGCCATAATGGCAACATCGCAACGTGAAGGCACAGCGTTGACAGAGTGCCTAGCGGGTTTGCACGAGCGTATGGGTGGTGAAATTCTCATCAATGGCCAACAAATGAATAGACGCGGCTTGCGTGAGTTGTGTAGTTATGTGCCGGCGTTAAAAGTATCCTCACTGGATCCGCGAATGAGCGTCCAATGTACATTGAATTTCCATGCTGCATTAAGAGGACCACTGGATCGAACTGACCTCAAGGAAAGGGTAAGTGTGTGAAAGAGAAATCTGTTTTGAGTATTTGTTAGGAGAAATAAGTTATCTCTTCTTGCAACAGATGGATGTGCTAATCGAGGATCTGGGTTTGACTACGGTGCGCGCCTCGAATGTCTCCTCGCTCACACATTCGGAGAAACAACGACTAAGCGTCGCATGTCAATTGCTCGCACAGTCGTCGTTGCTTGTACTCGATCAGATTACTAGTAATATGGATATCTTCGACACATTCTTTCTTGTGGAATATCTGCGGCAATGGGCTAGTGGTGGACGCATTGTAATAATGACGCTACAGCCACCCACATTCGAAATACTCTCCATGTGTTCAAGTGTTCTGCTATTATCGGGTGGGCGCACTGTCTTCTCCGGTAGCCGTTCCGATTTGCCGCGACAAATGGGCGAGTTGGGCTATCCATGTCCGCCCTTTAAGAACCCAGCTGACTACTATTGTAAGTATAATTTTTAATCAAATATTTATAAAATTGTTAAACACATTCCTCCTTTAAAGTGGATTTAGTTACACTGGATGACTTGTCAGCCGCCGCTATGCTGGAGTCGTCGGCACGCATAGAATCACTAGCTAATTCGTGGGATCAAATCAACTCCGAACCGCCACTTGCAGCGCCACCGGCATCATTACCTAATTTCACAAGGAAAGCGGGTTTCTGGGGTCAGACGAAAGCTTTAATAAAACGTTTTGCCGCCTACAAACAACCAGGTTCGCTTCTCACCTGGATCAGTAAGCTGATTGTAGCAGCGGTGCTTTCACTTTGCATCGGTTGTATATTCTGGGATGTGCCCGCGTCAGACCCACAACTAACCTACAACGACCGCTTTGGTTATCACCATTGCGTTATGGCGGTGGCCTATTGGCCATTGTTGCTTTTGACCATACGTGATGCGCAAGAAGACCGACGACATGCCGAGCGCGATATACGCTTGGGTCTATATTCGCGTGGGCTCTACTTTACAATACAGGTAATTTATATTTTTTACTTTCTTCTGAAGAGTAGTCAATAAAAGGGTTCATATACCTACAGTGCCTTTTGGGACTCTTTCCAAGCCTTTGTATATGGCTAGCTTACTTGCTGCCGGCACACAGCATGGCAGGGTTGTATACCTATTCGACTAGCAGCGATGCCGGTATATATCTCTACATGGGTAAGCTTCAACCTAGTGTTTATGAGTATATATGTGCATATATTCAAATTTTGTTTTCGCAGGTTACATGCTGCTCTATCTCACCGTCATACAAACACTTGGCCTCTTCTGCGCACACCTAATGCCCGGCAAGGTGTCCGCTACTATTTTCAATGTACTTATCACACTTGGACTGACTGCTGTGGGCGGTTATGCCGTGCATCCGCGCAATCTCTCGAAATTGTGGTCCTGGTCACAACTCATATCACCCGAGAAGTGGTTGCTGCCGGTTCTGGTGCAGGATGAATACAGCGCAGACACGCTAGCCAACTCGGCAGGCCTACAGCTTTGCCGCAACAAACAGGTATGTGTCCTGTTTAGAACTTGCTCTGACCTCATCAGCGAGCTAATAAAATGGAAACATGTTTTCTGCTTTGCAGGTGCAACATCAAGAGATCATTGTGCAGCAGCCGTGCCCACCACCGAATGGTACACAAGTGCTAGTCGATTTTCAGCTGTTGCCGCTCAATCACATACTCGATCCGAGCGAGACGTACGAGCAGACCACCACAGTCGCGCTGGTATTAGCCTCCGTTATACTATTTGTTGTGACGTTTTTCATTTTCGTGTGCAATTGTCGCAATACTTTTCGCAAGAAACAGAAGCGAATGTAAAACAAAAACTGATTTATAAAAAAATAGTTTAAAATGTAGAGCATAGCAGCAGTTCACGTTCGTAACTAAGTGCTAAAAATTAAATAAACATTTACGCTGACTTCCATAGTTTGTAGCAGAATACGGATATTTTAACAACGCATTTACTGACGTCATTATTATATATAGATATATATATGCTAATTGAGTAACGAATAATTTTTATAAAATACTAAATACATTTAGCCAAGGCGTTCCAATTGAAAACACTTTAAGTGCGATATTTATACAACATATATGTATGTATGTATGACTTCAATATTATCATACTTCAAATTTTTTTTAGAGATAAGCGCTTAAGTTGTATGTATAAATAGCGTCAAATTGAAAATATATATTTTAAATTTAGAATAAATGAAAGTGTTGTCAATTAGAGCGCAATGATAAGCTGTTTGTCTGGATTATAAAAATATGTGTGTATGTATTTTTGTAAGTATTTCCATTGTGTCACTAAGAGGATTATGTTTAATAATGTGGGCATAATAGGCTTATGCGTACAAGTTTTGCTTTCTAAATAAAATATATTATTATATTTCTTATCAATGATGGAAGAGACGTAAATTTGTGTGAGCCAGCACGATGCCGTGTTCATTACAGGCCTCAATGACGGCAGCATCATTAGTGGAACCAGCCGGACTGCCGATGTATGACACACCGCTCTGCATAGACAAAAAGAGGATAACAACAACAAATGTAGTGTTTATCGTAAATAGTATCAATTACGAACGCTTACCAATCTAGCGCGATCGATATTATCACGGAATGGGAAGAAAGCATCGGAACCCAAAGAAACGCCATCTAATTGCTTAAGCCAGTCCGTTTTCTCCTGAGTGGACAATTGTGGTGGTACCTCCTCAAACCTGCAGTGTCGTTAAAAAAACAAAAATTAATCGAAACAAAGTTTTTAAAGTTTATAATTATTTACTCAAACTTACATTGCCTCGAACTGACTGAGAGGCATGTCCTTGCCCACAGTGTCGTTCACATAATTATCGATGGCATTCGAGATTTCCGCACGCTTAACGCCCGCCTTGAATTTCATGCCGGCAACACGTGGGTGCTGACGCAGCCACCAATTATCGGCCTTTGCGCCAGCCAAACGTGTGCAGTGTATACGCGATTGCTGACCGGCACCAATACCAATGACTTGGCCATCGCGGGCATAGCACACGGAATTACTTTGAGTGAACTTAAGCGCTATGGTTGCCACAATTAAGTCGCGTATGGCATTCTCTGGTAGAGTGCTGTTCTTCGTAACGACATTAGCGAACAATGAGGCATCAATAACGGCATCATTGCGTTTCTGTTCCAAAGTTAGGCCGAAAATAGTTTTGCGTTCTAGTGTGTTTGGCTCATAATCGGGATCCATCTTTAGAAGTAATTAGAAACATTAAAACCGATTGTAGCTTATTGCACATTTACCGCTAAAGCTCACCTGTAGAATACAGTAGGCGCCGTTCTTTTTCTTCTTCAAAATCTCTAATGCGGCTGGCTCATAACCGGGCGCAATAATACCATCTGATACCTCGCGTGAAATTATCCTTGCAGTCACAACGTCGCAAACGTCAGAAAGCGCCACAAAGTCACCGAATGAGGACATGCGATCGGCACCACGTGCACGCGCATACGCGGTGGCCAACGGTGTCAAACTGTCATACAGATCCTCTACCATACATAACTTGGCTTGCTCACGACTCAATAGAGTGCCTACGGCTGCGCCCGCAGGTGAGACGTGTTTGAAACTGGTTGCGGCGGGCAAATTTAGTGCACGCTTGAGTTCACGCACAAGTTGCCAACCGTTAAGCGCATCACACAAATTAATAAATCCGGGTGAAGCGTTGACCACTTTTAGAGGAAGTGATTCGAGTTGTGTGAAGAGCTGTGCGGGTTTCTGGTGTGGATTCATTCCATAACGTAGGTTGAGCTGGGACACGCTTGAAGAATATTGCTTCCGGAAATAATCGGAAATTGCATCGTCGTAAGAGGCAGTGTGTGTGAATGCTTTGAGCGCCAAAACTTTTCTAAAATATAAAAAAAAAATACATACATACATTTTAGCAATTCGAATTTAAGCTATTGTACATATATCTAAAAACACGGATTCTTCCGCTAATCGAGATATTATAATATGTGCCTCACCTAGTGTCCAAAGTAGTGTCGCCATGCTCCTTGATTTCGTTGAGTACCTTTGCATAGTCGCTAGACTCACAAATAACGGTGACGCGAGCATGATTTTTAGCTGCCGCACGGAGCAGAGTGACACCACCGATATCAATATTCTCAACAGCATCGGCCACCGTCACATCAGGCTTGGATATAGTGCTTTCAAATGGATACAGATTGCACACAACTAAGCTGACCAAGTCGAAGTTTTGCGTCTTCATATCAGCAAGATCGCTTTCTGTGGTGCGCGACAGTATGCCAGCATGCACAGCTGGATGCAAGGTCTTAACGCGTCCACCGAGCATTTCTGGTGCGCCAGTTATGTGGGAGACATCATCCACAGCAAGACCAACATTACGCAAAGTAGTGGCAGTACCACCACTAGCCACCAGTCGAAAACCAAGCGCAGTAAGATTCTGACCCAAATCGATCAGTCCGGTTTTGTCAGATACACTCAGAAGAGCTGGAAACGTTTTCAAAAAATTACAAAGGTATTTGATGTCTATAAGTATAATTATGTGGATATTAGCAACATCTGTAAGGAAACTCACCAATATGTTTCGCTGCCATTTTTCTTGATGAAGACTGGATGATATGTATAAGACAATCAGTACCGTTTACGAATACAGTTCAGCTGTAAATGAAAATGGAATGAGTTTGGTCGGTTTATTATCAACGTTAACAGTAGGATTTTCGAAATAAAGGTTGGTTACTTTCAGTTGTTATTTTAAATTGAAGCAAACAATGACCTGATGATACCCGTCATTGCAATTGATATTGATAAGGAGAACGTTGTTTTCGGCTAATGGGAAGTAATTAAAATCTCTGTAACTGCTGACTTCTGATTTGAACCACAAGTTATCAGTAATGACTAGCTGCCACATACATATGTATATATGTACAATTATACATCTTGAAACATGGACCTACGTTTAGGTAAAACAAAAATTAACGACCGTTGCTTATCTACTACTTTCGCCAGTACTCGGCAACCCCATAACCTATCGAACATGCTCCCATCAGAGATATGTGTGGGAACATGTGTACACGTGCGTAAGCGTACATGTGTGTGTACGTATGCGAATGGTAATGTATGCACATTTTTATGCCTTCGCACGCGGCTCAAATTACTGTGCACCAATGTAAATATGTGGGTTTCCAAAACTTGTTGAATGCCGGTCTACAAATTTACATAATTTAAAAAAATTGGAGGTTTTGTTCTGAATTCAACAACAAAATCAGTATAGTTGAGGACTGTTAAATATTTGTATGCGATTTCAAAATTTGCATCTTATAGTTTTAACTTTCCATGCTACGTTTGTTAATCTGCAATACCAATACTTCACCCACAACAAATTAATAAATTTAAATAACAATAACATTAATTAAAGGTAACTTAATACAAAATATTTGCAAGTACTATTACCACTGTCAACAGAATACACGTTATGACTGAGTTAAATTATTTCTAACTAGACTTAAATGAGTTGGGTTAAATTCCCCCTTAGAGTACTGCCAGATCAGGCGGATGTTCTGGGTAAAATAATATCTTTGATATGATACCTTTACCTTTCATCTAAATTTTTTCTGTCATTTGTTTAATTAAATGTTAAAATGAAATGACAAAATTTACTCATAAACAAATATACCGTAATTTCAAAACCCAGTCACAAATTTCAAAACAGTTTTGAAATCGTTCTTATACTAGCTTTATTAGGAACAAAATTCTGTACTATAATAACAAGTTATAATTTGGAATAGACACCCTCAATTTTTGTTTTTATATGTTTCGATTAGTTTTAATTGTTGTATCCCTTCGTTTTGTATAACATTCCTGCTTTATGGATATGAAATAGTACTCATCTGGTCGCTCTGATTTCTACTAATAAGAAACGTCATCGCGCGCGTCAGCTGTCAGCGGTATTGTCAAATTGATCTGATTGGTGATGTGTACTAGCAGTTTAAAAAATTACTAAATTTTCAATAACTATTTTGATATTCTCAAAACGGAGCACTGTGCCTTTATTAGAAGGACGAGATGAACTACAATCCAAATGCGGGGATCCGGAATCGTAAGTGGGAAAACTGTAAGGATGAAGATGGCGCGAGTACAATTCATGCATCCACTTGGTTCAACTGGTGGTGTTTGCCTGCCGCAAGCATATCCACATACCCAGTGGATGAGTGTTCTAGGAATTGTTTAGTTTACTTTTCAATTTACTTTAATATAATTAACAGTAGTTATGTAGTTTCTCACTAAATTGTTTGCTTGTTTGCTTTGTTTTAATTTTAACATATAACAAAAATGTTTACTTGTTTGTAAGTATTTGTTCTGTGAATTTTCGTCTTGCAGTTTTTATTAAATTAATATGGTATATATATATATATTATTATTAATATTCTCCATTTATTCCAACAAAAGTTCAAGGTCCATCCCGCAAACCTAAACGTGTCAGTGATATAAACGCTATGGGACCAACGGCTCCAATGACCGCACCGCTGACTTACATGCAGCCAACAGTTGGAACGCCATTGCCAGATCCCACAACAGGAGTGTCTGTGGGTTATGGCATGGCGCCGCAACAAACGACCACTACCATTGGGGGATTCAATACTGGTCCGGCGCCAGTGCAAAATCAAAATTACAGCTATGCTGCGCCTCCAACTTCGCAGCCATCAACATTTGCTGCAGTTCCAGCTGCACAGCCACAATATGTTGGAAATATACCAATGGGTGGTCCAGCAGGAATGGGAGCACCGGGTGTTCAGGGACAATTTCAAGCAGGTGTACCACAGTTTGCTATGTTCCAGCAACCTATTGTACAAGACATGGCTATGCAATATGGCCAGCATTTGGCTGATCAAGGCAAGCAGCTTGTGGAGAATCAATTTGAAAAGTGGGTGCCTGTTGCCAAATTGAAATATTATTTCGCTGTAGACAACAAATATGTAATAAATAAATTACGTTTACTACTGTTCCCATTTACACATAAGGTATGGAATAAATCTCTTTAATTTACTCTATATAATAAATTTAAACATTTAACATAATTTAACTTGATTTAGGACTGGTCACTGAAGTATGATCAAGAGAATCCGGTGCAGCCACGCTATGATATCAATGCACCAGATCTCTATATACCTACAATGGCCTACATAACGTATGTGGTGGTGGCTGGTCTCATGTTAGGCTTGCAGAATCGTTTCTCACCCGAACAACTCGGCATACAAGCATCTAGTGCTTTGGCTTACAGCATCTTTGAATTGGTTGTCTATTCGATCACCCTGTATGTGGTGAACATAAAAACAAGCCTGAAAACGCTTGATTTACTCTCATTCGCCGGTTACAAATTTGTCATAATAGTAACATGTTTGCTGGTTAGCACAGTTTTCCATGGCGTTGGCTACTACGTGGCATTGCTTTACACTAGCCTTACGCTGGGTTTCTTTTTGGTATGCTGACTATAGTTTACAACAATACATTTGTGTAAATAAAAAACTTCTATTTCACAGTTACGCACATTAAAAACTAAAGTACTGCATGATGCTACACCGGCTGTCAGCAGCGGCGCTATCAACTATGATCCATACGGCAATCCGCAGCAACTCGATTACACTGGTGGTCGAAAACGAAAGTTATATTTTCTCTTTCTAATAGTAGGCGGCCAAGCATTCTTATCATTTTTATTATCGAAGCACTTGTACTTTCCGGATGCTGCGGCACTAGCGGTTAGAAATGAGCAATTTTAATGTTTAATCTCGTGCTTATTTCAGTATGACTAGTGTGTGCACTTTTATTTCGGATTCTGTTTTTGTTATAAGCTGTTTTATAGCAGGAAAAATTATGAATTTTCGCATAAAGATTATGTGTAACTAAAAAACTATTGTAATTTTGTTAACAAAATTAATCCTTAAGTTGCCTGAAATGAAAGTAAACTTAACGAAACTTTGCAAAGGTGCGGTTTGAACAAAAAATTGTGGTAGTTTTATAAAAGGAAATAAAAAAGTCGGCACCTCAGCACTATTGTGACAAAAATAGAGATTACTAATTAGAAAGGTTTTGTCATACGAATATACATACATACATACATACAAATATTAAATTCGATTCCATACTCTAAGCATATTTTTGTTAGCGAATGACTAAAATAAAAACGAAAGAAACCACATAAAGCAAAATTAAGTATTAATCATGTGCAGGTAAATAAAAACAAATAGACGTTTTATAAGTTTTAACTTCGATTTCTACCAAAACTACTAGAACTTAAATTTCCTTAATTTTTGATATTTTTTCGGGTTGGAACGAACGATTCGGAACCTCTATATTTTCCCAATATACTTACCACCAAATATGATTTTCACACATATTTGAAATACTGTTATTTTGTAATAATAATATTTATTGAATTCTTTAGTCTCTTTAATTATATGAAAACTCTCATCGGATGTTCTGCAAGCGCACATGTATGTACATACATATATATTTGCGCTTGCATGTATACTTTTGCTTACACGAGTATGCAGATTGCATCATGACATCACACATGACTTTTGAATTTCATTGTCGTCTTCAACATCATAACCGCTCACGTCATTGTCAGTACTATTTTAATTATGCTTCAATATTTTAATAACTTATGCTAGAAAATATATGTACTCGTACACATTCGTATTTGAATTGTACTACACCACACTTTACTACATAAACATACATATATGTACATATGTATTTGTCGTTATCGTTCATGCATTGCAATATGCGTTCAATTGTCTATAACAAATTTGCTGTTAATAGTTGCTAGCGTTCTGCTTTATTTGCTAAGTTTTTTCGTTTTTATATATAAATTTTTATTTAGTTTATGTTAAAGAGTTTCGTAGATTTTCATTCTTTTAAATGTTAATTAGATTACGATGATGATAATATATGTGTATGTGTGTCTGTGGATAAGGGTGTACGTGTATATATGTGTGTAATATTCCAACAAAATTTATATTCTATTAAGAGCCTAAAGTTTCAAAAACTATTACTCAACTCAACAGCGAAAACAAAAATGTTAAACAAAAGGCGCAAGCAAAACTTTCCATTAGTTTTGCTAATTTAATTTTAATTAATTACAAAAAAAAACAACATTTTCATATTTTTAAAATCTGCTACGAGATCCCACACAAAAAACACCTTTTTTCGGATTTTTTGGTATTTTTTGGTGTCGCATTTTACAGTTAGTGATTTTCGAAATTAATCTAATTAATTTCAACCTGATGTTCTATAAATTCATTATAATTTATTCGTTTTCTTATGAATATTAATTTTAAATAATCATAACTTTATACAATTTTTACATTAACATTTTATATATTTTACATACAAAATATATCCAAAAGAAATATGCATACAAGTAATAAGGCAAATTATTATTGTATTTAGGAAGAATCGTTATGGCTCAAAATTCTATCGAAAGAGAACTCCTGTGTTTTCGCCGCATAATAAACATTTAGCACAGTCAACATTTGCTAGGAGAAAATGTAGCTTTTCATGTTAGCCGAGCCGAAGTAAGAGCTACGAACCGAGTTTAGTATATCCGAACAAGTATTGTCGATATAGGGTATTCTTCGAAATCATAAAAACATACATTTAAAATTAGAAAGACTTTCGACAATAATGAATTTCAATATTGCATTTGAAATCGAAGGTATATTTAATGTACAGAAAAGTTTGAATATTATTAAGAGAAATTAACGTCATCGTAAAGATTCAATAAGGCGTTTTTTCGATTAATCGTTATTTAGATTGCTTGTGGAAATTGGTTTATGCCAATAAAAATGAATCGAATCGTAAAGAAGAGAGTAACAGGATATTACTTCGGCAGTTGGGTCTACATAACCGGTGCTAGAACTTATATCACTTCATGAATTATCAACTCAGCTGCATTATCCAAAAATTTTTAGGAATGTTTTATTCTGCAACAAGAGAAAGCTCTTTATTATCTTCAATCAACTGAATTAGGGCACTTATAACTGTTGTTATCAACCAATAATTAACGAACATATAACGAAACCACAATTTATTCTGCGGAAGCGCCCAGGAAGTACGCTAGTTAAATTAACACTTTATAATCGCCCTAGTAATGTATTTCTTTACAATTTTTTTTTTTTTTAATTCATATGTGTACACACACTAACGATAAGCAGAAACTTAAATTATAAAAAAAAAACAGCGTTTAACAATTTACACTCGTATGCTCTATTTCTCTTTTTCTCTCTCTCCCTGTATCTCTACGCTCTTTAACTTTTTAACAGTATTCATACAATCACTCAAAGCAATTTCACACGAATTGAACTGCTTGACAAGTCGCCTCGACATCGTTTAACTCACTACAACTAATCAATAAAATTTCAATTTTAATGATATGACTTTAATACATATATAAATAATAGCATAAAATCATAAGCGTATATACTACATAATGTTTATATAGTATACAGTATACAATATATACATACATACAAATTATATGAATTCATTATTTTTATATATGTATAACACATTACTAACATAGCGTTGCCCAAAATAAACTACTAGTAATGCACATTTTATAATTAAAGCGATTTCTCTAGGATACTACAACATGGAAAAAATATTCATTTAAATTAGATAAGCAAAACGTTTCGAAATGATTTACAAAAAAACGGGTAAACACGGAAACACGGAAACAACAACTTATACTCGACGAAAAGTGCAGCGGCTACAACATTTAGCTGCGCTTGCATGCGAAACTGTGGCAATAACTTTAACAATGATCTCTTTGCGTACTTTGCGTATTTTGTGACGAAGTATGTACTTGCAAATGGCGACGTTGCTGTATGAGTGTATGCGGTGTGGATAATTTTGAAATCAATTTAGTCTACTAAAGGTTCGATTTTATGAAGCGACTGCTTAATCGGTTCAAGTTTCAGTTCTATTGCGTTTCGCATATATGTTTGTAATATAACAAAATTAACAACACGAACACAAACACACTACAAAATATTCTATACAAATGTATGTACGATTTTGCCCTGATGTAGACGCTAAAGAGTTCCTAGCGCATCGCCAGCTGCTTTCTAAAGTACTCTAAGCTGATTGCTTTTGCTAAGCTTATTTCGTTTCGCTACAATTTGTTGTTTAGTTAGTGGTTTGTTTTAATGATCGCTCATTTGCACTGCGCTATGGTGTGTGTGTGTGTGTGTGTGTGTGTGCTCAATATTACATACCTTAGTATTAATTAAATGTATTATTTGTTTTTGTTTTCCTGTTTTGTTGTTTTGTTGTTTCCTTTCATTTCATTCTCGTTTTTTAGGTTTGTTTTTGCTTTCAACAAGTTGACTTAAACATTACTAAAAATATTTAATATATTTATATGCATAATAGCATTGTTTTACATACTTTGCTTGTATATGTTTATGCTAATTACAGTGGAATATTTGAAAATAGGTTTATAGTTCTATCATCGTCATTTTAAATGACGTTTAATGTTATTTTTGTATGTTGTTTATATAAATTTTGCTTCTGATTTCTTTCACAAGTTTTTACTTTCACAAGTGTATATTTAAGTGTAATTTGAGTGCACATATTGCACACCATTCACCATTTTCCATCTACACACACTCAACAATTCATTTTGTGGGATGGGCCGCCTCATGACGCCACATGAGTTAGTAAATTTATTCTGGCGTTTCCAACGACATGCGACTGCTCTTTATCCGATTCTGTGCATAATTGTTCATATTTATTTTATCGAACTATATTACCGTACCACCGGGAGGCGCCACTTGACTTGGTGATAAATGCTGTGGCACATTTTGCTATAGGGAACAACAAAAACAGAAGATAAGTACAATACTTAAGGGTAGATTTTATTCAAACTTACCGTTGCGTAGCCGGGTCGCGCCCATGTGTAAATGAAGCCATCTTGGCACGCGGTTAGGAAGCAATCTTCGCGAAATATCAACGCCGAGAGTCGCTCGTGCGCGATTTTCTTACATATCAGCGGTTCGAGCAGTGGGCATTCGTCGAAGCGCGGACACGAGGGTGTGCCGATCAGTTTCATTGGATCGTAGGAAGTCACCACAGCATTGGATGCCGCACTCAACGATGAGCTGTGTGAATGTGTATTGGATTTACCCAATTTAAGTGAACCGAAACTATGCGCCGTCGTGCTGCTGCTGCCGCCAATGCCGCCGCCACTGCTGTTGTTGTGTTCGATGCCACTGCCGCTGGCTGTTGCGCTACCGGCCGCACCATATATTTGGTGGTTATGATTGCTGTTATTCGTTTGGTTGTTGGACTTGAGCAGACTCATGCCCTTGCGATGTGTACGATGCGTCGCCGCAATTTGCGATGCATCAAAGGAACCAGTTATTGAGGAGGTCTTCTTGTCCGAGTTGCTTAGAAAGCTGAAATTCGAAAAGCGCTGCGTCAGGCTGTTAAATGCCGAGACGCTCGAATCTGAAGACTTGGTAGAACTATTCGAGTTCTTGCTGTTGTAGCCGGACGTAGAGACTGTCGAGGCGGTGTCCTTGTTGTTGCCTTCAATAGAGTCCGATTTGGTGGCACTGATGCAGTTGGGAAATTTTATTGAATTACCTGTTGTATTCGCCTTGTTGTTGGAATTGTTCGCTTTGTTGTTGCTGTTGCTATTCGTTGCTGTTGCGTTGCTGCCAGCTGGTACTGCCTCATCCGGTGGTGTATTAGCGTTCGACGATTGCGATGATATGGTGCAGTTCGCTGTGGAAAATTTACTTGAGCTGCTATTGCTGTTATTCTCAGGCGCTACTGTTTCTTTCGTTGGACTGCTGGTGTGTTGTGGTGGTGAGAATGGTGTCGACATATTACCTGTGGCTATTGGCCGTATCACTTTGATGCCATCCGCATCGATACCGCCGTTCATATAACTAGTGTCGTTCAAATTTACGCTATTGACTCGTTGACGCAGCGAAAATGGGTGCCGCAGTACATCCTCCGTTATGTCCCACAGACAAATCTGTGTATCCTGACTAACCGAGCCAAGGCGATAGCTAATGGCCAATTTATCAGGTGCCAACGCTGCCGATGACGATGCATCCGAACGAAACGAGGCCGAGTGTGGCCGTTGTCGTGTATGATTCGGTGTGTAGTTTTTCTCATGCACAATGCCGCTGACACCGGGTATGTAATCGAAGCCATTGGCCGTTGAATCTGCCGAGAAACGCGCCTCTCGCCCAATGCCATATTCGTTCATTTGATTTTCGTCATCTGAAAAATCACCGCCATCCCAGTTGGTGTACGATGTGGTGTATGGATCAAATGCCACCACCGACACCCACGAACGATGACCCTGACCGCGTGCCACTACACGTCGCTCGTACAGCGACCACACCGTCACCAGGTCATCTTCTCCGCCGACAACAATATATTTGCCGTCTGGCGACCAACACACACACAAAAACCCACCAAAATAGGAACGCGCTATGCCTAGTAACTCCATGGTGTCATAGTGAAAGACACGCAGGAAGCCATCTTGCGAGACAATGGCCAAATTGGAACCGCATGGAGAAAAGCAAAACTCGTTGATGCAGCAATTCTCGGTATTGAATATCCATTTGTAGAGTGGATTGCGCGTCGATTTCGATTTGCAGGTGAGTATTGTGTAGCCGTCGCCCATTTTAAAGGGCTGATAGTTGGGCGCAGTAGGTGTGCAGGGGAGGTCCTCGTTGTATAAATACAGATTGCCTGATGCGTGCGAAGCCAAAAATAAATTCGGTGAATTCGGTAGCCATTTCAGGCATGTCACTTTGGTCTTGTCGATGAGCCGCTGAAGTGAAAAGTTAAATTAATTTTGCTTCCAGTTTTAAGTTATTATCTATATATACCTCTTCATTGTATAGCTTGCGCAGCTCTCGCGGTCCTGGCTGTGGCGAAACGAGCTGAATTTGACCAGTGGTGAAACCTACGAGCAGCGGCGCACCAGTTGATGTGGCTGTAGTCGCATTGAAGTCGTGACAACTAGGATTGGTGCCTTTGTAGAATTTCTTATCGATCGGTTTGGTCATTTCTGCACCCTGTAAAAAAGTAAACCATTTTGAATTAAACATCTTTTGTTTATGTCTAACAATGCGTTAAATATAATAATATAATATATAAATAATAATATAAATAAATAATAATGCTGATAATATTAAAATTTTGGAGATGTAATTTTCATTTATTCGAAAATTGCGTAAGATTTTGTATATCTAGTTTTAAATAGCTAAGAAATATGTCGAAAAATCGCCGAGGTTTTTGTTATTATTGTCTTATTACTATTATGACGTACGTATGTGTTTAAGTATAAAATAATATATTGAAAAATGTTGACGTCAATATTTTTTCGTGTGCAGGAGAAAGCCATTGACTTAATTTTTAACAAATAAAAGGAAGTTATTTCATATAAAAGAATGGCCATTTAAAGACAAAGACAAAATGAAAACATTTCAAAAAATAACAGAAAACATTTTTATTAAGATGTCATGGAGACCCTTCATCTGTTAATATGTCGAAATGTATGCAACTATTATCCATATGAAACAATACATTTTTTCGTACTAAATTATTTAATTCTTACTATTTAATATTTAAATTTACTCAAAATTTTAAAATTTGTATTTGTATTTGCAAAAAAAAGGAGGGTAATATATTTAAAAGCGAGATCTTCATATGTAATTTAACTTTGGTTACTAAGTATTGTGAAACTAAAACCGTTACAAAAATTATTTATTATTGAAAATTAAAATTTCAAATCAAAAAACCGCAAAAATTATTTAGTATTAACTTGAACTACGATATATTTTTTTTCATTTAAATTAAATTTGTTGCATATGTTGTTGTGAGAAAAATTTAAATCGACAAGATCATTTACGATCGTTGAAATACTGTAGTAATAATTAATTAATGAATGTTTAGAGATTTGTGATATAATCACAAAAGTTGTTGTTGTTATCTTAAGTCTCCGATTAAGTAATGTAGAATTCATGAGTTGCATTTGTAAAACGATATGAACTAATTAATCACAATATGAGTGATCATGCAGTCAATGAAAACAAAGTCTGTAATTGATTTGATGCCTCATTTCGCTAATTACACTTGAAAGAAAAGCTAATTAGCGAGACCATATTTTATAAACACGTGCTTAAAAATAGTTTAAGATGTTTGATAATTATGACCTGGGGCTACTAAGGATCAAGGCAGCTTTTATTTCTTAACAAATACGCTTAAGGCGAAGTAGTGGGCGTTTATTAAATTCAGATTTATCCCATAATTTCTGTAGGTGAATCGGAAATTTCCTAATTGGAAAGTAAAGTCTTCTTTTTCAAGCCTTAAAAGTAACTTTCTTTCGGTTCTTATTTCAAAAGCTGGTCGTTATTGTTATGTATATACATAAATGCATTATTATTATTATTTTTTGAAAGTATTATTTATAGTGGAATGTTTATAAATATCTCTTTTATTAATAAAAAAAAAACACGTAAGAGTATGGCACACACACATACAAATATATATTCGAAACAATGGGAATAGCACAAAAACCAGCTGCGCGCCAGTGATCCCTTCATACCCGTTCCGATCCCGAAAACACCACTACAACTGGTTAGGATGGTCGCAACACTTAGCACGCAAACTTAAATTCCTTAATCTTTGACGTAGTCATGATATAGCTACCAGTGTTATCGCTCCAGAAAAAGGCAAATGTGCTTTAATATAATGTATGTTAGAACATACATACTTATTTTGTTGTGTTTCAATTGTAATTATGTACATATGTGAATACGGCCATAATGACGAAAGTGAATACATGCAGTGCATACGAAGAAATTCTACGCCAATAATATTAGATTAACTAAAACATATGTATATGTACACAATTAGTTTAGAAAATTTATAAAGTAAAAAAGCAACTGAGGGTGTGAACAAAAACCGTTGATACCTATGTATATATTTGTGAAGTTGTGTAAGCGCAATAGGGTTACTTCATATAATGAGATTAATGAAAATTTTAATTATAGAAATATATATAACAAATGCACACAATCGGTCCATAAAGTTGTCACATACAAATATTAGGTCATATTTCCTTGAAAACATTATTTTTTCGAAAACATCTCGATATTGTTCATAATCCTTCTATTATTCAATTATATTTGATTCAAATCCGGAACATGTTTCATTTACTTTATACAGATATAAAAACCAAACCAAAATATATAAACTCAAATCCACCAGTCTACCCAATAGTCTAATAAGCAAGCGTGAAAGAACAAAAATTTCCTAAAAATTCCTAACTAAACTGTTTTCGGTCAATTAATGGTCTTTTCTAATATTATTTGGAAGAGGGTAGTATAATATATCCACTATCATGTATTACACAAACACAAATTACAACCCTAATGCGGCTATTTACAATCAAGCTTAGTATTTGAATTTGTACTACAACAAGCCGAGCTTGATACTTCCGTCCTTAAGTCAAACTAAAAAAAGAAAATTGCAACTTTTATTTTAAATACAAAACCACAAATAATGGAAATTGTAAACAAACAAACACACATATATACACAGGGTTGATTGATTCACACAAACTTGAAATTTATATAATTGAAGATTGTTTTTTTTTTTCCATTCCATCATCACATCATACCGAAAGTTTGTGGCGCTATGACTGTCATAAACGTCAAGAACTTTATGATCATCATTAGCGACATTAAACAGAAGCAGCCACCACCAACAACGTCGCCATCAATACACCAGATCATAAGAACTGTCAAGTTTAAACTTGATTCGTGGCGATTATCTTTATAATTGTTGCGTAAGAGTTCAGTGTGACACAGTACTGTGTTGTCGCTGCTGATTCGAGTATCAATGTTGCTTCTTGCTTTTTGATATTTACCGCCGAAGTGCGAGTGTATTCATGCCTACTGACTGTCAACATGTTTACATTTGCACAAGTGCATTCCGTATATGTAGTTGGTTCAATTGGCGCTTTTGCAGTCACAACTACGTAAATGTAGTTCTGTGTACATATGTATATGATTTGCTACGCTTGCCACTTTTATTGTTACAATTCGGAATTAAATTGTTGTTGATGGCAATGGAGCGCTATGGACACCCGCCTTTACAGTGTATCAAACACGAGCCAGTTGCTCATATGTGAGCAAACATATAAGTATATATGTATTGAATTTATGCGGATGTACATATGGATGTATGTACCTTATCAAAGTATCAAAGTGGAAGTGCCACCATAAATGGGGCATCGCACTTCACATCAACTGCAACATATTAACCTCCATGTAAGTGTTTTTTAAATACTATAGAGACATTTGTATTTAACTATATATTTTATATATGTTTCGGAGTTTAGATGGAACATTTATATTGCATTTTATTTTCTGAACTGAAATTCATATGTATTTCTGTTTTAATATATTTTTCGAAGAATACTACACTAATGTCACAAATGTACAAAAATTGTAACAAATTTTCGAAGTGTATTTCCGACATAAAAAATTTTCTCAAAAGTTACAAAGTTGCTCAAAGCCCCTACGAAACATTGAACATATCTCTGCATGCCTCCTTAAACCTACTATTTAAACATGCCTTTCCATTTGGTCCGACCCCATCAAAACATTTTGATTAAAGGCCTTACCGTTAAATGAGATCATGCAAAACATCAAATTATTACTACTAAAAGGGTCGAAGTAACCGCTCTAACAACAACAGCAAATATTCTCTTTATCAAGGATACGGCATCCCTGCTTCTCTGGTAGCTAAGAAACCACCTCAACCAAAAAAACAAATAAAACAGAGTTATGACAAACGTTAAATAAACCGTGGTGTACTTATTTATATGTACGTGTGTGTATGTAGAAACCGAATTGAATAAAAATTTACTACAATCATCACGAATGCGTGAGAATCAATTAAGTATATCCAATTGAAATGTTTGCCAAAGTAAAAAACTCAACAGTTAGATAATTTCTGAATTTGGTCTCATGAGTATTTTTGTATAAAAATAAGATTAATTATTCAATTAAAAAATGTGCGCAAAAGAAAAAAGATGCTGTTTTTGAAAAGCTTCGGTTTTTAATGAGTTTTGTGAGAGAATTTAAAAGTTAAAAAGTATAAAAAACAATCTCCCTAAATGTTTTAAAATATATTTGTAAATTGATAGTTGGCTTTAGGGTAACAGGTCGCGCGACCAGTCTGAGCACAATACAATCAGCACGAAAAAGCATATCATGTAGTTTAAATTTCAATTTTTAATTTCGCGATCACCAAATGTAGCGTATTGGATGTCGCATTTTTACACCGTTTCCAGCAAACGACTAATCGAGCACAGTGGTCAGTTGCTGCACACTACCGACATTCGCACCACAATTGCTCGACAAATTAACCGATTGTGTGCAAATCATTTGAATGCATTTTTATACACATTCATACCCATACTTTGCAATGAGTAAACAAACTCGTTATTTTTCAATTTTCATTTGTCGCAAGCATTGCAGTTGTTTCGCTTTTCAAATTTTATGCCAAGCCAATTCATTTAATTTCATATTACAGCAGTCTGTTTTGCTCATATTTATGACAATTTGTCTGAATCTAACACATTCGTATGTTTGCAGGTTTATTCTGTTATTTTACTTAATGTTAACATATGAACAACTATTTGGCAGTGTGTTAATACGCAGCGATCATCCATGGAGTTGACTGTGGGAGTTGTGTGAAAGTGGCTATGTATGCCATGTGGATGAAATGTCGGTATGCGGCTGCGTCAGGCGCGCATTAGATAAGATAAGAAGTGTGTTTGTTATTTATTTAAATTCGTTTTTAATTTATTCTCAGACTTCAAGTAGTAGTAGAGTGGTAAGCGGTGGTATTGTTAAAATGAAAAAGAAAAAGGTGGTATGTATGGCTGTGCTTTGAGATTGTACAATCGCATTTAGAGCCCAAAACTCAGTTACGACATCATAAAAAGATTCTACAAATAATCATTTTCATTTACTAAGTACGAATAACAAACATAAATTGTGTGATATAATACCTTTTATTGCTTTACAGTTACAACTTACTTACCTTTTTCACTCCTCTAAATGCATAGACGTATAATTCCCTGCCGAAATTGAAACAAATCCGATCACCTCCATAGATTTGACTAGCCATACCATTCTGTCCATCCGAGCCACCATTGATCATTGTATGCATAGATATGCCTGCACCAAGTCGCGCATCCATTGTAGCTGGCACACCGTAAGCTGCCTGTTGTTGACCATTCACTAAAGAACCAGTGGCGGAGGCATTACTAACATTCGCAGAACCATCACCACTTCCTTTGGAATTGTTTGGTGCAGATCCATTCATATTGCCATTTATTGGGCCACCTACTGCAGTGCTACCACTACTGCCATTGCCACTTATTGTATTTGGACACGGGTTATTATTAGGCAGTGACACAATGGAAACACGCACTTGTGGTGAACTTTGATTGGTGTTGTAACCAACACGATTTGGACGGGAGTACTCAGACAGCGTGAGTAACCGGTAGGTGCCTTCACGCGTCACGAATTGAGTTTTCAAGTCGTCCTTGACATTCGGATCGAGTTGTGCGGCCATTATTCTGATTCTATTATTTGTTTTGACTTGCTGAAGGTTGTATTGGCCGACTAAGCAAGCGGCTGATTGTTTTAAGTTCACGAACTAGCGTAAATGTAGGTAAGTGGGTTTGACGAAAAATTGTTCAAATACCTTTTTGCAAGCCCCCACATTAACCCACCGACAGACTCGTTGTCGTCACAGCTTTTGTGGCACTCGCCACTGATTTGCTTTTCCCTAATCGTTTGACCACACAACCACCCGACGACACAAAATAAATGAAGGCTAATACACTTGCATGTTATCTTTTTGATGGTTATAAAATTTATACTTTTTACTATAACTAAAATTGTTTTTCGGTTTATATGCGCGGCGATACAAAAATATTCCTTTGGAAGGGAATCACTATGACCACCACTGCTATTCTTCCTGGCAGCAAGTGGGCTTGGGGGCGCGGCCGTAAGCGCTGCTTTGCCACTGCTGCATTTGTTGTTGGGAGGAATTTTCTTTTCGATTTTCACACTTTATGCATTTTCATTCTTGCAACTTCAAAATCGACCTTACAACGAAATTTCACCTAATTACATAGCAAATTAACGTAAATTTTCGGTTGCCAATTGTATTATTTAATTTATTGTAATCACTTAGTCCACCGCTATTTGTAAGTAGAACTTTTTGCACTTTTTCACAATTTTCCGTCGATTCCTTGCGTTTTTACTTTCATTCTAATTTTTTCTTACTTACTAATTGACATTTCTGCAAATTTGACAGTTTCTTAATAAATTCTCCTTTTTGACAGCTGAGCAGAATTATTTCGTGCAACATTCTCACGAACAGGTGACAAAAAATGTTGCTAAACAACAAGTATTTAGCTATGCGACGAAAGGGGGCGCCACTCACCATATTTCACAAGCAGATGGCGCAGATGGAAAATCGTTGAACTAGTAAGAAATTTCGTTATAAATGATTACATGGGCCAGCTCTTTAAAAGAGAGACCTTCAATTTGTCCAAAGGATTTATAAACGGATTTTATGACTTTTCGTGTAAATGTGTGTAACAGATAGAAAACAATTTAATTATGCTTACAGCTATATTATTTGCAATTGCCAGTGTACTCGAATCGACAACTTGTTCCGATCTTCGGACATTCCCTTCTAATCGGATTATGCAAAGCTCGTTGAGACTTTATCTCCAATACACAATTACTTTAAATTCTTTGGACCCATGGAAATGAACAAAGAATCACATACACATACACAAGCATTTATAAAAGTGTGTAAAATAACAATAACAAAATTCGATTTAGCTCAGATATCACAAATTAAGGCCTAATTATAATTTCTGTAAGCTCAATTTCCTTAAGAAAGTGCTGGTCGGACATATCGCTAACAAACGGCCAACTTTTTGCGTTTTATATAATTTTATCCGTTTCTTAATGATGACTTCTTAAGTCCCTCATATGGAAATATATCATTTTATACTTATTACAACTTTAGACGTTAAAATTTAAATCGGTTAGTGGAGCGTACTTTCGTCTGCTTACGTATAGCGAACGGATAATCAGTTTTATCGAAACAGAAAATCTATTGGAGTTTGGACAGCATCTGGTTAGGAGCCATGACAATTTCTAATAAATATTTATGGGCTTCGTACACAGGACCCACTAAATGGTATTCATGTACTTAACCAACTCGACTACGGTGGTCATTGTTTGCTACTTGCTTATTGGTAAGATTATCGATAAATATAGAATCATCATCTATTTACTTCGAGATATATACACATATGGTTGAAGAATTTTACTTATTTCTAGGAGAAAGGTATGTTGGTGGAAAGAAGGGGATCAGTTGATATTAAGCCAATAATGAGGGGTTCAATGCTTCAATGGCATTGACAGGGCTAATCAGTCAGTGTAACAAGCTGTGCGTTTGCAACAAACACATATACATACATATATACAAATTCTTGTAGAGCACTCCCGCATATTTATGTTTAAGTATTTGCGTACACAAGTGGGGACTTACATCTATCATAGAAAAAAATGTTTTGAAAGTTTGATTAAATTCCTTCGTTAAAAATATCTTCAGCGTATAAAGGCGCTGCAAGTGAAACCTCCGTGACCATTCAAAGCTTATCATGTATCGCAACTAAAGGGTGTTGCAGCCAACGATGCAGTTTACAAGTGAGTTGTCTTTTAGTCTATAAATGTTTATTAAAGATATTTTCACATTTTGAAGGATATATCCCGCTTCTTCTCACCCTAAGTAGCAGCGCTTGCTATGCGGCGAGCAGCACGTACGATGGGAAACCGGGTTGCAAAACCCCGAACGAAATCGGTCATGCATATAAACACTTTTGGGATCCAATGCGTTATTGGCGTTGCATTGGTTTAGGTATGGAACCGCTGCAGGAGAGTTGTCCCGATGTTACTGCCTTCCAACAAAGTTTGGGTCGTTGTGTTCCCTGGAGAAACTGGAACTGGGCGATACCAGTGTACCCACCAAGCTGTCCCACTGGGGTTATGTGCATACAAACGGAAACCAAACCTTCATCATTACAACCCCAGGAGTTATATCCACAAGCACCGCCGCAAGCACTAGTGCCAACAAGTCCGTTATATGCACAACTGCAGCCATCCACTCAGCCACACATTGTAGGTCCGTTACCATCGTTATCTCCGCAGTCTTTATTGCCTTCAGTATCTTCCCACATCTTGCATTCAACTATACCTGCACAACCTTTTGTGTCGTCTCAGTCTCCCCCGACATTGAACACATCATATCCTTTGAATTCTCCGGGGCCATAATACCCAGCTGGCCCCATCGTTTGAACTGATTGACTACATAGAAAAGGGTTTCGGAGTTTGACTCTTATATACATATGTTTTTGTAAGAATTTTAATTACATTCATTAAAAAATTTGGTGTTGGTTAAATAAAGACTAAAGGCGATAAACTGTAAAAATCCATCTTGTTACTGTCATTCCAGCAATACCCAACAAGGCGTTTTCATGCTGCTGCCGCAATCACAGCTAAGTTCATTGTGCCATCCATTATGAGTTATAAGCCGCGTAATTTTCAGGGACATTACTGTAAGTAGAGCGCCTCTCTGCCGAAGATGGCAGACTAAGCAAACTTAAGTATTAATTAATTCAAAATAGTATGATAGTCTATTCAAGAGAAGAAGCTTTCAAGAAAGCTGTAAAAATTCTATTAATAAGCCTGCTACTCAATATCTTTTTCATTTTGTTAGGGATGAATTTGTGACACCGGTTATCACAATAACTTGGCCAAAGGAAACGGTCTGGTTTTTTGAATTGGGTCAAACCTAATAATACAAGTAAGCTTCTCAAAATCTCAAATAGCTTCCCCGCTTTGGTTCTCTGCTAATTAATTGATTTCATATACTTTATTGACAAATCATTGACTCATCACTCATTTGGTGGTCACTGATCACAACTTTAAGCTCAATTGAATTTCAATGTAATTAGTAATTCTAATCTAGATGAGTAACGGATTATATATGGTATTATTATACATGGTTATTTTCAAATGCCTTGCCTTTGCACAAAAAACTACTGCTTGAAAGATGACCGCCACTAACTTAAGCTTTTACTAATATTTTCATGCGAGTGTAACAAGCAGCAAATGCAAACGCGTAAGCTCACAAAAGCTTCCGATAGCTCCCAACGAATGTACAAGACGCTTTTTCATAGTTTTCATAGGCCTCCTGCACTCCAACAAATATTTCTCGTAAATCAACGCTGCTATCAGATAGTGTAAATATAAATTTAATGCATTCACTTATGAGAAATAGAAACAAAATAAAGTTCATAATTTAAAAAGAATAAAAGAGCAGGTAAATATATGGCGGCGTGACAAATATCAAGTAAAGATTTGAAGTAAAAATTAATCAAGTGTTCGTTAAAATCAGCAAACAATTTGCGGCATGAAAGTGCAAATGAAATAAATGTGTGCAGTTGAAGTATATATGTAAATGTAATTATATGTGTTATACGTGTTTTAACTGTAAGTGTCTGTGACTATTTTCACGCAATTTTTGCGGAGGTCAAGTGCATATTTCATATACTCAAACACATCTATATACTTGTAAATCCATATGCATAACGCGCCTAATTGTATGCTTTGTAATATTTCTCTGCAGTTGTATTTGTAATTAAGCGCGGAGATGCTTGTTTCCGGTAGCTTTGCTTGGAAGTAGGTCAGTGGGGCGTGCCACAAGTGCCACAAGAACCACAATACAAACAAACAACAGCTGCTCTAAACACCCTGCTCGACGCACCTTCGGTTCGCTGAAATCGCTCTGTTCGCTGAAATCGTTGTGTTCGCTGAATCTGGCCATTACGAATAACTGTGCTGTAATATTGTGCAGTTTTTGGCTTGTCTGTTGCTTCGTACTCAGTAGGAAAAGTAAGACTGGTGAGGTGAATACTGTTTTTTAGTCCAGGCGACGAAGTGATAATATTGCAAATTTTGAAATGAAGAGACAAATTGGTTTCAAATGATTTCAAAATATTGCTAACGATTTATTGCATCGTACTAACTGTACTTCCGGGGTTCTACACAATTTATTTAATATTATAAAATTGCGTATTCAGTTTGCTGATGTCTTCTTTAACGCGACTTATAGCTCTAACAACCAAAACATTTTTGGAGTAAGGCTTCAAAATCGATATTTAATCAAAAATCTTAAAAATTGTTCAATTAATGGCTGCTATATTTTTTTATGCGAAAATTTCATGGTCTCAACTCTTTGATAGTTCCATTATAGAAATACTCTTAAGTGGTTGTGACACCCCATAGTGTCAAATCATCTCACAATGTCACAATTTTTCAAAGCAAAGCAACGAAAAAATCCAAAATATGTCAGTGGACTTTATTGCCTATATAATTGAAGGCATTAAATTATGTTTTCTCGAGATTTGAATTAAAATGGCGTAAGTCCAACTGGGATTAAAACTTTATAAACATTGTTTATTGTATCTTATTTCAAGACCTTTGTACCTATTAAACAAAAAAAGTTATTAAGTAGTGCAACACCTACAACAAAGGCGCAGTTTGAAGCCATTGCATTTCCTACAAGGCACACGCACTGAGATTTGCAAATGGCCTTGCCAGCACAAGGGTACTCAAGGTCACACATTTTATTACAGTTGGGTTGAGACTTTCAAAATATTTTCTATTTACAACCATGCCTTTCGCACAAATGTTTAAAGTAATTAAACAAGCATGCATATATTGACCTCTAAACTATCATTGGCACGTCCTAATATGAGATTTTACAGTTATTCACTAAAAGTTTTTGCACCTTTTCGAAATGATTTTTTTGTTTTCACATTTGCATTGCACAATTAATTAATTGCACTTTCTATGCATGTGCCACTTCAAACCTATCGGCACAAAGTTACATATAAACAAACAAATAAATACATATGTATGTACATATCTGTGTATATGAAACATTTTTATGTGCGATAAAACTCGCCACTTAATTATGATAAGAGAAGTCCAATTAGCAAGAGGCAGTTAACATGCAATTATGAAATATTATACAGTTACTCCTCATTATGTGAGTACAAATGTAATTACATAAATTCTATAGGCAATATACAGTTTGTATCTTGTATCTATGTTGGTGAGTAAGTTGAGTAAACGCTCTGTAATTGCCTGTTGTTCTTGTATTGATAAGATAAACTTGATTTGAATTGAAAGCATAGCACAAAAAAAAAATTATAAAACAAAAAAATAGAAAAAAAACTTTGTGGATTCCACAACCATTGTCAATGCGAAGGTGACACCCAAATTATCATGTGAAATTCGAGCATTACGAGAACCCGACCGAAATAAACGCGTGACAACTTTCAAACTGACTAAGCATTTTTAAACGGATGGAGCACGTTCCTTCGTTCCTAAATACAAACTTGTGGATATATATAGTTGAGTGCTTCTATCTATGTACACAAGTTAACGTAGATATGTAAATAGAATAAATTTTATTACATAAGGCTTTCTGGAAGACACCCAACTTGCGTATCGGGATTTTGAGATGTGGCTTCTTACTGTTAATACAATATACTTACTCAATTTCGACTCGATTTCGATTGAAATTTAGGACCTCTCTGATGAAATATAATTCCTCAACCCAACCTCAAATACCCTGAAGATAATATTTCTTGCATTGTATTGAAATCTACTCACGGCAAGTCCACTTCAAGTGCCTTACTAATTGACTTTGTCATTCTGGAATATGTCCGGTTCTTGCATAACTCTGGAGACTACTCAAGAAGCATTCTTGAGAGATATTAGCGCACTCCAGAATCGGATATACATATGTATGTATATAAATAAGTATAAGTATATATATAATCAGTTATAATTACATTGAATTTGGAAAGTTTATTATCAACTCAATTACAAGCGAATTACCAAGGTAAGAAAATTTTAAAACGTTAATTAAAGCTTTCACACTTTTTCGCCATGCACAGTGGTGCCGACGGGGCTAAATGTTGAATGGAAAAATATTTTCGCACATATGCGAATTTTGAAATTATTTGCTACATTAAAATTAGAGTAATTTGAGCATAGTATAAGTGTTTAAATATTGGTACGGAGAGCCAAATATATTCTAACGAAGAAAATTAAAGAGTTCACCTCTTTTGAATGCTCTTTCTGATAAAATATGGGCTGAAATAATGATTCCGCTTTCCTAACTTGAATTCAAACTTTTGCTGAGAAAGTTAGCTATATTTGTTTTTAAAATGAATAAGCGCTCAACTAAATTTTTAGCACTTTTAAACACTCGCTAGATTTCTGTATCTAAAATCATGTCTTATAGTTCAAGGAATACAGATATTTGTAATCAAATTATTGGTTTGATGGTAACACAATCGAAATAATTTATTGAGTATTTGAATTTCATTTAAAGGGAACAGGTTAAATGAAAATCTCTCTCGAGATCTTAACATCGATTATCTTAGCACTCCGGTTTTCTTAAAAGAATTCCATAATGAAATATAATAATAATATTTTATAATAAATTAAACTACTTTCATTGATATTTAGATTCATAACTGTAATCAAAATATATTAAAAACCTTCGCTATGATTAAAACCGAAACTTCCAAAAAACCAGAATCGCTACTTAAATAAACAACTCTGAATTGCAATTAAATTATTTTTTTATTTTCGCAAGTTTTCCCATGTTCAATTCCACTGTGCATACTGCTAACGGATTAGTTCGAGATTACGAAACTTGTACATATACAAAGTTATGAGTGTTTTCTAGCGAACGCTTGTGAAAAGCTCGTTGCGAAAGCTTCACGGTCAGTCAATAGTTTGCGCTAATGAAGTGTTTGGCACGCAACAAGTTCGAAATTGACTTCAGTTATTTATTTGCATGCGCTCCAATACAAGTCGAGAAACAGCTGTTTGGTGAATAGTTCAGACAATTTTTTCATATACGCTGATCACTGTGTTCTTCCACTCGGCTATTTAATATTGTAAGTGCTAAAATGTTCTGCAAATAAAGTAAACGCTTAAACGCTTAATTAAGTGGTAAAGTTGTTAATTAAGTGTTTCTTGTTAACATAATTTAATATGCTAATGCCTTCGCTTTGTAACATATAATTTGGTATACATACGAACATTTGGCATGCACAGTACAATTAGTTGCACTGTTTATTTGTTTAGTGTATATACTATATAGATATATACATATTTGCAACTTGTGAATTTTGCTGGGAGTGATCACATCCAAAAAGTAGCTGAAAGAACAAAACAACAATGTGGTTTCGTCCGAATCGCCGACTTTTAGCTCTGTTGCAGCGGCGAAAGTGTTCATTACTTACATTACTTACATTACTTCCTAAACATTCATGTTGGATATTAAAAATCGGCACTAAGAAAACTGTTTCTCTGAATAATGTTGGGAGAAATGTGTTATACGTCACTTGAATTATATTAATTAGAATAGAAAATGTGCACAATTCACGCATTTACTCAATACTGTGAGTCAGTTTTACCAAAAATGCCCATTGTTAAGGTATTAGTTGAAATGTGTTCAGAATTTTGAACTACTATCCGGCTTACTGTCTCTAGACGAAAAAATTCAGAGCTTAGCTGAAGAATTTCCTATAAATGTTTTGTTGTAAGAAAAGCATTAAACATTCATATTCCAATAATTTTCGAGTTATAATTGTCAATACTTACGAGCCTTGATCGCGAGCTTAGTTAAGGAGTACACTAATTCATTATTAATTGCATCAAGTTCGTGATAACGCAGTTACGCCCTTACGGTTTACAATGGGAACTTCTGGTGCGATGTATAAAGCAACAAATCCTGTGTGTTCCTCAACTCCAACGAGGTTCTCCTTTCCATAGTTGTTCCCTAACCGGGCATTGTCTAATGGGCATTCACATGGTGAAGCTAAAGAATTTTTGCTTGGCTTTCATCGATATTGGAAGACAACTAGGTGGAATTATCTCAACACTTACTTCATGACTGTCAGCTTTTGTGAGACTAAAGTGGAACCATCTGTGATCTCATACCTTTAGCAATTCAGGAAAACTAGCTGGAGTAGAAATCAATCGTTAAAGCAGATTTGCGTTGGGTTAAAAGCGCTTTGTCTACCCAGAGAGTGTTTAGATCCATCTTCAGGAGTTTCCATGATCTTAATCTCAAGTGCAATCTCCGTATCGAGGATCAGCCTTAAAATCTAACCCAACCTTACATATTAATATTTCCACCACATAATTAAATCAAAAACCAAAGCCATTTTTATCAATCAAGTAAGTACAAAATACCGATAGCTTAAAATAATAAGACCCCATATAAACTCAGATTTCGAAAAAAATAACAAAATGCTAACAGAATCTATGAGTGATGGCACATTAAACTGTATTATTAAGATGAATTTGGCAAATAAATGAAGAGACAATGATTTGGCCGAGCTTTGCACCAGCACGCACTCGTAGGTAAATATAAACGTGTGGAATTCTGGAGAATACACATATTTATGTGTACATATATGTGTACACTACACAAATGCATATATTAGCATAAAATATTGCTTGTACACACACACTAAAATGTTTGCTACCAATTTGAGATACTGTGTAAGCAATTTATTTTCGGCCATAGGCACACACATTAAGGCACATATTCCCATAGGCCCATACACACATTCACACTAATATATAAATAAACTATGAGCTAAGCAGACAAATAGGTCGTGTACGCAACTCGACAACAACAACAAAGCGGCAAAGCGGCAAAGCGAACTAAGCACATGTACTCCTTACTCTCATATGTCGTCATACACATCTACACTCATACAAACATAAACACGAGTTTGCACTTCCTACTCATAGATGCATACATGCATATGTGTGTGTGCGTCGACATTTGCTGAGCATTGCAAAGCCGCAAATGGCTGCAAACAATGCTAATTAATTCAAAGTACACAGCTCAGAGAACTTTTCGGGCAACAAATATTTTTAGCATTTCAGGTAGTGAGACGGTCAACCATCAATCTTTACAAATGGCCACATTTTCTTCCAGCTGCTTGGAAAACTGAGATGGTATTGCTCTCGTTGTTGTTGTTGTTGGCGTTTTGTAGTTGTTTTGGTTAATATTGAAATGGCTAAGGACTCTGGCAGAATGAAATATTAAATTGTGTTACGAGATATTGCCCGGAAAATTGCAATCAAATTGTTGCTGTATTGGTTAATGCATATTAGTTGCAGTGATCGTTACAGTAAGGTAAAGCACTAATTAATTATATATATTTTAAAGCTTTCAAGTGGCTACCCAGGGTTGATAGTTCTCAAACTTCGGTGCATGAGACTAGTTCATAACCAATTGCTTTGCAGTGTATCTGGTAGTGTGAAATAATGTGGCTAATGAATTTCACGATTGATTATGAACCTGAACTACCTTTAAGGTACATAGGTATCTTATAAGAGAGGTCGTGAGACACGTAGAGGGGACATGTATATCACCAAATTGTCTCACTACTAAACTATAAATCCCTGAAAGCGACGAAGGAACGGTAAGATCGTTCATGGAAAAATTGACTTTAGATTCCGTATGACCTTGAATAGCTTGTGCTTACATTGAGGCGCGAAAAAGGCACGGGTCTACCTTAATTTACGTTATTTAACTTTTCGACCCTGGCAGTCGTGTTCGCCTGTAAATTAATTTTTGGATGATCCGATTGCTGCAGCCGAGTGGACAGAGCGCGGCTACGTCTCGAGGGATCACGGATGATCTAACCGTGACAGAGGCGAAATTTTAAACTATTGCTTGTTGGATTGGATTGAAATGGATCCAATCTTCCAAGTGAATTTGTGGCATGAACGAGTTTCTCAAAAAACCGCTTTGTCGATCGCAGGGGTTATACCACTCCATTATATCAGAAGAAACTCGATAATATTCAGAAATCTCTCTCTGGAGGGCATTTATGAGGCTCTTCGTTTTAAAATTACAATGAGCTACCATTCTGCAATGTGTATCATCAGCAAGGTCAAGTAATAATTCGTGTTTGATGTCTGTACTACATTGAAACTAGTTACATTTGTGCTAGGTGAAATTTCGACACAATTGTGAACAGTTGTGCAGCTGCGGGCACATGGCTTCCAAAGGAGCGCAGCACCGTAAATCCCGTGTCACCAGCATAAATGCGTGTTACTGCGCATTCGCGCTGAGCAGCTGTAACCGAAGCCGAAACTTCAAGGTGACACAATGCGCTTTATGTGCACACACATAGATGCATACGTATGCATACATATAAGTTTGTATGTGTGCGTTTGCTGTTGAAACGCTCAACAATGTGGGTGCATAATTTAGGCTTTATCACAGCGTCCTATTTCTCGACAACATTTGTTGTCATTGTGGTTGTTGACGTCGCCATTGCTGTTGCCTTTGTTCATGCCACCGCCGTCATTGTCGCAATGCCATCAACCTGAGCCGCCTGCTGTAGTGGTTTAGTGCCTTAAGCTCTACCGTAACATGGTAAATAGTTTGCACACTTGAGTAATTGCATGTGCGGCTCGGGAAAGTAGCTGAAATGTAGTTGCCAGTCGTCTGGGTAGCGGCTTTCAGGCACAACAACAATTTGCCAAATAATTATTTCGACAACAGATAGGTGAAGTGAGGCTGAGGGATATGTGGTGTGCCTTTGTGAGCACTCATCTATGCACAGATATAGTTGTATATGTACATATTTCGATAAGGTTAATATGGGATCGCACTTTGGGGATATGGGGACGCACTTTGTGTGCGTGTGGCATGAATTAGCAAAGTTAATGGTTTTGGTCGGATATAATGCTGGTTGGTGGCCGTGCTTTGTTTTTGCTTTTAAATTCCTCGTAAATTAATTTGAATGTTTAATGGCATGCAAAGTGGCTGGCTACTCGGCCGTGATTTTAGAGATTTTGAGTAAAATTTATAGTTCAACTATCTTTTATAGTCTAGATTTTATTCATATGTGGTTATGAGTATGTTTACACATATATCTAAATGCTTTATCTATATTCCTTTGTATGAATTGATCTAAGAATTCGGTTTGCCATGTTCCGCGCACAAAAGTGTCAGCAGATATTTCTATATCTTCTGACACATAACGGGTTTTTAAATATAGTTGCAATGGCAATCAAATGCGCCTTGATCTTTCCAAAGTTCAACGAGATTGAGGTGAAAACTATTTTGTATACCCTTCACTACTACACTAACCACATAAGTGTAGTAAAATTCAAACAGAGCTGCAACAAACAATAGTTTGATCAAAGGGATATTCTATTCCAGAGGTCTGAATTTTGGTAATTTCGTTTTCTTTTGAAAAACAAAAAAAAAAAAAAAAAAAAAAACAAGAAACATTTTTAGCTTCCATTTTTTTTATCAGTTATTTACTAACATTTCAAGAGTTTACAAAAATATGTTGAAATAAAAAAAATTAATTTTTTCAAAGTTCTAGGGTGTGTTAGTAAATAACGTTTCAAAAAGTGATTCGAAAAAGTTGTTTCTACAAAATTGAGTTTAAAGTTTTAAGTTAAGTTCCCACGGTCGAGTTGCCACGACATTAAGCTGGCTGTAAATTTTAAGTTAATTTGAATTTCGAAAAATACTTCTGAGAAGATATTCTTGAAAAAGCTATCGAAATAAAAAGAAAATACGATTGCCAATTGTCAGCAATCGAAGAGTGAATTTGAAATACTTACCTATTTTTGGTTAGTTGGCAATTCGTCGCCTGTCACCATGCCAAACTGTAATACGAAATGTTGCGACATACAACTACACATATATATATATTCACCTATGTAAATACGCACCCACCCCCACTTAACTGCAACAACTCGTGCACATGGCTTCCGGCTAGAGACTAAAGAAGCCATTGCATATACAAAGCAACCACTTGACTGCCAGACACCTGTAAATATAAATAAACATGTACGCTCACACATACACATGCATGCTTACGTATACACTCAGGTGCGGATTTGTGTATTTACTTTCGCTTTTGTGTGGCAGATCGTCGCCTCTTAGCGTTGCACGCAACATACCCACAAATGTTTGTATTGGCAGCGATAGAGTTAAAGCGCTGTGATTGCCGCTATTGCCGCTATTGTTGTTGTTGTTGTTGTTGTTGTTGTTGTTGCTGGCAATGTTGCTTTTGATTTGTAACGCTTGCAATAAACAAAGGTAAATACAATTTACAACTTGCAGCTTTTTAGCAAATATTTCTTTCTTTCGGGAAAAGCGAAAGATCGAAGGATTTACTGAGCGTGAATGTGTGTTGGCTGCGTGACATGGAAGCCACCGAAAAAATACGCATGCATGTGACACATGTAACTGATAACACACGAAAAAGTGTGACATTTTATTGGTGGTTTGGCTGGTGTTTTTGAAAGTGAGAAATTTTTTCTTGAAAAATTTAAATAAATGATATCTTTTTCACACTTTTGTGTGGTTTCTAACACTCAGTGCATGATGTTTTCCCACTCACATACTTACATACATGCATACATTAAAATTTTTTAGCATTAAGGCATTTTAGCATTTTAGCAATTTAATTTAGCATTAGGATTTGTGCTATTCGAACATATTGAGTGTTGTAAATTGCTTATGTTTTCGTTATCATTCGTTAACGTTATTTCGTTTCGATATTCTCCGCTTTTCATGAAAATCACTAAAACCATTCATGTCTGAGTATTGCTTTTACAAAGATTTACACGTAGCTTTATGCAATTGAACTGAGATTGGTCAAAAATTATATTTTTAGTTTATTCATATATGAATCAGACAGTTATTTATTATACAGACAAGTATTTATTTATTAACATTACACAATTACTTAACCAATAAAAAGATGTATGTTTATTTCTTAGGTTTTTTGCACTAATATTATTCCTAGTAGTAGTGTTTCAGTAGGTCCCTTAGGGCCAAAGAGCCAAAAAAACTTGCTATAATTTCCAAAAATAAAAAGGCTAAGGTTTAAATTTACTTATAGATAATTTATTCAGCTTTTTCAGTTTGGGAACAATATAGAAAATAATACACATCTAACGGTGTTTTGAAAATTAATGGTTGGTTTTAATTCCAAGATTGATTCATACACTTTAAATTAATGCTTCGCTTAGTACTTTTTAGCAAAAATTACTACTGATTGAACCGATCTGATCTGAACTGAGAACATTTCTGTGCAATATCTCAACTATTTAGTTTTTCTAAGTTTGCATCTTTGTCTTCCTTGTCTATAAAAGGCCCAAAATTCGCACATAAAATTCGGTATTAAGAGCCGATAGGCAACGATAAAATAATAGTTTTGTTTCTTCCAGCATTTATTATTCCTACTGACCGACTGTGTGTAATTTACATATATATCCTAGTACAAATACAGTCTCATATCTTTAGTTCTTGCAAAGTGAACGCCAGTTGATGCCAACATTTTAGTATGCAATATGCGTTGAAAGCTTTTACTATTTGTTTACATACTTTCAGGCGTGTAGTCTACATTCGAATGATTCTAGGTGTTTACATAGGTGGTTTGCAAAGTGTTTTCATTTTTATCATCACGCTAATATTTGCACTTCTTGTGAACTTTAATGGTATGTTTTGTTGTAGGAAAATGAATACGCATTGAGAAAAATAATGGCTCACTTTATTTGCATTTTAAATGATGCTTCAAATATAAGCTTTCTTAAAAGAAATTTTTTTGAAATACGTACATAGACAATATTTTGGCAAAACTTTGTCTCTTAAATTTTTTAATAATTCTGAGACTACTAAAAATTAATACTCTTTATTAATAACGCTGGCTCAAATATATTAGAATTAAAAAAGCTTTAATGAAGGCTGGTTTACAAATGTGCATAGTTTTTAAAAATTCCTTAATTTTTCTATTTAAAAAAAAAGTATTCTTGTTTAATAATTTTTATTTATTTTCTGATTTTTTAAATAATTATATTTGCTTAAACAGGTGGCAGTCCCTCTCAAAAAATGTTCTTAATTGAGAGTGTCATTAATCATATTCAGTTTGATATCTGTATTATAACAACTAATTCTTAAATTTTTTAATTAAAATTTTAAAAATGTGGGAACCTTCTAACCTTGTTTTTATTTTCAACTATCTGAATATTACATCAGAACTCCTAAAAGATATCCAAACCGGTTCAGCCGTCACTATAATATTGACCACGCAGGTCCTGTGATTTGACTAGTTAGAAACAAACATTTGTGATCTTACTTAGAAAAAAATGTTCACTTCAAAAGAAAACTAACTAAAACATGTGCAAATTTTCAAATAGCAATATTTAAATTCGGTATATGATGTAAAATTATTTTTAAAACGTATCTATATTTCTTATTTTGCACGCATTTCTAGTTGAGTCATACAGAAGCAATGGTATACGTTGAGGACAATGGTGAACCGGGTTGCAAAACGGCCTTGGAAGTAAATCAACGATTTCGCAATTTCGAAGATCCCACCTCATATTGGCAATGCGGTCTACAAGGTGAACCGGCCAAAACGGTGCGATGTGAACCGAACAAACTCTACTCGGAGGAGGAACAAAAATGCATTGACTGGAAGAAATGGCATTGGACAGACCCGAAAGAGCCACCCAGCCGACCAAGTAAAGCAAAAAAGTGAAGAACGAGTAAAACATGAAAGAGTAGACTGTGAAAATGAGCATAGATCAAATTGAGTGTGTGGAAGTATCGTAGTAGTAGCTTAAAAAACATTAGTTAATTATAATAAATTCTCAGTCCAAATAGTTCACACAAACAAAATAAATATATTTACAAATAAATTAAAAGTATTGAAAGTAGAACATTCTTGTTGTTAATTAAAATGAGGAAGAAAAGGTGAGTATAAAATGAGTGAGTTATGTACCTCTCTCTATCTCAAAGTCGTTCAGTTGCTCATCAAATAATTTTTCCTTGTCCATCTGCTATTAGCACGGCTATCATCAAAGTACTAATTATGCTTTTCTCATTTCACATCGCCGGGCTTCTCCTGTTTATTGCCGTCATTTAAGCCACAATTGTTTGTCACCACAAATATGTTCCAAGCCCTTGACAGTTACTCCGTCAATCATAAATTCGATTATCATTGTGTTTGCTAGTCGAGCTTTTGTCAAGTTTGTGTGTCGTGTGGCTTCTCAGCCACTCAACTGGTTGCCATCGATGCATTGATGTTTTGGTGGTTGTGGTGCTGTCCCGCACACAAAAGTCCGATACGCAGCAGTGACAGTTATTCGCAGCGAGCGCTGAGTTGCCGCTCCCAATCCCCCGCTTCGTTTAAATTCTCCCTGCCAACAATACTGCTCGGTCGCCGAGTTTGATTGCAGTGAGTGCGGGAAACCCTCGCCGCTGCGGTGTTTTGGATGTCACCAACCGCTAGCAGCGCAAATACCCCATTTTATGCGCCATTGGGACATTTCGTTTCGTTATTTTGTTGTAAAGTGGCTTAAAGGGTTCACTTACTTCCCTTTGAAATTGTCGTTGCTTTTCCGCTTTATCGGCTTTATTGCCTATGGCTCTTGTTGTTGCTATTGCCGATGTTGTAAACGCTTTTGTTGAGTTTGCATTCAATGTTCCATATCCTGAGTGTTCTAAGTGCTCGCGTCTCCTTTGTGCAGCTTTTAAGTATCTTTTTATTTTTTTGCCATTGAACTCGTGCGCTTTTAAGTGCTTGAAGCACATTACTCGGCTATATCACTGATCCAACCGCTTGTACCAACTTCAGACACTTCATTGCCTTTTGGCATTTGCCTTCTGCTCTGCGTCGAACGCTTTTCACTTAAGCGCCTATGCCAGCAAAGAGGTTTGTTTGTAAAACTGCACTTCATCCAACATACATTGGAAATCAGAAATGTCCCTGCAGTCAAGTCGAGGAGTTTATTGATGAGGAGCTCTCCGAAGTCTTATGAAAATTCCCGTCTTTGAAAATTATATTTGTTTCGACATTTTAGTGAACACATCTGAATGATATCGGGCGAAATAGCAGTTGACTGCAGACGGAGCTAGGGTTAACCTAGTTTTTTTGCAGCTGTAAAACAGGAATATGTATTAAATCTTAATTTCTTCAACCATGTCCAAGTTTGATTATAATTAGATTCTTTCAAAAAGGAAATAATGCTTAATTCCTCTTTCACTTTCTTCTTTTCAACAATCACTTTAGTCTTTGTTCAACATTAAGATCTTGCATTGAGCTTGTGATTGATTACTAAGCCTAATAGAGGTTTTAATAATAAATACCAGATATTGGGTTATTTTGTCTGGAACACCTTTTCTTTCAAAGGTAATTTACTTGGTTTTATGGTTTATCTGAGGTACTCGTTCCTGTGTCTCATGTCACTTTTCCCGTGTCACTTTCCTGTACTCAGGACAGATGGGCAAGCATACAACATGTTACTAAGGTATGAGTTAGAACTTCGGAATTGCAGTAAAAATTCATCTCACTGTGGTCAGGACCGCAGTTAAAAGCTTTTACAATGCCGTTTGTAGTTGGATATTGCTTATTACATGTCCCAAAAGGGTTGAAAATCAGCGCCAACAAATCTTCGTAAATCATCAACCGACAAATCGGGTCTGTTTATTTAAACAATTCAGAGTCATAGTCTCTCGCTTTGAATGGTTGGACATGATCAATCGATCAGCAACCCCTTAATGTTGAGGGACGGAGACCCAGCCCTTCAAACATTTTTTCTTGAGCATTATTTTATTATTATTTCGGATAGATCAGTATATTTTATTTTACCTGTCAAAAGTAGTGGTTGAACTGGACAAATATATATACATAAATTACCAGACGTGAAAGTGTGTGTGCGCAGGAGAATAACAAATGATTATTAAACGAGACCAGTTCAGTATGTTTCCAGTCGAGCTGCATTGTGTTCACAAATTTTGAGGTTACGCAGCTAATACAGTAAGGCGTTAACGATGTCAACAACAACAATGAGAATGAGTGTTACATAATTGAAAAGCTAAACCATAACAAAATGAAACGCTGCGGTTGCGGTAAAACAAAATTCTGTATGGATCCATGGATGTGTGGGCGCGTGGCAGTGGCTGTGTAATACTTTCGGGTTACGGAATTAATAGGATACCGTGCACGCACACAAGTAAGCACATGTGTCCGAAGAGTGCGGTAAGAAGTTGAAACAGTGCCAGAATACACAATAAACTTGGGATCTGCAGATGAATGTGACCCAAGCCTGGCTCCGTTCATGTGAGACGCTTTGACGGTTCACTGCTGGTTGACTGCTTGATTCGTTGGCTTCAACTAGTGCTGCCGCCTGTCGCCTGCTGCTGCCATTTGAAATTTGAAACGCATAGCTGGCGGCGATACCGGGCACGGTTTTCGCGTCTGCCTTATGCTTTCTCATTCGCAAGTTCGTATGTGCGTGCACACGTGTTACCGTTCTGGGGCCGGGCTTGATGCATTCGCACACATCCGGTTAAATGAAATTGGCATACATAGCCAATGTAGGGTACGATTCACAAAGGACGGAGCTAGGGAACTGGCAAACACATTTAGTTGCTTGTGACTTATGGTTGCGGCGAGTAGAATTCGCTCGGGCCACTGGAGTGTTACTTATACCAAATTCTGGCGGGGTAACGCACTTGTCCGACGACCTGACTAGCTGATTGGTCGTCAAGCGAGAGTGTTGTTTCGTTTCTTTGGCATTTCCAGGCGCTAGATGAATCTGTTGTTGTTGCTGCAGCTATTAGTTCTGTTGTTGTTGTTACAACTGCTCAAGTGGTGGCAGCTATGAAACGCATTCGTTTGAAGACTACATTATTGGTGTGAAGTATTGTGACGCAAGTTTAGCTGCCAGCAAATGAAACCAACCGGCGTAGCGGTTTTGCTGCCATCCTTGATATAGCAGGTGGCTCTAGTCAACATAATTTCATGCTTAAAATTCTGCAAGTATGTTGTGAACCACAGACCTTGGCTCAGCTTTTCAGAAGAGAGGAGCTTGTACTGGTGGTTCGGTGTAGGCGTTAGATGTGCGAGTTACCACTATGAGGGTCCTAGGTACGATCCTTGTGTCGACGAATATAAAAAGGAAATATCTCCTAATAAAAACAGCTCCTCTTCAGGCAAAGACCAATCTTAGAGAGTATTTTTATCACGAAAATTTATCCCGTAACAATGCATTCGGAGTGGACTTCACAACCTGCAGATCCCTACATTTATCAGATAACGTTATGGCGCGCACACCAAATCGGAGGAGAAATTACAGCAATTACAAAGTTATAGTGCTTTAAATCCTAAAAATATTAGGACCCAATAATCACGAGATAATTACCTTCGAAGATACTAAACTACTATACTATTCATTGGCAGAGAGAGTTCTCAGTAATATCAGTTAAAAAAGAAATTATTCCCAGAATGAAATTCAGTAAGCGAAGTGAACAGAATCAATGAGGTTGCCTTACAGACAGTCAACTGGAAACCGGAAGACTTGGAATTTATAGAAGATTCAGAGAGATAACTGTTCCTGCAGACAATTAAGATCTAAAAGAGCGGATATTTGCTTCAATAATTGCCTTCCGATCTTAATTCAGGCCCTGACAGCATTTGCTTCCTCGGAGAAACTTAGCTCATTAGATCGGTAATACTGTGTAGGGACATATACATACATTAATATGGAAGAAAATTTATTTGCGCCTGTTAAAAACTTTCCAGGGCCTAGAAGTGACAGAGAATAAAACTTAGAAACACAAGGGCGAAAGTATTGTTTTTTTTTAAGAAAACTAAGGTTAAAATTGTGTTGTTTTCGACTTTGCAATTTCTGCATTCCACAGTGAAGACACACTTGTCAACAAATCGCTAGCGTTGTATGCTCAGTTCTGCTCTAATGACCACACGTAGCTGGTCAATATCCTTTGCGTTCAGCACCTCAAGCTGCTTGAGGCGCTTTCCACCATGATGTCAACGACTTGAAAGTAAATACAACCATACATAAACACACACTCATACATACATTAGTATATGTGTAAGTGTGTCCGTGACGTCGTGGGTCCGTGTACCATACATCCGCATACCAAGTTCTCATATATTGGCAAATGAATAACTTCCGCTGTGGTGGTCTACATTTCAGCAACAACAACTATAACCATGTGCTGCTTACGTATTATCGTTGTTGTCCTCACAGAGCGTAAAAAGTTGAGCAGAAAAGTGGAAAAAGAGGGAAAATATGTGAAAATAGAAAAAGCTGACAAAGTAACGGCCGTCGGGTGGGTTTAATTACGTTATTTCATTACACAGAAGTGGCAGTTGAGTGCGCAGAGTGGCAGAGTGGCAGAGTGGCAGAGTGGCAATCTACACCCGCCTGCTCACTGCTCGCAAATGTGGTAAATAGCAACGCATAACGCAACCGCAGCAGCATGAGTGGCAAGTGGCAAACAGCGTGTTAAGCAAATCAAAGGGAACTCAGAGCAAATGCCAAAACAGAGGCAAGGGTCGCTACTGTGAGCGAGTGCGGCTATGGGTGTTGGCGCTCGAGTTCGGTGGCAGCTAGCGCGAAGTGGCAATTTAGCAAATCATTGTGGCGAAAAGGAACGTGCAAAGTGGCCACTTAAAGACGGCTGCGAAAGTTTGTCGCTGTTGTCGCTGTAGTCGTTGCTATCGTCGCTATCGTCATTGGCGTTTTCGCATTTCTTTTTTCTTCATTTTCCGCTTGGTGTCAGTGTAAATGACATTTTTAATTAATACTTTAAGCAATAATTAGGAATTTTTAATGTTTTGCACACGTTTTTAATGCGTTTAATTCATTTCAGAGTAAATTTTATTTACACGAAATATTTCAGCGTGGTATTTTTGAAGGCGCGAATAAGCTACATAAGCTATTACATATACCCACACACACATGCATATATGAGTTAATGAGTACACAGAGCAGATGTTGAGCGGAAGTTAATTAGCAAATGTGCTGGCATTGTGACAACGTAGGTTTCTACTTCGATGAATAAAACACAGTCTGCGATTTACCAATGTATTTTCGCAAAATTTGGAAAATAACGAATATTGCTGGATCTTACTAGTTACTCCTGGAGTTTCTGCCACGCTTCAAATAATTAGTTATTTATCCAACTTTGCTCACAGTAATATCAGTATTTCGGTATACGTCTTGTTTTGAGTTCCAACTGTTATTGTATATATAGAACTTTTGGTTCAGAAGACACTTAATTTTATTTTATGACACAACTCAAGCCAGTTGCGCGTTCATAAATCAAAAGATTTTTATAGCATGCTTTTGCTCTTTAAATAATATATTAAATGTGTTCCAACTACCCCTACGTGAGAGACTACAGTTACTCAACTAGTATAATATCAACAGGATATATACCTAATAACGATTTTTTAAAACAACTTTTTCCAGAGGTTGAACAATCACTTTCCAAAGGGATCTATACTTTCCACGTCGAAGTTAGTAAAGTTTATACCGAATGAATATATTCTCAGATATATTTGATTTAAAATATTGGGTAATGAAGGCTCCAATATTGTTTCTTGTCTGTGTGGGCTTTAGTTATTACTTCATAGATACAATCTTCTTCTGGCTCCTATGCCCTGAACTTCAGTTTAGTTTACATCTGATGGTCTCAGTTCCAGTTGTTGTTATTGTAATAGATATCTCAACACTCTCTGTGGGAAAGTGCAAGTCAATTTTCATTGAAGTAACCTAACAGGAGATCCAAGAAACGTGCTGTTTCGATGGGGTCAGACAATAGGGAATGTTGAAACCTACACAACTCCGAAGATCTGCTTGTATGCTTTGTATGTAAGGTTAACACGCATGATAATAACAAGGAAGGACCCACCTAAACACATGAGTATTGAGTAGACAACTTAAATAAGAAGTATCAATGCGAATTTTTAATATACTGAAATTCAAATACTCCTTCGACATAAATAATTATCCACAACACAAACAATGAGAGCATTTACACTCATATTTTAAGCTGCACAACATGATAATATGTATGCGCATAAATTTGCTTGGCACTAGGCAATTATTCTCAGTTTAAGACGTAAAATTATGGAACTATACTTTGGTGGTGCTCTAAAGTGAGCTACTTAGGACTTTCTTTCGAAAACTCGTTCATTCACTCACAACGAGAGTAGTTTGATAAGAGAGTGCATTTCTGAGTTGCATAATGTGTACGTGAGAGCCAATGAAAGTTGGCAAAACTGTATTTTTTGAAATTACTATTTTTTGGATTAATTATCGGAGCTGTAGATTAGTTACTTCGTCGTTATGTTCTTTAAAAAAAAAAAAAAACAAGAGATCACTGAAGAATAATATTTTGAGTTTTAGCCAGTTGCGGTGATTTGAAGAGAGTGCTTCGACAGCGAATGTTCCAGGATATGGAAAAGAAGAGCTAGTTTCACGTTAGTTATAGGGTATGTTTCGAGTTATGAGCTTACTATTGAAAAACGTTCATTTCATAAGCATTCCTATTTGACTGAGATCCTATTTGAACATTGAAGGACTTATCAAACTACGAGGGCGGGTCAATAAGTCCGTGACTTTTTGAATTTCTGACCTCTTTACTAAAAAAACAACACTACTCCTACACTACTAAACACTACTACTAAAATTCACGTACTTATTGACCCGCCCTCGTACCTTAGCATAATTTTTCACCCCTTCCAAATCAGTTATATTTACGCTACTTGAAGATATACTTGTATATAATTGGGTTGAAAGCACCTAGTTGTTTTTCCATCTTCCGCGGCCGGGCGACATAATTGGCGACGCCGTTAAGTGAAATCTTTCTTTCAACCACCGTTCGTGGTGAGTAGCACTTGAGCGCATTTGCAGCTGCATTTTTTTCAAATCAACGAACTCACAAGCGATGACAAACAACGGTAGAAAAAATATATACATATAATATAATATAACTGTTGTTGTAGCATATAGCGACCATTACCTTTGTTGTTGTTGCTGCTGCACTTGAAGTCAACTCGTTAAAGGTAATTGCTGCTGATTCTGCACATTTCCAGGTGCATGTCAAACGATCTTCTTGCCGGCTTGCTCAAGCTTTCTTTGTTTTCGAAGTCCTTTTGCGCTTCCTTTATTTTGCATCGCTTCCTTTCCACCGCCCGCGATTCCATTTATGCGGTAGGGGGATTGTTGAGCTGCTCCTTGCAACCACGCTTAGGCAACAGTGTCATTCTATCGAGTTTAATAGGATTTTTCTAAAGACGTTCATTTCCTTTGGTAACATTAAAAGCTCTAGTTGCTTTTCTTTCTGGTTTTCTTACTTATTTTAGTCATACTAACTATAACACCTTCTCTTATATCCTTTAATACAAACAAACATATGCTTGCATTATATGGGAATTTATGCTGATTAAAATTTAAATGGCCCATGAAAATGTGCTCTTTTACGAGTTAACTAAGCAGGAGCTTTTGAACTTTGTGCAGTGCTACTGAGAAAAGGACAACTGAAATTATATTCAACACAGAGGATACCATTTGTAATTCGTTTTGTGAGCACTTAACTGATTGGTCCATTTTGAGTACTATTTAAAGGGGTTAAGACTTTTGTATAGCTTCTTTTTCAATTTCAGGATCTTGATGTCGTCGTAATAATTAAAGTGAGAGGTTTTTTATGCCATTAGCTTTTTTATGTCAACATAATTTATTTTTCTCTAGGTGATAAAGGGTGTAGAATTCTGTTAGATTTGAATAGCGTAGCGTAGGTAATAACGTAGTAGTGAAAAAGGCTAAGTAGATGTTAGCATTTACTAAGCATTTTTACTACACTTTCTAGGTGAAATATTTTGATATTATATCTTTTATTTATTAACAAATACTTGGCCCGCGATGGCGGCTTCCGGAAGGCTCAGTTGCCCAGAAAGTATTGATGGTAATAGATCAGCCGTTTGTACATAATTCGACGTTTTCATTTGTTTAATATAGTCTGACGCTAACAGTCGAAACCATTGCTGAGCGTATCTGTGGAATAATCGGTTATTAGGTTGTTTCGAAACGCCAAAATTCGTGAAGAATTGTCAAAAATGGCGTTCTATTGTGTTTTGCTGAAAGTCATTTTGTTGATTTGGTCCAGGGGCGCGAGTCGAACTTATATCCGTAGATCCCAAGTCTAAACTTAGCCAGGCTACAATGGAAATATTTATAAGTATATGGAACACATTTCAATGAAACGGTCATAAATTTATTTGAAAAGTGTGTTCAAAAATTCATTGTTACTAAGGGAAAAGCACTAGTCCGTGGTTCTCTAAAGATTTATAAAATGTTCATTTTTCAGTACGCTTTGCGGGACCCATATTTGGATCACGTAACACAATTAAATGTGACAATTTTAATGCATCAAAACAATGTATGATATAAACAAATTCGGACCATTATTGCAATTTTAGCAAAATTTCGTTAATGGCGTCACCTATCGGTCTACTTATTAAGATCGATGTCCATAATCTTCTTCCGGCGGAAAATAGTACAAATTATTGAATAGGCCTCCAACCGTCTAAAATAATAATTTGGTCCAAAGCCAAACAAGTCCTCGCTTTGATCTTTTTACATTAACATACTTACGCATAGAATATATTTACCTATTCATTTTCACATTTCACATATTCATATTTTAATTATACGTCTTTTTGTTTGTTGTTGTTATATGTGTGTAGTTTAAAATGATCATGTGATTACAGATTTATGGAAAGCATAGCATTTGAAAGGAATGCCTGGCGTAGATAATTAACTGAAAATTGATAAGAGGAGAAGCATAAATAAACTATAAGTGCACACATAAACACATAAACACAGACACACACACACACACACACGAACACATTTGCATATTGATTAGTGTGTTTGTGCGCACATACACTCTACCTGAATTGATTTGCAACGCAATTAATTAATTTCCGCTAATACAACATTTTATCTATGCAAAGTAAACTGCATGAGTGCTCCAGAATGGGCAATTATCAGTCGCTGACGGCGCCGAGTGACAGATAAGAAACTCATTAGCGAAAGCAAACGCAAGAATGCTGAATGGCAAAGGGTAATTATGATTTTTTGAATGATCTGAAAATTTCAATGGATTGTTGAATCCAACCACTCAATGTGAAGGGTTAAATGAATGGCAATAGCATGATTTAATCATAATTAATTATTTTTAAGTTAATTAGGTAGCGCATTGCTTTGATATACGTATAGCAATTAAATTATTCTTATAAATACGTATGCTTTGCTTTGGAAAAATTGTTTGAAGGGTTATAAACATCTCTTTCTGATATGAATGAAGGCCTCATGATGCCCTCAACATGAAGCATATTGAACAATGGAATATTTTAAGAATTTTCGTTTGGAAAATAAGCGTAAGCAAAATGAAAAAGTTTTTTAAACTAAAAGAATACAATAAGCAGTGGTTTTCAACAGAAAATTCCCTCCTTCCTTCTTCCTTCTTATTAAAGCATTTCTTTTATTATTTCAAACTGAAAAGTTAGAAAGCATTTTCTTATAATTTTTTAATAAAGGTAGACCAACTTAATCTATACTTTAAATAAAAAAGAATTAATTGAGAATTTTGATTAAAAAGAGGAGAAATAGTTTTTAAGTGTTTTTTTTTAGCTGTTTTTCATCCTTCGAAAATATGAATTGAAAAGAACACCGGTTTTTATTTAGTTTTAAAACTGTTTTAATTCGCATAATATTTCACTTTTGAAGCTTAAACATTCCATTTAAGAAAAAAAACTATATACATAGTTTTATAGATATTTTAAAAAATTTTTTGAAAACAGACAATTTGTTAGCTCTTTCAGATAATATCAATTTAATTATTCCGGTTTTTTTTTTTATTATTAAAAGTTTTAGCAGGATCATTGTTTTCAGAACTTAAAACATTATGGAAAAATTTATAATATCAGAAAAAGAGAGATTACTCCTTTCAGTTTGTCAGCGTTCAATCATAATTCAAGCATTTTAAAATACCTATTCTTCAAGATCTTTTCTTAAAATCGACAGCAATCGATTCAGAAAGTTGAAAAACATTTCGGCAGAAAAGTTTAAAATTTTAGAAATTAATAACCTCTATGATAATTTTACTGCAAATTTATTGTTTATTTTTTGATATTTTAGTTGAAATTAGTTTTTCTTAATAGCGAGAACAAAACAATTCGAAATTAACAATTTATTGCTGGAAAAATACAAAACTCATTATTCAAGGTATGAAACCATAGGGGGTATTTATAGGGTACTGTTATTTTATGTATGTGTGCGTATGTACATGTGTGCGTATAAAAACCATATTGATACAAATAAATAGATGCCGATATTTACAGTATGGGCACAACTGTATATTTTCATTTCAAACATGGATGTTTTTAACTTAATATATATATTTTATTTCATTTCATTTCCACTGCATTGCCAGCTCAAATTTGATTGGTCAGCGTGTAACAATTGCGCAGCGCACGCCACTCGGTCCAATCGAAGCAACCCAAATATCCATCCTGCTTAATGAATGCTTTGCCATCCGGGCAAGGCAACAACAAAGGAGTGGCGCCTGCACTGGTGCAAAGATAGAACTTATTTGGCTCCGAACTGGACTGTGGTTGCTTAACGTTAATGCCGCTACAAGGGCCCACTTCAATATTATATACACAATTGGGATCCATCATAGCAACTGGTACACAACCGGTGAGCGTCTCGTTACGTACGAAGAAAGTTTCTTCGGGACAATCTTGTATAATAGGTGTATTGGTGTCTTTCTCACAAAAATAAAATTTGGTGCCATCTTCAATGCCCCACAATTCATCTTGGTACATACAGCCAACTTCATCGACAGTTGTAATGGCGGCAATGGTCATACCAAAAAAAGATGCTAATAAAATTGCAACTGTAAATAAATAATTGTTGGAAATTAATACGTATAATAATAGTATTGTTGTACTAGGGTATCTTAATATGAAGAAGTCACTTCGTTACCTCCTCACCCAGTGGGCTTAACTTAATCTACGTAAAATAACTATTCCTTCTTCAGCGCCATCTATTTGTGAGTGAAGAAATTAAATTTTGATATGAACATGGACTAATGGCAAAAAAGATCTTAAGTTCCATGTACACGAATATTATAGACAAAAGTAACGTCGTATTGATGCTAAAAGAATTTAACTCTTCGAATAAATACTTTAATTTTCAACATAGCACTCTTTGTGTGGAGCATTCTCCTTTACCATCCGCTCTACATAAATATTTTTGCAGGTGTCAATAAAAAGAAGCTTTCATTCAAACCACTTCGACTTTTCAGGCTTAGTTTTTAAATTGGTCCAAAATCCAAGTTACAGTTGAATATCCTCTAGAAATGCTTGAAACGAAGCTTTTTGTAGTAGAATTATACTTTAAATTTTTATAGTACGTTCAGGTATATCATCGAAACATAGTCATAAACTAAGCCCATCGCTCATTCGTTCACACTTATCACAATCAAACCTTTTGTTTGTGATTATAACTTTGATGTGATTTCAAAATCAGTAGTCGCAGGAGCAGTTTTAAAACTGTCGGACGCGTTTTTCTCACACGTAAGAAAATTCAGTTTTCATCTTCCTTAAACTGAAAATGAATCGAATATCTTAGAAGTATCCAAATATCATAAATATGTTTACTTCGGAACAGAACAGAATCTTATTAACAGAATCTTAACAGAATCCGATTATTAACGTTTACCAAAAAAATAAATGTGTATAATTTCGTTTATAAAAAAATATTTTTTAAAAAATTGTCTTAAAGATTAAGTTTCACAAATATTCTTTTTTAATCGGTATTATATTTTGGTTTTAAATTTACATAAATTCATCGAAATTGTTTATGTAGTTTTTTAAAACTTCATAAGTTAAATTTTTGCTAAGAATTGTTTAATGCCCCTTCTATTATCTCTTTTATATTCCCTTTACAATGACAAAATTCTTTTCACACCTTTATTCATGCTGATGCTCGACTTCACTACACTTAATGAATTTCTACTTTTATTCTTTTTGCTCTTGCGCTGTTTCTTTCACGACGTTCGCTTTGATCCGTGATAAACAAAAATTGAACGTAAACTGATTTGAATACTTTCGAATTTGGCATTTTATTACCTCATTGACGTATCCGAATCACCAATTAATTTGACTTATCGGGCGCTGTGATTTCAGCAGGCCTGTAATTTCGCTTGTGTTATCTTGGAATTTGCAGATATTATTTTATTTGGTAATGCTCGCTATACTTCTATGAGTAGTAAGGGCTTACTCATGCAGACACTACAAATATTTACATTCTTTCAGCATAAAATAATGCCTTAGGGGAGCTAGGTCAAAGATGTATTGCCCCCAAAATTTATGTGTTAAGAATTCTTATGTCAATAGATATTGGTTTGTTTTATATCACACCATACTGCAGTCACTACAGTACATTGACTTCTGGTGAGATAATTCTTCATGCTTTGCCTTTATTTAGCAAATGCACTCATCTTCCGCAACTTATCAAACGTATCAACCGCCTCTTATGATCGCCTCTTATGATAAAACTTATCATAACATATAAAAATTAATCCTTATTTATGGTGAATGAAATGCGGAATAACAGCATATTGTAAATTGCAGTATATAAATTTGGTTTTGTAGACAAAAGTATGTCAACTTCATGTTTTTAGAATTTTATGAAGAAAAGTAGAAAATGATATGCTCATACATTTACATAAGTTCTAAATATTTCGTAATGGTACTTTTTATTTCATGCTATGTACGTCGGTGACAAACTTTGTCAAGAGATCATTTTTGTTCAATTTATGTGATCGTAGTCTAGCTTCTTTTTTCAATATGCTGATTTTCGAATATTTTAAGGAAAAATAAGAACATTTTTTACTAAGATTTGTTCAGACTCGGTATATACATATCTGTACAACAGTAATCTGTCTTATTTTGTAGTATTGCATAATATTAGTAAAAATGGTATATATTTATAATGAAAAAGCTGGTCAAAATGTCGAGGCGAATTAAGTGGGGAGCGGCTGTTTGTAGGTTCTTCCCTGAAACCGATAACTTTCACATAAATTTTCGATATATTAAATCGCAGAGTGGTATGGAGTTTCGTTGGTGGCTTTCAAGCTAACAAAATGCGGGCATGGTTTCCTCCCATATATATGTAATGGACATATCTCGTGAACTGCTGGTTCTTCCTTAACCGAACTTGGTGAAAGTGTGCCATTTTACCACCTAATGCCCTGAAAATCGACAAAATCGCTCCCCGTTATATAGATAACAGTAATGTTCAGAACAACTAAGAATACAGTAAATGAGGGTACACCACTGCTAGTGACATCCTTCGATCATAAGCGCAACGATTTCAGCAAATAAGAGATCATTGCATTCATACATTTAGGTGATTTTGGGTTCTTCGCTATGTCTGTCAAAATAAGTGTAAAAAAATGATTCCTTCTATTTTTGTTTTGGGTCAAATTCTACAAAATTTCTTACCAAAAGTAATTTAGCAATGAATAATTATATAATACCCGGGTCTAAAATTTTGCTTTTGGGATCTAAAAAAATCGTCTGACCTGCCTAACGCTGGGTTCAATAAACTTTTACCCATTGAAAGGCATTTTCTATAAGCTCCATGCACATATATGTATAATAGTAAGTTTGTGTGTGTTATTTAGCACGGAGTTGCAATTGCTGTCAGAATTAACTTTTTGTTGTTTTCTCAACGAAACTTTCACAACAAAACAGCAGCAAAGTTTTGACAGTCGCACACATACACGCACATGCACATGCTATTGAGGGAATTTCCCACACTATTGTTGACTATTTGCAATGGCGGAAACGTCAACTAACACACAACAACAGTAACAAATAACAAGAGTAACAGGCAACCAGCAACAACTCTAACAAGTGTTAACATAAACAAATCGGATTTGTCAGAATTTAGCTCAGCCTAAACACAAGTCAATTCGTATCGGCTCAGTGTTCACACATACTGGCACATAGTGGCGGAGACTTATTGCAGTAGTCCTGCATATGAGTGTGCAAAAACAAAGTTGCGTTATTGTTAGTATTTCAACAACAACGGCTCTGTGTTATGCATTTCAGTTGGCCGCACCAGCCAGCTCCATATAAAACAACACTAATACTAGCACGCAACGCCGACGGCCGCACCAATACTTGAACCCACCAACAACAAAACGGTGGAAAAATGTTACAGCAACCAAGCAATCAACAATCAGCAATGCACATCCGACTGGCAATCAACGCTGGCTGCTTCCAATTGATGTTTCTTCGCGCGACAGCCTGTTAGCCACCGCCGCATTTGACACCCTGTGCCCGCTATGAAATGCCGCATGCTGGTGAAGCTTGTCAAAACGTTTGAACATGTCAAATTGTTGGTGGGTATTTTGGGCATTTTAGCATTTTTGGCCAGCTCTCCAAATGGCAAAAGCAAGGGGATTTACCTTTGTTGCTACGCGCACTAAATCCAGGCAAACCACTTTTACACCGCGAGTGTGTTTGTGTGTGTGTGTGTGTGTGTGCCCATAGTCCTCAGGAGGGCTTGCAACCGAGCCGCGTCGTTGAATGTGCAATTAATTTGAGGGCTTAGCTTTTAATCCTGTGTAACAAAAATGTGCCAATTAAGTTAGTCAAAAGCGTTAAATTGTAGTGGCGGTTGCGCGGTGGTCTAGTGAGAAATCCCGGCATGCGGCGCAACAAATGTAGCGGTGAAATAAAATGTGAAAACTTAAACGCAAATTGTTTAATTGTGGATATTTTAAAATCTGCAAAGGAAATAAGTGGCTGCAATAGTTCTATAATGTGTTAAATCGGTTATAAATTCTGTTTGAAAACAGTGGAATTTTGGGTTCTGAAAAGCAGTATGTGGTATCCACGATTGTGGAGATTTAACACTTCGAAAGCATGGAATATATTATATTTAGAGACTTCAGTAATGTCACTGCTTCCCTAATTAACTGAAAAAAGGGAATCTAAACTCGATTCTGTCGATATATGAAGACTTCGCTAGAGAGAGAGAGAGAGAGAGAGAGAGAGAGATTAGGAGTGGTACTGAGATCAGGGAAGCTTTACTGTATTTAATAGGTTATGTTTAATGTTTATGTATTTAATAGGGCAAGAAACAATTTTATATGGCCCACTTACCTTTAATAATCGCACCTATCAATCAGAGAAAAATTTGCGGGCTCGAAGGAATCCAGCAACCAGGAATAAAACTCTTGACCTCTGTCAATTTCAAAATTTGGCAAGGCTGCCCGTATTTAACCGCTCAAATACAACTGTTTCATTGAAAAGTTTATTAACAACAACAACCCCTTGAACGTCGAGAACTTGAACCGGTATACGAATTAATATACTTTAATACTTTTACTTCTTCCTTTCAAAAAAATTCTACGTTTAGAGACGCTGAGCTCAGTAAAGACCAAAGTTAAAAGTGAATCTCCAGGAATCAACAATTGTAATACTCTCTATCATTCTGTGAATCTTCGTCCAAAACAGTACGGAATCTAAAAATGGTAAACGTATTCTCGGGTAAGATTTCTTAATTATTACCAAACTCAAGACATATGACAAAATTTTTTAAGGTTTAAAAAATGCTCTGTAAACCACCGAATTTTAAAATGTTCCAGATTTCTTACGACGATATAATCATATGATTTTAAAGTGTTAAATTCAAATAATTCAAGTATCGTCATTCTTATAGAAATGAATTTCAATCTGAGCAGTTTAGTAGCATATTAGTCATGGCAAAATAATATGTCTAGTATTGTTCAAAGTGTCAAATAACGTTGGTTATCAGTTCCTATCCATATCTTATTTAACAACGAACATTCTTATCTCAGTACAAGGTCGAGATTGCTAATTACAAACAGTATTGATTGAATACCATACAAAAACTTCTTCAGAACTCATATAATTTGATGCAAATATGCAAGTATATGTTAGTTTCTATCTACATGTAACATTTGTTTTCATCTGGAACACTGATGTACTCAGCTGTTACCAGTACCATTGGCACTGCTGCCAATTTGCTCAGTCGCAAGCTTCACCGACAACAGCAACAATGTCACGGACTACGCTGCCATTGTGCCAAACGACACTGTCATAAACGAAAATGTGGTATAATTTCTATAAAAGTAAATGTGAATGACACAGCATCAATCAGTCAATTTGTGATAGTGCGCGCACACGACTGCTATAAATTCATTAACCTGTTTATGACGAAAACACACTAACGCGAATCTAACCATAAATAAGGTGATGTGTGACCGAGCAAGAACGAACACGAAAATAAATAACATGAAATGGCTGACGGTGACGAACTTCCAAGCGCCGATTGCATTGATCTCCTTGTTGGCCGTTGGGACCAGCGTCAAATCGAACGCCAGCATCTCTGCTGCTAACAACCCTTCACACCACAATGGGCAGAAAGACTGTAACAGCACTAGGCAAGCTCGCATGTGGGGCGATGTCGATCCGAATATATTCTACATCTGCGATGATGTGACCAACACAGCGCGCCAGATGCGCTGTCCGGCGGGACGTGGATTCTTCAATGGGCGCGGATTTTACGGTTGCATACCATACGTTGAGTGGCCGACTTGCATCGACAGTCGCAGTAGCAACAGTAGCAGTAGCGGTAACCAGAGCAGCAATGCCACTGTGGAGCTGTGCACGGACCAAATGCAGCTGCAGCAGACCTGGGCGGCTGAGGACCCAAATACATTTTACATTTGCCCAATCAAGCATTCCACACCACTGCTGCTGAACTGCGAAGTGGGCAAAGGTTATGTCAGCGCCTGGATAGGCGAGGATGGTGGCGGCCTTGGTGGCCATGGCGGGGAAAGCACGCATATTGTGGGCTGTGCCACATGGGAGAAGTGGCGCATGTACATGCATTGTATGGACTTTTATTGAGATCTCCACTAATTGAGGTTAAAAAATTAAAACTGCCGACGAGTGTGTATATGCCAAATATGAGTAATGTGTGCAAATATGTATGTGCGAATGCTATACTGCAGGATAAAGGGGTTGTTTGAGTGCATTCATGTGTCAATGGTGTTCGAGATATTCCACACAATGTACACACATTTATGCAATCAATTTGTTTCTGCTTTTGTTCGCTTTTATTACAACGTCCAATGACAAGAACGATGTGGCAGTGATTTCGCGTTGGTAAAAGTAAAAAATGTAATTAAGTAAAAATAAGTATGATAAGTTCCAAATTGTTTTTCGGCTGATATTGTTGATAAGATAGCGTGTGGCAGTAAATTGAGTTGGAAAAAATCTCGGCATGGTTTCAGCTTAATAAATAAATTGATTGAAATTGCTGCGGGTCATGAAATTGAAACGCGATAACAATTACGAATTTCCGCCAACAGCGGTTTGCAGAAATGCGATGAGTGAAATTATGATGACAAACAAACACGTAATGTATGCATGTATGTGCATAGTGAAGCAGATATAGTGAACAAAGTTTTACTAGATTTTACCAAATTTAATTAAATTATATAATTATTAATTTGATATAATTATCCAAATTTTTAGTCAACCAGTTAAATAGATTTTCATAAAGTATTTTACTTAAATATAAGTAATTATAGAATGTAAATCATATTTTTTTAAACAGAACATACGTATTTTATCTTATTAGGTTGACTTTGTTGTTCATGTCATTAAAGTATATTTTATAATTTTGTGTGAAAAACGTAAGTTCGCATTTTATATTTTTGAAAAACACATAACTTCCAAATGTTTGGTTGCGAAGAATTTTGGTTTTTGGGAAATTGCAGCCTCTTCCAGATATGTACTGTTTTCTTTTGGTTTCCTGCAGTTTGTCGTCGAACCAGCTAGACTTATGCCGATAATATAATCTATGAGCTGAAAAATCTTTGGCTTATCTGTGATCTCTACGTCCAAACAATACATCAATGCACGGAAATGTTGTTTATTGATTATTTTACCATGTTCGAGGCAGTCGATGAAAATAGTCCTATGTGAATTGTCACAAATGTTATTACATCATTCTTATTACATTTGATCAGTGCTAGATAGTTCTTTGAACATTTGTCTTTTTGATCGATTATCAAAAAACTTGGAGCCCATAGCACGCAAAGCACGCAATCCTTTGCGATCCTTTGCCAAAAACGTTAACTAACTCATTCAATTTCTTTTCTTGCGGCCTTTCTGAATAGGATGCATCATTTGTGCTGATACGGTTACTATGAAATTTGACAAACCAGTACTTGCTCATTAAATACACTACTGTAGATTTGTCGTAACACAATCAAGCCATTGATTTGCCTCAACGATGTTTTTCCCATCAGGAAACAGGGTTTAATCAAAACACCTAATTCACTTCTTTCTATTGCAAACAAAAATAGCAGATCCATAACTTCAGAACGATTTTGATGAAATGCCATGAAACTTTTACAGAATTCTAGTAAAGGTTAGTACTCTCAGACAAGGATAAGGTTTTTTCTTTGTGGCGTGATCTCATCAAGGGTCAAACATTTTTCAAACCTGGGATGAGGGTTTCTAACCGCCTTTATGACGAAACCTTCTAAAAATTGGAAGAAGAATGAAAATCGAAGTTAACGGGAGCATTTTCCAACCGTTTGCACTCACTCAAGACTACACTTAGTGTAAGAGGGGCAAGGATGGAGACCTGGTTATCTTAAATGTATGCGTTGTGTGCCATATACCGAGAGCAATTGCGTGACTCTTTTTGTCACTGAATTAGGTTACTCATCCGCCAGCGCGGTCGCAAACGCGATGATTACTCATAGCCATTTGGAACAATTTCCATTGGAAATTTCATCTGCACATATACTTATACCTCAAAATAAAATGTTTGTGGTTCCATGTGCACCTTGCAAATGTCTGTGATTGATGGTTATGTAATAATAGATGTGGAAACCTACACTGCACACCAGTGGCTCATAGCAAATAAAAACATGTTTGCATGCTGAATATTGATTGTTATTTGAAAATATTTGCCAACTATGCGTTTTTCATTTCAAATTCATTTATGTAGATAAATATAGACGTATGTGTATGTGTATATGTATGTTAGCGCAACCATAGATGACAAACAATCACGAAAGTCACATTCGATGTGTGTCAGCGAAATTGAAAAATCCATGCGGTTTCATGGTTGTAAACTAAATTCCAACCACTTTGCCAACTTTGGTCAAATACACACACACCATCATATGCATGTGTGTGTGTGGTTATGGTCTGTATTGCCATAGTACAATAAAAATGATGTTGAAAATGTAAAAGGGAAATGGCAAATATTCGAAATAAATGGAATGAGGATGCAGTTCATCCATGCGAGCCACTTGTACATGACACATGGCAAAGCAGTCAGGTAGAGCCCGGCGATGGATCTTCTGCAACATTATGCATGCATTTGTGTGTATAAAAGTGTGCGTGTTGGCTTGCTTTTCGCTGTTTGCATGTCAAAATGCTGGTGGAGGTGAGATTGCGCGCATTAGGAATGCCGCTTTCTGTTATTATCCAGCTGACGTTCTGCCGTGACTTGCCATGTGGCTGTGGGTAGAGGAGCTGAACTGAAATGGCTGAATTCGACAGTCGCAATGCATCATGCAACTTTTCAATTAAGAAATATTACTGTATTGATGTGATATTGGCGCTGTTGGTGAACGAAATGAAATCTATGCCCTAGAAAAGTTTCGAACGGAGTGTGGTTTAGAAAATAAATTACATACGTGATGGCAATCGTGCATTGTTTTCATTTTCATCTACTTTTTATTTGTTTTTTGTGAAAAGTTATGTATGTTTGTGCTTCAGTTATGTTAGGTTTATCTCTGAATTAAGGCATTACGGTGGTTTGAAGTTCCCAATGAACAAATCTTTCGAGTTCTAATTAATTTAAGATTTGTAGTGATTGTAAATATGAAAGGAAGTTAATTTTTTCTGGAGTTTTGGAAGTTCATTTTATATATATCCTCTGGTTTTGCTCTGCCAGATACGCTTAGAAACAAAAGGTTTTCTAAAGTTATACTGAAAGCTACAAACGCAATCGATGACCAGAACTCTAATTTACTTCTGAAGATAGTGACTTCAATAACCGATTACGAGTCACAAAAGGCCGTTCCAGATCAGTTAGAGTTTTCATTTCCCGCCAAGATCGCTTCGGTCTTCCGGTCTTTGTACTTCACTTAACAGCCCATTACTTTTCTTAATTTAGATGTGTGACTTTGCTAAAATTTATAAGAGCACGCAAATATTTAGGCAACGTTTTACGTTACTAATCCTCCTCTGAGGACATTAAACATTTCAGACGGTAATTCAGAAATTCGATAACTTCAAACGAACCTACATAAATATATTTGTATTTATTGATCTATCTACTTTCCATTCTGTTCACTCATCCAAATGACATTTGGATTTGTTGTATCAACGAGCGATTGATACGCGGAGTTTTATTGATATTTGGTTTCAATTTATTCACTTTTCTATTTGCGGATATATTTTCCAATTTGAAATCCGCTGTCATCTACATCACTATCATCATTTGAGCGCGTGATATAGGTGTAATAAAAATGTGCAAAAGAAGAATGAAGGAATATAAGGATGAAATGATGATTGTTTAACATTTTTTTTTTTTGTTATCTCAAATTGGCAAAGTCAGGTTGATTGGTGTCATATGTTTTAATTGAAATGAAAACTGATAGCTTACTGAGCCAGCTGTGTAACTATTGATACAGAAGCTGAATAATTTAATAACGAATTGAGGTTTCTTGGCTAAAGTACTTTTAGAAAATAATGGAATTTCTAATAGTAATTTTTAAAAGAGAAATTTTTTTTCTCTTACTAAATTCTGCGGAATATTTACTATTTTATACTACAGTTACAATGCCACATTTTGAGAATTTAATAAGTAAGGTGACTTAAAATCAGATTTAATGTGTGTGGATATAACCTATCGCGACTACTAAATAAGTTAAAAAAGAGTCGCTTAAATGAGTTCAGCAGCTGAGAAATTTCTTGGGTTTATATTGCCTGCAATCAAGTGCATTGCAAAATAATAAATATCTTCCATCTTAGTAAAGTCGCACACCCATGATAAAATCAATGATTTAATTTGCTTTTTAAATTTATAATAAAGTCAAATTCTCATATACATAAGTACTTTATAACTTTCTAAATGACACTATTCTATACAAATCTCTAAAATTTTTAATGTACTTAGATATGAGATAATCACTAGAGCTACTGAATTCGCATTTTTAGAAGTTTACAGTTTTTCTTTGTTTTGATTCTACCATTAATTTGTTTTTGAGTTGAATTTGGACAGGTTTCAATATTCTAATTATATATCTGTTCTGGTAATATTTTGTATACATACATATATACATCAAGCCCAAAACTAAAGTAAAACATCAAGAATAAAAAAAAACAAACGAATAAAGAATATCACATGTATCATTTGTTTTCGTTGTGGTTATTTTCATTGCCGCAATTTCACGACTGAGCAAATATATATGAAATAGGAGCACATTATTCAAAGCTCATTATTCAAGCTAAACGTTTTTAGTAATGGCGCATAAAAGCTTACAATCTAAATGCCGAAAATCTGAAGTGACAACAAATTCTTTTCTTAAACAGAAACCGGGCTTTTGTATGAAATGGGTGAAAATGATTTATTAAAGCAAATCGCATAGCAGTGCAACGATTGGCAGCCAACCACGGAAATTATGGTAGAAATGTATTACCGTTTGAGAATGAGTGGAGGCAAAGTTTCAATGGCGTTGTTTGTGGAAATTTGTCACGAGAATGTAAATTTTTTTACTTTTGACTCAATATTCCCACAGGTGTGTGTTTTCTCAAATGACAAAATTTATACCAAAAAACCCTGTTTGAAAGACAAAAATAACCGGTTTTCAAATAGTACAATAGGTAAAATAATTTGGAAAGTATAGTGTGCGAGGCTCATTTTACCAAAGAAATGGAAGACGCTGGATTATCCAATGATAGAGTTAAGAATGTCTTACAAAAGCTTAAACTTTATTGAATATTAATATCGAAAATCAGTTTATAGGAATATAAGGATTAGAGTTTGTCTTCCAAACATATCTAAACGCCCAGTCCGAAAAGTTAAAGGTTTACGGCACATGCCGTGTTTCTTTCTTTAGAGTCAGAAATCTTTAGAGTCAAATAGGTAGAGCACATATGATCAAACTTTTATTCGTGGATGTTAATCATATTACTTTAACATCATTTCAAGAAAGTTATGGTATCTAATCCTAATAAATCGAAATAATTCGACAAGAGTGTCTCAGAATATTTAAACCTAGCTTTTTTGTTATCAGCCTCTCTAAATAATTTTCGGATTGTTTGGAAAGTACTATCGGAACCACCATAAATGTAATGTGAGCATATCAATTTAGGTATTAGTCAATAAACAGAATTTGCCGTTTAATTTACTTTTCGAATTTTTCGAAACGCTTAGATTTTTTCAATTTCGTTAATTTTCCGAAGTTGGAATATTTTGATCTTCTTTGAAATCTTTTTTTTATAAAAGTTGGGAGTTAGTAATCTCCCTATTTTTAGAGCCAGCTAGTAAATTGAGTTTAAGTGCCCCAGCGGAAATTATTCTTTTTAAAGGTTTTATTGATACTTGCTTGCAAGCGGCTTGCAACGCTTTCAGTATTCAAAAGCGGAAGTGCTACAGCATAGATAAAGTGGACAAAGAGCGCGCACTTCCGATCGAGTTGAAGGGTGGGTGGAAGTTATTTTCATTGTGGCAGGGTATTACATCTCGTGAAGAGGAAGAAAAAGCAAAGCTAAGTTTTTCTTGTACATTTTAAGCGGGGTGGCAATAATTTTACACCTTTTTCGTTTTTCTTTCCAGCGAAGATTTCATTGTTTTCGCCCGAGAGCTGACACATTAATTACGCTAATAAAATTCCACTAAAATTCCTTTTAATTAGTTGGCTGCAATTTTATTTAGCTGACTCCCAATGTCCCATTTCACTTGAGAAATGGTTGAATTTGCAAAATTAGTTTGGAATGCAGCTATTAAATTACCTTAAAGAGGGTTAAACTTGTTTTATAGGTTTACATTTGGCGGTCGGAGCAATTGTTGCGCATTTCGTGTGGGGGTTTGGAGGGTGTGGACGAAGGCAATAGCGCAAAGAAGACAAGTGAGGCTCAAACCAGGGAGGGCGACATGCAAATGTACTCACTCACTCACCTACTTGGTTCGCATTGTTAGCGTAAAACAAGCACTAACGGCGAAGCAATAAATCTTAAATGTAAACGTGGCGACCAATGTGGCCCTCAGTGAGCAAAAGAGAGAAATGAAAAATATAAGTTAGTGGAATAAAAAATAAGTGGAGGCAGGAAAAAGTAAGAAAGGAAGTCATCGGAAATGAATACAGCCAATTGTAAGGTGAATACATAAATTAGGAGAAAAGGAGAGTGTAACAAATACCATCTAAGCCCACTGGCTGATAACAAATTTTATTGCAATTCCGTTTGGCGAAACAGGGGCGGATCAATACAGTGTGCCGCTTATATGGGCGCTAAGGTTTATATTAGTGATTTTATTGAATATGGCTTTTAAAAGTTGGGTTAAAGATTTGAGCAACAAACAACTATCTGGGTGTAAAATAAAATGTTGCCTACCCCTAGGCTCATACATCTTTTTTCCGACAGTGCGGACATTCGAAGCCAAAAATAATCATACTAAAGGATATCCAGTCAGTTTTTATACTCATTACAACAGGCGGGTCCTAGTTTGAGCTAAAAAAGGATTAAAATTTCGAACATACCCTTGGGTGTAGTGTCATCCAAACGATAAAGACAGAAAAAATTTGTTTTCATCGAAAGAAGAAAGAGTTTTTCGAAAGAGTTTAGAAAAAAGCAGTTTTCCTTTTCGTTGTTCGCATATCATGCTGAAAGTGTACCGCCCTTGATAGTTAAAAGTTGTTCATTTTAACTCTGCTGCAGATCCGGTTCTGTGTCTAAATGTGTGTGCTTGGGGAGAGGTATGAAACCCCATTTTTACCGCTTGAGTATGGTACGGATGTGCACATAAATTATGCATATTTAGTGGAGAAAATTGAAAACTAATTAATTACATTTGTTGCACGTGTCACAGACAGCAGACGACTACGTGCAACGCTACTGCTAGAGAATAGTATTGCAGGGCATTCATTGAATCGCCGTGGAAGATGAATGCGACGCGACCAAATTAGGCCACACTTGTGAGGGCATTTTGGAGAAGTGTTAACACAACCGAGCGATAAAGTGCCGATGACAATGTAAGGGATTTGCATATAAGCGCTAAAATGCAAGAAAAGCGCGCGATTATTGTCGAGCATCAGTGAAACATTTTTTTTTTTTCCAAAGGAGTAAGTGCGAAAGAGCAGAGGAATTATGAGGCAGTATGTGGTAATAAATTTTTAATTGACCAATGTGACTGATAATATTTTTATCTAGAGGAGTCTAGAGTAGAGTAGAAGTAGAATGGAGTGAAATAGAGTAGAGAGGAGTAGAGTAGAAGCAGAATGAAGTAGAGTTACTCTACTCTTTGGAACAGTAGAACATATTAGTTAGGTGAAGTAGAATAGACTTGAGTGGAGTGAAGTAAAGTAGTGGTAGCAGGTTAAAATTACTTGCTTAATTACAACTATTTACTTCTTGGTAATGGGAGTGTCACGATGTTTCTTGTTGGTTAGGAACTCCCAATAATATCGTCTTACTATTTGTCACAAAACTAATTAATTATCTTTCGACTGTTCCCTCATATACGTATCGGTTATGAATTTCTCGAAACATTTAAATAGTCATTTATCTTTCTAAAATGTCAGACTTGGTTCTAGTGATATTTATAATCCAGACAAGGCAAATTTTGGATCTATTGTGCCTGGGAGCATGCAAGGAGTGGGTGGCAGAATCAACGAAGCAAGGAATTCTTACTAGCTAAATTCTTACATCGACCATAATCCACCAGTGTTTGTTTGTGTTGTTGTGATTGAGATGCATGTCACTGATATCTGTGTGAATTTAATTGTCAAACACCTTAACCACTTTTCCACATGAAATACTTTAAACTGATTGCTTTCAGCGCTTTTGATTAAAGTAAATCGGTTGAAAAATTATTGCATTCACATATACATAAATACATATCTATATGCGTATGTATGGCATGTTAAGTGTTTGTACTTCTACATGTGTGCATATATATCTAATTGTAAGTATGCAAGTAAGCTCACATTTGTTCACATGCATTTGTATGCTTACGGTGCTTTGATGTTAACTGTTGTTTGCGCACAAAATCCCAGTGTTTTATTGAATTTGCTTGAGGGAATTCATTCATTAAATTGGAATGCAGAGTGTGTTGTTTGCTTCCTGTGTGTGTAAGTACATATTTATATGGGAAGTAGATTTCCTTGTAGGAAAACTTAGCGAGTCCGAGAGGATTTAAAAATTTTCTTTTGATATTAAATTTTGCAATGTTCAGAACTGTGATATGCGGCTTGACTCACTTAACCAGTGGCATTGGCGCAATGTATAGTCTTACTACTATAGATATTTGGCCAAGAAGTTATAATCCTTATTTAACTTATCGGCAACACATTCGGCAACAGTGCTTAGGATCCAAAACCGTATAGTGAAGAAGTACTCGGAAGTCAAAGAGCGCAAACTTGTCTATTTCTTGCCCTTCCACTCTCATATCCATCTTGCTTCGAAACATTGACAAAGAAGTACAATATAGACAGTTCAGAAAACCTTGATTCTCTGATCGAAATAAATTCACATAGTTATCACCAATTATATATACTTTTGCTCATATGTTTTAAGTTTAGTTGAAGTATTCACTACTTGCACACCTACATTTTTTTGCCCCCATGGTTTCCACGCATACATTATATTTCCAGTAGGGTATGCTTTATAAATACGTGCAACTTTATGGTAAGTTGCATGCGAATTTTGGATTAAAACATGCGGTAAGGTTGGAGTAGTCATCGGTAAGCGGTTATTTGTATAAAAGTCACGTTCCTCGACACTTTTCTTTCTCATACATACTTTTATTCAATAAAATGATTCAATTTTATTGATTTCAACCCTTCAGAGGGAATTGTAAATAAAAATGGCATTCGGCAAAGGAATGTGGAAAAGAGTTTTAAAATGGTATATTGCATATAAATACAGACATATTTATATTGTACATATCTTCACCTAGGTATACATGATATATGAAAAGCCTATTTCTGAGAAATACGCTTTAATATTTTTACTTTACATAAAAAATAAAATTTGAATTTCGTAGATACTTCGAAAGTATTGCAAAAGTTTGTTTCCGTTAAACCCAGTAAATTAAGTCTAGGTAATGATCAGAAACTTTTAAGAAATGGTTTAAAATTTAGTAGTAACTTCTCTGTAGGACTCTTATTTTAAAAATATGTGGTAATATATAAAAAGTGTTATACGGTAATATATAAAAGTATATATATAGCTTAAATCTACTTGAGTAATTTAAAACAGTTTTCAGATACTTTAAGTAATTCATTAAAGAATCTACCAGGATACTGAGCGATTTAGCATAATATATAACAGGTAAATGATAGGGGCAAAGTTACTATAGACAAAATCTTTGGTTATTGGACTTTAGATTAATATTTCTTTCGAACACTTTATTCAGTTAATGTACGAAGGCGTTACAGTAAATAGTTGGTGAATATTTGTTGCAACATTGGTCAAATGGATGAAATATTTTCGTATTTCAGAATGAAATTTATGCTAGAGCGGTTTTTGGGTAAGAATCCTAAAACCATTGCACAACACTCTTAAAAAGGTAAGACGAGTTGCGGAGAATATTTTTATAGAACTTTGTGTAGCTAAATTTTTAGACGAAAAATACTGAGAACTCGATCTAGAGAGAGTTTTGTGCGTTGTCTTTGCACTAAAACATATAGAGATTTCTTGAGTTCTAGAGAAAATAGCAAAGAATTTATTGCTTCAATACTGTTCCTTGTTTGAAATTTCGGTTATTCTAAAGAATTATTTAGTGTATCTCTAATATTGTGGAGTATTGAATTAAACATTAAAATGTTTCACATTTTGTATATTTTTCTTTCTCTTTTGCAGTTCAAATACTTACGGATACGGTTACTCGCACCCGCAATATGCAACAAAAATAAGTAAAATATGAAATATTTAAGAGCTGTACTTCAGTGTCCATGAATACCTGCAAAAAGTAACCTTATTAAACACGCACTAATATACATCCGCTGATCTATCATTCATCAATAGTAACAGCTGATTACACTTCAGCTCTCAAAGTGTAAAAATAATGCCAATTAATTTAGCACAAAATCACTAATTAATCCTGTGGAAACTGACATCGACTTTGAGCTTCAAGCTCTGCTGACACACTTCAATTTGTGTCTGTATGTAAGTTAATATGTAAGCTGATATATAGGCGAATTATGAACAGCGCCAGGTAGCAGTGTTGGCGGCAAGTAGTTAAGTGGAAGCAACACCAAGTCGACACTCTTGAATTCAACAAGCTTTAGCCAGCTAGCGAAGTCTACAGGATTCTGTTTGGACTGTCAGCTTCTATGAAATATGATGCAATTTCTTTGATTAAAGTGTCAAGTTATTGCGTGCCAAGTGTTGTTGGTGGCAAATATAGTTGAAGAGCAATCCACAAAAACACAAACGGCAAAGGAGAAACGACGAGCAGTTGAGCCACACCCACACGCTTTCACACCATTCACGCACACGCATTTAAATACTCATTTCTGGCTTACGTGTATCCACTTGGTCATTTGTCACAGAGAACTTGTCGCAACGAGCGCAATTCATCTTCCTCGTTGGCAACGCTCATCACGCCGCAAATTGGCAAGCATATGGAATTGCATAGATAGAGGCTTGCGACAGAGGTAACTTAGCGCCGCTTTCGTTGGCTTTGTGAAGCTTAAATGTATTTTAAACGTATCAGGACAACATATTGTAAGAAAGCGACAAAACAATATTTGAATATGTTTTTCGGATTATGGAGGATTCATAAAGCCGACAAGCATATGAATAACAGATATTCATGTATACAGTTACATATTTGAATTTAGGTAGATGATGAAATTTTCTTCCAAAAGCAATTTCATTCGCAGTGCAGTTCAATTTTGTCGAGATCACGTTCGACGGTGGTTCACACGAACTCATTTCAAATTGTGTGCAAATCGAGTTCAAATTGATGGTGTCATCGGAAAGCAGAGCACGACGAAAATACTCATTTTTTGATGCTCGCACTATTATTAGGGATGACTAAATATAACTGAAAGTTTTAACTGGAGAACTGGATAACTGGAGAAAAATTTTGGAAAGAAAAGCTATTAAAAATTATACGAAGCCGACTTTTATATATATATCGAGAGTTTAGGATACAATAATTCTCACTCGTGTTACGCGGAGTTGCTCTTAATTTTCTGTTGAATTTTAAATACAGGTACAAATATTTATAAAGAAGCCACAGAAAGTTTCTATGGGGTTTTGGGAAAAATAATCTGTGGAAAATTGGAAAAGAATAATATAAATTTTATAGCACTTCTAGTCTTAGCAGTCTAGAGCTGAATGTTTAGGTAACAGGAAAGGTTGCTGGAAGTAACTTCTTTGCGCCCTGGAAGACCGAGTGAGAAGCCTCACAACAATTACTAACTCAATATTAATTGAAGTGGATTTTCCAGTAAGCAAAAATTAAACCTTGGTTTGGGGATGTATGCTTTAAATCCAAATAGAGTAATGATTCATTTGAGAATTGTATCGCTGCCATTTAGAACAAATGAAATTGTGTGTAGGTCACCTAAAGCTATGCAAAGCAGAGTGGAAAGAATGTAGTAAAATTGGCAAATTAATATCACTTAAATCTAGCTCTAAGAGAATTTATTCAAATATATTAATCCCAATTAAATTTCCTTATACTTCTTGTCACAAGTAACTAGAAATAAGAGTAGTTTAAAAATATACTTACTTGACCTGCCCTCATACACGGCGAAGAGAGTACAAACTAACAAGAAGAACAACGAGAATAGGAAAAGAAATAAGTACACCAAGGTAGACATATGTACATGTATGTGTGTGTGTGTTGCACGATGCTCGAAACAATATCAGTAGTCAATTATGTGTCGTAAAATGTAGCGGATGCCGCCAGAATTAAAGCTAGCTTCCTCAACAATTTTCGTGTAGCTATTTTCTTGCTGCCCTGTCTGTTTTTTGCTGTTGTTGCTTTTATTTGTTGATTTCACTTATGATAGTGATTTCGCTCCAATCAAAAGTCAACCAGGCTAAAGCAATGACATGTGCTGCCCCCAGATATTCGATATGCCATTGCTGTGCACATCGCGAAATTGTGTGTGTGTGTGACTAGACTACATACAAACACCATTCGTACTTACTCGGACATAAATACATACTAGTTGAGCTATGCAACTACCCACTGGTGTGTTTGGGCAGCATGACAAAATGTAGAAAGTGTTCAAAAACTAGGAAACACAAAACTGAAATGTCCATTCACTGTTCTAATCCCGCGTCGTGCCTTCCGTTATTTCCCATCGGAGTTGAGACAAGAAATACGAATTTCGTTCGCTTGGAAATTTGCTCACCTTTGGGTTAAAGGTCAGTTCGGCACAGCATTTTTTCTACATTAATTTTCTTGCTGCGCAACTGGACTGCAGCTACAACAGCTAAAAAGCAAACACACAACGCGCTCAAACAACCCCACTGAGTCTTCGCAGCACCGAGGCTCGCTGTATTATAGTAGTATAATAGTTTGATTAAAAAGAAATATATTTTTAAGTGACGGCAACGTCCGTGACAACATTAGAACGGTTTCATTGACACGTTACCGCCTAATTGGTGGACAAGTATTGAAATTTTGGTGGAATCATTGCCATTTTCACCATGGAATATCAAAGTAATGTTTCTAAAGATGGTTGATCTAATGATTTCTTTAATTAGAATGATTGCCCTTGAAAATATGTCTGGCTGACTTAATTGATTGCAAGTTCTGTTAAATACCTGTTTATCTCTGTGTACCTTTGGTATCCAAAGGGAGCATGCGTAAAAATTCTCTCCCATAAATGATTAGTTCTTCTCTCGGAGTATCTAGACCCGATTTTGGTACTCGAAAGATGTCAAACGTTTTAATCGGACAATTCAATCAATGGAATTTTTTGAATTTATAATTTGCTTCCCAAAAAACAGTTTAATCGGGATTTTATGTTAAGAGTATTTAATGACTGAAATACTAATAAAGCCCTATTTAAAACAACAGTTGGATAATGTCCCATAAATTTAAACCCAAGATATCCAAATGTACTGAGACAGATGTGATTTTATTCAACAATATCGTATGCTTTACTTTAAGAAAATTATGTGGAATTATATGGTCGATATAGCATATTTTAAAAATTTTTCATGTAGTTTCATTAAGGTGTTCATCGTTATGTTCCCGGTTATGGATAAATCTCACTGAAAATAATTAGCCGCAAACATTTATTCTGTGAAAACATGAAAACTTTCAATTTTTGTTATTTCAAAATCCGATTTATTAAAACACGCATAGAAATTAATGAGATTCGGATTAAAGAAGTATGGAACTAGGTTGCTGGGTAGTCGAGGTAAATAGGTTTTATATCATAAATAAAGTCACGAATCAGTTAGGAATTAGAAGACGCATTTTATGATAGTGGATCTGAAGTGTGTTTGGCGGATTTTAGTAATGGATATCTTTTTTTGCTTCCAATAGATTTAGTTTGGAAAATTAATTCATATAAATACTAATATCTGAAAACAAAACTTATTTAGAAACTTGTGTAGAATGTGACATTGAAATTAGAAAATTCAAAATTCAAAATAGAAGATTTTGCTTCTTCATTCGGTTTGTTTTCGCTTTGCTTTCGCTTTGTTCGCCCTTCTGCACAATTACATATACATATATATAATATATACTATGTATACAGATGATTTCCTTTGAACTCTGAGGCGAGCAAGCGACAGAAAAATATCAACTCTGCGTGCTCGTGTGTCTGTATATTGAAGTATAATTGAGTGTGACAATATGTGGCATGTGTCTATGCTGAGCATGCTGTATTCTTCAAACCTCCTGTAAGAGCAAGAGACTCAAAAACTATTTCAACTGCAATCGAGATAATATGCCAAGTTCTAGAGTAATTACAGTTGCTGTTGCCTTTGAAGTGCAACGAATGCCAGCATTTGAGGTGGATTATTGTGTGGGTATAAGTATTTCTTATTTTTCGAAATTGCACCAGAAGCGAAACGCGGAGATTTACACACTAGCTTGTGCATGAAGAAGTGTCACCGTAGTTGGAGCTGACTTCTGTGTCAGTCTACGTCATGTCTGCTAAAGTAAGAGACATGAATGTGTGGAGAGAACGTTGCATTTCAAGGTTGATGAAGAGCAGAAATTTAATTTTCAGATATTTGGACAGGTGATGTGGGAGGTCAAGTTAGGAGGTATGTTGTTATGGCACTAACAGCAGATGATATTCTGTGTAAGCATGCGGTTGCAAAGCAGTTATTTGCGAGATAGAAGAGGTAATTCTAATTACAACTTTGTTATAATAAAGATAGGTATCTTTGGTATCTATGGTATATAAAGATTGTTATATCAAGATTTAATCGTATTTAATTAAAATAGTACTTGCAATTACAATGATAACGGTGATTATAAATGCAAACGGAATTGAAAATTTTAAGATAATTGTAGCTTTTATTTTAATTTTATATTCCAAAAAAAGTAAAGTTTTTTATTTAAGTTGAAATTTTAATTGCAATTGTATTCCACTTTAAAACACAATTTTAACTTTGGTTTAATGAACAATTTAAGTTTAGTTTTAAGTTATTAAACACAAAAGTTTAACTTTTATTAAAGATTTTGAAAATAAAAAAGTACAAAAAGAAATAAATATAATTTATTGAATGTCTTGAAAAATACAACCCTTATCCTTGATTGCGCTTTGTATGTAGGCGGATCATCTTTTTGGAGCAAAAATTCTGAATCTCATAAATTCTTTACCAACCCTCCGCTAACAATTTATTTAGTGCTACAAGCTCAGAGTGAAGTTTTTCCCCATAACAAGCCACTTTATGGGTTCATAAAGTCTGCCTACTATGCAAGCACTTAACTGATAAACAGAAGTTGCCACAACTAAACTCGAGCGAGTAAATACTTGCGCATACATAAATTAGCACACACCCCCGCACATACTTGGCGATCCAGCACCGCGTGGTGCCATAAACAGTCATGTAGTGAATACACCTGCTGATAACATATATACACACACGCACACACACACACACAGAGCAGCCTGACAGAGTGAACGCGAATCAATGCGCTGCAGTGGTCGCAGCTGAAACCCCTGGAACGTTACTCTTGGGACCAATTAAGTACGCCACTAAAATGCTCCCAAATAAGTTGGTCAGTTTGTGATGTGTGCTGAAGCGTGCTCCTGCGTATTTTTAGAGGTGTGTGTGTGTGTGTGTGTGTGTCACTTAAAGTTGTATGTTAAACACTATGTAGTACTCTTATGCTCTTGTTATTTACTTGAGCACTCGCACTTTGCTTATTTATTTGCTCTTGGTTTTGCACTTAGGGCCGATGCATTGCTCTGCGCTGCACACAAGTCCTTTCACAGCTTTAATGTGTGCTTTAGTAATTTTTTTATATGCTGCTGTACAATTTATTAGTGAGGTGGATTTGACCATGTACTGATGAGGAAGTATTCACTACTGCTTGAGAGTGATCATCTGACTGGGTATGGCTGATGTCTTATGATTTGTAATTCTGTTTTTATAGAGGTCAAAAATATAGTTCAGGAGTATAGTTCAGGAATATAGTTCATTCTTTATAGTTGGCAACTCTAATCCAATTTATATGTTTTGTGCATGTCAACACAATCACACAAGGGGCGCCAAATAATATGTAGCTATTCTCGGTAAAAATCAAGAAATCAAAAATTTGTTTTTTAGTATTTCTTTGGAAAAGGGAAAGATTTACAGATCCAGATAAACCTTAAATTATGAGCTTTTTGAAGAGTTCTCGTAAGTTACGTTCTCTGTCTGTAAGTTAGTTCTAAAAATTCAAGCCGTGGTTGAACTACTAAATGGTAAATAGTAAATATTTTCGAAAATAACCTTTAGAGCATACATTTGCCACCTTCGAGTGTTGCAGCATTAAATATCATAATTTTCATGCCACATATCTAATTCAGAAAAGTTTATTCAGCGAAAGTAATGAAATGAAGAAATAAATTTTCGTGGCAAAACCAAAAACTTGCCACAATTGACAAATTACTTCATTTGAAAAAGAAAACTCTGCACGGAAATCTTTTTATGCTATGACGATATTTCTCCACAAGTTACTGAATTTGCAAATATGCTGGCACATTAAGTAGATTCGTGGGAATTTGGCGTAGGAAAGTAAAAAAGCGAAAAACGGAAACTGGATGTCAACTACCAAAATACGAGTTTCACATCAACTGGCTGCGCTGGCAAAGCGTGTGGCATGCAACAGTGAAGCGCACCAGCGACTTCCTGAACACTCACCCTAGCCGAGGCAAACGAGCCTAAAATCGGTCTGAATGCAAGAAACACATGCCAGCTGCGTTACGCCGTTCCCCACCTGCCCGCTGTATGCTTGCTGTACATTTCCCCAGTTGCCGACGACAAACTTTGACAATCCAACCTGCACTTGAACGAAGTGTAACTTGCAGAATTTTTCACAACTTTGCCGCATTCATATTTGAGCGGGCTTAAAAGGGCGTACATATGTACCGATTTCAAAAAATCACAAAATAAATAAATAAAAGAAAGGTGAATTCAAAAAATAAAAATAAATCAGATGAAGTATAAAGAAAAATAAAATAGAATAAAAATAAAATGAAATAAAAATAAACCAAGCATTAAAAATACATAAAAATACAAATAAAATTAAATAATTGGAATAAATTTAAATAAAATGAAAGTAAATTAAAAATTAAAAGTTAATTGAAATACATAATAAAATAAAATTAAGGTAAATAATGCAAAAATAAAAACTACAAAATATAAAGTTAAATTAATTTATATAAAATAGAAAAATAAAACAAAACATTTTTAATACTCAACAATCGCAAACTTTTTGCGCTTAAAAAGCCAATTCCAATAAAATAAGAAAACATTGGGGCTAACGAGGCTAAAACGGATGTGTTCGTGTTTCGAAGTGTTCGAAAGTTTTCATTTACGTGTGACTCCAACTTACCGACGGTTGGAGCAGAAATCCTTTCGCACGGAGCACGGTTGCTTTGAGCCAAAGCAGTTCCTCATTGCTAAGCTTTATTTGCTATTTTTTCATTTTATTTTCTGTCCACTCAATAGAAGTTTTTCTATTTGGGCCTGTATATCTGCACATACATATCGATGGAAAGTTTTGCTAAATAAATTGTGCTGTGGACCTTTGCGCACCGCATATTTGGCAACAAGCGGCGACTACAACTGCTTTTAAAATAACAAATCCGAAATGCAGAAGTTTGCGCGGGTTCAAGCAAGTAAATCATGACCAAGTTGAGATATTGTTGCGCTTCTCGGCTGGTTGGTTAAAGTACTTTACTCCTGCGAAACTTCATGCGACTTCTGTTGCACGACTTAGCAAGGACTTAAAGTTTTTTAATCTGCGTGCACATTTTCCGCCGTTTTGCGTCGCTTCGAAGACAAAAGTACATCAAAAAACATAAAAACGTCAAAAAATGGAATAAAATGGAATAAAATAGAAGCAAGAGGAAACTAAGGCAATGCAACAATATCGCGCAAAGCGACAGTAAATGAACGAGACTGATGGTGGAATGTAGTCTGACATTTTTGGCAGCTGCCACAGTTGCCACAACTCCACAAACAGACCTCCGAAAGCCCATTAGTGTGTATCATGACACGCGAATCTCCTAGCATTTCCAAGCAGACGAGTAAGCGACTTAGTTCATATGTATGTGTGTGCCAAGTAAGTAATGGGGCAAAAGCTCTCGCGTCCCTGCGGAAAATCGCAGTTAGAATAAATTATAAAGTGGCAAGAGCACGCTCAACAAGTGTGATTAAATGCACTCAAAGGCATAGTTAAGTGCAGGGAAAAAAGTTTTACAAGCGACGAGCGATAAGTGTGTGGCAAAGGAAATAAAGATGGTAAAATAAATATTTTTTCCCAATTTAAACATAAATAATTATTTGACAACACGATAAGTGAGTTACACAACTAATTCCCTATGGAAGACTTTCTCATATGAGGAAATTAGTCATAATTTGGGTTTTTTTTTTTTATAAAAATTTCGTTTTGAAAATCGAAACAGAGTCAAATTAAAATCTGACAAGCATAAAAATGATTAAATGTATCAGCAAGTACTTAGGGAATGCTGCAGGTAGTTTAAGCTTGAAAGAAGACTCTGTTTCTTCAAAATGTCTACAAGGTCTCAGTATTTATATAGACTAGGTCAGGAGTTCTCATCAGAACTGACTTATAAGTTAATTTTTCAGAAAAATTTTAACAACTTCGCATTTGAGAGAATGTGAGCTCACATTGAATGAATAACTATCGAGTTTTGCATTATTATTTCAACTGAGCCTGCGCCAAAGTTCGCTTTTGTTCTGTGTAATAATTTTGAATATTGCTTTGTTCAAGAGACGTAGTTTATTATAAGGGAACCAAATTGAAGCATGTTGAGGTTGTTGCGATGGAAGTGAGCTACTGGCTGACCTCGCTAATCCAAGTGAAATGGTCAGAAAACAAGCTTGCTTTAAACTTAAAATCTCTAGAATTATATTCACCCCCGTCTCTTGGGAAATTCAAATGTTGCCAGTTACTCACAACGTTTTAATACGTTGATATTGTTTATCTCAACATAAAATTTTAAATAAACTGTGAACATTTCCGTTCGATGATTTGCTAACATTTGCGACCTGAGAATCAATATTGGCATGTTGAGTACCGTGAGACAACTTTGCGTATTGGTGGGACTAAGCATGACAAAGTGAGTTTTGACCCACTAAAGCGTCGAAAGATTAGATTACCCGAAGAAAAGAAATACAGATGTTATTTCGCATTAAGATGATTCAGCGCCTTAGAGAAAAAGAACTGCTGAAGGAATCCTTGGGTTGGTATACAGGAGCAGGGCAGTAGGCGATAAGGAAAGTGTAGCGGTAAGGCTGTATGTAGATTTATGTGGTAATTGAGAAAGTAAATGCTCCGCTAGAAATCAGAGAGAAAACTGGAGGAGAACTTTTCTATGAGTGGCATGCTATATTGCTGTCTAAAATCTTGGTTATATAGTGTATCGCTATCCCTCAAAATATTTTTATCAGAGTAAAAAGGGTAAAGAAATTTGTTTAACACCCCTTTCTCCCTTACATAAAGCGCCTTTTTCTAAGCAGTGCTATTAGTCGGCGGTTTCAGAGGATGCGAGTTATTGCAGTTGACATAAGAAACTCTCTTAAAGGTGAATCATGTGGCAACAACAGAAACTCTTGACATGAGCTTTTAGTGCACAGTTTTTAGGATGCTGTGGGGATGCTGTTCTATGGTCTATGGGGTCTTCCAGTGACTAAACATTTTTAGATTAGAAACTCTTTCTAGTTGAAAACATGAGGGCTCTGAATTCCTTAGCAAAGGGTAACTGCTGTTTGAAAAACACTTGCTTTTTACCACGCAACAAACGAGAGGCATTCATTCAACTCCTTCCTACCAACACCCGCCGATCAAGACCCCAATTGATGGCGCTTATTAAAAATGGCGCTGAAAATAATTTGACTAATTTTCAACTTTGAAGTGTGTGTTAAATTCTTAAACACTAACGTAAAAAGTAATTGCACATAACTCCAGCAATTAATGAGAAAAATCATCATTAAAACTGAAGAGTTCGCGGTTGCAAAAAGTGACGCTTAATTTTCAATACGCCCACACACACCAACATACGTACACAGACACGTATGGATGTAATTTTACCTATTTTTCTTTGTGCAATATTTTTTTGCGTTACGCGCCTGCAAACACCTGCATATTTCCTGGCCATAATTGCAAACCACAAAAGGAGCTGCAAACAGCTCACAATCAGACACACACACACACACACACATACACTCCCATCCAAACAACTGCAAATGGATGAACGGAGATTAAAAGAGAAACGTGCAACCGCCGCAGTCGGACAAAGATGTATGTGCGTGTATATGTGGGAGTGTGTGTGTGTGGTGCCACTGCAGCGTTTTCCTGTGACCCCTTTCCGGCAGGCGACAAATACGCTCAAGCACACATTTATAGATATAAGCATATGTACGTACCTGTGTGTGTGTGTGTGTGTGCCATTATATAAATGTATGAAGTGGAGAATAAAACAAAGCTGGCAACACCATTGCTGTCACCAGTGACGCCAACTGTTGACGGTGCGGTTTTCTGCTTCAGTCACCCGCTCGTCGTTAATGTGTGTTGCCGGCGAAGGAAAATGTACGAGCAGGTGGTGGCGGCGAATGCAGGTGCTATATGTGTATGAGTGTATGTATGTATGTATGTATGTATGAAAAGGCAATGGAACAAAGCCTAAATTAAAAGTCGACAACAGAGTGAAGGTAAAAGGTGCAAGCGCATATGTGTGCATTGATATATACGTGTGTAAATGTAAAAGTGTAAATGTGTTTGTAAACAATTTATGTCAAGCAACAACGAAGAGTTTGCTTTGATTTGAAGCAAACGTGTTAAAGGTGAAATAACGAAATGAACACTTCTAAAATTTTTGAGAGAGGGAAAACGTTAAGTTTGTATATATACATAACAATATATCAGTGAATGAATGTACAATGCATACCATATGTATATTTAAGAAGTAGACATACTATTGTGAAATTAGTTAGAAAAAGTGAACCTAAAGGTATGCAGGCAAGGTTCGTTTACATTATAATGGGATATAGATGAGTTATAAAAACAAACATATGAAAGCGAATTCAAATTTGCTAACACTTAGTGCGCAAACACAACTTTAGGCATACGACTCCCCCTACTATAGCCCATGTAGACCAGGAAAGTTCTTCTGAATAAAGTTTAGCGCTCGGTATGAACTGTTGTATCATCCTGCTGGAACCACCTAGCACTTATAATGAGTGTTGAGTTAGGAAATCAATTCTCCTTAGCGGTTGATTCCCATTGATGGGAACTTTGGCTTCATTTTCAGTTTAAAAAAAGTATTTGTAACTTAGACATGCAAACTACAATATGGAGTAACATTTTTACTATGCAAAGTAGAAGTAGTAAAGAGTCTCTTCCGCTCTTTCTATTCCTTTACTCAGAAACTCTATACCTCTAAAACACACGCTCGTATTTGAAAAGGTATTGTTAGGTTAGTTGTCGGATAGACTTTATACTGGAAGTTAAGATCGGTTTTGTTGCATATTTTTGATTATATTGCATTATTTTAGTAAGGTTAGCTTGTAGGATTACTTGGTTAAGAAATTTGAAATAATGAACAATATTTTGAATAACTGAGGTTAGGTTATTACACTGTTCAATTGTTCGAAAAATGTTTAATTGATTAAAAAGTGTTGAATTGCGTGTGACAGATTTAGAAATTATGGAGAATTTATTTCTAACCCCTCTTAAGCCTCCAAATTTATTTCGGGTGAAAGAGAATGGGAAGTGCACTTAAAAATGCTTCAATCCTTTCAACCTTGACGAATAATATGAAAAACAGTGGACGCTTGGCCGAAAGTCTAACAAGATCGCAAACCACTGACAGCACGAGAATTGTCCGAAAAACGAGATTTTCCAAATGCAATAAACAATTTTAAGCACTCAACAAATAATCGAAAAACTAATCTGCCTATCTGTTAATTGATGAAGTGAAATAGAGAAAATAATAAACACAAAATAGAAGCAAAATGCAAATTTGAATTCGCACATATAAAATTAATATCGCAAAAATGTCTATTTCAACGCACGAATGTACTAAATATGCCGAACAACAAACGGGCTTTTAATATTTCTCCATGGTCTGCTAATTTGCAGCAAATTCCACAATGCAACAAAAAAGGAAAATAACAATTTGTAAATTTTAGCGAAATTATCCACAAATTTGTAAATAAAAGCTGCCGTGGGCAGCTGTGTAAGTGTTTGCAGTTGCATGTGTGTGTGTGTGTGTGTGTATGTGTGTTAATTCGTGTTGAACAGCTCTTTATTGACACACATTTCATAGTTTACACATGTTCCATTTCAATTATTATGCCCGAAATTTAGGTCATCTGTGTGGAAATTTACTCTTGCAATTTTATCAGCACACATTTGTCGGCAATAGCTGTTAATTACAGCAAAATTATAGCATACGAGTAAATATAAATACCACAAGTAACTATATGTATGTATAAGGGTATAGGAATGTGGGACCCTGCAGGAATATGCAATACTTTCTAACGGTTTTTCGAAAGTTGTTGCTGTTGCAGCCGAGTGCAAGCTTTTCGTATTATGGTTGTATTAAAAAAGGAAAAGAGTATGCGAATAAGGTAATATTACAAATTATTCTTATACGTATGCGCCAGGCATTATAGTTAGGTCTATGGTGGTCATATGTTAAACTTAGGACGTCGGGGGAGATTTAAGAATACGAAAAGCCTTTTATTTATTGCATCGAAAAACATTTCAGCACCACAACTTTTATTTAAAAAAAAAGCTGTAATGTGCCATGATTACAAAATTACAAAATTCCTAATATCGCAAACTTTCTTTGTTAATTGTAATGTGAACTGACCACATTTAGTAGCTGTAAATATAAATAGTGTGTGTTTGTTTGCGATAATTCGTTTCGAATTGTAATTGCCAAAATTTGATGAATGAATTACCTCTCCGAATGCATTGTGAAATAAAAATTGTTCAAATTCAAATCAAAATAGTTCGCACATATTTATTTTTACATATTTGCATATATCAGTCTATTATGATTATTAGTTAGATATTGCGTACAAAAATTTGCTGCTAATGAGCTATTTGGAATTTTATTGAAATAAGGTATTAAACCTTATTTACTTTTGTCTGTTCTTGTATAAATTTATGGCAATATTTTAAAGTCGATTAAGTCGACATCATGGCATTAATTAGATTTATACTTGGCAACTTACTAAAGACACGATGTAGCGTTTGATCTTAAACAGTACCTTGGAACTGGTAGCTTGAAATTATTGTATAATATGGAAAACCGATATTCTTTAAACATTATTCCTTTCTTTACTTTAAATCGACTTAAGCTACTTTAGTATAATTCAATCAAAACTGTTTGTTCAAATTAATGCCGTGCTTATATGACGAAGATGGGTCTTTAAAATAGTAACATTGTCATCAAGGTTGTCTTATCTCCTTATTTGTCGGAAAAATTTTATGTAAATAATTAATGGTTGATCGATTAGTATAATCATTATTGACGTCAGATTATAACAGAAGCAGTCGTAGATGCCAGTTACACCTGACGGAAGCAGAATATTCCCTTAAATTGACCCTGAATGGTTCATAATATTGTCAGAATGTATATATGAGAGAATTGGGATCATTAATGTAAAAGCAATACTGTCACTTTCTTAAATAAATTTCCAAAGTCCTCTTACTCACAACAACGTCAATAAAACGTTTGTCTATTTTACTCACGCAAAGTGCTGAGCTAGAATAAAATTTATTTCTATTATTCTCATGGAATGAAATATTATTTGATTCCAGCAGACGTATTCTCCACCGAGCTTTATTTGATGAGTGAATAGAGACTACACAATAAAATATACATGTAAATTACAATCAAAGGAATAATAATGTAATATATTCAAAACGTGTAAAACTTTACCCCTTCAAGAGAGATAACAATTAAATTCAAATCAGACTTTTTGTTTGTTGGTAAACTGTTCCTTATTTAGATAGTGTTAGATCACTACTGAATTTTAAAGATTTTGTTTATCTTTTGAAGTTTACAAAAGCTTCTAAAAAACACCTTACAAAAATTTGTTTCAAAACTGGGAAGAACCTTCTTCCCAAAAGGCACTCATCTTATTAGAGCCTTAGTAATGAGCAAAGTTTTTACCGTTAATATGCAGCTAATGTTCACACAAGCTTCGATAAAAATCTTAGCTGTTTAATAAATATATGCGCACTCGTGTCTATTTTGGGTAGGCTTGACAAACAAACACATATACATGTATATACGTATACTCAAACACATATAGGTATCTTGCTGAGTGCTTGCTCACTAATGCGCGTTATTTATCATGTCACCACACTGCCAACATGTTCACCGTGGCAGCATTAGGAGTTAAGCTCAGATAGTTAATTAAGTATGTATGTAAAAGCGTCAGTGTGTGTGTGTGTGCCTGTGTGGTAAAGAAATTTTTTGAGCATGCTTGGAGGCCATATTTGTATGTATGTATGTATGTATGTATGTATGCAGGTATGTCGATATACTAACGTAGGAAATGCTTGCGGTAATGAGAGGGAAATAAAAAGATGAGCGCTTGTATTAATTACTGTCATAAGTATTTTTTGTTGTTGTTGTCCTTATTGTTGTGATATATACTATACCTACTTAATTAGAAGTTTTCTGTACAAAAAGTTTTTTGTTTTACTTGTTTTGTTGGTGTGTTTTTTGGTATGGTGCATACAGTGTAAGGGTATAATGTATACACTACCACAAGTATTAATTAATCCGATGAAATTGATTATTTTAATAAAGAAGTTATATGTACAAGAGAGTAAAATTGCATAGAATATGAATATATATTTACAGACGAATGTATATACATTGGTGAGCATGAGCTTTTTTCTGGTTTTATAATACTAGAGATTCACACTCTAACGTACCTCCATACAAAGCAAATATGCCTCTAAGCACATAACGCTAGTTTTGTGATGTTGTGCCATGCAACACCTGCTGTGCACTTTCTGCACCCAACGACCATACAGCGAGCAGCTGCGCACAAAGGATCTCTAATTCATAGCCAGAGGCATCAAAATATGTTAAAAATCATCATCTCTTTGCTGTCCACTACACAACATGTCTGCAACAGAGTTCAAAGGCAGCGCACTGACATTTGTGACAGGCAACGATTTTTGACAAACATTTTCATCATCCGGTCTTAAAAGCCAGCGCACACTTCTTTTAATCCTTAGCTCCATGATTGTTGTGTGAGCAATCATTGTCGTGACCATGCATTGACAAAGAAACTTGCTGACATGGCATCTGAGTTGAGTTGCTTTTGTCATTGTCACTGCATAAATTTTAATTGAGGCGTGTATGGGAAATAAATTGATTGTGGTTACGATATGTCAAGCCGACAATTTTGAGCCATAGTTGCTTGTTATAGATGTACATACTCATATGGCACTTATACGCCACGTCGCACGCACGCAATGTGTATTGACGGCTTGGTGAAGCGGAAGTTTTTGCGGAACATTTTTAAAAAGACCTTGACAAAAAGAAGGCAGAGAAGTTCTCCTTTACCAGCAGTTTAAGATATAAAAAATATAAAAAAAAAGTTTTTATTTTTTTTAATAAAATTTAAATGAAATGTCCATCTAATCAAATCAGCCTACTGACGTGTGCTTTAAGGTTCTATAACGCCACCTAACTAACCTTTATTTGACGCTGTAGTTGTTAATTTTTGTCTCTCACATTGGGATTGGTCATATATCTGTTTCATCAGTTAAATCACAACATAGATGAATAACTTCAATATAGCCAAATTTATTATTTAAGTGTAAGCCTAAAAGGAGACTATATTACAAATTAATCTCATGTTTCTCCAGCAACGTGGCGAAGAAGTTATTGCCTACATTTAAGAGCGCTCACTTGATGAGAGTAGAACAGAAAATATAAGTAATACTTACGAAAACTGCAAAATATTTTCCAATAAATATTCATGGAGGCTGGAAAACCCGTCTGAAACATACTCTTTTGCAGATTGGTACAAGTTGGTTGCAAATATTATGAAAAAGTATTGTATATCCCCTAACATCAACACCGAATAACGTAAAAAACTCATTCAGTTAAGTTAAATTTGTGACACTATGCAAATTAAAATTCACACAAAAACACAGTCAAATGCGAAATTTAATTAATTGCCAGCAAAGCCGCAAATCAGTGCTAAATTGTAGCCATTTATTGCCAACAGGCAGTTTAATCACACAGCCGTTAATTAATTGTACACAATTACAAGCAAAGTCAACAACAAAAAACGAAAATTAAATTAAATCCAGAAAAAATTAAATAAAAATAGTAATAGTAAAATAGATATATGTGGGGGGTATATATTCACGAGTGTAGGAGAGCAATGTGGTGCACTTCATGCAAATCAAAGTTTAAACATTTATGTTTATGTGTATGTGTGTGTGTATGTGTATGTATGTGTGTTAGTGTGCGTGCGCGCTTGTTAGTTAACCTTTTAAATTAAAGCCGCCACAACCACACAGAATTGCAATTAATTAATTTCAATTGGCCGTCTGCTCTCGTGTGTGTGTGTGTGTGCGAGTAGCTCAATAATTATTTTCAATTGCATAACAATTATGTACAGTTAATAAATTAGAGGTTTTGTTAATGAATAGTTTATGCAACAAATCAAATTCCTCTGAGTTTGTACATATCTACTTGTTGTGGAAAGAAAAATCGGAAATTTTTTTTAGTACTAATTACGCATTATTTGGAAAGCTTCAGTGAAAATTTGGTGGTTCAGATTTGATTGAGTTAGAGTGCTAGATTTTCAAACAAATTATGATTTGAATAAAAGTAAAAGATTAAAAAAATTTTTGGAATTTAATTCCGAAAGTAAAATTTTTCAGACAACTTGAATTAAGGGTAAACAATTTCCATATGCTAAAGTGTATATCAAATGGCACTTGCCGACAGGGAGACTGGGTACTTAGGTGCCTCTGGGTATCTGCATTCCGAAGTTCTATCTGTTCTTCAACGAGATTGCTTTGGTGACATGTTTTGAGCACTTATAGCATCGAATAGCGTGAATATTTAATGTATGGCTGGCATGCTGGAGGAGAGGAGCAGCGAGCTTCTTCACGGGTGGCTTGGAGATGAATAGAAATTTACTTCGAAGTATTTTTTAATAAAGCTCATAAGGTGCTGAGTCTGGACGGAATTGCTAGAAACTGAAAAGTTCATGAATTTGTAAAAATGGATATCTTAGACTCCTTATTACCCAACTAGAACTCGGAAGGAGGCTCCTCTCTTGAGGTTTATCCCTGAACAATACTTGCGTTGTCGCAGGAACCCTCCGGCTGAATGACAGGAGGTCTAGAGCGCTTCCTAAACTTGGTAAGATATCTCCTTCTCTACAATTTTGGGTTATACCTTATTCCTGCTATCGCAGGCATCTCAGCACTTTCTCATTCTCAAAAAATAATATTTAAAGGTAGAAACTTTTTCCCAACTATATTTCTTTTTATTGCTTATAATATTTCGAGTACATTGCAAATATTGAAGTAAAAAAAATTTGTTTGAATAGTCAACGAAGCGATTTGTATATAAGCAAATCAACTTCACAAAAACCAACAACCACCAAAAACCAAAACCAGCAACAAACATAAGCCTCATACATCTACAAATTTCGTGTTTTTGTATGTATGTTAAAATAACATTTAAGTGTTACAGCAACAACAACAAATCCACATTATTATATATGCATTTTTGTAAAGATGAAAAAGAAAAGTAAATATACGTAAGTACGATGAAAGCGCGTCAATGTAAATAAACCAAATGTCCGTGAGATAATAAAAATAAATAAATAATCAAACAAAGTATTAATGACAGTTAAATGATGAGATGTTTTTGCAGAGTTGTGGTTTTTATGAAACAATAGAAAAAACTAATTATTTCAACTGAAAAATAAAAATTTACATAATTCATTTAAGCAGTAAATATAATTCATTTGAATATAATGAGTATTTTATAATTTCGGATCTTTTTATAAATTTAATGAAATTTATATAAAATTTTATGGAAAAAATTAACATGAAATTTGAACTTAAATTTACTTAAAACTATTCCTTAACCAACTGTTTGCACAAACATATATATATGTTCATGAAGTCAAAATATTACACTCTTGACATTTCTCATTATTTGCTGAAAATCAAACAATATATCATCAAGTTTATCACAAACCTTTATGCTAAGGTCTAAGATCCGACCGAAACCGACTTTAGAACACCAGTTAAATCGAACATTCTAGTGCGAATCAGCTTGCCTTTGTAACTCATTCCTTCTATTAATAGAAGCTTCAGTCCCACCGCAGCTGCTAAATGTTTTCCAACGGCTGCACTTAAACCACTCAACAGTAGAATTTTTACAGTTGCCACTGTTGCTAAAACGGAAATGCATTGCGCAGTAAGTTGCTTTCCATTACATTCTTAGTATACTCTTTGTCATATGCGGTTATTTTAGTCGACTTTTCTCTCTTCTTCCAAACATTTACTCACTCATTTTATGTTTGCCAACATTATAGTTTTTAGTGCTCTTTGAGAGCGTTACTTTTGGTTGAAATCAACAAAATAAAAGCGCCCACCAGAGTAGCAGTTAAAGATTTTTAATGAAAACACAACAAGTTGTATAACAGCACAGTGGAAAAAGCACTGCAACTGAAGTGGACCTCACAGCATCGCATTGCCATGAAAATGACAAATGACCAACAGACACCAAGGACAAAAGAACCCGAAAAACACTTTAAAAATATCAAGACAACTAAATAAAAGCGAGCAATGGCGGATGTGAAACAAAAGCGAACTGACACGCTGGACATTCTACGCCCAACGCAGCAAAAGCGAACTAAAAGCAAAAACGTAGAATCAGCCATTTGAAACAGGAAACTTTTCTCGTGACTCTGCATGCTTCCGTGCAACAGTAAAACGAACAAGATGTTGTCCCTGTCCCTTTAGGCTCAAATAGTTGGGGAATAGTGTATGGCGAACAAAAACAAAAAAAAAAATAAATAAAAGGACATTGCTTTCAGAAAGTGTAGAAATAGTGCAGCGGAATACTTTTTAATACTCGTATTTCTGCTTAAATGTAGTCAGATATCTTTTCACTTTTTTGCTAAATAGTTCTCAAGTTCGTTCACGAGTTCTGTAGTAAAATCCGTCAGTCTGTCAGCTTTTTTTTGATTCGCTTAGTTGACTGATGTTTAAATTGCGTTGATTTGGTACCACCATTCTCATAAATTACTAGATAAAAGTATGCAACTAATATTAAATATTGGTTTTGACCACCTCGCGTGCTTCAATAATTTGAATAGCACAGAATATTAAGGGCAGTCATTTAATAAGTTAAAGTTACATTTTTTACTGGCATTTTTTGAATCATAATTCAAATATGAATTTATATTATTGAGTGGCTACACTAAATGTACTGCTTCGGAAGTCTTTATTTCAAATTACAATTTTGACTTGATCTTGCACTTTCCGACAACCTTGTGTATATATTTTGTAGTGAAATCTATTTGTCTGTTGAATATTTACATCCTTTAAATGGATTAGTGGTGGCTCAACACTCACCTTCTAATTATTCTATAACTTCCAATCTAATTGCAATTAATTGTTAATTAATTATTAACACCGTTTAATATTCTTCAATCACTTTCATACTCCAGCGCCTAGCCCACAATTCTTGCTGATCACCTGTGGGTTGCAGGCTATTCAAACATGCTGCAATCATCTCATTTCGTGTATGCATACATTAAGACGCTACAAGTTCTGTAAGTTGTTATTTGAAAATTGGCAGAAATTTGTAAAGCAGTGTTACCGAATATTACGTTACCGAATACCGAAACCTCCTTAAAGGTCCATTGTTTTACAAGTATAGATGACATTGAAAGCGCGTCGCTGAAAAAGCTAAAGACTTCCCCCAAAAATCGAGTGTGAGAAGTGTTTCGACGATTGGAAGAAGCGCTGGCATAAGTACATAATATCGAATGGAGACTACTTTGAAGGCAACTACATTATTGTAGACGAATGAATAAATATTTAAAAAAAAAACGAAAACTTTTTGAACACACCGCGCATGCAACATAAAATGTACATTTTATTTGCTGTAAATGGTCTACGAAAGAGACTCACTAGTATATGCATGACTTTCTTGATAACCTTCCATACCGACCAAGATCAAGGAGACCGGCCAGAAACATAGTATAGATAACAGTTTACTGGCAACCACAAATGTTCATGACAAGTGTTGCAAGTTTGGTTTCATATGCCGAGCAAACGATTAGCATACAACCAAAGTACACAAGAAACCTACCAAAATATTCAAAAAAATTGGACTGTACTAAAAGATACGGAGCGTAAGGCTGCAACATCGGCAACATAGCGTAGCATAGCCGTGCAGAGATAAAAAATGTATTTCATGTTGTGCGGCCTGCATAACAGAATATTTATACAATATACGATAAGGTTGTTGTGTGTGAGTCTGCTGAAGTCGACGCCGCACCCGGGCGCAGGAAGAAGACTCCACAATTTATCGTTTATGGTGAAACTTCCGCATGAGATTGACATATTCATGCCAGGATGAGTTCCAATTAAAATCTAAAATATGCAAGTGAGAGACAGGAAATGCATAAAAGCTTGCAAATGCAGCAAGATAACTTTGCTTTATGTCAAATATGCTGGAAGAAATTGAGGAGAAGAACTTAAAATAGCGCAAATATTGTGCAGCAAATATTTTCAGATTGGAGTTGAGCTGTTGAGCTTCTCTCATGGCCGGATGTCAATAAATCAAAGATATTATGACAATTTAAGGGAAGTTGCTGTTGCGAAAAGGGATAAATCATGAATGTGTTTGTTGCTTCGGAGCAAGGAATATTGCTCTTACTAATACATATTTGTATTTTGAGAGTAGCATAATCAGCTCAAATGGAATATATATTTTACCAAGGAGTAATTTATTTAGTAGTAAGTAGTAAGTTTAGTAGTAGTTTAGTATTTTCTGATTATTTCATTGATTATATTGGTCTTATGGATGAATGGAAGAGGGTATATTTTAAGATAAATAGCTCTTTCTTTCTTCAAATTTCGTATATAAGTTTAAGTCGTAGCATATATGGTCCGATATATGTGGTAGTAAGTCGACCAGAGATGGCTTCCATGGCTATGGAGATATGCTATTTCACATAAAATACGGCGAGTAAGAATATCATTTAAACATCTCTCTAAATTTGACTTTAAGACGTCATTACTTACAGAGTTATGGTGCTTTAAATACTTTAACGGTCGGATTAGTTACAATCTTAATATTGTTGTACTGCTATAGTTTAACTTCTTTTAGATATAAAACGAAATATGATTTGAAGAGTTGAATAGAAGCAGATGCATTTCATAAAAATCGAGTAACTTTATTTCCTTTATTTCCTAATGCGAATTACCTTTATACGAGTCCACTTACTTGGTGTGCTTGGCATGCAGCATATCATATTCAGATTTCAATTCGCAAAAATATCTCCCTCATTTGCAAATACCAGACACCGGATTAACAACACTTTCGCTTAAATGGCTGTCAAATAATTTAGGCACAACCATCTACAATATTGACTCGCCAAAGTTGAAAAATGTGTTGAAAATTTTCAATTTATTCATTTCACGAAACTTTCGGCAACTTTATGAAAATTGTTGTTATTTGTGAGAAGTCCTGAGAATGCTTGCAACATTAACTCCGCACAATATTATGCTATTTATTTGCTATGTGAAGAGTGGAGAGCCGCCGACTGTGGCAGATTGCCTCAGCAGTGCCGAAACGGATTGAAAGTTTGCCGACAGGCATTTCTGCCACATATTACTGTTATACATGCTGTAGTTGTTGTTGTTGTTAGTTTGGAAGCAACCAAAATGAAGGCATGCCAAGTTAAGTGCACGCAGCCAACGCCATAAGTAAAGTGAATCTAGTGAAGTTGAGCGTTAAGTTTGTATGCTGTATATCAGACTGCCTGGAGATGCTGTGCAGCTACAGCTGAGCCAACAACAAACATAACAGCAACAACGGGAACGGCACAGCAGGCTATGTGGCATAAGCAAATGCCGATGGCAGCACAAAATATGTGCTTGTGTACGTATGTATGTATGTTAGTCAATATGCCTGTGCTGCATAGGGTCAATAAGTCTGTACACATATATGTAGTGGAATGCCACAACAGCAACAACTTTCGCATCTGTTCCGGCAAAGCTCTGCTGGGGCTTCGGATAATGGCTTAAGTTGCAAGCAAAATAAAGGATTTTAGAAATTCAGCATATGAAAAATTGAGCATAGAGGGCACTTGGCGAAGTCATACCCCACAAATGCGCCGATGCACTTGTGTATTCACACACTCGCCTATCTAGTTTGCATGGGTACACGTTGAAGTAACGGGCGTTTATATACATGTGTGTGTGCGGGTTAAAGAAATCCAAAATAATACAAGCCGGCAACTGACTGGCAACACTAGTTTGTTGCAGCAGCATTTTTGTTGCTTTTGCTCTTGTTGCTTTATTTATTGGAACGCACGTTTGCAAGTTGCAAAAGTTTTGCTGTTAAAGTAGCAACTACTATTTTTCATTAGCTTCTCACTCAAAGTTGTCTACTTAAAGGCAGTTTTATTGTGTGCCGATCGCATTCGTAATAGTTTTCAAGTGTGAACTTGGAAAACTTGTGATTTTTTTTGGACCGAAATGTTAGTTAGGAGCTAATTTCTACAAAAGCGATCAATGTATTCTTACGGAAACAGTCGAGTAATCGTTAAAGAAGCTTTTCTTGTCCAAATTACTTCATCATTGTGAATCGACTCAGGAACTATACGATCATATATTCAACCCACTCGGACGATCTAACAAAAATGTTTATATAATTTTACCACAATATCCCCTTGGCCAAGCTGCAAGTATATGCTTTAAGTTTTTAATATGTGGCAACTCTATTTCAAGATGTATCAACAAATTTTTCTAGAATACTCTACTTACTATATTTCCATGCTTATGGAAATTAGAAAAAATATCATTTTATTTTTTCATGAACCACATTTATACTTGCAACAAGGAAAAGATGTGAGGTTCCAATATAAAATATGGCCGCGAAAGTGTACATAGATATATGCATATATAGACAGATGGATAAATAGATAGATAATAGAAAGATAGATAACTTGGTAAGATCGATGGATCGATAGATATGTAAATGGAAGTTACAACAATCAGTCGTCAACCACCTTCAGTCGTTTATCCCGTACTTTATCTCAATAAAACAATCTACGCCATCTTTCTTTCATTATAGGGAACTTCAACTATTGATCCTTTTGATACCTAACTCACAAAAATTTTTAGTTTCATTTTTACAGTGAGCCTATTTATTAAGAGGACCCAATCTCTCCATTACGTTGGTGGGTCAATTCCGTTCGTGATCTCTCCTAAAGAAACTCTCACGGTTTATCAATATCCGAGTCTTCACATTTTATTCGAGGGCTATTGATGAAAGAATTCATAAGTTATTTCGACTGACGATAAACATTTACTTAAAAGGATTTTGCAGATATTTTGGTTAAGAAAGCTGTTGACATTAAAAACTTAGAACCAGAGAAACAACTTGTTTTCCATTTAATGCTCAGGAGTTTGGGTAGTATTAGCTTTTCTTTCAGTTTAAAATATCTCAACGAAGCTGAAAATTCAAACTTTTTTCCTATTATCGTCTGTCTTCCACTCACGTAAAATATTTTTGTGTTTGTTTTTACTTTTCATTTAAACCGATTGCACTCCAGTCCAGTCAACCACATCATTTTTCATCTCACCTATTTACCCTAAGGTCTCTCATAATTCTATTAAGCTAAACAACATTAATCAATATAATATCTTTGCATGAGGTAAAATAAAAAAAAAAGTAAAATAAAAACCAGGCATGCGTTGGCAGAAAGAGAATATAAAAAAGGGCAAAAAGATGCAGAGAACATGTGAATAATTTAATGGAAATTTGTGGTAGAAGGGAAACCCGTACAAACTCATATTAATCATCCGTGGTCAATAATTGAATATAATGTGTGGCTTCTATAACTATTGAAGGAAAAATAGCTTAGTTTATTTTTTCTTCAGTTTTCACAAGAACTGGCGCAGTGTTTCAAATAATTTTTATACTTAAGATCAATTTCATACAAAAATTTCAATAATTTTTTAATCTTATATATTTATACCTTTCCCTTCCTTTCACCTCCTTGTGTGCTGCTCCGTGTTCTTTTGCTTAAGCTGGTTCAGATTTGTTACTATTAAATCAAGTTTAAATGAGGTTAAACTCAATTTTCGTTGGATCGATAATTATACAAGAAAGGCACCGCGTTAACATCTTGATTTTAGCATTTGTCTCAATATTATACTCCCAGAGCTGGTTGCCAAAAGTTGAATCCAATTCTACACGGTTAGAAGAAAGTTGAAAGGAAGTAACAGGTGTTAGAAAGAGAATATATTTCAACTTGCTAATGGAGAGACTGAGTCAATAATGTTATGTTATGCCATATTAAGTTTATTAGCTATGTGAAGTTATATTGTGTTAGATTCTGACAGAGGAAGCTTGTGATTTGTTCAGTTTAAATCCTCTTAAACTGGATTAAGTTGTTTTATAATTCGTTGGTTCAGAATGAAATAAATTGAGGTTAGCTCGAGTAGCCGGTCTAGAACAAGTAAGTCCAGATTTTTCGAGGTTATGTTAAATTAACTGAGGTTAGATATGGTTAGATAAAAACATATTTTATCATAGATAGGTACAAAGATTATTCATTGATATAAAATGGGTTAAAGGCAGGCATTAAAAGGCATTAAAAAATGTATTAATCTACTATTAGCAAGAACTATGATTCCTGTTGCCCAAAGGTTAACAACTGCAAATATGATTTAAATTTCCGTAAGAGGGTTTTCTTACAGGTACAACTTATGGACTGTAGTATTTTCTGTGTTACAGGTGTGTTATTCAAGTATATTAATAGTAATAATAGCAGTACTCTTGCTGAAGACTCGCTACAATAGTATAGAAGAAAAAATTTTAAGATCTCTTTTTGTCTGAGTACCTGACAGATTAGTGATTCTCTGAAATAGTAATTGTAGATAATAAGCTTTTTTGAGCCTTCATCGACGTAGTTAATTAGAAAACGACGAAAAACATTTAACTTTTTATTTTGCCTTGTGAATCCCTAAGACGAACGACACTATACAACCTCTTGAAGGGAGCCAATTTATAAGTCAATCTTCGGGAGGTTCATACATATATTTTATGTTATGTGTAATCGAAGTAAATATCTGACAAAGTAGGGAATTATATTATATATCTTATAGATCATTCAACGGTTTACTAAATTTTTTGGTCTCTTATTCCAAGTCTACTACCCTCGCCTTCCATTACGCAAATTACTTATATTTTTCCTACATTACTACATTACTACATTACTTATATTTTCCTACACCTCATACTCTCCAGTCTATTCTCCACAGACGGAGGTTACACTTTCTATTCAAATTAATATAAAATAATACCCTTATTGCTCTTTGGCGCTACTGGCACACTTGGCTATTAAATATTTTGACACATTCACTTCAGTTCTTCGGGTGAACCGCACAATTACTTCTCGACAGCTACTAAACCATTGGAAAGTTTTCGTGCGACGCAATGACTACTCACATACGGTTGCCGTCGAGTGTGTTGGAGCTATGGTATACAGGCAGACTGTTAAGTCACCGCAGTGGGCCGGTAGAATTATGCGACAGTAGGTGTTTGAGGCGAAGCCATTAGAATAAATGTCAAAATGAAATTTTACATATAGATATTATATATATGTATAATATATATATGTGTGTGAATGTGCATGAGTGGTTTTGTGTTGTCTCATAATAGAATCCCCCAAGATAACTGATGATATTTTATTGTATAAACTTAAGGACAACCGAACAAACGCTTGAGCGCTAACCACGCACATATTTATACACGTCGAAACGGAATCGGGGGAGTGTCTCCTAGGCAGTTCAGGCAGCAAAATGTAAAATGAATGATTATTTAAATACATTTTGAAGAAGATTAATTAATCAAAATATGTGGCTATATTTATAGCGACAAGCTGATGGCCACATGGTCAGTGATTTCTATTGTCTGATCTTAAATTGCTTTTGAATGTGATTTGAATATTTGATGAAATTGCCGAGTGAGGACAAAATCACAAATATTTTGAACATTTAAATTTTATTGTCTTGGAGTAATTGAATTTGCTTATCATCCATCAAACAAGCTGAAGAATTTAGTTAGATTGTTAGTTGCTGCATTGTAATATTTAGAAATGTAGAAATTGAGCGAATATTTATTTCCATTTTCTGTTATTTACTTGAGTAATCAATGATTGAATGAAAGTGCAATCGGAAAAGTGAAGTAAATGAGCCTCCAAGCAATGTACAATATAAACATATATATATATATATGTATATATATTCCCACTTATTGACCATAAAGCCCAAGCTGCCTCAAGTTAAGAACAATATATTTACTTAAAGATGTACCCACACCCACACCCACACCTACACCCACACAAGTTCAGCCGTAATAGCGCCTGCACTTTCCAGAGCATATTTCCGGGTTGAAGAAAATTGCGAGAATCAATTTCATTGCCGGCTGAGTAAACGGAAAATGCATTCGATGAATGAACAAAAAAGGAGGAGGAAACCTAAATGAAGAAACAAAACAAAATCAAAAGAACTGAAATGTAAGTTTACACTTGGAAATGAACACCAGATATTGAGCACTGTAAGTGCTGGCCGAAGCAGCGCAATCAAATAGCTGTGAGTAAGTGGGCGTGTGTGCACATATGTGCATTTGAGTGAACAGAATAACAGAGTGACCGAATTCTGAACGGATGGGCTAGGAAAAAATGCCAAAAAAACGGAAAGCAATTCACGCTGCAGTTGAATTGAAGTCAATTCATATGTGTAATATTTGGAAAAGATATGCGTAGATGGTAATATACCCGGCAGAGACATCCTGAAATAGTTTCCAAAGAGAAATTTGAAATGGAATATTTGCGTTGCCTACTTTGAGGCGCACATTATATTATATATATATAAGCTGCATTTTGAAACAAGCTTCCCAAAGGAAAACGGCAAATTAGTATTAAATGAATGACACAAAGGAGTCTTAAATTTTTTTTGATAAGCTTTTTTTTACAAAGATATTTTAAAAAAGTATCAATTATTTTTTTGCACCATTCCCCAATTTCGGGGACCATACTAAGCCAAATATGCAGTAAAGGTAATGAGTCTGTAATTTATAATAAATAGTGATTAATGGCGAACAAAAAATATAAAAGTTTATTACAGCTCTGATATTACAAAAATATTTTATGGCAAAATATTAAATTTTTATTTTTTCTTTATTTGCAGAAATTTTTAAATATAAAATGGGAACACTACATCACTATGCGCCTAATAGTAGACACATTTTTTTCCAGAAGCAGCAGAATTCCGAAAAAGACAATATTTTGTGGAAACAAGTGGAAAAGCTGAGATTAATATACAAAAAAATTAAGGTGGTTCAAAAACGCATTAAAACCCATAACAACAAAAGTGATCTTTAAACAAAAAGGTCTCTCCCTTGCATAAACATTTGTGTTTAATTCCTAATTGAAGGAAATGAAATGTTCTAAAGGGTATTCTTCTCAACTTGCCACTTACTTCCTTTCACTAAGCTCACATTTTTTGCTTGGTCACCACTTCCGCTTTGTATTTTTATCTTCGAAATAAATTTAGTGCGTGAAAGACTAGAATGTGCCGAGTCGATTCGCTAAAGCTCAGTGAAGAAGCTAACAATTGAAGTCAAGATAGAAAATATGTATTTTGTGTGACATATTTTACGTGGCTACTCTATTTGAAAATGCACAGAGGCTGATTCCTTTCGCATCATTTATTCGTCTTTTTGTGTCCAGAGGTTTAATGGACCACATATGATTTCGAGTGCACTCATAGTGATATTCGTAAGTGGTTTGGAATTTAAATGCATAGCAGAGAGGAACGTTGAAATTGCTAGGAGAAATGCTGAAGATGACTTCATTTCATAAATTGACATTTGCTGTCTTTAGCCTAAGTGCTTTAAGGTCTAATAACACCGTGTGTCGAGGTAATATTTATTAAAGTTCTTTTATTTTTACATTGGTGAATTCAACAAGTGTATAGTGGTTGGTATTCCCACCACAAAATGCAATTGCAGCTATCATGGCCACAAAACACTCAATGTAACCGCTAACTGTGGTAAGGCAACCGGCTAACCCAGTAGTCGTCGGCGACTCGCCACAGCAGCTGTTTGCAAGTGTTGAACTATAGATATTATATATATATATATGTACATACGAGGTGTGTTAAAAAAATAACGGGAATGTTCTTCTACTGCGTTGTTCGACTTTAATGGCATATTGCATTATGAATTCTTGTCTCAAGGACAAACGGTCAACACTATCTGCAAGTTGAACGCCGTTTGCGTAAGGCAATCCGAAAAAAACGCTTGGACTTGTTGAAAAACAATTTGTAGCTTTTACACCACGATAATTTCCCTGCTCACACTTCGTTGCTTTTTAGTGAATTTTTGGCCAAAAACATTATTGTAACAATGCCCCAGCCTCCATATTCGCCAGACATGGCTCCATGTGACGTTTTCCTATTTCCAAAATTAAAAAATATCCTTAAAGGGCCGTCGTTTTACAAGTATAGATGACATTGAAAGCGCGTCGCTGAAAGAGCTAAAGACTACCCCAAAAATCGAGTGTGAGAAGTGTTTCGACGATTGGAAGAAGTGCTGGCATTAGTACATAATATAGAATGGAGACTATTTTGAAGGCGAAAACATTAATGCAGACGAATGAATAAGAATTTTTTTTTTTTTCAGAAAACCAATATTCCCGTTATTGTTTGAACACACCTCGTATGTACATGAAATATAAATTTGGCACCGTAAATTATTTAGTTGAAGTAGGGCTTATATTTCTCATTTATATTTATCCCTGAACTGATTCTAGCCGGTGAAACGAACTTTATATATATATATATACATACATACATACATATATATATATTACATATTGATGTATATGCCATCATATATTCTTCAAGTATTTTGATTAACTAAAATCTGTCAAGGAAATATTAAATGCAATACTTTCTGATGCTAAAACAAAATGTTACGTATACGCCATGGCTCTACGCACAAAACTAAAGGACGATGCGAGGAGTGCATATAGGTAACGGTATCCACGCTGGTCACTTCAGATGAGTTAACTGACTTGCGCCACGCGACAATGAGTGCAAAATGAAGGTGCCACGCAGAGCATCCAACTGATACCCTGTGAAATATTCATTGTGGTACCCAATGAGTTCATGCAAGAAAGCCAAGCGTTCAAACGAGAGAGCACCGTTGATTCTACTCTGTGATGTGCCTGCAGGTGCGCGCTTTTTTGAGTGTGTGTATACATATATGGATGCTGAGGGCTGTAGTGGTATGAGTAAGTAGCACTGAGGCATTCGGTGGCATTGTATTGAACGGATGAGTTTGGCTTGTTAGCAAAACGGAAATCCGTTTCGGGGGTAGTTTGCGGCTTGGAAAAGTTGTGCGTTTTTTCTACATGTTAATTCTCTCCATCTGTTTTTGTTTTAGCCATTTCCGCTGCCGGTTTGGTGTTAGATAAAGTATTTTTTTTGAAAACTTTACTCGCGCGCATGTGTGTATGAGTGTGTAATAAACGCAATTAATTACAGATTTCGTTGTTTCAGTAAGTTTTAATCACTGCTGTAACGTTTGGTTTCAATATCCGCTAAAGTGAGTTCCTTTACACCATTTAAACTCATATTAATTAAAGATTTATTAAAAAAAAGGTTTTTAAATTTTAAAAGGCATTTTATTATGTTGTGTCAATTTGGAATAATGGTAATAACGATTTTCCCAAACGAATATGAAAATATTTTCCGAAAATTTATTATCAACCAATTAGAGCAGTGATTTGTATTCATCACTGTTATATGATCACTCCATTATATTATTTACTCTATTCATATATATTATTTTTTTTAAATCTCTGCATTTACTTCGTAATTTTCAAGTATTTCGTACTTTTATGATATAATTTGCTTAGACCACCTCAAATCTCTTCCGCTGAGGTATTTCTTCTGGGTTGAAAAATTGAAGTAGTCAAAAGGTTGAATGATTTTAATCCAATCCAGGAAGTTGTACAACATCCCCACTCAGGGTGGACGAATAACCTCATTTCTCTTCGAAAGTCATAATAAAACTTATCGGTTGTTAATTCATCTCCTCAACCTAGCCGACATGTTTAAAAAAATTAATCATAATTTGGCAAACACCGCCTAAATAAATGCGCTGCTTTTACTGATCCTAGATCTCTGATATATCACTATCGATCCATGTCTTCTCCGCGCTTCTGAATTTTCAGTGCATCTGTTAAAAATTATCCAACACACAATTTGAAGGCGCTGTTGTGAAGTAAGGCAGTTGGTAGAAATAAAGAAGAGCAAATGTTTGAAATTAAATTGTGCTCCTAAAAGTCTGGCAAAGTAAATAGCGAAGTAGGAGCTGCCTACAGTATTTCCGAAATTAATCAAACAGCATTATAACCGATATAAACTCACACATTTCGACATACCCCCACCTCTTAACTCTTAAGTCTAAGAATAATGCTCTGCAAATCATAGAAGACACACACAAATGCAACAAAATCCAAGCTATTCTCGACATTCTCATAATTTTGGCATTCATTATCCCTAAATTCGACTAGAATGGTATTAAGGATTCCACGTTTGTAACTGTCTGCCTTAGACTGTTTTACATTTTAATCTTTTGATGATATATACAAGAACGAATCAGTTTTCTGGGTGCTTGCAAAATTTATTGCACATTCCTTTGTATTATACGCTCACACATTTCATAGCTAGCACGGAAAGGTCGTAGCTCATTGTTATTGTAAAATTGTTGTTGTCGCTTTTGCTTGTTCACTTACAAAAGTGCTTGCTAGTGGTTTTGAAGTTTGGTTAAACAGGAACTTTGTCACGCAGCTTTATGAAGCAAGTATTTTATCTCTTAGCTACAAAACAAACTGACCAGCTGAACGGAATGGAGAGGAGGAGCATATATCTTACCTTCATTCCATTTTGACATTCTTTCCACTGTTGTCTTGGCACTGGCAACATCCTTAATTTTAAGCATGCAATAAGTAATTTCAAATATTTCTTTGTGAAGTAGAAGTAAACAAAAGTGAAAGAAAATGCAATTGCGCTTGTGCTCATATTGTGGGGTAAATAAATGTGAATCTGTGAAGTTATTTGTTGTAATTTTTTGTATAATAAGCAGAAAATAAAACTGATTTAATCAAATGAACTCTTTTGAAGTTAAACTTATAGAAAAATATGTGAAGAAATACAATGAAGAAAAAAAATTTTTTTTTCAAATAAAATAAAACAATTAACTGATCAATTTTGTTTAGAAAGGAAAATAGATATATAAGATTAAAACAGTTATAGTAGAGAGTTAGAGTATTTATAATTAAGTAATTTAATTTATATATACCATACATATACATATATGTATATATATATAATATAAATATAAATAAATAAATAATAATAATAATATATAATAATAATAATAATTAATTAAATTAATTAATATTAAATGAAACTGGTATATACAAATAGTATATAAATAATATATGCAATGAGTGCTCACAAGCTATTCAAAAATCAAAATTTAGTAGTTTTAGCATAGATGTATATTAAAAAAATACAGCAATATTGAAATTTTAATTTAAACTAAAAAATTCACGAAAATTAAATTGAAATAAAATTTTCCACAAACTTGCATGTATGGACCGTTTTAGTGCTTAATAAGAAATTTATAGGGATGCAACTCTGTGTGACAACACAATTTGACCACACGCTTTGCTGATTGTTTCGGGGTACAGCATCCTTTCCATATGTTCATCGATTCCATAATAAGAATACTTTTTCGACGACACGGGAACCGGAACTAGCTTAATCATTTATCAATAATTTTCAAACAAAATTTTCTTGAGCAAGATATGAAAATTTCTTAAGTTACATATTTAATTTGCTTTAAACAATTTCAATGCATATTTTTAGTTTAAAAAAGCAAACTTTTTAAAAACTGTTCCTTATTTTTTCAAAAAAAAAAATTTAAAAAATCGATATGCCATCTTTAAGATTTTTGGCATAACCGCCATTTTGCATCAAAACTGAGGAAAACTATTTTTATAAACCATATTTTATAAAGATTTTTTAGATAAGAACAGTTTAGACCAATCAAGTTATTTTTGGCATTCAAACGCATTCTCAAAGAGAGAGAGTTGCCAAACAACATTAACACTTTTTGTACATTATCGATATCTTTGTTGAATCTTTAGATATATATTGCAAAGCCAAATAGGTTGATGGAATTAAAAATGGCTTTACCTTGGTATTGGATGTGCTTGTGATTCGATTGCTTCCCTTATCAAGTACGTAAGAGAACGTAATGAGAATGTTATGTACTGAACTTAGTTAGTTAGGTTAGAATTGGTAAAGGAGAACGAAAGCATAGATAGATATCAGGAAATCGATTCGTTTTGTTGTCTTGATTATTTTGGTAGATGTGTATATCTGTATATATATCCCCCTATATATTTCGCTGAGTTTAAGGTGCTAAAAGCAACTGTTAGCTGAACAAAACTAGTCCACTCCGTGCAACATGTTGTGAGAGTATAAAAAGAGAATGATATTTAATATACTATTACAGATAGAGTAATTCTCATTTACTCTTTGCAAATCAAATAGTGCTCAAGTAATTAAGGTGCTACCCAAGCATATGATTACAGGACATCAATATTAGTAGCAGTACCATTATTAAATAATATTAAATCACATAAATAATGACGGAAGAGTGCATGCATAAAAATGTTCACTATTCACTAGCAAATTGCTTCCATATAAACCATTGATATAAACACGTTACGGAGTCTATAATCTTAACCAATCCTTTAGCAACGACACATAAATACAATAAATTCTGATTTCCTTTTATTTAGTTCACATAGCGAGAGTACCATTAGCAGTCGGTAGAACACCTACACCAACCACATATATACATACAGCTCGACCCACACCACGGAAATTCAATTCAATATCGATATTTCATTTTCTAATTTATAGCGCCGGCATGTGGCAATCGTACAAAGCAATTACGGAATCACTGTGCGCCAGCTGGCACTTTCTTACGATTCCAAGCGCTCGGAGCACCGAATTGGCATGGCGCACGAGGGCATGCTTTAAATAAAACAAAAACAATCGAGACTGCCGCCAATGTGAACTCTTCGAGGTTTACAAGTATGCCAACATATATATGTGTATATTTGTATATATTAGTGAATGTATGTGTTTGCGTGTAAGTCGGTATGCTTTCTCCACTAAGCGGCTTAATTTGTTGGCATTTAACAGCAGTGCAACTCCGGCACCCTTTATCGATTCACTTATAGCTTACTAAACTCAGCGCTAGAGAAGCACTAACGGCTTTGGCGGTTATTCGTGCGATTCCTACTCCAATTGGCAGGCCAAACATACTACACATACACATATACATACATACATACATAGAATTTGGAAACGGTGAGGGCCCCCCGAGGCAATGGCGTGTTTTCCATTATCTGATCGACGGTTTTTCCTGCTTTAGATGTTTTCATTGCTAATACTATTGAATTTGTTGTTGTTGTTGTTGTTGTTTTAGCTTTTATTACCTTTGCTACGATAATGGTTGTTGCTATTGTTATTATTGCTCACTACTAGCTGTTAACTGTTAACTGCTGCAAGTGGCAGTGCTGATAAGCATTGGCGATTCGTTAATTGCTCAGTTTGCCAAGCCTGCGCCAAGGCGGCGGCGACTTAAAGTGAAAATTGTTTTGCGGATTGAATAAATGAAGTCCTCCACAAGTTTGCCGGGTGGTGGCGGAAAGCAGTTGGGTGGCGTTAAGCTTAATAGATTTCGCTGAAACTTTGACGTAAAAGCAACGGCATTGTACAGACTTAATTTGTTTTGAATTGGAATTATTACTTATATAAATGAGGGGGAATAGCGCAAAGTTGAGACTAACTAGTTTTCGAATTTTGAGAAGAAAAACAAAGAAATTTGGTAGTATTATGATTTTATTGGCTGTTGTTATGTTAATTAGTTTTATTAAAAGTGAACCTTAAAAACGCATTGTAAATATTTAAGATATTTAAAATTTTTTATGTATAACTTAGATCTTTCCTATGGCACTATTTCACAAACTATTGGTGTATACTATTTATGCGAGTTGAATCTCATATTTGAGGAATGCTTTTAGGAGCAAATAAATATCTTTCAGAAACTAAAGTAGGACAGCTGTCCCAAAAATTTTTACTCCATTCTCGACTGTACCATTTAAGTACTTCGATTATCATTTCCTTAACTTATTCTTTCCGACACAAAATTGGACCGTCCGTACCGTACCAGAGAAGAAGGTACCAAAAGCTGGATTAAAACATCGTGGATGTCACACTTTCGGTCAACCGGGCGAATTTGCTTTAAAATCGCTCACCTAAACATTTTAGTTATAGGCTCAAAACGTTTAGCTGATTTATGAGTGTTTCTTGATCCTTACCTAGAAATTTTCGGCATCCCGAAGGATCAGTGTTCAAGTGATCAAGTGCCCAAATGGGATCCCAGTAATCTTCGTCGTTTCGTCCCGATACCTAACTTTGAGATTCTTCTTTACTTATAGTCAGTCCGCCCTTGAAGTACTCTTAGGGTGGCCAGAAAAGGTTTTAGGTGTGAGTCACGACGTTCTAGTGCACAAAGAAATCAAGGAAAAATAGTAAGTTATGTAACTAAGTGTAGTGGCACTTTTGAATGGATTTGAATAACCAATATTTAAAATACAAACTTATAAGAAGCTAAGAACTGGAATAGAATCAAATTGTTTCATATTATTCATAAAGAATACTCCAAGATAAAGCAGAGTGATAACATTTCATTGCTCCACGAAGAATTAAGCTCGGCTACCCGGGAAACTAGACACATTTGAGAACTTGTCTTAAAATAATATTTGCGTGCATTATCGATTTCCAAATTCACATTTAACATTGTGGATATAAAATACGCTTTGCTAAATCCCCCACTGAACCATCTCACCAACCCGTATTTTGTTGGAAAACCTCATGCGAAGCGATTTGTTTGCATATACTACGAAATACTTCAAAATGGCAAAATATTGACAAAACATCTGATATGGCTCACACAAGTTGTTACCATCACCTTTTACCTAATATTGCTTGCATGTCAATTTTTGCATGCTCACTCGTGGCACTAATACCTATGCGTGTGTGTGAGCGTGTGTGTGTGTGTATGTAGGCGATTTGCCAGTGTGTCTTTCAACTTTCGTGTCATGACTAAACATGCAGAAACATTAAAACCGCACAACACTACATAGAATATAACTCAAGCAAAAAGGTCACACACAACGCAGGCACACTCACACACGCACACACACACGGAAAAATATATATGTTTGTGTTGCAACAAATATTTGAGTTAGCAAGCAGAGGCCGCAAAATAACGGAAACTGCATTGCAACCACAGCCTGGCAGAGTGGAAAAACTTTGCGACAAATTAATTCACAGCCAATGCAGTAAAATACTACGAGTATATAAGCACATATGTAGCATGTGTTTGTGAGTGTGTGTGTGTGCTGTCGCAGTAGCAGCGGTATGAAAAGGGATCATAAGCGCAAGGAGACGCACCGGCAAAAGGATGAACTATAAACAAATGTCGGAGTGCAAGTGAGCATGTCTACCAGCTGGATTGAGGATGACAGCGCCGCATGCACTCACACATGCACATGGTTGTACAGTGTTGGATAAAAGTAGTCGGCACTTAAAATTTTAATAAATAAAAATTAAAAAGGCGTCGTAGAGGTAGTAGATTATAGAAGCGCGCTACCGCAACCGAACCTGAGTTTGCATCCAATTCAGGCTCGGAGAGTTTTCCAATCACGAAAAACTCAGACAGAAGTTTAAGCGGAAAGTATGAGTGCTTTTTGGCCTTTATATCACTTCTCGTATCATATAGAGGGAAAAATAATAACTATAATATGTATAAAGTAGATGAGATTTGATGAAGATATTGTTTTGTTTTCATGGCTTTTAAAGGGCTGCCTCAAACAGGGACTGCTGCTCTGTAAACACACTCCTCTCGGTCTGCCGGTGTCAATTACGCAACCCAGTAATAATCGAAATTTTTATCTCCCTTCCGATAACTTATTTAAAAAATGTATGAATACTTTTCAACGCCACTACACAGTATGTCACATACACGTATATTCAAATGCTGTCGCCGTAAACGGTTTGTGACTTTTCTTCAGTTGACAAAAGCAGCAACAGCTGTCACTCTCTGTGTCACTGCCAAAGCTGGCGGTGTCTCGGCGAAACACAAAGCAAAAACTGTGAATTGTTATTAGAAGAAACACATGTGTGTGTATGCGCGCTTTCCCACACCCATATGTGTATGTATGTGGGTAAGTATGTGTGTAAGTATATTTGCATTTCCTAACCGCAGCTGTACGTGTATGTATTATGAGTGCGGCAGTGTTGCATCAACACGCAACATCATGTGGCATAGACAAGTCTAAACTTGTGCTGCTATCTGTTAAGCATTGTTATTGTTGGACTACTGTCTTAAACCACAAGAGCCGCAAAGCAGAACATGCAATGCGCGTTGCTTCTGCTCACGTGTGTGAGTGTACAAGTGACTTCCGCTTTTACGAGGCTGCGTACAACACAACAAAGCGGTGACACTCACTTAGGCAGCCATTTAAGTAACTTCTTGCAGCAAGTCGCACTGCAAGTTATTCACAAGACTTTCTTTATCGCGTTGTTGTGGCTGTACGCGCTGATGTTTTTGTATGAGTGTGTGTGTGTGTGTGTGTGTGTGTGTGCGTTTGAGTATGCGGAAAAACTTGCGCGCCCATTTGCAACACCTTTGGAGTTTCGGCAACAGCAGTAATCATGCCACTTACCGCAACATTAATTTGCTTGAACTTTGACTGCGTGAATATGTGCGTGTGTTTTTCCGTTCAAGAAGCCAGTCACACACACATTTATGCAAAAACACTAATAACGAGAAATTCTCAAGGACATTCCACTGTGGCGCGAACGCATGCACCCCCTTACATGCACTCATTTCAATTACCTGCCAGCTGATGCACCGCTTATGCACCGTCTGTTCACAACTAATTTCATTACCATTTTGTTGTTGCATATATCTAAATATTCAGCTTTGTTGCGGTTCACGTTACCGCATAGCTGCCACATATGCACATATGCGCACATCACAATTCATCACATTCGTCTTGCCACATGCCATTAGAAGCTTTACGTGCTATTCACATTCGCACACACACTTCACACATACACACACATGCACACCATGACTCCTTACTCCGCCTTGTTGGGGGCGAAGATGCGTTCGCTGCTGTTGCTGGGAAAACTTTCAAGCGTGAAATTATTTAAATGGCACAAGACTTTGCCAGCTTCGCAATGAATGTTTGTATCGCTCATTTTAATGAAATTAATTGAGGAGTAGTTGGAGGAGGACTTGTTTGTATCATATCAACTAAAGTATCTTTTTATTAGTACTAAATAAATTAATTTACGGTAATTAGAAGAGTGCACTTAAAAGCTTGAAGCATCATTTGGATAATTGGAGTACTTGAAAATTTCTGTAAAAGGGCTTTATCAATTTTCACTTCTGAACGGTACACTCATTCCAAGAATACACTTATTTAAATTGAAAATTGTATCGTCCAAACCAAAAAAGTATTTTCACTTATTCATTTTCGTTTTTCAGATCCACTTATGTGGCCGATAGTAAACATATAGTATGGACTTTAAATTGCAAAAATATTGAGCGCTATAAGCCTTTACTCGAAAACCTTTCATTTGTTACACAGTGGGAGCCATGTCGCCGGAGAAACGGTTTAGACTGTTTACTGTTTTACTAATTTTAGAAATGTTCTCCCATCAAGCGAATTTGCTCCGGATATCGCGAAATACCAATCCAAATAATTTTTACTCAGTTGGAAAATATTTATCCTGTCTTCAGCTTCCGTTAGCGATTTAACCTTCCTTCAATGAAATTTGTGACCGAAATTGAAAACGAAATGGAATTAGAAAACAAAAATAAAAACAGAAAAAATTTGTCTTGAGAGGTAGATTATTACCTAATGTTTTGCTCCCTGGACTAGGCCGAATCCTCGGAAACCAACACCTGCTTTTTTCTAAATGAATCTACTATCTGAATCTGACCATATATGTTATGCTCTAAATAAAGGTACACAATAATTGATGAATTTCCTATAAAGATGCTTAAGCCTTCTAAATACTGCAGGAGATAGAGGCTTTCACAGTTTCTAGGTCTAATTGCGGGCGTAGGATATTTGGACTTTACGATTACTTATAACCATACTCTCATTGGGAGCTAAATTTGTCGGCACCTGTAAACTGAAGTCTGACTCCTAAATCCTTAGGAACTTTAAAATCATTTCGTGAAGCCAGTTCTTAGTGTTTTCTTTTCTACGGTCTGCAACATGTTGCAAGAGTATAAAAAATTGTTGATTGAAGATACGGCCTAATTTGATACCTAATTGAACCAAATTTATAGGCTGAAATAGCTTTCTTTAAAAAAATTTTGGTTCCATTAAACTCTCAAAGTCGGCAAAATAATTTGACTTCGCGCAAAAGTGTGTCATTTATCAATTCGCATAGCGAAAATGACAGTTGTTTATATGTACACACATGCGTTTGTGGGGACACATTTGATTTGCAAATAGGCCAATACCCAATAAGGGAGACAATAATCGAGATATTTTCGCCAGCGCTTTGACGTTAAAGACATAAATAAATACAGACTTATGAGTGTTTCCATTTACCTACAATGCATGTGTAAATTGGATTTGGCTGTTGCGCGTGGGTGTGTGTGTGTGTTAGTGAGATTATGTTAATGTGATGACTTTGAGGGAAGTAAATTTTCACTTACACTCTGGCAACGTTAAGAAGGTGGCGTTAAATGCTGAACTTCTCGGTGAAGACACAATCCGCGCTTGTGTGTGTGTATGCGTGTGCATCATAAATATTGATTGAAAACATGCCATCAATGTCAAATACCACAAATAAACCGACAGCACTGCAGCTGCGCGTATAAAATGAACTGAATATATTTATGTGATTGCTTTTTGGTTATTGCATAAATAAATGTTAAAGTTATAGACAAGCAAAGTGACGCAGATCTGAATAAATATTTTTTTCAAATTTGTTTTGCTCATATGTGTTTCCGTTTAAAAGTACCAAGTAGTGAAGCATTAAGTTAGTCGTGAAATATATTGGTTTACAAGTAGACGAGGCACAAGTCCGCAAAGGATCATTTAGTTTTTTAGTGTTTGGGAGTGTGTGGATCTAACTTAAAATTTTATTTAAAAATTTTCAGCATTTAGTTGTGGTATATAATTTAAAAAACATTTTCATTTTTTAAATTAGGACTATTGGGACTGAAGTCTGATAACAGAGTACAATGAGTTTCTAGATATTGGATGAAACTGAAAGTAACAACAACGAAACAGTAAAATGTTTTATGCCTACTTAATGTTAATGCTGGGAAAATTTAAGCAAATTTGATCATTTATGGAATTGTTTACGAAAATCAGTTAATTAATTAATTTTGATATACATTTTTTTTACCTAGATCTAATGGTAGATGACGGTTTATAGGTTTTTTCTATGGTTTTTCATCGGAACCAATTTCATCGGTTTTTCATTGTAAAAAATATGGCGGTACATGCTATCAAAATAATTACAAAATTTTTCATAAAATGTAGCACTAAAATAGTGAGCTTACATTCGGCTTTATGAGCTTGAGCTTTATTAATTGCAGAGATATGAACTTAAATACGTAAGAAATAAAAGTTGCTTGCAAAAGAACGATTTCTTGTTTCATTTATATAAAAAATGCTATGTTCTATACTTCACTGATTTATGCCATACCTTTAGGGAGTGAGATTAGCTTATATGAATTTTGATTCCTATTCAAAATATATTTAAGAATTCTAGAAGGGATCAGCTCGATAAGCACTTGATTTGAGAGGGACTTGGGTATGACTAATTTTGAATTCAATTGAAAGCCGAATGAAAAATCCTTCTTCTTGACGCATAAGTCAAGTTAGTCTTCAGTTCATTTCTTAGTTCGTTTTCTAGTTCTTAGTTAGTTCTTAGTATTCAGTTCATTTCACTCCTGGGCATTCCTGGGAACTCTCACGCATATTCAAAAGCATTTATTTTCATACTGTTGAAAATATTTTTAGGTGTTTTTGTGTTGTGTGACTGATAGCTATATATGTTTTTTTCAGACCAACAAATTCAGACTTTATTATCTGTTAAGCAAAGCATTAAACTACAAGAGTGTTGATATCATACACTCAGTTGTCTGATTTGTGTACTTCGAATACTGACCTACTGGAAAATAGCTAAAACTAATTTTTACATTGTCACAACTATATGCTAACGGCAGCTCAGCTGCTAAATTCACCACACACCCAGCATTTGCTTACATGTTACCAAAGCATTTGAAAGCTGTAAATGAAGCACATAAATGAAAATGTGCCAACGAAAGAATTGCAACGATACGCAAGGGTGGGAGGTGTGTGAAGGAGTAAGCGTATGTTAACCAGTTTTCGCTGATGGACCGATAGCAGAAATGAAATGTCCCCCACACACACATGTGCTCACATATGTACATTGCCACACATACACACAACATGTGTGTGTGTGTAACAAACAGCAATTTTCACAGCTAACCGACACTAAACAAATTTAAGAAAAATTACAACCATTTAAATGCACTCGCGCACTGGAATGCAATAGAAATAGCGCAGCGCAACAAAGCAAGCTTACAGCAGCACTTCTAGCTGACACACACATGCGCACGTGCTAAACATATTTATTGTGCTGGTGTTAGCGGGCGTGCATTGCACCAGTTTGCAATTAATCTTCGTAAATTGCTGTGCAGAGCGCTAAAAAGGAGCAACAAACACCATAGCAGAAACAGGAACACAAACAAGTAGGGAGTGTATGGGCTCGGGCCGAACAGACCATCTAAGACATGGAGGTGGAGAAAATATAGTAATATATAAGTGCCCCTTTTAAGCCTGGTTTCAGAATTTAATATATCCTTTCGTACCGTTATGATAATTCGATTTCACTTTTACCGAGATACATTTTGATTATTCTACAAAATATAAATCTAATATTTGGTATATATGTTAGATATGTTAGATATGACTAAATGCTATGAAATAAAAATTGAACTTTAAGTAGCGCTCAGTTCGAGATGTTTCTAAAAATCCAATGAACTGTGAGAGTGGTAAATATAAAATGAAAACACAGTGGAAATGATGAAAATGATAATTGTGTTATGAGCTTTGACTTCAACTGGCCTCAACTGGCCTCAACTCAACTCGCATCGACCCGCTTTGTCTCACCACGAGAAAGACCACCATACATAAACTCAACACACTTGTATTTCTCTCACAAATAACTATAATTCGATTCCTTTTGTAAATTTCTTATATTTTTGTTGGAAGGACAGCTTTATTAAACTCCGAGCTACTTATCGGAGAAAATACAGTTAGTGCAACAAAACTAATATACCCTTTGTACGGCAAGTTGGTCGTGAAATAAAAACATTTGAAAGTTGTTGCAACTGACATCGCGGAAATATCTTACACTCTACGTCCCTCATACGCCGTGGTGCTCACGGTGCAGCGAATATTTCCACGTACTATATATATATACATGTATGTAGTTGTTGTTGTATGCAGCATAGTCGCACCAAATTAGTTTTATGCAACAATCGCATTCTTGTTGTTGTTCATTTTTTACACCAGCGTATGTAGTTGCGTTTGTGTGTGTGTGTGTGTTTCGAACGTATAAAGAATAGTTGCATTATTAAATATTTCATTGAGCGAAAATATTCTTAAAAGTTAGCTCTTGCTTTTCAAACAAGCGAAATAAAATTTAACAACAACAAGCATACATGTACTCAATTTATTAAGTTGTTTGTTGCTAATCCTTTCGAGTTGCTGTTATTTTGCTTAAAGCCCTATATTATAAATTTTACATACATACGCATACACGAGCGTTCACTTTTGTAATCCGCAATAATAAAATATTTGCCAACAAGCTGTCTATATTGTCATCCATTTAATTTTTTATGTGACAGTTGATGTCGCACCATATGTCAGCTACCATGCGGCAGTTAAATATATGCGAACACACAAATTTTATATACTTAACCAGCTACACACCCTCCTCTATTACATGGAGATGTATATATAGTTCACGCCGTTTTTTAAATCGAGTATTTTATTCTATCTGCATAAAGAATATTATGATCTTTCGTTTGGTTAGAAGAAACTAAAGAAGCTAGATATTTCTCTAATGTATCATAAATAAAGATAATTCGATGAAAAGAATTCAAGAATTGTTTATACGTAATAAAAAATATTCGTGTTCTTAAAGCAAACATAAGAAACCAAAACAGGAAAAATGCGATAAATTTGAACAAATGATTGACATGCTGTGAATAAGATCCTAATAATATATTTGAACCAGTTACTATAACGTTTTGAACATTGTTTTATTTCAGGTTTATTTGTCGAAAAATTCGCCCTATTATATTTATATAAGAATGTCACTTTCAAGACAATGTAAGTACCGACGGAGTAAGACCGATGGAGGTCCTGATTTTTGCCATTAAGGAGTCTTCTTCATTACTTAGTAACAACGCAATGTTCGGTTTCGTCTAGTCTCACTGACCCATAAAGGTCAGTGTCTACTATATCAACATCAGATCATGTTTCTGTATAAAGTGTTGCCTACATTTTGGCGAATTTATAAAAATATGCTAACCAAAATAAAAAATCATCCAAATGCAAAAAATGGTTAGTGAAGAACAGCGGTGGCAGTCCAGTGTTAGCATTGCAGTTGGAGCTTCAACTTTAAAAGAGCAATAAATTATATGTACTCTTTATCTCGTATAATTACGGAGAGTAAAAATAATATTTCTAAAGACCAGATAAATACATTTGAAAAATTCTTGCTGTAGAACATTGAAAAGTACGAAAAATTCCAGAGTAGAAGGAATAATATACGAATTATTATAACATTACTATGATTAATTAAATGACCTTAAGACAGCATTGAGATGGAGATTCTATTTGAACAGCTGAAGATAAGTTCTTCGTTAAGCCAGAAAACTCGTGAATACTCAAACCAATCATAAGTCTGTGTTCACATTTTCTTTCCGTTGTTTCCACATGATTCTACCTCGCCTTCTGTGAAAAAACTTTAGCAACTGGTATCCTGGTACCAACTTTGGATTTACCATGAACCTGAAAGACCTTGCAACTGTGCAAGTGCTGGTAGTTGACCAATCAAGCTCATGTGGTGCCCAGCCATCTAGTAGTAAAACGTAAGGAGACAGCGGAACTCCGACTCTTCCAGCAATAGTTGAACTTGGCAGCGTCCCATTACGGTTTCAAAACATATTCGAATGCGAAGAAGTTTCCATCCATTTTCTTAATGAAACTATGACAAGGAAAAAATCTCTTATCATTAAAAATGTTAGTTTTTATTTAAAATAAACCGTGCGTGAATTCGGCCATATTCAGTCCGATTTTGTTCTTCTGTTACAATTACCTTTCTTCAACATATTTCTTATAAAATCGCCTGTATTTGGCAATTCAAGGCGGAAAGCTAAACTAGAGCTCGTTATGTTCCACAATGAATGGAACAAAGACCGTTAAACACACGCGTACACAAACGCAATAATAAAATGAGGCTTTTAACCGTTAAATGGCGATTTATCGTGCTAACAACAAAGAACAAACACTGCTAATGCCGAATATGCATTCATTCCTATTTGAGTCAAACACATAATATGAAGGAAAGCCAGGAGCTGGAGATTCTGCCGCACAAATACAAATGGTTGTAAATGTGTATGCATATACACATATTCCTGCTCGACTTGCCGACTTCGACGGGAATATTAATGACGCCGTTCCGTCCGTTCGTCGGCCGGTGCGCGTTTGGCGTGCGAGACGGTTCTTCGCATGTTTCATATCATTGGCAATTTTATAGCACACGAAATTACCAATAATCACAGTTGCGCTCACCACTCGATGCGCCCACTCCCCCACTGACCGCCACCGCAGCACCGTTTGCAGTAGACTGCAACGCCTACCAAGGTACTGCTGTTGCATGCAACATTTCCAGTTAATGTCTTCATTTATTGTGCTCATGCAGTTCAACGGCACTTCGGCACCATGATGACATACAAACAAACGTACCGTAATATTTGCAAGTATATATGAAAAAAAGCAGAAACAAGGAGCATATAGTTCATGAGATTGAACATACGGCTTATGTTGCACGGTAGCGCAAATTTGTTATGATTGTTTTAGACGTTCTACATTGCCAGTGATTTATGAATGTGAGGAAAAATCGTTAAATGGCGGCAAAATGAGACGATGTGAGTAGGACACACGTATATATTTATTTCATTTTAGTTCTGTAAATTTATTCAGACGTCTTTCAGTTCTTGTACCTTTCAAGTTTTATTTTCCACCCCACTATGAGATCCAAATATCTTAAATATCAAGTATTAAGCTAAAGTATCAAGCTAAATATTAAGTATTAAAGATTAAGTAATAAGTATTAAGAGAGGTGGAATCAGCATTTGAAGGCAATAAGCATTTAGTCACAATTTAAAATACTATACTCAATACTTTATTAATAAAATACTCAACTGAAAAAATGGAAATATCTAAATTTACACCAACAACTTGAAGCCATCTTTTATCCATCAATATGCATATCTACACTTTATTGTATAATAGCATAAGAATATGAGTGTCTCAGATGCTGCAGTGAAATTTGATATTTTCCGCTTTGAAGACTACAACAGCAAAGAAGCCAAAAATACAAAGCACATTGTGCTGCTCCATTTGTTTGCGCTAGTTTAACTAAGGATAACAGCTAGATTATAAATGCAACAACTAATTGATTTTCATTTCAGAGATTTTTAAGTACTTTCACAAAGTGCAGAGCTTAATTATTTCAATAAGCCCTCGGGTTGCAACAAAGTTGCTAATCCTGCAAACTAATGTGAGTTTGTAAAATGATGCTTCATGCATGCTTCCATGAGTGTGTGTATGTGTGGATGAATAACTTTGTAACAAGGATATACGCATGATACCCGTTTCGCAGGCAAATTACATGAAAGGGATACAAATTGCTAACAACACTACTTGCCATTTATTAACCATATATACGTACAAACGTCTAACGATGCAACGCAGTAGGGAACACTGAAAAAGCAGCTTCGATGGAAATGGAAAGAATGAGAAAGTTGAAATGGAGAAGGTTGCTGACGGTAGTTATATAGTATGAGTCACGATCAAAAAACTTGATATAAAGAGGACAGGCTCATTTTATATTATATAATATTATTATATATATTACATATTTTATATCTTATCGTCAGATTATCGGGAAAAGATTTGCGGGATTAGATTTTCGGGATCCCGAAATCATTTTTTAAATTTTACAGTACATCAAAATTAAATTCCACAGCATAGCCTTTTAATAATAATTATTAGATTGCATACATAGGGTTTGTCAAATCCCGGAGAAGCATAATCAAACAAATTTTTTACCAAAACATTGAGATTAGATTTTCGGAATAGTAGTATAAATGAACATATTTTGCTAACAAAATATCCTAATTAGATTATCGATATCCCGAAATCCCAAAATTGTAATTAATTAATCTTAATACTTTTTATTATTGTTTATTATTAAATTGCACAAATAGTGTTTTTCAAATCTTGAAATACCCGGTATATTAGTAGTATAAACGAACAAATGTATAACCGAAATAACGGGATTAGATTTTCCGGTTTACTAAATCCCGAAAATTTAACTAACTAGATCATATAGTGTAGAACTTTAACATTTATTTCAGATTATATAAATGCTTAATGGAGGGATTTATAATTAATTTAATATTATACATGGAGTATGGCATTATTAAGTTAATGAATTTTACAAGATTGATAATTTTCACTTCCTGGGTGCTTGAAGCAGTCCGACAGAGACGCCCGTATATTTGTATATATATCAGCGATACCTGCTTGGTTGTAGTATTTAATAAAAATTTCACTTTGTGTCTTCTTTCGCCACCAACGGATGACCATGTTGGGCAGAGTTCGGTATAGTCCCGCTCTCATATACATCGGAGAACGCAAACGCTCAACAAATACAGCAAATAGTGGCGTAACGAACGAACAGAGAAAAGAACCGTTAGTGAGACCAGCAACAGTTTACTCAGCTAACTTTTTAATCCCATTGATTTTGATTTACATGCAAATTGCAAAACGTTCACACACCAACACCCGCAACAGGACAGGTGCATTTACAGGTGTACAGGCAACAATTGGGTTGCACATATATTTAGATAAGTATGGGTGGGATGTAAAGTAAAGACATACATTTGAGGGTCTACATTTGATATTTTTTACACTCTCGCAACATGTTTCAATATTGTATAATCATTTCGTTCACCTAACTGTTTTGTGTAATATCTAAAAGTAATCGAAATAGATATGAAGTTATATATATCTAAATTATCCTCATGACGAAACGAGTTGAATTCCGTGTGACTTTGTCCGTCCGTGAAAGCGATAACTTGAGTAAAATTTAAGATATTCTGATGAAATTTGGTACACGTAGGTGTACTAGGTACTGTTAGAAGATTGGTATTGCAGATGGACGTAATCGGACCACTACTACTACGCTAACAAAATACTGTTAAACAAAAATCTATGAAGTGTTAAAACTGATCAACAAATTAAGATACAAACCTGTGAATGTAGTAGTGAGGGACATTTGTTTGTTGTTTCGGAATAAGTCCTACTAGTACCTACTTATATAGATGAAATGAGTGAAATCATATGATAACCATGCCCACGTCACGCCCATACAAAGGTTAAGTTGAAAACCACTAAAAGTTCGTTCACTCGCTGAAGAAGCGTGACAGAAACATTAAATCGTACAGTAAATATGGTACTGAAGGAATGCATAGGAATCCATGTAAAATTTTGGTGATGGAAGAGGCACCACCCACTTTTCGGTGAAATCCCATGCCCCAGGAACGACTAAACCGATTTCATATAACACTATTTTAAATTCGATCTGATTATTTCATTTTACAGCACATAACTCAAGTACCAATTAAGATTTTGGAATAAAACCTGACATAAATAATCCGCTCAAGGTATGCCGATGCCTGGCCAAAATAGTGAAAATCCGAAAACGTCTTTTCAAGCCCCCATATACCGAATATATGGACTTCGGTGCTTGTATCTGACTTTGTCTGGCAATAGTGTGCCTTATGTTTGCCCTTATGTCGTACTTTATACTGTATATATCGGTCAATCTAAGAGATATCTTAATGAAATTCAGACAACGTCTTTTCCTGCAAATAATTTGTCCTGTTGTCAAAAATTATTTTATCTGGTTGACTTTATACCCTGTATGTCGTTAATACGTATGATATCTTAACAAATTAAATTAACGTATAATCTTGAATGTACCATAGTTTGGCGGCAAAAATTTACGAAATCGATATACGAACTATCAACTATCATATACTACAGATAATGATTATCGTTATTCTAGTAAACTCTGTGCCAAATATGTCGGTAAAATTTTGAGTTATCTTAATAAATTTTACAGGAAATTTGTGTTCGAGCATACTTTAGTTTAATGCCAAATGTAAATTTTATCTGCTCAGCCCTCCCCCTATACCCAACGTACCAGCTATGGGGATTTCCGACTTTCCAGCTGACCTTAAACCGTTCATATAAGTTAATATGTATGATATTTTAAAGAAATTATGTGTTTTCTTACCCATAATATGGTTTGGCGCTGAATATGAATGAAATCAATCACCAGACCTTGGTCTAAGCCCCATGCCTCTAATATAGTCTAATATATTGAATATGGTTGACTTTTTTCTCATGTACACAATATATTAAAATTCGCTCCTTTGGTGAAGCGACAAAATTAAATGAGAATATTTCGATTAATATTATGTTCTGCGGTGATAAAAATTATGGCTGTTGTACCTTCCCACAACATTACTACCACGAGTATAGATGATTTGTCTTATTTAGATTGGCTTCATGAGTATATGGCCTAAAGTAAAAGTTAATATGATGCCATACATGATTGAAATCCACTCACAATTTCAAAATACACAATAATAAAATTTTTGAATTCTTTTGCAACATTTTTTAATGCAAAGTGTTGCCAACACCTGCAAGTATTTTCCCGCCTTTGATCCTTGTACACGTAATTTGCGAGAGTATACAAGTAAAATGTTCGGTTATACCCGCACTCAGTCATTTCTTACTTGTAATTTTGTTGCATTTAGGGTATTGTTGCTGTTGTTGCACAATAATAGTAGCAACAGTGCTGTAAGGTGTGCAATTTACCACTCAGCACTTACGGCACGGCGAAGGAAAAGTTGTCTGTGTGTTGCTGTGCTGTACTTTTATTGCTTTTGTTGTTCTTTTTTTAACTTTTCTGCTAAAAATCGCTTAACATGTGTGCATACTAATCCGGCAGACTTGAGCAGCTTACGCTGCGGCTTTAAATTTCATTGTAAGCTCTAAGTGTTCTTTACCAGCTCAATGATGGTGAACTGGTCGAGTGAAGCTAATGTGAACGTGTGCGTGTGTGCCGTGCATGCAAAATACTAGCAACAGTATGAGTGTGTATGCATGAATGGCTTTGAATATGCTTCGGCAGCAAAGTGTTTGAAGTCATATTTGCATACATATATGTATGTATATGTGTGTGTCCTTGTGTTTAATTTAAGCTGTGGTTGCTTTGGCATATCCTTCGGTGGTTTTGGAGTAGTTATTGCTAAGCAGGTCGAACATGCAAATGCTTTAAGATTAATTAATGACAATCATGAGCTGAGTGTTTTGAGGGTAAGAATAGAGATTTCAATTACTGTTGATGAGAAAAATCTTGCAAGTTTTATACAATACTAAATTGTTCTTGATACATATATGAAACTGAAATACTGAAAATAATTTTTTAAAGGTCAGTGTTAGAAATAATCAAAAAATTGTTTGATAATGCAAAAAATAACAAAGAGTTGCATAAAACTTTAGGCTTACTATTTATTTTTATATCAATCGAACAAACATTTCTAAATCGCGTATAATATATAAATTGGTTTATATCAGGTTTAAAATCTTTTTTTTAATTATTAAATCTATATTAATTTACTTGCGGCACTAAGGAAACTCAGTTTTCTAATTTCGGGATCCCGAAGGAACAGTACCGAAGTTTCGGGACTTGAAAATTTTAAAATCTTAAAAATTGGCTCATATCTGATTAAGGAAAAAACCCATTTCATCTAAAATTAAATCACATACCAAAAAAGGGAATTTCTAAAGCTTCGGGATCCCGAATGTTTAACCCCGAAGTAACGGAACTTGATACATTCTCATTATTATTAACTATTTTATAAGTGAATAAGTCATTTTATGTCAGAAATAATGAGATATGAGCCTAATAAAACTATACATTTCGGACAAATCAGAATTAACACAATGATCAAAATGGGCAGAATTATTGACTATAAACATTATACGAAATACTGAGAGTTAATTTTTATCGAGTGCAGAGGGGCAACAGCTAATTTCCAACAAAAATGAGTATTTCAGGAGTCCGAAATTCTGAAATGGGCTTAACTTTGCAGTTCAACATTTTCGATTGTAATTTTCAATTAGATGACATTTTTTTTTTTTTTACAAAACTGGCTAAAAAGGGGTATGAATCTACCAACTGAAGTTAATTTCGGGATCCCAAGTACTGAAATTAGATTTTCGGATTCCGAAAACATTTTAACAATTAAATCTAACTTTTATATTTTTGGTGAATTTCTGGTATTATTTATGGTGAATTAATCTAGCATAACTATAAAGAATTTCCGCCATTAAATTTTGGATGAATAAATTGATTTATTGCAATTCGGTGAAACTTTTAACAGCTGTGCGCATTTTAACGAACCTGCCAAATATTTTAAGCCAATTTATTTGTTAAATGCATGTGTATAGGTAGTCCGAAACTGTTGAATATTTATTTATTTATTGCATACTTTAATTTTTAAAATTTCTCACCAAAAATTTCAGGCCATGGTTGATTGTTTATAAACAGTTGTTGGCAGATATAAAGGGTATTATGCGCAAAACTGGCGAAAAATAGCGCAGGTAAATGAAAGTAAAATATTTGTAAAGTTTTAGCTATGAAAATGCAATTTCTAAACGCTGAATCAATTGTTTGTGGTTCTTTTATTTTTGCTTATTGTCCGCCATCGCTGTTGGGAATTAACCCAGTTGTGCATAAAAGCAATTTATTTGTTTATTGACGACATAATGCTTGCCATAATATTACGCAGCACATAATATTTGTATAGAAAACACAAGCATTTGCGTGTGTGTGTGTGTGTGTGTGTGTGTGTGTGTGTGTGTGAAGTAGAATCGTAATGGAATAAATCAGGCAAAACATCAAAGTGACGTTGCCACAAAAACTTCTAACTACTAATTCCATTAAAATCCATTAAATTTTATAAACAAACAAACTCAAACTTTGCAAGTAATGCCTCGCCGACAACGACCAATGCAAATGGTGGATACAATAACAACAATAACCACATCAACAACTTAACCGAACAAACAACAACAACAGCCCTAATGAAAAGCTATAAATAAAGCAATGAAACTTTTGTTGCTGAAAGTGTCAGCAGCAGAAGTTAAAGCGCCACACCCCCCCAATCCTGCGCTGGTCATCTGAGTATCCACAAAAATGTGGCGATGGAGTTGAAGGCGTGACTGGGTCGGGAAGTTAAGAAAATTCTGTTCAAACTATTGTCTAAGAGCTGTAATTAAAATTGATAAAAGGTGGTCAGTTGTAATCCAACTGCAAAAATGCCTGCGGGTGGAGATGAACGCTGCGCATGTTGACGCACTTTGATTGATTAAAATTGTATTTTAGTATTTTTAATGAATATTGTTGGGCGGGGGATCTTTGGGCAAAAATTTTTGTAAAAGGGGGTATGGCTACGCCCCGCACTAGGTTTAATATATATATCGCGGAAACCGTTAAATCTATATCAATATCGAGTAAGATTTTCTAGTTTTTCTAAAGTTTGGATAATTGGCGTGGCACCGCCCACTTTTAGGAGAAATCCCATATCTCAAGAACGCCTTAACCGATTTCAACAAAATTTGGTATGCGGAATTCTATTTGCATTCCTAAGTCACGTTGCGAAAATAGACGAAATCGGATGAATACCTCGCCTACTTCTCATATAACACAATTTTAAGTTTCATCTGATACTTTCACTTTAAAGTATCTATCTATATAGATAGAGAGATAGAGTCTATAGAGAGAGATCTATAGATAGTATCTATCTGACTTTTTACCGAAAATATTGAAACATCTATTATATATCCTATCTATCATATATAATATCAATATTGTAATCAAAAAGGAGGATTATCTTTCAAAGACAATAGTGTGCTCTAGTATCAAAAATGAGGAAAATCCGGTAAATACTTCCCTTAGACCCTATATACTTAATATAAGGATTTTCAACCTCTTGGTAGACTTTATACCATATATTTCGGACAATATGTAAGATATCTTGGCAAAATTAAGTGAACGTGTAATATCAGATATACCAAAGTTTACGGCCGAAAATGTGTGAAATCGGTGAACGAATTATCCCACCTCCCATATACTACATATAATGATTTTCGCTATTCTAGCAGACTTTATGCCGAATATGTCAGTCACTGTGTGAGTTACCTTGACAAATTTGCGTGAAAACATGTTCCCTAATATACTTGAATAATGAAAAGGGTTAATGTGCTCAGTGCAGATCTTCATCTATCCCAAAAATGTCCGATAAAATAATTCCCGATCCCGATAATTTCCATCTGACTTTAAACCGTTAATGTTGGTCAATATGTGTGATAGTTTAATGAAATTAAGTGGATATGTTTTCTTAAACACAATGGGAATTCGCGCTAAATATGAAATAAATCGGCCTAGACCACGATCTAAGCCGCTTATTCCTAATAAAATGCTCTCATTTTCTCTGGTTTACTTTTTCCTCATGTATTTAATATTTTCAATTAAGCCCCTTTGGTTGAGTTTATTTCGCTTATATCACTTTTAAGTTAATTTGATAGATTTTAATATAAATATCTCTGACACGAAGCAAAATATAACAATGAAAGTACATGAGTCTATGGCCTGTAATATAAGTTGATAAGATACCAAATATGATTGCAATCCATTGACAATTTCGTCGAATAATGAATGTTGAATTTTTCCGGAACATTTTTTAATATAAAGTTGTGCCAGCACCTGGAATCATATCCCCGCCTCTGATCCCTGCACATTGCGAGAGTATAAAATGTTCGGTTACATCCGAAATTAGACCTTTCTTACTTCTTAAGTATAATATTATAGAATATATGCAAAAAAGTTATTTTTAAATTGTTAATAAACTATCACAACTCAACTAACTTTCCTATCTCGGCTTTTAAAACCCCTTAATTAATCATCAACACAATCTTCTCGATTGGAGAGCTATTAACTTATCCATTTATACTTTGATATTTATTGATTGATATTATTGATTGATATTATTGATTGATAGTCATGACGCAGCTGAAACTGGATGATTATGAACAAAAAGTTTTCAACAGATATATGCTCCTTGGTTGATCAATTTTCTATATAGAATTTCCATATCAACGACTTTAGAATCTGTAGTACACGGTGGGTACTTTCTTTCACACTCATTTTAAGCTCCGAAATATCTGCTTAAGGCAAAAATAAAAATTTTTCAACCAAAAGTATAATTCTGGTGGTTTAAATTCAAAATCAGCTCTCTTTGGGTCAGTAATATAAACTAAAAGTTTGGGTAGAAAGACTGAATTCTTAAGTAATCCCAAAATGGGATTATGTTAAAAGTATTTCCCCAACAATATACTATAGCAGAATTGGAAATGTGGATAATGGATATAGGTTTTGTGAAAGTGGATGATCGAAATTGAACAGAGGCAAAATCTAAAATTTATTATTCACTAATAGTTAAAATATTAATCAAATGTATGAGGAAGATGAGAATGGAAGAGCGCCACCTAGCGGGATGTTGATTAGTCTATGCCGATTTGTCTTCTCAGTAAACATCGATCAAAATTATTGCTGTGAATTTTAAATTAATTTTTGGAAATGATTGTTATTCTGATATACACATGTACACACATCTTTACATATCGGTTTTAAATTTTACTTAATTTTACAAATTTTTGATAATTTATAACACAATCCTTAACGTTTCGGGTAGAACTCGCTCATAAGCTTTTATACTTTTGAGGAATTGACAATAATAAAATATAAACCAAAACAAAAATTTTAAATATAAATATACATTTTTACTTACTTGTTTTCTATAAAACTCAATTAGATTTGTGTTTTTGACAACTCAGATGTTGACTTTTCCTTTTGCATTTTTCGTTTTTTCGTTGCTGCGCATTTAGACACAAAAGTGCTGCCAAACTAGGACACATCGGTTACAAAACATTACTAAGATATTCATATGATACAAAATTAGAAATTATTGAAAAAAATTTATCTATTTTCTTTTCATAAGGTCAACAATGGCCATAAACTTGTAACTGTAAAGATAATATTCATCTTATCTGGAATCAAATTGAAAATACCGATAAATCAAAAAAGCACAGTAATCTAAAGATATTTACTAACGCATAATTTCAAGTATTTGTTATACAAAACATTTCCATTAGGCGCCCACACAAACATACACGCACACCGACAGGCGCATCATGAAAGCATGGCGAACTTTCGAAAATTGCTATTATTGCTTTTCTCGCACCGTCGTTGTTGTTGTTGCCCCAGCCAAATTCTGCAGAACTTTTCATACCTTATTATAACGGAAACTTGGTGAAATGCAATGTAAGCAAATTACGAAATATCGATTCATAATTGTTCGTTGATGCGAATTTCGAAAGTCTTGTAAGTGTGTAAGTGTGTGTGAATTTAAGCTAATAAGTTATTTGCTAACAGTTAAAGCAAATAAGTTATGAACTTAACAGATATTCTATTGGAATTTAGTAAACTTAATAAAAAAAAAAATAAAAAAAATTTTTATAACTTCAATAAAGGAACAAAAAAGAAATTAGAAGGAAGTGGGACGAAACGTGGTGATATCTCAGCGGACGTTATTAACGATATTCATTTGGAAATTTAATACCCTAAATTTAATAATGCAAATGAATTGTAATAACAATTGAATCCAATAATTTCAAATAGTATTTTGTTAACGTTTGTAGAAGTAACTAAAAGTTAATTACAAGTAAATTTATCAAAACTGTCACGTCATTTGTCTGCTTATTTGCTTATCGCACAATTAACAAACAATACACCACTCAAAAAGTAAACTTCCGAAATTCGAAGTATAATGGAAATAGGGTTTGAAGAAGGTCAAAGATATTTTTGACTTTTATTATCGGCACTCCATTGACTAAATTACGTTTCAAGGCAGGCAAGGCAAGCTATTCAACAAAGGACACAATGGCGGTCGGACTGAATGACAGTTAGTAGGTTATTTAAAGAATTAGTTTTCCCTGGCGGATGATAATATTTACAACAAACATTCGGGAAGATGGTCACTTGTATGCGAAATTGTTAACAATAAATAAATTAAAATCCGTCAGGTGGCGCCAGAGTAGAATTATTACCGAATATTCGATCGTCCAAACAGAGACCTATTTGGACGCAAAAGACAAATTGTACTACAGAAATCACATCGAAAAGTTGAAAGAACTTTAAAATCGGTGTGTCGACCTCGATGGCAATTATGCTGAATAATAAAATCGAAGTTTGCAAAAGGTTTCTTTTTGCAATTTGCACAGATAGGTTTGTTTTTAAATATTTCTTTATTGCCAAAGGCAAGGCAAATACGATATACGTTTATAATTAAACACGGTTTTCTGACAATCGAACAATTGACACTTCATAACAACCGCTGCAGTAGAATTGGATATGCTCGGCTTTACCGAATGAGCAACATTGAATATTTGGACACAATAAAATGTCGAGACTTTTTCTCTCTGGTTTGCTCCAACAATTCGGCACCATTATGATTTTCGTAAGCTTCAATGTTTTTATTGGAAATTTTGCCCAGAATGTAGCGTTGGAATGTATAAACGAAAAGCTCGAATTAATGCAAACGATAAAACCATGTAAGAGACCTACTTTATTACATTCTGTACAAGAAGCTTCAAAGTGTAGTTGTAGTGAGCAAATATAGTTAAAATAAGAGTTTTTATAAGCAAACCTTTATATAGCAAGCAAGCAAGCTTTTATACCAACTAAATATTTTCATTATCCCCACCAAATTGGCAAATAATAAATAATTAAGAAGCGAAAGAGAAAAATCAGGTGGAATGCATCAAATTTAGTGAATCGACAAATGAGTTATTTCCAATCGCACCTGTCTGCTCGTATTGCTTTGAGATTGTCCAATGCTGTGCTTTTACTTGCTTTCTTATCGACATCACTTCATCTGCCAAATTGCCTGATAATTAACTAAGTACTTATCTTCATTCTTCACTGCAAATGGCGGATTTGCAATTTGATTTGAAAATGGGGTTGTGTGCTCTACTTCAAATCAGCTGCCAGTTGTTTTTCTTTTTTTTGTTAAGGTGCAAGTAGTGTATGTGTGAGTGTCTTGTGGCGTATTTTCTGCACCAACAATTAAATGTAAGCAAGCAATTAACTCGCGAAGGTGGCAGGAAAGGATAAATAAGAAGTAAGGAATATTATTTATCTTCAGTTGTACTTTATGGGATTAATATTAAAATTGTATTAATTGTATTGGTTAAACGAGGGTAAGTTTATTCCTTATTAGCTTTCAGATTGTCCTTAGGTCAAGAGATTGATACAAGCAAGTATGCTTCATTGTTAGTGGTGGCTTATCCATCGATATTTTAAAATATCTTCAAAAGACGAAAAACAAAGCACAGACGTATTTTATAATATTTATTTATAACATCTAATATGTTTATAAAGTAAGATCTTGTTTAAATTTGTTTAATTTGCCACAAATGAGAAACAGGATGGATTGTTACCAACCAGAAAGCCAACCAGAAAACACCAAATATTCATCTGAACTAATAAACCCTTCAATACATTTTTAATGTTAAACAGAGGCAGGAAATCAGCCACTTTTGCTTGAATATAAATATATATTTATATTTATACGATAATATATAACATATGTCTATCATACGCTTTAAAATGCACTCAATGAAAAATTACTCATACGCCCCGGGAGTTCACACAAGAATTGCGTTCGTTCTGCTGATAAAATTCTGCTTTGATTTATTTGCTGGTAGATTTTAATCTTTTCAAACGACATTTAAAAAATAGTTTAAGAGTGGAGTTGTTGTGTTTCAAAATTTATTACATAAAAATAGAAAATCTTCCATTATACGAATAGATTATATGGAAGTGTTCGCCACCTGATCTTTTGCAAGCAAGTATGAAAATAAAACTCATCACAAAGGATATGATGCTACATATTATATAAGATTTAATGTGTTTTATGGCAAGAATAAGGATGAATTAAATTGTCACATTTTATTAAAAGTAAAACTGAAACTTTAATTGTAAAGTTGTGCTACTTTAATTGTTGTTAATAAACTACTAAAGTTGTACAACTAAAATTGTTAAGAAAAAGTATCGTAAAGTTCTTTCAAATTGCGATGTACTCTTATAATATGGAATAACAAATGAAAACGTATTGTCCTCTGCTTACTTATTCTCATTTGCAATCAAAATTATTTATTTTTCTATAATATAATTTTTTTTCCATGCAACAAAAAACAAATGTCTTTACTAAACAGTATTTTTCCATCTTTAATGCGCACAGACAACAGCCAATTTAAATGATAGAAACGAATCCCTAAATTGGCGTCTCTTAGCTACATGACAAATATGAGTTATAAATACTCGAATCGTCAACCTTCACTTGCCACATTTCCATAAATACAGCAAATACGCAAGGACTTTATATATATGTATGCGTGTGTTTTTGTTAGTCTGCGGCTGCACGAGAAACAAATAAGCAAAAATAGAGAACATTTCTCTCACCACTTGCTCAAAAAGTACTGCGAATCTGCATATGAGAATATGCGTATATTCACACACAGCCAGATATATTTATATAGAGGCTCATTAAAACGCACGCTTCGACGTTTGAATGATTTACGAGATTTTTTCAACTCCGCTTGAACTTTGAACGTTCTTTTGAAAAAACTGTTATTTAAATTCACAACATGTTGCTTCGCAACCAGTGAGTGTTTATTTGGTTTGCATGGTATTCAGACATATATATTTTTTCTTTATATTTTTCGCATTTTCTTTTCCATGCTTTATTTTATTTTTATTATCTTCATACATTTCTTTTGTATCACTATACCATGCCTCCGAAAGTCGTTTGAATGTGTGCGTTTTTGAGACCTACCCTATTTCAAACCTTTCCCTTAAGATTAATGTATGCGTATACGCTTTCAGCCAGACTTTCAAATATTTCATGAGTAATTGAAGCTATTAATAAAATGCCGAGATGATGATATGGGATAAGCCCTCCGTAATAATGATGACGACTACATTTTTTATTTGATAAATGCGAAGACTTATGTACATCTGCACATATGAGCTTACTTTGTACCTTTTCCACGCACACACGCATTCTTCGCTACGCATAGTTAATGTGACATATATACAAATATATGTATATATATATATATATATATATATATATATAAAAATATGTGTGTGACATTATATATATATATATATTAATGTGCTGTAGCGCTGTCAATGAACTGCCGTCTTCATTTATGCTTTTGTTTTGCTTTAAAATTTGTATTTATATATTTTGAAAGACTTTTCTTGAATTAGTGAACAGAAATTGTAAATCTCAGACACAGTCAGTGCGTGTGTATGTGCATGTGTTATTACATCTCACATGATTTTCATATTAATTTTGCTATAACTGTAAAACTCGTCGTGCTGCATATAAATTAGCTTTTCTTTAAGCGAAAACTGTCTTGTCAATTGCTTTAAATTATAACTGCACACATTTGAGACTCTACTACCTCAACAACAAATACAACAGAAATGATTTACTACATTTTCAAAGCTGCTCCTGGCTTGGTGAGATATAATAAATCAGACAAAATTTAAATCATAAATTTATTGAGTGAACTGCTGTCAAGCGCTTGCTAATTTGCTTGAGGCACTCCATGTCTGCGATGAATAGTCAATACATGAAAATGATACAAGTCACATGCAAAGCATTATAGGTCATATTAGGTGAAGTATAAATAAACTGTTGGAACTGAAAAGCACCAACAGCTTCTACGTATATAATATAAAGCACAGAGCTTAGCAAATCTAAGATGAATTTAGGGAACAGCTCTGATGTCCAAGCTACCAAATATTCCAAAAGTTGTACCTGATCTTAATACCAGAAAGAGTATGAGTACTCATACTTCTCAAACAATGATTATAAACCACATAAGTGAAATGAAAGGTGGTAATTTACGACGAAGGTACACAAAGAAGGATTGCATTATATTATGTAGCCCTTACTTTACTGTGTTTGGTGGAATGTTTTCACTTCCTTCATTAAAACGTCGTGATAACTTTACATTAATGTAAATTCGAAAAAATTTGAGCTAAGATTGACTAATGGAAATTTTGTGCCAAAAATGGGCAGTCATTTGAACAACAAGTACACTAACGGAGACAAGTCACACTGCCAATTGACAGGCTTCATATGCTTCGATCACCAAGTGTCGACCCAATGAAGTAATATTTTTATAGACTATTGTACTATAACAAAGGGGCACCTTTACCCTCAGATTATTGTTAGAAGCCGTTACTAAACATAAATGTCAAACAAATGTGTTTACTTTGCCAGTTGTTTTGACAGCTCTCCCGTTAGGAAATTCTATAATTCATAACAAACACCCCATAGATGTACGTACTCTTTTAGTGTTGAAATCTTAAGTCAATCAATTTCATGCATAATGATTTTTATTGGTCCTGTCAAAAAAAATGCCCAACCTGCTGAATAAATCTACATAATTTCCACAGTTATATTGAGGTGTTTGTACTGGTGTATGGTATATTCATGCTTGTTGTAATAAAGTGTTAATTTTATGACTCAACAGAATTTTAATGTCACATTCTCAATAAAGTGGCTTCTGCATAAAATCTACATGGAGTTAATAATAGCAGTGGGCGTATATTTATTTGAGCAAGCAAATTTGTTTATTTACGCAGAATAAAAAAAAATGTCCGCATTCTGTAAAAGATAATGAATATGTCCTCACACACCATATAAATACGCCGCTCAGGAAATGGAACATACTAAATATATTAACTCACTCTTTTTGCCCAATTGTTTTTTCGGGTTTTTTACACTTCCAACATATATGAATTCTAAATTTTTTTATTTCAAAAATTGTTTCAATTATAGCCTCTCAAATAATTTCCCATAAGTCTTCCTAAACTGCTTGGCAAATATATTATTAAATATTATATTATATAATCATATATTTGTATTATTTTACGCAGTTTTAATTTATTATTAAAAAAACTAAATTAAATATTCCTAAATACATTCTCAAATACCAAACGTTCAACACGGGGTTTGGAATATTTTACTCAGATAAATTTTTTAAAAGTGGTAACTCTTTCAACAAATAATATTTATATTCATTCTTGCCAATGCAAATTGATAAATACATTTTTGCTGTGTTAGAAATTTGTGCAGGTGGTAACTCTGTTCACATATATATACATATATATATACATACAAAAAGGCATTAAAACTTGTATATAAATCTTTGTATAAAATTATGTTTTCTCTCTCATTCTCACTCTTTCATTCATAAAATTCAAATGTGTTGATTTTTCCACATTTTTTACATGTAATAAATCACAAAATGACCCTTGGTCTAAAAATAATTTAATTTGCTCAGCACACTTAACCACACACACACACACACAATTGCATAAGCAAAAATCTTCAATTACATAAAACGACGTTAATACAATCAAAATCCGGGCGGGTAAATACTTTTAAGCTAATGAATAAACAATAAACAACCGACCCGAAAATAGAGCCACAAAACGGAAGAAACAAAATCAGACATTTCGGTGGCAATTCACTTCCGCTGCGAGTGAACGAGAGACGAAAGAGTGGAAACACAAGTCAAATGCAAAAGTGTATGTACATTTGAGCTAAACTGGCAAGGACAAATAATTTTAGGCAAAAAACTTCAAATGAAATGAGAACACTCAGGGCGAAAGCGGAAAGTTTGCCACTCAGCTCACCGCCTTCACTTATCCAACAACTATGTATGCAATATGAACTTCTAGAGGCACACTGAGCCACAGACGCTGTGTGCTGAGTACTCACAGTGCTCACAGTGCTGATGATGATGATGATCATGTTGCTGATGACACCGGTTTCATTTTCAAGTAAACAATAATCGGACTGCTGCTTTCGCTCAGCTACACTGCTGCTGAAGCTCCAACAAATGCAGTGTCTGTTTACAATGCAGGACGATATATCTACATATACAACAAAAGAAGAGAACAAAAAGGCATCGTAGCAGCGGAGAACAGACTACAGATGTCGTGTTGTGCGAAAATTGCTTCTGACCCAGAGCGACAAGCTAGATGGCAGGCGTGCGAAGTTTTGAATAACAATAATAAATTTAATGTCATGATGAGCCAAAGTTAAAAATTACAACAAATCCGGCACAAGTTTAAGGAGATTAGTGTGAACAGTTTGTGATAGCAGTAAATAGTTCCTCCGACTGGTGACTATGGCGGAAATGGCATCACTCTTCCCCCTTCCCCCTTCCACAAACTGAACTATATTTAAATTTTCGGCAATCCCGTTATAGCTGATGGAGCAGGGTAGGGGGATACAGATTGATACAAAATGAGGTTCGTCGAAGCATGCTACTTTATTAAAAAACTTTAACAGAAAATAATAGTTTTCGAAATATCTGTCACTGTACTACTACATTACTTTGCATTACCGTAGATATTGAGTTCTCAATCGGTCAACACACTTAGCTGAGCTCAATATTGCCTACGAATACTACACAATTGTACTGCGTCACTGAAGCAAGAAGAAGACCAAATCGCTCTCTCAAGAGCGAATGAGTAACAATAGGTGTAAAAGAGCTAAAAGATTAAGTATGCCCAATCAATATCCGATATCGTTTTAACGCCGCTCGAGATTCGGGAGGCGAATATCTCCAACTGGCGAGTACACCCTTCGCTATAAATAGTGTAACCGAAGATTGTCTCTCGCGGACTCCTCGAAGCATAAAGGACGCCCTTATTGTACTGGAGTATGATTGAACGGAAGAGAATTAACTGATAACACCAATGGTGGTTTTTTGAAATCTTAAGGTTAAGATCGAGTTTCCGTTTTAAGAGTATTATTACTTATAGAAAATGTAATGGACATATACAAGTGGCAATTTAATTCAATATCTAACATGTCTTAGTGAGAAGATTTTTTGTCAAAACAATTCTAGCTTCATTACATTAACTTTTATTAATAATAATACAGACATTATCTAGTAAAAATAGCATCACTTCAGAGATCTGCTCATATTTTCTTTGGATTTCCTTGGATTTAAGCTTACGCTTATACCCCGACCAGTTACCTTCATTAATTGTGGTCAATTTTGTTGCAACATGCGCTTTACACATTTACCGTTGGAGATTGCATAGACCCTCAACTTGCTACATACCACTTCATGTTTCCGCAACCATTAAGACCACAACTGGACGACACATTAGTCAAAAGGCAATGTCTTCCGTTCTACAACAATTTCATAATCGACTGATATGTTGTGCGATGTCAATGTTCTCTGTAGAAAAATTCTACAAACCTTTGGCTTTTAGTAGTCGAATTTCTTTCGAAATTTTCTTCATGCCTTTAATCATAAATACTAAAAATCAGCTAATTAAGAAACTTGGTACCATTTCGGCTTTTTGTGTGCTAAACACTATAATTTTTATACTCAATTAGGATATCTTGATAAAACTTGGTACACATATTCCTTGGCACTCTGAGGAGGTTTGTATTGCAGGTGGGTGGAATCACGCCAACTAAATACCGTTAAACGAAAACCTATAAAATTTCCTAAAATATCCAATTGGTGCATAACATTGCTTTGATATCCCAGTATATCCACTGTGTGAAAATGGGCGAAATTGAAAATCAAACACGCCTACTTCCCATACGATTCGATACGATCCCAGACGACATTCTCATACGATTCTTGCTCTTACCAGCATATAAATCAATTACCAATAAAGATATCGAAGCAGAACTTAATGAAATTCATGCGAATATTATTTTCAAGCCCCATATGTCAAATATGTGGACCCAGTACCTATGACTGACTCTTTACCAAAAATATCGGCCAACCTGTATTGAAAATATATGTATATATTAATGAAATTCAGAGCAACTCTTTGTCTGATAACATTGAGCCACTACGTCAAAAATCTGTAAAATCGGGTGAATACTTTTCCTTGCGCCCATATACCAAATATAAGCATTTTCAAACTACCAATTGACTTTATACCATATATGTCAGTCAATATGTGAGGAAAGTAAGACATCAACTTTTCCCGCTAATAATATGTGGTGATCCCAAAAATGAATAAAATCGAATAAGCCATATACCTAATATAAGAGTTTCAAACTTTCGGTTGCCTTACACGGTATATATCGGTCAATATGTAAGATATCTTAACAAAATTAAGTGAACGTTTAATATTGGATATACCATAGTTTAATGACACGAACTACCCCAGTCCCCATATATTAATATTAAATAATAATTTTCGTTATTATAGCAGACTTAATGCCGAATATGTCGGTCAGAGTGTAAGTTATCTTCAAAAAATTGCTTTGAAACATATTCTCAGGTATACTTGGGTAATGTCCAAAGTTGCTGCAATCAGTTCAGACCTTGCCTAGAACTAATATATCCGATATATGGATTTCCGACTTTTAAGCTGACTTCCCATTTGACTTTAAACCGTTTATGTCGGACAATATGTGTGACATTTTAATGAAATTTAGTGGACATGCTTTCCTAAACATGATGTGGTTTAGCGTTGAATATGAATAGAAATATTTCGGATACGAAGCAAAATGTAGTAATAAACCTAAGTGAGACTGTGAGCTTTAATATGAGTCAGTAAGATACCAAGTATGATTATAATTCAATTACAATTTCACCGAATAATGAATGTTGAATTCTTATCCAACATTATTTAATATAAAGTTTTACCAACGCCTGAAAATCTGCCCCAGGCTTTGTTCGTCAATATAAAATGTTCGTTTACACCCAAACTTAGTGCTTCCTCAATTGTTGAATCAATGTTTTAGTTCTTATTTGGTTAATTTATTACAGATTCTTCCAATATGTTTCGATTCGAAAAATTCACTGTTATACATTTGACTTTGAGTATTAAAAATTGGCCATTATGAAATCGCAATTTTAAGTACATTGGAAAGTACTTGCTACTAAATGTTAAAATTTGGCACAGGCTTCAAACTAACGAACATTAATGGAAAGTAAACTATAAAAATTTATAGTACCAGTAAACAAAATTAAAACAAAAAAAATTTGTATTATTTCAACAAAGTTTTAATTGTAGGAAAAGTTTAGCACCCGATCTAAATTATCTCCATTTTTCTAAACTTTAAATTTAACTGGAATTTGCCAATACAGAGCACAACTGCTTGGAGTTTGATTTATCCGTAGTTTGGTCTCCCTACCGGGTGTTTCCTAAGCTTCCCTCCTATATGCAATGATGTGCAATGTGTATATCGCTGCCTCTATATGTGTCCACCGCAACTGAAGGCATTTCCTCTATATTGCTTGGCCTGATAGTTTGTTCTACTCAAGCGGTAACCCATCTGCGGCCAACGAACAGCCACAATAATGATTCTTTCCTCGCCGCCTGTAGGTCATTGACAAAGTGAGTCTAGAGTCATGCGACACCAACTTTGATAACTTGGCATCAATGTACATAGTTTTAGCGTACTCCATGTAATCCATATCCCTGCGTCGATGTTTGTGTTTGTTTTTCCTGTAGTTATGTGCGTTTGTGTGCATGTACGTGTTTGAACTTGTTAAAACAGCTCGTTAATCTTCTTCCGATCATTTGTATGGACTATCCTGTTTGTCTGACCGATACCTATCACCTTTTGTGTATGCGAATCTTCCACTTCAAGTCGTTTATTAGTGTGAAGACTTTATGTACACACACATCCCTGCCCTCACATACACACACACTCTCATGTGTGCGAAAGTAAATTCGCAAATGAATAGTTTTAGTTGCTGTAGGCGACATTCGGGTGATTTGTAAGCTGGTCACGCCATCGGACATTCTTCGTTGCCGCCTTGCGATCCCGCTGGGAATAGTGAGCATCTCCAGTTACACATGCTTGGCAAATCCATGTAGATATCGTATTTGTTGCTCCAGCTCGTTTTCGCTTAGCGAAATTTGTACTCCTTATCTATTCAACACACATCCACTTGTAAGCAAAAAAACTAATTTTATTAAATTTTTACTATATTGGCAAAGAGCGACTGTGATTTAAGGCATATTACTTTACTTCTCTGCAAATATTTGCAGCATGCAAGCGTGTGGGAAGCTGGGAAGGATAAGGTATCTTATTGACTCCCCGAAAATCTTCAATGGGAAAAGCGTGATTAAAGATTAATATTTTAATAGTGTTTTTATTTTGACATTTTTACATCTGTTGCCTTAGCCGAACATCGCTTGGTCCATGTAGACATCAAACATTTGGTAAGTGGTCAAATACAAATAATCTTACCGTAGATTAAAGGAAAAATATTAGGAGAGAAGGCTTAATTACAGAGAATAAAATTCGACTAATAAACAGGTGGATTCTTACACATTTAGTTCGCCTGTCAAAGTTTTTAATTAAGGAATAACCCTAAGACATTCCAGATATTTTAAAATCAATCTATACAATCGGAAAATATGTAGATCCTTTTATCACGCTCTCTATACCATCAATATACACCGTGAATACATATTCCTTGCTAATGGGATTCATCATCCAACCAAAAAGTAAGACGATGGAGATCCTTTCCTCAAAATTTTTTTAATTTTAATTTTTAACTTTCCTAAATTTATCATATATGTGGCATATATTAAATTTTAAACCTATTAACTAAGTGAACTGAACCGAATGGTTTATGGCTACATACAAATTATGAATTTTTAAAAGTCATCCTTGGCTATACGAAATAGATCTCCCTGAATTTCCGTTTCTATCGTCTATCGTCTATCTGCTGGATTAATTGTATTAATGCTAGAATATAATGCTGGATTTTTTGTTTCGACTTCCTTGAATATACCGAAATCAACAAAAATACGGTGGCTACATCTAACATATCGAATGTTATGTCAAAAAAGTAAGTACCACACATCACACACACGCATGCACATCACGAACATCTTTCTGCATTAACACCTTAAAGTAGATCGTAATGAAGTCGTGGCCGTGAAACTATTACCAGTCGCTAACAAAGACGAGATACATAGCAAAGCTTGAGAAGTAAATCCACAATTGCTTCCAAAGCATTGGATCCAATAAAACTTCTACTTACTTAGAATCTATCCTGAAATAATTGTCCTTCCTCATATCTCGTACATGCAGTGTGCCTCTAAATCTTCTCACATTCTTAGGAGTTCCTGAGGTACACTGAAATAGTTGCCGTTAGATGATGCTAAAAACAACACTTAAAAATCACTCCAAGACAGGGTTTGGATAACCATATAACATTGACAGCATCCATTCATTATGATCACCTCTGACCATTATACTTGAAGATACTTTGGAAGTTATTCTCCAATTAATTAGCTGTATCCGTTTCACTAAGCAATTCTTGATTCAGTTCGATTTAACAAAAAAAATATTTAACAAACACTTTACTGAGGAAAGAAACCCATTTTTACAATATGGAATTTTCCTCTGGTTGTTCCCGAACCCTCTTCGGTGAGTAGTATTCACACACTCTAACTTCTAATCTGTGTGCTAACTTATTAAGAATTATTATATATTTGCACATACATACATATATACAAATATAATTCTGTATGCATGCAACTCTCAAATGCAAAACTGAACCGAACTATCACTCTATTCATACAAAATCAGATCTCTTAATGGTATTTGCTTCTTTGACAACCCTAATCACTTACACACTTTCAGAGCAAAATCTTCAATAAGACCCAAAACACAACAAGAAAGAAAGCAACATTTCCACAACACTAATCAAAAGGGAGCTACTTTCCATCACATTTGTATTTTAATGGACCCATTTGGAAATGTGCACCATTTTGCTCAACAACTACACGCCCTTCACTATCCTTTCGTCGACTCAATGCTTCGAAGCGACGTGCACCGTGCCTGAAAGCGCTTTAATATACGATTTAGTACACCCTTTGATCTAGATAACATTCGAAATGTACCATTCAAAGAAGAGAATCTCATCCATTCGTTCATTCAACCAGCGCACACATGCCCACACACTTACCATTACATACGTGGAAACCTTTTATGGGCATTTATTTGCTATTTCATTTGAATAAAGAGTTCTTTATGTACCGACGCACCTATATATATATATATATGTAGATATATTCATATGTGTATGTAAGTGTGCATCTGTGCAACCATACTTACAGCATTTTAACAAGTTAACATCAATGCTTTTGACTTTATCTCCATGAATGCGCTCGCATATCAGTTGTATAAAATCTGTTTGCTTTGGAAAGAAAAGTTTCAATGTATGCATACTTTAACACACGAACGTGGGCATGAGTATGTGCCAGAATCACACTTGGTGTTTGCAACTTTTGAATGCATTCCAACTGCAAACTCACATCCGTATGCCGTCCATACACCTTTGCATACTCATTTAGTCCCTTCGCTATGAAATAGTTGCTCATACGCACTGGTGTGCTTGGAAATGATATTGCTGTTTGCATAATGAAATATTTGTTAGAGAGAATACTTTCACATGTGGTTTTCGAGGAAGAAAATATTATATGGACTATATTTAATTGAAAAGACTGCTAAACTAAATCAAGGGCAAGAAATTAATTCAGATTTTTAAGTCTGATTTTACAATTCAAAGTTTTTCGAATTTCTTCGCCACAAATAGTGACTATTATTATATATTATATTATATTATTTGTGAAAAAATTTACTTATTTTCTTTTCAATGTTCAAGCATAACCAATGATGTTGTGTGTTATATTTTAATCCCAGATCTTTCTGCATTAAGTACCTCTCTCTTTCATTTTATTTTCCAGATTCCCTTAATTTTCTTTCATCATTTGTCATTTGTCATTTGTTGTTTTTCATTTTTTGTCAAATTCCTCGGAGCTCAACGATGTGCCAATAAAAAATTAGAAAACAAAATACGAAGAACCAGTTTGAAGTGCGAGTCACCGAAGAAGTTTAAGCTCTGCTCAAATAAATTTGTTCCCTTTTAATTTGTGTCGTCGATTGAAAAAGCACATTGAAAGGCAGACGTAAACAACGCTCTGGTTGGTAAAAATTGTCGAATACTGAAGTTACATTTAATTACAAATTTAACTATCACAAGGCCACTATTTTTACCATAGCCAACGTTGTAATCCATACAAATATTTTATTTAAAGTCTTCTGAGTATCCATAAAAGAAACTGGAAAATAGAAATTTTATCCACTATGTTAAAAACCTTATGTGGATGGTTTGACTAGAGTTTTAGCTTTTCCGTCTTTAAAGAGAAATGTATATAGATTCCCTTCTGTAACAACAACACATCTAACCATAGTAGAGGTTGAGAAATGATGGAATAAACTTAAATTTGCATTAAAACACCAACATAATGTACATATATTTTCTTAGTAATTACATAAAGACCGATTTTTAATAGAAGTTCTTACCTTACTAAAAATTGTGAGGATGGTTCTATTCCCTCACCAAATTTTTTTTCATGAACAATATGCCGACATTAATGTGAGTTTTCATACATTCATTTTCTATCTAACAAAAACTATATTTAAAAACATTTAACAAGAATATTAAATATTATTTACATTGAAGAAATATCAGGATCTCTCATTCAAACAAATACTTAAATCAAATATAAGCCTGAATGTAGGCAATGATGTAGCATGCTTAATATCGCCTTTTCACCTTTTCATATAAGTAGTTTAAGAGATTGGTTAAATGCTAACACATACTTTCTCTCTTATGGTTTTTAATACAGAAAAATTTAACTAATTATGTATTTAACGAAATCAAAGTAAAAGTAAATAAATAAGTTCGTGTTGAGAATGAGAATTCGTGTTCAACTTTAGTTTAACTCTTTGCCACCTACACTAGACTTGGTTTTTAATGCATTGAGTGAACAGTAAACAACGACAAAACGTGTCTTTAAATGAAATTCATCCGAAAATTGGAATAAAGCAAATACCGTCTCCAGCCCACATATATTCCCCAAAGTATGAACGTAACAATACATTTACATTACATTAGTTGATTAATTTTAATTAGGCAACAACACATGTATTGACCTCTACGAAAGCTGTCGAAGCTTCTTGGGCATATTGCCAGCTTCTGCGGCATCTTTGCTGAGCGCTTAGTGCAATAAACAATATGAAATGTGCCATGTGGCAAGTCGCATGTGGCATGTAATATATGTTGCGTAAAACATAATTGTCGGTGTCCATTGTGAATAAAATATCTAAGCTTACGCTTGGTACGTAGCTTTGGCTGCTCCAACTTAAGTACTTAGGCATAATGTCTATCAGCACTTTACTGAATGAAATACGTTTATCATTGTGGTGGTGATTTTAATTGCATGTTTATTACTATTTCATTTTCTAAATGACATTTATCATTATGGATATTAAAAATATATTTACGGTTTCTATTCTTTTCATAAGCAATCCTTTTCATTTATTTAATAAGTAATCAATTTTTTGTAAAGAACATTAAAGGCAAATAAATAATTGAAAAAAATGCCATTGTCAAAGAAGAATTTTCAAGTTATTATTTTTATTTTTTTGAACATTTAATACAAATAGCTTCGCACGTGCCTTTGGGGTGAAAACATTTAGCTCAATCTACAGTTCAAAACTATACTAAATAAAACTAAATAATTTTATTTATTTATTTATCTTAATAAAATTATCAACTTTGTGAAAATAAAATTTTTTTAGTTTTTTAAAATCAGTTTGAGAAACATGATTTCTAAGTACATTCTGATATCATAATTTAATATAATTTATATAATTTTTTATATAATTTAGAATAGAATAGATAGCTTTAGATATAAATAATTTTTAACTGACTTAACTAACATGGAATCACTGAATGATATTTAAGTTTTCTAAGTTGAGAAAAAAATTACGTTCTTATTTTCAGCCCTAATATTAACTCAGCTCAAGCGTCTATCAGTAGTTAAAGGCTTTCTGCATTCTACTTTCAATTTAGGGTTAAATAAGATGAACAAATAGTTAGGAATGCGACTCCGATAAAAGGCGCCTAAATGTAGACCTTGCTGCACTTTAAAATTCTAATTTTCCTTAATTTTCCAACGTGTAAACGAATTTTAAATATTGTGACTAAAATTTTAATCATACTAAGAAAAAATATCTCCAGTGACAATGTAGGATATCACTCAAATACTCAATAAATCTCTAAGCTTATGCAGTACTTTGCTTGCGTTCATGTCGCTCAGTGGCAATTTCGCACATTCTCATTTGTTCAGTTTAATTAGTTTGCTCGGTTATGGCATGAATTGCAATGTTTCTCACCACTCCACACTTGTCTGCTTTTCTATTTGCTGCGGTTTCGCTTCCGTTTACCCTTTCCTTCTGTCTGTGCTATGGCATATTTTGTGTTCCATTTATACGCATTGCGTTTGACGGCTGCGCTAATCCGTCCATTTTAATTTATTAATCTGCAAGTTTCGCTGCACTCCCCAATGCTGTACGTACAACACATCCACACATACACACAAATTCATTGAAACACGGTCATTATTGTCACTAAATGTTCATTCGCGGCACACATCGTTTGATGCGTGCAATTTTACGAGAGTTTATAAGAGTAAACACGTAGTATGCACGCAATTATGTATACGTTGGTGGATTTTCCCAGCAGTGGAGCAGAATAGTTTTGCGATAGGAAGGGATCAATGAACTTGAGTTAGCAATGAACTGAAGTCCAATATTTTACTATACCGAATGCTTCAAGAGGCATATTACCGACGTAGAACTTCGATGAAACGTAAGATAATAAGTTGATATATATCAAGACTCTTAATAGTAGGCAATGTTTAATTTCAAGTTACCAATTTTTGCCTACATTTAGGGCGGTGTAAATACTCAAAATCAGGACTTAGTTAATATAAATCAAGTTTTCTTCTTAATCTCCAAAGATTGAAAAGCATGTGAGAATACTTACTTAAGGCATTTTTTTCCAGACTTATTATTCAACTTAAGATTTAGTTGACATTTAAGTAGTCGCAGAGGAAATATTTAATATTTATCCATTATATGTGCAAATGAATGGCAGTTATTTGATTTGCCCAAATGGCTTATTATTAATTTAGACTCTATGGGTGATATAGTTGTATAACAAGTCAAATATTTCCAATTAAATTAATCTCAGAAAATGTAGGCAGTGCGAGGCACTGCGCATAAACACATGTCTACAGCGCCGGACAGTAATATGAGGATAAGTTATTAATGCAAAGATTACAGAGTGCAAATAATTCTGCCTAGATTTTAGAAATTATTCCCTGCTAGAGACCCCATATTAGTATAGGTAATATCGCTTAATGCATGTTGTCTTCTACCTTAACTTCAACCGTTAACTGGTCATTTCATCAGTCTTATAAATAAATGATTTCATCCGCAGATCTTTTACTGAAATGTTATTTGAGATAAATAAATGCTGAATGTTTCTGGCACAACAGAAAAATAGATTTAAATTCATAAAAACTATAGTATGAACAATATCAGAAAGTGTATATATCAGTTATTGCAATAATTAGACAATGGCGCCACCTGGCGGACCTATTAAAAGCAAGCTCCCTTTAAGTCAAACAATTAAACTCTATGAGTACTTATCGGATTATCGGGTATTAAATTTGATTTAGTAGTAGTTTAAGTGTCCTAACTTAAATATAACAATTTTAATATTTATATAACTGCCGTTAATATAATATTTAATGGCCCATTATTTCAATATTAAGTATAACAAGTTACATTATTTTTTTTTTCAGCACTTAACTTCTAATACTGCAACATCTCGTACTTATTTATCTACCTGCCGCCGTAGGTTGCATTTTAATTGCATTACCTCATGGGGCCACAAACATTCACTCACTCGCCTTCACATATACAAACATAAGTTTATTTATGTGAAGTGCATACTTAGTTCCAGGCATAGAATTCATAAAGTAAAATAAACTTATTACGTGGACAAGCAACAGCAACTTTGTACCGACTTCACTTTCCGTTAGTGTTGTCCTTACATGGCAAGTGCCTATACTTATTACAAGTATTAATATAAATCACTTTGTCAACTCATACCGAATTTGTGTAATAAATTCCGACGACTGCATTTCTAATTAACTTTATAATAGCCCGAATGCATAAATGTAATTAAATTGCTGTGAGCAACACAAACACACACTCGCACACTCACACACATCCACATACACTAGCGCAGGGTAGGAGAGGGAGAAGAGGGCTTATGCACACAAGTAGGCAGCTGTGAAGGAAAACACATACACATGCATGTATGTTTGTATGTATACATATTGTTGTTGTTGTGTGTGTGTGTGTGTGTGTGTGTCAGGAGGATGAACTTAGCAGTAAGTAGCATCAACAGGACGTGCCAAAGACGACGGACACGGGCGTCGGAGTCTAAGTTGTCTTCATGCAAGCACACACGCATACACACATAGATGCGCACATGTGGCATTATGTGACACCAACACAGTGACACAATTCTGTCAGAGCAGCTCTGAAAGTTGCTTGGCATTTGCTGACTCAAAGCGATATGACACCTGGTTGAACTATCCTTGTTGGCAACTTTCGATAAGCACCGTGCCAAAGGAGTAGCAGCAGAAAAAGGAAATGTAAGATTCTGTGGCAGATTGCCTAGCAGCATAAGGGGTAAACAATAATGATGAACGGTGTAGTGGCCTGCTTGATTATGTGCAACACTATGACAACTGCATAGCTGCATAGCTGCACGCCTCAAATTGCTTGTGTGTGTGCGCGCGTGTGTTTCTGTGACAGAAATAATATAAAAAATGCAATATTACTACCATTATTAAGCGTTGCAAATGCGCAACCTATGCGCATACGTGTGTTTGAGTGAGTTTGAAATTTCACTCCATGTGGCAAGGCGGCTGTGACATGTTGCACAAATTCAGCCGCATTGCGGGCCATCTTCCGCTAGCAAGAGGTTAAATACACTTTGTTGAAGTTGCAGAAATTTTAGCCGCTGCCAAGTTGCCAACTAATACTTATAAAACTTCGCTGCATGTGTGTGCGTGCGTGTGCTGCAGTTGCAATGCACAGAAAGAGTTAGTGTCTAAAGCCACATCAGCACTTTGGCATGTCATTACAGTGCGCCCGATAAGTGAGTTGCTACTTTGCCATTACTTTTGAACATGTGCTGATAAATCAAAGTTTTCCAAGTTGCAGAGTTCAATAAGAATTATTTTCTTTATCTGGAGGAGAAGAAATCAATTTCTTACACTCACAGTGATTTAACGTTTTAACCCGCATGCTTTTAATTCTACAAGAGATTTTGAACAACCTGTCATTTGATAATGCTCAGCGGGAGTATGATGACTCTGAAGAAGTGATGAATCAAAAGAAATCGGCGAAGGAGAAGAAACATTTTCCTTCAGCGCAATCCTCTTTATGTTCGATTTTTTGTTAATTTTTTTTTATTTTTATGCCTTGCATATAGAAAGGGTTTTCAAAGACGTCTTCACTCACATCAAATTCCTCACATCCGAAACGCTTTTTCTTGGTTTAAAAACGAAAAGAAAAACATATAGAAATATATGGAAGAGTTCTTAATGAAATCATTGGAAGAGAGGCAAGTATTTCTCTGAAAAAAATTTGTTAATCCATTACTTTATTAGTTATGGATTACTTTCTTTTTGTACATTTGAAAGCAAAAGATCTAAATCTTGGAAACAAACCTCTAGCTCTTGTAGTTCTTTTGATTTATGGTGTTTTAAAGATTAAATGAAAGATCTCAAGATTTAGCCGATATTATAGTGTCGCATTTGGAATTCAGGAACTCCCTTTCAGGAACTTTATCAATATTGAACTCTTCTCTTCTCTTCTCCGCATTCCAAAAAATTTTTTCAGTTCTCCTTTCCTCGCATGCACTTAAAAAGTCCAAGTGTATCCAACCTAACCTACCCCATTATCTTATCGTACGCAGAACTACTCTTATGATTGTTGTGGTTACTTAGCCAAACTTTACTCGTATCTCTGCTATTTTTGTGTGCTTTGCCTCACATAAGTATATAAGTACGGCCGCAAAGTGATTAGCTGCCATGACAAAATATTACCGCTATTTTATTGTATGTGTTTTGGCTACCAGAGTTGGAGATTTCTGAAGTTTGAAGGGTAAAGTTTCTTACTTTATGATTTTAAAGTTTTGCAATAGTCAAAACGGGGAGCCGTGAAGTAAATTAAATACGAAGGAAATGCAATAATGTTTTTTCTTTGAAAGTGAAAAAAAGATTGCGAATAACAATGAAATGATTGAGTTGGTTTTAGATGAGTCTCAGAATATGAAAAGATTTTTCTCTCACAAAACGGCATCAAGACGGCAATCGGGATTCTCAATCTCAGGTAAATTTAAGTAGTGTTTAAGATGGCTAAGTTGAAACCAAATATTCTATTAGAAAATTAATCAACGTCACTAGACTTTGCGGAAACCAGAACATATTTGGTACAATTCAAAGCTCTATGGAATTGCGGTGTTGGCCAGCACATACCTGTTTGTGTACCTAATAATTAAATACCTTAGAAAAGTGCCTTCTACTTACAAATCAGATCAGAGTAGGTTTATACGGGCTCTGTTTAAAAGTTGGTGTTTTCAGAGAAATGGTAATAATGAAATATTAGAGAGATTGGCTCAGTATAAACGACACAGGGTTCTTTCGAATATTCGGGAGTTTCATCTGCAGTTTCTGCGAATTCGGCACCATAAACTTCAATCACAAATTGTATGTAATTTATAATTGGAAATTACAATAAGAATCGAAGAGCAGAATCTTCAGCAGTCTATTACAGCAACATCATACCGATATCTGGCATTTCTATTTTCCAATTAGGTGCATCCAAAAAGCACTCACATAATCCCTCCATGTCCAACTTCGTGAACTTAATTCTTTTCTTAAAGTATTTATATTAAAATGTTATTTATTTTTCTTTCAAATAACTCTTTATTGGAAACTATAATATATTATAACTAACCTTATATATCTAACAGTGAAATAGCCGTTAAAAGTTATTAGCTTATATTGCCGAAATCACTTCGATTGTGAAAATAGCATTTGTTATATGCTATGAGGACAAGATCAGAGCATAACCGGCGAATCCCTGCACTGCGTTATTAATATTCAATGGTATATCAATGCACTTAAAGCTGAGAGTATATTTGTACATATTTTTCTACTGAGTATGGGCAAGATGTCGAAACTACGTGAAATATGAAGCCATTTCATGGATTAAAGTGTCAAGTTATTGTGAGTAAAGTTAACTGCTGGGAATATGAACTAGAAAGGAACATCTTGTGCCTTCAGATATTGTAGTGACGTAGGGATTGACATTGGGGGCGAATGTTTTAGAAGGGTAATCCCTTTGCTAAGCTGAATATATTTGGAAAAATTTTCAAAAAATTTAACCAATTAAGATCTGATAAATCAAAGTTTTTTTCACTTCTCTGAGGTAACAAATATGATTTAATTAAAAAGCACGCTTTAGATACCGCTATCGTATTCTACAATTAAAACAGATACAAATAATAGACACACTTCAATATTGAAGATATAACCTTTGAGGTTAGACATAATATCTGAAAAGAGCCCTTACTTTTGTCCAAAGAAAATCGACAACAATGCACTTTTAAATAATTTAATTTAAATAGCTGAGTCTAAATTATGTTTTCGAGAGAAAGTTACCGTTAATAGGATTTCTACAAATTTAGGCTATGCCCACACAAAAACATACATCGAAGTTTATTATGCATTTCTTGGAGCCAACTGTTGTCCATGCTGACCGGGAATATACTCTTGACCTACCGAAGGCAGCTAGGAACTCAATACCGCATGTTAATCAAAAGCTTGATTGTGGAAGTAAGAAGTTATTATGCATATTACTGGCAAGGGAGAGCTTCCAAACAAAAACGACTCACAACATGTGCGAACATCTAAAAATTCATCAATAAATTCTTGGCAAAAATTAAACGAAAACCCACTTTTAACGGAATTGCTCAAATACATAGCACACACCCCACTCGTAGCATTGAGGGGACGAAAAATATGCGATAATACTCGGCGACAAATGGCCACCCAAAAGCATCGTGATCACTAACTGGAGTAATTCATCTCTGCTGCCACTCTATAGGCTGAAACACACGACACACACACACTTAGCTACAGATTACACAGTAAACGGCATACGGGGCGTATACGTAATGCGCACACTGTGCACAGCTTTCTGTGGCAAGCACTGCTGTATTTGCATAGCATACGCTGCACTAGCGCTCAGCGGATGACGGCAGCTGGCAGATACAAAATGCCGATAAAGAAGCCGTTAGAAGTTTAAGAGCAGAAACGTTGGCTGGCTGCTAGCAGGTTGGGTGGCTGTCAGTTAGAGAGGCAAACGCTGAAAAACGGCTAACCGAAGAAATCACTGTCACTGACACAGAATATAAATGCGCACAAGGCACAACTAGAAGAATGGGAAATACAGCAACAACAAGAACACACTCGAAGTATGCTGCCTGGCTTCCTGACAGCCTAACTGCCATCAAGCGGTGTTGAACATGTTGGCAAGGTCCTCATGCTGTTGCTCAAGATCTGCCCAACGAAGCACTACACCGCCATTGGCAGCCAAGAACGCTTTTCGTCGCTTCGGGGTTCCGACTATAGATGTACCAAATACCAACACTGCGACAATATTAACGGCGCACAACGCTTGCCATCAATCAATAGCGTTTAGACAGCGGCAGCGACTGCGTACATTTCTGTGCGGTTTCGCAACCAAAATGTGTCTGAGTGAAGGCGGCACTGTGGCAAGTTATGTGGCACTGACAGCAGACGAACGCTGAAAGTGGAACGAACTAGAAAGCAAATAAATAAACGGATAAACGGATTTCCCGATGCGAGCGAAAATGGGGGCACGCGAGATTTCCAATCACCAAAAGACCAAAAGTGAATGACAGCATAGCAACAACAATGAAACCAGCAACGATAGCAATAGTGGCAGCAACTAATTTTGCGATAACATTAACGACAGCAACAGCAAGTTTGTAGTTTAGTGAATTACACAGAGATTAGTAGCGCATCACAGATTGCCCCCAAGCGTGTGTGTGTGCGCGTGTGCGTCAACTCCGCCAGGATTATTCAAGGCGTATAACAAACTTTAACAAGCAGCAATCGATTCACGTCACTGCCTAACTGGATGACTGACTGATTTGATTGTCGTTTTCGTGCGTTGAACGAGTGCGGTTGCCAGGCAAATAACACACACACACGCGCAGACATCATCATTTGTACTCATACTTGAGTGCGCATACATCCAAGCAGAGTAAACAACATTTATTGCAATAACAACAAGCCTAGCTATTTACTCCAAGGCGCATAACAATAATAATGTCAGCATTAAGACAGGGCTTACCACAAGAACCTGTTACCGTACCGCAAGTACGTAGATGTGTGTGTGTGTGTAGTTTCGTTACAGTTTGTTGATTTGCTTGCTGATGTCTGCGGTGCTGAGTAGCAGTAATGGCATTAGCATTGCCGGAAATCGAAAGTGTAATTTCAGTTGCGCTCACTCTATGTACTCCGTGGGCTCCATGTAGCGGTATTGATTACATTTTTGATTTAGCGTTTGCTCGTCCAAGATGTCCAGCAGCTTATTTAAGGTCATAGTTTAATGCTTAAATATAAGTTAGAATGTTAGTTTTTTGCAGAATTTGAGTTGGTTTACGGTAATTTTTTTCGAGATAAAAGGAGATCGGGAATAATGGAGGCGTAACTAGATTTATTATAAGTTATTACAATAAAGAAAATTATGAACATAAATATTGGACTGCCTTAGGCAGTGATCAATAAGGTGGAGTTGAAATGGTTCCACATCGTAAAATCTAGGTAACTATTGCGAGAACTTAAAAGCAAAGAAATTGCTGCCAAGTTCAAGAGATGCTCCAACGGGTTGTAAATCAATTTGAGTGGAGAAGTGTTTCATATCTTCCGCTTTTTAGTGGCAAGAGCTTTCTAAGGAATGAGTTCTTAAACTGAATAAAACTTTTAAGGCAATCTCCAACCATTTAATGCCTTCGGGAGTACTACAGAAATACTAGTAAATTACGTTGGTATATTTTCGGAAAAGTGTTTCACCAATCATAATAAAAGATATATGCTTTATGTGTTCTTCGACAAACAGTATTATTAATTCCAGGGTTATATGCCTCAACTTACCTAATATGTTTCTAGTATGAGCGTATAAGTTCTAAAAGACCAAGTAGCAGTCTTATAACTCTTCTGGTCATAATTTTACCTTGAAATTGAGAGCTTCTACGCCACTTACTACTTCAAATTACTTCACCTTCAATATTGGAATGAAATCTGGCTTATTTAGAAGTTCATGTGTATTTGAATTAAAAAAAAGAAACACGAAACTGGTGCAATTCTTTAGAATTCTTTCCCCTATCAATGCACCAGCACTATTAAGTGTTCTTCTTTTATTATCACTCACTTACAAACGAATATTTACCAATTTTCACTTCCAATTCATTTTCCAATTCGTTAGCCTCGCCGAAATTGGCTGTCGCTCGCATCGCCACTGAGGCATAAGCACGTTCAATAGTTTGCCCATTTTCAATGCAATCAATCGGATTTGTCAATTTGTCTCGTTCGTTACATTCGATTTGTCCATTTGACTTGGCTGACATTTTATTTGGAGCAGTAAAATAAATGTACTTTTATTTCCAACTCAGTTGACTGACTTGAACGGTCTAGCGTGCTTAATAAGTGAAAGCGGTTTTTTTGTTTGTGTAACCTTTTTCGTAAAAAGGTTTTGCTTTTAGAAAGAAATACGAATGTGTATTACTTATTTCAAAATATTGCTGTAAAGTTCTAAATAAATTAACTGTATAGGCAATATCATGCTTTCATATATATAAAGTCGCCGGCCACTTGAAGTCGTCTTACCAATTATAAAGAAACCTCAATTTGCATATTATTTCTATCTCTATGCTTTTAATTGTAATCAAACTAATTTGATTTTCAGTTTAAAAATGTCTTTCTTCTAAGAATGGAGTATCGCGAATATTTGTTTTAGGTATTATGCATTTATAAATATTGTTCCCTAGCGCCGGCGTTAGTGTTCGCAAAACTCAAGAATAGTTAGTTAGTCGTTTATTTAAATTAATTTAGGTCATCGAAACATTGATCATCCATAAGTATTCACATATTTTAGTTAATGAAATCTCATTATTCATTAAAATTGAAAATTCAGATTTTAAAAACTTTTGATTTTCAAATTGGCGAGTCTAATCTAAAATCCGCATAAAAGCTACCCTGAGCAACTCTGATGGAATTTTAATTTACCAATTTTGAAATTGTAACAGAAGGATATCAATGTAATGTTATGTTCCAAATTTACTTTTATTGATTCGAGTAGTTGCTGAGATAAGGCATTTCGCCTAAAACTGGGCGGAGGCACTGGGCCAATTATATACCTATATACTAACCATACTCACATACAACCCTGCTGCTATCATTTCGGTTGAATTTAATGCTTTTGAAGATTTTTGGAGAGTTATTGGACGTTTAATAGGTTTCAGCATAAATCATATATGGAATGTGGGCGTGGTTATTTGCCGAGTTGATATAATTTGAGCACTTTATAAGATACTTACATGAATCCTATTGGGGACGAGGTTTCAATCACTTTTCTTTTCTCCACTTACAAGGACAGACAGACAGACAGACATCACGAAAGCAATTCAGATGGTCGGGATCGATTGATCAGTAACAAAATTTCACAGGCACTATTTATGCCAAGTTTTATTTCATCATCTTGTATGATGCTTAGATTTTTTATTCTGAAGTAAAATAATCTTATGATATTAAATTATTATAAAGGAATCGTACGTGGTCGTGTCCGATTGCGACAATTTTAAACTATTTTCATAAGTATGTAATGCAATCCTTAAGAACCAAAAAAAATTTGTTCAAATCGAAAAATTTAAAATTGAACTAAAAGTGAGCGGTGTCAGGTTATAGGCTTATGATATAAATAGATGTGCTTATCATCCGCGCCATATTGTTAAATAATCTGCCTTCCAAGTCTCTTCGTCTAAACTAATATATGCGTTTTTCCCGCCGATGGTATCAATCCTCACTAAAGCATTTGCATAAAAAAAAACCCAATTTCTTTCCAATATATCGCTTTACAATAGTGACTGCAGTGCAATAAAAGGCATGCCATGTTATTATTCCTGCACTTATCGACGTTGTCGTCAGCTTTTTTCAAATTCACAGTGCTTAACACAAATACACATGCGCTTAAACCCACACGCGTGCCTACCTAGATATATACTCTATCTTACATCTATGCACATACGCATATATATATGTGTGTGAAGTGGCATAAGCATACGCATAATCTGGATGGCTTATGCAACAGCACGCATTAGCATACATTCCAAAGTGTAGTGGCGCACATGGCGTATACGCGACTTTTCACATCTGCTTGCATTTGCAATAAAATATTTTATTGCATTTTAAGTGCATTTGCTTGCATAACATCTCTGGCATACACACACACGCATGCATTAGCATGCACATTCAACTGAAAATATGCAAATTTAAGGTTGCGCAGAAAAATGCAATATATTCAAGAAAAACGCACAGCCAAAAAAGCTTTCGCCAAAAACTAGCAAAGTTGCAAAAGTTTGCGCTCGATTGATGCGCCCTTCCATATAGAGTTATGCACGAAAACATATGTAGCTGCGGGAGCACTTGGCAAAATATGAAAATATGGAAATATAAGAAAGCAATGAAGTTTTTGTCAACAACACTGCATACCTTTCCCTTAAGCGTGTTTGTAGATTTGTTAGCCGCAATATGCTGCGAATGCTGACGTTGGAATTTTTTTCTGTTTTGAACGTAAACAGTTTATGCAAGTTTGTGTAAATATATAATTGTGTATGTAGAGTGAAGATTTTTTTAACCTTAACAAGTAAACGCCCAGCAAGCAAATGCTTTATGCTGCTGTTTAACTATTGCTTTAGCTTTTAAAACAAACATCGAGCTCTGTGGAGAAGACAAAAAGAAGGCTTCTGTATGATGTTTAAGAAATTCTTAAGAGCGCTTTTAGACAAATCACTTCACGCAACTAAATTCTGAACTATTAAACAACAACACCTTGTAATAGTTATATATTATCTGCAATATTAACTATTAATTATTATATTTTTTGAAAGTGCGATTTACCGAGTAATGAGTATAAATGATTCAGAGCTTCTAAAGTTCATCAAAAAAAGTACAGGATTAGATTGATATACAGGGTTTGTGCTAAGGGTTATGTCTATATAATATAACTACTTTTCAGTGTTCTTTTTAAACCCTGTTAAGTGCTATTTGAAAGCGTTATTGTGAAAGAAGATAGCTCCCTTCTACTTCAATAGCATACTCCAAAAAAAATTATGAAATTTCTACTTCCTTGTTATAGTTTCTTCTTAAAAAAAAAGTCCAAAAGGCAATGTGGTGAAGAATAATTTCCCAAAAACTCACACTTTTTGCCTTCTAGGCTTCTGCACTGTATTACATAATATGAAATAAATACGCATATGTACAAATACACGTTCTTGTATATAAGCGTATCAACTCTCAGGCTTATTGTCTACCACCATCTGTCACCGCATTCACCAGACGTTGTCGCTGCCTTCACACTGCTATTATTATGCAATTTGAAGCTCCTCAAATTTTATTCTTAACATTTCACTTCTCCTAGTCAGCTTTCTTGAATAAAACAATAAATGGCTGGTGAAACATATTAAAGCACGTATGTGTGAGTGTAAGAGCTAACTTGAGAATGCATATCGTTTGTTTACTGAAAGAATGGCATAACTCAGAAAACAAAATTTTGTTTACATCAAGTAACCAAACAGTATTTTGGGAACACTTTTAGCTGAATTTTTTTTTTTTCAATTCAATGAAATTTTTGCTAAATTCTTCGCTTTTAGTCTGTAAAGTACTTTAGTCACTTTAGTACTGTCTTTTGCTTCACTTTTGTATATGTGTGGATATTACATCGTTTTAGTAAATAACGTACACATATATGAAAAAAACGTCAGCGTATGGACAATACATGTATATATTCAATGAATGTGAGTAGTTTTCATTAGTTTGCATACTTCCTCCTTGCCTTTGGGTAAATTGGCATAGTATATTCGCTTGTGACAATTTATAGCTGCGTACCCGAGTTTGGTTACACATATGTAGTCACACAATTCTAATAATTGAGTGAATTCGTCTTCTAATTAATGGCCAAAACCATTTTCCCGCAAACTCCTTAAAAAATTGTGTATATTTGGCTTTAAATCGATTTGATGTCAAAAGTGGAAACAAAAACTTGAAAAAATAAAAATAAAAGTAAAAAGAAAAAAATTAGTTTGCATGTATCAAAATCTAACCCTTCCTTATTTGCATAAATTAAAAGTTTCTTGTATTTTATTTTATGTAATTTCGTTTCTTTCTATTTCATTTTATATTATTTTTTCCACATATTTTTTTTCATTACCCTCCCAACCCTCAATACTTACAATTTTACGATTCATTGTCTAACACTCGCCTTCACAAAATTCGCTCTATAAATAGCAATATCTCGTTTATTACTGCAAATCTTCCTGATTTCATCAACATTCTTCTATTAAACCGACCGGAAGGCAATAAATTTCTCCAATACTTGTAGTACACGTATTGCTCGCAATCGCTTGCGTGCGAACTCGAAACAATGGCAATAGCGGTGATTGTACGGAAGAGTAGCAAATGGAATGTGACCAGCTTGTAAAAGCACAAAACGCGACGAAAGCAATAAAAGTGAATATATATTTATGAACAACACGATGTGGCAATTTGATAACGAAGTCGCAAAAGTCAGCTCGTGCAGGTGGCTAAAAGCATTCTAGAGCTCCGATTGTATAGCAATAAATTTAAGTAAGCGGCGTAAAAGACAATTTCTTAATATAACTGTATGCTATTTTATTAAAGTGAAATAGGACATTGCACACATTTTTTAATGTCAAAGTGGAATACATGGTAAATGTTGTTATTTATATAAAAGCATGTATTGTTGCTAAGTACTTTCAAATTTAAATACTTTTATTTTACATATGCTAGAGGCAATCTAGAAAACGACGAAAAAATATTTTTTTTATCATAGCAACCGCTATTTGTTGTTGTTGCTGGGTTGCCGCGAATCTGTCATATACATTCTCTCTGCCACATCCTTGCTTACACATACACATAAATTAACACCGACACGCTGGTCGTGGCACCTTAAAGCTCTCGTTGTTATTCTGCTTGATTGCTGGCTCGTTGAAAGAGTTGGGGAAAAAACGCTCGTTACTTCCAACATTTATACAAATTTATTTATTTATAAACTGTTATTAGGGTGTGCCATTTTTCTGCGGTCGGTAAGAGTACTGAGCTGTGATTCACGGGGCTAAGGTCATTGACGAAGAGAGAAAATATACACAAATTTCAAATCAGTTAATATATATGAAATTTCAATTTGTTTAAAGGAGTTGTAGTTGTTGTTGTAGTTGTGGTTTATAAGAGGAGATACAGATTAAGTTAAATTATGAAATTTCGAAGTTACTCACATTAGTTTTAGCGTAAACTAGTAATTTGTTTCTAAAACTGGTATATAACTTTATAAAATTTACGAACTACTAGCAGAGAAAAGTTATCAGGCACACTCAGAATCGTAGTTCCAAATATTTTTAGTCTAAGGAACCAATTTTAGTACTTGAATTTGCTGTTCAACTAAGAACTTCAAAACTATCTATAGTAAAATGTAAAATCGTATCAACCAAATTCTTTGCCTCAACAGAAAAATTATAGGCAAACTGAAATAAATTGTCACTAGTTGCTCATTTATTTAGTGATTTAGTTTCTCATACGGGAAAATATGCAATTGTTAATGGTAAATAATTACGTTATATGGATAAAACACCTTTAAACAAACGATAATGTAATATAGTAACGTTGCCAATTAATTACCCAAGTGACAAACCGTGTTCTTCATTAAAAGTTGAAAACCTCATGTCTAAAGTATTATTAATCACTCTTTCTATCCCTAAAGAAGGGCCCAAACAAACATTTTTGGATAAAAATGCCTTTCGCATACAAATTTGTTTTATCTTATGTAATAAACAGATTTAGAGACTTAACTCGAGAAACATCTTCTTCCTTTATTTGATTTTATTTTTCTAAAAATGTATTCCTATAGTAGATAGAAGATTAGAGCTTAAGGAATAGTTTTTTCTAATTCCTTACAGTAATATCTAGAATATTTCTCTAGAGAGACGTTCATACTCTCTATATTACACCAAGTATTCCTATATTTTTATTCTGCTCACTTCACTACACCTTTAAAAAAACGTGTGGCTATATAACTTTACCTTTGCCAAAATGCCAAAAAAATTCTTCCTGTTTCATTAAACTTCTCTCTGACCTCTGTGTGTAAGTACGTCCCCATAGTTTACTTTTCCACTGTTCCACTGAAGAATATAAAGTGGCAGAAATACCACCACGGCATAACACACAGGGCCAGTCATGTTTAAGTGTATGTGCCATTTGACTTCAAACACACTCCCATGCACACAATACACCGATCGAAACGAGCATGCTAGCGATAGGGTAAAACACTTGTTTACCAATATAAATGTCTGCTCGAACAGCAGCAGCGGCGATCAAAATTCGCAGGTGGCATGATGCTGCAAGGGGGGCGAGGAAGCAACAGGAGGCGTCACCATGCAGCACAACTGACAAACATATTCGTTGTATGTATGTGTTTAACTGTCAGCACGAACACATCGCAAGCGCGTTCTGGTCGAATTCTTCTCGGCACACATACACACACACACTCACATACACCGACACACGTGCGCTCACTCGCCGCTGGGCATCGCTTCTCGGACTATTTGCATACACTAATGTATATGCGAAAAATGTGCGCTCATTGTTTGGTTTTGTTTTTGCTCTTCAACTTCGCATTTTTTATTTAAATTCCTATTTTTAGGCTGAAGGGTTAAATGCTAAACAAAAGCTTGTGTATGAGAGAAAGACGAAAAAATAGAATCGAGTGGCCAAATGGCATTTTAACCTGACAAAACAACACATTCAGTTGCACGCCTGCAGGTGTGTGTGTGTGTGTACATGTGTACATGTGTCACAGTGCATTGGCATTCAGCTGACCAGCCAGGCAGCGAAGCAGTGATGCAGCTGTGGCGTCATGCATTAATGCAACGCGTCAACGCGACATGACAGCGCATTCAAATGCTACAAATTTCGAAAACGAAAACTAAACAAAAAAAAAAAAAAAAAAAAAAGAAAAATGAAAATGAAAATTCAAAAATCACAGAGGAGTGTGCATAGTAAGCATGAGCTATCCAACTAGATCACGTAATGCGCCGCAAGCAATGTAGAGCGTAGTCGAGCGGAAGCTGCACGAGCGTGTAGCTGGTAGCGCTGGAGAAGAGTGGTAAGGACATGGAGATACTGCTGCTGTTGGGCATCGACATATGGAACAACAATATAGATAATGTTGCATAGATTATTTAAATATTTATATACAAAAATGATTCATTGTACTTTTGCAATACACAGTTGTAAAGTAACGTATTGTAACCATATGTAAATTAATTAAATTAAATTTAAATTAAATTTTTTTCAAATTAAGCATGAAAAAATGAAATAAATGGTTAAAAATTTAGCTTTAGTAGTTAGCAAATTTCATGACATTTAATGATACCACAGAATTTTATGCATTCAACTTCAGCGGCTTTATAGAGACCAATATGCCGGCCCATTTGTGTAACACTTTTCCTAGCATGACCGTCCTTGTCTCCCTATAACACGTCGAATGTTAATTTCTAACTACGGGCGTATACCAGTCATATTTAGTGTATCAGCATAAACCATCGACTTGACATAGCTTTAGAACAGGCTGTCTGACGGAGTCAAAACACATCGCCTAGGTGGTCAATCCTCAGATATATAATTACTATTGATGCGAAGAAACAAAAATTATAGACCGATAATGCCTTCGGCATGCACGAAACACCGGCAGTAACCTTTTATAAGCGCTAGAGAGCCTGATCGGTCATATATAGCCCTTTATTATATATATTATTATATTATAGCCCTGAAACTTAAATCCATTCATATACGCTAATGGATTCGATATTTTTTCGTTTACGCTTTCGAAATATTAGAAAAATAAAGTTTTTGTAAAATTGAAATTGCTGAATTTGTTTCTATATTTTACATAAACATTTTTTTTTGATCCAACCATTGACCAACCAGTGTTATACCATTATATTATGCATTTTGTGATTTGATGTTAAGGTTCGGAATGTATGTAATGTAATTTGTAATGTATGTACTTTCAAAAATGAGATGTTTGTATTATCTTCACTTTTTCGTTTCCTTCATCGGAAACAAGTATGGTACGGAGAGGTAACTGCTTTGGCTCCTTCACGTTCTTTCTTATCACGAATCTTTGACCAGATTGAGATTGAATATATACTAATTTGAGCTAATGCAGTTGGATTGTGAAAGATTTTCTAATGAAGTATTTCAAAAGATAGCTATCATAACTGTTTATCATTAATACAAAATTGTAAAATAAAATTAATATTTTGGAAATCACATTTAAGAGAAGATTAAGATTATGCCTTTTATTACCTTTGTGACGGTATTAAAATATATAATGGAATTGCAAATATAGTTTACGCTACTTCGAGATCGTTTTTCATCCCAAACTGTCGTTAGGTGTTTGCTTGTCCATAGAGTCTTATGTATTATTAGACCTTTTGCTTAATCAATGCAAAAAGCGTGTTTACATTGAAGTCTCCAATCTACAGGATGCAGTGTTCAGAGGCCATACATTCGATTCCGATGCGACAATGCGACAAACTTTAAAAGATTTACTCAAAGCAAGTCAACTGGAGCAGGGCTGTCGCAATCACATTATAGTGAGCAAATTTATAATTTTATCCAGCAAGCGTTTCCAAAATGCACTGAAACATTTGTCCTACGCCTGAAAGCTGAGAGCAAGAACAGCGTCTTTTAAACAAAAGCTATTAAAGCTCAAAGCGATTTTCTACCTTGTTGCAATATATAGCAAAATATTGAATTTTTGTAGAATCTCATATATTTATTTTTAGTGTAACAAGTATAGTTGACCCTACTCTCTTCTCTCCAAAGATTTACACCCAACCTGACCATAATCCCCAAAGTCTTAAGAAACTTGTCAAAAACTTTACGGCAGAAGATTGAAAAACGGTAAATCTGCTTAAAAAGCCACAGAGGGCATCACAAAAAGGTGTCAAGCAAACACACAACACAAAAAACATAAATTTCAAAATTTATAAAAAACGAAGCATAAACAACTTAAATGTTTGTGTGCTATAGTGCCAAGGGGATGCGACCTTACAAATACAATGATGTCTGCAGAGCGAAGAACCGCAATAGGTGTATACATATGTTTATGTATTTGCACACACTTCACCGACACACGTTGCCTTGTTCCACATTGTGTCGACCTCGGTGGTCGCTCACTCTCCATGCACATCGCTGACAAATGTGTTTATAATAGCAAATACACAAGTTTACAATGTAATCTATTTAGGTGTTGTTGTGTCAATATAATGACAGCAGAAGAGTCGAGAAATTTTTACAAGTACTGGACAGAGTTTAAACTTTGTTGTAACATAAGTTGCAAGCCACACAAGAGAAAACATCTGCAAAAATGTAAGTTAGAAAAGAAAAATGTACACACATTCATACATGGATGCAATCGTATTAAGACAGTTTGATAAAACGTCAATAAACAAATTTCAACGAAAATTAATTTGGTGTACTCGTTAGACATTTAATTCTTGCTTACAACATCAACTCATCCAAAAAATATTAGTGTCATTCTGAAATTTTTAAACGTTTCAATTGTCAAATGAAGAGAACTCGAGAAATATTTGAGATTCAGGCTGTATTGAGAAGTAGACTCGAGTCTTGTGGTTACTTGGGGAGCTTCAGCACCAATCCGGATGGGAAAGAAACATCTACGATTGTGCAGTTAGAAGCCGTGATCCATATCTCGAGTTAACTGGTGACACAGATACTGGATACAGCGCTTCTTTAATGTTTATGTTATTCCAAAAACCAAAGATGTATCAAACAACCCTCAAAGTAAGTTTGTGTAGTAGGTTTATGTAATGCATTAATCTTATTCCACGGCACGAGATAAAATGCCGAACCCACGGAGGGACTAACCGGCAAAACTAACTGAACAAAACTAACTAAAGTGCTGCTTCTTATAAAACAGCAAGTAAAGTGTGGAAAAATGAAAGGAAATGTACTAAAAGGAAAATGGCAAAACATTTTTAGCGCTTATACGAAGAAAGGCAGGTAAATTGCAAAACTTTATGCAGCTAAATTCCAAATTTGCAAGAAAAGCAACAAAAAAAGGTGGAAAAGTTGTGCAGAAAGTGCAGAATTTTACCGATTCTCACTGCTACGCAGCAAAGCCCAATGGAGTGACTTGAATGGAATCAATGTTACGGTAATACGTAATATCAATGGATGGCGTAAAGTTTTTTTGCCCGCCACCTACCAAAACAGAGCTCTTCTCACTTTTGGGGCGCCTGACACACCTTTGTTGGAATGGGAGAGTGTACGCATCGCTTTTAATTTTCGCAGTTTCGAATGCCGTACCCACCTTTCACCGCCATGGCAGTACCATCTACTCTTCCAATAGCTTTCGTTAGTTGGTTACACTTCCGTTTTCAGTTCGTGTTGCAATTCTCACTGCAAGTCGCCTTTTCGCCGAAAGTTTCCGCTTTCAAATGACCCAGTCAGTGCTTAAACGTTTCCCGTTTGCTTTGCCACTTAGCGCGGCATGAAAAATGTACTGCGCGGGGTCGCATGACAAAGCAAGACAGCGTGGCCGAAGGAAGGGCGTAAGTGCCAGATGAGTTGACGACAAATTTGCAACTTGGAAATCGCTAAAACTTTTCGCAAATTATTTACTCTTTTCTGGTAAACTTTCGCATTGACTATCGCGCTCTGGTCCTTGGCCCGTCAGAGCGTCCGTACGTCCGTCCTTCCGTCTTGTGAAACAATTTCAATTTGTTGCTGGTGACGTTTCGATTGTGTGAAAGGAAAACAAAACTCTCAAATGGAATTTGGCGTGAAATTTGGCTCATTTTGTTGTGCTAAAAATATTGATTTGTTGTCGGAGAAAATTATTCTTATAAACTATTTTAATATTGAAAGTATTTTGAAGAAATATTTAGGAGAACAGTGTAAAAGAAATAGCTTCTAAATATAAATAAGATGACCATTTTACTTAGCGGTGTACAAATGGTTTGTTAGGAGCTGAAAAGATGCATATAACGGTAAGGTCTAAATAAATCATATAGATAGATCTAAGATAAATCGCTCGAGATCTCATAAGCAAGTTTTGCAAAGACTTCTTCCAGTAAATGAATTTATATGAATTTCATCCCAAGTATAACCATTTCAAAAAAAAAATTTGGAGTTGTTTGCGAAAAGCTACTGAACTCTTTCGGGATTCCCTCAAAATTTATAGCGGATGAATTTTATAATAATAATAATTAATAATATTGATGATTCATATATAATAATGAATATAATATTATTGATTAATTTTAAGTTATTTCCTCAAACTTCTGCCCTTTCTTTACACCTCAGGTCAGCCTGCACAACGCCTGCGCCTTTAGGTACTGATCAACACTTAACATATCCAAAATTATAGTGAAAAGCGCCCTACCATATCAGTCACCATCGTGATATAACAGTAATACGAAAACTATCTTTGTTTGCCGATTGCTCCCTGAACTCATTGTCTTATGATGTCGCCCTTAAAGGTACCTTTATCTGCATTGCAAGATTACATGTATGGTCGAATGTGGATTACATGCTCTGGAACAACAACCTCCCAAACCATTTTAAGGTATAATAATATGAAGTTTTACGAATAATAAAGAGAGACAGAGAGAATTGGAACACAGCCAGAACATAAGAAGTAAGCGAGATGAGGTCCAGACTTGAGGATATTTTAGGTAGAGGGAATGTACAATAACATTATAAAATTTCAACAAATCTGCAGAAACCATATGTTAAATAAACCTTGGTAAAAGGGCTAAGAAGACAACCGATGATACAAATATATACATAAGCTTTGCGATCGACGAGAGACGCTCCCTCTGAAAGTCTGAAATGAATACAGAAATGAGATTTAAAGAATGTCTAAGTCGAAGTATGAAAAGTTCTTCTTCCAAGAAACAAAATATATTCGCAAAACTTATTCACATTTATAAAGGTCTCACTGCGGGAAACGGTCTTTGGACATCTAACTTTCTGAGAAAAATGCATCCCAAACAGTTCGTTCAACATGAATTATGTGAGAACATGTTCCCATCAGTTTTGGACCGTGCCATAGAACTTATTATCTGCAAAGATGTTTCCAAGCAGACAACCACAACATGGACTCTGTAAACTCCAGAAAGTTTGAGGAATAACATTTTCAATATAAACAAAATAATTTTAATATCTGCTTAGACAAGAAAATATTGGCTGAATGACACAAAGAACGTATTGAAAACAGTGCCCTCCGATATATTCGGCGATTCCATTCTGTTTTAACTTCCCTTTGGCGCTTATGATACACGTATTAATATTTATAGAAATTTCCACACATAAAATAAAAGCGATGATGTTCTTAAATTGCCGCTACCATTGTACGAATTGGGACGCATAATAAATTTCAGAAAAAAATTTCAAATTTGCAGTGAAAATTTTCGAAGCTTCTTTTAAAGTGCACAAGTGTCTGTTGCAACGGTTGCATAAATATCCGCTGTTTTTTTTATGTTTTCTTCAATATTTTGTTACATATCATTTCTTCTCATTTTATACAACAGCACGAACCTGCAGCTATAAATTGCAAACGCAGCAAACATTTTTCTGAGCGATGTAAGAATTCTCCCAAAAAAGGAGTAAATAAAATAAAAATACAACAAAAATTGCGAGTTATCCAAGGGAGAACACAAACTATCAGAGTCACGTACTAACTTCATATTTCCACCGCGCCCGGCTGCTGGTATATAAGACACATGGAGAGTAGTAGCTACCAACACGCACACACATGCCCGTATAGCGCCTAATATAAAAGGACGCGAGAAATTGTTGTAGTGCAACTAAGAGATACAAGCGCAAATAACACAGAAAAATATTGAAGCAGAAACGCAGAAAATGCACTCTGACCATGTTATTTGGGCGCACACACACACACACCCCCCAACACAAACACAAACACAAACACATGAACTCACGCGTGGCGAATACAAAAATAACATAGTTGTGAATATGGAACAGGAGAGGGACAAAAACGTAACATTTTCGCTAACGTAAATTACCTGGAAAATACGTGACTCTAACAAAAAGTTATACATCAAGGGGGTGAGCGCGCATCTGTGTGTGTGTGCTCGCGATATATTACAATTGTAGTGGAACAACGTTGGGGCTCACACTCATAGCTGTCACATTGGCACGAATCTGCTATGCGACGAATGGACGCTTGTAGTGGCTTGCCGCTAAAATTGCTCTGGGCGTACAAACCCAATCAGGATGGCAAGTTTGACTCCCTGTACACCTCCCTACACACATGCATGGCGACAAATAAAAATATTTGTTTGTCGGTTTGTAAGTTTGCCGGCAGCTGTGGTACACGTCTGCAACTGTTGCTGCAAAACGTTAAAATTGAAAGGATGAGTTAGCAGACGATTTAGGATGCTGCCTCCAAACAGCTGAAGTCGGTTTTCGGTAAAAGTCCATTAAAAGTCAGTGCAATCATTTGACTCTGTTAAAGGATTTGCGACACAAAGCGCAAAATTTTAAAATAAACTGAAATTGGGATCATGCGAGGTGAATGGGGAGGGCTATGCAGGCAGTTATGGATCTAATCCAACTAGCTACTAACGAAATAATACTCTATAAGGAGATATTATTATAGCGTCACAATCCAAAATATATGATCGCATCACATATTCGCTAAGGAAGAAATTCATCGTGAATAAATTTCGCATTTTTTTATGTTTTCCGAAACTAAACCAGCAATAACCCATAATTAAAGAATGGAATCTATACCAAGAACCTTGTTCACTAATCAGAGAAGATTTTAAGAAAGAAATACAATAAAATAAGAAAAATAGAAATGGTCAGAAAAAGTAATCAGACTCCTGGCTCAAAAGCAAACCAATCTCAATCATTTACGTACTAAGAACTACAAATCAACGTACTGCAGGCCTTACGATTGGATTTTAGGTTATGTTAGCCATGTGAACAAAATAATTACTAGGTTAGCATTCCACTTCCGAAGAACACCCCAAAAATACTACGACAACGTTAGGACAACGTTAGGAAATGTCTGTCCTCATAATATCAATCGAGAACGGTACGGCATATCGATAGAGAAAGGAGAAGATTATAAAAATAGATCAATTGTTTCTCTCAACATCTCTTATAATCTGACTTTGGCAAATTGAACGAGCCCTTCGCAAAATGAAGTACCTATTCCATGTGGAGCCTACACTCATTGCTGACAATAAGAGACTTTCTGTAGTCTATATAACATATTCGGTTAGAGGATCAATTGAAGACAGAAGCGTCCGTCTGCGGGAGATTCCATCTCTGAGGAAAAGACGTACCACATAAGGATTTAGGAGACTATGCTGAGTACTCGCAAAACGGGGTTGTGTACTGGGATTGAGATCCATCATATAAAACTCAGATACACTTGCAATTTATACAGTGCCTCGTATGAAACCCCACAGTTGACCGTCTGTTCCATCGGACTGAGGGATATAATTTAATGGTCCGAGCCTTAATTGAGGAGGGTCCTGCTTACGTTCAATGCTGTGTTTGCTGATTTTCAGAGCAGAAAGAAAAATTTGGGTGATTAACAAAAATCAGAGCTTTCATAAGGAAAGCTCAGTCAACGGATGGAAGTTATGGGTACGGTGTTCCCGAAAATTCGACTTGATTTTGGCATGAGAATCCTCTTACGTTTTCAGATAGCGACTAGAGCGTACTTATAGACACCCTTTTTATCAAATATTGATTTTTTAAGTGCTGCAAAAATTTATAATTGTAAATTTATTAAACAACCTTAAAGAAAAATCTTAAATTACTTGGAAATTGTTTCGCGGAAATTTTGAAGCAACCCTTCAAATTTACCTTCAGACGCTTTGTGTGTATTTCCTGCATGAATTTCGAAATGAGTGCACACACATATAAATCGCATTAAAACTTGATTGTGGAAGTTCTTAAGCATGCGATTAACTGTATGTTGCACATTAAGACTATGTTCAAGGGATTTAAGTGGCAATTATCACCAAACGAACGAATGACTGCCATCACCGTGCTGCGGCGACAGGATTTACACGCGTGCGCACCCAAGAGCGCAAATCAACGCTGACATAATTTAATCAAAAAGCTAGCAACAACAACATACGCGTGTGCGTGTAGAGAATGTATGGGGAAGCCACATGCCACATGCCACACATGTGCTGCCACGAACGCATCAACACGAAAGCAAACACGAACGGGCGACAAATGTGATTTGTTTGACGCAGCACCGACAACAACAACAACAACAACTGCGGACGCAGCATGAATTTAAAATTCAAAGCGACGCCGATCCCCAGCAGTGAGCCACACGCTGACTGGCAGCTTGAAAACGAAACAAATACAACAACAACAACTACAACAACAACAACAAGCAGAAAAAAATATAAGTAAAGCAACGACAAAGCGCATGTATTTATAAAAATGCAATAAAGTGATTTACACCTCACACACCCCACTCCAAACTCACTGTGTCCGTAACTTGGTCGCACTGCCGCAATCGCCTCGTTGAAATGAGCAGCCATCAACAGCCACAGATCAGCACGTAACAGCACGTAACAGCATGCAACAGGCAACAAAAGTGATTGCAACAACAAGCAACTGCTATAATTCAAAGGCATGTCGCTGCTTTGAGCCTCTACGAATATGTAATAATTTGATTGAACACACATGCATGCATGCATGCGAACATACGTAAATCAGTGTGCGTGCGTGTGTGTGCTTGCGTGCAACTTAGTTGCTGCTTTAAGACTGGCAATTAATTTAAATTGCGCATCCACTTTAATCACCAACAGACGTAAGAAACAGCAATCACATAAAGGCGACTTAAGATGAGCACACATGCAGCCAGGCAACGGCAAAGACATGCAACATGCAACATATTGTACATACATACAAACATTTATTTATGAAGTATACACATGCGTATATTCTACACACCCGCGACTTTATGCGTGTTTGTGCCACATGCAACGCATGACTTAGCATTTGAGCAGCACAACGAAAACCAACAACAACAAAAACAATTGCGTACAATCGGATTTTAATACGACACAGTGTGCATGCATATACATGAAGTTTGTCTTGTTGTTGCTGTTGTTGTTGTTGTTTTTGTTTTTGTTGTTGTAGCTGCCAGTGGCATGTCATACACTAGTTCTTTTCATTTTGGCATAACCAACTGACAGCGTTCAACATCGAAATGTCAAGTTCAAGAGTCACTCCGCTCAAATGCCTGGCAGCCGCTGGCACTACACGTTTCAGTTAACACCGCGTACACACACATACATACATACATACATACATAGATACATACACTTTCATAAATAAATATCAACTCAAGTCCGCACGCCTTTGTTGCGTTTACTCATAAGTCAGCATCGAAAACGTTGCACCAGGCAAATTCAAACCAAATGCAGTTGCCAATGCGACTTAGTCAGCGTCTTTGCCACATCCAATCCCCCCACACCCTCGACTAATGCAATCCAAATCCAATTCACTAAACACCACTCCACTCCACTCCACTTCTCTCTGTGTCGCTGTGTCGCTGGCAATGTGATTATCATCAGCGTCAGTCAGTCCGTCAGCCGGCAGTGCCCATCAGCGTGGCTTATAATACTTGTGGCACCCAAACATATGTACACACATATACATATACATATACGGGGGGTACTCATGTTTATCACAAGATTTCTACATGCTCCTAACTCGCCAACTGTTCGTATGTATGAGTGAGTGTGGCCGTTGCAGCGTTATAAGAAGTGGATTACTTTTGACGTTTATGGCATTTGGCTCGGCATTAAGTGGACTTAAGATTTTTAAATGACTCCAAGTAGAGGGTGGCTGTGGCTATTGCTGTCGCTATTGCTGGTTGCTGACAAATGTAAACAGAACGCTTGACAGGAAGCAGCAGCACGCACCATTCAGCTGCATATAATTATGTTCTATGCACTTCTGTGCATATGTGTATGTGCCCGCAACTATCTTCGGTAGTCACTGATAAGACAATATATATTTCTGGATGAGTGAGAGGTCAACTTTTGGTTGTAAATTTTGTGCTCGACATGTTTTATTCGTTCACGCATTTGACTAACTAAGTAATCTCTTATAATTTAATATTTATACAGCACATTTAGTCAATTTGTAATCTCCACTGTAAACTTTACTTTTTATAAACAATTTGCGATAAGTGCCCGTTATTGCATTTAATTTCTACTTGGTCTTTCCGTCGACAAGTGTGGAAGAACTAAGCTCAAAGCATTTGCCCAATATATGTTGATAAGCAATTTCAGTGTGTCAGAAAGTAACAGATCGATTCTAATTTATTTTATTTGAAAAGTGTCATAACCAATTTTTTACATTTTTACAGAACTGTACATTTTTTGTTGGATTAAAAAATTCTTGTTTGAGATGCAGTTCATATTATTACAGGGTTTTTAGAATTATTTGTATCAGATATATGAATATTATCTGAGTTATCACTTCAAATATCATGCTAATTGATTATAACTGTGAACTCTGATATTTTAGAAATAATATACAGGCTGTGCCATATTTTATGCCATTATGTAAATACTGTGTATATCGTCAATCCATGCTTTGTATTTGAGATATTTCTTATTAAATTTTCTTCCTTACAATTCATTTGCAATAATTTCCCAAAAACAGATTACTCAATTGACCACCTTTATGGGCCACAGCAATCTCCTTCCTTGCAAAATCCTTGAGCTCATCAATGGTTTTCTAATCAGCCCACAAACGAAGTCTTGTCAATTTTGGAGGCCTGAGTGGCTAATCAATTGTTGGTGGACCGACATTTATCCGATAATTATTTAATCTGACAATATCAGCGAATCGCTCCCACTAAGAGAACAAAAGTGTTATAAACACACACTCAACACATAAACCTTTGGACGTCTGATAAGCCTTAGCCTATCACTCTTGTGAAGAAATATTTGCAGGGCTAACTAAGAGTCACTACTAACTGAATACCGACCGAAGTACTTCATATGCTTTCTTACCTAAAACTACTTTATATACTAACCAATTCATTATTTCGCAAAAAAAAAACGTGTACTAATATCCAAATATATCTCCCAGAAGAGGAGTTTCTTGCCCCTTTGACAGATCAGGCAATTTCGTTGCTGTTATATTTGGTATGCACTGCTATTTATTTGTATAATTTCACAAAGAGTCAGATCAAAAATCGCATTTCTTTCAGCTGTCGCTTTCATGCAATAAATAACATATATTTTATGAGTTTTTGTTAAGCAAAAACCAAAAAAAAAAAAAAAACACAGTTCTTAGAGTCTTACGTAGTACAATATAATATTTTGCCTCGCTTTAGCCGCCGAACGCAATGGTGAGTATAAATAACGGCACTGCAACTCGAAATAAAAGTAAATACAAAGCAGCAACCAGACGCTGCAATGCCAGAAAGGCTGCAGATCCAAATAAATCTTAATTGAAAGTTAAAAGCATTTTTTCGGCATCGAAAGTTCGACCGCTGCACCACACCGATTATGTTTACCCGGCCACAGAAGCAGCTGGAACTGCGGCTCCCAACGGCTCTCAACGGCGGTGCATGCCACAGCTACCATGCGTGCAATACACGTATTTATGGCATATGCCAAAGCCCGTGCCGAAAGTTATCTAAAATATGTACGAGTGCGAGTGCACTCACTGGGTGAGTAATGTGATAAAGAAAAAATATTTGAAAAATATTCTTCAATAAAAAAAATAAAGAGAAAGGTGCTTTTGGGGCCATGAAAAAGCATGAAGCACTCAGGGAACATGAAACATATGCTCACACTCACAAAGCGGCAGGTCTTTGAGTGAGGACAAATGCTTTGCTTCTGCAGAGTACGCAACTAAAAGGCAGCACTTCTCGATATGAATGCAGCTCATGCTCCACCAACAGTCGACACACATGCACACGTTCATAACAATATTTTGAGTATTTTTATATGTTTTGGGGTTATGTTGGGTCTTTTACATGAGCTGCTGGTTATTTTTATGCAGATTATTTGTATAGTTTTGTATGTGTGCTGCTTAACGGAAATTACTATAGTTTCGTTGAAGGGGAAACACTTCGGAAATTACTATTTTAATGTATTTTAAAAGGGGTTCCAACGTCATTAGTTGCATCAAGAAGCGCGAGAACACGTGTATCCATTATCTATTTATATTACAATTCAAAATTAATATTTCGATTACAAATTGAAAAGTTGAAGGGTATTAATATTCTGTTTTGGAACAGTAACATCTGAGATATTTGCTGTGATATCAGGTGAACATGTGCATAAGTTTATTGAGGGAGTGATTTTCCTTATTTCTAGTTTCTGGGGAAATAGAAGGCTGTGTTCAGTTCGTGCTGGAAATAACTGTTTTCACTGTTTTCATTCACTGTTTCAAAGATGAAGCCTCTTAGCTATATTTTTGAAGTCCTGAATCCGAATTCCATTTCATCTTTAGATCATATTAAATTTCTGTTCTTTCCGAAGAAAACAGGCTCTCTGCGAGTTTAACCCCACTTTTTTAAAGCAAGAAACTTGCAATGAATCATAGACAGTCCGAATCCGATCCGATCTTTTATATTTTATTTTAGGTCACTTCAGAAAACAAATTATTTTTAGTGAAAATTGGCAACCCTACGCAGACATGCAGTTTAATTTCTAGCAGCAAAATCCTATTGCTATGAAGACATGAAGAATGCTATAAATGCAATTATTTTCGAAAAACAGTACATTTTTACTTATTTTACTCAGACAATGCAGTCTTAATAGCTAATTAAGATGTCCCCTTATATGAAAAAAAAAAATAACCCATGAAGATTATTTAAAATCGGATCCATTTCACAAAAGAACATGCATTGGACTGACGAGGAGGAAAAGACTTCTCTGGGAAAATCTGTGGCAAAATTTTAGATGCCCACAGAACAAATATTAATTCCATTCAAATATTGTGTACATATAATTTATTTTATATTATTATTTGTATTGCAATGCAATTCTTAGATTTGTTTTAACTTCAATATAATTTCTAATAAGCACTTAAAATATTTCCGACATAATTTTTACTTCGATGCTTCGACTTCGATAATGAATAGAACATCCTTTCGTCCGTTTGTAGTGCGTGCTACAGAGTCCCATCTTAATACGTTCAATTTCGCCCAAAAGTATGCTCGAAACCATTTAAAAATTTTATTTTCTATTTACTTTTGATATTAGATGCTTGTACAAGAGTGAGGTAACAAATCCTGGTCGCCTTCAAAAATAATCTTTCACTTCATACATACATGCATACATATGTGGTGGTACTACATAACACCGAAGGATACTTCGAATTCTACTTCGGTCTGCTATTATTGCTGTGTTCTCCTTTTGTACTACGAATCACTTCATTTCACTCCAAAAACTTTGTACAAATGAAAGCATGTCGAATCAAACAAATACTCGTACATCTTCGTCAGCAGGTGAACATGCCGACGTGTATTTGTGTACTTCGGTACTTGCATGCTAAAGTAGCATATTTGCAATTCTCTTGAGTATTTGTAAACGTGCGCTACACTAAAAAATGCTAAAAATTGTAAATGCGCTTTCTTCGCTTGCACTTTTCTATTCAAACAGAGGCAAATGTACACACACCCACACACACACGCACACACTTGATATTTTGTAGCTCGAGCACACGCTTGTATTTGGACATTGAGCGAATAAGTCGTCCACTTGAACGATGCTCACGTGTTGTGTGCTCTGGCACTTGTACCTACTCTTACAATTGCTTTGTTTGTTCAGCCCAGCTCCTTCCCTTTCGGTCAACAACATTCTCTCCTCTCAATGTAATGCACTCCTTGGTCCATCCATCCATCTGCGCTCGCAATGTCATTCAATCATTGCCTTACAACAAGCATCCGAGCGTCCAATCGTCATTTATCAACAGCTTGAACAATTTATTTATTTTAAATGAATTTACTATACTCGCAAGGATATGTATTTATTTGTTTGCTGTGTTATGCTCCTGACACTTGCAATTGTATGCAATCGTGTATTTATTCTGGTCACCAAATACATTATAGCTATCGGAAAAGGTTGTTTATACTTCTGCTGTTGCTGCTAAATGAGTGTCACGTCAATTGTTGTAAGTTTTATGGTTCGAGTGGCGAAAGGAATGAATGACCGAACATCCTTCTTCACCAGTGGGAATCCCATACTAAATTTGGTAGCAGCATCTAACGAGACAAATTTAAATCAAAGAGCGATGTTTTTGAGTTTTGTATGACATGAATATTTTAGTAATACAATTTTATTAACATTTTCTCCAGTTCGTAATCACCTTAGATAGTGAGGTAATGTAGTTGATATAAATGTAGAAGGTTGCCTACATTTAGGCAATTCAACAAATTTTTGTCTAAGTCTCGCACCCAATTCGATTATGTTGTAAATTAATTTCAATGAATTGAATAAAAGATGAGTGAAAATATAAATCATACACATTGAAAACTTTAAACATTACATTAAATCTCTTCTCTCATTTTTCTCCCTGAATTATGTTTTCTGGAGAATTTGGTTTTTCTTTACTGTTTCTTTTAGTCAATCTTATTAATTATCGTCCTAGCCACGATTCTGTAAACAAGTTAAAGTTTTGAAATTATAACTTGCAGTTCATACTTGTTTTTTGACTCTTCGTACTCGTCGCGTTTTTCAACAGATCCAATGAATATTTTCAGCTATTGAACGTATTAAATTTTGATTTCAAGAATGAATGATAGAACTTAGAGTAGAAAATAGTGATTTGGTGGTAAAAATAAGTACAATGGGGTTCGAGTAACTCAATTTCCAGTATATTCTATATATAAAAATATTATAAAGATGGTATTTCTTGTTTTCAAACCTGGGGAAGTAGCGCAGAGGTAGAGGTAGGAAATTTTGAAAGAATGCGGTTGTAAAAAATATTTGGAGTATTTGTATTTGAGGAAAAGAAACTAAATTAACAAAAGCAGAAATAAAAACAAAAGAAAAATTTTTTTATCCACCAATATACTACTAAAATTAACACATTTTCATAATTTAAAGGATAGGCAGTTTAATTAAGTTTCATAAAGTAATACTTGAGCTTATCATGTACTGAACGGATTTCGTTTCGTGTTCTTCGGAGTAAAACTAACTCTTATTTGAAGTAAGTTTGTTGGACCTGGAAAACATATTTCTAATATGACTTTAAAAACTAGCTTAACTCTTAATAACATTTCTTTGTTAACTTCTTCAAAAAGTTAAAAAAAAAATAGCAAAAGACCAATATAAGTTTATTTCAAGTCATCTCCAAATTTTCTATTTTTTGCTATCTATAACAATGACAACGAAAATAATCAACGGAAGTTGTATGTTTATTATTCCTTGCCGCACATAATGACGACAGACAGATGGTTAATAACTAGTAAAGAACCTTCCAAATAAAAGTGGGCAAGAGACTATGAAAAAGAGAATAAAAAACAACATTTCATGGGCAAAGTTTCTGGCCTTTTTCGCAACAAAACAAAAACGAAAAAAAAAAAGTTTACGAAAAGTACGGAAAAACTCCCCAGCTACAAATTTTTCTCGTCGAAAGTACTTTAAGTTTTATCTACGTGCGGGTCTTAGGGTTGTAGCACACGCTAAACTCGGGTCAGTAGGCCGTAAAATAAATCGCAAGGGTAGCATTGACTTTGAAAATGTCGTGACAATGAGAAAAACTTTACTACTTACGAGCCCACCGAGCAATTGCCCATTGAAAATTTCAAATCAAAAGAAATGAAGCAACAAAAATCAGAAAGACAAATGTAAAAGAAATCAAATATTTATGCAATTTTAAACAAACTACAAGGGAAGTAGGGAAAGTTTTGAGCCGGGGTTGCTTGTGTACGCAGTCTAGTAATTCTCATACAAGTTCAAGAAAAGAATTAACTGTTGGAAGAGAATTTAAAAATTCTATAAGCTTGTAAAAAAAATTTTTTGGGCATTGCTTTTGGTGTATAGCTTACTCAGTCTTTTCTTTGAAATTATAGTATGAATATTTTTAATTCTATGGAAAAATACAGGGACGTATGCAAAGAATGCTTAATTACTGGCTCATTTGACTGACTTCATTGAAAATTCGGTCAATTTGCCCTAGAAAACAAGTGTTACCTTAATGAAAGGATATATAATTTATGCAAAATAGCTATTATTGTTAATTCAAATGTTGTAATTTCAAATGTTGTTGAAGTAAACGTGGTTGAATTATAATTTTTAGAAACAAAATTGAGAGTTATGTCTTAGGAATGAAATTTTTAAACATTTATTTTGTTTAAGTAATATTTTAATATATTGATTTTCAAACTCCCAATTTTTTAGGACCGTTTAAATTTTGTTTAGCGAACGTTTGTTAGAAAATTAAATTTAAATGTAAAAAAAAGGTTTTATTATATTTTTATTATATGATTTTTTTTATAACTAAATCTATTTTTAATGTATACTACAGAAAAACAGTTATTATTATATCATCCACTTTCGTAATTGACTTGCATACATACAAATTTGAACCAATAGATATCTGTACAAATCGATCTAAGTACCTACAGTTTACTGCTCCGTTTCTAAACGAGGACACGTGCACTGAATTCTCGACCAACCATGATTGAATTGTCCACACTACAAGGTATGCCTCTACTTGAAATCACATAGATCTAATCACATGCATACACACACACATTCATAAAGACATATAATGTATACGAGTAGTTCGTATGACAACAACTACAAATCAAACTGTATATCCAAAAAGTGTGCCTCACTAAATCGTGCATGAAAAGAACTATGTACGTGCCGAATATGGTAATTACTCTGCTGCTCAGTAAATTTCACATTAAAGCCAAGGCAGAACCGAAATCTGAAGTTCAAGAGGGTGGACTTTGACATAAATTTCGTAACTGTGTGCATACAGGATTATCACTTGTGGAAGTAATGCGATCGCAATCAGGAAATCAAATGATTGAATTCAATTTCACATTGTAAATTGCCGACGGAGGAACGCATCGCACAAAAATATTATAGCATTTCACTGATTTTGTTTGCAGACATTCAACATGAGAGTGGTTTTTGTAAAATATTTTACTACTTAACTGAACTTTGACAATTTATTTAATGGTATGTATATTTTATGCGCTTTAAATTGATTTTCCATAATTATAATTATAGAAATAGAAGTAATGTATCCGCTCAATATATAAAAAATTAACAACACGTACATTGTTTTTCCATTGAAGGTTTCAAATTCCAAGAAATTAAACATTTTTAGTAACCGCCTAAGAGTATGCAGCGTTTCTACGTTGTTCTACGTTGTTTACTGTTATTACATATATTTAGGGTTAGAGTTAAGGTAGTTGAATAAATGTCCCCTCTAAAGAAAAATGAAAGAGAGAGAAACCAATGCTTGAAATTACTGATTTTTGTCAGGGAAAATAAATGATACTGATAGAGACTGCTATCGCTTAGAAACCATAAAAGAGTTCTTACCAAGATTTTTAATTTTTTTCAGAGAAAAATAACCCTTTAAAAAGAATCATTTAAAAAAAAAACACATTTATTTTATCAAAAACCGATTTTGTTATTCATTAAAGTTTCTAACCAACTACTATACCGATTGTTGTGATCCTCCAACTTTTTTATGCCATTTTTGTTGTACGACTTACCTTTTGCTTTCAAGTCTATTTACACTACATGTCTCACTTACCTTACATGTCTCAGTCTATTAAAATTTTTAGAAATCTTAAGTATTCTAATATTTTCCAAAAGAAAAGAAATACATTTTTCTAATTAATTCTAAAAAATGTAAATTGATTAATAAGAATATACGAATAACTTTTAGAAGCACAAATTTTGGCACTAAACTAAATTTGAAACTTAGCGCATCATTTGAAATTTAGAATTTTGTGGTGCATCAAATATTTTTAAAAAGTATTGTTGTCTCTTTAATCTATACTTCGCATTACACGCTTCTCACCGGTGAATAGGACAATATTTCTTACAATTCATACAATTACAATGAAATGGAAAAGAAACTAAAGCAAGTAAAAATGTTGAAAATATTGTAATTTCCGTTAACAAAAAAGTCAATTAATTGCGCGTATTTATAACATCGTCTCCTCTGCCCGACCAACGCCGCTGCATTGGAAGGTGACGATAATGCCTAAATGTGACGTTAAATCATGCAACAACAACTACAGTCTTATTGTTATAGCCATGACACCACAGGACGCCGCCACAACCCGCTGCAGCAGTAACTGCCTTTCGTTCAACGGCAAATGCTGCACCTTGTTAGTTAAAAAAGCAGAAGAACAACAACAACTGTAATTGTCGCAGATGCATGAGATATGCTGCTTCATTTGTGTTCACTTTACTTTCCACAATTCGGGCAATTGTGCGTGCAACAGCAATGTGTTAATTTAGAGTATTTGCGCTCGTGAGCGGAAAAGTAACATACACACATACATGCATGCACGGAATGACTGTTATGTATATATGTACATACATACATAAGAGAAAATGCGCTGTACTTAACCAACAGGTCCAACCGATGCACATAGGTAGTGCAAGTGCCTCTTATTGGACCCACCACGTCACTGTTAGATAAACTTTTTAATGTGTGTGTAAAGAGTGTGTTTGAATGTGGAACTGCAAGTAGACAGAAAGTGCGTGGGAAATGTAAATTTCCGCCAACTCAACTGCAACAACTCGAATAGTGTAGTTCAAGGGAAGAAACTACAAATGGATATATTTACAAAAATACATATATTCAAAAGAATTTAAAATTTTTCGGCATTTGCATTGCATACCTGTAGACTAACACACACACACACACACACACACAGAGAGAGAGAGAGAACAGAAACTTCAACAACTCTTCGAAAATAAATACAGCAGCATTATCCATAAATGCAGAGTAATTTAATACTTTCGTTCCGGTTGTCAGCGTTGAGCGTTGTCATTTTATTTTTTTGAATGTCAAAAATAAAACGTTATTTACTTAATTCCATACGTCGAAAGTAAATGTGATGTTTGTGCTTAAATGCATGTAAGTGTGTACGGTGGCACAAGTGTTTGTGGTGTGGCGTTGTGCAACACGTGTGTGTCACTTGCAGGGTCTGGCGCAATTTAGCAGGTAAAAACTCAAGACATTTATTACCAGAATGTTGTCGGCAATCAGTGATTGATTTGGGCTTATTTATTTTTGTTAATCTTATATTCACATATACGAATAAATTACCTCAAAGTTTGCCTTCTTATTTTTTCATGTGCACTCAGTGTTGTAAAGTGTTGTTGTTGATAAGAAAATAAATATAATATTATACGTAAGGAATATTAATAAAGAATAAATTTATAAAAGTTTGGAACAAAATTTCAGTAACCGTTTTTGTTTATTTTATATATGTACTATAAAAGCTCCATTCTATAGATATTATTTAAGGTAAGTAAATTAGTTATGAATAATATGTAATTAATACCACAAAAAAAGATTATTTAAAAGAACCATTATTTAACCGTGCAATAATATGACATTGCATTCTATAACAATAGTTAGAAGGATTTTTGTTAGAAGTATAGAATTTACAAAGAGATTAAACTAATTGTGTTTGACTTCTAAGTTCAATGTATTTTAGCAAACTAGCATGCAAAGACTTACGAAGTTTGAAAATCGTGAAAATTTTTTTTGTGGGGGTATGTCAAGGCAACAATATATACTAATAAACCAACTAGAAACCATTATTCAGCTTATTGTTGTCGATATAAAGCCAGCATAGCTAGCTAGTAAAAAGTGCTACAAACACTTACCGAAAGAATGGCCATCATAAGCAGCAGTCACTGTGGCAACATGCTCAAAACTTTGTACGAACACCAACGGCCTTTAAATTTACGAACTCATAAAATCAGAACATTGGCATTTTCAATCATTTTTCTGTATTTTTTCATTTATTTACAACCTTATTAATTGGGGGATCTTATAGCAGTTTCTCTCTTTTCGCAGGGCTTTTAATTTGGGTACTGAATATGCTATAGTAGTTTTTCACAACTTCTTTCAACTTATTTTCCTTCTCCCGATGAAGGTCCGACTGGTACATAAATTTGGAGTTCAGTTTTTAAACTTCAGCAAACTTTCATTAACCATTCTGTGGAGTACTATTAGTATTATTTAAATGCATCTGTTAAAAGTTCTTGAATAACCAAATATGACACGAGCCTAGCTTCTATATATTAACCAAGAATCTATGTAGCACTACGGTTGTAGTTACGGTTCCTAAGGTTCCCTAAGTTACTTTCGACTATTGCGTTTATTATCAAGCTGAAACATAAGTTCTAATATAAATGTGTCTGGCAGCTAAAACTCAAAGTTCAAGAGTCTAGCCTTGTAAAATGCTACGAAGTAGAGTTCTACAAATCCAACTGAGAAGTTAAAATAACTGTATGCTATCGAAACTTATGCAATCGAAAGCATTATTATAATGTTTTATAAGACGTCTTACCAATACCAGTTGTTATACGTATTCCTGTGCTCAATTCATTATATCAAAAAATATATAATAACAAAAGAATTCGATATTTTCGTTTTGGAAAAAATGGAGCGCACGTTAATCATATTATTCAAAAGCAAATGAATTATCACTAGAGTTATCGCTTACACAGACAGAGGGACAGGAAAACACAAGCGTTCATTCTGAGCGCTTCGCTGAAATTTAATTTCTATAATATATAAAAAAAATTTTTTTTTTTAAAACATAAAAAAGACCTTTACTTTAGAGCATTCAAAACTATTTTAGATAGTTACAAGAAATATAATTTATATTAAAAGGTTAAATGTACACATAGTTATGTATATAAGTAAAATACTATAAGGTCCAAAGAGACTGCTCATACATATATATATATAAATTATACATATATCGCTTTCTATATTTTTTGGAACAAAAAAATTCCATTTCGAAAGCTTTGACATACGACATATATGTATATATAAACAAACTTCACATACCAAAAACAAATGCATTTGGCTGTATTTCCGGCAAGATTTGCCTACACACATACATATATATGTGCTTGTGTGTTCGCATATGAAAGTATATGAGACATATTAGCTCTTTTGCCGGTCGATGCTGGCGCATATAGCAAAAGTTTCCTAACCGCACTTTAGTTTGTAAACAAACATTGAGAGGTGATTGCACCATCGCTACCAAAAACAAAAAACAAACACATGCGCACACACAAGCACAGTCGCACACGAAATGCCGCAATGAATAACTCTACCAAAAGCATCGACCTACCGGGAGGCCCAGTCAACACCACCGACGACGGCCGGCCAACCGATGATCGAACTGATTGTACAACAATCACCAACACAACAGCAACAACAACTGAAGCACCACAACTGAGCATGCAAATGCAAACGCGTACATCAGAAATTTTCGGTGTAATCTTTGCTTTTTGCGAAAACGACAATCATTAACTAAACTTGCGTCGGTTTCTTTCTGCTTCACCAGAATTGTTGTTGCTACTGTGATATACGCTGTTAGTACAGCTATTTTTAGCTTCACAGTTTTAGGCGCATTTTTGCATTTTTCCATTTTATTTTACTTTATTACTCTTTTGTTGTACTTTTTAGTGCATTTTGTTATTGTTGTTGCATAAATGTGTGTATTTTTTGTTTTTGTCTTCTTTACCCAATTTGATTGTTATTTGCGCAAAGTGCAAATTCATCCGACACAGAGTCATTCGGTAATCCAAGCTTTTGGGTATGAGTGTACCCAAAAGGGTGGGTGCTGCGGACCTTGTGAAGGTTTCTTCACTGCCGAAGTGTTGCCGGCGGAGCGAACGAATGGCGCAGAGCAGAGAGTTTTCCAAGTGTACGCATGCGTGTAAATTTTCGCTTTATGCTGTAGCATCTTCTACTCTTCTACCTCGGCCTCCGCTTCTACTGCTGTTACTGTTGGTCATTTTTGCGAGCAACCATGCGAGAAGTACACACCACGAAATTTGTTGCACCAGTTGCAACTCGATTATCGCACGCAATGGTGGGTTAGCGCGACGACCACTGCTTGGACGGACAGACATTCGTACGTATGTAGAACGGTTACAGTTACTAGCACAATCAATGCTGAGAGACGCTTGCTTTTTCAGTTGCGAAAGGCGAATAGCCGTTCATATTGGGGGCCAACAGGGTCACAGCTGGCCAACCAAGTGGAACTGGGTGTTGATAAATTAATGTAAATTGCAAAAGATGTTCTTATTATTATATTCTGCCTACAAGCTGGCAGCTGGCGTATGGCGTTCTAAAAAGTTGCCTTCATTTGTCGTATGTGGGTTGCAATTAAAATTTCAATCTTTGAACTGTGTGCTGGCATTCGATTCATTTTCCTTATCGTTTTTTAATGCGCTGAACTAGTAGTAATTAATAGAAATATTTGGGTTGACGAGTTTTATGAGCAGTTTCAAAACAAAGAACTGCTAGAAGAGACTTAATACATATTTTACATAGATTTAAAAAATTGTACCCGTTCTGGCCGAAGTTGCCAACAAATATTTATTTCATGATAAGATCCGACCTACTTCTTTGAATTCATTTTATAGGGGTTCTATGTTCTACCACTATCGGCAAATTTTGAGATTAAAAAGAGGTTGGATTTCCCTGCAAGAAAGTTCTCCACGAAGCATGGCTAAGCAAAATGTCCCTCATAAAAAATTTTGACCTAGTAAAGGGTGTAGCATTTTGATTAATCCTCAAGTGAAAATCAATCTCAAATTTCTACTTTCATACATAAAAAATACTATTGAAACCTTTTCTACTTAACATTGTCCAGGGTACTCTATTTTCACATCTTACCCAAGTGCCTCTCATCATACAAGATCCCAAACAATTAAATATTTTTCATCCAAGAAAAACAAATTCAATCGAAGAAAAATCTAGCAACGAAATGGGGCAATATCAAAATGAATTACTATTCCTAATTGTTTATTGTTTTTATTCTTCTCGAGATACGGCATGGGTTTCGAGCTCAAAACCAACTACATAAGAGCCATGTACTACATATTCGAATGCGAAGAAAAAAATCACCCAAGGCCTTTGAAAACAACTTTTATCGAGTCGTGCTACGAACAAGAAATATACATTAAAACCAATTCTTAATTGGAATACTAACTATAAATAGATGCATATAGTTTTCTTCCGCAATTTACTTTTCAATTTACATTTTTTAAGACATTTCACTAGGTTTTCAGATAGGAAACCGAAAATAACTCCCTTTTCACAAATTTACGTACACAAACACACATTTATATATCAAAAAAATGTCTGCTTATTGAAATGATGTTTCAACTTCCAAATGCCTTAAAATAATTATATTCATTTGCGAAAGTCCAAAAAATATCAAACATTTAAGAACATCCTATCTCCAATGCAAGTTAATCCCCTCAGCGACAGTTTCCCCACAACAACAGCAAAAAAAATGTAAACAAACTTTCCGCGTCGCTTTTGTTACCGACAACACAATTTGACGTAGACAACGCCGTCTCCCGTCTCTCAGCAGCCGGACGACACTTTTATCGCATGCGACAAAATAGTTACTAGAGTGCTAAATCGGCTGGCACACACGCTCTCTAGAACGGCCAGCCCACGGTGACGAGAGCAACGACTGCCTCAATTCGTTTGTAACTCCATACGAGTTCGTCTTGTACGCTCGTACAAATGTTACTTGAACGAAGTTGGCAACCATGCTCAATGCCGTCTTCTTTGGCCGCCGTGTAGCATTGTTGTGTTTGGCGCTCTGCATGGCACATTCGTTCGCCTACCAACAGACTTGCTGGTTGGCGTCGTCGTTGTCTGATTATTTGGTCCGTCGCCGCTTCAGTTGCCTATGAGACGTCGTTACGGTCATGTGTGTAGGCGCATAAATTTCCACATTCGGTATTGAAATATTATAATAAAATTGTGTTTATTGAGTTATCGCTCGCGCTCTATTGGCTATTGGCTATTGGCTAGGAAAATTACAAAAGTTCGAGGCGTGCTTTTTGCCAAACTTTAAATTGACGCGAATTGGCAGCGCGTGTCATCAAAAACCAAAACAAAATAAAATTATTGTGTGCGGGGAAGAAGTGTGTTTGATTTAGAAACGCGTTGGTGTTTTGAAATTTGAGCGAAAATTCGGTTTTACCCAAAATATTTGTTTTCCATAAATGTGTGTACGTATGCGCGGAACTTCTGTGTGAAAATTGATATTTGTGCAAAGTGCAAGTGAAGTGCTCTTCGTCAGCATGCAAATGGTGTGCTGAAGCAGGAACGACAACAAAAATAAAAGTTGACAACAAGTTTCCAAACGTCAAGTTGCTGTTTACGAGCGTGAATCAGCGCGTTATGCTAAATTATTGATATTTAACTGTATGCTCAACTGTCCAACAGAGTATAGAACTGCAGCTTTGCAAACTTGAAGTTTTGGTAAATAAGATTTTGTGTTTTTGAAATTCAATTTTTTAAGAAATCGCTTCTGTCATTTCGTGTGTCTGCAAGTGTACAGGTGAGTGTGTGATATTATTCGCGTATTTCAGCATCGTTTTGTCCTGCTTTAGCTTATGATTTTAAACACTTTTGCCTGCTTGTTAGCCAAACGTCAGACAAAAGCTGAGCTTAAAATATGCCAAATGGCCGCCTCACCTGTCTGCCCCAAATGCCAGCGAGTACGCTCAGCTTCAGCCGTTCGAGCAGATAGCTTTTGCGTTTGTTATAATACTGGTTTACAAAATAAACTAATTAAGAACAGACGGGTATAAAATTGTAAAAATAGTAAAAAATACGATAAAAATTACATTAATTACAACATTAATAAATATTAATAAAACTGAAACCTGAATTCATTCGGAGTTTTTGCTCTTAAATAGATTAAAAATCAATTTTGCAAAAAAAAAATAGTTTTATCTAAAAGTCAATAGAAGTAAATTTTTTAATAATGACAATAATAATAAGTGGAAATTATAAGAATTTAACAATAATAATAGTATAAAAATGGTTGTAATTCATATTAGTATTTTAAATAAACTTTAAGTTTGCATGATCCCATACAAGTAGCTTTATTAAAACAAAAATTTCAAAACAATGGAAAATTTTTGTAAATGTAATATGCTTTTTGGTATCATTTCAGTTTAAATTGCATATTTTTTGCATGAAACTTATTTGAATTTTGTGAAATAAATTTCTCTAATTCACATTGTAAACTTATAATCATTGGAAAAAATTAATAATTAAATATTTAAATTGGGTTTTGTTTTCGTTTTCATGTTTTAGAAAAGTAATGGTTTTTCAAACTGAGTGGTGATTTTAAAAATATGAAAATGAAAAATACTGCAAAATAATTAATATTTCGGCTGTCCTTTATTTTTGCAAACTTTTTCGAAGTTTTCTCAAAATAAAACATTAGGCGCTCAGCTTGTTACGCAACTTATTTGATTGCTGTACATTTTTAAAATGATTTTAGTATACTCTTAAAAATAAAAATCTGATTCAAATATGAAAATAGAAATTATTGTTGGATAAATAAATTTACTAAAATACTACTTAATATACATAATAAATAAGGAGAGAACCCCTAACCCTAGGAGAGAACCCCTAACCCTAGGAGAGACCTAATCCCCGGCAAAATTAAGAAATCAAAAATAACACGAGAAAAATACTTACTGTATGAAATCGACTATGCATAATAAAGAAATATAAAAATAAAATAAATAATTATAAATAATTAGAATATATTAATATAATAATATATATAATATATTAATCGAAATAATCCAAATAATTGAAACATATTTTGAAAATAACTTCACTTTTTAATAAAACCGAAATAATTGTAAAGAATTAAAAAAAAGTATAATAAGTAAATTATTGAAATATATTTTGGAAAAAAGTTTCATAATTTTTCTAATAATTTAAAATAAAATTAAAGTTCAAAACAATTACAGTTACGGAAACCAGTACGACAACTCCGTGAAAGCGAAAAAAACATTTCAAAGCCACACTTAAAAATTAATTGAAAAAAAAAAAACAAACATAGTTGGAAAATTTTTGGCGCAATAATTATCTTTTAAAAATTGGTAAAAATGTAAGCTGTGTAAACTAGTGTTAAAACCTCTCTTACTATCATTGTTGCCTTTTTGGCACTTGCTTTGCACAATTTTCTGCGCCGAATATGTGCTGTAAATAATTAAAAGTTCGCGCTCTTCCTTATCCATTTCAGTATTTCCCCATTTTTTTCGTTATTGCTTTTCACAACAATCTGTGCGTAGCGCGAACAACTGAACAACTGAACAAAAAACATTTAAATGCATAAGCATGAGTTCTGAGTAACTGGGGAGCAACCCCGACTAACCTCACCGACCGCTGTCAGCCTGTCTGCGTTTAATATGAAATAATGCGCCGTTTGACCCGTTGGCGATGCCATTTGTTGTGCATTGTTTGCATCTGTTGTTGTTGTTGTTGTTTTCGCCTGTTGTTGCTGCTGTGCGCGCATTGACAATCACATTTTGTGCGCTTTTCGTAAACGGCGTTTCAGCGACAGAAGTAAACAGATTAATAACAACAACAACAATCACAAAAACAACAAAAGCGTAATGCATCGGATATATATAATACAACAGCAGTTGCACAGCATCCACCGCAAAAGTTGCAATGCAAAAACGAGAAAATAAAAAATAAACACCAACAAACAGCCTGTAAAGAAGGCAAACCCGTTTTTAAATAAAATGCATTTTTTTCTTTTTGCATTATACTTAATTATAACTTTTGCCAATATTTATTTGCTTTTGTGTGCTTCTTATCTCAGTCGCGCAATTTATTTTAGTTTTGAATTTATTTATTTTATTTAATCACATTTCATGTATTATATTTTTGAAGTCCGACTTTTGCTCTAAGGCGCATTAAATACTTCCAAGTCTTATCGGCCACTTTTTTGCTGTTCTCTCTTTCTACATTTTTTACAATTTATTATTACTTTTTCAATTATTTTTTAAGCTCTCCATTTCTTTTTCCAACTCATTTTGCCGTATTTTATTTATTGCTGTTTCACTAATTTGCGCGTTTCTTCGTCGCCGTCTGTTCGACGGCCTGTTGCTTTCCGTTTCCGTTCTTCGCCGCATTCGCTTCGTTGACTGCACATTTCAATTTGTTTTGTTTATATCTACCCTCCAGGCGACATTTAATATTTTACTCTCGAGCGATAATAAGTGAGATTTGTTCTACAGCATCTCAGGTTCCACTCCACCCAACAATAAGTAGTGAACTGCTTTAATTAAATTTAGGAATATTAAAAACAGGAAACTTTGTTGTGTGTTTATTGTAAACAAAACGAAGCGATTAGACGTGCTTGAGTCAACTTATAGATAACCAAATCGCTTTGTAAATATGTCTAAGCCTATATATATGATTCAAAATTAAATTGAACAATACTAAAGCCATTACAAGATAAGCGATTATAAACCGTTATTACATATGACACATAAATTTATTTGTTATCCCCCCTTTTTAATTAGAAAACATTTATATTTAATGTAATGTATGCATTGAAAATCGCTAAAACGAGCCGACTTCACGATTTGACCTGTTTGGAAAATAAATTTAAAATTATCAGCAACAGAACGTGTTTGAGCAATTCCCGAGTGAGCCATAGATAAGTTAATCTTGTTTTTCGACTCATGCTAGTACATCAGATTTGTTTCTTATTATTAAATATTATTATTAATTATCACTCCTCAGTATTGGAAAACTCCCCGATATTTTTGAAGAACATAATTATAATAAAATATTGAAATGGCCTAGACCTACATTTCTTTCGACATCCTGTAAAAGAATTATTATTTCTTTTAATATGAAGTTTAAAGAAAGTAGCTGGACTTTGCTAAGTCATATATTTGACCAAATTTCACAGAGTTAACGGTTGGTGAAAACGTAACACTTTCCTGAAAACTCACTTATTAGTGCTACTTTAATATTCGCTACTGCACATGTAGTTCCAAGAGCTTCTTCTAGTGGTTTAAGCCGTCTACAGAAGTCAAGAATTCGAAATAAGTGGCAACAACGGTCGCTGGTGGAAAAATTATTTTCGAATCTTTGATAAATTTAACAATTTTTTAATTCTCTATGTACTTATATTTTGACTCTACAAGCTAAAATTTTGTGAATTTTGAAACTCAAATACGTGGGTATGCTGCTATACTTAGTTTAAAATTGAGCCTATTTACCCAACTAATTTGAAATATCTCACTCTTATAATAAGTATGCGCACATATACAAAATGCTAAGGAATTTTTATGTATGGTCACATTCATTTTTGTGTTGTTATTCGTGAGCAAGTCAGTTGTGCAAATAAATGTCGAGTTTATAAACTAATGTTTGAAATAAAACACTTCAGAGCGTGAGCCAGTGCCACTTAAAATTAATATTTTTGCATAAAAAAACTGCTAAAAATACAATACCTGTAATGATTTAGTTTTGACGCTTACTGCTTCGCTAGGTGTTGGATCGATATTTTCGTCGTATTGTTCTCGTCTTTGAGAGCTAACATAGACATATACTCTTAAAGGCACTCTTCAAGTATGGTAATTATTTTTTTCCTATTTACTTTAATTCCACATCGTAATTCTTAAACGCTTTATGCAATCTTCAATGTTGCTCCATTCGAAGCACAAAGGTGTTCATGTTGAAACGAGAAAAACAAAATCGCATTGACATGTAATAAACAAATGCCGTATATATTTACAAACAAATCATCATAAAATTTACACACTCAGACAACAAGTGGCAGCCACGTGACGGCTAAATATAAATTGTCCTCAAGTTAAATACAAATTGTGGATGTTTGGAAACAGATTAATTGTACGAATATGTAGCGCACATGCTACATATGTATGTATGTGTATGTATGTATTTCGGCATCAATAAAATAATAGCAAAAACATAAACTGCCGTGAAGTGTGTGCATCCCGGCAAGGATTACTTGCCCTACTGTCCACTCACTTGGTTTGTACATACATATATAATGGGTTTACGGATGAGTTCCTGGAAAATCTTACACATAACCATACTCAAGAACCATTAGGATCAACAATTAGTTTATAGAATGTTCAATCAAAAAAAAAAACACTCACATGTCGCCGAAGGTTTAAATGCTCTTTGATCACATACCCTGTTGGGCACAAAAAGAAGGTACGCAGTCTACAAAATTTTATATTAAGCACTGTCCAAATATTGCACTTTGATAAAAGAAAGTTATATTAGAAATCTACATCAAAGTTGTCTCTGGAATTATTAAAATGGCCTAGCATGTTTATTATCTCTCTCTATTAAGTTATGAGCATCTATTTGATTTATACTAGTTTGTTCAATTCAACACTCTCCTAATTTTGACAAATTCAATACAGTTAATAAAAGTTATTTCTGGAAACCTTAGTTCCAATCTTAAGTAGCTTTCATAGTATCACTTTTTAATCGGTCCCTGCTTAAATTTATATTGCTCTTTCAAATCAAAATCTTTCATGCATATTTCGTAATTATAATACAAAAGATTCGGATTTCGGATTCGGAGATTTATTACCACTGAAAAGATCCCTTTATATACTTTGGATTCAAGTTTAAAGTTTGTTTTCTAATATTTCTTATGAAACTTTGAAACCTCAGTTCATTGGAGATACAATCGTTAAAGTTGTCAGCTGTGCTAATATTTCTTCTACATGTTTAAGCAACAATTTCCTACAGGGTAAGGTCTGCCATTGTCGTGTGTTAGATTACTTAGAAAATGTAATGATGTGCGAATGTGACAAGCAAATGAAGAAGTCATAAAAATCTAATATGCGAACGAAGCTCACAAATCTTGCATTTATTTACACACACACATTCGTTAGAACATGGGTATGTGAATATGTTCCTAAGCGCATGTCCCTATCATTATTTTGATTGTTTCGAAAGCACTTGTGTTGATTCCTCGACCGAAAGAAGTCATTAAACTCCTCTTTATGCCTCTCATTCAGCATTAACATTTTAATGTGCTTTCTTTATTTGCCTGCACTCTTTTATTTTTAATTGCCATGCATTGTTGTTGCCCTGGCTGGCGAGATTAAATTTAGAGCAGCGCTTTTGGAGCACACTGTACGCTGTGCTTACAGAAGAATGTCAGTCAGCTATTCCATCTTTCTTTCTAATTTTATGCCTTTGCTGGAGCTATAATTTAATGCTGCTAGTAAAATTTCTTAATTCACTGGCATTTGTTTATTCACTTGTTTGTAAGGGTGTGCGTTTGTGTTGTTTTGGTATTAAATTCTTTGGTCGGAATGCAGTACTTACAGCAGAACATTCGAATGTTGCATGACAATGGGAGACGTACAAATTAACTGTTGTTGTTGACAGGGTTATTTAGGTCAATTCTTATTCTCGAAAACAAACAAAACACACAATATTTAAATACAGAATATAACTAAACCTGTAGGCAGAAGTCGTCACTGAGTTGAAGACATACAGTCAGAAAGTAAAATCGAATGAGTCAGGTGATTATGAGGAAGAATATTTACTACAGCTTACAGCTTACAGCTTACAGCTTGATTTGTCGTCAACGACATGGCCTAAAAAAGCCTCCTTTCCGCTTCCTCACCTCAATTCTTTCTCAGATAGAGTATGATAAACTGTCCAGAAATAATTCCAAGTTTGTTGAACATGGCTTACAAGGCCTCCAGGGAGCTAGTTCTGATCAGTTCGTTAATGTGCAATAAGCTAAAACGCTGAGCGAAGACTCTATAACTGAAAAGTCGATCCCAAATAGCTGCAGGTACAACAACCATCCAGAGCTTTGTGCATTGCTGCTCTTACCAAAGCTGTTCGAAAACATTTTTCCAACAACAACACATTCATTGGTACTACTATGTTTAAAAAATAGTTCAGTATACAAAACCGCCAAGGAAGAACAAGACTTATTTCAGTGATTATGTATATTGTATTGCAACAGTTACATAATATATATAATATATACATAAGTATGTATGTATCCATATAAGCCCTCAGATGTGTAGTTATGCGAAATGAAATGTTAACTGACCGACGAAAAATGGTCTTCTCGAAAACTGGTCATTGGCACGCATGCGCTGTCTGCTGAGTGAGTTGAATTCAGTTGAACTGAACTGAAATGAACAGAGCCCTGTGTTGGGCTGGGTTTGGCTAGGCTTGGCCCGCTGTTTGTCGTTTACTGCGGAAGTAATTTAACATTTTACAAGAGCAGAAGAAAACCTTGCACTCAAACACATACCTACACATGTTTACCTCATCGTTGCGCGGAATGCTTTAGTGAGTCCATGTTTCTGTGTTTCCTCTTTATCAGGCTTCTTTTGAGCGAGAGTGAACTCGAAATATGCCAACCTTATTTTGTTTTACCCTCTTCACTTATTGTTTTGTACAAATTTTCCTGATGCCAAGAAAGACAAGTAGAAAGTTCACGCATGACAACTAATTATGTATGTATACCTGTGTGTGTGTGTGTGTGCGCGTGTGTGCATCGAAATAAATGAGTTGGTCGGTTTCAAGCGGCTTTTATTCTGCAAACTTGGCCCGATTTATAACTTTTGTGCACAATAGCGGAATTACTTAGCGGAAACTTGTAATAACAATCATATCTACTCTATATATGTATATGTGTTTGTTTATAGCTGTCCAGGTATGTGTTCTTGCGTACTTCTTATTGACATTAACATCCATACGCGTACAAATAAAGTGAGGAGGCCACATAAGTGCGAAAAGCGGCTTGAGGCGTATTGCGAATAACAAACAGTTATACAGCTCAGTTGACCGTTGTTTTCGTTGTTGTTATTATTTCTTTAATAATAATGTTAGGTTTTTTCTGTTTCAAAGTCTCGCTGTAAAGTCTTTTGTTCGCAAATTCAAGCGGGTTTTCATTTCTTTCTTTTTACGGAGCTTTTGGCACATTTCTCACTTGAATTTGTTTTCACACCGTTACTTCTTTATTCACTCCACATTCACTTCTTCGTTTTCGTTTCGCCACACTCGCGAGTGGTGGGTGTATGTTTACGAGCGTTGTGGCCGAATTGTGAGCCAATTATTTCCCATGTCATGGCTGTGTGGCCATTTTCGTGTAAAATGTCGGCGATGCGTGTTAATTTTCGCTTCGGATTATGTCACAAAACCCACTCACGCACCAAAATGGCAGCAATTGAATGCCCGGCTTTTTCGTGAAGCCTCTGAATTTCTCACTCTTACCAACCTCAAGTGCCCATATATGTTTGTATTTCTATATACGTGCGTAGCTATGTGCAACACAGTTACAAAAAAAATCTTAATTACTTTTTAATTGCATAATATTTTTGCATGTTTAATGCGTCAATGTCTGACGTGGGCGTTGGTGTTGTTGTTAGTTGAAATTTTTTCATTGTTGTTATTATTTTTGTGTTTTTGTGCATGTAAAAGTTGATCCACTTACGCGCTGAAGCGGCATTTAAGTGTGATTTACATATTCATTTGTTAAAACGTTTTCGCTACCACATTTTTTATGTCCCTCCACTATGTAGTAGATACTTGTATGTATGTGTGGGTGTGTGTGTTGTTATTCGACGAATGCGCGGAACGCCTGGATTTCCGTTTATGAGAGTTTTACGCCGCGATTACACTTGTCCAGCCACCAATTCTGGAAAGCACTTGTAAATGACTTTTTTGCTGTGCCTCCTCCCCTTCAAGAATTTATTTGAAAGCGTTCCGTTAGAATTCTATAGAAATATGTACCATAATTTTTTACATTTCTCTACATATGTATGGATTTCAAAAGAGTGGCTCCATTAAAAAATATTTAAGTTGTAATTTATAACTATTTTTCAACAGGTGATAACGCTTTAAAAGTTCCCCTCCTCAATTTCAAGTTCCCTCTCATCCTATCACGAATTGATTGACACGTAATGCATTGTCATTTCTCCCACAATCAGTTTTAACACATACTTACGTATATTTTTTTTAGCGGTTAACAGTATTTATTAGAAATATTCCCTAATTATATAGCTGCACATTACAAGCATTCCCTGTGGAAAAAGTTACTAGTTTCCAAGAATGATAAAACGAAATATATGTGCAATTAGTTTAAAATTTTTTTATTAAAATTGTTTTGCTTTCCTCATATACCCCTTGTATTCGTACAAATTTTCTATTTTCGATAACTCATACAAAGTTTTAGATAATGCGGATCACGATAAAGAGTTAACTTGAGTTAGTTAATGCAGCGGCATATATACCAAAGTTCATGATTAAAACAAACTAAATTCGGCTGGGTTTTAAACAATATTTGGTTTTATAATTAAATTCGATTTTCTTAGAGGGTTTGCACTTCAATTTATTTGTATGTATATTTGTATGAATTTTACAAAAGCAAGCATAATAATAACAGTAAGTGTAAAAATGCAATATTGTATGCCCCGATGTGCATTTGTATGTAAAGAAATGGGGAATTAATTACAAAATTGAGTACTTTGAAAATGCATTGGAATTTCCACTTCTATAGAAACAACAGTTAGCGTACTTTTCATAATTAGCATAAATAAAATGGTCATTAGATTTGCATTTTGAAAAATTGAAAGAAATCAATATTTTACGGTGAATTTTTTTAATAATTTCTTAAAGAGCATGAAAAAGTTTTGCACCCTTTTGCTTTTTAAATCAACAAATTTGTTGTTTCCTGAAATACCTGTACCTGTACCTTACCTGTATATAGAATATAACATTATGGGTATGTGGAAAAATAATATTCTGCAACAAGGGAGTATTAAATTCAAACAACTAAAATATGTTTCTTCTTTTTAAGAAGAGCTCAACTCAACCCCACGTCAGCGCATTGTCCAATTCGCATTAAAGGTTCTAATAAATCATCTTCTATGAGCAAACTAAAATTTTGAGGCGCTTGGGAAAGGCTGATTGGGAACAATATCTTCAAGTTCGTATATCTCATGAATTATAACTGAAAAATTTTCTTTGACAGACTTGAAAACTACGAATCTCTGATAGTATATGGGAAAATCTCATGATTTGAACAGTATTAAAATACACAGACCTACAAATTTATCATATAGGCTTGTCTATAGGTCTATAGATAACCAAACTTTTTATAAGAAAGCTAAAATAATGTTATTTGACCTGGAAGATTGTTTCAAACTCATTTAATTAGTATTTTTTATTAAATGTCGTACACATGCATATGTACATATATACTTATGAACACATGCAGTTACTTATTAAAGTAAATCAGTAAAATTTTCTACACTTAATAGCTGTCAAATAATGTTAAAGAGTATTTTGTGTGCAATCATATATAAATATGTTGTGTAATGACATCAATTTATTGCTTTAACATTCAACATTTACATGTTTATTTGTATATTCTTATCACTAACTTGTCTTCTCTTCTTTTAACAGCTTTCATCGCATGAGGTCAAACATTTGAAGTCTTTCTCAGAACACAGCGAACAAAACAAACAACAGATTACACAAAGAGATAACCCAAATTTATTTGATTTGAGAAATTGCTGATGATGCTGATCTAAAATTCCAAATTATCGTTAAAAACATATAATTAATTTACACACTCATCAGCCAGAGAAAAATAGAAATTCCCCAAACAGAAGAGTTCTTAATGTAATTTACATCTGAGGAACGTGTGCTTAAGGTGAACAAGCTAGCGCAGTGAAAGATTTATGTCGATGGTAGTGAACAAAATTCGGGTGAGTTTCATAAAAACTAGAATTACTTTTATAAATTATTGTTAAGTTATTTTGCATCTCATGAATGTATAAGCCGCTTAATTCTACTGCAAAGAGCATGCAATAATTGATCAAATATACGGGAAATCTATTAAATGCTATTTGCGTCATTGAATAGTTCCGATTATTCCAGCTTAAGTTTTTAACCTACTCAATTAAAAGAAAATACTTAAATGCACTTTAATTAGTCAATATAATTTTTAAAGATATTGTATATATATAGCATTAACTATATACTTCAGCTTTTACTCGTATTTACTTGCACTCGTGTAATCAAATATTCTCAATCACAGGATAATAATAATATTGACTTTTGTTTCCACAACCAATTATATACAAAATGTATTACTTGTATTTAATTAAGCGGAGAAGTGGACCAATATTTTGGAATAAATTTGTTTTCTGATGTAGATGATTCAATTAAGCTTGGGATGCGATTTTTTTGTATTGCAAAGATTAGATGGCGAAGAAGAGGGTTTCAAAAGTGCTTTTGTAATGTCGGACTAAAATCGAGTGTTGGCTTTGGATTGTATGATTGTGTGATAGCAAAAATAAAACTTTTCATAAATACTCCGTCACATAGAAACTTTTGTATCTAGAATAGAATGTTCTAAAATCGTATTTTCCTTTTATTATAACTTCTGGAATTAACATAAAGAATATAAAATAACTTAATTTATTGCCTAACTCAACCACCAAGGAGAGATCTATGTGCCTCCTTCCAACAGCTGAGAGAAAATTATAGACTTCCATATCGAAACGAGAAGTTTATGTAGTTTTTAATCCAATACTTGATTTTTCGAAGTTGTTGGGTTACGTTACACCGGATTTAAAAGCGTCATAAAAGGATTTAAAGCTTTGTAAAAATCTCAGTGTTTAGAATGTTTTGGCAACTAATTAATACTGCTTCGGATTGAAAAATTTATTTGAGAAAAACCCAAAAATATAATCCTAAATATGAAAAAAATTAGTTGACTTTTACGGAAGAGAGATGGTTATTTCTTATAATATTTTTATAATGTGGCAACAGGCCAGAACCGATACTAGTCACTAGTCCAAGGAACAAAGAAGAGCTAACTAATATCTTTTATGCGTATGACAATAGTATGTCTGCAATGACAGAGTTTCTACTAAGAAACTGTTCACCGCTCAGAATCGACTTATAACTTGGACGGGCCTCCATTTATTGAATAAAATCAATGCCCCGATAACAATGAATGGGAGAAGTGACAATTATATATATGTATATATATATACTTCCATATGCTCTTCTGATATAAAATCTTCCTCTCTTTAATTAATATTATCAGATTATACAATACCGTTTTGCTTGCTATCTATAATTTTAAATTTTGCATACTGGCGACACGAATGGAAATTTTTGCAAAATTTTCAACTTCTACCCACTGACACTAATAAAACGCGGCAACATTATTCATATTTGCTATCAAAAACGAAAAACTAGCGAAATTGAAAATCTTACACAAAACTTTCTGTGCAACTTTGGGGGTGAACACATTTTAAATTCAGCTGCGCAACATATGATTGCCGCCACAACCCCTAAGTGAAATCAACCACAACAAAGGTAGACTTCCTTCCACCGAAGGAGCTAGAACTCATGCGCTTGGGTTCACATATCACATAGTATGAATGCGTGTGCGTGTGTGCGTGTGTTTATTCAACCGCATTTTAGCCATCATCTTGCACATTACAAGGCATGGCAGTGCACAGGTTGCACTGGCAACTTTTCGAGACATTTCAAAAGGTGGGCTGCGACGGCACTTGGCGGATGGTAAAAAACGAATTTTCCTTATGTAAAGCGTTTTACACATTGACTCCGCACTGCGCAGCCTCTTCACGCTCATGTCTCTTCACTCTTTCTAGCTCTCTGCTTGCCTACCAGCTGCTTGCATCCACGCGAGCCATAACTCAAGCATCGCAAACGTTATAAGATTAATGGCACCTCAGCTTGAAACTATTTAGTTGCGACCGTCGCCGTTACACTTGTACATCTGCATCTGCGGCCACTCTGTCAAAGGTGTTGCACGTGCGAGTGCTCTCCTGGATATATGTGTCTATGCACATGCGGTGAGTTGCATCTTCCCTCGCTGCTATTGTAATCATACGCTTAGTGGTTTTTTTTTTAAATTTTTTTTTGCTTTGTTTTATTGAGTTGTAAATTAAGTTATATCATATTTAAAGGGGAAACGCACACACATGCATTCATACACACATACGTACACTCTTGGATTTCAGTTGCTCGCGCAGGGCTAGCTGATGCACGGCGCTACCTTTACTTCAATTCTATTGTATTCAGTTCGTTTATGTAGTCCAATGATAGCAAACACTCGTAGATGCACGTATTTATGTACACACATACAAATCTACACATGAAGTTGAATTTTATTTCTCATAGGGGTGCTTAACCAAAGCAGTTGTCCAAAAAAGCGCAAACCTTGATAAGTGAAAGTGTAACAATTATATTATTATATGCTTTATAAGCACTTAGTTTCTTATTTTTATGTTAGTAACATACATATGTACATGTATATGTGTAGTTATATATCTGTCTTTTAATGTAAATTATTTATTTATCCGCTTTGCGGCGTCGCTGCCATAATACTAATACAAGGGTTTACAGCTCAATTTACTTTATAGCTAGATATATGGACTTACTAACAGACAAATTTATAATTATAGGTACTTACGTAAATCTAAACGGAAAGCTGCGAGTGCACAGACCTTGCTGCAAATTGTAATTTTTATTGCCTATATTTTACCTTGAAACTACTTCAAAGTAATTAACTCCAAAGAAAGTGAAATTTTTTTATAACTTAATGACGTGCCTTTTTAATAAGCTACATTAATCTAGATTTACTCTACATTAAAATTTTAATTTTACATTTTGGAAATAATTTTGCAACTACCAAAATTATAGAAATAAAGAAACGGGTTAATAAAACTAAACCTGCTCACACTACTGCCATCTATCTGACCTTCTATAGAGTGGTTGATTGAAGAAATTTGTGATATTTCCCATTAAGACTTTGACATTCTTTGAGGCACTGTATAGGAATTACTAAAAATTATCGTTTAAGGACCATAACCATGCCCCGAAGGCAAAACTGGTAATAATCCAATTTTTTTTCAATTTTGAAGACCTCAAAACCTTAAGAAATTTGACTCTAAGTCGTGTAAAAGAAGTTCCTCGACATAAGTTCCCCAAGGTAGTTTGATGCTTAAAGTGAGGCCAGAGTGTGCCCATTTTCTATACACATTAAATGTTTTCAACAATGAAGTACTGCAAGGGGAATTAATTCTAAATTATCCCATCTACTTCGATATAAATGAACAATTATGCTTTGAATAAAAATTTCCTTGCCATTAGATTTAGTTCTTGCTTTATTTATAATTTTAAATTAACCCAATTTTCCTAAGCCTAATCTCATATGCTATAATACTTTAAGAGTTCTTCAATGATTAAATGGAATATATTTCATGGAACAAGACCAATTACGAGAAAAAAAATTTGAGTTTTATTCACAAAGTAGAAGAGTATCCACAAAGGAAGTAAGAAATACCTTCATAAGACAGCTGAAGATCTCTGGGCTTCGAAGTTTAATTTCTGAAATAAAATGGTGCTTGAGTAATCGAATAAGTAAAAAAACTAATTTTTCCTGCTAATTTGTATATACGCACATGTATACAACTGTACCAACTATATACTACCTATTCTCATACATATACACATTACAAAAATAGGCTTGTGTACCAGATTTAAGATGGGAAACTTCGAAACTGCTCACCTTCTTTTGAGCCGCATATTTGTTTTTGTGCTCCAAACCTTCGAGTTAAGGTTATAATACCTTGCTTAAGATTAAGAAAACAAGTAATTTTCCATATTAAATTTCAGTTCCATTTTAATTTCCTCAAAGAATTATGATATTCAAGCCATTTCCACTTTCCGCATAATATATTCCCAAATTCGTACATCTTTCTAGCAAATTTCGATTTAAATTACAAATCCCCTCACTTCTGTAACCTTCATTTCTGCAAAACAAAGAGAAGCGCATAAAATCTCAGCACAAACTGCTCAACTTACGATCGCATAAACCTTTGCATGCAACACTGCGGACAAGCAAGACAACAACGATAAAACAACAAAGTGCTTACACTTGAATAAAGGGAAAAGTGTAGTAGAAAAGGCTTTAACATGCAAAAGACAGCGGTCATCAATATTTTATAAGCAATCCGACATAAATTCAGGTGTATACACCGGTAGTTACTCACTACACTCACACACACGCACACACTCGTATAGGTTTGTAGTTAGCTGCATGGCTGTCAAACACTTGGCCAGCTGCAGCTCCAATCACATAAAATTTATATTAGTTGCACAAACTTATGCCTCGATTTTTCACTTTTTTCTTCATTTCTGTTTCATTTGTTGCTTCAGTTTGGTTAGAGCGGCTCTGTGGCGTGTTCCGAGTACCTATGTATTTGTATGCAATTTTTTGCACCTTCATCTGGTAAATTATTATTATTTTCTCTTCATTCTATTTGCGTATTCGTGTCAAGCTTTAGGGTCATATGTAGAGCGGTGTGGCGCGGCGTATGCTTCGCCTCTTCTTTGTTTGGGTAACCAGAGCAATCTAAACATACTCGCATGTACATACTGATTATTTTGAGCGCTTAGTTTGTTGCTGTTGTTGAGCTAGTGTAATAGATGCTTTCTACGTACGTTTTTGTTCTAAGCAAAGTGTCTCATTTTTCCCTCGTTTTTTATTTTTTTGTTTTTTTTTTTGTTGTTGTTGCATACACCTTTTCCCCAACAGCTGACTGCTGTGTCTTTCAGCATCGGGGTTTCTTCAACCAAACCAAATCTAAGCAAACCTTCATCAGCACTCACCTCAACATCAGCCCCCGTTCCCCAGCCACACTCCACATTTGCACCCATTTCGGCAGTTGTTTACTTCATTTGCACATAAACTATTGTTGTTTGCTCCTTTTCGGTTGCTCTTCATTCGTGATTTCTTTTTCTTTTTTATATGTTTTTGCTCTTACATGCAATTCACCGACCGACCGACCGACCGACCGACCGACCGACCTGCTTCTGTATTTATTTGTTTTCACTACTAACACGCTTCTTTTATTATTTATTTATTGGAGCATTCTATACACGTAACACACACACACACACACATGCATACGTTTAATATGTGTGCCGCTATTTCAGCGACTATTCATTCATTCGGCCATTGTTCAAGAGAAAATAGAGCTACTCAAACCACTTTGCCATTAGCCTGATTCTATTTGGTTATTCGATTTACTCACACATACACGTACACACCACTCATACATGCATGTGGTAACATACCAAGTTATTTAGATAACTACAATGGTTGCATACAACAAATTGAGATATTCATGCAAACACACACACTCACACACATACAAACTAATCTACCTTGAGTGGTGCGGTTACAGCGGGTTACACGCTTACAATGGTCTCGCTTCTTAGTTCCACCACTTTTACCGCCTGCCTTCACCTGTGCTTTAGCGTCAATATGTGGCAAATACCTGCACTCGAAGCCGGCGAGCTTAGATGTGTGATGACGTATGTGTGTGAGTGTACCATTCATGTACGTTTGCAATGTCTATATTTGCCTTGTTTTGTTGTTATTGTTGTTGTTGTCACTATTTACGTTCTTTTACAGCCATGTTTAGGTTGCAAGATGAGCATCCTTATAAACTTGTAAGCAAGAGATTGCAAAGGATGTGCGTACAACTGGACGGACACGTATGTGTTTGCACACATGTACACAGGTGGGCACACACAATCTTATATGTGAATTGCGGTGGCATGCTTAAGCTCACCGGAAGTTGTTCTATCAAGCTTTTGCTTTATGCTACTCCTATAACCGTATCTTCAATGTTTCTATGTATATATTATATTGTATGTATATTCGGATATTATCGTTTATGTGTGTTTGTTTGCATGTGTGTGTGTGTGTTTTGTAGCTCGATATGCTATATGGTTAATTTGTGTTCGAATAGCAACTTCCTTTAATTTTCCTTCAACTTCTTTATTTGCTGGTGCCTTCATTTATTTACGTGTGTGTCTGTATGTGCGTCATATTTGTTAGAAAATGTCCTTCGGGCATTCATGGTATGTGTAAAATCACACCTACAAACATGCGACACTTAAGCACCTTCGAACATATTTTTCCGGGAAATATAAAATTACGCACAATATTGCCACCTTTTGAGAATTTTCCTTTTATTCTTCGCTTGTTTGCGAAAATTGTTTTAGTGTAATTAGCATTTTAAAGGGTTTAAGCTTAGCTATTGTATGAAAATCTAAGCAGTTTGGTCCTATTTCTTAAAGTCATAATCTTTCTTCTTCATTTCCTTCTTATCCAAGGCTTTATTTTCTATACTTGTTGTTTTTTTTAGTGCTTCTGAGATTTATCATAATTTAACATATCAAGGTCTAATCCGGATAAGCAAAAGTTAAAACCGACTAAATGTACTTAAAACATAATCTTCATATGTCGAGATTTTCAACTCGTATAAGATGTGGAAAAATATTTTGTATCAATAGAATTAAAATATCTTCCAAGGATCATCTCAACTTCAAACAGATCTTTATTGGTTCCGTCTCAATAAGATTATGTCCACTAATAGACTGATCATTTATCTAAGAATACTTATATTTTTCAAATAATTACATGTCCTAAATTTTTTTAGCTATACCCAGTTTAGGAAGGGTTTTTTGATATATTTGCACATTCATCTTCTAAAAGTCTTCGATATTTAGAATCATGAAAACCGGACATAAGTTTGTTTTGTAAGTTTCCGACAAATTTCTTTGCATTTTCGTTTTTGCTGCTTGTGGTCGAATCGATGCTTTATGGAGCAAGGAAAGGAAGGCAAAGGAGCATGGCATTTGCAAATCGACTTTCATTCTACCGCACACTCTTATTGCGTTAATAGGAACCCTGAATAAAATATAATGAGAAGGCTTATTAATACCGAAGCACTCACGCCTTAATACCATATTTTAATTAGTATGATTTGTTGCTAAACGGAGAAGGCAACGTCGATTAATATTTGTACTTGCTCTAGTTTTGAAACTATTTATTATTGAAAGGAGTATTTTTGTTCATAAAAATTCAAGTCAGTTAATTCATCATTGCTCCTTCCACTTAATATCACTCTAAATGTAGTCAAAGTCTTTGCACAATCCCGTCTTAGCTAAGTTGCATACCTTTATCTCCTGAATCTCTATTCTGAACTAACCGGGTTATTTATTTCCAAACGATTTGTAAATATTTAAATTTTATAAAATCTAATTCCCTACAAATATTTCTTAAAATTTTTAATAAATCTACTTTGAATAATTTGTCTGTTTACTAATACAAGACTATATTGGCGGTTGCAGATCCTACGTTCTAATTTGTTTTTAATTTTCTTGAACAAATCTGGTCACTTGCATGAAGATCTCAAACCACGCATCGACTTGTAATCCTATAATCCACCTTCTAGATCCGAAAATGTACAAGCTCATAGCGCACGGTAATCTATTCTGCCAATAAAAACGCTCAGCTAAAGAAAAAGCAACGCAACACACCCACCCCTTGAATGGATTTCACCATAAACTGCTCCATTTGTGGCGGCTAGCAACGATTCCGAAAACAGACTAAATACGTTACTCATGGGGCCAATTAGTTGATAGGCCACGAAAAAACTGAAGACCTACAAACACCAACAACTAAAAACCAACCATAATGTGAACCAAGAAAAAGGTGGAAGATGCTACAGCTGGCGCCCACCGCTTTGATTAAACATACCTACACATCCTCTGTGCGAGACCGTCGATTAGCCGCCGGAATGCACGTATCACCTAAAGCAGACGTAAATGAAGCAAAGCATCTTTAAATGGGCGCAGCAAAAACAACAGTAACAACAATAACAACAATAACAACAATAACTATTACGAATGAAATGCCGTGGCTTTCTTAAGACCACTGAGCCTTTCGCCCTAAAATTCAGCATTTTTGTTTTGTTTTTAATTTTGTACTTTTCAACCGGGTTGTCGGCTAAGCAAGCGCTAACATATTTTTATTCCGCTTGTTGTTGCTACCTTTATGTGTTGCTTTTGTGGCCGTTTATGTTGCTGGTGGGCGTTTGCGTGGCACTACCTTTTCTTCGTGCCTGCGCGTGCTTTGTGAGCTGAGCCAAGTGTGGAAAATGTGAAGATGTTCCCATCGTTAAGCGTGGAAATTTAGTTATCTGTTATGAGTAAGCGAATTTTATAATTTCCTTTTTTTTAATTGTTTTTTTTGTTTTTTTTTTTTTTTTTTTGATTGCTTTAGTCGAAGAGGAAATGCTCAGCTTTCCACTTGCCGCCGGTAGCCACTGCAGCTGTAGCAAATGCTTTCATGCTTTGTATTTGTAGGCGTGCACTAACACAAATGCTTTTATACACGTATTGCTTTGGATTTCATTTGAATGCTTTCATTGTGTATGTATGTGTTTGCGTGGTGGCCCCAAATGAAGTGTAGCAACGCGCGCCGTGCATAAAATGTTTTTCTTTGTTAATATGGATGTGCTTTTAATTTTCGTTTTTTTCTCTTTTTGGTTAATGTGGCAAGCATTAAGTTCTTATAGACTTCAAATAGGCGGCGGAGCTCATCGGCGCTTTGTTGTTAGTATTTACGAAGGCCTATTCAAATTCTAATTAAAAAGTTGCATTTTATTTGTGTTTATATGTGTGTGTAGTTATGTGCGTGTGCTGGGTCATAATGATAATTTCTTTCGCTTTACAAGCATTTTCCTCATAACAACTAATGTTCACCCTGCGAGCTTGTGCTAGCGGCGCCCACACATACCCGCCGCTTCTCTCCCTCTCGCTCATTCTCCACTTATCGACAGACCACTTATTATAACGTTATATAAAAAGCAATTTAATATCGAAATACGTTTAATAATAAATATGCCAGCAATATCTTTACATCAACATTTCTAATGAGAGGGGCGCACAAACACACCAATATGCGCGCAACAAAGCAAGAGCAATAACAATGGTGTAGGATGGCCACGCATTAGCAGCACACAGAGTCGCCTACGGCAATGCCATTGGCAACGAGAACGGCAACGACAACCACAAAAAGCAATTATCATGTTTAGATTGGTTTAGTCAATGCAACCAGTGCCAGCGCCACCGCAACTGATAAGCGTTCCCAGCTGTCGTGAAGCAGCTCTTCAGCGCCCGTCGCCGAGAATTAAATGGAAAATAAATGAGCTCTAAATAAATAAGCTCATTCGCTACAGTTTCCCTTTGAACACAAGTGGGCATCGCACTTTCATTGTGCCGGCACATATGGTGCTTCTTCTTGCCGTTTGCTGACTGCTGTCTGCTGTGTTGCTGCGCATGCGTGGGCACGCAACTGGGCCTTCGCTGGCGAGCGAGCGTACAGCGCGCTGCGGCAGGTTCTTTCCGGTGTCGCAGTCGCTTCTGAAGTGCTTCTGTGGCGACAAACACTGACACACACAACTCACACAACTCACACATGCACATGCACATATGTATGTTTCATCATATGTTTCCTCAGCGTTGTAGCGGCATTTGTGCGCAATCAATTCTCAAGTGTTTTGGTGGAAGGATGGCGCGCTCAAGTGGTCGGGCCTACTGTCTATTACAAGCGCGCTCGCCAATTGATCTGACATCGTAAAGAAGACAATTACACAAAGTACATGTGTTTGTTGTGGTGTGAAGGTAGTCGATTGTTTTGCCTTCGGTGGCATTGGTAACCGATAGCATCGGCTCGAATTTCGTGCGAGTTCGGTTTCATTCAATTCAAGTCTGTGTTTACACAAAATGTGGCAGCTTCGCGCTTGCAAATGTCAAACAACATACATATTTCTAAAATTCTTAATTTACTAACCATTGAAATGTCCCTTTGGACCGATGAGAAATTCGAAATTTCCAACTTTACATGTATGTTGGTTGATGTGTGTACGTGCATTTTGTTGCGTCAAGTAGTTATGCAACAGCCAATAATTATATGGCATAGATTGCCACTGTGTTTTTCCATTCACTACACTGCCTGCCCACCAATACATATTTACTTGGAAATATTGTTGAATGTTCACAATCTTGGCGTTAATAATTCGAAAATAATTTGCCGCACATTATTTCTAATGGAAAATTCTTATCTCACACCACTTTTTTCCACATCTTCTGGGTTTTTTTTTATATTATTTTATATTATATTATATTATATTACATTAGTATATATTATATTGTATATTATATTATATTACAGCGCATATTTTTGCTATGAAATGGAGCAAGTATAAATATATACAAACGACTTAATTGGTGATCAAGGCTTTTACATACACATATTCTTTGCATGTAATTCCAAGTATCAAATACACTAACTTCCTACTCATGACAATCTTTATAGGCACACATATGTACTAATATGTATGGCCATTTCTGAGTAATAAATATCTACTGCTACTAGCAGACGTTATTTAGTGAGTTTCGCACTTTGAAAATAAGCCATCTATGCAGTTACAAGCGGTCGTCTAACGGTTTATGTGTTAATATGCGCAATTCGAAACCGTTGCGAAGAAAGTTAAAGTGCGCTAAAAATCTCTGTTTGAATTCGAAAAAAATAATAGATTATTTTCTAAAAGCATCAAAATATTTGTTTTTGTAGTTTAAAGTTAACGTTAGTTAAATACAATCCTGTGTTGAATTTAAGGAATCCAATTAACTTAATGGAAACTACAAACTAAAGTATAAATTCGCATATCTGCTGAATATTTATATTTTTTGCATCATAAATATCTAAGGATAACATATTTTCTGATAAAGTTGTTCATTTAAGATCAAACAGTTTGAGATTAATTGTAAAAAAATGCATTAGTTGGGTTTAGTTTCAAAACTTAATCGTCTTCCACTCGAATTCAAGAAAATATTTAAAAAAAGAAACTGGAACAGATGCTTCTTGTGCAGTGCGGTTGATGTCATGTCTCATCTGGGCGGTTTGAGAAACTACTTAATGTTACAACATTTAAAAACAAATTCAGAATTCATAAAATCCTCTAACACAATTCTTAGAGCGTAAATATCTGCTTTGAATCTACCTTTGAACAGCCGACTCACTATATATAATTAATTAATTAATTAATATATGTAATATATATAATTATATAATTATATAATTCATATATATTATGAAAATTCTTCGTTCTCCTGAAAAAACTCGTTTGTAGCGTTTCTTATGGAAAGTGCTTTTAAAAAGGAGTTGATTTTTAAATATCTATAAAAGACCCCCGAATGCAAGCTATATTTAAAAAAAACGTAGTTCACTTCGAAATATATATATTTTGCAAACTTTCTGGTTTCCTCTAATTTACGGCACCGTGTATTTTTTTGCATTTGAATTCTTTTAGTAGAAAACAAATATCCCCGAGCAATATTTGAAGAGTGCTTCAATTAAAGATATTTTCCCATTGCTTATTTATGTTATTAGGGGCAACTTTCTTTAACATTATGCTTTTGCACTCTCATTAATTCGTTAACACCTGGGTTGATCATAACTTTTGCTTAATTAACTAGGTCAGATTAGCATCTAAATAGCTTTATGCGCACTTACCTAAACCTGATTTTAGGCACAAGCAAACGTACGGTTACACTATAATTTACGCCACAATGTCATCCACTGAGAAGCATCAAAATTTAAATAACCTAACGACACCTTAGAATTTAGGCAAAAAAGAGTTTCTGTTTCCCAGCCTTTTTACGCATTAATTCAAATTTTTCTTTTTTTTTTGGTTTGATTTTTCGTGGTAACAACATGGACCCAGCGGAAAAAATATATAAAAGACATTGACTCAACAATCCTCAACCCTCACTCAACACTAACAAATGATACAAGCCCAAAATGTTTCATTAAAAATTTTACTAAAAATATGCCGGGCAACAGCTGAAGTAGCAAAAATTACCCTCATAATGTTACTCAGACTGTGTTTACACTGCACACTTTTCTTTTGCCTAACACTTTTATAATTTCTACACGCACCTGCTCTGATGCACCGAAAATGTGTACCTTCGCACTTCTCTGAATTAAGAAAATATCTGTGCCTACACACATGAGTAAATTTTAATACTAAATTAGGTATTTAAGTCAGTATGCCCAAATTTTCAGTGTATTTTATCATTCTTGATGCAAAAAGTTTGTATGGAAGTAGAAAATTTTTATGCAGGATGCTTTCGAGTGCTTCTGCTAATCTGAAACTCTACATCCTATAGTAGCTTTCTTTAAGTGTATAGAACTTATTAGCCAACGTTTATTTATTTCCACACATTATTTAATATGACAAGTAATGCAATAACTACAAGTAAGTAATAGTGACGCGAAGAGATCAAACACAAGAAATTATCATTAAGAAAGTATCCTTTACATTTGCATACATTTTTCCTCTCCACTAACTCACACTGTATGCCAGAGAATTGAAGAGTTAATAGACCTGTTCTCTCCTAAGCTAGCAACAAAAGAACACTCGCTTAAATAACAATACATATGTAAAGCAGCAACACGAACTCGAATATTTTTCCGAGCTCAGCGAACGTAGCCAAAACACAAGGGACATCGAATATAGTATTTCCAAGAGAGAAGATAATTTGAGGGGAATTTTCAAACATACGCAGAGGTAATCTTGACAGCGATGGCATTACCAGTGCTGTTAAATGTCAGGGTAAACCAGGTCTAATCAGGGAAGTATTACTGGAAATAAGCATATAATTTCTTATAATTTTCTTCTCATTTTCAAATTGGTCTGGAAAGAATTAAAATATACTCAATGATATTTGAAGAGAAAGAGTTTTAGAGCTGAACCACACAGAGCTGAACCACTTACGAAGTATTGATTAGCCTTTAGTAGACGTATACCAAGAATAGCAAATAACTACGGGTAGATCGGAGAAACTATATTTTTTTGTACCACATAAGCTGAATAATTTTTGTTGATCGGATCATTGAATTTTATGTCGACGGTTGGTTACAAGATCAAGCAAATTTTCATTAAGTTCTCTTAAAGAAAATTTTATTATTGATTATTGCCTTCGAGAACAGCATAAGACACAGAAAGCCCAATTTGGTGAATAAAGTGGCTAGGCAATGATTTTCTGTTTTTGGGTTCGTTGACAAGCAGTGTTCTTAGACAAGTGAAATATCTCACTACAAATCTGGCGGCCATGCACTTCATACTTAAACTATGACCTAAATTTTATTAATGCAAGCTATAAAGCTAATTTGGGGGACATTGCTAACTTCTTAATATTAACACAACATAATTAGAAGTGATTGTAGAGACTCAGGGATATCTACACTAATTTGCATAACCTCAGTAGTCACCAGCTGCGACAGGAATACAGCAGGCGTCACTTGTGAAAATATATAATATTATTACAATACTTTAGAACAAAATGCAGAATGAAAATGGTCAAAATTTTCTTTGAGGAAAATAAATAATCTTTCAATCAAAATCAAATAACTCCATGAAGATTAGTCCTTGTAATTATTATATTTCATTCTAAAATATTTTCCATTAGTCTTTTTTGGAAGATGCAAACTCATATATGACAACAACAAAAATCGAATAATCATACCAACAAATTCTAAAAATATGTACTCTTCTACTAACACGTGCAGTTGATCTTCAATTTCGTAGCGAATTCCCAAATAATGAACATAACAAATTCGAATAAATCAAAATCCTTCAGCTCATAAGAATAATAACTGCCAAATACTCAAAATGTCTGCAAAATTTTATCAAAATTCCTTATTAAATACGAATGGATGCACACGCGCACCTATGTATATTCATAACTGCACGTCGATCAATTATAACAGGTTACTAGAATTATCTAAAAATATCTACAAAATAAATTTCTTTCAATTTCATAGAATTCTAAAAACTAGGAAAGAGTAAACTTTTCCGAACTATTGTGAAGTTTATGAGAGTTTGTAAGCCTGTGAGTTAGCATGTCAATGGGAGAAGACGATTTTCTTGGCTAAACGTATTTGTTCTACATAGACTTAACTAATTTCAGGTTTCTTTCAGAACGGGTGGATTTTTCCAAAAATGTTTTTCTTCGACATCTCTCTACCATGACGTTTCCAAGCATATGTGTATGTGTAAAGAAGTCTGTCTCAACAGATTATATTAGGTTCCGCCTGTCTTCCTGCCTGCCTGCCTGCCTTGGCAAGGCTTGAATTTTCAATATAACTTCTTCTTTGCTGCAAACACAAGACTAAATTGCATAGCCGCATAGTCTCAGGCAGTTTTTCCCAACACAAACAATAACAACAAAATATTCTTTTTATGGCAATTACATACAACAAATTGCACGGCCCATAAGCGGAGTGTGCAAACCAGAGCACTGGCCATTTTAGGTCTATACTAAGGCTGCACACACACACACATCAGAAATGTCTTACATATGTGCATGAACCAACAACGTATTTGTATATATATATATATGTGTGTTTGTGTTTTATACCATTGTCTACGATTTGTTCATATAAAGCCAAGTGCTCTTATATATTTACTGGGAATATTTTATTTCGCATCCTTTAAGTAGCAAGTGTTGCAGGCTGCAGCAAGCTCAGTTGAGTTCGGCACTTAACTTTTCAGCAACGCAATGTGAACTGCGCTATAAGCGCAGAGTATTTGGTATGTGGCGGGTAATCCTGTTATGGGTGTAAAAAGTAATCCGATAAATGCACTGTAATGCACAAGCATAAAAATATTCTTCTATGCGCATACATGTGAAGTCTAATGTTATAAGTATGTAAGGGGTAGCTCAAATACAGGTTACTAAATTAATTTATAAACAAATTGTTAATTTTATAGGTTTTTACAAAGTTATTAAAATAATTAAGATTCACTTAAACAAATATACATTAAAATATCTAAATTAAAATTAATTAAATCTATATAAAAACTTTTTTTTCCAAATATTACGGAAATATCAAACACTTGCAATTTATATTTAACGATGCTTTTAGTTTAAGCGCTTTGATTAAATTTTTGTCAAAAGTACGGTTTCATCCCCAGCCCTTCATGTTTTCCAAAAGCTAATTTTTAACAAAAAATTATATTATGTTTTGAAAAAATATTTATAATCTCTATGAACTTTTAAATAACTTATAAATGTTTAATTAATTTCTCAGCATAATAGATGTGTGACTTCGATTTAACTTAAACCTTAAGTTATTAATTTGTATTATTTAAGTTAAGCCTTATTTAACAGTAAGCCTAAATGTAGGCAAATATTTATATAATTTATGTACTTGATGCTGTTTTCTTATACCGATATAGAAAGATGTGTAAGGTGTAAGATTATACCAGCTATCAATAATATGTACGCATTGGTCTAAACTGGTCTAATTAAATAGGGATAGCATAACAGGCGGTTTTTCCAATTTAAAGATGCATACACTTATTATTTTGTCTAAGCTCCATTGAATGCCTTTCACATATAAATTTAACAAGATCGCAGAGATCGAAATATAACTGTATATAACTATAAATATAACTGTTGAACTGGTTGAATCGCCCTATATAGCTCAATTCCGAATTTGCGCCATAGCTCTGTTTTACTGTTTTACTCCAAAATACAACTATATAAAATTGGTTTTACATCAACCCAAACATACACGGAATCCTTACCACACCCTCCCTTACGCCAGTGCCTTCATTTTATTCTACTTCAACGCCTACTCCTTTAGAGTATAATGCTTATCTATACATACACACATAAATACATGGTTTTAGTTCCTTTTATGGTCACACATACGCTGATTTGCCACTGCTGATGCGCTTAGCACTTTTTCGCCTGTTGAGACATTCATAAATTGCCTGCCTCGCTTGAGAGTAGTTGAAGTTGGCAGCATATTAACGCTGCATATATACCAATGTTGTTGTTGTTTTGTAGCGCAGTGAGCGTTGCATTTAGAAAATTGCTACTTTTGCAAATTTGCAGACGCTTCGTGCTTTGCCACCGGCATTTGCCGCACGCCAACGGCACAACGCGCATCCTAACTTCTCCAGTTACCCCTCCCATAAGCATTGCCGCCATTTCAACCCAATAGTTTTCTTCTATGCATTTATGCAGCACTTGCACACACTTTCTCTTCCCCGGTACCCGCCTTACTCGTCAGCGCTCGGGTGCTGTGAGTTATAATCATGTGGCAACATTGTAAAGCACCTTTTCGTTCACGTTGCCACTTTTCTTAGCCAGTCAAGATGTTGGTGTGGTGACTCAACCACTCAGGCGGGGCGATCACACTGGCGCACCTGTATGGTGCATGTGGCATGCAGCTGTAGCGCTGGGCTACCAGTGCCCATGTGTTGGCATGCGTTGACAGCCTACTCATAGGTTGCAATCTATTACACTATATTTCTCTTCGTCTTCAATATTTTCCTTGATTTATGGCGCATTCATACGCTCCACTTCCCGCCGCCTCGTCCTCCACCACGAATGGGTGTAGAAATATAGCAAAATTGTGTTGCAGTGAATTTATGCCTTCCGTTGAATGTCGAATGAAAAATCGGTTTTGCATGTAAATAATTTTCGGTTTTTGGCATTTGGCAACGCCACCTATCACATACACAAGCGCACGCACATCATGGTGGGACTCTTTTATTTCATGTTGATTTACTTTCAACGGTTAATATTATATATAGCGCACATCTCTTTTGTCTGTCGCCCTCCGCTTCTGTTTCTAAATTGCCGCCGGAGTTGTGCACAACTTTTGGAGTTTATCACATACACACACATACATTTTCGGATATAACAATGCTTTGCGTGCGCTCAAATCGCGCCAACGATTATGCAATACCGCAATTAATCAAAATATAATAAAAACATAAAAATGTTGAAGCAAATTTGCAGAATAAAATCGCTGAAAGTTGTTTTGTTTGTATGTGTTGTATATGTGCGAAAAACCATAAATCATAACATAAATTGCTAAATAGTTTCAATATGATTGTTTTTGGGGAGCGTCTTGTTTTCGTACTTACTCACTCGTATTTCTTAACCTTCTGCTGCGAAGGCGAAATCGGAATTTACTAGGTCAAAGTGGACTGGGAAGATGCTAAAGCAATGTGTGCGAGTATGGCTGCAAATACAATGTTCTTGTTTAAGCAATTTTAAAGAGTTTGCAGTTAGTTGTAGCTTAAGAAAATTTAGTAAAACCGAAAGTAAAATGTGGTGGATGTTTGCTGCCATAAAGCATAACTCTTTCTTAGGGAATATCAATTGACCGACCACACCTTTCTTGCCTTGGTTTTCATGTATTTTCCTTTACTCAAATTCGGTTACCTTCTTATTCCAATATACTAAAACTAGTGTAATATAACTATAATATGTAAAAAGATTTTCCAATATAATTCTATATTTTAAAACTGCTATCTCTATTTCCAAGAAAAATTAATAGAGGTCATTTCTAATGCATAGGAGAAATTTTATTTCTTCTATTCTAGTAGCCCAATAAAAAATTTCGGTATCCCGAATTTCGGCATTTACTTTTCGCATTACCGCAATTTTATGATTTCTATTCGAATAATTAGTATGCTAAATCATTATTAAGAGTTTTCATTTTCAAGCTTTTCAGAGATAACTTTAATCCCCAAGTACACGAAATGTTAGTTAGCACCTCTTAGTCATCTTAAAGCGTGTCTTGTCACCTTCTTTTGTCACCCCCTTTTTCACCCTACAGCGATGGAAATCCCAGTGTCCCACAATTTTAAATTCGAAGTTAGAATAAATAAAGAATAACTAAAAATTTCCCATTGACCTCAGTCGACTAAAGACACTTTAACATACTGCCACAGAAATATACCAATACATACATCATGTCTATACTTTCCACACCAGCTCTTATATCACATCCTAAATGTCGCAAAAATTCTAACGAAAGCCACTTATGTCACATTAAGTAATCCACTTGCAAATAACCTATCAATGAGTTCTATTATTTATGTCGTAGGTATTGCCGTATCTTCCGTTTTCTGCGTAATTTCTGCGTAATTTCTGGTTGTCAACACGCGATGTACATGTGTACAAACATATGTTTTTGATATGTGATACAATCAGCTCTTATCAGTGTCTAAAGTTTGTCTAACACTGGTTCCGATGAGCAACCATATATGTGCGTAAGTGAATGCTAAATACGCCCCTCAAACGTCATTGCATGAAACAGTTTTGTGTGACATTGGAAGTGACGTCAGAAATTGAAAGATAGCACAACAAATAAATTACTACATCAAATATTTGTAAATAATGAAATGAAAAACGTTAGACTATGCTATTTGTTAATATAAGTTGTCGTGGTTGTGTGAAATATCATTTTGATGCTTACTTAAATATCGGAGCGTAATTCTTGTCATACTTATAAATGTCCATGATGTGTGAAGTGAAAAATGTGTCACTGAAGTTGGTGAGAACATACAGATTTTCATGGGTGTTGTTTGGCAGATCGGCCTATAAATTTCTAACCAAAGAAGGCAATATCTTGCGAGATATATAATTAATGGCTATGAGTGCCTTAGAATAAATTTGAGTTATACACTGCGACCTTTGATTTATTGTGCTCAATATGGATGGTCTCAGAACCTTGATCAATATACACGTAAATCTGACAGACAGTGATATTGGAAAGTACCGAGAATTTCTCACACATGCTGGGTTGTCCATCTTGTAGTACCAATGACTGATTAACCAAATGATTTGTAATCATTAAACCAATCGTTTGGTTATGGTTGTATTTTTTTCTCTACATTTTTGTATTCATTTTTATCCTAATATTTTCTATGAATTTACATAAATTTCTAGAATATTTCTAAGCAAATATTTACAATATTCTAGTAGTTATTCTGCTATTAGGGGCAGAGACGAACTCAACAAGTCAAGATCATGAAAATCGGTACAGTCGTTCTTTAGTCATAGATGGTGTAACTAATAAGACTTTGTTTTACATACATAGATAAATTGACCACCATTCGCATTTACTTAAACCTTCCACCATAGGGGAAAACAAAAACATAAAAGCAAACCGACCAAATTTGTAATCATAAAATAAGTCACAACAGCCATTTCATAACAAAAATACAACAAATCATACAGAAATCAATATCGAGACCAAACAAATTATTAGCAGCAATGAAATTTGATGTCTGACATTTGTTGAAAAATATCATGCCCATAACGCACATTGACTGCCCTAAAAAATGGTGATGTTGAAGCACATAGCTAACATAATAGCATAACTGCTTATTGATTTAAGTACTCAAATGTGTGTATATGTGGATTACTGGCGATAATAAATTGTAGCTCAACGTACGAGTAACTACCATCAAAGTTTATCGCCTTGATTTGTCAAAATCAAGCATAACATAAAAATTGATTTCGGCAATCAAGCCGGATCGCAGCGATACCGCCCACAGTGCGAGGCATGCGAGTGGCAATGCTTAATAAATGGCTAATGGTAGATGCGTAGCGGTGTGATGGTTCGAAATGATATCCACATGAGAAACATTTGGCTGCAGAATGGTTAAAATAACACATTTCCCAAATCTAGGCATATGTGCTTGTAGAGGACTTTGAGTGAGGTAGCTCTTCTTTTTTGAACTTCTCTTTCAAAGTATGCTTAATGATAATTATAAAAACGTACACTCACATAAATATACCATAAATATTTAGCTGTATATACTTTAGAAGCACACACCTCTCTTCTATATCCATGTACATATATGAACAAAAATCTGTATATATTTGTGTGATGTGTGGCAACCACGAAGCGGCTGGGAGCTACAGAGCTCCACTCCGCGAGTATGTTAATCCGGTTGGCGGGCGAACGGATTGCATGCCAATTAAGTAAGCATAGAAAACACATTTGCTTAATGGCTGCATTGAATTGGGTCACGCCACCGCAGCACGGAACTCGCAGATACGGGATGGAATGGTTAATTATAAAAAATTATTGGATTAAAATACAGTCTAAAGCCTCGCCAAGCAAGGAACCACTAATAAATATAAAAGCATAGAAGCAAATACTCATACGTACTCATCGGTCTGAGTAGTTGCGTACTCAAAGCCAGTCATGCTACCCAATACCTCTAAAATCTTGAAAAGTTCAAAACTAGGAACAGATAACACCAAGTTCCGAAAGTAAGTAATTCAAGTTTTGTTAAGTATTATTTTATATATAAGAAATGTTGCGCATAAATTAAAAACTACCAAAAATAAAAAACGAATTTTACGACAAAAAACACGACAAATGGCATATTTAATTCCAAAAGCAACAACAAATAAGCAGAGAGAAGCAACGAACCAACGAACAAGAAAGGTGAATGCACTGAGAACACACAAACACCTACACTCCGAATGCCTGTTTAAACAAGGTGCTAAGCTCAGCCTAAGCCCACGGCTGTAAAAATAAATACATAAAGAACAGTTAATGTAATAAAATCTTCTTGAATTAAAGTCTAACCGATAGGTGGCCATGTGCCACTTACAGTTAGATATGCATATGTTTGTATGAAAAAATGTATATAGCGCTTGCCTTTCATTCTGCCGAAATACAAAAAGTATATTATATTTACTTAAAAAACTATACGATTTTATAGGAAATATGCAGTGTTATATCACCACTGCAAGGCGAAAAAATTTCATAGTAATCGAAAAATCATATTTGGAGGAATTCAGAAGGTTCTGGCAGTTGGGAATTGGTATTATAAAAGGTTGTTTGTAAAATTTCCAGCGATCCACTTATTGCTGCCATATCGAATACGATTTTTCCACTTAATTAAATATGAATTAAAGAAGAATCATCATGAAGAATCAGAAAAAGGTAATTCCATGAATTTTTCGGTATTTTACCGAATTTTCGGCACCTGACTTTCTTGGTCCCATTATCTTCTATTTTCAAACTAATAATTATATTCAATAATTCATATAATATTTAGTGTTATTATATATTTGTGTTATTTTCAAGCATAACATTTAACTGCGAACTGATATCTACAAAATCGAAAATGAGCCAAATTGGTACCCAGCCATAGGTTGTCTTCATAGTTGCCTCCTGGTAATAACTTTTCAAGCTATAATAACAAGGAAAACAGTAGCAGACGTTGGATTTTCTTTGAAAGTGAGCTCTTCTTTAATGATCCCCGAAATCAGAAGCAATATATTTCTATACGATGCATTTACTTTCGTATTATTAAGAACGTTTTAAAACGAGAAACAAAACTCATAATTATCGGCTTCTCCAACCTACTTGTGAAGCTTCGGAATATCAGAAACTAAATAAGATAAAAAGCGGTAACTAACCAACACAAAATTTCCTCTTAAATGAGATTGTCACCTTGTGCTTCTCCCATATCAGTTTTACATTTCGCTCCGAAATGTAGACAACTTTTTATACCTACTATTTTTCTTTTTTAATTTTTGAACTATACAAGAAAATCTGCTTGCTTTACTAAAACACAAAAAAATAAAAATAATAATGCAGTATTTGTAGTTATTACTGTTGATTAGAATATTATATTTTTAAAAACTTTTAAGTAGTTTTTTACCTGGAGTACTTCGATATGTTCATGTGTTCTAAAAAGTTTTATTTTAATGTTATTTTCAAGACTTAGCTCCAAAATTGAATTTTTTATTTTTTCAATGAAATGCCCAGGCACTAGGCAAAGCATGCAATCGAGCAAGAAGCGAAGCAAACATGAGCCGCATTAGCATAAAACACGACCTACAACAACAACAAGAACTGTTTGTTTATCAAAAACAATGCGAACAAGCATACGGAACGCACTAGCGAGCCGTTGTAGCTAATATACAAAATAACCAACCAACTAACCAAATGAACCAACAAGAATAGGCAACAAAAGCTGTCGCTAATTCCATGTTTTTCATAATTTTTATTTTTTTCATGCGTTGCGCGCGTTTTCCAATATAATTTTTCATAATGGTCCGACACATAATTCAATACGATAACTTTGCGGCCTTATGAACAATGTAACGGAATTAGTTGACTAACAGCCGCAAAGTGCAGTTGCAGCTTAACAGTTACGAATAACCAACATATGGAGGAAAATTTTATGCGCATACAGTTCCACCAGGCCTTTGCTAATGTCTACTTAATCATGTAAACACACATACATTTGCACTTGCCTACATACATTCACATGTATGTGCATATGTGCATATGTGTATGGGTAACTTCTATGCGCTCGCCACATTTGGAATTAGACGTAATCGAGCAACAGGTTTATTGCTCATACCCCGAGTATTGACACACATACAAACACGTGCACATAAAGTGCAGCTTACAATATTACATTTACAAGCTGCGTGTACATACATATGGACGTGTAAACGTTTGTGGTGTGGATTTGCGGAGGTAAAACTGTTGCACAGTCGTCTCTTCCAGTCGCCGGTGGAGAACTGAAGAAAAGCAATTTGTGTTATAATGAGATTTATCATGTGCTGAGTCCCACAAATCTTGAGATTTTGTAACACTTTGGCAAACATGCTTGCTCACACGCACACACACCCACACATACATTCAGTATATACGTAACACCCGTTTTGCGGTACTCAAAAGCTTGTGAATTGCTTGGGAGCGAATGAAAAAAGACAAACAAAGTGTAAATCACAACTTAAGCTATTAAAATATTTATGGCTGGTATTAACGATTCTATAAGGCAACTGACGCTTTTGCAAAAGCCTTTTGGTAAGCCTTTTGCAGCTATCATTTTTCCAGCAAAGGTGATGTTCGAAGTTATGAACACTTATTTTTTGTTGGATTTTCATGGAAACGACATTAATTTTAATGTAATTGTTATTAATTTATAATATTGTCATCCCAGAAAGGATTATTGCAACATTTGCAACAATAAAATTTATTACTATTAATTGGAAAATTAATTTGCGTAAAGATTTTTTAAAGCCAAGAATATTAAAAAAAAAAATAAAAATTAAAAATTGTTTAATAATTTTTCAACGAAGATATATTAAACTCTGCTTTTCGGACTGTTATACCAGTATCCCACTTAAATTGAGCAACAGCGGTACTAAGTGCCAAAATTTAAAAAATACCCCTAAGCGAATGCGTAAAAAATATGTTCGAAATATATATATATCTTCAAATTGGAATCATATGCTTAATATATAACATATATAATAACATACATATAAAAGATATCAATACCTAGTATATTGTATTAATATAAAACTTAATAAAAAATTTTATAAAATTTTCCGAAATAAGTGAAAGAAATTCTGATTTTCGAAAAAGTTCGCCTAAATTTAGGGTGCCAATAATATATTTTTAAAATTCCACACCAACCACGTTCAGAGGTGATTTTTAGCTAATGCAGCAGCTAGAATTGGGTTCAGAAGGCGGACGCAACTATATAAAACGCCTTCCTGCAACTTGACATTCGACTAAAACACAGGGAAAGTAACTTTCTGCTCCGATTACCACAAATATGTATCTCGCAAAATTCTTCAAAAAGTGTATTCAGATATTCGTAATGCAAACTTCTTTGTGGGTGTCTTTTCTCTTTAGACTTTCAACATCTTTTTAGCAATAGCGTAATTAGAGAAAGAGGCTGAAGAGGTCAACGGATCTACTCAGAAAATATTTTGTGTAAATCCTCTAGTGGATTTTTTAAACTAACCAAAATCGGTTATGTAATATCAACCCATAATTTCAAACAATCAAATTTCAAAGCATCAAAGAATTTTAAAACAAATCAGATCGGATTTTTATCTCTTTGGTGTATTCTCTGTGAGAATATTAAAATATAAAACTAACAAAATTTCCATTTCCACTAACAGTGTCAAAAACAAAAAAAATTAGCGAGAGATCAGAGACCCACATATACAAATTGATTATTCATCAAAGACAAATTATTTAAATAAAAACAAAATCTTAAGCGGTACTTTAGTAACCTCAATCAGGCTTAAAACTCGATTCCATTTGTTTTTCAACTTCATTGTATGCAGTCAAAGTGAACATCAAGAGCTTCAAAAGAATAAAACTTTTCGTTCACTTGTTCAAATTTAAGTATACCCGAAGATTTAGTATGTAATGCAAATTAGCAGGTATAGTTGGGAAAACCAACCGCGTTTATTTGAATATGTATGTGGCTTAAATTAATAACAAAACGCGGTAAGATTGAAAGCGCAGACCAAGCGGGGACAGAGCGCGTCTTTTGGAATAATCAATAAAACAGGCAAATTGTGTTGACTACTCGTTCTACTTGGTGAATCGTTAATATGTAACAATATAGACATATTTAACAAAACGAAATTGGGGATAATAAGTATATATACAATATATATATATGTATATATTAGATGCTCTAAAAGCACACGTAGAAAAACCGGTTACTTCGGCTGAAAACCATTGGCCGCCTCTTAATTTACTGTTGTTGTTTTACAAGTATAGGGTGAATCACTTAACAGTAAAGTGAATAAAAATTTTGGTAGTTTAAACTAATGTTACTGCTTGGTAAAGTACAATTTTTCTTAATAGGATTTACTTATATTTTCTTTGGAAGAATACGTAGAATGTCTTCATTTCAAGAATTAATAAAATTTTAGGATAATTTCAATAAGAAACTAAATTTACGAATATTAGAAATTTTAGAAAATTAGAATTTCCAGCTACAGTTTTGATTTTTTTTTTTTATATAAGAAGATGGACGCTTAGTTATTCTAATAGAAGATGGTTTTATTACCATTTTAAGTATAGAAGTTTTTTTCATTTTTTTTTTCAATTCCCTCTACTACTTACTATAAGTGATTTATAAAGCAAATTCTGGAAATATTTACTTTTTATTTTCACCCTTTCGAAAATTTTAATGAGTATTTGTTGATGCCTTTCCTCCACGATTCTCACAAAATTGGTTTTGTTCCTCTTTTTTACCCTTAAATTATCTATCTTAAATGTAGGCAACATACATTATTGCGCATTTAGCTATGAAGAGATCTGACTGATTGACCTATGGTACAATCTTAGCACATTTTTTGGCTCAATATTTGTTAACGCAGTCGATAGTTAGTTTTTCATTTCCTGTTTCCTAAACTATCCCCCGTTGCAATCAATAAGCCTCCAAAAATGTTTAGATAAATTTTCAAACCTCTTCCTATCAAATTGGAGTTTATTCCTTAACGGTATTTAAGTTATCCAGTATCCATTGCGAACAAATCTCTTTAACCCCATTATTTAAGGTACACGAGTGGTACTAATGCCCAGGCATACTTAGAGCTAAGACTATGACTCCTCAAATTTGCTGGCACAAAAAGTAGTCATGAGGAATAATCATTCTTAGACGCCATTACCAAAACTTAATTGAGTGTGCTTAGTATAAAAAGTTGCAAAGTAAAATATATTAGTGTTGCCAGCTGTTAACATTTAACAAACGCATCTCTCACTCAGCAGATGTATTTTCGTTTTTCGTTTCACAACCACATTTTCGAATTATAGAGTTGCTGGTTTTGACTTGAATTAAAAACACAGTTTTTCAATTGTTTCGATTTTAATTTGAATTGCAGACGTCTATATTTTTTAAGAAGAAGCGATGACAATCGTTGTATAGTTTTCAATTCTAAACAAAGGCAATGAGTCCATTCACATTAGGCTAGCCATATAGTGTGGTGAAGGACGATACAACGATTAAGAAAAATGTTAAAGATAAATCTAAATTGTGTTCTGCTTAGATCAGTTTCAAGATTAGTAGAGTCTTCGCTACATTGTGCGCTTAGCTTTATTCGGGAAAAATCATTTTTATCAGATATAAAATTCAACAATTACATAAAAACTTGTTTGGAAATTAACAGAGCGTGTTTTTATATGAGAAAGCCATCAAAATATTTCAAAGAAAATGCGATGTCTTATGTAAAAAATACAGTTAATGGCATGTATATATCCATTTACTTTAAATTATATACGCCTCCCTAGCACCTTAATTATTATCAATGTTTAAAAATATAAAAAGCTTAAATATAATATTTCCACAACTGTGATAAATATTTTAATGATTATTTTTTGCTCATTAGCCCAAAGGCTTATGTTATTTAAATATCGTTATGAATCCCTATCTAAATGGAATATCTGGTGATATATGGCGTGTATATTTGCAAATTTGTATATATACTATTGTATATATTTAAACTCATATTTATTCACAAACACATATATGTATATATGTTCATAATCACCGTGCCACTAAACGCCGTAGTCAATTTTCATGCATAACAAATTCTTGAAGTTTCACACCATTAAAGCGGCCTATCTGCGAATTTCGCGTGTAAATTTTCTTTCTAAGCCGAAAGTTCAACAACGTTCCTTGACTCTGCGAACTGTGAAATGAAGCCACTTAAGTAAATGTATACACATATCTATATATAACTGCGCAAATAATATTAGCAAAGATAGTTGGTGGCAACCAAATGAGCAGACCCAGTAGCACCCAGGTGTTGCGAAGTGTTGTGAAGTGGCAGTAACTTAGAAGTTTGACGAAGTGGTGATGAAATATGCAAAGGTCTGCGAGCATGGGCAAGGCAAATACTGTGAAATCAAGCAGTGCGAAAAAGCTCCCATATTATGTGGCTTACATATGTACCGCTAGCCACTTAGTGCAAACGCCATATGCCTGAAACGGATGTACGTACTGTACACATTTGGTGGCATTCATTAGCAGAATTCCGTGCAGCTCACGTACAAATGTATGAAAAACGTACGGGAAAATCACCGCTTAGGCTTCGGCTGGCAAACGAAGTGTGCATTTGATTTCAAACAGCGCTGACATTTGAACCAGCGTCGGACAAGTCGTCGAAGAAAACTTTTCGCAATACTCCAACGCATTCCACATAGGCAAACACACAAACTAATTGCCAGCAGGCTCAAGTCGCAGCTGCCCCAGGGCACCGGCGGAAGTCTCTTCTGTCTACTGTAAGCCTCTTACTAAGCTGGGAAGTTCGCACAGCCGCCAAACTACGTGCAGCCGCTACCAGTCACCTATATGTGTATGTATGTGGGGGTGTTGTTGGCGTACAGAAGTCGGTCGCAAGTGCGAAAGTTTTGCATGAGCAGCGTGTTTTGACGCACATTTTCTTAAGATTTACGTAATGGAAAGTCGGTCGCGTCCAACAAATGGCAGCTGTGTGCGTTTTGCCGGTTGGAATTTCGTGTGCGTGTGCGTGCGCTCTGTTGCGAGTTGAAAGTAATCATAAGAATTATAAATACATAAGTTTTGATTACAATTGGTAGTTAGGTGAGTGCTGCAGCTAACTGTTGGCCGGTGTCTAGTGATCTTTGTTAGATAAAAGAAATCACTGCGGAGTCGAGGGCAGCGGCGTTTAGAAAGAGGTTGTCAGTGAATTTTAATTAAAAAACTTTTTAAATTACAACTTGCGCGTACAAAAATTAAATGTATCTCATTACTCGCTTTCATCTTTGTGGAACCATTTTTTTATTTTTTTTTTTTAGGTTTTAGTCGAATTTCACTTTATTAAAGAAATTGAATTGATTTTAATATGTGTGTTTGCTTACAATATAATATATATCGTGATTGAATTGAAATTTTTATTATTTTATTACTTTTATTTAAACAGCAGTTCACAAAAAAAAGTTTTAATAATTTAAAAAAGTATGCCATATTTAATTACACAGTTATGAGAACATATCATTATAAATATTTTCAAAATTAAATTTCCACTTTTCAAGATTTATAATAAATACATTTCAAAAAATAATGTGCCATAATATATATGTGCCGTAATACTAAAAAACTTCTATTTATTTAAGCAACGTGAAATTATTAATATTTTAACAGTATAAAGACTAAAAGTAATAAACTTTAACTTAATCTAGGTGCTGTTTGTGATACAATGTATCTATTATTCTTTAATATTATCTTTATTAGTATCTATTTACTTTATTATATATATATTTATATTTATCATTCACCCAAGATTTGAAATTTTATCGCCCAAAAGCTCATTTATTATTTAAAAAACTTTTTACAATACTGAAAGCTCGATAAACTCCCTTTTAGTTGGAGTTTTCTTGCTTATTCTTTTTTCAGAAAATTTTCATTTTTTTTTATTTATTTTTTTTAGTTATATATACTTTTTTTATTTTTTTATTTTTTTTAAATTTTTTTTATTTCTTTTAGTTTTATTTATTAAAGTTTTATAATACATATATTATATTATACAAAAAATATGAAAAGTGTATGATTTTACAAATGATATGGATATAGTAGTTCTTACTCATAAAACTTATTTTTCAGAGCTCATAATTTTTATAAAATATTTTTAAGACAATTGTTATAATATTCATTGGCAAACACCTCGGCTCAACTCGGGCAATAACACTAAAAATTAATAGTAGAAATACAAGTGTTTCTATTTTATTGAACTTGAACTGTATTACCTTCATCTTCAGTAAATTCTGGTTGTTAAAATGGAAAACTTAAGAATTCCGCTTTTGTCTGAAATTTTATTAAACTCTTTCTTCTTTGTTTCTTTAATATTAACTAAATTTGGCACGAAATTTTCCATTTTTTTCCTATTAATATAGGTTTACTGCAAAAAATATCTCAAATATAGAAGATGCTTATGAAAATTGTTTTTGAAATTGTAATTGTTTTCAAGTGTCAACATTTCACGCAAATTTCATTTAGAGATTCTAGATTAGAGATTAGAGATTTCTAGACATTCATTTGTTTTTATAAAATTCATTGGTTAGCTAAATTCATCTAAACTTAACCGGCTTGTCAAATCAAATGTCAAAATAAATCTTGTTAAATACAAAATGAAGCTTAAAAACAAGAACAATGGTTGTATATGTGAATATTTTGAACAATTTCATATTTCTAAAAATCTGCCATAAGTACTTGTATACATGGAATATATTATATGATATAGAGATATATCTCTCTCACATATTTACTTTATTTCTTTATTATTATATTTGTGTAATCCTCAAGCAATCACTAAATTTCGTTTATTATTCTTTTATTTTGCAGGTATATCAAATAAATCTAGCTTTTTGTCATATTCATTTAATTTCAAAGTAAGTAAATGCCACACACACTTGAGAGCAACTCAATTATGAATATTTATTTATGCGCATTTTCTGTGCCTATCGTAAAAGTGCAGGAAACAAATCACTTAAAGAAGAGCACTCACTTGCTCAAACAAATTTGCCTATATCACAAAAAAATATTATAAATTGCATATTCGCACGATATGCACGAAGATAATCAAAGCAGAAGAACAAAATTTGAATTTTTCTCACACATGGTTGGATCCCTACTTTATACCTATGTATGTATGTATGTTTTTATGTAAGCATGTCCTTTTGTTATAGCTTATCCCTCATTATCTGCCCCACAAGGAACAAAGCGCACATAAAAATACGGACTTAATCAACAAATCTTATTGGAGAACAAACAGAAATATCACAAAAGGACGACGTAGCAAACAAAAGTAGGGATTCACAAACACAAAGGCACATGGGTACATAGTAATAAATAGAAGCTACACAAAAGCCAGCAGAAAAATGGAAATGAAACCCGCCATGATAGTCGAGAAGAAAAACATGAGAAAAAAGTGTAGTCAGATGCCTTAGTCTTCTACTTATGTGGTTGACCACAACTCGCCTTTGTTTTTTACTCCAACTGTTTGTCTGTGCAACTACTAAGGTATGCCGGATTCTACGAAATCATATGGAGCTTAAGCGAAAGCACCACCGGCTTAAGTATATTTGAATGCCAACTTGCTTTTAAAAGCATGCCTCAGATCCACACATAATTCTCCATATAAGCGTGTATGTGCGCGTGCGTTTGTGTATGTGTGTCCAATTATGTATTTATGATTGCTGCAGGTCCCTTTCGGTTAGTTGGCTGGGTTTTGAATAGCGCATTTCACTTAATATGTTTATGCTTTAGGTAGCGTGTGCTTCGCTCAGGTACTTGCGATTGCGTAGGTGCGCTTGTATGTGTGACAGGATATGAATATGGAGCACTTATTCTACTTAAAATGTGATGCTGCTGCTGCTCTTAGTTTCTATGTAGTCAGGCGTAAAATTAAAAGACATAAAAGCTGCCGCACATACATGTGTGTCTTTGTATGTAGGAGCAGTCGTCGTATATCCGTGAATGTAAATGCTGCACAATCACAAGCGAACACGAAGACCAAGTGGCAGCACACACATACATACATGTTATACACACATGTGATGTTGTTATTGTAAAGCAAAGCTGTGTGCCGTACTCAACTCGATTAAGAACTTTTGCTCTTTTAATGAGGTTGCCTTTTACTTGCATAATAAGCACTTCATAATAAGCTAAATTATTTAACAGAGTGGTTGGGAAAAATAAGTGCACTTTAAGTGGTATATCTTGTAAGTGGATTTCCTATTTTAATTTTTTCATTTAATAATGAGTCCACTATAGTCTATTTAAGGAAGCAACATGCTTTTTTTTCATAAGTTCTCTATTTTATTGCGTTTTTTTTACTTGAAACGAATCTTATGGCAGAATTTTTCATAAACATTTAAACTTTTTCTTTTTAATTTGAGCACTGAAATATATGAAAATGAAAGGGTTATGAAAAGTAAACCCTACGTGATAAGCCTATTATGGGCGATTCATTTGAAGTACGCTCTGAGTGAGATAAACATCACTGCTAGACATATTTCACACTCTGAATATCTAATGTGTAGAAAATACATTTCTACTTGTATATAAAGAAACTTCTTGCGAATTTCTACACCGTTAAAACTTTAATCCAGTATTTCATTTGGGTTTCTAATCAAATTGTATACGTTTTGCTATTAAAGCACAAATTTATAGATATTTCTATTCATTCCGCAATCCACCGCCGATTTGAATTTGACTATTAAACAATATAAAACTTAAAAAACGCGACCACAGCACCACCTAGTGGTAATTAGAATTAACACTTCGTCATTTTTAAGCCAAGTTTATTGAAAACATAACTTTTCAGGTATCTTTCAAGAAAGGTACGTGCTATTGGAGACAAGCCCGGGCTCAAGAATGGCCAACTTAGCACCTCCTCCAGATATAAGTTTATTCAATACTTTAACGAACTTAATTAATATTTGGATGGTTTGGACACAATAAGTCTGTGATTTTCAAAGAAATATGACCTAAAAATAGCATTTGAGTGGAACTCTGCCGTCTAAAAATAGGTGGTAAGTTAAAGAATTTCTGAGTATATTGAAGATGCTAGACCGCTCGTCAGGAAAGAATCAAGGTTGTTGTGAACAAATACTTTTGCACGCTCTGCATTTTCAGGATCGAAAATGAAAGCCTTAGAGAAAAAAGCAGTCTTAGGGCACCCTGTATTTACAAACTTTTCGCCATAACCTTTCTTATTTAAATTTTATTTTATAAAATTATATCAGCCTTCTTTAAAATAAATATCTTTTTCTATAAAAAGTTATTGTATAAAGTAAATGTTTGCCATTAGAAGTCATTGCATTTATATTAGAAATTCAGTGGCTATAAATTAAGCATAAAAAGCGCTAGGATAGCTATAAATATGTCGAGAAACCTCTCTTCCTCACTGACCTTCAATAAGTCACAAATAGCGCCTCCAAAGCACACACACATGCACACTCACACTCCACTAATTTGCATACAAATCAATCGTCGCAATTACCATGATTACAATCGGAATTTATAAGACTGTTTCAAGTTTTCAACATTTTCTTTGCATTGTTTTTGTTGCTTTTGTATTACTTTAGCAAAGTGCTTTTTTATGGCCTTCCCTGCTGTGGCCTGACGCATTACACTTCGATTATCTTTTTATGCCTTTTAAATGCAAACTTTTGCCAGAAACACCCAACACCCAACCCCCTAACCTTTTGACCCTGCTTCTCTCCCACAACTTCTCTGACGCTGCGCTGCTGCGCTTTTGTACGTTATTTCGTATTCCATTGCTGCAAAATTATTTTTCTTCTCTTTACCATTTTGTTTTCGCTTATCGGCCCATTTCTACTTCATTTCATTTCGGATTAGGGACTCTAAAATGCCTAGAATGGTTTCTTCAAATGCTCACACACATACACACTAAAATTATTTAGTTGGCTTTTTATCATTTGGCCGGAAGTAAAAATAAAGATAAATAAATTTACAAAAAGAAGCAACAACAAGGGCCTTGTAATTTGCATTGATTGCTTCGGTGTAAGTTGGCGCTTAATTCAAAATTCGGGTACAGCTTATTACTGAATTGCGGAAACAAATAGTCGTAAAAAATTGAAAAGTCCACAAAACAATAAATGTAACAAATTTATGAGTGTTTAGCCAAAACACATTCGCTGTCAGCAAAATGTCAACTGAAGTGCCATTTGAGGGCATACACGCACATACATACCCGCTTACTTAACTGTACCCTTGAAAAGTCAAGAGCAACGCAAACAAATCATAAGTATATGACATGATTCATTGCAAGGGATTTATGGAGGCCCACTCTTAAGAAATTTGTTGATTATGTTTGCACTATTGACCCAAAGCCAAGCGCACACACATATCCACACACACAGCGCAAATATGAAAGTGACAACGGGTTGCTTTAGTTTAACGTAAAATTTACATTTTCTATTTGAGTTTGATGGAGCCAAGCACACCTAAAATACAAAAAAGACATAAGGAAACAAACAATACATGCAAATATTTAATGTAAATGTGAGCAAAGTTTCCACAGTTTCATTTAAAATATAATAGTATGTGTGAGCGAATTCTTAAGCAAAGTTTTCGATGGCACTTTCAACTTTCGCATTTAAAAATAAATAAATAAGTGAATAAGGCGTGTTGCAAACATAAAAATTACATATATATAGGAATGTATGTAAGTATGTAGCATTTTCCGCTCCATTGTTGCTGGTTGGTCTACAGCTTGTAACCTTTGCGCCTTAAATACGTCAACGTCGAGTATTGCCTTCGTAAATATTCAATTGTTCTTTACTCTCTTCTATTAAATATTGACAAGCCAAGTAATGGTATTTTGAATATTATTTCCTTTGAAAGCTATAACAGGTGGTATTATTTTTGTTGTCGATTTTCACTTTCACCATATTTATTCGCTTCTGGCCAATTTTGGCGCAATGAAGAAATATATTATTCATATTTTTGGCTTTCTGTGCCACCTGCTCACAGTTGAATTTTCGGTGGGATTTTGAAATTAAAGTTTTCACTGTTCAACACAATATATATGCAAAAAAAATTTAAAAAGAAAATTAAAAACTTTCGTCTACATCCTCAATTCTAAAGTAGATTTATGAAGATTTAGAAAACAAAAAAGAATTTCAGCTATTCCTAGGTATAGACTATAAATTTTTCTGAAGCCAATATAAGTTGCCAATTTTTATTCCGAAATTTTGCGGACCTGAAATACTTCATTATGGCATTACTTGCTTATAAAGGGCATTAAAGAGTGATAAGAAGAGAAATCTGACGTGAAGTTCCCTATGGGAGTTTTTTTTTTCAGTACTAAATTTCAATAGAAGGAAATGTCGTTGATAATTTTTAGTTGCAATCCGATAATGATGTATATATTAAAATGTTGCCATAAGCAAGATAGTTGGGACATTGTGTCAATAAGATAAGTTATTAAATAATTTCGAGTTGTTATTTATGAGTTTAGTATCTTTCGCATAGAAGTACAAGTTCATTCTTTCTAGAAATAACAAACTTTTACAATATATTTTTCATATCAATCGAAGTAGAAATGTTTAAGTTGCAGTTACTTAAATTTGACCACAAATTTTTTTTCGAAAAATATCGCCTTTCGATACAAATTCAATTAAAATATTATTAGAAATGCAAAAAGAATGAGGAACGTTTTCAATATTATAGCAAGTGGAATAAGTCAGAAAATTCGCAAATTCCGGAGCTTTCCAAGAAGATTTTCACTTTTCTTTCTTGCCCAATAGAGTTTGGGACTCTTCTTCTATCAAACTTTACAATCTTTAGCTTTTGCGGTTCATTTCCAACGTTGACAATGTACCAGAGGTTCGGCACTTCGTAGATAGATATAGGTGATTCTGCAGGTAGGTTCAGTTTCAGCCACTTGTTACTTGAATGAGCTGTCGGATGAAATAACTCCTTCGAATTATACATCATATTTATGCTAATAACAATAGAATCCTATACAGAATACAGCTGTATCACTAATAAAAACATATTAAAATTCATATAGTTAAAATCTCAAAATTTAAATTTGCGAGCGAAAGCTATCAATTCAAGATACATAGTCTTCGAAACGACACTCAGAACACAGCTAGTGGTAAGCTGTGAATCTGAACGCACAAACAGCTTAACCCACCAGCTTAAGCCAGACTTTAAGCCCAGCTTTGGCGTCAACGAAAAACCAAACATTAGATCTCACAGTCCGAGAATTCATTTAAAAAATTTAAAATATTTCATGAAATAATTTCTTTCAAAAGATATAAAAACGGTGTGAGAATACCTGAGTTATAGATTATTCCAGTACATTCAGCTTATGCATAATTTTAATAAGTAATACTTTTAATATTGTCATTCTAAAAGTCGGTTAGTTGTTAAGTTTTTAAGTTTTTATATTTATACAAAAACAACTTTAACTGCGGACTGTGGATATATGTTGAGACCCAAATTTTTTCATTTGAAATAATAATCCAACTTTCATAACACACCCTTTCATTCATTCTTACTTCCTTACTCCAATTACTTACTTCCAAACTCGCCCAATCTTCGTTTCCCCGAAATTATTGAAATTTTTACACCCAAGGGTAAAACGCTTTCGTCGCGTTATTAAAAGTTGCTTTAGGCACTGACAGCAAAGTTATAATATACACCAGCAACACAGACACACATACAAAGTAAAGTTAAAGTAGTCCACCGCATACTAATAATCCATATGCGACTATTCCGGCAAAATCCTCGTGAGCCAACGATTGCCACATGCCACGATAACCTACATGATGCGCGCCACAGCCTATGTAGCCCTTCAACACATTTTGCGCTGAAATCTTCTTTCCATACACATACGCGCAAAGAATATACAAATTGTGTGAATGTACAGTTGTAACGCGTTGAGCTGAAATTCTTTAGGCGCGGTTGTAAGCCATGCAGGTTGGCCATTTTGGCTCGCAGCGCCTGTCTTGCCGCCTTCACTATCTGTCGCTCTTAATTATGAAGCGCCTTTCGAGACACAGCCTGGTGATAGCAAATGTGCTTCATTAAATTCATTAATTTCACTCGCTGCTCGCCGCTTGCAGAGTTCAATATACGGACTTATACAATCGCAAATAAAGCTTACGCGCGTATATTTCCAATATGTAAATGCTAAGGCGCTCAACGCAAGCTGCTAACGGAATCCATTAAGACGGCGGCGCACAAACGCTAGCACATATATGGAAGTACTACGCGCACATACAAATGCTAGACTCATCTGGTGGCTCACATTCGTCGTATATTGGTTACGTCTTTTAAAGCTCTCAAGCCAGCAAAGTTCACCGCTGTGATTGCGCCAATATGCCATTTCATCAATTCATTACCCAGCGACGATTGCAAATGAGGATTTTGCGCTTAAGCACCCATTACCACCGTTCGAAAGCTGCGTTCACTCCGTATACCGCCGTCACCCCCTTCGCCAACAGCAAACGCCATCGTTCGGTGGGTGAAGCTCGATTAAGTAAAAGTGAGTTGAAATTAAATGAGTCAAACAGTAAAATGTGAATTGAAAATAGCGAAATGTAGAGCGTAGTGAAGCGAAACGTCACAGCGTCACAAAAATCACAAAACCGAAGAGTACCTCTGCTACCGAGCGCCTTTTCAGAGTCCAGCCTTTCGAGCGCTTTCCTACCGGTCCGTTTCACATTTCGCAACGATTGTTGACTTCGATTAGAAGTGTAATTTCAATTATCGCCAAGGAAATTTAACGGCGCGTAGTCGAATGAACGACTGAGTGCAGAGTTCATGGAAATCAGGAAAATCAGGAAAATCACCAGCGGGCCAACAAAGGCGCCGGAAGGATGGTGGCAAGTAAGAAGTCATGCAGGAAGGAAGGCTATATAAAAATCAACGTGAAGGACATTCACGCAAAAAAGACGCACACATCGACACTTACAAACACACACACGCATTTGGTTGTAAACACCCACTCACCCACAGACTGGCAGGCGCTTATAGTTGCTACTATTTTGAACTTGATTTGGCATTACGCTTACCAAGTGCAGCCAATGAAATTGATAATGGCGCTTTCAATGATGGCAATGATGGCAATGACGCTGCCGTCGACTAGTTGTCAATGACGCGCACTGGACGGCTGCGACGTGCCCATTGAGAAATAGCGCACTGACGCTGATGATGGCAATGATAATGATGAAAGTATAAAAGTAATGCGAATGCACGTGATTGGAATTGAGCGAATATTTTCAACGTTTGTTCTCTGTTTTCTGTTTTCTGTTTTGATATTGATATTCTGTGTTGATGTTGTTACATTTTCATTCCAATTGGTGGTATGCGTTCTAAACTAAAAAAATTGTAATTGTTTCTTTAACAAAAAGTGGAATTTTGCATTCCCTTAACTGAAACAATTATTTGATTATCACGCCATCGAAAAGTTATTCACTTTGGTGAGCGAAAATTTTACGCCTGGCGGTTAAGGATGCCGAAATTTATTGCTTCTTTTTTCTGTTGACTCACTAATTCCTAAACTTTATTTTAATGGAGTAATTAATTCATAATTAATTATTTTCCTTGAGTTCAGAATTAACGATAAAAATTCGTGTGGTGATTACCAAAGTACACTTAGCTGTGCTCTGTTTAGTTGAAGTTCACTCGAAAATAAAATACAGACGGTTTGTGTGATTTATTGATCATATTTGGATACATTTTCAACAGTTTCAAATACGGTTAAGGTTCATAAAATGATTCTGAATGATTAAAATACTCTAAACATTTTTTGTATACATCTCTCTAGAAGCTTATAAAATATTTTTATCATTGATATTTCATGTTCGTAATTTTTAGTTTATAAGCAAGCTCTCAAGTGTTTTTCAGATCAGCTCTTACTTTCTCTTTCGCTCAATCTGCCTCCTTCACAATTGATGCTCATTTCTTTTATGGACTTGATAATAAAGGATAATCCTACATTTTCTTTCAACGGTTAATAATTCCTCTCTCAGATACTTTTTTTCATTTTGAGAGCGATCTTATATTTTACGAATAGGCGACTCGGGTCAACTCCAATGGTACTAATATTCATAAATTTATATGAAGTTAGTTTTTAGAGCTACGAAACGTATTGATCTCTTCATTGTTCTTCTTCTGTTGAAATATCACGCAATATTTCTCCATTAGCCATGATAACTAAATGACTAGTGTATTATGTTTCTCGTAATCTTAGTTATTAATGATATAACATCATGATATACCAGCCATGCAAAAAATCTCCCCAATTTTTCTTCACAAAATTTCGAAGTCCGTCCTTCTCAACGTACAGACCTAGAATTTGAGAACTGTATTAGAGAAAGAATTAGAGGTAACTGTAGAGTTACCCCGAATTCTTTGTGAAAGTTCTGTAAAGTGTAGAAAGCTTTCACTATTTTCTTAACTATCTTTCCAAAGATAGGACTTTCCAGTTAAGTTTAGTTAACAAATTCCAAATCTTCAGCAAATATTTCATTCGATAACAATATACTGAGAAATTCGGGAGAAAAGTTTTAAAACCTCCGAACAACTGACGAATTTTATGAGAAGAATTTTCTATCGTCTATTATCTTAGTTTTTGCCACGTTGAACAAGATTTAAATGTGAAACGGCTATACTTCGAATACATACGTACATCTCTCAAATGCTTACATATCCAAAATACTCGAATAACTTTTTAAAACCACCACCAGGCTGGCACACACAAACTGTCACACAACATAAACCCCATTAGCGAAATTCAGAACCATCTCCTATGCAAAAATCTTCAAAAGAACAAATCTTTATGAAGAATAATAAAAAAGCCAACAACATTGGCGCGAACAACATTGCGCACCCACTATTTGCACCGCGCTTGAGAGCTTTAAACCGAACTTGTTAGAATTTGCACCCTTTTTCACAGCGAAAATCCCCTTCGCCACAATAGACACCGTTATTTTGACGCTTCTCTATTTCGTTCGAGATAAACGTTGGCTGATTGTTTGTTTATACAATCACAATAAATTTCGCCTTTTTCTTTTGCGATAACATTGGTGGCTTTTTTCACCATTCGCAATCGACCCAAATCTCTCACTTTGACACTGCTTCCCCTCTCCCTACCGACAATGCCAGCAACACCATAAACATCAAAATCAAGCGCTCGCCCTACCACTGCCTGGCACAACATCTTCGCGGAAACGTCATAGCCACAAAAATGTTTACCGTTTTTCAATGCCTTTTGGCATTATCGCGCCATTTTGTGCTCAGCTGTGTCCGTGTATGTGTATGTGGGTGTTGTGAACCTGCGCTGTTGATAAGCATTTAAATTCCTGATTTATTTGTGGCTTAAGGCGATGCCGAGCTGAAAGAAATCAAGCAAAATAATAAAAATGTTAGCGCTGCCAAAAAAAGGGAAAATATTTTATGTAAGTTTGTGTTTATTTGTATGTGTGTGTGTGTGTATAGCCCCATTGTATCACAATAAATTGCTAAAAATACGCCAAAGCTAACAAGCTTCAAATGTCCGGGACGCCGCGCCTTGGTCGTCGGCGTGCGGACTGGAGGGGCGCTCTTGAGTGGTTGTCGCATGAAATTGTCGAAAATATTGAATTGGCGCAAAAGCTTGATATGAAGGGCCTGCGGGTCGCCCCACAAACATAGTATGCACAGACACTCGTCCACAAATGTGCGACAAATAACAACAATACAAGCGAAAATAAATATATATATATATACGCATTGTATTTGTGAGCACTGGAAAAATATCGAAGAAATCAGCTGAAATAGCAAACAACAAAAAGTAATGCACCCCCAAAAAAGCGGAAATTTTCCGTTTTCAGAAACGCTATGGAAAAATTCAATTTGTCGGAATTGAGAGCTTTGCGGTGCTGCTGCGATGGCTATTGTTGCAGTTTTAGGCGATAGGTCGCTGCGGTTTTCCGAAAAAATAAAAATAAAATATGAATGAAAAGTACAATAACAATAAAAAAAAAATGAAAAAAAGTATAGTAAAAATTAAGCGAAAGCTTGCTCAACTAAATTGCTGCATGTAAGCGTGGTTTTTGCGGTTGCCGAGTGATTTTTGTTTGATAAAAATGCCAAAACGCTTCGGTGTTAAAAATAAATGTATAAGTATGTCCAAAAACAGAAACAGAAACTCAATGAAACTACAAGCAATTTCAATGAAAACAATTTTTATGTTGCATGTTTTCGTATCGAACACGAAATATTCGTCATAAAACGTTTCCGCTATTAGTTTTCAGTTTAGTTTAAATAATAATAAAAAAAAAAAAACAATAAAATATTTTGTGAATTTTCCGAAAATGATATTGCAGATATTGCTTATACTGGTATTTTATATAGGAAAGCCTCAAGCAATTTCGACGAGCCGACTTCTTTTTCTTTTTGACAGAAAGCTTAATTGAAAGCTTGTATATTCTAAATTCACTTATATAAATTGCTAGTTGCAGCTTTTAAAAATTTTCAAAGTTTGTTTAAAAGGAAAAATAAATGAAAGCTTTCCCTTTTCTGTTTTGTTTTATTTTTACAAAATTATTACTTCATACACTACCACTGTATACTTGATAACCCCTAACCTACTCTCTGTTCTTTTGCCACCCAACTTGTTTAACTCTTGGTTATATTAGAGCTCTATATTAGAGTTACTAAAAGTTTTATTACAACGCAATGTGTCATCTAACGTGTCAGTAGTATTCTTCGACGAAATATGACATCTCCTATCCCCCTTGTAAGTTCCATCTCCTACCTATAATATTAAAGAATTGTACAAATTTCAAGTTTGAAGTAATTTAAAATCTGAATGTTGGTTGTTCACTACCTGGGATTCTTTGGGAAGGAAATTCCAGAATGAATTACTTCAGCATTTTAATCTGACTTTTAGTAGACTTGTTTCTTTTTCTGCATAGTCGCACAATCAACTCTTTTGCTGATGTGATTCGAACCAAATAGTAGCGGTTCACACATTCATCTCTAGCCAATGTGTGAAATGTTTATATGGGCTCAGAGTGAAGTCTGTGAACTTCTGAACTTTTTCACAAATGTCTAGATCGCTGACTTAAATCTCATTTAAAATTTTTCGAAGAACTATCAAATCATTTCAGTCAACTTCGACATGGAAAACTTTTTCTTAGCCAAAATTCTGGAAGCTGTACGAAAAATTCTAAGAAATCCTCAAAATCGCTACAAGAGCTAAGCCAGCAACAAATCATCAGTATCCTAATGGGTACAGCCAACATATGATGAATTCTAAATGTAATAGCAAGAGGAAGAGGAAGCGTAATGAGCCTACTGATAGCTAAAGAGTGTCCCTATACGGTCATCAATAATTGGGTATAAAGAATTATCAAATATGATACATCACCATAACACTGGATTCGAAACGTTCTCTTCAACACGTGACATACTTTTAGGAGCATATCATATATCAAATTTTCAAAGAATGGAATGTCTTAGAATAGCAAAGAGTTTTATAATAATTTAAAAATTAAAGTCGTAAAGCTAAAAAGTAAAAAGTAAAAGAATCGGAAGGGGGGTGCTTGAAGGGGTACTACGGCTTCACTTCTACTGCTTTTTGCTTTACTCTTCGGTAATGAGGGAACTTGCTTTACCAATATATTGAGTAAGGCCGATAGCACGACAGAATTGAAGCATTATATACTGATATAGATGTAGATACTGTATATCTAATAACATATAGTATGCGTGCCTGCGTGCCGAGCGTACTCACTCTTTACATTTCCAAGCAACCTTAAATCTGAATGTCGATATAGCATTTTTTTTTATTATCAGCGAAATGAAATCACCTGTACTGTATTGACTCTGGCGTTCTCATGATACCGATGTAATAGAGGCTGCTTTACATGGAAATTTCACCGCATAATGCCAACTCCAAAAGAAAGCAATAATACACACACGCATATAACAGCACACAACAGCACACAGTCTGATTTATATAAAGGCGTGTGTGGCTGAATGGTTGCCATGATTACGAGTGTGTGGCAAATAACGGCATATAGCGTATTTATGAACATGTTTTAACGCGGAGGTGTGCGTGTGTGTTGAGTGTTTGCATATCTTTTCGCTACTTTGTTTGCTGGCTTTGAAATGAAATTGAGATTTCCAAGCTGATAACTTCTGTGCTAGAATGCTTTCAATGCCGGCTACATACAAGTATGCTCCCTTCACCGAACTCATCAGTTTTGCACTCTTTTTTTAAATCTTTTCCTTTCATGCCGCAATCTCTTGCAACATACCGCCGTGCAAAGCGTATGTAAATGATTATTTTAATGGAACTTGTGCATTATCCTTTAGTCCTTGCTACCATTCACTGTGCGCACTAAAAAAAGCATAGTTGTGAGAAATATGCAACAACTACAGCAGCTGCTTATTTGTTAATTTTATTTCCACTTTTCCACTTGCATTCGAAAAGGTCCTTCAGAGCGTATGCGAATACTTGCGGTGCGCCTCATACAAATGCCAGGTGCATGCGTGTGCATGTGTGTGTGTGTGGGTTGGTGAATAAAATAACAGCGCAGCGAAATATGCAATTGAAATATGAAAGTGTTCTAGCACTGCATAACTCTGTTTGTTTGTATGTGTGATGGTTTGCCAGCTGCTGGATGTCGAAGTGCATGTTATCGCGATGAAAAGGTGATGTTATTCAGTAAACTATTCACTTTAGGCACTCATTCAGCCCTCAACAATAAAGTGGGTTGTTGTACGGTTGTGGTTTTAATTGAAATTGCTGGCAACTAAAGAGAGTAATTGCAAGTGGACTCATTTATTAGTAAGTCTGAGTTCATACACGAAAACTATTGCTGCTCATTATCGGCAACTTATATCCATTCACATAAGCGACTCGAGTTGGACAATTTGCTGCTTTTCCTTTCAGTTTTTCAAATTCCTGTACGCTTCATTTACACGATACTCAAAAATATTTTTCACTAACCAATTTTTATCATTTTTCCCTATTCCCTAGAGTATTTCTATTATATTATGTATATTTGTATATTGGCATATTGCATGCAAAAAAAAAGATGATTTATGCATTCAAATTTTCGAACATATTGCAAATATTCATTTGAAACTGAGCACAGTTGCAACCTTAAAACCGGCACTAAGAAGAATATATAAGAATATCTTTTAATATTCACCATCTCTAAATGTATACTACACTTAAAAAAAATTAAAATTTTTTAATCGAAATACATTGTAATCCAAAATATATTGGTCTAAATTTTTTTCGATTGGTACAGTTAAGATAAAATGTATGCATAAACGCCGTCTTGGTGAGATTAATTAAAGATATTAATTAATGGTTTTATGTAATCTTACGTATTAAAACAATATTGAAAAAATCATAAAAAATTTATTTTTTATCATACATATGATAATTTATAGCGAATATCGGAAAACAAAATTAAATGATTACAGTTTTAAAAAATTTAATTAACAATCAGATTAGAAGTGAGACTTAACTAAATTTTACATTAAGTAACGCCTAATTTTAGGTAGCGCTAGTCAATTCAGAGCTAGTTTTATAGTGCCCACGGTAACACTAATGGCATTAGATTATAGATCTCAAACGAAATCAAATAAAGTTTATTTATGAGAGCGAGCCAAATCAGAAATTATTATTTCAAAAATTATGTTGTCTAAGAAGAAGTCAGAAGCAAGATAAAAATTTGCGAAGCATACCTCATTCGTCCTTTTCTAAGATGTATGGAAAATAAATTCGAGCTAAAGCTTGAATTTTATTAATTTCTTGTCTTTTTAATAAATATAATAAGACACCTTAAAGCCTTTTGCACTATCATAATATAGATTTTGCTTATCATTATGCACTTCTATCATCCAGTAGCGTCAAGTCATGAGTCAAATTTAGAAATTCCTAGCTACGTTTACTCCTAATCGTTCACAAATTGAAATTCACAACTCCACTTCAAAACTCACAAAAAGAAGAAGAGAGAGTGAAAAATGAAAAACTAAAAATGAAAACTGAACAAAAAGCGAATTTTCCCAAGCTTAAATCGTCACAGTAGCGTCGCGACTGTATAAAGCTCCATGTTATTACCCGATCTCTCCACCAACCGAGTACTAAGTACCAACACGAAATGTGAATTACGAATTTCTTTCTTACTCATTCGCTGACAATGCAAATTGTTGAATGGTCATGAAAGGTCAGTTGCAACAACAATAACAGTGCATTAGCTGTTGACAAGTAGACAACAACAAAAAACACGCAATTTTCGTCGGTTTCGCAGACACCTTTATTTATATGCAAGTCGTGCCAGACAATTTCACACCTACTGTCTCCAAAAAAAAAAAAAAAAATACTAAAACAAAATTAAAGAAAAAACTGCCGCAATTAACTAATGCAACAACAAGAAACACTTCAGCTAAACCGGGTGCCAGCGGCAACAGTAGTAAGTTGTAACAATTTACATACATATATACATACATACATGCATATATATATATATATATATATATATATGTATGACGAATGAAAAACTAAACAAATGCGCCAAATAACACCAACAATAGCAACAGCATCAAGCAAGCCATTGTGGGAATGCACTTCATTGCACCCAGCGACTACGCTGCGTTGAATGAGCGTGCGGACGCAGACATAACACCAGCTATACATGCATACATACAAACACAAACATACATACACACGTAATAAGAAATCGTCTCAATGAAGACAACCGAAACGGTAGACGAAAGAGACAAGTCTTTGCTAGGAACACCATAATTTAGACCGTTCACACATTGTACGCGGGAGGTCGCAAGCAACATGCAACAACAACCAAGAAAAAGCAAAGTAAATAAGAAAATAGAATAAATAGAAGACAATTGTAAAACAAAATATAACTAATGCACTTTTTCTGCTTTGTTTCGACACTTTTTCCCAACAACTAGCAAAACTTTTTTTCCCTTGAAATTGCTTCTCTTAGGTTTGTTAGCTGGTTGATTCGTCGGTTGGTTTGGTTGCTTGGTTGCTCTGGCGGGTGATTTCGCGTTCGTGTGGCATTTACTTGTGAGCGGTTTCACTGCGTTTTTTCACCATGTCAGCGGTAGTTTTTCCTATTCATTTACTTAATTTTCTTTTATATGTATGCGTGTATGTGTGTGATTTCATGTTTCATTTTACTGCTTTGGGTAGTTGCACAAATTTTGTATGCGCCCGCGTTTTCTTGTCTTGTCGGAACTCAAGTGTGAAGTAAATTACTACCAGGAATAATAAACAGACAAGAAATTTGCGAAAAAATTATGCAAAAGCAAGTAACATGATGCTCCTGAGATAAATGGGGAGGGCACATTAATGATACCTTGCAAACGGGACTGAGGTCTCTTGAATCACAAAATAATTAAGTAAAGAAAATATGGAAATAAAATTAAATAAAATGAATTTAAATAAAATAAAGTAAATTTTAATAAAACCAAATAAATTAAAGTGTAAAACGGTCCATTAAAGTTGAAAAGCTATAAATTAAGGAACGGAATTTACACAATATTAGGAATCCTTATGGTACATACAATATACCAGGCTAGGCGCAACATATTCGAAAATTATCGGAAAACTGGAGTCAGATCTGAAAAATTCTTTAAGAAAAACTTTAATTTAATAAATGGTTAGTAATATTTATTTAAAAAAAATCTAAAATAAATAGAAGCAGAGCATAAAAAATCGGAGAGGAATCTCTTTTATATGAAATAGATTCCCCAAATACTCTTGAAAGAGATAGATTACTAATGCACCAATTGATTTCTAGTCTTATATATTGAAAAAAATTTTACAGTCGGTCAGTGGGCACTTCTTGGCTGCAAATAGAAAATATACGGTGATGAAGGAAGAGTAAAAAAATAATAATTTATTGAAATGATAGAAGAAACCAGGCCCTTACACTTGATTTAATTAAAACTAAGCATAACACAAAGGATTTTAGAGGAAATTTTAGAGAAAAAGAACACCAGGAAAATGTATCATACAGCAAATTTTTCCACTTCTATCTTTCTTGTGGGAGCTCTCAATAAAAGAGGCCAGTAGTTCACTCGAGAGAGCAATGCCAGAAAAAATGCACAAATAGAAAAGTAAATCGAAGTAAGTAAGTAAGCAAGTAAGTATTATTGCCCGACCTCAAAACACGTACAATATTCGAATGTTCTAAATAGCGCAAACCACTTTGCTCACTTATGCACAAGAATAAAAGCACTTAAAGCCAATTGCATGTGTTGCACCGGCGCAGCGTTAGCGAAAAGATTTCCCTAATGTGAATCTGCTGTGACCAAAGCAATAACTCACTCCTAACCCCCCCGCATCAATGCAATGCAGAACATTTACATGATCCCAAGAAAGTAATATTGGCAGCATTAGGGTGATCTGCAAAATTTCACTTTTCATTTATTTATTCTTTATTTTTGATCGCTTTGTCAGTACATTGAGCTATTTATTTGACAGCAATCAAACCACGATTTCTCGGATGAATTTTATTAAAAAAAAAGTAGGAGGAAAAATTAGTGGATGACTTTGTAGTAATAAGTAATGGCAAAAAATTTAAAAGAAGATGAATGAAATCTGCATAATTAACGAAAACTGGTATGAAAATATTTTTAAAGTGAAAGAGTAATAAACTCCACAAATCTTGAAAAATTTACAATTGTAGTACAGACTATTATTTTGCAGACAGCCTGGAGAATAACTTATTCTCTTCGTTTCTTACGAAGATCTTGTAAGAAAATTCCTCAGAGGAACTTTTGTTTTTGCCACAACTCTCGCCTCCCTCAAATTTTCCTATGTTTTCTTTAAGTTTAAAAAAATTGTTCAAAATTTTTTATAAAATCCTGATTCAATCTCATTCTGGGTAACATAGATAGAGTATTAAGATAATTAATAAAACTGAAACAGCATTTACTAAACAGCATCTTGCTAGACTTCATTTTGAAATGACAAGTCGAACCTACCTAGCTCATATAATCTGTAAAAAAAGAAATATACATGTATGTCCCTTTTCAAGCTTGTCTGCCTATATTCGCTTAAATATGTGCCTACTCCCTTCTATACGGCGGGCCGAAGCTTCGACGACTGCAGCCCCCAATCGGCCTTTCATGTAGTACATGCAATGAGCGTGGATTGCTGATGGCGAACTGTCTAGACACATCTACCCTGTGAAATATGCTCGTCTATCAGTTGTGCTTTAAGCTGCCGCTGGCAGGCCAACAAGAACAGCAATAAGAAGAAAAAATCTAGTTGACACCGGCATGTTTAGCTCGCTTGACTTTGGTCATGCCTACTTGTCAGGCGCACACAGGCGAACACACACACTGACACACATGTGTACATGCTTAGTATTCCCTTATGTAATCTTCAGCTTTCGGTCATTATTGATGAGTGTTGCGCGCCTTGAACGCCCGACAAACGACCAGCCGCCCCAAACATGTGCCAAAATAACCAGTGTGTGCCACATGCATCGTAAACCTCGTGCTTTGTCGTTCTCATCAGCCAAATGCCTGAATCGTACCACTGGGCCATTGGCCTGTTGGGCCGCTGGGTCGTTGTAACCCAATCTATATGTTTTCTTTCGTTTTTAAAGGTCAATGGTTAAGTATGTCGAATGTTTGGCCAGACGTGTAAGTGTGCGTGCGTTTGTGTGTGTGTTGGTGTGTGTGCGAAATAATGTGGCGTACGCTGTTTGCTTTTGTCTTTACTGGCTTCTCCCTGTGACTTTGTACGCTGATCATTTATCTGTTTCCTCCTATTTGTTCCTACACTCATTTGTAGGATTCCTCTTGCATTTCTCTAACTGCCACCGAGCTTTGAAAGCGATTTGAGCTTTGGTCACTGTCATACTGCCAGATAGCTAATGTGGGGTCGGTTCATCTCGCGTGTCGCGTGTTTAGCAGTGGGGATTCTCACGTTTGGTTACACTCATACACCGGCTATTACAAATTTATATAAGATTATACGAGTATGTAGGTATGTAGATATGTATATATAAATTCTTGCTAGATTCTCTTTAGATGGCAGCAAACTCGCAAGGAGGACCTGTGCGTGGAAAAGGTCAGAAGATTGTCATATACGTATAGGTATATATACAATATTTGGAGCACTCACGATGCCGGCCATCTCGTAAGTGTGCCAATACCTTTGAATCGCTTGGTTGTTGTCTCATCTCTTACTGTACATATTTCTATATACATACATAAATGTATATATGCGCGTGTATATCATTAAAGAGCTCATTTCACCGCCACATATAAATATTGAAAACTGTGTGACATCAAGGGTATGAGTGTTGGACTGTAAGTAGCCAAACTATATACACAAACACACACACCGCCGGCAATACAGACACTGTCGACATGCTCACTTGCCTGCTGGCTGCCCTTTTCGGTGTCACTTACATAATTTACGCTCTTGTGTCTTGCATTGATATCGAATGTCGTTCATTTTATATTTTATAGGCAGCCAACTAATGCTATGCGTACACACGCTTCGACAACGTAACTCAAACCGATAAGCAGTATTGGTGTGTAATTGTGTTGTTGTTTAAATATATTGTCCGGTCATTGCGTGTGGGCCATAAAGACAGTGAATATGGTTCATCGGCATGTGTAGTCAGCATTGATTCGTAGTTTATGGGATATTGACGAGGCGGGTGTTGGTGTGTTGGTGTATTTGTGTGTAGGTGACAGCGTGTAGGTGTGTAATATATTGAGAGTCTCAAGCTGTAGCTAAATTTATTATTGTCATAAATTTAATTGGAAACTTATCGCAATTCGAAATATGCAGAATACACTCACAAGTTATTCTTCTAGCATTCTGAGCTGTCCCAAAGCGAGAGAGGCAATAAATGTTAGCTTATCAATGCAATAAATTTATTTGATAGCATATCTGGTTTAATATTTTATTTAACAACAAGCTGTTATTTTCTTTATAGTAATATTTTTAACAAATATATATGTGTACATAACTTTGTAATCACATTAAGAAATTTAATAACTAAAATTTTGTCTCCTCGAACTAGCAAAATATTGATGTAAAAAATATTAATATTTGTCAAGATCAACAGAAAAATTTTAGTAAATAATTTTAATTCAAATTGTGATTTCAGAAAAAGAAAGTATAAAAAAAAAACTTCATTAATTAATTTTATAGTTTGTCGAGATGTCAGTTGATTTGAGTATATACTATTATCAAGCATAAATTATACAGTAACAATTTGCAATTAAATTTCGTTGAAAACTGTTAAAGGTTTTAGTTTGATTGAACAATTGATCAGTGCTGCCACACTCATTGAATCTTTAAATAATCTAAAAATTAAAATAATGCAATATCTTGATAAATTATTAGCTTTTATGGTAGTACCAATAATGCGACCATATAACGGGGCTACCTGACTTAAAAACAAAAACTGTTGAAAGCTGGAATTAGGGCATGCCGCGGAATACAGTGGAAAACTAATCAGGGTAAAAATTTTAGTTGAATCTGAAATTATATCTTCCAGATTAATCCTGAAACCTGAAGAATTGTTGTCGTCATAAAAGATCGTTTTTAAAACTGCTGTTCAAAATTCTCCAAGAAGGTTTTCAATTGTTTTTAAACAAAAATAAAATATCGCTTAATTATAGCTTATAGATGTCAAAAGCGAATCAAAATTAAAAATTCCAAAAGTATTGAAGAAAATTTTTTGGCTGGCGATATAGGCGTGTTTATTACCGAATATAACCGAACCGAATATAACCGCTCATTAAAATCAAAAAACAGTTACAAGGAACATTAAAACTTTCACTTTTCAGATAACATTAAGCAACTCAGTTTTGTTCTAAGCGCCTAATTGTAGGCAATAAATTGTTGAAAGCAAAAGTGTTGAACGAATTCCTCTTAAGAAGCCACTCGACAAAATTGGCAATAACAGATACAAGACTCGTGTTCTGAAAATAAACAAAAATATTTTGATCTACATTTCTATTAGATTAGGGTGGGGGCAACTTAATGCTTCTGTAATAAAATTACATAATTTTTTCAAAAATATAATTTTAGTTGTAAAGCAACTAAGTGAAACCATTATTATGATTTTAAGTTAACGAACGTTACTGAGATACTATGTGCGTATCCTTGGACTAAAGCCCATGTTTTTCTTGATTTTATATTTTAGCGATATTGTTTATTTGACATTTGACATATTTTGACGATTTTTATTTGACAGCGCCTAATAGTAGGCATCGCTTTTCCAGAAGTATGTCCCTTCTTCTATTACCCATCAATGAAACTTGTAAAATCTTTGATTTCCAATTACAATAGCTCCACATTAATACTAAAAATATTTTCAAATTATTTTTCTCTCCCAAATATTTGGTGTGGCAAACTCTGTATCTCCATTTAACAATAATTCACAAATATTTCATAGTTACTTTGTTTGCCTTTTAGAAATTGAATTTGTCCTACCTAATGAACCAATCAATCTTGTCACCGTCAACACAAACAACGCAAGCAAGACAAGACATAAATTCCAACATTAATTCACAAAGCCATTTACACAAATTCTACTAAACTAATACAACTTTATATCTGTAACTCTCATATCGAAATATCAAAAGCATGAAAATCTACAAATTTTGTTGCCAAAAATCTTGATCTCAACCGACTTTATATGCCAATGACAAAACACGACCTTTTCCATGCAAACTTATGAAATCCTTTACATATATACATACACATATACGCACATGCAAGTATTATAAATAGCAACCACCAATGACAACAGCGAGACGAACGACAGTGTTGGCAAGGCAGAGTCGAGACTAACAATGTGCCGCACCAGCAATTCAACGGAACATATTTTGGTTTGCCACAAAGTGATGCAGAACACAAACATAGAACACAAAATACATGGCACTATTGCTAATATATCCATTACAAACATGCAACTAAATTTACATATATGTATATGTATATGTGTGTGTTGTTTACGTGCGATTGCAATGTTTGCATAACCTAAAAAATATCTGGAAATACGTTACTTTGTTGCGATTTGTTGCTTTGCACTTCACTACATGTCAGCTCACCACAACGCCATTGTGAGCCCATTTTTGTATTAGTAGTATTAGTAGTAGTAATATATTGTAATACAATACTACTACTAATATATTGTATTAGTAGTAGTATTGTATTAGTGTGCTCTTGTGTGGCCATAAATGATAGCTTCCCGTTTGACGATCTGGGCAAAAAAAAAAAAAACAAAAAAACAGCAACGACCAGAAACAACAACGTCGAAAAATGCGCACAAAAATAAATAAAAAGTTAAGAAAATCCTGATGTAAGCGCGCACAGCTGTGTTGGTACATGCTCTTCAATACACCAGTGCGCAAATGGCATAACACGATTATGGCGCCATGTAGCACAATATTTAGCGTAACTAAATATACACATATAAGATGTTATGTTCACAGTTGAATATGTTTCTGGCAGTATATATCTCGATCCATACAACAAATATTATATATTGATTGTATGCTTGCATTACCATAATGTTGCTACAATTCATAAGTATTTGCTACATAAAGAAGCATACTTTAAGGCGCGCAAACACGTACTCATGCCAAAATTGATTGACGTTTAATGTTGATTGGTGCATTTCTTCCGAATAACAAAATCGTAAAGTAAAAAGAGAGTCCATTATGCGGTACGGGCTATATCATATTGCAATAATATATTAATACATACTAGATACAAGATTACCGAGTTATCGAATAAAACAGCTGTTTATAGCACACATCAATTTGATCATAACCTCAATGTTTCTTGTTTCATATCAAGGCAAGTTTAACTAGAAAAGAGCATAATAAATGTAACTTTCAAGAAACTAATGAAAAAGCTTGACTTGTAGTATTACTATTATTGGCATCAATAAATAAACCCTGAAAAATAATTGGCCGGCAACCTTTCAACTTTCTAATGTATGTTTTGTTGTCACATAACTAAAGAAGTGATACTGCTTTTTACCAATTTTCGCTAATACTAATTCGCTAACATTAAAATTTGAATAAATAAAATATTTATTGGGAAGTTATATCAGGTCTATACCAGTTATAAAACCTAAGTATTACTATGAAAAACTTGGTATTTAATTCATGACAAATTACGTAATTTAAGCTGTAGTGTGAACGTGGTTTATTTAAAACAGGAAGCGTTTTAATGAGTTATATCACTACCTACTACAAATTGAGTTTAAATACATATTTTGAATATTGCACAATGGGACTGCATCCCTATAACCGTAAAGAAAGTGGCGTTCAAGGCAAGTTGAAAAATCATCAATAAACTCGAGTTTATGCAGTATAAGTGTTTTTCTAATAATTTTTATAAATTTTTTTATTGCAGATTTTAAATATAAAACAAAAGAACAATTGAGGGATAAAATAAAAATAAGGTAAGAAGTAAATTATTTCGTTTACTAATAACTTTAATTAACTAAAAAAATATATTAAATGGTTGCGGTAGCACACACAGCTATTTGTGAATAATTTCATTTAATTTTTTAATTTGAAAGTAACGCTTAAACACTTTAATTCATAACCGTTCTTACCTGTATATACGCTGATATTCATACAAACATAAATAAATACAGGAGAGTGCAGGCATATGTAGCAATGCATGTAGATGTTTATGTAACCAAGAAAACTCATTTAATCAGCTCATAGCACACGCACACATACATACAAATTTTCACAGTTACAAACGTATAAAGCAATATTGTATCGCACACGAAGTTATGATTAAACTAACATATCACGTCTCTCATCTGTCAGTGAAAACATTGCGCTGCAGTGGAGTGACGGATGAACATGTTGCTACAACGTAAACACTGCAAAAAAATATGCATTACGCATTTGAGTTACGAATTTTATTATTTTTCACTTCCAAGTATGAACTTTGAATTAAAAAGAAGACACTAGGCAGTGGGTCAAGCTTTTACTTAAATAACTTTTTCATAAATAGGCTCAAGTTGGGTTATTTACACCATTTATAACTCAAAATTGATTTGGCCGATCGATTTGTCGAATTTATCTCCACGCCGAATAGCAGGATAACCCATATAGTAACGGATAAATGACACATATTTTAAAAAATATTCTCGAAAAACAATCGCATACATAGAAAACATTCGAATGGAAATGTAAACAAAAATTAAAATATTGGTCTCTTAATTTCCAACATGCACCAGCAAACGCTCATAAGCTTAAGTAAAGATACTCTTAGAGCTTTAAAGCTCTTCATACCATTCAAAACTCTTACTTTGCATACACTTCTGATGGTTCCGAAACGGCGTTGAATCCCTTAGAAGAACAGTTCTTCGACTATAACAATACCTTAATTGAAACATATTCCTTATTATTTAAGAATTGCCTCACATTGCCATATCAGAACTTTTGGAAGGAACCACCTCAATATTGCGAGCCCAGTGCTTACAAAACAAATTTTTGTACTAAAAATTATATTCCATGAGGCGAAAAAATTCACATTTTCAAAAAAAATATTTAGTTTGCCTAATTAAAACACTTCCAAGTACAATTTATGCATTTTTCACACTCGAATTTGACAGTAGTGAACTAGTAATTGCCGGCTGGTGGTAGCGGTGTTGCATTTAAAGTTTAGAATTCGGAAATTCCAAAGGCCACTGCCTTCGTACCATAAAAACTATATTTTTATTATTACTTATTATACTTCTAATGAAATAAATTTCTCCAAGTGTCTGTCATAGACAGTGTCATTTTACTATCAAACTTTGCTCCCAACGAAATGGCTTGCTAACCCTTTGTCAAAACAGCACAAGGTGTACGAGTAGAACAAAGTATTTGTATGCAAGTCCACATCCATATAAATACCAAATCCATACATGTATAAAGTATGGAAAAGTAGCAAAATAAGATAACAACTTCAGTCTACACTTTTCACAACTCTCGCAGAGGGTCTGTGTGTATCACCTGTATGTGTAGAAAATGTGTGCGTGTGTGTGTGTGTGTCAGATTTGCATGAAATATCATTTAACCCATCCATCGCTCATTTTAAACGACACTCTGTCAGCCTGTTACACAACTATCAGCTTTTAAGTTCATTTGCATAACGGGAGTAAAATGATAACATGCACCCAATGCTGACAACTGGACACACACACTCCTACACAGTTGACTAACTCATACACATGCACATGTGCAGGTAAAAATTTAACAATATTTTCATTCAAGATGAACCAGATATCCAAACCGAACAACGTTGCAAAAATTTTAAGTCAATTTTCAGAAATGCATTTATTGGCAGTGGCCAATTGAAGAGTTCACAGGAGCAGCAGGTGAAACAAGCTATGCGGAGCAGGCACACACACGCATATATAAGCAAACAAATGAAAAATTTCAATTCAAATGCTTCTCAGTTCTATTTCCTTACAAAAGTTTTAAAGTTTTTATTTGAAATGTACAGTTATACTATATGTATATAATGAAATAAAGTTTTGCATAATAACTTTTGATTGCACAATTCATAGAGGAGTTAACATTCACATTGTAGATGATACTTATTCATTTTACAAATTAATTTCAATAACAATTTGTTCACCTTGTCAGAAGATTTTTAAATTTTTGATGTTTCCCATAAACATAAAATCCCCAAAAGTAGCGTATTTTGGTAGCTTAGCTGTGTTTTGCAACCAGGATGCATTGAAAAGCAATTGGAAGCCTTCAGCTTGATGATAGCTTGAAATACTCAAAGTTTAAGTAATCAACACCATTTTCATGGAAGCCAAATACTGAATAAAGAGAGTGTTTGGAAGGCTAATATTGCCGCAGGGAAAGCTTCAGAAAGAGGTGGGTCCTAATTATTCAGTTTACTGTGACGCCCAGACATCTCGGGGCAGCTTCTTTTCTGTCTACATATTCGGGAAAAATTATAAAGCTAAAAGATAGCAATATAAACTAGTAAGGCCATCTTCTGATAAGTAAGGAAGTTTAAAGCACCAAGTCTCTTATCTCATCCACCCAAGAGGATTACGAAAGACCTCATATAAGATCACACAAGGTCATATGTGTGTATTTATATTGTAATGTCTTCTACCTTCCTCATAAAGCAGCAACTAATCTAAATAGGCCCTCAGCCGCCAATCGCAAAACAATTTCATCTCATAACTTCGGTTCAATTTTCATTTGCACAGCTTTTACTTGGCAGTTATTACTTCCATGGCGAAAAGTTACAACATGATTATTTAACAGTATGCAACTAAATGTATATTATTTTGTTTCGCCAATGAAGGAAAATGTAGGCAACACATAAACTTTATAGTCAATTTGGCAACGGAAACATAAAACGCGCCATACCAGGCAATTTAGTGTGGAACCACTCGGCGTATGAGTAATAATATCGTAAGCTCTGTATGCATGTGAGCGAGTACTCGTATGTGTGGTGTGAGCTTTTGAGCATGTGGTTAAAGAATCGCTGGCAAATTACTCGTAAATTATGCCAACAATTTTGCGATCTTCTACTTATACGCTAATAGCCATTGTCAATAGCTGTCAAGGTCTCCTCCCATGCTGTGTTGTTTACGTACATTTGTGTGTGTGTGTGTGTGTGTGTGTGTAGTTGGAGTGCAACCCAGTAGGAAATGTGTAGATGATATCGATTACGGAAAATTTATTTTCATTTTAGAGAATAATTCAAAGAAATAACATTTAAAATAATTTTAGTTCATAATAAATAATTTTAACCATTTGTGCAAAATATATTTATATGTGTAGAAAATAATTATTTAAATAAATAGAAAATAATGAAGGGAAACTTAAATTCTCAAAAGGTTTTTGGAATATTTAAATTTTAGAAGCATTTAAGTTAATAAAGGTTAGTCTTAAATGCCATAGTACCAATATATTTGATCGCTTGGTATTAGAAAACCCAATAGATGGCGCTGTAGCTAAAAAACATTCTAAAATCGTTTTAAATCCACTTTTCTAGATTTCTAAACTTAAAGTATGCTGTAAGATGATATTTTTCTGCGTAAAGTAATGGTTAGCTCTTGACTAAATCAATACAGGTGACCGCCGAGCCTCTCAATAATTTAAGGTTCGAATCCTAGATATAGCAATGCGGTCATACAAAAATCGGAAGATAAAATTGAATTTAACTAAAAAATCGTACAGTATTCAATAAAATTATACGTGTATTGTATTAAACATTTACTTTTCCATTTAAGCATACTTGTTATTTAGAGACTCTCTTAGAGGCTTTTTTAAAATATTTCTATAATTTTTTTCACCAGACACTCCTCACTTACACACGCACACAGCGGCGTCAGATCTTATTTAAGTGACGTGTGAGAAAAGACGTCTTGCAGCGAGCATGTGTTACACTAATTCTCATTGTAATGAAATATTTGCCAGTAAAGCGAAAATTGCAAAACAGGGGGAAAGGAGCTGATAGCGCCAAAAAATTGAAAAACAAAAAACAGAAGGATACTTAAATAAATATAAACGAGCTTTCAACTCCCTCTATATTTCAGCGAATTTGCTACGCGCTTATGTAGTATTTTTATACGCCCTTATATATTATACATATGTATATACATGAAGTAAATAACTGTAATGACGTGGCATGAGTTTATATGTGGCTGTCACAAGAACACACACACACACACACACATATTTACAACAAAGTGGGCAGAGTTGTGGCAGCAGTGGTGCGCATTAACACTGTTTTGACAGCTTCAGCTCCAACTGCACCGACACACGCACGCACGCACACACACACTTGCAACATCCACACAACATTTTCACTTAATTTCATCTCATTTTATTTTTGATATAATCTTTCATATCATCTCTCATATGGTGACCCGCAAGATGCTCACATGCACAAACACAAAGGGATGGCAAGCCAGGCTAAATATCGGTGTTTGTTTGTGGGTATATGTGCCCACATGCTGCTGCCACCACACATCACATCACTTACGTACACTTTGTAGCTATCAGCCAGTGCATAGTCGGTTTGTTTGTATGTTTGCGTTATTAAATTTTATTTTATTATTTTTTGAGTCAGCGCACAGCAACGGCTACTAAAATACCTTGACTGCTGTTTGTTGCAAGCATCTTTTAACCTGTCTGTACAGGAAGGAAGGCAGGCTCATATGAAACGTGTTCACAGCATGTTAAATATACGCATAAACACACACACACGAATGCAAACATGTAGGTGTATGTGTGCGCTTATGAGCATTATATTTTGTTGTAGTATGTGTTAAATATAGATGAAATATGTGAATGTGCTGCAATTCTGTACGCACGTGTGCGGTTTAACGGGTTTTTTGAAGATGCCAGGTTGGCAAACTAATAATTTAACTACATATTTAATTGCAGACATAAATGGATTTTGTTTATGTCTAAATATAAATATGTAATAAACTATAACTCGTTTTAAGTTATTTTTAAAGCAAAATTTAAGAGTTGTGCTTTCGGGAAGCATTCAGCATTTTAAATCTTCTTTATTCTTCTTTCCATATTTTTTCTTCGTATAGTTGCATAAAATTTCTTTACCCCCTCTTTACCCCCTCTGCTTAACTCAGTTTTAGATAGGTTAACAAATATAGCAAAGTTATAGATTAAATTTTAGTAATAAAAGTATTATTTAATCAATATTCTGGACTTCGTGTCACTATTGTCTAAAGCCTAAAGCATTCAAAGTGTTTCATTCACTTTATGCTGCTACGGCTGCTATTCGTTAGATTTAATTACACTATGAATGTTATTTATCATTCAGATTGAACTCGGTCCCCTATGTTGATGGCCTAAGCGCTTTAAGGCTGCTTTTTAACTTAACGGGTAATTTTTTTTTCGAATCAACTTCATTTCTAAGTCGATTCGCATGTATTTTTGCAAGAGCTATAAAAAGCAAATTCAAATTAAAAAAAATATGCATTTTTAAAACTGAGCTGAATTCAGTGGAAACAGACAAAGGTATTTTTATAAAAGCATGTTATTTTTTAAATTGTTGTTGAGTCACATTTTCGTTTTGTTAATTCTTGGTTGCATTCCGTTCTTCTGTTCTTTTGTTTAAACAAAACATTTGCGAATTCAGTAAAACGTAATTTGAGTTTATTAAACACATTTCGACGTCATTTCATAAGGTAATATCAATTTTTGTAAGCAAAACAGAACCAGCGAAACACTTCGTACTCTAGAACTAACGTACAGTAGCTAAGCGCCTACACATATGCTAAATTTTTAATATATAATATTTCATAAGACTTTCCACATCTTTTATGAAGTCAAACCGGAATACGTCTGGTATTTAATCTTCTTTTGCATAATTTTAAGATTCGAAAAATACGAAATTCGGACTTTATTGGTTACGGATAGCTCAATTTACTTATGTAAATTTGTAATTTACTTATGTAAAATATTCAAATTGTAATTGTCAACTAACTTATAACTTCTTCAAGAACCATATACGTGTAAATAAAATTTACTTTTATTTAAAAACACGAATTACATTTCCAACACATTGGACTCTTCTTACTCAAACCCATTAAATATTAATTTTTCATTAAGCACAAAAATGTTTGCCTCGCTGCATTTTAAGCATGTCTAAAATAAAAATGGATTGGTGGGGGCCAGGGCGAATACGCAAATTATCAACGATGCTTGGCAAAACAATGTGGCGTACATCAACACATACACACACACACACACGCATGCATAACGGTTATCAACCACACAACGTTCAAGCTGTTCAACGTAAGCTGACAGAGACACCAGCGCATTGTTTTGCAGACATTTGCTACCACATATGTAGATGGCATATTCTTGTAGCATTTGTCATTTAATTGATTTAAAATTTAAGCGAGCCGCTGACGCGTCACTGCTTTTACCAAATTAAAATTTGATGACAGGCATCGCTTTAAAATTCCAACAAGGGTAATATTATATTTCCGCAAAGACATACACATACAATGAACGTTGCGACACACTCACGCATACAAACGCACACGTATGCATATATTGGCCTAGTTTATAGCCATTTGCTGCTGTGTATTACACACACATACATAATGTATGCCTGCACGTGCCGATTAATGAATGCGGCTTGCAGTCGTACAAATTCACACGTGTATATGCACATATACATATTTACATTTGAATATGCGCATTTTCATGCATGCATCAAATATTTATGCACATACATATATGTATTTAATAGCACACACATCCGCAACTGCTATGCGGCTGTCATTAACAATTCATCTGTCATCGGAGAGCCACACCAAGAGAACCGTTGTCACTGCTGCCACGAACATCGCATTTACCATTGCCGTTACCGTTACCGTTTTTACCCGCCACCTGTCCAAATAAATAATTAACAGCATAAAAATGAGCATTCGTTAACTTTTGAGCTTCCTACCATATCCAGCGAGTCCTCCCCACCTTATGCCACACAAGCCGATGAGCAAGTCAATAATTCATAGTTGAACATTAATAATTTTCATGTTTTTATTATATCTATATGAATGTGCGTTTATGTGTATTTATGTGATTCATTTCCAATGCATGCACGTGTACAACCACACATGCATGCATGCATACACAAATTTGTATTAGTACCCGCATGAACGTTATTTATGTGCGTGTACAGTTATTTTAAGCCTCCGACATACTGTAGCGTATCCATATTTTTTTCCGCCGACAAGTTATGCACCTACTAATAGGTTAATAATATGACAGCTTTAGTAGAGTATATGTGATATTGTTATTTCTGCAGGATATGTGTGTACATAACACCCGTCAGAATATCTTGAATTTTTCGAATTTTTTATTAGTAATTTAATGGATTTATACAACCAACAATGAACATGGATTTTTATTAGATACCAGAGCTGGAGCTGGTATGTTCAATAAATTCTGAGAAATGAGATAGTTTTAGCAAAACAAATGGAGCAAAAAGTGCTAATAATTAAAGCAACTATATGTAAAAGAATATCTAAAACTTAATAAGTAAGGAGGAGCTAAGTTCGAGTGCAATCGAACATTTTAATAGTTACAATTTCCAAAAATTAGCGCCGTGGTGTTGACAAAACTTTTGAATTAAAAATGGTTGCGTAAGAATTCAAAAATTTTTATTTGACGAAACCGTTAATGGATTGCAATCATATTTGGTATCATATTAACTTATATTATAGATCACAGACTCACTTAGTTTCACTACTACAATACAATTTGCTTTGTGAATGAAATATTTATATTAATATCGACCTAATTAACTCAAATGAAATATATGTGATATGCACTCAACCAAAAGGTATAAACTTAATATATTGAGTATTTCAGGAAAAAGTTAACCAGAGCATCGAAAATTATTATATTAGTTATATGGAGTTTAGACCACGGTCTGGGCCGGTTTCATTCATATTCACTGCTAAACCACATTATGCTCAAGAAAGCATGTCCACTTAATTTCATTGAAATGTCTCACATATTGTGCAACATATACGATTTAAAGGCAGCTTTAAAATCGCAAATCCTTATATCGCGTATATTGGGGCTAGGGGAAGGTTTGAATTGATTGCACTAATCTAGAGAACATGCTTCCACGCAATTTTATGAGGATAACTCACACACTGGCCGACATCTTCGGCATAAAGTCTGCTATAATAACGAAAAGCATCACATGTAGATATGGGATGATGGTAATTCGTTGACCGATTTTACATATTTTCGGAATTAAATTATGGCATTAATGCCCATTATTATGCATTCACTTAATTTGTCTAAGACATCATATTCATAGACCTCTATATACGGTATAAAGCCAACGGAAAGTTTGAAATTCTTAAATTACGTATATGGGAGCCAAGGGAAGTATCTATCCGATTTTACCCATTTTTAACACAGGGGCACAATATTATCAAACCAAGATATGTTCTGAATATCAGTAATATATCTCATAGATTTACAAATATTTTTAATGAAAAGTTTGCCATAAGCACTGGGTCCACATATTCGGTATCTGGAGACTTTTAAAGTTATAATCCTATTTCGAATTTAATGTTTTTTAGACGCGAAATGGCTCACCCTAAACGCAATCTTTGTGCAGTAAGTTTCACTTCGATATCTTTATTGGTAATCGATTTATATACCGTAAAGTAAAAAATCATATGAAATTTATAATTGTGATATATTCGATGTAGGGGTGTTTGTGGTCCGACTTCGCCCATTTTCACCCTGTAATGTAAGGATATCAAAGACATGTTATATGCCAAATTTAGTTGAAAGTGATGTAGCAGTTCTTGAGAAATAGAATTTCATCTAGAAGAAGACACGCCTCTTGTTCAATTTTTACAACAATGCCATTGAAGCTCTAATGTACCATCTTGGCCGGGAAATTTGGTGTTTCTAGCATATTTCTTCAGCGAGTCAAGGCACTTTTCGCAATTTTCAACATAACCTTTGCATGGGAGGCAGGTGTATCATCCCATCCCATTTGACTAAATTTCTTGGCTTGTGAGGGGGTGCTTTAAAAACTTACTCTGAATAAGTTTATTGATATTTCTGTAGCTGGTTTATGACCCCCTACGTTTCGGAGGATAAGAATATTTGATTAATGCATTTGAAATAGACTATGCCCTAAAATAGGCTTAGTCGTGTCAGAAATAGCGCTATAGTACTTAGCTTGAACTGAGTTTATAACACTTTAAATGTATTATGCAAACACTTCAAGAGCCATTTGAGATCAAGCTACAAATGCCACCAGTCTGAGTGGAATGGGTACCTCTACTGGAAGTAGTCCCGGCTACGAGGACTGACCGGAGACTTTAATCTGGTACCATGGGGAGCAGAAGCCCGCTGGAGTTGGAAGGCGCTCCAACCTGCTCATTGCGGTAGGCCCTTCGGGGAGTATCGTGGTGGCTGTGGTTTAATACCTGAATGCGGGTAGAACTGTTGGGCGGTACAGTTCTGTGTGGAGTTGCATTTCAACCGGGTGTCGGACCCAAAGTACGGTAGAAGTTTTATCGGTACCGATTGATTTTAGCAAAAAGCTATCATTGACGGAGCGCTGATCAACGCATTGTATTGATTCGTTGTGGTTTTGAACACCTAACTCTACGGTGTCTCTACAAACGGCAGGTACCCACGTAAAACACACACACGGTCACTGCAACGGTTTATGAGACATATATATTAAACCTATTAAGGGGGCAAATTTTCAGCAAACAGATAACCCCTCTACCAATAAACCTCCTCATGTACCAAATTTGTACTTAGTTATAGTATTTTATAAGTTTTAACGGCATTTTATGAGTGTGGCAGTAGTCCGATTACGCCCATCTGCAATACCAACCTCCTCAAAGTGCCAAGCAACATGTGTAGCAAGTTTAATCAAAATATATAAATTTTTGCTCAAGTTATCGCTTGCACAGATGGACGAACGGACGAACAGAGAGTCACCCGGAATTTAACTCCTCTCGTCATCCTGCTCACTTACATATCATATATAGTTCGTGGCAATTGTAAACTGTTAACATAAAGTTAGTAATAATAAAATAGTAAAGTAAATAGCGACATTTAATCCTGAAAGAATGAAGAATTATAGACATATATTGTATATAATATTAGAATTTTCAGCCAACTCTGTGAATTTTATGAATATTCAAAGTGATAAAAATGCAAATCGTTTCTGTTTTAATTTCCTATTAAATATTAAGCAATATTTTTGCTTGAATCAATATAAAGCATAAATTATCATACGAAATCTTTGGAAGCACTCAAAGCAGGAACGTCTGCAGCTGTTCTGCTAATCCCAGTTAAAAATAAATCTGTCGAAATCAGCTAAAAGCAGAGTAAAATCTATGGACACAATCAGGCGCTTTTCTTCAACCAAATGTGGGGCCGAAGCATTGGAGGCAAACCGAACAATATACACCAAAAATGTTTGAAATCACATCAGATACACTCAAACGCACACGCTCACATACTCACACACACACATATATACAGCAGCTTGTGAATGGCATTATTACTTTTGAATTTATACAATTTCGTTCAACTTGTATTGAACACCCCAAGCTCCTTGCACATTTCGATTAGAAAAACAACAACAACAACTAGCCTCTAATACCGACATTATCTACTTTAAATGTTGCTTCAATTTTGTGGTGCCTTTCTGCCGCACCCCCATATCCTCCCCTCATACGCTCTCCCATATGCTTAGCCACATCCATCCCAGCCACCGCCTTTCCGCCTTTATCGGTACGAAATATGTAAAAAGCCATTCAATATCCTGTGCTCTTTGCCAATCGCAGCGGCAAAGGAAAAACAATTAACAAGCCGGCAGACAGCTACGCTGCTTTCTACCCCAATGCACACACACACACACACACCCATAAACCTACACATTTGGTTGCGCTCACGCATATGGATTAAATGGGAATTGAATAGTTAGAGCATGTGGCACTTTACACTGAAAACCGAAGCTCGCAGGGCACACATATATTAAATAGGCTTGTGTGTGTCGTGTCCATAACTGTACATGAATGTGGAGCCATTACCCGTACAGGCGGCAACACTCTGAAAATGCCAATAATAACACAATTCGTAGCAGTTCAGTGTGTTGTATGTAGATTTCCACACCTAAAACCTAAATCCATATATGCAACATAGCAACAAAGCTGGCTATAATGGCGCGTCACTTTGCGTACATCTACCGACATTTGCAAATGTAGGGGTGTGAGTGCGCAGTTTAAAATTCTCGGTGGCACGTTTCTATTGCATTCATTCAACTAACGACGAATATGTGTTTGCTGCCAGTTATAATGGATTCGTGTGGGCTTTCTAACACGCATACATGCACAAGAATGTACACAGGCGCATAGAAGTGCTGGAATATTTAAATCAAAATCAAATTGGGTGAAAGTAGTAATATGTACGTGCTACATCACACAACAGCTCACTGGCTACACACACCTACATATATACATATATTGCTTTTGTATAACTGATTTGCAAAGGAAAAAATTAAAACGGATAAAATCTAAGTGCAAGCATATAAAATGAATCTATTCATCAAATATGGACGTGCCTCGAGCAAGCGAGCCACCAGTTTGCGTGTTTCTTCCCACAAACAAACACACACACACACACACACATACACTCAAATATAGTAGAAATATTTGGTGCATGAAACCGAAAATGCTCTCTTATTGGCTTTTTAATTTCTATGGGAGCGCAAAGCAGCACAGCCACCCAGATATTCTATTAACTCATTGACGGGCGCGTAAGGAAATTATTGCGAATGTGGGTGTGCAGGAAATTTGAATTAAACTTTTAAGCAAATATTAAATAATGCAGGCATCACTATCTCTTTTTGAGCGGCCGCTGTTCAACGCTTGTCTCAGCTTAAAGTTCCAGTCACTTGTCGCATTTTTCTTCATATTTATTGGCCACAAATTTAATAACAATTGGATGTGCTCTCGCACATACACAAACCTTGTATATGGTTAATAATCTACATATATTGCTGATGCGAGCGCAAAACACTCAAATAAATAAATAAAAGCAAGCAAAATCGTGCGAAATATGAAAAAAAGTTATTTAATTTCCGCCACAGAGCGCTTCCGCCAAAATATTGCGGCTAAAATCCAACCAAAAAACACTGCGCTCTCACCGAAAAACCGGAAAGCAGTCAAAAAAAAATTGTATTTCATCAACTTTGCGCGTTTTACACAAATATGTGCTTATATTTGTGGGTGTGTGTGTGTATTTTTTTTGTTGGCTATATTCATACATTTGATATGTTTGCGTAAGGTTAACCCATAAAAGATAAGCTGGATGTTTGCAGGCAAAGCAAGTTCCGAAAAGAAACTGTGAACTCAAAAACTAACATGAAAAGTCGAACGCCTATGCTCCATTATTGAATTCTAAAAGTTTTTGTGTAGATTTGATTGGGAGCAAGCCAACTAGAGTTGTGATAATAAGTTATTGAAAGTGTTCTATACCGGTTATTATTACTCGCTATATATTGTACATTCGATATAATTGAAAAATCTATTAGGTAGTTCTCGGGCTAAAAGTGAAAATTTTAGCTGGTTTTTACTTATGTGGGAATCTACTTTTCCATGTGAACATATCTTATAACTAATTTCTTCGTCTTAGGTGACAAAAATTCAGAAACTCCTAAAGTTAAAAATTTGTTGCATACTTTTAGTGTTTGAAAACTTTGACAGAGTTTTCCGTTAAGTTTGAAAATGTTTGTGTTTGATATTTGAGTTTTTGTTTAAAATTGCGATTTCAAAATAAGCAATTTCAAAATTTAAAAGCCTTTCTAACTTTCAAAACTGCATTTTTATATCTCTATTTATAAGATAGTGGGTTACATAATTTTCATATCACTCACAAGAAAACAGTAAACTAAGTTCTCTAGTGTTAGAAAAAATATTTATATACGTTGTAATAACGCAGCCACTTGCAGGCAATGTAATATTCATATTTATTTTCGATTTGAATGCCAAAAATAAGATGTTGCCTGCATTTAGGGTTGCTCATTGAGCACTTGATACTGTAAATCTATACGGCTTTTATTCGGAAAACTTTGTTCTAACATAAAGTCTTTCCGAATTCAATAAAATTAACACAAATGCATGTTTAAAATTGTTTGAAATAAACTCGATTTATATTTTAGCCTTATGCAAAATACTCCTGAAGGTAGATAAATTTTTTGTTATGTTATATTCATTATCTTTTTATATAGCTTGATGTGTTTGAAATTTGGTATCTGCTGGACTTCACTTATGACAGAAAAAGAATAAAAAATTGAAACTTTATCTAAAAAAAAGTGGTAAAAATTAAAAAAAGTGGCACTTTCCTAAAGAAACGGAATTTTTAAGGAAACGTAAACACTAATAAAACACTAATTCTTTTTATCCTAAACATATACATCTAAATTCGAATTACCAGCAATATATACAAATTTTGAAATATATAATTTTTCCGCAAATCAGGTTGAATATGCTTTTTTCTTCACTGGGTACACACGTTTCTTTTAGATTCATAAATACGTAAGCTGGCCGGCGCTACAACTCATACATTAATAATCGTGAAATTTCATGAAGAATTTCCTTCCTTCCGGTAACAATGGAACACTGTTTTTGAGCGGCGCTTAACGCGCAAAACTTCATCCGTGGAGGTTTGAGTGAAAAAGCCTGCACTGTATGAATTCGTATATGAGTTTTATTGTATGCATAAATAAGGAAGGCGAGCATTTGGTTGTTTATATTCATACATATGTATTTACTTACACACCCAAAGCGCCAACGCTTAGCGCCAAAATTATGGAATTTATAATAAAGCTGGCAATTTTCCGACTCAAACAACTGCTAGCAATACACGCATACACATATATGAATATATGCACATAACTGCACATGGAAATAGATCTATATGCCTTCATACTAATACACTCCGTTGTGTTGCTGCGAAGCGTAATGGGGAGCGAGGAGATATTGTAGTTCGCAATGCGATTTACCGTTTTGCAGCAATTTGAATGCAGGTGTATGGAGGAGACATAAAAACAATAAATGTGCGATGAATAACTTTTATATGTCTGGAGTGCAGTGCGATGGAAGGGGCTAACAGCACTAGAACATATACACACACAATCTCATACGTGCGAGTATATGCAGCAGTGATGTTGCAAGCCCCGGAGTCCACCTGCCATCGAGCACATGCGCGCCGGGCAGTGTCCCTTCCGGTGTTTTGTATAAACTCCATCGCTGCCAAGCAAACACTGCAGCTTATACGACATAGTCACCCATTCATGAGTATTAATACATTGAGAATTTCGGTGGCGCTTAAAAATTTGCTGCTGTGGCTGGCTCTTAAAGCTTCGTCTGCCCGTCTGCCTGCAGGCTTATGTGATAGCCCTTTCAAATGCATTGTGTTTTCATATGAATAAGAAGCAAATATGGGGCAATGAAAGCGGCATGTCTGTCTGTCTGGTCACACAAATATTTCCACCTGCAACCGTTTACCAGTTTACATACACCACAATTTCTCTGCATTCCACTTTTATTTGCGGATGATTCAGTTTTTACAGCTCAAATTTATTATTGATTTCTGCTTTTATTTATAGACTAAATATTCATGGGGCTTGCAAACGTATCTTAAGGATTTTCCAGTTCATTTCAACTTTCAACTCTGGCGCTAAGTGGCTTTGGCACGAAACAATTAATAAATTTTAATAGAAATTTTAGTAAAAATATATATTTAATTGTTGGAAACATAATACTACAATTTTTTTTTTTCAATGAACATCGCAAATGCGGTGGACATTACCAATAATAATTGCTGTAAAATATTTACCATTCGCCTACATGTTATTTCCATTCAATTATCATAACTTCCCAGAAGGAATATAATTGTTATATTATAAGTTATTAAGTAAAATATTTATATCGTATGAATCGGTGTAAGGTATTCTAAAAGTTGGTGAATAAATATTTAGTCAAGATATTTCATTCTAGACTTATGTAAACAAACGTTGCCTACTTTTAGGCTCATTGATTGAGGATTTAGCCTAGTCGCACACATATTCAAACCTTCAATTGTTTTGGTTAAGGGTTTGGAAGTTGAGTTACAAACTGAACTACTAACTGAAAGCAGAAACATTTTGAAACCTTTTCTAACAACCAATGGATTTAGATTAAGTTATTTCAAAATACATTTTATATAAAGTAATAAAAAACTTTAATTAATTCATTCGACACCATGAAACCATAACTTCTCTAATTATTACATAACGTGCCACGTGACGAACAAAACAATAGGTGAAGAGTCAATTTGTAAAGTTTGTACCCCGTACATTTGTTACAGCGTATAAAACCTCAATTTTTTAAAGATTTAAATACTTCGGGGTAAATAAAGGAGACTTTCGGAAAAAATTTGAAACTTTTCGGAGATTCGAAGTAGTTTTGGAGAAATTCAGAGACTGGAATACTTTCGGGAATAATCGAAATATTTTCGAAGAAAACCGGTATGTTTTCGGAGAAATTTAGAGTTTCTGCGGAAATCATAAAATTTCTCGAAAATTTTTAAATAAATTTTGATCAACTCGGAAAAATCCAGAAATTATGAATAACAGTAAATGCTGTCATTGTAAATGGTATGGAAATATCAGAAACACAAATTTGAAGTTTTTGACTGAAATATGAGATTTCAGATTCAGATATCTGCTTCTTTATGAAATGAATGAGACTCATTTAATAATTTTAATTAATTAATTTTTTTTTTTTTTGAAAATACAACAGTTTTGAACATAAATTTTACGAATATATCAACAAAAAATTTTATTCTTTTCTTTCCATTTTAAATTAAAAACTTGGCTGCAATTTTGTAATTGAAATAAAATTATGCAACAGTTAAATACTCGACTTTAACGGCGCTGACTTGTGAGTACACTTCTCTCAAGATTTTAGCATTTCAAAAGGAAATGTCTGCTTTGAACAATGCAACTCACATTATTGCCCATAATATGAAATATTCAGTTGCAAGTGCCACAACAGACAGACTGTACTGGGTGTACACCGCCCAGACAGACAAAGTATGAGCTCACATTAAAAAACATTACAAATGCAAGCATGCAATAAAAAAGCGAGCACTTCACCAACACACCCACACATACATAGAGCAAGGGACTTTGCTTGCATAATTTAAGCAATTGTTTGTGTTATTTCATGTGGCTGCAGCTGCGTCAATGTTGTCAGGTTGCTGTATTATGTAACAAAGAGACTCAAGCAATCGCCTACAAGTGTGTGTGTGTCATTATACTTTTGTACTTAACAATGTAAGTACATTGGTTTGCGTGCATTTGAGTATTTGCATTCGTGCTAATGAAATTACCATTTCGCGGCATTTGTCGCCCACAATGGGCGCATAATTATCAGCGTCAACGAAGTCATTCATTGCCCTCCCCACACTAGTAGTTTGTGTGTGTGTGTGTGGCAACATTGTTGGCATTGTGGGCGTGCTGCATGCCACACAGCGTCATTAGAGTATTTTTTTGTTATCGCTGCACTCATTTGTGTACGCACTCTTTCCATAAACACTGTAACTGCTCAGTTGCCTCATCACAAGCTGTCTGCCTGGCCCTCTGCTGCCGCTACTGCCGCTACTGCCGCTACTACAGTCCATTGCTGTTGGCAAACGTGTTAATGAAATAGACTCCATCAGCTGCTGTGCGCTGTCAAGTGCTTACACAGAAATTAAGTGACACTTGCCGCTGCGCGCTAAACTTTTTTCTTTCTCACCACTTTGGAGGCGTTCTCACTTGCTCAGTGTTATGAACTGGCAATTTGATCGGTTATAAAGGGCGGAAAAATATGCTACTCAGACTAATTTGGTTAATAATAAAAGGGTTCGCAGCGTGGAAGAATGCGAAAATTTGCTTAAAGTAAATTGTTTTATAACTGAAAGGAATGCTGTGGAGAAATGATGTTCATGTACTTTTACAATATGATTTTATAAGTAAGTTTGATATAACGAAATACATTTTTAACACGCAGTCATTTCAGAATGATAGGTAAATTTTTGATTTATAAGCTAATACAAAATTTTACACCAAAACGAGAGGTTTCATAAGTTTAAAGACCAACAAGATCAATAACATTGCAATTTTAATTATTTTGAAAAATGATAAAAATATTATTGTTAAAATGCGTTGCAACATCTCTATAAACTTCAGTGATGTATTCGACTAACTCATTACCAAAATGTCCACTTAAATAGCATTTTTATTTTCAAAATTCACAAAACAGTATTTATTGGTTGAATGTCTATATGCATGTTTGCCTTTTATGGAAGTGAAGTGACGAAGTTTTCTCTTTGCAAAGCACTCTCTATCTCTCCCCGCTCTCTCTGTTTTATAATCTATCGTCTGCCATGGCTTTTTATGAACCTTTCTTCATAACGAGTAGTCAGAAGTCTTACTTATAACGGGATTAAAAAACTGAAAACGTTAGAAACAAATAAATCTTGCGATTATCTCAAATGAAGTATTATACTTAGCGCTACAAAATCATTCTGAAACTTCTTATATGGGCCTAATGGACTAAGCCTACTGAAATAGAACTATTTTCCTAATAGTGATTATGTCTAAGCTAGCGCATACCACGTGAGTAGTCCTTATATTATACTCTCAAAGAAATTTTTTTAATGCATGCCAGAGAGACTGGTATAGAAAAGACTACCTAGCAAGTAGTAAGTTTGAATGAGTTCGATACTATGTACAATATAATAAAATGAATTTTTTCTCCAATGGTTGATAAGTTCAATCTCCAAGAGACCGTTACTCGTATGAATCAAGGCGAGGTGCGGAGTACAGAGTGGACTGCCGGTGAAGCGTCTAAAAGGCTACGTTCTATTCATAAAAAGATTCACAGCTTGAAATACCGACTTCAAACGGCTTATTTGAAAAAAAAAGAGAAGAAATTTTGTAATTTTTGCAACAGTGGAAACGTATATTTTGACAGAGAAGTCCGGTATAACACAACGAGAAAAAAGTTCATAAAATAGTAATATTTGTGCAAAGAGCAGAAATTGCAACTAACTTTTCTACTCTTCCAATGCTCCATATTACATATGCCGAAAAAAGAAGAATCTCGTAAAATTTTAGAAAACTCATAATAATAAAACTGAAGTTACTAAACGAGAGTCGAAAAGAAAGTTTCGTTTAGCTAACAGCTATTATCATATGAAAATGGTTATGAGTTGCCAACATCAAAGCACGTATGTACGCAAAGGTATATAAGTGCCAAGACAACCAAACCAAAAAGCTAAAGCACATATATGTATTTATGTATGTGTGTGTATAAAAATATTGTGCCTTCGTAAAATATTTCGCTTTTGATATGGACAAATGCAAACACGTCTTACGCTGCTGAAGTGCTGCAAAGTGTAGCATACTTTTAAGCGCACTTGCGTTATTTGCGTGTAACAAGGCAGGACGCTGCAAACAAATGACGCACACATACTTAAATTATTGTTAAAATACACACACACCTATGAATATTTACTTGTATGAAAAGTGCACTGCTATGTATGTCAACTAAGGCAAACGAGGATAGCGGCGACAGGAGCAAATACTCTTAACACAGGAGCATTGTCCTAATACAATATGTATATAAGGACGGACAGCATTGCATGCTTATATGAGCAAATTTCTCTAATATTTCTGTCTAAGGATAAGTTTACTTGTATAAATATATATTAAATATTTACATACATGTGCATATGCTTGTATGTATGTGTGCCGCACTTTATGTGTCCTGATATTTATCATGCACTTAAACAAATTTATCAGCAACTTTGGCAGCAGAACCATTTTGGCTGAAAGAAAACTCGCTCAATCCCCAAAACGGCGCTGGACTTCAAAGCGCTCAAGCGCAGGTGTATATGTGTATGAGTGTGTGTGTGTGTGGGTAAATATACGTGTGCACACGCACAACAAAAAATTTATGGAAACAGGAAGAGCACATTTATTTTTATGCTCACATTATTTATCTACTCAACTTCACGAGCATACGCGTGTACTTATGAAACTTCATTTATATTCTTTACTTTTTAGTTGATTCTCGCTTGTTTTTTGTTCGCCTTTATGCGAACACTTAACTTGAAAAGTAAGCTGGAAACTTCATAACTGGCAAGTGATGTTGACAATGACTGGCTGGCACGACATCGACATTTATGAGAATGCCGGCGTCTGTGTACGTAAGGTCTGGCAAGGCAGTTGGAATGCCTCTAGCCTCGAATTCTTGATGCTTGTATGTGTTAAGTGAGCTTTCAACGGTGTTTTGCTATGCGCTTAAATGAAAATCGTTTGAATTTTTTCTGCGCTTCGCTTTTGTGCTTAAAATTGAGTCGAGTGTAGGCAGCTTTAGGTGTCTCTGTAGAAATATACCTATGTATGAACATATATCGTGCCATTTTTTATTCCACGTGCTTCAAAGCCTTAAACAATTAAGGCTTTCATGAGAATTTTCCACTACGTATATTCTTTATCCATACCAAGTTATTGCCAAAGGGTTTACTCTAACATGCATACAGCATTCCCGAAACTGATTTATAATGCTACATAATTTAATATATAATTCGGGCTATAATATTGACTGTTTTAATTCTTTGTTTTCACAATCGACAACATTTTAATGTTTTTAGTATGTTGAAAGTTAAGCATTACTTATGTCTTCTAAAAACTAACTTCTTGGTAAAACGGAGTATAATTCAGATTTTCGGAGTAATTCGGAATGTTTTCGGAGAAGTTACGATGTCAATATATAATATTTTTTTGCATACGTTTCATGTTATCGAACCATAACGTAACAATTTTTAAAATTCTAAGTATCTTCGCTTTTCGGAGTTTTTCGGAATATTCGAAGTGAGCGCAACTCGTTATATTTGTACTCTATAGCATAAAGATATTTATTTTATATTATCCACTTGATATTTTGCTACACATTTCCTGTATTAATGTACGAATCAACTTCACTTACGACAAAATAACCATTCAACAGACACTTTAACTGGCAAAAACAAAAAAAAAAAAAAAAAACAACCAATCTAATCTACAAATCAACACTTCTACTGTATCCAACTGTTCGCTATCGCTTGCAAGAATAGCATTAAAATACTTAATAAATGGAAAGTGTCCTGTTGCTAACTGACCACCTCTCATGTGTGAGTTGCCCACACTCCTAAAGTCACTGACCCACACATGTGTACACTGGTCGGGACAGGCAAATGTCAGCACACTTTACACCCTTTGTTTTGCTAGCTGTATTTATGTTTATATTTCTTTGTGTGTTGTTTATTTACGCATAAGTTTATTTGCTTTTTATTATATGTGAACATATTTCTATTTACAACTACAACTGCTTGTATTTACCCAATGCAACAAAGTCAAGTGTCCTTATTTTTAACTATTAAGTATGTATTTATTATTGCGCTTTGGGGCAATGATGTTCCTTTCATTCACCAACTTTCACTTTGTTGCTTGCTCTGTTTATTATTGTTTGTACTTTTGCTTTTTATTCCACATTACTTGCAGTTAACCCCTTTTTTGAGCATTGCTCAGCACTTTTTTCCATTTCTAGTGACATAATTCAAATTTGCAGATAATAAAAATCTTTATTGTTGTCACATTATTGTGACAGACTGTACTTAGAAAGGGACAACTAAGCAAAAGCAACAAAAATTGTGGCAAGTAGCAAGTTGTTGGAAAAATAATAAATCTACATATGTTGAGGAATAGGTGAGTATTTGTGGGTACTGTTACATATAAATAATTTGTGTTAGTCTCAGCATGTATTAGTGTGATGCTGAAAAGAAAACAGATCTCTGCCAGCGTTCCGGCAAATGAGGGCGCACTTTAGTGGCGTTGCGGTCGCTTTGGTAATCGCCCTCTAATGGCGTCGAAGCGTTGTGTTGAAATCAGTTTTGATTTATTATACAACAGTTACACAGTATTTGTATAGCTTTATTTGTTTTATTTCATTTTAATTTGTCAGCACACTCGAAAATGTGTCAAGGCATCAGCTGTTGATGATTTTGTTGTGAAATTATATTTTTCTCGCTTTTATTCCATTTATTGCATTATCTTTACTGGAAAATAATTTCTTCTTTTACTATGAGAGAGATTTCGTTGAAGCTTTCATAACTACCGAATCTTTGTTTTACGATGAAATTTGCATTCGACGAAACTAAATCACTAAAAAAGAGGTAATTTTTCCTTAAAAGGAATCAATAATCGAATATTGGTATCATGTCATCATGCCCGAAGAGGCTACCATTATAAAATAGTAATTGAAGACAAAGAGAAGAAAAAGTTTATTTTTAAAATGCAATGTTTTTTAAGAACTAAAAATTACTTTTAGGTCTTAGAGGTAACTAAAATATACCAACTCGATAAAAATGCAAGAGTCATGTAGTAGTCATGAGTTTAAAGCAAAGAAGCAAAGACATTTTAATTTATTTTCTGCTATAAGGGAAGAAGTCATGCGTATGTAGGATTCTCTTTCCTCACTTTTGGCTGCTTTCCATCCCTTTCATCATTTCTTCACCGAAAGATATTTTAACCGACAAATTTTACTTAAAAGTACGGTTATTTATTTTATCAAACGAATTAATATTCAGCAGATAAATGTATATCTGTGGCCTGAATAACGGTAATTATGTTATTTCTAATATCTTCTTTGATCACAAAAATTTTGCAGAGCACCACATTAACCTTCACTGAAGATTTTGTAATGCCCATAATGCTGTTGTTCATTACCTTCAAAGTTTAAGAGAAACAACTAACGGTGTTTTTGCACTAGCCAGATCAAGAGAGCGCTCAATCGGAAAGCTTTAGTTGTTGGGGTCCATTAATATTGAGAAAATTTGTCCTGTTCAACCTTCGACACGGCATTCAGGGCAATCTCCTACATCCAAGGGCATTTCGAAGAGAGTCCTCATATTTTTAGCAGACCGCGAATAAATATCTTCAGGGTTTCCTCTGTCTCAGAAAGAAATGAAAGCGAACCAGGCGTATAATCGTCCTTTATCATTTTATTTCCCAGACAGTTTCACATTCCCACCTACTGGCATCTCTTGCTCAGATGCATTTCAGTCGCATTTTTCAAGCTTTACCTTTTTCCCTTTGAATAGATCTTTCTACTTCATAAAAAGTTTAACTACGACGACCTCGCCATAGGGATCGAATAAACCAAAGCTGTTACCGGAAGCTTACATGAACCAACCGACAAATACACTCAGCAGATGCATGCCCGCCTATTATACGAATATAATGGCACAAGCCGAAAAGGACATGAACCATATTCATAGATCCCTACTATTTAAATAAGATAACCCACATACAATACAGTAGCTTAAAATATTATATACAAAAGAAGTATTTTCATATATCTTAAGAAATCTTCTCTAATCACTGCATTTACTTGTACTTCCCATTTACCCATTTTCATTCCACGCGGCTTTGACCTCATTTCCTTCGCCACACACCCGTTTACAATTTGCAATCACACATATTTACATAAATATTTTATATCGCCTGCGAAACAATTGTGTCCTTGCGAATGTAGCGGCAAATGTTTGCGTTCTCGCTTCGGAGCTAAATTAAACGCCTCAAACTATGCTTTGAAATGTAAACAATTTTCGTTGTGCTTTGATTACAAAAGCGGGAGCGAACGCAAACAAGTTCGTTTTGTGCGACAAGTAACAGCAGCGACTGCAATTACACGGTGTGCTGATATTGCAATAATAACAACAACACTGCGTTCATAATAAGATTTGTGCGAGTTGATTTCGGTTGAAATCCTATATGCTTGTTTACACAGTGCCCATGCATTTACTTTCACCTACAAATAAAACACTTTTACTACTAACATGTATGTGTGTTTGCGTGCGTGAGTGTGTGCCGCCATATTTGACTTCCGAACACAATCCAAGCTATCGAATTTACTTTATATTACAACAACAAGATTGGACCTCAACATTGAAAACTATTCTTTTCTACTTTTTCTTGTTGCTCTTTTGTTGTTGTTCAAGTGTAAACACTAACAATGTGCCTTTTCCACACCAGCACGCTTGGCAGCGACCTCGGCGTCTAGCGAGTTGGCATTGGCTGCCGCTGCCGCTGCCCCTGCTTATACCACTGGGTATTGCATGTCAAACGGGTGTCAATATCAAATCGGTATCTTGAATTGAAATTGAAATTTGATTTTATGAATATTGTTTGCATGTGCATAAGCATTCAATAGCGCTTCTTCTTTTGCCACTCTGCTGCGCTGCAACTATATTTGGTTATAGCTACGTTTGTGTGTGTGTGTGTGGGTTGACTTATGAGTTTAACTCGCTGCGACTCGATATTCGCACCCACACATTTATAAATGCATAAAAAATTGGTTGTCTTTCTGTTGACGCGCCATCACTGCTGTCGCAGGCATCAGCGCATACTCACAGCAGTGATCATTACTCAGTAGCAGTGGGTCCACTCTGCGAGCATCAGTATCATAGCTGTTGTTGTTGTTGTTGTCGCTGTCGTTGTCTGCATTCAAACTCGGTATTTAAACGTGGAGATATCCTTGTCACGAAATTTCGCAATATTTCGTTATGATATTTTCCTCCGCCCACCCACCGCTACCAAAGCGTACACAACACAATTGCCGCCGCTGCAGCATTCGACACATTTTTAATATATACATTCCTGAGTATTTTTGTATTTACATACATACACTCACGCATATATCTGTACATGCCAATTGGATTGTTGAAAAATGAGTTTTCATTGCTACAAATAACCATAGCTTTTCGAGCCACACACACACACACACAAATACTTGTGGACCAGCTTTTTGTATATTTATAACTTTGCTTATGTATGTGTATGTTAATAAGTATATGTGTTATGCGCGCAAATTGCGCCGACCCACAGAGCTCACACCGCGCCGCGCCGCGCCGCGCCGGCAACTGTCAATAAACGCTGTGACCAATATCCTGCCGAAATGCGACTGTCTCGCTATAATCACTCTCACACACGTGCTGGGAAAAACACAAAAAAAAAAAATGTATAAGGACTCGCGTTATTATGCATTGCCATTGTTACATTTTGGATAGCTCGATAGACACGACGCTCCGTAACGTCAATGTGTTATATCACTGACAGTTGCTGACTCGGACTCGTTCGGTTGTTTTTGGTGCTTTCGGTTGTTTATTTGTTCTTCTCTCTTACTACTTTATTACTTTTCGCTCAGCTAGCGTTATTTTGTTATGCAGCTACCTTTGTTTATTATTATTCCGATTGTCATCGACTTCTTTGACATTTAATCGTATATTATTTCGTTATTTCAATATCCAATTGAGGGTGTTGATTTTGATTGAATACCAGGGGGATAATAGAAATAAGCGAAAGTGTGAATGGCCTTGATTATTTGGAAATGTGTCAGGTTGGTAGATCCGATGGCAGTGGTTTTGGATTGGGGGACAACAGCGCAAATAAAGGCATTCGCATTCAAGTAGCGCAAAAAATAAAATGTATGTAGGTGTTTATTTCAGTTCACATTTTTCTATAGTTATTGCGAATTCTAATAGCTGTAGTATTAATATATAGGTAGTTAATGAGAGCTACTTGGAAGCCATATGAAAGCCGAGAAATAGAAAAAAAATCAATATCACATATTTTCCAATTTAAATTTCAGGGATCTGTGTTCAATATTCTGGAACCAATAGAGGATCACACGAAATATATTACATATTATATTTTTGATCACATGCGCCTTCAATAATTTCTACTTTATACGAAATAAATTTCTGCAAATGGAAAATGATGAAAACCTGGACCCAAACGTGTGATTCAAAGAGCCAGATACCCACATTCGATGTGTTGTTGATGTGATTTTGAAAAAAAAAATATGTCAGAAATTCTGTTGAGAACTCCTTTGAAACTTACAAACTACTGAAACCAAAATATGAGCCATTTCATTTATTTTTTCTTGTGTTTCGTTTGAAAAAATATTGCTGTAACTTTCAAAGTACACTCTATATAGCATGACTTAATTTTTTTGTGATAATTCCAGTGATTTCTGCACTACTAACATTTTATTCCAATTTTAGATGAATTATAAAATGAAATTTGATTATAACAGAAACAGAATTATCAACACATCAATTACTGAACAGACTGGGTTTAAAAAAATTTCTCAAAAAAATTGAAACAACAGAAATTGTTTTAGGCATATTTTTATTCTTATTTTCAGCAACAACAAAAAAAGTTTTGGTCAAGAGCATAAATAGGTGGCGGCTCTATTTTTTTCTATTATTAATGACATTTTATTAATGAAGTGTTGCAATATACATAGGTTTCCAACAAACATGAGAAAAGGACATGAGAAAGCCTTTTGTCGGCGATCTTTTTTACAATTTAAAGCATTTCAGGGTGTGTCGTTAATTGCGACAGTCTTTAGTTCAATGTTTGTGCCACTCATTGGTTTAAGTTCCACTGCAGTAGAGGCATCGACAAACATTACAGGTTTTATAGCGTTTCATTTGCCACAAAATTCACAAAAGGATTAAGTTTAACTTGAATTAATTTAAAGAATTCATCTCGCATACTTACACATTGTTATCGTCTATTTTCTTGTTTTTTTTTTCTCATATGTAATTCTTTTGTTTGCGCATACATATTTTTGTCACAAATACGTCCTTCTAACGGTGATTAATTACCGCCAAAATAAATGTAACCAACAAAGTGTCCACACATTGACACATGCTGTCCAGCTTGTGAAGGCGTTGTAAGCCGTAAAAGCACGCATCTCAGCAGGGCCACACATACACACACGGCAGGTCATCATTTCAAGCACGCACACAGGCATGTATTATACATGTGTGTGCGCAACTGCGTGCAAGAATGAAAAAAAATGAAAAATTATTTTAATTATCGAAATGTGATGGAGATTGATGTGGTTGTCAAGTGCACGGAAAACTGAACAAAATATGCTCCGAAAAAACGGCCATTGACGACAATGGAAACAGCGAACGCGAAACAGCTCTTAAAATTAAGTAACAAAGTAAACAAATTGTCGACCATGCGCTGCAGCGGGAGGGGAGCTGTTTAATTTTTTTTCTTTTTTTTTTTTTGATAAACTGGACGCACAAGTATGGTTGCAAGAGCTTATAAGTATGCAGTTTATTTATATTTTTTTTCTGTTCTTGCTTTATGTGCAAATGCACGTAGATGCATACGTATTTATTACGTAAAAATTAAAATTGCCGCACTTTGTGTTCGCCACAAAGCGTGTAAGGGTATATCGCCCGTCACTTAACCACAGAGGGAGCAGACAAAACACACTTACATGCATGCGCAAAAGTGGGGAAAGCCATAAATAAACGTTTAAAAATGCGAAAAATAAAATTGTAAAATTACAATAACAACAAAATGTGAAAATATTGCTTGTTAAAGTCATAATTTTTCACCAGGGACATGCAACAGCGCAATATAAATGGCAACAGCGCCGCGCACACACACACACACACACGCACACATACGTACATACATACGCGCGCGTTCGCTTCACATGCATATTGCCGGCTGTAAACAAACACATGTCGCTTTTAAAAAAATTTAATGCTGGCGCAAGGTTTCAAAGTATGTGTGTATTGCATTTGTGTGTGTGTGTGTGTGTGTGTTTAAGTATACATAAGACACATGTGTCCACGTGTCTGTGTGAAGAGTAAATTAAGTCATTAATTTATTATATACATGCATACATATACAGGCAATTTAAAGGACATACACACACATATATTTGGCATGCATTTCTGCGCATTTATTTCAGCATACTCCACATCTGTATTTGCACGCTTATCGGCCGGCATATTAATCGTGAAAATTATGCTCTTTTGGACTGAGGTTGATTTTGGTAATTAATAATTTTCATACTCACGAACACATATTAAAAGCGGCTGTAATAGCAAACGCAATCGCTTCTGGGAATGTAAGCATATCAATAACAACCAGTTGAGCCCTTTCGGTGGCACATTTGACATATTTTGCCATTAAGCACAACAGTTATTTGAAAAATGCTCGCAATCGTTGCTGAAAATTTCCACAGACATTTAATTGGTTTGTTACCAGGAGTTTTTGTGAATATGTTATATTGATTTCAATGATATATATAATATTATTAAACTGCATATATCTACACCAGTATTAATTTCATATATTTTCTCTGAGAATTTGTTTGAATTTTTTAATTAGTTTTCAAATATATACAGCAATTAAAAGTTATTTTTAAACAGGAATGTTTTCCGAGTATTTGCTAATTTGCCAAAAATTAAGAATTGAGCGATTGGAAATTTCAATGAGTGTCAAAAAGAGCTAGAAATATTTAAAGTTGTCGTTTAAAGTTGTTTGTCGAAACAAAACGTGGTTGGAATTTACTTTTATTATATGTCTTTCTTCTGTATGAACCTAAATGCTATCAGAAATATTGAGTTTTGAATTTAGCAAGGACAAACCAAAACATTGTGATTTTCTGCCTTTTTTCTTAAGAAACGAAAACTCTTAGCTGATGAGGCCAAGAAAACAGACATTTTTCATACGTATTTAACTCCAAATAATTCCAAGTCAAGTCTCGCAATTAAGTCAAAGGCAGCATTAAGTTCCTGGTGTAGCTTGTGTTAATTTTACTACGCAAATTTTATTTTACTAGCGCATATGTATATTAAAAACTAATTGTATGGCAATTATAATAGTTATATATATGTTTGGAGTTCTCCAAATTGAAATATTAAATCCAAAAATTATTTATTATCTCTGACGCATTACAAATTCTACTGAAAGCGTGCGTTCATTTAAAATGAATATTCCACAAATTACCTTAATAGCGTTCTCCTAATTAAATGCACACCCACCGCTGCGGTATGTGCATTCTACTCTGCTCTTTACGAGGAAAAATATCTCGAGTTGAAATCCACCCATTAGAGGGCTGTTAAAATTCTCATGAAAGCGCACAATATATAATTAGTTAAGGGTTTCATAGGCATGAATAGGCTCTTATGTCAAATGCATGTATATTTATACATATATATTATATATATCTATGTATATAAGAATATGTATATATAAATATTTAAATAGTGTATGTAACCATTTGACGCAACTACTACGTCAAAGCAAGTAATCAAGCTGGCAAACTTACACTTCATTACAGCTTGACAAAAATGTTCTAAGCACTCATATGTCATAGTCATATCCAGTTCAGTATACCGGTGTCGACAACTGCAATTAAAAAGCGATTAAACTTCATTATTTCAATGCAAACCGCGTGTAGTATATCAACTGATAAAAGGCTTGCAGTGCTTACACACACATACAAACACATGGGTGTCACACATACTACTGCATGCATGTATATATCACTTGGAAGCTACACTTGTTGTTGTTGTTGTTGTTGCAGTTCATGTTCCATACTTCAGTTGTGTATACTATTTGAATACAAACACTTGGGTGCGCCTATTTGTATGCTACAAAATTTAGCGCGTTCAAATGCGTTTAGTTACAACGCATCCTTGCATATGTAACAAGGTGTGTACGCCACTACGCCGCCACCTCCAGCATGTTAACGTGCCACGCCAACTTCGATTATAATCTGCTTGGCAGCTTTACCTGCCAGCACTTGGCCGGCTATGTCGTGCTGCTCCTTAAAACACGCATGCACCCCAATATACACCCCCCTACATGTGTCCACATATATATTTTTGCATTTATACGCCCAACCACACCGACTATGTTGCAGCGCACAGCACAGCTTATGGAAGCGTAATAACAGTGCAGGTAGTGTTTTGCTTTTTGTTGTTGCTTTATCAGCAACGCCCAGCAAACCAAGCGACCTACCTGTCTTGCTGTGTGTAGTCATTTGTTCTTCAGTTTGTGCTTTTTTGTACAGCTATCCAGCTATTAGTATGAGTAGCGATCGCTGCTCACACACACGCACACACATACGCTCGTTTGCCACTTTGTTGTTGCTTTATGTAAATGTACAAATTCGATTCGCTGCACTTTGTTATTATGCGCGACCATCGCCCTCGACAGCGACAGCTGCAACAGCAACAACAGTGACTTGCTAACAGTTTTAGCAGCAAGCGAGGACTTCTCGCTCTTCAGCTCACTCCCTATCCACTCCTCCACACTTGACCAACGAGCGTTCGACCAAGTGCACCTTTGGTGGCTTGCCAACTAGCTAGCTCTGCGGCACCCACCTGCTAGCAGCGCTCTGTCGGCGTGGTGAGTGAGTGCCACTTCACGTGCTTGTGTGTGGTTGTGCGTGAGTGTGTGTGAGTGTGTGTGAGTGTGTGTGCGTGTTTGCACGACCTGGAGTAGCGTGACATTCCGGTCATCATATGCTAACACAGCTATGCGCTATTAGCGAGCACTGTTGGCCACTGCTAAGACGAGCTCAAAGTAAAGCAGCTTATTCAATCTATTCACTGTTTTTCTGGTGTTTAATTTTCTCTTGTTTTTCGATTTTTGCTTCCCTTTTTGTTGATTTTGCTTCTGTTTTCAGCTTGCTCGTTTAGCATGCAACCCGTTGGCCGCTTGACCGGTTGACTGTTGAGTATGTATATGTAAGTGTGTATATTTGCTGGCGCAGATTTTCTACATTTTTCACAGTTAGCCGATAGGAATAATAGTTTGTTGAGAATTTCAAGTATTTTAACTTTCCAGCTCGCTCGCTATTATTTGCATACGATTGGAAGTATGTTGCATTTGTATGTGTGTGTGGGATCATGTTTGTGCAAAAGTTTGTCACTTTTTGCTTTCATTGCAACTGTAAAATAAGTTAAAGCAAATGAGATTTGAAATATTTAAGACTTTCTTATTTTTATTAGTATAGTGTATTTTATTCATGGAAAACGTTGGCTTAAAATTAGCTTTTGTGTTCATGTTTGTATATCAAGAACAAGAGAGGAATGATGAATGACAGAGCAACAGGGAAATGACAGATGACAGATTAGAAGCAACATGTGAAATAACAGCAATAAAGGTGACAGGTTGATAGTTTATTTCCATTAAAAGTGGTCCCTTTATAAATAAATATTTCTAAAACAAAAAGTAAAAGGTTACAAATAGATAGTAGGCATACAAGTATTGTCAAATTCTAAATGACTGCTGACAAATAATAAAGGCTTTTAGTAACAGTTGACAAATAGCAGGCGGAGGTGACTATGCAAGTGCAAACAAATGAGAACGATCATTTGAAAAATTGTAAATATCAGATGATAAGTTATCATATTAAATGTCAGATCTGATCAGACCATCTGATTCAACAAGCCGCTGACAGCTTCAAAATAATATTGCAAAATATATTTCAACTAACTGTATTAGCTTACAGATAAGTTATCTAATCCATAAAATTTATGATTTAGTAGTTCCAGAATAATTTTATTCTGATCCTAACAAGATGTATAGAATTTCCAAGTGTTCCCGATTATTTTCAAGTTCTTGAACATTAAAACTTGTGAGAATTGTGTTTATGGTCCATAGATTTCAGTTTTGAGAAGAGAACAAAGTGGAAGGGAGAAAAATTTCATTTATAAAATGGGTAAGGGGTGATTTTTGTTTATAAATTTTGGCAAATACACCTTTTGTGATATATTGGCGAGGTTTTCCTTCCAAAAGCGTGGTTCGTGGCCAAAACACATTCCCCAACTGAATTACCAACACGATAATTTACGATCACCATTTTTCTCCATTATCTTCGTTGAGTACGGCGTTGAGTTGAGCTCGTTTACGGCTGGTTTCACAGATCTCTCGGCTTTCGCGAATCTTTGGAGAAACTAAAACACATACGTTTTCAATAATAGGTGGTAGTAATAGGATACTTTCAGTAGTATCATATTAGATCATCCATTAGAAACAAAAAAATTTGAAGAACATCAATCCCTCATCTTCTCCCTCAAACCATTTTGACGGTACAAATTTCTGATTCCACCCATGCAGTAGTTTAAATGGCCCAGTGCCACTCAGAATTGACCGATGGCAGTTACTTTAATTTTAATATTAGAAATGAAACAGTATTATTGAGAATTATGTGTATTTTATGTTGTATTATTCCCCTCTGCTGCAAAAGATATTACTATTTTTTTTACTCCCTCTTTGGAAATAGCCAACCCTCTTCTATAAACTTGCGAAGCAACATTACTGAGGCAGTTATACCATGACCGTAACACTAAAGTATACATTTTCACGTAATGCAATCAATAATGTTCGACATGGTATTGCATATTTTATGGCCTTTGAACCCATAAGCTGGCATATATTGTCAGCAACGAACGGCCAACAACAAAATAAACAAACTCATAACAACACAATGATTTCGCAAAATGGGCAATTGAATGCCACGACCCTACAGTGTAGTAGTTATACATGCTTCTGCAGTAGGCTATCGGTATTAGGGGAGCACTTTTTGTGTGGTTAAAAAAATAATAACTGCGAAAGAACGAGGTATACTCTTATGGGTGACATAAATATAATGTTTTAAATATATAAAATATCTGTTATTATTTTAACCTTTTTATAGACATATGTTGTATGATTTCCATTTATTTTTACTCTGCTAAAAAATGACATTGCCCTAATATATCCATGCATATTCATGCATATATCCTCACATATATCCATTTAACGCAGCCATTCATTGGCTTGTTCGCCTGCTCACATTTCAACCTTTCTCTCACTCATCAGCGAGCGTGTCGTGTCACGAACAGAGAAATGCATTACAACACTGATTGAGCAATTAGTTGGTCAAACTGTGTGTGTGAGTGCGAGTGTGTGTGTACTTAAGTGAGTGAACATAAGCACCGAAGTTTGTGTGCCAAATTGCGCTCATGCATTTCAGGCATATTTTATAAAATTAAACGCGCGCAGACACACACACACACATGTGTATATACATTAACTAATTATATGAATTTGGTGTTGTTGCAGCTTGAATTGAGTGAGCGCTTAATTTATGCATTATTACACTTCATCTTGAATAATTATGATTTTTCATGCATAGGCGAAACGTGCTTTGTATATACATATGTGTGTGAATATATGTATATGGCTATATATAAACATCTATTAGTTGTTTAAGTGTGTTTAAGTAACCATTAACCAACGACACTAATTATAATAAGAAATTAGCAGGAGCATTCGGTATTGTTAATCTATCTCGCTCTTAATGCACTTAATTTAATTTTTGAGAAACGCAATATTCTTGATAATCATATTTTGCTAACATACTGCTAACATATTCTGCTTTATTTAGTGTTCTAATAAAATTCGTAGATATGCAAATTTGCTTCTCCTGCATTTATCAGCACTTCAACGGGCAATAAATTAATGAAGACATTAAAGCTGGTCAAGCGAGGAGCATAAATTAATGTTGTTACACACTCGCATACGCAAACACACACTCATGTGACATGGCTACCGACTGCCTTTTACAAATAATGCATTTTACAGTTAGAAAAGTCGGTTATTGCTTGTATAAACTCATACAAGGATACCTGGCATGCGAGCACCGATTGCACGACTTCCATGATTATGTGATTTTCTAATGACTTTCGTGACTTTTAAGCCGCCAACGATTGCAGACATGCAAACATGCGAGCATTAAACAAATGTAGAAAGAGTATTGTTCTTTTATTGGTAATAAAGTTTTATGAGCCACCATAGGTATAACCAACCGCATACGAATTCAGATAAATGTTCTAAAGTGAAATTTTTAAATTAGAATGAATTCTTTATATCACGAAAAATGTTGTACTGTTCGTTGATTGGTATATTTCGAGTATGATTCCTCTAAGAACTTGGGGTGCAAGATTAAGATTGTTAATTGCTCATTGATAAATTGTTCACAAAAACTAAAGAGTTTTAAGATCCCGATTATATACACTAGCACAATCAAATAGTCAAGACCGAAATTCTCCTTGAAATAATTGAAATATTCGCGTTGTGATTTACAAAGCATTGCATACATTTTAGCGCTCATATAGTGTTTTCGAAAAAGCTGCTCTTGCAGTTTCCAAAAATATTTTTAAACACATATTTACCAAATATTTATATTTAACAAGAGAGAGGAATCATTTTAAGACAATAAATAAATAAATTTTATATTTAAGCTTAAATACTTGGATGTTTATAATGGTGTGAGCAGAAATTAGGAACATTTGAGAATAAAAATATTGCTATTTTTTAATAGAGTTAACACATATTGGAAAATTAGAGCTAATAGCGAGAAACTCTGTAAATATGTATTTAGAAATAAATATTAAATAGAGGGTTTGTAAAAAAATATTCAAAAATACATAAAATTTTTTCTTCTTTGCCTTTTCTAATATTATTTTCCACGTCGGATTATCATCAATAATAAAAATTAGAGTGTTAAAGTTTAAAATTATATATATGTTTTACAATGGTTGCGTCTTGTTCTAACTATAGTTCCTCGAACTCAAAATGTTTAATTTTACTTCGACCTGGCTTAATATTGTTCATATTATTTTACTATCAAAATTTTTATAAACTTCAAAATTGACATAGGTTATGTAAACACGAAAAACATACATTTTTAGACTACATAGATAATTGATGATATTCTTGCAAACTTCAGTATATATCCCTGTTAATAAATCTACAACATGTTAATGAAAACAAAACAAACGCATGTAATCCGGTCGCAAAAAATTCATTGATGCCTCCATAAAACATGTTGTTAATAACTTTGTTGTTTAACGGTTAAAAAATTACAAGCTAAACTTGCATAAGTGGCAATTACGTCTGGTATATTACGTATACGTCACATCACTCCCATAGGCACACAATGTAGTTATTATACAATATTACACGAAGGCATATATATACATACATATATAGTTGATGACCCCACATGAGTTGACATTTCTCCAATAAAGGCCACAATTTGCTTTGTCGCTGGCCTAGCCATTAGACTCGTTGAAATTATGGCCAACTTATGACTAAAACACACTTACACACACTGCACCACCTTACCAAGTACATAAGGTGCACGCCAACCGGCCTAGCAGCTAACCCATTGCGATAAAAATCTAAAATGTCATTACAACATTGTTCAATCAAATGAACAGCACATTGTAAGCTGCGGGCGCATTTGTGCAACTAGACTCACACACACACGCGCGCACACACCTGCACCACCAGTAGGTGCACGGAAGGCAATGCCACAAGCGAATGAAGGTGTTGCGCTGAGGACAAAGCTTTGAGCGACTGAAACAATGAAGGGAGTTTTGGTGGATTGCAGTATGGACAGTATGGATTTCGTAGGCGAACATACTCTGTTGCACTGAAGTCATGCGTGTGCAAAAATATGAAATGGGTGAGGGGTGAGGTACAAAGTTAGGGAAATATATTGAGTTAACTACAACTTAATTGAGGGGTGGAGCTAAAATTGCATAACTACGCCAGATTATGACTATATTCACATGGTAGCTTTTGTGTTTTTGTTGTTGTTACTGATTTAAAGTAAAGATGTCTTTATTATGATGAAAGAGTGATTTTAAACATTGTTAAAATTTTTTTTTTCTCAGATTATCTGCGGAGCACATATGTACACGAAGTCAGCGTAGAGATATGCCTTGTGCAGAAAAATGTGCTACCATTTAATGAATTTACATATAATTTGGGTTGTATTTATTTTTTGCAAATTCAAAATTTAACACGAGCTAACTAAATTATCGTTTTTTTTACAGACTTACTGTCCCTGAATTAATCCTTAAAATTTAACATATTTTCGAGAGGTGAGTTCACATATTAAAATAAAATTTACTTGCGATTATGAAACTATTTGAATTAAAGTTTGCTTAGATTTAATAAATAAGTTTACTTGTTCAGCGCTGAAAAGTATGGAAGCGAAGGTTGAAAAAAATTTTTGTTTTATAATATTCATAACTACGAATCAGTTAAGTGCAATATTATTTCAAAGACTCCTTCAAGACGAAGCGCTTTTCTTCTAGAATGCCCTAATTTTTAGTCTATACCTAAAAGCCTTTACCAACCTTTTTTAACTCCTTTAAATTACATAATTTTGAGAGCGTTAGCGGTATTTAATTTCATTATTCTTCTCATCTAAGCTTCTACAAATGATTGATGATTGATAGCTTAACACCAATATAATTGATCTTTAACACTTTTTCCATTTTAATCAAAAGCCTTGTGTTCTCAAAATTGTCAAGCTAATAAATTAGTTATGCAGCATACTTTTTATTATTGATTGTGTTCACAGCATGGCTTTTTCATGACCCCTTCAAATTATCTATTTACTGATACCTGAATAAGCGAATTGTGAAATATATTCCAAATTATATCATCAATCACATTAATATTTATTTGAACAAATATTAGTAAGAATTCTACAATTTAATTGACGCAACTTTTTTAATACGAGGGCGGGTCAATAAGTCCGTGACTTTTTGACTTTCTGACCTCTTTACTGAAAAACAACACTACTCCTACACTACTAAACACTACTACTAAAAGTCACGTACTTATTGACCCGCCCTCGTATACAATTTGTAGAAGAAAACGTGTGAATATGTTTTGAGTATAGCTACTATGGCAATTTATTCTTTAACTGTACATCCTGTGATGGTATATCAAATTAAAAATTAAACAATGGCATATACATATTATATAAAAGTAAAAATAATAAATTTTTTAATGGAGAGAATCGTAAATTAAGCTAGATTCAAGACCTCCTAATTACAGGTAATATAATAGTTGATGATAAATCTACAGCAATAGTTATTTTCACTAATTCCCCTCAGTTCCTCACAAAATTTGATTTATCTATATAATAAATAAATGCCATTAAATCAGGATGTGCCCAAATTCTATATATTGTCTGAATCTCGTTATGTATCTGCATCTGCAGGTCTCTCTGAACTTCTACTCTCATAGTAAAGTCTTTAATTTTGTCTAATTCTATCTTTTTCACTCTACTAAAAGATAGAAACAGCGACGAAACAACGGCACGCATGGTTGCGCCACTACATTTTGTGTTTTATATAATTTAAAGACAACAAAGTTAAGGTTTTTAGTGTCCAATATGTTTCTTTTAATGGTAAAATATATAAGATGAATAAAGAAGTGCGAAAATGCTTGCTTCACGAAAGAACGAAACAAATTCTAAAACTGTAAGGTTAGATACTCCTCACTGGGTGTCTCACTCACACAGTCGCAGCTCTTCTTATGACGATCGCTGTTCCATACCAATAATCTAAGAGAAGAGCTAAAATTTTCTACATATCTCTCTCTTTGTCTCTGAGGGTCTACGTCGTTTCCTCTATCCCTCTCTCTCGCTCTCTCAAAGTTTAAACTGTTTCCAACCGATTGCACTATATAAATCTAAATATTTATCCATCTTTAGCCACACTAGATTATTCTAATTATCTAGTTTCCTCAATTTGAACTTCGAATCCAATACGAGTATTTAATAATTTTTGATAATGAGATGACGAGCTTTTCCAATTTAAACTGAAGTACTTATATTTCCAAATGTCATCAGAACGCCACGTCATAAAAACACAAGCATTTTTTCTCGCTAAGTATTCATTAAAAATTTTCACAGTTTATTAATATGACACCAAAATACCGCTAAGCAGAAAATCATGGAATATATCGCAGTATGACTAAGCGAGGAGCTCATAAATATAAATATTTGAGCGAGCAGCGCTAAAAATTATTTCGAAAATGTTGTTTCATTTCACTGCAACTTTTACAGTTTTGTATTTCAATGCTGTTGTTGCATTAGCAGCTATTACTTTTTTTTGGTTTTGAGAGCGAGACATGTTCGCATATTTCCATGTTCCACGCTCCATAATTTAAGTTGTTTTTGTCATTTTTCATTTGTGTACGTCAACTTTTGCCCACTTTGTTGTTGTTTTTGTTATTGTGCCACACACTGGGACACCACACCAAATTATCGCGCAAATGCCAGTTAATGACAATAAGCCGAATGTTGTTCAACTAAAAAGCTCTACTCGTAGTAACAACAAATAATCTCCACCTCCGGCACACTACCCACGCCGCACCAAGGCGCACTTTCACCACTGAAAACAAATTTCTTGCAACCAATTTCCAGCAATGACAACTGACATTTTGAGCGCACTGCGCTGCGCCACTGTTGGCTACTAGTCGACAACTCTAGCTGTAGAACGCAGCGCTGATGTCGCTATTGTTGCAGTTGCTGTTGCTGCTGTGCAATTTCATTTGTGTTGCTGCCCATTTTCGCGCGCTCATTTTCAACTCGAGACGCGACATAATGAGAAACTGTCAGCGTATCATAAAATGGAGTACTGGGGGCAGGAGCGCACAGCCTCCATGCTGTGCAGTCGCGTAAGAAAAATAGTAATGTCTGCCCCCACACCAACGCCCCTAACGACTGACTGATGCTTGTGGTGGCGTTTGTGCTTGGCAGTTCCAGGCAATTCCATATTCTAACTACTTAGTGTGTCAATCGGGCGACTGGCGGAGGCATGGTGATGTGAAAATGTGGAAACGTGTAGTCATCATTAGTTGTAATAATTTACAGTTGCTTGGCGCGCGCTCATACACTGCAATGAATAACAACTACAACAAACAACGAGAAGATGAGGAACACAGTAGGATTTATTAACTTGCATGGCTATAAGGTGCAGAGAAATTCTTATTGAAAAACCTAGCTATTTAAATTTGAAACGTATGGCCAACGTATCTTATTCTTACAAAAATTAAAAAGAAAATATTGTCTACATTCAGGAGCATTATAAAATGTTTATCCTAGTCACGCACCCAATCCAGATTAACAGTGGAATAGTAAAAAACTAAATTACAAACACAATGATTTTAGTTAGCAGAATAAGCAGCTTCAATCTGAAGCATTTTCGTATATTTTCCTACAGGACTCATTGACTATTGTGTGCAGCAATATATTTCACTACAGCTATCCGAACTGTTTTAGTATTTGCCTTTATTGCTGTTAATGCACGCTGACAATGTCCTGCTCAAATGATGACAACAAATTACTCGCGAGAATTCATTCATTTGTTCATTAAAGCCAAACAGTCCGTAGTTTAGCTATGAGCATGCCGTTAGCATTTTGAAGTACAGTTATTCTGTTTATATATTAGCAGGATCAATAATGTGAGTTTAGCTTTTTTCTTCCAACGCTTTTCAATTTCTTTTGCCGCCAGAGTAGACAGAGAGCTCTTTAAAAATATTTTTCCAACATAAGTCAGTTGAGATGCAAACTCCAAGTCGAAAATTTGAGACATATACCGCATTTATCTCGAATAATTTCCTGAGCTTGATGAAAATCCCTAGGGACTTCTACCCAAATAGCGCCAAGTCGTTTAAAACACCGTTTGAAGCAAAATTTATTGTATTAATAATTGAGAAAAAATGGTAGCGACACAACATTTACTTTTGTTTCGAAAAAGTAACATCTAAGGCCACACAAGTCGCTTGCATATGCATCGGCTCTAAAACTTGTGTGTATAAGCCAAATAATAGCTATGGGTGTAGAGGCAGAAACAAATTTAAATGCATCTGTTGTTTTTTTTTTATATATATATATATGTTTAATAATATAACCCACAAAATTGAACAATTCACACCCAGTTTCGATTTTATGGGTGCCTGAATGAACTTTTCTCAACTGAATTGGTCATAAAAATTGCCCCCACTACAATTTCGTGCCTTTTGCTCATATTAATTTGCACTTTATTGTCCATCTAAATTTTGAATACCCGCATATTTACCCCTTTGCATTTTTAACGATATTTTAGACATTAACTGTTTTAATATAGAAAAAGAAACAGTAAAGTTAAAACATAAAAATGGTCATAAATATTTTCATATGGCTGTGTATTTCCGCTTCGCTCATAATGTTCGGTCATAATCAGCACAATTTCCACATTTCCAACATCAACTTGTTTACACTCATTTAAATATGAAATTTATGAGCAAATACCCACGGCTTTAGGCCACACCACCACACCACCACATTACCATACTCCAAAATACACCCACTTAGTGTTACGCAACCGTTCAATTCGCCTGCGAGTATGCTGCAAATCTGCTGTGAAAATTATTACTTCAATTCGTTTCATAAATTATTAGGCTGAGTACACAGTTCACTTGCATATGCTGTTGTTGTAGGTGTTATTATTGCCTTGCATTTGTTTGTGCGCGCACACTTGACTTTTTTATGATTTTGGCACCGGAAGTGCTAATTTTCGTTTAACATTCGTGCGCTGTTTAGAAAATTGCTCGCAACTGAAATGTATACACTGGCAGTAATTTCCGTTTCCTCCGAGCGCACAATGCAAACTTACAAACAAACATTAAAAAAAAAAACAAAGAAAACAAGAAAAGCAAAATGCATGAAGTGTGTATGAGTGCTTACAAACATAATATATGTAAAGGTGAGTGGGTGGGTTTGGGTGTATTTTACGGCTTCGTTCAAGGGTCATGACTGCAGCGACTCAGTAGCCCAACCGGTGTTGGGTCGATGAAGCGCCGCGCCGGAAGTGGTTGTGTATTGGCGAACAGTTGTTTGTTGCATGCATGTGTGTGTGCTCCTTCAACGAACTTTTAATGCCACCAAATTCTTAACTTAAAACTTAACTTCACCTTGCTTCACTTGACTTGAAATTGTAATCGGCCCGGCAAGTCGCATGCGCGCCAGTGAGCGGCGGCGCCTCTAACAGCGTATGCTTTGAAGCGCTTAAACATACCTTTGTATTTCAGCAGGATTTTTTATGGCCGCCGCAAACACGTTAAAACGTATAAATTCAAATTACGGCAAACATGCGAAAACTCATAAATTTCCCCAAGGAACGCGCCAAGGTTGATGTGATGTGTGCGCATGCCAAGCAGAATGTGTAGTCAGTGCAAAATATGTCTATAAAAAGCGCAAAATGCTGGCAGTACGAATAAAGCACAGTCGTGCATGCTAACCTTTCACGCACCTCTATCCACCCACACACACACACACACACACACGCACAAATAAAAGAAAATAAACTTACATCATGCAAGGCACTCATTTCGGCTTTCATGCTCCATGCCCACACCCACACCGCTGCTGGCAGACTTAGTAAGCAAATGCCGAAATAAGAAAATGAGCAGCATTTCGCCAGAAAATTTGAGCCGGAAGGCCGCAAACAAATAATGGAAGAAATTGCCGCACAGGAGGTGTGGCGCAAAGTAGTGTGCACAAAGCCCACGTATATGTGTGTGTGTGTGTGTGTGCGTGTGTGAATGTATATGTTGTTGGAGAAAAATCTGATTTTTCGTGAACGAATTCGGCACGCCAGCAACGCATACGAAATTTAAATTTTGCGTGTTTTCGCCCTAATGAGAAATGATTTACATATTTAATGTGTGTATCCGTGTGCGTTTATTTGTACTCCAAGTCGACAATCCGACCGAGCCGCCGAGGATTTGTGGTCTGAAATTGCTAAGCTCGCGTGCAGTGGCGTACACGTGAGCTTTAAGTGCTCAAAAACTTTGGCCGAACTTTCCGTTATAACGCTTTTATTTTATATACTCCGATTGTTGCTTGATTTTCGCAAAGCTTAGTTGGCATGTCAGCACATTTAAATTCGCGCATTTGTTAATTTTTTGCCAAGTATTAATACCTTTTCGTTTGCCTTATGCAAACAACTGCATGGCTCTACGCGCCTTAACATATGCTTTGCATACAGTCACATATATATGTGTGTGTACAAATCCGCTTGTCGACGGGCCAACATAAATCAAAGGAAATCGCACAAGTGCAGAAATAAATCAAGCAAATCATATAAATCAAAACGTGTGTGTGTGTTTACGAACAGCTGCTATTTGCCTCTTCGTACATTATTCTGTCTGTCTGCAAGCGGTTTATATGACCGCCAACTGCGAGGCGCTGCATTAATTTACACCAACCACACACACAAACACACACACATACATGTATTAATTTGTGCCTTCGCATACTTTGCAGGCTTTGTTATGTATTCAAACCACGTTTGCGGTTTAATTAAGGCGGCTCATGTGGCATATGTGAGCTGGGCGCTCTTTTAAAATAAAAGAAGGGTTCAATATGTTGCTTTATTGCGACATGTTTTTTCACTGTACAAAATATTTTTTAAATAAACTATTACGGTAAAACATATCATATAAAGTAAGAATATATCCACGTCTTCAATTAATTGGTAGCAAAAAAAATTTATACTCAAAACAATTCCTAAATTTTAAATTTTATTTTTGTTAAAATTTTATTCAGTGGTATTTTATCATTATCATTTTCAACTGCTCTGAGCACTATCAATGTCATTTAAATTACCAGGTTTCAGAACATAGATTCTGCTAAACTCCTGTCCGAAGTTATAATTTGCTATCTGTTGTAGTAAAAACTAACAGCATTTATGTAGAAAAATAAATAAAATTTAGTCCATTTACGCCTAATTCATATAGAACCCTGGACCTAAATTCAGATAAAACTTGCTGTCGTTTATAGAAGACTGTACTGGTCAAATCAAGTATGTGTCTTTGCTGTTTCACACAACATTAAGCAACAAGGCGCCTAATTGTAGGCTATCAATTATCTTAAGCAGCCTATATTTTGAGCCAAAGTAAAAATAAAGGGGTTAGGCCAGTTTAGAGCAAAAAACAAACGCCTAATTTCATTATATATTCTGGGAGTAAGGAAAAAGAATTGTTTTTTTATTTCAGTCTTTATTAAACATGTATTTTAGTGAATAAAAAGATTTTATTTTGACTTTAATACCAACTGTTAACTACAGGGCCAATCTTCAGAATCTAGGGACCTCTACGTGCCATCTTAAACAAAGCAAATGGGATTGAATGGGATGGAAAGCAATTGAGCAAATTTAATCCACATAAAGTATACTGGAAAATATGTACGCCTTCAGCTTTACATAAATATTTCGCAAAATGGCGGAATTGTAAAAAAGATTAAATTTTTACTGAAAAAATTTGCATTAAATTGTTTGTAAAGAGGTTTCAACAATAACAAAAAATCGAAATTTGCTAGGTAAAATTTCAGGTGAATATGTGAGATTGTCTCTAACTACCCGATCAAAGCCCGATTTAAAAAATGCAGTTTCGAAAAAAAAATGAACACTTCGAAACTATTGCAGATTGGAAGGGAAAATAATTTTTTCTCTATTCTAAAAACTGAGTACTTTTTTAGAATCTTAAAGTCTACTTTGTGTAATATGAGAATTTTAATCATCATTATTATTTTATTTTAACTAAAATGTTGAATCGATTGTAACATTGATATTTTATTTTATTTTTTTTCAAACAAAGTGGAAGATTTGAATTTCCAGTGTAGAAATCCACTGGGAGGTTTTTCATAAAATTCTATAAGTATAGCGAAAGCATAAAGCAAAAGTATAAGGAATCGGGAAAAATGATATTCATTTGGCGAGCCACATAACTTTGGCCGTTAACTTGGGGCAAGCTAAGACCTCAGTTGTTGCAAGTGCTCTTATGTACTACACACATGCATGGTTACGTATAAAAGTTAGTATATGACTCTGCGCTGAAGTTTGGAGTGAAATGATTATGCTTACACGCTCCAGACACACTACATATACACATATATAAGCGCGCATACATACATACACACACATGTACTCGTTAGTCTATGTCTCCGAGATTATGTGGCTGGGCTGGCCGTAACCTTATATGCCAATTGCCTGGTTCACTGAACCAAATTGTCAGCGTTCTTACTTGGGATTTCTATAGTTGTTATTGTTGGTTGGCTTGTGCACGCCGCAGCCTTGTATTAACACACACACCTAAGCACTTGCAAGCATATTTTTAAAGCCGGAAAGCTAACAAGAAATTATTACTTTAAAAGTAAGACATCGAACATGGCTAACGGACAGTAGCATATGGGGCTTGCCAACTCACAAAGTCACTTACATATGTACATATGTTTCGCTTAGGTGCGTACGGTACGATAGAAACAAAATGCTTGAATTCTATGGAGTCAGAGTAGAGGAAATTTAGTCAGAACTATTACTGACCGAAGATGTATGGAATGGTGGAAAATTATTTATAGGTCAGCAACTTAATGAATTGTATAAGAAGTTTTCATTGTAAAAAGGTTACAACATAAGTTAATTTAATCAAAGTCCAACAAAATCAAATTGAAAAATACTTTTAAAATTTCGAACCTAAGAAAACAGAGAAAAAAAGTTTACATATATTTCATACCATCAGAGAAACTTGATATGTGATCAATTTCACAGCAATCTGCCTATGGAAGTATCGGTTTGAGTGGATAAATTTAATTTAAAAGCTGATTTACGAAAATGAAATTAATGTTGGTATTAAAAGCATATATGGAGAGCAGGTCCTACATGGTCTTATCTGGGTCATTAGTTAGTGTTCATGGGTTGAATTTTCGAAACTTCATATCATGTGTTAGCCATAATGTTTTTATGCACATCATCTTCACTCTTTCCATAATTAATGCGTGAGTTACACAATCGTCTAATTTGTTTTTATATCCTTCCTATCCGAATGGTTTACTATAACTCCGCTATGTAAATTTATGCCGATCTTTTATTAAGTTTTCATCAATTTTACACTAATTTTCGACCAGTATTCTCTTATTATGTTCACTTATTATGTTCGCTTATTATGTTCACTTTCTGCAAACTATTCGAGAACCCCTGTCCCCCAGGACACGTAAAATAACAGGCGAGAAGGTGTACAGTTTGAACCGGCTAGATGTTGCAAAAGTCGTGTTGTTACAAGAAATCATATTTCTGTCCGATTTGTTGCATATTAAGGATTTTTTTTCTCAAAGAGTAAGAATGTGCTTTCCGACTTTTTGAATACAACATATGTTCAAAAGTATTTTATATCATAGCTCCGGTGCACTCAAAACTTGTTTTTACAGTTGGTTTGGCAGTTGTAGCTTTTGAGCCTGTGCTAAATCAATCACACTGCTAGATGGTATTGCTGAGCTTATTTAACAAACAAATCTAGAGAACGCTTCGAGAGGTGTGAAATAGTGAAAATTGCTGCATTCCCATCAATTTTGGGTATAATTGGATATAATATGCAAACAACAAACACAATCAGCTTAGTGCAATTTAAAGTTGTACTTATCATTATGAATGAGCAAGTTTTGAAGAATTATTCCCCAAAAAAAAAAGCAGAGATTCCCGCACTGCTCGTTCGACCATCATCACTTTGCCGGTGAGTTGGTAATTAAAACTGAGAGCATATCTGCTCATTACAAAGTTATGCTGGTTGTCTTAGCACTCGTCCGTTCAACCCCGCATCAACCGCATTTTTATTTCTGCAGCTTAAAAGTAAGTACAGTGCTGTTCTACAATTTAAATATTTTACACCTTCTTTTTTATAACTGTTGCCTTATGCAGATGGCGCTTGTAGGAAAAGGTAGTTTCCTAATTAACGAGCAGGCTTCGTTGATTTGATTTTACTGCGAACCACCAACTTTGAACGCACATGCAATATACTCCCCCCGCATTGCATCGATCACGCGTCGTCCGCTCCAGCGTTTGGTTCATGCCATACCCTGGTTCTACCATAACACCCCGATGCGTTCGCTCTGCTGTTCAACATTAACGAGACAACGGGGGTGGCTCCACCGTGGCGGCCAATAACAACAAACCAGCAATAATGTTGAAAATGTCACCAGGTTGTGGTGGCAACAAAGTTGTGCTTTTTGTCGTTACAACAACTGCAACAGCAACGTCGCCAAGCTACCGAAGACAATGGCCTGAACTAGTTTGTGCTCGTCCTTCATGCTTGCTTTGTATTTTTATGCGGTTTTGCCACCACAGCGTTGCATGCCATAATTTTTTTCCAACTGTTGTTCTTGTTTTTGTAGCTTTTTTGCGTTGCATTTTAATGATAAATAGCACAATAGCTGGTAACTGAAGGAAAAGTTAAAAGTAGATTTTTATATTGTCTGCTCTCGCTGCTTTCCTTTCATCCCCTTTTAACGAAGGTATTTATTTCAATTACTCCAAATGGCGACAGGTCAACGACGATGGACAATGGACAATGGAGCAGCGCGACAAAAGCTTATCAGTGAAGTGCAAAGCGAAACAAGAGGAAGAGCGCAACAAAATTTAAGTTTTAATAGAAATCGGCAAAAAAACAAAGTAGCGCAATTATTTTTAATTAAAACTAAGAAAATACTTCTTCGAAAGAACAGAATAATTGTGAAAAAATTCTATAAATTAACTCTTCGCCAGCAAAAGGCGAATCGTTGAAAATACACCGCAATTAATTCTGAAATACTAGAAAAGATATTTATGTTTTTTAAGAAACTCACCTCTTTAGAAAAAAAATGTGCCTTCAGGTTTGTCTGCCTTAATGTAATGGAATTTTATTTAACTTCTTTTCCAAGTTTTTATATCAGTTGGCACCTGCCTATTGTCCCTTGCCAACAGTGTCTCCTCAGTGCTGCAAACTTCCACTTGTTCTCTGATGCGAGCTGTTATTACCGACCATATTTATATAGATATATGGTACATATTCAGAAAAAGCCTTTCTGTCTTTTTTTATTCATCTAAGTTGTCAATTCTGTAGGTTTTGTAGATAAATGTTCTAAGACCGTTCGAGATATGAAATGCAAGAATCAATACTGCGGAATGTCTATTTTCTTCACTTGATTGACGGTAATGTGATAATATTTTCAGTGGAATGGTCGGAAATGTCAACATAGAAAAAAGTATATGCCTCATCAAAATAAAGAAAAAAAAAATATTTTTTTGGAGGAATTAGTTTCTCAAGTTAAAATTTAGATGTATTTTTCGGCATTTAGCTAGCCAAAGTCTACAATTTTGTAGTGTTTTTCGAAGAATATCAAAGTACTTCACATCGCTAAATGGAATTCCAAAATATGGGGGTGGCGAGTCGAACAAACAGCTGGTATAAGTGCAGCAAACTGGTATAATAAATAAAAATAGAGTAGCAAGAAGTTATACCATTTAAATTAAGTATTAGTTCCCTGCCATTAGGTTCATCTTTATAAATTCTTTCTGCTTTTAATCGCTTTACCGATCTTTATGAAATTTTTATATTTGGCACTTTTGAGTAACATGAAATACAGTTTTGGAAAAGTATGTGGTCATCACAGAAAGGCTAAAACTGTAGACTAAATTGTTTATAATTTTGAGTTCATATCATTTTAATGGAAAACGCACTTTTTTTCCAAAAGTCGTTCCTTTTATTATTCGTAAAACGTTAAAACAGGCCTCAATCTCAAAATTTCTGACAACAGGAGTATGTCGCCTGGACACCTGCACCCGGGGACCCTGGAGACCTGGAGAAAACGTTGCATGTGGTAGCAAATTCAGCAAGTCCATGGTATCCAAGTGAGACACTGTGAATCGGTCGATCGTGGGCTCCCATATTGCACAGAGATTTTGCATATCCAAATATTTATAAACGATATATCCAAGACATTCCTATGAAACCTTCAGTGTGGAAGTTATATCAGTAATTTTGTCGATTTTCTTGATGTCTTCGACTGCAACAGCCTATTTTCAAGATCTTCAGCTTAGATACTAGAAAAAATTCATTAATCCACCTACTAGTAACAACATGTATAATTTATCATAAAAAATTGTGTTTCAATAAGATTTGAAATTCAGTTTTGTTCGAATTTTATTTTGTTTTTTTTTTTGTTTTTTTTTTTTTGTTTTTTTGTTTTTTCTTCAAAATACCAAACGCTAAGTTACTTGAAATGCTGTATCTCAGGAGCCGGTAAACCGAGAGTTGTGAAATTTATGCATGTGTCTTTTGAAAGTTGGAACTAACTCTTCACAACTTTTCAGCTTGCCCGTAAAACCTGTTTTTTTTGGTTAGTTTATATTAGTTTTTCTTTCAAATATTGCCTCAAAGAGAAAGTAAAGATAAAATTAAATCTAGTTAGTAAATATGTATCATTATAAACAGTATACAAGAAATGTAAATGCATTCCTTTCAAAAGCTTTTAACCACTCCAATTTTGTTTTTGTTTTTTAATTTTTCTAAATTCCGTTCAAACGAGGAAGTACTTTCTTGCCATAATTAATTCAAGATAACCAACTACTAATTAAGAGGCGCAAACAGTAAATCCAATTGTTTTATTTGAAAAAGAAGTCTCTGTCAACCGAGAGCATTGCTACAATGCAGTAAAATGCAACAATAAAAGCTAAAATGGCAACCGCTTTGAATAGTAAACTTTAGCCGCTGAACACTCATTAAGCTAGCGAAATGTAATACAGCTGAATGCACAATGGGCACATTATAAATACTGGTTTACACACACACACACGCACATACATACACATGTAAATTGCCAGAATTAATTTAGCATTGTTGTAAAAAAGCACTACACACATACACATAGACATCAGTATAGTTGGATGTGCATGGAGCGTGCTTGGTCCAGCTATGCGCATATTCAAATGGGGGCCCGCACAATTAAAACGAGTACACATGCGCACCAGCTAAGCAAACAAAAAGCGGGGCTAGTGAAGCTGAAGGAAGAATAGTCTAAATGAAGAGCTGCGAACGGGGGCTGCGGAAAGCAAGAGGAGGCAATGTTTGTACATATGCCAAAAGAAATACCGACATTTTACTCTAATTGAGTTACTTTTTCGCCATGCATGGCAAAGTAAGCTTTTCACGCTACGCTTTTGTTCGAGAGAGCGCATGAATAAACGGTGGCTGGCAGCGGAGGAGCAAAACAAACAAAAAATGCTTGGTAAACAATGCAAGAATAGGAAGGAAACGCAAGCGAACAAGAGAACAAAGAAAAAATCGCATAAACAGGCACACATACACACATACGTGCTGGCGCGTGAGTTTAGCTGCATGCTGATAACTCCTGCATTGGGTGGCAGCTGCAGTGGCGCAGCGAGGCGCAAATGAGGCACTGCTGGCACATAACAGTGCCACAGCAACAACAACAACAGCCGCCCCCAACAACAATATTGTAGTGAGGATAAACACAAGTTGGCGCTGGAAAAGAGTTTACCAAAAACAGCAACAAAATCTAACGAATAATTAAAATTAAAAAAAAAAACACACACAGCAAGCGGCGAAGCAAAATGTTGGCAGCAAGGCAGAATACAGTTGTGCATACGCAGAATGAAATTATAGACAAGCAGCATAGAATGCCTCACAACAGAAATGACAAGCATAATAATAACAAAAGCAAAAAGCACAATAATCCAACAATGACGAGCAAAAAAAATCACAAAAAATCTAAAAATTTTACTAACGAAAAATTGCAAAAAACTTTCCATAAATAATGGAAAAAAAATGCAGAAAACACAACAAAACAAATGCAATAAATTAGCAATAGTGGTTGAGCGGCGGGCTGCACCCCGCAAGCCGCGCTAACTACGTATGTAAGATGTAAAGTAATGCGCACAGTAGAAACCCTGTAGGAAAATAAGGAAATTAAAGCTGCTTATTTTTTGTCGCTTCCTATTTCATTTAAGTCAAAAATAAATTCACTCTCTGCATACATTTTCGATAGCTGCAAAAAAGCATAAAGCGGTGGCGTATTCATGAGTCGATGAAGCGATCATATAATTATGGACTAGCGCCACTAACCGAGAGCCTAGATTGTTAGACTCATATATCAGATAAGATTGTTCAAATCTTGATAAGCGCTAAGTGGTTTAATTTAATTTTCATTTTACTTTTTAAAAAGTATTCTTAGTAACTAGATCACAATCACATATTTAAATGTTGAACCTTCTTTTATTTCCCAAGGTAGTAGACTTCTCACAATGAAGCTGGATATAAGGCTCCAGCTGATCTACAATTGTGTCAGACTAGTTCAAATTTCCCACAGGGAGCACACCTAAGCAATTTCGTTGTTGTTGCCGTTGTTGTCGTGCTTGGGTGGCCACTTTGAAAAACGCATCGAGATTGGCGAAGAAGGCAGATTGTCACTCAGGCGCTTAAAGTCTCCCCATTAATTTGTGGTGAAGGAGTCAGTGGCGGTTGCCAAATAGTAATTATATAAAAAGAGTTGTGTAAACATAATAGTAGTATGTTAACACATAGGATCCCTCAGATTCCATTCCGGTTAAGTAGAACACTTTGTCGTGCAAGCGAGCTGTAAATATTTAAAATCCTTGAATGGATTTAAAACTAATAGTTAAAGCAGTTAGTATCAACAAAGCGGTTTGGACTTATCACAAATCTATAAAGCCGGCTAATTTCAGAATCGTTGAAAACACGGTTTTTAAGAGCACACGTCGGAAACATCAATAATATTAACCAAATTGCAATCTCTGACTAAACTGGATATTTACCATTCTCAAAACTCTGCTGTAAAACTAGCAATAGGAAAAAATTAAAATAGAGAACGTTTTCAAAAAATCTCTCAACCAACACATTTTTACGAATTAACGCACAAATGGCAACACTGGCCATGTGTAAAGCAACCATATGTAAAGCAGTTGCCCTGCAATACGACAAGTGCAACGAGATGAAAACTCGCTGCAACACATAAAATTTAGCAATGCTTTGTTCACATTGCTGGCGGTTGGCGTCGAATACAATAAATTCACTCGACTTTCAATTATACAAATGAACATGTGCTGATGCGTGCGTGTGCATGTTGCTGGGCGCATCTGCATTTGTATACAATTTTGCTGCTTTGCCGCTTTGTCACGTGATACAAGAAAGTTTCCACATCCGCTGTGCCACTTGTGCAGCGTGAAATATGCCGCAAATAAACACAATTCACAGTTCCACTGACAATTTGATTTCGGTTGTGTTTCCACTTCCGCAGCCGCCGCTTTTGCATTTCCAAACACTTTTGACAATAATTACGTGTGTGTGTGTGTGTGTGTGCATTCTTTATGCGAATACTTGATTAACATTATGTGAGTGCAACCAATGTTGCTTGTGCATGGATGCTGGCAGCGCTGTAAGGGGTTTGAAGGTATGTGAATAGACCAAAAATTACATATTTTTTTTAATCCATTTGTGGAATATTTTAATTTTTATAAAATCATCGAATATATTTTGAGGCCAACACATGTATTTGTACAATTATATTAGGAAAACAAATGGAAATTTTTACAATGTGAATGATATGCTTTTATATATTTATTTTTAAGACACACCTGCAATGTCCTCAAAAATACCAAAAGTCCATTCCGCAAGTGTATAAATATGAAAAGTATAAATTTCTGCTTGAAACTTCCTTATGAGTGATTAATTTTTTTCTGGTATGTAACTTCAAAAAAAACCTGAATTCTCTTCAGAAACATGCAGAATAGTTGAATATTCGCTCCAAGGACGTTTTATTGAAATAAACTCGTTTCAGCAAGGAAGGAATTAGCAAGGATAATCAAGTATATATTTTCAAATTAACTCTTTCCCACTACTTTAAAAAAATTAAGACCACTGGTTTAAAAAATTTGGCCGATTCTACACTTAATACAAATTTCATAATCCCAGGTCCTAAGAAAACTGACTTAAGTTGATCAAACTTTATTTCAAAAAGATGTTACAAAATACAAAATGAAGAAAATTTAAGGAAAACATATTTAATGATTATAAATGACCACCAAAATAAGTTGGAATTTCACCCTTATGATAATAAAAAAAAAAAATTTTGTATTTTCTCAAAATAAACAAATATTACTTCCATAAATCGGCGATACTTAGATCCAAAAATATAACAATTTTCCCCGCTATATAACCGAAAAATGCTTAATTAAAGAAATTAATTGTTTCATAAAAGCCTAAATTTAAGATCGACTTTTTGAATACGACGTTTTGAATCTACTCTCTACAATTACGCATAAAATTTAACTTCAACAATCTCACAATTTTCCATGCATTAAATTTGCATAAGAACACAGTATCTTCCATCAACCTAGTCACCTCGTAAAGTCCTTGCCCAATATTATTACAATGAAAACATTTAGTGGAAATTTTGTGTAAATCCACTGCTTCTACAAACCAACTAAACAGTCAAGCAAAGCGATAATAATAATTTCATGCTACGAAAATCCTATTGTAATTAACGTACACAACATTCAAATTCTTGCTAATCTCATTGCTAACAATCACACTCACACATACACACACACGCCGTGACAGGTATGGCTCTCAGCCATCAGCCTCAACCGATTCTAAGCTTTTTGCTGCCACTATGTGCTTCCAGGCCATGGACTTAGCTCATCATTGGCCCCAGTATGCTGCTCAGCAGGAGCTTCACAAACACCTACAACACTACTAAGCCACTGTTATCACAGCTTTGCACTACCAGCGAAATTGTCATTAACTTCCGCTCCGCTTCTCATCCGGCTTTGCTCCTCACTGCGCGATAACACTCCTATATGAATTTTATTCAAATTTCTTCAAGACTACTTGGACTGCGTCGGTGCGTTGCTCTTGTTGTTAGTGCTGCTGTAAGAAAATGTTCACTTTGAATTTTATTTTGGATTTGTGTTAAGCGAAGCATTTTCATTGTGGTGTTAGTGATATCCATTTACATATAAATATGCTTTCAAAAATGCTCAAACGCGTGTTGTACATTTTATTGTAGAGAATAGACATGAACGGTCTTGTATTCCCAAATGTTGCCTGTCTTTGTCAACCTATCTTATGCCGTTTTAGAACTGAATAGAATTGAACCAAATTTAGTAATTGAGGATGAAATCTATACCAGTAGAGACTAGAAAGATTTTGAAGACAATAAAATGATAAAACGGAGTTGAATTAGATACCAAACAATATATAATACTGTCCATGCCGCCAGACCAATGCTCTTGGAGTAATTCTCAGCAACACAGTCTGATCATTTCTTAAGTAGTTTCCATGCACTTGAAAGGAACCATCCGATGATACTTGAACAGGTTAAGAAAATTTTAATAGTTTTCAGTTATTTTCTTTTAGGATCAAAAAAGACAAATGAAAATATTTATCTCAATACTCTTGATTCACAGTTTTAAGTAACTCATAAATTTGATACCGAAAATTATTTAAATAATTGTTATCTCGTAACCAAAAATATGTAATTTCTTCATCATATAATTTTATCAAAAAGTTCCCGCTAGGTGTCGCTGGCATTTCAATTAATATGCAACATGTTATCTGTCTGATAGTATCTTTTAATCTGACAATAATGTACAACTATCCGACTTGATTGAGATCTGGGCTCAAATTCTTCGCTCAATGCTTTTAGAGGTACTGTTGTTGTTGTTGTTTTAGAGGAACAGCTGGTATGACGGGCACTTCCATTGACATACTGATCTCGGATGAAATTTATAGTATTCTGTTGAGTTTTGTGAAAGAAGGCTTAATATTCTCGCCGACTGCAATATTTTCCAAACATATTACTTATCTAATTAGCCATATATATATATCATATATATGTACATCTACTCTATAACTGCACACCCATTTACAGTTTTCAACAATTTGTCACACAGTGCTGCTATCACTTCCTTAAACTTGCTACCGGATTGGTATGAGCATTCCATAATTTTCACCAACAACAATGCAGCAAATCTACACTTAAGAATATACTAACGGTAATAAAATACATAGGAATAATGTTTGCGCTCTTCTCGCTTAGTTGCAATGACTTTGAGTTACATTTAAAATTCGAAAGTGTCTACGCTATTTCCTGAGATGAAGCGCCGACAAATGAAGGGTGGTTGCTAAGAATGGGAAAGATGGTAAAATACACGAACCAAAGAGCGGAAGTATAAAGTATCATCTGCTTGAGATAACACCACTGGCGATGGCCATGAGAAAGCGCGCCCTACACACACGGACAAATAGCCTGGCAAGCTGATGTTCGTTTACCCAAAAAAGCCGAAGATTGCAAATGCAAATGACCTATAAAGTACTTGTAAAACAAGAGAAGTAAAGTTGGCGAAAAAGTAATTTGAAGGAAAACTTAAAAAAAAAACCTAAGGGATATCATTTCAAGGCTGAGAAAAGTTAATACGTATGCTTATGAAAAAAAATATATACATATATTTATATAACTAAACTAATATAAACAATAGTCTTCAATTTTTGCTTTGCCAGCGTGTATGAATAATTTTTATAATAAATGCCAGTTGGCCTAGTACACACTTACATGTGTACATATTAATTTCATTTCTGATTTTGTATAAACATTTCTCTTAAATGAAATTCTTTTCGCACTAAAAACGTTAAGTCACTAATGCTGCTGGTTACTTTATAAAAATTTATCTGAGTAATTGCTACCCAAAATATTTAATTTTTCATATTCATATTAATGCTAAACCTTTTGTAACGTAAGACCATTTTGGGGCTTAAATTTGCCTTTTCATTCACCAATTTTACAGCAATTTAAAATCCTTTCCGAGCACATTAGATGTTTACCTGAGTAAAAGATTTGCCTTTTTTCCATTATTTCTATCCGTTTATCTACCACAGTAATTCGATATTGTCTAACTGCGTATCTTTTGCATGCAGCAAATGCTTTGCACACACGCACACACACACAACAGCAGCTTTGAACCTTACTTTACATATCTCGCTAGGATGCTTTCCAATGTTTCCGGTTTAACTTTCCTCTTCATACATTACTCCTCGCATGCTATCCTACATTTCCGCTGACCCCAATGCGCAATTTAGATAATGCAAATGGCTTTGTGGTAGACACCTTTCACAGGTTGAGTTGCTTTTCACCTTATTTTTCTAATTCTATAGTTGACTAGATATATGTATATACTTCAATGCATTTGTTGCAGGAGTATATATTAATGCCATGTTACTCTTCCGTTATTGTATTGTAATTTTAGGCAATGTCATCTAAGTTATCTGGTCGCTACAAATTAGATGATTTATTTTGGCTTTGGATTAAAGTGGCAACGCTGAGATTACTTAGCAGTGCTTTCTTTTACTAAACGAAACCCTTAGTTGAATAAAAGTATATTTCTTTGATGACCTTTCTATTGCAGATTTTTAGTTCTATGAAAATACCTATTGAGGTCTGATAATGTAGTACTACGACTTTTTAACTCATGTACTTCTTCAGCATACATAGTTTTGGTTATTCTTGTTGTTGTTTTAACCTGACTTCATCAAGTCTAAAAGTTATTTCTCTTAGATATATAAGTCTTAGATATATCTCTTATTAACCATACAGAATTGTGATGGGATCGCTCCTATGAGAATGGGGTCTGCGGAACAACTACGAACCCTTATTTTTTTCCAATAAAGGCTGTCTGTCGGAAACATTCCCAAAAACTCTTTACAATATGTTTATATCATAACAACAGAAACATACATATATAATATGTAATGTAATGTGATGTGATGCGAAGTGATCTGATATTATCTATGAAATGAATTTAGAAGTGTCCAGCTATGATAACAACAGCAATATGTCACACGATTTATTATATGATATGATGTGTTGTAATGTGATGTGATATGATTGGATATTGTGATATGACATGATATGATTTGATATGATTTGAAACGATTTGATATAACATTAATGAATATCTTTTGGAACAATTTTATAGTGATATTTATGGAAAATTTCTGGCACTAAGTCAACAACTTGCATATTTGATGGAATATGATGTTATCTGATATGATGTAAATAATATATATATATTTAAATATAATTTAAAGTTATGCCTTTACGGTGCAACAAAAACAACATATAGCATGATGTGAAAATGTTGCTGAAAATAATTTAAGATAACATAAATAAATAAATATTGCCAAAAATTAAAAAAATGTATATCATGATAAATTTCAAAATTAAAAGTTTCTAATCATAAATCTTCTGCACCTAAGTTTAAATATTTTTCAATTAACAAATAATAACATTTTCTGCAAGAATTTCCCTAATTTTCGAGGCCTTCTAGTGGGAAATTATTAATTGTTTGATCAGCGTTAATTCTCATTTGCAAATTACACGTTATTATATAAATACATTCTAAATTAAAATTCAGCGTAACGTAATCCCCCAATGAGCTATTTGAGTTTGTAAAGAAGCTTACCGAATTTATTTAATTTATTCATAATTTAAATTTTACAATTCTCTGCCAGCAAGTGATGAAACAATAGTTAAATTTAATTTGCATGTGGGAAATGTGATCAAAAAACTATGACAATAACAAACCACAGTGGACACATGCATGCACTCATATATATATACTCAAAAATTATATATATACATAACAAACAAATCTAGCAATACTAAATATTCTATTGTATTTACATAGGTCTCTACAAAAGCCTTGGATTTCGATAATTGCATTTCCAGTTGCAGCTGATGTCGCACGATTTAATGGCGATTCTGGCATGGAAATTTCACAAATTTAATATGATTTATACTAGTACAAATAACTTGCACAAATAACCATTTACATACACCTATATAGTGTATTTGTTAAGGAATAATTATGTGTTTGCGTCTGATATTTATTCGCAGATGCCAAAGATATAAATTGAATTATGCAGACCACAGAGAAAAGAGCAAGCGTCACTTGCTTGTTGGCACTAAGGCTAAGGTTCCTGTATATGCACATGTACCTACATGAATGTATGTAATAAAATATGCGCACTTTCAGTAAAATAAAAGAAAAGTTCATAAATACTAACAAATTCAGAAAACTTTATAGCTTGGACAAATTAATCGGAAATAATTTAATTTCAGAACAAATATAGTACAGCACAGTATGGTAGATATAAATATGAGATAAAATTTTTTCGTTTTGCAAAAATTATATTTTATACTAAATATTTATATATTTATACTAAATCGTGCAACAAATCGTTAATATCAAGCTCTTTCTTTAATTTATTCTTTAATTTTTCAAATAATTTTCAGCTCAATTTGAAATACTTTCTATGATTGACCTCTCCCACTAAAAATTTTTTAAAAATTTATATTTACAAATACATAGTTTAAACTCTAATAATAGTTTTTTGTTTTTGTTAATAAACATTTTCAAACCTTTTCCGTTTATCAAAAAATTTAAGATTTTAATTTAATGTCTTATTAACTATTAAATATAATTTCTTAAAGATATTTAAAAACAAAAAGTGGCAACTCGCTTTGAAAATATGCTTTTATGTTAGACTTCTTCATAATTCGGTTATTTATACCATCTTTTCCTGATTCCACATTTTAGCGCTTAAATTTGTTGGATTTGTCCATGAAATAAAATTTACCGATTCAATTCAAAGTCACCTATATTTATATCTTTGTTTTATAATAACGCAGTCACTTACACTCTATCTCATAGTTAGCAGTTATCAACGTCCGATTGGTCACTAACCGCAAAATCACTTGCAAAATCACTTGCATACACATATATACATACATTTAAATGCAGCAAAAATCTCACATGCACATAATGTAAATGTGTATTGCATGCTTTTATGCCACTGTAAAGGTCCATTTGGATCCAACTACGCCGCCGCAAAGCTCTGCAAGTGGTTGTTGACTAGTGTGCAATGCATTTGTGGTCATCGCAAGTTTCTTTCACCCATCTCAGCCAACCTTAAGGTGTTCGCTTTTATATGCGTCTTCACCACATGCACCAAAACCGCTCATTCATTTCGACCCAATTGCATTTGCCGCACTCTCACACACACACATCGTTATTTGTAAGTGCCAATTTATTGGGATTTAAGGCATTTGTGTGGTGGGTTTTGTAGATTTTTATTGTGTTTGTGGTTATATGTGGGACGCTTTGTTGGCGTTGGCATGCTGATGGTAGTAATTGCGAAGAGTTTCCAATTTGCATCATCATCACTAACTTTATTAAGATTTTGGTATGTGGCAATAGAAAAATCTCTTTACATACATGCAGTTATTATGCTTGTGTGTGTTTATGTGCAAAAATATACCTTCATCATTCGTAACTGCAAAAATACATGCATAGATGTTGAGAAATGTAGAACAAATATATGCACCCGTTCACTTGCTGCATATAAACGTACCTGCAACACCTGAATATATTTCATCGAACATCAATGTGATAACTGAAATTAGAAATGCGATTTCTATATTTGCATTTGGAAAGCCGGTTTTAACCTAGCTTGTTGACTGTTAATAAACACCTAGTATATGCTTTAGATCAGCAATATTGATTACTTTGCACCATTTATGTATGCCGATAAAAAATGTGGAAAACTTCATTCTGTTCAGTTAGAGATCTAATTAAAATAAGAAGAATTACACAAAATAACTGCTGAATTTGAATTCATTGCTGACTTTAGAGATTTCTTGAAAATAAATAATATGCCGATAATTTCCATTTTTTAGATGTATTTGAATTTCAGTATAATTTGTATAAAAACTTGGAGTGATATAACTCTGGTAGTATTTTTGAAATTTTTTGATATAATAATTTAAAAAATTCAATTTCTCATATTTTTTCCATTTGGTACTCGGAACATACTCATGAAATATGCTTGAAAAATTATTATAATTCAATAATAGATTTCAAATCTTCGGTGGGCCATGAGAAAAACTTTTTTATAATTAAATATGGTGCCACGCGTGCCTTGGTTCAATGATCTTGTGTGTGGCATATATTACTATAATACGTACATCTTTTGATTTTTTAACAACTTTTGACTATATGGTAATCAGTTCAGATCATCAGAAATCTTCTTAAGTTATTACGAAAACAAAACAAAGGAATAGGATAAAAATCTCACGGGTACCGGAATATAAGTCCAAAACGATTTTATTCAGAATTCAGAATACTAAGAAAGAATTTGTTACAAAAATTTTGTCTTACACAGTGTTGTTAATTAACAAAATTTTTGTTTTCACTATTCAAATTGTATTGTATCAAACCTTCACTGACTACGCCTTCATTTAGAAGTTCTTATACCACCTTCCTATTGCTTCATCTTTAGTGAAAAAGTTTCTTAGAGAAGAAAAGTTATATGCAATAAATACTGCATAATAAATAAATGCAATTATATTCAAAAAATAAACATATACATTTCTTTGACCAATTTTGAGAGCTTTTAACGCAGTTTCGCAACATTTTTTGATACACTTGAAGCATTACCTTTCTATGTTAAATAGCTGAAATAATTTCACGCACCACGCACACTATAATTTTACATCCCAACATACCATCGCTGTGTGAATTCTAAACATTTTTTCGCTGCGTAACTTTGTAATTAATTGAAAATACTTCGACGTTCGCATAGTTGCTTTCGCTTGCACGTTGCGCTCTTCTACTCTCTCGCCATTGCCGCGGTGGCTCTTGCATTTTAATGTTCGCAAAGTGTTGCATTTATGCAGTTAATTAAAATAATACTTCCATGTGGGTAAGCATTTCCCGGCAGATATAGAGTGTGCTTCTCTGTGAGTGTATCTTCTTCACCTTCTTTTGCCGCTTCATTCTTACACTACACTGAAAAGATGCGCAACTACGCTATATTCGCTTCTCCGCCATTCTCTGTGCACATGTAGATTGTTAGATCCTACATTGTTGTTGTTGCTATTTTGCGCATCACAATCTCATTCCGAAAACGTTGTTTCAAGCGAAGATGTGGCATCCGCTTAATACATTCGCCATCTTTGTCGTTGCCACCTTTATTTAACTATTACGTTTATGTCGTTGATGTTCTGTATTTGTTCGTTTACTACATATTGAATGCAACTTTGCTGCGTTGTGGTTAAACACAAAAATATTGCATATTTATAAGGCGTTGCCATCGATTGCACCGCAAACGTAAGTGAGATGCAATTTCAAAGAAAACTCTGTTGGTTAATGGTGCGTAGCGTATAATGCCCGTCATTTTCAAAGCGTTCAATTAAAGTGTAAAGGCAATAGAAAAGCTGCGCTGCTATTTTAATGAGAGTTTACGATGAATTTGAAGTGGTCGCCGGCGGAGGTGCTAATTTCTTAATGTGCCTTGGTAGATAAGAATCAATTTCATATTACAAAACTGATCAACTACGTATCGATAAAATTTATTTATATTTGAAAAAAAAAAATATTAATTAAGAAATATTCAAAGGGAGAAAGATGAGCAGTATAAGAATTACCTAGGTGTAATAATTACCATTTTCCGCTGTGACAAAAATATGTCTTAATGTACAAAAATTGGTATGATTTCGTTCATTTCCGAAGATCCACTACCTGCCTGTAAATGAGCAGTTAGCGAGAGAACCTTAAAAGTATGTAACTGTGAGATGTTGGAAAATAGAATCTCTTTCTTCCTCAGAAGCCATTTTCATAAAAGTTCTTATTTTAATGTTTTTGTTCTTCTTATACACCTGCAAATACGTCAGGGTAAAGGGGGTGGAACCTGGAGATTTGGGTGGCCATCAATGTCACATCTTCTTTTCAGACAGTCAGTTTCAGACAGTTTCAGGCAGTTTCAGACATCCGGTGCAATCCTGTTGCAAAAGCGGAATAATTTGATTCGAAGTGTGACATGGCGCGACGTCATGTTGAAGCTATTCCATAACGGAACAGAAACTCAGTTGGAACTTGTGATTTTTGAAAAAGCAATTCGTCCAGTTTACCGAAGACGTGACATCCGAAACATTTCAACATCTATCTAGCGAAAGCTGCACGGTTGAGGAAAGCGTCTCGGGACGTTTCCACCTCGCCTTCCGCCAAGCAACTTCAAATATAGAAAATGATTCTGTGTTCTTGTCCAGGTTCAATAAGAGGCCAGCAGAACAGCCAACATTTTGTGAGAATCTGCTGCACTATTCAAAGACATGTTGTAGGAAACTCTTCCTTTGGTGTCACAAGAAAATTCATAATGTGCCAAAAATTTTACTTAATTTTTTAAAATATGCTAGCTAGAAATAAGATATATACACATTTCTGGGTGTCCTAACCAATAAAATGACAGAACAAGCCCATACACATCTGCTGAAATCGAATTCAATTGGCTTCGGCCACACACCGAAGCATCAGTTGTTAGCCGCCTCTAAGACGCTACTAGAACCAAACGTATATATTTCAGACACGCTTCTAAACTTCGAGGTTATACAACGCCGCACTACTCTCCACAATTTCATTCGCCACAATTGCGTTGTCACAATAAGTCACACAATCCACAAATACAGATGCGCAATCTAATAAAACCAATTGAATTTCTTGGTAATGTCATTCCCTCCGGCCATGAATGCACTGCTCGCGGCGTGGCCACGTCGTCTTCTACGCTTAACTCCACTTCACTTCATTTTCTTTTCAATTCATGCTGTCCTTCATTTTTTCCTTCATCTCTACCGCCATGCAATTTGCATAAATTATCCTCTTCCTTATGCTGCTAGTTATCCTTATCCTTATCCTTATCTACATTTCTACATTTCTTACGTACAATACTAGTGCTGTCGAAAATTTTTTTGATGCCAAGTTCACGCCAATTTCCACAATTGACCCGCTCGATTTCGAAAAAGTTGACAAAGGAACCGAAAAAAAAATGCTGCATGCTCCAAAAAAATAATGCTTCCGTCGCGAAAGGATCTGCCCGGTTGCCCGTTGCTTTGGCTGCACATCTCACATTTCGGCTGTCACAAAATTGTAGCTGCAAACTTTGCTACGAATTTCTGCGACTTTTTATGTTTTCGGAATATTTTTTAATACTGCTTTTTCGTCAACTATTTGCTTGGAACGTCTCTGCGGCTTTGTTGCCTTCTCTAACTTTATGCGTTGACTTTTTGCGCACTTTTCAATGCAATTACATATAATATCCATCCAAATTTAGCTTTGGCGCTTCAAGCTTAATCTTTGCTCTTATTTTATTTTTATCTAGTTTGGCCGAGCTTATCTCATTTTTCGCAAACATCTCGCGCTTGTCATCACTCTTTATGCAGGATTTTCGCATTAATCTTCCGTATGCGTCTTTCTTTCCGTATGATATTTCTTCTATCTTTGTATGCAGCGTATTTCTTGCATCGTAATCCTTTTAACATTTAGCTTATTTGTTGTTGTTGCTCCTATGACCCGTGGTATTAACCAAAGGGATGGCATTTCACAATTAAAACATTCCTTTTTACTTTGCGAGTTTTCACAAATTTCTCACTAATTCAATGAAAATTTTTTTTGGCCTATGAATATTAAACTACGCGGCTTTCCGTTTTCGGTTTAACTGTTAGACAAGTGTTGAGAGGTTATCTTCTTGAGAAGATAGATAATTTGAACGAAGGGGTCGAGAGGGAACGAGACACAATTCGATATTTTCATTCCAGAGGTACTCAAATATTTTGCATTATACAATTGGTTGCAACTTGCTCACAATTAGGCGTGCTAGGAAATATTTTAGCAAAGTCGCATACCATTTTTGGTATTGATAAATCCCTAAAAGAACATAAGAAGCTCGAATAAGAATAGCTGTAATTCAAGGCGAATTCCAATGATCAACATTATTAAAAATTAAGTTTTTTAATAATTTGAAAATTTTTGTATGTTTTTAGTAGTCTTAAAATAAAACTGATCAATAAATTCCATTGTCTCATCAAAAGTGGCTATCTTTAATACTATCTGCCTCTCAACTGACACGGGGGCAGTTAATGCAGATGGTGCAAATTAAAAAAAGACTTATTATATCCCTAAAAATTGTTATACTTTTTGTTACGCATGGACATATACAAACATCAAAGTTTTATTTTATCTTCCATTCGCCTGATTTATGGAACTAACGCTAATTATAACCACTCTTATTCTCTTTGTAGTTTATACTTTTCATGTGCGACGCAAATTCAATTCGCAAATTCCGCAGGCAACAAATTTGAAAGGTAAGTTTCCTTTTAATGTTTCACTATATATTAAATATGATTTGAGTACGCCCCCACGAAACGATGAGAGGAAAGTTCAAACCACGATTGAGACAAAATCGAAAAATATAAAAGAAATCTACCAAGGGCTCTGGGCTTAAGTTGTAAGAACTGACGAAGCCTTTTGGAAGGCCCCTTCAGTATTGCTCTTACTCCAAATATGCTCACCGCTGTTATATGAGAATTAAATTATACAATTACCGCAAAGTATGCATGTTTGGAAATTAATTTCGACAATTTTTCAAGTTTGTTGCTTTGAAAACCCTTGCATTGTGACTTGCCAAACTATACTGAATATAAATTTCAAGCATATGAGATTATTTTGCCATTAGCTTTGGCAGCTATCCTTCTGGGAAATCAAATACCTCTAAAAACACCCTATATAAATGCGGATAAGAGTAAAGTAAAGGATAAAAAAGTTGAAGCTTGCCTAGCGCGAAGCTCATTTTCATGTAATGATTCCCAAGCCTCACACACTACATTCGACAAATAAATGATTGTAAAATGCTCAAATTAAATGCTATTAAAAAACGTCTAACATACCATGCAAAAACAAGCAAATCTATTATATATAGAGTAATTAGAGACAATTTACATATAATTTATTTTAATATTTTTTTCCACCATTTGATTTTTTTTATTTTTTCACTTATAACAAAAAATAGCTTACAATATCAAATGTATTGTCTAACAATTCTATGCTTCCGAAAACCAAGGGCTACAAAAATACAATTAAATATTGATTGTTGAAAGAATAATAAAAAAATAAATATAAACACATAACTAAATATCCGTTTCACCAAAAGTTCATAAATATAAAAGACATTTTTAATTTCGAACAAACAAATGTAAATTTATCTGTTTTTTCGCCCGAAAATTTGCAAATTTTTAAAAGAGCGAATAAAAAGTGTATTCATATGTGACTAATGCATGTGTAATTGTCGAAAAAATACGAAAATATGCGCTTTGGATGGAAATAAAAAACTCGATTACACATGTTGTCAAAAACAATGGTATTGTATTAACATTTCACGCACTGTTAGCGCAATTAAAAAACAATAAAACACAAAAAAAATTAAAACAAATAAGGAAGGGCTAAATTCGGGTGTAATCGAACATTTCATACTCCCGCAATTTTCAAAGATCAGAGCCGTTTACATGTTTTCAAAAAACAAAACTTTATATAAAAAAATTTTATCTGTATATGGTTATAATATTAACCTGAAATTGGAAAATCCTTATATTAGGTATATGGGAGCTAGGGGAAGTATTTACCCGATTTAACCCATTTTTGACACTAGAACACAATATTATCAGACCACGAGTTCCTCTAAATAACAATAATATATTTCACAGATTGAACAATATTTTCGGCTGAAAGTCAGCCATGGGCACTGGGGCCGCATATTCGGTATCTGGGGCTTGAAAAGTTATAATCCCATTTCGACAAGCTTTGGATATGAGATGGCACATCCTTGAGGGACTCTTTGGGGAAAAAGTTTAGCTCCGATATCTTTATTGCTAATTGATTTATATACCGTAAAGTGAAAAGATTATATGGAATTTAAAATATTAAAAATGGGAAGTAGGAGTGGTTGAATTCCGATTTTACCCATTTTCACATTGTAGCATAAGAATGCAAATGTAATGTCAAACACCAAACTTGGTTGAAATTGATAGAGTAGTACCTGAGGTATAGGGTTTCACTTAAAGATGAGGATGCCATTCCTTTGTCCAATTTTTACACCGATTTCAATACTTCTGACATGTTTCGTCAGCGAGTTAACGCACTTTTGGTAGTTTTCAACATATTCAACTTTGTATGGGTGGCGCACGTAGTTAACTTCCGTTTTCACTTGCGCTATCAGTGTTTAAAGAGGTGCTAAAAAGACTTGTTCTCAGCAAGTTTGATTGCTTTAACTTTAGTGGAAGATATGTACACTAAAACTATTATGGAGCGGGGCCATGCCCACTTTTTAAAATTTTCAACCCACAGATGCCCCTCTCTACTGTGACTCCCTGTATCAAATTCCAACTTTATATCTTCAATGGGAGCTTAGTTATAGCATATTTTTAGTTTTATTTTAACGGTATTTTGTTGGCGTGGAAAAATTCCGGTTACGCCCATCTGCAATAACAACATTCTTGAGTTGCTAAAGAATACGTGTACCGAGTTTCATCAAGATATCTAAATTTTTACGGCAGTTATCTGACAGACGTACGGACAGACAGTCACCCGGAATTCAACTCGTCTCGCCATCCTGATCGTTTATATACTCGTACAATATATATTACACTATATCTATCTTGATCAGTTTTAAGTGCTACAAACAACCGTTAAGTGTACAAAACTATTATACTATGGTGCAATGTGTTGCGAGAGTATAAAAATAATAAGCAAATAATCAAATAGAGACTAATAAATAATAAAATTTATTAAAACAATACAAATTGCTCGCAAAAATGTATGTTTAATGCAGCCGAGAAGGCAACAGAGAAAATGAATCAAACAAATTTTTCGCAGCTTAAAATCACAAGGGAAAAAATTATTTTCATCGGCAATTTATTGCAACTAACTATATTGATAAAAGTAAACTGTGAAAGCCATTTCTAATATTGCTTATAATTCTCGCCAATTGGCAACAATTGTGTTTTGTGCCTGAGCAAGTTTTTGTATTGCAATTTATTTACATTTTATCGCCTTAATATAAAATTTTTAAGTGGGTTCTGTCCGCACAAATTCATACACTTAGCCATATGTATGTCTGAGTGGAAACACTTGTTTTAATTCTGCATTTCAGTAGAATTTTTCACAAAGAATATAAAATATACCAATTCAGTTTTCAATGGAAATATTTAAAAAGGGATATATTTTTTTTTTGATTTATATTCTTTTTTGAAATAAATTTTGAATTTTAAATTGAAATAAATATAAGAGTGCCTAAAAAACTACACTTCAAATGTTAAAAACGTATTTTTGACATTGTTAAAAATTTCAAAGGGGATTTCAATTTTTTGACCACTAACTCAAAGAGTATTTATATTTAATAGTATATATTTATAATATATTTAATAGATAGCAGCAGGAGCTCACAAATACAGAGAAGAAATTATTATTAATAACAATTTAAGCTAAAGGCATAGTGCAGTTAACAGCAAATTAATGGCGCCTAAAAATTTCAAATTAAGGATATGTGAAGCTCCGTGAAAATCAGAAAAGATGAAACATATATGGGTCTTTTCCCAAGGTGATTAAAGGCAACATACGCCATTTCCTCTATTCCACCTCTTTTTTTCGAGGTTAAAATCATGCCTTACTAGCGTCATCCCACTGAAACTCGAAGGAAGATCTTTGTTACTCTCTAAAATTGTCTGGTCTATTAAATATCTAAAAACTAAGGAATTAAGTAAGAAAACCAAACAAACTTAAACCAAACGTCATTTATAAATATACGGTATAATGGCTCCCCCTGTTCCAACCATTCGACTAGTAATGAAATCCCAATTATATGAAGATAATAACTAACACAGTAAAATCTTCGTAAGCAATCCACTATAAATACCCAATATAAAATATTTCCTGTCTGTAAATATTAACAATTTTTGCACCAAAAATAATCAAATTCAAATACGTATATATTGCAAAAGTACAAACAACGCCAACACATTCATGAAGCATATTTCTGCAGCAATAACTCACCCAACACAACAATCAAAATATATACGAGATATTCACCATTAAGGGCAACCGAAATGCAAACCATTGCCTTGTGGCCAAAAATACAAAACTCCTTCCGGCAAACCGCAAATACAAAGCGAACACACTTAAACATTTGCAACTGCAATTAATATCCCGCACTTTTATGTGTTTCTGTCTCTCTTTTCTTCATTTTTTTCCATTTGTCTGCACAATTTTCATCATTCGCACAGCCGAACACCCATATATGTATATGCATTTATGTGCAGAGAGTGAGTAAAAACAGACAGTAAGAAGAACAGCCGTTGTTCAGCATCACTCGCATGCAAATCGCAATCGGATGAGTGCGCACCGGCTGTTGTGCCTTGGCATGACAGGCACGCAGACAATTACTAGCGCACACACAACGCCAACTTTCTGGCTGCCAGTTACACACACACACAGATTACGCATTTGAGTGTGTGTTAGTGCGTATGTGTGCAGGCATTCATTATCCTTCAGCAATGCAGTTAAAAATGTAATTACATTTTCCGCCGCTACGCCCTAGCAAACAGACAGATATACCGTTACATATACATATATGTATATACGAATACATGCGAGAGCTGCAAATGAAAGCACAGGGAGCGTATGTGATATATATGCGGCAAGGGCAGAAAAGGAAGTTGTAGAATAAAATGCATACTTTTGTAAATTTCATTTTGATTGTTTGTTTGGTGCTGCGCTTTGTTTGGGCAACCAGGCAAATGCAGCGCAATTATCCTTAAAATGTTTATATACCGAGCAGCTGTGATTGCATGTATGCAGCTTAAAGTTATCCTTGCCGAATTGGAAGCAATTAAAACGTTTCTACATTGTCTGCCTACACACCTACATACTTGCATTTATATGTATAAGTGTATAACTGAGCTGCCGAAAAATAAATTATCCGAACGCATGCAAAGTGCATATGCGTGCGTATGTCTATATGTCGCTAAGTATTATAACGACATCAAAATAATTGCGTTTCATTTGTTTGGCCAAAAAGCAAAAGGTAAATAAGAGAATGAGAGAAACCGATTTACATTTCTATAAATTAATAAAATCACTCATACGCCATGTAGCATTAAAGGCATATCAAAATCACTTTAATTCCATTGCGAAAGTGATAGCTTACGTCTACTCTACCTTTCTCCCTCTCCGAATTTATAGCATTGTAAATTATCTTTATCCATTTGCACATACCACACAAAAGTAAACATCACTTTCTATTAAAAAATTTTCAAATATTTCACATCAAATGTAATTAATGTGCTTGCAATGTCATAGAAAAGCGCAACCGATACTTTTACAATCTATCCGAAAAGCAAATCACAAAAGCAGTTGCTTTCTTATAGAAAAACTAAAAAAAGAAAGTGAATTACAAATTTAATTACATATTATTTATTAAAGCCACATTCTTTCAAAATAAGAAACAAGAGCAAACAATTAACAATAAAATAAATAATCATGCAGTTTAAGAATATACAATTGGCTTCAAGGCACTCGGAAGAGTGTAAAGAAGTTTATTTATCTAATTTTGTGAGCACCTGCAAATACTTTAATTTTTATAGCATAATATAAATTACAAACGGTTGTGAACACAAATATAGAACATATGAAAATATTAAATAAGAATTGTATCCTCACGAACATCAAAAAGTTATTTTAAATTCATTTCTAAGGGGTTAGGCCAGTCCATGATATTTAAAAAATCGAAAATTTAAAGTACGCTTCTTAAAAACATTATTGGATTGTTGGGATGGTGAAAAAATATCAGCCTAAACATTATTGATTATTGTTTAATTTCTTTTTGGGCTCTAGAGGCTCTAGGCCTTAACCCTTAAGAAATAAAAATTTAAAAAAATAGTATAATAAACTAAATTCATGAGTAGTGTTAATGTAGAGCTCAAAAAAGTTAACCAACTCGAGCTTTTCACCAAGCTTTAGATTTGGTTATTTTGCCCAAGCCATAGTATGCTAATGAAAATGCTTTTAGTTAACAATGAAATAGGTTTTCAGTAGTGAGAATAACAAGGAAAACATAGTTCTAAAAATAATAACACTTTAATTACGCAATTCAAAGGCTTCATTGATTGAACTGCCGCCATGCTTTCACATTTTCTAAACCATAACTTAATAAGTTCTGCAATACTCGGTATGTGACTTTTAGGGATTTGCAATTCTGAAAAATATTGATTTTTAATAGAAACATTTTTTAAATCTAAAGGTCATAATTCACTAACTTTTTGCTCTAATAATATTTTTTCTAATCTGCTAGGGCTTCATAAGCTGACACATAATTAAAATTTATCTTTCATTGTATTGGGTTGTTCGGAAAGTCATTTCGTTTTTTCCCGCCAGAGGACTTAATTACGTTTTTTCGAAACTAACTTCACACTTAAGCCCCATAACCATTATATGTCATGAGAGCTGATATTGCAAGGCTTGTGTGTGAAAAAGTTCTATTAATTCTACCCAGTAGTTTTTGGTTGGTGCCTTTTTAAATATGGAGAGCAATAAGCAGCATTTTCGTCATATTTTACTTTTTAACTTCAGAAAAGGTAAAAATGCTGTCCAAGCGAGAAAAAAATTGACGGATGTGTATGGAGAAGGCGTGTTAACAGTACGCCAGTGCCAGAACTGGTTTGCAAAATTTCGATCCGGCAATTTTGATGTCGAAGATGCACCACGGTCTGGAAGGCCGGTCGAAGCTGACAAAGATGCGATAAAGGCATTAGTTGATGCAAATCGGCGAATCACCACACGAGAGATCGGTGAGAGGTTAAATTTGTCGAATTCAACTGTTTATGGCCATTTGAAAGGCATGGACTTAACCTCGAAGCTCGATGTGTGGGTGCCCCATGTCCTTACCGAGCGAAATTTGTGTCGTCGTGTTGACGCGTGTGATTCGCTCCTCAAACGTCTAGAAAATGATCCATTTTTGAAGCGGATTATTACTGGGGACGAAAAATGGGTTGTATACAACAATGTTAAACGCAAGAGGTCATGGAGCAGAAAAGATGAACCGGCTCAAAGCGTGTCAAAAGCCAACATTCACCAAAAAAAGGTGATGCTCTCCGTTTGGTGGGATGTCAAAGGAATCGTTTTTTTTGAGCTTTTGCCGGACAATACAACGATTAATTCAGAAGTCTATTGTCATCAGCTGGACAAATTGAATGATTCACTTAAAGAGAAGAGGCCCGAATTAATCAACAGGAAGGGTGTAGTGTTCCACCAGGATAATGCGAGACCTCACACAAGTTTGGTCACTCGCCAAAAACTTTTACAGCTTGAATGGGACGTACTGCAACATCCACCATATTCTCCAGATCTGGCGCCTTCCGACTACTATTTGTTCCGGTCCCTGCAAAATTTTTTGGATGGCAAAACCTTTACCTCAAATGAAGATGTCAAAAACCACCTGGACGAGTTTTTTGCCAGCAAGGACCAAAACTTTTATGAGAGGGGAATTATGTTACTGCCAGAAAGATGGCAAAAGGTGTTGGACCAGAATGGCCAATATATAATTTAATAAAATATTTATTCATTATACGAAAACTGTCTTTCATGTTCCCCAAAAAAAACGAAATGACTTTCCGAACAACCCAATATATAGTTATATTCTCACAAATTATGCATATCTTAAAATCCCACAAAACCAATGTCATGCAATCCAAAAATAGTTGCTCATTTTAACAAAATACTCAGACAAACTAGTCAGTCAATTTACTTCAAAAACATACATATATGTTCAATTACCAAGTCTATTTCTAGTTGCGTTACTTTTCATGTATTCATTTCCATTTGTAATTCCATTTTCATTAGCATTTCCATTACTCACTCCTTCGAGCGAAATTACGAGTGCTTGCTAGTTTATTTCCATTGCCTTAAATTATTCATATGCCTGGTTACGTATACGCCAAGTGAGCGCAATGAATATCTTTCAATGTGCACATATACAGCCACCATCGCTAGACAAAAACACTGATAAGTAATTATTTCACAGTACACTACAAAGCTGCTGCTTGTTAGTTGTCGCTTCACAAACTAATTTGCATACGCACGCACACGCACACGCACACGCATACGCACACAAACTTATGCAGCATAATTCACTTCTTCCGCTCAGTATATGCTAGAATCTCGATATTTTTTATACCTTACCTCTAATTTAATTATAACTGCGACGTATTAAACGAGACAACAGCGCTTTGCACATATTTAAAACAATAAACACACGCATGTGGATTTACATACATAAGTATTTATTTGTATGTTCTCTAATCCGTTCAAATAGCGCTGAATCTAGCGCTATCACAATATGTGATGTGTGTATGACTAAAATGATACTCACACAACTTATTGTGAGGCGAATAGTTATACAAAGTCACACAAAGTCTTGCCTAGAGTAAAGTCTTGTGCCAATTAGCTTGATAAGCTGGCAAGTCTGCTTTAAGTCAGTCTGTACTAAGTAGTACTAATAAGTTTGCAAATTTATTGTTTGTACTTACAGGTAATGAAATGTGTATATTTTCTGTGCTTTAATTGATTCTAATTAAGTTGTGTAAACTCTTATGTAAGTTCTAATATGCTGCGCTGGTGTAGGCACTGCTCACCTTGTTCTATTTGTATTAATATTACTAACATTAAAATCTTCTCAGCAAGATTAGATAGCTGTATTGAATAGTGAATTCATTATTTATAATCATAAATTTTTGGGCTAATCATTTCGAGGCATGTATGTTGGTATCCAGAAACTTTTTTTGGAAAGTCTGTTAATGAAGTGTTACAAGAGATAATATTTTAGAATGTCTGAGTTTTTTAAATGCATTGCAAATTTCCTTTTTTGCTTATTTATTGATTACGTAGAAAAATTGAACTTTTATTTATTAGTTTTTGATTAAATATATCCTCCGAAAATAATTCTACGCTTATTTTATTAGACAAGTCTTAAACTGTCTAATAAAACTAAAACTACTGTCTTAAACTTATATTTGCTTCCACTCCTTTTTGCTTTCCTTGAAAATTATTTAACTGGAATATATACAATTTGATTTTTATCAACAAATTTTCCTTACGATTATTCCGCTCAATCTATCAGTGTATCCTAAACTTGAGGTAGTATCAACTTGAGCTGACATAAAGATAAAGCTATTAATTCAAACCAATATCTAACCACTAATACTAAAATTGTAATCACATTACATAATCAACTGCATTGTACTGTATAAATATCATACCAATTTTCTCGTTCCCTACCGTAATTTCTGCCGTCTACTAACTAAAAAAATACTAGCATGATGAATTTCCAGCAATAATCATCTTAAAATCCTTATGCATCATTTTTGTACATACCAAAGCACCTGGAAATTGCTTATATGTAAGTGGTTGGGTTTAACCAAGGGAAAAATGTTTAAACAAAAACAAACTAATCTCTCAGGTGTCAACAAAGCAACTGCAGCAAAAACTCTACTCACATATGTGTTCAACATTTACTGTACTAACATTTTGTAAATGGCTATAAGCTCACCTTTTGCACTTGTATTTATGTTGGTAAATAATATTTTGGTCAGCAAAGTTTATTTACTAATGTGAGAATTTGTTAGCCAAATACAGGTGATCAAGCTTAAGGAAAGTAATGAAAAGCAAATCAGTTATGGAATCTCATTAGCCCCCTTTCAAACCATATTTTGCGACATGCATTAATGGCAATTTGTATATTTGTATATTTCAATAATTTTTGTTTGTTGGACATGCGACGCTTCGACGCTTGCGAAAGCAGCGAGTAGGCTTTCTGTTCCATTTATGCATGTAAAATTTAATAACTGGATTCAGAATTCATAATAGTGTGTCCAAATATATGCAAAAGACTACAAATGAACTTATGAAGCAGTATTTTGTAAATACTATTAAATCGCTTTGCTGCAGACAGAGAAATATTGCTTTGAAAATGCTTTTAATGCTTTTTGCTTTTGGAATGAAAAACATATTTCAATCAATATTACATAAAAATAGAATTTATATGGCTACAATCAATACTATTTGGAACATAATATATCTCAAATAAGGCTCTTCAAAAAGGTTATTACCTTATAATTAATGCCAAAACCTAATAACATTGATTCGATCGTCAAAATAATAAACTAAAAACTTTAACACATGTTTAGCAGCTAAGACATTTACCGGCGTTTTTAAAAATTTCTGGAGAAATTTAGTTACGCATTTTGACACTGGCTTATAAAAAACAAACAAAAAAAGAATAAATTTGTTATTTTCTTATTAGTTCATCTTTGAATTTTTTAGGCGTCCTAAACTCGCTAAACTCTGTACTTTTCTCTTCACCTTTTTTAGACATTTCTGAATATGATCCAAAATTTCTCAAAATTTAAGGCTGGAAAAGCAATATGACTAATGCATCTTTTCCATCGGCATAAAACTGTCCTTTTGTCAATTTCTCTCACTGCATACACCTACATTAATGTACTCGTAAAGAAGTCCACAACTTGCCACCACTCCCATGCACACTCGCACACACACGCTGATTGAGTATGTGAGTCATACAGCTTCGCATATGACATTTGCGTCATCTAAAATACAAATATTTCAAATTCATAATACTTCATAGAAAGCATACTAAGTATAACGAACATGCGCATGCGTAAATGTATGGCAGTATCATCACACACCAATCACCCATACGCACGCACACTCATGCATGCGTATCTTTCGTGTGTGCACTTAAGTATGCGCCAGTTGTGTGCTGCAGCAGCTATGCTCATTTGCGCCTCAATTTATGCAAGTGAAATCTAATTTTCACGCAATCCGCTGCCTACCGCTTTTCAACAACACAACAGCGCCATAATTTCCTTCATTTCGTAGTATTTGGGCATAATGTATGCTAAAAGCCATTTCTATGCCATAAGCTCGGCTATTTCATATTATTTTCGAAAATTTATGATAGCAACTATTTCAGAGCAATTCGAAACATAATTTATTTGAATGCAATTTGCAGACTGCAACATGAACAAATGCGAAATTTCCGGCATACAAGCATAAATTGCACTAAATTAACTTTGAAAAAATTTTTCCCATCAAATATATTTTTTATTTATGAGTATAGTTTTTAATTTATAAACAACTAGTGTTTAAATTTATTTTTTTCTTTTTCAATATTTTTTTTTTTATTAAACACTCAACTTATTTTCGCCTAACTGCCTGTGAAAGCTGTAACTACGATCGCATAAATTCATAGTAAGCGAGTGTCTGCACCACTTCACTGCTTTCTTCATTGCTTCACTCATCCACCACCATACGTACGCATACATACACATCCGCAGCGAGTGAGCTTTAATAAAGGAACTCAAGTAGCCGTGTAACAGCCCGACACTTCAGGTCAACCGCAGTCTATGCTTTATATTTATTGTGCTGTGTTATGAAGTATGCTGGTGGCTACACCGCAATACGCAACAACAAAGCCGACGCATCAACGCTCACTGAGTGCCGAAGAATGCCGCATAGTAAGCACAGCTGGAATGCTCTGAAGAAGCGATGCTGCCACATTGCTGCACTCACATTCCTAACACACGCGTAGTGAACGGCGGCCGGTGCGGCAGGGCGAGGCAAGACGCGGCAATTCAAACGCTGCTGCTCGAGACAGCCGAGCAATGAGAATGCGAGTTTATGCCCCCCACACTGTCAGTTGTCGATGTGCACTCAGTTACTTATGTGGGGATAAGTGCTTTTAAAAAATTCATAAACGTGCCCATCGAAATGTCTGCCTCAATGGTGGAATGAACGAGCTAACGAGTGAATGCATAGTTGTATAAAGAAGCAGATGAGAGTACGAGTGAATGAGTGAACGAGGGCACGAACAAGTGCGTGGGTGAGTGAGTGAAAGAGTGGTAAAGAAGGTGGGTAAGCGAGTGCGTAAGCAAATGGATAATCAGATGAGTGAGCGAGTGAGCGAGTGAGCGAATAATACACTTAAGCGTGCGCACGCACAACGCAGTTGGCAATCAGCCGACAATCGGACAAGCAAACAATTGCAAGCGCAGTTTTATTCCGATACGCCACTCCTTCACCCCGCAAAAGCCTGACAACACTCAGCTAACAAAATTGTGGCAACTCAAATGTTCTGCTGCTCTGTTATTATTATTTCTTGCCGTGCTGCCCGCGCATTTGTATGCATTTCATAATGCTTTGTGTTGATTTGTTGTTGTTGTTGTTAATTGTTGTGCGCTTGCGTATGTGCGCGTTTTTGTTCTATTTGTATGAAATGCTTTTGTAGCATGCGAAATGCATTCATTTCCGCTCCGCAACAACAGCAGTAGCTACAATAACAACAATAACAACAACAACAACAATAATAACAACAAAAGCATGCTTGTCAAGTTGCAGTGTCGAACTGGAAAGCGATTTCCATGCAAAGCGTTGATGCATGCTGCGGTTGTTCTGTATTCCATTCGACTTTATTTCATTTTGTTTATTTTGATTTTAGTTTTTTGCTTTTATTTGCGTTTTCGCTTTTGTTTGTGTTTTTGCCTTTGTTTTGATTTCTCTTGCCACTTCGCCGCAAATGCCACACGCGCTGGGATTAAAGGCACTGACATTTGCAGGCTCACCCAACAATGTGATACAGGCTTTGTGTGCCCAGCTAAGAAATCGTGTGTAAATATTAATTTCGAGGGAGAAATGCTTTCGTACCAGTTTCTGAAGAGCTTGTAAGAGAGGGTGAACCATCGATTTGCATTGCAGCTGCTTGGAGAAAACATGTTGTGAATCGATTTTCATTATGTGTCACCGGATGAGTGCGTAATATACTCGAAGGTCGATAAGAGATCTATGTTAAAGAGAGCAAATAAGTAATTAAAGCACTACAGAAGAAAGATTCTAATGATCCACAATAGCGTTGTGGTTATGGGTTTCAAAAGAAAAAATATATGAATTTCAGAAAGTGCTTTCATATAAGAGCTTCAGGGGCATTTACAGCACTACGAAGTAGCTATTCCGTTTTCATTCAAATTATTAATTTGTATGTAATAATTGTAATGTACATGTATATATATTTGTATATAATCATAGTTCTCATAGTTTTATTTTTCGCGCATAAATTCATGCAATTTTTGCATTATTTTCGTTGCTTAGTGATTTAATTGCGCAAACTGCATTTCATTCATTGTTGCTCTCCTCAAACTGACAACGGATGCTTTATACACACATATATTACATACACATATGCATCCATTATATTTATATTACCCAAGCATGTGAAGAAAACAACCATACAATTTATTGTATAAACATTCGTATTTATGAAGCTTATCAAATCCTGTATTATGAATTCATTTTACTAACTAAAAGCGATATTTTCGCTTTGTTTAGCTATAATTTCACTGCTATAAACAGTGTGTGAAAAATACAAATAAATTTCGCATTAATACTATCTCCTATTAAGCGCCACTGAGCATTATTGAGCATTTGCTTAGGGAGTATGAAAGTAATAGTGAGAATAAATAATATGAAATATGAGCTGAATTGAAAACAAATAAATAAATGTGGAATAAAGCCAATGAGCTCCCTTATATAGCATAAGTCAGGAAATTAACTAAAAGCTTTAATTACATATATAAGTAGTTGCTAATTTACTTAGAATTCAAAAGAATTTAGTTCATTGTAGAATATAAATAACAGGATGAGAGCTAAAATATGTAAAATGTCTGAATAGCGAACTCATAAGGAGAGAAGTGACATACTAATTTGAAATATTTGATTATTAAAAATCATAGTCAATTAAGTAATAGAACAAAAGTACTAATCTTTGCATTGCATCGAGAACTAACTAAGTTTTTTCACTTTCATGGCCCTTGAGTTTCTTTTGTTTAAACTTTATATATATTGTAAATAACTTTGCTTTGGGGATAAGGATTTATGTGAATTTTTTTGTTTTCTAAAAATTGTTTTCTTATATATTTTTTACAATATAAACGAGAAATATTCTCCACATAGTACATGAAAATTACAGGAAACTTCAAACTTCACAACTAATACAAAAACTTTAAATTAAAAGTACAATAAAGTTTCAATAATGCGATAAATAGCAAATGTAGTGAAAATCAATCTTAGAAAATAAATATTTCAGTCCATGAGCAGCGCATTTTAGTGGCCTTGGGATTTTTATATTCAACTTTTTTCACTAATCAATTTTTTTGTGCAAATGTTACAATAGTTTCATTGTATTTGTCGCTTTAAATTAACATTTACTTCAAACAAACGAAAACTCTTTCGAAGTATATAACCTAAAAAACATTACATCCATACATTAACGGAAATTATACCACACGCGAGATAGTCTAATTACAAAATGTGCCGAAAAAATTTTGCTCTCAAGTGTGGCCTATGATTTTTGAACAAAGAGGTGGGTACTCCTAAAATAAGTACATAAGCATATCCCAAAAGAAAAGCTAAGTTTCCGAGTATCTGTGTAAACTAATGTGAAAAAATGCAAAACCTCTAATGGAAACCGGAAAATAACGAGAAATTTACTTAGAACTTAACCTCGAGATCTGATTTTTACCTTAATTAAACATACAAAAATATCTTCGTGGCAAAGCAAATCTCCTGCTAATACTTAACAATGATATTTACAACGAAAAATATATTAATAAATATCAAGAAATAATTGTCGGAAACTGAAATTGACATACAAGCTGTGTAAAAATTAAAGACTTCGCTACAGAAGTATTAAGAATAATAATTCATATTTCTGTGCTGCTGACTGTAAATCATATTATCAGCTGCGCGAGCGCTTATTTCCGCTAAACCGCAGCCAACTTCCGTCCAGCATACCAACCATGCAACTGACCAACCTACAAAAGCGGTTAGTGTGAACCAAAATACAAGCATAATTATTTTAAAAATCGAAAATTATCAATGCATTTATAATAAAAATATATATTTCATCACACAGCCGCTACATGCTCACCACACCCGCTTGACTGAGCGCATTCGTCGATATTTATTTCACATATTTGCAGCGTTTTATATTATATAATATATGAGCATATGTGTCTGCGAGTGCGCTTACTGCGGCGCGCAAATAAATGGCAAAAGCTTTACGATAGTGAATATTAATGGAAAAATTATAAAGCGTGAATGCCTTTACCCATATTCATGTCCATATGCACATGAATTGGAATGTATGTGCGAACAAATAAAAGCTGACGCTGCGGTCGGCTCATGCAGAATGCAACAAAGATGCCAGATAACTTAAGTGCGATAAAAGAATGGGCAGCAAGTGAACAAATTAAAATGACTAAAGGCCAGCTCTTATAAAGGAATACACATATGCAACAAAATATGATTAGATTAACAACAACAAACAACATCTTAATAATTTCAGCGATCATACTAAAAATTTGTTGATATATAAAATTATTCTACCCTTAATATAAAAAATTTATACCACTCAAATAAAGCATATCTTCTTAACTTATTTGCCGCTTAACTACAAATGTAGATTTATTGAGCTAACTAAGATTTACTACAGCTAATGAAAATAATTTCTATATATATTTACATATGCGTAAAATATGTGCACTCATATATAAATGAAAGAAGTCCACAATTCGCCAATCGCGCAACTAAATCAGCAATAGAATTATTCAGTAATATATGTATATGCGCAGAAATATATAGAAATTACAAACACCATTTATTCTTTTTTGGGTAATATATTTCTCAATAGACATATACATATATAAATATATACGAAAGTAAATAAATAAATAGAAAAACATTACTTTCTATAAAAACTGCATGTCCTATTTTTCACAGTGTCGCTTTCAATACAAAACACATAAACACACAAAATATACATTTAATATGAGTATATAAATAATCAAATACACGATTATATTGGTGTATAGAACTCGCAAGCGCTGGTGATATGTTTGTGTGCACATCATCAATGCCAACGCGCGTGTATTGATAATAAAGCTTATAGCTCACCATACCTGCCAGCATGAAACGCAATAACAGGCAAAGCTCCAACAAACATACTGACATTTAAAATTGATCATAAATATGAAAATATCGCTGGCACACAAAATAAAAATTTTATGTTTAAAAACATAAAATTAAATAAATAAATTAATATTTTTAAATTTATAAAAAAAAACGAAATCCAATAACCACCTTTTGGTTTTTATGACCTGTCATAAAACGTGTTCGATTGCCCCCGTATGCCTGTGGTGCATTGGTGCTCCCGAGGGTATGAGAATATACGTATGGGAATAATCGTTAGCAATCTTTTTGGGGCAGACACAAGTCGTAAATGAAATTTTTATGCATTGTTATTGATTTTTAATTTTTGCATAGACACATCGAAAATTGATATATCAAAGCACAGGCATAAATTCTTGGCAAAAACACCAACAAAATGCAGTGGCGTTAATGGATGGCGAATTTATCCCCTTGGACGTGGCAAATCGCTTTTTCGTTCAACGTTTTCCGACAGGAAAAATAAACACCTTTGCAAGGAATTTTTGTGCGAAAATTCGATACAGAAATGAAATACAACCGAATTTTAATAATAAATAAAAACTTTAAATTTTAAATACAAAATACAAAATATAAGAAATACGAAAACTGAAAAGAAAACAGAGCATAATAAATAAATTAAATACGGATTGTAGAATAGAACACAATTTAAATTTTAAAATCCCTAAATCCCTAAATTAAAAATAAAATTTGATATAACATGTGTAACAAGTAAGGAAGGGCTAAGTTCGAGTGTAAAGGAACATTTTACACTCACGCAATATGCAACGACCAAAGGAGGGGAAATACTTTCAAGTTCTGGCAAAATTTTATATTAAAAAATTTTTAGTAAACTTCAGTATTCTATATTTGACGAAACCGTGAATGGATTATAATCATATTTGGTATTTTACTAACTTATATAATGCGTCATAGACTCGCCTACTTTCACGTGCACCATGTCCGAGATATTCATATTAAAATCTACCAAATTAACTCAAATGAGATGTATATAAGGAAAAAGTCAACCAGAGAAAATGAAATCATTATAATAGAAATAAGGAACCTAAACCACAGTCTATACCGATTTCATTCATATTTAATGCTAAACCACATTATGTTCAAAAAACACATATCTACTTAATTTCTTTAAAATATCACACATTTTAACCAACATAAGCGTTTTAAAGTCAGCTGAAAAGTCGCAAATCTGGAGCCGGGATAATTTCAATGGGATAATTCACACATTTTCCTCATTAAGCTATAGCATATCCAAAGTTACACGTTCACTTAATTTTGCTAAGATATCTGACAAATTGACCGATATATGCCGTGTAAAGGTAATAGAAAGTTTATAATATTAGGTGTGTGGGGGATCACGACATATTATTACCGGGAAAGGACGTTTTCTGACCAAAGCCAACCGGATGTTTGGAATTCCTATAATAGGTATATGGGGTCTAAGGGAAGTATTTACCTGACTTTCCCTACTTTTGAAACTGAACTATTTTAAATCTATATATATACTATATAACCATTAAGATATCTCACAAGTAGGCTGATATCTGCGGATTAAAGTCAGCCATATCCTGAGATCCATATAATGGGTATTTGGGGACTTGAAAAATTATATTCCGATTTAGACCATTTTTGAGCATGAAATGGCATACTTTGAAGGGACTAATTGTGCAAAGTTTCATTTTAATATCTTAATTGCTGCTTGATTTAATCGTCCTTACTGTAAAGTGAAAGAATTAAATGGAATTTAAAAGTGTGTTGTAAGAGACGTGGGCGTGGTTGTTCTTCGGTTTCTCCCAATTTTACAATGTATTATAAGGGTGGAAATGTAATATCGTGTATCAAATTTGGTTGAAATTGGTTAAAGTGTTCTTGAGATGCGGGATGGGCAGAAAGATGCGAAATGGGCAGTGCCACGCCCGTCGTCCAAATTTTACATGGGTTCGTACTTTCACTAGTTTTTAACATAATCTTTGTATGGGAGATGGGCGTGATTATTATCCGATTTCACTAATTTTCCCTGCGTAAGACAATACGCTACAAAGACTTGTTCTCAGTAGAAGTAATTGTTACAGCTTTAGTCGTTTGTAAGATATGTACATTAAACCTGTTTGGAGGCGGGACAACCTTCACTTGATAAAAATTTTCCAACCACAGATGCCCCTGCTCACAATCATAGAGAATTGTACTCTGTACCAAATTTCAGTTTTATATCACAATTGGGAGCTTAATTATAGCACCTTATAAGTTTTCGTTTAACGGCATTTTTGGACGTAATACTAATCCGATTACGCCCATATGCAATACCAACCCTCTCTGACATGTGTTCTGAATTCTATTAAGATAGATTATCACTTGATAGGTGTTGCAAACAACCGTTAGGTAAACAACACTAATATTCTTTGTTGCAACATATTGCTAGAGTATAAAAGTAAAGTAGTTGGATAAAAAGACTACACCACCCTCTGCATTTTGTAAAAATTTTTAATATAAGTTGCAAATAATATCAAAAAATTTTATTTTATGCTCGAATTTATTTGTACATCGCATATTTAAAGCTAACTGTAAATCATAATGCATATATTTAGATTTTCTTCATCCTTAACGCGGACCAACAGAATGTTCTCAAGTTCTTTTTTGGTGAAAGCTTTACCTTCTCATCCGTTTCTCTTTTGTACAGCTAACTTTGCTGCTCCTTCCCGAAAATTTCTTCTCTTCTTATCTCATTCGCACATATGCTCACTCCTCTTCGCTCTTACTCCCTCCCAATACACTCAGCACGCACTTAATGTTCGTCATTGTTGCCAGTTTTCATTTTTATGCCATAATTTATTGCACTTGCCACCAAGTGGCACAACTATTTATTCAAGGGAAGTCCTTAAAACTAACGGATGCAGTATCTGCTGAACGTAGAACGCACAATGTAAACATACACTCACACCTAAACACTTAGAAATGGCAAGCACTAATGCAGCTGGCTTCGTAGTTTGTTGTGTTTTCATGCTTTGTTGCGCCAACTGCATTCATTAGCATTCTCCTGCCGTCAGTCATCTCCGGAATCGCCGCTACAGTCACTGCTGCTGCTGCTATTGCTGCTGCTGCTGCTCAAACTTGCCATCCCGTTGTCATGTACTCCCCTGTTGCAGTGCCCAAGGTCCTTCCTGGTTTTCCCTTACAACCTACTTTAACTAATAATGAAGTACAGTTACTCGGGCTGATATTAAGCTTATGCAATTCTCACTTGCATTTCCCTTTGCGAATACATGTGCGTTGTTGTTGTTGTCGCTACTACTATAAATATTGTTATTTCTATTATCGCTTTCATTGCAGTTGTTTTGCTTTGCTGCTGCAGCTGTTGTTCGGCTGCAAATTAAAATTTATCGCCATTGTGCTATTCATGCTACAATATATTCAAATATATATAAACAATTTCTGCATTTCTTCTAATTGGTGTTGTTGTTTTCGCTTTGTCCGTTATTATATTTTGCGCATAAATTATGCATTTTTATGACGTATTTGCCGCAAATATTTTACCACAAGCACTTATTGCTTAACGCACAGCACATAGCAACTGTGCGTTCTCTAGTTGCCGCTTTATGATATTTATACATCCAGAGATAATTGCCATTATAATACACTGAAATTAAAAATATAAAAGATACGAAAAAATTTCATATTTTAACTAATGTTAAGTACTTGCATTACTTTTGTTCGCATTTGTGTAAAATAAAAATCACTAAATTTAAGTATGCAGTAATTGGAGATTGTGAACAGGCAGAGGTGCCTGTCCTATGTTCTTTATGAAATAATAAAAATAGTTGTAGTTTAAAATTGATACCAGAAACAATTCTATTGAATCTTTGTGGATCGTTCTAGACTAGAATAAGTTCTATTAATAAACTTTACATTCCATGCTTCATTAGAGTAAGTACGATATATTACGTCACCAGAAGAATATTAACTTTCAAGGTCGGAAAAAACACCCTTTTCTGATTTAATCCTTATTCCTCTCAAGAATCTTACAATCTTACAATCTTACAACTTAATTTTATTTAATGGAGATACCAGTAAGTTTGGAGCTCTTTGTTCTGTTTGTCTAATGAAATCTTATTTTGTCTGAGGCAGACATACGTCTGAAACTTTAACATTGCCTGCCGAGAGTCCATATCGAAGCTGAGTTGTCCGAAGTGGGAGTGAAGAGTACAGTATACGTATCAATTTTTTTACTAACAAAACATATTGTAACAGAGTAAAATAGTTTTGTTCACTTAGGGAATATTTGTAGCACCATAAACTGATCAAGATAGATATAGAGTTATACATATTGTATATAAATGATCAGGATGGTAAGGCGAGTTGAATTGCGGGTGACTGTCTGTCCGTCCTTCCGTCCGGGCAAGCCATAACTTGAGCAAATCTTTAGATATCTTGATAGAAGTTTGTACACACGTTCCTTGGCACTCTGAGGAGGTTGATATTGCAGATAGGCGTAATCGGACTATTCTTACCCCCTCAAAATGAATGTTAAACAAAAATCTATAAAATATTATAAATAAGCTCTCAATTGAGATATAAAACTGGAAATTGGTACGGAGAATCTCAGAAGGGAGGGACATTTGCATGCTGAAAATTTTTAAAAAGTGGGTATGACCCCGGTTCCTAATAGGTTTAACGTACGTATCTCACAAGCCACTGAAGCTATATCAACTAAATTCGCTAAAAGCAAATTCCTCCGGTACCTCGTTAGTTAGCGTGAGTTATCTCAGTGAGATTCAAAGGGCGTCTCGTGCTGTAACAGTGTACCCTTGTGTTTGAATTGAATAAAATTGGGTGAACACATCCTCTAGTCCCCATTAACTTAATACAAACTTACGGTTTAATTTGTTCCATATATATTGGTCAGTCTGTGAGGTATCTGAGTAAGAGTCAGACTGCGTCTTTTCTTGATAATAATATGAAGCGATGTCATCGGAATTGGGATAAATACTGCCTTTACCTGTACCCATATACCTAATATAAGCATTTCAAACTTTCGATTGGCTTTATATATACCGTATCGGTCAATATGTAAGTTATCTCAGCATTCTAATTAAATTTCGAAAATGCGTGAAATCGGTATGCGAATTTCACCGCCCCATTATACTAATACTGATTTTTTTTTGTTTTTATAGCAGACTTTATGGCGCATATGTCCGTCAATGTGTATGTTATCTTCATAAAATTGCATAGAAACATATTCTCGAGTATACTTGTGTAATGCACTAAGTTGTTGCAATCAGTCCAGACCTCCCCTATCCCCAATATGCCCGATATTGGGATTTCCGACTTTCCAGCTGATTTCAAACCGTTTATGTTGCACAATATGTGAGATATATTAATGAAATTAAGTGGACATGCTTTCTTAAGTATAATGTGGTTTAGCAGTGAATATGAATGAAATCTGAGTAGACCATTGTCTAAACCTCATATCACTAATATAATGATTTCTGCATCTCTGGTTAACTTTTTCCTGAACTACTCAATATATTAAGTTTATCTCTTTTGGTTGAGTACATATCACATATATCTCATTTGAGTTAATTAGGTTGAGACTAATGTAAATATTACAAACTGTACGGTAGTAGTGAAACTAAGTGAGTCTATGACCTGTAATATAAGTTAGTAAGATACTTTTTGAAAGGTAAAATAACCCTTTTTAAAGAATTTTGAACTCTTACGCAACATTTTTCAATACAAAATTTGGTCAACATCCGAAGCTATTTCCTCGCCCTTTATCTCTGAAAATTGCGAAAATATAAAATGTTCGGTTACGCCCGAACTTAGCACTTGGTTACTTGTTCATAATAGTACTCGTTTGGAAACTAATTGTTAATATATTTCATAAAATTTTTTGTAGAGCAGACTTTTAGTTCATACACCCGTCTTTACACCATGGTTTTTCAAGTTTTTCGGGTAAACTACGTAGTAGGTAGTAGGTAGACAACGTTTTTTCTCTAAAAATAACATGTATGAACCACATCGAAATTTTCGTTTTCTTGTTATATTTTATGTTATTTTCTTCATTATTTCAAATTCTCAATAAAGTTTAATTATCTCTGTATACCAAATTCATATAATTACACACTTTACCACCTGTCAAGACATTCTTGCGCCACCATGTAACTTAATCACCACACTTGCAGTAGAATATTATTTGCATTTATTGGCGTTAGTATCGTTTATTATTTGCCACGAATTTGTGGCCACAAACTATTTAACGTTGCTGTTGCTGTTGCCGTCGCCGCACAGCTTTTTGTGGCAGCAAATGTGATTACTTAAACCGAGTGAGGTTGTGCACCAAATCAAATTTGTGCCACAAGCGAAAAATGTGGTCAAAAACAAAAACAAAAACAAAAAGGAGAATGCATAAATAGATCAGTTGCAATTCGGAGCTAGCAGCTAAGTGCAAGCCAATTAAGGAATTGCACAAAAGGCATCATCATGTCAATATATATGCATGTTTGTATGGCTATGTGTGTTTGCCGCCCAAAATATGCCGAAGCGTCACCGACAGCACTGCAAAGCAATTAAGGCGCACTTGTCCTTTGTTAAAATTTACTCAAGTTTTTTTTTTTTTTTTCCTTTGTGCACCCTTCAACCAAACAATTCTATAAGCCGACAAACATTGGTCATTGGTTTTTGAGAATTTGCTGCAAAATTTGTCGAGACTGGTCTGCATTGCGTATTTCTAATTGACCATTAAAAGTTCCTGTGAAATTCTTGGAACTTTATTTCCACTTTCAACTAGCTGCAATACATTTCACCGATTTTGGCTCTGCACTCGAATTGCATATTCAATTAGAGTTTGTTGCTTTACCTCACTTTGTAGCAAGCCCACATATGTAAGTAGGTAGGTGTGTATGTTATGTATATAACAATTCTAAATGCATTTAAGCGTTACTTCAATTTGTAGTGCCCGAGGCTCACTGCCAGTTAGCCAAAGGACATTTTGTGCATTTAATTGCCGCTCGAGGAGTTCTGTTATATATACTACTTATATAAGTATAAACTATATACTTCTATATATAAGTGGCCACTCTTGCTTTGACGCTGTGGCATATTTTCTCGCTCTAAATAGGTTGAATGCCTGCTGCATCACTTCGTTGAGGGCGGCTTGTTCAAGTTGAGAGAGAGGGCACATTTTTACAAGAATTTGCAACACTTTTTATGCCACCACACCATGATGGCTGATTACTTCGAACGGCTTATATTTCCCAGTTTTTTTTTTTCTTTTGTCACATTGCCGATCAATTCTAATAGTTGTTAACTTATTATGCATATGCCAGAAGCGCTTAAAACGTTATAGTTGAGCCAATATATTTATGCATTTAATTGGAGCTTAATGTTGGTGTGTGCGCCTGTGTGTTTGTGTGTGTGTGAGCGTGAAAAACTGAAAGTGTTTGCAAAAAATTCGCTCAATAAACAAGTGGCAAGGATGCGCATAATAGAGTTTGTGCAAAAATATCAACATACACACCCACATATATACATACATTTATTCAGATTTTGTATGCATAATATAATAATAATGTGTATATTTTTTGCATACAAAGAACAAAATATGGAAACGGATATTATTTATCTGGTTTGAAATAAAACCTTAGATACGCTTGTTTGCTGAAACGCATAAAAATATTAAATTTTTTTTATCACGCAAAATATACATAATTATATTATATAAGCGATTTAATAAAAAATCAAAGTGTGAGGTCAAATGTTGTTATATATATAAATGTTATTTACAGTATTAATATTTATTTTTTAGAGAGGGAAAGGAGATTAGATTGCTTTTCAACACATTGAAATTAATATATATATTGTATTTCACAAAAGTGTAAATAATATTTGCAAATAATATTCAGCAATCGCACATAAGATGAAACTAAATTTTTGCAATAATTAATGCAAATGTATAAGAGACTAAATTTGTCTTAAAAATATTTGTTTCTACTATTATTGACCAAATATACTCTTCCTATTCCCTTAGTACCTCTTTTCCCATTTCCAAAGATACGTTCCAAAGATCTATTTTTCTAAACACCGCTCTATACGATTCGCCAAACGTTAAAGGCTAGCGAATCGAACCTCGAACCTCGAATCGAACCATCGAGCTATTCAAACAGAGTAGCAGTATTTATTGTGAAGCCTTGCTCCCAGACGTCCTCTCCTGTTTGCGTTAAGCTTCGTTGATTAGTTTTTATTTCTGCACCAGAAAATATTTCAAGGTCCCCGCCTTACTACTTCAATAAAAAAACGTATTTTAATTTATATCCCTATTAAAAATATATTTAAATCGAATTTTAAATTATTGAAATCAATGTATAAATACTTTTTATTTATAAATAAATTCTTTGTTGTCATTTTTGATAGATACACATATTATTTATATTAATTCACAATACTGTAAAGTTGTCTAAAATATGTAAAACATTTTATTTCTTCAAGTTCTCCTTTTCTCTTTCTGGTGTGTTATATATTTTATAAATAAGTTAGAAAATGAATCATACGGTAAAAATCACAAACTCTTACTTTATTTTTATATTTTAATTTATATTCTACATTGAATATTTTTACAATTTTTATTTCTATAAAAAATTATTTTATTTAAAGTTTTAAGAAAGCCGATGATCTTATTATTATATTAGCAAATTTACTTATGCTACTCTTTTTAATTCATTTCATACAATTTTAGTGATAACAACGGTAAAATATTTACTTTACTTTTTAATTATTCTGATGCATTTATTAAACAAATTCATATAAATATGAATTCAATATTGAGAGTAAAGTTCAAATCTAAGAAAAGTTAACCAAAATACTTGAAAACAATTTCTGGTGAATTTTGCGAAAAGGAGAAAATTTAATAGTCACAAAAAGAAAGTACATGCACATGTAAATGTTTTCTTTTAATCATTAACAAATCTCTCCACTTCATTCATTTGTACTCAATCACAGTTCACGGAACTGTAAACCCTAGTTTGCCGCTTTCTTTCCAAATGTATTTGCTTTTACTCTAAAATAAAAAGCTCTTGCGAAATTATCTTCAAAGTAGGTAAAAAAATTGTAGATCTATGCTATTATTCGGAATAATTAGGGCACAAAGATGTCTGAGAATATGACTGACTATGCAACTGTCAAGACTGTACGCAGCACAAAATGTTTTATTTCTACCTTTTGCACACTTTTCCTCGTTTTTAATTTATCATTCATGACAATTAGTTAAATAATTCTTAACTTTCAGAAAAAATAAGCAAATATCTTATTTGCATTACAATTGCTTAGTAAGAGAAATTTCACTTCTGCAAAGTAACTAGTGGCATTAATGAAATGCCAAAATCGCAAAGTACTTAGTCGCCGTGGCGTATACGTTACCAGCACAACTGAAGGCTGCGCATATTATCTATGTATGTGTGTGTGTGTGTGTGTGTGTGAATAAGCCGAAGACGAACAACGAGGACTACAATGCACGCAACAAATGCAACCAAAGTATTTCACAACTAATCAGTTGACTAACAATGGGAAAACTACTGTTGTCGGAGAAATTAAGAAAAAATACAAGTAAAATGAAATAAAATAAAATAAAATGAAGTAAAGAAGAATGTGCCATGAATAGCAAACAAAAGTGTAGATATGGAGATTGTGCAAACAGTTCAGTACAACAAAATACAAATCAATTGCATGACATCAAAGTTTTGCGACAACTTCTGTGGGAGAAAGCGGTGCACACAATGCGAGAACACGCAGCCATTCAGTGGCCTTTGTTGCCCGTCTGATGAAAACGCTAAGAAAGTGCAATAGCTCTGCAGTGTAGTTTTTTTTTTTTTTGTTTTTTTGCTTTTTTGTAGGGCGCTCAATGCTCGTAAGCAAGGTTTTTGCTGACGTTTTCTTTCTCAGCTCAACTCGCGCTGATTGATCAGCAACACAAACCGTCAGCACTTATGTTGAAGCACACACACACAAACACACCGACACATTCACATTCAGATTCATACATATCAAGCTGCATAACAAATGAGTGTAAATAACCGGTAGTCAAAGTATAAGCCAACGAATGTACTGATTCTGCATATTACCATTTCTGTATGTGTGTGTGTAAGTAAGAGTGAGTGAATGCATTGTTGAAATGAATGAATGCATTGCTTTGTTCGCTCAGCAATTCACTTAAATAGTTGAGTAGTTGAACAAGTTGTTAAATAAGAAAAGTGCGAGCACTTCAACTAAATAAATGGTACTTACTGTGCTACCACACACACACACACAAACAAACATACATATATTTGTAAAAAAAAAAAAAGTTGGAAGAAAGCTATAGCTTTGATAAATTCATGCAAAGAATGAAAAAAGCCACTTTGAAAGCGCCAAGAAGTATAAAAAGTGTCTTTTCTCCAAATCTTTTATTTCTTCAAACCATAATTGCAGAAATTGTTGCAAATACTTGTAGATAAAAACGATGAGGGAGAGGTGCAAATGAATTTTGCAAATGAGTTTGTTCACAAGTTATTACAATATGATGAAGGGATATTTATGTACAGTCATTATCACATTTCACCACTCTTCGTCGACTTAAAGAAAAAGTTGATTTCGTTTTTTGTTGTATTGACAATTCATGCATTCAGCATAACTTTCTTCAGCGTAATTTGATTATCAAAGTTTGTTTCACTCTTTGTATGAGTGAAGCACTATTTTGTATTACTGAAGCCTACTTGAAATAAAAAATATATATTTTAAAGAAAAGGTTTAATTTCTTTTGAAGAGATTTGCGCCTCTCTACTGGTCCATTGCCGTTGAAGATATTTAGCAATCCTTTGCTAGATTTATTCAGTTACATTGGACAAGAGCTCCATAAAACCTGGCACTTATTCTTTTTCGAAGATTATGACAGATCTATACATTTACTAATAAATATGCATCCTTGTAAGCAAGAGAGAGGTCCATAAACGGCTACGCATATACAGATTTCGAAGAAATCATAACCTATTGACCTCTCGATTTTCCGAAAGATACTCGACTGACCCGTGTTGTAATTATATGTAAATATTCGGAACGGATCTAGCTCTCTAAATATCCAAAATGCTCTAAAGCAGTTTCATTGCGAAAACGTCTATCTTGAAGGAGAAATATAACAAAGAAATTCAATATTTAATAACTTTTCAACTTTCCACCACGAATTTTCGTTAGCAATGCATTACGTTACATATCCATTACTCCACAACAGCTAGCCACAAGGCAAACAATACTTCCGACCAGCATCGACTACCGGCATTCACAAAGTGCATAGATTAACCGAGCCCATATGTATATGGAACTATTATAGTAAAGCGATGTGTTCATAATGTACGACCAGATTTACCACAACAAGGCCTTTGTTCACGAGTCGAAATAGAAATGAGAAAAACTCTTGACCCTCAAGTTACTTAGTTTTTCGTTTCTATATCATCGACAGTTGATTGTTCTTAAATAGTTATACAATATTTTAATATGAAATGAAACTCAGAATTTTCCTCCTCTTTCTCAAGCTCTCTGAGCTAACATGAATTTTTGAAATAAATTTTTCTGTTCAAAAATTACAAAGTCAGGACCTTTTCTTTAATTTAAATTCTACATACACATTGTCTCAGGCGAAGAAGTGAATAATATTTGTTATGAATAGAACTCTATGAATTTCTGTTGCTAACACAGACTCATATAAATTTGACTTCGAATTAAAAGAATTTCTCATTGCATCACAAACGGGAGAGAGAGCGAGATCTGCTCTTTATCATGCTTACGAATAACGGAGCAAAGCAATATTTAGCCATAAGGAAAGACATGTCACACAACTCCGCTATTTTTTCCGAATCTAACGAGGTATTCTTGTTAAATAGTTTCAAGGAGTTTTTATCTGAGTTAAGGATTCTTTTGAGTGAGTGAGTTTACTGTCCAAACGTTAATGTAATAAATTTATATTTTAAAAAACCCAATTTTTTTTAAATGCTGCTTTTGCACTTCCTGTCTGATTGTTTTAAAAGTTAGACACAATAATTGCGTTTATGGAAATAAATACAGATAGGCATAGTATAATTTTTCCTTTAGAAATTGAAATTTTCACTTCATAACAAAGCGAATAAGAAAGTATTTTAAAAATGTATTTATATTAAAACATAGTGAATTGAGGCATTGAGGAACGTATGAAAAAAATTTGAAATTGTTCGAGAAGACTTGAATTTAAAAATATATTGATGTAAACTTGTCAAAATATGTGAATATTATTTAAAAAAAAAATACTAACAAGCAGCTGCTACAATAGTTGTATATTTGAAATAATTGTAATCAAAAATTTGGCTGCATTGCACTAGAAGAAACAGTGCTGGCAGCACAAACTGCCGTGAAACAAATTTGCTCCGTTTGCGAAGTATTGCTACCTCAATCTCATTATCTGAGACACCGAACTCTGTCGTTAACCTATTTAAATACAAATACACTGTAATGGAGGCCATTTATTTTTGAAGTTAGCGGTGTATAAAAGCTTCCAAATCGTCAAATCGTTGCGAATATATGGCAACAATTTAATGCGGAAAACCGGTAGTGAGGTTTAATGGCCAGAACTAATTACGTTAATAAAATTTATTGTTAACACATAAACAGCAAATATAAGATGTGTAGAAGTTAAATTGGCAATAAATAGCAAATGCCAGTGGTCAAAGCAATAACACATGTGTGTATGGTATTTACAAAGGAAATTTCCCATTCCCATTTCAACGGAAATATTGACCAGTTCTCTCTCCGCTTCCGTTTGAACCTGCTTACAGACTCATCTACTTCTTGGTTTTTTTTCTGATTTTTTTTTTTTTTGTATTTAATAGCCAATGATTAATAGCGTAAATTTTTGTAACTCAGTTCACAATTGTCATAAAATTGGCTTCCGGCATCCACAATAATAATTCCTCTAATCGAGGTACTTCGATCATTGAGACAATTGCTGGAACATGTAAGGAAGCTACTTCTAAGATGATTAAATAAAGATTGATAAGCAATATAGTAAAATCAAGCCTTTTTTTTTAGAAAAACTTTATTAAATTTAAATTCACTTGCTAAAATTTACTTCAGTTGAACTACAATTACAACGGTGATTACTTGATTTCATACTCAATGCCACGCTGCGTTGCATTCAATCTAAAACCGCACACCGTAAACTCTTATATTTATATATATACTTAGTTTGCTTTGCACAGTCAATTATCTGCCCTACGAGTCAATTCGAGTTTAATACGTTTCTAGTTAGCTTAAGTTGCTGCACTCAATACGCTGCACATTCGCAGTAGCAGCAACGGCAATTGGTGAGCCAAGAGGAACAACACACCATCATTAAAGTGCACACAAAACTGGAATTATTGCTATTTTTAGCGCTCGTGCAGCAGTCGGACAGTGCAAGAGTGGCAGAAAACAAGAGTCAGTTATGATGACACTGGCATTTATCGCCGCGCACAGACGCAGCAGCATTGGCAGCTGTGACATATCAAGTGGAAGTCGGTCGGTGGCAGATTAAATATATCGAAAGCAATGTACAGTGGATACGAAAGGTGCATTTTGTTGTTAAAAATTTTAGGAAATTATAAAGAGATTTGCGCATTTTTTCCTTATTAATTGTGGAGTACTGTCTCCACTTACAAAATAATTTTTTAACTCTTGAAACATGTAATGAGCATTACAAATTAAATTTTATGGCTAAAACTCTTCCTGATAGGTGGCCAAAAAAATTCCGAAATATCTAATTTTAAAAGCTGCAAACAAATTTAAGAAATATATGTTTCAATAGTTACATTGCCATAATAAATGTCTTTACTCTATAAATATTATTACTATATCAAAGTTTCTGCTAATTTAGGGCTATTAAGTATAATATAATTGCTAATAATATAAATATTATTATATATATGTAATATATTATATATTTATTACATATTATATTATTATAATATGATTGCTATAAGAATGATTGCTACAAAACTTGAAAAATTTACAGCATTGCTATTCAAAGAAACCCATAAATTACTAATTAGCATTGTCTATGATCAATTTCTATACCTTTTTCGAATGAAGAACTGTTGCTTACTTTTAAGCAACACCAACTCCAAATAACTATATACGGTCATCAAAACGATAGTCATAAAGCAGCTACCATTGCAATTGCGATTTACAACAGCAAGCGTTAAAATAGCTTACATCTCCGACCAAAGCGAAAACAATAACAACAACAAGTAACAGAAATTATCACAGTAACGACGAGAGAGTTCACCAATAACGTGAGTTTACAGAAATTTAACAAATCGCACATCCTTCCGAGTTACACAGCGCAAATTTATTTACATAAATGTGTGTGTGTGTGCGTGTGTGTGTGCGTGTTGAACAAAAAAAAACGTCCAAAATGTGAATGTTAGGAAGAAGCAAACACAAGTACAAACAAAACCAAGAGTATTAACCATCCATAATGGTCTTTAACAACAATAATAGTCTGTTGGCAGCAGTTAAACATCAAGAAGCGCAACCAATACACCGCAGCAGCCAACAGTGTGCGCATATACCAGTAATTGTTATTGTTGTTGTTGTTGTTGTTGTTGCAGTATTGAAGATAAACATTTCAACGAATGACCATGAACATTCAGCGACAATTTTAAGAGAGCGGTTTTATAAAGCAATAATAGCAGTGGTGCAATAAGAAAAGCAATAACAACAAGTAACTTCGAACAAATAAACAACTTACTGCCACTTTTGTTGCGACAACATTCACTTCAACGCAGCGGACCGCAGCAGAGCTCGCCCGTTCGACCATTCGTCCATTACAGTTGCTACAGATACTCCGGCTCATACGAATGCGCAGCTGCTGCCTGTAACTAATACTCTGTTGGCAGCTACTGACCAAGATTGGCCGCCACTTGCCTCCTTCCGAAACTGACGCCCATTCGCTGTAAAAGTGTAGCAATATTACTAAGAGCCCAGTGCGTTACTAAATGAAAATATTCTTAACAACGCACACACACACATACACATACGCGCATACATAACTGGCTTATTGATATGTTGCTACAGTCGCTTGCCGCTTGACACTGGCATTGTGCACAACCCCTTAGTTGTTATTGCCTTAGTTTTCTCCATAGCTTCGATGCTCCACAGCCAGCAACGCCTTTATTTTAGCGCGTACATATGTATTTGTTTCAGTCTCCATAGTAAAGAACTGAAATGGAATCACTAATGGCATCGTTTGCACAACATTTCTCTATATTACACTGCCTCCGAAAAAAATGCGTACACGTGTGCGTGCACAAAAGAAAGAAATACAGTAAATAAGTGGGTATGGTAGGAAAGGATCAGATAATATTTGCTAATTTGCCCCGCATTAACATACAAGTAAGGCCATTGTAATTATGATTCATCCAAATATTTGTTACATATATTATATATGTTTAACAGCCGATTTCGTTTCGCCACTTATCTGCTCCCTATAGTTTATGTTTCTATTCGATTGTCAAATAACTTGTAAGTGAAAGCAACAATAAAGTAATTCAACTTAATTTCAATTGAAGAAAGTGTACGGGTATATCACTAAAATACTAAAACATTCTTCTATTTTATTCGTATTTGATTATTTTAGCCTGCATGTTTTGTGCCAGTTGTTTGTTCGATACGCCACTCTTCAAGCTGTCTTCGATTTTATTATTATTTGTCTTGAAAAGGGCTCAACTTTGGCAAAAGTGTACAAATGCATAAAAAATGGATAATTTTTATTTACTAAGTTCGCCCCGTAAAAATCCTTAAAATTGTTTTCTGTGATATCGCATTCGAGGTATGAAATAATGGCTTTTGAATTAGAAAAAATGTCGAAAATCTGCTTAAAACATGTGAAGCATCAAATTAAACATAATACAATTTTCTACATTGTACATACAATTCAGTTTAAATTCTCAAATAAATAAAATTCTAATAAACTGAAAAAAAAAAAAAATGTTTGCGGTTTTCTTTTCGAAAAAATTAACGCACATGTATGAAAGTACCCAATACAAAGAAGTGCTCTAAGTTGTAAGTTTAATATTGTTAACCTGTCCATACTTATAAAAGTATTAAAAATACAATAAATTTATTTATTTAAAATGTCTGTTTTTGCCTGAAAACGCCCACTGCTGAAAATTGCTATCCATGCTATTATTTTGTTATAGTTAAATCATTTTCACAATTCTACTAGTTCAATATTTACTAAGCCAAAAACATACTTCTGCTGGCTTTTTTTATGCATACTTTTTTGTCTGTATATCTTTTACTTATATATATGTACCCACACATTCTTTATTTTCTTTTAACTCGAGTAATAGCAAATAATATCAATACAAAAGCGCTGGCAAAGTGACATTCCAAGCAAGCAACTTTCCCTTAATTGGCCAACATTTAACTGCGTTACCGATGCCAAGACATTATTCTAGCTCTATATATATTTTTGTATGTAGATATGCATACAAGTATCTTCAAGTTGTATCTTTTTTATACCATACTCGCTGATATCTTAATAGTTCTGACTGCCTGCAAATGTTGAGCGTCCAGTACCTACATCAGCTCTCTCTTTCCTATTTCCATTCACTTTTGGTTCTGCTGTTCCTGCTCACATTCAGCCGCCGCCCATTAGCGAGTAGTGAACCTGCTTCGTTTTTCTCCACCTAAGTTCAACCAAACTGTTTTACTGGACATTTGGAAAATCATGTTTGTCTTCGCTCTGAATATTTCCACTCAAGCCGTAGTTTACTTAGCATTGTCATCGTGCTTAGTGACTTTATTTTTCGCCTTTGTCGCGCAACAATTCTCCTACGTTTTGGTAAGATATTTCACATTTTTTCTCTTTGCCTTTTATTTCCTTCCATCCGAAGACCCAGCAGCTACGTCCGCTGAACTTCGATCCATTTTGAGTGTGACGCACAATGAGCAGCATAAATTCTCTTTACGCTTTAAAGTTTCGATAACTGCAAGTCAGCTTTTCCTGCTCTGGTTTTGACTTGAAGGTTTTTCCCCAACATTATTAAGGCTATCATTACTACTTTTGTTTGGTTTCCCCCTATCCACCATAATCTACCTTTTTTATTGTCATTATTATTATTGTTAATATTGTTGTTGTTGTGAAACATCAACACGTTTTATTGACCATAATTTTATATTGGCTTCGTTTCTTTGCTTTGGAAATAAATAAGAAAAATTGTAAAAATAGAAAAATTGCACTCAAATAAGGGATTAAGGCCATAATAAAGAATTGTTTATGCTTTTTACTATAGCAGCTTTTGGTGTGCTGCGCTGCAGTAAAGTCGTAATGGATTCGCTGCTGTTATACTTTTAATGGCCTTAAAATGATTCCTGACTGTAGCTGTTGGTGGGGCTGTAGAACTCGATGTTTAAACTTACTGGACCATATTTCCCGGAGTGTAGAATGTAGAATTTTCACGAATTGTTTGTGAAAAATGTACAATAGTTTTTCTAAAAATACAAATTTTGTGTAAAAAAATTTTTTTAGTTACAATATATAATATTAATATATCATACTATATTAATTTCCATTTAAATTTTGTTCACTTGTGTCTGGTTTCTTTGTTTTTTCGAAAATTGTTTACTCAGTTTTGTGTCATACCAAAAATTTTGTGAGGATGTCTTTTAAATACTTTTTTTTAAAACAGCTTTAGCACAGGACTTCGTAAGCATAGGGTTGAGAATTAATGATCTGTCGCTTTATTTTAGTATATTTAGATGGATTAATAGGTGAAAAAGCATTATTAGCTGGAATCAACACAGTTAGTAGCAGTTTTTAGTTCAGTCTTGGATCAATACCCCGGCGTCGAAGTGTCAGACCTCGCAACTTGTTGATCAAAAGGAACAATATTCGGAATTAAAAGTATGTGCGGTAAGTTTGTTGAAATTTCTGCTTCTATCATATTATTTAAATAATAAAATAATAATAATTATGTTCCATCTGATTTTAGTATTTATAATGTACAATTAACGTACATATTAATTACAATTTTACAATTTGCTTGGATTTGGATTCGAAAATATTTCGCTTATCGATAACAATATTTTTTAATCCCAAAATTACTTAATTCTTTTAAATTAAATTCAGGTTAAACAAAACAAAAGCGAATTTTGCCGGACTACACATAAGAAAGAAGTAGATAAATTAATTCATACCAAGAGCAAAATTTTCCATACATTTCCAAAATATTTTCTTGTTTGAATTTCATTAAACGTGAGCAAGAATTTGAACAATGTGAAGATTGCTGATTATTCCCTGGTTAATTCAAGATAGTTAAGGCTTTTAAGTTAACTAAATTTCCCATATATATTCTTATATTGTTTTGTCCTTCAATTCTCAACTGACATATGTATATTACCCCATATCTTCCTGCAAACATGGTGGCACCAAAGTGTTTTCAATTTTAGCAAAAATAAACATCGCCGCCAAATATTTGGTTTACTTTTAGGTTGAACAAGCTAAAATTCAGAGCATTTTCAGAGCAGAACGGCTAATTTCAGGGCTTCACAAATTCAAAGTAACGGTAACATGTCAGCCACCTCTTTGCTTGCAACGAAACAAAATTTAATAAACGAAATATTGCAATCGGTAAATTTGCTAAAGAGTACACAAGCTAAAGCCAAACAAACGCGAGCGAGTTTATCATCAGCTTTACACATATCCACACACGCACACATGCACAAGTTTGCTTACATAAATATGAATGCTTATGCGCAAAAACCGCTTGTGCATACACAGTAGACTGCGTGTGCGAACCCTGCAACGGAAGTGGTGTGGCAGGAAAAAGCATACTTCTACACACATGCGTATATTCACATGTGAGTGCGAATATATTGCATAACTTGACACTCACGCCGGAATTCACCTGTAGGAAACTAAGAAAATATGTAAACTTTGTTTTAGTTAATTCAAAGTAGTTTTTAAATGTTTCTAGAGATTACGATTCATAGATCTAAGCAGGAGGTAGATATTTTCTTTGGTCAAAACTAACTAACCGAGGAGCGAATATTCCATTTTCGTATATATATAACACACACAAGGACTTGATGGGTTCTCAATGAAGTGGTGAGTTTGTGGTGAAATCGTGGTGGGTGATTAAAAACGGCTCAAGAGCAAAGTAAGATAGCAAGAGAAATATTTGTCGGGAATCAAGGATCGTAAGATATTGAAAATCATAGATGTCAGTATCTAAAAGCGACGAACGATGTTGTGACCCACATCTGAGAATAGTATTCTGTACTTAGTAACATTTTAGTATATAAAATGGGACACGTAATAGTGTCGATGATGAAATTAGTGTTGTTATCAATGAAATGTTTGTCACTATAATTTTCGCATTTTATCTACAATAATTATAGAATTTTGCCATATACTTTAAACCCCCCCCCCCCCCCTAAACCACAGCCTCATGAAGTGACAACACTCTTGCCCAACAATTAAACCTTAATATTCAAAAATCAGAAAATGTTTGTAATTCCTATTGGTGTATAGTTATAGATATAATAGTGCGTGCGCTTGCATAGGCTTTTGCAAAGACACCTAAATGGTTGCTGGTATGCATGAAATGCAAGCGAGCTTTGTTTGTGACACATTGTCTACTCACGCTGCGCTGAGCCATTCGCTGCAGACTTAACTGTCGCGCCGTCGTTGTAGTTGTAATCAGCGCTATCGTCGCCATCGCCAGCAACGCAGGGATAAATGGAGTATTACAATGTTGTTTCAGAAAAGACAAAATGTTCTTGTTATTGTTGTTGTTGTTGTTGTTGTTGTTGTTATTGCATCTATTGCTATTCCAATAATATGCGGCATTTTGTGAATGCAATAAAGTGAGCACCTTACATATGTGGCGACGTTGGTAATGGCTAAAGCCCTACACTCACTTCCATGTAAGTGTGTTTGTGAATATGCGAGAGCGTACATGTGTATTTGCATTTAAAATTGATTTTGCAGCACCACGCATTGTGGCAAATTCCGCATTTCCGCATTGCCACAATCAGCTGCCCTCCAGCCACACATTTTATGCGGACTTACACTAGATCTATACGTCTAAAAATGTTTATATGTATGTATGTTTGATTTTAGTATGTGCTGCAATTGAGGTGCACAACTCCTTTGTGCACATACTTTCGGTTGCACAGTTGCCTTTGTGTCACTTATTGCTCTTTACCTGGAGCAAACCGGCGAGCAAGGTAAATTAAATTTTCACTCTCAATAAGTTGCTAAAGGAGGAGGGGAGGGAAAGGCATTAAACTATGCCACAAATGTAGAACTAAGCTGATGACTGTGGTGCAGACGAATGGTGAATGTCGGTTTCCATCAACACTAAGTATACATATAATAAAGCCACATGTGGCCACATGAATAGAGGAAATCCGCTAAAATTGATTGAATTGAAAATGTTGCGCGGAATGCAAACAGAAGCGCACATACAAACACACAAGCGCTGTCATTGTTTGCCGCCGCAACAACGCTCGCACCCACACACTTCTTCTTTACGATCAATTTTGACTGCATCTCGTTACAGCTCAGCATAAAGCACGTGGAGAGCAAACTAAAACGCGGCACGTTCATAGCGAAGCCCCAGTGTTTGTTATTCCTATTGCAGGCAGCTTAAATCATTCCTGGTGAGTGGAGTTTCTAGTGCCACGAAATGCTGCACACTATGCTGAGAAAACAAGCCCATTCATACACGAAACTACAAAGTACAAGTTACATACTACAAATTTTAAATTACAATTTTAAATTACAAATTACAAAATTACAAATTACACACTACAAATTATAAATTACAATTTAAAAATTACAAATTACGCATCACAAAATCTATTAGAAATAATCTCTATTAACGATCCATATCCTTTTGGTCTTAATACACACACAGAAATGAAATCGTTTGAGATTCCTTGAACAAATAACGGTTGACGCTTCGAATACACTGACTGCAGAGGAATTTCATTATACGAAGTATTGTAATGTAATGCTCGGTGACAGCTTTCATAATAGCGCTTTGCGCTCACATACTCACACAATCTAATATTCAAACTATATGCATGCATGCCACATATTGAAGTTGCAAGCATAGTGCAAGTAATAGAAATTTAAATAAAAGAAGAAAACGAAGGAAAGGAAGGAAACTTGCTAATACTTGCCTTGCCACCGAAGGAATGCTTAGCAAAGAAGTGGCAAAGTGGTGGCAAAGAAGTGAAAAATAAGAAAACTACCGAAGAAAATTATGTAACAAGTACTTGTAATACTTAGTGGGGAAGCGACAGGAATTGTTGCCAAGTTATGCCAGCGACGCTGCAGGAACTCGTCACAAGTCGCAGAATACGAAATCAGCAAAGTAAAAACCAGATAGCGAAACTGCCATATCGGTGGCGGCTGCTGTCTTACAAGCGATCACACAGTGAAAAGGGCGATGTGTTGGCGGATGCGACAAGGTCTAAAAAATCTCAATAATCCAAACGGCGGCTGCGATGCGCAAAGATATCTTAGACTGCAAGATGTTGAGACAGGTTGAATTGCATGAATGATATTTGTGTTTGCCTATGAGTGGTTATCCATTTTATTAGTGGCAGCTGCAACTAACATATGTAAGCGTATAGTACAACTATGAAATGTATTTTTTGCAAGCATTAAATAAACTCGCAGCTGGTTGGTGACGGCTGCAGACCCTACTTTGAAATGTAGCGCTTGTTTACGCTTGCCATGATAAGCCGGCGCGCAGTTGTTTGTTGTCGACAAAGTCAAGTAGCTCAAGCCAAATGACTGATTTAATATAAAGATGTATGGCAGAGTACGGTGAGGGGTCGCGGCAAGCGGTGAAACATCGCGGTATGTTCGTTTTCAGAAAATAATCACATTTAAAAACACATGCAATCTAATCGCTCGCCCTTATTGAGTTTCACTGTCATTCGCGGTAAGTCGGATAGCCTCTCTACTCTGATTTTATTTCCATTTAATATAATTTCTTTAGAGAGTGTGTAATTTTTTCTTGTGGTTTGAAAGCATGGAGTTTGGTTTGGTTTTGCCAGCAGATACAAAGTATTAGAAATATTCATAAAATTAATTTTTATAAGTTATTTAACTTATTTCTATCTATTAACTTATTATATCTTAAGGAAATAGTATATCAGTAATGTGGGCTGTATATTTTAAATTTTGCTGATAAAACGCTGAGTTGCTAGAATAAATACATTTGCTAATTATATACATACATATGTACCTTTTCAATATCTCGCATTGAAAGCAATAATGAAAGGAAATGCAGGCAAATCAAATGTAAATGTTTCATTTCCGTATTGTCGTCGAGCAATATTATAAGGTTTACAAAATTGAAACGAACAAACGATAAAAATCTTTCAAAAAACATACATATATATACACCGACCTAGCACAGGTATAATCTTATAATTCCTTACATTGTTATGCTTTCGAAAATCACTTTTTTCCTTGAAATTTTAAAGCTAATTAAGAACTTTAAAAACATTACCTAGCTTAAAATTTTACTCAAAAACTTTTACACTTTCTTCTCTTACAGGTTTGTATGCAGCGGACACTTTCAACGCTTTCCCAAAACAAGCCAAATATATATACGTATGTACTGAGTAAAATAAGTTAACTTCTTGCCGAACTTCGACTAATGAAGGAATCACAAACTTCTGATTTATTTATTTCCGCAATTTTAAATTGAAATCAACAAGCCCACACACACAGCAATCCCCCGCCCATTAGCAATTCACAAAGTAGAACTTTAGATTATACTTCGTTTGTTCGCTTTTCAAACTCACACCAATTGAGAGTGAACTCACGCAGACCTGATGAAAAATCAATTGGCAATAAGCACAGGAAATAGGAAATGAAGAATTAAGTTCAGCAACTCGTTAAAAAATAGTATTGAATTAAAACGAAGAAAGATAAAAGCATAAATCAAATACACTGCAGATAGAAGCGCAAAAGAGATGAAGCAAGGAAAGTCAACAAGCTTAATCTTGAGTTGCCAAGATTTAAGATAAATAAGGCTATGTAAACAAAAACAAAACTGAAACCCTAGACTGTATTGCAGCGCTTAAACAAATAGAAACACACGCAAATATACAAAGCGTCCTTAAACACGCACATGTGTGCGTGTGTGTGTCTACTTAAATATACAAGACGCCGTAGAGTTACTCCTTTGCAACATTGCAAATGCAGGACCAGTCACACGTTGACTACTTTACTATTGTAATACTATATACTCACACTTTAACAATGTGTGTGTGCGTATTTAGCTAGGTACTCTTGTATTGCAGTTACCCTGTAGAGAAGAGCATAGGCTTTCCGGATAATATAACATCTGTGTCAGAAAAAATATTACATTTTTCATCAATATATAATTAATCGATTCGAATCGAATTATATTAGCAAGCATGCGCATTAAAGCTATGATAAAAATAATTGCTAAGAATTATAAACTTGCTAAACAAAAAATATTTTCCTAATTTTACAAAGCCTTTATCTCCAGGGGCCTAAAAAGTGTTTAAAATTATTTTTTTTTTTAAATAATTATAAAAATCAGTTAAATATTTCTGGTAGATGCCTGTAATACCTGTTTACTCAACACAATCAATTTGAATAGAATACTGTTTAATTATTATAAAAATTAAAGCACGGTTATTTTATCTTTTTCTAATTTTCCTACGAAACATTCATTTAATTTCTAAGTAGGTACAGCATTTGTAAAAACGTTTCTTTGAGGTGTGCCCGCGGAAAAGGTTCTTGAGGTTCTTCTTGAGGATAAGTTGCCTTACATTGCACATGTTCCTCATCCAAAATTCTTGGTTAAAATCATTGAACCAACACTAATAGGTGGAGGAAAAAAGTTTGGAACAACTCTCTGCTGAAAAACAAATATAAACGGACTTTTAGTCCACCTTGTATTGTTTTTCACACCTTCACACTTATCACAATAAAATACTATCCTAATATATACAAAGCAAAGTAATAGAATAAGTACTCTAATGATTAGCCTCACGTTTAAGAATTGTGGAAATAATCAAGGTGTTAAAACACACCTGTGATAGATATATAATTACCATATATATATATATATATAATGCACCAGACCTGCTTAGATATATAATGCCGAAGACGTTCCAAAGTCGGGTTATATGGCATATCTCTGCTTAATTGCGATTTTTTATATTTAAATTCAGTTTTGCTTTAATCGCCTTGATTTATTAAGTAAATGAATATTTCTTTACTATTCCTTCCGCTATATTATCGAACTACTTATATGATCTCTATGTCCGGTGTACGACTTGGGCGATATGTACTTTGTAATTTAGTTATGGCATCAAATATAGGCAACACTTAAATCCATTTCACAGCCAGTTTATTTTGAAAAATGCATATAAGACATTCCCCACTGAGGAAATTTCCATAATCCGAAAAAAATAAAATCCGAAATAAATTCACTCGTAAAGAGGAATGAAACACTATATGTATAACAGATAAAATAATATTCATAATGTAAATTTCTTTCTCCGTGGGCCTTTCATCCAAATATTTACAAACATACGTACGTACTCGTACTTTACACGCTCACTCACTCACTCACGCGTGCAAACACAAACACGCTCGCTAGTTAAGTGAAGTCAGGAAGCGCAAACATCTAAAGTAGCTGTTGCAAAAGTTAGCGGCAAACTTGAGCCAGCATAAAAATTAGAAAACCTACGAATGGTCAGAATGCCTGAGACCAAATATGAGCGAGAAAGAAAGAGCGAAAGCAAGCAACGAAAAAGAAAAAGCAAATAAAATGCACAGCAAAGTAAAGCAGTAAAACTTGGAGGTAAAGCCAAGCATATATATAAACATATTCCAGCGATGTGTTAGGAAATGTAAGAGTAAAACTCTGTCTGCTGCCGAGCGCAGTCGAGTGTAATGAAAAGTTTGAATCAATATTTGCGCAAGAAATTCAATTTCAACGAATTAAAAATCGTATTGGCGCGACTCCGTAAGCGTGCGGAAAAATAAACTTTGAAAATTAGTGAGATTTTAGATTTGAAAAGTTTAGTTTATCCAGGCATATTGATTGGCTGCCACGATCAAAAGGCGAACTGAAAGCGAAGTTGCTGCGCGAAATTTCCGAAGCGGATTGATGTGCACTGAAAAGGCGAATGTGTGCAAAGTTTGTGAACGAAGTTGTGTATATACCTTCGAAGCTTAAAGCTTAACTCTCTCTCTCTCTCTCTCTTTCTCTCTCGCTCTCACACCTCGCTTGGCATTTGTTCATTGGATTGTAGAAATTTTTTGACGGTGACAACCAGCTCAGCCTCTAATCGGCTTGAAATTTAATGGTCTTCAATCCAGCTCTTCCAGAGGCACTAGCTAAAGGAAAAGCTGCAACTGTTCAAAAGATCCATGCATCCACATATGTGTATATATACATATATGTGTATGCTTTAAAAGGAAAGCAATAAATAAATTCAACTGTTTGTATTTGTAAACCTGGCGCCGTTGCAGCAACAATAATGTCGTTGAATAAAAATATTCCTTGCACACATATAACCATGTGTGTGTGTGTGTGTGTGTGTGTGTGTGTGCATGAAAACAAACGAATTCATATTTATTAAGCATCTCGGCGAGCATCTACAGGAGGCCCTGCACACATACATATGCAAATTTGCGTAAATAAATATATGAAGCAAGCAGCAATTCCAGCGTTGTGTTTGCATTGATGCACATATGTATCTTTACATGTGTATAGGTTTACATACGTTTCTTTTATTTATATTTACAATTAAATTTACTTACATACACATATACACATAAACTTATACACATTAAATATTTGATGCGAATATTTGCATTGGTGGAATTGAAAAATTCGCAGAGCAATCAAATGTTTGCCAAAAGCGGCATGCAGTGTGGCAGAGACTGCAGTAGATTGTGGGGTATGCAAATAATTCACACAATACACTTTAAACCATTCCAATATATATGTATTCGTATAGGTGGATTTTTTTGTACTTGTTATATAATCAAGGAGGACAAAAGCTATTCTTCCCGGTTGAAGAGCCATATTTCTCGAGCATAACAAGTGAAGTTGAATTCCATTGCATTGACCGTAATAAGTATTTACTTGATCAGAACTTCCTGTATATGCTGTGATTTATTTTAGTTTAAGTCTTCTATAAAAAGTGAGGAATCCAATATTTACCAAATATAATAGTACATGGCTTTCAATATCATTGGATTACGTTTGAGAGAAAAATCCAAAGTCCTAAAGCTCTGGGCTTACTTATCGTTAGCTAATGCTAAGATAATACATTGGCATCGGCAGATTCCTAAAGTAAAACCCAATAATAGATAATTTTTAGAATTCGCTGTTTTCTTATTTTAAAAATTTAGCAAAGTTTCTTACACATAGCACCACCTCTCGGCCACTTTTTATATTTCTTTTACTTTCATTGTTCTTTCTTGCCTTAAAAGCTTATATTGAGTGAGTTAGTAGCTTAAGAGCTTGCACTAATGATTTAATTTAATTATTTTGAGTTGTACCTGAAACGCAAATGTGTTTATTTCATGTTTTTAGTTTCCAGTTTCTAGTTTCGGTTGCTGTGACTTTCCTTGTTAGATGTCCGATGTCCATTTTCGTTCAGCCTGTACTACGAGGTAGTTAACTCTTTTCGGTATCACCAAATATTTTGCGATATGAGATCTACTACATGTTATTCTCTCATCGTCTCTCTAAGCCCAAATCATTAATTGAAAATATTTGAATACTGCAGAGTTTTACCATTCAGTTCATGTCTCGGCTAGCTTCATGAAAAATGCTTTGGCCATTCAGAGGCGAGTTAAAACTAGTAGAACCGTCATTTAGTTAAATAATTTAGCAATCAATACATAAACTGTTTGCTACATAAAATACCTCAAGGCACAAACTGCCACATATAAGGCTATAACCGTTTCTATTTAATCTTTTTTCTCCATACACACACTTACACCCACTTGACCTTATTCTTTACATTCCTCCATTTAAAAATATGCAAAAGAGTACATTGACAAACTTATATTGAATTCTTGTGGCTATGAAACCACTTTTCAACTACAACAAAGAAAGTTAGCCAAACAAACCAAGGTGCCACACCGACTGACCGAAATTAAAAGCTCTGTTATTTGCGCAAACCAATACTCAGGACAATATGTATTTTATATACTTAGTATGTACGTTTGTATGTATGTGTCCATCTGCACATAGCAGTAACCTAAACAAATAAAGCGAACATAGATTAGAATGCAATGTGAAACCCTTTGAACGCTATCGTCAAAATTAGAGAGTCCAAATCAAGTAGTACATACCTACAAGTAGTGGTGTAAATATCTTGCAAAACTTTCACAAACTGAAGAAACCGCAAACAACGGAACGCACGACAAACGAAACATAACAAAACTTGCATTATAAAAGAACAAGTGTACAACATAACAAAGAGAGTGTGAGGGCAGCTGTCAAATTCCTTTTGAAATTGAGGAATTACCTCAAGAAAGTAGTAATTCCACTCCGTGTTGTTTGCAGATTCTTTGTGTTGCTACGCACTGTTATATGCATCCAATTCTCTATGAATATATAGTCAGATATTCATATACAAACATTGTTGTTGTAGCTTTCATATAAGCAGTTATACTGAAGTACATATACATATATATATATATATATATATATCTGTGAGAAAACTATTTTCAAATATTTGCGTTAGAAAAAGTCCTCTTAGTAAAAATGGCCCAACTTGACTTATCGTAAAATTGTTTATAGCATTCAAATTTATTGTGATTTATCTCAAACTGATTTTTATCCAAAGCGCTAGGCAGCTTACTTGTTAGTAGTAATACCAAATTCTGAGTTTTCTACATCTTTTGCGAAAATAATTAAATTTTCTAACTACCGGATTTCAAAAACACTGTTTTTTAAAATTCCCAAGAATGCACATAAGCGCTTTTTACCTGCGAGCTCCAGGTTTTACTTTGAAAGTTTAGCCACTGCCATTACGTAATGTTTGAAAAAAGTGGTGAACTGTGAAAAACTTCAAAGCGTAAAGAAATATTTGCATGAAAATCCGGAAAATGTTTACACTTACAGGTAAAGTAAAAAAAAAAAGTGCAACAAAAATGTTGATTTTTTAAATTGCTTTGAATTTGTGCATTGGCAGCTGTTTTTAGCAAAAGTGTTTAAACTTTTTATCAAAACTGTTTGCTTTCAATATTTATTCGATAGTTTTACAGGACGCTAGCTGTGTATGTATGTGTGTGTTTTGTTATCAATTACATAAATGGCTCGTGTTTGCACTAGTTTTGTGTTGAATTTTCAAACCTTTCAAACATTAAATTGAATACTTCACTATTTCTATAGGCATATCTATGTAGCAGATGCCTACATTTCAAATACATGGCCGTATTCATATGTGCATATGTGTTACTATAAGTCACATTAAACGAATATTTTTGCTTTTAGAAATATTGCAAAAGCTGTTCTCAGACGCAGCAAAATTTTGTACAAAAACTAAATAACGAACGTAATCAATTTGGAAAGTTTTGTTAGAGAAATACTCTCCCTTTATACTATGAGTACTTTAAAAGACACGCGTATAAATTTCATAGCTGTCAGACAAATTATTTTGAGGAATATTTTGAAAAAATGGATGAGAAGAAGAGTGTAATGTTTTCAGTGAAGCAATTGTTCCTAAGTGATTTTGTAAATTACTTACTGGGCGTTACAAAAACCAGTGACGTGACCAATGATGAAAGCAACAAAAAAAAAAAAACAAAAAAAAAAAAAAAAAAACAGAAAATAACCATGGATGCCACAAACTGAAGTTGATCGAGGTAGCTGCCACTGTTATCCAAGTTATCCAAAGAACGAGTTGAACATATAGTTAATGAATATTTGGGTATGACAAAACTCTGTGCAGGGTAAGTATTGGACTTCGAATTATTCCCACATACACAATAATTTCTGGGTCTGACACCAGCACCTTTTTTGTGTTCTCCGTTCCCAAGAGAATGCTCGTTGGAAAGAAATTTAAAAAGAATAAACTTAAATTATTAACCAAGTACTTCTTAACTGTTAAAAAATCTTTATTATACTACCATTGGTCCCATAATTGTTTGTAATTTTGATTTTTAGCAGAAATTTTAATATAGATTTATAAATGTTTCTTGAAATCCATACCACAAAGTATAATCCACAGACCATCTATAATAAGTAGCACAAAGAATTCCGTTCGCCTTAAGCCGCTACTTTCCAGATTTCATAGGACGCTCAATCACATGCGTTACTGGGTTATGATTGGGTTGCAAATATATGATAATACACAAGAATTCTTGGAAATTACTAATATCCACGTTAATGAGGCTGAACTCAATTTCAGCTGCACTTCATAAACAAAATTATGATGAAGAAAGTAATCGCCTTAAGCAAGCACTTTATATCGGAATGTACCCACATTTGTACCATATGTATATACATACATATGAGTACGAAGCTGGAATATGCGTCATTAACTTACTACTTATGAGCAAATAAGCACAATAGATTACTAGTAGACCTTTAAGTGGTGCCGAGCCATGCGCAAACAAATATATTTACGCACACGTGTAGTTGTATGTATGTGTATGTGTAGCATTAACGAAACAGCATTTATACCCACAAAGGCTTTCGGCGAAAAACACAATGACACCAAGGGAGGATGGAACTCAGCCGGCGAAGTCTCAACTGGGAAAGTAAACCGCAAAGGCTTTTCAGGTGAGAGTTTGCTTGAATGTGTGCTCGCAGTGGAGCTGCTCCTCCATGGTTTTGAAGAGAAGAAACGCCACATAATCACCTACATGATGTTGCTAATGAATTTAATTCCATACCAACCGATCCATGTTAAGCTGCGAGACAGACGGCAGCAGACAATGAGTTCCAGGACAGACTTTCCGTTGAAAACAATGTTAGGGAGCTTTCAATGAAATGATATTGTATTGAAAGAAGGGGTTTATACTTGAGTCGTGACGTATATGAGCTTTTTCGTAAAAAAAAGCCTGAAAAACCTGAAAGCAAAATTAGCGAAAAAATTATTTTAATGATTGTTCTTTACCTTTTGCTCCTTGTCATATTATATATTTTAATTTTTTTTACGCAAAATAAGTATTGAAAGGTGATATTTTGTTTCTTCGTTGGGAAATTTCTGCTTAATTACTTACTTGGGTATGCTTATTAGATTTCAATATTACTATGTTATTATATTTGTATACCAAAGTACCGTTACAGCGTGGAGTCAAATAATAATCATTACTCACTACACCGTACCGTCTATCCAGCAGCTTCATTGATCTAACCTGCATCACTTAGTCCTTATTTGTGCTACCTTCGCACCCTCCTTAGATTATATATGCGTACGAGTACAAACATATGCTACCACACCTACAATTCCCGAATTTTCCATATCTGCGATCCATATCCAAAAATCCTTTTAATTAATTTCTTAGCTTTTGCACACCTGCTGCAGTGACGAAGCATAAAAGTATGCTAAAAATTTTACACCAGCTCTACGTAGTCTTATAGCCTCAGATACTAACGGTAACAACGGTATACAAATGCTTTGTTGTTGTGCTTTATTTATGTATTTTAGTCAGTCAGGCGCCAACGACTGTACGGTATAGGGTTAATGTGTGCGTGTGTTAGTGTGTTAGTGTGCATAAATGTGGCTTCGCGCCTCTAATATGATTGGCATAGTCTGTACGTGCCCAGAATTTTGTGTAATTTTATTGTCACTCAAATCGCTTGCCACCACCGCCACTGAATCAGCAAAATTGCACGGGAGGCAGACACATTTTGAATTTATTAGAGTGGGTGTGTATTTGAATTTGATTATTATGTATTAGTGCATATATTTTTATGGCTGGCAATTTTGTGGCAGCTGAATTTAAATCAAAAAATTTTCGTGGAAAATATCGTGGGAAATTGTTTATGGAACTTTAAGAACTACTAGCTGCAAAGTGGCTCTCTCTGTTACTGTGATTCCTCCAAATTGTGTCACACGAAAGACAAAATGAAATTATTGTAATGAAAACAGTGGTTGATGCCAAAAAGAGACCAAAAATATAAATACTCTTTGATGCTTCGAAGATAAAAAACTAATCTAGTCTGAAGGTACGTACTACAAAATTTGGTCTATTGTGTCCTAGAGTTATGAACGTTAAGGTTAAGTTCTGTCAATGAGACACTGTTTTTGCACATTGTTATGGAAAAATGGCGTAAGTAGGGATTGTAGATTAATCCTCCCTCCATCACCTAACCGCTTGCTTTTTTGTTCTATTTTTAAGAGAGCTTCACAAAAACATTCACATAAAAAGTGGATTCTAAGGGGTCACAATAAACAATGAAAATAATAATAAAATTAAGCAAAATCTACCATAAATCTCTGATTTCAACTAAATATAACAAAAAAAATCTAAACTCAAAATGCATACGTACATAGTCTTAAAATGTACCATAAATAATTTCTATATGTGTAAAATATGTTTTTGAAAAAATGTCCCTAAATCTAAGTGAACTTTATTAATTATGTCTAACAAATTGCCAATTTTTTAAATATACACATGTATATAGATGTATACATATACCTGTTTGTATGCCACAATAAAAGTAATTACACATCGCCTGTTTATATATGCGCACATAAGTTTATTCATATCTCAACCAAATGAGAGCTTAATTTGAATGAATAGGTATAATTAAGTACATGGTGCCAATAAATACAAGAAATATTGAATATTATTTAATAGGTAAGTACGAATAAATATACGCCTAAACACAAGCAGTAGTTTAAGCATTACAAAAGTTGACTGAAAGATGGCAAGTGACACACTGACATTGATTTGGCTACGCATGTATGCAAGTATGTATGTGTGTGCGTTGCAATCACAATTCAAGCTGTTTACATTTAGGTAGGTATATATATAGTATATCAAGATATTTATGAAGGTCTTTGGATCGCAAATACTTCAATGGTTATTTGAAGAAGCCGACTGCATACATACAAACTTTCATGCAAACATTTATATGAAGCATGTCTGCTATTAATCGCTTACAACATTTATGTTATGTCTTTTATATAATTTTTTATCGAAATACTTATCATAAAATGCATTGGTATACAATTGCAAGTAGCTCGACTTTTGAAAAAATATAGCTTTTAGTATCTTTCTTTTTTCTATCTCCATTTCACTTACACGTACGTATAAAGGTATAGTATATATGCCTTCACTCCATTTCTTATCATTTAGAATTTATAAATACTTATTCAAGTTTGGTTTTCAAATATCTCTTTTATGAATGGGTGTGTACTACACTACAAGTTTAAAAAATGCTTAAAAGTTTCAAAATACAATAATACATTTGCCTTCGATATAATTTAGAATTGCTGATTATTATTTTTTATTCGTTTATTTTTTTCTACTTTTTTAATTTTTTAAATTTTTTTATATTTTTTTTTTTTTACTTTTTAATTTCATTTTTTTTTTACTTTTTTATTTTTTATTTTTTATTTCTTTTTCCTCTTTGGTGTTTTTCAGGCTTTCCTTATTGATTTATTTTCAATTCTTATTTCAGGCTTGAGGTTTGGTTGGCAAAACGAAGCTCGCATTGAATATTGCAGATATCTTGTTTATAAAGTTTGCAGTACAATAATTTTGTTAAGCTTTTAAAATTCATATTCCATTATTATTTGTTGTCGTTATAAATAGTTTTCGCCTTTGTCCACAGTGTACAGTATTGTGGTGAGTTTTCTGAAATCCTTGTTGTGTTTAAGTAGTGTTTGAGTATCGCTCTAGAGCAGTAGTTCATCATCACTGTCCGTGAATTCGCCATTCGTCTCAAGCAACAGGTTGGCTTCCTCGTTAGACTGAACCTGAAGAGCACATACAATTTTTATTACATGCTGAATGGTCTTGAAGTCAAAATCAAAAAATCAGAATAGGAATTCAAATTCAAATCAAATTCAAAACTAAAATTAAAATTGAAATTAAATTTAAATTAAAATCAACTTTAAACCTAAAATTAAAATTTAGTTGAAAATAAAATTAAAATCAACATTGAAATTAAAATAAAAGAAAATAAAATACTTGCCTTTCCTTCCTTCAAAACTTACCCTCGAGTAACGCACCGCCGATGTGGTGCGTCTAAACAAGCGCCGCACGCTGTTTCGGCGTTCTGGCGAAAAGGCAAACACACCAAGGCAAGCGACAAAGCAAGTCAACGACAATATGGCGGCCAATATAGCTGCATGGCGGATGAACACATGATCACAGCGCGACGCAGAAGAAGGATAGTTAAGGAATTGGAAAATTATAAAATGTAAGATTTACTGTGGCAAAATAGGTTTTCAAGTAACAGTATAAGAAAATCGAAAAAACCAAATAAACGAAGAAAAAACCAACTGCCGGGCAAAACAAAGTTAATTTACCTCCAATGGAGCCAGTTTTCTCGGCAGGATGTGCGCCGCCATTACCCTTGCCGCCTGCTGGTGCGGTAGTGCTGCTCGTTGTAGTAGCTGTTGTTGTTGTTGTTGTTGTTGTTGTTGTTGCAATAGTGCTGTTATCATCAGTGTCTTTCGCCGCTGGCGGCGGCACCGCTAGTCTAAGGAATTTGCAGATATCTGGCGTGCTCTGGTGCACAACCAAGTTACATTCCTCGCCCGCCTGCAAAAGCACACAGTAAAGAAATGCAGAGAAATGGGAATTTAAAAAATTAGAGAATATTTTGAAAATAGAATGTGAAAAAAATACGAAAAATTGTACAATAAGTACGGTTGAGTGTAAAATTTTTTTTTGCCATTTAGCAAAGTATAAGAAACAATCGCTGGCTGATTTGAAACGGTGTTGTTGCAACTAACTAACTGTGAATATAGGTGGACGCTTGTGTGTGTGTGGGGGAGATTACTTTGTTGCAAGGAAAAATTAACAAGCTTATTCACACTTCGTGAATGCGCATGGTGTTTGCAATCATTTGCTGTTGTTGTTGCTGTTGTTGTTGTAGCCTGCACAGCTGCCATCTTCCACGACCAAAGTTTCATATGCGTATGCATGTAGTTGTACGTATGGCAAGTAGCTGTGTGTGCAATTTGCTTAAGTGAACATTAATGTTCCAGCGCATGACTTGCGCCACACCGCCGCACTACCGCCGTCCACACCCCAAGCGCGTGCAAACGCAGCCCTCAGAAATGTTGCAGCGAGGCAGGCAGCGAGGCAGTCAGCGAAGCGGCAACAACAGTAAACTTAAATAAAAACCCATTTTCAAATTGCCGCCATCGCTGTTGCTCTTGTTGTTGTTAAAGTTGTAGAGGCAGTTGCAAGTAGCAACTGAAAAGAAACTGGCTCTACTACTCGCACGGATGCGTAGACAGACAAACAGGCCGTCAGAAAAGAATTAGGGGAGGAAAACTAGACAATTTTCCACCTTGTAAAAAGCTAATACGACAGCGCAGATAGTAAAATGTGATAATTTCTAAAAAGAAAAAGAGAAGAGAAAATAAAACAAAATAAAAATAAAAATAAAAGATGCAAAGTGAAAAGTTAAAAAAGTAGAAAATGCAAAACAAGTTGCACATAACGGTAAAATGAAATGGAAGGCAGCAGGCAACTGAAGTGCACGACAGCCTCCAAAACCAAAGGTGGCATGAATGAAAATGCGCCCGATGCTGCGGCGTTGAATGTCTTGACAACATCAGTTGCTCTCGAGTTGCATTGCTGCCACACTACATCACAATCGGTCCATCCATGCTTCCCTGCAGCCCAGTTAAAGTTTCGGAAATTCTTGAGTAATACGATTTTTATGTGCCATTTTGAAAGTGTGCGTGCGTGCGCCTAAATGTAGGCTACTCAAACGTTGACGAAAAATAATGTAAACAGATACAATAAAAGAGGCGATGAAAAAATAAAACTAAGAGAGAATATGAAGAACGAAAGCGAAACAAGTGTAGAATAAATGCAAAAATAAATACGATGAAAAAGCAGTTGTCAAGGAGAAATCGTCAACTTAAGTTAATTTGAAAATAAATGGCGTCCAAATCTTAGATAAGAACAAAAGAAATAATATTCAATCTTTTTAAAACAACCTATAATGGAACGGGCAATGAATACAAAAGATGAGAGAAATACACAATCCAAATAAACAAATCTAATCAGAAATAAATTGAATTAAATTATATTTTTAATTATTTTTTTTAATTTTATAACTTGCAATCTTATAAACAGAACTTGGCAAACCTTTTAATATTTTTTCAAATTTTCGCAGATTTCACAGATTTCATATTTGTATCATTATGCTAGATATTATAAATTTTTATTATCTTTAGTGCTGTTGAAATGGAAATTGCAATACTAAACAATAGTACAAATAAAACATAACTTCATATTGAATTTAATTAATATGGAAAATGTTAAATTTAATTAATTGAAATTTTTAATTATTTGTTGTTCAACTGAGTGCAAAATTAATAAACGTCACAAACAACTTGCACTGAAATTCATTAAACAATTGCTGAACTACGGTCACAACAATAGCGCACACAGTTAACCCTGGACTCAACATTACAACAACATAATGCGATGGAATGGAGCTGAACCACTGCTGTTACAGGCTTTGAAGGACACGCACTTGAATAATTTTCATATAAGTATAATTCCAATAAACAACAGCAACGCTTATTTAATGTAATGCAAAACAGTGCAACCGCAACGGGGTGGAATTATAGAAAAAAACTTCACTTGTTCCACTTTAGCATACTTTCAGGAGCGTAATGCACAATAACAATACAAAACACTTGACGCGCACTCGAAACTGAAATTGAAAATGAAATTGAAATTGAAATTGTAAATGGAAATTTAAATCGAAGCGGGTTAAGAGCGCGCTAACAGTAAATTCAATTACACAAACAAAAACATAGAACACAAAAGCATATAAAAAGAATTGAATGCATATAATTCAACTTTTTCAGCGTTTCTGTGTCACACATTTATTTCTACTGGCTTTTCGTTTTTTTTCTTTTATTATTTCTTATTACTACGAATTGCGATCTTCATACTTTGAAACACTTAGCAATTTTATTAGCGTTTCCATACGCGATTTTCCGTACTGCTTTTTTATCCTCGTGCATTTATAAAGCTTTATATTTGTTCTTGTGTTCAATATTTATTCATATCATTGCCTCTGCCACCGCACGCATAAACTTCAAAGCTAATAAAATTTATTGCGCTGTTTTTTAGCGATTGCGTCAATCAAAATATACGCGCAGACTCTTAGCAAACTCGAGTTGACAATAAATGTGCGTGGCAACGCATTCAAATATATGCAATGATAGTCTGCTTTTAAGCGCCAACACGCCATTTTGGCCTTTGGCTGGCGGTGGTGTGAAAAAATTTGCCCGATTTTTTTTTCTTATTTTTTTCGAAGTCGATAAAAAGATTATACGCGTTTTAGCACAGCCGTGCGAATGCTTACATATTTTTTGGCGTTTAAACGGAATTGATATAATAAAGGGTGACATACATTTACGTCTTCTAAATACGTTTGGTTTGCACTAAAATGTGCGCAGTTAAATACGCTTTAGTGCTTGAGTGTCTTAAAAATGTTCGTAAAATGTTAAGTGTGCTTCTCACAGATGTGGCGTGTCTTAAAAATGTTTAACTCTGAGAAGCGTTGTAGTTGCGAGAGTAATTGACTTTCTAAATTTTTTTAATATCTGCACCAAAAAAAAAAAAAATAAAAATTTCAACAAAATATATATACTTGTTTGAAATTTGTTGTGAATTGCATATTTTTTATTATTTTCATTTTTCTTAATTTTAAATTGGAAAATATATTTTTTGCCTATTATTTAAAATCTAATTGGAAAGCATGCAATAATAAACCTTAAAAATCGCATTTAAATGCAAACTATCTCCTATTTCAATAACATTCACTTATCTTCCGCACGCACGCACACACACAACTGCATAAGCACTCGGTACACCGTTCTACTTGCAGCACAACATCATTGATGTCATGTGCTTACTGAAAATCGGAGAATACAGGGAGAATGGATTGTTAGTGACAATAGATTGTGCATACAATGGCCTTTTGTGGTTGCTTAACACCTTCCGCATTGAATGAACTAAATTGCAGCAAAGAAAATGACCACACAGTTGAGTACTGGCGACAAATAGAGATATGGCAACCGTTTTTGTTGTTGTAGATAAGCAGAACATGCACCGGCACACACTTGAAGACCAACATATTGTAAATACAAATAGGTTTATATTATATATATTCGTATATACAGACGTACTTGAATAGCAAAACAAAGGCAAGTGCATGTCTGCATGTATAACAGTATGTATAATGGCTGAAATACAATTTCCATATGCATATACGGATTTAGTTTGGTTTGGAGCGTTCATATTGCCGCAATAATGACCATTTCAAATCATCTTCTAACGTTTATATGTGTTTTATAACTTAACCAAGTCGCTAAATATATACGTGTTTATATGCCAATAACAAGATTGGCTATAGATTTTGCACTTATGTAGACATATTGTAATTTTCTACTTATGCAACTGCGGCAATATGCTCAACTAGCTTAAGTCTACTTAAGTTAATGGAATAAATTAAGTTGTTCCGTCAAACTTATTCGAGACTCAAAGTTGTGTTTTATCCTAATAAATATCTTAGAACTCGAGCTTCCGTACAGAAATTACTTGGAGCACAAGAATACGCCCAGATTTTTAGCATTAATGAAAATATTTATATTAGCTTAAGTCGACTAAAGCTGTTTTATTATACTGCTACAGAAATGTTTATAAAATAGAGATATAATTATTGCCTTACTAATCATTTTCCCTAGAGTGTTAAGTTTAGAATTGATTTCGAAACAAAAAAATTTATATTTTATGATTTATTTTTATTAAAAAAAAAAATAATAACAATATTCCGATTTTTATAATTATAAATTTTTATTTATTCAATTTTTATTTCTTTTGCTTAGAAGAACTGCCAAAGACAAAATAAGAAATAATACTTTCAAAATTGACCTAAAGAAATATAGAAATATAGCAAAATAATTTATATTGCAGCCTATCTTAAGGTCTAAATAAGAATTTTTATAATTATTAATTTATATATGTATATGTTTGTTTTTTGAGAAGTACTGCCGAAATGAAGTAACAACTGACAAAAATGAAATACAGAGATTTATCAGAAGAAATAAAACAAAAAAATATATATTGCAGCCTATCCTCAGGCGCAAATAAGGGTTTTCTTCAACTCAATTTATTTTCCTTTTCTTCGTAAATAAATCTCAAAGCAAGCAATTTTTAGTGGCTATTTTTAGACTAAAAAATATAATTGAAGCAATAAACAACGTGGGCGACTCCCTCACATATTATTTGCATATGTATATGTACATTTGTAGCTGTTGCTTTAAGCAAATGAAGCATTCATGCAACAAACAATACTGTGGTAATTACAAATTGCAAAATTATTATGATTAGTGCAATTATTGTATGCGACAGACGGCAAAGCTTACAAAAGCGTTATAACAAACAACTACAACAATATGCAGACAAATTTTTGCACAACTCGAACACACCAATATCTATGTATATAGATGAAAAGCAATGCATTTGTATACACGTACACACAAATGATTATGCTTCTGCAAACATATTATGTTGCATGCCTCAATATATATATATATATGTGTGTGTGTGTGTTTACATTAATATTAGTAAATTTGTGGCAAGTAATATCGCAGCGTCTGTAGTTGCACCGGAAATGTAGCAAGTGACATTTCGAAGCCAATGACATTTGTAGCTGCGCTGCCCTGGCATGCCAGGCACATAACTGTGCGTATGTGCATATTACATCCTTACATGCATATAATATATATACTTTGCTGGCAACACCCACACCTGTGGCAACATATGTATAATTTTCATCTAAATTGAATTAAATTAACATGCAATGACAGGAAATTTGCATTGCATGTAAACGAAATGTAATGCAACTCATGTAAACATATGTACTCGACTTCTTTCTTTCACTTAACTTTGCTTTCAACTATGTATGCATGCGGTTGCGTAGCAGCAGAGACATCACGTGCTCTCGCAATTGCATTCGACTTGAATTTGTACCTAACAAATATCGTAATTAAAGACTAATTCAATAAGTTGGCAATTTTGTGTAAAATCTGGCAACGACTTATGTATGATCGCGCGGGCATTAATTAGTTAATAGTGTGTGGGCATGTATTTGTGCGGTTGAAACGGTTAAAAAAAAATAATATGAAAGCAATAAATATTCTGCGGATTTCTTGTAGACAACGCATATTTTTATTAATTTTATGCTTTTGGAAACCTTTTATTAATAATTTTAAGTTATTTTCTTGACTTATCCTTGCAAATTTTCATTTCATATTTCACCATATTTTTATTGCACCATATTTCAACGGAAAGTGTTTAGTTTTACTTCACCCTGACTCTGTTGTATAAATTTTGATGATGTACGAGAACTTAGTCATTCTAGAATATAATTACTAAGAGATATCTTCAAAATTCGAAGGAATTATATTCAAAAAGAGTTATTTAAGCTAATGCAGGTGCATTGCTTCCATGAGGCTTGAGTTATATGCACAAAATTCATTTATGGATCTAATAGTAGGCAATATTTTATTGTATTCTTTAAGGTATGTGCAAAACATGCAATCTACAGTTAAGTTGATAATGTCCTTAAGCAAGTTTTTTGATTATACATTTGATTGAAGCAAAACTTTGAAAAGGCAAATTTCCCTTCAAATAAAAAATTTTTTATAACATAAATAGGATTATGCGATTAATAGAGTCAGTAACGCTACTTTTATTATTTCAAAAAATTCTATATATTTATTAATTTAAATATTTAGTATTTATTAGAAAGCAGCTTATAACAAAATTATTGGAACAACGTACAAAATTAGCAATTTTATTATAAAAGCGGAAAATTTTTAACCACAACAAACAAAGGATAATAACACAATGCAAAATATACGATATTTATATATATGAAAAAAAAAGAAAAATTAATATTAAACGTGCATAACATGTATTTAAATATACAAAAATGTACATGTGTATGTGTATGCTCGATTACTGCTACAGAAACTTATAATTTAATGTTAAACAAGAGGCATGTGGTAGTTGCACAATTTACCAACAACATTGCAACGGAAACTAGAATTACATAAATTTAAAAAAAATTTTAATTCCAGCGAACATAATTGTGGTTACCCACATACGCATACATACAGCTGCAATGGCAATTGAAATGAAGAAGATATACACACAAACGCATGGTAGCACAGAACCAAATACACGGACTCACTAAAGATGCGCATAATTGAAAAAGTTGAAGCACTTAAAATAGCAGCGTGAGAAATGTAGTAAGCTCACAGCAGCAGCCGAAATTCACCGCAGAGAACATTATAATACGAAAATTAGAATGCCACATGAAAAACACATTTTAAGCGTCTGCCCTGCTATTGAAATGGTAAAGGAATCAACGTCTCTTTCATGTCAGCTGCCAGACAGCTGTAAACATAGACGATTTGCCAGCCTGCAGCACACAGGAGCCACTTAAGGCAAGCCCAGACATAAACTGTTAGTTCACTTCTTCGTTTATTTTATTTGCTGGCACTTAGTAAACACCTCAAACGTAGACGAAGGTGTCTTAGAGAGGGCCAAAGCAAAAAAGAAGAAAAGGAAAAGAGAAAAAAGCATATAAAAGAAAATTACAAAATTGCAAATGAAAGCCGCACAAAATGTTACCGCTCCACCTTAAGGACACTAATTAAAAGAAACTTTTGTTTAATTAACTTGCTTAAACGCCACTTTATGCTTAAGTGCGATTTTTTTCTTTTTTAACATTTTTTTCTTTGGCTCAAGCAAAAACTTGAATGAATGAGTTGCAACATTTTTTTACACTTTACATGGAATTCTTTTTTTTTTTTGTAATTTTTTGCCCTGTTCGGCTTGGCAATGCAGCAGCGCAAGTGCACTTCAGCGCAAACTCTGGTGGGTACAGGGCGTATACGTAACACGAATACATTTTCCTTGCCACCACAAAGTCTTTCAACTCTTTCATTATATAAAGAAAATTCCCAACGAAAAATTTGCTAAAAACAAATTGCACGAAACTCTTTAATGCTGCCTAAGTGCATGCAAGTTGAAGCCTTCTTCTATGAGCGTGTAATTGTATAGCGGTCCACATGGTTTTTTCCAACCACATTTACTGAAAATTTTGCGGAAAAACTTGCAACATGCCGTGAGTGCACGCTCAAGTGTATTCAAAAGTAGGTACGTATTTAAGTATGTGCGTGCATGTATGTGTGTGCTTTTATATTACACTTTGTATATGTGTGTTTGTGTTTGTGTGCGTTGGCAAAGAAAAGAGCAACCAACAGCTTCAACGCCTTTCAAATTACCGATGGCACAAATTGCGACGCCCATCTAGTCATACACACCTCGCCAAACACATGAGCACATGAGCTGCACCAACCACATATGTGCATATGTGCATATGTCCATAAATGTGTGTATTTATGTGTATGCTTAGTATTCTACGAAACGCCGCTGTAATCAAGCTTACACTTACACCTGCGCAGGAGAACAGCAAAAAGGCAAGGACCTTTAATGTTGCTCACTTACTTGCTTTACACGCACACTCACACTCACACTCACAAACATATATGCACAAGTGTACACTTGAAAGCTGCTGGTTGGCAGGAGAGCCATCAGCAAAGACAAAAACAAAAACAAAAACGCAAAACCATTTGTAAAAAGTGCAGTTCCATTATGATGCTGCCGGCCAGGTGTTATTATGTGGATGCCAGTATGTGTGGATGGGAGCTGTCGGTGGGGGGGTTAGTGTTTGCAATCTAATGTTCGAAGGAAATACACGCCATGAAGCATAAAGTGCTATGTAGATGCGACAACTGCACAAAATTCAGTGTTAAAGAAAGAAAGCAGTCAGGAGAAAAGGAGAATTAAATTGCATATACACTTATATACATGTAAATATTGTTGTTCTTTAATCTTGGCCAACATCTATCGCAATATGTGATGCTGATATCCATTATAACAAAAGCCTAAACAGCTGTGTTTAATTGCTCGCCTTTGATTAGCCGAATGTTGAATACTTTAAATTATTTGAAAAACTTTTGGATTGCAAATAAAAATAAAAAATAGCAATAAAATATGAAATATGTACTATTGAGTATTACTGCTTTTACTAAAATATTAAGGCTCGAAACTAGTTTCTTGCATCTTAAAGAACCGGTTCTTGAAAAACGAATTTCAAATAATTCTGAAAATATTAATAAAAGCAAATAATAAGCCATAGCTATCTATCGATGGATATATTTCTATATGAATTCCTGAAATTCGTCCTGAGTCCGATACGTTTATGAAGGCGGATAAGTATTTGAAACAGCAAAAATTACAAAAATATTGTTTTAAGGTATTGCAAACAATCCTTCGAAAATATTTAATAAATTTCAAATTTTTCTTTGGAATTTTTATGGAAGCCTTGAAAAGGTGTGAACAGTGTTGCCATACTTAAAGAAGTTGAAATAAGGTAACGGATATTATTTAAACTTTAAAAAGTACGAAATGGGTATAAAATAAAATGAAAATATTATTACAAACAATATTTTATGACATTGCCACCTGATTTGAAATATTAAAACAAAAGATAATTCAAACACTTTTTAATAATTTTCGTTAAGAAGTATTGAAAAAACTGCTGCAAAAATATTGAACTCGGGTATCATTTCTGTATAAATTTGCGATCAAAGAAGTCACAATACAGCTAACAAAAAATTAAAAAAAAATATATATAAAAAATTTTAATAAAATTAAAAAAAAAAAATAAATAAAAAACGATTTATTACAAAAAGTTCTTATATTAAGAATACAAACAATAAATGTGAAAATCGAAAAAAAAAATTTTTTAATTTTAAAACCAGTTTAATAAATTTTAAAATACTAACAAAATTTAATTTAAAAAAATTTAAATAAAATTAAAATTAATAAACAATAAATTTAGAAATTAAAATTTATTTTAAATATCGTAAAAACTTAAGTTTTATTGTTTAAATTTAAATTTATAATAATGCTAACATTTTTCTTTTAATTTGTTTTTCAGGTTAAAAAAAGGTATGTACCAACTTTTTGGATTTTTATACTCATCTGCAATAAATTGGTAAGTTGAAGTTTTTTAACAGATTATTTTTAAACCTAAATAAATTTTATACAAGTTTTCCTACTGGTCAATTCCTTTAATGTTTTTTAATGTCTTTAATTTAAAATTTAAACTTAAACCTTTTTATGAATGCCACTTTCTGCCGTAAATATTACTCTATTTGCACAACTTTCAACAACATGCTCTTTAAAACCACATTTAATCGATTTCGTTGAGTTATGAAAATTATTTTTGCATTTTGTAAGTTAAGTGAAAGCAACTACCCCACTTAACTCTTTTAAATGCACTTTTTAATAACTTCAAATTAAACACTCAAGCAAAAACGGCTACTTTATGTTGCAACTACAGTGACTATCATAAAATAACAATTAAGGGCTGCGGCTATACACAACACCGAGTCCCTTGCACTCGCCTGCACCCGCCTGCGCCAGCATACGCTGAACTTGCATTTGGCGCCACAACAACTCACCACTGGTTGGCCTCATAAAATTTCACGTAAACAAGTTGTCTAATTAAATTATGACCAAACATTGTAGAATTGCCGTTATGGATACTTAACACAAACTTAAATTACTTACGCAAATAAAAATGTATGGATTATGTGCGGGCATTTAAGTGTAAGCACACGTTGCATTTGTACATACAGACATACATACATATAAATTTGTAGATCATCGTGTAACCCTAAAGCTCGCCGGTTATAACGGTGTAAAATAAAACGCAAGCGCAGACCTGCAATGCCATAAAAGTTTACAACACCATCTAGACGATGCCACACACATACACACACACACATACACCAACATACAAGCCATTGCATATCCTGTTCAAGTTGAGTTTGTTGGTGTTGGCGTTGCACTTTCATTGTCATTGCACAACTAGGAAAACTGGATAATTCGAGCTCATAAGCAACATGACACCATGCACTGCCTGAACACCTCACGCGGCACGCCCGTTTGTGCATTTGCAGATATTTTCTCATTGTGTTGCAACAAGCGAAATGCGCAAAATTGCAAACAGCACTATACATATGTGTGTGTGTGTGTGTGTGTGTGTGTGTGTGGAGTAAAGCTATGCATAGAAGCGTGTATGTTTGTAGCCATCTCTGTAGTTAAAGCAGGGTAGTAGTGGCGCCCTTCGGTTGCAGCAAGATGCCTTGTGCTGCAGCATGTCGCTGTATGCATGCATGTGGCACATTGTTGCAAGCGTGTGCGGCATGCTGAATTTTTACCCAAGAAATGGCGTTGCGGAACTTCTATATTGCTCGTATTGTGCTATTCATATTTCTTCTTATTTTGCGTGGTTCCTTTTTTTTTGTTTTTTTTTTTTTGTCTTAGAAAATAAAAGTACAGCGGCTTTTATATCTCCGATGCTTCCGGAATCCGCGTTGCAGCATACAAAATGCTTTACATTACATGCATATGGGCGTGCGTGTGGGGTATATGAAATGAGCATCCATTACCGTTGAGCTAAGAAACGGCAGCAGACATTGACTCGCCATTAGCGATTAACTTTTTGCTTTGTAAACCAACGAAAAACCACAGGTATACGGGTAAATCAAGAAAAAGTATTTTAAAATATTTAAAAAAAATCAGGAAATTAAAAATATTAAAAAGAAAATATTTAAGAAAATGAAAAAGTTAAAAAACGAAATATTTAAGAAAATAAGAAAATAAAAAAAAAAAAACAATGGAAAAAAATATTTAAGAAATTAAAAAATTTAAAACATTTAGAAAGCAATCACAAACAAAATATTAAAAGAAAGTATATCAAAAAGAAATATTTTGAAAAAATTAAAAAACAAAAATTTAAAATTAAAGTACATAAATATGAAAATATGTAATTATATAAATATATATGAAAAGCTTTAAAATATTTTCTACTTTATTTGAACTAAAGACGAAAATCCAAAATTTTATCTCCATAAAGCCAACAATTAGTAACACCTGCAGCGTGTCAAGCAGTAAAATATTAAACGTGAAAGTCAATAAATTCTTGAATTTTGTTGCTGTAATTAAATTCGTTTAAAAATTTAACGTCAAAGTGTTGCAAAATAGTGCTAAACTTTCATAGGCTGTTGCCTAGGAGTCCAAACGCCTAGAATAAAAACAAATTACTAAAGTACACAATCACGCACACACACACACACACACACAAACACACACACACACACACTCACACAGATACTCAAAGTCAGCTCCAATTTGGTGTTAAGAACTTTTGCCTCCCAAGCGGCTATTGTAGGCTCTGTCGGGTCGGTCTAGCCTTTAAGCGCAAACAGCTGCCATTTTCACTCGCCCTCTAGCTCACTCCTCTACACAAACACTGTTGTAGACAAAATTTTCATAATTGAATTAAATCATAAATTCAATTTGCAATCGTTCGCCTAAATGAAGTTACACAACAAGTAGCGACAACGGCTGACTAAAAATTGCAACGAAGACGCCGACGAAGAGGCCTGAAGGGTGTGTGACATTAAAGGCACTCAGAAAAGTGTTGGAAAGTAACGGCAATACAGAGTGAAAGCCCCCGAAAGTGGTAGTTCGGATAGCATATAATATTGGTGACACCAAGCCTACACAAACACATGTATGTATAGACACTGGTGCATACACACACACACATACATACAAACATATATAAAAAAGTTTACATAAACAACAGTATTCGAATGCCTACATACCGAATACAATGAAATTTTGCTTCAGAAAATTCGAAATCGTTCGTTCAACTGCCAACTGCCTCGCTCTTACGCGTTTCCCGTTGTTGTTGGTGTTGTTATTGTTGCTTCGGTGGCTTGTTGGAGCCGACTTTTGGAACACAATTGCATAAGCAAATAGCACTGGGAAAACAATTAAAACAGCTGAAGTAGCAGAATTTTAGAAAACTTAGCAAAAACCAACGTCCAAAGGCGGAAAAAGCTGGAGTAACAAGGAAACGGCACAGAGGCGTTCAGCATGGGCAGGGTTCCAGAGTAGTAAAAAGCAAGTTATGATGGGTTAAAAGCTAAAAAACTGAGAAATAGCTGATATTAGCTTCAGCTAAAGTAACTGGTTTTGCAACCAATTACCTAGTAACTAATTGGAAACAACATAATAATTTTGCAGTCACTTAATAACACCCGAAAGTAGGCAACACTAAACATGTGCTTATTGAAGTATCTTTGCCTAGATTTAGGGAAAACATACTTTTGCCGTAAACACACACCCCATGCATTGATGAAAAGATGATAAAAATAATAAGATAATTTTGAGCAGTCTTCTGTTCTCACGGAAATATTTAAATATAATTCCTGCAAATTTATTTACCTTTTTATTTAGAAATATTGCTACTCCTCAAAACTAACTATAATTTTCTCATGTTATTTTACACACCCTACAATGTACGCCTTTGACAGTCAACCAAGCAGTACAAAAACAACAACAACAAGGCAACAGCAACAAGGCAACAGCAACAATGCAACGACAATATATCCTGCTGCAGATTTTGGTTGAACAAACAGACAAACCTACATACACAACAGCAACGATTACCAAAAGCAAAAACCGACCTGACAACAGCAAAAGCAAGCGTTGACAGCCAGCAGAAAAGACACGAACAACAATATTGGGCAACTGTCATGCAAGTTTTAATTGAATTTTGTGAAAATTGAGAATTCGGTTCTTCCTTGATTTCTTCGTGCAACAGCAAATTTAATTGTCAACGCAGCACTTTTGTGTTGCTTTCAAACCGTTTGTTTATTAAATGGCTGCACGAGCGGTTGTTGCACTTTTCACTCCCGGACACAACAGAAATGTGAAGGACAGAGAATACATCGCACTGCACCAGCAATTAAACCAAAACAATGACGAAAAAATAAAAAAACTAAAATAATTATTAAAATGAATATGAATAGCAGATTAATATTCAAAGGCACAGCCCCGCATCCAAGCAACTTCGACTTGGCTTTAGCTGAGTTGTCGAATATGACAATTGACAATGTCACCCCACCTCTTGCACCACTTGCAACACGCAACGACAAGCAAACTTTATCTTCCCTTCGATGCTTGCAAACTGCGCTTCGAAGTCTCCTTGCTTTATATTTTAGTTAACTTCAGCTGCTCCTACTTCCTTTACTTTTCCCTACACTCTTTTATTTTCAGTTCTCGAAAATGTTCATCAACATTTGCTTTTGGCGCTCAAAATTATTGCTACGTACATATGTATGGGGGTACTGCGCACAAATATGTATATATTGTATATGCATAAGTTTGCATATTAATATGTATGCATAAGTTTTTGTATGCAAACAATTTTAACCTTATCAAATATTTATCACATTGCTGACGACGCGAGTCAACTTTCTTCGGATCAACATGTATTCCAACAAAAGCAACTCCTGGCCAATGGGGCGCTTTACCCCATATATATTATATAAAAGTGTGGCATACATCATTTATGCACGAAACGTTCTTGTGTTGTGATAAAGGAGAACTTTTAAATAACTTTCAATGTTTCTCACTTGTATGCGGTCGCCCGTTTTAGATTTCATGCTTTTTCTACTCCTGGAATTTTTTTTTTCATAAAGTTGTGTTTAATTGTTGGCAGCCAAGTGTACTAGGTTTTATTATATATGAAAGGTACCACGGCGTATGAGTGATATTTGCGTGAGAGTTCTCGGCACAAATTTCAGTAGTTGGTGCGGCCAATGTTAAAATTTGGATTCTTGAATTGTTTGAAAAAAATTAGAAATCAAGGAGGCACTTGTGGTCAGGTGCCCATTCTTAGGCCACAAAATAAGCTCTAAATCTTTCTTAAAATGTTTAGAAATATAAATTTGATGAGAAAAAGATGAGTAACACAATCTATTTTCGATTTCCTTGAAATTTTAATATATTGCTTTTAATTTCGTTAAAATTTTTTTAGCCAAAATCTAAACAAATATTTTTGATTATTTACCTAGATAAGTTAATCAATACATTGCTTTATAATATATAAATAAAAATTACTAAAATATGCTAGAAAAAAGTTCAAGAATTTTAGCTATGTATAATAATATTTTGGAATACACATATATAATAATTTAGTTGATTATATATTCCAACTATGCTTTAAAATCAAAATAATATGATTTTAATTACAAGTTAATTTCCTTCTGATTGCTGGTTAATAACTATATTATTCTAAGTATGTGGAAAGCCAATGAAAACCCCGGTAAACGAAAACAACAAACACAAGACTGATTCGCATTCTACAAACACAGAACCACAGAAAAACCTAATCACATCTTACAAAACAGCCACTCATTGAATTCGCATTTATATATATATATATATATATATATATGTGTGTGTGTGTGAGTGTGTGCGTAGCAAATGCAGATTCGTATGAGTTTGCGCACTCCTGTATATATACAATGCAACCTACAACATTTTTGCAACCATAATTGCACCGCAAATGCAAAGAATAATGACAACAACAATCACAAGCAAAAAATTGTACGAAAAAAGGATGAAAAGGAAATGGCATAACGGTGCAACGCGCAAAGAGCGCAACGCAAAAGCAATTCAAAGGAGCGCATTATTAGCGAACAAACGCCAGCAGATGCTAGAAGAGCGACAACCACAGCCGCTGGCGTCCAATTTCTGGTAACATGTTGCACCAAGTATTGCAATGCACTCCCATTGTCGTTTGGTATTAATGTTTGCTTTTGTCACCTCGTTGCTTTTTGATTGTATGGTTGCTGGTTGCTGTTTGTGGAGTCAGTCATTACTCCCTTTCTCCTGTGCAATTACCGTGGTGTGGCGCTTTGCACGTGCTGTTACGTGTTACTTTAGTAAACAAAAAACAAAAAACAAAACAAAAAAACAAAAACAAAACAAAAAAACAAAAAACAAAACAAAAAACCAAAAACAAAAAAAAACATAGAAAAAGAAAAAACAAAATACAAAATACAAAAAACAAAGAAAAAACGTAAAAACGTAAAAACGTAAAAAGGAGTATAAAAAATATAATAAAAGCGTTGCTGCCACATTATGAATTTGAATAGGTGCACCTGCCGCATTCGGAAAACAGATGCAGATCAAGCGTCTAATACTTATGCTGATGGCTTTTAAGCGAGTTCCCACCCGCAGTGTGGCATTCTTACGTATACAACCGTGTGTGAAAGTGTGTGCTATCAATTCCCTCAATTTTCATAATAGATATGTGCAAGTGATATGCGCCACACATACTTTGTACAACCAAATGAACAATATTTTATAAACTCAAGTTCAAATGTATGCAAATTGTGTAGCGGTAAAACACATCTACAAAACTCTCACTGCGCTGCACTTGGAAATTTATTCATAAAGTTCATTTATTACGCTACTTTAGACAGTTGCGAAACGCGCCACATACATTCGTTGCACCGCCACGCTTGCACACATGTGTGTCTGTGTGATAGGTTATGCACTCCAAAAATTAATTTATTGCCTCACCCAACTTACGGGAAACTTTTTGATATACACGCAGCTTAAACGGCGCAACACGGCGTATAAGTGTTGCACTTAAGCAAAAGTTACTTGGCATTTTAAATGTTGCGCAACTTAATATACGGATATATATTTTCTTTTATTACAAAATCATCATTGCAGAGCATTTTATTTGACCGAAATTTATAGACGTATTTTTAGAATTGTCCAAAATTTACAAAAACGGATATTTTATATTGTTTTGCTTATTGTATTAAAATTATTATGATAATTTATTATGAATGTAGTATATGTATTTTTCAAAACTCGAGTTAAGTGGTGCTGTACTATTTTTCGACCACACATTTATAACATTAATAAAAAATAATTAATATCTTATTTTCAAGAGCTAATTTTTTATCTGAAAATCATAATGTATTCATGGCGCAATACAGTTATTCACACATTGCATCATATATTTACTTCGCATTAATTTCATTGTCGCATTCACTCAATCATTCCTCCGCGGGGCCACTAACTCTACATACCGCTATAATCGCTTTTCCTTTTCAAAGCTTTTCCGCTTTGCACTTGGCATGAGTGACATTAAAAAATGATTATTTGAAAATAATTGCCTTTCTTTCCCAGCGCATTTGTGCAAAGCCAAAAATTATACATAAATTAAAACAGCGACGAATATTTAATTGTGCGCCGAATGGAGAGAGGCGCGGTTGAGTCTGCGAGCGGTGGGGTTCGCTTTCCTGCTGACATTTTTTTTTTTTTCGTTTTGTCTACGCTGCAAGTTTTTGTTTTCGCGCTTTTGAATTTTGAGTTTTCGAAGGGACGGCCGGCAGGGCTCATTACATGCTGTAGCGCATCCTTTTTCCGGAGCACACGAAGCGCTTAACTACAAAAGCATATTCTTGCTTTGTTCCGCAGTTTTATTTGAATATAAGAAGTTTTTTTCTTTTCTGATATTTGCTTGGCTTTCTGCTTACTCGCTCGCTATCTGCTGTCACGGCGATTGTAGTCGTCGCCATTTTTGCCGCTGCCGCTCTTTGCATAATTACCCGCATTAGCATAAATTTGAATTTTAACTATCCCGCCCTCAAGTATAGCTAACGCTGAAGCGACTCTATTTACAACATACAAGAGGCACCCTTCACTTACTCCACAATGAGCACACCCTACTCTCTCCAACTTTTATTCTGCCTCTTTCACAACTTTTTGTTTTTTTGCTTACGCTTCAAAATGCCATTTATCATTCGCTTGTTCCGTGCACACACACTACTTGAACTGAGTGCAGGTCCACACGAGAACTGCTTGCCACCAGGCTTGCAACATTGTGTCTTTGCCTAAGTTGCACTGTGCTGCTTCTAATTAGACACAAAAGGGCTGAAATTTCTCTGCAAATAACTAAGAGCCATATTTTCTTAGCTTTTCAAGCAATTTTTTCTTGTTGTTGTTGTCGCTTTGTGTTTTTTTCGTGTCACTCTCTTAAGCAGAGCGTTCAGCGCTTTGAGGCGTGTAAGCAGGTCAAAAACTCTTGCTGCCACTTTTGAAGTGCAACCGTAAAGGGACTGAACAGTTAAAAAAAAAAATGAGAAATTGCACTCTAACGGTAGTTAGTTATAAAAAAAAAATGCAGCAAGGAAGGTTTCGGGCTTTCGAGCGAGTTGCATGGCAGCACGAAAAATCAGAGTTGAGCCAAGCGTTTGGGTGAGTGGCGAGTGGCAGTTGTTGTGTATGTGGAAAGCACGGGTGAATGCAGCCAGCAAGTAGAAAAACACGCTCGAAAGCTTAAGTGCGGAATGTAAATGTAAAATGCAAATGAAGCAAAAATTGGAAAAGCGGAAAAAAATGCAGCAAGTGTGCCCAAAAGGTAGCAGCAACAAGCCTTGTCCAACGTTCTAAGCACGTGCCACAAGCAGAACGTGTAATAACTAGCAACCAACTACAATGCAACAATGAAAACAAACAACTGCAGCAAACTACACGAAAAACAAAAGCGACGCAGTGAAAAGTTGTAAATGCAAAATGTTGCAGTGCTCGTATTTTACACGAATTTTATGGGTTAAGCGATACAAAGCAACCTTGTCAATTGGGTAGCCACCCGCCTGCCGCTTGCGGCCTGCTCACGGCTTGCAAGCCCAGTTTGTCTGTTGCCAAGTGACAGTTGTCGCAGACATCACTCACACACAAGCGTTGAACTCACTTACATTTCGTAAAAGTAAATTTCGTTGCGTTCCGAGCATTGTATTCAGCCCGTGGCCTTCAGGCCCGAACCCGTTGTAACGGACGACAAGCCGTTGCTTGTGCATTGTGTTTCCTCAGCAGCGGTGGCGTTGCAGCTGTCAATGAGCGGCTGTCGCTGCAGCAGTTGTCCTGCGGCGAAGTGGCGGCACTTCAGCAATCCACACGCACGCACACACACACACGCACACACACACGCCACTGTAGTGAAGGAGCACACTCTGCTTAAGTATGCATGCATGCATGGGCGTGATTTTCGCCAACACATTAATTATGGATGGACGCGTAGGTCGCGACGGCGTTTCGACATTTCGACGCTTCAGCGCTTGCCTCAGTACGCCTGCAATGGCAGTCAGCACTCGGCACGTTTTTGTGCTGTGGCATTTTTAATGCGGCACCACTTAAAATTACACTTTTAATTAGAACCGTCCTCGAAGTTGTCTGCTGCAGGAGACAAAGCGGCAGCAACAGCACCAGCAACAACAATTGTGGAAGTAGTAGCAGCAGTAAAAGTTGTACGCCACCGCATTGTTACAAATTTAATGTCAATTTAATGAGACTGTCTGTCTTGCGTTCAATTTTACTGACATTCTACTAAATAGTGTAGATAGTAGGATAGTAGAATGCGTAGATAGCCTAGTGTAGATATGTATATATTTTCCCTCTTAAATATTCACATATACACACGCACACAAGAAAAACAAAACTATATTCTTACAAACAAACGCATGAATATATTTATAGCCATGCATTCATGCATATTCCCACACATTAATAAGTTGCACACATACATTAGTCTAGTGTACACTCACAGTCCCACTCAACTAGAGCTCCACACACTCGCGCCCCCCCATTTGATGTCAGTAATTGCACGTAAATTAATTTTTAATAATTTTCAAAGCGTTGCGCTTCTACTATAATTAGCATTTATTGGCTCACAACGGCGCACAATGCACACACCTACAAGCCTACACACGCGCATGTCCTTGGAAAATATTGAAATTCACCCAAAACATTATGCTGACCATAATTAAATATATTTACCTAAATGTGACAGCATAATTGCTTTTCATTTTGTGACATTGCGCGGAAGCGCGCTACCGACTGCTGCCTGAACGCTTGCAAATTGAAATATTGGCGTATTTACATTTGACCAAGTTTTTGCAAATAATTTTAACTTTATTGAAGCTTGTCCACTTATTTGTTATATAAATATAATTATTTATTTAACTAAACGCAGAAAAAAAATTCATTTGTCAACAACACAAATTTAGCAGCCGATTTGAAAATGCAAATGCCGCTTCACGCGTTCACAGTGCAGTTAACGCTTTGCACTAGAAAAGCCAATAAAAGCTTCAATTGATTTTGTAATAGTCGTAAAATAAACATATTTATATATTAATATAAAAAGACTTCGCATTTATTATGAATTTTAGGGCTTTATAGATAAAATCTGAGCCTGAAGGTAAATTAATTATATAAAACCTTGGTTTGGGTTGAGCATATATATTATTAAGTTCCATATAAATAAATAAAAAAATTTATTTATTTTTAAGAGCCGTTATAGAATTTTACATGTTGCTAAGCCTCGTGAAATAAAAAATATCAGTTTTCTTATACCAACAGTAGTCGGCTTTTATTTTTAAACTCATTAGGTCTTCTATTTCCTTATGATTTAATTATTTTTATCGTTAAAAGACTTGTTTTTTGTTTTTGTTTTGTAATTTGCAGTTTCTTTCAAAATTTACTATATTCCTGATTTCAAATGTTTTTAGTCTTGTTCTATATTTTACTAGCCTTGATAAGTGAAAGAAAACGATTACGAATGATATTAGTTATTCTCCAAATATAACTCAAAAGAAAAAAAGACTTTGTTTGGAAAAATGTAGTAACTTCCTTAAATTATTTGCATTACTCAAATATCCGACCAGGACATTAAATATTTTTTAATTATTTGTAGATATTAATACCCGATTCGCCAAACTGATTTTCGCTATATTTGTTACATAATTTAAATTTGTTATCTAATAATTCTTGGAGGTAACTTTGGATCAAATCTCTCCAAGTCACTATTTGAAGTTATTTCTTTATTGTTTTAAAAAATAAATCGAAAAAATGTTGAATACAAATATTAAAATGCTATACCGTAACTCTGATTCCAATATCTCCATATAAACCTACAAGAAGAACCAATCCAATCGACATTTTCCTTTAAAAAATAATAAAACAATCAAACTCAAGAAATTTTCATATCTTCTGCACCAAAGTGGTTCAAAGCCCTTTAATATATAAACATAGTTTTAAAACATACATAATTATAATACATAATACATACATATACATATACATATACATACATATACATACATACATAATTTCTTACAAAATCGCCCCTTAAAAACACTTTAAAAATTTTTCAAATTAAATATTGGCCATTTATGCATTTGTATCGTATACGTATATCGTATATATATACGTATACGTTATATCGCGTCTAATTTTAAAAAACTTTTTTTTTTGATGAAGAACTGCAATTAAATTTTGTTTAGGTTAGGACCAGTATTTTCATAGAATATAAATTTATATAAAGCAATATTATGCGAAATTCTTGAATCAATTCAATAAATAAACCGCAATTTGGGATGGAAGTTTCTTTTTCTCTCTTTTCGAACGGTCTTTGGGCCCAAAATTGCAGCTAATTAAAATAATAAAAATCAAAAACAAATGCACTGACAAGAAATGCGTTGTAAAATAAATTTTAGATATCATTGTTTTGGTAATATATTTTCTAATAACGCATTAAAGGGGTTATTAGCACAAAATGGATACCCATAAAATGCGGTCTTGCTACATGAAATTTAATTAGGCTTATGTTTCGTTGCCGGGAAACGAAATGTGAATACAATTTGTTATTTGATTCGCTCAACTCAGTGCTTTTATTGCCCAAAATGTGTTTATCTACCCATTCACTATAGCCTTACAACCCATTGAAGTGGGCATTATTTGCCACTGCGGAAAGTTCGATAGACCTAACCTTTTTGTTAGAAGGTCCAACTTTTTTAACCTTTCGCCAAAAGGCAAAAAATGGCAACCTAATCTCAAGTGAAAAGTTCCTCGAAAAAACTTGAGCCGTTTTCGGCGAAAGCATGGCAAATAAAATAAATCAAAAACAAATGAATAAGAAAGCCGTCATTAAAAGCAGAACGAAAGATAAAATTAAAAAAAAACTAAAATTAAGGGCAGAAAAAACGTCTGATATTAATTCAATATTCTTGGCCCAAAGCGAGATCCGCCTGAATGGCTTTTAAAATGAAATCAATTAGGCCAAAACCGCAAACACACCATCACTTGAATATTATTACCCATACAACACTAATACGCCAGTATTTCAGGGTGTGTGTGTGGGTGTGTCAAAGCAAAATTTTATAATCAAACTAAAATCCCAAAAAAGTGCTCCGTTGTTTAAATTTGTAGTTTTTTCATCAGCCTTTTATACTTTAACTATTTTCCGCTGCGAATGCCCGCATGTGCATGTGGATGTGTGTTTGAGTAACGTGAGCGCTACCCTAAAGCGCTGAGCAAAAGCAAAGCTCAGCCAATATATCAGCGCTTGTCCTTCGACACGTTCGGCACTCCATACACACACACACACAAATAATATATATATATATATGTACTTATAAATACACACGTATATAACATATAAAGTGTCGGGGCGCAATTTTTTCGTTTGACACTTTTTTCGGTCCCCCCTCTCTCCGCTCGACAGGATGCCAGACAACCGGCAGCGCAGCAAAAACTTTTGCTTTTGAATTATAAATTTTTCGCGCAACGCTTTCTCGTGTTAATGTTGTTTCTTCGTCGACTTTTCCGTGATTTTTCCCATGCTTTCCACTTTCGGTGATTTAAAAAAAATGGAAAAGTTTTGCGGTCGACAGTGTCAATAATGTAGTGGTATGGTATACACACACACACATATATATATATATATTAATATATATATGTGCGTATGTGTCTATAGTGGCTGTGGCTTACATAGTTGCATGTTTATTCAAGAGCTGTTTGCCGTTTTAATTACATTATTAACAAAAACAAAAAGAGCGAAATGTAAGCAAAAAGTAAATGAAGAAATAAAGAAATAAAGAAAAAAAGAAAGAATTAGAGAATAATATAAAAAATAGAGAAAGAAAATGGAATCAAGCAAAGCATAAAAAATAGCTACAATAGGTAAACATATTTTGTCGTTCAGAAAAGAACAACCTAATTTTAAGAATAAAATTTGGAATGCTGAAATCAGAGAACCAAATAATAAGATCACCCTCTAGTGTTGACCTAATTGTTTTTGTTTTATGCTCAAACCAGGTCTTTATAGTGATGTTTTGCAATATTTTACGACGTAAAACTTAATAAAATAATAATAATAAAAGCTAAAAAGAAAACAGAATAATATAAGTTTGAAAAAACAGCAAGAATTTATAAAAATAATTGCAACTTATAATAATAAAAACAAAGCGCTACGTCCTTCTTGATCGGCAGCGTTCATTTAATTATTATTTTTCAACATTCTGTTTTATAAAAAAAAAAATACTTTTTAAATGTGCTTTGACGAAAAGAGAAATATTTTAATCTATTATTAATAATTATAATTTACTATAATTATTATTATTATTATAATTTTCAATTACATTTATAAACCAGAATCTCCTTGTATATCTATTTTTGTCAATTAAATACATTTGAAATAATATTTAAAAATATTTGTATTTAAGAAACTTCATTGCTGTTGGACGCGCACTTTTTATGTGCAGAACTATGTCTATTCGTGCGCTATCAACAACAACTAAAAGGGAATGCTTTTATCAGCCAAATTAACAGCTATCGGCGCTCACAAATTAATAATACCTGTAAAAGCGATTAATACTGTTTTTTTGCGAATTTATTGTTATCACTTTGAAAATCCTCGTTTTTTGTTTTTACAAAACCAACTTCGTGTTATCAACTCCATTATGCAACTTATTTAAATTGCGTGTGTAATTATTGCACAAATTAATAGCTGTCAACTTTAAAAATTTCTACTTGAATTTCTGCATATTTAATGCTACTTTTTCAAATATTTTATTGCACTTGTTGTTGCTGTATGTAATTAAAATTTTTACAAAATTCTGCATTGATAATTAATTAAGTTTATTGTGTTGACAAATAAAGCAGAATGCAAAATCTTCTTCTCCTGAATGGTTATTGCTGTCAAATATGATGACCAAAACATACAAATTTACAGCTACATACAAACAGAGTTATGATGTACATACAAGCCGGTAATCATAAGCATCGTGCTTTATACGCGTGTAATTGTTGCTGTTTGTGCACTTGTATGCAAATATCGACCATTTGGTGCCATAATTTGTGTGTGTGTGTGCGTATGTGTGTGTGCACGGGTTCGCCTGCCAAGCGTTCTGCTATTAATTATATTTGTAAAAGATTCAATTATAATTTATGATTGTTTTGCCTCATGGTCCAGCCGACAACAGCTGTCAATTGCAAATACCACCATTTTCACCGTTACAAAGGGTCACTCGAAAATCGCTCACTTTCAAACATACGCAATGTCGAAATTTCAGCATTAATGTTCGAGATAATATTGCTGTTAATAGATTGATGATAACACTCATAAACGTAATGCATAACAATAAAGCAGTGCGCTTTGTGCGAGCACGAAATTTCAATGACCTGTTGAGGCGTTAAGTTTGTTGTGAATGCGTCAATTGTACTAGTGCACTGCCGCCTAACTGTCTTTGCAAAGTGGATGTTGTTGTTGTTATGTTGCACATGTATATGTATAATGTAGCAAATTAAAGCACACAAGTGCAGCGAATCGCAGGTTTATGGCAGATCTGCGTGCACTTGGTGCTGGGCACATCTGAAATTAATTATTTGCACACCAACTCACTTTATGAAAATATTAAATAAATATAAAGAAAATATGTGTAAAATAATACACAAGCAATTTTTCGAATATAAAATAAAAAATAAAAAATATATAAAAATAAGTTAAAAAATATAAAAAAAAAAATTTAAATTAAAAGATAAATAAAAATTAATACTGATAATGGGATCCCAAAATAATGGGAAGTAATTTTTGGCTATGATAAAACAACATTTGATTATCTACTTTTAAGGGTATTCACTAAAGACTGTTTCTTTAATAAGAGCGCAAATTTATAAGAATATAAATTTAATTTTTAAATTAATTGGGAATTGGGAATTGGGAATGCTTAAATGTTAATTTACAAATTTAAATAACATTTTGGAATAACACACCACTATTTCAAATGCACTGAACAACGCTCCATCATTTCTGTAATCTGTTAATTAACAGTATCTTCGCTATTATTAAATTTCTCCTTCCTCAAGACAAATGTTAAGGCAAAATTTTCATTGTTTAGTGAATATGATAGTTTGGCGACTCGTAAAAGCAATAAAAAAAAAGGTATACTTAAACTCACATATAAAATGTAAAATAACTATTTTTTCAGTTAATATCACAGTCTTAATTTCAATTTATTTTTTATAATTTTTTTTCTCATGTAAAGCCAAAAAGCCCCTCAATTAAACAAAACGACTACTACTACTGTATAATTAAACTTGCATATTATTTATTTAAATTTAATTCAATGTTTATTATGAGAGTTTTTAAATTTGGAAATATAACCACAATTTTATTTTTTTGCTTTAAAATTTTCTTTATAATAAATTTCAACTTTTTTTCCACTGCTTAGCTGCAGAAATGTAAGACTTTTTATTGCGACCCCCAACGTTTTTAGCTTTACGCCCAATCGAAAGCTAAGCGTATTTACAAGACGACATGCATGTTTACGTTTAATGACAGCATTAACAACATGGCAAATGACATCAAAAACGAATGTTGCAAAAAACTGGCAGCAGCAAAAACTTTAAATTGTGCTGGCAGTTAGTACAAGCGTTTGCATAAGCCACAAACTCGTACCTGCATATATCTACAGATATATACAAATATTCGTATCTACAACTACAATGCAGCACTTGTCTTACACATGTCAACTTGTCATTTTTCTTGTGTCAACAACATGACTTTAATGACTTGCTTTTCTTATTGTGCCAGTTGGCTGCAGTAAAAAACATCACAACAACAACAACAACAATAAGGCAAAACAAATTTTGCCAAGGCACATTTTTAAATGGAAGCTACTACAGTTCGTGCGAGTATGCATGCGAGTATAGCCATATCTATTGTTGTTGTTGCTTTGTAAAAGTTAAAACCACAACAATGGTTGACCCTTTAGCGTACCTGCATTTACTGCAGAAGTAAAAAACGTGTCATTAACGCCAAGACAGCCACACAAGAATGTGTCTATATGTTAGTTTTTTGTGTGGTTTAGTTGCGAATCGACACGCACACACATACGCACAAGAACGCAAATGTTAAGCCCCCAAGTGTGCCCATATGTGAATACATACTCCGAAAGCGGTGAAAGCTTGTTTAAGTGGTCACATTCTTGGTCACACACAATCTAGTGAATTAATGGGCAATTTGTCTCTGTCCACCTGAAATTGCTTTTTAAACAGCGGACAACAGACAATTGACATTACTCATACGCCGCGGTGCGCACACTTTTTTGAACAATCTAATGCATAGATGGTGTACAAAAACTACAATAATAGTAATAAATGAAAAAAAGTAAAAATAAAAGTAGGAGTACAGTTACAAAATAAGATTCAAACTTGAAATACATGTGTTTTTAATTCCATTGTTATATATTTTTCTTGACTTTATCAATTTTCCTAGATTATTATCGTACATTCACATTTCGTACATCACAATTTTCATATAAAATCCAAACAAAAATGTTACCCAAATTACTTTTATTTCGAAAATTTAATGTTTTTGTTAATTGTAATATATTCCCACTAAAAAATTTATAAAATATATATGTAATTAAAAACCTGAAGCTAAAGAAAATAGTTTACAAGAAGACTTTTAGAAAGTCAGTACCGAAAATATTAATTAAAAATGTGTTTGAGATATTTGTAGTATCATTTCCAATTGGTAACGGCATTTTAATGAATTTTGTTTTTTTTTTGAAGAAGAAGAAATTTAAATTTTTTTGTATTCATATTTTTTTCTTATATAAAATATTTATTTAGTAACACATAAGCCGCATTACAAATAATTAGTGTTTTCTCTATAGAGTTTATAGGAATCTACTTTTCTAAAGTGATTATCAGACGGTCCTATAAAAACATTATTTTAAAACATTTTTAAAAAATATATTTTTTCTTTCATTATTCCGAGAAATTTAATAATTTGAGAGACAGAACACAACTACAGTCCAAAAATCGCAACCCTACACCATTTTGTTGCATTCAATGAAGCTTTTATACTGCCGGTTAAAAAAAAAAATACTCTTTTGGAGAAATTTACATGTTTCCTATAATTTTCCTAGATTTTCATAATGCATGAAATCCACTTTCGATTTGTTATGGCAACAGCCTTCGGTTGCTTATTTATTGTCTTTGCATATTATGACACAAGTGAATGTTTGCATGTGTGTGTTTTACATGCGTATGCCTGTGGTGTAGCAAATTATCGAAGCGTTAAGGCTCTAATTGAAATCCCTCTACAATGCAAACACCCCCAGGGAGTAGGATTCCATAAGCACGACATCACTGATGCATAACTACCGCTGCGTACAATGTCAGACAACCGACCGCCGTCGCTGCTGCGCTGCTGCTGCTGCTGCTTGCTGATGCCCACCACCATTTTAGTAGCGCGATGTGAAGGTATGTGTGTGTGTTGGTGGTTCGCACGCCATTGAAGCGGAAGTCATTAGTAGCAAAAACAGGCAACAGCAGTCAGCGGTAAATGCGGTTAAATGCACTTTGTGCGCGTACCGTTAACCAATACCGAGTGACCAAGCACCAGCACATACGGTGTTATTTCGCAACTATAAACAGATGCCAACAAACAATTTCGATGCAGGCACTGCAGCATGCCTGTATGCATTTCATAGTAAATATACGTAAGTTACACAAGCGGAAGCTTAGGCGCTGGCGCATTTACACTTGCGTATATTTATAAATACACTCGCTATCTGGCATTTACAAGCAAACACACACCTATACACCAATACCCAATACCCACACATGTATAAAATTGTGCGAGCACTTGACAATCAGCTGCCAATGAAGCATAATGGCGGTCACCATAGTAATAAACGACAAACGCGCTCATATACAACACACTCTCTAGCACTCACGCATAGACACACACACACACACACACACACACACACACACACATGATGTGTGCACATACAAGCGCTCAATCCGCGCTGTCCATGCCACCACTGTTGGCATGTAGGACACATTCGGTGCTGCACTGCGCAGCGCTGCAGCACATAACCCCGACAGCTAATGCTGCTGATGAGCATAATAGACGTCAAAGGCTGTTTCGTGATGCACAATCACTCAGGTTGAGTACTGGTAGCTGGCAGCCTCCCCCTTCTCTCTCTATCACTAACTCTCGCGGCAACCACTGTAGTCGGGCGGCGTGCGCTGGCCTGGTACTAATTTTATTTGCATTTTAAAAATTGCTCACGAAAAAGCTATGCGCCGCTAAATAGAAGTAGCAACGGCAGCCTTTGCTTTGCAGCTGCTAACTAAATGCTATGCAATTATGTCCATTGATGCGCTGTGGTCTGACCTCCCACGGCGCCAATAACCAGCATGCACATGCCACAAAATGCATGCAACAATACATGTGTATACTTGCCACACATGTGTAGGCAACTGTTCTTGTTGGTTGCAGCAAATGTGAATTTTTTTTCGAGTTCTCGGATAATAGACAGTTGTGGGCTGGGAAATAGGTGATATGGGTAGAGTGATAGTGATTGTATGCTTCAGGATTGCACGAATTTAGGAGAATAAATTTGGATAGCGGAAATAGTGAGTTAGCGTGTCGAATATATGTATATAATTGGCGAAAATTTTATACGCTTGCAACATATTGCAACAGAGCATAACAGTTCTGTTCAGATAACGGTTGTTTGTAACACCTAAAACTAATCGAGATTGATATAGAGTTATACATATTGTATATAGTAAATGTTGAGGATGACGAGAGGGGTTGAATTCCGCCGGTCTGCCCGTGCAAACGATAACTTGAGTAACAATTCAGATACCCTGATGAAACTTGTAGGTGGGTAGCATGTGAAAATAAGTGAAATCAAGTGATCGAACTAAAAGTACGTCGGAAGCCTTAAATGTTAAAGTAAAGGTGGCACAGAAAGGCGACTTAAGACTCAGTTTAAAAATTGGACAATGGGTGTGGCATCGCCCACTTTTATGTGAAATAACATACCTCAGCAACAACTTTACGAATTTTAACCAAATTTGTATATAATATATATTGTATATACTCGTATCTTTTTGTTATAGTGTGAAGATGTGTGTGTGTGTGTACTACCCATATAACACAAAAATTAAATTAATGTATAATTTTTGATATACTCCCATTTGGTGGCGAAAATTTGTGAAATCGTTCAACGAATTAACCCAGCTCCCCCATACTACATATAACGGTTTTCGTAATTCTAGTGAACTTTGTACCCAATATATCGGTTAAATTCTGAGTTATTTCATTAAAAATTAATGGAAATATGTTCTAGAGCAAACTCTAGTTTAGTGCCAAAAGTAAATGTGATCTACTTAGACCTTTCAAACCCCAATGTACCCAATATAGTGATTCTGACTTTCCACCTGACTTTAAACCGTTTATAGAAGTCTATGTGTGTGATATTTTAGTGAAATTAAGTATTTTCTTAACAATAGTTTCGTTTAATGCTGAATATGAATGAAATCGGTCTAAACCTTGGTTTTACACCCATATTCCTAATAAGATGATTTGTGCCTGTGGTTAACTTTTCCCTCATATACCCAACATATCAAGCTTCGTCCCTTTGGTTAAGTTTATATCTCATATATCTCAATGGCAGATGTCTCAACAAAATTAAGCGAGAATATTTTGATTAGTATTATCTCATTCGGTAGTAAAATTACGGCATTAATATGATGAATATAGTGAATTAGTAATGAAACTAAGTGAGTGCATGACCTGATTGTAATCCATTTAAAATTTGGTCGAATGAATGTTGAACTCCGCAACATTTTTTATTCTACAATTTTACAAACACACAAACACCCCGCCTTTGATCCCGGCAAACTGCAAGAGCATAAAATATACATAAAATGTCCGGTTACACCCCAACTTAGGCCTTCCTTACTTGTTTTAAATGTAAATTTTATGCAAATGAAAGTCACAATTTTTGCTCTCACTACATTCTACATACATACATACTTACTTATATATTATATTTTTATATTAAATCGCAATTGCGAAAGAGATGCGCATGCGAAATTTGTCATATTATTAACATTTTATAATGTATTTCTATTGTTGTTGTTTTTTGAATCTATTAAAACAAAAATACAACGCAGTTAACCTTAACCTCAGAGCATGGATTTAAAAATAATCCAAAGGCAACCGGCTCAAACAGCTAACATACAATTTAAAATCTTTACCTAAACGGGCGGGTGAGATCAATCCATATTTGAGTCACCAAAACCAACCTACTTTCTGTAAAAATGAATTTTTGGTATTTGTTTCCATATACATACATATTTTGCTTCGAATACTACGCCGATGCTCCGAGCAATTGAATTTAGTCGGTAGTGAATCGTCATGCTGACCAGCTATTACACGGCTGATTTTCTTTTCTTCTTTACACGTTCTCGACTTTCTTCTCTGAAATCGCACACTGAGTTTTAACGCTCGCTGCGCATGCCCGTGTAAAACTCAAAGCAGTTGAGGCGGCGCACGTGCTTCAGCGGTGTTTTATAATCACATTGTTTTGATTGTTGTTGTGAGACATGAAATTTATGCATATATAGAGATTTCTTTAAAATATGTATGTACTTATAACTAATTTGTTATTTTAAAATGACGTCTCCGTTGTTTTAGGGAGATATGTCAATTTGCACTGAATAAATAGCACATAAATCAGAAATCAAGAAATGTAAAACGGTATTTGAGGATCTATGTATACAAACGTGCATCCGCTCATACACACATGCATATATGTACATGCATATGAAAAATTGCCGAGACACTCAACTCAAATGGTCGCACTGACGCTGTTATTATTTTTGGAAAGCATACAAACATCAGTCGTTGTTTATCTGTTGTTGGTGTTTATTTTCCCTTCCACTACTTTTCACCTAAGTCAACAGACCGTATTCTCATGCACTTCTCAAAAACGGATGAGCTCTTTGTTACTCTTCTTATAATTCAACTAAAACATGTACCCTTCAGGAATCACGTCCGTCCACAAAAGGACACGAAATTATGTGGAAACAATTACGAAGAGCGAGCGCGCAAATCTCAAACGTTTGGGAAATCTCTTGCGAAACACACAGGTAATTGCCAAACACAAACAAATAACTTTGGAGTTTCCCCTTAATGAGCACACATACATACTCATATATGTATTATATTCAAGGCTACAGTTAGTCAGCTGTACGATCATGTGTTGTGCATATTTCGTTGTGCAGGTATGGCAAGCAGGTAGCCAGGTAGGATTGTGGTAGGTTTGAAGGTACAACTGAGGTGCGCGAGTAAGTGAAGCCTCAGTTTTGAAAATGTTTTCAGTGATAACGCTACGGCAAGAGAAAATGCGCATGCGCAGAATATTTCCTTTTTGAGTTTTTAAATTTTAGCATACCATTTGCTACTGTTTTAGTATAGTAACAAACAAATTGGGAGAAAGTAAGTGCTAATAACGTATTTTATAAATAAATTTTAAATATTTCAATAAAAGTTGCTAAACTGACTGACTTTACTATCTCCCCTCTCTTTCTTTACCCGTTTTAGTCGCCTTCAAAGTTCGTAAAAGTAAGCGAACACTGCATAAAATAAGCAACATACCAACTACAACAAAAGTCGTTAAAATGCGTCAACGCATACTGCCCGCCACAAGCGGGTGCTTCTCTACGCCGCGCCAACGCTTTATCGCCCAGCAAAGCTTCGTGTTCGCACTCGCCTTATTCATCGCCGTTTGTCAACTACCGGCCGCTATTGTAGCCGTCTTCTCACAGAAAGACTGCCGCGACTTGGGCGCCAACTCGCATTGCCAGTGCTCGACGATGCCTTCACGCTACGAAATCCAGTGCCCGCCTATGGACTTTAATCACAAATTTACTCTACAAATCAGTCCGGGCGAACATGTGCAGATCGAGTGCGATGGTGTGGATTCACGCGAGTACAATCTATTGCCAAGCATGTCGATTGGCGATAGTAAAATCGTGCAGATCCGTCATTGCCCGCTGCCCGGTCATGATCCCATAGCGCGCCTCTTTGAACACTTGGGCATAACAAACGTGAATTATCTGATGTTTGAAAGCGGTGAGTTGGGCGCGAATTTGACGCGTCACCACCTCAGTGATCTGAAGAACTTGGCGCATCTGCGATTCAGCTCGAATAGTTTGACACACATGCCGGAGGATTTGTTCGCCGATTTGAGTAACCTGAATTGGTTGGATTTGCGTTCGAACAACGTCAATTTGACAGAGAAACTTTTCCAACCGCTCAAAAATTTGACATTCCTCGAATTGGGCCACAATAATTTGAAAACTCTACCGCGTGGCATCTTCAGGAATCAACAAAAGTTGTTGCATCTCAATTTGTGGGGTAATCAGTTGCGTAATCTGACCAGACATGTATTCGAGGATGCCACTTCGCTCACCGACATCGATTTAAGTGCGAATAACATTGAAACCTTTGCACCGGATGTCTTTCAACCCTTAACCATGCTCAGCAGCCTCTATATAAATGCGAATCATTTTCGAGAATTGCCGTATGGACTCTTCTCCAACACTAAAAATCTCACCGAATTCCGTTTGATCAACAATCGTGTCGCACTCATATCACTGCCATCAAAACTTTTTGCCAATTTACCGCACCTGAAGGATGTGCGTTTGACTTGCGAACTGGAGAGCGTGCCCGAAGATCTGTTCGAAAACTCAAACAAGCTGGCGAATCTCACATTGAAGGAAAACATGTTGACCACACTACCCGAGCAACTGCTGCGGGACCAACATGAACTGTACGATTTGGATCTGTCACATAATCGGCTACAAAGCCTGCCGGATGGCCTCTTCCAGAACACGAAAAACCTAGTGGAACTTAGATTATCACACAACCAACTACGCGAAATCTCAAGGTAAGCATACAAGCTGTGACTATGAATACTTAGAATTAGTTTATGTTTACTCTGTACTAAAAAATAAAAACAAACTCTTTATCGCATTCCGTTTTAGTGAGCTTTTCAATCCGCTGGTCAATCTCGAGCTACTGCTATTGGACAACAACAAATTGCTAACAATCAATATTTATGCCTTCCGTGACACAGCCAACTTGAGGTATTTGGATTTGGAGAACAATCAAATCGATCTCGCTGAAGCGCACGCCGCCATCCTCGAACCCAGGGCGCACACTAACTCCGAATTCGATGCGAATTCACCATTCCAATTCCTCTACAAGCTGCAACAACTCAACTTGCGCAACAATTCCATCATGTACATCTTCAACGACTGGAAGACACAGCTGCTCGAACTGCGGAAACTCGACCTCAGCTACAACAACATCACTATATTCCATGACCAAGACCTACAGTTCCTTAGTAAACATCCCGTGGAAGTGAATCTCACGCATAATCTCATACACGAAATAAACTTCAATACAATCCAAATCATGGATGCGCCTTTCGCAAACCGACTCGTGCGCATAGACCTCAATAACAACCCACTGCACTGCGACTGTCTTATGCTGCCCTTCGTGAAATTCATCTTCAACGAGTTCAAAGATAAGTTCGAGAATAAAATAGAGTTGCTGACATCGAATTTGCAGTGTGAAGGTCCAACCGCGTTGCAAGGTAAACATATGCAAGAACTGAGTTACATGGAGCTGGTGTGTCCATTGGATGATAGCGCCTCCAGCGAAAAGCGTTGTCCGCGCGGCTGCGATTGTTGGGTACGTCCGCATGATTTTATGTTGCTGGCGAATTGCTCCAATGGCAATTTGACACGCTTACCCACACTGCCACACGAACCACTACTTAAAGGCATTGTGTTGTTTGTGGAGAATAACAATTTGATGAGATTACCACTAAGCAGCACCACAGGTTACGCTGATGTGAAGCAACTATATGCTGCTGGCAATCAGTTGCGTGCCATCGAAGCCAACAACTTGCCGTTGGGTCTACAATATTTGGATCTGCGCCACAACCTACTACAGCGTCTAAATGAAAGCGTTCTGGATTACCTGAACAGCAGCAGTACAATGGAAGCACTTTTACTCTCGCACAATGCGTGGCTCTGCGACTGTGAGACGAAACCTTTGCTTGAGTTCACCCAGAGCGCCACGGTACTGCAGAAGATTAAAGTGCGTGATTTTAATCAGATGCGTTGTGCGACCGATCCATCGAAACCACAGAATGTACAATGGTTCAAAGATATATCGGTCGCCGATATTTGCCCCACACGAATGGGTTTGGTAATTGCTATGGGCATCAGCATTGCACTGCTGGGTCTGTTGATCGGCATCTGCGTGGCGCTCTTCTACAAATACAATCAAGAGATTAAAGTTTTCCTCTATGCGCATAACTGGTGTCTGTGGTTCGTTACAGAGGAAGAGTTGGACAAGGATAAGAAGTACGACGCCTTCGTCTCCTACTCACACAAAGATGAAGCATTCATCGCTGACTATCTCGTGCCGGAGTTGGAGCACGGCTCAATACCCTTCAAGCTGTGTGTGCATGTGCGTGATTTCATTGTTGGTGGCTGCATACCCGATCAAATTATACGCTCGGTGGATGAGTCCAGACGCACCATTGTCGTGTTGTCACAAAATTTTATCGAATCCGTGTGGGCGCGCATGGAATTCCGTGCAGCTCATCAGTCGGCGCTCAATGAGAAACGCAATCGTTTGATTGTCATCATTTATAGTGACATTGAAAATATCGAAAATTTGGATAGCGAACTACAGGCATACCTAAAGACAAACACCTATTTGAAATGGGGCGATCCATACTTCTGGGATAAACTGCGTTATGCTATGCCACATCCAAGCAGAAAGCCGACTAGTGGTTTGGAGAAGACCGCAATGAAGAGTTCGGTCGATGATAAGCTCGAACTCATCAAGCCATCACCCGTAACACCCTCACCCACTACACCACCCGCCATGGCGGCGAAAAATCCACTCATAGCACATTTGAATGGTGGCACACCACATACAGCGATCATAATACCCAATGGCAAGATGACAAACGGCATGACGCCCAACTATCACATGAATGGAAAGCCCCAGAATGGACATATTAACGGCGCTTTCATTATCAACACAAATGCCAAACAGAGTGATGTATAGAACAGGGAGAAGGCGGAAGTGTTTCAGTTCGATGACGATCTCTTGTTTCGATGAACTTGAACCTGAGCCATAGAAGCGTTCTAAGTTAATTTAAAGATAAACTGAGTAAGGAATTCCAAGTAACATACATAACCCTGGTACAGCAAGGCTTGTGAGTTGAAACAACTAAAGGTAGGCTAAAACACACCACAAACAAGCGCAATACATACAAGTTTAGAGAAACGGGATTTACCAATCGAGCAACATTTATCAAATTCTCGAAAGCCTTCAGTAATCGTTACGCTCACGATATGCTCGTTTATGTTTACTTTCTTTACTGCACTTGAAAATATGTAGTCTACTTTCAGGATTTTATTGAAATATGCAATTCGGGAATTGTATCGATTACAATTACGATAAAGTTTCTAATATTTCGGGAAGACGGTCATTTTGAAACAACATAAAAGCAGACAAAATAATCATTTTCGTTCACGTTATTTTTTTTTTTTTGTTATTGAAGATTAACTGAATTTTACATTTAAGTTGTTTATGACTTGTAAAAAGTTAAATCTTACACAAACATACATATTTTTATACTCTCGCTAGCCTTAAGCATGTAACAAGATAGCCGATAAATATAACTAAGCAAGTAATGTATATGTATAGAAATGCTAAACTTAAAATTTTCCAACCTAAAAATATGCAGAACTTTAATGTTAAGTTGTATGGAAAAGCTCAATGGGTAAAGCTCAAAATTTGTTCATTTCAAATATTCCAATCAGAAGAAAAGAAAGAAATCTCGTTTTAGCATTTTGACAATCATTTCTTTGTCCGTTTTTTTTCGAATCTCATTTGTTAAATATAAATAATCTCAATGCAGAAATTTTACTACGCAAATACATATATTGTTTTTACTTATTCGCTTTAATAGAATTTCTCGAATATTTTTACGGTTATATATACATATGTATATAGCACCTCATATAAGACATTACTTAGTCTCATTAAACTAGCAGACGCATATATGAATATGTACGTATGGAAGCAAATAAGTAAGCAACAGTTACTTTGTAAGCACACATACACACACTTATACAAAAACAACAACAAAAATACACACTTTCACTTTCACAAATGCAATATGAAAATTCCAAAAACTAGCGCTAAGTAACAATACACACGCATACATACATATGTAATGAATTATGATAGTATATGTGCGGCTGTATAAGTATATAAGTATATAGCATAGATGTGAATTTAATTTCCGCTATTCAATAAGTATGTACTTAGTAGATTTTTCAAAATAAATATATATCAGAAAGTAACATAAATTTGAACAAGTAAATATAATTATACATAATACATATATATATATATATATATATTTAGCTTTAGAGGAGTACATATACCCAAACAAATGCCTTCTACATAAATATGAGTAAAACATTAATAAAATTTAATTAAATAAGCAAATCATATAAGTGTTTAAACTGATAACTGTGCATGTCGTACATATATATGTATGTACATATGTATTGCAAGATATAAATTACAAAAGAAAATATAAAATAAATGCTGAAGAAGAAAAAAGTAAATTTTTGCCAAGACCAGATAAACTACAATTAAAGCAAATCTACAGTTATAAACACATGCACACATGAATACAGTTAAATGCATACATACGCAAAATTCATTATGAATTAACTTTTATTGCGCAATTTGTGCAACCAGGCATTCATTTAAAACATACATACATATTTAGTAGCAACAACAATAAGAAAATTACAAAAGCTGCATAACGCGATTAAGTTCGACTTTAAAGTGATAAGACTTCTTTAGTTCTGAAACAAAGTTCTCAACAACAAATATATAAAGCATATTACATACCAAATGCATACATACATATATTGAATGTATACCAAACTTTATGTCATACCAACTATATACAATATCAGTGCATCAAACAATCTTTCATGAGTGTGTATTGTCTGTCGCTCGAATATTTGTATGTATTCTATAAGTAAAATTGAAACAGAAAACTATATACTCGTACACACTAATACACGTGCATATATATGTATATATAAATGTGTGAGTAAATCAATGTCAAAAACATGCACTCATAGGCAGATGATATATTTGGACTAAATTTACGCTATATTGCTAGATGTATGTATATTTAGGTATGAAATAATGCGAATAAAATTAAAAATAAAACACATATTTTAAAAGAAAAATTAATTGAGACGTGTTCTGATTTCAATCAATGCAATCGGAGAGTTTAAAAAGTAAATAAGTGCTGATAAGAAAAAATTTACAGAAGCTCCACTATCCCTCATTTGAAGTAGGTGATTATTAAATAGCAGGAGGTACCTAGAAATGTAACTCACTGCATTGCCAACTGTTTATACCACCACCTGACACCTTATATGCTATTAGATTTTTAATTTCCAGTGGCAACAAAATTGTATTTTGAGCAGAATTTACCAGGTGGGAAGAAATCGTCAGTAAATTCGCATCTAAATTAACCGAAATACATTTAGACAACTATTTAAAAATGATTCCCAATAGAAACACGGCTAGTTGAGTACCCCACGATTTTACCAGGCGACCATAAATTATGAGTGTCCTTAAATAATAATACTGCACTACCATCAGCGTTGTTTTAAGTAATTAAGTATACATTGAGGTGTAAAAAATTTGGGTTAAGGCATAACGTTGTAAGGTCTATTCCTCAAATCCACAGAAGATGGAAGAACTTTCAGAATTTATCAGAAAGCATTATATGGTTTTCTGACAGAAGAGAGAACAAATCAAATTGCAAATTATGTTTTCTCTGAATCGAAATTTTTCTTGCCAAACTCCGGCATCAAATCTGCAGCTTGAGCTGTTGTGTGTTGACAAATCAATACTAAACAAACTGAAAAATTTCTAAGAAATTATAAATAACAGTTTTGATACAAAAACATAAACAAACTATAACTCTTCTCCAGTTCTGAATTATTTTTTGTACTTTTGAGATTTCTATAGGTATTTACGACTTTTTGAATATATCGAGACGCCATAAGTCAGGTTAAGTAAGTGCGTTTAGAAAACGAAGCGAAACGAAGAGTTATCTTTTAGCTCGAGGCTCGATTCCACCTAAAAAAAAAAACATCCGGTCATCGAACTTATTGTTCTCCCGAGATGTTATATTCACGAATGATTCTCGGTTATTACCAGGCCCAGCACTTGGGCTATACATTTTTATCTAAGACCATCTCGAATAAAACACATATAATTTTTTTAGGCATTCATTCAACCATAATCAGAAATTACTTCCAACTTTTATTAGACAACTGCCGTTAGTCATCGAGATAGATAATTATTCGCAAACAAAACTTATTTCCGAGCTGAAAACTCATCGTAGATTAACAAAAGATTACATTTTCGAACAGATTTTATATGAGATATTAACTAGACACTTTGACAATATAACTTTAATTGAATTATTGTACTCGAATTACATACAACTTTCGTGGATTTCAAATCTCTGAAAGCTTTTTCGATATATCTCTCTGTTTGAGGTGATAAAAACTTTAACGTTACATTTTTAAAAAGTCTGTCTGTCCTACTTCCACTAAAAGTTATTGCACAAAAAGACTTCACTAATAATTTGAAAGCTTTTAAATTACGGCACCCAAATTGATCTTTGTTTAAAAACACTTGAAGTTTTCGCATAATTTAAGTGCAAGTGCAACCAACTCTAAATATTACCAAATTCGCAATTTATGTACAAACTTAGTTGAATATTAAAGCGGCAACTTTTCGAAGAAATTAATGAAACGTAAAAGTCCACCAATAACGCTGACGTCATAACCAAGGACCTCATGCCTAACTAACCATGAAACGTAAATGTTTTTCGCGAGCGCACACATAACGGTAAGTGCAAACTTCTATGGAACTATTGCAATTACAATGCATTTGCACGGCAGTGCATGAATTCAACAATGCAACAACAACAAAAATCTTAAATAACAAACAACATCGCCAAGAGCAGATAAAGGTCATCGGCTGCAGCGCCAACCGAGTGGGGAAATTCCTGCCGGACCAGACACACCATTGAGCAAACAACAAGAATTTTGCCAAAAACTATTGCTGCGAAAGTTGCAACAAAAATACCAGTAAAATTCTCAACAATGGCGGCGCAACACCAGCAACACCAACACTGCGGCAACAATTGCCAAAAGCAAATTCCATAAAACAAGTGCGCAGAGGCAGGCAAGCGCATAGAGTGGCATTCAGGGAGCGTGTGAGGGCGACGCGCCCTGCGCTCGTAATAGGCGCCCACGGCTGCGCTATGCGTTGTCGGTGAGTGTTGCACGTAGGCAACGCATTAAAAACTTTACAGCTATTTAAAGCGCCATTTCATTGAATCGCTAATTTCGAGCGTCAATAGAACGGAGTGGAGCAAAGCAAAGCGGGCGGCCGAGAAGAAGTGGCAAAAGCAAATAGTGGCAGTGAAGTTGCAATAGTCCAACAACAGTCGCTGTTTGAATAGACAAGAAATTGCAAATTTTTAATAGCTGGTGGCTAGTGAGCATGGGTGGAAGCATGGCTGAATCGGGGTCTATGTATCTCAATACCTCAGTCAATGTGCTTGTGTTTAGCTTGTTAGGGCCTTTACCAACGCATTGCGCGGGTGGCAGCAAACTCGAATTCGGAAACTTTGGTGCATTTGGTTAAATAGATGCCACAATAAGTATTGTTTATTTCACGTGATGTCAGTACGAAAGGGAGCAAATGGAAAATACACCCCGAACTCTAATGTTTACTCAATAGTCGCGATTGCCACCTATATTTGAGGAATGTAAATTAATCATAACTATATCATTATTAAATAATGAATCATATATATATATAACCTCAAAGTGATAGATTTAAAAGGATTTGAAATTAGTATTTTTAATAACTACCCACCGAAAAGCTTCGGTTCACATGGAGTCCGTTAGTCTATAGTAAATGTTAAATAATTACCCTGACAGAAATATTGGAATTTCAGAAAATTGTGACGCACTGTGAGTACACCCTTTAAACTGGTTTTATGGCCTATTGCATTTGACCCGAAGTGATGGCAACGCGAAACTTGACATCGATGGAGTGTTCTCGAACTTAAATATTCAATATGCCACACACCGCTGGCAGAAACCCTAATGCAATAACTTTCATTTCCCAAAGTCCCCACCTACCTAGCTGCGACGGCCACGCATGCCAACAGCTCATAAATGGCTATCGAGTTGAGAAATGTAAACGTTTATCGCACATAAATGCAATTGTTTTGCGGTGTATTTGTGCATTGCGGCAGTTTGTATGCCATAGCATAGCATTATAGGTCTTGCGGAAATTGCCGGTTTTTACCGCCGACATTTGTAACGCTGCCAAAACCCATTTCGCGCACAAAGGAAAACATTTCAGGGCAACAACTAGCAAGCAAGCCAACGTTACTTTTTACGGAGCAGCAAGCACGAAAGGACGATGTTACTTATGCTATCTAATACCGTTACAAGCAGTCGAAGCCGCAAGCATTTGCGAGTGAGTTCCAAGCAAAATGCGCGCTCACTTGCCAATCACTCATACTTGTACGCTCCTTTGAACTGTTGCATTCGGCAAATATGGGCGGGTATACATATATATATATATATGTACATATATGTATTACTTATATTTTTAGGCACTTGGCGCTGTATGCACGCGAATTGTTTGCAATTAACTTTAACTGCAAGTTATGAATTACGCTTGAGTTCTTACGCTCCTCCTCTTTCGCTAGTCTTCATTTTGCTTTAGTGCATTTCGTCAAGCGAAAGAGGTTATGGGTACCCCTGTTGTGTATTAACAGGGAACAGGAGGAAGTCTATTTCCTACTCCATTTAACTGCAGTGCCATCGCTATTAAAAATATAAAAAAAATAAAAATAAAAAAAGAATGACAACAACAAATATACAAGTAGAGTGTTTGTTTGAGTTTTATGCTTTTAAAAACTAGTAAAAAAAAAGCGAGACTAAAAGGCTGCAGTTAAAGGCCACTATTATCGTTGCCAATCACGGAAGCGGAAGTTGAGTTATTTTAGGCAACTTTTTTGCAAATTTTTTGTTAGACATTCCCCTCTCTTTTTCGTTATGCGCTATCTTTTAACTATGATAGGCAGCCAACAAATTGCGGCGCTTTGGTATAAGCCGTTTGTGGTTGCCGTATTGCGGCATGTTTTTGTTCTGTTTTTTTCTAATTTTCGCTGCGTTTCTATGAATTTAGCTTATTTATGGGAAAGGGAAAACGCTTTGCATAGTCTACCGGTTTAGCGTTTCAAATCCGGCGGCGAGTAGCTGATAAATTGCGTCAACTTTTAATACGGACTATGGATGAATGGTGAACGCAATCAATGCCGGTTATTAACTTCCGCATAGATGTATCCCTAAAGGGTATTGTACAAGAAGCAGGAGCCTGCTAAAACATGTCCGAAAGTGGCTGGTATATCTTATCTATGTTGTATTCACTATACAGATGGCCTTAGTAATAATCGAAAATGGTAAAGAACTGAGTAGACTAGAGAGCTAAAAACTTTTTTTCTACAAAAATTAAATTTTTACCTAGAGGTTGGAGCAAAACCCACTGAATATTATTCAACCCGAACTTTAGTAGTTACTCCCTAAATTCACTAAGTCCTTTATTTGGCGTACACATCGACTCATCCATAAATCCCGTATTTATGACAAAATTATCCATATTTACTTATTATTAAGAAATCAATGAGTTGAGATGACAAATTCCTTATATTAGGTACCTTCAGGCGCGACAACGTCTAACCTTATGCAGGTATTTAGCTTATATGAAAGTGTAGTGGTCTCAGTCCATATTTCGCAGTCGCAATTAGACTCCTGAAACCATATCAGCTGCAGATAGATATTCAAAGAACAGATACTTATAAACAAATACACATTTGTTGTCAATGGTTGTTTATCATTCCATATACTCTATATAGGGAAAAAGTTTAAAAGATATACAATGAGACTGTCATGGGTTTAGTAGAATCGTAACTCATGAACATTAGAAAACGGAGATTTAATTTAAAAAAATTTATCACCCCCTCCTCCTGTAATGTTTAATCGAGCTGCTCTATTAATTGTTATCCAAAATCATAGAAGTTGTTCTCAGGTGACTCTGATATTAGGAAAGACGATTTCATTATTTCCAAGTATAATTTTGTTCATAATCTAATGAATTTAAACTATGATAGCCGAATGGTTCCGAAACATTCAATCCTCAAAGCTGTGGTACCTATAGAGCTCGGGTATGAAAAAAAAGACACCTCATTGTACTAAATAGATTCTTGGCCTCGTAGATCAATTCGAGAAACTTGAAGTCAGACGCAGCTTGTGAATGATCGATACAGAAGATGAAACAAAAAGGTTGAAATGATTTAAAACGGAATGCAGTCGCTCCAGCAATAACTTAGTAAAGCCGTTCTCAGCTCGTAATAAATGCACAAATATCTATTTAAAAGCAAATAAACATTGTTACCGTAGCACCAAATTAATATAATTTTCTGCGCAACGCCATCGGATTACGTAAATAGTTTCAGAACAAAGAGTAAACTAGTGGTACAAATTTACCCCCGAAATAATCAACTGCCTGTTTTCACCCACACAGAGCATAAGCATATGCCTTTACGCTTGTTTCAGGCTACCATTAGACATGCAGCAATACTTTTGTATACATTTATATTTGTTAACACCATCCAGCTAGTTAACAAACACAGAAATCCACTCACACTCGACCTAATTAAACAGCCTCTGGGAAGGACACTTTTCACAGTGTATCGCCTAACCACGATCAGGTTTAAATATCTATTAATGTATAAAGGTGTCTGTGTGCTGATAGTTGCATCCATAACACTGTTAATACTAGTCTGCGATATGTTTTGCATTAATGAGACATACATGAGGGGATGGTTGCAAAGTGACTGGGTTCTTGCTACTGGAAATCGCTAACTGATGGGTAATAGAACCCGCTGTTTTAGCACATCAGATGAAGGAGAGAATTGTTCAATCATAGGGAAAGCGTAAGTCCAACGTCCAACTTTCTACTTTCGACATAAATAAATTTAACACAAAGAGGTGTCCGATAATAAATACACTCCTTGTCTGAAATACCGATGACAAAGACAAAAACAAGCTCTGTTAGAAAAAAATTTAATCTATACCATAAAATTTTGTGCTGACCAATTTTTGAATACACAAGCCATAGAGTAAGAATCACATACTCAACACACTAGGATAACCTTGAAATATTTATAAAATCAAATATACATTTATGAATTTTATATTAGGGTGGTCCTTAAAAAGAAACCAAAGTTTTACCGAACTCAATCATACACTCAGTAATTCCTGTTCAAATATTTTGAACGCAAATCTCGGTGGCGATTGAGAACGGCCAAGGTGTAACGCCAAAGGTTCAAATGGAATGTAAAAACATTCCTACCACAGTTAGGGCCCCCCCTTAACACAAATGTATGTGCACATCGTGCATTAGTTGAAATAAGCACATACAGACTTCTATCAATATCGATGGCTCATGGCAGCTCAACGGGTTCCACCGAAGCGCAAACAAATGAACAACGTATTCATTAAGTAGTCAGTAAACACCCGTACTCCCCACAGCCTCACACTTAACCACACACCTTCATATATAAATCGAACACTGGTGTCACAAATACATACACAAGACAAAGCTTTGGGTTTATTTGCACACACACACTTACTCACGAGTGAGTGTACATTACACACACGTGTGTGTGTGTGTGTGTGTGTATTTTAATACCGCTATTTGCGTTTGTGCACTTTGTGGCTTCGGACACACATACACGCAAACATTTCTAACTACAGATATATCGAGCTATATCTACCCCACTGAAATCTAACCATATGCGACAACGAAGTCTGGCAGCAGCTGGTGGTATCTATTTAATACACATATGTCTACGTAACTGTATGTGTGCTCTTTGTGTTAATTTTAGTGCTGACTTAATAATTGGATAGAAATCTCGATATGCGTCAGCATAGTGGTGGCCAGTGTCAGCATTGGCCTAGCATCATTGAATGTCACAACTGTTAATCAACATTATTTAAGTCTTGTAGCCCAAAAGGGATTTTAGTTTGGAAATTTGATAAGGGATTTTAAGTTAAATTAGAATGAAAAATTTGCTTCCCAATAATTAGAAGTCCACAAAGCTTGTTTACACAACAAGTTCGAGGGTATATAGGTAGAATTGTAGTGTTGAGAATCATAATCTAATTGTCCCCAATTATTCTAATATAAACATCAGCATTACAATTTCAAACCCTCGAAGTTCTCTTTTCGAATAATAAATGGAATGCAATATAGAGAGAACTGACAGTTCGCTAGGGCAGCTTATAAAAGCTCACTGCTATACGATGAAATGCTAAATATAACTTTGGAAACATTTCGTTCGTTTGATACTCAATGTAAAAGGTATCCGTATTTCAAAAATGTAGCAAGAAAAAATAAAATAAAAATCCTGTTATGTCAAAGTCCAAAGCTCTCGAAGTCCGAACTTGATTAACAACAATAACTATAATATATTAGAAATAAATCTGATGGATTTGGTTTAGAAAATGAGTGAAAATTACTACAAAAACCCCCTTCGACAAAGCTTGTGCGAGCTTTTTAAGCACTGTAGGCTTGGGAAAACTCCTTAATTGCCATAACGTTTTTAAGTGTAATTTCAATTGATCGAGCTAATCGATACAAAACCTATATCTAAAAGCTACCTTTAAACATTTTTTGCCCTCATTTTATAAAAGATATATTATGGACTTTTACAATATGTTTAAAATTTTGAATACTCTACGGGCTTTTAGTGCAAAAAAGCTATTAATTAAATTACAGCCGGTAAGAGAAAAATGCTCATGACATGATTGTGACAATTTCCAATTTACAAAAAGTGTCATCTCCTTTTATCTCTTTTCAGTACTCTTCGAAAGTTCACTCTATAAATTCTTCACTCAAATTTCAATAAATATGTTTTTCTGTCGGAAACTGTGCTTGAAGAGAAATTGTCCGAAATAACTTTCACCAATATCAGCAGCAAATCAATTTCAAACAACTGCATTAGCACCTATACAGAAGAAACAACAAATATTTGGTGGGTGGAGCAGATAAACTGAATAGTAGAGATTTTTGCTAATAACCAAAATCCTTGCAGAGAAAACCAGACCAATTTGTATTAGCATACAAGTAGATATATCGCACGATTAATAGTGAAATAGGAAACTAGCACTAATTTAAAAGCATTTATGTATGTGTGCGTATTTCGATATGCCGGCACTTAATCCCTGGCGAACCCTTTGGGCAAGCAGTCATTTACTTTATCACCATCGCCCAAATGAGCCAGATCATTAATTTAATGCAGCCGAAATGAATTGGTCCATGTAAGTGCAAATGTACGTATGTAGATATGTCTGTAAGCTAGACTTATATACATACTTCCTCACATGTTTGTATGTTTGTATGTTCATATATTTGTTTTTACCATTTAAGAGCAGCAACAATTTGTTTAGCGGTGTAATTTCCAATTCAACTACTACAACTACATTTCCAACTACAACAAATGTGAAACGAACAGCAGAAGTAGCAAAAATAGGATATTGTGTAGAAATAGCATATATATAACAAACATAAACACATGCGAACACAAAAACATGCACACATACATACATACATATGCAGGCAAGTGCACAAGAAAATCGATGTATAACCGTTAAATGTAGAATAACGTAACGCAACAACAATAACGGTTAATAATAACGATTTGCACAGTCATTACCACAACAAGCGATGGCAAAAAATTGCCAGATAATCAGCTTGCTCATACATACCACATGTATGTGCATGTGCGAGAGTGTGTGTGAGAGGTAATGCGTGTTAAATGAAGGACCAAAAGTCAACAACGATTGCCGACAGCGGCGTAGAGAGGTTAATATCAGCAAATATGTTGGATAATTCGGTGTATAATTAGGTCGAAATAACCAAAGAGAAAGTGAACCAGTTTTTGGCCTCGAAACTTAACTGATTTCCAAAGCACACAGGACTGATGTTTTTACAACTCACACACACACATATATATATATTTATATATATATAAATTTATATATATATAAATGTGTCTGTATTTACGTACACTTACACAGTTATAATATCATACGTGAATTTTGTAAGGGTATGCGAGAAGTGTAAGTCAGGGAATGGTAGCACTTAACAGATAAATTTACTTCAAGAACTCACTAAGTGGCACAAGGTCAATTTCTCTTTTTTTTCTGCTAACATAAGCCCATAACTTTTTTGCGTTTAATTTTATGTCCCAAGAGGTTTTTCTAATGTTTTTCCATGGAGGTATTTCTTCTAAAAATAAGCGCACTGATTTTATTCTAACCCTGTGTGATAAGCTAAACCAATACACATCAACAATTGCCTTGAATTATGTACAATATAATAACTCCAATAGCTCAGGGAGTAACGTTAATGACCAATGAAAGTAGGTAGTAGACGGAAATAGACAGTGAAATGTATTTGACAATACATCTACAAAGCGATAATTTGGTTAGCTTTAGCTTTTGATTTAAATGGTTTGGTTAGTAAAAAGAAATCAATTATTTGGCAGGTTTTACTCAGCACAGTTAGAATCATCCGATTCAAATATGGCACCGTTTGTTCGATAACTTGTTGCCATTCTAAAGGTAATTTCATAAAACCACTCTCGTAGAAACCCTTGTCACAATTGGCAAAAACTGGGACAGTCCAGTCCAGTCCAGTCCATTTTCACAAGCTCCTCTTGAGGCGAATTTTTCACCAGCAAAATTATTCGCCTTAGACAGGAACAGGTAGTAAACACTTGGTGCCAGTGCCGGACTATAAGAAGGATGCATTAGAACCTCCTAACCGAGCTCCCGGAGCTTCTGTCGAGCCATTATTGATGTGTGTGTCATGACGGTCGCACTCGACGATTTCCATTCCTTTATCAATATTTTCGACAGCTAGCCTTCCAGAGCGTGATGTATCTTTAACATCAAACATTACCGGAACGGAATTGACGAAACCAAAACTGCGCGTGATTGGCTGTTACGGTATTCATATTTTCAGCCGCCTGACTAGTGTTTTCGCCTTCATCGAAGAAAAACTGTAAAATATAACGTATTTTTTTATTGCTGGTGCCCATTTTTGACGCGTTCTCAAACAATGTTGAGTCAAGCAATTATAAAACTGTCTGAGAAGTTTTTTAGTACAAAAACCTATGCTTTGAACGACATATAGCCTAACCCAAACGCAATTACATATACAACGCAAGAAACACGTCATCTATTGGAAAAATAATGGCTTTCTTTTTACTACACCTAATATTTGAATCATAAGAGAATTTGACGTCATACACAACCTCGTGCTCTTCGCAAAGTCAAATGAGCTATTATAGGATTAGAAGAGGCAGCTTTCCGATAAAATATTCAATAACTGCGTAAGACAGCTTTGGTGGAAAACTCTTAAAACAAAATTCCTATTTCAAAATCAATCCAAGCGTATAGTCTTTGGTTTTGGTCACCCGAAAATCATAATTTTACAGACAACTTGTTTGATGATATCAGTTATAAGAATTGATAATATAATACATATATATATTTATGTACATAAAAAGCAGCATCTGCTTGCGATTGTGTGTGTGTAAAGTACATTGGAAAATCTATTTTTGGAAATTCAATACTAACATATTATAAACTTGGTGCTAAAAAGTCTTTGAGATAAGTGTAAATATATAATATATCTTTATATTTAATTAGACATATATAATATGTTGTGTACATGTTGCTAGTGTATTTTTACTGTTTACTGGCAACTGCTGACACTAAAATCAAAATAAACACCGATGCACATACACAATCGAATATCCATGTAATGGAAATTTGACGACAACATTACTGCACATACTCGTCTTTATTTACCGTAAACGCAAGCCTAGTACCGTTGGTTGTAAGTAATAATACTTTTACTGATCGCCTGCGCAAAGGTTACACATAAAATTTAATTACCAATTCATGCCAAAAATTTAATTAAAAGTAAATGTTTAAATGTTATATGCTTGCCAATGAAATTAAATCGAGAGGAAAATATGGAGAAAAATAAAAGGTAAGGGCGCCCTTGCAAGCGATTATGAAAAGGGTTAAATACCGCACACGACAGCAATATGCTTCTGAAAAAGACTAGAGTTACTAAATGGTGTGTAGATTTTATTTTGTAATTTGAATTAATTATTGTTGTTTTTTTAATTCACTTTTAGGTTGAGCCAAGATTTTCGATATTCGCTATTCTCAGTAAAAGCAAAACATGTTTCGAATAATGTTTTTGCATGAGAGAACTCATTTGTCTATATTAATGTTTAATTCCTAACGAAATTTTAAAACAGAACACGAAAATATGAAACATCTTTCACCAAGTCAGTGTAAATTCCCACACATCGGCACTGACAATTCAATTTTTGAAACCAGCAATACTCTTTCTCTTCTGAATAAGAGAGAAAATGCAAAGAAATGGTTTTTCAACGTCAGAATAAGTATAAGTAGTTCGTAAAAGTAATTATAAACGGGTTGAAAGTAATGTCCGGTTTTCATATCGTCATATTTAATGACAGCCGTAGTTGAACAAATAAAAGCAGTAGTAAAACATAGTTAAGTTGTTGTGAAAACCGCTTATTTGTGTGAAATATTACTAAAATTAAAATTGACCGCTCGTTGCCAACTTTATAATTTTTCTTGATAAAGAAATTTTAATGTGAAACTTTGTCATTAAATTTGACATAATGAAAATTGCGCGTACTCCATTTAATGTTTCAAAAAATGTGTATCTGGTTAATTTTGAAACATGCTGTTTTACTCCATGACTACCCTGGCCAGAGTCAGAAAACCCGTCGTCAAAATATCTTTATTTCTCATTCTAAGACATCATCAAGATATCAGACGGCTACATCAAGGCATTGCAGACAAGATCAGAGTAAAATATGGGTAATGGATAAATGACGAACATATACAAATAACGTCAAAATATTTATATATTAATAAAAAAAAATTCAAATTCTAATTGACAACATTAATGGAATTCCTGTTCCTATGAAATGCGCTACCAACATTTTCATAAAGGGTATATAAAAAATGCATATAACCAAAAATTAAAAGAAAAAAATTGACAAAAAATTCGTTTGCACGTTTTAACACTTACGCCTATACCAGTAGAAAGTAAGTATTCTACCCGCTTATGTACCACTGCTGCCATGGCCGCGATTATGATGAGGAAGTAGTCAGTCAAATGGCACATCCAAACCGTATATGGTTGTGAGTATGAATTTCCGCGGAATATCAATATTTAAATTGCCAGTAAATGCTTCGCTTTGTCACAAACCCCGCGACATCTACAGCCACCATCAGCCAATTACAATTTTTCCACACACACACACATGTGCAAATGCATGGGCGCCCCAAATATTCCACCATCAGCGGCGTTCAGCTACTTGACTGCTCTTGTGTGGCTTGTTGTTCGGCTCCGGGGAAATGTTGATGGCACAGGTCCTCGGCATTCAAGCCTTGGCGGCTCTTTCACATGCAATTTTCACAAATATTTTCGTAGCGTCATCTTTTCTTCGTTTAATTTCCATTTTCGAATTTTCCGCACTGTTATGACTTTTTCTGTTATAACGGTTTTTTTTTATACTTTTAATATCTTTTTGGCTTCTGCCTCAAGTGGTTTATGAAATTTTCGCCCTTGTTTACCTTACTGTATGTACGCATGTGTTACTCGCTTGCGAAATAAAGCGCATTGTTTGCATTCACAAAGTGTATTGGTTTAATGTGCTGTTCATGCGTGTAAATATGCATATGTTTGTATGTTTGTGCACGCAATTCGTTAACAGTTACGTTGCTGTTGACGCTGTGATTTAAAACGCGCTCACGCCCACACATACACATGTGGAAGCAGAAATGGCGAGAAATTGAGCAGATCAAAGGCGCTGAGTGGCTGGAGATGCCACAAAGCAACTGAGAATTTAAGCATTTTCAGTTTTACTTTTAATGAGTATGCCACACCGGGGAAATGTTCTTTATTTTCTTGGTTGAAAAAAGTTGCGCAATTAAGTGTATTAAAAATTTACACTTCGCACAGCCACATGGGGCGTATGAGCAACATTAATTAAATCAGAAATTAAATTACAGTTAATGTCAGTGGGGACGGTGAATTGCGTATAAAAAGGCAACTTTTTCGGATTTTTCTTCCTTTGTGATAAAAATTGTAAATTAATAAATAATATGCTCCGCTTAATAGCGCTTCCAAAATTGCATAAATACAATGACCTTTCAATTAACCGAAAAATCAGTTTTCAATACCGCGCAGAATACGCTATTCAGACTATAAATGTTAGAATGAACTATAGAGATATATGTATTTTACTACGTCAGTGGCCTAACTCATACTCTCATTGGCCTTATACACCTTGATATTACCTATCTACCTACAATGGCTAATGCATTTTTTAGAATTGTTTTGCCGTCAAAATCTACATTTATGCTCGCATCCACTTAGCCATTTTATATGTATTGTCACCTGTATGTATGGTGAATTAAATTAACCTATATTGTATGATATGGTTCCAGGACTCATAGGTTGATTTTACTATGCTAGGTTATATTAGACTGTCATAAGTTAGGTTATACTTTCATATTTAAGGTTATGTAGGTCTTGAACAGATCAAGTTTCAATTATTTATTTATCAACTTTAACAAACTCGATTTTAAGGTTATGAGTTATGTTATAGCCTGTGAGCAAGTGTTTCGTTCGAGTGCTTACGAAACTCAGAGTTAAAACTTTTCTGCTTAGAAAGTGGCTGCCAAAAACCTCAATGGTTCGGTAGAGTGAGAGCTAATATTGTTACAAACAAATGTTGTGCTTAAAGCGAGGTAAAGGAAATTCATTTTCAATGGTGAGCTCAGCGTTTGTAAGTAGCGTTATCAGTGGCCTGTAAACTATATCAAGTTCGTTTAGTTTAGTTTAGGATAAGATGAAAGTATTTATGTCAGATTAATCCAGATTATAGAAACATATGAAACTAAATAAAGACAACACTTCATGCATTCACCAAATTATATAACCTTGTAAGCTCCTATATGAAATATGTGAAATGTATACTAATAACCACAGCGAGAGTTTGAGAGTCATTTGCAAACTGTAGTTATGTTGTAAATCTTGGCCGCTTATTGCCACAACAAAATTCTGCGACACCCTTTTACTCTAAATTAACCGAAATACCTATATTAAATAAAAAGTTATTAAAAGCAGTTCCATAGCACGCAATTATCAACATTTTTTTGTCTGTTCTCTCAAAAAAGAACTCGAAACAAAAAAATTTTCTCAATTATTCTGTGCTTATGACAAATATATCAATTGATTGTGGCAAAATGTTAAAGATGATCCTGTTTCCTGACATAAGCTTCGCACAAATTAGGAATCCCAACAAACACTTCAGAATTGGGAAATAAATTAAATAACTTACGGAGAAAAAAAGCTTCGTTTTTCGCTACATCTCTTTTTTTATTTTAACTAAGCGTATTGTATATATATGTATAATATATATATGTAAAGAAAGTATATTTTTATAAGTAAACTACGCACCTGTTTTTCTGAACAAATTCGCTTAGAGAAAAAAAACACGCTAACATGAATTCAGAAAAAAGGGCATATCGATAGTAATTTTCTACGCTTCGCACGTGCTTCGCCTACAAAACGCCTTTTTAAGCAATCGCGTGTGAACTCACGCATAGCTTCTAACACTCATAAGTGTGCACTTAGCAAAATATGCCCACTTACACAAAACACCACACACACTGTAACACGCGTACTCAACAGCCATTTCACTATTTCGATTTCTGCCTCAACTGTATGCTCCTTGCTATCGGCTTATTCGTCACTTTGACTGACTCTCAGACGGACGCCCAATCGGCAGCAACAAGCAGCCAACAACCCACTTTCCAACTAAGCTCAAGAGGAGTTTGTAATTTGCTGCTGGCTGCTGGCTGCTGGCTGTCGACTGCTGGCTTCATTATTTTCTTGAGTGCAAAAAACTTATTCTACTTAAGTTGTTGTTAAAAGCTACTTATGGTCGCCCCTGTTTTATACGATTTTCTTACAATGGAAGACACCGCCTCTGCTCACTGCGCTCATTGCTTTTGTCTGCGTTGTAAAAGAGCTTGTAGATTTTCGATTTGGATTTGGCTTCTTTAGAGATTCTTCTTTTTTTATTACAATTTTGTACGTTTACAAGTTTCATAAGAAGAATTCTACCGATTGCGAGCAGTCTATTTCCACAATACTGCTGAATGCTGTCTGTGCGAGCTGTCTTTGTAAAAATTTTCTGAAGTGTGTTCAACGTTTTCCATCATTGTCCTTCACTTTCTTTCCGCATTGCACTGCCTTTGAATTATATTTAGCTCTCTTTGCATTCTGAATACCATGAAGCTCTGTAAGCAACGAAGTGAAAGACTCACAGCACACTTGTTTTTTACCTGCTGCTTCTTCTTCTTCAGCCTCAAATTAATACCAAAAACTATATTTCCATTTTGTATGCCCGTTGTGCAAAGCTTGTGTGTCCTTTTCTATGCTTCACCTCACAATTCACAAGTTGAGCGCGGTCTGAGATGGTTTGGTGTTGATAAGCGCTTCGTTTGGTAGAGGCATTGCGCAGCGTAAACCCAAGAAAAAGTGAAGGAATATGCCTTTTCTTTTTGCTTTATTTTCTAATACGTTTTAGAGCCCGCTTTTATTTTAATATGCTAAGGTCGCCAGAGTTTTTATGACCCCCATTGTTTCATACTCATGTTGAGCACAATATGCTTTACTGTAAAAGCCAAAAAAAGTGGCATTTCACTTCAATTTCTTCGTCTCGTCTTGCCTAGCCATTTCTATTACCGTCACCTTACTGTTTGTGGAATCTGATTGCTGAACGAATGCTGCAACCGAAATATACTCTCTACACAGACATACAAACTTAAAAAGAAATCCCAGCAAACCAAACTATTTCTCTCTTTCCCTTTGTTTCCTTTCTCAAATTCTCTCATTTTTAAGTTGAAGAAATCAGAGCAAGCTAATTATGGGAAAAGTAAAACTAATAGATGTGGAGAGGAAAAGTTGAAATAGTTACCTGTCTCTCTCCATCGGATGGATCTCTCTTAATGTATCTTAGACTTCCTAACCTTCATTTCGTTGGAAAATAAGACAAAGAAGACCTTTGAAATTGAGCAAGAATGTAGACAAAAATATCGTCCCGGAAAATTTGACCAAAGCAAGGCAAAAAATAATACAATATGAACCTTTAGCTTAGACATATTTTCCTAGAGAATTGTCACCAATGAAATATATTTTCGAATGTTTACCTAAAGTGAAAGCTTAAAAAGGCCTTCCGGAAACTTTTCGGGATAGAGTTGCAGAGTTGCCAGATACCGAAAGGGAAAACTGATCAAAATATCCAGAAATGTGTACAAATCTTAATTCGTATGCTGATATACCTATTCATTTACATCCTATAATAACAATAATGGTTCGGCGAAATGATGGGTCATCTTAATGCTTTCATTTGGTCCGCCATCCCTCTTGAAAGATTCAGAATTCTCCAGTCGATGATAAGGAAAGATCTTGAATTTACTTTCTATTTCGAATCTATTAGGGACACGCTCACAGTTTCTAATCCAGTTATAGTGTTAATTAAGAACCACATGTTCCAAGAAAAACTCTCCACAAGAATATAAAAACTATGTTTTTGAAGATTTTTTGATAAATATTCCGAATTAAACATGCACTTAATCACACATTTCTTATTGCTTATTTAGTACACCTAGTAAATGTCAATAATACGGTACAATAATGTTACAAAAGCCGGTATTGTTACTAACGTGCTGGAGAATATAAATGAAATTTTGAGATCCGTGACTGTACTGAAAATAATACAAAAATCTATCGATGAGCCAATCCAATTCTCAAAGTGTACAGCGGGTCCAGCCCGAAATTAACATCAGAGACAGTTTAATCTTGGGTGGGTTTTGATATGTATTTTTTTTCGGATTAAGCGCGACAAATTTGGTAGCTGGGTTTACTTTGGCTTACTATATATAATATTATATATGAAAGTGAGCGGTTGCTCCGTGCGGGTATTTTGTAGGGTCTGTTTGTCAGTTGTGAAATTGTTACATTTTAAGCCAATATGTTTTATGATGTATGAAATTTGATGTTTTGTGTGCGATAACATTTTACACGCTCGACTGCACTTTGCTTTCGCTCCATCACCGTTATCTCAGCCATCTTGGCCAGGTTTACTGCGGCGACAATATTAGATAGCATTCAAGAGGATGTACAAATGAGTGAAGACGGCGACGCTGCCGGGATGGACACGTAATGTCAGTTTCCGTTCTTCACAAAGACGACGGTCCAAAGAACCGTACATGGCATCAATGCAACCGCACACAGTAGAAGAACTTACATTTAGTTATTTTGTTTTCTCTTTCACCTCGTTGATTTATCATTTTCTCATTACATGAAGTTTTTGGTCGGTTAGCTCGTTGTCTAACTTGTTATATATTTTTTCGACAAACCATTCACGCAACTACTTAATGTGTGTGTCAATAACACACTCTCACACATAAACACACACAGCAAAAATTGTGCAAGTAATCTTTAAAGACAGTATACCCGGATTACTCTCTATAGGGTACAATTAAGAATGAATTAATTTCCAACACATGCCTTTAGGAAACAATTAGGTATTAAACAGTGCCAAACGAATACATTTATGTAGTTGGAGATTGATTAGTTGAATCTTACATTTACATTTCTCTTCAATGCTATTATAAACAAAAAATTACCCTCTTTTTATAGTCTTTCGGGTACAAATAGGTACAATTAGTCTCTACATAGGGCATGCTCAAAAACAAGTGAACCGTTCGTTCCGTATATAAAGATCAAAAATGCCATTAGTCCAATGCTCCTTTGCGACTAGTCACGGACTCATCCTGGACTTGTCGCATTTATTGCAGAGGCAAGTACAGACAACCATCAAACTTGTTATCTGAAGATTTGGGTTGAATTCATGGCAAACTAGTATTAGGTTCGGCTGAGTAGTTTTGAAGGAAAAAAGTACGATTGACCTTTTAGCATCGTTTAGTGTGCAATTGAAATTTTATTCGGTCAACCGAGCACTGTGAACACCATGACCATACTTTTAGGTTATGGATATCTTTATTTAGTGGCTCTCCAAAAAAACGTTTATTTAAAAATGTTGACATACTCTTGATTTTTACAAGAATAATACAAAAAATTGTTTTTCTCTGATCTCCTTAAAACAGATAAGGGTGAAGAGAAAGAGAGATGAATGTATGGCGATATATACGTTCTCATAGATGCATATCTTCAGCTAGGGCTAATAATTGATCCTTGTTTTCATTAAAACTTAACATAAAGTATTAACAAATTACTTTTCTTCATTGGAACTAATATAATCTGAGAAAAGATACGCAAAAGGACAAAAGAATTTCCGTACAATTTAAAGAACAGTGAAAGATTGCATATCTTTAGCAAATATTTATGTGAATTCGTGACTTTATTGACGTGATTTGCATCGTTATTACATATTTCAAATAAAAAAAGAGCAACAATAACAATAATATCTTGTTATGCTTTTTGGAAAATACTTCCATTCTTAGCAACAATAAAATACGTAAGAATAGGAACAAAAGAAGTAAATAGGAAGACTAGCCAGAAACGGCGTCTCAATAGTAACGAAGTAAAAAAATTCAAACAAAGCCACAGAAAGCTTTTGTTACAGCTAACTAACAAGTAGATTCTATGTGTATGTATGTACATACATACGCATAGTGGCACATTAGGTCGGGCAGTTAAAACATTTTTATAGAAAAATTTTACAAATACAAAGTTTCTACGCCTTTTGCTAAATAATAACAATAAAGGTGGAAAAATATAATATATTTGTATAAATTAATTTGCCATTTGGAAAAACAAATAAATATAATTAGATTGAAAAATAATTGAATGAGATTTTCAAAAACAGTGATGTTAGATGTAATTTTTTTTTATGTTCCCCTGTTTATGGCAGCCTTCACCGACTTGAGAGTTAGAATGAAGAAAATAGAACCAGCATTATTTAAATTTTTTATGATATTACACATATATGTGGGCTATAAACGAGATTTCATATTATAGTTGTAAATAAAATATATAAAAAAGACTTCTATTGAATCGGAATTCTATTGACTTTTTTACAACAAAAATAACAAAAGCTGCACATTGTTCTTTGGAAGAAATCAACATCCAGTTTTCCATATCAATAACATTCGTCGCAGGGCAAATAACAGCAACATTATGAATACATTCCTGTCATAAGCAGGCTGAGAGTAATCACGATCCTTTACAAAATGAAAATGATATTCGACAAACAACCAAAGTGCATACAGCCATGTGCTGGCGTAAAAAGACGCGCTTCAGTTAAAGCTGCAAAAGTTTGTTGAGTGTTTGGTTGTGATTTGCGACCTATATGCACAGTTGTTTGAACCACGGCATATTGCGTTATTCTTGCTACAGCTAAGGCAACAAACCGGCATGTAAATCAAACGAGAAGTATACTTTTCAGCGCAGACAAAGCAAAAGCTGCTAAAACAAAAAATTATAATTTCCCAGAGGTCGGTATAGCATAACCTTATATTTTTCATACATCTTTTATCCCTTGGTTTAAACAACACACATCACTTTGTATACACACATGCTTACATACACTCACATTTACTTTTTGTTTTAAATTTTTTCTGCTTTTCGCGCATCTTGACAATCCATTTTTACTTACATAATACTTTCAAGACAGTCGAACACCCGGTTTTCAAGGCGCACACCACACCATCTGTCAAGGCTTTGTGTTTACGTTGTTTGTTGTTGTGGCAGCAAGGTGGAATCGCATTTGTGTGAGTGTTGTTAGCGTTTTCTTTGTATTCACGCTGATTTCATTTCTAGCTGAGTAAACAAACACCAGCACAAAGTTTTCTTAGACACCGCAGCAGACACATAAAGAACATTGGAACACAACTCCACATTCACACACACATGCATGGACATCCAGATGCATACATACACACATCACACAAGAATAAGGAAGCAGTAAACACACTGTAGAACAATAAAGATAACAACATTTGTGGCATAAACAAAAAGGAGAAAAATAAAATTTTTTTTATTTGCGATAATAACGCAACGCATACGGGGCATGGATGTGTATTGTCACCAAGGGGATAAAATAACTACGGATCTGAAGGCATAGACCCAACAACGCCGAAAGCACTCAGCTTTATAGTACACCCTAATGCCACATGTGCAATCAGAGGCACTCCACATTCGCCTTTTCACACAGTTTCTTTCACCCTCGCTGATTTTCCTCTACTTCTTATTTACTTCCTATTCTCTTGCTTTCTTTATACGAGTACTTACTCTGCGTCTTACCACCTATTTCTTCAACTTGTTTATTATTTCTCTACACATTTTGCACACCTTAGTAAGCCCGTGCTTTAAGTTACACCAGCGCATCAATCACCCAACCAACTAACGGTATACGTAATCAACACCGAATGATGTGAAAATTACATGTAGCATGAACTGAGAATTACATTATTTGACGGAAAGATGGCGGTTAAGCGTTGAGGATTCTTAAGTATTATATATGCACATACATACATAAATAGAACAGTTTTCTTAACGAATGCAATACCATCACAGCACCATCATAAAAATACTTCACTTTATGTACAGCATAGAATAAAAAAGATTATAAATTTAAAGTAGCAAAACATTAGTATTGTTTATATTTTATTTACTTAATTATTTATCTATTTATTTATTTAGTTATTTATTTATTTAGTTATTTATTTATTTATTTATTTATTTATATATTTATTTATTTATTTAAGTGAAAGGCCAGAGGAAGATTAAGAAAAATTTTAGAGTCCTAAAAACATTAATCGATTGATTGAAAAGTGAAAAAATTTGTTTTTCTCTCCAGTCCGCTGTCATATCGAATCGTTTGGGTCAGTCAACTTCAGCACGTAAAACTTTAAACAAGTTTCTCTCAAAACTGCAATTATCGAACCTGGCGAACGCTGGTATTCGGAAGCATTCGCACGTATCAACTAGAAATTTTAACTGTAGCTTTACAATAAATTTAATTTATTTTTGTTACTAATGGACTGTATTTTACTCTGTTTTTTTACTATGTAAAGCTAAAACCATTCCCGATTTTTAATTTGTATCAGATATCACAAGTTCCTAGAATCACTGTTGCCCGTCAAGCTGCTCTTGGTGATTCCGAAGATTGGCCCAGTAGCCGTAATTTTGTAACGAAATGTGAATATAAAAAAATTTTTGTACTCTCACACGCATGTTTAATAAAGAAATAAAAAAGAAATTCGATTCCTTTTTCCGACTCCCAGAAGAGATTGTCAAAGTTTGGGGCTCTGGACTGACCTAACACCTTAATTATTAATTTTGATTAATTACCATTTTTTTAATTGAAGTGAAATAATTAAAGAACCACAATTAATATATGTATATCTTATTTAAAAATATTGTAAAGGAAATGAGAATGAATTCATATTGAAAACATATATTAGTCTTTGTTAATAGAAAATATACTATTCTCAACCACTTTGCTCCCAAATATGAATACGTGGAAACAAATTTTTTGAATCCCCACCCAAAATGGAAACTTTTTGTAAAAAAACAAATATAAAACATTGTAACATTTGCAAGCATAAATTGTAGAACATAAATTATATTTGCTGAAAACGAGCAAAGATTGTGACAGTGAGAACTTTGTTAGTAGTTTCTCTTACTCAAATTGCTTTCAAGGAAATTATAGTAAAATATTCACATCCGCTGGCAGCCGAAATGTAGAAACGCGAGAATTTTCCACGAATTTCCGTATCCTAATGCATATCTCAATAGAAATAAATAATAACTACTAGTTGGGTTACTTTGAAAGGCCAAAATAACTAAACGAAATAGAAAACAACAATAACACTTATACGCCTTGTGCGAAGTATCGCTGTTGCAATAACATTACAACTTGCCACATAAATAATTCTTACCAACATAAGTGGATTGCAACAGATTGGCAAACATGGCCAAAAACATGACCAGAAACAGTGGCGCACACCCAACATACACACATACACATAAGCGTAGTATACACGCAAGCATGCACATACACACACACACACACACGCATGCAAAATGCAGCGCACTTGTCGCACCATGGGCACGCATACTAATTTATAAACATGCCGCACAACAACAACAATAACACCCCGCCCACCAATGGAACATTGAGAGTGCCATCGCATATCTTGAGCATATTCGGCAAAAGCAACAACAAACGCGGCCACGACATCGCGGGTGTAGAGGGCCACAATAGCGCGATATGCAGCAGTAATGCCGCGAGCAACGCGAAAACATGAAAACTAACACCAACTTTTCGACGCTACAAAACTCACGCCTTCACCATCGCTGGCAATACCAATGCAATGTGCAACTTGCGCTGTTACTGCAACAACTCATTTTATTGCTATTACACTTAATACAACTAAAATATTTTTGCAATGATTTAGAAGTGAATTTACACACACATATACATAGACGAGTGTAATTTATATATGAAAGTCGCTTGAATTGTGACATTGTGGGGGAATATTTTAAGAGAATTTCAACAAGGGGAGTCTTAATCTCAATAATAATTATATAAGACCCGATTTAACCCAGACCTTCATTTACGCTCAAACACAAGCAATCGGCTTGTTCATCACCAGCATGCTCCCTTTCTCTAATACTCAATGTCTGATAAAGAAATTTTGAACTAACTTTGATGTAAGTTACATATAAACACACGACTTTAGGTATAGTAGCTCAAGAATCTACTAAATTCTTAATATACTAAAGAAATCTCAGGCACAAAAAGAAAATCCAATCAATGTGAATCAATATTTATTATAACAATTAAAGTAGGAAGAACCATGGAACCTTCGAAAAGACCCGACAAAAGCTGGTGGATATCGCTTATCGAGTTTGGAATCGGTATCGACAGCTCTAAAAGGTGTTGTCGATATGTCTGAATGGGGCTCGCCCATAAAGCTTATACGGATATATTATGTAAAATGGCATAGGATAGTAATACTTTTACTACCTTAGAAGACTAATATTAAAATGGATATGATATCGACATACACGCTATAAATTAGATGTGAATGAAGATGTGACGAAATATCTCCGTTCATCAAAAAAGCAGTATGTGAGGGGAGGCTTCTCCCAGTCGGGAGACCTGGTCCTCGAAGAAAATCGAAATTGAAGGCAATTTCATTTGTCCAAAAATAGTCGGGTCTACCTACGTAAGCGTATCCGGATTTATATCCAGCCAAGAATTGCATCCTCAGCAACATTCTCCAAACTATTGTAGTATTTTCTATTAGCTACAACTTTTATCACGAAAAAAGATAATGGCGAAATTTGAGATTCTATACTATAAATATGAGCATATACAGTACCAACCATTCCGTTTACTTAGAGCCATATAAGAAAGTATACAGTTATGTTTATAAAAATGTACTCACATTGTCATAATTGATAACTCGCTTGGTGTCACCACTACAAATTAAGCGCAGCTGAACATTTGATTTACCTGAAATGAAAAAAAGAAAGTTTCGACATTATAATTATGGAAGTATATGAATTGGTCAAATAATTTTTATAAAAGTTAAGGCAATAGTAAACATATTTATAAGGGAACCAACATGACAGGCTATTAAAACAAATGCAAAAGAGGTGTAGTCATAATGAATGTAATTAAAACACTTGCTAAAAACTTAACAAAAAAGGAAGGCCCTTTTTAAATGATGTTTATTATGAGTGCTATGTCATTTTCGCTTATCTGCACAACTTACAATTTCAAAAGTTAACGCCATGAAACTATATGCTCTCGCACAAAAGCGCATAAACGAAACCCAAAGCCAAAATTCGAATAAGCAGTCAATCAGTGAGAGTGACTGAAGGACAAACTTTTGCTTTTATGTGTCAATCAAAAATGAAACAACTTTCATTTGCATGGATGATCTAAGGGCGTTTAGCAAGTGTTGTAATTACAAACAACCCCAACTTTTTACTGCAGCCCTCAAACAATGCAAAATAATAATTATAACTATAAAGAGGCAAAGAAATAAACATTTTGGAAATAGCAGGGTGTTTTGAAACAATAGCAAAGAAAAATGTGTAGAATGTGCATTTCGGAGGAATGTATGGCCATGAAGACTGAATAAAATATCTATCACAGAACAAAAACTTTACAGTCAGCTGTTTGATAAATGTAGAGAGGGTTGCACATAATCAGCTGATAGAAAATTTTAAACATAACTATCCAAGATCATACGAAAACAATGCATAAAAGAAGCAAAATATACGAGTAATAGTTCCAAGATATAATATGGGAGTAAAACAAATTAAAAATGATCTTTGATCTGAACACAGTTATCCCCTTATCCAATATACGCGCATTATTGAGAATATCCTCACAACTCTGTCGAATCTTGCAAACATAGAGAAAAGAAATCAGATACAGTCGCCTAGACGTAGAGAGAATTGGGGCGAGTAGATGACTGCACGGGAAGTTGAAGTGCACAGGCGTTGGAGAAAAGAAGGAATATAGATAACGTTCACCTTGCAGGATGAATACTACGTATACCCTATATTACTTCAAAAACATTTATAAAGGGTATGTACTTCCCGAAACTCACCCAGCTTCACCCACCTGCTCATCCTGAATATATATTTCTAAAAGTTTAAATTTGAATCTGTCTACACTTAAGCACAGCAGGCAGTCGGTTTTAAACATAAAATATATTCTTTTGAAATCTAAACAGAAGAGGAAAGGTTTCAGCAACAAAAGTGGAGTGTCAGTTATAAACAAAATCCTTGGGGAGTTTCGCTTGCAATGGCAGACAAAATAGATAAGAAAACACTTTGTTCCTCTTTAGCTGTCATTTGCATATTAATCTTTCCCATTGTGTAAAGGTAATTATGAGCGAAATGACTCTCTCGCTCTCGCTCTCTCATTTGTGAGTGATGAAAATAAAGCTATTTTTCATGTAAAGAAGTACATATATATTTTTAAAAGGTCTTATCTGACTGAGTTTTATCGGAAACAGAAATTTCCTTACAAGTGTAGTCAAATACACATTTTCATATCATATATCTCCACGCAAATGAAGAACAATTGTATGAAAAGATAAGTATGAAGAGCGTTCAGAAATACATGAATAAGTAAATACGATGCACGGCGAAGAGAAAAACGGTCTTACAGAAGAAAATGACGAAAATGAAAATCCCACAGATTTGTACTTTTAATCGGACAACAGCAATGAAAGTGGCTATATCAACTTAAGTGCTTTTCTGCGTAATAGCAAACACTATGAGACTACCAGAGAGAGAAGGAAACGAAAGCCAGCTACAATCTTAAATGCTGCCATTAATATAAATAAAACAATGTGCGAAATTTGTAAAACCCAAAAAAATTAAAATTATTTTTCAAACAGTTTTTAAGGGATTTCGAAAATGTGAAGGTTATGTAAGGTTTGAGTTAAGTACTGAATATATCTCACTGAGGTTGCCTACTAACACGTTTTGGAACAACTACTGATCCTTGACAAGATTCTTAGCATTATGAGCCTTCAGTATTCAAATATCTCAGGTCTATATAAGGACCATGGACATATGGTCTATACATGAGGTCTGAATAAAGTCTATGGTCATCGAATATACGAATACGAAAGGATATCTCTCTTATTTTTGCCCGAGGTTTAAAGATGATATTCCACGTATTTATATATACATATATCTATTATATATAGAATAATGGCAATAAAAAATTGTGTACGGCCCCAGATGATTTCCAGTAAAATACTGGAGTTGGTCATATGATGGGCAGTGTACCAAGAATCCTTGTACATCTGTATATATGAGTAGGATCACAGCCCGTAGTTGTCGCCGACTTGCCGCAACCGTCGTCGACATATTAAAAATTCATAGACCACGGAAACAAGCCAAGTTTTTTTCCATTATCTGGCGGATTTCATGTTTAAATTCCTACTGCTTTCGGTACTTTCTTGTATTGGTTTTCCCAAAAAAGGTTGGAAAAGTGTGAGCAAAACAACCAAAAAGTGTATGAATGTCTAGCATTGGTTTGCAGAATAAACAACGGCACTGGCATGCCGCATACCGACTGCCGAGCTGCCAAACTGCATTGCTGCAGCAGCAATGGAGCTAAGCTAGCGCAAAGCTACAGCGCACATGGCGGTGAATGAAGCGCCGTTGGCATAACTTGCGATGGAAGAAAAAACAAAATAACACTGCAAACAAGGGTTCGAACGGAAACAGTGTTAAAAGTGCGGAAGTAAGACGATGCACTCATCCGGCTTTCAAATGCAAGAAAGCGCTTCGCAACATGGCTGGAGAATGTGGTTTTTATTTAAGGATCCACAAAAAGTGTATGCATTTGTGTGTTGGAACACATGGTGTTTCAATAGGAACGATGAGTTCGTGTAGTTTGTTAAAAATATTTGAAGATTGCTAATATTGAGATCTTGTGCAAAACAAGTTTGAAATCAGGGCTTCAAAACGTTATCTTAGAGAATAAAATATATATCGATATATGAACCCAACATATTCTAAAAAAAAGTCAATCGTTTAGAGATCCATAGCTGAGAAAACTTGATTGAAACTCTCGGTGGTTGAAAGAAATACGCAAGAGGCTTCCACAACATCTAATCCTACTTAAAAAAAACTTAGGAAGCTAATGAAAATGTTATTGCAACAGTTTTAGACGTTTTCACATTTTTTGAAATTTTTTCAACTTTTTTTGTCTTTTCTAAATTTACATCACCGTTGCGCCGAAATGTAGGCAACAGTTGCTATACAAACACCTTTTATTTACACCTTACCAGCCAGCATTTAGCGAAAGTGCTCCTATTTATGTAAGCTGGCATGGCAGTTAGGATGAGTCGTGATAATATCCGTAGGGGAAGCCAAAGCGCGAAAAAGCGAGATAAGCGTAGAAAGCAAAACAAGCGCAACGGGACAATTACCAATTCTAATATGATTTACAGATTATTTATGCAGACGAATGATTGGCACATACGTAAAATGTGAAAAAATAATGAAATAGCGATTAAAAGTTAAACACACTTGACTCCACAGAAAGACTCAGGTGGAATGCTCGCCAAGCGGATACGAAAATCTGCCGGTCTGACGTTGCTGTAAATAATTCAAACTGTTTCACTTTGGGAAGCGAGTTAACCTTAACTGAATGCAGACATAGAATAAAAGATCATTTTCATTAACCAATGATTAGGTACTTTTATTACAAAAGTGATTAAACTGATTGAAGCACAATCGAATAATGAATAGCATATCTTTAGAAAAATACTCTTCCTTTCCATTTATAACTGTTGTAATAAATAATAATATGTAATGTGTGTATTCGACTCACCGCATGGCGCGTCCGTAGTGAAGAACAAATTCACCAAACCCTGTGAGTAATCAGTTTCAGCTTTGCGATGATTTCCACAAATGTTGAGTGTAAAATCACTTTTACCGTTGGTAATCTAATGAATATATATAAAGAATAGCAGCAAATGATACATAAAATGACATTAGGAATAATATAATTATAATTATAATTAATAATAATAAAAGGCAACTTTCGACCAAAAATAAGCAGGAATATATAAATTAGCTTACCTTTATTTGACCGGCTTGAGTGAAAGGCGCCTTTTTCAGTTCATAATTGAAACTAATATCGTCGTTAATTATTTCGCATGTCGCCTCGTTAAAAGTGCACATATGTGAGGGACATATAACGTTTGTCGTCCACTGGAATTCGTAATGACAATCCGTAATTGTTTGTAAAATTGGTTTACCCTATAATGAAACAAAAGAAAGCATTCATGTATTAGGTGCCTTAATAAAGGCAATTTAAGTTTTTCTTTTCTATTTCACTTATTTTAAAATAAAAATAAATTATAGGACCAGATTTTTACTAAGAATAAAAATTCATATTTCAGCCAAAGTCGATTCAAGCTACTTCAATATATGCCACATATATTACTGGCTTCTATTAATATAGAAAATATTTCGCCATGCATTGTAATATAATTATATTTGTATATTAACTAATGACAGGAACTCATTAGATATTCGGGAATAAATTTAAAACTTATAATAAAAGTTTATCCAATAATTTGAAGTCTTGCTAAAATTAGACTAAATTAGTTAAGAAAAATAGACTAAATTTTCCAATGTTTTTGCGAAAATAATTCTTAAGTTGAAATTAAAGGATTCGATCTAACATAATATCCATTCCTAACCCAACATAGTAGACCCGTGTTTTGAGTACCCCACTAACATTCGGTGTTCTTAGATCTCCCACAAAGCGAAAATATAGAATTAACGCTTCCAAAATGGCAAGAAGTTTCAAAAGCTTCACGATCTTTTCAACAGTCGATCAGAAATGGCTTTCTTCGGATAACAACAAGATAGGCACCATAAATAAGATGCGAAGATGCACTAATATGTACATATGTAGGTATATTTGCATATTCGTATAAAAAAAAACGTACCGCGACCATTCTGGCAACTTAGCCAACTTCTGGAAGTTAGGGTGATCGTCTCATACCACATTCCTCCAAAAACCTATATAACCAACCAAAAGGTAAGGCACGTAGAAAAAAAAAAATTCCACAATCAAGACTTTTAGGTAGCCCTGCTTTTGCTTGCTCCTGAGAACCGTAGGTTTGCTAGACTTTTGAGTTAGTTAGAGAGCGAGACGGGTCCTATCGATCTGTTTAGCTCTCACTACAGATATAGACTCGTCCGCTACTTAAAGTTAACAAAGAGGTTAAAATAAAAGCGGACTATATACCTGTTATACTCAGATATTGACTACCAGTCGATTTTTGGTTTACAATTAAAACATCCTTGGCATGTTGGCCGCTGATAGAAATAATCTGAACTTTTCTTTTCACTAAATTACAAAATTTTTCCTTTGAAAAATTAAACTATAAGTAAGAACTTTATAGCATATTCTCGTTCAGTTTTAGGCCTTCGCTTATTTTACTTTTTTTTTTTATATTTATTCAATCGCTTTATTATTTCAATGCACGGTTTTGGCTTCGAATTGTATAAAAGCGCAAATAAATGTAAACACATTTAAGCTGACAATTATGAGTGCAAATAGCAGTGCACACAATTAAATACGCCCACACAGATATACTTACATAAATGTGTACACATTTGCAAATATTGCACCTCTTTGCAAATGCCGCCCTCCACATATCGCCGACCACAAAATCGTTACATAATAATGAAGAACTAGCACTAACGTCGACAGCGAGTCATAACCGCAGAGATCACTGCAACTCATGGCATCCACACACACACATAAAGAGGCGCATATACAGATGCACACAAGAATTGCCAGTAGTTGATCGATCAGTCACGAGCCAGTGAAATAGGTGTTACTATATTAAATTACAATTGCAAATCAACAGTTGCCATAAGCACAGCAACAAAATGCAATAAAAACCGAAACCAACAACAATCAACGTGGTGCCGTCTGCAGCAGAAGTGCTGCCCGTACCACGATTGAGTAAGGTGCAGTCATTGTCGACATTATGGCCAATTCCGACATCACCTGCGGCAATATTCCATAGCAACATTAATAACAATTACATCGACCAACAATTGCTGAGCCGAGGCATGCACACACACGCTCATAGTTGTATGTGCATCAGCGGTATTTCAGTCCACATGGCTGGGCCAGGCCAATCGGAGTACTCATCCCAGGGAGTCACTCAGTAATTCCATAAAACAAGTACATCTTGATATAAATAGTACAGTCGCCCAGTTGAGCCTAGTATTATGACAGATTAAGCGATAAGTACAACTACTGTCAGAAAATGGTTTCCCTGCTCACTAAGTATATGGAGTAATTAACTGATTGTTCAATTTCTATCGATATATATAAATGTCGCTACAATACAAACTAAGATTCGACTACAATATGTTTGTTTCTACAAATGCAAAGCTTCTCGCATATATGTGCGTACGAATATCAATATGCCTGCAGAAATCATCAATAACGTAGGCCAAACTATTGTATTGTCAATAACTGCCATTTTCAACTCTCAATTTATCGCATGGTATGCAACCAACGGCCATTAAAAGTTGTTAAATGACGCATGAGTTAACACCAGTCCAAGCTGGATTTAATTGTGGTGAAAAGCGATTACAAGTATAATTAAAAACTACCATACTTAACGAAATCCCGACAAATTGCTGAACTTTTAATCTGCATTGTACAATATCACTTGCATTGTTTACGTATATTGTGTGTATATTTGTGTATATATTTGTGTAAGCTTAAATATAAATACACTTGTTGTAGAATAGAAGTACTTACCAGGCCGGCGCGCATATCACAGTTGAATTTAATACTGGAGGAGAGTTCTGTTTTACTGTCAGTGGGGCAGGTGCTGCCGCGTAAGTAACGCAATTCCGCGACGGTACGATTGTAGGCAACCAACGATGCCATTGGGAAACCAAGACTCTGGAAGCAAAATAAAATTTATTTAATTGTCACTGATAAGAAAAATTACGTAGATGCCGATTTATACATAGTCATCATAGGTTCACTAAACCTTGGAAATTGGCGAATGGAAGAAACACTGGTATAATTACCATTGGCTGGCATAATCAAAAAGAAGAAAATAGTAAAGGCTTGGTAAATAGTAAAAATAAATCGAACATACAACTGGTATTTTTCCCCGTTTCCACTCAATTACCATTCACTTCCGTACCGAGAGCTTTGTCTTTAAATTCGTCTAATAACCAAAACTAGACATAAACCATAGATTGCTTAGCAAAGCTTCTAATTTTCTTATAATTTCCATTTTCAAACTTTCTTGGGAAATATTGCCTTAAATTAGCTAGACTTTCTTCTCATTCAAAACTTGTGAGAACGTGACACGGTTTATATGGGCGTTTGCATTGCATTTACCAAAATTCACGACACAATCAATGACAATGACAATCGACAAATGAGACCATAAGTCCTCTTCAACAAATAACATTTCTTGTGTGCTTCGTGGATGTTGCATGTTTGTTTTTTATTCCTTCCCTAGCATGGTGCTCCTATGACAAGTATGCGGTCTGAAGTATATACCCTTTTATGGTATTTCTGGCAAAATATTCTATCCATGAAAGCCGAAAATTATCGCGTAAATAACGCAAAATATTAAATTACATTAAATGTAAAGCCTTCAGTCTTTTTAGTAAGAGAAACAGTTTATCATAATTGTTGTTGTGAAATGTGAAAATATAAAAAGTTGCCAAATGCATAATATTACTACAAAATAAATCGCCGGCGTGGAGAGCAGGAAGAATAGTAGACACAACATTTGCAATGTGAGAAGATGAACGTGAGACAAAGAGCATGCAACTTCTCGCAAACGTAAACAAGGTATTTTGATGCAGATTTTGTGCGCATTTCAATGCATACACATGCTTCCCCGTGGGGCATCGTATGGCGTGAGGAATTGTATAACATTGGGCCAGCTGCAAAGGAAAACGCTCACTCGCCAGCAAGATTTAAACGAAGTACGATTGAACACAACCGATGCGCTGCTTAATGCATATCGAATTGAAATTCAAGCGGATTTGCAAATTACAAAAGCCGCATGGTTTTGAGATTCGTAAATAATTCGTATTTGAATTTGTGTCAGCTAGAATATACAGTCGAAAATTATTCACCGTGCTGCTCTGTATTGAGTTATGTAGTCTTTAAGATACCAGAGGTCAAATTTAACTCGAAATAGATAGCTCATCACGGTCGTTAATTAAAAGTTGACAATTGAAAAAATCGTGGTAATACTCTCTAATCTAAAAAAGATGTTTGAGTCGATTCGAATAAAAGGACGTCATAACCGACATTTTGAGCACCTGTTCACAATTATCGAATTTTCGGAATCAATGTAAATATCAAACTTCATCTAACGAATATTTGCGAAAATGTAAGATTTTGTGCTCAGAAATATATTAAGTATGTACTTTTAGAACTCTTTAACTAAAATTAAATTAAATTAATTTTTCAAAAATAGAACTTAAATCGTTCATGTTATAGTATTCTGAAAAATATTTCCAGAAAATTATTAGCTAAGAGATCGATTAAAAGAGAAAATGAATTACAATTTTTTTCTCTAAAGTACAAGGGTAAAAGGTAATTGGAGAAATTGTCGAGAATGATAGCAATCAGAAAAAAATTAGACTTACATATTTTTCGATATTTATATATCTAATTTTTATTTCTAACTGGCTTGTAATCTGGATTACAATACTTATACACAACTTTTTACAAAAATTTTTATTGAAGTTAGAGGTTAGATACAGAAAAGGATAATCGCAAATCTTATTTGTAGTGTTTTCTAATCATTTTCCAATAGATTTTTAGAGTAGTTGTCGACATTGATAGTGTGAGCAAAATTAGAGAACTGTATGGAATTTCTAATGCAATATGCAAGAATAAAATTTTACATACGATCTTTCATATGGTTCAGTATAATCTTGTACTTAACGTTCCACTGCCTTGAAGTGCACCCGAACAAGTAAAGTGCTATATAAGTATATTGCCTGTCAAACTGAACTTTGAAATGCTACGCAAAAGCAGCAAATCAGCTAACTGCACCTTAACATTTAAAATTAAAACCAGCCGCACACCATATGGACACAACCGGCATTTCAATCCACGTAGCATAAGCACTACTGAAACCATTTTTATTTATGAGCAACGCCTTCGGATCACAACAATAGCTGCAGCAACAGTTGTTCTGTCACCCAACACTATGCATAACAGCAGAATTTTCGAGTAATCTCAACAAATCGATAAGTGTTTCTTGACAAAAACCGAACACACAACTAAAGCACCTACAAGAATGACAACAACACTTTGCAAAAACCACAATGCCACACACCACTGTCTGTGACAACAATTGTGTATACATCAGCAACAAAATAACCACAAATACCAGCAACGCACACACACGCGCACATAAATGGAGAAACGAAATGCAGGAAGTAATCGTTGTAGCCACAAGCATTAAATGAGGCAGCACTCGCTCAATGCGCACAATTCGGTGCACTTAGCATTGCGATGGACCGGGCAGAGCATCGATATTGAGACTACGTTGGCCGCAAATCTAGGGCTGCATGGTCAGCAGCAGCTTCTGTGGCTCAACAGAAATCAGTATCTGCAGAATTGCACTGAATTTCAATTTTATACGCATGCCAATGCAGATGCACATGTATGTGTGTGTATGTATGTATTTCGGTCTGCACATACTTACTGACATTTGTGTACATATTAAGAATTATCCTTTCAATCGATGCTCTGCATGGGTGTGTGTGTGTGCTTGACCACTAGCGGTTAAGGAAGCTTAATCCATACACAACCGATGTTTCAATGTAAATATATACGCATGCTGACTCAACGTTCGACACAACAAACGAAAATGATGAGTACACTACTCATTTTTGCATATAAATATAAATAAACACCCTGTAGTATAAGCATACGCGATCTGAATGGATTTTCAATGCAACGAAAATAATGGTTGAATATAAAGTGTGAAACCAGGTGATTTAAGCAATTCGGTCCACGACGAAGAAATATGGAGTATTTGTGGGTTCTGTTCTGTCCATTCATTAAGTCTTAATGTCGGAAAATAGTTTTCACTATTCGGTGGATCGTAGCTATAAATCCTGATCAAAGAAAAGTCCCAAATTTGAGTAAAAGGTTTTCCTCGCAAAGGTCGCCTCTCACCTACCAAATTGAAACTGCTTTATGCATTTCTGACATTAAAAAGATTACAGGCGACCGTTTTAATGAGGCCCACCATCAGCCGGTGAGCTTTGGAAACAAATCTCACAAGAGGTAACATTTCAAATAAGAGAAAAACGTTTTCCTAATTGATGTCGGCCCTCGACAAGCAATGTCAAAACACTCAATGTTACTGCCATAAACAATCTTTTCACAAAATCCAATATTCATTTGACTAAAAACTGGGTTCTATAGTTCAAGCATTCATTATAGACATAGGGATAATGATGGTAACATTTATATTTTTTTGTATATATATTTCTATAAGTTCTAATCAAACTCATTAAAAAGGCGACGACCGCGCTTTTCTATTATAAACAGTTATAACAAATCGAAGTACAAAGCTTTTATAACGAAAGCTCAGGAACTCAAGCAGCTCACTGCTGGGAAAGTGAACACAAGAGTTTGTGGTTAATCGAAGTTTCCGGCGAATGCCAGCGACGTGTGTTAACATATGCAAAAGTATATACTGTATCTATGTAACAAAACTAAATACATAGTACATAGCAAATATTCGTTTCTGTTTTTTTTTTTTTTTGTTGTTGGCAGCGATTTACTTTATCTGCTTATCTTTATTGCATTACCAAAACGACGAACGTTCACCCCACAAAAACGGATTTATTATTCCCTTTGAGCTTTCAGTCATTTACTCGCATTGCATCACACATATATGTATATATAATACAATATGTATGAGTGTATATATCAGTGTGAGTATAACCTGAAATGCATAAGCACACACTTGTAGCTTATTTATTTTCGTTCATGTGCTTCTCCTTTCGCATTTCTTCGGCGCTTTTTATTCCGGATAAATGCATTCTGGAGGAAATCGCTCACTGGAGGATATTAATAACATTTCGGATTTTCGCTTTAATTCGACGAATCCACTCCACACATATACCACGTATACCAGGTGAAAATGAAAAAGCCGAAGAATTCAATAAATAAAATCGAATTGAAATTAGTTGCAACATGGTGCGCAATAAAATGATAACGGGTTGCATTTCTGAGGAATCACATTTTTATTACAACAAAATTTAATTATACCGAATTCTTAAATATACTTTTGACACATGCTTAACTCATATAACGGTATCTTGAATTAAGAGAAATTATGTGTTTTCAAATCATTAATCGACGAAGAAAGCTCTTTATGTTGTTATTACTTGAGAAGAAAAAATGTCAGCGCGATCTACATGTATACATGCATACACATGTGTGTTGCTATAGACTAATAAATTTATGCATATAAATCTTCGCATACGTAAGTATATATTTACAGTTTATCCACTTGTTATATTTATATAAACACTATCCAACAAGCTAATCAATATGGAAAGCTCTTCTTCAACAGTGAATTTATTGAAAAACTTTTATCGTCTGCCATCTGCGTCGGTCGAAGATGAAGGCGAAAGTTAAGTTAAGTTAAGTTAAATGAGATAAAGAGTTTTTCCGATTATAACAACAAACTTCTTTTTTTTTTTCAGCTATACTTTTATATATACGCATACATATCCGCACATATTTATAAACAGTACACCAGTACATGACGCTTGAATTAAGGTAGTATTTCAAATCTAAGAAAAATTTTAGCAAAACTTATTTACTCATAGGGAAAATTATAAGCGATATTTGGGAATTTAGCAAAAAAAATAAGACATTAACTCACAATGACCGAAGTATATATATACTTCCCTATGTATGTGTGTGGATAAACATACTATGGACTCAAATGGAGAAGAGATGAATTATTTTTTGTCGAAGTTCAGACAATACAAAGTTTCACAAGTTTGAAGCCGGCCAAAAACGCCTGAGAAATATATGTTATGTATGTTGGAATTGGTTCTCACCAGAACTGAAGCTGAAGATATTCTTAATCCTCTTCATGTACTCAACCCACTTTGCTATGATAGTTTCCCGTTAGTTAGCCACTAAATAAAAATATATTTTCCTTAGGATAACTCTCTCAGCCCATGTGAGTATAGAAGAAACCGACTTTCAGAAACGGTAGTGGAATATTATTTACATGAATATTAAAAATTTCAAAAATACCTGAGATCCTTACGTATATAATAATAAATATAGAACTTATTTTATGATTTTGTTTGAACTAAAATTTTCACACAGTTGACAATTTTTCGCACAAATATCTCCTGCAGAAATCTTTTATGCCTCTTTAATCATAATTATTATTTTATCTCATCAATTTTATTGAATTAACAACCTAAAAATAAAAGAAATATTTTTAAAAAATATTTTCAACTGAAAACTTCCGTAAACCTCTTTAATTTCAAGATGTTATTTAGCTTATATATTTCCTTTCCTGACCTAAATTTTTCAAACAGGTTTGTTTGAAACAAACTGTTTTATTTTAAACCATCCGTGAATTACACCTAACAACATGATTTTATTGCGTTCTACAATTTCGTGGTATTCAATCGATTTTAATATCGCGCCCTAAAAACTTCACAGCAACAATATATACATATGTATATAAATATTTTAATACAGTCAACCGTGTATATTCTATACTCAATGAAAATTTTCAATTTCCAAGAAATGAATTTCATATGGAACATAAGTGATTAAATAGAGATTACATGGGAACTTTGCGATTGCTGTAAATAATCATCAGCTTCATCCATATTTTTCACATGGTGCTTAAGTCAGACATTAACAGTTTTATTAAATATTTAATTTGAGCCAATGGGATTAACGCAACAAAAAGTTAGCTGAGATAAAAACATTTTTCTTTTTCCTAATTCAAATGTTTGGCAACTTTCTTCCACACAACTAATCATAGGCAATAAACAAGTTCTCTGTCTCAATTTCATTCTTGCATGAACCATGTGTAGACCGAAAACAAAAAAGGCATTGAAACAAATAAACACGAGTTTATGTGGCGTAAATGATTTGTGTACGCAAAATGTTCGAATCGATTTGAGCCCTAGTATACTAAGTATACATGCTATATACAAGCAGATAATCAACACATTTAACATAAAATTAATGTACGACTAGTAAAAGTAGGGAAAAGGTTGTGAGTGTATATATTATTTCGGTTAAAGTCAAGTTAAAGCAAATTTAAGTTTTATGTATGAGCAGGGTTTGATAAGTCAGTGACTTTTTAATGACATTAGTTTTCTTATATATAATTATCACCATAATATCTATGTCTATGTACATTTGTAGTTATAATACAGTTCATATTTATGTAAAATGTAAAAAAATAGAATTACGTGCAGTAATAAAACGCGTGAAAGGTCGCTGAATATGGCCCGAGATAAAATCAAATACAGTCGAAGGCCAAAAGTCGAAATTATCATGATGCACATGAAGTGCACATATTGTTACATAAAGGTCGTCGGTTCTGAGCAAATGTCAGTCCAACAGCCAATTTGCAAGCACACACACACACACGTACACATAAAATAACGGGAGCAACAAAAGATGTGGTAATTGAACCAATGCGCGCGAAAAACGCGAACGCACTCATGCGTATGTAGGGCACAGTGGGCTATTTTCAATAACACTACACACATAATTTATATATATGAAGCATAACGGCAAATAATGTACGTAATTGTTGACCTCGCTTTGAATTAGTTGAGTCCAAATCGAATGAGATCGAAATTATATGAATTATGCTTTAGCATATTGAAGTCACTGGAAGCTCTGATGAAACACCGATACTGTTCTGAAGTACAAATCGATCGTCAGAAGAGCAATCGAGCCATCTAATCGCTGATTTCCTTCGAAGATTCCTTGGGATATCTGGTGCATCTTAATATTATGCAAAATACCCTTATCTGATAAAGTGAATGATTAGAGGTTTTAGGATCAAAATGACATTAACCTATTCTCAAACTTTAAAAGAGTAAGAATGGCACATTTCTTGATATGAAAGTTGATACATTATGGTATAATGTTCTCGGTTGGACCCTTCTGATACGCAGAACTGCCGCCATGGGGTGCCGGAACAAGTTGTCATTCTGAAATATTGACGAATAGTTGTTCAAAAATAGAGTTCGTGAGTCGGACATACAGTCGGACACTAAGCAAAATGTACGCAGATCTCTACCTCCAGAATGTCTAGATGAAACCTGGGAATATATTATAGATGTTAAAGAAATGTAATTATAACGAAACATATCCGTTTGAATTCTCCCTGAACGTTACAAATCAAACAAGATCGGTTCTGAATGCATTCTGGTAATTTAGAACACTAAAACTTCTCTGAAAAATTGCATAACGAACTCTACAAGAAAATGTTTAGGCTTTGCCATGGCTCATACTTAATTGTAATATTACAAAGGTTTTAAAAAGATTTACGTTTTAAAAACAAAACACTGCTCTTCGCAAATATTTTCTTCTTTGCCATGATTGCGGCATCTAACAACACAGAGAGACGTGAAGAAAGTAGAATTTAAATGCAGCCCTTATACTGCAAGAGTTGCATGCATACCAAGTAGTTGATTTATTTGCATTCTCAGCAGGAACGCAAAATATTCAACGAACGCGTCATTTGAGCGGAAGTACGAAAGCAACGTTTAGCAGCAACTTTTCCGCAGCTTCCAAATTGAAGCGCTGATTTGTATGCCAGCAAAATGGGACGGACGGACTCGCTGCCACCGCCCCACCACGCCACACCATTGAATATATATATATATATATACTACATTTCCGCTATGCTGCTGTTTCCGGTTCCTTTTCCGCTTCCAAAATTGGCTATCTCATTCGTGTATGACTAAGAAAACGACCGCCGCATAAAGAAGGCAATAAACTAAAATATATTGTGGAAGACAAATTTTATTCCACAGCAATCTTCTTCACGCTGCTCTAGCGATTGCTCCGAATGCAAACACTTGCTTACTTATTGCTTCGCTTTGCAACACTTGAGTGTTAAATGTGCTCGGCGGCATATGAGCCAATTGCATTTCGGCAGACGCATTTGACATTTGCTGCGCTGGAAGAGTTTGGAAACGCGCGGAATTGCACTGAAACGTGTCGCGTCACAGATTTTGTAGATCATGGAGTCATGCAGCATGTACAGGGCATGTAACAAGCCATGTGACAAGCGCACATCAATTGTTTTGGAACAAAATTTTTAAGTTTTTTATTTCATGTGAATACGAATGCGTGTGTGTATGTATGTTGTGTGAGCATATTGCTCAAACTCACATCTCATTTGCCAAAGTTAACATTTTATCACTCAACCTTTGCTATGCGCTATGATTATTTGAATTCTTTTGCTTTTTTCTTCAGCAGCTTTCGGCTGTTAACTCGCTCGTACGCATCCGTCACACATGCAGTCATATATGTATGCCTTGGCACACATGCTCATTGTTATCAAATCAGCGATGTCTCGGTAGCGACAAATTTGCGGGTAGCCGAAAAATTTCCAAAAATGGATGGAAAAGGAAAAATTTAGACGCGAAAAATTTCGCAGGAGCAGTAATACTGAAATAATTTGCTTTTCATACACTTTGAATATATGAAAATATATAGTATATTGTATATTCATATATACATTATGAATGAATATTTGTTGATATTACATTGAATTCTGAAAATTAAATACTTCGGTTTGTATTGGGTAACTTCGTTTGAGGCGTGGACTGCCTAAAAGTACTAATATGTGTTAATAGGTGTGTCAATATACTATTTAATTGACATTTTCAGATTTAAATTCATATGTTCACAGCAAATCGAACTCAGTATAACAGCTGTTCAAGCAATCTGGAAGCACTTACGAAGGGATCATGTGCTAACACATAGTATAACGCATGCGCAATTGCGTTGTGCTTCTTTTAGCTACTTATTTAATTTACTCTTCTCATGTTATCCAAAGGGTACATTCTTTTAGGAGAATATTTGTTCTTTAAATTTGAATTCTCCCTTTATGGTACACGATCCACCAATATTATTAAGTGTAGTAAAAAGAACTCCATTTAAATAAGACTGAAGAAAGAACAATTTAAATAAGACTGGATACAAAAAGAAGCTCGAACCTTATAGACCGAATTTCCATCTGCGAATCGCTGCTGAATCGCAACAAAATCGATCTGTTTGGTCTGAAGTGGATGGTTACTGGTGATGAAAAGTGGGTCACTTACGACAACGTCAGGTGAGAACAGTGGTGGACGAATCGCGATAAGGCGGCGGCGATAAGCCGGCCTATACGGTGGCCAAGTCAAGATTGACGGTCAGGAAGGTTTTTCTATGTATTTAGTAGGATTGGCAGGGAATCATCTACTATAAGCTGCTAACGGCATCTGCTACGCCCAAACACTTAATTCGGTTCTGTATGGATAATTGGATTTGTAAACAATTGGACTGTCTCTATTCCGGATAGAGGAATTATGTTCCATCAGGATAACACCAGGCCACCCACACACATTGGTAGTTGCCGACAGAAGCACTGGGAGCTCTATCAGGAGGTTCTTATGCATCCACCTTATAGTCCGAAGCTGGCACCAAGTGACTTCTACCTGTACCTGTCTATGAATGATTTTGCTGCTCAGACCGCCTCAGCTTTTTGACAATAGTGACAAGGGTTTCTATGAGAGTGGTATTATGAAATTAACTTCAAAATCGCAACATATTATCGAACAAAGCGGTGCATATTTGATCCAGTGTAACTAAGCTAGATAAAGCCTTAAATTTAATGCAAAAATAGTGAATTTTTTTAATACCTCAGTATCATTTTTCAACTGCTAAAACAACATTAACAAAGACATTTGGAGCTGCTTAATGCGCTTATATAAAATAAGCACTTTAAATGCATTTGCCAGAGGCACTCTACTTACATACATGGGATAGTGCATAATGCAAGTTGACGACCCGTGGGCAATTTCTCATACCAGCAATAAGCCACTTATGTATTGTTGGAGTTTCGCTCAAGACCAACCGTTAATTTCACGTATTGATAACAAACAGTGGTCAGGTCCCCAATGCCTGCACTTAGGCTGAGGCTGTATACAGAATACAATAGAAAAGCAACAACAATAAATGCAACAATACAGGAAAACAATATATATTCTGAGTATGTATGGTATGTTCGATTATATATATATAAGTAAAACAACAATTGTTGTTGTATCGTTGTAGTACTTCAAATACCCTGGGGTAGCCACGGCCGCTGCCGACACATTACGTATTGCTTCGGTTGCAACGACGCCAAAGGTATGCACTTGATATGCAGTCTTTGCAAACTTCGAAGAATTATGTGGAAACTTCGTGCAAAAAGGCAAACTCAGCGTTTCAGTGATAACTGCACGACTCATCTTAGGCAAGTAGGTAGTAGCTTGAGCTGCCATTGTCTCATATTTTCCTCATATGAAATCGGTTGCTGCATGAATGAGGAAGAGCTTAGTTAACGCGGACAATTCACAATTCATGGTTTTGCAAGCTCGCACGTCTTGCACGAACTACACAAAATACTTCGGTAGACCCATTTGCAAGCATATAGGTGCCTTGTGTCTTGCATTTGGCAGTCCTCATTTTCAATTCATCACTCACCATTCTCCATTCGCTATACGATTTGTTTGCAGCATCATTAACACGTTAAGTCGCTCGGAAACGCAAACTCACATGCCTAAGTAAGTGTTTATATAGACTGGTGTTCCACCAATGCTTGCTACCTTTCAACAAAGCATTCATCCTTCACACCCCCTCATATTCATACATTCAGTAGTGTTGTTGTTATGCGTAAGCTCCATGCTCAATTACTGTCAACTGTACGCCTCAACTGTGTCTGCGATAATTGCTATTTGTAGAAGGTTGTTGCATGCCCTTTTAATCAGCGAATGTAACAGGAGATTATGAAGTTGAACTGTTATCACTGAGGGAGCTCAATAAAAAACTTCAGTTGCAACTTCAAAAGCTCGTGAATATCACACTGCCAGAATCCCACTCACAGTAGGTGGATAGCTCGAGTTGTCTCATGAGACCTAGGGCATGACATAGATGAATCCAGTTGCAATCTCTAAAACTTGATCACAAACGGGGTTCGAGTAACCGGTACAACAACAACAACCACCCAGAAGATTTTTAACTCAAATCTCGGCGAAATCAAACATCCGTTTGCATTTCCGACAAGAGAAAGCTTCCCTTAAAAATTTACCATCTGTGTGAAAGAGGTTTAAAAACTTTGTAAGATCTTTTACTTTTCGAACAAGTTGAAGGCAAGTACCAGAGACAAGAAAAGAAATTCGGACAAACACTTACTAAAAAGTGTAAGCGCCAATTATCTGTAAATATCTTGATCTTATAAGCGAACTTCGACTGAACTATAAATTCATACTCCACAATCGGGGAACTGGGCGCAATCCCACTGAGCTCCTGGTTTTAATTAAAAAACCATCTCTTATTTAGTAACCGTTTGAAGGTTCTTCAGTTTTAATTTGTATCAAAACGGCAGAGAATTGTATTAGAAAGTTAATTGCGTCAAAGATATGTTAGTGATTTACCTAACTACTTTGTGGTAACCGATCTTGATGGCTCCAAGAGTAGATCATAGACCAATTCTATGATTCACCTATACAATGTTCAAACTCTCTCCAGCTTCATATTTCAGTACCCAATTTGTCATTTCTTAGAATTCCGTTTAACTCAAAAACACTCGAAGGGTAATATGAACCATTGGCGACCGGCACCCTACTCTGCTGCAACTGGGATTTCATTATAGACCAACATAAAGATAGTGTCGCATTGCTAAAAGTATATTTCGTTACCTCAAATGCTCACGTCCCGTTACAACATCCACTTAGTTAACGAACAAACACTAAAAACATATCTTAATTTTCTGCTGCTGTTGTTGATTGTAAACTTTAAAATCTTAATCACTTTGCCAGCACAAATTGAAAACCAACTTGTTCGATTGCCACATCGTGTTGTTATTGTTGTGTCGATGTTGTACAATACATTGTATTTGCCCATATTATTATTGACTGCAACCACTGGTTGACAAGCTCAACGATTTCATAAGTGATTGCATAATTAAAACGAGAATCTCACAATAGAAATAAGCAGATTCACACATACATGCACACACATACAGATACAAGTGCATAGAGCTCGTAATAATGGTAGGAAGAAAATCGGGACACAAATTAAAAATGCAGCACTATAACAGCTCACTCATCAACAGCAGAGCAGAGCAGAGCAGAGCAAAGCAGTACAAGTGGTGCGACATGGCAGCGCATGGCACAACGGAGCGCAATAGCAAATTGTAGTGGTGTCGTTTTTAATTAATTCCCACAAGGAATTCCCAAGGGTGCTTCAATATGCAAGTTGCAAGCACGCCAAAGGCGAAAGCCTTGAACAACAATAATAATAACAACAACAACAACCGAACTTGTTTACGTTCCACTAAATTTAGGAGAGAAATTTTGAAAAATACTGTAATGCACGTAAGCTCACCTTCTCCTCCTCCGGCGTCGCCGATGTCGAAGCCACCTTAGCCATGCAGGCTGCCGAGCCACCTGGACAACCCAAGCCAAATTTCGGCACCAACGGACGGCAGACGTTGAGGAAAAACTGAAAAGCAAGAACAAATACGTAGGTATGATGATTTGTAGATATAAGATATTGTAGATTAAAAACATGTTGGAATGAAAATGAAATGTTCGACTGCTGGTGTGCTGATGGTTGGATTTGTGCACACGAAAGAGCAGACATTATTTGACAATGAACTTCTGCAACAGCAGCGTAAACTACAGGAGCACAACCTCACCTTGGTCGATTTAGGCACTTGTTGTTCCGTTATCGATGCGTTATTAATTTCGGCTTCATAGTTGTCGGTTGCACTAATCAATGGCGTCAAATCGACCACCTCCTCGCCCGTGCCATCCTCCGAATGCTCAACATAGACTTTGACTTTGCAGGCAATCTGCTCATGACAAGCCAATGGTGTTTGAAAGTGAATCAGTAGTTGACAATTTTTATTTTCGATTATTTTCGGACCCAATGCATTGCTGATGTTGCTGTTGGCATTGCCATTCGCAGTCCCATTGTCTTTGGTGGCATTGTTGGCACAGACAAACTCAATTCTCGTCGTCCACTTATTTTGACCATCACAAAATGCTCCATCGGTGTACAGCAAATAGGGTGAGCCGGAACGATCGGAACGTAGTTGAGAGTTGCTTTGGCCCATGCTAGTAGTTTGTTGGTTCTCGACGAGGCAAGAGCCTATAGAGGGACAAAAAAAAAGGGAATTAAACATTCTGAGTTACCAAAAAGAGGATTTAAAACTATTAATTAAACTAATTAGAAAGAAGGCTTTCTAAGCCTTTGAGTCCTTTCGAATTTTCGAAAAAATTTATTAAAATTTTTAATCTCAATAAATACCACAATTTTTCGAGACCCTAAGAATAAATCTTCGCATTCATATAAATCTTTAGAACATTAAGTAAGCGGATAAGTTGAGAAATTTCAAGAGCAAAAAGTTTTCTAGTGTTCTAACTTCATTTTGCAAAAAAATCCCCATCACTTATTAAAAACACCTGCTAAAGGTTAGTTTGTTCTGAAAAATAATTCAGGTGTTTGCAGACAAACACCCTCCATAGTTCGCACATTCTCTGCACACTAATATAGAGCTCCTCTCTCTTTGAAAAATTTACATATGAAAACAACAACAAGATATTCCACTTTATCGAAGAGAGTGAGCTATCCATAGCGGTACCTCTAGACATATACATATTATAGCTTACTTTTTGAAGTCAACGGTGGTTTCTGTTCAAAACTCACTCTACCAATTATCTCTTAGACTTTAACATAGGTACACATATGTAAATACGCACACACACAAGATTCGACAGATGTAAGAGCAAACGTAGCTCTTTATTAAATTCCTTGTAAAATATGTCAAATATTGTCTCCTCAAATTTAGCATACGAGTTATCTAGCAAAATTTACTTAATTTTTATGCCCATTGCCAGCTTTCAAATATCGAAACACACAATAGGCATACATCAAAACCTAGCTTCATGCTGATCGCTATCATCCACCTAATACTCCCAACAGTCGCCAGCACAGGCAACACTCAATTTATTTCAATTGCTTCAATTTGATTGAGTGCTGGCAGTCTGGCCGACACCAACTGCTTGTTAAGCCACCCTTCCACAACACATCCCCTCAACACCAGGCTCATCTCACGAAGTACCCCGCTTGAAGAGTGTCACTGTTGAACACGCTTCTCCACAAACTTACAATCACTCGTAGGAGTACTAACCCAGCAGGAAGAAATCAAAAAATGCTCATTTTCAACTGCAGAAAAACTCTTCACTTGCAGACATTTCCATACGAGTAGTAGGGAAAACGAACTAGGATTTCTCTAGTGGGTAACGGTTGCATGCAAAGACGACTAAATCAATTCGAGTGATATTGCGGAATCGAAAAGAAATTGACTGTCAACTAAATTGATAAATGACAATGTGGATTTGTTAGATTTAGAGACCGGCTCATGGCGAGGTTTGTTATGATGGCTGCAGCGACGGTGTGCAGCGTTTTGGAGGGCCGACTGGCTGACTGAATGGCTGCCTAAATGGCTTCGCCTAGATGGCTAGCTTGTAGATTAGGGTGAAACTCATGGTTGTGGGTATTTGAACTATGCGAATGTGGCAAGTATAGAGTGGCTGAATGAACATGAACGAGCTTGCAACTCCGCACAGTAACAGTAGAAAATGTAATTGAATTCATGTTCAGTGTAATGGAGTTGGCGTTGGCGCACGCCGGATATGGTAATGAAATTGAATTTAAGTAATACCAAAAATATTGAAATTTTTTACATTAAATCTGTGATTTGTTATAAAAATTTTATACTCTCGCATCATATTGCACAGTGTATAATAGTTTTGTTCACCTAATGGTTATTTGTAACACCCAAAAATAATCAAGATAAATACAGAGTTATATATGTATATCAAAATGATAAGAATGTATGCCTAGCCGTACATCCGTTCAAGCGAAATTGAAAAATTTAGGTATCTTGCTAAAACTTAAAATGCTATAACTACAGCTGCTACAATGCAGCTATAATACAGAGAATAATTCATGAATTCCATAATAAAAGCTTTTAAAATTTTTTAATTAATTAAAAGATAATATAAGAGAGAAAGTTTAACAACAACAATTTTTCAGAAAAATAAGAATATACATATGTATGTATATGAAAAAACTATATTCACACTAAAGTTAGAAAAGGTCGAAAGACGTTTCTGAATAAATATGTAAAGTATCGTAAACAACTTTTCCTCCGACTTACAGCATATTTTTTCAAAAAGAGAGTGAGAGACAAATTTTTGTGTGTTTCGATTATTATTATTTAGGAAAAGAAAACATATGGCGAATAGATTAAGTGACAAGTAAATATACTTTTGTTTTATGTTTGCTTAACAAGGCAATATTTGTCTTTAGAAAATCCTAAAACAGCAGGAAAGTTACAAACACACCCTTACAGGTAAAATTTGGCAGATGCACAGATAAACGGACAATTTAAGATCGCGAAATTTCCCCCGGATTAACGCAAACAGACCTACCGAACATAGATGTTAATACCTTTTTACCTGCATAATGGCAACATCGCAAAAAAGTATAAAAGCAGGGAGAAAAAAAGAACCGAACCAGTTGCTAAAATTTTTTCATTGAGAGCACTGCTATCTTGCAGAACCTGACTTAGTACTATAAATAATTTCAAAATGTTTGGGTGTTTTTACATAAGACTCTTACTACTTATCTTTGCTATGCAGCTGCCGCGCATTGACTCAGTTTTCATGCCAGAGAACTGTAAAGCCCTGAGCGCCGACTCGAACTGCCAGTGCACAACGGAACTTGCACATTTTGAGATCGAATGCGCGTCATCCAAATCGAGCGGCAAATTTAACCTACGTATCGGACCAGGAAAGAATGTTAAGATCGAGTGTGAGGACGTTGCACCCGACGACTATGAGATCTTGCCAACGATGAAAATTGGCTACACCAAAATCGTGCAAATCAAACACTGTCCACTACCGCATAATGAACAACCGATAGCTGAATTGTTTGAGCAACTGGGTCTTGAAGGAGTCAATTATTTCGCGTATGCAATCGACGAGTCCAGCGATAATATTACACAAAGACACTTAAGTGGTCTGGAGAAATTGCAGCATTTGAGGTTGAGCGTAAAATCACAAAAATTTTTGCCGAACAATCTCTTCGAAAAACTAAAAAGCCTCGTATGGCTGGATTTGCGCTCAAACAACTTGACGCTGAGCGAGAGCTTGCTGGAACCCTTGCCGAATTTAACATATCTGGATTTGGGACACAACTTTTTAGAACGTCTGCCCGAAGGTGTATTTAAGAATCAACAGAAATTGCAACATTTAAATCTGTGGAGCAATCGTTTGCGTACACTCAACAAGGGAGCATTTCAGGGCGCAGAGGAACTGGTGCTGTTGGATCTCAGTTCGAATGAAATTGAGGGCTTTGAACAGGATGTTTTCTCTTTACTCGGCAGTTTGAGAAGCGTAGATCTAAATATGAATAAAATTCGTGAACTACCTAGTGGACTATTTGCGCAGAATAAGTATCTTAAGGACTTTAGGCTCGTAAATAACAAAGTACAGTTGGAAACCTTACCGCCAGCACTATTCGCGAATTTGACATTTCTGGAGGAAGTGCGTTTGACATGTGGTTTGGAACAGGTGCCAACAGATTTGTTCGCCAATGCCACTAAACTGACAAATCTCACAATGAAAAACAACATGCTGAAAACGTTACCAGAGAACTTTCTTAAATATCAACACAATCTCTATGATCTGGACTTATCACATAATCGTTTGGAAACCTTGCCGGATACATTGTTCCACTTTACAACGAATCTAATCGAACTCAAGTTGTCGCACAATCAGCTCGTCGAAATATCAAGGTAGGTCAATCTCATAAAATATTTGAAAAAAAAATTCATAACAGTACAGTACAGTCCAGTATCTTGAGGAAATATTAATCAAGTCTTTTATTTCTTAACCTTTCAGTGAACTATTCAGATCTTTGGTGAATCTAGAGGTGCTTCAACTCGATAGCAATAACTTAGTCAGCATCAGCTTTAATGCTTTCCGCGACACGGCCAACCTGAAATTTCTCAACCTGGCAAATAACGAAATCGATTTCATCGACACGCTGAATACCACATCTCTGGGTACATCCCCCGATTCTATGGACGGAGACTTCGCAATTAGTACCACCTCGCCTTTCCAGTTCCTGTTTAAATTACGCGAACTTAACTTGCGCAATAACTCTATAATGTATCTGTATAAGGATTGGAGAACACATCTGCTCGAACTGCGCAAACTCGATCTCAGTTACAACAACATACATGTTTTCTCAGATCGCGATCTGCGTTTCCTGAGTAAACATCTCTCTCAAGTTAACCTCACACATAACCTTATAGAGGAAATCAATTTCAATGGCATCAGCATCATGGAATTGCCCACGGACGCACGTACCATACTTTTTGATCTCAACGACAACCCATTACACTGCGATTGTGTACTCTTACACTTTGTTCAATTTATATTCGGCGATTTGAACAAAAATCTGGGAAACAAATTTCAAATCTTAACCAACAATCTACGTTGTGAAGGACCGCCAGCATTAAAGGAGAAAGAAATAATTGACCTTAGCTACATGGAGCTGGTATGCCCACTGGATGATAAATACTCGCAAGAGAAATTGTGTCCGTATGGTTGTGAGTGCTTGGTGCGTCCCATCGATTTGATGCTGATCATTAACTGCTCATATAGCCAACTCACACGAATACCACTCCTGCCGAGCGTGCCCATACTGAAAGGTATTGAACTGATCGTGTCGCATAACAGACTTGAGAACCTGCCGCTCAACAGTACTCCTGGTTATGCTGATGTTGTGGTACTACATGCCGCAGGCAATCACCTGCATCAACTCAATGTGGACAATCTACCAAAGAATTTAGAGTTTTTGGATGTACGACACAATCTACTGCAAAACTTGAGCGAAAGTGTATTGAATTTTCTCAACAGCAGCACCAATATACAAGTTGTTTTCCTTACGCATAATCCATGGACTTGTGACTGCGAGGCGAAACCATTGTTGAAGTTCGCACAAAGTGCGGCAGTACGTCGTAAACTCGCCGAACACGACATGCAACACTTGCGCTGCTTAGTGAAATCGGTTAATGCGACAGCCAGCTTAAGATTCCGCGATATTAGTGAGAGTCAAATATGCCCAGTCAAACGGAATTGGTTCTTCATCATTGGCCTGACAATCGCGCTCAGTGTCTTGAAAATCGGCATTTGCGTAATAGCTTTTCGAAAATATGGAAATAGACTGTGTGTTCACTAGGTGTTCCGACGCCAAAACGAAGGATGTCGAGAAATATTATAACGCTTTTGTTTGATGTAATATGTACAGCTGAAGGCTGTAGCCTTAGAAATAGAATTGTCACACAAAGTTTCTATTCAAAATTATTCCATTATACAATTACTCATTTATAAAAAAAAAACATTAAAAAAATTTGCCATATTCCCGGCAAAAAATATAATTTCATTTGCCTAATTTGTCTAGTTCTAGCGTTGGTAAAAAATCTTATCGGTTATCGATTGTTTAAAAACGTTGTAAAAAAAAAAAATCTGAAATAGAATTATCAGGAGGAAGAAAATGTTTTCAAAGTACTTTGGTAAATGTCGCAGAATTTTATTATAATTGGATAATTTTTTAAAGGAAATCATAAGGAAAAAGAAGGACCTTCTATACTACTAGTATCAGTAGTCAAACAACTAACGCAATATATTTGATAACGGTTTATTCCAAAGATGGAACATGGCTACCGGCCTGATTGAAACATAGATTGTAGATTGTTGTTAAATAAGAAATGTTTCCTCTTTAATCTATTCTTCTATCGAAAAAGTAGATTTCCCTTTTCCAGAGTAACAAATTGAATGCAGTGTAAATGAAAATTCGGAATCAATTACATATGTATGCAAATTCCATTGAAATTGTAATTTCGTTCAAAAGTGGTTTGTACAAAAGAAAAATACGAGTAAGCAAGCGTAATCCACACAGGGAAACAACCAACTTGAAGTAAAAGTACATTTTTTATTCTGCGATAAAGTAAGCGTCAACCAAGTCAGTCGAATCAATCGAAAGTAACGAACGAGGCCAATTGACAAATGCGATTGATTGCATGGAAATTGGCAAACTATTGGTTGCTCATACGCCTCGGTGCCACCACAAGCGACATGAGGCAATGTCAAATAGAATAACGAGTCGCAAAATGAATTGAAAATGAAAATTTTTGAAACATGTGCATGTAGAGGATGAAGGCTTATAAAAACAATCGAACTGAATTGCTGGCTTTTTACCTTGATTCTAGAATTTTACAAATTTATCTCAATTCTTTCATATGTATCGGGCTGTAGTTTACCAAAATGAGGTTTGTATTATTATTTAGGTTCGGTAAGTAAGTACGGTCGCAGCTGAGATGAAAACTAAGTAATGAATTCAAGAATCCAAGATATCGAAGCAATTGAAAGCAAAGAACAGAATTATAGAGGACTCAAAAGCCCAATCCGTTAGATAATTACAAATCAACAGTATAGAAAATATAAATTGAGTTTGTAAATGCACGTATTCAAACTCGCATCTTCACATATTTATATTGTTTTAAAAGCAAAACCAATTGCAATTGACGAGATTTATGTGTTGACAATCAACAAAATAGTAATAAATTCTGCTGTCGCTCCGCAGATGCGCACAGACTCATAAATTTGCTTTTATACAAGTGCAACAATAATTATTTATAAATATATATATATATATATATTAGGGTGTGATCAATGTGTTAATAATGACAATGTAATAATAATGACAAATATGCTACGAGGATACAAGATTTGAAACCGGAATAAATATAAAACGTATAAAATAAAATTTCTAGATTTATCTCGATATATTTTTAAACATTTTATTGAAAACAGTTCAAAGCGGATTTATAATAAAGAGGCGATAAATTACTTAGAAACTCGCTTGGAAAGTTCTAAGCAATCTTTTTGATATTATCATTATTAATATCTAAAAATTGTAATAAGTAATAATAATAAAATAAAACTTGACAATAATACAAAACAATCTTTAAAGTATTTTCATCAAATCAAATGAAAAGCATAAAAGTAATTGTTAGAAAAGTTCATATTTTAAGTAAACTCGTAGCTATTTTGAACGATGTATGCTTAAATAGAAGAAAACAACAACAAAAAATATTAATGAATTAATAACCATCGAAGAAAAGAAATAAAATAATAACGAAAATAATATGAAAATTTTTAAACTTAAAAGAGAAAGGCTTAAAAAGCTTTCGAAAATAAAATAAAAAGATGTACATACGTACATTAAAAAGAAATGAAGACAAAATTTAGTACGAAACTTTAATAAATGAAATGAAAAATACAAAAATATAATAAAAATTATTATATAAAAATAAAAAAATAATAGTATATATTAAAATGTATTGCAAAAATTAAAAAGAAAAAAATAATAAATATATATATATAAGATGAAAATCTCATCTCTAATTCGGGAGATAATCCTAGAAAACATGACAATGGAATAATTAGGAACCAAATCGACTTTAAAACGGCCTGAACTATAAGCTTTAAAACCAAACCCGTACTAAATATTCTTTCAACCTATAATTCCGCAGTTTAACCGCATTAATCGAATCAGCAATACTCTTGCAAACCCATCAAATGGCAGTGATTACATAGTAGTAAAGATTACATACTCATCATTACGCAAGATATTTTATACGTTCCCTATATCCAACTAACATAAAAATGGCAAACTATCAGTTAAATCCAAACCTCCGAGAGTGCTTCTGCTAGATTTTGGGTCACCAAAAAATTATACATAAATGTATGAGTAATATTTTCAAGGAAAATATACACCACCCTAAAGAGATTACAAGCACAAAACATTGATACATAATAATGATGGTATTTATCTCCCATCAAAAGCGTGCAAAATACGAATTTGTTGAAACGTGTCCTGAATTAAAAATTACCAACATCCAAAGCAACAAGAATGGGTAGCAGCGAAATCCAATAAAAAAAAATACAGCAACAACAATCGCATGCTCTGACAAAGTCATCATTTACAACAGCAGACAGCATGAATATGACAATAGTGGCCACGCCGTAACGGGATATTAAATATAAACAATTGGTGGATGAATCCCGGGAACGAAAAGTTGTATATTGAATAGCCGCTAACAAACAATCAAAAAAAAAAAAAAAAAAAAACAAGAAACAAGAAACAGCAACAGCAACAATATGCAAAATGCAAAATGCAAAATGCGAATATAAAATTATTGACGTATAGATGTCTATTTACAGAAGCAATGTTGATGCAACAATGCTTAAATAGCAAGGAAAAAACGATGTGGAAAAATATTATAGATACTCGTGAAAGAACTCTAGCAGCAATTATTATGCGCCAAAAAAGAACAACATGAGCAAACATGCAAATAACTGTGCGAATATAAATAACAGCACAATGGTGCCACCAAACGCGTTTAAAGAGGCAACAATCGGCACCGAGCGGAAACATCCGACTGACTATTCAAAATGACCGTCATCAGCCAGTGGACCGGAGGCAACCAGCTGCTCAAGCGCTCGATATTCTAGCTTGCGGTTAGTTATTTTGTGTTCCGATAACTATCTGTGTATGTACTACACATACGCAAAGAATAAAGCGCCAATGGCAGCCCGGGGATGGCAACAATGTAGCAATGACGGAAATGCGATTCTATGCAACCGCCTTCCGGTCGGACAATGTTCAATGCTGGGAGTTATGTTCAATGGCGAGTGTGTAGGCATCAAAGTGTGGACCATTGACTAAAAACGAAACGTTTAAGTGTTTGTAAGCAAAAAATATGCATAGCTGTTGGTCGAGCTGCACTTCACATTTCTTGGTATGAAATGTCCAACGAGTTTACAATCGACTCGCAAATCGCTTACCTACTTTAATTAATGTCTGTAACTTAAGATTTTCTTTCGATCAGTTTAGCAACTACAATTCAAAAGATTGTAGACGCACTTGAGATCGCATTGTATTAAAATCGAGTTAGTATTAATAAAAATGTAAACTAAATTGTTGGATATGTTGGATGACCTTTCAGAATAAAGCCTCGTAACATTAATGTGTTAATGTTATTTTAGGACATTCACTTTTCACAGCTATATAGAAATACTATTCAGCAATTAGAATATAACAAACCACAAATTAAAAATCAGGTCGGATACTTTTGGGACCACACCCGTAATACAGACATGAACATATGTATGAATACATGTGCATATAAAGGCTAAATTTGTTCTCTTGCCAGTTATTAAAACTCAAAATGTAATGCCACTTGAATAATTCACGTAATAGCTTAAAGAGTCTTTAAAATCAGTGATTTCATTATTTTTACTATAAACACTGATATGACACATATGTATGTATGTACATATGTATACATACTTCCAATCGTATATGTATATATATATGTATATTTATTATTGTGCACGAATTTCTTACATTTATTGGCAACTGCCTGAAACTGCCGTTGCATATTGCCCCCATTAAAGTGGGGCTGTGTAAGCTCATTTTTCTACTTCAGTGAATTGAAGTGGTCATCGAAATAATATTGATGACCAGAAAGTGGACAGAAAGGCGATTATGGTGGCTTATCAAAATGCCCATTCAAAGGTGGTATCTAGAATTGAATGCAAATACGTGCAAAATACCGTAGCACATACAAACAAACACATCCGTCAGCGAAACATCAAACTAATACGAAATAACACTAACTTTATTCTGAACAGAAAGCGAACTAGTCCGTAAAATTAGAATGAACTCGTTCAAAATGTATGTGTCCAAATTTACCCAAAATATTCAATGATGTTGTTTATGATGAGTTTATGACTATATATGCTTCTATTTATTATTTTTGAATAAAACTCGGGGTTTTGGTCCAGAATGGAACAAATTTTTTTTTTACATTTTCAACACTAGTGAGGCTGGTACATTTCTTCCTAAAATCTGACGATTAAGATTTCGCTGTTCGCCGATTTCGCTGAAACATATCTGTTTCTTGTATAAAAACAAATAGTGGGACTACTTTGTTGTGTAGTAGTTTATAACTTATTCATTTCACTGCAAGGGATACAAGAACGCATGTACAAGTATATACTTTTAGCAGAGGCACGATAAGCTGCTATAATTTTTGGTATTATAGGTATTTTAATATGTCCACAGATAAAAATGTGTGCACTTGAGCAACAAGAGGGGCAAAATTTCTCCACAAGGGTGGTTTGAATTTTTATCTAACAATTGTGTATAACAAAACTGGGGAGAGAAACTACACACCATTTTAAACGTAAATACATATGTATGCCTTTATAGATATTTTTTCATCGGTATATATATGCTTGGAATTTTATGTAACAGCAAAAAAAGAAATTCCAAAATCTAGAAAGTATAAAAAGCAAAATATCCAAATATCCAAAAATCCAAAAATCCAAAAGCTACAAACTTTTGTATATATATGTACAATACTATGTATATGTGCAAAAACAAACATTCATCTACTCACCATCGTTTGACAAGCACGGCTGACCGGCATTCGAACAGATGCCGAACGTATAATTTTTTGAAGGCATTGACAATTCGTATGTCTTCCCCTGCAGCGGTCGCATATCCAAACTGTGCGTGTAAACCACACCGTTCAGAATTATGAAAAGTGAATAAATACTTAAATTACTGAAAATATAGTTATTGTATTTGTATTTCTATTATATGGACATATAGGGGATTGTTCTTCATTTCGGATCGAATAAATTGATTTCCCCTGCAGTCCTGTTCTGTATTCCAATACGATTAATTTCAAAGTCCATTTAGTATCGAAATAAGTACTTCCGATAGCATAAAAAGCTAAGCACAAATTTTATATAATCGAAATTCAGAACACTCCTTCTTATGAAACTCAGACTAAGTTCAAGTATAAAATGCGTAGTTACGTACACTTCATTTCCATGGGTTATTGTAGTGCAAGGTGGATAATTATTACAGGCCAAAGGAGTCGTAAAAGAAAATTCATACACGTTCTCTTTGGCGCCAATAAATGATAACTTAGAACTCTGTAAACGAGAGAATTAATTTATTACATACAGCAATTCGTATAAAATATATGTAGGCAATCATTGCGGAACCGATGAGTTATTATGTATTAGCTCTTTACCTTTATATTATTATCACATATGAAATGTATAGTTGAGGAGTGATTATGCGTCTCATTATAAGGTGTTGGGGATAGAAGGCGCATGAGTAGATGCCCATTTTCTAATATAGGATTAGGTTGCACGGTGCCGTAGTCAACAAACCTAAAATAAGAGACAGAACAATGTGCATATGTATGTAGTTATTATGTTCAAATTTTGTTACTACCACTACAAGTTCAAATTAATATAATTTAGTTTTTGCAACTCTGTCGATAACAGTCGAGCCTACGTTAACAGAACGAACTTGAATTTATGCCCGGCGAAGTGTAAAATCGGCAGCATTTCTCAAAATTATTTAGGGAATTTTTTGTTTTCTGCCGCTAAATCCACAAACTATTCCGATCAAGCTTTTACGATTTTGGGAATTATTTCACCATAATTGTAATTTAAAGAACGCTTACTTTTTGATATCCTTTTTGATATCCTTGATGTCAGGCACAAATATATATTTTAAGTGACAAGCCAGAAATGAAATTACCTTCACTCTAATAATAGACTGTTCCTAAGACAGTAACAAGGAAATAATTCCTGATATCCCTCATCCCCGATATTTTCTTAAATTCTCTGATCTAACTCCATACACTATATTGTTCTATTCCCAGTAAATTAAAAATTTTTCTCTGCCAGTTCTCTATCCCACGACCAGTAGCATTATTTCAGTAGCAATAAAAAACCTATATAAACTTTTTTCATTGACCATGTCATTTAAAGGATTTACCGCATACACTTTTTATATGAAAGTGACATTTTATAATATTTAAAAAATACGTGGAAGCTAAATTAGTTTAAGAAATATTCACCAACCGTTGTTTGTCATCGGTTGAATTTAACTGGACTAAACAGACACTACTCCCTTTTGGGCACATTGCGTTCTCTCCATACAGCACTGGTTTGCAAATATTTACTATAAATACATTTCCATGCCGATCGCTTGTTCTGTAATACTCATTATTTTAGAAAGGTAGTTTTCAAAAATATGTGCTTTAATTGTAACCTATAGTTAAAGTCACTCAAAGAGAGCAAATCATAATTGTATCCAGTAACAGAGTCCTGCACACTGCAACCATTGGATTTAACTGTTTCTGGTTCAGGCAAACAGGCATATGGTGTCTCTAATGATATATAGAATTTACAAGCATCGGCGAACTACGAAAAAAAAAGAAATTAAATGAAATGTATTATAAAAGAAATGTATTACATATTTATTTGCATGTCAGCTCACATAAGATGTCACTTTTGATTGTTCTGCATCTAAAGTGTAGTCACAGCCAACGAACACAAATAATTTAAACTCGCCATCGCCACTAGGACATTTGGCGCCATTACTAAATTCAAAGTACATTTTGCCACGCCGATAATTCAATTGGTGTTGAGTGCCTAAGCAATGTACAAAAAATTTGTAAATTGATTTACTTCGATAAAACAAAGCTACTTACCGAGCACAAACTCCTGATTGTCTCTCTTAAGACAAGCAGAGATATTATTTTCACCATTACATGCACGGCTCAAGCTACCACAAATATTGTACTCGAATATGTCGTCCTTTTCGCCTTTCACAACCTTTGCAATATCGGAACGCAAGGCTTTGAAGTCGAATTTCTCTCCATAAATAGGCTCTATCAGCTCGCACTCACTAGTTGAAAAGATCTGAAACAGCATATTTATCGTTTCAATTAAGTCTTGTTTTTTATTATATAATGTATTTTAAATAAAATTTGCAATTTTCAGCTAAAAGTAAACCATCCTTTGTTAAATACTTACTTTTCTACTATTCATTATGCTGCAAGCCCATATTACCAATATTACTCTTGTTTTATGAAAAATCCTACCTTAACCATATTAATTCATTTCAACCATTTAACCCACTTCTATTTCATGAATGAAAATCAAATACAAATATTTCTGTTTCGTTTTTTTGCGTAGAACTAACGTTCTTTATTTAAAAAAAAACAGTTTTTTGCCAATCTTCATTACATTTCATTTCATTTATTTGACAAACTCTATAATTGTTTTGTATTTCAGTATTTAGTTTTGTTGAGATTTAAAATAATAGTTCCTCATATTCGTTCATTTGCTGATATTACCCTCCTCGTTTGCTGAATTATTAAGATCATTATTGGTTTCCGTAGATGTGGCAGCTGCGTTGGCAACATACAATGCTGGATCGATAACTTTGGGGATTGGTTTAATTTCGGTTCCAAGTTCTTTTTCAATTCGGTGCAGATCGAATCTATCTTCGTAGGTTATTAAATTAATTGCAATACCAAGGTGACCAAAGCGTCCAGAACGGCCAATTCGATGCAAATAGGTTTCTGCCATTCTCGGGAAATCAAAGTTAATAACTACATTCACGGCTTGCACATCGATACCTCTAGTAAAAAGATCAGAGCATACGAGATTTCTGCACAAGCCTTGTCGAAAATCGTGAAACACACGATTTCTATGAGCCTGGGCCATTTTAGCATGTATATAATAACAACAATAACCGAGTTCCGTTATTTTCTTCGCCAGCAATTCGACACGTTGGGTGGAATTACAAAATATAATGGATTGATTTATTTGTAGCTTAGAAAAGAGCGTATTTAAGCAATGAACTTTTTGGCGTTCTTGAACGAATGCGTAATACTGTGTTACGCCTTTTAAAGTCAGCTCCTCCATTAAATTGATTTCATATGGTTCCCTCAAATGTTTCTCCATGAAATTTTTTACGCTTAACGGAAACGTTGCGGAGAACAATAATATTTGAGGGTCTTTAGGCAATTTCATTATTACATGATCCAGCATACCTTGGAAATCAAGAGACAACAACTTATCAGCTTCATCTAAAACTAGAATTTTGCAATGTGACATATCCGCAACTTTTTTGTCCATTAAATCCAAAATACGTCCGGGAGTGGCAATTATTAACTGTACTTTTTGGTATATGCGAAGTATGTCATCTTTAAGAATGGTACCTCCCGTTGTCACCATAACTCGAATGTCTAGATGTTTTGCGAGTTCAATACATATTTGCGATGTTTGCAAAGCTAGCTCTCTTGTTGGTACTATCACCAGGGCTTGTATATAATCTTTTCTTGGGTCTATCTGCTCCAAAACGGGAATGCAATACGCTCCGGTTTTACCAGTGCCGTTCTTTGCTCTAGCTAACACATCTTTTCCGCTTAAAGCTATTGGTATTGCGGCCTCCTGAATTGGTGATGGACGCTCCCAGCCCTTTTCAAAAATACCCATTAAGAGTTCTCTTTTCAAACAAAATTCTTCAAATTCGTTTCCACGAGTATCGGTAACATCACTCGTCTTAAACCGGTTGTCTTTTGGCGGAATCTTAAGCTTTGATTTCCATCCCATGTCATCTTGCGGATTCTTCACCATTTGAAGCGCTTTCATCGCACTCTTTGACCCCAAATTTGCATGCATATTCGTCGTATTTTCTGTAATCATTTTTCTTCAAATTTTATGTAAAACCCTTTTTTCCGACAACGGTAAATGGTAACTGTTATAAAATATTACTTGATTCCAGATTTTCACCAAAGCCTTCAAAGAACAAAAACTAATACTATCCAAGCAGATAATAAAGAAATGCAAACTGTCTTGTCAAAAATGTAAAACGCATGCAGACAAACAATGTTGCCAGATGGAACATCAAAAAATTGTCAATCCTTTGGAAAAGCGCAGTTATAAAGAATTACAGTTAGAAAACAAGACGATGACTATTAAATTTTCGCATTGTTGTATTTACGTGCATTTGAAAACACCGAAACCCCTTAAAGATGCCATATTTGTATTAATTAGGTTAACATATTTTCAACAAGACAACGCCATTTTGAATCAAAACAAGAAGAAACGTCGCAAGGAACAAAGATAAACATGGAATGGAGGAAATTTACAATCTGGTAATAGAATGGGGGGAACAGGGAGGAAAATGATTGCTTTGAATCAATACACTTTTTGTTGTTTTATTTTTAACTGCTCGTGGTTGCCACTCTCACAAATTTTAAAGTTTCTGTTTTTGTTCACGATTGTTATCTTGTAACACTGATGACAAAGTTGGATACCAAAATTGGGTTTAAATCTAGCATATATGCAGCAATAGCTACTAACTGATATATATTGCCTATATTATGAAATGTAGATTGCTCTTAATTAATTGAGCATTATTTGATTCGTATTACATGTCAATCGTTATACGAAAAACCAGACACATATATGTGAGCTATTTTTGAGAAATATTTGAATGAAACAAATGTTAAATTACTTATTATCCCTGTAATATTCGTATACTCGTACTTCCCTTAAGAAATAAGATAATTTGATAAACTTTCTTACATGTTAAATTCAATTTTAGTTATGACAGACACATAAACCAGTAGTAGCAAAAATCTGATCTCAAGTAATTCAAGGAACCAATGCACTTCAAGTGCGACCTGTAAAGCGCCTTAATTATGTAGAAGTTTTCTTCGGAAAGTTTTACTCTATATGCAAAGCAGAAGTGTTTTTATCACAAATGTTTTGCAAGTTCTCGGTTTTCACTTCTGAACCGAATTCGCTTTCACACAAATTATATAATATAATTAAAATTTGAAACAGATGTTGAAAATTATACCCAAGTTTAACTCTTTTTTTACTTTGTGCATATTGCACAGAAAATCATTGAAAAAAATTTAAAAAGAATGTCGTATTCTGAAATCACATCCAAGTTATTATTGTTGCTGCACTTATTGGCTAAATATAAATCCGGATCCATTCGGCTAACGTAGTCGACGGAACCTCCTGCTCGCATATTGAATAAATAAAGCTACATCAATTTTATATTTATTTTTTTACATTTTTCAAGGTATATAAACGAAAGAAGATCTAACGGATGTGTCAAATGTTTTACGAAAAAGGTTAAAATAAACGGAATTGGGAAGGAGACAAAACAAATTCACAAAAACGTTATTATCCTCTTTATGTAAAAGGAATATTTGGCTCTACCCTCTATTTCAATATAATGGATAAGTAAAATTTTGTGAACCTAAACAAAAAAGTGAAATATTCGATTTTACAAACAAGAATTATTCTAAAAATTCTATATAGATAATATAATGGAATATATGATATAGTAATATGCATAAGTAGTGAATATGAGTTTAAATTAAGATTATAGGATTTATAGCAACTATGAATTCATGTTATGGTAACCTTATTATTGTAAATGCTTGGCACAAACATATGGCATCATTTCAGAAAGCAGAGCGACGGAGATAAATGGTTAATAAAGCAGAAAATAAATTTACAAAACGACAAGAAAATGACCAAAATAGTAAACATGAACAAAAACATTTGTTTTACGATAATAAAATGTTCAAAAATGTAATCTAAACTTACCAGTGGGCCCTTATTTTCAGCATAACCACTGTCTAACACTATAAAGACCGATACGCAAAATATTATCACCTGCTTATTCATTGCAGTTTTGTTTACGATATATGAAACTAATTTGCTGAGATTATGAAATTCACTTTTGATTTTGCACCAATGTCATAAGTACTTGTGAACTTTAATAATTTGGAAATGACACTTTCTGTTTATTGATTCTCCTGTTGCAGAATTACTGGCGCCTCATAGGTCAGACGTACACGCTTAAGGATATATTATCAATAAAATCTACAAATTTCTACAACCTAATATATTTTACGCTTTTGAACTTTCCAGTGAGATAAATATATTGTCTTATCACAGCTAATCGAAATATACGATAAGCCCTAATAAACGGTACACCTGAGTAACACTTTATTTAGTGCCAGTTAATAAATATCAGTTCTACTCTTAACAATCAGCTGCTTCTTCATAACAAACAAAACCACTTTCAATTAATGAAAATTGCGCTGCCATAGAGATGACAAAATGAGTGCGAGACATACGAGATTTGCCGGCTACTACACTTTTTTGTGAAAATATTGAAAATCAAATAGTGCAATACTTATGCACATACATATGTGGAAACGAATAAATATAAACAAATTATTTACACAATTACTACGACAATTATACTTACTGTATATGTAACATATTTGCATTATGTGTTAAAACATTTTTTGCAGTTTCTAGCAAAGGCATTTAATTCCAAATTAATTTCTTGATTGTATTTTTTTTAACACGGCAACCCAAAACAGGTTAAGCTAACACAGCTGTAGTTTGTTGTATTCGTAGAGAAACTTACATTATTTTACAGCAATAGTAGAGTTATATTTATTTGGAATTTTTTTTGAAAGTGTGCATAATTAACAAAGGTATGACTGCAAATACCAATGAGATGGAAATGTTGCGTAAAGCAATTAGATTGCTCCACTCTCCTCATCCAAATTCTGCGGTTGAGCTGAGATTAATGCTGGATGAAGCTATAAAACAACGTTTTGGTCCGGAACATATGATATCTAATAATATGAGTAAAGGTTTAATGGAGTTGGAAGCTAACTTTCCCGGTCGTGCCGCAACACCGCCACCTCCTCCGAAACATCCATTGGTGATGGATCAAGACCCTACTGTGGATGAAGTTATTAATTTAACTGGTTCTCCTGCGAAGACCATATCAGATTCACCTGATACTATAATAGACTCTGATGATGGCGCAAACATCGGAGGTGCAATGCTAGGAGGCGGCGATGAAGATGTTAATTTGAAGGAGTTTGGCGATTTAAATTGTGCTGTTTGTGGTGAAATGGTTTTTACCGCTACGAATCGTTTAATCGAATGTTCAAATTGTGGAACACTTTACCACCAAGAATGCCACAAACCACCTATCACAGATGAAGAAGCCTCTGAAGGTCAAGAGCACAACTGGCAATGTGATAGTTGCCTTAATAAACCTTCTACTAGTAAGGCAGCTGGAGTTGTAATAGAAGAACCAATTTCATTAATATCAAAGACAAAGTCATCAGCTACCTCTTCGCGTTCCTCGTCGACTTCAAATTCGTCCTCTACTTTTGCAATTATACAGCAAGAAGTAACTAGTACATCCACTTCATCTGTCCCATCAGTACAACTGCCACCAATGTCTACAAGTAGACACCACCATCATAAAAGCTCCAGGTCTCATAAAGAGGAACGTCCTTCATCTAGTAGTTCAAAGATGGTAGCATCAAGCAGTGCCATCAATCCGACATTTAATGTCGTCAGTGCAATTGAGAAGGGTTCTTCACATTCGTCAAAGAAATCATCTTCCCACTCTTCTTCATCCAATAAATCATCGTCATCAAAGTCGTCATCAAAACACCATGACAGTAATAAGCGTAAAGCAAAGTGACTTCTGAATGTAATTATAGGACGATTTCATATAATTTACAACTAACATAAGTAAATAAAGTATGTTTTTGCAAAAAAATTGCATGTCAACCATATATTTCATTATGGGAAATTAAATTTCTCATAATTAATTTTTGAGGAGAACGCATTAAAATTAAATCCAATAGTTTAATGAATAAATAAAACGCATGACCAGTATTTTCATATAAAACTTTATTCGGCGTACATATCAACGAATTTTGTTTTGCATCTCTTGCCAGGAAAGAGATGTCAAATCGCATCTCATTCGATGAAGAGAACATAAATTTTTAACAAATGAGCAATGTATAAGAAACAATTACATACATATACATATAATTTATAAAAAAAATGTAATGTTTTTATACTAATACAAATGAAACATTAAAGACACCAAAAGAGTTTCTATGAAACCGCACGCCTAGATTTTTTAACAGTGACAGCTGGGGTGCGTGGACTGTCGCATGCATCATCACTGGGCAGTTTGCGTACTTTAACTCGAGTAACTGGTGTATTTTTTTTATCCTCAGGAGTCTCTTCGTTTGATCGCATTGATTTAGAACTGCTTTTACCGGCACTATCATTGTTGGTGGTACTAGTCGCCGCGGCTTTCTTTTTACGTTTTACATTAACTATAACATTAGCGTCCATACTAACATCTAATTCAAAATTGAATTCATACGTTTTACCAGTACGTGGTATTGGCGTTGTGTTGTCATTAATAACAGTCTTCCCCTGTCGCGAAGTGGATAACGAAATCGCTGGACTGAAATTTATATTCGTTCTGGTAGCAACAGGAGTGGAACGTGTAGTATGCGAAGTGGAAGTATTTGGCGTGCAAGAACTTTTGACATTGGTAGCTTCACGAGGAGCGGTTCTCAATTTCTTTTGCGAGGGTGAATGCCGTGAAGTCTTTTTTGGCGAGAAAGATGACGACCGACGCTTTCGACCAGAAGTTAATTTCGGCGTCAACTTTGTGAAATTTTTCATTTCAGGCGAACAGCGTAGAGTTGGTGTAGTATTACGGGGAGACGATTTTATGGGAAATATTGGCCTTGAAGGACTGTCACCATTTTTCGGCGAACGTTTTGTCACAGTTTTCAGCTGCTTTTGTGGTGCTTTCTTGACAGGTTTCTTTTCCTCAAATATTACATCATCATCATCGTCGTCACTGGCAAACATTTCCACAGATGTGTCCATGACCGCTACACGCTTTCCCAACAATTTTCCACGACCTTTGCTTGTGGTAGGTTCAGACTTGTTATTATTACTTATCGTAAAACGTAGATCTCCGGTATTCGGTATTTTCATTGCTTTTAGAGCACTATTGAATATTTTACGGACTTTTTCATAGTCAGGTTTTTCATTATACTCCAGCTTTGCAACATACTTCATATACTCCGCGACAGGACCTGGAAATATGCGTCATATTTTTATATGCACTTTTTTTCGAATACTGTACTCACCTGGAACATTTTTAGAATACAACGTTTTTAAACAATGAGTTACGTCTGCCATGAAGGCTTCTTTGGCCTTTTGCACTTTCACTGGCACCGTTAGTAAATTGTCCTTTACCCATGGCAATTGAACGCCTGACCATTCTATAATATTATACCCTAATATTTCGAAGTCTGCGCGCATTGTGGCTACACCTTGATGTGCGTCCCGAGATGTATATTCTATAGTACCGTTGTGCATTTTTTTTGGATCAGGTTTAAATTCCTTTGTCGTATAATGTGAGGCCAATCCATAGTCAACTAAGTACGCTTGACTATTACCTTCTTTACCGTAGCCTAAGAGTATATTAGCCGCTTTTAAGTCAGCGTGCACGTAACCACACGAGTGTATGAACTCATACACATCCAACATTTGTAACGCCAGTCTGTATATAGTCTCCTCGGGAAAACGTCGACCATTCTTTAATAAGTGCTTTGAAATATCGCTGCCATATCGTGGCATTACAATAAATCGATGTTTGGTTCCATTTAGTTCAACTGAACCATTCCCAATCATATAAGGCATACCAATGGTCTTAAGGCCTCGGTCACGCTGAAATCGTTTAATATCTTCGAATTTGGCGTTGCGCATATAAAAATGCATTTCAACAAACAGTGGACCATTCCCATGTGGCTCCTAAAATGAGAGGGCTTTATATTAATATTTGTCATTAATCATCATAATCATAAATGAAATACTTACGCACTTTACAACGTAGCTATAAGTTTTCTCCCCAACGCGACAAGCTGAATAAATTTCTCCAAATCCACCAGTTCCAATTGAAGATCCAATTAACCACTGTGATTTGGATAAATCGGTGAGAATTGTGCCTGCAGCTATCTTTTCAGGCATCGCATATAATTTATTTCGCTTAGGAGCAGTTACTTTTTTGGGAACACTACCTCTTACGGCACCATCTGCTGCACATTTTGCTTTAGTTGCTCGAGGCATATTTTCTTCACAAACTCGAAAAACTCCGAAAACTCCAAATGTCCTTGTATTTTTTCAAAATGCTGAACCAAAGGCGCCAATTTTTCAACGATTGTATTCTTTCAATGTTTGCCTACTTCACTGTTTGTACCAAACCGTTGAATTTCATTGAATTGTATTTTGTTCTTGTTCTACTTACTTCGTAAGTCACTTTCGTCAACTCGAAAGGTGATGCCATTATTTATTATAGTTATTAGTTTTAAAGAACATTACACAAACTGTATAGGGTTACACGCCAACTGAAAGGTTGCTAAAAAGTGTTTTTATCGCACATATTAATACGGTTTGTATATTATGTATGTATTATTTGTATGTTTGTATTGTATGTATGTATGTATGTATGTATGTTGTATTGTATGTATGTAGTATTTTAAATTATATAATAAAAGCGATAAGTAATTAAAAGTTAATTACAGAATCATTGTTCTTACAGTTAGGTAAATATAAAAATTCTCCAAAGAATTCAGCGAAAACCTCACAGCATAATGATACTAATCGTCTAAGTCCACGTTCATGAAAATGAAATTAACTTGATGAAATAAACTCGACTTATCAGTTGTAAAGCCATTTCACGTCATTTTCCATAATTTGTAGATATTTGTATAGAAATGCAACCATGTAGTTGAAGATGTTCGTTTTTCGCCACGAAGTGTTTTGCTTTGTTCGAACGCGTCATTCGTGAAAAAAACTTGGTGGTGTTCGGACTTGACGTTCCTTTGCTCAAAGCAATAAGTTGTCGTGCAAGGAAAATTTATGAAAAATTACAAATCGAGTGTTATATCCATTCCAAGGGTGTTATAAAAATTATTTGGCATTTTCGTTTTACTTGTGAAAAATTTAGAATATAAAAAATGGTAAATAATTTGATTAGGAAAAAATAGAAACAGTAAATTGCAATAAAATGCTGGCGTTGGTCAATAGACGTCGTAAATGTGAGTGCGCGTGCAGCAATGTACCGTGGGACATCGTGAAATATTGAGATGAAAAACAAAAGCCACATTATAAAATAGTGTAATTTTGTGTTGTAAACAAATTTAATAGATGATAAAAATTTGAGATCTTGTCGTTCATATTCGCGTAGTTTATTTAAATGTTCGAGTTTAACCTCACATTTGCCAGCGTTTTCCGGCGATTTTGGCGCAATTTTCACATTTGAAAACGTAAAATTATTGCATAAATTTTTATATTTCATTTAAGGCTGGTGGAAAAGCAGGTAAAGATTCAGGCAAAGCTAAGGCGAAGGCAGTATCTCGGTCAGCACGAGCGGGGCTTCAAGTAAGTGATAAAGTACAGACGTTGTACCGCCTGTCAACGTTTTCGCGCCTTTTTGAAGTAGCATCTACAACAGACAAACGAAATTATTAATTAGGGGTTTTTAGTATTCACACTTATTGTTGAATAAAATTGTATGCTTATATCTATTTTTCTATTACAGTTCCCTGTTGGTCGTATACATCGTCATTTAAAGAGCCGCACAACATCGCATGGTCGCGTTGGTGCAACAGCTGCCGTATATTCTGCTGCAATTCTGGAATACTTGACTGCTGAGGTAAGTTACATATTTTACGGTATAAAATTCACCGATAGAAATCGATGCGTTATCGCGCCCAATTTTCCTATATATTGCTGTCTAAATGGAACTATTCGTTGTTTGTGTGCGCGTAGAAAAAAAAGCAAACATTTTCAGATGCATGTGTATTTGCGTGTGTGTGCTGTACTCTGTGGACTGATTGTAATGTCAACTTGAAAGTGGCGTTTTTTAGAGTTTTGTTTTGTGGCGTCATTTGCCCGCCATTTTTGTTTTTAGTTTGCCTTTTTAGTAAATATTATTGAATGATTAAAAGAAACTAAAACGAAATGAAAGTTAATTGAATGGATTTTTATACCTTGACATATTTATATTTCTATTAAAAAGAAATTTATTTGTCACTTTCTTTTACAAAAATTTCCCATATTAGCTAATTAATTTGAACTCGAAAATTTGTATGAGGCGAATCCAAAACAATTTTATAAATTAATAATAATATAATATTTTTATATAAATATAAAAATAATAAAAAAAAAAAATTAAAAATAAAGTATATAAATATTATAAATTTGTAATTATATTTTAGGTGCTGGAATTGGCAGGAAATGCTTCAAAAGATCTTAAAGTCAAACGTATCACGCCGCGTCATTTGCAGTTGGCAATCCGTGGTGACGAAGAATTAGATAGTCTGATTAAAGCAACAATTGCAGGTGGTGGTGTTATTCCACATATTCATAAATCACTGATTGGCAAAAAAGTAAGTTCAAATAAACCGGCTTATTTTTGAGTTTGTATGCTAATTAAATGAAATTTCTTTAATAGGAGGACAATGTTCAGGACCCACAGAGAAAAAATACTGTAATTCTTTCCCAAGGGTATTAATTCTTATTTTAATAATAAAATTTCTTTTTAACAACTTATGATAATTTTCGTATTGTTATACAAGTAATATTAATTATCATATAATTTTTCTTAAACGGAAAGCCTAACTTTAAACAAATATTTTACACGCAAAATAAGAAATTGATGGAAGCATAAAATAAATAAATAAATAAATGTAAAATTGTCGAAATTTAGAGAAGACCAAATACATAGTTTAATCAATAAGACTAGAAACGGATTTTATGGTATGTGGTGGTATAAATGCAGAAGCAATTAACCTTGACTAATTTTCAAGATAAATATTAAAATTGTACAACGGAAACCTTCGTGAACTTTAGCTTATATTTGGTTTTATTTGTTTGCAAAATAAAATACTATCTTCTCAAAGTTCTATTACATAGATATGTAATATGTATAGTTTAACTGACTGTCGACATTAGTGATCGAGCTTCTTACCACTACTTGGTGTCGTATAGGTTTAAATGCAAGCTCACGAAAAATAAAATTTTTGAAGAGCTTTTACTGCCGAGAGAGAGAGAGAGACCGGAATCAGAAATCGAGTGCCTCTAAACATAAAATCTATTTCTATAAAATCAGCTGATTAACCAGTTTTTCATGCAGGGTTTCTTTAATGTGCAGTGGCGAACATTAATTGATTATAATTTGTATAAAATTATTAATTAAATCTAAATAAGCAGCCATCCAGTAACGTTCGCCTTTGTATATAGCTAGAAATATGTACCGTGGCAAAGAAATTGTATATTAATATAAAGAGTGTTATAAAAGTTTTAATTTTTGTTTAATTATTTGTTTTCATATTAACATCACAGGAAAAATAAACTCAGATTCCTTTAACAAATTAAAAAGTAAATATATGTTTTATGGAAAATATTTATATGTGCACATTAAAAATTTTGTTATTTTCTTGAATTAAGGTTGTCAATAATTAATGTTTCTTTTATTAATTTTGACTCTTGTGGTGCTAAATTGGTGACTATTTTTTAAAACTAGCAGATAATATTTCCCACAGATCCTCGATAGGATTCAAATGCGGACATTTTGCTGGCCACACCAAAACAGTTTTTTTCTGGACTCGAAGAACATTTTAGTATTTAGAAAATCCAAAAGGCAGCCCGCATCAATACTGACGCTCTGCCGTGCGTTCGACGGAGACAGGTGCGTCGAGAGTTTTGTGTACGGTGTACACCTTTTATAAACATCAGGACCATCGAAATTGAATTTTTTTGTTCCAAAATTGGTACTTATCTGCAAATACTTAACGATTTTGATGTATAATTTGACAATGTTACATTCAAACTCATATGATGCCTTATTTGTGAACAACCCATTTGATCAACGAGTCCATGGCATTGAAGTATGACGTTTGCATCGAGCATCGATTTTGGTTTTTCTGCCACTGCGTTGATTATTATCTATGACGGTTTGTTAATGTGCAAATTTCTTTCATTTCCATGCCGCCTTCACGGAAACCTATTGCTCGTCCCTGCTCGAAATCTGAAAGACTTGCTCCACGTGACCTACTTGACTAAAAATCAAAATAATTGACGTAGTTTTTTTTTTCTTTTAAATTATTTACTTACTTTTAGATTCATATGTGTTTATTATATGGACTCAGTCTAGACGCGTCTCCCGACTAATGCTCTCGAGGACTTATATATAATAAATATATATGAGAAATATAACAAATATAAAATAATACTATCGCTATGGCTGTTTTGTAAAAAAAAACAAGTTTGTACCATTTGTCCCAGCTATTCTGACCTAACCCATTATTCCATTATCCCATAATTGTCATTATTACAGTTAAATATCCCCCGTTTCGAAAGCGATGACGTCTGAACATACAATTCAACGGTTTTGGACGCTTTAAGGCAATGTGAAGTAATGTATTTCAATTTCCAAGATATGTGATATAATTATGTCTATCTTTCTTGCGAGTCGAGTCTTATATTGCATGATAATATATACGACTTATAAATCTGAAATAAAACAGTAACAAAGAGACATTTAATTGTCACTGAAAGTTTAAAGGGAATTGTTTTGGAAAGTTTGAAAGGGCAAACATTTTTCGTAAGCGCAGCACATCAGTTGTTGGCTCCATAATTTTCGTCGGTGTAATATAATATAATATTTATTCAACAAACATTTCACAAGCATTAATTAAATTGTGTTGTTTTAACTTTTAGTTTCAAAGTGATCTGTTAAATGGTTACTCTTTAAGTTGATAAAATCAATGCAATTTCCAATTAAAATTTGTTAAAATCCGTTATGTGAAAAAATATTTTAGGTTTTTTAGAGTTAGAAGCTTTAATGTCGTTGGTTATTATACTCTCGCGTTATGTTCAATAAATATTCATAAATATGTTCATAAATGTTCATCTAACAGTTGTTTATAACAACTTAAAATAATGGAAATAACGATTTTTTTACGTAGTCTGTCCGTTCATCCTTCTGGACATCTGATAACTGGATAAATAGTAGAATATCCTGAACAAACTCGACAGGTAGACATTTTGAATGAGCGGAATTGGTGTTTCTACGCCCACGAAATGCCGATTTTCAAAAATACATTCGGTGTTATAACTGTTCCTAATGCCATGGTTCGAAGTTATTAAAATTGAGACCACACTCTACATATGTATCTCAACCAAATATATTGAAAATGGTTTAAATCGGACCACAATCCCATCTTCTTCGTATATAGCGCCATTTTGAATATACTGAAACGAAATCTTAACATCTTAATATGCTCGAAAATGGGCGATTATTTTATGTATGTCGGATATCTTAATAAAATTAAGTAAAATATTTCGCCTAGGGTAATGGCGAAATATAAAAACATCTTTTCCCAGCCCGATTTCCATTACTCACCGTACTAATCAGTCAGAGCACTCGTAACAACATTAAAAAAATTTATTGCTTTTTTAAGCTAAAATCTCAATGCGGATATTTAAGCATAAACTGAAAGATTTTATACACTAAATATAATAGGCAAGTAATTTATATGCACCTTACAACAGAAATTTAGAAAACGTTGCTGGAATTTTTACGAATCCAACGAAATTTAGCCAAGTAGTTGCGGGGTGCTTCTGTGAATGTCGTCACAACGCTCATTCAAATCGGTCTGAAATAAATACAAATATAATTGGCAATTACTTGGCAGTAGTCATTGACCAATACTTCGATATTCACCTGATCTAATTCCAAGCATGCGCCCCATTCTAGTAAAGTGATGCGATGATCTTTATTGGAGTCACATGACTCTAAGAATGGTGCAATGCATTGCTCTAGGCTGACCAATGGTGCACGGATGGGGAAGAGCTCGTGGCGCGACACCGAGCGGTCAGTATCACCATCTAAATCACACCATTTCCAAACTGCAGCGATGGCCCAGCGGCGAGTCATATTCGTCTCTGCTTCCAATTCCATTTGCATGTAATGTTCGGTAAGTTCGTCACGCTCGGCCAAATCACGCATCACGTTGAAAAGCCAATCACGCATGCGACGCGGAAAGTCCTTCATGTCCTCCTCTGCGCAATTCTTTTGTTCATGACAGGGACCATAGTAATCGATGTGAACGTGACTATTTTCGGGGTTTAGGCAGCCAGGGGCATTGGTGGCACAAAGACATCTCTGTCTATAGACAGCACAATCCGAGAGCCAGGTTTCGTTACGATTGGTACAAACGTGACGACGTGCCTCCGGCTCCTCAGGACATTCGGGTATACATACACATTTCGCTTCAGTGCCATGCACTTGACAGACACGACCTGCTCCGCAATGCATCTTCTCACATGGATCAACTAGATTAAAAGTATGTAGATGAGAACTATAAATCAAAAGTAAATATATAGTTAACAGTTACGTACTTTCAACGACCGGATTCAATACGTTATTTTGTTGATCTATGGCCTCAGCTGCCAGTTGAGCAGCGATCTCATTTTCACGTTCCAAATCCTTGTTCTATAATCAAAAACACCTCTATCTGTTGAGCGGTATACATTTTTATTTATTCATATTTACCAAATTCTTTTGCTCGAATTGGCGCAGCAACTCCTCTGCACTCTCGTCGAAATCTTCCTCAATCAAATCATCCAAATTGAATTCGTCCAAGTCATCGGCAAATACTTGTATCGAGCAGAGCAAGCCTGCCAAAAGCAGTAGTAGCAACTTCATCGTTGCGTAAGCTGAGTTTGCGTCTCGCCAAAACTACAAAAATAATAAAAAAATATGAAACTTCTCGTAGCGCTGTTGATTTTAGTATATTCGAAGAGGTCGACTAAAATTTTGTGAGAGTGGGTTTGAATTGCGACAGCGCTAGAAATAAAGCGAGCGGATAAGCAGAGTTTGTACGCAACAACAACAACAACAGCAACAACAACAACAGAGGGATTTCAAAGGCTTTGTGTGTTTGTTGGTATGCTGGGGGATGACCTCGTCCAGCGATAGTGACTTTTTTGAACAATTCTTTTCCAGTGCTATCAGTTTTCTGAGCTGTTTTAATACATATTTTAAGTAAGCTTAGACATAATTCACAAAACGGACTTTATTTACGGTAGTGATATGAGTTATCAATGCAATGAAATAATAATAAAATTAGTATAACATCGAGCAATCAACCAGCGTTGGCCTTGTGTAAAAGATAGGGAAAAACAAAAGTCTTAAAGAAATCACTAGCACTAGAAAGCACTAACTAGTTTTGCAATTCAAAGTTGCCTCGGCAGAGATTTCTAATTTTTAAGAAGGTCTTTACAAAGTTTAGAATGTTAGTCTCGTCTGATTAAATCATACTTGAAATCTAAAGCTAAAAGAGCCAAAGGATAATCAAAGTTATATCCTCCGGAAGATGGTCACTTTCCGATCATAGATTTAAGACTGTAGAGTTTGAGGTTAGTTAGGAATGCTTGTAAATTTCAAGTGAAGAATCTTTGTAAACAAAAATGTAAAGTTCTTTTAGCCCACACATATACAAGTTCGTATGTACAACCCTATGTAAGTATATATGTATGTATTATTTGTGATTCTGTTAATAGTCTTATGAATTCCCATCCTATGATGTGACGTATCCTATGTGTATACGATACTATTTTAGTGTAAGCTGGAGTAAAAGCAAAGCGCACAAACGTCTTCCTCAACCAAAGAGGGCGGACTTATCACCTCGACTTATCAGCAACTTCCGTTTGTGTTTTAAAGCGACACATATTCGTAAATATGTCAATACAAACATACATTCGTATGGGTATTTGTAAATAAACGAGTATATAAGAGTTTATACACAACGAATAACACTGAACTGTTGACCATTTAAAAGTACATGGTACTTTTTTGGTTTTCGGTGGTGCTGAATTCTCTGAAATCTCTCCTCATTAAGACCCTCAAATGTAGAAATACGAATTAAACCCGCTATGATTGCGCAATTTGATACGTTGCAATTCAACAATTCCCAGCCTCCAAATATTCAAATATCCGTAATTTTCACTGAGGTCACTGGATATTGCATTTGGATGAAATTCTCAACTCAAACAATTTTGTTTTCATAAATTAAAGTGGTGAAAAGAAAATTTTCTGTTACTTGCGCTTTTTCTTCGAGAAAAATAACTAAATTGAAATATATTAAAATCTGCCTCGTGGCTTAGAATGCATCTAATAAATAGCTTGGTTACATTCACCTATACACATACAGGTAGATATTTATGTAACTGTGGGCATTCAATAAGACGTACGGGTGTTTCCGGTCTGATCAACTGATTTTAGCGTTGAATATAAAAAAAATATGTTTGATTCCATAGTATATAATATACACCGTAAACTTACATATTTTACTTTTTCTCTTGCCATCCAAAATTATTAGATTTGCCTATTGAATCAATTCGAAGCGATCGATTCTACAGACAGTATTTATTCTGTGTTTGCATTTCATATACAACCACATTAATGAGCTTTTATGTATATGCAACATATATGTGTTCCAATGAAATATTTACAGAAACGGCGTTTGTTGCCGCTCTTTTGATGGAATTGTGCATGTGCGGTTTTTTACAGTTTATTTGCTTTCATGCAGCTTTAATTAATATAATTCGCCTACGATGCTAATATATACAAACATATGTATATACGGTATTAATTATGGAATATACATCATATTTGTTATATACACTGCATATATACTACACATATATATCCTATAACAAATCCCTAACATATTGAATTATTAGCCTTGTTGTGTGTATGTATGTACGTACGTGTCAATTTCTTTCGATTTATACGGATATGTCCATCCATGTATATTTAGGTTCACGAATCATACTATTTTGCATCCAAACTCTCCCTACTAAGTTAACGTCAAAGCAAATAACGTTATAGTTTTAAATTTTATGTATACAACAGTGTCTACACTTGTATACATACATAGAAAACATATACAGATGAATATGCAATCAATTTAACAAATCAAATTAATATATAATATTAAAAACTGCTACTGAGGGTCTTTAGAGAAATCGTCTCCAGTTTAAGCAAGCAAGCAAGCAAGCAAATAAGTAAGGAAGCAGAAATTTTAGCAAATAAACTGTTTTCATCCAGTTTAGAATGAAATATGTTTGAGCTTGATTGGAAAAAAGTAAAAAATGTCCGATCGATTGTTTTGATCTTTTTGTAGAATCTCATACCGGAGATAATTATATTCCGGCCAGTCTATGTTATTTCGGTGATCCAGTTCGGTTCAGATCGGTAATTGCGTAAGAAGAATAATTAAATTTTTTCGTGTTGTATATATCCGACATAATTCTTTTGTTGCTTCGAAATTTGCATTATTGGTTCTCTTAAATGTAATTTATAACGAGGGCTTGGCACAATTTTTTTATGCTAAAAAGCGATTCTGATAAATCAAATACACAGGAATGCGAATTAAAATCATGACGAAAGTTCAAAATTGATTTTACATGTTTTTAAAAGTAGGGGTATAACTAACTGCCTTGATAAACGAGCTGGGACAATAAAATCTACGACAATCAAGAGGACTAAACTATACATATATTAATCCATTTAGAAGTTTTACTAGCGCATTATGTATAACATTTTCGTATGAGTAGATAGTGTAGATACGCTAATAAGTTTTATAGATAGTATGCAAAGAATGATTTTAACTAGAATCCCATCGATAGTGCTCTAAGTCAAGAAGTAAAAATAGGTTTAAAATAAGCTTACTTTTAGATATCGGTGTGGACTTTATAACTGCGGTTTGCGGTCAACAAACAACTAGACCAAAATTTTGTTTTATCGCAAATATACTTCGGCCGATAGATGGCGGCTATATGCCGTAGGATAAGTGTGATGAAATTTCAATTTTAACTACACCTCTTTTTATTTTTTCTACCAGTATAATTTGTCGACATTGTTCAAATACGCAATGATACATATGTGTTCTTGTTGCTAATTTCTTGTAGTGAAATACAATCCTTTTTGAATGATGATTTCATTACAATGCGATGTATTGTCGGTGTGGGCTTGCATATAAAACAATTTATGCGCTGATGACCACATAAGAACTGATGCATGCATACAGAAATTGATGCGTATGCAAATGCATGTATACACAGTGAAACCCCTCTAAAAGCAGTTAAAGTTTAGACAAATGCATATATATTTATAGAATACTAAATCACGAGCTTCTAACATGTACATATGTTTTGTTTTACTTTCAAAAGACCCAAAAGACTCGTTTGTTTCCATGGTTCATTATATCGATATTCCACTGCACTTGTTATACGCCATCTGCAAATTTTTATGAAAAAACAAAGCTCGAAAATGTAGAATCTGTATCGCCTCGAAGCGCAGCAAACAGCACAATGCTGCTTAATCTCACTTTACACAGACGCATAAATTCAAATAAAGCAGAAATAAGAATTAAAGCTAATAATCAAAAAGGATGTTGTTGTTAAAACAATTGCAAGTTCCCTATGACTTATGTATGTATATACATACATGTGTAACTGTTTTATTTACTTACATGATTGCTAAAAATAAATTCAAGAGCAGAAACACAATAAAATTGCAATGAAATATTGAGCCGATTTTTTAAAGACTTGTAATTGTTAGATTCTTTCAACAAAACGATCTAAACGACTCGAGCACCACCAGACGACTGATCAGACGATGAAAATAATCTGTACCACACATGTGTATAAATATGTACGTCCGTAGCTATGCAGAAAAATATGTGTGCCACCAAGCCGAAAATGCCTCCGATCATTCGTATATACAAATTCCAGGCACAGTTGTGGAATTATTGGAAATAAACAATAGAAATTTCCTCACTGCAAAAGTTTCGGGCATAAGATATGTTATATACGGAGATGCTGCAAATGCTCTACAAAATTAAAAATTCCAGCAAAGCATAAGTTGCTGAATGAATAGTTTTCAACTCATTATTGATAGAACAGGGTTATTACGCCGTCTAGGATTTCTTTCTTACTCTCGTTCTTTTTTGCAAAACCCTCCAAGCATTTGAAATACAAAAACAAATATTCCATTTATTCGAGTATTTTATTTCAATATTTCATACACGTGTATATTTTTATCATGAAATATTTATAACAATGTGCTGGAGAAAACTTACCCCAGAATTCGCGCAATAGCTTTCGAATATACAGAAGCTAAACTAATAAAGTATAGCTTCCATTTCTAGCGTTATTCAGCACATCGTCGGCTTCGTGACTGGGTGTTCCTGGAACTTCCGCAGTCGTCTCTCGGTTCATAAAACGAGATAAAATAGTATATAACATGCAGAAGACAAGAATTATTAAACATAAAATATGTAACGTAGTGATTATTGAGTAGTTATTTATGAATTATTTTTGATAACGGTGTACTTAGTTTTCTTTACCTGAACTCAGTAAATATTTACGAATTATATATATAATAAAATAAATGTATGAGAAATGCATTATGTATTATATTAAATTTACTTTATTTGTTATACATAACTAAAGACATACATATGCTGTTTTATATGTTTTCAAATTTAGCTTTATTTATGTGTAGTGATACGCTAATTGTATAAACTAGTTTCATATAACGATTTAGCATAAAATTATGTGTACTTTTTGGTAGGATTTACCAAATTCAATGTGTGTTTTTGTAAAGTTGTTTTGTTAGTTGTAATCCATTTAATAACTATGAATATAAACGTATTCCATCATTAAAATACATATATGTATATTATATACAACGTTTTCCATAAAATTTATCATTGGTACATTTGTACATTAGCCACTAAGTCCTTTTCGATTCTCGGTAATATACATAAATATATACGTCAGTACAATAATGTTATTTGAATTCTCTGATAAACATACTCAAGTTAATAATCCCATTGTTTAGACTAAACTTATTACTTCGTGAAATTATTAATGTCTTAATATATATAATTATTGATATTTAGCGTATGTATATGTTTTGACTTTGCCAAACAATTTCATATATAAACGAGACTTAATGAATGTGAATATTTTAATGATAGTACAACGTAAACTTCTGAACTTATAAATTTTACATACATATATACATATGTCTTCAGAAAGAGTAAATTGTTGGCATATAATTACAAAATTTTTAAAACATCTATATAATAAGGCATTTAATTGAGAACTCTAACAATATAAGTTACACTACTTAGAGAATTATTTGAACATATTGCCTATATGCATAAAGATATGTATATTTCTAGAGTACACATATATTTCTTAATCGTAAAATAATTGTCCTTTTAATGCAATGACCTATTAGTGTGATAGACAAAACAGGTAAGCCCTTCTGTGATTTATAATTAAGCATTTCTTCTATATTGAGCTTGTTGTATTATACCTAAATTAAAGAGAATTAAATCAAAAGTTAAATATTTTACATATTAAATTTGTACATAAAATTAATGTATATATTATAATTTTCATTTAGCTTGGCAGAACCAAAAAGCAATCGGCGCAAATACACATACTCTATACTAAAATCATTATAATTTAATAAATCATAATCGGAGTGCTTTTTATGTTGGGATCTGATATTTAAAATATTTAAGAGAATAAATAAATATTTGGCCATCTATCAGTTCCAAATTATAAATAAGAGTTAATATTAGCAACACACCACAAAATATCTTAAAACTAAATCTAATGAAGCTTAGTAATATCATGTTTTGTTAGTGAATAAAAATTGTATATATATGCAATTTCCAAAGACGCAATTACCTTAAAGTGTATCAGTGTACTGATTTGTAAACTTTCAACGCCTAAACTTATTTGCCATTTGGGCAGTGCTTACTGGCGGTACCACTGGTGGACCATTCTTATTTGGTGGTACTGATGTAGCAGGCGGTTTAATTGCGCCATAACTATTATATCCTTGCGGTGGAGCTTGTTGATTTCCATTGGCTAAAATTTTCAAAAAAAATTATAATAAATATATTTAAGTAAAATGTAGAATCCAATTACCATAATTGGAATTCTGTGGTGGGCCGTAAGGATGCATACGATTCGTGTTGGGTTGGCTATGTTTAGTAGGCCCACCACCATAATTTTGCTGATAACCATTACCAAAGTTGGCGGGTGGACATTGTGGTTGCGGAGGTCCACTTGCTGGAGGAGCATTCCAAGCACCAACTGCTGCAGGACTATTTGGCGGTTGTGGCCCTGGTGTAGCATTATTTGACAGCCATTGATTGGGATACCAATTTGTAGGTGGTGCACCAACTTGCGGTGGTGGTGGTCCGACATTCCAACTATTCCAAGCATATGGTGTATTCCAACCATTAGCTGGTGCTGGCGGTTGCGGATATGGCCCATATTGGGGTGGTGGAGGATGTTGAGGAGGTCCCCAATAGTTATATGGCGCCCCTTGTGGGTATGGTGCAGGTGGTCCCTGTTGGTATGGTGGCATTGGCTGTTGTGGCACTGGAGGACGGAAATTTGCAGGTTTTTGTCCACCTTGTATTAGTTTTTGTCCATTATTGGCACTACTTGGATCATCCGTGCCTGCCTCATTCCCTTGTTGCTTTTCTTGCTTATATACAGATTTCTTAACATCAACAACAACATATTTAATTGTATGTGCCTTTTGAACTATAAAAATTCGATTCACAATTAGGACTCACGATTTATAAAAAAACCCATACTTACGTATTGCTTTATCAACAGAATCATAGTCATCATATTCTATAAATGCAAATCCTCGCCGTTTTCCGGTTGTTCGATCGGTAAGAATTTTTACAGATATAACATTTCCGAACTTGGAGAAATATTCTTCCAGACATTTTTCATCATGATTATCCTTAAGTCCTCCAACAAAAAGTTTTTTAACTGAAATATTTGTTTCTCGTGTCTCTCGTTCCGGACGAGGGAGCGCTCTTTTTGGATCTACTGTCCTATAGGAATAAAATAAATAAGATCAACGTGACAATATGTACTTCTATTAAATTAACATAACCATATTTGGTGTCATACATTGCATCACAACTATTAAATTCGTTTAGTTATGCATGTACTTACTTGCTATCAATTATATGTGGTCTATTTTTCTGGGCTTCATCAACACTAGCGGCTTTCGTATATGTAATGAAGCCAAAACCTCGTGAACGTTTCGTAGTTGGGTCACGCATTACAACTGCATCCACTACGTTACCCCATTTTCCATAAAATTGCTTTAAGTTTTCTTCCGTAGTGTGCGACGCCAACCCACCGATAAATAATTTTCGAAGGTGTTCCAATTCACAGATATCTTCCTGAAAAATTGAAAATAACATTCAATTACCTTATACATATGTACATACTTGCAAGGTAGAACTTACTTCGTCATGAGTTTTCGTAATCTTTGGCGACTCTAATAAGTTTACACTTTCAACTTCGGGAGTTTCAACTTTTACTTTTGTGGACATTTTCACAAAATTTTTCTGTTTTACCGCAATTTAAATAGAAATGAAACAAAAATTAAAATTGATTTTGAATGAATTCAGAAAATCTTTAGTTATCTATGCAGGAGGAAATAAAATGGCGAACAAGTTGCCAGAAGGATACATTGACAATTAGGGGCTTGCCACTTCATTATGGTGCATCTCCACAGGCAATAGCTATTGCCGACCAACTGTCAGATCTATTTTTATTGAGTTTGGCAATATTTTAGTATAGATTTTGTATTCTTGACAAAACATTTGCCAAATGGCGTCGGGCAGGTATGTTCTAGCTATGTTTGAGCTCTAGAGCTGTGTTTAAATTTCATAACAATTATTTGAAGAGAGAAGAAAAATTTTTGAAGAGTTAAATTAATAAATGTTAAATTCAATATAAAATATTTGCATAGATATGTTCAAATGCTAACAATTATCATTAACGCAATAAAACATAAAAACATTAAACACCGGCATTTTATCTTTGCTGGCGTCAAGTATCGAAAAATATGTACATGTCGCCGCCCCAAATTTTTGTAGAAATGAAAATGGAGCTGTAAAACCACCAAAATGACAGTTTTTTTGCCAGCAATAGGTATCATGAAAATTACTTAAGCGACTATTACCAAAACTATGTAATATTGCAAGCAATAAAGTTGCCTAGACAACATCTATTTCCTGTCGAGATGCCACTTTAGGTAGTTATGATAATACAAACATTGCAATTAATTTCTATTATGTAGACTTACACATACTTTCAATTAATATGTTATCTTACGATTTACATTAAAATAAAGGACAAAACATTTCAAAAAGCGGGCAATTTATAGAATTTACGCATGAACTATAATTCAGCTGAATTCAGAAGTATCCTCAAAATCTTTCTTTTACATCTCTAACTGAAAAAAAATCATTTGCTTTAAAAAATTTTGCAATTTTTCTATAAACTATGTAAATAAAATTAGGATATCTTTATATTAGCGGTTGGTTGAACCTTTTAGAAGTTACTGTACTAAACTCACCATACTGCATTCCAACATTAACATCAGCTGTTAATGCTGTTTATGCTGATAAGAGCAATTTGGTTGTTGGAAGAGAAAATAGTGGAGTAACGCATTTAATTTTCTGGAGCAAAAAGATAAGGTAAGCTAAGTGCTAGAAGCGTTACAGATTGCAAAATGTTATCCAGTTCTATACAAACGTCATTGACTTTCTTAAAATAGCTTTCCTATTCTGAAAACTGGAAGTTGATTGTATAACGATCATGATGATAGTTGGTGTATTGCAAAAGTAAACATTTACTTCAAGCTGTTGTTGTATAATTGAAGGCGTTGAAACGCATATTTGTGCATTTCAAGATAGACTTAATATTTAGATTTGTATCTTAAATATATTGTATGTAACAATAAAACAAAATATTGGCAATAAGAAAGTTTGTGAGCACTACAGTAGTTCCGTCCGAAACTATTAGTTAATTTGTAGGTACTGATTTTAAATGTCCTTTAAAATATCCAAAACTTCTGATTTTAAGCTATTTATCCACCTGGGTTAAATTTGTTTATTCTTTAATAATATGTATGAATACTGTTGCAACCGCTAAGGGACACGCTCGACTACTTGTTATGAAGTAAGAGCGAAAATGTACTCGCCTAGCAGTTTTCGAAGCATCGCTCCGAATATATAATCAAAATAAATTTGATAGAAATACCGCTTGCGTGTGTTTAGGGATGATGAACTCTGATCTGTATTCAAATACATTTAGTTAAACTGATCTCTTTTCTAGACCTACTTGGAGGTTTTACTAAATACTGCAAGCTTTAATATTTGCTTTCATTATTATTTCTTAGTAAAGATTATTGCTAAATTAAGAACGTGAAATGAGTCGATTACAAGGCGTTACATTATTTGATCATTTCCCGTGTTTTTTAGCCAATGTCCTAATAGCATTTAAAATGATTCCTTTGCTATGTATTCCGATTACAACATTCTTGGTGCTTAAATTAATACATATATTCAAGATAACTACATACTTGCATACATACATAAATCGTTATGCCTTTTATTGAAATCTTTAATTACTATCTTTTCAATTAAATCTTTTTGGTCTGGGCTAAATTGATCTATTGTATTCGTTACGGAAATATTGCCATGTCTACTTTAATTACAAATACAAAACACTCGCTCGAAAATAAACAACGGTTGAATGCATATTAAAGAACTTAATCTTCGCTGCATTCTCCTTGAATGAATTTTTACACTTCAATCTATACTTACGCACATACATATGTATTTATTTGTGTTATTGTTGTAAAATATTACTCTGCATTTTTATGTATTCCGTCTGCATGCGTACGTACTCGTATATACCTTTAAATTTACATTTCCGCATTCTGAAAAGTGTATTTAGTTACATATCTACACATGTTCGTACGTATATACAGTAAGGAGAGATAACAAAAACTACCTTAGGTTTTTTTTTACAGTTAATCACTCCATCATTTTTTTCTTGGTTATTCATTCGCTGAAATATTATGTAAGAAACGTATAATTGAAATTATCCTCAGCATTTTGATAAAAGTGGCCAAATTAATTCTTTTGGTCATATTTTAAATTTTAATCCCGGCTCCCATCGCTATATTCTTTGTACTTTTGTACTTTTCACCTTCTTAAGTATCGAGCAACTTAAAAAAGTATTTTCTACTAGTCTAATCTAATGAACAAAAGTTTCGCATAAATTAGATTCCATGAAAGTCGTTCGTAGCACAAGCCAGCTATTATCGGGAAATCAGTTATCGGAAAATCACACAAATTAACAGTGTTTTTTTTTCTGGTTCTATTACGGCCAATGTTCACACCCTTGTTGCTTTAAATTCAAAGTCAAACTTCATACAACTTGCATTATACAATACAATACCTTTTTATTATAATAGTTATTATGGGTTTAATTCAAAGTTTCTAGTATGTTAAAATATATACAAAAATCGAGACATTTTCATTTCAACAATAAAAAACTAAAATAAAATATAATAAGAAATCAAACAGGCGCTCGTTGATTACCATTACAATTGGCTAACACGAATCTATGAGTGAACCTAAGCAACTAGAGGCACTACTTCCGCTTACGTCTTTACAAAATTCGCGTTCCCTCAATTCGCCATAATGGCCACCAGGGCGTTCAAAATGATTTGCGGCTAGCTGTGGTCTACGCGTCTGTGGATCTAGCCCTGAATGTGCCGCTGTTTGTGTGTAGAAACCGGCATCAAGCGATGGTGTACTTACGGCGACATTATTGTGTGGCGCGATCAAATTGCGTGTTTGTTGCTGCGACGCCGTTGGTGGCAGCGAGGAAGGTGGTGGTGGTGGTGGTAGTGGACCAGGTATTATTGGTAGAGTTGGTTGTAAAATGCTATTGTTATTGGGCGCATGTTGTTGGTAAATACCCTGATGGAGATTCGTTATCATTGGTATGGGCGGTGGATAGTTCGCTGTGTGCCCCATGATTGTGGTCATAAAACCATTGGCCACGACAAAATTTCTGAAATGGAAAGCAGAAATAAAGAAAAATACGCGTGTGTATGTATGTATGTATGTATGTATATATATTTTTGAGTTTATTTTAACTGCGTGTATGCAGATTTGTGTGCATGTGACACTTATTGTATATTAAATTGTCTGTCTAGGGTTAATTAGTCGTAATTGTGCGCGTAAATGTCGTAAAATTAATTTCGTGTTAATTTTATTGTAAACAATAATTTTGGAGATGACAGTTTTTACTTCCGTTTATTTTATGCTTCAGCGATTAAAACAAAAAGAGTGGTTTATTATGAGTACTGCTGAAAGATTCCCGATAATTAGGGCATTTTGCTTCCGCAGAACGATTCTTACTGTAAATAAATAATATAATTCCAAATATCGAAAATATAAAAAAAAGTTCTAATTCTGTAACCAATTCAACTAGAAACTAAATTTTGATACTTAGAGTCACATAGAGAGAGAACGAGAGAGAGCGTTAGCGAACGTAACAGAAGGCCTGAAAAGGTTCTATCGTTTTAAAGAAAAGCTTTTTTCTAAGCAAAATTCAAGTTCTTATTGAACATAAGTGCCAATGAAGGTGATGCACTGATTTTAGCGATCTTCAAAGATTTCTATACCATTTATGTCGTAAGATTTGTCTTTTGTTTTAAATTTGGTAAATTATTTCATGAGAGCACAAAACTATCGCAGTGGCCAGATTCAAAGAATATGGCGGATGTGAAAGCAATTCGAAGCAAAAGCACTTTTTTCTTCTTTAAATGGTGTCGTTTCCCCTATTTCTTTCTTCAACTATAATACAACATTATATAATAGACCCTTTTGGTCGTTTTTCCCATTTCAAGATATTCGACGAAAATTATTTCATGCGGAAAACAAAATATTGATGATAAATTTGCCAGCTGACTGTTGTAATTTTTCTTTGATCTTTCTATACTTCATCCTTTTTTAAGTATCGACGTAAAAATTCTTGTTTATTGCGATTGAACAGTTGTTTTTGGTCGGTTATGAGCCCACTTTACACAGGACTTTCGCGTACCCAAATATTCATGCTTGCATAATATCATTAATTGGATATCTTTAGAGTGTCGGTTATCCAACATAATTTCAGTACTTTTCTTTTGATATTTTCGTCCATAATATTCTTTTTAAAACGTCCTCCGGGTTGATTGTCTTCGAAGCTCATATGGAATATACGGAATTTTGTAAACCACTTATGAGTGGTTACTAATACTTAGCTAGTTATACTTAGCTAAGCGCAGAGCATGAAGACAACTCATTAAGCCACATTTTAGTGTTAGAAGGATAGGTTCGGTGTTCTAACAGGATAGTGTTAGAAGGTTCATAAAAAAATAGTGTTTCATCAGCAAGATCCTTTTTATGCAGTTTTTTCAAAATACCAAAACCAAATTAATTGATCAAAAATTTATTTAGGTGTCTTCTCTTCTAATTACAATTCTATTGGCACCATCTGCCAGAAAGGGGATCAAGTTTTCAGCCCTCCCTGCCCCTGTATTTCACATATCTTTTATTCCTACAAACTACATTAGTATATAACTACCGAACTTAGTTCTTTCTTGCTTGTTTAGACAACTTTAGCTTTGATACTTACTAGAATTGTCTTTCGAATTAAAAGCTAATTCATATATATACCATTAACTTCAGTGTACACACACATATGTTATATATATATATAATGTTTAAACATACAAATATGCATTTTCCGAATATAAGGATCATAATTGCATATTTACCTATATTGCTGATCGATTTGAGCCTTCTCGATGCGTTTGTCTTTTGCACGTCGATTTTGGAACCAAATTTTGATTTGTGTCTCAGTTAAGCGTAACGTTTCTGCCAATTCAAAGCGACGATTTCTCGAAATATATTCATTGCGATGAAACTCCACTTCCAGACGCAACGTCTGCTCAGTGCTAAATGTGGTGCGTTGTCGACGTTGACGACCTTCCTTCCGCCTACGACGAGCAACTTAAAGAGAAACAACAAACAAACGCTTACACTTCAGTTTACGAAACCGCAGTAATCATTCAATACAATTTGGTATTAACAAACAAGTTAAGCTCTTCTTATAACACTTTTTTACTTACACAAATTTTCTCATTACATGTGTAACTGATATTAAGAGCGAATGAAAAAATATACATGTGTGTATGTATGAATGATTTATCTACACACTCATGTAAGCCACCCTATTCTCTTTTTATTTTTTATATGCAATATTTATTAGGGAAACTACACGCACCGGCCGCAGATTGAACACAATGCAGATACTAAATGGAAATTAATCTCCCGTTTGTGTAATCAAAACATATTTAAAAAATGATTTAATGTTTCCGGCAGTAACATCCTAGCTTACGGTATTTATGTGTTTATACTTACAATGTTCTATTGGTAAAGCATAATTGTTATGAATTGTGCGTGCAGACCATTGTAAATGATAAACAACTAATTAAGCTCTCAACCAGCCGAGCATGCCACCTTGCCGCTCATGCCTTCTCCCACACAATGCGAGCGAAGTTCAACTGTGGCTGTAATGTTACCACTTTGGTATTGCCAAATATATCCCACTTGTTTGCCTGCGCACGCTTTGTCGTCACTTCTGATCCGGGAATTTTCACACAATGCAAACAGCTGCGCTAACGGACTCATTGTTTCCGTTGCCTCTGCGTTCTTACAATTTCTGCACACTCCTTTCCCATGGTAAAAAAAAAGCTAAAAAATCGGACAGATATTATCATATAAAAGTTTTTTTTTTTTTGGCGATAATAAGCACCACTATGCTTGGATAAAATGAGTTGGGCTTTAATTTGTGTTTAATCCTTTGCAGAGCAACTTTGGTTGAATCGCAAAAGCGTTGCATTGGCAAAGTTTCAATACTTTTTCACTATTAAATTAAATACATTCGGTTAAAAAACTATGCTCCCTCCAATCACACTATTAATTTTCATTACGTTAGCTTTTTTCAGGTGCGTCAAGCTTTTTTCAAGTAATTTGATCTTCTCCACTTCTCAGCGTGCTTTTTGGAAATCCTGGATGTGTTTTTTAGGTTTCCTTTTCATATCAGTTACCATGTTTGAATACTTTTTGTTTGCGCACCGAGTTCTTAACCCGTTCTTAGTTTTTTCCGAGTTTTTTAAGTGTACGCGTTTGTAGCAGTACGACGAGGAGGCACAGATATGAAGGTGTGTTCCAAGAAACTCCTTTGCACTAACCGGTTTTACCGCAAAGTGTAAATGAAAAAACCGCACGTATGGTTTTAAAATTTAAATACAAGTACTAAGCGGTATATTTTTCTGTAATCCTTTGCCAAAGCATTGAACGCCATGTATTTTCGTTTGTTATGAAATTCGATATAATCGCACTTTTTACGGCAGTACTGTTATTTGTAGACAGTTTGTTTTTTATACCATCAACATTCATATTTATATTCATATCGGCATTTTTTTATCACTTTTATGACGCACCTGTGTCAAATTATGTGTGAGAAATTTTTGACTTTACTCACAAATACACATTTCCTGACTTTAAAATGGTCGCTTCCTCTTTGTATCCCTTTCTTTTATTAATTTTTCTCCTTATCTGCTTAGAATGTATGCGGCATTTCGTCAGATTTTGTCTAAACCTGTATGGCTGAAACCGATGCCTAAAGTTTTGGTTAATCATCAGACGCGGATACTTACACAGAAACCAGAGAACATTAAGGTGGGTCTATTGCAGTTTCGATTGTAGTTCTAAACAAAATACTCGACTGCGCTACTTACAGTTACCGCCCACACCGAAGCCCTGTTGTTTGGCCGGTTGCACAAGTTGCGTTTGGGTTGAATATGCGCATAAAATTGCAGATTTATTGAATGGTTATGACGAGAAAGCGAAGGAAAATATTTTGAATGAAGTACCAGATCCTGTGTTAAGAAGTTTCTTGAAAGTAGAATTGAAAAGCATTCAACAACAAAGAGAACGTGAAAATTTCGACGACTGAAAAGGTAGTAGTTGCTTCTAAATAACTCAACACAACAGTTGTTTTTGATTATTTGAAACGTGTATACTAAGGTATAGCGAAAGTATATGGGATATTTTCATGGGTGTTTTGAAAAGTTGGCTCGATTAAAACTCTATCAGATAGTTATTTTTAGTTATGCGAAATACTCAGCAAACGAAACAAAAGCAAAAATATTAATATATTTCAAGGCAATCAGCTGTTCACGAAATTTTCAATTTTCGGAAAATTTGCAGTTCGTTATTTTTTATTTCTCGAAAAAAATCCACTCCGCCTTAGTGCATCGATCGATTAAATCTGATTCATAATGATTGATTTCAATTATAGTAAGAATTTAGTAGGTCGGTCCGCTAAAGGATTTTTTCAGGTTTTGATGCATAAGTTAAAATCTTTTCCCCAGTAGTTATTCTATATGTTCAAAACATCATCAAATGTTTAATTTAAACTATCATCGGTCTATTTTTTTTTTGACTTTGTCTCAAATTTACAGTATTTTGAATATGAGGAAAGAACATATAAATAAAGATATAGTAAATTTGTTGTTGTTGTAGAGAGAGAAATATTCCCTACAATATTGCGAGGAATTTTGCCAAGTTTACAGTCCCTGATCGGTAGTCAAGTATACCCGATTATCGTGAAAACGAAATTGGAAATTAGTCGAAACGAATTCCGAACTAAACGCTTTTCGTTTCCATTACTGAACCGTTTTGTTTCATACCCGAAAGTTTAAAAAATTTTCGATCCACATTAATAGAGAAAAATAGAAGATATCTGCAATTATGTAAACTATATTGCGTATAAGCTAAAATTGAAAATTCATATTTGACTTTGTGTGCCAACAAAAAATAATATTTCTTCTATTAAACAGTGGCTAAACATATTTATTTGTAATATTTGTTCGTACATACAAATATATTAGGTTTTGACATCACTTTACTTATAGACGTGTTTTGTTACGGAGCATTATCCGAAGACTTCTGAATAATAACAAAGCATGTTGCAAGATAGGTGTTTATAATGTGTTATTAAATAAATTACCCCAATTTCGCTGTTTTTGAATTATTTATTATTCAATTTTACCAAATAAATGAGCTCTGTGTGTTAGTTAAAAATAGTATTGCTATATATTCTCATTCTTGCTATACACACTCAATTAAATGTGTAAATTTTCTTTTTTTTTTCTACAGAAATGCGACCTATATGTCGCCAACCTTGCACTCAAAGCCTCTTAATACAACCCGCTAAAACAGTTCTTAATTATCTTTTGCGTATATATGGTGATAAATCAGCTCGAATTGAGGTAACTGCTTTCTATCTCTGACACTTCTCAACATTTTTGACAATAGAATTTTTATGAATAGATTCCACCCGAACCCACAACATGCTGTATGTCTGGTTGTGCGAATTGCGTTTGGATCGAATATGCAGAGACTTTATCAAAACTTTTCGAAGGTAATGACGAAAAGGCGAGACAAATTATATTAAGTAAAATAACAGATCCAAATCTGAAAATGTTTTTAAGTATGGAGTTGAAAAATATCGCACAAAGAAAACCCGATGAAACAATTACGAGTACTTCGAAAAAGGATCAATAGCCGCTATTTAATAAAATTATTAAATACAATTATTGCCTCCCCTCTTAATTAACAATAAGCAAATATATTTATATTATATACAAATTAAGTGCAAAATAAAGTGATTTACATATATATAAATATGTATGAAACAATTTTTTGTTGAGATATTTTTCCGGTTGTTAATTTAAGTGAATTTTGGTATAAAGTAACCCTCCTCAGATTTTATACCCTTATGCCAATGTTTCTTCTAGTTTTCAAAGCATATATAACTTTTTGGTAAAGTCTTGAGTGTTTTCAAATATCTATGGCTAGAAGTTCGTCTAAACATTCTACAGACCCGTTATGGCCAAATATCTATATCCTTGCATATAAAAATCCATTTTTTCACCAATTCTAGACGTAATTGAACCAAGCCTCGCCTTGTTGATCATATATTACATTAAAATGTTTACAAATACAATTAAATACAAACAAACAAAATATAAAATATTACTTACGAAAGGCAGTAAAACCGGCGGTAAAGTGTGGCTCACTCGGAAATCCAAATGGAATATTTGGCAATGCTGTGCTTGAATGGTAGCAAGTTTTATTATAATCATGCGCGCTGTACGGATCATATATGGTGCATCCATTTGGCAATCTAAAGTAAGAAAAATTCAGTGCTTTGTAGGTGTTCAATATCCGTAAAGATATATAATAAAATTATGCATTTACACATAACTGCATAATACTTTTTATGACACTTAATTTTTACTTATATTTCACTTTTAAAAGCGCACCTGTCATCGTCGTTTATAGAGATTTCTGGAGAAGACAGACTACCCTCATCGCTTTGATAGGTGCTATCACATATTGTCGTACTCAAATTGGCCACAAACTTTGTTTCTCTTTCATTATAAGTTGTGATTTGCGCTGGTTTATGTGAATCACCACCAGCGGCACTAGAATTGATATTGGACACAGTTTCATTCGATTCGAGATGACCATAGAGACGTTCGAAAAATTGCCGCGGAGACGACGGTCGGTTTTGCGTAGTTTTATGAACAACTGTTACACTTGGATTTGAATTACTCGGATGCATTATTTACATATGAACTGTGTGCCGTTTATCGGACGGTCGACGCATGAACTGAGCTATTGGAGCTTTTGAAAATGAATGAGCTGACGGCGACGAACGGCTTAGCTTCACTGTTTCGGAACTGCGAACTATACCTATTAACCGTATCCTGCGAATATAACTAGTCAGAAATTTTACTTCCGTTGCTTATGCGTTACGGCCAAGGCAGAGTTAAGGCAGCGCTAAGGGGTCAGCAGAGTCCTAGTGCTGTAGTCATTCAGACCTGCACATACACACTTGCGTTAATAAGTTAAAACTGGCTAAAAGGTAAAAAAAATTAAATACGCTAAAATTGTATATGAAACCAAAGAGAAAGTTATATGTGTTTTTAACTACACGTATATATATATATATATATATGTATATGAATGTTTAGCAGGCGATGTGTTGTGATTGGTTGGTGCAGGATAATTTCATCCCTAATATAAATGAACCTAAACACTGAGAAAAATTACGTATTGATGTTGTCAAAGTGTGAGACTTTCCAATTGATATCTTTTCGTCGAAGAATTTTTGAAAAGCACAACAATATATGTGAAATCGACGACAAGTTGAATCTTTAGTCTGAAATAATAACAAAAAAATTATAACGGATATACATATAACTATGCAAAAACGATTCTACAGTTTGAAGTCAAAGGACGATTTCTGTTTGGTAAATTTTTAACTATAATTTTACACTTGGAGTGGCATTTATAAAAAAAAATTTTTTTTTTAACAATTACATTTTTAGAACATTTATATCCTGCTTACTATCTCATATGTAAGAATCGCCCTAAAATAGTTTTAATCTTCTATCAATTTAACCGTTTTCATTAATTTGTAAATTCGGAGTTAGCAACTAAGAGCAGAACATATTGTTTACAAGAGATTTACTTCTTATGACCTTCCCAAAATATTTCCGGTGTGCAAAAATTTCAATATTCCTTTATGCTCCTTTCTGTATGTAATTGCACATATAGGCATACATGCAAATCATGCACTTACACATATGCATATATTTATAAGTAAAGTCAAAACGTGAAATTGGCTCCGCCCATTTTCAAGGATAGAATAAAAGTATAAGAAGTGGAATTTGGTTAATCAGAATGAATGTTTTTCTGCGATTATAAGAAACTGATGATGTATGATGTAAATATTAGTGTACTTAAGGGTAGATTCGTAATAATTAGTTTTAATCAACTTGCTTGCTTGACTATGAGGGTATGTCTTATGTTTTAATTCAAATTATGGTGTCTAGTATTAGCTGGGCACTGTTCGCTTTTTGTTCTGTTTATCATTATCTTGGTTGTGTTTGTACTAAATCAAATTTAGTATATTTAAATATCTCCTCAAAAGATGAGATAAAATTGTAAGAACTGATATCGGAACATAAAAAACTTTAAAGAAGCACATAATTATTTAAGAGGAACTTCAATGTCGTTTAAAAAATATGAAGAAATATATAAATGTAATAGTTAGTATCATATGGAACTATGGAAAAATTCCGAAATTAATAAATTTAAAATATTCAATTCCTAATATTATTAGTAGAGTGGCACTAGTATAGTAATATTACTTTAATGCCGGAAGATGCATACACATACATACATGTGTACTTTTGTATATACATACATATGGAAACAAACTTTGTGTTTGTTGGGTTATTTCCTCCGGAACAGCTGTTCATTACAATGGGAAACAAATTTAAACACGAATTTTAGAAATGAAACAAAGCACAGGGTAACAGAAATGAAATTATTTGCAAAGTAGTTAGTTTGGCATCGTTTTATGTAAAATTGGTATTCATTACATAAAAACAAAAATAGTTGATTAAATTAAGAAAAGGTTAATTAATATTCACATCTTTCCCTACAACATATTGATAAGAAGTAGTAACTTTCACTTTTATACCATTGCACCACTCTATATCTATTCGTTATCAATTTTGTATTGAATTCCATGAAGTATGTTTCAGTTGGTGAATGAAATTGAATTAAGTTGGAAGTGTTTATGAGTTGTGCTGCTTTTGTGAAAATTCATATGCTTGTTTTGAAAGTTAGTGTATATTTCAGTGAAACTTAAATGTGCATAGAGAGATTTAGTGAAATTGGAAGAGCATATATGTATATACCTAAGGCATTTATGTTGTAAATATTTTTTTTTTTTAAATACGTGAACAAAACAACTATAAATATGTCGGAGCAGCGAACAAGAAGGCTGCGATCCAAAGTAAATTTAGCAAAATTAGATAATGGGGTTTTGCTGCGACAATTAAACATTGACGATAGCAGTAACACCATAAACGATACTGAAGGCAACGTGGACAAAAATGAAGAAGCTAAACTTGTCAATGTTGTTAAGCAGGATGCTGACGACGACTTTTCAAGGTAAGAAAACAAGTGACAAAACGAATCGGGGAAAAGCTTAACTGAATTGAATCGGATTTGCGTGTGGGAACTAAACGGAAAAGTGTCTAATTAGGATTGACAGAAATGGAAATAAGAGTGAGTTTGCGAAAGTATTGTAATAGCAGCTTCTGTTTAGATACAGCGGGAATCCGTCTGTAAAAGACTTAGTTAAGCCGGTATTTAATGCATTGCCTTGCTTTAAGGCTATAGTATATATATTTGAATTCATTAATTTTAATTGTTTTAATTCTAAAGGGTCGGTGTTATGTTCAAAAAATAAAAGCATAAATAAAAATCAAATGCAAAAGCGAAAATGCAACATCTTAGCTTTTTTGGTAAAACTGGAATACCCGTATTACTAACTCTGATACCTGTGCACATACGTATACAACTATGCATATGTAAATGACCAAACGTACATACATATATTTATATTGACAATGGAAGAAATCAAAGGCAAAGATAATTTGCGAAAATGTAATGCGTATTTGCTAGCATGTAATCTGCTCAAAATCACTGTAGAAAGCGACAATTGAATTCACTTTTTGTGAGTTGAGTAATTGCAGTATCCGTATATGTATGTACATATATCTGTATTTAAAAGTAATCTGTATAAAAATATAAAAACTACTTTGCAGAGTATACCATTCTTCACAAAATAGCAAACGTACATATGTATGTATGTGAGTCTGTAGCTATTATTTCAATTTCTGCTAGCTTTTCATATGACTTTATCAGTTTTGTGTATTTTTTAAAGAAAGATATGATAAGGAATCGACTTTATATATGTCCACACATATGTATGAACACGCGTATAGTGAGCTTTGTGGTATGTTGCGGTTTCGCATGATTTTTTCGAGGAATGCATCTACACATATTGACAAAATAACAAGTATGTGCTACAATTTTTTAGTAAATGTTAAAACAAACCATTGAAAAACCAATTTAATTATTTGCAAGCTGTAACAACATTTTTAAGGCATAAAATATAAAAAGAAAAAAAATATAGAAGGCATAAATTTATCTTTAACCAAAAATACCTAACTAAATTTTGATCTAAAAGGATAAAAGAATTTAAGTAAAAGAGTTGGCAATTCCTTTAGCATGTTTGCTATTTTCTTATAAAACATTTCTATATGAAATTTCGTAAGTGTTTTATTATACATAATTTATTATAATATTCAGGTACTTTTAACATATTCATATTCAACTCCAATCTTAAATATCTTCAACAAATTTCTTAAATTTGTTCATGTATTCTTTAAATACAAAACTCATTGTACTTATTATTTTGGCTATAGGTGTATATTTAAATACTTAGAAGAATACATGTATGTATGTATTGAACGAGCGGCGATCCGCTAAATGTATTTCGAATCAGCAGTTTGCTTCCACTTTTTATTTTACCTCTTCGTTCTCTGTACTTAACATGCTCTGAAATGTCCACGTGTGACAAAGTTTTCAATGAAATTAGTTATATGAACGTAATTGAAACAAAGTATCTGATTTTTGTTACTAACACTGATATTTTCATACGTGTGTACATAATTATATATGTATGTGGGGCATATGTTAAATAATTGTGGTGCACAATGATTACAAGGGTCTCATAAAAAAATACGCTAGATGATATGAATAACTTTTAGTTGTGACAACAGAATTTTAATTATTTTAAAACACCACTTAACTCAAACGATTACCATCAACGGATTTTATAACCGCTTCTACGAAAAATCACACATTTTAATTTATTTGTATTTAAATATATGTGTGTTGTTTAATCATAATCATAATTACGTATATATACACATACATAAATAATTATGTATCATACGGCGCGTGCTGTGGAACGAATCACCAATTCTATATGTACTAAATTCCAACGAAATTGAATATTTTTTTGTGTAATAATTTAAGAGGTAATCTATTAATATTATTTTTTTACTTTAGTCATGTCTTTAATTTAAATTGACTTGTATTTGCTCTCTCTCAGTGATGGTCAATATTTCCACGCAACCAGTCCGTTTTGTTAACCCCATTCGGTGTTGTTGTTTTCCGGATTTTAACTACCATTTCTCTTCGATTGAGCTTTAGTGTGCTGTCGTAGCCATTATCCAATTTGGTATGGGCTTTGATTAGCATTTATTTTGTTCGCCCTTTGCGTCCATAACAATTTGTTCAAGTGCAAGTTTTGGCGCGACTATTTTCTTGTTATATGCATACAAATATGCGGGCAAAAGTATGCATATGCATATATATATGTTAATATATGTGTGTGTGTATATGAACAATTCCATTGCATTGCTACGCACGCATAATTACTAAATGAATTTCTTTGGTTTTAATTTTTCATTGCGTGACTAGATAATTCAATTTGTTCTTGTATCTTATTTCGTCAAATAGCGGTAAATGTTAAAATCTGGTTTTTTGTAAGATGAATGTGCTAAATTGTTTAAATAAATACCCAATTTACAAATGAAAGCTCCTGTCTCAGCTTTTATTTTACTATGGCTTTTTGAAATTTCGGTAGGTTATCTACTTTGGAACCCATAACAATACTAATTTTAAAACCAGCCTTTAAATCCAACTTGGAATCACTTTTTTCAACAAGTATTGTTGAGCCTAAACACTAGTTACTTAGTGCTGTGGAAGCATATGAACAATCCTGCTCTAAACCTATTCGACACGATATCAACTAAAGCTTGCTGAGAAAAAGGTTTACTAACGAGGAGAACTTAGTTATCCCTCAGCTGAATTATAACTAAACACTCATGCTAATATTTGGGAAAGTATTGTAAATAAAGTATAAATGTACTTATCAACTCTGAAAACGTTTGCTTTGTTTGCCGAAGCATTGCCTTTTCCCCCGGCTATTGTTTTGCAACTTAAGTGGCTCTCGAAATTCCATTTTTAAAGCACATATTATATAAATCATTGAGAGTGGTTAGGTTTTTTGTCAATAAATACATTCACACATATATATATATATATATATACAGTAAATTATATGAAGTTTTTAATTTCCATAAATTACTCTTAATTATTACACTGTAATAAATTTCACTATAAAATATGAAGAGAACGCTACCCATGTAAGCAAATACCTTTTGATATTTGATAGTATTCTTTTCTATTTGCTAATAATTAAAAAGCCATTAGTCTCTTGATTTTTATCTAGTTCATATAAATCTCTTAAATTGCATACATTCTCTTTCCTTTAAATGTTCTCCCACTATCTAATTCTTATAAGAGCTTAAAGGTTATAATGCAGCAATTACGTAGCTATTGACGTTCCACCACCAGTTTTTTCCTTTTTTTTAATTTTCCAATAGAATCTCAAACACCTTTCGTTTAATGTATTATTTGCTTTGATAGGTCAACATACTCTCTAGATATGTGTATACAGAAATAAATATATTTTCTTCGTCAAACTCCTTTTTGTGGCGTTATCTAGAAAACTATTAAGCCTTATAATAGAGCTCTATCGAGATTCCTTTTTTTTTGTTAATAACTCAAGCAGCAAATGTAATTTTTCCCCAAGAAACCCAATAACTTCATTCAGAATCGAATTTCTTTCTTTCGGGTTTTATTAAACATTTATTTGATTGTATAAACGTTTTTTATATTGACACTCTTTGAAATCACCTTTTTCAAGAGGGTCTGAAAACAAAATAAAAAGCGGGATCTTAATCCACATAAACATATGCACGTAAAGTATGAATTTTTTTTTTAGCTTTACATACATTTTTCGCCAATTGAACAATGAAAACATTAACTATTCTACCAATTGAGTAATGTTTTAGAACAATTTAGAAAGTTTTTAAGCAAGAAATTCAAATTTTTTCAAAATCCTAGACCGGCCTAACCCCATAACCTATCAGAGAGTTAAGTTTGAAGTTATTTGCTTACAAGCTACATACAGTTACATCCAATAGAATTACAAATACAAATCCATTACCCACAAATGAAAACATCGCTGCTTATATTGTTTGTTGATTAAAGAGTAAATAAGAGTAGCGGAAGAGAGGGTGCGAGCTCTTGACGAAAGAAACGAAATGCTCTCTGAATTAGTGTCGGCCTTGTGCACTTCATAACATTGGGTTAGTACAGGGAATACCCTCAGTTGACGGTGTTTATTCGGAAAATGCAGTTGAATTATCAGCGGACGAACTGACCGGCTGGACGTTTCGTATTTTACTTATTAATTGTATTTATTTGCAATAATTCTATTTTTGTTTTTGCTACAACGTAGTATATGGTGCTATTGTGTTATGTACTGGTACCGCGGGTACTACGGTCAACGGTCCGCGCAACCGCCCGCCCCACTAATTTTGGACTTGAATTTGCAGATCACAGTCGATGTGCTTATCGTCTGAGCGTGTGTGTACGTTTCAGTCTGGACAGTGGTGTGTGTGAAGTTGAATTTAGTGACGTTACGTGCGATGAACAGCGTTGATTTACACCGTAACCGCGGTAGCCCGAAACGTAGGTCTGATTGCGGCTACGACTGTCAATGCAATACGGTTCAGTCATAGTTGTGGGTAACACATACTTAGATATTCATTTATTTACGCATACACGTTTTCCGATATATAACAAATTTCCGATGATTTTTTATGTTGAGTTAATATGTCTTCTCATTGTTTAAAAAATGCAAAATTAAAAATAAAAGTCGTTGTATTTACCTACATATACACTCTGTATCTTCGATTCTCATTGGCAGCGTTGCTGGCAAAGCTCTATGCTTAAGTGTGAGGGCTAATAAGTGCGACCCCCTCAGTGATCGTGTGCTTGCTCGTGTGAATCGTGTGATATTCAACAAAAATAATAAAAATATATAATTTAAAAAAATAAATAAATTTGCATCTTTCTGCTGCTGGTTGGAGGACTGATACCAGGTATACTTTGACCTAAGAATTATGCATAGAACTATCGTGGCGCGACTTAATACTCGACATTTAGTATAAAATTTATTATACATATTATTAATATTTGATAAGTATTTCCCGAGCTGTTCACTTTTCGTATATGCCGGCAACTTTGGTGTTCACGCGATGCCATTGACAGTGGCGAGGAGGCGCAAAATCAGTGTGAAGCAGTGCAGTGCAGTAACTGTCGTAAATGCCATGTGATTGTGCAGTGAAAGAAATAACACAAAATAACGAATATCTTTCACCCTTTCGGTTGGAAAGAATTGAATTACATGTTTGTATGCATAAATTCCGTATACCACATACACATGTCTGCATACATACATAAATACGTTTAAAAGCTGAATGGACATTCGTACTTTGTGAATGCAGATGCACTTAACCATATGCAACGCAACATATATATATATATATGTATATATATGCGTGGATATTATATATGTACATATATAATACTTATTCAATGTTGCACTCGGTCAGAATTTTTCGTTCTTCTTGTAGTGTTTAAGTAAGCCGTATAAAGTGGGCGATCAATCTACAGTTGATTTTGATTTCAATCAAAGAGAAAATTGCGAAATTGAATTACAACAACACTTAGCGCATTGTGGACGGCTTGGTTATATTCAGCTGTTTTATAGTCAAATTCGAGATACAGTGACAACAAAATGAGACGTAAAAAGTAAGTCTTGTATTCATATAATATACTTACTTATAGTAGATATATGTACATACAAAAGTATTCATATGACTACATTTAACTGGGAAAGAAGCACTTTTTGTCCTATTGAAAGAGTAAACATGTACAAAACGATAGCGAATTGTAATTGCTTTTCTTTCTACGTTATTTGTTTCTAAAGTAACTACATACCAAAAACGGTAAATTTTATCCAGAATAAATGGTAAATAAGTTAACTTAAATTCGGGGATTTATATTGCATAGAATCGTGAAGAATTTGAATAAGAGGTTAATTGTTGTATGTATGTGGTAAGTGTAGATTATGTAAAGTCTGAAAGCAATGGATTGTTACTTGAAGTTGCTTTCAATGCCAGGATTCTACTTTTTTGCTCTCGTGCATAATTATCAATGAATCGTTTTATTGCTTAAACCTACTTAAATTATTTTGTCGTTAAGGCATTACATTTTGAATACAAATTAAACTATGACCCCTTGCTAGTTTGGCTTTTTATACTCTCGCAACATGTTGCTATAGAGTATATTAGTTTTGTTCACTAAACGGTTGTTCGTAACACCTAGAACTAATCGAGTTAGACATAGACATATATATATATATATATATATAAATGATTAGGATGAAAAGATGAGTTGAAATCCGAGTGACTGTCTGTCCGTCTGTCCGTGCAGGCGATAACTTGTGTAAAAATTAAGATATTTGGATGAAACTTTGTACACGTGTTCTTTGTCACCGTAAGACGGTTGGTAATGTAGGTGGGCGTAATTGGACATCTGCTACGCACACAAAAAGCCATTAGACGAAAACAGGTAATGTGATATACCTAAGCAGAAAACTAAGATATAAACGTGTTAATTGGTATAGAGGATCCTAGTAGGATGAGGCATCTGTGGGGAAAATTTTTGAAAAGTGGGCGTGGTCCCGCCCCCCAATAGGTTTAATATATATATATCTCGGAAACCGATAAAGCTATATCAATCAAACTTACTCCGACTAAGTTTCCATGATAATAGTGAACTCTGGTATAAAAAATGGCGAAAATCAGGTAAATACTACCCCTAGCCCCCATATACCTAATAGACGGATTTTCAACCTTCCGGTAGACTTTATACCATATATAACGGTAAATCTGTAAGATATCGTAATGAAATTGGAGGATTATCTTTCCATGATAATAGTGTGCTTTGGTGTCAAAAATGGGGAAAATCGGGTAAGCACTTCCCGTAGCCCCCATGTACCTAATAGACGGATTTTCAACGTTACGTTAGACTTTATACCATATATAACGGTAAATCTGTAAGATATCGTAATGAAATTCTAGGTATCTTTCCATGATAATAGTGTGCTTTGGTGTCAAAAATGGGGAAAATCGGGTAAGCACTTCACGTAGCTCCCATATACTTAATATGAGTATTTTCAACCTTCCTGTAGACTTATACTTATACTTATACCATATATAACGGTCAATATGTAAGATATCTTAGCAAAATTAAATTAACGTGTAATATTGGATATACCATAGTTTACTGCCGAAAATGTGTGAAATCGGTGAACGAATTATCGCAGCTCGCATATACTACGTATAATGATCTTCGCTATTCTAGCAGACTTTATGCCGAATATGCCGGTCACTGTGTGAGTTACCTTCACAAAATTGGGTTAAAACATGTTCCCTAATATACGTGAATAATGAAAAGAGTTGATGTGATCAGTGCAGATCTTCCTCTATCCCAAAAATGGCCGATATAAGAATCCCCGAATTTCCATCTGACCTTAAACCGTTTATGTTGGTCAATATGTGTGATATTTTAATGAAATTAAGTGGATATATTTTCTTAAACATAATGTGAATTCGCGCTAAATATGAAAGAAATCGGTCTAGATCATGGTCTAACCCCCTTATTCCTAATGTAATGATTTGCTTTTCTCTGGTTGTCTTTTACCTCATATATCTAATATATTTATTAAACCACCTTGGTTGAGTTTATATCGCATATATCACTTTTGAGTTAATTTGGTAGATTTTGGTAGATTAGATTTAGATAGAAACAAAATATAGCAATGAAAGTACGTGAGTCTATGTCTTGTAATATAAGTTAATGAGATACCAAATCTGACTAAAAACCATTCACGGTTTCGTCGAATAATGAATGTTGAATTCTTCTGCAACATTTTTTAATATAAAGTTATGCCACCATCTGAAAGCATTTCCCCGCCTCTGATCCTTGCACATTGTGAGAGTAGAAAATGTTCGGTTACACCCGAACTTAGCCCTTTCTTACTTGTTAGCATAGTTTTTGTTAAAGTATCTTCTAAATGTTGTGGTTTCGTGGATTCCAAATACTTGATATTTTAGAATTAAAATAACGAGGTTCCTATTAGATACTTGGTAAAGGACGCCAATATTCTTATGCAATTGTGCCATTCTGTATGAATTTAACGTTACAATTTTATGTCAATCTCCTTAACCTACCATACGTTTCTTATTACGCCTTTTCAAAGAAGGTAAAAATGGTTTGAAACATATGCGTAACAAAAATATTGGCCCTAATATTCGACCTTAAGTCTCTGATTACAAATAACTAAAAATAATTAATTCCGAAAATTATTATTATCTCACAAGATGATGCTAAAATTTCCCACAAAACATATTTTGGAAATGTTTCTATAAAAGCGGCAAAAGCAAAGAATTTTTTAAATTATATTTTAGTTGTTTTCTATAAACCATATATGGACACAATGTAGAAATGTGTTGTCATCCTACAGAAGAACTTTTAAAATATTAACAAAAAATATTAAATACTAAATAAATGTTGTATTATATATATTATATTTTCTCACTTATTTGTGAAAATCTGTCAGAGTTTTTCTTAGATATATATCTAATATATATATGTATATGTATTAATAATATATATTATCTTTTATTGTATTGATTAATTAAAAGGGAGTTTTATTCTTTTTCGTTAATTGGTGTTAATGACTTAATTGATAGTTCTTAGGCAGCCTAGTTACACCTTGTTCCTTATTCACTATCTTCATAAGATCAAATTGATGCAATTCATTTACCCAATATGATTTAATTAACCATTACATTATTATCGAGTAGTTATTATCGAGAGTGTATGTGTTTTGTTTGCATATATTATGAGAATGGAAATCCACGCACACTTCTACAAAAAATAATAATATTAAATGTTTATAAATAACAAATATTAAATTTATGGTGATAGCACACTAAAGTAATGTCATATTGATTCCATATTTCCGATTAGAATTTAAAGTTTTGAATTTAAAGTGTTAAGGACAAAGCAGCAATAACGGATGACTTCAACATAAAGATGGTTCAGATATAATAATAACTTTTATTTAAAATAAAACACTTAATATATAGATAGCCTATTTTTTGCTTATTTAGATTAGTTCAAAAATTTTATTAAATATCTAATGTATAACCACCGCAATTAAGTTTTATGACTCCTTCCTGTTGGTCTACTTTGCATCACGACTTGTGGTCAGCTAAAAATGCTTGTCGATTCCTGTTACTTAGAACCGAATGTCGAATGGACAGTCCGTATTTTGTTGATACTCCTTCGTTTTAGAGCATTACAAAGAGGTAGATTGCGACAGTTTTGCGGCGCGAATGGTAGCTTGGATGATGTAATTTTTCATAGATTATAGTTTATGCTTATTTTTGGACGCAATTCATTTAAATAGCTAACTTTCTGATGAAACATTATGTTAGACCAGTGAAATGCGTATAAATATATACACATATGTATATGATGTAACAAGCATGATATCTACATATACATAAATGTAATATATACCTGCCATGAAAGTGTGCCACACATTTTCACGTCAATCAAAATTATACATCAATTTTGCTTATAAAAGACTAATTGACAGGTCTTGCAATATCGATGTATATTTATAGGTGTGACGGCCAGATAGATATAGATATTTGTAGATATATATTAGTATACAGATAAACGGTGATACGCATTGATTATAGATACTTATCAGTTTAATAATTTGAGACAAGAACACTGCTTTGCGATAAGATAAACGCTGAAGGGCCAACCAATTACACGAATTATACGGGCTTCTGTGCGCTCCATATACAAATTGGGGATTTGTTTTTGTAAATAACGCATATGATTTGTAAAATTTATATTTGAATCAGAAGGGATAGAACCAGTCATATACCGAATTCGGAATATCGACAAGTTTCTTCAGCAATGAGTAGTATCGGTATTTCATATTTGAATATATATATTTCTATATATATGTATACGTGTATATTTAATAATTGCGCGAACCTCAAGAGGTAGCGATGTTGAACCCTTTAAGTTTTGAGAAACATTGTCTTCTCAGAAATACTCTCAGAGAAAGGCCTTTTTTTTATAACTTTAGATTTGGCTTAGCTGGGATTTATAAAAATAGTGTATATATTAAGTTTTTTTTTTCTTTATGTATTTATCTCTCATGTATGGTTTAAAAATCGCTATTTAGAATTTTCTTTATAATTATGCGTCTCGAAAAAAGTATTACTTTCGCTTCCGAATTTTCGGCTCTATTTTGAAACGTTAATTAATATATTTGTGTTGTCATTTTTGCAGAGTTGAATTTCGTATTAAACCTTCGGCAAGCCGAGGAGTGAATAACTATCATCCACTCGATGAGGAGTTACTTTCCCCTCCTCTTGACGATTTAGCATTACGTTTCGAAGAGTACGGCACAACACCGCCACGTACCAGAATGAAGATTAAAAGCCGTGATTGGGAGCGCAAAAAAGCACATGCTGTCGCCTCAGTTGGATCGTACGTAGGCTATGACAAAATGATGTTTTTTTTTTTATATAGTCGTGTTTATGCATAGTTTCCATGATGCACATTTCGTATATTTATAGATCAATTGATCCGGGGCCGAGCACACCCAAAAAGGGCATGACACGTATGGCGCGTTCTCGAGTACTTCGACGCAACACTATGGATTGTGCATTACTGAATGAAATGTTTGTTAATGATGAGAACAAACGTACCAGCAAGCGTGCGCAGGATTTGTTGCGTGATGCCGAACGGGAACTTAAAAATTCTATGATTTCCGCAACATCCACCAGCTACTCCTCACGTGGTTCTAGCTTACTCGACAGCTCATACCATCTGGAATCGATGGATAAATGCATGCCCTTGAATACAGACGTGTCCTTGCGTGGCTCCTCGAAGGTTGTAGAATCGTGCAATAGATACATGTGTGTCTCTTCTCGACCAACAGGCTGTCGTGCGTCGGCTCCAGCGTCCGCTTTTGTCCAACAGCTGCGTTGCGAACGCACTCCAGGCTTAAATATACGTAAAGAATTTCATGAGACTTTTGCCAATCTCATTAAGTTGGGCAGCGTCGACCGTCAAGATGCCAAGGTAGAGAATTTTATGTTTGTATATATAAGTGAATATTTAGTTTAGATTGCCTAAATGAGACTTGAGACCTTGAAAAGAGTCAAGGTAGTAAAGTTTTGAGTACATTTATTTGAATGCATCTGACGAATATCAAAACTTGGAAAAGTGGCACACATTCTCATGCGATCGAGTATGTAAGCGCCATTGCATTTGGGAAAATAAAATACTCAAATATTCTGATACTTAAAAGTTCCTGGGGTATCCGTATTTCTAAGGGTTCCCTCTGTAAACGTTAATTTAGTTTTATGTCTTGCACTCGCCGTTGATTTTTCATAAGTAAGTTGAATAAGAATGTGAAATGGTAGACAATTTTCATTATTATTTGGTTTGCCCATAATGGCTGACTTTCCTCTATTCGGTTTAGCTTTCACACGAAGATCAGACCTGGCAGGCGGAGCTGAAAGATCTCATTTGGCTGGAGTTGCAAGCTTGGCAGGCAGATCGCACCATGGAGCAGCAAGACAAATATTTATTCAACGCCCGACAGGCAGTGCCTGAATTGCTTTCACAAATTATAAACTACAAATTTCAGCCACGTTTTCAACGGGCCACGAGTGAAATTAGCGTGGACAGCGGCTTCAGTACGGACAGCAATGCAAGTTGTAAGATAATATTCTATTTGTTATTTGGTGGTTTTTGGTAAAAGTTTATTATGCCACATATTATATATGTTGTATGGTTTTACAGCACCACAGCCTGGCAAACTATGTAGAGGATGCATGTCTTTATATTGTAAGGATTGCATGGATCAGCAAGAGATCGCTATGAAGGAAGTAGAGGACCTTTTGACACGCTTGGAAGCCGCTGAGGCACTTTATCCCTCATCACAAGTCATGGGTACATTTCATCCCATTTACAAAAATGAAAACTTTGTAGGCCGTATAAAAGCAATGTGTTTGTGGTATAATATAACGCGTCAAAATCGTTTAAAACTGTGCATCTTTGGAAAAATATTGGCAAGGTAATAAGAAATTTTTCATTTAAATGAAAATCTGCACAAAATGCATGTTTTTTTATTTCAGATTACAGGGTGAAAAATTCTCTTGGCCTGTACAAACATGCTATGGCAGTGACAGTGGTACTTCCTCTGGTTTGGAGAACGATGATTCAGGTGTGAATTCGGTTGATTCCACCAAGACCAGTTCTAGTCAAGCAACACCCCAACGTAAGCTCTCATCTATTTTTTCAGCGCCTAAGGTACAGTTCATGTTGAACGATGTGGCTCAAGTGCCTGGCGAAACTTCCAGTAGCAATGAGTAAGTTTTTTCCTCATATATGTATGATGTACATTTTTACAATTATCTGTTTCAGATCTACCTCAACCGAAGTTAGCCATATGTCATCGGAGATATCTGGTCCACTTTTGCGTAAAAGTTCAATGCATGACATTAATATATTTAGTGTTGAGCCTCTAACCAGTTGTAATGATGCCAATTCTTCGGCGCTATATAGGTGTGTTTATATATTGTAACGTTAAGTAAAAATAATATAATTGTATATTTCGTTTTTTCTTTGCTCTTAGAAAGTTTATTGAAAATGTTTTAAAGTCTCGTGGTCTCGCAAAGGCATTGTCGTTTTTAAATAAACTGCACAATGTTGTGTTGTATAAGGCGCATATTTCATTGGAGAAGCCCGGTACGGAAGATTATGACTTTGAGACTGAGCGCATTGACGAAGATGTGCCGCGTTTGGAACCGGAAATTAGTCGCGAACAAATTGACGAATTACGTCGCTTTGGCTATTGGAGTGACGAGGCGAAATCAATAAACCTACCTACATACATTCCTTCGTTTGTATTTCTAAGCGGCATACCATTACAATTTATGCACGAGTTTTTGAGAATGCGGCTAGAGACACGTCCACCGAAACCAAATCCACTTAGCTTAGAGCAACTCATGAAGGAATTACGTGAAGGATTGACATTGGCATTAACTCATCGGGAACGTTATCAGCGGCATATAACGACAGCTTTGGTTGAGAACGAAGAAGAATTGGAACGATATATGGGTATACTAAATCATTTCGACAAAACTGTACGAAAAGTATTTGAGGTAATGGTGCTGTTACAGTATTTTTATTTTGTTTTTGTTAAATATGTAGTTTAAATTTGAGAAATTTCAGCTATATTTAGATTATATCGATCAATTAGTGCTGCAGTCTGGACCGGAGGGAAATAAGAAATCTGCTTTGGAAAAGGAATGGATGTTCACAAAACTGATTAGTCCCATGATAAATGGCATGCATACAATTGCAGCAAAAAAATTTTGCACCATAATACGTAATTTATTGCGTAGTATATCCGAACGTTTGGTCAGTCGGGCGGCTGAATTGGACATTCAAATTGACGACACGGCACAGCACGGCGAAAGCGATTTGAAGTGGCAGCTGTTAACAATCTGTCGGGAGATGCAATCCCTTTTCACTGTCGAACGTGAGTGTTCGGTGAAAGTGCTTTTCTTTGCGAAAATGTTTTGCCGCGATGTCGAGACAACCGACTTTCATCGTGAACATTACGAAGATGATGTGATTAATCAACAGAAAGATTTTGTTTGTGCAGAAATAAAAAAATCATTCAAACTATTACAAAAGGATGTGCTTGATGTGCGCAACAAATTGTCGAAAATAATCGAGCGGGTAATGGAGCGTTGCGGCCCAGAACAAATGTCAGAAGTAGATGATCAGGATAGGCAAGCGGTACTTTCGCGTACACGTGAGATTTTACATCAAGGCTATAAATTTGGTTTTGAGTACAATAAAGATGTAATTCGGTTGTTCGAACAGCGTATAATGGCGAACAAAGACGAATCGTGTGAGGTCGACTTGGCGCTGGGTATTATCGATTTTGCGAAAATGTGGATGCATTTCGTGATGGAACGTTGCGAACGAGGGCGGGGTATGCGTCCTCGGTGGGCGTCACAGGGTTTAGAGTTTCTTATTCTTGCTTGTGATCCGCAAATAACCCGTCATCTAGACGAACGACAATTTGAGGACTTAAAAAAGCAGATGGATCGCTGTATATCACATGTAATTGGTATTACTTCGGAACCAGAGAAGTTAGCGCGTAAAAAGGCATCGCCACGTACGCGGAAAACATCATCACCGGCCACAAGTCGGTCGCGTACACCTACACGAACTCCAATATCCGTAGGTGGCGGAACAAATCCGAATACGCCGTTGAGTTCGCCGCAGTACAATAAATTCTTACATCCGCAGTTTAGTTTAAAAGAGGAAGTGTTGCGTAATGCCGCTGATGGTACACCAGAATACAGCGCCAATGAGGCTCACGACGTGCCGGATAATAATGGTAGCGGTTCTGAAAAGCTTGACGAATTACGCTTAATTGTGCCACAATCTTCACTTTTAACAAAATCGTCCCATAATGGCAGTAGCTCGTCATTGGCTCCACGCCAGGTACGAGTGCGAGACGCTGTGAATCGCTTAGATATGGAAATTGAAGAGAATCTACGTGAACGGAACCTAATTGGTCATATCAAGTCCTTGAATACATGCGACAAGGTTCAGATACGTGCACGCAGCGTGAATTTCCAATGGCATCGGGGCATTAAAGTGAGCTACGATAAAATTAAAACTTTTCAAGTATATTTGTTTAATAAATTGTATGTAAATTTTCCAATGCAGATTGGCCAAGGCCGTTTTGGGAAAGTTTATACAGCTGTTAACAATAATACTGGTGAACTAATGGCAATGAAAGAAATTGCAATACAGCCCGGAGAGACTCGAGCACTCAAAAACGTCGCTGAGGAGTTAAAAATCTTGGAGGGTATTAAACATAAGAATTTGGTGCGCTACTATGGCATCGAGGTGCATAGGGTAAGTGTCCACAATATTCAGGCATATTTTACATTTCTGATTTAGCATATTGGAGGACACGCATATATTTTCAATAACTACAATTTGTTCTCACTTACATATTATGGGGAACGTCGATTAGTTTTTGTAGACTTTTCAGGACATTAGGGAACGTCGATTTGTTTTTGTAGACCATTGATTAGCAGGTAATACATTGATTATTTGGTGCGAGGGTAATTGAATTTAATTTCCGAAAAATGCTAATATTCTTTGACTTTTGAATATGATCCAATTCGTTCGTCCGTTCCAGGCAAGTTATTGCGTCTTCGTAATTCGAGTTTGATTAATTAATTCTTCGTGTTTGATTAATGTAAATTAACTAATTATTAAATTTTTTTATTTGCATTTAATAGGAAGAACTTTTAATTTTTATGGAACTCTGTTCAGAGGGAACGTTAGAAGCATTGGTGGAGTTATCAGGCGGTCTGCCAGAAGGTCTGGTTCGTCGCTTTAGTGTGCAACTACTTTCGGGTGTTGCGGAGCTACATAGACACGGTATCGTGCATCGGGATATAAAGACTGCGAATATATTTTTGGTGGATGGAAGTAACAGCCTAAAACTGGGCGACTTTGGCTCAGCGGTTAAAATACAGGCACACACGACTGTTCCTGGCGAACTTCAAGGCTATGTGGGTACACAAGGTAAGTGAAATTACAGTAAGGTTAGCTCGAAAAAGTTGAAATCATATATTATTTATTTCCAACAGCTTATATGGCTCCTGAGATATTCACAAAAACGAATAGCGATGGACACGGCCGAGCAGCGGACATTTGGTCTGTAGGTTGTGTGGTAGTTGAAATGGCATCGGGACAAGTAAGTTATTTAAACAAAATGGAAATAGCTATGTAATGATAGTGACTGGTTTTACTTATGACAACAGCGTCCTTGGGCACAATTTGACTCGAATTTCCAAATTATGTTCAAAGTAGGCATGGGTGAAAAACCGGAAGCGCCTGAAAGTCTCTCACAAGAAGGACACGATTTTGTAGACAAGTGTTTACAACATGATCCCAAAGATCGTATGACCGCAATGGAATTGCTTGAACAAAACTTTTGCAAGGTACCCAGCATTCAAAAATATTTTATTAAGAGAGCTTTAAATAATTTGTGTCTTGTATGTATACGATTTTGTAGTATGGCCATGGTGACGAACTGAATTGCGACCAAACCCAAGAAGAGGTGCGACGTTCATTTCGGCGTAACGTTAAATTGAGATAGCAGGCCTTGTGGTTGTCATTGCAAAATAATATGTTCACAAAGGAATGCATATTGAAATTTATAGCTCACTAGTATGTACAGCATAAAATACGTGATGGTATATACAAATCAGTATAAAACTATGAAAAGAATGTATAATATATATGTATATTGTATATATGCATATAAATATATATTTATTTTAGATTTTAGCTAATAAAATGATAATGTTCTAAAAAGTGCTTAGAGTCATAGGCATTAAATTAAATTATAGTAAGTGTGTATATTTCGATATATATCTGACAAAATGCACATGTGTATTTTATTCAAATATACTTCTAAATCCTGAGCCTAAAGCAAAATGTTTTTATTCTTTTAAAGGTGGTCATTTCTAATACCTAAGGTTTCCTTGTTCCACGAAAGTTAGTTGTTCCATCTACCCATCAGTATACCATCTTTATGTTTAATGGCTGGCAAAGTAATAAAATGTATAGAAACTGTATCTGAAGCCTGGAACGGTCACCAACTTGTTTGCCTAATTTATAATTAACGTATATATCTCGTAAACTATTCGAGCAATCTAACCAAAGCCAAACTCTGTGAGAATTGCTTCTCACCATTTCTACCAATAAAGCTTAAGTAGAAAAAATCGATAAATAACCGCGATAGGAATAATATAGTAGCATCAAATACAGTCGGCTGAAAACGATACTTCGGATATACATATTTTTTAATAATTTTTAATACAAATATTCCAATAATATTTTATTATTGTCGAGTTAAGCAAACAATTAAATAATTAAAATATAAGAAATTTACGAATCGCAATTCATACCCATTAAAGAACTACTTTTGTTTTATTTCAATTTTTATTCTCTGTTAGGTTTTCAAAAATTTCTCTACATGTATTTAGTACAAAAAACTGAAAATTGTGGTGACAGAATTTTGTGAGGTCTCGCTGTCCTTTCATATACATATATATACCATTTATGTACATTAAATGGGAAGCAATGCATATGTTTATGCAGAAGTAGTGCCATACAATGGACCACTGGTTGAAACCGGTGCAGGTTTTGGAGTTACGGAAACACTGGGTGGACCATCGTCAGAAATTTCTCCAAGAAGAGTGGGCGCCGTCGGTTGTTCTGTAGGAGCGGTGGGACCAGTATAAATTGCTGCAAAAACGGACGATCCCACCAATAAAAGCGATAGCATCACGCTAAGAAGCAGTTGGAATACTATCAAATAAATGATGTTGGGAAAGTAAAATAATAAATTACTCTTAATACTCTCTTAGCAACACTGACGAGTGTATACATATATAATTTATATAAATTTACCTTTCATTTTGTATGAGTTTTGTGTTCGAGGATTCTTTTGGATATTATTTCGATCAGTATGATTCGTCGAATACATGCCTAAAAGAGCTTTACTTGCCTTTTTATACGCAAATATTAAACATTTTATCTATTGCGAGAAATTAATGCAAAATATCTGATTGCCGATAAAGTTTTAATTAAACAATGGACTGTTAGGTAGGCGCCAATATTTACATAGATAAATTTCACCATTTTAATTCAATGAATTTATCACTGATTAAATATATTTTTTTTTGCAATTTTGTGTATAGTATACATCGTATGACAACTTCTTATTAATTTTATTTAGCAATTGTAATTTATTGTGTGTGGTTATTTTTTTCAATGGAGCGCAATTGGTCAATTGGTCAATCAAAAATAAAGCTGTTTGGCGATAATTTGCTAAATTTCTCGTACATTATACAAAAACTGAACAAATACTGAATATGAATACTGAATTACTGAATAAATACTTTATGAAAGTAAAAAAGGACTAAATTCTGGTGCGGCCGCATTTTATACACTTTTGCAAATTGTAAGAATCAAAGGCGTGTGAAATATTTCCATGTATCTGCCAAACTGTGTAATAAAGAATGTTCCGCATAAATTATACATTCGTCATTTTAAGCAAAAGTGTAAGACGAGGATAATCCTTGATTTTTGGCATCATTCAAACTCTTACTTCTTTCTATTAGCTTAATTACTATTTACTGGCATCACTCTTTCTCGCTCACAATAATGTGATGATTGTATTCCTGTTCTGATCAGTTGCAAGCTGTAACATAAGTCATGTTTTACTCAAGTTGTCGCTTACACAAACAGATAAAATGGAAGTTCAGCAAGACCAACAGGCAAATGAACTCTCGTCATCTTGAACATTGTGATATATATATAACCCAATATCTACCTTGATTAGGTTTCAGGTGTTGCAAACAACCACCAGGTGCACCGAACCATTATACTAAGCACAACATGTTGCTGCAGTAGTGTGTGTTATCGATATACATGTATCTGCTGCTTTCTGCCGATATCTGGCGCTAAGTATTCATTTATGGTTTAGCCGTTTAGCTTAGCGCGTTAGAGTGTCTTAACAAAATTAATTGGGAGTGCTATTATTGGATTAATATAATTTGGTATCCACAATGGATGAAATCGGCTCAAATCTTTCCCTTCTTGCTATATCAAATATACAACCGATCCGGTTACTAAAGTGAATATCTCGAAAAATTAGTGAAATAACTCAATGAAATGCTGTTGCTATTAGCGTAATGAAAATTAGATGTGGGGTCGGTTCGACTAACTTCATATATTGTAGGGTAAAAACGAGAACGTGCACCAACACTGAAACAGAATTAAATTCTCAAATAATATATAGTTTTTATAATTTTTAATTAAAAAGATAATTGTTTTGTAGATATATATTTTATTCAGGTTACACAGAATACATTCATATATGTAAATATGTATTTATATATGTAGGAGGGTAGATATTAAACAATTAAATGTAACACATCAAATCAAATTGAAATGTGTGCAATATGAAACATACATAATAACGTAATTTCCATACAATTATTTGCATAGTATGTGGTGCTTTCTTTAGACACCCACTAATAATTTAGAGGAAAAACATTTTTTAGTACATTGAAGCTTTCAACTTTTAACAAATCAATTGAATAATGTCATCATCGTAGGTAATTACAGTTTCGATTAGTTTTTCGCAGTTTGAATGCCTGCTTACACATCAATATTTGCTAATTAAAGCAGGAACAATGAACATAATAAGAAATATGTTCGTATAGTTATTTACTATGTTATTCAGTTTCTGCACGCATACATACATATGTACATAAATTGGCATTTATGTGGTTTATTTTGTCGTTTGTATATAATATATGTATTTTTTGCGTATTTATTATAATTGTTCTACTTGAAGTATGTGTGTACATACATACCTATATATTTATATGTATGTATTTTCTATATAAACTAAAGTTTACGCTATGCTTAAGTATTTTGCATACCACATACATATAAATATATATAAATTAAAATGTGCACAATAACCATACTTTTTTGTAATCCAGATGCAATAGAACTTTACGGATCAATTTTCGGTTCGTAACATTTTAACGGACAATAGTTTGAAAATAGGTGAAATCGGCTACAACAACACCTACTCCCCATATAATGTCGATTTGAATGTCATTATCTTATGAAATGATTGATGTTGAAAAAGAATGCGCAAAAAGTGAGCTTCGGATATGCGCCTACACTCATCTGAAATTGGTCGAAATCGGTTCTTATCTTTTTTAGCACCCATATGTCAAATACAAGTATTTTAACTTGAAATGAACTTAGCGTCAGCTAACCTGACATTAAAAATGAGTGTAATCGGTTGACAATTTTGTCCAATAACGAATATCTAACATAAAATTTTTCATGATATAATTTTTGAAACCCTGGGAATATTTCTAACGAAAGTTAAATTAATTTTTGCAAATCTTGAGAGCATATAATGTTCGATTGTATCTGAAATAACTCTTCCTTGTTTGTTTTGATTTACAACACTTTGATTCAAATATATATATAATATATTTTTATTCACTCATTTGCATTGCTGTTTTTATTGTTTTTTAATATATTACCTAGTGCTTTTTCATAGCAAGTAGATTACAAAAAGTACCGCTAAAATAACCCTACAGTAAGTTGTTTTACTTAAGAACCGGGTTTAGACTTTCTTCTATCTAATTGAAATTTAGTAAATTCCAACCGGATATATTGTAGTTTTGTGAGGCGAATTCATTTGATCAGCTCCTATTGATATAATGAGATTAAAATCAGGTAGGATAATAAAAAGATCACCTTCAGCGATTTGAAAGAAGAATTGACACAAAGTGGAGTTAATAAAAAACTTAGATACTTTTCATGCTTTATGCATTACTTAAATCGCAGTTCCACCTCATTATGGTCCGTTCTGTCTCTTTTTACTGTGGGGTTATTAATGCATGTAAAAACATATAAAAAAAATTTCATGTGCTTTGCACAAATTTTCATAAATACATGTACAAATATATGTATATATAGTGTCTAAAGATGATCTATGTATAACAATATAATTTATATAATTCTCAGTAACAACAGCAATCAATACGTATACGCTTTTTAACACAAAGTTTCCATATTATATTCTACTGTTTTCAAATTCAACAATTTTCAAGTTCATCAACTGCATATATATTACAACAATCTACCAATATAACTGCTAAATGCACAAACACAGTTGTTTTTAAATAATTTCTCACTGAATATTGTAAAAGCTTTTTCTCTATATTATTTATAATCATATTATAATATAAATTAGTATATATATTGCATGCATAATTGTATGCTGATATGTATTGGTTCATTTCAAGTCTATAATGATTTGGATATGTATGTACTTATGTATATACGTTAGTAGTCAACATGTCACTTATGCATATTTCTAAAGCTACGAAATATCCTATATTTAATTCAAGGAGTTGATATTTCCCTTTGGTGCAAAATATATATTATGTAATGGATTAGAGAGTTCTGAACTTCGAACCTACTTAAACTAGTTCAGTTTACCCTACAGGGTAAGTATGCAAGCAACAATAAAACAATCAAAAAATATTTGGTGTAGTGTGTTTTTAGGCCGCTAATTTGTATTAGAAAGCATACAGTATGAATGTCAGTAAAATGCCCTACCCTGGAATGCCTGGATTACGGGAAATTTTGAGAAATCCAACAATATTCTGCCAGTATTGGAAACTGAATGTATAACGTGGAAATGGTGGCCATTTATTGTATAAAATTTCTAAGCGTTTAAATGAATCTTTTCTTTGTTTATGCTGCTTCTTAGATTGATACAAAAATTATATTTTTATAAACTGCTGTATGACTCTTTATAATAACAAGACGCATATTAAAGCCTAAAGAAAATCTTTGAAAACCTCTACGCTATTGAATATCTGTAAGCATTCTCTTAGCCTTTGCCTTTGTCTGTTAATATTAAAATAATACTGATTTTTCCGATCTTTCCAATCCTATAAGATAAACCTGTAGACCACAATTCATTGAACCGTATTAAAGGTGCGCTTTAACATAGGCCAAAAGATTTTTCTTCTCCACTATAACCGAATATTCAATTTTGACAGAGTCCTTTCCTTGTTTCGCCAGTTGGGTCTCATTCCAAAAATTAAGTGTAAACAGGTCCCTCTCCATAGGTGCTCCATAAAGTGCTCTAAAGCATTAAACAATATATGCCAAACAGGCAGTTTGTAAATATCTGATTAGTTATATTTTTATATAGTATATTTATATATTTTTACATATTTTTTTACTTGTACATTTAATTGACTCTAGGTTGGTAGTATGTGTTTCTTACTTTTGTTGACAAAAACTCAATAATTTCCTTTAATAATTGTTCAAACTTCTACGCATAATCATTCGTTGCTTTTAATTGAAGGTATAGAAATATACATAAATATATGTATATACTTGTACGATAAAAATTTAGATTACAGTGATGACTGAGCTACGCTAAGTTATGTGAATAGAAGAAGTTATTCAAAAACATTCAACGTCGTTTGTGACTACAATCACATTCGTACTCATGCTGCTTTAGGAGATTTGCCTAAATTTTCTCCCTTTCTTCTCAATGTTTTTAATTCCGGTTGTTTATTTAGAATTTTTTGTACCCTTCGGTAAAATATTTTCGAAGAATATTGATTAATTAATTTAACGATGCCTTGAAACAGTATATAAGTGAAAACCTAATACATTTGACGCTTGGTAACGTCATGCACAATGTGAAATTCAAATTATGGGTTGTGCAACCGATGTATTTTTTAAACAATTTTTATTGACCTCTTTTAGGTATAAGGTTGTTAATAATATATTGTGCTATGATGAATATAGAAAACTGAAAACATCGCATTTTGAGGATCTATTAGTTTGATTTTTTATCTAAATTCATGAATACGGTATTCGGCCGTCTGTGATTCCACTATTACACCATTAAAGGCTTACACGTAGTCTCATCTTTTCATATTCTACTGTTTAAATGGAACTTTCTACTTGGAGACTAACAATACAAGAACATGTGTTTATATGTATATATTTACATCCCCATTGCGGAAGGCTACTGGATTATAGTTGCCGGTATACTTGCATTGGATAGTGTAATAGTATACGTGAAAACGCAGATAACAACCCTGAGTTTACATTTTTAAGAAGCTTAACTATTTGGCAGCATTGCTCAAATTTGTGACATAAATCGTAAAATGAAACAAAAATAAATGAAGAATATTGACGTTCATTACAATTTAAAATTTTTTGTAGATTTCAATCAACTTTTACGTTCGTGAAATTAGTAAATTTTAGTGCATTAACTGACTCAGTTTTTCAAGTTGATTAATATTTGCAATTTTAAAGAATTTGAGAAATTATTTACTAACTATCAATTTATAAGAATGCAGCGATTAGGCACAGTTATTACAATTATTATTTGGGTTTAATCATATTAATGCATTCGTAGATAACGTAAATTCTTAATAAATATTTCACAACAAACAATTGTTAAAGTAAATATTACATTAAAATTTTTTTAAAGAAATATGATAATTTATAAAGAAAAGTTTAAAAATAATAATTTTTTTGAAAATCAGTTTTGGTAAATTATTCAGTTAGCAACATTTATAAATAAATAAAGATTAAGGTGTATATTCCTGATTTCTGCATACCATGACAAGGGTTAATGGAAATCGATAATATAAACAACATGGCGACTGCTGACTCAATTGTCTGTGGTAGACAGCCGATATCCAATCGTAAAATATTGATTGGTGTGCGCTTCCGAATGGCAACTATACTCGCGCTATTATAGATACGCAATAGTGGTGTTAGATCAGTTTGGTGGAGCCGAAATGTTTTAATCTCTGAGTATTACTTAGTTGTTGAGTTTCCGAGTAAATCAGTTTTGCAACATGCCAGTGAGTTGGTGAAAACCATTTCATTTTTTAATGAGCTATATTCCGCCGATATAAGTGTAGATATATAAGTGTGTATAGGTAGATCAACTGTATATATATATGATGCTATATAATTATTTAATCTATTTCTTTCGTTTAATGGTGATGTTCCTTTTAATTTGCAAATGTTTCCAAAGGCAATAATTTGCTACTAATGTTTTTGCAACGAAAATAGTTGTTACTTGTGCATACACATACAAATACAATTGAGAACTGCTTATTCTCACTTTCCCCTACAGTAGACATATATATTTATATATTTTTTCAACTAACAATAAGATTTTCAACAATTTCATAAATTTCTCTAATACATACATACATATAGTATATTATATATGCGTTTATGTATATATATATAACATATTGTATTTAGGTATAATACGAATACATTTAGCTAATTTCAACGAAGTTTATTGCAATGTTAAGGTACGCTTGCTGATATGTATATTTGTTACTTTGTTGCTTGCTAGTTTACGGTTGCTTTTGTATATTAGCTCTTTACCAACAATCCACCCTTAAATTGTTGTTCGTAAGACCATTTGTCGCTTGTGGCTCATTTCTTTTGGTCCGTTTCATCTTTCATGAGATCCTTCATCATGTCTAGTGATTCCTTAAGCGATTTGGCAAAGCGTGTTGTGCTCGTATCTTCGCAAGAATAAAATGCGGATATACAAAATGTAATATCATCGGCATGTGGATTATATGAGCATCCATAGCCCCGTGGTGTTACTGCACCATAACCCATGAAAGCGTCCGATTTTGTAGCCACCTGTCAATTATTTGGAAGTATGACTGATAAATCTGTATTTATAGCAAACTCTTGGATACATGGATTAAATATATATGTATATATAGTCTATTTGAATATATATAGCATTTATATAGATACACATAAATACATAGAAAGGTAAGTGCTTGTAAATTCTGTACGTAGTGACAAGACTTACACTGTCTTATAACTATTACTATATTACAATTACATAATGGATAAGTACAGGCGTGTGACGCTAATACGTACTACGCTTCCATGTTGTCGAGTGCGCTGTGCTTTAGCATAATTTTAATGGTGCATAGTGAACAAATAAAACAGTACAGTGCTGCTCGGTGCGATGCAAGTGACATATACACATATGTGTAGTATTTTAGATTCGTGTGTCCTTGAGTGTGAAACTGAAATACCAAAGTACATGTGTACACAAGTAACTGTGCATTGTAATAAACTTAGATCAGTGCTTGTAAAAGTTGTACTTCAATTTGCAAATACTGATAGAAATTCTTAAAGTATAAAATACATATGTACATATGTACATCCAGCGCAGAGGACAAGAAAAACTTCTATGTAAAGTCTCTGCAAAAGTATTGCAGCATACGTTATACTAATGAAATAGGTGAATTGAGTGTACAATTTTTTTTCCATTATAACTTTTATAACAAAGGTAGTTGGAAAAAATGTTACTTTCGGACTATTTATTTGAAAGAAGATAATCGATAATAATAGTTCATATTCTCGTAGTATACTACAAGGCCTAACTTTGATCTCGACTCCCAATCGATCCAATAATGCGCAGTAATATTGTTCATTGATTATTTTACCATGTTCAAAGTATGAAAATAAAGTGAAGTGGATGAAAATAATTCCAATGTGAATCTCAGAAAATACTGGCTACAATATTCCTAGCCGATTGTTGAGTTTTCGGGCTCTTTGGACGACTTCCAAAACGCAGAACCGATCACGCGTAAAACTTTACGAACTTTTACTTTACGGTTATGACGAAATTCAGCAATATAGTATTTTAAAGTTTAAATGTTGGGTCAAATTTGCCGTAAAACTTATCAAGCCAAAGGCCTTGTTTATAGTTAGTAATAGTTTTCAATCTACGTAGTATAAGAAGGCTTAGAACTCTTACTACAATATTGTCGCATTTCACTGACCACCATTCATTGTAGACTGTACTTGGCGAGTTTTTCTTGTCCACATACAATATATTATATATAACGTAATATATAGTGCTTTTATATATAAAAAAAAAATGTATTTAATTTAATTTTTTATTAAATTTAATTTAAAATTAAAGGTTTGCTAGTATTATGTATGGAATCTACATGAAGACTAGGTTTTTCGAAATTAATAACAAATTCTACTTTCGGTATTCGACTCGATAATTTTCGTAGTTTCGATTTATTCCCTATCGCATTAATGCGATCCACTATGCGGACACTGATACGGTGGATTAATGCTAACCATGAATTTTATATAAAGAAAAGGTGTGTTTTCTGTAGGGTTAGTAAAAAATATGGCGGATATACAAATGATACATTTTTGTTTTTTGGAATAAATGAAGAGAAACAAAAAAGTATTGCAATTTTTCGGAACGCATACTAAAGCAGCGCCGATGGTTAACAAGCTGATCTTGTAATGTTTGTCATCGTTTGTAACCTACTCATTTCACCGTTAAAGACCCACTCTTAAAAAGTTGAAATAAAAAAGTGACGGAGGAAGTGATAGGATTAATAGCACCAAAACTACGCCTATCATCCACACAGTTTTGTGCGATGTTTAACAAGTTCCCTGCAGTCTTAGAGAAAACCTCACTCTACCTGACCCGTGGGTACCAGCGGCATGCAGCGTAGACCCCCCAGGACGTTTTAACCACTCATACCACCACTAGCTTTTATGACATATAAATAATGTCTACGCAATCCGCCTCCAAAATCAATACTCTGACAAAATTTGACAGTATTGGGATTGAATTGAAAGACCTGTTTTCTGTAGTAGACTTAAAAAAGAGTTTTGAATAATTTTCTTAGAAAAGTTTGCATAACAAAATAATTGTATGTATGTTCAGTTTATTCTAACATAAAAGTTGTCTAATTTTTTGGCTGTACCATTAAATAAGTGCAATCCTTGTGTGAATAGAAGTAATGAGAACAATACAATACTAATAATAAAAGTAGTCATACCTGACTTGTGCTCAACAAGAAAATATTGGCAGTTTTAAACGTTTCATGGTCGAAGAGCTCGTGCACCTGACTGTTGTTGAATTCCCTACTGGCTTCACGTAAGCCCAACAATGGTATATCGATGCCATGCCCTAGTATATTTTGCACCATGATTTCAGTTTGACGGTTACAGGCAATGCGGAAAAGTTCTTTGAGTTTATCTTTCTAATTAAGAAAAAATAGCGGAAATATTAGTGAAGTGTTTCCTATGGAGACTTTAGTGTTTACGTTGTAAATGCTGAATTTGACTTTACGCGCATCGTCATCTTCACCCTCGCTCTCCAATGGCACATTTGCGCCCTCGCCTTGGCACATGGCTGTGGCCCATTCCAGAGCCTCTTTGTGGGAAGCTCGAATGCAATCAACTCGACCCTTGTGAGGAAAACAATTTTTAACAATATATATATTGATACATTAAAATTAGTAAAAAAAAATATGTATGCATGTATATAAATATATCTGTGTGCATACCAATAAGAATCGCCTAGTGGAAGCACTCTCATAAGTGGCTACGAAATGACCATACAATCTGTTTTAAATAAAAAAACACAATTTAGTAGAAATATGCCTGTCTGCATTATTTGGGAGTAGAAGAATTAATTGTTATTGTTGTTGCGCACTTTTACTCTTACTTAAAATAGGACAATTGTAACATGAGCTGCAAGAAGGCATCTGGACTGCACTTGCATTGCTTGATGAAGTTTTTGCCATAACCTTTGTAACGGTACACATATAAATCGAAGTCTCCAATTGCCCTGTAATTGTTATTATTTCATGTGAATAGAATTATGAATTACCCGATATTTCTAACTCTCCTCAACTTTCACGGGCACACTTACTTGTCGACTGCGACGGCGGCCTGTTTAATGCGTTCATCCATTTGCGGTGTTATGACCCATGGTATTCGTTCGGGTGTTGAGTCCGACGGTACACTATTGTACACTGATTGCTTTTCTTCTAAATTTTTATAGATTTTTTCTATGACATTCACAATGGCATCGCCCTCTGAAAAGGAATGCTCGTAGTTGATACCCCAAGTGCCGTCTGTGCAGATGATTATTTGCAGGACTTTGTCGAACCAACGATTGGCGGAATTGTAACCGCTACCGCCGCCATGTATCATTTCGTGCAACATATTCGTGTCATCGCGATCACCAACTAAATAACCTGTTGGTGTGGCGCCAGTAAATGTATAAGCATTGAATGTATTGGGCAGCGCTTCATCGATACATAGCATACATAAAGCTTTCTCGATCAACATAATACTATTCTGATTGACATCCTTCTCAAGCAGTAAATTCCGATTTGTGGCCCAACGTGTGCGCTCCTCGGCTGTAAGTAGGCCCACCATTGGTGGTTTAGTTGGCAAACATGGTGCATCGCTGAGTACATACAAGATATTTGAAGCGATTTCAGTCTCCGATATTGTGCCGCGATTACTGGTTTTCAAGTTAACACAATACATTTGGTTGCGACACATCACAATAATATGCTCATCGCTTCTCTCGCCGCGCTCTGCTATGTACTGAGTGTCCCGTTCCAAACCAGGTATGCGGCATGAACCCAGCGGTCGATAGTATTGTGCCATGCATAATGGTTGATTTTTTTCACGAGAACCCGCTCGATCGATGGGTAAATTGCCGCTATGCGCGTATATGGAATTTATTTGTTATAATATTATAATGCTCAATATATGTGTATATACATATATAATATTATATATATCGGTATATACCTGTCCAGAAGTTCCTTATGCATCATGATGCCACTCAATAGAAGTGCTGCAAAGCGTGCCACATCGTGCACCGTTGTAAAACGGACGGGTGGCATTGGCATGCCAGGATTTGAGTTGATTGGCAATGGCAAACGGACATCCATGTACATGTCATTTAGCCAATAATTGTAAGCCTGCAAAGGAAAGAGCCAGTTTGGCATCAAAAATATATTAAGTAAATAAAGGTGTTGCATAAAGTGCACAGACGAGGTTTCGTTCTCTTTTAGCTCTAATGTAGAATTTGACTAATGGTTCAAATGGAGTTTCCCCAACAGAGATTGGTGGAAACGCTTAACCATTTTACGCTGCGTTATAAAAGTTATTCCCCCTGGTCACTTTCTACATATCGGTATATTTCACTACTAATAATTCGTTAACTCCAACGAATTATGCCAAAATCGTAAAGAATGATAATCAAACATACCTAACAACAGTTGAATGACGACCCCTTAGTGCTGTTCAAGGACATGTGAAATCGGTCCGAAAATTCTGCTAGTACCCCTATACGGAATATATGTCGTAGAATATTTACAGCCAACAGTAAAAACGTTACGCTGTTAAGGTTAAAACATTAAACGGAACAAAATATGCGGAATCGGTTCATCCATTCTCCTATATAGCAAGCAATTTCTGCCTATTTGGTCGACTTATGTGTGTCCTCAGAATGTTAGCAAAATATCTTTCAATACAAATTCCTTTTAAAAGGTAGTCAGATGTGCTAAGCAGAGAATTAAGTATAGAGTGTTTCATTAGAGATATGGAATTTCCTAGAGAAATCTTTTAATTCAATAATAATGTAACTTAATTTACAGAAAGGTATTCGTGGCGCATACTGTTTATACACTCGCAACATGTTGCAACAGAGTATAACAATTTTGTTCACATAGCGTTTGTTTGTAACACCTAAAAGTAATGGAGATTGATATAGAGGAGTGGTCGGCATGAGAGAAATTGCGACTGTGTGAGTGAGCATAGAAGTAAAGACACCCAATGAGAACTATGTAACCTTATATTTTCAGGATTTTTTTCATTCTCACGTGAAACAAGCATTTTCGTACTTCTTTATTCATCATATATATTGTACGATTAAAACGAATATATTGGACACTAAAAACCTTAACTTTATTGCTTTTAAATTAACTAAAATTAAAAATGTAATTCATATATAATTATAATTAATTTCCCGCAGGGCACATTTGCCTTAGCGGCCCAGTTAAATGCGATGATATTTCGTCGCTGTCGCTGTAAGTGTACACGTACGTGTGAAATCAGCTTGCTCAATTGTGCTATGAAATGCCGACCACTGATATAGAGTTATGCATTTGTAAATGATCAGGATGGTGAGATGACTTGAATTCCGGGTGAATGTCTGTCCGTCCGTCCGTCCAAGCGATAACTTGAGAAAAAAATTAGATATCTTAATGAAATTTTGTACACTGGCTGGCATTGCAGATGGAAAATAGCAACTTTGCCACGCCCAGAAAATGCCGTTAATCGATAAAATATAAAGTGCTGTATCAAAGCTCGAAATTAAGATACAAAAATGTAATTTGTACAGGGAATCGCAGTAGGGAGGGTTGTCTATGGATAGAAATGTTTAATTTCTAAAAAGTGGAAGAGAGCCCGCTCCCTAATAGGTTCGGTATACATATCTCAAAAAACACATATATCTCATAAAGTACATATCACTAAAGCTGAATCAACCAAACCCCTAAGGACAGATCCTTCGCACACCTGCTCAAACATTGTGAAAATGGGTGAAATCGGATGATAACTACAGCCACTCCCCACATAACGGTTATGTTGAAAACTACATAAAGTGCGATAACTCACTAAATAAATACGTACGAAAACATAAACATAAACATATAAAACGTATAAACATATAAATAAGTCAGAAATATTAAATTTAACAGCCAAGATAATACTTAGCGGTTTCATAAGAATGGGTGTAAAAATCAGACAATGGGTGTGGCACCGTCAATATTTAGTTGAAATCCTATATCTCAGGAACTACTTAACCAATTTCAACCAAATTTTGTGCATAACATTATCCTCATATTCTTATATTACAATGTGAAAATGGAAAAAGGACTACAACGAAGCGTACTTCCCAAATAACATAATTTTAAGTTCCATATGATTCTTTACCCTATATAAATCTTATATTATATTCTTTACCCTATATAAATCATGCACCAAGAAAGATATCAGAGTAAAACTTTACACAAATATTGTTTTCCAAGTGTGCTATCTCATGTCTAAAAATGGTCTAAGTCAGTCTATAACTTTTCAAGCCCCAGATACCGAACATGTGGACCTCAGTGCCTCTTCATGGATGACCTTTTACCGAAAATATCGGGCAATCTGTAAGACATATTGGTGAAATACAAACAGCATCTTTTCCTGATAATAATGTGCACTTTTGTTTTTGTACAAAATTTGTAAATTTGGGTTAAGTCATCCCTTAGTCCCCATATACCTTATAAAAAATTTTCGAATCTCCGGTTGACTTTATACCATATATATTGATCTATTTATGATGTATCCTAATGAAATTCAGAGAGCATCTTTTATCTTTTCCTGCTAATAGCGTGTCCTGATGTCAAAAATGGATAAAATCGGTTAGTACTTTTCCAATCCCCCATGAACTTATTATAAGAATTTCAAACTTCCGGTTGGCTTTTTATTGCTTACATCGGTCAATGTGTGAGTCATCTTAATAAAACTGCTTATAATAGTTTAATGCCAAAGGTTATTGCAATCAGTTCAAACCCTCCCCTAGCTCCAATATTTCCGATATACTGTTATCCGATTTTCCGGTTAACTTAATACCGTTTACGTTGGTCAATATGTGTGATATTTTAATGAAATTAAATGGACATACTTTTTTAAATATAATGTGGGTTAGCGAACGAAAATAAAGGTATGGGAATCTTGGAGTTTATAATATCGTTTTACTAAAAAATAATTGTAATATGGTTAATGTTAAATATAATCATGTATGATATATATATTCCATACTCGACATGTAAACATAAATTTGTTCGTTGTAATGTGCACCGGAATGTGAAAAGAAAAGTCGGTGTTGAAGTGAAAATACAAGGATACGATACTTTAGTACGAGAGGAATATTTTATTCAAAATTCAAAATGTTATTAGAGATCTTTGTCATTGCCGTAATTTAAATTGATAAACTACAATTCTACGAATTTTACACATTATGTATGTTCAAATATCTCAAAAATGTGTCACAATGTCATTGATCTTCGTAATGGCAAACGACCATTCTTGTATGATACTGAAATTGATTGATGTTACGATAAAAAGCTCATAATAATCGAAGAATATTTATTGTTACACAGCCTCTTCCGCCAGACATGTACACTGAAATGCGCTCATTGAGAAATAGGTGGAAAAATTTAAAAGATAAATAGTAAATCAAAATATTTATACTTTATTTGCATAACCAAAGTTTTATGAAGAGTTGAAATATTTGAAAATTCTTCAGATTTATTCAGATTGTAAACTAAAGCGATTCACCTTAAATTACTGACTGTGATCAAATAAATGATGTGTTGAATATAAAAAGTAAATTTTTTTCATTTATTTGTTTCATCTTATCTCTAGTTATGGGCTGAAAAGTCTTTCGGCTGACCAGAAGATCGCACTGTAAAGAAAAAATCTCTTTCTTTGTCTTAAAGTGTTGTTTAAAGTGAAAAATAGGGAATTCCGTGTACTGATAAAAACAGTGTTTCCTGATTAGAGAAAAGTACTGGTTTGCTGATTTTCGCCGTAACCGTACCAGCATATTTGATGCACCCCGTTCAGGAGGGCTATGCGAAAATTCGTGAAATTTTGTTGGGAGGCCATAACATTAAATTGAGTTAGTTAACATCATTGGCATATCAAAGGCATGTTTAGGTCATATCATTCACGAATTATTACAAATAAAAAACCTATGCGCGCGTTAGGTATTGCATTCATCTCGGGATAAGATAATTGAAGGAATTACATTTTGAACTAGTCCTCCATCCACCGTATTCGCCAGAAGTGGCCTCCAAGATTTCACTTAAATCAGGAGGTGAAGATAGGAACAAGCTGTACGAGAGATTATCGAGATTATGTCGAATAAAGTCATATTTTCTTTCAAAAAAAGTTCTTTCATTGTTAAGCCAACACTTTTCAGCTCATGTATAGTATTTGCTTTAATTCTGAATGGGAAAGAAGTGAAGACAATGTAAAGTTAGCTGCAATTTCCCAAGATATGCCCAGGACTTATTCATAACAGTTTCGTTTCTTTTCATTGTAATTAAAATCGTATCAATAGTCGAAGACAGATGTTGTTTTAACCCAAATTTAAGTTACAGAATCTTCAGCTGCTCCGATACCACATATGTTATATGTATATAATCAATCCGGTGAACACTAGACTTTTTTCGAAGTACGATTTTATGATAATTTACGCTTTAATTTAAAACTATTTGCTAATGTTCAATTAAAAAGCTACTTAAACGTTAGCTTTTTCTGAATAATGAGTAATAGGCGAAAATATTGGTATTTAAGGTTAATATTCATATCACTAATTAAATGTCTTAAACGGGTTGTCAAGTCATATGTACATACGTATATATTTTTTTTAAAAAACTTCAACAATGTCTATAAAATCGTAGTTGCCTCAATGAATTTTATTTTATCTAAGAAGATGTTTCTGTAATTTAAGTTATACATTTGCTTCAGTTGTAATTTTTCATTTAATTTAGGTGTGGCTTTTTCGGCACCTCACATGAAGTTTTTGTAACTTAATGGACCCACGTTGGTCTTCCGTGGTAATCAAATATATTTTTACGAGAGTTGTAACTAGCAATGGAATTGTGGAATGTGTAGTAGAATTTGTTAAAAACAATGAATCATATCGGAAAGATAAGATTGACAAATTTTCTGATACAATTGAAATCAATCAGATCGCTATCTATATAGCGATATTTTCGGTCATGAAATAATTGCTGCGAGTAAAAAAAAATTTCGCTATAAATAATGAGACCACCTGTAAAAATCTAGTAGTTCAACAATTTCATTTGGATTCGTTCGGAACGCTGCAGCAGGAGCAACATAACGCACCACAAGGAGCTAGAAATGAGAGGTAGGCTGTTTGTCTAGTTTCAATATGTGATATAAAAAAGACGAAACTTGAAAGTAAATAAGAAAAGTATTAGAAAACTACAGTTTTAACAATTACACTCATAATAAAAGTAACGATTAAAATAATAAACTCTTTTCAACACACTAGTATTCGCGGTGATCGTAACGACCCTTTGCTTGGTAGTTGTGGCAGAATGCTTTATAGATTATGAACTGAAATGTACCAAAGATGAGATCGGTATACGTTGGCCAAGCTACTACAGTACTTCGAATTACTATGTGTGCAATCGGATTGGAGGTAAACAAATTAAGATGACCTGTGGAGAAGGCGAACTTTTCACGTTCGTATTGCAATCGTGTACATCACCTGGGAGGTTCATTCCCGCACCACCAATCAATATTTTACCAACCAGTTCACCAATAAAAGATCACACAGACAATCTTGCGTCACTACCTAAACCTATATATCCCATCGAAAATCAACATCCAATTATTTCGGCTCCACAACACCCTCCCGTTATAACTGGTGAAAATCCTAAGCCTATTAACTTTGAGCCACCGCATGGTGATCATATCAATGAAAGTGAAAAACCTAGCGAAAATAAAGAGGAACCAATGAAACCATCGTTACCTAACAAGCCCAAACCATCTAACACACAAATGAATGGTATCACTGTGCCACTACCACCTACACCACAACCAACACCACCAGTCGTCAAGAAGCCCGTCAGGCCGCAACCTCCATTGCCACCAAAGAAGCCGCATGCCCCACCTAATAAGAAACAGCCCACAATAGCTAATAAGGAGAAACCAGCTGAACCCCCCAAAAAACAACAAGCTCCACAAAAAAACGAACCAAAAGTGCAAAAGAAACCACCAACGGCGAAGAAGCCAACACCACCTAAAGATTAGGATACGATATAAGATGTATAACGTTTGAATTTAATTTTTAACTCCTCTTTGAATATAACTTTATGTACACAGTCAGTTAAATAAGCGGAATTTCAATACTACGTAAATATAATAAACTGATTAACCAAATTCCAGATGAAGCATAACTTTTACTAGAAATTTACGAGTACTGGATCCTTGACCTATTTCTTCCTAATAAAGGATTTCGAATGCCAGCCCAGTTTGGTAAGTACTGTGGAAGTGAAGGTTTCTCACATTATCATAACTCATGGCTGAATTTTTCCTGAAAATATATCTGTGAAATATATTATTGAAATTCAAAGAAAATCTTTTCCATGTAATATGCCCTCGTGTCAAAAATTCGTAAAATCAGGTTATTACTTCCTCTATACTCTATATACCTAATTTAAAGATTTTCGATTAATATCGATCAATGTGTGAGTTATCGAAATGAAATTCAGAGTTCGTTTCTTTCTGATAACAATGTGCCCTTGCCAAAAATGAATAAAACTGGGCCAATACTACGTACTCCTAGCTTCCTTATACCTAATGTAAGAATTTCAAACTTCCATTTGGCTCTATATTGAATATATCGGCCCATCTATCTAAGATATCTTACCAAAATTAAATGAACTTATCAGATTGGATATTCTATAGTTTAATGTCTAAAATATGTGAAATCGGTCAATGAATTATCCCAGCTCCCATATACCACAAATAATATATTTCGTTATTTTAGAAGAATATTACAAGTCGGTAAAATTTTGAGTAATCTTAATAAAATCGCCTATTCTGGAGTATACCTGAGTTTAATGCCAAAGGTCAATGTAATCAATCCAGACCTTTCGCTACCCCGAATATACTCGCTATTGTGATGATGATGATAATAAAATTAAGTGAACATGTTTCTTTAAACAGAATGTGGCTGAGCGCTAAATATGAATGAAATCGGTCTAGACCTTAGTCTAAACCCCTAATCCTTAACCATGCTTTCTGATTCTCTAATAACATTTTTTCTAATATACCCAATATATTACATTTAGCCCCATGGGTTGATTTTATATCATATTTATATCATATATATCTCATTTGAGTTAATCAATAAGTGAGTATACAACCTGTAGTAAGAGTCAACAGGATGCCAAATATGGCTGTAATCCATTCTGAGTTTCATCGAGTGATGAATTTTGAATTCTTTTGCGAAATTTTTATACGTTCGCAACATGTTGCAACAGAGTATAATAGTTTCGTTCACCTGACGGTTGTGTGTAATACCTAAAACTAATCGAGATAGAGAGTTATTCTTTGAATAACGAGTGTTGATTTCTTACGCAATCTTTTTAATATAAAGTTTTACCAGCACCTGAAAGTGTTTCCTCTGCTTTGATCCCTGCGCATTGCGAGAGTATAATATGTTCGGTTATACTCGAACTTAGCCCTTTCTTACTTGTATAACATACAGTTTTGCAGCACCTGAAAATATTTCATGTTCTTTGAGCTTCGCAAATTTCGAGAGTATAAAATGTTTGGTTACACTCGAATTTAGCCTTTTTTTACTTGTTTAAAAGTATATTGTATACTGGTATATTACTATGGATTCCTCTTTGTATTCGACCTTTACTTCAGTAAACAAATTTAGGTATGTGCGTTTCTAGAAGACCTTTTCTATTCTCAGACTTTTATCGATCTAACACTCATAGCACTTTGATGTTGGGTTTTATAAGTAGGGTCGTTTTTGTTGAACATGTATAGGGCATGACTGTTTGATCAAAAATAAAGTTTCAATTCAGTAGCCTATTGCGGCTGAAAAAAATTTTGGTGTACATATATTGTGAACTATTTCAACTATCTTAGCAAGGATTTCTGAAAATATGTATTATAATCTATTATTTGAGTCATCCCATAACGATACTGTTCAAATATACTTTCAATATAAAGTCATTTGATACTCATTTGACCTTAGAATAGATATCTCAAGCAACAAATAAGGTATGGGAACAAAACTACCCACATATAGTCTTCATATGTAGTATCTCTCTTCCAAAAGAGGTTTTAATAATTTTCCACAATTTCTCTTAGACTCTTACACAGAATTTGAGGGCACAACGGTTTCTGTTGGTGGATAACATACCTTTCTGTAGCATAACATACACAGTATAATGATTTCTGCATAAAATTATCTTGTATGTATTAATTGTCTTGGCATGTATGAATCATGTACCAATTAAAAAAAAGTTTACGACACCAACATCCAGTATTTTCAAAATAAAGTCAGTATAAAGTCAGACATTGGTACGGAGGTCCTTTCATTCCATATCTGGAAACTAGAGAGGATTTAGTTCGATTTCGACCATTTTTAGAAGAAAGTTGCCACTAATTAGAGGCAGTATTTATGCTTACTTTTAATCTTCTTACATATTTTCAGCGATATTTTAGCTATTTTATTTAACTATTGTAAGCTGTCATCGTCGTCATCGCCACATATCAATCGTCCTCCTAAATCTATGTCGGATTGTTTAAGGTGTTAGAAACAGTCATTAAATGATCAAAATTATCATACTATGGGGCACATTTTCCGAGAGTGTATCAAATATTGCTTCCAAAGAAATCCAAAATGATAATTTTAAAAAAATGGAGTTTATTTATTAAGTCTATGAATTTAGAGCTTTTAAAGCTTAAAGTTTTGTTTTCAATACGTTTAGTAAGAAAATAAGAGTTATAAATACTGTACGAAGTTCGTCATCAGTTTACTTGAAAAACTTAGATTATCTGATGACTCGACATGAACCAGCAGTTGCATAAATCCTTTCTATAAAAAATTTACCTTGTATTAAAGATATTTAATTACGGGTAGTTAAATTCTATCGGGGTATCTTCCTCTAGGATCCATATGATTAATATAGTGATTTGCGTTAGTCGAATTGACTTTGAATTATATATTTGAGGCATTAAGTACCATTACTTAATGAAACTGGCAGTGTTGTCCCCTAAATACAACTGTATGCCTTACACTACATTATTTCTTATAATGCCCTTAATTCTTAAAAATTCCGAATGTACCTACTTGAACTTGGCGGGTGCATTTAATGCGCTGTTCCGATATTGCTTAGCCCTACCTTATTTATACTTATACAGTAGTGGATAATTTGGTGCTTCAGGTTTATATAAGTTTTACATATTATATATTTTCTGGATTGGAACCTATAACTCATCCATTGTGCAAATCAACTCATTATTGAAGTTTTCTTACTTGCATATAAATAAATTTCTTCGTGGAATATTTTTTCCCAATTTTTCAACGAATAATAAGAAAATAAAAAGGTTCATACTATGGTACATACGAAAAATTGATTAATATTTTCGATGTTCCTTTATTGCTTCCGGATTTTTGTTGGAAGCTATCGTTTGGTAAATCGTCACCTTACGAATTTCACACACATGTTAATATTACTTCAACCTTTGATAAGCAGAATAATTACAAAATTCGTACTCATGCTGTATGATAAGGAACAATGCAAACTTACATACATACTTACTGTGAATCTGTTCAAGATTAGTTTTAATAAAGAAATGTTAAAATCAGTTTCTGAATGGGGAAATGTCAATTGCCACTCAATTACAAGCTTTGGTATTAACAAGACTTAACAAGCTGATTAAATTGCTTGTCTGTCGCATGATTGTTATACGGAATGAATTCGCATATAAACGGATTGAACAGGCCACAGAAGTCAGTGTTTCCAGCAAAGCGTATAGCGCAACGACGACAACATGAAGAAAGGTGAGTTGAGTTGAGAACATTTCCCAAAGTCTAAATTATTTAATGCTCAAAAATATGAACCTCTAATTTAAAATAGTGAATTATTTCATACAATATTCTTTTTAAAATATTTTCAGTACTTGGAGTTCTTTGCGTCATTGTAGTGGCCCATTCCGTAACTGCACAATGCCCTATTCTTAAGCCCTTCACTACAGAACTGAAGCCAGCTTGTGATATAAATGATATTTACGTTAAATGGCCTAATTATGCGAATCAAAGTACTTACTATACCTGCTTTGGCGTGGGAAATCCAGTGTTGACACCATGTCCAAGTGCTGAATATTTTTCTTATGTATTTCAACAATGCAACCAATGCAACCAGTATATTCCGCCTCCCCCTTGCGAAAATCTCAAAACACAAAATCCTCCCAATTGCGTTCCAATTGGTACTGGTGGTAATAATAGCAGCTCAACAACAACAGAAGGTTATCCAACACCAAACTATCCAAGTACATCAACAAAAGTAACGAGGCCACCTATCACTATTACTACGAAGCCAACTATTACAACGAAGTCACCTCCAACTCCAAGTCCAACTGGTGAACCATCTAATCCGACCCCACCTATTGAGGGAACTACATACCCCGGACCACCATCTCCAGTAACTTCCGCTCCAAATGTACCTACACCTCCAACACCACCACCAACACCACCAGTGATTGATTTAACTCCTCCAGGTCCTGATCCATAAGCACCAGAAATGGTTAAAACTTCAATGTAACAGTTTAAACTTGTTCATCCTCAATCATCAAAGAATCCTACTTATGTATTTCAGAACGAAAGTAATAAATGCAATGCCGGTCTGAAAAGATTGTTTAATTTAATCCACTATTTCATTATCAATAGGTTCCCAACAAAGAAAAAAATCTGCAATCTGTGACTTTCATGACTTAAGAAGCATCGAAACACTTTACTAGTATAGCTTCGTTCTGCGTATAGATTTGATTGACTTATTTATGCATAAACCAACAAACATACGTTTTATAGGGGTATGACATTTATAATATAAATATATATTAAAATACTAGAGCTACCTCTTCCAAATCCAGTGTCTGTATTACCTTATGGTATAATATTCATCCTCGCATATAACGGAGTTTATTGTATAAAAGCAACCGTTGCATTCACATTAATTGTTAGTTAAGTATACATCAATTCAACCAATTTATTCCTGTTAACATTTTTTGTAAAATCATCCAGAGAACAACGGGTTAAAAATTAAAAAAAAACCGATATGTAATGTCAACCAGAGTGAATAAAGTTTCGACCGATTTAATAAATTTTATACACAACACTAAGTTATGCCTATGAAACGATGATCACATAATCTTGTTGAGGTATACTGCATATTGACCGATACGGAATAAAATCATCTGCGATTTATATGCCGTTTCGCCATCCTGAATATTTTGATATGTGTAGGTTTAAATCTAACAAGATTAGTTCAGCTTTGCGGAAAACTCTATATAACCGGTAACTAATTTAAATGTATGAATAAATAAAGATGGGAGGGTCAAAAATTTATTTGCAGTATTACGGATATCATATAATAAAGGCTTACCCAATTGTCCTCAGCATCACGCTTCTCCATTAAATATTGATGACATTTTTGGCCAATACCATCTGATCCTGTAAATTTTTTAATCAAAAGTTTCGCACATTCGAGTTTTGCCGGTGTCGTGAAAGCTTCTATGGCATGTATGTAATTAGCCATGGTCTCCTCCAATGGTGGGACTGGTACTTTTGGTAGTGTCTGCCAGTAAAAAAATTCAAAAGAAAAATCGTCGTTAGAAATTTAAATATTGATTACCACTGTTACTGCTTTAATTAGAGTAGTTGATGGTTTTTCAATGTAGCATGATATATTTTTGTGAAAGAAACCCCTATAAGTTTATTTGATTTTATAATGGACTGCTCAATCATCAACTCAGATGTTGGATAAGATTAGTATATAGAATTCTTGATATCTAGAATCAAAATGGATTCAAAAAAGTATGAATTTTCTCTATATCTAACTCTAGCCCTCATAATTTGATTAAAATTATGCCTACCTCTCCGGATGTCTTTACTGCTTAGGGTTGTTAAAGTAATTGCATTTATTTGAGAAAACCAAACATGTCAATTCGAAGTCAATTCAAAGGAATAAGTTGAATTAAATTAGCTAATAGAGATGGAGAAAGATATAAAAGAGAAATCTGTAAGTGGAAGGATGGATGAAGGATGGATGATGTTTTGTCAAAGAGATTTGTAAATGTTTTATTATTTGCATAAGGACTGTATTTATTTATTTAACAGTTTATTCAACAAGGGTATTTTATATCTGTATAATGTGAGGTATCTAGATCTATTTAATTTTACGGCCATCAATTCGTAGATTTTTTTTTAATGTTTCTCTATAACAGCCTGTTTTGGACGTCCACTGCATTCGTCGTCCATCTTTGGTGCTCATAAGGATTGTATGGAATTAGCAAACCACTTACGAGCAGTTGCTTCGTCTGGCACAGGGTCCGGATACTCATTAAGCTATTTTTTAGTATAAGCATTATTTTTTTCATCTAAAAATAGTGCTTCATTAACGCATGAGTTTTTGTCTATACAAAAAATTTTGTCACTCCAAATGCTATTTCTCACGAGCCTATTGCTTAAGAAATAAGAAATTTATGCATCTGTCGTTTGAAGGCTAGTTCTAGCTACAAATCTCTCTACAAACTCTTCAGCCCATTCAACATTCTTATCTGATTTAGTCTTCTTTAATGTTATAAAACAACGGCTGCATCTTTTTGAGAGGTGAAACACGCCTTTGCCTGCCGTTTTTAATATTTAAGAATTTTTCATGGTTTTACTGCCCCGATTAAGTCTTTTACATATATACAATGTTAGTCACCTCGTGCATGAAATATATATACACATGTATATACAGTTATTTAAGGTTAAGTACGAGGTTATATTCCGATTGTGTGTCATCTTAAAATAATCACCAGTATAGAATAGATATTGTCTGATAATAGAATTGTCCTTTTAGAATGCACAACATTGCTCTCAAATGAAATAATTTACGGGAAGTAATTTGATTTCTTCAACTCTCCATTGAAACCTGTTTTTATAGTTATACAAAATCAGCTTTGTTGACCCCTAGCCATAGTGAAAAGTAAACTGTGATAGTTATTTTTTATTTAAAAATAATTATAATATATCACTAAACAAAGCAAATGTTTTTATGGTTGAAATTTATTCATTATATAACAAAAATGTGCTTGCCGATTCGTTTACACTTACGCAGGGAAAGCCAAATTCGTCGACCGACTCTGCAGTGGAAAGCCATTTTTTCGGTATTGAGAGAAGCGAATCGCGCCATCCTGAAATCAAAAAAAAAAAAATTTGTAAATAAGCGAATTAATTACCTTTTATGGACCATAATAATTTAACAATAAATAAAGAACTTGCGAAGTTATGGGAAATTTTAAGTTAAATCAAAGGCTGAAAGAAATTTTGCACACTGCAGATGAGGATTGGTTTTAGTGGCAAGCAATCTCAAATCGTTTGAATTCAATACTCTAATATATTTCTACTTCATGACTGAAAACCTTTTTCAAGTATCATTATTTTTGTAATACCTTGCAATTGTATGTACATATTTGAATCAATATATATAAATTTATTGGATATATTCTGCTATAATAATGCTTTAAAAAGATATGTATTACAAAATGTTTGGTTCATTTCTGTTTTATTGATTATATGCTGTCGTCAGTGTCAAAGTTGTAAACTTTCATAGCGGTGTGACGTAGCTGCACAACGGGATATCTGGCTTTAGATGCCATTTTGACATCTTATTAAAATCTTAAATCAACACTGCTTATGACGACTTTGTATAAACGGTGACCTTATTTTTCACGTGAGTGTTGAAGCGAACCAAACATACATTTCTGTGAATATATACTACGAGCGTCTACTATATGCGTACATTTTTACATTTTGGGAAGCGTGAAGTTAAAATTCTGCTAAGTACAGGCTTAGTTATCCTTAATCTGATCTGCTGTCATTAAATTTACTTCGGAAAGAAAAGCTTTATTTACCAAAACTTAGTTTGAATCAAGCCTCTCTTTTAAATCAACCTTTCGAATTTTACGGCTATCATAAGAGATATTTAAAAAATTTGCTGATATTATCGTACAAATAATAAAAAATATTTTGTATGAACTAAATCAACACGAGATTTGAGATGTACAAAAAAAATAAAAATAAAAAATTTATGTCAACAGTTCAGATAGACGAATATTTTGCTGCCGGTATGCGTTTTTAACTTTTCCAGGTTTCTTGCCATAAATATTTTGTATATATGCTGATAGATCTTGCTGATAGATTATTGGTAATCATAATAAATGAATGTTGCATTTATTTGCTGAATCCTGATTAACAAAAAAAAGAAAAATTGCTGATTCCAAAATCACTAGGGCCACTGCAGAATTGGATAAAATATTGGTTGCACATTTTATAGCACTATATAACTATCACACTCATATACCCTATAAATACAATCGAATAACACAAATAATATGCATATATACAGATATGTAACTGAGATAATAGATTGTCTACCTATTGTAATAATTTTATTACTTCCCTCCGTCGAGTGCTAGCTTGAACCCTGATCAGTTTTAAAGGAGTACCACAATGAAGTCAAATTAAATGCAATTTAATATCCCTTTTTTACCAACCTAACCAAGACAACGAGGGCATCACTATCACAATAGAGTCACGTGGCAGCAATTTGAACACACACTACACTCCATACTCCTCCCCACCCTGCGTTTGTTCTGAGTTCTTTTGCTATTGTTACAAATATACAACGACAACTGCCAACCGCCAAGCGGCAACCGACTGTCGCAACTTGTACTTGTATCCAATGGAAGCGCATTGGCATCGTTAGATCCCTCGTTATCTGATCTGTTTTACCACACCTCTTGGAACCGTTCCGATTCGTTCCGTGTTGCCCTCTGTTTTGATAGTAAATTAATGTTTGGAGTTACCGGCAGGCAGAACGTTGATGGGTGCGTGTAATGCGCCATAAGACAGCATTGACAACAACATTACCAGCAATATTAACAATCGAGACAACTACAAAAACAAAGCAATGAAGAAAGGCAAAAGCAGGAGCAGCAACTACCACAACTCATAGTACACACAGCTATGCTTATGGTGGGTGGTGTGTGGCGTGTGGAGTAGTAAATTCAAATTAAGTAATTAATATTGTAGATAGCCAACGGAGTGGGAGAGCCGAGTATAGCAGAGGAGATGTAAATTTGATAAGTTGCGGTTGTTTTGTTTCATCCAATAACTGACGAATTATATTATTTAATTCATTTTCAGTAAAGGAAGCCTAAAATTGTGCGGAACCGCACTTCAGAAACCCTCGTACATTTTTCAGAGAGTTTCGTACCTATTTCTGTAATGAGAGCTTTCGTAGTTGAGTTTTCAAAGTTGTGAGCGCTACGAGGTATTCCATATTTATATGTGAACTCCTCACAATTACTGCGGTTCATCTCTTCAATGAAGTATGTGATGAGATTGATGGACTTTGAGAAAAGGTAGGAGCTTTAGGAAGTGGGTGTTTTTCGCACTATTTCATTACTCCGATTCTCGGGGTTTGTCTTTATTGGGTTGTGAGATATGTTACTACATCAAACGCTATAGAATATCAAATTCTGTTATAAATATATAGTTATATGCCAGAATTGTTGAAAAAATCTAGAAAATTATTTTTTGCACCGAATCCAATTTTTGCAATTGAATGAAGGATTCTGAAAATATGCTTATAAATCGTGTGAAGCGAGCACACACGAAACTTGAAAGTTGTCATTCAAAATGGCAGTTTTAAGAAACCCTCAATATCAAGTTTGTGGAAAATTTTCTGAACAGTGGCAAACAATTGTATTGGGGAGGTTTACTTGTGTGGATGTTGTGTAGATGTACTTAAGATATTTTTTGAGTAGTGTTTTATATAACGTGCATTTTGAACATGAGTAAAATCGGATTGTACGGTGCTCTTGTATAGTTTTTTTATTATTTACTTTGATGTTCTTAATTTTCCATTAAAAATATTTCCAATACGAGTTAAATCGATATGTGTGTACGGTTTTTACGAATAACTTCACACCAGCGCCATCTAGTGTGTTATTTTTTTGTCCGATATTAATTTACGTATATTGAAGCAGATAAATACAAATATTCTAGAGTCATATACTAATTATAATTATGAATTTAATTTGCATATAAAAAAAGTTCATCAATAAATGATTTACATATTTATTCAGCATTGCTTGCAGAGGACAAACTGATTTTATGCTGTACACCACATACTACCATCATAATATTACTCTTCAAAAATATTTTTTTATTGTGGATCTAGAGAATATTTGGGCCACATAATAAATGTAATGTAAATTTCATTTAAAACTTAAGTATAGAGTTGAAGTGAGTAATCAGGTGTCAATAATTAAGAATAGTAGACAGTTGACTAGAAAATCTAATGATTTGTGAAAATGCCAGGTATGTTTAGCTATACCCAAACACCATACCCAATCACCCCATTAGGCGGTAAGCGGCAGACGGCTCGATACATGTAATAAAATGCTTGAATAAACCGACTAACACGATTAAGCGGCAAAAATCACGCTTGTTTGTTGGGTGTATCTGCTGACTCGCCTGTCACTGCATACACTCATGCACTAACAACTCTGTACCATTTAAATGACAAGCAACGGCTGCCGTCTGTCACACTAAACGATAAAAATGTAATCCTTATGAGAAATATAGCTGTGCTTTAACTGCTTCTAATTTAACAAGAGTCAAAGCCATAAATATACGCGCTCAGGTTCGCCCTATTGTATTCGTTGCAGCTAACCACAGACCATAGCAAACAATAAAGAACCAGCGCAAATGAAGGAAACAATTTTAAATGGCAAAGCAAATCCCTGCTACACAAGAAATGCACAAAAAGCGAGCCCAATAAAAGACCAGCAGCTTCAAATAGCAACAGCAATGGCAATGGCATCGCCGTGAACATTAGCAGCAATAGCAACAGTACCAGCTACAAGCAGTTGGTAAACGGCAACCGCAGTCACCAGCACACAGCATCGGGGCCGAATCCCAAAATATGTCAAAGTGCTCGGCGGGTGGGCTGCTGCCACATGCCAAGTTCACGCTCACCCCATCACTTCCCAATGCAGCAACCCCAGCGCAGAGATGTCAATTGCTCGACTGGTGCTGGCGCTGGCGCTGGCGCTTGTTCTTGTTGACTTGGATGTGGGTGCTACTAGGGTCATACCATTGTTCATGTGTACCGTACGATTCTTTTGTTGGCCGTACTTTTCGATATTTTCCGGCATGCCGTTTCGGTTTTACATTCATTCAATCATTCTTTCATTGTTTCATTCATTCAGTTAACATATATTCTTACCTATACTTGCCTTTGTTCCGGGGCAGTTGTACTGTGGAGAGACAAACGAGGAGCGAGAGAGCACTGCACACACGCAAGAATTGAGCCGTAAATCCATTGCGGATTTGGCGTACAATAACGTAGAACGCAGGCTTTGCCGTCCCGTAAATGGCTGCGCCAACACTTAGTAAGTTTCCGCATTATTGTTACGTTTGCTGCTAAATCTTTTATTTGAGTTGTTGCTTTTGATCCACATTTCTTTCTGAATTGGCTTTGTACTATTTGGGGTTTCCTTGTTAGCAGCCCTCAATGAAATTCTAAACTGACATACGAAGAATGTACCTTTAACTTTGACTTGATTGTGCTGTCTCTGCTGTAGCCGACGCAAATGGCTTCGCCCAATTGCTTGTAGAATATTAGACATTTCAAAAATGTCTGAGCATTGACAGTAATTTAAAAAAAAAATTAAAAATTTATACGGGTCGATTAGGGATATTCAGTGTAGCAAAAGGGTTGAAAAAAGATAATCTAAAACATCAGCAAACGGCTAAGAGATGTAAAATAAAAATCATTAACATTACCTACCTAGTAAATGAAATATTCGCTATATCTCTCTAGTAAGAGAGATTTTACCCCTATGTTAGTTCTTAGCATCTACTGAAAATTAATTGTCTTCATGAATGTATTCATTTGGAATAAATGTATGTTTCATACTGCCATACCCAATATTCTATCTTAGATATAACTTTTTGGGATATTTTCCGTCAGAGCGTTTAGAAACAGCTCGGAGAATATATGGTTAATTGAAACATTTTCCACTTTCACTCTCGAGAGCTCAAATAAATTCGAATTTGTCAGTTACCACACGTACATCACAATTGAGCAGATTTTCATAATTTTCATCTCATTCGTAGAGCTAGAGTGAAGAAACCTTGCTCTTACAGACACTACCTGGTTAGAAAACAGTTATTGAACGGTTTCAATTTTAAGTACCGAGTTCCCAAAAAAAAAAAAACGCGTTCTGAGTAAGCCAGAGAGCAAATGAAAGTGTTTCTTTGTCTCACTGGTTTAGAAGGATTCAAGAACTGAAAGCTTTGAAGCCATTGAAATGAACAAATTTTGTCAGTTCGTTTCGTTTATGGCGTTGGGAGTCGCAATTATGTCTGTATCATTCTTGCATTATGTATCACAAACGTTTAAGTGCGTCATATTCTGTGTACAGAATTAAACGACATATTTTATGCCTAAGCGACTTTCGTTTTTAATAAGATACACTTGTTTATAAACAAAATATTCTCATAGCGAATTAAGCGTAAAACAATCCGTCGCTACTTTAAAATGTGACACCGAAAATGTAGCGATACGTAAAATCTTTGATGTCTTATCGCTTTTTTAAGGTAATGTAATTCAAAATGTTAAAAGAGAATCGAAGAAATAGTGTGTTTGTGATGATGGGTGGTAGTTCGGTCGAAGGTATCAACCCAAAAATTTTATGTTAATTTTCGTATGTGCCAACAACACATCAGATATTAAAACCATCTACATATGGATATAGCAGTGCCGTTATAAGGGGGATTAGGTGGGAATATACACCTCTTCCTTAGTTAACTGCACTTTTTAAATTGAATTCATAAAGAAGAAATTGTATTACAGATTTGGTTAGGTTTTCAATCAATTCATCAATTTATCAATTCATAATACCATTACATGTATATATCTAGTTTTTACTTTATTTGTTTTTCACGAGTCAGACTCCTTTTTTAAAAGTTGCGTGTCACATTAAAATTTTTATCTTCCTCTTCGTTTTTCGAAGCGCTGCTGACGCCAATGTACTGATGGTACATATCATAAATACAAAATTATCATTGGCATCACCGGACAGCGACAAGCCTCAAAAAGCGGCAAGCCCCTTTCGTCTAAGAGGGAGCAATTCTGTTTGTGGCAGTGTGAGTAAAGGGGGAAAATTGCCAAAGGTACGAAAATTGCATATCGTACGTTCGTGTTGGAAACGGTTTCATATTCATCAGCAATTTTTTCAAAAACTTTTGCTTTAGTAATCCGGAGGGAGGAGGTAGACGAGGAAACCTTGGCTAATGAAGTTACAATAAGGGTTGGTTTACGTTGATGCGGCACGTACACCTTGGCTCTATCTATGCAAACATGCACATATAATAACGTACTTATTGAGAAATGTTTGTATGTGTTTAAAGTCGATGGTTGCCAAATTGTCAAACGGCACTAGTTTGTGGGGGAGCTGACCTTAAAGTGTTACCGATTCATCAGCATTCTAAAAGCAGATGTACAATAGAGGCGCTCTGGGAATTGGTGAACGTAGCGGATGTGATTCAAGTCAATGATTTCCACATTTCCACAGGCGATTTCCTCTACTCTATATTGTTAGTAAAATGGGGATGTACTGTGTAATACTCTAAAGTCGAGAAACAAATTCTGAATTTAACTATGTACTAGAATAAATTAATGTCCAACATTATGGCGAAATGGGTTCTAACTTGCCACGGTGACGATAAATGGAGAACTTATGGAGCTAAAAGCATTTTCAGTAATGAAGTATTAAATTCTCGGAAAAGTTAACAGAATAGTCGAAAGAATAATTAACTTTCTAATTTCTGAGTTATTAAAATTTCTAGTCAATTTTCATAATTTAAAATAATGCAGTGATGAAAAGAGGTTCCAGATCAAGATAAATAGATCATGATTTTTTGGTTTTTTATTCTTTTCATATCGCTTTATTACGGATTTGATCTCTCTAGCTTACCACACACTTTGGATTCTAAGTAATGTGATATAATTTTAAATGTCATAAATGAAGTTCTCAGCATTATCGCCAATCTTTCACATCAATACCACAGCAAATGTTGTATTATTTGATGTTCTCGAATCTTTTCTTGTGCGACAGTCATTTTAATCATGAAGTATTTAATGTTATGGTATTGAACTTATCTATGTTCGCCAACAACAAAAATATGTTTCTCTCCTTTAATGATCTTCAACCGGAAGCCGTTTTTCGCTCTCTGCAATAAATGGTTGTTGCCAAACAAACTATTGGGTTGGAAAATCCATAGGCTCGGAAAACATATTTCACGTAGACACTGAAGTTCTGTTAGAAGTAAGGCTAGACGTTTTCAAGGATGCTTCCCTATACTAGACAAAATTTTAGCCAATTTGAACAGTTACAACCAAAAATCTGTTTTCTTCGTGTATATGAATATTTGTGTATGTGTATGTGTATGTGAATATTCTATTTCGTGTAATTAATGAGTAATATAATTTGAACTAAGTGGGATAGTAAGTATCGTTTTAAGAAATATGTTGACTCTAGCATCACATATCGGGTAGATATGCGGTTCAAAAACATTATTTGACTTGATAAATGTATGATTCAAATGTGAACCCTGATAAAATATTCTGTCAACAGTTTTTGTTTTTTGATATAAGGAATTCATGTATAGTAATTTTGCAACAAGATGCAAGAGTGTGCAAAAAGATATAACCATTTAATTTTACTTTACCATTTTAAATGTTGCATAAAATACACTGTGTAGAGGTATATTATATTTATATACACATCACTGTATATTTCCATTTGCAAAATATATAAGCTCGTCAGCTAAACATAGTAACAATCTCATCTACCACATTCATTATATTCACGCCCCACATAACACGAACAGCACAAAACGTTGAGTAAATATGAATTGGGCTTTAGTATAACCGTCTCTTTGGGGTATACGGTGCTGTTAACAACACAGAGGGTTGTTTTTCTCGGCTATACAATTCCCCCATGTTGCTATTGCAATATTTATATTTGTTTGTTTTCGTTGTTGCTTTCTTTATCATTGTATGCGTATTAATTTGTAATGTTGATTTTTCCAATTTCCGCTATTTATTTCATTTTTGGTCTTTCGCAACGGATGCAATTTGTATTTGCTGGACTTTTGCAGTGCAATTCATCATCATTTTGGGCATGTGAAAAGACGTACATTTATACATACACATGTATAAATTGTAAACGAAAAATGCTTGTTATAGTGCTTATTTTGGAGAAATAACTGAACATGGGGATGTATTTTATTATTTAAGGTAAAGAAGGTTTACTTCATTCGCCTTTAACAGTTAAATATTACTAAAATGTCAATTGGCAATATCGGTTTTAACTTTGTGTTTATAGAAATAGCAACCCTGGCTTCATGTTTGTTTTATAGATTACATATTTTTAATTCTGAAAAACTCTGTTTTGGATTTATGCATTTTATCAAGTTATAAGTCGAAAAATATTTACAGGTTTTAACGTTGACCTATTTCTTTCGCGTTAATATTTTTGTAAACAGTTTAAAATTTCCTAAAACCAGTTACGTTTGTGGTTACATGCATACATAAATATACCATTTTTTTAATAATCTCTTCATCTATGTATGGAGAACAAGTAGGCGGTTCATCATCAATTTTTGCAATTATTAATCTAAGTCAGAAACTTTCGCAATACCTTGCCTTCTATTGGTCACCTCATTTTTGTCATATAGGAAAATTCCATATTGATCCATTTACTGCTTACGTAAGAGGGATAGAGAGTAAAATTAAAGTTTGAAATAATATTTTAATAGTTCCAAGAACTCACTTACATATATTAAACAAATTTCTGAAATTGACATTTGTTGTCTTCGATTCGCCAAGCGTTAGAGAGTAGCGAATCGATCAAACTATACCAGCAGTTTAAACAGATGTACTTATGACAATTTTAGTACCACTTTGGTTTCGAGCAGCAGCTATGGCTTACGATTTCTACAAACAAGTTCAAGTCTTGAATTTTTAAAATCAATGAAAAAAATCTTTGTATTTTCATATGTAACAGTAATTTGTCAATTGAGTGAGTCACAATAGTTAAACTTGCCTAAAATCTTTAAAATAAAACTTGGTAATGACTTTAATGAGACTTCACCACACTAACTTACATCGAATTCAAGACAGCAGCGCCCAAGGATAAAAGCAGAGAAATGGCAAATGGATAACGGCTGTTGTATGTTTAGTTAGAGTCCTTTAGTTAGTATTGTCAAGTCACACTTACGACAGGTGAACTTATAAGTATTTTGGGTATAAAATGAAACATTGGCATTTTTTTTGTTTTCGATTAACAATTATATTTTAATAGTATTTTTACTCCATTTGTTGCAGCTGCTTTTTACGATATCATATAATTACATAGTTTATAATCCATCGTATCTGTGGGAATATTCCAGATGATTTATTTTTTTATTTTTTATCTTTTGTATTTTTTAAGAGTTGGAAAGTCTCCCACTTGATACAGAACTTGTTATTGAACATTGTTGCACTTTAACATTTGCATTATATTAAATATGGATTATATAATAATATTTAATTGTAATAATTCAGTTATAATATGTAAGTATGTGTTTACGTGAATGCTCATATTTTTGTGTTCATAAGTGTTCGATTTTTTTCCAAACACTTATTTGCAATTCTTAAATTATGGTGGATTGTTAAATAAAGTGTATTTCTGTTTGGTTCGAAAGTTAACCTTAATGAGATGTTGATACTTAATGTTTCCATGATTTATTGTTTGCAGTATATGGTACATTAATTACATCTTGATAAAATTACGGTTAATTCGTTCATGTTCACACATACACATACGCATATGTAATTAATCATGTATTTATGATTTAAATTTTAGTCCTCACTTCAAATGGTGTATTATTAATATTTTCTATGGCAAGTCCGACATTGTTTTTATGCTTTGGGCAATGTGCATATTTATAACATTATTTATATTATTTGTTTGCAAAATTGCAAATACAACTGGTCCCATATGTATTTAGGTATTAATTTACAACAAATTAAGTAATTTCTTCATAGTTTTTACGCAACAAATTACTAACATTTCAACACTTATATAATGCAAATACTTATATTTTCTTCTGTGATTTTATTTTTAATTTTATTTATGAATACTTGATTTAAGTTTTGTTTTAAATTTTTTTTTCATTTATTGAAAATATAAAATGGTATAGAATATACACCGGTTAAGAATTTTTAACTGGGAATTTAAAATTAATATATATAATTCGAACTAATGCAATATTTCGTTTTTCATAGATATTCAAATGATCGTAAGCAACGACTGTTTAGAATTTTACCCTAACATTTGGTTCTCGCAAGTTAACAAGTTTTATATATTATTAACACATTATGTAAAATAGTGAACAGTTTATAAACCTAACGAAAGAGAAATTACTTTTTTGTTGACGCTGACGCAACGCAAAATATTTGTATTTAACATTATAATGGAATAACTCCAATTATTGACAAACCTCTTATGTATCTAATCGAACGATAATAGAAGTTCGAAGAATATCAACAATCCAGAACTTAATATTTTCAGGAAGTAGAACTAGTGCGAAAAGATGTTGTTTTTATTGTTTAAAATGAAATTTTGCAAAGTCATCATAAGCAAGTGCTCCTAAAACAGTGATGCAAAGAGAGATTTCAAATAGATTAAGTTATAAACTAGTCGGAGAGGAGATGAAAACACTTTCATAAATGGAGTAGATGAATGAGTTAATCTAATAAACAATGTAGATTTCGTGATTATGAACATGCTCTAAGATGTACTCAGCTATGGGTCCCATATTATTTTTGGTCAGTCGATATGTGAATCGAAATGTTGAATATGGAAAATCTAAGCCTAAGCCTAAAATACCTGTCTAAATTAACATCATTCGGGATCCGTTACAACCAGCCGTTATGAACACTGGATCCATGCCGATTTCTTTTTCATCCTTAGCTACCGTTATGGGTACTCAAATATATGAATAGCAAAAAAGTGTATTTCTACAATTTCGATCAACGGTCAGCAGACGAATAAAATCTAAAAGAATATTACCAGCATTAAATTATTCTAAATCCATATGTATGTATGTACGTACGTGTTTACATAATTTTAATTATACATAGCTATCCGCTAGTACTTTTGTATAGCTAGTATTTAGTATTTTGGTATTGAATCTCTTTTAATGCTGATTTAATTAATTGCTTGATTTAATTAATTCTTTTATATTAATTGATTTTAATACATATAATTTTCAATATTACACTTTGCCGGCACATTTGCTAAGATAAATTGCATTTCCTTACTTTACATTACATACTTAGGCTAAAATTTATTAATTATATTTATTTATATGATTTTCTATAATTTTTATTTTTCACTAATGTCGGAATGGTATTGCATACGTTTATATAATATATATAAGTGATGGGCGTTGGGTACGTTAAGGACCTTTCTAGTATGTCGCCTAAAAGTGCATATGTACATATGCTAAATTATTTCTATATTCTGCTGCTAATTTTTACTGTGAATTCTTTTATTTCATTATAATTTTTGATATTTTTTGGCGAAATCGTATATAAAAACCATATGTATGGAACTGTTATGGTCGAGTAAGTAAATGATTTACTCTTTCGTGAACAATAATGACATTTCATATCACTTTAAGCTCTGAGATTTGTAATTTGCCTGTTATGAAATCCATAAATTTTTCCTTTTTCAAAATTTTCTAAGGAGAAAGAAGAATTATAATAAACGCGTGCATGCATACAATGTTTTCCTTTTAATTAATATGTAAACTCTAGTATATATGTTGAAGTACGTTAAAGTAAGTTACCGAAGATAATTTAGTTTATTCTGCACAATTTATTTCACCAATACCTTAGAGTATTCAGCTTCAAAATACAATAAAAAAGATTCCAAAAAATTTATGTTTAATTGTATTTAATGAATTTTAAAGGAAACATACTCTGTGAAGGACACGGGAAAATTCGCCATTTCAAAATTCACTATGTTTGGGCTCTGTTCTTGCATTTAGGTTTGAAAATAATAATTAACTTATTTAATTAAATTCAATAATAGAGAGTAAATAAGTTAATACCTTTTTAAGTAGTGTAACATCTCTCTATGCTATATGATGGCAAATCGAACAAACAACTTGGGTAAATGCAGTTGACATCCTAATAGAATGAATAGAATGAATCCCAACTTTATTGAGATATTTACTAGCTTACTGCCTTTCATCGAATTTAACCGTATAATTTTGTTGTTGTGTTCAAATGTGAATTTTTTGGCAAAAGAACAGAGTTAAGACATAGCGAACAGAGAAGTGACGAAACGAAGTCGGCTTATATAAAATATAAAAGTTTATTATCCAAAAGTTTTTAAGAAATGTTGAAATGGTTCTAAAATTTGTTTTTGTTAAAATAATTCTGCTAAAGAAATAAAAATATCTGCTTGGTATGAATGCTTCACCAGAATAATTACGTTAAGTGCTTTGAACGATCGTTTGCCATATAAATAAAATATTATTAGACTAATTTGCTGACAAATTTTATGCACATTAGCTTACATACAAAATATTGCTTTTAAGTGTGAAGTGAGTGTGAAGTGTAAAATATATTTATATATATTTCTGATTCATTCATATTTGTTGCCATGTTTCCAATTTCACTTAGTTGATGGTGCCTACGTTTTTTTTTACATAATCGTATTTACACTTATTTTTATAAACTTTATGAACATCCAACACAATATCATGTTGGTTTAAATTTAATAATTCTTTTTTTTTTTTATTTTAAAAATCAATTTTATTAATCATATAACAATATATTATAGATACGGATATAGTTTTGCACCTTTTTTTTTTTGCTTTTTTTTTGTTAATTTGCGTAATTACTTTTCACATGTTGACTTCTAATTTTTCAATATTATGTAAAAATTTGGAATATACATAAATATATATATATATATAATTGCATGTGTTTATTTTGTTCACTTTAACGGTTTGTTCTCGTTTGTTCTGTTCTTTTGTTAATTGATACATTTTGATGGGAGATTTTGTCATGATTTGTTTTTGTTTTTGTAATCTTTTACATTTTTCATATATTTGCATGTAAATATACTCTACTTAAATGTGTATGACATATTTAGGTAGCATATGTATATGTATGAATATATGATAGTATGTTATATATAAGTCTACATATATGTTTGTGTTCTTAATTTGTACAACAAGTGTAGATAAATTAAACTATGAAAAACTAAACAATTACCATTCACCATTCAACTACCATTGTCCCCCCAACCTTCTAACTATACCAACAATAGTGATTGTATATAAATGTCCTTCCGGTTCAAAAAACTAATCAGGTTTGAAAATATCGTGACTATCAAAAGACAAATATTACCTCGGTATTATTGCTTCTCACTTTGTTACCCAAGACCTAGATAAATCTCAAATATCATATGATATCAGTAATGAAAATTATCGAAAATCGAATGCTTACTCTAAGCGGCTTCCGAAGTATCCAGAAGAAATATCACCACTGACTGAATAGAATCGAAATAGTCAAAAAGTATCGGACTTATATTATTTTTTTTTTTTGGAAAATTAGTTCAAAAATATTTTTAAGGTATGTAAATGTTTTGAACTACATAATCATAACATATACATATGACTAACATATTTATTACCGAAACCTGGCAATTGAATTTCTTAGAACATTAGCACGTCATAATAGTAGGGCTTGCAGTTAACAGTAGTTGCAAAGTAATTTATAACTAGCTGTTTTGACTGCTTTTGGTTCAAATATCTAGCTTCTATCTAACAATTTCTATGCTTGTTAATATGCAATCTGGCCTTAAAGGCAATGAGAAATTGGCAGCTATAGTGGAACTAGACTACCTACCCTTCGAAGGTCAAGAAAAATATGACTTGACATCATTGCATTGCATTAGATAAAGATTTAGCCCAGTTTGTGGTGTTGCATTGCAGGCATTGCGTTATCTTAGTACCTTAGCGGATATTTTCTTGCCACTGGCTTATAAGAGAACAGAGCTTATATAATTTATATGTGCATATAATTTCTCGACTTTCTCTGAAATGTGGACTATTTAGACAAACCAAACCTAACATGGGTTCGTCGTTCTTATTTTGTATTTACCACTGCTCGATTGTGATAATGAGTACTCATGCATAATTAAATAAGTAAATAATTTATTGAAAAAACGATTAACAAATGGAACAAAAATATGTTTACTTTAAGGCAATTTCTGTTTTAATGAACAATTTTTGAAAGAAATACAATATACTTAGAATCCTGACCGAAAACTAATTATGATTATGTAATGTATGTACTATATATTATTATATTATATTTATTACATATATAAATATCTCTGTTGTATGCATAATTTGGTATTTTTTTTTTTGCTTACATAAGTCAATATAGTTACATGCGTTTGTGAATACCTAAATTTGTATGTATTTACTTAGCTTATTGCTTGTAATACATGAATTTTACTTATTTGTGTGTATATATGTACGTTTGTATTTAGCGCTAAAATTATTTAAATGGCCGTATTATCTGATATGTTTACGGTTTAAACATTTTGCTTCATATGCAATAAATGATCATGCATATATATGTATGTATTTTTATAATTTCCTTGTAGTTGTTTTAGCATTTTGTAATTTAAAATTCATCAAATTATCAGTATATATATATGGTATGTATAGCATAGTGTTTTTCGTAAATACATGGGCAGGGGTGGAGATTTTGATAGCACACAATTAATTAGGCAGATTTTATAAAATATTGACAAATTTCCTTAAATTGACACCTAGATGTAATAATATTATACATATATGTTTTTGTAATACAAAATATTTATAATAATCATTGTACATATATGTTTGTTTCTATAAATATTTGTGAAGCAGTTTGTGTGTCTATATACTCGTTTTGGGTCGTATAAGTTTTGTTTGTTTTGCATATAGAAGGGGAATATTTATGTACTTCTGTCAAAGTATGTCTGTATTGCAGATGAAACAAAATAAATTTTTTTACCTGCACAAATATATTATTAATAACTTTTCTCGCTTGTATTTCAGCGACACATGGGTTTATATTAATTGATTCACATTTAAGGTACACCTGCTAATTTAATCGACATTTATGCCTGCTGCTATCATATATTCACAGCGTTTTTGGTGCAGTACATAAAGCCAAGTAAATAATAATTGATTGGTAGGTATGTAAATATGAAATTCTATGCACCTTTCATATTTGCTGTTTATATACATAGATATTTTATTAATTTTATTTTTAAATTTTCTTATAAATTTTTTTATCTAGTAATTTTACAGTTCTTGTTGTGCATGAAAAGATCGAAAATTTTGTAGAACAATTTTATTAGTTGTTGATAAAAAAAACGTCAGAAAATTTGTATTTTACATATTGCTGTATTGAATTTTTAAAACTAGAGTTTTGAAAATACACCCTCTAAACAATAATAACAATTCTTAACTAGAAATCAAATAAAACCGAAACTAACAAATAAACTTAGATTCAAAATGCTTTTGCAACAAAATCTGCCTCGCCCTAACTGATCACTTCATGTGCACATAATTATAAATAAACGCATACATACATGTATAATTACGTACTAATAAGTTTGTCATGCTTATAAGCAGCCAATATTTACTCATACAGTTTAAATATAAAAATTGAAGAACGTTTACAGTTATTTATTCCTATTTAAAAACACTGTCGAAAAGATATTATTAATCATGTGCATATAACGGTGTAAGTCTTTACATATTTGTATATGTACCATATGTATAAGATCATTCGTACTTACTTATGTCTAGTATATGCATACATAGAAACATTAACTACAGTGTTCAGCGCATAATTACAATAAAAATATTTATGCTTGTGTAGATATTTATTAAGTATGCTATATTTTTGTAATTGCTTAATTTCGAAGAGATATAAACTACGTACGAGTAAAGTTATATAATTATAATTATATATGTATAGTTATGTATATATATATATTTATATGTTTTTATAAATGTATGTATGTATATTACAGGCTAAATAGCAATAATTAATATCACTGTGGTAATTTTAACAGGCGAGCCATTCGACTCTGATATGTATCGTTACCTTGGTTGTGTCTTATGTTTAAGAATCGTTATCCGCCACACCGACTTTGTGGGATGAATCGGCGACACGTCATTTTTTAATTGAAATGTAGACATGTGCGATATCGTCCACGTGCAATGTCGGCTTGTGTCATCAAACTTAAACCAAACACATAATTGAACTGAGGATTTTTTTGTTTTTGTGTTCATTTTAATAAACATAGAAAGACGAACGAGCGATTCGATGCGCCGGCAATACTTCGCAATGACACCCGAGAGATTTTTGTGCAACTTTTGATATGTAAGCGATATTGATGCCATGTGGATAGTGTTGCCAGTGTAGCACCGAATTCCAAGTTTGCTGTACTACGTTACGTAAATACATGCTAATTTTTATTACTCGTAACTTCCGATTTACTTTTCATTCTACTCTTTGTAATTATAGTATGCCTAATTTGTAGTCTTTGGTTTTACTAGCTTCATTGTTTACAGACTTTTCCATATAATTTACAAACAAATGTTTTTCTTTCCTTTGAATTTTTTAACTAATATACCTAGCATTGGTACTGTGGCTAAAATGACTGAAGTTTCCACAAAGACATTAAGAAAAATAAATAATAAATAACGTAATTAAGTGAATAGTATAACTATTCATATGTAAGTCAACAATTAATCGAATTCATATTTGTGCCTGCTCGAAAATATATTCACATCATATACTGCATAGATAACTCTATTTTATAATATATATAGAATGCTTTCAAGGACATCGGAATTATCATTTTATTATAAAAATCATGTGTTGTACACTTCAAGCTAAGTATTTTGAAATTTTATGCAGAAATATGCTTAAAATTTTATATAGGGACCAAAAGTCTTCACGGATTTCACATCAATATGAAATTTCATATTATTATGAAATCTAATATAAAAAAAAAACATGTTACCGAGTTCCCATTTTATATCTTGATTAGCAAGAATTGCTTCTTTCACTTTTTAAACGAGAAAAAATGGCCGTGTTCTAGCAAGATGACATTATATTTCATTCCTCCAACGGTTTTTCAGTATTCAACAGAAGTAAGATGAACTAGTCACCTCATGGTAAGGACTTATCTTCAATATATTCTATTCTTTGAGGATACCTTAAAAGTAAAGGCTTTCACGGTAACTCAGTGTATCTTGAGGAATTAAATATGTATGTGCTTTCGCGAGAACATTCGGCTCGTTTAGCGTTTTCTGTTACAGATTGCTGAGGTATCAAAACAATCATAGAGCACTTGCGTGAGATAATGTTTAGAGAACATATTATCTCTATTTGTGTTAAAATAAATAGTTTTATTAGTATATATCCAAAATTTCACCGTTTGAAAAGCAAAAAGTCTTTTTCATATAAAGAAAAATGGAATTAAATTTTTGAGTTTATTTGTTCGAATAGTTTCTCGCTTTTCATTTCTCTTAACATTGGTCAGTTCCAACTCCATACAGGATTTTTATGCTCTCGCAACATATTGAACAGAGTATAATAGTTTTGTTCACCTAACGGGTGACTGTCTGTCCGTTGGAGTAAAAATTTAGATAACTTGAGAAAAATTAGTTAGCATGTTCAAAACGTGGCACTCTGAGGGGGATGGTATTGCAGATGAGCGGACTATTGCCACTCTCACAAAATGCTATAGTTGTGCCACGAATTAAGACACAAAACCATTATTTATTAGAGTGTGGCCCTGCACCCTAATAGGTTAATGTGCATATCTCACAAGCCACTAAAGTTATATCAACCAACCTTGCTGATAGCAAATTCCTCCTGCACCTCTTTAGACAGTGTGAAAATGGGATGGGTGAAATCGGATAATAACCACACCCACTTCTCATATAACGGTTATATTGAAAACTACGGAATATATCTTTTCAAGCCACCAGATACCGAATATGTGAACTACTTCTGTTTACATGTGAACCAACTCTGTGTATATGGCTGACGTTTTACCGAAATCATCAATCAATATGTAAAATATAAAATATATAAATAAAACTCAGATAGGCTCTTTCTCTCGTATGTGCGCTCTATGTGCGCTTGTGTCAAAAATGGATAAAATCGGTTGACTTTATAAGGTCAATATATATGTATTGGTCAATATATATGATATCTTAGCAAAATGAAGTGAACGTATAATATTGGATATACTATAGTTTAATGGCGAAAATTTATGAAATCGGTGTACGAATTATCCCAAAACCCATATACTGCCTATAATAATTTTCGTTATTCCTGCATAAAGTTTGCTATGTCTGCCGAATATGACAGTCTGTGTGTAAGTTATCCTCAAAAAATTGTGTGGAAACATGTTCTCGAGTATACCTGAGTTTAATGCCAAGGTTAAGGTAATCCGTCCAGACCTTCCACTAACCCAAATATTCCAAATATACGATATAATGATTTCCGACTTTCCAGTTGACTTTAAATTGTTTATATTGGTCAATATGTGTGATATTTTTATGAAATTAAGTAAACTTGTTTTTTAAACATAATGTGGTTTAGCGCTGAATATAAGTGAAATCGTTCTAGTCCATGGTCTAAGCTCCATATTCCTATTATAATTATTTCCGTTTCTCTGACTGACTTTTTCCTCATATACCCAATATATTAAATTTAGCTACTTTGGTTGAGTTTATATAGCATATATCTCATTTGAGTTAATTTTGTTGTTTTTAATATGAATCTTATCCCTTCCTCACTTGTTTTATCATATTTCGTAATGATCAAATCAATGCTTTGCCTAAACTTCAGTCATGTATCGCCTACCGGAAATTATAATTTTTTTGCAGATTCAGAAAAAAAAATCATTAACGGTTTCATGGTTTGTATTTTCGACAGCAGTCATACATAGGTATGATTCGTTCGAGTCACTAGTCATTGTAGGATAGTTTCACGACCGTCTAATCGATGCGTTATCTCAGTTGTAATTTTTTTTTTGTTTGATAAATAATAACATAATTATAAATTCGTTCTCACTAAACTAATAATTTGTGCTTGAGAATATTTACTAAATAGCAATGTTTGCACACAATAACCGTTCAAAAGCACTCCTTCTATACTGTACACGACATGGACTGTACATATTGATACGTACATTGTTATTACGAATTTATAAGATTTATAACTCAGCTGGAATTATTTATACCTTTATAATAATATATAACTATTTTCAGTGTATAATACAAAGTTGTGCTGTTTGCATTGAATTTCTTAGCTACTTTTGAGATTCTGTTATCTAATTTTTTACAGATCTAAATACATGCGTATATATACGTTGCGATATTTCAGGCGCAACATTATGTACGAGTATGTATGGTATGCTCCCTCATGCGGTTACAGTGTACCCTCCACTTGCTCTAATAATTATATGCTCGTTTTTATTTTTGTTTTTTTTTTTATCATTTAACTCTTTTCACCTGTGTGTATAGATTAATGTATGTATATGTGTTAGTATTATTATTAGCCACAACAACAAAGTACATATTATGTTATTGTAAAATCAACGAAATACGTAAACTATGCGATCAAAGATATAAAAACAAACATAGATTACCGCTAACTTTGTGTAAGACAACATTTTAAAATCCTTGTCTAAATGGATTCGCTGGACCAGCAGGGCCTCTACTCCCGCCGCCGCCATCGTTCATTTGCTGTTGTTGTTGCTGCTGCTGATGCTGGAATGGATTTGCGATGCGTTGTTGTGGAAGATGTCGCGTTTCCTGCTGATAATTACCACCCTGCTCCTGGTAGCCAGGCTGATATTGCTGCTGATAACCCTGATTTTGCTGATAACCACCACCACCACCACCGCCACCTCCGACATTTTGCTGGTATACATCTTGTTGTTGGTATTCATAGTTTGCATCGTCCACGTTGGATTCCTGCTCCTGCTGATATTGTCGACCATACTCGAGGTGATTTTTGAAATCACCATCAATAGGCTTCTGATCATTCATTACATAAGTTTGGTATTCTTTGTTCGGTGGATCTTGCATAAGTATGTTGGCTTCATTTTCGAACGGTTTGAAATCGTAGATATTACGTAGCCTGCGTAACACGGGCACATACAGCAGATTGGAGAAGGCAATGATGAAGTTCAGCGCTGTAAAACCGATGGCTTCTACTACACCGCCCGCAATGATGGGACCGACTGCGTAAGCGATCGAATATGAAATATCGGCAATAGCATAAATGCTGCCATATACGGATACATAACGTACATCCACCAAGTAGCCCAGCGTTGGTAGGAGTGCAGTATCGATGAGTGCGATGCCAAAGCAAATAATACAAATGGGTATCATAAGTACTTTGTATGAGCTGGAGAACGGTATAAGGAAACAGGAGAAACCCTCGAGCGCTAAACCAACAGCGGCCATAAGCCATTGATGATGCGGATATTTTTTCGCCATTTTCACAGTGATGACAACACCCAGTACGTGTGGAAAGAAGGCGGGCAGCCAAACCATTCCAATTTTCCAATTTTCTGTTGTTAGGTTATCTTCCATCCACAGCGATATAGTGGGTTCTAGAAAGGCCAACGCCACATTCGACATAGTCAATGCACCAGCACAGACCGCTATATATGGATCCATTAGCAAGCGCCATATAGGAATCGATTGTTGTTGCACCTCTTTGCTTTGCCTTATTTGATCTTTAACTGGTTTCATTACTAGCAATAACATCAAACCATCCAAGAGACACACAAACGCCAAAATTAGAAAGGGTACTTCCTTGCCGGCAAACTGATAAAGTGCGCCGCCAAAAGGTGGCGCAACTAAGCAACCGAAACTTATGAATGCCAAAGCAATACCCAATGCTTGCGAACGTTCATTTTCCTCGGTAAAGCGATCAGCTATCATGGCTAATCCTGATGTATCGGCGAAAGCCGATCCCACGCCTTGTAGAGAACGTGCAAAGAAAAGTAAACTATAACTGCGGCCGCAAGCGAACATCGCTGTTGAGAAGAACATAATGGTCAGACCAATCATCATAGGCAAGTCGTAGCCAATGCGATCGATGAGACCACCAGAGAAGGGGTTCACCATCAATTGTACAATGGCTTTCGATGCGAATAGTATACCGGTGGCAGAGTCCTGACCATGATGGTCGTGGTGTACTGGTATAATTAGACCGGTGCGATTATCACGCAATGGCGGAGGCGTTGGTATGTCATCATCGAAGCCACCAATTTGACGCAAATAATCCGGTATAATAGGTACGATTACCATGTACAACATGTTGTCCAAAAGCAGCGCAATCGAGACTATCACTAAGATGAGGCGACGTTGGTTAACAGGCTCTTGAATTTTCTCCCAAACGATTTCTTTGACTTCACGCAGCTCTAGATTGAGCAACGGTATTTGAAATGAGCCGGCCATCTTGGTAGACCACCGCTAAAGATTTTTTTAAAAAATTATTAAATATTTTCCTTTTATTGCTGCAGTTTTGTACTTCAAACGGGTTAGCTCGTAATTGCTAGTTGTATCCTTAGCTTTAGCTTGACACCTTTTCACTCTTACTATCCTTTTTTAAACGCTATGATGTACTTTGTTGTTATCTTATACTTAGTCCAAACGTTTTCAGTTGGTTTCGGAACTTTTAATATCATTTTTGTTGCATTTCACCTTTTTTATATGATTTCCAACTTTTGTGGGTCTACTTTTCAACTCGAGTTGGTTCGGAATGTAAAAACTTTTACATTAATTTGTGATATGCTCTCCCTCGCTTTTTCTGCTTTCTCTGTTTTCTCTGTTTTCTCTGCTTTCTCTGATTGTGATATTACTGAAATTTGTTGTTTCAGTTGTTGTTGTTGTTGTTGTTGTTGTTACTAACAGGCACATAGTGTTCGTTTCCTTAGTGGTGTGTGTGAGTGTGAGTATGTTGGCTTAGATTTGCTTTCGTTAAACTTCTGTTTGGTGGTCTCTGCTTGTGGCTTGTCGTACATTAGCTTTTCCCTCTCCACTCTACACTTGTTGTATGGCATGTTTTTGCATTTTAGTAGGATCGTTGGCAACCGTCTGGACAACCTTTAACGACACAGAAACAATATTTCCATTAGATTTCAATGTCAAGTACTTTTCATTTGCTTTTGCTTTATTGTCTTAAACTCAAGAGTATTAGTTGAACTTGCTTCCACTTTTTTTCTTTTTTTCTTTTTTTTTAAATTTTTTTTTTATATTTGTTTTGGCATTCTTAGTAGCCAAAGTAGTTCCTTTCAAACTGGTTAGTTGCCTTAAAAGTTTTCGATATATTGAAAATGTCTGTGTTCCAAAACAACGACTAGCTTAGAATTTTATGATTGAAATGTTGTTTCTGTGAAGTGAAAGGACGTCCATTTTCATGCGATTATTTATCTGTTTGTATTGGAATTAATTTATTTGGCTACCAAAGTTTCCGATTAAAATTTTTGCAAACAAAACGACAGATTAGTTAATTGAGTTGGCTATCTATAAAGTGCTAAATTTAATTACACGTAAATGGTGTTGAAATGCGTTGATATGTTGCGGGGTACATATGCGGTACAACAACATTGTCACAAAATTTATTGAATTTTTTTTTTAATGTTCTTAAACGGCTGTATTATTCAATGCACTAGTGACACACATTTCAATCATAAAAGTTATACTCGTATAAACTACTCGCTATGCGTGGAATTCCGACACTGGTGATATTTCAATCATAAAAGTTATACTCGTATAAACTACTCGCTATGCGTGGAATTCCGACACTGGTGATATTGGGGTATTACATAAGTAATTATATAACGACTAGCGAATTTAGTGAATTTTAATTAATTAAATAAAAGGTGGAAAATAATATATATAAGGTTTAATATGTATGTTGTTAATTAACTAAACAAATTTCAAATTTTATTCAAGTGGTATGGTTAAATATAAGGATTTTTGATATATATATATATTTGTATTTTTTTTTTTTTGGGGAAATGGTTTGAGATTATGTTTACTTATAATATTTCCTTAAATAATACTATACTAAACAAATTTTTATTAATTCTGGCTTTTCAGTCGTTCGTAAGTTGATAGTCCCCACTTAGAACCTTGTAATTCCATCACATCAAATTCAGGGTGGAAAGAAAATCCGTTTGAAATCCGTTTCATATTTGAGTCGGTAAGTGCGTTGAGGTGCTACGGAGTGGTATGGTAAGAAATTCAGTGTCTTAGTGTCATTCTGCAAAAATGACAACTAGAGTACCTTGCATCCCCGAGTATCATTGAAACAATAATTTTTACGAACGAAATTCCCTAAACCGGTAACTTCGGGGACCAGCTTTATCTGCAATAGAACTTGTTTCTTTAAAAGCACATAATCTTAGGCACAGCAACCTAGCATCTGTCGAATTAAAGAAATGTATTCACAAGAACTTCAAAACACCTATCAATATTGTTTCTGAAATTTCTGCAGTAGGTTACTGCTGTGTCCAACGAATCAGCAATCATATTTACAGGATGTAATTAAACAAAAATATATTCACATGTGTTCAATTTCATGTTACAGTGAAGGTAAAGAGATTTCCCCATGTATAATGACTAAAGCGAAGGTATTACTGGCAAAATTTTATGACCATTTATTAAAGACTGAGTACGTGTTGTATATAATTATTCATTTATACAAACATTTTAATTTTGATTCGTTAACAAAGTATGTGGGTAAGTTGATTTTTATAGCGATCCTTGCATATAATACCATTTCCGAGTTTTTTGGATGTCTTTTTCATGTTATTCGAATTTAAATAGATTCGACGACAAAACTCGATCTTCTGTAGTTCTCCAGATTGAAGTATATAGTGATTACGACAGTTTGGGCATGTTACTTTTTTGAAGTGCGTTTGAGATTAGTTTGTGACGTCATGAACGAAAAATGAGAAGCCTTTGTTTACAGTTACAATTAAAGTTTGGAATTTTATTACGTTACTTATTCCCAATTTTTCTATTAAAACACACCGTGTGGCAATTGTATACTCCATTATTTCTGCACACTCTGAAGAATTATTAAGAAAACAAAAAACGACATAGAAATTCTATTATAATGGAGCTTAATTTTAGTTTTAATTGCAACGCATTATAGTCTCCGGTTATGTACTAAATAAATTAGTGCTGCTGTAAAATATGGCAAACAAGTGCCCAGTTAACAGTGAACCTATGTGGAACAATTTATCTTAAATCCTGCATTAGTGTTTTCAGAACACAGAAACATGGGCATGTTGATAATAATACGGACGTGGGTTCGTGTTAGACAAGCCACTGAAACAATTTGTAAAAAGAAAACAAAAACTGTGAAAATGCCTCGGGATAATAAATGGAGCAAGAGAGGAATATAACCGGATATGCTAACAATAAAACGAAAACACAAACAAAAGCGTGAAAGAGATAGTAGGAAAATGGCAAAACCGAGCCAAATGCACTTGGCTACGCTGAAACGCGGCTGAAAGAAAAACGTTTGAGTATATAATTATGTGGATTTACTATAAAAAGCTCCGTAGCAACTCTAACTTTCAAAGCAGCAGATAAAAGCCCTTGGGCTTCAATGCGAATGTGAAGAGTGCGGTGGAGCGAAGAAATGGGTAGAAAGGTGGAAACGCACAAATGCACTCAATGATAAAGGAAAAAAAAATACGCTCGCATGTATGTGCATTTAGAGCTGTTGTAGTCAGCCCTAAATTCAACGTTTGTGGGAGGATTACATTTCACGAATACAGATCTTTGATGTTGAATTGCTTGTGGGGTGCACAACAGAATGTGGGGTAAACTTGTACTCACTATTCGGTAACTTGTTTGGGAAACTTTGCAGGTGTGTCGAGAAAATAAATTTCATGCTTCCGCTTTTTTATTCACTTTGCTAGTTACATACGAATTTATTTTCGGCCAGGAAAATAAGTATAAACTTACTACAACAAAGTTGAGTGAAGGAAAAAATCGATTCAAATTGACCAAAAGAAAAGAAAAGGCTATTGTGAAAAGAAAGCAATCGGAAAAAAGTTTCTCCTGGTATGAGTATATTGACTATTATATTATTTCTCTGATTAGTGGCAAAAATTTTCCTAGAAATGTTGAACTCGGCATTTAGCAAATTTCCATAATCCTTATTTCAATATTAATTAAATTATTAATTTATTAAATTTTTAAGTGTCTAAAATATTGGCGAAGTACTTTTTTCTTATTTTGACGAGTTTTCGATAATATATATATATATGCAACATATAATGAATATACATAGAATGCAAAACATACAAGTTTTTATTGCACTTTACAGACGACTGGCGGTCTGACCTTTTTTAAAATACATAAACAACAAGTAAGGAAGGGGTACATTCGAGTGTAATCAGAGATTTCATACTCTCGCAATTTTCAAAGATCAAAACCGGGGCATATTTTCAGGTGTTGGCAAAAAACTTAAAAAAAAATATTACAAACTGTTGCGTAAGAATTTTACATTCATTGATTGACGAAACCGTGACTGGAGTCCAATCGTATTTGGTATCTCATTAACTTATATTATAGGTCATAGACTCATGTTTTTCATTACTATATTTTGCTTCGTGTCCGCAAATGTGATATATGATATGATGAAATGAGAAACTCAACCAAAATGACACACATATTGACCAAAATAAACAGTTTAAAGTCAACTGGATATCAAATCGTATATTTGGTATATATGGGCTAAGGGAAGGTCTGGACTGGTTACCTTAAATTTGGCATTAAACTCAAGTATACTCGGTAATATGTTTCCATACAATTTTTTGAAGATAGCTTACACACTGACTGTCATATTCGGCAGACATAGCAGACTTTATGCAGGATTAATGAAAATTATTATAGGCAGTATATGGGTGTTGGGATAATTCGTACACCGATTTCATAAATTTTCGCCATTAAACTATAGTATATCCAATATTATACGTTCACTTCATTTTGCTAAGATATCATATATATTGACCAATACATATATATTGACCTTATAAAGTCAACCGATTTTATCCATTTTTGACACAAGCGCACATAGAACGCACATACGAGAGAAAGAGCCTATCTGAGTTTTATTAATATATTTTATATTTTACATATTGATTGATGATTTCGGTAAAAAGTCAGCCATAGACACAGAGTTGGTTCACATGTAAACAGAAGTAGTTCACATATTCGGTATCTGGTGGCTTGAAAAGATATATTCCGTAGTTTTCAATATAACCGTTATATGAGAAGTGGGTGTGGTTATTATCCGATTTCACCCATCCCATTTTCACACTGTCTAAAGAGGTGCAGGAGGAATTTGCTATCAGCAAGTTTGGTTGATATAGCTTTAGTGACTTGTGAGATATGCACATTAACCTATTAGGGGGCAGGGCCACACTCTAATAAATAATGGTTTTGTGTCTTAATTCGTGGCACAATTATAGCATTTTGTGAGACTGGCAATAGTCCGCTCATCTGCAATACCATCCCCCTCAGAGTGCCACGTTTTGAACATGCTAACTAATTTTTCTCAAGATATCTAAATTTTTACTCAAACGGACGGACAGACTGTCTCCTGTTAGGTGAACAAAACTGTCATACTCTGTTGCAACATGTTGCGTGAGTATAAAAATATAAGTATATAAAAGCTGTCGAACTCTATTTCCTGATCAGGAATAAAACTCTCCTCAATCGCAGTGCTGCAAGCTTTTAAATATTTAAAATTAAAATATGAGATCAGTTTATCTATATACATATATAACGAGTATATAAAACGATATTATGTAATCCTCTCCAAGTAAACCTGTCTTGATGCCTCCCTGAATATTTATAATTAACTCAAGTGCATGACATACGTTGGGGTCGACAAGCTCATTAACCAACAACCACCATATAGCCCTCTGAAAACAGTCAAACTGTAGGCAAAATATGTGCATATGACCAAAAACTCCAAGTGCACAGAAAAAAGAAAGGAATACACAAATGGAAAAAAAAACACAAAGGAACACACGACGTGGTCATGAAAATTTAATGACGCAACGACATTCGAGTCGCTGCTGGCGTCATCGCCTCTGCGAAAGCTCTAGAGCAACCAGCAAATTGCCGCTAGCTAGCCGCACAATGTATAGGCTATGCGGCTTGAGGAGGGAGATGTGTATGCGTATACATATGTATAGAGCGTGTGTGTACGCTTGACATCACTCGAATGTGTGTTGCGTGTAACTGAAGTGGACTTCTGTAGCAATGTGCGTATAATTCTATAAATGTAATATATTTTCGCTTTCACCACTTCCTCCCAATAACGATTTCTTACACACACATATATATACATATATATATATATATATATATACTCGTATATATATATATATCTACAATTCGTATATTTTTGAATATAGCCTTGTTGGTTTGAGATTAGGAGCAAAAGCAATAATAATAATTACACTTGCAATGCTTAAATCACCTTTTCAAGTGTTCGTAAATACTTGCAAGCTTCGTTCTATCTAAAATTCTCTCAACTCTTGTTATACATACAAATATACAATTTATTTTATTTATACTTTTATGGTGGTTGCTTGGCTTTTTGCTCGGAAATGCGGAGCTACCACCTTTTCGTGACACGACGTTGGAGTACCTTTCAGATCACGTGCATGAAAATTTTAGAAATTGCTTGAAGATATAATAAGGTTTTCGTTTGAAAATATTACATAAATGTTCGCATGTTTATTTATATTACAATTTATGTGTGCGAGTGTAAAAAATAACTGAAACTGTGATATATAATTGCGCAAGGTCCTTGAAGGCAACAATAGAAGTGCTACAAACAAAATTGTAATAGCATTGGAAACTTCCTGCTTAGCGGCCGGAGGTGATTATATCGATTTGTGGTGGTATCCTTAGGGTGGAGTTAGCTGGGCGAGAGGTGAGAATAATGAAATGGTCCGAAGTGTACATTAATATTTATATGCATTTAAAGTTGAATTTTGAAAGAGAATAACTTTATTATAAAGTGGATTTATTTTTTCCGCTTACTGTGAAATTTTATATACAAGCTTAAAAAGCTAGGTAAAAAGCTTTTCAAATAATATAAGAGACGAATTATTCTTACAGGTTTTTTCCTTAAAGTAACAAATTATTGGAGTAACCAAAAAGGAAAATTGGTATACATAAATGTTTTGCTTCAACACCAAAAATATGATTTTTTCAGTTTGATTTTGATTTTGTATATTTCTTTTGCCTTTATTGGATTTCTTATTTCATGTGTCGCAAAGCAGCTTAAATTCTAACTTTGATTAAATAGTGGAAAATTTGTTGACAATACGAGCATACCTTAATAAAGAATGTAAAATTAGTAGTTGAAACCAAAGAAGTTCTGTGGTGAAAAAAGTATACTTCGAAATTAATATAATTTCAGATGATTTAATTAATTTGAGTACTGTGAAATTATCTAACAATGCGGATATCTCATATAATATGTAAGATAATATAAGATAAGATAATATTATAGATAAAAATGCGTTACCCACTGGTGAATCAAGAAAATGAGAATTTATTTACAAAAAAACTTAAGATTTCAACCAGATAATCATTATCAAACCATAATATAATTTGTAATGTATAAGACAATCTGGACATTTGCTAAACACCATCTTCTAGAAAAGGTTTATGTTTTAGAATTAACTTTTCTAAAGTAGTCGAGGCACTATATAGATCAATCTATTATTATCTATTATCGGTTATTATATATTATTATCTATTATATAATATCAACTGCTACTATATAAAATATATGGCTCACCATTTTAAAAATAATCCGATTATACAGATTTAATTAAAACATTTTAGTTTACAGCTACTCTTTAGATGATGAATGGTGAAGATTTACGTTAATAATAATTCCATTGGCCAAATGCGATGTGAGTTCGATTTTGTAAATAATAAAATATATTACTTTTTCTTTGTTTCATGCCTTTGACAAACATCTACCAAATGTGAAGAAGGGGAATTTTCCTCTTCCAACTTTTACGTTTGGAATATATTTGCGTCAAAGTAAATATTCAACAAACGGTTTAGATGCTTGCCGCATAATGAAAAGCAACCAACTTTCTTGAATAAAAAGAGAAGTACCACTGACAAGCCAAACTAACAAACGCTTACAAAAACTTTCGTTGCGTGCAGCGAAACACTAGCAGTACAAAAGTACAATTGCACATGGTCAACACATTTATACACACCAATATGTAATTCGTGAAAAGTTGTGTACATACACAAAATTGTGCTGAAGATATAGCTTAGCGATGAAATAAAATTTGCGCCGTAGCACAAAGAACAAGTATTTTCGTTTCTTTCAAACGTAATTTTTCCCTTTCTTCGGAGTGAAGGAGCAAAGAAGCATAAGAAATGTCGGTGAAGAAAGCGTGGGAGTCTCCGAAGAATTGTGTGTACATGAGAAGGAGGCATACCCCAAGGCGTATGGTGCGTCTACTGCAAAAATTCTCACAGCGAAGCACCACACCTTCTCTTAAGAAAAAGACGACAAACACTTTTATGCCCAGGTGTGAGAGCGTGTATGTATATATGTAAAGTAAATATAATAGATGTAAGTATGTAAGTATGCACAAAATATTGTATTACGAACACTCCCTCTGTCTGAAAGTCTATCGTTTAGATTTGTGGAAAAGGATGCATGGTTTGAATCCAATCTAAAAGTGCACGCTCGTACATGGGAAAATACATATGCATACACGTCCCTCTTATAAGAAAATGTTATATATGAAAACTATAAAAAGTACTATGGCGATAACTCATTAAAGTGATATAAAATCTTTCCATTAAAATTTTAATACGATTCGTCAAAAATTGACTTTGTGGAAGAAATACTATAATGTTGGCGGTCCGCATGTCGTATGAGTGATTTTTATGTTTTAACAAGAGATATATAGAATAGCTTAATATTGTTTTAATTAAGAGTTCTGGCAGCTATTATCGACCCAAAATTATATTTACATGCTTGTTTTATACTTTAGTATGAGGGTTATACGGTGCAAGTGTGTGAGTGAAATATTTTTATATAAGAGATATTTTGTCATCTTTGATATGCTGCAACTCAGTTATATATTCTTAGATTTCAGTTTGGACTTTCTGTTGCTGAATTGATTATATGCGATAAATTTTTGGAAGTCTGAAAATGGTGTCTTGTGAGCGGGATATATCCAAACAGTAAATAACTTTGGTACGCCTAGGATCGAAAGTTTTAAATCTAATATTTTATATAACAAATTTGTCCCTTTCCAATCGTCTACTCTGACGAATACTGCGAATTGGAGTTTTCTTAAGGTAATTTTTTAAAATGAAATGCTGAGAATGAATGTTTTAAGAAATTAACTTTTAAGGAAATAGAGCTTTTGGTTTTATAATATAATATTTCGGTGATAATATTCACTCCAGTGAGATTTTTTAATAGATTAGTAAATTCGTAATATTCTCAACCGGGAAAGAGGACCATTTGTTGGTTTATATCTTCCAATGAAGAAATAGTCTATACTGGTCGGGTATCGGGTAAAAAAATCGGGTGTCAATAAATAAACCTAATTTCTTATCTTTGTAGAAACTGTTGCTTGCTTTTGTTCCACTTATGATATTCAACTTAAAGCAATTTTTTAAAGAGTATGAATACCTTCTTAAAGTGGTATAACCTCTTGCTATTACTACGGTACTTGATTATACCAGTCCATTGTATTTATAACAGTTATTAGAGTTGCGACGAATTGTTTCAACTAATGCGCTGAATAATATAGTACAAATATTACCAATAAAAAAAAACATGAAATAATTTTTTCTTGAAAGTAAAGTCAGCCTCATATTTCAACTCACACATTGACTAATGCAAGAAAGTTTGCTCAGTTTTTTGCTGTCAAAGTAATTGCATGTGTAACTAAGTAAATATAATTCACGTGAACGAGCACACATACAAATAAATGTCTGCACAAACAAGCCCCCATTCACTGGTACTTTAAATTTCTACTCAGCTCAAATGTTGTGCAAATATCTGCTCGTACTCGCATCAAATACACCAGCTGCCTCACTTGTCTTTTGGAAACTGTGTACTTCTTTTTTTAGTTCCTATTTGCCCGTTGATCTAACAGTCAACATTGACATTCGCGTCCTTCACTTTTACAGTACAGTGTATTACGTATTACAGTGTATTACAGTGTGTGTATTTGTACTTGGTTCACTTTTACATTTATTACTTTGAAGTATTTCATCTTAATTTTTTCTTATTTGGACCCAGCTGCTGGATTTTGACTTGCTATTTGGATCAAATTATTTCAACGAACTCAGGTGTATTGTGTTTTCAGCTTTTATCTATTCGAGCTTACAATGTTTTTGCAATCAAGTGCTCTCTGCTTTCCACACTCGAACGTTGTTGAGTATCTTGCGAAAATGTCAAGTGGCAACGTGAAGCGTGAGTGTTGGTCAAGCGCACGAAGCTCGAAGTATTTGTAATACCATCTGATACACGAAACGAATTACATAATTGCGTTTGTTTTACTGTAATATTGTTTGTCAGCATCCAAATAAAGGAGCGCTCTTATTGTATAATAATTTTAAAGCAAATTTTTTATCGAATTTTTGTTAGAAATTATTACGCTCAAAAAAATTGTCAACGACAAAAAAAATATATGTTTTGTATTGGTTTTACATCATCAGAATTTTTTTTAAAGTTTTCGGGGTATTCTTTGGATTACTTTTATTATGTCAAAGTCAGATATTGTCCGCCATGAGAATGGTTATATCTCTATTATGATAATTATTCAACATTTTCATGTGCGCATTTTATATAAATTGTTCAATAAAATAATCATTAATAGTTAAAATAAAATTTATTCAAATATCTGCAATCTTCGAATGAACAAGTTTGTAGTTCGTTAGAAATTATATTCAGTAGTTTTTTTTTATTGCAAGATCTAAAAAAATTAAACTGACATACAACATTCCTTCCTTACATACAATGTTAGAATAAATAAGAAAATCGATAAAGTAGTAGAAATTAATGTTGTGAACGCCTCTTTGCAAGTCATCACACCTGGCTAAGCTCTCACTAAGTATTAAATTGTCAATTAGGTTAACCCACTTTCGCCATATTAGCTCGGGTAATCGTCCGCATTGAATTGCACTTGAAATTCAAATATAAAGTCGAAATTCAAAAAAAAAAACATGCCAAACGCCATGAAAGTGCCAGCTGGTCGACATAAACTATATAGAAAATTATACCCTGTTGGAAAAACAATTTGGAATAATTACTGAAGAAAATTTTTAACAGGAAAATAATTTCCTATGTACTATATTTACATGGCTTCGAAGAACTATATTCGCCCATTTCAGTCATGAAGCATGTCTCACAAGATTGATTGTTCTATTTTAATAATACAAAAATAACAAAAATTTTTTTTGAAGTATACGAAAGTATACGAACTACACAGGACCTATTCTCTGTTCTGACCAACGTCAAACATTTTGTTTTTAATGGACGTATTTCTATCGTACTACAAACATATCCATACGCGGATTCCAGATATTTGAATAATATTAGTTGCAACTTTAGAAGAAATACGTAATAGTTGCTTTGCCGACAAAGTTTGACTCGGTCACACACCTAAAGTGGTTGGGTACTGATTATACCATGGTAAGAAGCAATTATTTTGAAGTATAATCTATTTGTATAAGATCATTGTGACTAAATAGCGCCTAAATAAAAGCTTTAATACTGATTAAAAAGTATTAAAAAATATATATGCACGATGATATGATAATGTTCAGGGTGTAATCTCTTTTCGGACCAAAATATTTGTCCATGAAGACGGTTTTTTTCGATTGAAACAGAAATCGAAAGTGATAATCCATGACATCAAGGAAAGCTAATATATTGATCGGGATTGGCTTAAATTGGTTTTTTAGAACATGTAAGGTGCTGCATATTATTACTTTCACTGCTATAGTGTTATGAGAAGATAATTTATTATCATTAAAATGTATATTGATAAACAATTAGTATTATTTTTTTGTTTGAATTTTCATTTAAAAATCAAACTGTTTTTTGCAGCTGTGTCATTTGTATTTTCCTGTTTGGTATTGCACTTATACTCACCTATTGCAAGTGTGGAGACTTTGAGATTCTATTTTGTAATTAAAAAGCTTGTTAAGCCAAAGTCCAAAATAGCTTAACCCATGCTTAAGTGTAATTCACTAAATTCCCCTCACTTTGAATGCATACTTATACATATGTACAACTATGTAGTACCACTGTAAATAATACAGTTGAATTTCTTAGATAAAATACTAATAAACAAATACATACTTGTAGTGTAAGCGCATTTGAGCCTCACTTGTTGAAGTACTAAGTATGCCGGCTATAAATAAAGTTTAACCTATGCTCTCGATTGTGAAATACGAACACAATGCGGAATGAACGCAAATTTGTGTCGTTGTAAATACCGTGAATATGCTCGACATTGTCAAGTGCTTGCGGAGGCTACGGAAAAGGCATTGAAAAATTAAGCGTGCAAAAATAGAATTCAAAGAGAAAACAACACCAACAAAACAAAATGAAGAGAACAAAAAAAACTTGAATACAAACAAAGAGCAGGCGGTGAAATATTGAAAAGAAAGGGATGTGACTGCAATAACTGTGCTTGTTAAGTGGGATGTACTCGAAGGAAACATACCAAAGAATATTTTAAATTGGTTTCACGAACAAACACAAACATAAACGCAAACATGTACATACATACATATGTAGTAATATCTCAAACAACAAAAAACAAAAAAACAAAGCATAAAAGATTCAAGGTTAAGGGGGCATTATGCACGCCTACGCTAATGAGCTACCAAGCGTCGGGCGGCGTCGATTCGTTGAAGGGTGTTGCTCAACACGCTTGAATGCACGATTGGAAATAGCAAATTCGAAGGTGTTTCGTTAGGGGATGCTTGTGCACCGCTTATTATTTACTATAAGCGTAATTTCATATGGAACCAAAAAAAAAATACCCAGAAGGATTAGTTAAGCATTTCCTGCTTGCAACACTTGCTACACGAGAATTCCATAGTTATTCTGCAATTATGATAATCTCACCAACACTATACACAGCTCATTACACTCACATTGAAGGGATGTTCGATTTGTTCCGAATCATTTGGAACACTGACGGTTAATAGTTATATATGGTTGGTCTATAATGGTGTGACGAGAATTTGGTCAAGGATGTGAAATGAAAAATATTCAGAGTAAGAAGTGTGTATAACACTGAGTGGCCAAAGAAATCCAAGAGAATCCAGAGGAAGATAACATATTATATTTAATGGATGTTTAAACGAGCATCCCTCCATATTTGTGACGTATGTGCTGATGATTGTTGCCAAATTGATGAAATCATAGTTTTCAACAGTACTCTAACAGTTGACAAGGAACATTTCTTTTATCAGAATAACTCATTTCTGGCGAAACAAGCAAGACTTTGGGTTCAGCACAAAATAGTTAAAATTTCTAACAGTATTTAAAACATGGTAATATTTATTAGGTGAGAATTTGCTTTACTTTTCCAACTTTTACAACACACAAGTTACAACAGTTATTTAGTAGCCAAATATAACTCAATATTAGCATTAGTTAAGTACGCATTTTATTATATAAATACAATTATATATGTGTATAATTTGTATGTACGCAGAAAAAATCTTATCGCACTTAGAGTGACATTGTAATTTAATGCCTTGAGTTTCCTCTCATAGTGAATTTTATTGATTTATATGTGAAATACACATTCATCCTTGAAATGTGATGTATAACGACGGTTGCCACTATCAGTTCCCAAAATCAACACGTACGACATTGTATTGTACATAAATAAATTCATATATACATTCATACACACGTATACACATGTATACACATATATGTGATCAGCTTACGTGCGTGCGTGTAAACAAGTAGGTTTGCTTGGGATTCTCAAGTCTTTGTAGAAGAAGCCTTGACGGCTTCAGAACTCACCGTAAGAATAACAACCTACTCAGCTACGCATGCACACGCTATGCCCTTGGGGCACTGAGAATAAAAATTCATTACCTTCCACCCAAGGAACGGCACATTGAGAGGTACGAATTTTCAAGTTTACAGTATTTCTAACAATTCACTTACATGCCTATTTAAATATATGCATGGGTATGTGAATTTGTTGTGTTTCCATGTCACTTTCTGTCTTGTCTAAAATTACATAAAATTGTAGCGAAAATAAAACTACATTAAACTTATTCCCAGGAGGCACAAAAGCACTTAATTGAGAATTCATGGAAATGTAGAATGACAGCGGATAGGCGAACTATCATATTGGACGATGTCAGGCCCACAGTATTTCCGCTTGAATTAACAGAATACTATCTTATGTGGAAATATATGGTACGTTTTTTTTCCAGTATACATGCGTAAAGTTTTATTCTTATTTATACTTTGCACTTTAATGTTATACCACAAAATGTGAAGTTTTCAGCCGACTCCGGATGCTAAGGGATTTTATGAAAGGTTTTCTCATGGCAGAGGTTTGTTACTGATTTCCGAACGGCGACCGCTATTAGAAAATATGTTGCTAATGTTGGTCGTAAAGAGGAACCGAACCCAGACGCTGTATGTGTTCTGCAGCCATCGTACTAATGTCTAAGAGCAAGTGCAATAGCTGTCAATGTTTCTTTTTTGATAAATGCGCTAGATGGTGACGGCTCAAGTTTTCTTACTAGTGATCTATAAGAGGATTTACTTTTAAGCTCTGTTCTGGCAGATTCCGCAAAAGCTACCTACTTTAGTACTACGTGTGTCGGAATGTAACAAATTTCATATTGCGAGCCACATGCGAGTCATATAGACCCCAAAAATGATAAAGAAAAGATTGCGAGACGTGTCGTCATAAACGAAACGAACTATCAAACTTTAACAGTAATTACAAGCAAAGACTTCTCTTTCTTTCATTCATGACGTCACGGAGCTATGTATTTTTCTGCCAAACGCATGACAAAAAAATAATTGAACGAAATGTTCATAATCTCTATTTCTATCACAATTGTATAAACCACATATGATTTGTCTTATATTGCCCTCTCGACAATATGTTGGCGCGACAATACCAAGCCAATCCTTTTAGTGAAATTTACGTCAAATAAAGACTCATCAATGTCAGAATAAATTGGGATTGTAATAAAGTTTACAATTATATAAGTTCGCCAGGTACATATTTTTATTAAGAAAATTTTAACCTGGGAGAGTACAATTGCAATTTCTTGCTTAAACGAGTTGTCCACTAGGGTAATTTTAAGAGTTAATATGCAATTGACTAAACTTTATAAATCAAAGTGATTGCCTCTGACCCAATTTACCCCTTCTCCTAGGCGTGTAATTAAATTCGCATTGTGTTATTTTCTATACATATCCATTTGGGAATATAAAAAAAAAGCATATATATAGTTATAGAAGTGTATATATGGTTCCTATGAATGTTATAACTTTAGTCGGAACAATTTTATTTTCTTTTTCGTAAAACTACGCACGATGCTTTTATTATCCATGTGTAATACACATATAGATATTTTGCCTAAGACACAAGCCGACTTACGGTATCTGGTTTAGTGTCAGGTCGTGATGAGAAAATACGAATTATGCATATATATTATATATACATACATATTTATTATTGAAAGAAACTCGCCGAACACATAACCATTTTCATTCGTGTTTTCCTGCCAATCATCAGAACCATTAACACGAAATGGTGCAAATGCTTTTTGCTTTTACGCTGATATTGTCCAAATGTGCTGCCTCTTTCAAAAAAAAATATAATACCAAGCGAAATCCGAAATCAACCCCCGCCGATTGTGCACATCTGCATACACAAACATACATATATACACGTGTATGTGTTCGCGTGTGTCTTTGGGGCAATCCGCGTACCGCGTCGCCCGTCATGCCGCAAGGAAGGAAACAAATTTCCTCAGGATAGCATTATCAACCAGCTACTCCCAAGGAAAGTGCATAAATTTTGTAGCCCCTTTCTCCCGCACTCTCGCGCCCTACTATATTGGCGATTATGCCCCCTTTGTTTTGACGTAAAACCGCTATGAACACATCAAGATAAAAACAGCATCACAAACACCGAATACCTTCAAGCAAATAACGCTGGTAATGTGCCAGTTGGTTTATGCGTTTGGGCACACTAATATATACATACAAACATATGTAGGTATAAATGGCTAAATTTTGCTGTTTTTGGGGTTGCGCAAGGCCATAGCCAACTACTTGTACAAGGGCTGCTAATGCTAATGTTGATGCTGATCTTCACGCTGTATGTAGCTGTCGTGTGCTTGTCCTGATTGTTGTTTGCTGTTGTTGCTAATTCATGTGGTAGTGAAATTTATATTTATTGCATTTGTCATTTCGAACAAAATTGAGTTGTTAAGTTCTAGGCGGCGTTGTGGGCCTAATGGGTTTGTGTGAATTCATATTCTTGCAAACACACGAATGAAATATGTTCGTGCTCGTTAATTAATGTATTGTATGTACGTACATAATATACCTATGTATAAAGTATGTATGTGTGTTACACCTGCTAGAATTTTTTAACCTTATCCCAATCAAAATATAATTATATACTGGTTAAATGTGTACATACATTTTTTGCCTAAAATTCCACATTCAAATTAATGGCATTTGCGTCTTAGAAAAGGTCTGAGGAATACAAGGATTGATTTTGGGCTTTCGACAAATCTATCACTTTGCCAGAAGGACAAGTGATATAACTGTTCCACAAGCATATTACGTATCAGTGCACTTGTAGACATTGTGACAGCTTAAAGAAATGATTCCTTAAAGGTAAATGTGATAGCATTACGAAAACAAAAAGGCATGTATGTATTGTTTATATAAGAAAACTCCTTTTTGTAAAACCATGACTTTTAAATAGGGTTATTTCAAAAATAGTCTTGGTGTCCTCGATGAAGTAATTAAACCTTAGACTCCCGAATGTTGAATACTTCAGATGATGTAATGATTCTATCACACCAGGTAAGGATTTGTACTGATATGAAAGAGTAAAACTTAAGGTTCTTTTGGATAGTTTGGAAAGTCCTCCTTTGTAACATTAGTATGGTAGATAGATGATATTATTAGCTTCAGAGGTTTCAATGATATTTTCCCGTTCATCTGTTAGTCAGTGCACAGGGAGTTTTCCAGTCTTAAACATATCACTTACTGGTTCCACTGGATATTACCTGTAGTTAAAATGTTATGTATAAGAGAAGATACCTGCTATATGGTGATCATTGAACAGTTCGGTTATCGGGCTTAAAAACTAAAAGTATTCCTGTTTTAATGAAACATGAATTCAAGATATCAAATATGAGACACCTAGAGATTTAGGCTTTAGACATGCCCACCAAATATATAAATGTCCTTAAACAAATGATTCATTGACAATTTATTTGATAACCTTTTTTGAATGTTTGAATTTTATTTTTGATAACTGTAATACAATTCTAATATATATACTTTCAATGAGCAGCCTCTAATGTCATTTAAAACAACATCAATATTAAAAATTTTTAAATGCGATATTATTGCAGCATCATATACCAGATCGTATCTACTCTCGAATCAATGTCGTTGATAAACATTTTGATAAAATATATTTGAATCTTATATATACTTCGACAAAATCACATGAATGTAGTGTTTAAAAGTAAACAAGAACTGCCTTACGTTGAACTTAAAAAAAGCTATTATTTTTCAAATAGAAGGCTCTAGTAATCTGTATCTCGAAAAATAAGATTTCGTATTAAAAAGCTTCTAGGACAATTTTGTGATTGCCTGACTCAGTATTGTTTGAGCACGCGTCAAATATGGACACCATCAATAAGAAAATACGCCAACTTCTTACAGTTTTTCTACGATAAAGGCGAAAACGTAAGCCAGGTTGCTGAATCTGTGAACAGTGTTTATGGTCCTGATACTGTAAAGCCAATCATGCCCAATTTTGGTTTCGTTTATTCCGTTCCGTGTAATTTTTATGTCAAAAATGCACCATTCTGGAAGACCAATTTCCGGAAATATCGATAAAATTATGGAAATCGTAGAGTCTGACCATCCAGGAGCTAAAGATTACGAAAACCGTTTGGAATCCTTTAAATAAGATTGCATACAAAAAGAAGCTCAATGTATTATGCCACACGAATTTAATTTAATTTGATTGGCAGGGAATCATCTACCATGAGCCGCTAACGGCATCTATTAGGGCCAAACTCTTAATTCAGATCTGTATTGTCTCTATTCTGGATAGAGGAATTGTGATCTATCAGGATAACGCCAGGTCACACACATCCATAGTGACTAGACAGAAGCTACGGGAACTCGGTTAGGAGATTCGTATGCATCCTCCTTATAGACCGGAACTGGCACCAAATGCATGCTATCTGTTTCTGTCTATGGCAAATGATTTTGCTGGTGAAAAATTCGCCTAAAAAGAAGCTTGTGAAAATCGACTTACCCAGTTTTTTCCGATAGGGAGGAGGGTTTCTACGGGAGTGGTATTATGAAAATATCTTCAAAATGGCAATGAGTTATCGAACAATGGTGCATATTTGACATAAATTCTATCATTTTAACTATGCTACAGAAAACTTTCAATTTAATGCAAGTAAGTATGGATTTCATTCCAATACACCTTATGTTATATAATAATAACTGTAAATAAAATAATATATTTCTGTAAGAGGATTTCAAAATTTCGAAAATTTTTTTTTTAAATTTTTACTCATTTTCTACTTTTTGATTTATTCAAATGTTTTGGAATCGGTATGAATTAATTTTCATAGTAAGTCTGTTCTGCTAACCAAATCGGCAGCAGCAAGCATTTCTTAGCTCTTTTAACAGCAAGTAAGTAATAAAATAAAAAGCACGAATTTCAACGACTTTGTGAGAACATTCCAAATTCCGTACCAAAATATCTAAAAAAATTATTCTAAGAATACATTTACTCATACAGCCAATTTGCTTAGCAAAAAATTTTCGCATATTATTTCCAAGCAATTTCAAAGTTAACAACGCATGTGTAAATACACTACACACTAACTATTTCAACGTTCAAATTAATTAATTCCGTTAGAGCTCCAATTGTTTCCCCCCCTTGTAAATTCTTACGATTAATCGAGTTACTCACCCCCAAAGTCAATGATAATGATAACCGAAATATATCATAGTGGTGAGAAGTAATTAAATCTGAAGTCACATAATGTCATTGGAAAGATTGATAAACGAGCATTCACATTATAACCACGATGAAATGTCAAACAATTAGGGCTTTCAGTAGACACCTTAAATTTGAAGTGGTAAAATGTTCGCACATGTTGTTTTCATGTGTCATGTGAAAGTCAATTAAATTTGATGCTATCGCTAAAGGTTTACCGTATTTATAAGAAATGTAACGTGATTGTCAAATAAAAACAAATGAATGTGCCTTCTTTTCAAATCTTGCTACAACGATAACAAAAGTGCTAGAATGGTCAAGTATGTAACGATTTGGGTCCATGTCTCAATGCGCCTATTAGGGCTGAGCGTTTCTTCAGCGTTTCTTCAGCGTTTAGAAGTCAAGTAGTTTGGGCATCGTAAGTATTTCGAGAAAAGTTTGCGCAAAAATCTTCCCCGAAATATAATAAAAGTATAGCTGCAAATCGCTTCGGAAGTGGCCTTGTTGGAAACTGTTGACATTATCGTAATATTTGAACATATTTATATACACCTGCTCATATCTATAGAGACGAGAACAGACCCAACACCTTAACATCGATGACTTCTTATGCACACTTACCTATCCGTACACATTTAAATATGTACGTATGTATACAAATGTATTTAGGAGGACCAGTGAGTGGTGTGAGCATTTTTTGGTAAATATTTTATCATTTCCTGTTTTTAATGGAGTTTTTAATTGTTTTATTATCATATCTTGTTGTTTTTGTGTGGCCTACACCTTGAATGCAGAATTTTGATAAGAAACCAATTAAGTTTAATTTCTATTACTTTAGTAGGAAACTAGACTATTTTGAAGCAGAAGTTAAATATGAAACCCGAAATCGATGTGTCATTCGCTGTTTCAATATAATGGTGTGAATCATTGACATATTTATGAGGAAGTCTTCAAATATAGACATACAGATATTTATTTTGACTGTTCTTCTTACATATGTGATTTGATATATAAATATGAAAGCGAATTTTATTAAAATTTGATCAATTTTATACATCTGAGATACATGATGATAAGTTATAAGAATCGAACAATATAAACTTGTTGAAATAAAAAAAAAATATTGAACTTTTTTTAGAAATTTTTTCTAATTACCAAATTTTTATTTATCATATAAATATTTCAAAAAAGGTGTAATTATTGGCGTCTTATTTAACATGACTATAATTACTCAAAATATACGAAATTCGTACAGTGTTTTTTTAATATTTGTCCCTCAAATGAAGATTCATTTACTTCAGAAAATATGAACGTTTGATTGAGAATTTTGTAGCCGGATTCAAACAAAAATTTTGACTATGCGAAGCGCTTGAAAAGTGGAATTGTCACCATAATTTTCAACACGTAAATATGAAATATTATTTATAAATAAATTATAATATTTATAGTTTTAGCTAATAAGATAATATTTTTAAAAAAATTAAAATGAACGAAAATATATACAAATATACAAATATACTAAATATACATATACAAATATATATACAAATTAAAAACCATTAATTTAAATGCATGCCTCATGCAAATATTTCAAATTAAAACTTTTAATTTCTGTAACATTTTATGAACAACTCATACATATTTCACATTTCAAAGGAAAAAAAAAATCAAATCCGGGGTGATATAGTAAAATGCTTATTAGATTTCTAAATGAAACTATATTGAAAATTATTTATATATATATATTAAAATCATATAATCAAACCTTAGTTTTAGAAGTGTCCAAAGGTATCCACTTGCTACTTTCACTATTGCAGACGTTTTAAAATGAAGGAAATATCTATGCAAATAATATGTACTTTTTTAGAAAGGTTGTTGAAGGTTTAATTTATAACATTAATAAAAAGAACTAATAATTTGAATATCTCTTTTTTTATCTTTGAAAAGCTTTTAGGAAAAATTGAATAACACATTTTAAAAGTGTGTCATCTAAATTGTATTGGTATTGATTTGTGATAAATATGTTTCTTTATTTCATAGCGATCACTACCTATTCCCTAAATATTTGTTCAGAACATGCAAAAGGAAACGAAATTTTATTAAGACTACTTTCTGTAGTAGCAAGTTAAAATGGTATCTCTTCTTAAGGCTTTTTTTAAATTTAGTACCTGTAATAACTTCTCTTTTAATTAAGAACCAAAAAGTAACTAAATAAGTTTAAAAATTTATGAAATTCTATATAATAATATTTTTCAACTAAAACTTTGTGCTGTTTTCACTTTCGCTTCACTTTCGCTTCCATTTTGTTTTTTGTTTTTTTTTTTTTTGTTACAGAAAAAACAAAAAGATGCGAGTTTGAAATTTATATCAAATACATAATCCTTTTACGATTATGGAAAGTAATATTTTATTAGTAAGAAATTTACAAAAATTACTATTTATAGAGTCATGTTTCGGTTCGTAGTTGTTTCTTGTTTGTTCTTTATAGGGTCTTCATTCAGTTTCCTACGTAGAAAAGTAAAATATTATGTTGAAAAAATTTCGTTCTGCAATTTTCATCGTCAGATTGTAGGTTACATAATCAAGTTGAAGATGTGTTGCCGAACCACACATTTAGTAATGATTTTTTGTGTATTCAGCACAGGTAGATACATTTTTATACGAGTGCAACTACCACTGATACGCAGCACTTAGACGAGTATTTGTATTTGTTCACGTATACAAACGAAGGTGTGTATAAGCACTTACTTAAAATGTAGGGATATATAATTTTCAATTAGCGTTGCAATCGAGACTATTTGTAACGATCACTAGGGAATTAAATGCAGTCGTGCACAATCGCTTTCATCCACAGCTAAGGCCACGACGAGGTAAGTAATTAACACTTGTATATATGTATCATTTATTATATATATGTGTATATTTTCTATTTCTCTCTGTACAATTTCCGGTACAGGCCAGGACTCACCTGTATCGCTCGGTGTGATATTACTGAGGCGATGTGATAGATAACCACGTAGGTTCGAGACTACGCGCTGTGGCGAATTCGGGCCACTGCCGATGGAGAAGCTTCGCAGTTTGGAGAACAGTGCGGCCGATTCACCACTTGTGCCAGCACCACCATCAGCTGCACTGCCTGCAGCGGTATTATTGGAACCCTCGTTCGACGCCACTGTCTTGGGGATTATAGCGATTTGGTAATTTGCTATTTATTTCCTCTTTTGCGAGCTAAATATTTTTCTTATTCGATTTTTTTTTTGGAAGTTTTATTGAATTTTTAACAAAGTAATATGAACTTCTTACTCGCGATCTCTTAATCAAACTTTTTTTACGAAATATTAGTCCACACAAGCACAAGTGACAAAAAGTTGCTTCAAACCATTAGCTCACACCGTTGCGACTGATTGCAATTACATATTTTTGGTGGCTTTTACATCATCATTTCACTTTCGTTTTGCTAAAAAAAAAACTTTTTTTCAGCCTTAACCACTGCAGTTCAGATTAACAGAACTTGTTTAAAAATATTACAAAAACAAATTTTCATGAATATTTACTAAACGTTGGTAAATTGAAATACAATTTGTTTAGTTAATTTATTTAATTCTTCAAATTGTATGTTGCTGTGAAAAATCCTGCACACACACACTTGAAAAGTTGGAAAAATTTGCTAAACCAGACGACCACCGTGCATCGTCCAGGCCAGAGCAAAGGTAACTTCTATCTGGCAGTACTCGCCTATCGCATACCCAACATGCCTATGTATACCTCGGCGGTTGTAGCGCTATTCATACTGGAATTCCAGTGCCTGCTTATGCTCCAAAAACCTGCCGCCCACCGCATATCCAGTCAAGTTAGGCGACTTTCCAAGGAGCGTAATCGTATGCGTTGCGAGAAGTCGGTGTATCAATTTGTCTAAATGTGTGTGTTTAACCTGGCATGTCGTTCAGGTTGTTCAGCGCTTTATTTGCGCTCACTTTTTTGTATTAATGTGTGCAAGTAAGTACTTGCTCATCCACTCTCTGTTTTCTGTGAGACATGCGCATCCTTGCGCTTAGCTTTTTTGCTACGTTTACTAACATAATACTGCGGCGGTTGAATGTGTGCGTCTGTGTGGGAACTTACCATGCGTGCGTCCACCCAATTGGCTTGCTTTTATAAGTGTACTGCCGCTTTTCCCATACACATTATATCCGCCTGGTTGAGCACATTTGAACTGGCATAGATTGCTCAGACTGAGCGCTGTTTTGTTGCTTACACTGCTCATCCCGCGACCTGCACACACATTCGTATAGATCTATGTTTGTATGGGTATGTCATTACATGACTTGTATATTCCGCCACGGCGTTGGTGTTGATTATATCGAGGCTACGTGTGTTGTTGCATCCGTTAATGTGCTCATCAATGGGTGAATCCTGCTTCCATTTCATACAATTCGATTCGATGCGATTGAAACCGTCTCGATTTGATATATTTCCTTATGTGCGAATGTTAACTTATTCGCACATACATTTTAACACTTTTATAAATCTCCATTTTAATAACAGTAGAGCAGTGTTAATGGTTCCAAATCATGAACTTTATTTGCCCTTTTTCAAACTTTAGAAACCTTTCTACAGCTATTAATTTCCTATTTTAAGTATTTCAATATAATTTGATCCGTTCTGCATTTACGCATATTTGACTTAGCATCTCCTCTTTTTCTGCTAACAAATATTTTGAAATAAAGAAAGAAAACTAATTTATGCTTTCTTATCAATATTTTACTATGGTGAATACAAAAGGACATATTAGAGGAAACAACTTGAGTTATATGTATGTATATTCCAATTCCTCTGTATAAATACTAAATAACCGTAATACATTTAGCTTTCCTTATATACACACCTCAAATAATTACATGTGCATACATATGCCATTCTAAGTATTTATTTTGTTTCATTTTATTTGCGGTTTTTCACTTGCCCAGAAGACCAACGTGTCCCATCGCCTCACTTGACCATAACTTCCTTGTGGATTAGCGAAAATTGTACAACAAATGCCCCATAATTTGCCAATTTCGGTGTAATTTGTCACTTGAGTAGCGTTTGTGACAACATTTGTCATGATTCGATTTCCCTTTGGACATTGTGATAAATGTTTGCTGAATCATTGGCTATTGTATTTTTAAAATTAGTTATCAATTCACAATTGTTTACTAATGTTCTGATTTGTGTTTATTTGCACTGCGTGAGCGATCAATTATGACGCACATAATAGTATCTTAGTATTTTATATATCTTCATAAGTACATACATATATATATAGAAACATTCGTATAGAGAGGGTGCAGCAAATCAGTGCTGAGTTATTTTGAACTTCAGAACTTCTTCAACCATTATCAGTTAAAAAAAAAGATGTGTATTTGTAAAATGTATATTCTTTTCATCAGTTATATGTTTGCACATATCTCGTATTTTGTTAGTTTACTCAGATCTACATAGAAATTTACTTTACTTTTTTATCGCTTTCATCCCACCGAATATAGAAGATATGATGAACGTATCTGGTTTTTGTTGTCCTTTCATACATATAAATTGAATAAATTTGTTGTTGGCTTCAGGTGAAGATGCAAATATTTCGCTTACGATAAATGCTTCACATAGATTATTGGTGATCCGCCTCAGGAAAAAATAATCTCTTTTTAAATCAGTTTCAATAAAATCAATATGAATGCAGATGTCGGAATTCGGAGAACCATTATATTTATGATCTTTTGACAAAACAACTTTTTTGATATCAACAGTTTTTATTTACTTAGTTAATCGGTTGAAAATAGACTGAAAAATGTTGCGTTAACAGCTGGTTTTTTAGTAATTTCAGTTAGGACGGAGAAAACAAAAATGAAGAATAAAACAAACTAAAGATTTGTTTCGAAGGCATTGTTTCGAAAACGTATATAATTACTAATTATTCCCATGCAATTATCTATTTATCTCTATTCTTTTTCTATTCTATTATCTCTTTTTGTAAAATACAGCGCAGAAGCAGCATAGGAAACCAAAGGACCGGTTCGTTTAAATACCCGAATATATATAAAATATAACAAATAAGATTCTCCTTGATAATTTTAATCCTCTAGGTTCTCAATAGAAGATCTGTTCGCCGCTATGGAAAGTTTCAATCAATTAATATGTGCAACAAAATTATTTAATTCTATTATGTGCCTTGGGGTAAACCACAAACCACAGGTTCAACCCATCAATTCAGCCCATCAATAATACCTTTCTCCCCTGCATTGAATACCATAAATAAACTATTGTAACTTGTGGATGAAATAAACAACTTTAATTTATGTTGCTGCGAATAGAATTATAAATTTATATGTACGTTGTCAGTGTGGAATTGAACGATGTGCTTTAAGTGGGTACCTGCCGTTTGTACAGCCTAACTCCACGGTGTTCAAAAACACAACGAATCAATAATAATGCGTTGATCAGCGCCCCTTCAATAATAGTTTTTTGCTAAAGCCAACGGTACCGATCGGCATTGTGGAAATGGACACAGTAACGACCTTGGTAGGGTTCGAGGCCTATCTAAAACCTCTGCCGTACTTTGGGTCCAACACTGTACCGCCCAACAGTTCTACCCGCATTCAGGTATTAAACCACAGCCACCACGATACTCCCCGAAAGGCCTACCGAAATGAGCAGGTTGGAGCTCCTTCCAGCTCCAACGCGTTCCTGCTCCCGTGGTATCAGATTAAAGTCTCCGGCCAGACCTTATAGCCTGGGCTACTTCCAGTTGAGCTACCCTTTCAACTCAGAATGGTGGCATTTGTAGCTTGAACTCAAACGCCGCTTTAAGTGTGTGCATAATACATTTAAAGTGTTATAAACTCAGTTCAAGCTAAGTAATACAGCACTATTTCCGACATGGCTAAGCCTATTTTAGAGCAAAGTCTATTTCAAATGCAGTGAATTTTATGGATTTTAGTCGCCTTTTACGACAGGCATGCCTTACCGCGGGTTATTCTTATCCCCAGACCCGCAGGTGGATTTCAGTGTGGAATATCTTATTTACATACATATCCATACCTACTCATATAGATAAAAATGTATTCACATGAGCTCAGCATGAACGTCCAAAGTAGCGATAAACAGCTACCGAAAATTAAATCGATATCCAAAGGATATTCATTCCAGTCATGAGCTTTTTGCAAGAGCAATCACAAAAGTGAAAATATTTTTATAAGTTTGTAGTTACGTAGGTTCTGCTTGGTCAGGTAATGCTGTTCACATACATATGTACATATATAAATGCACATGTGTATTGTGAACAAGATAAGTGTGTGAGTTGACGTTTGTAAAAATGTATGGCATAGCAAGCGACCGACCTTTGGTTAAATGTTTTATAAATTTTTAGCCATTTAACTTGAAGTGAATAAAACAAGGTTATTTATTATAAATTACAGGTCATAGTATTTTCTGAAATATTTTTGTGAGCGTAAGAAATGGAGAAAAATGGTTCTAAGAAAATACTTAGCCAACTTGCAAGTAGGGCAGGCATATTCATTAGTTCATAGTTCTTAGTTCTTAGTTCATTAGTATGAATACGTAAAATAAGGTGTGCACATGTACTAATCTGTGGATGTATGTGTGTATTTGGTATTATTTTCGAAAGCACTCAATTGTTTTTAATTATAGACTAAGAAAACTAGAAACATACAGTAATTTTCTTAAAATGCTATTAAGAACTTATTAGATATAAACATTTATACGGGGATGGATCTAATAAATTTCTAATTAATTTGTAATATAAAGGATACATATGATACAAATTGAAAAGAAAATTTTCAATATCGGTTCAATCGGTGTTCCCAAACTGTCTGCTTTTCTTCACGAATAAGTTTCTTTAATTCCTCAGTATTGGGTTTCTGTTGAAGACTTCATGTTTAAGATGTCCTAAAAGAAAAATTTCTGTAGGGATTAAGACTGAGATCCAAGTTGTGCTATATTATTTAGTACAAACATATCAAAGTATTCTATTATGTTCTATAACCTCTATATGTTCAAACATAACCCATTATTCTAAGCTTTGTCAGCTCTTATTCATATCTTATTATTCTCATGCCGATTTTCGCCCGTGCCAATATTAAGACCATTTTTGTTATGCAAAAAATAAACAGATAGGTATAATTATATATTTTTTCTTTTTATTAGAAAAGTATACATACAATTGAAAAGTAAAAAATTTAATAGCTAATGTTTATGTCGAAATAATTTCATACCAGGAGGAGGTGCTTGATTAAAAATAAACGTTAACCATTGGATGAAGCAGGCACATACTAATTTATGGAAATTAACAACTCACGTATACATACATATAATTGCAAAGCTTTATGTATGGGTTATTATGATTTTGCCACTGGAATTTTTAGTTTTTAAAGAGATTATGACCTGAAAAAGTACCTTATTTTGCAAGCAAATTTTTTGAGGATAAGAGAAATAAAATATGAAATGGTGCTAAAAGCTGTCTAATTTCAATGGAAAATGTATCATTTATAAAAGATAGCTTATAATATTTACACATAAACAAAAACTTTATCAGTATTATATTATGTTAGGAAGAGCTGAAAATGATGAGAAGTATCCAAAGAAAGGTATAAACTTCGTCATTTATTACCCTGACAAGTATATGGATGAACGAAGATATTTAGGTTAACGCATAGAAATCGCGAATATGAAAAATATTTGATAAGTTAATAATACTTTTTATGCGAATAATAATTTCTATACTCGAAATCACGAAACACCATCTGCAAAAGCAAGGGCAATCTTGGTCGCTTTTTTCTTGTCTGCTACGTAATCCTTATAAGGTTAGTTCATGTTTTGCATTAATTTTAGTTCCTGCTAGGTTTAGTTAGTAATCCTCTTGTTAAATTCAATTAGTAGAATTTTGTATGTATATTAATTTTGTGTTCATAAATTTCAATAATTGCTGATTAATGTTAATAATTTACAAATATTTACTATTCCACTATACTCCAGACATAGAATAAATTATTAGTTATAAAACAAGTTCATTTCTTATATATTGAACATTTTAATTGGGCCAATTTGATGTACTTTACTTAGAGTATTTCCATAATTTGCAGTGATGAGTTTAGAATTTTTGGTCGAAGTACTAATTTGTAGGCCGAAAGGCAAAATATATTTCATCAGTTAGAACAAGCGTAACAAAGACTACACATACATCAACCGCACGTAGTAAAATCCGATGATTATCAGGAAGATTATCCTTAAGCGATTTTATTTAAAACGAAGCGATTAACAATTTCACACTAAATTCGTACAATACCAAACAGTTAACAATTATAAAGAAAAAAAATTCTTATTCATTTTGATTTGCTAATAACATTTTAAATACCACTAAGAGACTTCAATAGCACATAATGAATAATTCCATGCGCCAACAAAGGAACAAGGAATATCAAAGGCCAACGCAATTCCACTAGGATAATTAGTAATTTGCTTAATTGAAATTGTATTTATATTCTATAAGAAAACGTTAACGAACAGCAGTTTTCACGCCGTAGCATTCACGCTCCTCAGAGGAGTCCACAATCGACATAGCCGCACAATAGGCTATAAGAAACAGCCATAATGCTGTGGCACATCAGTAGTGATGCACAGTTGCTGAACACATCCAATCCAGATTTTTAAGAGCAATGAAACTGGAAAGGTGACTGATTTTGACGTCGCGGATTTTGCACTCACGTCCTGAAAGTAGAAATTCACATTTCACGGTATTGCTACCTTTCATGGAAACTTGCGAAAAAATTTAGATACATACACCTACTAATTTAACTATGTTTATTTTCAATTATAATTTTCTTGTTGGTCTTGGCAAGCCACAACGACAGAAACAAGAGGAATGGCATCGTCATCTTAGTCTTGGCACACCAACTAAATTCCCAGGTATGTTCGTAAGTGCAATATATTTAATAAAGTGAATAACCAATGTATAACAGTGTTGAAACAAAACCTTTAAGATGGCATATAACAAATAAAATAAAACTGCGAAAGTGTGCGCTGAGCAGCGAGTGAGGTAACGCCGTCTAGAAGGAGCACGAAGCAGCGCTAAGAAGGTGGAGGGTGAACAAGGTGAGACTTTCTGACTAAAGCGCACCTTTTGGCAATTAACGTTATAAACTGATGAGTTTGCCATCCTGTCATTTCTTCACTCGCTACGCTCCACTTCTTTGATGGCAAATACTACGCCGTTTGTGTTGTTTCTGTGAGCGCAAAATTTTCTTATAACCTTCTCTGAGTTTGTCCTTTTATAGCGTGTTTTCACCTTTTTCTCTGCGCACATTCACTGATGCATGTATGTACATAGAATTGTGTGTTTGCATATATACGCAATTCACTCATACCCAAACAAATTTACATTGTAAATACAATAACGGCATTATCGCGACAGTCAAAAAAGCAAACATTCGAATCCAAGAAAAATCGATTTCCACAAAATTATATTGGGTTGTTCGGAAAGTCATTTCGTTTTTTTGGGGGAACATGAAAGACAGTTTTCGTATAATGAATAAACATTTTATTAAATTATATATTGGGCATTCTGGTCCAACACCTTTTGCCATCTTTCTGGCAGTAACATAATTCCCCTCTCATAAAAGTTTTGGTCCTTGCTGGCAAAAAACTCGTCCAGGTGGTTTTTGACATCTTCATTTGAGGTAAAGGTTTTGCCATCCAAAAAATTTTGCAGGGGCCGGAACAAATAGTAGTCGGAAGGCGCCAGATCTGGAGAATATGGTGGATGTTGCAGTACGTCCCATTCAAGCTGTAAAAGTTTTTGGCGAGTGACCAAACTTGTGTGAGGTCTCGCATTATCCTGGTGGAACACTACACCCTTCCTGTTGATTAATTCGGGCCTCTTCTCTTTAAGTGAATCATTCAATTTGTCCAGCTGATGACAATAGACTTCTGAATTAATCGTTGTATTGTCCGGCAAAAGCTCAAAAAAAACGATTCCTTTGACATCCCACCAAACGGAGAGCATCACCTTTTTTTGGTGAATGTTGGCTTTTGACACGCTTTGAGCCGGTTCATCTTTTCTGCTCCATGACCTCTTGCGTTTAACATTGTTGTATACAACCCATTTTTCGTCCCCAGTAATAATCCGCTTCAAAAATGGATCATTTTCTAGACGTTTGAGGAGCGAATCACACGCGTCAACACGACGACACAAATTTCGCTCGGTAAGGACATGGGGCACCCACACATCGAGCTTCGAGGTTAAGTCCATGCCTTTCAAATGGCCATAAACAGTTGAATTCGACAAATTTAACCTCTCACCGATCTCTCGTGTGGTGATTCGCCGATTTGCATCAACTAATGCCTTTATCGCATCTTTGTCAGCTTCGACCGGCCTTCCAGACCGTGGTGCATCTTCGACATCAAAATTGCCGGATCGAAATTTTGCAAACCAGTTCTGGCACTGGCGTACTGTTAACACGCCTTCTCCATACACATCCGTCAATTTTTTTCTCGCTTGGACAGCATTTTTACCTTTTCTGAAGTTAAAAAGTAAAATATGACGAAAATGCTGCTTATTGCTCTCCATATTTAAAAAGGCACCAACCAAAAACTGCTGGGTAGAATTAATAGAACTTTTTCACACACAAGCCTTGCAATATCAGCTCTCATGACATATAATGGTTATGGGGCTTAAGTGTGAAGTTAGTTTCGAAAAAACGTAATTAAGTCCTCTGGCGGGAAAAAACGAAATGACTTTCCGAACAACCCAATAGTTCTTCCTATTCGCTGTTTGTGTGCATATGTGTCTGCCTGAGTACGAGCAGTTTGCTATTAAAATCGTATAGGGTTGAAGGTTTCACGCCAGGTAGTTTACGCCTGATATTTGAGAAAAAAAATTTTTCATGTCAACTCAAAGCTTGGGGGGGGGCAGGGGTTGTTAGTTGGCAAAGGCCTATGGATAGGTGCGCTTAAATTATATTATGTAATTTGTTTATTTTTACCATTGAACAAATATATGCATATGTATGTATTTCAGATATACATACATACATGTGTGTGGGAGTATACAGATATACATGTATAAAATATTTTCTTTCCGCTGCTAAAAGAAAACATTTACATTTCTATTTATTTATCTGTATTTCAGTTGTTTTTATAAATATTATAACATAACCTCACTTACTTGGTAGTGAATTTGCTTTTCTTTTATAAATTTAAAGTTTGAAGAATTAAACCACAAAAAATAATAATTTTATAAATCTTATGATCTTTAAATGAAAGCAATTATATATAAAGGTAAATCAGATAGTTTTAAAATTATATACTAAATATATATAAACTATAAAATTGCTTGCAGATTATTTTCTAATTCGAGAGGAAAATTTTGCCCTTTATATGATTTTTTTATGATTGAATACTGTTTCTCAATCGCTATCCCAACAAAATTTCATATCTTAACTTTAGGAAACAACAGAAAGCTACGCACCTAATAACGTTAAGATCGGAGCTATTTTAAATTAAACCTTAGTTGTTTTTTTGCAATTAATGACTTTTGGCCCATTCAGTTAAAGGAATTCACATCGTATTTAATTTTTCAATATACATATACAATACACATTGTACAATTACCATATAAAATATATACAGTTTTATTTAGTTTAGAAATAACAAAATAAAGTAAAATTAAATTAAATTAAATAAAGATTTTATCAATTGTTTTTATTATGTTTATTGATGATATGGAAATTATTCTGCAAAGTTAGAAACCTCACAAAATATTGTAGACAGCTATTCAATGCACATGAATTTTTTTTATTAAAAAAAAATATTTAACGTATTTCACTTTGAAACTGTACAACTAATTTTATACGCTTTAATTTTCCCTTATTTTGAGTGATATGTCCTTTTCATCCGCCTTTGAATGAAATGTTCGGCTTTCAGTCAGGATAAGCATATTACTGTAAACGCTTTTTCATGTAACCTGTCACAGGATATGTCTCTGGCTTTAATACAAAATTTCTACTGCCATATCAGACAATCTGTCACTGAACTCGATTGCAAAATATAACGGTTGACTTCCATAGACGTACGTACGTATTGTAAATTTTTGGTTACATGTTTTGTTTTAGCAAGTAATGTTACTAAATAAGCTTTTTTGACTGCCTTCGGGAAGTTTATACTCAGTTGTACATTGTCACAGTTTTCGACAAGTGTTAAACTTCTTACTTGATTGAATAACAAAAAGTTTTATTAGAATTCAAATATGGTATATAATTTCTAAATATTTATAAAGCATGAATATAATTTCTTTACAATCGGTTTTTGAGTTCTTGAACAATTTTGGTAGAAAAAATGCGAAACTTCCATATATGAATATTATATTTCAAATCCAATTTTTGTAATCAAAAGTCAAATATGCTTATATTAATTTAAATGTTTTGATATTCAAACACTCTAAACATTTGTCTTGTATATAAACCAAAATAATTATTTGCATAAAGACAAAAACGCATTTGAGGTGACTACACGACGAATACGTAACTTTTGATATCTTAGTTAGCAAGTAACTCAGTAATTTGCTCATTTCATTTGTTTCCTTCTGCACTTCTAATTAACAAAAGTTTTCAGATTTCCAAATTATACCAAAAATAACCAAGCGTACGCACAGATTGTGCAAATTCTGAGAAATATGTTTGATTAAGGTATAAACTACTTTATTTCATAAGAAGGATTTCTAATACAAAATGTTTAAACATGTTCGCATGAAATTGCGCAAGTTAGCAACAGTAAGTTATTAGTTATATTATTATTCTTAAATTTATGATAAAAGAAATTTGTACCGTTTGATTTAAAACTATTTTAATAATTTCCACGCCAGATCATTAGATCAGTCCAGTATACGAAGAATATATATTATATGGTATATAGGAGGGAAATTTTGTTTTTGAGTACAAATTTAGTAAATTGATTTCCTTTAATACCCAACCTTTTAATAGCCATCAACTCATTATACTCATCGATCCATAAATTTTTTAACCATTGAAAGCATGTCAAATAATGATGCAATTAATTGCTTGGTTTTGGTTTCCCAAAAAAAGCATTAATTAATTTATAGCGCGGCAATTATATCAACAAAACTTTATTCTACAAAACTGACATCAAAAAAGTAGACTAACTAAAAACAACTTTGCAACTACAACAACTTCGACAACTTTGACAACTTTGACAAACATTTTGCTATAAATTATGACGAGCAAGAGAATTCCGAGGAAATTGAGGTTGCACTAGTAGGCATATTAAATATGTGTCTAAAAGAATATACATAAGAGTATAAAATACGTATGGGTAAAAAAAAACAAATATTATACACAAAAGTGAAAATGCTTTCATAAAAACACAAAACTTTTTCACTTTAACCATTTGGACACTTTCATTGTGGCGCTCATAATTATGTAAGCATTGCTACAGTTAAAATGTGAGCTGCCAATAAATACAACCACAAAGCACTCAAATATATCCAAGCACATATATACATATATACGCATACACATTTGTATCCTACCAATATTCACAAAGCCACACAAACAAAAGCTTTGACTGGATTGAAGTGGTGGAATTTGCTGTGGCTGGCATTTGACACCCGAAGAGGAGACACTCCTTGTTCGGTGTGCACAAATGGATCGGCACTGTGGAGGCAACCAACAAAATGTGAAATAACTAGTAACAAATACAAAAAATAAATGGAATGAAATAATGCCAAAATGGCTGTTGAGAGTGTGGAAGAGTAAAGCTAAAATGGAAGTCATCAATGGCAGCTTGAAGAGCTCCTCGGTTGTGTGTGTGAGGGTGCTTGCTGTTAATACTGTTTATACATTGTATTAACGTATCAAATACATACATATGAAAATCTATGCGAAACATTTAGACTTATATATAGATATATGTGTAGACACATAGATATATGTGTATGTTATAAAGACAAAACAATACATTTTGTGTTCCACATTATATACCGAACAAAAAATATTTAACAAATTCGCTGAACCTCAATTTGCTTTACTGATAACCTTTTATTTGCAGTGGTTTTTAAGGAGCGATCAATGTTGGATTGTAAAATATATAAATACATATATGATAGTTATTGATATAATATTAATGATTATTAACTAGAAATCGAGTGTTGAATATTAATACTTACTGTTTGTGTCATATTTCTTTCTAGGTATATTTGAATTAGTTCAAAGCGCCCCTCTCGTCAAACATTACCAAGTACTAATACAGATCACGAATCCGTTATCAATCTTAAACATTTTCTAACAATTCACAAATAGTTTAATGTTTGCCAATGTTCTAGTAGACCAAGGTAAATTTTCTGAGTCCTAAGGGCTACAGAAATACATAATATTGGGTACATCCCTAGTCCATCCCTATAGAATGTGAAATACATATCCCGAAAAAAGTAAAACACAAATATTCGACAGAAAATATTGCGATTCTTATTGTTCCTAGGCACTAAAGTCGAATTTCAGAAGTGGTGACTTCAAGCTTTTTGGGGAATAGAGACTCCATGAGGTTTCTCCTTCATGAAAATAGGACCAAGGAAAATTCGTTAAATTTCAAGCTTCAACCTCAGTGAAATTTTAAGTATAATTCGTTGATGAGTGAATTAATTTCAAGAACACTTCGAATACTTTTGCGAGAAAGTAACAAAAGCATGTATCACATCGATGAATATGATGTTAAATAACAAGGGTCAAAAAGAAGAGGTGTTGAAGGAGGAAGGTGATTGAAATCAATCAGTTGTTGAAATCAGTTAATTATCTCCCTCTACTTTTATACAACAAACTTCTTTAAACAGACTAAAAGTAGAATCAATTTCAAATATATTATAAAATTTGGTATGGATAATGATTATTGAGCCTACACTATGGACCATTTGGGAAATTCTGCTCCGCACCTGAGACAGCTTACTGTTGATGAAAATACATACTTCACAAACTACATACTTGCTAATTTGCAAAAATGTTGCATAATATTTTTATACACAATAATTTGCTGAACTAACCAAGCTGTATTGCAATCCTTTTTACTTCAAATTATATGATGACAATTTTTAAATCTTGTGATCCACAAAACATTTTTTATGAATCACTTGATTTAGTAAATTGTGATGGGAAATTTAATATTTGTATATTAATTTTAATTACTCTCAAATGACAAATAGCGATAACTAAACGAAATCCCTGACAGGAGCGTTATGCAAACTCCTACATACAAACAAAAGTGCTTCTTGAATACGTGCTCATGCGTTGACACTGCACACACTTGTGGTATTTATGTACAGAACAAGCCCACTAATAGACAGTTCATGCAATACAATAACAACGCTTGTGTTAATTTGGGAATGTAACTTCTGACATTTCGATGACCTTCTATCGTGTTACTAACAACGTGAGCTATGCACGTTCCTCTGCACATATACATTCATGCACTCATACTTACCTTACCACCGCTACATAGCTAAATTTACGCCTCGGCAGCAGCTTTCAATCCTCGACGTCATCGTATATGCACAACCGCTAGAACTTCAATATAGAGGCGTGGGAGAACCTGATTACTGAATACAAAATGCAATGCAAAAACAACATCACAAAAACAACATCACAATAAAATGCTTCGAAATTTTTTTTTGTTTTTTGTTGTTACCACAGTTGCCTGGCAATTGCACTCTACAATCTGCCTTCCACCAAATAAAATATTTTTTCTCTCTATAAGCTGCAATACCACTGACACACCATGCATACGGCCATACATCCTTCCACACTGACAATTAACTACAACGGTAAATATGAAATATAAAAAGAAAGGAACGTTTATGTACTGTTTGAATAGATACATATGTAACCAAGAAAATAACTTTGCCAAAGGATGTAACCTAAATTTGTTGCAATGGTGTGGATTTATTTGTATTTGTTAAGCAGGTTTCAGCAATTCTCACTCGGTCGCTTTATCTATAGTATCCCTCCACAAGAATGCGTTCGAAAATCGAAAAGCACAAAGCTAATGCGGGCATAAAGCGACTAGAAAGACCAAAATATTAGTGTGCTCAAAAATATCGACCATGTGTCATGTCGCTTCCTTGACGGGTCTCCGTTGTTGGTATCCACAGTGATGACGACGACGGCGACGGCGACGGCGACGACGACATTGAGGGAATCGGACAAGAATTGAGCAGTTTCACATTTCATTCAAATATGGCTGCGTGGGAGTGGTCTATGCCCAGTACAATAATAAAATATTAAAACACTCATACATTAAAGAACTAACACAAACACTGATGACGCGCGCATTTGTATAGCGAGAAAAATAGGCGGAGCTTTTGTTCATTATATTGACGGCCCCGTCGGCGCACATGTCCCCATTTGGTCCTTTGGCACTCAGCTGTGCAGTTTATTTGGGGCTGTTTTCAAAATTTCGAAAAGTTTTAGAGGTTAAATCAATTCCACTGGAATATGAAAATTGGCGCTCATTGGAAACACAAGTGGGCAAGCCAAAGTGCATTAGGTTGTTTCGCTCTGTGAAAAAGTGAGTGTTGGAAGTGGCACTCGTATTTATATGGTACATACTTTCCATTGTAATCATTTATCAGCTGCTGTTGCTGGTTGTTGAGCGGCTGTGTGCGTAGGTTTTGTTTGATAGCAGTGGAAAGTTCATTTTCTTGATTTACCCCTGAAGAGGGTTTATGTGCACGCGAGGGGAAATGCTATCCATTGTTGGTAATATAATTTCACCACTCTGTAGGGGTGCGAAGACCAATGGATCACACGTGTTCTCTGCTTTATTATAAATTAAATGTATTTGACGATGAAAATATATTTGTAAATGAAAGACGATGAAAAGTGTGAAGGAGAATAAAATATGTGTTGGAAGTTAGCGTAAACAAATGAAAATTCTTCAATAGAAGACGATTTCTAATGAATGCAAAACTCTAAAATGTATATAAAAATATTACATTTAAAATATGTTTTTATATGAGATTAAAAATTGTACGTCAGTTATCACTTGCTGATGATTTATATTTTGAAAAAAAAATGGAAGAACAAAATATTTGAATAAATGATTTAAAGATTTTGGTTTATTGGTTAAAGAAATATTTCTGAACGGTATAAACTATCTATATATAAATATGACTACAGGATTCAGATGGAAAGATATCGGCAAAGTGATCACGTTCACCCTTGTTCCCTAGTAACGTGAAAGATTTTTATGCGGAATATTTTTTCCCTACCTTATTCGCTGTGTGAAGTTTATATTCAAAAATATAAAATATAAAATATATAAAGAAAATATAAAAATTGCTGAACACGTCATAGCATAAATGTAAACGATTGTGTATGTAGGAAAAGTGACTTTCTTTAGGTCAAAGTTAAACGCAAATGCAAATAAAAAATTTTTATATATGTATGCAAAGAAGGACAGCAATGCTAAAATATACAACGTCCCTCTTTATTGGCAGGTGGACTACACATAAACTATTAACAACATACATATATATAAGTAATACATCTTGTACAAGCATTATGCACATAAGAGTGTTAACCGATGCCACACGCCACCCCGATAATTGTTTATTTTGGCTTAGAAGCAGTTGAGTTCAGCTCAGCGCTGATTTTCATTACAATTGCGTGTCAGTAAATACTTTGTCCATTTTGTTGAATGTGGCTTTAACAAATCGACATGCCTAAATATGCACATACAAAAATACATTTTATTACAGTTATGTGACATAATTGTAATGTGCTACGGCGTCTGATGACGTCTAACCATTAATTGTATTTCTATGCGCAATATATACATACATACACATGCCTATTTGTATTATTTCTGCACTAAAATTGGCAAACGAGAGAGTAGAATAAAAGTTTTGTCTGTTAGCTAAAAATGCTAACCGAATGCGTTCCAAGCAATGAATGGTGAATGGGTTCAACTCAAAAGTTTTATTTCTGCAAAAATTTTAATTCAAAGAGATTTTATTACTCATACATAAATCTTTGTACAATATTATATAACAAAATATTAACTACAAGGAGTTGAAAGCTTGTAGAAAGAACACCACATTCTAAGAATAACAACAGTGCCTACATGAAAACTAGAATTAAAAGCAAAGGTGTTAATCAAGAATTTATATTACTAGGAATTATATCTAGATATTCAGATCTTATCAGATATTAATTGAAATGAAGCTTTGTTTAACCGCTACAACTATTTGGGTTTGAACTGTGTGAGTAATCAGATCCCTGCTAATATGAAGATTATCCTAAAGATTATAGCTATGTATATGAAACTTTATTTTCAGGCTTTTGGTAAGTTGAATAAATGCCCTTTGTTGTTTGCTGACAAAATATATTAACAGATTGAGAAGGGTTCGTGTTTGCAAAATAGAAAAAAAAAAAACAAACATGAAAATCTATTTTTATAATAATATTTCGTCATCACTTCTTTGAAGAGTAGAGCTGTATTGGGTTTTCTTCAAACCCTGCTTGGCCCATTGGGTCACACATCATCAATAATAATAAGATATAATAATAATAATAAGTAATATCATTTCAATGCCCCAGTGGCTTGTTGACATGGGCAATCGGACGGTTCATACAGTGTTCAGTGCTATTTCCTATTTATTTTAGCTATTTCCGATGAGTATTTATGGGTTTGTAGAATCTTTCTGGCGGTCTCGTGACACACTCGTCTGACACACTGACAATCGTCTTCCAATACAAATATCAACTATCTCCCATTTTTTGGGGATTATTATTATTGGGTCGCATCTATTAAGCTTCAATGGTCTGCCTCCTCAATGCTTTAATTTCGCTAAGCTCAATGCTAAGCGATTTTCTTTTTCAGCGCGGTTAATTATATTATAAATTGCTTTAAGCTGTGTGATAGTTCTGTGGTAGTTAAAATAAACCAACTGAATGAAATTTTCGAAAAACGTGTAAGTTTTGTCATCTCGCCGAAAAAACGTCCGTTAAGTTGTTCCGCTAGGTCTTTTCGTATCGCTTTTCGACTTGTGTTAGCATTTTGTATAGAATTTGCAATATTTGAGTTGATGCACCTTTTGTTGTTTTTTTAAATTTATGTGTGGACTTTTGAAAGTTTTGTGCCTTAAATACATAGATTACCTATAGTATTATGAAAAAGGAAACTGAAAACATTTATTTCTGTTTTCAAAAGCCAAGCCTGAACTGAATTTTCATGTTGTTTTTCATGTTGAAAACATTAAGTGACAAACTGTATATTACTTTATATTTGCAAAAATAAGGTTAATATTTTATGATTTCCTCCAGTCTATACACACATACTGATATATGTATATTGCACTCTATAAGTATGTATTTTCGATCCAGTTAACAACAATATACTTAGTAGTCATTAATTCACACTTGCATATTATGCAAAAATTAGCAAACTGTCATAGAAATTCTTAGTTATCCGCATTTATTCAAACGTATTATATTATATCCTATACTTTACTCAAATTTAAGCTAGTCTAAATTCAAATAATGCACATGCTATAAATGTGTGTATATATTTGCCCATTTGATTCGCATTTGATTCAGATTTTTTAAATACCGTGACGTCAAACGCCAGTTGTAGATTATGTTGTGAGGTTGACTCAGTTAAAGGTCGACCCTACTCAGCGTGTACCAAAATCAAAATAGAAGGGAAACCACCAACAGTGACAGCGGATAACAAAAGTAGTAAATACAAAAGTTGCCATCATTTCTCTGTTTTTGTTTTCTACAAAAATGTCACACACATTTGTCAGTTTGTCAGAACATTTGACATAGAACACCTAAAATATTTAAAAAATATATCAAGTAAACAGCCGAAATATTTTGCTAATGAAACGAAATGCGAATAGCAAATTAAAGAAACAATACCTTTTATTATTCTCATTCACCACAGAAATTGGCAGTTGGATTGGCTTAAAAGTTAACCTACAAACTTGAGACAGCAAACTACGCAATGAACATCTGTCAAAAAGTATTTTCTTGTAAATAAAAGTAGTTGGGATGAACAGTTGGGAAGTTGTGAGTGAAATGCGCGTATTCGAATTTTGTCATATTTGTATTTGTACATATTTACATGATCAAGCTTTTTTTATTAATACATAATATATTCGGAACATTCTGTCCGCCAGAACCGCCAGACATTTCCTCTCCCACTTGCAACTTCTTTGGGGAGTATTCGTTAACTTGTATTGCTATCAATCACAACCTGTCCACTTTACTGTCAATTGGTCAGCCATCAAATGACTGATTTGTTAAGCGGAGTTTCGTTGAAACCTGAAAATACAGAGTAGAATACTTATTATAGTTTATAGTATGCAAAGGCCGTGAATTATCGATAAAATTAATATATTTATTATATATAGGGGTGTTAATTATTTAAAAATATGTACACATGTAAAAGTTCAGCTGAAAAAATTGTTTAAAGAAATACTTCCTTTTTTTTGAAATTTTTATATTATTTAACATAGTTGCTATAGAGGCTAACACACGAATTATAGCGGTCTTCAACTTTTCGATATCATTTCTGTAGGACGATTGGCGTTTTGCTTCAAAATATCCCTCAGTTTCGGCGAATTATTTCCAGTGACTCTCTGAATCTCCGAATCAGTGACCCCTGAATCTCTGAGAAGAGGAAAATGTGGCTGGATGTTCGATCCGAAGAAAACGGTGGATGCGTAAATAATTCGAAGCAAAGCTATGAATTTATTTAGTTTGAGACAATGTTGAATATGAGATCGTGCGTTACTCACTTTTCAAAGAGCTTTCGCATAGCCAATTTTTCCACGAACGGTATGTTCAGCGTTTCTTTGATCTTTCTTCAGAGTGTAAGTTATCTTGGTAAACTTCATTTTAGGGTAATCAAAACAAAAATTTTGTGCATTTTTTGATATTTTCGTCGGTAACAGCCTCTTTTGGTCGTCCCATGTGTTCATCGTCTCACACAGGTGCTCAAGTGATTATTATGCCCTAAACACCTTTTTCTCCAAAAAATTGTGTTTCCATTAATACATCCTATTTCTTTTTCTACAATTTTGTCAAAATATTCACATTTTATTTGAATTTTTGTTGTTTAGCATTAGTTCATAAAAAAAGTTTACCTAATAAGCGGTTTTACAAGGAAAAAATTTAAATAATCTACTAATGAAAACATTTTTGAACAATTAAAACAAATTACCTTTCCCTACCATTACATGTACATTTAATGTTATCAAGGAAAATCGCCCGCATTCTTCTGCACCATTATTATAATATGATTTTCGTTTCAATTCGAAAATATGAATACAAGTTTTCCCAGCAATGCCGATCTTTTGAAATGATTTCTAAATATTATTTCAGTTTGCATAAATAGAGATTTGCACACTTTCGAAAAGTTGCTTACATTCATTGGCAGCCATGAATCATCATTGACATTCAAACTCAATAGCAAATGCCAGCTGGTGCACTATGGTAAATTTATACGTTATAAAAATACCGTTGTTATTGTTTATAGTGATTAAAAATCAATTGACATTCAATGCTCTGAAGCTTCACAACTTCACGTTCCCAATCTAAACGCTTAATCACAGCTTTTAAGATTTGTTTGTTTATATGTATTCATGCATAATTTTTAATAGACGTTATGTGTGCATAAAATATTATGTGTACAAATTCATATATAAGTACGGCATGGCAAACGTGTAAATATGCGTAAATATTTCAATGTCAAGTAAAATGCTAACCAACGACTTATTACTAAACGTTGCTAGTTTCAAATTTATAATTCTTAGCCTTGTATAAATGTTGTGAAATGAAATAGCTATACACATACTGATACATTTACATATAGCCGCTATTTAAAAATTAAATAAAATTAAAGTAATATGTATATCCGTACGTCCTCCTAGTTTAGCCAATTTGGAACTAACCAATATGTGGTTTAACGGGGACAATTTACTAATTGACTAAATGAAGCGTCTGTCTGAAATACTTATAATAGTGAAAATCTACTAATCTTCTACACTTCTCTAATCTTTCTACATTTCCTTCCATTCAATATCAATACTTAAAAGATTACACGTGCTTCTAACAATATGTTATTATTTTTCTTAATTTTTGATGAGCAATAGAGATAATTATTAAAACTTAAAAAAATTAATTAAATAAGTGCAGAATTTTCAAATAATAAGTATTGAAGGAAAATGTTTATAACTTATATGTAATTGTTTGTATATGTTCATACATATTTATAAGTAAAGTATAAGTAAACTTTAGTTGAACCAGATCCTAAAGCAATCAATGTAATAAACATACTTAACAATCGTGTTTTTACATATGCATGTATATTAGGCTGTTCCTTAACCAAAAAGCTCATTTATTGTATGCAACCTCGATAAATAATTAAGTTAACTTTGTCAACCTTGTGAGCTTAATGTTTTTAGTTTACTCTTAAAAATAATTTAAAAAAGTATGTAATTTTCATTAATGTTTTGTTTTAAAAAAGAATTAAGCATTGTTGCCAGGAAGCATGTCATAAAGCATGAAACTTGGCAAAAACAATGCAGGCTAAAGTGCAATCATAGGATAATAATGGAGCGCACGAAATAAATATTAAAATATGCTAAACGGAAATAAAAAGCTTGAATCTTGAGATAAACTTTTACTATAAAATTTTATTGTGGAAAAAACTGATTTTTAGTAATGCGCAAATTCAGTATAATAGCATTAATTCTCACTAGCAAAATACAATTTAAACTTCACGCTTCGATTTTCTAGAATCTAGATGTGTTTGCAACCCTCCCGTTTCCTCACCTCTCTTAGTAAAAACACCAATTGACCTGTTAAATATGTCATACAGTTAGAACAAATTAATTCTTGTCAATAATAATTGTTCAAACAACGTTTATTAGTACGTTCAAGGATATACTCAAATAGGAATAATGTCCTGCAGTGTAAGTTTAGGTGTGTTGTAGTAAATTATTGTTATTATTAACCTTTTCGTACGTGCATATAATGTACGCACGTTGAGAATACTTTTTGTAATTCTCAATTACTATCATTAATAAAATGTTTTTGAATATATAAAATTAAGTAGAGCTATTTATTGAAGCGACGGTTAAAAATCTATGAGGTACGGCGGATTAGTAGGGGTAGGCATTTGCCGAAGAGTTTTCATTTCAACAAGTTAACGGCTTATGCACATGTCTTAAACAAAAAAAAAGAATTACGTAACAAATTGTAATATTTGTGGTATGCATTACATACATATAATTACAAATTTGTTAAATGCTTCAAATCTTATTCAAAATATATACACAAATGTATATACCTGAAAGCATTCAGCCGACTACCTCACGTAATAAGAAAATGGTAAATAATTTGTATGTAAATAATTTCGAAAACTTTTTAAATAAACGCTTGTGAGTGGTTGTGTGGGTGAAGAAATGGGAGTGCGTAAGTGTGCACACTTCACAGATAGCCACTTGTAATGGGCTTATGCACTCGTTGATAAAGTATGAGCATCAATCTGCCTTTTTCTTGCTTTATTTCGCCTGCTTGCGATTTATTGGACCACCGAAGTATTTATGGTCATCAGCAGACCTATGCATTTTTAACCGCACACATTTCCTAACCGATTGGTTGCAGAGAAATAACAAATTGGAAATGGTAATGTTTTTTTACTATGCACTGCTATCCGACTTATGGGATTTATATTTGTTCAATTGTTGCTGTGGCTGCTTCGCGTTTGCTCAAAAGAAAATGAAAATGTAATTGTAATAATTATTGTTGAATTTCACCTAACCGAAAAATATATAGGTCAATACCATTTTTAACTTACCAAATAACTGCAGACAAAATTGTCCGATGCTTTAATTTTTGTTAGCTGTTAGAAAATAACAAAACAAAGAAAAACAAAAACCAATTGAAAGTGTTATAAATTTACATAACATTCATGAGGAAATCGGTTCCTTTTTCAGAGTGGTTAAATACTTAGCGTAGTGAATGATGTGAACGATAATTGTTTCGAATTGCTGTCCATAAATTTCAATAAATGTAGGCAATTAAATATAGTACTAATTTACGCATATATTCAGTATTATTATACTTGAGTAGTAATTACTATGAAACAGCATTCTAAAAATGGTCAAAAGAATAACGTGTTAAATCAATTATCATATGTGCTTTTATCCAAACCTTTTGACGTAACGAAAATTTGGAAAACAATGTATGGTTTAAATGCATTGAAGAAATTAATTTATGTATTTTAAACTAACCTATTTTAAACATAAATATATTAATAAAAAATATACTTATTGTTTATTGAATGTTTAGCTTCTGTTATAATCTTCATTTGATTAGTTTGACAATAATATTAATAAACTCAATTTTCATAGAATTTTATTCAAGCTGGTCAACAATTTATTTTCAAACTATTCACCATAAAATTTATTTAGTGTATGGTTCAACCCACTTCCATTCCTCCCATACGACGCATTTCTGCTCCTTCTCCATGAATGCGTAATTGTCGGGACATTGAATGTAATCGGCCTTCTCCTGACCTTCAGGGCAGACCCAGTAGTGTGTAGGATCGGATATGTCACGGAACATGCTCGAGTGATCGGTTACAATGGAGCAATCGGGTTCGGCGTAGATGTCTTGGCCATGATAACGTTGTTGAATATGCACAGCACTTGCAGCAGCAGCCAAAAGGAAAACAGCAATTAATACTAAAAAAGGAATGATTATTTTCATAGATTTCAACATAATTGCTTGAGAATATTCGCACCTTTATACATTTTTTGACCGATTTGCTAATTGTTTGCAAAGTTTAAACCAAAGCTCTTTTTTGACTTTTGCGCGCTTTTGGTTTCTATTTATATGATTCCTCATACCAACTAAAAGAGCTACTTCTTATCTGCTTCCCGAAATTACTGCAGCTTGTGTGATTAACAAGAGAAACCACTTAACAATTAGTTGAAATGTGCAAGAAATTGCATTTTGTATTGAACTCTTATCTATATGGACCTTCATATCAGGCAATGTAGAACGTCATCTGTGGTTTTTTTTACAAGAAAGCACTTGCTTTTTTATAAGCTTGCATAAAATCACATGATTATAAAAAACTTAGTTATTTGAAAGTGAAGCCCCTTTTATAGCATAAAATAAAAAATGTCAACAGCTAAGATTTCGAATTACATTATAAGGAAGGTATATTACATTTGAAAAGAGACGAGTTTTGAGAAGGTTATGGTTAGTCCATTAGTAAGTCTCCATGAGTTTAAAGATGATAAATATTTATATTCTAAATAGTAAGAAAACGTCATATTTATTATCTTAAACAAATTCTGTTCGAAATGATACTATTCACCTCACCTAAGTTTAGTCTCATCATTTGCGAGTTCACAAATGTAAATAATTTTGAATGTTTCTGTTTTTTTAATAAAAAATAAATATGTATGCATATAAGTTATTGATATTGACCCACGCAGTCTCAACCGATGGAACCTACACATAATGTCGCAAACAAAATATTGAGACTTTAATTTCAAAACCACCGGGTATTCCACCGGGTATAAAAATGATGTATCTCATTATGTACCTTATCTTAAAAATGTATTGATCGGTTTGTTACACTTACTTAAATTTTCTTCTTTTTCACATCTTATTTCGCAGAAAAAACTTTACAAAGCCAAAATTTTGCAAATGTCATCATCATTGGTACTTGCTTGGCTACGTTTGGTAATAATAAGTGCTTTATGCATTTAATTTTGTAATAGCATATTTATGTATATATGTATATATGATCAGTTGGTGTATTCATTTACTTTCGCCCTGAACATTAATGGATCATTGAAGCGTTGGTGGTTGCTTGGTTGGTACCCTCACACTTCCAAAGCTTCCCCCAATTATTCCATATACTTAACTGCAACTCGTGTGGCTCTGCTTCACTGAAAGTCATTGAAAATATTCGTAATACTTAGCTGTACTTAATTGTTAAAAAATATTTTGTAACAGTTTTTACTTAACATTAGACCATCCATTTTTTGCTGCCAGCTCTGCTCCAACCTCTCACGCCCGTTCAATTGTTTGTTTTACGTGTATACATTGTTAGTATTTTGGTCAAGTGGCTAGCGTTTTCGAGCTACTTGATGCGCCGAGTTGATGCGAAAAAAGTAGCAAAAAACTGTGAAACTAAAGCTTATAGTTTCGCAAAATTCACATTACATTATTTATGCAAATGGAATGGAAATTTATTGTAAATAGAATAGCTATGTAGCTCAAAATGGCCGAGGAAGTAGGTAAAAAGCATTGAGAGAACTTATTTAACTTACTGTGGGTAATAGGACGCATAAAACCAAGTTATAAGAAGATGTATGCCCTGAAGATATATTACAAAATTCGATAACTATTTGTTTCTATTAATCTTATTTAAAGTGGGCAACAACAACACTTTACTTCAGTACAAAATATTAAAAAATATATTTTTTATATAATATTTTTTAAATTTTATTTATTAAAAAATATATTATAAATATACATAAATACATTTTTGAATTAGAATAGTTCATAATTTTTGTAAAGTATGGTAAAATGTACAGGCCACATTCTGTCATTGTTCATATGTTTATATATTTTTTTGTAAAATCGCAAATGTCAAATCCTAAAAGATTAGAAGAAATTAATTAGAATTTGCCACTGACTTACACTCCTCAAAATAACCAGTTCAGATGGGATGTCAAAACAGGGTAGAGGACAGCTAGATCTTCTCAAATTATATTATCTTGAGTTCAAACCACTCGTAGTCGCCCGAGCATTTCATCTTTTCTGATTGATTGATTTGAAGATGGCCGAAGAATAACACAAGGAAGCAGTGGATAGCAGCTTCCTTTTATTATTTTCGTTTTGTTTATAATGTTAGCATCATACAACTGACTGATTTGTGTCCTTTATAAATATCATTCAAAATAGGAATGGGGTTGACTTCGTGGTATGATATTTTGTAAATAATTAATAATACTTCTTAAGTTGTTCGTTTTTAAAATATTTTATTGTTTTACGTAATGATACGTAAAGCCCCTTCTACCTCTGCTAAGAAGTTAGTTATATCAATGAATTCTGCATCACTTTAAGTGGACTAGAAAACTTAACTTGTTTTAAACTAATTACTATAACAGCAATATCGATGCCGTCCAAGCAAAGCACTCCCTACTTGATTTTGCAAGTATATTAACATCGCTTACGCCAGATGGTTGGTACTGCTTACCCGACAAATGGGAAGTACTACAAGTTTTAAGCCATATCTGATGGGTTTTAGGGGAAACTTGTGTAGCAGAAATAAAGTCGAAAGTTTTTTACCCCTTTCAAACGGTGATTAGCCGAAAAGTATGATCCAACATCTGCTAACTCCTTATATGAGCATTAGCATCATAATGTCAACATAAGGTGTTTTCAAGTTTAGTTTCCTTAATTTATTCCCAATGTAAAGCAGTAATACTTCCTTATAGCATATTTAAAACATATCGCATGCATTCATCTTGCAAGTCTCAATAATTTGTACAAAAATTACACATGCTTATGTTTCATGCGCAAGCACCGATGTCAATTTAATGTACTAAGTGCTTGATAATTAATCAACAAGTCTTTTAATGTTGTAGAAATGTATATCTAGTGCTTACTAGTGTTTTTAAATGAAACACTTTTTATTATCATTTTATTTATTTTTTCATTACAAAAAGCATTTTCACTTATATAAAAGCCCAAGAGCACACGAAGTCGAGTATTGTATCTTAATTGAATCAAAAATACATTTCGAAAATGAAATTCAGTAAGTATGAGTAACATTTCGCCAACTAGTAAAATATACTAAATATTTTCATTTTTAAATCACCATCGAAAAATGTAAAACTAAAATTTATTTTACTTTTTCCTTATGTATCCGTACAGTTCTATGTTTTGCACTTGCTGTAGCTCTTGTGGTCAGTGTCTCAGCTGATGCCGGTCAATCTGCTTGTCGTGATCGTGTAGAAATCGGCCAGACCTACCAAAATCACTTCGATCCAGCCAAGTATTGGTATTGCGAAACCTTTGGTGAACCCGCTGTGGAGAAGGACTGTCCTAAGGGTATGGCCTACATGCACTTGCTGAAAGAGTGCATTCCATGGGCCAACTATCAATGGAAGCCTCTTGAAAATCCACTAACCTTGACATAAATGAATATGGAAAAGCCGTGGGCGAAAATATTGGGTGTGGCAGGTTGTAGTTCTGAAAATAAAACAAAATAAAGTCATACATGTAAAAGCCAAATTGAAATGTTTTGTTGCATGCGAGCAGGAGTACACTTTATGTAAGAGTTGAGCACACTTTGAACTTCTTGCGAAGAATCTACTTGTCATAGGGTCCAAGTGCTACAAAAATTTAAGTTTAAGGTTATATGTGGAAGTACTAATATTATGACTCCAGTCATTTCCGCAGTTCCTCACATCTCAAACGTAAATATCGATTTATTTTTACACCAAAATTATCACACAAAAAAAAACGTATATAGACAAAGGCCATTACGTGTACTTACTATCTCCAAGTTAAAGACTTTATTTTATGTTACACAATCGTTCCAAGCAAAGCGTTGTTGTGGAAGTATTGATTGTCGAAAGCGTGGTTAAAAAGTTGAAGAAGCAGAAGAAAAAATAATTATTTGAACAGCATATATAAATATGAATGTATGTTTGAAAAATAATTGCGAATACAATGCAAGGGTCACCGGTGACCGCCAATTTCCGCGCTCATTGCAGCAAACACACCAAAATGCTCGTATCGATATCACATTGCATTTTTGATTACACTATCAATTAGTTTCGTTGATAATTAAATATTAAATAATATCGTGAGAGCGATTAATGGAAGTCAGCTTGTCAGACTTGTTATGTTTCTTCATCAGACTAATTGTTGCTGTTTAATTTCGAATTGTTATTTAATACATTTTGAAACTTTTCTAAATAAACCTGTAACTAAATACTGATTGAACTCTGCGTAGATGCGTAATAACAGAAATGTAATTGCTTTGTATGTATTAGTAGTAATGATTTCAGATCAATAAAAAATACCTTAGAAATTTGACGTAACCGAATACATTTCTACATTTCTACATTTTTAAATATGTACATACTTACATCAAAAACGATTACACAGCTTAAACTACAAAATATTTAGCCAACTTCACACACATTTTGCAATAATTTTGTAACATTTTGCATAATATATATATTTTCTACTGAAAGTATTATCAAAGTGTATTGTGATGAAATATAAAAACAAATTCAAAATTTTTTATTAATCTATAGAAATGAGATTTTTATATTTATTGATTCATATAAAGTAGTATGTACAATATCGAGAAAGAAGTTTCTTCTATAAAGCAGAAGTGTGGCATAACCTTCATATAAGCTATAAAATATATGAAAGAGCTGACGACCGCAACTTGAGTTCTAAACAGAGCACCAAAGGCCTTTATAATTGATTGAAGAAACATGATAACTTCATAATTGTTTACAGAATCCTAAAAGCATCTTCTTTTGACATATAATCGTCAAAGAAATGCCAAAATCCCTTATGCCCATGAAATTTGTATGAGCACCCCACAAATAAAAATTAAGGCGGCGTTTGCCCCGTACAAATAAATTCGTTATTTCTGAAATTAGTGTTGAAGCATATACATATGTGAAAGAAAAAATGTATAAAATAATATAAATACATAAATATTGTAAGCATATTTTTTATCGAAAAATGCACTATTTCTTCGTTACCAACTGTTCGAAATAGAATAAACTTCGAGAAGATGAGAAAAAGTGAAAAGTTACGTTCTAATCTAGAGATGTAACTTGAATATAAACAGGTTTTGTTTAATTAATATTTCTTTATAAATGTAAAAAGTGTCAAGCTCACTTTCAACAAAATATCCGCATATTTTAATTTATTAGTATTTCGAACAGATAATAGTCAGTAGTCAGTAGTTTTAGCATAAAAAATCTTAAAACAAAAACAAGAATAATACTTATGAATTAATAAACTCAAAACTCAAAAAAAGTAATTGAATTTCAAAGTTTCAGCAGTACTTGAGTATTAGCTACTACTAGTACCTAAATACTTGTTTTCGTGTATATCAGGAAGTGTAAATAATGTATGAACTTTTAAACTTTCGATAGGAGAATGTGTGCTGAAAATGATACTTTCACAAAACTTTCAAGTCAACGTACGAAATACTATAAATTTTACTTCGACGAAACTTCAAATAAAATTAAAAGTAAAATTCCGAAAATCCACTTTGATCAACGACAAACCAACAAATGGCTATGACAGGTGACAGATGTAGAAGTTATAATGTAAACATACCGCATAAACGAAACATTTAACACATGCTTAAAAAGTACAAGTATTTTTATTTTCGATAGGAGTCATACGTTGGTGTATATATTGAGAATTACAAATATTTATAGTGAACTATTACATACATATTTTCAGAATCATAAACAGCAATTGAGTGAAATATTATGATATTTACCTTACACGGTAAAGCTTCAAGTTATCTTTTAAATTAAAAATCCAAAAGGTTGACACTTAACACTACTTATATAACTGTAATTTTTAATATAAAGGATTTCTACACTTCTAAAGTAGTTCTTAAAAACTTCTCTTATTTATTGTAATTTTTACTTAATTACAAAAAATAAAATAAACTTACAAAAAATAATCGGTTATCATCATATAATCATTGTTAATAAACCAAATTAATCTGTAAAACTTGTTGCAATGTATAATTTTCACACCACACTAGCTACTGTTCAAACTAATAACTACACATTCATTATGCCTTACTTTGTTTGACTCGAGTCCAAAGCAATAGTTAATAGGCCACAACTAATGCTCTGATGCAAACTAATTTAATAATTATTACCAAACCATAAAAAAGCTCTCAAAGAGTTTGGCAGCACAGAGTATTTAAAAAATTTTATTTGTATGTATACTTAATTATGTATTAGCGCTAACGAATTTGTGTAAGCGTGTATAAAATAAAGAGGTATTCGCTTAAATTTGAGGCAAATGTCAGTTAAAAATTTATAGTTAATATCCGTATCCGCCGTTATGATTTACGAAAGCTATGAAGAAAACGCGCAACCAAATTAATTTCGCATTTGACTAAACGCCAATCACAACTCGTCCAGCACGCGAGTAAAACTTCTCAAAACAATTTGGGCCTGTGCACAGTTTTAAACTGCTTAATAAACGAAGGTAAAGAGCACCAAAGCGCAGAAGAAATGAAAAACGAAAACATGTAATTCTTGCAACGAACAACAATTGATACTAACCACACAAAAAAACCGAAAACATTTGAGAGTAAGGCATGTTAGTTGAGCACCAGTTCTTCATGAGCGCAACTGAGTGAGGTGCGCGTGCGCGGCGAACATCTTGTTATCGTTATACCTCAACATAAGTTTTACTTTTATTTGAATAGTAAGCTCATCTATCATTAAAGCAAAACTGCAGCCATGAAACGTTTACAACAAAATTATATAAAATTGTAATAGATTTCGTGGAATCGAGATTTTGTTGAAAAATGAATTGAAGATGTGCGTAAGTACGAATGGGTGTAAAATGAAGTTGGAAAATATTTGAAACACAAACACGCTCACAATATTATACAAGGTATGAGTCCAAAGCGTTCGTCGCTCAATTGCCATACATACATACGGCACCAAAGTGGCACTGAGAAGTGTATCAAAGCGTAGCTTGAGAAAATGCAAACACTATTTTTTGGTATAAAAATGCAAGATGCGCTCATTGAAAGTCGCAGTTTACATTCAACTATCGGAATCGGCTACAACTAACGGTGATAAGTAAACGAGGCGGAATGTTCTTCATATTTGGTCAAAAGTATAAATATAAGCTTTAAACGAAAACGGAATTACTGGTTAGTGCATTTAAATAATAGAAATATACAAAATAAGGATATTGGAAAAAGGATTCTGCTGATAACTGAAAATCATAAAGTGAAAGCAAGTGAAATTACAATTATTAATTTTGGTGATAAAAAAAACTCTGAAAAGTTAAACATAAGAATTTTTTATTTATCAGCAAAGTGTTTGCGGAGAAATACTCCAAATTGTTGTTTTTAAACCAAACAACAAAAAAAAAAAAACAAAAAGAAACAAGTAAGAAAGGGCTAAGTTCGGGTGTAACCGAACATTTTATACTCTCGCAATGTGCAAGGATCAGAGGCGGGGAAATGTTTTCAGATGCTGGCATAACTTTATATTAAAGAAGGTTGCGGAAGAAATTGTCAATGGATTGCAATCATATTTGGTATATTGTTAACTTATATCACAGGTCATAGACTCACGTACTTTCATTAATATATTTTGTTTATATCTAAATCTAATCTACCAAAATCTACCAAATTAACTTAAAGGTGATATATGCGATATAAACTCAACCAAGGTGGTTTAATAAATATATTAGATATATGAGGTAAAAGTCAACCAGAGAAAAGCAAATCATTACATTAGGAATAAGGGGCTTAGACCATGATCTAGACCGATTGCTTTCATATTTGGCACGAATTCACATTGTGTTTAAGAAAACATATCCATTTAATTTCATTAAAATATTATACATAATGACCAACATAAACGGTTTAAGGTCAGATGGAAAGTCGGGGATTCTTATATCGGGCATTTTTTGGATAGAGGAAGATCTGCACTGATGACATTAACTCTTTTCATTATTCAAGTATATTAGGGAACATGTTTTCACGCAAGTTTGTGAAGGTAACTCACACAGTGACCGACATATTCGGCATTAAGTCTGCTAGAATACATTAGGTAGCCTCCATATACCTGGGGCTAATAATTCCCATATGGGAAGTATTTATCCGCTTTTCACCATTTTTGATACCAGAGTACACTATTATCATGGAAAGATATCCTCCAATTTCTTTACAATATCCTACAGATTTACCGATATTTCAGATAAAAAGTCAGATAGAGGCAATGAGGTCCTAATATTGGATATCTGGTGGCTTGAAAAGTTATAATCCGACTTCGCCTATTTTTGCGCATAAGATGGAATATCTTGAAAGAACTATTTGTACAAAATTTGATTTTCATATCTTAATTGCTGCTCGATTTATCTATTTTAAAGTGAAAGGATCAGATGAAACTTAAAATTGTGTTATATGAGAAGTAGGCGTGGTTTTTATCCGATTTCGTCCATATTCACAGCGTTACATAAGAATGTAAATATAATGTCATGCATCAAATTTTGTTGAAATCGCTTAAGAGGTTCTTGAGTTATGGGATTTCACCTAAAAGTAGGCGGTCCCACACCCATCATCAAGTCATCAAAACTTTAAACGGATGCCTAAGCAAGCCTTCCGTATCATATTCGCTGCAAGATTTAATGTTTATAACGTGTTCCTTCAGCGAGTTATTGCACTTTTAGTAGTTTTCAACATAACTTTTGGATGGGAGGTGGGCGTGGTTATTATCCGATTTCACTCATTTTCTCAGTATATGAAGAGATACTGGAAGAAATTAGCTGTAACAAGTTTGATTGATATAACTTTAACGGTTTCCGAGTCATGCCCACTTTTCAAAATTTTTTGCCCACAGATGTCCCACCCTACTAGGATCCTCTATACCAAATAACACGTTTATGTCTTAATTTGCTGTTTAGGTATTCACATTATCTGTTTTCGATTAATGGTATTTTGTGGACGTGCCAGTTGTCCAATTACGCCATCTGCAATACCAACCGTCTTACGGTGACAAAGAATACCTGTACCAAGTTTCATCAAAATATCTTAATTTTTACTCAAGTTATCGCGGACAGACAGTTACTCGGATTTCAACTCGTCTTTCCATCCTGATCATTTATATATATATATATATATATATATATATATATATGTCTATATCTAATTCGATTGGTTCTAGGTGTTACAAACAACCGTTAGGTGAACAAAAGTAATATACTCTGTAGCAACATGTTGCTAGAGTATAAAAATCAATGTCCAACGCCTTCAGAGTGTACGAACCGAGTGTAATAGCCTTCGATTTTTGTTTTTGTTCTTTTGCTACTCCCCTACACACAATCAATTAAAAACTAAGTGGGTTACAAATATGCATTTTACGTGCCCTCTTCTTTTTGTTAGATATGTTTGCTTTATTTGTTGAAAGTTTCAAACCCATTTTCATAAATTCAGCATCGTTAGAACTTCAAAATGGCAGTTTAACAAATTGATAACCGACGTGAACCTGACGAAAATTTAGTCGATTCGATTTAGCGGTTCGAATCATATTTGCACTTTAAGGCAAGTCTTCAAAACATTGATTTTTGTTGGTTTCTAAGGTGTTCGGTTCTGCTCAATAGCAGTTCAAACAGTTTAGCTTCAAACTCAGTTCGGCTCCAGATCATTTTAAGCCACTATTAAAATCTATGGATATTATCTCACTTTAGAATCAAGTTACCGATCAAGGTATAATTTTCAGAGAGATATTTAATAAAAATATTTGCGAAATACATACATACATATACACAAATAAGTTTAAAATATTATTAAAAACATATACATATTTTTTATGTAATTAGAGAATTATACATTTTATACTCGTACCTTATATAACATACTATTTTAAAATAAAATAAAATCATGATTTATTTTCTTTCTTAGTGTTTTCTCAAAAACTTAATTGATATAATAATTATAATCACTCTCTTAAAGTATTTCACTTTTGAGACATGAGAAGTTTCACATATGTTCAATAGAAATTAAAAGGAAGTGTCGAAAAGATAAAATTTGCATCGCTGTGAAAAAATATCTTAATTAAAATATTTATTTTTTGCTGTTGTGACTATTGGCTGTGAAAAACTCATCAATATTATTTTAATTTAATATTTTTTTAATCTATAAACAATTTTTAAACATTTTAAATTTTATGTGGTACTTAACATTCAAAACTTGCAAAATAAGCTGTAAAAATTAAATATCCCTAAAAATTGTATTTGCAATTACGGCACAAATAACAGCTAATTTCTAGTGACATGAGTCATCTTTCAAGCACTCATGCATGCATAAGTTATCTTATTGGAAAGTTTGATCATAAAAATTAAAACATTAATAAAGGGACTCGTAATGTAATGACAGCATTAAATTAACGCCAAATTATGCAACCAAACGTGGTTGACTGTAGGTTGTGTTGCATCAGTGGTGAAGTGACAACAATGACAGCAGCGGCAGCGCTAGAGTCAAAAGAATAGCATTGAAAACTGAAAATGCTGGAATTTCATTTGAAAATGAAAACGAAAACAACAAAAAACGAAAGCATACACATAAAAACGAAAGTTAGACATCACAAAATGCACTTGCAACTGCAGTTGTTGACGACGAAAATTGAAAAAGAGACAACCGCAGCAACACTTGATGCAAACACAAAAAACACAAGGAAGAAACACTTAATTTTTAACTGTATTTTCCAAGTCTTTTTTTTTTTTTGCATAACTCATTTTTATTTTAGTGTTGTTTTGGATTATTCAAGGCATGAAAAGGTAAGTAAAGGCAAGTAAAGGCAAACGCTAGCCACACATATGAGTAGGAGAAGAAAAATAGAAAATACAAAGTGCAACAAAATGAAGTAAGTGAGCGCCGCAAAATTGCATTCAACGAACTTTGTCAGCCGCCAACCACACTAATGCAGTTGCTCCCCGCCCATCCACATGACCTCCTACCATGTGGCGTGCGATATGAGTATCTGTGCCACTTAAAGCCCTGCTTTGCATAATTTTTTATTTTTTTTGATGCTTCAGTGTACATGTGGCAGATAATGTGGCTAAGAAGGCGGGTGTGAGACTAATGCGGCGTTTGCGCGCTAACAGAATTTTTGAACTAATGTATTTGCCCAAATTTAAACCACCAGCATTTGATGCAACCGTCAGCAGCAAGACGCACTTACAGGCATAAGTTGGCTGAAAAAGCTGTGAATATCCGTTGTAATGTCACCGCGGAGATAAATGCCATGAAATTTCAATGCAAAAAGATAGAGGGAGGCGGCTTTAATTTTTCATCTTTACGTACCGTTTGCATAACGGATCACACATTCCGCGCATGTGCAGAACGGCTTTGAAAAGTTATGTTGCATTATGCATGCAAATGCACTTGAAGCCGAATTCGTTCTTAGTGCAATTTTCAACGAATATAATAAATCAATATCACGATATTACATGCCGATTAACATGTAACGCTCGGCACTTTGTCTTTAATATAAAGCATATGTATATATATATACATATTTATATAATTTTTAATTTTAATTCTGTTTGCTACTTAGTAACGCAAAAGAATTCCATTTCAAATTGATTTCTCAATCATCAACACCACTATCATGTCCAAGTAAGCAAAATGTATTTATGTAGATTCATATGTACATGTATTTCGATGCCTACATACGCCTGTGTATGTACATAAATTTACAATTGAACTTTATTATTGCATTACGCATGCGCTTGTGATTGAACACGCGCTCGTTGTTTGCGAAATCACATTCGCATTAGCGACCGTGCGTATGACGGCCAACGCAGCATTCGTAGTGGACTCGAAACCGTTCATTTGCGTAATGCTGCCATTTGAAGTTTCTTTGTTTCGGTTTATTCTTCCTTCGCCTGTAATTGCAATATTTTCTTTGAACTTCGCCACAGAAGAAGTAGTGCAAATTTTTATTACTTCATGTTTACGTATACGAATATAGAGGTAAGCATTTATATATAAAAACATTTTTCTCGGGTTGTATAAGGACACATTGAATCAATTAATTACAAAATAATCTAGAAAAATTATGGAACAATCAGAATTTTTAAGGTATTATCACTTGATCTAGCAATGTTTTTTATATAGCATATACATATATGTACATACCTACATGTGTACATACATGTGTAATTGTATTGTATCAAAAATACCCTAAAAAATTGTTATTTTCTTTAAATTTGTAAAATGAATAAGCAGAGGAGAAACTTGCTACCTACATACATATATACAAATAAATCTATATGCAATTTCATGTCCATGCATTTAATTCAGATACGCAACAAGCCATGCACGAAGTTGTAGTTCGTTACAGTCTTCGTTGTTATGCACAAAATTCGACATGGTTTTATAGATAATGGAAAATGCACTCCACTAAACATAGGCGCTAATGCAAATTTAAAATTATACATATGTTAATAGTACGTAAATACAGATACCAGTGACTTTATTGGTCAACAATCTCGCTTAGGTAATTTACAAATTTTTAACACTAATTCGTTTTAACACCTACACATTTCAAACCAATTTAGCTTATTAAATGAGAAATACCTTTTATACATATGTATGTATATATATAATTTAATTTACGAATTATTTACCAAATTTATATATATTTATATATTTTATTTGCAGATTATAGAACCAAAAACTTTCAGCCTTTCCCTTATTCGCCGTTGCTGATATGAAGCTTCTCCGTTCCACAGTGAAAGCTGCGACGGTGCGTCAATCATTACATAATACATAGATATATATTATATATATAATTTACTTTTTAATTACCGCTTTGCTATTACAAACATTTGATTTTCATCTTTTCTACTTGCAGCTAGTTTATGTAGCGCTCTCTTTTGTTAATGCAGAACCTCCAGTGAGCAATAGCTACCAACCCCCGTCAAATAAGTACAGTCCACCGGCTAGTTCTTATTTGCCGCCAGCTTCAGGCCCGGCTACGTCATATAGCTCCCAACCACAAAGTAGTTATACTCCAAGTGCGCCCACCGGTGGACCATATGCCAGTGCACAAGGTCCTCCAAGTTCAAGTTATGCCGCACCCCCGGGACCAGCGCCCCCACCACCTCAGCGCCCATCTACTTCATATGGTCCCCCGAGCAAACCCTCCACTAGCTATGGACCTCCACCTAATCCACCGAGTTCTAGTTATGGGGCTCCACAAAAGCCTCGACGTCCAGCTAAGGTACCCGCTTCAACTTACTCTGCTCCGCAATCACCTGTAGCCTTTTATGGACCTCCTAGAATTTCTACACCTTCATCGAGTTATGGCGCACCCCCATCCCAGCCATCTCAGCCAGCTTCGCCATCCTCAAGCTATGGAGCACCCCCATCTCCACCATCATCCAGTTACGGTGCTCCTCCATCACCTCCAGCCTCCAGCTACGGAGCTCCTCCAGCACCTCCAGCATCTAGCTACGGAGCTCCCCCAAAGAGCTCACCTCCATCATCCAGCTATGGTGCTCCTCCGTCCCCACCTTCATCAGGTTATGGAGCTCCTCCACCACCCCCAGCATCCGGTTACGGAGCTCCTCCATCACCTCCAGCTTCTAGTTATGGAGCTCCTCCAAAGAGCTCACCTCCATCATCCAGCTATGGCGCTCCTCCGTCACCACCAGCTTCCAATTACGGTCCACCGAAAAGTTCTCCACCCTCCTCCAGCTATGGGGCTCCGCCATCACCACCAGCTTCTAGCTATGGTCCTCCTTCTAGGCCTTCTCCACCATCTTCAAGCTACGGAGCACCCCCTTCACCTCCAGCTTCCAGTTACAGACCTCCATCTCGGCCTTCCCCACCATCTTCCAGCTATGGTGCTCCACCCTCTCAACCAGCATCTAGTTACAGTCCTCCATCGCGACCTTCGCCACCATCATCAAGTTACGGGGCACCCCCTTCACCACCCGCTTCTAGTTATGGTCCTCCTTCACGGCCTTCTACACCATCTTCCAGCTATGGGGCACCGCCATCACCACCAGCTTCAGGCTATGGTCCCCCATCTCGCCCTTCGCCACCATCATCAAGTTACGGAGCACCCCCTTCACCACCCGCTTCCAGTTATGGTCCTCCTTCACGGCCTTCTCCACCATCTTCCAGCTATGGGGCACCGCCATCACCACCAGCTTCAGGCTATGGTCCCCCATCTCGCCCTTCTCCGCCATCATCCAGTTACGGTGCACCCCCATCCCCACCAGCCTCAAGTTACGGACCTCCAAAAAGTTCGCCACCTTCATCCAGCTATGGCGCCCCACCATCAGTACCTTCATCTAGTTATGGGGCACCATCAGCACCAGCTCCACCATCTAACTCATATTTACCACCATCCACATCAAATTCGAAACCTTTTGCTCCATCAAAACCCGCTCCACCCTCTACATCGTATGGTGTTCCAACTGGATACAGTGCACCCGCACCTGCTCCGGTACCATCGTCTAGCTATGGTGCGCCTACAAGTGGTTATGTAGCCCCCGCTTCTGCGCCATCATCTTCATATCAGGCTCCATCGGTACCCTCTTCTAGCTATAGCGCTCCGAGTGCAGGAGGTAGTGGCGGCAACGGCGGTGTATTTGTACCCTCTGGCCCTCCTTCTTCATACAGCGCCCCACCACAATCAAGTTTGTCCGGCGGTAGCTATAGTGGCCCAATATCAGTACCAGAAACCATACCTCAGAGTTATTCATCCGATGGTGGTTATAAATACCGCAAATAGACCATTCAACTGCCAAAACACCCTGTTAGGAGAGGCGTATGTGAGAAAAAGAATTTTTGGCGTAATCCAGAGATTTCTGGAGTCACTTTCTAAGCGACCGGCACTCATCTCGATCTCTGCCTCGACTTAAATTACATTTGAAAATTGTTTAGGTTTATATGGATACTTTACAAAAACTCAGCGTTGCCATTTCTTCTCCTGTAATGAAGTTAAACATACATACATCTTTCATTTCTCATTACAAGCACATGTAAATTTCGATTTCGTTTGTAAATTATGCTCTAAGTTCCACATATATATATTCCGACAAATGCATAAATATTAACTCTTTACTTCATTTTCCATATCTGTATCATTTTTAAAATAATAACATATGTTCATTTAAGGTTTCAATATTTTTTAAATAAACTGTTAAAGAAAAATGAATTTGTTCTATGACTTTTCATTTCACTAGGCTTCAAGGAATAATATAAAAAATATTTCAATAAGAAATCGCTCTTTCGGTATTGATATGAATTTGGACGAAAAACTAAAGACTTGAGTAGAAAATTAAAAATAAATAAAAATAAAAAATGAATAAACATAAATGGCTATTTGAAAGCAATAGTATATTAATATAAATTTGAAGTAAAAAATGTATTTATATTTAAAAAAATTAACTACATAATCTAAGCTAAATACACATCTATATATATTTATTATATAAAATATATACGTATATTTATATATTTCTTCATCTTCATTAAGATTTACATTTATCCAGGGCTTTTATTGATAATTTTGAAGGAACTTAGGCAGGCAGTGATTTATAGTATTTTATAAGTTTAAAAATAATGGAAGTTCCATTTTGTGTGTGAATAATAATTTCAAAACCACTAAAAGATACTTATCAACATCTAATACAGATTATTCTTATATCGTTGTTGCTATATGCTAATATTTTACATGTTTCAAACATTTTAATTTATTTTCAAAAATTTGTTATATCAAAGTTGTGCCTTATTATCACAAAAATAATCGATGAATTTTTTCTTAGCAAAATTTCATGTTTATTAATACTATAACTTATACATGTAAATAAGACGGCCTTTCCAATAAGCGATTCTCGACGATTTATTCTTCACGTTGATCATGACGTTGACACCTTTACTAGGTTTTTAACTAAGCACCTCTACCTATCGTCTTCCTATTCGAACTGCATGATCCGATGTTGTACTAAACATGGATAGCCCCGCAAGTTCTAAGTTACCTTCGAAAAGCTGATAAGTGTTTCTCACACTCGTTACACCTCAATTAGCCTATCAATTACCACATATCTACTTATTTTACGTAATACATATATTGTTTGCAAGTGACTTAAACGTATTTGCCAAATCTATAGCGAAAATCAGACCATACATTGAAGCCTACGTAAATTCGTGCAAGTTGACAATTTTGAGACAATGGCTTGAATACCGGTATTTGTAACACAAATTTCCCATCACCGAAATCAGATGTCAGGAAGATACTGTAACAAAATCACTGTGTTGCATAAAGATAATCTCACGCAGGGCATGAGAATTCGTGGCGAATGCAAGTGTGTTTGTTTGTGTTTGATGCCATTAGGTTACTACGAAAATGCTTTTATTATGCCTTAGAAATACTCACAAGTACATGAATATGAATATATGATATATATATATATATATATATATATATATATGTATAACATTACCCTCTCTTTCCAGCTAAATACAAGTAAGCTTGTAAATAATTAAGAAAAAATATTGCGAAAACCATATATTTGTAATAACTAAAGTTTGCAACAAACACTTTCGTCATTCGTCTTGCAACAAATTGTGCCATTTTCCATTACGAACGTCTAAACCGTTATGTGGCTAAAATATGATATTTTCAATCTTGATACAAAATACTACAGCAAAAGCGACTCAGCGATAATTTCACACCAAATAAAACCCATAGATAAATAGGTATATCACTTAGGAGGGCTAAGTTGGTTGCAACTTTATTTATTACTCTTTTATAATATTTAGCGCTTGAGCAAACTCTATTACTTTCTTATGGTAATTGCAAGTAATGGTAAATATGATAGAGGCGGTCAAGTTCACATAAAATTCCCATTAATAAAATCGGAGAAGTTTCGCCAGTATGCCCAACACTGTCTGCCTGCACATTCCCTTTTTCCCGAAATTAAAAAAAAAAAAACTGACAAAATTGTACTATACACAAAAAATACATGTGTTTAAAAATCTTAACTAACTTAATTATGTTATGTATAACGTCCTTTTTAAAAGTCGTTCAATAATTCAATTGAATAGAAGAAAACTAACCTTTATATACATCTTATAAATGCCTTCGATGTATTTATTTTGCGCTCTATGTTTATAGCCTTCTATAGTCAGATTCAAGATGGCATACGGTTTATAACTGTAACTTAACCTATTTCAGTAAAATATAGTCTGCAGGGCGGTTCATCGACCGGAGATTGACGGGCAGGATTTGTTTTTTTTCCACCTGACTTGTGATTAATGTCTGAATACAATCGAGTAATTTTATAAAGGAAAACCGAACTAGCTGTCAAATGCAATAACAACAAGTTGAGCTTAACAAGAAAGAGCTAAGTTCGGGTGTAACCGAACAATTTATACTCTCGCAATGTGCCAGGATCAGAGGCGGCGATATGATTTCAGGTTCTGGCATAACGTTATATTAAAAAATGTTGCAGAAGAATTCAACATTCATTATTCGACGAAACCGTGAATGGTTTTTAGTCAGATTTGGTATCTCATTAAATTATATTACAAGACATAGACTCCGTACTTTCATTGCTATATTTTGTTTATATCTAAATCTAATCTACCAAAATCTACCAAATTAACTTAAAGGTGATATATGCGATATAAACTCAACCAAGGTGGTTTAATAAATATATTAGATATATGAGGTAAAAGTCAACCAGAGAAAAGCAAATCATTACATTAGGAATAAGGGGCTTAGACCATGATCTAGACCGATTTCTTTCATATTTAGCGCGAATTCACATTGTGTTTAAGAAAACATATCCACTTAATTTCATTAAAATATCACACATATTGACCAATATAAACGGTTTAAGGTCAGATGGAAAGTCGGGCATTTTTTGGATAGAGGAAGATCTGCACTGATGACATTAACTCTTTTCATTATTCACGTATATTAGGGAACATGTTTTCACGCAAGTTTGTGAAGGTAACTCACACAGTGACTGACATATTCGGCATAAAGTGTGCTCGAATAGCAAAAATCATTATATGTAGTATATGGGAGCTGGGATAATTCGTAGACCGATTTCACATATTTTCGGCAGTAATCTATAGTATATCCGATAATTCACGTTCACCTAATTTTGCTAAGATATCTTACATATTGACCGAAATATATGGTATAAAGTTTACCCAGAGGTTGAAAATCCGTATATTAGGTACATGGGGCTAGGGGAAGTTGTTACCTGATTTTATCCATTTTAGCACAGCCATACAGCATATGGACACACTGTTATCAGACAGAGACGCTCTCTGAATTTCAAAGAGATAACTCATATATTGACCGTTATATATGGTATAAAGCCTACAGGAAGGTTGAAAATCCTTATATTAGGTGAATTGGGGCTATAGGAAGTATTTTTAACACAAGAGCACATTATTATCATGGAAAGGTAATCCTAGAATTTCTTTACGTTCTTTATATTTCATATTTTACAAATTTACCGAAATATATGGTATAAAGTCTACCGGAAGATTGAAAATCCGTCTATTAGATATATGGGGGCTAGGGGAAGTTGTTACCTGATTTTATCCATTTTTGATACAAGAGCACGCTATTATCATGGAAAGATAATCCTCCAATTTCATTACAATATCTTACAGATTTACCGACATTTTCGGTAAAAAGTCAGGTAGACGCACTGAGATCCTAATATTCGGTATCTTGTGGCTTGAAAAGTTATAATCCGACTTCGCCTATTTTTGCGCATAAGATAGAATATCTTGAAAGCACTATTTGTATAAAATTTTATTTTCATATCTTAATTGCTGCTCGATTTATCTACTTTAAAGTGAAAGGATCAGATGAAACTTAAAATTGTGTTATATGAGAAGTAGGCGTGGTTTTTATCCGATTTCGTCCATTTTCACAGCGTTACATAAGAATGTAAATATAATGTCATACATCAAAGTTTGTTGAAATCGCTTAAGAGGTTCTTGAGTTATGGGATTTCACCTAAAAGTAGACGGTCCCACACCCATCATCAAGTCATCAAAACTTTAAACGGATGCCTAAGCAAGCCTTCCGTATCATATTCGCTGCAAGATTTAATGTTTATAACGTGTTCCTTCAGCGAGTTATCGCACTTTTAGTAGTTTTCAACATAACTTTTGTATGGGAGGTGGGCGTGGTTATTATCCGATTTCACTCATTTTCTCAGTATATGAAGAGATACCAGAAAAACTTAGTTGAAGCATGTTTGATTGAAATCACTTTAACGGTCTCCGAGTCATGCCCACTTTTCAAAATTTTTTGCCCACAGATGCCCCACCCTACTAGGATCCTCTATACCAATTAACACGTTTATATCTTAGTTTTCTGCTTAGGTATATCACATTATCTGTTTTCGATTAATGGTATTTTGTGGACGTGGCAGATGTCCAATTACGCCATCTGCAATACCAACCGTCTCATGGTGACAAAGAATACCTGTACGAAGTTTCATCAAAATATCTTAATTTTTACTCAAGTTATCGCTTGCATGGACGGACGGATAGACAGTCACTCGGATTTCAACTCGTCTTTTCATCCTGATCATTTATATATATATATATATATGTCTATATCTAATTCGATTGGTTCTAGGTGTTACAAACAAGCGTTAGGTGAACAAAACTAATATACTCTGTAGCAACATGTTGCGAGAGTATAAAAATACGCATCACATGTCACCTTTCGCATTCATTGTCATCAAATAAACAGTCAGTGTACTCGCATCTTGGCTCACATGTCACTATAGGCAATCACTCTCCATTCTGAAATTTCGTGACCATAGCTCTTGACTGACGGCTCTTGGAGTGTTCGAAAGAAATTTTTATAGTCCTTTGTCAACACGTTGAACAACGTTGTCTACTCGTTATTCAATATCATGAAAGACAGCTCAATTCTTATATCCCGTAAATATTGGGTTGTTCGGAAAGTCATTTCGTTTTTTCCCGCCAGAGGACTTAATTACGTTTTGTCGAAACTAACTTCACACTTAAGCCCCATAACCATTATATGTCATGAGAGCTGATATTGCAAGGCTTGTGTGTGAAAAAGTTCTATTAATTCTACAAAGTAGTTTTTGGTTGGTGCCTTTTTAAATATGGAGAGCAATAAGCAGCATTTTCGTCATATTTTACTTTTTAACTTCAGAAAAGGTAAAAATGCTGTCCAAGCGAGAAAAAAATTGACGGATGTGTATGGAGAAGGCGTGTTAACAGTACGCCAGTGCCAGAACTGGTTTGCAAAATTTCGATCCGGCAATTTTGATGTCGAAGATGCACCACGGTCTGGAAGGCCGGTCGAAGCTGACAAAGATGCGATAAAGGCATTAGTTGATGCAAATCGGCGAATCACCACACGAGAGATCGGTGAGAGGTTAAATTTGTCGAATTCAACTGTTTATGGCCATTTGAAAGGCATGGACTTAACCTCGAAGCTCGATGTGTGGGTGCCCCATGTCCTTACCGAGCGAAATTTGTGTCGTCGTGTTGACGCGTGTGATTCGCTCCTCAAACGTCTAGAAAATGATCCATTTTTGAAGCGGATTATTACTGGGGACGAAAAATGGGTTGTATACAACAATGTTAAACGCAAGAGGTCATGGAGCAGAAAAGATGAACCGGCTCAAAGCGTGTTAAAAGCCAACATTCACCAAAAAAAGGTGATGCTCTCCGTTTGGTGGGATGTCAAAGGAATCGTTTTTTTTGAGCTTTTGCCGGACAATACAACGATTAATTCAGAAGTCTATTGTCATCAGCTGGACAAATTGAATGATTCACTTAAAGAGAAGAGGCCCGAATTAATCAACAGGAAGGGTGTAGTGTTCCACCAGGATAATGCGAGACCTCACACAAGTTTGGTCACTCGCCAAAAACTTTTACAGCTTGAATGGGACGTACTGCAACATCCACCATATTCTCCAGATCTGGCGCCTTCCGACTACTATTTGTTCCGGTCCCTGCAAAATTTTTTGGATGGCAAAACCTTTACCTCAAATGAAGATGTCAAAAACCACCTGGACGAGTTTTTTGCCAGCAAGGACCAAAACTTTTATGAGAGGGGAATTATGTTACTGCCAGAAAGATGGCAAAAGGTGTTGGACCAGAATGGCCAATATATAATTTAATAAAATATTTATTCATTATACGAAAACTGTCTTTCATGTTCCCCAAAAAAAAACGAAATGACTTTCCGAACAACCCAATAATTATCTTACCATAAACACATTTACAAATGGAATTTCAATTTCGAATGATTCTGAAACTGCTATACTATAACATTTCCATGAAAGAAAACCTCAGATAATTTAAAGTTTTCATCCTTTATTAAATACACTCTGTTGTATTTCGATATACATAAGTAAGTGTTTAATATTTAAACCATAATTATTTCGTGTTTCTGGTGTGTTTTCTATATATTTAAACATTGATATGTACTTTTATTTACTCCTTATCGTATAACACAAATATACTAATTAATGGTTATAACTTTTTTTTTATTATTAAAGTAGCTCACATATTTTTTTTTTGTTAAATTAAAAATATTCTTGAAAGGAAATGTTCGAAATTCGCCAAAATCTGCAACTTTAATAAAAAAGTATATACATTTGTAGGAACTAATATGTGGTTAGATTTGAAACAACAACTTAATTTAATGCAAACTTTCAGTAATTATTGGTGGTTTTTAGTTTTCATTCATACGCACTTTCTTCATTCATCTTAAAACCGCGTAATAATATGAGTAGAACATATGTATCCAGATAATACTTATATACAAAAGATTATCATAAAACCTATTTTGTGTTTCATTCTCCAAATGATTATATTTATAGTTATATGGTTTTCAGGTTACTTCAAAATACAAATATTATTGTATTAATGGAAACAAAACCAGCACATACATATTATATTTATAACAGTATTTAACTTAATATTTTAGAATTTATTATATATCGAATTTTGATTAAAATATAAATTACAACTTAAGTGAAAATAAACAATTGTAATGAAAATAACTAATCAACGGGACACTTTGACATCATATTAAATCCATGTCATGTATTTGAAGAAGGAAGCTAGTTTGTCCTCCAGTTCAAGTTCCGAAAAAATTAACAACCTGACGGCGTAACCTGACCACCTAGAAAAATATATTCGCGTATGCCAAATTAGGTGGTGGTGGTTATTTTCTAGGTAAGGTCATTTAATCGAGTAAATTTCTATTAACGATTTAAAAATTTTGCGATTTTCCAAGACTCTGAAAATGGGTATTAATAGATCTAACCTAGAAAAATTACTGATCACTAATTCAGGGTATCTTACCAGAAAGACCTTCTTAAAGTGTACTTCACCTTCAGCTTTAAAGCAAAGAATAACGGGAAATCTTCTCTTATATATCTTTGTATAGGGACTTTCTTTTGTGAAAACTGTGAAACATTTATTATATCGTTAAAAATAAATAAATAAATCAAATACATTTCGAACCTCAAACATACTCGTAACATAAAACATGTAAAGAATTTCTCATGTTACTCACATTAGCTGATACTCGTTCTAATGATCATAATAATTGCTCTAATCTATCACGCTGCACACTAAGAACTTTAAATGCTTTAAATGTTTAATCTTCAATATCATAATAGATTGACTTAGGATTGACATAGGATTTTAAGAATATAAAACACATTTAGATTTTCAATACTACTTTTATACTGTTTTAGTTTATAATAGATATTCGAAATAAATATAGAATATAGAAACTCGACGAAAATAAAAATTTTGCTTTCACAATTTCTAGAATTAAATACCGAGCAACTTTAATTAGACGAGGGACATACATATATTTAATCATAGTTCGCTTTGTGTTTCTTTGTATTTTTAACTTTAAGGTCTCTGCATACATTTTTGTATTTCTTTTGCTTACATTTCAAAAAAGCAGTCAACATCTCTTGCGGTCGTTTAAAACTTAGAGTTTTTAACATTTTATATATATGTATGTATTTGTGTCTATATTTATATTAGAACTATGAAATCCTTGCAGCCTTATATATATGTGTGTATATACAAACACTCTTAGGTTATAACAAATAATTTTTATTTTTATACGTATATATGTGCGAGTAATAATTCTTGTTCTTGTCTAAAATCATATATAGTCAGCTAGTAGTTTGATTTCTCATTAGTTAATACTTATAATTACATATACACGTTTGTTATACTTTTGTATACTTCCTTGTAAGTAATTTTAGGTTTGTACAACTAACCCGATAACAGTAAATAACGATCAATAGATTTTTGTTTTTTTTTTTTAACTATTGATATGAATGTGTTCCTAGTATGTAGGTGGTATATAGGTATATGGGGCAGACAATAGAGAGCAATTCGCTATCAGTTAAAATGTTTTATAATATTGCGTATGTTTTAATATATTTCAACTATATATATATATAAGGATTTTCACTAGTTAGTTTTCTATAATATGAAGCCATGAGTGTCCAAATAATTGTGTAGTATTTTGTTTTGTAAGCTGCAGGCATACTATGGACATGCGTGTGTAATTTGATGGGTTCAATATATTTTATAATTTGCTAAATAGCTAGATTTGCTAATCTCAAAAATGTATGTAGTACTCATCAAGTCGATGTCGTAATTTCCATGAAATCCTTAAGCATTTAATGCCTAAAAAAAATAGCAAAGGGCAGAACGTCATTGAAGAGAAAATCAGTAAGATCCATGATCAGCATTCTAGCCGTATTTCTGAGAACTAGCTGAGGTATATCTGGGGTGCTAATAATAATTCATATTGATCTGAATTTTTCTGAATCTATTTCTAAAATTCCTTAAACTCAAAATGGATTAATCATTGAAAAATCAAAAGCATTCTCAGCCACAGCCAGCTCTATACAATGCCTTAAACAAAATTTTACAACGATTCACATCTTATTCTTCCAAGAAAGCAATAATTTAAGGTTATAAGTGTATGTTATTGTGAAGGGAGTGAGAAACACATGTCAACATTTACGAACGGATACGTCTTAATATTATTATTATTTATGATATGTAATATATTTATTTATACCTATATTTATATATATTTTTTTCATCTCGCAACTAACATTAAAATGATATGTATGCGTTTCCAATTTGTGAATAATTTTCAAGCACTTTTCTTCAATTAACTTCTTCAACATATTACTCAATCTCAAAATTTCAGCTTCATCTAATACATTCGTTTAATATATATATATTTATAATGCGTATTTGAGATAATACACCTAAGATAATATACCTAATCAACATTAACACGCAGATGTTAACGACTTAATATTTTTGGAATTATTTCTAATCAATGTGTTTCATTAATTTTTAACAGCAAACAACCGTTTACCGCCTAAAAGCGTTTCTCATACAATTATATATATATATGTATGTAGAAGAGCGTTTCAAATAATGGAAGGTCACATGACAGAGTTTTGCATCTCACTTGCAGTGCAACAATAGGGAGCATACATACAAACTACATGTACAATAATACATATTTTATACCTTTGTTGATATGTATACGTTACAAATAATGTATTGCTTAACAATTTACATCAGGCGCTCAAAAAAAGCTTTTTCATATATCTTCTTTATCTTAGGGAATAAAAATAATTAATAAATGTAGACACAATTTTTAGAATGCTCGGAACGTTAGAAAATAACAGTTCATCTTGGTTTATATTGATCAAAATTAATGAATTACTTAATATGTTAGAATAACATAGAATTTTTTTCTTTCATATAATTTAACCCATTAAGATAAAATATCATTCGAATTTTTTCTAATTTTAACTCATATTTGCTGAAAATATCTCAAAATAAACAATCTTAACCTCTTTCTCTTAATTTTTTTATACACGGCTTTATATAATTAAGGGAAATTGTGAAAACAAATAATTTAGCCCAATCGAGGGGTCGTAAAGCATAAAGGAAAATCGTTTTCAAAGATAACTCACCATCAATGGATATGAAGTTCTTCAGCATGATTTATTGTTGTTAAAAAATAAATTACTGACAAAATTTACTCTCATTGATATCAACGTCAAAAACATTGATAATTAAACTCTTAATCATTAACGGTTTTTAACAGTTTTTAAATGGGTTTATTCAATTTTTGTTAACCCCTAGATAGTAGTTACTTAAGAGGTCACAATATAAGATATATCCACAACTCCTAATATCGATTTTTATTTTTAAAAGTTTCTAAATTAAAATAAAATTGTGGAGAATTAAATAAGTTATTAATTTACAACATTTAAAACAGACATTTATAAACAGATCATAAAAAACATTTTTTTTAAATGCAAAACCATGTGCATATTTTGGTAAAATCCTTTTATGTAACTCAAGTTAATTATAAATTATTAACGAAGATATGTTTATTTATTTCTTTTGAAGCTAGAGCAATAAAACAATAAAATATTAAATATGTATCTGTTGTAACAAATTAAAAGTGTATAGTAGTATATAGATGCATACTTATGTTCACCTGAGCGCTTTGTATATTCTTAATAAGAGTTTATTACTAAAATGCAAATTTCCACAATTTAGGATGCAGAAAAAATAACGTTACCTAGTGTTTGGTAATCAACATTTAAGCCAACAACAACAAATGTCACTACCACGTTTGCTGTGCAAAGCTCTTTCTTATGAACTACTACAGAATCCGTTGCAAGCAAGCACATAATACATACATTGAACAAACGAACCTATATAGATAATTATAGATAGCTATTAAGATGATTCTGTCTTATGATATTAATTTCAAATAGAATTTTTAACATTTCTTTACTTTTAAAGTTTTAACAATACGCATAATTCTTTAAGTACTTATTAGCTGAAAAATACATTGAACAAAAAACAAGAAGCACAAACTGGTAACACTGGCAATACTACACAAAAATAGTTTATAACAGTATATAATATATTTGTTGTATAATTAGTTAAGTTTTCTCCTTCTTCTGTATTTCTCCTATGTTGATATGTTTGTTTCATAAGTTTAGTTATTAATTCTCATCGAATTACTTTATCCAAACGCTTGGCAAGCATTCCTCTAAGTCTATACCAAATTAATTTGCTTTTAAATTTATGTTTGTATGTGTTTTGTGAGCCCTTTTGCTTAAATTTTCTATGTTAATTTGCTGGTTTAAATCATTTAAGACGATGCAGAATTTTCCTTTTTCATTCTTTAAGCATTGTTTTCCATTATTCAAGTCTCTAATCTTATATTGTAAGTAAGTAAATTCAATTTTATAAGTATATATGTCCGTTATGTATCTGCATGTGTTTATGTGTATTTGAACATGTGCTTAGAAGGCAGTATTATCATGCTCAGCAGTTGGCACAGCCATACCTTGTCCGCTTAAATTGCTACCAATGCCCACACCACCGCCACCGCCACCGCAACCGCCGCCGCCGCCGCCGTCACAGTCATTGGTGCTGTTGTCACCTTTACCCGTCGCTTTACTCAACATTTTCTGCACTTGCGCCTGCGCTGTTTGCTGATTCATACGTTTCGCCTCGGCCACGGGTAAATCATCGTCAGGCTCGAGCGCCGGATTAATACGTCCGTTACGCTCATCTTTTCCAGCCATCGTGGCTGCACCGTAGGAACGTGCCAATGGACCAGCCATAACAGAAAGCTGAAAATAGTATTAAATAATTCACACATATGAACAACAACAATGGAAACTTTTTATAATTATATTTCAAATGTCAGTAAATCATAATTTGTTATTGATATAAAATTATGGATCTTCATTATCAAGTTCTAAAATGTAATAACTACGCAATAATCAATGCAGTGTTGCAGTGTTGTGTGTAAAAGTTGTGTTACGTCAAAGACACTGTATTTGACAAGTAAAATCGTCGGATATAGTGACGTAACATAACATAACATCCGCAAACAGTGAAAATAAACAAGGACGAAATTATATATAAAATTATTTTAAACTATCTTCCTTTCTTAAGTGACAAGATCTACCCTTAGTATTCCTGTCAAAAACAGAGAGAAATGCTATCAATATATCCTAGAGGACTAAAACCAGCAGTTTGTTCTTCCAGACCAATGTCTTTATGCAAAAGTTTCGAAATCGTTTCAACACTTACCTGCTCTCCAGCTTCTGAAGGCTCTCCCACTCTTTGTACATCTTCAGGAATATTCACTACACAACGAAAATAATCGTAATTTGGTGGAAGTTTACCCGATTCAAACATCATTCTGAAAGTCAAAAGTAAATATAAATGTAGCACAGTTTCTCCTTGAGCAACTGAGCGCTTGTCACATACTTTGTCCACCAAGAAACACCTATTAGGGTGATCAGACTAATCAACATAGCCGCGGTTCGGAAGGGAAACAACTGAGTTTGTGTCTCCTCGTCATAGCCGGGAAAATGTATAAGTGGAGGTAGACCAAGCATTGATTCACCACCCGACAAACGAATAAAGAGGGCCACTATATAGGCAACTAAACTGCCGTAAGTATTACAGTGCTTTTTAAAATGCACGACCATCAAAAGTTGAGGAAACAAAATGACATATACCAAATCCGAACACATGGACCTACAATTAGGGTAAGAAAAAATGTTATAGGTTCAAATATATTAAATCCAACGCCTCACTTACCAAAGACCATAAATGGAGGGAATCGTAAGTGCCATTATAGTTGAAAGTATACCCACAATTATTATGGCTACACGCATCACCCAAATAATTTCCATTTCGGAAGCTTTTTGTCGGAAAATCAATTTGTAAACATTACGCGCAAACATGGATGCAGCCGAAAGGACCGATGAATCCGCCGAGGACATAACAGCTGCCGAAACGGCGCCGAGACCAAAGAATGATATGAAATCGGGTGTAAGATGCTGTAGTACCATAGGTAATATCATACTAGTCTGCTCGACGGTTAGTGGATAGGGGCCGTCATATTCGGTTTCATTCCATGCTTAAACACAAATCGTTAGAAATGTATTATTATAAAACAAGATCACATAAACATTATTTCAAACATATTACCCCAAAAAATTCAATAGATACGTAAGCAATAATTCTGAATTTACCTGTTGCTTTGGCAATAGCGCCAATGAGCACCGGTGGGATCGCCATAAGGATGCAACCAGCTGCCGCAACATATGACAACAACTGAGCACGACTAGCGGTCTTGCTTGATAACACCCGCTGAAAATACACCTGCCATGGTATGCCACCGAAAATCAAAAGCAGTCCATTGTCTATGTAGAACCATTGTTTCACCGGTTCTACATGACCGATCCAGTCAACCCCCATTGAGGATAAACTCTTCACATGATCGTTGGACCAAGCGAATGGAATACACATCCACAATCCAATAAATATGCAAAATAGTTGTATAACATCGGTATAAGCGACAGAGTATAAACCGCCGAAAAGCGTATAGAAAATGGCAATACAAGAGGAGAGTATCACCGAAGTGCGATGGTCCATGTCGATGATTACAGACAGCGTAGCGCCTATGAGAAATGCACCGTTCAATTAGAAAGGATTTAATTATTGGCATATAAAATACAATACAAACACACCCAATGCGGCTAGTATGCCAGCAGCCCAGAACACCTCACCACAAAGTGCCGGTAGAAAGAGCAAACCACCCATGCGCTCACCAAAAGCGTCCTGCAGCGGATCCAACATGGTTATGTAACCTTGTTTCCGCATGGGATTTGCAAAGAAAATGCCACCTAAAATTAAACATTACACGTGCAATGAGGAAAGTGATATTTTTTCTCTTGAAATGTTTAGCACTTGCAGAGACATACTTACCGAAAACCAAGCTTAAGGCATAACCAAACGGCGCCTGACACCACACCAGGCCGGATGTGTAGATGGCCTCTGCCGTGCCATTTATGTAGCCACCACCCACCCAAGTTGCTGTTCAGCAAAAAGAAAGAGTGCATTATTTCAATATCATTGCTGTATTTAACATTTCTGGGTGATAACCTCCAACACATGAACACCGACTCACTCTACTCACCGGTCATTGTGAATATGCCTACGAAAAGACCAATTGAGCGTCCTGCCAACATCACCTCCTCCTCGGAATCATTGCCTGCTGCCTTCTTACGTCCTGCCCATATGCCCACAACTAAAATTAGTAGATAGAAGAGCACGATGCTCACCACGCCAGCGATATTAATCATGTTGAGCGTGTATTATCTATTATCTCCAGATTATTGTTTTTTTCGAAAATGTATTTTATTTTCCTGTGATTCGAGTGATGACCTTGTCCAAAATTAATTTCTATTATCTATTATTTAGTTTTCAAGGACATATTCTTGCCAAAGGAACACTAGTTAAATGAAAACCATGCAAATAGTAAATACACATTGTAGTTTTATTTTGAATATGAAAAAAAGATAATCTATGTATGAATTTAATATAACATTTACATATATATATTTTTCTTATTTAAATTCACAATTTTATTTATTTCATTAACAAAAGATTTAAATATTAAGTAGAGTTGTAGGGGTGACTGACCAAAAAAAAAAGATGTTCGATTAATAAGAATTAACTTAGTAATTTCATCAAATTAAACGTAGAATTTTCTATCAAACAACAAGCTAAATATAACATGTTCTGAATTAGACAGCATTTTCTTAATGCCGAGAAATTCGAATGAGCAGAGGTATACACTATAATTATATGAATTATTATTACCGCAGAGGTCAAGAATATGCATGAAAAGTTCAAATACTGCTTATAAGTAGTACTTACAAAGGATGGACCACAAGCTTCACATTGGAATTTACCGTTATAATAACAGAGGACATAAAGATATTAAGAAACGGTGTACGCAGGTCAGATTAAACAAATTCATTCACAAATGTTTTGACTGGAACTTGGAGCAGGAAGCATACACGGATACAGCTTAGTTACGCACAATTGCATACGAAGCATACTTTTAGGCAGTGCTGTTTGATTGGAAAGTGACAACGGTGAATACTGAGTTGATTCTGAGAGGGAGCAAATAGTGGGAAAGAGCGCTTCCTTAGCAGAGAATTCAAAAAATAACAACAACAAAAAAGGACAAAATTATGTGGTTGGAATAAGGGGAAGACGTTTTCTCGCATTGTTTGCTTTGATTAATGATTTAAATAGCTTTTATAGATAACAATTAGTTCGACGGAATTTGCTTTGTAATCAAAAATTATGCAATAAATGGAAATTTCCTTTTCTAATATAAATAAAATCTATTTAAAAAAAAAGAACTCACCTTTCAGAATCAGTTTTAGTTCAATATTTAGAACATTTTATTTATGTAATTATTTTCAGTTACTTAAATAATTATGTACTTCTTTTATATGCTTTAAGCATAAATTTAATCAGCAATTTATATTTTATATTATATTCATGCCAATAAATTGATATCACAAATATTTTTGTTAATGAAAATTGCAACTATCGCCCCAGCGTAGGGACGTCTTTTGAGACGGACTATTTCTCGTTTTAAAATGTAACCTGCACATGTGCTTGAACGATTGTCGATGCACAAAACACTCACATCAAAGATGGTACGTGTTATTTCGTTGAATAGAAATACAAGTTCTTTTCAGTTATTTTCACAAGTTATGTAACATTCGATTACAGTTTAAGATCGTAGACGTTGAACGTAAAGTATATTCATGCTCAACGGAATCAATGATCGCAAACGAAAGTAATTAGTGGCAGATACAACCAACACGCACTACTACTATGTGAACACTCAGTCGAGCGCCTTATAATATATGTAACTTTCTTCTCAACATCCACCTTGACTGGACATACTAATTGACAGGCGAATAGGTGTGCGCGAAAAGAAAAGTGCGCCTGAATGTATACTACAGACGATTTTCAATTATTTGGCAAGGAATTCTAAACCGGAGGATATTGTATTGAATACAATTTCAATAACGCTTATTTTGTTAAGCTAATTAATTATTATAATTTTTATAATTTTGAGTTAGTTAAATTATTTTATCTTGCTGCAGACATCACAAACCGGCGTTAAAGTCGGTGCTTACGTTTCGGTGGCAATTCGGTAACTGATTGCCAAAGTCGGGAATACTTCCTTTGAAGGCATTTCATCGAAATCTGTAGTCTAAGTGTGCATTTGTGACAGAGTGCTTGATTTATTTCTGGAAGTAGTTGGGAAATTCGAGCGGTTGGAATATTAGCGACAGCTCAATCACGTAGGAGTTGTAATGGAAAACCAAAATATCTTAAAAGCCAAACAGGGGAAATGTGGTGGACAAAGTAATTTCAATATGCACGTACATTAAAGCATACACATGTACATAAAGAGGAAAAGTTTAGCACTGTTGACACTGAAAGTTGTCTTAGCACTGTTTTTAATTAATTTCAGTTTAGCACTCTTTTTATAAAATGTTTCCATAGTATTGAGTTTCATTGACATTATATTTATATTATATATAAATTATAAATTATATTAAATTAAACAATTTGGTCTTGTTTACTTTTTGAATTAATATTTTGTAATATATTATACCAAAACTTAAATCACCAATCTGGCATTATTAATAACGTCAAGATAAATTGTTTCGCTTGAACAGGTGTTACTTGACACTTAAAAGATTAATTTGAGTTTTTATTGCATATCAAATGTTTATTGAATGGTAGAGAGATATGTTATACTTATACTTTGATTTACTGCAGTTCGCGCGCATCAGAAACATTGCAACAGAATTTAATCAGTTCAATAACACAACCTGTTCTCACTTGTGTTAGACAAATTTGTGTGCTTTTATCATATAGTAAAGATTTAACTTTGCATAAATAATGGACGATTTCAAAATCCCACTTATGCCACCAAATACAGTAGTAAAAACGGAAAAACCTCCAGACACACAAACAAGTGATGTTAAAGATATTGGCAGAGATAAAATAAAAGACATTACAAAAGGGCCTAATGATAACACACCAAATCAAGTTTGCCCATACAAAGTGCCCCCATGGTCCGAGACTCCACCAGAATCTACCTACTATAAATTTGAAGTTTTAAAATCGGGTCAAATAATAAGTGAAATCGATAATTTACAAAAGCAAGCGGTTTGGAAGTTCGGACGATTACCACCACCGGCAAACGATCTCGAATTGGCTCATCCAACGATTTCTCGTTTTCATGCAATTTTTCAGTACCGTCCCAAAAAGGAACCTTTACCATCTGACACAGAGAAAAGCTCCCATAATTATAGTGCAGATCCACCAGAGGGTTGGTATATATACGATCTAAAGAGTACGCATGGAACATTTTTGAATAAACAACGTATACCACCTCAGGTTTTCATACGTATGCGTGTTGGTCATATGCTACGTTTGGGTGCCAGCACAAGATCTTATATTTTGCAAGGTCCAGAGGAAGATAAGGAAGCAGAATCAGACTTAACTGTAACGGAATTACGTGAACAACAAAAGCAGAAACAAGCCGTCGAAGCTGATGGGATTCATAAAGCAGCAGAAACAGAAGAAAAGGAGCGAAATGAGGGAATCAATTGGGGTATGAGGGAAGATGCAGATGAGGAAAGTGACTTATCGCATAATCCATTTGCAAGCACAAACAATGAAGAATTATTTCTTGATGATCCTAAGAAAACTCTCCGGGGCTATTTCGAACGTGAAGGACTGGAATTGGAATACAAATGCGATGAAATGTCTGTCGGATCGTTTGTTTGTCGCGTAGAATTACCACTGGATGATGCATATGGTCGACCCATTATAGCTGAGGTTGTGCATAAGGGTCGCAAGAAAGAGTGTGTTGTGCAATGCGCTTTGGAAGCCTGCCGAATTCTAGATCGACACGGCATTCTACGTCAATCAAATCAAGGTAAAAATGATAAACAAATCTATTATGATAATATAAATTATTAAAGCCATTTTATTTTTTTTAATTCAGAACCCTTAAAGAGAAAAGCGAAATCTCTAGGTGATTCTGACGATGACGATTTTCTTGACAGAACAGGAGATATTGAACGAAAAAAGCTGCGAAAATCAATACCTGCAACTAATGTAGCTTTAACATACGAAGATTTGGTAAGAAGGCATCCACACATTTATCTGTTTGTACTTTATTGTTGTATGTATGAATTATAACTCAAAATAAATACATTTACTTCTTTACTTTGCTTCTTTTCAATTCAGCTTAAGAAGGATTCTGAATTAGCAGCGGAATTACAACGAGTTACGGATGATATAGCGCGTTATCAAGAAACGCAACGACGTCTTAAGGCTTCTCAATCGAATAACAGCGACGATCTAGATCACTTTATGGAAAACTTAACTGACGAAGCTTCTAATCTGGATAAGACCGAAATACGAAAATTACGGGTAACCGTCTACTAATGCTTTCATCACCTAAAATAAAAAATTATTTACTTTTTAAAATACTATCTTTTTTGCAGTTGGAGCAACAACGCCTCAATAGCGAAAAACAAAAAGTACAAAGATTAATAAAATTAGCTAAACCAATAAATTTCCATTTAAATAAATCCAAAGAAACGGTGAAGGGTGACTCAAGTATAAAGAGACAGTTACCCATAATTGGAAAACGTAATCAGTTTAGTAAATTTAAGATTGCAAAGATGGCTACAACCAATAAGAATGAAAAGGGAAATAACACAAATTTGGCTTCTGATGAAGAAGAAGTGGAGGAGGATAATGAAACCAGTTTACCACAGGACAATGTTGTAGCTAAACCTTCTTCGATAGAAGCTGCTGCTTCTAGTAAAAGAGATCCAAGTAAAGAACTAGCTATAGATATAGAAATTAGTGAAGGGTTTTCACAATCATTAGACTGTATTAAAAAGCTGTACGGACCCGCAGTAACCAAAGACGAAAAGGCAGATGATGATTCGTCCATAAAAGCAATAGATAAAAAGACGTCTGCAACAGATTGCGCTCATATTGAAGATTCTACAGAAGCAGAGAATACAAGAAAAAAGCGAAGACAGCGTCAGCGACGTCAAAAGCGGCAAGAAATCGATATGGAGAATCTCGAGGAGCACGACTCCAATGAAAAGTATGCCAAGTGGGTTCCGCCAGCTAATCAAAGTGGAGATGGTTATACAGAATTGAATGACAAATATGGATACTAGGCCTTTTCATTTAAACGTATTGTATCATGAATTTTTATAAAAAACTTTAAATACAATCACAATTAATTTACATTTAACGATGAATTTTAAATAACAAAGAAACCTAATATTAACTGCCCTTGGGTTTTGCCAGTTCAATAATCCTTGGCGATGCTTTGGCTTTAAGCGCAGCGGGAGAAATTGCGAAGGGATTTTCACGTATATGTGTATTTTCATACTCCTTTGGCTCAGCCAGCTCTTTGATGCGAGCGGTGGGGCGTGCTTTAAGTGCATTTGGTGATATAGAGAATGGATTCTCCTTTAGGTCGGATTCACCCACTCCTTTCTCGCGTGCTGTAGCTAACTCCTGAGTGCGTTTTGTGGCTAAAATGTAGAAAAGTAGCGAATGTATACATATATTCACACATATCTGCGTAAGTTTGTGTAGGCAAATTAATGAATTACGAATTACCCTTGTAAGTTAAAGCAGTAGGGCTAATAGGTATAGGCAAGCTTTGAATAAGTGCGGAGTCATCATGCGCTGTGGGTTGTGCCATTTTCTTTATATTTTCCGATGGCTCATAAGACTTCATTGCTGGTGTTAGTGTCCAAGGTTCTTTAGTTGGTTCTTCATGCGTCTTTGGTAAAGCAAGTTCTTTGAATCGGCTCATCTTTTCGAGTTTCATTCTTTGTACAGGCTATGAAATAATTAATGTAATTTTTATTTTCATTCATTCATATTAAAAACATATTGCTATTTAAATTTACAATTACCAATTTTGGTTGCTTTGGCTCTTTTTTGGGTTTCGCCAACTTTTTAAGATATTTTGTATGTTGTTTCCATTCTGCCTCATCCCATTTATGTATTGGAACTCTGTAAATAAATTCATATATACATTTCATGTACAATTATTTTCTCCCTTAAGAAATAAAAGCATATATGTATATAATTCACTTTTTCTGTGGCGGTTGTATGTTACTCAGGCGACTATATACAGACAGTAAGCTCAGGCGAATTAAGCGATTTATACCCAATATTCGCAGAGGTTCAAATAAATCCTTAACTACTTCTTTAAATAAAAGTAGTCTTCTGTTAAAACAAAATAAAATAATCAATATGTATTCTAGATGTGATTAGTACATTTATTGACTTACCGTACTGCTGGTAAAGCTAATTGCTCTGTGCGTGTCCGTACTCGCATTTCGCGAACAAATTCAATGGGTTTTTTATATTTACAAGGACATTGTGGTATGAATCGACCTTTGATGGGCCGATTATGTTGAGCGATTTTGAGTAAACGTTTACGTTTTGTAAACATTTGCTTATGGCGCTCCTCTAGCCGATGCCAACTTTTATATATGTCTGGTAAAAAACAACTTATATTTTCGGGCAGATGATCAAATGTAGGACAACATTTCGAACTCCTTGAAACTTTATGCATTTTTCCTTTTTTTAATATTTTTTGTATACCACAAATTTTGTATCGAATTTCAATATTTATCAAAACACCTCTTCATATGGTGTATTTTGAAAAAATTATTCCGAAATTCTAGATTTTCAAAATCCAAAAAAAATCAATAAGTAGGTGAAAAACTGACTCAAGTGAAATGAAAATCAAATTCTTATACTGAAAAGTAGAAACTGCAAATATGCTTTAACGATGCCTTATGCAGAGATCAAATTCCAAAATAACATTTGGCAGTTGGACACTGTATTTCAAATCAATAACGGCCGATTCAAAATACAATAGCTCACTACCAAGAAGCATCATTTGGAATAAGAACTCGCAATTAACCTACAACTACATATTTATTCAATAAAAACATAAACTTAAAATTTAAATAAAACACATACATAATTTGCACTTTCAAGTAAAATAAATAATTCCGATAAGGCCAAACACTAAGGCATATATGTCTTTGCCTTGGCTAATTCTCTAAGACGTGGTGTAATTCTAGCGCGAAGCGCATTTGGAGATACTTTAAATGGATCAGCGCGGGTATGTGTATCAGTGAAATCCTTTGGTGCTGCTAACTCCATTATCCGTTGAGATATCTTTGCCTTTAGTGCATTTGGATTTGTTTTGAAAGGGGCTTCTTTGACTTCCGGTTTGTGCTGGTAAACAGGTGGCAAAGCCAATTCCCTAATACGTTGAGTGGCTGTAAGATATGTTCAAATTTACTTAATCTCATTCAACAGATATATATCTTATTTAAAGGTACAAAACAAATATAATTTTAATTAACTGACGTGATTCATTTTTCAACAAATTTCTTTATATGTTTTATATTATGCTTATCTTCTATTTAAATTTTGAATATGGTTCTGTAATATAAAATTCTTTTAATTTATTGTGTATTCCTTGAGTATTGTGTGTTGTCCTGTGTATTCCTAAAGAAATTCCTAAAGAATAAAGAAGAACAAACCTCTATAGTTGAGCGCTTTTTCCTTCACACGATAGGCCTCCTCTGCATCAAATACTTCATAAATACGAGGTTTTGACATTTTTAAAATTCTATCGGAAGGCGTATAATATTTCATATTGTTGGTTAATACCCATTCTTTCGGTTCATCGCTTTCATATTGCTTTGGTTTGGACAAATTTTTGAAACGCCTCAGTGCTGCTCCTGCACCCTTGGCTTTTGGCGAAAATCCAAAACCCTATTAAAATCGAAGTATTTACATATTAAAATATATTCTTTGAAAAGAATTTCCCAAATAAAAATTCAATCTTTAGGCAGATGTAACACGATAACTTAAGTCAATACCTTCGGTAGCTTTTGTTGCTTTACTGGCTTTTCTTGCTTGGCAGCCTTTTGCTTCTTCTCTTCCTCTTTATTAATATCAACTCGTGGTTTCGCAAGCTTCTTCAATCGTTCCTGCCTCAGCGCCCCTTCAGCGTCAGACAGCTTTCGAGGTTTTTCTCTGAGAAAAAATAAAAATTCCAATCAAAACAGTGGGTATAGGCTAATTAATTTACTTCCTGCTTTCCTGTTATTAACTTACTTTTTAATTGGAGGTTGCTTGTTCGATAAGCGGCTGTACAAAGATAGCATACTCTTTCGCAACATACGATTCACAGTGCATTTACGTTGATTGCTGAAACTCTTAAAGGAGTCACGTTCTTTTAATTGCATAAGTCGGCTAGGAGATGTCATTATAGTTTACCAAGTTAAAAATTAAAACATTCAAATACTTACGTTACAGGCGGAAAAGATAACTGCTCCGTTCGAGTACGTGAAGGAATATCATCTCGCACAATCTCCACCTTACGATTACCAATATCTGGGCAAAAGCAAGGCGTTAAATATTTGCCGGTTTGACGTTTCGGCTCAGCGAGTGCCCATATGCGTTTATTTTTGGTTACCATACATTGGTAACGTTCAAGTAGCTTGGAATATTGTGATCGAAGTTCAGGAAAGAAGCACATGTGCTCCGCGGCCAATGCCAACGGAGCAATACAGCATTGCGGTCTGTATGCTGGCAGATTTTTCATTAACATTTCAAACTTATCACGAATATCTTGGAAGAAACGACTGATTCAGTTTAAACTTTAAGTGTACCCGATGCACCAGAGTAAACAAGTTTGTTTAGCTTTGGCGGTAATATTTAACATTAAGATGAACCTTTGTTTATGCAAAACTTATCGCTTATTTTTTTATATTTTTCAACCAAAAATTTCTCGTTCAACTATCATATACTGAAATTTTGAAATACAATTCATTATCGCTCAATGACAAATTTAGCTACTCGTCCTTGATATCGTAAATGAACGAATCAAAGCAAATTTTTAAAGTATTCTACGTCTTAATCCTCTGTTGTGTTTTCGTATTTATTGTGAAATAATACACTTTTAAAATTCTTATTTTAATATAGATTTTATTCTGTCTCAATATTTTTAATGATCATCACAGAGCACAGAACAGAAGCAACATTTGCGACATATTTTTATGGCATGACGTACATAATAAAATTTACTGTGCTGGGCATTTTAGTTAAATAAAATATTTTCTGTAACATGCAATTTTGTAAAATTAAAAACTTAAATACATTATATCATAAGACAAAACAAATAAATGTAATAAAGTTTTTAGCCGATAATTAGATGTCTATGTATGTTTGGCTAGGTAGGTCAAAAATTTAACTAGTATATGTATATTAGAATAAATGTAAATCGTTGATTTGATAATACAACTTTCAACGACGGTTATAACACAAAATGTTTTTAAAGTACATATCCGCCAAATTAATACTTGAAATAAAGATAAAACAACATTTGATGCTTAAAATTTGTTTGATAAATCTCGAAAATTTGATGTGACGATGTTTTGAAGCCCTCGTTGGACACTTTTGTTTGGCTGATCGTCTTTTAATTTTATTATGTCTAGTATTTCGTCGAAATAATTTACTCAACTTGCTTTTTTATTAGATTTCATTGGTCGCTCACAGCTGTTGCTTTATTTAATGAATGTTGAATATGACAGCTCGTGTATAGTCTTGTGTTGTCGACTGACCCCCCAAATCCTTGGTCCGTACTTTGCCATCTTTCAAAACTTTATTAATAGCGTTAGTTATCATTTCGCTGTATGTTGGCAAGTTAACGTGACGCAACATTTTCGCACCACAGAGAAACATAGCAGTTGGGTTTGCAACATTTTTACCCACAGCTTCTGCAAAAGTGTGTCTTGCACCCTGTAATAACAAGTTCGTTAAGAAAAATACATGATTATATATATGACATGTGTATCTGACCGGCTCAAAGACGACCGCTTCTGCAGAATATGATGCGCCAGCAACGACACCAGCTCCACCAACAAGACCAGAACCGATATTGTCGAGAATGTTACCATAAAGATTGGGTGTAACCATAACGTCGAACTTGAACATCGAATTAATGTATTAAGGTTGATACTTTTTTAATCGACAAATATTGTTCTCACCTGGTTTGGTCGTTGAACCATTTGCATAGTTGTATTGTCAACAATCATTTTTTCAAATTGAATACGTGGGTATAGGTTGGCCATTTGTTCGCAAGATTTAAGGAAAAGTCCATCTCCCAACTTCATAATGTTAGCTTTGTGCACAGCGGTAACCTTCTTGCGATTATTCTTAGTAGCATAGTCGAAGGCAAACTTGGCAATGCGCATGGACTTCTTTGAGGTGATGATTTTCAAGCATTCCACAATACCTGGAACAGATTCATGCTCAAGCGCTGAATATTCACCTTCAGTCTGTTCACGGATAATAACGGTATCAATGCTCTTATGGCGGGTTCTTACATTAGGTAAACTGCGCACGTGCACAACGTTTGCATACAGATCCAAGTGTCTACGCAATTTCATATTCAAAGTTTCTAGTTCACCAGCAACGCTATAATCTGGGGTAGCCAAAATTCCCTGCAATCAAAAATACATGTTAGTGGTTAATGGTTAGTGGTCAATAAATAAAGTAGTAAAAAACAGAATCTCATCCTTACCTTAATGCAAACTTTATTCTTCTGAATTGAAGCCACTACATCTTCCAATTTGGCACTCAAAATTGGATTAACTTCCGATAAAAAGTGATTTTCGAAATCTACTGGCGCATTAGTTGCCTTAACAAAAATGTTTACGGTATGAAAAATAATGTATGTTTCTAGTGTGATATTTATAATTACCTTGAAGACTTCCTGTAACGCATAGACCAATTCCGGGCCGACACCATCGCCTGGAATCAATGTACATGTCACACGGCTACCACCAAGAGCACCAGAATCCTGTTAGATTTACAATATGAACAAACCAAACCAAAACAAAAAAAAATTATATAAAGTTTAATTTCTTACTTGGTTAACAGCTGATGTAGTATGAATGGAGCGGACCGCTGTCGCCTAAAAAAATATAATATGGAAATACCATAAGGCCATAATAAAAATTTATTGAATTTTATTTAAGGATTATAACCTCAAATTTTGGACTAAATTCGCGCTACGACGATTCCGTTTATGTAAGAATTGGTAAGTAGTAATAAATCAGAGCAGCAATAATAAATACACAAAGTTCTACTCACCTGCATCAGCGTGCGACCGAAGGTTCTTGCTAACATTGCCATGTTTATACTTTTAGTGTCAACAGTTACAAAAAACCCAATAAAGTATATATTTCCGCTCCGTTCAAGAATAAACTTGGAGAACCCACCAATGCCCAACAATCAGCAAATCGATTTAGAACCTTCCAGTGGAAGTATTCCACTACTCAACAGCAAAAGAAAACTGTCAAATCGCTAGTCGAACAGATGATTGTGAAGTAATGTGATTGCCATGTCATTTTACATCAACAAAAAGCAATAAGTAAGAAAACAATTGCTATTTGATAAACAAGAATCTCAAGATATAAGAAATTTTTACAATTATTTCTTCCGGAAAATGTCGCCGAACTGTTGGCAATGTTAAGCCTCTGAGCATATGAGCATATTTCTAACAAAGTTATTTATTTAAATGCGAAACATCTTCAAAAATTTAGTTCAAAAGTTTTTTAGCAAACATCAGCAAAGGAAGAGAGCTTAACTAAACAACTGGAAATAATGGTAACGATTTTTCTTACAAAGATATCACAAAATAATTATAATTTTATTAAAGGTATATTTTATTAATATCGACAATGCGGTGTGAAATTGCGATGGTCTATATATTGGATTTGCCTATATTGTTTAGACATCGGTGTGAATATCTTAAATTTCTCTCTCTACAATTATTTTCTGTCACCTGTTATCGTTCGGCAACAAATGACGTAACTGACTTTTGATTTACCTTTTTGTAATAATAAAAAAAATTTATTAAAATAATTTAAGAAAAAATTTAAAATTATCAGTAAAATTCATGGTGTAATTATTGCAAATTTGGATGTTCTAAATTCTTAACTAAAGTGCTAAATCATACTTTCGGATGGCTTTAAGAGTAGCTTTACGTCTGCATAAAAATTGCTCTAAACTTGTTGCCGGTTTCAGTTCTCCATTACAGTTCATTCGATTAAAGTGTTCAAGGTGAGACGCAGAGAATAGTGTAAGAATGCAGATGGGTGTCTAATCTGTCTTATCTGCGCAGTTATCTTTTAGACCATTTTTTACGTTCGGCGGCGGAGGTGCTTAATTTAATTTTCTTTTTAATTCTTAGTGGATCTAATATTCCGAAAATGCGTTTCGTACAATTTTTGCGTAAGAATGACAACCGTAGGCGCCTTGGAGTAGTATCCGAGGATGGAACAAAGCTCGTAGAATTATCAGGTGGAGCTTGTATTTCCAACGATATGATTTCATTTATCTCTCAAGGTATTTCAATGGAAGAGGTTGAACGCAAGCTAAACGGTCTACGAAGTGAAGAAATGTCCGATTCGCACATTCTTTTACCGCCTGTAGTGAATCCACAAAAGATCATTTGTATAGGATTGAATTATAAAGATCATTGTGAAGAACAAAACAAACCTGCTCCCACCGAGCCCATGTTTTTCAGCAAGTTTAACACAGCGTTGACTGGGCCAAACGGGGATGTTATCGCACATAAAATCACTACAGTAAGTACCCAATTGAAATATTTAAGTTTTACGTATCTATGTATGTATAAATAACTGAATATTGTATTGTGATATCAATTATTCCGGTAAGCCAACTGATAGAACAGATAGAACTGACGGAAAAAGTGTTTATGAATTTATTTAAGCGGCTAGTCTATTTAACATCATCTACTAGATAAACTGAAGATATAATATTAAGTTTGTGATATTTTTAGAAAATTGATTGGGAAGTTGAATTAGCCGTTGTCATTGGAAAGGAAGCCAGAAAGGTGTCAAAGGAAAATGCCATGGACTATGTATTTGGTTACACAATAGCTCAAGATATTTCTGCTAGAGATTGGCAAAAGTCACGGAATGGAGGGCAATTTTTAATTGGAAAATCAATGGATACATTTCTTCCATTGGGACCAGCAATCGTCCATAAAAACCTTATCAAAGACGTATATGACCTAAATATCCGCACACTTATCAATGGTGTCGAAAAGCAAAACCACTTCACTGGAGATATGATTTTCAAAATTGATGACGTTATTCATAGACTATCGCAGAGTATCACTTTGAAGCCAGGTGATCTTATTCTAACCGGTACACCAAAGGGTGTTGGCATGTACCGAAACCCACCAGAGTATTTGAAACCCGGTGATGTTATTGAAACCGAAATACAATGTTTGGGTAAGATGGTTAACAAAGTAGTCGCAGACTCTTGAAGCGATATGTTGCATAGGGTGTTTCGCAAGTAAGTGTAAAATGGTTCTGCATTTAAAAAGTAACTTTTGTGATTTGTTAAATTTTTGTTTAATATGAAAATTATTGAAACTGTAACCTTTTAAAATGTAAAAATAAAGAAAAGCTTTTAGAAACTATTTTTTTGGTGCCCGATGTTCCACATTACATATAAAAATTACATATATTTACTTTCAGATAAATGAAGCTCTTTGTTTCACACGTTTATTTTATATTTTGTAGGTAATATAATAACCAAATGGTTTTAAAATAACATAGGATTGATGATAATTTAGGCATTTGCACAGTAATCTTTTTAAACTTTAAAAGTATTACTTTTTGTTGCAAAAAATTCATCTCTTTTGTTGTATGGGGCGTATGGATCACCTATGTAATATTTCGGTCGACGCCAAAAACTAGTGACCATTTTGTCCAACATATAACTCTGTGTTGAATTTGTGAAAATGTGTTGACGTAATCTTCTTCGCAGTTCGCGAGATTTTTTAAACAATTTTTTATTTCGTCCTGAGTGAGTGCGTATCCAGATCCCCCAATCGAGACGTTTAAAACGTTTAAGGACAGCCTTTACAGACTTTCGTTTCCCTTTATTAAGCGAGAATTTCGTTACCGAACGCTTTTGCTGTTGAGATGAATTAAAACATGGCCCAACAACGTTCAATAAATCTGTTGAAGCTATTGATGGTACTTTAGAAAGGAGAGTTGAATTTGAAGTTGCCCATCGACTACAGACTTGGTAAGAAAATGCACGCTTCATAGGGGCGATTGTAGTGTTATGATTTGCTAGATGAGTGACCGTACTGGCGACTGAAAAATTAAATAATAACATTGACATACTGATTTATTTCAAAATAATTACAAATTTACCACCAGAGAATAGCGCTCGGAGCATATTTTATGTTGTTTATGTGCCCCGATAATATATGTATAAATTAATTCAGACTGATTCCATAACCGGAGTAAATTATAACCAAAAAATAAATATAATGTTGACATTTAAGCATGACATTGAACACTGCATTATCGGCACAGGTCAGTCAGTCAGTTGTCAGTTTTTGTTATGTATTCTTATTTCCTTTCCTCATTTGTCAGCGAATCATTTCTACTCTCTGTGTTAAAGAGTTGCTCGTTTGGAGTAAAGCAGAAAAAAGTTTTCGATTTTGTCTAGATCACGGGAGGACGTTAAGCGCCGGCTCGTAAAGCAATAGGAATTTTACCCACGATATTAAATATTCCAAAATTTATAGCAATATGTATCGTCTAGCATTGAAAAAACCATGCAGAGACGCCATACAGGTTAGTGGGCATATTGAAAATTTCTGTTGTACAGATATAAAATTGCTAGTGCCGTCATCGCATCTGTGCGAGAGGTACTACAATCACTGTCACTCAACAAATTGGAAAGCAAAGTGGCTGCGAGCGTTCTGTTCACTTTATCACCCGTGTAGGCAAATTGATTGTTATGTCATCTATTAATGCAATATTCATTCGTTTTGACCAAAAATATTCCAAATGCCAAAAGAATATGAATATTAATTTTCTATACATATTCATTATAGTAGCAAGTGGTGCGAAAACTTCGTACAAATTACACATTAATGACAATTGATGTTATTAATTTAATAAAAGATACCCACTCCCCTTCCTTTGTGTATACAGATTACTTGTTTATTTAATTTTAACTGTATTTCAGATCACATTGAGCCAACATTGCCGAAAAAACTATAGCAATGGTCTGCCACCAAATGTACGAGAAGCCGGTTTTGGCAAAGTGTTGGTATTTCTATCACCCCTCGTCGCTGTCGGCGGAGTAATTGGATATGCGAAGTTAGTGAATACCATACTCAAATACCATTTATTCATATAAATAATTTTAATTTACAGATACGATCCGAAATTTCGAAAACAAGTCGAACAAAATGTTCCTGGTGCAGACTACGTTTTGAAAGTTGCTTTAGAGTCGAAAGATCCTATTGAAGATATAAGTAAGCAATTTGATGGTGTCAAGAAACAATTCAACAATGTTACGAAAACAATTGGTACTGCTACATCAACTGTCACTGGTTGGTTTGGAGGCTCCGAAAAAACTCCTCCCAAGCGTAAGTTTGTTAAAATTTATATTGAATAAGTTAAAGTATATTGTATAAGTTAAATAGTAAAATATAAAATTACACAATGCAGAACTTGAAGTTGCCCCAACGAAAACCTCCCCGCCAGCACAACCAGTGAGTTATAGACATATATGTTCTATATATGTATATTCATAAAAAAGGTTCCATTTCAACACAATAGTTTATCAATCTAGGTTACAGCAAGTACTGCTAAGGAAGCGTCTCCCGCCGCAAAACCTGCTACTGCCAAACCTAGTGAACCTGTCAGAATAGAAAAAAAATCTGAATCTTTGCCGAAAGATGTGATCGACTTGGAAAATGCTGTTGAAATTGCAGCTGCACTAGCTGTAAAGGAGTACAACAAAGCCATTGCTATTCTCAAGAGGTATTTGTCAATGACAGACTTAAATTTGTCTAATTACATAAGCTTGAACTCCTATTCTAGCTTTAACAATGAAGTACGCAAAGTCGTTGATGATGCCATTGATAATGTTGACACCTCGAGCTGGACTTCCTTAAGGAACAAGACTAGTGCTCGTTACACTTCCGTTGCTACTGCAGAAAAATCTGCACGCGAAGCTACGGACAAAATTGGTAATCAAGCATAGCACTTGAAATGTTTAAATAGTTCGATATGTTACCCAAAATCATAATTGTATGTATTTAGAAAAGTGTGAGATTGCATTAAGCAAAGCTGCAACTGCTGATAATCATGAGCAGATCATTGCCGTACGCAAAAAAATTAAAACGTTGATAGAGCACATTAACCAAGTGAAAGATGAATTGTATCAACATAAGGATCTTGCCACCGTTTCCGAAAAATATTGGAGAAATGTAAGTATAATATAAGAAGTGATCATTATTCGCTTGATTTGAGTAAACGATAATAATATTGGTTATAGGTGGAAAAAGCACGCAACTACTTCATTGAGGAAATTGAGTCTATATTCCCGGGTTTAAATTTGGCAGATCAAAAACTAAATCTTTCAAAAGAAGATTTGGATTTGTTTATCATGCATGCTTACTCCCATGTATTGGCTTACCAAAAGGAACTCCAACGTTTGCAAACTGATGGTGAACTAAGAATAAAGCGTGTCATAGATACCTTCCGGGGTGATAACGAATCAGAGGCAGTTAAAGCCCAATTGGATTATCACTTGGAAGCTGAGAAGCGAAAATTAGCTCTCGAGCATCAGAAGAAAATTTTCCAAATTCGATCTGATTCCGAAAAACAATTGCGTCAACAATTGAAGAAACAAGCTGAAGCACATATTGATCACTTGAACGATGCGATAGCCATGAAGGAAAGTGAAATGAAGCGTAATTTCACACGTGAATTGGAAGATAAATTGGCTACTGAAAAGGCTAATTATAAATTACAACTTGCGGCTATGGTTGGAAAAATGCGCGGCATGGATGCTGCTCTACAAGGTAGACACACTTTGTTCTTTGTATATTATGTTCAAATATATAACAAATTTCTTTATAAACGCTACTAATAAGAAATTGATGATGAGCTTAAAGGTACAGAGTTCACCCAATTAATATTTCGTATATCCTATTATTGATATTAAAGTTTACGAAATATGAATAAAAAATAAATTATTTATATTTGCAGCGCGAGCTGAGGCGGAACGTTCAGCCCATCAAGCGCAAGCACTTTGGGCTGCGTGCCAGGCTTTGTGGGCTACAGTAAGCACTGGTGAGCCCGGAGTACACTGGCGCAATAAGTTGCGTCCTCTGAAGAGTGAAATCAAGGCAATTTCTAAAGTGGCCGGTAAAACTATAACATATTCAATTTAATCCGATTCTAAAGAGTTATTTAATTTTGTATTAGAGGGCGATGAGCTTGTTTCTGTTGTCATACAAAATTTACCATCTGCCGCCAGCGAGCGTGGTGTGTTTACAGAAGATGCATTGCGCGAGCGGTTTATTAATGTAGAGCGTATTGCACGAAAATTAGCGCTTGTACCGGAAGGCGGAGCTAGTCTCCCTATTTATTTCCTTTCATACTTACAATCATTGTTCATTTTGAAGCCTGACGATCCCATTTCCCAAGACGAATTACAAAACAAACCATTTGATTACAGTAAACTGGACACCTATGATATTTTGAATAGAGCTAGGCAAGTAAAATTGATGTTACAACCTAAACATATACTTAATGTCCTTTGCTTACTAATTCAGGTATTTCGTTGACCGTGGAGATCTACTGCAAGCCTTAAAATACATGAATCTATTACAAGGTGGTGCACGTCGTGTTGCATGTGATTGGTTAAATGAAACGCGTCTAACGCTAGAAACCAAACAAGCTGCCAATACGTTAATGGCTCACGCTGCTGCCAGTGGCTTATTATATTTGTAAATGAAAATGGATTGACTTAAACTATAAAAGAAATCGAGCAGTTACATTACATTACACTTATACGTCAATTTAAATCAACGGTTTAAATCATTGTTTAAATCTTCCCTTTTCATAGTTTTTTTTTTTTGTTTTTGAAATTTACATTAATTTATAATTGTTGATTTAGTTGCGCATTCCGAACGTAAAGAAATGAATGAGTTGTAATGTTGATAAAGAAATAAAGGAAGAGCACATATGCAATAGTAAGAATGTTGAAAAGGTTGGTGAATTTTATCCATTGGTGATATTAAATGTGACATGGTAACGTTCTTTATTTTCTTAAACATTTTTTAATGAATAATTTGTTATTCCTTCCATGTTTTTTTTTACTCTAATTCCGTTAATAACTTTAAATATCAAAAAATAGTTACAATAAATTAACTGAAAAACAAAAAAACTACATGAAGATTCGATAAAATATTTTTGTTTTCGTAAATATTTTATTTGAATATCCTAACAGCTAAATATATACATAATTAGTAAGTGTAGTCCAGTAGGTTTGAAATAAATTAAAACATCAGCTGCATTCAAATACCAGATACGAGAATATGACAATTCAGATTATTGGTCAACTTTGCCACTACTAGTTTCCGTCCGATTGCCTGTTATTGAGTCTAATGCTGTATACTTCCACCGCATATAAGCGACTCTCATGCGGTCCCAAACATTGCCGAAAGAGTCCATTGCGGGACGCACGTCGAGTATTGCAAATTTATAATCCTTGTCCACAATGCCGCCATCATAGTAATCAATAACATAACGCACATCTGTACCACAGCGATCAACAATCCAGTCATGACGATCAAACGGCAATTCGTAGCTAACAAATATAAATAAAATTAATATATTTAATTAATCACATCAAATAGAAAAATATACCCGAGCCAGCTGCGAATGCGCGCGCGTGGACTATAATCGGCAGCTTTACCACCAAAACTCTTCAATTTAGGATTTCCACATTCCTTAGCATGTAATGCTTCCCACTTAAGTACTTCTTTCCAGGCTTGTTCATTATTGGCATTATGAATGAAAATAATATCGCCCATATCTTTCTGTGAAATATCTTCATTCTTCCAACGCCAACCTTTTCTTAACATTGCATTCCAAAACATTTGCTGGCTTGGATATTGCCAAAACTGCTGACTACCGTCTTCTGTCACTTTTGGTATGCTCGATGTTTGACGATCTGTGGACAGAGAAAAGGGTTGATCTGGTGCAGGTTGTTGATTGGCAGGTGGCATCATATTGAGTGGGTTAATATCATTTGGACCATGTTGAACCGGACACTCGGATGCTGGTGTGGTGGCAGTGGCTGTAATTTTCTCTTGTTGTCGTTGTGGTGGATTTGATGTGACTATACCTCCTTTCTGGTGCATTGGACACTCTGGTGGAGGTGCAGCGCTCGTACCAGACATGTCCATATGATCTTTAGGCATTTGTGGTGCTGCTTCCATACGGACGCTTGTGATTGTGTTACCCATTATAAATCTATAATTATATTAGTATTTATTATTAAACTGGGTCAAATGATTTTACATCCCTCGTATTATGGCTCAATTTTGTTGCATAATTAAATCAATTCCAACACCTATTTCAGTTATTAGCAGCACTCACATTCAAAACAATTGTAAATTTCTGATTTTAATCAATGTAATTTAAGAAATAACGCTAGATTACACGTCTAACAATTTATGTAATTTTGATATAAAAATCCTTTCATACGAGTAGTATTGATGTTACTTAAAGCTTTAAGATAACATTCCCTGCTTTAAGGTTACGATATACACATTTGACAGTTTTATTTGACAAATTTTCTGGGGGATGCACATAGCGTTGCCGTACTTAACCATAATGCTTTTATACTGTGGCGAGATTTTTGTGCTTTGTTTTGGGCTTATATCTTAAAACAGTAATTCACGCAGAGAACTTATAACCATAGAGAAGATGCAAATTGAATTTTGTATAATGTTCGATTGGCTTTCGTACAGAGGCTGAAAAACACCGAGTAGGGAATTAAAAAATTTATTATTATTATGCACTAGAAATATGTAAAACACGCTGTTTGCCAACAGAAAATAGCAATCAGCAAAATTTGTATACGAAGATAGGCATAGTGACATTAATATGAATAGGAAATTTACTTGGGAAATATGAATGACAAATTATTACTTGTAATTAAAACTATTTACGTAATTTGCAAACAAAAATAATAGAAATGATAATAAACTATAATTTATAAAAAAAAATAAGAAAATGAACTGAAAATTTTTTTTGTTTTTAATTCTTAATAAATTTTTTAATAAATTTCTATACATGTATTCTATATATATTCTATATATATAATATATAATTTCTAATAATAAAAAAATTATTGTTTTCATAATTTTTAATGGTTTTCGTATTTTTATAAATGAAATGTTGTTACACATTTGGATGCGCAATACACATAATACCGAGTATAGCTTTTATTTCATATGAACAACCACAAAAAACATGCCAAATACCCAATATAGTTTTTATATACATACGTACATATGTATGTACACATCACCAGAGAACCCCTTTCATAATCCTTTTGCGTAATCGCAAACTTACAACTTGCGCGAATGACTGACAGACTTTATGCAAATGTACACTTGTAAGTATCAATATTGATATTTCCCTAAACAAATAGGCTAGAAAAACAAAATATGCGTAAAAAACAAATCTTTGACGGGGATTCGAACATGAGCATTGCCGTGGACTCGTATACGTGGTTACCGCCCGTTTACCACCACAAAGTGTTATTCGTTGTAACTGTACCGTTTTAATTACTGTTTCATTATCTATAGAGGAAGAGGCATCCAACAGAGGCATATTCCAATAGAATATCACAATCATTCTCGTGCCTTGGCAGACTTGACTCTAAGAAATGTGGTAAATGACGAAAGGGCATCGCTGCCACTTTTCTCTTCTGAAGTGAATATATTTTTAGCATCCTCGTGATAAGGCGCATTTATACAACGCACACACGTGGGGGGATTTGCGCGGCGCTTACGCTTTTGAATGAAATCACTTTGCTTCATTTTTGATGCGCTTGCGTTTATGAATGGAAATGTTTTTGTAATTTTTTTGCTATGAATTACAGTCATTTTAAAGAATATTGTTTTTGTTGACAGCATGCAATTTTTTCTGAAGGTTAGTCGAAATGAATAATCTGAAGAACTTGTTATTTTCATATACAGTCATATGAAAAATAATATGGACATATTGCGGTATGTCATACAAATCCATAGAAAAGATATATTATAATTTTTTTTTGGGTAAGTTTTTTATTTTTAAAATAGCTAATGTACTTACTATCTAATAATGAAAGAATTGGGTCGAATTCTATTCACAAAGAAAAAATAAAAACTATTTACAGACATAGACTCAACCAATTTTTGGCATGTGACAGGGGGGAATAGCTTCTCATGCTTCCTTTACTAGTAACCAGAGGGCATTTTTATTGTTAAGTTTTTACCTCTCAAAGCCCCTTTCAACTCTCGCCACAAGTTTTCGATTGGAGTTAAATCCGGGGATTGAGCAGGCTCAAGCGAGCTTAAAGTGCTAATATTGTTATCTGAGAACCATTTTTAACAGCTTCGATGTGTGCTTTAGGGCATAGTCTTGCTGGAACACCCATCGAAACGGTATATTATCTCAGCATAAGGTAACATAACTTCACTTGAAATATTGCAATAAGTAGCTGCTGTCATTGTCTCCTCAATCCGACATCGGGCCTATACCATGGTAGGAAAAATATCCCCAAACCATGATGGATCTCCTTCATGTTTAATTGTTCTAACTGTGTATTGTGGTTTGAAAGCAGTATTCGTTGGTCTTCGGACATGTTGTACACCACAGTTTTTTGTGATTTTTAGATTTTTCAGATATTAACTCTTTTGCATTGAGCCCTTTGCGAATGGTGGAAGTATCAACGTTTAAAGAAAATTCGAGTTCTATGCCTTTTGAGGATGCAAAGGATTTTTTTTACAAATCTCACAATATTATTTTCAATAGTTGGTGAACTTTTTGAGTTCCGTCCGAGTGTTTCCTTCTGGAGCTTATTATTTATAGCATTTTCTACCATTCTCTTAGAGCATTTCAACGTATCGCCTATTTTTCGGCGCGAAAATGTGTTTTTGTAAAAGTGTTTTATTTGTTCTCGAAGCTGAACACTACAATGCCGTCCTCTGCCCATTTTGAATCACTAAACTATAATATATCGTTATTCGTTTAATATAAAAATATATTTCATCATATACTTAATACCTTTACCGAGTATAGATGTTTAAAATCTAAAATATTTCAAAGAATTTAGATTTAGTCAACTTTTGCGTCCCTATTATTTCGCACAGATTAAACTGAACTCACTTAACAAAATGATCAACAATTATGAAACGACGCAAAATATTTGTTTTTTGATAAAAGTTCTTTGCTTTTTCGACATCCCAGAAAAAAAAAGTAAGCAATTTCCCACCAATTTTTTTATATTAAAGCAGTAAGGTTTTGAAATATTTTACTGTAAGTGTCTCTTATTTTTCACATGATTGTATATATATAAAAATATATGATTATAAGTTCTCTGGTATAGTGCGGACTCTCTGAACTGGCTCTTTCAAATATGAAAGTGATACTTTCAATACTTGATTCTTGATTTCAGAGTCAATAAAGTGAATTACAAATAAATATAAAGTACCAAACAAGTCCTTGCAGATCTGAGAACTATTTTCCGCTAGATGGTGCTTTGGATGAAAGTACATATACGATATACGATTTCGATATACGCTTAATAAAGTACACATTTATGTTTGAAAAAATGCCTTCTTTTATTTTATTGGTTATGGATGGATTCGGATTATGAGGAATATACTGGAAGCAGAGAACATAGAAATGGAAGTCCGTTACACGTTATCTGCTGCTGAAATGGCATATGTATATTTCCCAGTATAAATTTACCCCATAAGTAAAAAACACAAACTCGTATAAACACCTATTACAAAAGCAAGATTGCTGTTGGTCAAATGCGAAATTGTTGTTGTACGTTTAAACGCGTTAAAATTGTTTTATAAAAAAAAAAAATCATTCATGTTAAATGACGATTTAAAAACAATTTTTGTGCATTAGGACTAATTTGATTAAATAATTTAATTCTTATTCAAGTATTTGTATCCGTGTCTCGTGTATTGTGTCGCGATGTGTAATGTTTCTGCAATATTCATATCTTATAAATTTATTGAGTAAACCATATATTTCTGAAAATTTTTAAATCAACAAGCTCTTGACATTCGCGACGCTCAATAATGATTTAAATTTAAAAAAAAACGAGAGAAGTTTGTTATCTGTACTATTTCAGTTTTATTTATGCTTGATATTGCGACAAAGTAAAGTTGAATATAAAGTGGTGTCTGCGCGCTATTAACTTTAATATTTGGATGTTTGGATGTTTGGATTTATCTAAGAGTGTCGTAAAAACAATTAAGAGCAAAAATTAGATATTTAATTATCAATTAAATCAAGCGAGCTTCTTGTGAGGATTCTTGAAAAAGGTGCAGAATAATCAAGGTTTTATTGGATATGTAATTATATTTCAAAACGTAAAATATGATAACAAATATTAAAAAAATATATATGAAGTATATATTAATCAGCAAAATAATAGTGTCCTTATAGTACATATGTATAATAATTGTTGCTATATCGCTCAAAGTATACAATGATAAAATAAATTTATATGGCAATATTATTGTTTCTTTAGTTCTTTAAAAGGCATCAAGTTCAATTCTGTCGCTATATCGAGTACTGTATCTTTATTTACAAAAGTGAAGTTGACAGTAGCGATAGACCATCTTTGATATGATATGATATATATTCTTAAATTACTTAACCGTTGTGAATACTTTGGTAATTACTTTTTCTAAAAGCCTTCAGCATGGAGTTTGAAAATATACTCCAATATAGTTTGGTTATATTATAAACATCGTTCATAAAAGATCAAAGATAAAAAACAGTTTTCCAAAATAATAAAGAGCTTAAATTAAAAAATTTTGCATTATTTCTACATTTGTAAATTTTAGTCAATTATTTTGTAAATTATTAAAAATTTATATTTTTTTGGTCTGTTCCGCATTAGATGACAGAGATGCAAGACAATCTGGGATTAGGTGGTCTGACCAAGTGTAACTAAAGAGAATAAGGGCGAAAATCAACGAATCATTAATCAATCCTTTCATGATGCGGCGCGGTGCGTGTCCTTTTATGTTAAAGAATGACAAAAAAGCAAACACACACTCTCCTTACACTTTCAATTCACTGGTAGAATAAAAGAGAAAAGTTGAAGGCATTGCAAAGAAGTAATGTCTCCATGTGCAGTATGAAGAACGGTGTTGAAAAAGCAGAGAAGGGCAGAAAAATACCTAAAAGATTTCACATCGCATCAGGGATAAAGCTACGATTCCATAAAAAATAGATACCGAAGAGAGAAAATCGTCAGAAGAAACAATGTAAAAATGTATAAAATGGCGATATTATTTGATGAGGGATATTTGCCTATTTACATGCATACATTTCACAGAAGCGTTGATAAGATGAGTGACTGAAACTGATGGGTGTCGGTTGTTGAGTGGCTGGAGTGACAGTACGGCGCTGAAAAGGGAGGAGCCATCTAGAATTAAGAAAAATTGTGTGTCGTAAGAAACATTAATATGAAGAAAGCACTGCGACCACAGTGTAAATTTTTCTAAAAGTTTGCAAATGGAGTTCTTTGTTGAGCTCATGTCACCATGCAAAAACGAAGAAGAAGCAAACCAATTTCTCTAAATTATTAAGTAATGCTTTTCCGAAGTACTTACGTACGTGATGTAAGCATGTGCAAATACGTTCGTACAAACAATCATTTGATATATGTATTTAGATGAAGTGAGTCGATGGTAATGCAAATTTAAGTGCCTCTTGTTCCCAAAAGTCTTAATTTCAGCCTTCTCTCGCATACTCGAAACATGTCACGGATATACAGAAGTGACATTTAAGGAAAATGAGAAATTAAAATTAAGAATGTGTACCAGAAAAAGATAAAGGAACCTACAATGGCAGCGACAGGCAGACCTACACCAACGCTTATTTAGTGAATTGTAATGTGTTGGTAATCGGGAAGAGTACCACACAACACCGTTATATGGAGCAATAAACATCATTAATTATCTTAAAGAATTCTCAAAGTCATGTCGAGACAGACAGTTGGACGGACGGAATGAATCCAAATGTGTTTTGTTATTGTTTATGATGTAAATAAGAAGACATAATATGTAAGCCAAAAGGAGAATTTTGTTGAAATTCGGAACCTTCAATGTAACAATGCGAATTGCATATTCTTAAATATTTTCTCGAAACTGCAATTTATTTATTTGGCTTAATTTTTACAAAGTATGTAATTAAGAACTTCTTATATAAAAATACGACTAGCTGCTTTTTTTTTACTAACGTTACAGAGCTAGACCAGAGTAGGATTTTCAAAAAATCTAAAATTTTTTTAATTCATTTTAGGGTCTCAAAAATATTATTTAATGTTAGATATGTGAGAATTTTTTTTTGCCTGTCTAATCCACGGAAGTGTCAAAGTCTCGAAGCATCAGCATTTAAAAGTTGAAACGCGTTTTTCTCGAAATTAAGACACATTAAGTTACTAATCCTGTGCCTCCACCAATTTTTATGGGACTACCGAATACACAGAAGTGCTTGCTCAGATTTTTGCTCAGATGAACAACAGTAAACATTTTAGGTCTCTTATATATAAAATATTTCAATTATAATCCCGTTCTTTGGTAAGCGAATGTTATGTGAATATTTGCAAAAAATAATATGATTGTTTCTTCGGAGTTCAGGGAGTTCGGTTTAAAAAATAAACTACTTGAAAATACTAGAAAATTACTAGAATTGTTTCAACAATTCGTAACCGAAATCTCTTAACAAAATGGAGAGAGCTGAGCTGTTACTAGGTTCTGTTGCTAAGTAAGTTTTTGTATGTCTCGTTTCTAAAAATATACCTCCAAAATTTCTAAAGACCAATATATATTCATCTTAATATTTGTATTTTGTATGGCCTATTAATTCACATACGTTCATACCCATAGGTGTGTGTAAGTTTGTTTATTAAAATGTAAAAAAAAATTTAAATTCCATTTTACTAAAGGAAATTCTTACCTCTTCTATTTAATTTGCTTACCGGAACCATATTCAATGTAAAATTTCCAATAACGTCGGTGTCAATCATAATTAGTAGCAGCGGCAATTTTTCATTAAAAATACGAAAGCCGACACTTTTGAAAACATGTAAAATAATAACATACATAAGGAAAATATATACGTACGGGTAGAGTATAGTAGTAGTATAAATGTATTACGCACGATCAAAGGCGAAAATTCCCATTCACATGCGTAACTAAAGCCTACTCGGTCAAAAAACAAAAATGGTACACAAAAATTTAAACGAAAAAAATGGACTTACAAAATTTTAATAAGTTTACATTGTAAAAATATTGTAATCAACAATTAAAACCCGAAAGCCATAAAAGCCATACACAGTTGGAGTGCCTAGTCTTGCAGCGCCCCGCGGCTATCTAGCTGATGACTATTAGACTTGGAAAGAATACGACTAAGAGCGAAAGCAAAAGCCACCGCATCTGTTGCACAAGCATTCGATACGTGAATCAATGAAAGTGTAGATTTGTATATGTAAACCAATTCGCTGTGGTTATTTCCACATACTCGTACATATTTACGTAGCTGCTACTACCAATGCACATACATACATGTATACAATTTGCTTATATAGATATGCATGTAATGTAATTTTTCTTTACAGCATTCATCGCTCCCAGCGCGCTACGATTGCAGCTAATTAAATTTAAAGATATTGGGAAGATTATCAATCTTTATGGTTACTAACTCTAGGCTGAATACTCTCACAGCATCTTTTGGCTGAGCAATGCAACTCGCAACACACCTCGTAAGAGCTCGTCATCTCTGAATGGGCGGGAAGATCTCAGACGTTGTTTTACGGCTGCACTAATGTTAGAACTCATAAGCTTTGCCTTGAACAACATACAACAACACAAAATAAAAGAAGCGAGTACAGAAAACAGAGAAAAAATAATAGCACTCTTGGTGGTGCTAGCGGGTTTGTATGTTTATTTCATGATTGAAAAAATGATTAATGATTGCACTGCCAAAATTCAATTCGAATTGGGTACGCTTCAGCTTCAGCTTGATATTTAGTATCTGCTGGTTGTTGTATTGTCGCAGTTTTAGTTATACTGTGGTCCTGCGGAACTATCGCTGTGCTGGGATGTATGCTTGCTGAAGCACATGCCAATATTTCAGCTATATATAGCTGAACGCTTCAACAACTATGACAGTATTGACGTCCCACACAAATCCATTCTAGCTTCCCAACCACTTCGCTCAATACAGGCGACCGGCATCGAACGTTCGGTCAATGCGTAGTACGCGAACCAGCGCTGACTGCCGTCCAACTGTTTCCTTTTATTTGTTGTCTTTGTGGACCAATGCGGGTGTCCTGCCATGATCCAAATCAAACAATTCACAACGCAGAATCATCAATTACATCGCTCCCAGTATTGAAAGCCCAGCACTCTGTCGCTACGATTGCATTTTAGCCTTGCAGAAAAGATTCATCTGCCGATATTGTTGGCCAAGTTTATGAAATGCTTATATATGGTACCTACTTAATATTAATATATTTATGTTTACTGCATTGTGTTTGTTTGTTTTATTGGTTGCTCGTTTTGTTTGCTTTTAACGGTCAAAAATGGTCAAATGTGTTTGTTAACAACTTTGCGATGTGCTAATAAATGTTTTTTTAATTGACTGCGTGCTGGTGAACTCGCGCTCCTCCCGTGCCGTATGACCATCACGAGTTTAATTTGCAAGTGTTGAGTCTTACAGTTTCATTTGCGGTAAAAAGGCGTTGAGTTGGCCGCCAGGCAATTGACAGAATCAGTGAGTAAATTAATATATGCACATATGTGCGTTGTTCTGTTTTCGCAAGTAGTTGTTCTGTTTTGGATAGGCGGCGGCCATGTTATAGAAGTTAAAAGTGTTCACTACCACTACGCAGGTTCTATCACCAGTCCTACGTCAAAAAGAATTTTCTCCTCTGGTATTTGGCGTCAGTCTTGTAGGGTCCTCCATTAACATGTAAACATCAAGATCTTCACAAAAAATGCGGGAAGAAGCTCGCTCAAGCATTTAGTAAAGATATAAGGTTTAAGTCTTGGGCTTTCAGCGTTTATTCACTTATTCAGAATTATGGTTCAATACTGTTCGAAAAGCCAATGTGCTTGAGAAACCTTCTGTAGAGTTGTTCTTTTAGCGCCCACTATTTTTGTACTCAAATATAGATATATGAAGATATATATATTGATGAAGTATACGTAATTACTGTTGCATAATGTTTTTAATTGTTAAGTAAACCTTAAAGAGTCGAAAAAATATTTATTTTAGTATTCGTAACTGAGAATTCAAATGAATGAAACAGTAGAATATATCTCTACTCACCTTATAGACTGAACTTAGTAGAATTTACGACGTTCGTGCAGCATTGCTAAGTTTTGAAAACGTTACCTGATTGTATTTATTAATATTCGATTTGTTCCTAAACTTTAGTGGTAAAAATCTGACACTGAAAACTAAAGAACGTCTTTGGGTTAAAAACTGGTGATTCTAGTAGTTTAGTTTTAGAGATTGTGTATGATTGTGATTGGGTGGTTGTGATTTGTGTATTTGAGAAACAAAATAATTTAATTTCTACAGTATTAAATCAATCCTTTTTTATATTATGCATGGCTATATTTTTATCAGTTTTCACCATAAAATATTACTTTCGTTCGTTTAAATAAACCTGAAATATATAAATTCATTCTGGAAGTATCTCGTACTTATTCTATTTTGAAAACAAATAATTGTGGAACTACTTCGAAGGTAATGGCCATCTTTATATGGTAACATTAGCGCCAATTCAGTCCAACATTTACTTTAATGGAGCACTAGACGAGATGCTGAAGGCAATTCACGAAGTTTCTCCCCATACACGTTCTCAGAGCTGCAGCCCAGAAAAGTGTTTTGTGGTCATTTCACTAATACGGTTAATTATTTTAATGGGTATAAGTGAAAAAATTATTAAATTGCTGTTTCTGTATGTGTCAGGGAACTGGAATGGGGAACTAATGCAGTAAAATATCCACGAAACATGCCGCAGGCAAGAGTTTAACATAATATGACAGGTAATAGTTGAGAGCAGTGATAAATGGTCAACAATTTAGAAAATTGCCCATTTGAGCCATATTTAATTTATAGCCTTTGGTTAGCTGGTGAACTGGTTGCTCATTGGTTGCTGGCACTGAACGCTGTACAGTAAACCGGACTGGAATGGACTCGCATGTAAATGGTTGTAGAAATGTGTTTAATTACGGGTTCATTATGTATTATTGTGATTTATTGATTAACTAACAGGTTGTTTCGTTAAGTGGACAAATTACATTTAATTATATATACATTTCACCAATATGTCTGCCAATGATGCTATGAAGCTTTGTGGTCTTGTGTAAAAATTAAAGTTATGCTAAACAAATCAGTGTAAAATGACAATTTCATTATGAAGTTAGGTACTCCTCAATTTATACTATTTCATTTACATTTTCAGCTGTCAAAGTGATTTTATTGCGTGTGTTGCTGCGTTATCGTCGTATTACGATAACGAACGGATGGAATGCCACGTTCTAATCATTTAGCATATCAAAAATAATTTATGTTATCACTCAATTTGAGCTTATCAACTCAGCAAAGTTATTTTGCAGCGCATCTACTAAATCAAGTATCAGCGTTTGTTGATATGGTTGTCACCCACCAGAGATGTCGCTTTTCTTTGCAAAGCTGCCATCATTAATCACTCAATCAATCATCAGTTCAATCAGTGTTTTTGTTGTTTCTGTATTAAATAGATATCATTCTTCGCTTCTAGTTAATCTCTTCAAGAACCAAACTCCAAATTTCCTTTGCATGTTTAACTCAAATTAGCCTGTTTTGTGGCATTGTACCTACTGCTCATGCTACATATTTTTATACATACTCCGAAACTTATTAATGTGTATAAAAAACTCTTAATTCGTAATATTAAATTCAAATTAGCGAAATTGCCAAACTTTTTATCATTGAAACTCTTAGAAAGTGGAAGTCAATAAGATCAATGGAGATATGGAACGAATTGGGTTGCCACTAAAATTTTTTAGAATGTTTATAATAATTCATATACTCTGTATATAATTATAGTTCTATTATAAAGATACCAAACTCGTTCTCGTTCTTAATTTGAATTTCGTTTATTCTATAAATAGAAAAAAATATAATTAATTTAAGTTTATTAAATTCTTATGTAAGTCCAAGGTAGTATATAGCATGATATTGGCATAACTTATATTTTCAACTGAATCTTTGGTTTTACTCATAAGGTGTATATATACTTGGCATTATACGCAATACATTTCATATTGTTATATATATATACTTTTATATCTGACTTACTAAAATGCAATCGGCAAGTTTTCTACTATATTATCACTATCTCACTGATATTTGACAACATGTTTAATACCAAAAGCCGAGATCACATTAAAATAAAATCAATAAAAATTCATTTCAGTGCAGAAGTCCTACAATTTTTTTTCTAACTTTGTTTTTGTTCCCGTGTTTCCTTTGTTTTTCATCAAAACCAAAACTTCTGTTGGGTGGCTTAGAACAAATAAAAACACCGATAATAACAAAAAGGCAAGCGCACATACGCCCGCACATTCCCAGTCACATCTACCTATCCACCTATCTATGTGCATATGTATGTGTGTGCATGGACGTAGTTCTGGATGAATATTGACGTCGTATGGTGCACAGCTCGCAACATTATAATGTGGCACGTTGTGTATCATTAATCAAAGTTGTGCAGCAAGTGAACTTCCTTTGCTGCTTGACAGTCACAACTGATTGTAAGTTTGAATTGGGATTTGAACATGGACTTGGATATACTACGTATGCACATTCATAGTACGTAAGTTATGTTTGCTTGTCTATAGATTGGCCCACACTAGCACCTCGTTGTTATTCACATTGTTGCTGTTACTCAGGCGACGATAGCTCCTGGGATAGTCAAAGTGGCACGAAGGCGTAGTGCCATTAGCGTATGAGTGAGCTGGGCCACCTCTTAAGAATTTACAGGAGTCGTTGTAGTCGTTCCACTGAAGGCGATATATATATATTTGTTAAATTGCTTTTTGCAAATCAGCCTTCTCGAAGTCATATCAGTCGGTTGGTCAATATACATGATAAAAGTGCAAGAATCGGTGTGTGTAGAAAACGCTAATGTAGTTTTATCACCTTCTCTTGTAGTTTCTCACGCTTATGTCTTTTAAGGAAATAATACGAGCCAGCCAAATAACAGGGAATATTTCAAATCCTAATATTTAAATGATCGAGTGATATGCTCATTATATCAATAATTTATGTATATAACAACAACAACAATTATGTACATACAAATGTACATACGACTGGGAATCGTTTCGTGTAATCAAAAATAAAAGTTGCTCCTAAGAAGGCAATAAAAATTTGAATGTATTTCTAACATTTATAAGTTTCACACAAAATTCATGAACTATAGGTGGCTTAAAACTTGGTAATTGCCATATTTGTCGGGTAATATCATGACGCATATCCTATTTAATATAGTCACTTTAAGATAATTAACTGATGTCGCCAAAAAAAAATTTAAATAAAGTATTAAGTGATTTCACTCACATTCTATTATATAAATAATTATTTTAATTTTATAAATTTGGTAAAGGGGATGAGAGCATTACGCGAAAACAAAGCGATTGCCATCAATTACGTACTTTAATGGTTTTAAATTGGGCATTACACAATTAAGTTTAAATATTGTAAAGATCGAATACAAAAACAAACAAACAACTATGGTACATTGATTTACGATACAATTGCATGGAAAGTTGCATGTCATCACATCAGTTATAGTAACAGAAGAAACAAAAATAGTAATGCGCGTTTAAGCAAACGCAGTAGCGACAGCAGTCAAGTTGGACGCCACGTTTCAACGAACACAAACCTATACATACGCAGACATATACTTACGTACATACATACGTATATAAGTATGGGCATGTAAATTTATATACAATCAAGAAATTAACAACAACAACACCAGCGAACGTCGAAAAATAATAATGAACCGCGCGCGGTTTTATTCATGAACGATTTGTTGCAAGTCAGCAAGCTTCTGAACAGTAGCAAGAGAATTAAAAGCGCCAAATAATAAAATATACATTTGGAAATCAATACGAAATTGAAAACAAAATCGTAATCAGAAAGAAAACAAAGTAGACGAGCAAAACATTTGCGGTGCAGCAAACCGAATGTCTGCAGGTATCTATTTACATACCTATTTACATATCATATTGTAAATATTTATCAACTGTTATACACTGCTATGTATATGAAATATACAATACAAAGAATATTTGCATTTTTCATGCTTTCGGCTTACGCATGTAAAATCTCTTTTCATCGATTTTTCGAAATACTTTAAATATATTTTACTTTTTATTTTCAGTCTGACGCATCGTACGTGTTATGTTAGTTGTGAAGACAAGAATCTTGAGAATGAGTTTTTCAACACAATATGTACCACTTCTCCGCTGTGGGAGGAGCTTGATGAATTGACGAGTTTTGTTCATGCGCCATTAAAGGCAGCGTTCATAAACAAGCATAAATCAAATTCGACAGAAAAGCAGCGTGCTGATGGACAATGAGTCTTTGGCAATCTATTACATACGTGAGTGAAGAAAAAGTGGGTATGTTTGCACAGTGAGACGAAAGAAATGAAACCTACCAAAAAATAATGCAATATTTATATCATGCAATCATGCTTTACAAACTGGTTATAAAAATTGCTCACTGCTTTAAAGGAGGTTTCAGTACTTTCGTATTTTCATCTCGGAAAATATTGAAATGGTTTTCAGGGGAAAAACAATTTACCGGTCCGAAAATTTAGTTGGCAGACATGCAGAGAAAAATATGCTAATCAAGCTGAAGAACTTTAAAGGTTATGTAAGAATACCAGGTTCCTTGGACAGTTTATATATTTATTTCGTTTATATTCCAACTCCTTCAAATTAAAGTTTTTATTTTAAAATTATAAAGCTTTATATACCTTAATATGGCAACTAATGAGTAAAGATTTGTGAAGGTATTTATTATAACTTAACTATATGTTGAGTATAAGTAAATATGTGTTTTCTATAATTTCTTTATATATTTAAATTATTTATCGTTCGTAGAAAAACACACAAGAAAGTAAATGTACCGGTTTGTTGCACTGTTGTATTGTAATAGATTTTCTCTCCCCTGAGTAGAGCACACATAGAGGTGTGCTTAATATTTGCAGTCTCATTCTCTCATCTTCTGCTATCCCGTTTCCTCCACCGAGTCGCTCAGAATGCCTTGCCATGGTGGTGGAAAAAATGGCGTACATATACATAAGCCAACAACAGCATTATGAACAATAGCACATCTATGGCTTCTCCTGTGAGGACAGTCACATATGTGTGGGCAGAACCATAACGTTTAATTCAAGTCGCTCACACCGCCGCTCCCAGTACATTAGTATGTTTGTAAGTGTATTTTGTGTGGAAACCAGAAAATCGGGTTTTACGGCAAATTTTTAATATGAGGCGAACGAAATCGGGCTGTAGACAAATACTGTTGGACAACAACGAATGCGCCCAAACGGCTGACTGAGTGACAGACAAGGGGAACAGGTTCGCTGGTTGTTTAGTCGCAGCGAGTCATACACAACAAAAGAACGGCTCGTCATGAACAGACCGAACGGAACGTAGGAATCGGACCGTACGCGTATTTGAAAGCGGGCTTTTAAGTTGTGTCGCCAACAGCGCCTCTTGGAATATTTGGTTTATTTATTAAAAACGCAATTGCTCTTGAGTTCGAATTGGATACTACCGACGCGCCTAAACGAATTACTCGAAAACGACTCCATGGTCGAAAATATACGAAATATAATTAAGAATATATGTACATAAATTCCAATGCTCATTGCAAAATAATGTTGAAAATGAAATGAGGAAAAGTGAAACAAGTGTGTCGAAAGAAGCAAAATTACAAATAAAAAAGAATTATGATGAATTAAAAACTCAGTGATAAATTAAATAAAAAAATTTTCTGATTAAACCAAAAAAGTTTTGAATGGAGTAAAGTAGTAAATACTAATTTATTGCGTGTCAATGCTACCAAGTGTGCTGTGTATTTGTTTAAAGAAAATCGTGCACCACAATAAAAAATACGAATTCAATTCATAATCAAGGTTATCAGTTAATAGGAAAAACCGCTCCTTTAATAAAGCATCAGACATTACAAATTACATATTACAAAAAAACATACACAATATTCTTTAGTTCTGTGTCACTATGAGCTCATTTCTTATGGGTTATCCACACGCGCCGCATCACGTTCAAAGCCCGATGGGTATGGGTAATGGTTTAGACCCGAAATTTCCCCCCGTTGCCGACGACTATCACCATTACAATGGCCATTACTCCATGACGGCAACGACGGGACATATGTCGGGAATGGGTGCAACTATGGGCGGTGGCATGCCACCCAGTATGCCGTCGCATCCTCATGTTACTCACCCTGCCGACATGGTAAATGATTATATGGCAGCCGCTGTCCACCATTCTGCCGCTAATCATCACCCGCCCCATCCGCATGTACACACAAATAGCGCGCTCTCAGGTCACCATCATAATAACGGTTATACGAATTATGCTCCTACACCCGCACACCATCATCACCAAAGTCTTGGTTACTATGGCCATCATGCGGCTGCGATGCATTCTGGCCCGCCGGAATTCATATCGGCTGGGGCGGTGCACTCAGAACCTATAACACCATTGGGGAATGGTGTTTACCCACCGCCGGTAAATACACCAAACGGAATTAGCGCTTCACTTACCTCTAATGGATATTATAATGGTTATTACGGTACAAATGGTAGTGTCGGCAGTGCTCATTCTCAAGGTCATTCGCCACACTCACAAATGATGGATATTCCCCTGCAATGCTCTTCAACGGAACCTCCGTCCAACACTGTACTGGGGCTCCAAGAGTTAGGTAAGTACATACGATAGAGCACAACAATATAAATATCTGAGTTCTATTTCTTAATATTAAAGAGTGTTTAATAGATATATTTGAACAGACATTCCTGCCAGCCAAACCAAAATAACAGTGTAGATAGATAAAGTTTCGTGTAGTATTTTGATATACGAAACATATTGAAAGAACAAATCTGTTGTAAAAAATAATTTTACAATATTTTTGCCTTTGTAGGTGTATATGAATAATGTCAGGCATAAATTATACAATTAAATTTTACCTTGCTAATGTATGTTTTACCTTAAATAATCTTAATGAAAAACAGTCATTGACTTTTACAAGTTTCAATGAATTCTGTTGTTGTTTTATTTAGGCCATCTTCAATTACTCAAATTAAAGTTAAATTGTTTAAGTTTATTTTATTATTTAAAATACTATTCTCCATGCTCCTTTAAAAGTAAAAACTTTTGAGGTTAAATAGATAATCTTTTAAAGTTAAATAGATAAGTTAATAGATTATTTTAAACAAAACATGAAGAAAAATAGAAGAGTTCGTAAGTTTTATTTACCACAACAATTCACATATTTAGTGAATTTTACTTTTTGAATTGAACTTTCGCATTGGATATGTTTTGAATTATACCTTTCACCAAGTATCTAGGGTCGAGCTTCCTCTTGCAGTTGTAGTATGTATCTTAATTCTATTCGACAAACAGAAATACCTACAGATTTTTAGCCACACTACAGCCGTTTTTAGTAGCACCTTTTCTAAACTGGATAAAATCAAGTTTTGTATATTTATTTTCATCGTTCGTATGGACTTGCCGATATATGTACACAGAGTGGTCGATAGCAGGGTTTCTTTTAAAAATTTATTCGATTTATTCGGAGCAATTATTCCAGTTTAGTTTTATTATTAGTTTCGAACACGATTTCTTTCATTGGCTAGCCTGGCTAGTTTTGACTCTCACGCTAGTATTCTCACGTTGTTTATGCCTGTCGAAGAGATTTTCGCCCATTACAAATCCGATCCAGTCTCGGTCACTAACGAATAAATCATCATAAAATATTCATTCGTAAGACATATTTTTAAAACTAACTTTCCAGAAATGGGTGTGGGATCACTGGAACACTCAAACACTCAAACACTCAAACACATATATTTAATAGCCCAAAAAGACAAAATTTTGTCTTAGTATGGAGTCCTTATAATCTCAAAGGTTATGCCATTTATTATACGAAGGGTATATATTAAGTTTTAGGCCTTTTGATTTTGCTTACGCTTATATTTATCTAAAGCTGTAACATTTAACTATTGGTATAATATTTTGAAATAAATGGAACCATAAGTTCCCAGATAAACTTGACTGACTATCCCTTCAAATGTGACTGGAAAGGAAGGAAGGGAAAAACGTAAACGTATAAATACACATAGGCCTTAGGCATTTCTTCACAAAGCGCATAATTTTATAAACTGAACTACTAATAGCATTTATTTAAAGGTCTCAAATTGGAAAAAAGAATTGAGGAAGCAGCACCCGCCGGACAACAATTACAAGAATTGGGTATGAGATTACGCTGCGATGATACTGGATCGGAAAATGTTAGTAAACGTTTTGAAAACGAGATTGTATTGTATTTAATTTGGATGGAGTGTTAAATTGTTTGCTTTATTTTTATATTTTAAGGATGATATGTTGGAAGAGGATCGTCTTATGTTGGACAGATCACCGGATGAATTAGGTTCAAATGGAAATGAAGATGATTTGGGTGATTCGGATTCAGAGGACGATCTTATGCGAGAAACAACAGATGGCGAAAGAATCATATATCCATGGATGAAAAAAATACATGTGGCGGGCGTTGGTAAGTGCATAATAATCTCCGTGTAGTTGTTCGTTCTTTATGTTTAAAGGAGGCTAAAAACAGAATTAAAACTAAATCATTTAACTTAAAATTAAGTGACATCTGTATCGGTCATTAATCAAATATTTTCACATTCAAAGTGATATTAAAATAGATCAATTGCCGAAAGAGAATCTCAAGCTCCGAAGTGCGTTCGTTGCTGAGTGGCATGTGTATCTTTCGTCACTTACAATTCAAATATTTCAAAGTATAAATAATAATAATTGTGTTCCACTTAATTACCTCCACTTACCGCGCTTGAGTAAAAAGAAAGAAACTAAGAGTTTCAATTTGATTTTATTATGACATGCCTCACTAATTGTTTGTTTAAAATATGGTAAATGACTCCCGTGGGATAGAAATTTATTTAAACGCTAGCCAACATCACACTAAGCCACACGCCTCTATTAACAATTCAATTACATATACATACATATATCAATGTACATATAGACATATTTGAGTTAGAGTGTAGCTAATTTTTAACAAAGTAAACAGCGTCAGGAAGGAATGTGGGTTCTTGAACATGTACTGTTAGCTGCCTAAGCAGCGAAAGAGTTAACTGCTCAAAAGTCAAATAAGTTAGATAGTTTTCGGAGTCAGCGCCAGCTTTAGCGCAGTTCGATAATCAGGTTCCTATTACGGACACATACCTATACGCCTATACGCTTATGAGGTATGCATGCATTTGGACACGAGTCGATGATAAATGTCACAACATTAACATCGAATGACACGACTCATCCGTCACTCGGTCGGTGTCATCGCTGCTTGTGTGCGATTGTGGAACTGCGCATTGCATTAGTTCGACAATAGTTGCCGGCGTGCTGCTGTAAAGTTGTTGTACGAAATTGTTATGCCTGAAGGCATTTACGTATTTATCTCATTCAAACGGTTGCTAGTCGTTCTCTGGAGTGCATTCATCGCTTATTACCTGTTGAGCATTCATTTGGTATTCATCATCACCATAATCGATTTCACATTGACATTTCATCTCAGATAGCAGGGAAAGTTCACTGTGTACTCTGCAAGGTGTAAAACAGATTTTGTTGGGTCCAAGTGCTTTAAAGTTTAATTTTGCTGTGGTTGAAAAAAAGAAAATGTCGACATTTGGGATTAAGGTTTAAGTTCAAAACTGAGAAATCTAGTAATTATACTAAAAATGGATAGTTGTACTGCAATGTGAAAATAATATTTTGTTCTTAAGGTTAATATTAAATGTTGTCGTGTACTTAAGTATGGGTTTGCATGAGTAAAAATAGTAGCTGAGCGACATATCAACACACATGCGGCAATATACCTCCTCAATGCTTATATTCAAACATGCGACCATAAAGACAGTAATTAAGAATATATATGAGTTGTGACACAATTGACTCCTTTTTCTGTCTGTCGCACAAATGTAATTGTCAGCTGGCTACTGAAAAAAGATACTAGGCGACCGTATGTAATACAAAAGTATATTTGTACACACAGAGAGACATTTATGTTTATTCCCCAATGCACTTTTTCATGACCATTAACCTATCCATAAACTAGAAAGCCATTAACGAAATGCGTTGAAGAATTAATTATATTGCGTGTTAAAAGATAAAGAAAGATTAAAAAGCCCATTTATGGCACTTGTTTATATTCCCTGCATACATATTTAGTTCAGTACCTGAACTGTAAAAGCGTAATATCGATTATCATATTAACGGTTTCTTTTAATACATTTACTTTGGGCTAACTAACCATCAAAGTACAGATAGTCGATACATCGATCTTACAAAATAATCGTTATTCAATATATTTTGCGCAGTTGCATAATGACCAAGCGTATTAGTAATTCGAATTTACTTTCAATTTATCATTACAATTCAAGTAAGAAAGTACTGAAATGAGTTAGCTAATAAAACAAAAATGAAGTATAAATAAGTTGAAGCTTTCCAGTTTTTACAACTTCTTGTCAGCTAAGAACGCGTTCGAACCTTTATTTAACTGAGTCAACTTGAAAGTCCGCATACATGATGGATTATGGATCCAAATTCCGTCCGAATAAAAAACTCATGGAAACATTAACACTGTAAAAATGGGATGAAATGTGGCTCAAAGGCAATGTTACAACCAATCTACATCCATCATATGGTTAAAAGCTTTCAACAGATATTAAAATTCTATTTTTTTGCTAAATATTATTATGTCAAATAAGTTCTATACTAAGAGCCGAAAAAATAATTACATATTTATAAATATTGATATTGAAGAAAAGTTTCCCTTAAGAATATATTCTGCGGTCATTATTTTCCGTTTCTATTCTTTAAAACAGAAATTTTATGATTTTTTTATTCAAATTTATTCATTTCATTCAAAATAATTTTAACCAAAACATTTTGCTATATGAAAGTTTTTTTGAGACAATATAAATGTTATTTTATTTCAATAAGACCTGCTATTATCGTCAAGGCTGTCGAGTAGTACCCTACTCTATTTCCAAGTTAGTCATATATTATATTACTCTAAGCCGATGGAATCGGTGTATTAAAATAAAATTACTTCAATATTCATAAGTGCTTAAGGAACAATTGTGGGTATTTTAGATGCTTTCGTGTGAAGTCGTAAACAAATTATGGGGAAAAAAATTGAACTGTTTGGTAGCCGCAGATAATAAGATTAAGCATTGCAGTGTGGGTAGGGATTAAACATTATTTGGAAAGTAGTCATATAAAGTTGAGTCTAGAGACCACATTGGCGAAAACTAAATTTTTTTGATATCAAATAATATACTATGAAATTTGGGAAGTATAATTTCATAAAGACATCAATGTGCTATATGTATTCATTAAAGTTCACTAAATAACTTTTGTAAAGAAGGAATCAGAATATACATACATATTTTTTTAAAACCGCTTCGAAAAAACTCCTAAGAACCAGAACAAATAATATATAATATTCTTGTATTCCTACACACAACCGCCCAATGAAAAATATGTAAAGTTGCTTAAAAATGATTTTAATGTGGCGCTTAGAAAAAATCACAAATCGCAAAGTTATGAAATAACAACAGCCATAGAAAAAATTCAAAGCACAAGTTCAATATTGGGTTTTAACACGGGCGAATTCAATAAATCTCTGGTCATGCGAGTACGCAGCCTTGTAATCGAGTTTCAATGGCAAATAACCATTCGCTACAATACGCGCTCCGCCGGCTGCCCCTGATGAGTTTCCCAAATGTTGCAGAGACAAGGCGTGCGCGCGCAGTCACTCGATGACTTGCGAAAAATCACATCCAGCGCTCCAAGGAGATGCAGGCGTCGCACAGATGCTGCGAATATGTTCAACACAAACTGTTATGAATTGTAAAATCGAAATACATACAACACGAAAATGTTGGAAAAAAAGACTGCAAAACAGCAGCAGCAGAAATAAAACCAAAAACTCGACATAACAAGCAACAAACAGCGTCATCGTCATCGTCATCGCCAGCATCCACAAATCAGCAACAACACAACAACACAACAACACAACAACACAACAGCGCAATATCGACAATGTCGAGAATGACAGAGTAAAATTTGAAAAGTTCGCTTTTATGACAGATGAGGCACGAATACTTGTTTTCGATGAAAACAGCAGTGCCAGACAAACGAATTGACAAAGAGACAAATGCATCAATCGGATTGGAGACGCATTTAACATCGAATGAGCGGCAAATTAAAACTGCCTCACTTTTACATCTCCCTCCCTTGCTCCTGCATTTTCAAACAGTAAAAGCTCTAAAACAAACAAGAAACTGCACATCCCGGTCTTGGTCATACCCTGGAAGCTTAATTAGTGCTCTTTCAGCTGATACTCATCGCCATTACAAAAGAAGGCAAATAAACAAATTTTCCATGTCGCATCTCCCCTATTGGTATTTGCGAATATATTAGCTTGCTGGCCTTGGTTCTGCAATTTACGCTAATTAAACCTTCCATTGTTATAAGATTTTGAACCTAACCTGTAATAGAATCAAATCTTAACTACTCGTAAGGTGATCACTTCATTTGTATCGATTTATGTGATAGGGAAATATTTGAATAGGAGCTAACGAAAGGAAAAGCTGAAAAACTTAGCTTAGTTTCGACCGATATTTTTATACTTGATTGCGTATAAGCAGCTCATTTTGTCTTTTAAATTTAGTTAGTGTATTAAAACGAATTTCAAGGTCACTTCCAGCTTTTGTATTCATTCTTTGCTCGCGCGGCAAATACGTGATCGTTAGTTGGCTTTGTTTGCTTTCGCTGGTCAATAAGCTTGATTCGTTTTTAACAGTTCGCATCGAGTCTCTATTATTCAATGGTATACTAGGAGTTTTCAAAAGCTGTTTCACTTCGCTAGTATTTAAAAATAAACTTCCTGGAGTAAAAAACCGAAGCGTAATATATAAATGTATACAAAATGTGGCATTGGCAGTTGAAGCTGTTAAGAATATACATAATTGTATTAATACGGCTATTATAAATGTGGCAAGTACAGAATGTTAAGATGAACACTGTTTTTGCTATCATTTTGACAAATTTACGATGTTTCGGGTTTTGCTTAGTAAAGCCGGAATAGCACTGTTAGTATTAATAACTAATAATGAAAATGAAAATTTATCTATTCAAAAGCCCTATTTTTCATACTTCGAATATAATAAAGAGCACATTGTGGTTGTCCTTTTATCAACTATTTCGAATATATATATTTTATGTATAAGGAATACACTGATTTTCTCTTCATACAACACATAAAAATCGGTCAATATTCTAAATGAAAATAGTACTTTAATGAAACAGGAAAATACAGATTACAGAGAAATAAAAAAATAATTAACCAGTATTTTTAAGAGGCATGGAATTTCCTGGAGGTATAGTTGTCAGACCATTCTGACTTTATATTTTGGATTTTAGTGCAAAAATTTCTGCAATTAATTCGAAAAAAGTTGTATACGTTAAAAAATAACCTCTATATATAATATATACTCTTAAGTGTATAATTATTTATAATTGAAAGTTCAACTACCTTATGTATTCCTTTAAATTAACAAATTATTAGCTCTCACATGGATCAGTATGTATACATTGTGCAATTTAATTCTATTTGTGCGAAAATTTGGGGAAGCTTAATCCAACCCACACGCATACTTTATTATTTACTGTTTATTTAGTATTCATTCATAATAAACTCCGATATTCACACAAAAGGTAGTAATCAAATTTCGTGCTACAAAAAACATATCAACCTACAATTGAACAACCTTCAAACGAACCTTGCGTGTTTTGGTTGATTATAAGAAGTTATACATGATTTTATTTAAAAATTGCGATGTTTTAAAAGTTTTAAGAAAAGCTAAACTTTGGTTAGTGATTTGGTCGTCATAGAAAGCTTCAAAACCCATACCCACAGTTTTTGATATTTCAACCGTTCTCAGACTCATCAGTTCTCAATGGTGTATTATATATATGGCATTTGTTGGCAAAAGTGCTTGGAATGGCATAAACATAAATTTTCGCGTAATTCATTTCCCAGTTTCTAAAATTTTTATAAGAATAAATTTTTGTCAGACAAATAAAACTACTATACAGATTTCTTCTGAGTCTATATAAATACCGAGCAATAACGGTAAAACTGGATATATGTAGCTGAAGTTGATGAATTATATGCGTTTTAGTTGTTTTCACTCGTGTATAGCTTTAAACTCAGAGTTGTATGCTATGCTATGTTTAACAACTAAGCATTTTTAGTGATGCCGCTTAGCATACCTCATAGCGTTCACGGTATCTAACTTAAAATATTTTGCTTAATTTAATACATTGCGCGGTGTGAGTTAGAGTGGGCTGGCCACCACGAACGAGTAACGCTTGTTCATATTATGAATTTGCTATGAGCTCATATTTATTTTAAGCAACAAATTGCAAGTCATGTGACAAGCTGCTGATGCAGCTCCCGCTGTTGTTGAAATGTTGACTTGCTTTTTCCATAAAACTTGTGCATTTCAACATACCCCTCTAAAATATTGTTTATATACTCGTACACAAATTGTTTAATATTTTCTTCAAACACAAATTTTAATGGAATTTGTAAAATTATATGAAATTTCAAGTACTCGAAGTCAAAAAATGGCAGAATTATGGTCTTGTAGAGATGTTGAAATAATCGCATTTATAAGAAATGAGGAAAAGTAAGGGCTTATGCATGCAGTTATGCATTTGACCAACATAGTGGCTGGGAACTATGATCACTGATATTTAAATTCTCTGAAAATGGAAATTTAAATTCTCAAATGTTTGAACAAACAGAAAATGTATGCGTACACAGTTTTGTACTCACTATAACAGAATGTTCTCTTCTATTTTCTTAAAATTATGGAACGACATAGCCTTTTGCTGTGCAAGAGCCTTTTTGAAAGCAAAAGGTGCCTCAGAGACCTCATCTGAAAAAAAAGTGTAAAGATAAATAATATTTAAGAGAGATTTTATAGACTTTTTCTCTATTCTAAACCTACATTTAAATTATAAAATTTATTTAAAACCAATCTCAAGGTGAATATCTTTTACTTATGCCGTTGGATTACGAATGACATATATAATCCATAAAGTTTGTTAAAATATAAAGAGTAACTTCCCGAGTTTTGCACAACTTCCAACAAGAATCTTATTTCTTATTTCTTCTTTCTTATTAAATTAATTTTTTTTAGACAGAATTCTGTTTTAAAACACCAACAAAATGCATATACACAGTTAAAGAAACATCTGTATTCCTAAAAATAAAACGAAAGTTTATCTTTCGTAGATTCATGTGGAAACATGATTCGGTGCCATCTGTCAATCAATATGGTTCAGGTACAGAAAGGTTAAATACCTCTAGACGCTGATCGATTAAAAAGAGTGGACAAAAAGTGGACAAACTGGCACAAAGCATTATTCATTAAAGATTATTCATTAAAACAAACATCTAATTCATAGAGAAATTTAATATTTTCCTTCATTAACTAATTAGCTCTAAACATAACAGTATGTAAGTATTAATGAAGAGTCAAAGTCATAGAACTCAAACGGATATCTGATACCTATTTCCATTAAGTCGTATTTCTATAATTTTATGCAAATTCAATAATAATATGTGCTAATTTCCTAAACGCTTCTTTACTATTATACAAAAAATCACAATGGTGGTCCAGCGTAAATGCAGAAGCCTGACAAAAACGCGTAAAAAGTAAAAATAATCAGTAAATTACAAATTAAAGTGTTGTCGCAGTAATTAATCATATTTTTTGAAATACATTCTTGCATGTGCCACCGATCAAAGAAGAAGCAGTCGAGTTGTGGATGGGTGTGAACGAAAACAATAATTAAAGGTTGTCGTTCAATACAATTAAGTGACGGAAGTAACAATGTTATCGGCGACCGTTGGCCGGTGGTCGACGTCGTTGTTGATTGCGTATGCCCAGTTGCCGGTGTATCGCAACAGTTCTAAGCTGTTTACACGCACTCGTTGTCGATTTTGTTAAATCTACATATCGCAGTTGAATTGTCTTCAACTGGCAAGGTAAAACTGATCGCATTCGTATTAAACAGATAAACAAACTTAGGTCTGGCGAGTCTAATAAGCCGGCAATATGGTTTGAACATTCAAATAGCAAAGCTAAAGAGGTGAAGCAAAACAACAAAGGGGCAAAGTGACAATGAAACCGGCGCATTTTTTCGAATCTTTTCGAATTTTTTTTTTCCGCACTTACTTCACCTACATGTAGTATGTACGTATGTACTCATGTACGCATGCGTTGGTTGCAGTAGTGTCTTTCAAAAGCGTTAAGTCATAATTGTGCGATCAATCATGCATAAATTGTGAGGAAAACAAACACTCCGACAACAGCCGATCAGCTGGCGAAGACGTACAAGTTTCAATTCTGGAAAATCGGTGAATGGAGAGAAGTCGAAAATTGGCTCATATCAGCATCTCCATTGTCTTCGTTTCATCCGAAGACTTTGCCACATGCTATGGTAATTGCCTTTTGATGTTTTCGTTATGGTACTTTTATTTTTACAAAGATCCAATACAAATGCTACTTGTTTCTCATTTTTTTATATATGTACACACTTACTTGTGAATTGTGTGATTATTATTTACGAAAAATTGCTCACGCTGCATTGCTCAGATATTTTCGTTAAAATATACATAAGATCATAGATATAAAAAAAAAAACAGTTTATAAAAGGCTCAACACAGTTGATGCATTTTTAAGAGACGCTGAAGATATGCCTGCAGAGGAATCGATCCAAAAAAAACTTTAGCAGAGAACTTTGAATCCACTACCCAATATGTCGCGCATGAGCTTTCGAATATGTTTTGAAAATCGAGGTCGATTTTCATTACAAATATTAGTTAAATATGTGGTATTTGGTATGTAATTTTATGGAACTATTGGTCGCATGCACCTCATTACTTACTTTTGCGTACAAAGTGAATATAATTAAGAAAATATTTTAAGTAAATATATTTTTTGTTTATGTTTTCGTTTTAGAACTCCTTTTTACCTATACATTATATAACCTACGAGATATATACTATGTATATATAAGTACACACTTGCCATAGCTTTATTGGCTCTCGATCCTTTATTTAAGTTGTATCATCTCAATGATACGGCACTTTACGTGTAATAAATTGGCCTCCTTTTTTTGCCACATTAACCATGCAATCAACACTCTTCGACTGCTTAAGAAATCGATACAATGACTACGCATTTGGGGGATAACAGTTGGTTATGCTGATGTCGCATTGCGATCCGTCATCAAGGATTGCATGCATTGGCATTGCTGGTATGAGGAATTATTCGCAGTTACAGTACAACAACACTTGGCGTTTTCGTTTTTGTGTATTGTCGATGTTTTCTACGTGCAAAAAACCCCGTTTAGTTGAAAGTGAATTGCAAAGGAATTTTCGCTAAAATAAAATATTAAATGTAAAGCAGCTCGTCAAATTCGGGTATTACTTTTGGTCTCAACAAGAATCGTACGGCAAAAAGTATATCTTGCAAAGGGTTATGAAATTGTCGTGAATATTCGAGGAAATGTTGCCAAAAATAAACAAAGCACAAAAAATATTGTACGGGGATTGCTTCATGTCTGCGCCTTCTAACTTATCAAAAGAGTTGAATAGTATAGCGAGCATCCGGAGTGAGCATCCTGTTACTGAGATACAAATTAAGCATTCTTTTGCCACTCGCTTACGAAAAGCAGGCCTAATGTGGTGGACAAAAATAAACAATATTTGAATTCAAAATTTGAAGCAGTAAATCGGAATTAACCTTTTTCTATTTGTTTTTTGTAAAAAAGTGTTTAATAATCACTGGTGATTAATCCAACAGTAGTTTGCTTACTAAGTATAATATTTAGAAAATAGATTTTTCGATTAAGTAAGCTATTATGAGGGAAAACTGAAAAATCTGTCCCCATAAGAGATTTACAGCATTTCTTTTAAATTTTGTAATTTAGAGGAATTAGACGAATGTATCTGAAAGAAGTGAAATAGGCATACTTTCTCATCCTCTTAAGTGCACAGGTTTAAGCTCATGAAGTATTCAATATGTTAGCCAGATATGTAATAGTTCCCATCTTTCAACAACAACCTTAGAGGCGAAGAAACAACTAGGTTAGAATCTCTTATGCATTAATATATGTAAAAAGCTGCCACCTTGTATTCTTCTATTAATCTTAAATCTTATTCCCAAATGGGTATTCGCCTGTCTTTACGTCTTATTTAAACATTTATTGAGCAAAAATAAAGCTTTCAGTGAAACTGTTTATCGGATTGTAAAACCAATCAATTACAAAGCCATTTACAATGTTTTTGCAAGGCAGTAAATAAATGAAGAACAATATAAATATAAAAATGTTGAAAACTCTCCACTCTCCACTCTCCACTCTCCACTTTAGTACAAGTCATATTTCACTTTAAGTTAATAAATTTTTCATTGATTGTCCCAATTGTAAGTAAACTTACATTTGCTCAAGTGAATGCGTACTATATGTACTCGTATATATATATATATCTACTTTGTTGTGTCTTATGCCGCAGGAAATTCTTTTGAGCTAAGGCAGCAGGTGTTACCGATTCTTGTGAAACCTACACAAATTTCTTGAGCCCATCGGTTGAGAAAAGGGTTGATTTTTCTTGTTGCTCTGCGAAAGTTACCGTAACCAACTGTTTACAGTTGCCCTTGAGGGAAAGTCGCTTTTAAGTTATACACTTAGTTATCAGTTATTGTCCGTTTTTCCTTCGCGTACTTCACAATTTTGATGTTGATTAATTGTACTGTCGCGTAACAATACGCTTCGCACTAGCCTTTACCCCTTCAAAGAGTGACAGCGACTGCGACAGGCGCATCAGTTGCCACACCTTCCGCATACGAATGCACAACTGTGTTCGTTTTCTAACAAAGTTAAATTAAAAATTTCCACCAAAGTCAAGAAGTCAGTACGAATTTCGCTGAAGTTTGATTAAATGCGCGAACATTTGGCATAAATACGACTTTCTCTCCCGGGGGGTGGCGGGGAGAACATAACGATTAGCTGTCAGTTTACCATGATTTGATGGCTCCAAGTTTTGGTTAAGCGACAAAAGCACAAAATAGTTAATTAGTGGCACAAAATGAACTTGAAGTTGAAGCTCCAACCATAAACCTGAGTATATCATTTTATATAGACATTGTTGCATTATATAATGAAATTGCAATAGTCAAAATTACCCAATTACTCAATTTTAAATTTGTAATTTCATATTTGCAATCACAAATATTTGCCTCTAACTGAAAGAAATCATTTCAATTTTTAGCAAATGGCTCCTATCAGCCTGGCATGGAACCTAAACGCCAACGCACTGCTTACACCCGCCACCAGATACTCGAATTGGAAAAGGAATTTCACTATAATCGTTATCTCACACGACGAAGACGCATCGAAATCGCGCACACCCTGGTGTTGTCGGAGCGACAAATCAAAATCTGGTTCCAAAATCGACGTATGAAATGGAAAAAAGATAATAAATTGCCCAACACGAAGAATGTTCGTAAGAAGACGGTCGACGCAAATGGAAATCCAACACCAGTAGCGCCGAAGAAACCGAAAAGAGTGAGTGCAAAGAAGCAAGTGCAACAACAGCAGCAACAGCAGCAGCAGCAACAATTGCAGCAAAGTAGTCAACAACAAACACAACAACCTCCAGTAATAAATGAGGCAAGTTTGAAACTATCTTTGCAGTATATATGAATATATATGTAGATATATATTTATGTATACATTTTTTGTTGTTTAACCTCACTTTTTTATTCTCCCGCCATTTCTGTCCGTGAAATCGAAAAGCTGTAATATAATTTGACATATATATAGGAATCTTGTCAGCCTGGGGAGGCTCTAAAACGCAAAAACCGCAAAGTGTTGTTGAAAAGTGCTCTCTAAACGTAATAACGTAATAACTCTCTAAACGTTAGGCAGTTAAGTTATGTAAGAACGACGATGTATTAGACTTATAATACAGAGAAGAAGTTGACTTTGAGCGTACTATCACCTACTTTTAGAGCAAATTTGCACCATAATTATTTGCATAATATTGTCTTGGCACCAGTCAAATCGGATCTCAAATTATTATTCAACTTTACAACAGACAACTCATACAGTATTGGAACAAAAATTAGTTCATATAGTGTCTTCGATAATAGCAATTTTTTCCGAGAATAAGCAAATCGGTTCACATCTTCTTTTAGCATTCATATACCGAACATAACGATTACCTCACATCCAGCTGGCTTTATTTTGAATATTTTGGACAATATGTGACATATTTGAATAAAATTTTGTGAACATGGCACAATTAAAAAATGGTTAAAATCGGTCGATATCTTCCTCTAATCTCACTAAATTTTATAAGAAGCTCTCTGTTCTTTCGTAGTTATCGACCAATATTTTCCATATTTTCATTTTTTATTATTAAATGAGGTTGGAATCTACGTAATTTGATCTTAATCATGAATGAAAAGCATCCATATCTTGGCCCCATATACCCAACAGGACGATTTCCAAACCTCCGTTGAATTCTATTACTATATAGTAATCAGTATATGAGGTCTTAGAAACATTGTGTGAGAAGCTTATGAAAATGAGGATCTAAATTGTTCATAGGATAAGGCATAAATCGGGAAGAAAATTAAGTTTACTTTATAATTAATTGAATTGAAATATGTATGCAATAAATAAATAATATATTTGGATGAGTATGAATTAATATCACTGAATTCAAAATTTTACAATTTTGGGTTAATGAGCTCAGTCATATTAAAAAATCATTAATCTCTTTATTTCGTTATATTTTTGCAGTGCTTACGAACGGATAGTTTAGAAAGCATAGGTGACGTCAGTTCTTCGCTGGCGAATACACCGTATATGCCTGTCTCCAATGATCCAACGAACATGCTTAATACGGCAACGCTGCACCACCATCCATGTAATAACAGTAATAATAACGGAAGTGGCAGCTACACAGGATCTCAACAACAACAACAATTGCCAAATAGTCATACGAGTGGAGGTATTAACGGTGTACCTGGCAGCTTGCAGACAGCCACCAACAACAATCAAATGCATGCAAACCTTCATCCCGCCAATCAACACACACACACGTCCCTTCCGCCGCCAACGCAACAATCGGATATGATGACGAATCTGCAACATATAAAACAGGACTATGATCTAACCACATTGTAGAAATTGAGGGTATGGAACAGATGTTCGGCCTAGGGTTCTTAAAGTAAAGACAATTTAATTTATTCCATATGAGTCTTGGAGGACTATTAGTCTTTAAATACGTACAAGAAATGTTATTTTCTAACTAAAATTACTGTAGTTATTTACCATGTTTCAATTGTCACATTTTTATAATTTGGTGAGCAATGAACAATTATCTAATTTATTAAGATAACATTTTTGTTATTTACTTGAAAAAAGGAATGTAAATGTTATCTTTTACTGTCATTACATTTTATGAATATAAATTCGCAAAAATAATACAGTTCAAACTATATTTACCTTAACGTCAAAAATACGTTATTATGCTTTTTTCAAAGGCATTACTTAGTTAAGTCTACTTCTTAATATGTATGTATACAAGTAGCTTTTCAAATTGCCATTTTCAATGATGGTCAATAACAGATTCGGAAAATGCAGTGAATTAGTTAAATTGAAAATTCAATATACATATATAAATAAAGGTACATATGTACACATGTATGTGTGAATAAAAATGTTTTTGTACAATCTGTACATATACAAAAGTAGTGATTTAAACTGTAGATATTACTGTATTTACATATGGGTTATGTAATTATATACATATGTATTATTGACTAATTTAAATAATTTCTTGGTGAAAGAAATAATAAAAATACATATAAATAAATACATAGTTATATAATATAGTTATAGCTATAATTGAATATATGTTTTATTTAACTTTATTATAATGATATATAAGAAAATTGTACATAAAATTATAGACAATATTAATACCAAATATATTGAAATCAATCAGAGTTTTTGGTTTTTAAAATTTTGAAAGATGATGAACTCGGTCTCAAAGCCCCTCACCAGTATGAAATCTACAATATTTCTCCTCTGCTAAATCATTGAAATAACTGATATAACAGATATTTGATAGGTATTCGAGAACAACCGCACTAAGATCAATTTAATTGATTACACTAGTTTTTTATCTTGCATAATGTTCGATTTTTTATTTGTCATCTTCGATTTTTGAACAATTTAAATAGTTAAATTCTTCTCCCATATTAATTGACATTTTTTGACTATGCTCGCTAAAAACTCTATTAGTCTTAATTTTTCAGTCAGTTGGAAAACGAAAATATTAAACGCATACAGTTTAGCTTATTTCATGTGATCATCTTTTTAATTCAAAAGTTTCTAATAATATCGGTTCGAAATCGTTTCAATTCAAAGGAAATGCAAACTATCTATTCTGACCAAAGCGTGTTTTGTACCATCTATATATAGTTTAGACAATGGTGGAGAAACATAAACATGTTTAATACAATCGGTAGTTTAAAGGCTCATAAAGATAATTTGTTGAGATTATGTAAATTCTTTGTTAATAAAATTTTAGGACATTTCTGACAGAAAATGATAACACTTGAGATATTATTATTTCTTTAAATTTGATTGACATCCATGGTAATATTATATGTCGATTTTTACCGATATTTATAAAATGATTTCCCAATAATTTGGTAAAAAGGTTAGTGTTCTTTCGAGTTCCACTACAATTATTTTATGGGGATTCAAAAATGTCGAAAACATAACCAGAAATTTGCTTACAGAACCTTAAAATGGGTTTAAGATCTCCTTGTATTGAGAAGTTGGCGGGATATTGACAAAAAATATATTTTATACTGTTCCTCAACTTAATAAAATCTCCCAAATATTTCTACAACTTGGTTACTTGCATAAATAAATAATTTAATTAAATTTCACTTGTGAAACAACATAGCATTACCATGAAAGTTTTTCGTCAACTTCATTACGAATTGTCATTCCTCTTTGTCATTTAATTAGGATATGTTTAATCATTGCTATTATTATCACTATCTCCATCCATTGCGACATTCCGACGTTTTTCATGCAATGAACGTAAGTTAATATGGTAGAACCTTCATTATCGGCGCGTAGCAAACAATGACAGTTTATCGCGCACAGCAACACCACTGGTATTGTCAACAGTCATCTTAGGAATTGTAGGCAACGTCATCGTCATCTCAATCGCCAAATTACTTACTCGCGAGCTGATGCAAATGCCCGATAATAGCATATGCTAACAAGATTCTTTAATTAAAAATCGATTTTCGTGATTGATCACAACCCGTTGTCACCTGTTAGCTTCTGGAAATGTGTCCAACAAGGAGTAACCAAACAACAGCACGCTCAGCACGCGAAAGCCTAAAAAGTTCGCTTCGGAGATTTAGTCCACATGAGTGCTTTTAGATACACATAGGGAGGGTACTTTGTGGCGGCGACGTTCGAAGTTCGGCGTTGCCACGACAGAATGCACTCGGTGGCGCATGTGAATGGATTGAGCTTCTGGTACGTGTCGTCTCTTAGCGCTTGAGTTGATTATACTGCCGTTTACGTCATATGAAGTTCGTGGAATTATTTATAACCTCATGGTGTACAACAATTTGCTTATGGCCTCTCGTGGAGAGCAAAAAGATATCCATCTACATACTAAGTATTGTATATGTTTGCTAATGTAAGTACATGTAAAGTTTGTGAGATGAAATTTTTTATTTATTCACTGCTTACCGTTTATTGTTTAAATGAATGCAATATATTATATATAAATAATATAAAAAATATTGTATTAGAGTGTCCATATATGAGTGGGTACATATAATATGTATGTATTTAAAGTATTATCAATTCACTCGTTGAAAATAAAGAATACGTTGGTATGGTTGGTTGGCAAAATGTTTATTTGTTCAAATTCGCGCTCTTTTACAAACTAGAGTACGTATTTACAGGCCACCACATGTCAATATATGCTTATGTGCTTTGTGTATTCATTTTCTTACAATCAATCCAACAGCTCTGACATTGGATTGTCTCTCGTTAACATGAGAATGTTTTTGGCGATCAATTAATCTTTGCAGCGGAATCTTCAATACTTATTTTCCTTATAAAAAAACATCTACTTCCACCAAATCCATTCAATTCTTCATTCATAAAATTAATCTTAAAATGCTTGTAAGCCCAAAGGTTGACTACATATATGGTTTATCGATTTATCTAAAACAAAGAATTAAAAAATTTAAACTTCTTACACATGACTTGGACACCAATTATTATAACAATTTAACAAATTTGTAAAAGGACGAGTAGCAATCCAGCAACAGCTTTTGCTCCAGTATTCTTAATCTAGTGTTTTGTATGAAATTGAAAACAATCAATGGTCGTTTCGTAATATATTTCTGTAATATATCAGTATTTCTGTATAAATTTATAAAGCTGTAATTTCTGAAACCGATTTTGTAATATTTCACTGCATTGTTCAGAAGAAATTCTTTTTCAGAAGCATGCTTTAACTATAGTTGCAACCGATTTAAATACATTTGGGTAATACTACAGTAGTTCGGCATTTGGAAATATTCATTACTTAACCAAAATAATTTAATTTATTCCTTACATTTCATAAAAATTATAATTTCAAAACCGTTGTAATTTAAGAAATATATAAACTTACATAAATTACTAAAATTATTAAATTGGCCTGTTATGTGTTGAACGTGTTCCAGGGGAATCTTATTGCCTTACATAGTGTTTTTGTTTTCTTGGCCAGTAGAAATTGCCACACCTTAAACTCAAACATACAACAAATTTCCTCTCATCCCTGCTCATAGCGGATAATCCTTGCAATGTCCTGCCTGCGTACAGTTAAACCTTTACCGTTGCGCTTAAACGAAATTACGGAGATAATTTTTTTTCTCTTCCAGAACTCAATATGTGGCACGCCTTTGATTTGTCCTAGTTGGAGTTTCTTAAAGGGCTTCCTGTCTTAGTAAACTATTCAAATACCTTTTCTGTCTACAGTTGCTAATTTTATGCGATTTACCGTTTTGCATATTTGTGATGGAGACTCGTCAACGCCCATCAAACAACATGTAGCAGTCGCACGGCGGGTGTTTATAGGATTAAGTGCAATGACTCGTCGTCCTGTGTTCACTGCGTGAGTTCGGCTGCCAAAAGGATTAAATTTTGACTTTTCATTTGTTATTTCTGCGAATGAAACTCTTTGAAGAGAGGCCGCCACAATTTTTACAGTTACTCATAGCTACTGGTCAGTAAAATATAAAATTCCTATCTCTTATTGCATGCATTTAAAAAAAAATTGATGAATAATTCTAAGTTTTAAAAGAAAGAGGTCACTGGCGTACATATATTCAGTTTTATATATAAATAAGTAACAAAAGTATAAATAAAAGCTTCATTAATTGCTAATTTTACTTTCTTGCACTTACAAATTTGTAAAAATAGAAATTTGCTGACTCCTTGCTTCGTCACATGAAAGGCTTTTTATTATATTATGCCCATCTATGGCAAAAAAATGTCGTAAAGGAAGTAAGTCAAGAGGTAGTGTAATCCATGGTATTTTATCTTTTTCTTGCGACCAACACAATTCTAGTGTTCCTAGTCCAAATGATCGGTTGAGTTCTCTGCGACTTAATTGATTGTCTGATTATTCCAAATTATTCCGTTGTCGCTGATCCGTGGGATTGGTTGAGATTGAAATTTTTTTGCTCCTTTATAAGCGTAATGAGTATCTCGTACATTGTACAGAAAAATGCTAAAAGGAAAATACATAGAAAATTAAAAAATGATTACACTAGAATATAGAAAAATTAAATGAATTTATTGTAATATATTGAAAATATAGTATCTTCAAAAATATTCAAAAGGATAAAAAAAAACCTTTGTTACCAAAAATATTGTCATTGCTTGCCGGTCTAGCTGGCGTCTTTTTTGTTCTCTTTGTTTGAAGAAGTATACTTTTTATACTCTCGCAACATGTTGCAACAGAGCCTATTAGTTTTTTCAATTTTCGTTTTAATTATTTAACTAAAATTTTAATATTTAGCAATCAAAATTTAAACAACAAATTCTATCACAATAAAAATTGCTTTACTTTTTTCTACATAGTATTCGCCATTTTTTGCGAGATTGTTTCCTGATGAGCATTAATGATCTCTTGATGTAAAAAAAAATAGATTATACGTTTTAAATGTACTTCTAGTCACCTCCTACCGAAGACCTCTCTTATTTGTTGCCTTTTATCAGTTCTTGCACGACTACACATCCGCATTTGTACCTGTCAATTAAACAACAATAGTAATAATTTTTCTGCCTTTGTCTTTTTTGACGTTTACTCATCAAAGTCGGTGAGGTGCAATACCAGACATTAAACGGCGAAGGTACGCTTCTCTGCATACGAACAAATAGCCAAACAAAAGTCTGTCAAAATAAACAATTAGATGATATTAATTCTCATCAGGAGCACATTTTCGGCAAGAAATTAAAATTTGAAAGAAAGCAATTCAATATACATACAAACAAAATTTACAAGTATATGTATGTAAGTATACGGATTCTTTACTCCTCCTGTCTTTGAAGTGTGCATACCGAATCGCTTTTGTATTGACTATTGTAGAAGAATACCACAGCCCATAAATCGTTCCAAGGTGATATGTGGAGCGGAGAAGGAGTGAATAATTATATCTAAGTGTGTAAATACATGTACATAGGTAATCGGGTGTTTGTTTAAAGTACTGTCCTACAATTACAACTACAATGAGAGCCTCAAGTGTGGCCTCGGAAATCAATCACGTCTCATCAATTTGCAAGGCAGCTTCGAGTGATGCACTGCAATGAGCCGCTGCTGCGGACGTCGCCGACGCCGCCATTTCCATTGCCGTCAAAGTCATTGGCGAGTTCGATATGTGGTGAGGTGTGATTGAGCATTGATCTGGGCATACTTGCATGTACACGTGTAAAATAGTTGTGCGTGTGTCCGTCTACTGCGAACCCTCCAGTTAGTACGAGGTGCTACGAATTCGTTTCGTAATTAATGCTTGGCCATTTATTAAATTGCCAGCTTATGTTCGTTTGCCGTTGGTTGGCCGAGTGCCAGGCGGCCGTAATGTGGCTGACTGGTGGTTACATTCGGGTTAGGTTGGCAATTGGCACTCGGTTCGATGGTCGGTTAAAAAATGCAGTGCGTGCGAACAAAAGCCATAAAAATGTTTGCTTCCATATATGTTATAACTAATTTGTTCCCATTAGTCCTATGTTGTGTTGGTTGCAGAGTGTGGTGATTTTGGCTAATTTAAAACCATTTAATTTAATTGGCCGATTTGTAAAATAGGATGAGCTATATGATCGCGCGCTCTTAAAAGACATCCTAACTCTCAACTATCATCCAAAAAGTTTTAATATAAATTTAGGTAGTCTCTAAAAGAGGGAATTTTTTATAGCGAAAATTAAGTAATATATAAACTTTTAAATATAAAATATATAACATTATATCAAAAAGTAGTATTTAATGATTTGCTACTCGCCAATCATATTTTATATTTAACATCGATGAGGTTTGAATCAAAGTTGATTGCATAATCTCTTTTGTTTGCGTCTGAATTAGTAATAAGTGCTAGGTAATTCGGGGTATCAAAGTAATTGAAATAACTACAAACTGCTGTTTATTAGCAATATTGACGACACCGAAGTTGAATCATCGTATTATTCCTTCATGGAATGCTTTAATTTCCGCAGTTGGTTTCAAGTATCATGGCGGTTATTCATTTAATATAATGCATGTTAGTTATCTAAAGGACTTCAGATATTTAACGTCTAAGCGTTTTTAATAATTAACCTCATCTATCGTCGCAACTGTAATCGATACTGATTCATATTCGGCTAAAGGTTGTTAACTCGAATTATTTGGATAATATTTTCTACCTCCACAACAATAACTCTCTGAGAGACTTCTGAACATTTAATTAATAACTATTGAAAAATAGAAAATATTCTAATTGAAAATAAAGGTTGGGTAAGTTTTTTTCAGTCAAAATGTTGTAGTTCAATTCATTTACGAGATTCTTGATGTCAGGATGAGGTCAGTTAAATGTTTCCTACGGCTTCGATAAATAAGTATTGAAATCAACAATTTCTTCAAACCCAGGTATTTTTTAGTGCCTTAGTATAGTAATACTTAAAATAATTTATGTTTATGTAATTTTTAAAATTATTTCTTCAAATAATTGATTATTTAAAAGGTTAGATTCGGCTAGAGACCTCAAAGAAGGACAACTTTCAAGATTTTATTCTGGGAGTGAGGAAAAAGGAATTGAATGTCTTTCATCCAGACATTTTAAAGATATATTTTAATGTATAAACAAATTTTTATAACGATATTTTGATACAAAGTGGTGTCTACTGGGCCAATCTTCCGAATCACCTTTTTCAAGAGAGTCTCAATGGACGACGGTAGTTCTAGGGAGCTCGTTCTATCTGAAACAAAACGAAAAACGAAATCGTGTATTTTTAGCTTTAAATATAGCAAAATTTTTACTGAAAAAAGTAACAGTAAATTGGTTATAAAAAAAGCAAACGTTGCAATAATAACAGAAAAAAAGTTATACGTATGTTAGTAGATAATGTTACCAGAACGTTTTGACGCTGTTGCAGATTAGACAGGGAATTTTTTTTAACTATTCTACAGATTGAGAAAATTTTGTAGGACCCTAAAGTGTACATTAAGCAAAAAAATGCAATTTTTTTAAAATCCAAGACTAGTCCCTTAATAAGGCAGTAAGCATTAAACCACAAGCATTTACTTATGGTTGTATGATTTTTATGTTGTTCTAGTTGCTCTTAGTTCAATACAGTCTATAGTTGTTCTATACACTTTTCAATATGAATGTGTTTAGCATAGCATAATTTTAGTATACTTTTTGGTTAATTGTTACTAACATATATACATTTTGTTACATTTAGGCATTGACAACAGGAACTCCATGGTAGTGACCATTCCTGAATACATAGCTCTCAGCCGACCACAAATATGGATGTGGATTTGTTTGTCCATATATGCGCCGGTGAACGATATACAATATATGCACACATAAATGCATACGTAAGAATACGAATATGCGTTCAGCGGCTGGAAATGGCGAGTTGAGTGAGCTGCCGCGTTCGTTTGCTTTACAATATCTCGAATAATTGACATTTGATCATTAATCAAAGTGCACAATGCAGACATTTCATTTCGTATTTTATTTGGGTGTTTTTTTTTCATTTTCATTTCCATTTTCCCGCTGTTTCTGTTTCTGTTTCTTTTTCTGCATCCTCTATATCAACGTATATTGTTGTTTCGAAGTTGTTCTAATACTCTTTTTTTATTTCCCATTACTTACAGAGCAGCCACCAAGTGCGCCTGCTGTGGCATTGCGACTCTCTTCACAGCCCTTGTCAGTTGCACCATGCCGGTCCTATGGTATACGGTATAATGAGGTGAACGCTATAACTGCCGCCATAACGAACTCATCACCAATCATCAGTTGACATCTATCGTACATTTGCAACAATGTAGATATGTACTTATAAATAAAAATTGTCTGAAATATTTTCGCATTTTCGCACTTATGATTTTTTCTTACATTTACTATACTTTCAAAAAGCTCTTGATTTCAAGAGATCTCAGCCCATTCATAAGTTCTTCTCTGCGTATAAGCAATTTGATTGGCATATATACGCAGTTTGCATCATCGTCGCCCATTTCCCTTCCGACTCATCCCATAGAGCTTTCTCAACGTCACAAGTACTTGCACTGACATTTCAAATCCTCACATATGATCTGTACTTAAATGTGCTCGTACACCCTTATTCTCCCGCCTGTCAATCAAAACACTGTTACCGCTAAGACCCTCTCCCTTGCATACGCCATAGCGATGAAAGTCTTGCTTCCTCGAAGGATAACACACCAACACACATGTGTAAACAGACACACACGCGGGCGCCGAACTCGAAACAGCCGAATTTATGGCAAATGCGCCAGTATGTGAGTGAAATATAAAAATGCTTCGGTGTCCTTAGCTTCATCTCATCCCATTTATTGTGAGCATTACCATTGCTGTTGTTTTTGTTCATGGCTTCCATTTCCTAGGCGAACACCATTTTTTTCGGCTTGTCTCTAGCTACAGCGATGTGTGCGCTTTTGTTTGCATTTGACAGTCGCATTTCGTGAACTTTATTCGGAGCACAAACTCTCTTAAACAGATCAGTACGTACATATATAGATATACATATACACATACATATGTGTTTAAGTGTATTCTTACTGGAGTACACTTCAATGTCAACTTTTTTTCTTTTCCACCGAAAATTTTGTTGATTTTACTTTGGTGTGTCTCAAAATGTATGAAATATTTTTGACAAATACATTTAAGATCTCAGTTGTGTTTAGAATATTAGATATATTAAATAATTTTCTTAATTTTATACATTACACTTGTTATTTGTTATTTTAATTCACCTTTAAGCTTAAGTCGCATGTGCATGTAAATATTGAGGTTAGAGCTCATTAGTACAGCTATCGGGTCTCAGATAGTTACAAAGCAGCCAAATGCCTCTAGAAAATAAAAAGCACTTCTTCTGAGATAGAAAGAACCCGTACGTTTGAGGAGAATTATTAGAGAGCAAGATCCAAGAGTTTTTAAGGCCTTCATGTGGCCGATCAAAAGCTCAATTAGCGCCCTCTTTCTAAATTACAAGGATGACATAGATTAAATTCTCTATCCCTATCCGGCTTTGCAATATTATATTCAGATAAGTCAGATGAACATAATGAGTAAAATAAACTTTCATCTTTCCTTCCTAATATTTTATAATAAATTATATAAAGAAAATAATACAATTAATATGCAGATACAGTATACAATTTAAAAGCACCCATTTTGGAACATCTTACCTGAGAACATTCTCTTCGTAGCTATTTCAACTGTTTTAAATAAACACTCATCACAAAACTAATGCCTCGCGCCTGAAGGATCCCTCTCAAAATTATAAATAATTCCGCCCACTCGCCGAAAGGTAATTACTATTAGCAAATAGGCGCTAATACCCCTTCAAATGCACGTACACTTAAAGGTAGAACCCTCCTTCGCAATAAGCTGACATGACATTTGAAACATCGAATTACGCACATGCGAACTCAGTTAATCAACTAACTGTATTAGACGACACCAACTGCATGTGCTACTATGTTCGAGTATGCTTCTTAATGAGGGTGTCCACGCGCCAGCACCACCTTAGCCATGTAACCCATTCTTCTGTTCGAAAGCAGCAAATTGACAAAGTGATGATGTTCCGAGTAATTAAAAGGATCTAACTAATGTGAAGTAAAGTCGAGTTTTGACCAAAGTCCATTCATTATGGTGCATACCTAAATAGCTGATGAGAGCACGGCAAAGCTCTTCGGTCACATTTAAGCATGTCACTATGTGTATATATATTTTCGTATGTATTTATTACTACATGGTGTGTATGTAAATGTAGCTGACGTCAGTTTGGAAGCGAGCCAACCTACATTGAATTTTGTCCGATACTAGGGTGATGTGGATAATGCATCTGATTTGTTATTACCTCGATTAAAATTGAATGGTAATATGATTTTTAAAGCAAATATTTTCAAATTGATATTCGATGGATTTTCCGAAAAGGGTTTATAATCAACCGATTAAAATTTAACCCGTCAGAATCGACCACATGATTATGAGCTGGTATTTGTACGAGCAGTATTTAAAGAACTGGATACTGATATTATCAATGCATTTTTGTTTAATGGGAAATGCGGGAGAAATGTTATTCTTTGACTTGAAGATGTATAATGAAATAAAAACGTATGCCGTGTTCGGAGCATTTGAATGGAAAATGAAACATCAATCATGCCACTAACAATACTAATAGTATTAAATCTAATTATTGAACAGACTTATTTCGAATATTTATCAAAGTTTTCATAAAAACAAAATGTTAAATGAATTAGAAATATTTGCTCGTAATAGGACCAAGATGATCAAGCTGTTAAAGAGATTGTGCCTTTTTAATGACTCACTTTCTGACACTTTCAAAGAGCTGATCGAAGATCATGTTAGAACCAAAGAACTGAATTTGTACTTTGTTAGTTTTGAATTAATATGAGGTAATATTGTTTCGAAATAATTTAACGAATTCCCCGTAATTACCTGCACGCCACAATAATAAAGGTAATAACAGTTAGGACGCGGACTTTACCATAGTGAAGAGGAGAGAAGACTTCCAAAATGAAGGTAAGACCTACAACTGCCGCATTATGGGTGCGACCTCATAAATGTATTACAAAACCTTCAAAATAAAAAAACCATTCAAATTCGGTGAGTACACAGAAAATTGTCATCGTGTACATAAATGTGCTATAAAAGAATTGAACCCGTTGAGCTTCCGCTGTTCCAAATGGATCACTAAATATGATTTTTGCAGACATAGCCACTATAAATCAAAAATATAACAGATAATAATATTTCATAATATAGAAGATTGTTTCAAAATTTTCCTAATTTTATTTTATATATTATATTATTCATAAATTTCCGTGAAAATATTTTCTATGACCCACCCTAAAATTTAAGAACATTTGACTGACATGCGTTTCTGTTCCGATGGTCATTTCAAAAATCACGTAGAAATTCCAGACAAGCTTGTGCGTTGTCCAATGTCAAAGGCGCGGAGAATGCGAGTTAAGTTTACATTTTGAGAATTATTTTATGTACATTATATTATCTTGCTCAATATCAGTTTGTTGGTTTCAATATTACTTCTGAAATTAAAGTGTTTTAGAACTGTTAATAAAAGTTCGGACACACTACAGATAAATGGATTTAAGGTGTCGAAACGTGAAGCTTTAGAGAAGTAAATTAGTAAATTAATTGTATGCATTCGCATACAGATATTTAAAATAGTTGACGGGACAGAATGCAAGCCGAAATTTTGTTTTATTTAAAACTTAAATATTATTCAGTCGAAAAGGTAGGAGGATATTTGTATCCCTTAAATGCTGCAGTAGAGGAATAGGCATGACATTCAGCTGGCTGAAGCGCAGCAAAGCAGCATCCACTGTTCCGAAAAACACCTTCGTCAAATTTGACTGACAGGTTTTCAAGATGTTCACACTAGCCATACTTTTTTAAACAATTTGAGGAGAAAAATGGTTTACATCATGGCATCGGGATTACTTTAAATAATGCCTACATTTGAGCGTGCACGCTGCTACATACATACACTCGCTCGCACGTGTGTGGATGCACGTAACTTAAAGGTTTCATTGTGGATACAAAACTAAAAGAAAATAGTTAAGCGTCTACTTAAATTCTCAAGAAAGCAAAAGACAAGAAAACGGTGGTTGCACCGTTGGTGGAAAATCTGCCCGCCAGTCAGATGGCATCCAATATTAACTAGCCATTTGTTGCATTACAAAATGGCTTCGCTCTCCATACGATTCCCATTCGATTTTACGAATATTGTAATATCTATCCGTTGGCGTTAAACATGTTAAATCTTTAATTAATGAATTTCTCGTCAGCTGCTGCTGCATGCAGGTCTGTGAAATCTTTTCTTGGTTTGCTGTTGAATTATAAATTCCAGTTAAGTTGTTGTAATTTTATAGTACGCTTGGCTCTAAACAACCATAATTTTGAGATATCCGATTAAGTACTTAAATGCTTAAGTTATCTTTAGCCAGCTCTCAAGTTAGAATTTAAACTGTAATGCCAGATTTTCATTTAAATTGCTGTAAAATTTAATCATTAATGTGTTATTTGCTTCAGTCATTCATATTGCTCTTATAAGCCCTAAATACTCATATAAGGGTTTAAAAATTTTTTAAAGAATTTGAGTATGGTAAATATACCCTTATGTGACAAACTGTAAGTAGAAAATTTTTATTAAAAAGTATATTATTAACTTGAAAAATACAACAGTATGAGAAATTGTTTAAAATATATAAACTCCAAAATACTTTTGAATAAGTATATAAGTCTGGCAACTCAACATGGTATCCTCAAATCGTACTTAAAACACAAGGGATACACAATTTTTAATTCGAAATGTTCACTAAATATTAATGCTTTACACATATCTAGCGACGATCATAATGATTTGATTTAATTTTTCTTGAAACGTAAATCCCAACTGTAACCATTTAACAAAAACGTACCCCAAACGTATTCCCATGCGTTTAAGGACTTTAGTGTGTTGCCCATTAACCAGTTAATTTCACTTTTAACTCGAATTAAACCACACTTCCCAATGATCATATGAGACTATACATAAGCATATATTTGACGGATCCTTATGTTCATATCTTCTACATATTTTAAAAATTCAATAGAAATAAAGAGAAGGACTCTTATTAAAACCGTTCCCGTGACTATTCTACGGAACCGAAATGGACCCGGATTTATATGTTGCTAAGTAAACAACTACAATATACACTATTAGAACAACCCGGATTTCGGACACCCGGATTTCGGATACCCGGATTTCGGACCTTAAAAGCAGCATTACGAAAAAAATGTGAATTTTCTAGTAATAAAAAAATAATTAATTTATAATTTATGTAGGTGTGTTGAAAAATTACCGATGTTGACAAATAAAAGTTGAAAGTCATCGCGAAATGACAATGAGCATATGGGCATTCCAAGAAATTGTTAAGTGATGAAATGCATTAATTGTTACACGGCTAGGAAGATGTAATTCCTAATAATTCCTAATAATGTAAATGATTTTATAATGTGTGTATGTAATTAAATATTGTTAACGCTTTATAACTTATTTTTGAAAGCGGGAATGTTATTAAACACTGATTTTTAACAATTCTAAAATAATATATAGAAATTTTGTCTGTTACGTATATATGTGTATGAATGTATAAATACATATTTATGCATTTATATAAAACTTTTTACCGAGAATTTCTGTCCATATTAAGCTCTATTTTACGTTGAAATTTGAGAAGCATCAACTCGACCAAACCGTTCTACCAAGACTGTTTTGGAGACAAGTTTCTATTCTCGGTAGTATAGAAAACAATTCTGATATATAGCAGCTGAAATTGGTATGAAGTTTTGATGTGAAGAACACTTCATAATCTAAAATCTAATATAATAAGTTTGACAGTAATAATCCAGCATTTTGTTATTGGAATTTGGAATTTGTTTTGAATTTGGACATCTTATGTAATCGTTTGGCACACCATTTTTCTTTGATGATAATCCCATGAATTTTTAAACAAACTTCAATTTAATATGACATTCCTAGGGTTAACTGGAATATACTTTGAAATTCTTTCTCTACGTTTCGACGCATGTCATTTACTTTTGAAGCAATCTTTATCATGTAGTAAGTAGTCAGCTAACACCATCGCTTACTTAACGCATTTGCTAATTTATGTAAATAATTTCCGACGAGTTCATCAGTTTGCGTACGATAATGAAATACTGGGATAATGAAGCTGAATTCTGTGAACAGAATTTAAATTTTTACGTGCTTTATTATTTCCTTTACGGTCATTCATTAGTCATTATGGCTGGATGCTTATAGCGCCATCTGTCACAATATAGCTAAACGTATAATGATGGGTTTAAAATGGACTTCATGGCTTAAAGGTTTATGTCTCGGCTTTTATTTTCAAAACTTTAGTCAAATAATTTTTTCAAAATGTCAACTAAAGTTATATTAAACAAAACCAAACAAATCGTATGAAATAAGATTTCGATTTTCCAAATATTGTATATTTAACTGAAATTTATTTTATAGTTTTGTGGTATGGTTGGTGACGAGTGTTCGGAATTCCTAACTAAATAATTTCACCTATGGTAAAACATCGCACCCTATAATCATAGATGGTGATGTAATGCTATATTTTATCGATAAATCATATCGAAATGAAATTGCGTGGATTACCCAACAATTCGTGACTAGCCGAAAATCAAGTACATTGGAAAAATAGCATGGAAAATAACACATACACACGTTGCAATTAGCCCTACGAGTAAGAAAGGGATGAGCGATCACACGTACACAAAAGTGTCGGGTAGTTTTGTGAATTCGGCCTTAAGAAACTTAAGAAATTATTTGGTAATTAACGTGTGATTTAACTAATAGTTGACTTGCAGGATAGTTATGGAACCTTGACTTTTATGCATGTGTGCTTCCATTTGTTTTCGTTTCTTCTACACTCGGCATTATGAGGAGGGTCAGTGCATAATGCCAATGCCATATCTACTAAATTCTAGCTGTTTTTAAAAGAGGAGATTTCGTGGATATACGTTATTGTCATTTTGTCAAGATTTGTGTCAAAAGACGAGTCAAATGTACGTGTGATTAAATAAAGAAAACATTATATGGACCATATTATTTTTGACAGTATACTTTTATATTTTATTCTTTATTTATTTATTTACATTTAAGCAAATTAATCTAATTCAGTTTTGAGTGTTAGGAATAATTTTAACTACGCTTCATATAAGATTACTTGTTTTTACAATTTTGACATTTATCAAAAGAAACCACGAAATATCGATACAATGCACTTTTAATTATAACAGATTCAGGTTTTTCAAATGTTTTTACGAAATTGTAAGGTTCGTCCACTCTCCTTTGCCTTCAGGTACTATCTATTTGTTTGACCGAGTTGATCAGAAAGTGACATTGGTTACATTATATTCGTTCTCCTTCTGGTTTTAGATTTTCAAAACAATTGCTTATGGACTACCTTCACAGATCCGCTGGTAGTTATAAATTTCAACTTGTATATTTCAGCGCTGTAGTTGCAATCACCATAAAACCAAAGTTTATATTCTTTTCGAAGGTAGTAGAGCAATGTGTCAATCGCTGGTTCAACCACCCCGCATTCCGTCCGCGATTAATTTTCATTTGCATTATTTATAACACGGATCCCTGGATCTGCACTGCTATCTTTCTATTAACTAAAGCAATGCCAAGAATTACTGACATTTGATTATTTTATTATTATATTATTTTATAAATATAATTTCCTTACAATAATAACGAAATTTCCTTTTATAATGAATAAAAACTTTCAAACCAAAAATTTTTTAATTACAAGCGTATCATTAATTTATAAAGAAATGTATTGCTTTAAATCATATTCGGTTAGACATATCTACATACATATGTACATATTATATACTTTTGTAATATTGTTACCATAATAGTTGCAGTTACCAAATAAAAATTGTCCTGAGCACAAATTTTGTTTCCATTGTTCACTTGTCCCCTGCAGTGACGAAACTAAGTACAATTTTTTATTGCTATTTTTTTTAGGAAAGAAAAAGTATCCTTTATACAAGCACAAACATTAATACATACATATGTATGCATGTAAACCAGTACGTGTGAATTGCGATGAAACGTTTTGAAAGCATGCTGAAATCAAACAACTGTCAATTGGAAAATAAATCGTTTTTCTTTCGCTATTGTTGCTTCCGTAGAGAGTAAGAGAAAGTTGCTGAATCTTTTAATGTGGAAAGAAAATTGCACCGAAAAGAAAACAACGGAAAATACGATTTAAGGATGGATTGATGAAGATACTAAAATAAAAATATACATACATACATACAATATAGAGATATAAAGTTCAAAATGTGTTTGTCATGTCAAAATGTCATGAGTATATTTGTAAAATGAAATGTATTTTTTGTAAATCACGCTGAAAACTTATTTCGTCAAATGGCCACTATGGGATCCGTGGAACTTATTTTTTTTTTTTTATTTCATGTTTAAGAAATCGCGAAACATCTCTGTTGTTCAAAGCTTTGTTATATGAGTAGCAAACAAATAGTTTATTAATAGAAACGCATTTCTATCTCGACAAATGGCCACTATGGGATCCGTGGAACTTATTTTTTTTTTTTTTTATTTCATGTTTAAGAAATCGCGAAACATCTCTGTTGTTCAAAGCTTTGTTATATGAGTAGCAAACAAATAGTTTATTAATAAAAACGCATTTCTATCTCGTAGTAGTAAACCAGTAAGAAGCATGAGTCCATGGGAGTGGGCTGCGGGAAATTCTGATGAATGTATATGTTTTTGTTTTAGAAAAATATTTTTTACTTATAAGCTACAAATAACTGAAATTTTATCGTTTTAAAACAAAAAAAAAAAGTGTATAATGTTTCAGTGTTTTGTGTAGCCTTTTTGATTTTTCTGAAAGAATTTTCAATTAATGAATGAATTTTGCTAGAAGACACAAGAAGGTTGTACACGCTTTTACTTTTCGTAAGTTCCTTGGAAAGTTCCTACATAGAAGTTTTCTCGTTTCGGTGTGTGTTTGTCGATTACTTCTACCCTGTGAGATACCTGTAGAGACGAGCTTCTGATTGGCTATAAATGCATTAAAATTTAATTGCTATTTCAACAAAAGCCCGGAACTACAGGGTAGGTCACGGGAGCGTTCAAACATTCGTTTTGTAGCACCAATATAGCTCCGGTAATCTGAAAATGAAACACAATAAAAATATTTGAATTAATTATATGTATGTATATTAAAACAATTATTTATACAAATACAAAACAATATATTAAAACAATTGAAAACTATTATGCGTTATTATAACAACAACATTCTATATTTCCTTTGAGAAACTGTCTAACGAAATAACTAAATAAATATATAATAAATGAATATACATGTATATAAAAAAAAAATATAAATATTTAAATTATAAATAAATATAAAAGTTTGAGTTAAATAAATTCCTGAAAGATAGTTAAAATCATAAACAAAAAATTATCAAGGGCTTCCTTTTCTATAATAAATTGTCGAGTTTTTCTCTATTGTGTTATCTAAATTGATACTGTTAGACAATGGGGAATCCCACAAGTAATGTACTACTTCTCAACTTATTATCGCATCGACTAAACCCTTGCCATTGTTGACAAATCGGATTTGATTATCGGGTTTGATGATTTTGTGTGTATTTCCTTCTTCTTCTTATTCTTTTATCTCTGTTATTCTTTTTCTCTTTAACCTACTAACATATTATAATAATATTATACCATCGTAGCCGTGGTAAAAGCTGTTTCTTATGTACTAGATCGAAAAATTTTGAAGAATTACGCACAAACATTTGAAAATAGAATGTATATATATTTTTGATCTACTGTTAGGACGTATTTAGGCGAATTTAATACTCAATAACTTTCAATTGCGTATATAAATGTAAAATAATTATAAGTTGTCATTAGTTAGATGGAGGTGCGATAATTTCTCCTTCCCATCGGTATCAAAAAATTATTTTAATCGCTTTTGCCACGGTAATAGTAATGTCTAACAATTTTAGAAATTTCATCTGCTGCAATTTTTTTATTGTAACATTTTTACACCCTTTTCCGACCTTTTTACAAATATTACTTCTGTGTAATAGTCCCTTTCCCGAAATATTTGGACATTTGAAATACAGCCAAGCGAACATATTATACTCATTAGTAAATTAGATATACTTCCGCATAAATATATATATATTTATATATTTATGTATATATATATATGTATATATTTACATAGATATATAAGCAAACTAGTGGCATTGGAAGGGAACGTAAAGTATAAAGTATATAACTGCAAACAAAATAAAGAAGAAAACCAAACAGCATTTGCAATCTGCTACACAATATAACTCGTATCTAACAGTTCATGCAGTTTTAAAGAGAAATCATACATATGTACATGAGCAGAAGATATTTTCCTTACTTGTTAGTACTTAGTACTAGATAGTTGTAGGTTTTCTACTTTTTTCTGATTATGATATTTGTATTGATGTTGCCCAAAAATTGGAGGATAATACAAGATTTAAGACACCTTCGAAGAAATACGCCCGAGGCAACTGATATAAAAATATAGGTTTTTTTTTTTGATATTAAGCGGATGTTCTGATGTCCTTTTTAAGTAGATAGATGATTCAGAAGTATAAGTTAATAAACATATAAATCTCAATGATTGCTAATGATATAAAAAGCGATAATTTCTATTAAGCTTCCCCTCCGATTTATGATTTCAACCTGTTGGAATTTGAACTCAGGACCTTCGGTTCGATACTAAAGCACTCAATTTACCACAATTTTTTTAAATTTACATTAAAATCTCTAACTTAAATTATCCAAATTACTTTAGAATATAATATGTACAAAACAATTTACAATATACATATATGTACATAGGTATATATCAATATTGCAGTTGTACGAGTATGTAAATGAATTGTATACAGATATAATTACTCGCATACAAATACATTTGTATATATATATTTATATGTATCTGCGAATACTAGATATTATTACTCGAGCTATGCAAAATGGTGTTGCTCTCAGGGACGTTAAAAGCATTATCTTTCACCTCATCTCTCCTGCCCCCATGTCAGCAACCCAATGGTGGTACGAATGCGACTGCAATCGTTAAAAGAAAACTTTTAATTTCAGCCTGTACGCATATTGCGCATTTCACATCCGGCTGCCGTCCGAAATGCTTTCCTCTTAAATTTATGCCTCTGTGGCATGCATTGTTGGTGCTATTGTTGTTGTCGCTGCACTTGGCGGTGCGAGTAAATGGTAGTTGTTATCTAAATTGCATGAAATATAAAATTTTATTTTATGTTTCTCTTTGATAAGTTTATCTTCATTCGTTTTCATTTTAATTTTAAAATTATTCATACTTTGCATGTATTACACTAGTATCACAATTATAAAATTTATAATAGTCATAAAAATATTTTTATATCCAAACCCATTTCAAAACTTGATTTTAAAGTGGAATAGATATTAGTAATAATTTAAATTCATGTACTATATTCGTTAGTATTGTATTAGTATAGCATTCTTTGAAAATATATTAACCATTTGACTCATAAATGCAAATGGTTAATTAAATATTTAATACACTTAATATTTTATGCTCTTTAACCTTTAAGGCTCATTTGATATTAATATATATTTATAACCAGTTAAATTCGCTGGTTTAAAATGAAACACTTTCGATTCACCTCTTCTTTGCTCATTATATTTGAGCTCTGCTCCCTTATCGGAAAAACCAATTGGTAGAAATCAATACAAGGGAGTTTATAGTATCGTAGTAGTACTTTTAATTTCTTGTCATTTGAGAACTGGGCGTATTTTTTATTTAGATCAGTTTTTTGGTCGATTCAAACTCTAAGTTATGGAAAATCAATTAAAATTAATATTAAGAAATAAAATTTTAATTAAATTAAACATTATGAGCTAAAATTGTTAAGGCGTTAGCTAATTTCCGGAACAATAAATTTAATGGTTTTAGTTTTTTAGTGAGATCAATATATATATGTGTAATATAATCATTCTTCTCTTTACTCTCTGTCATTTCAAATGTTCATTTATAAATATTATTTTCTAATGGCGTTTTTAACGTCTTCATATATTTATTTCAACAACACTAAGAAGAAAAACCTCGGCCAAAGCTAGGGCATGCATCAATTTTTCATCTAAATTAGCACTCATATATAATATCGCGAATCCATATCTGGGTCCAGTTTTATTATTTTGTAAAAGATTACAGTAGCTCAAATTTAATTAAGGCACAGGTGCTGACAAGGTGACGCATGGTTTTAAAATGTTTGAAAATTGTTCATGGATATGCCTTCTAATAGCTTCAATATATATATGTATCTCACAAAGGGCTTAAGGTAGTCCTGCTGAACTTAGAGATAACATTGCTAATGTTTGTATATATAATACCTAAATAATAATAAAACCTTTGTAAATTAATTCATTCCCACGACAGTCGAATCTACGTAATCGGAATGGACACGGATTTTTATCCGGCTAAGAACTGTCAACTCGGGAGCATTTCTCAAATTCAACGCTTTCCTTATTGTTTTACCGCTGCAACAACAAAAACCTTTCTTAAATGTGAATTCAAATATGTCTCATAAACTACTTGTTTAACTTAATGAAAATTTTCTAAACACCATTTCTATAAAACTTTAAGGACAAATTAACCATAGCAAAATCGGATCACGCCTACGCTTACAATTCATATAAAAATATTTTCAATCTCATCGGTTATTTGACAATCCGATTGATATCAGCCTATTTAAAAATTGAAATATAAAAATATTATACGAAAAATCTCTTTTCCAGAACAACACTAGATAACTTACCCTTCATATATAAAACTCCAGACGAATTCTTTATTTTCTTTATCTTGAAGTTATTTCTTCAATTTCTGAAGGTAATTAAAACTTGAACACTAAATTAACCCATAAAAGAAAATCCATCTCAGCTTCATTTACAAACAAGCTTCATACATATATTATTGGATGTCTGTCAAAATTAATTGCAACTCGTTACGTCCGAGCAGTACGACGTAACCTTTCGAGCACCTGTCTGCTCGAGTTTAGGGTCACGTTTAACACGTGCATCTCCACAACGAATACGGTTTTCTTCATTCGCAATTTTATTGTTTACAAACAAATAGTCGGTTGGAATGTCCAATAGTTCACACGGCACGGCACGGCACGACATACATCAATCAAAAAGTTTGCCAAACACGAAACGACAGAACGTGTTACGTCGTGGCAGTTTATAATAATAAATTCATATACACACATATTTATATATGCGAACACAAGCTAGACGAGTTGCAGACTTATTGCTGACAACCCGCTAGAGGCCTAGTGTCGCGTTTAAACACTCCTCCGACACTGCATGACATGGAACGAGTCATGGAACAATGCACCCGACGTATAAGTAAACCGTGCAATGAATTGTTTTTGTCCGTAGTATTTAGCAATGGAACCCTTAACGTTTGAGTTCTGGCGTCTGTATAGAGGAAAGAAATTGACTGTAGCTTATCTGTAGCTTACCAACTTGAAAGCGCTATTGCGATTGCAGTTTCCACCGGAACAGTGAAGGAAGGTAGAATTTTTCATTTACGAGAGAGATTCCTTTATATACACCTTACACGTTACAAATTATACATGTATATATATATATATATATATATAGAGCCATATGTATAATTGCATTAGAATTTATGTATATATGCTCACAGAGAATGCACCACCAGTATATCGAGGCTTTCCAGGTTCCACTTGGAACAAAAATATTCTATAGTTAATTTATTTTTTTCATGAAATTGGAGCGCCTTTTCATACTCTCTTGAGCGCTTGAGTGTTTAGTGAATGAATCGCATGCCAGCATCCTTATTTTACAACAATGGCGCATAATGCACCGCAGGTTAGTAGCGCATGCGTATCTCACACATATGGACTTACATATAAAACTCAAGGATTTACATATACAGGGTGCATATTAGTAAAATATTTATTAAAGAAAATCATGCTTTTCCTATTTTTACATAGGAATAAGAGCCGATAATATAATATACATAAGCCGGTGTAAATAATGTTATGGGGTTTAAGAAAGTCCTCTTAGTATTTCCAACCACTGCCACCGAAAAGTTAAAGTATGCTTCTATCATTCATTGAGCCACTGGAAGATCGAGATCAAAGTTCGTCAAATCAAAATCAACAAGCGCCTTTTGGTAAGAAATTTCGAACCCTCAATTTTATATTGGGTATAGAAAACCTACTCATAACATCCAATTACCATTCGGGTCAGGGTATAATACGTAAGGTTAGGGAATATTTAATAGCGTATATTTCTTAAAATTTAGGTTAAAAAAAGGAGTTCATCTACCTCTGGTATGGTATGCCGAACCTATAGTATGCCGAGCTATTCTATAAATATTTCTAACCTTATTTTTATTAAAACATCCGTAGCTGGAATGGAATGTTTTTGAGTTCTTAGCAACCTCGTTTCATCAGTTGAATCCACAAGTTATATCCAATCGGAATAGTCGGATTTACACGAGGGCAAAACTTGACGGGTTTATATGTTCTTCTTCTTACAAACTAATGAAATCGTCTTTATTATATAAATAGAGTTTTCTCAACGTAGGTAATTTTTAAGTTACTCATACTCATTATTGTACCGTACGGTGATATGAGCTAGTAAAAAATATGTTAAAGGAAATGTAGACATAAGAATACAAATGACTGTAAAATTTAGTATGGTCGGTGCTGGATGTGTCCTTAGCAACAGCCCCTAATACCTCTCTTAGTACAATTTTATATTAAGTAATAACTACACATAACTACAAAATTTCGAAAACATCCTTTAAAGTCCTTCATATTATCCAGAATATTGACTAAATTAAATGTATTGTATTTATGAAGTAAAAGTTTTCTTTAGAAAAATTATTATTTTGCTTTTGAAGATTTATTTTGAAGTATTTTTTCTTTACTTACTAGAACTACTGCTCACAACCAAGCACACTTATTTTAACAATTTCTTCCAATATTAAAAATTGGCCGTATTGCAGCCCTGAAATCCTGTCTCTTCATTGAAATATGTCTTTAAAAGATATAAGAATGTCGAAGTTTTATTAAAGTAGGCCCCTATATTTGTATATTTATGGTACATCGAGACGCACAATGAAAGTTGACGGCGAAACTTGAACAAACAACTAATGATAATTTAAGCTCCAAATTATTGTTATTGATATTTAAGATAATTATGTACATAAAATAGATATTTTTTGTAATCAAAGTTAATAGTAATGCTTACTGACTACAAAATATTTTAGTTTTGTCAAATACTATAGGCTATTGTTTGTACGCAATTTCGAGATATGTTTAATAATGCTTTACTTGACTCACTAAAACTCTGAATTTTTAATTACTAAATATTTCTTTTCACTGTTTGGAATTTGTATGCATTTTACCGCAATTTTACATTTATTATTTTGATTTCTGTGTTTTTCATGTGTTTCATGTTTTTCATGTTTCTGAGATTTTTGAAATATTTTAAAACTTTTTGTTTCAACCATTCACAAAAATACTAAAACACCATACGACTTTATTATAAAAATTTTTTGTTACAAAATATGCATAAAGCCAAATCTTTATTTTTGTTTCTCAAAAGCGTACTAAACTTAAGGGATGAAACGAGTTCTACAAATGTTCCAGCACATTCAAATAAACCAACCCTTACGCAACTGTGGACAGATGCAAGCCGACAGCATCACACCATCACAGTCAGAAGGAACGTGTGATTGTACGAAAATGTGACTACATACTTAAGTACACATAGTATGCATATACATATTTGTGTTCACGAACAGTAACAGCCTGCATTTCTGCAAAATGTTTCCGATAGCGTGTCGACCAACGAGAGGAAGGTATTTTTCAAAAAATCAATAATACAATGCGCGTTGTAGCGCCATTCGAAGCAAGCGAGATACTATACTCTGTGGTGTGTTTGAAGCGAAGCTGCTTGCGTACATATGTACATATATAGCTTTTGTTGTCTACCGCACCCCTTAACTATTCGTGCCGTCCTTGTTGAGGCAATTGACGCGCCCAGACGAAGTCCACAATCACTTGATGTGACAGCCATTTAAAGCTGTAAACGCGTTGAAAGGTAGTTGTTTATTGAGAATCCTCTAGACATGCAGACATTTACATTTAGATTTACATTTCCATTTCCATTTCCATTTACATACTTTTGTTTGCATTTATGTACATATATGAATCTGTATATTAATGAATAGAATAACTTATATAGTTAAACAACAAATAATGATAATTTGATACAATTTTATGAAAATTGCAGTTAATAAAGCTAGTATTTATTTAGAAAATCTTGCTAACAAAATTACAAATAATATATATGTATATACAACTAAAAGCGAGCAACTTTATTAGGTTGAAAATAAGAAGCTATTCTACCTTCGGTGTTTAATAGAAAATATCTATTTTCTGACCATTACCGCATAAAGTGTTTTCTCCATTTCTATACAAAGAATCCATAATTTTTTATACATTTATATACTAGAAATCATATCCAGGATAAATTTAAAATTATAAAAGGATATATTTTACAGCTGTCGGCGGTGGGTATACACTGCTAAAGCTCCGAGTGAAATCTTCTAAAAATTCATCAATAACTCACATTCGAGTTAAAGATTATTGAACATGTATTTGAAGAGAGGTATTTTGCGAGGTAGAAAACCTATAGAAATTCCTTCTATATATTTCTCAAAAGAATTCAAACAGGTGACGACCCTTCTGAAAAATATAATCCTTCCAAAATCTCCTTACTTTCAAATACACTTTAATGTAATTCGTTTATTTGTTAAATTTAAAGGAAATCATTTTAATAAAGTGTCGTAGTTCTCCAAAAGATATTTGGACCAAAACATTTGGGCAACTATAAGCTTTTTTAAACCCGTAAATTTGTAATGTCATAAATTTTACTTTTAATTTTGAAACTTTCTAACTTTTTCTCAGCATCCGAGTATTAAACCGTAAGTATTAAGGTTTTAGATCTAGGTGCAATAGATCAGTTTCACTTCAAAATGAAATTAATTTTGGAAAAAGTTTATCCCAGTATTACTAATAATACTTAAATAATCTTTACTGTACGACTGCTATATTTTGTTTAGTGTGTGCATATATATTTACAGACCACGGATTCGAATCTCAAAGCCAAAGCCTTCTCCTTAAATCTTTCTTACATTCATGCAAATGTACATACTTACCTTATGGTTTCCTCAATACTCATATGATATATGAATTATTTAATAAGTAAAGGATAAAGGATAGGAAGTATAGGATAAAGTAAATTTAGGATAATAAAATATTGCCCTGAAACTTTTTTAATAACGCGGTAGGGTGACGAATCGTCAGATTCTTACTCACTCACTCGATATGTCATAGAGAACATGTATACCAATTTCATCGAGATATCTCAATTTGTAATAAAGTTATTCTATTTCGCTCCCTTTATGCTGTTAAAAAAAAGTTTTTGGAGATTTTATACATAAAAAGTCAAAACTTCAACTCTATCCAACTGAAGCGTTCACTTAGTTTGACCACGGATCATATGATATTAATCACACGTATGAATCTTTTAGTCATCTCAAAATAGAAACCTTGTCTAAATGTATTTGTTTTGGTGAAACTCTCCATTGGGGTCATACATTATAATGGTCTTGTAAGGCCAGCCATATAACCCATATAATTATCTCATGCACAGACTTTCAACACAATCTGTAGCCGAAAAAGTTCTCAGTTAAATGAATACAAAAGCATTAAGCATGTTTATTATTTGTACGAGTGAATCAAATTTAATTGAATAAAATAACTAATAAAGGAGAATGTCAAAAAATTAACAAACAGAGAAGCATATAGTCTTTTGTATAAAAAATTCAGCAGTCAAATCTGCACAATACATAATAAGATTAAAAATACTCTCAGTACTCCAAGTTTGGTGCCACGGTTCAGATTTTAAATTCGTAAAAAGTTAAAAGTAAGCTTACAACACCGCTCAAACTGAGGAAGGTACCGGAATCACTGGCTGAAATAAATGTAGACGCGCATCAGCGCGTCCCAATTTGTTTGTGGCAAGGCAGTAGTAATCACCAAAGTCGTGTTCGGCAACACATGCTATACGTAGTACAGATGTTGTGGTTTCATGTGACGAGGCCGTATTCGAGACTTCATATCGTGGACTCGATTCTAGTTTGACGCCATTGCGGTGCCAGATAACCGCCGGCGCAGGATATGCTTGCACATTGCATTCCAATTCAGCGACATGTGACAGCATCTGTGCAACCTTAGGTCGTGATACAGCAATTTGTGGTCGAAATTCTACTTCAATGAGTACCATTCGTTCATCGGGTTGCCCTACGCCGTTGTCCGCAACACAGTAATAAGCACCACGATCAAACCGATGCACTTCTTTGATGCGCAATGTTGGTCCAGCTAGCTTTTGACCACCGGCAGGCATGATCGCATTACCTTCACGCTTCCAATACATGGTTGGTTGAGGAAAACCTGTAGCATCACAGCTTACCTCTAGATTTTGCCCTTCGGTCACCAGTTTGGACTTTGGTGTACGTTCCTCCGATATGATGGGTGGATGTTTGATGGACAAGTTCAATTTCTTTGTGATCTTATCGGTGGCGGACACAATCACTTGACATTCGTAGGGGCCCATGTCACTCGGCTCGATTTTCGTTATCTTCAGCGAGTACGTCGCATTATCTGCTTCGTCATCGCGTGCCTCGGTGATCGTGTAACGCGGATCACTCAAGCTAAGTATATTTCGCATGGATAACACAACGGATCGTTTCGCCCAGCTAACGGACATACGACCAACATTCTCGACAGTGCAGTTGAACTGTACATCTTCGCCAACACTTGCAACAACATCATTGGAGATGTGACTAATCACAGGCTGTTCTGCGTATAATACATTCGGCAGGAGCAGCATAGTAGCTACCAGCAAAACTGGCACCGAAACCAGTCGCTCCATCTTAAAAAGTTCGATTAATGCAATTAAGAAAATAGTTATTCTTATTTGTTATTTACTCTTATATTTTTTCTTTTCAGAAACACTTGAACATATTCATCTACAATGTAAGATGTGTTCTTTAACGCTTACGATTCTTGACTGATCACTAACCGCGACGCGCAACGAAAATTACTGCACCATGACCAGATTGACCGAGCCACTCTTTGTGTCTTTGCGTCTTTGCGTCTTTGCTTTGCTACATCTCTTTCTCCAGAGCCGTTAATTTTACGCATACTTATACTTTCATACTGCTTCGTTTGTATGAGACACAGCAGCACGCTATCGCCAGATTTCGTACATACAAATCAACACACAATATGTACATACGTGGTGTGTTCAAAAAATAACGGGAATTTTCGTTTTTTGAAAAAAATATCTATTCATTTGTCTACATTAATGTTGTGGCCTTCAAAATAGTCTCCATTCGATATCATGGACTTATGTCAGGGCTTCTTCCAAACGTCGAAACACTTCTCAAACTCAATTTCTATGTCATCGTTGCACTTTAATGTCATCTATACTTGTAAAACGACGACCCGTTAAAGATGTCTTTATTTTTGGAAATAGGAAAACGTCACGCGGAGCCATGTCTGGCGAATATGGAGACTGAGGCATCATTACAGCACTGTTTTTAGCCAAGAATTCCCGAACAAGCAACGAAGTATGAGCAGAATTGAGCAAAGGTAAGCAAAAGTCATGAATTGTTTTTTCACAAATCCGGTGGTTTTTGTAGGATTGTTTCACGCACACGGCAACGAACTTCTAGGGAGTACTACTTCTTAACCGTTTGATCTTGACGCAAGAATTGATGATTCACCATGCCATAAAAAGCCGAAGAACACTCCCGTTATTTTCTGAACACACCTCGTATATACATATATATATGGAAGAGCGTGCGAGCTACGCCTCTGCTTTTTGTGCTGATGTGATGATTACGTCTGGCCGGTATGCGAAGCCCACTTGGGAGAATGAGTCGATGAGTATGCCCGCTTTCTTAAGTGATACTCTCACAAAATCACCCAACGGAGCTTGTACCTCACTGCTTCGTTTCTGTCGTTTTCTTATCAATGAATTCTTTCACATTCTGTTTTTTTCGTCTTCAGTGCAGAAACTGATATTTTTAACCAGTTTGTTTTGATTGTCACTTCCTCAAGCAGTTATGCTAAGTTTCGTGAGTATATTGAATATGTTCGTAAATAACTATGTCTTTGACCTTATCTTTTGTATTTATTTTTGTTGAATCCAAGACATTTTCTGTTATAGTAGCAATGACCATCTGAATAACTTAATTTTAAACACCCTTTATTGGTGTTGGAACTCGCCACAATCTTAACTTCGTTATTGCATTTAAACATCTCAACCATTTTTCTGATTAATAATCAATTTTCGACTGAACATTGTGAAATGCGAACACTACTTCTGTAGCGTGTTCGATTTTAAATGCTTCTAGGGAACTCTACGACCCGCAGCGAAGCAGCTTGCTGCTTTTTCTAGTATGATGCCATTTACATATGTACGTATATACATAGATATGTAGGTACATATATAATATATGAGGGTTATTCGACACACCCATGTGCGAGATTGTGAATGCATACATACACATCTGTGCTCACAGAAATGTTAAATAAATGCCGGTTGAAATTTTAGGACGTGCAGTCCACTATTCATTAAATGATTTATCACTTTCTCGGCTACACTAACATACTTTATTTTAGGTAGACTACAGATTGCTCCTATGCTACGATGGTGAGAACTATCTGTTGAAAATATTCTCAGCAATGTTAACTTGGCGGTTTTCGCAACAACGTGACTATAATCCTGAGGTTCCTAGGTTTTATTTTCTCCAGAGTCCACATCTGGAATTATTGAAAAGTTTATCTAGCAGTGACAATAAAATAAAAAACACATTGAGTGTATTAAATTTGCATAAATTTTTCTTGTACATCATGAATATAGATTTTTTAGAGCTTGACGGGTACACAGATTTGATTTCGACATCAAACTAAACTCATAAAATTAAAAAATAGCCATACGCATCTATACAACAGTTCATATGTACAATTGTACCGTCGGTATGTATATTTTTTTTCTACATTTGAAATGACATATCATGTAGAAAATTTGAGTAGTTCTTATTTGATTGGAGTAAAGTGTGGGTGGAAGTAAACGAAAATTATGTAAGTAAAACCATTAAGTTAAGTCATTGGTTGTTGCCTCTATTTTTTTTTTAAATCTTTTATTTATTTAGTTTTTAATATTTTATAAGTTTCTTGAAATATTTGGCTTAAAATATCATGAACCTTATCAGGTTAAAATGTATAGGAAGCAAGCATAGTCATGAAATTACAGCTGATATTAGGGAAATAGTATATATATTTTCAATAGAGAATATTTTAAATTTAGAGTCTAGTTCAAAACTAGAGTTTCGTTTGAATAGTTCACACTTTTCCTGTGGGGTGTACACAATGATGTATTTAGACATATGTGTATATAAAGAGTGTAGCATGGAAAGTATCTCTAAGGCTTTCAATGCTTAGTCGAGTATTTGTATTTGTCCTTAAAGGAAGTGCTACCAAAATGTAAAATTATTTCATGTTGTTTTTATTATTTGTTGTAATGCTTGTTTTGATTGTTATGGCTATATAAAAAAATTAAGCATTTCGATTTCTGATAACCCAACATTATTAACATATATTATAATTCTGAAATTTTATATATTACATTTCAACGGTAAAAAATGCGCTAAAGTTGTTTGTGATATTGTTGTCGTTGAAAACGACATTAAGTTATTATTAGAGAAAATTTCGGGAAATAAATTCTCGAAATTCTTCTTAAACGGCAACCTTCCTATCGAGCATTGCTGGCAAGCTGTATGAAAACGTCCTTTGCACTGCATTGCATCCTCTTTTATACTGAGTTGACTGTTGGCGGTTAACGGTTGGCAGCCGTTTGCCTTTGATATCCATTTCGTCCTCGAGGAATCTGACCATGGTGTGCAACATAGCAAAGTCAAAAGCGGATCTGAAACTGAAAATGTCAAATTTTGTAATTTATTACTTAAATCCTGTTTCGCTGTTTTCTGACCCTGAGTAGTGAATGCAATTCTGCGCTTACCCACGGAGCACACAGAGCACACAGAACTGTTACGTTGAATGTTTGCCGCTGAATTCATACCAACGCAGTCCTGACTTATTGACTGTTTTATATGGCCTTCATATATTATATGTATGTATGTAATTAAGTTTCTATATATGTACCTTTGCATGCATTTACGTGAGTACATATATCAGCATGTATGCATGTGTATAGAAATGTGAGTTAGGGTTGTCTTTTTACTAACATGTGTTAAAAAGACAAGGCAAGTGATAACAGTTTTCGAAATGTATCTATTTTCTTTACACTAATTTTGAAGATTTTTTACAATAATTTAATAAATTTTTTTGATAAATTTTAAAATATAATAAATTTGTTTTGGAATTTAAACAAATAATAATAAAGGTATCGAGTTTTACTAAGAATATTGTTGCAGATTTATTTTGTGAGAAAATATCTTTCCATCAAGATCAATTCTCAGGGAAATCCTTTGGATACTTTCTATTTGTTAGAAAAATGTCTGCTTTGCTAAGCAAGTCATTCGTAAGAATTTCATAGAAATATACATGCTTGATCGCATTCCTTTAAACTAGGCTTAGTTTAGAAAGTTCGCTAAATCTGCTTAGCGAATCAATTCGAGTAACTTTAGTACACCAGTTCCCTGTTAAAATAATCATCCCAGTTAGGCGTGATGTACGTATAAATTGCGCATGTTCTACTATTGGAGGTCTTAAATCATGCCCAAAACAAAACATATTTCCACAATTGAAAATTAGTCTCTTTCCTAATTTTAATAGTCCAAATTACGTTATTACTGTCTACAATTTTTACTGTCCAAATCAGCAATGAAATTCACAAACAGATGGCGCCAAATTAGGGCAGCACAGACAATTCTTACATACATGGAATTGGTTTTAGTCTACAGTGTTGGTTGTGTTGGTTATATTTAGTCTACAGGAGGTTATGAGTAAAACCCTTGATTTAGAAAATCATGGTTTATTAAGTAAATAAATAACTCAAATCATCAGCTATCAATCAGTTAGTAAATATTATTTTTCGATCACTATTTTAAACTCCGAAACTAAAAAATGTTGTTGATTTAATTAATTAATAACTTTATTATAATTTATAATATTATATTTTGAATGTTTTATAGTCACAAATGTATCCCGGAAATATTCCTTATCTTCTGCATCAACCAAGTGTTCAACGCATGCTCCCTTTATATTCGCCTGCATTTGAAATACTTCACTTGAAATATAGATGGTGCGAAATGCGAATATTCAAAAGGGACTAAAGCATTTCGAAATATGTTTGTATGAGCATTTAAAGTAATATTAATTTCGAAAAGTTGATTGGGGTGCCATGTTGTGAAAATAATTTTCGGTTTTTCACACTAAAACCAGAGAATGAACCACAATGGAAAAGTGTTGGTCAACGGCGAACATATTTTGCTTTAAATTAAAAAAAAAATTTTTGAAGACTAAAATTTTTGTAAAATAAAAAAAAATTTTCACTACCACCACCACAGCCACCTAAAGACTGTTCAAACGGTTTAGTAATTTTTTTTTGACAACAGTTGAGCTGAAAATCTCTTTCCTTGGGATGTCTAAGCGTTCCTTAAGGCTTGTCTTTCACTCATTGAATTTGAAATTTGATGTTAAGGTAAAGAAAGGTATAAATGGAGTTTTCCTGTTGTTAATCGTCCAGAATATAAATTTTTGTAAAAATCAATAATGAAATACATCCATTCTTTTATTATATTTTATACATACAACATATTTATATTATGGGTAAAGGAAGATAACGAAGTTAATACCTAACCTCCATTAACCTCCTAGCATCCAAATTATTATTACATGCACGCATATATATTTGATTTGATTATATCTAATAAAGTATAAGTAATAATTTGTTTGGTATTTGTAGCTAAAATATAATAAATAATGCATGGTATTTATCATTTCATAATCTATAATTAGTATTCATTACTTTCTGCTAGTAGCCAGTTGTATGGTTCGCACCACGGCATACTCAAAGAGGGCTTGGGTGAAGATATGGATTGTGTTGCTGAAGACCACGCAACAGCGATATTTTTACACCTCATCTGTTCTGGAGACTCTACTTTGCGCTCTCTTGTACAACTGTCAATAACAGTTTGGTCTTGGGCGTTCGGTGACAACGATGTTTTTGGAACGACTGTATCAGTGGATATTAACTGTGGCACGCCTGTGCTTTGGTTAAGTTGTAGTAATATTTCTCCAAGATCAGGGGATGATATCGATGACGGTATAGCACTAGCATTTTCCGTATATGTGTTTTGCGTGATAAATTTAGCGGTATTTGTAGATTTAGTTGAGTTAAACGTGTTGATGTTGCTGGGTCCACTTCTGAAGTTTTGCTGTCGTCTTGCAGCGGGATCAATGGAGTAAGACATAAGTCGTTGTACTATTCTTCTGTGCGCCAATTGTTCGCTTAACGTCTGTGAATCTTTTACAGTGAGCCTTTCACTGAAAGTTGAACGTTTCGAATCCTTCTTTTGCTTCATCCGACGATTTTGAAACCATATTTTCACCTGACGCTCACGAAGAGACAACCGCTTGGCGATTTCTATGCGACGTGTACGATAAAGATATACGTTCTTTCGGAACTCATATTCCAACTCCAATATTTGATTTCTGGTGAATGCAGTACGAGATCGTTTCTGCTTACCATCTTTTGACGATGATGGTGGCTGACCTTCTGCTAAGTTTGCTTGATCGTAAGGTTTACTACTCAATGATTTGTGTTGCATGGAAGTTGTATATCTCTTGTTGTTCATGTGGTAAGATCTCTGCAATCATAAGGCATTGTAATAAATTTCTTGTATAACTTCATCAAATAATTGTAGCTTATGTTGTCTTTACTTACAACATCGTAGAAAGGTGTTGCTATTCCTTTATGGACTACTTCGTCAATGGAATATGTTGGAAATTGTTGAACAGTTGAAGTCATTTAGTTCTTGTAGCTCAAATAATGTTTACTATTCCACATCCAATTCACGTTTAAAGTAACTCTACATATTTGTTTCCTTTTATAGCTAAGTCTTATCCTGTAGTAGATGGCAACCTAATTGCCATGCACTAGAAGGTTAAACGCTCAATACACTCAATAGAACTGTATGTGTATAAGAATGTTATCGAAGCGTCGCCTGGACAAGGGCACCTGATTTGCGTGCGTACTCCCTAATCGCGATTGGCACCACTATGGCGAGTCGTACGTTTCACTATATAAAACGCACAAAGCAAACAACAAACGTCAGGCGACAGCAGAGGAACCACAGGTAAATGAAAATCTCTTTAGTCGCGCTCAAGCTTGACTCAACTGTTAAGTCTCGACTTGTCTGCATGAAGCCACAGCAACAATCGTACAACTGTGAAAAGCAGTCGCGACTGTTTGACGAATCCACTGGATGGCTTCGCCAGAATGCTAGTATTAAAAATGTGCAATGATCAGGAATTTGCAGAAATATCTGCGTCTGAACAGGTAGGCGGGACGAGGCAACACACTTGGTGACTAAGTATATGTATAAAAGGTGACAATGATCTAAAAAATGAAAATTAAAATTGAAAAAACAAAATATGCTATAGTTGCCACCTGGGAAAACTAGACAAGTACTTTGATTTTTAGGACAAATTGTTATATACATACATACATATTTATCAATGCCAGTAGGTTAATATAAAATATTATTGTTGATCCTGGGCAAAATATGCGAGATTTACTAGCATTCTCCACATATTCAAATACGTGCCAGCTCCGTTGCGCGTGCTCAACATTAAATAATTTACATGTTCAAATATCAGTGTAAAACTTTTGACACTTGTTTTGCAGCGTAATATGAGACAGTAGCAGATCGACGAAACTGAAAACAAAACAACAATGAGTGGAGAAATTGTCTGCATTGCACGCACACACAATCATACTCCACAATGTTTGTATTACTCGTATTTTCGATAGGCTCAACTCGCCATTGACTGAATTATTTAAGAACAACAATTCGGCGCCTTTGCTTACATAGGTCTGTTAGCAAAATGCATAGATCTATTAGAACAAATAAGTACCTCTTCTACCACTTTGAAATCGTTGAATTCGAGGGACGAACAGAACGATTTGAGAGGCATTGTACTTGTTTTAGCACTTTATGAACCTTAAAACTGTTTGTTTTGTTTATTCCGATGTTTGTTAATTCAGATGGTTATTAAAGCTTGTTGTTAAATAATTTAAACATTTATCAACACAAATATATATATATATATATAAGGATTTATATAACGCATATGAGTATATTTATTTGCGAGAGGAAGCCCCGAAGAACTGCATGCTGCTTTCTAGTTAGACCTAATCTTCAAAAGATACATACATATGTATGTATATAAATTTCACAGATGTCTGTGAATAGGTTCGTGAGATATGTATGTTATTTTGAGTGACGTAAGTTTCAGTACTTTGAAAAAACTGAATAATTAAGTATTTCCTGTGTTAATAAAACACTGATTTTTGGTGAAACAAAATGAGGCGGAGCAACCACCGGAAGTGGTTTGAAGATCGGCGACGAACGCAGTAAATGTGCAAAAGAAGCCTCGTCCTTCCTTTCGTTCCTTCCTTCATTTTGTCCATAAGGAAACATCAAAAACTCTACGAAACGATTTTGAATGATCATAATTTCAAGTTGATCGAGATAGGTGACACTCTAAAGATGTCCAAGGGAAATTTTGGACATATTGTTCACGAAATTTTGAGATTGCGAACGCTCACTGAGAAATGGATGTTGCACGAGCTCAGAATCAACTAATTCATCGTGTCACAAATCAATGAAAATTATGACAAAATGCTTGAATTGGATTTAGAATTGCATCCTTATTCACCGTATTCTCATAACCAGACCCAAAGTGGCATTTTTCTGCTCGAAAAAATGGTTGCGGGAAAGAAAATACAAAAAGTGAAACTTATTTAAAAACAAACTTATTACACAAAGTGAAGCAAATAACAATTGTTGCAAAAAAAAATTTTATAGAAAAATTTGAAGATCGCTCTAATAGCCCTTTATGGCAAATATGATGAATAATAAAATAAACGATTACTTAAAAAAAATATGTTCTCTTTTTAACGATAGGAACTTTTTAGCCATCCCATTAATTTTACTACCGCTGTGGCCAGCTCTCACATAAAATGTTTTTATACATTATATAATAATAATATAATGTATTTATAAATATACATATACATATGTAAGTATAACAAAATTGTGTAGGAAATTTTGGTTAGGTCGAAAAAAGTTAATACTAACAAATTTTGAAAATACTTTCGAAAGTTATGTGAAAAAAAAACTTTTTAAAAGTGTTTTTCAATAATTATACATATTACATATACATGTTTACATTAATTACAGTTGGCTTTGTTTTGGAGCTTAATTCTAGCTTAGATGTCCTTGAATCTCTCATCCGTTAATGTAAGTACATGAAATGACTTCATTGACCACACGATTTCCCCGTTAAATTCGAATCCGCTGACTTTGGCAATATAATAAGAAAAAGATACACTTTTTTCTTACTGATATGTATTCCATTTTCTCCAAATTAATTGGAACAAGAAAATGGAAAATATTTTTAACAACTTGAAAATTACACCAAGAGAAATTTATTGAGAAATTAAATTTTTTTAACATTTTTTTTACGTACATATGTTTTTTAACATACATACGAGTATATAGCAATGTGTCACACTATTTTTTCTATTTCTTCGATTCTAATTTTCTTTTTCGTATGGCATGTACGCATAATAACATAAATAAGTATGGCACAGATAAAAGAGTTTTGGAATGTTTTGAAGTTTCAGCTATTATTATTATTCTCCATTTATTTAGCAAATGTGCTAAACATGTTTGTTGTTAACACGTTGAAAAGCTTTCTATGTTTCCTATTAACAAAAGTCATAATCAACTGGATGACTTGCAATGGTTTCCAATAAATTAGATTCGCTTTTAATCATCTAGTTTTGTTTTCCTTTCATTAACTATTTGTTATCCATCTTTGAAAAAGCTTTGTTTCTCCTTTAACGGAATTTGTACATATCATATGTATGTATGTATGTATGTATGTATGTATGTATATATGTTTATATGTAGAAGTGTACATATATAAACTTGTATATTAGCTAAAAAGAATAATCAAAGAGACAAGGAAAAGTTTATTGCAAACTTTAACAATATCACAACTTAATATCTTACCATTTCAGACCATAAAGTGAATGAATTGCGATTCATGGACGACATCTGGTGGTGCGTAGACATCAAATTTCTGCAATCTGTTATCAACCGATTGAAGAAAGACTAATTTTGAGCTTAATGGTAATTCTTAACGCTTATGAATTTGTTCATCCAGCCTCATATAAAAATGGCGATGTCGTCAAAATGAGTTTGTGATTTGATGACACCGATTTATTCGAATTGACGCAGATGCACAAGTACTCCCACACTCATACATATGTACATGCAAGTTGCCAGTTTCATAAATGTACAAAAACCAAAATCTGTGCTTAAAAAATATGGCAATAAAATCAAATTAAGAAAACCATGTAGACTTATTTTATTAAAAACAGATACTTATACAATACTACACACAATAGCCTGTATTGAAATTAGTGAGGTAGTGAAAGGGGAGATAGTTTGCATTAGGCATTATGCGACCTACTATTGAAGAGAATTATTTGTACTTTCATATTTATTTACCAAAATAGTAGTTTGTAAAAATACTTATACAATTATATTTAAAAAAGCACAAATCCTTCAGTGAGTGATGCGAAATACTAAAAAACTCTAAAAGGAAAAAGATGAAGGCATTGAGACTTTTTTCTTGAAAATATAATATATCAAAATATACAGCTTCAATATTCGCAATCGTAATTGACATTTCATTAAAAGGATAAGTATACGATAACACTTTTCATTTTACGAATATTTGGATAAAAGTGAATATACTGAATACGTGCGTGTACCGTCGAAGTATATGTAGCGTAACTCAACAGTCAATCATAGAGCTAATAACTACTACAAAAGCAATATAATTGGGGACGAAACTAGTTTGGCACTTCATTTTATTGTTGTAGATCTTTCTTTCTTATTACTTCTTACATTTTTTGATAGTCTGTAACATTACCTTCTTCTATATATATATATATATATATATATATATTCACACCAACTAAATATTTACAACTAATATTTACGATTACAAAAACCCATTAGATTATTACATTTTACATATTAGAGGTGGCATAAACTTTATGCCATAAACGACGATCTATTGGATATATGGAGATTTAATTACATGTATTATAATACGGCACACATGAATGAAATCATCGCTTTATTGAAATGAACTTATCGTGATTCGAGTCTGACAAACTGCCGTTTGTGGGAATACGAAAATTCAATGACCTAAAAAAATGCCCTAAACCAACATTGACAGTGTTATAAGCAGGGATAATCTTCACGCACTCGGCGTATCAATTTTCTCGAAATTCTGATCAAACACTAAATACCATACAATTTTCAGAACAAATAAATCCCAAATATTGACAATTTCTTTCATTTGCTGCATTTTATGTTAAGTAAAATTTCTATACCTTAAAATACACACTGCATGTAAGTAATTGCAAAAATTAAATATCATAGAAATATCAGAAAGGTATGATATACATCTCAATAATTTGTTAACAAGTTCTAACCTCATTAATTCGGAATACTAAGCACGTCTGTGGGGCATTGACAATTCGTCTGCTAGTACCATAGTTCGAATTGTCGATATTCACATCCATTTTGAACTAGTTTGGATTTAGTCACTATTTGTATAGTATCTAATAGTGTTTCAGTTTAGATTTCTCAGTGTTTTCAGTTCTTAGCTGCAATGTTGAGTTGTGCATGTACTTAACTATCCGCATAAATGGGACAAGAAACGACACCGATCATCATTGTACAATACATCCCTTTCCGGAACAAATTCCAGGGCAGCGCACATTCACACACATGGACACATCAGCACACATCAGCACACATGTATGCGCGTGTAAGTTGCAATGGAAGTAGTGCCCTCTTGGCAGCACTATGTACTCGTAGAATATTAGGAAGTGGCACAAGACTCGCAATTTGACTCTACACCACTGAGCTGTCAGTTTTCAGTGCGTAGAAGAAGATTGATTACCGCCATGAAATTGTGTTTGTCTTTCGACTAACACGGGTGGCTGGGCGGCCAAGCGAAGGGATATCACCAACTGACGGACAAGCGCTCGATCTAAAGGGTGAAATACATACGTGTGTGTGTGCGTGTATGTGTGTGTGCCTATATAAAAGCATATGAACAAATGAGTGTGTTCCTTGCGGTAGATGGTGGTAAGTGGTTGGATTTTCGATTGAATTGTATTTGTCATGAAATGGCAAGAGTAAAGGGCAAAGTGTTATGCGCTGCCTGCGCTTTTACACATGCATCGCTGGTGACACACTACACATGTGGCATTCGACAATGCCGCATTTTGGCATTTTGGCATTGACGAAATGTTGGAGTGTAAACACACAAGTCACAGAACACTCACTGAAATAACATTATACAAACTTTTAATGAGTTGTTGAAAATATGGAAATTATTATAAAGCAAAATGCCAGGCTGTGATTTAAAGCGAAGGTCGCTCTCATTCATATTCGTTTATATTCGTTTGGTTAAATATTCAACAACTTTAAAGTCCTACGTTGTTGTTGTTGTGAAGCGAATTGGAATTTTCGACACGTTTAAGCGTTATGACATTTACTCACACATCGTTGTTCTCAAAAGATTTTCACGAGCTTTTTCATCTGTGCAACACCTGCCGGGCTGCCACATGACGAACGAACGAACGAAGCGACAGCAAAGGTGCGATAGTAAAAGGTGAATGCATAGCGAGTGTGTGTGCTTTTTTTGTTGTATTGATGACCGTCTATTCATATAAAAAGCAATGGAAATGTACGCAACCCTTGTTGTGGCAGGGCGTACTCACAGTTACCTTAGCGCCGTACATGACCACGTTTTTCACCGACTGCCTACCGTATGAGAAGGCTATGGGTGTCAGGTTGTTATTATGCATTCTACAGTGTGTTTGCGAAATATAAGCGTGAAAAAAATATCACTTAAGCACATGAATGCCGATTGGAGTCGAGGGAATGCCAAGTGGCTTTTTGCGCCAGGCGACACACCTTTCGAACCCCGATCCTTTGGCACCATCTTTTGTGTCTCTTCTAGATTTTAAACTGTGAAATTTTTTGCGTTATTGTTTTAAAAGTTTCACATTTTTCCAAGAAGGGGTAGTGCGTGACATAGTTCAGAGCATCTGTTGCATTTGAATGGTTTGGCTTATTCTCCGGTTGATATTTTTGCATTTCTTTTGAAACCCTGCTGAAGGTAAATAGACACCGGAATTATCGATGAAAAATTGGAAGCAGTGCGCGCTGCATACTAGTAGTATGGCTGTCATTTGTAGTTTGTAGCAGATAATATTATTATATTTTCAAATGCACTGGAACACAAAAAATAATATCGTTGCCAATTCATAACCAGCAGGTGAAAAAAACGATAAACAAATATTGTTTTGTTTAGAAAATTACAACAACGTGAAAATCCAACACCTTCATTAAGAAAACTTAAAATCGTAGGAATGAAATGAAAAATACGAAGATATGACAACACTTATTAAAAGTACCCAATATCCAAAAAACAATATTTAATGAGTTTTGAAATCAATATATTTTTTTCATACTCTTACAGATAAGAGTTTTCTTAAATAGATTCTTTCAAATATTTTCATTCATTTATCTAAACGTTTAGTAGCTGTGCTTTCAGGCTCAAGCCAGGATGACTGGCCGATCTAGGTGTTTTTTTTGCATTCACTGTTTCTTGGCTAGATAAGTTCTCAACCACAGAAAGTTCCATCTGAAAACAATGAGAAAGTCCGTGGATGCCATATCCAAATCGCTTGTAGTCAACTCAAATGGAAAGAGCACATGGAAACAACACAGTTAGAAGAATCTAATCGTCATAATTTATTCATGGAGTAGCTATTCGGAAAGCAATTGAACGTTTTACACAACTTTTTAATTTCTTTTGCATACACAATACTTCGGAGTCGAATTTCAACTACTTATATTTTTATGGAATTTATTTTTACCATAGAGACTGCACTGGAAATGAAGTGCCCTATAATATTAATACCAGGTCGTGTTGTATATAGTTATTAAAATTTCTCACAAATAATACGAAGTATACAAAGTGGTCTTCAACGAATTACGTATGTAAATGTTTAATATAAAAAACATTTCAAATTTGTGGTATGGTGCTCTTATTTTGACTGCCACTGTACGCCGCTGTACGCCGCTGTACACATGTAAATGCATGTGGCCGAAAATTGTTAGTGTTTAAGAACATGGGCCCCAATGGCGACGTGGCGTCGCCATGTTCGGTTCTGAATACATAACTGTGCACATACATATATGCTCCTGCTTTACCAGAATGTTTATGCATTTAAACGCCGTTTCGTCGAGCACAGCGATATTATTGCGGGCAGGACAAAGGTGCAAAACAAAGCATATGCTTTGATGTTGATGCTTTCATGTATGTAAATATGTAAGTATTTGTAAGTACCAGTGCTTGCGCGGGCCAGGGAAAGGGTGTGTTTTCTCATCGGCCAGTACGCGGTAACATACGCCGTAACCGTCATTGTCGTGCAATCATTCCAGCGCTAGTGCATTACAAACATTTGTCAGTACTCTATTATTAGATATCATTACATTTTATAGACCATAATTGATCCTTTGCGCTGTGCAAGTTTTCGTTTCCTTGTATTACGAATATATTGGGATTGCAATTGTGCTAGCGCACACGACGAGTTCGAGTTCAACGCGTTAAAAACTAATACCATAAAAAGGTGATTTAAAACTTTTTAGAAAATGAATTGGTTACAATAAAGCCATATTTCAAGTTTTAGTAATCAGTGACGGAATATTAAAGCGCATGTTAAAGCTTATTGTTTATACTGATATTATAATTGATCTAAGCTGACTAAAATGACTAAAATGGCGTTGTTGGGTTGTGAAACTGACAAATGTGAGGAAGTCTGCTCCATTATGTAAAGCGGCCTCATATTACTCTGATTTAATTGTGCTAATAAACTTGAGCATTGTCACTCCAATTCCTCGTAAACAATGGAGATATTTTATGCAGCTTCTAGCGGGTCCTTGGTCGAGCGAAATTAAGTAATAAATCAGATTATGAGAAATTAACCCCCTGCCGATTTATGTAGGAGAGTCATAAGGATGTTAGATGTAGCAATGAGATTCGAGAGCGGATGGGGACAAAATATCGCGTTGTGGATGACTCGATACTGACTTCTTGTACTCTCTTTATATATTTTGAGCTTCGCTTTAATAAAGTCTTTTAACTATGTATATTCGCCTGTCTATCTTTATCATTTCTTTTAAAAATGAAACAAACCTGTTTATTTTTAATTTATTCTTTGTGTTTAACGGTTAGATGGCCATTTGCGGTTCGAGGTTGGTTTTTGACAAAGCTCAATGAAGAAAAGTCAAGTACATAAATTGTGTCAGCATCCTTTTTATCCACTTAGGAATGCATTTATCCCTTTTATTTATTATTAACACAGTAAAAGTGTCAACCACAACAAGCACTTACACACAGGCACACAAACAAATCACATACGCCTGCGTACATATCCATACTTGGACGACATCTCAAGAATTCTGCTGACCATTCCTTCACGCATTTTATACCGTAAGCATTAAACACAACCGCACATGCGCCGGCTAAACGAAGCGACACATTCACTTGATTTATGGCTGTTTCACCGTACTTACGCACTACTTACGAGTGTTGAAGTGTACCCGGCACGCCGCCGCTTTCACACATCGCAGGCGGCGGCACAGTGGCGGTGTAGCTGGTAGTGGCAGCAAGCGCAAAGAATGCTCCTGCTGCTAACCCTTGTGGCAAATTACTGTCCCTTGGGAGAATTCGGGAATTTGATGTGGTTGACTAAATGCACAAAGACAACTCAAGTGTGGTTAAATGTTATTTTCTGCGAAAGGAAGCAAAGGAAGCAAAGGAAGCATACAAAGCGCTCACACCCCCCAAACCGCTGCTGGACGGACACATCGTATAAGTATTTGGCGAGCTGAGTATCGTTAACTTGCTTGTGGCATAGTTGAGCGGATTGTTGACATTTTCGAACATGTGCTGGTCTCGCGGGTGCAAGCGAGCAATGCGAACCGGATACGGAAACGTGGTGTGAGTAATTTTTACACTCGCTCGAGCATTGGCCGGTGGAACATATGGAAATAACGCATACATGAATTGGACGCACGAAATCACTGTAATGAATATAGATGAGTGTTTGGTTTGAAGGGTGTGGTTAATCGTTTGGCAATAAACGCAACTAATCAAATAAAATCAAATATTAGCTAACAGTCAATTGAAATATGAATTAGCTTTAATCCGTATTGCATGTCTCTTCAATGGATTATTGGTAAAATATCTGTGTTTATGGGCAAAGTTAATATTGTTTTATAGTTTTATATTACCTACTAAATGTTTGGAATTTACACAAAATTAAAAATTATCAGATTCAGATAAAATAGATAAAGTAGAATAAATATAATAAATGGAAAAGGAAAAGGAAAACCGACTGCATAATGCCCTTCATCGACTTAATTCGTCGTATTTCGACCCATACCCTATGAAATATTCTTACATATATGATTTTTAGAAAGGTTTTGACGGTCAAAGACATCTGATAACATTCCTACATAGTTTTATATTAAGGTAATGTCCCGAGGAATAATTTCTATGTGTCATAAGGTAGCCGTTTAGATTTTGTGAGAGCAGGCAGAAATATTTTCGTGTTGGAGTTTCGCCCCACACCCCATTATGTCGAGCAGCATATTTATTTTGCGAAAGTTTTGTGATTTTCTTAAAAATCCAAAGCTCGATCCCACACACTTAACAAAATGAAATTTCATTTCAACATTCCTTTAGTTAAAAAAGTGACTGCGAGAGTAGAAAACATTGTGAGCTACCATTTGTATTTGTTGGCTGCAATTCTCTGAAATTGTTTCGATGACAATATTTAGTTGCGCACAGCAATAACAATAAATTCCAAATGCTGCTGCGGCCGTGATAATGAACAGCCAACTCGCCAGATACAGTTTAAATTGGTCCTGTTGTTAATTAAATTAAATATTCACTTACCACTATTGCTTGTGGAGTCGATGAGCGCACCGAGCTTCTTAAAATCTACGACAAGACGCACATACATACATACATAAATCGCCGCAAAACCCAACCACAAACGAGCTGCGAAGCTTGAAAACAAAACCAAATGCCATTTCAGCAAATTTCAGCAAATAACAACAAAACGTACAATCACGAAACAGAGGCGATTGAGCGTGCAAATCGTAGTATTTTCTAAGTGCATAGATTGAATCTATAATTTTCTTGGCTAATCGCGAAAGGCACCAGTCCCACAAACCACAGTACACGGCGGCTTATCGCTATCGTAGTTGGCTGTGAATTTACAATTTGTGGTTGAGCGAAGATTTACAATTAGAATTGCTTTGGAGCAAGTGTCGTGGTGTGCCTTGGCGTGGCATGGCGTCTTGTGTTAAGCTACCTAAATGAAGGCATTTGAATTGTCGAAGGGATAAAAATTATTGCCGTTTCTGTTGAAATGAGTTGAATTAAATAATTAAATTTCCCGGTGTTCTTAATTGAAATGAGAATTGAGTTAATGAAATTCCACTTCTATTTACATATTTATATTTGTATGGGTGTGTGTTATATACAAAGTTTAAATAATGGTTTAATGGATTAGAATTATAAAGATATTTTTATTTATTTGTTTGAAAATGTATGTTAGAGAAAATATTTATGGCAAAATAAAATTCATACATTATATTAATCATATAATTAGTAATAATGTTTAGAAAATATTCTTGAGTTTCTGACTAATGCTTCGCGGATTGTATAAAAAGGTGTGGGAGGTTAGGTGTACAAAAACACTGTATTATCTGGCGTTTTTTAATCTTTTGATTGGAAGCTTGTCGTTCTTTTGACTGAGCTGAGGTTTAATGTTTGTATTGTGTTTTCTGCATATACACAGTACAGTTTCCCAGATAAGGTAATATTTGTATGAATACGGAAAAAGGTCCGAAAATTGGCCTTACGGAGGTAAACAAGTCCTTCGAAACACTTTGTCTACTATATCTGCATATTGCTACCGGAAGTGGTTCAGGGGCTCATTCGTTTCCTTTATGTTATGTACTCCTTCCTTAAATCAAAGTATACAAAAGCATTTTGTAAAAGCTTGTTAATTTTTAATGAAATTTATTTTTTATACTTGACAGGTATACTACATATATCTTTTTATACGCTCGCAACATGTTGTTACAGAGTATAATAGTTTTGTTCACCTAACGGTTGTTTGTAACACCTAGAACTAACCGAGTTAGATATAGACATATATATATATATATACAGATGATCAGGATGAAAAGACGAATTGCAATCCGAGTGACTGTCTGTCCGTCCGTTAAGATATTTTGATGAAACTTGGTACACGTATTCTTTGTCACCGTAAGGCGCTTGGTATTGCAGATGGGCGTAATTGAATATCTACCACGCCCACAAAATGTCGTTAATCGAAAACAGATAAAGTGCTATAACTAAGCAGTAAATTAAGATATATATTTGGTATAGAAAATCCTAGTAGGGCGGGATATCTCTGGGCAAAAAATTTTGTAAAAGTGGGTATGGCCCCGCCCGCAATAGGTTTAATACATATATCGCAGAAACCATTTAAGCTATATCAATCAAACTTGCTCCAACGTTTTCTAAATTTTTTTGGCATATTCTCATATACTGAGAAAATGCGTGAAATCGGATAATAACTACGTCCACCTCCCATACAAAAGTTATGTTGAAAACTACTAAAAGTGCGATAACTCGCTGAAGGAACACGTTAGAAACATTAAATCTTGCAGCAAATATGACACGGAAGGATTGCGTAGGAATCCGAGCAAAGTTTTGATGACTTTATGATGGGTGTGGCATCGCCCACTTTTAGGAAAATCCCATATATCAAGAACCCCTTAACCAATTTCAATAAAATTTGGTGCGTGATATTATATTTGCATTACTAAGTCACGCTGTGAAAATTTATCAAATCCGATAAGAGTCACGCCCAGTTCTCATATAATACAATTTTAAGTTTCATCTGATCCTTTCACTTTAAAGTAGATAAATCGAGAATCAATTAAGATATTGGAATAAAGCGTTTCACGAATAGTACGTTCAGGATATGCCATATAGTGCGTAAAAATAGTTGAAATCGGGTTAAAACGTGTCAAGCCACCAGATACCCAATGTAAGGACCTCAGTGACTCTATCTGACTTTTTACCGAAAATATCGGTAAATCTCTAAGATATTATAATGAAATTATAGGATTATCTTTCCATGAAAATAATGTGATCTAGTGTCAAGAATGGGCAAAACCGGGTAAATACTTCCCGTAGCTACCATATACCTAATAGAAGGATTATATATCATATATTTCGGTCAATATGCAATATATATTAGCAAAATTAAGCGAACTTGTAATATTGGATATACCATAGTTTACTGCCGAAAATGTGTGAAATCGGTCTACGAATTATCCCAACTCCCACATACTACATATAATGATGTTTTTTGCTATTCTAGCAGACTTTATGCCGAATATGTCGGTCATTATGTGAGTTACCTTCACAAAATTGCGTGAAAATATGTTCCCTAATATACTTGAATAATGAAAAGAGTTAATGTGATCAGTGCAGATCTACCTCTATCCCAAAAATGCCTCATATAAGAATTCCCGACTTTCCATCTGACTTTAAACCGTTTATGTTGGTCAATATGGGTGATATTTTAATGAAGTTAAGTGGACATGTTTTCTTAAACACAATGCGATTTCACGCTAAATATGAAAGAAATCGGTCTAAACCATGGTGTAAGCCCCTTATTCCTAATATAATGCTTTCCTTTTCTCTGATTTACTTTTTCCTCATGTATCTAATATTTTCAATTAAGCCACTTTGGTTGAGTTTATATCGCATATATCACTTTTGAGTTAATTTGGAAGATTATAATATAAATACCTCAGACACGAAGCAAAATATAACAATGAAGGTACATGAGTCTATGGCCTGTAATATAAGTTAATGAGATACCAAATATGATTGCAACCCATTGACAATTTCGTCGAATAATGAATGTTGAATTCTTCCGCAACATTTTTTAATATAAAGTTATGTCAGCACATTGCGAGAGTATAAAATGTTCGGTTACACCCGAACTTAGCCCTTTCTTACTTGTTTAAGTTAATTTAGTTAAATTTTGTATAGTCAGCTTGTTTTAGAGTAGTCATGCATTCGTTGCTTGATTTACTTGAGTATATTGAATACTTTTTCATTCAATTCATTTGTTATCAGAACGTAGCAATGCCTTAAGGACTAGAGTGTTAAAGAGTTTTAATGGGTGCTTCGTACTTGTCTCTTGTATTTCAGTCGGTGGTTTGAAGACTACAGGACCCTGTGTATCATCATATATATCCTTCATCAGGATATCATCATATAAGATGTATCAGCGATGTATAAGTCATCGTCTACTGTATCATTCGAATCAATCACAATTTACAATCTTGGTCATGGCTACATGTTGAATAATGCCTAGCGTGCCTATTTACTAGGTATAGCTGATGCTATGAAATGTCACATATTAATGACAATCACCAGTAACTACTGAAGTGAGGAGGTGTTAATATCTAGACATGTTAGCATGTTGGTAAAGGCTCAGGGCCATTACGGACACGTCTCATACCTTATTTTGCCACGGGTAGATGGAAACTATTTATTTCCATCCAGTGGGGATAAATGAACTGAAAGCAATGCTATCAAAAGTGAATAAAGGGGCGTCCGCTTTATTCGAGAGTCCATAAGCACTATAACTTCTAATTCCAATTGTAAGACAAGATGGTAGTAAAACAGTGATAGTTAAAACCAAGGTTCACTGCGCCAGAATATGAAAAGAGATAATCAATAGTTTTTAGTGCTAAATCCAATGAATATTATTTGTGTCGGCACAGAAGACAATGAAAATGGAACGAGTCAGGCGGTGTCCATGTAAACTACCCAAAACATTTTGCTCGTATAAATGTCAAAGAATACCTTTAGGGATGACCAAGAACTAATACTTGTAGGCAAAAGAAAATTCACTCTAACTGTTGCGAGCTCAAACGAGCGAGCTGGAAAATATGTAGAACTTTTAATTTTTGTGGATTTTAATAGAAAAATTAATAGAGTTTGATAGGAAAATTCAGTTCATTGATGATCGATTTAATATTTTAATCGCATTTCTATCATTAAGTAAATGACAGTTTTTCGACAAACAAAGTTCGTACATACATATGTACAGAGTTACACGTATATAACACATCACAAAATGTATGTATGTACATAAAGCGCTTATTTATACGAAATCAAGTATTCCATAAATGATTAGTTTAGCACTCCGAATCGGCAATATGCAATTTATATGGTTTGTAAAACTTTATTCATTTCCCCTTTTCGAACTTTTAAATGTGTCAATTTATTATTTCAAAACTTCGCAAAGTTCTGCGAAAACTTTTGTTTTGATTTCACTGCAACTTGAAAAAAACTTTGACTTTAAATAAACTGCTGTTTGGTTACGCTATCTGCAGTGGTGAACGCATTAAAAATGCAAAGGAGAGAAAAATAATACCAAGCGAGCCTCAGCGCACAGCAATAAAAACTAATATGGTCAAAAGTGAAGAGACCAACAAAAAGCATTGCCACAGTGATTGACAGGGTGATAGATAACGTGGGCAGGCGACGTACGGCGGACGAAGGTGTTGGAACTGAAAAGAGTCTGAGAAATCTGGAAAGCGAGTAAAGCGAGTAAAGCGAGTAAAGGAATGTGGATAAAGCGAAATGTCAAAAATTCCCGCGAATTATAGAAATAATATACAGGTAGAAGTATGCGCTATCAAATACCAAAACAAAAAATTGCCAGAGAGTAAAAACCGAAATTAAAAAAGAAACCAAATGAGCAATGTAAAAAATTGCGATTGAAAAACATAAGCAAATAAACTAAAATGCCAACACACAAAATCAACATGTACAATTCTCGGCAGCAACGCTATTGCCACAAAGCCACAACGAGTTTTGCGACAAAGCCACAAACAATAAGAAATACACTATGAACAGGTCTGTTAGCCAATCAGAAGTGTGGAGAGTTTGCCAGGCGCTTGTGTTGTTGTTTTACGGTTTGCTTAGCGGCGGCGCTGTTTGATGTGGTTGAAGGCAGCAAACTCCTCCTCCAATGGTGAATGGAAGCATGGCGGCAGTGCGCATGTCCGGCTGTTAATGTATATTTCGGTGGATACCAAAATGATGGATGGCAACTGCCACAGAAAAGCCACTCCCCACAACGGCATTTCAGTGGATGTTTTTATTGTAATACAGTGAGACTGTTTGGCTGGCTGGAGGGCCCAAGTGAATGCAGCAAGTATGAAGTGGCGCTTAGTGCGTCCGGTGCGATTGGATAGAATAGAAGTCGTTTGCATGCCAGTGAGCAGTTGCGGAAAGTTTTGTGATAACGGCTTGGCTTATATAAAACCAATAATCGTGTATGCGATTTGTACGGAAACCACACATTTACGAATATATTATAATGGATATCAGTAGCGAATAATTGAAAATTTTAATAAATAAATGTTGTATATGAAATTGTGACGTAAATTACATCAAAGTGATACGGGTGATTTGAATAATGTAAGGAGTTTTAAAAATTGAAAAAAAAAAATAAATAATCGTATATAATACACCTTGTGTATACATACATATATGCAAACACACATATGCATATTTAAATATCTGCGTTTGAACGTTTGATTGAAAACAATACATGTGTCCATAAAAAGACTAGTTTAACTCGAATACTGTCCAGTTTTGCATTTTAAAGATTTATTAGACATCCCACATTAAATGTGGGAGTGAAATGATTTCTAAAAGAATATATCAGTTATCAGCGGATACGGCTTGAAACTTTTATAAATCCCAAATGGAGGACAATATCAATAAGCAAAAAAGCAAAAACTAACTTGGACTTAAAAACATAAAGACCAATTAACGTAGCTGCCCACAAGTTATCTTCCAATCCATATAATCCGTGAATTAGCTGATCTTGTTTGGTTAGATTGTGATTTAGAAATGAGTATTCCGAAGCCTGGATATACCTCTACTCAGTCGAGAAATATTTAAAAAATTTTAGAGTATTACAAAAGTATTACATACTTCTTCCATAAGTTTGACTACACTACAGATTTATTTTTCATAATATTTTATTCTAAGCTATTTCCAAACTAATTCAAGAAAATGCCATATTCAATCCAATCTTCGATATTAAAAAAAACTCAGACCAAAGGTTTGTAGAGACGTCCTATTGGAAAGTTGTCACCATTTTTACATACCCTTGTGACACAATACCAATTGGTTTAGGCAAGTAGTATGGAAAGGTTATCGAAATACTATCCTGGACTGTGCACAATCAAAGCGATAAATTTGTGCCATATGTAAACATGTGTAAGTCTCCAAAATAAAAACAACACCATTGGCAAGAACCAAATGCAATAGAAAAGAAGTAAACAATAACAATAACAATAACAAAGAATAACAAAATATCATCCACCATTGTTGTCTTTACTAGTTGAACCGGTTTTCCGTTGATACAAACCAGTGTGAGCGTGTGTGTGACTCTTCAGTAAGTGAGCACTTTCTTTAACACGAGATAGAAAGAGAAAGCAGAACTTATGACAGTTTCCGAGGAAAACGAAATAGCAACAATCAAATGCATTGCAGACTTTTAGTAACTTCATACAAAAATGCCAATTGCATTTTCGACTTGCCCTATAGGAAATGGCAAGTACTTTTGTTTATAATACCAGCCATGACCAAATTGATACTTCAAATATTAATTATAAACATGAATGTTAATGTCTTCATAAATGTGGCCTTATTAACTTACGTTTATTGGACAAATTGATAAAAACAGCAACTTTTCTATTGATTTAAATTCGTTATATTTCTAATATAAAGAAATATTAAGAATACTACGTAAAGTTCAAGACATAATATGAAATTAATTTAATTAACCTCTACCTCTACACATAATTATTATCAAACGTTCTTCTCCTTTTTTGACGCGTGTACTTATTTTATACAAAATTGGAGAGTATTGCAATTGTTAAGTTGTTTACTTTTACAAAAAATATCTTTTGTAAAATATTTATTGTTTAGACTACTTTCGTTATAAAGGAACTTTTCATTTAATGGATGAGTTATAGCTGGGGTAAGATGGATATTATTTAAGAATTATTCTTGAACTTCGTTTCACCAAGACGGTAAAGATTCTATACGTTAAAATTCATTCTCGGATATTTTCTGACACAGGGTGCGGAAATATTCGGTAAATCGATGTGTGCTCATATTTGCCTCCACCCTCCTTTTGTAAATGTTTGTATAAGCTCATTGACATTTGCAACCAGCATGAGTTGTTGTTTTACATGATCGATGTACGTATGTATCGTTTGCATTTCGTTAGTCGCTACAAGGCTACAACAAAACATCAACTCTCCAAACATCGAACCACCCTCAAGCGTCTCCAAATCGTTTGCACTTTGTCTCCACATTTGATACTCCACAACAGAGTTTGTCATTGCCAAGCACGTAGTACCCTGTTAGCCTGTTACCAAAGCGTTGTGAACTGTAGTCGCAAACACTGCGAGCAGCATTTTTTTTTGTTTGACACGCTGACTGGTAGTTCGTCGGCCGCCGCGAAACTTAAGCCTTTATCGCGCTATTTGTTTGGCACTTGTTCGTTCGGGCGTCGTCATAGACGCCACAACGGGTGTCATAGCGATGGTAGTTGATGTTGGCAATCCTGGATAATGGTGGACTGCATGGTTACGTTGCGGTGCAGTAAACAATACGCCATTCTGTATAGTGCCGCCCCGTTCGGCTAGCTCACTGGCGAGTCCGATTTTAGTTAGTGGGTTTAATATTTAAAAGAAAATAATACAAAAATATTATTTACAATTGTGCAAAAGTTGGAAGTGCATACCTTTTTTAAACTCACAATCTACTTGAAAGCTTAAGAGAACTAGTTATTATTACAAAGTGGCCATAATGTGAACAGTATGTGTGAGCTATTACTTGAAACTATACAACAAAAGGGTTTTGTTGGAAATTATTGAAAAATAATAACATAATAAAAATTAGACTCAATATTAACTTTTAGCGAAAAGTTTTGTTTCTTGTCTTGTTCACTGTTTGACTATAAAAGTATTCACAGCTCCAAAAAAATATTACTTTTTAGTTCCAAAACTGTTGAAAAGAGGTTGTAATTGTACTCATTTATTATTTTGTAATACTCCAATTTATGATGACCAAGGCTGATCTGATGTGTTAATGGAATATTATTGATAGCATGATCATAGAGTAAGTCCAATGAAAAATAAAATTTAGTCAGCTTAGTTAAAGGCAGTTGTTTTAAGTACTGTAATACTTTATTTACAAATAACTAAAGTGTAGAACAACTTTGCTTAGCTAAGTGTGCAGAAATAGCGAAACCATCCGAAATTGTTAAACACTGAATAGATTCGCGCTTTTACATTATCATATCATATATATGAGGTCATAAATATTTATGCCAATTATCTGATTTATCAGTTTAAATTATTTCATTATATGTCCCTTTGTTCGTTTTATCGTTGCCTTCATATGGATCAGTTATGAAAGTATATGTAATTTATAAGTATATTTAAGTATATGAAAGAGCTATATCGATATTTAGTTTACATTTCGTATTTCACAAACTAATTGAAAATATTTAAGTCAGACCCCATATTTCACGCCTTATGAGATATGAGATCTATCAGTAAAATTATCGCAAAATGCTACAGGATGTTATTTAGTAAAGACCAAAATGGATCAAATTAGGCCATATGTTCTTCCAGCCCCATAATCCGAAAAATTTGATTATAGTTCTTATAATCATTTGTATCCCGTACATGCAGGTCAAAAAGTGAAGAATCTGAGCAAAACCGGATGAATCTGTTACGATTAAAGTACCTTGTTTTGATATCAAAAATGGACCAAATCAGCGTACAAATGTCCCTAATTCCCACAAGCAAAAAAGAAAAATTCTACACTATCTAAAGATAAAGAATATATATGAATTTCATCTGTTAAATTCATATTAAAGTGGATATATGAGATATATAAATAAGATAAATTAAAATAATAAAGTATGCTTACAATAGTTCATTAGTTGAGCTGTAACCTAAAATAGGCACAATTTTACACTCCTTAAATTTGTATAGTTAACGAGAGTTTTTAATGTTCGAGTTCGCCTAACTTAAACTTATCTTACTTGTTAATTACCCAATTAAATGCAAAATTTAATATAGGTAAGTATTAATAAAATCGAACTGTAATATTAATCAATTTTAGCTAATAGTAATTTTATCTTGTTTTTATATACTGAACTCGAAAATTTTAATTTTAAACTCAAATGAGAGGTGAAACGCGTAAAACATCCGATGACTGCTTTAAGCTCATATTACAAAAATGAAAACAAAATAAATAAAATATGATCATTAAACTTTTCCCCAAAAAGAAACCAGTAGCAAAATACAAATTATATACATATGTTCATAACACCACACACCGCTTTAAGTCAGGTTTAAATCGGTGTGGGCATAGCGAAAATTCATTAGTCATTTGTACAAAAATATTGACTTAGGGTGATTACAGCATTTTCCATTTTTATCACTCTTGTTTCAGGTGAGGCAGTACAATGGAAATCACACAACAAAGAATCTGTTTGCGCACGAAATTTAAGTGATGATTTATAAATGAATGTGGATATTTCTAACATTTAATTTAGTGTAGTGTATTGTTATTGTGATAACTGAGTAACTAACTGGTGCGATCAATTAACAACTGTTGTGTGTAGAAAAATGCAAGAAGTGTGTAGCAACTTGGACACCCAAATGGGCGCACAAATCAAATCTGAATCGCCGCTGAATGCACTGCATGTGTCCACAGGCCAGACGATAGTGCCAATAGTGCCGGTGGCACCGACGGTAGTACCGGTATCGGTTTCAGCGCCAGTGCAAATGCCCCTAGTGCCACAACCACCACCGCCGCCACCAGCGGCCATGCTTGTCAGTAAAATGGGACCGACAAACTGTGATAAACGTGTGACCGCTGCCGATACGGCGTACTGGATGGCCGCCTCAGAGGGGGGTTTCATCAACTCACAACCGTCCATGGCTGAGTTTCTCAACCATCTGAGTCCGGAGAGCCCAAAGATGGGTACATCTGTCGGTGGTGGCGGATATCCGGTTGGTGTTGGTATTGGTGTGCCGCAGACGCCGGACGGCATGGATTCGGTGCCCGAGTACCCATGGATGAAGGAGAAAAAGACATCGCGAAAAAGTCAAAATAATAACAATCAAGGTAAGTGCTTGGCAACACGCAAAGTAAAGCGTAAAGATTAATTACTTTAATAAAATTGCTTTGGCTGAACAGAGCGAACTGGTAATGGGTTAGCTTCAAATATACATACCTACATACATAAGTATAAACGAATGTAATGCAAGTACACGCATACGCATAAGTGTTGCGTGGACTAGCCTATGTACATGCCATCAATCAATAAATCACTATAATATACTCTAACACAATAACAATAAATACGTGGGATAAATAGTTGCAACAACGGAGTGCTACCCAAAAACGTACCTGGCGCCAAACTCGCTTGCAGTTGGACTAGAATTAAGCCACAATCGATTTGTTCACAAAATATAGCCGGCATTCATTGCTCCTCCATGCACAGGGCTCAATGAGGTAACTGACGAACAGACGGTATCTTTGATGAACCGTCAAAGTATCCAACATTTAAAAAATTCTCAGTCAACTTACCGAACCCATTGCCCCAGCGACTGTACGCAGAATGCCAACATTTTGGTTGGTTGAGGTTGCATGGCGGCATTCGGCAAAAGATCTGTTATTTGCGATCATTTGTAACAAATTTCGTGGCTGCACATACATGAAGGTTGTGGCACGGCTGTGAACGTCCATTTCTGCTGCGGCGACCCCGATCTGACTTCGCTTGCGCATAGAATGTGAGAGTTGTTCGTGTGCGAGAGTATGTGTGTATGTGCACATACGTAAGCGTGCTCGTAATTTTAACTTTCCTAAATTTATATTTGTATCAATATATTCATTCTTTTTTTGACGGAAACATGTCGGCCAATTACCGAAAACGCTGCGGAGTTTTTATTTGGGATTGTAGATACGCATTTATGTATGAATAACATATGCTCTTGAGGATTCCTTGACCAGAAAACTTATGTGTAAACACACATATGTGTATCTACATACACTCAAACATATATTCTACATATGCATAAAAAATAATAAATTACGTATGGAAGCCAACCATCCATCCGCTGTTTTTTCACCGCCTTGCGAATCGCCCATCTCGCCATCGGTAACCGACGGCGCGGGCTTCATTTGCCGCTCGGCTGTGCAATGTATTACAGTTACCAACAGTTCCCAATTCTTCAACAACTCTTCAATGGAAAGAAAATGTTTGCTACGCGTCTGAGCGACGGTTAACTGACATTGGCACAGTACCCAAAACTTCAAACCTTCATTATGTGAAGGAAAAGAAAAATGCTGCCACAACCTGAGAAGCAGGAAAAGACCGAGTGCGATTGCAACCTGTTATTTGGATTCATTTGTCAAAATATTTTGCTGTCTCCCTATTTTGCTCTGGGGTTGGCAAAACGAGAAGGAGAACAGGCTGTTGATTTTGTCATTGCTGCTTTAGTTTGTAACCCGAAGCAAGAATTAAATTTAATGTTGTTACAACGTATATTTTGTGCGCAGAGAAATTAAAAAAAAAACATAAAAAAATATCGTGTGCTTAGCAAGTACACATTTCGCCGGTTTTTCACATATCGTAAGGCGTTTAATACAATACTTTAGTTCTGCTCTCATATGGTGTATCATATATTTACGTGTCAGTTCGCTGTTGTGTGAAAACATGTTTATTCGTTATTTTATCTGCATTAGCGCATAGAATGGGAAATAAGTAATTTAATATCTAGATTATAATGATCGTAAACTCGATGCTTTGAATGGTCAAAAATCTTCGATTTGAAAGAACTAGCAATGTCTTAAGGAAAGTTGATTGATTAGTTCTTCCTACAATTACATAGTTGCACACCATACATTCACTGAAGGTTTTTAAATGTTTCTAATATAATTGACGGAGGCAAATTCTTTCGATCTGCTATGCAAATGATCAACTTTTGATGAATCTTGGTTAACTTTGAACACTAAAAAAATTGGCCTGCTTTAGTTTTGTGCTGCTTTGGGCAAATTTATACTTCGACAATGGAATGGATTTTATACGAAGCTTTTCGTGTTTTGCGATCATCTTTTTGAAGCATCACTGAAGCATCGTGTTCCTGTTTATAAGAACAATTACATTAGAATTTCCCTCCAGCAAATATTGTGCGAGATTTAAGACTCATCACCTCAGTCGTTGTGTGTAGAATAAATACCGTTAAGTACGCAATGCAACTTATTATTCTACTCCAACACACGTGCGTTTACACTAACAAAAACTCTAGCACACATATACAAGTATGCGTTCTATTCACTCTCCACACTGGAGGGTCAATATATCTTATTTAACGAAATGCACACAAACACTTGTAAACACGGATTTTGGCTGATGTGGTGGCAGCGTGCACGCTGGATCTCATCTACGTTTACAAGAGCAACAACACTACGCCACGACCTTACGTACATGAAAAGTGGCTAAATGCTTGTATGCGGGCGGACAGACTGCCTGCTGAGCGGGATAAATTACAAATGATGTTAACAAAGTGCATGAAGTTGTAACACTTATGCCTATATACATATGTATATGTGTATGCTCGTTCAGCAGTTTAATTTGCTAATATTGTCAAATTAATTTATTGTGCGTCGACAACTGCGGTAAATAAATAGACACCTACTTACGTATATACGTAAAGTAATGTTTCCATATGTTCAATTCAATTGGACCCATGTCTTCTGTTAGAACAGACGCAAGTGTTACATCCTGTAATTAGCAACTAAAGAATATAAAAATTATTTGAATGATGGGGATATGAAGCGAGTTGTTTAGTATGGGATCATTATGAATTCTATGCTAAAATATACTTTCTATAACTTCGCGTTTACTGTCCTGGCAATTTGTTGGACGTGAATTAATTTCTAACTAATAGGGAACATCTGGGAAATTGCTATTATGATCTTTTTGTAGAATACACTTTTTATGCTCCCAATATTTGACTTTAATACTTGCTATCAGTCGAGTTTTCCCTGTAGGCGTAAATAATGGATATATACTATGAGGAAGGTTGCTACTGCCTCTATCTATACCGATGGGCTCAAAGCTACGGAGTGGGTGCTGAGACATTTTTTTTTCTAGGTGGACAACATCTCTCACTCTCCCGGCATCCATTAAACCATTTACAGTCAGGGTTATCAAGGCATTACGGTCTGCATTATTGGCCTTGTCATAGCCAATGAAAATCTCCAGCGTAGTTGAGAACTTTAAGATAGTGTTAAGCTATCTGGCAGCGGAACTCGACATGTCTAGTTATTCTACTTACCGACTAGAGAGTAATGAAACATCTGTCGGACAGACTATAAAAAGTCTGTTAAGAATAATAAGGAGAGAACTCCAATTCCAATTTGAGTACAATATATTAGTCAAAACAGATGGACCTTCATATCTAACTCCTAAGATACCTAACCAGTTTGGGCACATGTATGACAACATAATAACAACAGACTTGAAAATCGTATTTATTTTAACCCGTTTTATTTCTTATGATCAGTATCTCAATAAAAATTCAATAAGCTTACGAAAACATTGATAACAAGGTTGAATACGGATGTAAACGCGATAAAGAAGTGGATATACCGTATAGTCTTGTTTTTAGTGCAAAGTTGGAAAAATTGGTAAGGTCTCCAATCTGCAAAGTTTTAGTGGATATGTTATTAATACAAATTTGAATAGTCTGTGTTTAAAGGGTCCATTGCTTTCTAGATATTGACCTGGTTTTAAGTGGATGTTCGTCAACATATTTTGATAAAATTAACTCATAATATTTACAAGTCTTAATTTTATTTAAAATTATGCATCATACCATTGAATGAATAGCCTTATTTACGAGCTGATTACTGCAACACCAACCTCCAGTCCCTTTCCCCTAACACGAGAATTATCCAAAAAAAAATACATCAACACTGCTGTGCCTATCAAGAACCGTTAAATGGCACATAAACACGACCATAAACTTTTGTATGTTTGTTGAGAATGATGTAAAGGAGAGTTTGTAACTCAAGTAGATCCCCAAACAGTGTTAGAAACATACATACCTCCGCACTATATACATTCATATGGAATGCAACAAGTTAAATTAAAAATATTTTATTTAACATTTATTTGCCTTTTCATATTTAACCTACATTTGGAAGCAACGTTAATCATAATATGCTCCTTCTATGTGAGTAATAGTAGTGAATTGCCTTTTATTGGCTCTGCGAAGGTAAGCAAGCGATTCTGGACATGAAGACATATGTACATATATAAATACATATGCATATACATATGCTGTCGAAACAATATAATATAATATGTGCTTGCGCACGTCTCAAGCGCCAGCTGTGGCATCCACCCATCGAGCATATGTTGCATACTTGTGTGTGAACCACCGACTTCTATAGCGACTCCTCTTCGCCGTAGTGCGTGATTGTCCTGACAAAAGGCCTTTAACTACCACAACTCTATTCAAAACATCATCCGTTCGTCTATGCGAATATTTATAGGTACGCCCGAATGTATAAAGTGTGTGTGTGTTCCCGGCTGAAGCGCCTGCTTGTAAAGTGAGGGAGAGTGAAAAATCCGGCGCGCGCTTTTAAATCCACCCCCTGCGGATTATGATTATAACAAACCATTTATCATAATATTTATGTTGATGCGATACACTTTTTCTCAATGAAGTCGCAACTTCGTCTTTACTTCTTGTTACGAGTATTTTATTAATTTTATTTATGATGAGTCATTTGCACGTTTACAATTCTAACCTTTACAGTTGAATTCATTCAGCGATTTTTTCATGTCACATTTCATTGTGATTTACTTAGTTCAGGAGTGTGTACATACAGTGCTAGTGATGTTTTTGAATATGATTGTTGAACTTGACTTCAGCCTTCAACAGAATTGAGGTATGTACACATCTATGCTCCCCATATTTTTAGGGAGTTATATTCCCTAACTGATTCGGCATAGCGAGTTTCGCATTCAATCTACCAAAAACTTAAAATTATAGAAAACATTATTATATACTAATCCCGGTTTCCACAGGTGAAACTTAGAACTTTTGGTTATTCGATCCTTCTTTTGCAGACGCTCTCGAATTCGTAAAAGGGTTCTATTATGTTATTTTGAAAACAAACTCTTTCTTAAGAATTATTAAAATATCGATTGCGATGTTTCGACCCGTTACTTTGTTTTGAAGTGCGTTTCACAAAAAAATACATTACTTCATGATGTCTTGAACGAAAGTAGAGGAACGCTTTGTCTTCATTTACTATGAAAATTTTACAGTTCGTTTAGTTTTAAACTAGCGTGTCAAAATCGTGTCTCTATTATTCTTGACCCCTATAACACTGAATTAAAAATTATATTGCCTGTGGAATCTGTTGAAGATGTATTGATATCGATGAATTTTATTAGTGATGTTCCTTTGAAATATGTGTCATATTTCATGATACCACCACTTCAAAAATAATTGATGATTATTTCGAAAATTCCTTGATATTTTTCTTTAGTGCTGTTTTCGAGTTATGATCAAATTATTTTGACTGAAGAAAAATAATACTCCACAAATATTCCGAAATGCCGTATGCAAGGAATAAGGACTTATATAAAAGATATAAGAAAATAATTTACGAATTTTTGTATCGGCTTCTCAAAAGCAACGTATTTGAAAAAAACACATAAGTATAATATATAAATCAAGACAATCCATCATAGAAGAATGTTACTTATTTTGTTAGTTAGAGAACTTTCGTCCCTCGACGTCCAGACTCCAGACAGAGAACTTTCGTCTCTCATGAGAGACCAGTAATATTCCCACAATTATTCGTTTCATACAAGTTGGTACGTTCATACAAGTGGGTTTATTGTGTTGGTAGTCTTCACGAGATTCTCTGAGAAGAAAGCGGAAATATTTGATGAAAAGAACATTTCCAAATAAAACTGTGTTTTACAAATTTTGAGCTTTTTGCTATAACAAACACCCTTATTTAAATTTAACTCCAAAAGGACATGACAGAAAATTAAGTTATACATTGGAATTGGAGGACTTGATTATTCCAGGTTTTTTGGTTACATGCTAAATGTATTTTATTTTGTGTTTGCGATAAGAAGACAACGAAACATTTCTGTATGTTGTTACTACTGCGGTTATCTTTCATCTTGAATTTACATATATAAAAATTTTGAAGAAATAGTAGGCGGTAACAGAAAAGTAATCCAAATTTCACCTATAATATTTAATATTATCTCTTAATTTTAAATAGTTTTGTTATTTTTCAAAACGACCTAAGTTTTATTCCCCTATAAATAATATATATAAGTACACAATATATACAAAAAATATATATCATATATATAAGTGCAAGTGCATAACAACAGCATGATGAATCAAATATTTCAATTTGCATGCATTAATGACAATTTGCGTTGAAAAACATGTACCTACTAGAAAAAATGCATAATAATAATTTGCATTAACAAAGAATGACAGTTAATCACATAATTTTATAAAACCCTTTAAGATGAACTTGAAATGCTCGTAAAAAGCATATTGCAGTACATTAAATTAATGGAGCACGTAAAATAACTTGGCTAATTACAGCGCGAAACAGCTCGTGAGTTACCGCAAAAGGCGAGCTTTGAGATCCGCCAACAAAGTGCGCTGGCAAATTTTGCTTGAAAGCAACAACAATAAAAGAAATGAAAATGGAGTCAGCGAATTGTTAAGGTCGCGCAATTAATTGTTACGACTTCATTGTGGAGATAAGTGTCCCGCCATAGGCAAAAGCGCTAGACGTTCCACGTCAGGCCACATTCGGTACTAACTTCTGCTTTAACTTTTCTCAGCAATATTTTCATTTGGCTCAGTTTTTTAGCGGCTTAAGATGCACAAAAGGATATGATTGGCATGTGGTCTTGAAGGGCGCGACGGCAAGCGACTGCGAAAGCGGTGGTGGCCATGATTTTGTGGTTTTTAAGGGTTATTTGTTTTATGTTCTTTTAATATTATTTTCCTTCAAATATCTAGTTTTTTGAGGTTGGTTAGCAATGTTGTTTAAGTTCATGCGGGTGCGCTTTTGTACCGCAGACGGCGGCAAGAGAGAGAATATAGAAAAATCTGTTACAATTAGTTATGGTTGTTTGGCGTGAGGCGCTCGCGCCGTGCTCAATTTTTATACTCTCGCAACATGTTGCAACAGAGTATATTCGTTTTTTTTTACCGAATGATTGTTTGTAACACCTAAAACTAATCGAGATAGATATAGGGTTATATTTATATAAACGATCAGAATGACTAAAAGTGCATCAACTCGTTCAACAAACACGTGAGAAACATTAAATCCTACAGCAAATATGGAACGGAATACAGCAAAAATTAAGATAATGGAACGAAAATTTTGTAGTGCCTATAATAATAATAATAAAGGCCTGTAATAGTGCCTTCAACATTAGCCATCTCATGTGTAAAAATGGTGGAAATCGCCATATAACTTTTCAAGCCCCCATATACCCAATACAGGGACCACAGTCTACCAAATCTGTGAGATGGGCAAACACTTCCCCTAGCCCTCATATATCTACTAAGAGAATTTCAAACATTCGATTGGCTTTAAACGGAATATATCGGTCAATATGTAAAATATTTTAACAAAATTAAGTGAACGTATAATATTGGATGCACCGAATGCCGAAATGTGCCGATTTAATGTGGAAAAGGTGTGAAATCGATCAACAAATTACAACGAATTACTCCAGCTCCCAAATACTACATATAATGATTTTCGTTATTCTAACAGACTCTATGTCGAACATGTCGGTCAGTGTTTGAGTTATCTTCATAAAATTTTGTGAAAACATGTTAACTAATGTACTTGAGTAATGACAAAGTTAACGCAATAAGTTCAGATCTTCAAGTAGTCCAAATATACCTAATTTAATGATTCCCGACTTTCCAGCTGGCTTTAAAACGTTTATATTGGTAAATATATGTAATGTTTTAAACAAATTAAGTGGATATGTTTTATTAAACACAATATGGTTCAGCGCTAAATATGAATGAAATCCTTCAAGACCGTGGTTTAACCCCCTATTCCGTTTCACTGGTTGACTTTTTCCTTGTATACCCAATAAAATTAATTAAGCAATTTCGGTTGAGTTTATATAGTACATATCATTTTCGTTAATTTCGTAGATTTTAATATAGATATCTCGGACACGAAGGAAAATATAGTAATGAAAGCACGTAAGTCTATGTATGACCTGTAATATAAGTTAATAAAATATGATTGTAATCCATTCTCGGTTTCATTGAATAACGAATGTTGAATTCTTACGCAACACCATAAAGTTTTGCCACCACCTCAATTTATTTCCCCTCCTTTGATCCTTGCATACTGCGAGAGTATAAAATGTTCAGTTACACTCGAACTTAGCCCTTCCTTACTTGTTGCGTTTAATTTTTATCTACGAGGTGATTTGTCATTATTTTAAGCCAAGCTGTGCACTCCAATAATAATTTGTGTTTATCTACAAAATTATGAAAAATAATGCCGCTTTTTTACCGCGTTTGGTGTAAATGCCCATTTGGCGAGTGCATAAAATTACGTTGTTTAAGCGGCTAAGCGGTTGAGCGAATTTCAGAAAGTAATAAGTATATAAGTAAGTATAATTGATAATGAACTCATTTAGAAAATTGGAAAAGTTTGGATTTCCCCTTTTTATAAGAATACATACAAACATATGTACATAGGTTCGAAAGTTTGGTGCTTAAAATAAAAGCTCAGAGCATAATCGATCGTTTGTGTCTTAAATTAACCTTCAAAATATATTCAAGTAACCACCTTTCGTAGGAATACGAAGTTAGCACTATCTTCGCCCTCATAATAAGATGCATAAATATCGATTTAATTTCATGCTCATTTCTTTTCTTTTAACTAAAAGACGTCAACTCTGAAAAATAGAAAAAACCGATTGTGCAAGAACGGAAAACTGTACTGGAAACGAAAATATTTGTCCACGAATAAATTTTAAATAGCGCTTTGAGCTATGAGTAGCGAGTTTCCGCACTTCGCTCTTAACTTTCACATATTTGAATATCATTCTTTTTGCTTTTAGAGCATTCTGTGTAAATTATACTACACTGCGTCAGATAATAGAGGTGGGGTCACCCTTGGTGAAAGGAGTTCTCTCGGTTTTTGGCGTGCAGCGTGCAGCCGGGTAGCCGCTTTTATATATGTATGCATCTCATTCCAGTGGCAATGACACAGAAACCACACTTAATCGCCGCGGATCACATTGCGTTAAGAGTGGTGGCGATAAAAAATGCAGAAAAATATAAACAAAGTTTGATCCTTTGTCCTATTATTGTTTGCTTATACTGTTGTTGTCGTATACTGTTGTATTGCTTTCTCCACTCCCAAATTTACAGTAGTCGAGTATATTTAAATGATGGTCTTAAGCAACCCTCGGCCGCTGGCGCTTCATTTGTGTAACAGTGTGGAACTTAAACTCATACTTTGCTTGAATTAAGTGGATTTTACCACAAGCATTCTGCATATTTTAATATTTGGCACTTGGTTCGTCCAGCCAACGCGTCGATGGACAGTCTCCAACAGCCTTGGTGACTTGTACTTGTACTTGTCCCGCTGTGCGTTCCCGCAATATTCTAACGCTGTGCGGCACCATTGTTGTTGAATTTTACGAGCGTCACCGCCTGCATTTTGTTGGTAGATTTTGTAGTAAAACGTTTAGTGTAATAACCGTAAATGAAAAAAAATCAAATCTGAAATAATTTTCAATTTGTACACGATTTACTTTTATGTTTACTGCACTCTCCATCTCTATGGCACACTGGCTTTTCTGTCTTGGTTTACTACTTAATTTTGAAAGTGAGCAATGTGAGAACATCGTTTCTTAAGTGATTTGTTAACATTAAGTGGTTAAGAACGAACTTAATCGGATTTTCAGTTCTAGAAAGTGTCTATTCTTATGGTGGAGAAGCAGTAGTTATTATTTAAACAAGCTAGAATGTGAATATGATTAATTTTGGAGCTCTTCATTTTGAGAAAATTTGAATTCTACTGATTTAGTTTACCTTGTGTTGAAGTTGTGTTCTAATATGAGACCAATGCTTTTCATACAGAAGCAGACTAGGTCTAGAAGAATTCCTCTAGAATTTTATATACATATATCTACAAATAAAAGGCGCTTGACCATCATCAGCTGTTACTCTATCTGCTATCAAATTAGGGATGTCGTTGTCGTCTATAATTGAAAACTTCATAATCAGAATATTGTTGCACTAGTTCAGTTTCGAAATATTTCAAGTCTTCAAAGTCACTCCAAAGATTTTTTTTTGACCATTTAGATTTCAGATGTTTTTCGGCTTTCTAACCTTACCACTTAAAATACGTAGAGCATTCCCAGTCACTGCATTTGAGGTGGTTTTTGAAGAATGATGTGTAATTTAAATCGGCTAGATAAAAAGTATAGTTTTGTATTTCAGTTTCACTTGAAAACTTAGCAGTAATTGAGCGGACGAGAGCAAAGCTTACCAAATATGACTTATTTACGTGACCTCGGTCATATGATACAGATTACTGTTAAACCGAACCGAACCATGAACCTTTCAGATGTTGATTAAGGTTTTCAAAAACTGTTTCTACATAGTATGATGGCTGCTTAAATACCACGATTTATGATTTTTCGTCGAAATATTGGAGATCCAATTAGGGTATTAAGTATTAAGTAATTTTTTTTATCGATACGTAATTTTCATGCACCTTCAGTAAACAATTACACAGACCTTTAGGTAAAAGTCAGCCTTAAAATAGGCGGCAATTAGTATTAAATGCATACATATATATGTATAAAAATATTAAGAAAAATTCGTACACACACAAACTTTCTCATTATATTACATTATAATATTTGTGTGAGGGATAATAATTTATGATACAAGGGTTTGCCGATTTTTTTTTTTTTTCAATTCAAGAACAAGTTTCTGGGTGATTTGCATATTCATTGCAATAAAGGCAAAATGGTTTACAAATTGATATGTCATCATCCATTCTATGACTTTTCTTTTCTTTCGTATTAATTTATGGCAGAGTTTGTGGCTTAGAATAGAAATCAACTAGCAATGCTACTGTCCAGGAAATCGCATCAACTTAGAAAAGTAAATATACTATGTCCATATTTTGTAGTTGCAATTCATCAGTTTTATACAAGTCCAAGAGGAATATATCTGCTATCTAGACATATATATTTATGTAGACACAAAGAAATCATAATATGCAGCAGTCACCAGAGGCCAATTCAATCATGTCATATATAATGAAATTTTGAATGCAAATCAATCAGCAATGACATAACGATTTGATGTATTGTTCTGTCTTTGAAAGTTGCCGGTAAAAAAATCATCAAGCATGTGACATTTTTATCGATGACAAATTCGTTTTTAAATTAACTGACACCGAAAGTATACAAGTCAAGTAAGGCAAAAACAACACAGGACGAAAACGTGCACTTTGATGAAATATGCACTTTGATATTATATTAGGGATCATTTTACAATTGTAAATATATAAATACTTAAGTTCTCACATCCAACTTGAATTGGAGACGAACACCTTTGTCTTTAATGCAATGCGATTTGCCCGAACACCCCAAAAAGACAAATACAAACAATATCCTACTTTACTTGTAAACAAATGAATGTACTCACATACACGCATGAATACATATGCATATTATAAGCTTAGGTATGTTTGTGTGCACTAGATGATGCTTCGCTGACAGTGAAATCGTTTAGCAAGTCGACAATCTCTTTATTACAATCTGACTTGTTGGTCACGGCCAAACACACACACACACACACACACACACACACACACACACAGACAATATATATATATGAATATAAATGTAGCGCTTATTTTAATCTTAATTCGGCCTATTCCATGTTTGTTTATGTACATACACATTTTTTACAATCGCTCACAAGAGAGGAAGGTATGAAATGCAAGATTCCTTATTCCGTCAAAGCTTACACTTTTTTTTACACATTTATGTGCGCGCGAGTGTAAAGCAAATGTGCATATGTGCAGGAAAAAAGGTCAAGTCCAGAATGATGGATGATGCTGTTTCGACATTTGCTGTTGAGCAGACAGCAACCCAGACAGCATCGACGAATGTGAAAGCGTTTAAGACTTTGATGATGCGGCGGCAACAGTTGTGGTGATGACATTGGTGTATCACATTAAACAACTGATAGCAAAATGATTTGGATGAGTGACATTTCTAACATAGATATCTGCTATATACAGTAATATGTGCTACATATACATACATATATGCACATACTCTGAGTAAAATTTTCCCTACCAGAAATCAAACTTTAGTTTAACACATAAATTATATACAAAATATGTTTACTTTAATACATATATCGCCATTGCAACGTGGTACATTATTAATTTTTTATTTATTTTGCCACATGCACATATCCAGCGCAAATTTGTATCCCATTCTAAAAATGCTGAAGCAAACTGCTCAAAGAAGTTCGGCGATGTGTTCACACGCGACCTCAATACATTCAAGTAGCACGAGCATAGCGCAACCGCTTGCGGAAATGTGATACCTTTACACGAGCGGTTATAAATTTTATCAAACTTTCAACGCTCAAATTCAAAAACTACAAACACTTAAAATCCAGCGAATATTTATGATCTCCGAATCACGTGCGAACCACGCGATTCACCCCAACACCAACACCAGCAGTCATATTGCTTCCGTGTTGCGCACCTTATGTAGATATGATGCATGACGCGACAAAAACCACTGCCTTCCCCTTTAGCAGTAACATTTTGCATAAATCGGGTATTTTAAAATCTGTTTTGAAATTTAAATAAAAAAAACTCCTTGCTGAGGTTTCTTGCTTGAATATAAAATAAGCGGCGCCACAGTAAGGATATTCGAATGCCGAGGTAACACACCAACACACTTAAATAAATATATTGAAAGTTTCTACAACCAAGTGAATTCGTTGATTCGTTCCTTGAACACGATGACAAACGGAAAATCCGAACCATATTCGCAATCAAACGCACAACATTCATACAAACACATGTGTAGTGTATACGGGTAGCGTAGGAAAGCACAAGGATTGCCATACTGCCGTTGTCGCTAAGCATGTGTTTGCGGTGTTGTTGACTTTTCATGCTCTTTTAAGCAGCGATAAATGTTTTCATGATTCAAAAAACTACTTCATCCCTTTCTTGTTTAAATATATAAACTTAAGTATGTACGTGTGCACTCCATATTCAAAATGATTTAAAATTTGTGAGATTTAAATGATTTAGTTTATGGTTGGATTCAATGCAAAGAGTAAAGGGATAGATTTAGAAGACATATGCAAATATTAGAATGAAATAAATTTCCGTAATTAACTTGTGAATAATAATTTATCGAATATGAGATTTACTGGATTCTAATAAAAAATAAAAAATATTCTTTAATTAAGTATTTACGTGGTAACTAAATTTTTACGTCTGGGAAACATGTTCTTAAAATAGTTGATTGTTGGATTAGTTGCCGAAAAATTCAATTGTTGGATTTTAAGAATCAACCTAGCGTATAAATATTGGCTTTGATATAGTAAGCAGCATCAATAACAATTAAAAATTAAAATCTACTCATTTGTTTATATGGTACATACGAAGTATGATTGATATCCACCTGTCAACACTACCCACCATTATGATTATTATAATACATTTATTTAAAAATCTTTGCAAAATTATCTTCTCATAAACGAAATTTAAACATTCCTTATAATTTTTAATATTTACATTTATTGTTTTATATTTGAAAAAAAATTTTCTTGCGGTGATCAAAGATATATTTACATATACTTTCCGTTGGAGAAAATGACATAATTAATGTTTAATCTTATCTGAATGCTCTAAAACGTGCATTTTAATCGCCTCTTCGAGGAAACCATTCGAGAATTTTCCAAAAATATTCATACGTGGTGTGTTCAGAAAATAACGGGAATGTTCCTCGACTTTAACGGCATAGCGCATCATGAATTCTTGACTCAAGGTCAACCGGTCAATAAGGACTACTATCTACAAGTTCAACGCCGTTTGCGTGAAGCAATCCGAAAAAAAACGCCCGGATTTGTGGAAAAACAATCGTTTAAACTGTAAAAAAACAAATGCACCTGCTCACACTTCGTTTCTTGTTCGTGAGTTCTTGACCAAAAACAATACCGTAACGATGCCCCAGCCTCCATATTCGCCAGACATGGCTGCATGTGCCTTTTTCCTATTTCAAAAAATAAAGACAACCATAAAGGGCCGTCGTTTTAAATGTATAGATGACATTAAAAGCGCATCGATGCATAGAAATTGAGTTTGAGAAGTGTTTCGACGATTGGAAGAAGCGCTGACATAAGTGCATGATATCGAATAGGGAATATTTTGAAGGCGACAACATTAATGAAGACAAATAAAAAAATGTTTTTTTTTTTTCAAATTCCTGTTATTTTTTGAACACACCACGTATGTTGATGGATATTTGTAATTTTTTCCATTTGACAATATTGTAATTATGCCATAAGATTTTTGAAGTGTCTATGAAAGCTTTGCCTATGAAAAGATGAAATAAACTAAACTTTCTTTATAAAAAAAGGTAAAAGGTTTTAAATTCTGTTGGAATGTAATCCATAAAATTTTATATTAATTACATTAAATAACGTTGATAGTAGAAAGAGAAATCATAAGAGTTTGCATTCGGTAGTTTGACAACTCTAAACTTGCATAAAGATGCAAAAATTCATCCAAAATTGATCAATTGTTAGGACGTAGGACTCAAGCTTACTTGAATTTCACTGTGTACTTTTAACAAACACATATTTGCAACACTTTCTGCTACTATTGCTGCATTAAAAGAAAACTTTAAATTATTTTTTGGCACTTATAAGTCTTATTAAAAACAAAAGTGCGATAAAATTTAATTTGCATCGAAAACACATTAAACGCAGCAGTTGTTGACTGTGAAGAAAATGCTGCGTTGCACCGCTGCGAGGCGGCGAGGTGGCGACATCAGCAATGACAGCAAAAATGAAATTGAACGGAGGAAAAAATTCCATGCCCTTGCTCGGTTATGGAGCTTCGGTTGGCATTCCCAACGACGGAATCATTCTCACCGCTCGACGCCGTCAGATGTTGGTCGCCCTGGCATGCCTTTAATGTGTTGACAAATTATTTTTCAATGCAAATTTACAATACGGAACGGGTGTGTTCGCCAACCACTCTCCAAGCCAAGCAGCTGCACCCGCAATTGCAAAGGCGGAGAGCAGAGTGTATTTGAATGTGTTTGTAGGTGCTTAAACGTTTTGCACAATTCATTTAAAAATATTAAAAGCAAATTGTCTGAATATATAGCAACCAAATGGATATTTCCAACACCGCCTATGGTTTTAGGATTTGAGTTTAGTTTATTTGGTTATATTGTTACTCAACGCTCCCCAGCTCGAATTGTATATGACTTTTATTTTGGAGATCTATTCATCATATAAAATATTGAATTACAGATGCGCATATTGCGAGTAAAATATTCAATAACGCCACCATCATGTTGAGGTAGTTATTTATTATTAAATATTTATTACATCGCAGCAAATATTTTAATCGCTGTTATTTATGTACGCTGTATTATTATGCATGCTCTGTAACTATAATAGCAACTGTAGAAACGTAATTGCATTTACTTACCGCGTTTAAAAACGTTTATTGAATTCAAATGCACATGAATTACACTCTTTTAGCATTTAATTTTTTGGATTTTGCTCGGGTAGCTACATGTTTTTATATGTACACAGTATCGCATAAAACTTAAGCAGTTTATGAAAAAAGTTATATCAAACCCGTAGACAAGAATCGAACGATTGAGAATTAAAATATGTTTTCGAAATAATAACAATAGTCCTGTTGCATGGTAAAAAAAATGGATCAATTCACATAAATTCGTGTTTTAAAGATTTTAGAATTTATAGAATAAATTCTTAAATTTAAATGGGAGTCTGCATTCTTATAAATACCTCCTAGAAAATATTATTTTAAAAATAAGAATATTTATAACATAATTCTTAAAAAGTTTTAATTTGAAATAAAGGAATCAGAACACACGGGTAAAATCCATGAATGTGAAATGGTAGAATATATTAATTTTATTCAAAATATTGCTTGCAGTTTCCTTACCACTGTACAATTAAATTTACGTACATCTATATAATTAAGGTAATGTTTGTGTTTTATAAAACCTGGTTACAATTTGTATCTGCGTTCATGCATGAATTTTAGCTTTCCCTCTACTCCTAGCCTACGCACCACTTCATAAATTGCACTTTTATATCGATCATAGTTGCATGTAATAGGATAAACTGTTATTTATATTTCATTAAATTAAAAATTAAAAAATTGTTTATCACACAACTGTTCAAAAATTTTACTCTCCCCCGCGAATGCCGTTTCGGAATTCTGCTCCTCTAGTTGTCATCCATTGTGTGCGTTAATAGCGGTATTCATGGGTGTTAGTGCAAACTTTTTTCACACTTTGCGTTCCCTCATCATCGGTGTGCTTCGTTTGCGATGAATTGATATTCTGTCCATATATATTATGGAAATTCCTTAATTATAGTATTTATTGCATATTTTTCATAATCTAATTGCACAAAAGGAAACATTTTTCCACCGCTTTTACTATTAAATATTGTTGTTATATTTATAGCCATGATCATTAACGTCATTACATGGTAATTGTTTGTAATGGGTGGACATAATAACTATATTAGTTAAAAGTTTCATTCGAAATTCCAAAACGTGTTTAAAAATGACAAGTGTTTTTAACATCTCATCATCTAGGGATTTGGCAGGGTTGCAAGGTCGTTAAATCATCGAGTGTAATTATATTCATTTTACTCATGACAAATATGTTATATAAATAAGCCCATGAAGTATAAGCGTTTTTAATACCTGGTAACATACCACAAAAATCGTTTACTATTTTAACGGATTAGATTGTAAATGTTATAATAGGAAAGGCATTAGGTGTCAGGACATCTTTTAATATCGTCTGTTGGAAAAAAGGAAATAACCAATTTTTAGTCCCTTAACAATAAGCTCCTCTCCGCTAATAGTTTTTGGTTTTTTGGTGCTTTTAATCTATACAACTTTATTGGAAAAATTCGTTCCATTACAGAAAATTCACTTAATTCAAAACTTCGGCGAATTAAAAGAAAATGATTTTAGTCTTTCTTTAGAGATATTTGAATACAATTTTCAATCATATTGAAGAAAATACGGGGTTGTTGTTCCCCGTATTGTTAGGAAAAATAGACGTACATATTCGTCGGAACCAAAAAATAAACTTCTGCAACTAAAGTTCTGGTATCAAATTACCATATGCCGGGGAAATACTATTACCGAGTATCATTAAGATATCTTACCTATAATTCGACAAAAGATTCTCAAGTAAAATAGACCGACGGAAGCCAGTACGTTGATTAAATGACGTATAGTAGATAATAACATATATAATACGAAAAATGGTATTTGATCTAGTTAAAATGGACTACATACCGACTGATGTATTTGCCAAAAAGTTAATTAGAACAAGACTTGTTATAAAATAAATACTTATATTAGGTATATGAGGAATAACGGGAAATTGTTGAAAATGGTGTTAACAGCATTGAAATTTGGGAAATAAATTGTAAAATTTTACAAATTTGGACTTTTAGGTATATATTAGATCTTTTACCTTTAGGTATATATTAGATCATCATTGCATAATTAATTTGAGTATGTTACAATAAACTGTTTGGTGAGAAGAACATATAACACTTATAACAGGACTTAAGATCCATTTGCAAACCGAGTTGCGAATAATCATAAATAAATCGAGATATTAATTCGAGACGATTATTTAAATGTGACAGTACAGGAGAGTTGAGTTGATTTTGATACGTCCATATGTTTAACTATTTAAGTAATGTATTTCAGTTTATCATTTGTGGAGATGTCGAGCGCAAATTTCATGCCTGAAACACATGCAAGAACATAATGAACAAAAAAAGCATATAAAAAGGTTGTTGTATTATCGTCATGATCTTGTATAGTTTTTAAGAGCACCACAAAGAATAAAAGTATACGTATTTTGTTTCACGATATTTCATTTGCAGATATATTAAAACATAAAAATTAAATTTGCTGCAAATATTTATTGATATTTGTGTGTATCCATATTTGGCATCCTATGCCGTTGCACATATGACACCTAAAAAAAAATACTTGCTAGTGTGTATTGTTTTATTTTACATGGCGCACTTGGCGCCGCAGAACATTCAGCAATCTGCGACCAATTTTCATTTTACTGTTCCTATACGTCGATTACTTGAACCAACGACCCCGGAAAACGACGGTAAAACGGTATGCCTTCTACAAATGTCCTACAAGTGCTGGTTCGAAGGAAATATTGTACATACATAATTGTACCTATATAAACGTTTGTACACTATTAACATATTTACATACATTTGTACATATTTCATACGGATACCAGTTTTTACCATGAAATGCTTTAAGGGGCACAACAACCCACCAAGTGAATGTGCCATTTCGTTTTGTTTAGAAGTACGCACGCCATAGCGGCGGGTGGGTGGAGAAACTGTCAGAATGAATGAAAAGCATGGACACACCCACTGCCAGTCAACGGCACATTCGATAATTCTTCGTTTCTGCTTCTTCACATTGTGTGTAAGAAGCGTTAAATGAGAAAAGTAAAAATGAGTCACATCCACATACATACAAACATTTTTTTTTTCAAACATGTCCTTTTCTTCGAAATAATTTAGTTAAAAGCGTATCCTTGAATTAAATTATTAAACATTTTTAGCAAAAAATACTTTTAATACGGACTTTAAACGAATTCACTTCTCTTTCTTTTTTTTTGTCTTTCTTACCAAAACGTTAACAATAACTGTCCAGTCACTGTTTTATCCTCCCTCCATTTTGGGAGTTTGTAAATAAGACGAAATAGTTGCTAATCATTCGACGAATTTATTTCACTTCCTCCGCTAAATTCAAATATCAATACCAACCTCAGATTACCCTTCATTATTATTATTGCGTTTATAATTTTGCCAGCAGACACTATTATTTCCATTAGCATGATTTTTACTCACGCTCTGAGTATAAGGTATGGTGCTCTTGCTGCCGTTTTCCTACTATGGATGATTACTCATGATATTTCACTTCAGCGCCTCCGACAGTAAATTTGATTTCCGTTTTTGTGCAAATAATCTTGTAGTTGCCAGACTGACAGACAGCGTCATGTCGACCACACAACGACACTGTCATCGACACCCATTCAACGTAGTAAGAAATTCCATTGCTTTTTAAGCACACATTTCTTCGTATCTACTTGAGGTTGCTTTAACACACAGAAGCTAACAGGTTTCTATATCCACTTCTATCCAAAAACTTTTCGGTGGAGTTCCTCCACCATATTTTCCCAAAAAATTACAGTTTTTGTTAGTTGTAGCTAAGTTTTCATAAACTTTAAGTTATAATTTTTGAGAAAAGAATATTACTGACCAGTGTACTTGCCGAAGTTTGTGGTTCAATCAGATACCTACACCTACACATATGTACAAGTATTTATATGCATTCGTAGTGGAAAATTATATCCGTGTCTTGGGTTAATGATTTTCCACTCAAAGGTCGGAGATCGTAAAACTTTCAGTCAACCATTTATGCGCTTCTTCGATAAACCTTACTCGATAAACTTAGTTAAGTATTCCTCATATGTATGGTGTAGGACTTACTTAAAACGCAAGTGAAGAAATGTTGAACTGAAAGTATCAAAACATACGGAGTAGTTCAGAGCTACAAGGACATTGTGTATACCTTGTGAAAGTTAGTGCTTTAAAATGCTTTTCATTTAATGCGTCTGCTATTTTATATTGTATAATATAAGCTAAATATTGCTTGAAACCAATATAATCATAAATAATTAAGAAAGAAAAATATCACATGTCAGCATGTTTTATGCAATTTGCAATTTTTCCTGCTAAATTGCACAAGAAATATGGTCGAAATTAAAGTTAAAATGTGCTTTTAGCTTATACGATAATTCTGGGAAACCACGACACAAAGACCTTAATGTACCATTTACGGAACATAATATAAGGTTAATTCGAAGATTTTCTTTAAAAAAAGCATATGCATAAATAAAAAATGACGCGACCAGTAAAAAGTCAATAATCGGGAAAAAGGCCACCGACATCTAGCAGTTTTTAAATTGTTGCTGGGTTTGTTGTACTTAATCAACCGACAACTCGACAGAAACCCGTATTTGATACTAATTTTCGCATGTATAACACATATTTACAATAATATCTCTAGAGCAGAGTTGGTTTTATGAACTTTCATGCATAGTATATGAATTTAACAAAAGTTAATATTTTAAACCATTCGAAGTAATGAAAAGTTCTCTCCTAAAAATATTTCAAAACTCAAATAACCCTACAAAATTTTTTTAAGTCCCTTTCAAAAAATTTCTTGCTACGCCAGTGAAAGTTTTCCATTTTTTAAAGATTTTCCACGACTTCTCGTTTACCTTGCGTTAACGGAATTTATGTTTCACCCTCAAACAGCAACGCTTCCGCCAAGGAAACCTTTTCTGAAACGACAGGAAAAACGGAAATTCGTTTTTCTTCACACTGCCATTCTCCTCTTCGGTATGTTTATCTCAGCGCACAAGAATATTAACGGTGCTTGCGGTTGCAGTATGTACTTATTTATGTGCGTTCTTCAAGTAGAATATGCAGAATATCTGAGTTTCCTTAGAAAAAAGTGCATAGCGCCACCTGCCTGATATACATACATACAGACATATGTGTACAACAACTAATACACACATATATACATAGTATATATAATACTTAAGAATAATATAATATTAAGAATGGTGTAAAAAGTTATAAGCACCCGAGCAGATAGGCATTTATATATAAATAAATCTGTTTATAAATGAAAAATTTCATATAAATTGATTATTTCAATAATACTGTGATTGCTCAACAAAAGTGGTATAAATTTATATGTACAACATGTCAATATGTGCCCTTTTTATATATTTTATATATTAATTATTCTCGTCATACAAAAATCATATGTTCATATGTTTACGGGAACTGACATTTACAAATGTTGCACTCCAATTACAAATTTTCTGAATGATCATCAAAATGAAATAATCAACAAAAATTATCGAAAAAATTCTTTTTTTAACTTGAAACTAATCAGTTTAATACATTTGCATCACCTAACTTCAACATAACAAATATTTGTCAAATTCTCGGCAATGACTACATTGAATCTTTTAAGTAATCTTTTAAGTATCAATACCTCATTTTGCATTATTTCCTAAAGAATAATGTTAAAGTTGGAGTAAACATCTCACTTACACCTTTTGATACATAAACTGACACTAAGTCCTTACAAAATTGTAAATTTTATGACTACATCTTCTTGTGCTTCAGAAATGGCAATTCGATGTCACTACCCACTGATTACTGAAGGTGTGAGACTCTATAAAACAGAAAATTTATTGATTGCAGCAGCATTTTCGAAATGTTGTAGATAAGAAAGTCGTAGACATTGATGTCGTGGGCACAGCTATCCTCATTCGAAGGCTGCTAGCGATAATTTTAATGTTTTTGGTTATTAATAGCTGCAAGCGAGCTAAAGCAGCTGAATTGTTTTTAAGAATACAAAAATATATTTTCATTATTTACGTTTTTAAACGTAAATTTATATTGTTTGAAATTAATTTATTTTCTTCTCTTTTTCAGTCGATAATGCTATAAGTAAGTACATTGGATTATTTAATATAAGAAACCAATTGGCAACAACAAATATGCACCTATCTAAGTTTATATGTATTGTATAATGAACAATTTGCATTCGTTTTGGGCGAATTGGGCGAATTGGGCTGTCTCTTGCAGTCTTTACCAACTCATTTATGGTTTTGAGCAAATTTTTATGGAATGCAAGAAACAGTAAAACTCTTTACACAGCATACCCAGGGGCGGCTATAACACCCATTTAAGTTCGACTACTCGCGCAAACCTTTCACAAATTTTTCGGTTTATGTAACTGCAGAGTGTAGGAAAAAATGGCTTGACTGCGGTTGATATAATCAATTTTTAATTTTCGTCTTGCTTTCCACATTTTCTGCGTTTTATTTATTATTATTTTTTATTTTTTTTGCTTGGCGTATTTTCCTTTAGAATAATGCCTTTAAAGAATTCTTCATGGTATTTTTAGTTCCGATAAAAAAAAGTTTAGGTATTTTATTTTCATAATAACAGTATTTTGTAAGAGTATTTATTGTATTATTTGTAAATGTATTTATTTGCTAGCATTTTTTTTATTTTGCAGTCTTCAATCCAAAGCTTGCCTACAACTTTCCAGAGAGTCTCTTTGTTTGTGTTTCAATTGTGTTTCACTGTGCAACGCTTACTGCACCTCCAATTTGAATAACCGTCGAAAGAGTGGGGTTGAGCATGTTTGGTCCATTGCGATAAAAATAATTAGTATTAAATTATAAAGTGGCACAGAAGGAGGATTTAACAGATTTTGTTTTAAATTTTAAAATTTCTTATAGGAATGTTTGTAAATTATAACGCATAGTATAATAGTTTTGCTCTCCTGGTTGTAATACCTTAAAATAAGCGAGATTGATATATGGCTACATAAAAATTATCAGAATGCTGAAACGCATTAACAGGGTGGAAACCTACCGAAAATTTAATTTAGGTTACTACGAGAGGGACACGTTTGGATATAAAATGTTTAAGAAGTATATGTGACCCTGCCATCTGGTAGGTTGAAGGTACATACATACGTTTCTCGTGAACCACTTGAACTCTCGTGAACATATATATAACTATATATTACAACTCCAAGCCACGATGTGAAAACCGACAAAACTCCGGTAATAACCTATATAATACCTATATGGTATAAAGATCTCCTATATAGCGGTATTTTTCAAAATTATTTAAAGAACTTATAAACTTATAAAGAGCTCTGAACAATTAAGTTTGTATACTTTGCCTTCTATTGGATCAATCAGAAAACAGAAATATAACCATAATCAGTGGTTAATTGAATGGAATGGGAACTCCTTTCCATAATTGGGGAGAGACATAAAGCATAAAGGCATAAAGCTTAATTATGCGATAGTTTAACGTAATATAAAATGGTATGAAAATAGATTCATATCTTCCCTTCGCTACCATATATCAAATGTGATGATTTGTGTGACTTTATGTACCAGAAAAATTTATACTCGATTCCTCACTTCGTCTAAAATAAATATTGATTTCTTAATTTTTTTTAATAATTTCACTTGGCTTTGTGAATCTACATCTTCGTAATATTCATTATAAAATCACTAACTTTTAATAGCCCAATTTAGGCAGTGTTCTAATTTAAAGATTCTAAAGAACCAAAAATTCTCATTACTGTACTAAGGAAGTTGTTACAAACTTGTGTATAGACAAATAGAGTAAGATGCAAGTGCACTACTGTTAAAAATTTCCCTTTGTTCCCTTAAAATGATATTAGACATACTCCCATTTCATAGCATGTTAGTGCACCATTTTGGGCTTAGCAATGCTCTTATTTCCACCATTTGCTGTCTAAAGTCTGTCAGGAACCTGAATCGAATAAAGTAACCAAAAGGAAGAAACGAAAAATTGCGCATATTCATGTCTCGACGGAATATACCATTCAGGTATATTTTTTCCTTTGCCTTAATTCAGCGCTTCATTCAAACAATTATTCTTTTTGACTCTGAACGGGCAAAGGAAGTGCTAGCCATATGAAAGCTTATAAACGTGTGTAAAGATATATCAAAACACGCTAGAATCCTCCTATTATTAAACACACATTTATGTATGCACATGTGTGAATATTTAAGCCCTAGTCTACACATATGTCCATATACATACAAACATATATGAATGTAGATATGTGCCATTGATTGTGCTGTTCTTTGGTTGGCATCAGCTTTTGACGGAAGTTGTTGTTTCGTTATAATGTTGTTGTTGGTGACAATGGTGGTCGAGGCGTAGCGAAATGGTAGAGGTATTCAGAGGAAATAATTACATGATTGAGGTACGAATAGCAACCACTTTTTACAAGTACCCTGTTTTTTGTTGCTTTTCAGTCAGTTGAATTCTGCGCTGGTCATGTCATTATTGTTGTTACATATTCCAAGTTATATACATACGTCAATGGTGGACAAGCAAGCAATTCTGAAGCGCACATCCGCCGTAACTGAATTGGCTGCACCGTTGAAGTTGACGAAATCGTCGGCCATAAATACATAAGCATATAAATATGTATACATGTATATACTATAGTTATTTATATCCATGAGAGTGTTATGTTCCGTGCCTTGATATACGGTGTCAGCAGTTGCTGAGCAGTTGTATGAACTATCGACCGACCGCCGGACACTTCGATTGCATGACAGACCACGCTTTTTAAGAATTCATGATAAAAACACAATCGGACCACAACAAAGGCACCACAATAAAAACTTATAAGTTTATTTATACTCTTATGTACAGCACTTCACAACAACAAAAGAAGCAAAAGTAGCAATTGTTGTCAGGCCTGGAACGACATTGATGTGCTTAGTTTTGTTTGTTGTTGGGGTTCTGTTTTCATCGTTTTTTTTGTTTCATTTTTTGTATGACCGTCGTGTACTGTTGCCGCTGTCGGTGCCAATGTGGTTAGCAATGACGCCGACTATGGCGTTGGTGATGGCGACGATGATGGCAATGGCTACGGGCAATTATTGTATCATTTGTTGTAGGGCAACCGAGCGGCATGGCACGGCATGTTGTGTTCGTAGATCCACGGCGATATTAACAGGGTTCGTATGTGAGCTTTTGTTGTTGCAAAACGATTTTATTCTTAATCTTGCCTCCAATGTTGTCATGTTTCTTTTAATTGTTTTATATTTTTTTTTAATTGTTATGACATGTTAAATTCACATATGTAGATACATAGGACCAAGTTATACTGGTAAATGCCCTATTGCCATGAATCGTAATTTTTTTTATTAAAATGCATAGTTTTTTTTACTAAACAAACGCATGAAACTTAGGAAATTGTTTACGCCTCTGGCTTTTGCTTTTATCCACTGATTAAACAACAGCAAATTTTTCCAGATCAATAGATATTAATGAAATTTACATAGAACGTAAGTGTTTGTAAGAGATGTGTTTAAAGAGTTCACCGAATTTGTTTATTGTCCGATTTGTAGAATCGGCTTATGATAAAACTGTGATCAGATCATATCATAATTTCTTTTTATGTAAAATAGCACAAAATATTTCTAAAACCATAAGTGACATCCGATTTACTCTATCTATGGATCCCCTGTTAATTACATGAAATAAAATATTACAATCATAATGCGATGTTTTCAATATGTCAAGTTCAAGGACATTCAATTGAAAACAGTACGAATACGAGTACGAGTGATGGATTTTCAATGAAATTTTTCATAGGGTTGCCATTTTTGGTTATGACAATAATTGTAATGAACCATTTAATTTTTTCCCGCGACTTGCATTGAATTTGACTTGACAAAAACCAAACCCGAAACAGTTTAATAACATTTTGCTGGAAGATGTAGATGTACCAGCTTTTTGGCTTGTGTCGAAAACCATTTGTGTCTCTTATAATGAGACTTTTAAAAACAGTTTGTTGCTTGATAACAAATTAAACTAAATATCAAAAGGATGGCTACATAATTATTAAGCGAACTCCGACAAAATATGTTATCTAGAGCAGAAATAATTTTTAAGATTTTGACGCAACATTTTGACGTAAAGTTTGTTTATTATCGATAAAAGCAATGGAGTAATAAGTATGTATTTCCTAGAGTTAAAAGTATTACATATATACATATGTATGCACGCTTGCACGTAGTGTAGACAACAACACCCAAGACCTTTCTACATGTGTATTAATCACAATGCTCTGATGTGTGGATTAATTTCTAATTTCAAATAATACTCTTGTAGCACAAAATGAGTTCATATCAACGTTTATGTTTACATTTTTTCTTTACCCACCTTCTCTTGTCTATCGATGGCAGGACATTGTAGGCATTGGCGACGGTTGCGGTTTAATTTACCTTGATGGAGTGTATTCCGCCTCTCCGCTTCTCCACCTACTAATAGTTTATGGACATATGTATGTGTGTGTTGCTGTACGCTCGTGTTTAAGCTCGTCCAACCCTCAGTCCATTTCTTGGGCCATTTGTCCTCAAGTTTGTGTATCGCCGGCAATTTCGTATCCTCTATTGTTGTTATTGTTGTTATTGTTGTTATTGTTTTTTTTTTCTTTTTTTGTCTTTTGTCTTAAGCCGCAGACCTACTGTGCATGTGGATAGCGAGAGGAAACCCTCAACTATAAGTTGTGTACGTTTTCACATGAGCATACTTGTATGCATCCAAATAGGTTGGTGTATAGACGCAGACGGTTCAAGCCCACATGTTAACATCATTAATCATGACATTTCAAGACTGACAGCAGTGGCCGATCAGCGGCGCATCACTGAGACGTTGGAATGAAAGCAATTTTTTTGGTATTTTTTTTCTTTGGTGCTAGAATTACTGCAACAGGGCCAATGGCTGCAGTAACAACAAACAGAAACACTCTACCAGAGAAAAGATAAATTTGCTCTCATCACAATCCGCATTCAAAGAAAAGGTAGCGAACAACATTTGTCATGTGATTACTACAATTTTCGAAAATAAATAATTTAATTATGCCTTATTGTGTTAGTAATAAGGTGTTAGGTTAGCTGGACCTGGGTAAGAAAACTGACAAAAAGTTTTTCACATTGACCAGTGCACTGAGGGAAAGAGGTAATTTCCTCGCATATGAGAATGCATATGCATAGCTCGTTTAAAAAATAATAATAAAATATATTTATATAAAATTCTTCTTAAATTACAATTAATTATATTATGTACAATTAAAACTATAGATATTCTCGCATTTTGTAATGATTTAAATCGAGCAACAAATTTCTAGGTGTTTAATTTAAAATATTTTGCGAATGAATTAAATAAATGCAATTATATAAAATTATAAGCAGCAATTTCGCACAGATTGTGGTAATTTTTAGTATTCTAATTAATTTGTACGTATACGTATATCAAATGCAAAGAAATATGTCCACTTAATATTATTTGATTTTACATTCACTAGTTTCGAACACAACCGTCAAATTGGAGATGGCTGTTGATATTACCCGATCTTCTTCTAGATTCACACTACAGTTTGAGGAAGGCAAATAAAATCCCAGCTAAGTTTGCTTGACATTGCTTTATTAGTTTACGTAATATGTGGGCTAAACCGATTAGAGGGCAAGCCCACACCCACTTTTAGAAAAATATTAACCAGATATGTACCACCCAATCATCACCCTCTGTACTAGCATGCAATACCAACTTCCTCCTATTACTAAGAAACTCTTCTACTAATATTGAGAATCGGATGGAGGGACAACAGCCTTCCGGAGCTCAATCCACCTCGTTGTTTTGTTAATTTTTATTGTATATATTGTTGATCAATTGATCCCTTCATTTTTAGTTCAGGAAAAGGAATTGGGTTATTGTATAATTATTGTATAAATATGATGTTGTTTCCCTTAACTTAAACACATTTTCATTTAGACAAAACTTGGTGCAATTTTTTGATCCATTCCTTCAACAATAATAAAACAGAGAGAGGCAAAAAAATAAAAAAAATTTATTAATAATAAAAATACTTAAATTACAGCTTGAGGCAACCGAAATACCAAATGTTTTAAGGTAGCAAGCCTTCATTGATTTAAAAACGGGTTTCTTTCATTTGAACTGTGTACTTTCCAAGTTTCAAACTTTTAATGCTGTCAAAAGCCCATTTGTCCTTGTGCCAAAAGAAATATTCTGTTAAATCTGGGTTGACTTATATACTTCCGTTTCCTACAGAAATACATACATTTTAAATTCACTGCAGTTCAACCACTTCACACGCACACTACGCTCACATTTGCTGGGTATTAAAGAACACATGTATACATATATTTATATATTTACGAACACCGACACCTTCTCAGAAAATTTAAGCAGATTTTTATGCAAATGTCCTAATCAAATTCGCATTTCAAAGTTGAACTTGTTATCCAATCTGCGCGACGCCGTAGTCGCAGAAAAGCCAGTTTGCCGCAGAAGGATAGAAAAACTTTTGCAGCTCAACAGCAGCTGCAGCAGTAAAGCGGAGTATTCTATTTATGCACCTTTCATTCATGAGCATACTCTACTCTCACATATTTGAATGTGTGACATAGACTATATACACAGCCGATCAACGAAGTCGTTTACCAGTAATATATATATATATTTACTAGTGTGTATGCCTGTGTGTGTATCGCGTAGGTAATTGGAATTGACTACTTAGAATGCAAAATCAAGCTGAGAGAGCAGGAGAAAGCTTGCAGTTCGCATTATTTGCTGCAAAATGAAATTCCACCCATTTTTAATTTATTCGCACTCAATATAAGAAGAAGACGAATGGAGAGACGCAAAAAAATGTGGTGCAAAGCTACGATGGCGTATTGGATTCTCGCTTTGATTTTAACGGCAGAGCAACGAAGTTATCACTAAAGGAAACACTACATCGACACCAACCCCCACCATTTGCCGCTGTCACACCAACCGACGGCGATTGAGATATGTAAAGGGGCTCCTCTAAGAATAACTCCACTTATAATTGGAACAAACCTAACTTCGAATTTAGTCTCAAAATTCAAGATAAAAAGGAGAGCGAAAAGCTGGGAAAGAGACTTTGCATACAGCATCGTAGTTTTTAATCAAAAAGCAGCAAACGCGCGCTTGAGAACTTAAATCTGCATGTCGAAAGCGATTAAATAATTGTGCTTTCTCTCCCACCACATTTTATGCTCTGCGCATCTCATTGAACGCGTGTTGGTATGTGTATGTGTGCGTATTTGTTGTGATTGCCGCGCAATTATTCCCGCCGGGCCACACATTAAACGCAAATGAAGAGTGGAAAAAATGTATAACAACAAAAAGGAGGCTTTGTGGTAAACTCTTAATTTCAGTTAAATTGGTTGAATGACTGGCTTCTGTGTTGAGCTAGCATTACGAAACAGAAACAAAGCACCACGGTGTTATGGTGAAAGGATAAAATTAGAAGCAGCGGCGACATTGTTGTATGCATAATTGCTCAACCGCATGAAAGATGCTCGCGGGTGACGCTACTTCTGGCCTCAACTATTTGCAGCAATGAGCTTATTTGATCAGGGAAAAGGATGCTTCCTTTTTCAATACACACATACATATGTACTCGTACATGCGCGGCTGTTTGAATTGTTTACGTTACACTGGGTGCAGCGTCTTTTTTCACTCGGTTGTGGTGAAAAGGTGTTGGAGTTTCGGCCGTGCCAGATGGATATTCGTTTCGCCGTTCAACAACAACTGCGCTGCTCGCTGATACAAGGTGATTAATGACAATTTAAACGCTTTCAATTAAGCAATTTCACGTGTAGCTCCCGAAGAGTGTAAAATATTATATAGAATTTGCGACTAGCAACGAGTTACTTAAATACATTCAAATAAATTTACAAATACTCATTTCATTAAAAAATATATTTTGTGTGATTATAATAACAAAGAACATGTTTTATTGTGTTATAACGTAAAATCAAATTAATTAAATTATTAGCAGGCAATTATAAGAAAGCAACGATTTAATTTCCACAAATTTTACTTTAGCATGAGAATATTGTTAAAACTCAACGACAAACAAAACCAAATACTAGTCTAGTAAAAAGAAATCCATTATGTTTGCAATAAATTGCTTTAGTAATATGTATCTCGTGTTGTATAAGTACGATTGGGTTACTCTATATGGCGCTAAAAGGATAAGATTTCGTACTAAAAAAAGTTTCCGGTAATTTTGATGTCGAAGATTCACCACGCTCTGGAAGGCCAATTGTTAAAAATGTCGATAAAGTAATTTAAATCATCGAGACCGACCGTTATGTAATCACTGTTTCGATTACCCAGGAGTTAAACATTGCAAAAACTCGTTTGGAACTATTTAAGTAAGACCGGACACAAAAATAAGCTCGATGTATGGGTGTCACACGAGTTAATGAAAATAAACCTCATGGGACGAATTTCCTTCTGCGAATGGCTGCTGAATCGCAACAAAATCGATCTATTTCTGAAGCGGATGGTTACTGGTGATGAAATGGCGGAGAGTCATCTACTATGAGCTGCTCCTCGGCAGCTCTCGGCAAAGACTTAATTCGGATATGTGCTGTTTGACCTGTACAATTGGACTGCCTGAAGGAAGCAATGGCCCAAAAACGGTCAGCTTTGGCCAATAGGATAGGAGTTGTGCTCCATCAGGATAACGCCAGGCCACACACATTTAGGGTGACTCGACAGAAGCTCCGAGAGCTTGGTTGGTAGGCTCTTGTGCATCCATCTTATAGTCCGAACATGGCGCTAAGTGCTTATTGCTGTTCTTGTCTATGGCGAAAGATTTTGCTGTTGAAAAATTTCACCTCAAGAGAATCCTCTGAAATTCGACTGCCCCGGTTTTTTGCCTTTGAGAGTAGAATTATGAAATTACCTTCAAAATGGCAACAAGTTATTAAAGAAAACGGTGCACATTTGACTTAAATCGGACCATAATTGCTATGCTAAATAAAACCTTAAATTTAATGCAAAAATAGTGCATTCCTTTTTGCTAGACCTAATATTACCAAAACCTTGTGGAAAAGAAGCAACTATATGTAAATGCCAACATATTTAGAAATACCGTTCCCGCAGGAATTGAGTCTACGTCAGTGGAACGGACCCGGATTTGATCTGGCTGAGGACTTCTAATTCTGCAGCACTTCACAAAATTATTTGGGAATTGTTTTATTCCGTTTCATTTATAACAACGAACAGATGATAAATTCAAGAACATTCATTTGGTATGCAACATTATTTCTTTTTCTCCTTCCCATTTTAAAATTAAATAATGGAGGGCTAAGTTCGGATAACATCGAATATTAAAAGATATCTTAAAGAATTAAAAGAATGTGCAGTATGTCGAAATGTGGATAGGAGCGTTGTTTAGTCTTTAAAGTTTGATCAATAAAAGACTTTCTCGCTCCCTCTTAACAAATCGATCTCTTAACATAATCGTTCTCTTAAGTTAAGGTCTTGATGGATCATATTTTTCTCAAGGTCTGACTTTTTTCTAATAACACATCAATCGAATTTAGAAAATGTTTTGGTTTAGGTCATAACGCCACAGAGACATCAGATTCTCCATTTATTTATAATAAATAATTGGGTCTATGTGTTCTATGGTCAAAGTTAACATACATAAACATAAACATATTTTCACTGTGATTTACGAAGTGTCCAGAGAGCTAAAGCCATACAACGAGGCTTTGAGTATTATAAAAATCCTGAGCATATTTCATTTTTCTTTTTTCACTATGTTGACAAAATGACAAAATGAAATGTTGTAATTGAGTCAACTCGAGAAGTTCTTGAGATATGTGTACTGAACCTAAAATAGTGGGCAAGATCTCACCCACTCTCAAAAAGTTTGTGATTTCGTTGGTTACAAATTTATAGAAAATTATATATTTTTGATAATATATTTTTTTTTGATATTTTTGGAATAGGTGAGAAAAGTTCCATAAAAATGCTTAAATTTTTACATAAGTTATCAGGTGTTCGCTGGATGGAAAGTTGAATTGTTGGTGGGACCATCAGGATAAGTACACCTATAACTCACTCTCGAACCGTTCGGCTGAACCTTCGTACTTATGGCGCATATGGTATAATAATCGAGTGGGCCTCAGATGGGCCGACTTTTAAAACTCATAATACAGTTAAGTTAGAGGAATATGAAAGTTGGGCGAAGATGTAGAAATTCTTCACCAAAACATATTAGAAAGGTTCTTACTTTATTAAAATTACTATTTTAGTTTTAAAAGCTTGTAGACTTGGAACATATGCATGTCTATGCTCATTTTAACATCCAGCATATAAACAAATGGTTAAGCAATGTACGTCGTCACTATGTACATGCACTAAGCTAATATTAACCCTCGAGCTACAAGTCGTCAAACATAAATCATCTAAATCACTTAAACTAGCACATACGTATGCACAAGATTGTAACTACGAATTCGTAGGATATGCATATATAAGTGAGCTTATGTGAATATAAGCAAATGGGCCCGCGTGCTAAGACATTAAATAAATCGTTGCTTGCCAAATGTTTCACATGCGATTTTTCTTCGAAATTTCTTCTTTTTACGGACTGTGGAACGATTTGCTGTGAATGGCGCACTTTCAAGCAATTTTATAGTTTCGTATGCGGCCAGTAATATTTGCACTATGTGCCGGCAGGAAAATTATTCAATTCTGAACAAATGTCCCACAATGAATTTACAGTGTTTATTATATATTTATATATGAATTAAAAATTCTAAGCAAACTATTTATAAGAGTTAAACAAAAATTAAACGTTAAAGAAAAATTTATATTAACCAAATATTCCGTCAACTGTTTTGTTTTGGCCTTTACAGCATACATTTGTTGCTTGAGTAACTAAAATTTTCCTATATGGTGTATTCAGCCTGTCATGTGGCGCACATATTTAGCCATGGGATGAAATAAAAGTTGAAGTCTTTGCTAAGGATAAGTTGTTAGCCGCTCGTTATGAGCAGGTGGCACAGTCAAAATGTCACCGACGAAGCAAATCGGTGATGCAAACTTACATATGTATGTCTTACATATGTAAATTTCGAAATCTTTGAATTAATTTATTGACATACTAAATTACAGAATGTTTGTATGTGTATATAAACATACATGCAAAGATCTCAAAATAATTACACAACGAATTTCATAACTGAAAATATGTTACATGCACACACATCCATATTTTAATTAGGAAATATATATTATACAAAGGTAATTTCAACCCAATTCACTTTCCATCCACAATTTCGGATAATATTTAATATTTAACTAGCTTCATAACTGTAGGTAACTCATTTTACGTTTTATCTTACTTCATAGATTCTTAAAAAGTCCTTCAAATTTATATCAGAATATGTGAAGGAATTTCAGAAATAGCTTTAACTCAATAAAATGTTGTTTGAATAAAAGTATTGTATTGAATACTTTAGATCATTTACGGTCGGTATAACTGATTATAAGTAATTTTCTACATTTTTACTACTTTTATGCGTAAATATAGATGTGTATTATTGATATAGGTAATCAATACATACATTATGTATATATGGTGTAGCTCTCAAGGTTTTTTCGTAGAACTCTTAATGAATTAATTATTTTTTGTATCGTTACATATTTAAAATAATGCTTTTTTCTACATAGAAAGGCCGTTCATAATATTTATACTCTCGCAACATGTTGCTACAGAGTATGTTAATTTTGTTCCCCTAACGGTTGAACGGTTGAAGGGTTGAACGGTTTGTAACACCTAGAACTAAACGAGTTAGATATAGACATATATATGTATATAAATGATCAGGATGAAAAGACCAGTTGAAATACAAGTGGCTGTCTGTCCGTCCGTCCGTCGGTCCGTGCAAGCGATAACTTGAGTAAAAATGAAGATATTTTGATGAAACTTCGTACAGGTATTTTTTGTCACCGTAAGACGGTTGGTATTGCAGATGGGCCTCATTGGACATCTGCCACGCCCGCAAAATTCCATTAATTGAAAACAGATAAAGTGCTACAACTAAGCAGTAAAATAAGATATAAACGTGCTATTTGGTGTAGAGTATCCTAGTAGGGCGGGGCATCTGTGGGAAAAATTTTTGTAAAAGTGGGTATGGCGCCGGACCCAATATGTTTAATATATATATCGCAGAAACCGTTTAAGCTATATCACTCAAGCTTGTTCGAGTGAGTTCTTCATGCATCTCCTCATATACTGAGAAAACGAGTCAAATCGGATAATAACCACGCCTACTTCTCATATAACACAATTTTAATTTGATCTAATGATTTCATTTTAAAGTAGATTAATCTGGAATCAATTAAGATATTGGAATAAAGCTTTTCACGAATAGTACGTTCAGAATATGTCATCTCACGCGTAAAAGTAGTTGAAATCGGATTAAAACTTGTCAAGCCACCAGATACCCAATATAAGGACCTCAGTGACTCTATCTGACTTTTTACCGAAAATATCGGTAAATCTCTAAGATATTATAATGAAATTAGAGGATTATCTTTCCATGATAAAAGTGTACTCTGGTATCAAAAATGGGAAAATCGGGTAAATACTTCCCGTAGCTCCCATATACCTAATATAAGGATTTTCAAACTTCCGGTAGATTTTATACCATATATTTCGGTCAATATGTGAGATTACTTAGGAAAATTAAGTAAACGTGAATTATCGGATATACCATAGATTACTCGAAAATGTGTGAAATCGGTGAACGAATTATCCTAGCTCCCATATACTACATATAATGATTTTTGCTATTCTAACACACTTTATGCCGAATATGTCAGTCACTGTTTGAGTTACCTTCACAAAATTGCGTGAAAACATGTTCCCCAATATACTTGAATAATGAAAAAGATAATAATGCAATAATGTAATAATAATAATGTTATCAGTGCAGATCTTGCTCTATCCTAAAAATGCCCGATAAACTTTAAGTCGTTCATGTTGGTCAATATGGGTGATATTTTAATGAAATTAAGTGGATATGTTTTCTTAAACACAATGTGATTTCGCGCTAAATATGAAAGAAATCGGCCTAGATCATGGTCTAAGCCGCTTATTCCTAATATAATGCTTTCCTTTTCTCTGATTTACTTTTTCCTCATGTATCTAATATTTTCCATAAGCCACTTTGGTTGAGTTTATATCGCATATATCACTTTTGAGTTAATTTGGTAGATTTGAATATAAATATCTCTGACACGAAGCAAAATATAGCAATGAAAGTACATGAGTCTATGGCTTGTAATATAAGTTAATAAGATACCAAATATGATTGCAATCCATTGACAATTTCTTCGAATAATGAATGTTGAATTCTTCAGCAACATTCTTTAATATAAAGTTATGCCAGCACCTGAAAACATTTCCCCGCCTCTGATCCTTGCACATTGCGGGAGCTTAAAATGTCCGGTTACACCCGAACTTAGCCTTTTCTTACTTGTTTTTTTTTACGTTTTTCAAATAACCACAAACACGATTTTTCAGCTCGATTACGTTTCCATTAACAAATATTTGATTTGCAAGTAATGTGGCTATTAAATCGCAAAGAATTCAAGTTCTCAGCGGTAGGATAAACGTAAAATGCGGAATCATTCAACAATAAGTTGGGCCTAAGATAGCAGCAACGGCAAAGTTCCGCAGAGCAAAAAAAAAAATGAATGACGGCGTAGGAAATACCTACAATTTCGTTTGCTGTCCACTACCGTAATTCCTCACCCCCCAACTTTGCGTTCGCTGGTGCAACGCGCGAACCTTCGACTTGCGACTATCGCAGCATCATTACAAAACTTCCACAGAAGAAACGCTCAAAGCAAAACTCAATAGAAATAAATAAAAACCTAAACGCCTGTATACTTAAGAAAAAAATGCAGAAAATTCCCTCACAGAACACGACATAAAATTCTCAACTTAATGTAGAAAAAAATTTAAATACAAAAAAAAACACAAATAAATGCTTCATCTTTTCTTATCGCATGCAATAAACCAAAATAAACGCTTCATTTCCATTTGTCTCGCTACAAATTCGCCCTCAGACATTCGCTTCAACCCAAGTGGGAAGGGCCACACAAGAACCGTTTGCACAGGCCAAGGGGCAGTTGGGTTTAAAAGAGCGCACTATGAGTTTTGCAACGTCACTTCACCATTCAGCGGCATCAAATAGCAACAGCAACAGCGACGCCGGTACCGGTGCTGCTGACGTAGCATGCAAGACGCTCATAATTGTTGTTGGCAGCAAAGGTGGCCATAGTGTAGATATGTATATATATGATGGCGAGTGCGATGGTGTGATGGGAGAGAATGTTGATGGACCAAGGAAAGCTGCGATATAAAGCAACGCTACTGGCAGGGCCACCCAACTCGGTGAGCAGCAAAGAGGCTAAAGATTTGCGCTGCCCAGCGGCCGCTTGCTCACCTTCTAGCCACGTAGGCGCGTCATCACGCAATGCAAAATAAAAGGACCTAAACAATTTAAGAAGAATATTTTCTCTTTACTTATAATATAATTTCTTTTCTTAAGACTAAGCTAAGGTTTTGCTTTTATTTTAAATAAGCTTGAATGCTCTGAGGGGAATAAAATAACAACTAACAGCAACAATTACATCAGCAGTCATAAAATTGTGGCGAAAAAACAAATCGTCATTTCCGGTGCTGGACAGACGGTTGAAAAAATGGCGGGCTAGACAACATTAAACAGAGTTTCTAATTATAATTTGAGAAAAACATTGAAGTAAGCAGGAGTTGTGATGAGGGGAATTCGCAAGACGAGGGGCATTATTTCAAGGAAAGTACAGTTTAGACTGAAATTATTTATATCTATGCAAGTATATGATTGTTGCCTTTTATTATAGTGCCACAAAATATTATTATATATTTAAATACATAAAATAAATAAATATTGGATCATATAATATTAAGTATTCAATTTAATTGTATATTAATATAAGATTAACTAAAATTGCTATACGTTTACCATTTATATTTTTATCCGACGAGTGGACGAGTTTTTTTCACGACAGACATGCACTCGAAGGCCTGTGTTTGCTCACTATTAAAAAGTTAATTTTGACTTCGCTCGGACAATGCGATTGAGCCCGGCCTCCTTCTATGCAGCTCTATGCAGTTGCAGTCTGTGCTTCATTAAAATTTAGAAAGTAGTCAATGGAACAAACAACTTGCACAAATAATATAAACTGACATGAATCAGAAACAAGTCAATTTAGAAATTTTTACAAGAGAGCAAGATTCTTTTACAATTACAATTACCAACAAAGTTTTAACTATATCATTTACATATTTATAGATATGTATAGATGTCTTTGTGGCATTTAAGGTGCGAAATAACAAAAGATGTCAAGAAAGTCTAGTTTTTTAGAGTTGAATATCTATGTCTTATGTCTGAAACATTTGGAAGCATATATTCATAAATTTTTGTAATACAAAAGCCCTCCAACAAAGTTAAGCCATCACTTCGTGGAACCCACAACAATAGAGATTTGAACAAAAACTTTTAACATCACTCGCTCGAAAAGGCCAATACAAAATCGACAGCAAAACACTCGGCTGCATCGGTCACAAACTTGAAACGGTGGTGAAAAAAGCGAAGAAAGACTGAAGTGCACCATTTCAAAAAGCGATCATTAATTACTTATTAGTTTTTTAATATATAAGAGAAGAGTAGCAATGACAAAGCTTGTATATTTATGCACAAATGTGTAGCATGCACAAATGAAAAGTTGTAGCATGCTTTTTATATGTGTATATTTATAAGCCCAATTGTTAAATTGCTGTCAACGCCTGTTCGCTTGTCAAATGTTGCTTTAGGAAGAAAACAAAAAGCGTTTACATCTCCTGAATTTCTCTGCCACTAAAGGTACCAAAGTTGTTAACAAGAGTGTCGAATGATCGGTAGTAACTTCCATACAGAGCAGACAACAATAAACAATGGCCCCTGCCAACGCGGACAGTGGCTAAACGCTGATCATTGTGAGCTGCCGAATGCCGTCAAAAGTGCTTTCAAAGCATAAGGCAACACCGGAAAGCGCGCTTCTTCGGGTGATGACGCAAATGCTCGTACAATACCTTCTCTTTGATGTTATAAGACATTCACTTGTACATTGATTCATAAATGCCACGAGCATTTTTAAGCTGTTTTCTGCGCTTAGAGCCTTGACCAGAGCTTATATTCGAAGTGCGATCATTTTTCATCAGCTTTCCGCTACAATTGTACAATTTCAACTGTTCGACTTTGTAGAAAAAGTGCTTCCTAATTATCAATGGTTTATGTTTATATGCAAGTTTGTCGCTCGGTCTGAATGTGACCTTCTAAGCGCATCGGTAGACACAGCGTAACAATATCTGCTTATTTGCACAAACAGTTGGGATCGCTTTAGTCCCGCTAAAAATGTGTGTAATCGCATTCAAGCGTGCAACTCAAAGTCGCGTAATTTGAAAGTAACCATTGCGAATTCTTGTCATTCCGCTTGCCGTACTTATGGCGAATTAGCTAATGAGTGAGCGAACAAACGCTCCAAATGTGTTGTGGATAAATATTGAAGAAGATCGTGTCCATGTCTTTCAACAGATTTTCACACTTGATCTTAACATATATGTACACATCAGTTGCCCACAATTCATTTGCCGTACTTTCAGATCTAAGCTTTCGAAGGTCGAAAGCTAGTGACCCACTACAGCCGATAGTTATAGAAAATATAGAAGGAAAAAAGTTTGCGAGTTTTTAAAAAAATTAAGAAATATTAAATTTTCCATTAGAATTTTCAGTAGGTGAGAGAGAGACGTTGTATTCATTTCAGTTATGAAGTAGTATTGGCGAAATTAAAATGCAACTCTGTGCTACAAATATATTTAACATTAATATTGGAAAAAACAAATTATAAAAAAAAAATTTTATGATTTAAATTAAAATATTCGTAAAAATAACTCCATAAATATTATTATATATATTATATATATTTTATTATATAAATAGATATTCATAAATCTATTTTTACTCTTCACTGAATATTGACATTAGAAGTTCTGAAATACTTTAAAAACATTTTATATCACAAACCCATACAACGGATATTATGTAACGCTTTTACATGGAAGCCCACCCTAAAGCGTGGACTACGCCATTGAAATTTGTGTTTTGTACACTTTCCTTCCCACAAGCGCACTCTTATAATCTATTTAGCATATTATATGCTTATAAAAAAATGAGTACATAAAGCTTCCCTCATTTTGATTGACAGTTCAGCATACATCCCTGATGGATTTCATATTTTCATAGCATCCCGTCAATCTGAAAGTGACAACGTCAAATATGGGTGGAAAAAATTATAAAATAAAGAGACAATATAAGTTGCGCTGGGTGTGCGAGCTACTAAATTTTTTTCTTTTTTTTATCATTTCTGTCACCATTTAAAAGCAAGTGAATTTGCATATACACATATAGCTTTTCACGATATTTTTTATCCATATTTATATATAGTATATGTGCAAGTAAATTATTTAATATAATCAGAAATGTTAGCTACTTCAACTTTGCACATAGCATTTTCAAATTACGTACATATATACTCATAAATAAATATAGGTATCAAATCTACATATATATTATACTATGCGTATATTTAAATACAATTTGTTTGTAACTTTTTCAATTTCACACGGCTTGCAAGTTTTATCACCCACTTTAAATTTTAAAACTTTCGCCTGTGAGGGCGAAGTATTTAATATGTTGCGTTGTGGTGACTTTTTTATTTCGCCTGTTGGGGTTCTACGTCTAGAAATCGCCACCGATGTGCCGCATCCCACTTAATGGGTTTTTAATAAAACACACGAAATGGCATTGAGACAGGTCTCCACCTGGGAGAGTAGCACAAAAAATAGGAGCAAATTGACGGCACTTATTTAATCACAATTCTTTCAAAATTTTGGTTTTCAGTTAAATGTGGGAAAAATCCAAGTGCAGCAGTTAACATACAATCAGCATCTATTGAAATCTATACATATATATGTATGTATGTGTGATTTTGTGCGCATTGCTAGAAGAATTTGAAATTTATTTTTATCTGCTTGTTATCTTAACAAGCTTCTGTTGTTTAATGAGCACCGTTTTAAAACTCATTCAACGTAAATATTTAATTGCATCAGATAATTATAGCCAATGAGATCTCTACGTATTTATATGTATTATATATTCCTAAATTATTAAAAATAACTGTAAACGTTTCGGTTAGAAAAACATTTAAGTAGATGTCATTCCTCTACAGCACATTTAAATAGTATTTGAGTGGGAATTGATTGTCATTCAGTATGTGGGAAAAACACAAGACTCATATAGGTTTCTCTTTCTCTTTGTTCAACTGGAGCAATTTGAGAGTTGTGAGTTGAGTTTGATTTGAAATTAATCAATAATTGCTTAACTCCAAGTAAAACCTTGGAACTTTCCTTACAATAAATTTTATATAATATTGAGAATATAGATTTATTTGACCTAATGAAACATATTTACAATGTGGTAAATATTCAATATGAAGGAAAACTAACGGATGCATAAAACCATACAGAATTGTTTAAAATTGCTAACATTTAATAATTACATTATATAAATATCTTTGGGGAGTTAGTCCCTGAGTTCTCTTAAATAATATTAGTTATCTTGTTATATAATTATTATTTATCTAGTTATCTTGTTAGGCTGAGGTACTTAGACTTTTGAAGTTTCACAATAAGTTATAGGAGGTGGGAAGACGTCGAATTTGTCAATACTACCGGAAATAAATTTATAATGCTTTTCTTTCCATTGTTTTATATAAGCCATTTGACCTTTCATAATGTATTCCTTCATATGGAGCTCAGGTTTCCTTGCTTTAGACTAGACGGATAGAAAAGTTTGTGTCGATTTAAAGGCAATTTCTTTTATAAAATTCGATTTCGTATTTAACATAGCTGCCATCGTGGGTGAATATAAAAAACTTCAAACTTTTATTCATTATAATATCAACTATCATTATAATAGAACGATTTATCTCCGATTATCATCACATTTGTTACAAAATTTCTTTCTAGGAAGCATTTTTAGGAGACCTAAAGGCGGAAAGTAGTATTTTCTTTTTCTATTCGCTTTTTACTTTCCTTCTTTCCTTCCTTTCTACCTTCTAGTTGATTTTGTCCTGCGAATGGTCCAATAACACTATACAATAGTCGCTTTTGATTGGTTTTTATCTTTTGTAGATAATGGATGAGAATTATTCCAGAAGCATCTCAAAATACGAGCATGTACACTGCTCGCGCTTTTGATTTGTTTAATTTTTCGATTGATCTCCGGAGTGAAGCAATGAAACCATTATTTTTTCATTCACATTTAGACGCAGAAATTGGGGTAAAATCATTTAAAAATATATGTTATCGTTTTAAAAATCTCTAGTAATATTTAGCTGGCTATCCATATATATCCATATATAGAGATAGCTTCTAACTTTTTATATAATAAATTTACACAATATTTAAATTTCTTAGAAATACGGTGGGCGCGGCTAGAGCCTGGTTAGACCAATCCAGTAGACACGAGATATACATATGTACATAACACCTTTCAAATCTACATTTCGAAGAGTGGAAAAATTGCGTCAATTATTAAAAATGATTTTACGTATAAGAAATCAGTGCCATACAAATCGTTTAATACATTTATATGTACATATAAGTCAGCTTGTGTATTCTCAAATGGCCACTCTTTGAGGCCAAACTTGCAGCGGAATTACACACAGCAGAGAAAAAGTACAACAGCAATTTAATTTATTATGCACTCTGGCACGACATGCACTGCCTGGCGTTTGGTTTTCATGCAAAAACAGCAAAATTGTTTAGTGTATACGAGCATATATATGGATGCACTCAAAATTACTGCCTATTAAACATGCGCTAATGTGTATTAGTGAGCATGGAGTATGGACTGCATAATAGTCAAGAAGTAATTGCATTAAATTACAAGTTACCCTTTTGACGGCTTAAAGCACGCAAGATTTTAATTTAATAACAGCATAGTTGCACTGATAAATTGCTGAGTTCTTTTGAGTTCTTTTGAGTTCTATGGCATTCCTGGCATTATTTGTGGCTATAAAACGCGCCATTACATGCATGTATGTATGTGTGTATTATTTGCATTTGTATATGGTGCTTTGATTTGCTCGTGGCAAAGTATTTATATATGCATATGTACTTGAGTTTATGTATAAAACCAATTTGTTTAACATAAATAAAAGAAAAATTAAAGTAAAAGTTGTTTTGCAGTTATATCACAGCGGTTAATGTCATTATTGGTGATTGCAAAAACAAAAAAAAATATACTTTATAATGTAAAAATATTATTTTCTGTTTCACCATGAACACTTAGAGAGGTGAATGCTTGCACACGCGTGTACATATGTAGATATGGAAGAATTTCACACATTCATTACAATTTCTTCAGCGCCATTAACTTATCTCCATTGGTGCATATTCATAGGTAAATATATACATATTATAAATGAATTCTTGAAAATTATGTAAACATTTTGTAAATAAATTATAACATGCTACCGTTTGTGGCACTGAGTGGCTGCTTTGAGCTGGCTGACTGTCCGACCTCGGGTCTGAAATGGTGCCACTTTGACTGAACCGCCACTGACGAACATTAATCATAATTTTTTCACGCTCCTTCCATGTTCACGCTGATTTACATACTTGCTTGAGTTAAAATTCATTTGGTTAAAAAATATTTTCCGTTTTTCTAATAGCTCGGTTGACATTTGTCGGGCGATATTTACAGGTCAACTGAAATTGTGTGCCACATAAACATTGAGAGTCTCAGCCAACTACAAAAATTTTGTACTACCAGTAAATATATAGTGCCATATTTTAATTCGTATTCAACTTTGATGGTCTTTCCAAGATGGGCGAAAAAGAGCCGTCTAACCGAAAAGAGCCGAAAATCTATTTGAGATTTTTACTCTAAGGTACTTAGTTCGGCTTGAGTTCAGCTGCAGAAGACACGCTTTGTTGCTGTATTTTGAGTAATTCTAATATAAATAGAAGAAACATACATAGATACTTAAGCTAAATACATGCACTATCGAGAAAAGGGTGTTTGCCTGTACTGTTGAAAGTATTTTTCTCATAAATGTCAACCATTTTCCACAAATGAAATGATTGAATACGTACTTATCAACCTATCTATGCAACAAAACTGTATTAATCCCACTACTTAGGCTTTCATTAAAATTGAATCATCAGCAGGGAAACCCCAAGAAAATGCAGCAACAGTAAAAAAAATCATGAGTGATAAGGAGATTTTGTCTCAATCTTTTGCACGGACAGATTAGAAGGGTTAATGGATGATATTTGTTAACTATAAGGGACGCATGTTTCTCGTGCACCCTGGAAAGTGGACTTCACATTTTGGCTTCACATCCGATCAGATAGCTACATTAAATTTAATCAATTTACCATAGAAGAGTTAGCCTTTGCATAAAAAATTGCAATAAAGCATAATAAAATTGAACATTCATAATGGACGTATGTAAGTGGCACATGCAGGAAAAATTAGAAATACAAATTTCCACTCTTTAAAATATGTTTGGCAATGTAATAATCTAAAAGAAAAGTAAATTACTTAATAACGTGCTTTTATTAAGCATTTGAACGGTTCATAGTGATATTCCAGATTCTTTCCGCTTTATAGACCGTTAAAGATTGCTGAAATTGAATTTGAAATTGAAATTCTTGAAATTCTTGAATTCCAATCTTTTATCCTAGAGATTAAAAATCTTTCTATCTCGAAAGCAAAAACCTAAAACTGTAAAAACGAGCACAACGAATAGTACCCATACGATCTTCACTAAACATTTCTTAGGGATAAGGTACGCACCAACATGTTTTCTTCATAATATTATTGTCCTTGCAATGCTCGTTAACTCTTGTTATGACGAATCGACGAATTTCGTAGCTCCAACTCCAACTCCACTCCACTACTAACTTCCAGAAACAAATGTATATTTGTGAATTACGTAAAATTACTTGACAAAAATTTCAAAACATTTTCCAAATTTTTTAAAAGCTTGAGAGACTATATAATACACGAAAGCCAAACACAGTTGTTGCATCCATATTTTTATTGCGTTCTAGTTTTGAAAATTGTACGTCTAATAGCTAAGCTATCAAATTATGACTTTGAATTTTCTAATCAAGAATTTTCAGAAATTTCTTTTTAATCAAATTCAAAGATACTTTAATAATAATCGAAGCTTTTCTAAATCAACTTTTCCGTTTAATCTCAAAGTCGGGTTTCAAAAAAAGAAAAGAGTTACATTTGTTGTTCCAGCGTGCATTTATATGCATACATTTATTGGGAAATGAAGCTTTCACATCACTTCTTCGTATAATATACATATAAATAGTCGTACACTTTTTCTTACTACTTCTTCAAGTATAAATAAAAGCAAATAACAGAAAAGATATCAAAGAGTCTCAGACAATCAGAGAAAATCCAATTTGACTCGTTATGGTTTGGGTGCCGTTGCTTCCTGACGGTAGCAATATCACAAAAGCGTAACAAAAAGCCGCCAACATTGCACAAGAATATGTACAAACATTAGAACACACTCATTCACACCTTAGTACATGTGTATATACATATATACACACACACACACACACACACGGCATATAGACAAGCAATTGTGCATACACAATTTGAGCGGCAAATATTTTCATGAGAAATCGACTTTTACCTAAAGCGTATGATTAATGATTTCTCTCGTTTTTGCTGCTTCAGTGCATGCAACACTCCTCTGCTCGAATTGACGAAGCTGTGGCACATACGCGGAGGCGGGTTGCTGCAGTTCTACCTTATTTCATTTTTTATGCTTTGCCGTGATGATAGGTCCTTGATGGAAATTCCGCTGCAACGAATCTGTCCGTCACATTGTATTGCAATCTCACTCGTGGCGGCAGCGCGAAGGCTACAAAACAAAGACGAGTTAAGCAGCTTGGAGTGGCGGAGATGATGGTAGCTGGGATTATGGTGACAGCGACGGCAGTAAGTTGTAACATCCGCTGCAGCATGTGAGCACAAAGTGCCGCACATTGCAGTAAAATAAATGGGCGAGTGACGAACAAGTGCCAGTATCTTATTGGCAATACAAAAGCGCTGCCACATGTTTTCAACTTTTACGGGTGAATACTACTGCCGCTGCCAGTAAATATGCGTGCAGGTTTTCATATAACGAATTCCACTTTTTCCATGTTCTCCCGGATTTGATTTTATTTTTTTCAATAGATTTTGAAAATCTTATTTATATTTCCTTATTTCCTTATTTCCTTCACTTGCATCAGTTGGTTTTGAATTGATTTTAATGTTTTGATCAACCGTCAATCAAAACTAACAATATTCTGCTGGAGCTGCGTTCTTCGTACTTACAGAGGGAAGTTTCTTTTTTTCATTTTCAGCGCACTTAATTCGTAAAATTTAATTCAACCCACAATGTGCAGCTTAAATTTGCTGAAAATATGCTTTATTTTAGAGCACATTTTTGTGTCGTTTACTCGTTCGGCCGTCTGTCATCATCTAAATTATTGTCAGCAGGGTTATTCTTGAAAACCACAAAGTTAAGCATAATTTAAGCCACAATAACAAATTTCCCTCATCTGTGGAGCAAAGTTGGCAATAAGTGGACAGACCGCCGAACAATTACAAGCAAGCTATGTTTCACGTGTGCTCACACATACACACTTCTTCACACACACACACATGGGTTTTTCGAAAACTCTTAATGGTAAGTTGAGCAAAAAAGTCAGAAGATAAATTGGGGTCATATCTTGCATGTCCAAGGTGTGGCTACTACTTTGACACTGTTACAACTACAAAGTGTCCGTTTTGTTGGCCCACACCAAACAACACTCGAGCGCAAGTGTAGTAGATTTAGGTTAGGTCAGTCTGTTGCAATGGCCAGTGCTGTATGGGACGCCACCATTTCGCAGACCGCTGCACACATACACTCACGCCAATTTTCCGCACATGTCCTTAATGTGAGTATTCCGGGTCCTTTTTGTGGCGCTGCCTGCAACTTTAATCGCACCCTGCTATTACGAGCCTTGTCCACATATAGTTTGCAATGCGTGTTAACGGATTTGTGGCTCACATTAAAATCGTGCCCTCGAAGATGGTGCTGGGCATCTGCAAATATGCAGGTAGCGTTGACCGGCGTTGACCGGCGTTGCGAGTTTCTGCGAGATTGTGTGTGCCATTTCAGGCAATTCAATTTCGAACAACATTTTTACCAAGTTTTCTGCTCCTTTTTTTTCTACAAGGCTCATACTCCTCATATTTTTTAGCATTTAATGCTAAATTTACACTTATAGTCAAAAAGTGTTGGCTGGGAAGTGAGCTTAGGTCAATGGTTATGGTAGTATATGGTGTGTTTAACGCTGTTACAAAAGGAATTAAATAACTACCGAACTCTGCATTTATTCAAATTTAGTCGTAAATTATTTTTGGGTGCTTTTTAATAAGTGCAAAATACTGTTATGTAGATAAAAAAAGGGTTTTTAGCAACTAAGCGCAAGTGTTAACATGTGAATTAGTGTCTCGGTATTAAAAACATCAGGTAGGTAAAGAAAGGGGCACACGTTTTATGTTGCGGATAGATTTTATATTAGCAGATGTGATCGAAGAATAAGAATCAAAGTGCACTGTGTATGCAACTATGAATGAATTGAAGTATTCAAGTAACCTAATGTAATGTAACCTAATCGATGCATTATAATTTTAGTTTATTTATTATTAATTATTATTATTATTATTAATTTAATTTATTAGGGAAAATATATTTTAAGAACGATTTTTCTTCTGCAGATAACACCAAACTTCCAAGTCATAAAAATTTAGCAACCGCATTTTGAGGTTAATGCTAGAACTCTTGTAATTATCAATCAATCAATATTTAATTAATTTCCTAAACGAAGGTGGAAAAATCTTGCCTTCACGAGTCATTTGCATATAAAAAATATATTTATAAAATATAATAATATTGTTTTATACATGCGTAAACCTGAAAGTCAACAGTTTTCAGTAAATAAAAGTAAGGTACAGTTACGTTTAACAATATTATACTACTTTTCTAATTAGAATGATTAGAAATCGATTACATTTGGCCCATTTTGGGCAGGTTAAACGGAAACTTTTCTGCTATATTTAGTGATTTCTTATGAGTTTAGAATAGGATTATATCTGCGATTTTTATCAAAAATGCACCGAGTTCATTTAACCATTACAACGTTAGGAAATTCATTTATGGATACACATTTTAATTAGTAATAACTTAACTTATTATCTATATTTCACTTGAACTTGTCGGAAACTGTTTTCTAGCAGCAAGCTTGAAATATTCCATGGACATTTGAAATTTATTTTCTCAATTTTCCATCGCTAAACCTTATGGCATCAACACTGAAAGTAAACACCACAATTTACTTAGATAAATACATATGTAGGTATATATTTTTGCATTTGTGTATTCAGCATATTGCTGCCATGCAAATCATTTGGTTTTCATTTTTCCCTCCCAATATCCAACCAACATCGAGAACCGTAACGTATAACATTCCACCCATAATTTTGCAGCATGTCAGATGAATCCTTGCTTTTGTCCCGGAAAATATGTACTTCCTTTCAGGTTATGCATTCTCCACTTTACAAAACCCAAGCTTTATGCGCTTGTACGACGTGCTTTGCTGCTCAAAGGCATATTTAGAAAATTATCTTTTCACTCGTCGCCAAAAAGGAAATCATATTTTCTGCTTTTGTGCACTATGCCTTTTTGGTTTTTGGTTTTTGGTTTTGTGGTACCGTGACTGTATGTGTGTTTGAAGGGCGATGCTGCTGCTTCGTTTAGCATACAAGTAGGCGCGCTCGGTTGATATGTGTGTGTTTGGGTATATTGTTGCAGCTATAGTTCAATGCAAATGCAACTGTGTGCACCTAAACTTGCCGCACTTGATGACTTCAAGCTTGTTCACAACTATTTATGTGCTTCAAACGAATTCCGGCTACAAAGGACATTTGCTGGATATCGAGTGGGAACGAGTGCAACAACACTAAAACTGCCAACTACGGTTTATCGTATCCGCTCTTTTGATGAAGAAGTTCATTTGGAATCATTCAATAATTCAAAGCATTTTTTTGTAATTCAAGATTTATGCTCATATATTATATACAAAAGCATGATAATATACTATTTAAATTTTGTACAGCCAATTTCAAATCCTTCTCCTCAAGGAATATTGATTATTTTACTTAATTTTAAAGCTGAAAACAAGGTTTGTTATTATGTAACCCACATTTTTGTCACACTTTTTTCCCAAAATGTCTCAACAGCGCATAAAGTCACATTGCGAACAGTGTTCGACTTGGCACTTGCTTGGCGTTTTTGATTGATTGATTAGAATTTTGTTAATTACTTTGCGTTATAAGTTGGGCGCTGCTTACTTATTCTTACAGCTTACTTAACAACTTCATTTGTTCTCAATTTGAGGTTTATGATCACAAAGTAAAATTTCTTAAGTAGCTTTGAGCACACATCCATATGTATATAATAGTATAAATTTTGAAAGTGTGTGGGAGCAAATTTAGGAGTTCAGATCGAACTTGAACAATCTAAAGGACATCATATATATTTTTATATATATCATACGGAATTGGACATTGTTTGAATGAAATGGCAATCAATGCGGACAGATACGGACAGATTTACGATAATTGAGCATATGAGCTGACTTAATACAGGTTTTAGCTACAAGCCATGCTTCAGTTTTTCTTTTTGTGTAATATTAAAAGTTTAAACTTAAGAGATTAGGCCAGTCTAGAGCCCTCAAAATAGGCGCAACTTTTACAATTTTATTTTAGGAGTAAGTAACAGGAATCGAATTTCTCTCTATCAAGCTTTATAAAATATGTGCTTCAGTGTATATGAATATTGTTTATTGAAATTTTAATACAAAATGGCAGTTATTCGCCCAATTTTCGGCATAACGAAAATGGGTGACCAAAGATGACCTCGATGGGTGAGAAAGATTCTAGCGCTATCTGAACTTAAAACCCCTATGTAAAGGGCCTTAAGTAAGTAAGATCCTTAAGTAATATCATACTTTCTGAGTATCGCATCGAAAGCTACATTTTCAAAAAAAATTCAAACAAGGCTTTTCCGAAGGCATACTGTGTTTGCATCATCATATCGAAAATAATATTTTCAAACCTAATCCTAATACTCTGAAATAAAATTAATTTTATCGCTTTAAGAGTTTGGAATACTGTTTTGAAAACATGTAGCGACTTATTTATATACTAAAATATTTCCACTATATATTTAGAAATGTTTTATAATATCGCTTTACAAAAAATAATTTGCTTCCACAAACATATATGACATGACGATTTTATAAAAACGAATGCAAATTCTTCTACATACGTATTCATTATTTCACTTTATCCGCCGTTTAGGCTCTAGAGCCATACTTTAAAATGAACACACTCAATTCAAAATCACATTTACTCAAGTATCAAGGAAATGCAATTTTCAATTGCAGCTGAATTCGTTCCAGAAAATGGTCTCCCCCGGCGCCTGCGTACTGCCTACACCAACACACAGCTGCTGGAACTCGAAAAGGAGTTCCATTTCAACAAGTATCTGTGCCGACCGCGTCGAATCGAAATTGCAGCGAGCTTAGATCTGACCGAACGACAGGTGCGCACATTTCTATTTATTTTTTTTTTTTTTAAAGTAAGATATGTAAAAGTTAAGAAAAAATATTATTTTCTATTTGCAGGTGAAGGTCTGGTTTCAAAATAGACGAATGAAGCATAAGCGTCAAACTTTATCGAAGACGGACGACGAAGACAACAAAGACAGTCTAAAAGGTGATGATGATCAGTCTGATAGTAGTAAGTGCTTCATCCTTAATTTCTCTTTTGGATAATTGGTTTTCTACTTAATTTCGCACTGTAGTGTACCCAGTACACATGTACACATGTTGTTGTAGCTTGCGCTCACATTGTAAATTTTCATAAAGTACAGTTATCATTTAAGACAACAAACAATCTTACAAAATTGTTTCAAGCACCAAACCGCTTTTAAACCAGCTTTTTGTGTAGAGGTATGTATGTGTGGAGGTGCTCCAGCAACTTGTAACGAACTAGGCGAAATGGAAAATAATCTTATCAATCATTGTCATTGGCTTCGCGTCTTATTTTCTGTGTCGTTGTTGAACTTCTCTACTGCATTTCATTCCACCGCATTTGGGGAAATATTTTATGTGGTGTCTCGTGCATTACAACCCTTTGAATGAAACAAACACACTTTCGGAGTTTTTTCTGTGAGACTTGTGAGGCTTTAAATACAGGGTGGGATGTTGCTAACAAACTTACTAATTGAATACAATAGGCCGTTCAAAAGAGCTTCTAAGATGTTTCAAAGACATTGTCATCGCAAGGAAACCTGGAGTTTTGCTATTTTTATGATCCTGAAAAAACATCATCTGAATACAATTTATATAAATACAATTTATATAATTAAAAGTTTAAAACAATGGATGCAGAAGACAGGAATGAGAAAAAAAGAATATAAAAAGGCAAAAATATGTACATATGTATATATATGCATATATGTATAATAGAACAAAGAAATAATTAATATAATAATAACAATTTAATTAATAATTTAATAATTATTATTAAATAAAACGAAGTCCACTTAGTTAGACCTTTATAACTCAATTACCCGAATGGATTTTGATGGTGTCAAATGCAGATTTGTTGAATTCGTCTCCGCCCTGAATAGCAGAATAACTATTAAACTCCGAAAAGATTTATTTAACGAAATTAATGAGAACGAAATTAATGCTAAGTTCGTCAGTAACCGAACATTTTATACTCTCGCAATGTGCAAGGATCAGAGGCGGGGAAATGTTTTCAGGTGCTGGCATAACTTTATATTAAAAAATGTTGCGGAAGAATTCAACATTCATTATAGGATGAAATTATCAATGGATTGCAATCATATATGGTATATTATTAACTTATATTACAGGCCATAGACTCATGTACTCTCATTGCTAGATTTTGCTTCGTAGCAGAGATGTTTATATTAAAATCTACCAAATTAACTCAAAAGTGATATATGCGATATAAACTCAACCAAAGTGGCTTATTGAAAATATTAGATACATGAGGAAAAAGTAAATCAGAGAAAAGGAAAGCATTATATTAAGAATAAGGGGCTTACACCATGGTTTAGACCGATTTCTTTCATATTTAGCGCGAATTCACATTGTGTTTAAGAAAACATATCTACTTAACTTCATTAAAATATCACCCATATTGACCAACATGAACGACTTAAAGTGTATCGGGCATTTTTGGGATAGAGCAAGATCTGCACTGATAACATTATTATTATTACATTATTGCATTATTATCTTTTTCATTATTCAAGTATATTGGGGAACATGTTTTCACGCAATTTTGTAAAGGTAATTCACATAGTGACCGACATATTCGGCATAAAATCTGCTAGAATAACGAAAGTCATTATACGTAGTATATGGGAGCTGGGATAATTCGCTCACCGATTTCACACATTTTCGGCAGTAAACTATGGTATATCCAACATTAAACGTTCACTTAATTTTGCTAATATATATTGCATACTGACCGAAATATATAGTATAAAATCTATCGGAAGGTTGAAAATCCTTCTATTAGGTATATGGTAGCTACGGGAAGTATTTACCCGATTTTCTCATTTTTGATACCAAAGTACACTATTATCATGGAAAGATAATTCTCTAATTTCATTATAATATCTTAGAGATTTACCGATATTTTCGGTAAAAAGTCAGATAGAGTCACTGAGGTCCTTATATTGGGTATCTGGTGGCTTGACAAGTTTTAATCCGATTTCGACTACTTTTACGCGTGAGATGACATATCCTGAACGTCCTATTCGTGAAAAGCTTTATTCCAACATCTTAATTGATTCCAGATTAATCTACTTTAAAGTGAAATTATTAGATCAAATTAAAATTGTGTTATATGAGAAGTAAGCGTGGTTATTATCCGATTTGACTCGTTTTCTCAGTATATGAGGAGATGCGTGAAGAACTTACTCGAAAAAGCTTGAGTGATATAGCTTAAACGGTTTCTGCGATATATATATTAAACCTTTTGGGCGCGGCGCCATACCCAATTTTTCAAAAAATTTTCCCACAGACGCCCCGCCCTACTAGGATCCTCTACACCAAATAACACGTTTATATCTTATTTTACTGCTTAGTTATGGTACTTTATCTGTTTTCAATTAGAGGAATTTTGTGGGCGTGGCAGATTTCCAATTACGCCCAGCTGCAACAACAACCGCCTTACGGTGACAAAGAACACGTGTACAAAGTTTCATCAAAATATCTTCATTTTTACTCAAGTTATCGCTTGCACGGACGGACGGACAGTTACTTGGATTTCAACTCTCAATTGGATTCTATACTACTCTTGGATTTCAAGTCTTTTCATCCTGATCATTTACATATATATATATATCTATATATATATATATATATATATCTAACTCGATTAGTTTTAGGTGTTACAAACAACCGTTAGGTGAACAAAACTAATATACTCTGTAGCAACGTGTTGCGAGGTATAAAAATGTCCGCAATAGTCAAAATCATTGATCTCAAGCATTCCTTTGTTAGACGGTGTAAAGTTCGCTAAACTACTGGTTAACTAGTATTTTATCAATTACTGGGTATAATTTAACGAGTCTGAAATCAGCCAAATAATGCGATCTCTAAATTCAGTTTTTGTTGCACGCCTATGTACCAACCGTAATATAGCTCCTTATAATTTTTACATTTTTCTACAACTAGTTTTGAAGAAAAATGTTCTTTTTAAGGACATCTGACATATAAGTATGTGGATATGTCGAAAATATGCATTGAACCCTTTATCAAGAGAATCATGTTAACCATAATATTAGTTAGAATTGTGAATTAACTGATTTTTTCTTTGAGTAAATCATCAAAATAATTTCATAACCTTAGAAACTTCTTTCACTCCCCACATTCACACCCCTTTGCGCGTATTTCTTCTTTATTAACTAACATTTCCCCCCTTAATATCTCATATAGACTCCAACTCAAAAAAATCTTGTCAAGGCTGTGAGCTGCCGTCGGATGATATACCAGATTCCACTTCAAATTCACGAGGGCACAACAACAACACGCCTAGTGCGACCAATAACAATGCCAGTGCAGGAAGTTGTAAGTAAAACGCTGAGGAAACGGAATACATAAATAGAAAACATTTCATATTTTTTACATTTAATTTTAAAGTGACGCCTAACTCGACCTTGGAATCAGGTATATCTTCAAATCTTCTTGGTAGCTCAACTGTATCCGCGTCGAACATGATCAGCGCCGATTCCAGTGTGGCTTCCAGCGTCAGTCTTGACGAAGATATTGACGACAGTCCCATCAAAGTAAAGAAAAAGGATGACAGTCAAGTAAGTGCCAAAAATAAATTGTAAGCACATTCACCAGTTAACTCTTTTGCGAACGCTTTGATCAGGTTGTCAAAAATGAGGCAGTTTCGACATCCACCAAAGCGTCACCGTTCCCTTATGATTCACCGGTCGGAAATTGTGGAGGCAACAGCGTTACTGGCAACGCTGCTGCAATGTTGTCTGGTGGTGGTGGATTTCGTCGGAACTCAGACACTGCATCACACAACTCTCAATCGTCGGGGAATTCTAACTGTGGGCCCAACACCGAAGGCGGTTCGCGCAGAAAACGTTTCCAAAATGGCAACAATGCGAATGCGGCAAATAATGAGAGCGGTGGGCGTGCTGGTATGGCTGTATACTTCCATGGTGGCTATTACCCGAAACATAACCAACACGACCAACGACCACACGTACATAATTCACAACAGTCGCAACTACAGCCGCCGCCACCGCAGTCGCAGCTGCCGTCAGCGCAAATACAATCGCCGCACGACTATTACGGCAAGTACGACATTGAATTCGCCGCCTCAGCTTCGCCCCAACATGGCTCGCAAGTGACGTTGCCAATGCCACCACATCACAAGCTGCAGCAAATGCCAAACAATAACCAACTCCAACAACAGCCGAATGGTGAATATCCGAGCTCCAAGCCGGATTTCATCAGCAAACACTCACCAGAGATCCACAATGCTAAACTTCAGCATGAATTCCAAGCAGCCAAGACAACAGCCGTTAATGCATTCCAACACACGCAAACTCACCATCAGCCACCGCCACCACCACACCAGCAAGTTTTCTACAACCATGGTGGCGAGCCAATGCCGCCAGGTGCCGCTGGTCAATACATGAACTATAATCACCATGCGGTAGACAATAGTGGTGTGTACATGCATCCCCACCATCATGGTGGCGCTGAGTTCGAGGCGACATCTCTCAACGCAACCGGCAGCTACTACCAAGCCAAGTCACAAACCGCTTCGTATTACGAACACTTGAATTACCAACAGCAACAGCACCAACAACAAATTCACCCCGAATTTCACCAACATCAACACCAACAAACACACGATGTTCAACAGCTTCAACAACAGCAGCACATTGGTGGCATACACGCTGAATTCATGGTGGATGGATCGCCGCACATGAAGATTGGCGCCGCCGCAGCGCCGACGGTGACGTCAGCAGATGTGTACATGCCGCCCAATGCTAGCGCTCTGGGTGTACAAATGGAAAACTGTGATGGTAGCTACGGTAATTTCGCCAATTTTTACGAGAATGGTCAAACTCAGCTGCAGCCGCAACAAGCCATGCCACCGCACCATCCCCAAACCCATCATCACTCACCACACACACACCCACATCACCAGCCATCGGCCAATCATATGAATATCGGCGCTAATAACTTCGCAATGAATGGTGGTTCGCCGGCAAATGCACCCTCATATCCGATGGCAGGCAATGGTGGACCCGTCGCTGCGGCTGGTGGGAATCTAACCGGCATGGAAAATTCAAACAGCTCATCAGACTTCAACTTCCTCAGCAATCTAGCAAATGACTTTGCACCTGAATACTACCAGCTGAGTTAGTTCATCTAAGGCATCTAAATGGCATTTACGGTATTCTTTGTTTCTTTGTATTTTTCGTTTTGAGAAATTTTTTCGAACTCTAATTCTTTTATTATTATTATTTCTTTGTTTTGAAATAAATATGTGTGCGTATATACTTACTTGTATCCAAAATTAGATTATGTACACTTATGTATGGAGATATATCAATAATTTCATAGTTATGTTCTTTTTGTGTGTTCCATTAAGTTTTTTGCACAAGTTATTTTTAGGAATTGTATGCATAATTGAGTTTTATTTAATTTAACCATTTCGAGCTATCGATTTTCTCTTATTTTGCTTTTTCAATCATTTATAAACATTTTTTTCCTTTTCTTTTAATTAAAAATCAAATGGCAAACCGTTTATGTATATAGTTGACAGTGGACCGGTCAACAAATACAAGAATAAAAGTCAATATCATGTAAAGTTAATACATGTATCTTTAAATTGTTGTATATATGTAAGTGCTAATGAGAAAAGTAATCCTGTGAAATGCTAATAAAGCTAATTAGCCAAGTTTAGTTAGTCTTGCTCAAACGAAAGTGAAAATAAGAAAACGAATATATATCATGTATGTATATGTAAGAAGAAATGTTCAGCAGTTGTTGTTAGTGTTAAGATATGCTACTAGTTTTATTGTTGTATATATGTATGTATATAAATTTAATAAAAATCGATAACCAACTATTATTTTTGTATGTATGTACTTTTGAAAATTGGATACATTTCAATGTATATATGTAAGTATGTATGTGTGCTTTGCATACATATTTACATATTTACATATTTTTCTTTGAATTTGTGTTCTGTTTTCTGTGTGCATTTGATCGTGAGTTGGCGATTGGCATTTCCTATTTTCAAGATGATTTTCCACACATTAAGCCTATAAGCCACATTAAGCATACAAAAGAAATTTTATAAAATAAAAATAAATAGATACTGAAATGTCTCATTATGGAGTGTTCTTGTAACCACACAATGTTTCACACATCCGAGTTTTTTGTGTTTTTTCATACAAATAACGTTCCAAAACCGGAAGCATATGCTATATTTCGGGCGTTTGTATTCAAAACATTTCTCATTATCGAAAATATTCAAAAAAGTGATAAAAGAGCTTTGAAGTTCTTTTCATAAAATTTTAATTTGTGATATATTTTAAAATAATGAAGCATCCTATTCAGAGGAGTTAAATTTAAGAAATATGGAAATCTCATTTCCTCCAAATAAAAGGTCTGTAAACCACACTTTGAAGTATCTTATGTAAAGAAAAGCTTTTAAAGACTTGCTTCTTAAAATTGGCTCAACAAATTCCGGTGGAGATTTAGAAAATATGAAATATATATTTTTGTAAAAGCAAGATTTCCGGAAATTGATTAAGATCCTCCCGATATTTATTCTGGAAAAGTAATTTCATTGTCAATTTTTCTCTCTCAGCCAGGATTGGAAATGATTGCGGTGGGTTTCTCGAATAGATGAAGAACAAAGCAATTTTATGAACATAACTAAATAGAATGAGGAAGTAATGAAAAAACACAAATCAGTCAGAGGTAAGGTGAAAAGTTTTTGCTAAAGTTCAAATTGTTGCATACAAGTTGCATGTTGCAAAATGTATGCTTACCGCGGAACTATTTATGCATTCTGATTATATGATGATTCTGTAATAAATTCTCACTGTGAATATATCGGATACGCGAAGCTATTCGGTCTATATAAAACAGTCGCGCCCTGCACTATAATTTGAATATATAAACATTGAAAGATATTCACGTTGAAATAATACCAACATTAGTACATACTTACACTTGCATGTACATATATTGATTTTTTTGAAATTAACAATTCTAAGCCATGATGATAATATCTAGATAAATTTAAAACGTATATGTGGTAAGAATTATGTGCGGAATATGGAAATGAATATAACTAATAGATTAAATAAATAAACAATGCACTTTATTCTATAAAACGCTAGCTTTTACGATAGTTTATTAATGTTGATTTGAAATCGAAGTTGTTTTTGATAGTTTTTGCCTAAAATCAAGAGTAATTAACTAATTGATAATAAATTATTGAAAATAAAATTTAGCAATTTTATACTATGAGTTTATTGCGTTATAATTTGTTGGTTTTTCGATTCGAACTTAAACTTTTCCGAGTTGAATCTGTTCTGATTCAAGTGCAATTTTTTATGTAAAATATTATATGCGTAGTTATGTTTCTAATGAATTACAAAAAAAAAAAAAGAAACCAAAACTAAAAAACAACAAATTTGCGATATGTTTTCAAAGTAAATATACATGTAAAATTATTAAATATAACTAGGAATAAATATATAAATAAGTATTTTACAATTAAATGTAATAAAAAAATGCAAAAAAAATGCTGAGATAAACTGCTATGGAACAGTTAATAAACATGAACGTGCAAAATTTAATTGAAGCCAATAATTTAGTTTAACAACAGATACCGTTATATTTAGTACCCTTACCAAATTAATATTTATTTACAATTATATTTGGGAAAAGCGTCGTGTATGATTCTTACAAGTTTTGACACGCAATCTCACAAAAATTCACCAACTTCATTATCGACTTTTATTTCACTCCACTCTTTAATGATTCATATGCAAACAAACATATTATATATGTGTATGTGCGTAAGTATGTACACATGTACAGTTGCGTGTCAGTACAAAACTTACAAATATTCCTTTCGCACGCCACTCTGACGCAACAACAATCGAATTAATAGAAACAAATCTACTACCATTCGAAAATATCCATGGACAGCAATAAAAAAAAAAAAACAAAAAAAAAAAAAAAAAATAAAAGAAAATAAAAAAAAAGTGAAATAAAAAGGAAAGAATGGAAATGCCTTAAAGAAGAGAAACAAATTTCCGTCCTTTTCACCCAAAATTTTGACTGACAGCTAAAAGATGGATGATTTTAATGTCAACGCCTGTGAATGCATATCTCGCAGTTCGTTTCTTCCGATATTCTATGCATGTGCCTATGCACATAGAGCCACACTTATACATCCTGTGCCCCATATACAAACATATTGTTACATATATACCATACATGTGTTGATATATTGAAGTATTGAAGTATGTTTGTATGTGTATAATCGCTTTGAAATTTAGTGGCCTCGTGGCTGGACGCCACGTGTATTCTAAATATAGTGCTCTTAGAATTCAAGTCTCCCAACGTGAGGAGACTGCGGGGAGCCTAGAAGTGCTCCTCAATAAAGTGTAGATTTAAATAGCGCATCTGAGATTGAGACATCGCCGATTTATGTAAAGACATATGTATATACTCGTAAGTAATGGATTCATAAATATTAAACAATCAAACAATCTTTTTTGCTAAGGACAAAAAGCTAAATTCACAAATTCCAATTTAATTCCACTTAAGCAAAAGGAGGTATTTAAACTTCAAACAGACGTTTGTACTAAGGTGATAATTACACAACTCTAGAGTTTAGTTTATACTACATTGGATCGTTTAAAAACTACAAAATGGTATTAAAAATAAGATTCAGCATTATTTATAAGGTGGAAATTTTGGGGAAGTTGCCTATTCTTAAATCCCGCAAGGAGGCACGTGTTAAACGTTTACTGACTTGAAATTGTGACAGTCTTTTCCAAATACCTTTATCCGTTATTTGGGAAAGACCTAGAGTTGTTTATGTTGCATATTGAATTTGTTATAAACTCTTTTGTATGGTATGTTTTTTGTGAAACACAAGGTGTTTTCAAATTTAAAAAATTTTGCCATTTTGTCACAGAGTTGCAGTAAAGCCCTACAATGACGGCCCAATATAAATATTTAATTTTGTAGACAATAAAGTCCCCTTAACATAATTTTAATTTTTCTATTTCGGAGAATAATTTTGAAATTTGGTAATTTTTAACGCTTTACTACACTATAAAATTTTACAGCCAGTAAGCAAATTATAGGAAATCACAAGGCACAATTTAAAAAGAAATTTAATATTTTCATAACTATGATCTTTTTATGGATCTTCTGAGACGAAAGAATGAATTTCTCAATTTTGTTTAAAAAACAAAAACGACCTCTAGGTCTAGGTGTGTCGGGAAATTTGCATTTGTGCACTTTTTTGCACTTTTCTGCCCATCGATGGCCGATATCTTTTCGAAGAATATTAGGTCATTATTTATTTTGAGTTTTCGTTTCGGACGGGAATCGAACCCATGACTCACCGGGTAGCTGTCACGCAAACAACACATTTTCTGTTTGTGTATTTGAGGGACACATTGTCGCCATTGCATGGAAGCAACCGAATGCCGGCTATCCGGCGTTGACTGTTCGCTCTCTACTACTTGGACCAGCTGGTAACATATATATATATATGTTGTGTATGCATGTGCTTAGATTCATTTGACAGTGAGCGAAGTAGCGTAGTAGTAGTAGCGTGTTTTTCTCTTATGCTATGTGTTTGTACTTGTGCTTGAAGGCACATCTCCACTTTTGGAAATGCTGACAGAAGCGGTGAAAATTTAAGATTGATCACCCATAAGGGTGTTCAACGAAATTGGTTTAGGTGGGCCACGAGTGTGTGCGGCTAAAAGAGGAATAATGTCAAAAATGTTTAGTACTTTTCAACAAATGCTTGTTCTGTCCGCCAATTCCCCGTTGAGTGGTGTGTGGAAACGCAGCAAAACATCGAAAAAGGAATCAATTTAACTTGGGCAGCCATGGACCAATGGTCCGTTAGAATTCTATACCCACATATGTATACATGTATCTATGTACAAATCAACTACCAGTATACAATAGTGTACGTATACATATATACATGTATATACTAATAATGCTATGTAATTACTTGTGTATGTTTGTATCTGCAGCGATCAGTTTGGTAGCATGAAAATGATGACGATTATGACAAGATACTAATTAAATTATTTTTCACAAAGCAAGGGACCCGTGTCGAAAACACAATACCTACCACTCATTTTAGTAGTAGAAAAGATATTTTGTATATACCACTTGCCTCATACCTTGTTTAAAGGTTTTTCTTGAACCATCTATTTAATAGCGAGACTTTGATAGCTTTGCTTGATCTGTGAAATGTATGTAGTTAAATTAAGTTTAATATGGTACAAATAGCAATAATATGTTATATATCAACGTCACAGGCATATATATATATAGTTTATATTCTCTTCCCAGTATAACATTAGCCTAGGGTATGTTAAAAATAATAATAACTGTTTATTGTTTTTAAAATGTTTAATCAAACGAGATTTAAGATTACCCCCGATTTTCTAAAAAAAGTGAACTACAAGTGAAGTGGTATTTTTAAGCGTTATCTTGTAAACAATCAGTATCCGTCAATGCCAAATTATCTTAACCAAAAATTGGGTTTATATTTGGTTTCTGATTTTAAGAAGTTATCAACTTTTTTGTTTCAAACGCATCTCTCATGATAAAGGGTTAGGCCAATATTCTTGCTGCAATCATCGTATTCAACCCATGTGGTTCATAGCTATACTTTCCATTTTGCAACATTCCTATTCACACTTCGTGGACAACGTTCCAAGGTGGTTGCTATAATAAACAGTGATGCGATAAAAGAATTCAAGACATATATGGTATACGTATGAACAACTTTGGAACACTTATAAAGAATTTTGGTGAATAATTCTCGTAGTATCGATCTCTTATCCGATATTAGGTAGACATAAATTTCATATTTCCCTGCAACGATAGACATTTTTTTTTATAAAGGTAAATATATTTAAAAAAAACATATTTATTATATATAAGATTTTATAACATAAATGTCATACCGTGAGTTGGAAACCACTACTGAATAATGTCAATCGAAATATAAAAACAAATTACTTTAAGGATAATTCAAATTTAAAAATAAGTAAATTCAGTAGTACTCCATACATGCATGAAAAAGTAATTCCCGCGGATGATAGAATATTCCAAAAATAACCACATTTCATATAAAATGGTTGGTACATCTAACATTGCGATGCCGTAGGCTGGACCATACGTTTCAACTCTGTATGAGATCAGAGTACCTGCGGGAAATTTCTTTCGTAGCTAATCTCAAATCCCTTTTAATTTTTATGGTTAAAACAAGCTTTCGGATATTGAAATATTATAATGGAATAATTTAATTTATACCAACATTGACACTATTATGTATATTCGAAAACCGAAAATTTATATTTTTTATTTAATTAAGTATTTGTAATTTATCCCAAATGTCTTAATATTCACAATGAAATTTATACAGCAAAATAAATAGTTCCACTTTTAAGCATTCTAATAGGATCGCTGAAACACGAACCATAAATGTAGCAATAAACAAGTGTAGAGATATTAATGAGTCCAATTTTTGGAGTACTCTCATATACTAAAAATGATCAATATGCTACAATTATTTCAGCAGCTAAAAAAATACGATAACAGGCTAAAGATTTTCGATATAGGTATTTCAGTTATTGAGCTAATTTTATAACTCCTACTTATAAAATAAATTCCCAATTGTGAAATGATAATTAACCATTTAATAATTAATTCAACAATATCCGCTTAAGATAACAATCTGTGCGAGCGAGCTTTACCCAAAAACTGCACACTCATAACTTGACCAAATTTTTTAGATTATAAAATGATTTAAAGTAAGCAAGATCATTAATTATTGAGCTTAAATAAGCGTATGTCGGAGGCATTCCGGGTGCGAGTCTACTTCAGTGCATATCTGTGCATGCACCTGCCATGCCTTTGTTTTGTTTGATATCTAAAACTACATACATACATGTAATATATATGACACATAAGCACATACCTATGTAGCTTCGAATGTCATGTGAGAATAAGACTTGCAATTCATTACTTTTATTAGGCTTATTATGTGTTCAGAAAAGCTTAAACGACCTTGAAAGGTCAAAAAGCGGTAATTTGAGTATGCAAACACATGTGCATTGACATGTATTTTCATATGTATTCGCCACCAGACACTTATGCATTTTTTTTCTTTCCATAAAAAATTCAGCTAAGCTTAGTGCACAAATACTACTACACCGCGAATAATTTGAATGAAAGTAAGTAGCAATGAACGATTATGCTTATGATTGCAGCCAATTGAGCAATCAACCAAATAGCTTCGGCTTTGTTATATATATATATGTTTATATGTACAAAAAAAAAAAACGAAATGAAATGCAACAATGCCACTTTGCTATTGTCCCCATCGACTCATGGCAGCGCGTGCATGCGTTCGCATGCTCATACACACATATATATTATACATGTTCGATGTGCCTTCAAATTACCAGTTTCGTATGATGTTTTAAAGATCGACATTTCAATGTGCGAGCACTCAGCACAACTGTTTCACCAAATTTGGCAATGACAATAATAACATAACGGTAATTGCCAAGAACAGTGTTAGTGAGTGTAAAAATGCTATTGAAACGTATGATTTGCCAATTCAGCATTTTTTTTGGTAAACTGTGTGAAATGCCTAGATTTGGTCATAACTTTGCAAAAGGCAAAGGTAATAAATAAGAAATGCTGTATATTTCGAATTGAACCTTGTTTTCACTAGCTCTTTACGTACTGATGGTCCTTTCAATAATATCTTGTAACGTAATAATTTTTACGATTATTCAAAGTATTGGTTATTCAAACTGTTCCCTATAAAAAATTAAAATTATATTATTAATTATATTAATTATGAATAAAAAGCCGAAGTTTTTGGTTTATATATGATATGAGAGACAGTTTAAAAAAGCATTAGCCCGTTGACAGCGCTTGAAACATTTAGAAAAAGTAAGTACTTGAGTATTACAAATATATTTAATTGTGTATATTTTCATTGATAAATTTTTATTTCTGATGGAAAGGAGTAATTTCATACTTTAATTTTTCTTCAGAAGTGTTTCAAATATTTTAAAAATAATTACCAACATCCGTTTTATAGGAATGAATTGAAGAAAATAAATCGATTACTGCTAAAGATTGTTTTAAAGTTAATAATATAACCGCGATTCTGTATTCTTTCTTAGGAAACTGCAACTACGTGCCACAAAGTATTCTCAATATACCCCACCACCAGACATTCAAAAGCTATTCTCCAAATATTGTCTATTGTATTTTTTATTCGTTGAACCTAAACTATGAAAAATCACAATTTTGTCCAATGGCCGAAACTGCGTTTGAGGTCTTCCAACGTTATTTTTGGCGATTCAATGTTCGATGATGAGTGGCAAAGTAGTTCAATGAGTCCGAATGGATGTATGGTATGACGTGTGAAAACTATCTTCTCTTCCATGACTGAGCAAATATGTTTATCTAAAACCAACAAGAATAAATTAATTAAAAAATACATTGATATACAGTGAAATATACATGTGAGAACAAAAATAAATAATATTTATTATATAAGCTCTTTACTTACCATAAATGAGAAACACTCTCACTAAACATTTTTTTAAGTGCTGTTGCTTAGACAGGATTCCCACAAGTTGCATTGAATTTGGATGGATGACTAAATCTGAATTTAAATATTTTTCATCGAACTCCTCAGACTCAACACAAAACACTGAATGAAGATGCTTGTGTTTAAACCCATATTTATATCTGTAGAAAAACTTAAAATATTCTCTTTCAAGAATTTATCCATGCATATACATGCGCATACTAGTATGTAATACACATATCACTGCATTTCAGCACAAACTTGTACAATTCCTTGATGACATGTACATATACATACATAGAAGCATATGAAATCACATATACAAACATACACGAGCGTCTCCCTTTCTCACTTTTATGCTGCGCTAGCCATTTTTTGCTCACTAGTAGTAGTCCGGTTCTACTCAACCAAATATGTTTTTTTATCCTTGCCTCTTCCAGCTTTATGATGCAATACAATTGAAGGGGCGCAGCTTTATTTCTCTACATTCTACTCTAGAGCGCAGACTTTGTCGCTGAAATTGTATTATGCTATTTTACTTCGTAAATACATGTAATGTAGCCCTGCGAGTAGTAAAAACAAAAAGCGTAGACGTTTGTGAAAAAAAGGGACATCTTGTAAGAGATACGTTCTCCAGCATTTCATGCCGCTAGGAAATCTAAACAGCAATTAAATTTAGTTTTTGGTTTCAGTTAAAATATCGAATTAGATTGAATTTATTATTATTATTTTCTTTCATATATTTAATATAAAAATGTTGTAGATTTCGCTTCTGGTTATCTTTTATTTTATTAATTATGTAATGACTTCATCGTGCTCGATTCAGAGATTATTTATTTCTAACGGAATACTGTGCTAGTGCTCGTTTTGCAGATTAGATCTCGTTTTTAAGATGTTTGGGATTGAAGTTTCTAAGTTTGAAGACCATAAGAAGGCATCCAAAGGGGGACGTTTTTAAATCAATTTCTGATGTAGAATTCCCTGAAAAATAATCAATCTAAGTTATATATATACGTCTCTCGCTCTATGTAACAGAGAAAATAACACTAAGAGGGATGCAGATGGAAAATGTTGGAAATGAAAGTTCATAAAATCATATCCACAAGCACTTGTGGAATTATACTTAGTTTATAGATCAATTCTCGGTGAATCGCTTCCATATATACCTCGCAAACCTTGGAGAACCAATTTCGATTTTCAATTTTTCTATAGGGTTGTCTTGAACATATGGTTGCTTGAGGAAGATGCGTGTACAAAAGCGCCCAGGTGCACATAAAGTAAATGATTTTACTTAAAAATCCTGTAAAGGAACAGAAGGTACAGCTAAACTAATGGATCTTATAAGAATTTTTCACTGACCTTGGAAACTTAAACCCTTTCCCTTGATTTTTACAAGTATAAATTAAGCACACATACACACACATACACATAAATGTAAAACAATATATGTATGTATGCAATTTCCAAAATAACAAACAAACTTGTTTACGAAAAGTGGAAGAATAAAAAGATGTAAGCGGCAGGTGTAGCCTCAGAACGAAATATTTTGCAGACACTATTGTGCAAGTATTGTTTTATTTGCCATCTTTTCGGCAATGAGTAATATTTGTTTTATTTTTACATGAAGATCTAAAACGATAACTGACGTATTTGCTATTTATTTACGCTCAAATCTTATATTTCATCCTTAATTGTAACTTCGTGAACTGAATAAACAAACCAACAAAGGGAGATACACATACACACATACATATGTATATACCTACAAGTAAATCGCTTTCGAAGTACATTGGCACATAATGAATTGAAGAAGGTATTTCCTTGGTGCTTGTTTTCAATTCAAATGCTTTTTTTGTATTTGTGCGTCTGATTAAATGTTGTCTGAATCCTCATGAACTGGAAAAAATCAGCCGATATAGACGAAGGGTTGGTTCTAGTGTCTGTGTCGGTCATTGCACTTTCAATAAGCTTTCAGCATTTTGTAATGAGCATTTCGCTGCTTCCAAGGGATCTTCACAATTGATCAACAACAAGCAGATGAGCCTCAAACAGCCTCATGGAAACAGGTCAGCCCAATGATTATAAAAAAAACATTTCTATGAACTCTGTTTACCTCAACTAAGTCTTAAATTGCTGGCACAATAGATTTCAACACGTAAGTTTGTACAATTGAGCATACACGTTTATTACAGAGTTGAAAAGAAGTCGGTCAAAGGGAAGAATTGCATATCCCATTGTGTGTGCGTTTTTTCTCAATGGACAACAAAAGCAAAGCCTAACATAACTTGCTTAAACTCCTTAGGTCCTTTGTTACGAATATTGTAAAGGTGACTTTAAGGTGGCAAGATTCAGAGAATAAAATTTATTTTCAATAAAGTCTGTTCACATCACCTATTTGTCTCCACGTGATGGTGATGAAGGATAAAGAATAAGGTAAGGGATCTCAAGTTCTAATTTAAGTTATTTATATAAGCTATTGGTTCTATCAAAAAACTAATTTAGTTAAAAACAAAAGACGATATGCATTTTGTAGATTATTTTTTTGATATCTTCAAAATAAATAAGAATAAAATTATTAACAATTCGTTGAGCGTTTACCACTCATCCGTTTAAAATTATTAAATTCATTTGAAAATGATTAATTTTCTTTGAATTAATGATGGTATTTGACTACAGCAGGAGCGGCATAGGATGTGTAATGGGCTGCTGGAGCGGCGTAATGAGCTACTGGAGCGGTGTAGTGAGCAACTGGAGCGGTGTAGTGAGCTACTGGAGCAGCGTAGTGGGCAATTGGAGCAACCGTCTTTACAACTGGTGCGATGGCAACAGCTTTTACCAATGGTTCACGGTTCACGACGGCGTTGAAACCATTCACGGGATCCGAAGTGTATTGAACTGTACGTTTGTATCCATCAGCGTCAATGAGTGAGTATTCACCGCGGACCACATCTCCATCACGCTCTTCCACTTGGCTCTTAGAATCACCAGTCAGTTTGTCATCAACGCCGTAGGAGAATTTGTATTGAGGATGAGGATCGTATTCCTCCGATTTCACAACGACCTTTTGAGCTATAGCCACAGGTGCTGCATGCACGGCAACCGCTGGTGCGGCATGGTATACCGAAGCAAAGGGTGAGTAACCAGCGCTGGCCACGGCGACGAAAGCGAGTACGAATACAAACTGCAAAAGTAAAATGGATTTTTAACGCTACATATACATGTCTATTGAGGTCCGGCTGCTTAACGGTTTTGTGATTGAACTTACCTTGAAAGCCATATCGTAATTTAGCTGATTATTACTTGAGTTCTTTGCGAATGCGAAGACAAGAAGTGAGTGATACATATCCGTCAATTCTCTGACACTTTTATAGTAGTACCAGCAATAATTTGGTGTTGAAATTTTGGTTTGAGTTTTTGCTCTAAAATCTATTTTTTTTTTTCTGAAACCAGTTCCGCTACATTTAATCAAAGGGCTAACGTACTCTCTTCTCATATTTCGAAGCTATTTATATTACCTCCAAATTGAAACTAATTGCATTTAAATTATACGCATACCAACATATATAGATATGAATGATATATATGTAATATATATAATATATATATATATATATATATATATGTAATCTAATCTGCCGCAGCTTAATATCAACTAAAAAACAACAAATTTAAAAATGTATCTAATAATAAGAATTAAAAATAATAATTCTCCGTGATATGGGAACATACAATAATGAAAAATATATGCAAATATCAATTTACCAGTGTTTTTTAATCTACGAATATAGTATTTAAAGTCGTCTTAAAAAAGGTGGAAATTATTTGATTTAACAGGAAAATAGAAGTAAAAAACCAGAAAAAATACCCGGTAGCAGCAAATTTTTTTTTTCGTCTACCGTTTCCTTGGTCGGAGGTGAAGTTGTTGAAATACATGAGTATTATTGTATTCATGAAATAATCTTCATTTACTTCAAAGGTTTCAAATGTCGTGTCTTCATTCATTAGATTAAAAGTTAGCCTTGCTCTAATACGCATTTTGTTCTTAGTGATAATTGGTCTTGGGCGCCACCTTGCGAAGAATTTTTTGAAATCGAACGAAATTTTTTCGTAGTAACATGACCTTGGCGCCATAATTTCATTTCCATATTTCTCTAAAAAAACACTATTCTGTCTGGTTGATGGTTTTCATGACAAACTGTAGAGGTGGAGCAATATTAGACCCCCACAGAAACATAGGAACATCCTAATATTTATACTACTTTATGAATATATAATCCTAACTGAAAATGAACCAATCTAAAGAAGAGCAGATATGAATATAAATAAAAATCTGAAAAAATACAGTACCAACCGTAGCTGTTCACGCGGCACCTGTGGCGGTAGCTCAAAAAGTTGTTGTGAAATCGGTCCTTAATACAAATACTTTTATGGCGCTGATGACAAACTGAGTGGTGATTCTCATTGACGCTGATGGTTACAAACGCAGTGTTCAATACACTTCGTATCCCATTAATGGTTTCAACACCGTTGTGAACTCTGAACCTCTTGTAAAAGTTGTTGTCGTCGCTCCAGTTGTTAAGACAGTTGCCCCAGTTGCTCCAGTTGTCCATTATGGTGTTTCAGTGGTTCACTATGCCGCTGCGGGTGTCCATTACACGTTTTAATCATAATCCGCTCCCGTAATTCTCAAGCATCATCATTGAAGCTTATGGAATTTTCAAAATTCGAATTGAAATGAGTGAATGTGTTATTATGTGTGGAAATAATTTTCATTTGTTATTAAATATCGACATACATATTTATTTCACAAGAATTATAGTGTTCTATCGGTATATTCTATAGCGATCGGCGAACAACCCAAGAACTATTTAAAATTGTAAAAAAGATTAACGGCAACTCGTTGAGATTTATTTTGTATTTTCAGTTTTATATGAAAAATGGAGATGAACTTTGCAGTAAAATAAAAGTATATCAGATCGAGGTTGAAGATAATGATTATCCTCATGAACGATTTTAGAATTTTTGATAATAAATTAAATATTTTCTAATTGTCTGTAAGCAAAAATGTTCAGTATGAACTGATATTAATTTTTTAAAACATTATAGAGTGTATGAGTATTTTAAAATAGTTTTCATGGCATTATAATAGTCCCATGGGAATCCATTATCCACTGAGCTTTTCAGGTCGTGATAGGTTCGGTAATACAGCCTATGATTAGGACAGGAATCGAAGAATCTCGCTTAGACAGCTAAGAACTCCGAGGTTTGTGATCCTACCAACTCCTAATTATGAATTAACAATACGGTTCGACAAAGGTGTGATTACCAATATGTTTCAATTTTAGTCTAGCTAAAGCTGGACAATGGAGAAGAAAGTGTCTAGTTGTTTTCACCTAGCCTTCCTCCATACAACTTTGACAGTTGGTATCCGACAGAATTTTTACGCTCGTCACATGCATGTCTATTGGTCAGTGGTCAGTAAGAATTCCCACAACCTTGCTAAGAGCAAGCAATTCAATCGACTTTTTAAATTCCACTCTTAGCCAATGAATTTCCCAACCGCACATGTGCTGGTTACTGACGAACGCGCGCTAAGTTCACGCGAAGTCTATTGATCCAGTGCCAGAACGCAGGGGAACAAGGGCATATCGACTCGTTCCCAGCCTGATGGGATTTGGGTTCACTTTATTGAAGGCTCATCTGGTAGCATAAAGCATGAGTTGATGAAGAGCTCCCGACAGAAGACTCCCCTCCAATCTTCTCTCTGAGCTTCGATCCATCCGTTAAAAAGCTCACATAGCCTCTTCTCCTGCGCCTCCGCCGCACCCACATATCCCTCAAAGGTATGTGCGCGGAGAAGAAACCATCAGATTAGGTTCCACGACGTCATAGTCTCGGTTATCAGAGATAATGCCATGAGGTGCCATTGTTGGTGTTGTGATACAGATGCCAATGAGGGCCGCTTTTTGAACACGTTCTAGCTGTTGAGCGAGTGTGGTCGCGATAAAAAATTAAAAATTTAAATTTAAATTGAGACATCAGTTATGAGTACTGAACTTTTATATTCGGAAACAGTTTTATGAAAATTTTTCGAATAAATTAAATTAATCCGATTTTTTGCGCAATACGTAAAGTTGGAATAAGCATATACGGCTGAAGGTTTGCTCCCCATATGGTTCTTAAACTAATTCTGATATGTATTATAATAATAACACACAGACTGAAAGTTGATATAATCTATGTTTTATGAAAGAAGGCAAATAGAATGGAATCAATATATTTCGTAATTAGACTTAACCTCCTAAATATAGCAGCCGTCGGACAATTGATTTGTGACATATAACATTTTGAGTGGCGCAAACTTTGGAACTTTGGAAAAAAAGGTTGGATAAAAAGTAATCTCATAAGTTATTGAAACACATTTTTTTGATGAAAACAAATGCCAAATAAACAAAAAAAAACACCAAAAAATGGTTTGATGAGCGTTATCCAAACTCTACACCAGAAAAGCAACTTTTCGTAATGGGCTTGCCAAATTCCATAAAGGCGAGACTGTTATGGACAAAAATATCACAAAATCTAAGAAATTATTTTGGATGACGTGAAATGAAATAGATAGTGATAGCTGGCACAGTAAAAATTTCAAATGAATGTGAGGGATATTTCGCTCATCAAAATTTGGAATACGAAATCCCAGCACAAAGTGGGTAACATGTAAGCTATCAATGAAAATTATAGCAGAATTGCTACGAATTACTTCCGTACTTTCCGTATCTGTTCCCCAATGTCTTTCTTTTGTTCTCAGATTAGAGGGAAATGTTCGATGGAGAGAAATTTAGCAAAGCAAATATGTCTTCAACTACAAAATTCTATCGAAAAGTTGGATGATTGTAGTAATATCCGTCTCGATAGCTTATTAAATAAAAAATTCAAAATTTTATAACAAATTGTGCTTTTCTTTAAAAAGCTGTGCAATTTTCAGACCGTCTGTAATGTCTCACATTCTGCTAATGTGTTCAAAATTGGGTCAAATCTTCCATACTCTTTAGTTGCCGTATTCATTGAAATCAAATTAAACAGGAATACTCCTTATTGTTATTTGGTGCTAAATTTTGGGAAAACTCAGTTAACAACTTCTTTTTGTCGCCATATACCGAATATAAGAACTTTGATCCTCTTACCGTACTCTAAGTCAATATCTCAAATATTTAAGCAAAAGTTCTTCACACTCTTTAAATTCTTAAGATTCGCGATATTACTTAATGTACGGTTCCGTCCAGATTTCACCTTTCATTATTTTTTATACATATAACCGTTACTAATTGCAGCAATAGCAAAATGAAATACTGTAAACAATTTAATGGCATATACACATGTTCGTATGTATCTATGTACATATTTAATTATGAGCCAAGCATTTATTCATATTTTTAATTTTTTCACACGTCATTACCTGTGTATGCGAAAGTTTGTAAATTTGTATCAAGCGTACTAAAGCTTTGATAAAGTGAACAGACCTGTCGAGGTACAAATGTACCATTTTCGCTCCAATAAAATATTCGAACAGGTGAATAGTATAAAATAGACAACAAACTCTTGTTTGTTATCATTCACTTCTCACATTCGTTGTGACAAAGAACTAACCATACTTTTCCAAAAATGACATTCACGGTAATTTTGGCGTGAAGTTTGAGATTAAAGCAATCTGATCTAATTATGTCTTTACAGTTTGTATGCGCGCTCGCCTTCATCGCTGTAGCCAGCGCTGGTTATGTACCCATTGCTCCGGTATACCATGCCGCACCAGCGGTTGCCGTGCACGCAGCACCTGTGGCCATAGCTCAAAAGGTCGTTGTGAAATCTGAGGAATACGATCATCATCCTCAATACAAATTCTCCTACGGCGTTGATGACAAACTGACTGGTGATTCTAAGAGCCAAGTGGAGGAACGTGATGGAGATGTGGTCCGCGGTGAATACTCACTCATTGACGCTGATGGCTACAAACGCACCGTTCAATACACTTCGGATCCTGTGAATGGTTTCAACGCCGTCGTGAACCGTGAACCATTGGTAAAAGCTGTTGCTGTCGCACCAGTTGTAAAGACGGTTGCTCCAATTGCCCACTACGCTGCTCCAGTAGCTCACTACGCTGCTCCAGTTGCTCACTACACCGCTCCAGTAGCTCACTACTCTGTCCCTGCAGCGGTCAAAACTGTTGCCCCCCTAGCTCATTACGCCGCTCCAGCAGCCCATTACACATCCTATGCCGCTCCTGCTGTAGTCAAATACCAACATTAATTCACAGTGGTACAAATATCAGTAATACAGTGGTCAATATATCAATAATACACTGGTCAAATATCATCACTAAAATCTATAAAGACTTCGAATATTAGCCATTAAAACTATAAATGTGAATATATCTGTTCTTGTTATTAATTTATGTAGGCATATTTATATCGATCAAAATGTTAAGTTAATAAATGATGTAACATAAATTCATATCTTATTTGACACATTTAAGCAATCTTATTTTTAGGCTAGGTTTTGTTAGGTTTGGTTAAGAGTTCCTTACGAAAAGGGCCACGAAGGATCCAACTTGGACAGCTAAAATCGCCGATCCTTTGTAATGCCAAGAACACCTACGTATGAATCATAAAAACCTATCACAAATCGGCAAAGGCTTTGATACATTTATTTGTTGAGAAGGCTAACTTTAACTATATCGAATTCCCCTGCTTCGCCGAAGATGTAACTACCAAGATATTTCGACCTCATTGTAATGAGAAATCTGGACAGTGGAGGAGAAAGTATCTACATGTTTTCACCTCGTTTTCCTTCATAAAACTTTAGCAATTCAGGTGCGACAAGATTTTTAGTGTCACCGCATAAATGCATATTGGTCAATGTTCCTAGTGATCAAAGCTTGAAACTATATTTGAAGGAGAGAAGCCTCCCTCTCGAACCTGTCCCTAGCTTTGATCCATTCGTGAAAAAGCTCTCTGCACCTCTTCTCTGGTGACTTCAGCCCCCCACATATCCCTCGCCGGTATGTGAACAAAGAAAGAACCATTAGGAGTAGGCTTTGCCGAGCAGTGATCCTAGTTTTCAGACAGCGACAATTCTTATACTGTTAATACTGAATAATCTCACATTTGTTCGATATTTGTAGTTGAATATTTTGCCTTATATTAATTGATAGTCTTGGTTCCACAAATTAAAGAATTTGAATGAGGGAAATGGAAATAAAGAGATAGTGTATGATATTTGATATAATTTTTTTATGTAAATATACACATATATTTATAGCATGAATAAAAGATATTTCAAATAAAAATTGAAAAATAGTTAATTTGACTTCAGTTTCCTAAATATAGACATACATTTTTCAACTTGTGCTTCCATTAAGACTATATTAACGCAAAATTGACATCTACTTAACTCCGTCAAATATTGGTTCCAGGAGCGCTATTCTCACACATTGTTATTACTATAAATACCATTTATTTTATACATTTTTTTTTTGAATTAACTACCTCATTTGGTCTACGTTACATCTGTAAATATATGTATATTCCGTCATTAAAAATTATTCCAAAATAGTTATATAGTCAGTGGTGTTGTAGTCTTAAAGTTATAAGGTCGCTATTTACAGGTTATACTATTTAATTAAAATTTCTCACTCACAAGCTTCGTTTTAGTTGTTATTTATTGAGTTTTCTAAAGCTGCTAATTTTTGTATCAAGCACTTAATCTGCTGGCTAGAGGGCACCATTTGATAGTTCGTGAATGGGAGATGATTCTTTAAGTATCGGTCACCTCTTGAAGGACAATATTTTGGTTCCAAATATATTTTCCATTTGAAAAAATGGGGTTTGCATGCTATTTTTATTACACTGCCAAAACAACAAAACTACTTGAATTGTTCACATGCATACATATTAAAGAATTTCTTATAAGATAATCCAAAATCTTTCATACTATATTTTAGTTTTAATGATGATAAATTTGTTAAATATGCTTCATTTATAATGAATGATAATAAAAACCATTACTTAGTTTACTGACATTTTACGCACGCCGCTAAATTTTCTGCCTTGAGTTTTATAACCAACTCCTTCACTTTCATGCATGCATTTATCTACATACATTTATCAATAATTGTAAAATAATAGAAATGATTTTTCTGAATTTTTTTTCCAATATTTTATTTTGTCTGCCATTAACTCTTTTTGGGATAGGACTACAATAATAATACCCTAAGGGGTCACAATCACTTTTGGATTTTTTTTTATCGGGCATTTTTAAGCAAACCTAACCTAACGACCTTCTGATGTATATTCAAATAACTAAAATGTTTAACTATCTTTTGATTTTACTTAAAGCCAACCAAGACATTTTATTAAAGTACATACAACTCTGATTCAATTAATTGCACCGTTTTTAAGAGTGTGTGAAAAAACTTAATACCCACATACATGTCATTATGCTTTTATTTAGATGTATTTGTATGTACTTATGTCAGTGTTAATATTCAATTACATTACACCCGTGAAAAGGAAACTGTTGTCCAATATCTGAATATACAGTATAAAATGATCTGCGAACTAATAATTTGTGTCATTCATTTCTAGCGTTCGCTGAAGAACAGAACCCGTCGTCTTGTTATTACGAAACTATACAACACATTTACAAAAATGGCATTTAAGGTAAATTGGCACCCACATGTGACTAAAACAACCTGGCCTAATTTTTTGTCAATATTAATATATTAATAATATTAATAATTTGTATCTTTGCAGTTTGTATTCGTACTCGCTTTCGTTGCAGTGGCCAGCGCTGGTTACTCACCTTTTGCTTCGGTATATCATGCTGAACCAGCGGTTGCCGTGCATGCAGCCCCTGTGGCCATAGCTCAAAAGGTCGTTGTGAAATCTGAGGAATACGATCCTCATCCTCAATACAAATTCTCCTACGGCGTTGATGACAAACTGACTGGTGATTCTAAGAGCCAAGTGGAGGAACGTGATGGAGATGTGGTCCGCGGTGAATACTCACTCATTGACGCTGATGGCTACAAACGCACCGTTCAATACACTTCGGATCCTGTGAATGGTTTCAACGCCGTCGTGAACCGTGAACCATTGGTAAAAGCTGTTGCTGTCGCACCAGTAGTTAAGACAGTATCTCCAGTTGCGCACTACGCTGCTCCAGTCGCCCACTACGCTGCTCCAGTTGCGCACTACGCTGCTCCAATTGCCCACTACGCTGCTCCAGATGCTCACTATGCCGCTCCAGCTGCTCATTACACATCATACGCCTCTCCCTCAGTTGTCAAATACCACCATTAAAAAGTGTATGGAAGTACATATATTACTAAATGTTGTTTATATTTTATTTATGAAAAGCTTTACTGTTTCCGATATTACATGAAATTTATGAACTAATTAAACATTGTGTTTCATATTACGAGATAAGTTTAAGAGATTTAGTTATGAACTATTTGGGTGGTATTATTATTGAATTTTTTTGCAAGGAAACATGAACTATGCCACCATAGTCTGTATCTTAAATCGATACATTTTCTTAATATTTTCTATTGCGCTCAAAATGTCAACGTAATTTCATTAATAGGATAATATTGTATAAGGTGTCAGACATAGGAACCATAATTTCTGCCAAGAGTCGCGTTCACTGGCAATTTTTTGAACAAATCCAAATGGAAGCCTATTGTATCATCCCTATGGCTAAGTTTGACGTTTCGTTATTTCTATGACAATTGCCACACTTTTAATTTTTTCGAACAATGCCGTTCTGAGAGGTGGGCGGAGTTACCACCCGATTTCCTTTTCCACTCTGTACCATGAAATGGCGAAACTGGAAGTTATCGTCGAGCTTGGTTGGCATGGCGGCTGTGGTTTACAAGATATACATACCAATTATTACAGTGGGTTATCACATATCTAAGTAATTATACATTAAATGAAAATAAAAGGTAGTAACCGCAAAGCCTCCGGACTAAAGTTTATAAAATTAATTAAACAATAAATCCGGACTAAAGTTGTTATGTGAAAATCGTACGACTTTTACAAAATGCCCGAAAACACAACAGCCGGCCGCTAAGGTTTTTGACAATATTATTTGGGATTTGCATAGAATTATTTTCGTCGACTAGCTCAAACATGGTAAAACAATCAATTAACGTCGGGATCAAAGTTGAGCCAAAATGTTAAATGTTAGGTCAAAGGTTTTTCTGCCCATGTAGTATATATGGAGAAATTGTGTCCTTGCCTAAATTTGCTACAGAGAGTCCACAAAAGGAGAGCATGTGTTGTTTTAATTTTAGGAACTACGGTTGATGTCTCATTGAATATTGAAACTATGCCAACCAATCTCATATGATCATTTGTTGTTGGTTGGGTTGTTCAAATCAAATATACATATTACAATGATTCGCACGTTGCGGCTTAAATATCGGTCAACATCAGAGAGATATTAAAAAAATGAAGACACTGCATTACAAATTGAAAATTGTTATTAGATACTAAAAATTACCGAAGTCGGTCAGTATTTCCTTCCAGACGCTTAATAGGTCTACGCCTCCGTTCTTCCGGTTGACTTTACGCCGCATATTCGTTGGTCTTTAGAGCAGATCTCCAGGATAATAAGCTAGATAATTCTTCGATAGCAATTTTATTGTCGTTAAGGTATATCCCGCGAATCTCAATAGAAGTTTTATACCGCTCAAAGATTTGCGTTCTGGATAAGTATGCGCCTTAGATTTTTTTTATTTTCAATGACTTAATAACTGTAGTTCCCGGAAAAATGAAAATTTTACTATTTGACCAGATTGTCACTCAAATAGCAACAAATTCTTAATTTTTATATATTCGCGTGGGATTTTTCGTGTATAATTAGAAAGGTCGCAGCCTTTCACTTACTAAGTACTAACAATTATTTCTATTACTTTCGTAATGTTCCCTTAACATTTTTCCAGACATATGGAAAATATATGCTAATTTCAAGTTGTAAAGTGACATACTTTTATATTTTGTCATATCTCAGAAAGGTTGCCAAAGTATATAAAATAAAATAAGTTATTACCTGATATTTGCAAATGACTACACTTGCATATCAACATACATACACATGCGAAAGATTATTTCATCAAATGCGTGTGTGGCCTTACCTTTTCGAATAAACAATTAACTTTCATTTACTTTATTATGTTGAGCAAATTAAACGGGTACATATGCATATTGCGCCAGTTTCTTATAGTTTTAGTATAGAAAATTTACCCGTAAATAAACCAGATTTTAACAAAAGAAATGCTCAATGATCAACTTAACAGGTGTGGACTATAAATGGGTTCGCTGATGGATATTTCAAATCATTCACTTCTTACAATCTCTGCCACAAGGAACCCACCTGAGTTCAAACACTGTCAAACACATTTCCAAAAATGGCATTCAAGGTGAATTGATATCCGGCTGAGTGTAAAATAACCAGATCTAATTCTTTATCAATATTAACGCAATCAATTTGTATCTTTCCAGTTTGTATTCGCACTCACCTTCGTCGCTATAGCTAGCGCTGGCTACGCACCCATTGCTCCGGTATACCATGCCGCACCAGCGGTTGCCGTGCATGCAGCCCCTGTGGCCATAGCTCAAAAGGTCGTTGTGAAATCTGAGGAATACGATCCTCATCCTCAATACAAATTCTCCTATGGCGTTGATGACAAACTGACTGGTGATTCTAAGAGTCAAGTGGAGGAGCGTGATGGAGATGTGGTTCATGGTGAATACTCACTCATTGACGCTGATGGATACAAACGTACAGTGCAATACTCTGCTGATCCCGTGAATGGTTTCAACGCCGTCGTGAACCGTGCACCTCTTGTAAAATCTGTTGGCGTAGCTCCAGTTGCTCACTACACCGCTCCAGTTGCTCACTACGCCGCTCCAGTTACGCACTACTCTGCTCCTGGCGTTATCAAGACTGTTGCTCCCGTAACTCATTACGCTGACCCAGTCGCTCACTATGCCGCTCCTGCGGCTCATTACTCTGTACCAGCCACACATTATGCAACTTACTCAGCTCCTGCTGTCCAGTACCATCATTAATTCATTTCCATTAAAAGGACTAGAAGAGATTGATATGTCCTTCAATTAGTAAAATGTTGTTAATGTGTATTTTCAGTATTTCTATTTATTCCGATAATAAACTTTGAGAAACTATATAAAGCACATAGTTATTATGAGTATTAAGGGAATTTAGATGGACTTATTTTAAGGAAGTAAACTTTTTATGAAACTAAGTTCCCACTTATATGATATTGGATATCATAACTTTCCTTAAATATGTTATACCAACTGGAATATGTTTCAACAATATGTTATTTTATTATGTTTATTAAGATGGAATACGATGGTTCTAAAACGCCCGGAATTAGAAGCCAATTTTAAGATAATTTATAGATACCCAACTTTAAGCAAACGTCTTAAAAATTAGCACAATTTTCCACCTGAGTATTTTTTAGATCAAGGCACAATCAAAAGCAGAAAAAAATGAATTATGTTAATATAAAGTCGGATGGATTTTTGAAAATCAATTATATACATTTTTGAACGTGTTATTAAGTGTGAGATTGACCATATGGTCACTCACAATTCTTTAGATGTACATTTTATATATCCGTGATAACAGTTTTGGTTTTTGAGACAAAAGCCGGAATAAGAATAAATAGCCTTTGCTGGGTAAAACATTTTATTGACTCATCAGCGAGCGTCATTACAAGGCATGTTGTTTGTATACCAACGCGAATGTCGATTTTATATAGCTATATATACAGACCCATTGGAAATTAAAGAAACAAACAGTTTGATAAACATTTTATACATTTATTACTATATATTGTAATAAACGGATATAAGACATTATTCAAGATAAGTGGTGGATAGTTTAGCTTCAACGTTTCTATTAATATAAAATATATTTATGACTATATGTATGAATAAATTTTTGGGTTTCTTTTGATTTCTTAGTTCGTTAAAAATTAAAAGTCTTATAGTTAAATTAAATTAATCTGATTTAGTCATATTTTACGATTTTCTCGATATGGTTATTTGAATGAAAAATTTACTTGATAATTAATATTCAACATATCATAAGAGGCCGAACTGTCAATTGAAAACAATTCATTATCATACAAGTACTAAAATGGAAAATAACTCGAACTAATCGCTCAACACTAGATTTTCCTACAGGGTAATTATACTAATATGTTTGCATATTCTTTGCATGAGATATCTAATTGAGCCATTCAATAATTTGGCCATTTGATTCAGTTGTTGACGCCAAGCACTTGTCTGACAGCGCTACGAACGAATCCGGCCAATGAACATAGAATTAAATACATTAACCGATTATGCCTGCTACAATTTCAACGCCATACGACACATGGACACGGTGAGCGGACTTAGCGCAAATCACGTTTATGGTGTTTATACTGAAAGATTTGAAAAATTGTCCGGCTATACGACAGCGAATGCGTTAAAAATTGTATCGCGAACATGACATTGAAATTCCTCTTGCAAACGGAATTTCCTAATTGTTAGATACTTACTAATATTCGCTCGTCATTTAACCGCTCATACATATGGATATGTATATTTATGTGTGTATTTGTTGGAGCAAAGTGGATAACATGTGGTAGAGTAATTGTTGGCTAATGAAATCAAAAAGTTACCATTAAAGCACAAATGCGATTCAAAGGACAATTGGTGAATTTCGTGAGATTTTTTATTTGTTAAATAGATATTTAGATATACATATGTTTTTACGCTATTCCATTAATATAATCGTGTACATATGTACATATGTATAATTTACAGGTTTTCCGCAAGGTAAGGCAACGTGATTCGCATATTTCCGGTTCGAAATTCTTAAAGCTTTATTTTTTGCCCCAAATTCAAACATTTTGATTGACAATAATACTCGCAATATATACAGGGTGGTTTATAAAACGGTTACTTTTTAAAAATTAATGAGCTGTTACTGTTAAAAGAGTATTTTATTTAGATAAAATCGCTACGATCTGAATCTAGCGTATAACAACAAGGACCAAATAGAAATGTAAAGCAAAGTTCGAAGAGAATTGTATCAATATTCTAGCGCTGGCAGCTAAAAATACAAATATATACATATATCACCAATGAACAAAATATAAAAATATGAGATTAGTTTCGATTCTAAGCATCCATTTAAGGCACACTATCATACTTTAAGAACTATATAACTTATAACACACGTATACGTATATATGCTATACTACATGCCTATTATCAATATTCCAGCAAACCCCAAATTTAAACAGACCTTTCTGATTTGCAGATTTAAACCTGTACAAACGTGTACTTACTGATAGAGACTGGGTTATCCACAATTGGATAAAGGATCTCACCTCCCATTGAAAACAAACTTATTTAAAAGGCGTTCCAGTAAGGTATCGACTAGCAAACTAAAAAGTGGGCACTGCCACCACCTTTGCGAGAAGCAGTTATTACAACTTCTATCTCTTCTCTCACTCTCTAATTGTCTGTCTTCTGTTTCGATCTCCCAGATCACATGTTTTCCGAAACATTATGTCTTATGAGATTCTAAGTAAAAAATTCAAAACAATCTTAGAATCATTTTCGTCTTTTCTAAGAAAAATACACCTAGACAACTTTAATCAAGAAACTAATATAGGGAATCTAACTTAAGCCGATAGCCCTAGTAGCCAGTGCATTACTAATTGTACTTTTAATAAATGAATAAGCACCATATGGACCACTCTTTAATAGTGAATATGTGCAAACATATATCCGTGGAGGTGGTGTAATTTGTACCTAGTACTGTCTAATCCAATTGTCATCCGATTATTATCTGTGAGAAACATTTAATAAAAAATAAGTATATTCGAACAACAGTTGAAATAATCAAATATATAAATGAAATGCATTTCTGACAGATTAAATATATATATGTTATAGGTATGTATATACGTATGTATGTATGTGAAACGTAGTGATAATAATTTATTGCTTTTTTCTTAATTCGATTATTAGTGTTTATCTTCTCACGAAGCCATAAAACATATTTAGACCGCCTAGTGAAGCCTAAAAATAAATAATAATTAAAGTTGTGCATAACTATAAACATATGCCAAATATGCATACATATATATGGATATGTGGACATACTAGCATTTGTAAATGCATTAACAATCTAAATAGTTTAAGAATGTTGATCGTTATACTCAGTGAGTAAGATGTACATACGTACGTACATATATACCATTACTCTATAATACAACATAATAGGCGAATTACTTGTATATTAACTATGTGTATTTTCATTTGGAATTAGAAAAAAAATTAACAAAAATAAGATCACCTTTAGAGCCGCCCTGTTAATGGTTATTTGTTGAAATACCTAACAGTTTATATCGGTATGTACAATATAAGTACCAATTATTTATTTGTAATTGGCTTTAATATGCCTATTATTGGATATAATTTTGTAGACGTTGAAAAATTTTGATCGAATTTTTGTACCAAAGTTAGTGAGACTTATGGCAATTAGGAAGGTGAAGATAAAACGTGAGTACGGTTTCATTTTTCATAAAATCAAAAATTAAAACTTCAATCGATTCACGCTACCCCATGACTTCCTCTTTATGCATTGTTGTATTGAATTCTTTTTAATTAATTTCAAAAGGGTGCGGCTAAAATTAATTAAGAACTGGACACTGTTTTTTTTTTGTTTGTTAAAATTTTGTGTACTTGAAACTGAGTAATTAAACGGATAGATAGGACGAAAGGTGTGTAAATTTTTTTACGCATAAGTTTTCCTTGTAAAGAGTAAAAATTATTGTAATGGTGTCTTATATATTAAATTTTTATTATTTATTAATAACATTTCATACCAAATATTAAGAAATGTTATATAATATAAATGAAAAATATATAGCTAAAATATGAAAAAATTTACATGTGAAAACAGCATCAAAATTATCCAGTTTAACTTAATACAAGATAATATGAAGATATAACCAGATACTATTGTACACCTTCCTCAGAAAAAATTTTGTTCACGTTAATCTTTGTTTATCCATCAAAAAGAATTGAAAGGAATTTGAAGTTAGTTGTGCCAAAGATTTTCCTGGGCTCATTCGCAATAGTTCAGTTATTTCCTAAAACACATTGCTTAAAATCTCATATGCTTTATCAACTTAACTTTATCTTGACTGACATACTACATATTTCTTATATTACTCATATTACTCAGCTTGTGTTGCTTAATATGTGTTTGAGCACTAGATTATGTGCTTCTTTGCAATAGGATACAAAAACGTGGCTACCGTTACAACCATGCAATCATGAGTTAGAATAATGAAACTTTCAATACTAATGATTCACTTCACAACCAAATTCAATTATCATAATCACTTTTATATCGCTAATAAATAAGCATCTCCTACCTAAAATTTATATCACTCTCTGTTTGTCGAATAACATCAATATATCTACAAATGGAAGAAGTGCTCCCACAAACATCCAGCAAAGTTGTGAAGTGTAAGCAGATCGAGCTTTCCTTCCCAGATAAATTCATTGATAAACAATTTAGTAATTGTACAAAACTCATATTCTCATGCTGACATAACATAGGTATTCTAGATGAACTTCTCATTAACTTAGCCAACAATTAGTTTTATTGTTTCTTAAGAACTGAACCACAGATTTTGAAAATCCTATAGAAACATTCGTTGATAACGTGGGTGAACTAGTTGTAAATTCTTGTAGTTCGTCATGTAAATTAGTTTTAGTTGTTACACTGCATTAAAATTAGTACATGTCCATAAGTTCATACGAAAACATGTAAGGAAGGGCTAAGTTAAAGTTCACCGAGCATTCTTCTTATCTTATAATGATATTTCAAAAAAAATTTACTGTTTCATTGCGCAGAAAATCTACTAGAATAACGGAAATATTTATAGGTAATATATAAGAGCTGGATAATTCGTGGACCGATTTCACACAGTTTCGCCACAAAACTATGGAGTACCCTAGATTTTACCTTCACTTAATTTTGCTACGATATCTTACATGTTGACCGAAATGTTTGATTCAATTATAAGATAGAGTTAAAAAAGTTTTAAATAACTTATCTACTAAACTCGGAAACTAGAAAATCCGACTTCATGCCAATACTTAAGTCGCCCATAATTTAAAGTTACATATCCAAGCTTCTTAAGTAACTTTGAACAATACATAAATCCTTCTCCGACAACACCTTACTGATACTTACTGATTTCTGAGGGGTATTTTGTCTGTTATTCGCTTTATATTAGTAACTTTTGCAGACCTATTTTTTAAAGTTTTTAAATTTCATATAAATCTGTATTATTTATCAAGATGGAGAATTTCATTAGAAAAATTCGTTATTGACTTTGGTAAAAAGTTTAAGAAAGCTTTTAACTTCAAAGCTCCTTTTTGAATCTTTAAAATAAAACAATAGTGACGCTGCTTATATTTTGCTAACTAAATTAACAGAAGCTGTCAGATAAAACCGCGTAGCTCGCCGCTGTTAGTAAGTGGGTCGACAGTTTTAAACTTCACCGGTATTTAAGCGCCCAATAAAAAGTGATGAATATACAAACATATGTATACAACTTTGCAATAAAACAAAAGCATAATAACAATAACAATAAGTAGCGCCGCTTTGCAGTAAAATAAAATGAAAATGTTGTAGGAAAAAAAGCGCGCTTCAATAAAATCTCAATAAGTATTTTAACAAGAAACCGGTTACAACTCGTTATGAGGTAATAGCAAATGATAAACAGTTATATTGTTGAACTTGAAGCAGGAAAGTGAGGTGAAAAGACTCATCGGGTGCGGAGAGGAGGACGCTTAGTGAATGAGGAGAACAAAATGCCGGAAAACCGCAAAGAGGGCACCGAACAAACTGTCGAAAGTGCTGTACAATTTTTTTAAGTTTCCAATCTAATTTTAAAGTAAGACATATTAACATACTAAGCGCACATATATTACGGATAAGCATTTTTATTATTATTTAATCATTTGCTTATTTTCCAGCGCACAACCAATGTGGGCTTACAATTAAAAGCAAAAATTAAAAGCATAAAGCTACGAGGCAATCGTGCGTTGGTGGAAAGGGCGTGGTACGGCCGACAGCTATGGTTATTACGCCACCAGTGTTACTGCCAGCGGCAATATATATACATATGTACATATAACACTAACAAAGCACCGGTCTCCAACTATCGTGTCGGTATCCGTTGAAGAATGCAAATCATGCAGGCGATTCTTCGCTTTTAATGATATGCACGAGGCAAGACGAATACTTGCACTTTCACACAAAATATAATAAAATAATGAGTCGCTTAGAAAAAACAGTAAAAGAGATAAAAGACTTCAGCAAGGGTATTATAGCGTAACCAAGAGAAATAGTTTATCAAAGTTCGTGGCCTGCAAGCGTTGCGTTCAATTTTTGTATAAAACCTAATACTCGACTCCAACTCATTAGTATTCAAGTTGCACACTTCGGAGTGGGAGGACAAACTAATACGCGAATTTTGTAACTTTTTGCAGTTGTAGCGCTCACATTCACGAAATGGCATTCAAGGTGAGTGCATAGCTTTCACATGAGTGTGCAGCTATGGTGGTCATGTATTTTTTTGAATATAATAATTTTTTGGAATATTTGTATTTGGCGTTCGGTTTGAAAAAGGAATTCGTTATTTATCTCTCCTTTCAGTACTTCGCTGTTGCACTACTGATCAGTGCTGTACAAGCCGGCATTATCTCTGTACAGGAACAACATGGAACTCCCTTGGAGCATCATCAACACCATGAGGCCGCTGCTTTTTATCATACGCCTGCACAAGTAGCTCATGTTGCTCATGCACCAGTTGCTCAGACTGTACATTTGTTGCAAAAGCAACATGTTGCTCACGAACAGTATCCCGATGATCCTCATCCTCAATACAATTTCGCCTATGACGTTCAGGATGCCGTCTCCGGTGATTCCAAGAGCCAGTCAGAAAGCCGCGACGGTGATGTAGTCCATGGTGAATATTCATTGAACGATGCTGATGGGTTCCGTCGCACTGTCAAATATACTGCCGACTCTGTCAATGGTTTCAACGCAGTCGTAGAACGCGAACCTCTCACCCATAAAGTAGTAGCTGCTGCGCCTGTGCAGTATCATCACGCTCCTGTCGCTGTTGCTCCAGTGCAATATCATCATGCCCCCATCCACGCTCCCCAAGAGTACGCCGCAGTGCCAGTTCAACATCAAATTACCACACACACGAGCTTCGAGGCTCCTCATCATGAAGAACAACAACACTACTACCATCATTAATTGACAGGAATGCCATTTTTCATTTAATTCGCTTGCTCTGCTCTGCTCTGCCATTGTAAAACACTTTTTATAGATAAGTAGCTAGAAAACATTTATATACCAAGTATTATGCATTAAACCTAAAAATATGATATTCATCAAATTGATATGAAGTATTTTACTTAAGAGAGCAACATTTGTTGATCAGAAAAGAGGAGGGATTTTTTTCGTGCTCTAAACTGATAGAAATATTTTGAAAGAGAATTTCAACCAAGCTCCCCTGAATAGGCGTTGACCCTTGTAGGAGTTTCAAATGTCAGATGGGCATAGAACTAAAACTACACAATAATTTTTAGATTCTGCAAATTAATATATATATATATATAATATTTATATTATATATACCTTTAATATATTATTATATATATTATATATATTATAGGTTTTATAGATGGATAGATTGTATATTTGCCCTTATTATACTCCTCTTTTTTCATATTGTACTACAGAATGTTACATAGAGAATAATAAAAGAGATATGATAGCTCTCTATGGAATAACTCCAGAAACATTGAATTCGTTGATGAAGATTACTAATGAGCGTTCATATGAATCATTTTAATTTTAGAGAAATTATATATCTCACACTCGTTCGATGTGAAAAACTGTGATCTTATTGGCATAAATTAAGCTGGGCAAAAGCGCACTAAAGCTACGACCACTATCAATATAACGGCATCTTGAACCATCAGTTTAACAGTTTGGCATCGCAACAGATGGTTCTAATATCACTTTACTTCCATATATGTCTTTATACTGAGTATGAGGGCATCCGCCCTTCCAGTTACTTTATACTGTATATATTGATCAATATCTTAAGGAATTTATACATATAATGTGTTTACATACATTATAATGTTCGTCCCTTAAGTTGACTTATTTCATATATATTGGTCAATATGTGAGTTATTCCAATTCTTTTAAGTGAACATGTTTTTTTTTAATCTTAACGTGGTTTTATATAAATATTATATACGATTGGTCCACTCCTCCCTTCCACTTAATTGTGATGATTTCCGTCCCACTGAATTTATTCCAAATGATGTATTCATGTCTCGCATACCAACTAGCCTACGTACATAAAAATCCCTTTGCCCCACTTTTAGGAATATTCTGTTTTCTATTAGACAGAAAATATACCTCGCTTCATGGTCTGCTCAATTTAATTTTCTCCTTCACAGTTTTCCTCAGTCTAATCAAATTACATTTTTAATCGAGTTTGAAAGTTTTAAGATCATATATTATATGTAATATGTAAGAAATTTTTATAGAATTATGGAGCTGGAATGATATGATGTCAGGCTTATTGCTAAAATAATACTTTCCTTTCACTAACATACTTATATTAAGGCAGGTATGGTTCAAGAGGAATTGTGTTAAAGCTTAAAATTAGTTTAGGGTACATGTTTTATAGGCTTTTATAGCCATGTATGACTAACCCTCAGCTTTATATTATAAAATTGAGTTCATGATTATCAGTGGGTTGAGCGTTAGAGTCCAGGTCGCAACAAAAATTTGTTTAGAGGCGAGTTATAATACATAAAAGATATAGCCCGGAGAGTAATTTTAAGGCTTCGACATGAATAGAGCAGCAGTACGGGATAATCAGCTTAGTTACTTAACATTTAGTTCGTTCGCGATGCTTGTTATTCTTTACTACATATGTATGTAGTCGTAAATAGGGCTTTATGTTTACAGTTAATGTTCTTACTCCGGATGCTTGTAAATTAATAATTAGATGTGTATTTTAATTTTACATATCTTTTACAATTTGAATTATATTTTAAAAACAGTCAATCAACTTCAAACTAAGAAATCGGGCATTAGTGGTGGGCGGTAGTGTAGGTGGTGTAAGCGGGAGCCGTATAGGCGTGAGCGACAGGTTGGGCAGCGTAATGGGCGACTGGAGCAGCAGTTTTGACCACTGCAGGGGCAGCATAGTGGGCAATTGGGGCAACAGTTTTCAGAACTGGAGCAACGGCAACGGATTTTACCAATGGTTCACGGTTCACGACAGCGTTGAAACCATTCACGGGATCTGAAGTGTATTGAACAGTGCGTTTGTAACCATCAGCGTCGATCAAAGAATATTCGCCGCGGACCACGTCACCATCACGTTCCTCCACTTGGTTTTTCGAATCACCGGATACTGCGTCCTGCACATCGTAACTGTATTTGTACTGAGGATGTGGGTCGTATTCGTCATCGCCCTTAGCCAACACTGGCTGCGCGGCGTACGCTACTGGAGCAGCTTTGATGACATGAGCGGCGGGTGCTGTATGATACACTTGTGCGGCTGGTAGTAAGCCAGCGTTGGCGATAGCCAGAAGAGCAAAGACAGCGACGAACTAGATTTGTAACAAGATTTTTTATACATGGTCGAATGAGATTAATGCTTATTTTGTAAATGAAACGTATTTAACTTGCCTTAAATGCCATTTTGATTCAAGTTACTTGTTGAATGGTGAACTCGGAGGTGAGTTGGTATTGCTCTGATGAATGAAAATCTGATAATGTTGCTCCAATTGCCCACATAGTCTATTTATACAAACTCTTTACGCGTTACACTTATCACAATTATTTCGGAATTATTACATTTTTTATTTTACATAAATGTTTTAATGATGGTTGGCAATGCTGCAGAAGGTGTGTCGAAAAATGTAACATTGAGATTGTGGCAACAAGTCATAACTGCTTTTGTCAAATCATGTATTCTCCATTAATGCTTTTCTGCTTATGACTATTGTGTGCTGTGTATTGTATAAATATAGTGCATTATATGTATGTATTTTTGTAAAATTGATTACTCTAAACGTGGTGACACAGTAGTTCATGATTGTCTTTGCAGTTTTATCAGTTGAGATAAAAATTTTTGAATTTAAAGGAGTCCTTAATTTGTTTAGTTATTTGCTATTTAGTATCGCGATTTCTTTGATAACAATTTGTTCAGATATCAAAACAGATGGGAAAAGAAAGCGATAAATAAATATCCAATAAATATTATTGGAAGATATATTGTAAGAGGTTAATCAAACTTTAAACTGTTTGACAAATCTTCAATATATTTTGACAGATTTTTTATGAAATCCTCCTCTACGAAACAATTTCTTTCAAGAGGTCAGTTAATGTTCCCGCTTTTCAATGTCACTTAAAAATATCGTGAACAGGAGTCTGTGCATCTCTTAATCATAAGGCATTACATGTTGTCACATATTGTTGAAAGCACGATCGCCGAATAAAACTATTGAAATCTTTATCGCGGGAGTATCATAACTCGCGCCTTTCACTGAAACTGCATGACCTTTGGTCAATAGCACAATAACAAATTGAGACAATAAAGTCTCCTGCTGAATATTCATCTCTGTAATTTGCCTTATTTATTTTGTTAGAAAACTAGACTGTGTGGACTGGATAGATGGACCCTTTACGCGACAGAACACTTTCGAGTAGAGACCTCCTAACAGCTTTCATAAACTCTTTTCCAAATTGTTCGTTTTTACGGCCCCTTGAAGTTCTAAGTCCGCAGGTTCTACTCTACGCCCATTTTAATCAATGTAACTTTGTTGTTACGAGTACAAAATATTCGTTGAGCCATAGTCCAATAATCAGCGATTTGATAGTATTTCGTAAGAAAACACACCAACACCATGCCACACTGCTTGGCGGAACTACCGATTTCAATGTAAATGCAAGAGAGAGTTAATTCAATTGAAGAAAAGTATTTACCTTAGTTAGGCGTTCATCGTGTGAAAACATCGTGTTTCAACATCCAGTTTCGCTTTTAATAGGCTTAAAAAGCATCGGCACTATAAACCATTTACTATTGGCTATTAACTCATCACTCCAAAATTTAAACGGTTAAAAAAATTTTATTGGATTCCGGGGACCCCCAAACTTAGTAATATAACACTTGAATTTTGGTCGAAATGTTAGAAGTACGAGTAAAGAAATTGTAATTTTACTCAACACTCCAAGGAGATTTATTTCATATGATGTGAGATATGAGATATGAAGATGAGTTCTTGAAAATCATTTAAGTGTTATACGCTCATGTAGAGACTACCGTGTTTTATTGCAAATGCATTTTCTTCTATTTGTTCTAATTTATACCACATTCACACTGAATTTCTAAATTTTGGTAGTAAAATTTGCTGGATATTTGATCAAAATCAAGTTTTGTACACATTTAGAATAATATTTTGAAAATTTTTTTTGGGGTTTTTTGTTTGGCCTCCACACATCGCACTTTTGTTTTCAGCATTTACACGCCACCACCAACGCTAAAACGTTTTACCAAAGAACACATTTTGATGCGACCGATTTATTAAAACGCTCCTCATGCACTTGTCTCGGACTTAAATGGTTAGCCGTAAAGCCGAAAATGAATATCAATTATTTGTCATCAATGACAAAACAGACGATTTGAGTATAAATGCCAACCGTCGAACAGAAGAAATACATTCAGTGTTTAACATTTGTTTCGTACGGACAAAACAAAATAATCCAAAAAATGGCCATCAAGGTTTGTTAACGAAGAACTAATAGATCTATTAAAATCCTTAATGAGAAATTTCATCAAAATAATAATGTGAAAAGTTATAGAACTCCTAAAGTTAAAACAAAAGTAATGTTAGTGTTTGTGTTCTAAAATATTTTTAGTTGGTGATCGCTCTCGCTCTTTTCGCTGTTGTGAACGCCGGTGTTGTGGTGCCCGCTGCTGGCCCCGTTGCTGTTGCACCCGCCGCTGTTGCTGTCGAGGAATATGACCCTCATCCACAATACAAATACGGTTACGACGTGCAAGACACACTGTCTGGTGATTCCAAGGGTCACGTGGAGGAACGTGATGGTGATGTAGTGCGTGGTGAATACTCTCTGATCGATTCCGATGGCTTCAGACGTGTTGTCACCTACACAGCCGATCCAATCAACGGTTTCAATGCCGTCGTGCGTCGTGAACCCTTGGTTGGCCCAGTCGTTGCTGCTGCTCCAGTTGTGAAGGCTGCTCCAGTTGTAGCTGCACCTGTGGTTCGAACCGCCCCATTGTCCGTCGCAGGCCCAGCAGTGTCAGCTTTTACCTACAGCCATTTTTAAAATGACGGGTTCGGCTTGTGAAGATTGTTATATTACTTTTTTATTAATTAGCTATTGTACGAAAAGATTGTGATCTAAATATAATTTGAGGAAAAAATTAACATACAAACATATTTAAAGGTCTAATGATTGGACTGAGGATTTTACACGAATTCTATAATACAGTTTTGCACTTGAGACTTAAGAAAAACATATATTTTACAATTTCAAAATGGTGCACTGTGTTCGATAGAATCTCAACAAATTAACAAATGGCGAAGGGTGGACTGATGAAATCAGCGATGAAAAGCCATGGGGTAACTGTGGATGAGAACGTTGAAATATTCTGACCCATCTATATCCGAACATAAATTCTCTCCGATTTTACGGAAAAATTTAATCCATTCTCATTTTTGAAATTTAGGGAAGCAGGTATATTATATTACAACATTCTCCATTCAATCGTTCTCCAAAAATTTATTGATAATCGCAGGTCCGATTTATTGATCCTTATTTCATAAAAACTATCTTTTTACCGATTAGGCGTTTCAAATATAGCGGAAAATCGGTAAAATTAGTAATATGGGTTTCAAGGAAGCGGCGACTTACACGTTTACGTTTGACGTAGATATGTCTACATTGGAAACATACAACAGGTAGGTAAAGCTTTTACGAATAATGCACAGCGAAAAATTTATGTTAAAAATTAGGCAGTGTTTTTAAGCAGTGCCAAAATATGTGAAAGTAATTAATGTATAGGACATTATAAAATTGCTGCGAAACATTTGACTCTTTATATCTGTACATACCCACAGTTGTATGTTGCGCAATTACTTTGGTACAACCGTTGTATTGTTGGTAATGGACCGGCAATTTCTTATTGTATTCGATTTTTTCTCGTTTCGCGTACCAATGACACTAATCTCATTTTGAAAGCGTTACCTGCTCATTTTGAAATGGGTTGATAAATAGCTCCTGTACCAATATGCATATGACATGCGAAATTGATTTGAAGTTATACAAAGCAATTACCGCCAGTAATGTGTATTTGAAAATACGAATATTTCGAAAAAATGGCAGGTAATACACAAAAGTAAGGAAAATTGCGAAAAAATAGAAATTATATATAACCAAATGTTTGCCGTCAGTAGTATATAAACGGCAAACATTTGAATAATATATCATTTTGCGTCTTAACACCTTACGAGGCAGCAATTGCGTACCCACTCCCTAGTTTTAGCAAAATGGCATTGAAGGTAAGTAATTTAATACAACGAAATTTTTTTAAGGAAACATTTAATTTTTTCCCAATTTACAGTTCGCAACAATCTTCGCTTTTGCCGCAGTAGCCAGTGCAGGCGTTCTGCCCGTGCACGATGTCTATCAACACGCGCCCGTGGCCTATGCTGCTCCAGCTGCAGCTTATGCTCATGTTGCTCCCGCTCCAATTGCTGTACATGCTCATGCTCAACCGGTTCTTGCCAAACATGATGACGAATACGACCCACACCCACAATACAAATACGGCTATGATGTACAGGACGCACTCTCTGGCGATTCCAAAAGTCAAACGGAGGAACGCGATGGTGATGTTGTCCACGGCGAATACTCCTTGGTCGATGCTGATGGTTTCAGGCGCATAGTTCAGTGCACCGCCGATCCCGTTAATGGTTTCAATGCTGTTGTCAATCGAGTTCCCTTGGAGCATGTGAAAACTGTGGTGAAAGGCGCACCTGTAGCCTACGCTGCGCCAACTCACGGTATCGTCAAAGAGTTTGCGGCCCCAATTGTATATCATCACTAGAGCAATCTGGAAACCGCAGTTACAACTGTTAAATTTGGTAGTTGTTATCACTGGATAGAATTATTAAGTAGTTTTAGTAAGAAAAGAAAAGAAGTGAATAAATATCACGTGAACCCTTCAAGTTTCACTTTAGAATTTCATTTTAGAACGAATTATAAGTATTTCTAAACATTTTAAAGTTGATTCTTCAACTAATTTGGCAAGTTTTGAAAAAAAAAAAACAAAATCTTTAAGATCATATCACCTACAATTACAATATGGTGGATATTAGTAACACATAGAAATTGACTCCCATTGCCTCTTAAGGTAGAAGTAATCAATAAGAAGAAGAATATCACATTAGTGTCAACCACAGATCCACCTTCTTTTTTACAACAACCATGTTGCAATCACGGCATACCAGCAGTACCGATTTCATAAAAACATTAAGAAAAGGGGCTGGCAAAGGAGCTGATACAATCCGATAATTACATGCAAATTGAATTTAATATATATAATTTAGTTAATTTCGTACAAGTGTAGTCCATAATTGACTGTTGAGGCGAATCATAAGTGATGACTGAATCGTCGAGGTTGACCTGTTGCCACAGCGAAACTAAGTACAACTGCAACACAAACCCTTCACCGTAATTTCGACAACATAATTTACGGCAGTTGTCCTCTTAATTTCTTTCTTTGATGTTTACAAAGCTTGTAGCTTGTAGTTGTAAATAACAAAAAAGGCAATAACTCATTGCTGCAATCAAAGAAATCTGAATACTCAACCACATAACGGCAAAAATTATTTCGGCTTCAAACCGATTGCCGTAAGCCAAATAAATGTAAAATGTATAACCACATACATACGTACATATGCGTACAATACAAATACTCAGTGATCTGAAGGGAATCGTTCGAACTTTTCTCATTTTTGGCGACGCAGCACTCAGCGGAGTGTTAAGGTCAAAGTCAGGTTTTGTTGTTAATTGACATACATACCTATAATATTGTGTTAAAATCATGCCACATACCCCATTGCAATACCTTCACTGTCTGTCGGGCAATTGTTATTGTTTTTTTTTGCGCCTGTGGTTGCTGCTGCCACCATGACCGGCGTAATTCTCTTGTAAGTGTCTGGTATTACAAGCAGCCAAGCGGCCAGCCGATCGGCCAAATGGCTCCTCATAAACATTGTACCTACGTAAAATAACAACAAAATAGAACCCCAATAACAGCGTGGTAGGCAAAGCCGTAATGACGAGAGCAACAACAATATTAAAACCGTAACTGTAACCGAATGCCGAACTACAACCACAAGCGCAATTGCAACCGCCGAGCACGCAAACAAGTGTCGCACAGTGGGCATTTAGTCAGAAAACCTAATGATAATCCGGGGGCGCATTCATAATAATCGTATAATAATCGTGCAAAAATTACAATTAGTAAAAAATTATTATTTTACATTTAAACATTACGGTAGAGACAGTAAAAATATATGAAATTAAGATTTCAAGTATTTAAGCTTGCTTATAGACTATAAACTGTCTTCGATTCGCCAAGCGTTAGAGAGCGCGAATTAAATAACTATAACAGCTATTAAACTAGCAGCACTTTCGGAGCAACCTTGCACTTACACCTTCTCTGGTGCATGCGCAATTGTGTCGGGCCTTCTTTCTTTGATTGAGATATAATTTTTTCCACGTCAAATAACTTTTTAGTAGCTCCAATTATGTTTTATTTCAAACCCAAGGCTTGTAAAATGAATAAAAAAATAAAAATTTTGTATTGTACATTTTTAGAGTTATTTGTTATTTGAGCCAATCACAATATTAAAACTTCTTAAAAATCTGTAAAACCAAAATAGGATTATTTAGGGAAAGCAGTTATACCACTTTAATTAGGTATCTGCATACTCTTTTGTATCGAATTCATCTCGAAAACTTTATTGTGACTTTCACATGGAAATTTTGTGAAAAGAGACCACATATTTGTTGATGAAAGAACAAACTTATTAAATACTAAAAAATGGAAAATGCCTATAATAAGTAATACAAATTCTTGAAAAATTTTCCTCCGATTGCAGGGACGATAAGTTTAATATGCTTTTACCAAAAGCTACAGTCCGAAACCAACTAAAACTAAAATATACATGTGTAGTTAATTTGAAATAATTGCTGATATTTTCATTTTCTTTTAATTTTATTTCTTTGAATAGAGTCAAAAAGTTATTTGTGGATATTATGCCGCGTGTTTGGTTAAAACGACACACTGCAAGTGTGTATTTGTATGCGACACACATGATCCATGGCACGTTAGCAGTTAATTTAACCACATTCATACGAATGCTACTTACTGTTTGTGACGGCCACTATTTGAGTAAATTTCGCCTTTTGCGCTCACCGATGTTTTTAAACTTTATTTCCACTTTTATTTTCGCCTTACTTTTAACGACAGAATGTCAAAATTCCCTCAAAATCGGCCCATCGTTGGCAAAGTCATTGCCATTATGAATTACGTGCGCCGATATGATTCTCATAGCGTTTCATCTTCATCCTCACCGCGCTATACCTTACCACTTATTTAATGCACGCGATTAACCTTGATATGAATGGAAAGCGAAAGTGAATTTCAATTTGGACGATCATGATTTTTCATTTTAGCTTCTTCTTTCTTTCTACGAGTCGGACTTTATTACATTCTCTTGTTGGACAGAATTGGAACTTTGCATATCGCTCGCACATATAAGTGGGCTCGTTTTACGTTTTGTAAAAAATTGGGTCCATATATGTATTTTCTTGAAACTTTAAATATATTTTAAATTATTATCTTTTCCACATTATAATAAACGATAATTTTAATGCCAATCGGTTGGATGGATGTGAAAAATAGCAACTTCCTCTTTAGGCTCTCAATATTTGCGTAACTACGGGTAGCCTTGCCTTTACCATAATTTTTCTAAATCCAAATTGAAGCGAGTAAAGAAGAGTTTAGCTCTGATGCTATTCGGATGAATATAAGTATATAGAGGATAGAGCCTATTTCATTCATATTTAACATTAAACCACGTTGTGGTCAAGAAGACATGTCCACTTAATTGCATTAAAAGGTCACACATATTGACCGATATATGCGTTAACTTTATTAGGGAAGGTGGGAAGGTCGAAAATCTTTATATTGGATATTTAGAGAAATGAGTGGATCAATTTCATCCACTTTTGGCATTAAACTAAAATATGCTCAATAAAATATATTATCTCCATTTCATTAAAATTACTCACAAATAGACCGATATTTATAGTATTTAGTAAACCAGAATAACGAATAACGAAAATTTTTTATTAAGCATATGGATATTTATATGGGAAATACTAAACTAACGTTAAACCTTTTTAACGTCAAACCTCATGATTGTCAGAGAAAAATAATTACTCAAAATTTCCTTAACATTTGTCACAAATTTACCAATATTTAAAATATTATATAAAGTTCGCGGAATTCTTCTTATTCGGTATCTGGAGGCATGAAAAGTTATATTGCAATTGATATTTATATATGCAAATTTTAATATGAAAGATGTCAGACCTCGAAAGCACTATTTGTGCAAAGCTGATTTATGTATTGTAAAGTTTAGGAATCTAATGGATTTTAAAGTGGTGTCATATGGGAGGCAGACGCCGCAGTAGTCAGAACATTTTTTTAATTTCAAATTTAGTTCAAATTGGTTTAATAGTTGCTGAAATATAAGATTTTGTAATCCTAAAAGTTTTTGATTAGACAGTTACCGCTTTTTTTAGTAGTTTTGAGCATAACCGTTGTATTGTGGTGGGCATGGTTATTATCAGATTTTAACCATTCCATTATCCTCTATACTAAATATAATTTATTTGTGACTTACTCATATTGGTAATATAATATAATCGTACGGTTTTTTTTTCTTCAGATTTTTAACGTTTATGTAACAAAAACATCTTTTTGGCAATTTGTGGATTCCATCTCAAAAGAACTGCGCCGGGTTGGCGACCAAGGATGAATCAAGTCAATTTTTGATACCCTATTCTGTTGTGAACCGTATTCCAGTGAGGGCGTTCCGCATCGACCGGAACATGTGGTAGTCAGAAGGGGCAAGGTTTGAGCTATAAGGCAGGTGAGGCAAAACCTCCCAGACGCTGTTTTCCAAATAGCTTTTAACCGTTCTAGCGACATGAGGCCGAGCGTTGTCATGATGGAAAATTATTGCTTCGTGTCTAGTCGCAAATCCGGGCGTTTTTCGGCAATCGCTCACCTCAATTTGATGAGTTGTTGTGGGTAGCTTTCCCCATTATGGTTTCACCCGGTTTTAGAAGATCATAGTACAGAATACCCTTCTGATCCCACCGAATATAGAGCATAACGTTGGCGTTGATTGGCGTTGAATTGATTTTTCATCACCAGTCACAATCCGATGCACTAACGACTTCTTTTTGAAGCGTTCCAGCAACATTCTGGCATGCAAAATCGTCTCTCAACGTCTCTTAGCTTCAATTCATATGGCACCCGATTTCCTTGCTCTTGAATGTATTCGGCTGCTTTTAAACGTTCTGAAATGGCTGCTTGAGTCACTCCTAAAGATTCTGCAGGTTCTTCTCGTGTTTGACAACAATCTTCATTGAGTAATGTGCCCAATTCATCATATTCAAACTGTTTTGGCCGTCCAGGACGTTGCCAAAATCACGTCTTCCATGCCAAAATCACCTCTTTTAAATCGTGCAAACCATTTTTGGCTAGTTCGGTTAACTAGAGCATATTCACCATAAACTACTAGCAAAATACGATGATTTTCGGCTGAGGGTTTCCTCATATTAAAATAACGAAGAAGTAATGAAGAAGAACTCCCCACAAAAACATTTTTCAGGCAAAAAGTTCGATATATTTGAGTGAAAAAAATTATTGTTGTTTACGCTTCAAATGAATGGCATATACTGAAAAAGACGCACAAGGACAGTGGCTTTCCAACGATGTTTGGAATATTGGAACAATGGAATAATAATCAAGTTACGCCGATATCTCTTGGCAAACCTCAGGAATATACAATAGTTATAGACCCAATGACACCCTATATTGTTTTCAATTACTGGAACTTAGTATATGAAAAAAGCTGTTAGACTCCCTGAAAAATGTTGCGCGAATATAAAATTATACTACGCCTATATTGGTCCAGTCGTCACATGTGTTCCTTCAATGCTAATAGATTCAATATTACCATACTTGACTAGGTCTGTATATACATATGAATATAAATATAGCTACTAAGTATATTCGCATTTTGAAATTCTCTTCAAGAAACACATTATTTATTGGTAAGAAAAGAGCTTATTCATTTAAATTTCACATGAGTTTGATATCAGCAACTATCCATACTTGCATGACTATAATTATCTCAATCACAAGTGAATTTGCTTAAGTACACTTCATTTATGGATTACTCGTAGTGGATCTCAAGTGATGTCAACTTGTGGGTAAAGTGGGTAAATTAACTGTAAAAATAACTGACAACTGCTACCGTTTAACGCATTCGTGTGCATTAAACCGTTTTTATGGTTTATTATGAAAATGCGGACACATTGAATGTATTATTTTATTTATTTTGTTTATACATATGTCTATGTACATATGTTTGTATGTATTTACGCATCGGCATTTCGCGGTTAATTGTGCTGCTCATCACGCGTTGGTACGGAGCGGTGCACTTAAAGCTCCACCATCATAATTAACACCACAGCGGGTATCATATGAAAATTTTTTTATTTTTTGCTTTCTGAAAATATGTGAATGGATTTTATGTTGTTGTTGTTCAAAATTAGTCCGCGCTCGTCTTTATGGTTATCAAAATGCTGCGCTGCGAGTGCGGACATGAAAGTCGCGTCGCATTTTTATTTTTACGAGCAAAGTGTACGCATTTTGGTTTTCATTGCTTACTTATTTTTGGCAAATCTTCAGTAAAGTGAGGAGCAAAAACAAACAAAACTCCGAAATGGCAAACTCTATGTCGACATATGTCGTATTAAAAAATGTATATTTAAGATCAATTCGGGAACACATTTCAAATCTGGTTTGCAAATTTTGAGTGTGTTTTAAACTCAATGGAATCAACCGATTACTTAAGCACTCACTTATGAATGTATAGCTTAGTGTCAAAATACATGCGAAAATATATCAATGCATTGAAACATATATACAAATCTATATCTGTATCAATAAACAAGCAAGTTTCAGCGAACTTTTATACATTAAGATTCATATGTATGTAAATACCTAAATAATTTTGAATTTTCTTCCATGCCGTTTGTTTATTTTATGCTTAATACGATCATATACTTTTTAAGGTCATCTCTTTCGATTTCTGTTACCATTCAGATAATGAAGGGTTGTTGACTTAATATGGTATGGTTAATGGTATTTGATGATATACACTAAAATCTGCTAATCAATATTTTCCGCTTACTACGACTTCCAGAATCTAACCAAAGCTCTGTTACTATTTTCAGTACCGTCTATAGTGGCATGACGAAATTTGTCAATGATTGTCACAAGGCATTCTTATCGCATTGACTTTTATAAATGCAATGACCCATACGTATATCTATATATGTTTCGCGGTCGTGTGTTTGTCGGAAATATTCAACACAGTAGCCAGCCTTTGCATACACATATACATATCTCTATTGACTGATGCCCTTAAAGTAATGGCTTACTTAAATATAGCAGGTTTTCATGAAAATATTAAGTGAATTATAAATGGAAACGAAAACTTAGTCAACATTCGGCAATTCGGCAATTCGGCAAAATGCGCAGACTAGCACACTTGGCATGATTAATTCAAAAACGCGGACGCACACAAAATGATATACAAATTTCGGGTTAATCAATGCCTCCATTGGTCAGTGTCATTATGCATTTACGCATGCATTGCATTCTAATTACAAAGCGTTTGGTCACTCGCCAACTAATTATTCGCACGAATAGTGGCTGCTAGTCAGCCGATATTGCGCGCATGCGCAATGAATTACCACGTTGGACTTCTTTTTGTCTACTTTGTCGCGCTGCATTTGCTGGGGTGTGGGTTGTGCTGCGCAGTCGCAGCCAACACAATTGTTATGCTGTGCTGTGGTCGAATGTAATTGTAATAGCCAAGCACACGTACACATCCATCCGTATGTATGTATGTGCGTAAACAAGTGCATGCATAACAAGCTTGGTATGTATTGTAATTGCAAGCGCCTCTGCCATATAGCCTGACACATAAGCTCAGCGCAAAATAGTTGTCGTTGACGTTGGCGTCCACCGTGGTGCGACAGTGAGTGCGGGTGTGCTGCTTGGGCGTCCTTATCATGCATTCTCAGCTCATCAGCAATACAATCAAATTTGAAATTAAAGAAGCTCACTGCGTCTGCGCACACATAGTTAGTCACACATGCATGTATATATGCACAAATTGTCGTTCAAATGGCGCACGTAAGTAGGTTTTCGTTTTCATTATGCGTTCGATTTTTATTTGAGTTTATTGGTTGAATGTCCGCTCTGATTTGTATAAAAGGCCCAGTTGGCCCCTGTTCCAATCAGTTCAAATCCATTTTCGGTATTTAGAGCAACTAAATCAACAATTTAAACACACTCAACAAAAATGGCATTCAAAGTAAGACGCAACAGGAATAAGAATACAAATCATATAAAATATAATCAGAAAAGATTTAGCCATAATTAATAACCAAAGATGACTCAACTCCTTACGATACTATAGTGCCCAGAAAAGTGATTTAAAAGAATTAAGCAAGAAACTTGATGTAATTAGTGTTTGCAACATAGAGTACTACAGTTTTTTTATTCTCCATTGCAGTTAATCGCCTTCTTCGCACTCTGCATAGCTGCCGCCAGCGCAGGAGTTATCGCACCAGCTGTTCCATTGGCTGTCGCCGCTCGCGTTGAGGAATACGACCCCCATCCCCAATACACCTATGGCTATGATGTGAAAGATGCTCTCTCCGGTGATTCGAAGACCGCTGTGGAGACCCGTGATGGTGATATCGTCCAAGGTCAATACTCTCTGAACGACGCTGATGGTTACCGTCGTATTGTGGACTACACCTCTGACCCAGTCAACGGTTTCAACGCTGTTGTCCGTCGCGAGCCCTTGGTTGCACCAGTTGTTGCTGCCGCTCCATTAATTGCTGCTCCAGCCCCTGTCGTCAGAGCCGCTGCCCTCGCTGCACCCGCACCAATCGTTGCTGCTGCCCCAGCTCCTCTCGTTGCCGGACCAGCTGTAGTAAAGACCCAATTCGCATCGCCCCTCATCTCCTATGCCTATTAGAGAAGTTGGACTGTACATTTGCCATTAGTTGTTAATCATGAATAAAGCCAAACTGTGAATATATAGACAAAAATATTTGCACTTTTATTTTTGCAATTGAAAAGAGGAGTGTTAAGGTATCGCGAAATACTTTCAGCCATCAATTTCATTATTTTTCAATTCCATTGACACATGGTTACAAAGATGTGTATATACATAAATATGAAGGGTTGCAATACATTGCATCACCATAAAGTCATTTCCGCAAAGCAACAACACTACATGTCAAATTGTGGTGCCGCACCCATGCGGATTATGACCACCAACAGAACTTTTGCGGCATGATTTGCAACTAAATACAACTGTGGGTTGAGAGATGTTGCATTGTGACTAAGTAAAGGGCAGGCGTTTGTAAATCAGATACTTTGAGTACCTGTTTTGGCAATCAATGGCTGAGATAATGACTAAGCCAAACGCCAATTGAAATGCAGATGGCAAGAATGTATGCATACGTATAAATGTGTCTGCCACATTTTACCATTGTCTTAACAAAATTTCCTTACTAAGATTTGATGATTCTGATACATATTGTCATTTAAATTTAATTAAGTGCAATTTTTTGTTGAAATATTTTTAATATTATCTTGAAATATTTGTGAGACGGTCTTATCAACTAAGAATTTTTATGAGATATAAAAAAAATTTCAGTGCTAACATCTTATAAAAGAAACCAAATGAAATAATAAAATATTAAATTAGAAATCAGCAAGACAATCATCGGAAATCAAACATTAATTACCAGAGAACCCTAGCATAGATATCTGAGATCACAATTTAAACCTTTGTTGAAAGCTTTCATCACAGAAAGGATCGAGGATGTTAAAGCAAAGATGCAAAGTGTTTTGAGAGGCCACTGTAAAATTGTGTGTATGACTTTTATAAGAAGAATAACAATATCCGTATGATGTTCAAGCTATGACCTGTCAGACCATGATAAGAAAAAGTAAGCGATTAAGGAAAGAAGCGTCTAGTAAAGGAAATGAAAGGAGTTGAGCCAAACTCTGGCTACTTATTTCTGAATCATCAACTAGTGCCTCTGCTCATTCCGGTCAACAAGCGCAACCGTTAGTGGTACATAATGTCACCGGTACACACCAGAAAAAAGGAAGTTGAAACAGTGGTCAGATGATCACTGTTCTCTGGGATTCATAAGGTGAGATCTACTTCTACTGCCTAGAGAGAGCAAACCGGCTACAGAAAAAACGGTCCCATTTGGATAAGGATAAATTCCAGTATGACAACGCAACTCCCCACACCTCCGTCGTCGCCATGGCTATGAACCAGATTTAACCCCGTGCGACTTCCTTTTACTTCCAAACTTGAAAAAGTAACTCGTCGGGCAGAAATTTGATTCCAACGAGGATGTTACCGCCGCCACTGAGGCCTACTTTACAAACCTCCAGAAAATGTGTTTTTCAAATGGATTAAAAAAGTTAGCGCATCACTTTGTAAAGTACCCTATGTTAAGAAATAAATGGATAATATTCCAAATTTTCTTGTGTCTTTTATAGACATAGTATTTATCGGACCGCCCTCGTCGGTATGAAAAAGATCCAATTCATTTTTATTTAATAACAATATTTTTATATTGTATATGATCATGGAAGTGAAGCATAATGAGCCTGTCAGGCTAAAGAGCAGCTCTTTGTGGCTGGGCCCCTTTTCGATCTCCTCGTTCAACCAGCCAACAAAAGAATAAAACGTTCTGAATTTTTCTATTTTAACTTCATGTTTGATTTTATTAAGCTAACTCCAATTTCTTTTTAAAATATTTATTTTTGTCCTAACCCTCTAAGCAAACACCAATTAAAAAACAAAGAATTTTAATAAGGCACCAACTCATCTATACTTACATAAATTCAATTATTAATTTTTTTTTAAAGTGTTACTTCTTATATCCTTCTTTTAATTTTGCGCCATTTTCGTTGGTCTTTAGGTTTACTTTTGTAGGTTGTCTAAAAGGAAAACCATATTATAATGGACCTGCTGAAAGCATAACCTTCTAGACTATCATTCTTGATTAATATTGATTAATTTTTGTAAGAAGAGTAGAGATGTGAAATGTAAGACTATTTCATTTTCCTTTTGGGTTTTGTATATTATATACATAATTCTGGCTTGGTTGCTAAGATTTCTGTTTGACAGTTTTGGGTGCACGGTAACCCAAATTTATTTAAATTTAATTTTTTTGAAAAAGGGAAAACTCTGTTCCAAAAGTTTTTCAGTGCAAAATTTTCATGAAAACCTTCTATTGGTACCCATTATTGTATTTGGTATTATATAAAAACGTATTGATTGGTTAATTTTCCTTCTTTCGGAGGTTAAAGTCTGGTTGAACTATTTCTTCATCTAAGTGTTCTTAAATATATTTCTCAAATTACTCCTATTTGATAAAAAAAAATAAATTTTTCAGTTAATTGGCAACTTTTTCAAAAATCTCTAATCTTCAAATTATATGATAATTAATCGATTTCTCGAGCCATCACAAAAATACTATATATGTTTTTCCATATTGATATATTTTGAAAATCTATAATTGTGAAATATTTCTACTACTGTCCATGTCAGTATTGAAGGTCGAAATTACTCAACCATGATTAAAAAGTTGATCTCTAATCAAACAATAGGCCCACATTTTAAATGAATATTAACAAACTTATATTATCATACTTTTGCTTTTGAGGTGGACATCTGATACTTATGAACATTAACCCTTATACGCCTAAAGGGTGTAAGTAAGGGCGTAAGTAAGTAAATTTTCACAATTATAGTATGAGTTGTCATTATAATATAAGCTTCTGATTTGTGCCAGAAAGAAACCCAATACATAATGATATTACTCACATAGTTCACAAATTTTAAAATCAGTAATTAGATCAAAATCAATATACTACTGACCAAGGGAGTCGTACAACAATGCCACCAATTACAATTAACATAAATACTCAGCACGAAAATATGTGGCTAGCCTTCATTCGCTTTAAGCCAACCGCCCTCAACAAGCATTCATTCACACATCACGCTTAAAGAAGCTCTCCGCTATGCATTTGTATGAGCAAATTGTCGCTTAAATGTCGTAAGTTAATAGCTTATCGTTTTCATTGCGCGTTTCTGATTTCCTCTTTACTTCCACCAATCTATTTTATTTGTATAAAAGACCCATCCGGTTAGTGTTCAAATCAGTTCAATTCCATTTTCGGTATTTGTAGCAACCAAATCAACCAAACCAAACAACAATGGCATTCAAAGTAAGGATTTATTGATACCAAATATTAGGATACATTTTATTTGATTCACAAAGGTTAAATAAAATACTTAAAAGCTGGATTACAGAGAACGATTTATTAACCTAATGTATCTTTCTTCGCAGTTAATCGCCTTCTTCGCACTCTGCATAGCTGCCGCCAGCGCAGGAGTTATCGCACCAGCTGTTCCATTGGCTGCCGCTGCTCGCGTTGAGGAATACGACCCCCATCCCCAATACACCTATGGCTATGATGTGAAAGATGCTCTCTCCGGTGATTCGAAGACCGCTGTGGAGACCCGTGATGGTGATATCGTCCAAGGTCAATACTCTCTGAATGACGCTGATGGTTACCGTCGTATTGTGGACTACACCTCGGACCCAGTCAACGGTTTCAACGCTGTTGTCCGTCGCGAACCTTTGGTTGCACCAGTTGTTGCTGCCGCTCCATTAATTGCTGCTCCAGCCCCTGTCGTTAGAGCCGCTGCCCTCGCTGCACCCGCACCAATCGTTGCTGCTGCCCCAGCTCCTCTCGTTGCCGGACCAGCTGTAGTAAAGACCCAATTCGCATCGCCCCTCATCTCCTATGCCTATTAGAGAAGTTGGACTGTACATTTGCCATTAGTTGTTAAACATGAGTACGAACTGTGAATAAATTTGAAATACATATACATATATATTTCTAGGTGTTAATTCATTTAAAACATACTTAGATATAACTGTAGTAGTTACGATTAGATAATAATTAAAAAACTCACAGGAGTATATGTGCGAAAATTCAGATCAAATTGTGAGGATATACATGTTAGGCTTGGAGAGGTCTCGAATACATATAATTAATCTGAAAGTCAAGAAGAGTAGATAACAACTAGGCTGCCTCACAAAGATGCTAATTTTCGGATGTCTATCAAACAATTCAATAGGTAATTCTTACAAGCGGACAATTGTCCAGCGGGCCTGGAACATATATTCTGGCTGTCTTTAATGCAGACTTATTGGTGACTATTTTCCCATACACGTACATGCTTAATTTGAATTTCACAGTTAGCAGTGATGATCTTTATTTTGGCATATAACTCTTTTAATTGTGTCTTGTCGACTTTTAAACGTTATCCGAAGTGCCAAAATGTTCTTATGGGAAATTTTTCATATCAGTCGATGAAAAATTTGCGTAAAATTTGGCGGTCCCTGCTGAAGAAAAATATTTACAATACAAATTTTCAAATAAGTATAATGTATTGTCCACAGAGATATTAATAAAGTATTTTAATGTTAAGTTTGATCATTTGTTAGAGTTCGAATAGAGTATATTGTGAAGTGGCTTGGGTTAAACACGGACCTTAAACACAATAATTGTAAAAACCGAAAATTAATGTTTTCGAATTTTTTGTTTATTCAAGTTGAATACAATTTTTTAGTAAACATATGAAACATGTGGAGCTGTAAAAGAAGTCTTGACTACAGCTGGGTGTGTATCCGCATGAATGGTGTGATGAGTGATGACAGCCGGAGATGTCTTTAGCAAGGTGGTAGCTGCGGGGGCCGCATGGACAAAATGAGTTGCTGGCGACAAATGAACAGCGGCAGTCGGGGAATGGTGTATAACTGCGTGGGTGGCTGGTGCGTGATGAAGTAGTGTAGGTGCAGCATAAGCGCGGTAGTATGTAGGGGATGCAACTGGTGTAATATAGGATTTCTGTGTCAATTGTTCATACTTTGGAGCAATCGGAGCTGCTAGATTGACTGGGTTGGCAAGAGTTGCGGGCTGAGCTTGAGAATTTTCAATTTTGGGCTGTTGCAAAATCTGTGGTGTTGAAGTCGCAGGAGCTAAGATCGTGACAGGCTCACTCAGCAGTTCGCGGCGTACAGTGGCCTTAAAACCATTAACCGCATCAGCAGTATATTCTACAGTGCGTTGATAGCCATCGGCCTCTTGAAGCGAGTATTGTCCCCTGACTACATCGCCATCACGCTGCTCCGATTGAGATTTAATGTCACCAGTTATTGCGTCCTGGACATTATAATTGAAGTTGTAGCTGGGGTAGGCGTCATACTCATCGTTCTCTTCTTCGGTAGCATTTGTAACCACAGCAACAATGGTCAAGGCAATGAAGCAATAGTAGTTTACTTTGTATGCCATTTCGACGCTGTTAAGAATATTGGATTTGTTGTTAAATTATTAAACTTTATAATGCAAGCACAGTTGAAGATGAACTGATGAACTTATAAATTGTATCTACCAATTTATAGTATTTTCACTATGGACTTACCAGCCTATTTTCACTATTGACCCAATACCACAATCAAAGGAACAATTACCAGACTGTGAGCGCGTGTGGCAAGGTCAGCACATGTAAAATGATGCAGCCTGACATTGAGTGTTCGTATGTGTGCGTGTGTGTTTTGTGCATTGGAGTTGTGCGCACTTAAGATTGTGCTTATCACGTCCCATTTGCACATGCAATCCTCGACGCCATCTGCATCTCTGCGCCAATATCAGCATTGTCATAGTGTTTTCAGTGTTGTTGCACCACGCAACCTGTTCCCTTCACCTATGTCACTGTCATTACTTCAGTCGAAAACGTTGCTTGTATGGGTTGTCGGCAGAACTGAGCCAAAACACAAGAAACGTATGTACGACTTGTAAATAAGTGTATGCAAAAGCTAAGTCAAGAGGATGGAATGCCTGCTGCTGCAATTCAAAGCTGCTCGGTCAATATTTCACTTAATTTAATTTAATGTTAACAACCGTGTAATGTGTGTATGATTATTAAAGTACAAATAATGTTCAAAATAAGAAAAATATTTATCAAATAAACCGTATTTGTGCACAGTTAATATTTAAATCCAATTCGCCAGGAACCGACATATATTCGTATGTACATTCGTATGTACATATATTCGTATTATCAATAAATATGAAGTTACGAATTATTATATAAATGTATAGCGATCCCTCTGCATTCGTCTGAAATATACACATGTACACATAAAAAAGAATAAAAGAAATAAAATCTTAAAATATAAATACTACCAAAAAACTTGAAAAGCAAATTACTTTCTACCTAAATGTATGCTGAAAAGTAACCCACTACGCCGACAGCGCACTTTAGCAAATTAGATCACGCCTAAAAGTATACATCACTTGACATCAGCAGCTATATGTACGGCAATTTTTACTAAACCTGTGATTACACATATACCCATTTAGGTACATATGCATACTTACATCCGCATCAACAATGCATACAGAAACAGTTATTACAATCTTCTCACAATTGAGACTATTGCAAAGTAATTTGTATAAAAAAATTTAACTAATATTTATAAATTTTTTTAAAATCTGACTCTTTAATTGAATTGAGATAGATTTTTTTTCCTTTTATGGACGGCCTCTTATGGCAAAACTATCAATTCTTCGATGGTCTGTCCGCGTTGAAGCAGCGTCTTAAACAAATCCGTCACTGGCTCCAAAGAAGCTTCAAGTTTAACAAATAGGAGATGAAGTCGAGCTAACAGCGTAGAAAAAGTGCCACAGAATATTATTATCCAGTTTTATTTTCTCACATTACGAAACGACCACAAAATTTTCCAGTCAACTAGCATTGAAATATTTTGAGTTATTGGAACACTAATTTTCAAATTTAAACTAAATTACATAGTAAAGAAAAATTACCTTGAGTTAAAATGCGCTGAAATACAATCACTCAGTCCCTCATTTTATGTTAATATGCATAAATAATTTCTATCAATTTAGCAACAAAGGGCTTAGGTACACTCACTTTGTATATCATATCATGTTTATTCAGCAAGCACAAAAAAATTAAGAGATGTATATAAATTTATATTCTAACTTTAATCACTGTTTCTTTTGCATTTAGTTACAACGGCGATTGCCAAATGAGTAAACTCACAGCATTAGCATCACTTCATTCGTACACACGTCAAACAACTTAACAAGGATATACAGAATCATTTCTCGGGGATAAACAAGACGAAGTTCCACTTTGCACACATTCCGCATGTCATAATTTCGCCAATGGCCGAAGAGTCATTTTGACCGATTTCCATTGGTTACAACGAGTACTGTGCTTATATAGTCTACTCACTCTAACGTATGTACGAGTGTAAAAATTCCAGTCGTCCACCATTTCTTTACCTTTAATCACATGAGCGCTTGCTTACAAGAGTATAAACATGCATATGCATGAGCATGAAGGAATTAATTGATAACACCATCAAAATACCCAAAAGTACATTCCCAATTTGTTTCATATCAAATTTTTTGGAACATGATAGTTTATATTAGTCAGATATGTATCTATTTAGGTACGAATGTATATGTACAAATATGTGAGGAAATAAGTTGTATACAGATACTCACTCTCTTACTTAATAATTCGATTTTTCCCTCTAACTTTTCCCCGAAAAAATTTCGGTATATACAGATCGCTCTATTGCGTATAAATTTGTTTTTTTTTAATTCTATGCCTCAATAGTAGGAAAAAAAAAATTGGATTTCCATATGTCTGCATGGTTATTCGAATACGACATTTGAACTATTTAATATTCTCCTCAAAAATTGCCATTCGTCATTATAAATTTAACTTTCTTTTTTAATAATTCAATTCTACTAATATATTTCTTAAAGATTAGAAAATGATTATTAAATGCCTATAAACATTAACTTTTATTTTATTTTACATTATTCCTATTAATTGAAAAGCTAAACCCAGTTGGTGCTGCGATGTTTTCCTTCTTATGAGAGATTCTGGGAAGTTCTCATCGGATTTAACTTTTGACATTAAAGTTAAATGCTTAAAAAGGCATTCCCAGTCGTTGTCATTAAGATACTTTACACACATATTTACCGATATGTAACGTATAAAATTAACTGGAAGCACAGATATGCTAATATTCAATTTATTTATACATTTATACTTGTAGTTTGAGTAATAGCACTTTATGTTCTTTTCAAATAAATTTTGAATTTTTATTGCGCCAATTTTTACTTCAATTATCGCTTGCACGGACACACAGAAAGACAGACAACCGGAAATTAATTCAACCAATATGCGATTGATATATATGCTCACTATGCGTTTTTAACTAGAAAAAGTGTGCATCGAGTTGCCGTAGTAAGCCAAGAAAGTTTTGCCTGTGTTTTGTACGTTTATCGGTCAGGTTAAAAATCTGTTTTCAGACGTACGTTTTGTCGAAGGTATATATTTCTCCAGACAATTGGTTGAGTTAGTTTGATAGCTTTTCTGATATTGATCTTTTAGAAGGCAGCGACAATAATTTCAAGCCAACTTATTATGAAATTATTCGAGTCGGGACCGACGAAAAATATGAGGATGAAAACATTCAATCCGAAAAATTTAACGAATACAATGAAAATAAATTCTTCAAATTCTTCAAATTCTCAAATTCTTCAAATAAAATAATTCTTAAAACGATTACTTGCAATTCACAGAAAGCGATGAAGATAATAATATAGTAATATTCGCAAATATTACGGCTCACTCAATTCCCGATTAGCCAATCTTATTCGGTTGGTTGTATTACTGAGTTAGACTCTTTTTTCGAACATATATTTTTCAAATTTGGAAAAGCCTGCTGATGCTAATAAAATACACTACGTAGCTAACGTTGCACACTTTCAAAAAATTTGGTTCCATGCAGCCCACGAACCTTTTCGAAGTATTGATGAATTAAAGACGAAATTCAAACAATGTTCCCTTTGATACAATATATAACGCTTAAACCCACAAAAAATTTTATACAAATGTGAATGCAATGCGATTCCAAGTCAGCTTACAATTATAATTTTAGAATAAACTGTAAAAAACAAGAAACGGCTAACTGCGGAATCTTGGTTAAACGAGTGGTTACTGCCTCGATGAGTACGCTACGGAAACCAAATGTCAAGTTGCGTTTTGATCTTTGCTTTACGAGAGAACATCTGTTCTAGAATCTTTAGGCATGGGCATCTATTGTAGGATTTTAGCTTTGCTGCATTAGGTATCTGTGTGGCTAACAAAAAGAACTTGCCAAAAATAACACGACACGTTAGTAAGGAGGAACGTATAAAATAAATAATTCTTGTAAGTCACGGCCACAGGCAAACTAACAACCATCGGGAAAAAGCGGAAAGGTGGGCAACTAATTCCTATATATTAAGTTAACAAGAATCATTAAACATAATGTTTGACCTTATTTTATATGCTGAAATCTAACATATACGTTCCGCTATAAAAGTCGATTTGGACATATACATGTTTCATTCGCCGTTGACCCCCTAAACGAAATGAAAACTTAATTTTACATATCGCAAAGATAAAAATCACTAACTCAAGGTTACTCTGGTGGTTAAAATGGTAAAAATGACTTGAACTGATCATATATTCAAATTTTTGCCGATCTAAACTTGAAACTATGGAGTATAATAAATAACGATTAAAATTTAACTTCAGCGAAAAAATTATGTACAAACATCCCCATTGGAAGTTGTCTAAAATATTAATATTGTAATATTTTATTTTTTACGCCTATGCTCCACTAGAAGTATGCTTAACGAGGGCATTTACAGGTAAGTTCAAATTAATAGCAGTGCGAGTTGGAATATAGTTTAATGTAAAACCTTGATCTATTTGTAATAGCAATTTCATCGGAAATTGTATGTCTATCGACATGCATGTATGTGTATGTGTATGTATATTGTATGTTATATCGAGCATATTTGGGTTAGAAGAAGATCTGAACTGATCACATTAACTCTTTTCATTACTCAAGTATATTAGGGTAATAACATCTTTTCACGCAATTTTGTGAAGATAACTCACATAGTGACCGACATATTCGGCATAAAGTCTGCTAGAATAACGAAAATCATTATATGTGGTATATGGAAGCTGGAATAATTTGTTGACCGATTTCACACATTTTCGACATTAAACTGTGGTATATCACGTTCATCTAAATGCTAAGATATCTTACATGTTGACCGAAATATATGGTATAAAGTTTACCGGAATGTTGGAAATCATTATATTAAGTACATGGAGGCTGGGGGAAGTGCTTGCCCGATTTTATCCATTTCAAGCACATGGACACCCTATTATCAGAAAGGGACGCTCTATGAATTTCACAGAGATAACTCATATATTGGCCGTTATATAAGGTATAAAGTCTACCGGAAGGTTGAAAATCTGCATATTAGGTATATGGTAGAGAGGGGAAGTATTTACCCAATTTTTCCCATTTTGGATACCAGAGCACACTATTATCATGGAAAGATGAACTTCCAATTTCATTACAATATCTTACAGATTTACCGATATTTTCGATAAAAAGTCAGACAGAAGCACTGAGGCCAATATATTATTGGGTATCTGGCGGCTTGAAAAGTTATAGTCCGATTTCGACTATTTTTACGCATGAGATAGAATGAACGTACCATTCGTGTAAAACTTTATTCTAATATCTTAAGTGATGCTCGATTTATCTACTTTAAAGTGAAAAGATCAAACGGAACAAATATAAAGTTACGTTGAAATTGAAATCTTGTTGAAATCGATTAAGGCGTTCTTGAGATATGGGATTTCACCTGACCAAAAAAAATTCAGCCCATCACCAAACTTTTACACGGTTTCCTATGCAACCCTTCCGTATCATATTTGCTGTAATATTTCATGTTTCTGACGTGTTACTTCAGCGAGTTAACGCGCATTTAGTAGTTTTCAACATAACCTTTGTATAGGAGGTGGGCGTGGTTCTTATCCGATACCACTAATTTTCACAGTATATGAGAAGATGCTAGTAAAACTTACTCGGAGCAAGTTTGATTGACATAGCTTTAACGGTTTCTGAGATACATATATTAAACCATTTGGCGGCGGGGCCGTACCCACTTTTACAAACATTTTTGCCCACAGATGCCTCGCCCTACCAGCATCCTCTATACCAAATAACACGTTTATATCTTAATTTTTTGCTTGGTTATAGCATACATATATATATATATATATATATATATCCAACTCGATTAGTTGTAGGTGTTACAAACAACCGTTAGGTGAACAAAACCAATATACTCTGTAGCAAAATGTTGCGAGAGTATAAAAATTAAGTTAAAGTAATATGTAATGGACCTTTCTATGCCTACACCGATGAATCTATAAATTTAATAAAACTTTTAAAGAAAACATTTAAGGATATTCAAAATGTAATTGTTATTCTACGAAAGTGGTGTCAAGTTGCCTAAAAATTATAAAAGAGCTGAAAACATGTAGCGCGGACACATAAACTGGCCGAAGAATTATTTAATGAGTTAGAAGGCACTCAAATATTATCTCTCAAAGGATGAAGGACACGTGAAAAACATAATATGAGTATAGGAACAATCAGAAGGTATTTATTAGCTTCGAATTTGAAAGTTAGCAGTCCACAACAATGAAGTGATCAAAGTCAAAATGGAGAAATATTTCATGAGTGGATGAATCTGAAAGGAAAGTTTTCAGTTTGAAATGTCGCCAGAAATAATATCTAATCCTCAAAATTACTCTAATATGTCTCAGCCCCTGCGGGTTGGGAGATAAGAATAACCCGCGGTAAGGCATGCCTGTCGTAAGAGGCGACTAAAATCCACAAAATGCACTGCATTTGAAATAGACTTTGCTCTAAAATAGGTTCAGTCGTGTCAGAAAATGGTGCTATAATACTTAGCTTGAACTGAGTTTATAACACTTTAAATGTATTATGCCAGCAATTAAAGATATTTGAGTTCAAGCTACAAATGCCACCAGTCGAGATGAATGGGTAACTCAACTGGAAGTAGCCTTCGGGCTACGAGGTCTGACCGGAGACCTAAATCTGGTACCACGGGGAGCAGGAGCCCGTTAGAGTTCGCTTCAACCTGCTCATTGTGGTAGGCCCTTCGGGGAGTATCGTGGTGGCTATAGACCAAGTCAAATATATCACGATAGAATAAGTTATGTTTCAGTATACAGGGAAAGAAATGCAGCAAAAACCAGAGTTTCAAGGGGACAAATGGCTCAAAGAATACCAGGAGGTGTGTATATAATTCCTTTAGACATAGTAATATTGATGAAAGAGAGCGGCCAGCCCAATCCATTGACTTGAACCACTTCGAAAACATATGAGAAGATATCGAGTAACATATTTCAAAAAAATACGGACTAATAAAAATTCGTTGTGGAATGTAGAGCGACAATCAGGGCGGGTGATAAATGCTGTGGATGGTTTAATGGACTCTGTGTTCCGAAGATGTGTCGCCGGTATTCGGAACAAACCCTATTCGACTAAATATTAGTTAATCTAATATGTTATTTAGATAACAATAGAATTTATTTCGTCTTTTTAGTAAATTCTAAGCCTTTTGTTGTTTCACTGCTATTTTTATGAACTCATATTTTGACCTACTTTTGAAAACTTTTAACTTTGTCGAAAGAAGGTAAGAAAATATATTATAATTTGTATATACAAATGTTTATATGTATCGTGGGAACCGAAAACAAGTTGATTTAAAATTGAATTGCTCTTATTTATGGAAAGCTACAATTTTTTCCCATTTCTAAATAGGCACAGCTAATATATACACATATATTAATAAATACAAAGTTACAATAACAATGGGTGTCACATTTATTTCTAACATCATAAGCACCGCAAATGAACAGAAAACTTTGTTCCATGTTCAATTTGTATAAGTGAAAAGATATAAATGCACAAAAAAAAAATATGTATCAAAATTTATGAAAAGAGAAAATAATTCACAGCAGAACAATTGGTGGTGGTGGAGAAGTTGTCACTGCCACCACGTTACTACTAACGTCGCCGCCTTTGACATTCGGCGCCAAAAACTTTAATCCATCAATTATTTTTACACAAATTTCCATTGTAATTCGTCACTACCAGCACACAGCCCAAGAAGGGGCGACACAGCTACAGAGCACAACGTAAGCGTAAGTAAGAAGCCAAGCAGACAACCAATACAACCACAACCCTCCAAGCGCCAACATCACTGTGGTAGCCATACCTTGTCGTTTCGTAACAAAATTGTGGGGAACTTATCACTCCGACGACAAATTGATCGACGTTTCGTGTATCGCTGACCGCCATCCGCCATCCGCCATCCGCCAACCGCTAAGCGCACCGCCGACCTCGTCTCCAAGCGTAGTTAAACATTTTGGTAACAAAGTCTGACGAATTGTCAACTGTCATTAATGGGACGACATATACATGATTTGGAAGGTGGTCGGCATCTCTTATCAATGGACTAAATGGCTGTAACTGGTGCGTAGTGTTAGTCAATTCCAGGTTGGCTTGATGAGATTTCTGTGCCAAGTTGGCGACATGCGACATGCGACATTTATGTATAAATGCATACACACGTAACTACGTTGTATTTGAGCGTACTGTCGCGCCACAACCATAAAACCGAATCAACTATAGCAACAATGGGCCACCATGAACGCTTTGACCATATTGATTGATTCTATCGCTGACACTGAGCTCACATTTACTCGACTAGGCCCAAAGTACACAAAGAGTGGCGGCTGGCGTTGCATTTTGTTGCATTACCTAAAGCTTCTAGTAATAATATCTATCAATGGTACTCCAAAGTGAAGATATCGATTAACGTTATTTACTTATTCGGCGGTTAGACTGGCTCCTACAGATATTTAAATCATTAAAAGGCTATGAGAACACATAATTCTGAACCCACTGTCAACACTATATAACAATAGTAAGTGAATATCATAAATATGCCGGGAGTTCTAATGTAATTTTAATTGCTTACTGCAATTGCTCCTATAGAACAATCGACAGTTAAACAGTCTCAACTTTACGGTGGTCCCTAATCAAAGTCCTACACCTTTGTTGGATTTAATACCTCAGTTAACAAGTCCTTATAATCCAATAGGTATTAATGTTAAGCCACTATTCGCTGAGTCGGTCTAGAGTTTAAGTTCTACGAAGTGTTTTCAACAAGCGAAGACGAGTGCTATATCTTGAAAGTTCATCAGTCTTGCAGTTGACCTTTTTAAGACGTTCTAGTATTCATATCAACATAATATTAAAGTATGCAGCTCCATCGCGAGAAATATCAAGGTTTCTTCTACAAACATTGACATAAAAGTCATCGATGTTAAAAGCCTGGTTTATGTTTGAGTATCAGAGTTGATGTTTACGTACTTAACTCTAATTAACCCTTGAGCATTTGCATTGCAGCTTTTGTAATGACTGTTAACTCTGCTATGCACATATCCGCTATACAGGTGAAGACCTGAAAGAAAAGCTCACAACGAAACCTCAGACAATTCAGTTTGAAATATCCACTCCATGATCATACATTTCGTGTATAACACTGACTCCATTCTCCTCCAAAGCAGATCGAGTATTTGAAGAAAGGAAGGGAGAATATTAAATGCTAGTAAAAATTAGAGATGAGTAAAGTTTATTAAAAGCACACTTTCCAACCTTCTTGTCCCAGTATCTCATTCATGATTTAATTTGAGATGTTTGTCTCATTATCCGAGACATATCCGAGACAGATCCGAATATGTTGTATAAAGAGAAGTAGTGGTAGCTCTATTCGGATTTAGTCCACATTTTGTTACTCTTTATCACACTTAGGTACACAACGTGTAGAAAGTTTTATTTCAATATCTCTCTGGAGGTTTGAATTATAAACTCAAATGACTAATGTGTCAACGTGTCTTCGTTATTAGGGAAATAAACGTTATTTTGTTTATCAAACAAATGTTTTGTGCGGATATTATAGACGAGGTACGGCAGTGTACTGCCGACAATAGTTTAAAAAGACCAAAAGATGGCATTAAATCCAAAGCTCCCAATCGTAGGCGAGGAAATTTATGTTATATATTATTATATTAACGAAAATTCTTTAAGCAGAACATTGTCGGATAAAAGTTTGTCCGTTACCCTTTATCTTCACCGTTATGCTCAAGAGGTATATTTTGTGAAGGAAAAATAACGTGACCGAAGTGAACTGAAGATGAGATCCTTATGATAATGTTCTCCATATTGCGAATAAACCCTAACCAATGAAACAACTGACGTGGTTGTAAGGTAAAACCGCTTAAACGGTTATAGCGGTAATTGTTAATAATATATATCTATTCAATCACCAGAGATGAAACATTCATTGAAAGAGCTTAAGAATAATTAAAAATTAGAATAAGAATAAATTATATAATATGTTATTGATATAATGTAATAAATTCCACATAACGGTGGCACAAATTTGCGAAGAATTTTAAAACTTTGTTCAAAAATTTTAATATTCTCCTGCTGATTGCAAATGTATATAAATACAAATATATAAATGAACAAAAAAAATTGGTTTACGAACGTGTATCGCACATACGAATACATATACATACCATACCATATACAGATACCATATACAGATACATGTTTATATGTACACATACAAATGTAGCGGGCTATACATATTTATCCTTGTTTTTTTTTTGAAACATGTTAATCCAGCTCGATGGAGCCCAGCCAGAAATTACCACACTATAGCCGCATGAATTACTGACAGAAGTTTTCAAAGTGTCAATCATATTCGTCTTTAGATAAAGGCACAAGCCAGAACACAAACATACATGAACACGGTGCACAAAAAGGAATATTTGTACTTGGGATGAAATTTGAAAGGTACGCAAAACAGGAGGAACAAAATTGAGATATCGACGTAGTGAACAGTAGGTACCAATAAAACAATAGCAACAACAGCAACTGTCTTAGCAATAAGTGAGATAAAGTATTGTATCTCCGTTATGACGAAGTGGCAGGCGATAGTCAAGCGGTGCGCCCACAGCAGCCAAATAACTGAGTGAGCATATCCTTAAGAGCTAAAGCTGAACTGCATTCCAGCCACTGGCATGTATGTAGAAGCAACACACATGCACCATACATGCTTTTAATAAGCACATGCGTAAGAATCCCACTGTGCTGCGAAAAAACGATTTCTCTGAATGCCAATCCATGGGGCATAGCTGTCGGACGCGTAAATTGCACATGACATGTTAAGCAGCACAAACAACAACATTTTTCGGAGAGGTTTCCTGCTTCTGATACAACGTCTCATATCATAAGCTAAGCATTTAGGAAAGACAATATGCATGTATATACAATAAGTGCAGTTGCGACCAGCATTTAGGGCCAAAAAGAACTCCAACTGCGTGGCCGACGCACTGCCAATTACTGCACCTTGAAATTTCGTGACAACAATTTATACTCTAGGATATGAATATTCAAATAAAATAATTTTTTATTATGCATTTTTTATCCCTTTTTACGTTGGCCAAACTGTCACTGAAATATTTCTGTTAAAGGTAAGCCAACAAAAAAGTGTTCATGGGCGTTGCAAGCATAACCCAAAATACCAATGAAGCAACCGGTTTGACTAGTGACTAATTCCTAGGCAGAAAAACCTCTAAACAGCAACTACGCACGTACTGGCTAATAACAAAGACAATATATATACTGTACATACATATATATGTATAAACCTGATTGGAAAAGCAAATACCGAAACATTTGCTGATATAAATAAAATTTTGCTGCTGGTTTAAGCCATTATCACAACAGCCGTTGAGTTTCCTAACATTAACTTAGTTAACATATGACAACTGCTTATTGAGGCAAATGTGCGTACTCTTTCGTTGCACTCACTCGCAGGATGTTCTCATGGATCTCTTGTGCTGCTAGAAAGAGATGACAGGAGCTCAGCTCACTTGGCATTAAGAGGCGGAGCTTGTCCAACCGAGTTTTTACGGCTTATCAGCAGCGGTGGTGGGACAGTGATGATTGTAATGCTCGTATTGGTGTTGGCGGTAGTGGTTGCAGTGGCTGGCATGTAGTTCGCCAGCAATCGTGCTCTAATTCAGTTACGATTTGGTTGTGCGGTGATATTAAATATAAAGTTCTGTGAGCGCGTGTCGTTCGAAATTTAATGAAGAACTCATAGAGCTTGTAACGTGACGTTGCATTTACGAACTCGAAGCTTATATGCATGTGCTCGTATATACTGGAAGAGTGTATAATAAATTACTAAATTTCTTAATCTATGTAACTAAACGCTTAAAAAGTTCAGCTGATCACGATGAACTGCCAAAAGTGTATGGTGTTTTTGTACTGTTAGAAAATAATACGTGCTTAGCTAGTAATCAATTGTGTGCCAATTTGTATAAATCGTAAATTTGTGCATAACTAAATAGGTGCCTATTGTGTTTAAAATCAAAGAGTGTAATGTGAAAAGTGAATACCTAAGAAAGATCGTAGTATTTAGAGAACTTTACAAAACGCAGTTGTGTTGGTTAAGTTTCAGTAAGCTCTTGTACACGTGCGTATGTAATATCTCTTTTAAACTTGGCGGCTTTCCAATATGATGGACATTAGCAGCATGTATGGCAATCACCACCCACATCATCAGAATGCCAACTACCGTGCGAACAGCGCCGCCGCCACCGCCGCCGATATGGCTGCTGTAGTCTCCTCAACTGGATACCCCAACGCTTACTTTCCTGCAGCTGCCGCCGCGGCCATGCCGACGCATCACCACCAGGCTCACCACCACCAACATCCGTTGGGATACGCAGGCTATGTGACGGACAGTTCGTCACCCAATTATTATCTGCAGCAGCAACAACAATTAACGCCCCCTCCACCCCCGTTGCAGCATACTCCTGCAGCGGGCTTAAATCAAAACTCTTCAGGTGGCTCCCAACTACAACAGCAACAGTCGCAGACCCAGCAACAGCAATCAATGTACTCCCACGCACACCTTTTCAGTCCAAGTGCTGCCGAATACGGTATCACAACATCTTCAAGTGCTGGTGCGGGTACAGCTTCTGGCACACCACTGCATCCGTCAAGTCATTCTCCAACAGATTCTTACTATGAAAGTGATTCTGTACATTCCTATTATGCGACGGCTGCAGTAGCAGCAATACCACCTGCTACTAACTCTCCAACGTCCGCGTCCAACGTGATACAAATTAATCCAACAGCGCCAATTGATACGCCAATCATTAGCTCAGAAAACGGTTTAAGCTATACTAATTTGGATTGCTTATACAATCAAAACGCTCCAACGCATCCAACGCATCCACAGCAGCAACAAATGCAACATAGTTATGCTTCATTGCCCTCAAATAATGTAGGCGGTAGCGGAGCTAATGTGGAGGAAAAATACGCTGCTGTATTGCATTCCACATACGGCGCCTCAGGTTTACCATTCGACGAGCCCCTTATGCAGCAAGCAATGTCAGCAAGTCAACAACAATCACCACCTCAAATGTGGCATCATCAGCACATGGGTGGTGGGTACTCAATGGATGGTGGTATTCCTATGGAATCACTGGGCATACATCCCTTGAATATGGCGCACATGCAAACTGTGCCGCCACCCCAACATTCACTACAACATCAACAACAAACACAACAACAACATTTGCAACAGCATCAAGCGCAATTGCAACAACATGGATCGCCAAATGGGCCGTGCTTAATCTCGCGAAGTCAACAAGTAGTCTCCCCGGATTGTACAGGATTGCCTTCATCGCCGGGATCCTCATCTAGTCAAGCAGGTTCACACAACAAATCTCCGAATCAAGCCAGCAATTTGCCAACGTATAAGTGGATGCAGTTGAAGCGAAATGTACCCAAACCACAAGGTGAGTGCGAATTTTTTCAATAAACTTTTTCTGAAAATATAAGAGAGATTTCACCTTTTCTTAAACATGAAAAGACCAACGACTGAGGTGATAAGTTTTCTTTGCTTTTAAGAAGGACTTAAAAGCATGTATCAGAAGATTTTTAATTCTGAGTAGGCTTCCTTCGCTAAAAGATTTTTATTTATTCATAAACCTTTTTCATTCTAAAAACTTCCATACAAATATAAAATCATAATTAAAAAGTCTGTTTACTTTACACATACATACAAGGTCGTAATCTGCGTGACTTGCTCTTGAGATAGTCATTATCGCATTATCGAAAATCCACTTATAATTAAATTAGTGGAATGTAATGTACACGTGGTAGTTTTTGCAGCGCTAGCGATAAGTGATATTTAAGTAAGAGGTGATAAATTGAAATTACTCATGTTAAACGTAGTTCCTAAAAAAATATATGCAGGTATTTATGTACATTTAGAAACAACTGTTTAGCTTATCAAAATCATTCTCAACACTTTATATTGGCAGCACAAGCATTTGATTCTTGGTTTATTCTATTCCCTGACTATACTTTAAACACCCTAATCGCTATGGCAACTTTACTCCTTCCATAAAGAAAAATTTAAGGGATTTTTTTTTAATATTTTGTATTTGTACCAATGTCATTTGCCAATTTTTTTATTCTAAGAAATTTTCTTTTAATTTTTCTATCAAATTGAAATTACGAAATTTCTTCCAATTTTGGGCATATAGCAAGTTAGAATTGTTACATTCTTTAAAAGGCTTTAAGATCTGACTGCATATTATTGCAAATCTTAAACTCAGGCATTGGCAAATTGAATTTACATACATGAACATATAAGCATATTCAAGCGAACTTTGAAACAAACACAACAATGCCAACAACAATCAACACAACAATTAAGAAAACAAGAAAAAGTTGACTCCGGCAACTGATTGACAGGCAAGATATTTCGCTAACCATCGGACGTCCAACCGAGGGTATGTCACCTAAAAATAAAAATCTCATACGCGATACACACATACATGCATACATACAGTTGTATGTACATAAATGCACAATCATATTTCCCGCAATACCAACAGCCGCGCCTCTGCGACTCTTTAGCTTTCGCATTTGGCGCAAGCGTCTTAGACTTTCTCGGCTGTTTTAGAATGACTGAACGTTTTCACGAATGTTGTACATTGCAGATAATTTTGTCAATTCTGTGCAGTCAAGTTGTCACTTGTCAGAAATTCGTGCGAATGAGTCAAAATTAGCTCGTTTGTTTGGAGTGCCGAATGCAGAAGAGTTAGACGAGAATGTGCTCGGGCGGTGCGGTTGGGTGGGAGGCATGTGGTGGAAGGCATTTTATGCAATTAAGAGGGAAATTCGAAAAGACGAAATGACTAAATGTCATTTATTCCCAATGTAAAGTTAATTACGTTGCAGCTGATTGCAGCAAAACAATAACAACAAATGTGTAAATATTTAGAGGAAAAACAATCGAATGGTATGCTTATATATTTATGTGCAATTCTCGTTATTTCTTGTGCAAAAGTTGAAAGCCTATAATTGATCAAATAAACCTGTGTGAACTATTTAAGGGTGCTAAAAAGTATCATTTACATGAATCACAATGTGTAATTAATGAGAGCGCCACACTCAACCAGTCAGGGAAGATGGTGACGCCAATAAGTAATTGCAGAATTGTGACTTGTTAAGGCCGCCTCTATATGTGTTTGTATGCATGGTTGCCTGTATGTGCGCACACGCAATTTAAGCGAACCAATAAGACTTGCAAATCAGATAAAAAGGAGAACTCAAAAAGGCAAATTTTTTTACTGATCTGGAAGTCAAGTTGCTTGTCAAATAAATGATTATTGAAATGTGCTGCAACAGGCAGCTGAGCTGTCGTTGCAACGTAGACTCCGACAACGACTGCAATTGATGCACAGTGGTTTTAGGTTGACAATATTGTATGTAAATTAAATACATTATTTAAATAATTAAACTTAGACATGTCGGTACATATGTATAAGTAGAAGTGAATAGAATTTTGTACTACAATAATTACAATTTATTAAATATTTTCATGAATACTTACTTACTTTTTACATATAATACCTTCAGTATATAGATATATGTATATACCGAGTTTCGATTTTTCCTTGAGCTAGCGCTGCTTACTTAACAACCAACAACTTTACCTTTTTGATCAACACATGAACACTGTGGTCTGCCAAAAGCTATCGGTTTGCAAGTATGGCTCATCCATCTGTCATATCATTCCAACCGAGGCTCAGTTAAGGAACAGCATAATCAGCGCAATAATTGAAAGTGGTAGCCAATGTTATGTTTGAAGACATTCAAGCCGGTAGTAGTTAGCTTATATACTCGAATTGTGTAACAACCTAAAGCGTAAATTGCAAAAGAGACACACTGATATTGCTCGTACAAAGTTCAGTGGTATTCAAAGGCTTTTTTGCAGAAATAATTCCCAACAGTGAATTGTTCTAAAAAAGTGGACTTATTTAGTCGGGTCTGTAATTTATTTTCAAATAAATACCATGTACATATATTAGCTTTTGAGTAAGTGGATTTGGGAGTTTTTGGTTTCATTTTCACTACTTAATTTCCAAAAATAGTTCTGTTATACTGAAACAAAACTAAATACATTCATTATGCAATATCAGCAATATGAATATTTTAACTTTCAAAAATCAAAATCAAATCAAATCAAATTTATAAGTGTGTATTTTATCTTAAATTTATTCACATATTTACATATATTAAATATATTTGGATCTCACTTTTTTATATTTTTTTAATGTCATAAATTTTTGAAATCGTTTGATAAATTTTTGCGTTGTGCACAGTAAGACCCAAAGAATGCCTTTAAATAAGATGCCTTTAAAACATAGATAAGCTTTATCTGGGATGTTATAAAACTAATCATTCACTGGAATTATCAATGCTGAACTTTCAAAGACGAAATGCTTTTGAACTGACTGACCCATATACCACACTATCAAGCGTACAACAGTAGTTAGGGCTAAGCAAGTCCCATCAGATTATCTTTTCAACTCTTGAAATATTTGGAGCAGATTGGATCTTATCCTGTTCGTCTCATGCTTTTTAATTTTAAGTGTTACAAAATTCGTATACTTAAACTTAGTTTATCCTTTACTCTTATCCCAATGAGAGCCTTCATCATCCTACAGTGGGTTGTTCGACACTTTTAATCTTTTTGTGAGGTTAATTCTAATATTATAGAAATACGCCAGTAATGCTTCCATTACTCGTTAATGTTTAATGAAATGTGATTCAAAAATGATAATGCCAGATAATGCCGATATATTTTAGATCAATTAATTTAAAAATACTTTTAATCAGGGTCTGTAAGGACTAAAATTCAATAACTTAAAATAACGTAAGTATTGTACGATTCGGTCGGATTTTATCGGGTATATTAAGAGTCCACCTTAAGGAGCTATCGAATTAAGCCAGATATATTATTTCGGAGGAAGTATTTATATATACATATTATATTACATATTTAGCTACAAATAATTCTGACTAAATCATACAAGGGTTTAATAACAATAAATACAACCCAATTCGGTTATCAAACTTATAATTATAGCAAATAATTCGTGATTAAGAATATTTTGAGGTTTATTAATTCAATTAGTTGTCGTATTATATTAAACACCATCATCAGCAACATATTAAAATGAATTTAATCAAAAACAAGTACGCTTCACGTTTTACTTAACCATCAATGTCCAAAAAAATATTTCGCCAAACGAAAACAAATTGACACACCTCCGCCAACTTTACGAACATTTTGATAAGTTTATCAGGCAATCTTGGAAGAAATGAAGAAATATTTTATAAATAAACTTCGTGGCTGACAGTTGCGCATATCTGTAATTAGAACGGTATAATCAATTGATAACTGTTAACAGACTACATCTTTTAAATTGCCCGGAAGTTTCAGTTTATCAAATATAACTGTGCCAACTTCTGCCATATGTATGCATTATTAGTATGTAGCTGGTACTTGCCGTAAACAAGCGGAATTTAAAAATAGTTTTTAGTACGTATTTAAATTAATAAGCATTTGATTAAGAAAACAAACACATAAATAGTAGCATTCGTTGGTGTTTTAAACAAATAACTACTCAATTTCACATATCTTTGCCACTTTTTGTTGCCATCTAGCGCTTATACCAAATGCTTATTTAGTTGAAACTTTTTTCTATTAAAAAAAAAAATTCTTTTATTTCTTTGTTTTTGTAATATTCACATCAAAATGAGCAATGAGCAATCACGCAATGCTACAACGTTAGACACCCGTCACTGCCCCTAACTGGCTAAGTGAATTATGAAGTGTAAAGTGGAAAGTGAAATGTATTTACATATATAATTTGCATACACCATAGAGCGCAGTACAAAAACAAAGACTAATATTTTAGGATAGAAATTATGAAAACAAAAGACCCAAATTATGAAAGCGCTATCTAGAAATACACCTATATATGTGTATGTATATATAGCATAACTGCATATCATATATCTAGGCAGACGTTATGTCTGTCAAGCGTTTCACCAAAAAAACGAATGAGACCAAACTCGTGTATATGCATACTAAAAGTAAATGTAAGGCAAAGTGTAAAAAACATATCTAATGCGAGTACATACAGTTTGGACGGTCTCCCCAGTCACTCGCCGCCAATTGTCCACCAACGGTTCGAGTAGTTAACATTTATTTGATGTGATGTTTTGATATTTCTTGACACTATCACGCGACGTTACTCCACAAACTTTTTCAGTTATGCATGTGGGTATTCTCCTAAACGCAACAACAACAACAACAACAACACAAGCAAAAGCATTCCTGACTAGCACGAGCGTCATAGTTTAACACATAAATTTATACTGCCAAAGACATACATAGAGCGAGTCACACACACACACAGCCACAGCCACAGGCAGTGAAATGAATTAATTACCAACATTTTTGAAAAGTAGTTGAATTGAGTTGAACGAAATGAAATAAAATGATATTCATTGTAGATTGAAAAGTGACCACCAGGAATTCAAGATAACATCACTGGCCACAACCAAATCACCCGTGTGCATGAATTTGTACGTTTGTGTGTGTTATAAATATGTTTAGGGTTAACTTGACCCGAGACGTATCGAATCGTCTATGGTAAAGAACAATCCAGTTTGTCAGACTTTAGTTTTGTTTTTCGTTTTTTCGTTGTTTTGTTTTTTTCTCTATTTTGTTTTTGTTTTCTGTAATAACGTGACAAAGTCGCTATATGCGCCGAGCTAACAGTTTTGAAAACGTATTATTAAGTTCTTGCCAAGTCTCGTTTCTTTTTGGTTTTTAAGCGCCAACTGTTAATAGCTGTCATGCAAACAATTCATACACTACCTCCAAGCTTTGTACAAAAATTGTTTTCTTGAAAAACTTAAATTTTATTATTTCAAGAAATATCTGTGAAAACAATATGGCGCTGAGATCCTTGATAACGTTTTTCCAACTAATTACTCAGCGAATGGTAATTAAAATTATTTGTAATATTTTGCACTATCCTAACCACACTTTTCAATTAAAATCTTAAAAGGTATGTAGCATTTGCAATAATAGTTTTTATAGTAAATAAATAGCATTAAATCTGTTCATACAAAATTTTCAAAGATTGTGGCAACCCTCAGCAATGAATCTGCTCGAAAATAAATTAATTATTAACACACACATATTCCAGATCAGTCATAGGAGTCACTGTATAAACAAAGAACTGCTGCCATCTCCCCTAAACATTTTCGATATTCGTTTGCTTTCAGTGTAAACTTTTTTATGACCAATAAACAGTATTCAACATTGAAGGACTTAATAAAAAATTCGTTCGCAATTATTAAATATTATTATTGTAAGATTTGTATCACAATCAACGATTTATGACGTGATAAAGGAACTTAAATTAATAAACACTTCAATTCTACCATTAACAATTTTACCAGTCTACCGATGTCTGTGTATATATATGCTTATATGTACGTAAATATGTATTTATATATCTTTATTTGCAAATTCACCTTTTCGGTATGGCTAGTGAGTTAACGAAATGTTCGGCAATTGACGCTTTTGCTAGGTCATACGGTAACTATTGTAGCTATTAGTACCTCCATTTAACATTGGAAATTTTTAGCTTGATATTTTCAGCAATAGCTGCAGTGAACCATAGTTATATAGTATATCGAAATATGAACATAAATCAACTTATATATTTATAGAAGTGAGTATATGTGCTTATCTTCGAGAGAGAAATTCTCACTAGACACGAGACACACGAGCACTGAGTTGACATGAAGTTCTGTCATATTTGCACACCTAAAATGTCACTTCTCATAAAATTTTGTGTGCATGAGTTGAGGGTTGTGCATTCGCTGAACGACACTACAAGAAAACCGCATTAGCGTGCGATCAAAATACGCGCCGTTTGCAATTTTTACTTCACTCTTACTCTCTTGACCGCTTTTCCCACTATCTTCCAATACGTGTGTGTGCATGCATGTATTGGTTTTATTTGCTTTGCATAAGGATATTATTTCATTTTTCTCTTCACGAAGTCAAAACAAAGCAACTACCCGAAATTGAGTAATAATATTAGCTTAACCAATATCATAGAAGCGACCTTTGCAAGGCGGCATGGGTGGCGCAAGTGAGTCGTGGGGTTGTTTTAGCCATTTGATTTTAACGAATTATATAGGCCCTTGTGAGAATTTCATGTATTTGCATGGGTGTATGTCAACTTTATGCGAAAGTACTCGTAGTATCGGCGAAATAAAATCCAGTAACATCCCGTTCTTGGTTGCACGTTCTTCACTAAGTAAACGAGGATATCTTATCTTTTATTTGCGTTAATAAAAACGCGTTTAATTCCTTCAGCGTGATGGAATCGCGCATAGTTGCGTTAGTTGATTGCTTGGTCGGTGAGTTGACGCAAAATTTGACGAAATGCTTATACTCGTATATATCAGATTACAGATATCTACACAGTAATATTAGAAGAGGTATTTACATATATACATTATTATATACATATATAAATAAATACGTATATACATACTTAAATAGAAGCATGCACATGAAGGCTAGTCAATATATAAGCAGTGCAACATATTTTATTAAAGGCAGGAAAAACATGTGCTTGTACATACAAGTAGGTATGTTTCAATTATCAGATGTCATAATTTAGCAGAAATTTTGCAATAAAGTAAAAGAAAAACACACAGAATCATCTAAATATTGCACGTGTATGTAAATGTAAGTATGATAGCAGTAACGTAAAAATGTGCGTGCATACAAATTTCGGTAGCACCTTTATTTATATACACATATAAAAATATATATATTTATATAGATAGGTAATTATTGTTTTATCGTTTTATTTTATTTCACATACATTTTACTGATAACAAATAGTCAAATAACGCTGGCGCCGGGTAATCCATCATCTTATAGAATTAGAGGCGCTTCCATAAGGAAGCGCAGTGTGATTTACATAATACATCCCCATACTACTCGATCACATGTGCTTATGTCGCTTTGAAAGTTCGTACATATGTATGTACATATCTATATAAATTTGTAAAATGGCAGAAACAAACGAAACAGCAGGTGGTTAATATCAAATAATAACAAATAGTCGAATGTGCTGAATAAGTTCAAATATCGAGGTATACAGAGTAGATACGCAATATATAGTAAAAATATGAATATAATATTTTGAGTGAAAATAATATTCCCTACGAAGAAAGGATGATCCAGCAGTGCTTATTAATGGGTTCCGATTTTTTTTTCTGTTAAAAATAAAATAATAGTTCCGAGTATTTGAAACAAGCCTTGAACTGCATTGATATTATGTTTAGTTAAATATTTTCAGTTATTTATAATAATATAATCATTGAATGAGCTCCACTGTACGAGTATATATGTATATAAATATATTTTACGCCTTCATTACTATTTTCAAACCTTTTAAATGCATTCGAATTCAAGAAATTAAGACAAGACATTAACGTAAAAGTACAAACGCAAACCCAGTAGGAAATTGTCAGGCAAATTTGATTTTCGATAGTCGATAGTCACATTTAACTGCAAGTTTAGCTAATGTTTGGTTAGGTTCCGTTTAGCTGATATATCAATCAGTTTGTCGTGTTGCTGCTGTTGACATTGGATTTCCTAGAGCCCTATTTCCCATTGACCTATTTTCTCAAGCACACTCTAATCTAGAGGCACTCAAGGGCATAGTTGCAACTTGCAAGACAGTATAGTCGTCATTGCATTTAATTCATTTATTTCTCATATCTGTTGCAAATATAGCAAAATATCTCAAATTGCACGAAAAAACTTGCATATATTAGAGGGGTCATCCACTATTGTCTTGGCGGTGTTGTCATACACTTATTCATGTATATCAAAGGCAGTTTAACAGCATACTTACTCCACTTCTTAGTATGTTTTATGCCTATAGTTTTTAAGTACTACTTATAAATATATTACTTAATACAAATGTGAGAAGATATTTCAAACTTTTGTAGCATAAGTAAGTTATTGTTAGTTCTAGGCTACATTTAGATGTTTCTCAACAGACTTGGTACAAAAACAAATCTTTCCACTATCCAACTTCTAGGTTCACAAATAAATTTTAATTTATTTTTGAGAATTGTCTCAATTCTCAAAACAGCTGCTTTGAAGCTGCTCCGGACCCTAACGGAACGGACATAAAAAACATTCCCTTAACGTAGGGTATTATTAGTAGACCGACTGTTACGTTAGAAATTCTACCCTTAAGAAATTGAAGTTGGAACAGAAAAGTATTTTGGACTTTGATTAGTACATTTATTATTTACACATAAGTTGCTTCAAGGTTACATTTATTTTTTAGTTACAACAATCATTACCTAGTTATTGTGTTTGAAACAAAAGTCCAAACTTTTTAAAAGCTCTTAAATAACTTTGCCTCAGAGCCTGTTTACATCCTAGAAGGGTATTCATTTACCGCAAACATTTGTCGGTGTGTATAGTAAAAGCATAAAAACATTAATCAGCTATCAACTACTTACTCCGACAGCCAACCCGATAAATTTATGACAAGGGCGGCATTCAAATTTTTTCAAACGCTTTGAATTTGACTTTTTATAAATCGTTGGCATTAAATAGTGATGTTTGAATCAAAGAAGCCGCGTCTTTCCAATGACATTCTTTTGCGTTTATGCACACCACTTATTGGACGCGGTGTCACCTTACCACACTCTCCCACAACTTAACCCTGCTCCTCCGCGTGTTCACCACAACACTTACTCAATTACTCAGTTATCACAATGTAGAATTGGCTTGTTCACTGAATGCCGCCGGCTGAATGAGCGGGTGCTATTGTAGTGCAGGTGACAATATATATTTATTGATATTTACATACATATCTACATATCGTTCATGTGCTCATATGGTTTTACATACGTGTTTGTTATTGTTTTCGTGACCAACGGCAAGATATTTCTTGAAGCCACCAGAAAACCTCACGACTTTTTTGTGTTACCTTATCAAGGTGGATATGAGAGCGCTTGTAACGGTTTTCAGACACTTTCAGCTGTCTGTACTGCATTTTTCTTAGGGCAGTGATTTCAGCAATTTCAAGTTATTGTGTGAAGAATTGGTCACACTTAAGTGTGTTTTGTTGTAAGTACTCATAGTGCACAACTATAGTGGTAAAACGGTAAAATGAGCATACCCATAAAAGAAGTATAAATACATAATGTATACACATGTACAAATGTACAAATGTACAAAAGCAATGAAATTTAATATGCTTACATTTAAAGACACACTCGCATACTTTCATAGTGTCCATAACTTTCTTATTTCAAAATGGACGACTCGAGGAGTATATTTTGTTATATATTTATATATGTATTTCTAAATATTAAATTGCAAAATTGCATATATAGTCCATATGTAAATTCTTATGTAAATAAAATATTTAGGCTTACATATAAAAGATATCGGAATTCACCAGGAACCATTTCCGAAGTTCAAAATTTTTCAATCAACAAAATATTTTAGCAATCTTCGAGCTGAAGATATATTTAGCAAAACTGTGTCCAAATGCTGAAGTCTTCAAAATTCTTAATTCATGAAAGAACCCTTCAGTGTAACTCAGTATAGATTATGATGGATTTTTCAGGAGTCCGGAATTATCAACAAAGGATGGTTCAATTATTTCTGCCATTATTAGTTAGATGAATTTAATGCAATACCATTCGAAAGATGGATATTTCCATAAATTGATAGGTTTTTCATGACAAAAATACCCTAAAAAAAAATACTTCAGCGGCCACCAAAAGAAATTACCCGGACTGGAATAATTTCATTATAAAAGATAATTAATTTTTTAATATGAAAAATAAAATTGTCTAATATAATTTTAAGATTTCAGTACTGTATTCTCATATGCATATATACATGTTTTCCAAAAACAAGAAAAAAAGAAAAAATATTTGCAATCAAAACTTAAAAATTAGTTCGAGAATTGGAAATAACTAGATGTATATCTACTTACACATGATACGTATGAACATCTAGGGGCACAAACCCACATATGCATGCATGTATTAACAGTAAAAGTAAATATCTGGTTACGAATATGTGTTTTTTCAACTTCGTCTTTCAAGTGGCCCACTGACGTCGTTGTCAATACTTGCACCATTCAAGTGGCTGGATAACCGTAAGCAAACATTGATATGTAGCTTAGGTTTTATGCTAATATTTCTAGTAGTAATACTTCAAAATATGTTGGCGAACAGTATTTCAAATGCAACAACAACGTTCGATACGCAGCCACATGAGCAGTATAAGTATGTGTGAATAAGTGTGACTAAAAATTATTTACTCTAGTAAATCTAGTGCTTATGTATGAGTATGTACTCGTTGACATTTTAATTCCCAACTCAACCGTTAATATCAGTTTAATTGAATTAGTAAAACTGAAAATGATTTATTAGAAGCGAATTATCTCATGTAAACAAGTCAATTTTGTGAAAAGTTAAATTACACATTAAAGCTTTAGTGTCTTGTTTCCACAAGTGCTAACCAGCAATACACCAATACGCAAATATCTTCCTCCTCATGTCACCCCTAAGCGTACATACTTACAATATACTACGCAACTATTTAACAAGTGGAACGATTCAAAGTAAAATATTGTTAATTTGCCTAATGAAAATTCTACGTTGTCAACAGAGAGAAAGAGAAGATAGCGCAGCCAATAAACCAACATGCCAATCAGTCGTCGTCTCCAAAAACGGCCTGGCGAAACAACTCCATGCACGCGTACATGCCGCACTGCTGTCAGCCATCCTTTTTGTGGTGGTATTTGCGGTGGTGACACATTTAGGCAGTCAGTTCGGCAGCAAAGCAGTCAAGTAGCGCCTCGCCTTTTCTTTGCGAAAAAACATTAGATATTATGTATGTACACTCTTATAAAGTTGTATGTATGTGTGTATACATGTACATATGGATATCCTTTTGGTTATTCGCCTGCACCGCAGCCATTTGTGAAAATTTTCGTCTAAGATTGATGATGACATTAGCATCGTTGTCAAGAATTTAGAAGAAAAAAAAATTCAAACTCGGAGGCAAAAAATATATGATAAAACGTTAAGTGGCTCGGCGTATGGAACAAGGAGTAGTCTTCTCTCAAATTGTTTTTCAAAAATAAAATTTATTGAAATAAACACGTTACGCAAATTTGTTATCTTGACATTTTAATTTGCCAACAAGCCGTACCGAAGCACATATTAGTTTGAGAATTTTTATTAAATCAACTTGGTACGATTTGCAAATATTTTAGTTCAAATTTTAAAATGTTCGAAGCGAAAATGTTCTTTCATGAACAGGGAATAACCATTTTCGTTGGTCCGCATATGTACATGTATGTATGTATAAACGCACCTCAATCTGTATCAAATTTTCCGACAACCTCCCATCTTTCCTAAAACAACTAACAACTTATGCTTGTTTGTTTTTTAAACCAATTGGTTGATGAAAGCGTTTCTCAATTTGGAAATTAACTCTCTTTTTTTCCAACTTGTATTCTAAATAATGAGTAATAGCTTAAAAACTTAACAAATTTTCACATACATATATATACATATATGTACACCAAATGTATATGTGCATATGACTGTAAATGTACAAATGCGCTTGGGATTTATACGCCAATCACCCTTCTGTGGAAGTGCAGATATTATGTGATATTATATTATTATATTATATATTAAATGATATTATTATGTGATATTATGTACATACCTACCGGCATGTACACGAATGTACGCAAATATAATCATAAACATATCAAATTAGGAATATGCAATTATGTAATATATGAATATATGTGCATATATACACGCATATATACTCGTGCAAGTAGTACATAGTTTCAAAAAAATACTTCAGAAAATATTATATACGTACAGAAATTAAGGGAAAAAAACAACCACTGCGATTTCAACTCCAACAATAGTCGGAAGAGCTTGAATGCCTTTGCCTCTGTATTTTCGATGGTGATCCGTCATGTTGTCAGAATGTATTATTCGAATTAAGATTTTTACTTTTCCTGGCATTGAATTAATACATAGAGAATAAAGCGCAGATGTACTCACACTCAGTCCACCACTTTACGCACATATGGCTGCACATGCCGTCCAAAAAATATCCGGCTAGCTATATATTGTACTTGCGGGGCATATGTGTATGTATGTACATATGTACATATGAAACATAATGTTTGTAGTGCGTATGTGTGAACTCTGAAAAAAAACAAAATGGCGTGCATAAGCCGTTAGTTTCAGCTTCCATATTGGCTTTTTAACAAAATATTAAATGTATTCGAAGTAAAACGCTCTCTTCTCAATAGCGCGTTTAATAAATTTTTTGTATGTACAAATATTTTATACTCATTCAAATATACACATATGTATATAATATTTAGTATTCTACACCTAAATAAAATACTATAAAAAAATGCGCTCATTCATTTATGCAAATTTAAACTTGTTTGATAATCAAGTAAAAAAAAAGAACAATTAAGCTAGGCTTAAGGGCTAAGTTTGGGTGTAACAGAATAATTTATACTTCACAATGTGCAAGTGTCAAAGGTGTTGGCAAAGCCTTATATAAAAATATTGCGTAGAAATTCAACATTCATTATTTGATGAAACCGAGAATGGATTACTATCATATTTGGTGACCTATTAACTTAAATTACAGGTTATAGACTCAAGTACTTTCATTACTATACTTTACTTCATGCCCAAGATATTTATATTAAAATCAACCAAATCAACTCAAATGAAATATATGTGATATAAATTCAACCAAAATGGTTAATTAAATGTATTGGGAATATGAGGAAAAAGTCAACCAGAGAATCGGAAGTCATTATTTTAGGGATAAGAGGCTAAGACCATGATCTAGACCAATGGTATTGATACTTAGTGCTAAACGATATTATGATGATGATCACACATATGACATTTGATCACATATGATCATTATATCACATATATTAATCAACATAAACGGTTTAAAGTCAGATGGAAAGTTGGGAATCATTATATCGGGTATATTTGAACTCACACACTCACCGACATATTCGGCATAAAGTGTCCTAGAATAACGAAAATAATTATCTGTAGTATATGTGAACACATTTTCGACATTAAACTAAGGTATATCCAATATTATATTGGGCTGTTCGGAAAGTCATTTCGTTTTTTTTGGGGAACATGAAAGACACCTTTCGCATAATGAATAAATATACGAAAATTATATTAATTAAATTAATTACATTATATATTGGCCATTCTGGTCCAACACCTTTTGCCATCTTTCTGGCAGTAACATAATTCCCCTCTCATAAAAGTTTTGGTCCTTGCTGGCAAAAAACTCGTCCAGGTGGTTTTTGACATCTTCATTTGAGGTAAAGGTTTTGCCATCCAAAAAATTTTGCAGGGACCGGAACAAATAGTAGTCGGAAGGCGCCAGATCTGGAGAATATGGTGGATGTTGCAGTACGTCCCATTCAAGCTGTAAAAGTTTTTGGCGAGTGACCAAACTTGTGTGAGGTCTCGCATTATCCTGGTGGAACACTACACCCTTCCTGTTGATTAATTCGGGCCTCTTCTCTTTAAGTGAATCATTCAATTTGTCCAGCTGATGACAATAGACTTCTGAATTAATCGTTGTATTGTCCGGCAAAATTGGTGAATGTTGGCTTTTGACACGCTTTGAGCCGGTTCATCTTTTCTGCTCCATGACCTCTTGCGTTTAACATTGTTGTATACAACCCATTTTTCGTCCCCAGTAATAATCCGCTTCAAAAATGGATCATTTTCTAGACGTTTGAGGAGCGAATCACACGCGTCAACACGACGACACAAATTTCGCTCGGTAAGGACATGGGGCACCCACACATCGAGCTTCGAGGTTAAGTCCATGCCTTTCAAATGGCCATAAACAGTTGAATTCGACAAATTTAACCTCTCACCGATCTCTCGTGTGGTGATTCGCCGATTTGCATCAACTAATGCCTTTATCGCATCTTTGTCAGCTTCGACCGGCCTTCCAGACCGTGGTGCATCTTCGACATCAAAATTGCCGGATCGAAATTTTGCAAACCAGTTCTGGCACTGGCGTACTGTTAACACGCCTTCTCCATACACATCCGTCAATTTTTTTCTCGCTTGGACAGCATTTTTACCTTTTCTGAAGTTAAAAAGTAAAATATGACGAAAATGCTGCTTATTGCTCTCCATATTTAAAAAGGCACCAACCAAAAACTACTGGGTAGAATTAATAGAACTTTTTCACACACAAGCCTTGCAATATCAGCTCTCATGACATATAATGGTTATGGGGCTTAAGTGTGAAGTTAGTTTCGAAAAAACCTAATTAAGTCCTCTGGCGGGAAAAAACGAAATGACTTTCCGAACAACCCAATACGTTCATTTGATTTTGTTAAAATATCTTTCATATTGATTAGAACATACGGTATAAATCCAACCGGAAATGCTTATATTGGGTATATGAGGGATAGGGGAAGTATTTAGCAGCATTTAACCATTTTTGGCGCAAAGGCACATTTTTATTACGAAAAGACGCTCCTTAAATTTCATTAAGATATATCACAGATTGGCCGATATTTTCGCTATAAAGCCAGCCATAAGCACTGAGGTCCATATATTGTTTATCTGGAGGCTTGAAAAGTTAAGCTGCGATTTTGAAGTGTTTACACATGAGATGGAATATCTTTGAATCACTATTGGTGAAAAGTTTTATTCCAATATCTTCATTGCTGTTTTATTTATACAAGAAGTATACATGGTTGTTTTCCGATTTTGCCCACATTCACAATGTAACGCGAGGATGCAAATATGTTATGTACGAAATCCCTACCAATTTTACTGTAAGATTTAATGTTTCTTACGTGTTTCTTCAGCGAGTTAACACGCTTTCAGCAGTTTTCAACATAACCTTTGTTGGGATGGTTATAATCCGATTTGACTCATTTTCAGAGACTATGAGAACGTACTAAAAAGACTTGTGCTGAGTGAGTTTGATAATTTTTGAGTGGAAGATATATATATTAAGCCTATTAGGGGGCGAAGGCCAAACTTAGTTTCTAAAAACTTATAAAAAAAAACTGCAGATGCCACAGCCTACTGTACTTCCCTGTGCCAAATAACAGATTTGTATCTTAATTAGGTGCTTAGTTATAGCACTTTAGAGGTTTTCGCTTAACGGCATTTGCAATATCAACCTCTCCAGAGTGCCAGGGAATATGTGCACCAAGTTTTATCAAGTTATTTTAATTTTTACTCAAGTTATCGTTTACACGGACAGACGGACCACAGAGTCAGACAGATAGTCCCTCGGAATTCAACCCGTCTCGTCTTCCTGATCATTTATATATATATAACTCTATATCTAACTTGATTAGTTTTAGGTGTTATAAACAATTGTTATACGAACAAAGCTATACTTACACGCACACTCTGTTGCAACATGTTGCAAGAGTATAAAAATTATGGAAATTAAATCATTCAAAACCTATTTTATAATTTTATACATATACATATATACATATGTACATATGTACAAAAAATTGCTTACAGCATTGACACAAATACATATACATGTGTACATATATATATAATTAAGTACGTGTACCGTATCTATATATGTATGCACACATTCCAAGTGAAGAAAATGTCTTCTGTCATCGTATAATTAATTAACGAGTCATCTGGACATTCATTTAATATATATGTACATATGTATGTACATGCATTCCCACATTTATGTAATATATGTAATCAAGTAAACAATAAACTAATGCAGTAGAGGTTTTATTTCAAGAATAATGCCCGACGATAGAGGTATATTTCATACATATATGTACATATGTACAGATGATGGTATGAAATATTCGCAAATAAATTGCAATATCACTGGATATCTCAATCGAGGGGAATAACTAACTATATTAAATAAATGTATATAGAAACAAATGTAAAAAATATAACGGTTGAGGAAATGTTTATTATATATGTATTTAGATATTTAAAAAGATGTTTACGAAAATGAGGAAACAATTATATATTAAATATGTAATCGCTCAATTTTAATATTTATGTATAATAAAACATAATTTCCCTGATAATTCAAGACAGTAGATGTATAATAGTTACCATCTTCCCACTATATCAGGAAAATATTTACTGCTTTGACTGCTTGACAATTCTAGCACAATTTCTATAGCAATAAAAGCGATCGTCGGAGATTTTAATGGTTAAATTATTGAACTTGAGCCTCATTATATAAACAATAGAAGCGCTTTCCGAAACACACATTTTTTGCACATTGGGTCACCATAATGGGTGGCTTCTTCTTGGAACAAAAAATTTTATAGCTAGTCTTATAAAAAAAAAATTTTGCAAGAATTTCCTGAGCAAAACGTCCTTTTAATTGACTAAAAAAAATCACAAGATCACAGTTGCAATCGGGTTTGGCTTCGGGCATTAGTATATTTCCAGGAAATCAGAATCAGGAATTAACGGGTTTTTAGCTCAAAGTTTAGCAGGAAAACATGTTATTTTTTATTTGTTAACGAACAATTTGGAAGTGTCAAAATTCTTGTAATTCTAATACTAGAATAATAGAATGAGATAAAGAAGATTTCAAGTGTTTGGAATTGAGTATCAAAGCACACACCAACTAATTCCTGAACGGTATGTTTATTCAAAAGGAAGAGGAAGGAAGAGAAAGGAATTTTGAAAGAGTGACATTTTGGTATGGATTAATGAATGCCTTAATCGCACTTTTTTGTCATATACATATGTGTTATCAGCTATCTTGCAGATGTATTGGACCCAGATATACAAGCACAATATACAAGCACTCCTTCTGTTCGGTGCAACAGAAGGACTGATATTATGTAAATAATCCATCAATGTTTCAGATACTTAAGGAGAATATCGTGCAAGATAAGATAAAGGTCGAAAGTGTTTCTGAAGTCTCGGAAAAATGGATTAGCAAGGCTTCCTTCAAAGTTAGGGACATGAATGAAATTACTTTCGACAGTCAGACAGAAAAAGGAAAGTGTGTAGTGGACATGAACACACAGCGATATGCTAAGAAACATGGTGTTTTTAGATATTGATTAGCAGATTAGAGACAATCGAAGTCCTTTTAATTCGAATTGAAAGCATATACTTGGAAACTAATATCTGTGAGTAAGGTCAGATGTTTTTGACTGACCATTCTTATTTTTCTACAATATTATCCAATATGTTACAATATATTGATCTCCACATATGGTGGGTCAGTTTACTCAATGGACAAAGCAACTTTGTATAAGGGGTTTCTCAGCGCAATAGGATATAAACAAAAATAGCCCTTAAATCCAATACACATTTGAAAGTGCTTGAAAGAAGTTTCTCTCTTCATTTTCAACTCTATATGAGTATTTGTCAACACCGTAATTAACCCTTTTAGTCAATAAGCATGGATGCAGCGACGGCAAGAGCAATTTAATTAAATTAGCTTTTAGCCATTTAGCTCATCAAGCGAAGTCAATCACGCATTATTTGTGTGTGCGTTCAAAAATGTAGCAACAACAAATGCAACCAATATTAATTGTTGAAGGGGTCTAAGAAATTGTTTGGCACATATACACATACATACATATAATCATGTGTTTGTATATGTGTATGTGGGTGCATGAGTTCTCTCCTGAATATTCAATATAATGACTTGACGAAATTCACTAATCTGTTTACTCTGTCATCCCGTACTTGCCCCCCGCCTCCCTCGCTTCCCGTTACCGAGTCGCGCTCTTTGTTGTTACTATTGTCAGTTGTTTGAACTTTCTACTTGTCATCTTGACTTCATAAAATGCATGTGAGTCTTATGAAGCTACAAACATTTGAAGAAATATCCATGCGATTGCTTCAGAAGCGCGCAGAGCTTTCTGGGTGATTTTGGGAAAACAAAAACCCGTAATATGTGAAAAAAAAAACACGAATGAAGTGCAATACAGCTTCAATTTTCGGTTGCGTTCTTGCAACGGAATATGTAGCGGCTTGGACCGCCTGCTGACTTATTAGTCACGATTTGTTAAAAAATTTACTCCTGATAGATCTGTGCATATATGTAGGTATATGTGTATATATGTGTGTGTATCCACAAAAGTCAAATTAACTTCATACCACGAATGTGCATTCGAAGTGCCACACAAACTACCTTACATACAAACATGTGGGGCGACCTATCTTGAACACTACTCAATGTCCAAAAGCTGCAAGAATGCTACATTTATTACGGTAGAAACTCACCGTCCGTTATATTTAACAAATTGTGACAAGATTCGTACACCGAATTCCACTTGGTGTGCACTTACAAAAAAGGCTCAAAACTTACATCCCTATAAACAAATAAATGTATTTTGTAAATAAAGCGATCCCTAATGTATGCTTAAAAATGATTGTAAAAAACCTGAAATACCCACAGACAGTGTTGCTTTTTTCAGCTGCGACAGGTAGAGGTAAAATATATAATATGTTACACATATTACACACACATATATATATATACACGTATATATATATACATATGTACATTTGCGTTTGTATGCTAATATTTACTCAAATTAAATTCGGTAGGATATATTGGCGTGAAAGGCAAACAACTAGTGTTTAACTTTCTTAAGTCATATTCTCTCTCTGAAGCAAACATTCACATATATTTCGTATTAATATATAATATGCAATAAACGTGCGTGTGTGTGTAGTATTAGTAAATATTGTCTGAGACTTTAGTGAAAAGCGTTATCAGAAAACCTCTTTTTAGCTACTGTTTTATGTTGACCGGATACTTGCGTAGGTGTTGACATGTTTATACAATAAAACGTCGATGGGATTATCGAAACATCTTATTTGTATTTTCAAGTAAACGTATAAAAAAGGATAAACAAAGAAATGCTTGTACGCATTCACTTAGCTACCTTTGTAAATATATATATATATATGCGTGTGTGTGTGTATAAATGCTGACGTCCATAAAACATATGTTTACGGTGTCTCAAAAATGGCGATTGTATTGGGTTGTTCGGAAAGTCATTTCGTTTTTTCCCGCTAGAGGACTTAATTACGTTTTTTCGAAACTAACTTCACACTTAAGCCCCATAACCATTATATGTCATGAGAGCTGATATTGCAAGGCTTGTGTGTGAAAAAGTTCTATTAATTCTACACAGTAGTTTTTGGTTGGTGCCTTTTTAAATATGGAGAGCAATAAGCAGCATTTTCGTCATATTTTACTTTTTAACTTCAGAAAAGGTAAAAATGCTGTCCAAGCGAGAAAAAAATTGACGGATGTGTATGGAGAAGGCGTGTTAACAGTACGCCAGTGCCAGAACTGGTTTGCAAAATTTCGATCCGGCAATTTTGATGTCGAAGATGCACCACGGTCTGGAAGGCCGGTCGAAGCTGACAAAGATGCGATAAAGGCATTAGTTGATGCAAATCGGCGAATCACCACACGAGAGATCGGTGAGAGGTTAAATTTGTCGAATTCAACTGTTTATGGCCATTTGAATGGCCATTTGAATGGCCATTATACGAAAACTGTCTTTCATGTTCCCCAAAAAAAACGAAATGACTTTCCGAACATCCCAATAGAATCGAATGTTATTAATTTTTTAACTCAAAATAACGGAAATAGGTGCCACATTCTTGTGTATGATACGTTTGAAAATGAAAAATTGGGGAAAATCGTTATTCGACCATTTTAAATAATTAGCAATGATATTTGCAAGGTAATCGATATAAATGCCACCGGATGCATCCCAAGAAATTAATTGACGCCCAGACCCACTTTTTCACTTCGAGTAAGGAAATTCTTACACCCTAAGATACCTAGAGCAGTAGTCTGTTGGAGTAAAAATGGATATATCTTAATGAAATTTGGTATAAGGTTATGCAAAATGTTAAAAAGTGAAGGCGAAAATATTTGGAAAATCATATTAAGTCATGTAAAATAGGCGGAATGGAAGTCGACTGGGGTAGAATCAATGGTAATCAACGATATTTGGCAAAGTTAAACTTTGATTATGGTATCCACTTTACATATTACATATTGATCAGTGGTTAGTGGTTGATCTGGTTAGCTCGGTTCGGCTTCACGTGACAAACTAACCTGCAAAAATTACTTCAAATGGACGCGGCATAAACTATTTTACGTTCTACACCAACTATTGATGAATTGCTCTCTTACCTACTGTCCCCTATGGAGTATTGAAGACTGATTTAAATACACCTCAACCATACCTTAATACTATATAATGCCCATTTCAATTGCATTAGCTCATTCCACTTTGCAAAGGATTAATTAAGCTCCAATATACGGAAAGTCTAACTTCTGTCGATCATTAGAAAGTAACGTTGTAATAAAAGTAGATCAGTTGTACAATTTTACTATGAATTCCGGAATATCTCCAAATAAATAATATGTTTTCAATTTCGTCATTTTAAGACTCTGGTGTTGGGTTTTGCTCGAGGTTAGACCTTGCATACTTGAATTTTATATTCGGTTGGCCATGATAGATGCTCTGAACTGATTATTCAATAACTCGCTTTCATATATTTCAAATGTAGGATATTTAAACAAGTTTTAGATCGTTCTGAGTTGAATGTAACTAAAAAATATGTGTCAGAACAATTTGGTTTATAAATAATTTAACAGAACTTCAGCCATCCAGGTTTTTCGAATTGGTAACTATCACAATGTTATATATAGATAGCATTAAATAGTTTAATACATTCAACAAACATTTAAAGAATTTAAATTTTCGTGGGAGATTTTTTTGAATTCCATAACCCCACTGCTTACATACTTTATTAACATAATTATTTATGTATGTACATATATATGTTTATTCAGATTTATCTGCATTTGCTTACGCATTACTCTCCATTTATCAATTTATATAATTATTATAAAACTTATAGTTAAATCAATAACAATTACATTGAGCCTGTAAGTGTAATTAACAAGAGTTTCGATGTTATCGGGTTACAACAAATGCACCAGACAGCTGAAGAGGGTGGGGTATTAACGGGTGTACTCCAGTTCGTAATCAATATTTGCTTTCCGACTGTCAGTGTCAGTTTATTGTGGTGCCATGGCGCTTAGATGTCACACTTCCCTTGTTGCTTTTCACACCACTCCCACCCATTGCAAGCGACACGACAGCTCAAAGGCGGCCGCAGCTGAGGCGGTGGCGGCGGTGTCGGCGGTGATGGTAGTAACGTCAGTAGCCCAACCAAATGTTCGGAAAAGCGTTCGCATGCGGCACCTATACATGCATACAAATGTGTAGATGTTTGTGTGGATGTATGCATGCATCGCCAATGCAGCGTGCTTCTGTCAGTTTGCCTGTCGCTCCGATGAAGTGGAAGCGATCCCTGATAATTCTCTAAAACTCTGGTACACATTACAAGCGCATACGCTGTAGATATCGCTGGCGCCGGACGCCAACTCCATTGCCGCCAACTGGCCGCGTCGCTTTTGACAAGAAGCGATTGCGTGCATGCGAGTAGCTGTGTCAATGCGCCACGGAGCTGATAACTACAAACCCACATGCATACATGCACATACATGCTCATAAAGTGCGATGTTATTGCGGTGAGCGAGCTGCAACTGGAAGCGCAAACAGATTAGTAAGCTACTCAATGCCTTTCCAACACTCCGCAAACACCTGAACAAACGGCCATCAGTGCAATGGTGGTAGCTTTTTGTTGGCGCTACATGGTTGCTTACATGTGGCGCTATTACGCTGCGCTGGCGCTATTTGGATTTGTCTGCACTTGGATGTAATGCGAATATAATGTATCGGTATTTGTATGAAATCTCGGCTCTCTTGTGATTACAGTAACTAACGTGTATTTATGTTTGCGCCGGTGTATTGTCACAATTTTAATGACAGCTACTGTTTCACTCAAGCGTTTGGGGAATGTGGCGGAGCGGTTGGAGATTATACATAAATATGTGTGTATTATGTGTGTATTGATATATTTAGAGACCGTTCCAGTTTGTTTGTACAACTCAAGTGGTTGTTGTTGTTAAGGCTTAATATTCGTATTTCTTCAAGAAGGGATCATAAATCCATCAATGATTTGGTGCTTAAACCGTTTGACACGTTTGATACATTTAGTATTTATGATCCCATAATCAGTTCATTTACATACATACAAACGGTTGATTGTGCATACAAATATGTATATATATATATATATATATGTTCGCATAAATTTGATTAAAAAATGAAAATATTAAGTCTGATAGTATAAGTAATATTGGTTTGCATGAATTATTTATTACCACATTAATTGCCAACAATGCTAATAAACAATGTTAAACGTACAAATATGTACTTGCATATTTATGTACACCCTTCAACCAAGAAATATCGATTTAATGTATGTATATATTATGATTTTATGAAATATACGATTTTATGTATGTATTAACCAATATACCCACTGTATTAAACCAAAATACACTGATCTCAGCAAGATTATCAGCTTAAACTTATCTGTACTTAGATTAAGTTTTCCTTATAATTCCATAAATTTATATAAAATAATAATTATCGCAACATGCGTTCCTCACCTGTCTCTAAGTAGGAGTTTTGCTATTGTTGTTGTGTTAATGAAATTCGGCCAAGCAAATAATCTCTTTATGATTATTATTTACATACTTGCAAACAATATTTGTAATTTTTAGCGAATCGTCGACTAAACACTGTGTTATCTTAGTTAATGAGTTAAAAATATGTGTTATGATCCTTGATTCGGTTTCTTAGTAATCCGGTCAAAATGTCATTCAAAACAGTTATAAATCTTTACCTCCTCCATTTAGAGGACGATACCCGGGGAACTGTTTATTTGCTTTATTATCGGCAAAAAAATAGCAAGCAAAATAAATAAAGAGATTGGTGTTCCTCACAGACTTACAAAGCTTTGGGCGAGAACGGATTCCAAAGCAAATATACCACACTCAGTTGATTTTCTTTAATTATTAAATTAAATATAATAAAATTAGATAAAAATTTTTTCAACACAAACTTGTAACGACCTTTGCAATAGTACCCTCAATAGCTTTTGTTAGAGAAGCAGAATATACTATCAGAAAACCAGCTAAGGGAAGACAACTAATTTAAATTTGGGCAGTAAGAAATTCCTTATAATTGGCAAGAAGAATATTATAGAAAGCAACAATGACAGAATTAAACTTTCGGCAAGCTTTGTCATATACGAAACGAACTATCAATAGTTCTTAGTAACTGTAAAAAAAAACCTTCCCTTCCATTTGTTTGTGACATACTCAAGTAATGTGGTTTTCTGGCAAACACACTTCAAAAAAGTAACGGGTCAAACTGTAGTACTCTATATACATCTTGTTAGAATCAATAGGTATCAATCTTGGTAGGAAATATAGCTTGGAATCCCAACAACAATCAGTTTTTTGTGAAACTTGTGAATTTCTGTTCGATGAACATATTTGATATTTTTCTCTTTGCGAGTTAAAAGAATTGAAAACTGCTAGTAAATGAAGATTATCCCAACCAAAACAAGAGACGTTTCTAGTAGACGCATGCGCAAATATTTCTTCTGTTAAATGTACTTTCGCTTGTCGATCCCGTATTTTATCTAGATTGAATCAATTTCTTTTTCTGTTGACTTGGTTGTAGACATTTATATTTTCTATCGTCACGTATTCGCATATTATCGATTTTTCTCGGCCCTAGATTCGGTTGACATCCAACTCTTTCCTGAAATCAACTTCGTTAACTTCCCAGGTTCACTCTTAAAACATTACTTACCTGTATGTTACATACATATGCATATAAAATTAATATCAATTCTCGGCACATAGAAGCTCCATGTTTTGGTATAAATAAATGGTTATATTGAAAACGTTAATGTGTTTGCTTATCAATATTTACATTTTGATTATATTGGCGCCATTTTCATTTTAAATAACCCTTCACATGCCTTACATATGCTCGATAAAAGGCATCAAAATTAAAACGGGGAAATATTTTGTGTAAATTGGAAAAGGCCATATTATATATGTACCGTTAGAAATATTTACATACCAACATACAAATGCATAAATTTAAGTATATGTAATAATTTCGCTGCTGAATGCTCTCACTTATTCAGAGATCATAAATTGCTTTCATACATGTTCATGCGCTTGCCGCCTTCTCTTAATACGAGTGTAAACAAACGAAAGTTGACATCAATTAAAATTTAATTATTTCAAGTGCTATGTAAATTTACAATAATTTACAATACTCGCAGATATTTACTGTAATTTGAAATAATAAAATAAAACGAGTATGCGCATATACTTATTGGTATAAATTCATATGCATGTATATCACATGTATGTACGAGTATATAAATTTCGACATTTAGGGAAGTCGAAAGCGCTAAGTGTAGAAAATCGCCGACAGGTGATTTTTGATATACATGAGTGTCTTTTGATTCATACGCCAGTGGCCAAATAAAACTTACCACGCCATATTTTGCAATTATATTTAAATTATTGCGGCTTTACTAATCCGATTTGCCGACAGATTTCAAATGTATAAAATGGGAAATACTATATGTAGAAAATTTTTTCTCATTTAAAGATACTAATTTTTATATTTTTCCATTATTAGAACACAAAGGATAATTGCATCTGTTGAATAAATTCAATATTATGTATTATATATTGCGTTTTCTAATATACGAACAAATTTTCTGTATTTTTTTTAATTAAAGTAAAGAGTAAATTGATAAGTATTGTAAAGCAAAGTTTTAATAATTAGTTGGTCCACCCTTGGCGGATATAACTGCTTTAATCCGGTCGGGCATTGAAGTAACGAGTTTTTCGAAAACTTCTTCAGAAAGTTCCTCATCCCACACATTTTCAAGAACTTTTTTTTAGCTCTGTCTTAGAGTGCGGTTTATGTTGAGCCACTTTCTTTTTCAGATGTGCCATAGATGCTCAATCGTTCAATTGTTCAAATGCTTAATTCAAAAGTATTCTGTACCTGGAAAGAAAAAGTGATAACATATGGCACTAATTATGAACAGAGTGCATAAGAATGTATTAAAAAATAAATACGATGTCAAACAGGCCCGATGGCATGGGACGGAGACTTTCTTAAAGATGGCCCCGTTAGTATGTTCGTATGCTCTTGTGTAGTCGGTAAGATAAAATTCGATACCACTTCTCCGTATTTCTGCGCATTCATCATACCATCTACAAAGAGCAAAGGACCCCGAATGAAGTGAGAAAAGCATGTCAAGATCATTTGGCTTTCAGGATGCTTCACCTTTCTCACAACACAATTATCCTTAAATCGTTCTCCCGGAAATTGACGGTCATATGGTAAGTTGTCGGTGCAGTGCAAATTAAATCTGCTTTCATCTGACCACATAACCGTTTTCCATTGCTCTAAAGCCCAGTTACGATAGATTCTTGGCCATTCCAACAGCGCCCCTCTTATCTTTGCAGTTAAGAGTGGTTTTTTCACTGGCCTCCTTCCACTTAAACCATGCTCTTTTAGCCTCCTTCGTACTGTTCTTGAACTTATTGCTATCTGATGTTGCTTCTCTAGAATCTTTCTTATTTTTACAGAATTTTTATGCGCAAAATTTTTTGTGAAAGTGGACATGGCCCCGTCCCCCAATAGGTTTAATAGACATATATCGAAAACCGTTAAAGCTATAGTAATCAAACTTGGTCCGAGTAAGTTTTTCTAGCATCTATTCATTTACCACGCTCATCTCCCATACAAAAATTATGTTGGAAACTACTAAAAGTGCGATAACTCGCTGAAGAAACACGTTCGAAACATTAAATCTTGCGGAGAATATGAAACGGGAGAGTTCCATAGGAATCCGTGTAAAGGTTTGATGATGGGTGTGGCACCGCCCACTTTTAGGAGAAATCCCATATCTCAAGAACCCCTTAACCGATTTTAATAAAATTTAGCACGTGACAATATATTTACATTCTTATATCACGCTGTGAAAATGGATTAAATCGGATAAAAACCACGCCTACTTCTTACATAACACAATTTTAAGTTTCATCTGATCCTTTCACTTTAAAGTAGAATCGTAAGTAGAAATCGAGCGGCAATTAAGATATGAAAATCAGACTTTGTACAAATAGTGCTTTCAGGATATGGTAAAAATAGTGGAAATCAGTTTATAACTTTTCAAGCCACCAGATACCCAATATTAAGACCTCAGTGCCTCTATCATATATATATCTTTTATCGAAAATATCGGGATATCTGTACGATATTGTAATGAAATTGGAGGATTATCTTTCCATGATAATAGTGTACTCTGGTATCAAAAATGTTGAAAATCGGGTAAATACTACCCCTAGCCCCCATACATCTAGTATACGGATTTTCAACCTTCCTGTAGACTTTATACCATATGTAATGGTAAATCTGTAAGATGAAATGAAATTGGATGAAATTGGAGGATTATCTTTCCATGATAATAGTGTGATCTAGTGTCAAAAATGGCGAAAATCAGGTGAATACTTCCCCAAGTCCCAATATACCTAATATAAAAATTTTCAAATGAGTTATCTCTTTGAAATTCAGAGAGCGTCTGATAACAGTGTGCCCATGTGCTTAAAATGGATAAAATCAGGTAACCACTTCCCCTAGCCCCATGTACCTAATATACGGATTTTCAACCTCTGGGTAGACTTTATACCATATATTTCGGTCAATATGTAAGATATCTTGGCAAAATTAAGTGAACGTGAATTATCGGATATACCATAGATTACTGAAGAAAGTGTGTGAAATCGGTGAACGAATTATCCCAGCTCCCATATACTACATATAATGATTTTCGCTCTAGTTGACTTTTTCCTCATATATCTAATATATTCATTACACCACTTTGGTTGAGTTTTATCTCATATATCACTTTTGAGTTAATTTGATAGATTTTAATATAAATATCTCTGACACGAAGCAAAATCTAGCAATGGAAGTACATGAGTCTATGGCCTGTAATATAAGTTAATAAGATACCAAATATGATTGCAACCCATTGACAATTTCTTCGAATAATGAATGTTGAATTCTTCCGCAACATTTTTTAATATAAAGTTATGCCAGCACCTGAAAATATTTCCCCGCCTCTGATCCTGGCACATTGCGGGAGCTTAAAATGTCCGGTTACACCCGAACTTAGCCCTTTCTTACTTGTTCTTCAGTAAATTTAATACTGTTTGATGGCTGCATCCCACTTTTCTTCCTATATCGCGAACCGGCACTCCTTCTTTCTCCAAAGTAAAAATAATCACTTTTTGGTCACGACTTTATTTGTTTATATTTAACGCGCATTGTTCCAATCGTTGTCTTTATTATTAGAATGCTGAAAATTAAAATTTTAAAAGAGAAATAGCGCTACAATTTCAACTGACACTCCTATTCGTTTGAAATGGTGATGTGTGGTAAGGTTTACTTGGCCATTCTTGTATGTAGAAATTATTGACATCACAAAAGAAAAGTGTTCACAGCTGTCCAAGCCGGTTCCTTCGTAACCTTTGGCGTTAGATCAGCTCCATAACCTAACCCATGGACGAGAAAGTGTCCTCACCATTAAGTATGGATGTACGCATATAGCACTTGTTTGTTTACTTATAATTGACTCTGAGATTAGTTTTCTTATGAAAGCCTGTTTGTGCCAGTTATACTTAAGGATGCACAAGATACAAAATCTAGCATTTATTCAAAAAGATTTTTCAACAGCGAAAGAAGACCGAAATGACTACTACTAAATTATTACTACTATTACTAATTTTCTTTTCTTGCTTATAAAAAAGGATTTCGAACTCTAAACTTCTGTAACTGTTTTGATGATAAATACATATTTAAAATGCATAACATCTTAACAGTTTTAATGGTATTTGTTTTTAAAAATAAAAAAAAAATCCGTAAAAAGTACGGACACACACAAAACATTTCGGTTTTTCACTTATTCATTCCAAAACCAAAAATTAATACCGCAATGTTTTCAAACATACTAATAAATCCTATTAAATCTTTCTGTGAAAAACCAAAATATTGTTTTCACCATCGTCAGCTTAAAGTCCACGGGGCGCATGTCAAATTATAAACAGAAATGCAAAATCATCTCCGAATAAAATACCTTCTAAACTAACACTCCTACAACGTAACAAAGCAACAAAAAACAAAAAAAAAAAAAAACAAAAAAACAGAAAATTGTTTTCAACCAAAGCAAAGACAACAAACATACAAAAGTGGCCTTCTCATAATACTATTAGAATGCAGAAAAACTGGCATTCAGAGAAGGTTTGTTACACGCCTGTGCATACTCACACATATACACATGTATGTACATTCGTTTAGAGGTAAATGAGAGAAGTCAAACTCACTGATTAACTTTGACAGCGATCATCACTGAAAATCACTCAAAATCCACAAGACCAGCATTGAAACGTCAAACTGATTATTGTTTTCTCCTCTTCTCTTTGTTGGTCTTTGCAGCACCCAAACTACCTGCCACAATACACGATTACCAGCTGAATGGGCATCAGCTGGATATTTGCCGCGGCAGCCTGCCCGCCGGCCAGTCGACGCAGACGGGCCTACTCTTAGCGGGTGGCAACGGCAACACGTCGGGCCTGAGCATTTGTTCGCCCAATATGAGCAGTTGCAGCATCAGTGCGACCAACAATTCCGGACGCACCAATTTCACTAACAAACAGCTGACCGAATTGGAGAAGGAGTTCCATTTCAATCGCTACTTGACGCGCGCGCGACGTATTGAAATTGCCAACACGTTGCAGCTCAACGAGACGCAGGTGAGTAATAACCCTTCACTCTTTTGAAAAAGCTTCAGTATTGTCTTCTCACATAACAACGTTTACTAAGAGAACTCTCAATTTATTCTGCAGGTGAAAATCTGGTTTCAAAATCGCCGCATGAAGCAGAAGAAGCGGGTCAAAGAGGGTCTGATACCAGCAGATATATTGACACAACAAAGCGTCTCAACCACTGCGGCAGCAACAACGAACAGCAACGCTCCAGCAACAGGTCCGGCGAATCCAACTGGCAATATTAATGTAGGCAACAGTTGCCAAAATAGCGCCAACAGCAGCAGCAACAATAACAGCGCACAAATGCACAATGGCCCCACCGTTGGGGGAAGTAACCACAGTGCAGTTCGTTTAGGCACAGCGACCATCGCCAACAGCAGAGAGGCTATCTCACATAACAGCAACAACAACAATAACAATGCCTGTCAGAATAGCAACACCCCAATGAGTAACGGTGATTGTAATCTGACAGCAAATAGCGATAATAGCCGTGAATCGAATTAACGCAATGGCATTTTCGCTGACATCACAACGCTGACCACCATCACTTAGGTATTCGTATTGATGACTCCATCCGCTGGACAGGTGGACGCATACATACCTTATGGTTATTTATTATATGGTAGCTACTATTTAGGTAACTCGAGCGCGTGTCAATTGTGGTTAGTTATATTTGCCAAATGACGGACACATTCACCCACTACAACTACAACTGCAACAAATATAATGAGGAGGGTAGAAAATGCGAAGCAACATGTAGCATTTACCCATTTGGCTGTGATAACTGTTTAAATTATAAACTTAACACTTACTAACAAAATATTTCATTAAGTCATCCACACATACACATACACATGCACATGTAGATACCTAGCCAAACTAATGAGAGTACATGGAGCTTGTACATACATAGATATGAGTGAGTAAATTTGCTTTTGAGTACACACGCCGTGCAATAATCAAAATTTTACCCACAACATTTACAATTATACATAGTACAGCCGGATAGAAAAGTACATGAATAAAAAACCGAGCTATTACCAAATTACAAAACTCGTGATCATGACTGCATAAGGTGTGCTAGTGAATGCATCGTGAGTAGCGTAATTCGGCACAGGCGCTCATGGAGTGTCGTAAATTGTGTAAATCGTAAATATTCGCTAAATATTATAGAGATTTGCAATCAAATCAAACACTTTTATTTAATTCATATAAGTATGTAAATAAGTCTGAATATTTTTGAAACGAAAAATGAAGTCGAAATAAAATGTATCTCCACATATCTAGATTTTAATCGAAGAGAAAATAAATAGCACCGTTCGAATATTCGGCCGATTTGGTTAATTTCTTTTTCAGTTTACTCGATTTACTTATGATGTTAATTACTCAAAAAATAATTATAAATAAATAATTTTCTGTTAAAAGTTTTCTGTTAAATTGTTCCAGTTAAGCAATTTATCATAAAGCCCATTTTATCATAAAATAAGGTGTAATTTGGAAATAATCACAGTGAAGAATTTAATTACCGACACATATATTTTCCATTTGTATTTGATAATAGCCATAAGAAATTCGTTTCTTCCCTAAATGGACAAAAGAAAAAATTTTGCTAAAAATCATTAAAAAATACTAGGTTTACCAAATCTTAGTAAAAGTAAGTAAAAATTTGAAACGATAATTACCAGAACAATATGTCATTCTAGTAGGCTGGCATTACTTGCCATATAGCGAAGGGTTATCTCATGTATCAACAGTATAACAAATATAAATTTCTCTTAAGGTTTTAGCTCAAACTTTGCAAATTTATCCATTTAATTTTTAACTAATTTTTTATGATGCAATGGGATATATGTTTACCTCAACAATGAATTTTATTAACATACAAATTACTTGAATTGACTTCGGACTTTTACTACTGGAATGGCTTTGGACTTTGATATAGCGCTTTTGTTTCATAAGTGAAGTTTCTTAAGAGCCATCTACTCTACTTATGTGCTGACCAACCACTAGATTGTCTGAAATGTTATTTAATCTTAAGACCAATCTGCAAAAAAGCAAGAAAAGTTATATTATTTTATTTAGGTTCTTAGCAAAAGCCGAATTTTAGAGAGACGGGTTATTTTTGATTATTAAATCTGCGTGGAGAATGGATGGAGAATATATTCAGACTTAGCGACGTTGTATATAATAATAGTATTTACAATATATATTATTTAATAAGTGTTCTGTATATTATATACAACTGTACATATGTAAATATGTACACACATAGCTAATTGCCATTAAAAGCTAATAAAATAAAAAAAGTTTGTATGTATATAAATTTCGAAATTATATATTATTGATACAAAATACAAACTCAGGGTTTTGCAGAAGGCGAAATATTGTTATTTTCTGCAAAATATTACAAATAAGCAAAAACATTAAATTTTCAGCGAAGTTAGTGAATATAATTAGTAGTAATTCATTGAAATAATCAAAATATGTTATCACTTATTTATTTACATTAAGCAACAACAAATGCATATTCAATCATATGTAGTTATGTTACAAATCACACTCCAGTTGTTACATTGTGTTAAATTATATACACATTTGCTTCTTTTGACTGGCATAAACTATTCGTCTATAATCATGTACAAAAATTAATTGAAAATGTCAGAAATTCTGTGTAAGGACGATGTGCGTATTATTCATTACTTATAGCATTAATTTTGTTGTATATTTTATCATAGTTCATAACAGTTCATAATTTGAACTGAATATATTTAAACAAACTAGTCCTAATAGTAATATACAAATGTAAACTTAATTATAAATTATTGAAAAATAAAAACTACATAATTTCAATTGTTGACGTATAATATTTCAATTAAAAACTAGTTTTGGACTTTTGGTAAATGAGAAAGAGCAGCAGAGGCCATTTCACAAGATTCCAGCTCATTTTTCTATCGAAACACTGATTAGAGCTGTGTAAGGCAATTTTATAATAAATAATAATGATGACTCAACCGACTTTATCTAAAGCTTTATGCACTTAATGGTTGTTAAGTGTATACACTTAGGTGAATAGTCGGTATAACGTAACGAATTGATAAGCTCTCTGCAAATTTGGATAAAGAAAAGGCTACTTTTGGACAAAAAAATCACTAATAATGCCGATGTAGAAGATCATGTGTATAATTTAAAAAAAATTTCAGATGTGCTCAAAAGTTCGCATAGCCTTTATGAGTCCCACACTAGAATTGAATTCATATGTTTTTCGGATAGATGAAACCTTCAAAATACACAAGTATACATTTCACAGTTGTTGGGCAATGGTTCGTGAAATATGGCATTTTAAGTGATTTAGGTTTTCGTATTTTGAAAGAATGGATGAAAAAGATTTTCGTATGTTAATGATATGCTATTTTTTGAATTACATGAATACAGCTTTTAATTGCTTCCGCTTCTACAGTATCCTTTTCAGACCTCCAAAGAAGCCACTCTGGAGACATTCTTGCGACAGTTATAGTAATAGCAGAGATCTATTTGAGGTATATTTTGAAGAAAAAGACAAAAGTCGCACTGCAAAAAATTGCAAGACTATGTAATCGGTGTACCGGTGTATGAGAAAAATAGCATCCGTACTATGCTTTTGATCATATAACGTACTAAAATGTCTTACCATAAGTTAGAAAGAACTCTTTTGATCCCTGATCCAGGAACTCTATAGATTTAGATTTAGCAAAGATTTTTTAAACTTATTGCCAACCTCTGAAACTCACCAAATTTTTAAACTAGATACCCATTTCGTAAACAAGGAGACAACCATTTTCTTCAGTACTGCTCATACTAAGTCAGAGTTATTGTTGTTTTCAAACAGTTAATAAGAACGAATATAATTCCAAAAACGGAAACTCTTCTCTGCATTCCAAAAAATTAAGTTACTCACTGAAATAAAGAGTTTAATGATAAATGAATGGCTTTTTTAGTGATAAGCTATACGTAATTGTATTTATTAAATTTTAACAAAATAATCATAGGGAAATTAAAAAGTAAAATATAAAATATTCTTTAAAGTGGAAATATTATTATAATAATAATTATCTTGTTCTTTACGGCATCTTGTTTAAACATACCTATCTATTTTATTATACTACATATAAATGAATTAAATACTAACTTTAAAATCTCCTATTTGAAAATTTTTTATTTCTATATTACTATTATATTTGTTTCATATAAAATTTAGGAAAATCGGATAGTAAATTTGATCGGATAATTGTATTTGCGTCATTGGTCATTGGGAAAATATGTTTAACCAATACCCCGCCAGTATCCTACCGCCGGGCAGTTGAAGGCTTTCAATCTTTCGAGCTAAATAGAAAATTACCAGTGGTAAATGAGTTGGCGTTAAGTTTTGTGTTCCACCAATGTCAAGAGCTTACATTTAAGTCTAAAGCCCCAACTTCCTGTGTACATAATCCTTTGCCTTTCATTATACAATATAGATTTTTTTATAAACAAATGCATTAAATGTCACATGTCAAATGCAATACATCAAAAGGCTTTTACTGTTTCAGTTTTTTATTCGACTAGATATCTGAAATGATTATGTTTGTATGTACACTCACACTTTGTATAAAAGGAAATTATTTTAATATTATTTGCACCAATCTATCAGTTCTTCTGTAGACGGCGCTATTTCAAAGGTAACATCATTTGATTAATTGATTGATATAATTTTAATGCGAGGAGCTTAAAAAGGAGTATGTCTGTATACTTCATTAAGTTAAAAACATCAAAAACAATTGAAGACATAATAAAATATGCACATATAAAGTATAGTTAAATCATTAACTTTGCTTGAATATGCCTTCCAATTTGGAACTGCACTTGTCTCATATTTTTAACATCTACTGTTAGGTTCCAATAGCACCTTTAAGGAAATAAACAAGAAATAACAGGAAGGTGCAAAAGTAATCTTCCTATAAATTCATTTGCAAGTAAAATTTTGCTTATAAAATTATTTGAAACATCCGAGCTATTGCAGAACTCTAAAAAATTTTATAATGCAAAGAACTCCTATCATCTTTTTGGGAATGTTAGTTTTGTCAATAGAGGGTGGTTGAAAAACATTGTACCATAAATAAAACAAATTTTACTTTAGTATTATATGTATATTACATACATATTTTTACAGAAAATTAATATCAATCAAATCCTTACTCATTTTGATAGCATTCAAGGTAAAAATTCAAGTAGAGGAACAAGAAACGCAAATAATCCTTTTGAGACAAGATTTTCAATGTGTTCCGTAATAAATAAAAATAAGCTCAAGTTTATGTAAACACGCCTTGTCAGTGTTATGAAGCACAAAGTCTGTGCTTTCAAGTTATACACATAAAACTAACAAACATATTTGATCAGAAATTGATCAAGATCATATCCTTGTTGTTGCATTCGCATGCACAATTTTTATCAGTATCCCGCTCTTTGTATACTCTAATACCAATTCCTCTGATTTACTATCGATAACTTTACAACATTCTCATAATAATTTTCGCTGTCGATAAAATGCAATTTAATCGTCTGGTAGCTTAGTTACTGATAAGAAATTAAATTCACCTTAGTAGAACAGATTTTTACTTATTAATCACCTTCCTTTTGACCTGAGAAAAACAAAATTATAAATAATATTTTAAATTTAAACAAATTATGGAACTAGTTGGTTTTGTTCACAATTACGAATGGGGAAAAGTAGGGAATGACTCTGCAGTGGCCCAACTCGCAACACTTAATGACCCGGAATTTAGCGTTGATGAGAAAACTCCGTACGCTGAATTGTGGATGGGCTCCCATCCTAGCGGACCTTCAAAGTACAAATCAAGTGGCATGACTTTAAAGGATGAACTACCATTTCTATTGAAAGTTTTAAGTATAAACAAGGCATTGAGTATTCAAGTTCACCCCAACAAGGTAAGTCTACGCAATGTGTTCGCAACTTGCAAATGTTATATTTTATTGTTTTTTCAGTCAGAAGCACAAAAACTACATTCTAAACAACCCAACATATACAAGGACCCCAATCATAAGCCTGAAATGGCAATTGCCCTAACCCCTTTTACAGGTTTATGTGGTTTTCGTCCTCTACCTGAAATACGGGATATATTGATGAATATTAAACCAATTAATACGTTGGCAGTGGACGATTCCAATGATCTCAATCTATTGGCTGCTAATGATGAACTGGGATTGCGCAACTGTTATAGAAGACTGATGAGTGCAGAAAAGGATACAATTGGGGATTGTATCGAATCAATTTCGAAAGACTATACAAAAGGTATGATACGACCTTAAAAAATCACGATTCCACGATTAATAGAATAGAAAACGATGGAAAATATTGATTTCTAATTATTTCAGAATTGTGTAGATACGATATACTTGAAATCTTTAACACACTGAAAAAGGATTTCCCCAATGATGTCGGCGTGTTGTCTTTATTCTTTTTGAATGTTGTTCGGTTACAACCTGGACAGGCGATGTTTCTTGGCGCAAACCAAATACATGCTTACTTATCGGGTGATTGTGTCGAGTGTATGGCTTGTTCAGATAATGTGATACGCGCTGGATTGACACCCAAATATAAAGATATCACTCAATTGCTTAGTTCTCTAGAATATAAAGGCGCTCCATGTGAAAGCAAAATATTTACCCCGGAGCGTGTTGACGACAACCAACTGATATTCAAACCGCCCGTTGAAGACTTTTCATTGATACAACTATCATTGAAACCTACAGACTTAAAATATGTTTTGAAAGTTGAACAATCTCCTGGCATTTTGCTTGTGATAAGTGGCCAACGGTACTTGGAACGCAAAGGATCAGATAAGTTGAAAATAACACGTGGGTCAATTGTGTATTTACCTTTTAAAAGTGACACGGAACTGCGATTTTTGTCCGCTGGTGAGGACGAACATGAATTTTTGGTTTACATCAGTACACCCAATGCAGCGCCATCCACCAACGCTCATGTATAGTTAAACCTCAAGAATCTTCCAAAGTTATTATTTATCATTTATTGCAGGTACATTTATATATGTAGACGTAGATTTTTAGTTTTAAACAATAAAAACGCAATTACTATACTTTTGTATTGCAAATATATATATATGTATGTGTTTTTTTTAAGTTAAAATCACTTCCATACAAAAACACAACTGATTAAGAGCATTTGGCAACTTTGAATTAAACGCAGCACTTTCGACTTTAGTAGGCATTTGAACATTTTCGAAACCATATTAAAACAATTATATGGTATCTGTGATGCAAATTAATTTTTTTTTATATTTGCTTTTACTTTTGCCTGTAATTTCTTAACAAAAAAGAATTATAGGTAACGTAATAATGAAGTAAATGGTTGTATACAAAACCATAAATAAATACAAACAATAACAAGAAATAGCAATCATTTTCGTTTATGTTAACATTTAAATATTATTGAAATTAAATAATACATTACGGGTATATTGGTAATCTACACGACATTTATTTATATATACATTAACGAGAACAGCATTTCCTTAAGAATTTTTATACAATTTTAATACATTTAATAAATATATGAAAAAGACAGCTTACTACTTAAGATAGAATGAACTAAGTTTTTGATGTATAACTAGATAAATTGGTTGCCAATATAAGGCGGTACATAAATTAGTGAGATTTAGAGCAGTTGCAGATTTTTTTTATCCATGGCACCCACGCATGTACGATTGTTAAAACCGTTAAAATCAGCTGTAACTTTGTATATTTATGTTTGTATAAGGGTGTACATTCATTGGTTTAAAAAACCTACTTTTCTACGTTGTGTATAATCTCAAACAGTTTTGTTTTAAATTTAATACGTAATGCAATAGGATATAATGCCTTTTAATTTTCTAAAAATGCGCTAATCGTCCGCTCTCAAAAATTTATATAATAAAGTACAATTACGATGAATATGTATGAACATGTACGCAAGTGTACACTATATACGCAAATAGTTGAGATGCTTCGAAGCACATCAATATTAGCTATAAATATGCGAAACGTTTTGTATAAGTGTATAATGTACGTAGTTACTTAAGTGGTGGGTAGTTGGTTTAGTATTTGTATATTAGTCATTCGCAATTTCAGCATTTTAGTGTATATATTGTACATGTATAAAGTTGTATATAGTTAATTTTCACGTGTAAATTGTAAAAATGCGCCGCGGTTGTTACGTCTTTTCGGTATTGTGCAGTTTAATGTGTGTGTCAGGATTATGGTGAACATATCAATCCGAATTGGGTTTTGCGTTTTTGTGATATCATTTGTGCATATCCATTTATCTTATTTAACTTTACATTATATGGTAATGCCTTAACATGTTTAGCTTTTGAGCAAATTATTGGCACGCTTGTTAACACCATCCATGCGAACGTTGTTTGCGTCTCCCTTAGCGTTAATACGATCAATTTGTTTGTTTTGATTTTCCAATTCGGATCCCATATCTAACGCCATATTGCGAAGATTTCCTAACATTGAGTTTACCTGTCCAATATTCTCATCCATTTCATCTTCTCGTGCGTCATTTGTTATACGTGGAACGTATCCACTTTGAGGTGGAACTCCACCCATTCGGTCTCGTTCATCTACTACTCTTGTTGGTTGACTATTCACAATTTTACCATCTTCATTCGCTTTCCAAGCATTATCGCTATCGTCTTTCATAGCAACTTTTTTCCAAGGCACAACACACAATCCACAGCATTTTTCCATACCGCTTAGATTTTTTTCGGCTTCTTTCATGTCTGCGTTAATGCGATCCATCCCTTCTTCAATTCGATCCAGTTGTTCTCCTTGATCGTCTAAAGCTACCAGTGTACGGATTCCAGCCTCCTTACTATCTTCCACAAGATTCAACATGCGACGAGTACTTTCGAGGGATTCATCTGCCACTTGAGCAGATTTAAGTTGCAATTCCTGCAATTCTGTACGAGGTACTTCGGGGGTAGCCATCTTGATATCTATGTGATGATCTCAGATAACTAACTTTTTATCTAATTATTCACTTCACTGCAATTAATTATGTATAATCTTAGATTTTTTACATATATTTGTTAATTGCTGAGCTCACCTTTTCTTAGTTTGCAATCAAGTCAATCGTATCGTGACTCATAGACAGTCTGTTTGTTTTTAGCTTAATTTACTAAAGGCATTAAAAATTTATCAAATTCACTTTCTTAGCCTATAACCTTGAAATATATTGCAAACCAATTGGTAAAACTCGCGAACTTTGGTGACAAAAAACAACCTTCTTTATAACTCTAAATCTCTTCATTCCACAATTTCCTTTGTATATCTACACACGGTTGCAAAGTTGGTACCATTTTGTTGCCATTTTGTTTTTAGCGGCTGTTCGTAGTTTTGAGGATTTTCAGAGAATTGTCTCTATGAATAAAGCATTAGCACAACACAGGGTGTACTTTGTAAAAAATAGCTCTGATCGAATTTAACGCGTCTATTTATCGTCTGATTCTCTTTACTTGTGAACTAATCTTTAATAAGCTGCTTAATACTAATAATTTGTTATAATTTCATGATTAGTGGTATATCCTGCTTCCACTAGTTTAGTTTTTGTAAAATTTCGTGAACAGTAACCACTACAACCCTGTGGTCGTTTTGACGAAAGCAGTGGTTGAAAAAGGAATTGGAAACCTAGTAAATTTAGTTGAGTTCTGTTTCGTATGTTGTTGAAACAATTCGAATGTTGTTCGCGTTAGCATTCGCGTTAGCATGTTATTCGTTGTGCGTTATTCGGGTGAATCTTTTTTGTTGTAATTTTTTAGTGACATATTAAAATTTGTAAATTCTATCGGCGCGCTTCTAATTTATGTTTGTTTGGCATTTTTGCAAGTTTTATCAGCTCCTTTCTTGTTGGAAAATATTGCGGTAGTGTAAAGTTATTATATTTCCCTAATACTGGTCAAAAAGTTTGAATAAGTGCATACCTACGCTACTGAAAATCGGATTAGGTGGTGGCCGTGGTGACGTGACGGCAGTAAAAGCAGTAAAAGTAGTAGCAACAGCGAAAAACGAAACAGTAGAAAAGATAATATAAAAATAACGTAGAAAAAGAAAAATCTGTAACGAAAGGAGAAAAGCAGAGCTGGTCAAGTGTAAATGAATTGTTGCTTGCCCGCTGCCATGGAGTAGCACTTGGCGAGTTTGCGTCTTCTGCTTCCGTCGACTCGTGGTAACGTGGAAAGAAACGGACGTGTTGGAATCGAATACTTGTTTTACGCGACGCGATACGGTGAGTACGCGTAAAGTTTATATACATACATATACCTACTACAACCTTGTGCAAAGCTGTATGCTAGAAACAAAAGTGCATTGACTACAATAAGATAAGATGTGATAAAAATCTAAAAAAATTATATTATGTGAATGAATTAATGCGTCATGTTCTGAACAATTTGGGTGTGCCGCTATTAAAATGGATAACAAATACAACTCCGAAATCGTATTGTTAACTTGCTACGCTTTTAATGTTATTTGTTTGCCACATTAGTTAATAAATGAAAACATTTACGTATATCTCATCGAGTTATTCACAATTGATTTTGAGAGAATACGTTTGATTTAAAGCAAACATTTTCGTTGGTTTTGGTTTTGGTTCTGGTACTTATTCCGTCATTACACAGTACCACTTTCATCTACTTAGGATTCTAACACCTGCTCCTGTCATATGTATGTGGACAACAACTAAATAGTTGTGGGTTCAAATTTCGCCAAAATAATATTGAATAGGGTAGTAAAATCCAAAGATTTTATAATGCAACTATTTAGTTAAGTTTAGTTATATGTATCAAGGAACTGTGTAAATGAACGTTGTATTAATTCCTTGACGTATTGAAATATCCAAAAATATACATAACTACATTAAAAATTTTTTTAACCCTATTTTGTTCTTTTTTGGATACGTATGTATATACTCCTCACTTCCAATAGGAGGAGTCTACCTTTGCAACACATACTTATATCTAATTACTTACTTATCTCTAATCTCGAGTGATATATGTTTTTATTTTCAATTTATTCTGTTGCCAATTTTCAATGTTATATTGTATTAATTTTTTAACATTGCTTTTTTTCAGAAATGATATATGTAATGATTTCATAAAAACTGGGTTTTTAAGAGTTTTTAAAAAATACCAGGCAAAAGTTTTAAAAACAAGATATTAGATTGATTAAAATTGTTTGCTTTCGTTTAGTTCTTTTCTTCTCTATAAATATTTCGAATAACATACGAACACAATCAAAAGAGTGCAAGAGTGCGTTTCAAAATATAACATAATTAAGTGATTAGTTCAGAAAGTGTGCTGGCTTAGGGAGTGTGCGAGCCGGGTTTTTGAATTAACGTAACGTATGCTAATTATTCATCTCTTTATCGAATTGTCACAACTTATGCCGTAAATTGACGTCATGTTTAAGTGCATTCCAATATTCAAAGGCTGCAATCGCCAAGTTGAGTTCGTTGACAAACGTCATTGTTCGCTACCCAGTGTGCCAGAGGAAATTCTACGTTATTCGCGTACATTGGAAGAGTTGTTCTTAGATGCCAATCATATCCGAGATTTGCCAAAGGTAAGAAAATAACAATCACTAGTCATTTTTCTAAAAACATTCGATATACAATATAGCAAAAGCTTAAGGTATTTCGAAACATTACCAATGTTTTAATTGCTCATATACAAACTTTTAAATATATTGGTTGTCTTAGATAATCGTATTAATTTTCTGTAGGATATTGTTTCACATAACTTTGGTCTACCTTATATTTCCATGACATAATTCTTAATTATTATTTTTTTTTTTTGCCACATTTTTCGAATACTTTACCGGAAATTGGCAATAAGTGTCTGTTAAAAAATGTAAAGAACGGCATTCCAGTGTCTTGTTTTGTTTTTATTTATGCTTAAAGCGGAATTTTCGTGGAAATGTAATATGATTGTCAAGATACACTTGACGGAAGAAAATGACAACAAAGAGATCGTCGATTAGAAGCACCTATACTTCAGTTAACAATAAGATAGTTTGAGTTCATTTTCAGAAAAACATGATTCGTATTTTTGAGTAATTTCCTTCCGTCGTTCTTTATTGATCGGAACGTTTTTTTTTATAATTTATTAGGTTATTCTTTACCCAGAGTTGTACATCTAGACCATTCTGCTTTCTTGAATAACAATATTTCCCGTAAATGTTTGACTTGCGTTGCTTCAGTAAAAAATCTGTGTTAATAGTGTCATTCTGCGACGTTTTCTCTTAATGTTATGTTTAAATACCAATTTTCCACAAGTTGACATTCGTTAGTGCTGAAGATTGTTGCTGTTGTAATGTTTACCTTTTTGCTCTTTTGCTCTTTTGCTCTTTTGCAAAAACTTGATTTCCCATACCAATGACACATTTTTGCTAAACAGTTCCTTACACTTTTACATATTAAACTAGCGTTGGCGTTCATTTAAATTGTGCCGCCACAACAACACAAACAACTAAGGTAATGTATTTTTGTTTTCTAATGCAAATGTCAGCAAGTGGACCGGTGCATTTGTTGCTCGGGGGGAATATTTTAAACACAATTTTGTATGTACTTGAATGCTTGTCAGACTTTTTTGTAGTTTATGTTCGCAGAATAAAAACGACATATGCATAAACAGATATATTCACAAAAGGAAATATGAATCAAAAAAGTCATTTAGCTCGTATGTCAATATGAATGTTATTATAAATGTGTATGTAATATATATATATATATATATATATATGTTTAAAAAAGAAACATTCGGTCAGTATGAGGATATGAAATTAATCAAAGAAAAAAATTATCATCAAACAATTTCAATGATCACACTCAAATTACTCTAAAACCAAAAGTACATATGTGTGTTGTTTTTTCTTAGCTAAATAAGTAGGAAAATAGGCTAATCCCATGAACATGTCTCTTTTAGGCAAACCTATTACCTTAAGTTAAAAAAACAAAAAATCCCTTGCCTTATTTTTGAATTTAAACTTAAGGTTCCCTACATATACTATAAGAAATATTAGATCGTCGGTTGTCCTCTTCCACTCTTGATGACTTGCTACTCATACTGGCAATTATTATATTAATGACATCGGCACAATACTCTATTACATATACAATTCTACAAGTTAAACTTAAATATTTAAAAAATCCTACATATTATATTCATAATTATAAAAGTATACGTTTCTATTTTATTTTCATGCTTGGTTGGCGACTCTTCTGCCCTTTCGCACGTATTCATACTTTTACGAAATACTTTAATTATCTGCAGATAGAAATAAACTTGAATTATTCGCACACATATCACTACAAGTACAAGTATCTACTTAAGAAAATGCTTGACACGCGAAAATGGGAGCTTTTAATTAAGAACGCCAGCCAACTACTCTTTGTTTAATATGTTTTATAGGGTTTTATAAAGCTTTTATTACACTTATACTAGTTAATCAACATGAAAACTGTTGCACGAAAAATCATTAATTGCACACGGAAATTTTAGTTAAGAATGTGAGCATTTATGAATTTCTGAAATTCTACAGCCTCTTAGCCGACTCTAACAGCTACTTGTTTATGGTTTCCTAATCGAGTAGTGACATCATTGTGTGGCGTTACTTAACAAATATTTTGCTAACATATCACAAACGCTAACCACCAGTTTCGTGTGGAGGGTAAAAACAGTAGATGAGAGCTTAGACTTAGGTGAACAAGTGTGTGTTGTTGTTGATATAAGTGTGTAGCATGAGAGATATTCATATTCGAATAGGTGTACATATTTTATTAATCTTTTTCAATGATCTTCGGTTTTTCAAAACTAGTTTTCAACGATCAATAGTCGGGCAATTTTTTTGTATACAGTGAGTCACAAAAGTTTGTGTACAACATAAAGATAAATTCGGTGTCAAAAGACAATTTCAAATAAAATTTTTTCTTTGGAATTTTTTACAAAAATGAGAATAATAAAAGGAAAACTTTCAATAAATATACATTGATATTCCAGTTTATTTTCATGTTTTTATTAATTGGTTATTTTATATTTTAGGCGATATCTATGTCTGTAAACTTTTGCTTAAATGCATACATTAGTGTAACACTGTAGGCTTCTCAGTTGTTTGTGGGAACTGTATGAGATATTTTGTATCTCTCTAATCTATTTTAAGCGTTTTTGAAAAGAAAAGAAAAGAAAACTAAATTATATTAAAACCGGTTGTGGAATAATAAATTTGAGGTAACCCGCAAGTAATATAGAATATATATACGGAATCGTTTGGTGCCATTTCTAGAAACTCGATTGGTGTTTCTCACTATCCATCCTTTAGACAGTGCAAATGTCCGAGCGTACTTAATTTCTTGCGATCGCTACACCTATAACTCTACTTTATTATTTTTGAATTTCGAATTTGGATAATTCGAAAGAGATTGAATCTTGTTTGCTCAGAACAAAATGGAATACATTTTGCTTCTCGACTTCGTAGAAATGACTATGATAGCAGAAAAATCGGAAATAGATCGGACCAGTTCCTTTCATGAGCACTAAATAACTTTAAATTAATATATCATCAACTATATTCTGAATAAAAATAAATTTTTAGTTTGATTTTGTCGCCATAGAGATGAGTTTCCTATTTAAGCCGAAAGAAAGTAGCAGAAGCTACTAGGTCATCCACTAGGTAAGACTTAGACCTGCTTCCTGAAAGCAAACATAATACTTTTGGCAAGATATAAAGATTTGTTTTTATTAAAAATTATGTTTTTGTAATAAAGCTCTATAAATTTAGCAATATACTTAGCATAGTCCAAGATTACTTTTGAAGTAGCAATTTGTCGCACTGGTTCAAGCTTTCCTTTTAAGGATTTACTCAAATACACACAAATATATATAGGCGCGCTTAATACACTTGGTATTAAACGCTTACTGAGTGAATTAATATCATGTGAGTGAGTAAATCAGGTATGAGAATGCATGGGCATGTAAGTAAGCATGCAAGCACACTCTACTCACATGTATCTATATATATATATATATATATATCTGTTGCTATATACGCACATTTATATGGATACTTGTGCATACGACTATTTATCTATGCTCTTGCATTATCACTGGTTGTATTACCCTTTCGCTGCAAATATTGCACTGTGGCTATGCATTGCCTTTCATGTTCTCCCATTTGCGTGCAACGTCGTCGTCATCTCATCGTCATGCCCGGGTTGCTGTTCAAAACGATTGTGGATGTTGTCGTTGGTTGCATTACATGCAATGTTGTTGATGTTATTCGACATCGACTGTTGTGACTAGTGGTTTCCGATGGTGCATTTGTTTGTTGTTGCGCGACGCCTGTTGCACTAGCATATCAGTGAGGACGACTTGGGGTTGTGATACCTTCACTGTGATTCACTTTTAAGCTGTGTTTACACGATGTGCTTCAAAATGCTCTTTGTGAAGGGCTATGCTGATTATTTCCAGTAATTTTATGGATGCAAATGTAGGGTAGGAACTCAGGAAAACAATGTATAGGAGACCCGGAATTCGCTTTTAAATCATATAAAATTTGATAATATGGATACATAATTGAGGTGGGATTCTATAACAAGTTCCATTTTACTTATAATCTGTTTTTTTAATAAAGTCTGGCCATGGTGCTTGAAGTTCGTGCACAATTTCCATCAATTTAGCGTCACCTTAACCGCTCTTTAGAAGTCTATTCAGGCAGGAGTTAAAACGAACACTCAAGTGGGCATACGAATAGGATAGATAGAACCCCATGCGCGCATTCAACTTAACCCGGCTTTGCTTTTGAATGTTGTCGTACCGCAATCCAACTGCGGTCACATAAACAACTACAACCGCAATTGTGGCCGCAGAAATATTTTTATTATTGACAGAGCTGCGAATGTAGTTATTGGTAGCGCGAGAGACTTAACGCAACACATACATACATATGAGTGCCCCAGTGGTATCCCCTCTGCTCCGGCTGCAGTATGCAATCAGTAAATTCTTGGCTGAAATCATTTATGGCCTTTCGTACCATCAATACAACGCCGCTCTATTAGCTTACCATTGCCCTTACTGCCGCGTTGTAACCATTATACATATGTGTGCACCATTTTAGCAGTCAATGCACAGGTAGTCAGTATGCCTGACGAGGCTGGGCGATGTTTAGCGACTTGCTGCTCTGAGTTTCTGTTCGCCGGGTAAAAATAGATACAATAGCAAAAATGGTTAAATGTTAGGTTGGTTGGCTACAATGGCTGACGCTCAACGTCTTTTCCAGTTTCAATGGGTTGGTGCGGCGACTTACAGCTCTGTGTATGAAACATTCAACTGCATGTTCGTGTTTGAGTATGCCGGTATAAAGAGTTGTATGTGAACAGTGTGCTACTTCACACTTCGATATCCAACACCAAGTCAGTCTGTATGGGTATGCTTGCGGCTTTAACCCACTCTGCTTTCTAGATTTTTATGTTATTGTTGAGCTAGCTACAGTTGCATTTAATAGCAAAAATTGGCTTGAAATGTGCGGCGTCATAAGCCGACCGGTGAACTCAGGAGCAGAATCTATGCACATAAGCGTTGTTATGTTATGTCATAGTTGTATTCCGTAAAAATTTACACTTTTCAGTTATACTCTGTTGCAAAATCATATTTGTGATGTATACATGGGCTGAATTATGTATATTAACAGAAATTTCTGCGAAACCTAAAAGAGAGCGACCCTTATCTATTTCTTCGTAATATTGAAGTTTTGATCGGCTTTTATCTCACTTAAAATATTAGTTATGCAGTCAGGTCGAAAGGTTAGTTTGACAATGACAGAAAATCTTAGTAGAAAATCGGTGTCATGTCTCCACAGAGATTATAATGATTCGCTGAAATGTAATATATGGACTCAGATGATCTTTGATCTCAGCAGAATTGTAAGACATTGCGTAATTGATTTATGTGCATCGAGTTCGGTAATCGTGTTATCAAGCGTTCTAAAGCGAATATCTAGCAAGTTGTTCACGAGACAGACTGAATTCGTCATTAGGCCTTAGGAAACTAGACTAAAATATATCGTTTCATAAACTCGAAATAAATAAAAATATATAAAAAAATAGTGTATATATATTTAATAACTTGTATAAATAAGCATGTATCTCTCTCAATTGCTACAACTCCTTAAAACAATCATTGTGCGAAACATACTATACATACTACTGTTGTCACTTAGCGTCTACAGTCACTACTTTTTAATTCTATTAACTATTTCGACTTCGTTGCAGCGTTCTTAAACTAATTTCCATTGACTCAACATGGCAAGAGCTGGCTCATTGTTGTTCTCTTACAGGCTTATAGACTTAGACTTATAAAGTTTTAATATTCTTTGTCCATGAAGAACTTCTCCCTTATAAATTTGCTATTAAGTTCAAAGTAGCTCCAATTGTTGAGATAAATTCTACGTTGGATATCAAGACAGACTTGGTTTCAGATGTTTATGCGAGGCAGAGCACTAATTGTTTTTTCTCTTATTTAGAATATTTTACTTGTTCTCACTCAGACCATTTTCTTTATTCAAACTGTGCAGACAATCTTAACCGCGGGTCAATAATATCCTTGTCATTACCATAGTGTATAGAAATCACATTTGGCGTGCGAAAAATAATGCTCCGTATGAAAGAAATATATTTAGTATCAAACGGCTCTGTCTGATTGAAGATCGCGTTATAAGGCTTTATGTTATAAGTAATTTTTTTCAGGTTAAGGCTAATTATTTTTGTTATTTCTAAACCAAGAATAAGCTCGATAAAATTTTGTGTTAATATTTAGTAGGATGATTTCGCGAGCTTGTAGTCTACTATTGGAGCCAGGAGCACACTTAAATTCGACTCGTTTTCTTACACCATATTCTACATGCGCGATATTGCATCTGTGAAAATATGAGTATTTTATATTCGTTCGAATGTTTATTAATTCCAAAACAAATATAATATCATACTTGCAACTCTTACAAATTTATATACTCTTCAAAAGGTATCAACATTTTCTATACAAACATACAACTCTGTCTACTCAATAGTGTTTTATACGTAGATTAATGAGTGATAGTGTTTTAATTTTTCATTAAGGACAGCTAGTTCATTTTAGGTTATAGATTGCAAGTCATGACCGAACTCCTTTACAAACCCACGAAGCGCAAGAGAAGCAAGACAATTTTTCTTTAATAAGTACAAGGAAACTACTTTTAAGACGGGTGTAAATGTCAAATATTTTAATGGCTTTGGCCTGTTGTCCTTTCTTCTCTTTTTATTTTATTAAAGTGTTGCAATGGATTTTTGATGCACTAAAAAAGGTAATCACCATTCACTTTGGAAAGTACTTACTTGTAAATAATGGCGGAGAATTGTGACTTTATATTTGTTTCAATTTATGTGCCGCCAAAAAATGAATTTATTGCGGTAAATGAAAAACGTGATTTTCATAACAAATTGATCGCAGCCACAAACTCAAGCAGCTGAAGAAAGAAGCAGCAAAAGTCAAAGCGCACTGCTCCAGCTTAGAGTCTAGGTAGGTCAGATTAGACAGGCATTGGGCATATAAAAATTGTGCTGCATACAACAAAATGGAAAGAAAGGCAGGCAAAAAATTGATCGCAACTTCATGGTGGCTTTCAAATGTTATTTTTTTTTTTTAGCTTTACTGAAGAATTGCTTTTCCGTGCATTTCTTACTTTTTGCTTTTAGTTTGCATGCAGTTCACTGCGAATGACAACGAATTGCAAATTTATGATTGGAAATATCAATGATAAAGTAAATGAAAAAAGAAAAAAAAAAAAAGAAAATTATGACTCGAGCTTTGTATATATCTGGTGTTGGTATCTGCATGTACGTTTGTTCGGAGAAAGTAGAAAAGTTGTGAAAAATCTTGCCATCATCTCGCATGCAATTTATTTTGTGCTAGTTAATGGGAATTCACGATATTAAAACAATTTTAACAGCGAATGATTTATCAGCTTATGAGCAGCAGCCATTGATTTTATTGACTGCATTTATATGTACATGCAAAAGACAATATATTTTGTTTTGCTTACTAATAATAAAATTTAATTTAATTTCAGAATTTCTTCAGACTACATCGTCTGCGAAAATTGGGCTTAAGTGATAATGAGATAGTCCGATTGCCTCCAGATATTCAGAATTTCGAGAACTTGGTAGAACTCGATGTTTCGCGAAATGGTGAGTGCCAACTCTTGTTCGATTGACTACATACATAATAATACATTATAATACATTATATTATACTTAAGTGAATGTTGCCCTTTAAGAATCAAAAGGAAAATCATTGTAAAATTTCTATTTATAATGTCGGAAGGAAGCTAAAAACGGGGGAAAAGTCAATATTGATATACATGGCCGCATCTTCTTTTGAATTGAAAATAATTTTTCGTTTTTTTTTTCCAATAAAATACTCATTTCCCTGGTTTTTGTTACAACAGAGAGCACCTCGCTGCCTTTGGCCCTTTTTCGAATTGTTGTACTCAATTAAATTTATTATTGGAACTTGTTCTTGTGTTGATCTGATATTGAATTGCAATGGATTTGCCTATAATAATAGCACATAAATCTAATCATAATTCTCATTACTCTACATTCAATCCCTATTGCTTACCATTGTATCTTTTAATGCAATCGCTTTCGCTATTATTTAAAGAATTATGACTGTGAATAGTGGCATCATCCGCCACTGCAAATGACGTCAATGTGCTCATGTATTTGGCAGACGAAGTGAGTTACACATTTGCTCTTAAACATCTTAATTGAATATCATTTTTCTGCTAAAAGCCAATGCATGTACTCGCTTATGCGCGGAAACTTTGCATCCGCATTGGATTATCGTGCCACCAATATGCTTCTCATCATTGAACAATTGCGCTAAATATGGTACAAATTTGCAAATTAATTAAGTGCAAGAAATACAAGAAACACCATTTCAAGTAGACAACATCATGCTTTCGTTTTCAGGGTCACAATTATTCATAATTGTTGCGTAAAGCATGCCTCCATGTGTTATTTTTATGAATGAAGTGATATTAAATAAACAATGCGCATTTTGTGAGTTCAAGGTGGTATCCATATTTTTTAAGTGTCGCTTACGAAGATTCATGAAGACATACATTAAACACTAGTTTTTTAGTGATGGTATTGGACGAAACATTTAGTTTTTAAATGATGGAAGTTATTAAAGTTCTATTTTTAAGCTGATTTAAAAGTAAACTTTTCAATTTGAATATTTTGAGAGGGTCCAACAATTTTAAGCCTCTAAAATGGACTAGTGTTTAATTATGACAAAGAATAATTTCACAATTCACTCGGAACCAGATATTTTCTGATTGGGGATTGTTACTATTATTTAATATACATATATTTAAGGATGCAAACATCCTGATTTTAAAAGTCAAGTGGTACAACAGGTTACACTTTCGAATACACAAGTAATCACAAGTTTGAGGAAAGTGCTCCCCAGTTTGTGTCGAATAAATTTAAAAGCTTCTGTACCGTTTATTTTCAGGCTGCACTATTTTCTGTCTTTCGTAGACAATAAAGACAAAATCGACGGGGTCAGTGCCTGTGATTACTTCTATCATAGTTCTTAAACCGCTTTTCCTTGGTTATATTGAACTTTTAATTTCTTCGCCATCAATACTAATTCAAAGTTCAGTTTTCGCCATATATTGATTGTGAGATTGAACTTGATTTTTTTTTTTTTCTGTAGACGGCTACTCCGAGAGGAAGAAGAAACTCTTATGTTCTCTACCTGAAAGACATTGTTAGATATCAGGATCAATACCACCGACGGTTCTAAAGGTGACCGAGACTTTATCCTTAAATCTCTTATAAGACCGTATATAAAAGCTTTGACCTAATCTCATATGGAATGTGTCTACCACCCTGGACAAGATGTTCTAAATGATTTTGGCTGTACGACGAATATAGCAGGATGAAAAAATGTAAAAGGATGAAAAGAAGAATATTCATAATGATTGTATATTTTTAGAACTTGAGTTCAGTAGTTATTGTCTTTGTTGACTTCCCCGCCTTTTCTTCATACCAAAATTGTAACACCAAAACGTCCCTACTAAAATACGTAAACATAGTGCTTATATAACAATATATGTATGTACATACCAACAAACGTTTTCCATCCAATATCGAATACATTAAAGTACTTCAAGAGTATTTGTATTTTACATGTTGAGCCTATAGATTTTCACTTAACTTATAATTAATCACATTATTTCTGCCACTTCACTTATGGCAGCGCTTCTTCCAATCGTCGAAACCCTTCTCAAACTCGATTTTTGGGATAGCCTCTAGCTCTTTAAGCGATGCGCTTTTAATGTCATATCCATATTTTTAAAACGACGGCCCTTTAAGGTTCTCTTTGTTTTTGGAAATGGGAAAAAATCAGACGGAGCCATGTCTGGGGAATGTGGAAACTCGGTCGTCTTTCCAGTATTGTTTTTGGCCAAGAATTCACGGACAAGCAGCGAAATGTGAGCATGTGGCAGCATCGTGGTCCAAAAGCCATGAATTGTTTTTCCACAAATCGGGGCGTTTTTTTCGGATTGCTTGACGCAAACGGCGTTGCACTTGTGGGTGGTACTCCTTATGGACCGTTTGACCTTGAGGCAAGGATTCATAATGCACTATGCCATTAAAGTCGAAGAACACAGTAGAACACAGTTCCCGTTATTTTCTGAACATACCTCGTATGTACATATGTATTATGTTGTTTATTTTGTATGTTACAACCGGATGTGTTAGAGGAGTAATAAATAATAAATTTAATTATGTGTTTTTGGCCAACTCAAATCAAAACACTTGGTCGGTCAGTCGTTAATGATTCGGTGCAATACATTTGTAACCGCAAGGAAAGGGGCTGCTGCGATCTCCAGGCTTTTGACCAATATTTGTACGATACTTACGTAGATTGATGATTTGTTGGTCTAAATAGTATTTAGCAGTATTGGTGGCTATATCGCATTTACTGCTCGCTGGTGGACACGATCATAATATGTTGCTATGCCGGTTTGTATTTTATGGCCAACGATGACGGGAATTTTATTATTTGTGTACTAATAGGTGTATACATATAGCTATATCTTAACTACATTTGTATATGTGTACAAAAAAGACATACCTTTATGAATTTATAGCAAAGTTAAACATTTTGACACCGATCTATGTATAAATAAATGTAAGTATGTATGCCCGAATGTTCACGTACAGTTACTTATTGCTTTAACACACACTCACATACGTATGTACGTATTTTACTTGCAAAAACTAACACCATAACATCTGTTGGAAGGCATATTAAGAAAATAAACATTTCCACGCTAATTAAACATTCTGCTGATTGTAGGAATTTACAATTTATGCATACATTTCCACTTGCCACTGTTGCCATACTCCCATGGGTGCACGAGTATTAATAACCAAACAAATAACAAATGTATATGTGGATATGTGCGGGTACATTATGTTTGGATTCAATGCTGTTTGCCGGCATTCATTTTCACTTCAAGTCCGATCGTGGCTTCACATGTGGATTTCGTCTGTTTTTAAAACATATTTTATTTATTTATTATTATTATTAAAACAATAGTACACACACTCGTTCATATATATTTGTAATACGTAGGAATATATAAACATAATGTATACATACATGTATATATATTGTATACACACATAACATGATTTGTGGTTAGGCGGTGAGTCGGCAGAGAGTCGGCGGAGGTAATGTTTTGATTGAAAATGAGTACCTGCCACTTTGGAAAGCACTATGTGCGCGTGTGTACTATGTACTGTGCTGCGGGGGTGTGAAAGCTAATCAATAATCTGTGAACTCATACCTGTTGCGGTTCGTCGTGTGTAGGTCTGGTTTTGGTGGTTGGGTGCGATAGGAATGTTTCGTTGGTGAGGCAAAGTTGGTGTGAGACTCGTGCAATCGGCAATATTTCAGCGTTCTGAGCAGTTGCTAACATTTTTGCCAATTCGCATTCGCAATGTTACTTAGCGCGCAAAGGAAAAACTAAATACTAAACAAAACCACACGTTCACTAACGACTTTCTCTGTGCTCCGCTCGATTGTGTGGGTTGCGGCCCATTGCCGGCGAATGGCAGTGAGCATTTTATTTTCTATTTCTTCCTTTTCAAATTTTCTCCGTTCGCTGTGATTTGATTTGTGTGTGCGGATAGTTTTAATTGTTTTCATTGCGCTTGCAAATGTGTTTGTGTGACGTCAAAGGCGACCGCATGTTCACATAGTAAAATTCCGGCATGAGGGGACTGACAAAAATTCGGCAAAATAATTTGCTGTATCATTTTTAAGTTCCGCTGCAAACTGCTGCTAAATCAAATTTCGGTGGAATCTCCAGACAAATTTTAGTGGATGTTAAATAAAAAATGGGATTATTTACTTGTGTCAAATTTCATGAAAATTTGACACCCCCCTAAGATTTCGAAGATATTAGACCTTCTCTCCATACAATGTCGGAAATGTAAAATTTTATGATAATTAAGATATATTTATTTAGTCATGTTTGTTTCAATCCAATGAATATTAGAAAATTTCGTGATTTGGTCTTTATTTTCGTTGTATAAAAATTTTTCATTTTAAAGAATGGCTTGGCACATGCTCTTATTGAAACCGTTATTTGCGTAAAGCCTTTCATACATCTGTGAACAGAAGTTGAATTGAGTCAATATAAACCGGTTAAACTCCTCTGAATAAAAATGGCGCAAACATCGGTCCAAACACAAATTTTTTGGTCATGCGTAGTGCGTGAAATAGTTATAAAAAAGTCGATAGTTATAAAAATTTGCTTTCGTAAATCAAGTTCAGTGTTAAACATTGAAGTGATCATTTAAAGACCTGGTCTATATGTTAGCACTATTCTTTGAGTACATTTTACTTTATATGCTCCAAAATGCTAACGATACGCCGTATATTTATTGCTGCAATACTCTCGTTTACTTCATTAACAAATTTTTGGAATTTTTTGGACCCAAATTGGATTACCTTGAGCGTTTGGAGAATGTGGATCCACAGGCTAATAACCAAAAAATTCAATTCCAAGCTAAAATGTTGTTTAAAATTTCTTAGAAGAGATTTTGATGTAAACTAAATAATACCTGTTTATAGGCTAGGTTATTTAATGAAAGATCTTTCTTATTTATTGCATGTTTCTTAAGTTTTGTATCTGATTCGCTACACTTTCAATACTTACTTTGTGTTCATGCCCAACAATTTGTATTTTCCTCATTTTACTTTTGTAACACTTCAACATATTGTATTTGTATATGTATATCTCAATTAAAATAAATTTTTTATTCAAAATTAAGCAATTATTTACGCACTGTCTTTTTCCAATCAAATTTTACTAATTCTCTTTGTTTGATTATACTTCTTTAATATGCTTTGATACCTATAAAAATACAAATAATGGCGTTTATTTAATTATCGCTGTTTTAGACTACTGAAGGCTTTAGCCTGAAAGCTCAAAAGTTCCCTTAATATTTTAAAATTCGTATATTGTGAATAATTAATTCTGTTAAAAGATGTGCACCTTTCTTCAATCGAAAATTTTCTTCTTTATTTGCTTCAATGGTTGGTTTATTTTTGTTTCTAACCTAAGAAGCATTATGTGCCTATAAAGACCAGTTCTCTTTGGAATTACGCTCATAGAAAAAAGAGTGGTTTTTAATGATACAATTAATTTAAGTGACTGGCGAAATTATATTTTTGTTACCAAGCAAAGAAGAATTCAAAACATAACACGTTTTACTTCCTATCATAAAAAACACTTAAACATACACACATAGTTCGGCCATTACATAGATAATCGGTTTGAATTGAAGAAAAAAGTTTAGCACTTTCACACGTTGTGGAAAATTTAATTGCTGAACTTTTCATTATAAACAAAAACGGGATTACACATATTAGAGATACACTATATATTATATCTGTACATACAAGCTTCAAAATTAAAGCATTATGATAACGCCCAAGAGATTGTAATTTAGTTTGCTGAGTGTATGTTCATATTAAAAAGTTAGGAGTGATGTTCTTTTGGCCTAGTTTCACTTCCCCTTCACTGCATAAACAAACTCCGGTCCATTTTTTGTGTATTGTGTGTGTGAATATGCTTAATAATTCAACTTTCCGAGTTTCGATTTTTCCTTCAATAAATTAATTATCGTCTGTTTGAATACAATTTCAAACATATTGTTTCTCGTTCTTCAAGACTGCAATAAATGACTAGTACAGTTGTTTTTTGTTGTGATTCATTTTAAAATATCCAGATATTGCTCTGTCTTTACTTATAAGTGTACCTATAAACCTTCAAGCTTCGTCACATATTACGGTACTATAAATGTTAAGAGAATCATACTAACTAAATTGTGTGGAATCGACTATAGATCTTCTTTGCCAATGAAGGCTCATAAAGTCGTTCATTTTAGTCAATACTCAAATCAAATACTCAAAGCTCTCGGTATGTCACATGATCCAGTTTTCTTTACTGCCACAACGGCACTTAATATCTGCTGTTGTAAATACTATAGTTCAAATATGAACATTGGTTTTTGAAGGTTTTTCCTTCTCAAAATCGAAGAAAATCGTTCCAAGCCGTGTTTTTGCCTTAAGCCACAACTAAAGTAAAAAGTTCGCAGATCTGAACCATTTTTGTAAGGAATCGCTTTTGATGCAAACTTAAATTCGAACTACTTTTTGTAAAAATTTAATTATTTCTCATAACTTGAACTTCCGAATCACACAATTTTCCAAGAAGTTTCAACAAACTTCCTTTATTCTTTAACTCAATGTCGTTCCTATTAAAAATGATCAAATTTTCAAACATCGATAATGCCACAAAATGTTCGTTCCTGTTGAATTTTTGAATTTTTGAATTAATTTCCTGCTTAACCATCACTTCAGAGCAAACTGCATTTTATACAAAGAATGCCAAGAAGAGATCCTATCCATATTTCAGTGATGGTCAAATGTAACAAGCGCACTTTTGTTCCAGTAAATTTATTTGAAAGCATGCACAGTTTCAAAAATTTTACAACAATTGTGCTATTCTCAGTTGTCAGCTTTGAGACTGTCTAAATTTACTGAAGGGTAATTTGTTACGTGTCTGAAAGTTAAGTTTCTATGCACTTTTGATATGCCCGAATAATATTTAGCTCACATACGTACATATGTATATGCATGTGTGTATGTGCGGAGTGCTTTAATGTGCGTAGAACTAGTTTCACCATTAACTCGTGTTTGTTTCCATATCAGTTTATTTTAGATTTGTGCATTTAATATGCCTGAAAAATGAAAATAGGCTGGGGCTTTATGACTCTGCTACCGTGTGTTTTGGCTACAATTCGCTGAAAGCAAACACGCATTACTAATATCCCGTCGATATGAACCTACATGCATACATGCATACATGCATAAGTGTGTGTGTGTGTGGTAATGGAGTGTTTCGCTGAAAAACTTTTCGTGCGTTTTGCTTTTATTTAGCCTAGACATTATGTTATAATGTGAATGTCTTGGCACAATTCGCGTGCTCTTCATCATTATTTTTATTTACCTTCTAAATTTTGTTTGTATGTCCGGCCATAATCAGAAATAGTCTGTTTAGCGTTGAATTGAAGTCTGTGTTGATGTGCCATTTAGGGAGCGTCAAATTAAATGCGTGTAAAATTGCCGGAATTGACCTAAATATTTTTTGGGGCCAGCAGAATGTAGTCCCACCCTTATGACAGACCCAGTTAGTTTTCGAAAGAAGATCAAGATATAGCTCGCCTAGATTAAAAGTAAATCTAGGTGCAATTATTTCATCAATAAATCATTGTTCTGCCTATTTTCGTTTCTACAATTCTCTCTCTCTACAATTTCGTATTCCATTGCGAAAACTGCTGCAAATATCAATGCAGTTTAATATGCGATACACGTTGCAGTTTTTTCATAGTAAACGCTTAAACATTTGCATGTATAAATCAACAATTAGCATTACGCCAACAGCTTGGCCACTGTTTACGTATATATTATATGTATGTGTGTATGTATGTATGTGAAGCGTTCATGCTCAAATTATTGTTATTTTAGCATTTTGAGTGTGATGATTCTCCTCGCCATTATATTCGCTGTATCTACTGCACTCGGTTTTAGCGCATCGGATCGCGTCGAGCCGGTTATGAAGCGGGTCATATGTAATTATACACCCAGCAATAAAATTCATACATGATCTAGACAGAAATTCCAATGCCGAAGCGTTGCATATGTGTGAGTGTCAATTGAGGCATTTCGCGTACATTTAAATTCAGTTCACGCCAATTGGCGGTTGACTGACTGGCCACTTGGCTAGTGGGCAGCTATGCATGTATGTATGTATGTATGTATGTATGTTAGTATGTAGCAGTTTTCTAAAAGCCCATTTGAAAATGTCACCATCATCGCAACTTGCTTACTTTGCATTAATGCTGAATATTTTAGCCAATTAATAATTTTTGCAGTATTTCCAAACTTTGGAGCTTGAGTCGCCGGCGTGAATATCGCGATCACACCTGTCACTGTGACGCCATTGAGTTTTCCAAAGGATTTAGCTTATTACGTACATCCATTGGCATAAGCTCCTTAAGGACATTGCTGAATTATCTGAGATATACTATGTAGGAGTACTAGATAGAGTGAAACGAAACAAACGTTTGGCCTAACTTTGATCTCGAAGTCCAATCGATTCACAGTTATATTGTTTATTGATTGTTTTAACATGTCCGAGGTAGTAAATGAAGATAATTCCACGTGAAGCAATCCGAATCAAGCAATCCGAAAAAAAACGCCCCGTTTTGTGGAAGAACAATTCATGGCTTTTGGACCACGATGCTGCTCACACTTCGTTGCTTGTCCATGAATTCTTGGCCAAAAACAATACTGGAACGATGCCCCAGCGTCCACATTCGCCGGACATGGCTCCATGTGACTTTTTCCTATTTCCAAAAACAAAGAGAATCTTAAAGCAACATTATTTTACAAGTATAGATATGACATTAAAAGCGCATCGCCGAAAGACCTAAAGGCTATCCCAAAAATCGATATGTGCATAATATCGAATTGGGACTATTTTGAAGGCGACAACAATAATGTAGACGAATGAATAAATATTTTTTTGAAAAAACGAAAATTCCCGTTATTTTTTAAACACACCTCGCATCTCTACGGGATGGCTTTAAACCCATTAGGCAACAAAAAATTGTTTCAATTTACACTTCTAAATTTCCTATTGCATATAATGCTATAATTCCTTGTTACAAAACTGATATAACATTTCCTGTCTTATCTTCATAATTGTGTCACTTTTTTACTTTTGTCTTCAACAGCAAATTTTAAGTCGTAGCGCGCTCTGAATTTCGAAAATTCCATTTACACGGTACTATCCTCGCCTTTTTTCTTTGGAATTTGTATGGTATTGAATCATCAAACAATTTTGTGATTACTTTTATTATAAACCAGTAGCTCGGTAATGACGGAAATTGCCTGTGCTAATTATGACTATTAAATGATGCCCTTGTTTCTACAACATACTTTATTTCTGCACTTGAACCGTTCGAATCATATAAAAGCTATTGGGTCTCGTTTGCCTACGACACATGTATATAGTGCTCAAAATTTGCGAAGAACATAACCTCAAATAAACTTCGTGGAAATATCTTTAGCACCGTATACTAAAATTTTGCTGTGCATAAAAGTCCTAAGATATAGCAATAGCGTGACATTGTTGATTATTGAACTTTGCTTAAGTTATAACCGATATTTGCTGATATCATCTTATAAAACTAGCAGCCGGCGAGAAATAATACTGATATCTATTTGTACACAATCAAGTAGTTTTATGTTATATTAATATTTAATTTTTATATATATTAATATTATGTATATAATATAATTATAATATATATTTAATTTATGAGTATACTTACGATTTAATTAATTAGGTCGTTTCGTCAGTTTACTACCAGGTTCGAGTGGTGTTACACGACTCAAAGCTGGGTTGACGTTGATTGGAAGAAGTGTTATGACGTTGTTTTGCCTTCGATAACATTATTCTTTGATAAACACCTCCATTTTATATAAAATAGTAAATTTGCATGTTTATTTGCAATTTCTAATATTATATGGAGCTGGTGCTGAAAAAGATATCAATAGTAAATCAGTTTTTTAAAGAAAATATAACCTAACAAACTTTAAATAGGTTTTAAACGAACTGTAGCTATATGTTTCTTCAAAGCACGATAAAACATTTTTGGTTACTATTATATTGTTTTCGACTGCTCGAATAAATCATCTCACCTTTTAGTGAATCACTCATCATAATGCCCTCTTAATATCGTTTCCTGTCAAACGGTAACCCAAACGGGTTATATATTTGAAATCTTATACACCCGTATATGTATATGTGTTATATAATTTTTATTACTTTTGAAATAATTATACACATATGCACATGCCCGTATGAAATCGCTCATTTAAAAGCTTCAAATTAAAAACTGAATGTAGGGTGACACAATTTCTGCTGGGAAGTGCATTTCCGTTGCCAAGCCCTCAATTGCAGGTGACTAGCGCAGGTTGTGACGATAGCATTGATGTATGATATTTGTTGCATCGGCAAATCTCGCAATACATATACTTTTAAGTACTTATGTGTATATGAGAGATTTGAAAAGTATATTTGTATTGTTTGTTGTTTTTGTGTCCCTGTCAAGTGTTCTCATTGATGAAGCGCAATCATTGAAACAAAAAAAATTGCAATAATATAAAATGAAATACAATATAAAGTGTGCCGCTCAAAAGGAAAAGTACGTGAATAGCTACACCTATACACACACACACACACACACACACACATGCATACATATGCAGAGACCCCTGAAAGCATATGCGATTGGTTTCCCATCTCGTGCATTGCTAGGCGAACTTTCACTTGAAAGGCACGTTGCTCAAAGTGGTTGCAATTCAGGGGACATGCGAGAATTTATCTCGAAGTGCTTGTAGCACATACAAGTGCGCTTCCAGCCATCTATCTTGATCCTAGTGAAAGGTAAATACAATTTTCTATGCATTTATTTCGCGCTGAAAGAGTTTAGTTGTGGTTTTATTTGATTCACTTTCTAACTTGAACTTTTAAACTTTTAAACTTTCATTGATTCGAAACTATTACTGTATATTTTGCAATAAATGTAGTCGAAAAGTATAAAAAGTTGCGCAAATCTCAAAGATACCTTTGCTATTGAACAGGTGTTTCTCCATAAAACATATTTTCAAACAATTATGTGGAGAAACATGTTCGTCAGGTTCAATTATTTCGAAGAAATTAAGGCCCTTATTATGACTGACAACTTTGAGGCTAGTTGAGTTGTAAGTTGTAAATTGGTATTATGGAATACAACTCAATTCAATACTAAATTCATAATTGTCTGACAATTGCAAGAGTTGGCAACAACACTTTTGTATGTAAATATTTTGAAAAACAACTAATGATAGTTGTGTATGTAATAACTATAGATAATTTACAAATATTTGTTTTAAATTTATTTTTAGTTTTTATAACATTATTAAAAATATGTTGCACAGATTATAATAGTTTTGTTCACTTAACTTTTGTTTGTAACACCTAAAACTAATCGAAGTAGATTTGCGGTTATGTATATCAAAATTATCAGATGACGAGACGAATTGATTTCTGTATGTCTGTCTGTCCGTGTAAACGATAACTTGAACAAAATTTTATATATCTTAATAAAACTTGGTACTCGAGTTCTTTGGCACGCTGAAGAGGTTGGTGTTGTATGTGAGCAAAATCGCCTTTGGTGGTGACCTTTCCCACGCCATCCCATAAGATAATTCAAAAGTTAATTTATAACACTTCAATTTGGTATAGAGGATCATAGTAAAGAAGGGCACCTGTAGTTAAAAATTTTTGAAAAAGTGAATTTTTGAAAGTAAATGTACAAGTCGTGTATATTTCAGTTTAACTCTAAAAGGTTGTTCCGAATTTGGATCTATTTTTTAAATATAAAAACGCTCTGTAGCCTTACCTTTGACTTTAAAAGGGCGACCTTTGTTTGAAAGACCATCTCCCTTTGCCAGTACCAGTATCTCAACGATACTTTGTATGTATGTATTGTCTGAGAACAAATTCGCATATACACTAAGTGAGAAACCTGAATTATTCAAACGGGATGTGACCAAACAAAATAAAATGTGTTCAAAATACTCGAAAATTATGGAAAGGATAAATTAAGGAAGAACGTTTGTACTAGTTCTATAAGATTTAATTCATGTTGTTTATAGCAGAGTTAACATATTTCCAATTTTAGCACGCCAATATTTAGAGTTCACTTTTGTGAGCTTTGAGGTTTAATTTTTTCTCCAAACCACTCATTAATTAAACAAGAAATTGTACCAAGAAATTGTAACAAGAAATTAAATATCTTGTAATGTTTTTTTTTTTTCTTATACTTCTAACTAAATGAAAAATTCAAAAATGTGTTCAGACCTTAATTTACATATGTATGTATATGCGTACATTTATATTTATATCGCTCGGGATAATGCGCTCCCACAAACAAAACAATAACAACGTACAAAAAAAAAAATACAAAGCTTTCAAGTATTCGTCGCGGATTGCGTATTAGCGGTAGTGTCGAAACCAAGTTTCATTAAGCACTTTCATTGAAATTGAAAAGTGGCACTAATGTTGGGGAACAAAGCGCATGGTTCATCTCGTCCGCTTCGCATAAACTAAGCGCGCCACATCGGGGCGAACACATATACATATGTGTGTATGCACCCGCCAGCGGCGAGCAACTCCAATGTGTTACGTGCGTCATGGCTGTTTTGCCTTTTTCTTGTTGTTGCTTCGCTTGTAGTCACACATAAGTACTTTTGCCGCCACATAATCGAGTGCACACAAGTGCATACATACATACATACATACATAGAAATCTATATCTGCATGAAAATATAGTACATCTGGATGTATGTGGGTGTGTATGTGCAACAGCCTTTGCACCGCCGTACATTATATATTGTGCATTCGTAAAGCATCAAAAGAGTGGGATTTCGGAGGAAAACAGTATTTTTGCATACAGAGAAATGCTAATGACCTCTAAGAGCGTTTCTTTTTGTTGGCATAATGATGTGTCGACTTCGGTGATTTTTCGCAACCGCATGTACATCTGTATATATGTATGTGTGTATATATACAGTCGAATATGTATATTATAAAATGTACAATAGATATCTGCCAAAAACAAAACTTGACTGCACAAGAAATATATATAATATATGTGTGAAAAGATGAAAATCTCGGCAAAAATGGCATTGAATCAAAAATGTATAAAAATGAAAACATGCACTTATGAAAATAAGCCAAGAAAAAAAGTCCTATGTAAAAAAGTGATTGCGAAGTGCGAACAAAGTTGGCACGAAAAGCTCGCAGAAACAAAAGAAATTTTCCATTTTCGTTTTTAAAGAAAAACTTGGTGAATTGTTTGCGAAAAAAATGTAAACACAGAAGCATAAACATATTTGAATAATTATTAACACGCATGAAAGGACTCGTGCTACTGCTAATTGGGGCAACCAATTTGCAGTTGTATTTTAATTTGAACAAAATTCTTCTCTAGCCATTCTTTATTTTTGGAAAGCCATCGGCAATAATCTCAGTTTTATGTGGGATTATCATTTGAGGTCGGCTTTCTGACTCTATTCATAGCATAAAATAAAGGGGGTACTCATGAAAACTCAACACAACAAATCGGAGGCGTTTTAAAAACGCTGTATAACTTTTACTTTGTAGAATATAAAGAAGAAAATTGTAAAACGTTGATTTGAACTTATATATCGTATAAAATTTACGGTAGATTTTCGCACTAATATCCCTTTTTAAGCACTTCTATTGAATCAAAATTAATCATTAAGGTTGGATATTAAAGGCAGAGTCCCACACTGTGTGACAATAATAATGTTAATGAGAAATACCTTCATTCGAGCGGTATTTAATTAAATTAAAATGTTAAAAACGAACGATTGTGAACTTAAATTTTTTATTATCACACCATTGTGAATGGTTTTCTGTTTCGACAGGCGGTCACGGAAGCGTAAATACGTGAAGGTATGCAATAAAGTTTTGTATTTTGCTGTTAAAGATGCGCACGGGTGCGCTTAGTCATTTCTGCAGTTTTATTTATATAACTGTAAAGCCATTTGATAATTTTAGTAAATGGATGTATACTTCCTTACGCATCTCTTTGAAGATGTTATTTAATGTGCTCTTATACAAATTTTACTCAAACTTTAAGGTAAACAAATTCAGTATAAAACTACAAAATTTTTTGTTGGAAAATAATATAACAAAAAAAAATATAAGAACTTTCTATAGTGATCAGTAATTAAATGTTCAGAATATTGGCATGAACTTATGGCAACTATTGGCATGGACTTATGGCTTATAACCATAATACAAAATGCCTCAACAATAGTGCTATAATCACCATATAAAATAAAGCTATAAGAATTGAGATGATAAATAAATGGTTGGCTACTTACTCAATTAGTGCAGTGGGCATCCAACTAAATTTGACTTACGAAAGCCACAGGTCAAGAGTGCACCACCAAGACCGCAAATAAATGTATAGGAAATTAATATTTTTATTTCGTTAATGGCATTACGCTTAATGAACGGTTATGCTCAGACTCCAGATGGCTCGCCATGTAGGACTGTGAAACGTACATGCATACATCTGAAATATATTAAGGCCGAGAATTCCTAATGACTTCCGGTAGAGTAGTGAAATTTTGCATATTGGCTGCGGTTTCTTGTGCATTTTGTTTGTACAGCGCGCATATGTACATACATACAAGCTCAGAATGTCGCATGGCGTTTCGATGAAATGGTGTTGCAGGGTGCTTTCAAATCTTTGAAGTCGCTCGGATTTATGTAGACCACTGATGAGCTTCTAATATGCTACTCTACTCCAACGTACATACATATATCTGTATATTTTTATGAATGTATGTAATGGATGAAAGTAGAGAGGTCAACGAATTATTACTTTTTCTTTTTCAATGTTGCCCCCATGTTTTCTCATTTCATATTTTTTGTCGCTTCTGCTTATGCTCTTGGTTTTTCTATTGTGATTGTTCAGTCGGTTGTAGTTGTTTGGTTGTGCCTTTCTCATTTACAACATTCCATGCTATGCTCTGGGCAGTTTTAGAGTGTGTTCGTTGCTTCGGTCCGATGCTTCGGGATTCCAACTTAATGACCACCAACTGTTTCCGTCGTTACGTTATGCATATATATGAGTAAAGTATATATATTTAGGGCGAGAATTGTCTGGTGATGAGTTATGTTTAATGAATTGTTGCAAATTATGTGCACACATACGTATAAAGGCATTTGAATGAAAGCAATAAAAACAAGCTCTATTTACATATTTATATTACTTTATATAGAAACTGCAAGAATAATAGAGATAGGATAATGACACACAATGTTTATTACTCTTATAGTAATTTTAAACAAAATTTTAAATAAAATTTTAAATAAAATTTAAAACATATGATTTTCCGAACCAATGCATTTTCTTTCAAACACACTCCAAAAAAGTAACGGGGCGAAGCTATCGTAATCTCTATTTCTATCATTCTTAATTTCTATCATTCTTAATTTCTATCGTTCTTATAATTTTTATTTTAAATTATTATTATTATAAGAATATAAGTATAAATTTAAGAAGAGTTCACTGAGTACAGATATTATTTTACAAACTAAAGCCATTAAATTCAACTCTGTTGCCAATTTGTCATTATGCTGTTATATATACTGACAAGTGTTGTCACAAATAGTAATTTGCCCAAATGAGATCCTTATTCTAATCGATCCTGAAAAAGACTTGATGATGCTCCAAATCTCCTTTGATAGTGATTAACTGGGCATAAATACTACTTTTTAAATTTTTTTGTTGTGATAGTTAAAAATTCCTTATTCGTTGCTCGTTCACAGGAATTTTATAAAATCGTATACAAGACGCAAAATTTTTTGGTCGTGAATCAACATAGGCTTATTCTTTACTTTCAGTCCAATCTTATGTATGATGTTAGAAATGAGTTGAAGGTCTCTAGATTTGATTTCGTGTCATTTATCACGTGAAAGATAAACTTAAAATTTCTTCCATTAGAATCAGAAGAATTTTCAAGAATTAAAAAAATAAATGAATATAATATGAAGTAAACAATTTGATTACCAGCCGGTTAAAATAAAGAAAAATTTGTTTTACACTTTCAAATCGTTCGGATGTGTGTGTTATTTTGTGCTTCTTTATGCATACACATGGCCGTATGACACATATAAAAATGCGTTAATGTTTATATGTAGCACTTTATTTAACAAGGGATGGCTCTCTTTGCCGATTTGCCGAGCGATTGTAGAGTGTGCAAAAACTGTCTAATAAGCTAAAATGTGAGATAAATATGCAGATGCTTAGCCTGATATGAAAGGAGTTTAATGATTCCATTCATTCGCTCGTATTTTTCGCTATTAAGCTTTACTGAAGTTGTTCTGTTGCATTTTCAGAGGCATAGCCATTTCAGTACATACAGTATTGGCTAAAACTAAAGCATTATCCAAATACGTTTCGGTGCCAATATCTTGCACAAAACCAGTTATTTTGGATAACTGCTGCACATCTATAAGGCATTGAATACAATAAATTATCAATACCATTTTGTGATTTGCCTATAATGATTATTTTTACAACTTCGTTCTTATTGATTGATATCATGAAAGTTCTGAAAAATCTAAAAAAATGGTAGATGAAAAACCAGGGGAAAACAGCATGTCATTAATTTGCAAGCAGGTTTTACTGCGGTTGAATTGTATTAATGACATTTATCCCCTTGATACCTTCATCAAAATTACATTGTCTCTTTAATTTATAACAGTATTACTTTTTATGAAATATCGTTGTATACGTTTCGACATATTGGAGCTATTATTATGTGAATTGGCTCTATCTTTTGCCCAGAAAAAAAAATCCACCATATTGCGCAGATGGTATAAAACACATGGAAAAATATCCGGTGTTCCCTTCCTCTTCCCTGTCATATATTGTTCATTGATTCAACCAAGAGTAAAATATTTTTTAATTTCTGGATCGTCTAATCAAGTTGAGCTTTGGTAAATTCTTCTTTAACGGCCACCGAGTGAACAACCGTGCTTTAATGGGTCTTCTGCCAAATGTCCATTCATTAACCGGCAAACATAAAGTTGTATTTTGATTTGTTTTTTGATCAAAAAGCCACCCTGTGGAGCAGTACATCACATCGCCGTCTTCCTGAATTAGGAACGTTTGTCATATTGCGAGTTCGTTGATATTTGTCGATATATTTAATTGATATTAATTTAAATTTCAATTAGATTTATAAAAAAATATAAAGGGGGTGATTTAGTTTTGACCACTGAATTTTTGACTACCATCAACTATTTTAGATGAAAGTTTTAAAATCAGAGGAAGATAATAACAATTAGGGGGTGCTTTAGTTTTCGTCAATAGTGCACATATGAAGACAAGTGGAAAAACATAAACATAGGTATACACTGCAGGAAAAGGCACTATTTCCGGTCGGATCCGATTCTCACACTCAAAGCACCATGTTAATAATCACATGTTTTACATTTTCGATTTTTCTTCTAATGGTGTTTTTACGTCTGTGGCTGTGGAGGCTCATACGAGAAGCGAAAGCGTGTGATTTTAATTAACTTGGTCTTAACACTGCCGATTGGTGGATGCTGTTAGTTAGTACTAGAAGTAGTTAGTTACTAGACATAAACGGGCTAGTACGAGTTTATTGGAAGTACTGTTTTTCAACTAAAAATTTTCTTCACTGACATGAATTATTATTACCTACATGCATATGGGAATCAACAATTTGCTTGCGCGCCAAGCCATATCGAAGTCAGTTTGGCAACAAGTTCAGTTCACTGAGCATTATGCTGGGCGAGTGCAACATCATTTAAATGATTTGAACAGCGTGAAGAAAGACAGCATTTAAATATGGAACGCAGCATGGAATACGTAATTCTCGCAATATTTTGTAAGCAGTCAAATGCAGAAATACAAAGCGATCCATTTCGGTCAAGTCGTTTCAGTTCGTTCCAATTCGTTCGATTTCGGTAAAGTAGGTAGTTGTCTACAATGATTGATTGTTAGTAAAAAAAATATTTTACATTTCTTACATTCGAAAGCTAATTTATTTAATGTTATTGCTATATTTGACTATTTTTCTAGTTGTTCACGTTCACAGCACTCCGTAGAATCAAGATTCAGGCTTCACAAGTGGCGAGCGTTGATAACGTGGTGTTAGAAAACTCACTGGGTTGTTGGTTTACATTCTCTTATTATCATTCTTTATATATTGCAATGAAAAAAATAAAATTGTTTCTAAGGTAAATTCCAATTTTACGAGAGAAAAAAAATTTTGAGAAAAAAGTTTACATAAAGCTAGGTGAAATACGAAATAATTAATTTGTTCACGCAGAGGCTGAATTTCGCCAAATTCGTTTAACTTGTTATCTCGTACATTTGTTACACGGTGTATTTATCGGAAAACCATGACTGTTCTATAGTTCATACCATGGCCTCTTAATCATCATCAAACTCACCATCATTACCGTAGACATTTTTACCGACCTCTATGTTATCGTTCCAATCACCATGACCAACACCAAAACCGTTGTCAGCCCGCAATGTCACGATAAACAAGCCAAACAGCGAACGAACGCGGCAGCGGGCGAACGGAAAGTGGATGCGCGACTGACATCTCTGAAAATACCGAAACTAGGTCAACAAAAAAGATTGTTAAAGGATTTTCTATGCTACCACATTTTGTTCACTCTCTCACTGCAATCATAGCAAATGTTGTGCTCTGTCGGCCGCTTGTTTTCTCACCCTTTGAACCATTGTTTGCATTCTTCCTCATTATACCTATGTACATATGTACAATATCTATGCATGTTGATGCTTTTGTTTTTATTACTTTCCGTTTATATCAACTTGTTTGCATTTATATACTTTAATGACATACATACCTACATACATCTGTACATATGTACTAAATAATCAAATAGCAGAGTGGCGCATTGCCCGAGCGCTGTGAGTGGTGGGTGGCAACGTCGGCAACTTCGGCAACCTTGTCGTGGTTGACGCTGTAAAGAAATCGATTCGGCGCAAATATTTGTACCTCGTTTAATATTGCTGTTGTTGTTTGTTGTGGTTTTTATTTCCTTCGTTCGACATCAATTGTATGTTTTTATGTAGTTTAAACTCTTTTTTTTATCACCTGATATGAGTCCATTTGGTTGTTCCGACAGTTCGCTGTTCCATCTGTCCTTTATCACAGATATTGCAATACAGATATTGAAATTATTTCGTGGCAACTAATTCGTGAGATGGATTGTCTCGATCAACAAGTACTTATTGTACACAACATTTATGTGCCGACGTAATTGTTGTTGCTTTATTGCGTTATTGCGTTATTGCTTTATTAAACAATTATTTGCCATGTGCGTGTCTTGAGCTTATATGGAAGCAGCGATTGTCTTTAAAAGTGAGTTGCTTAACAATGACTTTCTTCATTATCTTTGGATTTTTTTCAAACCCGCTTATGTAACACCTTTTTAACCTTGGACCTACCGTTAGAAGTTAGAAGAAGACGTGGAGACTATAACTTTCTGTTTTAACAATAGAAAGGGTGGATTTTTCTTGTGATCTAATAAACTTTTTGTTTTGCTTTTTTTTTTGTAAAAAGATGATATCCACGCTTTCTGGTGCACATTATTTTTCGTTTGTTCGATGTATTTCTGCACAATTTATGGAATATTTTTTGAATGTTGGAAGTAATTTATTGCCCATTTTCATAGGCTTTAACCGGTTACGGTGGTCTCTTTGATATTTGGACACTATCGTATCTTCGAATGCTCAGCAGTGTTTATGTTTATCAGAAGTGTTTATGTTTATTAAATTATTATTATATTAATATATAAAAAATTGTTTAATAACTCTTTTAATATAAGTTTGACATTTGACATATTTAATATAGTAGGAACTAAATTAATATGTCAGATAAGTATTTATCACAAAATATCATTGATTTATTGATTTCTCTCCTTAAACTATGTACTTAAGTGTTTATATATAATATATATTTATTAATATGTTTTTGGTTCACATTATTATCATGGGCTTTTCACCACAATCAAGCTTAAATTCGTTTGTATAAAAATCGAAAATTTTGGCACAGTTACTGATTTTGGATATTATTCAGTGAAGTGAATTAAATGGTTTATTTCTACGTAAATGTGTCCTTTGTATGCTATATACCCTATTTACTTACATATATACATACACATATATACATATACATAACATATATACAGCTACATATATACATATACATAAAATTAAATAGGTAATCCCTAGTTTAAAGATTATTTAAAAAAAATTTAAAAAAAAATTAAATATATACATATATATATATATTTTTTTATTAAATTTTTATACACTCGCAACATGTTGCTACAGAGTTTATTAGTTTTGTTCACCTAAAAAAAACTTGTTTGTAACACATATAGACATATATAAATATAAATGATCAGGATGAAAAGACGAGTTGAAATCCGCGTAACTGTCTGTCCGTCCCCCCGTGCAAGCGATAACTTGAGTAAAAATGAAGATATTTTGATGAAACTTCGTACACGTGTTCTTTGTCACCGTAAGACGGTTGGTATTGCAGATGGGTGTAATTGGACGTCTGCCAGTCCCACATAATGACATTAATCGAAAACAGACAATGTGATATAACTAAGCAGAAATTTAAGATATAAACGTGTTATTTAAATTAAATTTGCTCCGAGTAAGTTTCTCTAGCATCTCTTCATATACTGAGAAAATGAGTGAAATCGGATAATAACCACGCCCACCTCCCATACAAAAGTTATGTTGAAAACTACTAAAAGTGCGATAACTTTCTGAAAGAACACGTTAGAAACATTAAATCTTGTAGCGAATATGATACGGTATTTGATATTTTCGTCTAATCCTTTCGCTTTAAAGTAGATAAATCGAGCAGCAATTAATATATGAAAATCAAACTTTGTACAAATAGTGCTTTCAAGATATGTCATCTTATGCGTAAAAATAGGTGAAATCGGATTATAACTTTTCAAGCCACCAGATACCCAACATTACACTCTCCCTATATTACACAGTACTCTGGGATCAAAAATGGCGAAAATCAGGTTAATACTTCCCCAACTCCCCATATACTTAATACACGGATTTTCAACCTTCCTGTAGACTTTATACCATATATTTCGGTCAATATGTAAGATATCTTAGCAAAATTAAGTGAACGTGTAATATAGTATATACCATAATTATAATTACTGCCAAAAATGTGTAAAATCGGTCTACGAATTATTCCAGCTCCCATATACTACGTATAATGATTTTCGCTATTCTAGCAGACTTTATGCCGAATATGTCGATCTATGTGAGTTACCTTCACAAAATTGCGTGAAAACATAACCTAATATACTTGTTCCCTTATATACTTGAATACTGGAAAGAGTTAATGTCATCAGTGCAGATCTTGCTCTATCCCAAAAATGCCCGATATACAATAAGAATTCCCGACTTTCCATCTGACTTTAAACCGTTCATGTTGGTCAATATGTGTAATATTTTAATGAAATTAAATGGATATCTTTTCTTAAACACAATATGATTTCCCCGCCCCTGATCCTTGCACATTGCGAGAGTATAAAATGTTCGGTTACACCTGAACTTAGCCCTTTCTTACTTGTTAATATTACCGTTAATTTATTATTACTAATAGTGTAACTTCTCTTGTTTATAGATATTCCAGACATTCCCGATGACATCAAACATCTACAAAATCTTCAGGTTGCTGATTTCAGCTCAAATCCGATTCCAAAATTACCTGCAGGATTTTCTCAACTCAAAAATTTAACAGTTTTAGGTTTAAATGATATGTCACTTACCACATTACCAGTTGATTTTGGAAGGTAAGTTTCGATAAAATGTTCAGACTAATAAAATTTGTCGTCATGTTCCTCACCAAATATGTAATTAATTGCAAAGTTGATCGTTATCAGTAACTATTGACGGGTATTGACACTTATTTGACATTGACATTGACATAGCAATCAACTTCTTCGTCGACTTGAAGACATTTTTATAGAGTCTTTTATTTTTGATAACAATAATGTTTAGTTTAGTAAAAGAAATTTTAATTTAAAGTTAATAAAATAGTCAAATGTAAGATTATTCTTCTGATTGGTAAATCTAAAATGCTTATATCTATTTCATCCGCTCAACTAACCAAAACGGAAAACACAATTAAATTATAATCACCGAGATTTGGACTATAATATATATTATTATTATTATTATTATTTTTTTTTAATTACAGTGAATGTTTGTACGCTATATTTATAATTATGTTCCAATTACAGCTTAACACAATTGGAATCATTGGAGTTGCGCGAGAATCTATTGAAACATTTGCCTGAATCGATAAGACAATTGACCAAGCTTAAAAGATTAGATTTGGGCGACAATGAAATTGAAGAACTGCCATCATATTTGGGCTACTTGCCCGGTCTGCACGAGCTCTGGCTCGACCACAATCAGTTAGAGAGGCTGCCACCTGAAATTGGACTACTAACCAATTTGACATATCTTGACGTTTCCGAAAACAGGTAGGCTTAGTTTAATGATTCCTCGCTAGAGTGTAAAAATTTTTATCTGGGTATATATTTTTGTTTGCGTTATTACTTTTGTATCTATAAAACATACGTATTTTCTACATTGCAGGCTGGAGAAATTACCAAATGAAATCGGTGGCCTCGTAAATTTAACTGATTTAGATCTAGCGCAAAATCTGCTTGAGACCCTGCCCGATGGGATCGCCAAATTAAGCAGACTGACAATTCTAAAACTAGATCAGAATCGTTTACAAAAACTGAATCCCACCATTGGATGGTAAGTACATTCATCCACACAGAAATATTTTTCATTCTATTGGACCTTTTGCTTCTTATTATTAATTAACGGTGTCATCTCGAAGTTTCATTGCCAGCATGGCTCTCCTTTAAACTAATTAATCATCAGGGTTTAAATGCTAAGCCTGGTTTACGGTGTTTTACTTAAGTCATACAATTTTGCTATGATTTATAAATTAATGCCCAATAATTCAAGGCTTTTTTTTTATCAAATAGCGCAAAATTAACCTCCGCAAGATGAAATTTTTATGTAAATTATAGTTAAAATAAAAGGCTAAGATAACTGAAAACGATCTTGGCGTTATTCAGCGTTTGTGTGAGAAATTATACTAAGCAGCCATAAATATTATGTTTTGCAATTTCACCTTTTTTTTATTTAGATGCATATTGACGTCACCTTGATGATTTGTTCTGCCTGCTTCGGGCTTTCGTGGTTGACTAACAGCAATTGTTATCTAACATTGTTATCTAACATATATATACATTTATACATTTATACATTTATAATATTACTCTATTATTTAACTATTTATAAACCCATTGGCGTGTCCTTATCTTTTTTAGTTGCGAAAGCATGCAAGAGCTGATATTGACCGAAAACTTTTTATCAGAATTACCCGCATCGATTGGGCAAATGAGCAAATTGAGCAACCTGAACGTAGATCGCAACGCTTTGGAATACTTACCTGCCGAGATAGGGAATTGTGCAAATTTGGGCGTTTTGAGTTTGCGCGATAACAAATTAAAGAGATTGCCGCCAGAGTTGGGCAACTGTTCGGTGTTGCATGTGCTGGACGTGTCGGGCAATCAGCTGCAGTACTTGCCATACTCCTTGGTAAATTTGCAGCTGAAAGCTGTTTGGTTATCTGAAAATCAGGCACAGCCACTGCTAACGTTCCAGCCGGACACAGACGAGGCAACAGGTGAACAGGTGAGTGTACCGTCGAGTATTCGCTCTAAGCCAAACTACACAAGCACAGTGGATGACGGATAAGTGGCGCATTTATACCTATATATATATATATGTATGTATGTATGTGTACATGATGAGAGTAAAGGTTCATTGTGAAATGGGTAAAGAGCGGGGCAGGAATGGTGTGCTGATTACGTTGGATTTTGTTGGTGCATGCGCGTGCCAAACGTAATTACATGAAGTAGTTACACCCTGCCGCTGCCAGTGGAGCTTTTGATGCAACCTCATTACCCATTGCGTCGGCTAACACGACAGCTACAGACAAACATGCTGACGTAGTGTATGCATGTAAATATTTCTGAATATTTACATATAACATATTTTCTGCTTTGTTTTCATTTTTGATTTCTCTTGTGTATTTCGGTTTGGAGTTCTAAATAACCTGTTTTGCATTGAGTTTGTAAATGAGTAGCTAATAATTGTATGTTTTGTTTGTTTTTACTTTTGCTTCTTCTACCCCGTTGATTTCTGTTTAGGTATTGACATGCTTCCTACTGCCACAACAAGAATATCAACCGATTACGCCAGGTGAGTTTCAATTAGTATTTTATGGTTTGTTTACAAAAGCTTATAGTATTGAAATACATTTACGAAATTATTGTTAGTTAATCGCTTTGGCAAATTTTTGATTATATGCGCGAAAATTTCCTTCTAATATATCGTTGTGTACGATGACGTGAGTAGAGCTCTAGAGCTCTCAGAAAATTAGCTATGCTGGTGTGGTAGCGTTTGTTCTATTGTCAGAAATGATTGAATCGTACAGGTTTTCACGTCAGCGTTTGCCGCCTTCCTGCGCGCTCCATTATCTACGATTTAAGGTTTTTGTTTACCTCATTTTTAACCTGTTTTATTGCGTTGCCAAGAATAGGCACAATGCGCATACCAGTTTTGTTTTTGTACATATGAACACACACATACCCGCGCGTTAACCACAAAAGATAACAACCCATCGATCGAATCCACCATATCTGTAACGATAACATAACTAAGTTAAGCAATTTAATTATTTGCGCCTCACTAAAGATATGAAATAAGCGATTTTTTCGTAAGCACAATCGCACGGAATTATGTACAAACATTGGAATGTTTATTATATAAGTTATTAACTATTTAGTTAATTAATTTACTCAAACAAGCAGTTCTTGTATTTAACCTCATTATGTAAGATTTTACAAATGTACAGTCTTGCAGTTTGGTTTTGGGTTTTGTTTTATAATTTTTCGGTTTTAAGTGAAAATTATATACAAATGCACGCGGCTACGCCCAGTTTACACCAAGAATTCGCTAACGTTTTTTTTCTGTACATTAATTCTTATATAAAGTTGAATCTATTTCGGTAGAAAATATATAATTTTCAAAATTAAAACAAATTTGAAAAATTTTAACAAAAATTAATTACATTGAAAAATTTAATGACGACCACTTAACGAAAATAACTAAAACATTATTTTCAATAATTTCATAAAAAATTATTTATTATTTTAAAAAAATATAAAGATACATATTTAAACCATAAACTGTGTACGCACATTTTCACACGCACTTATGTTAATGTATTAATCTGTGTTTAAAGACTACCCACCGGGTCTACTCTATAGATCGAGCGAAAAATTCGATTCGTCGGAGTTCCACATTTACCAACAAAAAGGTTTGCCGCTATGGGATTGCGTAATTTGTTTATTTTTATTTGTTGATTTTTGTTGCTCGAACCTCATTGCCATAAATTCAATTAAATTTTGTACCAGTTGTGAATTTCGTATTTCAATTAACCGCATTTGCATTATAAATTTAAATTTATAATATGTAAGAATACGTATATATATATGTATATATACATATACATATAAATACATTTAATGTTTGAGAAACGCTTCCCTATAATTTTACATATAAGAAACAATAGAAGTAGTATTAATGCATAGCCGAACCTTAAACAAATTAGTTGAAGTCCAAATCAGATTTTATAAAAAATAAATAATGTGATTAGTAGAGAAACTAAACAATATTTTCATGAGTGGAAAGTAATTTTTTATAGTATGATTAAAACTAATAACAATTAACTACTAATGAAATAATAAAAAATATATAGTTTTAAGGCTTAAGCTTTTATTTTGTGTTATATTAACATTTTATTTCTAAAATAATTCCTTACTTTTTATTATTTGAATTACAATTAATTAATAATATTTATTTTCGGACGCAAATCACTTTATTTGATTCATTTGAATTTTAGATACACAAATTATTTATGACAGTTAAGCAACGTAGTAGGTGCTTCAGTAATATCTTAATGTAGTCAATTAGCAATTTGTATTCACGTATAAGGAGAAACTGCTAATTGACTCGATTAAGGTGTTCTCTGAAGTGTATATTAATGATTTTCGTGATTATTTTTGAGGAATGCAAATAAATTTATCACAATTAGTAGCCACACGAATAGTTAACATCCTTTTTTATTGCTGTACAATTAATGCGTATCGTTTTTTTCTAAGATTGAGGTATATAAATTAGCAGTTCAGGCATTTTTCGATATGCATACATAGTAAAACTGTTTGATAATATGCAGTTATTAATATGTGTGCTGGTGTATACACTTTTGGTACATATCTATCTATTCGTTTGCCCATCAAATTAACAGCTTGGCATCGTCATTGGAGTGGATATTTGTAGACAGGCTCTCAACATTCATTACACACATTATTTCAAACTTGTGTGACTAAAATTTACTCATAATTATTGAGTATTTTAGATGCCGCTTATGTGTGTGTAAATTCGAATCATGCGAGTTCATGAGTTTATTATTCTTTTATACAATTAATTCACCTATTTGACCTACATATTCAAATGTATTACACACATAAGTGCACACAATATACCGGAAATGGATTCGTACTGGTTCTCTTATGAGTCTCTTTGCATACTCGCGCCATGAGCTAATTTGAATTCTTTACTCGGTGTCAAGCTTTATTAAGACTCTATAACTATAATTTATGACAAATATGTATAAAAATATATATTTATACTATTAACAAAGCTACCACAGTTATTTATGTTAATGCCGTGCCAATTAACCAGCTGCGTAATGATTGCAGCTCGGGTATTTTACTGTATAGATTTAGTGACCATAAATTTGCCATAGACATTACATTTAGAACTTACAGTTGATCAATGTGAGCTGTGTTTAGACTACCGAACTCTTCATACATACGTGAGTGACGTAAACTGCGTTGGGAGAAAAGGGCGTTGCCCAACGTAAATTGTATGGTTTGACTTAGAATTTTGGATCATGAATTAGTTTGAACGCTGAGAATATAGTAAAGCGACGACGCAAAATTAATTCAAAAGCGGAAACATCATGTAACGCAAATTGATGATGTTAATTGTGTTTTTATGTAAAACCTAGTAAAAAAAAAATGCTCCAATGAGATGTCTTAAGGTAAAAACTTGTTCTTGTGTAGCTTTTGTTAAGGGAAAAACCATTTTCTGTTTCAGTGTTGCTCTGTCGTCGACTTTGATTCGTATTTCCGGCCACTCTTAAGCGTATAATTTGTATTATATTTCGTGTAATATCTCAAACTTTCCTTCTTAGAAACTTATAAATTAGTGTAAAGTAAGTAATCTTCACTTAAACACTTTCTGCAGACTAATCAGTTTTAGATTCAGGTGCCAGTTCATATTTTGCTCAGTAGATCTTACAACATATATAAATAATATTTATACTTTTCAAAGTAATATGTACAAATAAAGTTTTCCAGGGGAATGTGATTTCACGCTCTTCATCGTTTCAAAATATTTGCATACAGACATATTAGATATACAGAAAAATGAGCGTATGAGTTAGCTATATGATTTATTTGATATCTACTATACTAATATAAACCAGTAGTGAAACAACTAGTTATAAACTACCTTGCAAATAGTATGAACTTTCAGTACAATTAGTCAGCCGTCTCTCTTTATATGCAGGTAACTGTATTCGTTAGTAAACGGTGTGCTAAGAGATTTGATTGCCAATTCGGCTCATGAATACACCAATCTAAATCTAATTCAGATTAGGCAAAGCTAGTCTAGTTGAGTTCTGTTGCAAATCTTAATTGTGAACTACTATATTTCCAACTAGTTTTCGTTTTAACGGGGGACCTAAAAATCTACAAAATCTTTTATACGTGTATGCATATCAAAATATATTTTCTGAATGGAATTTCATAGTAAAAAGTATTAGATATGAAATTAATCATTCAATATATTCGTCACCAAAATAGGTTATCATCAATAGCTCAAGGTCTAGTTGAACATTTCTTATCTTTACCATTGAATTGTGGCTTGCTAACGCTTGTGGTGTTATCGAAATGATGGAAGAGCGATAAGTTTAAAAAATTTACCCACCTACTTGTATGAATACCGACCTATTGATACATACAATAAAACAACCTGTAAAATACGCATTGCAAAGTAAATTAATGGAATAATGTATTTTGAGGCTATGTTTATGCTTCTCTTATGCTGATGTGTTCTGTCTTCTCGGTTATTATTTATAGCAGTTTCGATTTCAATATTTAAATTATGAGTTTAATTAAAATAAGTTTTTTTAATTTACCGCTTTTTGGGTTGCTTGTATTGAAAAATAAATAGATTGAAGTCCTCGGTTGTTGTGTTTATGATATGATTGACTTGAAAATCTACTCTATTTGAATCAATCATATTTGTTTGAGTGTTGCCTCCTGCCTCCTTACTGAGTGTGCGCTTCTCTTCTTCATTGTCGAATAATTTTCTAAAATGAACTCTCATCCTGTTTCGACCTTTTTGAGCCCATTTTGTATACGTTTTAGTGAGCTTACTCTAAAAACATTGAACCTAATTGGGATAGCGTTTGCGTTGTATTTGGCATTTTCAACTTTAAGAACTCATTTTGTTCTTTCTTGGAACGTTCACTAATGCTAAGAGCAAAATATAGTAAACGTTTCAAAGCAAGGTTTCTCATTGAAAATCGAGTTTCATGCATGTTCTGAGCTCTGATATGAGGCTTTAAGTTGTGAGTTTCATGAGCAATCACATATTGATATATTATGTATTAATAGATTACAATGTTTTAATCTATTTAGTTAAAGAAATACATTTTGCAACACGTAATTCAAAACTGTTCTCATCTCTGGATGTATCTAAAGCAAATTAACAGCAGCAAAAAACTGTTTTTAATATTTCTTTATACAAATATCTTTATTCAGCGCTTCACATCTGTTATTATATACGTTAATGCATATAGTATGAAAGCAGTTGGAGGCAACTAATTCGAGACACATACACGTTATAGACTTCGTTTTACCTAATAAATATTTATCCAAAACCTTTTCTCAGTAGTAAATTAATAATATATAATTTTCTGTGACATTTTACATTCTCTTCTAATTGTTATTTTCCAAAGTCTAGTTCAACCATAGGCGTACTCTGAATTATGGGGCAATTTTACGTATTTCGTGAATACATTGTAAAATATTTGTGCCAATATTTTTAGCATACATTTTCTTTCTATTTAATTTTTCAATTATCATTATTATCTTTTACACTCTTCTTACTCTGTAAATTCAGAGTTCTTTTTTTTTTTGGAGGGTTCTACTATGTCAATCTATTCGTACTTAGAGTCTAGACTTTTTGCTATTGTGCAAACGAAAACAGGCATATAGGCTTCTAGATATAAGTAATAATATTTTGTTAAGCTCAAATTATCTACGTTAAGTTTTTCTCTTGTGCTATTGCTATTGTTGTCATTATATATCTACATGCCTTATGTACATTCCCATGCACACTTAGGCATTTATATATCTACTTATGTGTTGTCTTATCCGCGAACGTAGTCAACCTTCGATCTACACACGAATATGTATGTATGTGTGCATGTGCCTAAGTAAATTTTTGTTGTCATTGCTTAGATATGTGCGTTTATATTAATATTATATGGGCGGTGGTAACAGTTTATTCACGCTATGCATAATAATAATATTTACATAAATCTTCATTCTAGCACCAAGAGTGCCGTGAGTAACGCATAATTTAATTGAATAATAAAAAATTAGAAGTGGAACAATAGGTCACAACAATTTTCTTTAGTTAGCACAAGTGTCACTTTGGAATGTACAAGTGTTACATTTTTGAAAGGATGTGTGTATCTAATAGTGTTTATCAATATAATCGCAGACAAAATGCAGGGAAAGACTACTAAACATGGCAATATTCTACGGGTTTAGTTCCTCGCACTTTTTTTATAGCAATAATATGGTTTTGACGCCCTACTCATATACAGAGTTTATTTTCGATGTCATTTTTCAGGCCTTGAAGAAAAAATCGTCGAACACATTTAAAATGACTATCTTTCAAAAAGCCAAAATTAGCGCAATTAATTGGTGATTGTGTTGAAATAAGCTTTTTGGAAACAAGTTCAACAAAAAACCCCGCTTTTACTTTCCAAATTTTTGGCATTTCATATACTGGCGAAAATGTGGGATTCTATCCCAGCAATGTAATCAGCTGCTTAGCATATCAGTAATTTTATCTATTCCTTTAAATTTTTATTGTTTCGTTCTAGATTTAAATTTTTCATCGTATGATTATTTTCATTTTAATAACGTCTTTTTTTATTTATTGATAATTATACATAACCTATATCTAGAAATGCTAATGAATAAATTAAAATAACGGACTGTGTTACATAACTAATATATATATATGGTATATATAATATACACATATAACTATTTCATTAAGCAATATTACTCCTATTAATTACTCCTACTCCAATCATTTAATTAAATAGAATGCTATTAACAGAAGTTGATAATTGTATTGCAAGATTGATAATAAATGTTAAATATAAAGTATTTGCTACGTTTAAAATAGATAGATATATGAATCCAGTATGTTTAAGATATATATATATATTGGGTTGTTCGGAAAGTCATTTCGTTTTTTCCCGCCAGAGGACTTAATTACGTTTTTTCGAAACTAACTTCACACTTAAGCCCCATAAACATTATATGTCATGAGAGCTGATATTGCAAGGCTTGTGTGTGAAAAAGTTCTATTAATTCTACCCAGTAGTTTTTGGTTGGTGCCTTTTTAAATATGGAGAGCAATAAGCAGCATTTTCGTCATATTTTACTTTTTAACTTCAGAAAAGGTAAAAATGCTGTCCAAGCGAGAAAAAAATTGACGGATGTGTATGGAGAAGGCGTGTTAACAGTACGCCAGTGCCAGAACTGGTTTGCAAAATTTCGATCCGGCAATTTTGATGTCGAAGATGCACCACGGTCTGGAAGGCCGGTCGAAGCTGACAAAGATGCGATAAAGGCATTAGTTGATGCAAATCGGCGAATCACCACACGAGAGATCGGTGAGAGGTTAAATTTGTCGAATTCAACTGTTTATGGCCATTTGAAAGGCATGGACTTAACCTCGAAGCTCGATGTGTGGGTGCCCCATGTCCTTACCGAGCGAAATTTGTGTCGTCGTGTTGACGCGTGTGATTCGCTCCTCAAACGTCTAGAAAATGATCCATTTTTGAAGCGGATTATTACTGGGGACGAAAAATGGGTTGTATACAACAATGTTAAACGCAAGAGGTCATGGAGCAGAAAAGATGAACCGGCTCAAAGCGTGTCAAAAGCCAACATTCACCAAAAAAAGGTGATGCTCTCCGTTTGGTGGGATGTCAAAGGAATCGTTTTTTTTGAGCTTTTGCCGGACAATACAACGATTAATTCAGAAGTCTATTGTCATCAGCTGGACAAATTGAATGATTCACTTAAAGAGAAGAGGCCCGAATTAATCAACAGGAAGGGTGTAGTGTTCCACCAGGATAATGCGAGACCTCACACAAGTTTGGTCACTCGCCAAAAACTTTTACAGCTTGAATGGGACGTACTGCAACATCCACCATATTCTCCAGATCTGGCGCCTTCCGACTACTATTTGTTCCGGTCCCTGCAAAATTTTTTGGATGGCAAAACCTTTACCTCAAATGAAGATGTCAAAAACCACCTGGACGAGTTTTTTGCCAGCAAGGACCAAAACTTTTATGAGAGGGGAATTATGTTACTGCCAGAAAGATGGCAAAAGGTGTTGGACCAGAATGGCCAATATATAATTTAATAAAATATTTATTCATTATACGAAAACTGTCTTTCATGTTCCCCAAAAAAAACGAAATGACTTTCCGAACAACCCAATATATATATTATATATTAGCGAAGCATATGCATGTTCAGAGTATGGAAAATGTTTAACATTACTACCGTATTTAACCATGACAAGCATAGAAATAATTTTGAATTATCATACGTAAATATATATAACTCACTTATATTTATAGAAGTGCCTGTTGAAATAATATTTTTATAAAATTCTGTTCTTTTAATCTTAGCACGCGAACTTGAAACCGATTCGGATGGCTGGGAGGAGCGTGAAGCTTCAAGAACACATTCCGTTAAATTCTCCGAAGAATCCACACAGGAGAAGGACACACCGTTTGTCAGACAAAATACACCACATCCCAAGGAGCTGAAGGCAAAGGCGCATAAATTATTTGCAAAAGATCGCAGTCGACCGGATGACAGCAATTTGGATACAGTATCCGAAGAAGTGAGTAAACTGAAGCAATTTAAGCTTAATGTCATAGTAATAGAGAAGACAGCTTATTATTTTCAACACATACCAAAAGCTTTCAACATAACTAAACTTTTCATAATTTCGCATGTTTACTTCCAGGCATCGTCAAAGTTCGATGTTAGTGGTACAGCCAGAATCGGGGCTAATTCTACCATAGTCGAAAACACAGCAGAGGCAAAACCCATTTATGAGAATCACCAGCAACAACCTGTATCGCCGAAAACGCCAACAACATCGATTCCATTAACCCAACAGCCGGTTATTGCACAGACAGCTGGCACATCACAACTGCCCGGTGTCGACACTGTAACAGTACATGAACCGATAGCAAGTGTTGCGCCCGAACATGGCAATGCCGCTGTGGTGGTGGCTGCAGCAGCAGTAACAGCGGCAGCGAGCGTTACCGGCGCCGAAGAAGAGGAAGACTTTGTAAGTGTGGGCACAAACCATTTAAAAGTTTATTAACTGTTAACCGTTTGATGGTTTTAACGTAACTTTTCGAATTCGAATGCTAATAACAGTTTATCTGTCAACTTTTCTGCTGTTAATTTACAGGATGAAGCGGAAAGGCGTGTGGGCTTTCAAGTTGTGGGCGAAGACGATGACTTCTACAAGCGGCCAATGAAATTGCACAGACGGTAAGGGGGCACTTTTTACTTATACATATACGATTGTTTATTTTATTTTTGATGGATTTTGATGGCTCTTATGTTGTAATTAATTACTGTATCTAGCTCTTTATAATATGATTTTAATATACATTTCGTTAGTATTCTATTTCTCATGCACATTATGTTTTAATTGACTTCCACAGTGACACACCGCACCACTTGAAAAATAAACGTGTACAACATAATCTCACCGATAAAAAATCAAGTGAAATTCTCGCCAACGCTTTAAATCAAGAAAAGAAAATGACTCAACTGGCTCCAGTTCAATCGCCCATCCAAGAAAATGAGGCTGCTGAGCAGAGTGAACAACAACAATTGCAGCAGCAACAACCTTTTGCCGCACCAATTTCACCCATACCACCGCCAGCACTGCCTGGTCCATTGTCAGCAGGACAATTACTTGATGGTAAGTCCATTTCTCAATTACAGTTTGTTTCTATTGCTAAAATTCCAAAACGCACAGAACTTAAAATTTGAAGTCTCTTCCTAAATCTTTATCAGTTCTACAATATTTTGAAATCGTATTATACCATATGTATACATAATACATATGTTTGTATGCTCGTGCCACTAATTAGTGACGAGCTCGCACATTCCTCAACGCAAAACAATCGATAAATCAATAGATTAGGTTGCGAAATGTAATTATGACTTTTGTTAAACGTTAGGTGGATAGGCAAATTTAAAATCTACAAGTATCCTTCATTAAGAATAGTGCTTCGTTTAGAATTTGTATTGAGAATATTTTCCTATACAAAACCTTTCGTAAATAAATATAGAAATGGGGAAAATTCTATTCAATTTAATTTCATCAAAATACCGTTAAAATCCAAATTCTATATTAGAAACAACTAGATCTCAATTATTCCAAAATTGAATTTAAATAATTCCAAAAAAAAAATCAAACAATTAACATGGTAAAGCTTAGATAATAAACATATGTTTATTATAAACTGTAGAAACTTATGGGAAAAAATTGTTTTTCTTAAGAATTAGTATACGAATTGTCTTTACATTATGATGAATCGAATTTTAATTCGAAAAACTCGGATAGAATGATGAGAAGGTTAGCTCGATTAAATTCAAGTTACTGTCAAAGTTGTGTTAAGTTTGAGGAGGCGAAATCTTCTTGGAATAAACTACATAACAGAACTATTTATAAATCTTGAAAATATCATATTGGAATTTTTACTAATTTCGAAAACTATCAACTACTAACCGTAAATGATTTCATCGTAACCGTATCGGAATGATAAAAAGATGCACCCCGTTCTGCAAGGCCACAAGAGGCAGTAACATTAGAAAACATCGCGACTTCATTTGGATCTTGCTCTGTCACCAAGACCACTCTTTGGTTAATTCAGTTGTGATATGACTGATAAATTGAAGAAATTGCGCTATACTCCAACCCATCATATTCGGCAGATTTGGTCCACAGCGGCGATTTCCTCAAACTCAAAAAGAGGCTCGCTGGAAAAAGATTTCACACAAATTTGTAGGTCATGATGGACACAAACGCCCATTTAGAACGACTCGAATCTTCACACTATCGAACCGGTATGGAAGCGCTTGGGGACCGTTACAACGAATGTGTTACTTACTCTAGAAGGAGATTGTCCCGAAGAATAAAGCCAAAAACTTTTTAGCCCATGTATATAATAAATATATACTTTTTCTATCGATTATAAAATATTACGTTAACGTTTTGAAAGTTGTTTTTCCTTATCTTTACTTACAAAAAAAAAGCGATAATTAATTTCATTACTTACATACTACTTAATATTCTAGAAGAAATTAATTTAACATAAAGTTGACTTTGAATAAAAATAATAGTATATTGTAAAATCACAAAGAACAAAATTTTTCTAAAAAAAAAATTCTTAAAATAGAATATCGATTTTTCAGCAAACCATATGCATAAACAATAGCTAAAACACCAAAATACCGTTAGAAAGTCAATTATTTGCTGCAGCTTTTATTGATTCGTTAAAAGCGAAAAATATTTTCCAATCAGATTGTGTGCATTTACAAAAATGAACTTTTTACGCAAATAAAAATAATTTTTTCAGTGCATCACTATTGACATTGATTTCAGTCATTTATAACAGTCTATTTTTTCGGAGCTTGGTCTTATTGCTTCATATTGATGCAATGCATTGCGCCCATACCAAGTACATGCACACGCGCTACATACATATGTTTATACTATACGCCATTTTTTGTGTGTGAATTATTTGTGTATCGTATATGTGTTGTTGTTGTTCATTTATTTTGTGTGTCAATATGTTACTTCACAACTTTCGTCTAATTGCTAAAACAAACAAAAGCCATAATTACGAGTACGAGGTGAGGCTCTCTGTTTGGATTTGCCAACTACTGAGAAAATTAATCTTCTCACGTACGAGCCGAAATAATGTTGACAATGCGTTAAAGCGAGTTTTACTTCATTCCGGATACAATGAAACAATGAAACGATGCCCTGGACAACTATGCGGCATTCGGCATGCGGCTAGCTACTACTTGGTAATCGCATAATGATAAGCAAGACAGAATAAAAAGCCTACGATTTTGATTACATTTACGGTATTTTTTGTGACATTGAAATCGCACTCGTTGACAAAAAACGAAAACAAGAAACGAAAATCAAACAAAAACTAAAAGAATGAAGTAATTTTTATTTGGAAAACGTGCAGTGGCAGCCCGATGTCGTCGGACCTTTCGATTTCATTAGCTGAGCGGGAGCAGCTATGAAAATATGGATATCACGTAGAGTCGCACACAGCAGAAATGGCAATAGAACGTAGCATGTACAGGAAGGGAGGCGGTGTAGGCTGTGGGGTAGGCTAAACGAAACTGCGACAGCACTTTGACTCTCATCATCTTTGGAAAAATTCTCGAAACTGTTATTACGTTATATGAGCAAATGAGCACATACTCGTAAATACACCGCATACGTATGTACATACATTCGCATATAATAGGTGCCAGGCCAGTGATAAGGCCTGCTCTTCAAATCGGTATATTTATCTACAAACATATTTACACATATATTCACACACTTTAAATATAAGCAGCAAATTAAATTTGAATGCTCAGTACTCACGCTCCTCACGCCTCAGTATGAAATAATTGTGCACTACACCTGTTTGAGGCATATCTTATTTTTGCCCAAGACCGGCCGCTCGACCGCCGCGCGCCTCCACTGCCTATCGGCGCGTTAAGTTTTTGTTTTGAGTACTGTATGTTGTTGCTATTTTTGGACTTTTGCGCTGCACAATTGGAGCAGTAAAAATTATTTACTCTCCAGCGCACCGCTGTTGCTGACAACAGCAAGTACACGCGGTGGACGGATTGGTAGCACGCCGTTGAGAGGCCCGTTATTTCCACCCATATGCAGAATTTGTGGTAGGCCTAAGTGCGCGCACCACATACCTGCATAAGCGCAAATGTATGTAGGTGTGTGTGTGTGTGTGCGGAAATATATCGATAGGGGGGTCAGCAGTGGGAGTGAAGACACACATACATAACTGAGTGCGCTGAGCGCGCCGCTAAAAGAGCAACATACTGGCGCATTTGCACATGTGTGTGTGTGTGTGTGTGTGTGTGTGTGTATGTTGTGTGCATTTGCTTTTGTACTTGTAGGGCCGGGGTACGGCGGCATGTGCATGGGGTATGAGCAGCAAGTGCTCTAGCTATGCTGGCTCATTTCAGTTATTCAGTTATTCAGTATTTTCACTTGTCGGGACAAAGAGGTGCACTCGCTTTACCGCTATTTTATCGGCAGACATTTACGTCGTAGACTTAATTATATCTATGACACCTTTACGTGTGACTGTCATTCCGAAATAATTCCGTTAAAAGCAGAAGAAAGCCATAAAGCGAAAACAAACAAAATAAACAACAAAAACTGAACTGAAACAAGTACAAATATATCGAAAAATCTGGAGAGCTGCACACACAGAAGCGGTGGAAGCTGAATTTGTGTAGCTAGCACTTGTGGCGACAGTGTTGTGTCGAAGTTGCGTCGAAGTTGCGTCAGTGGCCAGAAATAAAAATAAATCTACGCTGTGAGCACTGCTTAAAGCCGTGGCTAAAGAAGTGCCTACCTAATACTTAGGGAACAATACAAAAGAAAAAACGAAATTTATACAATAAAAAGAAACACCTAAAATCGCGCATTACTCATACTCCCTGTAGCACCGCGAGGGGGAATTCCGGAGGAAAAACAAAGCGCGCGCTACAGCTGAATTACGCGTTCATTGCCTGGTATTAATTCGGGCATTTTTTCAGCGCACCAAACACAGCACTCCCTTTGTGCTTTCCAGCCAGCTTTCGCATTATTGTAATGCTTGCGCTTGTATGTGTGTGTATAGGTGGGCGCGTGTGTGTGCGTCTTTCTCTTATCCATCGACTGACTACCTTAAAGTTGATTGTGCAAATTTGAAACAGTTCGCATTCTTTGCTTGAAGTTCCTTCACGTCAGTTTGTATTTCTTCTCCGCCCCTGCGTCCGTCTTCTGCTGCCTGCGCTGCTGCTGCTGGCGTTGCGTGGCTTTGCGTCGAGAATGCTGCTTTTTTCTTGGAGTAATTTGTTGCATTTTATTTGCATTTGCAATTTATACCAAAGAAAGCAAACAGGCAAGCAGGAAAGTGCAGCAAGTAAGTATTTAGTTACTTACAAAAGCACCGGGGGCGAAACGAAGTGACGTGGCGTGGCGTGGTGTGGCGCGGCGCATCGCGTAAAATCCGAATTCTTAGCGCAAAAGTGGATTCACTTGTTTAACTTTAACAAATACAACAATAAATAATGGCGAAAAAGTTGCTGCACCAACTCGAATTCACTCATTCGTTATTCAACGCAATTGTGGCAAGGAGCCAATAGCGATTTGTATTTCATTTTCCGATTCCATCTTGTTGAGTAGTAGTTCCTGCTTATTTATTTATTTTATTTTTTTCACTCTTTCTGTGAGGGCGACGACTGTTGCTCCGCGAGGGCTCCTATGTTTTTTAAACTCCCGCGTTCTTTTTTCTTTTGGATTTGGATTTTTTGTTTTGTTTTTTTTGGTGTTTTGATTATTTTCTTATTCGCAAATTTTATTTACATGCATAGTACATATTGCCTTATTGGTTGGTTGCACACGAAAGGCAAACAATATGCGATTGCCTTTGCATTTCGATATGTTCATATGTATTCCCTGTAGTAATAAATCCGAAGAAGAGAGGGAATGTCCTGGTGCAGGATTTTGCATTTAGTAGTTCACTTATCACTGGTATGGTGGTGATCAGAATTTAGCTTATGAAAATCTTTTTGAATGAAGCAGAATTTTGTCAATCAAGGCGTTTCGTATAAAGCTTTTGTGTCGGAAGAACTCATGAAAAGAAAACAGGTTGATTATAAAAAATTCTCACTTCTCAAAAATCACCTACCAGGTATCCGATAATCTCAAATTTTTTCAGTCTAAATCGAAATCAATATATTGTCGGTTTTTGGTTAAGAAAAGAAGTTTGAACTCAAAAATTTCTCATATCCCGACAATCACCTAACTGACATCAGAACCAGTTTCACTTCGAAAAGGGGTAATATATTTTCCGTTTCTAACTAGCAGCTGTGACTGAAGAGTTAATGCATTAACATTCATCATACACGCATACATTTGAGAGGCAAAACCCTTTAAGCGTCTGGAGACGTTGATTTAGGTTAGGATTTGTGTTTATTATTTCTTATCAAATATTTTCTCTATTTACACTCGTATGCTACACATATACATAAGTGAGAACATCTTCCACTCGTCGATGCTGTTGCATTACACACTTGATTGCAACACCACCATGCACAAATGTGTATAAACGGTACATATCAAGCTCATTTTTCTTGATGTTGTGGATTTAACAATTTTTGATAACCTCAAGGTTCTCACTATTTCGGCAGTCCATGTGTACTTTTATGTTCGCACACACCCACACACCCACACACATGTATGATGAAATTCAAAGGAGGGGATGTGTGCTTGTGATTTTATTGCTACAGCTTTGGGTTTTAAGCGGAAGGAAATAGCAGAGTTACTGATGAAGGAAACGCACAATACCAGTAGATTGCATCCTTCACAGAATCTAAAAGAAGAAGAAAAATGATGTTAAAAAGATCATAAAAGCATATTTCCACTGAACTTATTTAAACAACAATTGCAGGCCACGTCTCCTGCACACATGCTCTCTCACACATACGTATATGTACACACACACACACTTCCTATGCGCTTCCTATGTATGTGCGTGTTTATGTAGTTTGTCGTATTTTTAACCCAATCGATGACCTTTATTTTCAGCTCACTAAAATATTTACTTACTCTGCTTTTGTCAGCCAATTTGTTGGTCTACTCTTTACTTTGTCCGCAACACTTTACAAAGTACCGTACACTATTCTTTTTCTGCGCTCGTATTACAAGCATTGAAAGCTGCAGCAAAAACTGATACTGACGCGCAAAAGCTTTAAAATAACGCGAAACGCTGATAATGTAATCTGAATTTTTTTACAATTATTTTAATTTACCGTTTACTTAATTTTAACGCGTTTCTAACGAAAAATATGCTTGTGAGCGTTAATGCTTGAAGCTATCACATTTGCGTTGGCAAAAGATATTTTTTTACATTGCCGACAATTTTCCTCTTTACTGAATTATTGATTTCCCTTAAACGGCTGCAAATGCACAGATACTTTTGTGTGTGTGTGTGTGTGTGCCTGTGTGTGGAAATTGCTGTAAAAGTGCGTTAAATAAATTAAACGTGACTGACGTTTGTCGGCTCTTTTACACACACACACACACACACACACACACATGCATGCTTCGCTAAATATCGGCATAAAAAGGTTTCAGGCTATAAGGTTCTTTTTTACTGCACTTAATGGCCACTTTTTCGTGGTGTTGCGAGCAGCATGCGCAAGCGAAGAAACACTTCAGCATATATTCGTTGTTTTATTGACACCAAAATGGCAAGCTTTATTTTTGTTGTGCTGTTTGTTGTAGGATAATGAGGCCACAGGCCTAGTTTTTCATTTCTAAGCATTTGTTAGTTGGCCGTGTTTTTCATATTTAGCGCTGACATTGCTGGAAAAAATAAATGAAATTCAAATTACTGCAACATTCGGCATTAGCGTGTGGCAACTATATTATATTTTACCAACAAAGTTTCAGCACATCACTTTTTAATTAACAGTTTCCTTTATTTTGTTGGAAAAAAATATAATTTAATTAGCAGAAGCGCAAACACATGCTAAAATAAAAAGTCCACGTAAAGAACTTTCTATGCATGGATGTACGCATGTATGTACATTCCTATTTGTATGTATGTATCTTAAGCCCATGCAAATGTAGTAGTAGAACAATTCGTTAGTAGTTCTTTTCAAACCCTTCACCACATCACTACATCACTACTAATTTTCAAGACAATGATGTCACTTGTTAAATATATACACACATATATATAATAATGAACAAAATCATATCGATAAGTTTACCACATTTTCAATATCAATTTCCCGGTGCAGATTAAGTGATTATTATTATTTTTGCTTTTTTTTCGTGTTTTTTGATAAGTCAAAATTGATACGAGGTTCCACACAGATATATACACATGCATACATATTGGTATAAAAATATAGTAGTAGCATAAGTCCAAATATTGAGGTATTTTCGATGTGGACAGGTGAACTAACAAGGTCAATACTAAATTGTGGGGTAACTCACCATTGAATTGTGCATTGTTATCAAAAGGCGAGGTTTTGTAATACACCTGTCATTTGAAGGCTTAGTTATATTAGAATCGAAGGTGCTCTATATCATATTATTGCACATGATATCGCTTTATTTATTATAGAGGTTTGGCCTAGACTGGCATACATAAGTGACTGTGAAGTTTGACTTTTATATAGAAACATTTTACATATCGCGAATACACAATACGAGTAAGGAAATTATTAAATTGAATGAAATAATAAAATTGTGGTAAATTCCCGGTGCTGAATTTTCAAAGAAAATGGCAAGAAAGTGTGGCACATTTAATTTTTCATGCTAAATTCTAAGTAAAAATGTTGAAGGAAATTTACATAGTTACTCTTTACTCTTTGCTTTGTCCGTAACACTACAAAGTACCGTAAATTATTATTTTTTCCGCACTCGTATTACAAGTACTGAGAGCTGCAGCAAAAACTGACTTTTATTTGTAGAGAAAAAATTATTACTTTTTCTCAATGTTTATGCTGTTTGCGAGTTTAATATCTAGCTTTTGTGTAAAAAAATTGCTCCGCCCGACTACAATGATCTCATTTAATATTTGTTTTTAGATATTTTTATATTTTTATATTTTCATTCAATCGATAGTTAAATTTGTAATATTTAAAATTTTTTAGAAATGTTTACTAATTCCACCATTACTTTTTTTTTTATAATTATTTACATTTTATACTATTATTTCCTGTAATAGTTTTTCAATTTTTATACTCTCGCAACATGTTACAACACAGTATAATAATTTTGTTCACCTAACGGTTGTTTGTAATACCTAAAACTAATCGAAATAGAGATTTGGGGTAATATATATCAAAATGAAATGAAATTTGAATTTCGTGTTTAGCTTACGAAACTGTTTTCTTCACTTCTATTAATTAAATTATTTTTTCTCACCCTAATACATTACGATGTTTGCATTACTGTTCTTTTCAAGTCCACATACACACACATGCACATTTTCGTGCCGCAACGGTTTTCTTCTTCAAAATACACCTGCGCTCCCCATACGCCTATATATTTTTCACAATCTTTTGTTTACATTTTGTGCTTAGCGCTTACTATAGTACTTTATACCAGTTGGAAGTTGATTACGTTATCATAATATATACACACACGTTCATACAAAGTATGTTTGTCATTCTGCGAAGCGTCGGTTATCAGCTTTTGATTGTTGCATATGCTTGTGTTCATATTATATTATATGCATGTGTGTATATATTATGATTTTTTGTTTTTTTTTTTTGCAGAATATTCTTTTTCTGCGCTGTTTGCCATTAGGCCAACTCATCGATTTCGTTGCTATAAATGTAAGGGAAAAACAGCAGTTTATGTTGCTTCTAATTTTGGATAATTTAGCTTCGAAAGTGTGTTTTACTCAATACTAATTTATTATATACACAAGAAGATACAGGTGTATAGATAAGTATAAGACTTGTTTTTGTTGTTTAATGTTGTTTTTGTTCTATGCTATCTATGGAATTTTGTAGTTGCAAGATAATAAAAGTTATTTGTTTGTATTCTTGTCTTTGGAGTTCCAACCAGCCCAATTGGCTACGCGACCCAGTCAGGGCACAGCGAACTGGTGACGAAACATTTCCGACTTTGGTATTTGTTGGTTTTGTATTTTTGTTTTTTTAAACTTCTGATTCACTGTGTCAGGTACATAAGTTTTCGCTGCTGCCATTTCAGTTTATAAAGTGTAACATTTTATGTTGTTTTGTCTTGTTTTTGTTTTTTCTCATTCGCATTTTGACTTTTGACTACTTTTATTTGATTCGTTATCGCTCGGCTGTTCGAATTTCATCAACTCTTTTCATGCTTTGCCACCTTACAGATACTGTTTTTGTTTCTCTCTTTTGTACTTTCCCCTTAATTTTTTCTGATTCCCGATTTTGTTACTTTGTTGTACGTCGTTTGTTTTCTAATAGTTAAACTTTCTTCATTAATTTTTAACGCCACTACTTCTTCAGCGTGTGCATGTTTGAGCGTGAGTTTTATTTCTTTGACACTTTTCAACGGTTTATTGTGCAATTTTTCAAATAAAACGCGAGAAGATTTGCGACAATTAATCATTTTATGCGAGTCGTTGAATGGAACCTTTTGCCATTCGGAACAGTAGTGGTTTACAAGGAGCGAAAATAAGTTGGAAAATTCAAAATAACCAAATACAAAATGTTTGAGTCTTTTAGTCTTTAAATTTAATACTATTTAAATTAAATTTTTAATATAGCATCTATATAAATTATATATATTATATTGTTAAATTGTTACAAAACGCCTCTTGTTATTTTTCATTTCATATTAATTTAAACCTTCTCATTTATTCACTAATCACATTTTATTTGTGTAAAGATTTTCATTAAAGTTTTAAAAAATTATTTTCCTTGCAAGAAACAAGGTCATATTAAAATTTCGTTCTTAAATATCTGTCATTAATTACGTTAACTGAAATTCGTTTAGCAGTTTACTTGTTCTTCTGTCATGTTCACTTTCAAAGTAGAGTTATTTTTTGCTAATCCTACAAACCTGTCATTTGCATTTACCTTTAATGTGTTATATATTGATGTCTACTTACTTTTGACCTCATTTTAACAAATTTGTTTGACTTAAACTAACTCGAGCGCAATTAGAAAATTTGAAAGTGTGTATTCGACGTAGCAATTAAATTCTGAGACTCTTTCAAGTATTTAACGTGTTGAATTGTAATTATTTAGTTAATATATATTCTTCATGAAAATCATCCTGCGTTTTTTCTACAAATCTTCTATTATTCCACTCTTAATAAAGCACATATTACGTATTATAAATAAAATATCGCAATTATCATATATTCTTATGTGTCACTATACTGATATACTATATTTTCTTCTTCAATTTGTTGCGCACAGAAGCAGGGTGTTAACTTGCTTATATTGTATAAGAATATTGCTAATAAATTGATATTTAGCGGGTATGTAGCATATTGACTACTTCAACTACATTTAAATAAACGGGTTCATAAAATGTTCGGTCTGCTTGTTTCTAACGAGTGTCAGAAGACGAATTAACTCACTCAAAAATTGCCTGAAGGTGACATTTCAGCTGTCAATAATATGCTCCATTATCTTTGTACTTGTGCTTTGAGTAATTTTAACCGCATTTGTTTGAAAATTACCTAGTTTTTATCTTATCACGTATTTGAAGTCGCCTATTTTTGAATCAACCTCGCTGAACTCGAAATAATTGTCCCCTTGTGCCCCTTTTTGTTGTTGCTTTACGCGTAAGTTTGTTATTTTAGCGAGTGTTCTTTTGCCGCTGCTCGCTTACAAAATAATATTCAAACGTACGAAAATAGTGAATGTTTGAGAAAAATCGTTAGTATTTTTAGTCTTTTTTATTGTTTGTTATTATTAAAAGCATTATATACCGAAAAATATTATGCGAAATTCTTGTAAGAAAATCTTTCAGCTCAATAATGTAAAACTCAGTTCTTCTTAATTTGATTACTATAAAAAGACGGAGGAGATAATATTAATTATTTATTGCAAATTAATTTTATTTTCTGCGATTTTCTTTGTGTTTTTGCAATATTTTTATAATAAATTTTTCTCTAAAATATTTTAATATTTCTTCAAAATATTTTATTTCAACATAGTAAACATATAAATTAGCTTTCTTGTCCCTCTATCATTTGCTTTATTGATTTTATTTGCCGTTGGTGTGTGATTAATTGAAGTTCAATTGCTGGCAGATATGCATTTTTTGCATTTAATTAAGCTATAAGAGCAATTAGCAATCGTTTAACTCCTAAGTAGCAGGTAATTAACCTTTTAGAAATTTCTTCTTTCATTCGTTAAGCGCAAACTCAAGGGCAAAGAAGTTGAGAAAGCAAGAAAAGCACATGATTATGACACTAATTGAATTTACATTTCGAATAATCAGCTATTTTTCATTAATTTTTACTTTTAAGAAAAACGCTGCATTAGATATTAATATTTCTACTTGCATTTTTTTAATTAAAACATCTAGTATTATAATTCATCGAATAAAATATTCCTAGCATTACCGCATGCAATTCATTCGGTCTCAATTTTGCCGTACCTATTAATTGAGCAGCAGCTGGCCAGCTGTTTTTACAACGTACTTTACTAAGCATTGAACTCTGCCACGATCGAATGGATTTGTGTCTTCGGTGCGGCATCTCGAGATGCTGACCGGCTGTCCGACACATTCAATGCTTGACTGGCCAGTAATGCCGTATAAATAAAGTATTCCCATTTGCTCCTCATCATATTTCCCCATTATATATTACGATTGACTTGATTGCTGCGCTGTGAAGGCAGCTCCATGGCATCGTTCGCTTTCTCGTTTTCTTGGCACGTCGGGTGGTGTTCCTGTTGGGTGGTGGTGAGCTGTTGCGCCCTGTTGTGCTGTTGAACTGTTGTGTGCTGTGGGCTGTGTGCTGTGTTGTGCGGTTGGTTGCTGCAAAAGTCAATCGGATTTTCGTGCCAATATGCTGCTTGCTTTGTTTAGTTGTTCGATTCGAAATTTATGATCATCTTCATTCACGCTTCAACGACATTCACTCTGCACAATTGCAGAATGAGTGACATGGCTGGCGTAAAAATTTGTTGGGGATTTATTGTGTTCAACGTGGTTTGTTGGCAAACATTTGTTGATTAGAAGATTGTTGAAGCGCAAGAGAATTACATATTTGAATTTCATTTCAGCTGAAGTTACAAACCAATTTATTTGTTCCTTGAAGAGACAAAATTTTATGTCTTTTGAACGGATACAACGTCTAATCTGCATCTCAATGTGTGCACTACGCCGTAGCCGTATGCTGTTGCTTCTGGCATATTTTTGTTGTAAATGTTTATCGATTTCCTTTGTTAAACAATCAAATGTTAGAATCATAAAATTTGCTACTTGCTTAATTTTTTTTTAAGAAAAACGACAAAAAATATACTCTTTGCCATATTTTGTTTAATAGTGAACTATTGCATACACTGGTGGTCAGATAAATAGGGACGTGTTTGTTTTGCAAGTTTCGACCATTTAATGTTATTTGTTGGTTTTCAGTGTCTTTTATATGAACATGTATATGTTCATACATATATGCTCATTCTATATCCATTTTTTGAACTTCGCTGTATTATTTTAAATCTTATGCAAAAATTAAAAAATTTTCTTTGGAAAGTTTAAAAATACAACTCTTATTTTCTTTGTTCAATTTTATTTTCTCTGTTCAATAATGACAACTTAAATGGGCCAAATATTTTTTAAGCCAAAATAGAGGTCCTTTTTAATAAAAAAAAAAATATTGATTAATAAGAAAAAAAGTTTTTTTTCGATAAACGGTAAAAAATGTATGGCTGGTACCTTGGTTAGCTGGTTCCACTATCATCGCCACATTCAATTGTATCACTCCCCCAAGCGCTTCGTTTTATAACATCGTTGCTTATTGATGTCCTCTTGTCCTTCCTGGCATATTCTTCACGCAGTGATCGTTCGGTAAAGGAGAGGAGTGGTAAAAAACGGTGTAACGGTAAAATGGCACGAAAGTCCAAAAATTTGAATGGATTCTCAATATCGTGTTATGCGGTTCTTAAAATCAGTTTTAAGACTCACTTAGGCATCTGCGCAACAATAAGATGCTTGTCTCAGCAGAGGTTCGTTTTAGTTGAATTTAAATTCAATAAGTAAATTAGTCCAACTATTCGCAGCAAAGTGAAGAAATTTGCGCATTAGAAAACAAAGCAATTTCCATAATGGCTGACTGTTTAAATTTACTTCCGAAAATCTATGGAATATCACTAGAATTTAAATTCACCGTTGAAAGAAACATAGAAATTCTTACTATAAATCTAAAAAGTACCAAAAAAGATATATTATGCCATGAGAAGCTTTCGCGTTGCTGCCTCTTAGTCGCACGATTTAAGCCATGAATTATGTATATGTGTCAATAGTCACTTTCAAAAGCTATTATCGACGCAGTTCAACGCATTAAAATCCAATAAGCAAATATATATTTTGTAAAGTGCCTGCGATTTTTTCACTGCTTGCATGCCCCGCACACACAATCACACACAATCACACACACATATATGCATATATGCATACGCTATTACTTTACTTACTTATTTTGGCAATGCCGTCTGCTTCAGCGCTTCCATTGCACTGCAGCTGCTGAAATTATTCTCTTGTGCTTGCGATTTTATAAAATTGGGTACACACAGATGCAGCTACTTTGCTTCAGCTTCCCTCCCGTTCGCTGGCACCAAGTGCTGCCTCTACTGCCGAGGACAATTCGATGAAATTGCACAAAATAATAAAATTGATAAAAGCTCTTTACAGAATGATGATGCATTAGATATATGTATGTACAAACCAGTTCAAAGGCGGCGGGTATGCGTTCCGTTTACACAAAATATCTTGCTCTTAAGAATACATAAATATAAGGAAAGCAGAAATACACGTATTATTGTTTATATCGAATACGTGAAGCGTGTAAGCCGATTTTTGATTTATATGAGTATACAGACAAACAGGCAAACAGGCAAACAGACAAAAAAAAATTTCGAATGTATTATTGAATAATAAAAAGTGTAGAAAAGGAAAACGGTAATATAATATGTTCAACATTAAGTTAAAAATAAAGGAGGGCGATAACACATTCCCCCGCTCGAGGCGTTCGGGCTCGCTGGGCAACACCAGCGGCCGCAGCAGTCCGGCCAATATGAGTTTACGCAGTTCACTCGCATCCTCGAATCGCAGCCCGAGTAATTCGCTGAAGCGTAAGGACAAACGCGTTCGAATCGTAACGACGTACATCGGAGACCTGGAGCGCAACAGACAATATGGTAAGAAAATATATTTGTGGCAATAGTAAATGGTAACGGTAATGACAATGCTGCCGCTGAAGTGGCGCTGCCGGTGTTGTCGGCTCGGCTGGATTTGCTGGTGAAGTCCTAAGTAAAAACTCATCCACAAGGGAACACCCACATACATATATTTATATTTTAGTGTGACTTGGGAGCTTGTGAATTCGAGTGCCCTACATTTTTGTGAACCTAGCAAATTTCTACTCGTAACTACTAATAACAATCGCGACATTAAGAGCGTAGAAGTGAAATAATACAATCTCGACTAACGAAACTTACTTGAAGTGAAGACGTTGCTGAGAATATGTGTAGGGCAGATGATGAAAGGGAAATGTCAAAGTTCTATCTGTATCTATAAATGCTAATTTCAAGCCAAACATTGGCCACACTCGTATTTAATACTTCACTCTTCTATTATATTTTTTAATTTCCACTCTTCTTCTTCTATTGCAGATGCCGTGGACGGTCTCACAGAGCTGCGCCTCGAACAGTACGAAATTCATATTGAGCGCACCACTGCCGGTCTGGGCTTGAGTATAGCGGGCGGCAGAGGTTCAACACCTTTCAAAGGCGATGACGAAGGCATTTTCATATCCCGCGTAACCGAGGGTGGTCCAGCAGATTTGGCCGGCTTGAAAGTTGGCGATAAAGTACTAAAAGTGAATGGTATTAATGTGGTCAACGCCGATCATTATCAAGCGGTGCAGGTGTTGAAGGCCTGCGGTGCAGTGTTGGTGTTGGTGGTGGAGCGCGAAGTTACACGCCTAATAGGACATCCAGTGTTTAGCGAAGATGGCTCGGTCTCACAGGTGTGTTTATTTGTATTGACACACACACACACATATGTATATATAGCTGTTACGTTAGCGGCAAGTTGACCCGATCGTTTATTCGTAGCGTAATTAAATCCATGCTGCGGTAAATTGTGTCGTTAAACATGCAATTAGCGCTGTGAAAATGCTTAATTGATTTTTATTTACTGCAATGAAATGCGAATGCATATAAACAATACAATATTTGCAAATTAAATTTTCTTCACTTGCAGATATCGGTGGAAACGCGACCGTTGGCTGCAGTGCAACAGCATGAAAAATTCATTCCAGCACCGATTGAAATTATTCCCGAACAGCAGCAACTACAACAGCCACAACAACAACAACAGGCGCCTGCCAACTTCAACAACTATCAAGCGAATGTATTTACAACACCATCAACAGCAGCAGCAGCAGCAACAGCAACAGCAGGACCAACAAATGCGGCAAATTTATCACAACAGCAACATCTCCAACCGCAACATGTTGGGGTGGGAGCAACAAATGGCGTTTTGGAAAATGGCAAGGTCGGTTTTATAGGTTGTCGGTCAGTTTTGCAGTTGAATTTTTAGTAAAATTCATGAAAAATGGTTTTGCAAACGAAAATTAATTGAAAGTAGAAATCGGTATTTTACTCATGCAGAAAATGTTTTGCAGAAAATATTTGATAAATAATTTGGAAAATATGAATACTTGATAAATGATAAGAAATTATTGGCTTGAAGCATCTCCCAAATATGCTAAAGAATATTGAACTCTCAATAGAGAATCCAACTAGCGTTATTGCATAATTTTTGTTAGCTAATATTTTGCTATCTTTTATCTCCTATTAGGCTATTGGCTTGGTATCCTCATGACATACAATAAAAAATTTCTGTAATTAAAATGTTAACGGTGAAATAATTCTCATTCATCTCAAGAGCTCACTGTAAACTATTCACAGATTTTCACATTTTCACATTTTCACATTTTCAATTTGACTTTTTATATTATTTGCTTTTTATATTACTCATTGCAGGATGCCCCCTTGAGCTATCTACAACTCCACACGACTTTAATTCGTGATCAAATCGGACAGGGCTTGGGCTTCAGCATTGCCGGCGGCAAAGGTTCGCCACCGTTTAAGGATGACTGCGATGGAATTTTCATTTCACGCATAACTGAAGGCGGTTTAGCGCATCGTGACGGCAAAATAATGGTTGGCGACCGCGTGATGGCTGTAAGTGCATTAAACCTATACCACAACAACAATTTACAGCAACTCTCAATGCTATAATGAGTTTTCCATATGCACGACCATACATATGTACATATATGGATTTGTATATGTGCATTGCTCCCGTTTATTCACATTTAAGGCGCAATCGCAATTATACATTAACATTTGCAATTTGTCGCGGTTGTCATTGCAATATCAAACTGTTTATATTGGTGTGTTGTTTGTGTACTTTGAGTAATCCACCATTGTGTGATTTGTATTTATAGATTAATGGAAATGACATGACGAATGCCTGTCATGACGCCGCGGTGCAATGTCTCACTGAACCGCAACGGTTTGTGCGTTTGGTATTACAGCGTGAGTACCGTGGACCCTTGGAGGCGCCCTTAAGTCCACGCAGTCCAGCTGTTTTGAATTCGCTTAGTCCTTCCGGTTATCTCGCCAATCGACCAGGTATGTAGTAAGAAGAGAGAGTTCTGCTTATACTATCTTTTTCTACTTGTTTAAAATTTGATATCGATTATTGTCTTCTTTTCTTGTTCTTCTTTTCTTCGCACTTTTTTTTATTCCAAAAGCGAACTTCAATCGCTCCATCGGCGACATAATATCAGAACAAGCACAAACTAATCTGCAACAGGCGCCCATAGCGGCACCGGTTTTAGCGCAGCAACAGCAATACCCAGCGCAGCAACAATTTAACTACACTACCCAGCCGGCGGTTTACGAAATAAATAAAACTGTTACGATACCTAACGCAACAGCAGCAACAATAACTGCCGCAGCTGTAGGTGATAACAATGCCCCGAAAACAAATGGTTGTGCGGCAACAACTGTACCATACCAGCAGCCACAACAGCAACAAATCGATAAGGTTACAGGTCAACCCGTACCAGCTCCTAGGCGCGCAAATTCCATACCTTTCGGAGACGCGCCAACGGAAGCCACATCAGCCAATGGTAATGCCGCACAGCCCCCAGATTCGGGCAATAAGCCGACAGGTGCATCGACTTCCGGCACAAACCCAGCCGCAGATGCTTCTGCTGAAACTCAGGTATGTAAAGACGAAAGTTTTGCTTTCCCTTTTCTCGACATTAATCTATATTAATTGTGTGTCTGTAACTGATTTGTATTAAATACGTTACATAGCTACATATAATACACATTGGTCGTTAGTAAAATATAATTATTGTTTGTCAGTCATCAATACACCTCCATTCAATGTATCTACTCATTTTTCAGCGCGCAAATATTTGAAAAAGTCCACGTTATAATATTACCTTCTCGCCTTGCTGACAGTTGTTGATAGCGTAAAAATTATACATATTTCACGAGCTTAATCGCATTAAATTTATCGTATAATACTTGTATTAAAGTAATTTCAATTATTTTGCTACCATTCAGCATTACCTTGCACCTTTGTATTCACACACATGCTTACAAGTCGAAAAGTGCCATTATATTTGTACCAAAAACTAATTTTGAGCTAAAGGTTTCGAAAAAGTTGCCAATGTGAAAACATAATTTAACCTTAAATTTGCAAATTACTCCAACGGTAAGTATAATAGGTAATACCGAATTTTATACCAAAGGAATGACTGAAAGCAATCGATTTGGAAATCGTTGGGATTTTTCCTTTTATATATACTTTTATTAAATTTTTTCGGTAAATACAATAGTTCCGATATTATAATAGTTATTCTTGGGATACGAATTCAACAAACAAAAAAAGACTTTATATTATTTATAGCAATATGTGTTCATATGTTAAAGTAGCTTAAAAGTATCTTGGAATAGAAATTTTCAAATTAAAATGAAATAAATATTAAAGGTCAGCTCAGATTTTTACTACTCACAGAAAGCTTGGTTTAAACCTCATCTACTTTTTAATGAAAATAGTAAAGTATATATCTGTGTGCATAAGTAAAAGTAGCTTATCTCGAATATGAAAGTTATGAAAATAGAAACAATTTGATTTGAAATTTTAGCTTATATCTTACAGTAAAACAAGTTTTGTGGAAAGTTAACGTTGGGGACATTAAGTCATCAAGTTATAACAAGGGGACATCATACGTTTATAAGCTTTAGAGTATGCATCAATACACTACTTAATTTATGCCGTAATTCTACTTAAGCTAATCTGTCACTCTAATGACGTCACTTACGATTTTTTTTTACTATAGAAGAAATTTAGAAAGTACCGCTTCGTATTAACAACTGAAGCAGTGGTATTATTTCATTGCCATTCAAATATATTTTTTGCACTGCTTGTAGCACCAAGTAATTTTATGCCCAAAACTAATATAACCTAACTCGATTTTGTAAAATTTTTTAATGTATTACTTTTTGAGTTTTAACATATAAATTATTTTCTTTGATTAAAAATTAAAATTAAAAATAATAATTTATATGTTTAAAGAGTTTAAAGGTTTTAGAAGCTTTAAAAAATAGTGTACGTTAGAACAGTATGACTGAATTTAGGTTACCTAAAGAATAAATACTACTATTAATATACGATTAATATATTCTTCCTCAAAGAGTGTGCAATTAGAATAAATTTAAGCAGAAATCAAATTATTCTTGTGTTATTTGTTTAATCGAAATTAATGTTTGTTGTAGAGCTTCTATTGAAAGGTGAGTATGCGTTTAAAAGTGGTTCGTAAATTTTTGCGCTAAATTATGAATTTCACATTGCATTTAAGGTTTAATTTGAGGCTTAATATTTTAACTCTTTTACCGGATAACAAACAATTGTTGATGATATTCTTTTATTTTTAATAATTTCCGCCTTTATTGCGGAAGTGTATTTTTAATGATTATTTACTCCCTTATTGTGTGCTAATCTAAAGTAAATAAATAATCAATTTATTTCCAATTAACCGCAATATTGTGTTTGTGTTTGTATATTGCATGAATACATAGAGTTAAACGTGTATTTGTATGTACTATTTTGCAGAGCCCAGTGTAAATTCCTGCATCCCATGGTATACATATTAATATAAACAGCCTTTATTACACCTGCATAAACATATATATTATACCTATATTTGGATATATATATATATATATATATATATATATATATGTATCAATTCACTGCAAAATTTTCTTTATGTATTATCGGGTCTGTTTTAAAGAGCATTAAATTTACATAGGTATTTTTTTTTATTTATTTCTTAGTTTATCAATTTTAATCATCTAGGGAACCTGCCGATGAAGTTAATTTTGTTTAATAGTGTTTTGATTTATTTAGCTGTCATTATCATTTTCTTAGTGCATACATAATTAGTATTACAGGTATCACTTTGGCTAATTTAAACATCCTTATAAATATTTGAGCGCAAATTTGCTTTGACGCATCGACACTTAAATGTAATTATTTAAGCAGAATTTATAACCCAAAAACCTAAACAAGCATTATTTTCTCTTTTCTTTCTTTTGATTTAATACAAATTTTTGAAACTATTTAACCAAAACGCAATCCAACCAATCAATCAAACGCACGAACCATCATTGAAAAACTCACCAAAATGACAATTGAAATTTGAAAATTGAACAACAAAAATAAATGTGTTTAATTTGTGCTCAATTTGCGCTCAATGAAGGTGCCGCCGCTCCGGCCGCTGACTAGTGAAGATTTCCAGGCAATGATACCGGCGCACTTCCTAAGCGGTGGCAGTCAACATCAGGTGAATGTGGCACGTGGCAATGAGGTGGGTGTTGGACCTTCGGTAACCGTAACAGTGAATAAAGCTGTACCCGACTTGCCCATGTTCCCGGCAGCACCCACGGAGCTGGGTCGCATTACCGAAACAATAACAAAATCCACATTTACGGAAACCGTTATGACACGAGTCACCGATAACCATTTAGCGGAGCCACTGATCAGTGAGGTGATTATCAAAAAACATAGTCAAATGAAGTAAACACAGAATACTTATCACAAGTATGCACAAAATGCAAAAACAAAAAACAATACAAAAATCTTACAACATTACAACAGCAAAAGTAAAAGTAAAAGTAACAAAAACAAAGAAAAGTTGCAGAGCGACACTTTAAAATCACACGGTATTCGCTAAATGCGGGAAGCTGTTTTGAGTATTTAGTTAATGATTGCACACTTATCCATGCATCCATGCCTTCGCTATGACTTATGTGAATATGACTGGCATTATTCATGGTTTTCTCCAAATTAATAACATAATCTTCATATTTGTCTTTTTTTTTTTTGTAAATAATTAAGAAGTTTTAACTGCGGATGCTAACCGGATGCTTTAGGCATACCCATATCGAATAACTAACTCTCATCACACAAACTCTTAATGGTTAATGGTATTCAATTATTTTTCGAGTAGTTAGTGCAATTAAAATTTTCGGTTTCACTTTAACGATAGTAGTAAAGGTTATTGAAATGGGCGCTTATAATTGCATACAATTGATACATACATACATACAGTTATACATACATACTTACATGTATGCATGCGCCAAACATATAGGCGAGGAAAACCATTTTGAATGAAGCGTTAAAGTGTAAAAACAGATGAAAATTTTGGAATACAATACACTTTTTTGCAGTATAAAAAATTTCTTCGAAATTATTATAAAACGATTAATTCAATGAGCGAGGTCTGTTTCTACATTTGAACGCTTGACATTTTTAAGATATAGATACATGTATGCATGTAGATAATTATTCTACTACATTTAAAAAACAAGGACAATGAATGTGGTTTATTATCTACATAAAATTGCCTTTATAAGTAAACACACACATCCATACACACCTCAATGAGTTGTTATCAAGCCACCGCTCCATGGTGGGTCATCGAAGTGTTTAACTAAATTTAAGGTGCACATATACTACTTTCATGCAAACTCATTCCTCTGTGTAAGGGTTAATTTCTTTATAAATTAAATCGAGAATGTAAACAATTTCTTTAATGTATTAATTTACATATAAGTAGGAATATTCTGGTGCGATAGTTTTTCATAACAGGTTTGATAAGATTGGTACTTGTGGTTCATTCCCGACCGGCAGTTCGTACTTGAACCAGACATGTTCTTCACGATGTCAAAACTTCCTGAAGATTGAATAAAATTTCATACATTGACGAAACATTAGGTTTCTAGGCACTTAGTTAAAAATCAAAGAGGTAATTGTAGCAAGTGTGAGCTCTTACTTATTCAATATCTCAGTATTTCCCTTAATTTTGTATTCCTGTACACTATAATTAGTAAAAATCAGTTAAAGAAATTTCGCGAATAAATAATGTTTGAAGTTTTAGTATATATTATTCGTCTAGTAATTGCGGATGCTTTTTATCCGGTGACTCAAAAAAAAAGAAAGATTAATTAATTAATTAATTAAAAACTAAAATAGAGCTATCATTATATGAATTTAAAGCTGAGTCCTATTAAAATTTCTTTGCATACGTCATGACGTTAGCATACATTAGCTCAAACTTTCAAAAACTTAAGTATTTTAGCTGTTATTATATATGTTTAAAAAATGTTGTAATTTCATTTGATATAAGTCGAGCTTTTATATGCTACTTGGAAAAGAACACTCGGTAATATTAGTGTTCTTTATAAGTAGTAATTATAAGTAGTGAGTGGATAAAATAGTATCCCACCTTAAACATAATATAGTAAATTAAAAAATGAAACTGAGTTCTACAAGATTCTTAGAAAGCTTACTTTAAGTTACCAATTTTCTTTTATTTCTTTTATTAAACAACAATAAATATGACTATATACTTATCGGTATTATTGTGAAATATTTTTTCTTAGAATTTGAGATGTTTTGAAATGAAAAGCTAATCTAAAGCTCAACTAATGTACAGTATCTATTATGTTCTAAAATCTATTGTGTTAACTGGGGAGATATTTTTCTTGGCATGGGCGAAATAGAATGCTAAAAAAATTGTTTCATTTAGTAAATTTTAAAAGAATTGTACCAATCTTTTGCAAAAATAAATAAAACATCCAAACTAGTATTTGGGGAATTGCGAAGATATACAGACAAATTATAATTTATTAGTCCATTGAAGTTACATGTCATATTTAATATTAATTTATTAGAATACATTTTTTGAATTAAATAAAGATTAAAAGTGAAGAAAGTAAATTTTTTAATTTTAAATCTCAAATATTGAATACTGAAATAAAATCCTCTGAATACAATTTTTTCTTTAAAATAATAAATTTCTTTTTATGATTAACCAATAGACATGAATGCTGACATGTATATGTATGTAAATTTGTGATATATTTGATTAATGCCGCCAAATATAGTGCAGTCAGTGGATACTGAGTGTTGTACTTACTAGACTTATTTGTATGGTTAACCTAAAAAAAATACTAATCTAGAATAGTTTAAAGGTTTTCCTTCTCAAAAATCTATTGAACTCAATGCGAGTGGTATTTTAATAAGACCCCTTATATATTATGAAATATTGCTTTAGAACAAGGGGAAATCGACTTCAAAATATATATTATGAAGGATCCAAAACTATTACCAATTGTAGACTTTACCAACAAATATTTTTCCGACCCTTCATGAAATCTCTTTTTCTTTTTTTACAATCCTCCGAACCACGTCACTTGCCTATTAGTATACCGACAGATTGCTTCTAAATAATGATTTATCTTCATAACACAGCTTTTCTTGAAAATACTTCCCCAAATATCATTAAAAAGTTCTCTACATTCAGCTAAATAGCACTTCTCTTTTGCAAAGCTTCTGCGCTTGGATTTAAATTTGTCAGCAGTTAAAATATTATTGCCATTTTCGATAAAGTCACCATACCTTTGAAATTAATTTGTAAATATTTGTCTTGCCTCACTTACTGCATTGAATGATATCATTTTGGCTGGTCGCTTTTAAAAATTATTATCTCCAAACTGAGGGAAACTAAATTAAAAGCTTTCTTAAAATGTTGAAGAAAATGTTGGTTTATTATTGTGAGCTTCACGTCGGTTCGAACAATTTCAAAGTTTTCTGCCACCATTATTTCTTTCCCTTACTCAAACTGCGAATGGCTCTGTCGTTTGTATGTAGCGGCTTGTAGCTTACTAACACATCTACACATTTGCTTTCAGATGCGTTTGGAGCAGTTTTCATTGCGCTTTTATTTACTTAAGGATTTACACTTTCTTAATATTATTAAAAAAAAGTTCAACCAAACTCCCTACCTCCTGCGTGGGTGCTGTTTCGCTGGTTGGGCTGCTTTATTTACGAAGAATAATTCAGAGCAACGCTCGTTTCGTTAATGTTTAATATTTACCATGTCTTGTAGTCGAAGTGACACATCTTGATGCACTGCTGTTGGTATTGCACACGCGATATATGCGTCATATGCGGAGCAGACGAGCGGCTATCATCAGCCAAGTAAATTCTATACTAGTACATACATATTTTTACATATGCATATTCTATATTAACAAGAGAATCTTGTTTGCATGTCGTTTTCATATGCATGTATGTATGTTCCCGGCTTAACGGGGAAGTCAGGTTAGGTTTTAGTTGTTTTAGACCATATTTCGGTTATTCGAATATTACAGGATTTTCCACAAATTTGGACCAAGTTCGGGAAATAACGATTTAACGAAAATTCTTTTTAGAAATAGTATTAATATTTCTATAGGTTATAGGTTATAGGATAGATAGAAATATCAAATGAAATGAAAGACGCATCTGCCATCCTGCGGTATTTAAAAACCCTCGAAGATATGCAAACACCTTGGACACGTTTTTTCTTTTTTTTTTCTGTACGAAAAACGGTATAATACGTTGATAAAGCTAAGGTCGTTGAATGAGTTGCGTAAGGTGCTTCCCGTCAAGTAAAAATTAATTATTGTTAGCCTGCGATACGAGGACGTACCATACGTTTCGTAAGTCGAAAATAGGTATTCAGTGAATGGTGGGTGCCCAGTTTAGGTAGGTGTTATCATTCGTTAACAAAGATTTGATCGACGTTCACAAAATGTTACAGAGCTGAAAGAACAAATATTCCTACAATTCACACCCTGATTTTTCCCAAGTTAACTCAAAATTTGACTTCGACTGTGATAACATTTAACAAGTATACTTCAAAATTTAATTCAATAATTAAATTAAACTGAAAAATTCTGAGGATATCTGTTGTCTAAAATACGGTTTAATAAGCAAGACTTTTTTTTGTCGAAATTCAGAGAATCTTTCGAGAGTATTTTAAGTTAAATTGAGTAATACGAATAAATACCATAGACGTTGAAACTTTCTTGGGAAAGAATTTAAGATGTTATTTCATATCCATATATTGATATTAATCTACTTGAATTTGAAAAATTACAAACTTTAACTTTAACTTCAAAAATGTTTTGAGTTACGTAATGCCGCATATTTGTAGAGATAATTAGTAAATCACGTAAATAAATTTTACTATATTCACGCTCAATAAAAAATTTGAGTAAAAAATATTTATGTATAGATACTGCGTAGTATATTTGTAATTTAAATATATCTTTACAATAATCTAATTAATAAGAAACTAAAAAACAACGATAACGTAAGGAATTCGCACTTGTTTTCTTATCGCATACCTTTTGTTTTTCGTATTGGTATCGAAAATCACTCAGCACAGGTGTTTCCTAAGGTTTTCTTATCGCTTCAGTTAAATTTAATAATTTCTGCCATTGTTTATGTGTACATTACTAACTACTTGCATGCACAAATACACTCATACATACATATATCATGGACATCAAAAGATAAAGTAAATTATAAGTAAATCGCCAATAGCGCAAAATCGCTTAGAAATTATTTTACAAACGGGACATTATTCCATACATATTTGTGGGCATTTGACAAAACAATATATCCCGACTTAGTATTTTTATTGTTTCATACTATAAATATAACAATTAATATGTAATTTTCAACCATTCAACTACGACGATCTGTGGTTTAAGGAGCCACTCTTCCAAATATAGATTTGAAATATTTTATTTGTGTATGAAAGATTAAATATGATATATCAAAAAGGAAACTTGTTAAAGTCGATTAAGTTGTTTCGTAAAAAGACCAGAGTAATGTAAATATGTATGCATCATAGTTATTCATGCTTTTATCAACATGGCGATTACTACTTAATACTTAATACTTATTTAATAAGTAAATACAAATACATATGTATATTGTTTGTAAATATCACCAACAATTATCGCACACATCATCAACAACACTCATTGCGCTTTTTGAGGATCTATCAAAATTTATTTTTCTGTAATTTGCAAATGATTTGCATAAAAAGAATATTGTAAATATCATTTCACATTCGTAACTATTGTAGTCAGCACATTAGTTCAACATTTCCGTTTTATTCAAATTATAGGAAGTTGTTTTGCCGAAGAATCAAGGGTCGCTGGGCTTCAGCATCATTGGCGGTACGGATCATTCGTGTGTGCCGTTCGGTTCACATGAGCCGGGCATATTTATATCTCATGTAAGTACATTAAGATATTTACAAAATCAGTTTATTGTTACATTAACATTAATTAAGTTACACAACTGCACTGAAATTGGCAGTCATTTGGTTTCTTTAGCGTTAAGAACACTCATTTGGGACTTTGGGAATAAATGGCACTACAAATTTAAGACTTCCTTAGCAATGATAAGTTTATACGTGTATGCCCATCCATAAACTACATAATTTCCGATTGATATTTTAAATATTCTAAATTTTATTCTCTTCTATACTACCCGAATCTTCTTGAGTACTAAGGCGGTAATAATGCAGTGTTGCAAAGTTTGAATCCCCAGCGTTATATCTCTTAAAGTATTAAAGTACTACCTTGCTAAATGTTAGTCAATATATGAATACATCTTTAGGTTTATACTCGTCTAAATATAGCTAGATCAGATTAGAATAAATTCAATCACTGAAAGGTGTATACGAGTCATAGACGTTTAATCTACGTAGGTTTTTTTTTTTTCTCTCAAAATACATAGCACTTTACGTGGATACGTAGATAGGTACTTATTGAGAGAAAAGACTTCCATTTGATGAAAAATCTCTTATCCACGAATGACTTATGCACAACCTCCAAACCAAGAGAAGGAATTTTGTCCTAAAGAAACCATTAATATTGAAACCTGCTAGTATTTGTAAAACGCAGCCTTCAGTTTTGCCTCTATGAAGATATATTATTCATTTTTAAAAAATTGTATTTTTACCCAAAACGCGCATAAGTAAATTCAGAAAGACTTAAGAGCTAGTACAAATACCATGTCGACGTCAAAAATTTTTTTAAATCACAAAAGACTAAATATACCGCCTTAAAAGAAATATAAAGATCTAAAATATTTTTCATATTTTATTAAAAACATTACTGATCTATCCAACTTCATTGGGTATTTATTTATACATTTTCCAAGCGCAGAAAACATAAATAAGCTTAAATTAAACACAAATTTAAGTCGCCTTTCGTGCGTTGTCGCAAAAAGTGCATGTAAATTTTATTTGAGAAACCCAAGCATTTCATAAGCAATTAAATGTTGGTAACAGAACTTTTATATACTAGCAAATCGCATGAAATTTGGCTTTAAAGATATTTGTTATTTATTGCCAAGCAAAATTCAGAGTACATTAAGAAAGTTAATTAAGAAAGTTTTTTCACTGGGATACTCATAACACTCGCAATCTCATTATAATTTCATAATTAGTTCGTGCAGCTGAGGTAATCATTATTTTGCAATGACTTATCCAAAAAAAAAAAAAAAAGAAAAGCACAATTTGAATTCACAAGTCAAGGTACATACGGTCTTATTTCGTTCTTCACATCAAATGATTTGTAATAAATTACTTATCTGAAAAATCTGAAACCTTGTAAATTTGCCGAAGTCGACATTCTTTAAGTAAATTTACTAATTAAAATAAATAAATTCATATAGACACAAATTGATTTCCACTCGTCCTAAAATGCATAATATAAGAAAGCTTTATGATACAACTGCAATTCCGAAATTGGTGGTTGATAGCTTTGGTGGACTTTATTGACTGCCTCTAGACTCTTTCTGATAATAGGTCTTAATAATACCGGTTTTGAGAATCACACCTTTTTCTATGTACAAGTACTTGGTTCCACATCGATATTTGAATTGTGTTACGATGACATGATAATTTGGCCTTTGGCCTTTGGAAAAAGGCCTAAATTTCCCTATTTTAAATTCTATAGATCAATAACACTTTTCTACTGTATTATATATGGCCCACGATAAAAAGTGTTAAAACTTACACCTACATTCTACAATATATACTTCTCACTTCATTTGCATTTGCCAGCGAAAAATATGTGTTGAAAAGTTATATTTTGAAATATTTTATGTTTGTTATTTTAACAAGCGGCAATTTTTCATTGTCAGATCCGCTTATTCCGCACCCACGCGCTTACGTACAAACATAGCTACATAAATGTGTATGTATGTAGGCAGTAAATAATGGCTGAATGGGATAAATGGAAGTCGTTCCTACTTCTGCAGCGTTGTCTTGACATGCAATAATGTTTTGTGCTGGACTTTTACATAAATTACACAAGTGTTTACTAAAGTTTCCATTTGTTGCTTGCGCCTTTCTTTAGTTTATCCCTTCCGGCGCAAATGTAAATGAACAAATGCAATGCGAGAAGGCTGCTAATGTCGTGCTAAGGGTCTTGTAGTTGAGAGCGAGCATTAAACTTAAGAATAAACTGTAATCATCCCAATTTTATCAACATTTTTGCTAATGGAGTTTGTTCTTATTAAATTATGTATATTAATAGTTATTTTTGAACACATCTGAATCAAATTGCAGGTCGTACCCGATGGCATAGCACACAAATGTGGCAAACTGCGTATGGGAGACAGAATTTTGAAAGTGAATGACGTTGATATATCACGTGCTACGCATCAGGAGGCTGTAATGGAATTACTGAAACCGGGCGACGACATCAAGCTGACCATACAGCATGATCCTTTGCCCCCTGGCTTCCAGGTAAGCTTGAATACCGAAAAAAAAACAAATATTTTTCGATGTTTTTCGAAAATTGCTTAGTTTAAGCTTCATTGTGCTTGTAGTATAAATAAATACACAGAGTTATAACATGTAGTAGCAACTATCATCTCATAGCAAAGTATTATTTGTAAGCAATTTCGCTAAAACTGCAAAAAATATTAGCTTATACTACATAGCTTGTTTTTTTTTCTCACTTTTGCAAAATATTTACACCTTTTTCCTTTTTTAATTGCAATATCCAAGATTGAGGTAGAAATTTTACAAACTGAGGTAAGCCGCTTTTTGTTTGGATTATTCTCTAAGTGTTTCTCTAAATGTTTCTAAAATTCTTATTGATTTTTGTTGAGTTTATGAATGAGTTCCGTTAAGGCCGAAAAGCTACCCAAGTTCGGAATTTTTTAATTACAAAAAAAATTACTACTGTTTGCTTTAACATATCAAAATATTCAAGGGTTTTCTAATTTGCATTGTTTATTTACTACTACTTACTAGTTTTTTTTTTTAAATATTAAGTTTGATTTGTAATACGTTCCTTTTTCGTAGCCAGTTAAGTTTTGTAGAACAATTTGATTTATTTAATTTTATTAGGTATCTGCAAATCAAAACGTTATGGGAAATCATTATTTAGCTGGGATATTATGTGATGATATATGGGATGATTATGGGGGATATTTTGATATGGGATCATATTGAGCTTTGGGATACGGGTGAAGGCGAAAAATTGCACGAAAGTCGTGTATTATATTTATGAATGTATTTGTGGTAATATATGAGAATAGCTTAAGTAGACTTATATCAATTTATGTTAAATTTGAAATAAAGATACCGTGAGGCTACTTAAGCTACTTTTCAGATACATATAATTAGTTTTCATTATTTATTCACTATAATTATACTTATATTTTATACTATACACATTTTAATACAATTTTAATATTTTAGTTTTATGTGCATACAAAAAAAGTTGCTGAAGAATTGCTGATAGAATTTGTTACCTTAAAAGAATTATTTACTTTAATATATTTTATAAATTTCGCAACAACAAGGAGTCAATAATGTAAAATTCGAAAGACTATCGCGAAAACAATTTTCACCTTACAGTATTTTTTTTTATTTAATGTTTAATGTTTAATGTTTTTAGAAATTGCTTGTCTCAGTGATCATTTTCGTTGATATGGTAGCATGTTTTTATTATTGGGAGTATATATCTATAAGTATATAAGTATTTGTGTATCTACAAAGGCCTACCAGAGTATTTCGTATTTAAAAAATTGAAATATTTTTCAAAGTGTAGCAAAAAAAAATCCCAACTTTTAGTACATACTTCCAGAATTTTGAAATCAGTCCCTTAATCGCGGCACAGCAGTGCACATTTTTATCACGCACTTCAGTTTTATATACTTATATAGTTTTATTATTGTTACTTTTTTTTCATCTGAGAATTACGCGAAATGGGAATCACGCCAAAAATCAAAAATATCAGGGCTACTATATATTTACGCTTTTCAGTTTTACGACATATTTGTCTGTTTGTTTTATTTTATTCACTTATTTCAATTGTTATTTTATTACTATTTTTCTATTTCCAATATACATCCTTCATTGTTATATATCTATGTATATATATGTATGTGTACGCATAACTAAAATTATGCATACATATATATGTATGTGTTTAAGTACGTATTTTATTCCCTCTACGTATACACATAACTAAATACATACATACCGCATAGTGATTGTGCTGTTGCAAGTGGCAGTGCCTTTAAGTTATGTTGCACTTTAATATTTATAACTGCTTATTATTATAAATCACAGGAAATCACCATTAGTAAAGCTGAGGGCGAGCGCTTGGGTATGCACATTAAGGGAGGACTTAATGGTCAGCGTGGCAATCCCTGTGATCCTACCGACGAAGGTGTGTTTGTGTCGAAAATTAATTCAGTCGGCGCAGCAAGACGCGACGGAAGACTAAAGGTATGGACATACATACATATGTTTGTAAATATGATATATATCATATGTATATTATTTAGCAATATTCAATTTGAGTAAAGTTATTTCGAATGTTATGCGTAAAAGTTTCCAAGTTCTAAAATGGTTTCAAAGACAGAAATAACCGCACCTACTCACATGAACCTGTGGTAAAATTGATGTCAGCTTCGTTATTTTGGAGATATTTTCAATTTGTGAACTTATTTGAAAAGTTTTTGTTTTATTTTCAAAATTAGTGAATTTGTTTGTTTTTTTTTTGGGTATTTTCAGGTTGGTATGCGCTTGTTGGAAGTCAATGGCCACTCGCTGTTGGGAATCTCACATCAGGACGCAGTGAATGTTCTGCGCAATGCTGGCAATGAAATTCATTTGATCGCGTGCAAGGGATACGACAAATCCAATTTAATTCATTCCATTGGGGCTGCTGGCGGCATGAGCACGAGCTCCAACACAACAAGCAGCCGACACGGTATGTATAATAATATATGCGCAAGTCGCTTTGTATTTGTGGTATTGCGCAATATAGAGTCTAGTGGGCGCCCCATTGCAGCACACTATAAATTAAATTCGGCTGCACAGTTGCTACACCTACATACCTTTTAGTTATGCGTTTGGTGTTATACATCAAAATTTAATTTCTATTTGCTTTTATTTTACTTGTGTGTGTGTTAGGTTCGCGTGCTTCCGAAACTGGGTCGGAACTGAGCCAAAGTCAGAGCATGTCGAGTTTGGATCGCGACGAAGATGAGCGCATACGACAAGTGAGTGTGAATGAAAGTTATAATTACAATATATATGTACTTAACCCATATTGCATAATATGCTAAACCTGCTTTGTTTAAAAGCGTTTGGAAGAGTGCTGTTGGAAAATGTTTAATTGATGTAAAATAACATTTGAAATATTTCTTCCTTCCCAAGGATTTTGAAGTTTTTACACCGAAAACCGAATCGAATAACGAACCATCAGTATTGGCATCTGTGGCGGCATTGGCCCACTCGCCCACCACTCCGCCGAGCGTTGGCGCTTTGCCACAACAGCATGCAGCTGAGAGCGAAACATCCAAGAGCAGTGCCCCACCAGCAACAGCAACTCCTCAAGATGCACTCGCCACGTTTGCTAATGCGGACAAAACGCTGGTGCAGTCTAAAGAAAAGAGTACACCAGAGAAGGTATAAAAATCGTTGTATTCCGTCTGCGTCAATATTATCTCACACTTAATATCCTTTCGTTTTCTATTTCTTCTTTTAATTGTGCAGGTGCTTGAAATCGTGCGTGCTGCCGATGCTTTCACCTCAGTTCCACCCAAGTCACCAGCAGAACATCACGACCAGGATAAAATTCAAAAGACCACTACAGTTGTCATTTCGAAACACACACTCGACACGAATCCGTCGCCTGCGTTGGTGGCTTCCTCATCCTCAAATCATACGTCGCCAACATCATTGCCTACTGCGGGCATAACTACGACCACGACCACCACCACAACATCACCACCTGTGTCACCAGCGTTGGCCACAGCCACCACCAGAGAAGTGGTATCAGCAAGTGGCAAAACCGTTACATCGCCACCGACTCAGCAACAGGTATGTTGATGACATTTTATAGACATTTTGCATTGTTTGTTATTAGGCTTAACATACATCCCTGTACCATTATCCTTGTGTTGTCATGTGCGTGTCGAACAATAACATTTGCTCTCAGTTCTTTGTGTTGTGTTCATGTATCCCACCAAAGCCCAAAAAAAAAATCACCAACACCACACACAGACATACATATATGTACTCTTACTGAAACATTGCTAACAACTTTAAATTTTGTTAAAACAAAAATTTCGCCTGTTCTCGAAAGAATTTTCATCATTTCTTTTTCTTTGCATTGGAATGTTATTTTCCCGTTGTTTACGTTGCTAATTTTTATTTGAAAGAGGATTGTTTATGTTCACCAGAAAAGTTGCCAAGTTGAAAATGTGTTAATATGTGTAAATAAAAACTATGAATCTATAAATATGCCTAGGTGGGCATTATACACTATAACTAGAAATGTTTCATACTTATATATTATATATATATGGATGCATATGTGTGCCTGAGTGTACATGCATGTGGATGTGTAATTTTAAATAAACAAAAAAAAATTTTTCGAACAATTTTTATAAAAGTATGCGACTGAAGTTTGCATAAAAGATAAGCATATAAATGAATTTAACTACAAACAACTTTTGTCTCGCTCTATGAGCCTCGTTCGTGCGATTGTTGGACCAACGGTCTACTCATTCTTTTTGTGTTTGTTTTCTTTCCAATTCATACTTTTATCACTCATTTTTATCGCATATTTATGATTTTTCACTTTACTAAGGAGTTGTGATTACTGGCATTTCATGATTGTTTAGGCTAACTTTGAAAAAAGTGGAACAAATATTTCGTTAGAATATTATTGAGTTCTTTATTGATGGAATAAGAAAGATTAATGTGCTAAGTTGTAAATCAAAATTTCGGTATAAAGTTGTCTAAAAAAATTTTTAAAACATTTTTTTTTTGGACATTTTTGACATTTTTTGTGTATATTTTCAATCTAAAAACCACTTACTTTACCTTTTTAAACAAAAAAATCTTTATTCTTTGCTTAGAGTACTAAACTTAACTAGAATACTATCAACGTTTCATAACATTTCATTTAAAGTATTTTTTACATAATGAAAAAAATAAAAAACAATACATTAAATATAAACAATACTTTTCTCCAGATGGAGATTATGTCGAGGAGTAAAGCCATATTTTCATTCAAAAAAGCGTTCTTTCATTCAATTCAACTGATAGAGAAAGTCTAGAATATTCCTTTAATTAAAATTTTTCAGTTTTTAATAGTGAAAAATTTTAAAATTTTTCCCTTTTTTAAATTTTTTTTTTAATTTTTCCACAATGTATCTTCGCAAAATTTCATCTTTATCATATAATAAAATAGTTTGTTATCAAGAAATTGAAAAACATTGTCGAAACACTCTTTCGAGCCTTGTATTTAATATCATACATTTCTTTCATCAGATCATTTAAAAAGGATAGAGTAAATAATTCAAACCGCGTCAGCGATATATAGTAGATAACGCTACTTTTTCGAAATAACAAACTGTTTTAAAACACTGGTACTAAACAATTTTCAGTACTTTTGGTTATATCTCTTGCTTTCCGGACTAATATTGGGGCATATTCACAGTTAATTACTAAAATATATTTGGAAGGTAATTTTAAGGAAATATTTAAGTAATTTTAAGTAAATAATACTGAAACTATATTCAATTATTTAAAACTATAAGGAAAAGTGTTGAAATAAGAAACTGTGCTGAAAAAAATATGTGCATGCAATAATAAACGTATGCGGAAAACGAAGATATTTCTTTACAGAACAGAAAAATAGTGAAACTTCGAACTGCGAATACTCGTATTTTTTTGTTTTTCTTTTAAACTATTCGTTTAATTGGTTTAAGTATCGAAAGCAAACTAGTTGTGTGCATGATGAAGCAGTTATAACCCTCCGCTTTGTATATATTTTTATGAATTGATTTATTTTGGTTTTCGTGAAAACACATAAACAGACATACATACATATGTGTATTTCAAAGAAACTAAATTATAAAAAAAATATTAATTAAGTACTTAATTTTTTTAATGAATTGCTAAGCATAAAGCAATAAATATGATACAAATTTAGATTCCGTTTCACACTTGGTTTTAGTTTGAATAACTTATGTACTTACTTTTGCAATGCTGCTCGAATATTAAATACATATGTATATTGGTGTTAATTTTATTCTAACCCTATCTACCCAAATCAGATTTCCCTTTCTTTTTTTTTTTTTTGAATAAAAAATGTTTCCAACAAATATTGGTGTATTTCTCTCTATCGACACTGTATAAAAACTGTGGATATTTGTTGTAAAATACCAAAAACTCTTAAGAATAAAACCATCTACTTTAATTCGATCTGAAATTAAACAAAAAATATCTTTTCTGTTTCGTTTTTCCGAATTTGGTTTTTCATTGCAGAGCGCAGAGCAAAATAATGCTTAACAAGTGGATGATTATAACTATAAGACTGAATTTTTAGTTTAACGGTCGAAAACGGCCGTACAGGAAACAGTTCATAAAGCGCGCGTGCAACAGCAGGAATTAAAAAATTTTGTTGCAGACAAAAAACTACAAAAACAAAAATAAATTAAGTAAAAATATGTACATAAGTAAATATATGTATGTGCGTATTATGCGAATATCCATGCACACATAGCTTCCATTAGCTGCTGGAAGCGCCAATAATAAATTGTAGTGTTACCAGATCATAAGTAATCGGTACTTGGCAATGCCATTACACAATTTCAGTAAAACAATTGCGTAAATCAACGTGTTATTGTAAAAAAAAATAACAAATATAAAATTGCATAAAACAAAGCAGACACAAAAATGCAACCATGCGATTAATTGATATTGGCGAATATTTGACGCGCGTTTGTTTTGGGAAAATTTATCAAACAATATGTTTGTGTGTATGTATGTCAATGTTAAAATTGAAAATTTGTTACATGTAGTATGAAATGAGTTGTTTGCACTTTTTTTTCAAAATAAACCAAAACAAAATTAATGTTTATCAAAAGATAACGGTGTTACTATGCAAATGCATTTATAATATATACAGAGAGGATTATTACATAGATAAATATATTACAACAGATACTGCTGCAGCCAAATATAATGTGTCCCAATACATGCAAATAAAGTACATCCATAAATAAGTATAGTAAAATTTTCCTACTTATACTGCACTACTATTCGAATAACATATTTTTCTACTTTCAACGACCTAAGCGTCTTCACCATGGTTTCTATAAACACTTATACATTCTATACAAGTATAAAAGTGTATTGAAATTAACCCTGTCCAATGTTGTCAGCCATACATATGTACAAACGTGAGATTTGAAACGTATTTAATGTTCAAAAGGTGAAAACCTTCCGACCAAAGTTTCTTTTGGTAAGCGAACAAATGTCTTATACACCTAACGGTATATGCTGTCATCTCTTAGACTTTTTTAATACCAACTTGAGTAAATAGCTTTACTTGGATTCCGAATTTAACCACAGCAGTTAGTTTCGCAGATTTGTTATATAGTGTAGGGATACTGTTTTGCTACTTCTTATTATATACTTAATTATTGTGTCGCGTGAAGCTTGTTGAATTTGAATATTAAGCTGAGAAAGAGGGTGAAACGGTTTTTCAAGAAAAAAAACACAAATTTTTAAAATGTTAATGTTAATCGAAATTTTGTGTCAAGTATCATTGACATTATGGGTTAAAAAAAAAACAAAAATAAAAAAGTAATCATTTTATATTAAATATTGTATCAGATTATATTCTTTGATATGTCTTCTTTTATTTGAATAATGTACTTCATTTATGTTTATTATTACGATTATACTTATTCGGTTATTATCACGATGGGATTGCGATGCCGAGTAGTAATCGGCATCTTGGTACTATTTTGTTACAATTCACAAATCAAATCAGCAAGGGCAAATTAATATATGTATGAGGGCGTTTATTAGTGTTGCGAATAATAACAGAAATTGTTGTGATAAAAATCTGCATATTATTTCTATTAAAAATTGGAAGCTTGGAACATCGAAGAGTTTTCATAATCGTGTTCTGTCAAGTTACAAACAAACATTACAAGTTCTGCCAAGCAGTTAGCCTCTAGGTTCCTATAAGGAGGAATTTTATAAGAGGAAGATTATTAAATTTATTTAAATTCATAAATTTTATTTAAAATAAATTTAGTTTTGGTTTATTTATTTAATATATTTTTTGCATTTTCTGTTCAATATCACATATGGTTCAGTCAGCAATTCAAGCCAAGTTGTAATTCGAATGTCAACAAACTTTGCAGAAATGAATATTCGTATGTTGAGATAATGAAAAAATTCGCTGAAATCCCTCCTTTGATGCAATAATTACAAACTGTTGTTAAACGTATAGATTCCTGAAAATTTGTGTACCTAATCCAATGATAATACAACTAACAAACAAATGAACTATAAACTTATATCAATTGTCCAATGTGTAGTTTATAGCATAATTAAAGCAAAAAAAAATATATATATATGTATATTAAATTAAATGTTTTGAATATGTGTATAAAGGTGACTTTTCCTCTAAAACACGTACTGTGCACTATACATAAAACATTATGAAAATATACAAATATAAGTCGGATTATTTCATTGAAGAATGAATATTAATTAACTTTATAAAAACCGTGAAATTTTTTATGTAAATCAGGAAACCAAAACCAAAACCAAAAAATAAAACTCAATGTCTTCTCGAATACAAAAACAAAAAAAAAAAGAAAAATTTTCTAAAAATTCTGTAAACCAACACGAAATTGGTTTTATTTTTGAGCGGCTGGTATATTAGTGGAGCAACAGACGTCGAAGGATGTAGTATTTATGCTTTGTACGCTTGCCTTTGTTTCTGCTTACATTATGTGTATTTGTGTGCGCGTTTATCAGCATTTGTTTTGTCCTCCATTTATCGCTGATTTTCCCGCTTTTTTTTATCACGTTATCTTTGGGAAAAACACATTTTTCCTGAATTTGTCCTGACATTAGCATTTGGCAGTTCCGACATAACCGCATCAAGTTGATTGTTATTCGGTTAAAAATGTGTTAAACGAAAGTATTTGTCAATAATTACAAAAAATATTCAGATTCACTTTTGTACTTCTCATACTTCGAGTTTACTAAGTAATACATTGTAAGTAACTCACTCACTCAATTTCACATACACTCAAAAAAGAAAAAATCTCACAAACTATGGATGTACTTATCGGGAGCACTCAATTACTACTCAGTCTAATTTCCAACATACTCGCTTACTTAAGTTCCACCAGCACCAAACACCAAAACCACAATTAGCACGTAGTAATCATATCACCACTTTAAAACGTGCTTCAGTGTAAATGTTTTATCATTTAAACTAATTGTTGGAAACTAAAACTAAAACACATACATATTTTCTAACATGAACAAACATTTTTGTTCAAAAGAACATTCAACAGAGGCGCACAGCAACTCCAACATCAACACACAAGACGAGGATAGAAACTGTAGCAAAGCCTACAGACACCCGTTATGAGTATGAAGAAATGGTAAAAAACCAGTCGATTGCTCGGCAGGAAGACACTGCTCCAACGACTAACAAAGTCAAGAAAGCCGAACCAATTTATATAATTGACAATGAGAAGGTAGAAGAAGACGAGAAGGAGGAGGAGGAGCAGGTGGTTTTCGCAGAAGACGATTCCAACATTGACGCAGACGAAGATGCATTCGATACGTATTCACCGAATGTTTCCGCCGATCAAGGTGACACTGATTCGGACTATTTTGACCGTCCACGTCCTTCGCCGCGTTACACCAGCGATTCGGAGAATGACTATCGTCCGCATCGGCCCAATCACGAAAGGTTAGGAAACATTTCTGGTCGCAGCACGCCAGACCTTTCATGTTCTTTATATGGTGGTCATCGTAAATCAGTTAGTTTTGACCTCAGTGGTGATGAAAGATCAAAATCTGATTATGAACGCTCACAAACGCCTGAGGGTTATTCTCGTTATTACGATTCTGAGCAAGAGTATGGAAGCGCACGGCCGCGTTTACCACGCAAAGGTATCTTGCGTTCAGCCAGCCCTTCATCTTCAAATAACTCGACCCTGGAGCGTTGTAGACGCCCCGAGAAGCTGCCTCCAATAGTGCCAACAGTAGCGCGTATTAAGGAAATTGATTCACCTACGCTACAACATGTTCGCTCATCTTCGCCATTGCCCAGTAGAGTTGGAAGTAGTAGTGGCTATCGCAGTCCACCACCACAACCCGAAAAGGTTTCGGTATATACGGAGATCGAAAGAGAAAATCCATTCCGTGAAGCTTTCCTCGACACGACCAAAAACGATGAATACACCGAGTTGGCAAAAGCTATGTCGAAATCACCTTCGGCCCTCAAATCACCGCGTGAACAATTTTTCTTTGGCTCAAAGTCGACTGAGAATTTGTTAACCTCAGAGCGCTCAGCTTCAAGTGGTCGTAGCACACCTAGTACAGTTGTTAGTGCACAGTCAAAATCTACAGAAGATCTGTTGTCTAGCTCAACTGGTGCTAAACCGAAGCGAATACCACCACCCATATTGCCGAAACCGAAAACTAAGAAAGCTGAGCTGGTGCATAATATTGCGCTCGATGCATTCCAAAAAGCAGATATGGGTTATGGCGATTTCACAGTCTTCGAACATGATCCTAGCACAAATACCATTCATGAAATACGCTCGTCGCCACCGCCGACAACATCAACTGTTCCATTAACACCACCGCCTGCCGGTAGTAGTGCAAAACTTCCTGTGCGTGTAAAGGCCCCACGTAGTCCATCCCGGCCGCGTGAAAGTCCACCACCTCCACCCATCAACTACTCAACGATGCCAAAACCTTCTTCGGCAGGTGCACATGTGAAAAAAAGCGAAGAGACTTACTACTTGGAGGTGCTTCCATCCGATGATGAAATACCGCCTTCACAGCGTCGTCCTGCCGAGTTTATACACGAAAATTCACCGGATCACATACTAGTTACTGAAGAAGAACACCGCACAATCATGCTACATGAAAATGAAGTGCGTAACCAGCTACGTGGTGTAAGCAGAAAGTCACAAATATCAGAACTGGGGGCACCACACGAAGAAGCGCCACCAGTTCCACATTACGCAAGCATCAAACACTCGGTAAATCCATTTATAGATAGTTCAGATGACAATTTTGATTCATTTCCTCTCCCTCCACCGCCCGAACACCTGATTTCCTCTGCGGCTTTGAATCCCGGTTGTGATAGTAGCTCCCATTGTGATAGCGAATCTTCAACTATTAACATTGCTTCTCCTATTTCTTATATTGCTTCTCCCAATGCAAACATGCAGCCGAGGTTGGATCTCTTGTCATCAGCAGCAACATTACAGGCAGGCATTCCATCCAATAACCCACTCTCGCCCACACGAATTTTTCCCACAGCGCAAATACTACCTGTTCAGTATACCAACCTACCACAACCCCAGCAGCCAAATACCACTCACATACTAACTGGACAATTGGTCCCGACTAGTGCGAGCCACCACTTCTCTAATTCCCCACAGAACCAGTCGTTATTCACGGTAGGTGGACTCGTATTGTTACCACAGACACAATTCACTGCATCGACGTCGCCGGTGTCATCATCATCGTCATCATCGTTGGTTACTACGCCTATTTTCTTGGCCGCCGGTGATGGTACGACGTCTGCCGCCACTGGTGTATACATAAAATCTCAACCACTACAACAGCGGCCGCCTCAACTTCATCTACATCAGCGTACCGTACTGGTGAGTGAATCGACAACCCAACCAACACAAATACCAAATGTTGCGCACAGTTCCACAAGCAACAACAAAAACACACTTAACATAACGTCAGTGGCTAAAACCGCTACCACAAATAGCGCCACCAGCAGATATAGTAGTACGAAACCAACATCAACATCCATCACCACAGCTACCACCTCGATTACCACTTCATCAGCGACGTCTACATTTTCCTCTCTATCCCATTCCACCAATCACACAAGCAGCACCGCGGCGTACACAATTAAAACCGCCAGCACCGCAACAAAAGCAGCTGGGTCAGCAACAGAAACACTACCAGTTGCTAACCTTGCCTCTCCCACACCGTCCTACACATCAATGCAATTTCCAACGATTTCCGAAATAGTTGCACAGAACTCAACTGTGCCCATTTCCCCTTCCGGACGTCCCGTTCACATCAGCACCGGCGATTATCAAAACACAGTTCACTCATTAGATCTTTCCACCTCCACCTTAGCGTCGGTAGATTCCGAGTCGACATCATCATTACAGCGCACCATGAATGCGGCCTCCTATTACGAGACGGCGGAAGAAATCTACTCCACCATTGAAGAGGCCATCTACAGCAACACACCGTTCTTTGATTCGCGTCGCAGTAGCGATACCTCAGTGAATTGTCGGTCATCAACGTCACCACCACCGCCACCTTTGCCTCCCAAGCGGCCTCTTAAGCCAACACATTTAATGTTGCGCAAAGCCCCGCCACCGCCCACCAGTGCGCGTCCCCTGAAATTACGTTCACAGTCGCAACCGCAATTGGACTTGACATCATCGCCGTTGTCGAGACCGAAATTTGCTGGTGTTGTGTTCTCGGGTGCGATGTCGCCGCCCACAGGTAAAGAAACCACAGTTTGATTATAGACGTCGCTTGGTGTGGCAAGGCGGCGTTGTAAGGCAGTGTTGAGGCATATTCTCCATTAGTTTTGCTGCGTTCCGATGTGCAAGTCATCCTCAGGTTTTTATTTCCTTTTTCTCTTTGTGTGTGTGTCCGTTTGCTTCGTGCAGTGCCGGCGCGAAGTTGTCGGGCATTTTAATCGTTTAAATAAATTGTAAGCAAGATTGTTGTTTGCCGTTCCTTTGCCATAGCCGCCATTAGTGTTTGCCACAACGCCTCTGGACCCTCTCACGGTATAGCGTTTGTTTGTTGTGTGATATTTCATCAAACCGAAATTGGTTGTTTGTTGGTGCTTCTGCTTGCTACTGCTTGCTACTGCTTGTGCAAAGCACCGAGTTCGTTGGTTATTTTGTGTTTATGCCCTTAATTTGTTGAGTTTTGGATGCATTGTTTTGGAAATAAATCATTTCAAACACTATTCGGCTGTATGTACGCAAATTGTCTTTTTAAATAACCACGAACTTGGCTTCCAATATCTGTCTATCTAACCAAAATCGTCCTTTGGGGACTAAGGCACATACATATCTCCCAATGTGAATAATAAATTGGACATCTATTCTGCGCATGAAGGTTGAATACTAAATTGTGTGGCATAGAATAAAAAGTATTTGCATTTAAATTGAAAACTAACACTTTCCATTCAATTCATCTTCATACCGCAATAACAACAATAACGGCCCATGCCGATTTCGTCACCCCTTTTCCTATACTGTATGCTCAAATTGATTATATTGCATGAGGATATTTTTGAGAGTTTCTGCTCCAAATGAAATACCGTTAAAGTCCAAAACATTACTATATATTTATATATTGTTATTTAAATAACAACAAATTAGTTGAATCTTTGTCATTTGCTGGTATTTAAAAGCAGATCGCTTCAGTAGTTATGCAGTTATATCGCTGCAGTTAATGCTATATGAGGGGTGTTCCAATAGGATCGCAGTGCAAATTCTGATTAATTATGATTAAGTTTTAGTTTTATTTTGCTTTTATTTAAAATTTCCGAAAAATAATTATTAAACAATAAACGAAGACTTCATAAATTTATATACTTTTTGTCGCGTTATATTGTAAAATTCACTCAACGGGCCACCTTATAATAGCCGAAAATAGTACTGACATCTCTGCAATTGCTATCCGCTACCTCTATAGACTGGAAAAAATTAATTTTATCATGCATGTACCCATAAAATAGTAAAAAATTTAATTATAATGTTTAACTTTTCCTCTAACAATAACAACAATAGCACTTTGCCAAGACACTAGAACTTTATAAGAGTAGATACATAAGCATATACATACAGTCACTCCCCAAAGTATGCATACACCTGTTCTGGTCATAAAATAATTTCTTCTTCCTTTTCTTTTTTAAATATAAATAAAAACCAAACACTGAACTTTTTCCGAAAAACAAAATTATTTTTGTCTGTTTTTAACTGAAGTGAGTGATAGACAACCATACATACCCAACATATACATAACGTATACTAACTCTTATTATTAGTAGTTGCCAAACTTTTATATTTAATTCTATTTGCATCACAAAAATAGCAGTAAGTTTCGAAAACCAATACACATTCAATAATATTGTAATAAAAATCAATAATATATCGTTATTCGGACTTGTTTTATTTTGTGCCGTCTTTTTGTTTTCTGTTTAAAATTTTTTTTATTTTATTTTAGTCATGCTTCGTCGATATGTAGGAAATTTGTTTGAAAAAAAAAAAAAAAAATGAAAATTCTATGGTACTTAAAACTATATTTGGAAATAACAGTTGAGAGTATAAAATATTTTGACGCATAAAAATCATAGATCTCTTGATTTAGAGCCCGGTTCATTAATATGTTTACTTATGTGTCATTATTCGCAATCACTAAGCATGAGTTTGGTCTTGACATATTCTTCATCGATTAAGTAAAGCTCAGCAATAATTAATTTCACCTAATGCCCGTAGGTCATATGAGGCCCAAGGGGTTGTCGCCTCAATTAACACTTTCTTTAAATTTTGATGTTCCTCACTTATTTACCAATATTAACTCAAATCTTCAAAATGCTCGGAGGAAGATGAAACAGAGAAATAAGTGAGCTTTAAGTGTGTAAGAGACTGGTGGCTCATTTGCAATCACAGTGATGCGCATAAGCTAATTTATTTGTTCAAGTTATCAGTCAAATATATATGTATATGTGATTTCGTTATCTTCCCACTGCTCTTATCTGGACTGCCTATTAAGTTCGTTGCTAAAAATGCGTTCTCATTTCAGCTATCTTATCTCTTTGCTGTTACTCCGATTTTTGGTCTACCTTCGTCCGCTTAAATGTTACGCATATAGTTTTTGGATTTTTTTTTAAACAAATTGTAATAGATTTTAGTTGAAAAAATATATTTTTAGCGCCATCTAACCGATCTCGATTGGAAAGCTTTTTAGTTGTTGCTACTCAGTAGGAAAATTTGCTAAGGTTCTTTGCATCTTTTTGCTAATTTGTTTTTGTTTAGCAACGCTGAGGTTAAAAATGCAGTGAGAATAGCCGCCATTGTTCATAGCGGCTGATTAAACAGTTAAAGCAGCGAGTACATAGTTGCCTATAGTCACACATATATAAATTGTGTGTATATATAATTTTTATTTAAGTTTAAAGTATTTTCGCATGTGCGAAATATTTTTTTACTCTTTTAACTCTCCTCCTACTCCTCTCCCTCCCACTACTCCTCTCCCTACACATTGAAACTCAATAAATTTTAATTAACTCGCTTGTTTGAAACATAAAGCAGTACTTTGACTCGACTTTAACTGGTAATGAAGAATTTGACGTAATATTAATTACACAATGCGCTCAGCACACACACACACACACACAAACACACGCACATACACAAGATAGAACGAAGGTACAAATGAACTCTGCAATACTGTTCAGCACCGCCATACACATATTTCTTTACTTTCATCCGACCACTTTTACTTCGGGACAGAATGGGTAGTGTTCAGTTGCAGTTGTGGTATTACACTGTTATTCTACTAGATTTAGAATTAATGATGTCATGCTGCTGCTCGTACAGAATACACGTATGTAAAGTGTATCTGAGCGCATCATCAGCGCCATCACCGACAGCAACAACCATTTTGGATTTGCGGCGCTCTCCCATTTCCGTCCACATTTGTGATGAAGTATAATATAAAGCAAGGACAGGAAAGAAAGCGCATTTTCTGGTGCACTTTTTCAGTTATTTTTGTTGTTGTATTTCTGTTTGCAATAAATTCGTTACCTGTACATAAAAAAGAATGAATACAGAGCTACTCACCGTCGCTTCATCGCTTCTTCGAGCACACTCCATGGAAAAATTCATTTGATCTATTAAACAGACAGCAGATGACTTGGCTGATAAAGTATTCTCATATTTATAAATTGTATATGTGTATGTGTGTGTGAAAGATTTTTGAATGCGTGTTGTACAGGAATTTGTAGGAAATGCAAAATTTTGAAGAATAATTTGTAAAAGAACTTAAGTTTCACTGCTGTACAAAGTTTGTTTTTGATATTCGAATCGCCTTCAAGGTCAATCAGGGGATCGTTTTCGGATTTGCTAATTACTTTGCCTTGAACAGCGTCTACGAAATATTGTAAATTACACACAAATACTATGCACTCTTCTCAAATTCTTTCTAATTGTCTAAAAATACCAAATTGTTGAACCTTGAAACTACGCTTCTGTGTATATTGCTTGTTTGAGAAAAAAGGTCATAAGTCAAATATAATATATTTTAATTTCATGAAATTTAAAGATGATTTCTCTTCACAAAAAAAAAACTAAAAATTTAATTCTGTTTATCTTTCCAAAGCGATAGATTTTCTACCATTAGAGAATTTTTAATGAGTTTACGGTTTTGAGGGTTAGTTGATTTATGACAAAAGTTTATTATATGAGCGAGATTTTTGTAAAATTGTAAACTTGCAACTATGACAATTTTTTAAACTCATTTTATTTTATTATCGTTTTTCTTTTCAAAATATGTAATCATAATTCTTTTTTTTAAAAATATGTTAATTAACTTCTTTCTTTTGTTTTGTTCTAACAGTCATCTACATCGGAATCCATTACAACAACAAAAGTGCCTAAATCGGTTTCTGATAAGAAACGCTTTTTCGAGTCAGCCATGGAAGATCAACACAAACCATCACAAAAGACAGGTGAGATGTGATAAAATACATATTCATTAAAACGACATTCTAATTCACTAAAGACCACAATTAGGTTTCACAATTGCAATTATTTTAATAAAACATGAAATGTAGAATAGTTTGTGCATAAATTAAAAATTTTTTTATGATGAATATTAATGCAAAAGCTTGTTCTGAAAAATTAGTACCATGCGTGTGAGCAACATTATTAAAATTCCTTTGATTAAGATACGATAGATAAACGATTTGATAGATAAACGATACTTCAACGGCTGAAGTTCAAGTAATTTTTTGTTAATTCCATAAAAAGTACACTCTTCCAATCGCTTTTGAAAAAATAATATTCTGTTGCAAAAGCGAACAGAACTAAGTGTATTTTTCAAAGCGTTTCTGTTCTGCTCCTAGAACTTCTACGATCCCCATATAATTAAAAATGAGAACAGCGGTCGCTTCACTAGCCCCACAGGGTCGGTACAGGTAATGTCAGGCCCCCATTTATATTTTAAAATCCAAAAGCATCCCATAAAAGTCCATCAGTTCCTTTATCGGATATTATAAGAAGCACACCACAAATGGGAGAAAAAGCTCGCCTACAGAAACCCAGATAAATACAAAAGGAATTCTACTTAGCGAACCTTTGAGACCACCAGCAAATTCCCTTTTAAATGTAAGGAAGTTGTCCGTTGTTCTGATTTCACAAGTTTTCATGAGTTTGTTTTTTATTTTATAACGTTTTCAACGCTGCGCCAAAATACACGATCAGAGAAAATAAATCGCGTACGTGAAGAAGTTAAAAGAGCAAAATAAGTTCAAAGTGAAGATATGTAATCTTTATTGTATGCAACAGCAGCACTATGCTGTGACTCTGAATAACGAAATAATTTCCCTGCTATCTTGATTTATGACTAACCACACAGCTGCTAGGACAGCGAGAGCTAAGGGCGTCACCGTGGTGATTGCTAACCAACCGATATACTTTTCCCCATATATTTATGTTTGTGGGTGGGTAGGCATGTTCGTACATGTGATATACAGTTATGTTCAGGATTAGAATGCGGTAACCAAAAAGTTGGTGCGACTAAGAAGTGATGTTGTGTGGCGTTGCCCGGGACCTATGGGCACTTCGCGCAACCAATGTTAGTCTGTCAGTATGAAATGTTTCTTGTTATTTAATGTTTGCTTTATGGAAATGCGTTGATTTGTTGCTACTTATTCCACTACACATAACAACTATTTGCTCAACAGAGCGGTGTAAAGTTTTCAAAGTGTGGCAGACAGCAAGTGAGCGAACGTCTTAACAACTCGATGAGTGAGCGAGTGCACGGATTGGATGTTGCTGAAGAAATTTCGTGAATAGCGAAGTTAGTTATACCCATCATGAGAATTAGTAGTGAAGTTATCCTAGGGTATTTGTTTTATTCCAAGGGGTGCTAAAGTTATACTGATTTAAATATATGAATATATACACACATGCGCACGTTCACTGAACTACTTTTATGTTATCCCTGGTTAATGAACTATAACCATATAAGCCATATTATTGATATCGCATAAAAAAATCGTTTTCAAGATATGGAATATCTACGCTATGGTAAAGTATTCTACATCTAAGCATATTTGAGCTAAATTATAGAGTACTACCCTCAAGGTGAAGGATGGATTTTTTGAGGTGTGAGAAGAGGAGAAAATCCGATTGCATTTCAAAGCAATGTTGCCATACATAGAACTGTAAAATCTTTATTTATATTTTGAACTTAACTTTAAACTTTGAACTTTAAATAATCATTCTAAAGCAATGGATTTTGAAATTATTTGATTGAAAACATCTACTCTTTATTTTAATTTTTACGCTTAATTTTTCAATTTTTGAGAAAACTGCCCATATTATTGGCCATTATATTGCAACGGAAGGGCACTCATAGTAAATTTGATAAAAGGCATTAATCTTGATATGACTGAAGCCAACCATCTTAACTTTCGCCTTTTGCCCGGACATTTTGTTTTCATTTTGTACCGTTTGTTTTTGCTTTGTTCTATGTTCATGGTTTTTCTATACGCTTAAGTTTCCTAGTATTGTTCATTTATTAAAGTTTTCTTTTCGTTTTTCTTTCCATGGCTGTGTAAATAAATAGAAAAAGTTTTTTCATTCCTGTCAAAGGATGAAGTTGAGAAGTTGAGGCAAGAAGAAGAAAGGAAAATCGCAACACTACGTCGAGATAAGAAATCTGGATTATTGGATGGACTCTCTGCAAATTGCAATGATGAGTACGATGCTTCTAACAATTCTGCCACAGCCGTAAGCGCTGCCTACACCGCCACCATACCGTGCCTTGCTGGCGAACACCGAAAACTACAATCGAATGTTGAGCCTTATGGGGAGAATTATGATTATGACGACGATAGACGACTTGTAGTTGACCATCGTCACGTACTGCGCGATACGATTGTCGAGCGGGATAATTGTGATGCGGATGACATGAGGTGAGTGTGTGCGACATGCAATACAAATCAGATTAATAGCGCCTAGAGACATGATCACAACTCTTGTTGCGCCATCAGCGCGCACAATACACATCCTTACATCCATGAAGTATGTGAAAAATGTGAGTTGCTTGTGTGCATGTGTGCGTGTGTGAGCGCTGTGCGGCATGAGTTATGTGATCATTTACATATTTATAGTTGCGTTACTTACATCTTTTGTTTTATTCAATTGTTATTAATGCTTTTGGTGAAAGTGTTTAGCTTTAACGCTTCGAATATACACAAACACATCTACATACACATACTCGCATCATAAATAAATGCACATAATTATACATTAAATGTAATCTAATTAGATGTAATTCAATATTGTTGCAATTGAAATGCATTTCACACAAACAACATGTTCCAGTTATATGACGACATTTATAATATGATTTATACTGGTATTTACTGAAAACGATGTGCCTTTTCGGTATCTAAGGTCAATTATTATTTGCTATCAACTCGAATTTAATTGTGTTTTTGATTCGGTTTTGGTTGTTCAATATAAATATCTCTGCATATGTTCTTATCTCTATCACTATTTTCGCATTTTCCAAATAGACTTTGCTTCGAAATTAATTTTCTGTGGATTGTTCTCTTTTACCCTCATTTCTTTTGGCTCATGCTACTTACTTCTACTACATACATCTTTACGCCTACATACAACTTCACATCTACATACATATATAATTAAAACAAATTTAAAGCAATATGGAGGAACTTTATATAATTCTAGAAATGTAAGGCTTTGAGTTTTTTATATAAAGTACATATTATATACATATTACAATATATAGAATTGTAATAAAAAGTCTGAACCAATAGAAATTAGACAATAATCTTAAGTAAGTAATTACTTATATATATACATAAAGCAAATTTATTAGTAGATCCTATTAAGTCTCATTACATATTGAAGGGTGCTACCAAAGGTGCGACTGATTTTATTTAATTTTCTTTTTTTGTTTCTAAATATTTTTTCTAACTACCTCTAAACATTAAACCTCTTCTGAAATGATTCATAAATATTCTAGGATAATGTTAGTGTAAAGACACATCTTGAACGAATATAAGTCCAAACCGTTCCTTTTGCACATAGAGTTCTGTAATCCCTAGTAATTCGTTTTTATAATTCCTGTTGTTTGCGGAATTTTGTTTATGTGGAAACAAAGAAAAGAAATCGTTTGAGAGCTGACCTTTGCAGTAATTTAATAATATTGATTTAAATTAAAATTTGATATATTTTAGATGGTTTAGGCTCGGCGGTGCATCGAAAAATAAGGAAAACCATTATAGGCACGAGTATGTCAAATACAAAAATTATGACTATTTACCATAAATTGGCTGCAGCTTGAGCACTGCATTCTCTCATTAAATTGTACTAGATATTTCCATGACCAGCCTTTCAATTGTTTATTAATCATTCAAAAAATATACAAGTAAGAGCAAAGCTGGCTAGCATCGTTGTAAACAAGTAATTTTTTCTAAAGGTTCTCTGCGAGCAGAGTTCTATTGTTTTGTGCTTGTTATGCACGCGCTTTATATCTCTTGTTTTCGCCGTTGCTAACATCGTCGGTTGCTCCTGTTGTTTACAAAGGAAACTCCATGCCAAAAGAGACAAAGTAATTTAATATTTTACCGTTGGCCAAATGCACTCGGAGCACTCACGTATAATTTGCAACCATCGCACCCTCAACCATCAGCATAAACAAGAATTTCATTATGCTGTCTTATCCTTAGCTTGTGCGCATTTATATTACGTACGTCCCTCACAGGTAAGATGTGTTACAAAATACTTGCGAAAACATCTCGTATAAACTTACATGCGTACGTTTACATAATTCTAACAATAAATTGCTATTTCGAGATACTCTTCTAATAGTGAATAAGAAACATTACTGCTGGAATGGACCGCGAGGACCTCTGATACCGTAGTATTTCATGTGCCAGTATTAATTAAAATACTCACATACCTAGATGGTTTAATATTGAGGTTTTTCAACATTATTTCTGAAAACGTCGTTGTTTACATTACATTAGTATAAGTATATTATATAACAAACTCCGAAATTTAAATTCAAAATCATATTCAGCAATCCTAAAAACCCTTGAATATCCTGTTCTACAAAAATTTACAGTTATCTTAATTCTTATGTTCGCCTTATTGAATATAAATTTCGTCTAATCTTATTTTCAAATTCAGACAACTGAATTGACATCAGAATTTTAAATGTTTTTTTGTATATTTTTTTTGCATCAATATTGGTATAAAAGCTTCTAAAGAAAAGCACTATTCTTCTTTTAGTAATTTGATAATGGCATTAAATCGACACGAAAAATATTGAAAACGATACTTCAACAGCTTAAATTCTCACCGACATCAAGTTTATGAGAGTTTGCACCGTATTTTTAGTTTTCTTTATCAAAATAAAATCCAGGCTGCTTCCGGAATCTTTCAGAGTAGCTATGCTCTTTCGAAGTTTGTAAGTGATGATGTTATTTTATCTCTAATTTTATTACTGAATAAAATGGCTGCCCATCTTTCTGGGTAAGTCGTGGCAAGTATTGTATTGCTCAGAAAATTTTGATGTACTTTCTCTCTAAAATTAAAACAAAAAAACTTAAAAAAGATATCAGCGGACATGTTTTTAAAAATTTAGGCGCCGGAATTTTGCTCGTAGTGTCGACATCCATTTAAACTATGCTGCTCAGGTGTCCTGCACTACACTGAATATAACTGAAATTACTGAATACTTTGAAAATTTACTTTTACAAATAAGTATTAATTTTCGTTTGAGTATAAGTACACGGAACGTTAACGTTTGTGTGTTAATTCTTTATACCAATTCTGCACTCTGTTGAATTCAAGTTTCGTTTCCCAAAGGCATAATTAAATTCGAGTTAAATTGAAATTTGGTAGAAAATCAATTTCTGTGCATTTTGTGTTTGTTGTTCGTTATTATATATCCACTCTTGTTTACACTTTCTTACTCTTTACTTTGTTAATCTCTTTCTGTTCTACACACTTATTTGCACACCTTATTCCCACTGCATTTTAACTTTTACCACTTTATTTCCTTCCCGTTTTCCAGGAATCCATTTGAAGAAATTGAAGCAGTATTTAAAAGCTAATCCTATATTATGATTACATTACTACACTTGTTTTATATCTAATACACAACACCCACACACACAACGACAATGATTTGTATCGCAAATAACTCTAAAGTCACTAATCTAATACAATTAAGGTGAAGTGGAAGATGAAGATGTAAAGATTTTTTATACGAAAAAACAAAATCTACATTTATTTAAAATTTATTAAACAATATTCGAATATTATTAATTCGAAATTTTATCTTTTTAGACATTTATCTATTTTTATATACACTTGTGAAGATATTATAATAACTAACTAAATACTTAGAGAAAAGTTGAGAGTATTCTAAAGTGCACCTAATAATCACGGGACACACATATGTATCGTATTTACGAGTACGCAAATGGAATGGTTAAGGAATGTTACCTTTACTGTTATCACACTTTATAATAATTACAAATATTAATAATAACAATGATAATATTATATTGTACTGACACACGAACTTCTCTATTTGTACGTTTCGATTTATTATTCATGTGTACGTCTATGTTAACTTACTTAAGCTTAAGCACACGACACACATTGAAATTTATGTCGGAAAATATTACACATATAATTGGCCACAACTATACATATTCATACATAATATATATATATATATATCCACATATATATATATATATGTGAAATATATATTATATTATATTAATTATATTATATTAATTACATTATTTTAATATATATTATATTTCATATGTTTATATATTATTTGTGAATATATATATATGTGTGGCTGAGTTCCTCATTGATGATTGATCGCTCATTTGATTAGTTAGCTGATTGATTAATTGTTAAATTTGAGTTACGTTTTTGCATTTCGCCTTGCATTCCCTTTGCAAAATCGGCAATTGTTTGCTAAGTTTAAATGCACTTGCACAGTCAATTTTAAAGCGCGAAAAAATATCACAACAGTCCATTCATCACAATTGTTTAGCGCTAAGTTAATTTATTTTATTACACTACACCTAAAATTATGCATTATCCTACATATTAAGATTATTACTATAAAACATAACTAATTTGTTGAAGAAAATTAAGAAATAAATGATTAAAAACTGCAATCGCTTCTGTTCATTTCCGAACATTTTGTATTTCATTGGTGAGGGATCTTCCATAACTTACTAAAAATATTAAGCGTTTGGTGAAGGGTATGCTTCAATTATGTACGCATGAGTTAACATTTTCACACAATTTTCGAATTTGTGGGTTTTGATATATGTATATGGTTCTTGAATACTGGAAAAAATTCTTGTAATCATTAAAACAGCTCAGAAACTAGATTTAAAATTAATAAACAAAAAGTAATTCCAATTTTTGTTATCGAAAAATATTTAAGATTTGACGGATGTCCTCGCGAAGAAAAATATCACAGTGGAAGTGAAATAAATTAATTTTGGCATTGAGAGTTTAATTAAAATTATTTTAATTGACCCGCACTTTAAAAAATAATAATATAATTTTTAATAATAAAAAGGTAATCTTTTATTACCTGATCCAAATTGAGTTTCTGTTGAGTGCTTTCAAAATTTTCATAAAGTTGTTACAGGTCTAGGCCGAGATGATCTTTATTTCCTTTTACGAATTTCCGAATCGGATATTTTAATTTCAGGCACAGAAAAAAGTTACAACTAGTCAAATCTAGCGATAAAGATAGCTTTTATTTCGTTTCAAAACATCTGTGGTGCGATCTCTATTCGATATTTTTTTTTAAGTCTTTAGATGCGAGTCTGTTCGCAACCCAAAAAACAACTTAAATTTGCTCAGCCAATCCATTATAGTTGTGGAGGGACATGAACAAAGTTGACATATAATTTCACGACTCTTACTGGATGCTTAATGCTACTGAAAAACTAGAATTATCAGTAAAGAAGAAACTAAACGATTTACGAAAATTTTTGTGAAATACACGTCAGGCGTCAGTTTTAGCTGTCAGACACATTGTGTTCAAAATCATAGCAAATGTCGAAGCAGCTTTTACCAGTCTATAGGAAATTGTTTATGAAATATGAGATTTATACATAATATGCATAATATCTAAATAGTATAATACATAAAATTTTTTGCCAAGAGTAATCATCCCATTTGAATGGATCAACTGGTCAAATATTGTGCATTACAATAAGAAAAACAGTTTTTAAGTTCATCATATGTAATGGATGAACATACAGAATATCAGAGAATAATCTGCAAATGACAGCGAATGCTCTCGAAGTATTATCAAGGAATTAACTGCTTCCTATACTATATATTCACTAGTTCTGGAGCCCTTCGATCAAGTATTGTACATAAGTTATCTCTTCTTCATTTATGAATTGAAAAACTTTTTTTGGAAAAATTTGCTCCACATTAGGTAACATTTGCAATTGAGTTAGATAAGTTGTGGCTCTTTATTGAAATATATGTATGCACAATTTTCTGCATTCAATGCGCTCAAATTAAACTTACAACTTTTCTATAACACATGACATGACAGCAATTACAAGAATTTTTACTCCAGCGCTACCATTTCATGCTACTATTCGTAATAAACTTAGAACTACAACAACGCAGTGCTTTGCAATTGACTTCTGACTGCTGTGCTTCGCTGTGCACCCTCGACAGAGAGAGAGAGAGAGAGAAAGAGAGAGAAAGCGAGAAAATGGCAAAAGTTAGTCAAAAAGTTTATGCAGAGCATTAAAATTTAATTTTACATAGACGCAATACGCGCGTGTGTTGCATAAAAGCTGCACATAACATATTTGCCACGAAAAAAATCACGCCGTCATTTTTAAAAAAATTTTCACACTTTAGTGTACACAGTAGAAATGTCGGAGTGCGAGTAAGAAGTATATTAGCGATATATTTTATAGAGTTTTAGTGTCAAGTGTGGGTGTCACAAGGTCCTATGGAAACAAAAGGAAATGGAAATTTACGCTGTGCGATAAAATTGAATCAACGTGCGGGTGTAGAGAGCGCTAGGCGTGTCAGCGACGAAATTAGAAAACTTGTCTTTCAAAGGGTTAGTAATATGAGTTGAGCAGCAGCATATGCATGTAATAAATATGGTGTCATATTGCTAGAACTGAAAGGAGCAAAGTAAATTACGTGTGTTAAGCTTAAGATACATAGAGACTTTTTTGAAATTGCATAACTAAAATGTGTTATTGAATAATTAAATCCAAGAAATGCGACCCAAAATCCCTAAAACACCCGCGACTGACTACATATAAAATATCCTAATGTTCACACTCACCAAAGCTAATAACTCATCAACCATCATTGATTGTGACTAACATCATGATTCTATGCACTTAGATGAAATAAAAACAAAATCAAAAACAACAAGCATTAACAGTGAATGGTTTAGCTGACGGCATTTGCAATAATTTATTCTAAGAAATGCAATAAAAAAATAACTCAGTGCTCCCATCAATTATTTGCATTCATCCTTGCCAAATTAATGTGCACTGCAAACGCAAGCAAACGCAATATATATGTATGTATGTATGTATGTAACCATTCGTAAATTTCGTAAATTTTGTTCTAATTCTTGCAAACATTTTTATACGAATTCAATAAAATTCCAAATTAAAAAGTATTGCCGAATGCACAACAATAACAACAACAACGACAACAAGGTTTGAATCACCGACACCACCACCAACACCAGCACCACAGTCACAGCCACAGGCATTCGCTAACCGCGGCGAAACGGCAGAACCGCAAGCACTACCCAAGTTTGAAAAACAGAAGAAATCGAAGAAGGCAAATGCGAAATCGAAAGCAGCTACAACAACACCGAGAGTGAGCACAACGCCCATAGATAACGACGTCGCGGTTGAGCTTGTCGCTCATCGAAAAGCACCTCCGCCGCCGACACTGGCAAACCCACAGCTGCCTGCACAGGTGACGTCTGAGTGGGTGGCCACGCAATCGGCGCACTTGGCCGCATTCAAATCGCCGGCACTAGTTAAGTCCTTGACTGAGTCATCACCTAATGCAGCAGCAACAACAACAGCAACGCCAGTAGCAATAGCGCAGTCGCTTAAACCTCAAGTAGATTCCGCACTTGCACTGTCTGTAGAAAAAATAGCACCTGCCCCTGCACCGCGTACCACAGCTCAACAACTAAGTAGCACTGTAGCGCAGTTTGTGGATATCGAACGGCAGCATGCTGATGTCCCTAGCGATTACAATGAAGCCGAAGATACGGCAAGTAGCATTGAGAGTGTTATTGCTGTGACACCATCAGCCACTTTATCGACCTCGACGCTGCGCATACACAACCAACAGAAGCCGTCGCTGTTGCCGAAACCTAAAGTGAAAGTTCTCATCCCACCTGCATTGTTACTGCAACAAACTCAACAACAACAGGAAGAGCAGCAACGGGAAACATCACCGACCACAGCTTCCAGTCGCATACCCATACGCACAGTGAATGCTGAGAGGCGTGCCCTGAAGGCGGCAGCTGCTGCTGTCGGCGGTGCAGTGGCAGGGGCTCATGATGAAGCTGCTAGTCCCGATGTAGTTGAGCGGTCACCTGATGCGGTTCAACACGAGCAGTCACAGTCTAATGTGTCGAAGAGCAAAGCAATAATTAAGTAAGTCCAAACCCGATTTGTGGGTACAAACCGAATGAAAGGGAAAGTGAAGTATTTCCTGAAGATCGATAATATTTGTGAATATACGTTTGTTCTTAAGTTATAACGTACTTTGGTCAAGCACCAAATTTTGGTGTGCGATTGATGATGAATGCGAAAAACCAATTCCCATGCGAATAGCGTGGGATAATGACGGGTTTGTGTAAAATCTCATTGTAATAGATATTTATTTGCTGCTATCTAGTGAATGACATATTGTATTGGTGGTAAAATAGACGATAATCGCAAAATTATCGCCCTTAAATACAGATATTGGTCAATAAATGCCGACTAGAAAAATAGTTATGTTTTTTAAAATGATTATGATTCTTGAGTCCTTCGTTAAATTACACCATTGACTGAAATATCCGAAAACGCAATTTATCTTTTCGAAAATCTGGAGTGAGTTTCGGTATTTTCGAAGTTGGCAACTTTGCATAAAAATTATTGTTGATCCATTTCCTTTGATTTTTTATTTTAGTTAAACAGCAGCGCTCTTTATTTTTTTGTTTTTGTTATGTGATCAACTTTCGAGTAGAAAATATATGAGTTTCAGGCCATTAATATGGTATACTATATTATCACTTTTTCTTTTGAGCGTATATATGTAGATAGTTTGCTAATTGACTAAATTGTGGGTCGGATGAAACAATTAAGAAACCGGATAGTCTGTGAAAATATAAATTAAAATTTAGTGAATATGAAACTTTAATGCAATTTGTCTCAAGAGAGAAGAATCATTTCTTGCACGATAATTTGTTATAAGTCAGCAATTAGAGAATAAACCGATTTCATGTCATAAAGTTTCAAACCACACATTACACAAATTGTACAACAACAGCGCAGGTAAATAAATATACATACATAATTATGTGTTTTAGCATTCTTAAATAACGCACGCGTCTCACCAACAAACACCTACAAGCTCTGTTGTAAAACGCTCCCTACTCTCTTAAATATTATTTTAGTAATTATATATCCTTTATCCACTTGTATGTAAATATTGGTTGCGGTGTTTGTATTTGTTGGCTTAATAGCCTTAATTATATTTATATTTTTATTTTTAAAAATTTTAGGTAAATATTTTACGTAACTCCTCTGTATTTGGGGTTCCCTCATTTTCCTTTTGTGTAGCAAGATTTGATTAATTCCCTCGGCTTTAATTTTTTTCTTTTGCTTGAAAAGCATTTTTCAAAATATTTTAATTTCTGTTTAATGTGGAAAATATTAATGTGCCTTACTTTTTTCCACCCACAGTGCTGAGAAACGCGCGTCTTGGCGTGCTGCTCGCTTGCGCTCATTGGAACAAGGCGCTCAGGAGGCGCAAAGCGTTATTAAGAACATGAATAAAATAGCTGATGATTTGCTGACGGCTCCCATCGCTACCGAGGTTTGTATGCACTGTTTCGACTTGATAAATTGAAATCTTTTCAACCAATAATCATTACATGATAATCATTACTGAATTAAATAAAAGCTCCTTAAAAGTCCCCCACTAGCAGTCTAATGGATAGCTAATACATCTCGTAACAGTTTTGCTTGAACTAATTACATAATGGTTTGTTACCAAATGTCGTAACCCAATGCATAAAATACATACTTACATATATGCCAATTGACTTAAAATTACGGTGCTTGTATTTTTTGCATTAATACTGTCTAATATAAGAGCATAAATATATAGTACTTGAATAACTTAATTGTTTAATAACTAACTTTCAAACTGAAGACTAATTTCAAATAAATTTATAATACTGTGAGAATAATTTGAGATATTTTTAAAATTTCACTAATTCAACTCGCAAAAATACTTTTTATAATCAACAAGAAAATTATATTCACTTCTAAAATAGGTCTACTATTAAATGACCTAATTTATTCTATGATGAAGTATGAATACTCCTTAAAGTTTTAAGCATTATTGGAATCTCTTATATAGTTAATCTGATTTCACTAGTGTACAAAAACATTTTAACAACATCCTTTCAATATTTGAGGTTAAAACAGCTAGGCGTAGAAGAGAAAGTATCATGTAATTTAAAATATAGATACCAATAGCGATATTAGCAATATTAAATATAGGAGGAGGAAAACTCAAGTTATCCATTTGAAAACTTTGTTATTGCTTTGTATTAGAAAAGTGGTGAATCGAAGGCGGCTAGCATTAAGTTTCTGAAGAAGAAGAATTCTGCATATAAACTAATTATATTTAAATACTTTATTTATTCGCCAATCTAAATCCATAAATTTGGCATTCATTCGGTGAAATTCATTTGCTAATTAATTTCCATTATCATTATTTTTTTCATATTTATTTGTAACAGACTAAAAAGATTGTTTTTCCAAAAATCGCAATTAAATCGAGCGATGGTCCGGTTATAGTACGGGAGCGTGAAAAAATACTCGATGAAAAAATTGTGCGCCGTACCGAAGAGGTGCCGTGTCCGTTAACGGGACGACCTCAATTGCGAACTGTTGAGTACATTGAGAAAACCATCGAAACTGAGGTTAGCCCAGCAAATATCCAGCTTATTGGAATTGTATAAAAGAAACAAAATTGGTGGCGATTTTACTTAAACGATAGTATTTAGTCAAGAAAACACGCATCACGTTCCTTTCGTACAATATTCACGTTAGATATATTTTTATTTTGACACTTGTTCGTTAATTGACATTTATAACTATTATTTCCGCGTGTTTTTGAAATAGTGCAAACAATCAATTGACATTTATATTTATAACTCATACATATTCTCAGAGGGAAGGAACATTTGTAGTATATTTTACATAATATTTTGTTGGCTTAGTCTTATATACATATATACTGTATTGAATTGAATTTGTGCACACTTTATTTGTAAATCATAAATATTTTGTTTGTATTTATTCACATTTTGCACTAACTGTATTCTGGTAGAAACTTTTTTGTTACAGGGTGCCTCAAAACGACGTGATATTTTAAAATATAATACTATTTACGCGTTTAATAAAAAGTATACCTCAGAAATTGAAAATGTCACGAGTTATGCACTCACTCTCTCCGAATTCCTGAACTGAACTTGTCGTCGCAATTTTTTTCAAAGATAAAAGGGTTCAGTCAAAATATAGTGCAGTGTTTTCTGCAATAATCAATGCAATCAATATTGAATAAATTATGGTAAAATATCAGACCATTTCTGGAGACTCCTTATTATGAATAATTTTTGCAGTTGATTAATGCGTTAATTATGCGTTATGAATTAGATTGCCCACCAGCACTTGGTTCAATTTTCTCCAGATATTCACATCGTAATCTTATATTTTCGCTCCTTTTAGAAAATATCTAAATTACAAAGAGTTTTTTGTCTGTTTAATTTATTTGTAGTTTTCTTAGAACTTTTACTTAATTTTTCAAATTGCTCGCATACATTAGCTTAAGGCCAGAGAAAATTGAATGTCGATCTCACTGAAAAGGATTTGATATTTCTTTCAAATGTTTAATCGAAAAAACATTTTTTTATTATTAAGTGATTTATCAGCTTTACCGGTTTAAATACTTTTTTTACGGCTTAAGAACTACTAATCAAATTTCAAAATATCTATATCCACGTGCACTTAAAATGTATGCAAAGTTAACCACGACTTATACAACCCATCAATAGGTCAGATCAATATCTTGTTACCTCAATCAATGCCTAGTGCTGTCACACCTAAAAGGGTAATTTTAATGTGAACGATTATTTGGTGGACATAGACGGACTTGCGGATTAAAATCCTAAACTATTGTTCCACATGAGTGTAACTTTGCTTTCCTTTCTTTTTATTTCGTTATTATTAGTGTATGCCTATTGAGTTAAGTCAGTATGCACACCACCGACTAAACTACTCCGACATTTTGTCATCGTATTTGACGATAATTACTTTGTTTGCTCACTAAAGCCAATTCAATTGCTGAGACATGCTATTTACATAGGTACCCACCACATACATGCAGCTGTATAAAGCTGACTCATTTTGCTTGCCCTTCGCATAATTTTCAGTTTCTTAATAGAATTTCACAGCTGCATGAAAATTGAATAAACCCAAATTGTACAAATCGGACAAAATCAGCAAATGGCAATGTAAAGTAAACAGAAATGCTGGAAGTGAAAATAAAAAAATTAAAGAACGGGGAAGAAAGAAATGTCTCTGCAGGCACGCAAATGCAACAAATTATAAAGAAAGTCAGAGACTAACTAACACACAAGGAATAACCCAGGCGGGCTAATTTTGCCAAATTCATTTTGCTTGTGATATCTCATGAACGCATTGATACTTTTTGGAGAATTTCGAGTTACATGTACATTTGTAGTTGTCACAGTCGAACAGTCAACAGTCAAATGGTTTTGTGGAATGCTGCTGAATGAGGCACAAGCTTTGGTTGGGCGTCATGCCAATAGTCTTATCGAAAACCACATGTGTACACCACAAACGTGTACAGTTCAATACTGAAGATATTTTAAAGTCGGTTTCTTGAGAGGTCATTCCTCTGGGTTTGTCTAAGCTAAGGTATAAGCTCATTTACTTGAACATACTTCGACACAAACAAAGCGGAAGTGTAATCAGCAAAGAGGAAAAAAAATAACAAATTAGTTGGAACACAGTATAGGGAAAGAAGATTCGCAGTTGCGTTATAGAAAGTTGGAAACGGAAATAACGGTACGGAAAAGTCGTACACTTCCGCTTTCCGGTCTAAGTAGCCACCAAGCCAAGTAGTTAGTACGTGTATGTTCTGCGAGCGCAAAGCAACATAGTAAGGCCAAAGTTGAGAAGGAGAACAGAAACCGTGAGCCAGAGACGGTTGATGTTATTAATAAAAAACATAGGAATTTTAAGATGTGAAGGTCCACTCCTCATTTTAACAGGATATGAAGAGTGGTGACTATGTTTTCATGAAAATTACTACTACTAAATTTTTATTGTTGTTGGAACTTGTTTCATGCATTTATCTATTAAATATCGAAATACTCTGCTATATTGAAGTACCGAACATTAAAATAACACTTAAATGGGCGTGACTAATCTTGTTCAGTTCTGTAATTTTCAACCAGAGATTTCGTCTATTTCCAACTTTGTAGTGCAGCAAGAAAGTGAATGAAGTTGCCTCTGCACCGAATTTCAACATTTCAACAGTTCCCGAAACAAGGCAAGCCTGACCTGAGAATCCGTATTGAGGTCGTTAATTATACTTAATCACTAATTTGTGGTTGGTGATGAATACATAATGGCTTGGAATGACGGTCGTAAAAGATACAGCTACATACTTACAGTTTTTTTTTTTTTTTTTGGTTAAAGATCGGTTTTGTATTACTTTGTTTTTTGCTTACGGCAAGCCTGATGACATATCAGCCACTTCGTCTTCTATAATGTGGCTAAATTTTATTATAAAGGAGTCAGAGGTCATTGAATGGGACACTACCAATTCGAAAATCGACTATAAGATTTATCCGAGTTATGTAATTAGATTTTAACAGTGACAGCGCTTATTATGCTTGCACTAAAAGTCCTATATGCAATTTTAAGGAACCAGGAAGCTTATATTATATAACACATATATAAATGTGGCTTAATATTTTTATTGTTATCTTCCTCGCTGTGCAACAGGTGCCTGCGTATATAGTTGAACACATCTTAAGATTTCAATGGCTCGCCAGCGTTTGCAGGCCGCAGACATCCTAGGTCAACCATGCACATTGAAAATACTTCGCCAACAGCTTGAACATTTATGCTTTCGAATAAAAATGACAAAAATATACCATATACCTAAGCAAGCACACTAAATAGACCGGAGACAAGTGAGCGAAATTTATTTAATTCGTTTTTTACTATGAGAACTGGCGCGCATTGGTGCTTATGGCAGGTGGTGATTTTAGATTTTTACCGTAGTTGCTTCGCATACTTCGCTTTCTGCTGTCATGACTCGTGCATGTGTAACTTAACTACATTTTCGCCGAATGCACTCAAGCATAATGCGTACAAAGTGCACATCTCCGATAACTTGTTCACGGGCGTACAGCAACAACCAACTGTCGTGTGTGGAAAAAAACTCTTTCCTGCTGCCCAGTTTAGTAAAATAGGAGTTCTCAGAATTTGAGTCTTTAATGTGCAAATTTTATTTTTTGGATTAGCTCAGAGCAGTTTGCTACTAAAAAACAATTAACGCGAAAAACAACTAAGATCTGGGCCGCGCCACAGTTTATATTTCTGCGCAATATGCAGAGCGTGTTGCAAGACATAAAATTTTTCAGCCTGAATTGTGGCCTGTTGATACTGATAATAAAATTAAAGCTAATTATTAAAACATGGAACTGTAACTAAAATCAATTTCAAGAAACTTTGTAAACTGAGATTAGGAAGGAAGAGAAGTTATTTGTTCTGTGGAATGGATTTTTCTTTCGATTTTTCGAAAGTAAAAATCTGCTACTAGTAAGTTTTTAATTTTTTAGTAAAAATTAGGAATTTAATTTTGTAAAGTTTTGAGGTTATGTACGGGAAGTAGCCAACTTTCAAATTTATGGTTATGAAAAATAAACTATTTATTAGCTTTATGAAGCAAACAACTATAAAATTATGTCATTAAATCAAAGAAGTAAAAAACTAAATCGATCTTGTTAAAAATAAGTAAGGTGCAGTAAAAAATATAGACTAAAGGCAGATAATCCTTGATGAACATGTGGCATTCTATTTTTATTCTTCTAAGTGGAGGCCATTTAATATTAGGAATTATTTTCAAACCGCCTCATTAGTTGTTGGTGGACACTCATATCAATAAGCCTTTTCTAAATATACAAATTGATTTTTGCCTTCTTGAAATTCCAGTCTCTGATGTAGGTCGTGGTGCAAGCAGTTTTGTAAATTTTTCGGTCTTATTTGAAAAAAGGGATTGCGACAATTATTTTTTCAATATCATAGTTTCGTACGACGTAAATTTTGTTGCACGAAAATATTAAAATTCTATTGAATTTGGCTAAACTAGAATAAAATTTAAATATCACTTTTTTTTTATTGAAATTAACCGAATTTCGATGAAAGAACGAAACTTTAATTTTTTGTTTTACTATTTTCGCAATATTTTTTTCATCTTTGCATTATTTACTTTATTCTTTATAAGATTGATTGGTGTGGCCTAGTATGTACTTTGAATTTGCTTGTAAATGCATGTATTTTATAATTTTGTGTTGTCCGCCACGTGTATTAGTACTAACGCAAATATATGAACTTAAATAAATCCATATGTTATATTATTCCATAGGTTATATATATATTGCATTTTAATATATTAATACATTTTATAATATATTATAACATTTGCATATGCCTGCTTGTATTTAGAAGACCTTAAAATTTATGCTTCACTTAGGACTGGCTTTTGTCAGTACGTATATATATACTAGATCTGTTTTGTACACTTTTATTACTATGTACAATACAACTTTCTCATGCCCGTACTTTCCGAATTTTAACGGGTGTAAACGAAAAAATGAAAAATTACTTAAAGCGAATACGAATATTTCCATCTACTTACCACGCAATGCAGGTGGAAACTTGCCAGGAGAAGATAATCTCATTAGAGTTGCAAGATCCAGAAAACGATGATAACGACAGTGACGATGGCGGAAAGGACAAAATTTGCAATCCATTTGCATCATTGCAACATGCAGCAAGCGCCTACAAGGGTCCAGCTACAATATTGGCTGTAGCAACGCAAACAAACGCAACTGTTGCTGATGAGACGTTGGATGATGAGGAGCCGCCGGAGCTGTTGAGAGAAACTGCGCTACTGGACACTGTCGACGAGGATGATGATGAGGAAGATGAAGAGGACGAAGAAGAGGATGAGCACGACGCAGAAGACAGCGACGAGGAAGAAGATGACGAAGATGAGGAGGATGCCGCCTCCATTGTGACTGTTCATGCAAATAATGAAAAACTCTTCCTACGCACCGATGACGATTCCGGCCCATCTGATGATTTCGACAGTATTGGCATATTTGGTCCTTCGTCCATCGATAGTGTGTCGTCCATATCAAAGTTGCGTATACAGCCCGTGCCGATAACCATACACCAGACATTGGCTAAGGAAGTCGTTGTAACAGAGCCTGTAGTGCCAGCTGGAGTCCACACAACGACGAAAAGCGGATATCCAGCCCACAGTATGACCGCAGCAAGCACTATTGTGGAGGTGGTTAATCCACTGATAACCGGCGAGGGGCAGGTTAAAAGTCTTGCGGTGGGAAGCACAACTCAATGCGAATATCCAATTTTCGACAATGAAACAGAGAAGAGATTGCGGTCGAAGCCCTATGATGATGATATCGGAGATATTGCTAGGCGGAAAGGTGGCTATGGCGATGAAGCTGATGATGAGCCTGATGATAACGATGACGGTGAGGCTGAGAAGTTTTCAGCTGCGGCGACGGGAGTGTTACGTAGCGACACGTTTGTCATGCCGACAGTAGTGCAACAACAGCAACAGCGACCACAAGAAGAATTATCATTGAATGCGAAAATGAAGAACGTGTTGGTGGAGTTATTGGAGAATGAGCGTGTTAAATTGAATTTGCAGAAGAGTCTGGAAGATGATGAGAAGGAACAGCACGAACTCGCCTATGGGGATCCTGACGATGAGGATGACTTGGTTGATTATGCGGCATTACATGGTGCGAACCTCACTGGGATTAGTCGTTCTGCAGGTAGAGCTGTTAGTGATGATAACGGTAATGAGCGACTGCTGCAAGCGCTAATGAGAGACAGTAATAGGAATACAATTAAAAAGCTAGCAGTTGGTTACGACGACGAAGAAAGCGAGGAGGAAGATGATGAAGATGACGGTGACGAAGAGGATGAAGAGGAAGAGTCTTTAGATTCCAGTGATTCGGAAGAAGACGGCGAGGCTGAAGATGATGAAGAGGCTGTAAATATAACATTTGTCGATGGTTGTCAAGTGATTGAGAATCCCAATGCGGAGTCAACACTAAAACTGCAAAAATCACAAACATATACTTCCATGAAAGATGCGGATCAGACCGAAGACAAGCAGATTGGCGCCGCACAAGACGACGTTGACAAGGACATCGAACATACTGTCGAAAAACTTCAAGCTGAACAACGTAAACTCGAAGAGATCACGAAACAATTGCGTAAATCGGTAGAAAACTTGCTAGCCGATGATAAGGAAGTCGCGACGGCAATTAGCCAAACAATAAAAGACGACGACGATGCAGTCATTAAAAATCCGAAGCAGAATGTTGTTCATACTGTAGAAACGAAGACTGTCATTGGCGACGGTGGTGGCAAGAAAACCATTATTACCGAGACGATACGCAAGCCTGAGAGCAAACAAACGTACCACGAACCGGAAGATGAAAAGTCCGGCGAGGCACTTTTCAATAAACTCCTGCATGGCGGTGGCGATCTCAAGCAGATATTCGATCAGCAAACGGGCGAGAGTGTAATAACTACCACCACCACCGATGCCGACGGCACCGTCACCACTACAACAACGACAATTTCGAATGTGATTAAAAGTGGCATCCCTAGAGCGGTGGTGTTGAAATCAGAAGCCAGCTTAGCAAGAACCAACAACAGCAATGGTAACAGTGGCAGCAGCCAGAGTGCGAACACGAAACAAGAGAAGCAACATAGCAAACAAAAACGAAAAGGGAAGAATGGAAAAAAGTAAATATGACACAAAATAAATGCCAAGGTATTGCACTAAATTCAACAACAGCCCGGCAACATTGCACAGTGCAACAACTGCGTACATATGTATACATAGGCGTGTATATTTATGTGTAGGGAGTGGGGAAGTGTGGGGCCAAAAATGATAAATATGCGAAAACATATTTGCTATTTCTGCAACCAGTTGCATTTGCAAAGAGAAGTGGGTGTGTACATATACATAAATATATCGTGTTGGATTATGCAACACAAGCGAATAGAAAGTAAATACTAGGTAGAAATGAATACGATTATAAGTGTCCAATAGAGTAGGTAAAGTTGGGATCAGCACTTGCTCGGGGCGTAAATAATCAGGCTAAATGCGAGAGCAAAAATTATGAAAATTGCGCTGATAATATACATATATAAATGGTAATGAGTAGAAAAGAGCAAAGACATTAAAAAAACTTTTTTAAATTTTATAATTATATTTTTAAGTTAAACTTCAGCGAGCAATGTAATTTAAATTACTTGAAAGAGTAATGAAAAGTAATTACTTCGAAGCATTACCTAAAATTATGTCGTTGTTCATTGCGATTTGCATGTTAACATAATATTTTACCCCTAGAATCCCAACATACGAATCCTTACTTTATATTTTTCATAAACCAATTTATGATATTTCAATTATTTACATATACAACAGCATATTATTTAATTGATAATTACGAATTACGTTTTTAATTAACCACCACTTGCATTTATCATTTGTAACTAATTTAAAGTTCATAATATAATTTGTTGTGTTTATATGCATTTACAATGGCGATACCCAAACGACATTAGATTTAGAAATCCCACACCAACTCTCAATAAATGCTAAGATCCACCACGTTTTTTTTTTATTATTTTTTAAGCGAAAGATTTCATTTAATTAATTTAAATAAAATTCTTGTTTGCTTATTATCTAACGAACTAATTTTTACATTAATTTTGCCGTCTTTTTACTTTGTTTTGTGCTTCTCAACCGTTTATGTGGTTTGCTTTGCTTTTAGGCGAAAAAGTAACATTGCACACGCTGAGTGACAGCTGAAATTACCTTGTAGCCCCAATATACCATAAGCTTGTTGCTTCCAATAAGACGTGTGTAGATGAGCAAGAATCGCTTGCAAAAAATGAAAAAAATTAAAAAAAAAATAAAAAAATGAAAATAATTCAAAGCGGAAAAATAAACGAAAATATTAACGAAATGAAACTGACAAAAAATTCGTCCTTTTAGTATGTAATTTGATGTGCCCAAAATTTTTAATTACAAAAAATACAAACTACAAAAATTTATAAAAGGATGTAAAAAATAGAAAAAAATCTTAAAAAAATATAAAGATTCTCAATTTGATTAAAACGATTTCGATTAAAACAACTTTAATATATGTAATGATTATCTTATCTTAAGTAATTTTATGTAATTCTTTTTTTCATCATTCCGTACGTAGTTTGATTTCTCTACACTAATTAAATCATAAAAAATAGTATACCGAATGTATTTTGCAATAGACTTAAGTGACTATAGTGTGTATAAATACAAATACGGATAAATGGTTTGCCTATATTAACATGTGTATGTATATCTACAGATATACTTATTTGTAATGCAAATTGTAATTCAGTTGTACGGTATTTAAACGTTAGATGTATGTAAGCGTATGTGCTAAACATACAAATCTACATGTATACAGGCTAACTTTCATACAGGTGTAAATTCACATGCACAACTAACAAATTAAGTTCAGTTTGTGTCGCTGACGTAAAAATTCAAATATACATACATACAATAATGAAAATTCATATAATATGGATCTGTATCAGAAATGTGGCAGTACATTGTAATTGCATTTTATGGACACACATATATACAATAACGACTTGTATACACACACATATGTATGCATGTGTGTATAGCTTCAACTAAGCATATTAATCCTGGATATACAATGTGAAATTTGTAAAGTGACAATTTTATAAGAACTTTGAACGAAAAAGATGAAAATATTGAAAACAAATTAATGAATATATTTTATGGTAGATAACTGAATTTAAATGTAATAAAATTTGAATTACTTTTATTAAGAGAAATTGTTATTTATTTTTGTTGGAAAACGGTAAGTCAACTGAAATATTTCACAACTGCAGCGTAAAACTTCCTTCTTATATATGTACATATATAGAGGTTTTTGAAGTTTCGTATATCTCCGACACCATAACGTAAAAAATTAAAATGTAACATTTTTTTGTAATACTGAGTTGGCGTTAAATTGAGATACTTCAAGAGATGCACTTCAAGAAATCCTAACTTTTGAGGTTGGTTTCTATAAATATCTCATTTAAATTTCGAAGTAAGGATCTTAATCTATATAGTCATTACAGAGTGGGCTGAAAGTAGTTTAATATTTGAGTGGGTAGTTGAGTGGAAGAAGTGCAGTAAGATCAGCTAGGGGGATATAAGATTCGTGACTTAATTCAGCCAAGTACAACGTGGCTTCTAAGTATACGAGTATTGTAGAAACGACGATTATTCGTCTACAGCCGCCTTTTGAGATCGTTGTAGTATACGGCTCAGAAATAACGCTTCATCTATTCAGTTTAGGTTATATCCTAATGTAATTTTTTCTTTGCGAATACTTAGGAGTAAGGTCTTTAGCCTTAACTTCGTATAATTGCAAAAGTGATTATCAAAAAATCAAATTCCTGTTTATTAAATTTTTAATGTTGACCTAAAAGGTGAAACGACTCTTAACTCCATATACTAATTTCGCTAAACATGGCAGTGTTTAAAAGTAAATATGTACATAAATATCAATATGTTTAAGTAAAAGTACACATACCTTAATAACAATATTACCTACGTGGCTTGAAGAAAGGAACTTGAATGTGAAAAGAAACGTCTTTCAATACAAAGTTTGCTATTATTCATGATTTCACACTTATATTATATATTGGGTTGTTCGGAAAGTCATTTCGTTTTTTCCCGCCAGAGGACTTAATTACGTTTTTTCGAAACTAACTTCACACTTAAGCCCCATAACCATTATATGTCATGAGAGCTGATATTGCAAGGCTTGTGTGTGAAAAAGTTCTATTAATTCTACCCAGTAGTTTTTGGTTGGTGCCTTTTTAAATATGGAGAGCAATAAGCAGCATTTTCGTCATATTTTACTTTTTAACTTCAGAAAAGGTAAAAATGCTGTCCAAGCGAGAAAAAAATTGACGGATGTGTATGGAGAAGGCGTGTTAACAGTACGCCAGTGCCAGAACTGGTTTGCAAAATTTCGATCCGGCAATTTTGATGTCGAAGATGCACCACGGTCTGGAAGGCCGGTCGAAGCTGACAAAGATGCGATAAAGGCATTAGTTGATGCAAATCGGCGAATCACCACACGAGAGATCGGTGAGAGGTTAAATTTGTCGAATTCAACTGTTTATGGCCATTTGAAAGGCATGGACTTAACCTCGAAGCTCGATGTGTGGGTGCCCCATGTCCTTACCGAGCGAAATTTGTGTCGTCGTGTTGACGCGTGTGATTCGCTCCTCAAACGTCTAGAAAATGATCCATTTTTGAAGCGGATTATTACTGGGGACGAAAAATGGGTTGTATACAACAATGTTAAACGCAAGAGGTCATGGAGCAGAAAAGATGAACCGGCTCAAAGCGTGTCAAAAGCCAACATTCACCAAAAAAAGGTGATGCTCTCCGTTTGGTGGGATGTCAAAGGAATCGTTTTTTTTGAGCTTTTGCCGGACAATACAACGATTAATTCAGAAGTCTATTGTCATCAGCTGGACAAATTGAATGATTCACTTAAAGAGAAGAGGCCCGAATTAATCAACAGGAAGGGTGTAGTGTTCCACCAGGATAATGCGAGACCTCACACAAGTTTGGTCACTCGCCAAAAACTTTTACAGCTTGAATGGGACGTACTGCAACATCCACCATATTCTCCAGATCTGGCGCCTTCCGACTACTATTTGTTCCGGTCCCTGCAAAATTTTTTGGATGGCAAAACCTTTACCTCAAATGAAGATGTCAAAAACCACCTGGACGAGTTTTTTGCCAGCAAGGACCAAAACTTTTATGAGAGGGGAATTATGTTACTGCCAGAAAGATGGCAAAAGGTGTTGGACCAGAATGGCCAATATATAATTTAATAAAATATTTATTCATTATACGAAAACTGTCTTTCATGTTCCCCAAAAAAACGAAATGACTTTCCGAACAACCCAATATATACGGTAACTCCTTAGAATGTGTAAATTTGAAAATTTCAAGGTTAAAGCGAATTGTTGCAAACATTTCTTGGCTGGCAGTGAAAAGTGAGGTAAGTTTTTCAAGGTCTGGTGGAATGAACAATGAAAGTGGAACACCGTATGGCATGAGTCACTTATTTCCTTGATGGACATATGCACTTCTCCTTTTAGTAACTGTAAACGTACATAAATACATATGTGGCTATGTACCCCACGGTACCATCTCGGTAAACCAAGACATTTGTTCGCATAATATTTCTTTATAGCGGAATTAAGTTAGTAATATATATATATATATATTCGTATTCGTATTCGTATATTCGTATATATATATATATATATATCAATGTGGAAAGAAACTGGGTACTGTATTGGTTTACTAAAGTGAGGCAGATTTAGTTGGGAAAGAAAAATTGTATTTTTTATTTGAATGCTTGGTGTCTACCAGCCAACGAAGACTTTTTGGGGCGGATCTGCATAAAATTAAACTTTTTTTTTGCATATGATATATATATTAGGCACTCACTGTACTTGAAAATTTAATAGATGTTCAGATATAACTGATTCTTCATATAAACTGCATATATCTGTCAACAGAAAGCATTGTATCTTGAAAAGTTTGTTGGAAGGCGGGCGTCTATCAACAGGTGATAATAGTGACTATTTGCAATGCTGAGCAGGAATATGCCGGTTAGTATTTCTAAGAGATGATTGAGGGATTGATTGTGGAGACACTGTAAGTAGTAACTTAGTTTAAATATAGACCAAAATCTAGAAATTTAGATGAAAATTTTGATTTGGAAACTTTGTTTAACAACTGTAAATTTTTAGGTAGTAACCCATGTTACAAGAAAAAATGTGAACTATGTGAAATGCAGCGTCACAAGACCTTAAATGGTTATTTATGAGTTGTACAAACTTTTCCCGATGTGGATAAGTAGACTAACGCTTGAGCTTATTAAGAAAGTTGCGTTTTAATTTACTTTTAGGGATACAAACTGCACTAAATAGAGGCACAGTAAAGGTTTATTTAGGTAGGGTTAAAGATATTTCCATAAGAAAATAAGTTTTTACATATGCATAGAATTCCTTTGAATATGACAAATTTAATAACATTTTTGGTTGAATCATGGTAGAATAAAACCAATGATCTTGCTGGACTTTTCAAAAAGCTATTCAGATTGCAGCACTTTATTTGGAACTGGAATTCTGCGAGGGTAACAATGCTATCTGGAAATCAACTAAAATTTTGTGGCAATTACTTCTTCGACAAATTACATACATTAAGTGTACTCAACGTTACTGAAGTGCCTTCGGACTTATGAGATCTATGTACTATATGGATCCCTTCATTTAGAGCAATTTTGGTCTCCCCCATCCCCCACCTAAGGTCAATAAATAATACATTTTGTATAGAAATATGCCCATATATTACATTGCATTTACCTATGGGATTAGAAGTGAGATCCTTTTCGGAATATTTTTCATAAATTGGCCACGTCAATACGAATTGAAAACTGGCTGAGCCATCCCAGCGGTGTTGTGTTCAAATATATGATAACGAACACGTATTTTCCAAAGCTATCCTCACTCCATTGTTCATAACAAAAGAATTTAAATAGACAGTCGGTACTAGCTTTGTGGTGCTGCTGACGAAATTGTAGATTTCGTTTTTAATTTTGGCGATTTGAAAATGTCATTGTGTGCGCAGAGAATCATACCCATACCCAAATATGTTGCTTTATATACCATGTACCATATACTCGCACGTATGTATATATGTATGTGTTGAATATTTGCATATGGTTTTTGCGTGATTCAGCTCGACTGCGCCGAAACAAAAATGAGCAAAATAAACGAGCAAAACATACAAAATGATAACCGCGGATGACAAATATGACTCAGTGTCAGGCCACTTAAACGTACCCAAGCGATAGCCAGCGGGTCCAAAGGCTCCGGTACGACGCATCTCCTCGCAGGGGGGTATGAATAATCACAATGAACGCGAAACGCTCATGGGCGCATCTGACATGAAGTGCACAACAACAACAACAACAACAACAACAGCAGCGCAAACTAGATGCGGGTAGGCACCAGCAGGTTTAAGCCATGCCATTGCCATTAGAAGCGTGCAGAATGTTTTGCGGAATGTCAGAACGATTCGATGATGAGAACAAGCAGGAGAGCTGGAATTGTGTGATGAGGGCGCGAGGCGGCTTTCATCACAAATGTTTTGGCAATACCAAAAATGAGTTTTTGATTAATGTGCCGGAAAAGCTTAATGCGCTGTGGTGTGCTGGTGTGCGGTTTGGGGCAGACACGTGGATGACAATGTTTTGCTGGTGTTGGCTTTGTCGATGTCGGGACAGTGACGGTGACAATCACGGCATTAAGGGTACATGCAAATATACGCTGCACTATTACTAACCGCAATGCTGCAGAATAATATCTGCAACTGAAGGCACCAACAATCCCGGAACAAATGCAAATAAATACACTAAGTGTTGCAGGAAATTCGGTTGCTATTTGTCTTATTATGACAGTGCTGCTGCAGCAATGGCGGCAGTAATGGTTTTGATTTTACTGGCACTGACGGCATTGCAATATAAGCTTAGTAAATGAGCATATTTCTCCAGCACCAGCACCAGCCAACCTGCAAATGGCCACGATGACCTTATCAACTCGCCCAGAATGTTGGCTTTAACTTGATTGCGTAAATGATTTGCAGCAAAATGCACCATATATATAAATGGCCAGTCTCCTTCATAAATATGTATGTATGTATGCACGTATGTATGAAGAGAGATCATCAACTATTAGCTTGTTGATGGATGAAAAATTTTTTGTTGTTGGAGTGTATGAGTTTGCTACTTTTTGTTGGCGACTGACGCTTGGTGTTTGCTAAGTATGGCTCGTTTAGTTTTTGTACCATAACAACAATTGTTTTGCATATTTTTGGCTTACGTAAGTACTTAGGTATACTCCCACATCTTCTAAATAGCGCATTAAAAATATAATACGGATACCAATAGGTACTAAGATATATGTAATATTATAGTAGATATAATATTACAGAAGAACTTAATCGTAAGTTATTTAAATTGGAAAAGTTTAGAATAGAAACACTTTAACACGTTGATTAGTGGAATATTTGAATTTTCAAGTTTATAAAGGTATCAGAACATCATAATTGGTTTCTTTCCCTTCTTAATTGGCCTCAATCTCAACGATTTCTTCCCGGAAACCAATCTCTCGAAGTAGTCTCTCGGTGAATCGATGGGTTGTGAGCTGCCATGACATCCACTTGGAATTGGAATCTGCAACAGTTTTCTTCATTTTATAGATTATTTTATGGATTATCTTCGTCCGTAACCGCCGTCCACCGAGCTCATTGCCCTCTATACTCGTATGGGCTGTACGAACAATTTTAGACTATGACATGCGATTGATTGCTTTGCTCAGCGATGAGTTTGGATAACACTCCTCAAGTTATGTTTAGTATAAACGGTAAAAAAGTGATTTATTAACACACCAAATTCTGTTCTATCCAGTTTTTCAAAATACCAAAACTTGTGTTACACGAAATGCTTTACATACAAATTCATTTTCCGACATCTGAAAAATGTATACCCCTGAAAGTTCTAGTGGCATCTTCTCAAAAAAAACTTCTCAGTCTGCCTGGTATGTTAAAGTCATCCTAATATTATCTAAAGTCATCCTAATATTACCTTCTATTATCTTCATTCTCTCAGAATCATTTCTATAAATATATGTCCTGATGTCTGATGTGAAAAATAAAACGTGTCATTTAAATTCTGGGGATTTCTAAACTTCAAATAATTCAATAGTATTCTGAGTATTCTGAGTATTCACTTTTTATTTTTAGAAAGGAACCCCTGAAGCTAAACATTTAGATATGTATGCAGTTAGAAGAGCTGAAGATCGTTTACGAAGACATTGAAGTTGTAAAAAAAAATGATTTTTGATTTGTAATCTTAAGTTTCACCACAATAGGGATCAACTTGCGCCGCAAATTCTAGTACTAGGTTAAGTTAGTCACCCAACTACAGTTTTAATAATTACTTTTTTGAGGAATTTGCCAAACCAGAAAACTATAAATTTTAATTTTGTACTGACCCTTTTTATTAGATTACATTGTAGGTCTCCAAATATTCATTCATAATGAAGAATTCAATGACGACGAACCTTCTGTGAAATATCTTTGTTTCTGTTTGTTTTACCGCTACAATATTTAGGTTAGACTACCTGTTAAAAAAAGTAAAAAAAAAACTTGCTATTGACTTTGATTCGCAAATTGATGTAACAAATTTGCGGCAAGATTTGAGGAGATTTGGAATATGTACTTGTCAACATAAACTCATGCCGGTCGCCATAGGAACAGCGTAAAAGGAAATGCCGTTGATGTTCTACCTCACTACATTGGCACCGCCCCTTTCACCTTCACACTGCCACTGGGTATTCTGCAGTCGTTTCTTCTTTCAGGATTTATCTGTTGAAATCAAATTTATTCGAAATGCAATTTTCTTCTTCAAAAGACTTGCAAAGCGAATGCGTAGAGAAAAACTTTACATTTTGAAGTGAATTTCTGGACATTAGTGCGCTCAATCGTAAATCGTAAATAACTTTGTATATCAATGTGAGGCAGACAAGTAGCAGAGAGTGCACGTGATGCGGCCGTGCAGGTTGACTCGGCGGAGGGAGGGTTTGTGGAAGGGGGTTAATGTCAAATGCTGCATTAGCAAGCATTGAACTTGTAATGGGCGCTTGTTATTCTTGCAAAACTTTTCGCTTTGCTTGCACAATAAAATTTGCAAATCGAAGTGCTCACAGTGCTGTAAATGCAAATATGCTGTAATGCAACGGAAAAACCAAAAACAATAAGAATAAACAAATGAATAAAAAATCGAAAATGTGACCAATAAAAATTGCATTTATATGGCAATGTAAATTGTGAAAGAACTGAACTGTAAATGGTTCATTATATTCGCAAACGGGCAGTTTTATGGCCGCGATTTTCTCTTGCACGTGCGTGTTGCGAACCAAATCCATTCACGTCATTAGATTTGGGTCGACGTGCTGAAAAATTTTTTTGAAATGACAACTACTTTACTGGTTTCGGCACAGCCCTAATAACGCAACGCATATCCCAGCTCTGCTGTTCTGCTGTTTGTTGATACTTTAATCGCCCGATAGCCTGTTGCTGCGCCCCGCCAATAGTGCGGCACAAACGCGTGCAGTTTGTTTGTGTCAGCTGGAAGTTGACAGGAAATTTTAATGAAAAACCAATTTTTTTGCTGCGCATGCGCCAAAACGCATTCGGCTCTCTGTGCCGTCGCTCTCTTACTGAGAGAAAACAAAGCGGTGCTGTTGTGTTAGGTTCCAGTTCGCTCTTAAACTTCGTATTGTGCAACATCAACTGTGCTTCGCCGTGCAGCAAAGATACTTGCTTTGTGTGTAACGGTGTCTGTATTGGTTTTGGGACAACAAATCCCTCCATTGTTATTGCTTGTTAACTGTGGCAACCGGCGTTGGCCTGTTGGAACATTCCTCTGCTATTTAGCGAGGCTGATGGTAGCTTTTTGGGACACATTCATTGCCTCATGGTGCGCCGTTCTTTAAGACGCTCCAACATATATTCGGAGATTGTGGCTCATTTTTATTAGTACCTAATGCAGTTTTCAAGAATATGCTTTAAGCAGATTTATACGAAGCAAAGTACGTGAATGGCATTCCAATTGAATGGCATGCATTCTAGTATTCAGACACATTCATATTGAACACAATTTGGCTATTGGTCAATGGTGTGCACATAAATATAATATAAAGTGTTATCAGCGCGCTTGATTGCATTTAAATTCATTAATATTTTAAAGACGCGCTGTAATTTCGTAAAGTATATATTTGTAGGCGTGAATATACAATTACATAAAGTTATTAATTATTTAAATCACTCACTTTGTTATAGTTGCTAAAGAATTTTGAAATTTTGCTTGATCTTATTGGTAACCGGATGTAACTTTGGCTCAAAATTGGTTTCGCCTGGTGTTCACTGTACTCTTCAATAGAATCTTGATTTCTGACCCTTCATCTTCTTTAATTAAATCAAATGTGTATAGTAGGTAACAGTTTTGCTTCAAGGCAGACATCGATTTACAAGAGAATATCTTGACCCAGAAATCCAGGAGGGTACTCACATTGGTTTTTGTATTTTGTTCTCCTAGACGGGAGTTTCGGTGGCATACGAACCTCCGAAAAGGTCGAGAAGATGACCAATCTCGCTCTAGATACAAACAACAGCTGAAGCGAATAGTGTTTGAGGAACCGTCGAATCACTATTTAATTCCATTGTTGATGACGTAGAGATCTCAGCTGGTTGGTGGAAATACATTTTATCTAGATTTTTTAGGCATGAGACATGTGCCTCAGTGACGTTTGTCCACAAAGTGGTTAGTTTCGATCAGAAGAACTATCCCATCAGACTTTAATCATGGCCCTGTTAGTTCATTGCACTTCGCTCAAAAGTTTCGTAATTTTGCAGCAAGTAACTTACACAAGTACTCGTAATTTCCGATTTTCAAAAATGAAAGGAGCCAAGAAACGTAGAAAATTAGCTGCTACTGACGAGATAAAAGTTATATCTTTAAAATATGGTGAGACTTTATAAGAAATAATATAATAATAATAATAATGCTTATGGTTCACCATCTTCACCACCTTCAGGTTTCAGATTTTATATTATCCTTATATTCCTCTTGTATATATTATACACCATGTAATGTGCATATATATCACATATTTTAAGCAAAATGTAATAATGTGTAATGAAAGTGTATACTGAGTTTGAAAGTTGAGGATCGTTGGGTGGAAGTCCTAAAACAGGAAGTGAACGGTGATTCACAGTACATTTTGAGGCTTATGAAAAATCCAACTAGTGCGAAAAGGAGTATTATTCAATAATAATTTAGTATTTTAAACGATTCATTCTAAATACTTTAGTTTCAATATATTTAAAAGCTCTTTGCAATCTCTTTTATTCCGCTTTCCCATTATGTGGTTCATTATGAATTAAATTGGTATTAATAAACCAAACTTCATTCTGCATTTAGATAAATTTTTAATACCACACACATACGCACAAACACATACATAACAGTAATTCAATATTCAGAAACTTTCTGAACGTTTTCTTGCCGCAATAAACATGTGAGAAAACTAATAATCATCCTGCTGCAGGTACGAATTTCTAGAACCATTAATCAATGTGCTACGCCACCTTTGAGAATGGCAGTCATTCTCCATTAATTTTATCCGCTTAAATTTTCAACGTAAAGTTTGCACAAATGACATTTTTTATTTGCGGGCAGCAATCAGATGCCAGCATGTGTGAGGCTGGAATTTATGGTTTGACCTTTGCGTAAATTCAAATGAAACTCCAAAAACAATGCATACACACACACTCACAGATGCATTGTTAATACGCTGAAATATTTTTTCGACTTTGGAAATCTCCACCAAGTAACGCGCCTGCAGAAGGTATACTTGAAAGAGGATGTGAAGTTTGTGCGCAAGTTAAATTTGTTACTAAAGAGCAAATATTCTATAATCGAGAGCCAAGGGATTACAAAGTACACCAAATATTTGCAAGAAGTTGTAAAATGAAAATATTTTCCATGAGCAGCTACCGACAATGAAGACATAGTGCTTCCAAATAATTCTGATTTGCAAATGAGATTCAGCTTTATAACGTTATCACAATTCAAAAAAACTATTGCGGCACACCTATTCGATTCGATCAAATTTGGAAATGAGATGGGAATAAGCTAGAAGTGGCAAAAATATATATTGTCCTCCCGAAGTAATTCTTTTTAAGCAAACATAATTATTCGATAAAGCACTTTGTTCAATCGTACAAGTATGTGTGATATGTGTTTTTCGATGTGGTCTTCAACCCTTTCAGTAGAAGGAATTTTATCTCCTTAATGGTAGCAAACACAAATTTTTTCAGGTCCTTTTCAAACGTGGTAACAGGAAGGAGGACTATGACATAAGAACAAATACACTTTTCATTCCTACTCCAGCGGTTTCTGCTGTATACTTTAACAACACGTTGAGCAACACAGACAACACAGATAACATTACTCACATTCAGGAAAGAAATAATAGACTAGTGAAATTAGTAAAAGGATTATTACCGCTCTCATAAAACAGCGCTAGGCGAACGGAAATACAACGCATGTTCTCCGCTCGCTATCTTAGTATGCTGCCCTCTTGTCAAAAATTTATATATAAATGCAACAGCAAAGCTAGCGACTTGAATTGCTTCTTGAAACTGCTTTTTTCAATTCTACCAAATTTTGTTTTACAGATTTTAGAGCAGTTTTACTACTGTGAGTGGCTAAAATGGCTGGCAATGGCAAATTGCTGCCAAAAATTGAAATACAAGAAAATTTTTCATTGATATTAAAAACTTGGAACTTAAAATAAACACAAAATTTTAATAAAAAAAGAATTGTTATAATGCTGATATAATTTGTTCATTTCGCTTCTTTCTAATGCTTGCCCAATTGAAGATAGCCGCTATATATTTTTAGGATCTCATGTAATTCGAATATTAGAAATCATGTTAGTTCCCATGATATTAGCTGGAAATTTACCAAAAATCTTCACAAATAATCCTGAACCACCCCTACTTAGCAGAATTTACTGGTTTCCTCCCGTCCGGATATCTCAGAGACTACACTTATATTTTGGAGAGAAAAAAATTTACACCTAGCAAAAAGTCACCCGGTACCACGATTTGGCTCAGTTGGTCGATAATTTGTATTGAAATATTTATTGCTCTTTAAATTCTTCAAATTCGCGAGAGTATCCGCGCTTGTTTCGTTCGCATTTTGTTTTAGCGCTTAAACAAAATATTTAATAAGTTTAACATTTATTTTTAGAAGAGACGGGTGTGCTGACAGCCCAGCCCCTTGGGTGACAACTTGAGTTGCAACAAATTCAGTTGGCTTAAATCGGTCAGAGCAGTACATGATGTGACGCCACATGGAAGTCCTTCAGCGAATGAGCAGATCCGGCAGACAAATGACAGTCTTCATTCAGTTGCACTCATATCTGCATTTGCCAAAATGCAGTCAACTTAATTTTCGGCGAACATGCACTTTATATTTGCTAGGTTATAGGGCACAGCCTGTCGTTGACAAGAGCAGTAATGAAACCACTGCTGCGTGGGAGGACGGAACGGACGTTCGTCGACAAATGTAAGCTAAGCGCTCCAAATGCGTGTAAAGAGGGCCAGTGACATCAGCTACAGCATGATGTCATGCGATTGCTTAGCGAACAATGGGCTAATATGAATTGGATACATGTGCTACTGGCTGCCAGCTGCTGCCACTACTTGCCACCGTGGGACCACTGTCCCTTACATTTTAACTCTCATTTTTTATGCGTTCTCCTTTTTGTTTGCACTTCTTTCATAATTCCTCTAGTTTGCTATTGTAATTTCACATCTTTTTAATAAAATTTGTATGAAACACATTGTAGACGTGCATTCGCATATGTTGGCTTTGCACCCTGATGTGAACTGTGTTCCATATAGTTTTGCATATGCAAAGGAGCCCCCCTCCCTGATGGAAAGTTGCTATAAAGTATCTGAAGCTTTCGATACATTTTCGAAAGACTCTGAAATTCATTAAGCTATTTGAGCCGGGGTTACAATGAGTCATTCAGCGTAGAATGAACAAGTATTTATTGTCTCATAGCCGAGTACGAAACATGGATCCGTCACAATATAATAGAGCTCAAAGGATAGTCAAAGCGGTAGGTATGCCGCTCAGAATCTACAATAAATTGTGGATGTGTTCTCGCGCCTTCTCGAATAATCTAATAACGGATAACGAATAACGGATTTGCTCGCCATCTATCATATTGTATAAATTTAATTATCTGTGAATAAACACTTCAATTCTTATTCCTAGAGGGAATATATAAATATGCAACTCTGATCTACAACTACGCAATGCAATTTTCCCATACCTTCGAGTTTTGGTTGGTTCGCAACTTCGTACATATTGTATATATACATGGATTTGACGTTTACTTTTCTTTTGTTCTCTCTCTGTTCTGCTGTTGCAACTTACAACTCCCCTATATTCTTGTTGCGTATTCTCCATTGTAATTTAAGTCACTAGTCGTGAGATTCGCGTCGTACTATGCAATACGAATACAACACTGCACCAATAACTGGAAAGAATGCAATTTATGCAAAAGGCAATTCGATACACAACTAAACAAAGATGCGAGAAGATTTACTGCCACCACAAGATGTCGCTGCGTCAATAAAAGCCGTATGTACTTTATGGTAGGCATATACGCCGCCAAGTATGCTAATTTAGTGACGTTATTAGACACTTTCCTTACTTCAATATATATAAATAGCGCTTGCTTAGCTTTGCGCGAAGATTGCATTTGGAAGGAATTTCGACATCTCAAGTGAAAGCTATGTGTGGATTCGTGCAGAAAGAAAACGGTTTGAGAAAAAGTGTGTTCATCAAAAACTGACCAACAATATAATTTTTTCCGATTCGACTTTTCTTCTACAAAGAGCAATAAACGAGGTCACGATAGAAAATGTGAACAATATCTATGAACTCGTATTAGGTAACGGATGTCTGGGAATGCGAAATACACAATAACATATATGGTGGGATCTTCAAATGTTTACACAATGGTGAACTTAGGATGCTTTGTGCTATTCTCTAAGTTTTGTATAACATTTGTGTAAATTTCTTCATTCACCAATCTCCATATCGAATAGTAATCAAATAATACCACGCTGACGAATATTACCTGGTGTTTGCCAATCGTATTGAGATGATTGGGCAACTGCATAGTAAATCATATATGTACATACTTGGCTCATGACATTAATATTCCATTTATTTAACCACATGTTGTAACATAGTATAATAGTTTTGGTCGATAGGGACAACCTAACGATTGTTTGTAACACCTAAATATAATCGAGGTATACATGGTCTTTTACACGTATAAATGATAAGCATGACGGGACGTGTTGAATTCCGTGTGACTATGTGTCCGTCCGTACATCTGTTCGCCCGTGCAAGAAATAACTTGAGTAAAAATTAAAATAAATTTATTCATATCTTTATATATATAAGATATCTCTGTATCATTAGTAATAGAAGAAGGTCGGCATTGCAGATAGGCGCAATCGGATCTCTGTTGCGTCCACAAAATTCCGTTAAGCGAAAACCTATAAAGTGATATATCTAAACTACCACTTAAGATACAAACCTGTGGATTGGTACAGGGGACCGCAGCAAGGAGGGTATATGATGTTTCAAAATTTTTAACAAGTGGCTATGGCCCCGCTCCCTAATAGATTTAATGTACATATCTCACAAATTAGTTAAAACTTTAAGGACCAAGCTTGTTCAGAACTAGTCTGGGAAAATGAGTGAAATCGGATGATAACCACGCCAACCTTCCATACAAAACTCGGTGTTAACTCGGTGAAGAAACACGTCAGAAATATTAAATCTTACGATAAATATGGTACGGAAGGGTTGCATAGGAATATGCGTGAAAAAAATTGTATAAAATGTTCGGTTACATCTAGCCCTTCCTTACTTGCTTTATTTTCGGTTTGTATGTATATAAACACAAAATGTAAGAGAGTCACAGGGTTTGATGTGGAAAAATTTGATATATTAATGTATGTAAATGTAGATTTTTTTATTTTTAAGGACTCCCCCTTTTTACAATTTGTAAGATGACACATTTACTAGTTCACACTCAGAAAGATATAGCGAAAGGATTCGCTGTACAACAACAGAAGTATATAAAGTAGATATGTATTCGATGAGTTCCGCAAAAACTTACAAATTTCTAAGTAAGCTCAGCAAATTTCCTGTTTCTTTGTATTTTGGCAAGCGATGATAAGATTTTGCGAACTTAGTGGAAATTTCCTTTTAGCATTTCATGATGCTGTGAGTGTTAAAATGGATGAAATTGTATAATAAAAACGTCCACCACCAAATAATGGTTAAATTCAAAACTACTAAAACTGCTGTAGCGAAAAATGTCAGAAACATATAATTTAACAGGAAGAATAATACATCAGATTTGTATATGAATCGGCTAAAAATTCAGAAAATGACAATGGTCGAGAAAAATTATCTGAGTTCCACACTCTTCGTGCAGGAAGAACAGAGTTTTCTCCGAAATCAACTCGAAAAAAGCTCAGTATAATAAAAGGCGAGCAGACATTTATTCCTTCTAATTTCTTTCAATTCCACAGAATTTTCGGGATTACCTTCGACTTTTTTAGATTGTTAAAATTGATTCCTTTTTATTCATGTTCGAAATCGTTCGCAATATGTGCGAGTATGTATGTATGTATCGGAACGACTTTGCTGCCAATGCGGAATTACGTGCAAAAATTCCATGTCTTTGTGGTCATTTTGTGGCAACAAAGAAAATGTTTATTTGTTATTGCACAGCAATGTGTGTCCATGTAAGTGTGTATGCGTATATGCTTAAAATAAGTAAAGTGGTGCAATATTTCAGTTGCAGCATGCCAATTGTGACAAACATATGCCGCATATGAATTGCTAGAATGCAGATGAGTCGTTGACATGCACAATAAACATTGCAATACTACGCTTTGTTGCAAGTGCAAACAAGATTCATTTGAGTCATTTCAAAGAAAAATTAATTTAACAACTCTAATGTACGTACATATGTACATATGTATAGATTGTCCATGCATGTGTATTTTGAAGGTAAAGGCAAATGAAACGCTCGGTATCCCCACTTGCTTATCAGTGCTGCGCATGCTTGTGGATGAAGTAAGTAAGTAAGAATTCAATTTGAGCTCTTCAGCTGAATGATCTCTTGTCGATGCACTTGTGTGGGTTCTTACAAGTGCATATACATATATACATACGCATTTGCAAGGCTGTGCGCATGCAAATTCCGAAGGCGAAGGAGATGGAATGAAATTTAGTTATTTAAATTTTGAGGTAAATTCGGTTGCTTGAGCGACGTCGGCTGGCCGTAAATCATTGCAACAACAAACATGTTTGCGTACTTGCTGTCGTTCATTTCGGCAATATTCGGCAGTCACAACGCCACTCAGCTCCATTCTGCCGAACCAGCAACAAGCTATTGTGTGGCAATGCAAACAACAGCAACAAAAATACTATGCATATGTACACCAGCAGAGCAACACTAGCAGCGTCAATAAATAGAAGCGATGACAGATGGCAAAATTGAAAGCAGTGGCCGTCGCAGTTGAAGCGTATATGAAGGGAGAGGAAGGAAGGAGGGAGAAATCGGTAGCAACAACTGCATTGATGGATTTTATGTGCAACAAAGGCAAGAAACTAACATGCAGTGTGATTTTGCAACAATGCAACGGCTGACCATTTGAGGCGGGCGAACTGAAAGCGAAGTTTGCTGGCCAACTCCACTGCTCCTATCGCATGTCCGGACGGACCTGAGGTCAGTGTGGCATGTGGCATGCAGCGTGCGGCAATGAGGCGTGCAGCGCACTGACAGTGGCAGACGCCATGTGGCATGCCAATGGTGCCGTGGTGTCCAATGTGCAGTTGTACTTGTTGTTGACTTGACTATGGGTTACCGACAGTGTTGCCAACCACCCACGGCACCGTTACGCACAAGTAGCAGCGGCAGGGTCCGGTTAATATCAGGACATTAAGTACGAGCAAAATTTATACTCGTAACTGACATTTTCACATATTTCGTGTATTGGAACACATGTTGCACGCAGCATGTACTATGTAGGGAGATTTGCCTCTTCCCAGGCGGTGCGTGTTTCTTTGTATCGACTCGTCACACATTTGCTTTTATGCTTGTGTTTTGGTGGGCACCTCCACTTGCTGCACAAATTTTGTTACCACACACTTATACTAACCCATGTTTGGTGCTTTCAGCATTGTTGCATGGTTATTGCTTATTATAGTCGTATCGTGGCTTAGATGCTCCAGATACTGCTATAATAAAGTGTGTTGAAATGTTGACAACTTCAACTTTCAAGGAATTGCAGTTACTTTGAAATCCCTGTTGTTGGCGTTGTAGTCGTAGCTGGTGTTGTTAACTTGAATGAGTGAAATGTGAGTGCATAGAAGTGCCGAAAAGCAAACAAATCTTAGTCGGAATCGCTTTTTGTTGGTACTGCTGCTAGAGGTATATGTTTTTATGGGAGGTACATTCCATGGATATCGAGCGTATTGTGTGTATCTATAATATAGGAGATCGACTCCAAATTATCAAATGAAAATGTTTTTTAGACTGGTAAAGTGTCTTTTAGTAAATAAAAAATAGCATGTTTTATTTCTAGGTGTTAAAAGTAAAGGAATATATAATATATAGAATTCGAAGAAATCCAATTTTTATCGAGTGAGTTTAGCAAACCTAAGAGTTTTTCGGGTGTTAAGTGGTGTTCGTTATGTCCAAAAAATGCCTTTTTTTCTTTATAATATTTTTCAATTGCATCCGTTTACATTTTTGCCAAAAAAATTTTTTGTATGCCTCCATATATGGCAATAATGATTCAAAAAATGTATTTTGTGATCACAAAATATATCGTTTCCGTTTTCAATGGAATGTTACTTGAATGTAGCTATCAATTTTCAAGCATCTTTGTGTATTCAGAAACATATTTACTTGCATATTTATGTGCATATGTATAAAACAAAAACTAGAATGACAACGAGAGCTCGTCTCGTATATTTTCTGTTTACTTTTCTGTTGCATATTCGGCTGTGGCTAAGCTTTTTACAGTTGGCAGCTTTTGTTCAATTTCGAAAGTGAAGTCTTGATGAGAAGTTGCCAATGATAATACTTGTAGAAAAAGGGAGCAGTAGGCCGGAACTGTAGTTAGCATAATTGAAGAGTAGGAATTTTGATACAATTACATGAGTGGCTAAGTGAGTGAGTGTTGATTTTGAAAGGTTCAAAAAAATTTTCGTTTTAGTTTTTAGTTTATTAGCAATATTTTTAGTATATTTAAAAAAATCTTTCAGGAAATATTGTGGTTCGAAAAATTTGTTGCTCTAAGATAAGAATAGGAGTGATCTTGGTAGAGGCTTACACTCTTCCCACAATATGGTTTGTATCTTCTCCTATTGAATTAAAATTATATGCCAAGTCTGATGAATACTATAGCTGAAGCATAATGCAACAGTAATAATATGAAAATACACAAGCTAGAAACTTCATAATGATATTATTGGACAATGGCAGAATCATAAATATCTTTACCCCCTAACACACATTTGGCCCACATATGTATATTAAGATACACCATATTTTTTAAGTTGAAGATATAATGTCCTGATTGTTCTGTCTATCTTCTCCTGACAGTATCCCTTTGCTATCCTAAAGTTAAGATGCCTTTCAAAATATCCTTATTTTAATGTCATCAATAAGTTATTAAGTTTTCGAAAAAAAAACAAAAATGCTTTTTCGCACGCAGCACCTGATGTTCATATAAAAATATTATTATATAAGGAAATATCCTATTTGCATATCTAAGGAATATAATGATATAGTCAGCCAGCTTAAGGGAGACCTCTGGGAGGTAAATATCTCGTTGGTCTCTCCTTTTCAATATTTTTAATCATTAAATCAAGCAAACAATTAGATGTTCCGTGAACGTTCATTAAATATTTTCATCAGTATATACTTGCTGTTTGAAGAGACATAAACTAAAAGAAGAAAGAATCTACATCAACGATGTGTATAGACATTTCCCAACGTTATGCACCGAAAGCTGCTGAAGTGAATCTCATGCAGTCAAATTTTAATCGCATTATCCTGCCATGCTTTGTTGATCAAATAAAAACTTTGGAATGCCACAAGCAATGGTCATGAAAGTTTACCCTCGAATTCACTTAACTAATATAGTTTTATAGCTTATTCACTGCTCGCCGTTTAAAGTGTCATTAGAGTTCGTTACTACAGGGATTTGGTGCAAATAAAAAAGTGCAAGTTGTTGTTGGCGCCGGCAATGTGTGTGATTTCCGTTTGTAGTGTTTGCACCTTGGCATTTCGCCAGAAACAATAATATAAATATTTATGTGTGTGTCATTTCCGGGCATGCAACAGTATCAGAAATTGCAAAGAATCAACAGTTTGCTTGGCCATTCGCCCATTTTCATCTGAAACCGCCGCTCCGCACACACGCTTCCGCCACGGTATGCGGTTGGCAGTCAAAAAGTGACAGTTTGGCCTGTTGCTGTGGTAAATGAATTATTTCGCCACCAGCGCATATTTCGTTGTTAATATGCTTGTGAGCAAGTTGGCAGTTGGCAGTTGGCAGTTGGCAGTTGGCAGTTGCAGTTGCCTGCTACACATATTCACCGGCATGGTGCAATAAGTGCAACAAGTGTAATTTAATTGATGGCTTTTAAATATGCACAAAAGGAAAGGAAAGGAAAGAATTACGAAAAGTTGAAGTTTGAAAACAAATTGTAAGAAATTGTGCTAAACGCTGAGTGTTGAGTCTCGGAACTGTGGCGAATTTGTACAATTGTAATGTGCGATGCAACAATTACAACAATTACAACAATTCTGCAATTTTGTGACAACTTTGTGACACTTTGGCACTGCGGTTTAAGTTGAACACATACAAAGCTAACGAACCGTTAGAGCTGCTCCGCAAGTAGTGGTCTGGCGGTGTTTGTGTACACAAAGCAGGATATACTTCAGCGGTGGTGGCTCGCTCCAGCAGTGTGACATCTTATAGTTTTGTATAGCAGTGCAAGAGAAAAAGGAAAAACTGTTAGCTAGAAAAAGTTCAATAAAACCGTAGGAATTCGCCATCGAAGTACGGACAATGCCAGGAAGTAGCCGTCAAGGCACTTTACTAGTCTAGACTCTAGAAAATTTGACAAGTGCGACATTTAAATTCATTTGTTCATTTCATTTAGATTTTTGGTGAATTCTCTGAATGTCACTCTGAAGTTCGTTTAAAATTCTATAGCCTCAGTGTAAGGGTACAAAAACGCTTTCCAAATAATCGGAATTTTTACATATGAAGCGTTAGAACATTTATAAGTTCCATTCATCCTAATATAAGACAAATAATTATGCAGGAAGTTTAAGTGGCTTAAGCTTCTGGAGTTGAGTACTAATGCGCTGTTAATGCCATCGAACTACTTCCTTATAAGGTTAGTACGCGTACCTTGTCACAGCGTAGTTTTAGGGAATTTTGAAGCTGTTGAACTTTCAGAAACCACAGCTTTGTCTCAATATCAGGAAAATGGGATCAGATTTTTTGAACCGAATTAAATCTCCAGAAGCCTAGTGAGCTCCTCACCCTCAGCAAAGTTCGTCTTTCCTCAGTAGTAGGAATGGGAGGATTAATGGGTTAATTGGTGGTTGGTGGTTAATGGTTAATTGGTGGTGGTTAATTATATAATACATGGTTAATTATCCTATCGTCATCTATGTGGTAAAGTTAGAAATCTTATTCTTCACTTTCGGAAGCACTTCGGATCTCAGACTAGCAGGAATTGAAAAAAAATGGCCGAAACATATTTGAGAAGGCGTTTCGTCGATACATGAGTTAGACCTACACAAAGAACTTTTCTTTAGCTCTCCAAGTACGGTCCCCGGCTCGAGAATCAGCCATGGAACCCAAAATTTGCTGCAAATAGCAAAGAAGTAAAAATAGGCATGTAAGAGCGTGCTCGGCTTTAGAAGTAGCGAAAAATTGCGAAATCCTCAGTTGACAGCGTATGGGGTTTTGAGCAGAATCAAGGGTGGTTGTACAAGGACACCGCAATTTACACTTCCTTGAAACTCCTTTCATCATCAACTAAACAACAACAGTTATCTACTTTAAAAGCCTGTAAAACTTGTGAGGTACTTAAATAACAGAAAAATAGTATAAAGAATACAAGACCACGCTGCTGCTCAGATAAACGTATATATAATGTGCATTTAAAATTCGAGACCAAAAAAAGCCAAGTGAAAGAAATTTCAACAATCTTTGATATTAAAATTTGCCAGTTTACTTTTCATTTGGTTTTTATTGGTTGCATTGCGTAGTTTTGCATACGCGTCAGCTTTTCCCATTTCCTTTCGCTAGGCGTGCAGCGGGCTTATGGCTTGCAAAATGGGAGAAGGGAAGAAGTGTGTGTGTGTGGGTGTGAAAAACATTTATTGAAATTCCTTCTGCCATCACTGTGATTTGCCTGCCACCTTTTCGCTTTTATTTCTCATTCAACATCACTGCGTTTGCTTTCTTTTATTGTTTTCGTGCGTCATTTACTCGACGCCCACTTGATTTAGCAAGACTGTGGCAGTGCCTGTGCCGCCCGCATCATTGCACCACAGCCTCGCACTCGCAACGTTGCATCCACATCTATCCGGACCGATGTAGCGGTGACAGCGACATTGGCAACGGCAGTCAAACGCAGATCCTTAAGTGTGTTCTTAAGCTCAAGAGCGTCACTGACGATGGCAATGCTTGCTGCTTGGTGCACTGGCGTCGGCTGGCTGCTCGGGTTGGGCTGGAAATCCCGCAATTTGCAACATGATTGCAACGCCCGAATAAATCATTGCCATTGGAAACGAGTATACGAACAGCGTGCATTGTTCCTTTAATTTTAATATTTGAAGAAAATGGTGCCAGAACGACGCCGAGGCGCTCAATGAAGTGCCTTGAGTGGTGGTTGTGGCCTGCAGAGAGACTTAAGTCGCGGCTGTGAGGAATACTGACGTGTGGCCTGCCACTACGAGGCACTGTGGCCTATCGGTTAAATATTTTAGTTAAGTGCTAATTCACGGCAGTTGTGTCAAGTATTGTCAATTTGGACCAATTAGTTAAAAATTTGGAAACGTCTCAGTTCTTCAATTTGCAATATGTTTTGTTGAGGTTTTCATGAAGTTTTCCTTAGTTAGGCGTTCAGAGATGCAAGGCCACGTTGAGTTTTATGGCATAGTAGCACGAAAAGTCTTTAGCAAAAGTCTTTAGACGAAGGCAAATTAATCGAGTGGGGTTGAAGAATCTCTAAAAGGCAGATGATTCAAAATAGATGGACTGCTATAGGAGATCTATGGATCTCTAGGCCAAGGAGAAAAATATACAAACTCGCCGCACAACCACGCCTCACAGGTTGAATGGAGATAATGTTGTGGAAATGGGCTTATCATTATAGACACGTTTATAGAAGTTATGTCTTCTTGGAGAAAAACCAAACACTTTCTCTGCGAACAACATTGCAAGTCTTAACAGATTCTTCGAAAATGTCAATCGACGTCGTTCATAAGGAAGAATCTTTGCAACTATCAATAGAAATAAGATCATATGCCCCATAATGATTGGAGTTTCGCAATATAAACATTGAACAACATTTATATCAACCAACTAGCGGCATTCGTATTGATTATATAAAATGATTTTAGCTGGATTCAAATCTAATTTTTGGCCACAGTACAGTACAGTTTTACACAGTACTTAACATATATAATATAAGGATAAAATGTTATCGTTGAGTAAAGTGAAAATATAATGGATTTTTCATTGTTCGTTGGTGTTGGTAATTGTCAGTCATATGTCTGCGAGCTGAAAGAAATTTAGATTGCGACTATCTTTAAACAAAAGGAATAAATTAAAAACTGACGAAATTGGGTAAATCCTCTTTGCGTGGCTTTAATATAAAAAAGTAAATCTCGTTTGAAAAAAAAGAGGCATATGGAAGTGAATTATTGGCTGATTATGCTGGGTAGTTATTAGAGTATGTAATAGGTGTGATGAATGATTTCATATTTAAACTTGACTGATCTATGATGATAAGATTGAATTATGACAAAGGACCTTTTTTTATGTTTACGGCTATTGCAGAGACTTCCGTAGAGTTAGTTTCGTTACTGCTTAAGTAATCATCAGCATATTTCGATAGACGTATTTGACTACGTTTACAAATTTACGAAGTAACCTTTATTTGATCCAAGTCAAAATACGCCGTGGTACTGCTGTAATTACCACAAATACCTTGCATTATTTGCCCGCTCACCCATTCGAAAAAAAGTTGGGTGAGCAAAGGAAAAAACACTTTCGTGTCAAATTTCAAGGCTCGTAACAAACTTGAATGAGCCGGTTATTAAAAATAATTGATTTCTTTTTGTTTTGCTATTTACATTCTGCGTTTCGTACGGCTCATTAAACTTAACTTTAACTTTTCGCTATCATGGACTTGTCATTCAGAAGCCGTGCGCTCCCAAATGTGTGCTACATTTACACCAACATTACACTTTGTTGGCTTGAATAGGGATGTTTGCAGAATGCTATTAAGGCAAAGATGAATGTATTTTAAATATTCGCAGCTAAATAATGTACATATATGTATACATGTGTGCATACTTTTTTATATAACTAGAGTACCGTTTTTGTATACGTTGCGTAAGTGTCCTGAAGTGGTTTAATTGAAAATTCTGCTTCATGCTGTGATGTATATATATGTATTAAATACATATATATTTTCCGTGGGAGTTAAGTGGGAGGACCGCACAGAGTTTGTTAAACTTCATAGAGTGACTTTCGGTCAAAAATAAATGAACTGTTATAACTTTTAAGACACACAAAGTGAGTATATTAATAAAATGTATATAAAATACTTATTTTAATCGTTTTGCTAAATGAAATTGCACTGAGATGCCGGAAAAGCTAATTTATTTGCAAATTTTCATATGTTTGGAGGATATTCTTATTCTTCACATTATATTAAAGATTATGTAAAGTTCTGCTTTTTACAGAAAAATAACGGAAATTTGTCACTACGAAGGTGTTTTCGGCAAATTTGCAAACTGTTAGGTAAACCTCTTCTTCAGACTTTTTTTTATAGAACTTCCTGCAACTCAGACACTATTTATGCGATTTAGACAGTTTGTGTGATTAGCGAAATTACTTTGATATTAGAAAAAATATTTTTCATAAATTTACAGAAAATATCATAACATTTTTAAAATATTTACTTTCCCCCACATTTAAATTTTCATTAAAGATTAATTTAAAAAGATTAATTTAAAGAATTTTTGTCTGTCACCATTCTTTTATCCATAGGAATTTCATTATTTCGATATTTACGGCTCATTTGGTGCTTTCTATTTCCCATCCTGTGGCATAGTTAATTAATAATTAATTAATTAACCCATAACTCATATAGCCGTGAAGGCGGTCAAAGTGTAATTAATGACTGCGAAATTCATAAAACTCATTTGTATATTGTTCGTAATTGTGTATGTGTACTTGCAACTCTTGATCGCTTGTGATAGATGCCCTTCAACTCTTTGAACTGCTCTCTACGCGCGACATGAACCGTCAACAATTTCGGCTGCATACAGCTGTTCCCTTGCTTATGTTTCACAAGCCGTGCTTACACTCCTCTTCGGCTGCGGCAGTCACATTAATTTGCCAACGGCTTGCTCCAGGTGTTGCCCGTGGCACGAGCGGCCACTGATTGGCACGCGGAGGGCGTGTTCTTTATGTAGGTGCATTTTTTAAATATGCAGTTGTGTCACATTGCGAAGTGCATGGGGCATGCATAGCATGCAGCGTAAGTCAACCAGAAATCGCGGTCGCTCGGGCACTTAAGCCACCGGCGTGTATATGCAATATTTTTGCATTGAAGTTATTTGTGTGTGTTTATTTTGTTGCAATCACTTGTATTATAGTTGCTTTAATTTTTGTTATTTAAATTTTTAGTTTTTTTTTATTATCATTCAGTGCCGACGACAAAAGCGTTTGTGATGCCACATTTGGAGCACGGGCGTGTGCAACCCCTTAACGGGTGCAACTAACCCTCAGGGCAGTGGCACTATGATACGGGTATGCTGTATGTTTCTACAAATGTTTATACATATGCATGTGTGTATGTTTGTATGTATGAAACTTTCGCATGGTTGAATTTTTTACTTTGGCAAAGGTTAATTTTTAAACGAACAACAACAGCTCGAAATATTTCAAATCCAAAGAGTTTTATTCAAAAGGAACATACACACATACATACATATGCACTTGTGCTCAGTGAGTTTGTGGAGCTCATGTAACGGTGCCTGGCTTACCGCACGCTTAATATTAATAACGGCAGCGACTGCAAAAGCTATCCATTCCCAGCTCAACTTTTAATTCTCATAAACAGCAGCGAAAACTTTTTCATTTATTACCGACTAAATGTTGTTGTAGTAAATTAACGCGGTTGAGTGTTTATTGCACAATTGCAAACTAGCGCGCTCCAAACCGATGTCGTTTGCACTTGTCATTGCTGTATTAAAAGTGAAACGCATAAATATTGAAGTTTCTACGTTTACAGTTAGATTAGTTTAAACAAAAAAGCATATTTTGCAGCATTGTGCGCTCAAGTGCGATCAAGTGTGGTTGACATGCCGCCCTAATTATTAAATAAAATAATAATAATAAAATAAATTTATTCAAATCATTAAAAGTCGATTTGGGCTTGTCGACCGCTTTAAAATTCTTTATATTTGCTTAAATTTACTAAAAATTTTTTTTTAATTTATTTAAATTCTAATTATTTGTATTACTGTTTATTAAAATTGTGAATAAAAATTATGAAATCTGTGCATTGAATCGAATATATATATAATGCTTTCCATTATTGCCCAATTACTGCTTACTCAATAAAATTAATGGGAAATAAACAGAAACCTTGGTCGTTTCGGTTCAAAAATTCGTAGGATGTTGGATTTTATTCCGCAGAAATAAACTGTATATATATATATAGATATTGTTATTCTTCCATAAAGAAATATTTCACTTAAAATTGCCTCTCTACCGTTATCAACATAATGTCAAAAATTAGTTATGCCAAATACAGTAGCTATTTGTCTGAGTAGTCATTTCAAAAGTTCAGCACATCAATATTATTTGCAAGCTATATTACATCATCAAATGATTTAGTTTTAACTATGAATGCTCTATTTTTGGACTCATTTGTACCACTACCATTTCCTTAGGAGGCTGGTTATCACACAAATTCGAATTTAGAATACAAGTATATCATAACGTACTCAATCTCCTCCGGATATCCTTTATAAAAAGTGGTTGAGGAGTCCCACAGGAGAGCACAGTCTGCTTATTAATGACCTAAGTTCCACAACTTGTAGTCAGACTTCTTTTCGAATTCTCGTTTCTAAATAACGTAGATTACATTTTCTACGAAGCTTAAGTTTTTAACTCTGTTTGTAAATAAAGGTTCCACGATATTTCATAAACTGAAAGTAATTAACCAAACTGTACCAATTTCCTTCAGCAGCTCGACTTACTTACCATCGAGGCCGATCTCAGCAAGTGCCTGTGTTCGGTGCCATTAGGATTTAAAATGCGTGCATTTAATCTCAAATTTCCCGCTTTACCACCAATTACTAGCACTGATTGTCGACAAATTGAGACTAATTGATTAAATAAATAATTTCAATGCAGGCTCGTAAAAAGTGGGGAAGCCTTAAAGATCTGGATACATTTTATACGCACACAACAAACCACACTTAGTCGCATATTCCGTATATATGTTTGTATTGAGTTGTAGATAATTATTTCAATGTATATAAGTATGCGTGTGTGTGTGTCTATTAATCCGGATTAATAAAAGCAAACACACACACAATTCGACAAATAAATAGTGAGTAGCTCATTTTCAGGCGTCGAACAAACCTCAACCACCTATTCAGCTTAACAGACGGAGTGCTTGCCGCTTCCCGCTTGCCACTCGCTGCCTGCCAAACTGTTAAACGACAGCGCATGCGGCTTTATTTTCCGTATGGTTGTTATTATACTCTCGCAACATGTTGTAACAAAGTATAATAGTTTTGTTCACCTAACGGTTGTTTGTAAAACCGAAGTTGCAAATACATATATATAAATGATTAGGGTGGCGAGACCATTTGAATTTCGGGTGGCTGTCTGTCCGTCCGTCCGTCCGTCGGTCCGTGCAAGAGATAACTTGAGTAAAAATTGAGATATCTTAATGAAACTTGGTGCACATGTTACTTGGCACACTGAGAAGGTTCGCATTGGAGATGGGCGCAATCGGAAAGCTGCCACGCCCACAATGCCATGCCAAGCCATTAAATGAAATCTATAAAATACTATAACTAAGCAACAAAAATTAAAATACAAAGCTATAATTTAGTGCATGAAATTCCAGTACAGAATGGCATACGGCGGTTAGAATTCTTTAAAATGTGGGCATGGCCCCGCCCCTAATAGGTTTAATGTACATATCTCACAAACCGCTAAATGTATATCAACGAAACTTGCTGAGGATAAATCCTTCGGACACCTTCTCAGACATTGAACGATGTGCTTTACATGGGTACCTGTCGTTGTGCAGCCTTACTCCAAGGTGTTCTAAAACACAACGAATCAATATGATGCGTTGATCAGCGCCCCGTCAGTAACAGCTTTTTGCTAAAACCAACGGTACCGATCGGGGTTGTAGAATGGACACAATAACCACCTTGGTGGGGCTCGAGGCCTACATAAAACCTCTGCCGTACTTTGGGTACGACACCCGGTTGCAATGTAACTCTACACTGAACTGGACCGCCCAACAGTTCTACCCGCATTCAGGTATTAAACCACAGCCACCACGATACTCCCCGAAAGGCCTACTGCAATGAGCAGGTTCGAGCGTCTTCCAGACTCAAACAGGCTCCTGCTCCCCGTGGCACCATATTAAAGTCTCCGCTCAGACCTTGTAGCCTGGGCTACTTCCAGTTGAGCTAGCCATTCAACTCAGACTGGTGGCATTTGTAAATTGAACTCAAATGCCTCTTTAAGTGTGTGCATAATACATTTAAAGTGTTATAAACTTAGTTTAAGCGAAGTAATATAGTACTATTTAAGCTAGCTAAGCCTATTTTAGAGCAAAGTCTATTTCAAATGCAGTGCATTTTATGGATTTTAGTCGCCTCTTACGACAGGCATGCCTTTCTGCGGGTTATTCTTATCCCCCGACCCGCAGGGGGACCTTCTCAAACAGTGCAAAATGTGTGAAATCGGATGATATCCGATCGACCGACCGACCGGATGATTGAAAACTACTAAAAGTGCGATAATTCGCCAAATAAATACGTCAGAAGCATTAAGTTTCACAGTCAAGACCGAACCTAAGAACTTCATAGGAATCAATATAAAATTTGATTTTTATTCTGTAAAAATGGGAGTACTAACACGCCTACTTCCCATATATCACATTTTTAAATTTACACCGATTCTTTCATTTTACAGAATATAAATCAAACACCAAGTAAGATATCGGTATAAAACTTTGTGCAAATAAGACTTTCAAGATATTCCGTCTCACATCCAAAAATGGTCAAAATCTAACCACTATTTTTCAAGTCCACTGATACCGAATATGTGGACCTCAGTACATATGACTGACTTTTTCTGAAAATATCAGCCAATCTGTGAGATAATTTCAAATTATTGAAATTCCAAGAAAATTATTTCTTGGCGTAATGTGCCCTTGTTTAATATAAAGTTTTGCCAACACCTGAAAATATTGCCCTGCCCTTGATGCTTGCAAATTGAGAGATTATAAAATGTTTGGTTGCACCCGAGCTTAGCCTTCCTTACTTGTTTTCTGCTGATTTCATTGTGATAAAAATTAAGTCCTTGTGTAGCATTAATGCGCACTATGTCAAACCAACAGCGCCACAATTCGGCAATAATGCAACAATAAAGAGAAGCTGGGCGGTTAAACAATTACAACATCACCATATATATATATATATATATACATATACACATTTACATGCGTGAATCTCCCACCGCGAGTTTATATAAATGCCTCACTCCTAGGTGCTCATATGTATGAGTGTAGGTGTGGGTGTATGGAGTCCCATTTATACGGGATGGTAATGTTCTATAAAGCCGCGTAGAAGCGTGGTTGGCGGCGAAGTGGTTAGGCGGCCACTTGATTACTTTCTCCATTATGTATGTGTATGTGTAATTATTTGTCAAACACACTGAGCGCTAAACGCGTGTATGTGCATGTGTATGTGGACGCCAAACGGCAGCAATGCAAGATAAATGTCATGTGCAAAATGGCTTAAAACGATTTGGTGACTGTGACACGTTAAATAGATTATTTTGTAATTCCCTGCTGTTGTTTTTCTTCGCTTTGTATTTCCATTTAGAATTACTTTTGTTGTTGCCGTGTTTGCTTTTGCCATGTTTTTGACATTTATGTGAAAACATACAGCAGCAAATGTCAGAATACATAAAAGGGAGCAAGAAAAGCAAAAGTTGCCATAAGTCCTATTCATCTACACTAGCTTTTAACACACACACACACATACACATACACATACATATACGTATACGTATATGAGCATTGTAGAATGAACAAATGGTCGAGTTTATGATTGTAATTTTAACAGAAATCTGTCACTATCAAGGTGATTTCGGTAAATTTGCAAACTGTTAGGTAAAACTCTTCCCCAGGCCTCCTTTTTAGAACCTTCTGCAGCTCAAACACTACTTATACAAATTGGACAGCTTGTGGGATTAGTGAAGTTACTTCGAGACTAGAAAAAGTATTTTTTTAAAAATTTGGAATTTTGAATAATAAAACTCTAATATATTCGCATAATCAATAATAATAGTTTTGTTATATATGTATATACCCGGATACGAATAAAATTTAAACGAAATTTTCCTGCAGTCAGAGGCCTAAAGAGCTCAAGGGTTCCATATTAACGGAATTGACTCAGATTTCGTCCGACCGAGAGCTATTTTTTCGGCAATTTAACCTTGTTTGGATTGGAAAGTTTTAAATTATAAAGTACAAATATAAAGCTTAAGTCCTGGACTGGTTCTCTTAGGGTGAATTCTAAACAACATCAATGCTCATCTTTTTTTATTACCTGTCATTCCCTGCGGATTGTTATTATTCTTCTAAAAAGTAAGACTGTGTAAATGGTGGTCAAAGATCATCTCTACAGCTGTGTAGATAAGTCTGATACAAATTTATACATATTTCTTCATTATTCTGGAATAAGTCCCATATATTGGTCTCATTTACAAAGTCCTTTACTTAAAACGCTATTAGGACTTATAATGAAGAATTTATAGTTATTATTTCTGATCAATGAGAAAGTTGGACTCCAAGTAGTTAAAAGGAGACAAAAAAAAAATCGAGGAAGCAGGAACTAAGAAACAAACTCGACAACTAGAATGTAATAACCAAAATGATGAGGAAGCTATTAAAATTGTAATGAACTTATAACAAAATAAATTCTCATTTCACAACAAAGTCTTTAATACACGAAAATTCTAATGGAATTCCGACGTTATACAAAATTATAAATTTAAAAGGGATGAAATGTTAGATATTGCTCACACACTTTAAAATACTAGAAGAGGTCAGGGTTACCAAATGCAAAACCAGCAAAAATGTATACATAACCATGCATCCGATATATAGTGAACAAAATTCAATAGCAATTGCTTTTCGGAAAAATTTTAAGTGAATATTTAATTTGTATAGAATTTGAGGAAGCAAAAAAGAAAGGCGGAGGTGTAAATAATAAAAACGAACACCATGAAAATAAGTAGCAAAAAAAGGGAAGAAATTTTCTTTAGTGAAACTTTTTTCACAAAAAAGTATATATTCGCACTTTTGAGTATGTGACACATATTAGCGAAAGTGAGTATGTGGATATGTACATCCCTAGCAGTGAATGGGGCTCCATACAAACAAACCAGTTCGGAACTAGACTCAAATTCCTAAGGTATGTAGTTAGTACGATAGATGTTGAGCATTAAGAATATACTTCCAGAAATACCTTAGTTTTGTCTTTGTTCTACAACTGATTGTTGATTTGTTGAAACAGATAAAGGTTATACAATATATTGAAAGATCTTCACAGGTATGAGCAGCACAATTAAAAATTTTTTACTGTTATTTTAATGAGGTACAACTTCGTGTTAAGGCTGATATCAAGATTAATGAAGTTTCTTTCAGTTTTTGATGCAATAATGGAAAGGAAAAAGAAAAGGTTTTAGTGGAGTGTTTTCATGACTAAGAGAAGGGAAGAGAATCTTGAATGGTTCTTAAAGTTTCTATTTTAACTACTTATGAAAACATTTTAAACCACTAGTCTTTGTAAACAGTAAACTATCTAAATGATCTCTGACTTCCGGCTAGTTTGAAGATTTGATCTAAGATCTCCAGTCTATGAGGCGCAGAGCATTGTACTTAAGTGAAGTTAATTAAATTTCAAATTAATTAAACATTTAGGTATATATACATACATTCCAACAAAGAGCAAAATTTCTTTTTTATTTCCATATCACTTTTCTATTCACATAGCTGAGACGCTTCAGCTCATAATTCACAAAAAATGTATTATATTTCAACATTTTCTTTCATTCTTGCTATTTCCGAAACCCCAAAAATGTGGTTCACAACTAGTCCTGGTACGGCAAGTGCACATTTGTTTCACCACCAACCGACACGTGTCTGTTTACTCAGAAAACTTACGAACACATGATATGTCAGAGTGATTCACAAACACAACATAAATATATGCGCTTATATAGAGGGCTTTGAGCAAAATTTGTGCTTTGCCAAAAATTACATTCTCATCAAAAGGCGAGATGCGGTTGCTGGTAGCGAATGACAGACGTCAAACGCCGAGCGGAGTGCTTCAACAACGGCGACAATGTATTCTTTTAACCTCTCGTTGACTGCTGCGCATGCCAAACACCTCTGCTGTCGCCACCGTTTGCACTTCCACTTCCACCACACATATATAAAATACTGCTTATCAATATTTCAGCAGTTTCTTGAAATTTTTTTGTTGAGATTGTTGTCATTTTAAGGCAAATATTTTCATTTCGCTAACCAATGAAGCTTCTTATGCTATAAGGAACAACAGCGAAATTCAAATGCAAAAAATCTACAAGTGTATATATATATAACATATAACTGTAAAAACTATGTAGCTGTATATGCGTTTGCATGTGCGGAGGAAGACACAATGTCGTGGGGAAAAAGAGAAACTAAGTAAGAAATTGCAATGTAATCAAAAACTCATTGTCACAACTGCTGACGCGACGCGGCAAGTCTGTGGGCGCTAGCTATGTTGTTCTTTTGCTGATCGAACTGTCTTGACTTAGAGCATGTCTTATACGTCGTGAGCACAAGCGGGTTCTGGAGAACAATGAACGGATGTTTTGCAATTGCAATATTTTGCTCAAGATTTTATATAAGCTATACAAAATATTTGGGCAAGCAAAGAAGAGTGCTGGCACAATCGGGCAATAAATATGGACCATTCATGATATAAGTCTTGATTTTTTGCATTTCGAATCGTTCACGGTGTATATTTAGTTTATAAAATTTTTGAGTATTTCGAAATGGAAAACGGATATTAATTGATCATAAGCTATTGAAGGCTAGTAAAGTAAGCATGTTTTCTTTACAGTTTTACACATATTTTTCGCAGAATGGTGGACTTGTAAAAAAATTTGAAAGATTTTACCCAAAAAATCCTTTCGACACTCCAGTGGATTGTACCGGCAATTTTTTCCACCTTTAACCAATTATATAATGCTTTTACGACCCTAAAGTGTACTTTAAGTAAGCAATTTTTTTTAGCTTTTCCTAAAAAAAACCCTAGAGTGGCCCAACCCTTGAAATGGTTTGTAAAACTTATATTTGGCTGTAAGTGTTTGTTTAATATTTTTGGTACTAAATAGTGAGCCTGGTAGCGCTTTTATTACTTCTGGGTAACTCTGGCCTCACCAAAGCTGTCCCTTTTATTGAACACTAGAACGTTAAAAATAATATGTGAGCGCGAATAGAAAGTATTGCAGCGTTATGGCATTGTGTTGTGCTACATTTATTAAAAGCGTGTGCGGGGCGAACACACACTTTTGCGGGCTTACGTATTTATTTACACTTTGTATGTATGTTTCTATGTACGTATGTCAGCATGTGTGTGTGTGTCTGATGGGCTTTCAGTGCTGCTGTAAATGACAAAGCGTCTGTGGCCTGCTTCGTCCGTTGAACGCAACAACAACGTGCTAATATATAGTTTCACAGATTTTTCTCGCTGTTATTGCGCTTTAATAACTCTTCGTAAAGTTGACTTTTGACAAAAAGAAAATACGCGCATAATGGCCAAATTATTTTACAACATGATTATGATTTTTAAAGCCTCCACAAACCACCAACACATACATGTACACATGCATAGCTAGTGCTTGCCTGTGAAACGGTGTCATGTTGTTGATTATTGTCATAACTGTGTTTAATGTCATAACCAAGCTCTATGCTTCACCACACATATACATATTCACATTTATCGCTGTACATTGGTACCTCATCTTATAAGTATGCAAGTATTATGCCTGTGTAAGCTTTGTCCTGCCGCATCTGTTGTTTGCTCCTTGCGAGCGCAAATACAAACTTTAAAGTAAGATATGCCGTTTTTACGGTTATTATGAGTTTTTCTTTATAGCTTCAACTTTATTTAGGCTCTAAATGATAATTCATGGCACGACCACTTGGAAGTAACTTGATAAGCGGGAGAATCTTAGCGGAACAAACGAAAATAATGAGCACAACAGAAATGGGTTTAAAGGATATTCTTGCGAAAATCGCTTTAAAGGAAAAACTTAATTAATTTTACTCTTTCTTTGGTGTGCTATTTGTGCTTATGTTACCGATAGATACATATTTAGGCAGATAAAGTCTCAGCGCCGTCGAAAACAAAGAATTTTAAATTTTAATCAAGCATAAAAGCCAAACTCGCCATTGGAAAGCTATGAAGACAGTATATTTAAATGCTTGATATTATAAATTTGAAAGCTGTAATAGCTTAAAAAAGGAACTCTATTTATGCCATACTTGCTTTTGATAAGCTAAGCTTATTTAAATGGTAATTTTTTATCAAAAGTTATAGACAAAAATTGTTTTTCCAATTATATGAGATTTAAAAAGTCTCAGCTCTATCGGAATATAGAACCTATTGATGCAATAGCATAAAGCATTATCTAAATAATTCTAGAAAAATCCTACTGAAGTGACTGTTTTTAACGGCATATAAGTCCGGCTACTTTGGCCCGACTTTTTTGGGAACCGATAACAACCAAATCTTAATATCTTGCCGCGTGGCGACTGTCACCGTATACAGAATATTGGCGTATAAATTTAAAAACTTTCAACAACAAAGAAACCACTTTTACAGCTGCGCATTAAAGTCACGGCTTCCCCCAGTTCCAAAATTTGTATATTTGTTGCGCGAAACAGTTGCAATGGCGTTGCATGTTTGTATGTACCGTTTGTAGTATCTATATGTATATTCATCTTTCGCTCGATGACTGCCTCTATTATGGCTGGTTACTGATCTCTCTGCTAGTTCACTGGCACATTTTAATGTGTTTTGCACTTTTCCTAGGCCATTTTTGTCGTTTGTCGTTTGCCGTTGAGTAGCGCGTAGATAACAGGTTACAGCAACAGCAACAGCAACAGCAACAGCGCCGAATTTATAACTCGGCCATAACTGCGCATCGAGCAATAAAGCACTCACATAACGCCCGCAACACTTGCAATTAAGTGACAGTCAAATAAAATACAACAACAAATAACCATTACGAGCCAACCGTTTGCAAGGAAGCATAGCCAAATGAAAAAAAATGAAAAAAATTGTACGTATGCATCTATCTATGTTTGTATATTTATGTGTTGGTCAGTGTAATGGCCAGCAAATAGGACGAAACTGTACCAACTTTATATATATGTATTTAGAAGCAAAATATTCATTAAAGTAACTATTAAGTTATTTAACTTATAGCGATATTTAATATGGATAAGTAACGGCACTGGGACCATATCACACATTTTTCGAGAGTTCCTTATCACGTCAATAATATTCTAAATGTTTATTTAAAACTAGGCAGTCGTCGCTGATTCATCAATATAGACCAATTACTGGATGTGCATCCACAAAAAGTTGTCCAACAGAGTCAACTCACGTGATCCAGATAACCGGTTGACAGTAATTTTTCTTGATAAAGATTAACGCCGACTCAATCTTCAGTATCTAAAATAGGAACCAGTAACGCTTTCGGCATACATGCCATACGAGATAGTGATTTTTTCTGAATCTAAGGAAGTCTGGAAAATATCTTCTGGATTGTGCTTCATAGCTGATTTACTAGAAGTGCTCTAATGAAATTTTAACTAGTAATTTGCAAATAAATCTAGTCTGATAGATATCTCTCTAGAAAATACTGTATCATTAAAAAATTGTTAAACGTTTAGCGTTTGCAGAGTTAAGCATGATGTTTAATATTTGTGTCAAAGTTGTGAAAAGATCTGCTTTATAGCCTATAAGAATTTTTTCATATACCTAATGTCACAGAGATGCACAGAATGTGCTCTGATATTTTATACTCTTCGAATTGAAGTGGGTTTTCTATTTAAGCAGACAGATCAAACAAAGCATTTAAGATCTCTGACTGACAGGCTGTTCAGACAGATGACTTTTCATTCGCATGATTTATTGATCAACGAAATCTCCAAAAAATTTGTAAAATTAAATTTGAATTAGACCAGCTCATCAGTTATTCTTCCAAGCTGATAAGATTACTGTTTATTCAATAGAAATATCCTGGGTTATAAAACTTATTAAATTTTTGTGGGAAGGTTAAAATTAAATCAAAATGTAATATTTCTGTTAAGATATCAGAATTTGCCGGTTCGAACTTGTGCTAGAAGAAATCATTATAGACGGATAGTTCAAGTTTCACACAAGTCCTCTGATTTATCGTCAGATACGACCGGTGGCCGTAAAGTAAATATTACGGATGTTTTCATATTTTAATCCTTGTTCCTTGATTGTGTACCTTCACCATCTCTGCCTTTTCATATTGATAAATGTTGATATATTATATTATATATATATCATATGTCTTAGATAACTAATTTCACTTATGTACCTATAAACACATATATGCCTCATCTGCACCTCAGAGCTTTGCAAATTCAAACAGAATTAAAGCAACTATCGTACTTTATATAAATGATTTTGTGTGTTTGTAATATTTAAGAGCCCTTGCCATGCAACATGCTTATATGAGCGTAGTGAACCAACATATTTTCTATTTAACATTTGCTTTGTGTAATTACGGTACTTTCGTTGGTTAATGTTGGCGTTTAGTAACATTCATTCATTCCTTTACGACACCCCCAACATTTTGTGCCCCTTCCAATGGAGCCAAGTGCACGTTTTAAATGGCAACGGCGACGACAGCGCCATCTGTCTTGACACATTGCAATGTTAAATAGATGATATTTTGTCAAACACGTTTGCTACGTGACTGAAAAATAAAAATTAGTATGCTCAAGTACTCAATGCCGGGAAAATATTTGCAATTACTCGAGAGTATGTGCGAGTGTGTGTGTTTAAGGTGCACGACGCTACACATACACATGTACATAATACATGTGATATATATATCCACATATTTGCAAATGTACAGTTCTACGTCTAGCAAAACTGGCAGCGATAAGGACATCGAGTGACGGAAGGAGCTGCAGCAACAGCTTCCTTGAAAATTCAAAGGTGGATGCGGTGGTTTGTAGGTTATTCCGGTTACAAGTATAAGTGGTGCCAAATATTTACACCCGCATGTAATATTATTGATTGGAGGAAAAAATTGAAGCGACGGCGAGCACACCTGTGAATAATACGCAGCGTTGCGTACGTGCATGTCTAACACAGTGTGCAACCCAACGCACCCTCGACGTCTTCAGATGATTTGAAAGCCTTCGGAAATATAAAACAGAGCGTGTGGAGCCATGTGAAAATGAGTACAGCGGTTAGAAACAAGTGCAGACTTCTGCCAATTGGTTGTTACAATTTTGGGAGAAATTTGTCGAAAATGACTTTGGCGGGTCTCTCCGTGCTGGTGTTGGGGAGGGAGTTTATAGGATGTTTAATGTATATTCAATTCAAGTCCCAGTACATTTATGTGTATATGTGTCGCTATATTAGGTTGTTGGTTGGTATATGAAAAAAATTGTCGACTATGGTTGCACCACGACAGAAAATGTCAATATATAATATATAGACCATCCTAACAGACATTGAATATTTCATGTTAGAAATATTCTGAAACATCCAACCGTTATTAGAAAAAACGTTTATACTATTACATCTGACCCGTGATAATATTTGAACCCATGATCACCGAGTATTTCTCTCGAATTTCGCAGACACGGATAATGAATGTATCTGTATCTCATTTTGATCTGAATAAATACAAGTATTTGTAAGTGCATATTTCACTTAAACCCTTTACGCTCCAATTAATTAATTTTGTTGTCAGTGGTCGTAGATGATCAAATTTTGATGTGTACGATCCACTCTAATATCAATATATACTGACGCGCATATATGATTTATGATGTACCAACAATCAGGTGGCTTTGTTTTTCGATTTCGATTTCGTTTCATTTATTTCCTTTTTTAACGAATTGACAAAGACATAATCATATGAAAAGTGACAGAATCATGAAGCAGTGTCTGCGAACGAATGGATGGCTGTCTTCACAGGGCATAAAGTTGGGTAAGAAAGTGATTGAAATGGAAATGGAAATGATTATTCTGAATAAATAGTGGTAATTTCTATAATGCGAGTGAGAAATAAATTCACTGTCTAGTTCGTTTCGTTTCGATAATTAAAGTAACCTGTTATAAAAAATATACAATACTTATAATAAATGTTTGTAAATAATTAATATAATATTTAATTAAATTTTATCGTGGTTAATGGCATGTTGGTGAATATATTTTGATTTAAGCCTGTTCATGGTTGGCTTTTACTGCAAATATTATTAAAGCAATAAAAGTCATCGCCATTATTCCATACCCTATTTGCTTGCGATTGCTAACCAAAGTAACTTCGAAATAGCATTTACCTTTAGACAGGTAATGGGTAAGCAATATAAAATCACAGACCAAATTAAAAGGCGGGGCTCTAACAAACTTCTAATAAGGGTGTCAGCTGCAAAAGATTCATGAAATTGAACCTGAATACAGCAAAGATTATATAAACAAACGGACTTATATTCCAGAATTTAAAATTTATTATTACATATTAGTCAACGAAGCATAACAATGTCGGTCGTTTTATCACATTTCAGAGTCGTTCAGTGAATTTATATATATATCCCGTTCTTCTAACTTTAAACACGAATAATCGACGAAGGCAGGTAGGTAGCACCCGGAGCGGTTGCAACACGTGGCGCTGGACGAGTGGCCTCAGAAACAAAGTTGTGAACAGGAGCCACACCACCATCATGCGACTGAGAGTTTCCACCCAATTGATCGTATTGCGATTGAATAGCGCGTTGGGCATTGGTGGCATCCTCTGGTGTACGATACTTGACGAAGTGTACCTCAGGCTTATGACCCGTAACGTCATGTTGAGACTGCAATCTGTTGGCCAAATCACCCAAGTCGGCCTGTTTTTGCAAAACATAAATGGCGGTCTTCTGTTCGGCGGCATGTTTGGCAAGATTGACGGCAGCGCTCTCCAAGCCATTACCTTCGGGTCCCTTAATGAAGACTACACGTAGATTCTTTTTCAATGAAGCTTCAAGTTGTTCACTGCCGGCGGGTTCATTGAAATCATCTTCATCAGCGGTGTAGCTGTAAAACTGCTTGTCGAATTCGGCGGCGGGAGCTGAGTAAGAAGGTAAAACTTGTGTGGCAGCACCATTATTGCCTCCTGGACCATCGAAACCACCACTGCTCTCACCTGGTGCAAACGAAAGACCAGCGTCTGTGTGTCCTACAGGACGATAGTTGTAGCCCACGTTGACAGCACAGGCAATGGCGAATAAGCACAGTACGATGAAAGCACGCATCTTTATTACGACTACTTGAGATATTATATTGAAGAAGCGATATTTTTTTCTCTAAGCCGTACGTTTGGCTGTTGAGACCCAGAAGTGTTGAATTTTGGAATGATTTCCTCTCCGCAATGCACGAACTTTTATACAGATTGCAGATTATTGGGCGAATGTCAAAAATTAATATATAACCAGAATGCATTCAAATTGTTGCAATTTATTGTTAATTTATGGGTTTTTATTTGCAGTGATTTTTCTTCAGTGCATATTGTGCGAAATTGCAACCTTATCGACACACCACATCGAATATGATTGTGAATTTGCATTGAGACAATACTCTGCTGTCAATATTGCTTTTATAAATTGGATTTCTATGCAAATTAACTAAGCGCCACTTGCTTTTCAACTATGTTGCGAAATGATTTCACGTCTTCAAATATTTTTTAGCCATAAGACATTGTTATTGCTCTCCCAACCTTTGTTTTGCCATTTTTCTCGAATTAATCACCAAAACTAACAATAAAGTTTGAATTAGCGAATTTTTTTTAATGGCAAGAAACTGCACTTAATGAAGCATTATTCACTTAAAAATATGTAGCTGAAATTTTGATATTCTGCTCTTCAATTACGGATTGATTCTGGTTTAGGGCAGGAAGTATGTATATGAATACCATGTATGCATATGTGTCGGACATGAATAAGCATTTGAGAAGGTTCCTCAACTTACGAAAATTAGTAATGTTTCCATTATCATTTTACTTATTGACTAACTTAAAGAAATATCTGAAACTCCTATTGAGATGTTTTTGAAAATGCTATTAATTTTAACAAGTAAGAAAGGGCTAAGTTCGGGTGTAACCGAACATTTTATACTCTCGCAATGTGCAAGGATCAGAGGCGGGGAAATATTTTCAGGTGCTGGCATAACTTTAAATTAAAAAATGTTGTGAAAGAATTCAACATTCATTATCCGAAGAAATTGTCAATGGATTGCAATTATATTGGGAATAAAGGCTTAGACCACGGTGTAGACCGGTTTCATTCATATTTAGTGCGAAATCACATTGTGTTTAAGAAAACATATCCACTTAATTTCATTAAAATATTACACATATTGCCCAACATAAACGGTTTAAAGTCAGGTGGAAAGTCGGGAATTCTTATATCGGGTATTTTTGGGTAGAGGAAGATCTGCACTAATCACATTAACTCTTTTCATTACTCAAGTATATTAGGGGACATATTTCCACGCAATTTTGTGAGGGCAACCCACACAGTGACCGACATATTCGGCATAAAGAATGCTAGAATAGCAAAGATCATTATATGTAGTATATAGGAGCTGCGATAATTTGTAGACCGATTTCATACATATTCGGCAGTAAATTGTGGTATATACGATATTACCGGTTCATTTAATTTTGCTAAGATATCTTATATATTGACCGAAATATATGGTATAAAGTCTACCCAGAGGTTGATAATCCGTATTTTAGGTACATGGGGCTAGGGGAAGTATTTACCCAATTTTCACCATTTTGGATACCAGAGCACGCTATTATCACAGAAAGATAATCCTCCAATTTCATTACAATGTCTTACAGATTTCCCGATATTTTCGACAAAAAGTCAGATAGATAGAAGCACTGAGGTCCTCATATTGGGTATATGGTGGCTTGAAAGGTTATAATCCGATTTCGTCTATTACATATACGTACATATGCCATATCATAAAGGCATATCATATATGCTAATAACATGAAAGCATTATTTGTACAAAGCTTGATTTTTATCAAAAAAAGCTTAATTGCTGCTCGATTTATCTACTTTAAAGCAAAAAGGTCGGGGAAACTAAAAATTGTGTTATATGAGAAGTAGGCGTGGTTTTATCCGATTTCGCCCATTTTCACAGCGTGCATAAGAATGCAAATATAATGTCACATACAAGATTTTATTGAAATCGGTTAAGGGGTTCTTGAGAAATGGGATTTCACCAAAAAGTGGGCGGTGCGACCCCCATCACCGAAACTTTACACGGATTCCTATGAAACCCTTCCGTTGCAAGATTCAATGTTTCTGACGTGTTCCTTCAGAGAGTTAACGTACTTTTAGTAGTTTTCAACATAACTTTTGTATGGGAGGTGGGCGTGGTTATTTCTTCTTTCTCAGTATATGAGGAGATGCTAGAAAAACTTAGTCGGAGCAAGTTTAATTGATATAGCTTTAACGGTTTATGAGATATATGCATTAAACCTAGGCGGGGCTGGGGCACGCCCACTTTTAAAATTTTTTTATAAATTTTGCCCACAGATGCCCCATCCTACTAGGATCCTCTATACCAAACAACACGTTTATATCTTAATTTGTTGCTTGGTTATAGCGCTTTATCTGTTTTCGATTAGTGGAAATTTGTGGGCATGGCAGATATCCAATTACGCCCATCTGCAAAGAACACGTGTACCAAGTTTCATCAAAATATCTTAATTGTTACTCAAGTTATCGCTTGCACGGACGGACGGACGGACGGACAGACAGTCACTCGGTTCAACTCATCTTTTCATACTGATCATTTACATACATCATAATACATATCTGTCTATATCTAAGTCGTTTAGTTCTAGGTGTTACAAACAACCGTTAGGTGAACAAAACTAATGTACTCTGTAGCAACGTATTGCGAGAGTATCAAAATTTAGGTACCCAACTTTTATTTTTTTTCTGTCATTCCTCAACATTTTTTCAGGTTCGTTTGTTCTTTTCTCAAAATGCTCCACTCTAACCTGAGAAGAGTGCAACATTTTCTCCCCTTCTTAAAATGTAAAAGTGAGAGTGGCCTGCTTATGTTTATCCTTCATTTTTGAAGGATTCATTTGAAGGACATTTTTCAATAACGGAAATTGCGAATGAGTTGATGGATTCATCCCCATCTTCATCTGAGAATGAGAATTGGGATGCTTGTTATTGGAAAAGATTCCCTACCTAGAATGAAAAGTTTGGTAGAAGACGTTGCGAACGTTTACTCAGAGTCAAAAGTAAAAGAAAAAATGTTAAATTAGAAGAAAGTTTCCATTATATTCGTAAATTACGGTTTTTTTTTTATTTTTACCAGCAATTATTTTCTATATAAATAGTTTTCCTATATGAACGAAAACAATTGAACAACTAATTTACGATAAGTTGGCATTTTTTTGTTCTTCTTCAATTGAATTCATGAATTTGATCGTTCTTCCATCATGTAAAAATGCACAATTGTTACGGGTATAATGCAACATTTATAGAATGATGCAACATCTTCACTGAGAAAAGAAAACGCTATAAGTAAAGTGTAGTTGACATAAAAGTTGCCCTCAATGTGACAACATAGCTTGTAATTTTAAGATGGACATAAGCAGGTTCCCAAATCTTTTATTTAATTTTTTAAATTATACCACTCAAGGGTCATTTAGGATCCTTTGAAGAGAAGAAGAAAGTGTTTCCGAGCATCGATAAGCATCTCAAACTTGGAACTTTTAATTTGTTGAGTGCGTAAAACGTGAGAGTTTTGCATAATTGCATCATGAAACTTTCCAAAGTAAGTGAAACATAACTAAGTAAGACTTTATAAATTGAGATTTATATTTTTCAGGCAGCAAATTTAAGTGTGTTTTCAAAATCTTTCAATATACCCGTAAATGATGATGCTGCGTACTTTCCTTCCTTTTCATATATTTCTATGATCCATCTTATCTACATTAAATAATTCATAAGCACAGTTATCGAGGGATTATTTACTGCTAGTAATTTACAGCACAATGAATTTAGATAGAGAGAGAGAGTGAGGAGGAAGAGGGAAAGAGAGAGATAGAGAGATAAAGAGAAAGAACTGAGAGTTCTAAGCAATCTAGTTAAGTCTTTTGGATGTGACATGACTCGACATCGCTTGACTCATCGCATTTTCTATAATTTCATTTTATATTTTAACAAAGCTCATTGTGAATTTTGTACAAACTGGAAAGAAATCTGGGGCCTAGCCTAGGTAGGTCTCTAGGAACAAACCTAGCTATTGGACATGCCTTTTTTCTTGAGATTATTTCTGCTTAAAAGTGCAACTCAATACCAAGCTCCTTCTAAAGTTTTGGCTGACCTGCTGCTAAATCCAAAAAGCTGAAAAACACAGTTTATGGTTCCAGCTATATTGATTTAAATTTAACTTAATTGATTTCAATATAATGTGCAAAATTGAAGCTTTCCTGGAACAAATTTTAAGGTCTAAAATTGGAGTAAAAATGTATTGACAAATTAGCGAATACAAAATTTTTTTTATTCAAATTTAATTATTTTATGAATTTATAAAAACAGATCTATAATATGAAAGACCTCCAGCAAAAATGTGTGTGGCACAATAAAGTGCTTTGGAAAATATGCAGCGATTTCAATAAACATTTATCCAATTTAGGTGTAAGTGAGAAAAATGTGAATATTTCAACTCATTCGGAATGATGTCGTTAAATAGAATTGACTGAAATTTAAACAGTTTAACTTACACGTTGCTCTTAATCTGCTGTTGTCTAGAAATCTTTTCCAAATTAGATTTTTGAGTATATAAAATTGTGCACAAAGCGCACAACAGACATTAAATTCAAATATTCTCGATACGAATGCAAAATAAGACGAGCGTGTAAAAAGGAAACAAAATGCAAAAGAAAACAAAAGGAACACACACTTGCCTAGGGTTATCAGACAAACTTTTAGTAGATAATGTATATATACCTGCCTCGGCACACTTTATAGATATCATCTTGTTACAATTTACAGATGACGAAACAATTCGGTTCACTTTAATGCCAACTTCAGATTTAATTAAATAAACGCAATGCAACTGAGAATCGTTAAAAACATATGTACATACCCATATATATTTATACATACTTGGATAGAAATATAAATACACACTCATCCGCACATGCAAAAATGTTCAAATTTATGTGATTGTATGTAAGCATTTGTATTCACGTATTTATGAGCATGTGTTGTTGGCGTAGCTGCGTGGGGTCTGGCTCCCTCAACCGAGTCACAAATTCCACCACGCAAGCCGCCCCTTCCATAAACACAGCTGTTGCGCGTTTTCGCACCCACTCGGCACGCCATCCGCTCGTTGCTTAGGTCTAGTACGAGTGTCTCAGCTGAAACACAAACTAACCGCCACAAGTGGCATGTCCTAAGACGCTGCCTCGGTTGTGACGTCGCACGCTCCCACAAAAAGGCAACCAATTTCAAATTGAGCACTTTGCCCTTAGGCAACCGTGGGAGTTGTTGTTTTTTGTTGCTGCCACTTCTATTTACCTTGGTGCGTGCCTAAGTCTATTTGAATGTGTCTATGAGTGTGTGTGTATGGGATTGCTGTTTTTACTGTCATGCCACACAAAACGGTAGCAAAAATATTATTGTTGCTTTTATTTACTTAAAGAAATTATAGTACTCGTGTTTCCTTGTTGACAATAATTTCCTCTTTATACCTGTTTTGCTAGTAAAGCAAGCTCATCAAAAGACTGCCTAGGCGGCGTCGAGCATTAGCCGTGCCTGGGCAAAATCTTTGGACGTGCGCTGCGTGGCTCATCAACCGTGTTATGCCACAGTCTTCGGCTCGTTGCTGTGTAAATATATTAACCTCATCCTTGAGCGAAGTGAAGTGCCTACAGGAATTTTATATTCTCGCTTTCACTTTTTCCGAAATTCGCCAGCGGGCCTGTGAATAGAAATGCTTCGTCGTCATCGTGCTTGTAGCAGTCGTTTTCATTGTCATCATTGACATCCAGAAAACTTTCGTATGTACATATTAAGGTGCCTAACATAATCAAAACATACACATACATATATACATACATATGCATGTGCAGCTGCATGCGGATGTCCGTGGGCTGTGGGTGGTGCCATGAATCCATTATGCACGTACGCATGTACTCGTATTAGTTGTTAAAGAATTCGTCCAACAAATGCATAAAATTTGCTCTGACTCGCATTGTGCTAGCTGAAATTGTACAGATTCCCGTAAAAATATTATTCAATTTGCATAAATATGCATGTGTATGCGTGTACGACTGACTGACTACATTGTAAAGAAAACAATCACTTCAATTCCATCGGCCAGTAAACCGCGAAGCTGCCTATCCAACCTATCCGGTCGACCTGTTCGTTCGGCCATCCGTTTGCCGGTCTGCTGGCTGTTTATTTATTCCGTGTATACTTTGTGGATGAAGCCGCTAAAACATCATACCAAAGTTTTGCAGTTGTTTGATTTGCGGCGACTCAAAGATAATTGGATCAGTTAGAACCGTTTTTAATACCACACAGACTGCCATTTCATGTAAATAAAATATGACGATAATTTTCAGCAGAATTCATAAAATTTGTCTGCAATACTTTGTCTAAAGGAGTCGAAAATTGTTTTCCTTTTTTCATTCTGTTTTAGTACATTTCATTGTTTGTACGTTAAATACTGGAAAAAGAAGAGAATATATTTCCATATTTTGACGCCACGTAGATTCTGCATTGCAATAAACGCTGAATAATTAACATAATTCTTTGAGGCGCAGATATTTGAATATTGGAAATATGATTGTCTATTCGAAAATCCACAAACAGTAGCAATGGCAACACCACAATGATTGCCTTTTTAAAGACATCCAAGAGCTTTAGCTGAGAGGAATGCACTCGGACCACATCAAAGTATAAAAGATTATTCGAACAACAGCCATGTCTTTTTTCTAAAAAGTTATTTTTCAAAAATATTGGGTCCACTATTTCCACAGTAGTTCGCGTTTGTTTCTCTCTCCCTACCGGTAACTTTATCAGGTTCTTGTAGTTTTATTTGTAAAGCTTTACTGAATGTCCATCGGTTTCCGCAGTTTAGTCATTCCACAACGGTAACTTCAATGTTCAAACTTCGTCATACTACGGTGAGGTAAGCCCCATTATACCATTCTTGAGTAGAGTGCAATATTAAGTTCTTTTTCCATAAGTTACAAATTCTCACGAAATCTACCAATCAGTTGTTTTCCTTATTATTAACCCGCTCCGTTCTTCAGAACTTTTGTTCGACTTGGAGCAATTTGGTGACGGGATTTTTAGACACCTTCTGAAATATCAGTATTGTTCGGAAGCCTTTATATATATTTAAATCAACGTAGTAAAGTGTAATAATTATAAAATATTTAAGATTTTGATATTTTTTGTTTTTCTAAATTGACCTTCCTGTTATCATCTAAGTTTTCTATCCAAAAAAATTAAATTAATTTTTAGGAACCAGTTCTCAGATGGATGCACGTAAAATCGATGCTTTGTCATAAGTTTAAATCTCGCAATGAAAATAAAAAGAACTTTACTTGCAAAAAAAAATTAACTCACAGCATCTTTACTTCGACCTTACTTCGATTTCAGTCTTGACCTTCTGACGTTCTCTTAGTTGGCCGAACCAATGGAATAATAATAGAAAAGTAAAAAAAAGAAATACGTGGTTATGTGGCGTACATGATAATGAAGTTGAAGTTGAACAACAAAATGGCCAACGGCAACGGCAACGGTAATGGTAAAAACCTTTTTGTCATGGCTTGTCTAAATAACGTGGCCAACATTTAGAGCGCCCAATGAGCCTAATATGCAGCATTCATGGAGCGGTGGCGTTGCCATTTGTTGGCCGTCATCACGTCGTTGAGTGCGCGTATCACATTCCATGAGATCGATGGGATGGATGTTGTCGCACTGGAAGTGCCGTCAAGTTGCAAGTTGAAGGCGCACGTGCACCACAAAATGGAGCCTCGACATGACTGCGATGTATAAATATTCGAAATTCTACGCGCGTGATGTGACACCCGCCACACTTGCTCCTCCCCCAGCCAACTTACGCCTTCCGGTAGCAAGCTGGGATTGTGGGTGATTCACTATGCCTATACATACATGATAGACAAGTGTCTACACCTTGCAGTCAAACATGAAGCTGGTCACTGAAGACACTAGTTCACGATTACAATTTTCTGACAAAATCGAACTATTGGTGAGTTGTTAGTTAGCACAGTTACGTCGGCCAATCAGTTTTTCACAATAAAAACCAGAACATTCTAAATAAAATTCAATTTAAAGTGGTTCCTGAGAACATAAATTGAACTATACTTTAAGTATCCATTTTGAAGTAGTATTAAAATAAAGTAACTAAGTATTATTAAAGTTATTATTAAAGTATTAAGATAAAGTAACTTGATAATTGACATATCGTAGGACATTCTACTTAAAAAGTACCACTTTGTTGCATGAAAAAAAAGTCGGCTGACTAGTTGGGTTTGGTGTTCATACTAGTTGGAAAGTTGGAAAGTAATTTATAACTAGTTGATTTCACGAACTGTATCGATTTCACGATAGTTATCCATACTAGTGTAGATAGATAGAAGTATATCAAAATATGATGCTCGTACTCGTATAAGGGTAACTTCTTCCGCTTTTTCATCTTTTGCCAAAAAAGCTATAATTAATCAATCAAAAGAAACTTTTTCTGCATCACGTGATTTCCGTAAAAGATAAGTAAAGTTCGTCTGTTTCTTAGTTCGTTGATTTCTTAATTGGAGAATATGTAGGTTTTGGTATATACTTACACCTCCGAACATTGAGAATTGTAAATAATTGAAACAGTAAATGCACGTACACTGAAATATTCCCTCCATATTCATAGATTTGATTCGTATGGATGCAAAAATTAGCTTATTTCAAATTTATCTATTTATCTCAAACAGAAATGCGGGAAATACTTGATAATATCTTCTTATGTCTGTGACGATTTTATTAACGCAATGGAGAGTCTCCATTTCAAAAAGCGAATGGGAAGTTTATTCAATTTTGCTATGGTTACCTCAGTATTAGTGATGATTACAAAACCCAACGTTAAATGGCTATCTATATATATCCCAAAACGAAATATTGATCTATAAGTATACCTTACAGTACAATATACCACAAAAAAGTTTGCCGTTCACCTTCTAGCCTAAAGTGACTATGTAGGACAATTCTGATAAACCATCATCAACAAGGGATCCGTCATATATATTTAAAAGTACGACACATCTACACTGGTGCAATAAATTTTCTGAATAAAAATTTTCTTCTTAGGCAAAAAAAAGGCATCTTTTAAAAATATTCAAAAATAGTAAGACATTAGCACCCAGAATTCTTTCAGGTTGCCAATGATTTCCAAGAAATTGGTTACGAACAACTCCGGATCCCGGTTTTCACATATGAAAAGTTTACTCAATGATATAAGAATATTGCTATATAATAAAGAACATAACATCTAATAAAGAAGTGAATGAATTTTTATAAATATTTAAATTAAGTAAATAAGTAATAGTAATATTTCATTTTCTCTGTTTAAAATTGTTTTACTTCATATTAAAGTTGTGAGGTAATCCATTACCTCTGTTGCTATTTTCGTAAACAAGAAAAGTGTTGCCTTCTTAAGGTTAAGTGAAACAATTTGTATTAGATCAATTCGACAAAAATGCATACATGCATAGAGCGACGCCATTTTACTTGCAAAATATTTAAAAGTAAAAATATACGTCTCAATTGCGACACAATTTCTACTGATTTTGACTTCACGCAATATCCTCCCCAATCTAACTTTTTGTAAAATATTTAACTATTTTATAAAATCTAAATAAAGTGGACATAAATCTAACATTTAATTGTATCTTAAGTAAATAAATATTATTTATATATATTAAAAAACGTCACACAAGTAAATGTATTTATATATTATATATGTTGTGTTCTCACTATGTATATGGTGCTTGCTTTAAAGGTGGCATTTACGTTTACCAATAACCTCGTCACTAGGTTTCAAAACAATATTAGAGCAAATATAGTATATAAACCACTTGTGTACTATTGTGTGAGATCCTACATAATTGCATCATCTGAGGCGTGCGATAGCAGAGCGCAACACATTTGAATGGGTAATAAATTAAACGACAATTTACACTTTTAACATTACTGGCCGTTTGTTACTGTTGCTGTACAAGTGTTCCATGTGTGCCCAACTTTAGTTAACCCGTATATATGGTTATGTATTAGTACTTACTTACATACATATATGCATATACATAGAAAAAGTGTAAATAACCCACGCTTGTACCATCATTTAAACGGATTTCCCCATGCACGCTCGTATATGCATTTATTTTAATACACATATATACAGACTCCCATACTTAAGCCCTCTGTGTAGCTTTTAAATGTGGCACTTGGAAAACTCTTTACATCTCAGCACGCATATTCCACATGAGGGAGTTTGAAATAAAATGCCTTGGAAAAATTAAAAGCACAAACAAGTATAAATATTTATACGCATATATTAAGTTTGTATGCTCATATATATTTATACACTCAAGAAAAATGTTATTGCACTAAATACGAAAATAAGTTGGTAGGTATTACTTAACTACACATTGGGACACATCAACTTAACGCTTGAAATCATCACGCCTGAAATATACATTATCACGCAAACTAGACTTTAGACTTAGGATACACACGAAATTTTTTAAAGTAGAATTAAAAGTGATTTGCTCTACTAATATAATCTTTGAGCTTTTATAACTCTATAAAAGGAAGTTTAAGAGAGAGAGAGAGAGAGTTTCTCTATAGGTCTTAGCCGATTTAATTGGATTTTTCCGTGAAACTTCAGTACGTTTGGGGATGGCTTCTTGAGCTTTTATCATCCAGAAGTAATCGGAAATGATTTGGTTAGTACATTTCTCGAATATTTGTGTACTTATTTGGTCGTAAATTTCGACTCAATTGTGGTACAAGGAATGCTTATGGAATGCCCTAGAATTGTAATTAAAAAATTGGCTTTCTATTTTTCGCAGTGCAAGCCCTAATGCCTTATTATATATTGCTATGTTGGTGCATATTTATATTTCATATATACTGATATGTGTGCTGTTTTAGTAGTTGCTAAGTGACATCACTTAAAGTATAGTTGTAAGTGGAGTGTTCGTTTCAATATGTTAATTCAGTTCTTTTGTTTATTATTTTTATGAATATTGCTATTAAAATGATGTCGCATAAAATAAAAGTTGAACTAGAGTTTACTTATGCTTGCGGTGAAGTTCTCAGACCGATTATTTTTAAAAAAAAGAGTATATCTGAGATTTCTGAGCATATTTCTGAGATCTTAAAGTTCCGTGAAAAAATTAGGAAAAATTATGAGCAGGAGGAAGCATAAGTGGCTTATTGCCAACAGGGTGTTTTGTATGCCAGTTGTTTTTCTATGACTTTTCAGCACAGCGACCTAAGGCAAGTTTCCTTTTACCTTACCGAATTTATTGCAAACATTCTTCATATGTTTGATGAAGAACAGTATATATCACGAATATTTCGATTACAAATATTTATTGAGATTTTTTCGAAATATATTTAAGAAGAACATCAGATAAATTTATTTTCAGATTCCCAATAGAATCCTTATAAAAGCACCATCAAAATAGAGAGTTCAAAAAACAGTTATTTCTTTACTATACTCAAAAAAAGTTGATGAGAAATGTTTATCATTCGATATGTCTACGATTCCATGGATCTTAATTTCGATCTTAATTTTGATGCTTATTAATTTTTTTTAATTAATTAAAACTTAAGTGAAAAAACGTGTTCTTCGTATTGCAAAAAATATGGCTTAATCGTTTTAAAGACCAAGATGAAAATTTCAAAATGAAAAAGCATGGTGAATATTTTTCCAAAAGTTAAGTTTTAACTTATTTATGGCTCACAGAAATTTTCAGAAACATTCGATCCTAAACAAACAGTATATATTTAGTCCCTGGATATTTTTAGTAATCTGTTGGCAGCAAATTTAATTAAACGGGATAAACCGTTTAATATTTCCTCATTCTTTCTTTATTTATAATTTACACTTTTATTTTGGCCTTAAATAATATTTGGCAAAGTTTAATGGTACCGACGTATATAAAACCTAGTGTACATACATTAGCACCTTCACATCTGTAAATATAAATAAGTTAACGTAGTTAAATATACCCAAAGGCCGAAAATAAAATGGAATGCTGAAAACTGCAAACTTTCCAGCGGATTTTCCGCGCGTTTAGCGAAAGTTTTCAAGGAAAATTCCAGCGTTAATTTATTGCAAGCTTGGGAGTGATTAACGACTTGAACGTACATAAATGCAAAATTAAAATTGTTTGTACCAAATGCTATTTGCTTACACATAGTATATGCCAGGACCGCCGTACCAGATTGACATGAGTGCGTGACTAACACACGGTAGGTCGTTGGTTCAAGTTGTAGGCGTTGCGATAATTAATTAAATATTAAAAGTTAGTTCCGCTTTTGAGTCTTTAGGGTTCAGCGGGTAGTTCTAGTATGAAGATAATTTGATATGGGTCTGCAAATCCATTGATTGTACATTTGCCACTCCTCCACTTGCAGTTCAATATCGAGAAACACTGACAGCATTTTGTATTGGAATTTGTATCGCAGCTCAACCTCATTATGGCGAGTACTACCAGAAGTTAGCGTGAAAACTAAAAAAAAAAAATCGAAGTGTCGATCGAAAAATTTAAATAGCGAAGAATTTAAGTTTTCTTTAGGCTGATATATGCATGTGCTCGATCACTAAGCGAGTAATTATAAATTTATGCTTAGTTTGTTTAGCCACCCGTGTGACAGCATATTTTTATTACTAACTAACAAATTTTTAAAGAATGTGGTTTCATGAAATTGAATTCTAATAGTTAGTTAAGAGTTTTTTGGACAAAGATAATAATTTTTTTTTGCTCATACAGCACAAGAAAACCCAAAGACAATGCATTTAAAAGAAGAAGAAAAAAGAAGCAACTACTTAGCATAACATTTTGAAAAGATGGCAGCGAAATGAAAAGATCGATAAACTATTATTATTGATTTACCGGATATTCCACTGCAAATAAAAAATTTAAATAAGACAATAAATAAGAACGAAAAGAGGTTTCCGCCCGGTAGCTGCCACTACATGTGTCGGTTGGTGACGTCAATTTCGCCCACCTTTTTTTGCGAGCGAATATTTTTCGTTTGGCAAGCGATTTGTTTTATTTTCGCATAATATTTAAAGCGAGCGGATATTTTTTCACAATCAAATTACAATGCGTAAGCGAGTCTGTGTGCAAATTTAGCAAATACTAACAGTTAGATTTTGTTTTGTTAACATTTTATATGCGAATTGAATTATTTTCACATAAAATTAGCTATGCGGAAATTTTTGTGTAGAACACACAAAACAAATGTGGAGCGCTAGAAGTTAAAAAACGGAATATATAACTCTTGACAGGTTTTTGGCGATTTAATGGCACTCTAAAATATAATAGAGCCGTCAGGCGTGAATAATTTAAGCAAAACACCCACATGTTCCGAATATTGTGGCAAAACGCTTTTCATTCTAATGTTTCACAACCGATTTTAAAAGAATAATCACCGAATACTTAATAATGCGTATGTGCCAATTGGTTAACAGCTTTTGCAACAGGTATCAAGCAAATCTAATCCTTCACAAAGTTCAATTAACTATTTATGGTTATTGTTGTATATTTGAAATAAGTATTAATCACGCAAATAAAAGTTTTATTAGTTCTAATCCAAAAAGAGCATTTGGCCCACAAACTAAAATTAGATATTTGTATTAACGCTAATTATAAAGCAATTATGAAGGCTAGTTTGATTGAACTTGGTCACTTTGCTAGAGTTTTGCATGTTCTTTCTTTTTAGGAGATATAATATGAACAAGTTTTCTTCTTTTTTTCGAGAATGGGAAATAAATAACAAAAAAAAAGATATTGGTTTAGAGTGATGAAAAATGAGTGATTCCGTGCGACCAAAATAAGTCTAATGTGTAAAAGTATTTTCCTATAATTTTGTTTTTTTGTATGTTTGTTTGACAGCTCCAACTGTGGTGTTCAGACAAAAGCTAATCAATCACAATTTTACTCAACATGAAAGCAGCAATTGCTTTTTCAAATGCCGACATAGTCATAAGGCAAGTACAATAATCGCCATTACTAATATGGGGAAATCCCTGAAGTTTTTGTAAGTATTTTTTTTTTCTGATAAACTCTCCTGGGTTCTCATTTGATCCGAATTTATATTCCGATAATAAATATACATGACTCGAAGAAGGCTAACCCAACTCTAATTGAACTGAAGAAAATTTATTAAAACAACTTAAACGTTATGCCGTATGAGGTATTCAGTAACCGTTTCAGCAGCAAAAGTGAATTATCATATATTACCCTTTTTTCAATCACACTTCGGTAACGTTAGTTGACTTTAGTAAAACCAGTCAACTGATGACTAAATCAACTAAAACCAATCAAATTCATTTAGGATATTTAAGTTTAAATAAATCAAGCAAATTTTATTAATTTTTTTATAATAAGCATACTATTTTATTAGTTGGTCTTAGAATGGGATTACAACAGAAAACAATAACAATGATCATTGAATTATATCTCAGCAAAACAATAACAACAGCTCATTCTAAATTATTTTCGGATAATCGAGGAAGGCAAGTAGGAAGCACCTGGAACGCTGATTGGACGGGTAGCCGGTCGCGCGGCCAGATACGAAAAGGCATGAATTGGCGCAACGCCACTACCGTACGACTGAGAGTTTCCATCCAATTGATAGTATTTCGTTCCGGTTGAACTAATGTTATTAAATTGGATCTGCAATGCAGAAATGGAACAATATCTGCGTTTAAAACATACAAACATGACTAGTCACAACCATATATATCTATATGTATGGATGGATCTGGTGAAATATTCGACAAATAAGCAGTCGGATTTTATTATCTAATAATTTTAATATTACCATAAACTTTTGTCTCTTCCAACAGAGTTAACTGCGAATTATGTTCAATTAACAGAGACAGCATGTAGAAAAGTATATATCCGCGATATACATACATATGTAGGTATGCTTTAATTCCATAGTTAGTGAAGCAAAGCCAACAACGAAACAGAAAAACGATATTTTTTCCAATCAGGTTATACAAATTGCAAAAAAAGCGTAGAAGAAATCTCCAAAGTTGTCAAAGTCGGAAACGACCTTCTTCTTTATTATTGAATTTTTGTTTTTTGTTCTAAAGGAATGTTGGGCGATAATGAGAACACGAAACCAAAAATTGGACTTAATTATAAGTTCTCAGCCTTTTATGCACCGCGGTTGCGCAGCGACTGTGTTGTTGGTCACTCACACATACACACACACACACACACACACACGCGCCCACACAAACAAATCTAACTGAACAAATAAACAATCGCATATTTGTATATTTACACCCAAAAAATATTTCCATAACTACATGTAGCAACATTAGTAGACATTTAAATAATTTGACATGTATACGCACATAGTACATTGGTAAATGTTGTTATAACATATTGTAAGCCGCTGAGGTTCTAATTTGTATTTTCTAGTTTGCATAACTTTGAATAAATTAATCGGAGCTTGCTGCGCTTGCTGCGCTCGAGCGGCTGTGAACCGGACAATGTGCAGATTAGCACAGGAAATCTTATGCGTGTTGACAAAGTGGCGTTGAATTCAGCGATTGACTAGCGACTGATTAAAGATTGACTATCGATATACGAAAGCAATAAAAGCAAAAACAACGGCGCGTCCGCTATTTAAGCGCAGGCATCAGCTCGGTTTGGGCAATTTCGGTATACGAAATTTTGGGTTCGTTTTGTTTTTTTTTTGGCTCTTCATTGTTTCACCGCTTCGTAGGTGCTACTAATAATAACATATGTGGCTTCTACTGCAGCATCTTATACTAAACTTGACCTCTGTGCTGACGCTGCACGTCCAAGACCTTGAAAATTCGGTTAGTTTTAGTTTTGATGTCGTTGTTTACTTTTCGAGTATTTCGTTTGCATGTGACATTGCTGTCCAGTTTGTCGTGTTTAATTTTGAACTAATAAAATTTACATTTCCCCATTATGTACATATGTACATTGTGTAACACTTGTATATAAAAATTTATATTTGGAAACTTTTTCCTAAACATATATAGTGGGCGACAAAAGTCTACGCGCGACCCATATTTTTGATGTATTGCTGAATGTAAAAATAATAGAGAAAGAGTAATGATGCAATTTTGTTTTAATTACATTTTTATTAGGAAATTATAAAAAAAAAATGTTTTCCAATACAAACATAACAAACTGTTCACAAAAAACTAGATAGATAGTTCTAGATAGAAAAAATGAGATAGATAGCAATACTGTTAGCTGTAAATATTAGTATGAGATGGCGATCGCTTTGCTATAATAATATCAAAATACCTATAAAAGGCATTAATAAGATTTTCATCTAACGAATTTTGTAAAAAAAAGGGTGGATTCCACACAATTTGAAAAAGAAAAATAAGAAAATTCAACGAATTATTACTTCAATCATGAAACCAAACAAGAATCACTAAAGAAGAAAAATTTCTGTGGAATGAATTTGTAGCGAATTTGTAGGTCGCTTATTGCGCGATATGAGTGGTAACAAAGTGGTCCAGTATGTGTACTGGAAAAACGTATACAACCATGTTTCCTTATTGCCTTGGTGACGATAGCAAGAAAAAGAAAATTCCTGATCGTGACCAGCTCAGCTGCAAAATCTCGGTATTATCAAACGAATTTATGGTATGTCAAATGGCGCACAGAATTCGGTAGACACCCAGTAAAAAGTTTTTTATTCCTCAAATAGAAAATTGCTTCAATCAACCACTTATTGCATTCCAAATACAAGCGGCTAAGTTCATTCAGTCAAACTGGACAAAGTGGTTTCAGCAATTGCAAAATTGAGTTGATCTTCACGAAGGATATTTTGCAAGAGCAAGAAGTTGTTTTTAAAACACAAGCGTTATTTTTTATGTTGTTAGACCAGAAATAGAAAAGCACTTATATGTTCCCCGGTAAAATTCCTCTTCGCCGGCAGAAATAAGTGTGTAATTTCTAATTTTCAACTTAAATTTGCTAATCGACTTCAAAAATATGCATTTTCAGCTCACACAAACTCAGCAGTAGTTTAACTTTTTGATATCATGACACATCATAAGCAATTATCTATGTATATGTATATGTAAACTCGTATTCAAGGATTTTACACAAGTCTCTTTTATAGTCGCTAATTATGCCAAAATATGAATTTCTGCCGAATTCCAAACACTGGTTTCTCTTTTCTAGGTCTTGTAGTGACTAGCAAGATCACGCAGCTGGTTACATAGAATTTCCAAAAACAAATGCTGCATACATACTGTGCATTGTATAACCTGATAACAACATCTATCGGTTGCAACTAAACGCTCCGATCACAACAGTTTGTTTGGAAATCAGTTTTGCATATATTTGCGACGCTTTATGAATCTACATCGAATAGTTGCAGAGATTACTTGTCGGTGACGCCAAACGGCAAGACACTTTGTTGGTTTCTCAAAATCTTCCATGTTGGATTAGCCACCTGTGGCGATGGCTTGAACAGCGCTGACTTTGACATTATGATGGTAATTGTGATCAGATAATGATTAATATAAGTAAGACTTTAATCTCAAAAAAAAAAAAAAAAAACAACATTACATAGGTTTGATTTTGCAGAGAATTATGGTGTCGTTATACTGGCGAGTCAGATTTACATTTGCATAATCGATTTCATAAATTAGATAAAACGCAAGACCTAAGATGTGTGCGGCGAAATGAATTCATTCATATGATTCGCAAATAGCTCTTTGTTATGTGCACTCATTTGCAAAGTTTTGCATTTGTCGAAGTTGTTGGAGAGAAGCTGCTCTAGTCTAGTGAGTTATTTTTTGAGCGGACGTTAAAAAAGATTAAAAGTTAACGGTTAATATTTTATCTGCATTCTCACTAATATGGTATATATAGCCCGTTTCACTTATTGGGTAAATCAGAAACAAATCAGTCTTCAAAGCAAAAGAACTTCAAAATACAAACAAGATGCGTACATTCTTTGTAAGTTTCTGTTCGAAGTAATAATTTCAAATCAGTTTTGTGTACCACGGTCTACGATTCCGCAGTTTGAATAAACATTTTTGTTTTGTTTCCTAGGTGTTGTGCTTAGCTACTGTGGCGTATGCCGACAAATTGGGTTACAACTATCAGCCAGTGGGACACTCTAACTCTGGACTATCCTTTGCACCAGGTGGTTCCTCAGGAAGCATTGGTGGAATTGGTGGTTCTGGTGGACTTGGAGCACTCGGTGGTCTTGGTGGCAGTGGCGGATTAGGAAGTAGTGGAGGGCTCGGCGGTCTTGGCGGTCTTGGTGGCAGTGGTGGATTAGGAGGTAGTGAAGGTCCTGGTGGACTCAGTGGATTAGGAAGTGGAGGCAGCCTTGGTGGACTTGGTGGACTCGGTGGACTCGGTGGTTCAAATGGCGGTTTGGGTGGTCTTGGCGGTTCAGGTGACATCGGTAACTCCGGCAGCGTAGGACCATCATACTCAGCGCCCGCTGAATTCAATAAGGAGTTCTTTTCCTACACCGCTCCCGAACAAGAATTCGATGATGCTGATGCTGGTCAAGATGTTGCCAACTCATTGAAGAAGAACCTCCGTGTTATCTTCATCAAAGGACCTGAAAATCGTGGACTCGAAAACGCTGCCCTTCAACTGGCGAAACATGCTGCTGAAGATCAAACCGCCATCTATGTTTTGCAGAAACAAAGCGATATCGGAGACTTGGCTAAGAAACTTAACTCTGTCCAAAGTCAGAGCTCCCACAAACCCGAAGTGCACTTCGTTAAATACCGTACCCCTGAAGATGCTGCCAATGCCCAACGTGCTATCCAATCGCAATACGACCAATTGGGTGGTAACTCCCAAACACATGACGGGGGTGTTGCCCCAGTACACAACTTCGCATCCCAAGCACCAGTTCAAGCTCCCGAAGTGCATGCTCCCCGTAACTCCTACTTGCCCTCTTCCATCATCCGTATTTAAGATGGGTTATTTATCGGAGGACTGACTTTTACCTCACTGAAGAACTGATTTGTTAAATTCATTGGATGAAATATGTACAAATATTTCGAAATTGTTGTTGAACCGAACTAGTTATTGTTGTTTTTAACTATTTTGCTATATTAAAATATTTACAAAGAATTTTCCGATGTTTCACTGTTTCACTGATGTTCACTGTTTAGGAATGTAACAAACGAAAAGATGAATTTGTATCTTTCCAAGCGATTTTTCCAGAGATCACATTTGAGCAATCATGAACAATTCCCATTTTGGAAACAAGTGATCGAGAGTGCCTTTCTTTCCAAGCTCATTTTCATTATAAATCTCCGCGGTTCCTCAAAACAAGCAATTCGTCGCCCTTCTCCTGAGCTGTAGCAACCAGGTCTTGTGTCGGCGGAGCAGTATCTTAATAAATGTGAAAAATTATAATAAGTTTTATTCTTATTAAATGCATTAAATGACTTGCAAAACCGTTAATTTATTTAGACTATTAACAATAATTTTACAGAAGTGCTTAAGTACTTAATTTAGGAATCGAATTTAAAAATCTCATAAAATATTTCTTTAGAAGTGAAACATGAACATCAATAAAATAAGAGAATACCTTTAATTCACGACAAAGTTCATCATTACGAGTTTAAGGACTGCTCTAAACGTAATATTAAAACATATATGATCCAAAGGTAGGGTCAGTCAATAGTGTCACAGATACATACATAAGCAGTTTTTGGAGCTATTAAATTTTAATATACACAAAAATTTTGTGTCAGTATCTTATAAAGGATAAAATGTGAACTCTTCATTTCGCTACGGAAACCAATCCGACAGTCATACTAATGGACTGAGCACGATGAACCGAATACAAATCATCGAAAGATACATCAAAGTTATGCCGTTTATATTTTGGGATTTTATGATTTCATAAAACCAAAAAAACACCAAACATAACTGTTATATAGTAACACTGGAAGATTAAGTGGACGAAATCGTGGAAAAACGGTCCCATTTGCAGAAGATGAGAGGGCGGCATTGCCACAAATCAATGAAAACGACGACAAAAGAAACCGTGCAAAAAATGTGGTAACGATGAATTGTAAAATCGCTAAAATCACCAATATAACAAAACTGTGCTTTTCTTTAAAACGATGCGTTGCCGGTCTAGTAGTTATTGTAAATGCCTTATTGATTTTTTGCTAGCAAACACCCCAGCAAGTCACGGCTCCTCGAAACTCTAATACATTGAAAGAATTTTCATTAATTGTATTGGTTTTAGTGAGTTTTGTCATTTGGCATTAAGCAACGAATAGAAACTTTATCTCTGATAGTGCTCTCTGGTAATTAACATATTATTTAGCCGATAGTTGCCTTGTAGGGATATTATTATTTCATATATTCTGGGAACAGTGAGTCAATGTCAAAGGGTATTCTATATTATTCCAAAGCCATTATGCATATATGAAGTGTTTCAACATATAAACGAGTAAGGAAGGGCTGAGAAAGGAAAATACTTTGAAGTGTTGGCAGAACTTTATATAAAAAATGTTGCGGAAAAATTCAACATTTATTATTCGATGAAATTTTGAATATATTCCAATCATAATTGACATCATATTAACGTTTACTTTAAATAATATAATTATAAAGTCAATTTAACGAAGACAAATCATCTATTCTTTCTAATTCATAACACTATATCTAATTCATATACTAGTGCTGTGGGAAGGTACAACAGCCATAATTTTTGACCGAATAACATAATACTAATCGAAATATTCTGGTTTAATTTTGTTGTTCATCTTCAACAAATTGAAGAGAACATGAGATATATGCGATATAAGCTCAACCAAAGGAATGAAATTTATATATTAGATGGATGAGGAAAAAGTCCACCAGAGGGACGTAAATCACTGTATTAGTGTTAGAGGGTTTAAACCAAGGTCTAGACCGATTTCATTCATACTCGGCGCGAAACTATGGTTAAGAGAGCACTTAATTTCATTAAAATATCGCAAATATTGGCCTATGTATATAAACGATTTAAAGTCACAAAGGAAAGACGGAAATCACTACACTGGGGTTAAGGGAAGGAGAAGCAGATAACATTTACTTTTGGCACTAAACTCCATTTAAAGCTCGAGAACATATTTCCAGTCAATTTTACTAAGATAACTCAAATTTTGAGAGAGATATTTAGCAGAATCTACTTGAATAACGATAGTCAATATAGGTAGTATGTGTGGACTGGGGTAATTCGTAATTCGATATTTGTTTTTCGATGTTAATTTTGATAAGTTATCTTACATATTGACTGATATACACGGAATAGAGTCAACCAATATCACCCATTTTCTTATCGCAGGAGCACGTGCTAGAAAGATTTATTCCCAGAAGGTTTGATTGGTATATCTTTAGCGCTTTGTGAGATATGTACATCTTTTGGAAGGCAGGGCCAATCCCATTTCCTATAGGAGATTCTTATAGGAGGATTTCTTATAGATGTCCATTGCTGCTGCGATTCTCTGCATCAAATTATATTTTTGTATATTAATTTCTTTCATATTTATAGTATTTTATAGGTTTTCGATTAACTGCATTTTATAGTCGTGGCGATAGTCCAATTTCACCCATCTGCATAATGACCTCCTTAGAGTGCAAAAGAACACGTGTACCAAGTTTCATCAAGATATCTTAATTTTAACCCAGTTTATCGCTTGCACGGACAGACGGACGGTTAGACATCATATCAGTTTTACGTGTTACAAACAACCGCTAGGTGAACAAAAATATTATACGCTGTGGTAACATGTTGGGTGAGTAGAAAAATAAAAAGATAAGAGTCCGTGGAGTGGAACTCTAAAATGTTTTGGGAAAGACTTTGCCAAGCACAAAAATTGTAATGATGTTGGAAAGAACCGAATTTGTAGTTTAATTGTTGTAAACATACATATCAAAATTGTATACAATTGATTGAGTAATTGTACATAATGAACCATTATATTTGATTGTAACATACATATATAGGTATAATACATATACATATATATATACATAAATATGTTCCTAAAAAGCAATAAAGCTTTGTGATGACTCAATGTTTTGCATTGCACACAAGAAAAATTCATCAAATTTCAAAATATCAAACAAATTGTGTTCAGTCTCTAATACTAACCCGATTTTCATGTCAGCATTATTACTTCCCTTCTTTGTGGTTTGGCAAGTCCGTCTGCTAGATCGTGGATATTATCCTCCTTTAAACGATGAATGTATAAAGCGCAAACCGACCAACTTAATGTATTTTTTAGCATCCGAAATGTAGAAAACAATCTTTCTTTTGAAGGGCGAAAGCTGAGAAATTTGTAAAAATCTTTAGTAGGTAGAATTTACCCATAAAACTTTTGTTCAAATAGGTTCTTTTATATCCGCGTTCACTTTTTCATCATCCCACTCTTACTCTAATAGCGAAAATATGAAGTCACTACGTACCGTTATGCTCAAATTCTTTCTATCTTCTATACTTCTTGTGTTTGTAAAGTGATCATCATGAATTGAATGAATTATTTAATCTTAATACTAAAACTATCGAATTTGTTGTTGTTGTGGACTACGCGTTGACCACCGTTTAAGGTTTGAGTTTGCATAAATGATTTCATAATTCACCTAAAATACAGGAACTACATACGTATAATATGTGAATACTGTGATGGTCAACTAGAGATGACGAAGCAGACGCATTGATATGGTTCGCAAAACAGCTATTGATTTTCTGTAGATGAACTTTTTGCTGCTTCCTCTCATTAACAAGGTCTTGCATTAGCTCATTGTATTGGTAGGTGAAGATTTATTGTGCTTATGTAGAAGACGCTAACGCAAACATATGCATTTAACTGTAGTTTTGGTGTTTTTTTTAGATTTTGAGGCATTCACATCGGTATAGTATATATAGCCCGTTTCACTTATTGGGTAAATCAGAAACAAATCAGTCTTCAAAGCAAAAGAACTTCAAAATACAAACAAGATGCGTGCATTTTTTGTAAGTTTCTGTTCGAAGTAATAATTTCAAATCAGTTTTGTGTACCACGGTCTACGATTCCGCAGTTTGAATAAACATTTTTGTTTTGTTTCCTAGGTGTTGTGCTTAGCTACTGTGGCGTATGCCGACAAATTGGGTTACAACTATCAGCCAGTGGGACACTCTAACTCTGGACTATCCTTTGCACCAGGTGGTTCCTCAGGAAGCATTGGTGGAATTGGTGGTTCTGGTGGACTTGGAGCACTCGGTGGTCTTGGTGGCAGTGGCGGATTAGGAAGTAGTGGAGGGCTCGGCGGTCTTGGCGGTCTTGGTGGCAGTGGTGGATTAGGAGGTAGTGAAGGTCCTGGTGGACTCAGTGGATTAGGAAGTGGAGGCAGCCTTGGTGGACTTGGTGGACTTGGTGGACTCGGTGGACTCGGTGGTTCAAATGGCGGTTTGGGTGGTCTTGGCGGTTCAGGTGACATCGGTAACTCCGGCAGCGTAGGACCATCATACTCAGCGCCCGCTGAATTCAATAAGGAGTTCTTTTCCTACACCGCTCCCGAACAAGAATTCGATGATGCTGATGCTGGTCAAGATGTTGCCAACTCATTGAAGAAGAACCTCCGTGTTATCTTCATCAAAGGACCTGAAAATCGTGGACTCGAAAACGCTGCCCTTCAACTTGCTAAACATGCTGCTGAAGATCAAACCGCCATCTATGTTTTGCAGAAACAAAGCGATATCGGAGACTTGGCTAATAAACTTAACTCTGTCCAAAGTCAGAGCTCCCACAAACCCGAAGTGCACTTCGTTAAATACCGTACCCCTGAAGATGCTGCCAATGCCCAACGTGCTATCCAATCGCAATACGACCAATTGGGTGGTAACTCCCAAACACATGACGGGGGTGTTGCCCCAGTACACAACTTCGCATCCCAAGCACCAGTTCAAGCTCCCGAAGTGCATGCTCCCCGTAACTCCTACTTGCCCTCTTCCATCATCCGTATTTAAGATGGGTTATTTATCGGAGGACTGACTTTTACCTCACTGAAGAACTGATTTGTTAAATTCATTGGATGAAATATGTACAAATATTTCGAAATTGTTGTTGAACCGAACTAGTTATTGTTGTTTTTAACTATTTTGCTATATTAAAATATTTACAAGAGAATTCTAATTTGTTTTAAAAATGTGTTTGACAGAAATTATTATTTTGGTCTCGAACAAGTTCTTCTTAAGAGTTGTCTTAATCAATTTAGACAAAATATTTAGAAAGTTCTGTTTTAGAGAAAGCGAGTTCTTTTCCGGATTTTGTAGATCAAAGGAATGACAAGTTGACAAATGAATCAATCTGCACGAACTTTCAACACAACTCCAATACCATGCCTTAAGTGTTTCATAACGCACTAATATCTCAATTGAATTTTTATGGGCTTACTTTTATCCGCCTTGTTTTTGTTACTCAGCGTTTTATGTCTACATTATGTTTACGTTTAAAATGAAATTTGTAGCCTGAAGAAATTTTTTTTGTTACCACTAAATTTGTAGTGTGGACAGCGCGTCAAGTGTAAACTGTTTTTTAATTTTTCACATAACCCTCAGCGGCGTCTCTTTAAGTGTGACGAAAAGAACAAGTTTACGCGCACGAGTAAGTAAACGAATTCGAAGGTGTGCAAGTTTTTAGTAAAGGTGGAGCACCATTAATATAATTATAAATTCATAATCGGTCATAAATATTTAATAACACAATGACATAAAGGCTATAATTCCATAATGTACACATTTACATTAAGCGCTATTCAGAGATATTTAAATGAAGAAGTCATTATGTCAAAAGCGCAGCAATCGCTTTTCTATAGAAAATCTGAATACATATCACTTTGACAGTCAATTTTAAGATTTTATGCCCATTGTTTATGCCCAAGTGGTGGGGTGTTTACAACCATTAAGGTGGTCAATGTGAACACAACTGCCTGGTGATTCAAGATTTGATATTCGTGGCCATGTTAAAAATGGAACAGTCCTGTTTCCATAAATTTGCTACATTTTAGAATTTAGGCGGATTCTATCGTTGTTGGAATGATCTACATTAATATTAGATAGATAATGTATAGAAACTTATCAATGCTTCAGCAGTTTTAACGATCACTGTCGCATAGAGGTGGGCGTGGTTACGGCACTACGCTGCTCTATTTAAATATCTTGAATGTGAAAGGAAATGTTGATATGGGATGGCTACACACTTCAGGTGCCACTGAACACTTACTCAAATTTAAATTCATACCATATAGAACCATCATAACAGCTGGTAGCTTGTTCTTTTTAATTTAAAGTGCTATGAAAAACGATTTTTTTTTTTCGTTTTTTCACTTACATCTCTCATGCTTACTGGCAAACTCTCTCATTATCTCCGGTTTAGGTCTGCTATTTTAGCTATTTCTCAGTCTCTCTGACGATCTTAGTGCTTAAAAGCAAAAACAAAAGGCGAAGGTATGAATTTGAATATAGCAGTATATACCCTGCAACTTATTATTTGAACGCTGGGTATAAAAAATTGGGTATGCAGTAAGATGCTAAAATTTATTTCTTTTCTTGCTGATGATGTTGTTGTTTCAATGTATTATAATCGCCCGCTGTTTCTTTTGCTAGTTACACGCTTTTCACGTTTTTCGTTGGTTTATTTTCATACAAAATTATACTACTAATGGAGGCTATTGAAGCATTGCAACTTAACATTTAATGGCCTATCAAGATGCCGAATTCTTGCATTGATTAAATAAATTTAAAAAAGCTTTTTGGAGTCTTTTGTGTGTAACTTGACACAGAAGGTTGTAAGGCGGCAATAGTAAAGGTAATAGTGCACATTCAAACTAAAAAGGCAACCATAGCCATAAAACAAAAGCAAAATAATGTTGTTTTCGATTAAAAATTGTTGTCGACATGAACTTGTAGCTGAATTGGGCAGAATCAGGTGGCAAACTTGGGACACTTTGGTAGTTTTAAACTTGCACGTGCTGGTTTGAACTCAAGATAATAATATATAAGCCTTGTCAGTTTGAATTTAAAGGCATTCTAAGTGAGCAACTCGAGTGTGAATCAAAGGTCCAGGGAATCAAAAGAATAATCAACAAAAAAATGCGTGTGCTTATCATTTTATCTTTGGCCGCAGTTGTGTGCGCCGATGTCGGGTACAATTACAAAGTCGGAAGTGGCAGTCATGTTATAGGAGGACACAGTGGACCTGATGGCTCTAGCGGTTTGGGTTCACATGATGGATACAGCCTGGGGAGACACACCACTTCGATCGCATTAGTTGGACTTGGAGGCGGTTCTGGTGGTTCCAAGGGTTTGGGTGGTATTGGCGATTCCAACAGTTCAGTTTCAGTTAGTCCGGCTGCTCCAGTCACATACGAAAAAGAATTCTATACCTTCAGCGCTCCTGAAAATGAGTTCACTAATGATAATGCTGGGCAACAAATTGTTAGCGTAAAGAAAAACTTGCGCGTAATTTTCATTAAAGCTCCTGAAAATAAGGGTCTTGAGAATGCCGCTGCACAATTAGTCAAACAAGCAGCTGTGGACAAGACTGCCATATATGTACTTACCAAACAGCCTGACTTCGGCAATTTGGCTCAGCAACTACAAACCGTCCAGTCCCAACAGAGTAAAAGGCCCGAAGTTCACTTTGTAAAATATCGTACACCTGGGGATGCTTCTAATGCCCAGAAAGCTATTCAAGCGGAATATGAACAATTGTCTGGCACATCTCAGTCTCATAACGGTGGTGTGGCGCCAGTGCTGAACTTCGCTTCTCCTGCTCAAATTGCTGAAGGACCTGCACCTAAAGCGCCAGCTAATGCTTACCTGCCTTCATCGGTTCTGCGCTTATTCCGGGCGTAAGAGTTTGTGAGACGATTGTTTGCAGTTAAGCCTGAAATGCGCAATCTGAACTGATTGCTTTAATTATTGTTGATTAAATGTATTTTTCTTATCTATATATCTATCTATCTATATATCTATAGATACGAGTATCTATCTAGTTATCTAAATATATTAAATTTTATTTTTCAAATGAAATGCAAAGCAATGAAGTTGCTCAAAAATTATTTAGTTCGTTTTATTTCTTTTTCTTACCTTTTCCTTTCTATTGAAATTTATATTAGGTTTGTCCTGTACAAGCTTAAATTTTTTTTCCACATAAAAGGGGTTTTGAAAGTACCATTGAAATAAAACACGGGAGTCTTTGAAGTTTCCCCCGCATTTTTGAGTCTTAAATATTTACAAAAAAAAAAAACACAAGTAAATACTGGATATTGGAAACAGACAGAAATTTCTCTTCTTTGCAAAGAGGAGCAATGAACTTGCTGGACCAGCAAGTTATAATAATTTGGCTAAGAAAAAAGCTTTAGAAACTATGATTTTAAATTCCACTGGAGTCTTACCTGCAACAGTAGTTGGGATATATCGAAATTTTCTACCTTTTATATGTTAGCAGATGATCAATAAGTTACCATATTGAAGATAAGCTCTAAATAAAGGGTCAATAAACCTTGATGAATCACTAGTAAAAAAATATAAACATTGTTATCAATAATTATTTAATTATTTTTATCAATATAACATTAATTATTGATAAACCAAATGTTGTATGCAAAATACATATAGTCACTTCCCAGCAATATTTTCAAAATTGTAAATACCGAATATTTGACTAACTCTTACTTTTGCAATGAGAAACTCACAATGCGCTTTGAGCTTTCGCACACACTACGAGAATTCGTTAACCCAACGAATTTTTAATGACTGCTTTTTATATTTTTGGTTTTCTTGTTTTTGAGTTTCCTCTAGCTAAATGTGAACACTTCATTTAATGTGTACGCGTTATCAAATTCGTGGCCAACATTTGGTAGATCAAAGGCAATATTCGGATCTAATGAAAATGCGAATGGTCTCTACAGTAAATACTGATTTATGAGACAGTTATCGGCAAGTAGAGCGCTAATATCAAATAAAAATTGTTAGTAGTTTCTTCGTAGTTTTCGGTGCAATAGATAAGTGTTGAATCTGTTTCCTAAGATAATTAGGAAATAAATTGCAGTGATCATATGTATTTTAGCTGCCTCGAAACATCTTTAAAGCATAAGAAGCCACTCGGATGAGTATAAATATTGCCAAAGCACAAGGAGTAAATCAGTTCAAAGTTAACCTTTGAGAGCTAAATATATCTCTTATTGATTTTGAAATTAAATAACCAGTAACTAATACAAAATGCGTGTGTTTATCGTTTTCTGCTTGTTTGCCGTTGCCTATGCGGACAAACTGGGCTACAACTATCATCCTGTTGAACACTCGGACAGCGGACTTTCTTCTTCACCAGGCGGCAGCAGTGGCGGATCGGCTGGTGTTGGCCCAACCGAGTCCGGTCCATCCTACAATGCACCGGCTGATGAATACGAAAAGGAATTCTACACATATACTGCCAATAATAATGATTTCAATGAACCAGCTGGCAATGATCAAGTGGTCGAATCGTTGAAGAAGAACTTACGTGTCATCTTCATCAAGGGACCTGAAGGCAATGGCTTGGAGAAAGCCACCGTCAATCTTGTCAGACACGCGGCCGAAGATAGAACTGCCATTTACGTATTGCAGAAGCAAGTTGACTTAGGCGGTTTGGCTAACAAATTGCAGACTCAACACGATGTGGAGCGTAGCAAACCCGAAGTACACTTCGTCAAATACCGCACACCCGAGGATGCTATAAACGCTCAGCGTGCCATCCAACAGCAATACGATCGATTGGGTGGAAACTCTCAATCGCATGATGGTGGTGCTGCTCCTGTTCACAATTTTGCATCACCGGCAGCTCAGCCAGCACCACGTCCCGTTAGCGCTCCTGGTGATTCTTACCTGCCATCCTCAATTCTCCGCTTCTAAGATGATTTGAAGTTTTGGTTTGAAGTTTTGAATGATTGGGAATCATTATGATTTCGGAAATCTATAGTCCAATGTTCTTATTGATTGTTGATTAGTATTAGTAATGAATATTTTAAAAAATTTTACGCAAAAAATACTTTTTTCATACTATACTTCAAGTATTTTAATTAAAATTCAATCTTTATTAAGTGGGTTTAAAAGTTCCAATGTTAGCAGTTATCTAATATATTGCAAATGTATGTGTTGTTTGTGTTTTGTACTTTTAAAAAACGCATGCTACATATTGCTCTCAAAACCAATGGACTTAGAAACTTTATTTAGGTAAATATTATTTAGTTTGATTTTTAAAGTATGAAACTAACCTCTCAATTTCCTACAACAACTCCAAATTTGTTGAGCAAAAGGGTGATGAAAGGAAAATGGTATGAAGTAGCTAATTCTTTTCGTTCTTTCTCGTCTGTACTCGCTGTTACAAAATATGGCGAGGAGAAAAATGATCTGGAAGAGGAGATTAATTTATTTAACCTTAACCTTGATATAGGGAATCGTGGTGACCATGGCCTTACCGATTTTAAAATTTTTGAAAAGAGAATTTAATGCAAAAATTTAACAAACTAAGTTACCCAAACTTAGTCCTTTTTATCAAATCTAGTGACAGCATTGCATTTTCTCTTAATAAACGGATGTTACTATACATTAACCACACTTAACCCCCGTTCGACGGTTTCGTTCGAAAGAACTAAAATGGTACTATCTATTAAATAATGTCAAAAACTTTAAATTTAACTGATATGCTTATATATTATTAGACGTGAATTATTTTCAAACATTGTACACAACTCGTGACACTGCCTACTCTATGTGCGGAACGAAATCGGGCTACAAACACACCCACTAACTTTATAATGGGCGGTGTCAATGCCACATTTGCCTTTACAATATATTGATAGCGTAGTTATCAACAGTGATATGAAACTTACTCTTGACACAAATAGTCTAACAGATCTGAACCAAAAATAGCCAAAGTGGGTTCTAATAAAAACCTTAATAAACCCAAATAACCTTCCCAATGAAATTAAATATGCACAATTTTACCTAATAATAATCATCGATTTTATGTGTGACATTTTTGATAGTAAGAAATATTTCGCCATCCTTTAATTTTAAATGTGAAAGTAACTATTGCACGGTTGCGCTCGAATTTAATCATTTAGCCAAAAGCAATATATAATATATTATATTGAAATATTTTACCTAGAACAATAGTTATTCATGCATATATGCAAAATCAGATTTCCATGCGAATTTCGTCCAAGAAATAAAATTTCTATAACAAAAATACAATATTTTATTATAAATGAGCTTATAATATAAACACAATAACAAAGATCCTACAATTATATCTGAATAAAACAATAACAACAACTCATACTAAATTATTTTCGGATAATCGTGAGAGTTAAGTATGAAGCACTTGGAGCGCCGATTGGGCATTGGGCATTGGCAGCATCTTCTGAGGTACGATACTTGACGAAATGCATTTCCGGTTTATAACCTGTAACGTCATGTTGAGACTGCAATTTGTTGGCTAAGTCACCCAAGTCGGATTGTGTGGTTAGAATATAGATGGCGGTATTCTGTTCTGCAGACCAGCGTCTGAGTATACTAAAGGGCGATAGTTTTAGCCCAACTTATTTACACAGGCAACGGTGACCAAACAGGGGACGATAAATGCGCGCATTTTAATGAGGTCGAAGGTGGCTTAAAATTGAATTTAGTTGAATGATAACGCTGTAGTGGTTGTGTTTAAAATGACAAAGGTACTTAAGTTGTCCAACTTTTATATGACCCCAAGATAGTTCTTGAGAGTTTAGTTCTCAAACGCGCAAAAACCAAATGCACTTATGTTCAGATGCACTAATAACTTTTTGACGTCACAATAAGTTGACATTTTCATGCGAGCACGAAATAAGTTGAAAAGCAAAATATGCTTATATAATAATGAATTGATATTATTTATAATTACTTTTGTTTTATTGCACAATATTTGGCTTGTTAGTGTCTATTTATATTATATAATCTATATAAATGCTATGCATAATCAATTCAAAATATTAATATACGTGTAAATTATTATGTTTTATATGGAATAAAGAAGTGTGGTTAATGGTATGCATTTGAGTTCCATTAATTGTCCCGTGCTGAGTCCGCTCCTATGTAGCTCATTCATTTTCAATCGCAATCGGGATGTACATTTTATCCCAAATATTTAAACCAACACTTACTTTTTGGAATCTTATTTAATTCTAAAATATTTTTTTGGACTTTTTGGTAACGTGACAACGCTTATACAACCACACAAAAACACGCAACGAGCGCCGTCCCCTGTGAAACAAGTGCCCTTGAGCTCTTTTATTTGTATCAATTCTCAAACCCATAAGCCCAATTCTGATCAAATACCAACATGTTTGTATATTTTGCATCACTGTCGCATTTTATTAATTTTCTAACGTTTTTAATTGCCTTCATTGTTTTCTCTGCCAACTGATGCGACCATTCAATGTCCCCATCAATAGAAATAAACGTGGTAAAATACAAACTTGTATGCTAATAAACCGGTGTCGCCAAATTCAATTTGCTTGACATTTCCTTCTGGCGTTTTGGTTTTAGTCGTCGCCGATCGAAATTTATTTTACTATAAATTTTTTTAGCCATTATTGGTGGTCGTGAATGTATTTTGATATGAACTATGCGGGTGGAATGACCTTTAAAAATCGCACCGGAAGTGGTCAGCCGTGCTGGTTATCGTTTGTGTTGTCGGATATTGAGTGTCGGATGTCGCGATGCATCGTTTGACGGACATCTGTGGGAACTACAATAGGTATACAGATATATATATGTATACGCTTAGATACAGTCTGTGATGTCACTGAAGATGATGACCGATAACAATTAAAATGCCGCCGATTTCATTACAAAAAATTGTACTTAATTGCATAAATACAATAGTACAAAAATACAAAAATACAAAATACATAGTGATATAGTTACAATGGAGAGAGCTCGCAAATTGCAAATGAATGCATTTCATGCTTACATTTATATACAAATATGCATATACAATAATCTGCTACACTTATATACCAAATATAACATAATCGCACAAACATATATAATTTCGTTTTTTCGTGTTTCACATTCCATCAGATAATTCGCTAATTGGGTTTTTATCGTAGCGTGAATGATTGATTGTTTAGCTCATTAGATTAATTGCTTGGCGCCATTCATTAGCGGTTTTTTCACGAATTTGAAAATTGCATATGTCAAATAAAACATTATATATATAGATTATAACTGTGAATCATTCGTAGTTTCTCTCCAAAAATATATAATTAAAACTGAAATTAGTTTAAATAATATTTGGTAATTTTTAGCAAATAAAAATATTGCCCAAAACGTAACTTTAAGAACTTACTAGGTATTTATAACAGTTTACTTAAACCCAGTTGCTAATTTTGTAAACAAAAAATATTTCTGATATCTATGTTTGATCTATTTGTGGCATTATATATATTTTTGTCGAAATTAATTAGTATAATTTTTCAAATATTTTCAGAACTTTATTTTTAAAATATGTTCCTTATGAAACCTGTTTTCGTTATAAAGTGAAATTGTGAACCTATTGCACCTACTTAAGACACCAAATTAACTTATCCTTTAGAGAACATATGTAGCTACCCCATCGGCAAGAGAAATGCTTGTATCCATTTTATGAAAAGAATTCACGTTAACTATGCCGTAACGAATTAGTAAGTTACCAATATAACAACATTGTTACACAATACCATGATTATTCGAGATAGATGTTTGGGTTATCCATTACAACAAAGGAAATGGAACGAATAATCGGGGAATAAATTTGTTAATTGAATCCAACTACACCGGTACTTTATGGTTGTGGTTGAAAATGTAATAATACATAAAATTATTAAATAAAAATATATTAAAAAAGACTTGAAGTATTGAGCAAAAATATTTAATATTTAAATAAAAATAGTGGCAGGTAACTTTAAATGCACTTAATGGGACTTAATGGGTGAAAAGGTCGGTAGCAAAGTAAAATCTCACAACTATTATATTTCACATTTCTAACACTTTCTAATGCTGAAACAAGTGAAATTTATGAAATCAAAAATACATATATATATACAGGTATTTACTCCTACATATATATAGAACTATATTTCATAATTTCACAAGAACATCTGAAAGTGTGATGCCGAACACGAAGATATGAATAAAATTACGCTTAGCTCGCATGAAGATGCATTCAAATTAGCATATACATAACTAAAAATATATGTGGAAATTATAGTCATAGAATAAATGCCTAATTATGACAATAATGATAAGATACAAAAGAGTTCTTCGCACAGTTAATGATCTGTTATATTTGAGAGTTGCAAATACAAAAATTCATAATGAAATATTATCCGAATGTCCAACCGATGTAGCAGAAGACAGGTACGAAGATGAAATAGCAAATTGATTAGATTATTATTTGATGTGTACTCGTATAAATATGAAAAGCCGCAGACAAGAAATCATCACAAACAGATTATATTTCCAGCAAGTAGTAACAACTGAAATCTAAAATGCGTGCCTTTATCGTAAGTAATGCTACTTCGAATACGAAATTTGGTAAAAATAAAGCTTCTTATTAATATTTCGTAGGTCCTGTGTTTAGTGTCTGTAGCCTCTGCTGATAAACTGGGTTACAATTATCGCCCAGTGGGACAGTCATATTCTGGACTCTCATTTGCACCTGGCAGCACTTCAGGAAACATTGGTGGACTTAGTGGGTTGAGTGGCTCTGGAGGACTCTCTGGATTAGAAAGCAGTGGCAGTTTCGGAGGAAGTGGTAGCAGTGGCAGTCTTGGTGGTCTTGGTGGACTCGGTCGTCTCGATGGTCTCGGTGGTTTAGGTGGTAGTTTGGGAGATATCGGAGGTGATTTCGGTAACTCCGGCATTGTAGGACTATCATACTCAGCGCCTGCTGAATTCAATAAGGAGTTCTTTTCCTACACCGCTCCCGAACAAGAATTCAATGATGCTGATGCTGGTCAAGATGTTGCCAACTTATTGAAGAAGAATCTCCGTGTTATCTTCATCAAGGGACCTGAAAATCGTGGACTCGAAAACGCTGCCCTTCAACTGGCGAAACATGCTGCTGAAGATCAAACCGCCATCTATGTTTTGCAGAAGCAAAGCGATATCGGAGACTTGGCTAAGAAACTTAACTCTGTCCAAAGCCAGAGCTCCCACAAACCCGAAGTGCACTTCATTAAATACCGTACCCCTGAAGATGCTGCCAATGCCCAACGTGCTATCCAATCGCAATACGACCAATTGGGTGGTAACTCCCAAACACATGACGGTGGTGTTGCCCCAGTACACAACTTCGCATCCCAAGCACCAGTTCAAGCTCCCGAAGTGCATGCTCCCCGTAACTCCTACTTGCCCTCTTCCATCATCCGTATCTAAGTAGAACTGGCATAAAACCAAATCGCACTAGTTATCTATTTTGTCTAATTAAGAAATGGTTTGTTAAGCTTAAAAGTACGAAGCGTTTGAACCAAGTTATGAATATGAACTACGATTTTATTTGTTACTAAATATAAATAAATACAATTAATTTTTTTATTTAATTTTAAAATCTGTTTGCTTATGTACAAATTTTTACATAGTAGCTTCCCACTGTTGCTTTTGATACCACTAATAGAACTTTAGTTTAGATCTAGTTATAGGAAATTCTTGAAAATAGAATTGAGGAGAAGACGCTGGGAAAGAATAGAATATCTTAAAAGTTTCGCTCACTTTTTCCACGTCGTAGCATAGAAAATACTTGTAAAAATATTTCTAAATTTTAATAAAAAAAAATATGGCATTAATATTGAAAATATTGTTGTTAATATTGACTGGCTTCTATTCATCAAAATATCTTCGTCGGGAACGGAGCAAACGATGAATTAAGTAGACTTTTTTTAAGCGTATTTTTAAACAAGTTGTGTAATCAAGATTAGGAAGGTTATCTCTTTTTTACATAAATAGTTCAAAAGTTTCTGCAAATTTTCAAATAATATGGCGTATTCAACGTACTGTGATGCCACAACGAAAAGGTTATCATACGGAAAAAATCAGCTTTCAAAATTCAAACTTTTTTGTTTATAAAACATAATTAAATTACATTAAAATTTTCTATGTAAGGTAATTATGTACCATTCTTCACTTATATATTTCCACAAAATTTCTGTAAGCTAAATGGGTCGTAACAATGCTAGCAGCAGTTGGGCCTTTTATGAAGTTGATGCTAAACGGTATGTTTAGTGGAGGGAAAAATTACAAAACTTTGTTTTGCATTGAAACAAAAATATCACCAAACACCAACTTCGTGTAAAAATAAAAACAAATACTTTGCAAATAAATTCAATACCACATCCAGTGATAAACATAACGGATTGTCATTGCATAAATAAATATAGTAGTAGTACTATCGAATTATATTTAGAAGCAAATACTTGTTGCATTAAGTCTGAGTGTGAATTGTTGACTTTGCCAACAATAACCAAGTCAGTCCCGTGTAATATATATGCCATAAATATTTATCGCTAATTTAATGTTTAATGTTGTCAAAGATCACATTTATTTCAATGAAAAGACAGCTATCGAACTCAAATAGTCTATGTGACGATCTACGTCAGTTTTAATTAATTTGTTTCGCGGATGCTGCTGAAGGCATACTTAATTTTTTTGGTAGTGGCATGTGAGCATTTAAAATATGCAGAGGCTTGGCTAAGGCGATGATCGAAGAGTGAAGATGAAGTGACGTTTCTGCTCATTTTTAATCAAAGCCAAATTTATGACCTGCGCGTTGACAAGTGGAGCAGAAGAGGGCGTGAAGATTTCTTTCGGTTGCAGAATATCGAACAAAATTCAAATTCGACTGGCCCATTGAAGTTAGCTCCAAGCATTTTTGTTCATCCAAATAGAAGGAACTAACTGAAATAAAATTTTATACGCATATATATATTTTATCCATAAATAATAGAAACTTTTGCATTTTGTTGTTGTATGAAGGTTTGGAATTGAATTTTTATAGAAAAGTGTGCATTGATGAGAGCAAATCATTAAACGTGACCATTTCAGAGTCTTAAGAGACAAGCGAGAAACGAAGCGAAATAGTGAAATAATTAACTAAAATGCACATAACAACTACAACTACAACTACAACTTGGGTTACAACTATCGTCCCGTTGGTCATTCCGATAGCGGACTCTCATTATCGCCGGGTGGTGGCGCTGGTGGACTAGGCGGTATCGTTGGCGTTGGTCCTGCTGTATCTGCATCTGCATATCGAACACCGGTTGCTGAATACGGAAAGGAATTCTCTACATATCCTGCCAATGATAACGATTTCAAGGAACAAGCCGATAATGGTCAAGTGGTCGAATCGTTGAAGAAGAACTTGTGTGTCATCCACCACCACCGTCAATCTCGCCAGACACGCTGCATAAGGGAAGACCGCCATTTATGTGTCGCAGAAACAAGCCGACTTGGGCGGTTTGGCTAACAAATTGCAGACTCAACACGATGTAGAGCGTAGCAAACCCGAAGTACACTTCGCCAAATACCGCACAGCCGAGGATGCTATAGACGCTCAGCGTGCCATCCAACAGCCATACCATCAATTGCGCGGCACTTCTCAAAAATATAACGGCGGTGATGCACCAATACATAACTTTGCTTCTCCAGCTGCTCGACCAGCTCCACGCCTCGTTAGTGCTCCCGGCGCTGCTTATCTGCCAACATCGATTATTCGCCTCTAAATGCTTTGGGCGAACGCGATAGATAAATTGATTTCGACACTGAAATCTTGTTATATATAGACTGACGTTCCTTGTTATTGTTGTTATTTACATTTAATGAATTTTTTACTAAATATTGCATAATTAAAGATATTGGTGCAATTAATTATTAGATGATAGGATGTATGGGATAACCTATCCTTGAGATTTTAGAATAAACATGACTATGATTTCTTCTACAGAATGTTTAGTTACAATAAGAGAATAAATTGGGAGGAAATTTGTTTAATTCCAAAGTTTAAGAAGTTAAAGACGACTTTTGAGAGTTGAGATTGTTATCCACAATACCTACTTGAAAGTTGCTTTTCTTCTAAAATTATCATTCACGATAGGCAATTCGTTTTCTTATGATCGTAGTAACGAGGAAGGGTCCCGACACAATAGTTTAGGCTAGATTATGTTTCAGGATTGATCCACGCAAAGGAGATCACGAAGATAACACTTAGAGATTTAGAGCTCCTTGTCTTTGTGATACCAAAAATCCCACAATAAGTATGGAATAAGAAACCCTAATGTATAAATCAAGCTCTTTGAGCTTAAGCTGTTGAGGTCGTTAATGTTTCAACTTATAACGAAATATAACTTTATTATGATGTCAAGAAGATAGTTTAATTTTAGTGCCAGAGTAGACTTAAAAAAGTTAAGTTAACTTTTAAACTTAATGAACTGTAGACAATTTCTTCTATTTTCAGAAAGCACTGACATCTTGAAATCCGGCGTAGAAGTATTCTCGTAGAAATTGAGAAGTGAAGTCTATTCTTACGGAACGAAACTAATAGGGTGCAAAAACGAAGGCTATGACAACAATTGATGACATGACTATTTGTGTGTTCGAGAAATCAATGTGTCTTCATGCATTGATTGATGCACGACGAACATAAATAGGGTGGATTGTTTTCCTGGCTCAAATCGTTGGAATGTGTGCAGAGCTTGCAATGTGATTCCAGCTGATTGTAATAAGCGAACAGGCTTTGCCTTGGAAATAATAAATGGAACTAAACTTTGATTCCCTTGGTGTATTAAAGTGGGGTCGGATAGCAGAGAGAAGAAAGGACTGGCATACCCTTTGAGAACTCTGAATAAATTGCTTAGGCAGTTACAGTCCCAATCAAGATGCAACAGAAGAAGACACTTGTAGTAAATACATAATCAAATGCGCGTGTAAGTTTCACATAACAATTTCTTCGTCTTGTGTAACACAAATTTATTTAATTTTTTCAAGTTCGGAGATCAGTGTCAGTATGCAAAATAAGTATCATATTCATTTGAAGATCTCCAATGTTTGGATTCACTCAATAAAAGCTGCACAAACTGATTTCATCGAAATATTAAAGTTGACTGAATTTAAATAGTTGTCACCTTACGCATGCAGAAAACTAGTTGATTGTATTAGCATAACTTTTCTGAACATATATAACTATGCTTGTTTGCATGTATGTTATGAGTAAAGAAATACTGGAATAATAATTTTATAATTTAGTGATTATATCAGAACTATAACCAAAACAAACCTGTTGTTTTATGCTAGAGTAATTATGAATTGTAGGCATGTTGTTTCAAAATTTTGTGTTGACCTAACGGGAGCCAGAAGACAAAGAAGTTATTAAATTATTATTGTTTTATTTAGCAATTATTACATTAGAGTAATATTTTCTAAATGAATTCCTAAGTAAAAATATGAGTCTGAATTAAGAATTTTCGATTAATTAAGCATATTTCTTGATCTCTACAGTTTTACCGGATATTACCGCATTTGCAGCATACCACGGGTTTTCGTAGTAAATTACAAAATTTTAACTACTTTTAGAGATCATTGCAATGTTTGTAGAAAAGGTTCATCCAATGTAGTTATTGCTCCCATGTTTTGAAAAAGAAGAGAGGCTCGGAAAAGACATGAACTCGGACAGCCAATTTTCATTGTTGCATTTGCAGGTCTACAGGTCTATCTACGCTGATGAAAAGGCTATAAGTGGTAATGTTGATGAATACAAAAACTTTGCAAGCCGATGGTTAGCTAAAACTGCAAAAGTACTAAGAAAGACTGAAACATTCATGACCTGCTGAAGCCGTACATTTGCTGATTTCAATATTAGATTGTTGCCACCTTCATTAAAGACGAATTTTGGTTCAAAATCTTTGCGCGATGACTACACAAGATGGGGTAATTCCTGGAACACGCCCAATTCTGTGACAACTTTTTTCAAGAAGACTACGGAGACTTATCTGAATGAACCCAAATATTCCAGCCAGAAGGTTTGGATAAAGTTTTTGCTGATTATGGTAGATTCAATTAGACTCCCTTTACTACGTCTGGAAAAGATTACATGATTTGAGAGTAATTTCACTGGATCTACAAAATGCACTGCTATTAATTCCACAATCGAATTCATGTTTTTGATTACAAAAAATCATTAACTTGTCAAGCAGCCCTCGTACTTTGCTAATGTTTTTTGGTAATTTGGATATTTGTGTAATACTGTGGTGACTGTACCGACGCTTATGAAATTGAATTTAAATAATCCCTTTTTCCGATTTTTCGATTTTTCGACTTTTCGATTTCTAAGTACAGTAAACTCTTCCATTATAAATACCAAAAAAAGTTATTCCTGAAGAATTCTGAATTTAAGATTTTTGCTAAGCCAGAGATTTTGGTGGTATTTGTTTACCAGCACACGCTTATTATGAATTTACCAACAACACAACAAATACCTTTCATATTACTACTATTTTGGGATGTGGTTAGTTTTCTGCATTTTAATATACTAATTTTGCTAGTTGCTGGTGTGCTCGCTTATATTCGCGGTATTTTGCATATTGACCGGCTTTATAAAACCGCAAGAAAACCGCTTTGCCGGTTCCGCTTTTATGACGTCTTGCCTAATTGTATTCGTATTAGCATGGCGCTCGCCTTTAGAATATAGCTAGCGAATTCACTTTGTGTGGAATTAATTCCGCATTGCTTTGACTATTAATTTCCATTTTCTCACCCAATTCATTTGTACTTTTGTTTTCGTTAGAGAGTGAAAAAAATAAACTACTAAAATCGACATAGTGCAACACTAATATCAGGAGTTTCACTGGTATTGTAGTCGTGTCAAATAAAGAATTTGTCTCCACCAAACAATGCCGACGTCCATATATCTATTAATAACAAAAATTATGCGCCACTACCGAACTGTGGACTGGACAAAAGCAATTTTCTTCGCGCAAACTACTTTTATCGGGGTGTGAGTGAGTGTTCGCTATAAGCGTACGGGTTAGATCATTTGCATCAGAAAGGTTTTATAGCCACTAATTTTCATCAAGTGTGTGTGTGTGTGTGTGTAAGTGTTCTTGTAGAGAGAAGTCTCAACTTGTACTTAGTGGTTGTAGGTACGTAGATATGATTTTCGCAAACATGGCCCGGATGCTGCATACTTATGGGAAGTTGCCGGATAACTTGTACGTCGAAAGCGTGTTGAAACCCGTTGGACATCAGTGAGTGAGTGAAGGAAGGAGTATTGTTGCTATCTTTCTGGTGAATTGGGCATATCATCGATAATCAAGCCGTGTATATAAAGAGGCTGCTGTTTCAGCAAGAACTATTCCTAGTTCGCAACTTGAGAGTAAATTACCAAATTTAACGAGCACCATGCGTGGCATTATTATTTTGTGTTTGGCAGCGGCTGTATCCGCAGACAAATTGGGCTACAATTACAGACCTGTGGGCCACTCTTCATCCGGACTCTCCTTCACACCCGGCAGTGGTGGTGTTGGTGACGTCAGTGGTGGTGGCATTAGTGGAGGAGGTGATGGTATCAGCGGATTAGCCTCTGGTGGTGATGATGGTAGCTACGGCAGTTCTGGAAACATCGGTGGACTTACTGGTGTTGGTAGTGGATTCGATTCTGGTGCTCATAGTATTCTTTCACCAGCCAAACAGGAAGCGAACAAAGAATTCTTCTCCTTCTCTGCTCCTGAAGAGGAATTCGAAGATGCCGAAGGTGCTCAACAATTGGCTAATTCTCTGAAAAAGAACGTTCGTGTCATCTTCATTAAGGGACCCGAAAATAATGGCTTGGAAAAGGCTGCTCTTGCTTTGGCCAGAAACGCTGCCGAACAAAAGACTGCCATCTATGTGCTACAGAAGCAACATGATATCGCTGATTTGGCTAACAAATTCCAGTCTGTCAACGATAACCGCAACCACCACCCAGAAGTGCACTTTGTTAAATATCGCAACCAAAACGATCTTCTCAACGCCAAGCGCACCATCCAATCACAATACGATCAAGAGCCGGGTGCATCCCAAAACTACAATGGCGGTGTTGCTCCAGTAATCAACTTTGCCTCACCATCCAGCCCAATTCAATCGTACGGACAACAGCAACAATACTATAACCCAGCTGCGTCCAACACAAACACAAATTACTTACCCCCCTCACTATTGAGACGTCTCCGTTTCTAGATGCACTTGTACCTAAATATTTACTTAAATGATTACTTCGAAAATTACACAAATAAATAAAAAACATAAAATAAATCACTGAATTTTATTTCAATTCGAAGAATTCGAAGAATTTCTCTGTAGAAGTAATCGCAATTTAATACCAAAATATTATCAGGCACCTGTATGCTAAGCAAATATCCATTGTTTCAAAAGCAAAAAGGGAAAAAATATGTAACGATAATATCTAACGATCTAAAAATATCAGAATACATATCAACCTAAATTAGATATCGTTTTGGCATATTAAAATAAGTTCTTTTCATTCAACATTACAATTATAGAATTTTCCCTTTTTGTAGACGTTCAGCGGAGTTTCTTCTTCATTGGATTCTAGACGTATCATAAAAAGTCAGATACAAACTTAATGCCTTTAGTTAAGGAAAATAAGAACACTACTTATTTAATTATCGAAACTACATGCAAGCGTATCCGTTTCGCTTTCATGAACTTTTTGAAAACACTTACCGAAATTACTTTATTTTCGACTTCTAATTATGTATTAGAATATATATATTTATATAAAATATGTATTAACTATAAAACATGTATTTATTGAATTCTCTTCTCTATCTTGATACTTATGTCCATTCGAATAGTCATACAAGTTTTATAAGCTATAAAGTTTTTATTATGCCGATTAAAATAGCTACATTAAAATAAAATGTAAATATAGTTTTATATACATATAAATAGAGGCGATTAGAATCGAGATCACTCTTGTGATGAACATTTTAGAAAACTCTTCAGAGCATGCATATATTTTTGTATATCATGCGTATATTCATGTATGGCCGTGGTCTAAGAAAAATTGTGCATTTATGGCGGATATTTGTTGTTGCGACTTGTAGTTTTTGGGCGAGGGGGCGACGAGGAAAGACGAAGGGCACCGAGTTGCCCTCGTGCTGGGGCAACACGCTTTGTGTTCTTGTTCGTAATTGTTCGCTGCTATGCAATTCCATATTGCCATACAATTATGTATAAAATAAAATAAATATTTTATAAAATGATGATTTGGGATAAAAATTAGCTAATGAAAAATGTTTTTGCGTACCGCTCAAATGAAGTGTAAAATGATTTGAAAGAGAATGTAGAAAATTGCCCGACTCGAGTTGCTGGACTCGAGGCGCCCGTGTGAATACAACGGGCAACATCAAAAGCAAATATCCCGACACTAAGCAACAAAAGTTTCCGTGTATAACCGAAGACGTAATAGCTTCTACTTATTTGGTTACTCATAAATAAATATTGGACTCGTGTCCTAAGTTCTTGAATACAACTACAAAATGGAACAATTCCACATTAGCACACTTACTTAATAATTTCAGCTCATCATTAATTTCGCAATTTCTTTTTGCTAAAGTCACATTACATTGATAACACCCGAAATTGGCCATCTGGGACAACAGCACATATCTCACTTCATCATGTGAAAACAAGTTTGCTAAACTGACACTTTATTTACTACATCACTTAAATTGCATTTATACACTTTCGCTTTGATTAATTGAAGTTTAACTTATTATAATTTTTGCACGACACTTATATTACTTTGTATTTCTATTATTATAACAAATAACTTCACCAAATACAATAGTCAACATTTTACACATCACAAACTTCGATTGCGACCACGAACCGGTGCAGGACGCAAACAGAGAATGCTAAGGCGCGAAAATTTATTAACATTCTCCGAATCGGAAAAAAAACCTATCATGCCTATTATTCGGATGTGCAATATCATGACATGAATCTACTACAGTGTTTCATTCTATGAAAAAATATAAATTTGCAATATATGCATTTATTTGTAGAAACATATAGATTTAACTAACGATTTGAATTTATTGTTAGCAATTATGCAAACACGCTGCTTGAACTTTGGCAATGGCAAATTTGGCAAAGACGGTAGAACTTTTCGTGACTTTTGCGTTTGCTGGAATTAGCATAGCTTCTTCAAAGTTCGTGCAATTCTCAGAACTTAAGTCAGAAGTTATTAAAATGAAATAAAATACATTTAAATGAAAAATTAATATTAACACTCATAAAATGTATTTACGCCTGGTCGCAGGTCAACGGTAATACATGAACCATATTTCCTGATGGTAATTTAAGTTTAATGAGTTGAATTAAATTCCATACGAGTTATGGAAGTGGCCAGTATCCATATATCCACACCTACTCACACAGATTCTCATATTTAATTTGTATATTAGCGTTAGATTATCATATTCACATGACCACAGAGTCCAATTCAAATAGGAAGCGGATGACTTTTCGACACTGATTATTAATATATTATCGTTAATTTGCAACTAAAACCGCACAGTTTGCTTAGTCAACTGATTGGTCTTAATTTGACTATAAATTTGGGCCGCGTACTACGAATTGTTGTATTCAATCAACAGTTTTCAAATAAAGAACGTCGACATCGATTCCAACTTCAAAACTAAGGAAATCAACAAAATCTTTAGAAAGATGCGTGTATTTTTGGTGAGTTCTACACATTCTTAGTTATAAAGAACATAAGGAATATCTGGGGAGCTACAAAACGTTTATTCAATTGCAGGTCATGTGCTTCGTGGCTTTTGCTACTGCCGACAAACTGGGGTACAACTATCAGCCAGTAGGACACTCGGATAGCGGATTATCGTTCAGTCCTGGCAGCAGTTCATCAGGGGGGCTAGGTAGTGGCTCATCCGGCGGTCTTGATGGTCTCAGTAGCGGTTCTTCTGGTGGACTTGGTGGCCTTGGTGGTGGATCTTTAGACGATTTAGGAAGCTTGGGCGGCTCGATAGATAGTCTAGGTGGCGGTTCCTCTGGTGGTCTCAGCGGAATCAATGGTTTGAGCGGTGGTTCTTCTGGCGGTTTGGGCAGTATAGGCGGCTCCTTAGAAAACCTTGGTGTTTCCAGCCATGGTCCTGGGGATAGTCTCGGCAGCCTCGGAAGTTCGGGAGGTATTGGCAGCGGTGATTATAGTGGTAACAGCGGTCCCAGCAGCAGCAGCTCGGTTGGTGCTCCAGGTGCAGTGGAATACGAAAAGGAGTTCTACACATATACTGCTGATGACAGTGCTTTCGATGAACCGGAAGCCAATGATCAAGTAAGTCACTCAGCAAAGAAGAACCTTCGTGTTATTTTCATTAAGGGTGCCGAAAACAATGCTTTGGAGAAGGCTGCCATCAATTTGGCCAAACACTCTTCGGAACAGAGAACCGCCATTTATGTGCTGCAGAAACAGGCTTCTGTGGGCGATTTAGCCAATAAACTGCAGGCTTCGCATGACGTCCAGAATCATCAGCCCGAGGTACACTTTGTCAAATATCGTACACCAGAAGATGCGGCTAATGCACAAAAGGCCATTCAAGCTCAATATGAGCAGTTGGGTGGCTCATCGCAAGCACATGACGGTGGTGTGGTTCCAGTGCACAACTTCGCATCACCTGCTGCGCCCAATGCCCCAGCAGGTGTAGATGGTGGCGTATCTGGCCCTGCAAGTGGCGCATTAGGTGGTAACGCGCAAGTTGGCGGCATTTCGGGTGGCGCTGGAAAAGGCGCACCAGGCGCGACATATCTGCCTGCTGCCATCTTGCGCACACTTCGTGTTTAGGTTAGTTCCGCTTTCTTTGTTATTGTCCTTCCTGTTATTGGCTTATTTTGAATAAAACATTTATATTTTTATTTTAATTAGCAGTTTCTGTTTTTGTTTTTGTATCAAAGTACCATTGAGGTACCATTTATAACGCTTACTAAGCACATTGAAGACTCTGACAATGCAGTTATAGGAAACTCCTGGAATCCAAAAGTAATTATTGCTGTAAGTGAAATTCTCATTGAAGCTTTTACTTATACTAGATATTTGGTCGAGAATGATTATGTGGGATACAAATTTTCCCATAATTATTCCACAATCCAACTAGCGATACACTCGGACTTAATTGCTTATATATCTTAGCTGTTACTGGTAGCGTAAGCCACTGATGCATTGGCGTTGGCCAATAATGTGCGCTATAAGACTAATAGCATGACTTATATTAATGAGCGTTCGGGAGCATCTTCGGAGAAATGTTTTATTATGTCAAAACAGCCTACACATAACAGTAATTATTTGCCAACGCAGGACTTTCATTGATGCTAAAAATTCAAGTTAAGACCGCATAAAATATTTCATATTAAGATTTTTCATGTGAATTTAAGTAATACGTAGAACTAAAGCAGTAGTGAGAGAGAATTGCTCATATTCGCAATTTAAAATATAACCGCTATTTAAAAATATAACCGGATATAAATCATAACCGCTCACAATTTAAAATATTTTCACATATTTTCATAGGAAGTTTCTTTTCTGTCGGTAAAAACAAAACTTCAAGAATGTTTTTGACTCGAAGAAGATTCTTCGTTAGTCCGGAAGTGTATTCAGACATATGAGAACAGGTGTTCGAACAACATATTTCGCAGAGTTAGGTGCCTTTATGTAGAGCTGAGAATTTTAGATTGAAAAAGATGGGAAAAACATTTATGGAGATACAATCAGGATGATATGTGACTAATTTTAGGATAAAAGCTTAGTATATAAACTAATATTTCACTTAGGTGAACCGTCTTTGGGGTCACATTCATGAGCTTTGTTAAGAGTAAAAATTATAATTACAAAGATTTGAGTTGACATGGAAAAAACTACTTGATATCGATCCAACAGGTTGACTGTGTATCGTTCCAAGGAGCAGGTGTTTTAGATTCAGTTCAGAAGACGAGTAATCTTAAGTTTGTACTCTTAACAATCATTTTAAAAAATATATATGAGTGCTGCCAGCAGACTTCAACAAAATGGTTTTTGAAAGTTTTGGATACCATTTTTGTTTCATCTTGCATAAAGAGATATTAGGAAGATTATGAATTTAAAATTGATGTTAAGTATTGTGGCGTTGAGTCTTCGTGGTAGCTGCTGAGGCAAATGGCTTTTTTTGTTATACAAAAATAAAACCATTCGCTCGTAAACCTTATTTTTAATTTACAAATTTTATCTATTATTTTATTATTGAATAATACACTACTTTGTAATAAACAGTCTTTAATAAATAAGTCACCGAAAGCAATATAAAACAGATAAATTTATCTGCTATGCTAAATAAAAAAGTCAAATAGTGCAATCTAAAATTCTTCAGTAGTTGTATTTCCACTAAACAGTAAAGCTTTCGCAAGTTCATCATTTTCTTTTGACGTGGTATCGAGTCCAATTATTTTAGTATTTTCAGGCGCCTCAACTAACAATATCCGTCTTGGTTTTAATAACTCAAGCAAATTTTCAATTTTCTCTTCGTCCTCATTTTCATCTTCCTCAGGCGCACTGAAGGTCAAGAACTCGGCTTTTATTCGTCCTTTCGATTCCAAAAAAGTTTCACCACCGCCATTATCGTCAGTATCTGTAACATCATCTTCTTCCATACTGGATGAGGAGTTTTCCATCTCTTTCGATGTGGCTAGCTTTTCCACAGATTTGACATGCATTGGCAAAATGACGCAGCCAATTAACTGAAATATTAATATATCAGCGAAATCTTGGAGAATTCTTCAGCACTTATATTACTTACGAAAAGAAGGATGCCTGTAACGCGGTAATCCATGACAGTTATTTGCGCACGAAAGCTTGTCATTAAATGAGGCGGCCGGTGCAAGATTCGTGCTTTTATAGCCGTTTGAAATCCATTCTTGATTTAAGACGTGATGACGCTTAGCCTAATATGGTTTACATCCGTTCACGCTCACACTCAAATGTTATTCCGCCTTATGATAAATCTTTTAAAATTTTGTTGTTGGCAAATAAAGCATCGACATTTTCATCATGGGAATTGTTTTCGAATTAGATGCGCAGTCTTCCGCAAGTCACCGAAAAGAAATCTGCCAAAGTTCATGTGAGTAAGTGTATGTTGCCATTAAATTCATCAATACATCTGGAATGTTCAGTTGCATTTCCTTTTTTGATCTGTGATCAGTGTTCCACTTTCATGATGTTTATATAATATTATATGGTAAAGAAAGAAATCGAACAAAAGTAGTTGTCGCATCTAAGTTATTAAAGCCATGTTAGATTGCAAAGCTTAGACACTTAAAGCAATTCGGGTGAAAACTCGTTAAATCTAATTTATAAACAGCTAAACCTTGTCAGTTTACACTAGTTCAAAGTGTAACATAAAGGAATTCACTAAGCAACGTACCAAAATTAAATGCAACATATAAAAAGAATTGCGAGTGGTGGGGCTTCATAAGGATATCAAGTACTCCGAAATTACTTTCCATGCTTGTAGCGATTTTGATAAAGCATGAGTGTCCACTTTCTAAAGATGATCCAATTTGTGGTTCCTATGTCTGCTTATTATTATGTCTAATCCTAATTTTTAATGGTTAGGCTTAAATTAGCATTAAATTCAAGTGTGAATTATAACCAAATGGCACCCATAAAAAATTTTCTTCACTGAAAAAGGGACAACGAAAAGTTTTATATGCTGTTGGACATGTATAAGATTACTATCAGTGTATTGATTTGGATCGTTATTTTATTGCAGATATCAAGTTTGGACAATGAAAACTAGAACTAGAACGACTTATCCAGTTTCGTAAAGAAGTAAATCAAAATTTACATTGTTTTCATTTATAAGAGAAAATGACTGAGTTTCTCAAAAAGTGTTTTAGACGCTCATAGCTTGTTAATTATTGCTAGTGCTTGACTTTCGTTAGACAATATTAAATGTTAATTAAAATTCTCTTGACAAACACAAGCTGAAACAAAAATCCCAGTTTTATACTATATAATAAGCAGATATGACTTGGGACATAATTTTATTTTAGATGTGGGACCTATCGAAACAACTAAAACATATATATTATATAATTGGAAAATTACATGAGAAAACCATACAAACATAGCATAAGTTTTGCCGAACTACTTGTATCAATACCATTTAAGTATACATAGATCACACGATTATTCACTCGAAAAATTTGAATGTATGTAAATATGTAAATTTACGTAAATCTCTACATGCGCCAACTATGTACAATACATACATTGTACAAAAAAAAAAAAAACACTATGGTAATAATAATTAATTAAATTTAAATTCATGGAACTATAGTTCTCTGGCAGTATATTAACACATACAAACCGCTTTGGTCGCCTTGTAGTTTGTTTCTTTGGAGCACGAACTGCTTTTTCCCAACTCACGTGTCTTCACGTAAAATTAATTATTTGGTAAGCTCAAAATATGCAAAAGAATTTCCGTTCGCCGTGCGCAATAACACCGGAAGCAAAGGCAGCCACGCAGCTGTAAAAATCACACACTCTCCCACTGAGGCATTCGACACCGGCAAATACTTGGGTGTATAAAATAATCGCTCATAACATCATAGCAACAAACACATGCATATAAAGAAAAAGAAGCTCGATGCATGGGTGCCACACTCTTGAATCAAAATCAACCTATTCCTGAAGCGGATGGTTATTGGTGATAAATATTGGGTCACTTACGACAACGTCAAGCAAAACGCTTGTGGTCGAATAACGGCGAGGCGGCGCAAACAGTGGCCAGGCCAGGATCGACGGTTAGGATCGTTTTAAAATGTGTGGCGGGATTGGCAGGGAATCATCCTACTATGAGCTACTTCCTTACGGCCAAACTCTTAATTCGAACCTGTACTGTCAACAATTGGACCATGTGAAGGAAGCGGTCAGCTGTGGCCAATAGGAGGGAATTGTGTTACACCAGTACAACGCGAGGCTCTGTGAGCTTGGTTCCTATTATGGTGAATTATTTTGCTGGAGAAAATTTCGCCTCAAGAAAAGCTTATGAAAATCGAGAAACCCAGTTTCTTGTCAAAAGGGACGAAATTTTCTTGAAAGTGGCATTATGAAAATACCTTCAAAATGGCAACATTTTTTATCGAAAAAAAACGGTACATATTTCACCTAAATCGGATCATTCTGATCATTCTAACTATACTAAATAAAACCTTAAATTTAATACAAAAAGATTGGGCATATTTTCACTAGACCTAATATATAAAAACTATCAGCTATTATATGAAATTTTTGAAATTGTGTCATTCATAAGTGGTTTTAATCTCTGGCAATGTAACTGTACGAACTATAATAGTTCTCTGACCTAGCGGTTATTTGCAAAATCATTAATTAAACGATATAGATATATGGTACATATTGTCACACAAATGATCAGATTGACGGGACGAACTGAGTTACTCCTGTTGGTGTGTTTGTGTGAGCATAAACGTGATACAATTTTAAATACCTTAAAGAATTCGGTATCCTTTCTTACCGTTCTTGTGGAGGTATTTTTCACAACTTCCAAAAAGTGACCTGTAAGAAATTTCGTTATACTATGTATTACCTAGAGTGTGTGATATCTCAGAAACTAGGTAGTAATGTTTATTTTGGCATAGTGTGATTCAAAAGAACATTATGACCTCTGCATTAACTCGCTTGACACATAACTGTACCTCACTTGATACATAGCTTTACCCTCAGCTTGATTTCTTTTGACTTTGACTCCTATGTCTATGACCTCTCTCTTAACTCTCTATTACCCTAGCTGAACCTGAAAACTTGACCGTGTCATTGCAAATTGTTATTTTAAATTTTGAGACGTTTTGAGCCACCATATTCTTTCCGTAAGCCTTAGTAAGCCTTTCTAATAAGTTTTCAACAATTTTTGAAATTAAAGATCTTATTTATAACCTTCTTTAATGCTTACGCAATTAAAGTGCCCACCTAACTAAACACACACACATTCATATACATTGGTACATATTCTCAAAAGAACCCTGATTTAAAATTCATGAGCCGTTATAGTGAACGCTAAGTAGATAATTTTAATAGTGCGAAATAATTAAAGCAAGGATAAAAGTGTAAAATTGTAAAGTTCTTATTTATCCGCGACCTCTTAACTACATAGGTATGATCTTTCACGTGTAAACAGCTAAGTGGTGCAAGTATTGCAAAGAGTTTTGCAAAATTTCGCTTCCTTTTGCAATGCTACTTTTGTTGTTGCTCTTGCTGCTGTTGCTTTGTAAATCGCTTAGTAAAAATGTACGAGCATATTTTTGCGAAAACAGCAACAAATAGTGGGGAGCTGAGTACACCGTCTGTCGGTGTTAAGATAAATGCTGCAGATATTGTAATTTATTGTACACCCGTCCGAAGCGGCGAAAGTACGATGCTCTGGCTAGCTAAGGAGAGCGAGTCTGCCACTTAGACAGGTAGCGCGAGTAGCTCAAAAGCGAAGTAAATAAATGCCAAGAGCGTATATACTTAACAAATGCAAGTAATTATATATGTAAATGTAAGCATACAGGTGTAGCTGTTTGTATTTGCTCGCCCATGGTGACTCCGTACATATGTATGTATTTACTCATGTTCTTATTTTATGATTGTAAGTATGTAGGTTGGTATGTGTAAGGGCGTGAACTATTTTATGTACTCATATGCAGTTATATGTTTGTAATGTGTAGTAGAAATTGCTTTCAGTTTTCTTTTAGAGGAGTTTGTTTTGACGTCCTTGGAAAAGTGGAGCTACTGAAATTATTTTATATCAGATTGATGCTTAGAGTGATTGAAATAAACTTAATTAAATTAAGCTTTTAAAACAGAAGTGCTGAAAGAAAAAGTAGTTAAAATTTTTCTCATGTAAAACAATCAAATATAATATTAATTTAGGTGTAGCCGTCAGGCGATTATACAAAACGAAAATAATAAATAATAATATGTATGAAATGATTTAGATTGGAGATATATACTTGTCTTCGAAAGGTTTCCAGGAAGTTTATCCGGAACTCAAAAGAGTATTGTGGTTGAGGAAAAAAATGGTCAAAAAATGAAATCGATATAGTCCTGAAAACGATTTGATTATCTTGAAACTGAGAAACTTAGAAATAAGGCAGCAATTTACCGTACCGCTATTTGAAGCTTAGCTGAAAGTATGGTGATGAAATTCCATGTAGGCCTAATTTAATACCCAATGCGTCTTTTGTTTCATTTGGTTTGACTAAAATTCGTGGTGAGCGCTACATATGAGGAATAAAGATACCACTTCATAGAAAAACAAATATTTCAATACTCGCTTAATCAGACTCAAATATTAAATGAAGCAATTATGAAATTAGTACGGATACCATTTAATGACAGTTTGAAATGATTACGGGAATAATTTTATTCCATATATAATATGCCTATAAAATGCTTTCACTTGCAATCATCTTTAAATAAAAATTTCAAAAAGAATTGTTTCAAACTTAAAGGCATCTACAGTTTCCATGCAAATTTTTACCCTACACATACACCTAAATAAAAATGTACAAAATTCAAGCTCATTTAAGTATGTAAGTAATTTGTTAGAGCATCTCAAATCCTGTCCACAACTCAATTAAATAAAATTCTGCACGCTCTTCATCCATTATCTCTTTGCACTTTTTTCATTTCAAGTTAAAAAGGAAAGCTGGCCATCTTTAAGACGCTCACTTCGTCTAATCCCGCATTTCAACAAGCTTTAGAAGCGTACGCACTTTCGCATTTGGGACTGTGCTTTCTCTACTCATATTATAAACATTTTGCGAAACCCGAAAACTTTGCAAATTTGCTAACAAACCTTCTTCAAAAATTGTATTTCCCTTTTTCGAACAAAAAACCCAAAAAAAAAATCCGTTATTTAAAGTTTTCATAGCATTTTTGCCTTTTGATTTGCTCTTTGTCTTGATTCTGTTTTTGCTTTTGTGGGGCTTCCTTCACCCTCCCTTACTTAACTGCCTCTTCACAAGCTCTAATTTGTGTTTCTCATGTTTCTTGTGGTGTTTTTAAGTGCGTGATTACTTATTTGTCAAAAGTTTAAATTAGTTAAAGGATTGTTTGTTGGGCAAAAAACTGAAACAACTAAAAAAATAAAAATAAAAATAAAAAGAGTAATTAAAAAGTAACACTTCTAGCCCGGTCGTGTCAAGTAGTCGTTAAAGTTTTATAAAGAGGTGAAGAAAAATTTTGCTTAAAACCTTATTAGTTTGGAATATTTTAGAAAAATATAAATGTACGTATGTATATATGCAAATTTGAGCACGAACAAATTATTGTAATTTATATATACATGTTTACATACTTTGACCGATCTTTTTCTATAACAATGTCCTTTAAGACAACTTTAGAAAATATCTTTTCGAAATTATCTTTTTTTTTGCCTCAATAATCCAATGTTCTACATATTTTTCCTCTTACTTCATAATGTAATCACCGAAGAAGAATTAATTAAAAGTATGATTTTTACTTAATAACTTCGAATTCTTGCTGCACCAATATCAAAAATACTAACAGAAGCCATTTTCCACTGGGATCGCATGTATTTGCGAAATATATCAAGAAATTTTTGAACAAAGTTTTGACATGAATTTCGAAGGTTAAATGGACCGAATGGATTGCAATAGGATCTCTTTGGTCTAAAAGTATCCCATAACTCAGGACAAACCCGCAAAACACATTGAAACTAATTACTTAAACAATTTTATAACGTTAATGATTCAAATAAATAAATTAGAAATATAAAATATGAATCTTTAAAACAAAATCTGAAGCAACTTTGTGGCTCAGTGTCCACTTTTATAATCTTTCTTAATAAAATAAAACCACTTAAGTAGTAAAATTCAAATTAGTAAATTCTGATTGTGATTGAAAATATGTGTTTATTGTTTGAGGGTAGGAAGGTGCTAGAAAATAAAAATTGTTAATATTTAAAGTGTTATGAATCTACGAAATTATGGTATCATCACACAATTAATATATAAAAAAATTGACGCATTGTTTCACACAATCCCTACAAGGTTTTTGAGTACATTGTTTTTGCGTTGCCGCAAGCCTTCTATGTCGGCGGTATGGAAATAAGACAAGAGAGCAGCAGTTGAAGCTCTACACGAACTAATGCATATTTATAACCCCAAAATGCATTAAAATAAAATCACACGCATAAAAGGCGAACTGGCTGAAGGGTATTCGTTGAATGGAGCAGCAGAGCCATCAGATGGAAAAAGAATGACGATAACAAATCAACAGCATTGAGGCAAATATTGGTAATAACAACAACAAGAAAATACCTAAAACCAAGAAAAAATTTTGCATTGAATATTCTCGGCTCGTAGGGTGGTGAGTCTTGGTACAAGTTGGGAGTTTTCATATGCTAATTTTAATTAGTGTAGTAAATTGCTTAAAGGAAATTAACTTAAAGGAAATCAACATAAAAAAATAAAAACAAAGTATTAGACGACGAAATTATTGCAGAGGCAACATGACAGAGATGATAATATGCAACTACCTGCAGTTTCCAAGGATTCACCTGCTTTATTGGATTTGTTCAACCACCTTTTGCACTTGGAATAACCTGAAAAACACATACATACACATATGTATGTGGAATCATTTACTAGTAAATACATACCAATATACATATATTGCCTGTAAGAACGGTCTCAGATACGGTATCCGATAAGAGTTTACATTTAAATTCGAATTTGCTTCCTTTCTCTGGCGTTGTACACATAGCTGTGCGCAGTTGTACAGCCATATGATATGGGTTCAGGTCTGCCAGATATATCTTCTTCGTGCATATTGACTAATTCAATTAGCCGATGTTCTTCTTTTTGAACTTGATTAAACTTGAAATGGGGTGTTGACGTACATCTGGTTGCATGTGTATTATATACTTGCATATTTAAGGGTTCAAATGATGGTTGTTCTTGTTGCTGTTGTTGTGATGTTGGGATTACACAATTTGATTACACAAATGCTGGCATGTTAAGTGATATGCCTCTTTAAGAGTTTGTAAACAAACTTCCCATTTATGTATATAAAAACCCTGCAGTGCCTGTGGAATCAATATATTTACTTTGTGGACTCAAGTAAAAATACCTAGTGTCGAAGGTAATACGCGAAAATTATAAGAAAAATATGCCAAACATGAGAAGCTTCATTGTAAGTGTTAAAATAGTTATTAAAAATAATATATCGAAGAAAGTCAAATGAAAGACTATTCGCACTTTAGGTGCTGAAGAGGAAAACATTACAAATCGCAAGATATTCACAGATTTGAAGTAAAATGTGGAAGTGTTAACTCTACAAAGCCTTAATAAGGATATCTAAGATTAAACCCTCTATAATATTTAATTTCAAATAAAATTTTAGTTGGGTGACGTAATTTATAGCTATGGTAATAATAATAATAATAATAGCTCTCCCAAATTAACCCTAAATGCATACTACGAATTCCAAAAAAAAAAACTTTCAAAATGCTTGAATTTAAGTCTGGGCAAATAGAGTGAAAAATATATGTAAAAGAGTGGCCCGGAAACAACATTACAGCTTATACAACTAAAACAACTTCGAAACATTTTCTTTATTTATTGAGCAAGAGTTTGATTCCTGAAAGGAAACTTACTTTAGAATTATTTGGAACATATAACAAGTATTATATATTGGAATACACTAAGGCTGAAGAGATCTTAAGTATCTTAAGCTTAGTGTTGCACGGGATGTAAAACTTTAACAACTTATCGGTATCTTCAAATTATTAAGTAAGGAGAACGAGAGAATAAAACGAGAATAATCCATTATTTTCCTTACTTCCCCAGAGTTCTCTTCTCGTTCTTCTCTTCACAATTATTTTATCTGCGGATTTCCTTAGGAAAAAACCATGTTAAAAAAATTTTGCTTACCTTTTTTTAATGGATTTTCTTACAAAAGATCCTCACAGTCAAATTCTTCCTAGTATTTTCCTCGAATTTAATTCTCTCAAATAACTTTCTATCGAGGACAAGAACAGAGTGGAACACAAAGCAAATTATATATAACATCTTCTATATAACAGAAGTTGTTATTAATTTTCATTAATATTTAAATTCTAAGATCGGAGAAGGATGAATATACCGAGTGTAGAAATTCAAAAATATGGTACACTTAAGAATTGTTCTCAGGTACTTTGTTTGCTGAACACACCCTTTGGCGATAAACTGACCTACGCCTACCATCAAAGGCTACATTCTGAAGAGAGCCTATTCACACTTCACACCCGCTGTCGTTCATATTGCCGCTCATCATGGTCGCCAGCACAAGAAGTCCCAATTGTATCTGCTCTCAACACTGGATCAATTCAAGTATTTTCAAAACTTGCCCCCATTGCTCCTGCCCCAGTGCCAGTATCAGTGGCAACATAACAACGGAAAGAGTTCTATACTTACACGGCGCCGCAAGAAGAGTTTGAGTATGCCGCTGACCACGGGAGAATTGTTGCCAATTCATTGAAAAAAAGCCTGCGTGTTGTCTTCATCAAGGTTCCAGAAAGAAATGCTCTCCAAAACGCTGCTCTCAATCTGCTGAAGTAAGTTGCTAAGGAGAAAACTACTAGCTATGTGCTTACCAAACAGGATGATATTGATAGTCTGGGGCAACATTTGCGAAATATCAGAACTCATTACAGCTCCAAATCAGAACTACACTTCGTCAAGTATCGCACACTACAAGAAAGTCCGCCTGGATCATTGCCTAATTCCAACGAGGGTTCAGCTTCCGTGCTAAACTTTGCATCGCAGATGACCACTGCCGCTGCACCTGAACCTGACTCCCAGGATCTGCCAGCTAACGCAGTGCCTTCGCAAGGGTATTTCCCACCCAGTCTTTGTCGTTTCCGCCACTAAATACCATTTAACATTTCGGTGCATTTTCGTGTTATATTTTAAAGGACTCATTGTTAATTTGCTGTAGAACTATTCATAAATTCATCTAAATAAGCAAGACGTCGAAATGTTTTTCGAAAACGCAACAACAAAAAATACAATACTTATTTCTTATAACGTACATTATTTATGACCCTCTGCGAATATGCAAATGTGAGAATTGAGGTTAGGCGCAGTTGTTAAACGAATTACTCTAATGCCTTTTGCGTGGTAAATATAGCGGGACATCTCTCGGTTGTACTCGTATATATGTATATGTGTCATTGTTGTCGGCTACAAATTAAAATAAATCCATTAGCGTATGCTAGCAACATGCATCCTGGAAGTTGTGTGGCAGATTAATGCAAAAGCTCTCGCTTCCTCTCTCTCTATCTCTCATCCTAGACTTTGAATAGTTTATATGCCAACCGCTGAGCTTAATAGGGATGCGTGTGGATAATATGTGAGTAGCTAGTGAGTGTATTGTAAATTCCTGCAGTTTGTAGTAACTGTTAGACATGCTGCCGCTTTATGCTTTGTGGCCATGTTACAAACGAAATCATTTGCCGAAAGACTTCAACTCATTCTTTGAAAGAGTTTTGTAAATTGGCAAAGTACTTTTAAGCTCGGTAATAAGTCATTTGGTCACATAAGCCACGAAATGAATACATATATTTTATAAGCTGATTTGCAAACCAAATAACGGGTTTTTAAGACGTGAGTCTGCTTATATATATTAAGCAGTGTTACTTAATGTTACATCATTGATCGCTCAAGACATCATAATTTATTGAGTTTAAAGTGTAACACGGGAGGAGTATATAAAAGTTTAGACACAATTAGTAAACTTAATCTCGCAGCAGCTACGCATTCTCTTATTTCGAAACATTTCATAGTACAGTAAGTTGGCGGCAAGCTACAGATAATTTATTATATATACATATATGCATTTCGAAAAGCAATATTTCCGTGACTACAAAGGAATAATGATGAAATGAACTCAATTTTATGTAATTTTGAAATGCGGACTTAAAGCTTTCCGTTTGAACGCCCAGAAGATCATTTCGTCTAAACGCTTGTATTTTGATACCTCGAAATTCGATCTATTGAAAGCATAAGCGCAAAAGGAGTAGCACAAATTGATTGTTGACCGCAGTTTCGCTGTATCCAAAGCCTGCTAAGGAGGTTATTCCTCGTGACCATACATTTATCCTAATCACGAACATTTTGAAATGGGAATTGTGAACACGCACAGTTAAGTTAAGTTTGCTAATTTCGAAATTCCTTGAAGAGAAATAATAAAAAAATGAGGCCCCAATGTTTTAAGATACCAAAGCGAAAGTAAATACAATAACTTTTTTATTGTAATACAAACACCGTTGATGGCAGTTAGAAGCAAAAATAAAGAAATTAGGAAGGTCTAATAAGTTGAACCTGAGGACGTGGCGATTACTAACTGTAAATTGGTTTGGAATATCGAATTTTTTATCCACATCTGTGGCAATATGTCAAATAGCTTACGTCATCATACACTAATGGATATAATTTCACTTATAAGGGCTAATAATATTTTATAGTAAGAAACTTGGAATGCAAAAACAATCGCCTCAGTTTAAATCGACGTTGGTTGCTTTAGTATATTGATGGTACAATATGTATTAGGGTAAAAAATTGCTTACTGTACTATTACATAAGCTATTGCTAATAAGCTAATGAAAACTAGTAATATTCGACTTTAATCTCAATGTCTTCTTAACTTTGATTAAGCACCTTCTGAGCATGGCTCTCCTACAGCAAACATACATTCATATACCAAGTAAAAATTATATTCATTTAGTTAAGAAACAATAAGCCTAACTGTAATGAGATAGATGTGTGTGTACGATAGTAAATGTGTTTAGTGATGTACCAACTACTCATGAGCATATCTTAAAACCTGCTTAATACATCTCACCTTAAAGGTAATAATTTCTCGTTAGTGTACTCAACAGGATAAGGTCTTCTTATAAATAAAAGCGGTCGGCATTGCTTAGTATCTACAAACAACTGCAATAGTTGCTGACGATTTTCATGCAGGTGGCAAGTGTTGTATTACGAGTAGTTTTATGCTCTAGCGATTCCTTTTAGTCCACAAAATTTCCCACACACACTCACAAACATGTCGTTAGTGATTTCTAAGTACTTATAGTATATACATAAATGTATGTATGCGTCTACATGTGAACACAAAAGATGTTAGAGTCTTAAGGATGCAACACGAGTTTGGATTACGTCCGATTCCGTTCTAGTTCCACTTATGCCCCTATGTATAAGTATGTTTATGTGCGTAGCAATATAAGAGTGTGTGGCAGGCGGCATAAATGTTGATTATGTGGCATGAAAAAGAATTTACGACGGTGTTGAGTGGAGTGCTTACATTTCACTTATAACGACATACACGGATAAGATAGATAAGTGCACTGCGTAGATGTGAGTTGAGTCGCCAAAAATGGATAAAACATATCAAGCATTTAAAGCGTATAGGTAGATAGAATCGTAAAGTGCTTACACGCTTGGTCCTACATTTTCATTACGCATACTTTCAAGTATCTGTGTGCTGTCATCTAATGCTGGCATCTGTTTTTCCTGGTTTCCTAATTTACGTTTAAAAGCTTTATGCCGCTGTTGTGTTCATCTGTTGTGTTTTCTCTGTGTGTGTGCATGTGTGCATGTATATAAAAATATATATAGGTGTACATAGGTGCATTTGTATTTAGATATATGAGTGCTTTCATTTGCTTTAAGCTGCTTCAAATTAAGACTCAGATTTGTTGCCATCTGAGTATAACAGTGTTTATGTAAGTATGTGTGCGCTAGTCTTGTTGTTGTTTCGAATTAGTTCCGTTTCCCTTTTTCGCTGACACCATTTTGGTCGACTCTGATTACATGGAGATCTACATATCTCTTGGTATTTGAGTACTATCGTGAAAGTATGGTAGTGAGGTGGAGTTTATATCCATAAGGCTCGGGAAAGTTTTGAATTTTGAAGTTAGATGTTATGATGTGAAAAGTAAGGAACAAGAATGAATTGTTAAAAATATTATTACTTATTAATGATTATTAATGTAATTATTCAGGTTATCCCTTACTCTCCTGTAACAAATTCAAATGACAACTCTGTTGTTGTTTTCAAATATAAATTTTTTGACATCAGAACAGTACTCAAACAAAGCGAGCAGAGAAATGACGAATCGAAGATGTCTTTTACAATTCAGATCATCAATTGAATTCATTCTTTTTTTGATGTGGTATTTTTTCTCATTCTTGGATTTTTTCATCACACATATTTTGCATTTGTCATACATTTTGTCAAATTATGAAAAAAAATAATGTTTATTGTTCACAAAACTGAGGAGCCATGAAGCACGGAGTTTTAATACGGTTTCTTTATAAATCCTTTGGAAGTGGATAATATTCTCGCAACTTTTTTTAAAACTCAAAAGATTTATGTAAGAACAACATTTCTTCAACTAGCTAATTCTTTCTTCTTCAAAAACGAGTTCGTTTATTTCGGAATTCAAATTCCAAACACTGAATGTAAGAGAGGTAAGAGAAATCTGTTTTTCTGCGATAATAACTTAACATTATGTTAAAATGTAAATCCAAATATTATTTCCGAACACATATAAAGTCCGATCTGAGTTTTAATAAAGAATAATATTGCTCGACAAGTTGCATGAAAATGCAATAAACATTTCAAAATCTTATTACGAGTATAAGAAGCAAAGTGTGTTCATTGTACACAAACATACCCACACACCTAGGCGGCTGAATAAGTTGGGCATGTGTTAATAAGCAACCTGCAGCGAAAATAAAATATTAAAATTGCTTTTACGCCCACAACGCATGCAACTGCGAGCCTTTAACCACCCACATGCTAGTTGCAAGTGCTTTAGCAATCGCTTATGCAATCAGTGCGTGTAGTGTAAAGTTGTGTATGTATGTGTGTAAATAATCAGTGGCAGGTGTAGTGGCTGAAGGCGGTGATATTAAATTGTTTAAAGACGAAGATTTACGGGAAATAAATAAGTTCCTTTTAGGCAAATATTACAAGCACGCCAAGATGAATTGATCAAATATTCCGAGTCTTAGGTCTAAGCCTTGGGCGGGATGACCTGCCGATCCCGCAGATCTAGTTCGTTTATAACACATTCTCTGGAGGGGATAATTCGGTTTCGAAAGCCAGAAAATGCACAGGGAACTCATCATTTTTTTCTACTAACATTCACTTCTCTATACAATATCTTTCCTAAAGAGTATTTGAGGATTCTGGGAAATTCTTATAAATTACTTTAGTCATTTCGAGGCGACTCAAAATCTGAAGAGCTCCTAATATCACTGATCCTACTCCAAATTTTAGCAAAAATATCGAAAAATTAATCAATCGAACTCGTTTAAATTCACGCAGAGGATGTCTATACATATAGGTATAGATTTTACTAGCTTTCAGATTCACGTTCACATTTAAATATTTACTGCATTTTGGCTATAATTTTATTATTGAAATTCAATTCCAAACAATTTGTGCTAATATTAAATATATATTTTAGTAAGTTTGGTTAGGAAGCTTCCCCCGGTACTGTTCTCGGTCATCGGAAACTGCTTTCGTTTCTCTTTCTCCTTTTAGTTTTCTTAAAATATTCATTTACGCTGTTGTTATTGTTGTTATTGAGAACTCCAAAATATTTTCGCTGCATGTGAGTTAGAACCTGGCGCTGCGAAATAATTGGGCAAGAATAGTGCGAAAATAACATTTTTTGATTTAATGTGTCATCGCCACATAATCTCTTTTACTGATTTCCTTTAATTTCAAATAGTGGTGAGATTATGGCGGAGTTGAGAGACTTTCCATGAGTTTTCCTTTACTATCTTTCTACGAATCTTTCTGATAATTTATGTTATGAAATCATGTGGGCCCAAACCTTGCATATCTTTCTGGGTGGTACTCGTCTACTTTCCTCAGTCTTCAACATAAACCACATTTTTTTTCCTAATTTTCTCGAAACTCTTATTGTTGCTATTCTATTCGTTCTTTCAAATGTCACTTGTTTGGAATAAGTTTGTGGATAAGAGCGAAATTTTTCTGCAATAATGAAAATAAGTTAGCGAAGTTGATTTGTAACAAAGTGAGTGCAAGAAAAAGTTTTAGAAATGTACAAAACTTGTGTGTCAGTTGAGAAGTATTGGCTGACACCAAGCGCTAACTGTAGAGCGTTGCCTTGACTTGAGAGCCAGAAAAATCGATTTGCAGTTACGCCGAAAATCCAAATTAAATTGAGTCGTATTTTGTATATTGTAGAAATTGAGGTAGTATTAAATAATTGGATGATTAATAGAGAATATATGGTTATTATAAAAGAGTTTTATTAAGAAGTGAAATCTGAGATTCGACTTCAATTGCTTTTTTCCAGCCTAGTTGACCAGCTAACGGCAAAGCATGAGTGAATAGAGTTGCCTAATTATTCAAGGTCAAGAATTTCTTGATGCGTATGCTTTCGGTAGAATTGTAAGAAAATGCCAGCTCCTCTTTAAGAGGGATCTGGTAAATAGATTCAATATTTTAGGAAAAATTACTGCACACTGGAGCTTCATGGAATTCGACCGCGGTCCTGAAGAAGCATGTCAAGATACGATTGGTATCAAAAGAGGGAATATCTTTAGCTTTAAATACGTTATATGCAACTACTCATACTACTTCGAAAATTTTATCATAAAAATGCCTATTCTTCGAGGACAAACTATTACAAATCGCACGTGCCAATAAGAATAACAATAAAATTTAAAAATTGAAAAATCTTATTACAACGGTGAAATAACCATAAAGTATATTTCCTTATAAACTGCTAAAACTATTGGCAATTCCTCATCCTAATGAACTTGTTAATCCTTTGATGACAGTGTTCACTATATTCGATTCTGGTAAAACAACCGTTAATGCAATGTAAACAACGCGTCGATAAAAGAAGCTTTATTCCAATATGGGTGCCGAACAAAAAGCGGGACATAAACTGCAAGAGTTGCGGCCGTAAACAAATACTCTTCGCTAAGTTACACTCTTACTTACTTTGTCTACGTTACATCAAAGCACCCAAAATACCCACTACCCCTTGTATCATTACTTCAATGTTGCAAAGCAGTCCACAGGTGTCGACTGTCAAAATGAAACTGTACGTTTGACCAACTCTCTACGTATTATTGGTGTGGTTGTAGATTCATGTAGTGTGAATGAAGCTAACGAAGCTAACGACCACAACCTGTCAAAGAGCTTTGTAAATTGAAACCAAAGTCCAAAACACCGGTTACTCGCACAAACCATTGACGCTGTGAACTTCCTATTGGATGGTCCCATATTGATCCGAAGGGCGTGAAAGAGCCCGAAGTACATGGCAGTACATATTAGAAATAAAGAAAAACAAATTTAAATTAGTGGTTTAGTGTTTCAAAGTGTGGTCGCTGAAGTTAGCTAAAATCAATATAGAAGTTTACATACAATGTAGCCCACGCTACTGGAAACACACACACACAATATGGGCGCACCAGGCGTCAAAGTATTATGGTAAACCCTCACGGGCACAAAATTCCTATGAAGCAGGTCACAATAACAATAGAAAAGCAGTAAATGAAATTTTCAATTTTGATGAATCAAGTAAAAATAATTTGTTATAAACACAAAGCTTGACGCAACAACTTAAAGAATAACTCCCGAACTAGGTTGTGAATTAGTATTATGGGATAATAAGTAATAGCATGGAATGCTACCGAGCTAACAAACTAAGGCTGAATATCGAAATTGGCCGGTTTAGACTTGGTGGACTTGAGTGGGGTGGCCTTTTGCTGAGTATTTTAAAACGAATATTTTGGGGATATCGTAAAATAAGTGTCTAAAACAACAACGCTGCCGCTCTGTCTCACGAAGAATTAAAGAAATCTGATCATAAGTCAATGCAAAAAATTTCGCTAAATATCTATTAAAGCTACACTAGAATTTCCGCTGCAAGCTCTAGCTCGAGGATCACATAAAAATATCAAATTTGCTCCCATGTATTTACTTTCTCAATACTTTCGACCAGCTCTATATCAATATTAGATTAACAGTAAGATAATAATGAGCATTAAGTCATGATAGCGCGAAATCATTGCATTCAAAAGAGTATTTGTCGATGCCACGTCGGCATTCGGAGATGACCCCATATTTAGTCAGATTGGAATTAAATTATCTTTATGTACCACATGTTGCTGCCATTCAATCGACTTTTTGTTAAAGTAACTTTCCCACATATGTAAATTCCTCTAAAAAAGTAAAAATACGGTAAAGGCATTGTGAAATAGTTCTTGCTACTAAAATTAATGGCCTATTATGATTATCATGAAGCGTTACCGCTATCGAGGCGAAACAATCACATCGGAAAAGACGCAATCGGGAAGCTTCGCATTAGTACCCTCGGTTAATTACATGAAAAATGTCAATTCACACAGCACTGATTGAGCTGACGAAAGCTAACATTTAGAATGCCATTAGATTTATTATTTCATTAAGTCGCCATCGGTAGTGATGGTGCGGCGCGGCATGTTGTTAACAACCGAAATTTAGTAGAAGTTATTTCTCAACACTTGCCTCTACTGGCCTTGACTATTAAGAATTCAAAACCATTCGTTAGGTCAGTTGCCACAAAGTCATTCAAGATTAGTGTTTCACTCTTCTTCAGTTCAGTACATATATATATATATATATATATATACCGTTGTGGGGTATCCTTTCATTTGAATACATTAATTTCAAATTGCTTTGGCAAATTGCCGCCGACAAACACACCCAAAGTGACCTTTTGCTCCTACATATAAAAGCGTTTTAAAGACTAAAACCGTTAACCACGTTGGCGTCCGCACTCGTCGCCTTAATTTTAAATAAGTTTGTGTAATTTAAGTTTATGGTCTATGATGTGAATTTCATCGGTGTTTGTTGTGCACACCGGCTACTGTCCTTAGACAGCACACACACACACCCCCAGCCACCCAAATAGTTTGAAAGCTTTGTATATTCCTGTTGAAATAATTTATTATACGAGACGAGTGGCAGCCAAGATTGCGGGCATTCGCACCTTTGTTGTTGTGGCAACGTGAATTAATTATTTAAATGATTACACGGCCACGCAAAGGTTTGTGGTGTTACTGTGCTTTACATCTTCACTACAGTGCTGTGCGCACACAACCGTTATGCTCATTGAAACAAGCCTGTAAAATGTTTATGCACTGCAAACAACGTGTTGTTTCAGCTGTTTAAATTCGCTAAAAATTTTCTGTTTAGGCTGCTCTTAAATTGCCAACGATTTGCAGGCGGCTAGTTATAGTTCATTTTGTGATTTAGACTTAAATTTTTTCTAGAGCATTTAAGTAGTTGACATTCTTTAACGCACCGAAACCGAGCTGCCGACGACTTCTTCCAAAGCGATTTTCTATATCAGCATGTATCAAACAACATGAATATATGACTTTTGTACTTTTTATTTGATCATTAGTCGTCTGTTGATTCTTTCCTTCTGTCTTTTCTCTGTTCGTCATGTTTGGATTCCGAATAAGACCAATTTAGAGTCCCCTGAAAGAAGCCGTTAGTCGGAGATTTGAGAGTTTTGAATCGAACTAAATAAATTTGCTGTTATTGAACCCAGAAACACCTGACCGAAAGTGGTGAACCGAAAACGGCTACAAAAAGAAGAGTATATTCGATATATTGTTATTCAAATACTAAGTAAAAAATAAAATGTTCAATCAACTTTTGCGAACAGAAAGCCGACTGGCGCATGTTTTAAATTGGGTGAAATTTGTATGAAATCTGTTTAGCAATTTTTTAAATAAGTTATGTAATAAACACCACATACTTTTACATATAATTATAAAGTGAACTGTTAAAATTATGGAATAATATTTTCTTACAATTAAATAAAATAAAGAAAGTATGGAGTTTATATTGTGTCGGCTGGGAAAAATAACGCAACCATCGATTTATCCAAATAACATTAACAAATCCACCTCACGCTCCATCACTAATGTTAATAGCAGACATTGAAGTTGCGTGCTTAAAAACTGTTATTGCTGATGCTAATATAAAAATCTAACATTGAAGCTAGTAGTTAAGGGAAAGACACGGTTCAGATTTTTTAACATTTATTTCTTTGAATATCCACAATAAATATTCACATACTGCAGCTTCTCCACTTCAATTTATGTGTGTTTTATTTGTTTGTTTATTTTTATATTCTTTCTCCATTTCTGTTACGCACGAATGCTTTTTACAGTCATTTAAATTTTACGGTTATTCTTTTTGTTGTCGCTTTTTACATTTGTTTCAGTTGTTATTATTATAATAATATTTAGTGTTTTGCTATCAATTGCCGATTTATTTGTTCATATTTCAATTACATATACTTATGGCTGCATGCACAATAGCTATGTATGTATGCATGTATGTATATTAATTTGTATCTTTATTGTATATTTATTAAATTTGCTGTATATCATATATATTTAATATTTAATATTTACTTTTTTACATAAATTTTTTTGTGTATTTTTTTTTTACAAAATTTCACATTTTAATTTCCATAATATTTTTGTTTTTGTATTTTATTATTATTATTATTTGTTTTTGTTTTTTTTTTAATTGTTGACTTTTTGCCTTACCCCTAATTTAATTAATTTATATATGCCGATTTGTGTCGAATACTTATTTCTTCTTTACCTCCTTCTTTGTTCAAAGAAGAGTTGTTTTTGTTTGCCTGTATGTATGTATGTAGGTGTTGTTTTTTTATTTTAAACGTCAATTCAGGTCTGTTTAATTATTTGTTTGCTGAAATTTGGTATATCTGTATCTCCAAATAAAATGCCATGACAATGTGCGTGTATGTGTATGTATGTGAGGCGCATTAATATAAAATTTGCAAATTTATTTGTTTGTGTAATTGCAATTGTAATTGCGCGTATTCATTCCTCAATGCATTATTTCTTTGTGCATTTGAATTCGCTGGTAATTATATTTCTCGTTAAATTTAGCCGCCGGTTTTCTCTAAGCAAAAACTATTTTCTTTTTTTTTTCAATTTGTCAATCTTTCTCAACAAATTTAATGTGCATGTGGGCGTGCAAGAGTATGTATACATGACTGATTTGGTGAGTTCGTCCTGCGGTCCATTTTAAATTTCTTGCACAAATAAGGCATAAGCAGCTGCATTTTCGACTTGACTTCTTGCAAAATTTAATGTTTCATGTATGTTAGCTTTCTTTTGTCTACTGAAAAATTTACTGTTTTTGTACGTATATATATGTATATATGTCAATTCTTGCTGTTGCACACCTTAATGAGAATATGAGTGTCTATATGTGATGTAAAATTGCGCTTGATCGACTTCTGAAGACTTCTGTTTGTCCCTACTGAAAGCTAAAATGAACAATTTTATCTTCTCTTTGTCTATATATCTCCCAATGAAAGATTCAACTAGTCGGAAAATTCACCAGTTGGGAACTAGCACACTTTTTAACAGATCATTGTAGCCTAAAAGTATGCTGCATTATATAATAAAGAAATAATTAAATAAAGGAATTGAAACTAAATTACGTTTTCTTGTCTTTCTTTAACTAGTAAAGCACCGGTTTTCTTCTTTTCTGGACTTTGTTTGTGGCCAAAATATGGCAAATATAATGTTTGGCGAAATCATCAAAATTAAAAGTTCCTTATGTGAAATAAAGCTGTGCGGCTCACAAAATTTTAGAATAGTTAAATTTTCATCAGTTTAATGTCAGCATTTAATTTTGAATCATTTCTCTTCATTTCTCTCATCATTTCTCTTTTCCAGCGCCAGATATGTCTTACCCTATATGTCCTCTACGTTTTTAAAGTTCCTCAGAAAGCCATAACGCCATTTTATTTTCGGCACTAAAAATATGGTGGAATGGAAAACTCTTTTAGTACAATTGAATTAATTGGGGGAAGTGGTCAACGGTATGCATATACCGTTAACGTAACACCGTTATGTTTTTCAAGTGCATACATATAAGATTTGTTTGCGCCTATATAAGAGCACGAATGGTCCTGAAAAACAATAGATAAGATATAATAGATAGACAGCAACAACAATTATGAAACACATACATATATATATAACAAGATATAATAAAATGCAATAAAAACAATACAACAATTGCAACTTTTATTTCCAACAAGAAGTTAAGTCACGCAAATGTATGAATTTTATGGTAATTGGTAATTCTCGTTTCCTCGAATTCAAACAAGCACTTCAACGCCTAAATTTAATGCTCAGCTCAACTACTGTCGCTTCGCCTCCGCAGATGTGTGTCTCCGTGGTAAGAAATTTATTCCGTTTTATCTTTTGAATATAAATAAAATTTGCCTTATCCAACTCTTCTATACTTTGCGCTGACATTTATATTACACTTGACATTTTTCTGACATTTACCATTCACACACATGCGTTAGCAATATGCAGCCTTCGTGTGCGTGTGCGTGTGGGTGTGTGTGTATTCACACATGCATAAGCATTGATTGACGCTTGCTTTTGCTTGCTCCGGCTCGGTGCTCCAACGTCAACTTTGACGGTGGATTGATGAACAGAAACACACACACACATTTGCACACAGTTACATATATTGCACGCACACACAACCGGCGCGCATTTTAATTACTCATACGCAGTGTACAACATTGCGTGTACGCTTCGGAAACATTTAGACGCCGAAGGAAACGTTTGTTTTTGGTTTTTGTTCAGGTAAACATGCATAAAGTTCTGTTTCGAATTTGTTATCTTTATTTGCATTACGTCACAAATACAAATTATACCAATTATACATATTTCTTAAGATTTCAACTTTTCATATATACAAATGTTGTATTCATCTATTAATATGTATGTGTTACATACTATGTATACAAGTATGTATGTATGTACACTGGCGCTTGTCGCCTATTATTATTACTATTAAATACATAAATACAAGTATGTACACATAGATATTAACGGTATTTGTTTGGTGCACTCATATTCGGTATTCGTATGAATAATAAGAGTTCATTTGGAGTTCTGTGAATCCACCACATTAGCATTAACACAGTAAATTACAACATTTATGATATGTTTTGCATATTGCTATGACACTTATGTTCTTCTCATTAAACGCGTTTGACGTGTAATAGTTATGATTTCGATTATGAGATTTCAGGCATATATTTTTTTTTTGGGTTTAATTTTTTTACTTTTGTGTTCTTGCCTTTTGTATAATTGATTTTTATTCATTAAAAATGAATTTGTGATAAAGCATTACAATAATAAAAGGCAACTGAGCGCTATTTATTAAGTGTTTGAATTAGAGGTGGAATGTAAACAAAGCTGTGTTTCTGGAAAAAATTTCTAAAAAATGGTATAGAAGCAAAATAAAAGAAAAGGAGATATTTTCTTAAATTTTTTGGGTGCACCTTATTTAAAAGATACAATAATATTAAATAAATACAAAATAATATATGAAAAGTCTGCATTGATATGAGTCTATTCTCATTATTTTTGCTTGCGGCACATCTCTTTTGCTTTACAAAGAGCTTTTGGAGTCTGGAGCCGATAACCCACATCGACCTTGGTATAAAAATTTTGCAATTTGTAATACCATTATTTGAGGTGTACTAATAGGATCTAATACCAAAAATCAATTTTGGGCAACTCTTTTTTGGAGTTAATCTTTATTTAGTTAAACAGCGAAATTTGTAAAATTAACTAAAAGATATTCACAAAACAAATGCGAATTCTCATACAACGGGACTGAAAAGTGGAAGTTTGATCAAGCAAAATATCAACCAAAACTAATTAGCTTACATTCGCATCTGTCAAACATTTTCTACCTTGCGGGATGATGCCATGTGGAAGGATTGCATATTGAAGTCTTAAAAAAATTTCCTCAGGAATGTTACTCTTTTCTGTCTTCTGACCTACAAACGGAAGTCACTCGCCTTAAGTTGGTTCTCTGAGACCCTTACAACCCTGAAACTGCCCGAAATATGTCAATATTGTACTAGCGATCGCTAATCATCTGCGTGTAGTTTTGGTGCTTAAATGGCTGGATCGAACATTGGCCTTTCGGTTTTCATTACAAATTATTGATATGTATAAATACGAAAGCGGAACCTCATCATTATTTTCCTTATACCTAATAAATTTGTGCCCGTTGCAGCTACACTTTGCTGCCTAAGGGTAATATTATCTGAGATATAGATCACACATCTCGATCAGACCAAGCCTATTCTCTTTATTCTCATGGAAATATCACTGCAATACTCTCCATACTCAGTTTAAGTGAAATTGATGACGCTATATATAAAAAGTAATAGTTAGAGTGAGAATATTTTTCAAACGGTCAAAGGAAAGAAATTTTGCCAAGTCAAGGTAAGGTCCAAGGTAAGGTCAGCAATTTCGCAAGAGAGGTTAGGATGGATACATATATTGTTTTTTTATATATATATGCAATTATGTATATATAAATATATATATACAATATATATACCTACATCCAATAATATACCTATGTACGTCTGCAAACTAGTCAGCACTGAGATTGCACGAAATAACTTGAAAAAGTATTACATGAACTGAAAACAGTATTTGAGTAGTCCGTTATACTAGCTATTAGACTCAATGACAGACATTCGAAAATAATGGGAAAATCGCAAAATGAAAGTTAAAACAAAGTGCACCCCTTGTTTGGATTTGTAGGTAACCATATGTAGTAAAGAAATGTAAATTGTATTCAAAACCAATGTAATGTAAATGCGTTGATTGCAAGTGAAGTATGCAGTTATGAAAATTATTTGAATGAAAATTTGTTTTGCCAATATCTTTAGTATATGTCAGTATGTGTGTACTTGTACTTATGTTGAGTGTTTTATATTTTATTTTATTAATTAAATAAAAAAATAATTTCATTGTTGACTTTGGTTTTGTTCGATACAATATATTTATGTATGTATGCACTTTCTATACGTTTTGTGTAATAAAAAATTTAAACTAACGCTAATATTTTATATTCAATATTTAATAAATATAGTTATGTATATGTGTTCATTCAGTATTATAATACGCCTAAAATTATGCTTGCGCTCAGCAAGTGTTTAAGTTTATCTCTTTAGATTTGTAGTATGCTCTCTTTATCTCGTGTATATTATGAGTTATTCATATGCTCCCATTTGTTATATCTAAATTGTAAATGTATAATTGATGCAAATAAATACTATATATATATATAGTTTTAATTTTTTTGTTTTTGTTTTGTTTTGTTTTTTACTGTTGTTTAGTTAATAATAGACAGCGTAGCATAGGAAGACGTCAATACCTGCATAAGACATTTTAGCCATTTTTTCTTTGTTTTTTGTTTCTTTTTCTTTTTCTTTTTCTTTTTTTGTTTTTTTTTTTCCTTTTATTTTTTTGTGTTTCATAATATGATATTCATATGTTATGTACTGTTTACCTTTTGTATATTTATTTGCTCATTAAAAACTCTTTTTTCTCTCGACTTTGTTATTTAATTTATTTCTCTCTTCATATTTTGTGGTATTTGAATTGATCCAATTGACTAAAAGGTAATGATTTTAAGAGAGTATCCTGCTTGAGCGGCTGAATTTCACGCTTATATATTGAATTTTACTATTTTCATTACCATTAACGGTTAATTGTTCTGAAACTCAAGTTATTTGGTGGAATTTGTATATTCGACATTTGTTTTTTTGGATATGTTTATGCGTGTTTTAGTATTTTATTTGTGTTTGTTAAGTTTTTGGGGTATTTAACAACCATTTAGTGTTCTCTTAAGTTTCATATGTTTTATTTCGGAATAAATAAGTACCCTTTTGTGTCTCCACTTGGAGATACGGTTTCAGTTTTGTTTTTTTAATTTTTTTATAATTTTTTTCGCAGGCTCATACATTTATTTACATTTACATATATAGGAGTTCATATTTGTATTTATTTATTTATTTATTTGTGATATTGTAAAGAAGCTTACCAATATAAAATCCGCAAATATAGTACTCTTTTAGGAAATCCTTTACTTTTCGGTTTTAAGTTAAATTTTTTATACCAATTTTCAATGATTATTTCATATTCATACTATTTATGTGTTTATGTATGCATAGGTTTAACTATTTCTATGTAGACATTTAAAGCATTAAGATAATTTGGTTATCCCCGCAAGTGTATGCGCATTGTAAATATTTGTGTGTCTGACTTCTTTCTTTACATGAAAATCTTTATACATATTTGCGCATATATTTGTAATCACCAAATACTTGCTATAACGGTATTTAGTTATTTTATTGTGTTTTTATACATTGATCTACACAAATTGTTTCCATTAATTTAACCTAACTACACCCAGCACTCAGTTTTACAATCCTTCTACAGACATTAAGCTATATTTTGCATTTTTTTTTTTTGTTTTCTTTTTAAAAATATATAATTGAAACTAAAGAGTAGACATTTCAAATCCGAACCCAACGTCGCCATAAAAATCAGGCAAGTCAACAATTTTTTCACTAAATAAATCTAACCATATCAGCATATCTAATGTGTGGCGCTTAATACTCAATATATGTATGCATATAAGTACATATAGCAGTAGCATATGCTAACACTCATACAAATATATGTAACTGGTGTTCTTGCTAAAATTGTAAATATCTCACTTGCATTTGTTTTTGTAAATGGGAATCTTGACTAAGTTTGGTATTCACTTTGTTCTCAACATTGATTGTATTCTTAAGCTTCTTGGGTATTCTTTGGATATTATCTTGCTATATGATTTTTGTTGTAATTTAGCTTACTACACTAACGAAATTCTTGCCTTGGACGCACTGAAAAACAACTATTCTTCACATTTGATTTCTTTTTGGTTTTTGCTTAGGTATTTGTGTTGTTGTTGCTTATATTCATGCCCTTTACTCTAATATTTTCTGTCTGTTACATATAGGTGTATGTATTTCTGTTTGTATGTATAGCTATTTTAATTGTTATCTACAAAGTAAACTTTACTTGAATATTTTGCCTAGAGTTTTGGTTATTTGCTTGCACATACATATTGATATGCACATATATGTTGCTTTGTTTCTTTGTAAATAGTTCTGGAGAAACACACACATCGAAAAATATGGAAAATTGTTCACTACTTCATTTGCTAATGCATTGCAGCATTGCCTTTAACTAACTACTAGGTATGTTTGTATGTATACTATATGTGTGGGTATATATTTTGCATGTAGTTTCGAAAACTCTCTAGACTTAATGAATTAATACCTAATTGCATGATTCAACAATGGATTCAACTTTTGCCTACCGAAAGCCTTAATTGACTTAAAATTTATTGGAAAATTATATGAATAAGAAAATAATTTCGGAAATATTTTATAGAACGATTTTCCGGTAATTCAAAGGAGGATTGTCTTTCCAGATGTTACAGATCTATAGGTTCACGTGGCAACAGATGCCTTAAAAATTTTCTTATTTAGGTAATTCATTATTGAATTTTCTAATAATAAAAAAATATAAAGTAATATGGAAATGTAAAATAAAATAAAAGAAAAATAAATAAATAATAAAAATAAATATAAATATAAATAAATATAAATAATAAATACAAATATAAATAAATTAATTAAAAAGTATTTGATATAAAAGAAATGAAAATAAAATAAAATAAGACGAAATAAAACAAAAGACAAAAAAATTTAAACAAATTACTAAATAAAGTGAAAAAAATAAAAAATGCCTCTAATTTTAATATTAGAAAATAAAATAATTTGCAAATCTGTAAAAGAAAGAAATGTAAATATCCAAAATTCTCTTTATTTACTTATTTTGAAAAACATTTCGCTAAGCTTTACACAAAATCTGCAACACTTTTTCTAGCATACGAGCATACGAGATTTTGCTGTATAAATATATGTATGTATGAAAATGGTACTCGTCTAGGTAAAAAATTTAACCAATTCTACAGCTAACTTGGAAGCTTCCCGCCAATTGCATGCTCTTTAAAATTGTTGCTTTTAAAAAATTATTATCCTTTGACTACCCTTTTTATTAGTATTTATTATAAGTTACAAAAACTTTGCATATCCTTACCCTTTCTGATGCATACTTCGAGAACAGGTTCGCAGATTTCGTACGTCTAACTTTCCTCTTCATTCAAACTTTCTGCTCAACTAATTCTCTATGTTCCTTCCCTTTTTTGTTTTTTTTTTTAATTTCATTATAGTTCTTATTTATTTATTTTTACTTGGTTCTTCGATTTTTTATTTTCATAGAAAAGAAAAATTATTGTTTTATTTCGCCTTACACTGCGAGTAAATAGACAATACTTCTCAAAAGTTCCCCCACGACAAAGCTTTCGCCGATGTTTACACATGTTACATATATGCCTTCAAATTTACACACCTATACAACTCAATATAAACGCAAACACCTCCCCTTACACCTACATTTACACATCCATATGCATGGAGCACGGTCACCAGTCAGGCGGACGTTTCGGCTCATTTCTTTTGTGCAATTAAATTTAGTCAGTTCGTCCTCCGGTTGCCTCAAAGTTTAGACTCGTACATTTGTTCTCTGTGTGTTTTCCCTTTTAAAGTTCGCAAAGTTTTTCAGTTAAAATTTTCAATTTCGTTCTTTTTCGGTGCATTTAGCTTAGTCTTTTGTAGCTTTTCCCTTTTAGCTTTTAAAGCTACTGCTTTACTTTTCTAATTTGATATATTTTTATATTTATTATGCCTTAGCCTTCTGCTTCTTATTCTTCCGCTACAGTTTTAATTCTTACTTTTTATATGCAGTCATTACTGCATTGTTTGCTGCCGGCTGCTCGGCCATCCGGCACCGCCCATGCCCTTTACTTTACTTAACAACAACAACAACAACAACAACAGAAGAGCAAGTACACGTGAACAAGTAGATAGTGTGCCTTTCCCGTTTCATCTTTTCGCATTTGATTTTTACATTTTACATTTTACAATTCACCATTTTAATTTTATTTTTAAGCTCACTTCTGTACGTCTGCCCACTCTGTATGTACTAAATATGTACGAGTGTTTCTAAGTGTGTGTGTATTAGTATTATATGTTGTATGTACTCTGCTTTGCAGTTGGTTAAGAAAGAGAGAGGGATATTTTTCAAATTGTACATATGTAGCCGGGTCTAATTGTAGTTTCAGCTACAGCGGGATTTTTGTTTTGTTCATACGATATTTTCCTTTACCTTCGGTTGGTAGTTCGGTGGGCCGTGGCAGGTCTGCAGCACAAACCGAAGGCGATGGCACCCATCGGCATGGCGGTGTCGGTGCCCATTGCAGCTTCCTATTTTCGCCTTCAATAGCACAACATCTGCAACACAGCTGCCAGCGTTGCCACTGTGACCCACGTGTAGTGGGTTCCGATTTTTAGACTCATTGTTGGCCGATCCGCCGCCGCTGTTTCCGCGGAATGTGAGGCGCCGTTGCCTAATGCTGCCATCCCTATGCTGGGCGCCATTGTTGTTGTCGACGAAGTTTCCGCTCGCATGAGTTCCACTGTAGAGCGGTGCAAGGCGGTGTTCGTCAGCCGGTGATTCGGTAGTGTGTGCGGTTAAAAGGTGACGCAGTTGGTGGAGGCGACACATGGAAGAGAAAAGAGAAAAAACAAATAAAATTAATTTGAAGGTAAATTTCAGGCGTAGAAAAACTCTGTAACCTCTGCTTAGCTTTCCTCATTGGCGGCAGCTGACAATCGTAGCGCCGTAGCTGCTGAAATTGGTTGCTAAAGTATTAGATTGACATTTAGAGTGAAGGTAAATTGATGAAATTAATTGAGCACGGCAGAAAAGCTAAGTCGCCAAGCTTACGCCACACCCGAACCTATATTTATGCACTTATTTAGATATATATGTTCGTAGGAATGTGTGCCTTTTGTAGGCCTTAAAAATAAAGTCTTCGACGGAAAGTAATATTATACAGTTATTTTAAGTGCGTCACTTAAGGCTACCGCATAAGTAACTGGTTTTGGCAGTTAAAAAAGGTCATTTAGTAAGTGGCTATGCCATGGTCCTAATAGCAAACCAAATGAAACATTTGTGTGTTAAAAATAAAGAAAGTAGAAAGCACCAGCCGTCTACGTAGTGAACTAATGAACGGAATTTGGGAATACAAAAAGAAGTTTAAAGGATTAATTTTGTTAAGCTCCTTGGTAAAAGGTAAGGAATTGAGAGGTCTTTACAATGAGACTTGCTTAAAGGCAAAATCAATCAAAAAATTCTAATACTACTTCGCGAGCGGCCGTTTCGATACTTGCTTCGACAATCATCAACAAATTTTTTCTCTGAACGTATTTTGGTCATGAAAAATGTCTCATAAATCCACTAGACGTTCGCAGCTGCTCGAAAGTTTGTAGATCCATCAAAAATAGGAAAACGAGCGCGAGCAAGCTTCTAATAGGGGCGCAGGCGTAAATTATATGCGTATATAAATAAGGTTTGAAGACTAATGACCTTAGTTTCACAAACAATAATTTTTAGTACTATTCCATTAGTAAAGTTAGAAAAAATAGGAAAGGTAATCACTTCATTCTTATGGGGAAACACCCACTGTAAAGGAAAAATACCTTCAATACCAGCTTCACCTCATAGCAAATCGCTCCGCAACATGAATGTAATCGGTATTCTATCCAAAAAAATTTTAAGGAGTAGAGAGAATTTGAAAACGATATATGGCTTCCAAGGAACTAGAAACTAAAAGATTAGAATATGAGTAAAACGGATATTAAAGCGGATTTCACGAATATTTGAAATTTTTAACCTGCAAACCAATGAAGATACTATTGACCACTTTTTTCTCCATTGCGGCATATATTTTTTTCTTTCAAATGAGATAAATAAGCGAGAATTAAAAACAATCGAAAACCTATAGCATGTGAAAATTTAATAGGTGGTTTGAAGAATCAATGGCTTTTTCTTTAATACGAGCAACGACTTGTGCAGAAAGATTATCCCAACAGACATTTATTTTCTCATTAATTTCTCCTACAGACTCTTCAAATATTGTTGAGTTTATTATGCAATTTATAAAGGGATAGCGAACGTCTCTTTCAAACTTTTCTGCTCGAATGCGCACCATCCTTTCACATGATTCTGATTCTTTAAGTGACAATAATATTTTAAATCAGACTAACACTTTAAACTTCAACATCAACCACACACACACACCCACATAATTCTTAAATGAAATAAGGAGCAAAATAAGCCGCTATTTGGATTTCGTACTCAACCACACCGGTTATGAGCTAACGGATATCCTTCCATCTACGACTACTTGATTGATGGCGTGGATTCAAGTTTAAATAATTGAAATATGAAAAAGGACAACGGTTAGGCCGAATATGGACATGCACTTATGTTTGCTTGACCCAAATTCACTCAAGCTACTCATTCAGCTGGTGTGAATTTCCAAAAACGAAATTTCATATCAACTTTAACCCAAATTTTGTTAGATACCAGAAAATACTGTCGACAAGCATTCAGCAACTCCTTTGTGCAATTGAATCCCGAAACAAAAATGTCAACAAAACAAACAAGGATTAAGCAGGAACAAACTCAGCAGCTTACCGTGCTCAACGCAGCACTCAGCTGTCTCAGTTGTCTCAGCTGTGCGATATGCGTAGCAGAGAAGATGGGGCGAGGGGTGGATGGAAAAGCAATTGGCAATTGCTGCCTAAGCCCGAGATTTGTGGGAAAGGTCAGTCGAAAGGAATATTCGAAAACCAATCCAATCCAATGGCTGACTAAGAGATTTTCTATGTTTTGATTTGTTTCTCACTTGTATTCGTATTTGGCGGATTAGAAGTGAAAGTGAAAGTAAAAGTAAAAGTAAAACTTTTGTAAAATAATCTCTTCTGGCTGCGATGATTGGGCGACAATGTGTGTGAGGCAGTGCTGGGTAGGGGTGTTCGTTTGACAGTCAGACGTGGTGTTTGATGTGGAAGTTGAGCAGTGACAGCAGAGGTCTTAAATACCGTTTTACCTTTGCACTTCGCATTGACAAGCTACACAATGAATTGTTTATAAGTTGAGATATGAAGTTGTTGTTGTTGCTATTGCAATTTTGTTTTCACTTTTAGCAAAAAAACTGCCAAATAACCAATACAAAAGGCAGCAGAGACACACACATATGCAATTCAATTTATTTGTACTTTTGTGTAGGCTACGTACACACAAACACACACACACATACGTTGATGAGAGGCGCGTAATTCCTTGTTGTTGTATGTGGTGGCTTCTACGTTTAATGCAAATTAATTTGGTACGCATTTTCCGAAAGGCGAAAGCAAAGAAATTGAGCGTTCCCCGGCTAGCGCGCCTGTGTGAGTGTGTGTGTGTGTGGGTGTGTGCAATAAATTACTAGGATCCTTTACCGCATAAAAGGCCTCTCAGCCGCATGACTAGGCGCCATTCATTTCCCTGTCCGCCCAATTCGTCAAACAATAACAAAAGCAAAGGCAAAAGCGTGAACGAAGTATTAATGCCAAGCGAAGGGCAACTTGACTGCTTACTGTTGCTGATTACAACAGGTGAAAGTAATAATGTATGTTAAAAATGTGCGGGCGGGGCGGGGTGGTGTATGAGCAGTGAATGACTGCTCTGCAATAGCTCATGAGGCGGCGGCAATGCTCGTTAGTCCGAAGAAACAATGGCACACAATTATTTCTCACAATTTACGACAGTTTTGACGCCATCTCAGTAATGGTAGGCAGCACACACCTACGACCTTACCTAGCAGTGTGCATATGTATACGGGTATGAATATTTCTTCTGGAAGGCGCATATTTAATGTACAAGTTAATGGCTTCCTATGAGGTTTCGGGGCCATATATTAAAAACACACATGTATATTTGTAAATATGCGTACTACTTATATTGGTATTTTGATGTAAGTACGCTTTAATAATACCAATTCATCAAACCTAAGGAGATATATTTCCGGGGTGGAGATATTCGTATATTCCCATTAGGGTGAATTTGGCTCGCTTACCAATGACCCTATTTCTTTATTTAAGGCTAGGGAGAATATTGATGTCTGACTTGCTCGCACATGAAACATTTTTTATATTCCGGTTGCCAGCCGAATATTTTTGAAACGAATCTTTTTTTAAAGCTGAATGTAATTGGTGTACATTCTTATAGTATATTATTGTAGTATATGAAGGGTCAACTGCTCCTTAGTGTTATGCGATCAGGGTAGAAACATTCAAGTTTTACGTCCACTCAGTCTTTCAGTATGATAATGCGTTCGGAGATTTACGATTATCTGTCAACATCGCTATGAACAACATTATACCAGGGTTGCGGCTATGACTAATAATTATTCCGAAGTTCGAGATTTGTTAAAAATATTCTTAGAGACCTTCAGATTAACTCTATAATATTAAAAAGAGAAGATTCTGGGCAATAAGTAGATACATATACTACAACAGATAACTAGCATATTCTCAAACTATTTCCTATTCAAAAGGACGGTAAAAAAATGCACTTGAACTCAATTAAAACTTGCAATCAATAAAATAATTCTACTGATCAAATAAATCAAATATATAAAAATTTATACCACTACTATATATACAATGTATGTGAAGCATCGTCTGAATTTTACCTTAGTTCAATATAATTTCAATTAGAATTTGATTGCAGAACTAACGTTTTCTCCATTTGGCATATTATGTTCCGTTTAGTCTGAGAACGCCATGTGTTTTTATCGCCTCTTGTGTGGTTCTCTGACATTAAAGGTTAGAAATAGGAACTAGTTACACAATCATTCCACAATTGGTAACTAATTTTTGTATTTCCCAAGGATCTACATGATCTTAAAATATTTTCATAATAAGCTTTCAACTTTGGGCAGTAATTGCGAAAAATTTCCTGCCGTATAAGCCGGATCCCCCCTAATATACATATATATATAATATATGTATATATAGCAATATTTCTAATTGACTGTTATGGGTATCATGATTTATGTTTGAACACTTTGTATTCATTTCATTGTAATATTTGTTGAATCTCAATTTTAATACAATCTCTTTTAAATTTAACAGTAATAAAATTTAATAAATAAATATTACATAACTTTTAGACAATAATGTATATTTATATATACATATTTACATAATATATATATATATATATATTATAATTATATATTTATTATACATATATTATATATATTAATTATATATATATATATGTATATTTATATATATTATTAAATATATATTATATTACGTATATATTATATATATATATTATTAGATGTAGAGATATTAAATGATATATTTATGTATTTTATTTATTGAATACTCGTAATGTCAACATCCATTAACATCAATACATCGCGCCCTATACATAATGTGAGTACGAGCAGACAATTCCAATTTTTACGCGTATATATCGCGACTCCGCAAAAACATTAGCAAAATTATAAAACAGAGCCAGACATTTGCTCAATAATTACCTACACACACGTATACCTAAATTTAAAATGTCTGTTTGTAAGTATATGTAAATCTATGTAATAAGCATGTTCAATTGCGATATATAATATTTGCATTCGAGAGGGAAGGAGTCGGGTAGGCCCTGCTTAAAAATGAATTATTTTGAACAGCCAGAACAGAATTTCTAACGCCAAGAAGTTCAATTATACTTCGAATCACACATATCGACATACATGAAACAAGCAAAACGTTGACAGCCACAACAACAACAACAACAATAATAATAACGATAAGGATAATTTTGTTGCTGCGACAGCACCAACTAATAATGACAATGGTGAGGTAAGTATTGTGTTACGGCTATTCTGTTGCTTTTGTCTATTTAAAAATAAATTTAACAAACGTAAATGATTATTATTAGAATTTGCCTCCAAGTAGTCAACACATTGAGACAAATTGCAAATCATAGCATAGTCAGATATAAATCCGTGACTCTTCCGATTACGTAGCCCTAAGTATCGTGGCAACAGAGAAAATTACGATCTTCCTATTTAACGTTATATTTAAATGAGACACCTCAGTAGAAGATAAGTCAAAAATCAAATTTTATTTCATTTCTGAAGCGTGCGTGGCTCTTTACGAGCTTTCACCGAGCTTTGAGTTCAATCACATAATTATTCTATTAACGACTCAATGAAATTGAGCAGTAAAGGCAGAGAACATGGCAAAGATGCTCCCTAACCAATATCTATACTCGCCCCATTCCTATCCACAACAAATACTTGAAGCATAAATTAAAATGACTTTCTTCAGTCTTTGCATCGCTTATTTTAATTGAATATGAGTTATTAATGTGGTTGGTCAGCTCAAGAAAAATTGCAGACCGCTCAATTATTTTGTTTTCCAAATTTACGCCTACATAAATCACTTAAGAGGCCAATGAAAGTCACAACATCTCATTAGCTATTCGTAGCAGTCACAATCTGCATCTGATCTGCGGGTACGAAGGTACAAAAGCAAAGTTGAAAGTGCTATTTTAAGCCTCGAATTTACTTTGTTGGTATATATGTATGTAGGAAAATATGTAAGAAATTCGACTATGTCTAAATGTTGCGACCGTAAAATTTCACCCAGGTTTTTACAGCCAACAAATCACTTTGCTCGTTCCATATATCTTTGGGTATGTATAAAGAGTGCTACAACCTGTGCTTTTATTTTTACCTACCCTTTAAGCTGCCATCAACAGCTATGCACACACATATACAACTACGAGCATAAACATTTATTAGGGTCTGCTTTCAGTAAGGTTTGAGTTTGAAGCATCTGTCAATAATGTGGCAGAAATTATGGTAGAATTTGATGGGTTAACCTGTACTCACCTTTTACCGAGTATGTCTTGTAATCAGCAAACTGCTCTCCTTGACCTATGGCTGATGGTATTGTGGACAAGCACGTCAGTTCCATGCGTCCATTATTGTTATGCGCCTCTTCCAAGTCAATATTGAGTTGGCTAAGCGAGAACATGCCTCGCTCTTTGGTGGCCGCCGCAACGGCAGCAGCAGCTGCTGCCACACCCATGCCACCGCCGGCATGTGATATGGGGCGTCCATAGCCGGCGGCTAGTTGACTCATCGGTCCTGCATTGGCTGGTATGCCTAACTCGTTGTTGAGGTTAGGCGGCTGTGGGCCAAAACCGCCGCTGTTCAGTGTGCTACGTATTATGCCGAGAGCATTCTCGTTGATGTGCCGTCGATACTTCTGTTTTGATGAGTTTCTGTGAAAAGTGCAAGCAAATAATGCAAAATGAATTTCAAATCTAGTTATAATACTACAATATTTGCAGAGAAAATCGCTTAGGGGCAGTAAGTTTGTTAGTGTGCACTATAATACTCGAGTGTTAAGGTGTTTCCAAATCTATTTTAAATAGGTCAAGTGATTAAAGTTTTGCACACAAAAATTTGAGCATTTATTTTAAACTTTTATTAACAATAATAGCTGACTTTTTAAATGGGAAGTGAAATTTAATTTAATTCTAAATTTATAGTCCAACAAAGGAGTGGGGAAAAATGTATACGAACACATATTTATGTGTGTGTAACGGCTAATTAACAGTTAATTGATATATTATATTCTGACTTTGGCCAATTAGCCGGTACAGATGCCATTAAAAGTTTAGAAGGCTCAAATGCGAGCGATTCCTCACTCCCATATCGTACATGCTGAAACCTTTGTTGATGTCCGTTTATGCTGTCTCCGTCGACGAAGGTCTCAATATTTATTTCATATAATTAATTTCTCCATGAGTTTGTTGCCACCATATTTTCAGGGCGAAGGCAATCCGCAACATAATGGGAAATTTAAGTATAAGAACACTGTATGTTATCGAATCATAAAACTGTACCAAACACAATGAGTTTGCAAATAATTCCTAGAAATTATTACTATAATATGTGGACCTAAGCCAATAAATCATCTTCTCGAGTAAGACCCATATATGATTTATATAGTTTTTGTAATACAATTGTTCAGAAATGTTTTCAAATATCCAAAAACACTGACCGTACGTGCAGTTTACTTCGAAATGGCTTCTACGGTCTGTGTTATATAACGATGTTAGACGATTAATTGTGCACAGAGCTCGCCAAAATAGACAGTTAGCAATTGTGGATCCGAAAAGATATCACTTTATAACTTTTACATTTCACCTTTGATACAAGCTTTTCCGAGGTTCCTCTTCTCTCATGACGTGTTATCCGACATATAGGGAAGGTTCTACAAGTCCTAAGCAACCTGTGCTTTTTTAGGAAGCCTTTTCACAGCAAAACTAAGCTCGGAGGTTTGTCATTGTTGCTGGAAAGCTACCGCTATCAAAAAATGCACTGAATATAACTTCTTAGTCTTCGTTAACAGCATAATCGAAATTCGTTTAGCTTGTGATAATTTTGCCAAAAGAAACCCTATTTCTTCCAACTATTTGGAATTTCCACCTAAATAGAAACTAAAATCAATATTTACATCACGTTAAAGCTTGCAGTCTCGTAGGTTCCTACTAAACCAAGGACATAAGCATTTTTACACGCCAACATTTTAAAGCTCGTTACTTTCTTAACTGGTGCAAACAAATATTCAACATCTTTAACCAACTCTAACCTTATATTCGTTCGCCAGATACACAACTCAACGCCCATTTCCCTACTTCCTTCTTATCACTGCCATCCGCAGCACAACTAACGGTAATCAGTTATAATATCGCGAAGCACATAAATTTTTATTGCATTATTGCGCAGCAAAGTTGGCAGTGGCGGTAATTTCATCGTCATTCTGCATTCGTAATGACTCAACACTTCGACATTTTTGTGGGCAATATGTAGTCCCCGAACTGCACACCCAGCCGCCCCACGCCATCTCCTAAGTGGCTGCGTTACGATGAGCTTGGCGTGCTTCCGGCGTAATTACGAACGCGAATTGAAAAGAAGCAACACTCGACTCACGTACGTACAGGAATACACGCTCGCTCACATGACTTGGTGACAAAATTATCGATGCAACAAATGTCACCGCCACCGACACGGCGTCGGCAACCGCCCTGTTATCCACACGGAGTGTTGCGGGCGAAATGAACCGAAATATTTCGCCCATGGCTTTAAGCCCAACCATCTGTGGCGGCTCTGGTGAGGTGGATCGGGGGAGACACATATTTCGTATGCAATTTATGATTGCTCGCAAGTGTGGCACATTCAGTCGCCGCCAGTCATGTACTCCATATAGAATTATTAAATTTGCTTCAATATTTTACATGGACACGAAAGGGCGTGTACAGGGCACACTTCAAGTGTGGTGGCGTACACATTTTCTTATATACTCGCTTATGCAGGAGATAAATATTTTGCACCCCACTAAACTAAACAAGACTATGGCTTTGAAATTGACTGAAACATACAAATTGACTGCGATAACTTCATTAAAGGTGTGATTATAAGTAACCGTCAGTACAGTCAGTTTTTTACAATTTGGGAAACTTTGCGAGACGTTGACATCGGGATTCAGTTTCAGGACCTAACTCCGCTTTAACTTTGAAACAAAAGAATATTTTATCACATCACTTAGGTAATATAGGGCTCAAATACTCTTCAATAAATAGTTGGCTAATATGATTAGCAACTTTAATGTTTGTGCAATGATCCAATTCAAGTCTGGGGTAGACTGAGAAATTTCAAAGTGCCCGTCGGATTAAATTCAACTAATGCTATATCGAACAATCTAAACATTTTTTGTTAGATTTCTACAATCATGTTTAGAACTCATGCCATGTCAGGTATATTTAGATAAAATTATTTTGTCTTAAAATAAGAAAACAAGAAACATTTAACAAGTTTCTAAATAAAATTTTCTAGTTTCTAATTCTGAAACATATAGTATGCATATAAATATATGGTAGTTATAGCATCTAAAGCAACAGCACTTACTGGGAAATACAATATGTATCGGTTGCTTATCAGTGCTTAAATTAATCTTCGGATGAAATTTAGAAAAGCTTGAATAATACTTATAAAGCCCCGTATGGTCCCCGAGTATGGTCCCGTCCCCTGATAGGTTAATGTACGTATCTCCCAAAACATTAAAGCTGTCTCAACCAAACTTGCTCAGAACAAGTCTTTCTAGCTCCTGCTCATACACCTGGTAAATGAGCGAAAACGGATAATAACCACGCCCACCTTCCATACAAAGGTTATGTATTATATCAATTATAAAAAGTACTAAAAAGCGGTAACTCGCTGAAAAAATACGTAATTTTATTACATTTCACAGTCAAGATGGCACTTAAGAGCTTTAAATGAATTGGTGTAAAAATTAGACAGCGGGAGTGACACCACCCACTTTCTGGGGAGTGAAATCCTGTTACTGTTAGTTTTTACTGAAAATATCGGTCAATCTGTGAATTATAATTTTAAAATTCGGAATAAATCTTTGTCTGATAATATTGTGATTTGTTA